>BSBN01000013.1:14802500-20396963 GCA_027924645.1 Cunninghamia lanceolata | reverse complement strand
CAAAAAACATAAATTAAAATGCCCATAAACTTTATGAACGAAAATGATACAAGATGATAACTCACCAGCTACTCCTAAGTCAACCATAGAAGAATCACATTAAAAATCAAAATCAATGGTAAGCACATTATGTTCATGCTCAAACACAATTAACCTTAGTCCACCTTAGGGACTAGATTGGTTTTTACAGGGATAATACTCAAGGTTATTTGTATGACCTCCAGTTTCCATTAGCCATGGAAAATACCTAGACACTAAACGAACACATCAATAGCATAAGGTATATCATTGCTGAAGCAAATCAAATTATGCACACACATGATCACACAAGTACATACATTCTCAGATATATCACATGATAAAATTCACTTGATTCTCCAATCAATTATATTTCCAATAACACAATCACAAACATAAATCACATAGTATTTCATCAATTCAGTCATCTAACTTAACCATTTCAATTGCATCAATTATAATATCACATTCAATATCATAGAATTAAAATATAATCTAGCATGTAAATATATAGCATCATCTTAATATAACTCATCTATCTAATCGAAGTATGAAATATAGTCAATGAATGTCTAGATATATGGGATCAATAGCCCCCAAAAAGTCCACATGTTAAAATATAGTCCAAATGATAAGTATCATAAGCAAAATAGAAGGTGTAAGAAGAGTAGGCCTCACATCCTCCCCACTATAACTAAACTTCCTCCTAGAAGTCAGCAAAGAGATGAGGGTAGAGTGCTCTCAAATGTGTAACATCCTCCCAAGTAGATGAAACCTCATCATAGCGGTCCCACTGTACTTTGACCTAGTCCAACTCTGATCCTCGAAGGGCCAACATCTGACGAGCCAAGATGCGAATGGGCTCCAAAGCTAACTACCCATTTGACTCTATCTGTAAAGCATACCAATCAAACACATGAGCCATATCAAATACATAATTCCTCAACACAGATACATGAAACACATCGTGGATACATGACAGACTAGGTGGCAAAGATAGACGAGAAGCTATAGGTCCTATCCACTCCAAAATCTTGAAAGGTCCAACAAATATTAGTACAACCTTAGAGCCCTTTCCATAATGGATTGGACTCTTATGTGGGCTGCACTCTCAAGAACACCTTGTTGCCAACCGAGAAGATCCAATCCAATCTCTTAGCATCAACATACTTCTTATGACGATCATGTGCCTCCTGTAATCGTTGTCTAATCAAAGTGACCTGCTACTCCATGTCTTGTACCAACTCTGGACCAATTGTAACTCTATCCTCAATGCAGTCACAACTCAAAGAGTCCTACAAGGCTTGCCATACAAGGCCTGATAATGAGAAATACCTAATGAGCTATGATGCCCATTATTGTAGGAAAACTCAACTAGATACAGATAGTCCTCCCATCTTGACTGGTGATCCATGACATACATGTGAAGCATGTCCTCTAGAACTTGATTCACCCTCTAAGTCTACGCATCTGTCTCAGGGTGATATGCTAAACTGAAGTTGAGTTGAGTGCCCAACACTTGCTGTAGTGTTCTCCAAAAAGTTGATATGAAAACTAAATCTCTATCTAAAATGATGTGATGAGGAACTCCATGAAGTCTCATTATATCATTTAAGAAGACCCTTGCTACTACGTGTGCATTCTATGTCATATGCACTGGTGAAAAATGTGCCACCATAATGGCATCATGGTGGCGAGATGACAAAGGTAGAACAACTATGAAGTCCATGGAAATGGTGTCCCATTTCCACTCAGGTATCTCATGGGGATAAATAAGTCCTGTTGGATGCTGATGCTTAGCCTTGACCCTCTGGCATTAAAGGCAACGAGGTACGTCGTAAAAGTCCATCTACCTCAATGTAATATCATGTAAACTTGCCCTTAAGGGCCCTCTATGACTGAATCTCTTGCTAATCCTCAAGGAACCACTCATCCTCTGGTAGATGCTACAAGATGCGCCCTCTCAAGTCTATGCTCAAGGTTAAGGTCAGGATCTCATGTCACCTCTGACTCAAGGCATCAACAACCACATTCTCCTTACCCTTGATGTAAGGCACATCAAAGTCATATCACACAAGAACTCCATCCAACATTTTTAGCAGGCATTTAGATTCAACTGCGTGAAGATATATTGAAGACTATGATGGTTTGAGTGCAACTCAAAACAACATCCAAAAATGAAGTGTCTCCATATAACTAGAGCATGAACTACAACTACCAACTCTAAATCATGAGTAGGGTAGTTCAACTCATGGGTCTTAAGCTTTTGTAACTCATACGTGATCGCTCAACCATCTTGCATAAGGACTATGCCTAGTCCCCTCTAATGATGCATCAATCCATACCATGAAATCTGCTATAGGATTGGGTATTGCAAGAATAGAAGCACTAGTGAGATGCTCCTTGAGAAGCCCAAAGGCTCTCTCGCACTACTCAGTCCACAAGAAGTTCTTCCATTTCCACTAAAGAGAAGTGATAGGATGACCTATCCTAGAAAACCCATCAACAAACTGGCAATAATATCCTTCTAATCCCAAGAAGCTCCTAACCTCTGTCATACTGGTAGGTGTTGGCCAATCCATGATCACTCTAATCTTTGATGGATCTACTAAGATACCATCACCAGAAAGAACATGACCCAAATACTGAACCTTTGTATGGAAGAAGGCACACTTCACCAAGTTGTTATAAAGCTACTAATATCACAAACATTGTAATACCTAACACAAGTGCTACTCATGCTCCTCCTCGGTCTATGAATAAATCAATATGTCATCAAGGAATACCAACATGAACTAATCTAGGTAAGTGTGAAACACCCCATTCATGAGACTCATGAAAATTTTATGGGTGTTCGTCAAACTGAAGGGTACTATTGTGAGCTCATAGTGACCATAACAAGTCCGAAATGATGTCTAATGAATATCCACCTCTATAATATGTAGTTGATGGTAATTAGGCTTCAGGTCTATCTTAGAGAACACTTTGGCTCCCTAAATCTAATAAAAAAATTCCTCGATCCTTGGCACAGGATAATGGTTCTTCACTATCGCCTTATTCAACTTCTTGTAATCTATACATAGACAAAGAGACCCATCCTTCTTTTTTAAAGAAGATGACTAGTGCATCCCAAGGTGAGACACTAGGTCGAATGTGAAGTTTGAGCTCCGTAAGCTCATAAGTGGTCATCTTGTATGGTGCACAAGACACTGGCTCAGCACCTGGTATAAGATCAATGTGAAAATCCACCTCTCTGCGAGGTGGCATCCATGGAAGCTCAGGTGGAGAAAATATCTGCAAATTCCTTAAGGATGTGATGGTCATCAAGTGAAGTCTCTGAGCCATCCTCTAATCTGTCACTAACTATGATTGCAAACATCTGACATCCCTTCTACATATAAACACTTAAGTTATTTAGTGGAAATCATACACTAGGCTATAGGCCTCTAAATGGCCACAATCTTTGCTGATGTGCCATGATTGTAGAGGCAACCCATCACCTTATAGTGACAATCAAGCTTGGCTCTATGAGCCGCAAGCCAATTCATGCCTAGCACCACTCCATAAGATCCTAACGGTATGACCCTAAGGTCTACAACCGTAGTAAAGGCTCCAAGTGCTAGCTCACAATTCTAAACCATTGAGTCTATGACCATCTTGGCCCTTGTGGCTAACTTGGCCTCCCACCTAACATCCTACCTAGAGGTCACCAACCTGCAATGCTCCACTAACGATAGAGATATAAAGGAGTCTGAAGCTTCAAAATCAAACAATATAGTAATAGGAACATCTCCAATCATACCTGATGTCTCAATGACCGAAGCTTGAAATCAGCTTGGTGGTTATCAACCACTACAAACACATGGTGAGATCTACCCACATCTCCTACAATCTGCTTAGAACCTCTATCATGTTGTCCTCCTATTGTATACCCTTGTAGACACTTTCTAGCTAAGTGCCTAGTGCCACCACACACATAGAAAGGTCCTCTCGATTGAATGCACACTAACTATGTCCTATTGGACTACAGAGCACCCGATCAACCTGTGCTACTCTAGGTGCCTCTATAAGACTATTGTGAATGTGTTGGCCCTATAGCCTATGCCTAATGTCTGTGATCTCTATGTGGTCCTTGAGAGTGCCTTTTCGATTGTGGCCATCTTATGTCCTTTGCTAGGGTCTAGACCTCTATTGTTGCTAATGTTGCTACTATGGAGGCCTAGGAAGCAATGATGCACCTCTATACCCACCCTTTTGAGGGGGTGGGGGTCTACAAAAACTTTGATCCTACTACTAGTTACGATCATGAAATTGTGTGTGACTCATGGTTCCACCCATGAATCTCCTCAGCAATGTACACCTTCTCGGTAGCCACACTCATGGTGTGGGGGTCAGCCATGCACACTAGTCTTGCTATCTCAGGATACAAGCCTCTAATAAACTTATTGACAATAAGCTTCTCATCCTGAAGATACTCAGCATACTGCGACAACTCTATAAATTAGCTCTCATATAGAGCCACTATGGATCCCCGCTGCTGCAAGTCATGAAACTCATTGATATGGTGCTGTCAGTAATGCTTTGATAGGTACCACACCATATAACACTCAAGAAAGGTACTTGAAGAAAGGGTATCCAAGGAAAGGTGGTGCTTGCGCTCCTCAGTGTGGCAACATGTAGTTGCAGAGTCACGTACCAAGTGAACTGTGACTCAGACCTTTATGTTGCTCCGTTAAGGACGCAATGCAAAGCACTGACCTAAGCTAATGAGTCAAGCCTTAGCATCGGCTCCCTTGGTATCTCCCACAAAAGTAGGTGGATTTAGCTGACGCAAATCCCTAATATGATCTCCAGGGTCGTGGTGGCCCAAAACTGGTACCTTTGCCTCAATCCATTGGCCAAAACCAAAGGGGTCATAATGAACTGACTCCACCACAACCTCCTCCTCATGATCCTATTGATGCGGTGTTGGACTCCTTCTCTACTCTCTTTGAGCTGATGTGTAATCCTCAACTGACGTCACTAGTATCTCTAGTCATTGTCCATCTACAACAGGTGGTAATCTTGCCAAAATAGCTTAAAGTACCTATAGTATTTGAGGCCCAATGTCAGGGGGTACGTCCTGGCTCTAAACTTCATATGGTGATACAGAATGAGGAGCTTGTGAATTAGTCCCTCCGAACTCACTAGTGCATGAGCATCCTCTCCTAGGTCTAGGTGACATCCTAGATGAACAAGGTGTCTAAAATTAAAAAATAAAATTGTAGAATAAATAATGTGCCCTCAATGCCCAGTGTTTAAACTTGTGCTCTCATACCAAATTTCATGCCCACATTTTCCATGTAGTCATGACATGATAACCACATGTCATGCCCACAATTGTCATGTGGTCATGACACAAAATATCAAAATAAATTCCCACCTAACTCTAAAACCCCCTCACATGCAACATGCGCTCCCAATGACACACGCACGTAACATGGTTGTATTCACAACACATGTTTGGCGCGTCGCACAAAGGCGATGAAGTCAAACAGGTGCAAGATGATGCGAAACTCCTTTTGTAATCCCTACGATAATGATAGCAACTAAGGGGGTGCATTGCAAGAAGCATTGTTAAGAGGGGTGGTTTCCATCCAAGAACCAACCCTAGGGTTTCCTAAGTGAACGTGATACTGTTTCAACCTAAGTTGAAACCTAACCTTAGATATAACTATCAACTAAATTAACATTAAAATATAGAAACTAACATGATAATGCTAGATAATCCTTAAATACCATTTAAATCTATTCACAATATTTAAAAAGATTACACACCTTTAATTAAAACATTTATCCATATAATTAAATAATAAAGTTAAATAATGAAATAATTAATTAAATAATCCTATCCTTAATCCCAAATATTTTGATAGCATAACAATACTAAGGGATAAATTCCACTAAAATTTTAATAGCATAATGCCACTGTATCAACCATGTGAGGGGTAAAATATAAACTAAATAATACCCCAACTATAGAACCATTACAAAATTTAAAACAAAATAAATAAATTATTTGACATAATAGAAAGAACTATAGGATTAAACATTTAAACTAAACCAATTAAAATAAATCCTTCAACTATAGAGTTTGAGTAAATTAAATTTTAAAAATGAAAGAAATAAATCATCACATAAGGTTCAAGAAATAAATTGAACTAACTTGTATCCTACGTAAGTTTAATAGGATAACAAGGAAATTACGATTAATCAACTTCCTAATACCTAGGGTATCCCATCATGCCCTAAAAAAAGTTTATAAAAGCATGCTTATTTTCTATTTGCTCACAAATGTTTACCTTTTTGTTTTATTGGTTGTAGGTTGCAAGTTGGAGAGAAGAGGGAAAATCCCTTCCCCAAGTGGGAAGGTTATTTTCCCCAAAATGTTTTCTATCAATAATTTTATTTTACAAGTTTTGTATTTGTTTCTCTATAATGTTAACATACAAGTTATTTCTTCATGCTCTAGTTTTAAAAAAGGTTTATTTATTTTCTAATATTTCAATTGTTTGCATAGGTTTTAAAGTTTAACTTTCAAAGGCATTTCAAAAAGGTTCTCCAATAAGTCTAAAGATATTGTTTTCAATGCACCCAAAAAATAGCTCTTTGGTCTTTTTTTTACACAGAGATAAATATATTTATGTATATATATAATATTTATACATAAATATATTATTATTAGGGACAAAGTATACACACACACACACACACACACACACACCATTGAAGTCTTACCACAGAGATTAAAATTTATTTTAAAAGTCATAGGGCCAAATCAAAATATTTACAAATTATGTTTTAAATGGTAGAGAAGGGTTTCAAGGACTGGGTGGACAGGTTTAGGGCCGACCAACTGGGCCACACCTTGAGTAGACCATGACCGTGTTTGGGATGGAGGTCCCTGCCCCACCCATGGGTCCGAGGCCTTATGGGTGGGTCAAGGGCCTTCGACCCCATGCCCGGCCTAGCTTTATAAGCAGCGATCGCAGCCCTACCTACCCAGCAACCTCTATTTTTTTTCATTCCAAAAAAAAATCTTACCCTAAACAATAAAAAATCAATTCGATTATTAAAAAAGATTATTTATTAAAAACTAAAACATATAACTTGTGATATGCTTTTATATATAATATCTATTTATATTTTCTCTCTGTAATTTTTTTAATAAAACAGAGAACTATATATTATTTAAAACAAGTTACAATAAATAAACACACACACACAAGGCTCAAAGGCCAAGGTGTACACATTGGCTTGATTTTTGTTTACAAAATAGAACTTAAATACTCTCCACTTCATGGCTCCAATTCTCAAGCTCTCCTCCAAGAGCTGAACCTACAAAACAAGGAAAGTCTTCCCAATGCCAAGGGAAGCTCACCTCCCAACTGTTGGCTTGCAAGCAAGCCACCCTTGAGCTAGGAGGCCTACAAGATAACCAGGTGCATACTCATACTAAGGGGTTTCCAAACACACACACACAAATGAAAACACAACAACAAACCCGCCCAAGGAGACTCACAAACTAAATCCATTCAACATAGATTTTAGGGGAGAGAGAGTGGACTCACTCAACTCAAGGGGACAACCAACCAATAAACACATACTAAAAATACTTCGACACATATCCTCTTGCTATCAACACTTATATCACCAAAATACCAAGGCATTGTTCCCATACACAAAACCATAATAATTTTCCATAAATAGGGCCAAAACCATCAAAATACCTCTACATGGAGAGTGTTTTTCCCGAGGAGGTTCTCTCCTCTCTTACCTAACACATGGTGAGCTCTTTCAGATGTAGAGCTTGCTCAAACAATTCCAAACCCTTTACAACAATAAGGTAAATTGCAAAAACACAAAACATCATATCCATCATGCATATATAAATAAATAACAAGAAATAGGAAGGTTTGAAGCCTTGAGAGCCTACCTCTCAAGCCTCATGTGTTGAAGGATGTTGGTGAAGAGCTCTAAGAGCCTAACTCCAAGATCCTTGCAAGAATTTCTCCTCTCCAAGCCCAAGCTCTCCTTCCCAAAGTCAATAATCAAATCAAAAAGAAAAGAACCCTCCTCCTCTCGAAAAGAGGGATATAAATAGGGTTTGAAAACCCTTCCCAAGGGATGAGGAGGTGACAAATGTCACCTTCCCAATGAATGAGGAGGTGAAACTTGTCACCTTCCCATTCATTATCACATGCACAAATTCTCACAATTGCTCTCACATATGTGTGAGATATGGAGGAGTAGAGAGGTGACACTTGTTAACCTCTCATTCCTTCTCCAAGGCACCTCTCTCCATATTTCTCCTCACACATGTGTGAGACATGGGGAAGAGAGAATTATTTAAGGTTCACTTCCCAAAGGTTCTTACATGGTGTGCTCACATGTGTGATAACCCTTGGTATTCCTCCAAGCCCACTCAAGAACCTTGAGTTGTGGGATTGAATAATAAGACAAGTCCTTCAATCCTTAACCCAAAATTCAAATCTCGCCACCTAACTCCTAGGGTTAAAAAGAGGGGTCAAAAGTGAGTTAGAACTCATGATTTGAGGTCTACAAGGTGCCTAACCCATAGGTACTAGACCTAGGCACCTTAAAAGACTCAAAAAAATCAATTAAAATGCCCATAAACTTTATGAACGAAAATGACACAAGATGACAACTCACCAACTACTCCTCCTAAGTCAACCATAGAAGGCTAATATTAAAAATCAAAATCAAAGGTAAACATATTACATTCATTCTCAAACACAGTTAACCTTACTACACCTTAGGGACTAGGTTGGTTTTACAGGGATAATACTCAAGGTTATTTATATGACCTCCAGTTTCCATTAGCCATGGAAAATACCTAGACACTAAACAAACACATCAATAGCATAAGGTATATCATAGCTGAAGCAACTTAAATTATGCACACACATGATCGCACAAGTACATACATTCTCATATATATCACATGATCAAATTCACTTGATTCTCTAATCAATTATATTTCCAATAACACAATCACAAACATAAATCACATAGTATTTCATCAATTCATTCATCTAACTAAACCATTTCAATTGCATCAATTATAATATCACATTAAATATCATAGAATTAAAATATAATCTAGCATGTAAATATATAGCATCATCTTAATATAACTCATCTATCTAATCGAAGCATAAATGTAGTCAATGAATGCCTAGATATATGGGATCAATAGCCCCCAAAATGTCCACATGTCAAATGACAATTCTCATAAGAAAAATAGAAGATTTAAGAAGAGTAGGCATCACAGGATTAAATGGTCCCATTTGTATCATGAAAAAATCTCCAAGGAAAAATTCATCTCCCTAAATAAAGTTTGTACTTCTAGTTGTCTACTAGAGCTACCAAGAGTTCATCAACAAGTTCCATGGTTTTACAGTAGACATCATTTCATTGTTTGATAAATTAGGAGAAAAGACATGAATATTTTCATATTAATATTTTTTTATTTATATCCATTATTATTTTTGATAAAGGGAATGATTTTTTAGTATAATTGTGCAAGAGATGGTTAGGATAATGTTGTTGCTTTAATCAAGATGATTTTTGGATTCAATTATTTTCCTATTGTGTATGAAATGAACTATGAGAATTTTGTTATAGGAATAAAATTATGGAAAGATATATCACTTTTGTGAAAATTTTGAGAATACAAAATAAGATATATACACAATGGGGAACCTCTTCATGTTTTTGCCTTCAGCGGTTACTTTTTTGGTTTTTATATAGGTCAGTTGCTCTGTAATTTTATTTTAAAAATATTGTAAACTCTGGCAAGTTGTTAGTTATATTTTTTGATTGGACCGACTCATGTTTTTGAGTTGATTATGTATATTCTCGTTTAATTCAAGCTATAACTGGAGGTTTTCTTTGCTGATTCTTTCTTGCTGGTATGCCTCCCTTGAATCTAGCATTTTGTAACTTTTTTATTAATCAATTTTAGTGGTTCTGCCACTTTTTGTCAAAAAAAAAAAAAAGATATATACACAATTTTTTCCACATATATACCAAAAATAACAAGTAGTAGAATGATTACATATTCAATATAAAACTATTAATAACATTGTACTTCAATTTTCACCACTAATTTTGAAAATTGGCCCTAAGTTGAAGAAAAGGATAATTTGTTCATCCTATGAAATGGTTATAAAAAAAATATTATAGAACATTTTAAATCCTCAAATAAAAAGTGCCATTTTTTTCTTAAACCATAAAAACTAGAGAAAATTAATCTCAATTTCAATATGAAATGTTTTTTTTCATCATTTATTTCCATTTCTTTTCAAGAACTTAAATGATGAAGGATTTATCTTTTGTAGCAAATCACTTTGTCATGTTCCTATCCCCTATTATAGTTCTTTTCATTCTTCTTCTTTAAAAAGGAAAACTTCATGCTTATAACTAAAACCACTTGCCAAATATTACTTATCCATGATTGAAGAGATCATGAGAAACTAAGATATATTACTTACAAAAGCCTACAAAAGAAATACAACTACATGTAGATGTAAAAACAAAAGGGAATACACATACAATGTAGGGTTGTATATATAAATGTTTTTTTTAAATAAATAAGTAAAAAATGTTAGAATATTACAATTTAAAACCAAAACCAAAAAAAAAAAAAACTAATATGTCTTAACACTAACTAATATGACAGACACAGACTTTTCTTGATCGACTCATCTTTTTGAGTCATTTTTGTTTTAGATATGTTTTAAAAAAGGCTACAACCGGAGGTTTTCTTCACCTGATTCTTTCCTGCCGGTATGCCTTGTTGAATCAGGCTTTCTGTAATTTCTCTTTTATAATTAATATATTTTAAGTGGCTATGCCACTTTTTCTTAAAAAAAAAACACTAAATAAACTATTTGCCTTGACACTAAACACTTGGCAAAAAGAATATAGCTATTAGTAGTCATTAATGGTACCAAACCTTCATAAAAAATAATATAAACCATAATTCAAAATAAAGAGAAGAAGTTCAAATACTAGTGAACTTGGTAACAACCTTTCTATCCTTAAAGATTGCATGCTTTGCAAGCTCCCTAAAAATAGCAATCCTGATGGATATTTGAATCTCTTGCATTGTGATGGTGTGATTTTTGTTCTATCTTGTAAATTTGATAACCTCACTACTATGTTTCTCAAATATGTCATTGATATTAAATCTATTCATAATCCCCATCTAACCTTATTTAAAGTACTGATAAATCAAGGTGCAACTAATTTAGAATTTTAAAGAAGAAGTTTAAGTATATAAAAGCCTATCCACAATTCATGATGAAATAAAAAGGAAGCCTCTAAGTATGCAATGACTTAGGTTAATATTTGATAGGTGTCCTTTCTCTAAATTTAAATTCATTAATATTCACTATTTAAGGAAGTTTATTTTAATAATTTATTTTTTTGAGAAGTAATTTGGAGGGTAAATGCACAAAGTTGTGTCCACTTAAGGTGGAAGTTTCAGACTTAGACAAAAACCCAAAATCAAGAAAAGTGAAACGGGATCTAGCTTTTTATGAAACATGATCCTGTTTTGCTTTGGGATCTCGAGCCAAAAGTGGGATCTCATTTTATAGAAATGGGATCCTATTTCATAAAGGGATTAAATAGGAAAAACAAAATGGGATCCCATTTTGAAACGGGATCCCTCTTGAAAACAGGATCCCGTTTCTTAAAATTTGAATTTTGGGCCCAGTTTTTGCTTTGTTAACTAGTTCAGGAAAAGGGTTGGGGACCCGAACCTAGTTTGACCTACAAGTTGAAGGTCTTGTCAATGTCACAATAAAATAGTGACTTTGGGCATATGTCTGGAGACCTTTTTTGTAGAATTTTTTGACGAAATTAAAACCCATTATAGATGACACAGTGTAGATTCCAAATATGTAATTTTTTTACAATTGGATTATTTTTTCTATTTTTCAATTAATTTATGATGAAACAAGTCCATAAACTTGAATTATCAGAGCTTTTTAGTATTTTAATAACTTTTTATTAAGATAATTTTTTGAAAAACAAATTGTACGAAAATATACTTCAAAAAATTATTTTCAATTTGAAAAGAAAAATTCAAAAAATGATAAATTTAGGTCATTTTATGCGTGACGTACACGACGACTTTTTAACACACCAAATATGGCCAATAAACAATCAACAAAAAAAAATTCAATAAAAAATTACAAAAAAATATGGAAAACGTGCTTTAGTGAGTTACAAATCTTATACCAAAAGGATTTAGAAAAATATGATTATTTAAGTCAAAATATGGATGACATACATGTGCATAGTATAGTAAAAAAAAGTGACTTTTAAACAGTGGTTTTTAGAAAGGCCTATTGAAAATTAATTTGTATCACCTGGGTATTCAAATAAATTACATATTTGGAAACAAGACTCCGAGTACTACATTTGATGATTAGTGACTTTTTTCAAGATTCCATCTCTAAGTGCTTCAAATTTTAAGGTCAAATGTGATAAATTCTAAAAATCAGGGAAAACACTTCCACTTTTTGGCCAAAAAGTGGACTCAACTGCTTGCACACACCAATGAGGTTCATTTATGTTTATAGAATTTTGGTTGAACAATTAATGTGAAAGTGAAGATTGAGACAAACAATTATTCTCATAAGTTTTTAGGAGGCCAAGTTTATGTGAATAAATAGTAAAAGTTTTTTCATATCCTATAATATATTAGATATTGAAAAATAAGTTTTCACTTAATTTCAATTTATTATTTGAGAGTATATAAATACATTTATATATAGAAATATAATGTCTTGACTATATGTAAAGTTGATGTCAAGGCACCTAACAATTATTAAACAACCTTTGAAATTTTTTGGTTGATTAGTATTTGGAGCACAAGTCAAAGAAACATGAATAATGAACCTCTTTTGGCTAAGATCCAAGGATTGCTAGGTATCCATTCTACCAAAGTCACCTAGGGCATGATCTTGACCTAATCCTTTTTAAGGTTGTTGAACACAATGAGGTGTTGAGAGGGGGCTGAATCAACATACACTTAAAATTTTAACTGGTTGTTTACCCATAAAATTGAATAACTTAGAGAACAAAAAGGAAATCATGCAACACACGTAACACCAATATTTTTACATAGAAAACCTTAAAATAGGGAAAAACCATGATGAGGATTAGCTCACAATATATTATGCTCACTGTAAAAGTATTACAACTTTATTTTAGGGATACAACCCAAGGAAGCTACAACTCCCTGTTATTGTGCTTTCATCAATTACAAATTTGATTTAGGGCTATAGCCCAAGGAAGCTACTACTCCCTAAGTATTTTATTCACAACAATAAGATTTACACAGATAGTAACTATATGGACTACTATAAAGACAACATCTAATTTATGTTGGTAATGTAGTCATCTATTTTACTAAAAACATGTCTTCAAACTGATTTTGCACACTTTATATCTTGTATTTTGCTTTGTATATCTTTTCACTTTCATCACTTTTGCACAAGTGAACTTGGTCTTCTATAAATATCCTCCGCAACACTTCAAAACATCGATTAGGTTGGCATCAATACATACAATATGATAGGAAAAACTTTTTGCAGACCTTAGAACTTCATGAAGGGGATCAAGACACATCTTTCCATACCTTCCAGAGTTAACAAAACCAAGTAGAATCCTTGGCATATATCAGACCACTTAACCAGTCAGCTCAAGTTGCTTAGGACTACTAACTATCTATCTTCATATTGTCGAGGAGAAGCCAAAAAATCTATGTGGACCAAGAATTCAATCGTACATGATCTAAACATCATTCATACACCTTACTAATGAAGTATCATATTAGTCTAACCACCCACAAAATAGGAAACTTGACTAATTGTAGGAAACAGAGCATTCAGGTCCACATGTAATACTTCATAACTCAAGATATGGTATTGTGGTGTAGTACAAGTCCTCAAACCTTTTAAGAATTATCTTAAACACCCTTATATGTTCCTTATTAGATTCACACATCTTTATCTAATGATTTTGGAGAAATAAAAAAGTTTGACAAAGGTAACCAAGAGTCTGAAGAACAATTATACTCAAATCTTCACTTACAAACTTAACTACTTGATGTGGTACTCGAAAAAGGAATTTATCTGCATGTAGATCATCCTTGAGATACATTGGAGCATATGAGACCTCCATAGAAGCTTGTATGGTTGAGCTAAATATATGTCCCTCTGCAAAACTCGAACTTGTGTATATAGGCTCTGGAATAGACTATATTGCCTTTGTCACTTGAGTGTTGTCTTTGTAGACCACCAGACCACTTGATACTTCATCATAACATGCCTTATACATATATTAGCCTTTTCTCATAACCACATGATTAGATATTTTTCTGTGGAGAAATGTGGACCAAAACAAGGTGACTCTGCCTTAGGATATGTCCTATGAATGCCTTAGTTAGATTTCTACTTCTTTTCATTAAGTGTGATATTTCCAACTAATGAGATATGCATGTGGGGATATTGAAAACATGAAAGGATATGAGTATTTACCTCCGCATCATGCTCAAACACAAAACCGGTCATCTTACCATACTCGGAATGTTTTCTCTTCTCCCTTACTAATTTACCATGACCATGCTAACTCTTCCTTTGTATAAGTCTACCTATACATTTCCTTATACTATGTTGACATCAATGAAAACACATATTTCCAACAATCTCCCCCTTTGTCATTGATGGCAACATATACTCCCCCTTAGAAATGTATTTCTCTCTCCCCCTTTAACATGAAGGACAAAGGGAATGATATCCTTTTCTTGTATCAATTTAAAAACTGGATAGTCTCCCCCTTATAAAAGATTTCTAAACTGTACTCCCCCTAACTATGTTTTCTAGTTACAAAATTGTACCTTTGAAAACCAAAATGGTCCTACCATTGTACTAAATACCTCCGCATATACACATTGTTTGTCTATACATCATACTACTTAAGTGGTGTAGGCAGAAAGGGCACAACCTTCTAACTACTACAAACTTTTAAACCACTTATGCAACAAAAATGAATAGACCAAGCTATTGCTTCAAACACACATACAAATCAACAAGAAAAATTTAAAAGAACAAAGAGAATGGAAGCATAAACCGTCTCACAAATTCATTGAACAATCTTCTTTCAAGTGTACAATCAAACTACAATATTCTAAATATGATAACCTCTGAAATTACAAACATACTACAGCCATATGGTCTTCTCAAAGTCACCACAAATCATATTTCAAACAGCACAACAATCTACAAAATTCTTCCTTCCTTCTTCAATCTACGATCTGCCAACTACTTGCAAAATTCACTCCAAAATCTTCAAGTGGAGACAACTGAAATACCACTTGCTTGTTTATGAAAAACCACCTTCAAACCTGCAACAAACATGCAAATTCACTTCCTTCTCACTTGCTACACCTAAGGCTAGCACTCCTCAAAATTTGTAAACATCACTATGCATCATTGCAACAACAATGCATCTGCAGAGACTCTTCAACCTCTGAGCCTCAATTCTTTTATTGATGTTCAATCATCATTAGACTTGTAATAAAACATTTGTGATGGACATCTTCATCAAATAATACTCTCTTCTGAGTGACGCCTTCCCAAATCCCTTCAAAAATTAGGTTCTCTCACAATTCCTGCTAAGTGACTAGCTCCAAAAATTGTCAAATCTCCCTTTTATGCTAAATCTCCATTTATTGTTGTAGCTTCCATTTACAACATCCCAACATGATGAAAACTCTTAGTAACTACTTTAAAATAAAATATTAAGTGCTCCAAAAGAATCTTAAATCCACCTACAAGAATTTGCCAAAAATTACAAACTTGCAAGATTCCTCTCCTAGAAAATAGGAAGCAAATGTAACTCCCACTTGAAATGCGGCACCCAAGATTTGCATGCCTTCATTTTAGGGATAGGAATATTTTCCTTGACTTTATCTCCCAAAATCCAATGCCTTGATATGTCCAATAATGACTTATCATGTAATGACAAGGATGAAGATACTACCTAGACTATCCATTACACCAAAAATTACAAAAATAGAGGCCAATAATTATTTACAACAATTTGTCCTTTTATTATATTTACCAACTCCTAACCAAACAACCTAAGGAAAATTCAAAGATTAAAATAAACTGAATGACAAATATTTTTGGTGATGTTGATCACCTATGGACCTAGATGCTCTTGCATCAGACACACTAAGTAAATTGAATTTTGTGAGTATGACACAAAATGGAGTTGAGTTGTAGGACTACCCTTTCTAGTTGTAAACAACCTATAGAAAACTCCATGATTGTAACAAGTTTGTATCATTCTTTCTTCCATCTCTTCTTCCAGCATCTGCCTGGAACACTCTACATCATCCTCCACCTACTGTATCTTCTTCTTTCCTTCACTCTCATGGGACTGAACCCACTACAACAATCTAAACACCTCCACCAATATGCATTCACCTCTTCATCTTCGTACATATCATTCATCTCTACAACATTCAAATCAACATTACTTTCATCTTCATAAAATTCAAGAAAATAAGGCATTACCTCATCTGCTACAACTTCCTTTTCACCTCCATCTGTAGTTAACGCAAGCCATTCTTTTTCAACTACTACAATATTTTCCTTTACCTCATCCTCTTGCATGAGGATATCATATTCAATGTCACATACTTGAGATTCTACTACACCTTCTCTTTTACCTGTAAACAAAATAATGTTAGCATAATCATTGGACCTTTCTTCTCCCATCTACATCGTCTCTATCTCCTTATCACATTTGATCTGACTCTTTCCCTTCAAATAAGATATCAATCTTTCTCGTCTCCTCTTTAATTAGGAGATATTCTTCATCTTCACCAAATTCTTCATCAAATATAGGACCCTCAAGTTCCATCATCTCAACTTCTTCTGCACTACTCAAATTTATTGCCTCTTTCTCTTCATCTCCATTGTTGTCTTCATTCTTAGCTACAATATATTTATCCTCTTCAACTACTTCAACCTTCTTCACCACCTCTTCCATGCCTTCCAAAAGGCATGCCTCAGCTTTAGATTCAAAAACATCTTCCCACTCATCTTCTTCTTCTTCCTCAATAATCACATGCATGACACTCTGCTTCATTTTTTTCTTTCCTGCATTCAAAATATCATTAGAAAGATAAACAAAATTATAACCTCTTTTATGATTAAGTACTCTTCTCCTTTCCAACTCTTCTATAATTTCTTCCACTTGTTGCTTTAATTCCCTAAATTCTCTCACCCTATCCTTCCTATGTCTTTCTCTAATTTCCTCAAGTCTAGGAATTGTCAGAATCCATCCATTGATAAAAGTCCTTTTTCTCATTCTCTTATCCATACTAAATGCTTCACAAAGCCTTAAAACACAGGTTTTAAAAACCCTCTAAATAGTTTTTTGTTGCAAGTTGCATATACACATGCAACAAATCTCTCACACAATCCAACCCTCAGGTCTTGGTGCAAACTACCTCACATTCGACGGTCTATTTGCACACTTAGGAACTCCTGCTCTGATACCACTGATGCAGGAAGAAAGGGCACAACCTTCTAACTTTTGTAAACTCTAAAACCACTAATACAACACAAAGGAATAAACCAAGCTATTTTTGCAAACTCACATGCAAATAAGCAAGAAATATTTAAAAGAACAGTGAGAATGGAAGCATAAACTGTCTCACAAATTCATTAAACAATCTTCTTTCAAGTGTACAATCAAACTACAATATTCTAAAGATGAGAACCTCTAAAATTACAAACATACTACAGCCATATGGTCTGCTCAAAGTCACCACAAATCATATTTCAAATAGCACAAAAATCTACAAACTTTTTCCTTCTTTCTTTAGTCTGCAATCTACCAACTACCTGCAAAATTCACTCCAAAATCATTAAGTGAAGACAACTAAAATACCACTTTGTTATTTCTGCAAAACCACCTTTAAACCTACAAAAAACATGCAAATTCACTTCCTTCTCACTTGCTACAACCAAGGTTAGCACTCCTCAAAATCTGCAAACACCACTATGCATCATTGCAACAACAATGCATCTGTAGAGACTCTTCAACCTCTGAGCCTTAATTCTTTTGCTGATGTTCAATCATCATCAGACCTGAAATAAAAAATTTGTGATGGACATCTTCATCACATAATACTCCCTTCTTATTCACTCCTTCTCAATTCCCTGTAGAAATCAACTTCTCTCACAATTCCTGCTGAGTGACTAGCTCAAAAAATTGTCAAATCTCCCTTTTATGCTAAATCTCCATTCTTTTTTCTGTAGCTTCCATTTGCAACGTCCCAACATGATGAAAATGCTTAGTAAATTATTTAAAATAAAATATTAAATTCTCCAAAAGCATCTTAAAATCCACCTCCAAGAATTTTCCAAAAATTACAAACTTGCAAGATTCCTCTCCTAGAAAATAGGAAGCAAATGTACCTCCCACTTGAAATGTGGCACCCAAGATTTGCATGCCTTCATTTTAGGGATAGGAATATTTTCCTTGACTTTATCTCCCAAAATCCAATGCCTTGATTTGTCTAATAATTATTTGTCATGAAATGACAAGGATGAAGATACCACCTAGACTAGCCATTACACCAATAATTACAAAAATAGAGGCCAATAATTATATACAACAATTTGTCCTTTTATTATATTTGTGATAGGTAAAAAATCAGGTTAATAAGATCAAGCATAGTCATGAAAACCTAACCCTACCATCGTCAAAGAATCTAATCTAAATGAAACCAAATGCATGCAATTCAAGCACAATATCACCTAGATTGTGTGATTCCTTGTTTATGATGTGGATTGCTTCTTCAACAATGAACAATTATGAAGATAAAACCTGCCATGATGGATGGATGATAATGATAAGCTCAATGAATGCTATGAATGCTCAAGTGCTCAATATGCTCAAGATGATCAGGTAGATGCTATATGAATGTTGGATATGATGTAGTATGGAATGAGAGGGTGTTTATATAGAACTCAACCAAAATCAATCAACGGTGGAGATTCGGTAGCTATGTGAATGGCTAAGATTGAAGGATAGACATAGGTGAATGTGAAGATGACAAGTGGCGGGAAGATAGGGCTTATGTGTGCTTGTGTACATAAAAAAGTACTACATGTGAAAGATATTAAATAAAAGGATGTAGTACCACTTATCTTTTTTAAATGAAAAAGGGGCACATGTTGGCTCATGAGATAAATGATAAGATAAATTAATTAAATAAATAAAATTTATTTAATTAATTAGAAAGTGGGCTTATGAAATGAATTTTTAAATAAATAAATAAAATTGTTTTAATTAAAAATAAATAGAATGAAGATAATTAAATAATTAAAGATTGTTTAATTATAGCTTAGAGGAAATAGCTAATGAATTAATTAAATAAATATAAATTCATTTAATTAATAGAAGAAATAGATGTGTTATGGATATTATTCAAGTGTGTTAGACAAATGTAGATGATGTGTAATGCAATGTTTGAATGCTAATGATAGTGAGTCAATTTTGGGTGTCTACATTTTGCCCCTCTTTGATACAATGTTCGATAGAGCATTGTGTCAAAAAAGATATGATATGCCTTCAATAAATAAAGTTATGCCCTAGTGTAAAACTGGCAAGTGATGCCCCCTTGAGAGGTAAGCTAGGCAAACTAGAAAGGGCTGGGTTAGCTCATGATAAGATGAAAGGCTAGAAACAAGGTTGACATGAAGAAAGCAGGGGTTGGGTGGGAGAAAATGGGATGATGCAGAGGAAAAAAGGCTTTGGCATAGAAGAATTAGGGTTTGGATAGGGCTATAAGTAGGTCCTACAAAGGCAAATAGGCTCATTTGTGCTTAGTTGTGTTCAGAAAGCTATAGAGATCTAGAGGTCCTTAGAGTTGGTGTGCAACAAGAGTTGGAGAGCTATCAGGATGGTGATTCCACGTAGAGATCATCATGCCAAGAGAGTGAGGACACATAGATGACCAGAGGGATCAGGCATACCAGTATGTATCAAACATTTTGCTAAAAGCATTATTTTGATACGCTAGAAGTGTCATAAATGCACACACGTCACCATAAGCTACTAGGTCTTAGGATAGGTAGTTTAGGTCACTTGTGTAGGAAAACAGGTCGCTTATAGTAGTTTAGGTCACTTTTAGGCGCAGCTTGGTCACATATAGAAAGAATAGGTCGCTTCCAGTCAGCTAGGAAATGGATAGGCAAAACATGCATATAGATATAATCAAGTCGCTTATGGGCTAAAAGTAAGCGCATGCATAGGTTCAGTTTGTGTATAAAGAAAAAATGCTCGCTTATGAGTGAAAGGGAGATGCATGTAGAGGATCAACTCACAAATAGTCAAGAAGTGATCGCATAGGTAGAATAGGTCACATATGAGCAAGATATAAGCATGTATGGTAAAAGATGTCACTTTTGATCAACATATAGGTGCATATGGAAAAATGAACCACTTATGGTAGATAAAAGATAGGATAGCAATAAACGATCAAATTTTTATATCATTTAAGTAGTGGAAGGGACTGACCTGATGAATGAAATGATGCAGGTTATACTACTGCCATTGTTATCATGTGAGCCACATCTGAGAGATTTGTGGTTGGTGAGATTGTTGAATGTAGAGGAGCGGCTAGTGTTAGAGATCCTTAGGTTAGAGCATGTGTCAAGATTGGAGCTGGTGTAGGCACATCGAGGACTGATGACGGTGATGGTGGAGCAATGGATGAGCGAGCACAGTTCTTTCTTGTTGCCAACAGGACATGCTACTATCACACTAGAGGATGTGTTTCAGATTCTACAGATTCCTATAGATGGGGACCGACTAGATTATGATCTAGATATGGGTCCAATTGTGTTCAGGAGATTATTCAAGACACCAGACATTGGAGTAGAGGGCTTAGAGATTCCTATGGTGACTACAGCGAGTGGTAGTGGCTATTATCAGATGGCTAGTTGAAGATAGATGAGCGAGAGGCTTTCCAGTAGGATGGGGGATGGTGATGGAGGGGATGTTCTCCTATGGTACAAGATATGCATGGGCGGAGTGTGTGCTTGGATAGCTCTATCATTTCTTGCATGATTGCACATATATGTTCAGAGCGAGTATGTCGGCAGGAGTTACAATGTTGTATGTATGGGCTTATGAGCATATTTCAGTGACGAGACCAGAGGAATGGGTGGCTAGAGTAGTAGGAGAGCCTTAGGCTAGGATGTGTAGAGGAGCTTTAACATACTGGTAGCACAGAGGAGTAGTTTACTAGCGGAGGAGATTAGATGAGGTAGATAGATTTGTATGGTCATGGATGGGATGTGAGAGATAGGATGAGGAGGATACTAAGCTTGTCTATGCTAGGTAGGCAAGATATATTTTTAGATGTGGCATATACATTATAGAGCGCTATTTGCAGAGAGGGTTTTGAGATAGTTCAGGTTACCATAGGCAGTACCAGTTGGTGATTAAATTTTTGGGAGGACTAGATAGGAGGTGTTTGATTGGGGGCCGGAGGTTGTGGTTGACATAGCTTTGGCAGAGAGAGAGGGGCTACATCCAATTGTATGGTAGTGGGGACAGGGTCTTGCAGATCTAGGTACGCTGCCAGACTATGATGCATATTGGGTGACAGCGAGACTAACATGGCTGACACGGGTTGGATAGATAGGGGAGATAGGGATGGAGAGACCGATCAGGAGGAGGCGATGATGGGTTCCACTAGCATAGGTTGTTGTACCAGAAGCACTAGGGATATAGGTACAAGGACAGATGCCAGGATAGCCTCAGATACTTTCACAGCCTCAGGGGTAGATATTAGTGGGTGATGATGTTGGGATTCAGTAGCTATGGAGGCAGATTAGAGAGGAGAGGAGATGGAGGCAGCAAGCACAGATGAGATTGAGGAGGGTGGAGTTGGATAGACATTAGGAAGTGATTGTCTTGCGACATGCTAGGGCTCAAGCTTAGACATACCAGGCTTAGTACAGTTGAGAGCGCAGGCTGGGAATGGACAGGATGATGGTACACTTGCTAGGGTGACAGGAGAGAGAGATGCGGCTAGATAGAGCAAGAAGATGATGAGGTTAGAGCAGATATTAGTGGGTGATGATGTTGGGATTCAGCAGCTGTGGAGGCAGATTAGAGAGCAGAGATAGATGGTCTACGGGCAGAGAGGGATACAACTGTGTAGCAGCTAAAGGGGATGACTAGTGAGTGGGATAGAGTAGTGACTGCATTGGGTACAGATGGGGCTATGATGTACTTGGCCACACAGTTGACACAGGTGCAGGTAGATCTGCGGAGAGTACAGGGTGAGGTGGAGTACTATAGAGGCTTATACTATGGAGCTATGCTAGCAAAGCAGAGGCAGCCTAGCTTCAGGAGCAGATCAGGAGCTTAAAGTTCATGAAGGTCAGGTGGATCTTGATTAGTGGCCTCAGTGATGGGGCCACTGAGAGATAGGAGAGAAGGTGTAGGACCCAGTGATGGTGGTCAGGGCAAGGGAGCTGCCAGTAGTCACTAGGGCTACCTTGTTTTATGTATATTATGTTGTATCATGATGACGCCTAGAGTCGATTGTATATATATTCTTTATGGCTCAGCTTGTATATGTAGACACTTGTACCTTGACACATGTATATATATATGATGAAGTATTGCTTACCTACATGATGATGTAATGGATGCACTATTGGTATTATGATGGTTATGCATGTTATATTTGTATTTTCATGGATTATGTATGGATGTTTATGCAAATGATATGAATGGAAAATGTATGATAATGCAAATATGTAAATGGTAATGATATGATATGGACTTATGCATGTCAACACACTTGTTTTGTGGGATAAGAGATGTGGACAAACGATGATGGAAATGATTGATCTTGGCTGAGGACTATATAGACGGATAATAGGATGAATAAATGAGATGATGGGTAGCTTTTTAAATAATTGCTCAAAATGAAAATAAATGCAATCCTTATGTTTGATATAGCATATGGATGTTATGCACCAGGTTATAGAAGACCAAGGTGTTGAGATATCCAATGTGCAACTAGCATGCTACAATCTTTTCTGAACACATGAGGTCAAGATGTTGAGCCAACATGCACAAGATATTAATAGCAGCTAGTGTTTCAAGATGGACTTTGCCGCTACAAGCAATGGTTTGAGCTTATCTACACTATGCATAGTGACAGCTTGCTGGTTATATGTATGGAGCTAGTCTTAACATAGAATAGTCTCAAATGCATAAGAGACTATTTAGCTTCTCAGATGCTAGAGATATTGATATGTAAGATTCTAATCCCAACATGTACAAGATACCAATACGCATAGGAAGAGAATAAGATCATCCTGCAAACACAACATATGAAAGAAAAATGACCATGCCCCATTCCTCACTTCATCACAACATACCAAGATATAGACAGATCAAGGCAGTCTTGATTAGGCATAGAAAAGGGACAAAAGATAAAACAAAAGATATTGTCATCACGTTCTCGTGTCAAATTTAGGTGCTCTTAGATAGATATAAGCTGGGGCCTTGTTAAGAGGAAAGCTACATCCTATTGAAGGCTAAAGATGTTGAGAGACTGCTATAGCAAATGTTGGCTTAAGGCATGCAGACAAATAGCTTCTACCTTACTCTAGATTGGTTGAAGTGCTTGAGCTTTTAGTATACACATAGTTTGCTTCCTGCTTGAGCTGATCAAAGAGAAGAAGATGGGGTGGATCATCTATTCTTGAGTATTGGAAACTTCCTTCATAATCCAGATTGCCTACATACCCTGTATCCACGGGATCAAAGCACATTTACAATGAAGATGAGATATGATGAATATGTAGTTCTGGGTTTTATTGATGATGTGTGTGATGAAAAGATAGAAGAATGTAAGATGAAAGGTTGGGGAATGATTAGAAGAAATCTAAAAGATGGATGATGAAGAGAGGGGGCTATCATCTTAGCCTGAATCAGAGTGCTTCCTTCACATTTTAGATTGCCTACCCTGTATCCACGGGATCAAGTCTTTAATGATAGAGCTGGAATGTAGTTCTTGCATATTACGCTGGACGGGTGATGTTGGAAAACTCAAGTGATTGCTTGAATGTTTGCGTTGGTGATGTATTATGATTGTTGGATGTTAGATGAGCACAAATTGATTACAAAGATATGAATCCTGGTTACAAATTATTTTGCCACATTTGTTGTTGGATGAATGCTATGGTTGAAGTTAAAAAGTTGGTTGTGTTGCAAGCTAAAGTGTTTGATGTGTTATGAGCTAGAGATAGCAGTATCCACTTCCAAATAAGACTCAACAAATGGCCCCAGTGCAGGATGAGGTTTATTATGAAGAAGCAACTATAAAGAAGGCATGCGGTCAAGATGCTAAGGTGCCAAAAGAGATAGTTATCGCAATAATGTCTCAAGTATGATAGCTAGCATTAACAGAGGCGAAGATGGAAAAGCTATTTATTGCGAGGACATATGGATTATGATATGGGTTATGTGGGATAGGATGGCGAAACATGGTAGGAAGACTGATGATCAAAAAAATCAAGCAGATGATGGAAGCTGGTCACTACACATAGCACCTGTTTGCCAAGTTTTCACTATGGTACTTATCCAAGGTGCCTGTTTACCAAGTTTTCACTAGAGGATGGATTATTTATCTTATACTATTATTGTTTTGTTATCCAAAGCACCACAAAGTGGTTTTCACTATTGGATGGATTTTTTATTTTTTTAGGATAGTTGATTACACATGGTGCCTGTTTGCCAGGTTTTCATGAAGGTAATAGACAGGAGGGACTCAAGTGTCTAGTTCAATGGATGTTGGTAGTCCCATTAGAGATGGATGTCAGTGCACAAATCATGTTGTTATGCTCATAAATGTTGGTAAGGGTTTGCATTTGAGAGATGGACTAGGTAGGATAGTGGATTAGGATAAGGATAATTGAAGATTCACACAAGGATAGATGGAAGGCTCATCCAAGGATAGATGAATGAGATAGTGGATTATGGAAAGCTTATGCAAAACCATGGACTATAGGAAGGTGATAGGGGAGATATGTGGGATAATGGATGAAGGATGGAGGTATGGAGCTATGTAAAAATGTGGGATGGAATGAAACCATGACCGACGGTTGCATACACCGTGATAAACATTGAAGCTTTAGATGGAAAAGTCAGTCTAGGGAGTGAAAGAAATGCTAGCTTAGGGGATGGGTGATGGAGTGATGTAGGAACCCATAGATACTTAGTATTTTTATGATTTTTCCTTTTCTTGTGTGATTTTTAGATGGAATGGGATGTTTGGAAGGAATTGGAATGTGAGATGGAAGAAGACAATAGAGATTCTTTTGTTTGAGATATGGATAAGGATGCCTCATTTGGCCTGCTTGTTTTTTTTCTTAGGAACCCAAACCATTTGAGGTGTAGGCTCTTCTTGTGGATTTAGAGGCTCAACTAGCTTTTTAGATGTATTAGGCTGTGATTCTTTGCTTTGATTCCCTAAGGCATGAGAATCTTTAGGATTCTTAGCAAGATTTTTAGCTTTAGAGGTAAAGGCATCCAAATTTTTATTATTTTTGAATCCCATGGATGTGATGGAAGTGGGGTTGGCGGGATGAGTGGAAGCTTGATGCTTAGATGATATGTGCATTTGTTGGTCATGATTAGGAATGTAATGGTGCTGATGGATAAAAGGATAATTAGGCGTTGGTAACAATGGTAGCAAGGAAAATGGTGGGATATTAGGAGTTGGAAGGAGTGGGGGTAAATTGGATGGTGGAAGATGTTCAATCACATGCTTTTGTAGGTTATAGGATGGTGGAAGTGGATGATATGGAAATAAAGTTGATGGTGGGAGTTTAGGAGTTGGAAGAAGTGGAGGTAGATTGGATGGTAGAAGATGTACAGTCACATGCTTATGGGGTTTATGATGGAGTTTTGACAGGAAATGGTGGACTTAGGATGGATGGAGGAATTACCAACATCGTTAGCTTGGGGAGGCCGGTGTTCGACACTAGGACTAGGAGTTCTTGGAGAACTAGACTTGAGCTCATCTTTAGATGGAGATAAAGGGGTTGCGGAAAGCATGAAGATGGAGGATCCTAGAAAAAGATTGGTGATATGAAGGGAGTCATCGATGGTATCAGAGTTAGAAGTCTCTCTTACCAAAGAAGATCCAGCTTCCGTATCAGAAATGGATATAGATGAAGATTCTTGCAATGACCACTTTTGGTGTACTTGATATGGAGGTTGGGAGCGGCTTTGATAGATGATGGCTTGAGTAGGTCAGATGGGTCTATATAGGATGAAGACAGATATGCCTCGGTGTTGATAGGAATGTGGTTCAAACTCTAATATTTAGCTTGAAAGGCACGACAAAATTCAAATGGATTGGGATCAGCATGGATAGTAATCTCAACACCATTATGTGGGAATTCAAGACATTAATGGTATGTGGAAGGAACTACCTTGAGGGCATGTATCCATGGATGACCAAGGATGATGTTATAAGGAAGATCAATATCAAGAACCTGACAACGGGTTTCTGTGGTGACTTGCCCAACTTGGATAGGCAAGAAAATAATCCCTTCAGTATCTCGCTCGGCATCATCATATGCTCTGATAGTAATAACCTTGGAGGTATCAACATCTTTCTTAGAATATCCTATTTGTTTTATCAATTTTAAGGAACATATATTAAGACCAGTTCCACCATCTACCAAGATTCGTTTGATACGGCGTTATTTAACAAATACTTCAATGTGGAGGGCTTCGTTTTGTGAAGGATGAATGGAGAGCTAAAGATCTTTGTCAGAGAAGGTTAAATGACAAGGGGCTGCAATGCTAGCAACCATAGATTGGAATTATGTGATATTAATATCATTGGGCACCAAAGATTCTTGTAAAGCTTTGTAAAGGATAGCTTTGTGAGCAGGGGATATGTGAAGCAACTCAAGAATGGATATGTGCGCGGGTCTTTTACCAAGGTGATCTAGGATATTATAGTTAGAGAATGATCAAGGAGGATGAATAGGTGCTCCTTGAAGGTGACTCAACCTCTTCAAGTGGTTATAGCGCAGTCAGGTGCTTTGCCTTAGATAGTAATGGTAGAAATGCGAGCATGGTCAATGCGGCCAATGGTAGATGATTCATAGTTGTTCTGAATGGCATGACCGACATGAGGGTTACTTGGTTTATCATGAGATGGAAGTGGATTCTTGAAAGCCTCTAGATCATAGTTCGATGTTGATTGTTGTGCGGGTTGAGTTGTTCAAGGTGTAACTTTGATTAAACCTTGATTGATGCAATCTTGAATAACATGTTTTAAGCACATACAACCATTTGTTTTGTGTCCTTTAACTCGATGGTAATCGCAATACTCATTTTCTTTGTACCAAGGAGATTTGAAAAGTGGTGCATATGGTAACATAATATCACTTGCTTGGAGAAGCTTTCGAAAGACAACTTCCATAGGTTCCGCTAATGGTGTAAATTGTCAGCGCGGGTTGGAAGTTTGTCGTTGTTGCATTCGTTGAAAAGATTGTGTTGTTGTAGAAGCAGCTTGAATATTGATGGGAGCTTTCATATTTTGTATGTTCTTTGCATCCACAACACCATCGTTGATAACATTTTTATTTTTGTTCCAAAAGTGAGACTTATTGTTAGAGTTTTGAGGATAGTCTTTGTTATCACGAAAGATCTTGATAGTTCCTTTAGAAATTAAAGCTCGTTCAATGATGATTCCTTTGGAAACAAGTTCATCAAAGGTGCTAGCACTTTGCAATTGCAATTGGAATGATAGCTTGGGATGAAGATTTTGAACTAAGATATCGATCTGTTGCTTCTCAGGTGTTTCCCATGATAATTTGTTAGCCATATTATGCCATTGTTGAGTAAATGAAGAAAAGGCTTCACCATTGTGCTGTTTATTATTGACAAGGTCATTCATGTTCACCTCATGTTCAATGTTAAAAGCAAAGTGTGATCGAAACTTATTTGCTAATTCTGAAAAAGACTTAATTCCCAAAGGTAAATGAGAGAACCATTCAAGAGCTTGTCCTGCTAAGCTTCGAGGAAATAGTCTCAAAAGATATGTATCTTTATAAGAAACATCGAGACATGCCACAAAGAATGCTCTAAGATGGTCTTCCAAATTTCCTTTTCCTTTATACCTGTCAAATTGTGGAATTTCAAAGTGTGGCAGAAAAGGGGTCATATGAAGAGACTTGTCAAATGGATAAGCACATATGTTTTTTAGATAAAATGTCTTCTTTCCTTGTCCTACCGCTTGATTGATCATTTGTTGAACATCCATTGGAGATAAGTGTTGCTGTTGCAAAGGGGGTGAAACATGGTATGATGTATATTAAGGTTGCTGTTGTGGGATATATGAAGCCATGACCGTTTGTTGAGGTTGTGTACTCACAATGTATGTCAAAGGATTGGTATGTGACACATATGTGGTTGAGGAGTGCTATCCTTGAGACAGAAGCGATGGTTGGGTATATTGTGATGAATGGACACCAATATTTTGCATCACATGCAAAGTGGAAGATGGATTGACACTAGTTAATGGTTGGGAAGTTGGAGTTGGATTTGTGACATGGTAAGTGATGGAAGGATTGGTAGATGCGAAAGAAGGATGGACACTTGGGTTTGTATTTTGGACAACATGGGGATTGATATGTGTCATGTGTTGGGTGACAATAGGCAACCCTTGGGTAGTATAAGATGGATTGATGGTGTGTGAAGGATTTGAAGAATATGACAGAATGGATGTAAGTTGCTCAACATAAGTGACTGTAGTGCTAGGATTGGCTTGAGAAACGATAGGAGGGTCACTCATATCAATAAGACTAATATTGGGATTATATGTTGTAATGGACGGATTAGTAGAGATGGTGGAAAGCGTATAAGCAGTTCGTATATGAGATATGGTATTCATATGGGATATGGTAGGTTGTGATGGTCGTGAAGCTTGAACTATTGGTGTTGTTGGGATAGTTTGGGAGGCTTGCACACTATGGGATATGGGGATAGCTTGTGATGTTTGGAGCATTTGTGCTTGGGCCACATGGACAGCTTATGTTACTTGAGGCATGGAAACGGTCATGGTAGGGGGAGGAGTATGTTGAGGAACATGGAAAGGTGGAATATTCAAGTTTTGTGAAATTAAAGGGAGCACATTGGTTGGTGTTATCAAAGGTTCTAGAGTGTACTCCGAGTTTGGTGGATTAAATGAAGTAACAATAGGCAATGAAAGAGATGTGGTAGAAGATAAAGCTTGTGATATGATAGGGGATGGTGTAGCTATAGTGGATGGTCCCTTTGTAACAACAGTGGGAGTGTTTGGATCATGCTCTCTAATAGTGGATATGTCAAAATCTCTTGGTAATTTAGCGCCCATGCAAGTAAGTTACAAGAAGTAGCGATTAGGCTTAGATAAAACAAGTCTCTCAACTTGATCCCACACATGGGTATCCTAAAATTCTGATAAGTCTTCTTGAGATTGTTCTTCAAACATCTCTAAAAATGTTTGAGGTTGCACTTTTTGTGAAGATGACTCTCTAATGGTATACCCATGAGGCGTAAACATATGAGGAGGCATACCAGTCGTAAATTGAGTTGCATGTTTAAGAGGTGTTGATCTAGATTGTTGCATTTTAGCTCCCATCTCAGCCTGCAATTTGGCTTCCATTTTAGTTCACAATTTGGCCTCCATTTCAGCTCTATATTGACTCCTAGTTTGACGCATGATGTTGATGTTGAAAACTAAGGTTTATCTTGTCAAGGTTTTGAGACCCAAAAGAAAGGTGATAGTTTGTTGGTTTGGTTGGTTGCTGGTTGCTTTGTTGTTTTGCTTGGTTGCTGATGTGCTTGGTTGGTTGGTTGTTGGCTGGTTTTCCCTAGAGAATAGCTCACACACTCAAGGGAAAAGTTGTTTGCTGAAAGTTGCTATGTTGCTAATGTTGCTAAAGCTAAAGCTAGGAGATGATGTTTTGCTAATTGATTGAAATGATTGGTTGAATGTTTGGTTTGCTAGTTTGGGTTCTCAAAAAGATGAAAATCTCATGAATTTGGTCGATTGATAAGCTCAAAATAGGAGACAAAGTCCAGGTATCTACTAATGATTAGAGACAGGTCTGAAAGCTAATGTTGAAGCTGAGAAAGCTAGATTTATGGCTAATTCGACTGAGTCACTAAGATTTGCTAGTATAAGCCCATAGGTGACAAGTAATAACTTGAATGTGACTCAGCAAAGGCCAAAGGCAACTGATAATAGCTCAAATGCAAGATCGTTTAGGTTCTGACAACAGGTTACAATGTTAACCAGAGGCGATCTAATTTTTCACAAGCGATTAATATTGGCTCAAAAGTGATTTACTGCTAATCAGAAGCGACACAGGTTAGACCAAAGGCAACTGTCTGTTGTTTAAAAGTGAACCAATTTAGACAGAAAGTGGCTGATGGCTATTTAAAAGTGACTCTGTTTAGGTAAAAGTGGCTAATTGTTGTTTAAAAGTGATTCTATTTAGGCAAAAAGTGGCTAACTACTATTTAAATGTGATTTACTTATCTGTATGCGGGTAGTTTAGGCTCAAAAGTGACTGTGTCTATCAGGAAAATTTGTGATTTGTGATTTTTGATAAGAAAACAGTAATTACAATCAATCACACTCACAACAATCACAAACTTGTACAACCTAGGCTAGGAAAGGACTGTATTTGTTGAATCCCCTAGCCATGCTTATTCAAAGTGGATAGCTTCAGGATCTTGGTAGCACCGGCTCCCCTCCACGGCACACACTTCTCATACATACCAAGATCTAGGTTTCATGTAAGGTTTGTCCCTCACCAAACCTTAGGATTGTCCCTGCTATCTCTTCTAAGAATCACGTGAATCAAGGTGGCTTCAAAGGTCCCACCTTTTGCATCAACAAATAGAAAGTTTTTGGCTACTACACAAAGTTACTAATAAGGGCATCTGTTCGAGTGGCTATACATGTGGCAGTGCTACTCTCCATTGTTGAATCTCCCAGTCTTCAAGGGTTATGCCTTGGAGGGTTTTGGGGGAGGTTGGCTGTTGATATAACGCAACAACACCTGTTGTTTGTGGCTTTCAACACAAACACTTTTCTTATATAGCAGTTCGGAAGGACTTGACTTTAGTCCATTACCACTTGGGTCGTATCCCTTCTCACACTAGGAAGGCAGGCCCTCTAAAGATAATAACAAGTTCTCATACACCCAAGATCCATTTGATAGGCAAGGGGAGAGGATACTTTTGTTATTAAATTTGGGTTACAATCAGTTACATGCAAGCAATCAAAAGATAAATCAAGCACGGAGCAAACAATGATTTATTTTAAGCACCAAGCCCAAATGTTCATAATTTAGTGATAAAACACAAGTCTTGGACCGATCAGAGCTGCAACAGATATGTTAATAGTTTGATAACCTCCTTTTCTTGGACAATCTATAAGATGCTGCACAAATACCCAATTAGTAGCCAAGAAAAACAAACTACAAGTGATACAGACTGAAAGCGACATAGTTTACCAGAGGTGATCCACTGTCGGTCAAAAGCAATCTATATTCTATCATAGGCAAAATGATACAAATCATAAGCGATGTTGAGAGCGCCAGATGCGAATTGTTAAAGCTCACAAGTGATGTGAAAAGGCAGGAAGTGACAAGTTATGGCTCATAACTGACCCAGATCTGCAAAAGAAACAATATGCAACAAAAACCCTACTTCTACAATAAACGATTCGATTAGCTAAAGGCGATCACTATAAGATCAAAAGCAATTCAGATAAATGCATAAGCAACCACTATTAGTGTAAAAGTGATGTAGAACAGACAAAAAAGTGACCAATATTCACTTATAAGCAATCCAGAAATTGCTAAAGGCGGCAGGTTTCAGCTTAGAAGCGATGTGTGTATTCAGACAACGACGATTTTTTGGCTCAAAAGTGACCGGAACTTGCCGTAGGTGCTCGAAAAATCTAATCTTCATAAAAACAACTTCAAACAGCAAAGTTAATCAAGGACATGAATCCCACCAGGTGTGCTAAAATGTGATAGGTAAAAAATCAGGTTAATAAGATCAAGCATAGCCATGAAAACCTAACCCTACCATCATCAGAGAATCTAATCTAAATGAAACCAAATGCATGCAATTCAAGCACAATATCACCTAGATTGTGTGATTTCTTGTTTATGATGTGGGTTGATTCTTCAACAATGAACAATTATGAAGATAAAAGCTTTCATAATGGATGGATGCTAATGATAAGCTCAATGGATGCACTAATATGCTCAAGATGATAAGGTAGACGCTATATGAATGCTAGATAGGATGTAGTATGGAATGAGAGGGTGTTTATATAGAACTCAACCAAAATCAATCAATAGTGGAGATTCGGTAGCTATGTGAATGGCTAATATTGAAGCATAGACATAGGTGAATGTGAAGATGACAAGTGGTAGGAAGATAGGGCTTATGTTTTCTTGTGTACATAAAAAAAGTACTACATGTGAAAGATATTAAATAAAAGGATGTAGTACCACTTATCTTTTTTAAATGAAAAAGGCACACATGTCGGCTCATGAGATAAATGATAAGATAAATTAATTAAATAAATAAAATTTATTTAATTAATTAGAAAGTGGGCTTATGAAAGGAATTTTTAATTAAATAAATAAAATTCATTTAATTAAAAATAAATAGAATGAAGATAATTAAATAATTAAAGATTGTTTAATTATAGCTTAGAGGAAATAGCTAATGAATTAATTAAATAAATATAAATTTATTTAATTAATAGAAGAAATAGATGTGTTATGGATATTGTTCAAGTGTGTTAGACAAATGCAGATGATGTGTAATGCAATGTTTGAATGCTAATGATAATGAGTCAATTTTGGGTGTCTACAATATTACCAACTCCTAACCAACCAACCTAAGGAAAATTCAAAAGTTAAAATAAAATAAATGACAAATATTTTTAGTGATGTTGATCACTTGTGGACTTGGATGCTCCTACATCAGAAACAAATTCTTATAGGTTATCTTCAATTGGGTACAAATAGTGTCCCAATGACCTTTTACTGAATAAAGAGAGTTGTTTTGACACTTAAATTGAATATACAGATTTTTAGTTTCTTTCATAGTGATGGGCAATATCCACTTCTATGCTACCTTTTCTACTTCAGTCACAACTTCTATCGTAGAGGTAAGTCTCGGGCTTACTATTTCTCTAATAAAACTATATTGTCTTAGAATTTGATCTTTTTCTTGTTGTAGTAGACAAAACAGAGAGTGCAAACTTTCAACAATTGCTCTGGTTGCCCCATCACTATCCTTTAGGGGATCATACAAACTAGATACATGTGAAATCTATGAAGATGGAATCCATCGGATCCTTTATGTTCCTTGTAGACACATGCCATTTTAGACAAAATTGATACAACAAAGCAACCTCTTCTATACATTTCTAAAAATATTTTATCTTATCTTGCAACATATTGTGTGCATTTGCACACATATCAAAAACATCTTTCAATCTCTTATCATTTATTTTCTTTAAGGCCCCTTTTCTACCTTTTCTTCAAATTGAGATGAATGATCTTTAAAAGAATCAAGTAAGAATTTTAACTATTGTACATTGGTCAAAGATGTGTCAATATTTACCTCAGGAATAAATTCATGGATAACTTTTACTGCTTCATCCAATGATTATGTATTCTACTGGTGATGATGTAGAATTTCCTTTCTAGCAGATGAATGTAGAATGTCACCAAGATGTAGCTTATGCAAGGGGTTAATATTAGTTAAATCTACCTTCCCTTCTTGCATAGGAACTTGTAACAACTATGGAGATACCATAGGCTAGAGCTACATTTCCAAACTTAGTAGGATTTATGAATTTAAATCAGTCGATTCTTGACTAATCTCTTCTACTCCACCTTGACTCATCTTCGGAGCCTTTTCTTTATCAGCAGTAATCATATCTTTGTTTAGTCCTTCATATTACTCTATGTTTACTGAAACATTTTGTTTACCTTACAAACTCATATAATCATCCATATGAGTGGTGTCTTATGGAATATTCTACTTGTCTTGCATAGCTAATTATCCATTTGTTTAGAGTTCTCTGGAATACTCTATTCATCTTTCTCTTTATCTTTCTTAGCATTATCTTGAGTACTAGGATCAACATTCACATTTTTTTGCAAGTTTTCATTATCTTTCTCTTTTTCAATTTGTTCTTCTTTTTCCATAGAGGATGCATTAACATGATGAGGTGATTGTCGTGGTGAATTATGTGTTTTTTCCACATCCCCTAGTTTTCTTACCTCATCAAGTATCTTTTGACTGATTTCTTCAATTTCTTTTGTAATTTGTTGAATGTCCTCCTTTCTATTCTGCATAAGAGTGTCTACTCTGTGCTTTGTTCTGAGCTCTTAAGCTTGTCTTTGAATCAATTTTTTTTCTTCCTCAGATAGGCAAGCACCAGCTTTATCTAAAGCATGTTGTATGAGTTTCTCTTCTAGTGCCATAGCTTCATCTCTATCCCTTCTTAGGGCTTTTTGTAAGCTTTCTGATACTTTAGGTAATATTTCATCAAGAGACTTGTTATATCTCATCATGTACATTGTAATTGCCTTTTCAATGATGGCTTGATCCTTAGGGGAAGACTCCAGATGAAGCACCATAGTTTCATCAAACAAATTGAAGCAAACAATGGCATTGTAAACAATAGCTAGAGACATAGGGCCTCTAAGAGGAGGTGTTAGTACCTGAGTGACATTTTTGTTTTTCTTCTTTAGTGGGGGAGTTTTCTCATTTTCATCTTCTTCTTCTTCACTTGCTTCAATACCTTGTTTCTTCTTTCTTTTGGCCTTTGCCTTGACCCTTGGTTGCATTTTCAATTTTCCTTTCTCTTCTTTCTTTGACATTACTTCTTCTTTATCACTCTCAATCTCCTCCACAATGGTTTCTATTTTCTTCTCTAATTGTTTGCCCTTGGATTTTATATATGTTTGTCCTTCAAAAACCTGTTTCTGTCTAGTAGAGGTTGTCTTTACAGAGAAAGTGGGTTGTGGAATACTAGCAGTAGATTAAGAAGTAGATCTACCTAATCTTCTCAATGTTGGATGCTCAGTAATGAGTGGAACAACATATTCTATAGTGTTCTGAGTAGTGAAACCTCTAGGTGGTATATCAACCCTTTTGAATAGCTTTTATTTATTCTTCTCTATCTCTTCTTCAACCCTTTTCTTGCATATTTTGTCCTAAATTTCTTCACAAGTTCCAAATCTTTCACCTTTAGGATCATTAGGTTGACTTAACAAAATCCCAACATAGGCCTTAACTTCATCATCAGGTACTTCATATTGAAGCTTGAGAATCCATGAAGTCCTCAGCTCAACTACTACCATATAACAATAATCTTTGTCCACAAGAAATATTATATCATCTTTGTATTTCCTGACCAAATTAGAAGATATTCTACCCCTTTTATGCATCTCAGTTTGGAAATTCTTGAAGAAACCCCAAAAGATAGTATTACAACTTTGTTCAAAGTTCCTTATGTATTCTTCGATTTTGTTTGTACTGGTTTATCTTATTGTCGTATCTTTCCTTTATATCTTGGTAACTCATTCATGAAATAGAATGCTAGGCAAATGATCGGTGAACCATACATAAAGTTGTATCCTATATCCTTTGTTCTTTTTAGATTCTCTAACAATTGATCCTTCATAACTTCACACAAATCAAAATCCTTACCCTCTTTATCCATCTGATAGGTACTGTATATGTTTGTAGTAGTTTCAAATCCCTCTATGTTGAAGTAGTACACTTTGTATGCAATTCCCATTGCTGTATATCTCACATTGGGGTCAATAATATCATCAATTATTAAAGCCCTCTTGTCAAATTTGGCACTAGTTAATTCAGTGACCTTTTCATTCTTGATTGATTTCAACTATGATACAGGTCTAGTGGAACATATCCCTTTTACATCCCTAATAGATTCTTTTGTTATTTGATGAGGTTTGTAAATGTATATAAAGTCATCATGAATTATGCTGAGGATATACCTAACCTAGTCATGCTCATTAAGGAAATCTAGAAAATCTTTCCAAACATCCAACCTTTTTTCTTCAATGTTAGCATACTCAGGTTTGTAATGTATATCATCATCATCTAACAACTAATACCTTAGGGTTTCAAATTTGCCCTAGTCATTTTGAACACCTAGAATAATGAGAGGGGGGTGAATCAGTATTCTATTAAACCATTTACATATCAAATATTTAATCCATTCAACATATTTAATTGTAGTGAGGTAAACTAAACATTAAACAAGTAACCATAACTCATAACACATGAACACCAGATTTATGTGAAAAAGCCAAGAAGGGAAAAACCCTGGTGAGGATTAGCTCACAATATAAAGTAGTATCAAAACCAAATTACAAAAGGCTCACTACCCAGAAGAAAGGCTCACTGCCAAAGGAACCACTATTCTGAAAGAATGAGATAGAATAGATGGCTCACTACCAGAGTTGAACTATTACAATTGCATCTAACATATGTATGGAGTGTATTGCCAATGAAGATCAAAGTACTTAAACAATATTGTGAGGCCTACCGTTTCATTCCCTTATATTTGACTACTTTATTTTTACTATTGGTGATACTTACTAGACTTGTGGGATTATTGATCCTGAATTTAAGGACTATTAGACTTTATGCTTTATGTGGATTTATTATGTTTAGCAGGATTATGATGTGATTTGACCTTGATATTGATTCATTGATGAGGTTAGACATGAGATTTACATTATGATGTTATTTGGATACTATGCATGTGATTTTAATTAGAAATTTGTTATGTAATTATATCTGCGATGGATGTTTGAAATGTAGAACTTAGAATTTAATTATAATGTGATTTCCTTGATGCTTAGATGAACATGTGATGTTGTATGTGAGTGTATGTTTCAATTTTCTTCGGCTATTATATACATGTGGGAATAACATTTCATTGAGTGTACAAGTGTTAGTAATGAAGCCACAGATACTCAGAGATCATCCCACACACGGTGTTTTTTTCCCTTGTGAATCTGGTCTAGTTCCAAGAGGAACCAAGATGAACTATATTGCATGATGAATTTTTGTAATGTTGTTGTATGTTGTTAGTTGGGTTAGGTCTACCCTTCTTTTATTTGATTTCTAATTGGTGTTGTAGGTTGTAGTGTCATTTGAAATTCATTTTTGAGTTATAAATTTTTGAGACCCCTTTTCATGTGTTTTTACTCAACCTTTGGTGCTCAAAATGGGTTAAACTTGACCCTAGGTTGTACCCCTAGGGTCTAGGAGTCATTTGGGCTTGTGTAACCTTAGGTAAACTTCCATTTGGTCACTTTCACTTCACCCTGAAGTAAAGTAACGAAAATAGACGCTTGGCAGGGGGAGGATGAGTGGGTCAAACACTCAACCTCTTCCTTTCTTCTTCCCTAGGTTGGGGAAGTCTTCAAGACCCCTTAATTGTGGAGGACTCTACTCAAAGTCTCTCCAACAATTGGTGAGGGTACCTTGGGGTTGAGTGGTCCTTCTTTGGAGGAGAGGATTGGGGCACATGTGGCACCCACTCCTTTTTAAGCTCCACCTTTCTCTCCCACGTGTTGATGACAGGACAAGTGGAATAGAGAAAGAGACTTGGTGGATGGGTGAATGACATGTGTCACCACCCCATTCCAAGAGTCTTTCTTGTAGTTGGGAGGATGAGTGAGGAGGTGACATGTGTCACCTCCCCATTCCTCAGGGCTCATGAGAAGAGCCTATTTTAATCCCTCTTGAAGGGAGGGATGGGGGTTGTTAAATTTTTTGGCAATTTTTTATTTTAATTATTTTGGGGAAAAAATTGGAGGAAAATTGGTGGCTCAACTTGGAGAAGGAGTTAGAGGAGCTCTTCTCAACTACCTTCAAATTGGGCTTTATAAGGTAGGTTTCAAGGCTAATGCCTTCCCTTATGCATTTTACTTACTTCTGTGATGCTATGTGTGAGTTTCCATTTTGAGTTTTTACTTTTTATTGTGGGAACATTTGTATGGGAGTTGTGAGAGCCTCTCCTACTTGGGAGAAGATGCTCAACATGTATTGGGTGGGGGAGGAGTGAACCTCCTCGGGGTCACATCCTTGGTTTTGTGGAGTTGTAGCCTTGAGCTCAATATGTGTATATGTACAAGATGTGAAATGACTTGAGAGCCAAAAGAAAGCTTTGTGAAACTATGTTTAAAAGTGTTGGCTTGAGGCCTTGAGAGGTATTTGTATTAGGAAGTTTTGGAGTGGCACTCTTGAGTTGAGTGATGTCAACTTCCCTACCCCATTAAACTCATCTTGAGTGAGTTTTGGTGTTGTGATAGCCATGGGAGTAATTTGTTTTGGGTGTTGAATGCATTGTTGTGTTGTGGTTTGAGTTTTCCTAGTGTGAGGATGACCTCCTAGCTCGGGGGTGACTCATGAGTGAGTCAATGGTAGGGAGAAGAGCATGTTGTTGTGGCTTCTTCCCCTTTTTGTGTCTTTGCAGGTTATTTGGAGCTATGTGAAGTTGAAGAAATTATCACTGTCCTTAAAGAGTTGTTATCTTTTTTTTAGCTCTTGAGAGAGCATGGCCAAGTTAGGCTTTTGTATCATTTTGTTTAGATTTCAAAAGAGAAGAACCTTGTTCTCTCTCTCATGTTGTAAAAGTATGATTTACTTGTGAGTATGAAACGATTTGCATTTGCAATAGAAATTTTAATTTGGTGATTTCAATGCTTTTGATTAAAAAAATAGAGTAATGGAAGAAATATATGGTCTTATTGCCATTTTATTTGTATGTTTATTTATTATTTTTTTTAAAAGTATAAGTTGTTTTATCTATGTGGGATAGAATGAAAATTTTTACATTTTAATTCCTTAGAAAAAAAAAATTTAGTTGTTGCTATATATTTGAAGGATTTAATTAAATGCATTTCTTTAAAAAATATATATAATAAATAAATTTTTTAAGAATTGTTTATGTGGAAATATGTTTTTACCAAAAAAAGATATGTTCATTTGCTCTATATAAATTTGATATAGAAAAAAGTATCTTTTACTTTTTTGTTTTAAAAAGAAAATATGTGAGTTTTTGAAGGAAAAATATAATTGAAATTATATATATATGTATGAATGTATATATATTTATATATAAATTGTTTATATTTATACTGTAAAAAAAAGGGGGCTATTTTGTATATGCAACTATATATATATAATAAAAACATTAAAAAAAATAGACGCTATTGAAAAGAGACTATTTTTTTTAGAGTTCGCAATATTTTTTAATAAGAAAAAAAGAAGTGTTTTGGTGGGGGGTTCAAACCCCCCACCGCCGCTGGTTTATGTATGGATGTGGGGAGGGGGCAAAGCCCCCACCCACACCCCACTGTGTGGGATGTGGTTGGGGGCTCTGCCCCCTCCCCACACTCCCACTTCCCCTTTCCCTCGTGGGCCTCTCCCCTCCCGTCGCCCTTGTTACCTCCACCGTCGTGGCCACATCAGCTCCCTCCTCTACCGCTCCACATTTCCCCACCTCTGCCGCTGCCCTAGTAGTGCCAACTCCACACCATCCTCCCTTCGGACCCTTTGTGGCAGCCACTCCCCATCACAGCCACCGCAAATCTCATCCCTTCTTCGAACCTGCAAAAAATTGTTGAACCAATTATTTTTAATAAAATATATATATACATATACATATATATACATATGTATATATATGTATATATATATACGGATACTTAATGTGTATCCTTTCCTGTGTGGCAGCCATGAGTGGTTTCCCATAAAATATATATATATATATAATGTATACATATATATATATATATATATATACATATACATATGTATGTATGTATATGTATATATATACATACATACATACATATATATATATATATATATACATATACATACATACATATGTATATGTACATACATACATACATACATACATACATACATACATATATATATATATATACCGATACTTAATGTGTATCCTTTCCTGTGTGGCAGCCATGAGTGGTTTCCCATTAAACCTGCAACAAAAACAATTTTGTGAGAAAGAAGAAAAAAGAGAGAGAAGAAATGGAGAGAAGAGGATAATAGGGAAAGAGGAGGCTAGGGTTTATTTACAATCCCTTAATAATATTCTTATTTTATTGTGAGTCTTTTAGGGCAAGAGAATTTTTTAAAACTAGTTTTATTTGTTCCCACTCATTTGTTTATTTTCTTTTAATTGTTTTATGTTTTTTTTTTTTCAAATGGGGTTTTGAGATAAATATTGAATGGGTAATTTTTTTTTATCTCCTTTGGGAATGCTCTATTTAATTGTAATGGCATGGTAATTTATTAAATAGGATAGTTCTTCGCTAGAGGGAAATTTATAGTTTATTTACTTTAATTTGATTATTGAAGAGGGATTTGTTTGTTTTATTTAACTTTTACACCAATTTAATTACTCAAATGTATTTATTTTAAACAATTGGGTTAATCTTTTTCTTTCAAACCAATTTTCGATGAGGTTAATATATAGCTAGATTGTTATTAATTTAATATTCCTTTTTAATTATATCTAGAGTGATTTTATTAGTCCAATAAAGACGTCAATTTAATCCAACTTAACAAACCTAGTAAACTATCTAAATGAAGTAGTGTAACATGCTTACATGATCTGGTTTACCAAGAAATTAGGAATAATGTAAAGGATGCAGTGATAACTCTGATTGATAGAAAATGTGAAGGAGAACAAATCGATCGAGCTTTTTTTAAAATGTTATGGGCATCTTGTAGAGATTTCATTAATGAAATTTGGGGTTTGTTAATTAATCTAAATAATTGTTCTACCAATTTAACTAGTGTAACATAGGTAATTTAAAACCAATGTAGTAAACTTTTGATCAAAATTAGTTTTATTATAATAAACCATAATCACGCACATGAGGCGTTATGTTGCCAGATTTTTTAAGAATTTAGTGTTTAGCTAGGTTAGTGAAGTTTAACCTTGCTTAGGATTAAAATATTGTTTTTGCCAGTTATCGACATTAGGTTTTGGTATTAAATTATATTTTCTCATGTACTAGAAATTGGCATTTGATTTTGACTTACGTCAAAATCCCATCACTCACTTAGGTTAACCTAGGTTTCAATTGTTGATCCTAACCCTATTGGCGATGTTAACCACGTCACATCAACCCCCTAGTTGGCCTTCATTGCAAATGGTATGCGTAAGTGAATGCATTACCTCGACTTCAACTATCATGTTTACACCTTATGCCTAACACCACCAAGCATGCTTACGCATGCGAGGGGGTTTCTAGGGAAGCGTGGTAAAATTTTTGATATCTCGTGTCATGACCACATGACAAATGTGAACATGGCATGTGTGATGCATGTTGTGACCACATGGGGAATGTGGGCATGACATTTGGTATCAGAGCCTAAGTTTAAAGACTGGGCATATCTGGGCACATTACTTATTCCGTAAATTTGATTAATTAGTGATTACCTTATTTTGTAGGATGCCTCCCTAATGAGTTCAATGAGTGTGTTCACACCACACTGCATCTGTCGAGGTGCACAGTGATTCTTCAGCTGAGGGTCAGGCACCACTGGTACCACAAGTCCTACCTATACCAGACATTGGACCAAAAATACTTCAGGCACTACAGGTAGTGTTAGACAGGTTACCACTAGCCGTAGATGCGTCACACAGAGAGACATGTGCTAAGCCCCGCGTTGATCCGCGAGAGGAACCACGCATGGAGCCACGAGCAGAGTCACGTGTGGAGCCATGTGTGGTTCCCCACATCAAGCCATGAGAGGCACCACGTGTGGATCCATTTGTGGAGATACCATATATGATGGTAGAGGAGGTTGGATCAGCCTACAGGGCTCGTAGCAAGAGCCCTCCACATCATGATAGGTGTGAGGAGACAACATGAGTGGAGCAGATCATTCACAGGCCATATGATTATTATGCAGATGATCCCATTAGAGGGCACAGAGATCGAGGAGACCCCATCAGGGATGTGTTGAGGTTGAATCCTCCTACTTTCACCAGGACTACAGAGGGAGCTGAAGCTGAGGCTTGGCTCATCAGTCTAGACAAATGCTTCACATTACATCCTTATGAGGGCAACACGAAGGACGTGTGGTAGTCCACCTATTGTGAGATGCATCATCTACTTGGTGGCACACTGAGGAGTACAAGCATCATCTATCATTGGACACACTCACTTGGGAGACTTTCATTGAGCACTTCAACGCATGGTATTTATCATATCACTATAGATAGTGTCGCATAGATGAGTTTCACGACCTTTAGCAGAGAGGGCTTATTGTTGCTTAGTACAAGGGTAGATTCATGGAGTTGTCTCCATATGCGGAGTATCTCCATGACGAGAAACTCCTAGTTCATAAGTTCATCAGAGGATTGAACCATAGCATAGCAGGCCTTATACGCATGGTAGACCCCTAGACGTTGAGTGATGTTGCCGATAAGGCATACATAACTGAGGAAATACAGGGACGAGGGTAGGGATCATGCCCCCAGTTTCAAGATCATGGGCAACAGTAGTATTAGTAGAGTTATCGCAAACCACCACTACCACCATAGAAGGAGGATTTAGTTCTCTATCATTACCTCCTAGACTTCCACAATAGTAGTAGAATCAGCAGAGGTCTAGACCCTAGCAGAGGGCACAGGGAGGGTAGAATCGAGGATGGCAGCAATAGGGCCCGCATAGAGACCAGAGGTAGTAGAGACCACCTGCGGGGCTTGCAAGGTCTCAATAGTCATACAGGGGTTCACAGGGTTGCACAGGTAGATATGGACAACAACAGTTGGGTAGGACTCAGTCGAGATAGATATAGGCTCAGGGCTCATGCTATGTGTGTGGTGGAGTAGGACATCTAGCCAGAGAGTACCCACAGGGCTTTACAGCAACGGGACAGCCCCGTTCAACAGGGTCAGAGTAAACTGTAGGGGATGTGGGCAAGTCCCATTATATGTTTCCAGTGGTTGATAACCACAGGCTAACTATCAGGCATCCATGATTGAGACATCAGGTATGATTAGGGGTACCCCCATCTCTATTCTTTTAGACTCTTGAGCTACTGACTCTTTTCTATCTACATCGTTAGTGGAATGTTGCAGGCTGGTGGCTTCTAGGCAGGACATTAGGTGGGAGGTTGAGTTGGCCTCTGGGGCCAGGATGACAGTAGCTGCCTTGGTTCAAGATTGTGAAATCTCTTTGGGGTCCTTCACTACATCTTGTGACCTTAGAGTTATGCCATTAGGATCCTACGATGTGGTTTTGGGTATGGACTGGCTTGTAGCTTATCGATCCAAGCTAGAGTGTCGCCGAAGGTGATTAGCTGCTTAGATGATCATGGTGCACCAGTTGAGATAGTGGGCTTTCAGAAGCCCATGACAGTTTGTATGATATTTGCTCAGCAGCTTAAGTGTTGCATGCAGAAGGGATGTCAAATGTTTGCTATCACAGTTAGTGACAGATGAGAGGATAAGCTTGAGGCTTCATTGGATGATCACCCTATCTTGAGGGAGTTTGCCGACATGTTTCCATTAGAGTTACCAGGGATGCCACCCCATTGTGAGGTAGACTTTCATATCAATTTAGTGCCAGGTGCTGAGCCAGTGTCTTGTGCACCCTACAGGATGACCACTCATGAGCTTACAGAGCTCAAATTGTAGTTAGAGTTTCTAGAAAAGGGGCACATCCATCCTAGCATTTCACCATGGGGCACACCAGTTATCTTCATGAAGAAGGATTGGTATCTTCATTTGTGCATGGACTATAGGTAGTTGAATAAGGTGACGGTGAAGAACCGTTACCCTCTACCTAGGATTGATGACCTTTTTGACCAGATGGAGGGAACCAGAGTGTTCTCAAAAATTGAACTAAAATATGGGTATCACCAATTGTGCATCACAGAGGCAGATATTCATAAAATTGCTTTCTGAACTAGATATGGCCACTATGAGTTCACAGTGGTACCCTTCGGTTTGACGAACGCCCCTGTAGTGTTCATGAGTCTCATGAACGGGGTGTTCTGCACTTACTTGGATCAGTTTGTGATCATTTTTCTTGATGACATATTGATCTATTCATGGATTGAGGAACATGAGGGGCACCTATGTTAGGTTTTGTAGTGCTTGAGAGAACAGCAGCTTTATGGCAACTTGGCAAAGTGTGCCTTTTTCAAGATAGAGGTATAGTACTTCAGACACATCCTATCAGGCGATGGCATCTCCATAGATCCATCAAAGATCAGATCTATCAAAGATTGGCTAGCACCCACCAGTGTGACATAGGTCAGGAGTTTCATGGGATTAGCTGGTTACTACCACAAATTTGTAGAGGGTTTTCCCAGGATAGCGCACCCCATTGCATCCCTTCAGTGAAAAGGGAAGAGCTTCACTTGGACCGAGTAGTACGAGAGGGGGGGCTTTGGGGTCCTCAAGGAGCATCTTATCAGCACTCCCATCTTAGTGGTTCTTGATCCTACAAAGGATTTTGTAGTTTGTACTGATGCTTCACTCAAGGGTTTGGGAGCTGTGCTTATGCAAGGTGGTAGGGTGATTGTATATGAGTCGCGTAAGCTCAAGACACACAAAATAAACTACCCTCCTCACGATCTAGAGCTCGTAGCAGTGGCATATGGTCTTGTTCATTGGAGACACTTTCTTTTGGATCATCACTTTGAGCTTCATTCGGATCACCATAGTTTGCAGTACATTTTCACACAGCCAAATTTGAACGCCCACCAGTAGCGTTGGATGGAATTTCTATGCGAGTATGACTTTGATGTCCATTACATCAAAGGGAAAGAGAACATGGTTCCTGACCTTGACCTTGAGTGTGGACTTGAGAGAGAGCATCATTCAGCATCTACCTGAGGATGAGGGGTTTCTTGAGGTGCAGCATGAGATCCAGTCATAGAGGGCCCTAAAAGGTGGATTTGCAGGATATTCCCTTGAGTCAGATGGATTGCTTAGACATCGATAGCACGTCTATGTACCCCGTACGGGTGACCTTCGTGTAGTAGTTCTTTCAGAGGCTCATAGAGCACCTTATACAGTACACCCAGGGGTGAAGAAGATGCATGCCAACTTATGACAGTTATACCATTGGGTGGGTATGAGGCGAGATATTACAGAGTATGTTGCTCATTGCCTTGAGTGCCAGAGGGTCAAGGCTGAGCATCAACATCCAACAGATCATTTATACCCCCATGCGATACCTGAGTGGAAATGGGACACCATTTCCATGGACTTCATTGTTGGTCTTCCTATGTCATCATGCTGCCATGATGCCATCATGGTGACGGTTGATAAGTTGACCAATGTGGCATATTTCTCACTTATACGCATGATGTATAATGCACCATCAATGGTGAGAGTATTCTTGCATCAGATTGTCAGACTACATGGGGTACCTCACTATATCATATCAGATAGGGACTTAGTGTTCACATCAGCCTTTTGGAAGGCTTTGTAGCAGGGGTTAGGCACACAACTCAACTTCAGTTTTGCTTATCATCTTGAGACCGATGCACAGATAGAGATAGTTAATCAGGTCCTTGAGGATATGCTCCATATGTTTGTCATGGATCACCAAAGTAGATGGGAGGAGTATCTATATCTAGTTGAGTTTTCCTACAACAATGGGCATCACAACTCGTTAGCGATGCCTCCTTTCTAGGCCTTGTATAGCAGAGCTTGCAAGACACCTTTGAGTTGGGACCGTATTGAGGATAGGTTTGCAATAGGGCCAAAGTTGGTTCAGGATATGGAGTAGTAGGTGACATTGATTACGCAGAGACTTCAGGAGGCTCAGGATCAATAGAAGAAGTATGCCGATTCTAAGAGGGTAGATCAGAGCTTCTCAGTTGGGGACAGAGTGTTCTTGAGAGTGTGACTGCACAAGAGTCCAATCTGTTATGGAAAGGGTTCTAAGCTCACACCTCATTTTGTTAGACCTTTTGAGATCTTGGAGTGGATAGGACCTGTAGCCTATCATCTAGCCTTGCCACCTAGCCTGTCGCATATCCATGATATTTTTTATGTTTTAGTTTTATGGCATTACATATCTGATTTATCTCATGTATTGGATTGGAGTGCTCTTCAAGTAGAGGCGGATGGATAGCTAGCTTTGGAACTAATTCACATATTGGCTCGTCAAAAGTTGGGCCTTCAAAGTCAAGAGCTGGACCAGGTTAGGGTCTAGTGGGACATGTACAATGAGGCCATGGCTACATGGGAGGATGCAGCGAGATTGATGGCCCTTTATCTTCACCTCTTTAATGACTTCTAGGAGGAAATACAGTCTTAGGGGGGGAGGATGTGAGGCCTACCTTTTCATTCCCTTATATTTGACTACTTTATTTTTACTATTGGTAATACTTACTAGACTTGTGGGACTGTTGATCCCAAATTTTAGGACTATTAGACTTTATTCTTTATGTGGATTTATTACGTTTAGTAGGATTATGATGTGATTTGACCTTGATATTGATTCACTAATGAGGTTAGACATGTGATTTACATTACGATGTTATTTGGATACTATGCATGTGATTTTAATTAGGAATCTATTATGTAATTATATCTACGATGGATGTTTGAAATGCAGAATTTAGAATTTTATTATAATGTGATTTCCTTGATGCTTATATGAACATGTGATGTTGTATGTGAGTGTATGTTTCAATTTGTTTCGGCTATTATATACATGTGGGAATAACATTTCATTGAGTGTGTAGGTGTTTCTAATGAAGCCATAGATACTCAGAGATCATCCCACACACGGTGTTGTTTTCCCTTGTGAAGCTAATCTAGTTCCAAGAGGAACCAAGATCAACTATGTTACATGATGAATTTTTGTAATGTTGTTGTATGTTGTTAGTTGGGTTAGGTCTACCCTTCTTTTATTTGATTTCTAATTGGTGTTGTAAGTTGTAGCGTCATTTAAATTTCATTTTTGAGTTATAAAATTTTGAGACCCCTTTTCATGTGTTTTTACTCAACCTTTGGTGCTCAAAATGGGTTAAACTTGACCCTGGGTTCTACCCCTAGGGTCTAGGAGTCATTTGGGCTTGTGTAACCTTAGGTAAACTTCCATTTGGTCACTTTAACTTCACCCTAAAGTAAAGTGACGAAAATGGAAGCTTGGGAGGGGGAGGATGAGTGGGTCAAACACTCAACCTCTTCCTTTCCTCTTCCCTAGGTTGGGGGAGTCTTCAAGACCCCTTAATTGTGGAGGACTCTACTCCAAGTCTCTCCCACAATTGGTGAGGGTACCTTGGGGTTGAGTGGTCCTTCTTTAGAGGAGAGGATTGGGGCACATGTGGCATCCACTCCTTAATATCCACCTTTCTTTCCCACATGTTGATGAGAGGACAAGTGGATGGGACAGAGAGACTTGGTGGATGGGTGAATGACATTGTCACCACCCCATTCCAAGAGTCTTGCTTGTAGTTGGGAGGAGGAGTGAGGAGGTGACATGTGTCACCTCCCCATTCCTCAAGGCTCATTAGAAGAGCCTATTTTAATCTCTCTTGAAGGGAGGGATGGGGGTTGTTAAATTTTTAGCAATTTTTTATTTTAATTATTTTGGGGAAAAAGTCGGAGGAAAATTGGTGGCTCAACTTGGAGAAGGAGTTAGAGGATCTCTTCTCAACTACCTTCCAATTGGGCTTTATAAGGTAGGTTTCAAGGCTAATGCCTTCACTTATGCATTTTATTTACTTGTGTGATGCTATTTGTGAGTTTTTATTTTGAGTTTTTACTTGTTGTTGTGGGAAAAATTGTATGGGAGTTGTGAGAGCCTCTCCTACTTGGGAGAAGATGCTCAACATGTGTGGGGTGGGGGAGGAGTGAACCTCCTCGGGGTCACATCCTTGGTTTTGTGGAGTTGTAGCCTTGAGGGCAATATGTGTATATGTGCAATATGTGAAATGACTTGAGAGCCAAAAGAAAGCTTTGTGAAACTATGTTTAAAAGTGTTGGCTTGAGGCCTTGAGAGGTATTTGTATTGGGAAGTTTTGAAGTGGCACTCTTGAGTTGAGTGATGTCCACTCCCCTACCCCATTAAACTCATCTTGAGTAAGTTTTGGTGTTGTGATAGCCATGGGAGTAATTTGTTTTGGTTGTTGAATGCATTGTTGTGTTGTGGTTTGAGTTTTCCTAGTGTGAGGATGACCTCCTAGCTCAGGGGTGACTCATGAGTGAATCAATGGTAGGGAGGAGAGCATGTTGTTGTTGCTTCTTCCCCTTTTTGTGTCTTTGCAGGTTATTTGGAGCTATGTGAAGTTGAAGAAATTATCACTGTCCTTAAAGAGTTGTTATCTTATTTTTTTTAGCTCTTGAGAGAGCATGGCCAAGTTAGGCTTTTGTATCATTTTTTTTAGATTTCAAAAGAGGAGAACCTTGTTCTCTCTCTCTCTCATGTTGTAAAAGTATGATTTTACTTGTGTGTATGAAACTATTTGTATTTGCAATAGAAATTTTAATTTGCTGATTTCAATGCTTGTGATTCAAAAAAAATAGAGTAATGGAAGAAAGATATGGTCATATTGCCATTTTATTTGTATGTTTATTTTTCAAAAAAAAAAAAAAAAGGATAAGTTGCTATTTTATCTATGTGGGATAGAATGAAAATTTTTACATTTTAATTCCTTAGAAAAAAAAAAAGAAATTTAGTTGTTGCTATATATTTGAAGGATTTAATTAAATGCATTTTGTTTTAAAAAAATATAATGAATAATTTTTTTAAGAATTGTTTATGTGCAAATATGTTTTTACAAAAAACAGATATGTTCATTTGCTCCATATAAATCTGATATAGAAAAAAGTATCTTTTGCTTATTTATTTTAAAAAGAAAATCTGTGAGTTTTTTAAGGAAAAATATAATTGAAATTATATATATATATATGAATGTATATATATTTAAATATAAACTGATTTTATTTATACTGTAAAAAAAAGGGACTATTTTGTATATACAACAGTATGTATATATATATATATATTTCCTAACATCTGATAGTAAATAATGAACTGAGGTTTTTGATATGAAACTTTTTTTTTGCTATGTATAAATATATTTATATATATAGATATATTTATACATCTATATATATATATAATAAAATAAAACATTAAAAAAAATAGATGCTGTTGAAAAGAGACTGTGTTTTTTTAGAGTTCGCGGTATTCTTTTATAAGAAAAAAATAAGTGTTTTGGTGGGGGGTTTGAACCCCCCACCGCCGTTGCTTTATGTACGGGTATGGAGAGGGGATGGAGCCCCCAACCACACCTCACTGTGTGGGATGTGGGTGGGGGCTCCGCCCCCTCCCCACACTCCCACTTCCCCTTTCCCCCACAGGCCTCTCCCCTCTCGTCGCCCTTGTTAACTCCACTGTCGTGGCCACAACAACTCCCTCCTCTGCTGTTCCACATTTCCCCACCTCCGCTGCTACCCCAGCAGTGCCACCTCCATGCGATCCTCCCTTCAGTCCCTTTGTGGCAGCCACTCCCCATCACAGCCACCGTAGATCTCATCCCTTCTTCGATCCTGCAAAACATTGTTGAACTAGTTATTTTTAATATATATCTATATTTATTGAAAGATGGATACTTAATGTGTATCCTTGTTTGTGTGGCAGCCATGAGTGGTTTCCCATTAAACCTTCAACAAAAACAATTTTGTGAGAAAGAAGAAAAAAAAAAGAAGAAATGGAGAGAAGAAGAGGCTAGGGTTTATTTACAATCCCTTAATAATATTCTTATTTTATTGTGAGCCTTTTAGGGCAAGAGAATTTTTTAAAACTGGTTTTATTTATTCCCACTCATTTGTTTATTTTCTTTTAATTGTTTTATGTTTTTTTTTTTTTCAAATGGGGTTTTGAGATAAATATTGAATGGGTAATTTTTTTTATCTCCTTTGGGAATGCTCTATTTAATTGTAGTGGCATGGTAATTTATTAAATAGGATAGTTCTTCGCTAGAGGGAAATTTATTGTTTATTTACTTTAATTTGATTATTAAAGAGGGATTTGATTGTTTTATTTAACTTTTACACCAATTTAATTACTCAGATGTATTTATTTTAAACAATTGGGTTAATTCTTTGCTTTCAAACCAATTTTCGACAAGGTTAATATATAACTAGATTGCTATTAATTTAATATTCCTTTTTATTTATATCTAGAGTGATTTTATTAGTCCAATAAAGACATCGATTTAATCCAACTTAAAAAACCTAGTAAACTATCTAAATGAAGTAGTGTAACATGCTTCCGTGATCTAGTTTACCAAGAAATTAGGAATAATGTAATGGATGCAGTGATAACTCTAATTGATAGAAAACATGAAGGAGAACAAATCGATTGAGCTTTGTTGAAAATGTTTTGGGCATCTTGTAGAGATTTCATTAATGAAATTTGGGGTTTGTTAATTAATCTAATTAACTGTTCTACCAATTTAACTAGTGTAACATAGGTAATTTAAAACCAACCTAGTAAACTTTTGATCAAAATTAGTTTTATTATAATAAACCCTAACATGCCTGTGAGGCATTATGTTGCCAGATTTTTCCACAATTTAGGGTATAGCTAGGTTAGTGAAGTTTAACCTTGCTTAGGATTAAATTATTGTTTTTGTCAGTTATTGACATTAGGTGTTGGTATTAAATTATATTTTCTCATGCACTAGAAATTAGCTTTTGATTTTGACTTATGTCAAAATCCCATCATTCACTTAGGTTAACCTAGGGTTTCGATCATTGATCCTAACCCTATTGGCGATGTTAACAACGTCGCATCAACCCCCTAGTTGGCCTTCATTACAAATGGTATGTGCAAGTGAATGCATTACCCCGCCTTCAACTGTCATGTTTACGCCTTATGCGTAATGCCACCGAGCATGCTTATGCGTGTGAGGGGTTTCTAGGGAGACATGGTAAAATTTTTGATATCTCGTGTCATGACCACATGACAAATGTACATGACACGTGTGATGCGTGTTGTGACCACATGGGGAATGTGGGCATGGAAAATATTCCTCACGCTATTCTGAAATGCCAGACTCTGCTACTCTGCATTTAATCAACTCACTTACACAAACACTTGTTACATCATACATACATTCATACTATTATTCGCATCACACCCATCATCTATACATTCAAACACGAACCCTTGACACTCATTTATATTGTCTTCAACCTTGAGAACATTCTCCAAGGTTGGCATTACACCTTAACATAGACAATTCAAATTAGGTCAAGACATAAACATTCCTGCAGTGGAAAGGAATGAAGGTGGACCACAACATACCTTAGCTTGGACTTAAATTCATCCAAGCATGCTACTCCTCACTTTCATAATCACCACAACAACTCTACAAATAGTGTAAACACCCAAGGTTGGCCAAGCCTGTGTTAACACAATAAACACTTAAGTACAGGCTTCCTCAAACCCAAAGATGACTTGCAGACCACATGCAAGGCTTCAACACAATCTAGACTATTCCACAAACATCTTGAAAGATCTTGAAAACTAGCAAATTCCTTTGCAACACCTTTTACCTGCCACACTAGACATATAGTGTATGATTAGTGAACCATACTTAAAGATGTATCCTGTCATAAGCACAAATATAGTGCAAATTCAAATGAAGAGAGATATAAACCTCATAAGCACAAATCTAGAACTGCAAGACCTGAAACCATTTTGCGAAGAAATCTAGAGCAAAGACAATTCTCCTAAACACCTCCACACACTGGTAAACACAACTTTCTTTGCACAACAAACCGGAGCACCAAATTTGGAATAAACCAAATTTTTACACCTCTGAACAATATATCCAAACTACAACGACATATCTTCAACTTGGAGGAAATATGAAACAAAACTAGAACACTACTCTATAAGCAAAGATGCCACTTCAACACACTGTTTCCTTTCATAATCAAATTTTCTCAAAAACACTTGGAAACCAACCAACATAAACATATTCCTAACATCTTCAACACCTCTTCAAAGTAACCACATCATCTTCATCAAAGCAACTTGACCAGATAGCTCATACCACTGCAACAACTTCATCTCATAGACAATATCCACTTGACACTAACTACTCATTCTCTTGCATGAAAATCAACTCACACAAATGACACAATTGACATCAATGACAACATAATCTTGTTGACATCAAGGACAACATTGATTACACATACTTGCAATAGGTCAATCTCTTCCAATTTTATGTGAATATATATCCTAACATCTTCTGTGTACACCATAAATGTTGAAACATTAGATAATGCTCTGCTACTATCAACTTCCATTTCCTTATAAGGATGTTTCTTGAATTTTGATCAGGGTGTCGCAAGTATGGGCCTAATTGGTGTTGTCATTGATGTCAACATACTCCTATTGCATTAATGATAAGGATTAGATGAACTGTTTGTTGAGGATATTGAGAAAATTGGTCATATCAAGAATAGTGAAGAACAGTGAAGACAGTAAGATAAAAGTCCAAGCTAAGATGAGGATCAGAGGATATAGTTTAAAGGGTTTCTAGCTATATTTCTTAAGGTGATCCAATAGAGATTTCAAAGGTCCACATGAAGATCTGAAGAAGTTGTGGCCACTCAATTAAAACTGGTTCCGATAGGTGTTCAGTGGTGACAGAGTGATACAGATAGGTCCGGTGAGATCCAGAAATGCATTATCCTATTCTGCAAATTTGAGGGAGTGTTGAGGAAGTCTTTGTGAAGTGTTAACTCGATTGGTTCATGGTTTGAAGGTCTACAAGCATCTATTCCTTTGTGATAGTGATGATAGACTATGTTCTTAAGGTTCTGATTGAAGGAGAGAAGGATTTCAGTAAGTAGATGAAGTGCATATGTTCTTGGTAATTCAAGAAAGCTTTTGGAGGTCTTTAGATCATGTCTATTTCATGTTGGTGGTCTATATTGGATTTGGAGCTCGCAATTGAAGAATAATTTTTGGATGATGGTATTCTTCCTGACACTGGCTGACCAGATGAGTTACACATCCTGTGGATGTTCTTGTTGATGTTTGCCAACATAGATGATCATTCCAAAGTTGATGTCTTGTATAAATAAGGGATTGTAAAGTCATTTTAAAGGGTGTCTTGTGGGGATGAGTGTGTGGTAGCGAGGAGGAGAGCGAAAGGCAGAGCAGAAGTATTAGGCTTAAATGGAACTGATTCAAGCATGGTTAAGATGCTATTATCCAGTTCATGTATGTGATACTTACTATTTTGTAGACAATGTGTCTTTTGTAGGTAGTGAGCCTCTTGTGAGCAATGTGCTTGGGTAGTGAGCCCTAATTGGCATGTGCCATTTTGTTCTTTCTATACTTCTAATAGAGATTACAATCTTGGGTTAATCACCCCATGGTTTTTCCCTTAACCAAGTTTTCCTTGTCAAAATCTTGGTGTCTCATGTGTTGATGTGTTTCTGCTCTTGATTTAATGCATTGTGTTTCCATGGTTTATTTATTATTATGCTGCTAAATCACAAAGTGAATTTAAGTTCTTAATTAGAAGAAAGTTTTGGACAACTGATTGACCCCCCCTCTCAGTTGTCTATTCTGAATCTAACAATTATATCAGAGCTGAGTTCCTCTAAAAGGAGCTTAATTGCTTGAGGAGATCCAGGATGTCATCCTACAAGAAGGATAGTCTGAAGTTTGATGGAGCCAATTTTAATCTTTGGAAAAGTCACATGAAATGTCACTTGCAATGTATGGGAATGGCGTACTGGACCATGGCTACAACAAAGTATACACCTCCACAGGGTGGTCCCAAAGCCCCAAATGAAATCACAGATACTAAAAACAATCTGCGTACCATAGAAGCTCTTCAAAGCACATTATTTGATTTAGAGCTTTCAAATGTTTCTAACCTACCAACTGCTTTTGAGATTTGGGAAAAATTGGAACTTCTGCATGAAGGAGACAAGTATGTTAAATGTGCAAGGCTATAGAGTTTGAAAGGGAAATTTGAAAATCTAAAGATGAGAGAAGATGAAAATATCACTACTTTTATGCCAAGAGTAAATGAGCTTGTTTGTGGAATTAGACATGCTGGTGGAGTCTTGGATGAAGATGAAATTATTGGCAAAATTCTCAGATCCCTTCCTGCTTCTTATAAAATCAAGGTTGCTGCTATTGAAGAATTCAGAGCCCATATAGCTATCACAAGAGATCAATTGGCTAGTAAATTGGCTACATTTGAAATGACCAAGTTTGGAGATGCCCCTCCCAAGACTGAATCTACATTCAAAGCCAGTGCCTCTATAAAAGGTAAATAAAAGTTTGATCTGGGAGAAAACTCTTCAAGGAAACTATCATGGTATGAAAAAGCAAGAAAAGACCTGGAAGAAGAAGAAGCATAAACTGCTCAACTTGAAGCTCTTATTGCAAAAAGACTGCCAAGATGATCTGGTAAGTATGAAGGGAAGTTGCCTTTTAAGTGTTTTAACTGCAATAAGATTGGTCATTTTTCCTCAAGATATTCAGAAAGATTTTCAAGGCCAAATCCTAACAGATCAAGGTTCCAAAAGAATTGTTACTATGTTCATGAGGAAGATGATAATGAAGGAGGAACAAATGATGAATCAGAGACAGGAAACAAATCCGGAAGTGATTGGGTGTTTATTGACATCAAGGAAGAAGATCCAATGCCCTCTGAATCTATCAATCATAAAGTTGTAGAAAGAGCTCTAGCTGCCCATGTTGAAGAAAAGGATGATTGGGTCATTGATAGTGGATGCTCTCATCATATGACAGGTGACAAAAATAAGTTCATATATTTGGAAAGGTATGAAGGAGGAGTGGTAAAGTTTGGTGATAATTCTACTGGTAGAATCAGAGGTAGAGGAACTATTTCTTTTGGTGGAAGGAACAAAACTAGTAATGTAATGTATGTTGAAGGTTTGAAGCACAACCTTCTTAGTGTTGGATAGTTGGTAGACAAAGGCTATGATCTCTGATTCAAGAATGGAAAATGCAAGATCTTTGAAAGTTCTAGAACAGAGATTGCATCCGGTACTCAAACAAAAGGTAATATCTTCCATTTGGTTGGTACTAGTAACAGTTGCTTATTTTTTCAAGTTGATCAGAGTTGGTTATGGCATAGGAGGATGTGTCATGTGAATTTTGATAATATCATCAAGATAAGAAATACTTAGGCTGTAAGAGATCTTCCAAAATTGGTGAAGCCTACTAATAGCTTATGCAAAGAATGTTAGTTGGGTAAGCTGAGTAGAGTCACATTCAAGAGTAAGGAACTGTCTTCTACTAGATTATTGGACTTAGTTCATACTGATCTTTGTGGTCCGGCAAGAATCAGGAGTGTGCAAGGTGATAGATACTTAATGTTACTAATTGATGACTATTCTCGAATGATGTGGGTAACCTTTCTGAAAGAGAAATCAGAAGCTCTTGAGAAATTCAAAATATTCAAGGTGATGGTGGAGAATGAAACTAGATTAAAATTGAAATGTTTGAGGTCTGATAGAGGTGGAGAATTCACATCCGGTGAGTTCATAGAGTTCTATGAGAAACATGGAATAAAGAGACAATTATCTGTTCCTAGGACTCCACAGCAGAATGGAGTAGTGGAGAGAAAGAACCAGACCATCCAGGAAGTATCTAGAACAATGATGATGGAAGCAAATGCTCCTCAAATATATTGGAGAGAAGGTGTCAGCACTACAGTCTATACTCTTAATCGAGTTCAAATCAGAAGCAATACCAGTAAGACTCCTTATGGACTTTGGTTTGGCATCACTCCTACTATGAGGTATTTCAGAGTTTTTGGTAGCAAATGTTACATTAAAAGAGATGAAGATCTAGGAAAGTTTGATGCTAGAAGTGATGAAGGAATATTCTTAGGTTACTCTACTCAAAGCAAAGCATACCGGTGTTATAACAAGAGACTAAGAAAAATGATAGAAAGTACAAATGTGAAGGTTGACGAAGGAATTGAAAAATCCTCAAGGTTTTATGAATATGATGAAGATGATTAGAATGGTGTTTTGATTCAAGGAGTCCAAGCCTCCTCTGAAAGTTAGATTCAAACTGATCTGGTAAATCAGGAAGAAGAGACAAGTTTTGATGAGTCTAATCAAGAATCAGAAGTGTAAGAAATTCCCAAAGTTCATAGTTATGTAAGACTGAACCACTCTAAAGATCATATCATAGGTGACAAAAGAAAAGGTGTACAAACAAGAAGGAGAATTGCTCAAGATTCAGATGAGTATTGTCTAATTTCAAAGATTGAACCTAAGACAATGAATGAAGCTTACAATGATGAAAAATGGACTAAAGCAATGGAGGAAGAGCTAATGCAAATTGAGAAAAATCATACTTGGGATCTTATTCCCAGACCTAGAAACAAGAATGTGATTGGAACAAAATGGGTCTTCTCGAACAAAATGAATGAAGTTGGTGAAGTAATAAAAAATAAAGCCAGATTGGTCTGTAAGGGTTACTCTCAAATAGAAGGAGTTGATTTTAAAGAAACTTTTTCTCCACTGGCAAGAATTAAAGCAGTCAGATTATTTCTTTCTTTTACTACCTTCAAGGGCTTCAAAGTATATCAGATGGATGTCAAGTCCACCTTCCTGAATGGTGACTTGGAAGAAGTATACATTGAGCAACCAGATGGATTTCAACTGTCTAATCATGGTGATATGGTGTGCAAGTTGAAGAAAGCATTGTATGGACTAAAGAAAGCCCCAAGAGCCTAGTATGAAAGATTGGATAAGCATCTTTTGAAGATTGGTTTCAACAAAGGTACTGCTGACAGTAATTTGTATTTCAAAATTGATCATGAAAACATCTTGATTATTGAAGTGTTTGTGGATGATATCATTTTTGGAGGAAGAGATAGTATGTACAAAACTTTTGCAAATCAAATGAAAAATGAGTTTGAGATGTCCATGGTTGGTGAAATGAATTTCTTCTTGGGTCTACAAATCACTCAAACAAAGAAAGGAATCTTCATTTCTCAGACCAAATATGTGAAAGAATTGTTGAAGAAATTTGGGATGGAAGACTCAAAACCAATGAATACTCCCATGGCAACTGGATGTAAATTGAGCAAAGATGATGACTCTCTTAAGGCTAATCAAACAAAGTACAGGTCAATGATTAGAGGATTGTTGTATCTCACTCAAACTAGACCTGACATTATGAATGTTGTTGGTCTTGTTGCTAGATTTCAAGATGATACTAGAGAATCTCATGTCATGGTAATCAAAAGGATTTTTAGATATTTAAAAGGGATAGTTGAGTATAGATTGTGGTATCCCAGAGATCATGATTTTTCTCTTCATGCATATACAGATGCGGATTGGGTAGGAGATGTGGATGACCGGAAGAGTACCAGTGGTGGAGCATTCTTTTTGGGGAAGAGATTGGTTTCTTGGCTAAGCAAGAAACAAGAGGCAATATCTCTATCTACAACTGAAATAAAATATATTGCAGCAGCAGGTAGTTGCACTCAAGTTTTCTAGATGAAGCAGATGCTAAGATTGGAGTATGAGGAACATATCACAATCTTCTGTGATAATTCAAGTGCAATAAATATATCTAAGAATCCAATGTTGCATTCAAAGACTAAACATATATCCATCAAGTTTCACTTTTTGAGAGAGAAAGTGAACAAGAATGAAGTCAGATTGGAATTTGTGCCTTCTAAGGATCAGATTGTAGACATCTTTACTAAACCTCTACCTAAGGATTCTTTTGAGTATCTCAGGGAGAAGTTAGGGGTTATTTCCCCTCCGGTGATGAACTAAGGTGCACTGATGTGTATCAGTCCAGTGGATATCATAGTCATATCTTGTGGTCCGGATTGATGATGGGGAGCTGCTACTCAGGGGGAGCTGCTGGTATGATTCTGAAGTAATGGAATTGCATGTATTTTCCCTTTGCCATTGATGTCAAAGGGGGAGAGAAGATGTGAAAAACAAGTGGTTTCTGATCAAAGGGGGAGTAGTAAAGGGAGAGAAGACATGTGAATGGTTATTGCTAATAGGGGGAGTTGTGACAATGAGGAGAAGTTCTTGTCTTGATGGTCAAAACAATTTTTCACATCATATGTTGCCATCAATGACAAAAGGGGAGATTGTTGCAAGTATGGGCCTAACTGGTGTTGTCATTGAGGTCAACATGCTCCTGTTGCATTAATGATAATGATTGGATGAACTGTTTGCTGAGGATATTGAGAGCATTGGTCATATAAGGAATAGTGAAGAACAGTGAAGACAGTAAGGTAAACGTCTAAGCTAAGACAAGGATTAGAGGATGCGGTTTAAAGGGTTTGTATATATGTTTCTTAAGGTGATCCAGTAGAGATTTCAAAGGTTCGCATGAAGATCTGAAGAAGTTGTGGCCACTCAAGTAAAACCAGTTCCAGCAGGTGTTCAGTGGTGATAGAGTGATACAGATAGGTCCGGTGAGATCTAGAAATGCATTATCATGTTCTGTAGATTTGAGGGAGTGTTGAGGAAGTCTTTGTGAAGTGTCAACTCAATTAGTTCATGGTTTGAAGGTACGCAAGCATCTATTCCTTTGTGACAGTGATGACAAACAATGTTCTTGAGGTTCCAGATGAAGGAGAGAAAGATTTCAGTAAGCAGATGAAGTACAAATATTCTTGGTAATTTAGGAAAGCTTGTGGAGGTCTTTGGATAGTGTCCAATTCATGTTGGTGGTTCACATTGGAGTTAGAGCTCGCAATTGAAGAATAACTTCTAGATGATGGTATTCTTCCTGAGACTAGCCAATTGGATGAGTTAGACATCCTGTAGATGTTCTTGTTGATGTTTACTGACTTAGATGATCATTCCTAAGTGAATGTCTTCTATAAATAAGGGATTGTAAAGTCATTTCAAAGGGTGTCTTGTGGGGATGAGTGTGTGGTAGTGAGGAGGAGAGCAAAAAGTAGAGTAGAAGTATTAGGCTTAAATGGAACTAATTCAAGCATGGTGCAGATGCTATTCTCCAGTTCATGTATGTGATACTATTTTGTAGACAATGTGTCTCTTGTAAGCAATGAGCCTCTTGTAAGCAGTGTGCTTGGGTAGTGAGCCCTAATTGGCATGTGTCATTTTGTTCTTTCTATTCTTCTAACAGAGAATACAATCTTGGGTTAATCACCTCATGGTTTTTCCCTTAACTAGGTTTTCCATGTCAAAATCTTGGTATCTCATGTGTTGATATGTTTCTTCTCTTGATTTAATGCATTGTGTTTCCATGGTTTATTTATTATTATGCTGCTAAATCACAAAGTGAATTTAAGTGCTTAATTGGAAGAAAGTTTTGGACAACTACTTCACCCCCCCTCTTAGTTGTCTGTCCTGAATATAACATAGGTTTTCATCAACAATTTTGATCAATTTAAGAGTAAAAGATGCAGCCATCATAAACAATCATGACAACATGAATTAGTATGAAGAATACCTCTAAGACTTGTTGCTAGGGTCTTTCCTTTTTACTTTTCTTCTCAAATGCTCCAAGTATACCTTTTCTCTACTCTGCTCTCAAATGCTTGATCACAAATATTTTTTAAATATGTGAAATGAATTATAAAACCTCTTTACATCTATTCAATTATTCCACATTAAATGCACCAGTAGGGTTAAGTGAATACTTTTTTAAACCTACTTTGTGACATAATAGTGTTTCTTTAATAGACATTAGATTTCCACAGTCCATGATAATGTAAATGAGTGCTTCTAGATTAAACTATGTAAGTATTTTTTCCTCAATGTTTCAGATCATACTCCATGATCCATCATCAGAAGAATAGTGATTCTTTGATTATTTTGCAATCTACTATAGAGTGATGAATTGCTCTAGAACCTTCTTCAAACACATACATATACTAAATATTTTCAGCATCATGAAGGGGGAAACAATTTTTACTAACAACTCCCCCTAAGTCCATGCTTCCTTTTGGTAGATGTTCTCAACACTAAAAATCCTAAAAGCTTCCAGAATCTATTACATTGAGAGAATTTTCTTTGTAGTTTTGACCAAACTTCTTTAAATCATTATCTTAACATGCTCAAACCAAATTTAGCTAAAATGTTGAGAAATTCAGCATCTTATTTATTCAGGGGTTTAAAGAATTTTGCATTTGTAACTCCCCCTAAACTGATACTTGATCTTTTAATTACTAGAGGATCAACTTGCACTAGGTATAGGTCTAAAAATATCACATTCCTCCTTCTTCCATACTTTTCTCTTTTCCTTCTTTTGCTAAGCAATATCCACTTTCTTTTGTGGAGCTTTCAGAGTGCCTTGTTTGATTGCATTTCTGATAAGTGAACTTTGATTGCTGAGCATTTCCACTTCTCCTTATTTTAGATCTGCAATGAGCTACCTTATGTCCAAACTTGTTACAAGTGTAACAATATCCATGAAAGGGTTGATCATTGTCCCTATTATTTCTTGACATTTTGCTTCTGCATTCATAAGCCTTATAACCTATCTTTTTGCAGGCATAACACTTAACTAAATTTTGATTTTTTTTACTTCTATATTCAACAGCTTTGTGACCAAACTTATTGCAAGTAAAACAATTGTCACTAAAACCTTTAGAATACCTGATGGGAAAAGGTTGCCTTGTAGGTGGAGGACCTCTAAAAATTTTCTTCATATTCTTCCTTTGTCTCTAGATAGGAGTGAATTCATCTTCTTTTGTGACTCTAGAGGCACTCTTAGATTAAGATCTTCAGTGTAAGTTTCTTCCTTCTTTATTCTAGACTTTCCTCCTGATTGGAAGTTATCATACAAGTTTGTAGAGGCACTAATCATAGGACTCTTCCCATTCTCAAAGCCAAGACCTGATTTTTCTTTTACTATCTTGTGAGAGTTAATTATCTCATCAAGGATTTTGGATCCTCCTTTTAGTTTTAGTCCTTTGTCAATTTGCTCTTTTACCTTTTCTAGTTCTTTTCTTAGAGTGACAACTTCTTCCTCAAGTTTTGGAAATTCAATTGATTTCTTAAAGAGTTTGATCATGTTTAAGCAATCTTAAATCCTCTATTCTTCTTCAACCATGACTTTCAAATTTGAGATCATTTCTTTAGCCTCCTCAATTTTTATATCACCTGCTTTATCTCATTCTATTAGGGTTTGTAGTTTGCCAATTTCTTCTTTTCATTCTTTGGCCATTGTTTTCAATTTGTCAATTATCTCTTTTTACATCTCAAGCATGTCCTCATACTCTACATTCAGTCCTCTTGCATCATCCAGTTCATTAAGGGTTGAATCGAGTTCTCCCTCAATGTCTACTTCACACCCATCAACATCCCAAACTTTAGTTGCTTCTAGATCTGGTTCCAGTAAAAATACATCGTTATTCATAACTTCAAATTCCATGTGTTTAAGTGTAGGATCTACCTCATTTGTTAGGCTTCTCAGAGGTACTTAGCTCTAATACCAATTGTTGAACACTATGAGGTGCTGAGAGGGGGTGAATCATCATACACTTAAAATTTTAACTAATTGTTTACCCATGAAAATGAATAACTTAGAGTATAGAAAGGAAATAATGCAACACACATAAAACCAATATTTTTACATGGAAAACCCTAAAACAGGGAAAAACCATGGTGAGGATTAGCTCAGAATATATTATTCTCACTAAAAAAGTATTACAACTTTGTTTTAGGGCTACGACCCAAGGAAGCTACAACTCTCTATTATTGTGCTTACAACAATTACAAATTTGATTTAGGGCTACAACCCAAGGAAGCTACTACTCCCTAAGTATTTTGTTCATAGCAATAGGATTTACAAATATAGTAAATATATGGACTATTGTAAGGAAAACATCTGATTTATGCTAGTCATGCAGTCATCTATTTTTACTCAACACATGTCTTCAAACTAATTTTGTACACTTCATATCTTGTATTCTACTATGTATATCATTGCACTTTCATCACTTTTGCACAAATGAACTTGATCTTCTATAAATATCCTTCGCAACACTTCAAAATGTTGATTAGGTCGGCATCAATACATACAATATGATAGAAAAAACTTGTTGTAGTCCTTATAAATTCATGAATGGGATCAAGACACATCTTTCCATACCTTCTAGAGTTAAGGAAACTAATTAGGATCCTCCACATATATCAGCTACTTAACCAGTCAGCTCAAGTTGCTCAGGACTGCTAACTGTCTATTTTCATGCTACCGAAGAGAAGCCAAAAACTCTATACAGACCAAGAATTCAATCATAGATAATCTCAACATCATTCATACACCTTATTGCTGAAGTATCATATCAATCTAACCATCTGCAAAATAGGAAAGTTGACTAACTATAGGAAACAGAGCATTCTGGTCCACATGTAATACTTCATAACTTGAGATATGGTATTGTAGTGCAGTACAAGTCCTCAAACATTTTAAGAATAATCTTAAACACCATTATATGTTCCTTATTAGATTCGCACATCTTTATCTAATGATTTTGGAGAAATACAAATGTTTGACAAAGGTAACCAGGAGTCTGAAGAAAAGTTATACACAAATATTCACTTACAGACTTAACTACTTGATGTGGTACTAGAAAAAGGAATTTATCTGCATGGAGATCATCCTTGAGATACATTGGATCATATAAGACCTCCACACAAGCTTGTATGGTTGAGTTGAATATATGTCATCCTCTGCAAAACTCAAACTTGTGTATACATGCGTTAAAACATACTTTATTGCCTTTGTCACTTGAGTGTTGTCTTTGTGGACAACTAGACCACCTGATACTTCATCATAAAATTCCTTATACATCTATTAGCCCTTCTTCAAAGCCATATGAATTGATATTTCTCTGTAGAGAAATGCATACCAAAACAAGGTGAGTCTGCCTCAGGATATGTATTGTGAATGCCTTAGTTAAATTTCTACTTTTTGTCATTAAGCATGGTATTTCTAACTAATGAGATATGTATGTGGAGATATTGGAAACATGCAAGGATATGCGTATTTGCCTCTACATCATGCTCAAACACAAAACTAATCATCTTACCATACTCAAACTATTTTCTCTTCTCCTTGACTGATTTGCCTTGACTATGCTAACTCTTCCTATGTACAAGTCTACCTATACATTCCCTTATACTATGTATACATCATTGACAACACATATTGCCAATAAATGTGTCATGGGACTTGCACTCAACAAAATTTGATCCTTGATTGACTTTTTTTTAGTTATTCAACTTCACCAGTAGACCAAAGGCCACTTAACATTCAATCTAAGTTGACTTTATGTAAAATTTAAAAATCTCATCCTTGATGTCAGTATAGATACTATTATGGAGTAAAAAGTATCCCTATGCCTTTTTACCTCCTAGTTATCTCCTAGGTCCCCATGTTTACACTTTACAAGCTTAATACTTATCCTAGAGCAATTTTCCATGAAACCCATGTCAAATGGGACTTAGGGGCCCATTTTATATCCTTAAACATGACCAAAATAGGCCTTGGTGCCCAAGTCTAGCCTAATTTTCTGGGATCAAAATTAAAGCTTGTCAGTTTTGGCCCTCTCAAAAGGTTTCCCTCTATCAGCCTCTTCAATTTAAATTACAAAAGTTAGCAGAAAAGCATATATAATTTAGTTTACGACTTCATTTTACACCTAGATGGATAATGTGAACACTTAACTACTTGTTGAAACATGGAATCATTCTCGGATGTGGGTCTCCTTTCATGAGAACGAATCTCCAGAGTGAGTTGGTTCTCTTATAATTCCTAAACTACTGACTTAAGGGGAAAACAAATAGAAGGATGTAATTGAAATGCAAATTAATTCTGAAATCTAAACTAGATGAAATTCTATCATTCACAAACAAATCCTCTAACCTGAATCCTCACAATTTCACTAATAGTTTATTCCTTAAGTAATTTTCAACAAGGTTTGGATCAAACACAAACTGCAACTAGGAAAAAACTAAGTTTTAACAGCATTGAGACATAGTAAAGGATAGATAAAGTCACAATATAACATCATATCAAGACTGCAAAATATGTGAAACATGATGGTTTTCTATTAGAACTGGAAGGAGTACAATGCATGAAAATAAAATGTGTGAGCCAACTGCTCGTATACAACTTTGCCTGTGAACAAGAGAGAAGAAACTGATGCTAACTGACTGAGAAAAAAAATAAGTTTTTCTCCTATTAATAACTCCAAAAGATCTCCTCTGAAGAAAGTTGAAAACGCTCCTAAAAGTAGACCCTAAGTCCATTTTTGAACTACTCATGAAAGCCAAAAATAAAGTACTAAATCTATCACCAATCTAGAAAATAAAGTTGCAAAACTACCCCCTCATGCGGTCCCACCATAAAACTGCTTTTCTCTGCTCATGAAAGCTCCAAAATTTGTCCTATATGGCTCTAGATAAAACAAATCAAAATGGAATATTTGATATGTCTTATTAGCCTATAAATTGCCTAAAAATAGTTAAACTTTAAAAGCAGTTTATATTTCCATTGCTTTAAAGTTAACTTTATAATGATATGGCAATTTTAATCAATATCCTATTCAATATGATTTTTTGCAAAAATAAAATGATATCTGGTTTATAATTTCATCAAGATATTTACAAGATATCACAAATGATTTTCTATAAAAATCATAAGAAGGATGAAATACTACACATATTTACAAAAATAAATAAAATCCTTAAAGGCTTGACACCATGGCCTCCATGTGTCAATATTCTACCACCTCACCTCTGTCCATATGCCTTGAAAAATGCCAACTCACTATCCATATAGTGCCACCATGTCACATTTGACCCCTTTGACCATGTCATCACCTTGCATACTCTTCACATCTCCAAAGGTTATTGTTTGATCTTATGCATACTTTTTAAATATGTGAAGGAAAAAGAATAATGCATAAGTGGGAGGTCAAAGACACTCAACCACATGCATAGTTAAAAGATACTTAGACTCCAATATGAGTCGACCACATATGAGATTAAGGCTTTGCAAAGGTTCTAAAGGCACAAGCCTTGTTCACTCATGATTATGTCCACCTTTGACTTTATAAAATAAACCATATTCTATAGGTTGTTGGCCTCTTCTCCTTATGATTACTAGGCACCATCGATCACAAGGTCTTGACCCTGATCTAATTTGGATAAAATAATTATGTTGTTTGCATAGTCAAAATATGAAAAGAATGTCAAAACAAAAGCAAATGCAAACCCTAAAACTTCAATCATTTTCATTTTGTTAGTGTTGAGTTTGGCTCTGCAACTATGTGGTTGCCGACTTGGGGTTTCATTCTCTGCATACTTTGCTCCATTTCTGGTCTTCTGTGGTCGCGAACATTACACTTCTTTAGCCAAAACAATAGGCCACACTTGGTAAGTTCATATTTGAAGCTTTAAAATGGTATCTAACTATATTTTAATGGCTTCTCCTTCTTGAATGGCCATGACCATGCTACTCTTTCTTCAATCTCTTAGCTTGATATATATCTTGCTTGGTTTCTTTTGTGTTGAACTTTGTGAAAATGGAAACAAATGACAAAAAGTTCAATCTGGGCCACAACCATATAGTTTTCTTCTCTACTACAATGCCATACGGTGAGTTCTCACTGTCTCTTTTCATAGTTGCTTCTTTCATTTTTGTCTATGCATACTGTGATGAGGGTTTCATTTTTCTTTGCTGGGTATCTTAAAATACTTTCACACATGGCACAGCCATGGTAGATAATGCATTATGTAGCTGGCTCTTTGTCTTTTGATGTGAAAAATTATGAAGTTTTCCTGTATTCGAAGTGATGGTTTCTTTTATATTACACAGAAAAAATTTTCCCCCTTCGCGGCCATGTCTACAACACTTCACTCTCACCTTGCTCGACTATATATTGTAAGAAAAAAAAACTCTTTTTAAACCTGACAAGAGTTTCATGTTTTTTACTGTATAAATAGTCATTTCCCCATGGCCTTTCCTAGATAGTTTTACCTTACCATTCTTTCTCTCCAATACTGCAAAAACTATTAGGGCTCTGAAACTCGACATGGGTATTTGAAACAATGATAATGAATGGCATTATATGTCACGGCCTGGCTATAGATGTATCTCTACACTTTTCACTTCACTGTATGAACCCAGATTTTCTCAAAACTAAACAAGGGTTTCTATCCTTTTGAGCACAAAACTCTTCCTATAGCATACACTGGCATGTGATATCTTTTTTCACTTTCTTATGCTGTCATTACTGAGCTATATTTACTGTCATTGTTTTAAGAAAAGTGAGGATTGCATACACTGTTCTCTACTTCTGTAGCTCTATTTTCTCTTTCATGGACTTTGCATATGAAGTATATACTATTGGATTTGAACTTAGAACTCCTCTTCTTTTGTAGCAGCATATATGTCTTCATTTCTGTAGCTTCACTTATCCATTCAGTGGACTGTAGCAAATACATACTTCAAACATGATTGATGGATTCTTTGTGTCATGTCATTCTAGCACTGTAACAAATGAAGAAATCACTTTCTTACCTATCTTGTATATACTGTAGCACATGATGAATTTTACTATTCTTCTTTACTATACTTCATCATATCAAATGCATTATGTAAGATGTCATGTAGGACATCAATTAGGTCCACTGTATCTTGTGTCACCAATTAGACAGATCACTTCTTACATGGTTGATGACTTTGTTTAAGCTCATTCATGACCAGATGTAGCCATACACTTATACATTTCACCTTGACACAAAATGACACTCTGTAGCATGAAAGATGATGATAATCACACTTGTTTAATGATTCTCCTATCACATGACAATGATGTTCTATTGCAACACATGTAATGAAGTGTCCTACATTCCCTCTTCTAAAGCTTGTCAAAGACAAAATGAGCCATCTGAACTGGCTATCTTGTATTATTCTGCTACAAATCTATAATACTATCATGTTTCTTTTATAAATATGTAATGAATATAACATGTGATACACACTGTTCTGATGCTCAACTTATCAGTAGCAAAATGTGAGGCATAATTGGATATATTTCATCATTTAAAAGGTAGCTTATGTAATTTGAATTCTAAATTTGATTCTTCCACTCCACTTAAATGAGAAATTATGATGCTTAGTACTCACTTGTCTTTGCAAACTTGCTTACTGGTTTATAATGAATACTCCCATTGGATTATTGATCATGGATGAGTAAGCATTCCTCAAATAGTCAACACTTGTGAACACTTATTCTTTATCAGTCTGATGATTATAAATGTATTGTGTACTCCTAATCATTATCATGCTTGAGAATGTCATTTTCATGATGGTTGGAGCAATAACATAAGCTATTATATGCATTGAGTTTTGTTACCCATCAGTTCAGGTCATGTTCTTGGTTGCATTTCATATTTTGAAGTGAAATCATGGTCATGTTTTGAAATGGGACTGATGCATATGATTGTCTTTCTATTCCTTCAGCTTATCATGTGAATTTCATCAATGATTTTCTTCTTTCTATTCATCCCTTCTTAGATCAAGGGGCAACAATGTGCTAGGCTCAACCCTTGTGGGAGCCCATTTGATACCACATGCTGAATGTCTTCAATCAACTTGATGATTTGTCCTATACCTGCATATGAAACAAACAAATTAGAATAAAATAATGATGCTCTATGTTTGTTTCTCTTCAGTTCATTCTACATATGGATATTCTCATTTGATCAATGCATTATAACTAAAGTATTATGCCTCTCCTGACAGATGAAGGATTTTCATAACCAGAGCTTCTAACGGGACCCTTCCCACAATTTTTTAGGTACAAGCCAAGGTCGGGAGTAGGACTGGAGGCTACTATGAAGATCAACCAAAAAAAGGCAATGATGGCTATGTCTTTCCCTCTTCTTTCATTAGATGCATAGTATTTTATTTGTATTTGCACGAGTTCAGCTATAACCCATGACTTGTGTGGGACATTTGATATGTCTTAGTTTCCTTCAATGCAATGTTTATTCTCTTATGTATTCAAACTTGTAAATGAATAACCATTGTGGTGAATGAATACTTTGAAACTTTTCTTTCTGCATTTGAACTACTGAACTGCATTTGTCAAAATAACTATGCAACTAGCACATAACAGAAATAAATCAAACCTCATATCAAAAATGATAAATGATAAATTTGTTCAACCAATTTTTGAGCTGTAGTCAAAAAATGGTAAAAGAAAACTTGTGATATTGATCTAAGGGATTTCAAGACATTCATTGTGTTCTAGAGTAGAATGGTATTGTTACTGTGTTTGTGTGTTGTAGATTTATCTTTATTAATCCATCTCCTCATGGTGTCAAAGATCTTCATCTTTGTGAGAGCTTCACCTCTAAGGTGACATCAATTTGTGTTTCAATCATTTCATTTCATCATTGAATTTGGCCTCTTCCCTTCTTGGGGACACACTCTATCTAACAACAATATTGGATGACTTGAATGTCCTTCTAGGGCTTAACTGAGGCAAGCTCCTAAACACCACAACCACCAAACACCTCTCTTTGTGATTACAGGTTATAAGTGTAGGATTTGGAGAAGTGCAAGTGCAAAGAAGTAGTTTGAAGGATAAGGAATTAGGATCTTGCAAAAGTTTGCTGATATTTTGCCCTCCTAGACTAGGTCACCTGCTCTGTAGTCCTACCGACAGGCTTGACCCTGAACTTAGGAGTTGAACACAGTCTGACCTATCTCATTGCTTTGGATCTATATAAAAAATGACCTATTGAACTTGGGCACCCACCCCATAGTCCATAAAGTTTTCATTTCCAAAACTCAACTTCTAGTAAGTTTATGATCATCCATGAGCATCTTCCTATATGGTTTCCTATAGCATTTTGTCTTTTTGTACCTGATTGCATTATAATTAGGGTTTGAGGTTCATTTGATCTAGGGTTTGACAAACCTCTCAATCTAATCAACCTTTCAATATCATTCTTGAGTAAACAAATTTGTATCTTAGTCCTCATTCATCTATAGTGACTTGGGTCAGTTGTTGTCCTTGAATGTTATTGTGAAAGGAGGGTTTGATTTGATAGACTTTAACACTATCTATGATCTTACCACCTTTTCATACATAACATTTTGGTGAACTTGGAACAATGAGCATTTTTCATCTTTCTAAGTGTTGTAATCAGTCCTTTCATACATTCATATCATATTTATCATCTTGCATTGGAAAATTTTGCATACATTTGTTTTTTTTTAATTTTAAAAACAAGCATTTTAGGCTTGCATTGAGGCATAGTTTTGCATATTTGGTAATACATATCATAAAATATTTAATTTTCTAATTTGGCATCAGATCTAATCTTTCTTATACTAATTCATCATTGCTTCATATCAAATCTTGCATTTATAAGTTTCATTTTCTAGGATATTGCTTAAAATTTTGCATTTTTCATATAACCTAGTCTTTGTAAAAACTAGGGTTTGTAGTCAAAATTTTAGTTTTAGATTTTTCTACTCCTTTTCAACATTCATTCAAATCTAAATTTGAAGTGTAGTTTTAGATCATATTGCATACTTTTGCATCCTAGCTTTGAAACTTTCACCTTTTGCAATTACACATTGTGTATTTCAACACTTAGAATTTTATGCACTTTCTTCAAACTTCTTTAAGCAAACTTTTATATCATCCATCTTGCCTTGTTGTATAGAACTATTTCCATAGTACTTGGTTTTCTATGAAATTTGTGTGTTTTTCTCTTTCAAAACCTGATTTCCTCAAACAAGTACTTTGGTGTGAAACAGTCTCACATACTTGGCTTCTCATCACAACAACAATGCTATGGTCCCTCCTAGAGTTTATATGAAGAGGAAGACTCCTGGACCTGAATTATTCTTTACACCACATGATAGAACAATTGGAAACATTGAGTTACCTCTTTACAACACCATACAAATAATGGGTAATCCTCTAAGAGGAGCCCTTATTGATCCTAACTGCATAACTAATGTGGCTACTTAAGAGTTCCTCTATGTGTATGATTTGGTACAAGAATCTTATGAGCCCACACACATGATGATTAAAACATATACTAGAGCTTTCTTCCTAGCCATAGGGAAGATTACTTTATTGATCAAAGTATTTGATAAAGCCTTAGAACAATCATTCAATATCATCCCTACATCTGACCTCTTCTATGTGAAATTTGGCCATCCATGGCTCAAGGACGTGAAAGTGGTCCCCTCCACAATTCATAAATGTCTAAAATTTCCTCACCATGGGAGAATGTATACTATCCACCATAGTAGATGGCAAGCTATGGTTACTTGGAGAAACTTCAATCTTAATTATATTTGGACACAACCTATTAAGCCTCCTCAATCATGAGAAGATCAAATCTTCCTGGGATACCAACGATATAAAGGAAAGTTAATAACAAAATTTGTTAGACCTCCTATTGAATAAATCATAAGTAAAGAGCAACTTGAATTGAAAGAACCCCATAGACCGAGAGGTAATGGATTCTTTGTCAAGGTTCCTCCTTTGTCATCCATACAAGGATCAAGAGATACCATAAAGAACAAAACATTTCATCACAAAAAGTTAATTTAGCACAAGCTTCCTCCTCTGAGATGTCGAAGACTGTGGAAAAGCATGACAATACTTTTGAAACATCACCAATAAAAAAATAAGGAATAGGAGAGCAAGAGAAAGGAGGAGACAAGCCTTAGCTCAACAAGCTACACGTCAACAAGAATACATTCCACTAACTGGATATTGAAACAAACAATGGAAAGTTTAAGGTTGAAGAGATTAAAAACAATGATAAAGGTTGGGAAATTGTACCTTATGTACCTCTTTCTTCTTGCATTTGAGATTTGGAGGAAGATGATTCACTCGAAAACAACTGCTAGTTTGGTTGTGTAAACAAGTAAGTATTTCTAACCCTTTTCAATGACCATTGTCTTAGCATATCTTTGCTTGCTTACATGGCCTCCTCTTATGTGTTGTGTTCCCCCATGATATGTTATGTGTGGTTTAGGTCTCCTAGGATGAACCTTGATACTCTTGTAAGGTCAAGGATACCGTGAGACCACCTCTGTTGTGACCATTCTTCTATTTGTTTCTGCATTCTTCTATATTTCCTCTCCTATTTTTATTGGTGTGTTGTGTCTTTGAGGAATAGCTTTGTAGAAGATATCTTGGGGGCATCCTCCTATGTGGTGTTCCTAAGGCACTTGTTTCTCCTCTCTCATTTTTATTATTTACATTCTTCAGTGATTCTACCTAGTCAGCAAATGACGAAAACAAATAAATACTGATAAGGACCATGTGTCGCTTCAACAAGTAAGAAAAAATGGACCTAATCGATATATGGAGATGGGGTTGATATATATATCTGATGCTTCACTAGTAGAATCACTCCATGTGATGTATCATGTTGTCATATCTCTTGTAACAATCTTTTGCAATAATCTCAATCTACTTCTGCGCACTTTGGATGGTTTTGTATTTCACCTTGTTGCTACACTCAGTTCTCATATATCTTTAGTATAATCCCAATGGCTATACTCAGTTCTGAACCTGCAAGTGTAGCCTTGGTTTTTTATGTGATCTATTATATGATTTATGCATAGCTTCTATGATTTTATTTGGTTATTATCTTAGAGCAAGATGTTCTAACCTTATCTCTTGTTGATTATCTTAGCAATTCATATCAATGTGTTTGTGGGTACATTCAGTGATCATGGCACATGTCACCTTTGGGGGCACGGGCTTTGTGGAAGCTCTTGTTCCCTTGCATGTTTTCACTCTACCTTAATGTTCTTGATACCGGCAAGTGGTATCAACCACCTTAAGATGGGGGCATATATAATGGTATATGTCTAATTATCTTTTACACTGATGAAGCATGTTTGAAAGCCCTCATCATGAGGCGGGATGGTGTATCTCTTAAGCTAGTGCACATCCTTTTAAAGCAAGAAAGCCCTCATCATGAGGTAGGATTATGTATCTCTTGAGCTAGTACATATCCTTTTATACAAAGCCCTTCTATGGAAGGCGGGATGGTGTATCTCTTGAGCTAGTGTACATCCTTTTATAAAAAGTCCTATGTAGAGGTAGGGTTGGATCTTGAGTCATCCTCCCTTAAGCATATATTTGGTGGTTGTAGTAGTGTAGCTCAACTATCAGTTGTGTTTGGCATGTTTTAGATGGTGGGACTTAGTAATAAGCTCCTTCCCATCACTCATGTTTGTCGTCTATAAGACATATAGTGTGTCTATGGCATACTATGTGGCGCTCATGTATTCCATGTGTCTTCCTTATGTGTTTGTCATGTATTGTGTGACTTCTCTCATCTCTTCTTCATGTCTTGCATGATTCCACTGTATTCTCCATGTTTTGCATGCTTCTTACTATTTTCATTGTGTTATGCATGTCTTCCATGTGTTTTCTAGTGCTCACCTAAGATTGGGGGCTAGAAATAGTCCTCCAACCTTTGGGTATGCCTTATTTCTATGTACTTGGCATGTTTGATGTGCTTTGACCATACTTTTATGCATGTATGGAATCCTAAGATCATACATAATGTAAGGTGTGGAAAATTTACAAACTAAACATAGAACTCCAAAGAAAAGAATATTCCAAAGATAGGTAATAATTCAATAACAGTTTCCAAATATCCATAATAACATAGCATGCAAGAATCCATGAATAAGAATAATTATCCAAATGCTAGAATGAATAACAAAACTAGTTACATATACCCAACATGGTGTTACAAAACATTTGTTTTAATGTTACAAATGAGGTAATACCTCAACTTATCAATGAATCAAATTACATATACAACTTAGCTAAACTAGCCATACAAAAGAATAATATGAAGCAAATATCTATGTCAATAATAATATTTGAACTTGACTACCTCAATCCTCCGATCATCCACAAGCCAAAACCAAGAGAGTGGTTAAGGCACTTTTTCCACCCAACCACGAAGTATTGGACTTCCACGAGTTTCTTCCTACTTGAAGAAAGCATTGACCCTACACAAGGAGCATAGCAACCTAGAATAGTGTAAGTAGGAGGCAATCACTCAATGTGTTCTTGTTGCCTATATGCATACCTAACCTAGAATGACATAACTCTCACAAGAAGGATGTGGTAGAGACATAAATACATAATCTAGGCTTTTCAACAATCCATTTGTTTCAATGGTATAGTAGCTTGGCCAAGAAAATAAACAAAATGATAGTTTTAGAAAAAGAAAACATGTTGGCAAGAGACACTGCTCCAGTATGGATTTGTATGTTTTCATTGATGGCAACAAGACTCAAAGATCCTATCACCATGTCAAGAAGAGATACCTCTAGAAGAACAAGTTGGATTCTAGGTCCAGATGACAGAAATGGCTAAGTATGGATGTGCACAGAGTACAGAATAGTAAATTGGATAGTATGCCTCTGTGATTGAAGACTTATAGATGTGGTTTAGGTATGATGTCAATTAGTGTTTGATAGTGTGATTAAGTCTTGATCCTCTCTGGAAGTCATCTTGAAGAAATGTCTAAGTCTGAGCAAGCAAAGGTTTAGCAGGAACAATGAATAGGGTCTAGTATAGTGGTCCACATTCCTCCATAGACAAGTATTTTGTTATGTGGTTTTGAGGTGTTGTAAACACTTATATGAGGTGTCTTATTCTAGAGTTAGGAGATCTAAAGTTCACTGGAAGGATAGCTACAAACCACTAAGTACCAGTATAGTGCTCGATAGAGTTTGACAGAGACAGAGTCTAAGTTATAATGGTCTGCATCTCTCTACAAGTTGATATGATGCCTTGCAGTTCTAAGGGTAGGATTGAGAATGTATAAAGAGTCCTTGATATGTTTTGGAAGATGTTTTGAGATCCTCAATAAAAGTTGTAAGTCAGTAGAAGAAGGTGTTAAGCATACTCTTAAGGAAGAGGCTGACAAGTATATAAATTATTGTGTGGAGAAGAGTAAATTTTTGGAGGATCTATATAAGTAATTGAATGATTAGAGCTGACATATATGAACATGTTTGGGAAGAGATTTGGGTCCACATAACATATAGTGTATTGGATCAAGCCAACAAGGTACATCTTTCTATGTACACGTTTCACTTCTTTGATGCCGACCTAATTATGGAGTAAAATCATGATGTGGATATATAAAGGTGATGAAATTTGATTGAGTTGTGTGGGAAGGGAAGTAGAGTGTGTGTGTATAGTACGATCATGCAAATAGAAGAGCAGAGATAGAAGAAATGCAACAATGAAGACTTGGGATTCAAAATTCAATTGTTCTTGTTAAATGACTACACCTTGGCATAGTGCCAAATGCTCAAGAAGTATTTAGTTATCATGTTTGATTTAATTGAAGGATGTTTTGTCATCATGGTAGTGAGCTGGCATTGAGTTTGTATCAAGGTTTAACAGCCCTAGGGTTTGATAGCTCTCATTGCAATCTTGCTAGGTTTAGGGTTGAGGCAGTGAGCCTACTAAATCTAGTTGTACTTCATGGTAGTAAGCCAGTATGTTAGGCTTGTGGAGTGACCAAGCCTAAACATCATTTTTGTAAAGATTGCAATATATATTTGAGAGCTAATCCTCTCTGTGGTTTTTCCCTTTTTTGGGTTTTCCACATAAAATCTTGGTGTTATGTGTCATGCTTTTGTAGATGTTGTTCAGTTGTATATTTTGCTTCTATTTGATTATTCTTTTGAAAAGGTTAAAAGTAAAATTTTAAGAAAAGATTTATAGAACACTGATTCACACCCCCCTCTCAATGTTCCTGACAATCAACAATTGGTATCAGAGCCAAGTTCCTCAGATGAAGTTTAACAGCTTGAGGAAGATTAGGGATAGTGTGATCATGGCAACAAGAAGATATGTACATTATGAAAGGTACAACCAACTAGAAACAACTCTTATGGATCTTGAAAACTCTGAAGAAGTTAGGGATTTGAAAGAAAAATTGCAACAAGTAGATGAATGCATCTTAAAGCTAAAAGAGCAAGTCAAGAAATTCAAAGACAAATACAAAGAAGTTAGTGACCAACTGCTATCAAGAAATAAAGCCCCAAATGACTTGGAAGGAGAAGTTATAGAAAGAACAAAAGCAGAAGATGATCTAATCTTGATTGTGAAAAACAACTCAGAATATTGTGCAAAACTTGAAAAAGAAATTATAAGTTTAAAAAAAGATCTAGAAAAGGCAAGAGGTTTTGAAGAAAAATTCAAGATAAGTACTACAAAGCTTGATGAAATGATTGCTAGCTAGAGGAATGCTGATGATAAACATGGTTTAGGATTTGAGAAAGGAGAAAGTCCAAACTCTGGGCAAATAAGAACTAAGCCAAGGCAAAACAAAGGATACCAGTTTAGAAATCAAAGAAGAAGACCTAGAAGATCTCAGGTCAAACAACCAAATACTCAAAGGTACCCATCCTTCAATGGTTATTGTAATTCATGCAATAAGTTTGGTCATAAGGCTACTCATTGTAGAAGTAGAATAAATCGAAAGACTCCATTATTCTCTAGTCAGTGTTTCAATTGCAAGAAAATTGGTCATAGAGCAAATGAATGTAGAAATCAATTCAAGAAAAATTTCAACAATGGAAGGAATGAACAGTCATTCAAAGGTAAATGCTTCACTTGCAATAGGTTTGGTCATAGAGATGTTGTTTGCAAAACCAAAATAAGTTAGAATCCTATTAGGTACAATGCATGCTATAAAATTGGACATAGATCAAATGAATGTAGAAGTTTGGTAAGAACTAATCTTCAAAATTTTAGGAACAGTGAAATGGAAAGTGTTTTGCATGTAAAGGATTTGGACATATGGCTAATCAATGCAGATCAAATTCAATCAATGAAAGAAATAAAGGTCAAAATAATGTGGTGTGCTTTAATTACAACAATTTTGGACATGTTGAAAGGTTTTGCAAAAGTAGGAATAAGAAGAGAAATTACTGCTTTGAAGAAAGGAAAATAGAGTAGAGAAATGACAAGGGAAAAGAGAAAGTTGATCTGGTTGAAACCAAGAAAGAAGTAATTGAAGTTAGAGATCAATCCGCACTAGTATCTGTGTTGCAAATATGTGCCTAAGTGATGTTGTCATTGATGTTAACATATCCTTGTTGCCATTAGTGTCAACTGTATCCTATTTTGCTTCCTATATAGAAGACCAAAATGTTGAGGATATTGAGAAAATTAATGAGGATCAATGTATGCGGACCATATGGCTGAGTAGAGGATTTTCTAAAGAAGATCTAGTTAATATTTGAAGGGTTCACATGAAGATTTGAAGAAGCTATGGTCATCTGAATAGAACTAGTTTTGTAGTGTTCAGAAGAGACAAAGTGTCATGAAAGAGGTTTGGATTGTTCCAGAAATGTAATATGATGATCTACAGATCTAGAGGCATGTTTGGGAAGTTAGTGTGTATCATCCATTCAAGTGGTTCATGGTTTGGAGGTCCTCAAGCAATCTTTCAATTGTGACAGTCATGGCAGATAGTATTCTTAAGGTTCTAGATGAAGATGCAAGTGATTATGATGATTTGGAGGAGTGTGGATATTTCTGTTGAATTCAATGTGTTTGTGGAGATCTCTGGATCATGTAGCTATTGTGTTGGAGGTCCACATTAATGTTTGAGCTTGTTATTGAAGATTTTCTTCTTGGTATTGTTGTTCTTCCCAGTCTTGGCTGACTAGATGATTCAAGTGTGTTGTGGATGATCTAAGAGCAATTTTATGAAGTGTGGCATGTTAATCAAGGAATATTTGAGTCCCAGTTATGTTTGGCTAACAACTTAGGGATTCACATTAATTCAGATGTTTGTAGTGCCGACGTTGATGTTCATTCCAAGGTTGATGAAGTGTATAAATATTTGATTGAAGAGTTGTGGGAAATTATCCTTGTGTGAAAACAATATAATCTGAAGAAAGGATCAAAGCCATAGCAGAGCAGAAGAGTAGTAGAAGAACCAAAGTCATTTTGATGAGGAGTTAGAGAAGAACTGTTTGGGGAAAAGCATAAGTTTTGTGAACATTCAATGAAATTGAACCAGGCATGAAGTAGATGATATTTCTCAGTTAAACCTTTCTATTCCAAAATAAAGTCTATAGGCAGTGAGCCTCTCTTCTGAGCAGTGAGCTCTAGGCAGTGCACCCTAAGGCATGTGCCTTCTATTTTTTCTAAAGTACTTTTAACAAGGTACAAATCTTTGTGGATTAACCCCCACCGTGGTTTTCCCTTAACCGGGTTTCCACGTAAAAATCCTGGTGTTCTATGTTCATCTATTTATGCTCATGTGTTGTTGATTCATGCTTTAAATGTTTATATCATTAATCAGTTTTGTGTGATAAAGAAATAGTTGTAAGTGTTAAAGATTTGGCACAACTGATTCACCCCCCTCTTAGTTGTCTGGTCTAAAACCAACAATCTGGTGTAGATACCTCCTCCTGGAAGTAAATTGAGAACTCTATCTCAGGGGGAGTAGTGTAGAAAATTCAAATCCCCCAGCCAGAAATTGGGTGCCAAAATTCAGCACAAAGATGTTCATGGAATTTGATGCAACACACCTATTAGGAGAAGAACCAAAAGAAAAGGAGTTAATGTGGTATATTGTGGAGCAATCCTAATCGACTGTGTTCTACAACAAAGGGTTTTAACATCTTTTTGAAAATAAGCATTTAGTGACATCTAGGTCATGTCATGCGAAGGATAAAAGGAAACTTGTTTAATCTCAAATCACTTTACACTCAAAGCTACCAAGTACTCAGAGAGATTAGAACAAATTTTGAGCCACCACAACCAAGATTTGAAGGGTTTGGAGAATTTTGGAAAAAGGAAACCCTAATTTAGCAATACAAGGTAATCTCATTCAAAACCTTCTTGTGAATTCGTTAAAATATCTAAAATGGCATCACCACAAGTTGTTGATATTACTGAGCGAGCATGACCAAAGTTCAAAAAACACCCATTCAAATCAACTAAGGTTGGTCAATTGGGTACATTCTCAAATGTTCCCCATAGAGTCATGCATGCAGAAGATGTTAGGGCATATATTCATGTTGTCCTAGAAGAATTTGGTGATAGAAGGTTTACTAATCTCTACACAAAACATTTGAGCAATGAGAATCTCAAACTGAAGAATGAATATTTAGCATTGGAAGAAAAGAAATTTATTCAGTATTTGAAATTCCCAACATTTATGGAAGATGAATGGGTCTAGTATGTGTTAAGCAGAGTTCATATGGCTTGAAAGACCTTTCAAGATTACAAAAGATGCTATTAGGGTAGTCACTAGATTGTGCTCTAATAGATTAGTACCTCTATTTAAAGTCATGAAGAAAGATATAGTAATTATGGCTACTAGAACGAAGTTTAGTAAGACAGCCTTGACAATAAATGATATTCAGGATCATGCCATGAGATTTGCCTCAATGATATTGGGATACAAAGTTTATTTCACCAACCGGGAGAACTTTGTTTCAGGCATGACCATTTATACATCCTATCAAATGATCAAGGAAAATGCTTATTATGACATCTGTGAATTACTTTGACAAGTAATGGAAAATCTAAAGAAGACAAAAGAAGGTAAATACCCATTTAAATTTGGCACAATGATCATGTGTTTATTCTTCTATTTTATGCAAGAGTTGCTTGGTATGAAGAACCTATTCTGGACCAGTGATAAACCTATCGCAATTCAGATTAGAATTTTGTTGAGTAGCATAGGTACCATTGATGCATAGAATGCAACCCTATGGGGCTATTTTAAGAATTTTCAGAGATCAATTCAAGCCAGAGAAAGAATTACCAAAATAGTTGTTGAAAAATACAAGGATACAATTTGTTTCATTGTGACAAAAGATCAGTGTTTGATGGAGGCTGTTGAGCCCAGAATGGTCTGGGTTATGCCTATGGGATATGAGGTAGATGGAGCTATACTAGAAAACTATGCTCAATATATGTTGAGCAAACCCAGAGATCCCAAGGAAGAAAGATTTGGGACTTATGATGGATTGCATGCCAAAATTTATGTTGAAGTAAGAAAACCTGAAATCTCTAGGAAAATGAGGAAAGTAGCAAAAGAAATAGCCATAAAAGTTGGCTTTACAAAAGAAGAAGTGACAAAGGCAAGGGAAAAGGCACAAGCCATCAAGGAAGTAGAAGAAAAGAGAAAAGGTGAATTGAATGAGGCTTCGAAAGAACACAAAGATCAGTTAGAAAAGCCAGAGAAGGTAAAAAGAAAAACCATAGCTTCCACTTCTGCTAAAGCCTCATCCACTCTCCCTAGTTCCACACCATCTACAAATGTGGAAATGCATGCCACTAGATCCAAAAGAATAAAGACTAAAGCCAAGAGAATGCATGCAAACATAACTGTCGATGAAGAAGATACAAAATCAGATAAGGAGGTAAAGATAATGAAAGTTGATGCAACTAAAGCATATAAAAGTAGCAAGGAAAAGTTGTCAGAAAGGAAGACACCCAGCAAAAGATAGGAAGAAGATGAGTCTCATGCAACACTAAAGATTGAAGATGTATTAAATTCTATTACTGTCGATGGTAACTTGAAACTTGTGGCTAAGTTTTATGATGATTATAATGATGCTAACAAGAAGATTTTGGAAGAAGCTATTGTAGAGTATCTAAACATATACAACAAAGCCCTCATTGAGATCATTGGTGATCTCCTAGATACCTTGGGTAGTATTCTATCAGTCAGGAAGGAAATTGCTATCGCTAAAGATGTTGAGCTTAGAGAACACATGTTGATAACCTTATATCTAGATATCACTCCAGTAGAGAAAAGAAAAATCTCCATGGCACTTAACAATGAGTTCAGGTCAAAGACAAGAATGAATGCATTGATGATAGGAGAAGTTGACAAGGTTGTCAAGGATACATAGGAAATTATCTTGGACATACTAAACAAACATAATATTTCCATCATCTATGACAGTAAGGAAACAAAAATTGAAGACATATCTCCACCAGAGATAAGCCAAAATCAAGGACCTAAATAGAGTGATCAAGTCCCCAACACTAATACAGTAGATATGATAGATCAAGATGAAATTGAAACTGATCTGCCTTCTAAACAACAGGCTAAAGGAGAAGAATTTAAGGAAGAAAGGAAGAGCCCTACTTCAGAGCAAAACACAAATCAATAGGAAATTATGGACATAGACCCTCCAAATCAAAGTCAAGGAGAAATATCTGAAAGGGAAAGAGACACTGCAGATGTCTCTATCAGGAAACAAATTGTAGAAGAATTTGAACTTCCTCAAGGTCCAATCAACTTGGCCTCATTATCACCTTTCCAAAAATTCAAGCTAGTATCTGTGGTTCAGGCCAAGGCATAGGAAGAGTTGTTACAATCACATGGTCAAGATAACAAATTGATCAACGAAGCATCCACTATCTTGGAAAAGTTATTTCCATCATTTCAAAGGGATATCTCATTATCCCCTGCTAACCATCTCAAGAAACTATTAAATTCTATAAGTGTACATTTTGAATCTTTTGAAAAATCTACGGAAGTAAAAGTAAGAAAATAAATTGATGATAGAAGATTGGTTGAGTTGAAGAGCATGATAGATTGAGACAAAGTCTTGTTAGATAATGGAATTAAGAACATACAAAGTGCAATTGAAGAAGCCAAAAAAATATAATAATTTTACTTATCTTGGCCAAAGATCACAAAGGAACTAGAAGATAAAATCAAAGACTTGGAACTCAAACTACTGAATATTTCTGAGACATATAATCTAGCAGCTGAGTCAATAAATGTCAAAGAAACACAGGTTGCAAATATCCATAATGATCTAAATAATTTGATAAAGAAAAAGGGAGAAAGCAAAGACAGGTTGTACTAGCTGAAAGGACTCATAAGTCTGAAGATTGATTCCATGACCAATTTGGTAGATGAGTCTGTGAAATCTCAAGCACTAATTGATACACCATCAGATCTCCAGAAGGCAGAAAAGCTAGTATTTTTTATGAATGAACACATCCAATTTCTAGAAAGTGCAAGGAATAGATGGAATGGAGAGATAGCACTAATAAAAACTATCTATAGTGACATTTTTCCTTCAAACACAAATTAAAATGAAGATTACATTTATAAATATGCAGCAGAATAAATAAATTTTTGGGATTTTGACAAATATTTGATTTTGGATCAACACCCTTTGCCATTGATGTCAAAGGGGGAGAAGTAGATCGGTGAAAAATGAATAATCATCTCAGGGGGAGCAAGAAAGTACAGTGTATATAGTAAGGGGGAGCAGTCAGGCATTTTTCACTAAGTGTTCCCATCAATGCCAAAGGGGGAGATTGTTGGCAAGAGACACTGCTCCAGTATGATTTGTATGTTGTTATTGATGGCAACAAGAATCAGAGATCTAATCACCATGTCAGGAAGAGATACCTCTAGAAGAACAAGTTGGATTCCAGGTCTGAATGACAGAAATGGCTAAGTATGGATGTGCACAGAGTAGGGAATAGTAAATTGGACATTATGCCTCCGTGATTGAAGACTTACAGATGTAGTTCAGGTATGATGTCAATTGGTGTATGATAGTGTGATTAAGTCCTGATCCTCTCTGAAAGTCATCTTGAAGAAATGTCTAAGTCCAGGCAAGCAAAGGTTTAGCAGGAACAGTGAACAGGGTCTAGTACAATGGTCTACATTCCTCCATAGACAAGTATTTTGTTATGTAATTTTGAGGTTTTGTAAACACTTATATGAGGTGTCTTATTCTAGAGTTAGGAGATTTGAAGTTCACCAAAAGGATAGCTATAAACCACTAAGTACTTGTATAGTGCTTGATAGAGTTTGACATAGACAGAGTCTGAGTTCTAATGGTCTGCATCTCTCTGCAAGTTGATATGATGCCTTGTGGTTCTAAGGGTAGGATTTAGGATGTATAAAGAGTCCTTGATATGTTTTGGAAGATGTTTTGAGATCCTCAGTAAAAGTTGTATATCAGCAGAAGAAGGTGTTAAGCATACTTTTAAGGAAGAGGCTGACAAGTACATAAATCATTGTGCGAAGAAGGGTAAATGTTTGGAAGATCTATGTAAGTAATTGAATGATTAGAGATGACCTATATGAACACGTTTGTGAAGAGATTTGGGTCTACATAGCATATAGTGCATTGGATCAAGCCGACAAGGTACATCTTTCTATGTACATGTTTCACTTCTTGGATGTCGACCTACTTATGGAGTAAAATCATGATGTGGATATATAAAGGTGATGAAATTCAATTGAGTGGTGTGGGAAGGGATTTAGAGTGTGTGTTTGATGCAACCATGTGAATAGAAGAGAAGAGATAGAAGAGAAGTAGTGATGAAGACTTGGGATTCAAAATTTAGTTGTAAAATGACTGCACACCATGCAGCAAGAGTAAATACAATGGAAACAACTCAAAGAAATGGAACAAATGCAGGTTAAGTCTTTCAATATATCAAAGAATTCAAATACATTTTGGCCAGCAACATGTGGGCCTACAATTAGGCTCACAGGCCTAAATACATACATGCATAAGATAAATCTTTGAAGCTTCTTTGCACAAATCCAAACTATCAACTATCACTTTGTTATTGACTACTTTCCTAGGGATTTATTACATCAATATATATCCTTTTCAGACCAAAAGATTCCTCTGTGTCGGCTAAGGAAGATCACAAACTCCAATGAAGAGTTGTAACGTGTTCACAGATAGGTCGGATCTAAATGAATAGAACACTTCCTCAAATGAATAGAACAATGTGTGAACCCTCAGGGAAGGTCGACCACAAACCAAGGATCATCGAATGATGTGTCATTGAGATCCACAAGTCAAGGAATGATCCGCAAGCCTTTTCCTTTAGCTGATTATCAGGAATTGTTAGAATGCTCTGCTCTGAGAAAACAATTGATCTTTTGATAGTGATGTCTTTCCGGTAATTGATCTAAATGCTCTAAATTCTTGATATGATGTAGATGAATGAATGTAGATGCTAAGTCCAAATCCATAAGGTGTGAAATGCAACTGCGGCCAAATACTGGACCAAAGCCTAAAAGCTGCTTCTGACTGAACTGCCTGAACTAAACTAGAAAATGAAAAGAAACAAACTACAAACAAACTAAAATGCAAATGTTTTTGGTTGATGCAAGATTGCTCTTGAACTAGGGATTCTCCTGCATCAGACATCTGGGGTTATTGAAAAAGTGAGTCCCTCACTTTGCTGGGGCTAGGGGAGAACCAAGATGGTCCACCTCAGCCTGAGAAATCATGATGAATTTTCTTTTGGCCTGCCTTACCACTTCACAAGGTATTCTTTGTATTGTCTTCCTCTAGTGCTGCATCCAACTCTACTATCCAAAATGTCTTCAATCTACTTCGGTGCTTATTGTGGTAACTGCTTCTTCAAGTCATCTTCCATGCTGTCACTGAACTTTGCTTTATGATACTGATATAAGTCTGCAATACTGAAAATAGGTGATATACCCAATGTCTCTGGTAACTCCACTTCATATGCATTTCCTAAATCAAATTTCCTGAGTATCTTACAAGGTCCAAACTTCTTCATGTTCAACTTGTTATATGTCCCAACTATAAATCTTTCTTTTCTCAAGTACACCATCACTTCATCTCCAACTTCAAATTCTTTGTCTTCTCTTCTCATCTACCTTCTCTTTATACTTACTACTCATATTCTCCAAATGCTTCTTAACCTGATCATGTACTATCTTCATGTGATCTGTAAATTCTTCTACTTCTGTACTTCTCTTTTCCTCTATAATGATGTCTCTCAACTCTGCACCTCCTCTAGGATTCACTCCGATAACAATCTCAAAATGTGTTCTTCCAGTACTTTTGTTTACTAAATTATTGTATACAAACTCTACTTTTGAAAGACTCAAGTCCCAACTTCTTGCTTTCTCTCCAACCATACATCTCAACAAGTTTCCCAAACTTCTATTCACTACCTCTGTCTATCCATTGGTATGTGGATGAAAATCTGAACTGAACTTCAAATGTGTCTTCATCTTCTTCCATAGTGTCCTCCAAAAGTATCCAACAAACTTTGTGTCTCTGTTTGAAACTATACTCTTAGGTAATCCATGCAATCTCACAATTTCCTTGAAAAATAAATCAGCCACATGTACTGCATCAGTTGTCTTCTTACAAGGTATGAAATGAGCCATCTTTTAAAATATGTCAACCACTACAAATATTTAATCATGTCCTCTTTGTGTCTTTGGCAATCCCATCACAAAATCCATGCTTACATCTTCCCAAGGTCTCTCCAGTATTGTCAAAGGTTTATACAATCCAGTGTTCTGACTACTCCCTTTTGCAACTTGACAAACTCTACAACTTTGCACAAATCTCCAAACATCCTTATGTATTTGAGGCCAAAAGTAGTTTTAACTTACCAAAGCCACTATCTTATCAATGCCAAAATGTCCCATCAATCCATCACTATGTTTTTCCTTGATCAAATTATCCCTCATGGAACTTCTAGGTATGCACAACTGACTTCCTCTGAACAACATATCTTCTTGAATGAAATAATCCAACCACTTACTTCTATCTGTCACAATAGGTTCCTTACATGCTTTCCAAGGCTTTGCAAAATCAGTGTCTCCCCCATACATGTTCTTGAATTCATCAAAACCCAACACTTCCACTCTCATCTCTGTTAACAAGTTTCTTCTCCTACTCAATGCATCATCAACTTTGTTTGATTTACCACTCCTATGTTTCAACACAAAAGTATAACTCTACATGAACTCTACCCATCTGATATGTATCTGATTCAACTTACCTTGACTATTCAAATAATGTGAATTTCGATGATCTATATATAATACAAACTCCTTAGGCAACAAGTAATGTCTCCACTTTTTCAAGGCTTGAATTATGGCATAGAAATCCTGATCATAAAATGAATATATTTTCCTTGCATCATTCAATTTCTCACTGAAATATGCTACAGGTCTACCTTATTGACTTAACACTACTCCTATTGCATTTCCACTAGTATCACAATCAACTTGAAATACCTTATTGAAATCTGGTAACGCCAAAATAGGTTTCTCTGTCACTTTCTACTTTAACAACTCAAAACGTTTATGTGCTCCTGATGTCCACTTGAAATCTTTTTTATCACCTCTCATTGTCTCTATCATAGGGTTACAAACTAAACTAAAATTTCTGATGAACTTCCAGTAGAAACTAGCCAAACCATGAAATGATCTAACTTCTCCAATGCTCTTCGGTGTAGGCCATTCAACAATTGCTTTCACTTTCTTAGGGTCCATCTTCAATCCTTCCATAGAAATCATAAATTCTAAATATACCAACTCTTCCTTCATAAAACTACACTTCTTGATGTTTATCAACAACTTCTCTTCTCTCAGCACCTGCAAAACTTTTCTAATATGCCACAAATGTTCTTCTTTTGTCTTGCTAAAAATTAGAATGTCATCCAAGTATACAATCACAAACTTACCCAAGAATTTCTTCAAAACTTCATTCATCAACCTCATGAAAGTACTTGGTGCATTTGTCAATCCAAAGGGTATCACTAACCATTCATACAATCCTTTATTTGTCTTAAAGGCAGTCGTCCATTCATCACCTTCTCTGATTCTGATTTGATAGTATCCACTCTTCAAGTCTATCTTTGTGAAATATCTTGCTCCACTCAAACAATCCATGATATAATCCATCCTAGGTAAAGGAAATCTATCCTGAACTATGATCTTGTTTATTGCTCTAGAATTAGTACACATTCTCCATTTTCCATCTTTCTTAGGTGCAAGCACTGTAGGTACTGTATAAGGACTCAAACTCTCCCCGATCAAACCTTTCCTTAACAACTCTTGTATTTGTCTATTCAGCTCTTCATTCTCTACCGGTGTCATTCTATGTGTTGCTTTGTTAGATAAACTTGCTCCTAGTATAAGATCCATGTGATGACTGATACTCCTTATGGGTGGTAATCCTTTAGGTACATTATTTGATATGATGTCTTCATACTCTGTCAGTAACTCTTTTATCTCCTCTGGTTGTGATTCTTCAATCTCCTTCAATGCTTCAGGCTTCTTAGGAATCAAGGCATAACACATATTCTCATGTCTCAAACCATTCAAAAAAGTTCTTCCATCTACCAAACAGATTCTAGCATTCCCACATACTTCACTCTTAGTATCATCTTCTAAAGGAATCAAAGTAATCCTCTTTCTATTAGATGTTATAGTATATGTATTCTTTCTGCCATCATGTATTTCTTTTCTATCATACTGCCAAGGTCTACCCAACAAGATATGACAAACATCCATTGACATAATATCACACAAGACTTCATCATGATAAGATCCAATATGAAATTTCACCAAACATTGTTCACTCACCAGTACCTTATGATCATCCTGAATCCATGCTATCTGATTAGGCTTGGGGTGTTTCAATCTTTCCAACTTCATCTTTGTCACCATCTCCTCTGAAACTAGATTATCTGAACTACCATTATCAAACACAACTTTACAACACTTACCTCCTGATTTGCATCTGGTTCTGAACAAACTTTTCCTATACAGTGGTTCCTCATTTGTCTATGCTTGAAATAGTGCTCTCCTTAGCACCAATGATTCTCCTTTCTCTAGATTACCAACTGAACCGGGTGATTCAATAGGTTCTTCTTCAACATAGGCTACTCTTGCACTGTGTTGGTGCCTACATAAAAATTCAGATTTCAAGCATTTAAATTCACAGGCACCTTTCATAAAAACCCAAAAAAATTCTAAGTTTCTCGGCCTTCTGGGATGTATGCATGTATCTTTGTATATGCATTGTTGTTTGTATGTTGCTTTGTATGTGCAAGTGTAGTTGTATATTGGTGAGCCCGAAAAGAAGTTCAATCAGTTTCTAAAAGTGCAAAAATTGATTATATGCATCTTTGTATGCATATCAAGTTGTACATTGTAGGCATATTCCATCGTAGATTCCATGCTTGTATGTAAAAAGAAATTGCATGTATGTTGTCATTGTATATTCGCATATACAATGGGAAATATACAAGTGACAGATCTTAAATATGTTTAAATCAGGTTAAAATGGTGGTTGGGCCCACAGTTGTATCAAAAGGGTTGTATGTATATTGCGTTGTATGTTTGAACATGCAAAGGGCACATACATTCGCAACATACAAGGAAAAGATGCAAGGTGAAATGTATATCAGATATACAAAGCAAATGTACATTGGTGGGAACATACAAAGGAAATGTGCAAAGTCAATGTGCGAAGGAAGAGATACAACCCAGACATGAAAGAAGAATGTATCTTGGCGGATTTCAGGTTGGGGTCCACAGTTGGTTGTATATGGTGCATTGTATATGTGCAATGTACAAGGCCGACATACAAAAAGGAAGATGCAATGCCTAGACTCGGTGGTGTTTTCGAATTTATTTCATGGTGATTTGGGGTCTGCGGTATGTATTTTCACATTTGTATATGTGATATACAAAGAGATATGCAATAGGAAATGATACAAGTCAGGATTAAAAGGTTTCTCCAATCTACCTCATAAATGTAATGGAGTCTACAGTTGTATGTATATTGCATGTTGTACATGTAATGTACAAAGTGATATACAAGGAGGAGATGCAAGCTAGACCCGATTGAAATTTCAAATTATTTTATAAGGATTTGGGGTCCGCCTTGTATGTTGACGATTGTATGTTTATACAATCACATATACAACCACATATGCAAAAGAAAAGATACATTGGCTCACCGATGAGGATGCATATACACAATGATGGAGAACCAATAAGGGGCACCTACGTGGCGCAATCTCATTGGCCAACAACTTTTCAGCGTGATTTTGAGGCCGTTGATCTTGGTGATAGGAAGGAAATCAACAACCCTATTTCAAATTTCAGCAAAGGTTTTCCTATGCATTCGTAGATGCATTCCAGGTGGGAAAGCATTGCAAAGCACGACGCTCTGGGTAGGTTGGCCATTAATGGTAGGTTTGCAAGAAGGTACAAGTCGAAATGACAGGTCAGCTACCGTCTTAAGGGCAAAAATCTTCAGTCGGCAGCTCACATCCTGAACCCACTTGCTCTTCCTTCTTTTTCTTCCTGGAGCATTGAATGTTTTGGGTGTCATTTTGATGGTGCACTGTATCTGGCAGAATTTTGAAATGCCATGTAATTAATTGCGGAGTACACATTCTTGGTATTTATCAGAACTATGTTACTCATTTTTGGTTGTTGAAGACTTGGGAAATTTTTTTGGAGAAATAACGAAGAACAAAGCCTTTCTTGATTGTTCTATCTCTTTTGGAGTTTATGAGTTGCATCTGAGTGGACCTTGCACATATTTTCAGTTTCATTGTTGTTTTATATGAAAAATGCAGTGTTGTATGTATTTAGTTGTTTGTCTCCATTGTTGTATGCATCACTTCTTCTGAATCTAGTTGCTAAGGGTTTCTTAGATTCTAGAATATAGATTTATGTATTACATGCTTGATCTCTAACTTTCATTCAAGGAGTGGATTAAACTATTTTAGGTTAAGTATGAAGAAGAATGTATGTCAGCAGGGATATTCATAAGTAGAGGCAGCTAAATACTCAATCTTGGGTGGTGTTTGTAAGGGGATGACCAATTCTAACCCCTTGAAACTTGAATGCCAGTGCAAATCATTCACTTGTATATGTCTAGTTGACTCCTTGCCCTGAGATAGGCACCTGTCTGCTCCCTGTGTAGTAGTTATGACCCAAAACCCCCTGTCTTACATCCAAAACATGAATACAATTCATTTCATACTTCCAACCTGTTAGTTTGTAGGAGTAGGAATAGGATCCTTGCATACTCTCATCCCCAACCAGTTAGATATGTCCAAGAGCAATGCCAACCTTGTGATCTATCACACAAATCTTGGTCCAAACATGAGAGTATTATGCCTGTTGTTGTAAAGCTAAATCTTTCTGTCATTGGGTTAGTCAAGGTCAAAGCTTTAGCAATAGGGATACCCCCCTTGGTGCGGCAGAACCAAAAGTGAAGGGAAGGCAGCTCATGCAACCTCCCATATCTGTCGGTTGAATCTACCTGTGCATTGGAATTGGCAAACCCTCTGCCAATTCGGATTCCAATACACTACTTTATGTCTTATTACTTGTACTACCCTGATTACACTCAAATGCTCTATGTCCTTCACCTCCATACTTGAAACAAGTACTTTTAAATGTTCTCTTATAAAATCCTCTTCCTTCTCTTCTATATCCTTCATTCTGGTATGCACTAGGGTTTCCTCTCCAGTAAAATTTTTTATCATCTCTCCGGTAAGCAATGTTATCACTGTCATCCTTCTTCAATGGGCTGTCAAACTTGTTCTATTCTACAAATGATCTATCATATCTGGAAAATGATCTTCCTCTCTATCTCTGATTATGCCTCTTATTTAGCTTCTCTTCAACTTTCAGGGCAAACTAATATGCTTCCTCTAAAGATGTCATCCTTACAAAATTTAGTTCCTCTTGAATGTTCATTCTCAATCCATTGATGTATCTAGCCACGTTCTCCTTGTTTGCTTCACTATGTCCTATTCTTATGATCATCTTATGAAATTCCTCAATGTAATCCTTCATAGATTTCTCCTTTTGTCTCAGGTTTTGTAATCTTTTCAACAGCTCCAACTCGTAGTCAGCAAGCATAAACTAATTCTTCAACTTTGTCACTATCTAGTCCCACTTTGTAATCTTTTCTTTTCCTCTTCTATTTCTTTCCAACTAAACTTCCTTCCACCATATAATAGCATGTCCTTTCAATTTTGTCTTTGCAAATTTCACCTTCTCTAGATCTTCAATTTCTTCATACTCAAAGTATTCTTCCATGTCATTTATCCAATCAATCAATTCTTCAGGGTTCAAATTACTAGTATAGTTTGGTACATCAACTCTAGGTCTCTTTCCAATCTTTGAAATAGCTTGCAACATCTTTACTTGATCTAATTCTTCCTCTTCATCACTTTCTAGGGTTTCACCAGTTTGTTCAACAGATTGAAATTCTTCTTCATCATCACTTTCAATATTAGGTCTCGGTGTCAAACCTCTTCATCAATCTTCTTCGATGGCATCCAAATGAATTCACATTATTCTCACCATTTCCATCATCTCATCCATTCTACCAGCCATTGTTCCAACATTAGCAACTCTTCTCAGTGGCATTCTTCCTAGGATCAAGTGCAAACTGCCTCAATTTTGATGATCAGGCTACAAGGTGACAACTGCCTCACAATCGGCGATCGGTTGTAACACAAGTAACCTACCTCAATTCGGTGATTTGTCCACAACAAGATCTTATGGAATTCCCTCACCAACTTTGCTCAATTCACTCTCGAAGATTCAAACTTAGCTCTGATACCACTTGGTGCAGTCACGGTAGGAGGGTTCATGGAATGGACTGTCCAGACCATGTAGCAAGAGTAAACACAATGGAAAAAACTCAAAGAAATGGAACAAATGCAGATTTAATCTTTCAGTATATCAAAGAATTCAAATACATTCTGGCTAGCAACATGCGGGCTTACAATTGGGCTCACAAGCCTGAATACATACATGCATAAGATAAAGCTTTGAAGCTCCTTCACACAAATCCAAACTATCAGCTATCACGCTATTATTCACTACTTTCCTAGGGATCTATTACATCAACATATATCCTTTTCAGACCAAAAGATTCCTCTGCATCAGCTAAGGAAGATCACAAACTCTAATGAAGAGTTGTAACGTGTTCATAGATAGGTTGGACCTAAATGCATAGAACACTTCCTCAAATGAATAGAATAATGCGCGGACCCTCGAGGAAGGTCGGCCACAAACCAAGGATCATCGAATGATGTGTCATTGAGATCTACAAGTCAAGGAATGATTTGCAAGCCTTCTCCTTTAGCTGATTATCAGGAATTATTAGAATGCTCTGCTCTAAGAAAATAATTGATCTTCTGATAGCGATATCTTTCCTGTAACTAATCCAAATGCTCTAAATTCTTGATATGATGTAGATGAATGAATGTAGATGCTAAGTCCAGATCTGTAAGGTGTGAAATGCAACTACAGCCAAATACCAAACCAAAAGCTGAAAGCTGCTTTTAACTGAACTACCTGAACTGAACTAGAAAATGAAAAGAAACAAACTGCAAACAAACTGAAATACAAATGTTTTTTGTTGATGTAAGATTGCTCTTGAACTAGGGATGCTCCTACATCAACCTTGGAATAGTGGCAGATGCTCAAGCAGTATTTAGTTATCATGTTTGATTTGATTGAAGGATGTTTTGTCATCACAACAGTGAGTTGGCAGTGAGCTTATATCAGGGTTTAACAACCCTAGGGTTTGATAGCCCTCATTGCAATCTTGCTAGGTTTAGGGTTGAGGCAGTGAGCCTGCTAAATCTAGTTGTACTTCATCGCATTAAACCAGTATGTTAGGCCCATGGAGTGACCAAGCCTAAACATCATTTTTATAAAAATTACAATATATATTTGAGCTAATTCTCTCCATGGTTTTTCCCTTTTTTGGGTTTTCCATGTAAAACCTTGGTGTTATGTGCCATGCTTTTGATGTTGTTCAGTTGTATAGTTTTCTTCTATTTGATTATTATTTTGAAAAGGTTAAAAGTAAAAGTTCAAGAAAAGATTTATAGAACACTGATTCACCCCCCTTCTTAGTGTTCCTGACAATCAACAAAACTATCATCTCTGGGAGCACACATTCGGCATCCTTTCTTGAAAGTACAATACTTTACCAATGAAAATAACATAGTCTATCTAAGTTTTCCATTATACACTTTCAATATCTCAATTTCAGTTTGCAAGAATAAGTTTACACAGAAGTACAACTTCCATTCATCTATTGTCATCAAAATGTTCTTTTTGGAAATCAATTAGAGTTTACTTCAATCCATTCTCCATTTTGGTTTGTAGGTTGTCTAAGATTTTTAGTTTCATAAATTGAATTTACTAGTTATTTAAATGCCATCCCACTCACATTCCAAGTGTATGATAAATAGAAATAATAATTCAAGAAATTCACATAATTATCGATCAAAATTTAATTGAAAAGGTTGCAACCTTTTTATTTAGATTAGAAATGCTACATAGAAACAAAATTATATTCATCAATTAATGTTCTAGATATCATTGTATATATATATATCATTAAACAAGTGACTGCCAGTATTATACAGAAATGAATAATATACAAAGAATTTTATTAAAGCAAAAATTAGTGACTACCAGTATTACACAGAAATGGATAATATACAAAGAATTTCATAAAGCTATATATATATATTTGTGTGTGTGTGTGCAGTAGTTATAAAATGTAATGCAGAGACCACAGTATTGAGTATATAAATAGCTAAGTAAATTTCATATCAGCGAATGCCCTTCGTATGCCAGTTATCAATTAATTCATTGAATGAGAGTTTTATTTAAACCAAAGCTTATCAAAACAAAGGCGGTGACCCTTTATGGAATCTGCAGTCTCCATGGAGGCTGCGGCCTCCATAGAGGTCGTCTATGGAATGCATAGGGTGGTTTGGGCAGCGTCCCCTCACCAAAACAAAACTCAACATACTTATAATTAAAATACTTTCAATTTATCCTTTGTAAACAATGATTTCACTATTCAGTTTATATATATATATATATATATATATATATATATATATATATATATATATATATATATATATATATATATATATATATATATATATATATATATATTCACAATCTTGTTTTCATATAATATGCGATTTATATTCAATTTCATTATGACTATTTATATACAGGAAGTTATTGTATAAATATAACTCTAACACCAGATATATATTTATATATAAATACATATATACAGTTCTATGTATATGTATTTATAAATAAAGAAATATAATTTAATTCATAGTTTCAATACTATTTAGCATGCAATTAATGTATTTTCAAGTTTTATATACATTTTCTTTATATATATATGTATGTATCAAACAAATGTAGTGGTATTATAGAAAAAAAAAATTATAAAAGAGGAAATTAATCATGTAGTTATGAAAATCAGTCATACACAAAACTTACAGTAACAATACACATACAGTGAAAAATTCTCCATTAAGAATATAGATAATTCATATCATTCAGGAAGAGAGAGATCACAATTTTCCTCACACAAAATATCCACAGAGCATCACGATATAAAATCAAAGATTAAAATAAGAACTTGAAATTCACTCAAATGCTTGAGTCTCTCAGTCTTTCAGAAGCTCCCCGATCTGAATCGTCCTCCCATTTTGCCAATAATTCTTCTACAATTCTTTTGTTTGGTATTCAATTTCAGAGATGAGGAAGATAATTTTTGAGATTTCAAAGTTCACAATGAGATTTTCTATGTGCTTGAGAATGAGAAAGTTCTCCCTTTCTAAATTGTATTCTTTCCTTTTCAATCTTCTTTCTTTCTATCTTTTTCCCATTTCCTAATTTTGTTTTGTTTTTGTCTTTTTCTAATTTTGAGTCTTCTTCTATTTTCTATTTGTTTCTATCTTTTTGTTTTCTTTTTCTAAGATTTATTTCTAATTTATCAAATAAAACACATATTTCTATCTTTCGAAAACATATATTTAATGACTAATTTTATTACTAAATTTTACAACAGAATTATAAATAATAATTCTAATTTCAAAATGGCATAAATTGAAAAAAATGCAAAAATGTAAAACTTCACAGGTTATAGGAGAAAATTGTTACAGTCATAGGAAAGCCTTTTTGCGGAAGCAGTTAGGGCTTCGAAAGAGAACATTGATGCTAGGGTTTTGAAGCATGCACCAAAAATTGAGAGATCATTTGGATATCCAAGTGGAAGTAACCGCAGAAATAAAGATACACCTCATTCTTTTAGAGGAGACAATGAACTAGTAAAAGTAGTTCTTCAAGACAACAAAGGGAGAGATATGGAATAAGTAATGGCAGAATGATGCCTTCAAGTCTAGTATTGCATGAAACAAATACTCAAGGTTGGCAAATATGGGTCCAGAAATCAAAGTAGATAGATTTGGGAGAAAAGAGAAGAAGCATAGAGGTTGAAGACTCTGATGACATTAAAATTGGAATCCCAGAAGATCTCATTGGTACCCACATCCGGGATCTAAGAAAAAAGGCATTAACGGGTAAGATCTGGAATTTTCAAAAAGATTCAGAGGATTTTAAAAGTTGGATCTTTAGAAATTGGGAGGGGGTTTCAAAAATTTTCTTTCTTAGTGAAGACCAGGGGATTTTTGTAGTTATTTTTGAAAGTATGGAAGATCAAAATAAAATTTTAGGAGAAAAAATTTGGTTCTTCCAAGCAAAAGGACTCTGGTTATAGGAATGGGAGCCAAGCTTTGATTTTTCCAATGCAAACCTAAATTTTGTCCCATTTTGGATCTCTATGGAAAGCCATCCATTAGAATATAGGGATCTGTAAATAGTTACGTTGATTGCAATTAAAATGAGTTTTTTTGTCAAACATGATATGCAGAGCTTTAATAAACCTAGCTTGCCAGTTAGGTTATGTCTTATCTTAAACATGTCCTTCCCATTGCCTAAATTTGTCACCCTAAAATCCTCATGGGGAAAATGGAAACAATCAATAAAATTTGAAGATCCTATTTCAGAGGAGGGTTTTTCTTGGCCTTGTGGGGATCGGGAAAATGAAGTAAAGATTGAAAACGGAGAGGATGTGGAGGAACCTTCTTTACAACTTTTAATTAATGCATCAAGTAGGGAAGAACAAATTGAGAAAAATGGTCATTCTTCCACTCCTTTTTCTTTTAACCCTAATTTGGAGGACGAGGAATGTGAATTGGATAGAGATTTTTCAAATGTTGTGTTGGATGGTAGTGGAGATGGGGAGTCTACTCCTGAATGTGGGAATAAGACATCTTTTAAAGATTCTCAAATTTTTAATGAAATTGGGGTCAAGGATGGTGTTTTAGATGATGAAATGAGGTGATATCTAAGTTAGATTATCAGATTTCTAATAACAAGGAAAGGGAGTTAGAGGGTAGCTTTTTAATTCAAGCTAGAGATGGTGGAAAGGATAGCTAGTTTCCCTTAGAGGAAACAGAAAAGTTGGTCTTAGATGTTATTTTTAAGGTAGGTTCAAAGTTAATTGATTAGATAGCAGATGAAGTGCTGCGAGAAGGCTCTTTGTTGAAGAGTGGGTCAGATCTAACAGAATCAGGTGCCAAAAATGATAATTCAGATAATGTAGAAGGAAATATGGTTGTTGCTGAAGTAAATCAGAGTTTGAATATAAAACATTTGGAAGAGAGTATGTTCTTATTAGATAAAAATGATCTGGAACATGACTCTAGTTTATTTAAGTTTTCTGATACTTTTTCTATTTCATAGACTCCTTGTCAAGAAAAACTAGATATGACTCCTTCTCCATCAAGAAGAGGAAGAAAACAAAAATCCTTTAAACCATAGGAAGAAATTAAGGCAGGGTTGCAGGCTATCCTTGAAACCTGCCTTAGATCAGGGAGAGTGTGTAGCACTCTTTGGGGGCAATGAAAGTACTATCATGGAATGTTAGGGGCATTAATGCCCCTAACAAGAGATGCTTGATTAAATGTTAGATTGATTCCTCTCAAATGGGATTGATTGTTTTGCAGGAAACTAAATTATCCAAGGATCAAGTGGAAAATGTTTTTTCAAAGTGGAACAAATGGAAATTTTTTCACTCAGCTGCTTTGGGTGCATCAGGGGGATTAGCAATTTTGTGGGATTCCAAGGTTTGTGATGTAGAATTCATTTGCTCTACCCAGAATTTTATTTTGGTAAAAATTTCTACAAATAATTTGAGATTTTGGGTGTTTAAAATTTATGGTCCCACACCTACTAATGAGAAAAAGATTTTGTGGGATCTTTTATCTGCACTTTTGATAAATTTGAAAGAAGAGAATGTCTTACTAGGTGGAGATTTTAATGCTATAACGAGTCTAGATGAGAAAATGGGAGGGATTATAACTCCACAAAAAGTAATGAACGATTTTAATAATTTTATTTCAGAAAATGCTTTGTTTGACAGTCTACCTACTAGTGGTAGATTCACATGGACAAATAGGAGAAAAGATTTGTTAAGTATTGCTGAGAGATTAGACAAATTTCTTTTCTCTTCTAATTGGTGGAGTGAGTTTAACTTTTTTCATACAAGTATATTGCCTTTCATTGGTTCAGAGCATTTTCCTATATGTTTGGATATTTACTTCAATATGGTTAAAAGGAAAGGAAGATCTTATTTCAAATTTGAAGCTATGTGGTTTAGGGACAACAACTTCATTATAAATTTGGAATGTTGGTGGAGGAATGCTCCCTTCATCCCAGGATCTAGACTTTTCCAATTGAATGAAAAGCTCAAATATACAAGGAAGAAAATTCAGGACTAGAACAAGAATGTGTTTGGAAATATTGTCTTTCAGAAATCTTTCCTTCAAAAGTAGTTAACTCAAATTAATGAAAACATCATTAGACATGGTATGGATTAGCATTCTTTCCAACTTGTAAGACAATTGCAAGCAGAATTAGACGAGGTGTTGGGTAGGGAAGAATTATACAAGAGACAAAAATCAAGAGAAACCTGGCTAAAGGAAGGTGACATAAATACAAAGTCTTTTCATTCTTCAGCAATGGTTAGAAGACATAGGAATGCAATTTTATCCATAACTAATTCAGTAGGTTAGATTCTAAAGGACACTGCTTTAATTCAAAAAGGAGTTAATTTTTTCAGAAGTCTTTTAAATAAAAATGCTTCTCTAGTTTCTTCAGTAGAACTTTCTTAGGCTATCCAAAATATTCCTAATTTGATTAGTGAAGAAGAGAACAAGGATCATATGAAAGAGTTTTTAATAGAGGAAGTTAGAGTGGTAGTCTTTTCTCTTGATCCTGATAAAGCTACAGGTCTGGATGGCTTTACTCCCTTATTCTTCCAGAAGTGTTGGGATTTTATTGGCAGAGATGTTTGGCTAGTAGTAGAGGAAGCTCAAAGAAATAGAACAATGGTAAAGGAGATTAATTCAACTTTCATTGCTTTTGTTGGTGCCTGCATGAGTATTCAGGTTTCAAGCAATTAATTTTGCAGGCACCTTTCTGAAAAGTCCAAAAAATTCTAAGTCAGGGTTTTTGTCATCCTTATATTCTTGTGGGGGGTCATATTTCATATATGACCTGATCTTCTGTCCAGGGGGTGATATTTTAGATATCAGTCATTTTGTGAGGATCACCCCAGTGTGCTGCAAGGTTTCAATATGACCCGATATTCCAAAGGGGGGGTTCATGTTTCAAATGTCAGGTGATCTTAGTTATGATCACCCCTATGTTGTTTTATCACCTCATGTTCGCTTGATCACCCCGAGGTGTGGACATCAATTTTACATGAGGGTCGGTATCTACCTATCTTGTGACCTAATTTTCTTATAGGGGTGATATTCCAAACATTAGTCATCTTACGAATATCACCCTATTTTATCAATATGATGATGACATCATCTAGTCTAGTGGGATGTATCACGTGGTCTTCGGCATGATATTATCAGCAGCTATGATGGGGGTCCCACTGATCACTGATGAGGATATGAGCAAGTGTAAGTGGATCATCGGTGAAGTGCATGGTATGAATATGATGAGGAGGATCTTCCTTCGATGCATCAGGTTGTGCCGATGAGGATGGTCATCGGGTGATATTTTCTTGTGGGGTGATATTTCATATCAGGGTGATATTTCTGATAAGGGTGATGTTTTTCGCAAGGTGATATTTCATATCAGGGTGATATGAAATATCGGGGTGATAGTTCAAATCAGGTGAGCAGGTAGGAGGATCATTAGTGGGGGAAGCAATATCGGTGTGGATGAGGAGTGTTTTTCTGATGACATAAGCTATAATGATGGGGTCTATACTGGCGTCGTCGGGAGGAAAATCACCGACTATTATCTTTTGGTGTGGTCATGCTTATAAAGTATTAAGGAGGTCGATGTCGGATGAATGTGGGATAATTAGTTCCCACATGATTTGAAAAGTCAGGTCATGATCTTGGCAAGAAAATTTCAAAGGTGTACAATCTACTACATTTCTCAAGGCCACAGGTTGGTATGCCTTTAATGGTGGATGTTATAGGGTATGGGCGAAGGCGTAGACAGATCAAGTACCTGATTAAAGATGTAAATCCCCAGGTGGCGAGGCAGGGCTCGAGACCTCCCTGTCTCCACCTCTACCTTCTGCATTCAATGTTGAGCGCCATTTTCTCATGATGCACTATATCTGGTGAATTCTGAATTGCCATGTGATCAATGTTGAGTGCACCTTCCTTGCTGTATATACCAGGCTATGTGACTCATTTTGAATGTTTCTGAAGACTTGGGCATTTTTGTGTGAATAGTGAAAAATAGGGCATTTCCTTGTTGTTTTATCTCATTTTAGAGTTTATGAGTTGCATCATTAATGTACATTGCAGTTATTTTCAGTTTCATTGTTGTCTTATATGAAAAATGCTTCATTACATTGTTTAGTTGCTTATCTCCATGTGTTGCATGCTTTTCCTTCTTTTGAATCTGGCTACTAAGGGTTTCGTAGGTTCTAGGGTATGGAATTCTGTATAACATGCTTCATCTCTAACTTCCATTCAAGGAGTGGATTAAATTGTTTTAGGTGAAGTATGGAGAAGGTTATATGTTAGTTGGGATATATATAAGTAGAGGCAGCTAAATGCCTATTCTTGGGTGATGTTTGTAAGGCAAGCATCAATCTAACAAATTCAAACTTGAATCCAAATGTAATTCATTCTCTTGTATACGTCTAGTTGACTTCTTGCCATGAGATAAGCATCGGTTTGCTCTTGGGTTATTAGTTATGATCCAAAACCCCTTGTCTTGCATCCAAAACATAAAATCCATCTTTTCATAACTTCCATCTTGTTAGTTTGTAGGAGTAGGATTAGGATCCCTGCATACTCTCATCCACAACCGGATAAATATGTCCAAGAATGTTGCCAACCTTGTGATGTATCATGCACATCTTGGTCCACACATGAGAGTATTCTACCTATTGTTGTCAAGCTAAATATTTTTGTCATTGGGCTAGTCAATGTTACATCTTTAGCTATAGGGATACCCCCCTTGGTGCGGCGGAACTAGAAGTGAAGGGGAGGTAGTTCACGCAACCTCCTATATTAGTTGGTTGAATTTGCCTGTACATTGGAACTGGCAAACCCTCTGTTGATTCAGAAGGGAAACCAACAAAATGACGACTCTACTGGGGAGTTTGCTTTAAAAGATATATTTGTGGCCCATCGGAGTCAGCAATAGATTTTGACAACTCTACTGGGGACTGATATCTAGTTCTTTAATGTGAAAATGGTGCTCTACTGGTGGAATGAACTTAGAAAAATATTTGATGAGCTTTAAGTAGTTTGATAATTTTATCCTCTTTGGAGAGGTGGTGACTCTGCAAATAAGATTTAAGTGCACATGAAAGGCTGATGTATGTTATATGATTCAAGAATGTTCTGTTCATGGTTTTAGTATTTGGATGAGAAAAGTTACCTAGCTCCTTCCCATTTATATTTGTTGTTTATTGCATAAGCTAGATGCCCAGGGGAAGCCTTAGGTCTTAGGAAGACAAAGGATGTCTAAGAGTGAAATTTATATGAATCCAAATATGTATTCACCCATACTCAGTCAAGAGGGGGGTGAAATGTTGTGTAAAAGAATTGAAGAGATAAAGAATAGGTTGATATCCTTAGAGGCTAGGTAGGCTTAGTAAAATAGTACCCCTGTTGTGTTTGCTAGCTAGAATGCTAAACCTCTTGTCAGCCCTTTTTATCCTTTGTATGACCAACTAGATTTGTCATGGGTTGATTATGAAGTTGAAAGTATGCCTACTCAAATCTATAATCAGATGCCTAGATTTAGCGGACACAGTGTGTGTGTAATGGGGGTGCACATATCCAAAATTTTCACAGTTTTATGGAAAGACACTCATTTAGAGATGAGGATATGTGGATGATGTTTTTTGTTAGGTCCTTTGATGCAAAAGCTAGAGATTGGTATTTGAGCTTTCCAAAGAGATCCTTTGCTTGTTGGGATGAACTTGTTGACTATTTTAGAGAGGAGTTTGCAAGAGAACCTGCTGATCTTGTTGCAAAATTGATGGAAATTAGAAAACAAGATGAAGAGCCCTATATAGATTTCAGTCATAGATTTGGCCCTTTCACAAATCCCTAAAGACTTCAGACCTGATACTTTAGCCTGCATTGGCATATATTTTAAAGTTTTTGAGGAGGGCTCTAGTGCATTGTTGAGGGAATTCAAGATAACAAGTATGCAGATGGCATATGAGTTTTTAGAAAATATAGAAAAAATGAGAAATGAGCACATGCAGAATTCTGTGTCCATGGGCTTTGGTATGATTAACAGTTGTGTAGCTGCAAATGACCAAACGGTTAAGGCATCATGTGAAGATAAAAATGAAAATGAAAATATAATAGTTGAGAATGCTATGTTTGAACATAATGCTAATAACAATGCTCAACTAGGGTGTTCACCAATGATGGATGCCCATAGAAGAATCAATGATGACTCCCATTGCAAGGTTGAGGTGTCTAGTTCTGAAAACATTGATGAGGTTATGGACAATAATGAATACTTGTTTGAGTGGATTTGTGGAGATAATTGTGAGTATTGTGCTCAGGATAGAGAAGAAATAAGCAAACAGAGGAGCAATTCCATGTTTGAATTATTACCTTTTATTCAGACACATGGAGATGATGAAGAGCAATCAGGGATTGAAAGAAGTGCTAGTGCTAAGCATGATTATTCTTTGTTTGATTTTTGTTTTGGTTATGGTACATAGGTTGATACTCCTCCATAAGAGAAATTCATTGGTAATGAAAATGCATGTTCTTCTGCCCATGAACTAGTGGCATACCATAATGAAGCTGAAACACCTAGACCAACCTTTTTTGACACATATAATGACGAGGATCTGTTTGAGTATGGTGGAAATCTAAGCACTGTTGTTGATATGGATTTTGATTTTCATCCTGATAAAAGGGAAACCAACATACATCATGAAGGTTATTGTAGTGATGTGCCAGAGCATGATCCTTTCCACCTTGGTGCAGCTGATGGTTGTGTGCACGATGTGCACAATTGTGAATGTGAAAGCTTCTTATTCTTTGATATGCTAGCTTATGATACAATGAGCCGTGATGATCCTAGCTACATCATGGACTATCAGTGTTTTCAATTTTCAGTCTAGCTGGGAGATCATTTTACAATGCATATTGCTAATATAGATGATGATAAGTGTTATATGCCATATGGATATGCATTGTTTGATAAATATGATATTCACATGTTGCTTGATGCTGATGGTTGTTTGCATAAGGTTGACAGTGACAAGCTAAATAAGATAGTTGAATATGCAAATGACAAGGGTTGTTTGTGGATGAATCATGGTAGCATCTTTAGGCCTGATCCAATGATATTAGATGGAAATAGGGTATTTGACAAAGGAAGATATAGGTTTTTCCTTTCTTGGTGGCCTTGGGCAACCAAGTGTGATCTGTGATGTAGGTCAATGCAGCCTCATTACTCTGTGCCCAATGGATAAGGGACTGGTCTGCATCCCAAAGATCTATGGTTCTCATCATGCCTGCAAGAGGCATGCATCCCCAGACAGAGCCAGTGTTGGTGCCTGCATGAGTATTCAGGTTTCAAGCAATTAATTTTGCAGACACCTTCTTGAAAAGTCCAAAAAATTCTAAGTCAGGGTTTTTGTTATCTTGATATTCTTACAGGGGGTCATATTTCATATATGACCCGATCTTCTACCTGGGGGGTGATATTTTAGATATCAGTCATCTTGTGAGGATCACCTTGGTGTGTTGTGAGGTTTCAATATGACCTGATATTCCAAAGGGGGGGTCATGTTTCAAATGTCAAGTGATCTTAGTTATGATCACCCCTATGTTCGATCACCCCTATGTTGTTTTATCACCTCATGTTCACTTGATCACCCTGAGGTGCGGATGTCAATTTTACATGAGGGTCAGTATCTACCTATCTTGCAACCTGATTTTCTTGCGGGGGGTGATATTCCAAACATCAGTCATCTTACAAATATCACCCTATTTTGTCAATATGAAGATGACGTCATCTAGTCGGGTGGGATGCATCATGTGGTCTTCGGCATGATATTATCAGCAGCTATGATGGGGGTCCCACTGATCACCGATGAGGATATGAGCAAGTGCAGGTGGATCATCGGTGAAGTGCATGGTATGAATATGATGAGGAGGATCTTCCTCTGATGCATCAGGTTGCGTCGATGAGGATGGTCATCAGGTGATATTTTCTTGTGGGGTGATATTTCTTATTGGGATGATATTTCCGATAAGGGTGATGTTTCCCACAAGGTGATATTTCATATCAGGGTGATATTTCAAATCAGGTGAGCAGGCAGGAGTATCATCAGTGGGGGAAGCAATATCGGTGTGGATGAGGAGTGTTTTTCTGATGGCATGAGCTATCATGATGGGGTTTATACTAGCGTCGTCGAGAGTAAAATCACCGACTATTGTCTTTTGGTGTGGTCATGCTTATAAAGTATTGAGGAGGTCACTGCGGGATGAAAGTGGGACAATTAGTTCCCACATGATTTGAAAAGTTAGGTCATGATCTTGGTAGGAAAATTTCAAAGGTGTACAGTCTACTACATTTCCCAATGCCACGGGTTGGTATGCCTTTAATGGAAGATGTTACAGGGTATGGGCAAAGGCGTGGACAGATCAAGTACCGAATTAAAGATGTAAATCCCTAGGTGGTGGTGCAGGGCTTGAGACCTCCCTATCTCCTCCTCTACCTACTGCATTCAATGTTGAGCACCATTTTCTCATGATGCACTATATCTGGCAAATTTTGAATTGCCATTTGATCAATGCTGAGTGCACCTTCCTTGCTATATATACTAGGCTATGTGACTCATTTTCAAGTTTGTTGAAGAATTGGGCATTTTTATGTGAATAGCAAAAAATACGGCATTTCCTTGTTGTTTTATCTCATTTTGGAGTTTATGAGTTGCATCATGAATGTACATTGCAGTTATTTTTAGTTTCATTGTTGTCTTATATGAAAAATGCTTCATTGCATGTGTTCAGTTGCTTGTCTCCATGTGTTGCATGCTTTTCCTTCTTTTGAATCTGGCTGCTAAGGGTTTCTCAGGTTCTAGGGTATGGATTTCTATCATATGCTTCATCTCTAACTTCCATTCAAGGAGTGGATTAAATTGTTTTAGGTGAAGTATGGAGAAGGTTGTATGTCAGCTGGGATATATGTAAGTAGAGGTAGCTAAATACCTATTCTTGGGCGATATTTGTAAGGCAAACATCAATCTAACCTCTCAAAACTTGAATCCAAAATGCAATCCATTCTCTTGTATATGTCTAGTTGACTCCTTGGCCTGAGATAAGCACCGGTCTACTCCTGGGTTAGTAGTTATGATCCAAAACCCCTTGTCTTGCATCCAAAACATAAAATCCATCTTTTCATAACTTCCATCATGTTAGTTTGTAGGAGTAGGATTAGGACCCCTGCATACTCTCATCCACAACCAGATAAATATGTCCAAGAATGTTGCCAACCTTGTGATGTATCATGCACATCTTGGTCCACACATGAGAGTATTCTACCTATTGTTGTCAAACTAAATCTTTCTATCATTGGGCTAGTCAATGTTACATCTTTAGCTATAGGGATATCCCCTTGGTACGGCATAAGCAAAAGTGAAGGGGTGGTAGCTCACGCAACCTCCTGTATTAGTTGGCTGAATCTACCTATGCATTGGAACTAGCAAACCCTCTGCTGATTCAGAAGGGAAACCAACAAAATGGTGACTCTATTGGGGAATTTGGTTTAAAAGATATATTTCTGGTCCATCTGAGTCACCAACAGATTTTGGTGACTCTGTTGGTGATTGATATCTGATTTTTTCATGTGAATATGGTGCTCTACTAGTGGAATGAACTCAAAAAAATATTTGATGAGATTTCAGTGGTTTGATAATTTTATCCTCTTTGGAGAGGTGGTGACTCTACAAATAAGATTTAAGTACACATGAAAGGCTGATGTATGTTATATGATTCAAGAATGTTCTGTTCATGGTTTCAGCATCTGGATAAGAAAAGGTACCTAGCTCCTTCCCATTTATATTTGTTGTTTTATTGCATAAGCTAGATGCTAAGGGGAAGCCTTAGGTCTTAGGTAGACAAAGCATGTCTAAGAGTGAAATTTATATGAATCCAAATATGTATTCACCCATACTCAGTCAAGAGGGGGGTGAAATGTTGAGTAAAAGAATTGAAGAGATAAAGAATAGGTTGATATCCTTAGAGGCTAGGCAGGCTCAGTTAAATAGTAACCCTGTTGTGTCTGCTAGCTAGAAAGCTAAACCTCTTGTCAGCCCTTTTGATCCTTTGTATGACCAACTAGATTTGTCATGGGTTGATTATGAAGTTGAAAGTATGCCTACTCAGATTTATAATCAGATGCCTAGATTTAGTGGACACAGTGTGTGTGATGGGGGTGCACATATCCAAAATTTTCATAGTTTTATGGAAAGACACTCATTTAGAGATGAGGATATGTGGATGAGGTTTTTTGTTAGGTCCTTTGATGCAAAAGCTAGAGATTGGTATTTGAGCTTTCCAAAGAGATCCTTTGCCTATTGGGATGAACTTGTTGACTGTTTTAGAGAGGAGTTTGCAAGAGAACCTGCTGATCTTGTTGCAAAATTGATGGAAATTAGAAAACAAGATGAAGATCCCTGTATTGATTTCAGTCATAGATTTGCAGTAGCCCTTTCAGAAATCCCTAAAGACTTCAAACCTGATACTTTAGCCTACATTGGCATATATTTTGAAGGTTTTGAGGAGGACTCTATTGCATTGTTGAGGGAATTTAAGATAACAAGTATGCAGATGGCATAAAAGTTTTTAGAAAATATAGTAAAAATGAGAAATGAGCACATGCAAAATTCTATGTCCACGGGCTTTGGTATGATTAACAGCTGTGTAGCTGCAAATGACCAAATGATTAAGGCATCATGTGAAGATAAAAATGAAAATGAAAATATAATAGTTGAGAATGCTATGTTTGAACATAATGCTGACAACAATACTCAGCTAGGGTGTTCACCAATGAAGGATGCCAGTAGAAGGATCAATGATGACTCCCATTGCAAGGTTGAGGTGTCTGGTTCTGAAAACAATGATGAGGTTATGGATAGCAATGAATACTTGTTTGAGTGGATTTGTTGAGATAATTGTGAGTATTGTGCTTAGGATAGAGAAGAAATAAGCAAATAGAGGAGCAATTCCATGTTTGAATCATTGCCTTTTATTCAGACACATGGAGATGATGAAGAGCAATCAAGGATTAAACAAGTGCTAGTGCTGAGCATGATTGTTCTTTGTTTGATTTTATTTTTGCTTATGGTACATAGGTTGATACTCCTCCAGAAGAGAAATTCATTGGTAATGAAAATGAATGTTCTGCTGCCCATGAACTAGTGGCATACCATAATGAAGTTGAAACACCTGGACCAACCTTTTTTGACACATATAGTGATGAGGATCTGTTTGAGTATGGTGGAAATCTAAGCACTGTTGTTGATATGGAATCTAATTTTCACCCTGATAAAAGGGAAACCAACATACATCATGAAGGTTATTGTAGAGATGTGCCAAAGCCTGATCCTTTCCAACTTGGTGCAATTGATTGTTGTGTGCATGATGTGCACAATTGTGAATGTGAAAGCTTCTTCTTCTTTGATATGCCAACTTATGATACAATGAACCCTGATGATCTTAGCTACATGATGGACTATCAGTGTTTTCAATTTTCAGTCCAGCTGGGAGATCATTTTACAATGCATATTACTGATATAGATGATGATAAGTGCTATATGCCATATGGATATGCATTGTTTGATAAATATGTCATTCACATGTTGCTTGACACTGATGGTTGTTTGCATAAGGTTGACAGTGACAAGCTAAATAAGATGGTTAAATATGCAAAGGACAAGGGTTGTTTGTGGATGAATCATGGCAGCATCTTCAGGCCTGATCCAGTGATATATGATGAAAACATGGTATTTAAAAAAGGGCGATACGGGTTTTTCCTTTCTTGGTGGCCTTGGGCCACCAAGTGTGATCTGTGATGTAGGTCAGTGTAGCCTCATGACCTTGTGCCCAATCGATAAGGGACTAGTCTACATCCTAGAAATCTATGGTTCTTGTCATGCCTACAAGAGGCATGCGTCCCCAGACAAAGCCAATGTTGGTGCCTGCATTTAGCAATTAATTTTGTAGGCACCTTGCTGAAAAGTCCAAAAAATTCTAAGTCAAGGTTTTTGTCATCCTGATATTCTTGCGGGGGGTCATATTTCATTTATGACCTGATCTTCCACCCGGGGGGTGATATTTTAGATATCAGTCATCTTGTGAGGATCACCCCGGTGTGCTGTGAGGTTTCAATATGACCCGATATTCTGAAGTGGGGTCATGTTTCAAATGTCAGGTGATCTTAGTTATGATCACCCCTATGTTCGATCACCCCTATGTTCTTTTATCACCTCATGTTTTCTTGATCACCCTGGGATACGGAATTCAATATTACATGAGGATCGATATCTACCTGTCCTGTGACCTAATTTTCTTGCAGGGGTGATATTCAAAACATCAGTCATCTTATGAATATCACCCTATTTTGTCAATATGATGATAACGTCATCTAGTCTGGTGGGATGGATCATGTGGTCTTTAGCATTATATTATCAGTAGCTATGATGGGGGTCCCACTGATCACTGATGAGGCTATGAGAAAGTGCAGGTGGATCATCGGTGAAGTGCACGATATGAATATGATGAGGAGGATCTTCCTCTGATGCATCAGGTTGCACCGATGAGGATGGTCATAGGGTGATATTTTCTTGTGGGGTGATATTTCTTATCGGGGTGATATTTCTGATAAGGGTGATGTTTCCCGCAAGGTGATATTTCAAATTAGGTGAGCAGGCAGGAGGATCATCATTGGGGGAAGCAGTATCGATGCAGATGAGGAGTTTCTTTCTGATGGCATGAGCTATCATGATGGGGTCTATACTGGCATCATCGGGAGCAAAATCACTAACTATTGTCTTTTGGTGTTGTCATTCTTATAAAGTATTAAGGAGGTCACTGCGGGATGAATGTGGGATAATTAGTTCCCACATGATTTGAAAAGTCAGGTCATGGTCTTGGCAGGAAAATTTCAAAGGTGTATAGTCTACTGCATTTCCCAAGGCCGCGAGTTGGTATGCCTTTAATTGCAGATGTTATAGGGTATGGGCGAAGGCATGGACAAATCAAGTACCTGATTGAAGATGTAAATCCCCAGGCGGCGGCGCAGGGCTCGAGACCTCCCTGTCTCCTCCTCTACCTGTTGCATTCAATATTGAGCACCATTTTCTCATGATACACTGTATCTGGTGAATTTTGAAGTGCCATGTGATCAATGCTGAGTGCACCTTCCTTCCTGTATATAGTAGGTTATGTGACTCATTTTCAAGGTTGTTGAAGACTTGGGCATTTTTCTATGAATAGCAAAAAATAGGGCATTTCCTTGCTATTTTATCTCATTTTGGAGTTTATGAGTTGCATCATGAATGTACATTGCAGTTATTTTCAGTTTCATTGTTGTCTTATATGAAAAATGCTTCATTTCATATGTTTAGTTGCTTGTTTCCATGTGTTGCATGCTTTTCCTTATTTTGAATCTGGCTGCTAAGGGTTTCTCAGGTTCTAGGGTATAGATTTTTGTATCACATGCTTCATCTCTAATTTCCATTCAAGGAGTGGATTAAATTGTTTTAGCTGAAGTATGGAGAAGGTTGTATGTCAGCTGGGATATATGTAAGTAGAGGCAGCTAAATACCTATTCTTGGGTGATGTTTGTAAGGCAAGCATCAATCTAACCTCTTGAAACTTGAATCCAAAATGCAATCCATTCTCTTGTATACATCTAGTTGACTCCTTGCCCTGAGATAAGCACTGGTTTGCTCCTTGGTTAGTAGTTATGATCCAAAACCCCTTGTCTTGCATCCAAAACATAAAATCCATCTTTTCATAACTTCCATCCTGTTACTTTGTAGGAGTAGGATTAGGTCCCCTACATACTCTCATCCACAACCAAATAAATATGTCCAAGAATGTTGCCAACCTTGTGATGTATCATGCACATCTTGGTCCACACATGAGAGTATTCTACCTGTTGTTGTCAAGCTAAATCTTTATGTCATTGGGCTAGGCAATGTTACATCTTTAGCTATAGGGATACCCCCCTTGGTGTGGCAGAACCAGAAGTGAAGGGGAGGCAGCTCACGCAACCTCCTGTATTAGTTGGTTGAATCTGCCTATGTATTGGAACTGGCAAACCCTCTACTGAATCAGAAGGGAAACCAACAACTTTAATTCCTAATATAGCTACACTAATTGCCTTTGCTAATTATAGACCAATTTCCCTTTGCAATACATTGTATAAGATTATAACAAAAGCTATAATAGTTAGGTTGGCAACTCTTATCCCTAAAATAATTTTAGAAGAATAGGAAGGTTTTGTTCCTGGGAAGGAGACTATTGAAGGGACTCTAGTAGCTCATGAAGTACTTCATTCTATTCATCAACATAAGATCCCAGCGATGCTTCTAAAACTTGACATGCTTAAGGCTTATGATAGGGTCTCTTGGGAATTCCTTCTACAAGTTTTGGGAAAATTTGGCTTTTCTAATAAATGGTGTAAATGGGTTTTATCTTACCTTTCAGGTGTAAGCTTCTTATTATTGATAAATGGAGCTCCTTCAGAATTCTTTAAATCTTCTCAAGACATTCGACAGGGGGATCCTCTTTCACCTTTTCTTTTTATAATTGTAGCAGAAGGTTTAAGTAGGATGATTAATTTTCAAAATAGTTTGGATAATTGGAAGGGGATTTCAATTCCAAGAGTGGCTTTTGCAATTACACATGCTTTATTTGCTGATGACACTCTTTTGTTTGGACATCCCACATTGGTAGAGGGTAACAATATCAAGAAAGTAATTGAAGCATACTACTTGGTTTCTAGACAAAAGGTAATTGCTAATAAATCTAGAATTTTTTTCTTCAATTCTTCTCCCCCTGTTTAGGATAGAATTGTTCAAGTGTTGAGCTTTGAAGTGGCTTCTCTTCCCTATAAGTATCTGGGGATTCCTTTATTTACTGGTGCTATCAAGGGAGGTTTGTGGAAAAAGCTAATTTCTAATGTGTAAGGGAAAATAACCTCTTGGAAAGGTAAATGGCTAACATTAGCTGGGAAAATTTTGTTGATAAAATTAATTCTTTCAGCAGTACCAACTTATATGCTATCAATATTGAAAATTCCAAAAGGTGTGACTTTTAATTTATTCAATATTTTTAGAAAATTCCTTTAGAATGGTACCAATCGGGAGGGCGAGAAAAGATTCCTCTTATATCTTGGGATTTAGTATGCCAACCTAAACATGTTGGGGGGGATAGTATTCATAATATAGAATATCATAATAGGGCTTTAGGGGCAAAATTAGCCTGGCACATGTATGCAAAAGTAGATTCTAAGTGGTGCAAAATTATGCAAGAAAAATATTTAGACTCTCCATTTCTAGAAAGAATTTTCACAATAGAAAATCTAGTTTCAGGCTCTAAGGTGTGGAATTTTATTATAGAATGCCAAGATGTTATCATGCCTTACTTGTCTTGGACAATTCTATTGCAAGTATGGGTTGAACCGGTATTGTCAATGATGTCAACATACTCATGTTGCATTAATGAGAAGGATTAGATGAGCTGTGTGCTGAGGATATTGAGAAAATTAGTCTCAATCAGGAACAGTGATGAACAATGATGATAACAAGGTAAAAGTCCAAGATAGGTTGAGGATCAGAGGATGTGGTTTAAAGGGTTTGTAGATATAAGTCTTGAGTTGCTCCAGTCAAGTTTTTAGGGGTCCGCATGAAGATCTGAAGAAGTTATGGTCGCTCAAGTAGAACCGGTTCCTACAGGTGTTCAGTGGTGACAGAGTGAGACAGATAGGTCCGGTGAGGTCCGGTAATGCATTATCCCATTCTATGGATTTAAGGAAGTGTTGAGGACATCCTTGTGAAGTGTCAAGTAGATTGGTTTGTGGCTTGAAGGTCTAGGAAAACCTATTCCTTTGTGACAGTGATGACAGACTATGTTCTTGAGATTCTGGATGAAGGAGAGAAGGATTTCAGTAAGTAGAGGAAGTGTGGATGTTCATGGTGATTCAGGAAAGCTTGTGGAGGTCCTTGGATTATGTTTAGTTCGTGTTGATGGTCCGCATTAGAGTTGGAGCCTGGAATTGAAGAAATACTTCCAAATGAAGGTGTTCTTTCTGTGACTGGCCGACCGGATGAATTATACACCTTGCGAATGTTCTTGTGGTTGTTTGCTAACTTAGATGTTTGTTCCTAAGTTGATGTTGTGTATAAATAAAGGATTGCAAAGTCATTTCAAAGGTGAATTGGTGTAGAGGAGAATGTGGTAGCAAGGAGAAGAGCAAAAAGCAGAGCAGAAGGTTTGGGCTTAAATGGAACTAACTCAAGCATGGTGGAGATGCTAATTACCAGTTCAAGTATGTAATACTTATTCTTTTGTAGACAGTGAGTCTCTTGTAGGTAGTGAGCCTCTTGTGAGCAATGTGCTCAGGCAGTGAGCCCTAATTGGCATGTGCCATTTTTTCTTTCTATTCTTCTAACATGGAATATTATCTTGGGTTAATCACCCCATGGTTTTTCCCTCAACCAGGTTTTCCACATCAAAATCTTGGTGTTTCATGTGTTGATGTGTTTCTACTATTAATTTGTTACATTGTGCTTTCATGATTGATCTTCTATTATACTGCTAATTAACAATGTGGAGTTAAGTACATAAAAGGGGGAAAGTTTTATACAACTGATTCACCCCCCCTCTTAGTTGTGTGCCCTAAATCTAACAATTGGTATCAGAGCCAAGTTCCTCTAAAAGGAGCTTAACCACTTGAGGAGATCCAGGATGTCGGCGTACAAGAAGGATAGTCCAAAGTTTGATGGAACCAACTTTACTCTTTGGAAAGGTCGCATTAAATGTCACTTATAGTGTATGGGATTTGCATACTGGTCCATAGTTACAAAAGCTTATGTACCTCCACAGGGTGGTCTGACAACCCTAAATGAAATCAAAGATGCTGAAAACAATCTGCAGACCAAAGAGGCTCTTCTAAGCGCATTATCTGACTCAAATCTCTCAAATGTTATTGATCTACCAACTGCCTTTGAGATTTGGGGGAAACTGGAACTTTTGCATGAAGGAGATCATTTTGTTAAATGTGCAAGGTTACAAAGTCTAAAAGGGAAATTTAAAAAATTAAAGATGAGAGATGATGAAAATATTGCCTCTTTTATGCCAAGAGTGAATGAGCTAGTTTGTGGGATTAGAAATGCAGGTGGAATCCTGAGTGGAGAAGAAATCATTGGCAAAGTTCTTAGATCCCTTCCTACCTCATATAAAATCAAGGCTTTTGTAATCGAAGAATTCAGAGCTCACACAACAGTCACAAGAGATCAATTGGTTGGTAAGTTGGCTGCTTTTGAAATGGCCAAATTTGGAGATGATCATCCAAAGACTAAATCTGCATTCAAAGCTAGTGCCTCTGTAAAAGGGAAACAAAGGTTTGATCTAGTAGAAAACTCTTCAAGGAACCTATCATGGTATGAAACAGCAAGAAAAGACTTGGAAGAAGAAGAAGTTGAAACTGCTCATCTTGAATCTCTTATTGCAAAAAGACTGCCAAGAGGATTTGGTAAGTATGAAGGGAAATTACCTTTTAAGTGTTTTAACTACAATAAAATTGGTCATTTTGCCTCAAGATGTCTAGAAATATTTTCAAGACTAAATCCTAACAGACCAAGGTTTCAAAAGAATTGTTACTATGTTCATGAAGAAGATGATAATGAAGGAGTAACAGATGATGAATCAGAGACAGGAAATAAATCTGATAATGAATGGATGTTTATTGCCATCAAAGAAGAGGAACAAATATCCTCTGTATCTATCAATCATGAAGTTGAAGAAAAAGCTCTGGCTGCTCAAGTTGAAACAAAGGATGATTGGGTCATTGATAGTGGATGCTCTCACCATATGATAGGTGACAAGAATAAGTTCTTAAATTTGGAAACGTATGAAGGAGGAATTGTAAAGTTTGGAGATAATTCTACTAGTAGAATTAGAGGTAGAGGAACTATTTCTCTTGATGGAAAGAACAAAACCAGTAATGTACTGTATGTTGAAGGATTAAAGCACAATCTTCTCAGTGTTGGATAGCTGGTGGACAAAGGCTTTGATCTCAGATTCAGGAATAGAAAATGCAAGATCTTTGAAAGTTCAGGAACAGAGATTGCATCCGGTACCCAAACAAAAGGTAACATCTTTCACTTGGCTGGTACTGGTAAAAGTTGTTTATTTGTTCAAGTTGATCAGAGCTGGTTATGGCATAGAAGAATGTGTCATGTGAACTTTGATAATATCATCAAGATAAGCAATATTTAGGCTGTAAGAGATACAAATAGTTTGTGCAAAGAATGTCAGTTGGGAAAACAAAGTAGAATCTCATTCAAAAGAAAGGAACAATCTTCTACCAGATTATTAGACTTGGTTCATACTGACTTATGTGGTTCGGCAAGAATCAGGAGTGTGCAAGGTGATAGATACTTCATGTTGCTAATTGATGACTATTCCCAGATGATGTGGGTAAACTTTCTGAAAGAGAAATTAGAAGCTCTTGAGAAATTCAAAATATTCAAGGCTATGGTGGAAAATGAGACCGAATTAAAATTGAAATGTCTGAGGTCTGATAGAGGTGGAGAATTCACATCCGGTGAGTTCATAAACTTCTATGAGAAACATGGAATAAAGAGACAGTTGTCTGTCCCTAGGACTCCACAGCAGAATGGAGTTGTTGAGAGAAAGAATCGAACCATCTAGGAAGCATCCAGGACCATGATGATGGAAGCAAATGTTCCTCAAATCTATTGGAGAGAAGCTATCAACACTGCAGTCTACACTCTCAATTGAGTTCAAATTAGAAACTATACCGGTAAGACTCCTTATGAACTCTGGTTTGGCATTACTCCCACTGTGAGATACTTCAGAGTTTTTGGTAGAAGATATTACATTAAAAGGGATGAAGATCTAGGAAAGTTTGATGCTAGAAGTGATGAAGGAATATTCTTGGGTTATTCTACTCAAAGCAAAGCATACCGGTGTTACAACAAGAGACTGAGAAAGATTGTAGAAAGTGTAAATGTGAAGGTTGATGAAGAAATTGAAAGACCCTCAAGAATTCTTGAGCATGATGAAGATGATCAGAATGGTGTTCAGATTCAAGGTATCTAAGCCTCTTATGAGAAACAAAGTCAAGTTGATCTGGTAAGATAGGAAGAAGAGATAAGTCTCAATGAGACTGATCAAGAGTTAGAAGTGCAAGAAACTCCCAAAATTCTAAGGTATATAACTCTAAACCACTCTGAAGATCATATCATAGGTGACAAAAGCAAAGGGGTGCAAACAAGGAGGAGAATTGCTCAAAATTCAGATGAGTATTGTCTAATTTCAAAGATTGAACCTAAGACAGTAAATGAAGCCTGCAATGATGAAAATTGGACTAAGGCAATGGAGGAAGAACTGATGCAAATTGAAAAGAATCACACTTGGGATCTTGTTCCTAGACCAAGAAATAAAAATGTGATTGGAACCAAATGGGTCTTTCGAAACAAATTGAATGAAGCCGGTGAAGTAATCAGAAATAAGGCTAGATTAGTTTGCAAAGGTTACTCTCAAATAGAAGGAGTTGATTTTGAAGAAACTTTTTCTCCGGTGGCAAGAATTGAAGCAGTCAGATTATTTCTTGCATTTGCTGCCTTCAAGGATTTCAAGGTATATCAGATGGATGTCAAATCTGCCTTCCTAAATGGTAATTTGGAAGAAGAAGTGTATATTGAGCAACCGGATGGATTTCAATTGTCTGATCATAGCGACATGGTCTGTAAATTGAAAAAGGCACTGTATGGACTGAAGCAAGCCCCAAGAGCCTGGTATGAAAGATTGGATAATCATCTCTTGAAGATTGGTTTCAACAAAGGTACTGCTGACAGTAATTTGTATTTTAAAATTGATCATGAAAACATCTTAATTGTTGAAGTATTTGTCGATGATATCATTTTTGGAGGAAGAGATAGTATGTGTAAAACCTTTGCAAGTCAAATGAAAAGTGAGTTTGAGATGTCAATGCTTGGAGAATAAATTTTTTTTTGGGTCTACAAATTACTCAAACAAAGAAAGGAATCTTCATTTCTCAGTCAAAATATGTGAAAGAATTGTTGAGGAAATTTGGGATGGAAGATCCAAAGCAAATGAATGCTCCAATGGCAACTGGATGCAAGTTGAGAAAAGATGATAACTCTCCCAAGGTTGATCAGACAAAATATAGGTCAATTATTGGAGGATTGTTGTATCTCACTCAAACTAGACCAGATATTATGCAGGCTATTGGTCTTGTTGCAAGATTCCAAGCTGATCCTAGAGAATCTCATGTTATGGCAATCAAGAGGATTTTTAGATATCTAAAGGGGATAGTTGAGTATGGTCTATGGTATCCTAGAGATCATGATTTCTCTCTTCATGCATATACAGATGTAGATTGGACAGGAGATGTGGATGACCGGAAGAGTACCAGTGGTGGAGCATTCTTTTTGGGAAAAAGATTAGTTTCTTGGCTAAGCAAGAAATAAGAGGCAATATCTCTGTCTACAACTGAAGCAGAATACATTGCAGTAGAAGGTAGTTGCACTCAAATCATATGGATGAAGCAGATGCTAAGAGACATTAAAGTAGAATATGAGGAGCCTATCACAATTTTCTATGATAATTCAAGCGCAATAAATATTTCTAAGAATCTGGTGTTGCATTCTAAGACCAAGCACATATCTATCAAGTATCACTTTCTAAGAGAGCAAGTGAACAAGGATGAAGTCAGATTGGAGTATGTGCCCTCCAAGGATCAGATTGTAGATATATTTACTAAACCTCTTCCCAAGGACTCTTTTGAGTATCTTAGGGCAAAGTTAGGGGTTATTGCCCCTCTGGTGATGAACTAGGATGCACCAATGTGCATCAGTCTGGTGGATATTACAGTCATATCTTGTGATCTGGATTAATGATGGTGAGCTGCTACTCAAGGGAAGTAGCAGGTGTGATTCTAAAGTTGCAAGTATGAGCCCTTTGCCATTGATGTCAAAGGGGGAGAGAAGACATGTGAAAAACAAGTGGCTGATGATCAAAGGGGGAGCAGTAGAGGAAGAGAAGACATGTGAATAGTTGTTGTTGATAGGGGGAGCTATGACAGTAAGGAGAAGTTCTTGTCTTGATGGTTTTTCACATAATATGTTGCCATCAATGACAAAGGGGGAGATTGTTGCAAGTATGGGTTGAACTGGTATTGTCATTGTTCTCAACATACTCATGTTGCATTAATGAGAAGGATTAGATGAGTTGTGTGCTGAGGATATTGAGAAAATTAGTCTTAATCAGGAACAGTGATGAATAGTGATGACAACAAGGTAAAAGTCTAAGATAGGTTGAGGATCAGAGGATGTGGTTTAAAAGGTTTGTAGATATAAGTCTTGAGTTGCTCCAGTCAAGTTTTTAGGGGTCCGCATGAAGATCTGAAGAAGTTATGGTCACTCAAGTACAACCGGTTCTGATAGGTGTTCAGTGGTGATAGAGTGAGATAGATAGGTCCGGTGAGGTCCGGTAATGCATTATCCCATTCTGTAGATTTGAGGAAGTGTTGAGGACATCCTTGTGAAGTGTCAAGTAGATTGGTTTGTGGCTTGAAGGTCCGAAAGAACCTATTCCTTTGTGACAGTGATGACAGATTGTGTTCTTGAGGTTTCAGATGAAGGAGAGAAGGATTTTAGTAAGTAGAGGAAGTGCGGATGTTCATGGTGATTCAGGAAAGATTGTGGAGGTCCTTGGATTATGTTCAGTTCATGTTGATGGTCCGCATTAGATTTGGAGCCCAGAATTGAAGAAATACTTCTGGATGAAGGTGTTCTTTCTGTGACTGGCCAACCAGATGAATTATACACCTTGCAAATGTTCTTGTGGTTGTTTGCTGACTTAGATGTTTGTTCCTAAGTTGATGTCATGTATAAATAAAGGATTGCAAAGTCATTTAAAAGGTGAATTGGTGTAGAGGAGAATGTGGTAGCAAGGAGAAGAGCAAAAAGTAGAGCAAAAGGTTTGGGCTTAAATGGAACTAACTCAAGCATGGTGGAGATGCTAATTACTGGTTCAAGTATGTAATACTTATTCTTTTGTAGACAGTGAGTCTCTTGTAGGAAATGAGCCTCTTGTGAGTAGTGTGCTCGGGCAGTGAGCCCTAATTGGCATGTTCCATTTGTTCTTTCTATTCTTCTAACAGAGAATATTATCTTGGGTTAATCACCCCATGGTTTTTCCCTTAACCAGGTTTTCCATGTCAAATCTTGGTGTTTCATGTGTTGATGTGTTTCTGCTATTGATTTGTTACATTGTGCTTTCATGATTGATCTTCTATTATACTGCTAATTAATAATGTGGAGTTAAGTACATAAAAGGGAGAAAGTTTTATACAACTGTTTCACCCCCCCTCTCAGTTGTGTGCCCTAAATCTAACAAATTCATGATGGAAATTCAGCCCTGTTCTAGGAAGACTCTTGGAACAGTTATCCTCCATTGTCTACTTTTGAAGGTTTAAAAGAGGCAAAGGAGGTGTTGTGCCAAGTTTGGGGCATTAAAGTGAAGCATTACATTTCCTTGGAATCAAATTCTAATTCTTTTAGTTTCAGATGGAGAGATTTTTCAAATCTCCCTTTTCCCTTTGATTAAAAAACTCTTTTGAGCAAGATTTTACAAGATAGAAGGGTTACCCTCTCTGGGGGTCGAGATGAGTTAATTTGGGTCCCCTCGAAATCTAGAAAGTATAGTGTTAAACAAGGTTGCATGAGCATTGTTATTAAGAACTCTAAGAACCTACAAAATTGGCCTCATCAGTTATGCTGGAGTGAAGCTTGCTTGCCAAAAGGAGGTGCTTTTACCTGGCTAGCCTTGAGAAATAGAATTCTTACCAGTGACAGATTATCCAAAATTGGTATCTCACTTCCCTTTATGTGTCCACTATTCTCTCAAGAGGAAGAAAATGTGAATCACTTGTTAATTGGATGCTCTTTCTCTTCTCAAATTTGGGCCTGGCTCTGCTTTAAGTTGGGTTGGTTTGGCCCCTTTCGAAATACAATCTTGCAAGTATTTTAAAGTTGGCCTATGATTCATAAAAAATCCACTGTCTTTGTGTTTTGGTTGATTTCCCCTAGTATCTTGATTTGGAACATATGGCTTGAAAGAAATAATCAAATTTTTAGAAAGATAATATGTTCTTTCGATCAAGTCTTGGTTAAAATTGAAAACTCAGTGGTTGAAGTTGCTTCTGCTTTTCTTCTTTTTAAAGGTATTAGTTCTTTGGAGTTTACTTCCTAGGATGCTCAAATGCTTAAAGAATGGAAAGGTTTAAAATTAGCTAGTCCTGGTTGCATTATCAGAAAGAAGAAGGTGGATGGAGGTAGTATCACTTGGAAACCTCCTCTAGATAGTTACATAAAGTTGAATTTTGATGGGGCATGTAGAGGGAATCCAAGGATCTCGGGTGTTGGGTGTGTCTTAAGAAATTACAGAGGTAATGTGGTTAAGGTGCTATCTATGCATTTGGGAAACTACACAAATAATGAGGCAGAAGCCTTATCTCTGATTGTGGGGATTAAATTGGTAATGAGAATTGGCATAAAAAATCTAATTATTGAAGGTGATTCTTTAAACATTATAAATGCAATTAAAAAAGTTTCTTTACCATGTTAGAAAATTGGTTACCTTTTACAAGACATAGATGCTTTACTAAGTTCTTTTGATTCATACCAAACTATGTACACATATAGAGAAGGGAACTCCTTGGCAGATTATTTGGCTAATTTAGCATGTGATCTTAATCTGGCTTTAAAAGAATGGGATGCCTCGTCGATTACAGAATTACATGGAGTATTGGATATTTTGAAAAGGGAATCATTGGCTCCTAGTGGGAGCTCCATGGTGGCACCTTAAAAGTACTTAAAGTGTGTTGGTGGAGGCTAAGTTTTCATTGTCATCATTTTGTATGATGAGGTGTTTTGCTTTGTGTGTGTGAATTAGTTGTGGAAGTACTAATGGGTACCTCAAGCATTTATTGAAATTAGTTGCCACAATACTTGATAGATGGTTATTCATTGTATTTATAGATAGTCTGAGCTGGTCTCCTATGTGCTCAACCTATTTCATCCTACCTTGAGAATTATTTTGATCATTATTTGCATTATTATTTTCACTTTGTTATAGTGTGTTTCTTCTCTATGCATTATGGGGTTGGTTCAGAGAAACAAGAGGTTCTTTTTACCAATGCAGAAGTGGGAGGTGTCAAGCTAGGGTATGATGCATTCTAATCGTTTGGCAGGGATTTTTAAATTTAATAATGAAGATGTAGAAAATATGATCATTGTGCTTTGTGGTAGGGATGTTCTACAATTTCCAAGAACTTTTTACCCCTCTCAGTTGGTTACTCATTTCCTTTTGAATTGTATGGATCTCTTACAAAATTTGGATCTTGTAAGGGGAATTGTAGTTAATTTTGTACAGGACGCTCTATTTTCTGAGGCCCAATTTAATGAAGGTGTAGAGAATTATGATCTGCATGTAGGGACTGCACCGATGGGGGGTGTGTTTTACCTTGATCTCTTGAGCACGCGACCTACAATGCATTATGTTTTTAGTGTATTTTTGCACGGTATTCAGAATGGTTGCCTCTACTCCTTGGAAAATTCTCTTCATCGTCATCAAGGACAAATTGGTGAAGATTTTGAGGATAGAGTTAGAGGTGCTTTTCAATCTCTCCATTTTCTTCCCCACTTCATTCCTCCTCCACCACCAACAGTTACACCGGCTAACCCTCCTATGCAAGACCACCATGGCTTCTTAATTGAAGATCTAAATGAACAAGTTTAATTATTGTTCTCTGCATAATATATGTTTTGTTTTTCTATGTATCATTTTTAAAGGTTCTATTTAAGTCAAGTAGTAGGGTGCTTTCCCCCTTGCATTTTGTAACCTTTTGTTCTTATGGGACTTGATGTAATCCTTAGTCTCTTATAGTCTTCAGTCTTAACAGAATATGTTCAAACTATAGATTTTGTATTTCTTTCTTTGGTTCCCTTAATGGGACTATTTTGTAAGAATGTTGGAACTATAACTAGAGGTTTTCTTCCTAGTTGTTTCCTTCCGATATGCTCTTTGAACCAGGATTTTTTGTATTTTTCTACTTTAACATAATATATTTTAGTGGCTTGCCACTTTTGTCAAAAAAAAAATTAATAATTTAAATTTAAATTTAAATAACTAAAAGTAATTTACTAAATAAATTTGCCACATAATTATTTCTAAAATAATAATTAATATAATCTTTTCTCAAATAAAATCACATAATTAACTAAATGATTTAATTTATTTTTCTATGCACACTCAATATTCAATTATCAAGGAATTAAATAATCTAATTAAATCACAAATAACTAATCTATATAATAAAATCATCTAAATTAAAATGCAATTAAACCATAGGTAAAATAGAATTGTTTAATATGCTAACAAATGCAACTACATGTCTCTACATGAAGTGTGTGTGAGATATCCCCTCCATCTTAACCCTGCCAGGATGCTAATCTCTTTTACCTCAAGCACACCCTTGTCTTCAACAACCTAAAATTTATAATAAACTTGAATTTCCTATTAGTAGGTTAGTAACCAAATAGCCGAAGCATATTCAAAGCATTACTAACATGAATATTACATTCATTTCATTACATCTTTTCATATTAAAATATTCATAACAAATTATTCATCTATCTGCATATAATTATTCATGAAATATTTCCATTTAAAGTAACCCCAGATGGTATCAAAATTTGAGACATGACATCCTTCCCCACTTGGAAGAGACATCGTCTCGATGTCTTATAACAAAACATCTACATAAAGAGTCTTATACATCAAATATCAATAATATAAAAAAATGTCATCATATGCATGAACTAAATTCTCAGATGAGGAAATAATCTATCAATATCCTTTGATTTTTTCCCAAGTGGCACCATCCACCAAATATTGGTCCTACTCGACCATACATATCATAATTCGCAATTAACATTACGCCCATCAAATAATTCCTAGTATATAATCAGTCAATCACTTTTCATGGCACAACTGCTAATTCAATATCCAATTCATCTTATGGTACATCTACCATACAATTATATTCATTTTATCATAAAATAATAATCACAACTTTTAAATTAAATGTCAAATAAGGCATGAATCAATTTACTTAATCATATTTATATATAAAGATGAATCAGCACCACATGGCTCATGAAATCTTATGGTAACACAATATAATATCAAAAGACTAGTCATCTAAGCAACCATTGGTTGTGACCTCCAACAACGAGGCAAAAACCTTAAAATTTTGCACCATCAAGATCATATCCCATCACTGTGTGAAAAACACCTTTGAAACGGTACTATTCATATTCATATCAATGGAATCGGTTTCCCCTTTCATTACTTAATGGAAAATTACTTGCAATCAACTACATTCTGATCTAAAATTTAGATTTCTTGGAAAATTCTTCCTTATCTTCCTCGTGCTTCTATACAATGCTATTATAATTGATTTATTCAATCTCATTATTATTTTCTACTTGTGTTGATAAATTCTTTTCCTTTTCTCAAAATGAGAAGTCTTATATCCTTAAAACATTCAAACATACCAGTGGTCTTCTTTTCCAATTAAATTTATTCATCCACAATCCAATTGCAAACATCTCATCATTGATTCATCTTTCAACTCTCTACTAATCATGTCTCTTTACCATAATCTCACTAAACCACAATATTTATGTAAGAATGTAAATTCCAAAATTTCCTTTCTCTATAATGGAAACAATGTAACTACATTTTAAAGAGCAGCAAGCATCTGTGTCACAAGTGTTGGAAATAAGGAAGATAACTGAGGGGGGGTGAATCAGTTATTTCAAATATAATAGTGAACAAATGCTTTAGGATTTGACTATGTGCATATTATTTTGAGACAAAATAATATGCACACAGTCAAATCCTGAAGCATTTGTTCACTATTTTATTATGGACTGTGGAAATCTGATGTCTATCTCAAATATCTTAACTTTCTTTTCTCCCTTAACAATTAGTGTGGCATCAAAAGAAATAAGCATACATAATCATGAGAGCAGAAATAAAATCAACACACATAACACAAGAATTTTTACGTGGAAAACCCTATTAAGGGAAAAACCACGGGGTGACTAACCCAATATTGTATTCTTTGTTAAAAGAATAAGAAGTACAAAATGACACTTGCCAATTAGGGCTCACTGCCCGAGCACACTGCTCACAAGAGGCACATTGCCTACAAAAGACTTGATGTCTAAAAATTTTAGAGAAGGTAACTAGGTGTTTGAACTGATGAGAGGCATCTACAAATGCTGAAGTTCAGTTTCGGTTAGGCTCAATATACTGATTTAATGCACTTCATTTTTCCTCTGCTCTAGTGCAGTTGTTCTGTCACATACCAGACTTGTATTGCTTCTTCCACACTTATCTCTGTCTTTCCTCACACACTAAGTCATCATACACACACCTTCATACTAAAATCCATCTGGTATATATATCTGCACCAAGGATTTCAACAACTTTCTAGTCGGCAACCAGAATACTCAAGATATTTACAAGATATTGATTTGTCGGCTGAATCTATACTTGATTTGTGATGTGTATCAAAAGCATAGACATAGAAGTCATCAATCATGTTGGCCAACCTTGTATGATCCCTCAAATCACTTGATCAACATCAATTACTCATCCAGATTGAAGTCTGATACTCTGGCAGTCAGTTCTTCCTCAGTCTACTCTGCCTGTCAGGAACCCAACACTTAGATGCTGATATCTTTTCAATTTTTTATCGCTGGAGGCTCAATCTCTGGAATATAGTATTCATGATACTCCTCTTAACTTGTCCAAGTCTGTAGCTTGCTGAGTTACACCATCTGAGAGATCCAGACGTGTTTGTCAGACCTTGCTACATGCTCTGTTCTTGTTCATCGGACCAAAACAATCTTCAATCTGACTTCTAGTATAGGCATACTGTGTGTTGCGAATGTGTGGGATAGACTTTGTTGCCATCAATGACAACACTCATGAAGCCACACAGTGTCTCTTGCCAACAATCTCCCCCTTTGGCATTGATGGCAACACTTAGTGAAAAATGGCTAAGTGTTGCAGCAAACTCCCCCTTGGCTGATGCTCTATCTTATATACTATTTTACCGAAGCTCTCCCTTAACTGGATTCCACATTTTTCACTACTCCTCACTCCCCCTTTGACATCAATGCAAAGGGTGGAATCCACACCAAAATTTGCAAAAATCAACCTATACATAGCCACATAAGTATATATACATGTTAGACTTACATATACTTAAGTATATCCGCAAAAGTGGTCTTCAACAATACAAATTTTGTTGCCCAGCTCTGCTTCATCCTGTTGAAAATGGAGATGTGACCACTCAACAAAAATGCATATGCTTCTACCCTTCTTAAGTCTGCCGGATCACTAGTTTGGGCTGTGGTCTGAGCATCTGATAGGGCCTCATGCATTGCCTCTAACTTAGGGATGATTATCCCTCTGAGTTCACTCATCCTGCTTGTTATATTCTTCTTCTCTTTGTCTAGCCTCTTTATTTCATTTATAATAGCAATAGCCTGGCATTCTTGATTCATTATGGATGTAGTGAGGGGATCAAAATTCTGAGATAAACTTGACAGTTTACTTTCTTGTTCTTTCACCTTCTTTTCAATATCCTTTGTCACTTTAGACCAGGATAGACAAAATTTGTACATGTCCCCACTATCTTTAAGAGCATTTTCTTAGCTCTTTATTCCAATATCTAGGGTCCTCCTATCATTAGTAATGAGTCCCTATACTTCAGTGAACCTTTTGTCAAAAACTCTTTCCAGACCTTTTCTTTTGTTGATTTCTCTAAAGAATCAAAATGAGTACTAACAGAGTTTACTAGAGATTTCAAGTTACTAGATGGAGAGGCCAAAGGATCCTTTTGAAAAGATGGCATAATCTTCTCCAACACACTGAATGCAATCTCTAACAGTTCACAGTCTTCCATGTGAGACTTCAGAATCTTTTCTTTTGCCTTAGCTTGGACAAAAGATGTTATTTTCATTGTCTGAACCGAAGAGAGAGGATCAAAATTTAGTGGTCCTTGGAATTGTTTTGGTTCATCTATCTCTATCATTTCTTTGTTTAAGAAGCTCTTTATTGCCTCTGTAGTGTCTCTTGTTGGAGACTGAGTCTTCTTTCCTTTTACAACGTCAGAACTATCATCAGAGATCTTCTTTGTTTGTTCTTCTTTTCTTCTCTTTACCTCCTCTTCTTGACTAAATTTCTCCTCTTTTCTTCCTTCTCCTTCAGTTCTTGGATCTAGAGAGTCTGCAGTGGGATCCAGAGGAGAGATATTAACTACTTCATGGACTTCCTCTTCTAGAACAAATGAATCCAATTCCTTTGACTTCTTCTCATCTACGTCTTTTGACCCTTCTACATTTTTGTCAATAGATTCTTCATTTGAAGTATTTAATCCTTCAACATCCATGGTAGAAGGTTCTTCATCTATTTCCTCTATAATAGGAAGATTGAATCTTTTGAAGGCATTCCGGAGGATGTCTTTTGTTTCTTTTGCTACTTGATCAGTCTCTCCAAGCATTAGTTTGTTCATTCTTGCTTTGCTCTAGAATTCATCCTTGCAGTCCTTAAAGATCATGTTCATTTGCTTTGGAGTAATGGAAGGATAGAGCTGAATAGCAATCTATTCTCAGATCTCTAAGTCCTTTGCCTTAGCATTCTCCTTTCTAAATTCAAGTACCTTCTCTAGACTTTTAGGAATTAATGAAATGATTTCAATAAATGCTTTATTATAAAGATTCAGATACTTGATTGTAGCTTCTTCCAAGATTCTTTTGTTAGTATCACTATAATCATCATAAAATTCTATTACTAGTTGTAGATTCCCATCCATTGTGACTGCCTTGATGATATCCTCAATAGAAAGAGTGGGCTTTTCAACAAATTCTTCTGTCTCTTCTTCTTTGTTTTTACCAGCAGAGGATTCCTCAGATGTTTTCTTCTTCTTATTCATTTTCTTAACTTCCTCATCAGACTCTATTTCTTCATCATGCTTTTGGCTTATGTAAGACCTTGTGGCTTTTGTTTTTGTTCTCTTTTCTCCCTTTCCAGATGTCTTAGCTTCTAGTTTTGAGACTCTTGAGCTCTTAGGAGTGGTAGGTGTAGAGCTCTTAGAGGATCTAGTTCGAGAGGAGGCTTGCACCAGAACACTTCTTTTTCTGCTTCTTGTTTCTTTGTCTCAGCTCTTTCTATTTTCTCTCTGTTTGCATCAACTATCTCTTTTGATATGCCATACCTTTTGGAAATTTCCTCAACTTCCCTTCCAACTTTTCTTTTTATTTCTGGTTGTCTTATCTCAACATTTATCTTTACACTTAATTCTTGAAAGGTTCCAAACCTTTTTGCCTCAGGGTCCTTTGGCTGGCCCAACAGGTGTTGAACATGTAGCTCCAAGATTTTCTCATCTACTTCGTAACCCATTGGCATTATCCATACTGTTCTGGGCTCAACAGCCTCCATTAGGCATTGATCAGTGTCAACCATGAAGCATACTATATCCTTATATTTTTCAACTATGGTTTGAGGAATTCTTTCTCTGGCCTGTATCATACTTTGGAAGTTCTTAAAATATCCCCAAAGTGCTGTGCTTTGAGCCTTAGTATCACCAAGTCCATACATATAGTCTCTGATTTGTATGGCAACTGGTCTGTCATTTTTCCATACCCAACTACTTGATCCGGGTAGCTCATTCATATAGTAAAAGAATAGACACAGTATTAAGCCACCATACTTGAATGAGTTCTTCTTATCCTTCTTGATCTTTTGCAAGTTTTCTAACATTTGGTTTAGAAGAAGATCACATAGGTCATAATTAGCATTTTCCCTTAACATCTGATATGCTGTATATATTGCAGTCTCGGACATAGAATTCTCCCCGCTGGAATGATAGATTTTATAACCAGTTATCATAGAAGCAAATTTGATATCCAGATTTGTGATGTCTTCTATGGTCATTGCTCTCTTGTCAAACTTGGATCTAGTAGCTTCACTTACTATCTGGTTCTTGACAAATTTGAGTGCAGGTAACCCACCGGATGAGTGCAATCCAGTTATTGCCCTAATGGTATCTTTTGTTATCTTGAAGGGCTTCATCAACCACATGAAATTGTCATGTATTCTGCTAAGAACATACTGGAACCATTCATCTTCTGGAAAATAGGGAAAGTGGATGTAATGTCCAAAGTTCTTATCCCGAAGGGCCTTGTATTGAGGTTTGAGTTCAAAGCTTTCATCTATCAATTGTTTATGGTAGATGTCCATCAACTTAGATTCTCCAAATTCCTCAATATTGGCATGGATGTAAACCCTAACATCTTCTACGTGCAGAACCCCATGCGAAATGCTAGAGAAAGTGCCTAAGGGATCAACTTCTAGGGATTTGTAGGGGTGTTTCTTGAACTTTGGGTGCGGCCTATCAGTGATCTTAACAACCATTAGAGTAGACATTTTTGCAAAAGATTCTGAGAGAGATATTTAGAATGGAAGTACCTTTTTGTGTTTTTAGGGTTCAAAATAAGAGCCAAAACAAATCACTAGTTGAATTGGATTTTGTGGTTGATCTTTGAGAGTGTTGAAGAAACTTGTTACAAAGCTCTTCTTTTCTTCAATCATGCCATGAATCCATAGATCAAGATATTTCAATTTTGAATCATACCGAATCTGTCTATGAAGATCCTACTTTATCAAATGGCTATCAAACCGGATCAATCTTGGCTGATTAAACTCTTCAAAACTCCTTGCGGATCTTTCATATTTTTATCGAGGGCTATTTATATATTTCTCTGAGAACCCTTTAATCCACAACATTCCATGTACCAAATTTAGGCACCAATTGATTGGCTGGGGGAATTTATTTTTCTTTGTGACTCCCACTTAGCCAGAGCTCATTTTTTAGTTTCTAGAAGGAATATCAGCACCAGATTCTGGTGTGGATACATCCCCAACATTTTCTATACTCTTCTTCACCCAAATCTTGTTCATCTCCCATTGAACTTCATCTGCATTCACTTTTCCTTTTCCTTTATCTTTATTTTGATTATGATGCATCGGACCCTTTTTATCCTAATTCTTACTTCTGCAAAATTTGGCAATATGACCGGATCTATTGCAATTGTAGCAAACAACATTTCTTTGCATATGCGACTTATATCCTCTTGATCTACATTGATTAGCAATATGTCCCATTCTATTGCATGCAAAGCATCTACAATTGAATGAATTGTTTATTTGCATATTTATGCATTCATGAGATTTGTGACCATACCTTTTACAATTGAAACACTGTTTGGAGAAGGATGAATTAGTTTGATTCATCCTTCTTCTGCACTAAGTTGCTTTATGACTGAGGTTGTTGCAATTGTAGCAGTATCTATTGAAGGATGGAAATCTTTGAGCATTTGGTTGCCTTACTGGAGGTCTTCTAGGCCTGTTTCTTTGATTTCCTGATCTAGAGTTCTTTTGAATAGATCCAAAGCTTTCACCTTTCTCATATCCCAAGCCACACATGTCATCTACCATCTTTTGGCATTCAAGAAGAACTTCAAGTTGGGCTGAGCTTATCTTGAATTTCTCTTTGTATTCATTTGCTATTTGAAGATCTTGTTTAAGAGTGTCTATCTGATTCTCAAGTTGTTCTTCATTATCTCTAGCTTCTTCAAGATCAGATTCAAGATGTCTGATTATTCTATCCATTTTGTGGCAGTCTTCTATCTTCTCCTTGAGAGATTGTTTTAGATTATCTTCAATTTTTCTTTTCTCTTCAATTTATTGGGTGAATCTCATAACCCATGATTCCATCTCATGCCTTACCTTAATGACCTCTTTTGATAGCTTCTCACATAGCTTGTTTTTCTCATTCATATCTTCATTAGTATCATTGGCTTCATTTTGAATTGCTAATTTTTGAAGTAGTTCCTTTCTCTTTTTCACAGAGATACTCAGTTTTTCTTTTAGCTCATTTATGAAATCATCAACTTGTTTGAGTCTTTCTCTCAAGTTATTAACTTCAGAGTGAGATTACTCAAGATCATCTAGGATAGACTAAAGTTGTTCCTTCATACCATACATATCCATTGAGATTCCCATATCTTCCTCAAGCTGTTAGGCTCTATTTAGAGGAACTTAGCTCTGATACTAATTGTTGGAAATAAGGTAGATAACTGAGAGAGGGGGTGAATCAGTTATCTCAAATATCTTAACTTTCTTTTCTCCCTTAACAATTAGTGCAGCATCAAAACAAATAAGCATATATAATCATGAGAGAAGAAATAAAATCAACACACATAACATAAGAATTTTTACGTGGAAAACCCTGTTAAGAGAAAAACCATGGGGTGACTAACCCAAGATTGTATTCTCTATTAAAAGAATAAGAAGTACAAAATGGCACTTGCCAATTAGGGCTCACTACCTGAGCACACTACTCACAAGAGGCACACTTCCTACAAGAGACTCACTGTCTATAAAGTTTATAGAAGGTAACCAGGTGTTTGAACTAATGAGAGGCATCTGCAAATGCTAAAGTTCAGTTTTGGTTAGGCTCAATATACTGATTTAATGCACTTCATTTTTCCTCTACTCTAGTGTAGCTGTTCTGTCACATACCGGACTTGTATTGTTGTTTCCACACTTATCTCTATCTTTCCTCGCACACTATGTCATCATACACACACCTTCATACCAAAATCCATCTGGTATATATATCCACACCAAGGATTTTAACAACTTTCTAGTCAGCAACCGGAATACTCAAGATCTTTACAAGATACCGATATGTCAGCTGAATCTATACTTGATTTGTGATGCGTATCAAAAGCATAGACATAGAAGTCATCAATCATGTTGGCCAACCTTGTATGATCCCTCAAATCACTTGACCAACATAAATTACTCATCCAGATTGAAGTCTGATACTCTGTTAGTTAGTTCTTCCTTAGTTTGCTCTACCTGTCAGGAACCCAACACTCAGATGCTCATATCTTTTCAATGTTTTATCACCGGAGGCTCAATCCACCATTCTATTAGGAATGCTTTATTGTATCAGGAATTTTAGGGTCTCTATCCACCTATATAGGAGTCACACTAATTTCTGAGGACAATTTCCTAGTGAGAGGTAAGGGTGTTGGTTTAATAGCTATCTTCATTTCCTTTTTCACTTGACTGACCCAAGCAATAGCATGACTCAGGGTTTCTTCATCTCCAAGCCATAACTCTCCATCATCATTAACTCCTTGGATGGTTCACACTATAGCTCTCCTTTCCCTCTTGGCTCTGTGGTGGCTCTCATTTCTCACTGACTTTCTCGTAGTCACCAAGAGATGCACCATCCTAGCACAAGAATTTTCAACATTAAACCAAGGTATCGATTATGCGTCGATAGGCATAGGTCCAAGAGTTGAACCTACCACTCTAATACCAAATGTAAGGCATGGAAAATTTACAAATTAAACATTAAACTCCAAAGCAAAGAATATTCCCAAGATAGGTAATAATTCAATAACAGTTTCCAAATATCCATAATAGCATAGCATGGCAATAATTCATGAATAAGAATAATTATCCATATACTAGAATGAGTTACAAAACTACTTACATACACCCAACTTGGTGTTACAAAACATCTGCTTCAATGTTACAAAGGAAGCAATACCTCAACTTATCAATGAATAAAATTACATATACAAATTGGCTAAACTAGCCATACAAAAGAATAATATGAAGCAAATATCCATGTCAATAATAATATCTGAACTTGACTAGCTCGATCCTCTGATCTTCCACAAGCCAAGACCAAGAGAGTGGTTGAGGTGCTTTTTCCACCCAACCACGAAGTACTAGACTTCCTCGGGTTTCTTCCTACCCGAAGAAAGCACCGACCCTGCACAAGGAGCCTAGCAACCTAGAATGGTGTAAGCATGAGGGAATCACTCAATGCGTGCATGTTGCTTGTATGCATTCCTAACCTAGAATGACATAACTCTCGCAAGCAAGATGTGGCAGAGGCATAAATACATAATCTAGGCTTTTAAACAATCCATCTGTTTCAATGGTACAGTAGCTTGGCCAAGAAAATAAACAAAATGATAGTTTTAGAAAAAGTAAAACTATCATCTCTGGGAGCCCACATTTGGCATCCTGTCCCGAAAGTACAATACATTACGAACAAAAATAACATAGTCTATCTAAGTTTTCCATTATACACTTTAAATAACTCCATTTTAGTTTGCAAGAATAAGTTTACACACAAGTACAATTTCTATTCATCTATTTTCATCAAAATGTTCTTTTTAGAAATTAATTAGAGTTTACTTTAATCCATTCTCAATTTTAGTTTGTAGGTTGTCTAAGATTTTCAATTTCGTAAATTGAATTTACTAGTTATTTAAATGCCATCTCACTCACATACCAAGTGTATGATAAATAGAACTAATAATTCAAGAAATTCACATAATTATCGATCAAAACTTAATTGAAAAGGTTGCAACCTTTTTATTTAGATTAGAAATGCTACATAGAAACAAAATTATATTCATCAATTAATGTTCTGGATGTCATTGTATATATATATATATATATATATATATATATATCATTAAACAAGTGACTGCTAGTATTATATAGAAATGAATAATATACAGAGAATTTCATTAAAGTTAAAATAAGTGACTGATAGTATTACACAGAAATGGATAATATACAGAGAATTTCATAAAGCTATATATATATATATATATATATATATATATATATATATATATATATATATATATATATATATATATATATATATATATATATATATATATATATATATATATATATATATATATATATATATATATATATATATATATATAGCACAGTAGTTATAAAATGTAATGCAAAGACCGCAGTATTCAGTATATAAATAACTGAGTAAATTTCATATCAGTGAATGCCCTTCATATGCAAGTTATCAATTAATTCATTGAATGAAAGTTTCATTTAAACCAAATCTTATCAAAACAAAGGTGGTGACCCTCTATGGAATCTGTAATCTCCATGGAGGCTGTGGCCTCCATAGAGGCTGTCTATGGAATGCACAGGGTGGTTTGGGCAGTAACCCCTCCCCAAACCAAAACTCAACATACTTCTAATTAAAAGACTTTCAATTTATCCTTTGTAATCAGCAATTTCACTATTCAGTTTATATATATATATATATATATATTCACAATCTTGTTTGGATATAATATGCGATTTATATTCAATTTCATTACGTTTGTTTATGTACAGGTAGTTATTGTATAAATATAACTCTAACACTGGATATATATTTATATACAAATACATATATATGGTTCTATGTATATGTATTTAGATATAAATATATATAATTTAATTTGTAGTTTCAATACTGGTGTAGCACGTAGTTAACGTATTTTCAAGTTTTATATACATTTTCTTTTTATTTATATTTCAAATATATATATATATATATATATATATATATATATATATATATATATATATATATATCAAACAAATGCAGTAGTATTATAGAAACAAAAAAAAATTATAAAAGAGGAAATTAATCATACAGATACGAAAATCAGTCATACACAAAACTTACAATAACAATGCACATACAGTGAAAAATTCTCCATTAAAAATACAGAAAATTCGTATCATTTAGGAAGAGAGAGAGAGAGAGAGAGATCACAGTTTTTCTCACACGAAATATCCATAGACCATCACGATATAAAATCAAAGATTAAAATAAGAACCTGAAATTTGCTCAAATGCTTGAGTCTATCAGTCTTTCAGAAGCTCCCCGATCTGACCTCTCTTTTTTCCTAGAATCCTTCTACAATTCTTTTGTTTGGTATTCAATTTCAGAGATGAGGAAGATAATTTTTGAGATTGCAAAGTTCAGAATGAATTTTTTTGTGTGTTTTAGAATGAGAGAGCTCTGCCTTTTTAAATTGTATTCTTTCCTTTTCAATCTTCTTTCTTTCTATCTTTTTCTCAGTTCCTAATTTTATTTTGTTTTGTCTTTTTCTAATTTTGAGTCTTCTATTTTCTATTTTTCTATCTTTTTTGTTTTCTTTTTCTAAGATTTATTTCTAATTTATCAAATAAAACACATATTTTAATGACTAATTTTATTACTAAATTATAAATAATAATTCTAATTTTGAAATGGCATAAATTTAATAATTTAAATTTAAATTTAAATAACTAAAAGTAATTTCCTAAATAAATTTGCCACATAATTATTTCTAAAATAATAATTAATAAAATCTTTTCTCAAATAAAATCATATAATTAACTAAATCATTTATTTTATTTTTCTATGCACACTCAATATTTAATTATCAAGGAATTAAATAATCTAATTAAATCACAAATAACTAAACTATATAATAAAATCATCTAAATTAAAATGCAATTAAACCATAGGTAAAATAGAATCATTTAATATGCAAACAAATGCAACTACATGTCTCTACATGAAGTGTGTCTGAGATATCCCCTCCATCTTATCCCTACCAGGATGCTAATCTCCTTTACTACAACCACACCCTTGTCTTTGACAATCTGAAATTCATAATAAACTCCAGTTTCCCATTAGTAGGTTAGTAACCAAATAGTTGAAGCATAACCAAAGCATTACTAACATGAATATTACATTCATTTCATTACATCTTTTCATATTAAAATATTCATAACAAATTATTCATCTATCTGCATATATAATTATTCATGAAATATTTACATTTAAAGTAATCCCAAATGGTATAAAAATTTGAGAGGTGACACATACATTGAAGTGGGGGCTAAATTTTATGGAGTGAAAAGTATCTCTATGCCTTTGTACCTCCTAGTTTAGCTCCTAGGTCCCTATGTTTACACTTTACAAGCTTAATGCTTATCCTAGAGCAATTTCCCCTGAAACCCATGTCAAATGGGACTTAGGGGCCCATTCTAAATCTTTAAAAATGACCAAAATAGGCCTTGGAACTTGGGCGCCTGCACCCAAGTCCAACCTAATTTGTCAGGATCAAATTAAAGCTTGTTGACTTAGGCCCTCTCAAAAGGTTTCCCTTTGTCGGCCTCTTCAATTTAGTTTATGGAAGTTAGCAGGAAAGCATATATAATTAAGTTTATGACTTCATTTTACACCTAGATGGATAATGTGAACTTGTGATATTGAGCTAAGGGATTTCAAGGCATTCATTATGTTGTAGAGAAAAATTGTGTTGTTATTGTGTTTTTGTGTTGTAGATTTGGGTACATCAATCCATCTCCTCAAGGTGTGAAAGATCTTCATCTCTGTGACAACTTCAGCTCTAAGATGACATCAATCTATGTTTCAATCATTTCATTTCATCATTGAATTTTGCCTCTGCCCTCCTTGGGTACACACTCTATCTAACAACGGTGTTGGAAGACTTGAATGTCCTTTTGGGGCTTGACTGAGGCAAGCTCCTAAACACCACAACCTCCAAACCCCTCTCTTTATGATTGCAGGTTCAAGGTGCAAGATTTGGAAAAGTGTAGGTGCAAAGAAGTAGTTTGAAGGATAAGGATTTGGGATCTTGTAGAAGTTTTCTGATATTTTACCCTCCTAGACTAGGGCACCCACCCCGTAGTCCTCCTGACAGGCTTGACTCTGAACTTAGGAGCTAAACATAGTCTGACCTATCTCACTACTCTAGATCTATAAAAAAACTACCCTATTGGACTTGGGTACTCATCTCGTAGTCTGCAAAGTTTCCATTTCTAAAAACTCAACTTCGAGTAAGTTTATTATCATTTATGAGAGTCTTCCTGTATGGTTTCTTGTAGCATTCTGTTTGTCTGTACCTGATTGCATTATAATTAGGGTTTGAGATTCATTTGATCTAGGGTTTGGCAAATCTCTCAATCTAATCAAACTTTCCATGTCATTCCCATGTACACAAACTTGTAGCCAAGTCCTCATTCATCTGTAGTGACTAGGCTTGGTTGTTATCCTTGAATGTTATTGTGAAAGGAGGGTTTGATATGATAGACTTTAACACTATCTACCATCTTGCCACCTTTTCATATATAACAGATACATCTCTTTTTAACATGTGAAGAGTCTTAATAGAAAAGGTATTAAAGGGAAGATAATTAGACTAAAAATAGTGTTTTCAAGGACATAAAATAAGTGTCATTAATTTTGTTAATGCCTTGCTCACTTTCTTTGTGGATGATGGATAAGTCTTGAATAATATAAATACAAAATTTCAATCATTTTGAACCTAATTAATACTATGAGGTTTAGAGCCTAAAACTATCATAATAAAAATAATTACTTAATTATCAAACAATTCAATAGTAAATGGCAATTTTACATTCCATCTACACAAAAAATTATGTGTGATGTAATAAAACATTGTGGCATATAAGGCACTACAATATTATGTGCAAATGCATTTAAAATAGAAATAAAACTATTTTATTTTGCTTAAGTTTATTTGGGGGTTCCTCTCAATAAAATATTTAACATAATGCAATGTTAAAATTTACATCTCCATTACCTTTCAAGGATCTACTGGGCTTTAGGTCTTTACTTTGCTTGTGCCAACTTTTGTCATTCCTTATATGTCATATTGCTTCTTTGAGAAAGATGCTCCATTATTTTTTCTATTTTTTTTGGGTCTTTGTTGGGAATTAATGTGTCTCAACCTTGGCAATTCTTGAATTTATTTATTTATTTATCATTTAGCATTTTGCTATAGTTTATTGCATTATTATATTCTATTTTATTTAATATTTGTGCTCCAGCCAAAATGTGGTGTGGGATTTTGAGTTAGCATCATATGGCACATGTTGGTACACTATAATGTGAGTTGTAAGTTGTCATATAAGGTGTTTATTATTAGCAAATTTGGAGCACCCTACTTTTGTGGGATTTCATGAGAGATGCTATGATAGATTCTATGATGTGTAATAACCTAAAATATGGGGAGTTACTTTGGAATCTTGACTAGCTATGAGAGACATAATTATTTGTTATGAAGTGCCTATTTTTAGATGGGAATAATGAAAAACATGGGTGCCCATGTTGGGTGGATAAATTTGGTCAGTTATGATATTTGTAAGGTGAAATAATTGTTTACTATTTTTAGCCTATATGAGAGAATCATCTAGGAGGCATTGGAATTTGGGCCCAAGTTAGACATCATACCTCGAAGAGGTATCACACATGGTTTATAAAACCATCTATGGTTTCCAAGTTGTTCATTTTTTGACCGATAGGTCATTCTATATGTGCACACATCTTGTAATTGTCAAAAATTTGGTAGTCCCATAAAAAAATATTTTTTTCATCATCCACATATTTTAAAACTAGTAAAAGCATGAAAGGTGCTATCAAATAGCTGATAGGGATAGATATTTATAGGCCTATTAGTAAATAGTTTATATTTATATTTTTTATTGGAAAGTCATTACATGTATTAGTTGGGGTACAAGGGTATAAATATTATAAGAGATTCAATTTTTTTTTTGCAAATAAAAATAATGGAATATGAAATGAATAACCACATGAACTAAATCATGAATGAACCCTTAGAGAACTATGGCCTCCCATTCAAGTGGCATATCTACTAAATCCCCATAGTGGATAAATAAAAATTCCATGTTACTAATTTCCCTCTTAAAATAAAAAATAAAATTAATTTTAAATAAAATAAAATAAATTTAATATGCATGAGCTCATTGGCCCTATGGGGGTTTGAACTTTGGTGGCCACCACAACAACCGTGCGACCTAACCACCAAACCACACCCTTTTATATATATATATATATATATATATATATATATATATATATATATATAATAAGGGTGTAGTTCGGTGGTTAATCATCTCTTTGAGTGTTAGTAATTCTATTAATAGTTGTGCATGTTTGTATTATTTGTTTTAACTGTAACAAACACCAACACAGCCAATTGAATCATTATATTGAAAAAAGTGATAAATGATTAAAAAACGTGAAAACATGATGCAGAATAAAGCCCAAAAAAATGTGATATGTCTGTCCAATATGGATAAGGTTTTCATAATATTTGCATTAATAATAGAGATGCACAAGTGATCATACTCTCTTCAAATAGTGGAAAGAGGATTTATTTGGATGAAAAGTTGCATGGTCATACCACTTGCTCTATCTTGTAATTAGACATAGAAAAACAATGAAAATGAATAAATATTATTTTTTTTGTTAGAATTTGAAGAAAAATCAGAGCATGGATGTGGAGGACTAGGTTTGGCACAGGGTGGACATATAAAAAATAAATTAAAAACATTTGAATTTTTAAATGATTTAATGATTTTTTACATATTAAAGTTTTACCCTATATGGAAGACATGATACGTGGAATATTTTGTAGAGTTTTGTTACAAGTTTCATGTCGTTATCTTAAATTTTTGTAATGATACTCGTAGAGTTAGTTTTTTATTTGGGTTTTTTATTTAAGTTGGTAAATTTTGAGTGATGTTAATGACCACCTTTAATTCAGCAACCTTATTATGGTAAGGGGGATTTTAATCTAGATCACACTCTTAAGATTGTTCCAATTATTGAACATTACAACCTAAACTGGAGGTAGGGTTTTCTGAAATAAGATTTTTTTAGTTATTTTAAAAAGAGGTGTTTTTTTGCCCTCATTATGGTCATTCAACATTTCAATACTGATGATCAAAGTCAAATTTTTAAAAACTGTTGTATTCCATATTGGTCATTAGAACTTGTAGTCCAAGTCTACTTTAATGATATCTTTGGAGTTAGGGTTTTTTACATGAAAGTGATTCAAGTGATTTCAAACAATTTTGTTTTATGACTTGATTATGGCTCATATTTGTTTCAATAGTGACGTCTAAAGTTATATTTTAGAAAACCTTTCTTTTTGGATGTCCTAATTTGATCTTGGTATACTAAGCATTTTACAAAAACTCAACAAATGTACATGTAATGAATTTGACATGCATTTCTAGAATGGTACCCAAATCAAAGTAATCATTATAAAATGAAATGATTGGTGAGAAAGTCATGGTAGATCTCACAAAAGTTTGATGATGATCCATACATGACATTAAATGAGAAATAACTATGAATATACCTGACATTGAATGAGCAAAAACTATGATTATACATGACATTGAACGAGCAACAACTATTACACTCCATGACATTTAATGAGAAACAACTGGAGGGGTTTAACCATCAAAGATCATATTTAGATGTATGGATGATAAAAATGGAACAACTATTAAACCATACCTTTTGATATCAATGTGAATTTATGCTTTCATACCATACCTTTTGATATCAATGTGAATTTATGCTTTTATACCACAATTTGATTGCATTGCCAACAGATCCATATGGGAAAATCTTGCCATAGTTTTGGATTGATTAAGTGTATTGTAAATGAGAAAATGAATTGATCAATAAAGATAAATAAACCCAAACATCAATGAAATATGCAAATAACAAGTTTGAATAAATAAGCATAAAACTCACAAAACCTGTTACCCTGCGGCTTCCATTGCTCGCCTATCTGTTCTCGACCTTGATGATGAAGAAGGTTGGCCCTCAAGGAGCTTGCTTCCTTGCTTGTTGATGGTGACAAGAACGAAACAGCTGTAATATTTTGTTGTGTTGAAGATGAGCCTGAAACACATGGACAATGAAGGAGGATATGGGACGACTAGGATAATTTCGGCATTACGATGGTATGAAGAAGAGAATCAAGAAGAAGAAGATTCCCTAGAGGAATTTGGGTATAGTAAGGATGCCATAATGAAGTCTCTCTAATTGCTTAGAGAAAGGTCTCATTTATAGATTTTCTGAAAAGACAATGGAGGGTGAGGATCAAAAGATGAGATCAATGGCTCTCATTTTGTATGAATATTTAATTTATAATGGATGAATTAAAAATATTTTTTTGAGAAGAGTGGGTTATGACAATTGAATTAAGAATAAATGGTGGAGGATACTGAGTTATGACAATTGAATTAAGAATTCAATAGTGGAGAATAGTGGGGAACAATTGAATTAAGAATTCAATTGGTGAAGGATAGTGGGGGACAATTGAATTACAAATTCAATGAGTGGAGAATAGTGGGGGACAATTGAATTAAAAATTCAATTTTAGATAATAGAGGATATTAGCTAATTAAATATTAAGAATATTTAATTATATGTGCAACATGGTGAGGTGGATTGATGAGGTGGATTTTGTGGGGTAAATTTTAAAACTTAGAACATTAGAAGAATTTAAGGAATTTAATTAAATAAAATGATTTCATTTAATTATGGGATAATAAACCAATCAAATAAACTTATAATATTTATTTAATTGATAGAAGAAAATATGAATTAAGATAAATATTAGAATATTTACTTAATTCAACCTAAATCAATTTTAGCTCCATCAGAACAGCCTACCACAAGGAGCCCAACAGTTCAAGTTTACTGAATCCTTCAACAATCACACTCATTACCAAGAATATAATCTCCAAGTTAAAATGTGTGGTGAAAGACAAGTAGCAGTGTTGGAAATAGAAGATCCACATCGTTTGCCTGAAATTCAATACACGGTTTGATTTATACGCCAGCTTTTCCTGTCTGAGGCAAATCAACCTCCTCCTTTGCTTGTACAGATTATTATTAGATAGAAAATAAATTCAAGCTTCATTTGTTTTAGTTATTCAGATAAACATCCCCAAACATTTTAAAAGTCAGTAAGTATTTGTGCATGAATTATTAATTTGTTTAAGAGAGCCTGGCTTAATGTTGAATGGCTACAAAGAGTTTATCAGGGATCTAATCTCTTGCTAGGTTTATGAAAAATCCAATATACAGAACAGGGCTACTTGACCTAAATCTAGTTTCCAATTGTATCCGCCCTTGGCAGCCGTTGAGTTCACAGCGCAAGTAGTGAAATAATAATAGATTTACCCTAGATTCAGGCAGATAAGATATTGTCTTTTATCTCGCTCCACTGCGCAATTTCTCGTTGCTTAATGATATAATATGCCTAGAGTTTTTATATTCAGATTTTCTTCACTATAATATTTCCGAGTGGAATCGCTTTAGGAGTTTTGAGATTTGTCCGAGATGCATAGTCATTATGGCATAGTTTCGCCCGTGAACGAGACAAATTTTTTTTTCTCTTATTCGGGTCGTCGAGGCATTTGTTCCAATTTCATGTTTAAGGACTGACATATATATAATATATTTGCGCATTAAAAGCAAAAAAAGATTCAACCTATAGTAGCTACAATAAACAACAGCAAATTGGCACAAACAACTACAATTTTTTTCATTGAGTCCCTTTTTCATAATTGCAGGCACATAAATTTATAGCTCTATCATGGCATATTTATATTTCTTTATGCAAAGTTATGTCATGGTCCATAGTCCCATAAGTGGATTTTGTTTAAATTTGAGTCAAATTTGTATGTAATAATGATAATAGAGTAGCTATATTTTAGGGATTCAAAGTAAGGGTAGGCCCATGGTGGTACTTAGCTTATTTTCACTAGCAACTCAACTTTTTAAGGAGTTATTTGTGGAGCTAGCGGTCCCATGAAGTCATCATCAAGTTTTTTTAAATATTTTTTTCATAAATTATTGTTATGTAATACTTCCACATCATTTATAGACACCAAGTTTTAGGAGGAAAAAAATGGAGGGAAATGTGAAAAAAAGGGAAAGAAATATATGGAGCCATTTTGACATTTTTCCCATTATGGAGTTGCTGCTTATTTTCAGCCTTCCTTTTTTCTATAACATATTTTCAATTACTAAGCAATAGGGAAAGATTTTAAATTATCCTTTTCACATAATTAAAAATTTGCATGGAATGTTGCTCAAATTTAAGCAGAAAATTCACTTATGTAGCTACATGGGATCATGGGGATACTATGAAAAAAAGGGGGCTGAAATTATGCAACAACTTGACTACATATATTTCCTTCCCTCTCTTTTTTTTTTCCCCATTTTCCTCCAAATTTTATCGTCTACATTTTTTTTATTAATAGTTTTTTTTTTAGAATTTATATAGTAAAAAAATTACAATTTAAGATAACTGCTTAAAAAAATTATTCATAGAACTACTTGCTCCGCAAATAACTCCCTAAAATATTGATTAGTAACTGCTAGACAAAATAAGCTAAATAGTTTCATGGGACTTATCCCTTATTATGTATAGTACTTGGTGGACAAGACTATAAATATTTGTATCTATTATACATTTGAAATACTTTTAATGTTGCCACTAGTTTTTAAAATGCATTATTCTTAAAATTTGAAAGAAATCATAAAGTTATTGTTTTTGTTAGAATGCATTAAGTTAGCATTTTTATGATATATATTCCAGTACTAGATGTATCATCACTTCTTAAATGGATTTGAAAGTTTAATGCTTGTTTATTATTACAATTAGAATGTGTTGTGTTGTGGTATTTGTATTATTATATTAGTTAACTTACTTATTAAAGATTTATTTTCTTTCTTCAACCTTCAACAACCAAGCACAAAAATTCTGCAAATTAATATTTAGATTTATGCTCTAATCTACATAAAATAGTGATAAATAGAGAGTTTTCGATATGAGGAAATATTTATTTAGAGCTTTGTTGTGGGAGCCTAATCTAGATTTCACAAAAATAATTGTACAAACTACACCAAGTCGTTAGAAATTTGTGACATGCCCCTCCATAAATCCCATGTCTTCTTTTCACAATTCTTGATGTCGCCCTTGGGGAAGTGCTAAGAATCAAAGAGATAATATTAACCCCACCATTTATGAATGCTAATGCTTTAATCTCATTAAGGACGACCATAAATTTTGTATAGTTTCTGAATTTCTATATAAATAATAAGAAATTTTTTTATAATGTGTTATGGTTTGAAGCATGTATGTTTTTTTTATAAGATTGATGGGCCAAATTGTAAAACATCTACGTCATTCACACTAAGCAAGTACAATGGTAGGAAGAAGTAATAATGTATAATATGTTGTCATAGAGCCAACTTAGATAAAAGAATAAAAAATATATATGTGTAGTGTCTCACTAATAGAACTATAAATATTTATGTCTATTAACCATTTGAATATCTATGGCATGCAATTTTTATAACATATTTAACCTTAATAACATTAGATATGTTTATTCATAAATCTTGTTGTAGGATAACTATTATCAAATATTGGGCTCCTGGCCTCTACTCTCAAAGGCTTGTTGTGGGAAGATTATATTCCCATGGCCCAACTCAAGGGTCTTCTATTGGAAAACCTTGCAACAACTGATGCTTCCCTAAAGATTGTCTTGAAGTCCAGTAACTCTCTTAAGGTGACCCCAAGCTCTACAAAACCAAAGCAGACACCTGCATTCAAGAGCACCCCACTCCCCTCCTATTAGAGAGACTAGAAAATCCAAGAAGATGGACCTTAGAGGGAATAGCAAGGATGGATGGCCTTCTTAGTTGGAGGTCTGGGATAGGGAAACTTCAAAGGAAAGTGTTGAAGGATCACAAGGTATGTTGGATTTGATGAAATACTCCTAAAATTAAAAAATATAGTTGATTTCATGGAATGTTAGATGGTTAAATAACCCTTCAAAACAAAACATTTTGGTTAATCTCAATAGAACCCATAACTGTGATAGTTTTTCATCTAAGAAATGAAAATGAGTATAAATTTTTTTGATTCTATAAAGAAAAAGGTGTGGACAAAAGCTCATATGACTGGTGTCAGCACCATGGGGATTTGGGGGCTTGCCTCCCTATGGAACCTTGTCATTTTCTCTTGCTCTATTTCTATTATCACCCCTCACCTTGTGGTTATTCTATTTTCTCGCAAGAAGGAGAATGTTTCTTTCATTGCATCCAACATCTATGCTCCAAATGACCATGGAGATAGAAAAAATATTTTGGTCTAAGTTATCTACCTTTAGAGACATTAACACAAATTCTAAATGGCTTGTGGTGAGAGAATTTAATACTATTCCTTCTATTGTTAACAAGTGGGGAGGCTCTCAATCTCACTCTGACAATATGGATGACTTGGCTAGTTTTGTTTCATCTTATTTCCTAATGGACAATGATCTCTATGGAGCCCAATAAACTTGGTTAAATAGGAGGGTTGGAAATGATTTAATACAATTTCTCTTAGATAGAGTTTCTACTACCATGGACTAGCTCATCACTCACAATTTATACCATTTAGTGCTCCTGCATAATGGTTCAGATCACTCTCCCCTATCTTTCAATTTAGAGCTTCTTAAGAAAAGGATTTAGGTCCCCCTTCATATTCAAGAAAATATGGACTTCTCACCCCAATATGAAGGAAAAAATCAAGGAATGGTGGAACTTTCAAGTTGATGGCAATGCTATGTTTAGTTGCATCCAAAAACTCATAAATGTCAAGGTTAATATCAAAACTTAGAGAAAAACATGTTTTGGAAATATATTTTCCAACAAGATAGAGACTTCTAGGGACCTAGAGTAGGTTGAAAATAGGATTCCAAGGTTAGGAATGAACTAAGAAACATACAAAAAAGAAAACAAATTGTTGTGGAATTTGAGCTCTTTCATGAACATAGAGGAGACATTTTGGAAATAAAGATCCAGATCCTTATGGCTTTGGGAAGGAAGCATAAAATTTAGGATGAAGACCTAATTAAGGAGGGGGCTATTAAATACTTTAAGAGACTTATTGTTGTTGACCATTATGTGGGAAGTACTAATGAAGAGATCCTTAACTTCATCACATCCTTAGTGTTTAGTGAGAACAATCCTTCCCTTCTTTCCCAAGTTTTGGAGGAGGAAGTCAAATCTATGGTCTTCTCCCTTGATGACCTTAAGGCTCTAGGGTTGGATGTCTTTTACCATTATTACACCAAGAGGCATTCTACACTCACAACAAGGGCTGAAAGATTCAGATTCCTGTAAACATTTAGATTCTGTAAACAAAAATCATAAAATATTTAAATAAATAATTCATGTAAATAAGATTCGTTAGAAACAAATCTTGTGCAATTTCTTTTTTCGTTCCATAGTTTTTGTGATTTTCTTATTTTCAATTTCTTTTTTGATTTTTAGTTTTTTATTTTTTCCAATTTCTTTTTTTGTTTGTAGTTTTTATTTTCTCCAATTTCTTTTTTGGTTTTTATTTTTTATTTTTTCCAATTTCTTTTTTAGTTTTTAGTTTTTATTGTTTCCAATTTCTTTTTTTGTTTTTATTTTTTATTTTTTCCAATTTCTTTTTCAAATAAACTATGGAAAAAAGATATCTCTTGATGTACTTTAGATATAATTTTTTAAATATAAATATACTAGTTATTTTCAATATTTTTGGGACATTGTCTCAAAGGATGTTGTAGATGCCACTAATGATTTCCTCTCTTATGTTGATGTCCTTAAGCAATTGAACATTTTTTTTCTTCTCATTTCCAAGAAGCAAGGAGCCTAGTCCTTCACTAACTTTCACCCCATTAGCATGTGTAAATCCATTTACAAAATTGTCTCCAAGATCCTTGCCATGAGAATGCAAATTCTTTTCCCCCTCTTGATCTCACCTCAACAAAGTGGCTTCGTGAAGGACCATCAAATTTTTGGATCCTCTAATCCTGGTTCATGAAATTTCTCATTCTATATAGAAAAGAAAAAAGCATAGTATGCTACTCAAACTAGATGTGAATAAATCCTACAACCAAGTTTCCTAAAATTACTCAACACTATTTTGGAGAGGTTTGGTTTTAGGTTAAGGCTAGGAACCTTATCAGAAGTTGTGTTTCTTCCCCCAAATTCTCTATGATTATAAATGAATCTTCATGTGTATTATTTGGTGGAGGACATGACCTAAGATAAGGGTATCCCCTTTCCCATTTCCTTTTCATCTTATTTGCTAAATTACTAAGTAGAAGCTTTAGTAATGCCATCTCCACTAGGAAAGTGAAAGGTTTCTCTACAACAACCATGACTTACTCCATCTCTCATCAACAATTTGTTGATGACCACCATTATTTGTTAGGCATCCATTATTGAAGTGAAGGAAATTAGCTCCTTACTCGAAGATTACGAAAGAGACTCTGGTCAAATAATCAACTAGGAGAAGAGCAACATCTTCTTTTTTAACACACTTTAGCCCATGCAATAGAGAATTATTAAAATTCTAAACTACTTGGGGAGCTCCCTCCCTTCTAGATACCTTGGATAGACTCATTGGTCTAGCTTCAGCTATAAGCTGGTAGGGTGGAAAGGCATGTTATTATTGTAGGCGAGAAAGATTCAAATTATAAAATCCACTTTTCAAAGTCTCTTGGGTTACTTAATTTTTATGTTTTCTATGTCGATAAAGGTAATGGAAAAGATAAAAATAATTCAGAAGTGTTTTCTATGGATTCCCAATCAAAAGAGCATTTCAAGTTCCCCTTCATTACATGCAGCATTAAGCATGTCTCCACAAAAGATTTGGAGGCCTTGGCCTAAGGAGCACATTTTTTTTAATATAGCCTTAATCACTAGATGTTCTTAGTAGTTGATTATAGAGAGAAAAGAATGGACCAAAATTATTGAAGCTAAGTACCTTAGGAACTTGGGCACTTCTACTCTTCTATATAAAATGTTGTAGGGACAAGGCTCTATCTTTTGGAAAGGAATATTGAAGTACAACTACATGCTTAGAAGATGCACTAGATGGAAGATTGGTAATAGATCCAGTACTAGATTTTGGGAGGACATATGGTTGGGTGAGAAACCCCTATAAATGCTAGATTGGTGCCAACTGATCATTCCTTTTTTGAAGCACACTTTTGGTTGTAAGGTGGAGGATTACATTGAAATTATCAACCTTAGAAGATGCTAGAAACCCCTAGGTCTTCCTCTTTTCCCTTTCCCCCCTCATTGCCAAGTTGTGGTCCTTGCTCCTTGAGTTCCACATTCCCCTTTCCTAGCATTGTGATTCCCTAGTTTTGGTACTATCCATGACTAGTTCCTTCTTGGTCTCCTCAGGCTATTCCTCTACCCTCCTCATCCCCTTCCCTCATCCTTTTGGACCCTCCTTTGGCTGAAGAGGCTTACCCCAAAGATAAACATTTTTTATTGGTTAGCAATGTAAAATAAGATTTTGTCTTTAGAAAACCTTTCAAGTAGAAGTCTCATCATCATAGATAAGTGCTCTTTATGTTGTGTTGATTTGGAAAGTGCCTCTCACCTTTTGGTTTCTTATTTCTCTCACACTATTTGGGGCTAGATTTTATCCCTCTTCAATATCTTAGGGGCATTTCCTCCCTCCCTCCTCAAGCTCACTACCTAATGGTCATTCCCCTTTTGTTATTCCCCATTTAAAACTCCTTTGGTCACTCATCCTTCCCCATGTCTTATGGAGCTTATGGCTAGAAAAAAATAATAGAGGATCCTCTTCCCCTACATTTAGGGTTGCTTTGTCTTCCATCCTCTCCATCAAAGAAAACTTCCTCATGGCCTTTGCTATTTTTCCTCCCCCCTTTGAAGTTGATCTCTTATGTAAGTGGTGTCAATCTCTATCAATGCTCACTAATACTAATGCATCTAAATGCATACAACCTGATGGATGGACTCATTCTAAATCAAGCAACTTAGTAAGTATAATCAAGCTACATTTAATCTATCAACCCAAGGACATGGTACTTGGAATGATATTTGTACTATATGCATAGCTAGAGGATTCTAGATGTATAGTTGTGTATAGTTATGAAATGGATATACTGAAATGCTGGAAAGGAATGCAAGTTTATAAATTTAGAAACTAAACTATGTGATTGTTCTTAACTATAGAAAAAGAATAGCTAAAACAAAATCAATGAATCTAGCTGCAAAATCTAAATCTCATTAAATGAAACTAAAACAAATAGATGGTAGTCTTCCACAAGTGGGCCCTGACTTGGGTTCACTACTTCCTTCCTTTTACTAACTTAACTTACTACATCAATGCATCTATTTCTTCACCATGAATTAAGAACAAGAAGAATTAAGCAATCTGAAATGATACTCTATTTTATTGATTGAGATCAGAACATACTAGAATTATCTAGGAAATCTTAATACCTAGATATTTGGCAAAAAATGGATATATACATTCTCATACAATTCCTACATTAATGAAAAGTAATTGTTAGTGGAAATATTGGAAACAATATTAAACTACTAATAATCTAATAATCTCAATGAAATATGATGCAAATCAAATAAATAATGCAATATTACCTTGAAGATTGATTTACCTTGAAGCTTCCATTGTCACCTATCTTGTATTGATCTTGTTGATGAATAGAGATCTTAGAAGTGTTCACTTCCTCACTGTTTAAAGATGATAATACTTGAATGGCTATATGTCAGACAAATGCAATGAAGATTACCTACAATGCAACTATTGTGAGGATGAGAGATGGATGATTGAAGCCATGGTTGTGTGGATATGAAGATAATGGATATGATGCAACAAGCAATATGGATGTTTTGCCAAAGGCACACTAGAATTTCTGCAGAGTAACTTTGCTATAGCTTGTGTGTTGTAGAAATGAGGGAGTGAGCTTCCTTTTATAGGCCAAGGAGGAGGTAAATCCATGTGTCAAGATATTAACGATGGAGAAGAAGTCTTGAGAGGTGTATGGTGAGGATTGAATTGGTTGAGATGAGGGAGAGAAAGAGGGAATATGTTCCTCTCACCTTGACATGGAGGAGAGAAAGGTGTGACATGAGTCCACATGTCACAAGGCTCACCATGACCAAAGAGAGAAGGTCAAATAAGGATACATGATTATAGGGAGGTTGGAAAGATTCTAGGGACTATGTAACAAGTGTCACAAAGTGTCCCTTTGACCATGATGACATGGAGAGACCACATCAATGTGAATAGGATGGTTGGAGGAATAATAGGCCATGTGGGTGAGAGAAAATGGATTAATTAAATATTTAATATATTTCATTACATGTGCAAGAAGATGAGGTGGACATGTGAGGTGGATTGGATGATGTGGAATTATGAATGAGGACTTTAGAATAGGATGGTTTGTGATTAAATAATTTGATTATTATTTAATTAAGGAATGACATTAGAAGAATAGGCTTATAAATTGATATTTATTTAATAGTTGGAATATTGGTGATGAATGTGAATCAAATAGATAAATTGATGAGTTTATTAAATGATAGAAGAATGGGAATTAAATAAATAATAAATATTTATTTAATTTGTCTTTATCATTTTTAGGTGTATACATTTTGCCCCTCTTTGAGACAATGTGTTTTAACACATTGTTTTAAAGAATAATTTTTTTTTGCACTTGACACATGCCCTAGTTTGCCCCTGGTACAGGTTATGATGTTAGGATGCCCCCTCGGGAGATTGGACAAGAAGAAATTGACGACAGGATGATGGACAATTTCATGATGAGATAGGTTGACTGACTAGTTGACTAGATAGATGGGTGAAGAAATTGGTTGACGCAGAAGAAAAATTAGGTGAAAAAGATGCCCCAGCATGGATAAGATCAAGCACCTCCCATTAGGGTTCCATGTGCTATATATAGGAGTGTGGGGTCACATTCCTAGTCATTTACACACTTTTCATTGAGAGAGAGGTTTTAGGAGATCAGAGCCATTTGAGCACAGAGTAGCTAGCAAAGATGCAATAGTTTCCTATTGAGTCTCATCAATTCGAGCAGATCTGATGGTTCAACTGTCTAGCAGAGTATGGGCCATCGATAAGTACCCCTTCATTTCTAGGTTAGGTGCATTTATGATTGCATTAAATGCTAGGTAAAGTTGTAGGTTTCATATGCGCCGAAAGGCAAAATTGCACATATGATGTGTGATTACATGCATATGATGTGATTCTACACATATGATACTGGAATCGGCACATATGCAGAATTTTTACATTTGAAGTGTATTTATGCGCAAACAAATTCCTACTCCACATGTAGTGAGGGATTCTATGCATACAAGTTTTACTGCACTTTTGATATTTTGCTGTGTAAGCACAATATTATTGTGCAAATGAAGAACATCCCTGTGCATTTAAATTAAAGCGGTAGATTCAAAATGTTTCTACACATGTGATCTAAGTCTGTGCTTATGAGATAAGACTGCGCATATGGAACACAGAACTGCACATATAAGTTTAGATGACCAAATCACTTAGAAATTTGATGAAGTTGACTGTATGGTAGATGTTGGTCAACTGATAGGTCATCTCTGAGATTGATAGAAACTCTAAAGAGATGATAGGATAGCTTTCCTGTTGAAATAACTAAGTGTTTTATGTTGGATAAATAGACTTGTAGTTTAGTCAATTTTGATTGATTAACACAGGCTTGTTTAATTATAGGAGGAGTTAGATGATGTCGTCATGTCGAGGGAGCAGTTTCTAGTTATGCAGATGTTGAGGCCTTATCTAATGGATACTAATCTTCTTGTTATTAGGTTGGCTGGATTATCATTCGTGCTCTACATGCCTGAGATTAGGGCCAATCTCGGCATGCTGACTACTCTGGTTGAGAGATTCCACAGTGAGGACGAGACCTTTCATCTTCCCATTGGGGTGATTACAGTGACCTTAGAGGATGTGCATAGGATCTTGCACATTCTAATTAATGGTGAGCTCGTGGAGTACGAGTCATAGATTGGCGCTAGTTTGGATGAGAGTAGGTGGGTTCTTGATGATGATGAGATCGAGGGCATTAAGATTAGTTGGTTTGACATGTTGGCATACTATGAGCCGCTTCCTTCAGTTGTGGCTGGGTTGATCGGAGGTATTGTGTGCTCCGACAGACGGTCACGTGGTTTTGAAGTTGGGTGGGGGCAGGTACTAGAGAAGATCACCACTGAGGGTACTAAATGCTTGGGGAGTCTGCATCCTCACTCATTTATACCATGATCTACACCAGTTTGTATATGATGGGTCTTCCAGCCTAGCTTGCAGGGTTTTACTATTATAGATATGGGCATGGACACACATAGCCATTACTCATCCCATTGGCATAGGTACTCAGGGTAGGGATCAGCCCTACTCCTATATGTTTTAGGAGAGCATTTCCTAGCCCAAGTTGGGAAAGTTAGAGTACTGGAGACATGCTTTTGATAATGTCGACTATGTTGTTTAGCGACCATACCTTGACTGGGAGGTATGAGATGATGATGCTTCTGAGCTTCCCTTCTGCTTCCAAACTAGATGGCTTATAGGGAGGACACCTTATATTTTGGAGAGGCACATAGTTTCACCTGTGTATAGCCAGTTTGGTAGGATCCAGGGGATGCCCCAGGGTAATACCATATTTGCCCATACGCACAAGGAGAGGACATGATGGGGACCCAGCCCATCCTATGATTAGGTGAGCATAGATTTCCTACACATCCCATACCAGCCGTGGCTGATGATGAGGGCAGTAGTAGATGTAGACATGACACAGGACTATTTTGATTGGTTTGTTGCACATCCTTTTCCACACTACTTCGGACCAGGAGAGCGAGCCCTGATTCTCGATGATCAGGAGGATGATGAGGAGGGGCCACAGAGGTGGCCTAGGAGACATAGAGGATAGGGACGTAGAGGTGGCCTTGGTGGGGATGATGGAAGTGGCGGAGGAGGAGGAGGAGGTCATGATGGTGGTGGTGAAGGAGGATATGATGATGGTAGTAGTGGTGGTGGTGGTAGTGGGCATGACAGTGGTCATGATGGCAGTGATGGAGATGATGGTGGAGATGGAGATGGAAGGAGGGTTCACCAGTGGATTAATCCTACCTAGCATGCTTAGCTACTCCTATAGGCACAGGTGCAACCTCCAGTGTAGCCTCAGGGGCAGGGGCCAAATGATGGGGTTATAGCAAGGTTACGAGCCTAGTTGGCTCAGGCAGAAGCTACAACAACAGTAGGGATAGATAGGATAGATGTAGGCCTAGATTACACATCTGTAGGGTGACCTCCAGTCTACATGATTAGAGAGAGACATAGCCATCCAGAGGTATGGTAGAGTAGAGGCACTCTTGGAGCAGGTGCAGCAGACTGTGACACAGTGTCCTACTGGGCAGACTGTTGTAGAGTTGGTCAGGGTGGGCCAGGAGATCTTCTACCGGCGGTCCTTATATGAGTAGGCAGTGCCATCAGAGCATCGGGTAGGCAGTTACAGACCCAGCTACCACAACAGGTCTTAGAGGGCACCTTCCAAGTGGCGAGGTGATGGGGCCACCTAGCGGAACACCAACAGGAGGTGCACCAGGGACAGAGTCAGAAGGTGGGGCGAAGGAGGAGAAAGAGGCATCATACCACCATAGCCAGTACCTTCAGGAGGGAGTCACTCCTTGTGGTCTCTTGACATGTATCAGTTTTTTTTCAGCACTTTTTATTTAGACATGTATACACCGCTTTGGGCTCGAACACCTTGAGATGTATTATTATTTTGACATCAATGTATACTTAGACACTTTTATTCTTTTTGATGATGATGATATGATATCATGATTTGATAGATTATGTTATGATTTACATATGTGATGATGATATGCGATGGACATGACTTATGTGATGATGTTATGATGTGTTATGCTTATAGATGACTTACATGGTTTATGATTTTGATGCTCATGCTTATGTTATGTGATGGACCTTATGCTCTATTATGATGACTTGGATGATGCAGCACTATGATGATTATGTTGATGCTTCTATGTATTTTGATGCCTTTACATGCTTATGATGTTTGACCTAATGCTATATATGATGATGCATCTATATGCGATGATTGTTACATGTATTGATTTGTGTAATGCTATATGTAATGATATGCATTAAAACTAGATGAATGATGATTATGCTATCTATGTTTTTGCATTTAATGAATGATGTGAGTAAATGACTCTTGCTATGATGATTTATGATTTACATGTGTTTATGCATCCTAATGGATAAAATGATATGCACTTATGATGATGGACCTAATTATGACACACAATGGTTTATTTGTGTTAATGCCAAGTATATTCAATCTTAATAACAATACACTTTTTAGAAGAAAATGAATTTGACAATGAATAGAAATGATAATGAAAGATAAGAAATGATAGATAATGGATGATAAGAAATGAGATAATGAATGATTTGAATGAAGAACAAATGATCACAAAGACACATGGATTTTGGTAAAATGATAACCTACTTATAATGAAATGGAATGCAACAAGATAATAATGAATATGAATTCTTATTGTCTTTGATTGTGCGAGTATTTGAAGTACTTTGTTTCATCATTGATATTTTAAAATGTTGTAAGAAAATAAAAGCATCTAGGTATAATTAAACCATGATGACCTGAGTATTTCTTACATGGATTTTGATTTAGCAAGTTAATACAAGCATCTAGTCAAAATTGAATCTAGATGACCTGAGTATTGCTTGCATATCAACAAACAAGGATTAAACCTATTTCATGTTTAGACCTTTGATGTCCTGGATGATCATTGTGTTGATCATGTCTTTAGACAGGGCTCTCACATTACTAAAGATAAAACCCACAAACAACAGACAAATAAAAGGATTATGCCCCCATCATAGCTTCTCTAGTTTAAAACATCCTTGAGTAGCATAGAAAGACATAATAACAAAAATCCTGATATAAGACTTTTAAAACAATCATCGAAAAACTTTCTTTCCCAAACATGTTTTTCTTGCAATAACTTGATAGAATCAGTTTGATGTCTTAGGCTAAAAGGGATTTTCCAAGTGTAGCCTTACTGTCCTTTGTGTCAAGATGATGTTGAAAGCTTGCTTGTCATGTTGTTTGTTGTCTAGTGATAAAACCGTGATCTGATTGTTTACCCTGTGAATTTATAGCATTCAAGAATACTATTTCCTAACTAGGTCGAGGATTTGCCCCCAATCAAGTAGAGGACTAATTTATTATGGATGAACTGATGATGAACAAAGTGACGGGCCCTAAGTGACTAACCTAGTGCCTTGGGGGCTCATTGCTAAATGGCCTTGCCTACATGACGATGCAGAGGCAACGTAGTTCGGGGTAGACCTATGTGGACCGAAAGACTTAGGTGATGAGAAATGGTGCTGATTCGAATGGATTAAAGGATGAATGAGATGGGATGGAATGGATGGAAAAGGAGCCTCAAGGTGCATTGATGATGGCCTTGCCTATGTGATAACTCAAAGGTGACATAGTTTGACCTTGAAGGCTGACACTAGTGATGGATGAAGATATGGATGAATGGGGAAGAAGCATAGGTTTATGGTATGGTTAGGGATATAGATGGAAAAGGAGCCTCGAGGGCACATCGATGATATCCTTACCTACGTGATAACTCAAAGGCGACGTAGTTCGGAATGACTGATACTAGAAATGGACATGCGATAGGACAAATGATAGGGTAATGCAATGAGATGACCATATTGGATAAGATGATAGGGTGACCAGACACCAAGCTATGGTAGGTAATTGCTAAGTAGATGTGAAATGGATGTGATTTCTAGATGAGTATGATAGGAAAGATGGATATAGGTTTGGGTTGTACGAAGAGATGGAGGTAGTGGTTAGTCATAAATAGCGCATGTTTCCAAGTTTTCACTACTTGCTTCTACTTGTACCATTTTTTTATTTTCCTTGCACTAGGGTTATTAGGTATAGAACCTTCGAAGATGCATACTGTTGATGGGATCATCAAATAGTTCACCTTCTGATGTTGAGAGTTGATAAGCACCTGATCTATAGGCTGTTGTTATGACATAGGGACCCAACTAATTGGGTTCAAACTTTCCCTTCTTCTCTCTATCTTTTAGATTGTGTGGATTCTCTCTTAGGACCAAATCACCTTCTTGAAAAACCTGTGGATTAACCTTGTGATTGTAGCTCTTTAACATTCTCTGCTGGTATGCCTTAAGATGTTTGAAGGCATGTTGTCTCCATTCTTCTAATAGTTCTAGTTCTTGAAGCCTTGATACTCTGTATTCCTCATCATTTATGAGTCCCTTTAACGACACCCTGAGGGAAGGAATTTCAACTTCGATAGGCAATATGGCTTTAGAGCCATAGACAAGGGCATATGGCGTTGCACCTATGGGTGTGTGTATACTAGTTCTGTAGGCCCATAGAGTGGAATACAATTGCATATGCCAGTCCCAGCCAGCGTCATTGACAATCTTTTTGAGTATCTTCAGAATGGTTTTATTCGATGCCTCAGCTTGGCTGTTACCTTGCGGGTAGTATGGAGTGGAGAAACGATGCTGGATATGGAATTTATCACAAAGTTCCTATACATCTTGATTCTCAAAGGGTCTTCCATTATCTGTGACAATGGATAATGGAATACTATATCTGCATATGATATATTTAAGGATGAAGGATGAAATTTGTTTCCTTGTGATGTTGGTTAATGGAATGACCTCAATCCACTTCATAAAATACTCTGTGGTTGTGATAATGAATTTGTGGCCATTGGAGGAGGAAGGGTAAATCTTGCCTACTAGATCAAGTCCCCATTGATAGAAGGGCCAAGGTATCATTAAAGGTTGTAACTCTTGAGTGGGTGCATGTATCAGATTACCATGAACCTGTCATTTCTTACACTACTTGATGAAATGATAGGAATCTTTTTCCATGCTCAACCAGTAATATCCTAAACTCATGAGCTTCTTTGCCAAAGTAGGACCACTAGAGTGCATCCCACAAATGCCTTCATGAACCTCTCTTAGAGTGGTCTGATATTCATCACTATCTAAACACCTAAGGAGAATACCATCTAAACCTCATCGGTATAGGGTATCGGTGATAATATTATATCTGGATGATTGGTGTATGAACGTGCATTTTTGGTTGTTTGACAGGTCAGGAGGTAGGATATTCTCTTTAAGATAGGTGTAAATCTTGTCATATAAAGGAGAATCAGCTCCTATGATGTGGTAAATGGTGTTATTTTCTAGGCTTTCATAGGCTGGATGGGAGACTGGCTCCACTAAAAACTCATAATGCAATTGATTTTCAGGAATATCTAGAAGGGATACAATAGTGGCCATTGCATCTGCTACTTTGTTTTCTAACCTTGGTATTTGCTTGAAGGAGATCCCAATGAAATATTCCTTGAAGTCATCCACCATATGCTTGTATGGTATTAGCTTGTCATCCTTTGTTTGGTATTCATCATTTATTTGATTAATGACAAGTTGTGAATCCCCATATACATGAAGTTCTTTGATCTTCCACTCAACTGCTATCTTTATGTCGATAACCAGCGTTCAATACTTAGGCATATTATTGGTGCACGTGAATAGAAGTCTGTATGATTTAGGGATTGTATTCCCTTATGGTGTTACTAGCAAAATGCCTGCTCCTGATCCATATTGTGTGTAGGACCCATCAAAGTAGAGCTTCCAAGCCATTGTTGTGATGTTGAATATAGATTCATCAGGAAACTCAAAATGTAATGGGTTGTTATTAATCAAAGGTGCATCTGCCAACTAATCTACGATGACCTATCCTTTTATGGCTCTTCTATCCACATACTCAATGTCAAACTCATTGAGAATCATAACCCATTTAGATATTCTACCTATTAGGGTAGCTTTGCTGAGTAGATACTTTAGTGGGTCAATCTTGGCCACCAACTCTATGGAGTGAGAGAGCATGTAGTGTCTCCACTTTTGTGAAGCGAAAATGACTACAAGGCATGCCCTTTCAATTGATGTATACTGAAGCTCATAACTTACTAATGTCCTGCTGATATAGTAGATTGCCTGCTCTTTTCCTTCATGGTTTTCTTGTGCTAGTAGTCCTCCCAAAGATGCAGGTGTCGCTAATATATACAACATTAGAGGTTTGCCTTGAATTGGGAGCATTAGGACGGGTGGATTCATCAGATATTCTTTTAGGTGCTTAAATGACTCCTCATAGTTATCATCCCATTTGAATGGAACATTTTTATGCAACAGATGTGAGAATGGGTGGCACTTGTCTGCCAGTTGGGAGATGAACCTTCTAATTCGCTGTAACTTTTCCTGTAAAGATCATAGTTGATTTAGATTCTTAGGTGGTGGCATTTCCATAATTTCTTTGACCTTTAGCAGGTTCACCTCTATTCTATTTGTTGATACGATGTACCCAAGTAGTTTTCCAGATGTTACTCTGAAAACACACTTTTTAGGATTCAACCGTACATTGAACTGCTCTATTCTTGTGAATATTTTGTCCAAGACTTCAAGATGTCCCTCTCTAGTGAGTGCTTTCCCTAGGATATCATCAATGTAATCTTCCATGATGGTATGCATCATGTCATGAAAGATTGTTGTCATTGCTCACTGATATGTTGCTCCTACATTTTTGAGACCGAATGGCATAATGCACCAACAATAGGTGCCCCATGGACATGTGAATGCTATTTTATGTTGATCCTCTAGTGCTATCTTGATTTGATTATATCCAGAGAAACCATCCATTAAGGACAACATGGTGTGATCTGCTGTGAGGTCAATGATGATATCAATGTTTGCTAAAGGAAAATCATCCTTCAGACAAGCCTTATTTAAATCTCTAAAGTTGTTGCATATTTTGATTCTCTTGTTAGGCTTTAAAACATGTACAATATTATAGACCCACTCTGGGTAGTAAATGGCTATAATGAACCCCACATCTAGTAACTTCTTGAGTTCTTCTTTTACCATCAGTGCTATGTGCGGGTGCATTTTGCTCAGCTTCTCTTTAACTAGCTTAGCTCCTAGAGCTAGTGATAGATGGTGCATGATTAGATTAGGATCAATACCCAGCATATGGGCATAAGACCAAGCAAAGTTTATCTACTTTCTTTTGTTGAACTCAACAAACTCTATCTTTTCTTGTGCAGTCAATGACTCTGCTTGATAGAGGAGTTTTGGAAGTGCCTCTGTGCCAATGTTGATTGGTTTCATTGGTTCAATCAATATTCAAGATCTTTCTAGATGTGCATAAAGGGGGAGAGGGTCAATCCTTTCATCCATCGGTGCATCAGAGAGGTTTTCACCTTCATGAATGTCTTTTATTTTTACTTTTTCATGATCTAACACTGGCGCAGAGTGGTTTTCACAGTTAGATCTCATTTTTATGACTGAAAGGATTGGAACTCTCTCTGAAATATGCCCTATCGTTAAGGTTGATGGGGAAGCTAGCCTTGTGGTCTCCTACAGGTAGGTGTTCTCTAAGCTCTAGGTAGTCGATGATGGCATCATCATTTTCAAAGGTGTCAGGCTCAGGTGGTGTTTTAGATAGATCCCAATCTATTAATTCAAGGTGAACTAGAGGTAAGGGATCATTAGGTTGATTAGATTCAAGGGTATTTATGGTTAGGATAGAGGATTCATTTGAATGGGATGAGATATTGACAAGGTCTAGTACAATACTCTCCTCAAGTTGGTTCATCAAGCTTGATATCATACTCTCTTCGCAAATTTCATTCTCGTCATGTTGCAGTCTGGACTCTAGTGGTCTAGCTCTAGAGCTTTTTCCCTCATGCATTGTTGGAGTATTGCTATATTGATGGACCACATCAATCCCTTTGTCTTCACAAGACATCTCAGAAAGGCTATCCCACTCATACTCATTTGAATTAGTTTCACTAGCCTCTTGCAAAAGGTGAATTTGTTACACTAAGTTAGTGGTAGCTACTTGTCTGTCTTCAACCTTTCGCTTACCTTTTCCTTTGTTCTTTTGCTAACCTTTGAAAGGAAGCTAGGTGTGTGGAGAATGCTTCCTACACTATCGAATGAGGAGAGGGCTATGCAAATTCAAATTAATCCTTACAACTACAGCAACATAGAACATCTAACAGAGATATTTGCAGCAATACACATGAACCAAAAAGAAGACAGAAGAAGAGAGACAAAGATTTACCATGGGGAAAACCCCACATTCATAAACCTACACAATGTATTAAAAAATTTGAAAGTTGTTTACAATACACTTACAATGCAAGCTTCAATGGTCTTTGACACTCGTGTCTGGAGTCAATCCGATAGCATAACAGTACCTATAAACTTGTGTTGTAAAGTCCATCTCCAAGGACCTATTTATATAGAAAATACAAGGCAATATTGGACCTATCTTGGGATGGGCGTCCAACATGGCTTCATGGACCAAAAACTCATGCCTAAGGACACTTGGTCAAAATTGTAGAATGTTCCTAACACTTGTCCATAGTTTCCATCCCAAAGAGGTCACCTATTTCCAAAATGGGGCTATGACAGGTGCCCTTGCGACACTTACGACTGTCATAGAATCTGTCATAGCGGTTACAACTTAGAGCTATAAGAGAATTTGTCATACACATGCTATAAATAGCATATTCTGTCACATGTCATAGTCCACCTTGGGGCACCCAAATATGTCTTATTCAAAGATGCTTCATGACACATGTCCTTACCTGGCTTACAAACTTCTATTTCTGACTCTTACATGTCATAGATTCTGTCATAGGAATCTGTCATAACCATTTCAATCTATATTCCCTTACACAACATGGAAGATGCTAACACATGGCAAAATACTCCTACCAGAAAGTGGGACACCTATCTCCTCATGTGAGGACAAAATTAGAAGTTGTCATATTCCATGTAGGATCGACACATCACCGTGCCACATCCCACATTATGACAATATGGAATTTACAAATATTTACAACATAGGCAATTAATTAATAAATACAAATATAATAAATGCAAGGAATTACCAAGGTTGAGACACCTTAATTCCCAACATTCTCCCACTTGTTGAACACCTTGTAAGAGCCAATAGAAAAACATGATTTAACTGCTATAGGCCGAGAGGCCCATAGACTCCGAACACCATCTAAACTTCTTCGTGCCCACTGGTTTCGTTAATGCATCTGTAACATTCTTCAAAGTATCTACCTTCTCTAGATTTACCTTTCCATCCTCAACCATGCCTCGCATGAAATGAAACTGAACATCAATGTGCTTTGTTCTAGCATGGAAAGTTGGATTCTTCGCAAGGCAAATTACACTCTGACTGTCACAACTGATCGTGATCTAACCTGTATCAACACCAATATCTGATCACAATCTCTTAAGCCAAATGGTTTCCTTACAAGCATGAGTTGCTGCCATATACTCAGCTTTTGTTGTGGACAAAGCAACAACAGGTTATCGCTTACTCATCCAACTAATAGCACCACCAAATAGTGTAAACACATAAGCACTGGTGGATCTCCTACTGTCAATGTCACCTGCCCAATCTGAATCCACAAATCCACGAATATCAATAGAATGCAGAGGTCCTAAAACATTACCATGACAGAAAAAGGAATACTCAAAAGTACCCCTCAGATATCTGAACACTCGCTTAACTGCATCCCAATGAACTTGTCCAAGATTAGCCATAAATCAACTAAGGAATCCCACTACTTGGGCAATGTCTATTCTTATGCAGACCATAGCATACATCAAACTATCAACAGTACTACCATAAGGTACTCTATTCATGTCCTCCAACTCACTAAGAGATTTTGGACAATCCTCAACAAACAACTTTGTCTCCAGAGAAATGGGAACACACAATGGTCTACAATACTGCCATGCTAAACCTGTCCAACATGGTCTTCACATACTTACTCTGGCTTAACCAAAGTTTTCTATTGGTTCTGTCTCTTCTGATTTCCATTCCTAGAATGTACCTGGCTGCCCCTAAATCTTTCATTTCAAACTGTGCTGACAACTGAGATTTAAATTTATAAATCATATTTTTACCCTTCCCAATGAGAAACATATCATCAACATACAATGTAACAATGAGAATACGATCACCATCAAATTTATATTATACACAGTGATCTGATTTCGATCTCACAAATCTAATTGACAACACAAAGGCATCAGACTTCAAGTACCATCTCCTAGGGGATTGATTCAAACCATACAAAGACTTTTTAAGTTTGCAAACCAAATTTTTTTTACCTTTTACCATGTAATACTCTAGCTGTGACATGTAGATTTCTTCCTCCAAGTCACCATGAAGGAAAGTTGTCTTCACATCCATCTATTCTACCTCCAAGTCATAAGCTGCTACGAGAGACAACAAGAATCAAATGGATGTCAGCTTTGCAATGGGAGAGAAGATCTCACCATAATCTATACCCTCCACTTGTGAATACCCCTTCACAACCAATCTGGCCTTATACTTCTCAACACTGCCATCTACACCAAATTTCTTCTTGAACACCCATTTGCATCCAATGGGTTTCCGTCTAGGAGGCAAAGGCACCAAGTCCCAAGTTTGATTCTTTTCCAAAGAATCCATTTCATCCTCCATGGCCTCCTAGGAACTTGCATCTTTCATGTCCATAGCCTCTGATACAGTACTAGGTTCATCATTATTAGTAACCAAAGCATAAGCACAACTAGAATCAAGCAATGTAAAACCAAACCTTTCAGGTTGCTTTCTTATCCGTGTAGACCTCCTCAAGAGCTGAGGTTGAGGTTTAACTTCTTCATCTGAGCTTTTAGAGATGCTAGAGCTCTCCTCATCATCAGGGCCAACATTGTCTTTATGTTCAGTCTTCTTAGGGGTAGTAGGAAATTGAACAACATCCTCTTTCTTTACTATTTCTTCTGGCTGCAAAACAATGGAAGGTGTAAGCTCTCTGAAGATGACACTTCTGCTATACAACACTTTTTCATCCACGGGGTCCCAAAGCTTGTATCCTTTCACACCAACACTAAAGCCAATGAAGATACACTTAATAGCTTTGTTCTCTAACTTTGACTACTTCTCCCTAAGGACATGTACATATGCCTCACAACCAAAAACACGAAGATGCCTTATTGAAGGCTTTCTACCAAACCACACCTCCATGGGTGTCTTTCCAACAAGAGCTGATGTAGGAGATCTATTTACCAAATAGCAAGTAGTGGCAAACACTTCAGCACAAAACTTTTGTTCTAGGCCAGCTCCACTAAGCATATTCCTAGCCTTCTCCATTAGTGTCTTGTTCATCCTCTTTGCAACTCCGTTTTACTATGGGGTGTATGGAGTTGTCTTATGTATTTCAATCCCAAGCTCCTTGCAATATTTATCAAATTATGTAGAACAGAACTCACCACCATTGTCAGTTCTCAAATATTTAATCTTTTTACCAATCTAATTTTCAGCAAAGGCCCTAAACTCCTTAAACTTGCCATAGACTTCAGATTTGCTTCTGAGAAAATAAACCCATGTCCTTCTACTGTAATCATCTATAAAAGATACAAAATATACAGACTTTGATAATGAAGGAACACTAACAGGACCAAACACATCAGAATGAATAAGGTCCAACACACCAGAAGACTTATGAGAACTGGAGTAAAACTGAACACGGTTTTTTTTCCATAAATGCAATGTTCATAAAAGTCAAACTCAAGATTACAATCATCTAACCCCTCAATGAAGTTCTTATTTTTTAGGGTACATAGACCCTTCTCACCAATGTGGCCAAATCTCGCATCCCATAACATTGTCTTTTCAGCAGGAAGTTTAACTTCCAATGCACGATTACAACCATCAAGGCTAGAAATAATAGATTTCTTCACTACTCATTCAGATGGTGGAGATGAAGTGACTGCTGCCCTCTTCCTTGAGTTAGAAGAACTATTTCATTGTTGAATGCATGCCTCTAGCTAAAACAAAGTACCTCTCCTAGTACCCTTAGCACCATAGCTCCTCTAGTCATCTTGCATGCTTCTTTCAAAAAGACAACCTACACACCTACATCATTCAAACTACTTATAGAAAGCAAGTTCCATGCTAAGCCTGGGATGTGCATAACCCCAGAGACCCCCTTCACTCGACCATCAGGGAATCGGATAGAGACTATTCCATAACCAACAATCTTCAGATGAGAGTCGTCACCTAGGTACACCTTTCCACCATCGAACTCCTCATACTTAGTGAACCAGTCTCGATGCGAGGTCATGTGGAATCATACACCAAAGTCGATTAGTAAACATCATCAGATGCATGGGTTTCTAAGGCTGCGATGAAAGCATCACCATCATCTTGTGACTTATTAGAATCTAAATCAGGAGCTTTCTTCTTCTTCTTCTTCTCCTCTTCGCATTCCTTTCAAAAATGCCCAATTTTTCCATAGTTCCAACAAAGAGCCTTGGACTTTCTAGGAGATTTGGATCTCCCACTAGATTTGGATCTACCCTTCTCAGCTTTCTTTTCCTTCTTCTTCCCTTTCTCCTTGGGTCTTCTAGGAACTGCAAGGGCCTCTTTAGCTACCTCAGAAGACTTTCTCTGCATCTCTTCAAACAACAGTGAAGAAACCACTTCTTCCATTTTGAATGTGGATGTGGTACTTCCAATAGCCATGACAAGATGATTCCATGAGTCCGGAAAAGAACAAAGCAAGGTCATACATCGATCCTCCTCCTCTATCTTTACACCAATAGATGTCAATTGTGCAACCAGCATGTTAAAAGCAGTCATATGTTCAACAACGGATCCTCCATCCTCCATTTGAAGAGAATACAACTTCTTTCTCATAAAATGTTTAGTAACCAGGTATTTTTCTTGATACACATCTCCCAACTTCTTCCAAAGTAGTTTTGCAGTAGTCTCCTCATGGACATTTAACAACACAGAATCAGCAAGACTAAGTCTTATGACACCCTTAGCCTTCTGATCCTTGAGATCCTAGTCATCTTGTGACATTACAGCTAGTTTAGTTCCATTAACACTTTCACAAAGGTCTCAGTCAATAAGCATGTCTTCCATCATGAGCTTCCACAGCTTGAAATTACTACCATTGAACTTCTCTACTTCAAACCTTCCTGATGTGCTTGCCATCTCCTTGCTACAATAGAAATTAGAATACTCTGCACAGACTCCCACTCAACTTAAGATCACCTCAAAAAACCCCTACCCAATAGCAAAGACCAAAACTGGCTAGGCTCTGATACCATGTTGAGACATGGACCAGCTAGGACTCGAACCTAGGACCTTCCATCACTGTTGGAGTGCTCTACCACTGAGCTACTGGCCCCTCTTGGACTAGTCCATCATCAGTCCAGATGTGGCTTATTTCCAACACTAACACCTGCCTTAAGCCACACCTCTCATGTGCTTGGGGCTCCTAGCCTAGGCCTAGCTCTGATACCATGTGAAAGGAAGCTAGGTGTGTAGAAAATACTTCCTACACTAATCTAATGAGGAGAGGGCTATGCAAATTAAAATTAATCCTTACAACTACAACAACATAGAACATCTAACAGAGATATTTGTAGCAATACACATGAACCAGAAAGAAGATAGAAGAAGAGAGACAAAGATTTATGGTGGGGAAAACCCTTATCGGGTGAAAAAACCCACTCAGAAACGTGCACAATGTATTAACAAATCTAAAAGTTGTTTACAATACACTTGCAATTTAAGCTTCAATGGTCTTTGACACTTGTTTCTGGAGTCAATCTGGCAGCATAACAATACTTATAAACCTGTGTTGCAAACTCATCTTCAAGGACCTGTTTATATAGAAAATACAAGGCAATATTGGACCTATCTTGGGATGGGCATCCAACATGGCTTCATGGACCAAAACCCATGCCTAAGGACAACTGGTCAACATTGTAGAATGTGCTTGACACTTGTCCACATCTCCCATCCCAAAGAGGTCACCTATTTCCAAAATGGGCTATGACAGATGCTCTTACGACACTTACGAATGTCATAGTATCTGTCATAGCAGTTACAACTTACAGTTGTAAGAGAATCTGTCATACACATGTTATAAATAGTATATTCTCTTACATGTCATAGTCCACCTTGGGGTGTCCAAATATGCCTTATTCAAAGATGCTTCATGACACATGTCCTTACCTGTCTTACATACTTCTATTTCTAACTCTTACATGTCATAGATTCTGTCATAGGAATCCGTCATAACTGTTTCGGTCAATATTCCCTTACACAACATGGAAGATGCCGACACACGGAAAAATACTCCTACCACAAAGTGAGATGCCTATCTCCTCATGTGAGGACAAAATTACAATTTGTCATATTCCATGGAGGATTGACACATCACTGTGCCACATCCCACAATATGACAATATGGAATTTATAAATATTTACAACATAGGCAATTAATTAATAAATACAAACATAAAAAATGCAAGGAATTACCAAGGCTGAGATACCTTAATTCCCGACAACCTTGGTATCCCTACCCAGTAGTGTCTCAAGTTGTTTGAGTAGGGGGTATGATAGGTTCTATGATACCATCCTTTCTTAGTCCTATGAGACCATGACCATTGTATCCCATCCATTGCAACATGGAAAATCCTTGACCATACTGTTCTGTAGGAAGCTTAGGTTGTTGGTCCTCTGGTAGGGTTTTGCTATCTTCCTCTTTGAAGAGCCATTGTAAGACATCTTTCTCATCACTCTCATTAGATAGGCTTCCCCATTTAATGAAATGACCCATGGGAGTATTAAGTGACTTAGCCTTGTTCAGGAATGGTCTCCCATAAGACTTTGGTGATAGTGGCAACTATACCAGAGAGAAAAATTTCTCAATAACATACTCCCCAGCGCCTTTGTCTTTGACCTTGACTTTAAGCTCTAATGTTTTTGAGGTAGAAGCTAATGAACTTAGATCCACTTTGTTGGAGGAAGAAGAATCTTCTCTATTGGTAAGTATCACAACGTCTAGTTTAGACTGTATGGTATTGTAATACTAAAATGGATAGGGGTCCCTTTGTATGGTTATTTCTTGACCGTTATATGGGAACTTGATACATTGGTGATACGTTGATGGGACAACCTTCATTGCATGGATCTAAGGTCTACCTAGAAGAATATTATAGGCAAGCTCCATGTCGAGAACTTGGCATACTACATCTCTTTCTACTGGTCCAACTCGTATTGGAAAAACCACCATTCCTTTGGAGGTCCTTTCTTCCTCATCAGATGCCTTGATGGTTATCTTCTTCTTGGGATCCATGACATTTTTCAGAAGACCCCAATGCAAGGATTAACTTTAGTGTACAAATGTTCAAACTAGCCCCTCCATCTATTAGGACCCTTTTTATTCTATGCTTATGTATTAGGGCCTCAATGTGTAGGGATGCATTGTGTGGTTGATTTATTGACATATCATCCTTCTCAGTGAAGGATAGGAAATGTGGTGTGGTGAGGTGGCCTACCATAGCCTGGAATTGATCTTGGGTGAGGTTTGTAGGCACCGTTGTTTCTGAGAGAGTTTTTTCTAAAATGGCCTTATGGGATGGTGATAAACGCAATAACTCCAAGATGGATATATGTATAGGTGTTTTGTGAAGTTGGTTAATGATGCCATACTAATTTGAAGTGGAGGATGAGATGGATGTGGAAGATGGATTCAGTTGAGCTCCTTGTAGAGTTATGCTTCCATGACGCGTGGTCACATTTCAATCTGGTTGATTATTGATGGTGATCACATTGATGTGTGAATCACGTTGGGAGATATGATTGACGATGTATTCAAAAGAAGCATTAGCTTACTTTGTCACCACTATTTTTGGTATTTTGGTTTGAAGGACCTCCCTTCTCATAATGAGGAAGAGAATTCTTGAATGCTATGTGTTCATCATTTTTGGTATGTCCTTCCTTAATGGATATACGTTTTTGGTCAATGAGGTCTTGAATGACATGCTTGAGTTTCATACAATCATTGGTTTTATGACCTTTGCTTCTATGGTATTCACAAAAGTGATTTTCATTCTACCAAGGAGATTTGAACTTGGGTTCATATTTGCACACCAGTGGGAGTGTGATGAGGTTTCCCCCAATTAACTTTCTAAGTGTGGATTCAAGTGATTCACCAAGTTGAGTGAATTTTCTTCTTGGAGGGAAGTTGTTTTGTTTTTGTTCAGTACCTTGAGGCTTGGTAGATGGTGTGTTGTTCTATGGATTGGATAGGTTGAAAATAGATTGCTTTGGTGCTGCATGTTTTGCATCTACCACACCATCATTCACTATGGGTTTGTTTTTAGTCCAAAATTGAGACTTATCTGTATTGTTGTTAGAGCTTGGGGTGTCTTTGTATATCTTCACTTGCCCCTTCCCTATCAAGGCCTTCTCAATGAGAAGCCCCATCTCAATTAATTTACTATAAGTTGATGGACATTGAATTTTTATTTGATAGCTAAGCTTAGTGGACAAATTATGCACAAACATTTCTATCATCTATTTTTCAGGTATATGATAGGGACACTTGCTCGCAAGTTACCTCCACCTTTGTAGGAAAGATGTAAATTATTCTCCTCCTTTTTGTTTGTTATTGCAAAGTTATAGCATGGAGATTTCATGTTCTATGTTATAAGAGAAATAAGTGAAAAATTTGTCCACTAATTGGTTAAAGGTGGATGCGGGAGTTAGACGTGAAAACCACTCCATATCTTGTCCTCCTATACTTCTAGGGAATAGTCACATTAGATAAGTTTCATTGTGAGCAACTTCGAGACAAGCAACACTAAATTCCCTGATATGATCTCTAGGATCTCCTTTTCCTCTATATTTGTCAATTTTTGGCACTTCAAATCTTATAGGAAAAGGTATCATGTTCAAGGATTTGTCAAATGAGTAAGGTGAGATATCTTCGAGTGAGTAATGTTTCATTGCAGTTCCACTTTGGATATCTACCAATTGTTGTTGTAAGGCTTGGATTTGAGTTGTCAATGCATCCAAAGGATTGAGTGTATCCTTAGCCTTTTCTATTTTAGAACATCATTATCAGTTTTGGAGCCATCGTTCGATGACTCAACTTCATTTGAGGCATTATTCTCCCTTAGATTAGAGATATCAAAGTTTGTGGGCAGTTTGGCTCCTTGTTGAGCAAGCATGAGGAAATACTTTTGAGGGTCAGTAGAAACCACTCTATCCATTATCCTTTATAATTTAGGATCTTGGAGGATTTCCTCTTGAGTGACTTCCTCCTCATCTGGATTGGGTATATTATTGTCAAGGTTGTCCATGTTTTGATTTTTTTTTATTGAGATCTAGTTTGCACTGTGCAATTTTTTTGGGATGAGATGAAATTGGATTATGAGATTTGTTGGATTTTAATTTTTTTGATTGTAGGTGTGATATGGTAGAAGGTGAGTTTGATTGGAATAGATTTTTCTAAGGTTTTTGTTGATTCTATGTTTGTCTCAAACAAGGTACATCTTGAGCTATAATGTCTAATAGCTATCGAAGTGTCGATACAAGGGGTAGTCTAAATAGGGATAGATTGACACTGCTATTTGATGAAGACTATTCTCTTGTCAAGGTTACACTAGTATAGTTTTGTTGGGAAAGATGATTTGAAATCCTATTATGAAAACTAACTAGATCTTGTTTAGATTGGTAGAATATCAACTAGGTCCTAGAAGCAAGTTATGGTTTGATTTTGAGGTGTTTTGATAGAAAGGTAATGATGTGAAAAGAGGATGTTTGTGAAAATGACATGAAAATTGCAAGGTTTAACTAATTTTTTAGGGTGAAACTATAGAAAAAAGGGTACCTAGAATTAACAATGTTTTTATCCCAAATTGTATAGAATATGCCTCTATTTTGGATGCGCAGCTTTAAAAGCGTAGGATAATGGGTCAAATGCACAGCTCTGTGGGTCAAATGCGTAGATCTAGTTGGATTCAAATGTGCAGCACTATGTTTTATATGTGCAATTCTATATGTCAAATGCACAAAAAGATTGTAGGTGCAACAAAATGGCTCAAATGCGTAGTAGGATGGGTTGAATGCACAACAGAGTTATATGCGCAACAAAAGTGATTATATGCGTAGTAGAGTGTTTTGAATGTGTAGAACTGCATGTACTTGGTTTTCTAGTTCAGTCAAAGAGTTTGATTGGTTTGGAACGTTTTCCTAAGTTAATCTAGGTTTGCAAAGCTGATTTTAGTTCATGTTATTGCTAGAAAACATAGAGAACAAAACTTTTCCATGATTACTTGACAAAATTAAAAACAAACAATTACAACCCTAGGGATGGCAAAGACAATATTTGATGAGTTCTAATTTGGGTTTCCCCAGCCACTTGCATAAAGGTGTGAAAGATAAGTAACTTGATAGCACCGGCTCCCCTCCATGACACTCACTTCTCATGCATATCAAGCACGGTTCCTCCGAAGAGTAGAACTTTTTGTCTCCACTCTAGATGAGTGTATGATGTTGGATGGCTCTAGAGGATTATCCTCCTGTGTCACCAAAAAGGGGATTTTGGCTTACTAGAACATGTAGGTTTTAGTCAAGGCATTTGTTTGGGTGGTTACACATGTGGCCATTCGCTCCGATAAGGAGGCTTCCCAGCCTGCAGAGGTTACACTCCACAGGGTTTTGGGGGAAACATTGATCGGTGTAACACAACAATACCCGTTGTTTACAACTTTCATCACAAACATAATTTATTTTAAGTGACTTGGAGGTTGCTTGGCTTTAGCCCATTATCACTCAAGGTCATCTTGCTTGGAAGGATGAAAATCCAAGGGCAAGCCTCTTCTAAAGTTGACAAAGATAAAATGATAAGTTTGGTATTTTGGTCACCCAGTGAAGGGAAGAGCATAGGCCTATTATCATTTTTCAAGCACAGAAAATAATGGTTCTTTATCCTCCTAGTTAAAGGAAAAAAATAGGTAAATATGTTAACTCTACCAAGCATAGAAATTCATAACAAGATAGCAATAACTTGGAAAAGATTTTGTTAAATTTTATCCCTCTAAGAAATCAATGTGTAGATTGTTGTTTGAAGAAACAAAACAAGTATTACGCTCCCCTATTAAACTATGTGATAGATTGTAGTGCAATATAGTAAAAACATAAAGAAATTGTTTAGTTTTAACCACTAGGTTGGAACTAGATGAAAGTTGTGATGCAACAAAATGATTTACTTTCCTCCTAGTTAAGTCTATGTCATGATTTGCATGAACATATTAAGTTACTCCTTCCTAATTAGTTCTAGGTGACTTAATAATGTAGGTAAAATGACTAAATCTAGCTCCTAACACCTGCAAATGAAAGTTAGTACAGAAAACTTTATAAAACTTTTACAACTTTCTGTTACAAATTGAATGTGTAGGACTGCAAGTCATATGCGCAGTACTGTGTAGTATATATGCAGATTTGTAAATGCATAGTAAAATTAATCTAATATGCAATACTACGTGGTGGATGTGTAGAAAGAGAAAAAGAGCAGGAAGATGCTTCAAATGCGCAGTAAGATGTCGTATGCATAGAAAGGTAAAAGTGCAGCAGAAAGTGTTGATTACACAGAACTAGAAGTTGTATGCATAGAAACAACCTATCATGACATAACCTTCACAAAACACTCAGATAGAAGTTTAAAATGGGGCAAGGCCACATGATGGGCACCAAAAATGTTAGTGGAAATATTGTAAATAGTATTAAACTACTAATAATCTAATAATCTCAATGAAATATGATGCAAATCAAATAAACAAAGTAATATTACCTTGAAGAACGATTTACCTCAAAGCTTCCATTGTCACCTATCTTGTATTGATCTTGTTGATGAGTAGAGCTCTCAGAAGTGTGCACTTCCTCACTGTTTAAAGATGACAATACTTGAATGGCTGTATGTTGGACAAATCCAATGAAGATTACCTACAATGTAACTATTGTGAGGATGAGAGATGGATGATTGAATCCATGGTTGTGTGGATATGAAGATAATGGATATGATGCAACAAGAAATATGGATGTTTTGCCAAAGGCAAGTTGGAATTTCTGTAGAGTAACTTTTCTATAGCTTGTGTGTTGTAGAAATGAGGGAATGAGCTTCCTTTTATAGGCCAAGGAGGGGGCAAATCCATGTGTCAAGATCTTAACGGTGGAGAAGAAGTCTTGAGAGGTGTATGGTGAGGATTGAATTGGTTGAGATGAGGGAGAGAAAGAGGGAAGATGTTCCTCTCACCTTGACATGGAGGAGAGAAAGGTGTGACATGAGTCCACATGTCACAAGGCTCACCATGACCAAAGAGAGAAGGTGAAATAAGGATACATGATTATAAGGAGGTTGGAAAGATTCTAGGGACTATGAAACAAGTGTCACAAAGTGTCCCTTTGACCATGATGTCATGGGGAGACCACATCCATGTGAATAGGATGGTTGGAGGAATAATAGGCCATGTGGGTGAGAGAAAATGGATTAATTTAATATATTTAATTACATGTTCAAGAAGATGAGGTGGACGTGTGAGGTGGATTGGATGTTGTGGAATTATGAATGAAGAGTTTAGAATAGGATGATTTATGATTAAATAATTTGATTATTATTTAATTAAGGAATGACATTAGATGAATAGGCTTAAATTGACTTAATTAAATAAATTGATATTTATTTAATAATTGGACTATTAATGATGAACGTGAATCAAATAGATAAATTGATGAATTTATTAAATGATAAAAGAATGGGAATTAAATAAATAATAAATATTTATTTAATTTTTCTTTTCTATCTTTAGGTGTATACAGTAATGACTAACTAACCCACTTCCCTTCATGCAAGGAAGGATCCTTTATTTCTAAAGAGTCATAATGAAACTATGAAACAAGAACTAAAACAACACAAAGAAGAGAGTTCTAATTAGGACATTGGAATGGAACAACTGTTGAAATGCACCAAACAACTGAGAGGGGGGGTGAATCAGTTGTCACAAAGCTTTAACTACTTTTGCACTTTAAAACATTAATCTCTTGCCCATTGATATTATGATTAAAGGATGAAGGCATGAAATTAGAAACTTAAACACAATTGCAAGATCAAACATAAGAGACACTAGATTTTTATGTGGAAAACCCCAAGGTGGGGAAAAACCACAGAGAAGATTAGCTCTAAAAATATATTGTAATCTTTGAAAAAATGATGTTTAGGCTTGGTCACTCCATGGGCTTAGAACATGTTGGCTCACTACCATGAAGTACAACTAGGTCTAGCAAGCTCACTACCTCAACACTAAACCTTGAAAGACTACAATGAGGGTTGTTAAACCCTACTCGTGGCTCACTACCAAGATCAGTATCTTCTTCATGTTTGAGATTAATATATTGAAGTGCAGTAATTCCTCTGCTATGGTCTGCCTTTTCACCTCCTTTCTCTATCTTCACATCTTCATTCAAGGACACCTTCTCCCCAACCAAATTACAAGTATATATCATTCATCAACCTTGGAATGTACATCAAGGTTGGCATTACATTCATCAACTGTTGGAACAATCTCCAAGGTTAGCATTACAAACATTTACAAAATAGGTCTTGACCTATTACAAGAATTAAGCTAAGGGAGTCTAGCAAAGATGTATGCAGATCATGTTAAATGCCTTAGCTAGGACTCAAACATGATCTTCCACACCACAAAATTCTTTTTCAATCATCAAGATGTCTCTGCAATTACTAAAATTAACCAAGTTGACTAAGACTGGTTACACGCTACCTTGTCTTGGAACAATCTTCAAATTTGATCCAAAATACTCCTTCCAAACCAATCCAAAGGCAATCATGAGGAGCAACCACACAAACTCTAACCACCTTATCCATGAGATTCTTCACACCGAAACTTCACTTGTCTTTAATTGTCATAAAATAAAGATAGCTTGCAGATCACCAAATCATGAACCATTAGAGTTGTAAGCACTTATCATCATCCTAGACTTCCCTCTAGAACCGTAGAGCAAAATACTTCAATGTAGAGGAATGTGGAGCAAAATACTTTCTTCCTACCACCTGTGAATAATTAGAAAAAATAGGTTTTACTCTAGTGATAGTGACTCACTCAATTCTTCATATCGGAGGCTCAAAATTAGGATATAGCAACTTCAGACATGCCTCTACATAACTTCCAATCTACAAACAAAGATCTTCAATATACAAGAGATGTGGAGCAATCTTCTGGACCGCTCAACATGTAAAGCTTCTAGAATAATAGAAAGATAGGATACAATTGACACCAATGACAACAAAGATATATTGACATCAATGACAACACTAATTAGGCACATACTTGCAACAATCTCCCCCTTTGTCATTGATGGCAACATATGATGTGAAAAACTGTAACAGTCATCAAGACAAGATTCTCCCCCTATCTCTTTATACACCTACACTCTTTCTCTCTGAGTTTTTCACATGATTTTCTCTCCCCCTTTGACATCAATGGCAAAGGGAACATACTTGCACTTTGTTGCTTTGAACTAAACTCTCTTCATCGTGACTACTTCCCCTGAGAAGTAGCCCATACAATCATCAATCCAGATTTGGATGTAGAACTTTGAGCACCACCGAAATGATGAGTCTTGTGCATCTTAGTTTAGAGAAGGAGGGGTGATAACCCCTAACTTTTCTATGAGATACTCAAAGGTATCCTTAGGTAGAGGCTTGGTAAAAATGTCTAGAATCTAATCTTTTGTACATACATACTCCAACTTGACTTTATTTTATGTCACTTTTTCTCCCAGGAAGTGATATCTTATGGATATGTGTTTTGTACTTGAATGCATTACTAGATTATTTGATATGTTTATGGCACTTGTGTTGTCACAAAAGATTGTAATTAGATCTTCATACACAACTGTGATGTCCTTCAATTTTTGCTTCATCCATAACACTTGAGTGCAACTGTATGCTACTACAATATATTCTGGTTCTATAGTATACAGAGATATTGAGTCTTGTTTCTTTCTTATCCAGGATACTAGCTATTTTCCTAAGAAGAATGCACCTCCACTTGTACTTTTCCTGTCATCAATATCTTCGGCCCAATCTACATCTGTATATGCATTGAGAGTGAAATCATTATCTTTTGGATACCACAATCCATAATATATTGTGCCTTTTAAATATCACAGTATTCTCTTGACTACCATCACATGTGATTCTTTAGGTTCTATTTGAAATCTTGCCACAAGACAAACTACATCATTATGTTAGGTTTGGTTTGGGTCAGATAAAGTAATCCTCCAATCACAGATCTATACCTTTTCTGATTTGCCATGGGTGAGTCATTATTTTTTCTCAACTTACAACCAGTTACCATGGGAGTGATTACCGATTTAAAGTCCTACATCCCAAACTTTTTTAACAACTCTTTCACATACTTAGACTGAGAAATGAAGATACCTTTATTTGATTAATTAATTTGCAGACCTAAGAAGAAATTCATCTCACCAAACATTGAAATTTCAAATTCATTTTGCATTTCCCTGGCAAAAACTATGCACATACCTTCATTGCCTCCAAAGATAATGTCATCCACAAAGAGTGCCACAATCATGATTTGTTCATTATTGATCTTGAAATAGAGATTGTTGTTAGTAGTACCCTTACTACACCCTAATTGTATCATATATTTATCCAATCTTGCATACCAAGCCTTGGGAGCTTGTTTTAGTCCATACAAAGCTTTCTTTAATCTACACACCATGTCACTCTGATCATATGACTAGAATCCTTCTAGTTGTTCAATACATATCTCTTCCTCTAATTATCTATTGAAGAATGCAGACTTCACATCCATTTGATATACCTTGAAATCTTTGTAGGCTATAAATGCTAAGAACATTCTTATTGCTTCAATTCTTGCCATAGGTGCAAATGTTTCCTCAAAATCTATTCCTTCAACTTGAGAGTATCCTTTGCATACTAATCTTGCTTTGTGTCTTACCACTTCACCATTGTCATTCATCTTATTTCTGAAGACCCATTTGGTGCCAATTTCTTTTTTGTCTAGTGGTCTGGGGACAAGATCCCAGGTCTGATTCTTCTCTATTTGCATCAGTTCTTCTTTCATAGCCTTTACCCAATTCTCATCATTGTAGGCTCCATTTACAGTCTTAGGTTCAATATTGGAAATCAAACAGAAATTTACTTTCTCTTCTATAGCTCTTCTTCTAGTCATAATTCCTTTGCTCTTATCTCCTATGATTTGATCTTCAGAATGATTTAGTTTTACATACCTTGGTGTCTTGGTGATAGTTTTCGGAGCTTGTTCCTCTTCATCTAAACTATCTTCATGTTGTACCATTTCTTTGCTTGCAGAAGCATCTGGTTCATCTGATTCATATCCATTTGATCATTTTTCCTTGCTTTCATCAACTTTGCCATTTGCACTTTCAATGATCTTCAATCTATTATTGTAGCACCAGTAGGCTTTGCTCTTAGTGGAGTAACCAAGGAAGATGCCTTGATCACATCTTGCATCAAACTTACCTAAATCTTCATCTCTTTTGATATAACACTTACTACCAAAAACTTTGAAGTATTTCACAGTGGGAACTTTGCCCTACCAGAATTCATAAGGAGTCTTTGAACTATTACCTTTGTCTTGAACTCTATTTAGGATATATACAGCAGTGTGAATTGCCTCTCTCCAATACACTTCCAGTAGGTCAGCCTCCTTCATCATTGTTCTAGCAACCTCTTGAACTGTCATGTTCTTCCTTTCGACTACTCCATTTTTTTATGGAGTCCTAGGTGTAGATAATTGTCTTTTTATCCCTTGATCCTCATAGAAGAAGTTAAACTCATTTGATGTAAACTCTCCACCTCTATCAAATGTCAAGCACTTGATTTTCAAATCTATCTCATTCTCAACCATTGTCTTGAATGCTTTGAACTTTTCTAGGGCTTTTGTTTTGTCCTTTAAGAAGGTAACCCAAGTCATTCTAGAGTAATCATCAATCAACAACATGAACTACTTATCTCCTTGCATACTTCTTACTCTAGTAGGCCCACAAAGATCTATATGCACCAATTCTAGCAGTCCTTCAATAGATTGGTCCTTGCTTTTGAAGCTTGTTTTTGTCTATTTTCTAAATCAGCACTCCTTGCACAATGTATCAGTAGGCTTCACAAGTTTGGGCAAATCTCTTACAGCCTCGGTGGAACTTATGTTCACAATGTTGTCAAACTTGATGTGACACATCCTTCTATGCCATAGCTAGCTTTCATCAACCTAAGCAAACAAACCATAGTTATCATTTCCTTTCAAATGATAGATATTCCCTTTAGTCTTCTTACTAGTTGTAATCATTGTTCCGAAACTTTCCATGATCTTGCATCCATTGTCCTTGAATCTCAAGTTATATCCCTTGTTGCACATCTAACCAACACTCAAAATATTGTGTTTTAATCCTTTCACATACAAAACATCTTCAGTGTTATGCTTGCCATAAAAAGAAATAGATCCTTTTCCACAAATCTTGCTAGCTGTGTCATCTCCAAATCTAACTAGTCCTCCATCATATCTTTCCAGACTTACAAACTTACTTTTGTCACTAGTCATGTGATGAGAGCATCCACTATCAATAACCCATTCATCTTTATCTTCAACAACCTGAATAGCCAATGTACTTTCCACTAGTTTTTCTTCCTTCATACAATGAGTAGGATTAGTAGACGTGCTCTTCTTTAATAGCAATAAACAAGCATTCATTACCAGAAGTACTAGCATTATCTAGATCACCATATGATACTCCTTCATCAGCATCAAGATCTTCAACATAGTAACAATTCTTTAGAATCTTAGGTCTATCAAGTCTTGTCCTAGGAACTCTTGTGGGACATCTAGAAGCATAATGGCCAACTTTACCTGAACTAAAACATTTAAAAGGTCATTTGCCTTTGTACTTACTAGTACCTCTAGGAAGACTATTAACAAAGTTGGCTTCAAGTTCTTAAAGCTCATAATCTGGTTCCACCTTATACTTGTTAGATCTAGGGGTTCATTTTGAAGTGTCGGCCTTGAAATTAGTCTCTATCTTTGGAAGGGAATCACCTAGTTCTCTCATTTCAAAAGTTGTCATCTTCCTAAGAAGCCGATCTTTTGTAATCATTGTTACTGTCATTATTTCCTCAATTGTGGCCACTTTATGACTATATCCTTTAGGTAGAGATCTAAGAATTTTGTTTATAATTTCAATGTCCTTAATTTTTCCTCCCACACTTTTAATGTTGCAAGGACAAGTTCATCAATCTTTTTCATGAAGGATGTTATGTTGTCATCTTCGCTCATCTTCAAACATTCATATTTTTCCTTCAGACTCTGTAACTTGGTGCACTTTACAGAATCATCTCCTTCATATAGATTCTTTAGCCTATCCTAGATTTCATGAGTAGTTTCCACCTCCATAACCCTTATTACTTCGATATCAGATGGGGCACTCACCAAGGCATCTTTAGTTTTTATGTTCAACTCAAATTGCTTGATTTCATCTTTAGTCTGTGGACCAACCTTCAAAATTTCATACTTGCCTTCAGTTATGTTCCAAACAATATAACCCAAGCAAAGGAGATGGGTTTTCATGTGAATTTTCTAGATAGGGTAGTTTGTCCCATCAAACTACGCACTTTCCTTTTTATATGAGATCTTGGATCAGCCTCAAGTTGTTAAGCTTTCTTCTGAGGTACTGGGCTCTGATACCAATTGTTGAAATGCACCAGACAACTAGGAGAGGGGGTGAATTAGTTGTCAAAAAACTTTAACTACTTCTGCACTTTAAAACATTAATCTCTTGTCCACTGATATTATGATTAAAAAATGAAGGCATGAAATCAGAAACTTAAACACAATTGCAATATCAAATAGAAGAGACTCCAAATTTTTACATGGAAAACCCCAAGGTGGGGAAAACACACAGAGAGGATTAGCTCTCAAAATATATTGCAATCATTGAAAAAATGATGTTTAGGCTTGGTCAATCCACGAGCCTAGAACATGCTGGCTCACTTCCATGAAGTACAGCTAGGTCTAGTAGGCTCACTACCTCAACCCTAAACCTAGAAAGATTACAATGAGGGCTATTAACCCTACTGGTAGCTCACCGCTAGGCTCAGTGTCAAGATCAGTATCTTCTTCATGTTTGAGATTAATACATTAAAGTATAGTAGTTCCTCTGCTCTACTCTGCCTTTTCACCTCCTTTCTCTATCTTCACATCTTCATTCAAAGACACCTTCTCCACAACCAAAATATAAGTATATATATCATTCATCAGCCTTGGAATGTACATCAAGGGTGGTATTACATTCATCAACCATTGGAACAATCTCCAAGGTCAACATTACAAACATTTACAAAATAGGTCTTGACCTATTAAAAGAATTAAGCTAAGGGAGTATAGCAAATATGTATGTGGATCATGTCATTCCTTACCTAGGACTCAAACACAATCTTCCATGCCACAACATGCTTTTGCAATCATCAAGAGATCTCTGCAATTACTGGAATTAACCAAGTCGGCTAAGACTAGTTACATGCTACCTTGTCTGGGAACAATCTTCAACTTTGATCCAAAATACTCCTTGTGGACCAACGCAAAGGCAGGAACATGATGCATGTTGTAATCATCAAGAGAAACCGCACAAACTCTAACCACCTTATCCTGTTGGAATCAGTCTGGACAACTGAGAGGGGGGGTGAATCAGTTGTTTGACAAATTTAACCTTTTCTTCTTTCAACCTTCTTTATCCACTAACAATTAGATTAATGATGTAAACATTAAAGCATGAATCAACAATACTTGAGTAGAAACAAATTGAACACACATAACACCAGAATTTTATGTGGAAACCCAGTTAAGGGAAAACCATGGTGGGGGTTAACCCACAAGATTTGTACCTTGTTAAAAGTACTTAAATGAAATGAAAAGGCACTTGTCTTAGGGCTCATTGCTTAGAGAGGTTCACTACCTACAGGAGGTTCACTACCTACAGGAATTCGTGTTTGATACAGAAATAATGAACTGATAAATAGCATCTTCTTCATGCCTAGTTCAGTCCCATTGAAAGCTTACTAAACTTCTACTCTGCCCCCAAAGGCTTCTTTATTATCTCTTCATCCTTTACTGCCCTTGTTCTTTTGTTCTTCCTCTTCTCTGCTCTGCTTCTAAACCTTCCTTAGGATTTGATCATTTTCACACAAGGATGCTTTTTTCATAACTCATATACATGCCTTTATATCCTTCATCAATCTTGGAATAAACCTCAAGGTCGGTATTACAAACATATGACTTGATGTGAATCACTTTTCTATTAGCCAAACATAACTGGGACTCAAATCTTCCTTGATCAATATGCCACACTTCATAAGATTGTTCTTGGATCATCTGCAACACACTTGAATCATCTGGTTAGCTAGGACTAGGAAGAGGAACAACATAAAGGAAGAAATCTTCAACAACGAGATTGAACTTCAATGCGGACCTCCAACATAGCAGCTACATGATTTAGAGATCTCCACAAGCATATTGAATTCAACAAAAACATCCACAGTCCTCCAAATCATCAAAATCACTTGCATCTTCATCCGGAACCATAAGAACACTGTCTTCCATGACTTTCACACTAGAAAGATTGTTTGTGGACCTTCAAACCACGAACCACTTGAATGGATGATACACACTAACTTCCCAAACATGCCTCTAGATTCGTAGATCATCACATTACGTTTCTGGAACAATCTGGACCTCTTTCCTGTCACTCTGTCTCTTTTGAATACTGTAGAACTGGTTCTATTCAGATGGTCATAGCTTCTTCAAATCTTCATGTGAACCCTTCAAATCTTAAATAGAGTTTCTTCAAACAATCCTCTACTCATCCATATGGTCCACATACATTGATCCTCATTAATTTTCTCAATACTCTCAACATTCCAATCTTCTAAATAAGCAACAAAATAAGATATAGTTGACATTAATGACAACACTATTTAGGCACATATTTTCAACAATCTTTCCCTTTGTCATTGATGGCAACACATGATGTGAAAAAATGATTGAACCAACAAGACAAGAACTTCTCCCTCTTTCTCTTATTACTTCTACAATCACTTTCTTCACTACTCCCCCTTCATCAGCAACTAGTTTTTCACATGACTTCTCTCCCCCTTTGACATCAATGGCAAAGGGCACATATTTGCAATATTTTTCTCCCCTTTTTGTTTTAGACTGATCTCAAAAGTGCATGCTAACTACTCCCCCTGAGTAGTATTTCCTTAACATCAATTTAGATCACAAGATGTGACTATGAATTCCACCGGACTATTGCATCCTAGTGCATCTTAGTTTTGATTAGGAGGGGTAATAACCCCTAACTTCTCTCTGATATACTCAAAACTATCCTTGGGAAGAGGCTTAGTGAAAATATCCACAATCTAATCCTTTGAAGACGCAAACTCTAACTTGACTTCATTCTCATTTACCTTCTCTCTCAAGAAATGAAACTTGATGGATATGTGCTTTGTCTTTGAATGCAACACCAGATTCTTTGAGATGCTTATTGCACTAGAATTATCATAGAAGATTGTGATAGGTTCCTCAAACACAATTTTGATGTCCTTCAACATTTTCTTCGTCCACAAAACTTGAGTACAATTGTATGCTACTGCTATATACTCCGCCTCTACTGTAGATAGGGATATTGTCTCCTACATTTTGCTCAACCAAGAAACCAATCTACTTCCCAAGAAGAATACACCACCACTAGTGCTTTTTCTATCATCCACATCTCCTGCCCAATCAGCATTTGTATATGCATGTAGAGTTAAGTTATTATCCTTTGGATACCTTAAGCCATAATCAATTGTCCCTTTGAGATATCTAAAAATTATCTTAACTGCTACAACATGGGATTCTCTAGGATCAGCTTGAAATCTAGCAACAAGTCCAACTACATTCATGATATCAGGTCTGGTCTGAGTTAGATACAGCAATCCTCCAATCATTGATCTATACCCTTTCTGATCTACCTTAGGTTAATTATCATGCTTACTTAACTTGCATCTAGTTACCATAGGAGTACTTATTGGTTTTGACTCCTCCATTCTAAACTTTTTCAACAATTCTCTCACATACTTAGACTGAGATATGAAGATATGTTTATCTGACTGAGTGATTTGCAGACCTAAAAAGAAATTCATTTCACCAAACATTGACATCTCAAATTCACTCTGCATCTAATCAGCAAATGTTTTGCACATACTCTCATTTCCACCAAAAATGATATCATCAACAAATACATCAACAATCAGAATGTTCTCATGATCAATCTTAAAGTAAAGATTACTGTTAGCAGTGCCTTTGCGATAACCTATCTTTAGAAGATACTTGTCTAATCTTGCATACTAGGCTCTTGGGGCTTGTTTGAGTCCATACAATGTTTTCCGTAACTTGCAAACCATATCTCTCTGATTAGACAACTAAAATCCTTCTGGTTGCTCAATGTAGACTTCTTCTAACTCTCCATTTAGGAATGCTAATTTGACATCCATCTGATAGACCTTGAAATCTTTATAAGAAACAAATGCAAGAAATATTCTGATTGCCTCTATTCTTTCCATCGGAGCAAAAGTTTTTTCAAAATCAATTCCTTCCACTTGTGAATATCCTTTGCATACCAACCTTTCTTTATTTCTTACAACTTCACCATCTTCATTTAGTTTATTCTGGAAGACCCATTTAGTTCCAATCACATTTTTGTCCTCAAGTCTAGAAACAAGATCCCAAGTGTGATTCTTTTCAATTTGCATTAATTCTTCTTCCATTGCTTTTATCCAATTTTCATCTTTGTAGGATTCACTTACTGATTTTGGTTCAATATTTGAAATCAGACAAATCTCTTCTTGATCTTTAGAATTCTTCTCCTAGTTCGAACACCTTTATTTCTATCTCCTATGATTTGATCTTTAGGATGATTAATCCTTACATACCTGGGAGTTTTGGGATTTGCTTGAACTTCTGCTTCTTGAGCTTGTTCCTCAACTTATGTATGAACTTCTTGAGTTATCAGATTTTCCAGATCAATCTAGATCTAAGTCTAGGTCTAAACTTGTCTTTCTTGACTTTGACTTTCATCTTGATCTTCTAAATTGTATCAGCAAGACCTAGAATGTCCTTCTTTACTCTCATCAACTCTAACATTTGCACTTTCAACAATCTTTTTCAATCTTTTGTTAAAGCACTGGTATGCCTTACTTTTAGTAGAGAATCCCAGAAATATTCCCTCATCACTTCTTGCTTTAAACTTGCCTAGATCCTCATCTCTTTTCATATGGCATTTATTACCAAAAACTCTAAAATATCTCACAGTAGCAGGATGAACAAACCATAGTTCATAAAGGGTCTTACCAGAATTGCCTTTGATCTATACCTAGTTAAGAGTGTAGACAACAGTACTCATAGTTTATCTCCAATAGACTTGAGGAACATTTGTTTACATCATCATGGTCTTGGTAGCTTCTTGAATGGTCCAGTTCTTTCTTTCCACAACTCCATTTTGCTGAGGAGTCCTAGGAGTAGATAACTGTCTCTTTATTCCATGCTTTTCACATAATGTATCAAACTCACCAGAGGTAAATTCTCCACCTCTATCAGATCTTAGACACTTTATTTTCTCACTAATCTCATTTTCCACCATCACCTTGAACACCTTAAACTTGTCAAGAGCTTCTGATTTTTCTTTTAGGAAGGTTACCCACATCATTCGAGAGTAACCATCAATTAGCAACATGAAATATCTATCTCCTTGCACACTCCTAATTCTAGCAGGACCACAGAGATCAGTATGCACCAGTTCCAACCGTCCACTTGAAAATTGTTCTTTACCTTTGAATGAAATTTTGTTCTGTTTACCCAATTGACATTCTCTACACATGCTATCAGGTTTCACAAGTTTTGGAAGATCTCTTATAGCCGTAGTAGAACTTATCTTGACAATGTTATCAAAATTCACATGACACATCCTCCTATGCCATAACCAACTTTGATATGTCTGAGCAATCAAACAACTTTTGCCAGAACTACTTAAATGAAAGATGTTACCTCTAGTTTGAGTACCAGATGCAATTTCAATTCTGAAGCTTTCCAAGATTCTACATTTTCCATCCTTGAATCAGAAATCATAACCCTTGTCAACCAATTGTCCAACACTAAGAAGATTATGCTTCAGTCCTTCCACATACAGAACATCATTGGTGTTATTCTTACCATCAAAAGAGATGGATCCTCGGCCACAGATTCTACCAGCTGAGTTGTCTCCAAATTTCACAAATCCACCTTCATATTTTTCAAAGCTTACAAACTTACTTTTATCACCAGTCATATGATGAGAACATCCACTATCAACCACACATTCATTCTTTTCAACAACATGAATAGCCAAGGCACTTTCCACATTTGCACAGCTACCAGATTTAATAGACACTGGATCTTTCTCTGATAGCAATGAACACCCAATCACCTTTAGTGGAACCTCCATGATCATATTCATCATCTGTAATTCCTTCTCTAGCTTCTTGGACATAGTAACATTTCTTCTGACCTTTATATTTTTTAGGGTTTGGTTTTGAAAACCTCTCCAGACTTCTTGAGGCAAAATGACCAATCTTATTACAAAAAAAACATTTGAATGGCAACTTTCCTTCATACTTACCGGACCCTCTTGGCTTTCTTTTGGCAATAAGAGCTTCAAGATATGCAGTCTCAATTTCATCATCTTCAAGATCCTTCCTTGTCTTGACAAATATGTTTGATCTTCTTGAAGCACTTTCACCTGGATCATATCTTTGCTTTCCATAGACATTGGCCTTAAATGCATATTCAAACTTAGGGAGAGAATCACCAAACTCACTCATTTCAAATGCTAAAATTTTACCAACTAAATGATCCCTTGTAATAGTTGTTATTGTCTTGATCTCTTCAATGGCAATAGCTTTATGCTTGTATGCTGCAGGTAAGGATCTGAGTACTTTAGCAACAATCTCTGAGTCTTCCAATACTCCACCAGCATTTCTGATACCGGTCACAAGTTCATTTACTTTCTATATGTAGGAAGTAATGTTTTTATCTTCACTCATTACCAAGATTTCATATTTACCCTTCAGGCTCTGTAGCTTGGCACATTTGACATACTTTTCACCTTCATACAGATTTTCCAACTTATTCCAGATTTTATGAGCAGTTTTCAAATCCAGGACATTTGCCATTTCTATATCAGTCAGGGCACTCAACAATCCTTCTTTGGCTTGAATATTTTGTTTAGCATCTCTAAGTTCATCTATAGTTGAAGGGCCATTCTTCAGAATCTTATACTCATTCTTGTTGGAATTAGCCCTGACAACTAAGAAGTGGGGTGAATTTGTTTTTCCACAATTAAAATTTTCTACCTTTAAACTTATTTTACCACTTATAATCAAATTAATGATATAAACATTTGAGCATCAATTAATAACACATGAGCAAAAATAGAAATAACACACTTGACACCAAGATTTTTGACATGGAAACCCGGTTAAGGGAAAAACCATGGTGGGGGTTAACCCATGAAGATTATACTTTGTTAAAAGTATTTTACAAAGGAATGCACATGCATTTTGGCTAACTGCCCAGAGCTCACTACTCAAAAGGAGACTCACTGCCTACAGAGATGATTACAAAAGATTACAGTTTATTTGAACTGAAGAGTAGCATCTACTAATGCAAGAAATTAGTTCTGGTTTAGGCTTAGAATACTGATCTTACACACTTCATCTTCACTTTGCCCTGATCACTACTCTCCCATAATCTAGACCATAGTTCTCCTTTCTTTCACACTCTAATCTACTTTTCGCACTTGTTCCATCACACCAACACACACAGCTTCACTTCCCAAATCCATCGGCTATATATATAACCGCATCATGAATTTTAACAACTTTTCAATCAACTTCAAGAATACTTGAAATTCTTATTGAAGACTCTACTCTATCGGCTAAATCCATACACCAATATTGATGCGTACCAAAAATAACTTTTGTAGATCATCATACATGTCACTCACTAACATTATATCTCATTTACATCTCATCAAAGCACTTCTATTGGATCTGCACAAGGATTTAACACAAGTTAGCTTGTTCTTCACTAAACTATTTTGTCATAATAGGACTCAGTATTCAGATGCTCATAACTATTGATGATTGTTTTTACACATTCATAACAAAAATTAAAATTCACAAAATGAACCTAACTATCTTGAAAGATATGAAGAAATCAATTAAGATTACTTAATCCCAAGTTTTTGTATGGTCAAGTCTTAACCTTGTGGATAACTCAGTAGGTTGATGTGAAGTTGTAATATGCAAGGGGCCTTACTTGATTTAAGGTGGTTGATGACTTACTGTACTTGAATTATGCAAAATATCACAAATATCAACATTTTATTCATTTCTTTGCATAAATTTGTTACTGTATCACAAAGCTTTGTATGCTTTATAATAAAACAAGATTTTCTTTCAAATCAATATGAAAATTGTCAAATATTAACTCAATTGTTCATGCTTTCTTTTGATGTAAGACAATTTCCTTCAAATTTCTGCGTTTAAGCTAAGTATTTCAAATGTTTGGGAAAAGTTAGAAAAATTTAAATTGAACTTCATTCTGCTACAGGATCTAAATGCTCTATTATTCATGTTATAAGAAGTACAACAACTTGATTAAATCAACAGACTAAACCTTTAAATGTAAGCCCTGAGTATTTTCATGAACATACATTTAAGATTGCAAGCTTTTGAAGAGATAATATTTCAAATATTAACAAGAGCCAGAAAATACTCTAAAGTAGATGTAGAATTCTAGATGTATTTGTATTCAAAATATACAGTCACATATGATTTACAATGTATGAATGACTCTTTGCTTCATTAATCAACTTATGGAAAACTTACAAAATGTCTTACAGATACAGTAAGGAAGCTAGATGCTCCACGCATTCCTTAATGTAGACACAAGCGACCTCCTCTAAACTAAAATGTTCTTCTAATCAAAATGTTTAAACAACTACAATTGCTAGCTATTCCTTCAAAATCTCTGTGTAATTTATGTACAAGTAGCAAAGTTCCTTATATAGATTTCGAAACTTCCCATTGCTATGGCTACAAACTTCATCTATGGTTGAGATCCTTCCATTATTTATCAATGGTGCACATTCATCTCTAACCATCTGTCAAAATATCTAAATGGCATCTTTTCCTTTTCAAAGGATGCTATTGGAATCTTTTCCAAAAAATAAGATTCCCTTTCTCTTTGACTTCTGCTTGCTGATATTCTTTACTTGACTTTTCTCAAAACTGCTACCTCCTTTGTCTTTTCATTCCTTTAAGTATGTTTTGAAATTATTGATCACACCTTCCACAAAAGTACGGTCCCCTCCTGGACTCTTTGTCCATATATACTCCTGTAGTGCAACTCCTTCCAATTTCTTTTCTTTGTTTTCTGATCCTTCACTCCTTTTCTTGTACTTCTTCATTTTAGCACTGTCTTCCATTAATGGATCGATCATCTGCTTGCTCAAGTATGCTTCAGGGCTTTCCATGCATGGTGTGAAAATGGCATTAAATTCTATCAAAGCCCTTTCCAATTCATATGTTGGTATATCCATGCATTCATGCTCTAAGAGTCTTTCTATTATCTTCTTGTGCATTCTAAACATTTCATCTACTTTTTCTTCTACATCCTAGGCAACTGTTATACACTTTCTAAGATTATCTTCCTTAAATTTAAGTTCTAATCTTTCTTGTGGCACTTGACTTGCTAGTGAAGGTGTAATTACTCCTTCATTGATTAACTCCTCTGCTCTTTCTTCTATTTTTGTCAACTGTTCCAGTTCAGACCTGCATTCTTCTCTTCTAAATTGACAATTATGCACAAGTATATTACATTTGTTCTTTTCTCTTGCAACCACTTCCCAACCTTTCACAGCCTATTTTATTATCTTCTCACCTTCTTGAATAAAATCTTTGAACCATTCATCAATAATATTGGCCTTGAGCCTCCTATTTTCCATATCCTTTATTTCCTCTTTGGATATAAATGCTATGTCACTCGACAATTCTGGGACTGTGATATTGGGATCAAATATCCCTTTAATACATTGCTATAATTGGACAATACGTCCCTTCAAATACTCTTTCTTGTCTTTGTCTTTTCTCAACATCTCTGTTCTTACTTGGTGCATATCTTCCCGTGCATTGATTTTGCTTTCAACATTTTGTCTTGGTTTGGCCTTCCAGGGGTTCTCCATTGCTTTTATCTTGTTTTGCTAAGGTCAGAAATATCTATATTTTAGTCTCTATGTGACTCTATACCCAATAGATGTATAGGCCACTGATCTAACTATTTAGTAGGAAAACATCCCATAGAGGTCACCAAATTGTTGACCCATTTTGTCCTCTGACCAGAGCCAAACAGTCAACCTGGTATTTTCCTTGAAAAGCCTTTGGAAAATGTTGCCAAAAAATGAAAAGTGCCAAGTTGCCTAAGGAACCTTACCATTGGAAAGAGCTTGAAAAAATAGGCAGGTTTGCTTTTTACATCACCCTGAAATTTGGCCAAATAAAGAAGTTATTGACGGTCAAAGTTTTGGTCAACATACAGTTCAAATGTGCATTTTTGGCGGGCTTCAAAATCTCCATCGGCCTTAGGAAATATGAAAATTCTTGAGTTTAACGCATTTTTTGATTTGCATATCGGGCTAAGGAAATGCATATACAAAGGGGGAATCTTTCGCAGATTCTTGGGAATATTCTAGGTTTGTATATCGGCAATATGCAAGTGGAGATGCAAGAGAAACATACAATGTATAAATATGCATTCATGGCATATTCCTCATAGATTCCCCATTTGTATGTTTAGCACTTGTATATTTGCCTTGTATGTTCGTACATACAAGCAAATATACATTCGCTAAATATACAAAGGAAAATCTACATTCGTGGCATTTTCCCCAGAATATTCCGCAGTTGTATGTCAGCAGGCTTGTATATTGCTTTGTATGTTCACAAAATTCAAAGGAGATATACATGGAAGACATACATTGTGGGAATATTCCTCAAATATTCCCTATTTGTATGTCTAGAGGTTTGTATATTGCATTGCATATTTGTCATACAAGGCCAATGTACAAGGAAACATACATCTGCTACAATAGATATGTATCGGCTCAAGGATAAAAGGAGATGTATATTTCACATTGTATGTATTCTACATACAATCAAACATGCAAAGAATTATACAAGGCCGAACATACAAAAGGTGGGGTCCACAGGTTTACAAATAAAATTGCATGCAAGAAGTGTCGTAGGGAAATATACAAAGGAGTTTGTATATTGCGATATACAAAAAAAAAATACAAAGAGTGGAGATGCAGGCCGGACCTGGCAGAACAATGAAACACAGCTCAGTGGTGTTTTGAGGTCCGCAGCTTGTATATTCAAACATACAAAGGTGTAGATACAAAGTTATATGCTGGGCATTTTCAAAGAGGTGGGGCCCGCATATACAAGGGGAAAATTGTATGTATATACAATTTTGAAAATTCAAAGAGATATACAAGGCCCGATATGCAAAGCGCTATGTATGTGTAGAAGGAGTTGTAGGATGAGTTTTGAGTGCCGATTCAGGTGCCAAGATGCAGCGATATATACAGGGACGCAAATGCAGTATATACAGACAATTGACTGAAAGTTTGACCACCTATATCTCCTTCATTTTGGCAAATTTTGGTATGCTCCAAGAGGCAAAGTTGCATATTTTGGTCCCCTCTTTCATTTGGTAGGGTTTTTCAAGAGTTTTGTCACTTTTTCAAATTCAGATATGGAGTTGCATATTTTGGACGATTGGATGTTTCAGCGACTTATTGAATGAGATATAGATAGTTTTGCATTCATTACTGTAGGTTAGGGAAGCTGCTCGCATTCATGATCAAAATATCTCCTCACTGATGCATTGGTTGAAGATTGGTGATGAGTAAGCAGCTGCAATAAAGACTTAAAATATCTCCTATCTGCCCAACCCCAGATTTTGACATCATAGCTGTTGTAGCTGGACAGTCATCGATTGAGATATTTTTCTATGACAGCTCTTTGAGCAAATTTTTGTAACTGACTTAGGATAGTTTTGGAATGCTATAAGTATGTATTCGAATGTTCTAAATAAGGTTGGAATTTTTTTGGCATTAAGGTTTTTCTATTTCCAAACAGAGTTTTCATATGTTGTAGCCGTGCCTTTCCATTGAATATATGCAAGTTAATTTTACCTCTTTACTGATTTTTCTAGTCCTGTGTGAATTTGCATATGGTTTGTCTGTGAATGTTTTATTCCTCACAATCATATTGCTTCTCACCTCTGCTAGAGTCATCTAACCTGTGTATGCCTACTTGCCATATTCTGATTGTATTGTGCATCCTTCAGTTCTGTGGAAGTTTCTTTAAATCTGTCTGGTGTATCACCTTTTTATGTTTTCAAGCTTTTATTCATTTTTATTACAAGCATTCTCTCTCCCTTTTCCCCCCAAAATTCAGTAGTTTCAAGTGATAGCTAGACAAGGAAGCCGGCCTTCTCCGGAGGTCTGATCTCATTTAGCAAAGTCCCACACTTAGAGATCATTCCCATGTTATTCCAGTTTGCAGAGGTTTCACAACTATATGCAAGGGTGCAAAATTGGGTGATAACAACTTTGGCACACCTAGTGGGACACAAGAAATTAGAGTAACAATCAAATTAATAGCCATAATTGTTGGTTTTGATGTACAACCAGTCATTGCAGACCTAGGTTAAAATTTATACATCTAGCGACTCAGACTGAGGAAAGACAAACAGACCAGTTTTGCTGATACATATTTTATGAGAAAGATAGCAACTAGGAGTTTAAGTTCAAGTCCATTCAAATATTTGCAGCTCTCTCCACCTAGAAGACTGAGCAGAGTTGTAACAAGGACTCCAGTTTCCAAAAGAGTATAGTCAACTCCCCCAGGTTTCAGACTAGTTGCTTCTATTCCCACAGTAACTCAAGCGAATCTACCTATAGCTCTTTAGATGGCAAGAAATCAGCCATTTGTGACTTTTGATGGGGGGAGTCCTTTGAATCTAATGGTGCATGATGTGATACCAATGGCAGCTTTGAAGAATCTACCCCATTTCATAGGGGAAAATTAGGCTACTCCGTTTGAGCACATTAGAGACATAGCATCTCTGTGTGGGGTTCATCATGTCACTCAGGAGAATGTAGCCATCAGATTGCTGGCTACCTCTTTCAATTGGAAGGCATTACAATGGTTCAAGAGTCTACCAGTACAAACTATAGGAAACTGGGCTGAGCTAGGAGAGAAATTAAACAAGCAATTTCAAGAAAAATCAGATAATCTATCATTGGTCGAACAGATGACCACCATAAAGAGAGCTCCGCAGGAGCAAATGATGGATTTTAACTTTAGATTTCAGAAGACGTGGGACAGAAGCCCTGCCATGGTAAGACATCTAGCTGAATATGCATTTCTATATTTTTTGAAAGCCCTAAATAATGATATTTCAGTAATGATTCAATCACTAGGAGGTAATAGTTTACCAGATGCGTATGAATTAGCAATTAGGGCAAAGAATAACCTCATTCAGGCCAGAAAAATAGCACCCAGACCACCAGTGCCTATCTTTCCTGAGATTCAGGCTTCTATGCCTTTGCCAATTCCATGTTTTTCCCTTGTGCCTACTATTGCAGCATTACCAAATATTGCTAATTCTGAACCTACTGCCTCTAGTTCATCTCAAGAGTTGAGAGAGATTAAAAATAATCAACAAAAGATTGAGGGTATCCTTCAAACTTTTAGAAATGAACTGGTAAGCATAAAGAAACAATAGCCCCAGAGGCCCTATCAGCCTTATCAGCAATCTAGTCATGGGCAGAATCAACCACTTCAAGACCAAAATCAGCTGTATCAAGCTAATAGACCGCCTTATCAAAGCAACTATCAAGGTGCCAAACAGAATGTAAATCAAAGGCCTTTTCTACCTTATAATCCAACACCTATTAACACTGTAAGGGACCTTGTCCCTGCTCAGAACAACCTAGCAGCTAAATATGAGTGGTGCTACCCATGCAATCAGCCACACAGTCAAGCAACCTGCTCAAATGGAGTCATAAATTAGGCGTTAATGGTGCAAATGTGTCAGCCTCATAGTCAAGTACACCAAATGATGGGGTTGTGCAACAACTGGAACAACCTCAGAGTGAATTTGCTTTCATGAACTGGTAGGAAGGTGAATTTTGTGGCATAAACAGCGATAACACCTCAGTTGTAGCAAATACAAGAGCAAAGAAAAGGGGTTATGAGGTAGAACAAGCAGCAAATAAAGGAAAAGCATTTGCTGATTTTCCTGCACCCCAAATTCCCTATATTCTACAAAGAAATGACCTAGCAAAAGCAAGAGAGATGCCTCGTTTGCAACTAGACGTCACTACTACAAAATCAAATCAGAAGGTGAGTGCCATTCCACTTTTCAATATTATTGAAAATATGAAAAAGATGAATGTGACAATGTCTATGTGGGATTCTTTAGCCATCCTGGGCCAAAAAGACATATTACAATCTGTCTTGTCTAATTTGAAGGTGTCCAAAGATACAACTGTTGACCCAAATAGGGTTGTCCTTACTAATTCCTCTGAGGATAACAGCAAATAGCCTAACAAAAGTACTAGGCCACTCCCATTCTATATATCATTGATAATTGGAGATAAATTAGTTCATAATTGCATGGTAGATAGTGGAGCAAGCAGTTATGTGATGCCTAAACAAATTGTAGACCAATTAGGGCTCAAGTACCAGCCTCTTGAGAAGGGTGTACTCCAATTAGATGGCACAACTATTAGTATTGTGGGTGTAATAAAAGACCTAAGTCTCACTCTACATACCTGTCCCAATGTTTCCATCTGCCAAGAGGTCTTCATTATTGATTTGCCTCCCTATTTTGCCATGTGCCTATCAAGAAAATTCACACCCAAAATAGGAGGATACCTATCCTCTGACTGGTCCCATGTGTTTTTTAGGACCACATATGGCACTAAGGTGACCCTAAGATTTGAATTGCTTTCAAATCATCACATAGAGCCCTATACACCAAGTGTGGTTAATGCAAATCACATTATTTCTGATGATCTTTAACTTGTGGTAGCTCAAGAATTACAAGCTGAGAGTATACTAGAAATGTTATTAAGGGAATCATCCTTAGAAGATGTTGTAGATGATCCTAAAGCACATATTCAAGAAAATGGTATGAGGGTCTATATACTTCATGAGCCTGAGGCAGCAATTCCAAGTATGATAAAGGATGCAGAACAATAGACAGAGCAGCAAGGAGAAGTATGGAAAATGTTTTTTGATGGCTCTAGGAGTAGAAATGGATCTGGTGGTGGTGCAATGCTTGTATCCCCACAGGGTGAAAAATATTTTTCTTCTTTCCGTTTTGCCTTTGCATGTACAAAAAACATTGTTGAATATGAATGATTAATTCAGGGTTTGCAATGGGCAAGAAAGAGGAAAATAGGTTGTTTGCAAGTATTTGGGGATAGTGAACTAATTGTAAATCAGGTAAGAGGACTACATCTTACCAAAAATGATACCTTGAAGTGCTATAAGCATAGGGTATGGAACATGATTGAGGAGTTTGATGCTTTTAATTTGATTTCCATTCCAAGAAATCAAAACTCCCATGCTGATAGATTAGCTGCAATTGGGGCACAGTTTGACATCCCTAGTGACATTCAAAAGGAGAAAATGCAACCTCATGTAAAAATAGTGGACATACCCTCTATCCCCGATAATAATGTTCATTGGTAGGTCTTTGAAAGTGATGAATAGATTCTGAGATTCCTGTTAGAGGAAGATGAGTTTTCCATGATGAATTAGGATAAACTCAAATGGCAGTATGGCAATGATCAAATTATTCAGCTGAAGACAAACAAGCTGCCCAAGGGATTGGTGACTTTGGAGTCTATTTTTGGCACTGATGATCAGATGAAGAAGACTAAGACTGGTATGCAAATAAAAGAGGAACATTATGAGGAGTTAGAAATTTTTAAGGGAAAACTCATAAAAATAGGTAAAATTTGTTCAGCTGAGGACATGAGAGCTTTTATTGCTCTTTGTCAAGAATTTAAGGAGGTATTTGCTTGGGATTATTTAGACCTAAAGGGATTTGATCCTCATATTGCCCAACACACCATAGAATTGGAACCAGGTGCAAAGCCTATAAGGCAGAGGCAGAGGCCCCTAAATCCAAAGCTAGAACCCCTGATGATTAAAGAATTAATTAAGCTAATTGAAGGAAAGATCATTTTTCCCATCAAGCATACTTCTTGGGTCTCAAATCTTGTCCCTGTGAGGAAGAAGAATAGAGAAATTAGGCTGCGCGTTGATTTTAGGGACCTAAACAAAGCCTCCCTAAAAGACCACTACCCACTTCCATCAATGGAGCAGATTTTACAAGTAGTGGCTGGCTCGGAGAGATTTTCTTTGCTTGACAGATTTTCTAGTTACAATCAGGTGTTGGTCAAGGAGGAGGATCAATTCAAAACTACTTTCACTACCAAGTGGGGCACCATGGCCTACAGGAGGATGCCTTTTGGTCTCTCTAACATTGGCTCGACCTTTCAAAGAGCCATGGATATGGCGTTCAAGGGTTTGCTATACAAACTGGTGCTAGTGTACTTAGATGATATAACAATTTTTTCCAAGAATGCATGTGAGCATTTATCCCACTTAAGGCAAGTTTTTGAGAGATGCCAGGAGTTTGGGATATCCCTTAATCCAAACAAATGCATTTTTGATGTCCATGAAGGCAAGTTGTTAGGGCATGTTGTCTCAAAAGAAGGCATTACTATTGATACTGAAAGAGTAAGGGCCATTTTAGAGCTGCCTTTACCAAGTCATAAGAAAGGATTACAAAGTTTTATTAGCAAAATTAATTTTCTGCAAAGGTTCATCCTTGATATTGCAAACCTTTTGAAACCTTTGACATCCATGTTGAAAAAGAATATAGTCTTTAATTGGACAAAAGAGGCCAGACTCAATTTTGAGTCTATAAAAGAAGCATTGTCAGTTGCGCCAACCTTGGTACATCTTGACTTTTCCAAAGATTTTATTCTATATGCTTATGGCGGCCTAGATACAATCTCTGTGATTTTAGTGCAGAAGCAGAGTAGCGGCTTTGAGTAGCCAATTGCTTTTTTCAATCAGGGGCTGGAAGAATATGAACAGAAGTATAGCTTTGTTGAGAAGCACATCTTTGTAGTGATAAGGAGCCTCAAGAAATTTTGGCCTCTTGTTTCTAATAACAAGATACATTTGATGGTGGCTCATCTCAGCGTGAAGGAGTTCCTATTGAGCAAAGATATAAATGAGAAAAGAGCTGGTTGGATCACCAAGGTCATGGAATATGATGTGGATATCCAAGTAACCAAGCTTGTCAGAGGTAGAGGACTTAGCGAGCAGCTTGCTACTAGTTCCAATAAGGAGGATGAGACAATTTTTACCATTGATGATGCACCTCAAGATAATGCAGCAGTAGCGAACACAAGCTGGGTTACTGATATGACTAAATTTTTACAAACTGGCAAATGTCCAGTAGGTCTAGATAGAACTAAAAGAAGATATTATAGACTACAATCGGTTCCATATGTTTTAATAAATGGCATCCTTTTCAGAAAGGACTTTAATGGTGTCTTGTTAAGGTGCATTGATGAAGATCAGACTGACAAGGTACTACATGAATTTCATGATGGAGCAGCGGGGGGTCATTTTGCCCTGAAAACTACCGCTTGGAAAATAATGAGAGCTAGCTATTACTGGCCTAGCTTATTTAAGGATGCCCATGCATGGTCAAGGAAATGTGTAAAGTGTGTCATTTTTGCAGGAAAGAAGAGGTTGCCAGCCTTACCTCTGTGGCCAATTCAAATAGAGCAACCCTTCATGAGATGGGGTGTTGACTTTGTAGGACCCATTAATCCACCATCAAGTGCAGGCCACAAGTGGATTCTTACAGCTACAAATTTTTTCACAAGATGGACTGAAGCAGTAGCTCTAAAGGAATCAAATGAAAATATTGTTTTAAATTTTTATCATGACTTGATTTCTAGATTTGGAGTGCCTGAGTCAATAATTTCTGACAATGCTTTAGCCTTTGTTGGCCTAAAGATAACTAATTGGGCTGTCAAAAATGGGATCTATCTAAATACTTCTTCTAATTATTACCCACAGGGCAATGGTTTGGCTGAGTCTACCAACAAAAATCTTATAAGGATTATTAAAAGATCAATGGAGGACAACCAGAGGACCTGGCACACTAATTTGAAATATGCCTTATGGGCAGATAGAATAACTCCTAAGAGGTCCATTGGAAACTCTCCATATATGTTAGTATATGGGAAGGAAGCAAGATTGCCTATCTCTATAGAATTGCCAACACTAGACATCATGAATCAGCTAGAAATGTTTGAAGAAGAAGATCCCATGGCTATCAGATATGCTCAGCTTATGGAGCTTGAAGAAATCAGAGACAAGGCTATGAAGACTATGGAATATCATTAGCTTCAAACAAAAAGAAATTTTGATCAGAAGGCCACCCCCAGAAGCTTTAGAATGGGTGATATGGTGCTCAAATGGGACGAATTGAAGAGCAGGCCTGGAAAGCACTCCAACTTTGACAACATGTGGAGTGGTCCATTTCTCATTACTGAATGCAGGGAGCACAATGCATTTCAGTTATCAAATATGGATGGACAAAATCTGCCTATCCCAGTCAATGGGATACACCTAAAGAAGTGTTTTGAGGTATGAGTGCCTTGTAAATCACTAAACTAGGTCTCTATGCTTTCAATAAGTGCTGTTGCACATTAGTTTAGATCTACTTTTGCTTTCCCTAAATGCTATCTAGCATAGTTGAAAGATTTTGCTTTCAACATTTTGTCTTGGTTTGGCCTTCCAGGGGTTCTCCATTGCTTTTATCTTGTTTTGCTAAGGTCAGAAATATCTATATTTTAGTCTCTGTGTGACTCTATGCCCAATAGATGTATAGGCCACTAATCTAACTATTTAGTAGGCAAACATCCCATAGAGGTTGCCAAATTGTTGACCCATTTTGTCTCCTGACCAGAGCCAAACAATCAACCTGGTATTTTCCTTGAAAAGCCTTTGGAAAATGTTGCCAAAAAATGAAAAGTGCCAAGTTGCCTCAGAAACCTTACCATTGGAAAGAGCTTGAAAAAATAGGTAGGTTTGCTTTTTAGATCACCTTGAAATTCGGCCAAATAAAGAAGTTATTGACGGTCAAAGTTTTGGTCAACATATAATTCAAATGTGCATTTTTGGTAGGCTTGAAAATCTTCATCAGCCTTAGGAAATATGAAAATTCTTGAGTTTTATGCATTTTTCGATTTGCATATCGGGCTAAGGAAATGCATATACAAAGGGGGAATCTTTCGTAGATTCCTAGGAATATTTTGGGTTTGTATATCGGCGATATGCAAGTGGAGATGCAAGAGAAACATACAATGTATAAATATGCATTCATGGCATATTCCTCATAGATTCCCCATTTGTATGTTTAGAGCTTGTATATTTTCTGTTCGCACATACAAGCAAATATACATTCGCTAAATATACAAAGGCAAATGTACATTCGTGGCATTTTCCCCAGAATATTTCGTAGTTGTATGTCAGCAGGCTTGTATATTGCTTTGTATGTTCACAAAATTCAAAGGAGATATACATGGAAAACATACATTGCAGGAATATTCCTCAAAGATTCCCTATTTGTATGTCTGGAGGTTTGTATATTGCGTTGCATATTTGTCATACAAGGCCAATGTACAAGGAAACATACATCTGCTACAGTAGATATGTATCGGCTCAAGGATAAAAGGAGATGTATATTTCGCATTGTATGTCTTCTACATACAATCGAACATGCAAAGAATTATACAAGGCCGAACATACAAAAGGTGGGGTTTGCAGGTTTACAAATAAAATTGCATGCAAGAAGTGTCGTAGGGAAATATACAAAGGAGTTTGTATATTGCGATATACAAGAAAAAAATACAAAGAGTGGAGATGCAGGACGGACCCGGCAGAACAATGAAACACAGCTCAGTGGTGTTTTGAGGTCCGCAGCCTGTATATTCAGACATACAAAGGTGCAGATACAAAGTTATATGCTGGGCATTTTCAAAGAGTTGGGGCCCGCATATACAAGGGGAAAATTGTATGTATATACAATTTCAAAAATTCAAAGAGATATATAAGGCCCGATATGCAAAGCGCCATGTATGTGCAGAAGGAGTTCTAGGATGAGTTTTTGAGTGCCGATTCAGGTGCCAAGATGCAGTGGTATATACAAGGACGCAAATGCAGTATATACAGACAGTTGATCGAAAGTTTGACCGCCTGTATCTCCTTCATTTTGGCAAATTTCGGCATGCTCCAAGAGGCAAAGTTGCATATTTTGGTCCCCTCTTTCATTTGGCAGGGTTTTTTTAGGAGTTTTGTCACTTTTTCAAATTCAGATCTGGAGTTGTATATTTTGGACAACTGAACATTTCAGCAACTTCTTGAATGAGATATAGATAGTTTTGCATTCATTACTACAGGTAAGGGAAGCTGCTCGCATTCATGATCAAAATATCTCCTCACTGATGCGTTGGCTGAAGATTGGCGATGAGTAAGCAGCTACAATAAAGACTTAAAATATCTCCTATCTGCCCAGCACCAGATTTTGATGCCATAGCTGTTGTAGCTGGACATTCATCGATTGAGATATTTTTCTATGACAGCTCTTTGAGCGAATTTTTGTAACCGACTGAGGATAGTTTTGGAATGCTATAAGTATGCATTCGAATGTTATAAATAAGGTTGGAATTTTTTTGGCATTAAGGCTTTTCTGTTTCCAAATAAAGTTTTCATATGCTGTAACCGTACCTTTCCATTGAATATATGCAAGTTAATTTTACCTCTTTACTGATTTTTCTAGTCCTATGTGAATTTGCATATGGTTTGTCTGTGAATGTTTTATTTCTCACAATCATATTACTTCTCACCTTTGCTAGAGTCATCTAACCTGTGTATGCCTACTTGCCATATTCTGATTGTATTGTGCATCCTTCAATTCTGTGGAAGTTTCTTTAAATCTGTCTGGTGTATCACCTTTTTATGTTTTCAAGCTTTTATTCATTTTTATTACAAGCATTCTCTCTCCCCTTTCCCCCCAAAATTCAGTAGTTTCAAGTGATAGCTAGACAAGGAAGCTGGCCTTCTCCAGAGGTCTAATCTCATTTGGCAAAGTCCCACACTTAGAGATCATTCCCATGTTATTTCAGTTTGCAGAGGTTTCACAACTGTATGCAAGGGTGCAAAACTGGGTGATAACACTTTCTTCAACATTTTGTATAGATGCTTCCTCTTCAGGCCTCTTGGTCACATCTTCTATAGTTTCATCCTCTTTCTATACCTATTCTATATGTATAGGTGAACTTACCCTTGTATCGTCCTTTTTTACTTCTTTTTCTTGTTCTTGCCTACTTTCTATGTTCTTCTCTTCTTCGCTTTGTGTTGGAAACAAGGTGGATAACTGAGGGGGGGTGAATCAGTTATCTTAATTATTTAACTTTCTTTTCTTCTTTGACAATAAGTACAATATTAAAACATATAAGCATATATAACCATGAGAGCAAAAAGGAAATCAACACACATAACACAAGGATTTTTACATGGAAAACCCAGTTAAGGGAAAAACCACGGGGTGACTAACCCAAGATTGTATTCTCTATTAAAAGAATAAGAAGTACAAAATGGTACTTGCCAATTAGGGCTCACTGCCTGAGCATATTGTTCACAAGAGGCACACTGCATACAAGAGACTCACTATCTATAAGGTTATAGAAGGCAACCAGATGTTTGAACTAAAGAGAGGAATCCACATATCCAAAGGTTCAGTTTTGGTTAGGCTCAATACATTGATTTACTACACTTCATACTTCCTCTATTTTAGTGTTGTTGTTCTGTCACATACCGAACTTGTATTGTTGCTTCTACACTTCTCTCTACCTTTTGTCACACACTATACATACACCACACTCCTTCATACCAAAATCTATCTGGTATATATATCTACAGCAAGGATTTCAACATCTTTCTAGTCGACAACCGGAATACTCAATATATTTACTAAATACTGGTTTGTCGACTGAATCCATGCTTAATATGTGATGCGTATAAAAAATATAGACACAGAAGTCATCAATCATGTTGGCCAACCATGAATGATCCCTCAAGAAGCTTGATCACCATCAATTTCTCATCCGGATTAAAGTCTGATGCTCTGCTGGTTAGTTCTTTCTCAGTCTACTCTGCCTATCAGGAACCCAACACTTAGATGCTCATATCTTTTCACTCTTTCATCACTAGAGGCTCAATCTCTAGAATGTAGTAGTCATGGTACTCCTCTTGACTTCCCCAAGTCTGTACTTTGCTGAGATACATCCTTTGAGAGATCTGGACTTGATTGTCAGACCTTGTTGCATGCTCTGTTCTTGTTCACTAGACCAAAACATTCTTCAATCTTACTTCCAGTATAGTCATATTGTGCTCTGTGGATGTGTGGGATAGACTTTGTTGCCATCAATGACAACAATCATGAAGCCACACAGTGTCTCTTGTCAACAATCTCCCCCTTTGGCATTGATGGAAACATTTAGTGAAAAATGACTAAGTGTCATAACAAACTCCCCCTTGGCTAATGCTCTATCTTATGTATATTTTCACTGGAGCTCCCCCTTAGCTAGATTCCACATTTTTTACTACTCCTCACTCCCCCTTTAACAGCAATGGCAAAGGGTGAAATCCACACACCAAAATTTGTAAAAATCAATCTATACATAGCCACATAAGTATATATACATGTTATACTTACATATACTTAAGTATATCCGCAAAAGTGGTTTTCAACTAGACAAATTATGTTGCCCAACTCTGCTTCATCCTGTCCAAAATTGAGATGTGACCACTTAACAAAAATGTAAAGGCTTCTGCCCTTCTTAATTCTGCCAGATCACTAGTCCGGGTTGTAGTATAAACATCAGTTAGGGCCTCATGCATTGCCTCTAACTTAGGGATAATTATCCCTCTTAGTTCACTCATTCTTCTTATTCTATTCTTCTTCTCCTTCTCAAACCTCTTTATCTCAATTATAGTGGCAATATCCTGGCACTCTTGATTCATTATGGATGAGGTGAGAGGATCAAAATTCTAAGATAAACTTGATAGTTTACCCTTTTGTTCTTCCTCCTTCTTTGCAATGTCTGTTGTCACTGTGGACCAAGATAAACAAAATTTGTATAATTCTTCGCCATCTTTAAGAGCATTTTCTAGGCTCTTTATCCCAATAGCCAGATTTCTCCTATCATTTTCTATGAGTCCCTATACTTCAAAGAACCTTTTTCCCAAAAACTCTTTCCAGACTTTCTCTTCTGCTGATTTCTCTAAAGAATCAAAATGTGTGCTAATAGAATTAACAAGAGATTTCAAATTACCGGATGAAGAGGCCGAAAGATCCTTTTGGAAGGATGGCATGATTTTCTCTAGCACACCAGATGCAATCTCTATCAGCTCATAGTCTTCCATGTGAGACTTCAGAAGCTTTTCTTTTGCTTTAGTTGAGCAAAAGATGCTACCTTCATTGTCTGGACCAGAGAGAGGGAGTCAAAATTGAGTGGTCCTTGAAACAATTCTGGTTCATCTATCTCTAACATTTCTTTTTTCAAGAAGCTCTTTACTGCCTCAATAGTGTCTCTTGTTAGAGACAGAGTCTTCTTTCCTTTTCCCACCTCAAAACTATCATCTGGGATCTTCTCTGTTTGATCTTCTTCTCTTCCCTTTACCTCTTCTTCTTGACTAATTTTCTCTTCTTTTCTTTCTTCTCCTTCCGTTTCAAAGTCTGCTGGGGGATCCAGAAGAGAGATGTTTACTTCTTCATGGACTTCCTCTTCTGGAATAGAGGAATCCAAGTCCTTAGTCCTCTCCTCACCTATCTCCTTTGGCTCTTCTATATTTTTCTCAGTAGATTCTTCTTTTGATGTACTTAGTCCTTTGTCATCCATGGTAGAAGGTTCATCATCTATGTCCCCTATAACAGGAAGATTGAATCTTTTAAATGTATTCTAGAGGATGTCCTATGTTTCTTTGGCAACTTGATCTTTCTCTCCAAGCATAAGTTTGTTCATTCTTGCTTTGCTCTGGAACTCATCCTTACAGTCCTTAAAGATCATGTTCATTTATTTTGGAGTAATGGAAGGATAGACCTGAATAGAAATCTTCTCTCAGATCTCTAAGTCCTTATTTTTAGCATTCTCCTTTCTTAGTTCACGTTCCTTCTCTAGACTTTTGGGGATTAGAGAGATGATTTCAATGAATGCTTTATTATAGATGTTTAGATACCTGACTGTGGCATCTTGTAAGATCTTCTTGTCAGCTTCACTATATTCATCATAAAATTTAGTCATTGGTTACAGATTCCCATCCACAGTGACTTATTTGATGACATCATCAATGGAGAGAGTAGTCCTTTCAACAAATTCTTCTACCTCTTCTTCCTTGTTTTGACCGGTAGAGGATTCCTCGGATGTTTTCTTCTTCTTCCTCATTTTCTTAACTTCTTCATCAGATTCTGTTTCTTCATCATTCTTTTGGCTTATGTATGACCTTGTGGCCTTTGTCTTCATTCTCTTCTCTCCCTTTCTGGATGTCTTGGCTTCTGGTTTTGAGGATTTTGAGCTCTTAGAGGTGACAGGTGCAGAGCTCTTGGAGGATTTGATTTAGGAGGGGGCTTGTACCAAAACACTTCCTTTTTCTACTTCTTGTTTCTCTTTCTTAGCTCTTTATAATTTTTCTCTGTTTGCATCAACTGCCTCTTTTGAAATGCCATATCTTTTGGCAACTTCCTATACTTCTCTTCTCACTTTTCTTTTCATCTTTGGTTGTCTTAGTTCAACATGAATTGTCACACTCAATTCCTGTAAGGTTCCAAACCTTTCTGCCTTAGGGTCCTTAGGCTGACTCAGCAAGTGTTGGACATGTAGTTCCAAGATTTTCTCATCTACCTCATAGCCCATTGGCATAATCCAGACTGTTTTAGGCTCTACTGCCTCCATTAGGCATTGATCAGTGTCTACCATAAAACACACTATATCCTTATATTTTTCAACTATTGTCTGAAGAATTATTCCTCTGGCTTGCATCATACCTTGGAAGTTCTTGAAATATCCCCAGAGTGTTGTGCTTTGAGCCTTGGCATCACCAAGCCCATACATATAATCTCTTATTTGTATGGCAACCGGTCTATCATTTTGCCATACCCAGCCACTTATTCTAGGTAGCTCATTCATATAGTAAAATAAGAGACATAGTATTAGGCCACCATACTTAAATGAGTTCTTCTTATCCTTCTTTATTTTCTACAAATTTTCTAACAGTTGGCTCAGAAGAAGTTCGCATAGATCATAGTCTACATTTTCCCTTACATCTGATATGCAGTATAAATTGCAGTTCCAGATACAGAGTTCTCCTTGCTGGAATGATATATTTTGTAGCCAATTATCATAGAGGCAAATTTGATATCTGGATCTATGATATCTTCTATTGTCATTGCTCTCTTGTCAAACTTTGATCTGGTAGCCTCATTGTTTGATTCTTGACAGATTTGAGAGTAGGCAACCCACCAGATGAGTGCAATCTGGTTACTACCCTAATGGCATCTTTTGTTATCTTGAATGACCTCATCAACCACATGAAGTTGTCATGTATTCTGATAAGAACATACCGTACCCATTCATCCTCTGCAAAATAAGGAAAGTGGATGCAATGTCCAAAATGCTTATCCCGGATGGCCTTGTATTGAGGTTTAAGTTTAAATGTTTCATCTATTAATTGCTTGTGATAGATATCCATCATCTTGGATTCCCCAAATTCCTTAATATTAGCGTGTATGTATACCCTAACATCTTCTACGTGCAGAACCCCATGCAGAATGCTAGAGAAGGTGCCTAAGGGATCAACTTCTAGGGATTTGTAAGGATGTTTTTTGAACTTTGGGTGTGGCCTATCAGTGATCTTAACAACATTTGGAGTAGCCATTTTGCAAAAGATTCAAAGAGAGATATCCAAGAATGGAAATACCTTTTTATGATTCTAGGGTTCAGGATATGAGCCAGAAAAGATCGCTGGTTGAATCAGATTCTGCAGTTGATCTTTGGTTGAAGCAATCTTGTTGTAGAGCTCTTTTTTTCTTCTTGAATGCAAATGTACAAATGATGAGTAAAAGAACCTTTTATCTCTGCGCAAACCCTAATTTCTTATTGCAATAAATGCACAACTTAAGTCATTCTAGTTGCCTTGTTCTGAGAGAGATCTTTCTAGATCACTGAGATGCACTTAGAATTATTTTTAGTGATAATTGACAATCTATCTCCTTTTCCTGAATCATCCCATTTATCTGTAGATCAAGATATTTCAATTTAGAATCACACCGGATCTAAGTGTGAAAATCCTATTTTTTTCTGGATGGCTATCAAACTAGATCAATCTTGGATGATTTAACTCTTCAAAGATCCTTGCGGATCTTCCATAGTTTTACCAAGGGTTATTTAGATATATCTCTCAGAACCCTTTAATCCGCAGCATTCCATGTGCCAAATTTAGGCACCAATTGACTAGCTAGGGGAATTTATTTTCCTTGGTGACTCCCCCTGATCCAGAGCTTAGCTTATTTAGTTTTTGAAAGGAATATCAGCACCAGATTCTGGTGCGGATCCATCCCCAACATTTTCTATACTTCTCTTCACCCAAATTTTGTTCATCTCCCTTTGAACTTTATCCGCATTCACTTTTTATTTTCCTTTGTCTTGATTTTGATTATGATGCACTGGACCCTTTTTACCCTGAATCTTACTTCTGTAGAATTTGGCAATATGACCAGGTCTATTACAATTATAGCAAACAAAATTTCTTTGCATATTTGACGGATATCCTCTTGATCTGCATTGATTAGACATATGTCCCATTCTATTGCATGCAAAGCATCTACCATTGAATGAATTGTTTATTTGCATATTTCTACATTCATGAGATTTGTGACCATACCTTTTGCAGTTAAAACATTTTCCGGAGAAGGATGGATTAGTTTGATTCATTCTTCTTCTACACTGATTTGCTTTATGACCAAAGTTATTGCAATTGTAGTAGTATCCATTGAAGGATGGATATCTTTGAGTATTTGGTTGCCTTACTAGAGGTCTTCTAGGCCTATTCCTTGGATTTCTTGATCCAGAGTTCTTTTGACTGGATCTGGAGCTTTCACCTTTTTCATACCCCAAGCCATGCTTGTCATCTACCCTCTTTTGGCTTTCAAGAAGAACTTCAAGTTGAGCAGAGCTTATCTTGAATTTCTCTTTGTATTCATTTGTTGTTTGAAGATCCCTTTTAAGAGTGTCTATCTAACTCTCAAGTTGTTCTTCATTATCTCTAGCTTCTTCAAGATTAGATTCTAGATGCTTGATTATTCTATCAATTTTGTGGTAGTCTTCTGACTTCTCCTTGAGAGATTGTTTTAGAATATCTTCAATTTTTCTTTTCTCTTCAATTTCATGGGTGAATTTCATAACCCCTGATTCCATTTCATGTCTTACCATAATGACCTCCTTTGATAACTTCTCACATAACTTATTTTTTTCATTCAGATCTTCATTAGTATCATTGGCTTCACTTTGACTTGCTAATTGTTGAAGTAGTTCCTTTCTCTTTTTTATAGATATACTCAGTTTTTCTTTTAGTTCATTTATGAAATCATCAGCTTGTTTGAGTCTTTCCCTTAGGTTACTGACTTCAGAGTGAGATTGCTCAAGGTCATCTAGGGCAAACTAAAGTTGTTCCCTCATACCATACATAGCCATTAAGATCCTTAGATCTTCCTCAAGCTTGTAGGCTTTGTTTGGAGGAAATTAGCTCTGATACCAATTGTTGGAAACAAGGTGGATAATAGAGAGGGGGGGTGAATCAGTTATCTTAATTATTTAACTTTCTTTTCTTCTTTGACAATAAGTGCAGTATCAAAACATATAAGCATACATAACCATGAGAGCAAAAAGGAAATTAACACACATAACACAAGGATTTTTACGTGGAAAACCTAGTTAAGGGAAAAACCATGGGGTGACTAACCCAAGATTGTATTATCTGTTAAAAGAATCAAAAGTACAAAATGGCACTTGCCAATTAGGGCTCACTGCCCGAGCATATTACTCATAAGAGGCACACTACCTACAAGAGGCTCACTGTCTACAAGGTTATAGAAGGCAACTAGATGTTTGAATTGAAGAGAGGCATCCACATATGCTGAGGTTCAGTTCTGGTTAGGCTCAATACACTGATTTACTGTACTTCATACTTCCTCTATTTTAGTGTTGTTGTTCTGTCACATACCGGACTTGTATTGCTGCTTCTACACTTCTCTCTGCCTTTTGTCACACACTATACATACACCACACTCCTTCATACCAAAATCCATCTGGTATATATATCCATACCAAGGATTTCAACATCTTTCTAGTTGACAACCAGAATACTCAAGATATTTACTAAATACTGGTCTGCCGGTTGAATCCATGCTCAATATGTGATGCGTATCAAAAATATAGACATAGAAGTCATTAATCATGTCGGCCAACCATGAATGATCCCTCAAGAAGCTTGATCAACATCAATTTCTCATCCAAATTAAAGTCTGATGCTCTGCCGATTAGTTCTTCCTCAGTCTACTCTACCTGTCAGGAACCCAACACTTAGATGCTCATATATTTTCACTCTTTCATCACCCGAGGCTCAATCTCTGGGATGTAGTAGTCATGGTATTCCTCTTGACTTCCCCAAGTCTGCACTTTGCTGAGATACATCCTCTGAGAGATCCGGACTTGATTGTTGAACCTTGTTGCATGCTTTGTTCTTGTTCACTGGACCAAAACATTCTTCAATCTTACTTCTGGTATAGTCATATTGTGCTCTGCGGATGTGTGGGATAGACTTTGTTACCATCAATGACAACAATCATGAAGCCACACAGTGTCTCTTGTCAACACTTTGTTCACCATACATACTCAAAATATTCAATACGTCTGCTCTTGAAGTGTCAACTTCTGTTTCATCTTGTGCTTGAATAGGTTTCTCTGTGATTGTTTCCTCAAGTATAATTTCTTTTTCAGTTTCTTCAATTTTGTGTGCCTCTTCTTGCACATCTTTGATGATTTCAGGAGATGCTAAGGTACCAAATGTATCTATTGTCCCTAATTCTTCCTGTACCTTCTCCTCTTCATACTCCTAGCCTTGTTCAATCTCCATTTTGACCGGAGTGTTTATCTCTTCTTCCTCACTTAGGAATTCACTAGATTCTTCTTCTATTTAAATTTCTCTTCCTGCATACATTCCTTTTTCTTCACTCTCACTAGTATCACTCCCAATGTGGATAGTTTCAATAGTTTGTTTGGCCTTATGTGCTTGTGACTCTTACAGCATTTCCCCAGCCAACTTTGTCTTCACTTGAACATATGTTTGTCTTTTTTCTGATGAAGTGGAGGCACTAGGTATATTACTCCAGTTTTCACCTACTTGTTGTGCTCCTACTACCTCACTTGTTTTAAAAGGTTCCCCTTTTGACAAACTTATTGGTATTGCCTTCCTAATTTGCTGTCCTGCTACCTCTTTGGAAGTCTGTACTTCCTCTACACTAACCTCATGACTTAGTGACTTTGCATCTACAAAAGTGTCTGATGCCACTACTACTGTTATTCCCAATGCATATGGATCCATTAAAGTAGCATTCTTATCTTTTCCAAAAATCTTAGCCTCTACAATTCTTCTTTTCTTCTCATAAAAGCATTGAAGATCCTCACTAGATTCTCTTACTCTTTTTCTCCCTTTCCTCAGATAGGTGATTTCTTTTCCTTCTACTTTGAGTTCCTCAATTATGTCCTTTAACCATGTCTTTGAAAACAATAAAATTGGTTTGGACAATATGTCCAAAGATGTGTTACAAGGCTGTGATGAACTAGGCTCTATAATACGAGCCAGCCTAGCCTCTGCATAACTATGATGTAGCAGTTTATCATCCTCTTGAACCTCTCGGGGAACATATATGTCACCCATGGACCTCATTTGCTCAGTTTTTAATCTTTTATGGGCTCTCTTCCTCACCTCCTTATCATTTTTGCAATCGGCCCAAAAATCTTCAATATGTATCTGATGCTTATACTTTTTGTCAACTGTATTCTGGATCCTATGGAAAGGACCAAATCTCCTGGCTAAATCAAATTCCTGAAAGCCATAGTATCTTAATTCTTGCTCTGAATATCCTGCAACCTCTTCACTATAACAGAAGTATCTGCCAATAGCCCAAGGCAACTTCAGATTTCCTCTATTGAACTTCCACTTATACATTTTAAAGGCATTCAAATTCTACCTTGAAAATTCCAAAACAATCAATTTATCATAAGGATACCGAGGTAGCATAAAGGGTTTCCTTCAAATCCTTTAGTCCTTATATAAGTAAAATGTTCAAATTGAATGAACCAAGAACTATGCAATCCAATTGCATCCTCTACATTTTTAGACAATCTTTTCTCAGGTTCCTCTCTCAAAATTCTCACCATGTAAGTATAAAACACATCATTGACTAAAGCAAACTTCTACAATGCATTTTCCTCTTGTAGGTCAGGGTAGTGCTCATATACTAATTTTTGACCAAGACCATACCCTAGGGTTCCCACCCTTTCTATTACATGTATGTATGGTCTAATCTCTGTTGCACATGAATATAACAAGTATGAAGATAGATAGAAGGGCATCATCTTTTGTTTTCTCAGCATGGCCTGTTTCCATATAGCTGTGCTTAATGCTTTGGACCAGTGAATCTTTCCTTTTTCTTTTCCTCCTTCCCTCATGAATTCAATAATAGTAAACATACATGGCTCACATTTGGTGCCATCTCTTAGTCCTACCAATCTACTCAGCATTGTGATCATCAAATGGATTTCTTCCTTGAAGTATATTCTCATCAAGTTCTTGTGCACTCTGGATATAGCCTTGGGTTTATTTTCTAGGTTATACCAATTTTACAATATCTTTTCTCTACAATTTATCTCATTTGTATGAAAATGCTCATTGTATTGATCTATATCAATATCTCTCATTTTCTCATTGATTTCCAATCCAAATGTCCTCGCAATGCCCTCTATGGATAAATTAGCAATAAGTCTGTCATAGAACATAATCTTCCTGGTAACTGGATCATAAATATATATGCAATCCAGACACAAATCTTTGGCTTCCATAGCCAATGGAAAACCTATAGCCTTTTACAGTCCACTCTCCCATATACATTTCATATCCGGTGAAGCATCTGCAGTAGTGATTTTCTGTAAAAGATCATCTACATCATAATTTCCTATATTTGTATCTGTTCCCACTCCACTCGTACTGATTAGGGTAGATAACCTCTGTGCAAGGGTAATTCCTCTTTTTCTATCTCCTTTCATGGTTTCCTTTCCTTTTTCACCTCACCCCCTATATCTACCTTTTTTTGCTTTGGGGGCATCATAAACTCATCTTTTAACTTTCCATTTTACCTTTTACCTAGGGTTTTACTATGAATTTCCTTTTTTTTTACCATTTTAACCTAACCCAGTTTGTCTTTTCTATTTTGACTTTTAAATTTGTTAATCCTTACCCAATTAATTAATTGTTAAAACAAGGATTTAACAAATGCCTACATTTTATACTGAAATTATTGAAATTAACATGTATTTTACTAACTGAACCGTAATGGCATTTTGAGGATAAATACCTGTATATCTTGACCACTCAACTCATCGTTGACTTACTTTACCGTTTTTATTCCATCCAGCTACTGTAATCCCATCACCTTGGTGAATTTTGCTCAATTTCTATAGCAATTCTCTTTATCTGCAATTTTAATTCTTAACAATGTATATCTGAAAGCAAAATAACATTAAATTTACCCTAACTCTTGTTGAATTTTACTCTTTTTTTTAGTGTTAGATCTGCATTAATTAGAGCAATTAATGCGCCAAAACTTTGGCCTTCTATTTTAGTGTTTGCATTTTTAAACTTTTTTACCATGAGTTTAATTTCGGCATACATTGTTACATTTCTTTGTATTTTCCTTTGTATGTTTTCTTTGTATGTTTTCTTGTATATTTTAACATACAAGCATTTATGCAAGAAATCAAAACTAAAGTTCCTTCCCTTTTCCCTTTTTTTCAGTACATGTATCTTTGCTTTATATATCGCCTTTTGTATGTTATCTTGTATAAGTGCATATACAAACATCCTATATAAACCCTCTCTTTACCTTTTATCTTTCGCGATGCCTTTTATTCCTCTGTATCTCGAATATGTATATCATAAACATACAAGCACTCCAAACATACAAAGACTTTTCTATATTGAACTTCCTTTTTCACATCCGGCCTGTGTCTCTTATTTGCATCTTTTCTTGTACATTGGCTTGTATATCGAAGATATACATTGTTATTATACAAGCCCAATATGTAAGCGGTGGGGCCCACTTTACTTTTCACTTGTATTTCCATGCTACAATAATACTTGTATCGAACCTTTAGATACAAGTCTAGATACATACAAACTCATTTGTATCCTTTTTTTGGACCTCTCATTTTTTATAAACCACAGTTTACTTACTTTTTGGCTCCGATATGTATATAAAGTGAAATGTATCTTTCGATATACATTAAGGTATGATGCATCATTTATACCAAACTTTAACTTCCTTTGAGTTCTGCGTTGTATGTATATAGCAATGTATGTCTCCAAAACATACACATACAAAGCATGACACATACCTCAATAAAACCTCATTTTATATACTTTTAGATTCTGCGATATGCATATATTGTTGTATATCACCTTGTATGTTTCCTTTTGCCAAACATACAAACCTAAAATACATCCGACGGACTTAACCGATTATTCATTTTAACTCTGAACTCTGTCAGGCCCGACTTGTATGTAAGGATAAAATGTTAGCAAAATGCATACAATCATAATGATTTAATAAACTCGATAACTCCCTTATGCAACTCATACAACAACACAACATACAAATGACTATGTATATGCAACATACAAACCCTCCTATAGTGCATTTTACCTAAAAACACCCATATCTTGCAAAATATTAGGAATTTGAAAATGGTTCAAAAAGCAACCCTTACTCATTTTTGACAAGGAATTCACCCTTTTTCTTCTCTGGTACTTAATGCTATTTTTTTTAATTTTCAATAAGGTTTATAACATTCACTTCCTTTTCCCTTTTACCACTAAGCAGACCCACACACACAAGCAAAAAGCACAGCCACAACAAGGGTCCTCATTTTGCTAAGAAGTAAAATGGGGTGTGTTGTGAGCATCACAACAACTAGCAACCAAACAAAACAATTAAATTGAAACCATTAAAGAAAACTAAATGAAATAATATTCATAACTTCCAACTATCTTTCCTGCAAATCATTATCTAACTTGAGACCTAATGTATTCAATAAGGTGCATGAATCTTCCTTTCAGTTTAAGTGGGTGCATGTGATTAATAATCCTCATCTTGAAACTTAGTTGAACAAACCAGTGACTAATATTAACCTACATATTTGATGTCATTCCCTCATAGCCAACCGGATAGAACCTTGCTGCCAGCAGGCATCTATATCCCTAGTAAGGTTATCGTTACAATTCTCCTAAGTAGAGCCCCACTGCCAGCAAGCGTCTATAGCCCCAGTAGAGTTACTTAGATGGCTTAATCTAGATTTTTAGTAAAATCCGTGTTATTATTTTATTATTTTTATATTTTAGGTGAGATAGAGACTTCATAAGATATTACAGTTATAACTTCAAGATGCAAGGAATGATCACTTGCTGAAATTAAGCTGAGAATTGCAATGGTAGAAAGGGTGACCTCTGATTTTTTGCCTAATATCTACACTAGTAGGTTCAACAAACCCAAGGATTTTAGGTGTGTCCTTGTGAGAAAATTTCCTTGAATACTCAACCCACAGTTATTGAATACAAAATTTCACAAGTCAATTAACTTTCTACATTCATGACAGTCACACAAGTTATGCATAAATTTCAAATAATTAACATGAATGTTCTAAATTTTTTGTTGTTTTTAGTGGTTGTTAGTCTGCTCCTACATACTTTAAAACAAAACAAACATTCCTACCAAGGAAACACAACACACTAACCAACACAACAAAACAAAACAAAACAACAAACAAAACTATACACTATTTACAATATGATACAGAACATACCAACTACCTTCACCTCAAGCTTGAAAGTAATGTTTTAAATGTTGGCCATTAACTGGTAATGGCACATCTTCCCCAGTCAAGGTATTGAGCCTAAATGTATTGTCTCCTATTATCTCTGAGACCTGTAATGGACCTAACCATAATTTGTCAAATTTTCCATGATTTCCTTTCTTTTCATGTGCTTTATCCCAGCACAGCATTGAGTCTGATATTCTAAACATTTTGACTCTTACTCTTTTGTCAACCATCTTTTGACTACTGCTTGATGTTTGGCAAATTTTTCAATGGCTTGATCTCTTTTCTCATCCAATTGTAACATTTGTATTATTCTGGCTTCTCTGTGATCATCAAAGCCTAAATACTCATTAGCAAACTTACAGACAGGTATTCTTAAATTCACTGGAAGTATGGGATTAGTCCCATAAACTAGGTGATAAAGTGCATTGCCTAAGGCTGACTTAACCTTAGTCCTATCTACCCACAGTGCATACTTTAACAATGTATTCCATTCTCTAGGATTCTTTTCAATTAGCTTCTTGATTATTTCCAATAAAATCTTATTTGTAGACTCAGCTAAACCATTCCCCTAAGGATAATAGTTTGAAGAAAATTTTAAAACGATCCCATATTCAAATGCCCATTTAGAAAATTTTAGAGAAGAAAATGTAGGGCCATTATCACATACTAGCGAATATGGAGCTCCAAACCTTGTTATGATGTTTTCTTCAAGGAATTTGATAACCACCTCAGTAGTAGAGAACTTGCAACATGTGGCTTCAATCCACCTTGTACAATAGTTAGTTACTGTTAGTATAAACTTATGTCCTGCAAATGATGGAGGATTTATGACTCCAATGAAATCTAAGCCCCATTGTGCAAATGGCCTAGAGTCAATCACTGGCTGTAATGGATTAGCCTAATTCCTTCCTTTGTCTGCTGTAGTTTGACAGGTGTGACAACTTTGAGTATGACTTTCTGTATCTTTAAACATTGTAGGCCAATAGTATCCTGCTCTTAATATTTTATGCGTAGTAGCTAAATGGGAACCATGAGTAGTTCCATACTTATCATGCAACTCTGGCAATACATTATCTGCTTCAGCTCCATTTAAACATCTTAAATATATGCCTTCATGGTTCTTCTCGAATAGAAGACCTCCTTGTACCATGTACCTTTGTGCTTTAATCTTTAAAGCTCTCCTCTAAGAGGATTTCATCTTACTTGGATATTTGCTTGATATTAGAAAAGTATTCAAATCATCATACCACCCTGATGCATCCTTAGTATTCAACACATATTGCTGCTTCACCAAATTTGGATATGTGTTTGCTATGGTCTGCACTAATGCTTGTCCTCTGACTAGCTTCATTGGAATAATTTCCATATCAAACTCTTGCAATGTTGTAATCCATTTAGCTCTTTTCTCTCCAGGCTCATTCTACATCAGCAACATTTTCACGATTGCATCTGGTACTATGGCCTTAACTTGACTTCGTAAGATGTAATGTCTAAACTTTTTCATTGCTCTTACTAGTGCAAATATTTGTCTTTCTATGTCAAGATACTTTAGTTGTGCATCTTTCAGAGGTGCACTCATAAAAGCTATAGGTTTTTCTTCATTATCTTCTCCCTTTAGTGTCAAAGTAGCCGTAACTGAATGTGAAGAGGCAAAAGAATAAATGTCAAATGGCCTTGTATAATTTGGACTTGTCAACACAGGAGCATCATAAATGGCTTCCTTAATATCCTCAAATGTAACTTTAGCTATTGGTGTCCATTCTATCTTTGCATCCTTCTTAAGCATGGTGTTCAATGGTTGCACAATTTCTACAAATCCTGTAATAAACTTCCTGACAAAGTTAATCTTACCAAAAAAGGACTTTAGTTCCTTCTTACTATTTGGTAATTGCAATTTCTTTATTCCTTCTATTCTATCAGGGTCAATGGATATCCCATTTTTAGAAATGATGTGTTCTGATAATTTTCCTTCAGTTACACCAAATGAACATTTCTTTGATTTGAGAAATCCCTTACCTTTCACATCTTTTAAGTACTCTTCTCAAATCTTCAGCATGAGTAGATACATGTTTGGAATAAATAGTTAAATCATCCATATAAATAACAATGCATTTACCTGATAATCCATGAAATGCAATGTCTATGGCTCGCTGAAAAGTGGCACCTACATTAATTAGACCAAAAGGCATTCTTCTATATGCATAATTACCCCATTTGCAAGTGAAAGTGGTTTTCAACCTATGTTCTTTATCAACTAAGACTTGGTTATATCCTAAAAAATCCATCTAGAAAAGACATCATCTTAGCCCCATTTACTGCTTGTAGCACTTCATCTATGGGAGGCAGGGCATAATTATCTTTTTTAGAGGCTTTGTTCAAATTTCTAAAGTCTACACATAACCTAATGTCTCCACTTTTCTTTCTCACAGGTACTAAATTAGCTACCCAGGTTAAATGTTTGACTGGGAAGATTATCCTAGCAGGCAGTAATTTTTTCACTTCTTCAAAGATTAAAGGCTCTAGAATAGCATTCATAGGCCTTTGTTTCTGGATAAATGGTTTAACATCTGGTTTCAAGGGTATCAGATGAGTTATGATGGATGTATCATATGTCTTTAAATCTTCATATGTCCATGCTATGACATGTTTGTACTCTTTCAAAACTTCCACAATTTCTTTTCTTAACTCTTTAGAGAAAGCTTTTCCAATTAGTACATTCTGTGGACTCTATTTTGTTCCAAGGTTATAGGGATCACACTTACGTCCCTCAGTTTTGGGCAAATCTTTCTGTCTTACTACCCCATCAAAGTCAAAAATCTATTCTAACTCAATTACCCCCTTGGTGAGAAATTGCTTTTCAAGTTGATTATGTCTTATTCATCCCAAGACACATCAGGCCTTTCTTGTTCATCAATAATTTGAGCTTCAAACACCTCATTACAAGTTAGAAAATCCACAATTTGCTGATCTTCTTCAAATACTTGAAAATGAGTAACATTATCTAGTATACTTGGAACATTTACTAATTCAACAGCAAATCGTTTTAAACCTGTCAATGTTAAGGGTTCCAAAGTGCTAGCAACAACTGCCAGTGCATCTGGTCTATGATTCAACTCTCTAGGGATATGTTCTATGTTAAAAGCATCAAATGAATCTATCAAATCCCACACCCTATGCCTGTAACAAACCATCTTTTTATAATTACATGCATACAACTTTCTTACTTGTCTGACCACTAACTCAGAATCTGAAAACACTCTAATCATTTTCACCTTTTTCTTGATATCCATAACAAGTCCATAAATCAAAGCTTCATATTCTGCTACATTATTAGTACAAGAAAATTATAGCCTATATGCTGCTAAATATGATTTACCTTTAGGACCTATAAGTTCTACACCTACATCTGCACCTTGTTTAGATTTAGATCCATCACATTTTAGAGTGCACATGCCTTCTTTATGTTAGAATCTGAAAAGATTATTAACCTAGAAAACTAGTGCAAAGAATAGATATCTAAACTATGAATGCAAATGATATGAAATCAAAATAGCAACACAGAGTTAGTCTCCAAGAGAGTAATGCAAATGCTAGAAGCAAAAGATGCAAAATACAAGCCAGGTAGCATGCTTATATAGACTAGGAAGAGGGAGGAGGTGGCAACACTAACCAATGAGGAGCAACCATCTATTAGACTAAAGATAGCAAAGTATATTCCCAAGATAGCTAATGGATGCTCACATGTAGGAAGGTGACACCTCGTAACCACTCACCTAATAAGACATGCTTTATTAACCTAAGCGAGATTAATAGAAGTGTAGGAAAAACCTAGGAAATAAAAACCTACAATAACCCCCCCATAAGCGAATCTTAGGTGGATGTAGAAATGGGTCTCAGCAAATCAATCCTGATGAGGTACGCATGTACATAAAATTCCCCCCCAAAGAGAGAGAAAAGAGATTCCCCCCAAAAGTAGAGAGTCAGGACTCCAAGTGAGAGGAAGAAGCCCCCCAGAAGATGAAGCATCCCGTACCCCTAGCAAAGCTCGTAAATGAAGGAACTTACTCTCAATGAAGGGTTTGGTGAAGATATCAGCAACCTACTCAGAAGTCAGACAGTAGCAAAGGTCGATGATGTGGCCATGGATGAGCTCCCAGATGTAGTGCATGTGGACCTCTATGTGTTTGGTCTGCTGATGATGGACCAGATTTTGTGAGATCTGAATGGTACTCTGGTTGTCACAAAATATGACTGATGGCTGTCTGATCTGAATACCAAACTCAGTGAGAAGATTCTGAAGCCAAATGGCTCAATGGCGACATTCACAGCCCCCCAATACTCAGCCTCAGTAGAAGATAGAGCAATAGTAAACTTCTTCTTGCTCGACCAACAAACAAGACCTAAACCAAGTGAGAAGCTATAACCTAAAGTAGACTTGCGATCCTGAGAATTACCCGCCTAATCTAAATTTGTGTAACCCACCAAGTCAAGCTCAATACCCACTGCATAGTGAATCCCAAAACTATGAGAACCCTGAATGTAGCGAAGGATCCGCTTGGTTGATTTCCAGTGCAGCTCATAAGGTTCCTACATGAATTGAGAGACCATGCCTATAGCATATGAAATGTCAGGTCTTGTATGAGTCAGATAAATGAGACTCCCAACAAGCTGTCAGTACAAAGTGCCATCCACAAGTGGAGAAGAACATTGAGCCTCAAGTTTGACTCCAAAAAGAAAGGGAGTCGGAGCAGGCTTACAATCAGCTAGATGAAACCTCGAGAGAAAATCTACAGCATACTTGGACTGTGTGATGGTGATCCTGGAAGAAGAATGAAAGATCTCAATCCTGAGAAAGTAATGCAACAAACCCAAGTTAGTCATCAAAAACCTATCATGAAGGGCAATTTTGATAGCCCCAATGGTGGATGAAGAACTCCCTGTGATTAGCAAGTCATCAACATACAGAACCAAAAATAGGAGTGAATCATCCTGTTGCAAAATGTAGACATTAGGATCAGAACGGCACTGAGTGAACCAAACTGATAGAAGGAAAGAGTCCATCTTGGCATACCAGGCCCGAGGATCCTATTTGAGGTCATAGAGAGACTTCTGAAGATGGCACACAAGTGAAGAATCTTGAAGGAACCCCTGTGGCTATTCCATGTAGATCTCCTCCTAAAGGTCACCGTGAAGAAAAGCACTCTTCACATCCATCTGGTGTACTTCCCAATGATTAGCTGCAGTAATGGCAAGAACAAGTCAGATGGAATTCATTCAGGCAACTAGTGCAAAAGTCTTAGATTAGTCAATCCCAGGACCTTGGGAGAATCTTTTGGTGACCAAGTGAACCTTATGCTTTTCAACCAACCCATCTGCTACAAATTTTGTCTGATAGATCCACTTACATTGAACAAGTTTTCTTCCCTTAGGAAGAGGGAAAAGATCCCAAGTGTGGGTCCTCATCAAGGACCTATACTCCTCGTGCATAGCTGTATCCCACTCAGGAATACCAGAAGCCTCATGAAAAGATTGTGGATCTGAGGTAGTAGCAATGAAGACATGTGGAGCATCCTGAAACTGTGATTGAGTCCTCCTGGTCTCTAATGGATCCCCAACCCAATCACCTGCAGAATGCAAGGTCTGTCTTGCCCAAAGTAGATAGAAAGATGGAGAATCTAGAGGAGAATCATCAACCTCTGAATGATGAATAGGAGAGGAAGGAGGTGAGTCCTCTGAATCATTCTCTGCATTAGAAGTGGAGGTAGAAGACAGCTTAGGTGAATCTGACTCATCAGAAGATCTGTCATGTATCCCAAGTGACTCCAATGTCAAAGTAGAAGGAGTTGGAGAAGTGATAGAAAGTGAGCTCGAAGAGCCCTCCTCAAACTGAACACTCCTCTTAATGAACAACTCATGTGTAGTAGGGTGGAGCAACCGATAACCCTTCACACCATTAGGATAACCTACAAATATGCAAGGTCTACTCTACGGATCCAAGGCCTTGTGTTTCTCTGCAGGAATGTGGGCCCATGCAAGAGAACCAAAAACTTGAAAGTGCTTAACTGATAGTTTATAACCCCTCCAAGCTTCAAAAGGACTGACTCCCTTCAAGGCTCAGTGAGGAACACGGTTCTTGATATAACAAGCATAGTTAATGGCCTCTACCCAATACTATGGTGCAAGAGATCTGGAGTGAATCATGCAGTTCACCATTTCCTTCAAGGACCTATTATTCCATTCTACAACACTGTTCTGCTGAGTATTATATGGAACTGAATGCTGCAAATCAATCCCCTCTGAAGTGCAAAACCTCTCAAACTGATGGTTGACATATTCACCACCATTGTCAGTGCACAAAACTTTGATGGCTTTCTGAGACTGCTTCTCTACAAAAGTTTTGAAGTCCTGAAAATGATCAAATACCTCTAACTTCTATTTGAGAAAGTACACCCAAGTATATCGAGAAAAGTCATCAATGAATGTGAGGACATATCTAGCCCTGCCGAAAGAAGGGTGTTGAAATGGACCAGCTAAATCTCTATGAACTAACTCTAGTATCTGTAAAGCTCTCCATTCCTTACCTTTGTCAAAATTTTCCTTAGGATGCTTACCAAGAATGCAACCTTGGCAAACACCACCTAAAAACTGAACTAAAAGCTACCATGTGACCATGCTCTGTTGGTTGAGCTGCTGCAAGTAGTAGAAGTTTAGATGGCCAAACCGCTCATGCCATAATCTACTCACATCATCAGAATGAGTGAGAAAAATAGTCAAAGGAGGATCAGGAACAAAGTGAGAAAATAGATAGAGCCATGACTGATGATCTGCTCTCCCAACTGCAACTGTAGAACCACTGTGTAACTCACGAATCTCAACTGAATTAGGAGTGAACTCAACTTGCTTACCTAAACCCGTGTGAGTGATCTGGTATACCGATATTAGATTAGTTGATAATGAGGGCACACAAAGAACATCATGGAATGTGCCATCCCCAACATCAACAAACCCTCTCCCACACACCTCAATAGGAGTGTCATCACCCATCAAAATAGAAGGCATAGTACATGGCTCCAAAGATGCAAGTTCTTCCTTAGATGAAGCCATGTGGTGCGAAGCACCCAAATCAAGAACCCAAGTGGATGGTGAAGAAGCAACTGCAACAAGGGCCTTGCCCTTTCCTTTCCCCTTGTTGTTTTCTTTTGCCTTGTTAGACCCCTCATTAGAACTCTATTTGATAGACTTAGGAACACTGATATTATTCTTCTCAAGAATGTGTGTCAAGTGATCAATTTGTTTCTTTAGACATATATGTTCATCATGACTGGGTCTTTTACAATAGGCACATTGGACCCTCTCTTTCTTAGGCTTGTCACCCTTGGAAGATTGAGTCTCATTAGTTGCTTTTGAAGTAACCGGTATTTGATCCTTCTTGCTATTCTTCTATTTCTTATCCTTACTATTGTTGTTACTACTTTGTCCTTTCTATTCTTTCGTGCCTTGGTTGGCAGCCAAGGCATGTGACTTAGAGGACTTAAGAGTGCCCATCTAGACAAGTGCCCATCTATATTAGCTTGTCCTATTCCTGAGTGAGATTGACAGCAAAATCATCTAAAGATGGCATGGTGAATTGAGTACCAAGTGCACCCTTAGTAGCATAGAAAGTAGAAACAAACACAGAATATTCTAAACTTAGCTTAGAGAGAATTCTAAGAATAATTTGTTCATCTTTCTTTTCAATTCCACATTGTTTTAACTGCAGCCTTAGTGATTTCAATTTGGTGAAGAAATCCTGGATTGTGTTGAAATTGCCTGGACTTAAACTAATTAGTTCATTTTCTAACATATGACCCCTCATTGAATCTTGTGTGCCAAAATAGTTTTTCTAGCTTTGTCCTGATTTCATTTGGTGTATTCAAAGACTCAATGTGAAAGAGTAAATCAGGAGAAATAGATAAACACAATGTTCCATATGCTTCATCAAATTTGTTAAACCACTTAGGCTTATCTTCATCTTTAGCATGTTTAGTTTCAAGTCCCATAGTTATCCTATTTAATCCAGCTTTCCTTAAGTGAATTGTCATGCATGATTTCCACTCAAAGTAATTGTATGGAGTTAGGATGGGAAGATTTGTTTGATCCATGATGAAGAAATGCAGAGAAGAAATGCTGAAAAGAAGAGAACCCAACCAAGACAACCCCACCTTTTCATTTAATCAAAGAACCCCCCTAAGAAAATAAGATTTGGCACTTTATATTAGTGTGTTTACAACTACCACTAGAAAGAAATACTAAGTGGTCTTGATTTCAATGCATTACAAAACCCTCATGAAGAGCATATGCTGAAAATACAACTTTGGCATAATATCCAGAGAAATAAACAGTACCACTGCGATCTACTCAAAAAATCATGCACTTTCAAAAAAAGAATCACCTCGATACGAGGTTGTATGTGAAAGTTATGATCTTCCAAAGTTCCCAAAATGAGAACTGTGCAATGTCATGACTGAGAATCTACAATTTCTAAAAAATTTTGGCATCAAAATCAAAAACCATCTACACTAGTGCATAGAGCATGAAAATATAGCCAAAATAAAAAAAAATCATGGGAAAAGGAGTCCGTATGAGCAAGAACGGAGCATTTGAAAACTGCCTTCAAAACTGCAACTGCCAATGGAGAGGGGTCCTACTATAGCTTTCTGAGCACGTTTCTACAAAATATATAGACTACATGCAAAAATTGAAAGATACCTATATGGTTTTTCTGTGCTGCCAACAAAACCCATAAGGCATTTTTCTTGTTGATGTACAGAAGATGTAGTTCTAATGTAAATAGAACACCTTTAGCAACAAAAAATGACCCCAGCAACCAAAAAATGACATGCAAAGGCTGAATCAGATACCTAAGACAAGAAATGGCATGCTAGAACCTACAATATTGATTGAAAACACCAAATATGCAAGCTGGTTGTCAGATTTGAGCTTGAAAACCTCGGTTCTGCAACTGTGTATGACGATCTCTGATTTCGGTGAAACAAAAGCCAAATCTGACTTTCTCAAGCCTCTTGGATGCATTGGAATAGCTGGAAATGTTGCCAGTATAACCAAAAATGCTGCAATCACCCAGATTTCATAAAACACATGTGCAAACCCCAGAGATTAAAAAAGTTTCCGTCAAACTTTTCTGATTTTCAAGATCATCCGAAGATGCAAGAGAAGAGCATACTAGGTTTTTTGAAAAACTGTAATAAGCTTAATTAGCCCCCCCAAATCTCTCAAATAAGGAAACTAAAATCTAATCTTGCACATAACCTAGCTCTGATACCATGTTAGAATTTGAAAAGATTATTAACCCAGAAAACTAGTGCAAAGAATAGATATCTAAACTATGAATGCAAATGATATGAAATCAAAATAGAAACACAGAGTTAGTCTCCAAGAGAGTAATGCAAATGCTACAAGAAAAATAGAATTAAGAGGATACAAAAGTAGAAGATGCAAAATACAAGCCAGGTAGCATGCTTATATAGACTAAGAAGAGGGAGGAGGTGGCAACACCGACCAATGAGGAGCAACCATCTATCAGACTAAAGATAGAAAAATATCTTCCCAAGATAGCTAATGGATGTAGGAAGATGACACCTCATAACCACTCACCTAATAAGACATGCTTTATTAACCTAAGCGAGATTAATAGAAGTGTAAGAAAAACCTAGGAAATATAGGGAAAAATAAATAACCCACTAGGAAATAAAAACCTACACTAACACTTTATTCTTTTGACCTTTTACTTTGGCATGTTTTGCTTCTCCTATCACATGTGTGGTACTATCTTGTTTCTTCATAGGCAATTCATTTTGACCTACTTGCATATTTATACTTTCAGTTTGTAAATCAGAATGACAAACACTCTTGTCCTTTGTTTCTTCTTCTAAATCTAGAATCAACACATCCATGTTGTTCTGAAAGTACCTCTCTAGTTGATTAGGATTAACCTTTCCTTCTTGTAGTTCCATCCCTTTTGTGCACTTTATGTATTGATATTCTATAATGTCTCTGAACATTCCATAATTCTCTTCAGAATGAGGCTTATCATGGACTCTGCACATGTTTTTGTACAATTTGCACTGAACTGGAATATTTTGTTCCATGCACTTTTCCATTTCCTATCTAATGATTTGACCAAAACTATTTATTACATTGTCTTCTTCATCAAAAGAATTTTCATCAAACTCAATGAACAATACTGTTTCTTTACTGATAGGTTTTTCTTTAAAATTTAGCATTAGGATATAGGTTCTCACAAAAATAAGGTTCATCTTCTAACAATTAGTCTTCTTCTTCCCTATTTGCAAAGGTAAAAGTCTCTAAGACTAAAGCAGTCTCATATCCTAAGGGCACTATTTCATTACCTTTGGGAATGAGAAACTTAGAAGTGGGAGCCTGTACATCTACATTGAAAATACTTGCTGCCAGATGAAATTGAGGACAATCTAGTTCAGCATGGGCACTGGTATTATGAATTCTGCACCAATTCTTCAATGCTACATTAGCCATTTAAACTCTAGCCATTTGCTTTGTCTCCTAATTATCCAAATTCTCAAATGGAGAAGCTAAAGTGCCATTATTTGGCCCTGTGTTCCATGTCTTAGGTGGCCTTGGATGATTTTGATTCCTATTGTTATTACCCCAGGTTATGTTATCTACAATAGGTCCTCTATTTTGCATTGCTTGTCCCTGATTATGATTATGGCTCTGACTATAATTCTGACCTTGATTAGAACCCTAACCCTGGTTATAATTTTGATTATGATTCTAGTTATGGTTCTGACTATATCCTTGGTTATTTCTACCATAAAAATTTTCATTTCTCAGTTGTGTCATTTCAATAGTCAATCTTCTCAAGTGTGCAGTAATTTCTTTGATTTCTTCCCTATCCTCTTGTGCCTTTGCCACAAATGTATCCTGAGGAGGCTGAAAAAAAGACTGACCATTACTCTGATTATTATTGGTAGTGTTACTAGTATAAGGGACTATAGCCTGGATTGGAGTAGGATTATACATAGGTGTGTATGTAGGAACTGGATTCAATAATGCAGTATTATGTGTAGGGGCTCCATTCCATGATTGTATTTGACTTTGCATCCTAGGGTTTCCTCCATTAAGAAATGGATTATAAGTTGTTTGTTTCATCTCCTAGTTTACTGATGTTGCCTCCTTATAAGCTTTGGATATTGTATCTATATCAACCTTCCTTTTGACAAACATAGCAGTTAGTGGATCTAAGGCAACATAATACATGGCTAATAATGCATCTACAATTACTGTGTAAGGAGCTACTAACCTAGAATAAGCCTTTTGAAACCTATCATTAAAATTATCAATCAACTCTCCTTCATCTCTCTTAATTGCAGCCAATTTGTGATATAAGGTGGAAGGATCTATTGGTCCTCTAAACCTAGACAAAAATGTTTCCTCCATAAGTGCCCAAGATGAAATATAACCATTGGCCAAGTTAACATACCAGTTAGAAGCTTGCTCATTGAAGGTGTAAGGAAACAACCTACACACCACATCCTCATATTCTAACTTAGCTCTAAAGCATGCCTCTTTGAATATCCTAATGTGATCTTCTAGATCTTGATGCAACTGATATTTAGGACATATCTTTTTAGGATTCTTTGGCATCTCATGATAATCAGGGAATGCTATAGAAGAATTGACATTAAAATAAACCATCACAGGTGCTTGTGCTTGGCCTAGACCTCTGGGAATACCTGGATTTCTAGGAGGGCTAGGATTTCTAGGAGGACTAGGATTTTTGGGAGGACTAGGACCTCTAGGAGGACCCGAACCAAGATTTAAAGATCTAAATGAAGAACTGTCATGACTCACAATGTTATGGATGTTAAAAGGTGATCCAAGAGGCATTCCAGATGAACCTCCGGCGTGTGACATTCTAGGATTCCAAATCAAAGGACCCTTACTTTGTCTTTTATTAGGTAATTGCACAAATATATCTTCTGAACTAGATCTAGACCTAGTCACTCTACTACTGTTATGAGCCAGCTTTACTTAGAACAAACCTTAACTCCAATCAGGCCCTCCTTCTAGTGCCAAAAACTGTTGATGATTGTTTTTACACATTCATAACAAAAGTTAAAAATTCACAAAATGAATCTAACTATCTTGAAAGATATGAAGAAATCAATTAAGATTACTTAATCTCAAGTTTATGTATGGTCAGGTCTTGACCTTGTGGATAACTCGGTAGGTTGATCTGAAGCTGTAATATGCAAGAGACCTTACTTGATTTAAGGTGGTTGATGACTTCCTGGACTTGAATTATGCAAAATATCACAAATATCAATAGTTTATTCATTTCTTTGCATAAATTTGTTACTATATCACAAAGCTTTGTATGCTTTATAATAAAACAAGCTTTTCTTTCAAATCAATATGAAAATTGTCAAATATTAACTCAATTGTTCATGCTTTCTTCTTATGTAAGACAATTTCCTTTAAATTTCTATGTTTAAGATAAGTATTTCAAATGTTTGGGAAAAGTTAGAGAAATTTAAATTGAACTTCATTCTGCTATAGGATCTAAATGCTCTGTTATTCACGTTATAAGAAGTACATCAACTTGATTAAATCAACAAACTAAACCTTTAAATGGAAGCCCTGAGTATTTTCATGAACATACATTCAAGATTGCAAGCTTTTGAAGAGATAATATTTCAAATACAAACAAGAGCCAGAAAACACTCTAAAGTAGACGTAGAATTCCAAATGTATTTGTATTCAAAATATATAGTCACATATGATTTACAATGTATGAATGACTCTTTACTTCATTAATCAACTTACGAAAAACTTACAAAACATCTTACAAATACAATAAGGAAGCTAGATGCTCCACGCATTCCTTAATGTAGACACAGGTGACCTACTCTAAACTAAAATGTTCTTCTAATCAAAATGTTTAAACAACTACAATTGCCAACTATTCCTTTAAAATCCCTGTGTAATTAATGTACAAGTAGCAAAGTTCCTTATATAGATTTTGAAACTTCCCATTGCTACGGCTACAAACTTCATCTACAGTTGAGATCCTTCCATTATTGATCAATGGTGCACATTCATCTCTAACCGTCTATCAAAATATCTAAATAGCATCTTTTCCTTTTCAAAGGATGCTATTGGAATCTTTTCCAAAAAATAAGATTCCCTTTCTCTTTGACTTCTACTTGCTGATATTCTTTACTTGACTTTTATCAAAACCGCTACCTCCTTTGTCTTTTCATTCCTTTAAGTATGTTTGAAATTATTGATCACACCTTCTACAAAAGTGAAGTCCCCTCCTGGACTCTTTGTCTATATATACTCCTTTAGTGCAACTCCTTCTTTCAATTTCTTTTCTTTGTTCTCTGATCCTTCACTCCTTTTCTTGTACTTCTTCAATTTAACACTATCTTCCATTAATGGATCCATCATCTGCTTTCTCAAGTATGCTTCAGGGCTTTCCATGCATGGTGTGAAAATGGCATTAAATTCTATCAAATCCCTTTCCAATTCATATGCTGGTATATCCATGCATTCATGCTCTAAGAGTCTTTCTATTATCTTCTTGTGCATTCTAATCATTTCATCTGCTTTTTCTTCTAAATCATGGGCAACTATTATACACTTTCTAAGATTATCTTCCTTAAATTTAAGTTCTAATCTTTCTTGTGGCACTTGACTTGCCAGTGAAGCTGTAATTACTCCTTCATTGATTAACTCCTCTGCTCTTTCTTCTATTTCTGTCAACTGTTCCAGTTCAGACCTGCATTCTTCTCCTCTAAATTGACAATTATGCACAAGTATATTACATTTGTTCTTTTCTCTTGCAACCACTTCCCAACCTTTCACAGCCTATTTTATTATCTGCTCACCTTCTTGCAAAAAGTCTTTGAACCATTCATCAAGAATATTGGCCTTGAGCCTCTTATTTTCCATATCCTTTATTTCCTCTTTGGATATAACTGCTATGTCACTGGGCAATTCTGGGACTGTGGTATTGGGATCAAATATCCCTTTAATAAATTGTTGTAATTGGACAATGTGTCCCTTCAAATACTCTTGCTTGTCTTTGTCTTTTCTCAACATCTCTGCTCTTACTTGGTGCATATCTTCCCACTCAGTGATGTGCTACTCCCGTGTAGTATGCCCAAGGTCAGAATTTAGTATCTTATACTCTTCTAAGGTTATTTCAGCTTTTGCTTTTTCTTTCTATGGTATTGCCAGGTTCAGCATCCTAGATCCATCTGGACCTCTTTGTATAGCTGACGTTGTTCCAGCCTTTCTTCTTTCTTTCCTTGGTGTGGTATCACCTAACAAGCTCTTAATGTCAATTGGTACCAATTGTACCTCCTTCTTTTCCTTCCTTATCTCCTCTCCTAACCATGTAGGAATCTCATTGGTGCCTTCTGTTGTTTTAACTTCATCAATTACCTCCTCATGAGGTTTCTCTATTTCTACTTCTCCTTGTTATTCTTGTTCCTATTACTATTGTTGTTGTTGTTGTTGTGGAATTTACTATTGAGGTGGAGGTTCTTGTTCCATGGGGTCATTTTTCTATTTGGACTCGCCTTCATTTTATTCTTCTTCAATTTCTGTGTCCCCTTTAGCCTCATCTTCTTCTTCAGGACCTTCGTCTTTCAATGATTCTTCTTCCTTGTCCTCTTCCTTATGTGTTTGTTCTTCATTTATCCTGTTTGTATCTTCTATTTTTTCTTCACCTTTACTTTCTTCAACATTTTCTGTAGGTGCATCATCTTCAGGCGTCTTGGTCACATCTTCTGTAGTTTCATCCTCTTTTTGTACCTATTCATTATGTAGAGGTGAACTTACTCTTGTATCATCCTTTTTACTTATTTTTCTTGTTCTTGCCTGCTTTCTGTGTTCTTCTCTTCTTCACTTTGTTCACCATACATAATGAAAATATTCAATACGTCTGCTCTTGAAGTGTCAACTTTTGTTTCATCTTGTGCTTGAATAGGTTTCTTTGTGATTGTTTCCTCAGGTGCAATTTCTTTTTCAGCTTCTTCAATTTTATGTGCCTCTTCTTGCACATCTTTGATGATTTCAAGAGATACTAAGGTAACAAATGGATCTATTGTCCCTAATTCTTCTTGTACCTTCTCCTCTTCATACTCTAAGCCTTGTTCAATCTCCATTTCGACCAGAGTGTTTATCTCTTCTTCCTCACTTAGGAATTCACTAGATTCTTCTTCTATTTCAATTTGTCTTCCTGCATACATTCCCTTTTCTTCACTCTCACTAGTATCACTCCCAATGTGGATAGTTTCAATAGTTTGTTTGGCCTTGTGTGCTTGTGACTCTTGCAGCATTTCCCCAGCCAACTCTATCTTCACTTGAACATATGTTTGCCTTTTTTCTAATGAAGTGGAGGCACTAGGTATATTACTCAACTTTTCACCTACTCATTGTGCTCCTACTACCTCACTTGTTTTAGAAGGTTCCCCTTTTGACAAACTTATTGGTATAGCCTTCCTAAATTACTTTCCTGCTACCTCTTTGGAAGTATGTGCTTCCTCTGCACTAACCTCATGACTTAGTGACTTTGCATCTACAAAAGTATCTGATGCCACTACTACTATTATTCTGAATGCATAGGGATCCATTAAAGTAGCATTCTTATCTTTTTCAACAATCTTAGCCTCTACATTTCTTCTTTTCTTCTCATAAAAACATTGAAGATCCTCACTAGATTCTCTTACTCTTTTTCTCCCTTTCTTCGGATAGGTGATTTTTTTTCCTTCAGCTTTGAGTTCCCCAATTCTGTCCTTTAACCATGTCTTTGAAAATAATATAATTGGTTTGGACAATATGTCTAAAGATGTCTTCCAAGGTTGTGACCAATCAGGCTCTATAATAGGAACCAGCCTAGGCTCTGCATAACTATGATGTAGCAGTTTATCATCCTCTTGAACCTCTAGGGGAAGATATATGTCACCCATGGACATCATTTGCTCAATTGTTAATCTTTTATGGGCTCTTTTCCTCACCTCCTTATCATTTTTGCAATCATCCTAAAAATCTTCAATATGTATCTGATGCTTATACTTTTTGTCAACTGTATTCTAGATCCTATAGAAATGATCAAATCTTCTGGCTAAATCAAATTCCTGAAAGCCATAATATCTTAATTGTTGCTCTGAATATCCTGCAACCTCTTCACTATAATAGAAGTATCTGCCAATAGCCCAAGGCAACTTCAGATTTCCTCTATTGAAATTCCTCTTATACATTTTAAAGGCATTCAAATTCTGCCTTGAAAATTCCAAAACAATCAATTTATCAAAAGGATATCGAGGTAGCATAAAGGGTTTTCCTTCAAATCCTTCAGTCCTGATATAAGTAAAATGTTCAAATTGAATGAACCAAGAACTATGCAATCCAATTGCATCCTCTACATTTTTAGACAATCTTTTTTCAGGTTCCTCTCTCAAAATTCTGACCATGTAAGTATAAAACACATCATTGACTAAAGCAAACTTCTTTAATGCATTTTCCTCTTGTAGGTCAGGGTCGTGCTCATATACTAATTTCTGACCAGGACCATTCCCTAGCGTTCCCACCCTTTCTATTACATGTATGTATGTTCTAATCTCTGTTGCACATGAATATAACAAGTATGAAGATAGATAGAAGGGCATCATCTTTTGTTTTCTTAGCATGGCCTATTTCCATATAGCTGTGCTTATTGCTTTGGCCTAGTGAATCTTTCCTTGTTGTTTTCCTCCTTCCCTCATGAATTCAATAATAGTAAACATCCATGTCTCACATTTGGTGCCATCTCTCAGTCCTACCAATCTACTCAGTATTGTGATCATCAAATGGATTTCTTCCTTGAAGTATATTCTCATCAAGTTCTTGTACACTCTGGCTACAGCCTTGGGTTTATTTTCTAGGTTATACCAATTGTAGAATATCTTTTCTCTACAATTTCTCTAATTTGTATGAAAATCCTCATTATATTGATCTATATCAATATCTCTCATTTTCTCATTGATTTCCAATCCAAATGTCCTCGCAATCCCCTCCTTGGATAAATCAACAATAAGTCTGTCATAAAACATAATCTTCCTGGTAACTGGATCATAAAGATATATGTAATCCAGACACAAATATCTAGCTTCCATAGCCAATGGAAAACCTGCAGCCTTGTACAATCCACTCTCCCATATACATTTCATATCCGGTGAAGCATCTGCAGCAGTGATTTTCTATAAAACATCATCTACATCATAATTTCCTATATTTGTATCTGTTCGCACTCCACTCGTACTAATTAGTGACGGATAACCTCTGTGCAAGGGTAATTCCTCTTTTTCTATCTCCTTTCATGGTTTCCTTTCCTTTTTCTGCTTCAGGGCCATCCTATAGAAAATGCATATTTTAACATTCCATTTTAACTTTTACCTAGGGTTTTACTATGAATTCCCTTTTTTTACCATTTTAACCTAACCCAATTTGTCTTTTATGTTTTAACTTCTAAATTTGTTAATCCTTACCCAATTAATTAATAGTTAAAACAAGGATTTAACAAATGCCTACGTTTTATACTAAAATTACTAAAATTAACATGTATTTTACCAACTGAACCGTAACGGTGTTTTGAGGATAAATACCTGTATATCTTGACCACTCAACTTGTTGTTGACTTACTTTACCATTTTACTTCCATCCAGCTACTCTAATCCAATCACCTTGGTGAGTTTTGCTCAATTTTTGTAGCAATTCTCTTTCTCTACAATTTTAATTCTTAACAATGTATATTTAAAAGCAAAATAACATTAAATTTACCCTAACTCTCGTTGAATTTTACTCTTTTTTTAGTGTTAGATCAGCATTAATTAGAGCAATTAATGCGCCAAAACTTCGGCCTTCTATTTCAGTGTTTGCATTTTTAAACTTTTTTACCATTAGTTTAATTTCGGCATACATTGTTACATTTGTTTGTATTTTCCTTTGTATGTTTTCTTTGTATGTTTTCTTTGTATCTTTTAACATACAAGCATTTATGCAAGAAATCAAAACTAAAGTTTCTTCCCTTTTCCCTTTTTTTCGTACATGTATCTTTGCTTTGTATATCACCTTTTGTATGTTATCTTGTATAAGCGCATATACAAACATCCCATATAAACCCTCTCTTTACCTTTTATCTTTCACAATGCCTTTTATTCCTTTGTATCTTGAATATGTATATCATAAACATACAAGTGCTCCAAACATACAAAGACTTTTCTATATTGAACTTCCTTTTCACATCTGACCTGTGTCTCTTATTTGCATCTTTTCTTTTACATTGGCTTGTATATTGAAGATATACATTGTTATTATACAAGCCCAATATGCAAGTGGTGGGGCCCACTTTACTTTTCACTTGTATTTCCATGCTACAACAATACTTGTATCAAACCTTTAGATACAAGTCCAGATACTATTCATTTCTATCCTTTTTTCAGACCTGTCATTTTTTATAAACCACAGTTTACTTACTTTTTAGCTCCAACATGTATATAAAGTGAAATGCATATTTCGATATATAAAGTGAACCTTTTCATTTGTATCCTTTTTTCAGACCTGTCATTTTTTATAAACCACAGTTTACTTACTTTTGAGCTCTGACATGTATATAAAGTGAAATGCATATTTCGATATACATTAAGGTATGATGCATCATTTATACCAAACTTTAACTTCCTTTGAGTTCTGCGTTGTATGTATACTGCAATGTATGTCTCCAAAACATACACATACAAAGCATGACACATACCTCAATAAAACCTCATTTCATATTATTTTCGGTTCCATGATATGCATATACTATTGTATATCACCTTGTATGTTTCATTTTTCCAAACATACAAACTTAAAATACATCCGATGGACTTAACCGATTATTCATTTTATCTCTAAACTCTGTCAAGCCCGACTTGTATGTAAGGATAAAGCGTTAGCGAAATACATACAAGCATAATGATGTAATAAACTTGATAACTCCCTTATGCAACTCATACAACAACACAACATACAAATGACTTTGTATATGCAACACACAAACCCCCCTATAGTGCATTTTACCTAAAAACACCCATATCTTGCAAAATATTGGGAATTTTAAAATGGTCCAAAAAGCAACCCTTACTCATTTTTGACAAGGAATTCACCCTTATTCTACTCTAGTACTTAATGCTATTTTTCTTTATTTTCAAAAAGGTTTATAACATTCACTTCCTTTTCCCTTTTACCACCAAGCACACCCACACACACAAGCAAAAAGCACAACCATAGCAGGGATCCTCCTTTTCCTAAGAAGTAAAATGGGGCATGTTGTGAGCATCACAACAATAAATTTTGATCCCTTTGTCACCGGAGGATAAAAACTTGGATTTAGATTGTCTTGGTGTCCTTCTACACTCTTTCAAATCTACAACACATAATGATTAACTAGAGAAATTCACTGACCACAATACTGGACTCTGCTATATGCTCTATTTCAGGCTCCCAGACTTAGATAGATTTCTATTTTGACTTCCGATATGATCAAATACTACACTACGGATGTGTGGAACAATCTTATTTGCCATCAATGACAACACTTGTCCTGCTAAGCAGTGTCTCTTGCCAACAATCTCCCCCTTTGGCATTGATGGCAACACTTAGTGAAAAATGACTAAGTTTCATGACTGGCTTCCCCTACTGCGTATGCTTATACATTAGTCCACCACTCCCCCTTTTATAGACTCTTCATTTTCTTTCATTTTTCACTGTCTCTCATTCCCCCTTTGACATCAATGGCAAAGGGTGGGGTCCACAAGTTCAAATTCTCAAAAAAAATTGTGTATAACGCTGCATATGTACAACTAATCATTAAGTTCTATTCACATGAACTTGAGAATGTCTGCAAAACTATTTTTCAATTACATAAATTTAGAGGCCCAAGTTCCCTTTATTCCATCCAAAATTGAGATGTGTCCACTCAGCAAGAATGCATATGCTTCTTCCTTTGTCAGATCCAGAGGGTTACTTGTCTGAAGTGCAGTCTAGGCTTCTGATAAGGCATTGTTCATGGCTTCTAACTTGGGGGCAATCATTCCCTAGAGCTCACACATCCTCTTCATAATATTGCCTCTCTTTAATGAGCCTCTTTATCTCATCTGTCAAGCTGATTACTTGACATTCTTGGCTTATAGGAGAAACTGTTAGAGGATCAAAATTTTGAGATAGATTTGACAATTTATGTTCTTGCTCCTTTATCTTTTTCTCAATATCCTCACTAACTTTGGGCCATGATAGACATAATATGTACATATCACTTCCATAATTTAGAGAATTATGAATACTCTTTATGCTAATACCAAGTATCATTCTATCATTTCCTATCAAACTCTTTACTTCACTAAATTTTTTATCCAAAAATTCTTTCTAAACTTTTGCCTCTGTTGATTTTTCAAAGGACTCAAAATGTGTACGTACAACATTCACAAGATTCTTCAGGTGACTAGAGGGGGAATCCAATGGACTCTTTTGTTAGGTTGGCAATAACTTCTCCAAGATTTCAGTTGCAAGCCCTAATAGTTCACTATCCTCCATGTGAGATTTTAACATCTTCTCCCTGGCCTTGGATTGAGTGAAGGATGCAATCTTCATCACTTGTACTAGAGAGAGAGCATCTAGATTAATTGGTCCTTGGAGTAGTTTAGGCTCATCAAACTCAAGCATCTCTTTATCCAGAAGAATTTTTACTGCATTTGTAGTGTCTCTTGCAACAATTTCTAGAACACTTTCCGCTTCTTGGATCTTCTCTAGACTATCTTGTTTGGGTGCTTCAACATTTGCACCATCTTCTTCTATTTTCTCATCCTTACTCTCTTCTTTCTATTTCTCTACTTCACCTTTCTCTATGTCATCTACAGTGGGATTCTCTCCTTTGTCCTCACCATCTAAAATTTGTTCCAGAGGATCTAGTGTGGCAGTAGTATTCTCAACATTATCTTCCTTTTCTGATTGGTCAAGAGGAGTTAGAGTATCACCTGCATCATCAATTTTGTCCACCATCTATGTATCTTCTTTGTTTATTTGCTCCTCTGCCAAAATAGAGGAGTCATCAATCTCTATTTGTTGATCACTAATTTTCACTTCTTCAACATTTGGAATCGATGAATCAATTCCATCATCTGTCTTTTCATAGGTTTGCTCTTGGTCATCATATCCCTTTTTAATCTTTCTTTTGGAGCTTCTTGTTCTGAAATTGAAGGATTGACTTCCTCAACTTGTTCCTCTAAAACAATACAGTATTTATCTTTGTCAAGGGCTTTTCTCAAAATTTCTTCTATTTCCTTTACAACTTCCTCAGTTTCACCAAGCATTAACTTGTTCATCTGGATCTTTCTTTTGAAATTCTCCTTAACTCCCTTGAGGATTTTATCATCTTCTTTTTTGGTCATTACTGGACACAAGGTGGAGAGAACATATTCTCTAAGTTCTGTCTTTGTTCTTGGTCGCTTCCTTCCTCATTTCTAGTATTTTCCTTAAACTTTTGGGAATTTCTTGCAAAATTTCCAATAGAGCTCTATTGATTTTGTTCAAGTACAGGATGGTGGCATCCTCCAAGATTTTCTTATTTGCTTCATCAAAACTATCATAATATATTCTAATAGGCTTTAGGTTCCCATGAACAGTAATTAATTTTACAATTTGATCAATAGTCATAGCAACCTTACCAATCTCTTGCCTTTTATTTTTCCTTTTTCTTTTGGAGGGTTAGTTTTCAGAGGCCTTTAAAGTCTTGGCTTTCTTTGATTTAACTTCTTCATCTATTTTTGTTTCCTCATCATCTTTTGTACTCTTGTAGGTTCTTGTGGCCTTGGTTTTCTTCCTCTTTCCTCCTTCACCGGATGGTGTGGCTTCTGGTGTCTTAATGGGAATAGACTTGGATTGTTCTGGGACAGTTGTAGAGCTTCTTGTTTTCCTTGAAGAGCTAGGTGGGACTTCCATAGCAGTTGCTAGCTCACTTTCTATCCTTTCTTTTGAATCTTGCCCAGCTCTTCTCTTCATCTCCTCAATCCTTTCTTTATTCTTTCTTACTGCTTCTTTGGTGATGCCAATACTCTCAACATATGTTTCAACCTGCCTTTGCACTTTTCTTTTAATCTCTAGCTTTCTAAGTTCCACATGTAGTTTTAGACTTAGCTCTTTATATGTTCCAAATCTTTCAACAGATGATTCTTTAGGTTTGCTCAAAAGATACTAAGCATACATGTCTAGAACTCTCTATCTACCTCATAACCCCTTGGCATTATCCATATCGTTCTTGGTTCTACCGTTTCCATTAGACATTGATCAGTGTCAACCATAAAACATATCTCATTCTCATACTTTTCTACATCTGACTTAGGGATTCTTTCCCTTGCATGCATCAGACTCCAAAATTTTTTAAAATAACCCCAGATTGTAGTCTTTTGTGCACCTAAATCTCCAAGGCTATATAAATGATCTCTTATTTGGATTGCCACTGGCCTGTCATTTGTCCAGTGCACACCTTGCACTCCAGGCACTTCATTCATAAAATAGAAAAATAAGCATATAATCAAGGAACCATACTTAAAGGAATTTTTTTTATCTTTCTTGATTTTGTTTAAATTTTCAAACATTTGATCCTGTAGTAGCTCATAGAGGTCATAGTCTACATTCTCTTTTAGCATTTTGTATGATGCATATATAGTTGTTCTAGAGACAGAGTTTTCTCTTCTTGAGTGATAAATCTTATACCCAATTACAATGGAAGAAAACTTGACATTTGGTTCTATAATGTCATTGATTGTCATGGCTCTTTTATCAAATTTCACACTGGTTGCATCAGTGACAGTTTGGTTTTGGATAGATTTTAACATGTGTAGTCCATTGGTTGAGTTTAACCTTGTCAGAATTCTGATAACATCTTTGGTGATTTTAATTGGTTTCAACAGCCATATAAATTCATCATGCATTTGGATCAACACATAACAAACCCATTCACTCTCATCAAATGATAGAAATTCAATTATTTGCAGAAAATGTTTACTTTCGAGGGATTCAAATTCAGGTTTCAGTTGGTAATTGTCATCCTTTAGATGGCTCTTAAACAACTCCAGTAGTTTCAGATTCCCAAATTCTTCTATATTGCAATGAATGTATGCCCTAATGTCTTCAACATGTAAAACCCCATATGGAACACCTGAAAAAGCACCTAGCATCTCGACTTCAACAGATTTGAAAGGATGCTTCTTAAATTTAGGATGGGGCCTTTCAGTGACATCAACAACTAAAGGTGTAGCCATTTGCAGAGATTAAGAATTCAAGAGGTTTCACAGAAAATAGAAATACCTTGTTCCGTAGATTAGGGTTTTTCTTGGAGATCCTCTTCGTACTTCAATTCTTGAGAATTCTCAGCTCTGAGCTTGTTCACTCCTTCTCTTCTTTCTTTCTTCTGATGCAAAGTGATCTAAATAAGGAATGAATGACCTTTTTATGCTCCACAGTGCCTAATTTGTGTTTGTAATAAATGCTTTGCCCTAATACATCCAATCACTCTGTTTGTTGAATAGTTTCTCATAAATTACTCTAAAATTTGCCATATTCACCTCTTTTCTTTTAGGAATCTTCCAAATAATCTGAAACAATCAAAGATCGCTTTTCTCACTATGCCATATTCAGGTACTTACTGGCTGGTGGATTTTGATTTTTAATGTAGCTCCCCATGAGTCAGAGCTCCCAATTTAATTCCCTGAGGATTTATCAACACTTGATTCCGGTGCAGACCCATGACCATTGTTCACAATTGTTTTCTTGGCCCATGTCTTGCTCATTTGATTCTAGATCTCATTCACATCAATTTTTTCTTTGCCTTTGTCTTATTTCTGCTCATCCAGTTTTTTGTTTACTGGACCCCTTCATTCATTGATCCTACTTTTGCTGAATCTTGCAATATGACCAGATTTATTACAATTACATCAAACAACATTTCTTTGCTTATATGCTTGATTTCCTCTTGATCTAAACTAATTAGCCATGTGTCCAAATCCATTGCAAGCAAAGAAGTAGCCATTGACAGAATTGTCATTAGAGTTATTCATTATCATACTTCTACATTCATTGTATTTATGACCATACCTTTTGCATTTGAAGCGTTGACCAAAAAAGGATGGACCATTTTGATTTACTCTACTTCTGCACTAAGTAGCTTTATGGCCAAATTTATTGTAGTTGAAACAATTTCCATTGAAGGATGGATATCTTTGAGCATTTGGCTATCTTACTGGAGGTCTTCTAGGTTTGTTCCTTCCATTTCTTGATTGATAATTTCTTTGTCCAGATCCGGAGCTCTCACCTTTCTCATATCCAAGACCATGCTTGTCATCAACCTTTTTCTGACCTTCGAGTAGTGCTTCATGTTTAGCTGAGCTTATTTTGAACTTTTCCTTGTATTCATTTGCAACTTCTAGGTCATGTCTGAGAATGACAATTTGTCTTTCAAGTTCCCTCTCATTTTCTTTGCTTTCTTGTAGATCAAACTCTAGATGGCCAGCTATTCTATCCAATTTGCAGCATTCTTCAGTTCTTTCTTTTAGTTTTTGATTTTGGTCTTCTTCATTTTTCTTCCTATTTTCAATTTCTTTAGTTTGCCTCATCACCCCAAATTCCATCTCAATTTTCAGAACAACAACTTCTTTTGACAGCTTTTCATATTCCTTTATTTTTTCTTCCAAAGCTTCATTCATGCCATTTTCTTCAGTTAAACTAGATAATTGTAGAAGTAGCTCCTTTCTCTTTTCCATAGATTTCTTTAATTTATCTTTTAACATATCAATGGTATCATCAGCAACTTTAAGTTCATCTCTTAGATTAGATATTTTTGCTTTGGACTAACCAAGGTCTTCTAGGGTTGACCGAAGTTGATCTTTGAGTGACCCTGTTAAAACTCCTTCCAAGATCTTTCCTTAAGCTATTAGGATTCTTTCAAGGAACCTTGCTTTGATACCAATTGTTGTAATTAGCCTAGACAACTGAGAGGGGGGGTGAATCAATTGTCCCGCAATTAAACGTTTCTACCTTTAAACTTCTTTTACCACTTATAATCAAATTAATGATATAAACATTTGAGCATCAATTAATAACACATGAGCAAAAATAGGAATAACACACTTGACACCAAGATTTTTGACGTGGAAACCTAGTTAAGGGAAAACCCATGGTGGGGGTTAACCCACAAATATTATACTATGTTAAAAGTATTTTACAAAGGAATGCACATGCATTCAAGTTCACTGCTCAAAAGGAGGCTCACTGCTTATAGAGTTGATTACAAAAGATTACAGTTTATTTGAGCTAAAGAGTATCATCTACTAATGCAAGAAATCAGTTCTGGTTTAGGCTCAAAATACTGATCTTACACACTTCATCTTCACTTTACCCTGTTCACTGCTCTACCATAATCCAAACCTTAGTTCTCCTTTCTTTCGCACTCTTATCTACTTTTCACACTTATTCCATCACACCAACACACACACCTTCACTTCTCGAATCCATCCGCTATATATATATATATATATCTGCATCAGGAATTTTAACAAATTTTTAGTTGGCTTCAAGAATACTTGAAATTCTTATTGAAGACTCTGCTCTATTGGCTAAATCCATACACCAATATTGATGTATACCAAAAATAACATTTGTAGATCATCATACATGTCGGTCACTAACATTATATCTCATACATAGCTCATCAAAGCACTTCTATTAGATCCGCACAAGGATTTAACACAAGTCAACCTATTCTTCACTGAATTGTTCTGTCATAATAAGACCTAGTATTCAAATGCTCATACATTTGATCCCTTTGTCACCAAAGGCTAAAAACTTGGATTGAGATTGTCTTGGTGTCCCTCTACACTGCTTTAGATTTGCAACACATAATGATTAACTAGAGAAATCCACTGACCAAAATACTGGACTCTGCTATATGCTCTATTTCAAGCTCCCAGACTTAGATAGATTTCCATTCTGACTTCCAGTATGATCAGATACTGCACTGCGGATGTGTGGAACAATCTTAGTTACCATCAATGACAACACCTGTTCTGCTAAGCAGTGTCTCTTGTAAACAATTCTTAGTTATCGACCAAAAGGCATCACCCATACATTCCAAATGACACTACATATGTACCTCCAAAGGGAGTAATTTGTTCCTTCAAATCTCAGACTTTCCTTCTTGTAATTTAACATCTTGGATCTCCTCAAGTTGTCAAGCTTCTTTTAGAGGATCTGGCTCTAGTACCAATTGTTGGAATTAGTCCAGACAACTGAGAGGGGGGTGAATTAGTTGTCTCACAAATTTAACCTTTTCTTCTTTCAACCTTCTTTATCCACTTACAATTAGATTAATGATGTAAACATTAAAGCATGAATCAACAATACTTGAGCAGAAATAAATTGAACACACATAACACTAGAATTTTATGTGGAAACCCAGTTAAGGGAAAACCACGGTGGGGGTTAACCCACTAGATTTATACCCTGTTAAAAGTACTTAAATGAAATGAAAAGGCACTTGCCCTAGGGCTCACTACCCAGAGCTCACTACTTAGAGAGGCTCACTGCCTACAGGAGGCTCACTACCTATAGGAATTTGTGTTTGATATAGAAATAATGAACTGATAAATAGCATCTTATTCATGCCCAGTTTAGTCCCATTGAAAGCTTACTAAAATTTTGCTCTGCCCCCAAATGCTTCTTTATTATCTCTTCATCCTTTATTGCCCTTGTTCTTTTTCTCTTCCTCTTCTCTTCTCTGCTTCTAAAGTTTCCTTAGGATTTGATCATTTTCACACAAGGATGCTTTTTTGCAACTCATTTACACACCTTTATATCCTTCATCAATCTTGAAATAAACCTCAAGGTTGACATTACAAACATCTGGCTTAATGCAAATCACTTTGTTGTTGGCCAAACATAATTGGGACTTAAATCTTCCTCAATCAATATGCCACACTTCATAAGATTGTTCTTGGATCATCCGCAACATGCTTGAATCATCCGGTCAGCCAAGACTGGAAAGAACGGGAACATCAAGGAAGAAATCTTTAACAACGAGCTTGAACTTCAATGCGGACCTCCAACATAGTAGCTACACAATCCAGAGATCTCCACAAGCATATTGAATTCAACAAAAACATCCACACTCGTCCAAATCATCAGAATCACTTGCATCTTCATCTAGAACCTTAAGAACACTGTCTGCCATGACTGTCACACTAGAAAGATTGCTTGCAGACCTCCAAACCATGAACCACTTGAATGGATGATACACACTAACTTCCCAAACATTCCTCTAGATCCACAGATCATCATATTACATTTCTGGAACAATCCGGACCTCTTTCTGGTCACTCTGTCTCTTCTAAACACTATAGAACCTATTCTACTCAAATGGCCATAGCTTCTTCAAATCTTCATGTGAACCCTTCAAATCTTAACTAGAGCTTCTTCAAACAATCCTATACTCATCCATATGGTCCACATACATTGATCCTCATTAATTTTCTCAATACTCTCAACATTCTAGTCTTCTAATTAGGCAACAAAATAGGATATAGTTAACACCAATGGCAACAAGAATATGTTGACATCAATGATAACACTGCTTAGGCAGATATTTGCAACATATCCATGAGATTTTTCACACCAGAGCATATGAACTTCACTTGTATTTGACTGTCATAAAAGAAAGATAGCTTGCAGACCACCAAATCATGAACCATTGGATTTGTAGGCACTTATCATCATCCCAAACTTCCCTCTAGAACCGCAAAGAAAAATACTTCAATGTGGAGGAATGTAGAGCAAAATACTTTCTTCCTGTCACTAATGAATAATCAGAAAAAGTAGGTTTTACTCTGGTGATAGTGACTCATTCAGTTCTTCATACCGAAGGCTCAAACTTAGGATTTAGCAACTTCAAACATGCCTCTAGATAACTTCTAATCCACAGACAAAGATCTTCAATATACAAGAGATGTGGAGCAATCTTTTGGACTCTTCTTCCGTATGCAATAGACTGTCTTCACTACAATTCACTACAATTCTCTATTTCTTCGAGAGGAGCAAATTTTCTCAATACCCTGAACATGCAAAGATTCTAGACTAATATCAAGATAGGATATATTTGACACCAATGACAACAAAGATATGTTGACATCAATGACAATACCGATTAATCACGTACTTACAACAAAAACTTCATCCAAGAAGAAAGGAAGTGGTTAATCTGGTGTCAACCAACCTCAACACATCTTGAATTGGAGGACAAGTACTTTATCCATCTATTGCACATTGCTCCTTGATTTTTCCTGCATCTTATCTTTGTTTGTATAGTGAGGATGATTCACCACTAGATATTTGTCAGTGACTACATGCTTTTTTTGTAGGAGTTGACCCCTTTGGTTGTAGGAACTTCTATAGGGTAGGAAACTCTACTCCTTTGTTGCAAGAATCTTCGCAGCTTGGTTGCAAGAACTCTATGGTTGAGCTGCAAGTTAGTAGACTTGGTTGCTAAAGAAAGAAGTTAGTCCCAATGAAATCTCCAATCATAAAGATTACTGTAAAAATAATTATTCACACCACATTACATATGAAATAACTACTTTAACTATGAAACATTCATTAAAGCATCATATAATTAATGTTCTTCTTATCCAAAAATTATATGAAGTCTTGGTCTTGTAACATCAGAAAATGTCCCCTTGGGGGCTTTTCCCTCATAAGGTTTAGCTCCCGGGTCTTTTGCATGCATTTAGGCCATCTTACTTCATAATTTGGCATCCCGATGGAATGAGCCCTAGGTAACATGACAAATGGGACCTACGAGGACCCCTTGAGCTATACCCTACCCAAAATAGGGGGATGACTTGGGTGCCCGTGCCCTAGTCCTGCCCTATTTTGGGGCAGCCCTAATTTTTGGGTTTCAGTTTATGACTGTTATTTGGGTCCTTTGCCAACACACGGTAAGTTTAAATTATGAAAATCTGGGCGGGAGTGTTTGTAGTTGCATATAAAAGCATGTTTAGGCATCCATTTGTAAACTAGATGATTACTAGAAAGCTTTGGTGTTCTCAAGGTGATTCAAGGCTTTCATTATGTTGCAAGAGCAGGCTTGTGTGGTTTGTGTGTTTGTATTTGTAGATTTGAGCATCCATTCATCATGGAATGAAGAGAATCTTCCTCCCATGATATCTTCACTACAAGGTGACATTATATTATGTTTTCATTATCAATTCATTTGGTTTTTACCTCTTCCTCACAAGGGCACGTACTCTCTATCTGACAACAATGTTCGGAGACTTAAGTGTCCTTCAGGGCTTGATTGAGGCAAGCCTCTAAATACTACAAACCCCTCCCAAAGTCTTGTGATTGCAGGTTACAAGTGTCGCATTTGGGAAAAGTGGAATTGTAGGAAGGATTGGCAGACATCAAGGATTCAGGATCTAAAGAGAAGTCAGACACCAAAGTACTTCTAGGACTTGGGCACTCGCACTAGTGTCCTCCACAGACAAATTTCTAGAAATAGAAGTTACAAGGCTGATTAGTGTTGGAAGGAGGTCTAGATTCCGCATAGAAACTGACACCTTGGACTTGGGCACCCGCACCTTAGTCCCCAACTATTCCACCTCAGAACCCTAAAAATAGGTACTCTATGATTTGTTATTTTACTTCTATCTACAAGAGATTTTTCTATTATTCATTAGTTTATTATTGTATTTGCATAATTAGGGTTTTCATGGTCAATTGAGCATAAGAGAAGAGAAATTGGTAATTAAATTCTCTAATCCAAGTTTCTCTACATCTCACAGTGATCTAGGGTATGATAGTGAATTACCACTCAACCCTAGATCCTTGAATGTAAAGTGGAAAGGAGGATTTAAACATTAAACACTAAAACATTAACAAATCCAATTTTCCACTAAATAGGTCTAGAAAGGATAAAAGTGTTTGTAGAAAGGTACTTGAAAATAGGGAAAACAAGGATTAAAAAGGACAATAATGGGGCTAATCACTACCCCCAGCTCAAGGTGTTTCATACCCTCAAGTGGCTAAGGCCTAGAATTATACATGAGACCAATATTTCTAAAATCACAGGGATTCACATATCCTTCCCCTTCACTCAAGAAGAATTATTTTTGTCCATCTATGCATTCCCACCAAGTGTTTTCATCTAGTACTTGATATATTATCCTACCACTCCAATGAGAAATTAGAACCCAAAGGGTAGGTGGTTGGATGGCAACCATGTCAATCCATTTGCTCTAGCCATGTTAATATACCTGTGACCTTTGTTGATAGTTGCATGAAAGTTGTACAGGGAGTGTGGCTCCTTACTTCTTAATTCTTTTGTTAGCTCTTACCATCTTGCTTTACTGAAATTGAAGGCTTCCTTCCCTATGTCCCTTAGAATCTCTTGATATGTTGTGTAAAGAGTCTCCCAACTTTAAAGATTTTTTATCGCCACAATAGGGTTCTCTTGCAATTCAATCCATTCTTCCATAGCCTCATTGGGATTTTTCACTTCTCTGATCATTAAGGACATAGATTTTTCCTTCTCCATGTATCCCTTCATCTAAATCCCCTTTCTATGCTCATTCCTTATGAAGGAAATGAGTGCCCTAATATGTACATCACCACATAAGGGATAGGGTTCTAGGACAAAGCATAACGCACAACCATATCATGTAAATAAAATTCACATAGCTGATGCTTGAGTTCAATTGAAGATGTTCTAAAAATTCAAAAGAAATTCTTAGCTATATCAACCATAAGTGGTAGATCACTAAAAAATTGCATAAACTAAAAAATTAGAGACCTTTCCTTCAAGAATAATGTATAAACCCTAGAAGGTGGCATGCATTGCATGATTTGGCTTGTCAACTCTGCCATTCATCCCATTCTCTAGTTTAATTTATTGATTTTCCCATCTTTTTCACTTATCTTCTCATTAAACTTCTTCACCATTTCCTCCTTTGCCTCTCTCCATTTTCATCTCATCTTTCTAATCTATTCATATCTCCTCCACAGCGGGTATTGTAAAGGGGGTCCATTTGTCTATGTTGTTGCATGGTGTTTAGAATGGCTAGCTGAGGTGGAAGGAATGTCTTATTTTATTAGATGAGTAATAAGTAGTACATGTTCTTCAACCACATTTGTTTCCATATCCTATTCCTCCACTACTATTTGAGTTAACTTGTCTAGTTCACCACTTTCTTACTCCTTGGCCTTCAGATGCTCTTCTAGTTGTTGACTAGTTTTTAATTATTCTTCTAGCTACTCATTCAATAGGCTTATTTTTTTTAGGGAAGCTTGTAGCTCATCCTCATTGCCTATTTCTATTTCCATAGGAATTATCCATTGACTGGTGTTTAGGTTAGCAAATTTTGAGGATGGGGTAGAGTCTCCTTTAGGATCAATCCCTAGACTTCTTGATATAGTAGGTTGATCCCTATAAATGAAAAAATCCTCCGTTTTAGAGGCTATATCAGTTTCTAAGAATAGAACTTTAGGTGTTAATATTGTAGCCCTAGTCCCTGCTCCTTTAGTTCTAAAGCAACGTGAATGCCTTGGTTTCTATTTTTTTGGAGTTTGGACTATCTTTTGTTTCTTCTTGCTATTTTTTGGTGGATAAGGAGAGGGTTCATGTTTTCTTTTTGAGTGAAGGTACTTCAGACACAGGTAATTGTATCTCTTTCTCAAATGGGACAATTTCATGCACAGTTGGCAGGGTTTTAGATATAGAAGGCAAGGTCTCATGCATGGCTATAACATTTTCATGTATAGGAGAGTGAATCATTTGTACAAGTTATTCTATAGGCTCATGTGTAGGTATTATAGGACTCTCCAAGGATGTTGTTGGATCAAGGGTTGATGCTATAGGATCTTCTAGAGAGGCTTCATGCATATGGGAAGGTGTTGCATGTTCAGTGGAGGATGTTGCATGTTATTCCCCCATAACCTCTACTCATTTTTCCTATATATTTTCTATTTGTGGTACATGGATTTGCCTTTCTCTGAGCCTACAACCATTTGGCCCTACATCTGGTAATCCCCTCACATGATGAAGACCCAAAAATTTCTCCTAGGATGAATTAGAATACTACTCATTTAAACCCCCTTTTACCAATAGCTAGATAAGGCAATGGTGTGATAATATATCTGTTGTACCTGTTTAGTATTAAAAATAAAGAGGATTGATTTTAATGGTGTTTATTGTGAAAAATGAAGAGGATTTGTTTAGGTTTGATTTTGATGGTTTATGTTGATCCTCCTTTCACCACTAAGCATTCAAGGACTTCCAGCCAAATAGAGGAACCTACTACAGACCTTCTGTCACTTGGAACATAGGGGAAGATTAGAAATGTATGATTTTTTAATTCAATTAAGCCCAATTATGCTCAAAACTCTAATTACATGAATTTGTGAACAAACAATCAAATTACGGAAAATGATCACACAAAGAGATATAAAATGACATTCAAATGTGAACTAGATTTCAAAGTTTGGAAAGTGGAAAAGTCAAGGACTAATGGGCCAGTGCCCTAGTCTAGTGCCACAATTTTTGTTGAGATCTAGAAACCTTGTCTACAACCTGTTCTTGTTGTTTTAGAGATTTTCCTGTTGCAGGATCCAAAGGACTAATCAGTGGGCACCTGAGTCCATGTCCCTATTTTATTCTTTGATCTACAATTCTAATAGTCTGCACTACTCTCCTGCAACTCCACTTTTACTGCTTCGACAACCTGTAACCTACAATCACAAAAAAATGGGTTGGGGGTTGTGGTGCTTAGAGGCTTGCCTCAGTCAAGCCCCAAAGAGACATTCAAGTCTTCCAAACAACATTGTCAGGTAAAGAGTGTGTATCCCTATGGGATAGAGGCAGAATCTAAATGATAAATGATTAAAAACACAATTGATATCACCTTGTAGTGAAGATCTCATGGAAGGAATATTCTCTTCATGCCATGAGGAGATGGATGTTAAATTTGCAAATACAAACACAACAACAATGCTCTGCTTGTCCACACAATGAATATTTTGAATACTCTAGAAACACAAATATGCTAAATCCATCTAATGTCCATCTAGTTTACAAATGAATCACTAATCATGTGTATATATGCAACTAAAAACATTCCCGCTAAGAATTTCATAATTCAAAATTACCTTGTCATCATAGGACCTAAATAACAGTCATAAACTAACACTTTGGAATTGGCCCTGGCCTAAAATAGGGCAGGGCTAGGGCGTGGGTGCCCAAGTCTTCCCCCTTATTTCAGGAAGGATTTATGTTAAGTGCATCCCCTGAGTCCTATTTGCCATAAAACTTCAGGGTTTTCTCATTGGGAGTCATCAAAATCATGCAAGATGCTCTAAATGCATTCTAAAGGACCTGGGAGATAAACCTTAAGAGGAAAAATTCCCCAAGGGGACATTTTCTGATGTAACATTTAGCCCCTACTTTGATGTATATATAAACACAAGGCCAATACATGCATTAAAGTATAATAAACAAGCATAGAAAACACACCAAGCACGGAGAGGACACACCAATCATAATGAAGACAATAACATGCATGCAAAACATGAAGAAGATAGTATTGAAGACACACAAAACATAGTCAATACAATGAATGTAGTGAAGACAGTGATGATTTTCTTTTTCTTTTTTATTTTCATATATATGAAATGCAGATGTAGGTACAAGGAAAGTAAACATACCACCCATAATGCAAGAGGGACTCATCGCCACTGGTCTTTAAGACTGCATATCAGGCAATAGACATGCAAAACAAATCAAGCACGCCATACAAATCCCAAAGCATAGGAGGGACTCATCACCACCAGTCTTTAAGACTATGCTTGGGAACAAACATGCAATACACACACACTTGGAAGACATAGAGAAAACATGACAAACAAGCGATGGAGTGTTCCTATTTCTAGGTTCATCACCATCTTAGGCACATTACAGGCACACACTGACGATTGGGCTTCACCACAATAATTTCTGAAGACACGCTTAAGGGTTGAGTTAGTCATAGAGCCACTCCCTACCTATGCAAAGAACTTTTGAAAATGACAGGATGTGCACTCTCCATGAGAAATACACCATCCCTACCCCCACAGAGGGCTTAAAAAAAGGATATACATGATATCCTGTTGGTGTTGGAAATAAGCCACACCTAGACCGACGATGGACTGGTCCAAGAGGGGCTAGTAGCTCAATGGTAGAGCACTCTAGTAGTGTATGGAAGGTCCTAGGTTCGAGTCCTAGCTGGTCCATGTCTCAACATGGTATCAGAGCCAGGCCCAGGCTAGGAGCCCCAAGCACACGAGAGGTGTGGCTTAAGGGGGGTGTTGGTGCTAGAAATAAGCCACACCCAGACCAACAATGGACTGGTCCAAGAGGGGCCAGTAGCTCAGTGGTAGAGCACTCCAGCAGTGTATGGAAGGTCCTTGGTTCGAGTCCTAGCTGGTCCATGTCTCAACATATCCTGCCTCTGCAGAGGTCTTAAATGATTGCAATAGATTTCAAACAGACCTCAGAGTGTAAGAGGAACTCATTGCCACCACTCTTTAAGACTATACCTGAGAGAAAGCACATTGCTAACATCTAAAACAAATAGCTTACCTTATATATGCCCCCACCTTAAGGTAGTTGATATCAAGTATCGATATCAAGCATGTTAAGGTAGGAAGAAAACACATAAGGGAACATGGACTCTTGCAAAGCCCATGCCCCTTGAAGGTGACATGTACTTACGATTGCCAAATGTTCCCACAAACACATTTCTACAAGAAAAGTGTTAGTGTCCATATAATCATGATAAATAACAATGCATATGATCAATCACATAAAGAAGCAAGATTCAAGATAGATAAAGTTCATGGAGCAGTAGTATTGTTATGTTTTTGTAAGTGCTATAAGACACCATCAAGATCACATGGAGTGATTCTACTAGCCAAGCATTGGATAATATATATCAACCCCATCGTCATGTGTGGACTTGGTCCATTTATTGATTTCTCACTGAAGGGACACTAGGTCCTTATTAGTATGATATGTTTTTAATCATCCACCCATTAAATAGAAACACTAGAGGAAGGGAAACAATAAATCAAGAGAGGAGAAACAAGTGCCTTAGGGATAGTCACGTAGGAGGGTGCCAAATAGAAGAAGGGTCACAACAGAGGTAGTTTCCTGGTATCTTGGACCTTATAAGAGAATCAAGGGTCATCCCAGGAGGCCTAAACAACACATAACACATCACGGGGGAAACACAACATGAGAGGTAAAGGGTTAGAAATACTTACCTATAACGACAACCTAATTAAAGGTTGTCAACGATCAAATCGTCATCGTCATCTTCCCACTCCTAAATCTTAGAGGATAGTGGGACATAAGGTACCATAGCCCAATGCTTATTCTTGTCTTCAAATTGTCCATTCTTAATATCTTCTTGGTTCGATTCAATGTTAGGTGAAATTTTTTCTTGTTGATTTGTCATTCATTGGGCATAAGCTTGTCGTCTCCTTCTCCTTTCTTTTGCCTTCTATTTCTTTTTGTCTTACCACTTATCTCTTGTAAGATAATGTTTTGCTCTTCCATAGGTTTTTGAGTTTTAGAGGGGGAAGAACTAGGATCAAATCTCATTTGTCTAGGTGGGCGGGGGAGGAACCTCAGCATAGGGTCCATTTCCTTTTAGTCTAGGATTTTCTTCAAATGCAGGTTGTTCGTCTCTTGTTGTTTCGTGCATATAAGGATCAGCCACTTGATGTAATAGTTTTGTCTTGTAGTTTCTATAGATCAAGAAGTTAAAGTCTGTCCATGGCTCTAGTTCCACCTGAGATCTTTCCCAAAAGTAATCTAGTATAAAGTTTTTTTTTGTAACCAAAGTTTTATACTTCGTGTAGGGAATAGTAAGCACGTGTCCATTCAAAGGAAATTTTACACAATTATGAATTGTTGAAGGGATAGCTTTCATAGCCTTTAACCATGGATGTCCTAGTTTTATGTGAAAAAGGTCTGAAATGGGGATAACATCAAACAATTGTTCTACAGATTTCTCAAATATAGTGACCAATAAATATATTTTCCCTGAAGTGTTTATAAAGGTTCCATTATGTGTCTTAATCATCATATCCGAAGGGTCATAAAAGCCTTGCATCAATCCATGTGAATAGAGGAACTCTTCTATGGATACATTATTCATGCAATTAGGATCAATAAGGGTTCCATCCATAGGATTTCCCATTATCTTCATAGTGATATAAAGAGGTCCTTCAGTGTCACCAACTATTCTATCATGAGGTGTAAACACGATTTCAGGTACGGGGACCTTTCTTTTCATGTAAGGCCTAAGAGGGAACCTATTGTTATTGTTCCAATTAGAAGCCATGTGTATAAGTTTTCAAATCAATGTAAGATCAGATTTTAAAAGCTTATCAAAAGTTATGCAAAAGACAGGTGCAAAACTATGTGTAAAAATGACCTAAAATGCTTGATTTTTTCAAATTTTTCAATGCTAATAAGTGAAAGAAAAATTGTTGTAAGGAAATTTATGAAGTGCAGCAAGTAATATGTCTGATATAAGTCCAATTAATCAATAATATGCTTCACAACACACTCTTGATGCAAACCTAGAATGATGACAAGTCAAAACCTAGTGAAAATACACTAAAATATGTAATTTTTCACAAGTTTTCAATGCAAAGACCCCAAAAAAGGGGTGTCGTAAAGGATTTTAAGAGATAAAAAAGGTTATACTAGTAATATCAGTCACCTAAATCCATAAAATATGTTACAACACACTTGGAGTGCTAATCTAAGGCAAATCCTAGGGAAAATATAGCCAAAATATGCAAATTTTCACCAAATTTCAATGCGAAAAGCCAATAGAAAGGATGTTGTAAAGAATTTGAGGAGGGAAAGAAGATAATAATCCTAATAACAGCCAATTAGTGCATAAAAATCCTTTACAACATGCCTATGGTGCAAATCTAGAGAGATGATAAGGCCAAAATCTAGTGAAAAATCAAGGTTTTTAAACCCTAGGCACGAAATTTTGCAAGCAAACCACTATGATGCAACATTACAGTTAGAATTCAGTCCTACTAAGTTTTTTCAAATGGTAGTAAAATATGAAACAGGATTTTGACTACAAACCCTAGTGTAGACACTGAAAATTGTCTAGATCTTGTTTACATATGACCTTGTTTGTCTTTGCCCTAGGTCCTGGTTACACAAGACATTGTCAACATGACCTTGTATGTGCTCCCATAAGTCCTAGATCATCCTATTTCATCTAACCTCATCTCACTTAATCCCATTTATCCCTAGGTCCTAGTTTATCCCATCTTAATCCCATTTGTCCAACTTAATCATATTCCCAATTAATTAAATAAATCCATTTTATTTAATTAATCTCCCCATTCACATGTCCTCACATAATTCAAATTAAATATTTGAATTAAATCACTCACCTTTAATTTTATTCAAACAATGTCACATGCTACATCATCCACCTAATCCCTCACATGTCAAACTAATTTAAATAATCTTTTATTTAAATTAGATTCCTTTTTAGCACAATCAAACACTTGTCCACTTCCCTATTTGTCTCATGTGGGGTAGTACAACTTGCATTTAACACAGTTCACATGTGTAAGCTAATTCAAATAAAATATTTGAATTAGATTCCTTTTATTCTCCTTCACATACTTGTCACATGACTACAATTTCTTGAGGTGCAAGGAAACCCTAATTAACCCTAATCAACCTCAACCATCCATATCATTCAAAATAACTCTCAATCACAATCGTCCATTCGAATTTCCCTTTCTATAAAGGTAGCCTCTCTTGAGCCATTTGTAATGAATCTTCTTCTAGTATCCACATGTCAAAATTTTTTCTCAATCTCTCATCCATCTATCTTGCATTCATCCAATCATTCATCTACCAATCCCTATCCTATTATTATGTTGTTGAATCAAGCAATCAGCATTCATCTCTTTAAGTAAAGCTAGATTGTTTCGGGAGTAGTACTCTCCACCCTATCGATGGATCGTGAGTTGATATGAGGTTTTCATTCATTTGATTTGCATTTTTTTATCATTTCCTTCATGTTGATTTTTCGTGATCTCACCTAGCTAATGCAAAACTAGGTTATATGAAAAAATGCACAATTTCAAGCATTTTTCATTAATTTAATCATGAAAATGCAATCTAAATGAGTGATGAATGAAAAATTTATGTAAATTAAATCAGATCTGATTATAATGACAAAAATTTAATGAAATTAAATGCAACTATTTCAAATTATTTGAAAATGTAAGCTAAAAATGCCATTTTGTTCAAATTTTTCAATTTTTTTGTAATTTTCCAAATCCAATAAGATGAATAGTGATATGATTGAATGAGATGAATGTAAATATGAAGCACAACACTCAACAAGGTGCCAAAAATTCTAAAAGTATGGTTTCACCAAAATGTTTAATGTGAAAAATGAAGAGGATTTGTTTAGGGTTGATTTTGATGGTTTATGTTGATCCTCCTTTCACCACTAAACATTCAAAGACTTCCAGCCAAGTAGAGGAACCTACTACAGACTTTCTATCACTTGGAACATAGGGGAAGATTGGAATTGTATGATTTTGTTATTCAATTAAGCTCAATTATGCTCAAAACCCTAATTACGTGAATTCATGAACAAACGGACAAATTACGAAAAATGATCGCATGCAGAGATATAAAATGACAATAAAATGCATACCAAATTTCAAAGTTTGGAAAAAAGAAAAATCAGGGACTAATGAGAGGGTGCCCTAGTCTAGTACCATAGTTTTTCCCAAGATTTGGAAACCTTGTCTGCAAACATGTTCCTGATGTTCTAGATATTTTCGTGTTGTAGGATCTAGAGGACTAATGAGTGGGTGCCCGAGTCTAGGTCCCTATTATCTTCTCTAATCTACAATTCCGACAGTCTACACTACTCTCCTACAACTTCAATTTTTCTACTTCCAGAACTTGTAACCTGTAATCATAGAAAAATGGGTTCGTGGTTGAGGTGTTTAGAGGCTTCCCTAATTCAAGCCCTGGAGAGACATTCAAGTCTTCTAAACACTGTTGTCAGATAAAGAGTCCATATCCCTACAGGATAGAGGAAAAATCTAAATGATAAATGATTGAAAACACAATTGATATCACCTTGTAGTGTAGATGTCATGGAAGGAAAATTCTCTTCATGCCACGAGGAGATGGATGCCAAATTTGCAAATACAAACACAAAAATAATGTTCTTCTCTGCAACACAATGAATATTTTGAATGCTCTAGAATCACAAGTATGCCAAAATCCATCTAATGTCCATCTAGTTTACAAATGAATCACTAATCATGCTTATATATGCAACTACAAACATTCCCATTAAGAATTTCATAATTCAAACTTACCGTGTTGGCATAGGACCTAAATAATGGTCATAAACTGACACTTTGAAATTGGTCCTAATCTAAAATAGGGTAGGACTAGGGCACAGGTACCCAAGTCCTCCCCCCTATTTCAGGAAGGATTTATGTTAAGTGCATCCCTTAAGTCCTATTTGCCATGAAACTTTAGGGTTTTCTCATCAGGAGTCATCAAAATCATGCAAGATGCTTTAAATGCATTCTAAAGGACCCGAGAGCTAAACCTTAAGAGGGAAAAGCCCCCAAGTGGGTATTCTCTGACATAACAAATGGTTTTGTACTAATCCTCCTTTAACCACTAAACATTCAAGGACATTCAATTGAGTAGAGAACTGTACTATAGATCTCCTATCACTTGGAACATAGGGGAAGATTGGGATTGTGGGAATTTTTTGTTCAATTAAGTCTAATTATGTTCAAAACCCTATTTTCATAAAGTCATAAACAAATGGACAAATTATAGAAAATGATCACGCATAGAGATATCAAATGATAACTAAATACATAGCAGATTTTGAAGTTGAGTGTGTGGAAAAGTCAGGGACTAATGAGTGAGTGCCCTAGTCTAGTGCCTTAGTTTTTGTCAGGATCTAGGAATGTTGTCTGTAACACAGTTCTACTATTCTAGAGATTTCACTCTTGTAGGGTCTAGAGGAATAATGAGTGGGTGCCTGAGTCTAGGTCCGTATTTTCTTTTCGCATCTATAATTCCAACAATCTGCACTGCTCTCCTTTAACTCCAATTCTTTCACTTTCAAAACCTATAACCTGCAATCACAAAAAAGTGGGTTGGGGGTTGTGGTGTTTAGAGGCTTGCCTCAGTCAAGCTCTAGAGAGACATTCAAATCTTCTGAACACAATTATTAGATAAAGAGTGTATCCCTATGGGATAGAGGTAAAATCCAAACGATAAATGATAAAAAAACACAATTGATATCACCTTGTAGTGAAGATCTCATGCAAGGAAGATGCTCTTCATGCCATGAGGAGATGGAGGCCAAATTTTCAAATACAAACACAATAACAACACAATATTTTGCTCTGCCACATAATGAATGCCTTAAATTACTTTCACATAAGCTCATGAATCAAAATTGCCATCTAGCTTACAAATGAATCACTAATCATGCTTATATATGCAACTACAAACATTCCCACTATGAAATTTGTAATTCAAACGTAGGATGTCAGCATAGGACCTAAATAACTGTCATAAACTGACACCCAAAAATAGGTCCTCACCTAAAATAGGGCAGGACTAGGGCATGGGTACCCAAGTCCTCCCCCCTATCTTAGGTAGGAATCATGTTAAGTACATCCCCTAAATCCCACTTTCCATGAAACTTCAGGGTTTTCTCATTGGGAGTCATCAAAATCATGCAAGATGCTCTAAATGCACTCTAAAGGACCTGAGACCTAAACCTTAAGAGGGAAAAGCCTCCAAGGGGACATTTTTTGATGTAACATTTAGCCCCCACTTTAATGTATGTATAAATACAAGGCCAATACATGCATTAAAGTATGGTCAACAAGCACAACAAACACGCCAAGCACGTAGAAGACACACCAGTCATAATGAAGACAGTAACATGCACGCAAAACATGGAGAAGATAGTTACAGTCATGCAAAACATAGAGAACAAAGTATTGAAGACACACAAAACATAGTGAATATAATGATGATTTTCTTTTTCTTTTTCTCATATATGAAATGTAAATGCAAGTAGAAGGAAAGTAAATACACCACCCATAATGCAGGAGGGACTCATCACCACCGATCTTTAGACTACATATGGGACAACAGATACACAATACAAATCAAGCACGCCACACAAATCAAGCATACCATACAAATCCCAAAGCATAGGAGGGACTCATCGCCATTGGTCTTTAGACTATGCTTGGGAACAAACACGCAATACACACACACATGGAAGACATGTAGAAAACATGACAGACAAGCGATGGAGTGTACCTATTTCTAGGTTTGTCACCATCTTAGGCACATTATAGGCACACACCGATGATTGGGCTTCGCCACAACAATTGCCAAAGACACACTTAAGGGTTAGGATAGTCACAGATTTGCTCCCCGCTGTTGGTTATGATGTTAGTCACAAACAAGCATAGAATAAAAGTACACATTAACCTTTATTCATCTTGACAGATACTATGAATTCAAGGAATTCATGATCACAAGTCTCCAGTGATTAGGTCTTAATCGTCTGAAGTTACTCAGAGGTTAATGTGAGTTGCTGTTTCCATTTTGGGGCCTTACATGAAAGTTTAACGTCATCATGACATTCCTACAGAAATTCTTTACAGAGAAGTCATATTATACAGTTATTTGGTGAACAAATGCAGAGATACCTCAATCTTTACATGATATTTTCAATTGTGCATGTTTTGTATTCAAATATGCTAAATATTTGTAATTATCTACGAGATGTCTACATATCTGTATTATTTGCTTAAGATCATCAATTATTTGCAATTATGGAGATGAAACACTCTAAAATTTAAAAGAAATTGAAGAAATACTTCTAATTAAAGTGAACCTTCAGCTTTTAAACCACATGTATATTAGATACTATCATGAAGAGAAGAAAACCAAACCATATTTTCACTAGGACATTCCACAGCTAGATATAGTTGATGCTAACTTCAAAGGAATTTGTATGAAAACAACACATGTAAGTAGACATGCACTCCAAGGGACGCAGCAAATCACCACATATATCAGGAAATCATAGACTGATTACTTAAGATTTACTATGAATTGTAATCGACACAGTCTTCTCATTCATTAAGCATGCAAAAATATAAATGTATACAAAAACTTTGAAATGAGCTCTAAATGTTTCAGCAGATGGATTTCAATTAAGTTTTAAATGTTTACAATAAGGCATTCCACCACCTTTTATAGAATAAGGTGAGGAATCCATTACAAAAGATCCATGATCCTGATTTATTAATGCAAATCTATGGTCCTCATTCTCTTGACTTCATCAATCTTTACAAAAATGGCACAAGTTGCCAGCTGGCAACCATCTATATTACTTATGCTTATACCCCTTTATGATGTATCTTCATCATGTTCCTCAGCTGATTCATGTGGATCATCATCATGTGCATCACTTCCTAAACTTTCGCTATCCTGATGATGATGATGCCGCATATGGGGTTGCAAGCTTTTCTGGATCTGCTCATATGAATGCACAACTTGATCTATTGCTCCGCCATCTTGAGTCTTTTCTTTGATGATGGCATGCTTATGTGCTTCATACTTATCTCTACTATTATCCAGCTTGTTTTTTCTGTCCTGTAGTGTTTCATTGTATCTTTCCATCTTGACCTTGATCCTCATTATTTTATCTATAAGTTCCTCTGTCAAGTGGACAGGTGGACCATCTGCTTCTGATTGGAAGTTACTGTGTAGAGCTGTGATGGCAGACTCTTCATCTTGATTTTCTATTTTCCCTTCCACCTTGCCTTCCAATGTTTGTAATATCTCTGCCTCTTCGGCCATTAAATCGTGTAGCCTCATGCTGATATCTCTCAGCTTATTATTGCATCTTTTGAGGACTCCACATTCAAACTGAATATCTTTGTACCAGATGTCTACCAACAATGTGGTATTACTGCTTTGTACCTGCCTACTGATAAGCAGTTGAGAATTTATCCTCTTTATTTCTCCCAAAAGGCTTAGGACCCTTTCCAGTTTATAAGACCTTTTCCCAGTCTGCATTTGCAATTTATCCACCTTGGTCTTGGAGTCACTTAGATTGCTCCACCTCTTCAAAGAAGCCTTCACTATTTCTACAGCATCATCCAATGTGGATGACATCCATTTTCTTATTACAGACGCCTCATGTTTCATGAGGTCTAACTTATTTACCTCTTACTGAGAAATGGAAGTCAATGGGACTGCATGTTCAGTTGTAGTATCATCAGGACTGGTCAACCTCCTTATGTAGGCATGCAACTGAGCAATGTGCTCTTTGTGTTTCTTATTCTTCTCCTTCTCTTTTTTCACCTTTAGGATCAAAGAATCAATAATGTATTTGCCCTCTTGACCCTCTTGGTCTTCATTAGCAAAACCCAGATCTACTGTGCTAATTTGAAATTCATCTACAGTAATTTTACCTTTTTCTTTCTCCACCACAGGTATAGCAATTCGTGCGGTTCTTCTCCCGGTTGCTGGATCTCTCTTGATAGCCGATGTCATTTTGGCCTTCCTCCTAGGCTTCATTATATCCATGGAGAACAAGGTGGAGACATCGAATTCCTGAATTTAAAGCTCTTCCTCTATATTTACTTCTTTTGCCAACCACGGAGGCACCTGATCATGTTTTTCAGGATCATCATGATGTTCACCCATATCTCTCGTTTCTATCAGTAAATGTTGTGGAGACGGTGATTTTCCCATTTCTTCTTCCTGATGCTCACCATGTTGTTGATCCTGCGGTATATCCTCCTGTTGAGTAATTTCCTTCTCCGGAGGAGCATCCTCTTGGTGTGGGGAATCCTGTGGTGCATCTGTATGTTGATCATGATGATCATGATCTTTCTCTGTCATTACTTCATCTGTTTTCAACTCTTCCCCTTGTTGCTTATCCACTGCACTGGATACTGTGGATTCTACCTGGAGTGCTGGCGGTTGTTCTGCAGCCACTATTTGTTATGAACCTGCACTATCAACTTCTTGTATTTTGGTAGCTGGATCCTCTATTGTTTCCTCCTTTTCATCAGCCTTCGTTTCTTGAACCTCTACTATAGCAGGTTCTACTGATGTATCATGTGGACTTTGTTGTCCCAATTCCAGAGTATGGCCCTCTGATTCAGCCATCTCTATTTCTTCTATTGGGTGCCGTTTGTCAGGTGATCCTACTGTATATCCAGGACTTACATCCTGTTTCTCTGTCAGGTCCACTACTGTAGGACTTGTCACCTCTGTGATTAATGTATCTAGCCCTATTTCTTGAGCTACCTGCTCTGGGCTCTTTTCTTGCTCTTCTTCTACTTGCTTCATCTCCTCAAGTACAGCTTGAACTGGTGGAGGCTTATGAGGGGTCATGCTTATTCCGGTAGCAAGTGTCTCCATCTTTTGTGCAGCCACATCCTGCACGACCTCATCATCAGACAAGTTTATTGTCTCATCTAGCGAGACATGTCCTTCCACTTGTGTCTGATCAGTTTCTTTCATTTGTTCTTCTGCAAGTTCAATTTTGAACTTGACGATGGTAGGAAGTGGAACATTATGCTAAAGTTCCTTTGGTACTTCACTACCTGCCCCTTGTAATAGTGTAGGGGGTTGGCTTATTCCACCTCTCATGGAGGTTCTTTGTTTCTTAGGTGGGGTGGATACCAGCACCTGTGGAGCTTTTCTCTTCCTCTTTATTATTAATGGAGCCTCCTCTTCTTCAGGCTCTTCCTCCATGAGGATATCCTCTGTATCATGTTTTCTTGAGGACTGACCCTCTTCTAAGGTTTCAGTAATTTCAACCTCTACTGTCTTACTCTTCTTGGGCTTTTCTTTCTTTGGAGGAGATGCTAACTCTGATCCTGATCCTGATGTTGCTGCCTGCTCAGCTACAAATACTGCCCTTTCAATTATAACCCCTTTGGGTTCTTTATCCACCTTCTTACCCCTTGGGGGTCTTTTGCTCTATTGTTGTGGTGGAGGGATTCTATCTCCCTTGGTCTTCCTCTTCTCATTCAGGAAGTCGTCATATTCATCTCCAGGAATATCTTGTCCCTTCTTCTTGTTGTCCACGGTAATGGCAACACCTTTCTTTTTCAATGCCTCCACCTACTCATCAACCCAAGCTTGAGTTAGCTGTATGGTCCTGGCAATGAATGGGTCCAAAGATATGTCTTCCTGCATGGTGAGGTCAGGTGCAGAGATGGTGTCATTATATATCTTCTTTTGCTCATATTCATCTGTAATTATCTTGCCATCATCCTTCTTCAATTGTTGGGGAAGGGAGATGCAATCAAAAGTTCTAATTTGGTTCAGAGTTAACCTCTGATACCTTCTTCTTCTGGCCTCTGCCTCATCTTCACAGTTGGCCCAAAAATCTTCTAGGTGCCTCTAATGAATAGGCTTTCCTAGTATTTTCTGCATCCTGCCATAAGGATCATATGGTCTTGTTAGTGGAAAAGGCTGCAGATTCATTTTATTTAGGGTGACCATCACCTTCTTTATATTGTCTAAGTCAGGGCACATATAGCAGCCAATGCTGACTGGGAACAAAATTGGTGGCAGCTTCTTAGCATCCTTGTACACTTTTATCATAGTGGAGGCCTACCGGATAAATTCCATTAGTATCACTGCATCAGTAGGATACCTCGGCAGCATCAGGGGATGTCCCTCAAAACCTTCAACCCTTATGTATGAAAAGGTTACAAACTCTATGTACCAGGCCCCATGCCTGTAAACTATCTCTTGAGCCTCCATGCTCAATCTCTTTGTTCTATCTTCCTCCATTGTCCTCACCAGATGCATGGAGAATGCATCATTGACCAGTTTGTAATCATTAAGGTAATTGGTTCTTTGCAGCTGGGGATGATGATCCCAGATATATGCAGCATTTGTGCCTGTAAGCTTTCCATCTGTAACTAAAGCATCAAAAGTGCCTTTGTAAGCACAAGAATAAACAATATATGATGACATATAGAATGCACAATTAGAACCTCCTAGGTTCATCAGCTGCTCATGCAGAGCATCACTTATTATTTGGCCCCATAGTGGCTTGATGTCTGAATATAGACACATCATGATTATTCCATACATCCAATCTCTGCAACTACCAGCATCAAGCTGGCCTGTTACCCTATTCAGGAGTGCAATCATGTATTGGTATTCCTCACTGAAATCATACTTGAACAGGTGCACAGGAAATTTGGTTGCTGCAGGATATGTACTATTCTTAGCCCGCCATTGATACATGTTTTTCCTGGCTGATTTCTTGTTGGCTTCATACTCCTTTTCGGACTTCCTCAGGTCTACGCTCTTAACTTTACTGCCCAGTGGCAATCCGAATGTCTGGGAGAGACCTTTGATGGAGAGGTCTGCATATATCCTCCCATGCTTCATCACTTGCCTTGTCTCGGGGTTATAATTCTAGGCACATTCTATGACCAGTTCTGGAGATTCCATGGAGTATGGAAAACCGGCAGCATTCCACATTCCTAACACGAACACTGCATCCAACACAGGACTCTTATCATTCCCATCATTCAGCCTAGCTGACCAGGCTTCTAAATTGGTGCTCCCCTGATGGGTATCTGTAATTGCTCCATATTTAAACAGGACCCCCCTCTAAGAAGAGAACATGGGCCTACTAAATTCCTCTTGACACTTAATGAACCGCTTGTCAGCCATGAGTACCTGCAATTAACAAAATCCTATCTCACAATGGGCATACACATGCATGCATATTGCAAATAAAATCACCATGCCTACTGTATCTTTTCAACATTACTTAATCATATGGATGCATAAACCAGAACCTACATCATCATACCTGAACAAAAATAACATGATGAGGGTTTCATTTACTTACCTGGTTATGTAGACCCTCTTTTATACCAGTAGACTGTTAACAATGCTCTTAATTCAGCTGATGATCACTTACTTCCTTCTGTCCATGAGCTCAAATCGTGCAACAGTCGCTAGTATGCGGATATGGAAGCTGGTGCTCTGTAAAACAATTTTATCGCAAGGTAAATGTAAAAATGATGATTGAATTACCTTTTAACCTTGCAATTAGGGTAAATTTAGGGCAACTCTGACACATTAGATTGTATTCATTGATTATTCGTGCGAAAACGCAGGATCTCACCAGGTGTTTCATTGAGTTCCGAGGTCGGCGGGAACCACCTACCATGTCTGCGCACATTAAATGATAATGGTGGCAATGGGAGCATGGGGATATCCATATGACAGGATATCATGAAGGCAGGATGATATTCGCAAATATCAGGTCAAGTTTCAATGTCATCCTCCTCTGGCAAATTGGAATGGTTATCGCAGCAAGATTCGGGTGACAAAAGCGCCTTTTGATTATGTTTAGTACCTCAGGAGGATATTTTGATGTATCGGGTGATGTTTCAAATATGATGATGATGAGACCAACTTGCATGTCTCTCTTTCAGAATATCGAGATGACGTCATCCTGATATTCGTTCTTTGTATCGGAAAGGCATCATGACGTCATCATCATATTATGCGAACATGATCATGTTTAGAAAATATCCTATCGAAATGTAAATGTGATGATGATGTCATCGTCATGTTTGTTTCTTTGTTTATCTGATTTGGATGACGTCATTAGGATATTGGCTTAGGGTTATATTTCACGGCAGGAGGATATTAAGAGATATCGGGTTACATTTGGAAATATGATGCCCGCGATATATAAGACTATTTGACAGGAAAGATTTATTACCACTTAAATTTGACGTCTAGATATCTGGACCGCATGACTTATCGGGTGATGTACCAAGATCAGGATGATCTTCGACAACATGACTGAGGTTATAAAATATGATCCTCCTCTTGTGAATATCAGGTTTGACCAAAACTTTGACTGTTCATAACTTTCACATCCTGAGGAATATCAAGGTGATGTAAAAGGCAAACCTGCATGGAATTTAATGCTCTTTCCAAATATGAGGTCACAGAAATGGAATATGAATTTTGACAAACTGACCTCATGCTGATGACTTACCTCATCCTGGTTCTACATGATGATGCACATGACTTACTTTTACCAAACCACTAGAAAGCAGACAACACAAACCAAGCCAAAACGTTGGGTCCCTGTTTTGCCAAGTCAAAATGGGGTGTGTTGTGTAACCACACAACAACTTGCCACTAAAGAAAACAAACAAATTCCAATAATTCAAGTGATGTGATCACATTCATCTATAGTATTCTAATTCCATCTAAGCATAGGCATCATGATCCTCTGAATGATAAAATTTCGTCATAGTAACAATGCTTAACAAAGGATTAGGTGTGTGCATATGATTAATTATCCTTATCTTGAAAGCAAGTTGAAAACATAAGTAACTGGTGTTAAACTACATAGTTGGGGATCATCCCTCATAGCCAACCTGGATAGAGCCTTGATGCCAGCAGGCATCTATAGCCCCGGCAAGGTTATCTATACAATCTCCCTAAGTAGAGCCCCACTGCTAGCAGGCGTCTATAGCCCCGGTAGATTTACTTAGATGGCCTAATTTTATGTCTTTTCTAATTTTTCTCTTTAAAATTTGTATCTGATATCATTATGTCAGCTCATTTGTACAAGGTACAGTCACTTGCAGCTTTAGGTTGGAGATTGTATTGGTAGCAAGGGAGTTCCTTTAGATTTTTCACTTAACACCTATACTTGTGTGTTCAACAAACCCAAGGCTGTTAGGTGTTTCATTGTGATTGATTCACTTTGACCAAGAAAAGGCACCTTGATGAATGGATCTCACAAACCTGATCATGAATACTTCTTAGAATGAATCATAACCTATGTCTAAATGCGATCTCATCACTTGAATCATAACAATTTAGCTATTTTCTTTGGTGATGAAGTGCATCATCTTGACTTACCAGAACAAGGTCTCAACCAATAAAACAAAACAAGCAAAACAAACAAACTGTACAAACAACTATACAAATATACAATATGATACACATGACTGTCATGAAGTCATTTAGGCCTGGAAATAATGCTTGAGGAACTGTCCATTGACTGGCAATGGGACATCCTCACCTGTCAGGTTCTTAAGCCTATAAGTGTTGTCTCCTAGTATCTCAGAAATTTGGAAGGGACCTATCCGTAATTTATCAAACTTACCATGGTCACCTTTCTTTTCATGGGCTTTATCCCACATTAGGACTAAATCAGATATCTTGAAAGCTTTAAATCTAGCTCTCTTGTCAAACCAACATTTGACAACAGCCGGATGTTTTGCAAATTAGTCAATTGCTTGACTCCTTTTTTCTTCCAGGTGCATCAACTGAAGCAACCTAACTTCTTGCTTATTGTCTATGCCTAGGTATTCTTGGGCAAACTGCAGAGTAGGAATTTTTAATTTTACAAGGAGGATGGGATCCACCCCATATACTAGTTGGAAAGGTGAGTTTCCTAATGTAGTTTTCACTCTAGTTCTGTCAACCCATAAGGCATACTTTAGAAATGAGTTCCATTCTCTAGGGTTCTTTTCTATTAATTTTCTTATGATATTCAACAAATTTTTATTGGTGGATTCTGCTAATCCATACCCTTGGGGATAGTCGTTGGATGAAAACTTAAGTATAATCCCATGATCAAAAGCCCAACTTGATTACTTGGTGGAAATGAAGGCAGAACCATTATCACTTACCAAAGCATAAGGAATTCCATACCTAGTGACAATATTGCTCTCCAAAAATTTAATGACATCATCTGCAGTACAAGTTTTGCTGCTAAAAGCCTCAATCCATCTAGTACAATAGTCAGTAATCGTTAAGACATACCTATGACCTGAGGAGGACAAAGGATTGATTGGTCCTATGAAATCCATGCCCCACTGTGCAAATGGGCGCTCTTCCATCACTAGCTGCAAGGGTTGTGCAGCATACTTCTCTCTGTTGGCAGCAACCTGACAGACATGACAACATTTAACATGATTAGTTGTGTCTTTAAAAATTGTAGGCCAGTAATATCCGGCTCTGAGGATTGCATGTGTTGTGGCCAATGCTGATCCATGTGCCGTTCCAAACTTATCATGTAGTTCTGATAGGACTTCATTTGCTTCTGGCTTTTGTAAACATCTCAGGTATATTCCCTCATAATTCCTCTTGAATAGGATTCCTCCCTTCATCATGTATTTTTGGGATCTTATCTTTAAGGCCCTTCTCTGTGAAGCTTGCATTCTTGATGGGCATCTTCCAGTGATCAGGATGTGCTTGATATCCAAATACCACTCTTTATTGTCTCTCTCATTGATCACATACTGCTAACTAGTAATGTTCGGATCAATTTTAGATATCATCTGGCTTAGAGCTTGTCCTCTTACCAACTTCATTGGTGTAATTTCCATGTCATACCCTTGTAATACAGTAATCCATTTGGCTCTTTTCTCACCAGGCTCACTTTGCATCAGTAACATCTTCACTGCTGCATCTGGTACTACAGCAATCACTTTGCTTCTTAGTATGTAGTGTCTGAATTTCTTTACTTCTCTGACCAATGCAAGTGCCTATCACTCAACATCTACATATCTCAACTCAGCATCCCTGAAAGGACAACTCATGAAAGCAATTGGTTTCTCCTCTTTCTCTTCATTTCTTTGAGTTAACACTGCTGTAGAGGTATGTTCTAAAGCAAATGAATAGATGTAGAAATCTTTTGTGTAGTCTAGACTGATAAGGACTCGAGCATCAGAAATAGCTTTCTTTATATCTTCAAATGCATCTTTGGCCTCTGGTGTCCACTCAATTTGTGCATCTTTTTTCAACATGGCATTTAGTGGCCTGACAATCTCAGCAAAGCCAGTGATGAACTTCCTCACAAAGTTTATCTTACCAGAGTAAGATTTAAGTTCCTTTTTGCTTCCTGGAAGTTGTAACTTCATAATAGACTCCACCTGCCAGGATCAATGATAATTCCATCTTCTGTGATCAGGTGGCCTAGTAGCTTTCCTGTTGTCACCCCAAATATATATTTCTTGGGATTCAAAGATAATCCATACTCTTCACACTTCTTCAGTACATTTCTGAGATCAGTGACATGATTCCCCCTTTCCTTGGAGAATACCGTCAAGTCATCCATGTAGATGACTATACATTTTCCTATTAAGCCTCTGAAGGCTATGTCCATTGCTCGCTGGAATGTAGCTCCAACATTTATGAGTCCGAATGGCATATGTCTATATGCAAATATCCCCCACTTTGTGGTGAAGGTAGTTTTCAATCTATCAATTTTATCAACCATTACCTGGTTGTATCCTAAAAAGCCATCGAGGAAGGACATCATTTTGGCTCCATTTACAATCTACAGAACTTCATCTAATGAGGGTAAAGGATAATTGTCCTTTTCGGATGCTCTGTTTAGATTCCTGAAATCTAGACATAACCTGATGTCTCCATTCTTCTTTCTAACTGGCACGAGATTTGCCACCCAAGTGGAGTGCTTGACAGGAAATATTATCCTAGCATTTAACAATTTCTTGACTTCTTCAAGAATTATTGGTTCAAGCAAAGCATTGACTAGCCTTTGCTTCTGTCTGAAAGGTTTAGCATCTGGGTTGAGAGGTACAGTATGAGTTATGACAGAGGTGTCATATGTCTTTAGCTCATCATAAGTCCATGCAATTACATGTATGTAATCCTTGAGTGCCTGAGTTATTCCTTCTAACTCTTCTGATGTGCAAACCTTACCTATCAGTACATTTTTCTTGTCCTCATCCTATCCAATATTCACTTGTGAATACTGACCTCCATCTGCCTTGGGCAGATCCTTCTATTTAAGCATATTATCCAAATCAAAGGCTCTTTCTAATTCAATCATACCTTTGGGAATCTTGTTGCTAGGTAATTCTAATATCTCATCTTCTTCCCAGACATGATCTTCCATACCATTCTCATCTATAATCTGAGCTTTAAATATGTCTCTGTTTGAGATGAAGTCCAGAATATGCTGATCATCATCAAACACCTGGAGGTTGGTCACATTATCAGGTACTGAAGGTCCTGACACCAGTTCTACTAAAAATCTCTTCAAACCAGATATAGATAGTGGCTCTAATGTACTGGCAGCTTGGGCAAGGGCGTCTGCCCTATGGTTTTGTTCTCTGGGTACGTGGGTGATATTAAAGGCATCAAAATCCTCAATCAGGTCCCACACTCGATGTCTATAGTTGGACAGCTTTCTATAGTTACATGAGTAGATTCCTCTTACTTGTCTCACAACTAGCTCTGAATCTCTGAAGACATGCAGGATCTTTACTTTCTTCTTATGAGCAAACAGTATCCCATGAATCAGAGCCTCATACTCTATTACATTGTTGGTGCAGGGGAACTGTAATCTATAAGCAGCTAAGTAGGATTTTCCAGTTGGATCAATCAGATCAATTCCTACCCTAGCACCTTGCTTGGACTTGGATCCATCAAACCTCAGGATCCAGAGCTTATCTTCAGCAGGATATTTAGCTAAACTTTCTTTCTTCTTTGCAGCTCTGGCTACTGCTCCGCCTGATATCCACTTTAAATTAGGGATGTTATCCTTCTCAAGTTTCTTCTTTTCTTTCGCTTCAGCAGGAGGATGATCTTCTGGATCTACGGCTGCATGTTTTTTTAAAATGTGTAAACACAGGGAGCAAGTTGTTTCTAAATGAGGTGCCTCGTGCAACCTACACCAACCTTTAATTAAAACCTCTTGGGGAGATTTATGTTGTCGTGTCATCTTTTCTATTTCTTTTACAAGAAATTCTTCGAACTTAGTCAGGTCACTACCTTTGTCTTCATCAGACAATTCATAGTCTGGTTCTACAAAACAATCACTCCCAGGGGTGATCTTTTCCTTCCTCACATCATTTATCTGGTCAGACACTAGAACTTCTTCTATTTTCAGCATATGATCTTTATCATGATCTGTCAGCTCCTCTGTTCCTGCAGAAGACAGATAAGAATTAGTATCATCGTTGTCATCATCAGATGTAGCATTTACCTTAGAACATGATGATGATGCCTCACTGCATGTCTGCTCCAGTATCATCATATCTAAGCAAGTTTCACAAGTCTTTTCTGAATGTGCTTCATCGTGTAATCTACACCATCCATCAATCAAAATATCATTAGCAGGTATATTTAACAATTGACAATGCTTTACCTGGTTAGACAGATGCATCTCGAAGTCTTTGAAGTGATCTATTTCATTCTCATTATCAGGTTCTACAACTAGCATATCCTCCTGATGATGATCATGATGATGATGATAAAGGTCAAGCATCAGGATCTCTTCTATTTTGACAGTCTGTGGCTTGATGCGGTAAACTCCAGGTTCTACGTCTATGTACATGATCTCATTTGTTCTGTTGTACTCAGTGATCATATGCTTCATTCTTGGCTCAGCATCAATCCTAATCTGGTTTGGTATACCTTTCCATGGTAACCACATGTGACTGAAATTGGTGGACATATATCTGTTAAGCATTTTGGACCAGTCTCGGCTAAGCAACATCCCATAAGTATCAGGTATGTCAACTACCTGAATGTCAATGTAATACTGGATTCTAGGGTCAGATGGTAGTTGCATGTGGATATGAGTTAACTCTCCTACTACACTTACTTCTGTTTTATCCAGCTGTGTGACCTTCTCTAAAGATTTAGCAGGATGTAGTCCTAAAGCGTTACATATTGACAAAGGCATAACATTCGTGGAAGCTCTTGAATCAACCAGACAGTTGTGTAGGTTCTTGCTGAACATTCTTATGGTGAGGAGGAATGGAGGTGACTCAGTTTTGTCTTTATACAAAGTCATGTGAGAGGTTTCAGCAGCTTGGACTGTAGCTAACACTTTAGGCTTGATAGTATTATCCCTGGCAGCATGATCTTTGCCACTGGATTGACTTGAAAGATGACCATCCTCTTTAGGAGCAGGATCATCTAGTGACTTCATGAATGCTTTTTTGATGGTAGGAGTTTTTAGTAACTCAGACAGGGACAGGCTGATCTTAATTTTCTTCATTTCATCAACCAGATAGGTGATTAACTTGTTAGATTCATGATGTGCATTTACAACTTTTGATCCTATGTTCTGAGGAGACAAGTACTGAGCATTTACCTTGGGGAACCCAGGGTTATTGCTAGCTTTAGGATCAGGAGGTGTGTTGAAGTTATTTGGAGGTAGAGATGATGTCAATGGACCAGCAAGTCTGTTAGCATTACTCATCAAGTTATAATTATGCTTACTAGGATATTGCTGCTGGTATGCATGCACTTCCTCATGTTCTCTTGCAGGTTCATTTTCATCCTCAAAGGGGAAAACATAATTTGTTTCAAAAGTTAAGGCAGATTCCTCACATGTTTGGTTATAACTCTGATGAGGTTGATTAGTATAGGCTTCCAGCACAAAAGCTGAGTCATATCCACAAGGAACAATCTCATTTCCTTCTGCATGAGGTAGATTTCTTGAAGTGTTTGACACTTCAGTTTGAAAGATGCTGGCAGCAATTCTAAATTGTGGACAGTCTAATTCTGCATGTGCATTTGTATTGTGGATCCTACACCAATTAGTAAGGGCTGCCTTAGCAAGATTAACTCTAGTAGTTTGTTTGGCTTCACCAGGAGGCTGATTATCTAGGGGTGATGGTAATGAGCCATTATTTGGCCTAGAGCTCTATACTCTGGGCTATCTTTGGGGATTATTGTTATTTCCACCACCATTATTGAAATTATTGGTGTTATATCCTCTGTTAGGACAATTTGGTCTATCATTAGAATAATTTCTATTCTGATTTGACTAGGAATAGAAACCCTAATTTCTCAAATGTGTTACTTCTGTGGTGAGTTTTCTCAGTTGAGCAGAGATTTCTTTAATCTCCTCCTTTTCTTCTTAAGCTTTGGCCACCACATTTTCATTCTGGGGCTTAAAGAAAGAGGATCCATGGTTATTATTGGACAGGTCAGCACCTTGAGGTGTCTGAACTTGTGCAGGATATTGTGGCAATTGGCCATTTCCATTAGGAGGGGGCATAATGCTCAGTGGAGGTACTTGCAAAGGTGCAGGCATGACTGCTGGGGGTATCACTGCTCCATTAGGATATTGTGTAGGATACTGTGCAGAATATGATGCAGGATATTGTGAATGCATGCTAGGCAAGGTGGGAAATACCATATTTGGAGTAGGGGTAGGTATTAACTGCTGATTTACCTGTATAGCTTCTTGAAAAGCTAAGGCTAAAGTTGTGATTTGGGGATGTGTCCTCCTTATGAACATGGAAGTCAAAGGATCTAAAGCTGAATAATAAATGCTCCTTGCAGCTTCATCAGACACAGTATAAGGAGTGACCACTCTGGACAACATTTTCTGAAACCTAGCATTGAAATTGGCAATAGGCTCGTTCTCAAACCTCTTAATAGTGGCCAATAAATGATAGTTTAATGAGGGATCAATTGGAACCTTGAATCTATCAAGAAACGCTTTCTCTAGTAATGCCCAGGAATCAACAGAACCCTGACCAAGACTGATGAACCAATTATAGGCTTCTTCTCCTAAGGAAAAAGGAAATAATCTACACACCACATCTTGATGTTCTATTCTAGCTCTGAAGCAAGCTTCCTTGAAAGTCTTGATATGATCTTCAACATCTTGATAAGGATGATATTTTGGGCAAAGTTTGTCCGGATTCTTTAGTAACTCATGATATGCAGTAAAGGTCAAAGGTGACTCCACTGCAAAGAAAGACATTGCAACCAGAGGAGGTTGAGCTGGTGATGTAGCTGGTTGAGGTTGAACAAAAGGCATGCCCTGAGGTTGAAAAGGAGGTGTCACAGATATTCCAGAAGGTATTTGTAAACCAACAAGAGTTACAGGAAGAGGTTCTGGTGAAGCCCCTGATACACTAGACCCTGGAGTATGATGAATGTCTATAGTTCTAGGTCTGAAACCTCTAACAGGCAATTCTTCAAAAATTCCACTAGGTCTGGACCTGGTATTTATCCTGTGAGCCAAGATTTCTCAATTTTGAGGCAATTTGGCTGAAACTTTGCAAATATTGGCTGAATTTCACCGGATGAGGTGATATTTGCAGTCAGACGGCTAATTGGACTAGATATTTACGAAATATTTGCAAAGATACTACAAATATGCAAGAATATTTGAAGTATAACGACGCCTAATACAAGATCTCAGGTTTCTAAGGCCTAAATTTGTCAAAGCTTTGAACAAATTTAGGTATCTTTGGCCAAAATTTGTGAATTTAGAATAATCTACTGTAAAGCTTGCAATATTTATGTGAGATCTGGAAATCTTTACACAGAATGAGCATATATGAACTTCTTACAATAAATATTTGCATAATATTTGAAATTCACAGACGGTTCGAGGCTACCTTACTCTCTGTATCATCAAACCTAAAAATAATGGTGATGAGCGTAGTCTTCTAGATCGGGCCCTCCTTCTAGCACGAATTTATGTTGTTTATGATATTAGTCACAAACAAGCATAGAATAAAAGTACACATTAACCTTTATTCATCTTGAAAGATACTATGAATTCAAGGAATTCATGATCCCAAGTCTCCGGTGATTAGGTCTTAATTGTCTGAAATTACTCAGAGGTTAATGTGAGTTGTTGTTTCCATTTTGGGGCCTTACGTGAAAGTTTAACGTCATCATGACATTCCTGCAAAAATTCTTTACAGAGAAGTCATATTATGCAGTTATTTGGTGAACAAATGTAGAGCTACCTCAATCTTTACATGATATTTTCAATTGTACATGTTCTGTATTCAAATATGCTAAATATTTGCAATTATCTATGAGATGTCTGCATATCTGTATTATTTGCTTAAGATCATCAATTATTTGCAATTATGGAGATGAAACACTCTAAAATTTAAAATAAATTGAAGAAATACTTCTAATTAAAGTGAACCTTCAGCTTTTGAACCACATGTATATTAGATGATGGCGTGCTTATGTGCTTCATACTTATATCTACTGTTATCCAGCTTGTTTTTCCTGTCCTGCAGTGTTTCATTGTATCTTTCCATCTTGACCTTGATCCTCATTATTTTATCTATAAGTTCCTCTGTCAAGTGGATAGGTGGACCATCTGCTTCTAATTGGAAGTTACTGTGTAGAGCTTTGATGGCAAACTCTTCATCTTGATTTTCTATTTTCCCTTCCACCTTGCCTTCCAATGTTTCTAATATCTCTGCCTCTTCGGCCATTAAATCGTGTAGCCTCATGCTGATATCTCTTAGCTTATTATTGCATCTTTTGAGGACTCCGCATTCAAACTGAATGTCTTTGTACCAGATGTCTACCAACAATGCGGTATTACTACTTAGTACCTGCTTACTGATAAGCAGTTGAGGATTTATCCTCTTTATTTCTCCCAAAAGGCTTAGGACCCTTTCCAGTTTATAAGACCTTTCCCCTGTCTGCATTTGTAATTTATCCACCTTGGTCCTGGAGTCACTTAGAATGCTCCACCTCTTCAAAGAAGCCTTCACTATTTCTACAGCATCATCCAATGTGGATGACATCCATTTTCTTATTACAGACGCCTCATGTTTCATGAGGTCTAACTTATTTACCTCTTCCTGAGAAATGGCAGTCAATGGGACTGCATGTTCAGTTGTAGTATCATCAGGACTAGTCAGCCTCCTTATGTAGGCATGCAATTGAGCAATGTGCTCTTTGTGTTGCTTATTCTTCTCCTTCTCTTTTTTCACCTTTAGGATCAAAGAATCAATAATGTCTTTGCCCTCTTGACCCTCTTGGTCTTCATTGGCAAAACCCAGATCTACTGTGCTAATTTGAAATTCATCTACAATAATTTTACCTTTTTCTTTCTCCACGGTAGGTATAGCAATTTGTGCGGTTCTTCTCCCGGTTGCTGGATCTCTCTTGATGGCTGATGTCATTTTGGCCTTCCTCCTAGGCTTCATTATATCCGTGGAGAACAAGGTGGAGACATTGAATTCTTGAATTTCAAGCTCTTCCTCTATATTTACTTCTTTTGCCAACCACGGAGGTACCTGATCATGTTTTTCAGCATCATCATGATGTTCACCCATATCTCCCGTTTCTATCAGCAAATGTTGTGGAGATGGTGATTTTCCCATTTCTTCTTCCTGATGCTCACCTTGTTGTTGATCCTACAGTATATCCTCCTGTTGAGTAATTTCCTTCTCCAGAGGAGCATCCTCTTGGTATGGGGAATCCTGTGGTACATCTGTATGTTGATCGTGATGATCATGATCTTTCTCCGTCATTACTTCATCTATTTTCAACTCTTCCCCTTGTTGCTTATCCACTGCACTGGATACTGTGGATTCTGCCTGGAGTGCTGGTGGTTTTTCTATAGCCACTATTTGTTATGAACCTGCACTATCAACTTCTTGTATTTTGGCAGCTGGATCCTCTATTATTTCCTCCTTTTCATCAGCCTTCATTTCTTGAACCTCTACTATAGCAGGTTCCGCTGATGTATCATGTGGACTTTGTTGTCCCAATTCTAGAGTATGGCCCTCTGATTCCGCCATCTCTATTTCTTCTGCTGGGTGCCCTTTGTCAGGTGATCCTGCTGGATATCCAGGACTTACATCTTGTTTCTCTGTTAGGTCCACTACTGCAGGACTTGTCACCTCTGTGATTAATGTATCTAGCCCTATTCTTGAGCTACCTGCTCTGGGCTCTTTTCTTGCTCTTCTTCTACTTGCTTCATCTCCTCAAGTACAGCTTGAACTGGTGGAGGCTTATGAGGGGTCATGCTTATTCTGGCAGCAAGTGTCTCCATCTTTTGTGCAGCCACATCCTACACGACCTCATCATCAGAAAAGTTTATTGTCTTGTCTAGCGAGACATCTCCTTCTGCTTGTGTTTGATCAGTTTTTTTCATTTGTTCTTCTGCAAGTTCAATTTTAAACTTGACGATGGTAGGAAGTGGAACATTATGCTGAAGTTCCTTTGGTACTTCACTACCTACCCCTTGTAATAGTGTAGGGGGTTGGCTTATTCCACCTCTCATGGAGGTTCATTATTTCTTAGGTGGGGTGGATACCAGCACCTATGGAGCTTTTCTCTTCCTCTTTATTATTAATGGAGCCTCCTCTTCTTTAGACTCTTCCTCCAAGAGGATATCCTCTGTATCATGTTTCCTTGAGGATTGACCCTCTTCTAAGGTCTTAGTAATTCCAGCCTCTAGTGTCTTACTCTTCTTGGGCTTTTCTTTCTTTGGAGGAGATGCTGACTCTGATCCTGATCCTGATGCTATTGCCTGCTCAACTACAAATACTGCCCTTTCAATTATAACCCCTTTGGGTTCTTTATCCACCTTCTTGCCCCTTGGGGGTCTTTTGCTCTGTTGTTGTGGTGGAGGGATTCTATCTCCCTTGGTCTTCCTCTTCTCATTCAGGAAGTCGTCATATTCATCCCCAGGAATATCCTGTCCCTTTTTCTTGTTGTCCACCGTAATGGCAACACCTTTCTTTTTCAATGCCTCCACCTGCTCATCAACCCAAGCTTGAGTTAGTTGTATGGTCCTGGCAATGAATGGGTCCAAAGATATGTCTTCCTGCATGGTGAGGTTAGGTGCAGAGATGGTGTCATTATATATCTTCTTTTTCTCATATTCATCTGCAATTATCATGCCATCATCCTTCTTCAATTGTTGGGGAAGGGAGATGCAATCAAAAGTTCTAATTTGGTTCAGAGTTAACCTCTGATACCTTCTTCTTCTGGCCTTTCCCTCATCTTCACAGTCGGCCCAAAAATCTTCTAGGTGCCTCTGATGAATAGGCTTCCCTAGTATTTTTTGCATCCTACCGTAAGGATCATATGGTCTTGTTAGTGGAAAAGGCCGCAGATTCATTTTATTTAGGGTGACCAGCACCTTCTTTATATTGTCTGAGTCAGGGCAGATATAGCAGCCAATGCTGACTGGGAACAAAATTGGTGGTAGCTTCTTGGCGTCCTTGTACACTTTTATCATAGTGGAGGCCTGCCAGATAAATTCCATTAGTATCACTCCATCAGTAGGATACCTTGGCAGCATCAGGGGATGTCCCTCAAAACCTTCAACCCTTATGTATGAAAAGGTTGCAAACTGTATTTACTAGGCCCCATGCCTGTAAACTATCTCTTGAGCCTCCATGCTCAATCTCTTTGTTCTATCTTCCTCCATTGTCCTCACCAGATGCATGGAGAATGCATCATTGACCAGTTTGTAATCTTTAAGGTAATTGGTTCTCTGCAGCTGGGGATGATGATCCTAGATATATGCAGCATTTGTGCCTATAAGCTTTCCATCTATAACTAAAGCATCAAAAGTGCCTTTGTAAGCACAAGAATAAACAATATATGATGACATATAGAATGCACAATTAGAACCTCCCAGGTTCATCAGCTGCTCATGCAGAGCATCACTTATTATTTGGCCCCATAGTGGCTTGATGTATGAATATAGACACAACATGATTATTCCATACATCCAATCTCTGAAACTACCAGCATCAGGCTGGCCCGTTACCCTGTTCAGGAGTGCAATCATGTATCGGTATTCCTCGCTGAAATCATACTTGAACAGGTGCACAGGAAGTTTGGCCACTGCAGGATATGTACTATTCTCAGCCCGCCATTGATACATGTTTTTCCTGGCTGATTTCTTGTTGGCTTCATACTCCTTTTCAGACTTCCTCAGGTCTACGCTCTTAACTTTAGTGCCCAGTGGCAATCTGAATGTCTGGGAGAGACCTTTGATGGAGAGGTCTGCATATATCCTCCCATGCTTCATCACTTGCCTTGTCTCAGGGTTATAATTCTAGCCACATTCTATGACCAGTTCTAGAAATTCCATGGAGTATGGAAAACCAACAGCATTCCACATTCCTGACACGAACACTGCATCCAACACAGAACTCTTATCATTCCCATCATTCAGCCTAGCTAACTAGGCTTCCAATTTGGTGCTCCCCTGATGGGTATCTGTAATTTCTCCATATTTAAATAGGACCCCCCTCTGAGAAGAGAACATGGGCCTACTGAATTCCTCTTGACACTTAATGAACCGCTTGTCAACCATGAGTACCTGCAATTAACAAAATCCTATCTCACAACGGGCATACACATGCATGCATATTGCAATTAAAATCACCATGCCTACTGTATCTTTTCAACATTACTTAATCATATGGATGCATAAACCAGAACCTACATCATCATACCTGAACAAAAATAACATGATGAGGGTTTCATTTACTTACCTGGTTATGCAGACCCTCTTTTATACTAGTAGGCTGTTAACAACGCTCTTAATTCAGCTGATGATCACTTACTTCCTTCTGTCTGTGAGCTCAAATCATGCAACAATTGCTAGTATGTGGATATGGAAGCTGGTGCTCTGTAAAATAATTTTATCGCAAGGTAAATGTAAAAATGACGGTTGAATTACCTTTTAACCTTGCAATTAGGGTAAATTTAGGGCAACTCTGACACATTAGATTGTATTCATTGATTATTCGTACGAAAATGCAGGATCTCGCCAGGTGTTTCATTGAGTTTTGGGGTCGGCGGGAACCACCTACCATGTCTGCATGCATTAAATGATAATGGCAGCAACGGGAGCAGGGCAATATCCATATGACAAGATATCATGAAGGCAGGATGATATTCACAAATATCGGGTCGAGTTTCAATGTCATCCTCCTCCGGCAAAATGGAATGGTTATCGCGACAAGATTCGGGTGACAAAAGCACCTTTTGATTATGTTTAGTACCTCAAGAGGATATTTCAATGTATCGAGTGATGTTTCAAATATGATGATGACGAGACCAACTTGCATGTCTCTCTTTTGGAATATCAGGATGACGTCATCCTGATATTCGTTCTTTGTATCGGAAAGGCATCATGACGTCATCATCATATTATGCGAACATGATCATGTTTAGAAAATATCCTTTCAAAATGTAAATGTGATGATGATGTCATCATCATGTTTGTTTCTTCGTTTAGCTGATTTGGATGATGTCATCAAGATATTGGCTTAGGGTGATATTTCACAGCAGGAGGATATTAAGAGATATCAGGTTACATTTGGAAATATGATGCCCGCGATATATAAGACTATTTGACAGGAAAGATTTATTACCACTTAAAATTGACATCCAGATATTTGGACCGCATGACTTATCAGGTGATGTACCAAGATCAGGATGATCTTCGACAACATGACTGAGGTTATAAAATATGATCCTCCTCTTGCGAATATCAGGTTTGACCAAAACTTTGACTGTTCATAACTTTCACATCCTAAGGAATATCAAGGTGATGTAAAAGGCAAACCTGCATGGAATTTAACGCTCTTTCCAAATATGAGGTCACAGAAATGGAATATGAATTTTGACAAACTGACCTCATGATGATGACTTACCTCATCCTGGTTCTACATGATGATACACATGACTTACTTTTACCAAACCGCCAGAAAGCAGACAACACAGACCAAGCCAAAAAGTTGGGTCCCTGTTTTGCCAAGTCAAAATGGGGCGTGTTGTGTAACCACACAACACCCACCTACTAACCAAAGGACTTTTGAAAATACAACCCCACTCACATCATGTAGATGTCTTATGGTGAAAAGGATGCATGGCATACAACCCCACCTACATCACGAAGATGCCTTATGGTGAAAAGCAGGTATGAGTTCAAAAGTATACAACCCCACCTACATCACAGAGATGCCTTATGATGAAAAGGAGGCATATGAAATAGATTTGAAGATTGTTCAAACACACTTTACTAGCATCTAGAACAGACAGCTTACCTTATATATGCCCCCACCTTAAGGTGGTTGATAGCATGTACTGATATCAAGCACTTTAAGGTAGGTAGAAAACACACAAGGGAGCATAGACTCTCACAAAGCCCATGCCCTCTAGAGGTGACATGTACTTTATGATCACCAAATGTTTGATCACAAACACATTCCTGCATGAAAAGTGTTAGTGTCCATATAATCATGATAAACAACAATGCATATGATCATTCACATAGAGCACTGAGGTTATACTACAAATTCAAAGATCGAGTATAACCATGGGGCTATACCATAGAAATATCAAAACTGAGTGTAACCAAGGCGAGATTCAAAGATAAACAAAGTGCATAGAGCAACACTGTTGTGATGGTTTGTTAGTGCGATAAGACAACACCAAGATCACATGGAGTGTTTCTACTAGCCAAGCATTAGATAATATATATCAACCCCATTGTTGTGTATGGACTTGGTCTATTTTTTTATTTCTCACTGAAGGGACACTAGGTCCATATTAGTATAATATTTTTTCATCATCTACCTACTAGATAGAAACACTAGAGGAAGGGAAACAATAAATCAAGAGAGGAGAAACAAGTGCCTTAGGGATAGTTATGTAGGAGGGTACCCCCAAGTCACCAACCACAATGCTATGTCTGTAAGACACAACACACAATAGTTAAAATAGAGGAGAAGCAATATAGAAGAATGATGATACAAATAGAAGGTCACAAGTGAGGTTTTCTCCTAGTATCCTAGACCTTACAAGAGAATCAAGGGTCATCCCAGGAGGCCTAAACATGACATTACACATCATGGGGGAAACACAATACGAGAGGTAAAGGGTTAGAAATACTTACCTACAAGGACAACCAAACTAAGGGTTGTCATCAAGCAAATCATCATCTTCCCACTCTTGAATGTTAGTGGAAAGTGGGATATAAGGTACCATAGCCCAACTCTTGTTCTTGTCTTCAAGTTGTCCATTCTTAAGGTCTTCTTGGTTTGATTCAATGTTAGGTGATATGTTTTCTTATTGAGGTGTATTTCATTGGGCAAAATCTTGTCATCTCCTCCTCCTTTCTCTTTCTTTGTCTATTTCTTTCTATCTTACCACTTATCTCTTGTAATATAGTGTTTTGCTCTTCCATAGGTTGTTGTGTTTTAGAGGAGGAAGCACCATGATCAAATCTCATTTGTCTAGGTGAAATATTTTGCTCTTGACGACTACCTCCTGATCCTTGTAAGGATGGTGGGGAGGAACCTTAGTATAGGGTCCTTTTCCTTTCAGTCTAGGAAGTTCATCAAATGTAGTTTGTTCGTCTTTTGTTGATTCTTGAATAGAAGGATTGACCACTTAATGTAATAATTATGTTTTGTAGTTTCTATAGCTCAAGAAGTTAAAACCCATCTGTGGCTCCAGTTCCACTTCAAATCTTTCCCAAAAGTAATCAAGGGTAAAGTGTTGTCTTGTAACCAAAGGTTTATACCTATTGCAAGGAAAAGTATGGACTTATCCATTCAAAGGAAATTTTACGTAGTTATAAATTGTTGAAGGGACAACTTTCATAGCCTTTAACCATGTGTGTCCTAATTTTATGCAAAAGAGGTCAGAAATAGGGACAACATCAAACAATTGTTCTATAGATTTATCAAATATAGTAATCAATAAAGATATCTTCCCAAAAGTGTTTATAAAGGTTCCCTTATGTGTTTTAATCATCATGTCCAAAGGGTCATAAAAGCCTTGCATCAATCCATGTGAATAGAGGAACTCTTTTTTTTCCACATTAGTCATGCAATTAGAATTAGTAATGGTTTCATCCATGGGATTTCCCATTATCTTCACAATGATATAAAGAGGTCCTTTAGTATCTTCAATTGTTCTATCATGAGGTGTAAACACAATTTCAGGTTTGGGGACCTTTCTTTTCATGTAAGGCCTAGGAGGGAACCTATTGTTATTGTTACAATTAGAATCCATGTGTATAAATTTTCAAATCAATGTGAAATCATATTTTAAAAGTTTTTCAAAAGTTATTCAAGAGACAAGTGGAAAACTATGGGAGAAAATAACCTAAAATGCTTGATTTTTGCAACTTTTTTCAATGCAAATAAGTGAAAGAAAAAGTGTTGTAAGGAGATTGATCAGGGGCAGAAAATAATATGTTTTATATCATTCCAATAAAGCACTAATATCCTTCACAACACACTTTTGATGCAAACCTAGAGTGATGACAAGTCAAAACCTAGTGAAAATACATTAAAATATGCAATTTTTCACAAAATTTGAATGCAAAGACCTCATAAAAGGGGTGTTGTAAATAATTTTAGGAGGTTCATAAGATTATAATAGTAGTATTAGTCACCCAAAGCCATGAAATTTGTTACAACATGCTTATAGTGCCAATCTAAGTCAAACCCTAGAGAAAATATAGCCAAAATATACAAATTTTCACAAATTTTCAATGTCAAGGCCTAAAAAAAGGGTGTTATAAATAATTTTAAGAGGGGAATTAGATTAAAACCTTGATAAAAACCAAATAGTTCATAAAAATCCTTCAAAACATGCCTAGGATGCGAATCTAGAGAGATGATAAGGCTAAATCTAGTGAAAAAAATAAGGTTTTCAAACCCTAGACATGATTTTTTTTTGCAAGGAAACCACTATGATGAAACACTACAATTATAAATCAGTCCTAATGAGTGTTTTAAAATGGTAGTAAAATCTGAAACAAGATTTTGACTACAAATCCTAGCTAATGCAAAACTAGGTTATATGGAAACATGTACAATTTCAAGCAATTTTAACAATTTAAGCATGAAAATGCAATGTATATCAATTATGAATGAAAAAATTCTATATTTTAAATCATATCTGATTATAATTATAGAAATTTATTGAAATTAAATGCCAACTAATTCAAATTGTTTGAAAATGCAAGCTAAAAATACCAATTTTTCCAAAATTTTCAATTTTTTTGTAATTTTTCAAATGCAATAAGATTAACAATGATATGAATGAATGAAATGAATGTAAATCTGAAGTAAAACACTCAACAAGGTGTAAAAATCCTAAAACATGGGTTCACCAAAATGTTTAGGGTTAAAAATGAAGAGGATTGATTTTAATGGTTTTGTGTTGATCCTACTTTCACTACTAAACATTGAAGGACATTCAACTGAGTAGAGAACTCTACTACAGATCTTCTGTCACTTGGAACATAGGGGAAGCTTGGAATTGTGTGAATTTGTTGTTTAATTAAGTCTAATTATGTTCAAAACCCTAATTTCATAAAATCATAAACAAACAGACAAATTACAGAAAATGATCGTGCACAGAGATATCAAATGACAACTAAAGACATACCAGATTTCAAAGTTTGGTGTGTGGAAAAGTCAGGGACTAATGATTAGGTGCCCTAGTCCAATGCCTTAGATTTTTTTAGGATCTAGGAATGTTGTTTGCAACATAGTTCTATTGTTCTGGAGATTTCTCTCTTGTGGGATTCAGAGGACTAATGAGTAGGCACCTAAGTCTAGGTCCCTATTTTCTTTTCAAATCGACAATTTTGATAGTCTGCACTACTCTCTAGCTACTCCACTTCTTTCACTTCCAAAACTTGCAACCTGCAATCATAGAAAAGTGGGTTGGGGGTTGTGGTGTTTAGAGGCTCACCTTAGTCAAGCCTTAGAAAGACATTCAAGTCTTCCAAACACTGTTGTCAGATAAAGAGTGTGTATCCCTATGGGATAGAGGAAAAATCTAAATGATAAATGATAGAAAATGCAATTGATATCACCTTGTAGTGAACATCTTATTGGAGGAAGATGCTCTTCATGCCATGAGGAGATGGAGGCAAAATCTACAAATACAAACACAATAACAACACAAAATTCTACTCTACCACACAATGAATGCCTTGAATCACTTTCACATAAGCTTATGAATCAAAATTGCCATCTAGTTTACAAATGAATCACTAATCATGCTTATATATGTAACTACAAACATTCCCGCTAAGAATTTTATAATTCAAACTTAGGATGTTGGCATAGGACCTAAATAATGATCATAAACTAACACCTAGAAATAGGTTCTGACCTAAAATAGCGCAGGACTAGGTGTGGGCGCCCAAGTCCTCCCCCCTATTTTAGGGTGGAATCATGTTAAGTACATCCTCTAAATCCCATTTACCATGAAACTTTAGGGTTTTCTCATCGGGAGCCATCAAAATCATGCAAGATGCTCTAAATGCACTCTTATGGACCTAGGAGATAAACAATAAGAGGGGAAAGCCCCCAAGGGGACATTTTTTGACATAACAGTACCCTTATGATATTCTTTCACCATTTTATTTAATAAATGAGCTAAATAATTAGGGACATTTACAAGCCTCCCATGTTGCAAATTACAATAATTTAAAATTCACTATGTAGAGATAGGATTACCTACCTTCACATGTCAAATATCTAATCATATGGGTAGCTACTTGTGCCAAATGTGGCAGTAGGGAGAGGTGTCTAGTTCCTTGTGAGGAGAATTCAAATTGTTCACTAGCTTCAACAAATTTATTTTTGGCTGCCATTGAATTCCCCCTCTGGTAAATTATCTCCCACCACTGGGACTCCTATAACTTCAGCTATGGTTGCCTCTGAGGTATTTACCTTCAATCCCTTTAATAGTGACTCTCCATTATTCCAAGTTCTAGTGAATTCAGCTGCAATCTCATCACTATACCCATCCAACTTTTGAAAATAGTCCATCCATCTAGCTTGTTGAAATATTAGAAGAGATTCATTATCATTCAGTAGGGTGTCATGGACTATAAGTTCTCTCCTTATCAAATCACCTCCCATGATCCTTGGTTTTTTTTTTCAAATTTAGTCAATTGCTGAGATAATTCTTCAAGTTTAAATAGTTCTCTCACAAATGTGAAGCAAATTCATAGACAATTCTTAGGTAATTTAGTAACTCTTACAGATTGTTGTGGTTTTTTTTTAATGCCTATAGTACATTAATTGAATAATTAGTTTACATCATGTTGCATGTGTACAGGCATTTAAGGCTTGCAAGGATAAGTGATCTAGTGGTTACATTGGCCAGTTACTTGATGAGATGTTGAATAGGTTGATAAGACTATTGTCTCCCAACTAAGTATGTCATGTATCCTCATAGGAAATGAGGAAATGAATGAAAATGTGATAGAGCATGGATAATAAATAGATAAGAATGCTATTAACTAAAAATGCAATCATAAACATGTCATGAAATAAAATAATTATTAACAAATGCGAAGTGGGAGAAAGGATTTATGAAAATATTATATGTGTTGTAAATGATGGTTGATTATGATAGGTGATGGTGGAGGAAGTGGTAGCTGGCATGAGTCAGCCAATTATTATGACAATTGATTGATGGATATGACTGCTAACTAATATGACATGTATGGAAGGTAGTGAGCATTGCTACATATGCATGGTGAAAAGAGTCACTACAAAACATTGATGATGCTATAGGAAGGCCACATGTCAAATGTTGTAGGAATCTGGTAGAAATGCAGCTACGTGAACAAGTGCTACAGGTCCTTCAAAAAGTTGTTACAGGAACGTAGCTGTAGGTCCCTCATAAATTTATGGCAGGAACACATGCTACAAGTCCCTTGACAAGTTGCTGCAGGAATGAATACTACAATTCACTCAATAAGTTTCTATAGTAATGCATACAATAGGTCCCTCAAAATGTTGCTACATGAACGTAGCTATAGGTCCCTCGGTTGTGCAGGGGCACCCTCATGCACATGTTAATCAATTTTGGGTTTTGTCTTATTTTGATAATGATTGATGTAAATAATTTAATTCTCCAACACTCCAAGGAAAAGACAAGGCAAGTTGCATATGGAGAAAATCCTAATCACCTACATGCTAGAAGACAAAGATTGGACAATGAAGACTTTTCAAGCACCCAAGCCATGAAAGAAAGCAATAAAAGAATCCCAAGAGTCACCTTTCTCCAAGTTGGATGCCACCAAGTAAGAAGAGGAATACCAAAAGTCATTGGAGCCCAAAATGAGGAAGATGAAACTATGCAAAGGAGATCTTATAAATAGATTGAATTTTGGCTCTGAAGAGGCATTGAAAAAGAAGAGAAGAGCCCAAATTTATTTCTGATTTTTGTAGGTCATCAAGAGGACATCCATGGGTGATGTTGAAGATAATTATCTAAGGGAAATACATCCATTTTGATGAGGCAAAGAAGGTGAACATCCATGGTGACTTGTTAGATGAAAAATTTCTGAATTTATAAGCTTGTGGAGGTCGATAGTTGGAAATTTTGTTGGAGATAATTTCATAGTTGGATTTGTGGAGGTTATGTATGTGTGTTACCATCTTGATTGGATACATAAAAACATGTGGGTTGTAAGTATTTTCTATTGTTCATGTTTTATGAAATTCTCAAGATATTGTGTTACTTCATAGCTGAAATTGTTGGTACAACATTCACAAATTATATTCACTTAAGGGCTGCAAGTTTAAGAGATAAATATATGTTTAGTTTAATGCAACTAAAGAAATCAAAGGGAAAAACAAAAAATCCTTAATGGCTAGAAATTATCAAAGTTAATTTTGATCTAAGAGAAGAGGAGTAATCCTAGAAAACAACAATCTTAAGGCTGAAATTTAATAAGGATATGTTAGCACATACAATTTATTTCAATCTTTGAAGTTTTGAGCACATGATTATGATAATTTGAAGGCATGAATATTGTTGTTATCACAATTCACATAAGAGAATTTGATTGGGATGCATGATGGGACAATCCTTCATTAGATTCTCTTGTCATGACTGCATCAAATTGGTATCAGAGCTAGAAGATTTTGGGAAGTGATTTGACTAATTTGGATAATGTGGTTCAATAGATTTGATGTTTAAGGATGAATCTTAATAATAAGAAAGATGGGAAAAGGGCATCATCATTGTTAAACACATTGTTTAAGTCAGCTAAGAAGTTAGAGGAGGAAGAAATTGCAGCCAAGAAAGAAAGCAAGATGGAAAAGGAAAGCTTATTCCAAACTACCTGCAAGTCCAAAGGTAAATGTTGTCGAATTGTGATTTCAGATATCTACATGGATAATATTGTTTCTAAGTATATTTTAGATAAATTGGGTTTGGAAAGAATACCACATCCTACACACTATTCAGTGACTTGGTTTCAAACAGGTACCTAGGTAAACATAAGTGAACAATGCAAAGTTGAGTTTCAAATAGGCCCTTATAAGGATGAACTAGTTTGTGATATTATGTATTTGGATGTATGTCATATTGTGTTTAGAAGGTTGTGGCATTATAGTAGGGTAGTGAAGTATAACAAGAAAACAACACATATGACATTATGGACAAAGATGGGATGAAATTTGCATTAACAACCTTGAAGGATGAGTGCATAGGAATTGAAAGCTTATTGTTAAGTGAGAAGACAGCAATACAACAATATCTAGTAAGACAAATGAGGTAATGGTTTAGGTAACAAATTTTGAAAACAAAATGTTGTTTGAAAAATTAGTTGAACGAGAAATGGAAGAGTTTTCTTTTGAATTTGCTCAAACTTATGAAAGTAATAATGACATTGATGTTGAAGTGGGTGATGTTTAGGAAGAAGAAGAAGAAGAGATAGAAAAAGAAGTTGTAGAGGACTCAAGGATAGTCCAAAGATAGAAGATAGTTATGGAGGATAAGGAGATAGCATGGTTCTCAGGAGAAGAACTGAGAGCTGAGAATGTTGATGTCAAGGAGAATGGAAGAATGGACAAGCAATTCAAAAAATAAAATGAGTGGCTGAGTATGGTTGAGGTGTAGCCAAAGAATTTGGAGAATAATGAAGAGAAAAGAATGTGTGGAAAACAACATGAGGTGGATGAAGAAGTAAGGTATGAAGAAGAAAAATATGATTTATTTACTATGTTTGTTTCCTATGTAGGTAAAGAAGACAAAGTGGATGAAAGAGAAAATAAATTTACAATTGCAGTCCAAGGTCAAGTTAGAACAAGAAAACAAACAAAATCACATGGCTACATTGTACCAAGTTGGCCTTGGATCAAGAAGCATGTTGTTGGACCAAAAAGCACAAGTGCACCAGTAGATACAAATGTACTTAAGATCTAGCAAAATGAAAACAATGCACGCATGCAAAGGAACTAGAAGACAAGAAATAAGATCCATATTTGAGGTGGAACTCAAAAAAAAATTTCTTGGGGAGTATGGTGTAGGGGCACTCGAATGCACATGTTAATCAATTTTGGGTTTTGTCTTATTTTGATAATGATTGATGTAAATAATTTAATTCTCCAACACTCCAAGGAAAAGACAAGGCAAGTTGCATATGTACAAAATCCTAATCACCTACATGATAGAAGACAAAGATTGGACAATGAAGAGTTTTCAAGAACCCAATTCATGAAAGAAAGAAATAAAAGAATCCCAAGAGTCACCTTTCTCCAACTTTAACACCACCAAGCAAGAAGAGGAATACCAAAAGTCATTGGAGCCCAAAATGAGGAAGATGAAACTATGTAAAGGAGATCTTATAGATAGATTGAATTTTGGCTCCGAAGAGGCATTGAGAAAGAAGAGAAGAGCCCAAATTTATTTCTAATTTTTGTAGGTCATCAAGAGGATGTCCTGTTCAATTAGGTCCAGACAACTAAGAGGGGGGGGGGTGAATCAGTTGTCTCCCAATTTAACCTTTTTCTACCTTTAATCTTCCTTTACAACTCATATTCAAATTAATGATATAAACATTTCAGCATCAATCAATAACACAAGAGCAGAAACATAAATAGTACACTTGACACTAGGATTTTTGACGTGGAAACCCAGTTAAGGGAAAAACCACAGTGGGGGTTAACCCACAAAAATTAATACCCTGTTAAAAGTATTTTTACAAATGAGAATGCACATGCATTTGGGCCCACTGCCCAGATCTCACTACCTACATGTTGGTATGTGGCAACTAATCATGCAAGTATTGTACATAAGTGATGTATCCTTACTGGGGTTTAGGGCCGGGCTGGGCCTTGAGTAGGGGTTTGGAGGTGCTAGCCCCCAAGAAGCAGGGGTTCGAGGGCAGAAACCCCCAAGAAGTAGGGCTTTATAAAACCCTAATTCTAGAAGCTTCCAAAAATCTTGTTATAAGTGGATGGGATGTATGGTACAGCGATGTATTTGTGAGATTGTAATCTATTTTGCACTAGATAATAAAATCATTGGATGGCTAACTTTCTGTGGATGTAGCCCATATTGGGTGAACCACATTAAATTTCTGCATTGATCTCTTTTGTGTTGTTCTTCATTATTATATTTGGGTTATTTAATCTGTATATAATTGTTAGTGTTTATTGCTTTGATCTACCCTAACCCTAACAACTGGTATTAGAGTAGATTTTGTTTGTTTATCATCTGCAGAAAGGTCTCACAGTTGAGTGGGAGTCTCATGGTTAAGTGGGAGCAATGGCGGACAAGGGTAAATTGAAGGTAGATAAATTCAATGGGCAGAACTATCAATTAAGGAAGATACATATGGAGGATTATCTCTATCAGAAGGATTTATGGAGGCCGTTGGAAGGAGTAGCCAAGAAACTAGCATCAATGACTGATGAGGATTGGGAACTTCTAGATAGAAAGGCACTGGGAACCTTTTGGCTATGCCTGGAACCATCTATGGCATTCAATATAATAGAAGTGAAGACAACAAGTGAACTAATGAAAGCTTTGGCCAAATTGTATGAAAAATGCTCAGCCTCTAATAAGGTATTTCTCATGAAGCGTTTATTTAATCTAAAAATGATTGAAGGTGGATCTATGTTAGATCATTTAAATGAGTTTAATACAATTACCAGTCAGTTAACATTTATAAAAGTGAAATTTGATGAAGAGGTAAGGGCTCTCTTGGTTTTATGTTCTTTTCCAAAAAGCTGGAATAGCTTGGTCATGGCTGTAAGTAACTTTGTCTCTGGTTCAAATGCTTTGAAATTTGATGATGTTGTTGGTGTTATCCTTACTGAGGAAATGCAATGGAAAAGTATAGGTGAGACTTCAACATCTGGTAATGCTTTGACTGTAGAGAATAGGGGAAGAACAAAGGAAAGAGGAAAAAGCCCTACAAATCATGGGAAGTCACAAGGAAAGTTGAAGAAAGGCAGATCTAAATCGAGAGGAATAATGGATTGTTGGCACTATGGAATGCTAGGACACTTGAAAAAGGATTGTTGGTCTCAAAGGGGAAAACAAGGAGATGGACAACATGATGACAGTAAGGAAACTAATGTTGCAAGTAATAAATTACAGGATGCTTTAATTCTATGTTTAGATAATGTTAATGATTCCTAGGTAATAGATTCAGGGGCTTCATTTCATGCCACACCCCATAGGAAATATTTTGTAGATTATGTTCAAGGTGATTTTGGACAAGTATATTTGGGTGATGATGAACCTTGTTAGATTGTTGGAAAAGGAAAGATAAAAATCAAGTTGTAAAATGGAAATGAATGGTTGATACAGGAGGTAAGGCATGTTCCAAATTTGAGAAGGAATTTAATCTCTATAGGACAACTGGGTAGTGAAGGCTATATAGTTACCTTTTCAGACAAAGTCTGGAAGGTCACTAAAGGTGCATTAGTAGTAGCTAAAAGTGGAAAGGTAGGCACATTGTAATTGTGTATTGGTAATACTTATTCTACCTTAGCTTCTACAGAAACAGTTGCTACTAAAATAGTTATATCACTTGCTATAGGGACAAAAACAAAATTTTGGCACCATAGACTTGGGCACATCAGTGAGAAAGGGATAAAGATCCTTCACTCAAGAAAGTTGCTACTAGGTCTAAAGAAGATTGACTTGGAGTTATGTGAAAATTGTATTTATGGAAAATAGAAAAGAGTCCAATTTCTCAAAGTTGGGAAAGAGAGGAAGAGTGAGAAATTAGATCTTGTGCATTCAGATGTATGGGGACCAGCTCAGATATCTTCTCTTGGAGGCTCTTTCTATTATGTTACTTTTATTGATGATGCAAATAGGAAAACATTGGTGTATTTCCTAAAACAAAAATTAGAAGTATTTGAAACTTTTAAAAAGTGGAAAGATTTGGTTGAGAATGAGATAGGAAAAAAGTTGAAGTGTCTCAGAACTGATAATGGAGGCGAGTATTGCAGCAAAGAATTTGAGAATTACTGTTCATATAATAGAATCTGTAGGTAGAAAATAGTTCCGGGAACCCCACAAGAAAATGGTGTATCTGAGAGGATGAATAGGACCATTATGGAGCATGCAAGGAGCATGAGATTACATGTTGGACTACCCTTACACTTTTGGGTAGATGTTGTACATACCACTATTTATTTAATAAATAGGGGACCTTCAAATCCTTTGGATGGTGGCATTCCAGAGGAGGCATGGACAGGTAAAAAGGTAAACTATTCATTTCTAAAAACATTTGGCTGTGAAGCTTTTGTCCATGTTGATATTGAAAATAGAACCAAGATTGAGGCTAAGTCTAAAAAATGTACCCTCATTGGATATGGAGTAGATGAATTTGGTTATCAATTATGGGATTTTGAAAATCATAAAATCATTAGGAGCAGAGATGTTATATTCAATGAGAAGGTCATGTATAAGGATCAACTACAGGAAAAGAAGCATGAACAGGCCAAAAAGAAATATGTGGTGCTGGATGAGATTCTAGAAAATAAAATACCAGTGGTACCTGATGCTCAACAACAAAAAGTTATTCCCTAGACTCCTGCAAGTGTTAGACGTTCTACAAGGATAAGTAGACCTCTAGAAAGATTTTCTCCATCATTATATTCTATATTATTAACTAGTTCTGGTGATCTTGAAAGTTATGAAGAAGTAATGCAGGTAGATACCAAAAAGAAGTAGGAGCTAGGCATGAAAGAGGAAATAGATTCCTTGTTGTAGAATCAGACTTGGGACTTATTCAAATTGCCTGCAGGAAAAAGAGCATTGCCAAATAAATGGGTTTATAGGTTGAATGAAGAAGATGGAAGAAAGAAAAGATATAAGGCTAGACTCATGGTAAAAGGTTTTGTACAGAAAAAGGGTATAGATTTTGATGAAATATTTTCTCCAGTTGTAAAGATGACTTCTATTAGAACAATTCTAAGTCTTGTGGCTGCAGAAGACTTGCATCTTGAATAGCTAGATGTGAAAACAACATTTCTGCATGGGGATTTGGAAGAGGAAATATACATGTAGTAACCACAGGGATATGAGGTCAGGGGTAAGGAGGATTTTGTGTGCAAGTTAAACAAGAACTTGTATGGCCTAAAGCAAGCACCTCGGCAATGGTATTCGAAATTTTATAGTTTTATGGCTGAACAAGGTTACAAAAGATGTCATTATGATTATTGTGTTTATTTCAAGAAATTGGGTAATGACAGCTATATTATCCTATTACTTTGTGTTGATGACATGCTTGTTTCCGGGTCTAACATGCAGCATATTAATGAACTTAAGAAAAAATTAGTAAATTCATTTGCTATGAAGGATTTGGGTGTAGCAATACAAATCCTTGGTATGAGGATCACACAGGACAGGACAAACAGAAAATTATTTTTGTCTCAAAGTGAGTATGTAGAGAAGGTGTTCAAAAGGTTTAACATGTAGAATGCAAAAGCAGTTAGTACACCTTTGCCTAGTCGTTTTAAGTTGACTAAGGAGATGTGTCCAAAGACACAAGAGGACGAAGATAAAATGTTTAATATACCATATGCATCAGCAGTTGGTAGGTTGGCAGGTTGATGTATGCAATGGTATGTACAAGGCTAGATATTGCACATGCAATGGGAGTTGTGAGAAGGTATATGAGCAATTTAGGAATGGAACATTGGAATGCTGTAAAATGGGTTCTCTGATATTTGAGAGGTACTACTTCAAAGAAACTATGTTTTGGAGGAACAAATTTTGCTTTAAAAGGATATGTTGACTCTGATCTAGCAGGTGATATTGATAGTAGGAGGAGTACTACACTGTATGTTTTTACTATAGGAGGTACTACAGTTAGTTGGATTTCAAGACTACAAAAGGTTGTTGTGCTTTCAACCACTGAAGCTGAGTATGTTGTTACCACAGAAGCTAGCAAGGAGATGATTTGGTTACAACATTTTCTGGAAGAATTGGGGCAAAAACAAGAAGATAGCCCTTTGTACACTGATAGCCAGAGTGTCATTCATCTTGCTAAGAATTTAGCTTTGCATTCAAAAACTAACACATACAGCTTAGATACCACTATATCCGGTCAGTTTTAGAGGATGGACAATTGAAGTTAGAGAAAATTCACACAAGTTAGAATCCTATAGATATGTTCAAAAAGGAAGTTACATGAGAGAAACTGATTTTCTCATCAGTTTTCGTTGGCCTTCATGATTAAAAATGGTGGATTTAAGAAACCAGCCAGGCCTATAATCCAGTGGCAGCTGCAAGTGCAATGGTGTCATCCAGGATTAGTCTCCAAGTGGGAGTTTGTTTGGTGTGGAACTTGATCAGTCTCCAAGTGGGAGATTGTTTGTATGTGGTGACTGATCATGCAAGTACTGTACACAAGTTATGTATCCTCGTCAAGGTTTAGGGTGGCGCTAGGCCCCGAGCGGGGGTTCAGGGGTGGCAGTCCCTGAGAAGTAGGGGTTTGGGGGTGCAGCCCCCAAAAAATTTGTTTCCCTCTTTTTGCATGATCAAAGTCAGTTAATTTTTGTTAACTAACAAAAGAAAAATGACATTGCAAAACCCTAATTCTAGAAGCTTCCAAAAAGCTTGTTATAAGCGGCTGGGATGTATGGTACAACAATATATTCACGAGATTGTAATATGTTTTGCACTAGATAGTAAAATCATTGGATGGCTAAGTTTCTGTGGATGTAGCCCATATTGGGTGAACCACATTAAATTTCTGTGTTGATCTCTTTTGTGTTGTTCTAGATTATTATATTTGGGTTATTTAATCTACATATAATTTTTAGTGTTTATTGTTTTGTTCTACCCTAACCCTAACACTACAAATGATTTCAAGAGAATAACAAAAAATTTGAACTGATGAGAAGCATCTACTAATGCATGAATTTAGTTTTGGTTAAGCACAAAACACTGATCTTACACATTTCATCTTTGATCTGCTCTTCTTACTGCTCTGCCTTCATTCACACCTTAGATTTCTACTCTTCTCACATTTACACCTTATACACATATCATACATTCAAAATCATCCAATTCCATCGGATATATGTATCCGCAACATGATCTATAATCATTTTACCAGTCGGCTTCAAGAACATTTAGAACTTTGTTGAGTACTCTGCTCTGTCAGCTAGATCCATACATAATATGAGATGTGGACCAAAACTTGCACTCGTAAATCATTAATCATATTAGCTACCATCACTGATCATCATCAATTGCCCAATAAACAACTTCTATACATCTAGAATTAAGATCATTCACAAAGTTGGCTTGTTCTTCTTTTGTCTATTCTGTCAAACTAAAAACCTGATACTTAGAAGCTAATATCTTTTGAGTCCATCCCTAGATGACAAAACTCTAGATTTAAAGTGTCTTGACAATTCTTACAACTACATTAGATCTACAAAAAACCATGCCATTCCATCAGAGAGATCCGGACCAAGATACTGGATCCTGTCACATGCTCTGTTCCTAACTACCCAGACTTTGACAAATTTTGATTCTGACTTCTAGTGTGAACAAATTGTGTTATGTGGATTATTGGGATGATCTTAGTTGCCATCAATGACAACACCTATCAATGCGAAGTAGTGTCTCTTGCCAACACTTCCATGGGTGATGTTGAAGATAATTCTCTAAGGGAAATACATCCATTTTGATGAGGCAAAGAAGGTGAACATCCATGGTGACTTGTTAGATGAAATATTTTTGAATTTGTAAGCTTGTGGAGGTGGATAGTTGGAAAGTTTGTTGGAGATATTTCATAGCTGGATTTGTGGAGGTTATGTATGTGTGTTACTATCTTGATTGGCTGCATAAAAACATTTGGGTTCTAAGTATTTGGTGTTGTTCATGTTTTATGAAATTCTCAAGATATTGTGTTACTTCATAGTTGAAATTGTTGGTACAACATTCACAAATTATATTCACTTAAGGGCTGCAAGTTTAAGAGATAAATATATGTTTAGTTTGCTGCAACTAAAGAAATCAAAGGGACAAACAAAAAATCTTTAATGGCTGGAAACTATCAAAGTTAATTTTCATCTAAGAGAAGAGGAGTAATCCTGACAAACAACAATCTTAAGGCTGAAATTTAATAAGGATATGTTAGCACATACAATTTGTTTCAATCTTTGAAGTTTTGAGCACATGATTATGATAATTTGAAGTCATGAATATTGATGTTATCACAATGCACATAAGAGAAGTTGATTGGGTTGCATGATGGGACAATCCTTCATTGGATTTTCTTTTCATGACTGCATCACTCAGTGAGTTGCTTCAGGAATGCATGCAACAAGTCCCTCGATGAGTTTCTACAAGAATGCATGCGACAGGTCCTAGTGAGAGTTGCTACATGAATAGGTGTGTCAAGTCCCTTTGAGTGTCATTGCATGAATAGGTACTACAAGGCCCTCAGAGAGTGGCTGCAAGAACAAGTGTGACAGGTCACTTTGAGAGTCACTACATGAAGATTTTGTGATATGCTGGAGGAACAAAAATACTAGTGGAGACTAAAATGTGGAATGGTTACCAAGGGATTGGCAACATTATTGGAGGACCAATAGTGCCCAAAAAGAGTTTTCACCGTTGGTTGTGGTTTTTTAAGCATAAAAATATTATACCTGATTGATGATAGGGTCTGAGCTAGAAGGCTCATCTTCTATCATGTTATCTAGTACTAATGATCCCAATCCTTTGTTGTTTGATACATATTGAAGAAATTGATCCTTATTTAGTGGTGTCTTATAAATTTTTAGACTATGCCCATTGACAATTAATGAAAATCTAACAGGGTCAATGGTTACCACCTTGACTATACTATTTAGAAATACCTCAACATTCTCATAGGGTCCTAACCATCATGTCTGGAGCTTACCTTTTTGATCTTTGTACCTTTAATCATATAACAATGCCTAATCACCTTTTTAAAATTCTCTTATTTTGATAAATCAATCATGTCATCTTATCCTCTGCTTCTACACAAACTCTGTATGATAAAGATCTTGCTTTTGTAACTCATCTAGGGAATTCAACTGAGTTAATCTTTCTTGTTGTGCTTTAGAAAGATCTATACCCAAATCTAATTTTTTTCTCAAAGTTTTATGTTCAAATTTGATGGGGAGGACCACTATCTTACCATATACCAATTTGTAGGGTGTAAATCAAGTTGTTGCTTTCCATGTTGTCTTGTAAGCCTAAACTACTTCATGAAGATGATTAGTCAATCCTTTATGTGCAAAGCTACAATTTTGGTTAAAATTGGTTCTATTTCCTTGTTGGTCACTTCTACTTGGCCATTAGACTAAGGATGATAAGGACTAGATTTCTTGTGTTGTAATGAATATTCCTTAACAAGGGTATCAACTAATTCATAGGTGAATTATGACCCTTGATCTGTAACAATCTCTTTAGGCACTTCATATTTGGTGAATTTTTCTTCATACAGAAAGTATGCTACCTTTTCATCCCTAGCATGTTGAAGAGCCTTGACTTCCACCCATTGAGTTAAGTAGTTAGTGCAAACTAATATATCTTCTTTATTTTTGGACCTTGGATCAATAGGGCCTATAAAGTCTAGGCCCCATTTGTCAAAAGGTTCTTGGACTAGTTGTGGCTGTAGGGGAATTTCATTAGTCCTAGTTTGTATGCCCTTTCATTAATAATGGTCACATCTTCTAGTATAGATAGCTACCTCATTATGCAATGTTGGTGAATAATACCTCATGTTTAATATCTAGATTGTTGTCTTCATAGTTGCAAAATGTCGTCCATAGGGTTCATCATGGAAATCTTTTAGAATATAATAGACCTCATCCTCTTGAATACATCTACACATGATGTTATCAAGGCCAATATTCAATAGATATCTAGCAATCCACAAGTGGAGAAGATCCTCTCTATTAATTGGTATGTTTCTCTAGGTGAGAAATGAGATGGAGTTCTACCTACAACCAAATAGTTATCAATATAAGCATACTAAGGAATCTGCACAGTTATGGAAAACAAATACTCATATCAAAATGAGTCATCTACAATTGGTTCTTCAGCATCAAGGGTTGGTCTAGAAAGGAAGTCTATTACTACATTTGCTTTACCTAGTTTATCAATTATTGTTATATCAAATTCTTGCAGTAGTAACAACCACCTAACTAACCTTTTGTTGATTGTTAGGAAACCTAAGAGGGGAGGGTGGTGAATCAGTGTTCTAAAATTTTTTCATGCACTTTAACTTTCATTTGTTTCCCAAAATTAATTAAACAAAAGCATAATATGCATATGAATAGCAAACATTTAACCATGACACATGAACACCAAGATTTTTACGTGGAAAACCCAAGAAGGGAAAACCATGAAGAGGATTAGCTCTCAAATATATATTGCAATCTTTACAAAAATAATGTTTAGACTTGGTCATTCCATGGGCCTAGAACATGTTGGCTCACTTCCATGAAGTACAACTAAGTTTAGCAGGCTCACTGCCTCAACCCTAAACCTAGCAAGATTACAATAAGGGTTGTTAAACCCTCAGGGATGTTAAACCCTTATGGCTATTAAACCCTGCTGAAGGCTCACCACTAGATTACTACCTTGAAGATGAACACTTGCTTCCAATCAGATTGCACATGAAAACTAAATACTGCTTAAGCATTTGTCACTATGCCAGGATGCAGTCGTTTAGGAACTAAATTCTAAATCCCAAGTCTTCATCACTACTGATCTTTTAACTCTACTCTTCTATTTGCATACTCACATCTCACACACATGCCACTCAACTGAAATTCATCACTGTTATATATCCGCATCATGATTTGATTCATAGTCAGGTCGACATCCAAGAAGGAAAAGTGTACATAGAAAGATGTAGCTTATTGGCTCAATCCAATGTACTAAAAGTTATGTGGACCCAAATCTTTTCCCAAATGTGTTCATATAGGTCGGCTCTAATCATTCAATTACTTACATAGATCTTCCAAACATTAACTCTTCTCTGTACAATGATTAATATACTTGTCAGCCTCTTCCTTAAGAGCATGCTTAACAACTTCATCTGCTGACTTACAAATTTTACTGAGGATCTCAAAATACCTTCAAAATCATATCAAGGACTCTTTTCATATTCCCAATCTTACTTTTAGAACTATAAGGCATGATATCATCTTGCGGAGAAATGCAGACCATCAGAACTCAGACTCTGTCTCTGTCACACTCTCTCAAACACTATGTCGATACTTAGTAGCTTGTAGCTAACATTTTGATGGACTTCAAATTTCCCAACTCTAGAATTAGATACTTCATATGAGTATTTACAACACATCAAAACCACATAACAAAATACTTATTTGTGGAGGAATACGAACCACTGCACTATACCTTGTTCACTGTTCCTGTTATACCTTTGCTTACCCAGACTTATACATTTCTTCAATGTGAGCTCCAGAGGAAGTTAGGACATAATCACTGAAGCATAATGCTATCAAACAACAACTGACATCATACTTGAACCAAATCTGCAAGTGTTCAATTATGGAGGCATACTAGCTGACTTACTATCCTCTACTCAGAATACTTTCTATACTTAGCCATCTTCTGTCAACTAGACTTGGAATCCAATATGTTCTTCCAGAGATATCTCTTCCTATCATGATGATAGGATCTCTGAGCCTTGTTTCCATCAATGACAAAATACAAGTCCATGCTAGAGAAGTATCTCTTCCCAACAATCTCCCTCTTTGGCATTAATGGCAGCACTTAGTGAAAAATGTTTGATTGCTCCCTCTTACTATATACACTTTATTTTCCTACTCCCCCTCAGATGATTATCCATTTTTCACTTATCTACTTCTCCCTCTTTGACATCAATGGCAAAGGGTGTGATCTGGAACCAAGAAATTGTGAAAACTTCAAAATTTTGTACTTTGCCACATATTTACAAGTGCAATCTTCATCTTAATTTGTGACTGGGGGCAAAATGTCACTATAGATAGACTTTATCAGAGCTATTTCTCGGTTCCATCAATTCCTTGTAATTTCTAGGATATGCACATGTCCATTCATCAGAAAAAATAGCTTCTCTGCTCTCTGCACATCTGATGGTGTATCAAATAGTGCCAGTGATTTCATGGCTTCGTCTACCAAATTGGTCATGGAATCAATTTTCAGACTTATTAGTCCCCTTAACTGGCACAACCTATCTCTAACTTCTCCCCTTTTCTTTATCCGAGTGCTTAACTCACTGTGAATGCTTGTAACTTGAGCTTCTTTGGCATTTATTGAATCAACTACTGGATTATATGTCTCAGAGATAGTACGCAATTTGAGTTCCAAAGCTTTAGTTTTATCATCTAATTCCTTTGTAACTTTTGGCCAAGATAAGCAAAAATTGTATATTTTCCGACTTCTTCAATGGTACTTTGTATGTTCTCAATTCCATTATCTAACAGAGTTTTGTCTTTGGCTATCGTAGATTTCGACTCATTCAATCTATTTTCATTAAACTATTTTCTAACCCTTGCTTCTGCAGGTTTTTCAAAAGATTTAAAATGTACACTTACAAAGGTTAAAGGCTTCTTGAGATGGTTACTAGGGGATAATGAGATATCATCTTTTCGAAGATAGTAGATGCTTCATTGATTAGTTTGTTGTCTTGACCATGCGATTGTAATAACTCTTCATGTGCCTTGGCCTAAACCATAGATACGAGTTTGAACTTTTGAAAAGGTGACAATGAGGCCAAGTTGATTGGTCCTTGAAGGAGTTCAGACTCATCTACAACTTGCTGACTATTGAAACCAACTAAGACATCTGCAGTGTCTCTTGCTCTCTCAAATACTTCCTCTTGATTTCATTATGGGGGATCTATGTCCATATTCTTTAGTTGATATGCGTTTTGTTCTAGTGTAAGGCTTCTTATCTATTCCCTATTGTCTACAACCTTAGCTTGATACTCAAGAGACAGATCCATTTCAGTACTACCTATATTGCCTCTATGTTTGCTTATGTAGAACCACTCTTTACACTGTACTACTAATTTTGTGATCTAGTCCAACGACGACAAAAAAGATCATACCCAGCCTCACCTTCTTTGAGATTAAATATAGTAGGTTTGATCATTGAAGTATTCTTAAAATTTTCAAATTTGTTTTTCTTATTCATCTCTACAAGCATTATGGCTTTTACATCCTTGTATTTTCTCTGAAGTGAAGGACTTCTAAGTCTTTTCAACCTTATTTTGATCCTGTCTACTTCTTAATAATCATGTATGCTTTTTACAAGCTTCATCTCCTTCCTTAGCCTATCCTTCTCAACAACAAGATTTGATGGCTTTACAGAAGCCATCTTCTTCTCCTATAGCATCTCCTTTACAGTTTCTATAGAATAGACAAAATTATTTATTTCCTTCTGTTATTGGAAAATGGAGTATAATATGAATAATACCAAAGTAATCCAAATAACTCAATAGAAATGGAAATAATCAAGATTCAAACATAAAGAAAAAGCCTTGCAAACTTCAATACTTCACAGCTTCCATTTGTCACCTATCCCAATTGATCTTTCATAATGAATGAAGCCCTCAGAAAGTGCACTTCCTTACTTTTTTCTTTAAGATGACAATAGCAAATGCCTTTGATAGTTCTTGTAACGAAGAGGAGCTTCAATATAATAGTAATGGTGATGGTAACAAGTTGATCACAAGCAATGGAGGAATTTGGTGCCAAAGGCACACTGTGATTCCTATAGAGTAAGTTTATTAAAAGCTTGGATTATTGAGATGGAGGAATAGGGGTTGTATTTATAGTTTTGAGAGAAGGAAGTTCAATGGTTGAGGATTTTTGAGAGGATGTACATGAATAGGAAGAGGACAAGTGTTCTGGTCTATCATGCATTAGAGGAGTTAACAGAAATAGATTGAGGAGTTAACTGAGTGGACTAGTCAGTAAATAGAATTGATTGGAGAGATAACATAATGGATTGGGGAGTTGACTGAGATGATTGAATAGTGAACTCATATGACCAATTAGTTAACTATTTTGATTAATGAGTTAACTAATCTAACTAGAGAAGAAATGTGATGCCCCACCATGCAACCCTAGAGTGCTAGACTGACAAGCAACAATTTAACAGAAATATTTTTTTGAAACAAGGAAATGCATTATACATTAGAAATAACTGCACTAATAATAATATTCAATGGAATGATCAGATAACACTTCTAGGGAACATAACTGCATCAGATAAAATTACACCATACAAGTAATCTATATCTTAGTGCAACAGAATAATAATACATATTACATTAATAGAGATGAATAATTACAAGTTTCAATTCAAGATTACAAGATTGATTACATTAGTTTTACAAATAGTACAATTATGGAAGTATACAACAACTTGAAGATGAAGAGAAAACTAGAACTGGAATACTCCTGCACTGATCTCGAACCGAACATCCAAGAAGACCAATCAATAGCTTTGCCTCCCAACCATGTGGAACCTTGAGGTCCACCCCTCCGAGCTAGGAGATAACAATAAGGATTCCACTAGGTCAAGGTTACAACCATGAACACAATAACAAGATCCAGACAAACAGGATAACAAGACTGCACAGTCACGACAATACTCGCCAAACAAGACAAATTAGAACATCATGCTAAGCTTAACCACGAAGGCAAGTCAACACTCCAGAGGTAACAAAAAAGATAAAGAGGAAGTAACTAAGTTGTGTAAGGAGAGTTTCATCGCATGGTCTGATGCAGAGGAAACGCAACAGAAGCTTACAAATGGGAAGGAGGAGTCATTAACACAACCAGCATGTTAAAATCCTGGACATGCAGTATGTAATACCTATCGGCTTATCATCATCATCATATTTCTTACTAACACAGACAGCATCATCATATTTCGAAGAGGCATGAAATATCCTCCTGCTAACTACTGTTCACTTCCTTATCGCCTTTCACCTTTCGCCTGTCAGCAGCATCATCACATTCGGCAAGCGCAAACATCCTCCTGATGTTCACTGTTCATCTTACCGCCAAACTCTATCTTCATCATCATGATGTTCAACATCATCTTCACCCTTCGTCGGTAGGATATGAAATATCCGGTTCCTCTCATATATCCTGATGACGACAACTTCAAGCACCTTTCCTTCGATGCTTACGTCACCCCGATATCCGACTACTCAAACAACAGCATTAGGATATGACTTATCTGATCATATTGAAACATCCTGATGATGTTAACCAAACTTTATGCCGATGACTTACGCCGATGCCAAAACACTTAGCGACAGCAGGATAAACTTGCATAGGGTGATATTCACAATATCCTGATGATGATGACGTCACTTGCACCCGATGATGATGTTAATGCACCTGATGATGATGTCAACAGGATATAAGACACTTATATCCTCCGCAACATGATAATGAATATCCGGTGATCTTTTCAATATCCTGATGATGACCTTTCCGGTCCTTAGCCAAAAAGTGAACTTTCACTTCTGCATGCGATAGCGATATGCGGACGATGGATACACACGCAAGATGATCCTGACGATGATATACACACTGAGTATATATCCAACCTATATCATCCTGATGCACTTGAAACATGCAATTTTTGCCAACTTCAGAACCTGATCCTGATAGCGATATACTCGTAGATGACGATACGATTCACTCCATCTGGAAAAGCACATGCAGATCCCTGTATATCCGTCAGCTGCATGCAAACTCACAGAACCGCACAATTTTACAAAGAAAACATGATGATCGGGCCAGATCACCTTCAGATCAAAACTTAACAGTTTATCTTCCTAAACCCTAGCACATGAGGATGCTAGGTTGATTCATAGCATGCGACCAATCGATCTCCCACACAATGAAATGCATAAACAGAAAACTAAAATACAACCTAAACTAACATGCATGACCATTCCACCGATTCATAGAATCAACCGGTGGAAGGGTTGAAAGAATCCATTAACCTGTAATCAGAATAGAAATCAAAACATAAACAACTGATAAACCAGATAATGCAATTGATGAGATCTTATTTAGATGAAACACAAATGTCCTGTTTCTACAATACTATCGAACAACACTGTTTCACAATGTCTGGCCTGATCTCTGGATCTCACTCAATCACCAGTACAACATAACATAAGTACTACTCTGATATGATCTCAAACCCTAACTGATCTGAGTTATTTATAGCAATATCCTACGAGTACTACCAACTCGATTCCCAGTGGCTGGGAGCTTCCAAACGGCTGGGAGAGGACAGCTCATTCTACCTGATCACGAGCTCTAACTGCCTGCACACTCTCCTAGGCTGATCTAATACATATGCATTGGTCCAATGGACCTTATTACATTATGAAGTCAAACATGCTAAAAATAGACTAATGTCCTGTCATGCGGACAATGAACCTATATCCTGTCTTGTAGGGGTGCTCCTGCACCATGGTCCTAGCAGGGGTTACCCAGGCTATCTCACTAGAAGTTGGCCCCCATCTATGGCTACCCTAGCAGCCTCTCTCTAGGCACTGGCCCCATAAGGTGACACATGCAGAACCGACATGTCCTCTCATGGAGACAAGGAGGTTGGCCTTGCCAACCAGGCCTTCTCATCCCATCCTTAGCTTGCAAGAGCACTCAAGGCATTGGTGAGGTATCTTACTTATCTCGTTATGTGTTTTACTACCCCAACCCTCCTAAATAAGTTATTACTTGCTTATAAATTCCATGGGGTTACCCTGGTGACCCCTCTGGCACTGGCCGCACCATGAAAGCCACTCTCCTAGCAGACTCTGACCAATCATCCAAAACCACAATGTACAAGGACAAGGTTTACAAAAGATTTTGATCGAATACACAAGCCATTCACTTGACCACAACAATATAAATCCCATTGTCCTCCTTAAACTCAAACAATACATCATGAAATAGTATGACACAAGTACCAAGCTGAATACAAAATAGTTAGACCTCTAGAGTTGGTAACTAAGTTCTTTACCAGGCTACTACAACACCTTTCCCGATAGAGAAACTAGGTTTCAATGACCATGAATTTAATACAAGATTGACAAGGGATAAATGGAAAGAAAAATAACTCAACACATCCTTAATATAAGTTGATAAAATAAAAAATTTGTCCCACGGACAACTTCACGCAAGTTCTAGACAATGTTTGTTGAATTAAATCATTTCAATAAAAGAAGAAGTAAATACAATAACACAACCTAAAACCAAAATATTTCTCTTTTCCCAAATTCACTTGGTTCTCAAGTCGACAAGATAAAAGATCAATAACAAGATAATGATAGAACTAAAATGTAATTAAAGAACCCTCAATAGACACATTCTGATTAACCAACTAAACTCAACTAATATGTCTACAAGATTGAAAGTAACATTAAATGCAAGTAGCCACTATTTTTAATGATACACAAATCTGAAGCCTTGCAATGAGTACTAATATTAACTAGAGACAATTAACAAACATAGCTATTGGTGTAATTCAACTATACTTACCTAAATTTGACCATATGCTACGTTAAAGAATGAACTATACAAATCTACTAATGATAGAATCTTATCTATTATGGAACTTTATAGACATAGTGGGTCTTCTTAGGAGATAAACATTTTTATTAATTTAATATCTAAGTTAGATCAATACCAACTAGTTATCTCGTATCCACCTACTATTCTAATAATTAATCCAGTAATCTTTTACCAAGACATTAATTTATGACCACAACTTAATTTATTGAATTAATTAGCATTCTTATTCAAAGGACTTGCTATCCTATAGACATTAATTTCCAATCAGCATGATTCCATTAATAATATAAAATAGTTAGTAACCATTTGAAATTTAAGTTACAACCATCTAATACAATCAAAAGAAATAAAGCTAGTTTCCTAATAAAGACTGGTACTCAAAATGAGATCACATCGTATGACACAGTCGACTACTAAAGTTTAATTCCGATTTAGAGGAATAAGACTAAAGATGACAACGTGTGACCTCTATGGATCTTGAGTTCAATTAGAAACTTCTTGAAAACATACCAATTACTTACACTTCCTAAAATATACATTGTTCCACAAAATGGAATGAATACATAGAGTCAATCGACATTATAGACAAAGTGACCACAAAGTTGGTGAAAAGATATCAAGTTTTCTGTATACAAAGAAATTACACGCTGTCTCGGAGAGGTCAAACAACAGCCAGGAGCAAGAAAGGTAGCACGAGGCACAAGGGAAGGACTAGTTGTGAGGAAGAGGGATTTACTGGCAAACTAGTCTATCTAGCGATGCCATTCCTTAGATTGCATTGTCAAAGCCAAAGAGGAGAAATCAGCCTGACTAAGGAATGTGGACTATAATATACTCTCAGAGGTTTACCAAAGGTTGACAATTGGAAGAAATTGCTAAATCAAACTCTCCAAAACAACATCTTGAGAGGGTAGGGAGACCATTACATAGTGCTATGAATGGTGGGAAAGGGCACGAGTATGATCTACCTAAAAGAGGCGCAATAAGTGGAACATTGACCTCAAAGATCAAACGTTTCGATAGTAGGCAATTAATATTTAAAGGTGACAATCTAGCAAGCGAAGGACTAAACAACATAAAGCTATTATGAGCAATAGAAAAGAAGGTTGGGATGCCCCATCAATGACGGTTTAAAATCTAGCGACCTATAGGTAGTTTGCAGGTCAAGAGATCATCAAAGATGCCACTAAGGTAGGGTGCAAGAAGAAAAAGATAGTTTTTCATTGGTGACAAATGATGAGCCAAAAGAAAATGATTAGAAGGTCAATGGGGTATGCTCTTGATAGGACTCCTTTGGCACAATGACCCAAGAGGGCCAATTTAAAAGGTCTGAAATAAAGGTGAAACAACTATGGGGCCAAGGAATAACAGTTCACCCCAAGCATGCATCAATACAAAGAAAATTACTTTGGCTTAGCAAGAGTTCAATTGGATAGGGAAAACATAGAGTTAACAAAAAGGCCTACTGACAGAGCTAGAATGGGTCAAGCGACAAACTAAAGAGTTTTGGATAAAATACACCCTTCTACGGATGAGGGAAGGTTCACAAAGCAATAAAGTTACAACGGGACAAGGGTGAATAGTAGATTAATTCCATGCTAGAATAACTATCAACCAAGAAATTTAATTCTTCAGAGAAAATAGAGACAAAGAAAATATAGAAATTCACAAGACATACCCATACAATTCACTCTCCAAAATCAAATCCTTTTTTAGAACTTCCCCTTCTTTTCCACAAAACAATCCTTAGAAACCTCCTTTCCAAAAACTTCTCCAAAACAAAAATAACCTCAAACATAAAAACCCACCAAAACCTCTCCCAAGACCAAATTAGACAACAACCATTAATTTCTAGTAACCCCCCCAAATCTGTTACACAATCCCCCTCATTAAGAGAAATTTGAAATTTTACTTAACATAGAATTTCTGTATCTCCAAACATATACGACAATTAGCCAACAATAAATGATTATCCAAAATCATTAAATTACTATCCAATAGTATTCTTCAAATAACGATATACTAATTAACCATATTAACTTATGACATAGATACTAATAAAATCATTAACATAATCCATTTAATCTATATTAGAATTTACTTAAATAATATTCCAATTTAAGAAAAATACCATAATATTTGGCAATCTATTAATATTCTTAATATAATATTACCTCATTACACATTACCCAGATACACATGGGCTAACTACCCAAAACTTGACAGTAAAAATTCAAACCACATGACGACTAACCAACTGAAGGTTGAACTGACCTAGGGGATAAACCTCATGTTATCTCCGTCAACATTATCCATAGTGTAGGGCCTACTTAGACCTGCTAAGTCAGGTGGAGTCGAGGCCCGGTACCTGCAACCTGCATACAAACAATGGGTTGTATCTAAGCAACTGCATATATACCAACACACACCGAGTCAGAGAATCATAGCATAGTAGGGTGCTCAAACTGAGTAGTACTACGCTATCCCTGCTCTGAAACAAGACTATAACCATTTCTATTTAAAATCAGATGCATAAACATGATATTATCAAACCATCACTAAACATGTCTATCTCATCATAACTGGAAAAACAACAATGTCATCATAAACTCATACCACATGTCAGAACTAAATCAGTCGAACATAATCTATCACAATTAAAATAAGCATAAATCATACTCTCAATAACTCAAATGTCTCAGAACTATCTGGATGCAGAGGAAAAGCTAACAACTGTCTCAGATCAAACAGAGAGTAATGTAAAACTAACAACTATCACAAGCCAAAAACGAGGGGGCATTACAAGAAATAGGACATGTGTGTGTAAGAATTTTAGCTAATTAAATATTGAAAATATTTAATTACATGTGCACGTGAATTTATTGAATTATTATTGTTATTAATTCAATTTTGGAGGAAATAGATAATTTAAATAAATATTTGGATTTATTTAAATATGGAGAATGAGAAGAATTAATTAAATAATTTGATATTATTTAATTTAGAATGACTTTAGAAGAATTGGGATGATTTTAATTAAATAAATGATTTTATTTAATTTTTGGGAGGAATATGAATCAAATAAATAAATTGATTTATTTATTTATTGATAGAGGAATTAAACTGAAATAAATATTAAGAATATTTATTTAGATAGAGTTGTGTCATTTTTAGGTGTATACATTTTGCCCCTCTTTGATGCAATGTGTTTTATCACATTGTTTCAAAGAAGTATGAATTTTTTGATAATGATACATGCCCCAGTTTGCCCTTGTTATAGGTTTTATGATGCTAGGATGCCCCCTTAGGGATGGGAAAAAAAATTGAGGGACGTGAGATGGACAATCTCACGATGAGATAGGTTGGTTGAATGACAGGTTAGGGTGAAGAAAATAGGTTACGACTTGAGAAAATGGAGGAAAAAGGGTACGAAGAAAGAGCTAAATGATACGTGATGCAAGATAAAATGATAACACACACAAGCAAGCAAGCAAGTATACACAAATGATACAAGAACAAACAAGGTATTGCCCCTATCCATCTATAAACCAATGATTAATCGATAATGGTTGATGATAGTGTTGTCATTGTGGGGAATCATATATCCCTAGATCAACATGATAGGTGCGGGAAAGATATATCCCACTGATAATTATGACTGATTGAGTTGGTTTACAATAAGAATAGGATCAAGACCACTAATTGTGATTAGATAATTTGACGAGATTGACTTGACTCGATTTGTATGGATTTAAGGATGGACTTGCATTTGGATCATTACTTGGATTGATTGCACAAGGATGAAAGATACAATGATAGATAGAAATTGGTCTGATAAAAGAATTGCGAATGAAGGAATCACAAGCTTTTGTTTGTCATTAGCACTATGAGCAGAGTCTTTATTCATGGATGGTACATGGAATGTAATTGGATATGTTATGGATGCAGATATTTGTCATCTTGATATTGTAAGTATTTTGAAGTGCCTTTTTCATCATTGGGCACTTTTTTTTTTCTTGTCCCTTTTGAAATGTTGTAAGAAAATACAAGCATCTAGGTATAATTAAACTTGGATGACCTGAGTATTCCTTACATAGATTTTAATATAGTAAGTTAATACAAGCATCTAGTTAAAATTGAATCTAGATGACCTAAGTATTTGTTGTGTTTCAACAGACAAGGATTTCCCCTTTTCATGTTTAGACCGTTGAAGTCCTCGATGATCTTTTGTTGATCATGTCGTTAGACAAAAGGCGTCACATTACTAAAGATTGATCCACAGATAGTAAACAAAGAAGATAATCATGCCCCCATCATAGCATCTCTAGTTTTTAGGCATCCTTGAGTAGCGTAGGAAACATGATAACAAAAATTAAGATTTTATGCCCACCAATCAAAACAAAAACTTTCTTGCATTAGATGTGTCTTCTTGCCATAATTTAGATAAAACTATTTTGAGTGTTTAGGTACTTGTTTGTTTTGCTTTGGATAGGTTGATGTCTTGTGTCAAAAATTTTGCTTGGAAGCATGCTTTACGGCATGTGTGCGTCAAAATCAAGGAGCTTCAATGTAGTGGTAATGGTGATGGTAACAAGTTGATCGCAAGCAATGGAGGAATTTGCTGCCAAAGGCATGTTGTGATTCCTACAGAGTAAGTTTACTAAAAGATTAGATGATTGAAATGGAAGAATAGGGTCCTACTTATAGACTTGTGAGAGAGAAGATCAATGGTATAGAAAGAATAAGAAGATCAACGGTTGATAAACCTTGAGAGGATGTGCACGAATAGGAAGAGGACAAGTGTCTTGTTCCTTCATGCAACAAGATGAGTTAACATAATAGAATGGAGAGTTAACTAAATTGATTAATTAGTTAACAAAAAAGACTAACTAGTTAACTAATTGGAACTAGAAGAGAAATAAGACATGTGGGTGAGAGGACAACAAAATTAAATATTAAATATTTAATTAAGTGTGCACATGGATTTACATGAATTAATTTTGGTGTTAATCCATTTATAGAGGAAATAGATAATTTAAATAAATGTTTTGGATTTTTTTAAATATAGAGGATGATTAAGCTTAGAAGAATCTAATTAAATAAATGAGATTATTTAATTTAGATTGACTTTAGAATTTAGAAGAACTAATTAAATTAATGATTTTATTTAATTCTGTAGAGGAATGTGAATCAGATAAATAAATTGATTTATTTATTTATTGATAGAGGAATTAGAATGAAATAAATATTAAGAATATTTATTTAGATAGAGTCATGTCATTTTTAGGTGTATACATTTTGTCCCTCTTTTATGCCATGTCTTTTATCACGTTGGGTCAAAGAATAACAATTTTTGTGATAATGATGCATGCCCCAGTTTGCCCTTGGTTCAAGTTTAACAATGGTAGAATGCCCCCTTGGGAGATTGGATGGGAAGAAGGGAAGAAGAACGTGAGACAGACAATCTCATGATGAAGAAGGTTAGGTTGACAAGTTCAGGTGAAGAAATTGGTTGACACATAAGAAAAATGGAATGAAGAAAGAGCTGAATGATATGTGATGCAAGATAAAATGATAACACACACAAGCAAGCAAGCAAGTATGCACAAATGATACAAGAACAAACAAGGTATTGCCCCTGTCAAGCAGTAAACTAAATGATTAACCAATAATGATTGATGATAGTGTTGTCATTGTGGGGAACGATATATCCCTAGATCAACATGATAGGCACCGGAAAGATATATCCCACTGATAATTATGATTGATTGAGTTGGTTTACGACAAGATTAGGATCAAGACCACTGAGTGTGCTTCGATGATTTGACAAGATTGATTAACTTGATTGGTAATAATTAAGGATGGACTTGCATTTGAATCATTACTCGAATTGACTGGACAAGAATGAAAGATACAATGAAAGACAAAATTTTGAATGATAGAAGGAATCACAAAATATCTCTGTAAACCAATATTCTCTTTGTTAGGCAAACTAGCTCTTGGTATAAGATCCATGTGATGATTGATACTCCTGATTGGTGGTAATCCTTCAGGTACATTATCTGATATGATGTCTTCATACTATGTCAGCAACTCAGTTATCTCCTCTGGATGTACTCCTTCAGTCTCCTTTAATGTTTCAGGCTTCTTAGGAATCAAAGCATAACACATTCTCATGTCTCAAACCATCTAGAAATTTTCTTCCATCTACCAAATAGATTCTAGAATTCCCACATACTTCACTCTTAGGATCATTTTCTAAAGCAATCAAGGTAATCTTCTTTCCATTTGTTGTTATAGTGTATGTATTCTTTCTTCCATCATGTATAGATTTTCTATCCTAGTACTAGTACATAGGCATAATATCACACAAGACGTCAATATGATATGATCCAATATGAAATTTCACAAAACATTGCTCACTCACCAGTACCTTATGATCATCCTGAATCCATGTTATCTGATAGGGTTTATGGTGTTTCAATCTTTCCAACTTCAGCTTAGTTACCATCTCTTCTAAAACTAGGTTATCAGAACTACCACTATTAATAAAAACTTTACAACATTTATCTCCTGATTTACATCTGGTTCTTAACAAACTTTTCCTCTATAGTGGCTCTTCATTTGTCTCTACTTGAAATAGTGCTCTCCTCATCACAAGTGATTCTTCTTCCACATAGGCCACTCTTCCACTGTTCTTTGTCTTCATGCTTGTACTCCCTTGATTACATTGAAATGCTCTATGTCCTTCACCTCCACACTTGAAATAGGTTCCTCTGAATGTTCTCCTATCAGGTCCTCTTCTTTCTCTTATGTATCCTTCACTTCGGTACGAACTAGGATTTCCTTTGCGGTAGAAATTTTGTCATCTCTCTGGTATGCATTATTATCTCTGTCTTCCTTCTTGAATGTGTTCTCTGGTTTATTCTGCTCTACAAATTATCTCTCTCCTCTAGAAATGTTCTACCTCTTTGAAATTTACCTCCTCTACCTCTCTATCTCTGGTCATGTCTCTTATTCAACTTCTCTTCAACTTTCAAGGCAAACTGGTGTGCTTCTTCCAATGTTGTCATCCTTACCAAACTCAGTTCTTCTTGAATGTCCAATCTTAGTCCATTGATGTATCTTTCCACTTTCTCCTTGCTTGATTCACTATGTCCTATCCTTATGATCATCTTATGAAATTCTTCAATGTATTCCTTCACAGATTTCTCCTCTTGTTTCAAGTTTTGCAATCTTTTCAACAGCTCCAACTCATAGTCAGCAGGCACAAACTAATTCTTCAATTTTATCACCATCCTATCCCATTTTGTGATCTTTTCTTTTCCTCTTCTATTTCTATCCAACTAAACTTCTTTCCACCATATAGAAGCATGTCCTTTCAAATTTGTTTTTTGCAAATTTCACCTTCTCCAGATATTCAATTTCTTCATATTCAAAGTACTCTTCCATGTCATTTATCTAGTCAATCAACTCTTTAGGATTCAAATTGCCAATGTAATTTAGTACATCAACTCTAGGTCTCTTCCTAATCTTTGAAATAGCTTGAAACATCTTGGCTTGATTTGATTCTTCCTCTTCATCACCTCCTAGGGTTTCACCAATTTGTCCCACAGATTGAAATTCCTCTTCATCATCACTTTCAACATTAGGTCTAGGTGTCAATCCTCTTTGCCTATCTTCTTCGACAACATCTAATTGAATTCTCATTGTTTTCATCATTTCCATAATCTCATCCATGTTGCAAGGTGTGGCCCTTGGTCTTCTTGTTCAGTGCTGCACTACAGTGGTTTGCGACAAGGGCTTAACCGCCTCCCGTGCTTGTTAAGTCAAGTGGTTGTAGCGGGCATTAATAGGTTGATCTTTTGGTGCAACAACAACTAAAAATTGGTATCAGAGCTGAGGTCATGGGTTCAAACCCCGTGCTTGCACTGGGGGGGATTGTTGCAAGGTGTGGCCCTTGGTCTCCTTGTTCAGCGTTGCGCTGTGGTGGTTTGCGATAAGGGCTTAACTGCCTCCTGTGCTTGTTAAGCCAAGTGGTTGTATCAGGCATTAATAGGTCAATCTTTTGGTGCAATGACAGCTAACAATCCATTCTTCCAGCCATTGTTCCAACAACAAGGATTCTCCTCAGCAGTATTCTTCTTAGGATTAAGTGCAAACTGCCTCAAATTTAGCAATCGGGCTACAAGGAGACAACTGCCTCAAATTGGTGATCGATTGTAACACAAGTAACCTGCCTCAAATTTAGCAATCTATTCATAGAAAGATCTTATAGAATTCCTTCACCAACTTCACTCAATTCACTTCAAAAGATTTGAACTTTCGTTCTGATACCACTTGGTGCAGTCATGGTAGGAGGGTTCACCGAATGAACAGTCTAGGCTGTACAACTACAGTAAACACCACGAAAACAAATCAAAGGTATGAAACAAATGCATATTCAATCATTTATTATATCATAGAATTCAAATATAAATTGGCCGGTATCATGTTGGTTTGTAGTTAGGGCTCACATGCCTGATTATAGAATAGCAAAATATACACAAGGTGTATCCTTGAAGCTTCTTTGCACAAATCTAAACTATGAACTTATTCTAATGATCTTCACTACTTTCCTAGGCATCTATTACATCAATATATATCATCTCCAAAACCAAAGATTCCTCTACATCAGCCAAGGAAGGTTACAACCTTCAATGAAGAAGTGTAATGCGTGTACATGGATAGGTCATACCTAAATGAATTGAACTCCTCCACAAATGAATAAAATGATGTGCAGATCTTGGGGAAGGTCAACCATGAACCAAACAACATTGAATGATGTGTCATTAATCTTTGAAGGTTGTAAAATACTCCACAGGTCTTCTCCTTTAGCTGATTATCTGAGACTACCAGGAATGCTCTATTTGGAGAAAAAAATCAATCTTCTGATAGCAATATATTTTTAGTACTTGATCCAAATGCTCTAAAAATTGGATATGATATGCATGAATAAATCTATATGCTAAGTCTATCTTTGGAAGGCCTAAGATGAAACTGCGGTAGAATGTGAACCAAAATACAGAAACTACTACTAACTGAACTACCTGAACTGAATGGGAAAATGCAAGGAAAAAAACTAAACTTTAAACAAACTGAAATGCAAATGTTTTGGTTGATGCAAGATTTCTCTTGAACCAAGGATACTCCTGCATCAATTGTGTAGCTTTGGTGGTGTGGGGGTAGATGCTATTGGAACTAGATTTTTCATAAAATTTATAAGCACCTTTTTCACATCTTTTTCCATAATAAGTCATTCTGCCCTAGAAAAAACTCATTTTCATCCTTTACCGCCATACCACTACCATGTTAATCAAATGCACAGTACTCACATTATACCTTCCTACCACTGAACACTATTGAGAAGGTCGCGGTACCATGGTGAAAAGAACTACTATATCGCAATACCAAAGCATGTAAATATTAGGTTCACGGTACCATGGTGAACAGTTAGAAGACAAAAGACACCTTACCCTGATACAGTAAGGAATGAGAAGGTAGATTATGGTAAGGATGTAACCATGGAGATAGCATTTGCAGTTACACCGCTATACCTCAATGGGTAGCAACATTGTTAGCAGTAGCGAGGTGACATCGAGACACCACAAGGGTATAAAGGAAAGCCCTAGGTAAAGAGGTAACATTAATAAAGGTGCCAAAAGTTGACCCGTGATACCATGGATATAAAGTTTTTACTATGCTGTAGCATGGTAACATAAAAGGTGAGTATTTTGACACACTGTGATACCATGTGGGTAGAAGGAACAAGTTGAGGTGGTGCGGTAATTAAAGCTATCATTCTATTTAATGCATACCGGTAACATCACATCAAAATTCAAAGATTTGAAATCTACATGGAGATTGAAATCATGTGAATTGAATGAGCAAAGAATTGATTGCACGTTGGCCTCTGAAATAATAAGAACAAAAAAAATCCATCATTTAGATTTGCATAGAAAGAATTGTGTTGGAGCTTAAGTTCTCAACTATGGGGAGATTCTTAAAAGCAATAATTCTAGGTAAGGTTTCTTCATTTCCTCCTATAAATTTATAAAGCAAATGGCACCTACGAAGGAAATTGGTACTAAGAAAGAGGAAACAAAAAGTAATAAAATACCATTATAGCAACCTTTACTTTCTCTCTTGCCTAGGTCAGTTGACAAGGGTCCAAAGAAGATATTTTGAGATTCATCTTAGGGATGTAGGGACCCTAAAATACCACAATCGGTATGGGGCTTGTACTAGTATTTCTATAAGAACATAGTAGAAAAGAGTCCCATTTCAAACCCTTGGAATCTAGACTTAGCTAAATTGATTGTCTCAGATGTTTTTGTTGATATTAACCTAGTTAAAGCCCTTGCTTCAAGATATCATACTCCAACCAAGATAGTAAGGTTGCCAAATGGGGAGTGTTTGGTTGATGTCTCTAGAGAGGCCATCATACGGTGTCTCAGGTTGAATAAATAGGCCATAACTGAGATTAATTTGGATAAACTAGAACAAGAATATAAGAGGCTTAGAAAGACTTATAGAATTGATGAACTCCCCATGCACATGAAGAGAGGTGATGGAAATAGGGTAATACCCATTCTAGCCTCTAAGGTAGAACCCTTCCTAGTTGTAGAGTTCCAGGTATATTTCCAAATGACCTACTATGCATTATGCTAGGTACTAGGGATAGATGCAGAGAATTGCATGCAGATAGGTCTAATGCACATGGTGATGATAATTTAGCACCCAGAAACCAATATGGAATTTGATTTTGCCTCTTTGATTGAAAAACAAATATATGATGACTTAATACAAGTCGGGGAAGCCAAGATGCCCATTACATTCAAAAGGTATTCTATGTTGTGTCATTTGATTTTGCACCAAAATGAAACCAAGTGGACTGCTAGAATGAAATTGTGCACTCACCTATGTGGAGAAAGGCTCCCTGTCCAAAACTAATGCCATATTTGGGATAGTAGATGGAATGAATGCAATTATATTATTTTTAGAGATGATTTTGTTTGTAGGGTGTTGAGAGCCCTTGGTTTTCCACCCCAAATGATCCTTGAATCCATCATGGAGGTTCTGAGGCCTGCACAATACTTGCCAGACCAATGGTCATGGGTGCTCCTACAAGGATTAATGAAGCGTGCTTTGTCATTAGTTAATTTATTTTATGTTTATGTTTATCAAACAAACTTTGAAAAGTTGTTATGAAGAGTTGTAACTAATTTAAAAACTATCTGCTCCCTAAATATATAGGATACGGACCAAGGGGCATTGGGTAAGTGCAAAAAGATGGGGGGCCAAAAAGTGGCCAATTTATTTTCAAAAAAAAAATACAAAACATGAGCGCGTTATAACGCGAGCGCATTTGGACTTTTTATAAATATAAAAAAAAGGTTTCTATCTCATTTCATTTCTTTCTTCTCCTCTATGTCTGTGGCCTGCAAACCCTAGAAAGCGTGCTCGCGTTTTGCAAAACTCAATTCAACACAAAAACCTTATCGATTTGTCACCGAAATGCCACCACGACGTCGAGCATGCAAAAGGAGTGAGTTATATTTGCTTTTTTGTTTGAATTTGTTTCTAAATAGGTAGGTTTGAGTTGATTTTTGATGTATATTTCATTAATTGTCAGGAAATGTTAATGCACCTCCTCCTCCTCCTCAAAATCCACAAAAACCTGAGGAGGAAATACCTGCAGAACAACAACCTCCTCCATCCATTCCTTGACATGCCCCTGGAACACAAGAAAATATAATGGGGCAAATTGTAAACAACAAAAAAGAAATTGAAGATATAATTGCAAGGTTGAAAGATCCTTCCACTTCAACCTTGCATAGGTCCATGCTTGTTGAATCTCTTGAATCTATGTTATCAAATGTAGATTCAATTAGCAAGCAAATAACTAGTTGGATGGATAAGAGGAGAGAGTTTAGAGATTATTATGCAGACAATTTGTCATACCAAGATGTGGAAAAATTACAAATCACAAAATTAGACTTGTGTTCGATTTTCACAAACCCACAAACAAATCAACCTCCACCCATTACATGCAAGAGGTTCCCTATCTATTGGTGTAGCAACCAAGCAATAAGGGACAATTTTGGGCAGAGGTGGTGGATGGTTTTTGACCATCCTCCATGCAACAATAATGAGGTCCCGCAATACTTTTTGAGGAAACTCTACTGCGAGTTTGTCTGCAATAAAGTGCCAAACTATTTTGATATGCAGGACTTCCAAGGTAGAGGTGGGGGGTTAGCACAAGATAGACCAGGGGCACGTCTTGACCCATAGTGGGTAGTGACCAGTAATCAGTAGACCAGCCCATGAGCATGTTTCTATCCCTTCCATTGTGAAGGAGAGTGTTGAGGTTGATACACTTTAGTCCATTAGTGCCTTGACCATGTCAGTCCTGTAGCATACAGTGGGTTGGGAGATAGTGCGAGGAGTAGGGTCCCCCCCATGCTTGTCAGGCTTGCGGGTCAGCCTGTGGTTATGACCCCATGGATAGTCAGGACATAGGTGCACAGGCTACATCTACAGCTGAGCAAATGGTGATGACAGATACCCTCCTGAGTGAGACTTTCAGCCTTGATACTCAAGTAAATATTAGCAAGTTTATTGAGTTTAATTTATTAAATTTCATTTTTGAAATGCAAGATTAACTAATTTAAATTGATGATTTTACTGAAATTTTAGGGTCATAGTGTCGATGCAGTTTTCAGTGGTTCTCCACTTGCATTTTACACTAGATCATCTACTGTCGGGGTATGTAACTAGTAAACAATTATAAATATTACATGTGAATAGCATCGTTATATGAATGGTATTTTAATAACTGATTTTGGATGTTGAATAGGTTAATATTGTAGATTTCATGGCAACACCTGCTAGCGGTGGTGGACATCGAAGCTTTACGAAGGTAATAAAATAAATAGTTTAATGAATGAATTGTACTTACTAGATTTTTGTATGTGACTTGTGTGCTTTATTGTGTGTACTTCCATGTTTAGATGAACATGTGTGTATGTTAGGAGCCATGATTTGCATCACTATTATAGTTTTTGTAATTGAATAATGTTGTTTTATTTCTAGATGATGTAGGCTGCGAAGACACCTCCCCAAGTTTGTAGGGCAATGGAGTAGGGTGTGGCCTCTGGATTCATAGCTCCATGGCATTGACAAGGGTATGAGGTAGGTTAGTAAATTTCAATTTACATTCATTGTTATAGTTGTCTATTTTTGAAAAATCAAAAGATTATTGATTTGAAGTTTAATTTCTATCTAGATGGTTTCTATAGGACATGACATCACCATGGCCTATTCCTACTACTGAGGCAAGTGAGGAGACAGATTATATGGTAGCGGTAAGTGATTATTTTGTTAAATGTTTCATTTTTTATAACATGTAATTTCTATATATTAATTTCTATACTTTTTATTGTAACAGCTAAAGATGCAGGAAGAACTAAATAGAAGGAGCATCCCTTGGGTTCATAGTAGACCACCCACATGCACGTCTCCATCCCCTAGAAGATCAAAGGCTACCTGTGATCTATTCTCTTCACCAACTAGAGGGGAATGACTTTTTATTGTGTTCCTTTGTTGTATGCCTATATGGCATTTGTGGACATATATTTTGTATTGTATATAGTTGACATTGTATGCCTATATGGTATTCTTGTAAGCCTATATGGCTATTTTGTACATATCTTATACTTATATCGATAGATATTGATGTATGCCTATATGGATATTTGGTTAATACAAATCTTTTTTATTGATGGCATCCATACTTGCATTATAAATCCACGTTTGAATGGATATTTGTAGATGGCTACTTCAAATATTTAAAGTCCAATTGTATTACGTAAGATGTTTTTTGATCCAATAAGCTAGCTATTGTTATTCAAGTATCACCTAAACCTCATTTTGGAATTAAAAGATAAAAGTTGTATTTAAAAAAAAAATGAATCATCATGTTGAACAAAAAATATTAATATTCTTTATGAGTAACATACAATGTCAACTATATGCAATACAAAAAAATGAATCATCACGTTATTCTTTATGTTTGAGATCCTGAAAATGACTAAGTCTGGTAGCCTGATATCCTGAAACACTAGGATGAATATCCAAGTCATTAGGATGATTGCACCTTGAGAAAAATTCATTAAGATGAGCATCTAAAGGAGAATTTCTTAAATATTCAAACATTGAGCAACAAGCATGAAGGGTTAAGGCTCAATTTGCAACTCATAAAGCCTCAAAAGGGTGCCCAACTTGGAGAGAGCATTCATTTAAGACAAGGCACCCATTGACACCTATTCCACCATAAAAGTGCACCTAAGGTGGAAGGAGAACAAGCCTCTAGTAAGTGAAGCGCACCTATTGTCTAAACCACTTCATTATGGCATCCTAGCATGAGGAGGAGTATAGAAGTCAATAGGAAATGGTGCCTATAATACAAATGAAGGACTAAGTGGCATTTTCAATAAGCATCAATTCACCTTGAGCTTTCAATAAATACATCAAATTGAGCCCCATAAGCCTAGGTGCCCTTTGCCTTCAAAAGAACCTTGTATTGGCGCCTTGGAGGAAATCAACTTACAATGACAAGTCTTGGAGGTTTCTCATTTTGGATGATGTCTTTTGAGATTAACTACAATGATTGAAAGTTAAGATGAGTGGAAAAAACCTATCTTGAACCTTAGGCATACAACTCCTTGTTGACTCCCATCCTCATGCTTCTGTAGCAACAACACTAACAACGAGAGCAAGCTTTGATAGTTTGATACATCTAATCTATCAAAGTTACCATCATTAATCACTTCTATTGAACAATCCAAAAGTGGGGATGATTCTTGTTCATCACTAGAGATTGCCATATCCATCAACATAGCATGCAATGAGGTTGAATTCTATGCTCATTAGCATTGGTGGATCCAAATGCTCTAACACTGCTTCCAGTTTGCAACATTTCCCATGCCTCAAATCAACAAGAAGTCTAAAGTATTATCATCATGCTTAGCCCTAGGTGAAAGTACATGTGATTTCATATTCTGTATTGTCTTGCATTGATGGTTGCATATCAGTACACCAAGAAAAGGACCTTGTCTAACAACTCGCTTTTCTTCCTCTATCTTTTGCACCTCATGATTTGACCCTGTCAAAATCTCATGTGTAAATCCTTTCACATCAAAGGTTATTCTCAATGTCCCATTTTGGTTCTAGGTTGGACATTATAGAAGAGGTATCCTCTCAATCAACAATCACACTACCATATGCCAAACTAAAATTTCATGACAATTGCATCTCAAAGTTGGTAGTTTGAGATTCTTTACTATATGCACAAGCTTAAGATTCAAACTTAAACCAGGGATCTCTTGTTTTATACTCCTGTCCACACATTCCTAGAGTCTGTCTAGTCTCTCTTTGATCCATATTTTAGTCAAGTCTGTTATGGTAGAATTAGCCTCATAAGGAGACATTTCTCGTATGATCCTCTTTCCACCATCTTCACAATCAATTGACTCCTCAACAACAATATGGACTAGTTCCTTCTCTAAACTTTCTGCAAAGAGCAATATTTGAACAGCCTCATGTGTCAATGTTGTAACACCTGATAAGAACCATTTCAGACTTCCTCCATAGCAAGAAAGAAGAGTAACAACAACAATGCCTAATAGAAAAGGGTGCCAAAAGCTACTTTGAAACTCTCTACCATAGCAAGGTTTGTGATTCCCCAATGTCTGCAATGGATCCTTGAAGTTGTCTATAAAAACCTCTACCCTGTGGCAGATGTCAGGAATTAGAACACTATTTTAAATTTCATATCAATAGGTGAGTGCCTTGAGAGAAAGGATCACTCTAGGTCATTTTCAATTGTTGAAAGCACAAAAATGATAAAGATAAAGGCAATTGAGTTAGGCACACTGTAGCCTCTAAGGACACCTTAATGAGTGCCTTGGGTGAAATTGCATGAGATGACCTTTTGGAGTGAGTGCTTGAAAGATAGAATTCATTCTAAGACATGTCTCATCATTTAGAATTGCAAAATTGCAAGTATAAAGACATTTAAATCTAGGTGCACTCTCCATCAGCACAAACCCATTCTAGTGCCTAAGGGAGAAATTGCATTGAAAGACACCTTTTGAATGAATCTCTTAAGGGAGATTGACCTCTTTAAGCCATTACAATTGTTTGAAATCATTTAAAGTGATAAATATGGACCAACTTGTGTTAGGCGCCCTTTTCTCTTCCTTTTACCTATATATGTGCCTAGATTTGTAGTAAGATTATTCCATGTTTAAAGAGGATTCCTAGTCAATTCAAGTCATAAAATATCAAATACAAAGTCAAATAGGACTTAGGCGCCCCTTCATGTAATTTCCCACCATCATGAGCGCCTAGATCTAGGAAGATCATCCAATTGCGCCTAGGAATAAGATACAAGTCCAAGACCTCAAATTTGAGTGCCTAGAAGTGTGATGGATTGAAGAAGCTACATTGGCACCTAAGGGTAAGTTGTATCTAATGACATCACCTAATTAAACGCCTAGGAGGTATAAAGCTTAACATTGACATGAGGACAAGTGCTTAGTAAAGGAGAGTTTCTCAAACATTTAAACATGTGAATGAAGTCATAGAAATGCACTAAGTCATCTAGGAGCCATTTTCCCCTTGTGTACCCTTACATTTGCACCTAAGAAGAAGTTGCTTCAGTTCATTGGAGTGTTTGAGTATTGAGGATTTCTTAGCAATGCTTTGCAAATTTACACTACCTCCTAATGATTTTTGGGGTAGCAGAAAACCTTTGACCATGGGCAAACACCTCATAGATATAAAAAATTGAGAGAGGTTATTGTAGAGGCACTCTACATGATCACATTACCTTAGATGAAATGTTTCTAAGTGACATGGTTTTCGAGTAACATCTCGTCAAAGATTGTTGCCTTTTTGCACTTTGGACTCTTCAAGGATATCGTCGGTACAATGTAGCTCAAACTGTTTCGACATGTTTGGGTGAAAAAAAGGACCATGCCTAGCATAAATGTACCCATCCGGATATGTTGGAATAGTCAGTTTGGTCGCATCAGGAGCAGGACAAAAGTTACACCCCTTTGCAACTTTACATTGCCTCCTTTTGACAATTTTTGGGGCAGTAGAAAACCTTTGACCACGGGAAAACACCTTAGAGAGATTAAAAACTGAGAGAGGTTATTGTAGAGGCACTCTACATGATCATGTTACCTTAGACGAAATGTTTCTAAGTGACACAATTTTTGAGTAACCTCTCATCAAAAATTGCTGCCTTTTTACACTTTGGACTCTTCAGGGATATCGTCAGTACAATGTAGCTTGGACTGTTTCGACATGTTTGGGTAAAAAAAAGGACCATGCCTAGTGTAAATATACCCATCTAGACGCGTTGGAATAGTCAGTTTGGTCACATCAGGAGCAGGATGAAAGTTACACCCCTTTGTAACTTTACATTGCCTCCTTCTGACAATTTTTGGGGCAGTAGAAAACCTTTGACCATAGGCAAACACCTCAGAGATATAAAAAACTAAGAGAGGTTATTGTAGAGGCACTCTACTTGATCACATTGTATCAGACAAAATGTTTCTAAGTGACATGGTTTTTGAGTAACATCTCGTCAAAGATTGCTTCCTTTTTGCACTTTGGACTTTTCAGGGATATCGTCGGTACAATGTAGCTCGAATTGTTTCGACATGTTTGGGTGAAAAATAGGACCATGCATAGCATAAATGTACCCATTTGGATGCATTGGAATACTCAGTTTGGTCGCATCAGGAGTAGGATGAAAGTTACACCCCTTTGCAACTTTACACTGCCTCCTTCTGACGATTTTTGGGGCAGCAGAAAACCTTTAACCACGGGCAAACACCTCAGAGATATAAAAAACTGAGAGAGGTTATTGTAGAGGCACTCTATGTGATCATGTTGCCTTCGAAAAAATATTTCTAAGTGACATGGTTTTTGAATAACATCTCGTCAAAGATTGCTGCCTTTTTGCAATTTGGACTCTTCAGGGATATCGTTGGTACAATGTAGCTTGAACTGTTTCGACATGTTTGGGTGAAAAATAGGACCATGCCTAGTGTAAATGTACCTATCCGGATGCGTTGGAATAGTCATTTTGGTCACATCAGGAGTAGGATGAAAGTTACACCCCTTTGTAACTTTACACTACCTCCTTCTGATGATTTTTGGGGTAGCAGAAAACCTTTGACCACGGGAAAACACCTCAGAGATATAAAAAATTGAGAGAGTTTATTGTAGAGGCACTTTACATGATTGCGTTGCCTTAGATAGAATGTTTCTAAGTGACATGGTTTTTGAGTAACATCTCATCAAAGATTGATGTCTTTTTGCACTTTGGACTCTTCAGGGATATTGTCGATACAATGTAGCTCGGACTGTTTCGACATGTTTGGGTGAAAAAAAGGACCATGCCTATTGTAAATGTACCCATCTGGATGTGTTGGAACTATCAGTTTGGTCACATCAGGAGCAAGACACCAAAAATGCAAAAGTTGCTTTGTGCAACTTGACAACATTGACATTTTTTTGCAACATGACTCAAAGACTCAAACTGACCCCAAATGACTCAAAGTGACTTAAAATCACCTTGATTTTGGTTCCCAATGTACATTATAGAGGTCTAGGTGCTCCTTATCATTCAAACATCTTAGATGAGCACCTAGGAAAGGAAAAAACTCTAAGTTTCATCATCATGAGCGCCTAATATCAAGAGACTTTAATGGCTCAAACCTTAGCATGGAGTCCTAAGGCACATTTCATGTCTCCTTTCATCCATTTTGGTACCCTTATGTAGATTTTTCAACTTGATTTTGTGCCCTGTACGTGAAGGAACATCTAAAGGCATGAAAGTGGATGTCATTTTGCAAGAGTTTGGATCATCAAAATTGAAAGAAATAAGTCTATTAAGCTTGGGTACCCTTGGTCTTCTTTTCATTCATTATGAGCGCCTTGGGAGAATGGTATATAGGTCATCATCATGATTGGGCACTTTGAATCTAGAGTGTTGGAGAGATCATCAAATGGTGTCTAGAGGAAGTAGGGTGAGTTATGAGTTTGGTTGCATCAAGATCAGGACACCAAAAATGCATAACATGATGATGTAAAAATGTGTATGTGTAAAAATGTAAGAGGAAATGAAAAAAAGACAAACCTTACAAATTAATGTGCATACTTACAACTCAATGTAACATGACTTTACAAAATCAATGTGAATACTTACAAATTAATCCAATGAACCATCTGGGTCTGCTCTACTCTTTATTGTGTCAAGTATTGCTTCATGGTCAGACTCACACACCTTCCACAAGATTTTGTTCAAAGGTCTACCCCAATACTTTATCAAATGAACATTGGATGCCACAACAAGGTTTGAGTAATGAAGAATCTTTCGATGCATGTCAAAGTCCTGAAATAGCCAAATATTTATACTCTTATGTGGGTACCTTCTAAGCCATGTTCCAGTAATAACCACGGATCCTGTAAGGTATTCGATGTTTTCTCCATCTGTAACAAGGGCCTCCAATTTCTTTTTGGCCTTAACACAATGACATAAGTAATAATATGTTCCCTCTTCATTATCTTCATCTGCAATAACTGCATATACATGCCCTACATTGATATGTGTAGCAAATTAGATGAAATTAGTCAACATTACAAAAACACCACAAAGTAAGATGACATTACCTAGTTGAACTAGATGAAATTAGATGCATATACATGCCTTATATTACCTGGTTGAACTAAATCTGATATGTGGTCAAAGTCAACTAATGATTCCATCTGTGTTAGTTCCAGTGCCGTCGGGGGTCGATATGTGTCAAGTGGGCTAAGATAACTTAACTGCCATTTGTCAACACACTCCTTTGACTCGCACTCATACCATACTTGAATTATACAAGAAGAACAAAAGCATGACATCTTTTGTGTATGGATACTCCATGAACTTGCAATTGAGCTTTTAAAAGAGTGCATCTCATTTGATCTTGTTAGTGTACAACAGTCCTCATATGGTGCAATGTTAGTATCATCTATCAACCAAAAAAATCTACAAACTGAAGACTTACCTTCATTACCTGGACCCATGGAAGCATTACACCACTCGATAATCAATTTTGCATCTGTCAACTTTGCATTGTCTTTATACTTTAACTCTTCTCATGCTATGGCTCTTTTGATACATGCTCCTGCACCATCATGCTCCCCCTTTCCATGCCCAGCCTTACAAAAGTTCCACATATGTTGAATACCTGTAAAATTATGCCTCCTACTCAGCCAATAGAAATTCTGCGAGTTTTTGAATTGTGATGCATAGTTATCCGACCATATGATATGTTGACTGAACGATATGCCCCTTCTAGCCAAATCATTGTAGAACACCTGAAAGCAACCTTCTACGAACTTTGTAGAATGTGTGCGATCATCACTAATATAGAAATTATACTCCCTTATGATCTTTCTGTCATCCTCTATAATATCATTCACATGAATGAATGTGATGTGCACAAATATAGAAACCTGTGTGGAGTGTAATATTGTGATTGCACCTCACGCTGTGGTTGTAGACTATAGTTCTCTGCAAAGTCGACGAATGAAACAATGCTACCAACTAGAAATGTGTCCTTGCATAATTTGAATTGCAAGTCCAACCATCGAGCTCTATGGGCATGTCTTGCATACTCATACACTATGCTGTCATGAAATATAGGCATAAACTGATACACTAGAATCTTTTCAATAACCAATTCACACATCTTATCTTCTTTACCATCTTTTGTATTGTATGCCACTATTTTATACTTGCCAAACTCTACTAGTTCGTTTCCAACCACATGTGTTCTTTCCATATGTTCACATATTGGCAAATGTTGCAAGCCACTGCAACAATGACATGTGCCATCCAAGCATAATTTCTTGTAGAATATTTGACCTTCCTCTCTTTCACATAAAATTCTTGATATGAAGTCTCTTGAAGATGTTGGTGGGGCACATATGGTACAACCCTGCAAAACATTGTTAGTATGCATATCTAAACATATAGACCTATAAGCATCAAAATGGTTAGAAAATTCAATATGTAATCTACAACAAGAAGTAGTGCGTGTGTGATTTATCTTGACATAGAAAGGTTTTAGAATTTCAAAATATCTTTGACAAATTTTAATCTGAGGATACTTCTCTAGAAATTTACCATAAAACTGTGTTTGAGTCTCATCCAAAAAATGCTTTGGATGTGGCTCACGGTTCTGACTACTGATTCTCCTTCTTACCACATCCCTTTGATTTGGAGATACCCTTGTGTAATTCTTCCAAAGGTCTTCAATTAGTGATCTCAATGCTTCAACAATTGGTTTATCTTTTTGTGGTAGTCTCCCCGAGGATGCCCATAATTCATTGGCATTAGTGTCCTCAATTCTTTGGCATCCTCCAACAGCTCTTGATAAAGTTTTCCTATTAATTCTCAATTCTTGACTTGTCTTTCTAATGAGACTAGCTTTCCTTGTTTGACTACTTACTATAGTCGATGTAATCACATGCTGTGTTGCATTACTATCTTTTGTGCATGAGGTGTTACCCACTCTCTCATACACACTCATTAGATTCTTGACAATAGATTTTTCACTTGAAGCCTCTGATGTTCTCAACCCAAGAATCCTCATGATTGACCTATAATTTATACTTCACATCATTTCAATGAATAGTTGACATCTTGCAGTCTCATTTAACTTTTCAAAGAACAATCTCCAAATCTTATGAGCATATCTTCTACAAGTGTGTTTTGGAATCTTACCTTCCATTGGTTGCAAAATATTCTCATCAATATCAATCAAAAACTTTGGCTTCCTATGCAAAATTCTAGGTGGTGTTAAGTTAGGTAAATTCATCTCAACATTAGGAATTTCATCAATATTTAAATGAGATGGGCTAGATGGCATACCTTTGATCAAAGATGGAATAGATGACATAGCTTGAGGTTGAGGTGGGAATGATGGCGTACCTCCATCACATGTGAGCGATGATTTACTCTCAACTTGAGATGTGGTAGATGGTGTCCCTACATGTTGACTTGCGGTAGAGGACGTGTCTCTAACTATGGTATTCAAATCTCTCGTAGCACAGTTTTTGCATTCATTCTCTTTGTGCCGCCAATACCATATCTCTTTGTGATGGTTGTGGTCCCTCTTCAATTGACATGTCTTCATTTATCATGTCCAATTTCCTCTTCTCACGAAGTTCCCTCATAGCCACTACTTTCTTTGCATTCTTAGCTTCTATCTCTTCCTGTGTTGGTTTAATTCTTGATCGTTTCCTCGGCATGATAGAGAATTTGTCTGTAGCATAATAAAGAGAACAATATTACTTCCTAAGAAATGAATACAAGATAATAGTGGGATTGTATTTTTATTATGTTGTAAGGATTTATTCTTGTATAGTTTGACATCATGGTATGTTAAGGTCTATTTATTACACATAATTATTAAAGACCCCAAGTGTAGAAAATATACATGGCATCATGTGAGATTGTAGGCTACTTTCTTGATTGGGAATGTGTCTATTTTAAACATGTATGATAAAGCATGATAAAGTAATTCAATCCGAATTAAGGAAAATGTAAAGAACATGCATGTAAAGACTTGACATACCTAAAAAATGAAGATTCGAATGGAGAGAGTACCCAATTATGTAGGGTTTTTTTCTTCTTGCATCAAACTCCTCAACAATTTGAGTTTTTCACCACTTGCTTCCTTTTCAATGTTAAATTGAATAACACTCAAATATAATTACTAACAACATTACTATTAACCAATCTATAATGTTAAATTCCTAAAATTGAATCACAATTAACATTGCAACACTACAAAAATTGAAACTTGAATAGATATATATCAAACTTGGTGTGAAAACTATGTTATTTCCTCCTTCTCAAGTTGGCAAAGCATAAAAGGTGGTGAAAAGATCATGCAAAGGTGGTACAATGTGTCAAATGTGCATGTGAACTTCCCAACAGCATGAAAGCACTTCTTTTTTGTCAGAGCATGCGTAGAATCAATATGAAAACAGAGCATGTGGGCCTGGATCACAGGGGGTCAACACTTTTTTACATTTCTATAGCAAGACAAAATGCACTCACGTTATAACGTGCTCGTGTTTTGTCCTGCTATAGATTGATCACATCCTGTGCATTATCTTCCTTAACACAAGCAGGGATGACCACATCCTCTGCTTCATCAACTGACACTTCCAAGACTTACAATTCCTCTTAAATACGAGATGATCCATGACTGGAAGAGCCAAGCCACTTCGTCCCGCCTTGCTCAAGGATGACATTCTGGGAGAATTAGGATGACATTCACCTTAAACCCTAATCCATTATCCCTAAACCCTCCAACCCTATCCCTAATCCTTATACCCTTCACACTCTACTTTAACCCTAATCCCTCGACCCTCAACCCTATCCCTAAACCCTTGACCCTCAAACCTCAACCCTCAACCCTCAACGTCAAACCCTAATCCCTCAACCCTTAACTATCATCCCTTGACCCTCAACGCTATCCCTAAACCCTAAACCCTAAACCCTAAACCCTCAACCCTCAACGTCAAATCCTAATCCCTCAACCCTTACCTCTAATCCCTCAACCCTAAACCCTCAACACTATACCTTAAACCCTAATCCCTCAACCCTCAACCCTAAACCTTATCCCTAAACCCTAATCCCTCAACCCTCAACCCTAATCCGTCATCCCTCAACTCTAATCCCTCATCCCTAAACCCTAAATGCTATCCCTATTCCTAAACCCTCAACAGACTTGATACTATACCTTAAACCCTAATCCCTTATCCCTAAACCCTCCAACCCTATCCCTAATCCTTATACCCTCCACACTCTACTTTAACCCTAATCCCTCGACCCTCAACCATATCCCTAAACCCTTGACCCTTGAACCTCAACCCTCAACCCTCAACGTCAAACCCTAATCCCTCAACCCTTAACTATCATCCCTCGACCCTCAACCCTATCCCTAAACTTTAAACCCTAAACCCTCAACCCTTCACTCTAATCCCTCAATCCTAAACCCTCTCCCTAAACCCTTAACACTATACCTTAAACCCCAATCCCTCAACCCTCAAACCTAAACCTTATCCCTAACCCTAATCCCTCAACCGTCAACCCTAATCCATCATCCCTAAACTCTAATCCCTCATCCCTAAACCCTAAATACTATCTGTATTCCTAGACCCTCAATGGGCTCGATACTATACCTTAAACCCTAATCCCTTATCCCTAAACCCTCCAACCCTATCCCTTAAACCTAATCCCTCGATCCTCAACCCTAGCACTAAACCCTTGACCCTCAAACCTCAACCCTCAACCCTCAATGTCAAACCCTAATCCCTCAACCCTTAACTATCATCCCTCGACCCTCAACCCTATCCCTAAACCCTAAACCCTCAACCCTCAACGTCAAATCCTAATCCCTCAACCCTTCACTCTAGTCCCTCAACCCTAAACCCTATCCCTAAACCCTCAACACTATACCTTAAACCCTAATCCCTCAACCCTAAACCTTATCCCTAAACCCTAATCCCTCAACCCTCAACCCTAATCTATCATCCCTTAACTCTAATCCCTCATCCCTAAACCCTAAGTGCTATCCCTATTCCTAAACCCTCAACAAACTTGATACTATACCTTAAACCCTAATCCCTTATCCCTAAACCATCCAAACCTATCCCTAATCCTTATACCCTCCACACTCTACTTTAACCCTAATCCCTCGAGCCTCAACACTATCACTAAACCCTTGTCCCTCGAACATCAACCCTCAACGTCAAACCCTAATCCCTCAACCCTTAACTATGATCCCTCGACCCTCAACCCTATCCCTAAACCCTAAACCCTAAAGCCTCAACCCTCAACCCTCAATGTCAAATCCTAATCCCTCGACCCTTCACTCTAATCCCTCAACCCTAAACCCTCAACACTATACCTTAAACCCTAATCCCTCAACCCTCAACCCTAAACCTTATCCCTAAACTGTAATCCCTCAACCCTCAACCCTAATCTGTAATCCCTCAATTCTAATCCCTCATCCCTAAACCCTAAATGGTATCCCTATTCCTTAACCCTCAACAGACTCGATACTATACCTTAAACCCTAATCCCTTATCCCTAAACCCTCCAACCCTATCCCTAATCCTTATACCCTCCACACTCAACTTTAACCCTAATCCCTCGACCCTCAACCCTATCCCTAAACCCTAAACCCTAAACCCTTAACCCTCAACGTCAAATGCTAATCCCTCAACCCTTCACTCTAATCCCTCAACCCTGAACCCCATCCCTAAACCCTCAACACTATACCTTAAACCCTAATCCCTCAACCCTCAACCCTAAACCTTATCCCTAAACCCTAATCCCTCAACGCTCAACCCTAATCTGTCATCCCTCAAATCTAATCCCTCATCCCTAAACCCTAAATGCTATCCCTATTCCTAAACCCTCAACAGACTCGATACTATACCTTAAACCCTAATCCCTTATCCATAAACCCTCCAACACTATCCCTAATCCTTATACCCTCCACACTCTACATTAACCCTAATCCCTTGACCCTCAACCCTATCCCTAAACCCTTGACCCTCGAACCTCAACCCTCAACCCTCAACGTGAAACCCTAATCCCTCAACCCTTAACTATCATCCCTCGACCCTCAACCCTATCCCTAAACCCTAAAACCTAAACTGTCAACCCTCAACCCTCAACATCAAATCCTAATCCCTCAACCCTTCACTCTAATCCCTCAACCATAAGCCCTATCCCTAAACCCTCAACACTATACCTTAAACCCTAATCCCTCAACCCTCAACCCTAAACCTTATCCCTAAACCCTAATCCCTCAACCCTCAACTCTAATCCATCATCCCTCAACTCTAATCCGTCATGCCTAAACCCTCAACAGACTCGATACTATACCTTAAACCCTAATCCCTTATCCCTAAACCCTCCAATGCTATCCCTAATCCTTATACCCTCCACACTCTACTTTAACCCTAATCCCTCGACCCTCAACCCTATCCCTAAACCCTTGACCATTGAACCTCAACCCTCAACCCTCAATGTCAAACCCTAATCCCTCAACCCTTAACTATGATCCCTCGACCCTCAACCCTATCCCTCAACCCTAAAACCTAAACCGTCAACCCTCAACCCTCAACGTCAAATCCTAATCCCTCAACCCTTCACTCTAATCTCTCAACCCTAAACCCTATCCCTAAACCCTCAACACTATACCTTAAACCCTAATCCCTCAACCCTCAACCCTAAACCTTATCCCTAAACCCTAATCCCTCAACCCTCAACCCTAATGCGTCATCCCTCAACTCTAATCCCTCATCCCTAAACCCTAAATGCTATCCCTATTACTAAACCCTCAACAGACTTGATGCTATACCTTAAACCCTAATCCCTTATCCCCCAACCCTCCAACCCTATCCCTAATCCTTATACCCTCCACACTCTACTTTAACCCTAATCCATCAACCCTCAACCCTATCCCTAAACCCTTGACCCTTGAACCTCAACCCTCAACCCTCAACGTCAAACCCTAATCCCTCAACCCTTAACTATGATCCATCGACCCTCAACCCTATCCCTAAACCCTAAACCCTAAACCCTCAACCCTCAACCCTCAACATCAAACCCTAATCCCTCAACCCTTCACTCTAATCCCTCAACCCTAAACCCTATCCCTAAACCCTCAACACTATACCTTAAACCCTAATCCCTCAACCCTCAACACTAAACCTTATCCCTAAACCCTAATCCCTCAACCCTCAACCCTAATCTGTCATCCCTCAACTCTAATCCCTCATCCCTAAACCCTAAATGCTATCCCTATTCCTAAACCCTCAACAGACTCGATACTATACCTTAAACCCTAATCCCTTATCCCTAAACCCTGCAACCCTATCCCTAATCCTTATACCCTCAACACTCTACTTTAACCCTAATCCATCGACCCTCAACCCTATCCCTAAATCCTTGACCCTCGAACCTCAATCCTCAACCCTCAACATCAAACCCTAATCCCTCAACCCTTAACTATCATCCCTCGACCCTCAACCCTATCCCTAAAACCTAAACCCTAAACCCTCAACCCTCAACCCTCAACCCTCAACGTCAAATCCTAATCCCTCAACCCTTCACTCTAATCCTTCAACCCTAAACCCTATCCCTAAACCCTAAACACTATACCTAAAACCCTAATCCCTCAACCCTCAACCCTAAACATTATCCCTAAACCTTAATCCCTCAACCCTCAACCCTAATCTGTCATCCCTCAACTCTAATGCCTCATTCCTAAACCCTAAATGCTATCCCTATTCCTAAACCCTCAATAGACTCGATACTATACCTTAAACCCTAATCCCTTATCCCCAAACCCTCCAACCCTATCCCTAATCATTATACCCTCCACACTCTACTTTAACCCTAATCCTTTGACCCTCAACCCTATCCCTAAACCCTTGACCCTCGAACCTCAACCGTCAATCCTCAATGTCAAACCCTAATCCCTCAACCGTTAACTTTGATCCCTTGACCCTTAACCCTTAAAACTTGAACCCTAAAACCTATCCCTACACGCTCGACACTCGACACTATATCTTAAACCCTAATCCCTTAACCCTCATCCCTAAAGCCTCAACCCTAAATCATTAAACCTTCAACCCTAAACCCTATCCCTAATCTCTCTACCCTCGACACTCTTATTTAACCCTAATCCCTTGACCATTAACCCTATCCCTCAACCTCAACCCTCAACCCTCAACCCTCAACTCTCAACAATATACCCTAATTCATCAACCCTAAACCCTAATCCCTCAAACCTAAACCCTATCCCTAAACCATCAACCCTCAACACTATACCTTAAACCCTGATCCCTATCCCTCAACCCTTAACCCTTAAAACTTAAACCCTATCCCTATACCCTCAACACTTGACACTATATCTTAAGCCTTAAACCCTCATCCCTAAATCCTCAACCCTCAATCCTTAAACCTTCAACCCTAAACCCTATCCCTAATCCCTCTACCCTCGACACTCTAACCCTAAACCCTAAACCCTAATCCATCAACCCTAAACCCTCAACACTATACCTTAAACCCTAATCCATCAACCCTAAAACCTAATCCCTTAACCCTCAACCCTAAACACTATCAATAAACCCTCAACCCTCGACACTATACCTTAAGCCCTATGAGAAAAGCTTTGTGTATGGTACATCCACAGTGAGTAATTAACAGTTGAAATTAGAAGGATGATCATTATGAGAAAATATTTGCATTGGGGTACATCTATGTTTCTTTCTATCCACCCCGCACTTGGGGAAGGTATATTGTTATGAAATAGGCAAATAATCTCCCATTGTTTACTGGCTCTATCCACAAGAACTACTAAACTATACCTTAAACCCTAATCCCTCAACCCTAAACTTTCAACCCTAAACCCTATCCCTAATCCCTCTACCCTCAACACTCTACCTTAAACCTAATCCCTCGACCCTTAATCCTAAACGCTATCCCTAAAGCCTCAACCCTAAACCCTAATCCCTCAAGGTCCTAAACTCTAATCCCTTATCCCTAAACTCTAAATCCTATCCCTAAATGCTCAACCCTCAACCTTAAACCTTAATCACTCAATCCTTATCCACCCCTCTCCTCCCCTATCTGGCTCACTCCCATCTCTACCCTCATCTGCTCTCGATACTATACATACATACATATAGGCATACATAGATACATACATACATAGATACATACATACATACATATATAGGCATACATAGATACATACATACATACATACATACATATAGGCATACATACATACATACATGATTAATAGCCTTGAACATAAATAAATTTAAGGGGAACATAATGTGAGCACGTTATAACGCGCTTGTGTTATGTCAAACATGACAAACACCAGACTTTGGCAGACAAGGAAAAATGCAAAGAAAAACATAATGCGAGCGCACTATGTCTTGATTTGGGAATCCCAAGCCTTGGGCTTGGGATTTGCTTTGGATTTCCAACCCAAAGGCTTGGAGTGCCTTTTGAACAGTCACAAACATGTTTTTCCATATTCTTCAAGATTTCACATAATTTCATTCATGCTAACCCTCAGATTTGCACGTGTTTCAAGGTCAAACAAATCGAACACCTAGGTAATGTTAGGATTTCTCTTAGCTATTTGACAATGTGATTTTTTTCACATTTTAACAATGTTAAGCCTTTCATCTTTAATTTCTTTTGTTTGTGTGTCCATTTTTGGGCAAAAATCACTGTTTGGTCTTTTTTTCATTGTAAATTAACTATTCATTGAAATTTCAAAAAAATTACATATTTAGAAACTAGACTCCATTCTACAAATTTTTTAAAAAGCAAAAATGATTTTCAGTTAGTTTTCAAAATTTATAGGGGTAGCATGACCAAAATTCTATTTTTTAGGATGTGTCCACTTTGAAAATTAGTAAAAAATCAAATATTCATCAAAAAATTATTAGAAAAATCAGGCATAAACTACATGCTATTAGCTAATTTCTCACTGAAGCGATTTTAAAAATACCAAAAAAAAGTTGACCTTTTGAGGGAGCCACAAAACATGCTATGTTATGTTTTTTTGACAGAAACAACACCAATTTTTGTGGCTCCCTCTTTTGAACCCCTTAATCTATGCCATTTTTTAAAAAAATAGTATTTTAGAAAGTAGACTCGGAGCACTACGAATATTGTTTTGGTTGCATCTCCAAATTTTGAGTGTAACTATGCTCAATTTCTCATCCAAGGCCAGTATTTCCTAATTTCAGAAAAAAAGTGGCCACTTAAGACCCCTTTTTGGAAGTGAAAACCAATTGCATGTTCTTGGCCATTACAGTTATCTTCAATTATCTGATTCCATTCCAAGTGAATGCTACTTTCCAAAAACTTTTATTGCTTGTGTGATTTATTTACCTGAAATTCTCAAGTAGAATTTATAATTCAAGAAGATATATCATAGTAATTGAGTTAGCTCTTGGATAAATAAGAGAAACTACAATTCAGCATTGTTATACTATCTCCATTGGAATATAATTGATTGTTCAAATTAAGTGTGTATCAAGCATATACCTTGTTGTCAGTAGTAACTGTGTGGATGCATTCAATTGTCTCCTTCAAGTAAGGATTAGAAGCACTTCTAGATAATTCACAGCAATCCAAATATAAAATAGTGGATAAAGTAATAAAGAGTTTAACAACCACATTCTTGCACCCTTGTACAAGATAAAAGCCTCTCATGTGCCAAATAATCAAGTATTCACCAAAAAAAATCATTCTTTAAATTTCATTTCTCTATCACCCAAGTAAGGCATTGGTCATATTCATATTAAAACATAAATACATATTCATCACCTTAGGATCTTTTAACTACATCTATTAACCGAACATATTTATTTTACTTGATATTGCTTATACAATTTATACCAAATTTCCCATTAGGTCTATCTCATTCATAATTGCCATTGTGAAATAGATCATAAACTAGGAAACATATCAAAAATCTACACATTCACATAGGTACACCCACCTAGCCCTGGTAGGACCTAAAGAGTAGAAGATTCAATTATACTAATTGGTCTTGTTTGTTAGCCCAAAACGTATCAAGGTCTTGATAACCCCTTTTGGTCTTCAACCAGCATTTTTGAGACCTAATAGATTGGCAACTCTACTAGGGACTCACATAGCAAAATCTAGTAGGAAACCTAGTCCATAGAGTCAAAAAGTTGAAACTTTGTTGGTTAGGGAGAACCTGGACACAAATCAATCCTCTTAAGCGAGGTGGTGACTCTACTCCACAATATAATCATTTTATGATGGATGGTAGGAAATCTAAAGCTTATGGGAAAAAATTACAATCATCCCCACCCCTAAGAGCTCCTTCAAAGAAAACTAGATTACCAAACCAATCTTAGCATACTTATACACAAGATGCCTAGGAAAATTCTTCTGAAAAGCCTATCTTAACTCATAATAGTTTCACTCCTTTGCATGAATCAAATGAGACCCTATCCCAAAATTGTGGATTATCTGATGATGTTTTAGCCCAATACAAGCCTGATCCCCAAAGATAGCTTGAGTATAAAGCAAAATTTATGAGGGATATAGACCAAAGACAAGCAGAATATGACTATCAGATGTCATTACAAAAGGGAGAGGGAGCCCAACAAGGATTTATAAATCAGGAACTAAATGACAGTCCAAATGATACAAGAAACAAAGATGAAATGCAACAGGACTTGCAAAAATTACAGGAGGAACTTGAATTGATTAAACTAAGAGAATTTGAAACTTTATTAAAACAAGAAATTCAATAGATGAAAGGTAAGACAATAGTAGCTCCCCTAGAATATGTACCTCCACATAGACAAGAAGGGCATGCTCCAAGAAATATATAGCAAAATTTGCACCAAAATGCTGGTGGTTCTTCAAATCAACAACCATCATCTACAAGTAATGTTCATCAGAATGTTCCCCCAAGAAATCCTAGACCACCTTTAACACATAATACTTCTCAACACATAATCCATCCATACCCACCCCCTGGCCAACAATATCCTAGGCCTCATAATTATCCTGTCAATCCCCATATAAACCCACAACAGTAATATACTTACCATCAACCTCCATATGGATATCATTATTACCCCAATCCACCTCCGATGAATATGCCTCCACAAAACCTTATGAACATATACAGGTAGTTTGATCTAACAGGGTATCAATTTTACCCATACCCCACTGACACAAGCTAGAGGAATATGGTCCCCAAGTTTACTGGGAACAATGCAATATCAGTTGAAGATCACATCAGAAATTTTAACACATTTGTGCAAGATATCAGTGTAGAACATGAAGATGTTAGAATGAGGTTGTTTATGATGTCTGTAACTGAGGATGCATGAGACTAGTTCAATAGCTTACCAGATGCCTCAATTAGTTCCCTAACAGATTTCCATGATCAATTTAAGGAACAATATGGTAATCAATATGCCCCTGAGTTTGCCTTGCATGAGATAATAAGCCTCCAAAAATACCAGAATGAATCAGTATATGATTTCAATTTAAGATTCTCCAAACTGCATAACAAAGTACCACACAGATCCAAGTTGACTGACCCAGCAGCTTTAAGTATTTATCTCAAAGCGTTTGATCCTAAAATAGGGTATGAACTTAGAAACTGTTGCCCCAGGAGCTTAGCTGAGGCACAAAAAGTAGCATTAACTATTGAAAATAATAGAAAAGCCACATGGATGATTGGAAAAAGAGATAATCTCATAGTTCCTCAAAACCCCAACAATCATCAGAATAAGTAGGAAAATCAACACAAGAATGAAAGACCTAGGTTGCATGACATGCCCTATAATACCAACTGGAAAGATGGTAGACCTGTAGAACAAACTAGAAGACAAAATTATGGCAAAGATACCTCTGATCCTCTAAAAAGGAATGGGGCACACATGGTAGAAGACAATCCCTGGTGCTTGGTATGTAATATGCCTCATTCACCTAAGTATTATATAGTGGCCAAATTAGTACAACAAGAGGAAGTGTCTTATGACTATGAGAGAGATAATAACACCACAAATATGCTAGAATTTACACCCTATCAAGTAGATGGAGAATATTCTTTTGCAGAAGAAGAAGGGTATGAGTATGATGTAGCTAATCAGAAGTATAATGTTAATATGAGAAGGCAAGAAATATTCTCAGATAGAGAAGATGAGTATAAGCAAAATTAGTCACCTCATGCTACACCCCACCAACAATGGAGGAACCCCACCGAGGAAGAAAGGAAGACCCCTACCATGGTTGTTGTGGCACAAGCAAAAAGCAACTACAATCTGAGGAACAGAACTATCAATGCAGAACAAGGCACACCAAGAAGTATTTTTGTAAAGAACTAGGATCAGAATAAGACCACCACTGAGAAAGCTAAAACTGTTAGATTTAGGGCAGACAACTGAGAGGGGGGTGAATCAGTTGTCCAAAACTTTCTTCTAATTAAACACTTAAATCCACTTTGTAATTCAGTAGCATGATAATAAATCAATCATGAAAACATAATGCATTAAATCAAGAGCAGAAACACATTAACACACATGACACAAAGATTTTGACGTGGAAAACCCGGTTAAGAGAAAAACCACGAGGTGATTAACCCAAGATTGTATTCTTTGTTAGAAGAATAAAAAGAACAAAATGGCACATGCCAATTAGGGCTCACTGCCTGAGCACACTGCTCAGAAGAGGCCCACTGCCTACAAGAGACACACTGTCTACAGAATAATAAGTATCACATACTTGAATTGGAGAATAGCATCTTCACCATGCTTGAGTCAGTTCCATTTAAGCCCAATACTTCTCCTCTGTCTTTCACTCTCCTCCTCACTACCACACTCTCATCCCCACAAAAAACATTTGAAATGACTTTACCATTCCTTATTTATAGAAGACATCGACTTAGGGATAATCATCCAAGTCGGCATACATTTTAGAGCAAATACATAAATACATCATGACTAATTACAAAATACTTCACGCGGATCAACACACTGTCAACCACACAGAATTGAGACTTCAATCTTCTTCTAGGAACACATCAATCTTCACATAACATCTTCAAGATCATCCACAGGATGTGTAACTCATCCAGTCGGCCAGACTTAGGAATATGATGCAGGAACTTCCGGAGATCATAACTTTTGACTCGAATGTGGGTTTTCTATGAGATTTTACAGGTGGATGCATTGGAAAGTGGTTTTGCAACTGACCCTAACGGGTTGGACCCTGTCTTGGCACTTGTTTGAGGCTTGAAACTTTCATCTTGGCCCTCAAAATAGCAATTTAGTATTTTTTTTATATTTTTAAAAAATTGCTTTAGTAATAAATCGAAACTCATATTTCAAATATAGAATATTAGTTGACATTTCGTCATACCTCAGTTTTAGGAAGCTTTTGGAAAAAAAAAAAAGGATTTTCAAGATATGATTGTAAAATTACCTAAAATGGCAAAATCTGACAATTGTCGAAATCTGTCAAAAAAAGGTAATTTTTTGATTTTTTTGTTTTTTTGAATATAAAAGAGTTTTCTCTCATTGTAAAAATAGAGTTGATGAATAGAAGTTTTTTTATGTTCCAGTCTTCAAATCTTTGTCTCACATGATTAATGGCAAAATTGTATTGAGTGTATCTTATGTAGAAACTTCCAGAGATCATAACTTTTGACTCGGATGTGGGCTTTCTACAAGATTTTTTCGGTGGATGCATTGGAAAGTGGTTTTGCAACGAATCATAGTGGGTTGGACCCTGTCTTGAAATTTTTTCGGGGTTTGAAACTTTTATATTGGCCCTCAAAATAGCAATTTAGTATTTTTTTCTAGTTTTTTAAAAAGTTGCTTTTGTAATAAATCGAAACTCATGTTTCAAATTTAGAATATTAGTTGGCATTTCATCCTTACTTTTAAGAAACTTTTGAAAAAAAAAAAGGATTTTCAAGATATGATTGTAAAATTACCTAAAATGGCAAAATTTGACAATTGTCGAAATCTGCCAAAAAAATAATTTTTTTTGATATAAGAGAGTTTTCTCTTATTGTAGCAACAGAGTTGATGAATAGAAATTTTTTTATGTTCCAGTCTTCAAATCTTTGGCTCTCAAATGATTAATGACAAAATTGTATTGATTGTATGTTATGCAGGAACTTCTGGGGATCATAACTTTTGACTCGGATGTGGGTTTTCTAGGAGATTTTATGGGTGGATGCGTAATGAGGTGGAAAGTGGTTTTGCAACTGACCCTAGTGGGTTGGACCCTATCTTGGCACTTTTTTAGGGCTTGAAACTTTCATCTTGGCCCTCAAAATAACAATTTACTATTTTTTTCTAGATTTTTAAAAAATTACTTTTGTAATAAATCGAAACTCATGTTTTAAATTTAGAATATTAGTTGGCATTTCATCCTACCTTAGTTTTAGGAAACTTTTGGAAAAGAAAACATGATTTTCAAGATATGATTGTAAAATTACCTAAAATAGCAAAATCTGACAATTGTCGAAATCTGCCAAAAAAGATAATTTTTTGATTTTTTTTATTTTCTTGAATATAAGAGAGTTTTGTTTCATTGTAGCAACAGAGTTGATGAATAGAATTTTTTTAATATTTCAGTCTTCAAATCTTTGGCTCTCACATGATTAATCACAAAATTGTATTGAGTGTATGTTATGTAGAAACTTCCGGAGATCATAATTTTTGACTCGGATGCGGGTTTTCTACGAGATTTTATCGGTGGATGCGTTGGAAAGTAGTTTTGCAATTGATTTTGAACATTTGGACTCTGTCTTGACACTTTTTCGGGGCTTGAAATTTTTATCTTGGCCCTTAAAATAACAATTTACTATTTTTTTCTAGATTTTTAAAAAATTACTTTTGTAATAAATTGAAACTCATCTTTTAAATTTAGAATATTAGTTGGCATTTCATCCTACCTTAGTTTTAGGAAGCTTTTGGAAAAGAAAACATGATTTTTAAGATATGATTGTAAAATTACCTAAAATGGCAAAATCTGACAATTGTCCAAAATCTGCCAAAAAAGGTAATTTTTTGATTTTTTTGTTTTCTTGAATATAAGAGAGTTTTGTCTCATTGTAGCAACAGAGTTGATGAATAGAATATTTTTTATATTTCAGTCTTCAAATCTTTGGCTCTCACATCATTAATGGCAAAATTGTATTGAGTGTATGTTACACAGAAACTTCCGAAGATCATAATTTTTGACTCGGATGTGGGTTTTCTAAGAGATTTTATCGGTGGATGCATTGGAAAGTGGTTTTGTAATTGACCTTAGAGGGTTAGAACCTGTCTTGGCACTTTTTCGGGGCTTTAAACTTTCATTTTGGCCCTCAAAATAGCAATTTAGTGTTTTTTTTAAGTTTTTTAATAAGTTTCTTTTGTAATAAATCGAAACTCATGTTTCAAATTTAGAATATTAGTTGGCATATCATCCTACCTTATTTTTAGGAAGCTTTTGGTAAAAAAAACAAGATTTTCAAGATATGATTGTAAAATTACGTAAAATGGCAAAATCTAACAATTATTGAAATCTGCCAAAAAAAGTAATTTTTTTATTTTTTTATTTTTCTTGGATATAAGAGAGTTTTCTCTCATTTTAGCAACAGAGTTGAGGAATATAATTTTTTTATGTTCCAGTCTTCAAATCTTTGGCTCTCACATGATTAATGGCAAAATTGTATTGAGTGTATGTTATGCAGGAACTTCCGAAGATCATAACTTTTGACTCGGATCTAGATTTTCTACGAAATTTTATAAGTGGATGCGTTAGAAAGTGATTTTACAACAAACTCTAGTGGATTGGACTTTGTCTTGGCACTTTTTCAGGGCTTGAAACTTTCATCTTGGCCCTCAAAATAATAATTTAGTGGTTTTTTTTTTAGATTTCAGAAAAGTTGCTTTTGTAATAAATCAAAACTTATGTTTCAAATTTAGAATATTAGTTGGCATTTCATCCTACCTTAGTTTTAGAAAAATTTTGGAAAAAAAAAGAATTTTCAAAATATGATTGTAAAATTACCTACAATGGTAAAATCTGACAATTGTCAAAATCTGCCCAAAAAGTAATTTTTTAATTTTTTGTTTTTCTTGGATATAAGAGAGTTTTCTCTCATTGTAGCAACAGAGTTGATGAATAGAAGTTTTTAATGTTGCAGTCTTCAAATCTTTGGCTCTCACATGATTAATGACAAAATTGTATTGAATGTATGTTATGCAGAAACTTCCGAAGATCATAACTTTTGAGTCGGATGTGGGTTTTCTACGAGATTTTGTGGGTGGATGAGTTGGAAAGTGGTCTTGCAACTGACCTTAGCAGGTTGGAGCCTGTCTTGGCACTTTTTTGGGGTTTGAAACTTTCATCTTGGCCCAATAATAATTTAGTGTTTTTTTCTATATTTTTTAAAAATTGCTTTTGTAATAAATCAAAACTCATATTTCAAATTTAGAATATTAGTTGGCATATCATCCTACCTTAGTTTTAGGAAGTTTTTAGAAAAAAAATAGGATTTTCAAAAAATGATTGTAAAATTACCTAAAATAGGAAAAATCTGACAATTGTCAAAATCTGCCAAAAAGGGTAATTTTTTTTTTCTTGGATATATGAGAGTTGAGTGTATGTTATGCAAAAACTTCCAGAGATCATAATTTTTGACTCAGATGTGGACTTTCTACGAGATTTTATGGGTGGATGCATTGGAAAGTGGTTTTGCAACCGATCCTAGTGGGTTGTACCCTATCTTGGCACTTTTTCGGGGCTTGAAACTTTCATTTTAGCCCTAAAAATACCAATTTATTATTTTTTTTAGATTTTTAAAAAGTTACTTTTGTAATAAATCAAAACTCATGTTTCAAATTTAGAATACTAGTTAGCATTTCATCCTACCTTAGTTTTAGGAAGCTTTTGGGAAAAAAAATAAAATTTTCAAGATATGATTGTAAAATTACCTAAAATGTTAATATCTGACAATTGTCAAAATCTGCCAAAAAAATAATTTTTTAATTTTTTTGTTTTTTCTTGAATATAAGAGAGTTTTATCTCATTGTAGTAATAGAGTTCATGAATAGAAGTTTTTTTATGTTCCAGTCTTCAAATCTTTGTCTCTCACATGATTAATGGCAAAATTGTATTGAGTGTATGTTATGCAGAAACTTCTGAAGATCATAACTTTTGACTCGGATGTGGGTTTTCTACAAGATTTTATGGGTGGATGTGTTAGAAAGTGGTTCTGCAACCGACCCTAGTGGGTTGGACCCTGTCTTGGCACTTTTTCGGGGCTTGAAACTTTCATCTTTGCCCTCAAAATAGCAATTTAGTATTTTTTTCTAAATTTTTAAAAAGTTGCTTTTGTAATAGATCGAAACTCTTGTTTCAAATTTAGAATATTAGATGGCATTTAATCCAACCTTAGTTTTAGGAAGTTTTTGAAAAAAAATAGATTTTTCAAGATATGATTGTAAAATTACCAAAAATGGTAAAATCTGCCAATTGTCGAAATCTACCAAAAAATTTAATTTTTTTATTTTTTTATTTTTCTTGAATATGAGAGAGTTTTCTCTCATTGTAGCTATAGAGTTGATGAACATAAGTTTTTTTATGTTCCAGTTTTCAAATCTTTGGCTCTCACATGATTAATGACAAAATTGTATTGTGTATGTTATGCAGAAACTTCCAGAGATCATAGCTTTTGACTCGGATGTGAGTTTTCTGTGAGATTTTATGGGTGGATGCAATGGAAAGTGGTTTTACAACCGACCCTATTGGGTTGGACTATGTCTTGGGAGTTTTCAAGGCTTGAAACTTTCATCTTGGCCCTCAAAATAGCACTTTGGTATTTTTTTTAGATTTTTAAAAAGTTGCTTTTGTAATAAATCGAAACTCATGTTTCAAATTTAGAATATTAGTTGGCATTTCATCCTACCTTAGTTTTAGGAAGCTTTTGGAAAAGAAACAGGATTCTCAAGATATGATTGTAAAATTACTTAAAATAGTAAAATCTGACAATTGTCGAAATCTGTCAAAAAAGATAATTTTTTGATTTTTTTATTTTTCTTAGATATAAGAGAGTTTTCTCTCATTGTAGCAATAAGGTTGATGAATAGAAGTTTTTTATGTTTCCGTTTTCAAATCTTTGGCTCTCACATGATTAATGGCAAAATTGTATTGAGTGTATGTTATGTGGGAACTTCCAGAGATCATAACTTTTGACTCGGATATGGGTTTTCTACAAGATTTTATGGGTGGATGTGTTAGAAAGTGGATTTACAACCCACCTTTGTGGGTTGGACCTTGTATTGAGACTTTTTCGGGTCTTGATACTTTCATCTTGGCCCTCAAAATAGCAATTTAGTATTTTTTTCTAGATTTTTAATAAGTTACTTTCGTAATAAATCGAAACTCATGTTTCAAATTTAGAATATTAGTTGGCATTTCATCCTACCTTAGTTTTAGGAAGCTTTTAGAAAAAAAACAAGCTTTTCAAGATATGAATGTAAAATTATTTAAAATGGCAAAATGTTACAATTGTCGAAATCTACCAAAAAAAGTAATTTTTTTTTTTGTTTTTCTTGAATATAAGAGAGTTTTGTCTCATTGTAGCAACAGAGTTGATGAATAGAATTTTTTTTATATTTCAGTCTTCAAATCTTTGGCTCTCACATCATTAATGGCAAAATTGTATTGAGTGTATGTTATGCAGAAACTTCCGACGATCATAATTTTTGACTCAGATGTGGGTTTTCTAAGAGATTTTATCGGTGGATGCATTGGAAAGTGGTTTTGTAATTGACCCTAGAGGGTTGGAACCTGTCTTGGCACTTTTTCGGGGCTTTAAACTTTCATTTTGGCCCTCAAAATAGTAATTTAGTATTTTTTTTTAAGTTTTTTAATAAGTTTCTTTTGTAATAAATCGAAACTCCTGTTTCAAATTTAGAATATTAGTTAGCATATCATCCTACCTTAGTTCTAGGAAGCTTTTGGTAAAAAAATAAGATTTTCAAGATATGATTGTAAAATTACCTAAAATGGCAAAATCTGACAATTGTCAAAAGTTGCCAAAAAGGATAATTTTTTTATTTTTTTATTTTTCTTGGATATAAGAGAGTTTTTTTATGTTCTAAAGATCATAACTTTTGACTCAGATGTGGATTTTTCTATGAAATTTTATGAGTGGATGCGTTGGAAAGTGGTTTTGCAATAGACCCTAGTGGGTTGGACTTTGTCTTGGCACTTTTTCGGGGCTTGAAACTTTCATCTTGGCCCTCAAAATAATAATTTAGTGATTTTTTTTTAGATTTCAAAAAAGTTGCTTTTGTAATAAATCGAAACTCATGTTTCAAATTTAGAATATTAGTTGGCATTTCAACCTACTTTAATTTTAGAAAGCGTTTGGAAAAAAAACTAAAATTTTCAAAATATGATTGTAAAATTACCTAAAATGGTAAAATCTGACAATTGTCGAAATCTGCCAAAAAATATAATTTTTTTATTTTTTTGTTTTTCTTTGATATAAGAGAGTTTTCTCTCATTGTAGCAACAAAGTTGATGAATACAAGTTTTTTTATGTTATAGTCTTCAAATCTTTGGCTCTCACATAATTAATGGCAAAATTGTATTGAATGTATGTTATGCAGAAACTTCCGGAGATCATAACTTTTGACTCGGATGTGGGTTTTCTACAAGATTTTATGGGTGGATGCATTGGAAAATGGTTTTGCAATTGACCCTAGTGGGTTGGACCTATCTTGGCACTTTTTAGGGGCTTGAAACTTTCATCTTGGCCCTCAAAATAACAATTTAGTATTTTTTTCTAAATTTTTAAAAAATTACTTTTGTAATAAATCAAAACTCATGTTTCAAATTTAAAATATTAGTTGGCATATCATACTACCTTAGTTATAGGAAGTTTTTAGAAAAAAAATAGGATTTCGAAGAAATAATTGTAAAATTACCTAAAATGGGAAAATCTGACAATTGTAAAAATCTGCCAAAAAAGGTAATTTTTTTTTTTTTCTTGGATATATGAGAGTTGAGTGTATGTTATGCAGAAACTTCCGGAGATCATAATTTTTGACTCAGATGTGAGTTTTCTACGAGATTTTATGGGCGGATGCATTGGAAAGTGGTTTTGTAACCAATCTTAGTGGGTTGGACCCTGTCTTAACACTTTTTCGGGGCTTGAAACTTTCATCTTGGCCCTAAAAATACTAATTTAGTATTTTTTTTCTAAATTTTTAAAAAGTTCCTTTTGTAATAAATCGAAACTCATGTTTGAAATTTAGAATATTAGTTGGCATTTCATCCTACCATAGTTTTAGGAAGCTTTTAGAAAAAAAAATAGGATTTTCAAGATATGATTTTAAAATTACCTAAAATATTTATATCTGAAAATTGTCGAAATTTGCCAAAAAAATATTTTTTTAATTTTTTTCTTTTTTCTTGAACAGAAGAGAGTTTTCTCTCATTGTAACAACAGAGTTGATGAATAGAAGTTTTTTTATGTTCCAGTCTTCAAATCTTTGGCTCTCACATGATTAATGGTAAAATTGTATTGAGTGTATGTTATGCAGGAACTTCCAGAGATCATACCTTTTGAATCGGATTTGAGTTTTCTACGAGATTTTATGGCTCGATGCGTTGGAAAGTGGTTCTGCAACTGACCCTAGTGGGTTGGACCTTGTCTTGGCACTTTTTCGGGGCTTGAAACTTTCATCTTGGCCCTCAAAATAGTAATTTAGTATTTTTTTCTAGATTTTTAAAAAGTCACTTTTGTAATAAATTGAAACTCATGTTTCAAATTTAGAATATTAGTTGGCATTTTAGCCTACCTTAGTTTTAGGAAGCTTTTGGAAAAAAAAATAAAATTTCAAGGTATGATTGTAAAATTATCTAAAATGGCAAAATCTGACAATTGTCGAAATCTGCCATAAAATATAATTTTTTTATTTTTTTAGTTTTTCTTAGATATAAGAGAGTTTTTTCTCATTGTAGCAACAGAGTTGATGAGTAGAAGTTTTTTTATGGTCCAGTCTTCAAATCTTTAGCTCTCACATGATTAATGGCAAAATTGTATTGAGTGTATGTTATACAGGAACTTCCAGATATCATAACTTTTGATTCAGATGTGGGTTTTGTATGAAATTTTATGGGTTGATACGTTGGAAAGTAGTTTTGCAACCGACCCTAGCGGGTTGGACTCTATCTTGGCAATTTTTTGGGGCTTGAAACTTTCATCTTGGCCCTCGAAACAACAATTTATTATTTTTTTCAAGATTGTTAAAAAATTGCTTTTGTAATAAATCGAAACTCATGTTTCAAATTTAGACTATTAGCTGGCATTTCATCTTACCTTAATTTTAAGAAGCTTTTGGAAAAAAAAGGATTTTCAAGATATAATTGTAAAATTACCTAAAATGGTAAAATCTGACAATTGTTGAAATCTGCCAAAAAATGTAATTTTTTAATTTTTTAGTTTTTCTTGGATATAAGAGAGTTTTCTCTCATTGTAGCAACAAAGTTGATGAATAGAAGTTTTTTTATGTTTCAGTCTTCAAATGGTTGGCTTCACATGATTAGTGGCAAAATTTTATTGACTGTATGTTATGTAAAAACTTCCGGAGATCATAACTTTTGACTTAGATGTGGGTTTTCTACGAGATTTTATGGGTGGATGCGTTGGAAAGTAGTTTTGCAACCACCTTTGATGGGTTGGATACTGTTTTGACACATTTTCAGGGCTTGAAACTTTCATCTTGACCCTCAAAATAGCAATTTAGTATTTTTTTGTAGATTTTTAGAAAATTACTTTTGTAATAAATCGAAACTCATGTTTCCAATTTACAATATTAGTTGACATTTCATACTACCTTAGTTTTAGGAAGCTTTTGGAAAAAAAAACATGATTTTCAAGATATGATTGTAAAATTACCTAAAATGGCAAAATCTGACAATTGTCGAAATCTGTCAAAAAATAATTTTTTTATTTTTTTTTTATTTTTTGGATATAAGAGAGTTTTCTCTCATTGTACCAACAGAGTTGATGAATAGGAGTTTTTTTATGTTCCAGTCTTCAAATCTTTGGCTCTCACATGATTTAATGGCAAAATTGTATTGAGTGTATGTTATGCAGGAGCTTCCGGAGATCATAACTTTTGATTCGGATGTGGGTTTTATACAAAATTTTATGGGTGGATGCGTTGCCAAATGGTTTTGCAACTGACTCTAGTGGGTTGGACCTTGTCTTGGCACTTTTTCGAGGCTTGAAACTTTAATCTTGGCCCTCAAAATAGCAATTTAGTATTTTTTTTAGATTTTTAAAAAGTTGCTTTTGTAATAAATCGAAACTCGTGTTTCAAATTTAAAATATTAGTTGGCATTTCATCCTACCTTAGTTTTAGGAAGTTTTCGATAAAAAAAAAAGATTTTCAAGATATGGTTGTAAAATTACCTAAATGGCAAAATCTTACAATTGTCGAAATCTGCCAAAAAAGGTAATTTTTTTTTTTTATATAAGAGTTTTCTTTCATTGTAGCAACAGAGTTGATGAATAGAAGTCTTTTTATATTTTAGTCCTCAAATCTTTAGCTCTCACATGATTAATGGCAAAATTGTATTGAGTGTATGTTATCAGGAACTTCCGAAGATCATAACTTTTGACTCGGATGTGGGTTTTCTACGATATTTTATAGGTGGATGTGTTATGAGTTGGAAAGTAGTTTTGCAAACCGACTCTAATGGGTTTGACTCTGTCTTGGCACTTTTTCGGGTCTTGAAACTTTTATCTTGGCCCTCAAAATAACAATTTAGTATTTTTTTCTATATTTTTAAAAAGTTTCTTTTGTAATAAATCGATACTAATGTTTCAAATTTAGAATATTAGTTGACATTTCATCCTACCTTAGTTTTAGAAAGCTTTTGGAAAAAAAAAGGTTTTTCAAGATATGATTTTAAAATTACCTGAAATGGTAAAATCTGACAATTGTCGAAATCTATCAGAAAAAGGTAATTTTTTTATTTTTTTGTTTTTCTTGGATATAAGAGAGTTTTTTCTCATTGTAGCAATAGAGTTGATGAATATAAGTTTTTTTATGTTTCAGTCTTCAAATCCTTGGCTCTCACATGATTAATGACAAAATTGTATTGAGTGTATGTTATGTAGGAACTTTTGGAGATCATAACTTTTGACTCGGATGTGGGTTTTTTCGAGATTTTATGGGTAGGTGCATTGGAATGTGGTTTTATAGCTAACCCCAGTGGGTTGGACCCTTATTTGGCACTTTTTTGGGTCTTGAAACTTTCATCTTGGCCCTCAAAATAGCAATTTAGTGTTTTTTTTAGATTTTTAAAAAGTTGCTTTTGTAAAAAATTGAAACTCATGTTTCAAATTTAGAATATTAGTTGGTATTTCATCCTACCTTAGTTTTAGGAATCTTTTGGTAAAAAAATAAGATTTTCAAGATATGATTGTAAAATTACCTAAAATGGCAAAATCTAACAATTGTCGAAATTTGCCAAAAAGGTAATTTTTTTTTTTTGTTTTTTTTGGATATAAGAGAGTTTTCTCTCGTTGTAGAAATAGAGTTGATGAATAGAAATTTTTTTATATTCCAGTCTTCAAATCTTTGGCTCTAACATGATTAATGGCAAAATTGTATTGAGTGTATGTTATGCATGAACTTCCGGAGATCATAACTTTTGACTCAGATGTGGGTTTTTTACAAGATTTTATGGTTAGGTGCATTGGAATATGGTTTTACAACCGACCCTAGTGGGTTGGACCCTTTCTTGACACTTTTTTAGGTCTTGAAACTTTCATCTTGGCCCTCAAAATAGCAATTTAGTATTTTTTTTAGATTTTTAAAAAGTTACTTTTGTAATAAATTGAAAATCATGTTTCAAATTTAGAATATTAGTTGGTATTTCATCCTACCTTAGTTTTAAGAAACTTTTGGTAAAAAAAAAAGATTTTCAAGATATGATTGTAAAATTACCTAAAATGGCAAAATTTGACAATTGTCGAAATCTGCCAAAAAAGGTAATTTTTTAATTTTTTTGTTTTTCTTGAATATAAGAGAGTTTCTCTCATTGTAGCAACAGAGTTGATGAATAGAATTTTTTTATGTTCCAGTCTTCAAATCTTTGGCTCTTACATGATTAATGGCAAAATTGTATTGAGTGTATGTTATGCATGAACTTCCGGAGATCATAACTTTTGACTCGAATGTGGGTTTTCTATAAGATTTTATGGGTGGATGCATTGGAAAGTGATTTTACAACTAATTTTAGTGGGTTGGACCCTATCTTGGCACTTTTTCGGGGCTTGAAACTTTCATCTTGGCCCTCAAAATACTAATTTAGTATTTTTTTTAGATTTTTAAAAAGTTACTTTTGTAATAAATCGAAACTCATGTTTCAAATTTAGAATACTAGTTGGCATTTCATCCTACTCTAGTTCTAGGAAGTTTTTGGAAAAAAAATAGGATTGTCAAGATATGATTGTAAAATTACCTAAAATGACAAAATCTAACAATTGTCGAAATCTGCCAAAAAAATTAATTTTTTGATTTTTTTTTAATATAAGAGAGTTTTGTCTCATTGTAGCAATAGAGTTGATGAATAGAATTTTTTTATATTTCAGTCTTCAAATCTTTGGCTCTCACATGATTAATGGCAAAATTGTATTGAATGTATGTTATACAAAAACTTCTGGAGATCATAACTTTTGACTCGGATGTGGGTTTTCTATGAGATTTTATGGGTGGATGTGTTAGAAAGTAGTTTTGTAACTGACCCTAGAGGGTTGGACCCTGTCTTGGCACATTTTCGGGGCTTGAAACTTTTATTTTCGCCCTCAAAATAGCAATTTAGTGTTTTTTTTCTAGTTTTTAAAAAAAGTTTCTTTTGTAATAAATCGAAACTCGTGTTTCAAATTTAGAATATTAGTTGGCATATCATTCAACCTTAGTTTTAAGAAGCTTTTGGTTAAAAAATAGGATTTTCAAGATATGATTGTAAAATTATCTAAAATGGCAAAATTTGACAATTGTCGAAATCTACCAAAAAAGGTAATTTTTTAATTTTTTTGTTTTTCTTGAATATAAGAGAGTTTTCACTCATTTTAGCAACAAAGTTGATGAATATAAGTTTTTTTATGTTCCAGTCTTCAAATATTTGGCTCTCACATGATTAATGGCAAAATTGTATTGAGTGTATGTTATGCAGGAACTTCTGAAGATCATAACTTTTGACTCGGATGTGGATTTTCTATGAAATTTTATGAGTGGATGCGTTGGAAAGTGGTTTTGCAACAAACTCTAGTGGATTGGACTTTGTCTTGGCACTTTTTCAGGGCTTGAAACTTTCATCTTGGCCCTCAAAATAATAATTTAGTGGTTTTTTTCTCGATTTCAAAAAAGTTACTTTTGTTATAAATCGAAACTCATGTTTCGAATTTTGAATATTAGTTGGCACTTCATCCTACCTTAGTTTTAAGAAGCTTTTGGAAACAAAAAATAGAATTTTTAAAATATGATTGTAAAATTACCTACAATGGCAAAATCTGACAATTGTCGAAATCAGCCAAAAAAAGTAATTTTTTAATTTTTTTGTTTTTCTTGGATATAAGAGAGTTTTCTCTCATTGTAGAAACAGAGTTGATAAATAGAAGTTTTTTTTATGTTGCAGTCTTCAAATCTTTGGCTCTCACATAATTAATGGCAAAATTGTATTAAATGTATGTTATACAGAAACTTCCGAAGATCATAACTTTTGACTCAGATGTGGGTTTTCTATGAGATTTTATGGGTGGATGCGTTGTAAAGTGGTTTTCAACCAACCCTAGCAAGTTGGAGCCTGTCTTGGCATTTTTTTGGGGCTTGAAACTTTCATCTTGGCCCTCAAAATAGTAATTTAGTGTTTTTTTCTAGATTTTGTAAAAAGTTGCTTTTCTAAAAAATTGAAACTCTTGTTTCAAATTTAGAATATTAGATGGCATTTAATCCAACCTTAGTTTTAGGAAGTTTTTAGAAAAAAAATAGATTTTTCAAGATATGATTGTAAAATTACCGAAAATGGCAAAATCTGACAATTGTCGAAATCTGTCAAAAAACGTAATTTTTTTTAATATAAGAGAGTTTTCTCTCATTGTAGCTATAGAGTTGATGAACATAATTTTTTTTATATTCCAGTCTTCAAATCTTTAGCTCTCACATGATTAATGACAAAATTGTATTGAGTGTATGTTATGCAGAAACTTCCAGAGATCATAACTTTTGACTCGGATGTGAGTTTTCTATGAGATTTTATGGGTTGATGCATTGGAAAGTGGTTTTCCAACTAATCCTAGTGGGTTAGACTATGTCTTGGCACTTTTTCAGGGCTTGAAACTTTCATCTTGGCCCTCAAAATAACAATTTAGTATTTTTTTTAGATTTTTAAAAAGTTGCTTTTGTAATAAATCGAAACTCATGTTTTAAATTTAGAATATTAGTTGGCATTTCATCCTACCTTAGTTTTAGGAAGATTTTGGAAAAGAAATAGGATTTTCAAGATATGATTGTAAAATTATCTAAAATAGCAAAATCTGACAATTGTCAAAATCTGCCAAAAAAGATAATTTTTTTATTTTTTTTATTTTTCTTAAATATAAGAGAGTTTTCCCTCATTGTAGCAACAAGGTTGATGAATATAAGTTTTTTTATGTGACAGTCTTCAAATCTTTGGCTCTCACATGATTAATGGTAAAATTGTATTGAGTGTATGTTATACAAAAACTTCTGGAGATCATAACTTTTGACTCAGATGTGGGTTTTCTACAAGATTTTATTGGTGGATGTGTTAGAAAATAGATTTACAACCCACCTTTGTGGGTTGGACCTTGTCTTGAGACTTTTTTGGGTCTTGAAACTTTCATTTTGGCCCTCAAAATAGCAATTTAGTAGTTTTTTTCAGATTTTTAAAAAGTTGCTTTCGTAATAAATCGAAACTCATGTTTCAAATTTAGAATATTAGTTGGCATTTCATCCTAACTTAGTTTTACGAAGCTTTTGGAAAAAAACAAAGATTTTCAAGATATGAAGGGTAAATTACTTAAAATGGCAAAATTTGACAATTGTCGAAATCTGCCAAAAAAAGTAATATTTTTATTTTTTATTTTTCTTGGATATAATACAGTTTTCTCTCATTGTAGCAACAGAGTTGATGAATAGAAGTTTTTTTATGTTTCAATCTTCAAATGTTTGGCTCTCACATGATTAATGGCAAAATTGTATTGAGTGTATGTTATGCAGGAACTTTCAGAGATCATACCTTTTGAATCAGATGTGATTTTTCTACGAGATTTTATGGCTGGATGCATTATGAGGTGGAAAGTGGTTTTACAAACCGACCCTATTGGGTTGGAGCCTGTCTTGGCAATTTTTTGGGGCTTGAAACTTTCATTTTGGCCCTTAAAATGGGTTGGAGCCTGTCTTGGCAATTTTTCAGGGTTTGAAACTTTCATCTTGGCCCTCAAAATAGCAATTTAGTGTTTTTTTCAAATTTTTAAAAAGTTGCTTTTGTAATAAATCAAAACTCATGTTTCAAATTTAGAATACTAGTTGGCATTTTATCTTACCTTAGTTTTAGGAAGCTTTTAGAAAAAAAAAAAAGATTTTCAAGATATGATTGTAAAATTACCTAAAATGGCAAAATCTGACAATTGTCGAAATCTGCCAGAAAAGATAATTTTTTTATTTTTTTATTTTTCTTGGATATAAGAGAGTTTTCTCTCATTGTAGCAATAGAGTTGATGAATTTAGAGGTTTTTTAATGTTCCAGTGTTCAAATCTTTGGCTCTCACATGATTAATGGCAAAATTGTATTGAGTGTATGTTATGCAGGAACTTCTGGAGATCATAAATTTTGACTCAGATGTGAGTTTTCTACGATATTTTATGGGTGTATTCATTGCAAATTAATTTTTCAACTGACCCTAATGGGTTGGACCATGTCTTGGCACTTTTTCGGGGCTTGAAACTTTCATCATGACCCTCAAAATAACAATTTAGTTTTTTTTAGATTTTTAAAAAGTTGCTTTTGTAATAAATCAAAACTCATGTTTCAAATTTAGAATATTAGGAAGATTTAAAAAAAAAAAGGATTTTCAAGATATGATTGTAAAATTACCTAAAATGGCAAAATCTGACAATTGTCGAAATCTACCAAAAAATGTAATTTTTTGATTTTTTTTTTAATTTTTCTTCGATATAATAGAGTTTTCTCTCATTGTAGCAACATAGTTGATGAATAGAAGTTTTTTATGTATTCCAGTCTTCAAATCTTTGGCTCTCACATGATTAATGGCAAAATTGTATTACGTGTATGTAATGCAGGAACTTCCGAAGATCATAACTTTTGACTCAGATGTGAGTTTTTCATGAGATTTTATGAGTGGATGCATTGGAAAGTGGTTTTGTAACCAACCCTAGTGAGTTGGACCATGTCTTGGCACTTTTTCAGGGTTTGAAACTTTCATCTTGGCCCTCAAAATAACAATTTAATATTTTTTCTAGATTTTTAAAAAGTTCCTTTTGTAATCTCATGTTTCAAATTTAGAATATTAGTTGGTATTTCATCCTCCCATAGTTTTAGGATGATTTTAAAAAAAAATTGGATTTTCAAAATATGATTGTAAAATTACCTAAAATGGTAAAATCAGATAATTGTTGAAATCTGTCAAAAAAGGTAATTTTTTAATTTTTTTTATCTTTCTTGGATATAAGAGAGTTTTCTCTCATTGTAGCAATAGAGTTGATGAATAGAAGTTTTTTTATGTTCCAGTCTTCAAATCTTTAGCTCTCACATGATTAATGGCAAAATTGTATTGAGTGTATGTTATACAAGAACTTCCAAAGATCATAACTTTTGACTCAGATGTGGGTTTTCTACGAGATTTTATCGTTGGATTCGTTGGAAAAGGGTTTTGTAACCTACCCTAGTGGGTTGGACCCTGTCTTGACACTTTTTCGGTGCTTGAAACTTTCATCTTGGCCCTCAAAATAGCAATTTAATGTTTTTTCTAGATCTTTAAAAAGTTACTTTTGTAATAAATCAAAACTCATGTTTCAAATTTAGAATATTAGTTGGCATTTCATCCTACCTTAGTTTTAGAAAGATTTTGGAAAAAAAAAAGAATTTTCAAGATATAATTGTAAAATTACCTAAAATAGAAAAATCTGACAAATGTCGAAATCTGCTAAAAAATGTAATTTTTTGATTTTTTAGTTTTTCTTAGATATAAGAGAGTTTTCTCTCATTGTAGCAATAGAGTTGATGAATAGAAGTTTTTTTATGTTTCAGTCTTCAAATCTTTGGCTCTCACATGATTAATGACAAAATTGTATTGAGTGTATGTTATGTAGGAACTTCTGGAGATCATAACTTTTGACTTAGATGTGGGTTTTCTACGAGATTTTATGGGTGGATGCGTTGGAAAGTAGTTTTGCAACCCACCCTAGTGGGTTGGACCCTGTCTTGGCACTTTTTCGGGGCTTAAAACTTTCATCTTGGCCCTAAAAATAATAATTTAGTGTTTTTTTGTAGATTTTTACAAAGTTACTTTCGTAATAAATCGAAAATCATGTATCAAATTTAGAATATTAATTGCCATTTCACCCTACCTTAATTTTAGGAAGCTTTTGGAAAAAAAAAGATTTTCAAGATATAAATGTAAAATTACCTAAAATGGCAAAATCTGACAATTGTTAATATCTGCCAAAAAATGTAATTTTTTAATTTTTTTATTTTTCTTGGATATAAGAGAGTTTCTCTAATTGTAGCAATAGAGTTGATGAATAGAAATTTTTTTATGTTCTAGTCTTCAAATCTTTGGCTCTCACATGATTAATGACAAAATTCTATTGAGTGTATGTTATGCAGGAACTTCTGGAGATCATAACTTTTGACTCGAATATGAGTTTTTCTACGAGATTTTATGGGTGGATGCGTTGGAAAGTGGTTTTACAACCAAGTCTAGTGGGTTGGACCTTGTCTTGACATTTTTTTGGGGTTTAAAACTTTCATCTCGGCCCTCAAAATAGCAATTTAATATTTTTTTTCTAGATTTTTAAAAAGTTGCTTTTGTAATATAGCGAAACTTATGTTTCAAATTTAGAATATTAGTTGGCATTTCATCCTTCCTTAATTTTAAGAAACTTTTGGAAAAAAAAATAGGATTTTCAAGATATGAATGTAAAATTACCTAAAATGGCAAAATTTAACAATTGTCAATATCTGCCAAAAAAGGTCATTTTTTAATTTTTTTGTTTTTCTTAGATATAAGAGAGTTTTCTCTCATTGTAGCAACAAAGTTGATGAATAGAATTTTTTTATGTTCCAATCTTCAAATGTTTGGCTTCACATGATTAATGGCAAAATTGTATTGAGTGTATGTTATGTAAGAACTTCCGGAGATCATAACTTTTGACTCGAATGTGGGTTTTCTACGAGATTTTATGGGTGGATGCGTTGGAAAGTGATTTTGCAACCTTCCCTAATGGGTTGGACCCTGTCTTGACACTTTTTCGGGGCTTGAAACTTTCATCTTGGCCCTCAAAATAGCAATTTAGTATTTTTTTCTAGATTTTTGAAAAGTTGCTTTTGTAATAAATCAAAACTCATGTTTCCAATTTAGAATATTAGTTGACATTTCATCCTACCTTAGTTTTAGGAAACTTTTGGGAAAAAAAAATATGAGTTTCAAGATATGATAGTAAAATTACCTAAAATGGCAAAATCTGACAATTGTCGAAATCTACCAAAAAAAGTAATTTTTTATTTTTTTATATTTCTTGGATATAAGAGAGTTTTCTCTCATTGTACCAACAGAGTTGATGAATAGAAGTTTTTTTATGTTCTAGTCTTCAAATCTTTGGCTCTCACATGATTAATGACAAAATTGTATTGAGTGTATGTTATGTAGGAACTTCCAGACATCATTACTTTTGACTCAGATGTGGGTTTTATACAAGATTATATGGGTGGATGCATTGCCAAATGTTTTTACAACTAACTCTAGTGGGTTGGACCTTGTCTTAACACTTTTTCGGGGCTTGAAACTTTCATTTTGGCCCTCAAAATAGCAATTTAGTATTATTTTTTCTAGATTTTTAAAAAGTTGCTTTTGTAATAAATGGAAACTCATGTTTCAAATTTAGAATATTAGTTGGCATTTCATCCTACCTTAGTTTTAGGAAGCTTTTAGAAAAAAAATAAGATTTTCAAGATATGATTGTAAAATTACTTAAAATGGCAAAATCTGACAATTGTCGAAATCTACCAATATATATATATATATATATATATATATATATATATATATATATATATATATATATATATTGGATATAAGAGAGTTTTCTCTTATTGTAGGAATAAAGTTGGTCTTCAAATCTTTCGCTCTCACATGATTAATGGCAAAATTGTATTGAGTGTATGTTATGTAGGAACATCCGAAGATCATAACTTTTGACTCAAATGTGGATTTTCTACGAAATTTTATGAGTGGATGCATTGGAAAATAATTTTGCAATAGACCTTAGTGGGTTTGACTTTGTCTTGGCACTTTTTCAGGGCTTAAAACTTTCATCTTGGCCCTCAAAATAATAATTTAGTGGTTTTTTTCTAGATTTAAAAAAAGTTGCTTTTGTAATAAATCGAAACTCATGTTTCAAATTTAGAATATTAGTTAGCACTTTATCCTACCTTAGTTTTAGGAAGTGTTTGGAAAAAAAAAAAGAATTTTTAAAATATGAATGTAAAATTATCTAAAATGGTAAAATCTGACAATTGTCGAAATCTGCCAAAAAAGGTAATTTTTTGATTTTTTAAAGCTTTCTTTGATATAAGAGAGTTTTCTCTCATTGTAGCAACAGAGTTGATGAATAGAAGTTTTTTATGTTGCAGTCTTCAAATCTTTGGCTATCACATGATTAATAACAAAATTGTATTGAATGTATGTTATGCAGAAACTTTCGGAGATCATAACTTTTGACTCAGATGTGGGTTTTCTACGAGATTTTATGGGTGGATGCGTTGGAAAGTGGTTTTGCAACCGACCCTAATAGGTTGCAGCCTATCTTAGCACTTTTTTGGGGCTTCAAACTTTCATCTTGGCCCTCAATATAGCAATTTAGCATTTTTTTCTAAATTTTAAAAAAGTTTCTTTTGTAATATATTGAAACTCATATTTCAAATTTAAAATATTAGTTGGCATATCATCCTACCTTAGTTTTAGGAAGTTTTTGGGAAAAAAATAAGATTTTGAAGAAATGATTGTAAAATTACCTAAAATGAGAAAATCTGACAATTGTCAAAATCTGCCAAAAAAGGTAATTTTTTTTTTCTTGGATATATGAGAGTTGAGTGTATGTTATGCAGAAACTTCTGGAGATCATAATTTTTGACTCAGATATGGGTTTTCTACGAGATTTTATGGGTGGATGCATTGGAAAGTAGTTTTGTAACCAATCATAGTGGGTTGGACCCTGTCTTGACACTTTTTCGGGGATTGAAACTTTCATCTTGACCCTAAAAATACTAATTTAGTATTTTTTTTCTAGATTTTTAAAAAGTTGCTTTTGTAATAAATCAAAACTCATGTTTCAAATTTAGAATATTAGTTGGCAATTCATCCGACCTTAGTTTTAGGAAGCTTTTGGAAAAAAATAAGATTTTCAAGATATGATTGTAAAATTACCTAAAATGTTAATATCTGACAATTGTCGAAATCTGCCAAAAAAATAATTTTTTTTTTTTTGTTTTTTCTTCAATATAAGAGAGTTTTCTCTCAATGTAGCAATAGAGTTGATGAATAAAAGTTTTTTTATGTTCCAGTCTTCAAATCTTTGGCTCTCACATGATTAATGGCAAAATTGTATTGAGTGTATGTTATGCAGGAACTTCCAAAGATCATACCTTTTGAATCGGATGTGAGTTTTCTACGAGATTTTATAGGTGGATGCGTTGGAAAGTGGTTCTGCAACCGACCCTAGTGGGTTGGACCCTGTCTTGGCACTTGTTCGGGGCTTGAAACTTTCATCTTGGCCCTCAAAATAGTAGTTTAGTATTTTTTACTAGATTTTTAAAAAATCATTTTGTAATAAATTGAAACTCATGTTTCAAATTTAGAATATTAGTTGGCATCTCATCCTACCTTAGTTTTAGGAAGCTTTTGGAAAAAAAATAGGATTTTCAAGGTATGATTGTAAAATTACTTAAAATGGCGAAATCTGACAATTGTCAAAATCTGCCATAAAATATATTTTTTTAATTTTTTTGTTTTTCTTACATATAGGAGAGTTTTATCTCATTGTAGCAATAGAGTTGATGAATATAAGTTTTTTTATGTTCCAATCTTGAAATCTTTGGCTCTCCCATGATTAATGGCAAAATTGTATTGAGTGTATGTTATATAGGAACTTCCAGAGATCATAAATTTTGACTCAGATGTGGGTTTTCTATGAGATTTTATGGGTGGATGTGTTGAAAAGTAATTTTGTAACCGACCCTAGTGGGTTGGACCTTGTCTTGGCAATTTTTCGGGGCTTGAAACTTTCATCTTGGCCCTCAAAACAACAATTTATTATTTTTTTCTATATTTTTAAAAAGTTGCTTTTGTAATAAATCGAAACTCATGTTTCAAATTTAGAATATTAGCTGGCATTTCATCCTACCTTAGTTTTAAGAAGCTTTTGGAAAAAAAAAAAGGATTTTCAAGATATAATTGTAAAATTACCAAAAATGGCAAAAATCTAACAATTGTCGAAATCTGCCAAAAATGTAATTTTTTGAGTTTTTAATTTTTCTTGGATATAAGAGAGTTTTCTCTCATTGTAGCAACAAAGTTGATGAATAGAAGTTTTTTTATGTTCCAGTCTTCAAATGTTTGGCTTCACATGATTAATGGCAAAATTGTATTGAGTGTATGTTATGTAGGAACTTCCGGAGATCATAACTTTTGAATCGGATGTGGGTTTTCTATGAATTTTATGGGTGGATATGTTGGAAAGTGGTTTTGCAACCGCTTCTAATGGGTTGGACCTTGTCTTGACACTTTTTCAGGGCTTGAAACTTTCATCTTAGCCCTCAAAATAGCAATTTAGTATTTTTTTCTAGATTTTTGAAAAGTTGTTTTTTTAATAAATCGAAACTCATGTTTCCAATTTAGAATATTAGTTGACATTTCATCCTACCTTAGTTTTAGGAAGCTTTTGGAAAAAAAACATGAGTTTCAAGATATGATTGTAAAATTACCAAAAATGGTAAAATCTGACAATTGTCGAAATCTGCCAAAAAATGTAATTTTTTTATTTTTTTATTTTTCTTGAATATGAGAGAGTTTTCTCTCATTGTAGCTATAGAGTTGATGAACATAAGTTTTTTTATGTTCCAGTCTTCAAATCTTTGGCTCTCACATGATTAATGGCAAAATTGTATTGAGTGTATGTTATGCAAGAACTTCTGGAGATCACAACTTTTTACTCAGATGTGGGTTTTATACAAGATTTTATGGGTGGATGCACTGTCAAATGGTTTTACAACCGACTCTAGTGGGTTGGACCTTGTCTTGACACTTTTTCGGAGCTTAAAACTTTCATCTTGGCCCTCAAAATAGCAATTTAGTGTTTTTTTTCCTAGATTTTTAAAAAGTTGCTTTTGTAATAAATGGAAACTCATGTTTCAAATTTAGAATATTAGTTGGCATTTCATCCTACCTTAGTTTTAGGAAGCTTTTGGAAAAAAATAAGATTTTCAAGATATGATTGTAAACTTACCTATAATGGCAAAATCTGACAATTGTCAAAATCTGCCAGAAAAGGTAATTTTTTATTTTTTTTAATATAAGAGAGTTTCTTTCATTGTAGCAACAGAGTTGATGAATAGAAGTTTTTTTATGTTCTAGTCTTCAAATCTTTGGCTCTCACATGATTAATGGCAAAATTGTATTGAGTGTATGTTATGCAGGAACTTCCGAAGATGATAACTTTTGACTCGGATGTAGATTTTCTACGAGATTTTATGGGTGGATGCATTATGAGGTGGAAAGTGGTTTTGTAAACTGACCCTAATGGGTTGGTCCCTGTCTTGGCACATTTTCGGGTCTTGAAACTTTCATCTTAGCCCTCAAAATAACAATTTAGTATTTTTTTTCTATATTTTTAAAAAGTTGCTTTTGTAATAAATCGATACTCATGTTTCAAATTTAGAATATTAGTTGGCATTTCATCCTACCTTACTTTTGGGAAGCTTTTGAAAAAAAAATAGGATTTTCAAGACATGATTGTAAAATTACCTAAAATGTAAAATGTAGCTTTTGGAAGAGACTGTGTGTAGCTTTTTCAGATCGACGTTTCGGATCACACTCCATGATCCATCATCAAGATCACTAATTCTCTTCTCTTCATCCTGATGATGGATCATGGAGTGTGATCCGAAACGTCCATCTAAAAAATTTACACACAGTCTCTTCCAAAAGCTACATTTTACTAATGATGGATTATGGAAATATCATGTCTGTTATTACCTCAAATGGCAAAATCTGACAATTGTCGAAATCTACCAGAAAAAGGTAGTTTTTTGATTTTTTTGTTTTTCTTGGATATAAGAGAGTTTTCTCTCATTGTAGAAATAGAGTTGATGAATAGAAGTTTTTTTATGTTCCAGTGTTCAAATCTTTGGCTCTCACATGATTAATGGCAAAATTGTATTGAGTGTATGTTATGCAAGAACTTCTGGAGATCATAACTTTTGACTCAGATGTGGGTTTTTAGGAGATTTTATGGGTAGGTGCATTGGAATGTGGTTTTACAACCGACCCTAGTGGGTTGGACCCTTTCTTGGCACTTTTTTGTGTCTTGAAACTTTCATCTTGGCCCTCAAAATAGTAATTTAGTGTTTTTTTTAGATTTTTAAAAAGTTGCTTTTGTAATAAATCGAAACTCATGTTTCAAATTTAGAATATTAGTTGGTATTTCATCCTACCTTAGTTTTAGGAAGCTTTTGGTAAAAAAAAAGATTTTCAAGATATGATTGTAAAATTACCTAAAATGGTAAAATCTGACAATTGTCGAAATCTGCCAAAAAAGGTAATTTTTTAATTTTTTGTTTTTCTTGGATATAAGAGAGTTTTCTCTCATTGTAGCAACAGAGTTGATGAATAGAAGTTTTTTTATGTTCCAGTCTTCAAATCTTTGGCTCTTACATGATTAATGGCAAAATTGTATTGAGTGTATGTTATGCATGAACTTCTGGAGATCATAACTTTTGACTCGGATGTGGGTTTTCTATGAGATTTTATGGGTGGATGTGTTGGAAAGTGATTTTACAACTAACCCTAGTGGGTAGGACCTTGTCTTGGCACTTTTTCGGGGCTTGAAACTTTCATCTTGGCCCTCAAAATACTAATTTAGTGTTTTTTTCTAGATTTTTAAAAAGTTGCTTTTGTAATAAATTGAAACTCATGTTTCAAATTTAGATTATTAGTTGGCATTTCATCCTACCCTAGTTTTAGGAAGCTTTTGAAAAGAAAAAGGATTTTCAAGATATGATTGTAAAATTACCTAAAATGGCAAAATCTGACAATTGTCAAAATCTGCCAAAAAAAGTTATTTTTTTTTTTGTTTTTCTTGGATATAAGAGAGTTTTCTCTTATTGTAGCAATAAAGTTGATGAATAGAAGTTTTTTTATGTTCCATTCTTCAAATCTTTAGCTCTCACATGATTAATGGCAAAATTGTATTGAGTGTATGTTATGTGCTACATTAGAACACATTCATTCAGAAGTAATTCTTTAATTGTGAGCTCAAATGCCAATGTGGACCACCAACACAAACTGGACATGATCCAAAGACCTCCACAAGCTTTCCTGAATCACCAAGAACATCCACACTACATCTACTTTTTGGAATCATTTTTTCCTTCATTCGGAACCTCAAGAACACAGTCTATCACAACTAACATAATGGAAAAGATGCTTACAGACCTCCAGACCATGAACCAATTGAGTTGTCAATTCACATTGACTTCCTAAACACTTCACCAAATCCACAAAACAAGATATTTCATTTCTAGATCTCACCAGACCTATCTGTGTCACTCTATCACCTCTGAACATCTACCAGAACTAGTTTTACTTGAGTGGCCACAACTTCTTTAGATCTTCATGCGGACCTCTAAAATCTTTATTGGATTATCTTAAGACACATATCTACAAACCCTTTAATGCGTATCCTCTGATCTTCATCTTAGCTAGGATCTTTAGCTCATTGTCTTCATTGTTCTTCTCTGTTCCTAATTAGGACTAATTTTCTCAATATCCTTAGCACACAGCTCATCCAATCCTTATTATTAATGCAACAGGAGTATGTTGACATCAATGACAACACCGATTAGGCCCACACTTGCAACAAAAACATCACAAGGGATGACAAAATTTGATCAAAACCAGACTAAAGACAAAATGCCTATTCAAGATTAAGGGCCAATTAGAACAGAACAAAATCAAGCTAGGGACAAAGCTCCTGTTGAAAATAAAAAACATGTCAGAGCAGATAAAGCTGATCAGATATCAACACCCACATTTGACATAACCCAAGTAGTATCTCAAGTCAAAATATTAGTGCCACTTTTGGAAATGATGAAAATTGACCAATGCAAAGATATAGTGATAAAAATGATAACTGACGTACCTAGTAAATAGCAAGAGAAATCTGGAAACAAGGTGAATAATGTTCAGCAAGAAGAAATCAAAACCCTTGAAGTCCATCTTGGTGATACTCTTACAAAAAACCCATCTCAGATTGATCCCTTTTATACTACATTGGCAATAAACAACAAATTAGTCAGAAATTGCATGGTTGATTTAGGAGCAGCCATGAATATAATGCCATTGATAGTTATGAAGGAACTAGGGATGTGGGTTGACACCACTTATGTTAAATGCTATGCAATGGACAATAGATCAATACCAATTGTAGCCATGCAACAAGGGTCTCAACATATGCCACCTCCTATATCATCACACCTGCATGTCTCTCAACCAATTGGAGTCACGCAGCCCCAACCACAACATTCTTCTACTCTCATCCTCAAGCAACCCCAACCGTCGCAAATCACTTCTACCTATGTTCCTCCACCACAACATTCTTCTACTCTCATCTTCAATCAACCCCCACCGTCGCAGATCACTTCTACCTATGTTCCTCCTCCACAACGTTCATCCACGCTCACCTTCTTTCATACATTGCCTAGCCACTCTCAACATTCCCAACATCAGGTTTCCCAAAGCTATGTGCCACCTTCACAACCCAATCAAATGCACTTTAGCTTTCCTCCACCCAATTCTTTTCTTCAACCATCGCAAAGCCAACATTCTTACCTAGCGCCACCTCCACCTCTGCCTAATCAAGGCCTCCAATTCCAACCCAATCTGAACCAATCATACAATCCATACAATCCCAATCAATCTTACGACCCTTACAATACTAGTGCGCATGGATTACATTATAATCTTCCATATGGGCAACACCAACCACTTTTTGGACAACAGGGGATGTTACCAACCCCTCCCACGACTATGGAACTAAAGATTGCGGAGGTGCAACAACAGCTATCTGATCTTACGTTTGGCCACACCAAAAAGACCTTCTCTTTGGAGGAAGTGTGCCCTTATCCTTTTGATCGGTCATTACCAATGATCCCTTTTCCTCAAAATTTCACTATTCCAAAGTTCGATAAGTACAAAGGAAAAGGTGACCCAAAAGACCATCTTAGGGAATTCTATCTTGCTTGCTTCGAGGTTTCTCACAACGACACATATCTTATGCGTCTTTTTCCTCGCAGTCTTGGAGGACAAGCAATAGAATGGTTCTCACACTTACCTACGGGTATCAAGTCTTTCAACGAGCTAGCAGAGAAGTTTGCCACCCATTTTTCTTACAACGCAGAGCATGAGATTTCCATGACGGACCTATGCAACAATAAACAGAAAAATGGTGAAACTTTCATTTCTTTCCTTCAACGATGGAGACAAATGGCTAGTAAATTCCCTTTCAAGATTCCAGAGAAACAGCTTGTTAGCATCTTTGTGCAGAACCTCAACCAAGAGTTAGGTTTCCATTTGCAAATCCTTAGTGCTACAACCTTCGATGAAATCACATATAAGGGCATCAACATTGAGAAGGCCCTCATTGCTAAGGGTGTGGTCAAAATCTTTAAGGAGACGAAAGATAGCAATTCGCATCAACAGTCGAATGATAAACCCAAATATTGGAACAAGAACAACAACGTGGTCAATGATGGAGTGGTCGATGCTAAGCATGTCCAAACGTTGCAAACACCGCTGCAACTCTCCAAACCAAGTCAAGCTCCACCTCAACAACAGCAGCAACAAAGGCAGCCTTATCCCAACCAACAGCAAAGATAACAAGAGCGGCCTCAACAAGATTATCCTCCGCGACGTCAATTCACTCCCTTGGGAGTACCCATCGAATCGGTCTTACAGCAAGCTTTGCTGAAAGGGCTCATCACCTTACCTGATGCTCCTCCTTATGGAGAACCTATCTACAAAACTGCACGTTACAGAGACAATGAGTATTGTGCGTTCCATAGGAGCAAAGGTCATCGAACTGCATCTTGCATGAAGCTTAAGCACCTCATCCAAAACCTCATCGACGGTAATCAAATCACTTTTGAGAATGAATCACCAGTGCAACACACGAACAAGGATCTCGATATGTACAAGGAACCATTCCCTCATCACGGTCCACCTCCTCCTCAGGATAGAGGTAAAGGTATCAATCACGCGTCCACATCCTTCGATTCCATTGTAGGTCATTTTGAAGAGAGTCGAGTGTCTACCCTCACCATTAAAGGCAAATCTACAGATTGTGCTGTTACTACTCGTCGAGGTCATATCACCATTCGTGCACCTACACCTAGGCTTCCAGTTCAGTCTGATTATAATCTTGTCAAACATCTAGGGTGAACACCAGCACAGATCTCTATTTTGGACCTTCTACGGTCATCACCTGCACATAGAGTGGTGCTAGAAAAAGCCCTCCAAGAGTCTTCCGTTCCTAACAACATAGCAGTCACAGATTTCCAAGCTATAGTGGGTAATATTGCTTCGCCTTACAATGTGGTCTTCTCTGAGAAAGACCTTCCCTCCCATGATCCTTGTCACAACGATGCCCTCCATATTGAAGTGCTCATCCATAAGCGCAAAATCAAACGCATCCTCATAGATGGTGGTGCTGGTCTCAACATCTGTTCTTTAAAGTTACTAAAGCAATTGGGATACTCTGAGGATCACGTCAACACTGAGCATAGTATTACAATCAAGGGGTATGATGATGTAGAACGCCGTTTAGAAGGTGTTATTCACTTGCCTATACAACTGGGCCCTGTCATGCTTGAAACCAGGTGTCAAGTCCTTGATATTGAGCTGCCTTACAACATTATCCTAGGCCGCCCATGGATCCATGCAATGAAAGCTGTTCCCTCCACGTACCATCACTCCCTAAAGTTCCCATACAATGGTACGGAGATCACTATCCCAGGAGATCCTAATCCTTTTGAATTTGGCGTGTCTTGCAAGGAAGCTATAAGAATTGCAACCAAGTGCCTAAAAATGACAAAGCCCTTGAGTCCCCTCTCTATGTTGACCCTGAAACTCTCACACAAGCCTCTACAAGTGAACCTACACCCCTCCCCAAAATCACAGCACGCGTCCGAGATATAGGCTTTGGCACTTATGATATCTCTAAATCTTGTTGTGTAGGGCGGATGCCTTTATCTCCAAAATCTTACGGCAAACCACCCATTGCTAAAGTTACCAAAAAAGCAAATATTCCTCCCCCACCATTCCTAACCCAATTCCAACATGGACGGTTATTGGAAGAGGAAACTATTGAGGACATCTCTTCTTGGCTCTACAAGGAGAAAGAACCAGTCACGATACCAGTCAAGCAGTATGGCAATGGCTTAAGGATAGTGAAAAATATGGACTATAAAGGTAAAGGCGGCCTTGGGAAACATAATCAAGGCACTATGGAGCCCATTGTGGTAACAAAGAAGCTAGACAAGAAAGGATTAGGATTTGGTAAGAAGGTACCACGCGCCTCGGACATCGAGTATATCCTCGACGAGGTAGCTGACACTTTTCCTGCCGATACGACGTCTACAGAGGATATCACCGATGACTCCTCCCTCCACATGAACAATCTATTTGCAGAATCCTCCATTTTTACACTATCCTCCGTATCCTTAACTTCCACCACCAGCACCCAGAATGTCACGCTTGTCTACCCTGAACTTATCGATTGGGACCAACAAGGGGCCCCCGTTATAGATGTATTTCAGAATGACGAAGCTTTAGCTGAGTTCATGGGACTTCGGGAAGGTATCCCTCTTGGCGATCACAAGGCAGGTTTTGTAATGGAACTAGAGCCCATGGCTTACTTTGGTGAGAATGCCAAATCCTCTAGTCGCAAAAGTGCAAATAAAGAAAGATCTCTAGGTGAAAACCACACTGTGGCACCTCCTGATCATAAAATAGTAAAAATAAAGGACGTATCCAAAGGTGAAAACCCAACTGTGGCACCTGAGGATGGAGGATTTGACCTTCCCTTACCTTCTAAGTATCAAGAGAAATCAGCTCTACTAGTGGAAGATTCTACAGAGATCAACCTAGGTACAGAACAAAATCCAAAGACAACATTCCTAGCGGCATCATTATCTGATACAGAGCACAGAAATCTTAACAACTTCTTCTTGCAACGAACCATCAACTTTGCATGGACCTATGCAGATATGCCAGGGCTAGACCCTAAGCTGGTAGTTCATTATCTCACAGTTGATCCCAAAGTGAAACCAGTCAAACAGAAGTTGAGAAAAATGCACCCACAGATAGCTCTCTTAGTGAAGGTGGAGGTACAAAAGCTATTAGATGCAAAGTTCATACGACCTATCGACTATTCAGATTGGGTCTCAAACATTGTACCTGTGTCTAAACCTAATGGGCGCATCCGCATGTGTAATGATTTCAGAGATCTCAATGAGGCATGTCCCAAAGATGATTTTCCACTACCAAACATTGACATTATAGTGGACTTGACAGCTGGTCACGAGATGCTTTCTCTCATGGATGGATTCTCAGGTTACAATCAGATAAGGATAGCTGAAGAAGACCAACACAAAACAACCTTTACATGTCCTTGGGGCAATTACTGTTGGTGCGTTATGCCGTTTGGTCTGAAGAATGCAGGAGCAACCTATCAGCGAGCTATGACAGTGATCTTCCACGATCTATTTCATCACATCATGGAAGACTATGTGGATGATATATTGGCTAAATCTTCTAGAGCAGAACATATACAGGTCCTAGGACAGATCTTTGACAGGCTTGAAAAATACCAAGTAAGACTTAATCCTAAGAAGTGTGTCTTCGGTGTCACATCAGGGAAGCTGTTGGGATACATAGTATCTCGTAGGGGCATCGAAGTAGATCCAGCAAAAGTAAAGGCTATAGTGGAGATGCCTCCACCAAAGAACCTTGAAGCATTAAGGAGCCTCCAAGGAAGGTTACAGTCCATCAGGCATTTTATATCACAGCTAGCAGATAAATGTCAACCCTTTCAACACTTGCTCCGAAAGGATGTCTCGTTTCGATGGGACAACAAGTGTCAGGCAGCGTTTGATCAGCTTAAAGAGTATCTAGCTACACCACCCGTATTGGTTCCACCAGTTGCGGACAAACCTTTGATATTGTACATCTCCACTACAAATTCGGCCCTAGGGGCCCTGCTAGCACAAAATGATGACTCAGGCAGAGAGCACGCAATTTATTACATTAGTAGAACCTTGGTGGGATACGAGCTCAATTATTCACCAATGGAAAGGGCTTGTTTAGCAGTAGTGTTCACCTCCCAAAAGTTGCGACATTACATGCTGAATCAACACACAAATTTGATAGCCAAGATTGATCCCTTGAAATATCTATTAGCAAAAGTAGCTCTCACAGGCAGACTGGCTAAATGGGTTATGATCCTTAGTGAGTTCGACATTGAGTACACAGATCGTAAAGCAATCAAAGGACAAGCCCTCGCGGATCAACTAGCAGAAGCACCTATGAAAGATACACATCCTATGGTCGCAGACTTTCCTGATGAGAATCTATTCACTCTTGCTAACTCCATAATGTGGAAGTTGTACTTTGACGGTTCTTACACACAGCATGGCTCAGGAGCTGGCATCTTATTTGTTACACCTCAGAATGACTACATTCCAAAGTCATATCGGCTCGCATTCCCTTGCACCAACAACATAGCCGAGTATGAAGCACTCCTCATAGGTCTCAATACAGCAGTTCAATGGGACATCACAGAATTACAAGTATATGGAGACTCACAGCTAGTCATCCGCCAAGTCACAGACGAATACCAAACCAAGGATGAAAAGTTGGTCCCCTACAAACAACTAGTGGATGCCTACAAACCACACTTTTCTAGCATCACATTTGAGCAAATTCCAAGAGAACATAATAAAGCTGCGGATTCTATGGCTTCTGTAGGGTCACTGATTGACATGCCTACAAATACACACAAGTGTGAATTCTTGATCGAGCAATTGTTGATACCAGCCGTCGATGTTCCTATTACTGAAATCATCTGCGAACTTGTTGGTCCCAATTCCCCATGGTACGAAGATATCTATGAATACCTCAAGAACAAAACCTTTCCCCCTGACCTATCATCCACTCAACGCAAAACCTTTATCCGTCGATCCTCTCGTTACATCATTCTGGGTGATACACTATATCGCCGGAGTCTCGATGGTATCCTCTTACGATGTCTTAACGCGGAAGAAGCCGAAGCTACCTTACGAGACATACACGAAGGTGTCTGTGGCGCACATTCTACTGGTCCTAATCTTGCTAAGAAGATACTCAGAACAGGTTATTACTGGCCTACAATAGAGCAAGATGTTGCACAGTTTGCTCAGAAGTGTCTACAATGTCAGCAGCATGGAGATCTGATTCACGCACCAGCTCATGAATTACAACCTGTAACAACTCCATGGCCTTTTTCTCAATGGGGTCTCGACCTCGTAGGACAAATTCACCCTTCCTCCTCCAATGGCCACAAGTTTATCATTACCGCTACTGAGTATTTCACGAAGTGGGTGGAAGCCATTCCTATGACCTATATCACCGGTAAACAAATAGCCAAGTTTATCCTAAACTACCTCATATGCCGGTATGGTATTCCCCAAGCCATTGTCACCGATAATGGGAGACCATTCAAGAACCAAGATGTCCGTGCCTTATGCATACAATACAATATCCAACATTGCTTTTCAACTCCCTACTATCCGCAGAGTAACGGCCAAGCTGAGGCTTCCAATAAAACCATTCTCAAGATCCTAAAGAAAATGGTCAATGAAGCTGGTCGTGATTGGCACTTGCAACTCAATCCCGCCCTATGGGCCTACCGCACTAGTATCAGAACACCAACTGGTGCCACACCATATGCCTTGGTCTTTGGCTCTGAAGCCATCCTACCTATAGAGGTCGAGATCCCATCACTCAGAGTATCCATGCAAGACCTGATCGGTGGAGATGAGTATCGCACTTCCAGATTAGCTGAGCTTGAACTACTAGATGAGAGGCGCCTTGCCGCACTTAATCATCTCCATGTCTATCAAAACCGCCTCCGGCGTAATTACAACAAAAAGATCAAAGAAAGACGGTTTCAAGTTGGTGATCTTGTACTAAAGGAGAATCAGAGAAATCAAGCAGATCGAGGGAAGAAGGGCAAGTTTGAGCCTAACTGGTTAGGTCCCTTCATTGTCATAGCAGCATATGGCTCGGGAGCTTATACTTTAGCTACACCTGACGGCATTCCTCTAGATGAGCCACTTAACAGTGTCCATCTCAAGAAGTTCTATGCCTGATCCTTAGAGTATTCCCACAAAAAAAAAAATCAAAATAAATCAAAAAACTCAAAAAAGTCAAAAAAGTCAAAAAAATCAGAAATACAAAAATAAAAAAAAATCCATCCTCTGGTGAAAACCTGGCAAACAGGCGCCTTGGATTAGTACCATAGTGAAAACCTGGCAAATAGGCGCTATGCGTAGAGTCAGCATCCATCGTCTATCGATTCCTGTCCACTCCTTGTCCAATTTGTCACATGCTTCATCCATCCATCCATAATAAAACCATTGACTTTGTTTGCATTTCCATCTCCCTATCTAGTATAGCTTGGAAATTTGTCAATGTCCCTCATCGTCATCCCACGTCTTGATCTGTGTCTACAGTTAACACTATCTGATCCTAGGTCAAGTCTTTCTGTGTCTTCTTCGGCGGTCACCCCTACAGTTTCCTCTACCAGAATGGGGGCAACTCTTTCCTTAGCGTTAGTCTAGGATTGGTTCCTTGTTCGTGGTTCGCAGCGCATACTTCAATCTTGTCTCATTTCCATAGGTAACACCCTTTAACGGACACTTTGCTCCTACGATAAGGTGGTTATCTTCTCAACACTTGTTCTACATCATCACACTAACCAGAACTACATACTTTCATCTTTTCAATCTTAAAGTACCTTGATCCCATGGATATGGGTATGTAGGCAGTCTGGAATACGAAGCACGTTTCCAGTACTCAGGTACATAAGATCACCTCTTCTCCGCTCTTTTCCCACATCATCACACTAACCAGAACTACATATCATCTCTTCTCAATCTTAAGGTACCTTGATCCCATGGATATGGGTATGTAGGCAGTCTGGAATACGAAGGAAGTATCCAGTACTCAGGTACATAAGATCTCCCTCCTTTCACCTTGACCCATTCATCACTCTATCCAGAACTACATATTTATCACATTCATCTTCCATCGTAAGTGTGCCTTGATCCCGTGGATACAGGGTATGTAGGCAGTCTGGAATACGAAGGATGTATCCAGTACTCAGGCACACACGATCCATCATTCTCCACCCATCCCAATCCATTAGCACTGTCACCCTTCTAGTCTTCCGTTTGTCAAAATCCATTCGCCTTGACTTGACTAACTCAAGCAGCAAGCTAGCGCATCCTTTCAAAGCAAAAGTCCTTAACAAACTTGAAGCAAAGAGGCCTACTTCCAGAGTCATCTACTGTCCTGCATACCGATTGCCAGCATCAGCTAAGTACCGCTTAACCTAGCCCTAGATCAACAAGCTTGTCTTCTTCGAAGTGTTCCATTGTCGAGACCAACACACGCGTCTCCTGCAACATGTGGCATTTCCTGCAAGTGAGACATTGTCTTTTTAGATAGATAGCACCCTTTAACGGACACAGACTTCCTACGATAAGGCTGTTATCTTTCCTATCCAATCTATCCTGAGCAACCTCTTTGGCAAGAGAATATGTTGGCTGTATGTTTACTTTGTAAGTCAGTCAATTTGTGTTATGGTTTATCTTTTGTTCCTTTTCCATTACCTATTCAAAGCTACCTTGATTTATCTATAATCTTGGTATGTTGCGATGCAGTACGGATTGGGGGCATAGTCATTGCTTTCTGTGTGCCATGTTTGAGGAATGATCTTTAGCATCTTTCTTAGCATTCTATTTATCTTGTGTGTGTTACGTCCTAGCATCTTACATATTAATAATTCTTCTTGCATTTACATGTATTGGAGTTTATTTTATGTTCAAGACTATGGCTTATTCACATGTTCCAACAAGGTTATATTATGTCTAAGGGGATCTAAGTTCAAACCGCTTGCTTGCAGAGTCAACGTCCACGCACTCAGATATTATAGCACCTTGGTCTTTTATACCTTGGTGGCAAACTATCCACGTGCTACATCAAACTAAGGATTGCTCTTTATAAACAAATGTGAAACCATTGCAACAAGCTCATCCATCTACCCATCCATTTTTCCATGGCCTTATATAGTTTTCCAGCAAAGATCAATCAACAGTCTTTCTATCATGTTCTCTTCTATCTCCACTTTCTTCTATCTATCATCAACCCAACCTTATCTGTCTCCAACAAATCTTCTAGTCGAGTGTCAACACAGTTCTTCTGATTGTTTCCCTATCTTTCCTCTCGAGGGGGCACCCTATGCCAGCTACACTGGGGCAACTACCTACACTGGGGCATCAAAAAATTGTATTACATCTTCAACAATTATTTTCTTTGAAGCAATGCTGCAAGCTGCATCGCATCAAAGAGGGGCAAAATGTAGACACCCTAAAATGACCAACTTGTCATGCTACTTGCATTTCATTATCTGTCTCATCACCTGCATTTCAACGTTAATTAAATAATCTAATTATTTAATTAATTTTCATCAAATTCTTCTAAATCTCCTAAATTCAACATTAATTAAATAAATCCTCGTTATTTAATTAATTAAATTAAATTCCTCTATATTCTTCTACAATTAAATAATTTTAATTATTTAATTAGATCATTATCCTCTTTTCAAAAATTCACACCTACATTAATTAAATATATCCAATTATTTAATTAATTCAACAAATTCCCTCTTATCTAAAATTAAATAATTCTTAAATTATTTAATTAAATCAAAAAATCATTCTCCCAAAATCATGCACAACAATTAAATAAATTTATTTATTTAATTTGCTTTTAAATCTTCTAAATTAAATAATTCTAATTATTTAATTATTTCTTCCAAAATATCTTCTCTAAATTTAAATAAATCAATTATTTATTTAAGTTGCTTTTTCTTCTAATTTGAGTTATCTCTAAAATAACTCAAGCTTTCTTGCTCATCAATTAAATATTTCTATATTTAATAAAGCAAAATATCTTCTTTTCTCATGCAAATCCCTTCTTCTTGTTTTAAATCACTTAACTGATTGCTTTATTCTTTTAATTGATTTATTTCTTCAGTTAACTTATTCTTCTATTCTTGATAACTCCTCTCATGCAAAAGAAAGCAAGACACATGTCTTCTTCTCATTCGTTGCACATTCCTCAACTGTTCTCCTCCATTGATTCTTCTAAATTATCTGGACCGTTGATCGATTTTCCTTGAAACCTATATAAACCCCACTTATCTCCTTCATTACCTCTCTCTCTTCGATCGTATTCTCAGGCATACTTAACAGAGCTTTGAGCATACACAACGCGTCGATTGAGCACTATAACGATCTTTTGACATTGATCTCTTGAGCACTACACTTGCTTGTTGCAGCTATGGCTTTGCAATTTCATTGAGCAATTCTACATTCAATCCAAAGGAAACAACACAAATTTCGGTAAAAGTCTTTATTGCATTGATTATTTGTCATGGCTTTTATTTAAATTCGTTTTCTTTATGTTATTGGATTTTTGGTTTTTATTAGTTTAGATTTAATCCATTTTTCCATATACACACCAATTGTAGGAATCATGTGGGATGTTGAAATCAAATTAGCTTCTTACCCTGAGTCAAGTTTAAAAATTGATATTACTGTGGTTGACATTCCACCTTATTATGGAATGTTACTATCTAGACAATGGGCTACTATTGTGGGAGCAAGTGTTCAACTTGATATGTCCTATGCCACTATACCTCTAGGGGGAAGAGATGTAAAGATTTATAGAGAACTAAGGTATGAAAATATTTTGGAAACTATTAACCCAAACAAGATGACCTATTTTTGTGATGTAGATCTTGGTACATTTAGAATTGAGGAAACCTACCCAAGCCTAAGAAATACTAACCTTGTACAAAAAGAAGCACAATCTGACGAAAATGGAGTATGGAACATGTACTTTGATGGTGCATGTAGTTAAGTAAGAAATGAGGCAGGGCTATGTTGATGGTGATGTTAGTCACAACCAAACACAAAACAAAAGTTACAGAACAACCCTTGTTTATCTTGAAAGATACGATGAATTCAAAGAATTCATGATCCCAAGTCTCCATTGATTAGTTCATAATCTACTGACGTTACTCAGTGGTTGATGTGTGTTGTTATTTTCCATTTTGGGGCCTTACGTTTATCAGTAATTTTTGCTTTCTACACATATGTTATACCAAGAGTTTACTCTACATAGTATATTTCTTCAAATAATGTGTCTAAGTAGATATTTGCATGATTTCTACCATTATTTGTGATTCTTTGCATGATATTTTCAACACTACATGCATTTGGCTCAAATATACTAATGATTTTTAGTTATCTACGAGATGTCAGCATATTTCTTTATTCTGCTTTCTATTTATCATGATTTGTAGTTATGAAAGTGATTTCTATGAAATTAAAATAAGAAAAAGGGTTAAAGAACAAGATTCCTAAAATTACTTGACTGAGATCATTGATCCACATACATGTTCCCATACAACAATGAAGAGAAGAAAACTAGAATCATACTTCACCAGAACATTCCACAAACCCGCATGATTCAGTGCAAACCTTCAAAGGAAAAGTTGACAACAACATGCAATAAAATGAAAGCACTTCCAGTTGAACACAACATTCACCATTACATATCTAGAAATCAACTTGAAGATTACATAAAGTTTATAATCAGGATGTAATCTAAAGCTTCATCTCCATTCAGTATGCTTTAGAATAGGTACATTTACAATGATTTGAGGAAAGAACCTTGAAGTTTCAAAAGTTCAGTTCTCATTAGTCTCAGTAATCTGATCTCCTATATGAAATTCCTATAGGTTAGATTTTGAATGATTGACCTCCCTCCCTTTTTTTCACAGTAAAGGGGCTGTTATATATATATATATATATATATATATATCTTTGAGTATCCCCAATACAGTTCCCAACAATCCCTAATTAATCAACAGTCCACAGCCACCCAGTGCATCATCAGATGGTGGAAAACCAATCCCACCAAAAATCTGAGCAGCATGCCCATACCCTACGCCGCTCCAATAATAATGTCTCCATCTGTAAACTCCTCCACATTGAAAGCCTTTGCCTCTCCTTATGTGTTTGCAATCTCTCAGGATCTGATCCACCACCTGGGATGTCCTCGCCATTAAATCCCTGCCTTTATTTCCATCTGCACGCTACCACTATGTTCTCAATTTTGCAACCTCAGCTACCAAGAAATAGCTCCAGCAATCTGCAAAAACAAGCAAGAATTAAGTATTATCATCTACTAAACCAACAGGAAGATAATCATTTTACTAAACCCAGCTCTAAATGCACAAACACAGATATCGGGCCATGAATTCTCAGCATCGCGCATAAAAAATGCATATACAATGCCAAAAATGGCCAAGTCAATCATCGTTGACCAAAGACATGCATTGGGCCTTAAATCAGTTTCAAAATCCTATCGATTTGCCTTCCTTCCTTTTTCTTGCCTAAATCCTTGTATATTATGAATGTATGTTTCCTTTGTATATCAGGCTTGTATGTCTTGATATACAAGCATTCTGAACATACAAGGATCCCTTTTCATCTCAACTTTCTATTCAGGTTTTGAGAATGAATCTATCGCTTTACATGTATCGCTTGTATGTGGAGATATACATTCCAATTTATACAATCCGATACATACAAACCCCTTTGTATGTCCCTGTCGGACTTCAACTCCTTTATTGACCACAGTTTATGATCCCTATCAAATCCACGATGTATAAAACATAATGCATCTTTTGATATACAATCGGGCGTGATACATTGTATTAACCAGATTTAAGATTCCTCTGAGTTTCATCTTGTATATTAGCAATGTATGAAATACAATGTATCTCTTAATATACATTCAAGTTTGATACATTGTATTTATCGGATTTCAATTTCTTTTGGATTCTGGCGCTTGTATGTATTGAGCAATGCATGTTTCGAAACATACATACAAGGCACAAAAAATACAAGCCCCTCAACTCCATTTGATATCTCCTCGGGTCTGCGCAATGTATATAACCTTTGTATCTCTCCAATATACAAGCTCGCATACATGCAAGGATTTAACCTTGTTTCATAACCTGTTCGGGTCCGCGGCCTGCAAAAGTGCAATGCATGTCCTCAATATACAAAGTACGAAGAATACAACGACCAAACCAATTTTAAAAAACTTTCAGATCCGGGCCATGTATAAGTGCAATGTATATTGGCTTTGTATGTAAGATACATACAAAGTGCAAAACATACATTGACTTAACCAACTTTAATAGAACTGCCAGGCTTGCCTTTGTATAAATCCTGAAATGTATGCAATGAAACATGTATATACAAAGTGAGGAACATACAAACATAAAATCTTATTTCATAAACATTTCAGTTTCATCACTTGTATATAACCTTGTATGTCCACTTTGTATACTTCGCACTTTCAAACATACAAACTAAATATACATTCGATGGACTTAACAAAATATTCGTTTCAACTTCCAACCGTGTCAGGTCCACTTTGCATGTATAGATTGAACATTGGCGAAATGCATACAAGGCAAACAATGTATAAAAAACCCGATATACAAAACCATTTGTATGTGCAACATACAACGACCTAACATACAAAGGCCATTGTATATGCAACCCGAAGACTCGCGCGACTATGTATAAAAATGACTTTGCATATACAAATGATTTTGTATATGGAAAGTGATATACAAAGGATTTTGTATACAAGAGAACTTGTATACAAAGGGCCTTGCATATGCAACCTGATATACAAAAGACATTGTATATGCAACAGCAAACCCTCCCTTGTACATTTTACCAAAATACTCATAACTTGCAAAATACAGGGAATTTTAACATGGTTCGAAAAGCAACCCTAGCTCATTTTTGACAAGGAATTTATCTGTACTCTACCCTGGTACTGAAATGTATTTTTTTTGGTTTTCAACAAGGTTTGCAACTTTCACTCTCTTTTTCCATTTACCACCAAACAGAACAACACATAAGCAAAAAGCAACAGCCACAGCAGGGGTCCCCATTTTGCTAGGGAGTAAAATGGGGCATGTTGTGAACATCACAACAACTAGCAACCAAACAAAACAATTAAATTCAAACCATTAAAGGAAACTGGATGAAATAAATTCATAATTTCCAACTATCTTTTCTATAAATCATTATTCAACTTCAGACTCAATGTATTCAATAAGGTACATGAATTTTCCTTTCAGTTTAATTCGGTGCACGTGATTAATAAGCCTCATCTTGAAGATCAGTTAAACAAACCAATGACTAATATTAGACTATGTAGGTGAGGTCATTCCCTTATAGCCAAACAGATAGAGCCTTGCTGCCAGCAGACATCCATAGCCCCAACAAGGTTATCGTTACAATTCTCCTAAGTAGAGCCCCACTGCCACTAAGTGTCTACAGCCCCAGTAGAGTTACTTAGATGACTTAATCTGGATTTTTAGTATAATCCATTTTATTTATTATTTATTTTTTTGTATTTAATAGAGATTTCATAAGATATTGCATTTGTAACTTCATGATTCAAGGAGTGGTCACTTGCTGAAATTAAGCTGAGAATTGTAATGGTAGCAAGGGTGACCTCTGATTTTTCACCTAATATCTACACTGGTAAGTTCAACAAACCCAAGGATTTTAGGTGTGTCATTGTGAGAAACATTCCTGGAATACTCAACCCATTCTTATTGAATACAAAATTTCACAAGTCGAACAACTTTCTACATTCATGACAGTCACAACAAGCTATGCATAAATTTTAGATAATTAACTTGAATGTTCTGAATTCCACATTGTTTTCAATGGTTGTTAGCCTGCTCCTTCATACTCTAAATCAAAATAAAGATCCATCTTGAGGAAACAACAAAACAAACAAAACAAGCAGACTATACAAACAACTATACATAAATATACACTATGATACACATGGTTGTTATGGCACCACTTCAGGCTTGGAAGTAATGTTTGAGAAACTGTCCATTAACTAGTAATGGAACATCCTCACTGGTTAAGGTTTTAAGCCTGTAGATGTTGTCTCCTAAAATTTTAGAAATTTGAAAGGTACCTATCCAGAGTTTATCAAACTTACCATGATCTCCTTTCCTCTCATGTGCTTTGTCCCACATCAGGACCAAATCTGAGATTCTGAAAGCCTTAATTCTAGCTCTTTTGTCAAACCAGCATTTGACAACAGCTTGGTGTTTAGCAAATTGTTCAATTGCTTTACTCCTTTTTTCCTCTAGGTTCATTAATTGAAGCAACTTGACCTCTAGTTTATTATCTATGCCCAGGTATTCTTGTGCAAACTGTAGTGTAGGAATCTTCAAGTTAATAGGGAGGATGGGATCCACCCCATATACTAAGTGGAAAGGTGAATTTCCTAACGCAGCTTTATTCCTAGTTCTGTCTACCCACAAGGCATATTTTAATAAGGTATTCCATTCCCTTGGGTTCTTTTCTATCAATTTCTTTATGATGTTCAATAGGTTCTTGTTTGTGGATTCTTCTAATCCATTCCCTTGGGGATAGTAGTTCAAGGAGAATTTCAAAATAATCCCATAATCAAAAGCCCAACTTGATAATTTAACTGAAGCAAAAGCAAACCCATTATCACATACTAAAGCATATTGAACTCCATACCTGGTCACTATATTTCTTTCTAAGAAACTGATGACATCCTCAACATTACATGTCTTACTGCTGACAGCCTCAGTCCACCTGGTATAGTAGTCAGTGATAGTTAAAACATACCTGTGGCCTGAAGATGATGGAGGATTGATGGGCCCTATGAAGTCCATCCCTCATTGAGCAAATGGGTGCATCTCCATCACTGGCTGCAAAGGTTGGGCAGCATATTTTTCTCTGTTTGCAGCAACCTAACACATGTGACAACATTTAATGTTTTCAGTAGCATCTTTAAAAATTATGGGCCAATAACACCCTGCCCTGAAGATAGTATGAGTGGTGGCTAAGGATGATCCATGTGTAGTCCCAAATTTATCAAGCAATTCTGCCAACACCTTATCTACCTCTGATTTTTCTAGGCACCTTAGGTATATCCCCTCATAGTTTTTCTTGAAAAGAACTCCTCCCTTGATCATGTATTTATGTGACCTTATCTTCAAGGCTCTCCTTTGTGAGGCCTATAGTCTTGAAGGACATCTTCCAGTGATCAGGATGTGTCTGATGTCTGAGTACCATTCTCCATCCTTCTTTGCATTCACAACATACTACTGGCTCATGATATTAGGATCAATCTCTGATATCATCTGGCTGAATGCCTGTCCTCTTACTAACTTCATGGGTGTAATGTCCATATCATACTCTTGGAGGATAGTGATCCACTTAGCTCTTTTCTCACCTGGTCGCTTTGCATTAACAACATTTTCACTACTGCATCAGGTACCACAGCGATCACTTTACTTCTCAGAATGTAATGCCTAAATTTCTTAACTGCTCGAACTAGAGCAAGTGCCTATCTTTCAACATCCATGTACCTGAGTTTTGCTTCTCTGAATGGGCAGCTCATGAAGGCTATAGGATTTTCCTCTTTTTCTTCATTTCTCTATGTCAACACTGTTGCAGAAGTATGCTCTAAAGCAAATGAGTAAATGTAAAAGCCCTTGGTATAATCTAGACTAATCAGGACTGGAGCATCTAATATGGCCTTTTTAATATCTTCAAAAGCTGCTCTAGCTTTAGGCGTCCACTCAATCTTAGTGTCCTTCTTGAGCATGGCGTTCAAGGATCTGACAATTTCTGCAAAGCCAGTAATAAATTTCCTAACAAAATTAATCTTACCAAAGTAAGATTTAAGCTCCTTCTTACTTCTAGGAAGCTGTATCTTCATGATGGATTCCACTCTGTCAGGGTCAATGATGACACCATTTTCTGTTATTAGGTGGCCCAATAACTTCCCTGTGGTTACCTCGAATATGCATTTCTTGGGGTTCAGGGATATCTCGTACTGCTCGCACTTCTTCAGCACCTTTCTCAGGTCTTCCACATGGTTTCCTCTATCTTTAGAAAAAATAGTTAAGTCATCCATGTATATAACTATGCATTTACCAATCAAGCCTCTAAAGGCTATGTCCATTGCTCACTGAAATGTGGCCCCAGCATTTATCAACCCAAACGGCATGTGCCTGTAGGCAAAGATTCCCCACTTTGTGGTGAATGCGGTCTTCAATCTGTCAATTTTGTCCACCATTACCTAGTTATAACTAGAGAAACTGTCCAAGAATGACATCATCTTGGCACCATTCACAATTTGCAGGACCTCATCCAGAGAAGGCAAAGGATAATTATCCTTTTCAGAAGCTTGATTTAAGTTTCTGAAGACCACGTACAATCTGATGTCACCATTCTTCTTTCTTATTGGGACCAGGTTTTCCACCCAAGTGGAGTGTCTCATAGGAAATATGAACCTGGCCTTAAGCAGTCTTTTGACCTCTTCAAAAATGATTGGCTCTAGTAAAGCGTTGACGGGTCTTTGCTTCTACCGAAAAGGCTTGACGTTTGGCTTTAAAGGTATTGTATGAGTGATGACTGAAGTGTCATAAGTTTTTAACTCATCATACATCCAGGAAATGATATGGATATAATCCTTGAGAGCCTAGGTTATTCCCTCTAACTCTTCTTCTATACAGACCTTCCCAATCAAAACGTTTCTTCTTTTATTGCCCTGTCCAATGTTAACTTGCAAGTACTATCCTCCATTGGCCTTTAGGAGATCCTATTGTTTCAACATGTTGTCTAGATCAAATGCTCTTTCAAGCTCTATCATTCCCTTAGGAATTCTGTTACTAGGCAGCTCTAGGATTTCTTCCTCTTCCCAAATGTGATCTTCTATATTCATTTCATCTATGATCTGTGCTTCAAAAACATCTCTATTGGAAATAAAGTCTAGTATATGCTGGTCATCATCAAATACTTGAAGATTAGTTACATTATCAGGGACAGAAGGTATTGATACCAATTCAACCAAGAATCTTTTTGGACTAGATATGGATATAGGCTCTAGAGTACTCACAGCCTGGGCTAAGGCATCCACCCTGTGATTTTGCTCTCTGGGTACATGTGTGATGTTGAATGCATCAAAATCTTCTATTAAGTCCCATACCTTGTGCCTGTAATTGGACAGCCTTTTGTAATTGCAAGAGTATACACCTCTTACCTATCTCACAACTAATTCTGAGTCTCCATAGACATGCAGAATTTTCACCTTCTTTCTAAGTGCAAACAATATCCCATGAATTAGAGCTTCATATTCCGTCACATTGTTTGTACATGGGAACTACAATCTGTATGCTACTAAGTAGGATTTTCCAGATGGATCAATGAGATCTATACCTACTCCAGCCCCTTGTTTTGACTTGGATCCATCAAATCTAAGGATCCATGGTTTTTCTTCAATTAAAGGCTTGTCTAGGCCTTCTTTCTTCCTTTTAGCTCTGGTAGTTGCACCACTGGATATCCACTTTAGTTTTGGTGTCTTAGCTTTCTCAGACTTCACCTTATATGTCTTATGTCAAACTTATATTTTTTCTTTTCTCTTACCATCAAAAGGAAAATCTTCTGAACTAGGCACTGTCTGCCTTGTCAGAATATGCAGACACAAAGAACAAGCAGTTTCTGAATGTGGTGTTTCATGCAACCTGCACCATCTCTCAATCAAAACATCCTCCGGGGATCTTTGCTATTGTGTCATCCTTTGAATTTCTTTTGATAAGAACTCTTCAGATTTGGATATATTACTACCCCTGTCTTCATCAGATAACTCATAATCTGATTCTACTAAACAATCACTCCCTGGGGTGATTTTCTTCTTGTTCTTAGCATTACTTTTGTTACAGACTAGAATCTCTTCTGTCATCTAAATAGAACTCTCATCTTGATATGTGCATCCTCTTTTTCCTACAAAAGACAAACAAAAATTAATTTCGCTATCACAATCTGTAGAACTCACCATGAATGATGATGAAGATGCCTCATTGTATGCTTGTTCTAGCTCTAATATGTCTAAACAGGCATCACAAGTCTTTTCAGAATGTGCCTCATCATGCAACCTACACCATCCATCAATTAGAATATCCTGAACATGCACATTTAACAAGTGACATCATTGCACCTCATTAAACAAATGCATCTCAAAATTCTTGAAATGATCCAGTTCTATTTTATTTTTTGGATTATAATCCGATTCTACAATTATTTTATCATCTTGAGGGTCATCATCATGATTATGAATGTCAAGAATCAGGATCTCCTCTATGCTGATAGTCTGGGGTCTGATGGAGTAAACTCTGGGTTCAACATCTACATACATGATTTCATTGGTTTTGTTATATTCAATGATCGTGTGTTTCATGTGAGGTTCAACATCTATCCTTATTTGGTTTGTTATTCCTCTCCAGGGCAACCACGTATGACTAAAATCAGTTGACACGTATCCATTAAGGTTTTTTGACCAGTCTCTGCTGAGTAACATCCCATATGTATCAGGTATATCAACTACCTGAATATCAATATAGTACTAATTTTTGGGATCTGATGCTAATTGCATGTGAATGTGAGTCAGTTCTCCTACCACACTTACCTCTATCTTGTCCAATTGTGTCACTTTCTTTAATTATTTAGCAGGATGTAATCCTAAAGCATTGCATATGGATAGGGGCATTACATTGGTAGATGCTCCTGAGTCTACTAAGCAGTTGTGTAAATTTTTACCAAACATCCTTATGGTAAGGAGGAAAGGAGGTGACTCACTCTTGTCTTTGTATAGGGTCATGTGGGAAGCCTCTGTAGCTTAAACAGTAGCTGAGGTTTTAGGTTTAACATTAACATCCCTAGTAGCATGATCTTTATTTCCAAACTGGCCTGAGGTATGACTATCCTCTTTTTGAGCAGGATCATCTAATGATTTCATGAAAGCTCTCTTGATAGTAGGGGTTTTAAGCAATTCTGACAATGGTAGGCTGATTTTGATCTTTTTCATTTCATCAATCAGATAAGTAACCAACTTGTCAGACTTAGGAGGTAGATTTGTAGCTTTTGGTGCTATGTTTTGTGGTGCCAAATATTGAGCATTAACTTTGGGGAGTCCAAGGTTATTACTTGCCTTGGGATCAGGTGGAGTGTTGAAATTGTTTGGAGGCAAGGATGTGGTCAAAGGATCAGTGGATCTATTTGAGTTATTCCTCAAGTTGTAACTATGCCTACCCTGAGGCTGCTGTTGATAAGCATTAACTTCCTCATGCTCACTTGATGGCTCATTATCATCCTCAAATGGAAAGACATAGTTAGATTCAAAAGCCATGGCTGATTCTTCACATGTTGAGGTGTAATCCTAATGAGATGAAGTTGTCTACTGACAAGGATGATGCATGAAGCTTTCTAGAACTAAGGCAGAATCATATTCACAGGGGACAATTTCATTTCCCTCTGCATAAGGTGGGTTGCCTGAAGTACTGGACACTTCAGCTTGAAATATACTTGCAGCAATCCTAAATTGAGGACAATCTAGCTCTGCATGAGCATTGGTGTTGTGTATCCTGCACCAGTTTGTAAGTGTTGCCTCTACAAGGTTTACTCTAGTGGTCTATTTAGGTTCATTAGGAGGCTGATTGTCTAGGGGTAATGGCAAGGAACCATTGTTTGGTCTGGTGTTCCACACTCTAGGCTGTCTAGGAAGGTTATTGTTGACATTGTTATTGTAATTATTGTTGTACCCCCTATTAGGATAATTAGGTCTATCATTGGCATACCCTCTGTTCTAATTTGGTTGGGAATAAAAGTTTTGATTTCTCAGATGAGTGACCTCAGTAGTAAATTTCCTTAACTGTGCTGATATTTCTTTGATTTCTTCTTTCTCTTCCTAAACCTTGGCCACTACACTCTCTACCTAGGGCTTGAAAAAGGAAGATCCACTGTTATTATTGGATGGTTCCACAACCTGAGGTATTTGTGTTCCACTAGGATATTGTAATGTCTGTCCATTTCCATTTGGTGGTGGCATGATACTGAGTGGAGGTATCTACAAAGGGGCTGGCATCACAGCTGAAGGTATCATGGCTCTATTGGTCTATTGGTGACCAGGATATGTAGGATAACCAGGAAGTGTAGGGAAGGCAATATTTGGTGTGGGAGCAGGAGCTAATTGCTGACTGACTTGGATAGCTTCTTCAAAAGCTCCTGCTAATGTTGTTACACCAGGATGTGCTCTCCTGATAAAAATGAAAGTCAAAGGATCTAAAGCTGAATAATAAATGCTCCTAGCAGCTTCGTCTGCTACATCATAAGGTGCTACTACCTTCGAGAGCATTTTCTGGAATCTTGCATTGAAGTTAGCAATAGGTTCTCCTTCAAATCTCTTGATTGTGGCAAACAAATGATAATTCATTGAAGGATCTATAGGTGTTCCGAACCTATCCTTAAAGGCTTTTTCTAAGGCATCCCATGAATCAACTGAACCCTGACCAAGACTAGTATACAAGTTATATGCCTCTTCCCCTAAGGAAAATAGAAATAACCTACATACAACATCTTGGTGCTTAATTCTAGCCCTACAACAAGCTTCCTTGAAAGTTCTGATATGATCATTAGCATCCTAATATGGATGATACTTAGGACAAATTTTATCAGGATTCTTAGGCAGAGCATGATATGCATTAAAAGTCAGAGGTGACTCTATAGCAAAGAATGACATTGGAACTGGTGGGGATTGAACCTGAGGTATGACAGGTTGAGGCTGGACCTGAGGTGTGATGGGTGGTCCTGTAGGTGTTTGAAACCTGAGAGGAGTTACAAGAGCATGCTCTGGTGAAGCTTCTGATGCGCTAGAATCAGGAGTGTGATGAATGTCCACAGTTCTAGGTCTAAATCCCCTGATAGGTAATTCTTTAAAGAGTCCACTAGATCTGGACCTTGTATTTGTCTTGGGAGCCAGGATTTCTTAATTTTTAAGGAAGATTGGCTGGTTTACTGTACATATCAGTTGGAACCCCCCAGCCATGGCTGTATTTATGCTTAACCTTGAAAACTTCACAAATGATCAGCATGCATAAACTTAAAATAACAAATCTTTTCATATAACATCTTGAAATATAGAGATGCCTAAGTGTTACCTTTTTGTTTGCATTATCAAATTGGATGAAACATACTGATGATGAGAGGTGGCCCTCCCTCTAGCACCAGTTTTTTGTTGATGGTGATGCTAGTCACAACCAAACACTAAACAAAAGTTACACAACCCTTGTTTATCTTGAAAGATACGATGGATTCAAAGAATTCATGATCCCAAGTCTCTGTGGATTAGTTCATAATCTACTGACGTTACTCAGTGGTTGATGTGTGTTATTGTTTTCCATTTTGAGGCCTTATGTTCATCAGTAATTTCTATTTTCTACACATATGCTATACCAAGAGGTTACTCTACATAGTATATTTCTTCAAATAATGTGTCTAAGTAGATATTTGCATGATTTCTACCATTATTTGTGATTCTTTACATGATATTTTCAACACTACATGCATTTGGCTCAAATATACTAATGATTTTAAGTTATCTATGAGATGTCAGTATATTTCTTTATTCTACTTTCTATTTATCATGATTTGCAGTTATGAAAGTGATTTCTATGAAATTAAAATAAGAAAAAGGGTTAGAGAATGAGATTCCTAAAATTACTTGACTGAGATCATTGATCCACATACATGTTCCCATATAGCAATGAAGAGAAGAAAACTAGAATCATACTTCACCAGGACATTCCACAAACCCACATGATTTAGTGCAAACCTTCAAAGGAAAAGTTGACAACAACATGCAATAAAATGAAAGTGCTTCCAGTTGAAACACAAATTCACCATTACATATCCAGAAATCAACTTGAAGATTACATAAAGTTTACAATCAGGATGTAATCTAAAGCTTCATCTTGATTCAGTATGCTTTAGAAAAGGTACATTTACAATGATCTGAGGAAAGAACCTTGAAGTTTTAACAATTCAGTCCTCATTAGTCTCAGTAATCCGATCTCCTATATGAAATTGCTACAGGTCAGATTGTGAATGATTGACCTCCCTCCTCTTTTTTCACAGTAAATGGGTTGAATATATATATATATCTTTGAGTATCCCCAATACAGTTCCCAAAAATCCCTAATTAATTGACAGTCCGTAGCCACCCAGTGCAGCATCAGATGGTGGAAAACCAATCCTACCAAAAATTCAAGCAGCATGCCCATACCCTGCGCCACTCCAATAATAATGTCTCCATCTGTAAACTCCTCTACATTGAAAGCCTTTGCCTCTCCTTATGCATTTGTAATCTCTTGGGATCTGATCTGCCGACTGGGATGTCCTCGCCATTAAAGCTTGGCCTTTATTTCCACTTGAACGTCGCCACTATGTTCTCAACTCTGTGACCTCAGCTACCTCAAAATAGCTCTAGCAATCTACAAAAAATAAGCAAGAATTAAGTATTATCATCTACTAAACCAACAGGAAGATAATCATTTTACTAAACCAAGCTCTAAATGCGTAAACATAGATATCAGGCCATGAATTCTCAGCATCGCGCATCAAAAATGCATATACAATGCCAAAAATGGTCGAGTCAACCATCGTTGACCAAAGACATGCATCGGGCCTTAAATCGGTTTCAAAATCCTATCAATTTGCCTTCCCGCCTTTTTCTTGCTTAAATCCTTGTATATTGCAAATGTATGTTTCCTTTGTATATCGGGCTTGTATGTCTTGATATACAAGCATTCCGAACATACAAGGATCCCTTTTCGTCTCAACTTTCTATTCGGGTTTTGAGAATGCATCTATCTCTTTGCATGTATTGCTTGTATGTGGAGATATACATTCCAATTTATACAAGTCGATACATACAAACCCCTTTATATGTCCCTGTCAAACTTCAACTTCTTTATTGACCGCAGTTTATGACTCCTGTCAAATCCATGATGTATAAAACACAATGCATCTTTTGATATACAATTGGGCGTGATACATTGTATTAACCGGATTTAAGATTCCTCTGAGTTCTGTCTTGTATATCGGCAATGTATGAAATGCAATGTATCTCTTAATATACATTCGAGTTTGATACATTGCATTTATTAGATTTCAATTTCTTTTGGATTCTGGTGCTTGTATGTATTGAGCAATGCATGTTTCGAAACATACATACAAGGCACAAAAAATACAAGCCCTTAACTCCATTTGATATCTCCTCAGGCCCACACAATGTATATAACCTTTGTATCTCTCCAATAAACAAGCCCGCATACATACAAGGATTTAACCTTGATTCATAACCTATTCGGGTCTGCGGCCTGCAAAAGTGCAATGCGTGTCCTCAATATACAAAGTACAAAGAATACAACGAACAAACCAAGTTTAAAAAACTTTCAGATCTGAGCCATGTATAAGTGCAATGTATATCGGCTTTGTATGTAAGATACATACATGGTGCAAAACATACATTGACGTAACCAACTTTAATAGAACTGCCGGGCCCACCTTTGTATAAATCCTGAAATGTATGCATTGAAACATGTATATATAAAGTGCAGAACATACAAACATAAAATCCTATTTCATAAACATTTCGGTTCTGCTGCTTGTATATAACCTTGTATTTCAACTTTGTATACTTCGCACTTTCAAACATACAAACCAAAAATACATTCGACAGACTTAACAAAATATTCATTTCAACTTCCAACCGTGTCGGGTCCACTTTGCATGTATAGATTGAACATTAGCGAAATGCATACAAGGCAAACAATGTATAAAAAAATTGATATACAAAATCATTTGTATGGGCAACATACAATGACCTAACATACAAGGCCATTGTATATGCAACCCAAAGACTGACGCGACTATGTATAAAAATGACTTTGCATATACAAACGTTTTGTATATGGAAAGCGATATACAAAGGACTTTGTATACAAGTGAACTTGTATACAAAGGGCCTTGCATATGCAACTCGATATACAAAAGACATTGTATATGCAACAGCAAACCCTCCCTTGTATATTTTACCAAAATACTCATAACTTGCAAAATACAGGGAATTTTAACATGGTTCAAAAAGCAACCCTAGCTCATTTTTTACAAGGAATTCATCTGTACTTTTCCCTAGTACTAAAATGTATTTTTTTTGTTTTCAACAAGGTTTGCAACTTTCACTCTCTTTTTCCCTTTACTACCAAACAGAACAACACACAAGCAAAAAGTGACAGCCACAGCAGGGGTCCTCATTTTGCTAGGGAGTAAAATGGGGCGTGTTGTGGACATCACAACAGGGTGTTGTTTATCTCTCCAACTAGGAAGACTTTTAAATTCTCTTTCTTCCTAGCACTAATAACTTAGTAGAATATGAAGCATTGCTAACAGAATTGAATATTGTTAGAAGATATGACATTAAACTTTTGGCTATCTTTGGAGATTTAGAATTAATTATTTCACAAATCAAAGGAAAATATTCTTCAAAGAATAAGAGGTTAAAGAAATAAAGAAATGATGTATGGGATGACATTGAGATGTTTGATGCTTTCTCCATAAATTGGGTGGACAGGTCAAAAAACATAATGGCTGATTTTCTAGCTAATATAGCATTGAAGAGGGATGATGTTACTCTTGTAGGAATAACCGAAGTTGAATTCAAAACTAGACCTTACTATCCTAGATAATATATACAACTAGAAAGTATTTAATGATGAAGATGATGTCCTTAGATTCATACACTGTGTTGAGCAGTATGAGAATCAAGAGATTGATTTTAATGCACATGTTGAAGAAATAGATGGTAAACAAACCTTATTTAGAAAAGAGATCGTACAAATAAAAACAAACAAGATTCCTAGAGGGTTAGTAGCTTTGGAGAAGGTATTTGACCATAATGATCGATCTCTAGTTAAGCAAGCCCCTACTAAAAAAGAAGATCTTGAAGAAATCAATTTGGGTACTGAATTAGCCCCCAAGAAGGTATACATTGGAAAGAAGATTAGCCCAACAGTGAGAAAGATGCTGATTGCATTGCTCAGGAGATACAAACATGTTTTTGCATGGTCCTATGATGACCTCAAAGCATATAGGGAGGATTTGTTCCAACATGAAATACCTCTCAAACCAAATGTTAAGCCTTTCAGAATAAAGCAGAGGCCCATTAATCCTATCTTGGAGCCAAAAATTTATGAGGAGTTGATGAAACTGAGAGAAGGGGGCATAATCAAGCCTATCTGACATTCAACTTGGGTATCAAATTTGGTGCTTGTGAGAAAGAAAAATGGAGATATTAGATTGTGTGTTGACTTTAGGAATTTGAATATGGCATCTCTTAAAGACAACTACCCCCTCCCTAACATGGAAGCAGTATTGCAGAGAGTTACATGATGTGAAATATTGTCCCTAATTGATGGATTCTCTGGATATAATCAAGTCAAGGTGAAATAATTTGAGCAGTACAAGACTGCATTTACCACTCCTTGGGGAACATATGTGTATGTAAGGATGCCATTCGGTCTCACCAATGTAGGAGTCACCTTTCAAAGAGCAATGGATGTGGCATTTAGTGAATTGATAAATATTATAATGGTGGTATATTAGGATGATATTACTGCTTACTCCAAGAAAGCAGAAGATCATGTTGATCATTTAGAAAGAATATTCATTAAATCTTTGGAGTATGGTATTAGATTGAACCCTATGAAATGTTAGTTTGTTGTTATTGAGGGTAAACTCTTAAGGCATATAGTGTCAAAAGAGGGAGTCAGAATAGATTCTGAGAGAGTGGAAGCTATAGACAAAGTACCCATACCCAATACTGTTAAAACCATCCAATCCTTCTTTGGGCAGATTAATTTTGTCAGGAAGTTTGTATCAAACTTTGTTGAGCTTGTCAAACCCATATCAAAGATGCTTAAGAAAGGAGAAAAAATTGACTAGACTACAGAAGCATTAGATGCCTTTTCATCTATAAAAAGAGCCATTAAAGGGCCCCAATCCTTAAATCACCTGATTTCTCTAAAGCTTTCCAAATATTCTCATTTTCTTCCTTCCATACTATAGCGGCTGTTATGTTGCAGAAAAATGATGAAGGCCATGAGAAACCTGTATCATTCTTTAGTAAGTCATTGCAGGGATCAGAGCTAAAATATGACATTATGGAAAAGCAAGCTTATGCTTTGGTCAAGGCTGTGAAAGATTTTAGTCCATACTTGGTTGGAGCCAAAGTAGTAACATATGTACCACATATAGCTGTGAAGGATATCATGGTACAAACTGAGGTAACAAGAAGGAGGTGTAGATGGATTAACAAAATTCAAGAATTCAATATGGAAATCCAAATTACTAAATTGGTTAGGGGACAAGTCTTGGCCAATTTAATGGTAGAAACAAACATAGAGGCTAATCACATTTGCAATGTGGAAAAAGATGGTAACACACAATCAAGTATTGAAGACACCCCATGGTATAACGATATAGCATATTATCTTAAACATATGGAGTGTCCTACGAGAATGAATGATAATCAAAAAAGAACATTAAAATTACAAGCATCCAAGTATGTCTTCATAGAAGGAGATTTATTTTGGAAGAATTGAGATGGAGTATTATTACTTTGCCTTGATGAAACACAAGCAGGACAAGCCTTGAGAGAAATACATGAGGGGGTATGTGGAGGACATTATTCAACAAAGACCACATCACATAAAATCCTTAGAGTGGGTTATTACTGGCCTAAAGTATTCAATGATGCATTTACATATGTAAGAAAATGTGAACCTCGCCAGAAGTTCTTAAAGAAGCTACAATATCAAGGAGATTTACCATTAAGGCCATTGCAAATAGATGCCCCTTTTCACCAATGGGGACTTGACTTCATTGGGGAAATACAGGAAAGATCTAGTGGAGGACATAGATGGATACTTGTAGCGACAAATTATTTTACTAAGTGGGTAGAAGCAATTCCAATAAGACATGCCACCAGTAAAGCAGTGATAAATTTTCTTATGGAGAACATCATAACCAGATTTGGTACACCAGTAAGGTTGATCACAGATAATGGGATGTGTTTCAGATCTGAAGAATTTAAGGATTTCTTCACAACATATGGTATTCATGTTTCTTATGCTACTCCTTACCATCCCAAGCCAATGTTCAGGCATAGTCAAGTAATAAAATTCTCTTAAAGATTATAAAAAGGATGTTAGAAGGAAATAAGAAAGCATGGGATTCAAAATAGAATCACTGTAAAGAAGGCAATTGGAAAGTCTCCGTTTGAATTAGTATATGGGACATAGGCTCCATTTTAGAATCTATTACTAGTTTGTCAATTCATCCTCAAAGAAGACTTGGATGTTCCAGAACCAATGGAAGAAAGAATGGAACAACTGGAAGAATTGGATGAGGTAAGAAGGATGGCTCAGAAGAAAAACATCAAATTACAGTCACAAGTAAAATACCTGTTTGACAAGAAGGCCAAGGGGAGAAAATTTGAAATAAATGATCTTGTACTAATGTGGAATGCTAGAGGTCAAGAGAAAGGAAAACATGGGAAGTTTGAAGCCTTATGGCTAGGGCCTTTCATTGTTGTTGGTAAAGGAGGAGAAGACTCATACTATTTGCAAAATATGTTAGGAGAGGAGCAGGAATTGCTATTACATGGACAATTCCTAAACTTTTCTTTTCATAAAATATTTTCCATCCATAGTGATACAAAAAGAGTAAAGTATGGTCAGTGCATGGACAATACTTGATAAACTCTCAAAATTTCTTTCCATGCGCAGGAGTTTAGGATATTATAAAAGAGACTGGGATTTGAAGGTACATAGACAAACCTAGAGCTCTATAAACCAAAAATAAAATTTTCCATGTACAATAGAATAGGAATATTCCCCATTCCTATCATTCATCACCCTTGTATCCTATTCCCATTTTATCATTTCCCCCACATTCATAAAAGATGCATAATATAAAGAATAATTGGTCTTCTCTAAAAGATATTTTGGATTCTTACAATGATTGGTATAATCATTCATCCTCAATTAGAGCCACTATTGGAACTGGATTTCTTATAAAATTTCTAAGCACCTTTTTCACATCTTTTTCCATAATAAGTCATTCTACCCTAGAAAAAACTCATTTTCATCCTTTACCGCCATACCACTACCATGTTAGTCAAATGCACATTACTCACATAATACCTCCATACCGCAGAACACTATTGAGAAGGCCGTGGTACCACGGTGAAAAGAACTACCATACTGCAATACCGAAGCATGTAAATATTAGGTTGGCGGTACCACGGTGAACCGCTAGAAGATAAAAGATGCCTTACCATGATACCGTAAGGAATGAGAAGGTAGCTTATGGTAAGGAGGTAACCATGGAGATAGCATTTGTAGTTACACTGCTATACCTCGATGGGCAGCAACACTGTCAGTGGTAGTGAGATGACACTGGGATACTGCAAGAGTCTAAAGGAAACCCTGAGGTAAAGAGGTAACATTAATAAAGGTGCCAAAAGCTGACCCATGATACTGTGTATATAAAGTTTTTACCATGCAATAGCATGGTAACATAAAAGGTGAGTATTTTGACACACCACGATACTGTGTGGGTAGAAGGAACAAGTTGAGGTGGTGCGGTAATTAAAGCTATCACTCGATTTAATGCATACCAGTCACATCACATCAAAATTCAAAGATTTGAAATATGCATGGAGATTGAAATCATGCGAATTGAATGAGTAAAGAATCGATTCTGCATTGGCCTCTGAAGTAAGAAGAACAAAAAAAATCCATCAGTCAGATTTGCATAGAAAGAATCATGTTGGAGCTTAAGTTCTCAACTACAGAGAGATTCTCAAAAGTGATAATTCCAAGTAAGGGTTCTTCATTTCCTCCTATAAATTTATAAAGCAAATGGTACCTAAGAAGGAAACTGGTACTAAGAAAGAGGAAACAAAAAGTAATAAAAAACCATTACATTAACCTTTACTTTCTCTCTTGCCTGGGTCAGTTGACAAGGGTCTAAAGAAGATATTCAGAGATTTAGCTTAGGGATGTTGGGACCCTAAAATACCACAGTCAGGATGGGGCTTGTACTATTATTTCTATAAGAACATAGTAGAAAAGAGTCCCATTTCAAACCCTTGGAATCTAGACTTAGCTAAATTGATTGTCTCAGATGTTTTTGTTGATATTGACCTAGTTAAAGCCTTTGCTTCAAGATATCATGCTCCAACCAAGATAGTAAGGTTGCCAAATGGGGAGTGTTTGGTTGATGTCTCTAGAGAGGCCATCATAAGGTGTTTCAGGTTGAATAAACAGGCCATAACTGAGATTAATTTAGATAAACTAGAACAAGAATATAAGAGGCTTAGAAACACTTAGAGAATTGATGAACTCTAAGTGTACATGAAGAGAGGTGATGGAAATAGGGTAATACCCATTCCAGCCTCTAAGGCAAATGTAGAGTTCCAGGTATATTTTCAAAAGATCTACTATGCATTATGCTAGGTACTGGGGATAGATCCAGAGAATTGCATGCAGATAGGTCTAATGCACATGGCGATGATAATTCAGCATGCATAAACCAATATGGAATTTGATTTTGCCTCTTTGATTGAAAAACAAATACATGATGATTTAATACAAGTTAGGGAAGCCAAGATGCCCATTACATTAAAAAGGTACTCTATGTTGTATCATTTGATTTTGTACCAAAATGAAACCAAGTGGACTACTAGAATGAAATTGTGCACTCACCTATGTGGAGAAAGGCTCCTTGTCCAAAACTAGTGCCATATTTGGGATGGTAGATGGAATGAATGCAATTATGTTATTTTTAGAGACAATTTTGTTTACAGGGTGTTGAGAGCCCTTGGTTTTGCACCCCAAAGGATTCCTCAATCCATCATGGAGGTTCTGAGGTTTGCACAATACTTGCCAAACCAATGGTCGTGGGTTCTCCCACAGGGATTAATGGAGCGTGCTTTGTCATTAGTTAATTTATTTTATGTTAACATTTATCAAACAAACTTTGAAAAGCTGTTATGAAGAGTTGTAACTAATTTAAAAACTGTCTGCTCCCTATATATATAGGATATGGACCAGGGGCAATATTATTATTGAGCGCACACACACACACACACACACACACATATATAACTATACTCAATATACCAATTGCATGCACATAATTTAGTGAAGAGTCAAATGGAAAATCGATAAAGTTATGATCCTATTTTGTGTTATTATTTGTTGAAGTGAAAACCAATTGCATGTTCTTGGCCATTACAGTTATCTTCAATTATCTGATTCCATTCGAAGTGAATACTGCTTTCTGTAAGATTTTATTGCTTGTGTGATTTATTTACCTAAAATTCTCAAGTAGAATTTATAATTCAAGTAGATATATCATAGTAATTGAGTTAGCTCTTAGATAAATAAGAGAAACTACAATTCAGCGTTGTTATACTATCTCCATTGGAATATAATTGATTGTTCAAATTAAGTGTGTATCAAGCATATACCTTGTTGTCAATATTAACTGTGTGGATACATTCAATTGCTCCTTCAAGTAAGGATTAGAAGTACTTCTGGATAATTCATAGCAATCCAAATATAAAATAGTGGATAAAGTAAAGAAGAGTTTAACAACCACATTCTTGCACCCTTGTACTAGATAAAAGCCTCTCATGTGCCAAATAATCAAGTATTCACCAAAAAACAATCATTCTTTAAATTCCATTTCTCTATCACCTAAGTAAGGCACTGGTCATATTCATATTAAAACATAAATACATATCCATCACCTTAGGATCTTTTAACTACATCTATTAACCAAATGTATTTATTTTATTTGATATTGCTTATACAATTTATACTAAATTTCCCATTAGGTCTATCTCATTCATAAAATTGCCATTGTGAAATAGATCATAAACTAGGAAACATATCATAAATCTTCTCATTCACATAGGTACACCCACCTAGGCCTGGAAGAACCTAAAGAGTAGAAGATTCAATTATACTAATTGGTCTTGTTCGTTAGCCAAAAATGTATCAAGGGCTTGGCAACCCCTTGTGGTCTTCAATGAGCATTTTTGAGACCTAACAGATGCAACACTGTCTAGCATAAGGGTTGGTTGTTGAGGTAAAGGCTATTGTGGCTGGAGGTAACTAGTAATGGTGTTTTACCAAGGTTGGTTTCCTAGCCATTGTTGTGGCCATGGATTTTGCGGTGTCTGTTCAAGTACATGACCACTAAGAGGGGGGTGAATTAGTGGTCTATAAACTTTTGAAACCTTTTGCACCCTTTAACTCACATGATAAAGAATGAGAGAGACTTCAAATATTTATCAAATACATATGCACAAGTATGATTATAAACATTATGATCAAGACCTCAAAGAAAAAACATTAAGGCACAAACATAAAGATAAACAAAATGAACCATAACACATGTTCATTTTCATGAGTTGAAAACCCTCATAGGGATGAAAAAGCACTCAGAAAATGCCTTACTAGCTTAATCAAGAACATGCCTCACTGGCTACACAAAATGCGTCACTGGTAATTCAAGTGCCTCACTAGAAAAATGTACCTCACTGGCAAAATGTACCTCATTGGATAAATGTGCCTCACTGGCAATTAGATGAACATGAGAAAGAAAAGTTAATTCAAAGGGACACTCTGATTCATTATAGTACAATACACCTTCAACATTACTTTCGTCAACACCAAAGACTTCTTCTCAGCATAATCTATCTTTGTCTTGAACAAGTACTACCACTGTATTCATAAGAATCCCTACACTCTCAACCTCTACTGATAGTCTCAATCTGCAACATCAATAAAGCCTTCTTCTATACACTAATTTATATCATTTGACAATTATATCTTCAAACTATAAACATTCCAACTCCCATACAAAAGATCATTACAGATGAAAATGAAATCTTGATCACAACTCTATAGCACAAGAGGTAATGAACACCATATGAAGTAATGACTGTACCATATCACCCTAATCCATTAACAATGGAAATATGAAGACCAATGATAAAACTCCATTCTACCCTATGAAATGAGTATAGACCTATGCATCACATAACAAACCCTAAATGGTAAAAGTCCACCATTTCTCTACATCTTCCTTGTATAACACTAAAATCATACTTTACATTTGAATATTTCTATATCACAGACTGCATCACTAAACTTGACAATATGTACATGCATCTATAGATTTGTCTCTCAAGAACACAAAACATGAATCTTCATCACACATAACAACATACAGAGTGAGCTATCAATTTCACTGGACCATCTAATTCGGTGAGAAAATGAATATGAATAGTTATGGCTTCTTTAACGAACCTGCCCATCAAAATTAACTGAGCTAGATATCCATTAGCATTTGAATGTCTTTTAAATTTTGACCTTAGATTATCCTTTTCGCGCCTTTAAAATTTTTAATCGTAGCCTTTGATTATATTTTTCTGCCCAAGCTTAGATATTGTGACTGGAGGAGATGGTTGTGAAAGGAGTGGGCCGGTCATCACTAACATTTAAAAACCCCTTTAGAAGGTAAACTTTAGTGATGTTACCTTCTGTAAAAGGTCACTGAGGAATTAAAACATAAAGTATGATGGTAAGATGTTTGAGAGACTTTGTTTAGGGTTTTAGGATAGATTAGGATTAGATTCAAGTTTTTATGAACTTATCTTTAGATACACACCCTAGCTTATTTTTATACCACAAAAATAACTTTCAAAAGCTCAGTTGTAGAGAAAGAGAATAATAATAAAGATATATAATCTAAGCATAGGGATTTTAGGGTTAGGATTAGGGTTTATGAACTCACTTAGACTACATAGATTTTAGGATGTCAACAAAACTCAAACCCATTTAGGATTAGATTCCAAACAAAGGTATCTATCAATACATGGAAACCCTGACCAGATGAAGACATAAGCCTACACAATCTTTGATTAGCAAATACATCTCAACAACATGCAAAGCCTTTACTTCACTAGGGTTGAACAGATCAACATCACCACTAAAGCTACCAATTTACGAACACATTCATCTTGCATCAATATAAAGTTTCTTGAAGCAACCATGAAGATGATTCTTAGACAAGTCAATCTATCAATCTTTGACACTTCTATGAACTGTACCAAGCACCATCAACTCAATGAGTAAGGGAATGATGATAATGATAGGAGAATGATCACCAAGTTTTGATATGAACTGACATCTTACCAACATGAGCATATCTTACGATGAAAGTAAGCAACTTGATGAGGTCATCAAAGATCAATATATATCATGAAAACCTTTGAGCCATGAACAACTTCATGTTAACTCCATCACATGTTTGATGTCTTTACCACATGTTTGATATCTTTGCATGACAATCACCTCAATACCCATGTGAACATCCTATCCTCACAATCACAACCTGCCATTGAACCCTTTGACATCAATGACAACTATCGCAACAATCTCCCCCTTTGTCATTGATGGAAAAAATAAACAATCACTCCACATTCTCTCTCTCTCTCTCTCTCTCTCTCTCTCTCTCTCTCTCTCTCTCTCTCTCTCTCTCTCTCTCTCTCTCTCTCTCTCTCTCTCTCTCTCTCTCTCTCTCTCTCTCTCTCTCTCTCTCTCTCTCTCTCTCTCTCTCTCTCTCTCTCTCTCTCTCCCTCCCTTTGACATCAATTGACAAAGGGAAAACATCATATCTTATGCTAGCATGAAGCTCCCCCTCAATGATAAAGAACAATGCATTGTCAACCACTACAACCTTGCTCACATATATCTCTATCAGTTCATAATGAAAACAAAATACTCCTTGAGCACTAGCAATATCTTAACCACACAACCAAGAATTCCTTCTGTACATGAAACCTTTTGTTTTAAAGATCAAAGAATGTATTAGCTTGTTATTCTTTGAGCTTGAACCCTTGTCAACCATGCTGTCCTATTCACTTTTAGAGACATTCAGCACCATCAAATCATCATATCAACAAATGAAGCATGTGAACTTCATCTGCAACAAATAAGATCATTATCGTGCCTTCATGTTTCCATGCATGACTCTTGCACACTACCTCTTAGAGACACACCAATGTCTCATTCTTTGCAAGCCCTACACTATTCATAGTGCAATCTTTGCATATCATGACTGAACTACTCATTGGCACTTGCTCACAACACTATTATTGAATTCTACCCTTGTCATCTTGCAACTTGATGGAATCAACCTTGATGAATGCCATATTTGATCTAAGACATCACTATGCAAACTGTGACTAAGAAAACATTCAAGGAGAACACTGTATTTTGTCAAGGCTACAACAATAAACATGAAACTTAAGTTGAGTAATAACACTATCATTGTCCAAGCATTACATCATTGTATATTACAAAGCAATGATGGTGCCAAAGTCTACTTCCCTTGAACTTATATCTAAAAGAAACCACTATCAGTGATACCAATGTAGCAAACTGATATGTCTGATATGCTCTTCAAAGTCAGTCATGAAAATCATTGTCATACATTGCAAGGACAATCCTCTTGCTTTATACTTAGATAAATATTATATCTTGTTCCAAGACACTCACAGAGTTAAAGAATGCTGACAAAAAGGTTGTAAAGTCTAGTTTTACACATGCCAACTATATTTTCTTGACCATATCCTATGACTGTCTCCAAACATTAAGTGACTAAGACCTCTCAACTCCATTATGTAGACCTTGTATTGATCCACTATCATACACTTATCTCTCCTAACATAAATAATCTTCTCAATCCAATAAACACAAGCAATTACTGTTAGAAGCAAATTGAAGAGCATTCATTGATAAGAACATTTGATCAAGTTTACTAAGGACACTACCAATAATGTAAAACCTTGGAGCAAGCAAGAACTACCTCATGAACCAATCATACTCTATCAACTTTGACAACTATGTATCAACAACAAACCTTCACCTTGTAATGCTCTGCCCCTTGAACATTGATCCCTTGAGAACACCATGATAATGAAGACCAATTAGATGGTCACTACTTCAAATTTGACCTCCTTGCATCTCAACATGAACACTACTTGTAGAAACATAGAATCAAAAAAATAAAATAAATACCACATTGTCCAATATAAAGATCAAGTCCACTATCATGAATGAATGTCAATATGTAATGTTATACCAACCAAAGCATTTTAAAACCAACTGTCCAATATCCTCTTAGCTCTATTATTATTGCTTCAAACCAAACTTAGGTCTCAATGACAAACACTGTACAACAGTAAGGCAACAAAGACTTCACTTGCATTAGAGATACACTAATTACTTGATCATCTATTTTTGAGATTCTCTTTCTACTTGACCCTCTACAAAATAACATAGTGAATATTGTGTTATAAGCACAAAATGATGTCATATTTAGATTGCCCTATTTCCACTATTATTGCCTTGTTACAACAGGCACTGTCAAATCTGAAAACTTAGAGAGATCACTGCATAATATAATGAGTAGGAGAAAAAATAGTCCTCAATCTGAAAACTCTATACTCATGCAAGATTTAGTGAAAATCTGAAAAAGAAAACACTGTCAGCACTTTGAATTGGAAAATGTCATCAGTGAAGAAAAAGGTTGTCATCATTGATTAAGAGGATCACTGTAATGTTCAATTAAGACTGCAACTAAACTGAAATACACTGTCACAGTACTAGATATCACTGCCACCATCTGCAAACTTAGACTACCTTATATTTGTACTGTCACAGAGTTCATTATTTTTGAGAAGACTCTTGAACAATGAGTATGCCTAAGGTCTATTAAATTGTAGAAGCTCTATCTTTCATGATCTTGATCTTTCACTGATAGACTACTTCTACCCTTTTAACAATCATACAAAACTTTTCAAAACCTTAAACTTTCATTGATGCCTCTAATCATGACAATCATGGGCCTTTACATTGTGACAATCTTCACTATTCTTAGATAGATCTTCAACTTGAGCTTCAAACCAAGATAGATAATCAGTTACATCACTTCCATATTGCATACTATTAGTGACCATAAATGTCAAACCTCTCAATTTCATGGTATCATTGACTATTATAACAGTGGGATTGTCTCAGTGACTGTCTTGAATTGTCCTTGTACAAGCTAATACAGTCTTTGATAGGCAACCTCCCTTGTAATGATTCAAGATCACCACATCACTTATACCCTCTAAGATCTCATGCACCAAATCAATCAAGTATAAACATCCATCAACAAACCTTCTTAAGCTCCTTGGGGTTGAAGGTGTTTGGTGGAAAATTGGATTTTTTAATGTTCTAGTGTTTCGATGTTTAAATCCACCTTTCCACTTTACATTCAAGGATCTAGGGTCGAGTGGCAATTCACTATCATACCCTACAGCCACTGTGAGATGTAGGGAATCTTGGCTTAGGATGTTTAATAGTTAATTTTCTCTCTCCTATGCTCAATTAACCATTAAAACCCTAATTATGTAAAAATAGAAGTAAATAGATGAATTATAGAAAATGCTTCTACAGACAGAAGCAAAATACCAAATTACAGAGTACCTATTTTCGGGGACCCGAGGTAGAAAAGTCAGGGACATGGGAGCGGGCACCCAAGTCTAAGGCCCTATTTTTTGTCTGGATCTGGCAACAAGATCTGCAACCTAAATCTTCTATATCAGAGATTTTCCTGACAAAAAACTTTGGGGACTAGGGAGCGGGGACCCTAGTCAAGGGGGTAGATTTTCTTCCTTTCCTACACTTCAGACACTCCAATATGCTCCTCTGCAACTCCACTCAGTCCAACTCCTCAACCTATAACCTGCAATCATGGAAACTTAGTTTGGGGGTTGTGGTGTTTAGGAGCTTGCCTCAGTCAAGCCCCGAAAGGACACTTAAGTCTTCCAAACACCTTTGTCAAATAGAGAGAGCATGCCCTTGTGAGACAGAGACCAAATCCAAATGAAACAATGATAGAAAGTACAATGATATCACCTTGTAGTGAAGATCTCATGGGAGGAAGATGTTCTTCATTCCATGAGGAGATGAATGCTCAAATGTGCAAATACAAACACATAAACAAAACAAGTCTGCTCTTGCAACACTATGAAAGCTTTGAATCATCTTAGGATGCCAAAATCACATGAGCATAATCTAGTTTCTAAATGAATGCCTAAGAATGTTTTTATATGCAACTACAAACACTCCTTCCAAGATTTTCATAATTCAAAACTTACCGTGTCAACAATGGACCCAAATAACAGTCATAAACCGACACCCAGAAATTAGGGCTACCCCAAAATAGGGCAGGACTAGGGCGTGGGTGCCCAAGTCCTCCCCCTATTTTGGGTAGGCTATAGCTCAAGGGGTCCTCCTAGGTACCATTTTTCATGTTACCTAGGGCTCATTCCATCAGGATGCCAAAATATGAACTAAGATTTCCTAAATGCATGCTAAACACCCTGGAGCTAAACCTTATGAGGGAAAATCCCCCAAGGGGACATTTTCTGATGTTACATTTAGTCCCCACTTTAATGTATTTATAAATGTGAGGCCAATACATGCATTAAAGTATAGTCACAAACACAGCAAACATGCCAAGCATGGAGAAGACATGCCAATCACATAGAAGACAGTAATAGGCATGCAAAACACGGAGAAGATAGTCAATGCATAAAAGACACATTAATGCATGGAAGACATGCATGATTTCTTTTCTTTTCTTTTTCTTATATACATGTGTAATCTATGAAGTCAAAATGAAGTTTTAAATACAAATCAAATGCAAAATACAAATGATACCTTCACTTGACCCACAAATCCAAGGGTGGAAGGAGTTGCACCCAAGCTCCTTAGATTTTACCCAATTTGATTGAAATGTGGATTGCTCAAATGCTTGCTCAAAACAATGGAGATAAGGGATTGGATGATCGATTGATAGATTAGATGGAATGGCTAGACTGATTTTAGCATTATGATGTTGAGATGAGAAGATTTTGGAGAGATTTTGGTAGAGTTTGGATGCTAGAAGAAGTCCCTCCTAATGGCTTGGGTGAGGGTCTCATTTATAGAGTTTTGGAAATGAGGATGGAGGGTGAGGATTAAAAGATGAGATCAAGGGCTAGGAATCAATGAGAGTTAGGGTTAGGATTGAAGCCATAGCCTTGTGACAAGTGTCACAAGGGGAGTGGATGAGAGAGATCAAGGGTTGAATCTTGGTCAATGGGTTTGGAGGGCTCTCATTAAAAGTGAATTTTCAATTCACATGGGGAAAGGTGTGGAGGACAAAAAATGAATTAAAGATTCATTTTTGGGAGAGTGGATATGAAAAGTGAATTTTTAATTCAACTCATGGGGGAGTGTGAATTAAAAATTCACCTTTATGTGGGGATGTGAAGATGTACTCTTACATGTGTAAGAGAGTGATAAATGAGGGGTAAGGGAGATTTGACCATTTGAATAAAAGATTGATTTTTATTCAAAAGGTGTGTGGAAGGATGGGCTAAGCAAGGTTGACTAAGTGTTTATCTTAATTAACCTAGGTCTAGGGGATAGGCAGGCTAGGGTAGATTGATCAGTAGGATAGATTAATTAGATAAGACTGATTTATCTAATTAATCAGGATTAGAGAAATGGACAAAATCAACTAAATAAATATTAGAAATACTTATTCAATTGATGAGGATAGTGTTGTAAGGTATAGTGACAAATTAAATGAATTAATTGATCACAAGGGATAGACAGATGGTTAGGGATAAATTAATTAAATAAGGTGAATTTATTCAATTAATAGGGGGGATGAATTGGTGTAAAGGTACGGGAAACTAGTTTGCAGAGCAAGCCAATTTTAGGTGTCTACATTTGCCCCTCTTTGAGATGGTGTTGCGGCTAAGTAACATCATTTCAAAGAAGTTAAAACATAGAGTTGGATTAGATAGAAAAAAGATTTTGGCTTAGAAGAATAGGGTAAGGTTTGGGGATAATTGGTAAGGGTGATGCCCCCTCGAGAGGATAGGCGGGTTGCAAGAATACAGTTGTGCTCTCGAAATGGATGGAACAGATTAGTAGAAGTGGTTGGAGGATAAGGGGTGAGATGAAAGTGTGATAATGTTGGGAGATTGATTGCTGGATGATCATTGTGCTGAAAATGATTTAGAGCAATCCTAGGTTTGATATAGAAAAGTGGATATTTTCACCAAGGTATAGAAGACCAGGGTGATGATGTTTATCCAACATTTGCATGGACTAGACACACAGACAAAGGGATGATCTCATGCATTCCCAAGATAGTATAACCTTTTCTAGATGAGGGAAGGGGACTCATAGCATAAGCCCTTAGTACACAAAAGGTATGATGGACCTTAGATGCATAAGGAGATCAATATGTTAGAACCGACCCTACAATCCACAAGATATGAATACTAGCTTGGAGTAATGAAACCAACCCACAAGCACAACATACAAAAGAAAGACTATGCCTCATTCTAGATGTTTTCGCCACATACCGTGATATAGTGAGATCAAGGTAGCTTTGATGTGATCTTTGAATAGGACAAAACATAAAAATAAAAAACAAAAAGACCAACGAACCAAACAAGTAGCCATTGTATCTCTTGCCAAAATGGATAATGATTTGATAGATTCTGCCTATCATAGAAATGATATATCCTAAGGCAGGAATCGATAGATGATTGGATCATGCTAAGTTGATGTTGTAAGATTGGCTCAAGATATGATGGTCACAAGTTGTGGTTGATGCTGATTTGATAGTTGATGATTTTTTATTAAGGGACAATGCTTTGATAGGTGATGTGATGCTTGGATCTAGTGTGAGCTCAGCGGGTTGGATGGGTGCATCTTAGGTACCTGAGTACTGAAAACTTCCTACGTATTCTAGACTGCCTACATACCTTGTATCCACGGGATCAAGGCACATTAAGATGCAGGTGGTTATGATATGTAGTTCTGATATGTGATGATGATGTGTGATGATGATTGATGTGATGATGTTTGGAAGATGAAATGTGTTGGATGATTTGTGTGATTGTGATGATAATTGTTTTTGGGATTTTGTGGATATTTTGATTTTTTTTTGGATTTTTTTGATTTTGTATTGTTTTTGGATTTTTTAATTTTGTATTGTTTTTGGATTTTTTTTTATTTTTGCATTATTTTTGGATTTTTTGATTTTGTATTGTTTTTGGATTTTCTGATTTTTTTATTTTTCATGATTTTTTTATTTTTTGGATTTTCATCATTTTCAGAAAGGAATGGTTTATTATGAGATGGTTGCATTGGATTTCATGTGGATAACCTTTATTCTAGATATGAATGACAAGGGAACACCAAGTCTAGAGGTGAAGGTGATGGGGTTGGATAGGGGGATTGGTGATGAAAGGATAATGGATAGGAGATTTGTGGTAGATGAATGGACAAGCGATAGGGATGCATGTTAGAAGATAGGGATGAGGGATAGGATAGGTATGCATGATATATGGATGGGGGGTTTTAGGATTTTCTCCAAGGGCTAGGTTAGAAGGAATCATATGCCCCCATGCTTAGAATTTTGCATGATGGGTTCATGTTTGAATGGATGGATTTTGTAGTAGATGGATGGAGGATATGCTTGGAAAGGGAGTATGCCGAGAGGTGTCCAAAGCAAGTTGATATTTTGCCCCTTGTCTTTATCAAGATCTAAGGAGGGCGATATAGTGGATAGAATGGATGGGGAATGATAGGATAAATAGGTGATGGTGGATAGGAATATGATAGGATAAGGATAAGATAGTGGATAAGATGTGCAAAGGATATTATGGATGTGGATGAAGGGTATGGTTTTGCCCCCAAGTGTAGGGATACAAAATGGATGGAGAAGGGATTACGCATGATGCCCACAAGGGGTTTTCATCATGGTACTTGCCCAAGGCGCCACAAGGAGTGGTTTTCACCATTTGGACGGATTTTTTCTGTTTACTATTTTCTTGATTTTTTTATTTTTTTGCTTTTTTGATGGATGGGAACTCTAGTGTTTGGTTCCATAGCAAGGAGAAGATGGTCCCATGTTGGATAGCATTATTGATGATGATTGCATGAATGTTGGTAGATAGGAGAAGATGGAATGTATGGTGGATAATGGATTATGATGTGGATTATGTGGATTATGATGTGGATTATGCAAAAGCATGGACCATAGGAATGTGATGGGGAAAATATGTAGGATAGTGAATGAAAGATGGAGAGATGGTGGTATGTGGGAATGTCAAATGGTGGAGGGGAACCAAGACCAATGGTTGCACACATTGTGATGTATTTGGGAGCTTGTACTTTGGATGTGGAGTTGGGAGTAATGGGGATCGGGATGGAGGATATTTGGATGGCCGATTTGTGGTTTTAGGGACCCAAATCGACTTAGGATTTATGGGATTTTTAGATGGGGAGAGGGATGTTTGGGATTTTGGGGTGGGTTGGGACGTAGATGCCTCATTAGAATTTGGTGCTTTTTTTTTAGGGACCCACACCATTTTTGTTTTTGCTTTTTCTTGTGATGGTGTGGGCTTTGATAGCCTTTTGGATTTTTCATTTTGATTAGAAGGGATAACATCTTTAGGCTTTGATGCTTTATGCATTGAGGCATTCAAATTATTACTTTTGAATCCCATGGATTTGGGGGAAGCTTCATGTTTGAAAGATGTGTGCTTTGGTTAGTCTTGATTGGGAAATTTAGTGGGTTTATGGGTGAAGGAGTAAAAAGTGGATTTATGGATAACTGGATGAGGGAATTTGAGGATGGGGATATTAGGAGTTGGGAGGATAGGAGGATAAGAGGATTTGTGGATAGGGATGTTGGGAGTTGGTAGAATAGGAAGTAAAGTGGATTTAATAGGAATATTTAGAGTTGGAAGTAGTGGAGGTAAATTTGATGGAGGGAGATGGATGGTCACATGCTTTTGCAAATGATAGGATGATGGAGGAGGGATGGCGACATATGCTTTGGGGGTGCGATGAGATGCACCATGTTTGGGATTGGATGAATGGATTTTGGAAGGTGGGTGGATGGTACCAACATGTTTAGGTTGTTTTTCTTGGAATGTATAGCCAAGGCCATGCAGGGATGGATGGAATGTGGTGTGAATGGTCCAAGATGCCTTGTTCATGAAGGCCTAAGCCTTTGCCTTGATAGTTCATGTGTTGGAGCATGTGACATGCAATGGGATGTTTGGTGCTTTGGAAACAAGACGCAAGTCCATTATTTATTGGAGATAGATAGGTGGTGGATGGAAGTTGTTCACATCCTACAAGGGGTTTACCACAGATGAAGGTGCTTTTTCCAAGTGGATAAGGGGATGGATTTGGGATGGGATTGGTAGATGGAGGTGAAGGATTCATGTGGGATGGTAAAGGGGTGGTAGAAGATGACATGAGATCAATAAGTTGATCAATAGATGGTAGGGGATCAGGGATGGGATTAGATGGGATGGTGAGATCTTGATTAAGAGAAGGGGTTGATGTTTCAACATGCTTTGGATTTGATTCTTGACATAACTCATGTGGTTTGATAGAAGTGGGAGTGACTTGGATAGATGAGGTTGGACACAATGGAGATAAGGGCTTGGATGATTGATTGATAGATTAGATGGAATGGCTAGAGTGATTTTGGCATTATGATGTTGGGATGTGAAGATTTTGGCAAGATTTTGGTAGAGTTTGGATGCCAGAAGAAGTCTCTCCTAATGGCTTGGGGAATGGTCTCATTTATAGAGTTTTAGAAATGAGGATGGAGGGTGAGGATCAATGAGAGTTAGGGTTAGGATTGAAGCCATAGCCGTGTGACAAGTGTCACAAGGGGAGTGGATGAGAGGGATCAAGGGTTGAATTTTGGTCAATGGGATTGGAGGGCTCTCATTAAATGTGCATTTTAAATTCACATGGGGAAAGGTGTGGAGGATTAAAATGAATTAAAGATTCATTTTTGGGAAGAGTGGACATGACAAGTGAATTTTTAATTCAACTCATGGCGGAGTGTGAATTAAAAATTCACCTTTATGTGGAGATGTGAAGATGTACTCTTACATGTGTAAGAGGGTGATAAATGAGGGGTAAGGGATATTTGACCATTTGAATAAAAGATTGATTTTTATTCAAAAGGTGTGTGGAAGGATGGGCTAAGCAAGGTTGACTAAGTGTTTAGCTTAATTAACCTAGGTCTAAGGTATAGGTAGGCTAGGGTAGATTGATCAGTAGGATAGATTAATTAGATAAGACTGATTTATCTAATTAATAGGGATTAGGGAAATGGACACAATCAACTAAATAAATATTAGAAATACTTATTTAATTGATGAGGATAGTGTTGTAAGGTATAGTGACAAATTAAATGAATTAATTGATCACAAGGGATAGACAGATGGTTAGGGATAAATTAATTAAATAAGGTAAATTTATTCAATTAATAGGGGGGATGAATTGGTGTAAAGGTATGGGAAACTAGTTTGCAGAGCAAGCCAATTTTAGGTGTCTACATTTGCCCCTCTTTGAGATGGTGTTGCGGCTAAGTAACATCATTTCAAAGAAGTTCAAACATAGAGTTGGATTAGATAGAAAAAAGATTTTGGCTTAGAAGAATAGGGTAAGGTTTGGGGATAATTGGTAAGGGTGATGCCCCCTCGAGAGGATAGGCGGGTTGCAAGAATATGGTTGTGCTCTCAAAATGGATGGAACAGATTGGTAGAAGTGGTTGGAGGATAAGGGGCGAGATTAAAGTGTGATAATGTTGGGAGATTGATTGGTGGATGATCATTGTGCTGAAAACGATTTAGAGCAATCCTAGGTTTGATATAGCAAAGTGGATATTTTCACCAAGGTATAGAAGACCAGGGTGATGATGTTTATCCAACATTTGCATGGACTAGACACACAAACAAAGGGATGATCTCATGCATGCCCAAGATAGTATAACCTTGTCCAGATGAGGGAAGGGGACTCATAGCATAATCCCTTAGTACAGAAAAGGTATGATGGACCTTAGATGCATAAGGAGATCAATATGCTAGAACCAACCCTACAATCGACAAGATATGAATACTAGCTTGGAGTAATGAAACCAACCCACAAGCATAACATACAAAAGCAAGACTATGCCCCATTTTAGATGTTTTCACCACATACCATGATATAGTGAGATCAAGGTAGCTTTGATGTGATCTTCGAATAGGACAAAAGATAAAAATAAAAAATAAAAAGGCCAACGAACCAAACAAGTAGCCATTGTATCTCTTGCCAAAATGGATAATGATTTCATAGATTCTGCCTATCATAGGAATGATATATCCTAAGGCAGGAATCGATGGATGATTGGATCATGCTTAGTTGATGTTGTAAGATTGGCTCAAGATATGATGGTGACAAGTTGTGGTTGATGATGATTTGATAGTTGATGATTTTTGATTAAGGGACAATGCTTTGATAGGTGATGTGATGCTTGGATCTAGTGTAAGCTCAGTGGGTTGGATGGGTGCATCTTAGGTAGCTGAGTACTAGAAACTTCGTACGTATTCTAGACTGCCTACATACCCTGTATCCACAGGACAAGGCACATTAAGATGTAGGTGGTTATGATATGTAGTTCTGATATGTGATGATGATGTGTGATGATGATTGATATGATGATGTTTGGAAGATGAAATGTGTTGGATGATTTGTGTGATTGTGATGATAATTATTTTTGGGATTTTGTGGATATTTTGATTTTTTTTGGGATTTTTTTAATTCTGTATTGTTTTTGGATTTTTTGATTTTATATTGTTTTTGGATTTTTTTAATTTTTGCATTGTTTTTGGATTTTTTGATTTTGTATATTTTCTAATTTTTTTATTTTTCATGATTTTTTGATTTTTTGGATTTTCATGATTTTCGAAAAGGAATGGTTTATTATGAGATGGTTGCATTGGATTTCGTGTGGATAAACTTTATGCTAGATACCAATGACAAGGGAACACCAAGTCTAGAGGTGAAGGTGATGGGGTTGGATAGGGGGATTGGCCATGAAAGGATAATGGATAGGAGATTTGTGGTAGATGAATGGACAAGTGATAGGGATTCATGTTAGAAGATAGGGATGAGGGATAGGATAGGTATGCATGATATATGGATGGGGGGTTTTAGGATTTTCTCCAAGGGCTAGGTTAGAAGGAATCATATGCCCCCATGCTTAGAATTTTGCATGATGGGTTCATATTTGAATGGATGGATTTTGTAGTAGATGGATGGAGGATATGCTTGGAAAGGGAGTATGCCGAGAGGTGTTCAAAGAAAGTTGTTGATATTTTGCCCCTTATCTTTATCAAGAACTAAGGAGGGGGATATATTGGATAGAATGGATGGGGAATGATAGGATAAATAGGGGATCGTGGATAGGAATATGATAGGATAAGGATAAGATAGTGGATAAGATGTGCAAAGGATATTATGGATGTGGATGAAGAATATGGTTTTTCCCCCAAGTGTAGGGATACAAAATGGATGGAGAAGGGATTACGCATGATGCCCACAAGGGTTTTTCATCATGGTACTTGCCCAAGGCACCACGAGGAGTGGTTTTCACCATTGGGCGGTTTTTTTTCTTTACTATTTTCTTGTTTTTTTTTTCTTTTTTGATGGAATGGGGACTCTAGCGTCTGTTTCCATAGCAAGGAGAAGATGGTCCCATGTTGGATAGCCTATTGGATGATGATTGCATGGATGTTGGTAGATAGGAAAAGATGGAATGGATTATGATGTGGATTATGATGTGGATTATGTAAAAGCATAGAGCATAGGAATGTGATGGGGAAGATAGGTAGGATAATGGACGAAAGATGGAGAAATGGGGGTATGTGGGAATTTCAAGTGGTGGAGGGGAACCAAGACCAACGGTTGCACACACCGTGATGTATTTGGAAGCTTGTACTTTGGATGTGGAGTTGGGAGTAATGGGGATCAGGATAGGGCATTTTTGGATGTTTGATTTGGGGTTTTAGGGACCCAAATAGACTTAGGATTTGGGGGATTTTTAGATGGGAAGGGGGATGGTTGGGATTGTGGGGTAGATTGAGATGTGGATGCCTCATTTGTTTTGATTGATCTTTGCTTAGGAACCCACACCATTTTTGTTTTTGCTTTTTCTTGTGATAGTGTGGGATTTGATAGCCTTTTGGATTTTTGATTTTGCTTGGAAGGGATAACATCTTTAGGCTTTTGTGCTTTATGAGTTGAGGCATTCAAATTTTTGAATCCCATGGATTTGGGGGAAGATTCATGTTTGGATGATGTGTGCTTTTGTTGGTCTTGATTGGGGATTTTAGGGGATTTATGGGTGGAGGGGTTAAAAGTGGATTTATGGATTAATGAATGAGGGGATTTGAGGATAGGGATGTTTGGGAGGATGGGAGGATAAGAGGATTTGTGGATAGGGATGTTTGGTGTTGGTAGGATAGGAGGTAGAGTGGATTTAATAGGAATATTTGGAGTTGGAAGTAGTGGAGGTAAATTTGATGGAGGAAGATGGATGGTCACATGGTTTTGCAAATGATAGGATGATGGAGGAGGGGTGGCGACATATGATTTGGGGGTGCGATGAGATGCACCATGTTTGGGATTGGATGAATGGATTTTGGATGGTGGGTGGATGGTATCAACATGTTTAGATTGTTTACCTTGGGATGTATAGTCAAGGCCATGCAAGGAAGGATGGAATGTGGTGTGAATGGGCTCCAAGATGCCTTGTTCATGAAGGCCTAAGCCTTTGCCTTGATAGTTCAAGTGTTGGAGCATACGACATGCAATGGGATGTTTGGTGCTTTGGAAACAAGACGTGAGTCTTTTATTTGTTGGAGAAGGATAGGTGGTGGATGGAAGTTGTTCACCTCCTAGGAGGGAGTCACCATAGATGAAGGTGCTTTTTCCAAGTGGATAAGGGGATGGGTTTGGGATGGGATTGGTAGATGGAGGTGGAGGATTAACAGTGGATGGTAAAGGGGTGGTAGAAGAAGAGGTGGGATCAATAAGTTGACCAATAGATGGGAGGGGATCGGGGATGGAATTAGGTGGGATTGTTAGATCTTGATTAAGAGAAGGGGTTGATGTTTCAACATGCTTTGGATTTGATTCTTGACATAACTCATTTGGTTGGATAGAAGTGGGAGTGACTTGGATAGATGTAATGGGTGCTTGGATGGATGTGATATGTGTTTGGATGGATGCGATAGGTGCTTGACTTAGGGGTTCTTGAACATGGTTGCATGATGGTTCTTGAGTTATGATAGGATATTGTTCAAGAGGTTTGGTGGATGTTGGTTTGCATGAGGGTGTTTGATTCCTTGCTAATAGCCAATGGATGGCATCCTTCATGAGTGTATGGGTTGAAGAATAATATAATGGATGAATAATGATGGTGGTTGGTGTGGGATTAGGATTGGGATTGGATAGGTGGGTGATGGGATTAGGTAGTGATGGTTCTTGGATGGGTTCAAGGATAGGTGTAGGATTAGATGGTGGTGTTGGAGGGATGGAGGATTTGGGGGATTCCTTTGCTTTGCTTAGTGATGTTCTTTGGAGGAAATCCCACAAGGATTCTTTGGATGTCATGGGCTTAGGATTTGGAAGATTTGATGGTGGATTAGATGCTGTATGGGTTATAGGGATTGGTGGATTGGGAGATACATAGGGTGATGGATTAAGATTACAGGAACATTGTGTTGGGGGAGTTGGGATTGATGGATTGTAAGGTAGGTAGTGTGATGGATTAAGGTTGATACGATGTGGATTAGAGGATGGGGGATTTGTATGGGGAAATGGTTGTCGATATAAGGTTTGGATTTCAGAGGTAAGGTGTGCTAGATTGGTGTTCCCTTGATCAAAGTAAGTATGACAAAGGTTGGGGGATGGATAAGGTGGAGGTATTGATTGGTTGGATAGGTATGATGGCATGGATGTGTAAGGGGATGGAGATTGATATGAGGGGAAAGGTTGATATGATGAAGGTTGATATGGTGGAAGTTGGTATGAGGTTGATGGATGATATGAGGTTGAAGGTTGATATGAGGTTGATGGAGTGGATATGTAGGATGAAGGTAGGTATGATGAAGGCTGAAAAAATGAAGATTGATATGATGTGGATGGGGATGATATGTAGGTTGTTTGTTGATATGATGAAGGTTGGGTAGGGGCTTGGGATTCTCCAATGATGAGGTGTGCTAAGGGCATATCTATAATGTCATTTTTGCATTTTTCCTTAGCATTAGGATCCATGTTCTCATAGACTTTTTTAAGTCTTTGTAAGTGTTGCATTGCTTCATAAGGATCCATTTTCTGGGAGAGATATGAGATGAAATGGAGGATAATGGATGATTGTGATGTTGGGAATCAAAATTTCAAGACCTTGGGATGATTTGATTTTATTTGTTTTTGATGGATGGTTCTCTATACTTTTGATAGACTAATGATCTTAAGCAATAGGGTTGATGTGATCAACTAAGGTCTTGATTTTTGATTGGGTTGATTTGGATTTGGAGTTTGATAATGATGTTGGGGGATTTTGTTAATGATGCGAATAATTGTGGTTGGGCTTTTGGATGAGGGGATGATGGAGGATGAAGGAGACTAGGTCCTTAACCAAGGTTTAATTTGCAAAAGATGATCTTTGATTAAGGATTAGGAATTGGAATGTTTGATTAGAGTTGACAATGGATGAGGGATGATTGATGTTGGATTTGATTTTGGTTTCGATTTGGATGAGGTCAGATTAGAATGATGTTGATAAATTGGATTAAGGATGATGAGGGTGATTAGGATAAGATTGGATTGAATGATTTGGATGATGATGTGGATAAGATAGGTGGTTAGGATGATTAGGATAGATGGGTGATTTGGATTTGAATGTGTTGGAAGAATGAGTTGAATGACTTGTCTTTATGTGTTTGATGTTTAGCTTGATTTGGCAATGTTTAATCAAATGATCACACATGTACAAACATGATCCACTCACACAAGACACAAGCAATTTTGGATTTTGAAAATGAAATTTAATGATGATTAAACAAGCACATGTGGAAGACACATCAACAAGCCCTAATTCCTAGTTTGAAATAGGGTATGGCCAATTAGGTCTTGGGCAATGTTTACACGAGGTTGACTAGGAATTGAAAGTGAAATCTTGTCACACAACCGGGAGAAGGGGGTAACTCACCCTTCACCTTCACTTCCAAAAGGTACAAAGTTCTTTGGGGCTTAGCCAAGAGTGACAAGATTCCAATTTCAATGAGGGTGTCTTTCGATTCAGCCTCAAATGAGGTCATCCCTAGGGGTGATGAAATCCCCTAGCAGGCCTCCTAGGAAAAGGTAAACAAAAGAAAATCAAAGTGAGGTGTTTTTGATCGCCAAGATCACCTTGCGGTGTGAGGAGAGAGCATACACATGCACACTTGATTTACACTTGCAGTGCGGTGCGAGGAGAGAGCATCAAAATGTGAGGAAGACAAGTCAAGCAATGGTTCTTTTTAGCCCAAATTTGAAGACGTGATTGAAGACATTGGTTGATTTTATGCCCAATTTCAATGATGTGTGATCAAACAATGTTCATTTTAGAAGCCCAAATCGAAATGTGTATGCAAACAATGATTTGTTTTATGTCCTACATTGAAGTGTGTTTACAAACAATGATTATGAAGAAATGAAAAATAGAATGAATGCACCTAATTATTTCATTGTCCAAATTGTTGTATTTGTTGTTCCTGATGTTGTTCCAGCTTTGTAAGATCCCTGCAAGTCACAAAATAAAAAATGAAGCAAGTAGACTAGCATAGGAGATTGTTATGCAAAAATCAAGAATCTGATAAAATCTATTGAAAATGAATTGATAGAGAAAAATAGATTACATGAATAGATTGTAGATGAAATTCCATGCACTTTGAAAAAAAATTCGTCGAAAAAGGCTGAGTTTTGCTCAAGTTATGTGCATTTGAAGTTTTGAAGCATCTTTGACTTTGACTGTGAAAAAAGGCTGGAAAATGTATAGTCACCTGATAAAATCCTCACAACTACGTAGTTTGTCTTTCCAACTTTCTGACGCCACCAATTTTGTGCAATTTCATTACCGTATGCAAAAGTTGTGAAAATTTGAAAAAAATAGCCTCCTTCGGTATGTAGGAGGCACGAGAGGACAGTCTGACTGTTAACATGAATTGTTCGTGGTCTGGCAGTTAGTCTGGATGTGGTCACATACTACTATTTGTGCTAGGCGGTCAAGGTAACTATGGCGGTTAAGGTTAGCTGGGTAGTTAAGGCTAACAATTTTTTGCAATGTTGATCACATGATGTGGTTAGGTGGTTGGGCGGTTAGTGCCTTAGTTAGGTAACCACAGGCCAATGACTAAGAATCAAAGAGGGGCCCAGAGATAATGGGTTAGGGCTAGTGAAGCCTAAACCCTAAATGATGTTGGTGGTGGCTTAGAGGAAGGCGACTGCTATTGTTGAGGTCTGACATAGCAGAGGGAAGGCGGGGAACTGGAAGTGATGGGGAGAAGAGTAGGCTGAGACTGCTATGAAATGAGTGGCAGCCAGCTATGTGGGTGTCGGTGGTGTGGAGAGGTAGGTCTCAGTGGCAATGGTGGAGCTTCAGGTGGAAGTTGGTTCAAAGGAGAGGCCGAGAGTTTGTATACAGGTGGCGGGAAGAGGGGATAAGCAGAGGCAGCGATAGAGGAGTGGAGATCGAGTGGTGAGGAGAGGTGGCGACAGGGGATTTAGAATATGGGGGTCGTGAGAGGGGAGATCTATTGGGAGTGGTGAGGGAGAATGGATGGTGGTGACGGGGGTTTGGGTGGTCAATTGGTGGTGACCGAAGGGTTGAACGGTGGGGGAAGTGGTGTCGACCGTTAGGGGAAGTGGTGTCAACCGAGGGCAGAGGGATTTTGAGTGGTGGAAGGGGGTCGATAGAGTTTGATAGTGGTGGTGACGAAGTCACAGGCAGGAGGTGACAGACGGTGGATGGTGTAGTAAGGGTGGTGACAACAAGTGATAGCTAGGGTTTTGACCATGATGGCAACGCTTCAGGGTTTCCTATAGGACATCAACAAAAACTAGAGCCTCCAACATAAGAATTTTACCCTGAAATCAAAATTTTAGCCTTACAATACAAAATGATATCAGAGCCTCAATCACAACCTACGAATATTGACCATTAAACTTGCAACTGAAAACTAGATATCACAGATCCATACGGTATGGATCCGTACTGTACAGACTGTACCCTAAAGAAATTTCAAATTTTTTCAAAAAAATTTCAAATTTTTTCAAAAAAATTTCATCACAGAACCTAGGCAAATTTACTGTCAAAAACTCAGAAACAACCTTCTGATCTTAATAGTGCAGTCTATTTTTGCCCAAGATACAACCTGCAACACTTTACTTCCAAATTTTATTTTACAAAACATGCCAAAACAAGAGTTAGAAAAATGAAGATTTTGCCAAGAAAACTTCACAAATTGACGATTAGATCCAAGACTGGGCATGCCAATGTAATCTATGAAGTCAAAATGAAGTTTTAAATACAAATCAAATGCAAAACACAAATGATACCTTCACTTGACCCACAAATCCAAGGGTGGAAGGAGTTGCACCCAAGCTCCTTAGATTTTACCCAATTTGATTGAAATGTGGATTGCTCAAATGCTTGCTCAACACAATGGAGATAAGGGATTGGATGATCGATTGATAGATTAGATCGAATGGCTAGACTGATTTTGGCATTATGATGTTGGGATGAGAAGATTTTGGAGAGATTTTGGCAGAGTTTGGATACCAAAACAAGTCCCTCCTAATGGCTTGGGTGAGGGTCTCATTTATAGAGTTTTGGAAATGAGGATGGAGGGTGAGGATTAAAAGATGAGATCAAGGGCTAGGAATCAATGAGAGTTAGGGTTAGGATTGAAGCCATAGCCTTGTGACAAGTGTCACAAGGGGAGTGGATGAGAGAGATCAAGGGTTGAATCTTGGTCAATGGGTTTGGAGGGCTCTCATTAAAAGTGAATTTTAAATTCACATGGGGAAAGGTGTGGAGGACAAAAAATGAATTAAAGATTCATTTTTGGGAAGAGTGGACATGACAAGTGAATTTTTAATTCAACTCATAGGGGAGTGTGAATTAAATAATCACCTTTATGTGGGGATGTGAAGATTTACTCTGTTGGTTTTTCTTCTGAATCAGCATTAGGGTTTGCCACTTCTAATGCACAGGCAGATTCAGCCAACTAAATACAGGAGGTTGCGTGAGCTACCTCCCCTTTACTTCTAGTTCTGCCGCACCAAGGGGGGTATCCCTATAACTCAAGATGTAACCTTGACTAGCTCAAAGATAGAAAGATCTAACTTGACAACAATAGGCAGAATACTCTCATGTATGGACCAAGATCTGTATGATAGATCACAAGGCTGGCAACATTCTTGGACATGATGTCTGGTTGGGTATGAGAGCATGCAGGGGGTTCCTAATCCTACTCCTACAACTAACAGGTGGAAGGATGAAATGGTTTAAAATGGATTTTGGATGCAAAGCTGGACATGGTGTATAACCTCAACACAGAGCTAGATTGGTGCCTATCCAGGGCTTGGAGTCGGTAGACATACACCTGTGAATGATCAGCATGAATAGCTAAAACTGGATTTCAGGGGGATACACATGATATCTGCCTTACATATATCTCCCAATAAAGAGTGTTAAGCTGTCTATACTTATGGCATCCCTATTGCAGTAAGAAAGATACATGCAAAACTGGAGACAGAATCAGCATAACACATGCAAACATAGCATTATTCATATAAGATTAACCATGAAATCAGTGGATTCATTGCAAATCGTACAACAGGAGATACATAAACTCACAAGTTTTGCTACACAGAGCAACCAAAACCAGTTGTATCTTATTACAGAGCCAAAATGTCCAGTTTTCAACAACCTTCAAATGAGCAACACAACCTGCTATATACAGCAAGGAGGTGCTCAGCCTTAATTACATAGTTGACCAAAAAACCCGCCAGATACACAGTATCATCAGATTGGTGCTCAAACATTCAATGCAGCAGGTGGGAGAGGAGATAGGAAGAAATCTCGAGCCTTGCGCCGCCGCCTAAGGATCCACATCTTCAGTCGGGTACTAGATCCGTCCACACCATCACCCATACCTCTGCAACAATCACCATTAATGGCGCACCAATTCGCGGCCTTGGGAAATGCAGAATACTGTGTGTCGCAACCGTTTCTCGCCAAGATACATCGTCATGATATTTGAAAATATGCAGGATATCAATTATCCCACATGCACCCCATGGTGACCTCTTTAACACTTTATATACTAGGTCATGAGCATATATGATGTTGGTGCTTTTGCTCCTGACGACACTAGTATAAACCTTCATCATCATCCTCCAGCAGCATGATATCCTGTCGCTTGAAATATCACCCTGACGTCAGCATCATCATCGCAATATCACCTGCATGATAATCGCCTTCATCGGCACAACCTGATCCATCGGAGGAAGATCCTCCTGCTTAACCAATATCAAAAGTCTGGCCGATGAAAAATCCTGATGACGTCACCGTCATATCCTGCTGACGTCATCAGCATATCTGCCTACTGCGCACCTCCTCATATCCGGATGACGTCATCATCATGTTTGCAAATATCAGGGGATCTCCACAAGATGATCAGTGTTAGCAATATGACCCCCCCGGACCTTGATGACGTCATCATCATATCGACATCAGGATGATATTCGGAAGATAACCGGATATTTGGAAATATCATCCTGATGCACAAATATCATGCTGCACTGTAGCTCCACTATAAGATCGGGGTGATAGATGAATATGCCAGATATTTGAAAAGATCACCCCCCACTAGATAATGCACGAAGCTGATAGGCGGATATCTCCCTTCGGAAATATCATGATGCAGACAGGCAGAAAAGCGGATATCACCCTGACGTAAGAATGACGTCAGCATCATCAGGATGATAAAACAACGAACATGAAGTGATACAACAACATCAGGATGATATTGACTAAGATCATCCTGACGTTCAAAATATGATGACCATGATGAATATCGGGTCACACTTAGGACTTTATAGCAACATCATCAGGATGATCTTAACAAAGATCACCTGATGTTAAAATATCACCCCAGCGAAAGATCATGCTGACAGAAAATATGATGACCCCGTAAGCAACATTAGGGTGATGTCTGGAAACGTGATGATGATGACCTCCTCCAAAGAAAATATGATGCTGATGTTAAAACATGCTGAGGAGGCCCAAAGACTTAGAACATTTTTTGGATTTTTAGGGAAGGTGCCTGCATGTTTATATGGTTGAAAACTGACTGCTCATGCAGGCACCAACATACTCTTACATGTGTAAGAGGGTGATAAATGAGGGGTAAGGGAGATTTGACCATTTGAATAAAAGATTGATTTTTATTCAAAAGGTGTGTGGAAGGATGGGCTAAGCAAGGTTGACTAAGTGTTTAGCTTAATTAACCTAGGTCTAGGGGATAGGCAGGCTAGGGTAGATTGATTAGTAGGATAGATTAATTAGATAAGACTGATTTATCTAATTAATAGGGATTAGGGAAATAGACAAAATCAACTAAATAAATATTAGAAATACTTATTTAATTGATGAGGATAGTGTTGTAAGGTATAGTGACAAATTAAATGAATTAATTGATCACAAGGGATAGACAGATGGTTAGAGATAAATTAATTAAATAAGGTGAATTTATTCAATTAATAAGAGGGATGAATTGGTGTAAAGGTACGGGAAACTAGTTTGCAGAGCAAGCAAATTTTTGGTGTCTACAATATGAAATGCAAATACAAGTACTGGAAAGTAAACCAACCTCCCATAATACAGTATGCACTCATCTAGCAAGTCTTTAGACTATATATATGGGTAAACACACACGTAAGACACACAAAACCTCCCAAAATATAGGATGCACTCATCAAGCAAGTCTTTAGGCTGCATATGGGGCAACAAACACGCCACACAAATCAAGCATGCCAAACACACACACACACTTGAAGACATGGAGAAAACATGACAGACAAGCGATGGAGTGTACCTATTTCTAGGTCCAACACCATCTCAGGCACATTACAGGCACACACCGACGATTGCACACACCGACGATTGCACTTCGCCACAACAATTGTTGAAAACACGCTTAAGGGTTGAGTTAGTCACAGAACCACTCCCCACCTCTATAGAGGACTTTTAAAAATGATAGGATGTGCCATCTGCTCTGAGAAATACACTATCCCTACCTCCGCAGATATTCTACCTCCATAGAGGGCTTGCATGATTGATTGATGGATTGCAAACAAACTTAGGATGCAAGATGCACTCATCGAGAAAGTCTTTAAACTGCACTTGAGGACAAGCACATAGCTAACATCTACAATAGACATCTTACCTTATATATGCCTCCACCTTAAGGTGGTTGATATCAGGTATCGATATCAAGCACATTAATGTAGGAAGAAAACACACAAAGGAACACAAGCTCTCACAAAGACCATGTCCCCTAGAGGTGACATGTACTTCACAAACACCAAATGTTCCCACAAACACATCCCTGCAAGAAATATGTTAGTGTCTATAAAATCATGACAAACAACAACATCAATGCATATGAAATATGAGGTATGCAAGATTTAAGGTAGACAAATTGCACAGAGCAGCAATATTGTTTATGATTTGTAAATGAGATAGAACACCATCAAAATCATCACTATGCAGAAAGCACGAGTAGTTCCACTAGCCAAGTGTCGGATAAGATATACAACCCCATCATCATATTAGGAACTAAGTCCATTTTTTGATTGCTATCGAAAGGGACACTAGGTCCGCATTAGTATAAATGTTTTTCATCATCCATCTGCTAGGTGGAAACACTAGAGGAAGGGAAACAATAAATCAGAGAGGAGAAGCAAGTGTCTTAGGGACAGTCATGTAGGAGGGTGCCCCTAGGTCACCAACCATGACACTATGTCCGTAAGACACAACACACAATAATGAAATTAGAGAGAGAAGCGATATAGAAGAATGCTTATACAAATAGAAGAAGGTCACAACAAAGGCGGTCTCCTAGTATCCTGAACCTTACAAGAGAATCTGAGGTCATCCCAGGAGGCCTAAACAACACATAACACATCATGGGGGAAGCACATCATGAGAGAGATAAAGGGTTAGAGATACTTACCTGTAGGGCCCCTGCCAGGCTAGAGGTTATCTATAAGAAAATCATCGTCGTCATCTTCCCACTCCCTAATGTTGGAGGAAAGTGAGGTGTAAGGTATCATGGCCATATTCATGTCTTGCTCATCACATTGTTCATTGTTATGATCACTATTGTTTGATTGAATTTTGGGATCAATGTTTTCTTGTTGAGAGGCAAGGTTTATAGCATAGGCTTGTCTCCTTTTTCTTCTTTCTCTTGCTTTTCTATTTCATTTTCTTTTACCACTTATCTCTTGTAAGATAGGGCTATCTTCTTTCATAGGCTTGTGCAATTTAGAAGATGAATCATCAGGATCAAATCTCATTTATCACAGTGGAATGTTTTGTTGTTGACAATGACATCCTGATCCTTGTAAGGATTTCAGGGGAGGAGCCTCAGCATTGGGACCTTATCCTTTTGATCTAAGATTCTCTTCGTATGTGGGATTTTTGTCTTTTGTCATTTCTTGTATAGGAGGACTAGGTACTTCAGTTTTATCCCAAAAGTAATTCAACCTATAAGGTGTTTTCTCAGCCAAAGGTTTATATTTGTTGAGAGGGATGGTGATTATACGGCCATCAAGAGGGAATTTCAGATAATGGTGTATTGTTTAAGGGATAGCTTTCATTTCTTTTAGCCAAGGGTGTCCCAATTTAATACGAAAGTGGTCCAAAATAGGGGCAACATCAAACCATTGTTTGACATGTTTTTCCATATAGTGTTACCAACAATGATATCTTACCAAAAGGCTTAATAAAGGTTCCCTTATGTGTTTTAATCATCATGCTCGAGACGTCATAAGAACCTTGCATTAATTGATGTGAAAAGAGGAACTCTTCAGTGACAACATTAGTCATGCAATTAGGATCTATAAGAGTTCCATTCACAGGGTTTCCCATTATTTTCACAGTGATGTAAAGAGTTCCAATCTTATCTTCAGTTGTTCTGTCATGAGGTGTAAATACTATTTCAGGTTCAGGGACTTTTCTTTTCATGTAAGGTCTAGGAGGGAACCTATTGTTTGTTGAGACATGGACTAGCTAGGACTCGAACCTAAGACCTTCCATTCACTGCTGTAGTGCTCTACCACTAAGCTACTAGCCCCTCTTGGACCAGTCCATTGTCAGTCTGGGTGAGGCTTATTTCCAACACCAACACCCCCCCTTAAGCCACACCTCTCATGTGCTTGGGGCTCCTAGCCTAGGCCTAGCTCTAATACCATGTTGAGACATGGACCAGCTAAGACTTGAACCTAGGACCTTCCATTTGTTACTGGAGTGCTCTACCACTAAGCTACTAGCCCCTCTTGGACCAGTCAATCGTCAGTCTAGGTGTGGCTTATTTCCAACACCAACATTGTTGTTGTTGTGATTAGAGGCCATGTTTGTATGTTCAAATAAAATTTGAAAGTTTTTCCAAAAGTATGTCAAAGATAAGTGCAAAGCAATATACCCCAAAATAGCCTCAAATGCTTGATTTTTTGTACTTTTTCAATGCAAATGAATGGAACAAAGGATATTGTAAGGATTTTGATCAAGGGTAGAAAAGTGTATGTATGATATCAATCCAAAACATCAAAAGTATCCTTCTCAACACACTCTTGATGCAATTTCAAGTTAATGCCAAGTCAAAATATAGTGAAAATATGTCAAAATAGGCACTTTTTTCACCAAAACTCAATGCAAAGGAGCATAACAAAGGGTGTTGTGAGGAAAATGATGATGAAAAGAAAATTATATTAGAAATAATAGCCACTTGATGTTAAAATACCCAACACAACACGCTTTTAGTGTCACTTAAGGTAAAACCCTAGTGAAAAATATAGCAAAAATAGGCTATTTTCCACATTTTTTCAATTCCAAGACCTAGCAAGAGAGGTGTTGTAATCAATTTTAAGAGGTGCAGAAAATAAAAGTGATGGTATCAGTCACCTCAATCCATAAACTTAGAGTGCAAACTAGGTCAAACCCTAGAGTAAAAATGGTCAAAATGTGTAGTTTTTCACCAAATTTTCAATGTAAGAGGCCAATCAAAGGGTGTTGTGAAGTTTTTTAGAAAGAGAAGCAATTAATTACCCTATTAAAAACCAATTTGTACAAAAATACCCTTCAGAAGATGCCTATGGTGCAAGTTTAGAGAGTCTATAAGGCCAAATTTAGTGAAAATCATTGTTTTTGAAGACCTAGGTTTTAGATCTTGACACAAAATGATATGTGAATATTTTTAAGTCTGATTTCTGATGAAAATTAAATAATCTCATATCTAAAAATGATTTTCAAGATTTAATATGCAAAATGTCAATGCAAATTTAATGAAAATGCATGAAAATTGCTAGTTTTTGTTGAAATTTTCTATGCAAAAATGCAAATATTTTAAATCTAAATACAAATTTACACTAAAATGCAAGACTATAGACAAATTCTAGTTTGAATGAGTCTATAAAATCATTAGAAAAATCTGAAAGAAGATTTTGCCTACTAACCCTAGATTTTGGAATTACTAGGTTTAATGAGAATTGTCAAAATTTCTACAAAAGCCTAGCAAATTTATGATGAAAATGCAATGCCAATTAATGAATTTTTGTATTTTTCTGTAATTTATATCAGATCTGATGTAAAAATTATGAATTAGGGAAATTTAGGAAGAATTGATGCAATTTAGTGAGCTATATGAAAATGCAAGCTAGGGTTTTTAAATTTTTGCAAAATTTTCAATTTTTTTTGTAATTTTTTCAATGCAATAAGATGAAAGACTATATGAATGAATGAAATTAATGCAAATCTGACAAAAAACACTCAACAAATTGCAATTTAAGTCCAAAAACACAGGTTCACCAAAATGTTTGGTGGAAAATTAGATTTGTTAATGTTTTAGTGTTTTGGTGTTTAAATCCGCCTTTCCACTTTACATTCAAGGATCTAGGATTGAGTGGCAATTCACTATCATACCCTAGAGTCACTATGAGATGTAGGGAAGCTTGGATTAGGGTGTTTAATTATTAATTTTCTCTCTCCTATGCTCAACTAACCATTAAAACCCTAATTATGTAAAAACAGAAGTAAACTGATGAATTATGGAAAATGTTGCTACAGACGGAAGCAAAATACCAAATTACAGAGTATGTACTTTCAAGGACCTAAGGCTGAAAAGTCAGGGACACAGGAGTGGGCACCCAAGTACAAGGCCCTATTTTTTGTCTGGATCTAGCAACAAGATCTACAACCTGAATCTTCTGTATCAGATATTTTCCTGACATGGAACTTCGAGGACTAGGGAGCAGGCACCCTAGTCCAAGGGTATATTTTCTTTCTTTCCTACACTTCAGACACTCCAATATGCTCCTCTGCAACTCCACTCAGTCTAGCTCCTCATCCTATAACCTATAATCACATAAACATGGTTTGGGGGTTGTGGTGTTTAGGAGCTTGCCTTAGTCAAGCCCCAGAAAGACACTTAAGTCTTCCAAACACCTTTGTCAGATAGAGAGAGAGTGCCCTTGTGAGGTAGAGGTCAAATCCAAATGAAACAATGATAAAAAGTACAATGATATCACCTTGTAGTGAAGATCTCATGAGAGGAAGATTCTTTTCATTCCATGAGGAGATGAATGCTCAAATATTCAAATACAAACACATAAACAAAACAAGTCTACTCTTGTAACACTATGAAAGGTTTAAATCACCTTAGGATGCCAAAATCACATGAACATAATCTTGTTTCTAAATTAATGCCCAAGCATTCTTTTATATGCAACTACAAACACTCCTACCAAGATTTTCGTAATTCAAAATTTACCGTGTCGGCAAAGGACCCAAATAACGGTCATAAACCAACACCTAGAAATTAGGGTTGCCCCAAAATAGGGTAGGACTAGGGTGGGGACACCCAAGTCCTCCCCCCTATTTTGGGTAGGGTACAACTAAAGGGGTCGTCCTAGGTCCCATTTGTCATGTTACCTAGGGCTCATTCCATTGGGATGCCAAAATATCAACTAAGATGTCCTAAATGCATGCTAAAGACCTGGGAGCTAAACCTTATGAGGGAAAATCCCCAAGGGGACATTTTCCAACATTATAGAAGGATAGAATATTTGACAACTCCTCTATCTTTATGCTCCTCTTTTAAGTTGTTATAAATGTTTCTTGTGCAACATGCACAAGATTAGGCTCAACTTTTTCTTTCACTTGTTTTCTTCTACAAACTATCTTAACACCTATCATCTTATGGTGATTGACTGATTTCATTTTATTACTCTCACAAAACCTAGCAATATGTCCAAACCAATGACATCTAAAGTGCATGAATTTGTTTCTTCTATTTGACCATTCAAAGGAATTCTTATTATATCCCATTTTCCTTGCATGCATCCAACAATCCCTTTCTATGTCACCAACTTTATTACAATTATAGCAAACATTGTTATAGTCCTGATTTGTCAAACTATAAGAACTCTTATTCTTATTCCATCCAAGACAATTTCTTGAGTGAGTTCTACAATCTCTAGCTCTATGACCATAAACATGACAAGAATAGCAATAACCATGAAATTGAGAGTAGTTGTACCTTATTGAATGATATTGCCTGATAGGTGGAGGTCTTGAGGAGCTATTTATCCTTCTTCCTTCATTAGCAAGTTTTTCTTCTATCTTGTTTGCAGGAGTAGCAGCAAGATGACTCAAATCTATCTTCTTCCTTGGTGTAATCTTGACATTAGAGGTCTTCCCTTCTTCATAACCCAGACTTGTAGTATCTTTATGATGCTTTTGCTTGCTTAACATGGCATTCAAACATTCAACACTCTTTTCAAACTAAAGATTCTTGTGCAACTTAATAGATGCCTTTGCCCATTCCATTCTCAAAGAAACTATGTCTAACTCTAATCTTAGGTATTCATTAGTTTTGACTTCAAGATCAAATTTTGTAAAATCAAAAACCCTTTTGTCTTCTTCTATTTTTGTCTTTAGACTTATAATTAGTTTATTAGACTCTTCAAGATCTAAAGAAACGTTTACAAAATCTGAACATACCTTGCCATTAGAATCTTTTTCTTGTTGAAGTTGGTCTTCTAGTCTCTTATTTTCTTTTTTGAATTGCTTGATAGTGTCTAGTGCACACAAGAGTTCTCCTTCTAAATCATCCTCACACTCCTATTCACCATACTCTTGTTCATAGTCATATTCACCCACAAAGAGGTCTCCTTCAATCTCAACAACAAAATCATCTTCTCTTTCATCAAGTTCTTGTCCATTTACACTCACAATGAAATCTTCCTTTTAATCAAGACTCTCAACTACAAGACCATTATCTTTATTACACTTTGTGTTAATTTTCAAGGGTGATGTATGCAAAAAATCATTACTTGACTAGACTAGGGCTTGTTGTATAACTTTTTGATCAATACTCTTCCTTCCTCTATTTCTTCTACATTTTCCCATGGTACTCCACTATCAGGACCTACCCAAGCCTGTTATACTTTTATAGGGAACCTATGCTCTGATACCACTTGTTGGAGTACAGGACCACTTAGATGGGGGGGGTGAATCAGTGGTCTATAAACTTTTAAAACCTTTTGCACCTTTTAAATCATAGGATAGAGAATGAGAGAGACTTCAAATATTTATTAAATACATATGCACAAGTATGATTATAAACATTATGATAAAGACCTCAAAGATAATACATTAGGAGACACACATAAAGATAAACAACATGAACCATAACACATGTTTTTCATGAATGGAAAACACTCATAGGGATGAAAAACAACTCAAAAAATACCTCACTGACTTAATAAAAAACATGCCTCACTGGAAAGAGAACCTCATTGGTTATAACCTCACTGGCAAACATAATTGTCTCATTGGAAAAATGTGCCTCACTGACAACTCAGGTGCCTCACTGGGAAAATGTGCCTCATTGGAAAAATGTGCCAAACTGGCAATTCAGGTGCCTCACTGGCAAAATGTACCTCACTAGCAATTTAGTTGCCTCACTAGCAATTCAAGTGCCTCACTAGCAAAATGTGCCTCACTGGCAATTTAGGTGCCTCACTAGAAAAATTTGCCTCACTGGCAATCAGATGAACATGAGAAAGAAAAGTTAATTTAGAGGGACACTTTGATTCACTATAGTACAATACACCTTCAACATTACTATCATCAACCCCAAAGACTTCTTCTTCTTAGCATAATCTATCTTTTTCTTGAACAAGTACTGCCCCTGTATTCATAGGAACCATTGCACTCTCAACATCTGCTGATAGTCTCAATCTGCAACATCAATAAAGCCATCTTCTATACACTAATTTATATCATTTGTGTTAGATTTAGGATAGACAACTGAGAGCGGGAGGGGGGTGAATTAGTTGTCCAAAACTTTCTTCCAATTAATCACTTAAATCCACTTTGTAATTCAACAACATAATAATAAATCAATCATGGAAACATAATGCATTAAATCAAGAGCAGAAACATATTAACACATAAGACACCAAAATTTTAATGTGGAAAACCTGGTTAAGGGAAAAACCATGGGGTGACTAACCTAATATTGTATTCTTTGTTAAAAGAATAAGAAGAACAAAATGCCACATGCCAATTAGGGCTCACTGCCCAAGCACACTGCTCACAAGAGGCCCACTGCCTACAGGAGACACATTGTCTACAAAATAATATATATTACATACTTGAACTAAAGAATAGCATCTTCACCATGCTTGAGTCAGTTCCATTTAAGCCCAATACTTCTACTCTACCTTTCGCTCTGCTCCTCTCTACCACATATTCATCTCCACAAGATCCATTTGAAATGACTTCACAACTCCTTATTTATACAAGACATCGACTTAGGGATAATCATCCAAGTCGGCATACATTATAAAGCAAATACATAAATACAACATGACTAATTACAAGAAAACTTCATGCAGATCAACACACTGTCAACCACATAGATTTGAGACTTCAATATTCCTTTAGGAACATGCCATTCTTCACAGAACATCTTCAAGATCATCTGTAGGATGTGTAACTCATTTGATCAGCTAGACTTAGGAAGAACATCATCATCCAGAAGTAATTCTTCAATTACGAGGTTAATCTTCAATGCGGACCACCAATACAAACTGGACACAATCCAGAGACCACAAGCTTTCTTGAATCACCAAGAACATCCACACTACTTCTGCTTGCTAAAATCATCCTCTCCTTCATCTAGAACCTCAAGAACACAGTCTGTCATCACTATCATATTAGAATAGATGCTTGTGGACCTCCAAACCATGAACCAATTGAGTTATCAATTCACATTGACTTCCTAAACATTCCACCAAATTTGTAGAATAAGATATTACATTTCTAGATCTCACCACCAGACCTATCTGTGTCACTCTGTCACCTCTAAACATCTGCCAAAAATGGTTTTACTTAAGTGGCCATAACTTCTTCAGATCTTCATACGGACCTCTGAAATCTTTACTGGATCATCTTGAGACACATATCAACAAACCCTTTGATGCGCATCCTCTGATCTTCATCTTAGCTGGGATCTTTACCTCACGGTTCTTCTCTATTCTTGATAGGACTAATTTTCTCAATATCCTCAGCATATAGCTCATCCAATCCTTATCATTAATGCAACAGGAGTATGTTGACATCAATGACAACATCGATTAGGCCCATACTTGCAACAATCTCCCCCTTTGTCATTGATGGCAATATATGATGTGAAAAGCTGTTTTAACCATCAAGACAAGAACTTCTCCTAACTAACATAACTCCCCCTATCAACAACAACCATTCACATGTCTTCTCTTCCTTTGCTGCTCCCCCTTTGATAAGTAACTACTTGTTTTTCACATGTCTTCTCTCCCCCTTTGACATCAATGGCAAAGGGCTCACACTTGCATCACTTCAGAATCACACTGGCTGCTCCCCCTGAGTAGCAGCTTCCCATCATCAATCTGGACCACAAGATATGATTGTGAGATCCACCGGACTGATGCACATTAGTGCACCTTAATTTAGAACTGGAGGGGTAATAAACCCTAACTTCTCCCTGAGATACTCAAAAGAGTGCTTAGGTAGAGGTTTAGTAAAAATATCTGTAATCTGATCCTTGGAGGGCACAAACTCTAGTTTGACTTCATTCTTGTTCACCTGCTCTCTCAGAAAATGAAACTTGATGGATATATGTTTTGTCTTTGAATGCAACACTAGATTTTTTGATATATTTATTGCACTTGAATTATCACAGAAGATTGTGATAGGTTCCTCATATTCCACTCTGATGTCTCTTAGCATTTGTTTCATCCACAAAACTTGAGTGCAACTACCTACTGCTGCAATATATTCTACTTTTGCAGTGATCAGAGATATTGCCTCTTATTTCTTGCTCAGCCAAGAAACCAATCTCTTCCCCAAAAAGAATGCTCCACCACTGGTACTCTTCCAGTCATCCACATCTCCTGCCCAATCCGCATCTATATATGTATGAAGAGAGAAATCATGATCTCTAGGATACCACAAACCATACTCAACTGTCCCTTTTAGATATCTAAAAATCCTCTTGATTGCCATGACATGAGATTCTCTAGGATTAGCTTGGAATCTAGCAACAAGAACAACATCATTCATAATCTTAGGTCTAGTTTGAGTGAGATACAATAATCCTCCAATCATTGACCTGTACTTTTTGTAATCAGCCTTAATGATTTGCAGACCCAAGAAGAAATTCATTTCCCCAAACATGGACATCTCAAATTCACTTTTAATTTGATTTGCAAAAGTTTTGGACATACTATCTCTTCCTCCAAAAATGATATCATCAACAAACACTTCAATAATCAAGATATTTTCATAATCAATTTTGAAGTACAAGTTACTGTCAGCAGTACCTTTGTTGTAACCAATCTTCAAAGATGCTTATCTAGTCTTTCATACCAGGCTCTTGGGGCTTGTTTAAGTCCATACAGTACTTTCTTCAACTTGCAAACCATATCACCATGATTAGATAATTGAAATCCATCCGGTTGCTCAATGTAAACTTCTTCTTCCAAGTCACCATTCAAGAAGGCAAACTTGACATCCATTTGTTATACTCTGAAGTCCTTGAAGGCACTAAAGGCAAGAAATAACCTGACTGCTTCAATTCTTGCCACTGGAGTAAAAGTTTCTTCAAAATCAACTCCTACTTGAGAGTAACCCTTGCAGACCAATCTGGCTTTGTTTCTGACTACTTCACCAAGTTCATTCAGTTTGTTCTAGAAGACCCATTTGGTTCCAATCACATTCTTGTTTCTAGGTCTAGGAACAAGATCCCAAGTGTGGTTTTTCTCAATTTGCATCAGCTCTTCCTCCATTGCTTTAGTCCAACTTTCATCATTACATGCTTCATTCACTGTCTTTGGTTCAATCTTTGAAATCAGACAATACTCTTCTAAGTCTTGAGCAATCTTTCTTCTTGTTTGAACACCTTTTCTTTTATCACCTATGATCTGGTCTTCAGAGTGATTTAGTTTTACATACCTAGGAATTTTGGGACTTTCTTGCACTTCTATTTCTTGCACAAGTTCATTCAAACTTATCTCTTCTTGTTGATTCACTGGACCAGTCTGAATCTAAATTTTAGAAGGGGCTTGAACTCCTTGGATCAGAACATCGTTCTAATCATCTTCATCATATTCATAAAACCTTGAGGGTTTTTCAATACCTTCGTCAACCTTCACATTTGTACTTTCTATAATCTTTCTCAATCTCTTGTTATAACACCGGTATGCTTTGCTTTGAGTAGAATAACCTAAGAATATTCCTTCATCACTTCTAGCATCAAATTTGCCTAGATCTTCATCTTTTAATGTAAAATTTGCTACCAAAGACTAAAATACTTCATAGTGGGAGTGATGCCAAACTAGAGTTCATAAGGAGTCTTACCAGTATTGCTTCTGATTTGTACTTGATTAAGAGTATAGACTGCAGTGCTTACAGCTTCTCTCTAATAGATCTGAGGAACATTTACTTCCATCATCATGGTTCTAGATTCTTCCTGGATGGTCCGGTTCTTTCTCTCCACTACTCCATTCTGCTATGGAGTCCTTGGAGTAGACAACTATCTCTTTATCCCATGTTTCTCACATAATTCTAAGAACTCACTGGATGTGAATTCTCCACCTCTATCAGACCTTATACATTTTATGTTCAATCTGGTTTCATTCTCTACCATAGCCTGAATATTTTGAATTTCTTAAGAGCCTCTGATTTCTCTTTTAGAAAAGTCACCCACATCATCTGGGAGTGGTCATCAATTAATAGCATGAAGTATCTATCACCTTGCACACTCCTGATTCTTGCCAGACAACATAGATCAGTATGAACTAAGTCCAATAATTTGGTCAAAGATTGTTCCTTACTTTTGAATGTGACTCTGCTTTCCTTACCCAACTGACACTCTTTGTACAAACTAGTAGTGGGTTTCACCAGTCTTTGAAGATCTCTCACAGCCTGGGTGTTGCTTATCTTGATGATATTATCAAAATTCACATGACACATTCTCCTATGCCACAACCAACTCTGATCAATTTGAACAAATAAACTTTTACCAGTACCAACCAAGTGGAAGATATTACCTTTTGTTTGAGTACTGGATGCAATCTCTATTCCGGAGCTTTCAAAGATTTTACATTTTCCATTTTTGAATCGAAGATCATAGCCTTTGTCCACCAACTGTCCAACACTGAGAAGATTGTGCTTTAGACCTTCAACATACAATACATTACTGGTTTTGTTCTTTCCATCAAAGGAAATAGTTCCTCTACCTCTGATTCTACTAGCAAAATTATCACGAAATTTTACCACTCCTCCATATCTTTCCAAATCTATGAACTTATTTTTGTCACCTGTCATATGGTGGGAGCATCCACTGTCAATGATCCATTCACCCTTTTCTTCAACTCGGGAAGCCATAGCTCTCTCTACCGTGTTATGATTGATTGATTCAGAGGGCATTGGATCTTCTCCCTTGATGGCAATAAACACCCAGTCACTTCTGAATTTGTTTCCTGTCTCTGATTCATCATCTGTTACTCCTTCAGCATCATCATCTTCATGAACATAGTAACATTTCTTTTGGAAGCTTGATCTATTAGGATTTGGTCTTGAAAATCTTTCCAGACACCTTGAGGCAAAATGACCAATCTTATTGCAGTTAAAACATTTAAAAGGCAATTTCCCTTCATACTTATCAGATCCTCTTGGCAGTCTTTTTGCAATAAGGGCTTCAAGTTGAGCAATTTCTGCTTCATCTTCTTCCAGATCTTTTCTTGCTTTTTCATACCATGATAGTTTCTTTGAAGAGTTCTCTCCTGGATGAAACTTTTGTTTACCTTTTACAGAGGCACTAGCTTTGAATGCAGATTCAGTCTTGGGGGGGCATCTCCAAACTTGGACAATTCAAATGCAGCTAATTTACTAACCAATTGATCTCTTGTGATATTTGAAAAGGATCTAAATTATTCAATAGCAGCAAGCTTGTATTTGTGAGAATTGGTAAGGGATCTGAGAATTTTGGCAACAATCTCATTTTTATCCAAGACTCCACCAGTACATCTAATGCCACAAACAAGCTCATATATTCTTGGCATAAATGTAGTGATATTTTCATCTTCTCTCATCTTTAGGTTTTCAAATTTTCCTTTTAGACTCTGTAGCTTGGCACATTTGACATACTTATCTCCTTCATGCAAAAGTTCTAGTTTTTCCCAAATCTCAAATGCAATTTTTAGATCAATAACATTTGTTAGTTTTGAATTAGATAAGGCACTTACTAGAGCTTCTTTAGCTTGAAGATTGTTTTCAACATCTCTAATTTCATCTATAGTTCTCAAACCATTCTGTGGAGGAACATACTTCTTTGAATTTATGATCCAATATTGCATTCCCATACATTGCAAGTGACATTCCATGCAGCTTTTCCAAAGAGTGTAATTGGTTCCATCAAACCTCAGACTATCCTTCTTGTAGGATGACATCTTGGATCTCCTCAAGTGGTTAAGTTCTTTTTAGAGGAACTTAGCTCTGATACCAATTGTTAGATTCAGGACAGACAACTGAGAGGGGGGTGAATCAGTTGTCCAAAACTTTCTTCCAATTAATCACTTAAATCCACTTTGTAATTCAATAACATAATGATAAATCAATCATGGAAACATAATTCATTAAATCAAGAGCAGAAACATATTAACACATAAGACACCAAAATTTTAACGTGGAAAACCTGGTTAAGGGAAAAACCACAGGGTGACTAACCCAAGATTGTATTCTCTGTTAAAAGAATAAGAAGAACAAAATGACACATGCCAATTAGGGCTCACTACCTGAGCACATTGCTCACAAGAGGCCCACTGCCTACAGGAGACACACTGTCTACATAATAATAGATATTACATACTTAAATTGAAGAATAACATCTTCACCATGCTTGAGTCAGTTCCATTTAAGCCCAATACTTCTGCTTTGCCTTTCGCCCTACTCCTCTCTACCACATATTCATCTCCACAAGATCCATTTGAAATGACTTCACAACTCCTTATTTATACAAGACATCGACTTAGGGATAATCATCTCAGTCAGCATACATTACAGAGAAAATACATAAATACAACATGACTAATTAAAAAAAAACTTCACACGGATCAACACACTATTGGCCACACAGATCTAAGACTTCAATATTCCTTTAGGAACATGCCATTCTTCACAGAACATCTTCAAGATCATCCACAGGATGTGTTAACTCACCCGGTCAGCTAGACTTAAGAAGAACATCATCATCCAAAAGTAATTCTTCAATTACAAGCTCAATCTTCAATGCGGACCACCAACATGAACTGGACACAATCCAGAGACCTCCACAAGCTTTCCTGAATCACCAAGAACATCCACACTACTTCTGCTTGCTGACATCATCCTCTCCTTCATCCGGAACCTTAAGAACACAGTCTATCATCACTGTCATATTGCAATAGATGCTTAGAGACCTCCAGACCATGAACCAATTGAGTTGTCAATTCACATTGACTTCCTAAACACTCCACCAAATCTACAGAACAAGATATTGTAGTTCTGAATCTCACCGGACCTATCTATGTCACTCTATCACCTCTGAACATCTGCTAGAAATAGTTTTACTTAATTGGCCATAACTTCTTTAGATCTTCATGTGGACCTCTAAAATCTTTACTGGATCATCTTGAGACACATATCTACAAACCCTTTGATGTGTATCCTCTAATCTTCATCTTAGCTAGGATCTTTACCTCACTATGTTCATTGTTCTTCTTTGTTCTTGATATGACTAATTTTCTCAATATCCTCAGCACATAGCTCATCCAATCCTTATCATCAATGCAATAGGCGTATGTTGACATCAATGAAAATACTAGTTAGGCCTATACTTGCAACAATTTTAAAGTTATATCTTCAAACTATAAACATTCCAACTCCCATACAAAAGATCATTACAAATCAAAATGAACTCCTGATCACAACTCTATAGCACAAGAGGTAATGAACACCATATGAAGTAATGACTACACCATATCGCCCTAATCCATTAACAATGGAAATATGAAGACCAATGATAAAAACTCCATTCTGCCCTATGAAATGAGTATAGACCTTTGCATCACATAACAAACTGTAACTAGTAAAAGTCCTTAATGATTTCTCTGCAACTTCCTTTTATAATACTGAAATCATACTTCACATTTGAATCTTTCTATATTATAGACTGTAACATCAGAAAATGTCCCCTTGGGGGCTTTTCCCTCATAAGGTTTAGCTCCCAGGTCTTTAGTATGCATTTAGGACATCTTAGTTCATATTTTGGCATCCCGATAGAATGAGACCTAGGTTTCATGGCAAACTGGACCTAGGAGGACCCCTTAAGCTGTACGCTACCCAAAATAGGGGGAGGACTTCAGCGCTCGTGCCCTAGTCCTGCCTTATTTTGGGGAAGCCCCAATTTGTGGGTGTCAGTTTATGACCATTAGTTGGTTCTTTTGCTGACACGGTAAAGTTTGGTTTTTAAAATCTTGGCAAGAATGCTTGTATGTGCATATATAAGCATGTTTAGGCATTCATTTGTAAACTAGATTCTAATGAGCAAGCTATTATGTTCTTAAGGTGATTTAAGGCTTCTATTGTGTTACAAGAGTAGACTTGTATGTTTGATGTGTTGATATTTATAGATTTGAGCATCAATTTCTTCATGGCATGAAGAGCATCTTCCTCCATGAGAGCTTCACTACAAGGTGACATAATATTGTGTTTTTATCATTGATTCCTTTGGTTTTTGCTGGACACACACTCTTTGTCTGAAAATAGTATTCAAAGACTTAAGTGTCATCTAGGGATTGATTGAGGCAAGCCTCTAAACACCACAACCCCCAAACCAAGTCTTGTGATTGCAGGTTATAGGTGTCGCATCTGGAAAAAGTGGAGTTGCAGGAAGGCTTGGCAGGCATTAGGAATTTAGGATCTGAAGAAAAGCCAGACATAGGAGTACTTCTAGGACTATGATGCTCACAACAGTGTCCTCCGCAGATAGATCTTGGGAAACAGAAGTTACATGGTTGATCAATGTCGAAAGGAGGTCCAGATTGCCCAAAAAAGTAGGTACCTTGGACTTGGGCACACGTACCTTAGTCCCTAATTGTTTCACCTCGAAACCTTGAAAATAGGTATTCTCTGATTTGCCATTTTACTCCCATCTACAAGAGCTTTTTCCATTATTTGTCAATTTGTTGTCGTATTTGCATAATTAGGGTATGATAGTGCTCACCACTCAACCCTAGATCCTTCAATGTTTAGTGGAGAGGCAGATTTTAACATCTAAACAACAAAAGATTAACAAAATCTAATTTTCCCTTAAACATTCTGGTAAACCTATGTTTTGGGCTTAAATTGCAACTTTTTGAGTGTTTTTATTCATATTTGGTGTGATTTCATTCATTCATATAGGCATTTACTTTATTGCATTGAGAAAATTTCAAAAAAATTGAAAAATTGAAAAAATACAAAAAAATTGCATTAATTGGCTTACTAAATTGCATCATTTCTTCCTAATTTTTCCTATTTCATGATTTTTGCATCAGATCTAATATAAACTAGAGAAAAATCTAAAAAATTAGAAATTTACATTACATTTTTATCATTTAATTGCTAGGGTTTTGTGGAAATTTTGACAATTTAGTTAACCTAGTAATTCCAAAATCTAGGGTTTGTAGGCAAAATCTATTATTAGATTTTTCTACTGATTTGAGAGGCTCATTAAAATTTTCATTTGTCTTTAGTCTTGCATTTTAGTGTGAATTTGCATTTAGATTTAAAATATTTGCATTTTTACATAGAAAAGTTCAACAAAAAACTAGCAATTTTGATGGATTTTCATTAAATTTGCATGGGCATTTTGCATGTTAAGTCTTGAAAATTATTTTAAGATCTAAGAGTAAGTCAATTTCATCATAAATCAGACTTCAAAACATTCTCATAGTATTTTGTCCCAAGATCTCAAACCTAGGGCTTCAAAAACAACGATTTTTGATAAATTTGGCCTTATCGACTCTCTAAAATTGCACTATAGGTGTGTTGTGAAGGATATTTTGCATTAATTTTCTGTTATTAGGGTAATAATTTTCTTCCCCTCATAAAAATCTTCACAACACCCTTTTATCGAGCTCTTGTAGTGAAAATTTTGCGAAAAACTACACATTTTAGCTATTTTTGCCCTAGGGTTTGACCTAGTTTGCACTCCAAGTGTGTTGTGATCAATTTTATGGATTGAGGTGACTGATATTATTGATATTATTTTTTGTACCTCCTAAAATTCCTTACAACACCCCTTTTGTCAGGTCTTGGAAATGAAAAAATGTGAAAAATAGCTTATTTTTGCTATATTTTCACTAGGGTTTGACCTTAAGTGGCACTAAAAGCATGTTGTGCTGGATATTTTTGCATCAAGTGGCTGTTATTATTGATATTATTTTCTTTCCATCATCATTTTCCTCACAAAACCCTTTGTTATGCTCTTTTGCATTGAATTTTGGTGAAAAAAGTGCGTTCTTTGACATATTTTCACTATATTTTGACTTGGCATTATCTTGGATTCACATCAAGAGTGTGTTGAGAGTGATTATATTGCTATTTTGGGCTGATATAAGACATATAACTTGTTTCCCTTGACAGAAATCCTTACAACATCCTTTTTTTCATTCACTTACATTGAAAAGTATAAAAAAATCAAGCATTTTGGGTTGTTTTTGCTCTCGTCTTTTGCACCGATTTTGAAAAGCTTTAAAAATCTGATCTTACATTGGAATGGCACCTTCATGTCATTTCTCAATGGTATGTTTACATGCAGTTATCCAAGATCTTGATTTTGACCAATTTTTAATCCTCGTGGGTGAACATCCTTTGATATTGGAATATTTAACCAAATTCAACTCTAGGAACACTCATGAGAAAGATGAGAGTAAAAAGCCTTTTTTTGCCATGGAATATGATGATGCTACTGATGTACCTTCCTTTCATCCCACTACTCTCCCTGGCCAAGATGTAGCATTAGTGGATGAGAAAAGATCTCTCACATTAAGTCCTTTGGAGATGGATATTGGGTGCAATCAAGAGGGAAACAATGTTCATTCAATAATCGTTAATAGACTTCATAGAAATATTCCTAAAATGATTTTCTGAGGGGAACTTAGTGCACCCTCTTGCTTAAAACTGGTGATTATAGTTCAAGGTGTTCAAAATGTATTACAACGACCACACCACAATGTGATTGCTCACACATACAACACCCATAATAACAACCAAAGTAACCAAGTGCCACATGTGCCTATCTCTCTTCCATGTTCTCAACCTATGCTCCCTTAACCACCTCATCTTACTCATAAAAGTGGTCAAGAGTATGATCTTGTCAAACAGATTTGTGCTACTCCAACTAAGATCTCTCTTTGGGATTTAATACAAACATCGCCTACATACCATGGAATGCTCCAAGAACCTTTGTAAAAGGTGATTGTCCCACCTACTTCTAAGCCTAATGATGTAGCAGCTGTATTGGATAGTATGCATGTGACAAAAATAGATATTCTCTTTCAACAACAAGAATTACCATCAATTGAAGTTTAAAACCAATATGATTCTCTTATAATCTTTGTCACAATAAATAAAACATTGGTAAAACAAGTTATGATTGACATTGGATTGGCTCTTAATGTTTGTATAATTGACCTTCTAGACAAAAATCAAGGTTGACACATCACTAATCACACCAAATGGCATTAGTATTCATGGATTTGATAATGTTGGACGACAATCCATGGGTACTATAACTCTACCTATACAAGTAGGACCTATGCTTGTGCCTACCCTGATTCATGTCATGCCTTGTTCTTTAGCTTACAACATGATTCTTGGTAGACCTTGGATTCATGCATTGGGGATAGTTCCTTCCACCTTACATCATTCAATCAAATTTATATTCAAAGGTAAATTTCATACTATTCATGCCAATCATGAACCAGATAAATGTCTACACATTGAAAAACAACAACCAATTTACAATCATATGAGCTTAAACACTTTACGAGCCAGTTCATCAAAGCTCTTAGCCATGAATGATGTTTTGAAAGATTCTATACCATCGAATGCACTTGTTGGTGATGATTGGGGTTCACTGGATTTTAATCCTTGCAGTATAGGGGAATATAAAATTAATAGCCTTGACACATCAAAAGTAGCCTTGATCTCACCTAAGCAATATTTTGAAGCACCTAAGAAACCTAAAATCCCCTTGGTAGAAAATAAAAATAATACCCTCGCTTATACTACAAATTATGACACCTATGAGGCTTCACCTTCTTCTAAGGAAATGACATCCCTTTATGGTCAAGGATTTAAAATCCTTTATAATACTTGTGAATATGAAGGTAAGGGATGTGGTATAAATCAACAAGGAATCTAAGTACCTATAGAATCTGCTTCAACACATTACTCAAGCAGCATTGGATATAATCCTTTTAAAGAAAAGAAAGCCTCTCATCGTCCTACACTTAATGTTAATTCAAAAAGATCAAAACAACATGACAAATATCCTAGATATGCAGGTTCTTAACTATGGTACCCTAACAGGTAAGTATCTCTAACCCTTTTGTAATGTGCTTCCCCCATGACGTGTTATATGTTGTTTCAGCCTCTTGGAATGACCTCAGATTCTCCCATAAGGTTCGAGATACTAGGAGACTGCCTCTGTTGTGACCTTCCTCTATTTGTATCATCATTCTTCTAAATTGTTCTCTCTCTAATTTCATTATTGAGTGTTGTCTTACGGACATAGCATCGTGGTTGGTGACTTGGGGGCACCCTCCTACATGACTATCCCTAAGACACTTATTTCTCATCTCTTATTTATTGTTTCCCTTCCTCTAGTGTTTCCACCTAGTGGGTGGATGACAACAAACATTTACAGTGATGTAGACCTAGTGTCCCTTTCGAGAGCAATAAAAAAATGGACTTAGTTCTGAATATGACGATGGGGTTGTATATTTTATCTGACACTTGGCTAGTGGAAGCACTCATGCTTTGCACGTAGTTAAGTTTATGATGTTTCTGTCACATTTACAAACCTTAACAATACTATTGCTCCGTGCACCTTTGTTAGCCTTTAAATCTAGCCTTGGCGGTACTCGATTTAGAGAGCTTTGTGATATAGCCTCATAGTTATCCTCAAAATCTGAATTTGTTGTATAACCTTGGCTCTTTGTATGGTTAATCATATGCATTGATGTTGTTGTTTATCATGATATTGTAGACACTAACATGTTTCTTGCAAGGATGTGTTTGTGGGAACATTTGGTAATCGTAAAGTACATGTCACCTCCGGGGGGCATGGGCTTTGCGAAAGTCAGTGTTCCCTTGTGTGTTTTCTTCCTACCTTAACGTGCTTGATATCGATAACTGATATCAACCACCTTAAGGTGGGGACATATATAAGGTAAACTATCTATTATTGATGTTAGCAATGTGCTTGTCCTCAGGTGTAGGCTAGTATAATGAGTACTTCCTACATCCTGAGTTTGTTTGCAATCAATCAATCAATCTATTGCGTATACCTCCTTTTTACCATAAGGTGTCTCCATGATGCAGGTGGGGTTGTATACGTTTGAGCTCATACCTCCTTTTCACTGTAAGGTGTCTCCATGATGTGGGTGGAGTGGTATTCCATGCTTCCTTTTCACTGTAAGGCATCTCCATGATGCGAGTGGGGTTGCATTTTCAAAAGTCCTCTACAGAGGTGGGGAGCGGTTCTGTGACTAACTCAACCCTTAAGCGTGTCTTCGGTGATTGTTGTGGTGAAGCCCAATCATTAGTGTGTGCCTGTAATGTGCCTGAAATGTTGATGAGCCTAGAACTAGGGAACACACCATCGCTTGTCTGCCGTGTTTTCTCTGTGTCTTCAAGTGTGTGTGTTTTGGCATGTTTGTTGCCCCATATGTAATATGCATTTTGGGAGGTTTTGCGTGTCTTGCATGTGTGTTGCCCCATATATACTGAGACCTACACCTTAGGGTAGTGCATCCTGTATTATGGGAGGTTTTAATAATTTCCAGTACTTGCAGTTGCATTTTATATATATGAGAAAAATAAAAGAAAAGATATCATTTCTATCTTCCATGCATTAATGTGTCTTCTATGTATTGACTGTATTCTCCATGTTCTGCATGATTGTAACTATCTTCTCTGTGTTTTACGTGCATGTTACTGTCTTCTATGTGATTGGCGTGTCTTCTCTGTGCTTGATGTGTTTTATGTGTTTGTGACCTTACATTAATGCATGTAGTGGCCTCGCATTTATACATACATTAAAGTGGGGGCTAAATGTAATGTCAAAAAATGTCCCCTTGGGGGCTTTTCCCTCATAAAGTTTAGCTCCCAGGTCTTTAGTATGAATTTAGGACATCTTAGTTCTTATTTTGGCATCTCGATGGAATGAGACCTAGGTTTCATGGTAAAGTGGACCTAGGAGGACCCCTTGAGTTGTACCCTATCCAAAATAGGGGGGAGGACTTGGGTGCCCGCGCACTAGTCCTACCCTATCTTGGGGGAGCCCCAATTTCTAGGTGTCGATTTATGACCACTAGTTGGTTCTTTTGCCGACACAGTAAAGTTTGATTTTTAAAATCTTAGCGGGAATGCTTGTAGGTGCATATATAAGCACGTTTAGGCATTCATTTGTAAACTAGATTCCAATGAGCAAGCTATTGTGTTCTCAAACTTGCTCATTGGAATCTAGTTTATTAAAAACACAATATAAGGCTTCTATTGTGTTGCAAGAGTAGACTTGTATGTTTTATGTGTTGATATTTCCAGATTTGAGCATCAATTTCCTCATGGCATGAAGAGCATCTTCCTCCATGAGAGCTTCACTACAAGGTGACATAATATTGTGTTTTTATCATTGATTCCTTTGGTTTTTACCTATGCCTCACAAGGACACGTACTCTTTGTCTGACAATGGTGTTTGGATAGTTAAGTGTCTTCGGGGCTTAACTGAGGCAAGCCTCTAAACACCACAACCCCCAAACCAAGTCTTGTGATTGCAGGTTATAGGTGTTGCATCTGGAAAAAGTGTTGTAGGAAGGCTTGGAAGGCATTAGGGATTTGAGATCTAAAGAAAAGTTAGACATAGAAGCACTTTCATGACAAGGGCACTTGCAACAGTGTCCTCCACAAATAGATCTCAGGAAACATAAGTTACAAGGCTAATCAGTGTAAGAAGGAGGTCCAGGTTCCCCCAAAAAGTAGGTACCTTGGACTTGGGTGCCCACACCTTAGTCCCCAACTGTTCTACCTTAGAACCCTGAAAATAGGTATTCTGTGATTTGCCATTTTACTCTTGTCTACAAGAGCTTTTTCCATTATTCGTCAATTTGTTGTCGTATTTGCATAATTAGGGTTTTAATGGTCAATTGGACATAGGAGAAGGAAAAATTGATAATTAATTCCCTAATCCAAGTTTCCCTTCATTTGTAAGTGACCTAGTGTATGATAATGCTTTCCAATCGACCCTAGATCCTTCAATGTTTAGTGGAGAGGCAGATTTTAACATCTAAACAACAAAAGATTAACAAAATCCAATTTTCCCTTAAACATAGACTACATCACTAAACTTGACAATATGTACATGCATCTGTAGATCTGTCTCTTAAGAACACAAAACATCAATCTTTATCACACATAACAACATATACAGCAAGATATCAATTTTTCGGGCCCATCTAATTCAGTGAGAAACTGAATATGAATAGTTATGACTTCTTTAATGAACATACCAATCAAAGTTAACTAAGACAAAGATTTTTTAGTATTTGAATGTCTTTTAAATTTTGACCTTAGATTATCCTTTTCATGCCTTTAAAATTTTTAATCATAGCCTTTGATTATATTTTTCCACCCAGGATCGGATATTGTGACTGGAGGAGATGGTTATTATAGGAGTGGGCTGACAATCACTAACGTTTAAAAACCCCTTTAGAAGGTAAACTTTAATGATGTTACCTGTTGTAAAAGGTCACTAAGGAATTAAAACATACAATGTGATGGTAAGATGTTTGAGAGACTTTGTTTAGGGTTTTAGGATAGATTAGGATTAGATTCAGGGTTTTAAGAACTTATCTTTAGATACACACCCTAACTTATCTTTAGACCACAAAAACATCTTTCAAAAGCTCAATTGCAAAGAAAGAGAATAATAATAAAGATATATAATCTAAGCATAGGGATTTTAGGGTTAGGATTAGCGTTTATGAACTCACTTAGGCTACATAGATTTTAGGATGTCAACAAAACTCAAACCCATTTAGGATTAGGTTCCAAACAAAGGTATTTGTCAATACATGGAAACCCTAACCAGATGAAGACATAAGCTTGCACAATCCCTGATTAGCAACTCCATCTCAACAACACACAAAGCCTTTACTTCACTAGGGCTGAACAAATCAACATCACCACTCAAGCTACCATTTTACCAACACATTCATCTTGCATCAATATAACTTATTGAAGTGGTGCAGAAGCACCTTGGCAAATCAAAGTTGTCCTAGACAAACCTTTGATTTTGATTAAATTGTAATACTTCAACATTGTATAAGGTTAAACAAGTCATTGTTATGTAATTAGGAGTGTTAAATGTTCAAATGTTATCTCCACTTGCAAAAGGGGAAATGTTATCTTTCAAAACAATGTAAAAACTTGGAAGGTGAAGAGTCTTGTGGCTCTTGGTTCATTCCAAGATAGTGGAAACTAAAAAGACATGAGTGTATTCCTTTAAATAGGCCTTGTAATCTTCAAAGATCTCGGAGGTGGTTGAATGTATGAATTGGAATGATAAAATAGCACTGTTTTTATGTATTCCTTCATAATTTTTGTTGTTTTCTGATACTGTACGGCCTTGTACGGGCAACGATACATGCTATGTTGATTGTAAGTGTTTGTTCTTCCAACCACCTTCCATTTGCAGTTGGTTTCACACATTTTGGTTTCGTTTTATGTAAGATATTGCAAATTTGGTAAAAACTGTCAAAAAATAGTTAAACCCTATCTTAGGGTAAACAATGGTTAAACAAGATTATGTTTCTTTGACTATGCATGGTGGAAAAACCTAAGAATCTATGGAAAGGTTATTGTTTTGAGTGTTCTTACATATGCCAAGTTTGTAGATGAAAAGGATTTGATTTACATATGTTATTTTGATGCCCTAGGGACTGTTTTCCCTTTGATTTACACTGGTAAAAGGGCAGAAATGTTGTGTTTTTGATGACTTTAGTATGGGTTGAACCTATTTCATGATGGTATTGGTTTGGCAAAGGTAGTAAGCGAAGCCCTTTCATATTCTACATGTTGACCTTGGTAAATGGAGGAAGGTTTATATCTTCAAAGAAGACTATCCTGTAAATACTGAGTATGACAGTCACAGTCATGACTGGTATGAAACTACTTTGTGTCCCTATGAAGTCTGTAAACCATAGAAGGGTGTAAATGTGAGATGTTTTAAATGTTTTCTAATCCATGATAAAGTTTGCAGGATCCATGTGTTGGAAGAACACCATGAAGGATAAAAGAGTGACAGTGTGGAAGCCTATTTAGGCCTATTAGAGCATGACAGTCTTTAGTTTAGAGTGTTGTTACAAAACAACGGTATCTTCATTTTTTATATGTTTTAAAATGGCATAGAGGGTATTCAAATATGTGATCATAGTCTTGAGAAGGGGCCTAGGGTAAGAGTTATGTTTGACAGTCCTTAAGGACAGGGCTACAAGGAAACAAGCCTGTCATAGCACTGTCAAAATGCAGTCAAACTGTAAGTTGCTGTCCTTTGTCCTTGAAGGTACAAGTTATAGTTGTTGGATCAGAGACCATGTGATTGGTTATGTATTTGACAAATTTATGTTGGTTGTAGTGTGAGTGCCATAGTTGCACATTGAGAACAGTCATGAAGAAATGAATGGGCAGCCTTTGTAATGGTTTGTTTGTGGGTAAATTGAAGTTACTAAGGAGTTGAGTTCTCTTGTTATTCTTTATCCTCTACATCAAATTGGTATCAGAGCTTAGAAGATTCTGAGCATGTAGATAAAGTGCCGAAGGAGGCAATCTACACTAGGATTTTGGGGTAAGCATTGGTTTTTGCTACCTAATTCTTGTTGCGAAATTTTATGGTTGCAGGTGCAAGTTCACTCACTGCAGTAGGCAAACAAGAAGGTCTGTCAAGAGGGCTGGAGGAGATGGTCCATTGGTTGTCACCAAAAGTCTTGGGGAGAGAGGCAAGAGAGGACTCCCAGGTGGGGGACATGAGTGTTGTTGTAGTAGGAAGGAGTGGACTTCTAATGATAGAGATGCACCTTAGAGGCAGCTAGTCAAACTCCATTAATAGGAATCATAGTTGGAAAGTAAAGAGGAAGTAGAGGAGGCATCAAGTCAAGGTTGAAGACATAAAGAGGCAAAAGTCATTTGAAGCAGACCACACAACTCTTGGGACAAGAGTTTTCTTCATGCTAAGGAGTATGGTGCAGGAGCACCTTGGCAAATCAAAGTTGTCATAGACTAACCTTTGATTTTGATTAAATTGTAATACTTCAACATTGTATAAGGTTAAACAAGTCATTGTTATGTCATTAGGAGTGTTAAATGTTCAAATGTTATCTCCATTTGCAAAAGGGGAAATGTTATCTTTCAAAACAATGTAAAAACTTGGAAGGTGAAGAGTCTTGTGGCTCTTGGTTCATTCCAAGATAGTGGAAACTAAAAAGACATGAGTGTATTCCTTTAAATAGGCCTTGTAATCTTCAAAGACCTCGGAGGTGGTTGAATGTATGAATTGGAATGATAAAATAGCACTGTTTTTATGTATTCCTTCATAATTTTTGCTATTTTCTGATACTGTACAGCCCTGTACGGGCAAGGATACATGCTATGTTGATTGTAAGTGTTTGTTCTTCCAACCACCTTCCATTTGCAGTTGGTTTCATACATTTTGGTTTCATTTTTTGTAATATATTGCAAATTTGGTAAAAACTGTCAAAAAATAGTTAAACCCTGTCTTAGGGTAAACAATGGTTAAACAAGATTATGTTTCTTTGACTATGCATGGTGGAAAAACCTAAGAATCTATGGAAAGGTTATTGTTTTGAGTGTTCTTACATATGCCAAGTTTGCAAATGAAAAGGATTTGATTTACATATGTTATTTTGATGCCCTAGGGACTATTTTCCCTTTGATTCAGACTGGTAAAAGGGTAGAAATGTTGTGTTTTTGATGACTTTAGTATGGGTTGAACCTATTTCATGATGGTACTAGTTTGGCAAAGGTAGTAAGCGAAGCCATTTCATATTCTACACGTTGACCTTGGTAAATGGAGGAAGGTTTATATCTTCAAAGAAGACTGTCTTGTAAATACTGAGTATGGCAGTCACAGTCATGACTGGTATGAAACTCCTTTGTGTCCCTATGAAGTCTGTAAACCCTAGAAGGGTGTAAATGTGAGATGTTTTAAATGTTTTCTAATCCATGATAAAGTTTTCAGGATCCATGTGTTGGAAGAACACCATGAAGGATAAAAGAGTGACAGTGTGGAAGCCTATTTAGGCCTATTGGAGCATGACAGTCTTTAGTTTAGAGTGTTGTTACAAAACAAAGGTATCTTCATTTTTGATATGTTTTAAAATGGCATAGATGGTATTCAAATATGTGATCACAGTCTTGAGAAGGAGCCTAGGGTAAGAGTTATGTTTGACAGTCCTTAAGGACAGGGCTACAGGGAAACAAGCTTGTCATAGCACTGTCAAAATGCAGTCAAACTGTAAGTTGCTGTCCTTTGTCCTTGAAGGTACAAGTTATAGTTGTTGGGTCAGAGACCATGTGATTGGTTATGTATTTGACAAATTTATGTTAGTTGTAGTGTGAGTGCCATAGTTGCACATTGAGAACAGTCATGAAGAAATGAATAGGCAGCCTTTGTAATGGTTTGTTTGTGGGTAAATTGAAGTTACTAAGGAGTTGAGTTCTCTTGTTATTCTTTATCCTCTGCATCAAATTGGTATCAAAGCTCAGAAGATTCTGAGCATGTAGATAGAGCACCGAAGGAGGCAATCTACACCAAGATTTTGGGGTAAGCATTAGTTTTTGCTACCTGATTCTTGTTGTGAAGTTTTATGGTTGCAGGTGCAAGTTCACTCACTGCAGTAGGTAGACAGGAAGGTCTGTCAAGAGGGCCAGAGGAGATGTTCCATTGGTTGTCACCAAAAGTCTTCGGGAGAGAGGCAAGAGAGGACTCCCAGGTGAGGGACATGAGTGTTGTTGTAGCAGGAAGGAGTGGACTTCTGATGATAGAGATGCACCTTGGAGGTAGCCAGTCAAACTCCATTAATAGGAGTCACAGTTGGAAAGTAAAGAGGAAGCAGAGGAGGCATCAAGTTAGGGTTGAAGACATAAAGAGGCAAAAGTCATTTGAAGCAGACCACACAACTCTTGGGACAAGAGTTTTCTTCATGCTGAGGAGTATGGTGCAGGAGCACCTTGGCAAATCAAAGTTGTCCTAGACAAACCTTTGATTTTGATTAAATTGTAATACTTCAACATTGTATAAGGTTAAACAAGTCATTGTTATGTCATTAGGAGTGTTAAATGTTCAAATGTTCTCTCCATTTGCAAAAGGGGAAATGTTATCTTTCAAAACAATGTAAAAACTTGGAAGGTGAAGAGTCTTGTGGCTCTTGGTTCATTCAAAGACAGTGGAAATTGAAAAGACATGAGTGTATGCCTTTAAATAGGCCTTGTAATCTTTAAAGACCTCAGAGGTGGTTGAATGTATGAATTGAAATGATAAAATAGCACTATTTTTATGTATTCCTTCAGAATTTTTGTTGTTTCTAATACTGTACAGCCCTATATGGGCAAGGATACATACTATGTTGATTGTAAGTGTTTGTTCTTCCAACCACCTTCCATTTGCAATTGGTTTCATACATTTTGGTTTCATTTTATGTAAGATATTGCAAATTTGGTAAAAACTGTCAAAAAATAGTTAAACCCTGTCTTAGGGTAAACATTGGTTAAAGAAGATTATGTTTCTTTGACTATGTACAGTGGAAAAACCTAAGAATCTATGGAAAGGTTATTGTTTTGAGTGTTCTTACATATGCCAAGTTTGCAGATGAAAAGGATTTGATTTACATATGTTATTTTGGTGCCCTAGGGACTGTTTTCCCTTTGATTCAGACTAGTAAAAGGGCAGAAATGTTGTGTTTTTGATGACTTTAGTATGGGTTGAACCTATTTGATGATGGTATTGGTTTGGCAAAGGTAGTAAGTGAAGCCCTTTCATATTCTACATGTTGACCTTTGTAAATGGAGGAAGGTTTATATCTTCAAAGAAGACTGTCCTATAAATACTTAGTATGACAGTCACAGTCATGACTAGTATGAAACTACTTTGTGTCCCTATGAAGTCTGTAAACCTTGGAAGGGTGTAAATGTGAGATGTTTTAAATGTTTTCTAATCCATGATAAAGGTTGCAGGATCCATGTGTTGGAAGAACACCATGAAGGATAAAAGAGTGACAGTGTGGAAGCCTATTTAGGCCTATTGGAGCATGACAGTCTTTACTTTAGAGTGTTGTTACAAAACAAAGGTATCTTCATTTTTGATATGTTTTAAAATGGCATAGAGGGTATTCAAATATGTGATCACAGTCTTGAGAAGGGGCCTAGGGTAAGAGTTATGTTTGACAGTCCTTAAGGACATGGCTACAAGGAAACAAGCCTGTCATAGCACTGTCAAAATGTAGTCAAACTGTAAGTTGCTATCCTTTGTCCTTGAAGGTACAAGTTATAGTTGTTGGGTTAGAGACCGTGTGATTGGTTATGTATTTGACAAATTTATGTTGGTTGTAGTGTGAGTGCCATAGTTGCACATTGAGAACAGTCATGAAGAAATGAATGGGCAGCGTTTGTAATGGTTTGTTTGTGGGTAAATTAAAGTTACTAAGGAGTTGAGTTCTCTTGTTATTCTTTATCCTCTGCATCATGAAGCAACCATGAAGATGATTCTTAAACAAGTCAATCTATCAATCTTTGACACTTCTATGAACTCTACCAAGCACCATCAACTCAGTGTGTAAGGGAATGATGATAATGATAGGATAATGATCACCAAGTTCTTCTATGAATTGACATCCTGCCAACATGAGTATATCTTACCATGAAAGTAAGCAACCTGCTAAGGTCATCAAACATCAATATATATATCATGAAAACCTTTGAGCCATGAATAACTTCATGTTAACTCCATCACATGTTTAACATGTCTCTGCCACATGTTTGATATCTCTGCATGACAATCACCTCAACACCCATGTGAACATCCTATCCTCATAATCACAACCTTCCACTGAACCCTTTGACATCAATGACAACTATAACAATAGTGTCTACCATTGTTGGTTATGTGTTTGAGGGTGCTATGACTATTGGGGTGACGTGCCCTACTGTGGGGTCTAGCTAGATGGGGACATATTGTTGTGGGGTGCATTATACCAATTAGAAAAAATTGAAGAAGAACCTAAAATTGATGTATTATAAGACAAAGGGTCTTGAGGCATACCTTGTCTTTTCCACCATGGTTTGCATTGGGACAAGTAAAAAACTTGACCTTTCTCATCCTCCAGCACTCAAAATTCTGACTTCTCCCTCTTTTCTTTGGTAATGCTGGTCAACATTTTGCATTTGCAATTAACCTTCTTCTTATAGTAATGTAGATAATATTCTGCCAGTACTGCTTTTGCATCTTTTTGCTTCTTCTTTATATATAAGCTATCCAGTTGAGTTGCAAGGTGACTGATAGTATCCCTCTTCATATCCTTCAAGAGGTTACTCATTTCTACACGAGAGATGCCTACAATAGTCTTTGTGGCTGACAAAGATTTGAGGCTACATGTCCTCTTCATGGTAGACCTTGAGTAGTTCTTGTAGGCTTTGTAGTCCAAGGCATCCATGCATTCTTCATTAACCCCTCTCAGAAATACCAACTTTAGTGAATTTGGTGAAAACCTATTTTTTGAGACTTCTATAGGAAAAGTAGTAATTGTTCCATATAATCGTATAGGGGCTTGTCTTCTTTTTGTGACATTATGAAAATGTCATCTCCTTGCATGTATCTTCTATGGTAGTAATCTTGGTAATTCTACAAGAATTTCTCCCTCATAGTCCTCCATTTAGCCATTGCATCTTTGCTAAATCCCATGAAACATATCAATGAAGAATCTTTGAGAGTGGCTAGAAAGAGATTCAATTAGTGTGCAACGATGGTGTAACCATAACTACAATAAAGGACATTGAACTTGAGAAAAAATGTGTTTGGGTCCTCTGTAATCAAACCATGAAAGTTTGGTAAGGATGGAGGGATATTCTTCATGGCGGCTACTCGTTCTTGGTTGGTAATAAGGAATTCAAAAGTGATAGGTTTGATAAGGTTCTCCACTTCTTCGTTAGCTATTGCATCATGAAACCAAGTGGCTATTTCCCCCAATTCTACAGTGTCTCCAATCGTGGGAAATGTCACAACTTCATAACTTGTTTCTGAACTATTCTCTACATTTAGGAGAAATCTCCCTAGGGGATCTCTTATCCATCACATGCAATATTTAAAGATTTTGGTTGCTGCTTTCTACACAATATTAGGAGAGATATATTGTCTTCTTGAAATCTGTTGCTATTATAGATTTGTAATCTAACAACAATGCTAAAAAAAATAAACTAACTCAAACTAAGAAGGTTCATAAGCTTTGACATCATCCGTGGCAACAATGCCAAAAATGTTGAGCTCTATCAAAGCTCACTAATCCTAATGCAGCTAAGGCATGCATAAAACCTGATGGATGGACTCATCTTAAATCAAATAGCTTAGTGAGTAAAGTCAAGCTAAATTTAATCTATCAACCTAGGGATATGGTACTTGGCATGATGTATTTATTATATGCATAGCTAGATGACTCTGGATATGTAGTTATGTTTAGTTATGAAATGGATATTACTAAAATGCTGGAAAGAAATGTAAATTTATAAATTCAGAAAGCAAACTATGTAACTATTCTTAAGTACAACAAAAGAATAATTGAAATAGAATCAATGAATTTGGCTGCAAAATCTAAATTTGATTACATGAAACTAAAACAAACAAGTGGTAGTATTCCACAAGCGGACCTTAACTTGGGTTGTCTACTACCTTCTTTTTACTGACTTAACTTACTAAATAAATGCATTGTTTTCTTCACCATGAATTAAGAACATGGAAAGTAATCTGAAATAATACTCTCTATTTTATTGATTGAAATCAGAATATACTACAATCATTTGGAAAATCTTACTAGCTAGATATTTGATGAAAAAAAGTATATACATCCTCATACAATTCCTAAATTAATGAAATGTAATGACTAACTGATCTACTTCCCTTCATACAACAAAGGATCCTTTATTTCTAAAGAGACATAATGAAACTAGGAAACAAGAACTAAAACAACTTAGAGAAGAGAGTTCTAATTAGAACATTGGAATAAAATAAATTTGTCCAAGAAGCAAGGAAGTTGTTAATCTAGTGTCAACCAACGTCAACACATCTTAAATTGGAGGACAAGTACTTTTTCCATTTGTTGCATATTGCTCATTGATGTTCCCTTCATCTTATCCTTGTCTATGCAAGGATAATGGTTCACCACTGGACAGTTGTCAGTGACTACACACTTTTGTTGTAGGAATGAACCCCTTTGGCTATAGGAACTTCTATAGGATAGAAAACTTTACTTCCTCCTAACTTGGTTGTAGGAACTCTATGGCTTGGCTATAGGTTAGTAGACATGGTTGCTAAAAAAAGAAGTTAGTTCCAATAAAATCTCCAATCATAATGATTATTGTAACCACACTTATTCACACCACATTACATATGAAAATAACTACTTGAAGCATGAAACATTCATTAAAGAATCATATAATTAAGGTAGTTCTTATCCAAATATTGTATGAAGTCTTGGTTTGAAAAGGATAAAAGTTTCTATAGAAAGGTACTTGAAAACAAGGAAAACAAGGATTAAAAAGGACAATAATGGGGTTAATTAAGTGGTAGCTTCATTCCTCTATGTCATCCCCCTTTGTCATCCCACCTCCCCTCTCATTGGTCATTACCTTCTCTTCCTTTCAAGATAAATCTTTACATGGCCTCTAAGGGAAACCCTAGTTTGGCTGGGATGTAGGCTCATTAGAGACTGCATTAGTAAGATCCTTGGAGCTTATGTAGTCAACCTAGGTGTTTAGAATAGGAATTTTGCCAAAGCCTCTACCACTTTATGGGTTTTTTGCTTAACTACTAACCTTGGTATGCATTCCTTGGAGGTATAGGGTGACTCTTTAAACATAATCAATTGCCTCTTTAGAAAGAGCGCCCCTAGCAGGTCAATTGATGCCTTAATAAATGACTCTATCACCTTCATTTCAAGTTTAAACTTGGTAGAAATTCAACATGTGTATAGAGAAAGAAATATTCTAGCAGATTGCTTTGCTAATAAAGGAGTCATGATTGAAGGGGCTTGAAGATGGTTTCAAAGTGATTCACTCCAAATTAAAGTGGTGGTGATCACATAGCAAGATTTGGCTAATGCCACAAGGCTTCTAGCCATTCATTACTCTCCTCTTAATGATGGTTTATATCATTTACAAGCATGGATATCTCCATTTCTTTGAGAGACTTCCTATCCTTGATGCCTTATTTCTTTCCATTATCATTGGGTGTAGAGAACTAAAACATAAAACCAAAAAGTGCTCACAAGAGGAAGAAAAATAGAGAAGAGCTAAAATGGGTGGAAACCATAATAGAATTGAGCCTCTCACTTGTGAATACTAGTAGAATTTGGAAAATCCTCCAAAAGTGTGGCCTCATGCCATAAATGGAGTTGTTGAATTAATATGATAGCATGCTATCAAATGCGTTTGTGGAGATCTAGAACTCAAGAGTGGTAAATATGAGAGGTGTGGAGCTTCACATTTTAGAGGAATTTTTGGCCATTGTCACTAGCTTGTCCACAAAAGGAAAATGTTTAAGGATAGATGTAATAGTAGAGAAGTAGTCATACTTCCTTAGGGATGGATATATGGTTGACAAGGTTCAATTTAGTTATGTGAGAGTCAACCTTCCTAAGAAATGGCCAGAGGTCATGCTTATAACCCTAGAATCTAGGTATAATTCTATTTATACTTACCACTTTGTTCTTCATAGCCATTTCAAACCCAATAGGAGAATTAGATTTCCTTTTTTTCTATATTCTTTGGAGTATTCTATTTTTTAGGTAAAGAGAATTATTGGTAGGCCCCTACATCAATCTCTAATTCTATTTCTCTATAGACATTCCATTAAACTAAAACCTAAGCATGTAGTCACTACCTACTTTTGTAAAACCCCCAACAAACCAAAATGAAAATCCCCTTTATCCTCCTCTACCCCCTCCTTACCTTCCCTAGACCTCATTAGTCTCTCTTTTGAGAGCCTCTCTGATCCTCATGAATGAAACTTTGGTGATGACATTTCTTTTAATGAAGAGGATACCTCTCCAACTAAATAAAAATGGGCTAAAGGGATTCTTAAAGGGAAACTAGCTAGGGTGGGAGAATGGAAATTGATAATAATGATGTTGTTATTTCATAAAATGTGTACACTAGCATTTTACACTTAGTTTAGCACTTGGCTGGACCTAAAATGCTTACACTTGTTAATAAAGACCTATTTTAGCACCTTTTTGAGCATTAAACATGTAATTATTGATCTCGATGCACAAAACCTAGAAAATAACTATAAGGTAGGGCTAATGACACTTAAAGTGCCTTATCTTAGGAGTTTTGGGGCTAAAGGACCGAGGAACCCAAGTGCCCTAGGTCCTCCTTTAGCCTTGACCTAAATTGGTGGGTTTTCATCTTATGACATCTTAGATAATTCCTAATGTTGGCCTCATTTAGTTTAATTCTCTAGAAACCAATGGGAATGCATATAAAATAAAGTTAAGTCATTAATTTGAAGATCTAAGCAATCTAGGCATTCTTGCACTCTCTCATGCTCTCTACTATTCTCTAAAGCTCTCTATTGTCGATTATTGTTGTGACACTAACATATTGCAAGTCTTGTGAAGATATTTCTACTTCTTTAGGCTACACCAACTTCTTGAGTTAATTTGTGATGCTACATCAAGCATGCTAGGGTTTCCATGCTCATGGTAACTTCTTTCCTTCATGCTTTGTTCTAGTATTCCATTCTAGTTTAGATTTTCCTCCACCCTCCTAGGGTAGACACTCTTTATCTATCATCTTTTCTATTGTGGAGGTGGAAACTATTGAAATAAAGGCAGATAACTAAGAGGGGGGTGAATCAGTTGTAACAAAAACTTTTATCCTTTGCTGCAATTAAACTTCTTTACCACTTATTAATAGATGAATGATATAACCATGAAAGCATGAATCAACAACACATGAGCAGAAACTAAATCAACACACATAACACCAAAATTTTTAAGTGGAAACCTAGTTAAGGGAAAAACCATGGTGGGGGTTAACCCACAAGAATTTATACTCTATTAAAAGTATTACAAATAGGGAAGGCACATGCCTTCGGGCACACTGCCCAGAGCTCACTACTCAAGGAAGCTCATTGCCTATAAAATAATTACAAGAGTTCACTGGAATGGTTGAACTGAGAAATAACATCTAACAATGCAGAATTACAGTTTCGGATATGCACAATATACTAACTTTGCACACTTCATCTTTTTTCTGCTCTACTTCACTGCTCTGCCATGATCCAGAGCTTAGATCTCTTGCATTCGCACTTGATTATGCTATAATTTGCACTTGTCCCTTCATATTTGCACAACCACACACTCAAATTCTCAAATCCATTGATCATATATATCCGCTACATGAGATAACATCAACCGCAGTCTGCCTTGAGAAAAACTTAAGGTCTTTTTAAGAACACTGTTCTGTCAGCTGAATCCATGCCCAAACACCAATGCAGACCAAAGCCTATACATTCAAGTCATCACACATGTTAGCCAATACCACTAGATCTCACAAATTACATAACCAACAACTTTTCCTAATCTGCACAATGATTAAACACTAAGTTGACCTGTTCTTCTCTAGACTAAACCAATTAACCAAAACCTGATACTTAGATTCTTGTAACTTACAATCACTTCATAACTGGAGGCTAAAATCTTGGATTTAGGTATCCTTGACATCCCTTAACATTCCCTCAGATCCACAACATAATGTGATTATCTATGGAGAAATGTAGACTAATATGCTGAACCCTGTCAATTGCTCTATTCCTATCTATCTTGACTTAGATAAATCTACACTCTGCCTTTCGGTATGATCAAATGATGTAATGTGGATGTGTAAGATAGATTTAGATGCCATCAATGACAACACCTGACATGCCTAGCAGTGTCTCTTGTCAACAATCTCCCCCTTTGGCATTGATGACAACACTTAGTGAAAAAATGACTAAGTGTTAGAACAACTCCTCCTTACTTTATACACTTATGATTTCCAATGCTCCCCCTTAGATTAATTCTTCATTTTTCACTATTTTTTCTCTCCCCCTTTGATATCAATGGCAAAGGCTGGGATCTTCATACCAAAATTCATGCAAAAATTATATGTACAAGGGTCAAAACTCTACATACTTCTACATACAGTTCTTAGGCTTTGTTTATCAACAAAAAGATATCACCAAAAATGTTTTTCAACTTTATCAATTCATTGTCCTAGTTCTTTTTAATACTACCCAAGATAGATATGTGCCCACTAAAAAAAAATGCTAGAGATTCTACTTTTTGAAGATCAGTAGGATCACTAGTAGCAACTACTACTTGAGACTCTACCAATATGCCATACATAGTTTCTAACTTAGGGGAGGTTAGTCCCTGGAACTCATCCAATCTACCTAGAATTTTGGCCTTTTCCTTCTCCAAATCACTCAATTCATTCTGCAGACTCACTACTTGGCATTCTTTGGTAATTATAGATTTAGTTAAAGGACTATATGACTAAGAAATATTAGACAATTTGAGCTCTATGTCCTTAATCTTTTTCTCAATATCTTCAACAATTTTAGATCTATTTAGACAAAATTTATAGATCTCTGCACCTTTAGACAGGGAATTTTGAATACTCTTTACATTGGTATCAAGCCTGGATCTATCATAGCTAATTATTTTCTCTATTTCAGCAAACCTCTTCTCATTAAATTCATTTTTGACTTTAACTTCTGCTGACTTCTCTAAGGTTTCAAAATGAGAACTTATAGAGTTTATCAAGTTTTTCAACTAACCAAAAGGAGATGCTAAAGAATCCTTCTGAAATGTGGGCATGATTTTCTCCAAAATCCCAGATGCAAGGCCAAGCATCTCGCTATCTTCTAAATGGGACTTCAAAATTTCCTCTCTAACCTTAGCTTGTGTAATAGAGGCCTACTTTATCTTCTGCACTAGTGATAAAGAATCAAAATTGATTGGTCCTTGTATTATGTCCTGATCTTCTGCAATCTATTTATCTCTTTCCAAAATTTCTTTCACTGCATCTGTAGTGTCTCTTACCCAAAATGATGTTTTAGACTTGTGCTCTTTAGGGCCTCCATCTTCTACCTTTTTGGAGTCAACCACAATGTTCTGCTTCTCACTTTCATTCCTTTTCTCTACTTCTGTCTTCTTTGCATCATCATTAGAAGCATCCTTGCTTTTATCTATGTTAGAAATATCTTCTGCCTTTTCTTCTGGAGGATTTTATGTATCCTTAGTAGTAGTGTTATCATCAAATTTATCAAATTCCTCAATATCTGGAATGGAGGAATCAACTTCAACATTAGTTTCTTCTTCAACAGTGGGAAGATTATGCTTTTTCAATGCATTGAGAAGAATCTCCTGAGTATCTATAACTACCTTATCAATTTCTCCTAGCATGAACATATTCATTCTGATCTTACTCCTGAAGTCCTCTTTCACTTCTTTGAATATCAGGTTCTTTTGATCTGGAGTAATTTGAGGACACAATTTTATTAACACATGCTCCTAGAGCTCAAAATATTTAGCTTTTACATTCTCTTTTCTTAATTCTAGAATTTTTGCAAGGCTTTCCAGAATTTTAGAAGTTATTTCAAATAAATTCTTACTATAGATATTCAAATATTTGACTATTGCTTCCTCCAAAACTCACTTATCAGCATCACTGTAATGATTATAAAATTTAGTCACTGGCTTCAAGTTTCCATCTATAGTGACTGACTTAATGATGTCATCCACACAGAGAATGGGCTTCTCAACACAAGCCTTTGATTTATGCCTTTTACTTGTCTTTTTGCCTCTAGAGGGCTTCTTCTTAGACACTTTATTAGCTTTAGTGCCTAATGCCTTCAATTCTTTGACCTCATCATCTGAGTCAATTTTTTCTTCATCCACTTTCTCCACATTGACATATGTTTTTTTTCTTTTTACCTTTGTCCTTTTTCCTTCCTTACCAGAGGGTTCTTCTACAACAAGAGAAGGTGATGTACCAGAGGTTATACCTATACTCCTTGTAGTTCTTGGCTTTGAAGAGGATTCCATTAGAACACTTCCTTATTCTCTTTCCTACTCCTCAACTTTCTCTATTCTTTCTCTATTTTGTCTCATAGCTTCTCTTGTTATGCCAATGCTTTTTGCATACATTTCAACTTGCCTTTGAATCTTTCTCTTAGATTTAGGCTTTCAAATCTCAACATGTAGTTTTACACTGAGTTCACTATATGTCTCAAATCTTTCAACTATGGTGTCCTTTGGTTTACTCAGAAGGTGTTGAGCATACATATCCAATACTTGCTCATCAACTTCATACCTAATGGGCATGATCCACCCAATTCTTGGTTCGACTATTTCCATTAAACACTGATCTGTATCCACCATAAAACAAACTGTATCCTTATATTTTCAACCACAGATGTAGGGATTCTTTCCTTTGATTGCATCATGTTCTAAAAATTCTTGAAAAATCCCCAAAGAGTAGTCCTTTGGGTATTGGAGTCATTAATACTATTCAAGTGCTCTCTTATTTGTATAGCAATAGGCTTATCGCTAGTCCAACACATGCTTTTCTTGCCGGGTAACTCATTCATGAAGTAGAAGAACAAACACAGGACCAATGTACCATATTTGAAAATGTTCTTCTTATCCTTCTTAACCTTATTCAAATTTTCCGTCATCTAGTTCTATAGTAACTCACACAAGTCATAATCAATATTCTCTCTCAACATCTGATAACCTACATAGATAGTTGTACTAGATATAGAATTCTCCCTATTGGAATGATATATCTTGTATCCAATCACCATTGATGCAAATTTGATATCCAAATTAGTGATGTCATTTATTATCATTTCCCTTTTGTCAAACCTTGAACTGGTAGCATCAATTACAATTTGATTCTTTACTGACTTCAACATTGGCAGTCCACTAGATAGTTCAACCCTATCATGGCCTTGATGACATCCTTGGTGATATTGAAGGGTTTCATTAACCACATAAACTCATCGTGCATCTGACTCAACACATACCGGACCCACTCATCTTCATCAAAGGATGGAAACCCTATAATCTAAATGAAATGTTTATCGTACAGTGCCTTATACTCGGGTTTAAGACCATGAATTTTATCCATCAAATGATTCTTGAACAAATTTACTAACTTTGAGTCCCCAAAATCATCTATGCCAGCATGAATATAGGCCCTAATATCTTCAATGTGCAATACACCATATGTGACACTTGAAAAGGCACCTAGTAGATCAACCTCTACTGATTTGTGTGGATGCTTCTTAAACTTTGGCTTAGGTCACTCAGTGATATTCACAACCAGAGGTGTAGCCATTGCAAAAGATTACAAGTTCAAAGCTTAGCAGAAAAATACCTTTTTCTCCATGGGATTAGGGTTAGCTGATGAATTTACCTATCGCACTTTCAATCTTTGAAATCTCATCTCAAGCACTCTTCTTCTTGTTTTCTTCAAATGCAAAGTGATTCAAATGTTTAATGAATGACTTTTTATGCTCCACAAAACCTAATTCACCATTGTAATAAATGTTGTTCCCTGATACATCTGGTTACACTATTTCTACATATAGTCAATCTTTAATTGGTCCACAATCAATTGCATTATCTTCTTTTCTTCCAGAATTAGCTTCAAAAGATCTAAAATAGGTTTCTTTAACTTCATTCATCATGCCATATTTAGGCACCCATTTACTAGTAGGGGGAATTAGATTTTTAATGCAGTTCCTATTGCAAATATGTGCCTAATCGGTGTTTTCATTGATGTCAACATATCCTTGTTGCCGTTGGTGTCAATTGTATCCTATTTTGTTGCCTATTTAGAAGACTGAAATGTTGAGGATATTGAGAAAATTAATGAAGATCAATGTATGCAAACCATATGGCTATTTAGAGGATTGTCTGAAGTAGCTCCAGTTAAGATTTGAAGGGTCGGCATGAAGATTTGAAGAAGCTATGGTCATCTGAGTAGAACTAGATTTTGCTATGTTTAGAAGAGACAGAGTGATAGTAAATTGATCTAGATTTCTCTACATTGAAATATAATGATCTGTGGATCTAGAGACATGTTTGGGAAGTCAGTCTGTATCATCAACCCAAGTGGTTCATGGTTTGGAGGTCCGCAAGCAATCTTTCTAGTGTGACAGTCATGGAAGATAGTGTTCTTGAGGTTCCGGATGAAGATGCAAGTGATTCTAATGATTTGGAGTAGTGCAGATATTTTTGTTGAATTCAATGTGCTTGTGGATATTTTTGAATCATGTGACTATTGTGTTGGAGGTTCGCATTGAAGATTAAGCTCATTGTTGAAGATTTCTTCCTTGGTGTTGTTGTTCTTCCCTTTCTTGGCGAATCAGATGATTCAATTGTGTTGCGAATGATCTAAGAGCAATTCTATGGAGTGTAGTGTGTTGATCAAGGAAGATTTGAGTCCTATTTATGTCTGGCCGATAGCTCAATGATTCACATTAAGTCAGATGCTTGTAGTACTGACCTTGATGTTTATTCCAAGGTTAATAAAGCATATAAAGGTGTGTAGTTGAGTTGTGGAAAATCATCCTTGTACAAAAATAATCAAATCCAAAGAAAGGATCAAAGGTAGTGTAGAGAAGAGGAGGAGTAGAAGAACAAGAGCAGTAAAGAATGAAGAGTTAGTGAAGAAGTGTTTGGGGGCAAAGCAGAAGTTTTGTGAGCCTTCAATGAGATTGAACTAGGCATGAAGAAGATGCTATTTCTCAGTTAATTATTTCTGTACTAAACATAAATTTCTATAGGTAGTGAGCCTCTTTAAGCAGTGAGCTCTGGGCAATGCACCCGAAGGCAAGTGCCTTCCCATTTTTAAGTACTTTTAACAGGGTATGACTATTGTGGGTTAACCCCCACCATGGTTTTCCCTTAACCGGGTTTCCACATTAAAAATCTTGGTGTCAAATGTGTTAATTGTGTTTCTTATCATGTGTTATTGTTTCATGCTTTAATGTTTACATCATTGCTCTATTTGTAAGTTGTGAAAGAAGATTAAAGATAAAAAAGGTTAATTTTGTGGGACAACTGATTCACCCCCCTCTCAGTTGTCTGGCCTAATTCCAACAATTGGTATTAGAGCTAGTTCCTCTAAAAGAAGCTTGACCGCTTGAGGAGATCTAAGATGTCAACTTACAAGAAGGAAAGTCTGAGATTTGATGGAATGAATTACTCCCTTTGGAAGGTACTCATGGAGTGTCACTTGCAATGTATGGGTGATGCCTTTTGGTTGACAACTAAGGATAAGTATAAGGTTCTGAAGAATGGTCCTATAACTGTAGATGAACTTAGGGATGCTAAACATAACATTTGAGCCAAAGAAGCATTGTTGAGTGCCCTGACTAATACAGAGTTAACAAATGTCCTAGAATTGAAAACTACTCATGAAATCTAGAAAAAGTTGGAAACACTATATAAAGGTGATAAATATGTCAAATGTGCTAAGTTGTAGAGCCTAAAGGGTAAATATGAAAGGTTAATGATGAGTGAAGATGAAAACATTACTTCCTACATGTAGAAGGTGAATGAACTTATGACTGGTATCAGGAGTGCTGGTGGAATATTGGAAGAATTAGAGATTATTGCCAAAGTGCTCAAATCCTTACCTCTGGCATACAAGCATAAAGTTGTTGCCATTGAAGAGATCAGGACTGTGACAACTGTTACAAGGGATCAGTTGATTGGTAAGCTTTCAGCATTTGAAATGAGTGAGTTTGGTGATTCTCTTCCTAAGTCTGAATTTGCATTTAAAGCTAGTATTCATGGAAAGCAAAGATATGATCTGGGTGAAAGCTCTTTAAGAAGATCAAATAGATTTGACAAGACAAGGAAGGATCTTGAAGATGATGAAACCAAGTTTGATGAAATTGAAGCACTTTTTGCTAAAACATTGCAAAGAGGATCTAGTAAGTATGAAGGAAAATTGCAATTCAAATATTCTACTTGTAATAAGATTAGTCATTTTGCCTCAAGGTGTCTGGAGAGAGGTTCAAAGCTAAACCCTAACAGACCTAGAGTTTAGAAGAAATGCTACTACATCTAAGAAGATGGTGAAGAAGGAGTCACATGTCATGCCCACATTTCCCATGTGGTCATGACACGCATCACATGTGTCATGTTCACATTTGTCATTTGATGATGACATGAAATATAAAAAAAATTCCACGCTTTGCTAGAAACCCCCTTGCACGAGTAAGCGTGCTTGGTGGCGTTACAGTTAAGGCATAAACATGATAGTTGAATGTGGGGTAATGTATTCACATGCGCATACCATTCACAATGAAGGCCAACTAGGGGGTTGATGCAACATGGCTAACGTCACCAATAGGGTTGGGATCAACAATCAAAACCCTAAGTTAACCTATGTGAATGATGGGATTTTGACGTGAGTCAAAATCAACAGCCTAATCCAAGTGCATGAGAGGATATGATATAATACAAAAATCAAATGATGACACTCAGCAAAAAATAATATTATAATCCCAAACAGGGTTAAATTCCACTAACCTAGCTAAACCCTAAATTCTAGAAAAATCTAGAAGCATAATGCCTTACAGGCATGATTAGAGTTTATTATAATTAAACTAATTTTGATCAAATGGTTTACTGATTTGGTTTATATTACCTACATCTCACTAGTTGTAATGGTAGATTAGATGAATAAGTTAATTGAACATTTTTCAACAAAGTTCAATCAATTTGTTCTCCTTCACGTTTTCTATAAATTTAAAATAGCTACCCTAGCCTACCTATCCCCTAGACCTAGATTAATTAAGCTTAACACTTAATTAACCTTTCTTAGCCCATCCTCCCACACACCTTTGAATAAAAATCATTCTTTTATTCAAAGGGTCAAATCTTCCTTACACCTCATTTATCACCCTCTTACACATGTAAGTGTACATGTGTCCTTCAACCTTCACATCTCCACATAAAAGTGAATTTTTAATTCACACTCCCCCATGAGTTGAAATTTTAATTCACTTGTCATATCCACTCTTCCCAAAAATAAATTTTTAATTCATTTCTATTCTCCACACCTCTTCCCAATGTGAATTTAAAATTCACAAATAATGAGAGCCCTCCAAATCCATTGACCAAATCTCAACCCTTGATCTCTCTCATCCACTCCCCTTGTGACATTTGTCACAAGGCTATGAATCCAATCCAAACCCTAAATCTCAATCATTTCTATCCCTTGATCTCAACTTTTAATCCTCACCCTCCATCCCTTTTCAAAAAATCTATAAATAAGACCCTCACCCAAGCCATTAAGAACAACTTCTTCTTGCATCCTTACCATGCTCAAATTTCTCTCAAATCTCTTCATCATACCATCATAATGCCAAAATCATTCCTCATCCCCATCTCAATCTCTATCTAAATCCATTATCTCTCATCCTATTGTGTTGAAAGCAAAAGCAATCCACATTTCATCTACTTGGGTAGAATCTAAGGAGTTTGGGTGCAACTCCTTCCACCCTATCAAGGATTTGTGACTCATTGTGAAAGGTATAATGCTTGTTTATGCACTTGTTTTATGTTTTCTACTTTCATCTTGACCTCATAGATCACATTGGCATGCCTAGTGGGACCCACAAGGTCCCAACCTAACAATCTTGTGAGTTTTTTTTGTTATGAAGATGTGTTTTTTGCAGATTAGCGCTATCCCTCTACGCAGTGGCACCATTTTCCTCATGTTTTGGCGCTATTTTAACACGACAGTCCCACGCATCTTTGACTTAGATCTAATCCTTGTCTTCTTGTCTTTTTGGCCTTTCTAGCATTTTAGCTCCTAGTTTTTACAGGTTTTACACAAAAAACAAGGGGAGACTATGGAAAATTTTTCCTAAAATCCATCCATTGACCAACTCTATGTAGTATTGGCGCTATCGTCACCCAGTTCGGTGCTATCTTTCTCACTGCAGATTGTAAACTAAGGCGAAAACATAGTTTAGTGCTATCGTGCCTCTGTATTGGTGCTATCCTATATATTGGCACTATTTTCTATATTGGTGCTATCTTGTATATTAGTGCTATCTTGTATATTAGCGCTATCTTGGCTTTGGATTGGTGCTAGTTTCTATATTAGTGCTATCTTGCCTTTAGATTGGCGCTATTTTTTGTATTAGTGCTATCTTGTATATTAGCGCTATCTTGCCTCTAGATTGGTGTTATTTTCTGTATTAGCACTATCTTGCATTTGGATTGGTGCTATTTTGTATACTAGCTTAGGGATCTGTGCAAGGTTGGGTCCCTTTTCTGCAAGATATTTCAAATCATCCTGGGGCACAATCTAGAAGCTACTAACATCTTTTGTAGGGATTTCTTAGCATAGAGAATATTTCATCTTGGTGCACCTAAAAAGAACCTTTGTGTGCTTAGCTTAGAAAACACTTAAATTTGGTGCATAAAATCAATCTTGCATGCAAAACAATCTACAATCAAACATTTCATCTTGGTGCACCTAAAAAGAACCTTTGTGTGCTTACCTTAGAAAACACTTAAATTTGGTGCATAAAATCAATCTTGCATGCAAAACAATCTACAATCAAACATTTCATCTTGGTGCACCTAAAAAGAACCTTTATGTGCTTAGCTTAGAAAACACTTAAATTTGGTGCATAAAATCAATCTTGCTTGCAAAACAATCTACAATCAAACATTTCATCTTGGTACACCTAAAAAGAATCTTTGTGTGCCTTAGTAAAGAACATTTGATTTTAGTGCAACTAAAATTAATCATTGCTTGCAACAAACAACCTTAGGCACATTTTCAATTTGGGCTTAAAATGAACATTAGATTTTGTTTGTTGTGTCTTGTGCACTTGCACGTTTGTGTTATCCCATAGGGTAGAATCAAAGTATCCTCTCCCCTTGCCTTCAAAAGGATCTTGGGTGAAGAGAAATGGTTCTATTCTATTTTTCATTTTAGGATGTGGGCCTGTCCTTGAGACACATCTATTCGGAGAACTCATTGGTGACCCCAAGCGATACTTTCATTTGGTTCGCTATATTAAATTGAGGATAAGACAAAAGCCAAGTCTAATCAGTGTAAGTGCTTACCATTTGGTGCTAGCTTGAAAGGAAGTAGTACCCTCGAGGTATATTAAACTCCTAGTAGAGCTAGTCAAAACCTTAAGTGGTTTATTGGATGCTTGTAAGGTGCCGATCCCCCGGATGCACCCCCACTATGAACCATTGTTTTAGAAGCCAAAATCCCTCTACTTGTTCAACAAGTATTGTCCTTGCCTCACCTTAGGTTATGCATGCTTGATAAATCTTTCACATTTTCTCATAAACTAAACCTTTGGCCATTGTGTTTTCTTGCTTGTTTGTTTGTCTACTTGCCAAGAAAAATCAAATTCATCCATCATTTCAACCATCCACAATATTTTAGTACCATTTCCATCTATTTTAGTGCCTTCTTCATCCATGTCCAAAAATCAAAATTTCCCATCAAAAACATCAATTTTATAAGCCCATTTTTTAAAAAAATTCCAGTCAGGGGCTATGCCCCCGAACCCCTGTCAGTGGGGGGTTGCGTCCAGCCCCCCACACCCCCCTCATGTCAGGTTGGGTTTTCCTCTGAACACCGCTAAACCATCCCCCCATTTATCAAAGCCCATAAGTTGAGCTTATCCAATCCCTTCATTTGAGCTTGATCAAATTCTAATCCACTTCCTCTCTAGTCATAATCTATCTTCATCATCCTAATCATTCTTATCCACTTCATCTTAGTCCAATCACCCATCTATCCTAATCATCCTAACCACCTATCTTATCCACATCATCTTCCAAATCATTTAATCCAATCTTATTCTAATCACCCTCATCATCCTTAATCCAACTCATTAACATCATTCTAATCCTACCTCATCCAAATCAAATCCAAAATCCAACCAACATCAATCAATAATCTTCCAAACCATATTCCAAATCCCATCCAAAATCAACATTGATTCCAATCAACATCCAAGTCCCCCAACATCACTATCAAACTCTAAATCCAAATCAACCCAATCAAAAATCAAGACCTTAATTGATCATCCAATCAAATCAACCAAATCAATTCTATTACTTAAGTGTCATTAGTCCACCTTAAGTATATAGAATCATCCATCCTTTGAAGCAAATTGAATCACCCTAAGGTCTTGAAATTTGATCCCCAACATTGCAATCATCCATCATCCTCCATCATCCCATACCTCCCCAACAACATGGATCCTTATGTAGCAATGCAACAATTCCAAAGACTTAGAAAAATCTATGAGAACATGGACCCTAATGCCAAGGAGAAATGCAAAAATGACATTAGAGATATCCCCTTAGCACACCTCATCACTGGAGAATTCCAAGCCCCTACCCAACCTTCATCATACCAACCTTCATCCTATATGTCCACTCCATCAACCTCATATCAACCTTCAACCTCATACCAACCTCCATCATATCAACAAACACCTTACATTTCATCCCCATCCACATCATATCAACCTTCATCATACCAACCTACATCTTACATATCCACACCATCAACCTCATACCAACCTCCATCATATCAACAAACACCCTACTTTTGTCCCTGCTAACATTATACCAATCTTCATCCCCTTATACATCCATACCATCATATATACCCAACCAATCAATACCTCCAGCTTATCCATCCCCCAACCTTTGTCATGCTAACTTTGATCAAGGGAACACCAATCTAGCACACCTCATAACCGAAATCCAAAGCTTATATCAACAACCATTCCCCCACGCAAATCCCCCATCCCCTAATCCCCATCCTCCAATCCCCCCATCACAATATCCCCCCAATCTTATCAACCTTAATCCATCATCTTATGTAGCTCCCAATCCACCAACCCCTATCACCCATGCACCATCTAATCCACCATCAAATCCTCCAAATCCTAAGCCCACGACATCTAAAGAATCCTTGTGGGATTTCCTCCAAAGAACATCAAAAAATGAAAGTAAAGCTATATAATCCCCCAAATCCTCCACCCCTCCAACACCACCATCTAGTCCCACACCTATCCTTGAACCCATCCAAGAACCATCACTACCTAATCCCATCACCCTCCTATCCAATCCCAATCCTAATCCTACACCATCCACCATCATTATTCATCCATTATATTGTTCTTCAACCCATACACTCATGAAGGATGCCATCCATTGGTTGTTAGCAAGGAATCAAACACCCTCATGCAATCCAACACCCACCAAACCTCTTGAACAATTTCCTAGCATAAGTCAAGCACCCATCACATCCATCCAAGAACCTACCATCACCATCCAAGTCACGTCCATTTCTATCCAAACACACGAACCAAATCCAAAGCATGTTGAAATATCAACCCCCTATCTCAATCAAGATCTAACCATCCCATCTAATCCCATCCCCGATTCCCCCCATCTATTGATCACCTTATTGATCCCACACCATCTTCTACTACCCCTTTATCATCCCCCATTAATCCTTTACCCCCATCTACCAATCCCATCCCAAATCCATCCCCTTATCCACTTAGAAAAAGAACCTTCATCTGTGGTGACCCCCTTATAGGAGGTGAACAACTTCCATCCACCACCTATCCTTCTCCAACAAATAATGGACTCGCATCTTGTTTCCAAAGCACAAACATCCCATTGCATGTCGCATGCTCCAACATATGAACTATCAAGGAAAAGGCTTAGGCCTTCATGAAAAAGGCATCTTAGAGCCCATCCACACCACATTCCATCCATCCTCGCATGGCCTTGCCTATACACCCCAAGAAAAACACAATAAACATGTTGGTACCACCCATGCATCCTCCAAAATCTATTCACCCAATTCAAAATTTGGTGCATCACATTACACTCTTAAATCATATGTCACCATCCCTCCTCCATCGTCATATCATTTGCAAAAGCATGTGATCATCCATCTTCCTCCATCAAATTTACCTCCACTACTTCCAACTCCAAATATCCCTATCAAATCCACTTTACCTCCTATCCTACCAACGCCAAACACCCCTATCAACAAATCCTCTCATTCTCCTATCCTCCCAAATCCTAATATCGCCATCCTCAAATCTCCTCATCCATTTATCCATAAATCCACTTTTAACCCCTCCACCCATAAACCCCCTAAAATTCCCAATCAAGACCAACAAAAGCACACATCTTTCAAACATGAAGCTTCCCCCAAATCCATGGGATTCAAAAGTAATAATTTGAATGCCTCAATGCATAAAGCACAAAATCCTAAATATGTTATCCCTTCCAAGAAAAATCCAAAATCCAAAAGGCTACCAAAGCCCACACCGTCAAAAGAAAAAGCAAAAACAAAAATGGTGTGGGTCCCTAAACCACCAAACTCTAATGAGGCATTCACCTCCCAATCTACCGCAAAATCCCAAACATCCCTCTCCCCATCTAAAAATCCCATAATTTCTAAGTCCATTTGGGTCCCTAAAACCCCAAATTGACCATCTAAAAATCCCCTATCCCAATCCCCATTACTACAGACCCCCCATCCAAAACATAGGCTTCAAAATCCAAAACAGTGTGTGCAGCCATTGGTCTTGGTTCCCCTCCACCACTTGACATTCCCACATACCCCCATCTCTCCATCTTTCATTCACTATCCTACATATCTTCCCCATCACATTCCTATGGTCCATGCTTTCGCATAATCCACATCATAACCCGTATAATCCACATCATAATCCGCATAATCCACATCATAACCCACTATCCACTGACATCCATGCAATCTTCATCCATAATGCTATCCAACATGGGACCATCTTCGCCTTGCTATGGAAACAGACACTAGAGTCCCCATTCCATCAAAAAAGTAAAAAAAAAAAATTTTTAAAAAAAAATCAAGAAAATAGTAAAGAGAAAAAATCTGTCCAATGGTGAAAACCACTCCTCGTGGGGCCTTGGGCAAGTACCATGATGAAAACCCCTTGTGGGAGTCATGCATAATCCCTTCTCCATCCATTTTTGTATCCCTCCACTTGGGGGCAAAACCATATCCTTCATCCACATTCATAATATCCTTTGCACATCTTATCCACTATCTTATCCTTATCCTATCATATTCCTATCCACTATCCCCTATTTATCCTATCATATTCCTATCCACCATCCCTTATTTATCCTATCATTCCCCATCCATTCTATCCACTATATTCCCCTCCTTAGATCTTGATAAAGACAAGGGGCAAAATATCAAAAAACATGCTTTGAACACATTTCGGCATACTCCCTATTCAAGCATATCCTCCATCCATCTACTACAAAGACCATCCATCCAAACGTGAACCCATCATGCAAAACTCTTTAAGCATTGAGGCATATGATTCCTTGTAACCTAGCCCTTGGAGAAAATCCTTATCCCCATCTCCCATCCATCTATCTTGCATCCCTATCTCTATCTTCTAATCCATCTATCATGAATCTCCTCTCTATCACCTTCCACTGCCATACCCACCATCCATCTATCATGTATCCCTATCCAATCCTTTATCCCCCATCCTATCCCTTATCCACATGTATCTATATATCTATCCATTTATCAAAATCTCCTATCCATTATCCTTTCATCACCAATCCCCCAACCCAATCCCATCATCTCCACCTCTAAACTTGGTGTTCTCTTGTCATTGGTATCTAGCACAAAGGCTATCCAAACAATCCAATGCAACCATCATAATAAACCATGCCCTTTCCAAAATCCATAAAATCCCCCCCCCAAAAAAATCCATAAAATCCACAAAACAAAAAAATCCATCACTATCCCACATCATCATCACAAATCAGAACTACATATCATCACCACCCACATCTTAATGTGCCTTGATCTCATGGATACATGGTATGTAGGTAGTCTGGACTATGAAGGAAGTTTTCAGTACTCAGGTACATAAGATGCACCCATCCAACCCGCTTGGATGGTCCCTACCCATTGAGCTTACACTAGATCCAAACATAATTTCCCAAGCATCACATTACCTATGAAAGCATCATCCCTTAATACAAATCATCAACTATCAAATCAACATCAACCACAACTTGTCACCATCATATCTTGAGCCAATCTTACAACATCAACTAAGCATGATCCAATCATCCATTGATTCTTGCCTTAGGAAATATTGTTCCTATGATAGGCATAATCTATCCTATCATCATCCATCTTGGCAAGAGATACAATGGCTACTTGTTTGGTTCATTGGTCTTTTCATTTTTTATTTTTATCTTTTGTCCTATTCAAAGATCACATCAAAACTACCTTGATCTCACTATACCAAGGTATGTGGCGAAAACATCTAGAATGGGGCATATTCTTGCTTTTATATGTTGTGCTTGTGGGTCGGTTCTAGCATATTGATCTCCTTGTGCATCTAAGGTTCATCGTACCTTTTGTGTATTAAGGGTTTATGCTATGAGTCCCCTTCCCTCATCTAGACAAGGTTGTACTATCATGGGAATGCATGGGATCACCCTCCTATTTGCGTGTCTAGTCCATGCAAAGTGTCGGATACACATCATCACCCTGGTCTTCTATACCTTGGTAAAAATATCCACTTTGTTATATAAAACCTAGGATTGCTCTAAATAATTGTCAGCACAATAATCATCCATTTTCCAATCCATCTATCATCTAATCATCAATCCATCATCTTTCTTTCATCTCACTCCTTATCCTCCAACCAGTTCAACCAATCTACTTCATCCATTTCAAGAGCACACCCATGTTCTTGCAACCCACATGTCCTCTCGAGGGGGCATCCCCCTTACCAATCATCCGTAAACCTTACCCTCTTCTTCTAAGCCAAAATCTTTTTTTATCCAATCCAACTCTATATTTTAACTTCTTTGAAATAGCGTTACTTAGCTACAACACCATTTCAAAGAGGGGCAAATATAGACACCTAAAATTGACTTGCTGTGCAAACCAATTTCCTATATCTCTACACCACCAATTATCCCTCCTATTAATTAAATAAATTTATTTTATTTAATTAATTTATCCCTTATCATCTACCTTTGATTATTTACCCATCCTTTGTGATCAATTAATTCACTTAATCACTTTACCTTATAACTATATCCTCATTGATTAAATAAATATTCTCAATATTTATTTAGTTAATCTTCCCATTTCCCTAATCCTTGTTAATTAGATAAATCATGCTTATCTAATTAATCTAGCCTATTAATCAACCTATCCCTATCCTAGTGAATTAAATATCAATTATTTAATTAGCTACCCTAGCCTACCTATCCCCTAGACCTAGATTAATTAAGCTTAACACTTAATTAACCTTTCTTAGCCCATCCTCCCACAAACCTTTGAATAAAAATCATTTTTTTATTCAAAGGGTCAAATCTTCCTTACACCTCATTTATCACCCTCTTACACATGTAAGTGTACATGTGTCCTTCAACTTTCACATCTCCACATAAAAGTGAATTTTTAATTCACACTCCCCCATGAGTTGAATTTTTTATTCACTTGTCATATCCACTCTTCCCAAAAATGAATTTTTAATTCATTTCTATCCTCCACACCTCTTCCCATTGTGAATTTAAAATTCACAAATAATGAGAGCCCTCCAAATCCATTGACCAAATCTCAACCCTTGATCTCTTTCATCCACTCCCCTTGTGACACTTGTCACAAGGCTATGAATCCAATCCAAACCCTAACTCTCAATCATTTCTATACCTTGATCTCAACTTTTAATCCTCACCCTCCATCCCTTTTCAAAAAAATTATAAATAAGACCCTCACCCAAGCCATTAAGAACAACTTCTTCTTGCATCCTTACCATGCCCAAATTTCTCTCAAATCTCTTCATCATACCATCATAATGCCAAAATCATTCCTCATCCCCATCTCAATCTCCATCTAAATCCATTATCTCTCATCCTATTATGTTGAAAGCAAGAGCAATCCACATTTCATCTACTTGGGTAAAATCTAAGGAGTTTGGGTGCAACTCCTTCTACCCTATCAAGGATTTGTGACTCATTGTGAAAGGTATAATTCTTATTTATGCACTTGTTTTATGTTTTCTACTTTCATTTTGACCTCATAGATCACTATATATATATATATTAAAAAATGGACATTTCTATGTTTTTGTACTGGTAAAAACCCCATGTTTGTTTGGCAGTGGGGAAGTGGTGCTGCTGGAGGCAACGACGGTGAATTGTGATGGAGGGTCGAGGTGTTGTGGACTGCAGTGGTGGAGTTGGAGGGATGACTGCAAGGTAGAAGGTACTGTGGAGTGACAAAGGAGAGTGGACTGCGTGGGGGGCAGAGATATAGTGGTCGCGGGGAGCGAAGGGTGCCGCAGCGGGGTATATGACAGAGGTCTACAGGGGAATAAGAAGAGGGGAGAGTGTGGGGAGGGGGAAGGAGCCCCCACCCACATCCCATACCATAGGGTGTGGGTGGGGGCTCTACCCCCTCCCCACACCCATCAAAAGATAAGACACAAAACTCTCTCCCACTTTTTCCCCAAAGTAAATTCTAAATCAATAAAATTTGCAAAAAATTCAACAATCCATACCCTTCTCCAAGTGGGATTAAAATAAGATCTTCCCATGAGATTTGTGGAATGGGGAGGTGACACGTCACCTCCTCACTCCTCCTCCCAACTACAAGCAAGACCCATGGAATGGGTGGTGACACATGTCATTCACCCATCCCCAAGTCTCTCTCTCCCCTCCACTTGTCCTCTCTAAAACATGTAGGAGAGAAAAGTGGAGCTTATCAGGGAATGGGTGCCACATGTGCCCCATTCCTTTCCTCCTAAGAGGGACCACACAAACCAAAGGTACCCTCACCAATGGTGGAAGAGACTTGGAGTAAAGTCCTCCACAATTGAGGGGTCTTGGAGGCTTCCCCAACCTAGGGAAGTGGAAAGGATGAGGTTGAGTGTTTGACTCACTCATCCTCTCCCTCCCATGCCTCCATTTTCGTCACTTTACTTCAGGGTGAAGTTAAAGTGACCAAATGGAGGTTTATCAAGGGTTACAAAAGCTAAAAAGGTCCCTAGACCCAAGGGGTACAACCCAGGGTCAAGTTTAGCCTATTTTGAGTATCAAGGGTTGAGTTAAAGCACATGAAAAGGGGTCTCTAAATTTATAACTCAAAATATAAAATTCAAAAGACAATATTCTTACAACACCAATTAGAATTCAAAATAAAAGAGGGGTAGACTTAGCCTGACTAATAACATGCAACACATTATAGAAACTCATCATGCACATGGTTGATCTTGGTTCGTCGTGGAACTAGATTAGCTTCACAAGGGAAAACAACATCGTGTGTGGGATGATCTCCAAATTTATGTGGCTTGTTAGAAATACCTACGCACTCAATTAAAATATTTATTTCACATATATATAATAGCCAAAGAAAATTGAAACATACACTCACATACAACATCGCATATCCAAATAAGCATCAAGGAAGTCACATTACAATTAGATTCTAAATTCTGCATTTCAAACATCCATTCCCAAAATTGAATCACATAACAAATTTCTAACTAACATCACTTGATTAGTTTTCCCATAACATCATAATATAAACCATATGTCTAACATCATCAGTAAAGCAATATCTAGGTCTAAACACATTGTAAACATACTAAGCATAACAAATCCACATACAACATAAAGTCTAATAGTCTGGAAATTCGGGGTCAACAGTCCCACAAGTCTAAATGTATCACCAACAATAAAATAAATAGTTAGATGTAAGGGAATGAAAAAGAAGGCCTCACATCCTCCCCCCCTAAGACTGTACTTCCTCCTAGAAGTCATCAAAGAGGTGAGGATAGAGGGCCCTCAATCTCGCTACATCCTCCCATGTTGCCGTCACCTCATCGTACATGTCCCACTAGACCCTAACATGGTCCAACTCTTGACCTCGAAGGCCCAATGTCTGACGAGCCAATATGCAAATTAGCTCCAAAGCCAGCTGACTGTCTGCCTCTACCTAAAGAGCATTCCAATCCAATACATGAGATAAATTAGATATGTAGCGTCATAAAACTAAAACATGAAAAACATCGTGGATACGTGACAGGCTAGGTGGCAAGGCTAGACAATAGGCTATAGGTCCTATTCGTTCCAAGATCTCAAAAGGTCATACAAAATGAGGTGCAAGCTTAGAACCCTTTCCATAATGGATTGGACTCTTGTGCAGTCGCACTCAAGAATATTCTGTCCCCAACTAAGAATCTTTGATCTACCCTCTTAGCATCGGTATACTTCTTCTGTCGATCCTGTGCCTCCTGAAGTCTCTAGCTAATCAACTTCACCTACTGCTCCATATCTTGAACCAACTCCAGCCCTATTGCAACCCTATCCTCAATATGGTCCCAACTCAAAGGTGTCCTGCAAGGTCTGTCGTACAAGGCCTGAAAAGGAGGCATACCTAAGAGCTGTGATGCCCATTATTGTAGGCAAACTCAACTAGATATAGATACTCCTCCCATCTACTTTGATTATCCATGACATACATATAGAGCATATCCTCAAGAACCTGATTAACTCTCTCTGTTTGTCCATCAGTCTCAGGATGATAAGCGGAACTAAAGTTGAGCTGTGTGCCTAACACCTGCTGTAAGGCCCTCTAAAAGGCTAAAGTGAACACTGAGTCCCTGTCAGAAATGATATAGCAAGGTACCCCATGTAATCTAATAATCTAGTCCAAGAACACTCTCGCCATAGATGGTACATTGTACGTCATGCGTATAGGTGAGAAATGTGCCACCTTGGTCAACTTGTCAACTGTCACCATGATGGCATCATGGGCAGCATGATGACATAGGAAGACCAACAATAAAATCCATAGAAATGGTGTCCCATTTCCACTCAGGTATCTCGTGAGGGTATAAAAGACCCGCTGGATGCTGATGCTTGGCCTTGACCCTCTAGCACTCAAGACAATGAGCAATGTATTCTACAATATGCCATCTCATACTTGCCCAATGGTATAACTATCACAAATCAACATGCATCTTCTTCACCCATAGGTGTGCTGCATAAGGTGCTCTATGAGCCTCTGAAAGAATCACTGCATGAAGATCACTTGCACGGGGTACATAGATGCATTGTTGATGTCTAAGCAACCCATCTGACTCAAGGGAATATCCTACAAATCTGCCCTTAAGGGCCCTCTATTTCTGGATCTCCTACTGCACCTCAAGAAACTACTCATCCTCAGACAGATGCTGAATGATGTGCTCTCTCAAGTCTACACTCAAGGTCAAGGTCAAGATCTCATGGCACCTCTGACTTAAGGCATCAACAACCACATTCTCCTTCACTTTGATGTCCAGTGGACATCAAAGTTGTATTCGCATAGAAACTCCATCCAATGCCACTGACGGGCATCCAAATTCAGTTGTGTGAATATGTACTGCAAACTATGGTGATTCGAATGGAGGTTAAAGTGACAACCCAAAAGAAAGTGTCCCCAATGAACAAGAGCATGTACCACTACTGTGAGCTCTAAATTGTGAGTAGGGTAGTTCAACTCATGTGTCTTGAGCTTACGTGACTCGTATGCAATCGCTCTACCACCCTGTATAAGCATGGCTCCCAAACCCTCAAGTGATGCATCTGTACAAACTACAAAATCCTCTACAGTATTTGGAATTGCTTACAAGATGCTCCTTGAGGACCCTAAAGGCCCTCTCACACTGCTCAGTCCAAGTGAAACTCTTCCCTTTCCACTGAAGGGAAGTGATGGGATGTGCTATCCTAGAAAATCCCTCTACAAATCTATGGTAGTAACTAGCTAATCCCATGATACTCCTGACCTCTATCACACTAGTGGGTGCTGGCCAATCCTGGATAGATCTGATCTTTGATGGGTCTACGGAGATGCCATTGCCTGATAGGATGTACCCCAAGTACTATACCTTTGTCCTGAAGAAGGCACACTTCGCCAGGTTGCCATAAATCTGCTACTCTTGCAAGCATTGCAAAACCTGACACAAATGATCCACATGCTCCTCCTCGGTCTACAAATAGATCAAAATATCATCGAGAAAGATGATCATGAACTAATCCAAGTAAGTGTAGAACACCCCATTCTTGAGACTCATGAACACTGCAGGGGCATTTGTCAAATCGAAGGGTACCACTGTGAACTCGTAATGGCCATATCTAGTTCATAAAGTAGTATTATGAATGTCTACCTCTGTGATGCACAATTGGTGATACTTGAATTTTAGATCAATTTTTGAGAACACTCTGGCTCCCTGCATCTAGTCGAAAAGGTCATCAATCCTAGGCAGAGGGTAACGGTTCTTCACTGTCACCTTATTCAACTGCCTATAGTCCATGTATAAGCGAAGAGACCCATCCTTCTTCTTCACAAAGATAACTAGTGCACCCCATGGTGAAACGCTAGGTTGGATGTGCCCCTTCTAAAGTAACTCCTCTAACTGCAGTTTGAGCTCCGTGAGCTCATGTGTAGTTATCCTATAGGGTACACAAGACACTGGCTCTATACCTGGCACTAGATCCATGTAGAAATCTACCTCTCTGCGTAGAGGCATACCTGGTAATTCTGGCGGGAACACATCAGCAAACTCTCACAGGATAAGGTGGTCATCCAATGAAGCCTCAGGCTCATCCTCTAATCTGTCACTAACTGTGATAGCGAACATCTGACATCCCTTCCACATGCAGCACTTAAGCTACTGTGTGGAAATCATACGAACTATCATGGGCTTCTGAATTCCCACTATCTCAACCAGTGCACCATGATCATCTAAGTAGCTAATCTCCCTTCGGTGAGAATCTACCTTGGCTCTATGAGCTGCAAGCCAATCCATACCTAAAACCACACTGTAGGATCCTAATGGCATAACTCTAAGGTCACAAGATGTAGTGAAGGAACCCAAAGAAATATCACAATCCTGAACCAAGGTATCTACTGGCTATCTCCAACCTAATGTCCTGCCTAGAAGCCACTAGCTTGCAACATTCCACTAACGATGTAGATAGAAAAGAATCGGTAGCTAGAAAAGAATAGAGATGGGGGCACCCCCAATCATACTTGATTTCTCAATCACGGATGCCTGATAGTCAGCCTAGCAGTTATCAACCACTGCGAACATGTGGTGGGACTTGCCCACATCTCCTACAGTCTGCTTTGACCCTCCTAAATGGGGTTGTCCCCTTGTTGTCAAACCCTGTGGACACTCTCTGGCCAAATGTCCTACCCCACCACAAACATAACATGGGCCCCTAACCTATAACTACCTTGACTGAGTCCTACCTAACTGCTAATGTCCAGTGTATCCTATGGACCCCTGTGAACCTCTATACGACTAATGTGACCTCATGGGTCCCGTAGATGATCCCTGCTATCTCTGATCCCTACACAGGCCTTGCTACTGCTAACCATAGTTCTGTCCTCCCTATACCCTCTGCTGGGGTCTAGACCTCTATTGATGCTGCTATTGTTGTTGTGGAGGCCTAGGAGGTAATGATGGAGAACAAAATCCTCCTCTTTTTTGGTGTTGATGGTGGTCTATGAAAGTTCTATTGCTGCTAATGATTACGGTCCTGAAACTGCGGGCGTGAATTCTACCCTTGTCCCTGAATCTCCTCTGCAATATAAGCCTTCTCAGAAGCCTCACTTATAGTCTAGGGGTCTACCATATGCACTGGTCCTGCTATTCCCTAATTCAAACCTCTGATGAATTTGTGCACCAGAAGTTTCTCATCGTGGAGATACTCTGCATAATGTGAAAACTTAATAAATCGGCTCTCATACTATGCAACCGTGAGTCCTCTTTGCTGTAAGTCATGGAACTCATCTATCCAATGCTGCCTATAATGATTTGACAGGTAACATGCATTAAAGTGCTCTTTGAAAGTGTCCCATGTGAGCATGTCTAATGATAACCAACGTTTGCCTCCTCAGTGCACCACCAAGTAGCTGCTGCATCTCTCAGGAGGTGTACTACCATGCATGCTTTCGTGTTGCTCCCATAAAGTCGTAACGTAAAGCATCTGTCAAGACTAATGAGCCAAGCCTCAGCCTCAGCTCCCTCTGTAGCTCCTACGAAGGTAGGTGGATTAAGCTTAAGTAGGTCTCTGATGGGATCTCCTCTGTCTCTATGTCCTATGACCGGCTCATCCATACCATACTCATAAGGTCCATGATGTACCTGCTCAACCCTCATAGTCTTATCTCATCTTGCATGTCATAGAGGACTCCTACTCTGTACTCTATAAGCTGACCCTACCTCCTCCACTGTAGTATCTGGTATCTCTACAAAAGGCTCAACACATGGCACCTCTCGCAGATCTACGCGAGGCTCTACATGCAGCTCAGCTCGTGACTCAGCACATGGCTCCTGACATGGCTCCTCTCATGGATCAACATGGGGCTCATCACGTGGCGTTGGTATAACTGGCGGTAGCCTCTCTAACATGGCCTATAATGTCTGTAAAATTTGAGGTCCTATATCAAGTACTGGTGGTGCTTATGGTACTGGCTAATCTTCTACAGCTGCTGGTACCTGTCCCTCTATAGAGGAATCACTATGCACCTCAACGAATGTAGTGTTACGCGATCATGCACACTGAATACGTTAGGGAGGCATCCTACAAAACAAGGTAGGCACTAATTAATCAAAGTTATGAAATAAGTAACATGCCCAAATAAGCCCAGTGTTTAAACTTGGACTATGATACCAAATTTCATGCCCACATTTCCCATGTAGTCATGACATACATCACACGTGTCATGTCCACATTTGTCATGTGGTCATGACACGAAATATCAAAAATGTTTCCACGCTTCCCTAGAAACCCCCTTGCATGCGTAAGTGTGCTCAGTGTCATTACGCTTAAGGCGTAAACATGATAGTTGAATGCGGGGTAATGTGTTCACATGCGCATACCATTTGCAATGAAGGCCAACTAGGGGGTTGATTCGACGTAGTTAACGTTGCCAATAGGGTTAGGATCAATGATTGAAACCCTAAGTTAACCTATGTGAATGATGGGATTTTGACGTGAGTAAAAATCAATAGCCTAATTCAAGTGCATGAGAGGATATGATATAATACAAAAATCAAATGACGACACTCCACAAAAAACAATATTATAATCCCAAACAAGGTTAAATTCCACTGACCTAGCTAAACCCTAATTTCTGGAAAAATATGGCAGCATAACACCTTACGGGCATGATTAGGGTTTATTATAATTAAACTAATTTTGATCAAAAGGTTTACTGATTTGTTTTTTATTACCTACGTCTCACTAGTTGAAATGGTAGATCAAATGAATAAGTTAATTGAACATTTTTCAACAAAGTCGGATCAATTTGTTCTCCTTCACGTTTTCTATAAATTTAAAACATTTTTCAACAAAGCTTGATCAATCTGTTCTCCTTCACATTTTCTATAAATTTAAAACATTTTTCAACAAAGCTTGATTAATTTGTTCTTCTTCATGTTTTCTATCAATTAGAGTTATCTCTGCATCCTTTACATTATTCCTAATTTCTTGGTAGATCAGATCTCAGAAATGTGTTTTACTATCTTTGTTTAAATGACCTACTAGGTTTCTGAGTTGGATTTAAAACAACGTCTAATTTAAATTCATTAATTAAATTAATATCAATCCAACTTAAAATTAACCTCGTCAAATTAACTTTTATGATTAAAGGGTTATCCCAACTATTAAAATAATTACATCTCAAATAATGAAATTGTGTAAAATTTAAATAAAACCAATAAATTTTTTTCTTCACCTACCAATTTAAAAATCAATAAAATATAAAATTATTCTAATCATGATCTGATCTATTTATTAACATCCACTAACAAATAAAAATAATCTTCCAAAAAGAATATAGTTTAACCCATTATATTAATTATCTCAAATTCTTTTTATAAAATCATAACTTAAAACAAATGAGCAAAATATTTAAAAGAGGGGAAGTTAAATTTTAAAAAGAATTTTAATTTCTCTTTGCCCAAAATTCCTCCACAATAAAATATAATATCTCTAAGGCTAAAAATCTGTAACCCTAACCCTATTTTTGAAACTCAATTCCTTTTTTCTCCTCTTTGTTGTCTCTTCTTTCTTTTTTTTCTTTCTCTCATTTTTTTTGTTTTGGTTGTGTTGCAGGTTGTAATGGAGGCCATACATGACCAAACACACCAAGTAATGGTAATGATATATATATATATATATATATATATATATATATATATGGACATTTCTATGTTTTTATACTGCTAAAAAACCCATGTTTGTTTGGCAGTGGGGAAGTGGTGTTGCTGGAGGCAGTGGTGGCAAACTGTGGTGGAGGGCGGAGGTGTTGTGGACTGTGGTGGCGGAGTTGGAGGGACAGCCACAAGGTAGACAGTACTATGGAGCGGCGGAGGAGAGTGGACTGCACGGGGGGTGGAGATACAGTGACTGCAGGGAGTGAAGGGTGCCATGGAGGGGTATATGGCGGAGGTCCGCAGGGTAATAAGGAGAGGGGGGAGTGTGGGGAGGGGGACAAAGGCCCCACCCACATCCCATACCATGGGGTGTGGGTGGGGGCTCTGCCCCCCTCTCCACACCCATCAAAAGATAAGCCACAAAACTCTCTCCCACTTTTTCCCCAAAGTAAATTCCAAATCAATAAAATTTGCCGAAAAATTAACAACCAAACACACATTTACTCCCATGGTTAACACAACCGAAGAACTCATTCAGGATGAGTTCAAAGAGGTAGGGGAGTGGACAACACTCAACTCAAGAGTGACACTCCTACAAATATCCCAATCCAAATAGATCTCAAGGCCTCAAGCCAACACTTTTAAACACAATTTTCACAAGGCTTCCATTTTGGCTCTCAAGCCATTTCACATATTACTCATAATCTCATATTGGCCTCAAGGCTACAACACCACAAAATCAAGGAAATGACCCCAAGGAGGTTCACTCCTCCCTCACCCCACACTTTTTGCGCATCTTCTCCCAAGTTGGAGAAGCTCTTACAACACCCCTACAAATTTTTCCCCACAACAACAAATAAAAACTCAAAATAGAACTCACACATAGCATCACACAAGCAAATAAAAATGCATAAGGGAAGGCCTTAGCCTTGAACCCTACCTTAAAAATCCCAATTTGGTTGATGGTTGATGTAGAGCTCCTCCAACTCCTCCAAAATAAGCCACAAAACTCTCTCCCACTTTTTCCCCAAAGTAAATTCTAAATCAATAAAATTTGCAAAAAATTCAACAACCCATACCCTTCTCCAAGTGGGATTAAAATAAGCTCTTCCCATGAACTTTGAGGAATGAGGAGGTGACACATGTCACGTCCTCACTCCTCCCAACTACAAGCAAGACTGATGGAATGGATGGTGACACATGTCATTCACCCATCCCCAAGTCTTTCTCTCCTCTCCATTTGTTCTCTCTAAAACATGTGGGAGAGAAAAGTGGAGCTTAATGAGGGAATGGGTGCCACATGTGCCCCATTCCTTTCCTCCTAAGAGGGACCACACAAACCAAAGGTACCCTCACCAATGGTGGAAGAGACTTGGAGTAAAGTCCTCCACAATTGAGGGGTCTTGGAGGCTTCCCCAACCTAGGGAAGTGGAAAGGATGAGGTTGAGTGTTTGACTCACTCATCCTCTCCCTCCCATGCCTCCATTTTCGTCACTTTACTTCAGGGTGAAGTTAAAGTGACCAAATGAAGGTTTACCAAGGGTTACACAAGCCAAAAAGGTCCCTAGACCCAAGGGGTACAACCCAGGGTCAAGTTTAGTCCATTTTGAGCATCAAGGGTTGAGTTAAAGCACATGAAAAGGGGTCTCAAAATTTATAACTTAAAAAATAAAATTTAAAAGACAATATTCTTACAACACCAATTAGAATTCAAAATAAAAGAGGGTTAGACTTAGCCCGACTAACAACATGCAACACATTACAGAAACTCATCATGCACATGGTTGATCTTGGTTTGTCATGGAACTAGATCGGCTTCACAAGGGAAAACAACATCGTGTGTGGGATGATCTCCAAATTTCTGTGGCTTGTTAGAAATACCTACACACTCAATTAAAATGTTTATTTCACATGTATATAATAGCCAAAGCAAATTGAAACATACACTTGCATACAACATCACATATCCAAATAAGCATCAAGGAAGTCACATTACAATTAGATTCTAAATTCTGTATTTCAAACATCCATTCCAAAAAATGAATCACATAACAAATTTCTAACTAACATGACCCGATTAGTTTTCTCATAACATCATAATATAAATCATATGTCTAACATCATCAGTAAAGCAATATCCAAGTCTAAACACATCATAAACATACTAAGCATAACAAATCCACATACAACATAAAGTCCAATAGTATGGAAATTCGAGATCAATAGTCCCACAAGTCTAAATGTATCACCAATAGTAAAATAAATAGTCAAATGTAAGGGAATGAAAAAGTAGGCCTCACATCATAGATGATGAATCTGATCATGGAGGCTCCATAGGAATTTTAGGTATTCATTTCTATCAAAGAAGAAGATCCAGTGCTTACTGAATCTACTAGCTATGCAAATGTGGAAAGTGCCTTGGCTGCTCAGGTTGTAGATGAATCTATAATTGACAATGGATGTTCTCATCATATGATTGGTGATAAAAGTAAGTTTGTAAGCTTTGAAAAATATGAAGGTGGAATTGTGAAGTTTGGAGACAACTCAGTTGGTAGAATCCATGGTAGAGGATCCATCTCTTTTGATGGTAAGAATAACACTAATGATGTTCTGTATGTGGAAGGATTGAAGCATAATCTTCTCAGTGTTGGACATTTGATTGAGAAGGGTTATGATCTCTGATTCAAGGATGGAAAATGCAGAATCTTGGAAAGCTCCATAACTGAAATTGCATCTAGTACTTAGACTAGAGGCAACATCTTTCATTTAAGTAGCTCTGGTAAAAGTTACTTGATTGCTTAGGTTGATCAGAGTTGGCTATGGCATAGAAGAATGTGTCATGTGAATTTTGATAACATTGTCAAGATAAGTTCCACTCAGGCTATAAGAGATATTTCAAGACTTGTGAAACCTACTGATAGCATGTGCAGAGAATATTAATTAGGTAAATAGAACAAAACTTCAATCAAGAGCAAATAATAGTCCTCAAATGGATTGTTGGAACTTGTGCATACTGATCTTTGTGGTCCTATTAGAATGAGTGTGCAAGGAGATAGATATTTTATGTTGCTGATTGATGATTACTCTTGGATGATGTGGGTAACCTTCCTGAAAGAAAAATCAGAAGCTCTTGAAAAATTCAAAGTGTTCAAAGTCATGGTGGAGAATGAGATTGGTGTGAAAATAAAGTGTCTGAGATCTGACAGAGGCAAAAAGTTTACCTCCGGTGAGTTTGATTCATACTGTGAAAAGCATGGCATAAAAAGGCAATTATCTGCTCCTAGGACTCCCCAACAAAATGGAGTTGTGGAAAGAAAGAACTAGACCATTCAAGAAGCTTCTAGGACCATGATGATGGAAACAAATGTTCCTCAAGTTTATTGGAGAGAAGCTATAAGTGTAGATTAGGAAATTAAATCAAAGGTTAAATACAACTAAATGCAAATATAAAACAAAGAGTTTATACCTAGATAAGAAGACCCAATCTCATCAAGGGGAGGGGAAACTTGCACCCAAGAGTTCCTAAGACATGATAACCCCTAGATAATGATCCAAATGTGAAATGCTATATCAATGTGCAACTCACTAAAAGACTAGCTCATTAGATATTTTGGCATGATAACTCTACTTGAAAATTGGATCCCCAAATGGCTTGGGAGAGGTTCTATTTATAGAGATTTTGGAGGGATTTTGATCCAAGGGTGGAGATTGATTTGGAAGATCAATGGTGGAGGATAAAAGTGATGTAGAGGGCCTAGATTAGATCTTGGAAGAATGGAGGGCTAGGAATAAAACTAAATCTTTTATTCATTTTGGAAAAAAGGGGTAGTTAAATAAGTATGGGTGTGAAGGATTATTTTTGAATTAAAGATTCATATGGGGAATGTAAAATGAATTAAAAATTCATTTGGGGATAAGTGGAGATAAATGAGGTATGGGGGTGTAAGAGGAATTAATTGTGATGTGGGATGTATTAAAATAAAAATTTGACTTATGTGGATATATTTCAAGTTTTTATTTGGAGGATGTGGGGAAGGGTGTTAAACTAGGTTTGACCACCCAAATGAGAGATTAGGATTAATTAAACATAGGTTTTATTTAATTAACCCTAGGGCTAGGATGAGGTAGGCTAGGATAGACAATTAAATAATAGCTATTTAATTGTCTAGGGTAGGGATAGGTCAATTAATAGGCTGAATTATTTAGTTAAACATGATTTAGCTAATTAATTAGATATAGTGAGGAGAGGGAAATTGATTGAATAAACATTGTATATTTATTAAATCAATTGGCTAAGGTTTAAACTATTGAATTAATAAAATTAATTCAATTGTTGGGGATAAAATGGTGGGAAATTAGACGATGAAGGGATAATTAATTAAATAAAAATTTAATTAATTGAATAGAAGGGAAATTGATGTGTTTAGGGATGTCGAGAGCCGGTTTGGTGGTAAAAGACATTAATAGGTGTCTACATTTTCCCCTCTTTGATGTGGTGTTAGGACCTAAGAGGGAAGTGACATCAAGTCGAAGAAAAAATATGCCCCAGCTACCGAAAAGGAATAAGATGGGTGAGGGATGCCCCCTCAAGAGGTCAGTGGAAAAAAAAAAATTTCTAGGGTGACCTCTCGAAAAGATGCAACGGGAGTGAAAGTTGGATAGGGAATGGAAAAAGATGATGGCATGAATAAAAATGGAGGAAAAAAGTCTGTGATCTGCACCCTGGAGGGGAAAAAGAATGGCGGGGGATGACATGGCATGCTATATTATGATAAGTGGGCCCTAAGAGTGCCACATTTGCACACATTGACGTGGTGAGAAGAAGAAGCAGAGGAGAGATGGTAGAGTGCAACCCCCAGTTCCCTCAACTTCAACACATTTCTGAGCAGTTCTGATCATTTGACTAGGCACCGGCAGCTAGACCCCAGGTAGGGCCTAAACCTAGCTTTGCAATTTTTTGATTTGCATGCATTTTTGGGGTTCAGGAATAGGGGTTTAGGAATGTAGTGCTATCACTGGATCACGTAGCACGAAGAATAGAGTGGATTAGCGCAATCCTCTTGATTGGTGCTATTTGTCAGGGCAGCATAAAGGCGGTTTGTCGCCATCTGTCTGGTATTGTAGCGCTATTTTCTAAAATAGCGCAATGTTTAGAAGACTAGGGTTTTGGCATTTTAGCACCAAATGTGTAGGAGGGTAGCACTATATTCCGAAATAGCGCTATTTTTATTAGTGGTGCTATGTTGAGTTTTAGTGCAAAGAAGTGGATTAGTGCAATAATTAGAATATGCACAATAGGGGGAATTGGCTCTAATATTTAGATTAGAGCCAAGTGGCAGGGTGGCACCATATTGTAAACTAGCGCTAAGTGCATTGCACAGTAGCGCTATCTATTGAAGTGGTGCAAAATGCCTTGTGCAGTGGCGCTATTATATGTAATAGCACCATTAGAAGTAGTAGTGCTATTTGTAAAATGGCACAAAGTACGGTTTGTTTTGGTGCCAAGTGATTTGGGTGTTCAACATTAGAAGAAAGGGGGGATTTGGAAAAAAAGATAGGTAGATTTCTGACTAGAATGCTGTGGATGCAGGATATGCGTTCATTTATAGTGTACTCTTGGGAGCGACGTGTGCCATCAGTGATGGCTTTATTCGATCAGTTTGATGATGCCTCTCAGGATCGATTGGCTAGGTTGGGGCTTCTAACAGTGGCATCGATGCCAGTGCTATGAGCCCATAGATCTCTAATGACAACAGTCGTGGAGTAGTACCGTTCAGAGACATGCACCTTTTTGTTGCCGACTGGTGAGATCACTATCACGCTTGAGGATGTTTATCTCATCCTCAAGCTACCTATTTGCGGCCGGCGGGTGAGGTATGATATAAGGAGGGGGCGAAGGGCCCTGATAAGAGTATTTGGTGAGGTTCACATTGTGTTATCAGATGATGGTTGGGAGATGAGCTACAAGGGGACACTAGTGATGGGTGTAGATCCCTTTTCCTTATTCCTGTGTGCTTTGATTGGTGGTGTGGTGATGCCAGATATGAGGGGCAGGGGCTTTCCAGTTGGCTGGGGGGAGATGATTGAGGGGATGGTGAGGCATGAGACCGTGTATGCCTAGGGGCTAGCGATGTTGGGGCAGCTGTATCATGAGATGCATACAGTTGTTTATCTTTTGGATTCAGCATTGTCATCTGGGGTGACTTTGTTACATGTGTTGATTTGGGAGCACATTACAATTACACGGCCGACATGTGGGTACTATCGACATCCCTTTGAGGCCTTTGTGTTTTTATATTGGGATGCTGAGTACACCTATACTGGATAGGTGCAGTATTAGAGACGGATGTTGGATGATGTTATTCGAGTGACCTGGCGACCGTATATCAGAGTGGAGTCGTGGCCTGACGATGATATTCACCTGCCTTTTACTTTTCAGCAGTGGTACTTGATGGGTCGAGGAGACCACACAATAGATATGTACCTACCATCATGGGTCATGCGGCAGTTTGGGTTGTGGTAGGATACACCGCAGTAGATGGCCATTTTGCATGGACTTGCCATGATGCGCGCTTTTGGCCTGTAGCCATACATCCATAGGTCACTTTGGATGATTTTGTAGCTTTACGGCCAGTGCAGTGGGATTGGGGGAGTATGGTCAGAGATGCAGGCACTACTCCTACATATGACACATGGTGGCATATGTGATGGCCGATGTAGTTTATGGATTTGGTAGAGGAGGTAGTCCCTGCAGAGGAGACAGCAGGCTTAGGAGATGATGACTCAGAGGATGATGGGGACGATGATTCTGATGGAGATGATTTCTTGGAGGAGGGAGAGGAGATCATTATTGATTACCTTGTGGAGGTTGGAGGGGATGGAGAGGAGGAGGAGGTTGGTGAGTCGATGGATGTGCTAGCGGTAGCAGCAGCTGGATAGGTACCCCAACAGCAGACGAGATAGCAGGCCCCTGTACAACAGGTGCCTATTGAGCAAGTGCAGATTGGGGTGGGGTGGCGGTAGAGAGGGCCTTGACAACATGGGGGATAGTTGAGGGTGGGTAGGGGTGGTTTATGGTGCAAGAGCACCCCTGCAAAATAGAACATAAGTCTATTTATATTATGTTTGACTTTTTGATGTAATAAGGTCCGTTGGACCAATTCTTATGTTTTAGACCCATCTAGGAGGACGTGCAGGTAGTTAGAAGTTTGTTATGCCAGCTGTCTTAGCTATCTCCTCCTCACCGCTTGGAAGCTCCCAACTGCTGGGAATCAAGTTGGTAGTACTTGCGGAGGATTACTATTTATGCCCTAGATCAGTTGGTTTTAGACAGAGTAGATACGGTTGATAGTTTGGTGAGTTTTTTTTAGCATAACAGAAGTAGAGACATTTGTGACACAGTGAGACTATGAATCTTATATGCATTTCTGTTATTGAAAGTAAGAGATCCCATTAGTTTCATTTATCTGATTTACAAGCTATCTGTGTGTTGATTCTCTTATCATAAGCGTAATGGATTCATTCAACCCTTCCACCAGTTGATTCTCTGAATCAATGGAATGGACATGTACAGTAGTTTAGTTTGCATCTTTGTTTTTCTATTTATGCATTTCATGTTCGTGGGATCGATTGTTAGCATGTTGTGAGTTATTCTAGCATCCTCATGTGCTAGGGTTTCAAAGAATAAATTCTAACCTTGAATTGCTCAGGAGGTGATCCAACCTGATTGACAGGTTTTCTATGTGAAATCTATGTTTGGATACATTCAGCGGATATACAGCATTTGCATATGACATTACATATTGTGTATATCGCATTTGCATCTATGTACATATCGCATTCTGGATCAAGTCATGGAACTTGTGGAGAATGCATGTTTTGAAGGCATCAAGATGATATAGGTTGGATATATATTTCCTGTATATATCATCTGCAGGATCATCATTTCGTGTGTATTCATCATCCGCATGTCGTGGTTGTATGCTGGCACATACATACGGGTGAAGGTACAATCAAATGGGTCAACAGTGAGTCAAAGTCACATTTGCTAAAGAAAGGAGGAGGATCATCTTTTGTTTGGACATCGGGTGGCCGGGGATCATTTAGATCATCATCAGGATATTAGAGTATAACCTAACAATTCATGTCATGCTGTGGAGTATGTCAGTGAGTCTTATATCTGGGTGACATCGACATCAGAGGAAGTAATAGTGCACATGACGTCATCGTCATTAGGACATTCCCAAATATCACCTGATAAAGTTTTATCCTGCGCCAACAAGTGTTTTGGCATAGGCGTAGGATATCGGGGTGATCAGTGTGAAGTGTTCGTGGGAGGAATATTCAGTGGAATATTCATCATCTGCATAAAGTTGGGCATCGTCATCAAGATGTGTCAATATGACTCGATAAGTTATATCCTGATGCTGGTGTTGTAAGCAGGTCAAATATCAAGGTGAGGTAAGCATACGAAGAGAGGTGCATGAGGTTGTCATCATTAGGATATTTGGGAGGAACCCTATATTTTATATCCTGCTGATAAAAGGTGTGGTTGATGCCGAACATCATGATGCTTCAGATAGAGTTTAGCAGTAAGGTGAATAGTGATCATCAGGAGGATAATTGTGTTCACCGAATATGATGATGATGCTAGTAGATGAATATGATGATCTTGCCAGTAGGAGAGAGTATTAGTTATTTGGTGGGTTTTATGGGTTTTTCACCCTGTTTGTAAGCTTTTGTTGTGTGGTTCTGCATCATAGTGGTATCAGAGCAAAGGAAAAATCTTTTGGGAAGAAAAAGAAATACAAGATGTCAGATGAAGAAGGAACATCAGAGTTCCCGGCAAGAATGACCAATGCTGAGTTGGCGGTTCTGGCAAAGAAGCAGATTGCCAAGAGCAAGGCTGTGAAGGCTCAGAGTCAAGAATTGAAGGATGAATTGGAGAAGTTGAGGGACATAGTAGGTTCTGGTAAAGAAGAAGATAGGGAAGAAGAAGAGATCCCTAGGTGGAACGAGGAGGTCGTTCCTGCAAACCAGAGACCACTGTTGAACACCCTCAAAGCCATGGAGAGGATGACCATGGATGTGAAACTGGATTTACCAGTGTTTACAGGAAAGATGGAACCTGATTCAGTGATGGAGTGGATAGACTCCCTAAACAATTTCTTTGAGATAGAGGAGATACCAAAACAACAAAGAGTGAAGATAGCCCAATCAAAGATGAAAGAAGCTGCATTGACATGGTGGAATTTTGTCCAAGATGATAGAGTACAAGAAGGAAAGCGTAGAGTCGCTACATGGAAAAAGATGATGGCTTTAGTGAAGGAAGCCTATGTTCCATTGGATTACAGTATCCAATTGCATAAGAGGAAGCAAAACCTGAAGCAGAAGGAGCTAGATGTCAGCTCATATACAGTGGAATTCATGAAACTTTGTGTGAAGACAAAGGTAAAAGAGAGTAAGGAAGAAAAGGTAGCCAGATACCTTAATGGATTGAGATTCAACATTCAGGAAGATTTGAATCTGCATAATCTAGATACAGTTTAGAAACGTTTTTAGTTGGCATTAAAAGTGGAAGAGAAGTTAAAGAGAAGACAAGAATAGAACAATAGAGGAAGAGGTAAACAACAAAGAGGTGGAAGAAGTCCTTTCAGAGGCAGAGGACATGGACATGGATATCAGGGAGAATCTAGTCATGACAATAGCAAGGGAAATAACAACCAAAACCAGAGAGAAAGTTACACCCAGAAAGGAAACTTTAGAGGTAGAAGACCTTTCAGAGGAAGATCCTAGGGCAGAGGATCTATTAGATGTTATAACTGTAACAAAGAAGGACATATAGCTAGCAGATGTCCAAAAAAGGCAACAAGTTCAACAGGAGAAAGGAGAACAAATCTGATCCAAGAACCTAATAGTCAAAGTGCAACAGGCTCTAATGCTTTTTAAAGTATGAATGCTCTTGACAATTATGGATATCTAGAGAGTGGACAATCTCTGATGATGAGAAGAATAATGACTACCATGAAGGTACCTAACAAAGAACCCCCACAAAGAAAGTCTCTTTTTAGAACCATTTGCAAAGTAGGAGGTAAGGCATGTAAAGTTTTAATTGATTCTGGTTCTACTGAAAATTTTGTATCTGATGAAATGGTGACAAAGCTTAAGCTTAGGAGATTACCTCACCCATCCCCATATAAGGTCTCATGGCTTACCCAAGGTTAGCAGACAGTTGTAGAAGAGCAGGCTTGGGTAGAATTTCAGATTGGAGCATATAAAGACAGGTTGTTGTTTGACATTACCAAGATGGATGCTTGCAATCTTTTATTTGGTAGACCATGGCAGTATGACTTGAAGGCACACCATGATGGTGTAAGAAACACCTATACAATCACCAAGGAAGGTAAGGTGACTGAGTTACTACCATTGATAGAGAAGGAGGAGAAATCAAAAGGAAAAGAGGTGAAGGTAATGCTGATGGAAGGAAAATAGTTCATGAACGCAGTAGCAGCAGAAGGTGCAGTTGCATATGCCTTAATTCCATGTCTCACAGTGAATAAAGAACAACAGCAAGTAGTTAAGAAAGAGAGGAAGCAGAGGTTCATAGACCCAGCTATCCAAGAGCTATTAGATAAATATAAAGGCATCATTTCTGATGGAATGCCAAGATCCCTACCACCTATAAGGGATATCAGCAATTGCATAGATCTAATCCCAGGATCTACACTTCCAAACAAAGTAGCATATAAGCTAACTCCAGATCAGAATGCAGAAGTAGCAAGACAAATTGAGGAATTGTTAGACACAGATCTGATTGGTAAAAGTTTAAGTCCATGTGTAGTACCAGCTGTACTAGCACCAAAGAAAGAAGGCACTTGGAGGCTTTGCACAGATTCTAGATCTATTAATAAGATCACAATCAAGTATAGGTTTCCAATCCCATAGGATAGAGGATTTACTTGACTGTTTGGGAGGTGCTAAGTATTTTACAAAAATAGATTTGAAGAGTGGTTATCATCAGATCAAGATTAGGCCAGGAGATGAATGGAAAACAACATTCAAAACCAATGAAGGGTTGTATGAGTGGAAAATTATGCCTTTTGGGTTGTCTAATGCACCTAGTACTTTTATGAGATTGATGAATGACATTTTGAGAGAATTCATGGGAAAGTTTGTCATAGTATATCTAGATGACATTTTGATTTTCAGCAACACAAAGGAAGAACATCTCAAACATATAGATTTGGTTCTCAAGAGGTTACATGAAGAGCAGCTAATGATAAATTTGGACAAGTGTTTGTTCATGCAAGAGGAGATCACTTATTTGGGTTTTGTCATTTCACAAGGAAAGCTACAAATAGATAAGGAGAAGGTAATTGCCATATTGTCTTGGCCAACTCCAAGGACTATGAATGATGTCAGAAGTTTCCATGGGTTAGCAACCTTCTACAGAAAGTTTATAAGAGGGTTTAGTCATATTTGTGCACCCATGCTTGATACTATAAAAGGAGGACCGAAGTGCAGATTTGCTTGGACTAAGGAAGCAGATGATTCTTTTGAAACATTGAAGAAGAAGGTGGCACAACAGCCAGTCCTTGCACTTCCAAACTTTAACAAGATCTTTCAGGTAGAATGTGATGCTAGTCACATGGCCATTGGAGTAGTACTCAGCCAAGAAGGTATGTCGATTGCATTTTCAGTGAGAAGCCCAATGATGCTAAAAAGAGGTATTCATCATATGATTTGGAAATGTATGCTATAGTCCAGTCACTCAAGAAATGGAGGCATTACTTGATGCAAAGGAATTCATAGTATTCACAGATAATCAGGCTTTAAGTTTTATCAATAGCCAGGAGAAGCTGAACCACAGACACATGAAATGGGTAGAAACTTTACAAGCTTTTACTTTTACATTGAAGCATAAGAATGGAGTCAAGAATAAGGTAGCAGATGCCTTGAGCAGAAGAGCTCTAACAGTCAACCAGATTCAGTTAGAAAGTGTTGGAATTGATTCATTGAAGACCATGTATGATGAAGATGAAGATTTTGGAGAGATATATCAGGTATGTACTTCTTTTGGAGATAAATATCATGCTGATTTCTCTAAATTTTTGATCTAGGATGGATTTCTATTCAAAGGTGGACAGTTGTGTATTCCAAGGTGTTCTATGAGGTTGAACATCATTAAAGAGAAACATTGTGGAGCTATGGTAGGTCATTTTGGTTTGGACAAGACTCTTGATCTTGTTAGAAGACATTACTATTAGCCTAAGTTACAATCAGATGTCAGAAAGTTTGTAGAGACATGTGTGATATGTCAGAAAGCAAAAGGAAGATCAACTAATGCAAGTTTATATTAGCCTTTACCCATTCCTTCTAGACCATGGGAAAGCATAAGTATGGATTTTGTCTTGAGTTTACCAAGGACAAAGAAAGGATTTGATAGTGTTTTTGTTGTAGTGGACAGATTCAGCAAAATGACACATTTCTTGCCATACAAAACCACTGTTGATGCTTCATATATTGCAGATTTGTTTTTCAAGGAAATAGTCAGAATACATGGATTGCCATTGAGCATAGTGTCAGATAGGGATGTGAAGTTTATTGGTCATTTCTAGAGAACTTTGTGGAAGAAGCTGAAATTTGCTCAGATGTTTGACAAAACAGCATGGAGGAAAGTGGGATAATATCCTATCTCAGGCTGAATTTTCCTATAATGATACTGTCAATAGGAGTATAGGGAAATCACCTTTTCAGATAGTGTATGGTATGCATCCAAGAGGAATTTTGGAATTGAGAGATCTACCTGCAGTAGACCCTGTTAGTGCAGAGGGAGAAGCTTTTGTAGAAGCCATCAAAGAGGTTCATGATCAAGTAAAGACCCAGCTACAGCAAACTACCTTGAAGTATAAAGAATATGCTGATAAAAAGAAGGACGTATAGTTTGATGTTGGTGATTTAGTATGGGTTCATTTGAAGAAGGAAAGACTTCCTAAGGGCAAATATACTAAACTCATGCAGAGGAAGATTGGACCCTGTCAGATTTTGAGAAAGCATGGACAAAATGCTTATGAGATACAACTCCCTCCAGATCTTGTTTTATCACTTATATTCAATGTATGTGATTTAACTCCATACAAGCATAATCCAGATGAAGCACAGGAGCTACTACAGGATACAAAAGCTGATGACATTCCAAAACATGATCCACCACAGTTGCAGAAGGTGTTGGACACAAGAGTGATCAAGTAGACTCGAAACAAAAGCTATTTGGAATATCTGGTAGCTTGGCAGGGCAAACCTGATTTAGAAGCAGTGTGGATGATTGAAGAGCAGATCTAGAAACATGGTGCAGATCTACATACTCTCATCTCAAGTGGACTTGAGATTTCTTCTTTTGGGGACTATGGTACAGGAGCACCCCTGCAAAATAGAACATAAGTCTATTTATAGTATGTTTGACTTTTTGATGTAATAAGGTCCGTTGGACCAATTCTTATGTTTTAGACCCATCTAGGAGGACGTGCAGGTAGTTAGAAGTTTGTTATGCTAGCTGTCTCCTCCCAGCCACTTGGAAGCTCCCAGTCACTGGGAATCAAGTTGGTAGTACTCACGGAGGATTACTATTTATGCCCTAGATCAGTTGGTTTTAGACAGAGTAGATATGGTTGATAGTTTGGTGAGTTTTTTTAGCATAGCAGAAGTAGAGACATTTGTGACATAGTGAGACTATGAATCTTGTATGCATTTCTGTTATTGAAAGTAAGAGATCCCATCAGTTTCATTTATTTGGTTTACAAGCTATCTATGTGTTGATTCTCTTATTGCAAGCGAAATGGATTCATTCAACCCTTCCACCGGTTGATTCTCTGAATCAGTGGAATGGACATGTACAGTAGTTTAGTTTGCGTCTTTGTTTTTCTATTTATGCATTTCATGTTTGTGGGATCGATTGTTAGCATGCTGTGAGTTATCCTAGCATCCTCATGTGCTAGGGTTTCAAAGAATAAATTCTAACCTTGAATTGCTTAGGAGGTGATCTAACCCGATTGATAGGTTTTCTATGTGAAATCTGTGTTTGGATACATTCGACGGATAGACAACATTTGCATGCGACATTATAGATTGTGTATATTGCATTTGCATATATGTACATATCATATTCTGGATCGAGTCGTGGAACTTGTTGAGAATGCATGTTTTGAAGGCATCAGGATGATATAGGTTGGATATATATTTCCTGTATATATCATCTGCAGGATCATCATTTTGTGTGTATTCATCATCCGCATGTCATGGTTGTGTGGTGGCACATACATACAGGTGAAGGTACAATCAAATAGGTCAACGGTGAGTCAAAGTCACATTTGCTAAAGAAAGGAGGAGGATCATCTTTTGTTTGGACATCAGATGGTCAGGGATCACTTAGATCATCATCAAGATATTAGAGTATAACCTGACAATTCATGTCATGCTGCAGAGTATGTAAGTGAGTCTTATATCTAGGTGACGTCGACATCGGAGGAAGTAACAGTGCACATGATGTCATCATCATCAGGCCATTCCCAAATATCACCCAATAAAGTTTTATCCTGCTGACAACAAGTGTTTTGGCATAGGCATAGGATATCGAGGTGATCAGTGTGAAGTATTTGCAGGAGGAATATTTGGTGGAATATTCGTCATCTGCATAAAGTTGGGCATCATCATCAGGATGTGTCAATATGACCTGATAAGTTATATCCTAATGCTAGTATTGTAAGCGGGTAGAATATCAGGGTGACGTAAGCATCCGAAAAGAGGTGCATGAGGTTGTCGTCATCAGGATATTTGGGAGGAACCTGATATTTTGTATCCTGCTGATAAAAGGTGCAGTTGATGACAAACATCATGATGCTACCGATAGGTGCCGAACATCATGATGCTTTAGATAGAGTTTAGCAGTAAGGTGAATAGTGATCGTTAGGAGGATAATTGTGTTCACCGAATATGATGATCTTGCTGATAGGAGAGAGTATTAGTTATTTGGTGGGTTTTATGGGTTTTTCACCCTGTTTGTAAGCTTTTGCTGTGTGGCTTTGCATTAGTTTACCCCCACCATAGGTAGTGCAGCAGCAGGTTGTAGGGTAGCAGGCCATAGGGTAGTAGGCCGCATGGCAGTAGGGTAGCAGGCAGAGGCAGGCCCTTTCAAGGTTTGAGGGATCACACCTCGTCAGTGGCCATGGCGTGAGGAGGAGATTGAGACTTTGCGAGTACAGGTGGCCAGCCTGCAGGAGGCGTTAGAGAGCTGTGAGGTAGAGTTGGTTCAGCTACAAGGTATAGTGGCCTTATTGGATGGGGTAGATGGATAGGCTGCTACATTACAGGCACAGCTATCCCACGCTCAGGGTGAGATAGTCACTTTGACAGGGGAGCAGGATACGGCACTCGCCAGGGCACAGTAGGCAGATGCCCAGGGTGACACAGTGGTTTTGACCAGAGAGCGAGATATGGCACTTGCCAGGGCACAACAGGCAGAGGCTACAGTGGGCAGCCTATAGGCTTCGGGTGCTGGTATGGCCCCTATGTTGACATTGATGCAGACACAGTTATCCCAGGCATAGGCATAGTTGTTGGAGGCTAGAGGACAGATAGGCTATTATCGGGCCCTATATCATGCTGCAGTGCCTACAGAGTAGCGTACGCCGAGTTATAGCCAGGTCAGTGGATCATGGGAAACTAGGTCTCATAGGTCTAGATCAGTTCAGTCTGTCCAGCAGACAATGCCTCCTCCCTCGCATGTGCCCCAGCAGGTTCCACAGGTACAGGTACAGTCACGGCCACAGCCACCACTGCAGCCACGAGTAGGACCACAGGCACCACCAGGGTCAGGATCCCTGACTCCATCAGAGAGAGGTTCCTCTATGTGACATTGTTATAATTGTAGCCCTTAGAGGCATTATATTAGGACATTATATTTTTTGATGTGTATATATGAGCGATGTACATTTTTTTGTGATGATGATATATGATATGATGATTTTTGATGGTCTATTGTGTTTGTTTATGATGCTCTATTATGATTATGATGATGCCTATGTCGATGGATATAGTATGCTTTATGGATTTATATGCTATGGATGTGTTGTGTTTATGCAGTTATGTTTTTGATGTTATGGATGTACCTATGATGGATGCAATGATGGTTTTCTTATTTTGATATATGTATGGTTTGTGATCTATGGACTATATGATGTATAATGCAAATAAATGTTCAGATTAATAAACATTTATTATGAATGCACAATGTAAATGCAATGGGAATGTATGTTTATGTTAATAAACACATGTTATGTATGGAAATATGGAAATGCAACAAAAATGTAGTTGAATGATTATGATTGTGATGATGTAATGTAACCTAATGTTTATGAGATGATATATGGAATGCAGTGTGATGATACTAATTTTTAAAAATGCACCTATGTGATGACAAACTTAAATGAGTATGATATGATTTGCAATGTTTTAAATGATGTATAATGTGCAACTAAATGATTCTAAAATGAACCTACTAAGATAAGATGCAAATAATAGAAAAATGAACCTAAATGATATGAGATGTAACTAAAAGATTCTAAAATGAACCTAAATGAGATGATATGCAACTTAAAAGATTCTAAAAAATGAACCTAAATGATCTGATATGCAACTTAAAAGATTCTAAAATGAACCTACATGATATGATATGCAAATTAACAGATTCTAAAAAATGAACCTAAATGATATGATATGCAACTTAAAAGATTCTAAAATGAACCTAAATGATATGATATGCAAATTAATAGTTTCTAAAAAATCAACCTAAATGATATGATATGCAACATAAAAGATTCTAAAATGAACCTAAATGATATGATATGCAAACTAGGTGATAGGTGATATGTAGACTAGGTGATAGGTGAGATGCAAATTAGGTGCTAGGTGATAGGTGATATGCAGACTATGTGATAAGTGAGATGGTTAAGTCTTGATACACATGATGTTCTTTGTTGGACCCTAGGTGGTGGGGCTGTGTGGTAGGGGAATAGGTGGGGAGCAGGAAAGGGTGGATGAATGGGTTATGGATAGGATTGGGAGCGGTTAGATTGCGGGGGAGATCGAGATGAGGGAATTGATAGGTCATAGGACACCACGTCATTGAGGGGTGGGGGGGGATATGATTTGATTCGGGAGGTGTTGTGTGTGAATAAGTTGGAAGAGTGGGATTAGTGAGGAGATTTGGTCAGGTTAGGTGTGGGGGGGGGTTAGGTGATTATGAAATCTAGGCCCAGATAGTGTAGTTGATTAGGATAATGATTTGAGCTAGTAACAGTAATTGCATAACATTAATTGAGAGCATTTCTTAGTTTACTATAGCAATGTAGGATATAATTCACAAAGGTATGAAATGACCTAGGTGATGATATATATCCTACGATTGCATGGACTAGACCCGCAAACAATAGGTTGATTTCATGCATGCCCAAGGTAGTATAACCTTGCCTGCCCTAGGAACGGGACTCATAGCGACGAGTGTCTATAGTGCATATAAGGTATTTGATGCCTGTATATGCAAATAAGGCACGTCATACTAGAACCGACCCAAGCTTCAAGATATGAATACTATTCTTGGAGTAATAAAACCAACCCACAAGCACGTCATACAGAAACAATGACCTTGTCTACTCTAGGTGTTGTCCTCCACTTACCATGATATAATGAGATCAAGGTAGCTTTGGAGATGACCTAGAGTGAGACAAAAAGATAAAAATCAATAATAAAAAAGACCAACAAAAAAATTCAATTAACCTTTGTGTGCTCTTGCCAAGAGACATGTTGATAGGATGACAGATTTTTGTCCATTGTAGGAAAGATATATCCTAGGATGCAAATCAGTTGGATTTGGTTGGAGAATTTTGGAAAGGTGGGCAAAAGGATAGTTTGGCCATGTGTAGGATTATGGTTAGTATGTTGATTAATGATTTTTGCATTAGGGACCATGCTTTAGGGGTATACTTAGTGTGTGTATCATATAATGGGTCTAGCAAGCTCAGTGAATGGGGACCATCCAATCAGGTTTCGATGGGTGCATCTTATGTACCTGGGTACTGGAAACGTCCTTCATATTCCAGACTGCCTACATACCCTGTATCCACAAGATCAAGGTACTTTCAAGATGCAGGCGAAATGAATATGTAGTTCTGGTATGACTTGATGATGTGGGAATGGTTTAGGATTGATGTGATGGTGATGATTGAGGGACGAGAGAGATCGATCTGTGAGGGTGATATTGTTGGATTTTGATGATTTTGTATTGTTTTTGGATTTTTTTGTTTTTTGTATTGTTTTTGGATTTTTTGATTTTGTGATGTTTTTGGATTTTTTGATTTTGTGATGTTTTTGGAGTTTTTGAATTTTGAGTTGTACAAAGGGAAGCTTACAAAGATCCTTGTTCCATGGATTTGGCTTGGGTGATATAGTGCAGAATGGGCAATAGGACTTGATGTTTTCAGAATTCCAAGCCATGGGATGTGTACAATATGGAGTGTTGTGACGGAAAGAGGATTTATTAGATGGTAGAATCAGCCACTACACATGGCACCTAAAATAGGTTTTCACCATGGTACTTATCCAAGGCATCACTAAAGTGATTTTCACCATTGAAAGTTTTTTATTGCATGGGTTTTTTTCTTGATTTTTTGATTTTTTTTTGGTTTTTTTGATTTTTTGATTGGGATTCTTGATGCGTTATGCGTAGAATTTATTTAGATGCAGAATGTTCATTAGCTCATCCAGAGGTTGCCCCTCAGGTGTTGCAAGCTAGTATGCTCCTAATCCATAGCCAGTTGTGATGACATACGGTCCTAACCAATTGGGTTCAAACTTACCTTCTTAGTACGCTCTTGCAAGTTCTTCTGATTTTCCATAAGGACGAGATCACCTACTTCAAATTTTTAGGTTCTGATTCCTTTGTTATAGCTTCTCTTGAGGCGATTTTGATAGGCCTACAGGTGGTTCAACGCATTCAAGCATTTTTCATCCAGTAATTCTAGTTGATACAGCCTTGCGACCCGGTATTCCTCATTATTGATTATGTTTTGCAGGGATACTCATAAGGACGGGAGCTCGACCTTGATAGGTAAAATGGCTTTAGATCCAAAGACTAGGGAAAATGGAGTGGCTTCTGTGGGGGTATAGATGCTTGTGTGATAGGCCCATAGGGCAAGGTTGAGTTGGAGGTGCCAGTCACGGCCAGTTCATTGACTGTTTTCTTTAGAATGTGGAGGATGGTTTTATTTGAAGCCTCTGCTTGACCATTTCCTTGTGGGTAATATGGGGTGGAGAAGTGGTGTTTGATTTCAAATTTTTTTGCACAAGGTGCGAACTTCTTGGTTCTTAAATGGCTTTCCATTGTCAGTGACAATGGAATGAGGGATACCATAGCGATAGATAATGTAATGGAGGATAAACTTGGAGATTTGGGTTCCAGTGGTGAAGGTGAGTGGTATTGCTTCCACCCACTTGGTGAAGTATTCTGTAGCAGTGATTATGAATTTGTGGCCATTGGATGATGGTGGATGGATTTTCCCTATGAGGTTGAGTCCCCATTGTGAGAAAGGCCACAATTTCATGATTGGTTACAGTTCTTGTGCTGGTGCGTGGATGAGATCGCCATGCTGTTGACATGGTAGGCATTTCTTGATAAACCAGTAGGAGTCCTGTTCCATTGTTGACCAATAGTAACCGATCCTTAGGATCTTTTTAGCAAGAGCAGGTCCACTTGAATGTGCCCCACAGATACTTGCGTGTACCTCTTACAAGGCCACTTCAGCTTCCCTAGAGTCTAAACATCGTAAAAGCGTACCCTCAAGACTCCTTTTGTATAAGGTGTCTCCTACAAGGATGAAGCGGAAAGCTCGGCGAATGAAAGATTTTCATTGTGAGGTGGATAGGGTAGGAGGGATGATGTTATCATTGAGATATAGGTAGGTTTCTTGATACCATGGGGATAGGGGACCAATGACTTTGCACATGAGCTCAGATTGAGGTACATCATATGCGGGGATAGGAAGTTCTTCGATTAAGAATTCACACCTCTTGCTGTCTTTCTTAATGTCGACCAAGGACCTGATGGTAGCCATAGCATTTGCAGCTTTGTTATTTAACCTTGGGATCTGCGCAAAGTGGATGTCATCAAAATAGTCTTTGAAATCATTGACCATTTTTTTGTAAGGTAGGAGTTTATCATCCTTGGTCTTGTACTCATTGTTTACCTACCGGATGACTAGTTGAGAGTCTCCATACACTGTCATCTTCTCAATTTTCCATTTGATTGCCATTCGGAGACCTGTGATAAGGGCCTCATATTCTTCCATTTTGTTGATATATGGGAATGTGATTTTGAATGACTTGGGGATTGTGTCACCTTGAGGGGTAACAAATAGGATGCCTATCCCCGAGCCTCTATGTGTGTATGATCCATCGAAGTACATCTTCCATGTTTCTATGGCTGGTGTGATTGTCAGGATAGCTTCATCAGGAAACTCTGCTAGTGTAGGATGTTCTGTAGGAATGGGTGCTTTAGCTAGCTGATTGGCTATATCCTATCCTTTGATGGTCTTTCTCTCAATGTATTCAATGTCAAATTTAGTGAGAATCATGACCCATTTTTGCCATTCTCCTAGTAAGAGCAGCTCTGTTTAGCAGATATTTCAAAGGATCAATCTTGGCGATGAGCTTGGTTTTATGATTGAGCATGTAGTGTCTTAGTTTTTGTGAAGTAAAGACCAGGGCTAGACATGCTCATTCAATTGGTGTGTAGTTGAGCTCATAGGATATCAGAGTGTGGCTGATTTAATAGATGGCTCTTTCTTTTCCTTGCTTTTTGTGTTGTGCTAACAAGGCTTCGACAACTGTCTCTATTACTGAGATGTACAATAGGAGAGGTTCGCCTTGCCTTGATGGAGTTAGAACAGGGGGATTAGCCAGGTATTCTTTCAATTGATCAAAGGCCGCCTGACAGTGATTGTTCTAGACAAAAGCTATATCCTTTCTGAGGAGATGTTGGAATGGTTGGCATTTATCGGCAAGTTGAGCAATGAATCAACGAATGGACTGGAGTTTTCCTTGTAGACTTCTTAGCTATTTTAGTGTTGTTGGAGGAGGCATTTCAGTGATGGCCTTGAATTTTGTGGGATCCACTTCAATTCCTCTTCTCGAGATTATGTATCCCAAGAGTTTGCTAGAGGCTACCCCGAAGACACATTTTTTTAGATTTAGGCAAACATTGTATTGCTCTAATCAATCAAAGATCATGGCCAATACATCCAAGTGTTCTTCTCTTGTCTTTGATTTTCCTAGTAAGTCATCCACATAGTCTTCCATGATGTGGTGAAAACGGTCATGGAAGATAACAGTCATGGCTCTTTGATACGTGGCTCTAGCATTCTTTAGACCAAATAGCATTACCACCTAGCACTATGTCCCCCATGGACATATGAAGGCTATCTTATGTTGGTCCTCTTATGTGATCCAGATTTGGTTGTATCCTGAAAAGCCATCCATTAGGGATAGCATCTCGTGTCCTTCTGTGAGATCCACTATCATGTCAATGTTAGGCAATGGGAAGTCATTGTTTGGGTAGGCTTTGTTGAGATCTCTGAAGTTGGTGTAGCAGCGGATTCAGCCATTAGGCTTGGCTACTGGTACTAGGTTGGAAACCCATTCAGGATAATCAATTGGGCAAATGAACCCAACATCCAATAGTTTCTTTAGCTTTGCCTTGACTAGGAGAGCCACCTAAGGGTTTATTTTTCAGAGCTTATGCTTTACTGGTTTCGCATCAGGTCGTATTGCAAGATGATGAATGACCAAAGAGGGATCAATCCCTAGCATGTCTGCATAGGTCCACGCAAAATTGTGATTTATGCATTTGAAGAATGCTAGGAAGTTTTCTTGCTCTACTGTACTGAGAGATTCCACCCTGAAAGTGATTTTCTCTCTTCTTTTGTCCCAAGATTCATTTCTTGGGCTGGCTCTACCAGGACGGGTGACCTATCTGGATAAACCTTGTCTATCTTGGGAAGGCCCATGCTTCCATCTCCTAGCGCCTCGTGGAGGTTTTCACTAGGAGATACGTCGTTTGTTTTTACTTTTTTGGGATCTAACACTGCCACAGAACGGTTTTCACCATCAGATCCTTGTTTGATTTTTATATTTTTATGACTGGAAGCAGGGGTTGTCTCCCTAAAATAGGCCTCTGTATCAAGTTCCATGATGTATTCTGCTCTGTGATCTCCCAGGGGGAAGTGATCTCTAACCCCCATCATTTCAGTGATGGCCTCATTGTTAGGTACTATGTCGAAGACAGGAGGTCCCCGTTGGTCCCAGTCTATGAGGTCGGGGTATACTAGTGGTAAGTCATTGGATGATGATGCAAGAGTGGTGACTATGTAGATGGTGCAAATGGATGAGTCAAAGAAATTGGCAAAGTCACTAAAGGAGTCTTGAAGGCCCGTTTCGTTGACATTATCAACTTCTAGGGAGACCGTAGGGACCTCGACTAAGATACATTCGCCGGTATTGAGGATACATTGTCATTGACCATACCCTAACCCTTGAGTATAGGGGTTTCTTGTTGCTTGGAGTGGTTCCACAATTCCCGGTTCATGAAGGCCGATACCACTTTGTCCTTTATAACCCATGCTTTTGACAATTTTAGACCATTTACCATAGATTTCTGTTGGGATGGTGGGGGCTTCTTGCTCAGGGTCTTCATCCTTATATAGCCATGATGAGATATCTTTGAGCACATCCTGATTGAGAAGATGTTTCTTTTCAAAGATGGGTGATGGTTTGCACTTGATGACGATTGTGTTAGCTGCTTCTATCTTTGGGATGCCAAAGGTTTTAGGATTGGGTAATGTGCCCACACAAAAGATACCATGTAGGTTGTATTCCCCACATCCCATGTCACTGAGCTTGATCTTGACCTCAGGTGGTGGAGGTGCTTGGGATGAGGTGGTGGCAATATTGGCAGGGTCGATGTATGAGGTGGAAGCTGTTGAATTGGCTTTGGTGGTATCTTTGTTGTATGGGCAGAAGGTATGGTCATGGCCTTCCAAGAAACTGTAGTATTGGAAGGGGTGGGGGTTGGCATAGATGGTTTTCTCTGTGCTGTTGTGAGGGAATTTGAGGCATTGATGGAATGTAGATGGGACTGCTTGCATGGCATGGATCCATGGTCGGCTGAGAAGAATGTTGTAGGGGAGGTCAAGATCAAGGACCTGACATTTTGTGTCTAGTATTTTCTGTCCCACTTGAATAGGGAGCTTGATGGTGCCTTCAGATAGCCATTTGGTGTCATCATATCCTTTGATTGGGATGTACTCGCTGGTGTCTACAACCACATCAGAGTATCCCAAGTGTTTTAATAGTTTAAGAGTGCATATGTTTAGGCCGGAGCCACCATATATTAAGACTCTTTTAATGATATGTTTGTGAATATAGACTTTGATGTGTAGGGCATCGTTATGTAAGTGCTCAAAAGTGAGAAGATCCTTTTCTGAAAAATGTGAGATGGTGAGGTGTGGCAATATGTCCTACCATGGCTTGGAATTGGGTCACATTCAAGTTGGTGGGAACTTGGATTTCCAAGAGTGCTTTGTTGAGGACGTCTTTGTGAAGGGGGGATGTGCGGAGTAGCTCAAGTATAGATATTTGTACAGGGGTCTTTCCTAGATGTTCTAGGAGGTTGTACTGATTGGTAGGTGATGGGCGTGTGTTTGGACAAGGAAGGAGGGGATATGATGTGGATGTGGGCATTTGTTCAATGGTAGGGGATGTGCAGATGGATACACGGCCACGACGAGTTGCAACAGCGCAATCAGATGCTTGTGCCTGAATGGTGATTGTGTTGACATGGTGAGATGATGGCTCTATCCACCCTACGATAGAGTCATAAGATGCAGGAGGTGGGGTGACATTGTATGCTTGATTGGATGAGGAGGTTTTATTATGGTTTGGTAGTGGATCCTTGTAAGCTCTGAGATTGGTATTTGGCAATGGTTGGGTGGTTTGATCAAGGCTGACTTGATTTTGATCTATGAGATCTTGGATGCAATGCTTTAGTTGCATGCAGTCTGCAGTTTTATGACCCACAATGTAGTGGTATTTGCAATAATCATTTTCATTGTACCATGCTGCTTTGAGCCCATTCTCTTGACGAGGTTTAACAGGTGGGAGTGTGATCAAACCTTTCTTGAGACATCTATCAAGGATGTCCTTGATGGGTTCCCCTAATGGTGTAAATTGCCTTCGAGGTTTTCATCGTTTAGTTTGCCCCCTTGGGTTATTTACATTGGTTGCATATGTATGTGTAGGTGTTTGATTCTGTACATGTTGGATGACTTTCACATCCATGACACCATAGTTCAAAGTGTTCTTGTTCTTCCCCCAATAGCATGGCTTGTCATTTGATTGCGTGTTGGTGTTGTTGTTTGTATTGGGGGTGTTGTTGTGGGGTTTGTTGTTATTATTATTGTTCTTATTATTGTTGTTGGATTTGTAGTCATACAATTTGATGGAGCCATTGGCAATGAGGGCCTGTTTGATGGTGGTACTTTTGTCGATGACCTCTTCAAAGGTAGACACACAAAGGATTTGTAAATGGAATCCTAATTCCTGATTGAGGTTGGTCACAAACATGGTGACGAGTTGTTTTTTAGGAATTGGCCACGCAAGTTTGCTTGTTAAGCTTCTCCACCTTTGTAAGAAAGAAGTGAAGGCTTCTCCGTTCTTTTGTTTTGTGTTGCAAAGGTCTGTCGTAGACATTTCATGCTCGAAGTTGTAGGAGAAATGGTTTACAAATTTTTTCGCAAGCTCAGGGAAAGTCCTAATGCCTGGGGGAAGATGTGTGAACCATTCAGCGGCTTGACCACCAAGGATTCTTGGAAATAGTCTCATTAGATAGGTATCATTATTTGAGACTTCTAAGAAAGCGATGTAGAACTCCCTAAGATGATCCCTAGGGTCTCCCTTTCCCTTGTATTTGTCAAATTTAGGCATTTCAAAGTTCTTGGGGAAAGGGGGCATGTACAATGTGCGATCAAATGGATAAGGGCAGATATCCTCAAAGGAATAGTGTTTGCACTTGCCCCCAGTTTGCATGTCATCTACCTTTTGGATCAAGGCTTGTACAACTATTGTGAGATCATGTGTTGGTTGTGGTTGGGGTGTGTAGGGTTGTTGATGGATGAGGTGTTGAAGATTGGGTGGTATTTGATGTTGGAGGTTTTGGGAGGTTGTGTTTTGATATTGAGTGTTAGGGTTGTGTTGTGTCAATGATGCATTAGATGGATTAGATGGGTTGGCGTTTGATGGGTTGCTCGTATTGTAGGGTGGTTGTGAGAATAATTGTCTTAGGTAGGCTATAGTTTGAGGGTTGGGTGGAGGCACACTTGTGGAGGTACTTGCATGCGTGGTGTTTCCTTGTATGCCTAAGGTGATTTGTGGAACAAAAGAGGTTACATTAGTTGTGATAGTGGATGTGGTGACAGGTTGGGATGTGGTAAGATTGGAGGTACTTGTGGGAATTGTAGAGGTGGTAGCGGTAGAGCTTGTGGAGGTGGTAGATACAGTGGGTGTTGACGTTTGAGAGATAGGTTGGGTGTTTAATGTAGATGGTTGGGAAGATGTGGTAGGAATGATGTCAGAGGTGGATGGTTGGGATGAGGTCATGTTATGGGGTAGTTGAGCACCAATTTTGAGGAGATGATCAAGATATCTATTTGGATCCGACCTAGGATTTTGTCAAGTAGGTCCATGCTATCGGTGTCTTGTGTAAATTTCAATACATCTAGATCATCTTGGGACATGGTGGGTGGTGGTGGTGGTGGTGGTGGTTGCAAAAAATGGAAGGGGTTTTTGTTGGGATTGTATGTTGGGATGTGGAAGAATGTTGGTGGGTTGTATGTTTGGTTGATGGGTCTGTTGTTGTTGTTGGTGTTAGGCATTCCTATGCCACCATATTGTCCGGATTTTGCCATTTCTTGATTCTTTTTGTGTTGTGATCTAGTTATGGGCATGCACGTGTATGGATTTGATTTTGAGGTGGGGTGGAATGGAGATGAAGACCTTAGAGAATTTGGATTAATTTGTTGGATCCAAAGATGGACATGATAGTGAGATGGAGTAGAGAAGAAGATGAAGGGGTGATTGATAGGTTTTTTCAAAAAGATACTAGTCTAAGGATGACACGAGTGGATGGTTTTGAATTTTGCACAAATTTGGACCAAAAGGTAGATGACAGATGATGTTTGAGGATGGTTTTGATGGAGAAGATTTTTTGATGTTTGATTTTGATGTTTGATATGAAGGATTTGATGGTCAACAAATTAAGTTTAGGTAAGATCTAGATTTGTGTCGCACAAATGGATGTTTTTCTTTGTTTGGGGTGGACTAATGACCTTACACAAAGAAGGATGATTATTTTACTTGGAAGGTAGACTATTGACTCTCCAAGAAATATATGATGTGAAAGATAAAATCTAGACCTAGCTTTAGCTCAAAGGGATGATGATTTTTTGATTGGTGATTTTTTTATTTTTTTGATTTGGAAGATTTTGGATATGTTTTTGGATTTTGGGATGATTTCTTGTGATAAGGATTTTTTGTTTGGTCCAAAAAGGTATGCAAAGGTTTAATGAGGATGAGTGGATATGAATTTGAGTGGATTTAATATAGCAAAGGGTCCAACAATGATAGTGATTGATTCTCTAAGGTCAAAGTGAAGGTATGATTTTGAAAATTTGAGAAGAAAACGAATGGGGTATAAACAATTTTTTGGAATGTGAATATGGATTATGGCAGAGCAGATGGTGAAGATCACATCTGAATGGGTCTTAGTCTCAGGCAAGTCAATCTAAAAATAGTGCCAATCCACATGTGAAATGGTGCCAAAATTAGACAGAGATGGCGCTGATACAGGACAGTGTTGGTCGAGGTCCTGAAAAAGATAGATTTTGATAGCAATTTTGGATTTGTTTTGATTGGGAATTTGATCAAATGATTCTCATGTTTCTTGGCAAGTTGTTTCAAGAAAATTTAAGCACATTAACACACACAATAACCAAGATTTTTTTATTTGTGAAAAATACATGTGATTTTGTTAAACAAGCACTTTACACAACCTAAGGCGAAGATATGACAGTATTTGTTGAATCCCCTAGCTGTGCCTATTCAAAGCGGCTAGCTCTAGGATCTTGGTAGCACTGGCTCCTCCTTACAATTACACACACTTCTCATGCATACCAAGATCTGGGTTTCCTATATGGCATGTCCCTCACCAAACGTTTGGATTATCCCTACTACCTCAGCTAAGAACTGCATGAATCGGGGCTGCTTCAAAGGTTTCCCTTGTGTGTCAACAAATAGAAGGTTTTTGGTTTGCTAAACAAAGGCTCGTAGTAAATGCTTTTGTTCAGGTGGTTATACATGTGGCAGCACTACTCTCCATTATGGAGTCTCCCAGCCTCCAAGGGTTACGCCTTGGAGGGTTTTGGGGGAGGTTGGTTGTTGGTATAACACAACAACACCTGTTGCTTGTGACTTTTGTCCCAAACACCTTATTTTGTATAGCGGCTTGAAAGAGCTTAGCTTTAGCTTGTTGCCGCTTGGGTCATTCCCACCTTTTGAAGTAGGGTGGCAGGCCCTCTAAGGATTAACAAAAAGCAACACAACCACAAAATTACTTTTGATCCCCAAGCTTATACAAAGATGCGAGGGGAGAGCATACGTATTTCTTATGCTTGCATCACACTAAACATGGTTCATTTTAATTCTTTGGATTATGTTGGGGGTGATTAATGAAAGTATTGTGAGAAGCTTTTGATTCCCAAGGTCACTAAATGGTGTGAGGGAAGAGCATACACTTTTCACACTATAAACACAAACCATAAAAACACTTCACATAAATTAGATTTGGTTTTCTTGATTATATGAGTGAAGAATGCAGATTGTTGTTCTTTTTAATCTAATGATTTGATTGATGCAATTTGTAGTTATTTTTAAAGCCCAAAATCAAAATATTTTGATAGTCGTTGGCAACCACTTGTGAATTTTAGAACACCAAATTCAAATGTTTGGCACACACACAAAGATTTATTTGTTGTTGATCAATTTTTATAACACCAAATTGAAATGTTGTGTAAACTAGCATGCAAGCGTTCATTTTAAGTTCTGATTGAAATGTTTGTTAGTCTAAAGATAAACACCCTACAAAAACTTGTTAGTGTCTGCAAAATCATGTTCATGACATGCAAACAACTTGTCAATCCCTGCACAGATAGCAACATTAGTTTCTGCAAATAGCGCTAAACTAGATAACTAATGGTGCCACTGCAGACTACAAATGGCGCTACTGATAGAAAAAACCCTAAAAATTGACACCCTAAAATAATGGCGCTAATATACAGTACATATAGCGCTGATTCATAACATGGTGCTAAAATAGAAGATAGAAGGCACTAGTAGAAAATATAGCACTACAATGATACAGATAAGCACTGATATATACAATAGCACTAATATGACATGTATAAAGCACTAAAATAGAAAATAGCGCTAATAATAATTCTACAATGTGCCACTACACGTGTAGTCAAAGGGTGTGGTCAAAGTTTTAAAATGGCATTGCGCTAGGTGCCGATACCGCTACTATGTGCCTAAATGTGTCCGTCCTGCAAAACAGAGGTTTTCCTGACCAAAACAAAGCGTCAAACTACAAAAAAACTAAGATCCTATTAGCCTTCTTAGTCTATCAAATGGAAAGGAGGACAAAAGAATGCCAAAACATGTGTTTGTTTCCTTAGAAAAATTTTGGCATAACTTCCCCTTCTTCTATTCAAGATTCCTACAAAACAGAGAGCATATGACCCTAACAAACCATAGGAAAATCAAAGATTTAGATAGATTTGTGAGTAAGATTTGAAGAAGAAAAGGCTCTGCAAAATAGTGCTAAAATAGTCAATAGCGCCAAAACACGACAGAGATAGCACCACTGTGCAGGGTAGATAGCGCTGCACCTTCAAAAACACACAAAAACTAATTAGATTTGGACCTTGTGGGTCCCACTGGGTGTGCCAATGTAGATTAGGAAATCAAATCAAAGGTTAAATACAACTAAATACAAATATAAAACAAAGAGTTTATACCTAGATAAGAAGACCCAATCTCATCAAGGGGAGAGGAAACTTGCACCCAAGAGTTCCTAAGACATGATAACCCCTAGATAATGATCCAAATGTGAAATACTATATCAATGTGCAACTCACTAAAAGACTAGCTCATTAGATATTTTGGCATGATAACTCTACTTGAAAATTGGATTCCCAAATGGCTTGGGAGAGGTTCTATTTATAGAGATTTTGGAGGGATTTTGATCCAAGGGTGGAGATTGATTTGGAAGATAAATGATGGAGGATAAAAGTGATGTGGAGGGCCTAGATTAGATCTTGGAAGAATGGAGGGCTAGGAATAAAAGTAAATCTTTTATTCATTTTGGGAAAAAGGGGTAATTAAATGAGTATGGGTGTGAAGGATTATTTTTGAATTAAAGATTCATATGGGGAATATAAAATGAATTAAAAATTTATTTGGGGATAAGTGGAGATAAATGAGGTATGGGGGTGTAAGAGGAATTAATTGTGATGTGGGATGTATTAAAATAAAAAATTGACTTATGTGGATATATTTCATTTTTTTATTTGGAGGATGTAGGGAAGGGTGTTAAACTAGGTTTGACCACCCAAATGAGAGATTAGGATTAATTAAACATAGGTTTTATTTAATTAACCCTAGGGCTAGGATGAGGTAGGCTAGGATAGGCAATTAAATAATAGCTATTTAATTGTCTAGGGTAGGGATAGGCCAATTAATAGGCTGAATTAATTAGTTAAACATGATTTAACTAATTAATTGGATTTAGTGAGGAGAGGGAAATTGATTGAATAAATATTGAATATTTATTAAATCAATTGGCTAAGGTTTGAATAAAATTAATTCAATTGTTGGGGATAAAATGGTGGGAAATTAGATGATGAAGGGATAATTAATTAAATAAAAATTTAATTAATTGAATAGAAGGGAAATTGATGTGTTTAGGGATGTCGGGAGCCGGTTTGGTGGTAAAAGATATTTTTAGGTATCTATAGTAAGTACTATTGTCTACACTCTTAACGGAGTGCAGATCAAAGGCAATTCTGGTACAAGACCCCTTATGAACTATGGTTTGGTCATCCTCCTAGTGTGAAATATTTTAAAGTTTTTGGTAGCAAATGCTATATCAAAGGAGATGGGGATCTAGGCAATTTTGATGCAAGAAGTGATGAAGGAATTTTTCTAGGTTACTCTACTCAAAGCAAGGCATACCGGTGCTTTAACAAGAGATTGAAAAAGATTGTTGAAAGTGCAAATGTTAGAATTGATGAGAGCAAAGAAGGACATTCCAGGTCTTGTGGATATGATTTAGATGATAAAAAAGAAAGTTAAAGTCAAGGAAGGCAAGTTCAAACCTAGACTCAGATCCAAATTGATTTGGAAAATATAGTGACTCAAGAGGATAGTGCAGATGTTGTGGAACAAGCTCAAGAAATAGAGTTTCAAGCAAATCTCAAAACTCCTAGGTATGTAAGACTGAATCATCCTGAAGATCAGATCATAGGAGATAGAAATAAAAGTGTATGAACTAGGAGAAGAATTGTTAAAGATCAAGAGGAGATTTGTTTGATTTCAAAGATTGAACCAAAATCAGTAAGTGAAGCTTGTAATGATGAAAATTGGGTAAAAACCATGAAAGAATAATTAATGTAAATTGAAAAGAATCACACTTGGGATCTTGTTACTAGACCTGAAGACAAAAATGTGATTGGTACTAAATGGGCCTTCTGGAATAAACTAAATGAAGATGGTGAAGTTGTAAGAAACAAAGCAAGGCTGGTATGCAAATGATATTCTCAAGTGGAAGGAATTGATTTTGAAGAAACTTTTGCTTTGGTGGAAAGAATAGAGGCAGTCAAATTATTTCTTGCATTTGTAGCTTATAAAGATTTCAAGGCCTATAAGATGGATGTCAAGTTAGCATTCCTAAATGAAGAATTGGAAGAAGAAGTCTACATTGAGCAACCAAAAGGATTTTAGTTGTTTGATTAGAGAGATATGGTTTGCAAGTTGAGGAAAGCATTGTATGGACTCAAACAAGCCCCAAGAGTTTGGTATGCAAGATTAGATAAGTATCTGCTAAAGCTAGGATATAGCAAAGTCACCACTAATAGTAATCTTTACTTCAAGATTGATCATGAGCACATCCTAATTATTGAGGTATTTGTTGATGATGTCATTTTTGGTGGAAATAGAAGTATGTGCAGAACATTTGTTGATCAAATGCAGAGTGAATTTGAGATGTCCATATTTGGTGAAATGAATTTCTTCTTAGGTCTACAAATCATTCAGTGAGATAAAGGTATCTTCATATCTCAATCTAAGTATGTAAGAGAGTTGTTGAAAAAGTTTGGAATGGAAGATTCAAAGCTAGTGGGTACACCCATGGTAACTGGATGTGAGTCAAGTAAAGATGATAATTCACCTAAGGAAAATTAGAAAAGGTATAGATCAATGATTGGAGGACTGCTCTATCTGACTCAGACCAGACTTGATATTATGAATGTAGTTGGACTTGTTGCAAGATTTCAAGCCAATCCTAGAGAATCCCATGTTGTAGCAGTCAAAAGAATTGTCAGATATCTCAAAGGGACACTTGATTATGGCTTATGGTATCAAAAGGATAATGACTTCACTCTTCATGCATATACTAATGTTGATTGGGCAGGAGATGTAGATGATAGGAAAAGTACTAATGGTGGTGCATTCCTCTTGGGAAGGAAATTGGTTTCTTGGATGAGAAAAAAGAAAGAGGAAATATCTCTGTCTACTGTCACAAGCTTATCACCCCATCTATCCATCCTCGGTCTAGTCATATCCATGATCCAACAATGCCCACTTTCCTTGATGAGACACTTGCCTGCCAAGTGTACACAGATGATCAAACCAATAACTTGGATCTTAGTGAGCATAACGCTAAGCACGATCCCAATGATCCTCCACCATCCATTATCGACCATGTTACAAATCCATTATCTATCCCCTTCGTTGCACTACCTTCAACCATGAATATTCTTCCTTAGGAGAGCAACAACCATTATCTACCACTTCAGCTTCCTCATCCAAAAATGATCTTGCATCTAGTGTCCAAATCACCCGTAATATCATTGTCCACCACATATTCCAACATATGAACTATCAAGGTAAAGGCTTAGGCCTTCATGAACAAGGTATTTTGGAGCCCGTCCATGTTAATGTTCCTCCTTGCTCATATGGCCTTGGATACATACCCCAAGGTGAACAATCCAAAGATGTTGGTACTTCCTCCACTCCTCCTAAATCCACCACTTCCCATCGCAAACCCTATCATATCCCCAAAACATATGTCACAATTCCACCTCCCTTATTATATACATCCTAAAAGCATGTGACCATACACCTTCCACCATCCAATCTCCCTCCACTACTTCCAACTCCTAACATCCCTCCAATCCTTTTACCATCACTTCTTCCAACACCTTATCCATCTATCCATAAAACCTCTAAAAACCCTAATCATGGCCAACAAATGCACATGTTGTCTAAACAGAGAGCTTCCACCAACCCCACTTCTACCATCCCAAGGGAATTCAATATCAAAAAACTTGGATGCCCCTACTTATAAAGTGAAAAATCCTAAAGGTCCTCATGCCTTTGGATACAAAAGCCAAGAATCAAAGGAAAACCCATCTCAAAAGCTACATACACCCACACACCTCAAAGCAAAATTGAAAAAGGTGTGGGTACCCAAGCAACAATTAATTACCTCAGAAGCTACACAAAAGCTGCATATACCTTCACAAGTAAAGTCTAAAAGATTTCTTTTTTTGGTACCTAAACAAAAAGAAATCAAGTCAAATGAGGCATCCACCTCTCAAGAATCCCAATCATCCACTTTCTCCTTTTCCATCCAAAAGTCTCCAATCCATAAATCCCACATGACAAGTAAAAATCAGAAAAATACTAAGTCTATGTGGGTCCCTAAATACCTAAATCACTCATCCATCAAGCAAAAATCTCCATTGCTTCCTACACGACCTTCCCATCATAAGCTTCAATGTTTATCACGGTATGTGCAACCGTTGGTCATGGTTCTCTTCCATCCTGTGACACTTCCACATAACTCCATCTCCCCTTCCTTCCACTATTATCCTATATATCTTCCCCATCCTATTCTTATGGTCCATGCTTTTGCATAAGCCTTCCCTCCATCTTTACATAAGTCATGCATAATATACACCATCATCCACTATCACACCTTCCATAATCCGCTATCTACCTTCTCCATCTCACTTTCATGCAATCCCCTGCCAACTAGATAGTCTTAATGATACAAAGGTAGGTCCATTGTCTACATGTAAGAGAATATGCTATTTTTAGCCTGTGTATGATAGATTCTCTTACAGCTGTAAGTTGTAACTACTATGACAAATTCTATGATGGTCGTAAGAGTTGTAAGAGCATTTGTCATAGCCCATTTTAGAAATAGGCGACCTCTTTGGGATGGGAGTTGTGGACAAGTGTTAGGAACGTTCTACAATGTTGACCAAGTATCCTCAGGCATGGGTTTTAGGCCATGAGGCCAATATGGATGCCCATTCCAAGAAAGGACCAATTTTGCCTTGTATATTCTATATAAACAAGTGCTTGGAGGAGGAGATCTATTATAGGATTGATAGGTATTGTTATGCTACCAGATTGACTCTAGACATGAGTGTCGAAGACAATTGAAGCTTACATTGCAAGTGTATTTTAAACAACATTCACTTTTGTTAATACATTGTGCAGGTTTATGAGTGTGGGGTTTTTCACCCGATAAGGGTTTTCCCCACGTTATATCTTTGTCTCTCTTCTTCTGTCTTCTTTTTGGTTCATGTGTATTGCTGCAATATCTAATTTATATGTTTCATGTTGCTGTACTTGCAAGGATTAAATTGAATTTGTATAGCTCTCCCCTCATTAAATTAGTGTAGAAAGCAATTTTTGCACACCTACCTTCCTTTCAGTTGGTATCAGAGCTTGATCACCTTTGGTCCTAGTTGTTGGGTAGGGTTTTTTTGAGTTGATCTTAAGTTAAGTGGGAGTCTATGGAGAGTATTCTAAATCTTATTGCAGTAAGGAGATGACAAGCACATCCAGAAGGATAGAAGTGGAGAAATTCAATGGCACTAATTTTGAGCTGTGGAAGCTCAAGATGGAAGACATGCTTGTTGATCAAGACCTCTGGGAAACTATCAATGGAACTAAACTAGCTATAATGTCACAAGCTGATTGGGATCTCAAGGATTAGAAGGCAAAGGGTCTCGTAAGACTTAGTCTTGTTGATTCTATTCTGTTAAATGTCCATGAGGAGACTATTACAAACTTTCTTTGGAAGAAGTTGGGAGATGTGTATCAAGCCAAATCCCTGGTTAACAAACTTTTTCTGAGAAAGAAGTTGTATTCTCTTCGAATGGAGGACATAGGATCCATTACCAAACATATGAATGATTTCAACATGCTGGTTGCATAATTAACATCCATTAGTGTGAAGATGGAGGAGGAGGATCGATGTATGACCTTGCTTTGTTCTTTGCCGAACTCGTGGGATCATCTTGTCATGGCTATTGGAAGCACCACATCAACATTCAAAATGGATGAAGTGGTTTCTTCGCTGTTGTCTGAAGAGATGTGGAGAAAGTCTTCTAAGGCAGCCAAAGAGGCTCTTTCAGTTCATGGAAGACCCAAGGAGAAAGGGAAAAAGAAGGACAAGAAAGCTGAGAAGGGTAGATCCAAATCCTGTGGGAGATCCAAATCTCCTAGAAAGTCCAAGGCTCTATATTGGAACTCTAGTAAATCTGGGCATTTCTAAAAGGAATGCAAAGAGGAAAAGAAAACTCTTAGAAGAAGAACCCAGATTCAGATTTCGACAAGTCACAAGATGATGGTGATGCCTTCATCGCAGCCCTAGAAACCCATGCATCTGATGATGTGTGGCTGATTGATTCTGGTGCATCATTTCACATTGCCTCTCATTGAGACTAGCTCACTAAGTATGAGGATTTCGATGGTGGAAAGGTGTACTTGGGTGATGAATCTCATTTAAAGATTGTTGGTCGTGGAAGAGTCTCTATCTGATTCCCTGATGGACGAGTGAAGGGGATCTCTGGGGCTATACATATCCTAGGCTTAGCATGGAACCTGCTTTCTGTAAGTATGTTGAATGATGCAGGTGTGCAGGTTGTCTTTTCTAAAGAAGGATACAAGATGACTAGAGGATCTATGGTGCTTGCTAAGGGTACTAGGAGAAGTACTCTATTTTAGCTGGAGGCATGCATTTCACAATGCAATAGTTCTTCTGACTCAAGGAAGAGGGCAGAAGTCACTTCATCCCCACCAGAAGAATGAGTAGTGAAGAAATACATTGTATCTAGTCTTGATGGTTGTAATCATGGCTTGGAAGTTAAGCTTCCTACTGAAAAGACAATGTTATGACATAAGAGATTTGGCCACATTGGTGAGAAGGGTCTGTGTACCCTAAAAAATAAGAACCTCATTGAGGGGTTAGATGATTGTAATCTTGAGTTCAACTTTTATGAACATTGCATATATGGAAAACAAATCTGTGTTTAGTTTTATTCGAGTTCTCGTAAGACTTATGGTGTGTTGGACCTTGTTCATTCTGATGTACTTAGTCCTGTTAATGTTCCTTCGTTATCAAAATCTGTATATTTTGTATCTTTCATAGATGACTATAGTAGAAGGACATGGATTTATTTTCTCATAAGCAAATCTAAAGTCTATAGCAAGTTTAAGGAGCTTAAAGCCTTTGCTGAAAATCAGACTAGTATAAAGATTAAATGTTTGAGAACTAACAATGGTGGTGAGTTCTATTCTACATAATTCGATAAATATTGCAAGGAACTTGGGATTGAAAGACACAAGACAACTCCATCCACCCCACAACAAAATGGGGTTGTAGAGAGGATGAATAGGACACTGATGGAGAAGGCTAGGAGTATGCTTAGTGGAGCTGGCCTAGAACAAAAGTTTTGGGCTGAAGTTGTTACCACTACTTGCTATCTTGTAAATAGATCTCCTACATCATCTCTTGTTGGTAAGACACCCATGGAGGTGTGGTCTGGTAGAAAGCCTTCAATAAGGCATCTTCATGTTTTTGGTTGTGAGGCATATGCACATGTGCCTAGGGAGAAGCGGTCAAAATTAGAGAACAAGGTTGTTAAGTGTATCTTCATTGGCTATGGTGTTGGTGTGAAAGGATACAAGCTTTGGGATCCTATGGCTGAAAAAGTGTTGTATAGAAGAAGTGTCATTTTCAGAGAGCTTACACCTTCTTGCACTATTTTACAGCCAGAAGAAAAATAAAATAAAGAGGATGTTGTTCAGTTTCCTGCTACCCCTGAGAAGACTGAACAAAAAGATAATGTTGGACCTAATGATGAGGAGAGCTCTTGCAGCTCAGATCAAGAAGCTGAACCTCAACCTCGGCTCTTGAGGAGGTCTACATGAATAAGGAAGCAACCTAAAAGGTTTGGTTTTACATTGCTTGATTCTAGTTGTGCTTATGCTTTGATTACTAATAGTGATGAACCTAGAATTGTGTCAAAGGCTTTGCATATGAAAGATGCAGGTTCCTGGAAAGAGGCCATAGAGGATGAAATGGCTTCTTTGGAAAAGAATCAAACTTGGGACTTGGTGCCTTTGCCTCCTAGACGGAAACCCATTGGATGCAAATGGGTGTTCAAGAAGAAAATTGGTGTAGATGGCAGTGTTGAGAAGTATAAGGCTAGATTATTTATGAAGGGGTATTCACAAGTGGAGGGTATAGATTATGGTGAGATCTTCTCTCCCATTGCAAAGCTGACATCCATTCGATTCCTATTATCTCTTGCAGCAGCTTATGACTTAGAAGTAGAACAGATGGATGTGAAGACAACTTTCCTTCATGGTGATTTGGAGGAAGAAATCTACATGTCACAGCCAAAGCATTACATGGTGAACGGTAAAGAAAATTTGGTTTGCAAGTTAAAGAAGTCTTTGTATGGTTTGAAGCAGTCTCCTAGGAGGTCGTACTTGAAATTTGATGCCTTTGTGTTGTCAATTAGATTTGTGAGATTGAAATCGGATCACTATGTGTATTTTAAGTTTGTTGGTTATCGTATTCTCATTGTTGCATTGTATGTTGATGATATGTTGCTCATTGGGAAGGGTAAGAATATGATTTCTGATTTTAAATCTTAGTTGTCAGCACAGTTTGAAATAAAAGATTTAGGGGCAGCTATGTACATTCTAGGAATAGAAATTAGAAGAGACAGAACCAACATAAAACTTTGGTTAAGCCAGAGTAAGTATGTGAAGACCGTGTTGGATAGGTTTAGCATGGAAAATTGTAGACCATTGTGTGTTCCTGTTTCTTTTGGGACAAAGTTGTCTATTGAGGATTGTCCAAAATCTCCTAGTGAGATGGAGGACATGAGAAGAGTACCTTATGCTAGTGTTGTTGGTAGTTTGATGTATGCTATGGTTTGCACAAGACTAGATATTGCCTAAGTAGTGGGAGTCCTTAGTCGATTTATGGCTAATCCTAGACGGGTTCATTGGGATGCAGTTAAGCAAGTGTTCAAATATTTGAGGGGTACTTCTGAGTATTCCATATGCTATCATGGTAATGTTACAGGACCTCTGCATTCTATTGATATTCATGGATTTGTGGATTCAGATTGGTCAGGTGACATTAACAGTAGGAGATCCACCAGTGCTTATGTGTTTACACTGTTTGGTGGTGCTATTAGTTGGATGGTAAGTGACAACTTGTGGTTGCTTTGTCCATGACAGAAGCTGATTTTATGGCAACAACTCATGCTTGTAAGGAAGCCATTTGGCTTAAGAGATTATGTTCAGATATTGGTGTTGATGCAGGTCAAATTATGATCAGTTGTGATAGTCAGAGTGTGATCTGCCTTGCGAAGAATCCAACTTTCCATGCCAGAACAAAGCATATTGATGTACAGTTTCACTTCATACGAGACATGGTAGAGGATGGGAAGGTAAATTTGGAGAAGATAGATACTTTGAAGAATGCTGTAGATGCATTAACAAAACTAGTTAGCACAAAGAAGTTCAAATGGTGTTCGGAGTCTATGGGCCTCTCAGCCTATAGCAGTTAAATCATGTTATTCTATTAGCTCTTACAAGGTGTTCGACAAGTGGGAGAATGTTGGGAATTAAGGTGTCTCAACCTTGGTAATTCCTTGCATTATTTATGTTTGTATTTATTAATTCAATGCCTATGTTGTAAATTAATTGTAAATTTTATATTGTCATTTTGTGGGATGCGGCACGGTGATGTGTCATCCTACATGGAAGATGACAACTTGTAATTTTGTCCTCACATGAGGAGATAGGCATCCCACTTTGTGGTAGGAGTATTTTTCCATGTGTTGGCATCTTGGATGTTGTGTAAGGGAATGTTTGATCGAAACGGTTACGACGGATTCCTATGACGAAGTTATGACATGTAAGAGTCAAAAATAGAAGCTTGTAAGATAGGTGAAGACATGTGTCATGAAGCATCTTTGAAAAAGGCATATTTGGGTGCCCCAAGGTGGACTATGACATGTAAGAGAATATGCTATTTTTAACCTATGTATGACAGATTCTCTTATAGCTATAAGTTGTAATTGCTATGACAGATTCTATGATGATCGTAAGAGTCGTAAGAGCATTTGTCATAGCTCATTTTGGAAATAGGCGACCTCTTTGGGATGGGAGATGTGGACAAGTGTCAGGAACATTCTACAATGTTGACCAAGTGTCCTTAGGTGTTGTTTTTGGGCCATGAGGCCAAGATGGATGCCCATTCCAAGAAAGGACCAATTTTGCCTTGTATATTCTATATAAACAGGTGCTTGGAGGAGGAGATGTATTATAGGATTGACAGGTACTGTTATGCTACTGGATTGACTCCAGACACGAGTGTTGAAGACCATTGAAGCTTGCATTGGAAGTGTATTGTAAACAACATCCAGTTTTGTTAATACATCGTGCAGGTTTTTGAGTGGGGTTTTTCACCCGATAAGTGTTTTCCCCACGTTATATCTTTGTCTCTCTTCTTCTGTCTTCTTTCTAGTTCATGTGTATTGCTGCAATATCACATTTATATGTTTCATGTTTCTATAGTTGCAAGGATTAAATTAAATTTGTATAGCTCTCCCCTCATTAGATTAGTGTAGGAAGTGATTTCCACACACCTAGCTTCCTTTCAGAAACAACAAATATTGCATCGATCATGTCACACGCTTTAAATGATAAACACAAGATATCTTTGTTGACAAATAAGGATAATACTCTTAGTTATACTATTGATTATGAGACTTATGAAGCTCCACCTTTGTCTAAAGAAATGATCTCTCTCTATGGCAGAGGATTCTGGATCCTTTACAAAAATTGTGACTATGTAGGTAATAGTTGTGGTATAAATCAACAAGGAATCAAAGTCCCTATAGAATCCACTTTGGAAAATTACTCAAGTAGCATTGGATATAATCCATTTAAGGAATCAAAAGCCCAGAAACACCCTACTCTAAATGTGAATACAATATCAACACTTAGTTTGATATTCCTGGAGATGGTTGACATCAATTGTCCTCTAGGATCACTTCCATTAGATATGTTTATGGAGGATGAAGCAATAATGGAATTCTTAGGTGCTTATGATGGCATTCCTCATTATTGCCATAAATGTGGTCTACCCTATTGTTTAAACAATGATGCATACTTTGGAAAGACTACTAGCACAATAACTGCTACAGTAGAACAAAGTGAAGAATTTGAAGAACAATTACAATCCTACAATCCCCCAGACCATAGTACTCTTCTTAACAGAAAGACTATCAATGTCATTATGGATAAGGATAATCCTAAAAAATTTATCCCTATTGGTGATTGTTTAAATGTGGAAGAAAAATAAGAAATGACTAAATTATTAAATGAATTCTTAGAATTGTTTGCTTAGAATTACTCAGACATGCCTGGTATAGATCCTCAGATTGTAACACATAATATCGTGTTGAAACTAGATGTTAAGCCTTTCAAACAAAAGATTCATAAGATGAATCCTAATATTGCTTTGCTTATTAAAACTGAAATAGAAAAACTCTTACAAGCTGGCTTTATTCGACCTATTGATTACTCTCTATGGATCTCAAATATTATTGTTGTCACTAAATCTAATGGTCATATAAGAATGTGCAGAGATTTCTAGGATTTAAATTTGGCATCTTTAAAAGATGGTTTCTTGCTCCATAATATTGATATGATTGTTGATTCTATAGTCGGACATGAGTTTCTATCTTTTATGGATGGATTTTTAGGATATAATCAAATCCTTATAAATCCTCTTGAATAGTATAAAACAACCTTTATAACACCTTGGGGTACATTTTGTTGGGTAGTCATGATGTTTGAACTTAAAAATGTAGGAGCTACTTACAAACGTGTGATGACTCTTATATTTCATGATTACATGCACAATATTTTAGAAGATTATGTTGATGACATCCTACCGAAGTCTATCCATCGTAAGGATCATGTTACAAATCTTTGACAAATATTTGAGTGCATACAAAAATATAATATGTGATTGAATCCCCAGAAGTGTGTTTTTGGCGTGGACAGTGGAAAGTTACTTGGATTCATCATTTCAAATTGAGGTATAGAAGTTGATATGAAAAAGATAAATACGATTGTTAATATGCCAATACCAAAGAACATATCTCAACTTCATAGTTTGCAGGGAAAGATACAGGCCATTCGTTTCACAACTCGTAGATAGGACCCACCCCTTTACGTAACTACTAAAGAAAGATTCTCACTTTCAATGGAATTCTGAATGTCAAAAAGCTTTTGATGAATTAAAGGATTACTTAGCTAAACTACCCATTTTGCAACCTGTTGTTCCAGATAAACCATTTCTATTATACATCTTAGCATCCAACAATGCCCTAGCTACATTGTTGGCGCAACATAATACTAAAGGCAAAGAATGTGCTATATACTACATCAGTCATACTCTGCTTGATTATGAAGTACAATACACAGTCATAGAGAAGCATTTCTTAGCTTTAGTGTTTTCCACTCAAAAGCTTAGACACTATCTCTTGAATGCTAAAATACATGTAATGGAAAATTTGACCCTTTGAAACAGCTCTTCACAAGAACAGATTTATCAGGTCATCTTGCTAAATGGGTTATGCTGTTAACAGAATTTGATCTTAAATTTATTTCACAAAAAGCAATTAAAGGGCAAGTGATAGATATTCAATTAGCTAAACCTCCCTCGCCCTTTTCCATACAAAATGTTGATGCCTTTCCTAATGAATAGATTTTAACTATCTCTGCGGATGAAAAATGGGAGTTATACTTTGACAGATCAAAATGTTGAATTGCCTCCGGGACAGGTATTATATTAATACCTTTCATTGGTAAGCTGATTCCCTTATCTTACCACTTAGATTTCTTATGCACAAACAACATTACTGAATACAAAGCTCTTATAGCTAGACTTCATGTAGCTTTGGCTCTTAATATCAAAAACATTACAATATACATAGATTCTTAGTTAATTGTTAAACAAATAACGGGATCGTATCAAACTAAGCACGATAAGTTATCTCAGTACCATGAGTTTGCATTATCTCTCTTAAAACAATTCAAATCATATTCGATCGATACCATTCCTAGGAAAGATAACTAGCATGCGGATGTAATGGCAAGCACAACTTCCCTTATATCCCCTGATGTTTCTCTTGAGGAGTTTACCTTCATTGTTCATAATCTTAAGACACCGGTAATTGAAAGTCCTATAGTTGCAAATTTGGAACTCTGTGGTAATACATACACTGATGAATGATTCTCCTATATATTCAACTATTTACGTGATGGAACCATCCCGGACTCGACATCTAAGAATGCCCAATTCTATTTACGTTAACTAGCAATGCGATACATTATATCATCAAATGTCTTGTATCAATGAAGTTATAATGGTGTTTTACTTAGATGTTTAAGTAATGCAGAGATTCTGATAGCTTTAGAAGAAGCTAACTTTGGTGCTTGTGGAGGGCATTTCGGTGGAAAATTATTTGTGCAAAAATTGTTACGTATGGGGTTGTATTGGCAGCATATGGAACAAGATTCCTTTGCTTATGTCAAGCGATGTCCACAATGTCAACAACATAAACACCTAATCCATGCTCATGCTCAAGAGCTTCATGCCTAGGTGTCACCATGGCCATTCTCTATCTAGGATTTGGATCTAATTGGCAAGATTTCCCCACCCTCCTCTCAAGGACATACATTTATCATTACCGCTACTGATTATTTTACAAAATGGGTTGAAGTAGTCCCTTTGTGATCTACGACTGCTGATGTAATCTATTGATTCATACAAGATAACATAATTTCTTGATTTGGAATACCTTCCTCCTTAGTTTCAGACAATGGTACATAAGAACAAGGATGTGAAAAATTTCCTTGAAATATATCATATACAACATCGCTTCTCTACACCTTATTACCCTCAATCAAATGGCCAAGAAGAAGCTTCAAACAAAGTTATTGGGTAGATTCTAAGAAAAACTATTAATAAACATCAAAAAGATTGGCATACACAATTATCCTATGCATTGTGGGCTTACAGAACAAGTATTTGAATGGCTACGGGTAACACATAGTATAATCTTGTCTATGGCGCAGATGCAATAATGCCCTTGGAGTTAGAAATTCCTTCTTTACGAATTTCCCTAAGAGACATCATGGATGATGACATAGAATGAGAGAAAAGATTACAGGAACTTGAGATGCTTGATGAAAGATGTATAAACACTCTTGAACATCTCAAGGCTTATCAAAAAGGAATACAATGAGCCTATAATGTGCAAGTCATACAACATCCATTTAATGTTGGGGACTTGGTTCTTTACAAAAATCAACACAATGTAAACGCACCACTTGGTGACAAAGGTAAGTTTAGCCCTAATTGGCTTGGACCATATATAATCACAGAAACCTTTGGATCCAGAGCATATAAATTAGTCAATGAGTAAGGTATGCTTCTGAAATAACCTATTAATGCAGCGCACCTCAAAAGATTTTATGCTTAAAGATCTAATGTTAAATGTTCCTAAGCTAATTTAGCACATAGATTAGCTTCAATTTCGACAAGATGGTATTGTTTTATCTTAATTCATTTTGCATTATATCTTTGTTCAGTTGATCATTGTTGTATCATGTTTAAGTAGTAATTACTTAGATCACTTTTGTATTAACTAAATTTAGCATGGAAATTTAAGTATGTGTAAAATAATTAATCATTGTGTTTGTTACTACATGTTCTTTCTAGAATTGTTAGTATACCACAATAGGAGTTAATTATAGAATTTATACATCATCACTAGTTGTATTTTTTTTCAAAAATCACATGTGATAGATCAAAAGCCATTACACATAGATCAAAAGAAATAATCATATATATATATATCAATTTCATCTATACATCCAAGTCAACTATCCCTAAAAACAAAATGGGATGTCGTAGTGCCTAAAGTCTATGAATCGCATAGAAGAACCTCGATTGTCAGTACCCTCAGGCCCTCATGGTGCACAAGTGATAGAAGCTTGACCATGAGTGGCTATGGATCACGAATGACTCCTAGAGACACTTCACAATTGTAACCCCCTGATCTCACCTCTCATCTCTATTATCCACTCATGTGCCTCCTGGTACATCCTCTGGTACCAGTCTCTCTTGGCCTGAGTCCTGTCTTTGTCAGCTCTTGCCTGCTGGACCTGGACCTCCCACAGTAAGAACTCACTAACAGTTGGCTCTCCCTCTGATCTAGGAACCACTACTGTCTACTCTCACTATGCCCTAATCTTAGCCTTGGTGTCCCCAGCTTTGTATAGAAACTCCTCTCTCTCTCTCTCATGCAGAATGCTCTAGCATGGCCTCTGTAGCAATCATGTATCTGACAATAGGCATAAATAACTTAGCATGTCACCCAACAAATGATCATGGCAAATGATCTACCTACACCCACTGCTTTGAGGCATCTCTCGGTAATATGTCTCCTATGACATGACTCACAAAGTCTCGCCATATGTCTATCCCGACTGCAAAATAGAGAATGAGACAGATGTTAGACTCCCATATAAAAATCATAAACAATAAACTATACCAAAACATAAAATAATAAATCAAAGCTTACCTAGATCTCCATCTCACCAGGATGGATCTCAGATCACTGATGGTGTGATGAGCTCTATTGTCTGATATGTAGCTAGGGGCATAGGCCTACTACTCTCCCCTCACTTTGTCTAACTAGCCTCACATCATCTATAGGAGTAGGACCACGAGCCTTGGATCACGGTCTCAACTCAGTCTCCGTGTCAGTGTCCACCTCTTGATGGCTCTGTCATGATCTCACTCTGAAGACATACTATGATGGGACCTCCTCAGACTCATCCTCATCCTCCTCCATACCCTCCTTGAGATCATAGTATCCTACGAAGTCACTAACGTCATCCTCCACCCCTGTGTCACTAGTGTGACTGGCCCAAGGTCGGGCATCCCTTGTAGGGTGCCCAGGTGGAAAAATAGCTGTAGGTTGTGTTGTGTGCCACCAGGTCTGATATGCTTGGGTACACCCAACATCATTTGCACCTGATACCAACTCTGCATCCTTAGGACCTGTGTCCTCACTAAGTGGTACGTCTTCTAGAGTTAGCTGTCAGATAGTATTGGCTCTGACTGCACTCTGAGCTGCGTATGCATGGCTCAGATGAACTGCAGGAACATCCTGTACCTATCTGAACTATCGTACCACCCTATCATAGTAGAACCAAGATACAACATGATCAAGGTGACTGACCATTATCTGATCCCTCTACATCTGAGCTAACTACCTCTGCTCACTAGGCCATCTAATGAAGCCATGATACGATCTCCAGATGATGTCACCAGGCTATAATCTGTCAAATACTACTCTCTGGTATAACAGATTGTCGTGCCTCCAACACCTAACTAGTGGGTAGCTGTAGATGTACGAATGGGTGAACATTGCCTCTTTGGGATAACTCATCAGTCATGTGTACTTGATGTGCTCAAAGGCCCAAACTTGTAACAATGTGTAGACCATCAGACTCTGCATCTCGTAGTGGACATATCACCCTAAGTTGTGATATAGGTATGCAAGCATACTGTGCCCCCATGCGTAGATAGTCTAATGCGCCTCCATCACTCTAATAGTGTGAACGAGACCCCCATGAAGGTGAGTGCCTCATCCATTTGGTGCGATGGCTAGTGCAACTATGACAATCATGATCCTCTGTAGTAAGGGAATGTCTCTACACCCCTGCTCTAGCAACTGGAGCTAAATATGTCCTTACTCTGCCTGTGAAACAGTGTGACCCAAGCAATATAGCTGACTCTCGCAAGTATAATCCTTTGAGCAATGTCCAACAACCCTCACTGTCTCTCCTCAGATCGGTAGTCAAAGGATCTTGAATACATCCTCCAATGTGATGGTAATCTCACCAGTTGGTAAATGGAATGTGGAGGTATCTACATCCCATCTCTCCATCAGTGCCATAAGCATCATGCAGTGGAATCTGATTGTGGGAATCTCAAACACCCACCATAGGCCCACCGTCTATAAGTGCTCTCTCTTTGCGGCAGTCAAAGTGTTAGCGCGCTCTCGCAGAAGTGCCATCAGATGACCGCCTATGTGCTCACACATCTCAGGGAGATCCTGCAGATCAGAAAGCAAGAAAGAGTACTAGAATCCTTACTAGAAACCAAAATAAGCTATCAAAAACTGAATAGAGTGCTTGTACTTAGGGCCTGTGTCCTCTATGGACCAGGGTGCACAAGGAAGACTAGGGTACCCCAGAGGGACACTGGCACCCCTGTGGGACTAGGGTGCCCTAGAGAGACTCTAGTGGCCTAGGTGGACTCGAGTGCCCCTATCTGGGAACCCTGTCCACCTTCCCCTCTTGGCATAGACATCGATAACCGTGAAAGCAAAATACGACGAAAGATGATAGAAGGATGGAATTAGGACCCTACCTCGGCCTCGAAGCATCTCTTTGACACTCAGGCTTAGAGCATCTCTAGTCATGGTGGATGGTAGCGATGTCAGCTCAGCATGGTCATTCTCCTATTCTCCTCTCTCTTCCTCTGCAATAACAATAAACAAGAATGAGTTAAGTGATAAGTGACAAGTCCTTTTTACATAAAGTAAGTGAGAAATACTATCCCTAACTAGGTGCAAAAGTGTGCTCTTTCACTCTGGAGCCCTTTTCTTGAGCTATCAAACTCTGATTTCAGTGTTGTTTGTTGCATTGGAATCTTGGTTCCACTCTCTTTTTTACCCAATGTGTTATGGTCACGTGTTGTTTATTTAAATGACCCTCATAAAACATTTCCCTTGAAATCAACGTGCATGGATAACTCCTTGTTTCTACTCTTGGACTAAGCAAGCAGAAATAAGGGGGGCATATATCTCCCTCGATTTCCTACCTCACCATGTTTCATCACTCAACCCCCTTAGCATTTTGATACTGACTCATTGGTGGTGGTTGCAAGTCAATTTAGTTTTGATTTCTCTAACAAGTGTTCCTTTGCAAGATGTAGTTCCTAACTTTGTGGTCTTGCAGGATTGCAGTCTTGGGGACTTCTTCCTTTTCATCAACAACAGTTTGACTTCCTCTATAGTATCCTTTTGGGTATCCTTTTCATGATTGATGCATTTACTTTCCTTTAGTTGCATATGCACATAGTGTCATATGGCCACTAAAGTGGGGGCTAAATGTAATGTCAAAAATTGTCCTCCTATATGGAATGGTACAATTTCCCTCAGTTTAGTTCCTCACTCTTGGTGACCTCTCAACCTTTTCTTTAGTGGCCTTCCCGAAACCTTGATTAACTTAGTCTAGGAGCATTCTATTCACTTTTTGAGGTAACTAATTAATAGAACCCGAAAAGAGATTTAAGATTAGGGTCCCTAGGACCCCTAAAAATTTAGATCTGAGCTAAAATTGAAGGGTTGGACTTGGGTACCCATGCCCTAGTCCTCCCCAGTTTCACAGGATTTTGAATTTTGGTGGGGTGTTGGTTCCCACAAAGTGCCTCGAGATTCCATTTTCAAATTCTTAGTTTTTGCACGATATCGAGATGTTATTTCAAAATTTGAATTCCCTAAATCTAGATATAAAAAGACATTTGCAAATCATTTTATCACACACAATTCTTATGCAAGATTGATGCCAAAACTTTGTTGTAATTGCTATTGAAGATCAATGACTTGTTGAAGATATTCGAAGTATTCTTTATTTGCTATCTTGGAGACAATGGATGAAGGTTACGAATCAAGATCTTGAGTCTATCTTGCTCTTCCTAGGGTTTGTACACCATTTGCATGATTGGGAGAAGGGTTGAAGCCTCCAACAACAAGCTTGGAGATCCTCTGTGAACATTGCTAATTCACCTTCTTGTTCATGCAAGCATTCATTTGTTTCATCTCCTTGAGGTGAAGTTATATGTGTTTATTGATGCAAAGCAAGTTGTTGATCTTCCCTTGATTGAGACATCTAGGGTTTGATTTTATGCATACACACATTGTTAGGTTTACACACACTTCTGTAAATATTTTCCTCTAGCTATTATTGAGGTAGAAATACTAAAGATGGGGCTTGACTGAGGCAAGCTCCTATTTAGCCACAATAAATTTCCTTCTTTTGTATGTGCAAATTGTGTTTCACAGGTTTCAACAAAAAGAAGCTATAGAAAGAAGGATATTGTAGATACAATCATGATAGACTTTCAGATTTTTAGATTTTGAGACTTGTGGGACATTGGAGTGAGCGCCCTAGTCCAACCAAGTGTTTTATCTAGGATCTGGGAACCCATTAGCAGTCTTAGATACCCTGTGCAGAAGGTTTTCCAGTTCAAGAATTTGTAGGACTGTGGGGTGGGTGCCCTAGACTAGGTAGCCCTCAAAATCTGGGTACACTATCTCTAAAACCTCTCCTCTGTACTTCTGTGATCAATTTTAGCAGATACTTCATTAGTTTCTATATATTGTTAATTTGAGGCATAATTAGGATTTTACTTGGTTGAAAGTACAACACTTGATCAGATCTGGATTGTGGCCTTAGGTTCTATAACCACGTGAGCATAAAAGGGAGGCAAAGTGACTAGAAGCTTGTTCACAAGCTCAATCCTTGTCATCCCATATGTTTAGTGGTGAAATTATGGTACTTATACTAGAATAAATAAACCATCAAATTTTACCCTAAACACTTTTGATAGCAATATCTTTTTGGTACCTTATCTAAATGATCTAAATTTTGGATATGATGTGTGTTGATGGTGTTTTTAGCACACAATAGCACAGGTGTGATTGCTGGTATCACACCCCTCTTGAAAAAGCTATCCTATCCAAGATAGGACTACCCCAAGGATAATATAGATACGTATTAGTGTGCTTGGAATTTCTCAGTAGGATGTTCTAGCTATTCCTACAAGGGGTCTTACATGCAATATGATAGATTTGACAGATTTGGACAGAAATACATGCAAACCCTCATAACTATTCAGCTAATATTCCTGTGTAAATTGCTGCTGGAATCTAATTCTAACAACTGATTAGTAAGAAAATACAAAAGGGAGTAGGGTTTAGAGAGATCCTAAGTGACATTCACAAAGTAAAGATCATTGCAGGTAGACAAATATTCAGAATTTAAACCAATTTTTGTTTTACCAAGCTAAAAACTTTGCTACAGTGCTGTAAAAAATAGTGCTATCTTCTACAGATTATTAAGATTTTCAAATTATATACATTCATTAAATACCTAAAGGCTAGCATGATTTAACTATTGTAATGCAATTGAACTCAGCTCAAATTAACAACCTAGGCTAACTATTCACAACTACTTACAATCAACAAGCAACTAATAGTATGGACGTGAATGCTCATCAAATACCTTTAACAAATCAATAACATTGCAAAGCTTGATTTAACTAATGAAGATCAAGATGTGAACCATGAAACCAAATTGACAATACAAAAGATAAATTCCTAGAAAACATGCAGTAACTTGCTTTGCATTAATCAGAAATTCAGTAGTGTCAATAATTTAGCATCAAGACTGTCTTACAATGAGAGAATAAAGCCATACTAAGTTTTTTGAATGTATGGTGGAGATTGACTCAACACCGACAACCTATATTCAACACCATTAAATACATTTATGATAACATTTTGCATTCTCGGATTACAATTTGTTCTATAGGAAAAGAATGAAAAATGACCTCTAGATACATTGAATTTAGACAAACTGAATACCCATTAGGCTGTATATAGGAAAAAGTCAATTTTCAAAGCATAATAAAGACAAAATAGTGTCACATGACCTTCTAAATATAGCATTATCTATAAGTGACGGGATTACATTTCAATATCAGATAATTTGTCATTTTATTCATCTCCTTCTAATTCTATTTTGTCTTCTTCAGCCTTCTTATTTCTATATGCCACCCAGGTAGTCAATGTTGGATTTATATTTGTTGGGTCGGGATCTTTTATTTAATCTACCCTAAATCTGAGATTTTCTAGGTCCCTTTTGTACCACATCTTCATCATCATTCAGCTAGTCTGGGGTTTCTATTATATGAATTTTTTTTATGAATCCAAGGGATAGCCTCAAGTGAGTTATTTTCAATACTTCGTAGTCATCTATACAATATGCCCAAAAATCTTCTAAATGCATCTTATGAAATAGCCTTTTGCTTACATATTTCTGCATTACCATGTGTGGATCAAAATGATCTCTCTTTGTGTAGAAATGAAGGTTGAGTAATTGTAGCTCGTTATCAGAATGCTCGGTTGCTCCAAGATAGACACATGCATAGTTACCCTTATCCAATATGATTGGAAACTTGACATTTGTTCTATGGAGGTGTTTTAACCTTTCTATACTAGTGATTAACTTTCTTGACAACTCCAGAAGTACCACCTTATATGTTGGGTAACGACGTAGCCTATATGGAAGACCGGTGAAGCCTTGGATTCTCAAGTAGGTGAATTTTTGGAACTGTATATACCATCTCCTGTATTGCATAATTTCATTCATTACTTCGGGAGTTATCCTGAGAGCTATGGTACCTTGTAGTAATATAGTGATAGATATTATGAATGCATCATTTACCCTCTTATAATGAATGAGGGATTGGGACAACACTAATTGAGGGTAGCATTCATATACTTTTGATTTCATGTTCATTATTACTAACTTCTCCAATTTTAGATAGCCTAACATATTCATTCCTCCTGGCCAATGAATATACCACATAGGATGTCCACCTGAATGTTTGCTTTTCTCTAAAAATTTCAAATGCCTCATGCATGTTATAACTCAATAGTTGGGCCTAGTGAAATTTGGTTCCTTTACTAATTATCTCCTCAATTATCATGAACATCCAACCTTCAAAGGTTGATGTTGTGGCCAATCCATATATTCTGCTAAGCAAGGTCACTAAGTCTCTAATTCCATCATGAAAGTCACTCCTGTACAATATATGAAGGAGCTTGATGATGGTTGACCTTTTATTTTTCATCTAGTTATCATTTAAGTGCTTCCTACATGTATCCAAGCCTTTCTTGAATGTTTCTTCTACACCTATTTTATCTGGCATGGTCAACACTAGATAACATGGAATACCAAAGGTCTCTACTAAAGATGTCATACCTAAGTCTGCTAACACTTCTCCACTAGGAGTTTGTATGGATCTAGTTAGTGGATCATATCTTTTAGCATAGGCCACTATTAGTTCTGCATATTGAGCTGCGGTCAGGAAGGGAGCGACCTCTGCAATCCCACTGTCCTTTATTTTTTAGCCATTGAAGTTAGATTTGGTCCAAATGTTCTAGTTCTAAAATCATCCAAGTCAATATGACCTAGATCGGTGTCTCCTATGTCTTTCCATCCAGAGATGATTCTGGTCTTAGGAGGAATGCCTTTAAACTCATACTTCATGTTTTGGGCCCTTGCAAACATTTAACTTGCATGACCAAACCTTACAAGTTATGGTTTCCTTGACGATTTGATTCCTAAGCCTAATTTGGTTGAGTCACTAGCTATACATCTAAGTTACTAAATCAAGATTCTTCCAATTTCTACTAAGTCCTTGGATTTCAAATGCAGAAGTAGAACACTTGCAGATTTAAATGATTTGCACTCCTATTACATGGCATAAGTAAATAAGACAACATTCAAAACTCACTAACCATGCAATGAATACTTCATTTACCATGAAATTTCAAATGAAAACATGCAAACATGATAACATTACTTCTGTAATACTTATTCTACCTTAATTGATTATTCTGACTTGGAGAGATTAAAGAAAAACATCATTAACAACATTTTGCGTAGTTTTTGGGGGTCTCACACCTTCCTGACAGAAAGTGCTGATTTTCATCGGGATCGACCTTGCGTGGGATTTGAGGTTGTCCAACCTAGTTGGCTGAAAGGCATTATAGAACAAGGTTGTTATAACATTTGGAGTGGACTTTAATTTATATTTGACCTGGTGCTAAATTATGATAATGCCGACTAGGTCCGTAAGTTGAGTTTTCAACACAACTCAAAGGGAATGAATTTTAGCACTACATTACTTAGTGTGCTTCTACATGGATTTTGATGTTGTCAAGTTTAAAGTGAGTTTTGAGTCCAATCAACAAAATTTGGTGATGGCATTATACATCACAAGTCGGATGGACTTTCATTTAGCACAAAACAATTCTAGGTAGCAGGCAGAACTTTTTATGGGTTCTGATTGACTAACATGTTTTGAGTTATGTTTTGGGTTAGTCAAAGGTGCTTTTAGCACCAAGCCAGGAAACTTAGTTTTCAGCGCATAAAAACCTCATAGATTTAGCAGGAATTTAAACAAGGTCTAACCAACTTATGATTTCACAAAGTTATTATAAGTTTGTCAAGAATATTTCATGCGCCAAGGATTCAACATGGATTTGCTAAGGGTTTTAGCGAAGCTTTCAGTGTATTTCATGAACAAATTCTTAGTTTTGCACAAGCAAGGGTTTTATCATCTCAAAAAATCTTAAACCCTTAATACAAATTCAAAGATCTATTGCCTGATTTCTTGTACACTAGGGTTTCTAAAATGCAAGATTTTCCAAAGTATTCACATAAAACACATGATTTGAACAAATTTGTGAATATTGGGAAACTAAACTTAAATTGGCATATGAAATCCTTTATTGTGATGTGTTCTCAAATACAAATCCCTAGTTATAGGAATGAATCCTGAGCTTGGAAAAGGCACTTACCTAGTCATAGAGGCGGGAAGTGGTGAAAATATGTAGGTTGTACTATTCTTATCACTCAAATTCTCTAGCAATTAGTTGTCAATCCACTTCTCAATCTAGATACAGAACTCCTTGATCAATCTTCTTAGTGCAAATGAGCTCCAATGTGGATTTCAAACCCCTTTATTCCCCTATTTAGGCTCCATTAATGCAGGAGGTATGATAGAGATTTTTGGCGCACTGTAGAGTTCATTTTAGGGTTCACATGGAATAGTAATATCACTGACTTAGCATGGTTTTTCGAGTCTCACTGATCCAGTCGGTAGCAATGATTTTTGGCATGAGGTCAGATTCCTACCTTTGTAGCACTTTGTGTGAATTTGGACTTCCTTGAACATGGCATGGGATTTGGAGACCACAGACTTAGTCAAAAAATCAGGCTTGTAGCACTAGGTCAACAATCACCGATTTCAGTGCTAAGATGGTGGACTTAGGTTTTGGCGCTAGTTGGTTGGGTTCAATTTTGGCACTAAAGTTGGTAAGTGAATTTTTTAGTGCAAAAGTCTTCCAGCATGATTTTTAGAGCAATAGACAATTTTGACTTGGTCTCTGGTGAAATTAGGACATGACTTGAACCCCTAGGAAAATTTAGTAACTTATTGTTCACTCTATTTCACGGGAAATACAACTTTGGTCATCTGATGGAGCTATGTAGTGAGGACCTTAACATGACATTCTAAACCAAAATTTAGAAGAGGGGTCCCCCATTGGTGAAATGGGGCTTGTCTGCAAGGCACAACAAATGGTGACTCTGCTGGGGAAATGCTCCTAATCATTTCGAAGATAAGTTTTAGTTTCAAACCTAGAACCTCTGTGTTTCATACATGTTAAACAAGAAGTCATGATACCCTATCAAAAAATAGATCTCACTAAGCTAGTGTAACCATCCATATCGTGAAAACCTAAGTGTGTGTAATTGCATTAATTCCCATCCTTAAGAAACCAAGCTCATCCTAGATCCTTTACATTAAGCTACATGATTAGTACACACCTTCTGAACTACCTAGACATTGCCCCGCTACCAGCGAGCGTCTATAGCCCTGGTAGGTTTGTCTCAAAATTCCACTCAAGCAGAGCCCTACTGCCAGTCAAGCATCCATAGCCCTAGTAGAGCTTACTTGATTGTCCATCTAACTGAGTTATAGCATGTGACTATGATTTTCTTTTCTTTTTCTTTTCATAATTTCTTGATATTTCATTGAGCCCAAATTTGGTAGAGTATAATGTAGCACCACTACCCTTGTAACACATGCTTTTGACAGCCCTAATTACGTTGATAACTTAGCTAGTTGGGTGTGGACTCCCGATGGTGGTAAAGGTGGACCTTAGATTTTTCACTTAGTGCATGATCACCAAAACTAACTTAGGTAGTTCAAGATTATTTAAGAGTGTATTTAAAGATATACTGTTAGAAAATACTTCAGGTGCACTAACTAATGATTCCTTTCCCATGAACAAACATCATACCCCCTAGTGTAACAGTGGAACCCATGGTAAGACCTAATCAAAAATTTTAGCTTCTTAAATAAATACTCCCAATTACTTACCTAACAAAGAGCCACTTGCCGGTTTGCACGACTGCCACCACATTCAGGAAATGAGGATCCCCAACAAACCAAGCATAGCAAGCAAAATTAAATCAGGAAAGGACAACTAGAGTAAGTGAAAACAAACACCTAACAACTATAGAAGGCAAAAGCAAAAAGTAGAAACTAATCTAACAGCAATGTAACCTAACCAAAAGTAGACAAGCAACCTAACTATGTACACTAAAAGGAGGCTAAGATTCCCCCTAGGCCTGGAAGTAGTGCTTTAGAAACTGCCCATTGACAAGCAATGGGAGCTCCTCACCAGTAAGGCTCCTCAGTTGATATGTATTATCACCAAGAATCTCATAAATTTGATATGGGCCTAGCCAAAGTTTGTCAAACTTTCTGTGTTCACCTTTCTTTTTGTGGGATTTGTCCCAATACAAAACTAAGGAAAAAATGTGAAAGGCTTTAACTTTAGCCCTCTTGTCAAACCATCGTTTAACTACACCCTGATGTTTGGCAAAGTTTTCAATGGCAGCATCACATTTTTCTTCTAGGTGCAACAATTGGGCTAAGTGGGATGACAGTTGGTCATTTGGTTCAAGGCAGTCTTGCATAAATTGTAGTACCAAGATCCTCAAGTGGATGGGAAAGATAGGCTCAGTACCATAAACTAAGTGGTAAAGTGACATTCCCAATGCAGCCTTGTGTCTAATCTTATCGGCCCATAAAGCGAACCTAAGCTGAGTGTGCCAGTCTTTGGGATTTCTATTGAGCAATGTTTTAATAACCTCAAGCAAGTTTTTGTTTGTTGATTCAGCCACTCCATTCCCTTGGGGGTAGTAGTTAGATGAAAATTTCAAAAAAATCCCATAGTCGAATGCCCAATTAGAAAAACATAATCAAGAAAATGCAGGACCATTATCACATACCAAGGAAAAAGGATAGCTAAACCTAGTAATGATATACTTTTGGGAAAATTCAATTACTACCTCTGTAGTACATTGTTTGCATGCTATGGCTTTAGACCAACAAGTACAATAATCAATAGTGGTCAGAATGTACCTGTGGCCCGCAGAGGAAGGTGGGTTGATCATACCAATAAAATCAAGTCCCCACTATGCAAATTGTCATATTTCCAAGACTAGCTATAGAGGCATAGTAGCATTTCATTCTCTTGTTGCAGTCGTCTGATATGTGTGATAGGTTCTTACATGTGAATATGCATCTTTGAACAAAGTGGGCCAGTAATATCCCACCTAAAGAATTTGATGACCAGTTGACAAGGCTGAGTTGTGACATGTTCCAAAATTCTCATGGAAACTTGTTAGAACTTGTGCTACCTCTATTCTATCCAAACACCTTAGATAGATTCCTTTGTGATTTTTCATATACAACACTGATCCCTTAATCATATAGTTGTTACTCTTTAACCGGAGTGCTCTTCTTTAGACTAAATTTAGTTGAGGTGGGCAACGCTAATTGAGGAGATAAAATACAATGTCTCCATACCACTCATCTTTAAAAATATCTTCTAACATATACTACTGAGAGACTAAGCTTGGACCAACTTCTGCCATTGTTTTTGTTAATGCATGTCCTCGTACCAACTTCATGGGTTATATTTCTATGTCAAATTCTTGTAGGATTGTGACCCATTTTCCTTTCCATTCACTGAGTTCACTCTACATTAACAATGCTTTGACTGCTGCATTTGGTACAATTACAATCACTTGGCTTCTTAAGATGTAGTGACAAAACTTTTTCACTACCTTGACTAAGGCATATTCTTGCTTCTCCACATTTGGATATCTTAGTTCTACATCTTTCAATGCAGTGCTCATAAAATCAATAGGTCTTTCATCATCAACTACTCTCTTCTGTGTCAACATCGTTGCATAGGGATGTTCTAAAGCGAAAGAGTAAATGCAGAATGACAACGTGTAATTAGGGCTCACCATTACTAGGGTGTTAGCTATTGCTTGCTTGATTTCTATGAATGCAGCCTTAGCTTTTGGAGTCCATTATATCTTGGCATCTTGTTTCAACATAGTATTTAATGGGTAAACAATCTCAGTGAACCCAGTAATGAATTTGCGGATGAAATTAATCTTACCAAAATATGACTTCATCTCTTTCTTACTATCTGGGGGCTATATCTTGAGAATTGATTAGACTCGGTTAGAGTCAATTGATATACCTTACTCATAAATCACATGTCCTAGAAAATTTCCTTCAATCACTCCAAAGATACACTTCTTAGGATTGAACGAGATACCATAATCTTTACACTATCGTAAGATTTTCCTTAGGTTTGCCACATGATCTTCTATTTTCTTTGAAAACATAGTGAGATCGTCTATATATATGATGATGCATTTCCTGATTAGTCCTCTTAAGGCTATGTTCATCGCACATTGTAATGTAGATCCCGCGTTGATTAATCCAAAGGGCATCCTTTGGTATGCATAAATTCCCCACTTGTATGTGAAGGATGTCTTCAACCTGTCCTCATATTCCACCATTACCTAGTTGTAACCTGAATAACCATATAGAAAAGACATAATTTGTGAACTATTAACTATTTGCAGATCTTCATCCAATGACAATAGTGGGTAATTATCCTTTTCTGAAGCCCGATTCAGATTTCTAAAGTTGACTCAAATCCTGATTTCTCCATTTTTCTTACACACGGGTACTAAATTTACCACCTAGGCTAAATTTTTGATAGGAAATATAATTCCCATAGATAGCAACTTTTATAATTCCTTGAAAATCAATGGTTCCAACAAGGCATTAATCGGTCACTGCCTTTGTCTGAATGGTTTTGCTCCTGGCTTGAGAGGTATCGTGTGAGTTATGATTGAGGTATCATAAGTTTTGAGATCTTTGTAACTCTAGGATATGACTTCATGATAATCCCTTAATGCATGAATGATACCTACCCTCTCTTCAATTATGCTAGCTTTTCCAATAAACACATTTTTTACTTCTTCCAATGTTCCTAAATTACAAGGCTCGCATTGTGCACCACAGGATTCTCCCCATTTTCTCTATGTTCCAAGCTTATCTGAATTAAACAATCATTCTAATTCTACCATTCCCTAGGGAATAGTGTTTGTCTTCAAGTTGATGACCCCTTCCAAGTCCATTTCAGCAGGTTCCATCTCTTCTTCATCTATTATCTATGCAGCAAAAGATCTGACGAAGTGAGAAAATTGATTATATATTTGTCATCCTCAAAAACCTAAAAATTTGTGATGTTATCCAGCACTGAAGGAGTTGAGACAAACTCTATAGTGAATTTCTTTAGGCCTGCCATAAACAATGGCTCCAAAGAACTAGCCATCTGAGCTAAGGCATCAACAACGTGATTATGTTTTCATGGGATCAGCTGGATATTAAAGCTGTCAAAACACTCAATAAAATCCCATACACAGTTCTGATATGTGTTTAACCTATTACCATTACATGAGTATTGCCTCCTCACCTATTTGACAACTAATTTTGAATCACCAAATACTTGAATAACCTTTACCTTCTTCTGAAGTGCCATCAGTAGCCCATGCACTAAAGGTTCGTACTCTATCACATTCTTTGTGCAGGGGAATTGTAATCGATATGCTGCCATATATGAATCTCCCATGGGACTAATTAGTTCAAAACCTACACTAGACCCTTGTTTGCACCTAGATCCATCAAACCTTAATGTCCAAAGGTGAAAGTCCTCATTTCTATTATTTCTCTTTATTCGTTGCTTTTCATTTATTTGAGGTTCTTGGTCAACCTTCTTTATAGCAGTCTAATTTTCCTTTAGGATTATGAGAACTTTTAAATGCTTTTGTACTCATTTGACTTCTTCTTGACAGAGTGAACATGTAAATTCAGAATGAAAGGCATCGTGAAGACGTCACCAGTTTGGTAGTAACAATTCATCCATTTGTATCTTCCCTCCAATAGCCAACTGATCACTCATGAATTTTGCCACAAAATTTTTGAATCCCTCAAATATTCCTAGTTCTTCATCGTCAGAAGAAGACTCTTGATCTGACTGCACATACGCCTCTATACTTTCTTGACATTTTGTAAGTGAAGGATCAAGGAATTTGCTGCAATTCAGCATCAGTATCTCTTCTATGTGATTAACTTGGGGAAGATAGAATCTCATTAGTCTGATTATATTCTATGATCATATGTTTTATTTTTCACTCTCTTTCGATATGGATATGATTTGCCAGTCCCTTCCATGGCAACCACATGTGAGAGAAATTTGTTGCCATATAGCCATTCAAAGTCTTATACCAATCTCTACTTAACAGCATGCCATACTGATCTGGGATATCCACTACTTGGATGTCTATGTACTGCTACACCCTAGGATCAGAAGCTAATTACATATGTATCCTATTTAAATCACCCATCACATTTACTTCAGTCTTGTCTAATTACATGACTTTCCTAGAGGATTTTGCTGGAGTGAGACCCAGTGTTTTGCATACCGACAAAGGCATAACATTAGTAGAAGCTCCTGAGTCTACTAAACAGTTATGAAGGTTCTTCCTAAATATTCTGAGAGTATTCTCCTTCTGTGGAGTCTCCTTTTGGGAAGAGTCTATCTTAATACTTGTTCCCATGTCCTAAAAGAAAGTTGTTCTAATCTCAGGCTCTTTCAATAATTCAAAGATAGATGAACTAACATTCATCTTTCTGATCTCATCTGTAATGTACTATCCCATCTTTGCTATTGCAGATTGTTGGGAACTTTCAGCTACAGGTCCTTGGTGCATTAACTAGGGTGTTTCCTTAGGAGGGTCCAAATTGTTAGGGGCCTTTGGGTTAGGTGGGATTTGATAGTTGTTCAGAGGGATTGAAGTGGTGAAAGGACCCTTTGGCTTGCTACTTCTCAGATTGTACAGAGTTTTATTATATTGCTGGTAAGAATGTACTTCCTCACACTTCCTCGGGTTGATTGCCATCTTGAGAAGGAAATGTATAACTATCAAGTACTACGGTAGTACCATACCTTTGAGAAGGAACAAGTTCATATCCTGTAAGAGGATTTTCCTATGCTTTTGCATTCTAAATTCCATCTGAAAAATGCTAGATGCTATATGAAACTCTGGACAATCCAGTTCAGAGTAAGCATTCGTATTATGAAGTTTGCACCAGGAAGACAATGCTGCTTCAGCCAACATCACTTGGCTAGGTGGCTAGCTATCAATACTTTGATTCTCTAGTGGTGATGGGACTCCACCATTGTTAGGACTAGTATTCCATGTTTGATTGTATCACTAAAAATTTTGATTCTAATATTAATTTTGGTTTTGATTTCTCTACTGTAAGTATGTGTTTTGATTTCTCATATGGGTAACTTCTGCAGTGAGCTTTTTCATTTACTCTGCTAGCTCCCTGATGTTGTCTATGTGATCCCTTGCTTTGGTTACTTCAATGGACTGGAGAAAGAGTATTTGAGCTGGAGGTAATTCTTCCACAGGAGTTCCTGGGTGGACTACTAGAGCTTGTGTTGTAGCAGGGCCTAGAATTGGATTCATCACAGGTGTATGATTAGGTAGAGCTTGGTTGATCATGGGTATTTGGTTTGGCATTTCTATAGGACCCATATGGTTTAGCATACCAGTTGTTGTCTGGCCCAGCTGGGTGTTTATGGTAACAACTTCAGCATATGCCTAAGCTAGGTTGGCCGAGGCGGGATTAGCCCTTCTTACAAACATGGAAGTGAGCTTGTCTAAAGTTGCATAGTAAATTGGTAAGGCTACAGCCTAACCTATAGCATAAGGAGCTTGTAAATGGTGGAAGGCCTTTTTGAATTGAGTATTAAAGGAACTAATTAACTCACTCTTAGCCCTACAAATTTCCACAAAGGATCTATAAAGATCTGCTAGAGTAGTGGGCATCTTGAAATGATTAAGAAATGCATTCTTCAAACTCAGCCATGAATTTATGGATGCTGCAGGGAGGTTGGAAAACTAGTAGTAGGCTTCGTCTTGTAGTGATAATGGAAACAACCTATAAACCACATCCTCATGCTGAACCTGAAGCATAATCATGTTACCTTCAAAAATTTAATGTGCTCATTAGCAGTTCTATCTGGATCATTTGTGCGAAACTTGGAGAAGAACTTATCATGATTTTTGGGCATATCATGGTAAGCATGGAATTGAAATGGGGATTGGTTATTGGTAGCACAAAAGGCCATGATGGGTGGATTGATTAGGGCTACAGTTGGGTTTCTTGGTACAAATTGTGCCCTTGGTGCTCTAGGTATTCTCTGATCTCTTTTGGTTCTTCCAAACTCTGTCAAAGATAGTAGATCTTCTCTAGATGAGATAGACGTAGTGTGTCTCTGTCTGATCCCTAGACTTGCTGATTTATGGAGGGAATATTGACTTAGTGGCCCTCCTTCTAGAGACAATTTTGTTGATGGTGTTTCTAGCACACAACAGTGCAGGTGTGATTGCTAGTATCACACCCCTCTTGAAAAAGATATCCTATCCAAGATAGGACTACCCCAAGGATAATACAACTAGGTCTTAACATGCTTGGAATTTCTAAGTGGGAATTTCTAGCTATTCCTACAAGGGGTCTTACATGTAGCATGATAGATTTGACAGATTTGGACAACAATACATGCAAACCCTCATAACTATTTAGCTGATATTCCTATGTAAATTACTGCTGGAATCTAATTCTAACAATTGATTACTAAGAAAATGCAAAAGGGAGTAGGGTTTAGAGAGATCCTAAGTGACATTCACAAAGTAAAGATCATTTCAAGTAGACAAACATTCAGAATTTAAACCAATTTTTTGTTTTACCAAGCTAAAAGCTTTGCTACAGTGCTACAAAAAATAGTGCTATCTTCTATGGATTCTCAAGATTTTTAGATTACATACATTCATTAAATACCCAAAGGCTGGCATGATTTAACTATTGTAATGCAATTGAACTCAGCTCAAATTAACAACCCAGGCTAACTATTCACAACTACTTACAATCAATGAGAAACTAATAGTATGGACTTGAATCCTCATCAAATACCTTTAACAAATCAATAACATTACAAAGCACAATTTAACTAATGAAGATCAAGATGTGAACCATGAAACTAAATTGACAATACAAAAGACAAATTCCTAGAAAACCTGCAGTAACTTGCTTTGCATTAATCATAAATTCAGTAGAGTGTCAACAATTCAGCATCAAGACTGTCTTACAATGAGAGAATGATGGCCCTTTATATAGGAGAGGCGCTATACTGATTTTTTTGAATGTATGGTGGAGATTGACTCACACTGACAACCCATATTCAACACCATTAAATACATTTATGACAACATTTTGTATTCCCGAATTACAATTTGTCATGTAGGAAAAGGACAAAAAATGACCTCTAGATACATTAAATTTAGACAAATTGAGTACCCATTAGGCTGTATATAGGGAAAAGTCAATTTTCAAAGCATAATAAAAACAAAATAGTGTCACATGACCTTCTGAATATAGCATTATCTACAAGTGACAGGATTACATTTCAATATCAGATAATTTATCATTTTATTCATCTCCTTCTAAGTCTATTTTGTTTTCTTCAACCTTCTTATTGCTATATGCCACCCAAGCAATCAATGCTAGATTTATATCTATTGGGTCTAGATCTTTTATGTAATCTGCCTTGAATCTGAGATTTTCAAGGTCCCTTTTGTACCACATCTTCATCATCATTCAGCTGGACTGGGGCTTCCATTATATGAAATGTTCTTATAAATCCAAGGGATAGCCACGAGTGACTTCTTTTCAATACTTCATAGTCATCTACACAGTTTACCCAAAAATCTTCTAAATGCATCTTATGAAATAGCCTTTTCCTTACATATTTCTCCATTACACTGTGTGGATCAAAATGATCTCTCTTTTTTTAGAAATGAAGGTCAAGAGTAATTGTAGCTCTTTATTAGAATGATCGGCTGCTCCAAGAGAGACACATGCATAGTTATCCTTACCCAATATGATTGGAAACTTGACATTTGTTCTATGGACATGTTTTAACCTTTCTGCACAAGTGATTAACTGTCTTGACAACTCCAGAAGTACTACCTTATCTGTTGGGTAATAATGTAGCCTATATGGAAGACCAGTGAAGCCTTGGATTCTCAAGTAGGTTAATTTTTGGAACTGTATATACCATCTCCCGTATTGCATAATTTCATTCATTGCTTTGTGAGTTATCCTGAGAGCTGTGGTACCTTGTAGTAATCTAGTTATATACATTGTGAATGCATCATTCACCCTCTTATAATAAATGAGGGATTGGGACAACACTAATTGAGGGTAGCATTCATATACTTTGATTGTCCATTCACTACTACCAACTTCTCCAATTTTAGATAGCCCAACATATTCATTCCTCTTGGCCAATGAATATACCACATAGGAGTTCCACCTGAATGTTTTCTTTTCTCTAAAATTTTTAAATGCCTCATGCATGTTATCACTCAATATTTGGGCCCAATAAAATTTGGTTCCTTTAATAATTATCTCCTCAATTATCATGAACATCCAGCCTTCAAAGGTTGATGTTGTGGCCAATCCATATATTCCACTAAGCAAGGTCACTAAGTCTCCAATTCCATCACAAAAGTCACTCTTGTACAATGTATGAGGGAGCTTGATGATGGTTGACTTTTTTTTTCATCCAGTTATCATTTATGTGCTTCCTACATGTATCCAAGCCTTTCTTGAATGTTTATTTTGCACCTATTTTATCTGGCATGGTCAACAATGGATAACATGGAATACCAAAGGTCTCTGCTAAAGGTGTTGGACTTAAGTCTACTAACACTTCTCCATTGGGAGTTTGTATGGTTCTAGTTAGTGGATCACATCTCTCAGCATAGGCCACTATCATTTATGCACATTGAGTTGAGGTTGGGAAGGCAACGACCTCTGCAATACCATTGTCCTTTATTTTCTTAGCCATTAGAGTTAGATTGGGTCCAATGTTCTAGTTCTGAAATCATCGAAGTCAATATGACCTAGATTAGTGTCTCCTATATCTTTCCATCCAGAGATGATTTTGGTCTTAGGAGGAATGCCTTTAAACTCATACTTCATGTTTTGGGCCCTTGCAGTCATTTAACCTACATGAGCGGACCTTATAAGTTATGGTTGCTTTGATGGTTTGATTCCTAAGCCTAATTTGGGTGAGTCACTAGCTATACGTCTAAGTTACTAAATCAAGATTCTTTTAATTGCTACTAAGTCCTTGGAATTCAAATGCAGAAGTAGAACACATGGAGATTTAAATGACTTGCACTACCTATTACATGGCATAAGTAAATAAGAAAGCATTCAAAACCCACTAACCATGCAATAAAACATCATTTACCTTAAAATTTCAAATGAAAACATGCAAACATGATAACATTACTTTTACAATACTTATTTTACCTTAATTGATCATTTTGAATTGGAGAGATTAAAGAAAAACATCATTAAAAGCATTTTGCACGATTTTTGGGGGTCTTGGGTTTTCCTGATAGAAAATGCTAATTTTCATGGGGACTGATCTTGCATGGGATTTGAGGTTGTCTGTGTTGGCAAGAGACATTATGTGGCTTCATAAGTGTTGTCATTGATGGCAACAAAGTCTATCCCACACATTGGTAGTACATAATATGTCTATACCGGAAGTCAGATTGAAGATTGTTTTGGTCTGGCGAACAAGAATAGAGTATGTAACAAGGTTCGACAATCAAGTCCGGATCTCTCAGATGGTGTAACTCAGATAGTTGCGGACTTGGGAAAGCCAAGAGGGGTACCATGACTACTATACTCTAGAGATTTAGCCTCTAGTGATAAATCAAGGAAAAGATATGAGCATCTGAGTGTTGGGTTCTAGTCAGGCAGAGCAGATAGAGGAAGAACTGATCGGCAGAATATCAGACTTCAATCCGGATGAGTAAAATGTGTTGATAAAGCAATATGTGGGATTATACATTGTTGGCCGACATAATTAATGACTTCTATGCCTATGTTTTTGATATGCATCACAAATCAAGCATGGATTCAGCCGATAGATCAATAACTTACAAATATCTTGAATGTTCTTGTTGCTGACTAGAAAATTGATGAAATCCTTGATGCAGAAATATATACCAGATGGATTCTAGTATGTAGGTGTGTGTGGTGAAAAAGTGATGAAATAAAGTGTGAAGAAAAGTAGGAATAAGTGTGAGAGCTGTAATTCAACTCTGGTATGTGATAGAGCAACAACATTAAAAAGAGGAAGAATGAAGTGTATCAGATCAGTGTATTGTGCCTAACCGGAACTGAAATCTTGCATTTGTAGATGCTTCCCATCAGTTCAAACTCCTAATTACCTTCTATAAGTTCTGTAGACAGTGAGTCTCTTGTAGGTAGTGTGCCTCTTGTGAGCAGTGTGCTCGGGCAGTGAGCCCTAATTGGCAAGTGTCATTTTGCACTCCTTTATTCTTTTAACAGAGAGTAGAATCTTGGGTTAGTCACCCCATGGTTTTTTCCCTTAACAGGGTTTCCATGTAAAAATCTTCGTGTTATGTGTGTTGGTTTTATTTCTGTTCTTATGATTACATATGCTTTCATATTTTGATGCAACACTAATTATTAAGATACAAAAGAAAAGAAAATAAAAGAAATTTTGAGATAACTGATTCACCCCCCCTCTCAGTTATCTACCTTGTTTCCAACAATTGGTACTAGAGCTAAGTTCCTCTGAACAAAGCCTAACAGCTTGAGGAAGATCTGGGAATCTAAATGGATATATATGGTATGAAGGAACAACTTCAGTCTACCCTAGATGATCTTGAACAATCACATTCTGAAGTCAATAATTTGAGAGAAAGACTCAAACAAGCTGATGATTTCATAAATGAACTAAAATAAAAACTTAGTATCTCTGTGAAAAAGAGAAAGGAACTACTTCAAAAATTAGCCAATCAGAGTGAAGATAATGATACTAATTAAGATTTGAATGAGAAAAATAAGCTATGTGAGAAGATGTCAAAAGTGGTCATTATGGGAAGGCATGAAATGGAATTAGGGGTTATGAGATTCACCCAAGAAATTGAAGAAAAAAGGAAAATTGAAGATAATCTAAAACAATCCCTCAAGGAGAAGATAGAGGACTAACAAAAAATGGACAGAATAATCAGGCATCTTGAATCTAATCTTGAAGAAGCTAGACATAATGAAGAATAACTTGAGAATCAAATAGACACTCTTAAACAAGATCTTCAAACAACAAATGAATGCAAAGAGAAATTCAAGATAAGCTTAGCCCAAACTTGAAGTTCTTCTTGAAAACAAAGAGGGTAGATGATAAGCATGGCTTGGGATATGAGAAAGATGAAAGCTTTGGATCTGGTCAGAAGAACTTTGGATCAGGAAATCAAAGAAATAGGCCTAGAAGACCTCTAGTAAGGCAACCAAATTCTCAAAGATATCCATCCTTCAATGGATACTGCTTCAATTGCAACAATTTCGGTCATAAAGCAACTCAGTGTAGAAAGAGAATGAATTAGACTAATCCATCCTTCTCCGGACAATGTTTCAACTGCAAAAGGTATGGTCACAAATCTCATGAATGCAATTAAACAATTCATTCAATGGTAGATGATTTGCATGCAATAGAATGGGACATATGGCTAATCAATGAAGATCAAAATGATATCAATCAAATAAGCAAAGAAATATTATCTGTTACAATTGCAATAGATCCTGTCATATTGTCAAATTCTGTAGAAGTAGAAATCAGGATAGAAAAAGTCCAGTGCAACATAATCAAAAACAAGATAAGGGCAAAGATAAAGTGAAGGTGGATGAAGTTCAAAAGGAGATGAGCAAGATTTGGGTGAAGAAGAGTACAAAAAATTTTGGGGATGGATCCGTACCAGAATCTGGTGCTGGCATTCCTTCCAGAAACTAAAAGGGTGAGCTCTAGCTTAGGAGGAGTCACAGAGAAAAAAAATTCCCCCAGCCAATCAACTAGTGTCTAAATTCGGCACATGGAATGATGCGGGTTAAAGGGTTCTCAGAAAAACATCTACATAATCTTTAGTAAAAATATGAAAGATCTGCATGGAGTTTTACAAGAGTATAACCACTCAAGTTAATCTGGTTCAGACAGCACTCTGGTAAAGTAAGATTTTCACAGACAGATCTAATATGATTCAAAATTAAAATACTTTGATCTGCGGACCCATGGCATGACTAAAGAAAAGAAGATACATTGTCAATCCTCACTGACAATTATTCTAAGTTTAGCACAGTGATTTGAGAAGATCTCTCTCAAAACATGAAAACTGAATAACTTAAGTTGTGCATTTATTACAAAAGGAAATTAGGGTTTGTGCAAGGATAAAAAGGTTCTTCCACTCATTGTTTGCACATTTGCATTCACGAAGAAGAAAAGAAGAGCTCTGCAACAAAGTTTCTACAATTCACTCAAGATCAACTGGAAAATTGAATTCAACCAGCAATTTGTTCCGGCTCCTATTTCAAACCCTAAAGCCTGAAAAGGTACTTCCATTATGAAAATCTCTCTTTGAATCTCTTGCAGAATGGCTACTCCAATGGTTGTCAAGATCATTGATAGGCCACGTCCTAAATTCAAGAAACACCCCTATAAATCTCTAGAAGTTGATCCTTTAGGCGCATTTTCTAGCATTCTACATGGGGTATTGCATGTAGAAGATTTTAGGGTCTATATCCATGCCAACATTGAGGAATTTGGAGACTCAAAATTGATGGACATTTATCACATACAGCTAATAGATGAGAGTTTTGAACTCAAACCCCAATTCAAGGCCCTCCGGGATAAACACTTCAGACATTGCATACACTTTCCCTATTTTTCAGAAGATGATTGGGTCTAGTATGTCCTAAGTAGGATGCATGATAATTTCATGTGGTTAATGAGGCCCTTCAAGATAACTAAAGATTCCATCAGGGTAGTTACTAGACTGCATTCTTCTGGTGGGTTACCTACACTTAAATTTGTTAAGAACCAAACAGTAATTGAAGCCACCAGATCTAAATTTGACAAAAGAGCCATGACCATAGATGACATCACAGATCCGGATGTCAAGTTTGACTCAATGATAATTGGGTACAAGATCTAACATTCTAGAAGGGAGAATTCTATGTCTGGGATAGCAATCTATGCAGTATATCAGATGTTAAGGGAAGATGCAGATTATGACCTATGTGAACTCCTAAATCAACTGTTAGAAAACCTACAGAAGATCAAAAAGGATAAGAAGAATTCCTTCAAATATGGTTGTCTAATACTGTGTCTATTCTTTTATTACATGAATGAGCTACCCGGGTCAAGTGGTTGGGTTTGGCAAAATGACAAACCAGTTGCAATTCAGATTCAAGATTATATGAATGGACTTGATGATGCTCAAGCCCAAAACACAACTCTCTAGGGTTACTTCAAGAACTTCCAAAGCATGATGCAAGCTAGAGAGAATACCACAATCCATAGTTGAGAAATACAAGGACACAGTGTGCTTCATGGTTGACACTGACCAATGCCTAATAGAGGCAGTTGAGCCAAGGACTATGTGGATAATGCCTATGGGATACGAGGTCAATGAAAAACTCTTGGAGCTACATATTCAACACCTGTTGAGCTAGCCTAAGGACCCTGAAGCAGAAAGGTTTGGCACCTTTCAAGAACTAAGTGTAAAAATACATGTTGAATTAAGACAACTGGAGATAAAGAGGAAAGTAAGAAGGGAACTTGAAGAATTTGCCAAAATATTTGGCTTATCAAAAGAGGTAGTTGATACAAATAGAGAGAAAATGGAGAAGGATGAGAAAGAGAAACAAGAAGCAAAGAGAGGAGATGTTCTGGTACAAGCCTCCTCCCGAACTAGATCTTCCAAGAGCTCTGCACCTGCCACTCCTAAAAGCTCAAGGGCCACCAAACCAGAAGTCAAGACATCTGGAAAAGGAGAAAAGAGGATGAAGACCAAAGCCACAAGGTCATATACAAGCCTCAAATATGATGAAGAAATAGAATCTGATGAAGAAATCAAGAAAATGAAGAAGAAGAAAACATCTGGGGAATTCTCTGCTAGTAAAAATAAAGAAGAAAAGGTAGAAGAATTTGTTGAAAAGCCCACTCTTTCCATTGATGACATCATCAAGGTAATTACTATGGATGGGAACCTGTAGCCAGTAATAGAGTTCCATGATGATTTTAGAAGAAGCTACTGTCAGGTACCTTAACATTTACAATAAATCTTTCATTGAAATTATATCATTAATTCCTAATAGTCTAGAAAAGGTACTTGAACTAAGAAAAGAGACTGCAAAGATAAAAGATCTAGAGATTCAGGAACAAATAATGATTCAACTTTATCCTTCTATCACTCCAAAACAAATGGACATAATTTTTAAATATTGTAAGAATGAGTTCCGGAGTAAGGCAAGAATGAATAAACTTATGCTTGGAGAAACTGACCAAGTAGCAAGTGAGACAAAAGATATCGTCCGGAATGCTTTGAAAAGATTCAACCTTCCTATTGTAGAGGAAATAGATGAAGAACCTTCTACAATGGATGTTGAAGGATTAAATGTAACCAATGAAGAATCTTCTGATGTAGAAGGATTAAAAGAGATAGATGAAGAGAAGTCTAAGGACTTGGATTCCTCTATTCTGGAAGAGAAAGTACATGAAGCAGTAAACATAGGTAACATCTCTTCTCTGGATCCCACTACAGACATTCTAGATTCTAAAGATAAAGGAGAAGGAAGAAAAGAGGAGAAAGTGAGTCAAGAAGAGGAGGTTAAGGGAAAAGAAGAAGAATAAGTAGAGAAGACTAATGACAACTGTTTTGATATCCCAAAAGAAAAGAAGACTCAATCACTGGCAAGAGACACTATAGAGGCAGTGAAAAACTTCCTAAATAGAGAAATGATGGAGATAGATTAACCTGAGCTATTTCAAGGGCCACTAAATTTTCACTCTCTCTCTGGTTTAGACAATGAAAATAACATCTTTTGCTCAAGCCAAATCAAAGAAAAACTCCTGAAATCTCACATGGAAGACTGCGAACTATTGGAGATTACATCCGAGATGCTGGAGAAGATCATGTCATCCTTCCAAAAGGATCCTTTAGCCTCACCATCTAGTAACCTAAAATCTTTGGTAAATTCTATTAGCACTCATTTTGAATCCTTAGAGAAATCGGCAGAAGTAAAGGTCCAGAAGGAGTTTTTAGGAAAAAGTTTCACTGAAGTGCAAGGACTGATTACTAATGATAGGAGGACCCTAGACATTGGAATAAAGAGTCTTGAAAATGCTCTTAAAGATGGTGGGGACATATACAAATTTTGTTTATCTTGGCCCAAAGTAATAGAGGACATTGAGAAGAAAGTGAAAGAACAAGAAGGTAAACTATCAAGTTTACCTCAGAATTTTGATCCCCTCACTACCTCTCTAATGAATCAAGAATGCCAGACCATTGTTATCATCAATGAAATAAAGAGGCTAGACAAAGAAAAGAAGAACATAATAAACAGAATGGGTGAACTAAGAGGGATAATTATCCCTAAGTTAGAGGCAATGTATGAGGCCTTGACAGATGCTCAGACCACAGCTCAGACTAGTGATCCGACAGATTTAAGAAGGGTAGAAGCATATGGATTTTTTTTGAGTGGTCACATTTCCATTCTAGATAGGATGAAGTAGAGCTAGGCCATAGAGTTTGTATAGTTGAAGCCCACTTTTGTGAATATACTTAAGTATATGTAAGTATAACATATATATATATATATATATATATATATATACTTATGCTGCCATATGTAAAACAATTTTTCCAAATTTTGATATGTGGATTCTGCCCTTTGCCATTGATGTCAAAGGGGGAGTGAGGAGTAGTGAAAAATGTGGAATCTAGCTAAGGGGGAGCTCCGATAAAATAGTGCAAAAGACAGAGCATCAACCAAGGGGGAGTTACTGTGACACTTAGCCATTTTTCACTAAGTGTTGCCATCAATGCCAAAGGGGGAGATTGTTGGAAAGAGACACTATGTGGCTTCATAAGTGTTGTCACTGATGGCAACAAAGTCTATCCCACACATCTACAGTACATAATATGTCTATACTAAAAGTCAGATTGAAGATTGTTTTGGTCCAGTGAACAAGAACAAAGTATGTAACAAGGTTTGACAATCAAGTCCAGATCTCTAAGATGGTGTAACTCAGAAAGTTGTGAAATTGTGAAAGTCAAGAGGGGTACCATGAATACTGTACTCCAAAGATTTAGCCTCTGGTGATAAATCAAGGAAAAGATATGAGCATCTGAGTGTTGGGTTCCTATCAGGCAAAGCAAACAGAGGAAGAACTGACCAACAGAATATCAGACTTCAATCCAGATGAGTTAAAGGTGTTGATCAAGCAATATGTTGGATTATACATTATTGGCCGACATAATTAATGACTTCTATGCCTATGTTTTTGATACGCATCACAAATCAAGCATGGATTCAGCTAACAAGTCAGTAACTTACAAATATCTTGAATGTTCTTGTTGCTGACTGGAAAATTGATGAAATCCTTGATGCAGATATATATACCAAATGGATTCCAGTATGTAGGTGTGTGTGGTGAACAAGTGATGAAATAAAGTGTGAAGAAAAGTAGGAATAAGTGTTAGAGCTACAATTCAACTCCGGTATGTGACAGAGCAACAACATTAAAACAAAGGAAGAATGAAGTGTATTAGATCAGTGTATTGTACCTAACTGGGACTAAACTCTTGTATTTGTAGATGCTTCCCATTAGTTCAAACTCCTGATTACCTTCTGTAAGTTTCGTAGACAGTGAGTCTCTTGTAGGTAGTGTGCCTCTTGTGAGCAGTGTGCTCGGGCAGTGAGCCCAAATTGGCAAGTGTCATTTTGTACTCCTTTATTCTTTTAACAGAGAATACAATCTTGGGTTAGTCACCCCATGGTTTTTTCCCTTAATAGGGTTTCCACGTAAAAATCCTTGTGTTATGTGTGTTGGTTTTATTTTTGCTCTTATGATAACATATGCTTTCATGTTTTGATGCAACACTGATTGTTAAGATACAAAAGAAATGAAAATAAAGGAAATTTTGAGATAACTGATTCACCCTCCACTCTCAGTTATCTACCTTGTTTCCAATAGTCTGACCTAGTTCGACGGAAGGCATTATGGCGCAAGGTTGTTATAGTATATGGAGTGGACTTTAATTTATATTTGACCTGGCATTAAATTCTGATATTGCCGACCATGTCTGTAAGTTGAGTTTTCAACTCAAGTCAAAGGGAATGAATTTTAGTGTTAGATTACTTACTGTACTTCTACGTGGATTCTGACCTTGTCAGGTTTGGCACGAGTTTTGAGTCCAACCGACAAAATTCAGTGATGACGTTATACAGTGCAAGTCAGATGGATTTTCATTTAGTGCAAAACAATTCTAGGCAGATGGCAAAACATTTTAGGGGTTCTAACTGACTAACATGTTTTGAGTTGTGCTTTGGGTCAGTCAAAGGCACTTTTAGTGCTAAGTCAGGAAACTTGGTTTTCGGTGCATAACAACCTCATACATTTAGCGGGAATTTAAAAAAGGTCTAACCAACTTACAATTTTGCAAAGTTATTTTAAGTCTGTCAAGAATGTTTCATGCCTCAAGGATTCAACACAGATTTGCTAAGGGTTTTGGCAAAGCTTTCAGCATATTTCATGAACAAATTCTCAGTTTTACATAAGAAAGGGTTTTATTGGCTCAAAAAATCTTAAACCCATAATACAAATTCAAAGTTCTACTACCTAATTTCTTGTACACTAGGGTTTCTAAAATGTAGGATTTTCCAAAGTGCTCACATAAAACACATGATTTGAATAAATCTGTGAATATTGGGAAACTAAACTTAAATTGGTATATGAAATCCTTTATTGCGATGCATTCTCAAATACAAAGCCCTAGTTATAGGAATGAATCTTGAGCTTAGAAAAGGCACTTACCTAGTCACAGAGGTAGGAATTGATGAAACTATGCAGGCTGTAATGTTCTTATCACTTGAATTCTCTATCAATTCATTGTCAATCTACTTCTCAATCTGGCTACAGAGCTCCTTGATCAATCCTCTTAGTGCAAATGATCTCCAATGCAGGTTTCAAACCCCTTAATCCCCTATTTGGGTTCCATTAATGCAGGAGGTATGATATAGATTTTTGCTGTGCTGTAGAGTTCATTTTAGGGTTCACGCAGAAAAGTAATATCACCGACTTAACGTGGTTTTCGAGTCTCACAGACCCAGTCGGTAGCAATGATTTTTGGTGTGAGATCAGATTCCTACATTTATAGCACTTTGCATGAATTTGGACTTCCTTGAACTTGGCATGAGATTTGGAGACCATTGACTTAGTCAAAATATCGGGCTTGTAGTGCTAGGTTAGTGATCACCGATTTCAGCACTAAGTCAGTGGACTTAGGGTTTGACACTTGTTGGTTGGGCTCAATTTTGGCGCTGAAGTTGGTAAGTGAAGTTTTTAGTGCAAAAGTCTGTTAGGGTGTTTTTTAGTGCAATGGACAATTTTGACTTGGTCTCTAGTGAAATTAGGACTTGACTTGAACCCCTAGGAAAATTTAACAACTTATTGTTCACTCCATTTCATGAGGAATGCAAGTTTGGTCATCTGATGGAGCTATGCAGTGAGGACCTTAACATGACATTCTAAGCCAAAATTTAGAAGAGGGGGTCCCCATTCATGAAATGGGGCATGTGTGCAAGGTACAACAATGTGCATGAATGTTCCTAGATGCTAAGTCCAGCTCTGTAAGGTCTAAAAAACAACTGTGGTAGAATGCAGACCAAAATATAGAAAATACTACTGACTGAACTGACTAAACTGAATTGAAAATGAAAAGGAAATAAACTGAAATGCAAATGTTTTTAGTTGATGTAGGATTGATCTTGAACCATGGATGCTCCTACATCATAGTGAGCCTCTTGTAATTTAGTATTGTTACTACATAATATATTTTGAGCTAACACTCACCATGGTTTTTCCCTTTTTGGGTTTTCCACGTAAAAATACTGGTGTTCATGTGTCATGTCTTGTGGTTGTTCATGCTATGTTTAATTTGCTTTAATGTTGTTGAATGGACAAATGGATTAATGATTCAGTGAGTGTATGGTTTAAGAGAATACTGATTCACCCCCCTCTCAGTATCTAGTTGTTTAACACAATAAATATATTAAAGTATGGTCAAAGCATATCAAACACATAAAACACTAGATCGTAGACATGTACCCTAAGTTCAGAAGACCATTTCTAACACCAAGCCTAAGTAAGCATGAAAAACTCTTGATAGTCATGTAAAAAATGGAGAATATAATAAGGAATCACATAGTACACAAAGAAGGTAGTAAAAAGGCATGTAATACATAGAGAAGGCATGAACATAGTCATGTAGTACACAAGGCATACATGAAGAGAAGACATGATTAAACAAATATATAACCCTAACTAGGCGATGGGGGGAGCTCATTGCTATGTGCCATCATCAAAAGAACACAAAACACATAGCATGGGGGGAGTTCATTACTATGTGCTACCATAAAACATGTAAAACACATGGTGTGGGGATAGCTCATCGCTACATGCCACCACTAAAACATTCAAGATAGAAAGGAAGACACACATAAAACACATGGAATACACAAGTGTCGTAGAGTATGTCATTGACAAACTATATGTCTAAAACACATAAAACATGGTGGTGGGGGGATCTCATCACTACGCATCACCATCTAAGACATGCCAAACACACCTAATGGTTGAGTTACACTACCACAACCGCCAAAGATATGCTTAAGGGTGAATAACTCAAGATCCAACCCCACCTTTACAAAAGAATTTTTAAAAGATGCATAACCACTCAAGGTAATAAAAAATCAATATACAATCCTGCCTTCTGCAAAAGGGATTTCAAAAACTTACAACCCCGCCTGCATCATAGAGATGCCTTACAATGAAATAGAAGCATGTGCACAAAGTATTCAATCTCACTTGCATCACAAAAATGCCTTACAGTGAAAAGGAAGCATACTCAACACACAAAACAAAGTATACAACCCCACTTGCATCACGGAGATGCATTACAGTAAAAAAGAAGCATACACAAACACACTTTATAACAATATCTAAGATATCCAAGAATTTACTGCAATATATGCCCCCACCTTAAAGTGGTTGCTCTCACTTGCTGTTAGCAATCATGTTTAAGGAATGGTTGAAAACATGCAAGGGAACAAGAGCTTTCACAAAGCCCATGCCCCAAACTGACATGTTCTTGCAATTGCCAACTGATCCCAATAATCACAATATAAACACATTAGTATTATATCCTAACACTTAATAAACTTTGGTTAGAAAATCTTATCTAAGATAACAACCAAATCAATTGATATAGAAATAAGGCAACATACCACTTAATCAACAAAGGATACACTTGCAAGTTTGGAATCAAGTATAATCGCGAGTTCATACTTCAGTTATCTCACAACTGAGTGTAGCTACAAGGTGAGATACAAAACATTCCAAAGTGCCTAGAAGCAGACTTAGAGTATTGCAAAGGTTTGTTACAAGCGTTTCACAATATGATACATGATCACATCATGACACAAAAGTGATTCTACTAGTCAAGCGTTAGTAACAAATTAACCCCATCTTCATAAATGCACTAGGTCCATTTTTGTTTTCTTGTTGTAGGGACGAACAATCCTTATTAGTATATATTTGTTATAGAAATCCAACAACTAGTAGAGCCATAGAAGAATGAATTCATGAAAAATGATAGAGGAGACAAAGGTGACTTAGGTTCATAATGTGGGAAGATGCCCCCAAGACAAACTCTACAATGTTATGCCACCAAGGCACCACACACAACAATTGCAATAAGAGAAGGGAAAAAAGAAGAATATAGAACAAATAGATGAAATTCCATGATGGAGGTGGTCTCCATGTATCCTTGACCTTACAAGAGTATCAAGGGTCGTCCAAGGAGACCTAAACAACATGTAACACAATACAAGGGAACACAACACAACATATACATATAAGAGGAGGCCACCTGTGAGAGCAACTCAAAGAGGTGCTGCATCAAAGGTGGCTGAATAGATGAGAAATACTTACCTGTGAGAAAATGCTATTGCACTAGCAGTTATCTTTAATCAAGTCATCTTCTTCCCAATCTTGATCTTCAATAGGTGGTACATAGGGCACTATAGCCCAACTTGAAATTTCTTCTTTTATGTCTTCCATTAAATTCATTTCTTTTGGTTGGATGCTCTCTTCTTGTGGAGACATCTTTCTAGCTAATGCTTGTTTCTTTCTTCTTATTTCCCTTGCATTTATGTTTCTTCTTGTCTTGTTTGTTATGTTTCCCAAGGGATATTCTTTGTCTACCATAGAGGATTCGTGATTTTTCACATTCTTCAACATTTCTAAATAGGAAGCCAGTACAAAATTGATTCTCTAATTTTGTGATCAATAGATTCACTCTTTAAGGTTATCTCTTGATCCTTGTAAGGATGGTAGAGGAGGAACCTTGGCAAAAATTACTTTTCCTTTTGGTTGAGGTGAACTCAGGCACCTTTTCACTCTCTATTTGTTGGATAGGCCTCAGAGGACCAAGAGGGTCTAGGAGTGTTCTTGCCATATGATAATTGTACTATTTTCTTTGCTTTGTACTTTTGATATGCTAGGAAGAATTGATCTTGTCATGGTTGATTTACTTTGATAGGTTGTGGCCAAAAATAATCTAGATTGAAATTCCCACGAGTGGCTAACGATTTCCATCCACTGTGATGAATAACATCCACTTAACCTTTATGAGGGAACTTTAAGCACTTTTGAATAGTAGAAGGAATTGCTTTGATGGATTTTAGCCAAGGATATCCTAATTTCACATGAAAGAGATCCAAGGTATGATTGATGACAATTGTTGTTCTAGGGATTTTTCAACCACCTTAAACAAAAGTGTTATCTTTCCAATTTCCAAAAGAAAGTAACCATAATGTGATTTTATCATTATGTCCATTGGATTGTAAGTATCATGGGCTAGATCATTCATGTATAAATATTCTTCTATTATCACATTTGTCATACAATTAGGATCGATAAGAACCATTATTCTTGTAGGATTCCCACTTATTCTTGTTGTGATGTAAAGAGGACCATTAATATCTCTAATGGTGATCTCATGCGGTGTGAAAGATATGATGGGTTATGGATCCTTCCTTTTCTTATTAGATCAGGGAGGAGCCACACAACAAGGCACTAGTTTGAGGAAATTGGGTTTTTGAGTCTTTTTGCAAAGATCAAGAACACACAAGTGTCATTGCAAACCAAGTGATCCCAATGTTAAAGTGTTGCAGACAAAGGAAAATATAGATCTCTTTAAGATGTATTGCAAAATGTTAAGGAGATGGTCTTTTCTTATGTTGACATACACAATGTGTAATTGCAAATATAAGAATTTTGAAATCTGAGATAAGAAATGATGGAAGAATATCATACCAAATCAAATTTGATGAATATTTAATGAAACCAATATGATTATGCAAGAGAAATTTTGAAACCCTAATGTAAGAAAATGCAAGCTTTTTAAGACCTAAATATGCACTTTTCCCAAGATCGTGTAGGATTTTCAATTGAATATTGATAAATATGCAATGAAACCAAAGAAAGATCTGATTTGAACAATCAATATAGTGCAAATGCTTGAAGCTATGGGTTCACCAAAATGTTAAGTGGGAAAAAGATGAATGATGACAACTACCATGCACACTAGATCAAACCCTCTTTCACAATAACATTCAAGGATCTAAGATCAAGCCCAATCACTACCAAATGAAGGTGGACTTAGTTACAAGTCCTATGCTCAAGAGTGATATGGAAAGCTCTGATTTAATCAATCTTTTTTTATCAAACACTAGGTCATTGATGCAACAAACCCTAGTTCTATGATGATCTAATTATAATAGAAGATGTACAACAAATATCTAGAAACTAATTGTATAGGGGGGATCAAGAAGATGATAGAAACTATGTCCCAAAAGTAGAGATATCAGAGGACTATTTCAAAAGTGCACAACTCCTAAAAGGTTGAATCTTCAGAAATTGTAAACTGGATAAATGTTGTAGAGACTTCCCTGATGTCAGATCTAAAGTCTATTGGGGTAGAAAGACTAGGGCACCAGTGCCCAAGTCTTGCATAGAGTAATATTCCTGAAATATTACTTGATCTCGAAACATTGATTCTTGCTCAATCTTTCTGTATCTTCATATTTCCCTAATCTCACACTTGTAACCTGCACACAAGAAGAAGATAAGTTGTTTGGGGGTTATGGTGTTTAGGGACTTGCCTCAATCAAATCTTGAGATAGCATTCAAGCTTCCCAACACTGTTGATAGATAAAGAGAGTGTGCCCTTGCAGTGCAGAGGTTAAACACAAAATTAATATGATGAAATCAAATGATGATGAACAAAAATGATATCACCTATGTGATGAAACCCTTAGGAGGATGAAGTCTCTTCAACTCATAAGGAGCAATAGATGATAACTTCAAACCTGCAACAACACACACAATGCCAATACAAATCTGCTCTAGAATCACAATGAATGCTTTGAATGCTCTTTACTCCAATGCTTCAAGTTGGTTGTCTCTATCTAGGTTCATAATGAATTAAAAAACACACTTATATATACTTTACCACTAACATTCGTCAAATTAAACCAAAAGAGATGACAAGGAGAAATGTTTTTAAATGTCTTGAGCTGACATACATTTAAATTTGCCCCTACCAATTAGGGAAGACTTGGGCGCGGGTGCCCAATTCTTGAGGCTCCTTTTTAGTTTGGGGTAAGATAAAATATGGGCCCCTTGTTCCCAATTTATATTGGTTTCTAGGAATTTTGCATTGGGATGAATATTTATAATCTATAATGTATTCATGGGGACCTAGGAGCTAAACAAGGAGGCAAAAAGACATGTGTCTACTTTTTACTCCATAACAAGTATAATCATCATAAATAGGTAATTACAAATCAACACGCATGTCATTGGGGTCCTCAAAGAAAGATCTAACAAGCCAAAGACATTTGGAGGAAAATCCATAGATGTTAGGGGAGAGCAATCATGAGATGTAGAAAGACTATTCTCACTAGATACAACATCATATGAATTAAAATTCCTAGACTCCTCACTAGAAGTATCATCAAAGGAACATGGGTTTAAGGATATAGAAATTGGGCTACCATGACCTATGAGAAGAGGAACATCACACAAATATATGGTGTAACCTCATCCCATAAGGAATCATCTCTCAGTGTATCAAATGCTCATATAAGGCTATAGTAACAACAAGGTCAATATCATAGGCCACAAAAGAGGTATCATCCTCAAAAAACATAGATGAATGAGAATGAACTTGGTGATGAAAGAGGAAAAGACATCCATGATAAAGATCTATCAATAATGAAAAATCAAAGGGTGAGTAGATAGGGATGCAATAATTAACAAACAATGAATATCCAAACCCTAATCAAGATAGTAACTTATTAAAACACAAAGAAGGGAAGGATCCAAATCCTACTCAATCTTATCTAATATGAAGACATAAAAAATATTAGTAAATCCTAAGGCTAAACTCTAGCAAGTATAAGATCAAATAAGTTCACCAAAATGAAGAGGAAAATAAATCACCTCTACATTTTTTGGGTAAATAAATGTAATAAAGTAATAATAAATAATATACCCTAGATAAAATAGTTGTTATCAAGAGTACATACCTAATCCAATCTAAAATAAGAATCAATTAAAAATAAAATAATGACAATAAATGCATACCTCAATTAGAGATGAAAATGTGACAAAAATGGCTACCTAGGATATGATGCTAGATTGAAGGAAAATAAATAATATGATTAGATTATATGGAAAAATAGAATTGTCTATATAATTCTAGGTCAATTGTATGCTTGTAGGAATTATCTTCATGCCCATGGATCTAAACATGGTGCATAGGAATGAACATTAACCACCAAACTGATCCTACAAATTGTGGACCTTTTGCACCTACAAGCAAAGATTCACCTTGACTTTTGTACTTGCATTGAAAAATTAGGGGTGTTGACAAATCATTTTGGCATCTTGTCAAGTGATGTCAGTGTGAAAAAAGAACCATGTAATGATTGTATTTAAATCATTGTCCTAATAAGGGTAAATTAGAACATGGAATGAAATGCAAAAGGGTAATGCATAAGAATTGATGTGAAACTAGGGTCTTGAAACATGTTGACAAGCAACCAATGTAATCAAAATAAAGTGATATCACAATAGGAGAAGGAGTGATTATAAGAGGAGTGATTCTAAGAGCAATTAAATTTGATAAGCATCCTTTCATAAGATTGGATGATTGATGGATAGTATATAAATGAGTCCTCAAATGACTTAGGGGTGATGCCCTTTTATTTTGGACATAAACACACAATTCAAATGTTTCAATGTGAGAGTCAAAACATAAAGGCTAATTACAACTAAGTTGGCTTGGGTGAAAAGTTCATATCTTGCACTTTTACCATCTATTTTATGTCACTTTACATGGATGCCCTATGTACTTTTCTCCACACACGATTTTGAGTGATTTGGTAGTCCCACTAATCCTATTTTCTAGTTAACCATCAAAACCATAACTTAATTCATCCTCACAATTTTATCAATGCTCAAGCTATTAGTTTTCACTTTTTAGTCAATTTTGCATCATGGAAATGACTAGGATTATTTTTGCACCCACACATCCAAATTTAGAATGAAAACTCGTAGTTTGTGAGCTAATAAATATATTACAATAAATTTAGTTATGTTTTTTATCATTAACAAAAAAAACTAAGATTAATGGGAGTACCAAATAAATCAAAATCATGAATAAATAAAAATACTTAAAAAATTCACAAAACCAGAAAATGCATGATAAAAATAGAAGGCATGCACTTTTCACGGTTAAACAAGTATACAACTTTAACATTATATTATCTTAATGTAATAGGATTTACATGTACTTCCAATATTAAAATTGAAATAAATAATTTTGGCTATATATGTGGAAGCTCATATAGTTCATGTGGCTTCTTTGTTATTTGAATCAAAGTAAAATAAATGAATTAAATTTGATTAACTTTTTCATTAATAAAAAATTTGAAGCCCATTTAAGGTATAACTTAATTAGTTGGAGAAGCATTTTGCACATATTTAAGTTCGATTCCTCACATTAATTATTATAAGTTATAAAATCTCATGGACAAACTGTGATCAATTCTGGCCACTAGACTAGGCTTATGAAGCAGCCACTGAATTTATTTGAAACCATCCAGACTTGAAACCTGGTGCTAAGACTACCCAGTTGTACAAAAGGATTATGCTGAATCATGTTAGACACTTCAAATGATCATTTCAACACTTTATGGCAATTTTCCACTTCTTTAATGGTTTGTCAAGTCAATTAAGTTTTGCATGTTACCAATTCAAGCAAATAGTTTGACGGAACAAAATTGATTAGGTAATCTTCTCCTCTCACAATGGCGGCCATAATTAAGAATGTGCACAATATGTTCTTATAAGCTGGTCAATTACGTCTTTATCTCACTTCTGTAATTTCCACTGTCGTCGATTAATTATCTTCTCCTTTTAGGCTGTTCTGTTTTGTTATCTCTGCTGTAGTTATGGTTTTGAATAGTTCATTTGCAGCTCTTTTTTCTTTGTAATTTGCTTTGAGAGCCGTGCCGTATATAGTATATCTCCTCAATTTTCCAACGTGCTGATTAGTGCTGCTACCTGTTCAACCATCGCTTTTGGGCTCTACTGGAAGATGCCATGTCGCTGTCAGACTACAGACGAATACAAGATATATCACCTCTGTACTTCTGACTTCTGCTTTAATATCACTTTGAGTTTAATATATATTCATTGTCATGAAGCTGCTCTGTGAATGCTCACATGTATAAACTTCTACACGGAAGTTCAAATCTGCTGGCGGAAAGCCTATCTCGATATCTATGAAATATATTATTCCATGCTGCTTTTTTTTTAAAATATTATTCTATGCTTACCTTAAAATAAAAAACAGTGACAAGATCTATCCTATACCTTTATACTCAAAACCAGGCCCATTATCTACATTGAAAGTCGTCGTGGTTTTAAAAATATTAATAATAATATTTTTATTATACTTTATATTAAAGATAAAAATAGTACAATATTCACAAAAAATTTAGGGTGGTATGTAAAGTACTAAAAATTCACACATCATGAAACTGGAGTAAAACATAGACTTACTGTAAGTAAATGCAATGGCGGTAATTAAATAACTTCTATTTCATCATTCCGAAGGAAATATAATAAGATAACATTCGAGAGTCCAAGCGAATTTTTAGATTAACAAGTAAAGGTACAACCACAATTACAATGCGTGAAAAGATACATTTGAAGTCATTTACAGAGTATGTAGAAATAATATTACAAGAGTCAAATAATGGCATCAAGCCTTACAATCATTTAAGTACAAGAAGTGCAACTATAATCAATGTCAAATAAATCTAACAAGGAGTCCTCGACCGCCATCGACCAACCGGCCATCTGCTGCGTCATAGGACAAGAACATGGTTCAGACGCTTTCTCCGCCCAACTACGAAGCTTGCGCTTCCCCGGTACCCTTCAAACTGAAGGATGCCCGACCCTGCTCAAAGAGCCTAGCAACCTGGAAACATATGTAGGGTGGAATCTGGTATGTGCCTATCAATCTACATGCATTGCTAAAATGAATGCAGCATCTCATCAATAGGATGTGGTAGGAAAAAAAATAATGTACAATGTATAGCTAGGAAAAGTCCATCTATTTCAATGGTGCATGTCTATTTCAACATTCTATTAGCTTTGGCCAAAGCGTTACTCCATAATAACGGCATGCAAGTTTGAAAAAGAAACTTACTTCCCTAATAACCCACATTCGATACACGTCCCGGAAGACAATCTTTCTGTAACATAAAAAAAAATAGAGATAAAGAGCTCGCTCAAGTTGTTTCTATATAAGCAAGATTACAAGGTCATAATTATAAAGTACTAATCTCCTAGTACACATTCATGAGACAGAAAGTTTCGTTGAGTTAAGATAACTAGCATAATTCCTATAACAATCAAAACACTATTTCATACATTTCCACCGTAGTATACATTCCTTACTGTCTCCTAACATTCAAAAACTACAGGTTATTTGATTAAGAATATGATTTTTAATTTATTTAGTTGGCTTTACACTCCTTTTGTCCAGGGTATAGATTTGATATAGTAGACTTCTACGGTTGTGCTCTCATTTCATCCCTGTTTTATATGATTAAAAGAATAAAGTATAAACTATTCAATTAATTACCCGTTACAACCCATTTGTTAAGATGATCAAAAGATTCTTTCCAGTTGAATGGAACAACAATAAAGAAATGCAAACTATCTCATGGAATCAATGCATTCACTCAAAATATAAAAAAAATGTTCTTGGAATCAGTGTATTCAACCAAGAGATGAAAGGCATTCTTTGATTCATGGATCCCTAAACTCGGTAAATATCTGATTACAGAATATATCTTGAAGCTTCTATAAGGAAAAGAACCATGGAATATCCTATAGAGACACTAGATCTTTACAGCTACTGCTAATGGAAGCCATGAAGGGAAGAAACACCGCAGCAACAGACATAGCACAACTTCCTGGACATTTATATTCTGGCCGCTCACTCTAGACATAGCACAACTTCCTGGACATTTATATTCTGGCCACTCACTCTACACAAAGCACAACTTCCTGATCATTTATATTCTAGCCGCTCACTCTAGACATAGCACAACTTCCTGGACTTTTGTATTCTGGCCGCTCACTCTAGACATAAATCGGGTGAGCTTCAGAAGGTACTTCTTTCAATGTCTAGGCTCTTTACTACCTGGAGGAGGATCGATATTTTAACTTTTAAAAACAACGATACATACATAACCGTGATACATACAGAAATTGCGTTGATAAACCAATATAAACAGCGAAAGGTTCTCTTTTAACCTGAGTCGATTTTACATGGAGACGGTGATCTAAGAAAAGGTCTTAACAAAAGGTATTCAGCTTATCATTGCTGTTAGTGTTGAGATAACAGAACAAGGTAGACGAGATGGTATAAGATAATTTTAAATCAGCTTCACTATAGGCAACGACGCTCATGTACTACAGTCGGAGTAATTTATTTATCAAGCAAAACCATAGTCAGAATTTTTGCAGAAATCAGTTTTGAAACTAACACAGTTAACTTGGCTTTGAGTGCGTCGGCTGCATGAATGTTGATCTATGAAATTATGAGCCAAAACAAATGGTAATCACCCTACACAACAACGACTTTCAAAAGCATGGATCGGCACAAGACAGTGCATATTGGTTTCATTCGTGCAGAGTGACGTGGAAGTCTCTGACGATACCTCAAGATAACCGGAAACAAGTAAAAAGAACAGTTTGGATAGTTCGAAAGACAAGGCAGGGAAAGTTTGACTTAAAAAGACAGCTAAAGCCATTACATCTGCTAGAAGGATTCGCAGTAGCAGCGAAGAGCATAAAAACAACTAGAGATCACTTCGTTGAACAACAAAATAGCATCTAAAACCAAAAATGGAGAGAAATCTTCTTACAGGAACGCCTTTATTCAGACAAGAATGAAGAATCCATACTTTTACTAAGAAGAATACCTGTATTCAATAACTGATCTGAATTCGATCCTTGTGGTTGCTTTCCTCCTTTCTGATCACCCAACTCTATTTCCTTGTCTTTTTTCTCCGTCCCTCCTCCTTTCAGCTCTGTGTGTCTCTTTTTAATAACCTTAACCTAAATTTGACTCACAGATCCCCTCCCACCATGCAAGGGCTCGATTACTTAACTTACCTTTGAATAACTCTTTCCCTCCTTAATTTGCATGCGTGTGCATGCTGATATAGTTTCTTTTCCTATTCTCTAAAAATAATTTAAAAAAAAAAACAAATATATAATTTATATTACCTTCTATTCATATATATTTATTAATTTAGGTTTTTCTTTGATTTATTTGTATTTTATTTTTATTATTATTATTATTATTATTATTATTATTTTTAATTAAAATAAACAATGGTATACTAATTTAGAAATAAGTAATAAAAATACATTCTAAATAACATAAAGATAAAATATCTTTTATTAGGTCTACGTATATATTTTTTTTTAATTCGCAATTTGCTTACGTTAAATTCTTTTTATGAGAACCATATAGGAATAAGGTTAGCATTCTATTTTAATTTTGAACAATATATATATATTTTCATCTGTCTTTCAAGATTCTAACTTATTGTTTTGATGCATAAACAGGTGTCGAGTTCGAAGATAAGACAAACAAAGACATTCATAGTGATTCCGACCATACGAGAGCGTCGTCATCTCTTCGATAATTACGATAAACATAATCAATGAATTTAACATGCAAGTATTACTCGTCGAAAACACACGCAATGCATATGCAAGATAAATCAAACTATGTGAGTGTGTGGAATTCCCAGATAAAACCCGTCAGATGTTGCCATGTAGCTAGGACTCCCTTACCTGAGCCATGCTCTTGTCGTTGACAAGGCTGCAAAAGTCAAACTCATAAGACCATCAATAAGTTAGTCCCAATATAGCCGAAGTGAAGGAAATAGCCAAAGCGAATCAGTTTAACTAATCAATGTAATTATTGAAATTGTAACCTTTCAATCAAGTATGCAAAGTATGAGACGTGACATCCTTCCCCAGTTGGAAGAGACATCGTCTCGATGTCTTATTACATCATGTAAACAATAAAATCAAACAATAATGCATCATCATCTGAGTATCATAATAACTGAATATGCATGTAAATAAACATCTAATCTAATTTCCCAAATGCAGAAAAGATTTATCAATATCAGAAGCATCCTCCCAAGTGGCACTGTCCACTGAATACTAGTCCCATTGGACCTTATACTGCACTATGTCTCGATTACGCAACTTAACGTTGCGCTTCTCCAAGACTCGAATGGGCTCCACTAGCACTACTCCTGGATCCTGTACCTGCAGAGCATGCCAATCAAGAATATGCAAAACATCAGGATGATAAGGTTTGAGCAATGACACATGAAAAACATTATGGATCTTAGCGAGGGTTGGCAGAAATGCAAGTCTGTATGCAACTGGATTGATCACTTCAAGTACATCGAAAGGTCCCACAAATCTTGGAGCTAGTTTGGATGCCTTGCCAAACGATATCGAACTCTTATGTGGCTTGACCTTTAAAAACACTTTGTCACCTACAGAGAATTGCCTAAAAGTCCTATTCTTGTCTGCATAACTCTTCTGTCTATCCGAGGCTTGCTTCAATTTTTCCTTGATTAGCCTCATCTAATCTTCCATTTCCTTCAACATATCAGGTCCAACTACTATTCGGTCTTCAATCCTATCCCAACTGATTGGAGTTCTACACCTGCGACCATAGAGAGCCTTAAAAGGTGCCATACCTAAGGATGCATGGTAGGAATTATTGTATGCAAACTCTACCAAGGGTAGATATTCCTCCCATTTGTATTGCTGGTCCATACAGTACATCCTCAGAAGATCTTCTACAACTTGGTTGACTCTCTTTGTCTGACCATTTGTTTCAGGGTGATAAGCTGTACTAAAGTTCAACTTAGTCCCCAATGCAGCATTAAGTGTGATCCATAACCTAGAGGTCATACGAGTGTCACGATCTGAAATGATCGTCTTTGGCACTCCATGTAGTCGAAAGATCTCTTGTACAAACTTCTTTGCTAACGTCAATGACCCATCCGTAAGATTTCCCGGAATGAAATGAGCCACTTTTGTTAGTTTGTCAACCACCACTAAAATTACATCATGCCGATTCTTTGACATGGGTAATCCCTGAATAAAGTCCATGCTAATCACCTGCCACTTGTACTCAGGTATGCTATGAGGATAAAGTAATCCTGCAGGATGGACATGTTCTGTCTTAACACATTGACACTCTAAACATCGAGCGACAAACTCTGTCACATCCTTCTTAAGCTTAGGCCAAAAGTACAATGGCCTCAATCCTTCCATTGTTTTTGTCACACCTGGGTGTCCAGAATAAGGAGCACTGTGAATCTCCTCGAGGACTAACTTCCTCAATTCACCTGAATCTGGGATATACATTCTCCCCTGATATCTCAAAAGCCCATCCGATTCTATTACATACCCGTCAAATTGATGATCCGTAGGGTCTACTTCTAATGCTTGTTTGACCCGTTCATAGTGCTCATCTCCTTGCAAGTTCTGAATTACCTGCTGTCTCAGATTAGATCTAGAAGTCACCATGGCTGACAGATGTCATCTTCTACTGAGAGCATCTGCAACCATGTTCTCTTTATCTTTTATGTACTCGATTCCAAAATCATACTCGCTAAGGAATTCTAACCATCTTCTCTGTTGAGCGTTGAGATTAGGTTGGGTGAAGATATATTTGAGCCCTAAATGATCTGTCTTAAGCTCAAAAGGCTTACCCAAGAGATAGTGCCTCCACATCTAAAGTGCGTGAACTATGGCAGACAACTCAAGAACATGAGGTGCATAATTTAACTCATGTTGTTTCAGTTTCCTGGATTCATATGCCACTACCTTTCCTTGCTGCATCAACACTCCTCCCACACCTTCACCAGAAGCATCTGGAGTCACTATGAAATGATCATTAGGATCAGGTATGGTCAGAATAGGCATTGATGTTAGTCTTTCTTTCAACAATTGAAAAGCTTGCTCACATTTATCCGTCCATTCGAACTTCTTACCTTTCTTCTACAACGAGGTTATGGGTGCTGCAACTGTCGAGAATCCTTCTACAAATTTCCTGTAATATCCTGCCAGCCCCATAAAGCTTCTTACCTCAGTCATAGTCTACGGTGCGGGTCATTCCATTATTGCCTTGATCTTTTCAGGATCTACTGCTATCCCATTTGCTGAAATTACGTGGCCAAGATAGTGCACTTTACTCTGATAGAATGTACACTTGGATAACTTGCCAAAAAGTTTTCTTTCCCTCAAACGTTGTAAGACTAATTTCAAGTGTCTTTCATGCTCCTCCAATGACTTAAAATATATCAGAATGTCATCTAGAAAGACTAGAACAAAATCATCAAGGCAATCCCTGAATACATTGTTCATCAAATTCATGAATGCTGCCGGAGCATTAGTTAACCCGAATGGTACTACTGTGAATTCATAGTGACCATATCATGTTCTGAATGCCGTTTTATAAATATCCTCATCCTTAATCCGTAATTGATGATATCCGGATCTAAGGTCTATTTTGGAGAACACCTTTGCACCTTTCATCTGGTCGAACAATTCATCAATCCTAGGAAGCGGATATTTGTTCTTGATTGTTGCCTTGTTGAGCATTCTGTAATCAATGCACAACCTTAATGTTCCATCCTTCTTAACGAAGATTACAGCTGCTCCCCAAGGTGATACACTAGGCCTGATAAACCCTTGTTTTAACAATTCCTCTAATTGTGCCTTAAGTTCAAATAGTTCTGTTGTTGTCATCTTGTAAGGTGCTTTTGACTGCGGTTCTATTCCTGGCATAAGATCTATAGAGAAATCAAATTCTCTTTTAGGTGGTAGTTCAGTCAACTCATCAGGAAAAACATCCTTAAATTCTCTAAGGATAGGATACTGATCAAAAGATGGTTCCTGATTTTCTAGATCCCTTATCTTCACTGCAAATATAGAACAACCCTTTCTCTTAGCCTTTTTCAATTGCATGGTAGATATATGTCTTAGCTTAAGGGGTGTTCGTGATCCATGAATTTCTACCGAGTTTCCAAAATCATCAAGACATTTCACTACTTTCTCCTCGCAATCTACTAGTGATTTATGTTCTGACAACCAATTGATTCCTAGAATCACATCATAAGATCCTAGAGGTGCAACATAAAGATTGACTTGAGTTTGGAAAGTGGGAAGATCTATTTCACTGCATACAAGGCATGAATCTACCCTTCTCTCTGCATTGTTACCATACTGTACCATCCATGAGTTTTCCATGTATCCAGGTTTAACAGTTAACTTAGCTACAAATTTTGGGTCAACGAAACATTCTGTAGCTCTTGTATCAATTAAAATAGAAATGGGAAGGCCAAAGAGCTTACCGGACATCTGAATAGGTGTAACTTGGAAATCCGCTTGACGATGATCCACTGCTGCATGAATCTGATGTTGTGGAGCTCTCTGTCGATTTGCATCTCTCTGATTCTCTACTCGACAAGGACATGCACTAGCATAGTGCTCTCCTCCACAAGTATAACATCCATCTCTGGGTCCTCTATGCCTAGCTGGATTGTCTCTCCGATTACCGTTACCATTGTTACCATTGCTACCTCTCCTGTTGTTATTTCCACCTTGGTTTCCATTGTTCTTCTCCTGGTAGTTATTGCCCTTCTTGAGATTCCTTATTTGGTGTTTGCTATTTCCTTGGTTGCCACCGTCATTCTGATACCTTTTGTTTCCATTCTTCATATCCTGATTCTTGCAGTAATTTGAGATCTGTTGCAGTTTCTGCTCCTGCTTGGTAGCTTTTTTGAACACTTCATCCATGGTTAATAGATTATGCATGTCCGCATCTGATCCAATCTGCAGCCTTAAGCCCAAGATGAATTTGTGAATCCTAAACCTTTCATCAAGCTGATATTGTGGAACATATTTCAATAAGTGAGAATTTCTCCCAATACTGAGTCACGGTCATACCTCCCTGAGTGAGGTTTTGAAATTCTGTCATTTTCTTGTCGAAGTAAAGTTGTGGTAACCACCTCTTTCAGAAGAGCTCAAGAAAATGATCCCATGTGACTTCTCCTGGAAGCAGTTTCTTCTCAGCTTTCTCATTGTCCCACCAAGTAGCTGCTTCTCCAGTGAGCTGATAAGATCCCCAAATAGCTTTAGTTTCGGCGGACAAATCATGGAGGTCAAAGTATTTTTCCATGTCAATGATCCAAGCTTCAGCACCGTCACCAATAGTCTTACCATCAAACTTAGGAGGTGTAACCTTTTTAAGGTCCTTTCCTAATTCCTCGACAATCTTATTTCTGTTATTTCTGTTCACTTCTCCTTCAGGACCTTGAGCTTCCTCTCTTCTTTCCTCATTTCTATTCCCCCTTATGCCTCTAATTTCTTCTTCCATGGTATTCATTCTGGTTCCCTGTTGAGTCAGAAGAGCTAAGATTTGGTCCAACTAATTATTCTGTCCCTCACCATTCTGTCCAGCATTAACATTATTGCCCTCATTGTTTCTAGCATTAGACCCTCCTGCAGCAGTGCCAGCATTGTTTCCAACATTGCCTTCCTCAGTGTTACCAGCGTCGGGGTTACTGCCAGATCCTAGGGTTCCTCCCCTACACCCAGAGTTCCTAGTGTTCATGATGAACTATCTGCAAGAGTTTTCAACTTTTAGCGTAATGGTTCCATAAAGTTCCAGAGTAGAACCATCGCTTTGATACCAAATGTAAAGTACTAAAAATTCACACATCATGAAATTGGAGTAAAACATAGACTAACTGTAAGTAAATGCAATGGCGGTAATTAAATAACTTCTATTTCATCATTCCGAAGGAAATATAATAAGATAACATTCGAGAGTCCAAGTGAATTTTTAGATTAACAAGTAAAGGTACAACCACAATTACAATGCGTGAAAAGATACATCTGAAGTCATTTACAGAGTATGTAGAAATAATATTACAAGAGTCAAATAATGGCATCAAGCCTTACAATCATTTAAATACAAGAAGTACAACTATAATCAATGTCAAATAAATCTAACAAGGAGTCCTCGACTGCCATCGACCAACCGGCCATCTGCTGCGTCATAGGACAAGAACATGGTTCATGCACTTTTTCTGCCCAACCATGAAGCTTGCGCTTCTCCGGTACCCTTCAAACTAAAGGATGCCCGACCCTGCTCGAAGAGCCTAGCAACCTGGAAACATATGCAGGGTGGAATCTGGTATGTGCCTATCAATCTACATGCATTGCTAAAATGAATGCAGCATCTCATCAATAGGATGTGGTAGGAAAAAAAATAATGTACAATGTATAGCTAGGAAAAGTCCATCTATTTCAATGGTTCATGTCTATTTCAACATTCTATTAGCTTTGGCCAAAGCGTTACTCCGTAATAACGGCATGCAAGTTTGAAAAAGAAACTTACTTCCCTAATAACCCACATTCGATACCCGTCTCGGAAGACAATGTTTCTGTAACATAAAAAAAATAGAGATAAAGAGATCGCTCAAGTTGTTTCTATATAAGCAAGATTACAAGGTCATAATTATAAAGTACTAATCTCCTAGTACACATTCATGAGACAGAAAGTTTTGTTGAGTTAAGATAACTAGCATAATTCCTATAACAATCAAAACACTATTTCATACATTTCCACCGTAGTATACATTCCTTACTATCTCCTAACATTCAAAAACTACAGGTTATTTGATTAAGAATATGATTTTTAATTTATTTAGTTGGGTTCACACTCCTTTTGTCTAGGGTATAGATTTGATATAGTAGACTTCTACGGTTGTGCTCTCATTTCATCCCTGTTTTATATGATTAAAAGAATAAAGTATAAACTATTCAATTAATTACCTGTTACAACCCATTTGTTAAGATGATCAAAAGATTCTTTCCAGTTGAATGGAACAACAATAAAGAAATGCAAACTATCTCATGGAATCAATGCATTCACTCAAAATATAAAAAAAATGTTCTTGGAATCAGTGTGTTCAACCAAGAGATGAAAGGCATTCTTTGATTCATGGATCCCTAAACTCGATAAATATCTGATTACAGAATATATCTTGAAGCTTCTATAAGGAAAAGAACCATGGAATATCCTATAGAGACACTAGATCTTTACAGCTATAGCTAATGGAAGCCATGAAGGGAAGAAACACCGCAGCAACAGACATAGCACAACTTCCTGGACATTTATATTCTGGCCGCTCACTCTAGACATAGCACAACTTCCTGGACATTTATATTCTGGTCGCTCACTCTACACAAAGCACAACTTCCTGATCATTTATATTCTAGCCGCTCACTCTAGACATAGCACAACTTCCTGGACTTTTGTATTCTGGCCGCTCACTCTAGACATAAATCGGGTGAGCTTCAGAAGGTACTTCTTTCAATGTTTAGGCTCTTTACTACCTGGAGGAGGATTGATATTTTAACTTTTAGAAACAACGATACATACATAACAGTGATACATATAGAAACTGCGTTGATAAACCAATATAAACAGCGAAAGGTTCTCTTTTAACCTGAGTCGATTTTACATGGAGACGGCTATCTAAGAAAAGGTCTTAACAAAAGGTATTCAACTTATCATTGCTGTTAGTGTTGAGATAACAGAACAAGGTAGACGAGATGGTATAAGATAATTTTAAATCAGCTTCACTATAGGCAATGACGCTCATGTACTATAGTCGGAGTAATTTATTTATCAAGCGAAACCATAGTCAGAATTTTTGCAGAAATCAGTTTTGAAACTAACACAGTTAACTTGGCTTTGAGTGCGTCGGCTGCATGAATGTTGATCTATGAAATTATGAGCCAAAACGAATGGTAATCACCCTACACAACAACGACTTTCAAAAGCATGGATCGGCACAAGACAGTGCATATTGGTTTCATTCGTGCAGAGTGACGTGGAAGTCTCTGACGATACCTCAAGATAGCCAGAAGCAAGCAAAAAGAACAGTTTGGATAGTTCAAAAGACAAGGCAGGGAAAGTTTGACTTAAAAAGATAGCTAAAGCCATTACATCTGCTAGAAGTATTCGCAGTAGGAGCGAAGAGCATAAAAACATCTAGAGATCGCTTCGTTGAACAACAAAATAGCATCTAAAACCAAAAATGGAGAGAAATCTTCTTGTAGGAACACCTTTATTCAGACAAGAATGAAGAATGCATATTTTTACTAAGAAGAATACCTGTATTCAATAACTGATCTGAATTCGATCCTTGCAGTTGCTTTCCTCCTTTCTAATCGCCCAACTCTGTTTCCTTGTCTTTTTTCTCCGTCCCTCCTCCTTTCAGCTCTGTGTGTCTCTTTTTAATAACCTTAACCTAAATTTGACTCGCAGATCCCCTCCCACCATGCAAGGGCTCGATTACTTAACTTACCTTTGAATAACTCTTTCCCTCCTTAATTTGCATGCGTGTGCATGCTGAAATAGTTTCTTTTCCTATTCTCTAAAAATAATAAAAAAAAAAAAACAAATATATAATTTATATTACCTTCTATTCATATATATTTATTAATTTAGGTTTTTCTTTGATTTATTTGTATTTTTTTATTATTATTATTATTATTATTATTATTTTAATTAAAATAAACAATGGTATACTAATTTAGAAATAAGTAATAAAAATACATTCTAAATAACATAAAGATAAAATATCTTTTATTAGGTCTACGTATATTTTTTTTTTTTTAATTCGCAATTTGCTCACGTTAAATTCTTTTTATGAGAACCATATAGGAATAAGGTTAGCATTCTATTTTAATTTTGAACAATATATATATTTTTTCATCTGTCTTTCAAGATTCTAACTTATCGTTTTGATGCATAAACAGGTGTCGAGTTCGAAGATAAGAGAAACAAAGACATTCATAGTGATTCTGACCATACGAGAGCGTCGTAATCCCTTTGATAATTACGATAAACATAATCAATGAATTTAACATGCAAGTATTACTTGTCGAAAACACACGCAATGCATATGCAAGATAAATCAAACTACGTGAGTGTGTGGAATTCCCAGATAAAACCCGTCAGATGTTGCCACGTAGCTAGGACTCCCCTACCTGAGCCATGCTCTTGTCATTGACAAGGCTGCAAAAGTCAAACTCATAAGACCATCAATAAGTTAGTCCCAATATAGCCAAAGTGAAGGAAATAGCCAAAGCGAATCAGTTTAACTAATCAATGTAATTATTGAAATTGTATCCTTTCAATCAAGTATGCAAAGTATGAGACGTGACATGGTAAAAAGACACATTCACATAGTCTTATGGGACCAAGTCCAAAACACATACGAAACTAAATATAGAAGGGTCAAGCCCAAATAACATCTAGGCAGTTAAAGCAACGTCAGTAGAAGGTAGGTCTTGATCATTAGGATTTCCCCACACATCTCCAGGGGTAGTGTCATCAATCAAATCCCAGCCAATGAGAGCACCTTCATCTTCAGAATTGTCTTCAATGGGGTGCTATGCACGGACAGGAGAGATGGCAAGTTGCAGTCAAGAAAACTTGTCAAAGCTAGGCCAACCAGCACCCCCACACTCATGAAAAGAGGCCAAGGGTTACATATAAGGTTGGGACCAACCGCGAGAAAAAGAGTTGAATGTGAATTCTAAGGCTGGACACCACATTGTTTGGCATACTAGTTGTACGCACACCGACAACCTCTTGAAGGAGAGGTGGAGCTCAGCAGAATCCTGGCAACAATGCAAGGGCATTGCCCCAATGGTCCAACAACTCTTGAAGATGGGCAACCTCAAATGCAACGTTGCTAGCTTGCACTTGAATCTACATGAGAACATTAGAGGATACAATATGATAAGGATGTCCTCCACCCAGCACACTCACAACAACAAATTATATATTTCAAGTCAATGAGAACATAAACTCGTAGGGAAAAATAGTGATTTACATGGGGAAAACTCTTTCCAAAAAAAACCCACTCCAAAAGCATCTCAATATATTATTCAGCAATCTCAACAAGATCATAATTAACTTATAGAGCAAGCTTTCATGGGAGTATCATTAACAAGTTATCCAGAGGCAACTCAACATTTATGATAGTCTCTCTCAACCTCTATTTCAAGCACATGATATATAGAAGATACAATATATGAAATTGTCACATGATAATTACAAAACCATGAGATAAAACCACCCAAAAGTGGTGCCCAAATTATATCCAATCAAAGATGTCTTATGATGTGTCAAAACACACATCAACACATGCAACTCCCCCTTACAACTCTTTTCTGTGTCCAACATGTTTTTACATTTTTAAATATGGGAGGCCCAACTTTTAGAGGCCATAACTTTTGATTTGGGGGGCCAATTGATGAACTGTGTGATGCATTGGAAAGCTCATGAAGAGATCTATGCAACCATAACGACTATGTTAGTTATGACTATTTTGGACATTTTGAGGCCAAAAACAACCTCTAGGTGCCTCAAAATTGACTCTGAATCTTTTTTAGGTATTTCAAAAACTAAAATCTTTAATATCTTGACATGTAGACATGACCTTGGGTCAAAACTTGCCTAGAATGTTTATTTGATAATTTTTAGCTTTGGAGAAAATTTGAGGCTCATACATGCTCAAATACAAAGTTACTAAAAATAGAAACCATGCTATTTTTACCCTTACTCAAAACTTTGGTTGTTCTTAATTGTTCTCCAAGAGATTTTAGAGGAAATAAGCTTCACGGGTAGTTTCCAAGACCAAAATTACAAGGAAATAAGACAAAATCATTTTTTGGGTGATGTAAGATTTCTCTTACACCGCTAGATGTTCCTGCATCATCATAGCTTTAGTGTAGAGAGAAAAATAAACATATGTAGTGCAATTAGAAAACAAAGATGCATTTCTATCTTTTCAAATGTACTAAAGAGAATCTCCACCCTAAGAGCATGCCAGATCTTGGTGTACTTATGTTGGAAATAAGACCAATCCCCTAGTAAAACATATGCCAAGAGAAAAGTGTAGGCCGAAATGGCTTGAGGAAATCATGAATCCAACTCCAGGCTTCTTGAGCCCAAGGACCAAACCAAAAAAGATGCATGAGATTCTCAAGTTTTCCACAAAAGGACAACAAGAGTGAGGAATTCCCATATCAACAAGCCACTCCTCTAGTGGAAGGCCCTGATACAAAATACACCAGGTGAAATGAGCCAATTTGGGCTCTAGCACAGTTGACCAAATGCATTGGAACCAATGATGTCAAGTTCAAGAGAAGACTGGAGTTACTAGCAAAGGTTAAGTTGCTCCACCATGGGAAGGTGTGGAGAAATCCACAAATAACCTTTACATGGCATATAATTCCAAAAAGGGGTATCCGAGTACCATTTCAAATCCTTCCACCAAGGTTTGGGATATCAAACACTTATATTATGCAACATCTGAGGAGGAACAGAATCAATTACAACCTAGAAAGTCTCTTGGTCTTGATTAGTAAACTAAAATTTAAGCTTGAACTTAGGCCACGATAAGAAGTTCTTTGTGACCCAATGAATAAGGTCATACAAAACATGCACTCTGCATTTGAAGAATCATAGAGCATGAATCGAAGGTAATTTGGCTAGGGGCATGCCATGAGAACTGAGAATAGAAGACCACCAAATAGACTATTTATTAATGGGTAAACCATTACTGAACTCATCTCCTACCCATCCAAGCCAAAGCTTGGTGGCTTCATAGGCTTTTCAAATACTTTTGATAACAAAATTACCCTAGATGGTAAGAGGTTCCTGCATTGTGAGAAGAGTGCCCAAATCTGAGTAGGGTATCCTAAAGGGACACCAATGCTAATGCAGTGTCGAACAAGAATTTTGCAATCTTCATTTCCTTCAAGGGACCTAATAATCCATTTGGAACAAAGGGCAATTCCCTAACGATGAATGAAAATTATATTAAGCTCCTTATCTCAACAAGGTAAGAAACAAAATTCCCAGAAAACATGATGGAAGCCTTCATGCCAATCACTAGAAGCCTAGAGAAAATCTTTAAGGAGTTTCTCAATCTTCAAGTAGGATGCCTTGGAAGGGACCCAACAGGAAGAATAATAAGCATGCATGCTAGATAGAATTTTAGAAAAATTCTAAAACATACCAGCCAATGAAAGTGTGGCTTGGTTATCTAATACTAAACCTTTCTCTCCATTCTTGCAATCACAGCCTGTCGAAACTCAGTGGGAGAGGCCTAGAATGCAAAAGGAATCCCTATGAATCTAAAGACTTCCCCATGATCAATCCATTTACATCCAAAAGAATCAACTGAGCCAAGTTTGGGAATGAAGAATTGTTGATAACATTGGGCCTTATGACTACTATACAGATGAGCCTATCAGGAGGCCTAGAGATAGAGGAGACCCCATTAGGGATATATTGAGGTTGAACCTTCCTACATTCATTGGGACCACAGAGGGAGCTGAGGCAGAGGCCTGGCTTATCAGCTTAGACAGATGCTTTGCGTTGCATCCTTACGAGGGCAACACAAAGGCCCATGTGGTGGTACACCTGTTGCAAGATGCAGCAGCTACTTGGTGGCACACTGAGGAGTGCAAGCGTCACCTTTCTTTAGACACCCTCACATGGGAGACCTTCATTGAGCACTTCAATGCGCTCTACTTATCAGACCATTACAGGCAGCGTTGTATAGATGAGTTCCATGACCTTCAGCAGAGGGGACTTACAGTGGCACAGTATGAGGGTAGGCTTACAGAGTTATCCAAATATGCAAAGTATCTCCATGATGAGAAACTCCTGGTGCATAAGTTTATTAGAGGACTAAACCACAGTATAGCAGGGCCTGTTCATATGGTAGACCCCCAGACCTTGAGTGATGTTGCCAAGAAGGCATATATCGCTGAGGAGATTCAGGGACGAGGGCAGAGTCCATGCCCTCAGTTTTAGGATCATGGACAGTAGCATCATCAACAGAGTTTCTGTAGACCATCACAGCCACCTCATAAGGGAGGATTTAGTTCCACACCCTTACCTCCTAGGCCCCTATAGCAGTAGTAGCCACAGTAGTAGCAGCATCAGTAGGGTCCACGCAGAGACCGGTGACAGTAGCCCCAAGCGGCAGGACCTGCACGATCGTAGCAGTCTTTTGGAGGATCACAGAGTTCCACGGGCTGACCTACACAGCAACAGTCATTGAGCAGGACACAGACGGTACACATTCAGGCTCGAGGACCATGCTATGTCTGTGGTGGAGCGGGACATATAGCTAGAGAGTGCCTACAGGGCTTTATAGTAGGGGACAGCCTCGTGCTAGAGGATCCGAGCTGATGGTTGGAGATGTGGGTAGATCCAACCACATGCTTGCAACGGTTGACAACCGTGAGGCCAAGTTTCAGACCCCCATCTTTGAGACTACGGGTAGAGGCGGATGGACAATTGTCTTTGGAGCCAATTCACATATTGGCTCATCGGACATTAGGCCTTCAAGGTTGAGAGCTAGACTAGGTTAGGGTCCAGTGGGATCGTTTTGACGAGGTCACAGCGACTTGGGAGGATGCAGCCAGTTTGAGGGCACTCTATCCTCACCTTTTTGACGACTTCTAGGAGGAAGTTTAGTCTTAGGGGGGGAGGATGTGAGGCTGATTATTTTACCTCCCTTATTTTGATCGTTATGCTATTCAGTTGATGACATTATCAGACTTGATTTTTATCTCCTGATTATGATAGGACATTGATTAGACATATGTGATTCGATTTGATCTAATTTGGTGTTGTTTTGTGATTCGACATTTGAGATATATATGTGATGATGTTTTGTGATGAGATTCTAGTTATTTATGTGATGTGGGCTAGTTGACATGTGATTGGAAAAATGTAGTTTAATTTGGAATTATGTATTGATGATTATTGTTGTACTCGATTGCGTGAATTTAATTCCAGTTGCTTCGGCTATGAATTTTCATGACATGATTAACACTTGATCAAGATGTGCAGGTTTTACATTCCCTAGCCACAGGAAATTGGAGGTAGAATTCACACCAAAGTTATCCCCTGTAAAACTGATCCATTCCCAAGAGGGATAAGGATCACATTGGATTTTGAATGTTGATTTAAGTGCTTGATTTAATTTTATTATTTTGGCCTTAGTACCCTTTTTGTTTAATTGATTAATAATAAGTGTTGTATAAATTTTACTTGAATTACACCACTTGGTATTTATTTTATTTTGGGCCATTTAAAAGTAGTTTTTTAACCTCCTTTGTGAACCCTAGAGTCCCAAAAGTCACCCTAGGTGGTTACCCATGAGTCTAGGGGCAACTTGGACTATCTAACCCTAGTTTTGACTCACTTGTAGTCACTCTAAACTATGATTTAGTAAAAGTGACGAAAATTTGAAATAAGGGAAGGTGGGAGATGAGTCATGCCTTGGGAAAGACTAATCTCCCTTTCCCAAGGAAGACTTGGGAGGTCTCCAAGACTCTCACACATGTGTGAGAGTGTCTTGGAGGAAGATGGCTCCTTGAGAGAATAAGAGGATGCCATATGGCATCCCTTATCCTCTTGAGGGTGTGAGTGGGATTGCCACCTCACCACTTGTCCTCTCACACATGTGTGAGAGCACAAGTGGATAAGGTGAGGATTGAGAGGGAATGGGAGGATGACACTTGTCATCCTCACACTTCCCCTCCCTTGCAAGTGGCATGGGAGGAGGAAGGAGAAGGTGACAAGTGTCACCTTCTCATTCCTCAAGGCCAAATTGATGGCCTATATTATCTCCTCTTGTTGAGGAGTGTGGGGTTCTTGCAATTTTAATTTTTCTTGCTATTTTGGAGGAGTTTGGGAGAGTTAGAGGATTTTTCTTGAAGGATTGGAAGGCTTGGGAAGGCTTGGAGCTCTTCACCAAACTTACTTCCATTATAAGGGCTTGAAGGTAGGCCTCTTAACTTGTTTTCTCACCCTAGCTTATTTAATGTATTGTATTGTAGTTTTTAGTTGTTTTACTGTTGCATTGTTTTGTTTTTGTTGGGATGGGAGTTATGGTGAGAGCACCTCCAATGGAGGTAATGCTCAACTTGTATGGGTAGGAGAAAGGAACCTCCTTGAGGTCTCTCCCACATTTTGTATTTATGCCTTGAGGGCTTTTATTTGTGGAGGAGTTTATTGAATGACAAGAGTGCCATGGAGATTATTGTGATTTTTGTGGAGAGTGGTGTTTTAGAGATTTTGGATTGAGGCCATGAGCTTGACATTTTATCATTTGGGAGCCCTTTGAAGTTGAGGGGTCCATTTCGTACCCTCAATAACTCATTTTCATGAATTGAGTTTTGTGTTATACCTATGGGCTGTTTGTGTTGTTGTGTTTGATATTTTTGTTGTGGATTGTTATACCCGTGTGAATCCCTACCTCCCTAGCTCGGGGGTGACTCAATTGCGGGTCTACGGTAGGGAGGAGAGCTTTCAAAGTGGCTGGTTTTGTTGTTCTTGTTGTTGTGTTTATTGTAGGATTAGAGTGGAAAAAAAAAGTGGATGAGAGCTCCTCTTTGTGTGTTTCTAGTTGTATTTTCTTGGCTATTTGAGCCATGGCCATGGTGGCCTTAATGTAAAGATTTGTTAAATTTTTCCTTGCCTTAGAGTTGGCTGTGTTAGTTATTGGAATGCAAACATTCAGTTATTTTATGTAGTGTTGTTCACTTACTAATTTTGTGGAGCTATGAAATTTGTGAAATATATGAGAAGTTGCTTTTATATTTGTTGTCACTATTTGTTTCCAAACAAAAAGAAGTATGCATGTGTTTTAATGTTGTTGTTTTAGATCTTGTTGTGGATGAAAGAAAATAAATGCATCCTCTGTATGATTAATGCTTTAAAAAAAAAGGAGAATAAGAGTGTTATTCACTAAATACTAATTTTGTGAAACAAGAGAAAGTTTAAAATAGTTATCTGTATATTACTTGAAGGATATTTTATTAGCTGTTGTTTGGAAGAGAAAAGAAGTTGTTATGAAATTAAAATACTGGTTGTTGTGAAGAGGAGAGAATTGTTAGACATTTATACGAATATCATAGTTTTTGTTTTAATGTTGCAAAAAAAAAGGGGGAAAAAAAAAGTATATTTATATATATTCTGTTCATATAGTTTTCAAAAGAAAAGTTAATGCTAAGGCATTTGTTTGATTCAGTGAATTAAATGTCAAAAAAATATATATATACTCAGTTCTACTCAGTTCATTCTTTTATTTTATTTTTTTGTGTATGTATACAAAAAATTAGAAATAGATTTCAGGGAACTTATTGACCATTGTACAATATATATATATATATATATATATATATATATATATATATATATATATATATATATATATATATATATATATATATATATATACGTATTGGTGCATACACTAATTCTGGGTATTTTAAATAAACTGTATTAACTCTTGAAACAGTGTATATACTTATATATATATATATACATATATATATATATATATACATATGTATATACATGTGTATAAATATATATATATATACATATGTGTATATATATATTAAATGTGTTAGATCAGAAAACATTATAAAAAATGCTGAGAGATCGAATAATGTTAAGGTAGACTGCGTAATGAGGTTTTGTTTTAGTATTGAATAAACAAAAAAAAATACTGGAGGGGCTGTGGGCAGGGCCCACAGTCCCTTAAGATCAAAGGGGGTGTGGGGGAGGTGGTGCCTCCACCCACACCCCAACACCCTCCCAAACCCCAAACCACCAGCTAACCCCGTAGTCCCCCCCACGTGGCGCCATTTCTCCCTGCGGCCCCTTCATACCTCACTGGACCCCTTTCCCCCTTCGGCCCCCTTCACCTCTCTGCCCTTTCCACTGCTCAATACCTCTGCCACTGTGCCGCCACCGAACTCCACTCCTCTCCATCGTCGGCCCTTGGCCGCCACTCCTCTAAACTCTGTCTACAATGAAAATTTTCACACAGTTATTCTTGATACAAATGTCTAGAGATATATGCATATTTATCACAAAAGAAATACTTTGAATCAAACCTATTGCTAAATGGACCCTTGCAGCTGTAATTACTTCTGGTTACCTTCCATGGCCTCCATGGGAGCTTTGAAAACCCTAACCTACAAGGGGAGGCAAAACAAAATGCAAAAGATGAAAGTTAGAAAATTAGGTCAATGTAGAAAACAAAACAAATGAGATAAGAGGATTAGGGTTCCTATTAGAGAAAACTTTTTAAAAAAAAAAGGAATTAGAGCAAATAGGGAAATTAGAAAACAATATCTTTTCTTTTGTGGGGGAATTGTGAGGAGAGGGTTTTATTTCTCTTTTCTTTTAAACCTTGCCTTTTTGCTTTTATCCATCTCACCTTAGGAGTTTTTATTTATCCTTGTTTTAAGATTAAATGGGGTTTGTTTTTAAATTAATTGCCTTGGGAAATTAGTTTATCTTGGGGATAAATTTTAGCCTATTTGGGAAGAATTCTTTTATTTCCTTTGGTTTAAAATTATCTTAGTTGGGATATTTTTCTTCCCCTAGTAGGATTTTAGTGTTTTTTTATTAATGATCTATTTTCTTATCATCATTTTACGAGGAGAGTTATTTAAACTCTCTTCCCTCATCTAATAATTTTTTGAGTAAGTTATTAAACATAATGCCAAAATTATATTTAATAACGAACTCAGTTTTTCTGTTGAATTTAATCGATGTCTTGTCGTTTAAAATTATTTTATTATTCTACCTTATATTGTTGATTTTGTTTCTAAGTTTAATTTAATTTTTATTCTTAAATTTTATGAAGTCCCTTCTTGATGTTTTATTTTTAAAATTTATTTTGCGCTTATCGAAAACATGTTATGCTGTCAGAATTTTGCTAGATTTTTAGGGTTTATTTTATGCATTGTTTTAATTATTTTAAATCCATCATTCCACTTTAATCACACGCCATCTTCCCATTGTGTTACTTAAACCACTTTTTGATTTAAGTAAGTTAGGGTTCATTGTTGGCGAAATCATCTTCACCTAGGAAACTTAGGGTTCAGATTTAACCAGTCTAACCCTAGACGCGACACACTACTTGTCGCATACCCCCTAGATAGCCTTCACCTTAGCTATTATGTTGACATGTTTACGCCTTAGGCGTATTGCCACCGAGCACGCAAATGCGTGCAAGGGGGTTCCTAGGGATAGGTTGAAAAGTTTTTCGCAGTTCATGTCATGACCACATGGCAAATGTGGACATGATACGTGTGTTGTGTGTCGTGACCACATGGGAAATGCGGGCATGACACAATAGAGCTTAATTGCCAAAGCCTTAGCAATGATTTTGTAGGAGACATTGAGCAATGTGAGAGGTCTCCAATTGTTGATCTCTTCAAGATCACTAGACTTAGGTATGAACTTGATATTACCTTTATTAATTAAATTTCCTAAAGAGACAAATTGCATTGCTTCAAGATAAACATTATGCAAGTCACAAACCATGGTGTCACAAAAATGTTTTGTAAAATTCATAAGGGAAGCCATCCATGCTAGGGGCTTGTCATTGGCCATTTAAAAAATAGCCTCCTTAAGATCATCTTGAGTGAACAGCTGATCACACAAAATGTGTTGAGCATTGGAAACCCAACAAAGGACTGCATCAAGACATTGTTGCAAAGCATGCAACCTAACTAGAGTTTACTCTTGAGCTGCAAATACTTGTTCATAATGTCAAACAAAGGCTTATAGAATGTTAGGAAACTCTAGCAAGAGTTTTTTTCCTTCCCATATTTGTTGGATGGATTGAAGTGTGATGGGCACACAAGGTGTGGAAAAAATCCTTTGACACTTTGTCCCCAATCTTTTAATCCAATGGAGCCAAGCTTTGATTTGGGCCCCATGATTTGTATGGGCAATGGTGATCTATTTATGATGCTAGAGCTAGGCCACCCAAAGTTGGATGGTTGTGTTGAATAGCTGAGCTTCCAAAGCGGTAGAGGCTTAGCAAAGCTCATGGGTGGTGGTCTCATAAGAGCATCAATGGAAATGGGTGAGTTCTCTCCCATAAATTTAGAAAAATCACGAGGTATAGGTGATGGCGTCATTCCACCAGGGTATCTAACTGGCCCTATGCATACAGCGTGGCTCTAAATTCTAGACATATTGCATATGGGTTGAAGTGGCCTTGTGCTAGAGAATTGATTTATTAAGAAAGAATTAAGTCTTCATGGCTTTTGGCTTGGAGGTCCTCCATTCAATATGAAAATGTATATGAAAATGGTCAGAAAGGATAAGCTCTACCAATAGATCAATTGGTAAGGAAAAGCAGTTGGTAAAAGAGAAGAATGATTGGGTAGAAATCATGGCTGGATTGAGCCACTTCAAGACCATATTAGGTCTTCCCTTAAATTACTCCATGTGTACCAAAGAGAATGACCTTGGCAGCAACCAACATTAGGATTGTAACGACCCAATTTATTACACATAATAAACCAAGCCTCCTTTTCACTAGTTGTCTACCGCATAGGCAAGGCTCCACATTTATCATAGCTACACTCAACTATATTAAAATCTGCACATAGAACCCAAGTGGTGGCCAACTTTAAGTGAGCAATCCATTTCCAAAGAGAAGATCTCTCTACAACATCATTGGGAGCATAAACATTAATAACACCAAAAAAATAATTATTAACATTGAAAAGAGCCCATAGGACATGATTGGTGGGGTCACAACCATGATCAACCAAAAGTTGATGCCACATAAGAGAGATAAAGATGACAACCCCTCCATGACCAGCTTCATGGTTACTACAAAAGCAATGGCTGGAAGGCCAAATGACACGACAAGTTACTGAAAGAAAAAAAACTACACTGTGACCTCTTGAAGGCAAAGAATGTCTAAATCTAGAAACTAAAGTCTATTAGTATATAGTTTTATCACTATAGAAATAACCAGACTCACCCACAGGTAGAAAAAAAGTACTAAAAAATGGAGAAATCGTTGTGAGTTCAACAATTCTCCTATATGTTTGAGGGGGCAGCTCCCTTGTATGATGGGGGTTTTGTTACAGATATGGTTCCTCAAGTTGTCATTGATGTCAACACTATCATGGAGGTGTGATGGTGTTCATGGTTGGATGTCACGTGCAGAGAAGATTCAGTTCATGGTTGGATGTCATGTCCTATCTAATAAAGAAGAGAGAAGACATAGTTCATGATTGGATGTCATGCCTTGATTAGTGTAAAGTATGAAGATATATTAATATGGGAATTAGAAGCACTAAGATGATCATATGTGTTTCTGATGTTAGAAGATGTTACTACTGGCCTGAAGAATGTATGTTCCAAGTTTAATGATGATTGGATTACTGGAAGTATGTTTTGTAGTTTGAATATAGTATTGAGGATATCTACTATACAACAATAGAATGCTCTGCATTCCTCTGCATTTATAGATATGGCTATGCAGTTCTAGAACTACATTCAAGGCACAATGAAGGTCATAATTCCAAAGTTTCAGATCATTTGTTCTTCTGCTATGAAAGTTATGCATGATAAAGTACCAGCATGTGTTTTCATGGAACAAAGTGATGTTGAAGGCATGTTGGGATGCTTCACATTCCTTTGGATGTGAATGTTTGCCTTTGTAGTTTTGTGGACATGTTCATGGATGTGCATTACATGCTTCCTTGTAGTTTCAAGGTTCTTGGTTGTCAACAAGCTCAGTTTCTCAATGACAGTATGTGTGTTCTAGAAGACAGGTTGTTCTTAGAGTTCATGATTGAAGATGTGTGATGAAAAATCTTTGATGTATAGAGGTAAAGGAGTAGTTGTAGATGTTGTATGAGTCCTCTAGACTCATTTGGAAAAGTTTCATTATGATCTTTCTTATTTTTAGTACCGTACAAGGTTGTCAAATTGTTGTGGCCATTATGCTTCAAGTTTTATTTCCCAAGTTTTCTCAATCACTTGAGAATGCTCATGTACTTCTGCCTACCTTGAAAGTTAAGTAGTAAGAGCATCCCACATTGAATAACCCTCCCTCATAGTCTCCTAGCCTTCGGTGGTTCCTCTTGTTTCTTCTAATGTTCCTGAAACAAAGGAAGAAAAGGAACCTGCGTTGGAAGATGCTACGGTTCCCCTTAAGAACATCACAAATAAAGCTAAGCAAAATAAGGTTGAAAGAGAAAGAAAGAAGCATCATCATGATATGGCATGCCTTGTCATAGGAGAGGAGAAGCTCCCTCCTCACATGTGTTTATCACCAATGGAGACCAAAAAAACATCTGCTACTATTGTGTCCCCTACAGAGAAAGAAGAAGCTTCAAAAGTCACTATGGAGCCTATTGTACCACATTCTGATAGCGATTCTGAAGATAATATAGGTATGGCTATTGTACCATATACCTCTTGTGCTATAGTTCCTCTCGCATCTTGTCCTCCTTTTCAAATGGATGAGGAACTAGATTAAGAGGAGGATGACTTGCTTTTGGTTAACTCACACGTGAGGTACCTTATTTTTGTTGTTATGTGTATGTGATCCTATGATGTGTTGCTTGATGCCTTATTTCTATTTTGTGTGTCGTTAAGTTCTCTTTGGATGACCCTTGACACCCTTGTAGGTGCAAGGATGCAAAGGGACCGAAATCTGTTGTGACATTCTCTCTATTTGTATGATCATTCTTCTATATGTCATAACTTGTTTTTTTTGTGTCCTTTGGGGATGATGCAAGGTGTAGAATGCTTCAACACTCTCCCTTGCTGACATAAGGGATGTTTACTTTAATTTCATAAACTATTTCTTCCTTCATCTCTGTAGTTCTAATAGCTGGCGGATGATGAAAATTCCATATATATATATATATGTGTGTGTGTGTGTGTGTGTGTGGTCTTGAGATGTCTCCTATATACAACCATTCCTATACTGATCCTAGTTGGTAGATCCCTTTATGTTGTTCATTGGCTTAATTTGTTGTCTCTTTTATGTTTTGATTTTGTAGCACATTGCTTCTATGCTTGACATCATACCATATCTACACAGGCCATTATGTATCATGCCTAGAGCATCGCCTCAGTTTTCCTTTTGTAGGGCAACCCCTTGGTGTGATATAGTTCTTTGAAAATGCATTTCTCATGGGAATGTGTTTCCAAAAAGCTCTTGTTCCTATTTTGTGATTTGTTGTACCTTAAAGCAACTGCTCCCTAATAGCAGTTAGCAATTACTTTAAGGTGGGGTCATGCATCATGCTATGCTCTCTTTTGGATTGCATATTTGTTTGTTGGTAGGGAACTCACCTAGTGATTTGGTGGTCCTCACTAGCCTGTGATGATTCCTCTTGGGTCCATGAGCCACCTAGTGTAACGTGGCTGTCTAGACTGTGTGCTTCATGTGACATAGCATGGTCACCTAGTAATTCAATAGTCCTTACTAGTGTGTGATCCATGGTGGCACTTCTTTCCACATGACCCCTAGCGATAGAGCAAGCTAGCATCAGAGTCATGTGCCTTGTGTGTTTGTCCTATGTGTATTCTTATACTTTCTATCTTTACGCATTATGTTTTTGTCATATGTTTCTACCTTATGTTTTAGCCTATTTTTTTCGTGTGCCTTCATCATGTCTTCCAAGTGTCCTCTATGTATTCATTGTGACTTATGTGTATGCTTTATGTATTCACTATGACTTATGTGTATGCTTTGTGTTTTATGTGTATTACTTGTGTATTGCATGTCTTTAGCGTGTATTCTTGTGTATGCCTTTACTGCTCTGCATATGTGTGAATTAATGTTGCAATGTCTTGTGTGTTTTGTCTTTGCTTATGTATTTGCAACCTTAGGATCCTAATCTTGGAGGTTACTTGTAGTTCACAACTTGGTAGAATCCTTTGGTCTCCTATGTTTGTGTGTTTTATCCATCCCTTTATTATGAGTTCAAATGTAAGTTCGTACCCCCACTAAAGTGGGGGCTAAATGTAGTGTCGTAAAATGTGTACTCTAGCATTTTACACCTAGTTTAACTCCTAGGTTGGACCTATTGTGTTTTTTTGTTAGTTAGGACCTATTTTAACACATCTTTGAGCTCTAAATGATGAATATCTCGATCCCAACAAGTAAACATGGGACTGGACTAATCTCACATTAAAAGACACTTTCCAGAGTTTATGGGCCAAAGGTCCAGGGTGCCTAAGTAGCCTAGTCTCGCTTGGGTACTTTGGTCCCACTTTGTGGTGTTAGCTTAGGACACTTCTTTAGTTAGTATTTGTTGGCCTAAAGTAGTTTTATTTGTCTAAGGTGAGCAAGAATGCATATTTAAGTGTGTGTTCTAGTTCATTTTACACGTAACTAGATGAATGCAAAATTGCTCTCATGTGATGTTATATTCCAAAGGATTCTTCATGTTTGGATTGTCTTCTACTTGTGAATGCTATTGAAGTTGTTTGTAGGGTTCGAAGGAAGTTTGAAGCCCTCTTCATCACTCTCCTTTGTTGGTGTCAGATCTTCATCAACTAAGGTTGGGTATCTTATGGTTATTATCATCATCTTTCATCATTATCTATTATATTGTTGCAGATCTAGCCTCTACCATCCTAGGGCACATACTCTTAGATCTTATCATTCACTATTGTGGAGGTGGGAATACTAACACAGGGTTTGACTAAGGCAAACCCTTAAATCAACACAACCTTTTCCCTCTTTTTGTGTGTGCAAGTAAGAAGAGCAAGTTTTAGAGGCTAGTTTCTAGGAAGAAGGTAGTGCAAACAAATAGAGATATGATATTACCCAAAATTCTGCCTAAAGCTAAAATAGGACTAGGGTGCTTGAGTTATACTATCTTGGGAATTGTGCTACATTTTCAAGGTTTTGATTCATTCTCTTATATCTTGTACTTGTTGATCTCTGAGGTTGATTTCCTATAGTTTGTTATAGCCTATTATTCATCATTTCGTGGTTTAATCATAGTCTTAGTTTGCTTGTTTGGCTTTGGTTGATCTTGGTTAGTCCTTCTATATACAACAAAATGGTAGAACCCTTATAGTTTGGCTCTCCTCCTTGAGTAGAATCCATGCTTGGTTTGTGTCCTAATGTTTTGTAGAAGAGGATTTGACCTAGTTTGATTTACGAAGCTAGTCTCTCTTTTCTACTTTACATATCACTGTACAAAATTATTCTTAATGATGACAATATCATTTTAACAAAAATTAATATCAATTCCAAAATCTTTGATCTCAAGGCATAAAACTTATACCATTTGTAGACACACAAAATTGGCCTATTTCATTATTTAGGCATTTATCACTTCTTTTTATTACATTTCTTAGTTTTGTCTAACACACTTATAATTAAATAATTTCATCTTTCTTCTTATCCTTAATTAATTAAAAAAAATTAATTTATTTAATTAATCTTCATTATTCCTCTATTATTTCTCCTTATCCTTAATTAATTAAATCAATTTTAATTAATTTAATTAATTTTCATCATTCTTCCAATTAACATTAAATGATTAAATAATTTTATATTATTTAATTATTGTGGCTTCTTTTCTAATAAATAAATAAAATCATTTATATTATTTATTTATTCATCATGTCTATAAATTAAATAAATTTTTAATTTATTTAATTTATATCATCTTCTATTCTTATCTTATTCCTCCAAATGTGCAAGTGGGCCCCTTTGTCCTATAAAATGGCAATAAACAAAATGCGGGACAATTAAATAAAATAGAAATAAATCTATTATCCTTATCACTCCAACTCTAAAATAGAAAAAGCATCTCATGTTGAGGAAAGAATCTTATCACTATCAAAGCCCAACCAAAGTTTCTAAATAAAGCGCCTTTTTCATGGACACTTGGCATGTGCACATTCCTCCATCATTCTCATTCGTTGATTCATCCTTTTTCTCCCCACGATAAATCATCCATCCTCTTCATCTATAAATGCACTCTTATTCTCTCATTCTTTACTTCTCTTTTAGCATTCGTTTTCTCTAGCATCTGCAATTAGTGTCTTTTGCATATCATTTTCCTAAGCACAATCATGGCAGCTTCATCCAATCTAGTCGTTTGCATGGTGAAGCAATCCACATCTAAACCAAGAAATCACATCATCTAGGTTGTTTTGTTTAATTTGCATGTTATTTCTATCATCTAGATTTGATTTCTTGAAGGTGTTAGGGTTAGATTTGGTTTTCATTGTTTGATATGGATTTTTCCCCCATCACAAAATGGCACGCCCAATGGGACTCAAGCATTTGGTTTTTAGGATAACAGATGTGTTTATTGCAAGTTTTATGTGTTTACTGTTGCATGTCATTTTTCTTGAAACCCTAGTTGACTGAGACTAGAATCTTGATATTACTTTGGGGTCACCACCCAAGACCTTCTGTTGCCACCTTATATCTTCTTATCAATGCCAATCCCCAACCAATCGCTTATCTTACTTCAGCCATCATTCTAAATGTCACAGTCGTCATTCTAAATGTCATGTGCAGTCATCACTTATATCTTCCATCATTGCTTATATCTTTTATCCTTGCTAATATCATAGTCATTGTTACAAGTATCACATTTACAATTATTAAAGTCTTCAACCTTGCCTAACATTCATCGACCCTAGCAGTATCCTAAACGGTCACCACCTCAAATCTTCTTTGTCGCCACTTACAAATATCCCATCGCCATCTCGTTCACCCTTAGGTCACACTCTAAATCCTTGTCATAATCTTAAAACCCTGTATCGCAGTCTAATGCAAGGTCATAGGTCATTCGCCTTAATCTTCGTCACTATCAAGAGTCTATGGTCGGTGCTCTAAACCCTAGGGTTTGAGTCAAAAGTTAATAGTCAATTTTATTAGGGTTAGCATTCATGGTTTAGGGTTTTTGATATTAAAACATTATTTAGCTTGGATTTCAATAAGTTCTGTAGATGGGTAGGGTATTTAGTTTATGATTATGTTCATGACCATCAAATCACAGTAGTCAAACATCAAAAGTTAACTTGTAATCAACTAGTCAACCCTATCTTCTTCCACTTGCCATAAGGGGGTATATTTTTCTTTTTGCTATAACTTGGTCAAAACAGGTCAGATTTTCACATGAAAAGACTTGTTGGAAAGATTGTTCACCTAGCTACATAGTGGCATCAACAGTTTTGTGTAATTCTACCATTTCATCAAGTAATTTCCCTGTCAAACTTCAGCTTCTTTTAAAACTTCAATCGAGCATATCTTAAGCAAAATTGATTAGATTTCAACAAATTGTTTTTTAAAATTGTTTATAATTTCCCAAACTTTCAATTTATGCAACTTGTTTTGTTGTATCAGGTCATTTATCACAGATTTTTAATAGATTGCATATTTTGACCTAATCCTCTTTGGTTTGCAAGTTCACGTTTCTTCTTGTCACTGCAACATCTTACCGTTTGTCAAAGAATGGAGGCTATGAAAAACTACTGACATGTTTCTTGCAAGTTCGATTGGTTGAAGTCTAAATCATGTTTTTCACTAAGTTAGGCATATTTGGGCTTGGTGCTTAAAATAAACATTGCATGATCCATGTTTGTTTATCTTTCTTGTTTGTTTGTTGTGCATATCTGTAACCTGATTTAACAACAAGAGCATCCTCTCCCCCCACCTATCCAATGGATCTGGGGTGTAAGAGAAATTGTTGATATCTCTAGAGGGCCTGCCTCCCATTGTGATAGGGAATGACCCAAGTGGTAACAAGCTAAAGTTAAGCTCTTTCAAACTACTATATAAATAACGTGTTTGTGACAAAAGTCATAAGCAACAGGTATAGTTTTGTCATACCGACGAATGTCTCCCTTAGTACCCTCATGGTGCATGAAAACCTGTAGAGCATAGCCTCTATAGGCTGGGAGGCCTCCTAATCAGAGCAAATCACCACATGTATGGCAACCTGAACGAATGCCCTTACTAAATTTTTTTTTCTAGTAGTCGAAATCCTTCTATTTGTTGGCGCAGGAGGTCAGACCTTTGAAACCATCCCACATTCTCGCAGTTCAAAGTAGAGATAGCAAATTCTCTTTGGGAATTTGAAGTTTGGTATGCCCAAGAAGTGTTTACCATGTAAGGGGGAGCTAGTGCTACCAAACTTCTAAGCTATATCCTAATCCACATCATCCTAACACACATCCTAAGCCACATCATCCACATCCTCTAATCCTAATCATCCTAGTCAATCATCATTTTAAGACATTCAATCACTTCATCCATTTGATATCCAAATCATATCTTGATCATTCCACTTCCTCACATCATAACCGATCACTTGTAAACATGGGCATGACAATCTCAAACAAGACCTATGAGAGTGATGTTGGAATTAGCCTGAACAACTGAGAGGGGGGGGTGAATCAATTGCCCCCAAAATTAATCTTTTCTTTTCTTTTAAACTTCTTTCACAATTGTCAAATTGATTAATGATGTAAACATTAAAGCATATAACATCAACACAGAAGCGAAAAAATAATCAACACATTTGACACTAAGATTTTTGACGTGGAAACCCAGTTAAGGGAAAAACCATGGTGGGTGTTAGCCCACACGATTCATACCTTGTTAAAAGTACTTTAAAAGAATGGGAAGGCACTTGTCTTCAGGCTCACTACCTAGAGCTCACTGCTCAAAAGAGAGGCTCACTGCCTACAAGAATTTTATGCTTTACACAGAAAGAACAAACTGATAATTAGCATTTTTTCATGCCTGGTTCAATTTCATTGAATGCTCACAAAAACTTCTGCTTCTATCTTTAGACTCTTCTTCACTGACTCTTCACTCTATACTCCTTTCATTCCTCTTCTTCTCTGCTTTAGATCCTTTCTTCAGATTTAATTCATTTTTGCTCAAGGATGATTTTCAACAATCTTCAACAAGTATTTATACGCTTCATCAACCTTGGAATGATCAACAAGGTTGGCTAAACTTAATGCGGATCATTACACTATCGATCAAACATAACTGAGACTTGAATCTTCCTCTACTAATGTGCCACGCTTCATAAAGTGTTCTTTAGATCATCCGCAACATGCTAGGAACATCCGGTCTGCCAAGAACTGGGAAGAACAACAACCTCAAAGAAGAAATCTTCAACAATAAGCTCAAACTTCAATGCAGACCTCCAACATAGTAGCCACACAATCCAAAGACCTCCACAAGCACATTAAATTCACCAATAACATCCACTCTATACCAAATTACCAGAATCATTTGTATCCTCCTCTGGAACCTCAAGAACACTGTCTACCATGACTATCAAACTAGAAAGATAGCTTGCAGACCTCCAAACCATGAACCACTGGAATTGATGATACACACTAACTTCCCAAACATGCCTTCAGATCCACATACCATAATATTTCACTACGGAGCAATTTGGATCAACTTACTGTCACTCTGTCTCTTCTGAACACAGTAAAATCTAGTTCTACTCATATGGCCATAACTTCTTCAAATCTTCATGTGGACTTCTCAATTCTTAACTGGAACAACCTCTGACAATCCTCTACTTAGCCATGTGGTTCGTGAGCATTGAATCTTCATTAATTTTCTCAATATCCTCAACATTCCAGTCTCCTGAACAGGTTGGAAAATAAGGCACAGTTGACACCAATGACAAAAAGAATATGTTGACATCAATGACAACACCGCTTAGGCACATATTTACAACAATCTCCCCCTTTGTCATTGATGGCAACATATGATGTGAAAAACTGATTTGACCATCACAACAAGAACTTCTCCCCCTAACTTCTACAACCAATTTCTTCATTGCTCCCCCTGTCATCAACAATTAATTTTTTACATGTCTTCTCCCCCCCTTTGACATCAATGGAAAAGGGCACATATTAGCAATCTTTACCCCCCCTTTTTATTTCAGACTGATCTCCAACATTTGTATATTGACTACTCCTTAGATTAGCATCTTCTCAACATCAATTCGGATCTCAAGATATGACTGAGGATTCCACCAGACTGATGCACATAGTGCATCTTAGTTCTGATTAGGAGGGGTAGTAACCCCTAACTTCTCTCTAAGATACTCAAAAGTATCCTTGGTAAGAGGCTTAGTGAAGATATCTGCAATCTAATCTTTGGAAGACACAAACTCCAACTTGGCTTCATTCTCATTTACCTTCTCTCTCAAGAAATGAAACTTGATAGATATATGCTTTGTCTTTGAATGCAACACCAGATTCTTTGAGATGCTTATTGCACTAGAATTATCACAAAAGATTGTGACTAGCTCCTCAAACACAATTTTGATGTCCTTCAACATTTGTTTCATCCACAGAACCTAAGTAAAATTATTTGTTGCTTCTATATATTCTACCTCTGAAGTAGACAGAGATATTGCCTCTTACTTTTTGCTCATCCAAGAGACCAATCTTCTTCCCAAGAAAAATGCACCACCACTACTACTTTTTCTGTCATCCACATCTCCTACCCAATCAACATCTGTATATGCATGAAGAGTGAAGTCATTGTCCTTTGGATACCACAATCCATAATCAATTGTCCCCTTGAGATATCTAAAAATTCTTTTGACTACCACAACATGGGATTCTTTTGGATCAGCTTGAAATCTAGCAACAAGTCCAATGGCATTCATGATGGTAGGTCTAGTCTGAGTCAGATAGAGTAATCCTCCAATCATTAATCTATACCTTTTCTAATTTTCCTTGGGGGAGTCATCATCTTTACTTAACTTGCATCTAGTTACCATAGGTGTACCTACTAGATTTGAGTCTTCCATTCCAAACTTTTTCAATAATTCTTTCACATATTTGGACTAAGATATGAAGATACATTTATCTAACTAAACAGTTTTCTAACCTAGAAAGAAATCATCTCTCCAAACATTGACATCTCAAATTCACTTTTCATCTAATTAGAAAATACTTTGCACATACATTCATTTCCACCAAAAATGATATCATCAACAAAGACCTCAACAATAAGGATGTCCTTGTGATTAATCTTGAAGTAAATATTACTATCAGTAGTACCTTTGCTAAAACCTATCTTAAGAAAATATTTATCCAATCTTGCATACCAGGCTCTTAGAGCTTGCTTGAGTCCATATAAGGCTTTTCTTAGTCTACAAACCATATCTCCCTAATTAGACAACTAAAATCCTTCTGGTTGCTCAATGTAGACTGCTTCCTCCAAATCTCCATTTAGGAATGCTGATTTGACATCCACTTGATACACTTCAAAATCTCTGAAAGAAGAAAATACAAGAAATAATCTAACTGCCTTGAGGAACATTTGCTTCCATCATCATCATCCTAGTAGCTTCTTGAATGGTCTAGTTCTTTGTTTCCACAACTCCATTCTGCTGAGGAGTCTTAGAAGCAGATAACTGTCTTTTTATTCCTTGCTTTTCATAGTATGAATCAAACTCACCGGAGGTAAACTCTCCACCTCTGTTGGATCTTAGACACTTTAATTTCACACCAATCTCATTCTCCACCATGACTTTGAACACTTTGAATTTTTCAAGAGCTTCTGATTTTTCTTTCAGGAAGGTTACCCATATCATCTAGGAGTAATCATCAATCAGTAACATAAAATATATGTCTCCTTGCACACTCCTAATTCTAGTAGGACTACAAAGATCAGTATGCACAAGTTCCAACAATCCATTTGAGGACTATTCTTTTCTCTTGAATGAAGTTTTGTTCAGTTTACCTAATTGACATTCTCTACACATGCTAGCAGTAGGTTTCACAAGTCTTGAAAGATCTCTTACAAACTGAGTGGAACTTATCTTGACAATGTTATCAAAATTCAAATGACACATTCTTCTATGCCAGAGCCAACTCTGATCAGTCTAAGCAAACAAGTAACTTTTACTAGAACTACTTAAATGAAAGATGTTACCTCTAATCTGAGTACTAGATGCAATTTCAGTTATGGAGCTTTCCAAGATTCTGCATTTTCCATCATTGAATCAGAGATCATAACCCTTGTCAACCAACTATCCAACACTGAGAAGATTATGTTGCAGTCCTTCCATATACAAAACATCATTGGTGCAATTCTTACCATCAAAAGAGATGGATCCTTTGGCATGGATTCTACCAGCTAAGTTGTCTCCATATTTCACAAGCCCGCCTTCATATTTTTCAAAACTCACAAATTTACTCTTGTCACCAGTCATATGATGAGAACATCCACTATCAATCACCCATTCATCCTTTTCAACAACTTGAGTAGCCAAGGTACTTTCCACATTTGTACAACTAGTAGATTCAGTAGACACCAAATCTTCTTCCTTGATAGAAATGAACACCCAATCACTTTTAGTGGAACCTCCATGATCAGATTCATCATTTGTGACTCCTTCTTCTCCATCTTCTTGGACATAGTAACATTTTTTCTGACCTTTAAATTTGTTAGGGTTTGGTTTTGAAAACCTCTCTGGAAATCTTGAGGCAAAATGACCAATCTTATTACAAGCAAAACATTTGAGTGGCAACTTTCCTTCATACTTACTGGATCCTCTTGGAAATCTTTTGGCAATAAGAGCTTCAAGATCTGCAGTCTCAATTTCATCATCTTCAAGATCCTTCCTTATCTTCACAAATCTGTTTGATCTTCCTAAAGAACTTTCACTTAGATCATATCTTTTCTTTCCATACACACTAGCCTTGAATGCAAATTTAGACTTAGGGAGAGAATCACCAAACTCACTCATTTCAAATGCTAAGAGCTTATAGACTAATTGATCCCTTGTGACAGTTGTTACTATCCTGATTTCTTCAATGGTTGTAGGTTTATACTTGTATGCTGCAGGTAAGGATCTGAGCACTTTGGTAACAATTTCTGATTCTTCGAATACTCCACTTGCATTTTTGATACTAGTCACAAGTTCATTTACTTTTTGCATGTAGGAAGTAATGTTTTCATCTTCACTCATTACCAATCTTTCATATTTACCCTTCAGGCTTTGTAGCTTGGCACATTTAACATATTTGTCACCTTCATACAGATTTTCCAACTTATTCTAGATTTCATGAGTAGTTTTCAAATCAAGGACATTTGCCAGTTCAGTATCAGTCAGGGCACTCAATAATGCTTCTTTGGCTTGAGTATTATGTTCATCATCTCTAAGTTCATCTATGGTTGAAAGTCCATTCTTCAGAATCTTATATGCATTCTTGGTTATTAACTAAAAGGCATCACCCATACATTCTAGATGACACTGCATACGAACTTTCTAGAGGGAGTAATTTGTTCCATCAAATCTCAAACTTTGTTTTTTGCAAGACGACATCTTGGATCTCCTCAAGCAGTCAAGCTTCTTTTAGAGGAACTTGGCTCTGATACTATTTGTTGGAATTAGCCCAGACAACTGAGAGGGGGGTGAATCAATTGTCCCCAAAATTAATCTTTTCTTTTCTTTTAAACTTCTTTCACAATTGTCAAATAGATTAATGATGCAAACATTAAAGCATATAACATCAACACAGAAGTAGAAACATAATCAACACATATGACACCAAGATTTTTGATGTGGAAACCTAGTTAAGGGGAAAACCATGGTGGGTGTTAGCCCGCAAGATTCATACCCTGTTAAAAGTACTTTAAAAGAAAGGGAATGCACTTTCCCTCAGGCTCACTATTCAAATGAGAGACTCACTACCTACAAGAATTTTATGTTTCATACAGAACAAACAAACTGATAATTAGCAAATTTTCATGCCTGGTTCAGTTTCATTGAATGCTCATAAAAACTTATACTTCTATTTTTAGACTTTTCTTCACTGACTCTTCACTCTATACTCATTTCACTCCTCTTCTTCTCTTCTCTGCTTTAGATCCTTTCTTCAGATTTAATTCATTTTTGCACAAGGAGATTTTTAACAACTCTTCAACAAATATTTATACGTTTCATCAACCTTGGAATGATCAACAAGGTCAGCTAAACTTAACATGGATCATTACACTATCAGTCAAACATAAATGAGACATGAATCTTCCTCTACTAACATGCCACACTTCATAAAATGTTCTTTAGATCATCCGCAACATGCTAGGAACATCCGGTCAGCCAAGAACTGGGAAGAACAACAACCTCAAAGAAGAAATCTTCAACAATAAGATCAAACTTCAATGCGGACCTCCAACACATTAGCCACACAATCCAAAGACCTCCACAAGCACATTGAATTCACCAATAAGATCCACTCTATACCAAATTACCAGAATCATTTGTATCTTCCTCTGAAACCTCAAGAACATTGTCTGCCATGACTGTCAAACTAGAAAGATAGCTTGCGGACCTCCAAACCATGAACCACTAGAGTTGATTATACACACTGACTTCCAAAACATGCCTTCAAATCCACAGACCATAATATTTCACTGCGGAGCAATCCGGACCAACTTGTTGTCACTCTATCTCTTCTGAACACAACAAAATCTGGTTCTAGTCAGATGGCCATAACTTCTTCAAATCTTCATGTGGACTTCTCAATTCTTAATGGGAACAACCTCTAACAACCCTCTATGTAGCCATGTGGTTTGCGAGCATTGAATCTTCATAAATTTTCTCAATATCCTCAACATTCCATTCTCCTGAACATGCAACAAAATAAGGCACAATTGACACCAATGACAACAAGAATATGTTGACATCAATGACAACACCGCATAGGCACATATTTGCAACAAGTGATCCTTATGGAACCAAAACAATGCTTGATACCCTTGAGTAGTTATATAGAAAGGAACAAGTCCCTATGCCACCACAACATCAACAATTCCCAAAACATCAAGCCATAAACCAATATCAACAATCCCAAATCCAACAAGCACATCCTCAACCAATGCTAAATCAATCCTATGTGCCACCTATCCCATCATATCAACCTTATCCATCCACATGTCACATCAATTCTTCATCAACCTATTATACTTCTTCCAATTTCAACCCTTATCCATATCAATCCATATCTCAACAACCATTGTCTTATGTGATCCCTCATCCAACACAACATCAACACCTTCAACCACAACAACAACAACAACAACATCAACCTATCCAACAATTCCAACATCAACCTATTCAACATCAAATCATATCACAACAAGCCCAACCTCATCACATTCTATCTCCATCCCATGTATCACCTCTATCTTCATGTCATGTCAATGCCATATCTACCCAACAATATACACCTCAAGGTCATCCAAATCCTGATTCAAACATTCCAACACATCACCAAACCCATCCACAAGGTAACCAAGTGTCCTCACAAGACCCACATGAAAAGGCAAATAACCCCTTGTACATAAGTCAAACATCCTTAAGTCCACTTTCTAAGAAAGATCTAATATCCTTTGACAAGGGAAATACATATGTGTCACCTAATCCTAGTCCAAGTGCCCCCTTGTATATAAATCAAGAGTCCTGAAGTCAATATTTGGAGCAAGATTTGATATCCTTTGATGAGGGAGATACTAATCTAGGTTATGCACCCTATGAGCATCCTCCATCACCATACATTCCAATGCCAATCCATGAGTCTACTAGTTCTATCTTGACACCTTCATGTAATTCTAATTCTAATCAAAGTCATAATTCATCTAATCCTAATAGTCCTCCATCCAATCCTAGTCCCAATCCAAACCTTAATATGTCTAATCCATCTAATCCCAATCCAAACCATCCACCAAATCCTAATCTGAAGCCTACAACATTATTCACCATTATCATCCTTCCCCTATATTGTCCATTCACACATACCCTAATGAAGGATGTGATCCATTGGCTACTAGCTAGGAATAATGTATCCTCATGTCAAACACCTATCTTAGCACCTAGCAATGAGCCTTCAAATGCCATGCTTATTCCTCCAATGCCACCATGTGGTCCACAAACAATTGAGATTATTGAAAAGACTTCTCGCATAAGTCCTAGTCAAAATCCATCATGCCCTCATGTTGTTGATCACAAAGAATATATCAATTCTATTCAAGAGCCTCCCATCATGAGCCCAAGTCAAAGTCCATCATACTCTCTTATGGATGAATATCAAGAACCCATCAAACTCATCCAAGAGCCTCTCACTTTCATTTCCACGAAACCACAAGAGTCATATCAAGAGTATGATCCTAAGCATGTTGAAACATCGAGTCCTAGTCCTAATTGAGATCAAATCCTTTCCATTCACCCCATTCATAACATCTATCTTTTCTATGATCAAGATTGTATTACCTATAAAGAAGCTATCCATGAGCACCTTGGTCCTATCCATAATCCCATACCCATCCATGAGCAAGATATCCAAATTGCTCCTATCCATCCTCCATCTAGACCCATCCATGATATACAAATATCCACTTCCCTTGATGAGACACATGCCCCCCAAGTAAGCATAGAAGATCAAATCAATAGCTTGGATCATAATGAATGTAAGCAAGACCTTAACGATCCTTCCTCATCCACAATTGACTCCATTTCAAATCCATCATTTCCTATTGGTCTTTCCACCTACATTCATTAATGTTCCTCACTAGGAACATAACAACCATTGTCTACCATCTCACCTTCTCCATCCAATAAGGAACTCATGTCTAGTGTCCAGCCCAAACATAGTCCAATTATCCATTACATGTTTCAAAACATGAACTACCAAGGTAAAGGCTTAGGCCTTCTTAAACAAGGTCTTTTGGAGCCAATCCATGTCAAAGTCCCTCAATGCTCATATGGCTTTGGATATACTCCCCAATGTAAGCAATCTAAAGATGTTGGTAATTCATCCATTCCTCCTAAGTCCACCACTTTCCACCACAAATCCTATCATACACCCAAAACATATGTTGCCATTCCACCTCCATCATCCTACAAATGTCAAAAGCATGTGACTGTACACCTTCCACCATCAACTTTTCCTCCATTACTTCCAACTCCTAACATATCTCCATCAAATCTATCTCCACTACTTCTAACACCTAATATCCACATTATCCAATCCCCTTATCCTTTTATCCATAAATCTTCTAAAAATCCTAATCATGACCAATCAATGCACACATTCTCTAAACATGAAGCTTGCACTCATTGAACCATACCCATGGGATCCAATTTTTTTTTGGATGTCTCTACCTATAAAGCAAAACATCCAAAGGGTCATAATGCCTTAGGGTACAAATGCAAAGAATCAAAGAAAAATCCATCTAAAAATTTATCCAAGCCCATACCTCCACAAGCAAAGTCAAAAACTAAAATGGTATGGGTCCCAAAACAAAAAGAAACCAAGTCAAGTGAGGCATCCACCTTTCAAAAATCCCAACCATCTTCTTCCATTCAAAATTTCCATTCCATTCAGAACTTGCAAAAAACCACAAGTCAAGAGAATATCAGAAAAATACTAAGTCTATGTGGGTCCCTAAATGCCTAAATCACCCATCCACTAAGCAATATTCTCCATTGCTTCCTACACCACTTTCTCATCATAAGATTCAATGTTTATCATAGTGTGTGCAACTGTTGGTCATGGTTCCCTTCCATCCCACGACACTACCACATACCTCCATCTCCCCACATTTCATTCATTATCCTACATATTTCACTCGTCAACTCCCTATGGTCCATGCTTTTCAGTAAGCCTTTCATCCATCCCTGTGCATAAACCTCCTTCATAATCTACATCATAATCCATTATCTACGTACTCCATCTACCTAATCCATCTTTCATGCAATCCCCTACTCACATCTATGAGTACACTTGACATGGTCCATGCGATGACATCCATCTCTAATGGGACTATCACTTTCATGGAACTAGACACTTGAGTCCCTCATTTTCCATACACCCCTCTCCCATTCAAAAAAGTAAAAAAAAAGTAAAAAAAAAGAAAATAAAATAAAAATAAAAATAAGTAAAGAGAAATCCCTTTATCCAATGGTGAAAACCTGGTAAACAGGTGTCTTGGATAAGTACCATGATGAAAACTTGGCATACAGGTGTCATCTGTAAGTTGATCTTCTATGTCACCTACACTTGGGGGCACCTTGTCTCATCCACAATATTATTTTCAACCTATCTTACCATACCATTTCCTACCATCCTTATCCATTCCACTTTCATACACCTATCCCATTGCATCCATTCATCCTCCCTTCCTCATCTTGATCTTGATAAAGATTGGGGACAAAAATGTTGAAACATGCCTTGGATACCTCTTGATATACCTCATCCTTTCCATCCAATCCTATCACTATCCTATCATCATGAGCCTTGTCATGAAAAATCCTCAGTATTACACCAAGACTAGGGCATGTCATTCCTATGCGACATAGTCTTTGAGATCACATCCTTGCTCTCTTATGCATACATCCATTCCCTATCTCACATCCTTCTATCCGTTCATCTAATTCCAATTCCATCCTTGCACTTAGACTTGGTTCTCCCTTGTCATTGGTATCTAGTGCAAAGGCTATACAAACAACAATCCAATGTCATCCCATACTATCCAAAAAATACAAAAAAATCATAAAAAGTCCTTAGAAAATACAAAAAAACATTTCAATATCCAAAAAAAATGAAATATTCCCGAAAACACAAAAAAAAATTTGAAACATATCAAAAATCCAAAAAAATCAAATAGTCAACAAAAATCCAAGCAATAAAATCAATCCATCGAATCACTTTTTCCAATCCAATCATCACTTCATTAAATTACATCAATCCACTCATCACTCATCACACCATCATCATCATCAAATATAATCAAGAACTACATATCATCTCTATCGTTATGTGCCTTGATCTCGTGGATACAGGGTATGTAGGCAATCTGGGATACGAAGGAAGTACCCAGATTTAGGCATAGGCGATAGACCTCTTCCATCTTTCATCCTTCTTCTAATCTTCACCAATCATTATTTTTATCCATCTCATCTTATTCTATTATCTATCTCCATCAATTCATCAATCTTTCAAATCACTTCTTCTAATCAATTCTTCATTCATTCATATCAATCAAATTCATTCAAATCAAATCTTTAATCAATTCTTCCATTCATCCTTATCCAATCAATCCAAGCAATGATCCAAATACAAGTCATCCTTAATCCATACCAATCAAGTCATTCAAGCTTATCAAATTATCCAATCATATAAATGGTCAAAATCCTATCCTTATCGTAAGCCCAATCAATTAATCAATCAATCAATCATACTTGTGTTGATCTAGGGATATATCATTCCAGGCAATGACAACACTACTATCATCATCATCAATCAAACAATTAATCATTGGTTTACAGCTTGACAGGGGCAATACCTTGTTTATGTTTGAATCATTTGTGCATGCTTGCTTACTTGCTTGTGTGTGTTATCATTTTTATCTTGCATTAGTATCACCTCTGTATCTTTACAGCTAATATTCATATCTTGTATCTTGATAAGATTGTATTAGTCTATCATACACTAGATACTCGACACCTTGGTCTTTATACCCTGGTGCATAATATCTAGTGCTATATCAAACATAAGGATTGCAAATCTCTAATTTTATATGCAACCATATGAAGCTACCTTCACTATCCACTCCTTACCTGATTGATCAATGGTTTCATCATTTTCTCTCTAATCATCATCTTCATCCTGTCAAACAAGTGTGTTAGACATACATCACCCTAATTTTTCTTCTAAACCAAACCCTAATTATTCTGTTTCATCCTCATTTTCACTAGCCCAATCCCTGTTTTCTTCTCATGAACCCTAGCTTTTCATCATTTTGTCCTCTTATCACGAGTCAACCTAGCCTTTTCCCAGTAGCTTGGTTCTCCTCTCAAAGGGGCATCATCCGCTAGTTTCACTGGGGCATAGCTTGTTTATCCAATCCATCATATCTTCTTTGAAATAATGCCCTAACAGACATTGTCTCAAAGAGGGGAAAAATGTAGACACCCAAAATTGGCCCATTTCATTATTTGGACATTTATTGCATTTTTTTATCACATTTCTTAAATTTGTCTAACACACTTATAATTAAATAATTTCTTCTTTCTTCTTATCCTTAATTAATTAGATAAATTTTATTTTATTTAATTAATCTTCATTATTCCTCCATTCTTTCTCCTTATCCTTAATTAATTAAATAAATTTTAATTTATTTAATTAATTTTCATCATTCTTCTAATTACCATTAAATGATTAAATAATTTTATATTATTTAATTATTCTACCTTCTTTTCTAATAAATATATAAAATCATTTGTTTTATTTATTTATTCATCATGTCTATAAATTAAATAAATTTTTAATTTATTTAATTTATATCATCTTCTATTCTTATCTTATTCCTCCAAATGTGCAAGTGGGCCCCTTTGTCCTATAAAATGGCAATAAAAAAAATGTGGGACAATTAAATAAAATAGAAATAAATCTATTATCCTTATCACTCCAACTCCAAAATAGAAAAAGCATCTCATGTTGAGGAAAGAATCTTATCACTATCAAAGCCCACCCAAAGTTTCTAGATAGAGTGCCTTTTTCATGGACACTTGACGCGTGCACATTCCTCTGTCATTCTTGTTGGCAAGAGACACTGCTTCACATTGATAGGTGTTGTTCTTGATGGCAACTAAGATCATCCCAATCATCTACATAACACAATTTGTTTACACCGGAAGTCAGAATCAGAATTTGTCTAAGTTTGGGCAGTTAGGAACAGAGCAGGTGACAAGGTCCGGTATTTTGTCTGGATCTCTCCAGTGGAAAGGCATTGTTTGGTGTGGATCTAAGGTAGTTGTAAGCATTGTCAAGACACTCTAAATCCAGATTTTTGTTCTTCGAAGATGAAGGACTCAAAAGATATTTGCTTCTAAGTATCAGCTTTTAGTTTGACAGAAAAAATAGAAGAAGAATAGGCCGACCTTGTGAATGATCTTAATTCTAGATGTATAGAAGTTGTTTAATGGGAAATTGGTGATGATAAGTGATGGTAGCTGACAGGAGTGATGATTTGTGAGTGCAAGTTTTTGTTTGCATCTCATATTATGTATGGATCTAGCTAATAGAGCAAAGTACTCAACAAAGTTCTAAATGTTCTTGAAGCTGACTGGTAAAATGATTGTAGATCATGTTGCGGATATATATATATATATATATATATATATATATGATAGAATTGGATGATTTGTGTGTGTGTGTGTGTGTGTTGTGACTATGGTGTAACTATGAAATAAAGCGGAGATAAAAAGTTCAGATGTTAGCAGAGTAGTAAGAGGAGCAGAGTAAGGATGAAATGTATTAAGTCAATTTTCTATACTTAACTAGAACTGAGCCCTAGCATTGATAGATGTGAAATATCAGTTCAAATTTATTGTAATTCTCTTCCTACAGGTAGTGAGCTCTAGGAAGTGAGCCCGAATGCTTGTGCATTCCCCATTGTAATACATTTAACATAGTATAATTTTTGTAGGTTAACCCCCACTGTGGTTTTTCCCTTAACTGGGTTTCCGCATCAAAAATCTTGGTGTCAAGTGTGTTATTTATGTTTCTGCTCATGTGTTAATTGATTAATGTTGAAAAGTTTATATCATTGATTTGATTATAAGTTGTAAAGGAAGATTAAAGGTAGAAAAGTTTAAATTGTGGGACAACTAATTCACCCCCCTCTTAGTTGTCCAAACCTATTCCAACAATTGGTATTAGAGAAAGGTTCCTTTGAAAAAGTTTAACAGCTTAAGGGAGATCTAGGAAGACAGTAAAAATGGATGAATATAACCTTCAAGGGGAACTTAATCTCACCCTAGATGATCTTGAGCAGTCCAAGGCAGAAGTCCAAGAGCTGTAAGATAATCTCAAAAAGGCTGAAGACTTCATTGAGATCTTAAAAGAAAATTTGAGAAAATCCAATGCAAAAGGAAAGAAGCAACCTCTTCCACTGGGAAATCATTATGAAGACAAGGCCCTGAAAGAAAAGACAAGTGTGAAAAGTTAGCTAAAGAAGTTGTTGTTCTAAAACATGAGATGCAAACTAGGGTGATAAGACTAACCAAGGAAATTGAAGATAGGAAGAAAGCTAAAGAAGAGATGAATCAAAATCTGAAAGAGAAAACTGAAGAATGCTGCAGATTGGATGGAATAGCTGGTCTCCTAAAATCTAATCTACAAGAAAGAAAAAACAATGAGAGAGAACTTGAAAGATAGATTATCACTCTCAAACATGACCTAGAAATTGCAAATGAGTATAAGGAGAAGTTCAAGATAAGCTCAGCTAAACTTGAAGCACTAATTGAAGGTTAGAAAAGGAATGATGACAAGCATGATGTTGAATATGAGAAAGGTGAAAGCTTCGGATCCGGACAAAGAAATTTTCAACCAAGGAATAGTAGAAATAGTACTAGAAAAGCTCCATTAAGACAACCTAATGCTCAAAGATATCCATCATTCAATGGAAATTATTTCAATTAAAATAAATTTGGTCATAGAGCTACTCAATGCAGAAGCAGACTGATGCAGAGGAAACGCAACAGAAGCTTACAAATAGGATGGAAAAGCCATTAATCCACTAGCATGTTAAAATCCTGGACATGCAGTATGTAATACCTATCGGCTTATCATCATCATCATATTTCGAAGAGGCATGAAATATCCTCCTGCTAACTACTGTTCACTTCCTTATTGCCTTTCGCCTTTCACCTGTCAGCAGCATCATGATACTCGACGAACACAATTATCCTCCTGATGATCACTATTCACTTAGCGCCAAACTCTATTGGCAGCATCATGAGGTTTAGCATCATCTTCACCCTTCGTCAGTAGGATATGAAATATCCGGTTCCTCTCATATATCTTGATGACGATATTCCTTATGCACCTTTTCTTCGATGCTTACGTCACCCTGATATCGACCTTCTTTAAACAAACAGCATTAGGATATGACTTATCAGGTCATATTGAAACATCCTGATGATGTTAACCAAACTTTATGCCGATGACTTACGCCGATGCCAAAACACTTAGCGACAGTAGGATAAACTTGCATAGGGTGATATTCGCAATATCCTGATGACGATGACGTCACTTGCACCCGATGCTGATGTCAATGTACCTGATGATGATGTCAACAGGATATAAGACACTTATATCCTCCACAACATGATAATGAATATCCGGTGACCTTTTCAATATCCTGATGATGATCTTTCCAGTCCTTAGCCAAAAAGTGAACTTTCACTTCTGCATGTGATAGCGATATGCGGACGATGGATACACACGAAAGGTGATCTTGACGATGATATATACACTGAGTATATATCCAACCTATATCATCCTAATGCACTTGAAACATGCAATTTTTGCCAACTTCAGAACCTGATCTTGATAGCGATATACTCATAGATGACGATACGATTCACTCCGTCTGGAAAAGCACATGCAGATCCCTGTATATCCGTCAGCTACATGCAAACTCACAGAACCGCACAATTTTACAAAGAAAACATGATGATCGGGCCGGATCACCTTCAGATCAAAACTTAACAGTTTATCTTCCTAAACCCTAGCACATGAGGATGCTAGATTGATTCATAGCATGCTACCAATCGATCTCCCACACAATGAAATGCATAAACAGAAAACTAAAATACAACCTAAACTAACATGCATGACCATTCCACCGATTCACAGAATCAACTGATGGAAGGGTTGAAAGAATCCATTAACCTGTAATTAGAACAGAAATCAAAACATAAACAGCTGATAAACCAGATAATGCAATTGATGAGATCTTATTTAGATGAAACACAAATGTCCTGTTTCTACAATACTATCGAACAACAATGTTTCACAATGTCTGGACTGATCTCTGGATCTCACTCAATCACCAGTACAACATAACATAACTACTACTCTGATCTCAAACCCTAACTGATCTGAGTTATATATAGCAATATCCTACGAGTACTACCAACTCGATTCCCAGCGGCTAGGAGAAGACAGCTCAGACAACCTGATAACGAACGCTAACTACCTGCACATTCTCCTAGGTGGATCAAACACATACGCATTGGTCCCATGGACCTTATTACAACATGAAGTCAAACATACTAAAAATAGACTGATGTCCTGACATGCGAACAATGAACTTATGTCTTGCCTTGTAGGGGTGCTCCTGCACCATACTCCCCAGAAGAAGAAATCTCAAGTCCACTTGAGATGAGAGTATGGAGATCTACACCATGGTTCTAGATCTGCTCTTCAGTCATCCATACTACTTCAGAATTAGGTTTTCCCTGCCAAGATACTAGATACTCCAAGTACTGTTTGTTCCGGGTCTGTTTGACCACCCGGGTGTCCAAAACCTTCTGCAACTGTGGAGGATCATGCTTGGGAATGTCATCATTGACTGTATCCTGGAGGAGTTCCTGGTCTGCATCTGGATTAGACTTGTAGGGAGTTAAATCACATACATTGAATATAGGGGACAAACCAAGATCAGGGGGAAGTTGTATCTCATAAGCATTTTGTCCATGCTTGTGCAAAATCTGACATGGTCCAACTTTTCTCTGCATGAGTTTAGTATATTTGCCCTTAGGAAGTCTGTCCTTCTTTAAATGAACCCATACCAAGTTGCCAACATCAAACTGTACATCCTTCTTCTTTTTATCAACATATTCCTTATACTTCAAGGTGGTTTGTTGCAGTTGGGTCTTGACTTGATCATGAACCTCTTTTATGGCTTCTGCAAAAGCTTCTCCTTCTGTACTAACAGGGTCTACTATAGGTAGATCTCTCAATTCCAAAATTCCTCTTGGATGCACACCATAAACTATCTGGAAAGGTGATTTCCCTGTGCTCCTATTGACAATATCATTATAGGAAAATTCAGCTTGAGATAGAATATTATCCCACTTTTCTCCATGTTGTTTTGTCAAACTTCTAAGCAAATTTCCTAAGGAACGGTTCACTACTTCAGTCTGTCCATCCATTTAAGGATGATATGCAGAGGAAAAAGACAAATTTGTTCCAAGTTTCTTCCAAAGAGTTCTCCAGAAGTGACCAATAAACTTCACATCCCTATCTGACACTATGCTCAATGGCAATCCATGGATCCTGACAATCTCCCTGAAAAACAAATCTGCAATGTATGAAGCATCAGCAGTGGTTTTGCATGGCAAGAAATGTGCCATTTTGCTGAATCTATCCACTACAACAAAAACACTGTCAAACCCTTTCCTTGTCCTTGGTAAACCCAAGACAAAATCCATACTTATGCTTTCCCATGGTCTGGAAGGAATGGGTAAGGGCTGATATAAACCTGCATTAGTCGACCTGCCTTTAGCTTTCTGACATATCACACATGTCTCTACAAACTTTCTGACATCTGATTGTAACTTAGGCCAAAAGTAATGTCTTCGGACAAGATCAAGAGTCTTATCTAGACCAAAATGACTTGCCATAGCTCCACAATGTTTCTCCTTAATGATGTTTAACCTCATAGAACACCTTGGAATACATAACTGTCCACCTTTGAACAACAATCCATCCTGGATCAAAAATTCAGAGAATTCAGCATGATATTTCTCTCCAAAAGAAGTACATACATGATATATCTCCCCAAAATCTTCATCAGTCTCATACATGGTCTTTAGTGAATCAATGCCAACACTTTCTAACTGAATCTAGTTGACTATTAGAACTCTCCTACTCAAAGCATCTACAACTTTATTCTTGACTCCTTTCTTATGCTTCAATGTAAAAGTAAAAGCTTGTAAGGTTTCTACCCATTTCATGTGTCTATGGTTCAGCTTTTCCTGGCTTTTTATGAAACTCAGAGCCTGGTTATCTGTGAATACTATGAATTCCTTTGGCATCAAGTAATGCCTCCATTTCTTGAGTGACTGGACTAAAGCATACATTTCCAAATCATATGAGGAATACCTCTTTTTAGCATCATTGAGCTTCTCACTGAAAAATGCAATAGGTCTACCTTCTTGGCTGAGTACTGCTCCAATGGCCATGTGACTGGCATCACATTCCACCTGAAAGATTTTGTTAAAGTCTGGAAGTGCAAGGACTGGCTGCTATGCCACCTTCTTCTTCAATGTCTCAAAAGAATCATCTGCTCTTTGAGTCCAAACAAATCTGCACTTCTGTCCTCCTTTGATGGTATCAAGCATGGGTGCACAAATATGACTAAACCCTCTTATAAACTTCCTGTAGAAGGTTGCTAACCCATGGAAACTTCTGACATCATTCATAGTCTTTGGGGTTGGCCAAGACAATATGGCACTTACCTTCTCCTTATCCATTTGTAACTTTCCTTGCGAAATGACAAAACCCAAATATGTGATCTCCTCTTGCATGAACAAACACTTGTCTAAATTTATCATCAGCTGCTCTTCATGTAACCTCTTAAGAACCAAATCTATGTGTCTGAGATGTTCTTCTTTTGTGTTGCTGAAAATTAGAATGTCATCTAGATATACTATGACAAACTTACCAATGAACTCTTTCAAAACCTCATTCATCAACCTCATAAAAGTACTAGGTGCATTAGATAAACCAAAAGGCATAACCTTCCACTCATATAACCCTTCATTAGTTTTGAATGCTGTTTTCCATTCATCTCCTGGCCTAATCCTGATCTGATGATATCCACTCTTCAAATCTATTTTTGTAAAATACTTAGCACCTCCCAAACAGTCAAGTAAATCCTCTATCCTAGGGATTGGGAACCTATACCTGATTGTGATCTTGTTAATAGCTCTGGAATCTGTGCAAAGCCTCCAAGTACCTTCCTTCTTTGGTGCTAGTACAGCTGGTACTGCACATGGACTTAAACTTTTCCCAATCAGACCTGAATCCAATAATTCTTCAATTTGTCTGGCTACTTCTGCATTCTGTTCTGGAGTTAGCTTATAGGCTGCTTTGTTTGGAAGTGTTGACCCTGGAATTAAGTCTATGCGGTGACTAATATCCCTGACAGGTGGTAGGGATCTTGGCATTCCCTCTGAGATGATACCTTTGTACTTATCCAATAGCTCTTGGATAGCTGGGTCTATGAACCTTTGCTTCTTCTCTTCCTTGACTTCTTGCTGCTGTTCTTTATTCACCCTCATACATGGGATTAGGGCATATGCAACTGCACCTTCTGTTGCTACTTCTTTCATGAACTGTTTACCTTCCATCAGCATTACCTTCACCTCTTTTCCTTTAGATTTCTCCTCCTTCTCCGTCAATGGTATTAACTTTATAACCTTACCATCTTTGTGATTGTATAGGTGTTTCTAACACCATCATGTTGTGCCTTCAAATCATACTGCCATGGTCTACCAAATAAAAGATTGCAAGCATCCATCGTGGTAATGTCAAACAACAACTTATCCTTATATGCTCCAATCTGAAATTCTACCCAAGCCTGCTCTTCTACAATTGTCTGCTGACCTTGGGTAAGCCATGAGACTTTGTATGGGGATGGGTGAGGCAATCTCCTAAGCTTAAGCTTTGTCACCATTTCTTCAGACACAAAATTTTCAGTAGAACCAGAATCAATCAAAACTTTACATGCCTTACCTCCTGCTTTGCAAATAGTCCTGAAAAGAGACTTTCTTTGAGGGGATTCTTTGTCAAGTACCTTCATGGTAGTCACTGTTCTTCTCATCATTAGAGACTCTCCACTTTCTGGGTATCCATAATTATCAGGAGCATTCACACTCTGAAAAGCATTAGAGCCTATCATACTTTGATTATCAGGTTCTTGGATCAGATTTGTTCTCCTTTCTCCTGTTGAGCTTGTGGCCTTTTCTGGACATCTGCTAGCTATATGGCCTTCTTTGTTACAGTTATAACATCTGATGGATCCTCTACCCTGGGATCTTCCTCTGAAAGGTCTTCTACCTCTGAAGTTTCCTTGCTGACTATAATTTTCCCCCTGGTTCTGACTATTGTTTCCCTTACTATTGTCATGACTGGATTCTCCTTGATATCCATGTCCATGTCCTCTACCTCTAAAAGGACCTCTTCCACCCCTTTGTTGTCTTCCTCTTCCTCTATTATGTTGTTCTTGTTTTCTCTTTAACTTCTCTTCCACTTTTAATGCCAACTGAAAGCATTTCTGAACTGTATCTGGATTATGCAGACTTAAATCTTCCTAAATGTTGAACCTCAATCCATTAAGGTATCTGGCTACCTTCTCTTCTTCACTTTCCTTTACCTTTGTTTTCATACAAAGTTTCATGAATTCTTCTGTATATGAGCTGACATCTAGCTCCTTCTGCTTCAGGTTTTGCTTCCTCTTGTGTAATTGGATACTGTAATCCAATGGGACATAAGCTTCCTTTACTAATGCCATCATTTTCTTCCATGTAGTGACTCTACGCTTTCCTTCCTGTACTCTATCATCTTGGATGAAATTCCACCATGTCAAGGCAGCTTCTTTCATTTTTGACTGGGCTATTTTCACCCTCTGTTGTTCTGGTATCTCCTCTATTTCAAAGAAATTGTTCAAGGAGTCTATCCACTCCATCACTGAATCAGGTTCCATCTTTCCTGTAAACACTGGCAAATCTAATTTCACATCCATGGTTCTCCTCTCCATGGCCTTGAGGGCGTTCAACAGTGGTCTCTGGTCTGCAGGAACGACCTCCTCGTTCCAACTAGGGATCTCTTCTTCTTCCCTATCTTCTTCTCTACCAGAACCTACTCTGTTCCTCAACTTCTCTAACTCATCCTTCAATTCCTGATTCTGAGCCTTCACGGCCTTGCTCTCTGCAATCTGTTTCTTCACCAGAACTGCCAACTCAACGTTGGTCATCCTTGTCAGAATCTCAGATGTTCCTTCTTCATCTGACATCCTGCTATATCCTGATCTTTTCCAGAAGATCCTTCCTTTGCTCTGATACCACTATGATGCAGAGGAAACGCAACAGAAGCTTACAAATAGGATGGAAAAGCCATTAATCCACTAGCATGTTAAAATCCTGGACATGCAGTATGTAATACCTATCGGCTTATCATCATCATCATATTTCTTGCTAACACAGACAGCATCATCATATTTCGAAGAGGCATGAAATATCCTCCTGCTAACTACTGTTCACTTCCTTATCGCCTTTCGCCTTTCGCCTATCAGCAGCATCATGATACTCGACGAACACAATTATCCTCCTGATGATCACTATTCACTTAGCGCCAAACTCTATTGGCAGCATCATGAGGTTTAGCATCATCTTCACCCTTCGTCAGTAGGATATGAAATATCCAGTTCCTCTCATATATCTTGATGACGATATTCCTTATGCACCTTTTCTTCGATGCTTACGTCACCCTGATATCGACCTTCTTTAAACAAACAGCATCAGGATATGACTTATCAGGTCATATTGAAACATCCTGATGATGTTAACCAAACTTTATGCCGATGACTTACGTCGATGCCAAAACACTTAGCGACAGCAAGATAAACTTGCATAGGGTGATATTCGCAATATCTTGATGACGATGACGTCACTTGCACCCGATGTTGATGTCAATGCACCTGATGATGATGTCAATAGGATATAAGACACTTATATCCTCCGCAACATGATAATGAATATCCGGTGACCTTTTCAATATCCTGATGATGATCTTTCCGGTCCTTAGCCAAAAAGTGAACTTTCACTTCTACATGCGATAGCGATATGCGGACGATGGATACACACGAAAGGTGATCTTGACGATGATATATACACTAAGTATATATCCAACCTATATCATCCTGATGCACTTGAAACATGCAATTTTTGCCAACTTCAGAACCTGATCCTGATAGTGATATACTCGTAGATGACGATACGATTCACTCCGTCTGGAAAAGCACATGCAGATCCCTGTATATCCGTCAGCTGCATGCAAACTCACAAAACCGCACAATTTTACAAAGAAAACATGATGATCGGGCCTGATCAACTTCAGATCAAAACTTAACAGTTTATCTTCCTAAACCCTAGCACATGAGGATGCTAGATTGATTCATAGCATGCTACCAATCGATCTCCCACACAATGAAATACATAAACAGAAAACTAAAATACAACCTAAACTAACATGCATGACCATTCCACCGATTCACAGAATCAACCGGTGGAAGGGTTGAAAGAATCCATTAACCTGTAATTAGAACAGAAATCAAAACATAAATAGCTGATAAACCAGATAATGTAATTGATGAGATCTTATTTAGATGAAACACAAATGTCTTGTTTCTACAATACTATCGAACAACAATGTTTCACAATGTCTGGACTGATCTCTAGATCTCACTCAATCACCAGTACAACATAACATAACTACTACTCTGATCTCAAACCCTAACTGATCTGAGTTATATATAGCAATATCCTACGAGTACTACCAACTCGATTCCCAGCGGCTGGGAGAAGACAGCTCAGACAACCTGATAACGAACGCTAACTACCTGCACATTCTCCTAGGTGGATCAAACACATACGCATTGGTCCCATGGACCTTATTACAACATTAAGTCAAATAAAATCTAAACTAAATAAAACCAAAAATCCTATAACATAAAGAAAACGAATTTAAATAAAAGCCATGACAAATAATCAATGCAATAAAGACTTTTACCGAAATTTGTGTTGTTTCCTTTGGATTGAATGTGGATTGCTCAATGAAGTTGTGAAACCATAGCTGCAACAAGCAAGTAGTGTGCTCAAGAGATCAATGTCAAAAGATCGTGAAGTTGTGCCAAGATCAATGTTAAGAGATCGTAAAGTGGCTCAAGAAGATCTATGTCAAAAGATCGTGATAGTGCTCAATCGACGCGTTTTGTATGCTCAAAGCTCTGTTAAGTATGCCTAAGAATACGATCGAAGAGAGGACTAAATGAAGGAGATGAGGGGGGTTTATATAGATTTCAAGGAAAATCGATCAACGGTCTAGATAATTCAGAAGAATCAATGGAGGAGATAAGTTGAGGAATGTGCAACGAATGAGAAGAAGACATGTGTCTTGCTTTCTTTTGCATGAGAGGAGTTATCAAGAATAGAAGAATAATTAACTGAAGAGATAAATCAATTAAAAGAATAAAGCAATCAGTTAAGTGATTTAAAACAAGAAGAAGAGATTTGCATGAGAAAAGAAGATATTTTGCTTTATTAAATATAGAAAGCTTTAATTGATGAGCAAGAAAGCTTGAGTTATTTTAGAGATAACTCAAATTAGAAGAAAAAGCAATTTAAATAAATAATTGATTTATTTAAATTTAGAGAAGATATTTTGGAAGAAATAATTAAATAATTAGAATTATTTAATTTAGAAGATTTAAAAGCAAATTAAATAAATAAATTTATTTAATTGTTGTGCATGATTTTGGAAGAACATAAGATTATAAATAAAATATTTGATTTTATTTATTTTTAGAGGATTGAGATAATTTAAATAAATTTGCATGATTTATTTAAATTTAGAAGAACAATTGATTTAATTAAATAATTTAAGAATTATTTAATTGTAGATAAGAGGGAATTTGTTGAATTAATTAAATAATGGGATTTAATTAATGTGGATTTGATTTTCGAAAGGTGACAATGATTTAATTAAATAATTAAAAATTATTTAATTGTGGAAGAATATAGAGGAATTTGATTTAATTAATTAAATAATGAGGATTTATTTAATTAATGTTGCAATTTTATGATTTAGAAGAATTTGATGAAATTAATTAAATAATTAGATTATTTAATTAATGTTGAAATGTAGGTGATTAGGAAGAAATGACGAAATGCAAGTGATGCGACGACTTGGTCATTTTAGGGTGTCTACATTTTGCCCCTCTTTGATGCAATGCAGCATGTAGCGTTGCGTCAAAGAAAATGATTGTTGAAGATGTAATATAATTTTTGATGCCCCAGTGTAGGTAGTTGTCCCAGTGTAGCTGGCGTAGGGTGCCCCCTCGAGAGGAAAGATAGGGAAGCGATAGAAGAACTGTGTTGACGCTCGACTAGAAGATTTGTTGGAGATAGGCGAGGTTGGGTTGATGATAGATAGAAGAAAGTGGAGATAGAAGAGAACATGAGAGAAAGACTGTTGATTGATCTTTGCTGGAAAACTATATAAGGCCCTGGATGAATGGATGGGTAGATGGATGAGCTTGTTGCAATGGTTTCACATTTGTTTATAAAGAGCAATCCTTATTTTTGATATAGCACGTGGATAGTTTGCCACCAAGGTATAAAAGACCAAGGTGCTGTAATATCCAAGTGCGTGGACGTTGACTCTGCAAGCAAGCGGTTTGAACTTAGATCCCCTTAGACATAATATAACCTTGTTGGAACATGTGAATGAGCCATAGTTTTGAACATAAAATAAACTTCAGTACATGTAAATGCAAGAAGAATTATTAATATGTAAGATGCTAGGTCCTAACACACACAAGATAAATAGAATGCTAAGAAAGATACTAAAGATCATTCCTCAAACACAGCACACGAAAAGCAATGACTATGCCCCAAATCCATACTGCATCGCAACATACCAAGATTATAGATAAATCAAGGTAGTCTTGAATAGGTATTGGAAAAGGAACAAAAGATAAACCATAAAGCAAATTGACTGACTTATAAAGTAAACATACAGCCAACATATTCTCTTGCCAAAGAGGTTTGCTCAGGATAGATTGGATAGGAAAGATAACATCCTTATCGTAGGAACTCTGTGTCCGTTAAAGGGGGCTATCTACCTAAAAAGACGATGTCTCGCTGCAGGAAATGCCACATGTCGCAGGAGACGCGTGTGTTGGTCTCGACAATGGAACACTTCGTAGAAGACAAGCTTGTTGATCTAGGGCTTGGTTAAGCGGTACTTAGCTGATGTTGGCAATCGGTATGCAGGACAGTAGATGACTCTGGAAGAAAGCCTCTTTGCTTCAAGTTTGTTAAGGACTTTTTCTTTGAAAGGATGCGCTAGCTTGCTGCTTGAGTTAGTCAAGTCGAGGTGAATGGATTTTGAAAAACGGAAGACTAGAAGGATGAAATGTGCAAATGGATTGAAACGGGTGGAGAATGATGGATCGTGTGTGCCTGAGTACTGGATACATCCTTCATATTCCAGACTACCTACATACCCTGTATCCATGGGATCAAGGCACACTTACGATGGAAGATGAACGTGATAAATATGTAGTTCTGGATAGAGTGATGAATGGGTCAAGGTGAAAGGGGGAGGTATTATGTACCTGAGTACTGGATACTTCCTTCGTATTCTAGACTGCCTACATACCCATATCCATGGGATCAAGGTACCTTAAGATTGAAATGATGATATGTAGTTCTGGTTAGTGTGATGATGTGGGAAAAGAGCGGAGAAGAGGTGATCTTATGTACCTGAGTACTGGAAACGTCCTTCGTATTCCAGACTGCCTACATACCCATATCCATGGGATCAAGGTACCTTAAGATTGAAAAGATGATATGTAGTTCTGGTTAGAGTGATGATGTAGAAGGAGTGTTGAGAAGATAATAGCCTTATCGTAGGAGCGAAGTGTCCGTTAAAGGGTGTTACCTGTGGAAATGAGACAAGATTGAAGTATGCGCTGCGAACCACGAACAAGGAACCAATCCTAGACTGAAGCTAAGGAAAGAGTTGCCCCCATTCTGGTAGAGGAAACTGTAGGGGTGACCGCCGAAGAAGACACCGAAAGACTTGACCTAGGACAAGACAGTGTTAACTGTAGACACAGATCAAGACGTGGGATGACGATGAGGGACACTGACAAATTTCCAAGCTATACTAGGTAGCGAGATGGAAATGCAAACAAAGTCAATGGTTTTATTATGGATGGATGGATGAATCAGGTTGCGAACTGGACAAGGAGTGGACAGGACTCGATAGACGATGGATGCTGACTCTACGCATAGCGCCTGTTTGCCAGGTTTTCACTATGGTACTTATCCAAGGCGCCTGTTTTCCAGGTTTTCACCAGAGGATGGATGTTTTTTTGTATTTTTGTATTTTTGATTTTTTTGATTTTTTTGATTTTTTTTTTTTTTTTTTTTTTTTTTTTGTGGGAATACTCTAAGGATCAGGCATAGAACTTCTTGAGATGGACACTGTTAAGTGGCTCATCTAGAGGAATGCCGTCAGGTGTAGCTAAAGTATAAGCTCCCGAGCCATATGCTGCTGTGACAATGAAGGGACCTAACCAGTTAGGCTCAAACTTTCCCTTCTTCTCTCGATCTGCTTGATTTCTCTGATTCTCCTTTAGTACAAGATCACCAACTTGAAACTGTCTTTCTTTGATCTTTTTGTTATAATTACGCCGGAGGCAGTTTTGATAGACATGGAGATGATTAAGTGCGGCAAGACGCCTCTCATCTAGTAGTTCAAGCTCAGCTAATCTGGAAGTGCGATACTCATCTCCGCCGATCAGGTCCTGCATGGATACTCTGAGGGATGGGATCTCGACCTCTATAGGTAGGATGGCTTTAGAGCCAAAGACCAAGGCATATGGTGTGGCACCAGTTGGTGTTCTGATACTAGTGCGGTAGGCCCATAGGGCTGGATTGAGTTGCAAGTGCCAATCACGACCAGCTTCATTGACCGTTTTCTTGAGGATTTTGAGAATGGTTTTGTTGGAAGCCTCAGCTTGGCCGTTACTCTGCGGATAGTAGGGAGTTGAAAAGCGATGTTGGATATTGTATTGTATGCATAAGGCACGGACATCTTGGTTCTTGAATGGTCTCCCATTATCGGTGACAATGGCTTGGGGAATACCATACCGACATATGAGGTAGTTTAGGATAAAATTGGCTATTTACTTACCGGTGATATAGGTCATAGGAATGGCTTCCACCCACTTCGTGAAATACTCAGTGGCGGTAATGATAAACTTGTGGCCATTTGAGGAGGAAGGGTGAATTTGTCCTACGAGGTCGAGACCCCATCGAGAAAAAGGCCATGGAGTTGTCACAGGTTGTAACTCATGAGCTGGTGTGTGAATCAAATCTCCATGCTGCTGACATTGTAGACACTTCTTAGCAAACTGTGCGGCATCTTGCTCTATTGTAGGCCAGTAATAACCTGTTCTGAGTATCTTCTTAGCAAGATTAGGACCGGTAGAATGTGCGCCACAGACACCTTCGTGTATGTCTCGTAAGGTAACTTCGGCTTCTTCCGCGTTAAGACATCGTAAGAGGATACCATCGAGACTCCGGTGATATAGTGTATCACCCAGAATGATGTAACGAGAGGATCGACGGATAAAGGTTTTGCGTTGGGTGGATGATAGGTCAAGAGGAAAGGTATTGTGTTTGAGGTATTCATAGATATCTTCGTACCATGGGGAATTGGGACCAACAAGTTCGCAGATGATTTCAGTAACAGGAACATCGATGGCTAGTATCAACAATTGCTCGATCAAGAATTCACACTTCTGTGTATTAGCAGGCATATCAATTAGTGACCCTACAGAAGCCATAGAATCTGCAGCTTTATTATGTTCTCTTGGAATTTGCTCAAATGTGATGCTAGAAAAATGTGGTTTGTAGGCATCCACTAGTTGTTTGTAGGGGACCAACTTTTCATCCTTTGTTTGGTATTCATCTGTGACTTGGCGAATGACTAGCTGTGAGTCTCCATATACTTGTAATTCTGTGATGTCCCATTGAACTGCTGTATTGAGACCTATGAGGAGTGCTTCATACTCGGCTATGTTGTTGGTGCAAGGGAATGCAAGCCGATATGACTTTGGAATGTAGTCATTCTGAGGTGTAACAAATAAGATGCCAGCTCCTGAGCCATGCTGTGTGTAAGAACCGTCAAAGTACAACTTCCACATTATGGAGTTGGAGAGAGTGAAGAGATTCTCATCAGGAAAGTCTGCGACCATAGGATGTGTATCTTTCATAGGTGCTTCTGCTAGTTGATCTGCGAGGGCTTGTCCTTTGATTGCTTTATGATCTGTGTACTCAATGTCGAACTCACTAAGGATCATGACCCATTTAGCCAGTCTGCCTGTGAGAGCTTCTTTTGCTAATAGATACTTCAAGGGATCAATCTTGGCTATCAGATTTGTGTGTTGGTTCAGCATGTAATGTCGCAACTTTTGGGAGGCGAACACTACTGCTAAACAAGCCCTTTCCATGGGTGAATAATTAAGCTCATATCCCACCAAGGTTCTACTGATATAGTAAATTGCGTGCTCTCTGCCTGAGTCATCATTTTGTGCTAGCAGGGCCCCTAGGGCCGAATTTGTGGTGGAGATGTACAATATCAAGGGTTTGTCCGCAACTGGTGGGACCAATACAGGAGGTGTAGCTAGATATTCCTTAAGTTGATCAAACGCTGCCTGACACTTGTTGTCCCATCGAAACGAGACATCCTTTCAGAGCAAGTGTTGAAAGGGTTGACATTTATCTACTAGCTGTGATATAAAACGCCTGATGGACTGTAACCTTCCTTGGAGGCTCCTTAATGCTTTAAGGTTCTTTGGTGGAGGCATCTCCACTATAGCCTTTACTTTTGCTGGATCTACTTCGATGCCCCTACGAGATACTATGTATCCCAACAACTTCCCTGATGTGACACCGAAGACACACTTCTTAGGATTAAGTCTTACTTGGTATTTTTCAAGCCTGTCAAAGATCTGTCCTAGGACCTGTATGTGATCTGCCCGAGAAGATTTAGCCAGTATATCATCAACATAATCCTCCATGATGTGATGAAAGAGATCGTGGAAGATCACTGTCATTGCTCTCTAATAGGTTGCTCCTGCATTCTTTAGACCAAACGGCATGACACACCAACAATAATTGCCCCAAGGACAAGTAAAGGTTGTTTTATGTTCTTGTTCTTTAGCTATCCTTATCTGATTGTAACCTGAGAATCCATCCATGAGAGAAAGCATCTCGTGACCAGCTGTCAAGTCCACTATAATGTCAATGTTTGGTAGTGGAAAGTCATCTTTAGGACATGCCTTATTGAGATCTCTGAAATCATTACACATGCGGATGCGCCCATTAGGTTTAGACACAAGTACAATGTTTGAGACCCAATCTGAATAGTCGATAGGTCGTATGAACTTTGCGTCTAACAGCTTCTATATTTCCACTTTCACCAAGAGAGCTATCTGTGGGTGCATCTTTCTCAACTTCTGTTTGACTGGTTTCACCTTGGGATCAACTGTGAGATAATGAACTACCAGCTTAGGGTCTAGCCCTGGCATATCTGCATAGGTCCATGCAAAGTTGATGGTTCGTTGTAAGAAGAAGCTGTTAAGATTTCTGTGCTCTGTGTCAGATAATGATGCCGCTAGGAATGTTGTCTTTGGATTCTGTTCTGTACCTAGGTTGATCTCTGTAGAATCTTCCACTAGTAGAACTGATTTCTCTTGATACTTAGAAGGTAAGGGAAGGTCAAATTCTCCATCCTCAGGTGCCACAGTTGGGTTTTCACCTTTGGATACGTCCTTTATTTTTACTATTTTATGATCAGGAGGTGCCACAGTGTGGTTTTCACCTAGAGATCTTTCTTTATTTGCACTTTTGTGACTAGAGGATTTGGCATTCTCACCAAAATAAGCCATGGGCTCTAATTCCATTACAAAACCTGCCTTGTGATCGCCAAGAGGGATACCTTCCCGAAGTCCCATGAATTCAGCTAAAGCTTCGTCATTCTGAAAGACATCTATAACGGGGGCCCCTTGTTGGTCCCAATCGATAAGTTCAGGGTAGACAAGCGTGACATTCTGGGTGCTGGTGGTGGAAGTTAAGGATACGGAGGATAGTGTAAAAATGGAGGATTCTGCGAATAGATTGGTCATGTGGAGGGAAGAGTCATCGGTGATATCCTCTGTAGATGTCGAATCGGCGGGAAACTTGTCAGCTACCTCGTCGAGGATATACTCGATGTCCGAGGCGCGTGGTACCTTCTTACCAAATCCTAATCCTTTCTTGTCTAGCTTCTTTGTTACCACAATGGGCTCCATAGTGCCTTGATTCTGTTTCCCAAGGCCACCTTTGCCTTTATAGCCCATGTTTTTCACTATCCTTAAGCCATTGCCATACTGCTTGACTGGTATCGTGACTGGTTCTTTCTCCTTGTAGAGCCAAGAAGAGATGTCCTCAATAGTTTCCTCTTCCAATAACCGTCCATGTTGGAATTGGGTTAGGAATGGTGGGGGAGGAATATTTGCTTTTTTGGTAACTTTAGCAATGGGTGGTTTGCCATAAGATTTTGGAGATAAAGGCATCTGCCCTACACAACAAGATTCAAAGATATCATAAGTGCCAAAGCCTATATCCCGAAAGTGAGTTGTGATTTTGGGGAGGGGTGTAGGCTCACTTGTAGAGGCTTGCGTGAGAGTTTCAGGATCAACATAGAGAGGGGATTCAAGGGCTTTGTCATTTTTAGGCACTTGGTTGCAATTCTTATAGCTTCCTTGCAAGACACGGCAAAATTCAAAAGGATTAGGATCTCCTGGGATGGTGATCTCCGTACCATTGTATGGGAACTTTAGGGACTGATGGTACGTGGAGGGAACAGCTTTCATTACATGGATCCATGGGCGGCCAAGAATAATGTTGTAAGGCAGCTCAATATCAAGAACTTGACACCTGGTTTCAAGCATAATAGGGCCCAGTTGTATAGGCAAGTGAATAACACCTTCTGAACGGCGTTCTGCATCATCATACCCCTTGATTGTAATACTATGTGCAGTGTTGACGTGATCCTCAGAGTATCCCAATTGCTTTAGTAACTTTAAAGAACAGATGTTGAGACCAGCACCACCATCTATTAGGATGCGTTTGATTTTGCACTTATGGATGAGCACTTCAATATGGAGGGGATCGTTGTGACAAGGATCATGGGAGGGAAGGTCCTTCTCCGAGAAGACCACATTGTAAGGTGAAGCAATATTACCCACTATAGCTTGGAAATCTGCAACTGCTATGTTGTTAGGAACAGACGACTCTTGGAGGGCTTTTTCTAGCACCACTCTATGTGCAGGTGATGACCGTAGAAGGTCCAAAATAGAGATCTGTGCTGGTGTTCTCCCTAGATGTTCGACAAGATTATAATCAGACTGAACTGGAAGCCTAGGTGTAGCTGCACGAATGGTGACATGACCTCGATGAGTAGTAACAGCACAATCTGTAGATTTGCCTTTGATGGTGAGGGTAGACACTCGACTCTCTTCAAAACGACCTACAATGGAATCGAAGGACGTGGAAGTGTGATTGATACCTTTACCTCTATCCTGAGGAGGAGGTGGACCATGATGAGGGAATGGTTCCTTGTACATATCGAGATCCTTGTTCGTGTGTTGCGCTGGTGATTCATTCTCAAAGGTGATTTGATTACCGTCGATGAGGTTTTGGATGAGGTGCTTAAGCTTCATGCAAGATGCGGTTCGATGACCTTTGCTCCTATGGAACTCACAATACTCATTGTCTCTGTAACGTGCAGTTTTGTAGATAGGTTCTCCATAAGGAGGAGCATCAGGTAAGGTTATGAGCCTTTTCTGCAACACTTGCTGTAAGACCGATTCTATGGGCACTCCCAAAGGAGTAAATTGACGTCGCGGAGGGTAATCTTGTTGGGGCCGCTCTTGTTGTCGTTGTTGATTTTGATAAGGCTGCCTTTGTTGCTGCTGTTGTTGAGGTGGAGCTTGACTTGGTTTGGAGAGTTGCAGCGGTGTTTGCAACGTTTGGACATGCTTAGTATCGACCACTCCATCATTGACCACGTTTTTGTTTTTGTTCCAATATTTGGGTTTATCATTCGACTGTTGATGCGAATTGCTATCTTTCGTCTCCTTAAAGATTTTGACCACACCTTTAGTAATGAGGGCCTTCTCAATGTTGATGCCCTTGTATGTGATTTCATCGAAGGTTGTAGCACTAAGGATTTGCAAATGGAAACCTAACTCTTGGTTGAGGTTCTGCACAAAGATGCTAACAAGCTGTTTCTCTGGAATCTTGAAAGGGAATTTACTAGCCATTCGTCTCCATCGTTGGAGGAAAGAAATGAAAGTTTCACCATTTTTCTGTTTATTGTTGCATAGGTCCGTCATGGAAATCTCATGCTCTGCGTTGTAAGAAAAATGGGTGGCAAACTTTTCTGCTAGCTCGTTGAAAGACTTGATACCCGTAGGTAAGTGTGAGAACCATTCTATTGCTTGTCCTCCAAGACTGTGAGGAAAAAGACGCATAAGATATGTGTCGTTGTGAGAAACCTCGAAGCAAGCAAGATAGAATTCCCTAAGATGGTCTTTTGGGTCACCTTTTCCTTTGTACTTATCGAACTTGGGAATAGTGAAATTTTGAGGAAAAGGGATCATTGGTAACGACTGATCAAAAGGATAAGGGCACACTTCCTCCAAGGAGAAGGTCTTTTTGGTGTGGCCAAATGTAAGATCAGATAGCTGTTGTTGCACCTCCGCAATCTTTAGTTCCATAGTCGTGGGAGGGGTTGGTAACGTCTCCTGCTGTCCAAAAAGTGGTTGGTGTTGCCCATATGGAAGATTATAATGTGAGCCATGCGCAGTGGTATTGTAAGGGTCGTAAGATTGATTGGGATTGTATGGATTGTATGATTGGTTCAGATTGGGTTGGAATTGGGGGTTTTGATTAGGTAGAGGTGGACGTGGCGCTAGGTAAGAATGTTGGCTCTGCGATGGTTGAAGAAATGTATTGGGGGGAGGAAAGCTAAAGTGCGTTTGATTAGGTTGTGAAGGTGGCACATAGCTTTGGGAAACCTGATGTTGGGAATGTTGCGAGTGGCTAGGTAATGTATGAAAGAAGTTGAGCGTGGATGAACGTTGTGGAGGAGGAACATAGGTAGAAGTGTTTTGCGACGGTGGGGGCTGATTGAAGATGAGAGTAGAAGAATGTTGTGGTGGAGGGGGCTGCGTGACTCCAATTGGTTGAGAGACATGCAGGTGTGATGATATAGGAGGTGGCATATGTTGAGACCCTTGTTGCATGGCTACATACGTGTTCCCTGGATTGTAATTGGGTGGGAAACCTACGCGTGATGGGGTAACCAAGATTCCACTTGCGCTTGGGGTGGACACTTTAGGAGGTGGTTGCACATTCGATCGAGCTAAGGTGGCTTGCTTAGCTAACTCTGCTTGACATTGGAGAGTTTCTTGTTGGTTTTGATAGATCTCCATAGGAGTCAAAAGTGGTGATATGGGCCTCTCCCCTGTTGGATTTTGAAAAAGGGGATTCCTATACTGCGAGCTTTGAGTAGGTAAGGGCGTAGTCACCGTGGACATGGTTTGCACCGCTTGTATGGTTTCTTGGGTGTTGTTGCTCTCCTTGAGAGTGGACACATCAAAATCTTGAGGTAACTTGGCACCTTGCTTTGCAAGCAAGCGAAAGAAATGATCCTGGTTCTCACTAAGGATTTTATCAAAGGCAGCTATAGCTCTAGGATCTTGTATGAATTCGTCAAGATCTTGCCCATCTTCTTGAGAGGATTGACCTATTTCAAAGTGTCGCTCTTCTTGAGATGGGGGTTGATCTATGACATAACCTTGTGGGACAAAATCCGGAGGCAAGCCTGTGGTATACTGCGGTGTATTTAGCAAAGGGGTTCTATCCTCATGAGGGTTGCTTGGTTCATCTATGTGCGGCATGTTTGGAGAGCTGATTGGTTTTGCCGTGGGTGTATTAGGAGTCACCTTGGGAGTAATGTTGAGACGACCTGATTGTGGTGTGCGAGGGGGTGACTTGTGCTTCTTAGGGACAACTTGCCTAGACTTCATAGTTTGCTGTAGCCTGGTGGTGACCATGGGTTTCACTTAGGCACAATGTAATGCTGGGAATATGTGAGATGCTTTGAAGAAACAGACAAACTCTGATGCACAAAGTACTGACCAAAGGCGCTATACTGTTTGACCAGAGGCGCAAGACTGTGCTATCAAAAGTGTGCTACTGTGGGCCAGAGGCGACGGACTGAGCTACCAATAGCGAGTTACTGCTATGTCAAAGGCGAGCTACAGTGACCAAAAGTGAGCTACTGTTATACCAAGGGCGCTGAAGTAGAGTTTTAGCCAGAGGCGGGTTACTGCTTGACCAAAGGCGATCTACTGTATTACCAAAGGCGAGCTGCTGTAATACCAGGGGCGCTGAAGTAGTGTCTGATGTTTTTCAAAGGCAAAATTTTTTCTGTTTCTGATTGGATTAGTTTGGCAAGAGAAAACACAGCAAACAAGTGGTCAAAAAAGGCACAAGGACTGACACAACAGATAGTGTATGTTCAAGGCTCCAAACAAGCCCAATGTTTCCACAGGTCTAATACAGTTGCAATCAATAACAAGCACTTTGTATCCCTAGAGACAAGGTTTCATTGCAGTAGATCAGCTCACAGCTTAATACTCCGTCGATAAAAATATCATTCCATAAAGGTGTCAGATATTTAGTATCTTTGCGAGAGACGATAGGTAGGGATATCTCACCCTCCCCTTGGAAAGCTCAAGTAGGTCACAAGAGTTTTATGTCCAAGGGAATACTATCTCTTCTCAAGGGAGCCAATGGTGAGTATCTTAAGGGTTTAAATCGATTTCCCTTGCACTGATGATTACCGCAATGTTCGGAGGTAGGTCGGGTAGTCTCTATCTAAATTGGTTCTTAGTGACTTTGAGGGACCAACGCCTTACGAGCAATGCGACAAGCTACTAAAAGCTTTAACCAATCCTACTAAGAGTTTCAAACACTTCGCTCAATGTGAAAATCATTTCCACAAAGGGCTAGTACACCTCTTTTCAGTTTGGCATCACAAGGTAAGGCTGACGTCGGTTAGGACTTGGCTTTCGCCTTATCCCTTTTATATAGCGGTTCAAAGGAAAACTCTGCTTAGGGTCATCCCTTTTGGATGAAACGCAATCCAAAAGCAGGCCCTTCTAAAGGAAGTACAAAAAAAGTAAAAACAAGCACGTCACACAAAGGTTCAATTGTCCCGTTATAAGAAAAATAAGGTGCAACTAAGCTATGCACACACACGATTGTAGTTGTAAATTGTCCCTTATGAAATGAAGTGTTTGGCATTCATGTCCAGTGTCCTTTAGAAAATTGAGGTGTTTGTTCATACATGTCCATTGTCCCTTAAGAAAAGCAGTATGTTCCTAAGACTTAGATTGCAAGAAAAGATTTGTTCAATTATCCTTTTAAGCATGCAATGTGTTTCTAAGACTTAGTGAGATAGATCAAGAGGTCTTCAATGCTCATCCTGCATGAACATGTTAAAAACACCTATTTGCTCTGTATGAGTAATAAGAAGCTGCAACAAGTGATATTAGGTCCACACAAACTCAAAAGTTAGCAAGTGCTTGAAGTCAGAGATTGAGAATAGGCCAATGAGTGGTCTTAAAAAATAGATCTCAGAAAATCTTTGAAAAAATATTACCACTGTGTAGAGGATAGAAAAATACCAACTTTCAAAAAAAACATCACCTGAATCCGAGTCTGTTTGTGAAAGTTATGAAGCTTGAAAAGTCAAAAAACTGTGACGAGACAAAGACAGCAGTGAGAAAATCAATTTTCTGAAAAATCAGAGAATCTTGAGAAAAAACCAATTTCACCACGATGTAGATCATGAAATTCTAGCCTATTTCAAAAAAAAAAGCACTGAAATACGTGTCCGTATGACCAAGATAATGAGGTTTGAAAATCGCCTATTCATTTAAAAAGCTCATTGAAAAGGGGTCTGTCTTAGCCCCCTGTGACTGGCTCCTGGTCACTGATGTGACCTGCTGCTGGGCTGAAGGTGCTTTATTTTTTTTCAAAAAATAAAAAGAAAAAAGAAAAAAGATTCTCTTTACTTTGTTTTACTTTCTAAAAGAAATAAAAACTAAAAACACTTCATTTTTTATTTGTTTTATTTGTTTTTTTTTTTTTGGTTTTTGTTTTTGCTTTTTTATTTTTGGATTTAATAAAACTAAATAAAACCAAAGAACCCAATAACATAAAGGAAACAAATTTAAATAAAAGCCATGAATCACAAATCAAAGATGAATAAAGACTTTTACCGAAATCTGTATTGTTTCCTTTGGATTGAATGTGGATTGCTCAATGAAGTTGCGAAGCCATAGCTGCAACAAGCAAGTAGTGTGCTCAAGAGATCAATGTCAAAAGATTGTAAGGGTTGCGCCAAGATCAATGTTAAAAGATCGTAAAGTGGCTGCGCCAAGATCAATGTTAAAAGATCGTAAAGTGGCTCAAGAAGATCAATGTCAAAAGATCGTAAGGTGGCTCAAGAAGATCGTAAAGGTGCTCAATCAAATCGTTGTATGCTCAAAGCGCTGTCAAGTATGCCTGAGAATAAAATCGAAGAGAGAGAGAATGAAGGAGATGAGGGGGGTTTATATAGATTTCATCAAAGATCGATCAATGGTCCAGATAATTCAGAAGAATCAACGGAGGAGATGAGTTGAGGAATGTGCAACGAATGAGAAGAAGACATGTGTCTTGCTTGCTTTTGCATGAGAGGAGTTATCAAGAATAGAAGAATGAGTTAACTGAAGAAATAAATCAATTAAAAGAATAAAGCAATCAGTTAAGTGATTTAAAACAAGAAGAAGAGATTTGCATGAGAAAAGAAGATATTTTGCTTTATTAAATATAGAAATATTTAATTGATGAGCAAAAAAGCTTGAGTTATTTTTAGAGATAACTCAAATTAGAAGAAAAAGCAATTTAAATAAATAATTGATTTATTTAAATTTAGAGAAGATATTTATGGAAGAAATAATTAAATAATTGGAATTATTTAATTTAGAAGATTTGAAAAGCAAATTAAATAAATAAATTTATTTAATTATTGTGCATGATTTTGGAAGAACATAAGATTATAAATAAAATATTTGATTTTATTTATTTTTAGAGGATTGAGATAATTTAAATAAATTTGATTTGATTTATTTAAATTTAGAAGAACAATTGATTTAATTAAATAATGTAAATTATTTAATTGTAGATAAGATAGAATTGTGATGAATTAATTAAATAATGGGATATATTTAATTAATGTGGATGTGAATTTTGGAAGGAGGATAATGATCAAATTAAATAATTATAATTATTTAATTGTGGAAGAATAATAGAGGAATTTAATTTAATTAATTAAATAAAGAGGATTTATTTAATTAATGTTGAATTTAGGAGATTTAGAAGAATTTGATGAAAATTAATTAAATAATTAGATTATTTAATTAATGTTGTAATGCAGGTGATTAGACAGATAACAGAATGCCAGTGATTTGATGACACGGTCATTTTAGGGTGTCTACATTTTGCCCCTCTTTGATGCAATGCAGCATGTAGCGTTGCATCAAAGAAAACGATTGTTGAAGATGTAATACAATTTTTTGATGCCCCAGTGTAGGTAGTTGCCCCAGCGTAGCTGGCGTAGGGTGCCCCCTCGAGAGGAAAGACATGGAAGCGACAGAAGAACTGTGTTGACGCTAGACTAGAAGATTTGTTGGAGATAGGTGAGGTTGGGTTGATGATAGATAGAAGAAAGGAGATAGAAGAGAACATAAGAGAAAGACTGTTGATTGATCTTTGCTGGAAAACTATATAAGGCCATGGAAAAATGGATGAATGAGCTTGTTGCAATGGCTTCGCATTTGTATATAAAGAGCGATCCTTATTTTTGATATAGCACATAGATAGTTCGCCACCAAGGTATAAAAGACCAAGGTGCAGTAATATCCGAGTGCGTGGACGTTGACTCTGCAACAAATGGTTTGAACTTAGATCCCCTTAAACATAATATAACCTTGTTGGAACATGCGAATAAGCCATAGTCTTGAACATAAAATAAACTTCAATACATGTAAATGCAAGAAGAATTATTAATATGTAAGATGCTAGGTCCTAACACACACAAGATAAATAGAATGCCAAGAAAGATACTAAAGATCATTCCTCAAACACGGCACACAGAAAGCAATGACTATGCCCCCAATCCGTACTGCATCGCAACATACCAAGATTATAGATAAATCAAGGTAGTCTTGAATAGGTATTGGAAAAGGAACAAAAGATAAAACATAACACAAATTGACTGACTTACAAAGTAAACATACAGCCAACATATTCTCTTGCCAAAGAGGTTGCTTAGGATAGATTGGATAGGAAAGATAACAGCCTTATCGTAGGAAGTCTGTGTCCGTTAAAGGGTGCTATCTACCTAAAAAGACAATGTCTTGCTGCAGGAAATGTCACATGTCGCAGGAGACGCGTGCGTTGGTCTCGACAATGGAACACTTCGTAGAAGACAAGCTTGTTGATCTAGGGCTTGGTTAAGTGGTACTTAGCTGATGTTGGCAATCGGTATGTAGGACAGTAGATGACTCCGGAAGTAGGCCTCTTTGCTTCAGGTTTGCGAAGGACTACTGCTTTGAAAGGATGCGCTAGCTTGCTGCTTGAGTTAGTCAAGTCGAGGCGAATGGATTTTGAAAAACGGAAGACTAGAAGGATGAAATGTTAATGGATTGGGACGGGTGGAGAATGATGGATCGTGTGTGCCTGAGTACTAGATACATCCTTCGTATTCCAGACTGCCTACATACCCTGTATCCACGGGATCAAGGCACACTTACGATGGAAGATGAACGTGATAAATATGTAGTTCTGGATAGAGTGATGAATGGGTCAAGGTGAAAGGGGGAGATCTTATGTACCTGAGTACTGGAAACGTCCTTCATATTCTAGACTGCCTACATACCCATATCCATGGGATCAAGGTACCTTAAGATTGAGAAGAGATGATATGTAGTTCTGGTTATTGTGATGATGTAGAAGAAGAGCGGAGAAAAGGTGATCTTATGTACCTGAGTACTGGAAACGTCCTTCGTATTCCAGACTGCCTACATACCCATATCCATGGGATCAAGGTACCTTAAGATTGAGAAGAGATGATATGTAGTTCTGGTTATTGTGATGATGTAGAACAAGTGTTGAGAAGATAACCACCTTATCGCAGGAGCGAAGTGTCTGTTAAAGGGTGTTACCTGTGGAAATGAGACAAGATTGAAGTATGCGCTGCGAACCACGAACAAGGAACCAATCCTAGACTAAAGCTAAGGAAAGAGTTGCCCCCATTCTAGTAGAGGAAACTGTAGGGGTGACCGCCGAAGAAGACACAGAAAGACTTGACCTAGGACAAGACAGTGTTAACTGTAGACACAGATCAAGACGTGGGATGACGATGAGGGACACTGACAAATTTCCAAGCTATACTAGATAGGGAGATGGAAATGCAAACAAAGTCAATGGTTTTATTATGGATGAATGGATGAAGCAGGTTGCGAACTGGACAAGGAGTGGACAGGACTCGATAGACGATGGATGCTGACTCTACGCATAGTGCCTGTTTGCCAGGTTTTCACTATGGTACTTATCCAAGGTGCCTGTTTTCCAGGTTTTCACCAGAGGATGGATGTTTTTGTATTTTTGTATTTTTCATTTTTTTTTTTTTTTGACTTTTTTGATGTTTTTGATTTTTTGTGGGAATACTCTGAGGATTAGGCATAGAACTTCTTGAGATGGACACTGTTAAGTGGCTCATCTAGAGGAATGCTGTCAGGTGTAGCTAAAGTATAAGCTCCCGAGCCATATGCTGCTGTGACAATGAAGGGACCTAACCAGTTAGGCTCAAACTTGCCCTTCTTCTCTCGATCTGCTTGGTTTCTCTGATTCTCCTTAAGTACAAGATCACCAACTTGAAACCGTCTTTCTTTGATCTTTTTGTTGTAATTACGCCGGAGGCGGTTTTGATAGACATGGAGATGATTAAGTGCGGCAAGGTGCCTCTCATCTAGTAGTTCAAGCTCAGCTAATCTGGAAGTGCGATACTCATCTCCACCGATCAGGTCCTGCATGGATACTCTGAGGGATGGGATCTCGACCTCTATAGGTAGGATGGCTTCAGAGCCAAAGACCAAGGCATATGGTGTGGCACCAGTCGGTGTTCTGATACTAGTGCAGTAGGCCCATAGGGCGGGATTGAGTTGCAAGTGCCAATCACGACCAGCTTCATTGACTGTTTTCTTGAGGATTTTGAGAATGGTTTTATTGGAAGCTTCAGCTTGGCCGTTACTCTACGGATAGTAGGGAGTTGAAAAGCGATGTTGGATATTGTATTGTATGCATAAGGCACGAACATCTTGGTTCTTGAATGGTCTCCCATTATCAGTGACAATAGCTTGGGGAATACCATACCGGCATATGAGGTAGTTTAGGATAAACTTGGCTATTTGTTTACCGGTGATATAGGTCATAGGAATGGCTTCCACCCACTTCGTGAAATACTCAGTAGCGGTAATGATAAACTTGTGGCCATTGGAGGAGGAAGGGTGGATTTGTCCTACGAGGTCGAGACCCCATTGAGAAAAAGGCAATGGAGTTGTCACAGGTTGTAACTCATGAGCGGCTGTGTGAATCAAATCTCCATGTTGCTGACATTGTAGACACTTCTTAGCAAACTGTGCAGCATCTTGCTCTATTGTAGGCCAGTAATAACCTATTCTGAGTATCTTCTTAGCAAGATTAGGACCGGTAGAATGTGCGCCACAGACACCTTCGTGTATGTCTCGTAAGGTAACTTCGGCTTCTTCCGCGTTAAGACATCGTAAGAGGATACCATCGAGACTCCGGTGATATAGTGTATCACCCAGAATGATGTAACGAGAGGATCGACGGATAAAGGTTTTGCGTTGGGTGGATGATAGGTCAGGAGGAAAGGTATTGTGTTTGAGGTATTCATAGATATCTTCGTACCATGGGGAATTGGGACCAACAAGTTCGCAGATGATTTCAGTAACAGGAACATCGACGGCTGGTATCAACAATTGCTCGATCAAGAATTCACACTTCTGTGTATTAGCAGGCATATCAATTAGTGACCCTACAGAAGCCATAGAATCTGCAGCTTTATTATGTTCTCTTGGAATTTGCTCAAATGTGATGCTAGAAAAATGTGGTTTGTAGGCATCCACTAGTTGTTTGTAGGGGACCAACTTTTCATCCTTTGTTTGGTATTCATCTGTGACTTGGCGAATGACTAGCTGTGAGTCTCCATATACTTGTAATTCTGTGATATCCCATTGAACTGCTGTATTGAGACCTATAAGGAGTGCTTCATACTCGGCTATGTTGTTGGTGCAAGGGAATGCTAGCCGATATGACTTTGGAATGTAATCATTTTGAGGTGTAACAAATAAGATGCCAGCTCCTGATCCATGCTGTGTGTAAGAACCGTCAAAGTATAACTTCCACATTATGGAGTTAGCAAGAGTGAATAGATTCTCATCAGGAAAGTCTGCGACCATAGGATGTGTATCTTTCATAGGTGCTTCTGCTAGTTGATCCGCGAGGGCTTGTCCTTTGATTGCTTTATGATCTGTGTACTCAATGTCGAACTCACTAAGGATCATAACCCATTTAGCCAGTCTGCCTGTGAGAGCTGCTTTTGCTAATAGATATTTCAAGGGATCAATCTTGGCTATCAGATTTGTGTGTTGGTTCAGTATGTAATGTCGCAACTTTTGGGAGGCGAACACTACTGCTAGACAAGCCCTTTCCATTGGTGAATAATTGAGCTCATACCCCACCAAGGTTCTACTGATATAGTAAATTGCGTGCTCTCTGCCTGAGTCATCATTTTGTGCTAGCAGGGCCCCTAGGGCCGAATTTGTAGTGGAGATGTACAATATCAAAGGTTTGTCCGCAACTAGTGGAACCAATACAGGAGGTGTAGCTAGATACTCCTTAAGTTGATCAAACGCTGCCTGACACTTGTTGTCCCATCGAAACGAGACATCCTTTCGGAGCAAGTGTTGAAAGGGTTGACATTTATCTGCTAGCTGTGATATAAAACGCCTGATGGACTGTAACCTTCCTTGGAGGCTCCTTAATGCTTTAAGGTTCTTTGGTGGAGGCATCTCCACTATAGCCTTTACTTTTGCTGGATCTACTTCGATGCCCCTACGAGATACTATGTATCCCAACAGCTTCCCTGATGTGACACCGAAGACACACTTCTTAGGATTAAGTCTTACTTGGTATTTTTCAAGCCTGTCGAAGATCTATCCTAGGACTTGTATATGTTCTGCTCTAGAAGATTTAGCCAATATATCATCCACATAGTCTTCCATGATGTGATGAAATAGATCGTGGAAGATCACTGTCATAGCTCGCTGATAGGTTGCTCCTGCATTCTTCAGACCAAATGGCATAACACACCAACAGTAATTGCCCCAAGGACATGTAAAGGTTGTTTTGTGTTGATCCTCCTCAGCTATTCTAATCTAGTTGTAGCCTGAGAATCCATCCATAAGAGAAAGCATCTCGTGACCTGCTGTCAAGTCCACTATAATGTCAATGTTTGGTAGTGGAAAATCATCTTTAGGACATGCCTTATTGAGATCTCTGAAATCATTACACATGCGGATGCGCCCATTAGGTTTAGATACAGGTACAATGTTTGAGACCCAATCTGAATAGTCGATAGGTCGTATGAACTTTGCATCTAATAGCTTTTGTACCTCCACCTTCACTAAGAGAGCTATCTGTGGGTGCATTTTTCTCAATTTCTACTTGACTGGTTTCACCTTGGGATCAACTGTCAGATAATGAACTACCAGCTTAGGGTCTAGCCCTGGCATATCTGCATAGGTCCATGCAAAGTTGATGGTTCATTGCAAGAAGAAGTTGTTAAGATTTCTGTGCTCTGTATCAGATAATGATGCCGCTAGGAATGTTGTCTTTGGATTTTGTTCTGTACCTAGGTTGATCTCTGTAGAATCTTCCACTAGGAGAGTAGATTTCTCTTGATACTTAGAAGGTAAGGGAAGGTCAAATCCTCCATCCTCAGGTGCCACAGTTGGGTTTTCACCTTTGGATACGTCCTTTATTTTTACTATTTTATGATCAGGAGGTGCCACAGTGTGGTTTTCACCTAGAGATCTTTCTTTATTTGCACTTTTGCGACTAGAGGATTTGGTATTCTCACCAAAGTAAGCCATGGGCTCAAGTTCCATTACAAAACCTGCCTTGTGATCGCCAAGAGGGATACCTTCCCGAAGTCCCATGAACTCAGCTAAAGCTTCGTCATTCTGAAATACATCTATAACGGGGGCCCCTTGTTGGTCCCAATCGATAAGTTCAGGGTAGACAAGCGTGACATTCTGGGTGCTGGTGGTGGAAGTTAAGGATACGGAGGATAGTGTAAAAATGGAGGATTCTGTGAATAGATTGGTCATGTGGAGGGAAGAGTCATCGGTGATATCCTCTGTAGATGTCGAATCGGCGGGAAACTTGTCAGCTACCTCGTCGAGGATATACTCGATGTCCGAGGCGCGTGGTACCTTCTTACCAAATCCTAATCCTTTCTTGTCTAGCTTCTTTGTTACCACAATGGGCTCCATAGTGCCTTGATTCTATTTCCCAAGGCCACCTTTGCCTTTATAGCCCATGTTTTTCACTATCCTTAAGCCATTGCCATACTGCTTGACTGGTATCGTGACTGGTTCTTTCTCCTTGTAGAGCCAAGAAGAGATGTCCTCAATAGTTTCCTCTTCCAATAACTGTCCATGTTGGAATTGGGTTAGGAATGGTGGGGGAGGAATATTTGCTTTTTTGGTAACTTTAGCAATGGGTGGTTTGCCGTAAGATTTTGGAGATAAAGGCATCCGCCCTACACAACAAGATTCGGAGATATCATAAGTGCCAAAGCCTATATCTCGAAAGCGAGCTGTGATTTTGGGGAGGGGTGCAGGTTCACTTGTGGAGGCTTGTGTGAGAGTTTCAGGGTCAACATAGAGAGGGGATTCAAGGGCTTTGTCATTTTTAGGCAATTGGTTGCAATTCTTATAGCTTCCTTGCAAGACACGGCAAAATTCAAAAGGATTAGGGTCTCCTGGGATGGTGATCTCTGTACCATTGTATGGGAACTTGAGGGACTGATGGTACGTGGAGGGAACAGCTTTCATTGCATGGATCCATGGGCGGCCTAGAATAATGTTGTAAGGCAGCTCAATATCAAGGACTTGACACCTAGTTTCAAGCATGACAGGGCCCAGTTGTATAGGCAAGTGAATAACACCTTCTGAACGGCGTTCTGCATCATCATACCCCTTGATTGTAATACTATGATCGGTGTTGATGTGATCCTGAGAGTATCCCAATTGCTTTAGTATCTTTAAAGAACAGATGTTGAGACCAGCACCACCATCTATGAGGATGCATTTGATTTTGCGCTTATGGATGAGCACTTCAATATGGAGGGCATCGTTGTGACAAGGATCATGGGAGGGAAGGTCTTTCTCAGAGAAGACCACATTGTAAGGCGAAGCAATATTACCCACTATAGCTTGGAAATCTGTGACTGCTATGTTGTTAGGAACGGAGGACTCTTGGAGGGCCTTTTCTAGCACTACTCGATGTGCAGGTGATGACCGTAGAAGGTCCAAAATAGAGATCTGTGCTGGTGTTCTCCCTAGATGTTCGACAAGATTATAATCAGACTGAACCAGAAGCCTAGGTGTAGGTGCACGAATGGTGACATGACCTCGACGAGTAGTAACAGCACAATCCGTAGATTTACCTTTAATGGTGAGGGTAGACACTCGACTCTCTTCAAAACGACCTACAATGGAATCGAAGGACGTGGAAGCGTGATTGATACCTTTACCTCTATCTTGAGGAGGAGGTGGACCATGATGAGGGAATGGTTCCTTGTACATATCGAGATCCTTGTTCATGTGTTGCGCTGGTGATTCATTCTCAAAGGTGATTTGATTACCGTTGATGAGGTTTTGGATGAGGTGCTTAAGCTTCATGCAAGATGCAGTTCGATGACCTTTGCTCCTATGGAACTCACAATACTCATTGTCTCTGTAACGTGCAGTTTTGTAGATAGGTTCTCCATAAGGAGGAGCATCAGGTAAGGTTATGAGCCTTTTCTGCAAAGCTTGCTGTAAGACCGATTCGATGGGCACTCCCAAAGGAGTAAATTGACGTCGCGGAGGGTAATCTTGTTGAGGCCACTCTTGTTGTCGTTGCTGTTGGTTGGGATAAGGCTGCCTTTGTTGCTGCTGTTGTTGAGGTGGAGCTTGACTTGGTTTGGAGAGTTGCAGCGGTGTTTGCAACGTTTGGACATGCTTAGTATCGACCACTCCATCATTGACCACGTTTTTGTTTTTATTCCAATATTTGGGTTTATCATTCGACTGTTGATGCGAATTGCTATCTTTTGTCTCCTTAAAGATTTTGACCACACCCTTAGCGATGAGGGCCTTCTCAATGTTGATACCCTTGTATGTGATTTCATCGAAGGTTGTAGCACTAAGGATTTGCAAATGGAAACCTAACTCTTGGTTGAGGTTCTGTACAAATATGCTAACAAGCTATTTCTCCGGAATCTTGAAAGGGAATTTACTAGCCATTTGTCTCCATCGCTGAAGGAAAGAAATGAAAGTCTCGCCATTTTTCTGTTTATTGTTGCATAGATCCATCATGGAAATCTCATGCTCTGCGTTGTAAGAAAAATGGGTGGCAAACTTTTCTGCTAGTTCGTTGAAAGACTTGATACCCGTAGGTAAGTGTGAGAACCATTCTATTGCTTGTCCTCCAAGACTGCGAGGAAAAAGACGCATAAGATATGTGTCGTTGTGAGAGACCTCAAAGCAAGCAAGATAGAATTCCCTAAGATGGTCTTTTGGGTCACCTTTTCCTTTGTACTTATCGAACTTTGGAATAGTGAAATTTTGAGGAAAAGGGATCATTGGTAATGACCGATCAAAAGGATAAGGGCACACTTCCTCCAAAGAGAAGGTCTTTTTGGTGTGGCCAAACGTAAGATCAGATAGCTGTTGTTGCACCTCTGCAATCTTTAGTTCCATAGTCGTGGGAGGGGTTGGTAACATCTCCTGTTGTCCAAAAAGTGGTTGGTGTTGCCCATATGGAAGATTATAATGTGAGCCATGCGCAGTGGTATTGTAAGGGTCGTAAGATTGATTGGGATTGTATGGATTGTATGATTGGTTCAGATTGGGTTGGAATTGGGGGTTTTGATTAGGCAGAGGTGGAGGTGGCGCTAGGTAAGAATGTTGGCTCTGCAATGGTTGAAGAAACGTATTGGGGGGAGGAAAGCTAAAGTGCGTTTGATTAGGTTGTGAAGGTGGCACATAGCTTTGAGAAACCTAATGTTGGGAATGTTGCGAGTGGCTAGGTAATGTATGAAAGAAGTTGAGCGTGGATGAACGTTGTGGAGGAGGAACATAGGTAGAAGTGTTTTGCGACGGTGGGGGTTGATTGAAGATGAGAGTAGAAGAATGTTGTGGTTGGGGCTGCGTGACTCCAATTGGTTGAGAGACATGCAGGTGTGATGATATAGGAGGTGGCATATGTTGAGACCCTTGTTGCATGGCTACATACGTGTTCCCCGGATTGTAATTGGGTGGGAAACCTACGCGTGATGGGGTAACCAAGATTCCACTTGCGCTTGGGGTGGACACTTTAGGAGGTGGTTGCACATTCGACCGAGCTAAGGTGGCTTGCTTAGCTAACTCTGCTTGATGTTGGAGAGTTTCTTGTTGGTTTTGATAGATCTCCATAGGAGTCAAAAGTGGTGATATGGGCCTCTCCCCTGTTGGATTTTGAAAAAGGGGATTCCTATACTGCGAACCTTGAGTAGGTAAGGGCGTAGTTGCCATGGACATGGTTTGCACTGCTTGTATGGTTTCTTGGGTCTTGTTGCTCTCCTTGAGAGTGGACACATCAAAATCTTGAGGTAACTTGGCACCTTGCTTTGCAAGCAAGCGAAAGAAATGATCCTGGTTCTCACTAAGGATTTTATCAAAGGCAGCTATAGCTCTAGGATCTTGTATAAATTCATCCAGATCTTGCCCATCTTCTTGAGAGGATTGACCTATTTCAAAGTGTCGCTCTTCTTGAGATGGGGTTTGATCTACGATATAACCTTGTGGGACAAAATCTGGAGGCAAGCCTGTGGTATACTGCGGTGCATTTATCAAAGGGGTTCTATCCTCATGAGGATTGCTTAGTTCATCTATGTGCGGCATGTTTGGAGAGCTGATTGGTTTTGCCGCGGGTGTATTAGGAGTCACCTTGGGAGTAATGTTGAGATGACCTGATTGTGGTGTGCGAGGGGGTGACTTGTGCTTCTTAGGGACAACTTGCCTAGACTTCATAGTTTGCTGTAGCCTAGTGGTGACCATGGGGTATGTTTAGGACACAATGTAATGCTGGGAATCTATGAGATGCTTTGAAGAAATGGACAAACTCTGATGCACAAAGTACTGAACCAAAGGCGCTATACTGTTTGACCAGAGGCGCAGGACTGTGCTACCAAAAGCGTGCTACTGTGGGCCAGAGGCGACGGACTGAGCTGCCAATAGCGAGTTACTGCTATGCCAAAGGTGAGCTACAGTGACCAAAAGCAAGCTACTGTTATACCAAGGGCGCTGAAGTAGAGTTTTGCCAGAGGCGGGTTACTGCTGACCAAAGGCGATCTACTGTATTACCAAAGGCGAGCTGCTATAGTACCAGGGGCGCTGAAGTAGTGACTGATGTTTTTCAAAGGCAAAGATGTTTCTGTTTCTGATTGGATTGGTTTGGCAAGAGAAAACACAGCAAACAAGTGGTCAAAAAAGGCACAAGGACTGACACAACATATAGTGTATGTTCAAGGCTCCAAACAAGCCCAATGTTTCCATAGGTCAAATACAGTTGCAATCAATAACAAGCACTTTTTATCCCTAGAGACAAGGTTTCATTGCAGTAGATCAGCTCACAGCTTAATACTCCATCGATAAAAATATCATTCCATAAAGGTGTCAGATATTTAGTATCTTTGCGAGAGACAATAGGTAGGGATATCTCACCCTCCCCTTGGAAAGCTCAAGTAGGTCACAAGAGCTTTATGTCCGAGGGAATACTATCTCTTCTCAAGGGAGCCAATGGTGAGTGTCTTAAGGGTTTAAATCGATTTCCCTTGCACTGATGATTACCGCAATGTTCAGAGGTAGGTCGGGTAGTCTCTATCTAAATTGGTTCTTAGTGACTTTGAGGGACCAACGCCTTACGAGCAATGCGACAAGCTACTAAAAGCTTTAACCAATCCTACTAAGAGTTTCAAACACTTCGCTCAATGTGAAAATCATTTCCACAAAGGGCTAGTACACCTCTTTTCAGTTTGGCATCACAAGGTAAGGCTGACGTCGGTTAGGACTTGGCTTTCGCCTTATCCCTTTTATATAGCGGTTCAAAGGAAAACTCCGCTTAGGGTCGTCCCTTTTGGATGAAACGCAATCCAAAAGCAGGCCCTTCTAAAGGAAGTACAAAAAATGTAAAATCAAGCACGTCACACAAAGGTTCAATTGTCCCGTTATAAGAAAAATAAGGTGCAACTAAGCTATGCACATACACGATTGTAGTTGTAAATTGTCCCTTATGAAATGAAGTGTTTGGCATTCATGTCCATTGTCCTTTAGAAAATTGAGGTGTTTGTTCATACATGTCCATTGTCCCTTAAGAAAAGCAGTATGTTCCTAAGACTTAGATTGCAAGAAAAGATTTGTTCAATTATCCTTTTAAGCATGCAATGTGTTTCTAAGACTTAGTGAGATAGATCAAGAGGTCTTCAATGCTCATCCTGCATGAACATGTTAAAAACACCTATTTGCTCTGTATGAGTAATAAGAAGCTGCAACAAGTGATATTAGGTCCACACAAACTCAAAAGTTAGCAAGTGCTTGAAGTCAGAGATTGAGAATAGGCCAATGAGTGGTCTTAAAAAATAGATCTCAGAAAATCTTTGAAAAAATATTACCACTGTGTAGAGGACAGAAAAATACCAACTTTTAAAAAAAACATCACCTGAATCCGAGTCCGTTTGTGAAAGTTATGAAGCTTGAAAAGTCAAAAAACTGTGACGAGACAAAGACAGCAGTGAGAAAATCAATTTTCTGAAAAATTAGAGAATCTTGAGAAAAAACCAATTTCACCACGATGTAGATCACGAAATTCTAGCCTATTTAAAAAAAAAAGCACTGAAATACGTGTCCGTATGACCAAGATAATGAGGTTTGAAAATCGCCTATTCATTTAAAAAGCTCATTGAAGAGGGGTCTGTCTTAGCCCCCTGTGACTGGCTCCTGGTCACTGATGTGACCTGCTGTTGGGCTGAAGGTGCTTTATTTTTTTTTCAAAAAAATAAAAATAAAAAAAATAAAAAAAAAAATAAAAAGAACCCAAATTCACAAATCAAATAAATGGAAAAATGGATTAAATCTAAACTAAATAAAACCAAAGAACCCAATAACATAAAGGAAACGAATTTAAATAAAAGCCATGAATCACAAATCAAAGATGAATAAAGACTTTTACTGAAATCTGTATTGTTTCCTTTGGATTGAATGTGGATTGCTCAATGAAGTTGCGAAGCCATAGCTGCAACAAGCAAGTAGTGTGCTCAAGAGATCAATGTCAAAAGATCGTAAGGGTTGCGCCAAGATCAATGTTAAAAGATCGTAAAGTGGCTGCGCCAAGATCAATGTTAAAAGATCGTAAAGTGGCTCAAGAAGATCAATGTCAAAAGATCGTAAGGTGGCTCAAGAAGATCGTAAAGGTGCTCAATCGAATCGTTGTATGCTCAAAGCGCTGTCAAGTATGCCTGAGAATAAAATCGAAGAGAGAGAGAATGAAGGAGATGAGGGGGGTTTATATAGATTTCATCAAAGATCGATCAATGGTCCAGATAATTCAGAAGAATCAACGGAGGAGATGAGTTGAGGAATGTGCAACGAATGAGAAGAAGACATGTGTCTTGCTTGCTTTTGCATGAGAGGAGTTATCAAGAATAGAAGAATGAGTTAACTGAAGAAATAAATCAATTAAAAGAATAAAGCAATCAGTTAAGTGATTGAAAACAAGAAGAAGAGATTTGCATGAGAAAAGAACATATTTTGCTTTATTAAATATAGAAATATTTAATTGATGAGCAAAAAAGCTTGAGTTATTTTTAGAGATAACTCAAATTAGAAGAAAAAGCAATTTAAATAAATAATTGATTTATTTAAATTTAGAGAAGATATTTATGGAAGAAATAATTAAATAATTGGAATTATTTAATTTAGAAGATTTGAAAAGCAAATTAAATAAATAAATTTATTTAATTATTGTGCATGATTTTGGAAGAACATAAGATTATAAATAAAATATTTGATTTTATTTATTTTTAGAGGATTGAGATAATTTAAATAAATTTGATTTGATTTATTTAAATTTAGAAGAACAATTGATTTAATTAAATAATGTAAATTATTTAATTGTAGATAAGATAGAATTGTGATGAATTAATTAAATAATGGGATATATTTAATTAATGTGGATGTGAATTTTGGAAGGAGGATAATGATCAAATTAAATAATTATAATTATTTAATTGTGGAAGAATAATAGAGGAATTTAATTTAATTAATTAAATAAAGAGGATTTATTTAATTAATGTTGAATTTAGGAGATTTAGAAGAATTTGATGAAAATTAATTAAATAATTAGATTATTTAATTAATGTTGTAATGCAGGTGATTAGACAGATAACAGAATGCCAGTGATTTGATGACACGGTCATTTTAGGGTGTCTACAATACTAAAAATAGACTGATGTCCTGACATGCGAACAATAAACTTATGTCCTGCCTTGTAGGGGTGCTCCTGCACCACAGACTAAATCAAAATGATCCATCCTTCTCCGGTCAATGCTTCAAGTGTAAGAGGTATGGTCATGTAGATCAAATGAATGTAGAAATATGATAATGAATAATGCTAACAATAGAGGAATTAGCAATTCTTTCAATGGTAACTGTTTTGTTTGCAATGAATTTGGACACATGGATAATCAGTGCAGATCAAGAGAAAATTAGGTTTATAAGAAAAGAAATGTTGTGTGCTTTATTTACAATAAATCTGGTCATGTTGCAAGATTATGCAGAAGTAGGAACAATGAAAGAAGAGGTCTAATAAACAGAAAACTGGATGACCAGAAACAAGACAGAGGCAAAAGGGAAATTGATGTGAATGAGATACAGAGAGAAATGAACAAGACTTGGGTACAGAAAGATACAATAATCAATGGTGATGGGTCTGCACCGGAATCCAGTGCTAACAATTCCTCTAAGAATTAAGTCAAAAGCTCTGGCTCAGGTGGAGCTGCATTGAACATTAAATTCCCCCAGTCAGTAAGTAGGTGCTTGAATATGACACAATAAAAGAAGATATTTTGAATTGTTTCAGAACCTTTGGAAGGATTTTTAGAAGGAAAGATGTTGATATGAAAACTTGCGGTGTGATTCATGAAGAATTGACAAAAATAGAGTAACCGGATAAAGTTAGGGCAACACATTTATTACAATGCCAAATTAGGTTTTGCAAAAGATAAAAGGTCACTTGGTCACACATTTGAATCACTTTACATTTGGAGGAAATAAGAAGAAGATTATTTGAGCTACAAATCTAGAGACTGAAGTGCAAAGAACAAATTCAATGGCTGATTGATCAAACCTAACTCCATAGAAGAAAAAGGTACTTCTCTGTGAAGCTTTGAATCTAAAATTTGTTGAGATGGCTACTCCTCATGTTGTTGACATTATTGAAATACCTCAACCCAAATTTAAGAAGCATCCTTACAAATCAATAGAAGTCAACCTATTAGGTGCTTTTTCAAGTGTTCCATATGGTGTGCTACATGTTGAAGACATTAGGGTTTATATTCATGGAAAAATAGATGAATTTGGAGATTCAAGGTATGTAGACCTATTTGAGAAACAACTCAGGGATGAAAATCACGAACTTAAACTTGAGAATAAGGCACTACAAGATAAACACTTTATTCAAATCATGGGGTTTCCAACATTTGATGAGGATGAATGGGTCTGATATGTTTTGAGTCGGATGCATGATGAATTTATTTGGTTGTTAAAACCATTCATGATTACCAAGGATGCTATCAAAATTGTAACCAGATTAAACTCAACCAGTGGATTACCCATGCTGAAAGCTGTGTAAAACTAGACAGTGACTAATGCTCCTGGTGCCAAGTTTAACAAAAGGGCAATGACCATTAATGATATTATAGAACTGAATGTCAAGTTCACCTCCATGGTTATTGGGTACAAGATTTACCACTCGAGCAAAGAAAATCCTATTTCTAGAACAACCATATATGCTGCATACAAGATGCTAAAGGAAAATACTAATTATGACTTGTGTGAATTACTGTAAAATCAACTGATTGAAAATTTAAACAAAATCAAGCAAGATAAGAAACAAACAGGTGCTCTAGTGGAACTCTCTTCCACTTCAAGAACTACTAGGAGCTCTGCTACTGCCCCTGTTCCTTCCAAGATTGCAAAACTAGAAGCAAGATCATCTAGAAAATGGGAGAAAAGGAAGAAAACAAAAGCATCCCAGAGCTATGAAAGCATAAGAGAAGAAGAAGATATAGATTTTGACATTGAATTTAAGGAACTAAAGGCCACTGGAACAAAAGCTACAAAAGTAACCAAAGAAAAGTCCTCTGGAAGCAAAAGGGCTAGTAAAAAGCAAAAGACAGAAGCATATGAGGATTATGTTGAGAAGCCCACACTTTCCCTAGAGGATGTGATAAAGTCAATCACTGTAGATGGTAATCTAAAACCCATGATTGAATTATATGATGAATACAATGATGTGGATAAAAGGGTGTTGGAGGAAGCAACTATCAAATATCTCAACATCTATAATAAGGCACTAATTGAGATAACTTTTGAGGTTCCACAAAGTCTGGAAAATATTTTAGAGTTGAGAAAATAAAATGCCAAGAGAAAAGACATGGAGATCAGGGAACATGAGCTAGTAAATCTGTGTCCTCAAATTTCACTTGATCAAATAGATATGATATTTAAGGAAGTCAAAGATGACTTTAGAAGTAAAAAGAGAATGAACAAACTCATGCTTGGAGAAACAAGTGAAATTGTTGAAGAAACTCAAGAAATTCTTTTGAAAGCATTGAAAAAGCACAATTTTCCCATAGTCATAGAAGAAGTTCCAGATGGTGAAGAAGAGAACATCATCAAGCAGCAATCTGAGTTGGGTGAAGCCTCTATTCCAGAAGTGGAACAAGTAAATAAGAAGGATACAAAAATGATGGATAAAGTAGTTGATGTAGGAGATACTTCTAATACACCTAATCAGTCAAGAAAAGAAGATAATATTACTACTTCATAGACCCCTCCAGATCAAGTAGCAAGTGGTGAACAAACAAGAAAGAGTCCCTTTGCAGAGAACATAGAGAAATGTAAAGTAGAGAAAGAGGAAGAAAAATGAAAGAAAGATAAAGTAGAAGAAGATGGTGTACATGTTGAAGCACCTAAAGCAGATACTGAGAAATCTGATGAACAAAAGGATGGTTCATAAAATGTTGCAAGAGACACTGCAGATGTAGTGAAAAGTCTTCTTGAAAAAGAAATGATTGAGCTTGATCAGCCTGAACTACTCCAAAGTCTAGCCAATCTAGATGCTCTCTCTCCAATTCAATTGATGAAAATAACATCATTCACCCAAGTAAAGGCTAGAGAGAAGATGTTAAAATTCCACATGGAGGACAATGAGCTACATGGGCTTGCAATTGAGATTTTGGAAAATTTAATGCCTTCCTACCAGAAGAGTCCATCTGATTCCCCCTCCGGACATCTAAAAAATCTTGTAAGTTCTGTAAGTACACATTTTGAGTCCTTTGAAAGTCTACGGAGGCAAAAGTTCAGAAAGAATTCTTGGATAAGAAATTTGGTGAAATAAAGAACCTGATAGGAAATGATAGAAGAATACTTGGTATTAGCATTAAGAGTATTTAGAATCCTCTAAATGATGGAAGTGATATGTACAAATTCTTTCTATCATGGCCCAAAGTTAGGAAGGATATTAAGAAAAAAATAAAGGAGCAAGAACAAAAATTGTCAAATCTTTCTCAAAATTTTGATCCTCTAACAGTTTCACCTATAAGTCAATAATGTCAAGCAATCAGCCTGACAGATGAGATAAAGAAGATTGTTAAAGAAAAAGGTAACATTATGAAGAGAATATGTGAACTCCAGGGATTGATTGCCCCCAAGTTAGAAGCCATGTTTAATGCCCTATCAGAAGCTCAGACTACACTTCAGACAAGTAATCCTTTGGATCTGACAAAGGCAAAAGCATATGCATTTTTGCTGAGTGGACACATCTCAATTTTGGATGGAATGAAGGGAACTTGGGCCTCTGAACTTGTGAAATTGAAAAATAGTTTTATAAACATTCTCAAGTTCATGTGAATAGAACTTAAGGATTACATGTACATATACAACATTATACATAGAATTTTTTGAGAATTTTGGCTTGCAGATCCCACCCTTTTCCATTGATATCAAAGGGGGAGTGAAGAGCAGTGAAAAATGAGGAATCTAGAAAAGGGGGAGCATTGGAAAGAAGTATGAACAACAATATGGAGCACAAGAAAAGGGGGAGTTATTCTGACACTTAGTCATTTTTCACTAAGTGTTGCCATCAATGCCAAAGGGGGAGATTGTTGGCAAGAGACACTGCTTCACATTGATAGGTGTTGTCATTGATGGCAACTAAGACCATCCCAATCATCCACATAACACAATTTGTTTACACCGGAAGTCAGAATCAGAATTTGTCTAAGTCTAGGAAGTCAAGAACAAAGTAGGTGACAGGGTCTAATATCTTGTCCGAATCTCTCTGGTGGAAAGGTATGGTTTGCTGCAGATCTAAGGTAGTTGTAAGCATTGTCAAGACACTCTAAATCCAAAGTTTTGTTCTCCAGTGATGAAGGACTCAAAATATTTTAGCTTCTGAGTATCAGGTTTCAATTTGACAGAATAGACAAAAGAAAAATAGGCCAACCTTGTGAATGATCTTAATTCTGGATGTATAGAAGTTGTTTATTGGGCAATTGGTGATGATCAGTGATGGTAGCTGATAGGAGTGATGATTTGCAAGTGCAAGTTTGGGTCCTCATCTCATATTATGTATGGATCTAGCTGATAGAGCAGAGTACTCAACAAAGTTCTAAATGTTCTTAAAGCTAACTGGTAAAATGATTGTAGATCATGTTGTGAATATATATCTAATGGAATTGGATGATTTGTGGTGTGTGTTGTGACTATGGTGTAATTGTGAAAGAAAGCAGAGATAAAAAGTTTAGATGTTAGCAGAGTAGTAAGAGAAGAAAAGTAAGGATGAAGTGTGTTAAGTCAGTTTTCTATGCTTAAGTAGAACTAAACCCAGCCATTGATAGATGCAAAATATCAGTTCAAATTTATTGTAGTTCTCTTCCTACAGGTAGTGAGCCTTCCTTTGACCAGTGAGTTGTGGGAAGTGAGCCCGAATACATGTGCATTCCCCATTGTAATACTTTTAACACCGTATATTTTTTTGGGTTAACCCCCACTCTGGTTTTTCCCTTAACTAGGTTTCCAAGTCAAAAATCTTGGTGTCAACTGTGTTATTTATGTTTCTACTCATGTGTTAATTGATTAATGTTGAAAATTTTATATCGTTGATTTGATTATAAGTTGTAAAGGAAGATTAAAGGTAGAAAATTTTAAATTGTGGGACAACTGATTCACCCCCCCTCTCAGTTGTCTGGACCTATTCCAATAGTTCTCATCCATTGATTCATCCTTTTTATCCCCACCATTGATCATCCATCCTCTTCATCTATAATGCACTCTTATTTTCTCATTCTTTTCTTCTTCTCTTTTAGCATTCATTTTCTCTAGCATCTACAATTAGTGTCTTTTGCAAATCATTTTCCTAAGCACAATCATGGCAGCTTCATCTAATCTGGTGGTTTGCATGGTGAAGCAATCCATGTCTAAACCAAGAAATCACATCATATGGGTGGTTTTATTTAATTTGCATATTATTTCTATCATGTAGATTTGATTTCTTGAAGGTGTTAGGGTTAGATCTAGTTTTCATTGTTTGATATAGATTTTTCCCCATCACAAAATGGCATGCCTGATGGGACTTGAGCATTTGGTTCTCAGGATAACAGATGTGTTTATTGCAAGTTTTATGTGTATGTTGTTGCACGTCATTTTGATCGAAACCTTAGTCAACTGAGACTAGAATCTTGATATTACTTTGGGGTCACCACCCAAGACCTTCTGTCACCACATTATATCTTCTTATCAATGCCAATCCTCAACTAGTCACTTATCTTACTTCAGCCGTCATTCTAAACACCACAGTCATCATTCTAAATGTCATAGTCATCTCTTATATCTTCCATCGTCACTTATATCTATTGTGTGGTTACACAACACGCTCCATTTTGACTTGACAAAACAGGGACCCAACTTTGTTTGCTGCTTTGGCTTGTTGTTTTTCTGCTTTTGGCAGTCTGGTAAAAGTAAGTCATGCAGATAATCCTATAAGGGTGCTAATGAGGTCACCATGATGAGGTCAGTTGTCAAATTCAGTATTTCATATCATTAACCCCATAGTTGGAAAGAGGATAAAATTCCATGCAGGTTTGCCTTTTGGATCACCCCGATATTCCTTAAGGGGAGAAAGTTATGATAAGTCAAAGTTTTGGTCAAACCTAATATTCCGAGGGAGGGGGTCATATTTCAAACATCAGTCACATTATGTAAGATCACCCTGACATAGGTTTATCATCTGATAATCATTTGGTCTACAAACTCCGAACATCAATTTTATGTGATAGCTATTATTGGCCCGTCAAACGACTTCACATATTTTGCGGGGGTCATATTTTCAATATCACCCGATCTTATGAATATCACCCTTGTCATAGAATATCACCCAATGCCAATATGATGATGATGTCATTTAAACCTAGAGAACAAAGAATATCATCTTGGTGATGATGTCATCATTCTTTTTGCCTCACAAAGGTATATATTTCTAATGCCCACAATATTCGATAAACATGACGGTGATGTCATTACAACACAACGCTTAAACGAAATCATTGACATGGTGACGTCACCCTGATCTTTTCCAAGAAGGTCATTTTATTCATGGGGGTCATATTTTAAGCATCCCCTAATCTTAGTTTCATGACCTGATATACATACGGTCAACCTTTGACCACATCACCCTAGTCTCTCGCATTAGTTTTGCTGCTCAAAGGCGGAAGGTCATTTCATACAGAGGGGGTCATATTTTGAATATCACCCAATCTTTTGAAGATCACCCCCCTCCTATTTCCTAACGTTAAATGGATATAAATGCGGTAGATGGATTCCCGCCGACTGCGAATACGATCTGAACACTTGGTAGCATCCATGGATTCATTGCAGAAGATCAATGGATTTGAATGTTTTAACCTAGTTTTACCCTAATATGTTCTACGAACAAGTTTAAAGGTAAGTTTCCAAGGTTATTCTCATTTACCTTGCAAAAAAACAAGAATTTATAGAGCAGAGAGTCAAACCCTCATACGAGCTACCTATGAACGGACTACAACTTATAGCATAATGGAACGGGTGATCATCAGTATTTCCTACCCTTTTTCGTAATCATCAACCTAATCTAGGAGAAAAGCGTTATCATGTAAGTAATTAAAAAACCCTCCTATTGTCATTTTTTGCATGTCCAGGTAGCATGACTTTTCTAGTGGTTTGAATCTATAAATGTGCATATCATGATGAAGTAGAGATTAATAAATATAGTATGCATGATGTTGTAGATATATAGTGTGTATGAATGGATATGAATATTATGGTAAGACTAGTCATGTTTATTACAGGAATCCATGATAGACATTAGGAAGAACAGGTCTAGAGTAGAGTTTCTTAAGCCCGTGTACGTTCAACCCGAAGGAATACAATTCAAATATGGTGTCATTGGTGACACTCACCAAGGAGAAACAGATTTAGCAGCATGGTCATCCAAGATATATAATGATAAAGACAATACCCTACTGGATGCCATATATGTGTCAGGAATGTGGCGTGCATCTGAATTTCCCTGTGCCATGGAAACCTCAGAACTGGTAGTAGAATGCACCAAAAACTATAACCCTCAGACAAGGTGGGTGGAGAAACATGGGAGAGTTTATGCAAACTTTTCAATTAAGGGGATCACATCTACTTTCAATCTCCCAGTTGGAAGGAAGGTAGTCAGTGTGGATTTGTACAAACTAGAGATAGAGTATGAAAACAATAAGAAGAATGCTAGGAAGAGGATATACCAATGGAGGTCTAAGAACAACACCTACACTACCTCTACTAAGTTGCCAGTGCACCTATACAAATTTAATTTTGATGATGAATATCAATACATGATTGCCCTTCTTAGCAAGATGACAGGTCAGCCTCATGCTGGGAATTTCAAGAATTGGACGTTTGGAATCATCCAGATGGCCCTCTATATAGATAACAAGCCATTATGGGTCACGGTCATCAGTGATGCATTAGATGAATAGATAAGGAACCTGGGAGGTCTAGAATGCTCATTCCACATGACCTCATATGTTGTGTATTCATGTGCCTCCAAAGGAACATTTGATGCATTGATTACAGTAGGCAAGATTGGTGGTGGTGTAGATGATGCCCACATATGGGATCATTATCCTCAATTACAAAGAAGGAACTACCTCTTTGATTACAAATTGGTGAATGATGCATTTTCTATGCATTTGGTTAGAACTATGGAAGAGGATAGAACTAAGAGATTGAGCAAGGAGGCTCGAGAAGTTATATATAGGCATGGAGCCTGGTTTATCCAATATGCCACATTTTCATATATAAGAATAGAAGGATTTGAAGAACAACCCTTTATGCTACCCAGGTACCCTACTGATGGGGTAGTCCTGATGGAATTTTTGAGACAAATATCTACCATACTAGATGCATACAAAGCACAGAAGAAGATACCTCTAGTACTATTTCCAGTATCTATGGGTTGGTACATGTGCCCTGATTCAAAGAGCATAAAGGATTTCATAAGAAGTATGAACCTGATGTACCTATAGCCATTTCCATTGGCTAGGTCATATGACCCATATGGTAGAATGCAGAAAATAATGGGGAAGCCTATACATCAGAAACACCTGGAAGATTTATGGATTGATTGTGAGGATGAAGCAGAAGTAAGAAGAAGAAAATATCAAAGGCTCACCTTAAATCAAATAAGGATATTTGACTACATCCCAGTGCTAGCACAGCTGAAGAAGGATGATGGTAGAACCATGTCAAATGAATATGAAGATAAAAAGGTGTATAATGACACCATCTCAGCCCTTGATCTAACACAGCAGGAGGATATCTCCTTGGATTAGTTTACAAGTGGGGTGCTGTAGTTAACCCAGGCATGGGTAGATGAATAAATAAACAGACTAAAAAAGAGAGGTATGGCCATCACAGTAGACACAAAGAAGAAAAGATAGGAGATCCCTGATGAGGAATATGATGATTTCCTTGGTGAGAAAAGAAAATCTAATGGAGAAAGACTACCTACCCAAAAACAAAGGAAAGGACCCCTAGAGGAAAGAAGACTGATGATGAGCCTAAGGGGGTGATAATCAAAAGAATTGCCATAACAGCTATAGGTACATCGACATCAAGATAGGCATCAGCCTCATCTACAACGCCTCTAATGGATAAACCAAAGACCAAAAGAATCCTGAGGCCAGCTGTAGAGACTGGAGAAGTACAAGATGAGGGCTAAGCTTCACAATAGAATGTGAAGGAGGATATCCCTTTTGAGGAAGAGCTGATTAGTAAAGAGCCTATGGGTGATGACCCAATGATGGTCAGTTAGAAGAGGAAGGTGGTGCCCCTGATGTCACCACCCAAGAAGCAAAGAACATATATGCAGGGTGAGATCAGGACCAATCCCATAGTATTAAGGGGAGATGGAGGTGAAGTGTTTAGAAAAGAAATGTAGTATGATGTGTCACTTCCTACTATTATCAAATTCAAGATAGAGAAAGCAGAGGAACAAGTAAAAGAGACTTCCAAAGTAGGTCATGGTGGTCCTTTCTCCTTAGAAGACACCATTGACCTCTCAGATGATGAAGTTGTACAAAGTGTAGCCTCTGAGAAGATGGAGATCCTTGCCTCTAGTACCCACATGACCCCACATGGGACCCCACCAGCACATATGGCGATATTGGAAGAGTTGAAGTAGGTGGCTCAAGAAGAGAAAGAAAGTAGCCCAGAGAGGGTAGCCCAACAAATCAGGCTTGACAAGTTGTTCGATCAGGTGACTAGCCCTGCTGTTATTGATTTGACATATAGGGAAGATGTGAGCCCTAAAGGCAAAGCAGGTAGACCTGATGGAATGAAAAATATTGAAGTAGCCAAGCAGGCAGAGGTAGAGAGCAATGTTCCAGATACGGGCTAGCAACAACACGAGATACCTACTGAGCCTAGAATTGTAGAAGTCTAGCCAAAGGGTGAGGGTGATAAGAATACATCAGGTGATGATGTCGTCCAGACTCAAGAAGCCATAGGAGATAAAGATACATCAGGTCATGAGGACCTCAAAACACAAGATGTGGATACCTTAGGTGTAGAACAGGAGGTAGCTTAGGATTAGGGTGATGCACAAGGCCCAGAAACCCATGCATCCATAGATGTAAATATGCCTCAGGATGAGGGAAATACCAAGGTGGATGAGACACAGAAAGAGGGAATACAAGATCAAGCGTAGGATCATCAGGTGGACATTCCACAAGATCCTCCCCTATAGAAAGAGCCCCTCAAGAAGAAGAGATGCAACAAGATCCCCCTCATGAGGAACAACATGAGGAAGAAATCAGGAAGTCACCTTCTCCGCCCAGAGTAGAGACAAATATTGGAGATCAAGGTGAACATGATGATGACAAAGGACAACAAGGATCTGGAGATGAAGTGCCTCGGTGGCTTGGAAAAGAAATAGGTACAGAACAAGGTTTTGAAATTCAAGAATTTGATGTTTCTACCTTGTTTGTAGAGACCATCATGAAACCTTAAGAGGAAAGCCAGGTTGACTTTAGCTATCAGAAGAGATCCTGCTATAGGCAGAAGAATAGCCCAAGTAGCACTTCCCACAATAGAAAGGGAAAAGGGTAAAATCACCCTGGAGGAATTCCAGATCACCACAGTCGACCTAGGTTTTGCTAATGAAGACCAAGAAGGTCAAGAAGGGAAGGATATCATTGATTCTTTAACCCAAAGGGTAAAGAAAGAGAAGGAGAAAAATAAATAGCATAAAGAGCACATTGTTCAGCTGCATGCATACATAAAGGGGTTAATTAACCCTAATAGTACACCAGCAGATCCTACAGTCCCATTAACTGTTATATCATGGGAGGAAGTCAATAAGCTAGACCTCATGAAGCATCAGGCCATGATCATGGATCAATGGATGCTGACAGCCCTTACAGGGGTGGAAGATGTATTGAGAACCTCTCTACAGAGGTGAATTCCTTGAGCACTTTGAAGAGGAAAGTGGATAAAATGCGGAATGAAATGGGAAAGAGATCATTCCAACTGGAAAAATCCTTAAATGCTCTAAGTGAAATAAAGAGGATTGATCCTCAGGTCCTGATAAATAATCAACTATTAAATAATAACACAGCCTTGCTAGTAGATGTATGGTATGAAGATATCAGGTTCAAATGTGATATCCTAAAGAAGTGTAGTGGCAAGCTTAGAGATATTAGTATAAAGATGCACAGTATGATGGCATATGAAGCAGAGATACTGGAAGCATTGGAAGGAAAAGTAGAGGGGAAAATAGAAAACCAAGATGCAGATTTTGCCATCAGGACACTGCATGATAATTTCTAGCCAATGGCTGATGACCCCCTCACCCACCTAATAGAGGAGGTGATGAATAAGATCATGAGGATCAAGGTTAAGGTGGAAGTTTATAAAGAGACACTGAACAGTAGAAGAGCTATGCTGGATGTAGTCAAAGATAAATTTCAGGCTCACAAGCATGCTATTACTAAAGCCAAAACTCAAGATGGTGGGGAGGTAGACAAAATGGTACAAGCCTATGAAAATATCAGGATGACAATGAAGGTCCATATACAAGATGATGTTCATCAAGGTGATAGTGAGACATAAAGCAACGAAGATGATGATCAAGATGAAGAAGAAGAAGATAAAGAAGAAGAACCTGAGGAATGAATGAAGATGCAGCGCAAAGAAGATATATGCATCATGAACTCATAAGATAATGAGTCATCCAGATGGTTGCCAGCTGGCAACTTGTGCCACAGAGGATAATTGACTAAGTCAAAGAAGGAATATCTACCATTGATCTTAATTGACAAATCCTGACTGTAGGTCATATGTAACAACTCCCTCACCTTGTTCTATAAAAGGTGTAGGGGTGCCATATTTTGAATATTCAAAAGCTTAATTGAAATTTGATTGCTGAAATATCAGGACTTATTTCAAAGTTGTTGTAAACATACATATTTTGCATACTTAATGAAAGAGAAGACAATTTGATTACAAATCATCATAAATCCTGAGTAATCTGTGTTTGAAATCTTGATACATGCTTTGATTAGCTGCGTCCCTTGGAGTGCTTATTAGTCTGCATGTGTTGTTTTCATTCCTTTTTCTTTGAAGTTAGCATCATCTATATCTAGCTGTGGAACATCCTGGTGAAAATATGGTTTGATTTCTTCTCCTCATGGCTGTATATTGTATGTATGTGGTTCAGTAGCTAAAGATTCACCAAAATTTGAAGTATTATTTTCAATTTCTTTGAATTTCATAACAATTCATCACCATAATTGCAAATAACAGAGAATTAAAAGCGAGTAACATGAAATATGCTGACATCTCGTAGATAATTGGAAATACATAGCATATTTGGAATTAAAGCATGTTAAATTGATAAATATCATGCAAAGATCTACGTACAGACACATTATTTGAGTAAGTATACTCTTTAGAATAACCTCTCTATGCAGCAGATCTACAGGAAACAGAATCTACTAATCAACGTAAGGCACCTTGAAATGGAAAACAACAACACACATCAACCACTAAGTAACGTCAGTAGATTATGAACTAATCAATGGAGACTTGGGATCATGAATTCTTTGAATTCATCATATCTTTCAAGATAAATAAAGGTTGTTGTGTAACTTTTATTTCATGTTTGCTTGTGAGTAACATCATGATCAACAATATCTTCTATCGTTTCTAATATCAAAGTCATTGTTACAAGTATCACATTCACAGTTATTAAAGTCTTCATCCTTGCCTAATAGTTCATCGACCCTAGCAGTATCTTAAACGGTTGCCACCTCAAATCCTCTTTATTGCCACTTACAAATATCACGTCACCATCTCATTCACCCTTAGGTCACACTCTAAAGTGTCATCATAATCTTGAAACCCTCTATTGTAGTCTAATGCAAGGTTGTAGTTTATTTGCCTTAATCTTCGTCGCTATTGGGAGTCTATGGTTGGTGCTTTAAACCCTAGGGTCTGTGTCAAAAGTTAACAATCAATTTTATTAGGGTTAGCATTCATGGTTTAGGTTTTTTGATATTAAAACTTTGTTTAGCTTGGATTTCAATAAGGTTTGTAGATGGGCATGGTATTTAGTTTATGATTATGTTCATGCCCATGAAATCACAGTAGTCAAACATTAAAAGTCAACCTGCAATCAACTAGTCAACCCTATCTTCTTCCACTTGCCATAAGGGGGTATATTTTTCTTTTTGCTATAACTTGGTCAAAATAGGTTAGATTTTTGCATGGAAAGACTCGTTGGAAAGATGCTTTGCCTAGCTACACAATGGCATCAACAGTTTCAAGTAATTTTACCATTTCATTAGGTAATTTCTCTATCAAACTTTAGCTTCTTTTAAAACATCAATTGAGCATATCTTGAGCAAAATTGATCACATTTTAATGAATTTTTAAAAAATTGCTTAGAATTTCCCAAACTTTCTATTTATGCATCTTGATTTTCTATATCAAGTCATTTATCATAGATTTTTAATAGATTGCATGTTTTGACTTAATCCTCTTTGGCTTGCAAGTTCGTGTTTCTTCTTGTCATTGCAGCATCTTATCATTTGTCAAAGAAGGGAGGCTATGAAAAACTATGGACATGTTTCTTGAAGGTTTGATTGATTGAAGTCTAAATCTTATTTTTCACTAAGTTAGGAATATTTGGGCTTGGTTCTTAAAATAAACATTGCATGCTCTATGTCTATTTATCTTTCTTGTTTGCTTGTTGTACATGTCTATAACCCGATTTAACAACAAGAGTATCCTCTCCCCCTGCCTATCCAATGGATCTGGGGTGTAATAGAAATTGTTGTTATCTCTAGAGGGCCTGCCTCCCGTTGTGAGAGGGAACGACCCAAGCGATAATAAGCTAAAGCCAAGCTCTTTTGAACCGCTATATAAATAACATGTTTGTGATGAAAGTAATAAGCAACAAGTGTAGTTTTGTCATACTGATGAATGTCTCCCTTAGTACCCTCATGGTGCATGAAAACCTGTAGAGTGTAACCTCTACAGGTTGGGAGGCCTCCTAATCAGAGTGAATCACCGCATGCATGGCCACCTAAATGAATGCCCTTACTAAAAACATTTGCATAGTAGCCAAAATCCTTCTATTTGTTGGCACAGGAGGTCAGACCTCTGAAGCCGTCCTGCATTCTCGCAATTCAAAGTAGAGATAGAAAATTCTCTTTGGGAATTTGAAGTTTGGTATGCCCGAGAAGTATGTGCCGTGTAAGTGGGAGCCAGTGCTACCAAACTTCTAAGCTATCCACTCTAAATAAGTGTGGTTGGAGCAATCCAAGTGAGAATCTAGTGGATATTGTCTCTACTAGCCTAAGTTGTACATATTTATGAGCATCTTGTGTGTGAGTGTCTGTTATCTTGTTTTCTTGCCATAAAATTACCAAAAAGCTGTCAAAAACAAAATCCTTGTCACAAAAAATTCTCATCCTAACACACATCCCAAGCCACATCATCCCCATACTCTAATCCCAATCATCCTAGTCAATCATCATTCTAAGACATTCAATCACTTCATCCTAACCATTACTCAATCAACTTCATCTATTTCATATCCAAATCATATCATGATCATTCCACATTCTCACATCATAATCGACCACTTGTAAACATGAACATGACATTCCCAAACAAGACCTATGAAAGTGATCCTTATGGCACCAAAAGAATGCTTGATACCCTTGAGTGGTTATATAGAAAGGAACAAGTCCCTACACTACCACAACATCAACAGTTCCCACAACATCAAGCCATAAACCAATATCAACAATCCCAAATCCAACATGTTGGTCGTTTTAAATTCCCAACCTGATTCTCGCAGCAAATCTATAAAATAGCCACTTTATTAATGATCAATCTGCTTTGAGGGGCTGTGTTGTTCCTTGCACACACACCCCATTTTGCCAAATGGAGACCCCCTCTTTTGCTTTGGCTTGGAGTCTCGACCTTTGTTACTTATGATGATGAGAGAGTGAATTTGTGCTTAGAGTGTATGATTTGTTCCAAATTTGAGTATTTTGCATGTTTGGAGTCATTTGATGTCTTTCATGGTTGATTTGGAGGTGTCTTCGGTGGTCTTGTGCTTAAAAGATAGTCATTTGTTGCCTTTTGCGCTAAAATTGAGTGTTACTACACTTTGCTCTAAAATCTTATGTCACTGGATATTGCCCTTGAAAGTGCTTCTACAGGATGTTTCATGTTGAAATTCCTAGTTTCCAGGTCTTAGAATTGCAAAATCATGTCAAATTCTACTAGATTTCACTAAGGGGTCCATATGCTTTGACCCTGATACATGTTCCTGAAGCCCTGATTTGGCTAAGTCTAAGACCCTAAAAATCTTGAAAAATGGCTAAGTCTAAAATCTGGTGGAACCACAAAATTCTAGAATCTACATATGAAATCCTATGGATCTGGAACCCATCTCAAACATCCTGAAAGTATATTTAAAAATATTTAAAGTATAAGAAATTCACTTATACCTAAATATATTTTTAAATATACTTTCACCCTGGGAAGTTCAAAATCTAACACTAAAAATGACCCCAAACTACACTTTGCGCCAAAAACAGCCCTTACCAACCTTAGTGCTAAAAATTCAATCAACTGACTTTGCGCTAAAAACCTCACTCATGGACTTCTATGCAAAAATCATCATCCGCCGACCTTAGTGCTAAAATTACCTCCGACTGACTTACTTCCACACTACTGCTAAGTTGGTCGGCACCAAAATCCCCGCCAACACACTTTGCACTAAAAACAAACCCAACAGACCTGACTAAAAAGTGAACCAACTGACCACATGAAACATTATTTTAGTTAGTCAGACCCAAATTTGTGAAAGGTCAGATGAAACCCAAATGTGTGCAAGGTCAGTTGGAGGTGAAATCCCTGCTACGTTAGTTGGACCCAAAATCCCCGCTAAGTTAGTGACCCCCAAAATCAGCGCTTTTTAGTATTTTAGCCTAAAAGTTGTGTTTTTCAAGGTGCGAATTGAATTTTCTTGTGAATTTGAATTACATATCTATTTGTCACATCATCAAGAACATTTACCAAGTTTGTGTGGATTTTTGGCATGTTTTACGACAATTAATGCTACTACACACGAAAAGTCCATGACCCCCAAAAATCTCATTTTTTGTAGAAAGGCTAGAAAAAAATGAAATAAAAGTTTTTAAATGGATTCTAATGACAAAAAAAACTTTCTATATCAATATATAGGCCAAATGGGTACTTGAAAATGGCAAAAAATACAGAAAATTATGTGAAAACCATCAAATTTAAGAGGTTTTTTATACAAAGGTGACATTAACAATGAGCTATGTTTGACTGATCCATGACTGCAAATGGACATATCTTGATCCAAATTGATGGAAAATGATTGTTTAGGATGAAATTAATGCTTTACATTGTGAATTACAGGTTTTTGAGGATATATGACCTCGTTGGAGTTGTCTTGGAAGGATGAACATACAACAGTATCCTGCTAACCCAGAAATGCAAAACTGACATTCTATCAACCAAATTGATGTTGCACCTATAAAAGAAGATCAGTATAATGTCCCAAAATGATAAAGATGAGTCTCAAGAGCTGAAAGACATAGAATATCATGCCAAATCACTGTTATTCCTACAGATCTAGTCCAATGTCCAAGACTTGTTCAGAGCTATCCCAGTCATCCAGTCATGTAATGTTGGTCTAGCAAGCTTCTAGTTAGATACACTTTCACCAAAAATGTACCACATACACCTCTTGATCTAGTCAACACTTGGAATCTCATGAATCTACATCAACTCATATTTTCAAGTGTCATGTGACTCTATTTTGGCTTTATTAGGCCTTGAAAATTGACTTTTCATCATATACAATCAAATGGGTATCCATTTTGTCCAGATTCAATGTATTTGCAAGTTGTATTTTGTCTTTTCCTAAAGGAAAAATGTAAATCTAAAAATGTAACAAACTATTGTACTTTATTAAATGCATGTAATCTAAACCATTGGTGTTGAGTTAATCTCCAGCGTCCATTGAAAACTTGGTATGGTGCCTTGTCTATAAAAGGGCCATAATTTTCTATCATTTGCAAGTAAGATTAGATACTGAATTGTTGAGACTCTGCCAAATTGTGATTAATACAAAGTTTTGTAGGTTGCTAGGAATTTGTGTTCTTGTGTTATCCTCTTTGGTTTTCATGGTTCATATCAATCTGAATTTAATTAGTTGTACTTTTACAATGATGGGTAAATGTTAAGATATCTGATGAATGCTTTGGTCCACACTATTAGTGCTTACTGATGGTAAGTTGCTGTGTATAGTTAGCTTAGGCCCTGTCATTGAATATAGTTTGGTTGCATTCCACTAGTTAAGTTGTACCATTGTCTAGGTGTTTAATGAGTGAATGCAATTTGAAAATCATAAGGATCCTTTGAAGATTGTATCATTTCATGCAACATTGTGGGTTTTCTATCCTGGTGAAATAGGGAATGGTTTATTGAAAGTATTTGTCTATCTGTAATATTTTATCCTATTGTGACTATCACTTAGGATCTCTTATCCCTTCTCTCTCCCTTTCCTTTTACATTTTCTTTACATAAAGTTTGGTAGATTTAGGTTATAAGCAACACCTACATTATAAATTTGTTGAAGATATCATAGGGTTTCTGCATATACATTGCTGTCATTTTTTATAAACCCTGCATTTCACGTAAGACCCCTTGTTGCTATAGCTAATCACATTCCACTGAGATATCCCAATCAAGATAAGACCTAGCTGTATTATCCTTGGGGTAGTCCTATCTTGGATAGGATGTCTTTTTCAAGAGAGGTGTGATATCAACAATCATACCTGCGTTGTTGTGTTTTAAAACCACCATCAATAGAATTGGTGCTAGAAGGAGGGCATGAACAAAGATTTGTATGCATGCTTTCAGTTTTGTTGGTTCATTGCACACGTTGAAATGAATTGACTATTCAGGAGATTCAGTTCTAATGGGTACACATAAGGGTTTCAGTCATGAAATCCCTTCATTCTTTAGAGGACCATCTCAGTAGTCATATCATGAAGAGAACTTCCAAGTCGACATCCCACTTTTCAAAGAATTGTTAGATAGGTAGATTAGAGTGAAGTATCCTCCACTAACATTGGTCGATTTTAGTTCACCTCAGGTCTGCACTGTACATCCTATAGAGTTGCATGAGAAAATTGACTGTTTGACTTTTCTCCAAAGATTGGATTTGCATTTGAAGGGATTACTTCCTATTCTTGAAGTTTACAAGCCTGAAGCAAGATGTGAGTATGACAGACATATTCAGAGTAAGACCTCACAAGGAGTTGCAAAATGGATGGATGCATGTGCATGTGATCATGTCTTAGTTAAGAACATACAAAGAGCTAAGGCTACAGAGGCTATAAATCTACCATTCATAGTTGATCATAGTAAAGAGGGCAGTCTACATATGGAAAAAATTCAAGTTGTTCATCAAAGTACATATCCAGATGATGATGGTAGTCAATGCTTGTGGTCTGTAGGTCACCCAACTAAGGAGTATATAGTCCCTAACTGGTTAAAACCTAGTTTTCATCTATTGGACTTTGAAAATATAGTCCTAGCATGGTTGAAGCCTAGTTCTTAGTCACATGACAATGAATAGAGCAATGCACAAGATCAGATTTATGCTACTAAGAATATTGACAACATAAATGATAAATTAGACTTGATGAGAAGTCATGTTAAGGATGTAGATCAGAAATCTAATGTTTTAGAAATATTAAGTTTTGGGTCTAAATTTACTATTACAGAGGTGCAGAACAACAGTTCATTTCAAGCTGCTGATAATTCTGAGTTTGAACAACAGCTTGATCAGATTAGACATGTGCAAAAATAGGAAGAAATTAGTCCTCTAGATGAAGAACAGTCATGGACAACAATGCAGAAAATTGTTCCAGTTGACATATCTAAGCTACAATCAGATTATCCAGAGAAAAGTGATTGAATCCCTAATTGTATCAGCTCATTATCTTATCATAATCAATCATATTGGGCTAATGTAGTTGCTCCAACAGTGTTTTTAGCTAAGATAGATAAACAAAATTAGGATCATGCAGTACTTCAAGGCAACATTAACATCATGGATCAAATCACGCAAGAAGAAAGAAGCCCTATTGTTGCTACTAGAGACAATGAATTTGTAGTCTAATATCAAACACCAACTGAAACACAAGGGTTGTTGACTAATGCCGAGGAAATTTTTTTTGAACATATGACTGATATGGATGGAGTAGATTTGAGTATATCATATGTCCCAATTGTTGATCCTATTTACACATGCAATGAAGAAGATCTCCACATGGTTGATGCTGATCTATTGATAAGAAATGAAAGTATAAGTCTGCAATCTAAGAATAAAAAGCAAATAGTCATGCAGAGTGATGGCTTGGAAGTTTTTTCATGTCAGTCACTTGATCACATCATTGAGTTGGTGTCAATAATGAGAAAAGATATGTTGCTGCATGGGAATTCACCACATATGACAGACTTTGCCTTGACTAATTCATGCAGAGTTCATCTAGATGATCCACATTTTGAAGTTAGTTGTCTAGACTTCCTGTTTTCTTAGGAGGTTACTGCAGCATTCAATGATCCAGAACTATCCAATGTACATGACATGACCTAGCATGAACTTAGACCTCCTGAAGGTGCACAAGTCAATAGTACAATGCGGCAAGATGACGAACTTACATACCCAACTGATGGTACTACAAATCAGGTTGTCTCTTCCCTTTCTCCACTCAGTTTCAATGTTTATCAATTTGATTATAGTGATTTAGGTAGGACAACTTGTATTTGGATTGGTCATGGCCCTAATGAGTTTCCCCAAATGTTGATCCTACATGACTGGCACCCTAAACATGAACCCAACCTACCTATTCCTTACTTCTTAGAGTACAAAGATGAATTTGCTAGACTTAGGACATTGACCTGCACCTTGTTACTCCTGCATGTCCTAAGAAATAAATCACGAGGAAGTGTAAATACCTGTTGTCCAAAGCTTTTGTACATAGTCTTACTTGTTTCTAGTTAGGTTTTAGTTAGTAGTCTATTGTTCTAGATTAGTTTCTGCTTTCTATTTTCCTTAGTTGTTTGGTGTTAGTTGTTAGTTGTTGCTTTCTGCCCATTTTGCTTTGGTTAGAGTAGTTTTCTTTGTTTAGGTTAGTTGCTTGTTTGCTTTGCTTTTTTCTTCTGTGCTTGCTTTGCTTGGGTTCTCCATTTCTCGAACGTGGTGGTAGTTGTGTAGACCTACATGTGCTTCTTTGTTGGGTAAGTAATCTAGGATATTTCTTTGAGAAGCTGAAGTTTTCTACTTAGGTTTTGCTCTGGGTCCCGCTATTATACCAGGGAGTATGATGTCTCTTTATGGGAAATGAGTCATTAATTGGTACACGTAAAATGTTTTCTAACCATATATCTCTCACACTTTAAATAATCTTGAAGTAGCTAAGTAAGTCTAGGTGATCTTGTGTTCAGTGAAAAGTTTGGGTCCCCATTTTTACCACCAACACCAGTTCTGTAGATCTAGATAAGGGTGGCAGGCAGTACTAAGTACTGCCAGCCTACCGGTTGAAAATAAAAGGTGTTTTTCAACACCAGACCCACTACAAAGTTGTTGGAAACAAGGTAGATAACTGAGGGGGGGGCTGAATCAGTTATCTTAAATATTTTGACTTTGTTTTCTCCTTTAACAATTAGTGCAGCATCAAAACATATAAGCATACATATCCATGAGAGTAGAAATAAAATCAACACACATAACTGTGGAAAACCTTATTAAGGGAAAAACTACGGGGTGACTAACCAAGATCATATTCTATGTTAAAAGAATAAGATGTACAAAATGGCACTTGCCAATTAGGGCTCACTACCCAAGCACACTACTCACAAGAGGCACACTCCCTACAAGAGACTCACTGTCTACAAAGTTTATAGAAGGTAACCAGGTATTTGAACTAAAGAGAGGCATCCACATATGCTGAGGTTTAGTTCCGGTTAGGCTCAATATACTAATCTAATGCACTTCATTCTTCCTCTGCTTTAGTGCTGATGTTCTATCACATACCGGACTTGTATTACTGCTTCCACACTTCTCTCTACCTTTCCTCTCACACTATATCATTACACACACACCTTCATACTGAAATCCATCTAGTATATATATCCACATCAAGGATTTCAACATCTTTCTAGTCGGCAACTGAAATATTCAAGATATTTCCAAGACATTAATCTGTCGGCTAAATCCATGCTTAATGTGTGATGTGTATCAAAGACATAGAGATAGAAGTCATCAATCATGTCGGCCAACCATGTGTGATCCCTCAAATAGCTTGATCACCATCAATTTCTCATCTGGATTAAAGTTTGATGCTCTGTCGGTCAGTTCTTCCGCAGTCTACTCTGCCTGTCAGGAGCCCAACACTTAGATGCTCATATCTTTTCACTAATTCATCACCGGAGGCTCAATCTCTAGAATATAGTAGTCATGATACTCCTCTTGACTTGCCCAAGTCCGCACTTTGCTGAGTTACACCCTCTGAGAGATCCAGACCTGATTGTCAGACCTTGTTGCATGCTTTGTTCTTGTTCACTGAACCATAACACTCTTCAATCTGATTTCTGATAAAGGCATACTATGCTCTACGGATGTGTGAGATAGACTTTGTTTCCATCAATGACAATAGTCATGAATCCACATAGTGTCTTGCCAGCAATCTCCCCCTTTGGCATTGATGGCAACACTTAGTGAAAAATGACTAAGTGTTGTAGCAAACTCCCCCTTGGCTAATGCTCTATCTTATGTACACTTTCACAGAGCTCCCCCTTACCTAGATTCCACATTTTTCACTACTCCTCATGCCCTCTTTGACATCAATGGCAAAGGGTGGAATCCGCACACCAAAATTTGCAAAAATCAACCTATATATAGCTGCATAAGTATAAATACATGTTATACTTACATATACTTAAGTATATCTGCAAAGTGGTCTTCAATTGTACAAATTATGTTGCCCAACTCTACTTCATTCTGTCCAAAATTGAGATGTGATCACTCAATAAAAATGCATAAGCTTCCACCCTTCTTAATTTTGCTAGATCACTAGTCTGGGCTGTGGTCTGAGCATCAGTTAAGGCCTCATGAATTGCCTCTAACTTCAGGATAATTATCCCTCTAAGTTCACTCATCCTGCTTATTAAATTCTTCTTCTCCTTTTCAAGCCTCTTTATTTCATTTATAGTGGCAATATCTTGGCACTCTTGATTCATTATGGATGTGGTGAGAGGATCAAAATTTTGAGATAAACTTGACAATTTACCTTCTTGTTCTTTCACCTTCTTTTCAATATCCTCTGTCACTTTAGACCAGGATAGACAAAATTTGTATATTTCTCCACCATCTTTAAGAGCATTTTCTAGGCTCTTTATCCCAATATCCAAGGTTCTCCTATCATTAGCTATGAGTCCCTGTACTTCAGAGAATCTCTTTCCCAAAAATTCTTTCTAGACCTTTTCTTCTATTGATTTCTCTAAGGAATCAAAATGAGTATTGACAGAGTTTATCAGAGATTTAAGGTTACCAAATGGAGAGGCCAAAGGATCCTTTTGGAAGGATGGCATAATCTTCTCTAGCATTCCTAATGCAATCTCTATTAGCTCACAATCTTCCATGTGAGACTTCAAAATCTTTTCTTTTGCTTTAGCTTCGGCAAAGGATGCTATCTTCATTGTCTGGACTGGAGAGAGGGAATCAAAATTGGGTGGTCCTTGAAAGAGTTTTGGTTCATCTAACTCCATCATCTCTTTGTTCAAGAATTTCTTCACTGCCTCTGTAGTGTTTGTTGCCAGAGACTGAATCTTTTCTTTTGGAATCTTTGAGTTGTCATCAGAGATCTTCTCTATTTGCTCTTCTTTTCTTCCCTTTACCTCTTCTTCTTGACTCACTTTTTCTTCTTTTCTTCCTTCTCCTTCAGCTCCTGAGTCTGGAATGTTTGCAGTAGGATCTAGAGGAGAGATGTTGACTTCTTCATGTACTTCCTCTTCTAGAACAAAGGAATCCAAGTCCTTAGACTTTTCCTCATCTATCTCTTTTAACTCTTCTACATTTTTCTCAGTAGATTCTTCTTTTGATGCAGTTAATCCTTCAACATCGATGGTAGAAGGTTCTTCATCTATGTCCTCTATAATAGGAAGATTGAATCTTTTAAATGCATTCTAGAGGATGTCTTCTATTTCTCTTGCTACTTGATCAGTCTCTCCAAGAATAAGTTTGTTCATTCTTGCTTTGCTCTGGAACTCATCCTTGTAGTCCTTAAAGATTATGTTCATTTGTTTTTGAGTAATGGAAGGATAGAGCTAAATAGCAATCTATTCTTGGATCTCTAGGTCCTTTTCCATAGCATTCTCCTTTCTCAATTCAAGTACCTTCTCTAGACTTTTGGGAATTAGAGAGATGATTTCAATGAATTCTTTATTATAAATGTTTAGGTACCTAACTATAGCATCTTCCAAGATTTTCTTGTCAATATCACTATATTCATCATAAAATTTAGTGACTGGTTGCAGGTTCCCATCCACTATGACTGCCTTGATGATATCATCAATAGAGAGAGTAGGCCTTTCAACAAATTCTTCTACCTCTTCTTCTTTGTTTTTATCGGTAGAGGATTCTCTGGGTGTCTTCTTCTTCTTCATTTTCTTAACTTCCTCATCAGATTCTATTTCTTCATCATCCTTTTGGCTTATGTATGACCTTGTGGCCTTTGTTTTCGTTCTCTTCTCTCCCTTTCCAGATGTCTTGGCTTCTAGTTTTGAGGCTCTTGAGCTCTTAGAGGTAGTAGGTGCAGAGCTCTTGGAGGATCTAGTCTGGGAGGAGGCTTGTACCAGAACACTTTATTTTTCTACTTCTTGTTTTTGTTTCTCAGCTCTTTCTATTTTCTCTCTATTTACATCAACTACCTCCTTTGATATGCCATATTTCTTGGCAATCTCCTCTACTTCCCTTCTCACTTTTCTTTTCATCTCTAGTTGTCTCAGTTCAACATGTATCTTTACACTTAATTCTTGATAGGTTCCAAACCTTTCTGCCTCAGGGTCCTTAGGCTGACTCAACAAGTGTTGGACATGTAGCTCTAGGATTTTCTCATCTACCTCATAGCCCATTGGCATAATCTAGACTATTCTAGGCTCAACTGCCTCCATCAGGCATTGATCAGTGTCTACCATGAAGCATACTGTATCCTTATACTTTTCAACTATTGTTTGAGGAATTCTTTCTCTAGCATGCATCATACCTTGGAAGTTCTTAAAATATCCCCAGAGTGTTGTGCTTTGAGCCTTGGCATCACCAAGCCCATACATATAATCTCTGATTTCTATGGCAATCGATCTGTTATTTGGCCATACCCAACCACTTGATCTTGGTAGCTCATTCATATAGTAGAAGAACAGACATAGTATTAAGCCACCATACTTGAATGAGTTCTTATCCTTCTTGAGATTTTGCAAGTTTTCTAGTAGTTGGTTCAGAAGAAGATCACATAGGTCATAATCATCATTTTCCCTTAGCATTTGATATGCTGTATAAATTGCAGTTCCAAACATAGAATTCTCCCTGTTGGAGTGATAGATTTTATAACTAATTATCATATAAGCAAATTTGATATCTGGATCTGTGATATCTTCTATTATCATGGCTCTTGTGTCAAACTTAGATCCGGTAGCCTCACTTACTATTTGGTTCCTGACAGATTTGAGTGCAAGCAACCCACTGGATGAGTGCAATCCAGTTATTGTCCTAATGGCATCTTTTGTTATCTTGAAGGGCTTCATCAATGACATGAAGTTGTCATGTATTCTGCTAAAAACATACCGAACCCATTCATCTTTTGCAAAATAGGGAAAGTGGATGTAATGTCCAAAATGCTTACCCAGAGAGCCTTGTATTGAGGTTTGAGTTCAAAAGATTCATCTATTAATTGTTTATGATAGATATCCATCAGCTTGGATTCTCTAAATTCCTCAATATTGGCATGGATGTACACCCTAACATCTTCTACGTGCAGAACCCCATGCAGAATACTAGAAAAGGTGCCTAAGGGATCAACTTCTAGGGATTTGTAGGGGCGTTTCTTGAACTTTGGATGCAGCCTATCAGTGATCTTAACAACCATTGGAGTAGCCATCTTTGCAAAAGATTTAGAGAGAGATATTCAAAAATGAAAATATATTTTTACGCTTCTAGGGTTCACAATATGAGCCGAAACAGGGCTCTAAATGAATTAGATTCTATAGTTGATCTTTGAGAAGGTTGTAACAATCTTGATGTAGAGCTCTTCCTTTCTTATTCTCGAATGCAAATGTGCAAATGATGAATAAAAGAACCCTTTTAACTCTGTGCAAGCCCTAATTTCTTATTGCAATAAATGCACAACTTATGTTATTTTAGTTGCCTTGTTCTGAGAGAGATCTTTCTGAATCACTGAGATGCACTTAGAATCATTTTTAGTGATAATTGACAATGTATCTCCTTTCCTCCAGTCATGCCATTTATCTACAAATCAAGATATTTTAATTTTGAATCATACTAGATCTAACTGTAAAAATCTTGCTTTTACCATATGGCTGTCAAACTGGATCAATCTTGGATGATTAAACTCTTTAAAACTTCTTGTGGATATTTGATATTTTTACTGAGGGTTATTTAGATATTTCTCTGAGAACCCTTTAATCTGCAACATTCCATGTGCCAAATTTAGGCACCAATTGATTAGCTGGGAGATTTTACTTTCCTTTGTGACTCCCCCTGAGTCAAAGTTCATTTGTTTAGTTTCTGAAAGAAATATCAGCACCAGATTCTGGTGTGAAACCATCCCCAACATTTTATGTACTCTTCTTCATCTAAATCTTGTTCATCTCCCTTTAAACTTCATCTGCATTCACTTTACCTTTTCCTTTATCTTGATTTTGATTATGATGCACCAGACCCTTTTTATCTTGATTCTTGCTTCTTCAGAATTTGGCAATATGACCGGATCTATTGCAATTGTAGCAAACAACATTTCTTTGCATATTTGATTGATATCCTCTTAATTTGCATTGATTAGCCATATGTCCCATTCTATTGCATGCAAAGCATCTACCATTGAATGAATTGTTTATTTGCATATTTTTGCATTCATGAGATTTGTGACCATACCTTTTGCAGTTGAAACACTATCTAGAGAAGGATGAATTAGTCTGATTCATTCTTCTTCTGCACCGAGTTGCTTTATGACCAAAGTTGTTGCAATTGTAGCAGTATCCATTGAAGAATGGATATCTTTGAGCATTTGGTTGTCTTACTGGAGGTCTTCTTGGCATGTTTCTTTGATTTCTTCATCTAGAGTTCTTCTGACCAGATCCAGAGCTTTCACCTTTCTCATAACCCAAACCTTGCTTGTCATATACCCTCTTTTGGCTTTCAAGAAGAACTTCAAGTTGAGCTAAGCTTATCTTGATTTTTTCTTTGTATTCATTTGTTGTTTGAAGATCTTGTTTAAGAGTGTCTATCTAATTCTCAAGTTGTTCTTCATTATCTCTAGCTTCTTCAAGATCAGATTCCAGATGCCTGATTATTCTGTCCATTTTGTGGCAGTCCTCTGACTTCTCCTTGAGAGATTATTTTAGATTATCTTCAATTTCTTGGGTGAATCTCATAACCCCTTATTCCATTTCATGCCTTACCATAATGACCTTTTTTGATAGCTTCTCACATAGCTTGTTTTTCTCATTCAGATCTTCATTAGTATCATTGGCTTCACTTTGACTTTCTAATTGTTGAAGAAGTTCCTTTCTCTTTTTCACAGAGATACTCAATTTTTGTTTTAGTTCATTTATGAAATCATCAAATTTTTTTAGTCTTTCTCTCAAGTTATTGACTTCAGAGTGAGATTGCTCAAGATCATCTATGGCAGACTGAAGTTGTTCCTTCATACCATACATATCCATTGAGATTCCCAGATCTTCCTCAAGCTGTTAGGCTCTTGTTTGGAGGAACTTAGCTCTGATACCAATTGTTGGAAACAAGGTAGATAACTGAGAGGGGAGGTGAATCAGTTATCTTAAATATTTTAACTTTCTTTTCTCCTTTAACAATTAGTGCAGCATCAAAACATATAAGCATACATATCCATGAGAGCAGAAATAAAATCAACACACATAACACAATGATTTCTATGTGGAAAACCCTGTTAAGGGAAAAACCACAGGGTGACTAACCAAGATTGTATTCTCTATTAAAAGAATAAGAAGTACAAAATGGCACTTGCCAATTAGGGCTCACTGCCCGAGCACACTGCTCACAAGAGGCACACTTCCTACAAGAGACTCTCTGTCTACAAATTTTATAAAAGGTAACCAGGTGTTTGAACTGAAGAGAGGCATCCACATATGCTGAGGTTCAGTTCTGGTTATGCTCAATATACTAATCTAATGCACTTCATTCTTCCTCTACTTTAGTTCTGCTGTTCTATCACATACCAGACTTGCATTATTGCTTCTACACTTCTCTCTACCTTTCCTCACACACTATATCATTACACACACATATTCATACCAAAATCCATCTGGTATATATATCCGCATCGAGGATTTCAACATCTTTCTAGTTGAAAATTGGAATATTCAAGATATTTCCACGACATTGATCTGTCGGCTAAATCCATGCTTAATATGTGATGCATATCAAAGACATAGACATAGAAGTCATCAATCATGTCGGCTAACCATGTATGATCCCTCAAATAGCTTGATCAACATCAATTTCTCATTTGGATTAAAGTCTGATGCTCTGCTAGTCAGGTCTTCCTCAATCTACTATGCCTGTCAGGAGCCCAACACTTAGATGCTCATATCTTTTCACTCATTCATCACCAGAGGCTCAATCTCTAGAATATAGTAGTCATGATACTCCTCTTGAATTGCCCAAGTCCATACTTTTCTGAGTTACACCCTCTGAGAGATCCGGACTTGATTGTCAGACCTTCCTGCATGCTCTATTCTTGTTCACAAGACCAGAACACTCTTCAATTTGATTTCTAGTAAAGGCATACTATGCTCTGTGGATGAGATAGACTTTGTTGCCATCAATGACAACAATCATGAAGCCACACAATGTTTCTTGCCAACAAAAGTATCAATAAAAAGATTATCATTTGAAGACTCTCACATGAAGACTATCATCTGAAGATTATTAGCATCAAAGATCATCAAAGGCATTATCAAGAAGGATATCACTACAGAGGGATTACTACTTGAAGTTTCATCACGTCTCAACATCAAAGCATTCTCTTAGTGGTAAAATAATCCCAACTTCATAGTTTAGCATGAAGTATCTTGGGTGAACTTAGTTGCCAAGGGATGGGAATGAATGCAACTACGCACACTCAGGTTTTTAGGATATGGATGGTTGCACTAGTTATTGAGCTTTGATTCTTTGATAAGGTATCATGTTTTCTTTTCTAATGTGTGGGAAACACAGAGATTCTGGGTTTGAACTGAAAGTTTATATTAGAAATGCTCCAGAGCATTTCCCAAGCAGAGTCGCCATTTGGTGTGCCTTACACACATGCCCCATTTTGCCAAATGGAGACCCCCTCTTTTGCTTTGGCTTGGAGTCTCGACCTTTGTTACTTATGATGACGAGAGAGTGAATTTGTGCTTCAGTGCATGATTTATTCCAAATTTGAGTATTTTGCATGTTTGGAGTCATTTGATGTCTTTCATGGTTGATTTGGAGGTGTCTTGAGTGGTCTTGTGCTTAAAAGATAATCATTTGTTGCCTTTTATGCTAAAATTGGGTGTTACTACACTTTCTCTAAAATCCTATGTCACTGGATATTGCCCTTAAAACTACTTCTACAAGATGTTTCATGTTGAAATTCCTAGTTTCCAGGTCTTAGAGTTGCAAAATCATGTCAAATTCCACTAGATTTCATTAAGGGGTCCATATGTTTTCACCTTGATACATGTTCCTGAAGCCCTGATTTGGCTAAGTCTAAGACCCTAAAAATCCTAAAAAATGGCTAAGTCTGAAATCTGGTGGAACCACAAAATTCTAGAATCTGCATATGAAATCCTATGGATTTGGAACCCATCTCAAACATCCTGAAAGTATATTTAAAAATATTTAAAGTATAAGAAATTCACTTATACTTAAATATATTTTTAAATATACTTTCACCTGGGAAGTTCAAAATCTGGCACTAAAAATGAACCCAATTGCACTTTGTGCCAAAAACAGCCCTTACCGACTTATACTTAAATATCTAACTTATACTTAAATATATTTTTAAATATACTTTCACCCTAGGAAGTTCAAAATTTGGCGCTAAAAATGACCCCAACTGCACTTTATGCCAAAAATAGCCCTTACCGACCTTAGCGCTAAAAATTCAATCCACTAACTTTGCGCTAAAAACCTCGCTCACGGACTTTTGTGCGAAAATCATCATCCGCCGACCTTAGCACTAAAATTACCTCTGACCGACTTCCTTTTACACTATTGCTAAGTCAGTCGGCACCAAAATCCCTGCCAACACACTTTACGCTAAAAATAGACCCAATAGACCTACGTTAAAAAAGTGAACCGACTGACCGCATGAAGCATCATTTTAGTCGGTCAAACCCAAATCCGCGCAAGGTCGGATGAAAACCAAATTTGCGCAAGGTCGGATGAAACCCAAATCTATGCAAGGTTGAATGAAACCCAAATCCACACAAGGTCGGATGAAGCCAAAATCTGCACAAGGTCAATTGAAGGTGAAATCCACGCTAGGTTAGTTGGACCCAAAATCCCCGCTAAGTCAGTGACCCCCAAAATCAACGCTTTTTGGTATTTTGGCCTGAAATTTGAGTTTTTCTAGGTGCAAATTAAATTTTCTTGGTTAATTTGAATTGCATATCTATTTTTCACATCATGATGAACATTTTACCAAGTTTGTGTGGATTTTTGGCATGTTTTATGACAATTAATGCTACTGCACATGAAAAGTCCATGACCCCCAAAAATCCTACTTTTTGTAGAAAAAGCTAGAAAAACATGAAATAAAAGTTTGCAAATAGATTCTAATGACCACAAAAACTTCCTAGATCAATATATAGGCCAAATGGGTACTTGAAAATGGCAAAAAATGTAAAAAATCATCTGAAAACCACCAGATTTAAGAGGTTGTTTATAAGAAGGTGACATTGACAATGAGCTATTTTTGACTGATCCATGACTGTAAATGGACATATCTTGATCCAAATTGATGGAAAATGATCATTTAGGATGAAGTTGATGCTTTGTATTGTGAATTGTAGGTCTTAGAGGACATATGAGCTTGTTGGAGTTGTCTTGGAAGGATAAACATACAACAGTATCCTACTGACCCAGAAATGTAGAACTGACATTCTGATGCAGAGTAAGCAACAGAAACGTGGATAACTAATGTCAGCTCCTCACCCACAAACATTTACCATTGTCTATTTCCCCATTAGTCAAATACAGTCAGTTTTGCAGATCAGAATTGCTGAAACCCCCTCTGTTCATTGAACCTTCAACTAAGGGTTGAACCATTGAACCATTGAACCATTGAACCCTTGAACTGGTTCAACCATAGATTCAACTATTGCACACTTAAACACTATCGGCGGTGAACACGTTGAACCATTGAACCACTAAACTGGTTCAACCATTGTTTTAGCTATCGACACCTTTTGCTCTGTTGAACCAAAGAACCTATTGAACTGTTGAACCTTCAATTATTCGGTTCAACATACACTAGCAGTTCAATATACTCCCATCGCATAGACTATACTAATTTAATATTTGAGCTCAGTGAACCATTGAACTTGATACTCCTTGTTGAACTGACGAACCAACTGAACCCGCTGTATCTATTGAACCGTTGACCCAGTTCAACCGGCAGTTCAACTATCGGCAACCCTTACTATGATGAACCATTGAACCTTTGAATTGGTTCAACCACCTACAAACATCTATTATCAGTTCCCCTGATATGATTCAACCTGATACATAGATGTAGGATATCCACAAAATGTATATTCCCATACATACGCGATATACACATGAAATGCACCTTCATACATTTGTGATATATACAGGAATTGTATATTTAGCAACCAACACAAATTGGACTCAAACAAATTTTTATACATACCATTTTCACAGCATATACACAAGAAGTTGCTTGCATGTGAATGTGATATATTCACAGGCTGTCTCCTCATACAATTGATGCATATTTGAACTTCCCACTGATAACTTCTTCTATGACGAATTCTGCAATTTCTATTTTGTCGTGTCCATTGTACACAAGAAAAACAAATAGAAAACTAATATACACAATCCATTCCACTAATTTCACAAAAATCCCCTAGTGGAATGGATTTAATCGTGCATCTCGACCACAGAAGAACTAAATGAAACACAAGGCAAATCTATACAAATAATATACAAGACAGTTTGATATATAGAGAATTTACACTGATTCTAGAATTTGGTAGAACACAAATTATAGAATTTCTACTTCTTCATTTCACATTATCGAACACAGACTAATTACAGAGATTTTTCTGAAGGTGGAAGAACTCTCTATTCCTCTATCACCTTCCCTGTTTTGTTACCCGACTCCCCTCTCCTCTGTTTTCAGGATTTTGTTTAAACCAAGATTATAATCAAAACCCTAACTAATCATACTGTTAGGGGAAAAATGGTTCAACAATGAATATGCAACAAACAACATCAAATACCTATAACTCAATAGAATAGTGAAACTAAGAAGATTGAATAAAATGAAGCAATGAATAACACAATGCAAACCTTCTTTGAATCGAAACTTCTATTGTTGCCTATCAAGATCGTCCTTGTTTGTATGAAGTAGGCCCTCAGAGAGTGCACTCCTTTGCTGTGTTTAAGGATGTCGATAGTGAATGGCTATGATAATGAATATGCCAAGAAGATGAGCTTCGAAGCAATAATGGTGATCTCAAGCAAATAGTATTGGGGTGCCAAAGGTGCACTGGTGAATTTTTGTAGAGTAACAATACGAATAGCCTGGATGAATAGAATGGAAGAATGAGGTTTCATTTATAGACTTAGAAGAACAAGGATCAACGGTTGAGATGATATATGAAGATCAATGGTTGAGAAGGGTTGAGGAATGTGCAATGAATAAAAATAGGACAAGTATCCCACTTCCATCATGCAACAGGGGAGTTAACAAAATTGATTGAAGAGTTAACAGAATAGACCAATAAATTAAGTGAATTGATTGGGGAGTTAATTGAATTGATTGATTAGTTAACTAGGTTGATTGAGGAGTCAATAGAATAGATTGACCAGTGAACTCAATTGACTAATTAGTTAATAGATTTGATTGATGAGTTAACTAATTTTGACTGGAGCATAAATAGGATATGTGGGTGAGGGACTATTAGCTAATTAAATATTTAAAATATTTAATTACATGTGCAACATGGTGATGTGGAAAAGGTGAGGTGGAAAGATGAGGTGGATTGGTGAGGTGGATTTATGAAATTAGGACTTAGTATAGAGGAATTTAGGATTAATTAAATAATGTAGGATTATTTAATTATGTGAGACATTAGAAGAATTAGGGAAATTTAATTAAATAAATTGATTTTATTTAATTATGGGATAATGAATCAATCAAATAACCTTAGAATATTTATTTAGTTGAGAGAAGAAATAAGAAGGGAATAAATATTAAGAATATTTATTTAGAAAGAATCATGTCATTTTTAGGCATATACACATACGATACCTGTTTATCTCAAGACAGCAAAACATCTAGTAATATGACACATTCGGTTAATCCTCCACCTAACCCAAGTGTCTAATGATGTCCAAATTCTCCCCAGGAGAAGAGATATTAAAACAAACATAAAATGCCAACATTAAAACAAACATGCAATGCCAACACAAATGCTACATTTGACACGTATGAAATGCATAAGCCATATTAAAACTTAGTCTTCTCCCTCAGATGTATATTTGGTTTTCTGAAGGGGTGCTCCTACATCATACTCCCCAGGAGAAGAGATCTCAAGCCCCTTTGAGATTAGAGTTTGAAGGTCTGCACCATTGTTTGTGATCTGATCTGCAGTCATCCAAATTGCCTCTGAATCAGGTGTCCCATGCCAAGCCACCAAATACTCCATGTACTCTTTGTTCCTTGTCTTCTTTGCCACTCTTGAGTCTAATATATTTTTCAATTGGGGTGGATCATGCTTAGGAATATCATCATCTATTGCATCCTGCAATGGTTCCTATTCTACATCTGCATGCTGCTTGTATGGAGTTAAATCACATACATTGAAAATAGGTGATAATCCAAGATCAGGAGGAAGTTGGATCTCATAAGCATTCTGTCCACACTTCTTTAAAATCTGACATGGTCCAATCTTCCTCTACATTAGCTTGGTATATTTACCTTTTGGGAGCCTCTCCTTATTTAGATTAACCCATACCAAATCTCCAATAGCAAATTGTACATCCCTCTTTTTCTTGTCAGCATATGTTTTGTATTTCAATGTAGTTTGTTGAAGCCGGTTCTTGACTTGATCATGCACTTCTTTGGTGGCTGATGCAAAAGCTTCTCCATCTGCACTAATAGGCTCTCCTATAGGCAGATCTCTCAGCTCCAAAATACCTCTTGGATGAATACCATATACTACTTGAAAAGGTGAATTCCCTATACTCCTATTGATGGTGTCATTATAGGAGAATTCTGCTTGTGGTAGGATATTATCCCACTTCTCTCCATGCTGCCTTGTTAAACACCTTAATAGATTTCCCAACGAATAATTAACAACTTCAATCTGCCCATCTGTTTGAGGATGGTAGGCTAATGAGAAGGACAAATTGGTTCCAAGCTTCTTCCAAAGAGTCCTCCAAAAGTGGCCAATAAACTTTACATCTCTATCTGAGACTATGCTTGATGGCAATCCATGTATCCTCACTATTTTCTTGAAAAATAGATCAGCAACATATGAAGCATCACAAGTAGTTTTGCATGGCAAGAAATGTGCCATTTTACTAAATCTATCTACTACCACAAAAACGTTGTCATATCCTTTCCTTGTTCCAGGTAAACCCAATACAAAGTCCATGCTGATGCTCTCCCATGGCCTAGAAGGAATGGGTAGTGGCTGATACAAACCTGCATTTGTGGATCTCCCTTTTGCTTTCTGACGGATTACACATGCCTCCACAAATCTTCTCACATCTAACTGCAACTTAGGCCAATAGTAATGCCTCTTCACAAGATCAAGAGTCTTATCTAGACCAAAATGTCCTGCCATAGCCCCACAATGTTTCTCCTGAATAATATTCAGTCTCATAGAACACCTTGGAATACATAGCTGTCCACCCTTGAAAAGTAATCCATCTTGGATCAGAAATTCAAAGAACTCAACGTGATACTTGTCACCAAAGGAAGTACATACCTTGTAGATCTCTCCAAAGTCTTCATCATCATCATACATGGCCTTTAAGGAATCGATGCCAACACTCTCTAATTGGATCTGATTGATGGTCAAAACCCTCCTGCTCAAAGCATCTGCTACTTTGTTCTTAACTCCTTTCTTGTGCTTGAGTGTAAAGGTGAAAGCTTGCAAAGTTTCCACCCACTTCATATGCCTATGGTTCAACTTCTCTTGACTATTTATAAAACTAAGGGCCTGATTGTCTATGAAGACTATGAATTCTTTTGGCATCAAGTAATGCCTCCATTTCTTGAGTGACTGCACAAGAGCATACATCTCCAAATCATATGATGAGTATCTCTTCTTGGCATCATTGAGTTTCTCACTGAAAAATACAATAGGCCTACATTCTTGACTGAGTACAGCTCCAATTGCCATGTGGCTAGCATGACATTCTACTTGAAAAATCTTGTTGAAGTTAGGAAGTGCAAGAACTGGTTGCTCTGCCACCTTCCTCTTCAATGTTTCAAAGGAATCATCTACCTCCTTTGTCCAAGTGAACCTGCACTTCTGTCCTCCTTTTATGGTGTCAAGCATGGGTGCACAAACATGACTAAACCCTTTTATAAACTTCCTATAAAAGGTTGCTAACCCATGGAAACTTCTAACATCACTCAAGGTTTTAGGAGTTGACCAAGACAATATGGCACTTACCTTCTCTTGATCCATTTTCAGTTTGTTATGTGAGATAACAAATCCCAAGTAGATGATCTCTTCCTGCATGAACAAACACTTTGCTAAGTTGATCATTAGCTGTTCTTCATGTAACCTTTTGAGGACCAAGTCTATATGGTTGAGGTGCTCTTCCCTTGTATTACTGAAAATCAGGATGTCATCTAAATATACTATGACAAAATTACCTATGAATTCCCTCAGGAACTCATTCATCAACCTCATAAAGGTACTAGGGCCATTGGACAAACCAAAAGGCATGACCTTCCACTCATATAACCCCTCATTGGTCTTAAATGTAGTTTTCCACTCATCTCCTGGCCTAATCCTAATCTGATGATAGCCACTCTTTAAATCTATTTTTGTGAAATAGTTAGCACCCCCCAAGCAATCAAGTAAATCTTCTATCCTGGGGATTGGGAACCTATACCTGATTGTTATCTTGTTGATAGCCCTTGAATCAATACAAAGCCTCCAAGTGCCTTCCTTCTTTGGTGCTAGGACAGCTGGTACTGCACATGGACATAAACTCTTGCCAATTAGGCCTGTCTCCAACAATTCCTCAATCTGTCTTGCTACCTCTGCATTCTGTTCTAGGGTAAGCTTGTATGCTACTTTGTTTGGGAGTGTTGAGCCAGGGATCAGATCTATGCAATGGCTAATGTCCCTCATAGGTGGTAGGGACCTTGGTATTCCATCAGAGATGATGCCTTGGTACTTGTCCAATTGCTCTTGGATAGTAGAATCTATGAGCCTTTGCCTCTTCTCTCCCTTAACTTCTTGCTGCTGTTCCTTGTTCACCTTTAGGCATGGAATTAGAGCATATGTAACTTCTGCTTCTTCTACTATCCCTTTCATGAATTGTTTGCCTTCTACCATCATCACCTTAACTTCTTTCCCTTTTGATTCCAACTCATTCTCCATTAATGGTAGCAGCTCTATCACCTTACCATTCTTGGTGATTGAATATGTGTTTCTAACTCAATCATGGTGTGCTTTCAAGTCATATTGCCATGGTCTTCCAAATAGGAGATGGCAAGCATCCATCTTAGCAATGTCAAACAATAATCTATCCTTATATGGTCCAATTTGAAATTCTACCCAAGCCTATTCTTCCACAATTGTTTGTTGTCCTTGGTGGAGCCATGAGATCTTGTATGGGCAAGGATGTGGCAGTCTTCTAAGCTTAAGCTTTTCTACCATCTCAATGGACAAAAAATTCTCAGTAGATCTAGAGTCAATCAGAACTTTACATACCTTTCCTCCTGCTTTGCAAGTAGTTCTAAAGAGAGACTTCCTTTATGGGGGTTCTTTGTTGGGCACCTTCATGGTGGTCATTGCTCTTCTAATCATCAAAGATTCTCCTTTCTTGGGATATCCATAATTTTTAGGAGCATTCACACTTTGATTAGTGCTTGAACTTGCTACACTTTGACAATAAATTTCTTGAATCAGATTGATCCTCTTTTCTCCTATTGAACTTGTTGCCTTTGGTGGACATCTGCTGGCTATGTGGCCTTCTTGATTGCAGTTGTAACATCTAATCAGTGCCCTGCCCTGAGATCTTCCTCTAAATGGTGGTCTTCTACCCTTGAAGTTCCCTCTTTGATTGTAGCTTCCCCCTTGGTTTTGATTGTTGTCTCCTCTGCTGTTCTCTTGATTGGATTCACCTTGGTATCCAAATCCATTTCCTCTGCCTCTAAAAGGACTTCTACCTCCCCTTTACTATCTCCCTTTCCCTCTAATGTTCTGCTCATGCCTTCTCTTAAATTTCTCTTCCACTTTGAGTGCTAACTGGTAGCACTTTTGGATGTCTCTGGGTTATGTAGACTTATGTCTTCTTGAATGTTAAATCTCAATCCATTGAGGTATCTTTCTACCTTCTCTTCCTCACCCTCCTTTACCTTTGTCTTGACACATAGTTTCATGAACTCTTCTGTGTATGAACTGACTTCTAATTCCCTCTACTTCAAATTTGGTTTCCTCTTATGTAGTTGGATGTTGTAATCCAATGGGACATAGGCTTCTTTCACTAAAGCCATCATCTTCTTCCACGTAATAACTTTGTTCTTTCCTTCTTTCACCCTGTCATCTTGGATGAAATTCCACCAAGTTAGTGCAACTCCTTTCATTTTGGATTGAGCTATCTTCACTCTTTGGTGATCTAGTATTTCCTTGGTCTCAAAGAAATTAGTCAAGGAGTCTATCCACTCCATCACTGAATTAGGTTCCATTTTTCTTGCAAACACTGGCAGGTCTATTTTCATATCCATGGTCCTTCTCTCCATGGATTTGAGGGCATTGAGTAAGGGTCTCTGGTCTGCAGGAACCTCTATCTCTTCCTGCTTTGGGATCTCCTCATCATCCCAATCTTCTCATTTACCAGAACCTTCTTCCCCTGTCTCTACTCTGTCCCTCAAATTCTCTAGTTCTTCTTTCAATGCCTGATTCTGAGCTCGATCTGCTCTTCTCTCTGCCATTTGCTTTCTTACTAAGGCCATCAACTCAGCATTGGTCATCTTTGTTGGGTACGTTTTTGACCCTTCTCCTTCTAACATCTTATCTTCTTCTTCTTCTACCCAAAGAATACTCCTTCACTCTGATACCACTATGATGTAGAGTAAGCAACAAAAACGTGGATAATTGATGTCATCTCCTCACCCACAAACATTTACCATTGTCTATTTCCCCATCGGTCAAATACATTCAATTTTGTAGATCAGAATTGCTGAAACCCCCTCTATTCATTGAACCCATGAACATACAGTTGAACCATTGAACCTTCAACTAAGGGTTGAACCACTGAGCTGTTGAACCGTTGAACCCTTGAACTAGTTCAATCGCAGATTCAACTATCACACACTTAAACACTATTGGTGATGAACCTATTGAACCGTTGAACCATTGAACTAGTTCAACCATTGTTTCAGCTATCGGCACCTTTTGCTCCATTAAACCAAAGAACCTATTGAACCGTTGAACCTTCAATTATTCGGTTCAACATATACTAGCGATTCAATATACTCTCGTCGCATAGACTATACAGATTTAACCTTCTAGCTCAGTGAACCATTGAACCCGATACTCCTTGTTGAATTGACGAACCAACTGAATCCACTGTATCCATTGAACCTGTTCAACTGGTGGTTCAACTGTCGGCAACCTTTACTAGGATGAACCGTTGAACCTTTGAATTGGTTCAACCACCTGCAAACATCTATTATCAGTTCCCTTGATATGATTCAACATGATACACAGATGCAGGATATCCATAAAATGTATATTCACATATAGACATGATATACACATGAAATTCACCTTCATACATTTGTGATATATACAGGAATTGTATATTCAGCAACAAACACAAACTGGATTCAAAATAGATTTTTATACATACCATTTTCACAACATATACATAGGAAGTTGCTTGCATGCGAATGCGATATATTCACAGACTATCTCTTCATACAATTGATGCATATTTGAACTTCCCGCTGATAACTTCTTTTGTGACAAATTCTGCAATTTCTATTCTGTCGTGTCCATCGTACACAAGAAAAACAAATAGAAAACTAATATACACAATCCATTCCACTAATTTCACAAAAATCCCCCAGTGGAATGGATTTAATCGTGCATCTCGACCACAGAAGAACTAAATGAAACACAAGGCAAATCTATACAAATAATATATAAGACGGTTTGATATACATAGAATTTACACCGAATCCAGAATTTGGTAGAACAGAAATTACAGAATTTCTACTTCTTCATTTCACATTATCGAACATAGACTAATTACAGATATTTTTCTGAAGGTGGAAGAACTCTCTATTCCTCGACCACCTTCCCTATTTTGTTACCTGACTCCCCTCTCCTCTGTTTTCAGGATTTTTCTTAAACCAAGATTATAATCAAAACCCTAACTAATCATATGACACCTATTTATCTCAAGACAACCAAACACCTAGTAATATGACACATTTGGTTAATCCTCCACCTAACCCAAGTGTCTAATGATGTCCAAATTCTCCCCAGGAGAAGAGATATTAAAACAAACATAAAATGCCAACATTAAAACAAACATGAAATGCTAACACAAATGCTACATTTTGACAAGTATGAAATGCATAAGCCATATTAAAACTATCTTCTCCCTCAGATGTATATTTGGTTTTCTGAAGGGGTGCTCTTGCACCACATTCTATCAACCAAATTGTTGCTGCACCTGTAAGAGAAGATCAGTATAATGTCCAGAATGATAAAGATGAGTCTCGAGAGCTAAAAGACATAGAAGATCATGCCAAATCACTGCTATTCCTGTAGATCCAGTCCAATGTCCAAGACTTGTTCATAGCTGTTCCAGTCATCCAGTCATGTAATGTTGGTCTAGCAAGCTTCCAGTTGGATACACTTTCACCAAAAATGTGCCACATACACCTCTTGATCCAGTTAGCATTTGGAATCTCATGAATCTACATCAACTCATATTTTCAAGTGTCATGTGACTCTATTTTGGCTTTATTATGCCTTGAAAATTGACTTTTTATCATATACAATCAAATGGCTATCCATTTTGTCCAAATTCAATGTATTTGCAAGCTATATTTTGTCTTTTTCCTAAAGGACAAATGCAAATCCAAAAATGTAACAAACTATTGCACTTCATTAAATGTCATGTAATATGGACCATTGGTGTTGAGTTAATCTCCACCGTCCATTAAAAACTCGGTATGGTGCCTTGTCTATAAAAGGGCCATCCTTTTCTCTCATTTGCAAGTAAGATTAGATACTGAATTGCTGAGACTCTACCAAATTGTGATTAATACAAAACAAGTTTTGCAGGTTGCTGGGAATTTGTGTTCTTGTGTTATCCTCTTTGGTTTTCATGGTTCATATCAATCTGAATTTAATTAGTTGTGCTTTTGCAATGATTGGTAAATGTTAAGATATCTGATGAATGCTTTGGTCCATACTATTAGTGCTTGCTAATGGTAAGTTGCTATGTATAGTTATCCTGGGCTCTGTCATTGAATATAGTTCAGTTGCATTCCACTAGTTAAGCTACACCATTATCTAGGTGTTTAATGAGTGAATGTAATTTGAAAATTATAAGGATCCTTTGAAAATTGCATCATTTCTTGCAACATTGTGTGTTTCCTATCCTGGTGAAACAGGGAATGGTTTATTGAAATTATTTGTCTATCTACAATATTTTACCCCATTGTGACTATCACTTAGGATCTCTTATCCCTTCTCTCTCCCTTTCCTTTTGCATTTTATTTACATAAAGTTTGTTAGATTTAGGTTATAAGCAACACCTACATTATAAATCTACTGAAGATATCATAGGGTTTCTGCATATACATTGTGGTCATTTTTCGTAAACCCTGCATTTCATGTAAGACCCTTTGTTGGTACAGCTAATCACATTCCACTGACATATTGCAAAAAGATAAGACCTAGCTATATTATCCTTGGGGCAGTCCTATCTTGGATAGGATGTCTTTTTCAAGAGAGGTGTGATACCAGCATTCATACTTGCGTTGTTGTGTGCTAAAACCACCATCAACAGGTTGGCCAATGAATAGGAGACCAAGGGGGAGAAGACTTTCTCAATCCCCCTTCTCTACCTCTAGTCTTTAGGCTCTGTGAAACCAAGGAGGGTGTTCCTATGTAAATGGACATATTTCTAATTCTCTGGTTGTCTCTCATTTACTAATGCCTTCTTCTCTTGGGGATAACATCGTTCTACTCAAAAGGCATGGGGTTTTCTAGAGATATTAGATTGTCAGCTTTGTTCATATCACAGATATGTTCCTTGTAGGCTGCTTGAAGGAATGTATGATAAAGTGAGGATTGACTAGATTCTTTAAGCTTCTATCTTATTCTTTGCAGAGGAATATGCAAGACATAACTTAATCAATATAAATATCCTAAAAGTCTATTATAGGAAAGGAAAATGTTTGGATTGAAAATACTTTGAGGATAACCAGAGGGGTGTAAGTTTAGTATAGTGTCCATGAAATAGGCCAGTGCCTATCCGTTGGGCCAAGGAATGAAAAAGGTCAAAATGATGAAACTTAAATAGACAATGATGTAAGAAACTTAGTTTATTGTAAAGGTACAACAATGTAATACATTAGAAATACTTTTACTAGCTTTGCAATCAACCATACTTAATTATCCCTGTATACCCGAATCATATCTGATATTTTGTAATAGCAATTTTTATATTATTCCTTGAGTCAAGGCCACAAGAGAAATATACCAACATAGGATAGATTGTGTCAATGAATAAAGATGATTCTTCAACCAAAAATATATTCATAATATGAAACTGTATACATGAAGTAGGAGACAGTGTATTTCAAAACTCAACAAAATCTATTAAATAAACTGTTTAGTAACTTGCATTATAGATTTCAAATATTCAATCAAGAAACTAGAAGAGACTCAAATTGGAAACCTCAAAAATAGACAGCTAATTCTATTGTAGAGAACAAACTTATTTACAACTCCTCCCTGATTAGATTGATCACTATTTTAGACTCAGTTTGGAAATATGACCTCAAACCAATATCTTTTTCTAAGCCTTGAATCCCCTTTTATAGAAATAAGGGGGCAACAAGCTTCAAGCCTTAAAATAAAAGAAGTTACAACTATTTTGTAACCAATAGATGCAGCTGAAGAGGCTGGTGCAACCACTTCATAACTGTGTGCTCAATGTCCATGTTGGCATGCTAAAGTACCTACTCTCCACAAACGTGTCCTCTCAATTTAGGCAAGAAACATGCAGTGAGGTTGATGGGAATCCAATTGTTTGATGTTGTGGAAGCCCTTATACCCATCCCATGCTGCTTATTTGTTTGAAAAGAGCATTCACTATCTAGTTTTCCCTCCATAATTGAGAATGAATGCAAGCGTCAATATCAGAAGAAAACCCTATTGACTGGAGTTCTTCATTTTATGCCCATTGTCACTTATACGGATGTGATTCCTCTTTCATAATTGGGTGGTTACCAACCATCTCAATTAGATAGAAATCAGATGAAATCACATCAGACTGTGTATGGACATACCATCCACCCAGTGAGGGTAGTAATAGCAATGACAAAATAGGAGCATTCTATCCTTATATGCTACATCCAGAGAGGAAACATCCCCATAATTAGAGATAGTGCTTTGTTAGGAAAAGTAGAAAGGGGATGAAGGTAGAAGGAAAAATGAGTTTCCTCCACACCTGATAGTAATCTACCTAATCACAGTCATAAGAGGTGGCTGGAGTAGGGAGATTAAAATCAAGGGTCCCATTCTAGATGAAAAATAATGAAGAAGAAATGCACGTAGAACTATGCACAGTGTTGGTGTTGCCTCCTAATCTTTCCTGTACCATTGATTCCATAAGAGATAATTGCAAGTCCTTCTAATTCTATAGGTGCAGATCGAGAGCCATGAGAACAAGGAAAAAAATCCTAAAGAATAGGGGAGTAGTTAGAACATGCAGGAGTAGGGGAAGGCCATACTGTCAGAATATATTTAGATAGTATGAACTATAACAACAACACTTGTCTATTTATAGAAATTCAGGGATGTAAGCATACATCTGCCCATCTGCGGTGTATTAATTTCTAGTCATTTCAGCATATTTCTTCCATAAATGGAAATCTATCAAAGATTGCAATAATTGAACAGAAAGATAAAACTTCATAATTCTGCATAACTTGAAAACATCACTTCTTGTATTGAATTTTGCCAAATCAAGTGTCTCAGTTCTCCCAATTGAGCCCTGTCATCATATATGATTTCATCACACAACAGATGAAATGTCATTCCTGGTATCTGTACAAATTCCCAAGGGTCAGGCTTTCATAAGCCATACCATTCTATTACTAAATTCTTCAGAAGCGGTAGTGATGAAGACCCTACACATGCCTGAGCAGTTAATGATTTGATATGCAGATTAGCCAGGTTCAATGCCAACGAATCATTCTAGCATGATTTTGAATTTAAGCTGTTGATCTAGATCCCAGCTAGTGTCCTCACAAGACCCACATGCAAAGCCACATAACCCCTTGTACATAAGTCAAACATCCTTAAGTCCACGTTTGGAGCAAGATCTAATATCCTTTGACAAGGGAGATACCTATGTGTCACCTAATCCTACTCCAAGTGGCCCCTTGTATATAAATCAAGTGTCCTTAAGTCAATCTTTGGAGAAAGATTTGATATCCTTTGAAAAGGGAGATACCAATCTGGGTTATACACCCTATGAGCATCCTACATCACCATACATTCCAATGCCAATCCATGAGTCTACTAGTTCTATCTCGACACCTTCATGTAACTATAACTCTAATCCAAGTCCTAATTCATCCAACCCTAAAATTCCTCCATCCAATCCTAGTCCCAATCCAAACCCTAATATGTCCAATCCATCTAATCCCAATCCAAACCATTCACCAAATCCTAATCTGAAGCTGTAATGTCCCCATTTTGAGCTAAGTTATCATTTTCCAGTTTGAGTTGTTTCTATACATGGAGAACTAGAAAGTTGGCTCAACTAGTATGTTATTGGGTTATTTGGAAAATGCAATATTGAAATTGTATTTTCAATTTGTATATAGTTGATCGAATAAAGGAGGGAAAATGGAATCTTTAATTGCATTTTCCTAAATTGATTTATACAATATTTGATGACTCATGTTTTACATTCATTGTTGGGATCATTTGAATGAGGCATTTGCCAATTGGGTATGGCATTGGAAATAAAGTGGGTCTATTTTAATGTGCATAAGCAAATAGTTAAGGAGGCATTCACCCAGATATAAGGATGATCTACTTCATTTCTTGAAATGCTTTGTTTAAAGCACTAACCGCTGGAGCTAGATAAAATCATTTAAAATGTTGTTTGAAACTACCAATGCCAACATCTAAAGGAGAAGAATCAGCGGCCAAGATAAAGAGAGTTTTTTAAATGCAAAATAATAATATTAAATGTTGAATACCATCCATCCAAGCATTCACATAGTTCGCTAGAGCTGAGAGGGAATCAACTGGATATGGAAGAAGATTTTAAATGTTTTATGAGATTTTAAATGCCAAGAAAGGGATTGACGCCCAAGCCTATGAAGGATATTCAATGCCGAATGAAATTATTAAATGAATGCAAGCAACTGTTGCCTATGCAAGAAGGGTTGATTCATACGGGAGATGTTTCTAAATGACAAAACAAGGATTTTAAATGATTGCTCCAGCCGTCTAAGCAAAAGAGAAGAATATTAAATGTTTGTCAAGGCAATTGCCATGCAAGCATCCAATCGGCTAGCCAAGGGGATTGATTATATGGAGATTGATATACTTTCATTTAAAATAATTAAAGATTGTTTTAAATGATTGTATTTTTGATGTAATGCATTTACTTTTGTTCAAACTCTTTGATCATCATTGGTGGAATCCAAAATTCATTCCAAAATGCCAAAGAGGAGGAGCACTCAGCCATAAGGAGTATATATTAAGGATTCCATTCTCAATAGAGGCAAATGATCAATTTGGTATGTTTCTCTACTTCATAGTATTACTAGAAATTTCTATTTTCTAGTGATTTCATACAAGGAGATGACCCCTTGTGATATGGAGACGGCCCCATATCTGATTTAGAGGTGATATCACTCAGATATTCACCATTAGAGATTCATTTTGTAGGTTTTGTGGAGTGTTTGAAGAGAAGGTGAAGACTTTACAAGGCAATTGGCACCATTGGGAGTCCATCGATTGCATGAGGAGGCACTTTTATGAAGTTTTCATCAATTTTGGGCATGCTACAACAGTGACAAATTTTACACCAGTCATTCATAGAGCTAGAAAAGTGTCTTTATCAATCAATTTATCAGTTACATATAGTTGGAGACTTCTTCCAAAGCCATCGCTTCATTCTTGGAAGCCATTGTGTGACAATCAATAAAGAATTTGATTTGATGTAATTTAATGTTTATGATCCTAGCTGGGAAAAATTAGACATTACAATAGTCCCATCAGTCTAATATACAGAGACATTTTATGTTTGTTTATCATATATGTCAGTTGGGTTGATTGGAGGATCATTTCCCATAGTATCATCACTTGTAGTAGTAAGTTTGCATGACATTTGGTACTCATTTTCCATTTGTATTCAAGTTTGATATAAAACAATGATGTATTGTCACATGGGATAGTGAATAACATATTGCATTTGCCATCATTGAAGCTATCAATAAAGTATTGAAGTTGTGGAGTTCAATTGTTCATGTGTTTGTTTACTTTTTATGCTTTTAGAGTTTAGAAGTTGAAGTTAAATTTGGCAAAAAAAATTCAGTCAATTTGTAAGAGGGTTATTACAGTGGTATCAAAGCCAAGATTCTACCAGCCTTTGGGTTATGCATACAAGAGAAGTTGGACTACATATATATTATACCAAGAGGTCAGCTAGACAACCTCAGCAAGGAGAGGTTAAAATAGCTACACAACCACATATGGAGGAAGGTGGTAGTGGTGGTAATGGCAGCCCTAAAAGACATAATGGTAATGAAGGCTTCAATTTGGAAGAGTTTATGCATGCCTTTGGACAGTAGATGTGGGATTGGTCAAATCAAATCATAGAGGAGATTCGTGACATCAAAGATGAGCATGCTTCTAGGAGATCAAGGTCAAGGAGTGTAAATAGTGGAAGGACAAGTATTGCAGGTAGAAATGTAAGGAGACATACACATAGAGAGCCTACTCCAACTCCTACTCCTATAGGTAGAGCAACCACAATAGTTGATGATAGATCACTTCATCCAAGATTTGAGCCAGTGATTGAGGAAACATCTTCAGAGGATAAGGAGGTAAATGTTAATCTCACGGATGATATTATGGTTGCACATGATGAATATAATATACTCCCACCTGATGTTAGGTGAGACCTAAACTTCAATCAATTCATGTTCCAAAGGAGTGAAAAGAACAAGAAGAAAAAGGAGCAAAAACCTAAAAAAGAAGGAATCTAAGGAGTATAAAGAGGCACTAAGTAAAGTTCCTTTACCTAATTTTGATGGTAGTGGTAATATAAGTGCTAGAGCATGGATTCATAAGCTTGACACCTTTCTTACACTAAAACCCTTGAGTGAAGAAAAGGCCATACACTTTTCTACTATGCATTTGGAGGGTTTGGCATACGATTGGTGGCATCATGGACTTGTGTCACAACGACATGATATGGTTACTTCATATGATGAGTTCACTCATAGGCTCATTAAAAGTTTTGACAGGAAGGACATAGAGGTCTACTATAGGGAATTGATACAATTCAAATAGGTTGGAAAAGTAGACTCTTACATCAATGAGTTTCAAAAGATTGTAGTTATGGTTCCTGAGATGCCAAAAAGGAGAGTCACTATGTTATTTGTTAAGGATTTGAATGATAGAATGAGAGGATTGGTGAAGGTACATAAGCCTATGATGTAATGAGGGGTTGTTAGATGATTTAACAAACTCAATTTGGTGTGACTCAAACAACTTTCAAACCTCAAGTATCAATCTTCACACTTTTCACCTTTCAACCAAGCCTAGTCTAGTAGGACAACATACCCTATTTTTGGGCTTTTCTCTCAACATTTCCAAAATACATCCCAAAAAAATGCTGATTCAGATACCCATTTCCAAGTTACATAACATATCCTAAAACCAATAGTGACTCCTTTGGACCATGTGCCTCAAAAATGGCATTTTTCACTGTCTAAAATAGGCTAATTAGGCCTAGTTTGTGAAAGAACATACCTATAAACACCCATCAACCCCCTAGACTTTATGGGACAACACTTCTCATGTGCCCAAACTCTCAAAATCATAATTAGTTTTAGAAGAAACCTTCATTAACATACCAAACTACAAAACCCTTAATTTAGGCCAATTTGAAGAGGGTTTATTGAAAATGAGGGTTCCAATCACTTTCTCCACAAGACACTACCTCCAACACCTTGAAATAGACCTAAAAAAACTCACAAAACCATTAGATAACCAGTTCCATTGACATTTTGCCAAAACCCCTCTTTAGTTCCTCATTTCTACATTGAAAACCCTTCCAAACAACCTTAGAACATTGCTCTAAAATCCCACAAGTATTTTCTGCCTTTGAGGCTTTAAATGAACCTCTATCATGCCTAATGGGTCATTCCACCAAGCCACAGAGATTTACAATGGGAGGAATGCCCTAAATCATCATTTTATGCTCTCAAACCCCTGTTTTCACAGTCAAACAGGCAGTTCCAAAAAAAACATGATATCTCCCTCAAAACTTCATGAAAAAACCTCAAACCAATTTCCAATGAAAGTTAACTCAACCTCCTATCACATCTAATTGGTAGTTTTTAACTGTCCACACCTATTTTTCAATTGTGGAGTCATTTTCTCCTCTCTACAACACATGTTTACATTGAGTTTTCAAAACAACTCTTAGAAACCTTTACATTACATGACTTTTATTTGACTAAACATGACTCAAAACACTAAACATGACCCACAAACAAATGGAATTGGCCATTTTGACCTTATTACATATCATTTGATGATAAACATCATGACTTTGTCCTAGAGCCACCTAGGACATTATTGACTCTTCATGGCCAAAATGGGCCAAGGTGCTCCTGCTCCAACCTACCTTTCACATGCATACTCAGCTACAAAACTCTTTCCTTGAGGTAGCCATTGAGATTTTATCCAATACTTTGCATCTGTAACTCTATATGTTCTTGGATGAGGCTTCATCTCTATCATCAGACCTGATGGTGGTCTGCTGTCTAATCCTTGATAAAAAACAAAGGACATTCTTGCTTTTATGCCTTCAAACAACCTATTACCAAAGGTTCCTTGCTTTGTCCTTTCCTCCATAGCAACTTCATGTTAGTGGTTACCCTTAATATCTGGTCCAACGTGTCCTTTTACCTTTGTTTTCAAAAGCACTTTCTTATCAGCATTTCTTACCTCTGTACTTGTAGATCCACCTTGTTTTTTTAGCCCTGCTCTCAACCAAGGGACACAATATTGTTCCTATCATGACATTTGTGTGCCAATCAACTATCAACTTATCCTTAATACTTGTTTCAACCTTCATATCTACTGTTATAGCACTCTCATCTTTTTTCTCAACCTTCACAAGTTCTTTCTTTCCAAATATAACAATCTTGGTTTTACCTTTCCCTTTCTCATCCTACTGCAAAGATGTTAGTCTAAATGTTTTTCCATCTTTCTTGATAAGGTAGGTGTTCTCCCAACCATCATACAGTGTCTTCCTATCAAATTTCCATGGTCTCCCCAATAGCAAATGACAACAATCCACAGGTAAGATATCACATAGGACCCTATCCTTATATTCACCAATCTGAAAATCCACATATGCTTGTTCATTCACTACAAGAGACTGACTATCATTTACCCAAGAGGATTTATATGGCATTACATGAGGCACTATATATTGGTGCAGGAGCACCCCTACAAGACAGGATATAGGTTCATTGTCTGCATGACAGGACATTAGTCTATTTTTAGCATGTTTGACTTCATAATGTAATAAGGTCCATTGGACCAATGCATATGTATTAGATCAGCCTAGGAGAGTGTGTAGGCAGTTAGAGTTCGTGATTAGGTAGTATGAGCTGTCCTCTCCCAGCCGCTTGGAAGCTCCCAGCCGCTGGGAATCGAGTTGTAGTACTCGTAGGATATTGCTATAAATAACTCAGATCAGTTAGGGTTTGACATCTAATATCAGAGAGAGAAGAGTAGTAGTTGTGTTATGTTGTACTGGTGATTGAGTGAGATCCAGAGATCAGTCCAGACATTGTGAAACATTGTTGTTTGATAGTATTGCAGAGACAGGACATTTGTGTTTCATCTAAATAAGATCTCATCAATTGCATTATCTGGTTTATCAGTTGTTTATGTTTTGATTTCTGTTCTGATTACAGGTTAATGGATACTTTCAACCCTTCCACCAGTTGATTCTGTGAATCGGTGGAATGGTCATGCATGTTAGTTTAGGTTGTATTTTAGTTTTCTGTTTATGCATTTCATTGTGTGGGAGATCGATTGGTTGCATGCTGTGAATCAACCTAGCATCCTCATGTGCTAGGATTTAGGAAGATAAACTGTTAAGTTTTGATCTGAAGGTGATCCAGCCCGATCATCATGTTTTCTTTGTGAAATTGTGCGGTTCTGTGAGTTTGCATGCAGCTAACGGATATACAGGGATCTGCATGTGCTTTTCCAGACGGAGTGAATCGCATCAACATCTACGAGTATATCGCTATCCAGATCGGGTTATGAAGCTGATGAAGACTGTATGTTTTGAATGCATCAGGATGATATAAGTCAGATATATACTCAGTGTGTATATCATCATCAAGATCATCTTTCGTGTGTATCCATAGTCCGCATGTCGCTATCGCATGTAGGAGTGAAAGTTCACTTTTTGGCTAAGGACCGGAAAGATCATCATCAGGATATTGAAAAGATCACCGGATATTCATTATCATGTTGCGGAGGATATAAGTGTCTTATATCCTGTTGACATCATCATCAGGTGCATTGACATCATCATCGGGTGCAAGTGACGTCATCGTCATTAGGATATTGCGAATATCACCCTATGCAAGTTTATCCTGCTGTCGCTAAGTGTTTTGGCATCGGCATAAAGTTTGGTTAACATCATCAGGATGTTTCAATATGACCGGATAAGTCATATCATGATGCTGTTGTTTGAGTAGTCGGATATCGGGGTGACGTAAGCATCGAGGGAAAGGTGCTTGAAGTTGTTGTCATCAGGATATATAGGAGGTACCGGATATTTTATATCCTACTGATGAACATGATGTCGAACATCATGATGATGAAGATAGAGTTTGGCGGTAAGATGAACAGTGAACATCAGGAGGATGTTTGCGCTTGCCAAATGTGATGATGCTGCTGACAGGCGAAAGGCGAAAGGCAATAAGGAAGTGAACAGTAGTTAGTAGGAGGATATTTCATGCCTCTTCGAAATATGATGATGCTGTCTGTGTTAGCAAGAAATATGATGATGATGATACGCCGATGGGTATTACATACTGCATGTCCAGGATTTTAACATGCTGGTTGTGTTAATGACTCCTCCTTCCCATTTGTAAGCTTCTGTTGCATTTTCCTCTGCATCATAGTGGTATCAGAGCAAAGGAAGGATCTTCTGGCAAAGATCAGGATATAGCAGGATGTCAGGTGACGAAGGAACATCGAAGGTTCTGGCAAGGATGACCAACATTGAGTTGGCAGTTCTGGTAAAGAAACAGATTGCAGAGAGCAAGGCCGTGAAGGCTCAGAATCAGGAATTGAAGGAAGAGTTAGAGAAGTTGAGGAGCAGAGTAGGTTCTGGTAGAGAAGAAGATAGGGAAGAAGAAGAGATCCCTAGTTGGAACGAGGAGGTCGTTCCTGCAGAGCAGAGACCACTGTTGAACGCCCTCAAGGCCATGGAGAGGAGAACCATGGATGTGAAACTAGATTTGCCAGTGTTTACAGGAAAGATGGAACCTGATTCAGTGATGGAGTGGATAGACTCCTTGAACAATTTCTTTGAAACAGAGGAGATACGAGAACAACAGAGGGTGAAAATAGCCCAGTCAAAAATGAAAGAAGCTGCCTTGACATGGTGGAATTTCATCCAAGATGATAGAGTACAGGAAGGAAAGCGTAGAGTCACTACATGGGAGAAAATGATGGCATTAGTAAAGGAAGCTTATGTCCCATTGTGGTGCAGGAGCACCTACCTGACAGCTGGTCTCGATAAGGCAGTTAGTTGTTTTAGGTCTTGTTTATGTTTCCAAGAAGGTCTGATAAGACCAAATGCATGTAATAAGGTCATGCTGATCATGATAAGCTCATGCTGACCATGCTTTTACTATTTTTAGGTAGTTTGTTAGAACAGCTGTCATGATGTATGTTCGGTTGGATCTCCCAGTCGCCTGGAGAGTTCCCAGCCGCTTGGAGTCGGGTCAGTAGTACTCGAAGAAAAAACCTATTTAAGCATGAGGATCGGTTGACTATAGATCATCGATCGAGCTAGGTTGTAGAGAGTGAGACAGCGAGAGAAACTGATCATTGTATTTGCATCTTTTGAAATCAAATAAAGTGTTCCTGTTTGTGTTCATCCTCTGTTGAATTCCATTGCTTGATCGATTTGCTGGTTTGGTGACTGTATGGATTCACTGATCCATTCCACCGGTTGATTCGTCTGATCGGTGGAATGGTTATGTACAGTAGGGTAGGTGTTAGTTTGTTTGTTTGCATGCAGGTGTGCAGGATCGCGACTGAAAGGTGTTGAAGACCCTAGCATGGGCATGTGCTAGGTCGAGCTGATGAAGTGTGGAAGATCACCCTGAGAGTGGATCGGGTCATCCCAGGAGGATCGGCGAAGTGAAATTTCGCTAAGGCTAAAAGTTGTTAAAACGGCATCATCAGGATATTTCTGCAAATATCCTGCAGTCGCGTTGGGCATCGTCATCCGGATAAGTGGAGGAGATCGGCATGATGCGGTTAGTTGCATGAAGTGCAAGTGCGTCGGGGTGATCACCATCAGGAGTTGCCGGAGAGGAGTGCATCGGCATCAGGTAGAAGATCGGGTCATGAAACTATTGAAGTTTGCATGTTGCAAGTGCATCAGAATGTTTTAAGTCAGAGATATACTCCAAGTATATATCGCCGTTAGGATCATCTCTCGGGAGTGCCCATCATCCGCGTATCGCTAGCAGATGCGGGAGTGAAAGTTCATTTTCTTGACTAAGTGTTGAAGAGGTCATCAGGATATTGGGTGACGTAATTGTCATCAGGATATGATGTCATCGTCATCAGGATATTGAGATATCCCCCTATGCAAGTTTATCCTGCTGTCGTTAAGTGCTTAGGTATCGGCGTAAGTCCTCGGTAGAAGGTTGTATTAACATCATCAGGAGGTTTCGAGAGAACCGGATAAATCATATCATGATGCTGTTGCTTGTATCGTCGGCTATCGGGGCATCGAAGGGGAGGTGCTGAAGGTGATCATCATCAGGATCTTTGGAGCAACAGGATATTGGATATCCTGCTGACGAAGGGGGTGTTGCATATCATGATGATGCCGATGGAGCTTGGCGCCCGATGAACAGTGCAACAGGAGGATGTTTGCGCTCGTTGAACATCATGATGATGATGATAAGCGGAAAACGGAGGAAGTGAACAGTAGTCGGCAGGAGGAGAATTGTGCTCGTCGAAATATGATGATGATGCTGACAGTGTAAAGCGAAATATGATGATGATGGTGATGATGATGATGATGAGGATGGGCTGCAGACATCCATGCTGTATTGTAAGGTTATAGTGTGGATGCCTCTGCATCATAGTGGTATCAGAGCTCAGCAAAACATCTGGGCTGTTGTGTGTTGATTCTGTCACCGAAAGGGCAGAGGTAGAGTTGAATTGTGTGTTGTGTGTTGATTAAGAGGTTGACAAAATGCCTCCGAAAGGTAGTGGTACTGCAAGGGAATTGCAGGAAATGAAGGAAAAACATGCTAGAGAGATGAGGAAGATGAAGGAGCTTGCTGAAGCACTTCAAGCCAGGCTTACAGCCCTGGAAAAGAACAAAAAGAGGGAAGTGGAAGACAGTGAGTCTGAAGAAGATGAAGATACTGTTGAAGAGTATGAAGACGTAGCTGAAGATCTGGATGCTGAAGACCAGAGATTGGCAAAATTGTTAAAGGCAGTGCAGAGTGATAAACCTAAGGTAAAGGTTGATGTTTCCAAGTATACTAGAAATTTGAATGAAGATGAGTTGTTGGATTGGATTGCTGCACTTGATAATCACTTTGAATGTGAAGATGTTGCTGAGGATCAGAAGGTAAAGATTGCAAAGACCAAGTTAGGAGGTCATGCTTTGGTATGGTGGGATTATGTACAATCTGAGAGAAGGAAACAAGGGAAGTCAAAGATCACTTCTTGGGATAAGATGGTAGCAAGGATAAAAGGTAAATTCTTGCCAAGGGATTATGAAATCCAGATGTTTAAGAAGCTGCAATTTTTAAAGCAGAAGGAAAGGGATGTGAAGGCCTATACTGAGGAGTTTTATAAGTTGAGTATGAGATCTGGTCATCATGAGAATGAGGTAGAAAAGGTGGCTAGGTACTTGGCTGGTTTGAGATTGAACATACAGGATGAGTTAGTTTTAGCTAACCCTAAGAATGTGGAGGATTGTTATCAAATGGCAATCAGGATTGAAGAAAAGATGAATAGAGGACATGATAAGTCCATGAGAGGAAGAGGAAATAATATGAGGGGAAGAGGAGCAGCCCCTACACAAAAGCAAACAAGTGAGGGTCAAGAAGACACTGGTAAAGGACAGGGACAGTCTGATTTCAGAGGTGGATGGAAAGGTAATAGAGGTAGATTTGGAGGTGGTAGAGGTTCTACTACATTTTCAGGAAAATGTTACACCTGTGGTGAGTTTGGTCATCCATCTTTCAAATGTCTAGAAAACAAAGGTTCATCGTCTAGAAATGATAGAACTAGTGACAAGAGGGTACAACTTGTACAAGAAGAGACAGTAGAGCAAAGTGCACAGAGTTCAAACACTTATGACAAGGATAAGGAGGCTGATAATTGTGGATACCCAGAAAGTGGAGAGTCTCTGCTGATGAGATGAACAGCAACTACCATGAAGGTACATGCCAAAGAATCCCCACAAAGAAGAGCTCTTTTCAAGACCACATGCAAGAGTAAAGGTAAAGTATGTAAGGTTGTCATTGATACTGGTTCAACAGACAACATGGTATCTCAGGAGATGGTGGATAAACTGAATTTGGAAAGGATTCCACATCCACACCCTTACAAGGCATCTTGGGTGAGTGATAGTCATTCACTTTTTGTCTCTGAACAGGCATATGTGGATTTTTAGATTGGAGCATATCATGATAGAATTTTGTGTGATATTTTGCCTATGGAATGTTGTCACCTACTGTTGGGTAGACCATGGCAATTTGATAGAAGGGTACTGTATGATGGGTATTCTAATACCTATACCATCACGAAAGATGGGAAGACTATGAAGTTGATGCCATTGCAGGCAGATGCTGCAGCACAGGGGGCAGCGAAAATCATTTTGATGGGAAAGAAGGAATTTGTGCAGATGCCTAGAGGAGCAGGCATGAAGGTAGATAAGGATACTACAGGAAAAGAAGTTGTTCAGGGCACCAGATTGAAGAAAGTTTTAGTTTTGACTGATAGAGATCAGCAGCAGGTGCAGAAACAGGTTTGCAAACAGCAATCAGTTGAAAGGAATGACAAGGATGTTGTCATAGTTGGGACTATTGCTTGTCCTATACAGGTTGAAAGGAAGATAGGATTGAACATTTCAGAAGTTCAAGAGGCAGTTCAGACAGAGGTTCTGGTCAGGCAACCTGACAAACACAAGGTATGTGAGAGAAAAGCCTACATTGACAGACATGAGGATTTACTTGCCAGAAAGCAAGTTACAGTTCAGAAGTCTTGGAGCAGCCAAGAGACAGCAGCAGACAAAGCTGGAACAGGGCAGAACATTGCACAGGCAAAGTGTAGAGGTGGAGGACTTCCACATACTAAACTCATGGGACATGAGTTCTTTTCTGTTGGGGAGTATGGTGCAGGAGCACCTACCTGACAGCTGGTCTCAATAAGGCAGTTAGTTGTTTTAGGTCTTGTTTATGTTTCCAAGAAGGTCTGATAAGACCAAATGCATGTAATAAGGTCATGCTGATCATGATAAGCTCATGCTGACCATGCTTTTACTATTTTTAGGTAGTTTGTTAGAACAGCTGTCATGATGTATGTTCGGTTGGATCTCCCAGTCGCCTGGAGAGTTCCCAGCCGCTTGGAGTCGGGTCAGTAGTACTCGAAGAAAAAACCTATTTAAGCATGAGGATCGGTTGACTATAGATCATCGATCGAGCTAGGTTGTAGAGAGTGAGACAGCGAGAGAAACTGATCATTGTATTTGCATCTTTTGAAATCAAATAAAGTGTTCCTATTTGTGTTCATCCTCTGTTGAATTCCATTGCTTGATCGATTTGCTGGTTTGGTGATTGTATGGATTCACTGATCCATTCCACCGGTTGATTCGTCTGATCAGTGGAATGGTTATGTACAGTAGGGTAGGTGTTAGTTTGTTTGTTTGCATGCAGGTGTGCAGGATCGCGACTGAAAGGTGTTGAAGACCCTAGCATGGGCATGTGCTAGGTCAAGCTGATGAAGTGTGGAAGATCACCCTAAGAGTGGATCGGGTCATCCCAGGAGGATCGGCGAAGTGAAATTTCGCTAAGGCTAAAAGTTGTTAAAACGGCATCATCAGGATATTTCTGCAAATATCCTGCAGTCGCGTTGGGCATCGTCATCCGGATAAGTGGAGGAGATCGGCATGATGCGGTTAGTTGCATGAAGTGCAAGTGCGTCGGGGTGATCACCATCAGGAGTTGCCGGAGAGGAGTGCATCGGCATCAGGTAGAAGATCGGGTCATGAAACTATTGAAGTTTGCATGTTGCAAGTGCATCAGAATGTTTTAAGTCAGAGATATACTCCAAGTATATATCGCCGTTAGGATCATCTCTCGGGAGTGCCCATCATCCGCGTATCGCTAGCAGATGCGGGAGTGAAAGTTCATTTTCTTGACTAAGTGTTGAAGAGGTCATCAGGATATTGGGTGACGTCATTGTCATCAGGATATGACGTCATCGTCATCAGGATATTGAGATATCCCCCTATGCAAGTTTATCCTGCTGTCGTTAAGTGCTTAGGTATCGGCGTAAGTCCTCGGTAGAAGGTTGTATTAACATCATCAGGAGGTTTCGAGAGAACCGGATAAATCATATCATGATGCTGTTGCTTGTATCGTCGGCTATCGGGGCATCGAAGGGGAGGTGCTGAAGGTGATCATCATCAGGATCTTTGGAGCAACAGGATATTGGATATCCTGCTGACGAAGGGGGTGTTGCATATCATGATGATGCCGATGGATCTTGGCGCCCGATGAACAGTGCAACAGGAGGATGTTTGCGCTTGTTGAACATCATGATGATGATGATAAGCGGAAAACGGAGGAAGTGAACAGTAGTCGGCAGGAGGAGAATTGTGCTCGTCCGAAATATGATGATGATGCTGACAGTGTAAAGCGAAATATGATGATGATGGTGATGATGATGATGATGAGGATGGGCTGCAGACATCCATGCTGTATTGTAAGGTTATAGTGTGGATGCCTCTGCATCATAGTGGTATCAGAGCTCAGCAAAACATCTGGGCTGTTGTGTGTTGATTCTGTCACCGAAAGGGCAGAGGTAGAGTTGAATTGTGTGTTGTGTGTTGATTAAGAGGTTGACAAAATGCCTCCGAAAGGTAGTGGTACTGCAAGGGAATTGCAGGAAATGAAGGAAAAACATGCTAGAGAGATGAGGAAGATGAAGGAGCTTGCTGAAGCACTTCAAGCCAGGCTTACAGCCCTGGAAAAGAACAAAAAGAGGGAAGTGGAAGACAGTGAGTCTGAAGAAGATGAAGATACTGTTGAAGAGTATGAAGAGGTAGCTGAAGATCTGGATGCTGAAGACCAGAGATTGGCAAAACTGTTAAAGGCAGTGCAGAGTGATAAACCTAAGGTAAAGGTTGATGTTTCCAAGTATACTGGAAATTTGAATGAAGATGAGTTGTTGGATTGGATTGCTGCACTTGATAATCACTTTGAATGTGAAGATGTTGCTGAGGATCAGAAGGTAAAGATTGCAAAGACCAAGTTAGGAGGTCATGCTTTGGTATGGTGGGATTATGTACAATCTGAGAGAAGGAAACAAGGGAAGTCAAAGATCACTTCTTGGGATAAGATGGTAGCAAGGATAAAAGGTAAATTCTTGCCAAGGGATTATGAAATCCAGATGTTTAAGAAGCTGCAATTTTTAAAGCAGAAGGAAAGGGATGTGAAGGCCTATACTGAGGAGTTTTATAAGTTGAGTATGAGATCTGGTCATCATGAGAATGAGGTAGAAAAGGTGGCTAGGTACTTGGCTGGTTTGAGATTGAACATACAGGATGAGTTAGTTTTAGCTAACCCTAAGAATGTGGAGGATTGTTATCAAATGGCAATCAGGATTGAAGAAAAGATGAATAGAGGACATGATAAGTCCATGAGAGGAAGAGGAAATAATATGAGGGGAAGAGGAGCAGCCCCTACACAAAAGCAAACAAGTGAGGGTCAAGAAGACACTGGTAAAGGACAGGGACAGTCTGATTTCAGAGGTGGATGGAAAGGTAATAGAGGTAGATTTGGAGGTGGTAGAGGTTCTACTACATTTTCAGGAAAATGTTACCCCTGTGGTGAGTTTGGTCATCCATCTTTCAAATGTCTAGAAAACAAAGGTTCATCATCTAGAAATGATAGAACTAGTGACAAGAGGGTACAACTTGTACAAGAAGAGACAGTAGAGCAAAGTGCACAGAGTTCAAACACTTATCACAAGGATAAGGAGGCTGATAATTGTGGATACCCAGAAAGTGGAGAGTCTCTGCTGATGAGATGAACAGCAACTACCATGAAGGTACATGCCAAAGAATCCCCACAAAGAAGAGCTCTTTTCAAGACCACATGCAAGAGTAAAGGTAAAGTATGTAAGGTTGTCATTGATACTGGTTCAACAGACAACATGGTATCTCAGGAGATGGTGGATAAACTAAATTTGGAAAGGATTCCACATCCACACCCTTACAAGGCATCTTGGGTGAGTGATAGTCATTCACTTTTTGTCTCTGAACAGGCATATGTGGATTTTTAGATTGGAGCATATCATGATAGAATTTTGTGTGATATTTTGCCTATGGAATGTTGTCACCTACTGTTGGGTAGACCATGGCAATTTGACAGAAGGGTACTGTATGATGGGTATTCTAATACCTATACCATCACGAAAGATGGGAAGACTATGAAGTTGATGCCATTGCAGGCAGATGCTGCAGCACAGGGGGCAGCGAAAATCATTTTGATGGGAAAGAAGGAATTTGTGCAGATGCCTAGAGGAGCAGGCATGAAGGCAGATAAGGATACTGCAGGAAAAGAAGTTGTTCAGGGCACCAGATTGAAGAAAGTTTTAGTTTTGACTGATAGAGATCAGCAGCAGGTGCAGAAACAGGTTTGCAAACAGCAATCAGTTGAAAGGAATGACAAGGATGTTGTCATAGTTGGGACTATTGCTTGTCCTATACAGGTTGAAAGGAAGATAGGATTGAACATTTCAGAAGTTCAAGAGGCAGTTCAGACAGAGGTTCTGGTCAGGCAACCTGACAAACACAAGGTATGTGAGAGAAAAGCCTACATTGACAGGCATGAGGATTTACTTGCCAGAAAGCAAGTTACAGTTCAGAAGTCTTGGAGCAGCCAAGAGACAGCAGCAGACAAAGCTGGAACAGGGCAGAACATTGCACAGGCAAAGTGTAGAGGTGGAGGACTTCCACATACTAAACTCATGGGACATGAGTTCTTTTCTGTTGGGGAGTATGGTGCAGGAGCACCTACCTGACAGCTGGTCTCAATAAGGCAGTTAGTTGTTTTAGGTCTTGTTTATGTTTCCAAGAAGGTCTGATAAGACCAAATGCATGTAATAAGGTCATGCTGATCATGATAAGCTCATGCTGACCATGCTTTTACTATTTTTAGGTAGTTTGTTAGAACAGCTGTCATGATGTATGTTCGGTTGGATCTCCCAGTCGCCTGGAGAGTTCCCAGCCGCTTGGAGTCGGGTCAGTAGTACTCGAAGAAAAAACCTATTTAAGCATGAGGATCGGTTGACTATAGATCATCGATCGAGCTAGGTTGTAGAGAGTGAGACAGCGAGAGAAACTGATCATTGTATTTGCATCTTTTGAAATCAAATAAAGTGTTCCTGTTTGTGTTCATCCTCTGTTGAATTCCATTGCTTGATCGATTTGCTGGTTTGGTGACTGTATGGATTCACTGATCCATTCCACCGGTTGATTCGTCTGATCAGTGGAATGGTTATGTACAGTAGGGTAGGTGTTAGTTTGTTTGTTTGCATGCAGGTGTGCAGGATCGCGACTGAAAGGTGTTGAAGACCCTAGCATGGGCATGTGCTAGGTTGAGCTGATGAAGTGTGGAAGATCACCCTGAGAGTGGATGGGGTCATCCCAGGAGGATCGGCGAAGTGAAATTTCGCTAAGGCTAAAAGTTGTTAAAACGGCATCATCAGGATATTTCTGCAAATATCCTGCAGTCGCGTTGGGCATCGTCATCCGGATAAGTGGAGGAGATCGGCATGATGCGGTTAGTTGCATGAAGTGCAAGTGCGTCGGGTGATCACCATCAGGAGTTGCCGGAGAGGAGTGCATCGGCATCAGGTAGAAGATCGGGTCATGAAACTGTTGAAGTTTGCATGTTGCAAGTGCATCAGAATGTTTTAAGTCAGAGATATACTCTGAGTATATATCACCGTCAGGATCATCTCTCGGGAGTGCCCATCATCCGCGTATCGCTAGTAGATGCGGGAGTGAAAGTTTGTTTTCTTGACTAAGTGTTGAAGAGGTCATCAGGATATTGGGTGACGTCATTGTCATCAGGATATGACGTCATCATCATCAGGATATTGAGATATCCCCCTATGCAATTTATCCTGCTGTCGTTAAGTGCTTAGGTATCGGCGTAAGTCCTCGGCAGAAGGTTGTATTAACATCATCAGGAGGTTTCGAGAGAACCGGATAAATCATATCATGATGCTGTTGCTTGTATCGTCGGCTATCGGGGCATCGAAGGGGAGGTGCTGAAGGTGATCATCATCAGGATCTTTGGAGCAACAGGATATTGGATATCCTGCTGACAAAGGGGGTGTTGCATATCATGATGATGCCGATGGAGCTTGGCGCCCGATGAACAGTGCAACAGGAGGATGTTTGCGCTCGTTGAACATCATGATGATGATGATAAGCGGAAAACAGAGGAAGTGAACAGTAGTCGGCAGGAGGAGAATTGTGCTCGTCCAAAATATGATGATGATGCTGACAGTGTAAAGCAAAATATGATGATGATGGTGATGATGATGATGATGAGGATGGGCTGCAGACATCCATGCTGTATTGTAAGGTTATAGTGTGGATGCCTCTGCATCACATTGGATTACAGTATCCAATTACACAAGAGGAAGCAAAACCTGAAGCAGAAGGAGCTAGATGTCAGCTCATATACAGAAGAATTCATGAAACTTTGTATGAAAACAAAGGTAAAGGAAAGTGAAGAAGAGAAGGTAGCCAGATACCTTAATGGATTGAGGTTCAACATTCAGGAAGATTTAAGTCTGCATAATCCAGATACAGTTCAGAAATGCTTTCAGTTGGCATTGAAAGTGGAAGAGAAGTTAAAGAGAAAACAAGAACAACATAATAGAGGAAGAGGAAGACAACAAAGGGGTGGAAGAGGTCCTTTTAGAGGTAGAGGACATGGACATGGATATCAAGGAGAATCCAGTCATGACAATAGTAAGGGAAACAATAGTCAGAACCAGGGGGAAAATTATAGTCAGCAAGGAAACTTCAGAGGTAGAAGACCTTTCAGAGGAAGATCCCAGGGCAGAGGATCCATCAGATGTTATAACTGTAACAAAGAAGGCCATATAGCCAGCAGATGTCCAAAAAAGGCCACAAGCTCAATAGGAGAAAGGAGAACAAATCTGATCCAAGAACCTGATAATCAAAGTATGACAGGCTCTAATGCTTTTCAGAGTGTGAACGCTCCTGATAATTGTGGATACCCAGAAAGTGGAGAGTCTCTAATGATGAGAAGAACAGCGACTACCATGAAGGTACCTAACAAAGAATCCCCTCAAAGAAAGTCTCTTTTCAGGACTATTTGCAAAGCAGGAGGTAAGGCATGTAAAGTTTTGATTGATTCTGGTTCTACTGAAAATTTTGTATCTGAAGAAATGGTGACAAAGCTTAAACTTAGGAGATTGCCTCACCCATCCCCATACAAAGTCTCATGGCTTACCCAAGGTCAGCAGACAACTGTAGAAGAGCAGGCTTGGGTAGAATTTCAGATTGGAGCATATAAGGATAAGTTGTTGTTTGACATTACCATGATGGATGCTTGTAATCTTTTATTTGGTAGATCATGGCAGTATGATTTGAAGGCACAACATGATGGTGTTAGAAACACCTATACAATCACTAAAGATGGTACGGATATAAAGTTACTACCATTGACGGAGAAGGAGGAGAAATCTAAAGGAAAAGAGGTGAAGGTAATGCTGATGGAAGGTAAACAGTTCATGAAAGAAGTAGCAGCAGAAGGTGCAGTTGCATATGCCCTAATCCCATGTATGAGGGTGAATAAAGAATAGAAGCAAGAAGTCAAGGAAAAGAAAAAGCAAAGGTTCATAGACCCAGCTATCCAAGAGCTATTGGATAAGTACAAAGGTATCATCTCAGAAGGAATGCCGAGATCCCTACCACCTGTCAGGGATATTAGTCACTGCATAGACTTAATTCCAGGGTCAACACTTCCAAACAAAGCAGCCTATAAGCTAACTCCAGAACAGAATGTAGAAGTAGCAAGACAAATTGAAGAATTATTGGATTCAGGTCTGATTGGGAAAAGTTTAAGTCCATGTGCAGTACCAGCTGTACTAGCACCAAAGAAGGAAGGTACTTGGAGGCTTTGCACAGATTCCAGAGCTATTAACAAGATCACAATCAGGTATAGGTTTCCAATCCCTAGGATAGAGGATTTACTTGACTGTTTGGGAGGTGCTAAGTATTTTACAAAAATAGATCTAAAGAGTGGATATCATCAAATCAGGATTAGGCCAGGAGATGAATGGAAAATAGCATTCAAAACTAATGAAGGGTTATATGAGTGGAAGGTTATGCCTTTTGGTTTATCTAATGCACCTAGTACTTTTATGAGGTTGATGAATGAGGTTTTGAAAGAGTTCATTGGTAAGTTTGTCATAGTATATCTAGATGACATTCTGATTTTCAGCAACACAAAAGAAGAACATCTCAGACACATAGTTTTGGTTCTTAAGAGGTTACATGAAGAGCAGCTGATGATAAATTTAGACAAGTGTTTGTTCATGCAAGAGGAGATCACATATTTGGGTTTTGTCATTTCACAAGGAAAGTTACAAATGGATAAGGAGAAGGTAAGTGCCATATTGTCTTGGCCAACCCCAAAGACTATGACTGATGTCAGAAGTTTCCATGGGTTAGCAACATTCTACAGGAAGTTTATAAGAGGGTTTAGTCATATTTGTGCACCCATGCTTGATACCATCAAAGGAGGACAAAAGTGCAGATTTGTTTGGACTCAAGGAGCAGATGATTCTTTTGAAACATTGAAGAAGAAGGTGGCACAGCAGCTAGTCCTTGCACTTCCAAAATTTAACAAAATCTTTCAGGTGGAATGTGATGCCAGTCACATGGCCATTGGAGCAGTACTCAGCCAAGAAGGTAGACCTATTGCATTTTTCAGTGAGAAGCTCAATGATGCTAAAAAGAGGTATTCCTCATATGATTTGGAAATGTATGCTTTAGTCCAGTCACTCAAGAAATGGAGGCATTACTTGATGCCAAAGGAATTCATAGTATTCACAGATAACCAGGCTCTGAGTTTCATAAACAACCAGGAAAAACTGAACCACAGACACATGAAATGGGTAGAAACCTTACAAGCGTTTACTTTTACATTGAAGCATAAGAAAGGAGTCAAGAATAAAGTTGCAGATGCTTTGAGCAGGAGAGTTCTAACAGTCAACCAGATTCAGTTAGAAAGTGTTGGCATTGATTCACTAAAGACCATGTATGAGACTGATGAAGATTTTGGGGAGATATATCATGTATGTACTTCTTTTGGAGAGAAATATCATGCTAAATTCTCTGAATTTTTGATTCAGGATGGATTGTTGTTCAAAGGTGGACAGTTATGTATTCCAAGGTGTTCTATGAGGTTAAACATCATTAAGGAGAAACATTGTGGAGCTATGGCAGGTCATTTTGGTCTAGATAAGACTCTTGATCTGGTCCGAAGACATTACTTTTGGCCTAAGTTACAATCAGATGTCAGAAAGTTTGTAGAGACATGTGTCATATGTCAGAAAGCTAAAGGCAGGTCGACTAATGCAGGTTTATATCAGCCCTTACCCATTCCTTCCAGACCATGGGAAAACATAATTATGGATTTTGTCTTGGGTTTACCAAGGACAAGGAAAGGGTTTGATAGTGTTTTTGTTGTAGTGGATAGATTCAGCAAAATGGCACATTTCTTGCCATGCAAAACCATGGCTGATGCTTCATACATTGCAGATTTGTTTTTCAGGGAGATTGTCAGAATCCATGGATTGCCATTGAGCATAGTGTCAGATAGGGATGTGAAGTTTATTGGTCATTTCTGGAGAACTCTTTGGAAGAAACTTGGAACAAATTTGTCTTTTTCCTCTGCATATCATCCTCAAACGGATGGACAGACGGAAGTAGTGAACCGTTCCTTAGGAAATTTGCTTAGATGTTTGACAAAACAACATGGAGAAAAGTGGGATAATATTCTATCTCAAACTGAATTTTCCTATAATGATACAGTCCATGATAACATTCCCAAGCATGATCCTCCACAGTTGCCGAAGGTTTTGGATACCAGAGTGGTCAAACAGACCCGGAACAAACAGTACTTGGAGTATCTAGTCTCTTGGAAGGGAAAACCTAATTCTGAAGCAGTATGGATGACTGAAGAGCAGATCTAGAAACATGGTGTAGATCTTCATACTCTCATCTCAAGTGGACTTGAGATTTCTTCTTCTGGGGAGTATGGTGCAGGAGTACCCCTACAAGACAGGATATAGGTTCATTGTCCGCATGACAGGACATTAGTCTATTTTTAGCATGTTTGACTTCATAATGTAATAAGGTCCATTGGACCAATGCATATGTATTAGATCAGCCTAGGAGAGTGTGTAGGCAGTTAGAGTTCGTGATCAGGTAGTATGAGCTGTCCTCTCCCAGCCACTTGGAAGCTCCCAGCCGCTGGGAATTGAGTTGGTAGTACTCGTAGGATATTGCTATAAATAACTCAGATCAGTTAGGGTTTGACATCTAATATCAGAGAGAGAAGAGTAGTAGTTGTGTTATGTTGTACTGGTGATTGAGTGAGATCCAGAGATCAGTCCAGACATTGTGAAACATTGTTGTTTGATAGTATTGTAGAAACAGGACATTTGTGTTTCATCTAAATAAGATCTCATCAATTGCATTATCTGGTTTATCAGTTGTTTATGTTTTGATTTCTGTTCTGATTACAGGTTAATGGATACTTTCAACCCTTCCACTGGTTGATTCTGTGAATCGGTGGAATGGTCATGCATGTTAGTTTAGGTTGTATTTTAGTTTTTTGTTTATGCATTTCATTGTGTGGGAGATCGATTGGTAGCATGCTATGAATCGACCTAGCATCCTCATGTGCTAGGATTTAGGAAGATAAACTGTTAAGTTTTGATCTGAAGGTGATCCGGCCCGATCATCATGTTTTCTTTGTGAAATTGTGCGGTTCTGTGAGTTTGCATGCAGCTGACGGATATACAGGGATCTGCATGTGCTTTTCCAGACGGAGTGAATCGCATCGACATCTACGAGAATATCGCTATCTGGATCAGGTTATGAAGCTGACGAAGACTGTATGTTTTGAATGCATCAGGATGATATAAGTCGGATATATACTCAGTGTGTATATCATCGTCAAGATCATCTTTCGTGTGTATCCATAGTCCGCATGTCGCTATCGCATGCAGGAGTGAAAGTTCACTTTTTGGCTAAGGACCGGAAAGATCATCATCAGGATATTGAAAAGATCACCGGATATTCATTATCATGTTGCGGAGGATATAAGTGTCTTATATCCTGTTGACATCATCATCAGGTGCGTTGACATCATCATCGGGTGCAAGTGACGTCATCGTCATTAGGATATTGCGAATATCACCCTATGCAAGTTTATCCTGCTGTCGCTAAGTGTTTTGGCATCGGCGTAAGTCATCGGCATAAAGTTTGGTTAACATCATCAGGATGTTTCAATATGACCGGATAAGTCATATCATGATGCTATTGTTTGAGTAGTCAGATATCGGGGTGACATAAGCATCGAGGGAAAGGTGCTTGAAGTTGTCGTCATCAGGATATATAGGAGGGACCGGATATTTTATATCCTGCTGATGAACATGATGTCGAACATCATGATGATGAAGATAGAGTTTGGCGGTAAGATGAACAGTGAACATCAGGAGGATGTTTGCGCTTGCCGAATGTGATGATGTTGCTGACAGGCGAAAGGCGAAAGGCGATAAGGAAGTGAACAGTAGTTAGCAGGAGGATATTTCATGCCTCTTCAAAATATGATGATGCTGTAGTGTTAGCAAGAAATATGATGATGATGATACACCGATGGGTATTACATACTGCATGTCCAGGATTTTAACATGCTGGTTGTGTTAATGACTCCTCCTTCCCATTTGTAAGCTTCTGTTGCGTTTTCCTCTACATCATATATAGTTTCAACTTTTCTACCATCTTCCTAGATACCATATTATCTTGTGAACTTGAATCAATAACAACTTTGCATACTTTACCTCTACATTTGCATGTGGTCTTGAAAAAGTTCTTCCTTTGGCTCATGTCTTCTTGCTTAGGTGTTTGTAACAATGTTCTTCTGATCATCAAACTTTCTCCTACCTTTGAAGTAATATTCACCATAGGTGAGGTCACACTCTCCTCATTCTCTTGCATAAGTTGAATTCTCTTTTCACTTCTTCTCCCACCCCCACTTGAAGTAGCACCAAACTTTTCAGGGCACTTGAAGGATGGATGACCAAACTCACCACAAGTATAACACTTTCCTGTAAACATATTAGAACCTCTTCCACCTCCAAATCTGCCCCTTATGCCTCTAAAGCCTTCTCTAGAATCAACAACTTGATCTTTGCCCTTGTGTGTGTCTTCTTGTCCTTCAAAAGACTATTGTGATGTAGGGAATGCTCCTCTTCCTCTAATTGATTTGTCTTGCCTTCTTTTCATTTTCTCCTCAATCCTAACTACCATTTGATAACATTCTTCAACACTTCGAGGATTAGCCAAAACCAATTCATCTTGTATGTTCAATCTCAAACCACCCAAATATCTAGCAAATTTTTCAACTTCATTCTCATAATGACCAGACCTCATGCTTAATTTATAAAATTTCTCAGTATATGATTTCACATCCATTTCTTTTTGTCTTAAAAATTGAAGTTTTTTAAGCATTTGAACTTCATAGTCCTTGGGTAAGAACTTACCTTTGATTTTTACTACCATCTTGTCCCATGAAGAAATCCTTGAATTTCCTTGATTTCTCCTCTTTGATTGTAGGTAATCCCACCATACTAAGGCATGACCGTCCAATTTGGTCTTTGTAATCTTTACTTTTTGCTCCTCAAGAACTTCATCACATTCAAAATGATTATCTAATGTAGTTATCCAATCAAGTAACTCTTCCTCATTCAGACTCCCACCATACTTTGGAACATCAATCTTTACCTTAGGTTTGTCATTCTGGACTGTCCTTAACAACTTTGCCATTCTCTGACCTTCAGGATCAAGGTCTTCATCTACATCTTCAAATTCTTCACCATCCTCTTCTTTATCTAATTCACTTTCTTCCACTTCTCTTCTTTTATTTTTCTCTAAGGCTGCAAGCCTAGATTGAAGGGATTCTGTAAACTCTTTCATCTCCCTCATCTCCCTAGCATGCTTCTCCTTCATCTCTTGTAACTCTCTAGCAGTACCAACACTCTTTGGAGGCATCTTGATAACTTATCTTTTTAACTTCTTCTTTGTTTCTTCACAAACCTGCAAAACCAATCACAAGATCTATTCTCTAAAGCTCTGATACCAAGTTGAGACATGAACTAGCTAGGACTTGAATCTAAAACCTTCCATTCATTGCTACAGTGCTCTACCACTGAGATATTGGCCCCTCTTAGACTAGTCCATTGTCAGTCTCGGTGTGGCTTATTTCCTACACCAACACCCCCCCTTAAGCCACACCTCTCGTGTGATTGGGGCTCCTAGCCTGGGCCTAGCTCTGATACCATGTTGATGCAATGAGGGGTTGTTAGATGATTCAATAAACTCAATTTGGTGTGACTCAAACAACTTTCAAACCTCAAGTATCAATCTTCACACTTTTTACCTTTCAACCAAGCCTAGTCTAGTAGGACAGCAGACCCTTTTTTGGGCTTTTTCTCTCAACTTTTCCAAAAGACCTCCCAAAAAAAATGCAGATTCGGATACCCATTTCCAAGTTACATAACATATCCTAAAACTAATAGTGACTCCTTTGGACCATGTGCCTCAAAAATGGCATTTTTCACTATCTAAAATAAGCCAATTAGGCCTAGTTTGTGAAGGAAAATACCTATAAACACCCATCAACCACCTAGACTTGATGGGGAAGCACTTATCATGTGCCCAAACTCTCTAAACCAAAATTAGTTTTAGAAGAAACCTTCATTAACATACCCAACTACAAAACCTTTAGTTTAGGCCAATTTGAAGAGGGTTTATTGAAAATGAGGGTTCCAATCACTTTCTCCACAAGCCACTACCTCAAACACCTTGGAATAGACCTACAAAAACTCACAAAACCATCAAATAACTAGTTCCATTGACATTATTCCAAAACCCCTCTTTAGTTCCTCATTTCTACATTGAAAACCCTTCCAAACAACCTTAGAACATTGCTCTAAAATCCCACAACAAGTATTTTATGCCTTTGAGGATTTAAAGGAACCTCTATCATGCCTAATGGGGTCATTCCACCAAGCCATAGAGATTAACAATGGGAGGAATGCCCTAAATCATCATTTTATGCTCTCAAACCCCTGTTTTCATAGTCAAACAGGTAGTTCCAGAAAAAAATGTAATATCTCCCTCAAAACTCAATGAAAAAACCTCAAACCAATTGAAAATGAAATTTAACTCAACCCCCTATCACATCCAATTGGTTTTAGATCAGTACAGATAAATGGTATAGCCTGGAACAACAAATTTTTAGGGAAAAATCAGAAAATTCTGTTTTTATTCAATTTTTGCAACTCCAAATTCTCTCCAACTTCTCTCCTTGGGGTATGTGAGGGTATTTGTACATATGCAAGGTGGTTTTCAACTGTCCACAACTATTTTTCAATTGTGGAGTCATTTTCTCCTCTCTACAACACATGTTTACATTGAGTTTCCAAAACAACTCTTAGAAACCTTTACATTACATGACTTTTATTTGACTAAACATGACTCAAAACACTAAACATGACCCACAAACAAATGGAATTGGCCATTTTGACCTTATTACATATCATTTGATGATAAAACATTGTGACTTTGTCCTAGAGCCACCTAGGACCTTATTGACTCTTCATGGCCAAAATCGGCCAAGGTGCTTTTGCACCAGCCTAAGACATTGGATGAAGCTATAGAGCTTGCATTAGATATTGATACCTATGCCACACCATTTCAACAACAAAGGAAGAATTTAAAAGATGAGCATGAAAGTCAATAATCCCAAGAGCAGCCCATTCCCAAAAAATAATGACAAAGGTACTACATCCAAGATGAGTTATGAGGAAAGAGATGAATTGAGAAGGAAAAAGTTGTGCTTCAATTGCAAACAATGTTGGGAGATTGGTCATAGGTGCCTTGGGAAAGGCAAGGTGCATTACATAGAGGTACTTGATGACGATGATGATGAACAACCAAAACTAGAACATACAAATGATGATAACAAAAGTTCTAGGATCTCTTATCTTTCAAGAGCTCCAAGCTACAATCCATTCATCTTTGAGGGCACATTGTTTGGTTGCAAAATTTTGGCACTTCTTGATAGTGGAGCTTCACACAATTACATTGATGAGGGTTTGGTCAACAAAAGGGGTTTGCTTTGTGATGATTTTGAGGGCTTTGATGTAACTACAACATGTGGACTTACTATTCTTTGTAAGAAGAAAGTGAGCAAGCTTAGTATCAAATTTGGTGAGTACACTCTTTGTGATGACTTCTATGTTCCTGATTTGAAGGATAATGAAATTGTGCTTGGTTTGAAATGGTTACATTCTTTTAAAAGAGTTATACATGATCTACAAATTATGGAGTTGACTTTGCAACATGATGGCAAACAAGTTGTTGTGAAAGCCCTCAAGTATACTTTACCTCATCAAACAACAACTAAGTATATGATCACTATGAGTCATGAATGGTTTCATACAAGCATAGGTGATACATATGGAGTTTCTTGTTTTGGGATATCCTTTGATGGAGTTGATTGGCATGATATAATTCCTGATTTGTTTGAGTACATCAGTCCTATTCCTTCACAATCAGCTCAAATTGATTATTTTGGGGCAGCCAATGATGATGTGCTTGAATATCACAATAGTGATGAAGAGGATTCAGTTTTGTTTGATGCATTAGTTCCATTTGATGAACTAAAATAGCTTACTCATGATTTTGATAATGCTTTCCTATTGGTGTATGTGGATAATTTGATAGTCCATTTTCCACGGTTTGATAGATTTTCTTCATTGCTGGACATTAGAGAATGTGATTTCAGTTTACATACAACAGTGATTGGGACAATTTATAATGAAGGTGTGAGGGTAAAATAGTGCATCAATCAAATGAATAACAGATGACCCAAACATCAACAGAATAGAGAAACAAAGAAGATTCAAATGAACAAAGCAATGAACAAGCACAGCAAACCTCTTCCGTTTCGAAACTTCTGTTGTTCGCCTATCACGAATCGTCCCTTCGCAGATGAGATGAGCCCTCAGAGAGTGCAATCTTTTAAAAGCTGTTGGGGGAAGTCGATGGTGAACGGCTGTAGTGTGATATGCAATGAAGGTGAGCTCCAATGCAACAATGGTGATCTCAAGCTTGTGGGTGACAAGTGGGTGCCAAAGGCGCGCTGGTGATATTTCTGCAAAGTAACGATGTCAAAAGCCTGGATGATTAGAATGGAGGGATGAAGCTTCATTTATAGACTCGGAGGAATAGGAATCAACGGTTGAGAGAAGATATGAAGATCAACGGTTGAGGATGGTTGAGGAATGTGCAACCAGTGGAAACGTGACAAGTGTCCCAGCTCCATCATGAAAGGTGGGATGTGACAAAACTGATTGGAGAGTTAACTCCGTTGACTGGTCTGTTAACAGAATTGATTGATCAGTTAGAAGAGTGGATTGTGCAACTGACTGGATTGATTGAGGATTTGACTCAACTGACAGGTTAGTTAACAGACTTGATTGATTGGTTAACTGACCTCTGATTGGAGAAGAAATAGGCCATGTGGGTGAGGGAAAATAAGATAATTAAATATTAAATATATTTAATTACATGTGCAACCTGATGAGGTGGACAAGGTGAGGTGGAAAGGTGATGTGGAAAGGTGATGTGGAATTTGGAATTTAGAACTTTAGGATAGAGGAAATAGGATTAATTAAATAATTTATGATTATTTAATTGTGAAGGACAAATGGAAGGATTTTAATTAAATAAATAGAATTTATTTAATTATGGAACAGTGAATCGATTAAATAAATTTAGAATATTTATTTAATTAATAGAAGAAGGGAATAAATATTTAGAATATTTATTTAGGATGATTTGTGTCATTTTTAGGCGTATACATTTTGCCCCTCTTTGATGCAACGTAGTTTACAGCGTTGCTTCAAAGAAATTGATAGTCTGAATGATGATACATGCCCCAGTTTGCCCCTGGTATAGGTTAAATGACGATAGGATGCCCCCTCGGGAGATTGGACGGGAAAAACGGCGAAAGTTTTGGAGACGGACGATCTCACGACGAGGAAGGGGTTAGGACAGGTTGTAGGAGAAGGGACGCGGTCAGGGATGCGGGAAGAAAACGGGAGGAAAAACGGACACGGGAAGTAGTCACAGTCATCACCTAGCCAGAATTAGGGTTTGGAAGCTATAAATAGGAGCTGGGTCCACAAGAATAGTCATTTGTACACTTGGTTGATCTGGATTGGAGAAGGAGAGCTCAGAGCAAACCTAGAGCAGCATGGCGGCCAGAGCAGCAGACATTCCACGCGAGGAGCATCGATTCGAGCGAGTCCGACGATTCGGGCGGCCAGCAGAGGCAGGACCCCCGGTATGTGCTTCGAAAAAATTCTCCTAGGGTCGAGTTTAGGTGTCATAAATGCTCGTAGAAAATAGGTGAAATGAATGCGCCGAAACGCAGAACGGCGCCTATGCCTCGCGAAGCTGCGCTTTTGTGTTTTCGCGGTGCATATGCCGGTTTCGGCGGCGCATGCATCAAAGCTGCGCATTTGTGCATTTTGGCGGCGCTTTCGTAATTGGGCGGCGCTTTGGTATTTTTGCCGCCCATGCGTGAAATGTAGCAGCGCATTTGTTAAAGTTGCGCATATGCGACTTAATGCGGCGCATACGTAATTTAGCGGCGCATGCGTGGAATTCTGCGGCGCATGTGTTATAATGGCGCATGTGTGCGCTGTAACGGCGCATATGCATTTTTGCGGCGCATACGTTGATTTTTGCGGCGCATATACCAGAAATGGCGCATTTACCACCTGTAGTGGCGCTTTTGCTTGGGATGGCAAATTACTTAGCCAAACTGACTCGATTAGCGTCCTGTTTGGCGCAGGAATCGATGAGCTATCTCCGAGATTGCAGGAATCTAGTCAAGAGATGTAGTGTGCTGTTTTGATCAATTTGAAATGCTAAGTTTAGTTGATATAGTCCAATAGATATGTTGAGTATGGTATATGCGGTTTGAGACTGACGCCTTGCTTTGCGTGCTTGCAGGAGGAGATACGAGAGACATTGCAGTCGAGGGAGACGTTCCCTATGCCTCTACTGCAGAGACATATGTTGACAGAGGCTGACAGAGTGGCGCTTGGTGCCATGGGCCTAGATTACGTTTGCTTCATGCCCGAGGTGCGGGCGAACTGAGGACTGCTGACAGCTGCCGTGGAGAGATTCCACAGCGAGGACGGGACCTTCCACTTCCCTACTGGAGAGATGACTGTGACGTTGGAGGACGTCTATAGGATACTGCACTTGCCCGTGGTAGGCGAGTTGGTGGAGTACGACGCACAGCGGGACGCGGGACTCGCCGAGTGTCAGCGAGTATTCGACGATCCCGAGCTGGTGGGACAGGTCATCCCGTGGCAGGATATCTATGACTGCTACGACTACTTCCCTGGGATCGTGGCTAGACTGATTGCGGGTGTTGTATGCCCTGACAGGAGATCGCACGGGTTCCCCATTGGATGGGGCAGGATTATGGAGCGGATGGTGACTGAGGGCACTCGATACGCGTGGGGACCTTGCGTGCTAGCTCACTTATACCACGACATGCATCAGGTGGTGTACCACCGCAGCACAAGTCTATCGGCTGGGGTGCTGCTGTTACAGTTTTGGCTGTGGGAGCACATAGCGGTGACCAGGCCGATATGTGTCTTTGCTAGGCAGAGGGGAGAGCCGTACAGCTATGGCTACGCAGGAGTGATTTCCCAGCATAGGCTGGGGAAGCTGGAGTATTGGCGGCATACGTTGGATGGGATAGATGTGGTCGTCTGGCGACCATATCTGGACTGCGAGCCTTGGGACGATGAGGGAGATGAGCTGCCTTTCTGCTTCCAGACCAGGTGGTTGATTGGCCGGACACGGCACATCTTGGAGAGGCAGACGGTGGGCCGAGTACTGAGACAGTTCGGCAGGAGACAGGGCATGCCGCAGGGACAGGCCATGTTTGCACGGACACATGCAGAGAGGGTCCGATGGGGGCCGATGGCTTCTTACGAGGAGGCTCTGGCAGAGTTCCAGCAGTTGCCTTATGTGGCATGGGATATGAGGCGAGAGATTGCAGATGCTGGGGTTACACAGGAGTACGAGGATTGGATTACTGCACATCCATTTCTGAGATATTCAGGACCTGGTATGCTGGTGCCTCGCATTGACGAGGTGGACTCAGAGGAGGAGGGAGAGGCTGGCCCAGGGCGGAGGGCCGCTAGAGGAGGACGAGGACGTGGTGGCCGAGCTGCAGAGAGGCCGAGGCAGCGGAGGAGGATAGACCAGGCTGGGCAGGCAGTGCCAGGACAGGGGGAGGGACAGCAGCAGGCACAGATGCCACCACCCCAGTAGGTACCACAGCAGCAGGTGCCCCAGCAGCAGGGGCTAGGACAGGCAGAGGCAGCACAGGGGCCGGTGCAGGGTGAGGCTCATGAGAGGACCATAGCCAGCCTAAGAGGACAAGTGCGGGAGCTGCAGGCACAGCTGAGGAGAGTGGAGAGGATACGAGATACAGATGCAGCAGTGATCGCTGGTTTGACTCGCGAGCGAGACATGGCAGATGCCCGGGTACGTCTGATTCGAGTAGAGAGGGACACAGCAGTAGCTGCCATGGGCACAGATGCAGCGAGTACATTTTTGGTTGGGCAGGTGCAGCAGGCACAGGCACAGGTAGGCCAGTTGCAGACGCAGTTGGCACAGGCACAGACAGACTTAGCCAGAGCGCAGCAGCAGGCACAGTACTACCGAGGCTTGTACCATGGTGCCGTGTCATCTAGCCAGAGGGCAGGGAGTTTCAGGACTCAGTCTGGGGTGGCTCACAGAGCAGGTCCATCCCAGTCAGGGGCATCTATCATGGGACCTCAGCAGTCAGGAGCTGGCAGTGGCGGCCCACAGCAGCAGGGGTAGTCAGAGACCAGATTTTGTACATTTTGGGACATGTATCACCGTCTATTTAGACGCATATTGTATATGACACTTTGATTTTGAGAGAGATGATGATTTTGCACATTTGGACCTCTTTGTATATATGATAGTATGGATGATGATGCAGCTTTGTGTATCTATTGCATGTGTTTATGAGATGATTATGTCTATTGCAGGATGTGATTCTATTGCATAGTTAGATGGTTTATATGATGCTATATGAGAAATACTGTGATATGCTGTTATATGATGTCTATATGATCTAATGTGACAAATGAATGCAAAATGTAATATGATGTCTATGTGATGATGCAAATGTATGTATATGAAACATGATTTCGATGTTATGAAATAACTATATTGTTGTCTAAAAATGAACTAATGCAGATGTGTGTGTGGAACATGATTTCTATGTTAAGATGCTGTATAGATATGTGAGATGCTATTGGATGTTTATATGATGTAATGCTTTGGATGTATGCATTTGTAACATGAGTACTATGTGGTGATGTAACTATATATGTGATGCACTTAGCTATGTTGTTTGACTTTCTGAGCTTTTAAGATTAAGATGTGATGCAAATGTATTGGTGACCTAATGCATTGGATGGTGCGTTCGATGAACCTAATCATGTGTATGACTAGTTTCTGCGAATGATATGATATGCTCCTATATGCCTTGTTTTTTGTGATGTCCAAATGTACTGTATCGACAGAAGAATGACATGATGGATAGAGGAATGGTTGCGAAAGAATGACTTAGGAACTGTTCTTGATATCGTTACTCCGCAGAGTTTGAATAATGAGGACTGTATGGATGGGTGTATGGATATAGGACGGATGTATTTGCTTTAGATTGCTTTATTTCATCATGGGGCATTTTGTGTTTGGTACTTTTCTGAAATGTTGTAAGTGAATACAAGCATCTAGGTATAATTGAACCGAGATGACCTGAGTATCGCTTACATGGAGTGCAATTGAGCAAGGTAATACAAGCATCTAATCAAAATTGAATCTAGATGACCTGAGTATCTCTTGCGTTTCAACAAGCAAGGATTACCCCTGTTTGTGTTAGACCTTTGATGTCCTCGATGATCTTTTGCCGATCACGTCCTAAGACAAGGCTCCACATTACTAAAGTTCAATCCCCAAATAGCAAACAAAGAAAGTAATCATGCCTCCATCATAGCATCTCTAGCTTTTGGCATCCTTGAGTAGCATGGGAAGGTATGATAGCAAAAATCAAGACTCTGTAACTTAACCCTAGGTTCCAATCTACAAAAGCATTTTTGCGTTGATATATGTTTATTTCTTGCCTTAATTTGCATAAAATCATTAAGAAGACCTTGGGTATTTGCCTCGCATTGGATAGGTTAAGATGCTCATAGTCAAAATTTCTGCTTGACGCGCGGGTGTTTGCTTGCATTTGCTTGCTTGGTGAGAAGATGGCACAATCTTTATTGAGAAGACGGGCCCTAAGGGATTGACCTAGTGCCTCGGGGGCTCATTGCTAAATGGCCTTGCCTACGTGACGGCGCAGAGGCAACGTAGTTCGGGGTAAACCCTAATGGACCATGGATGGACTAGAAGAAAGACGACAAGAATGGAGACAAGAGGGGAGACAAATGGGACTTTGGGAGAGATGGAAGCCTCGGGGGCGCATTAGAATAATGGCCTTGCCTACGTGACGGCGCAGAGGCAACGTAGTTCACGGATTCGGACCACAGATACTGACGAGAGACACTACACTAGGCTCACTGCGAGGAGACGGTATGGGACAAAACCCTGGTTGACAAGGCCACAAGGTGAGTATCAAGCCATGATAGGTAACTGTCAAGTGTTTATTGCGGGATGGACATGGGTCGAAATGGGGGAAAATAGAGGAAGAATGGACTCAAGGTGATTGGATTCCCAAAGATGGAGAATGCGGTTTGTCATAAGTAACGCCTGTTTACCAGGTTTTCATCACTTGCTTTTATTTGCACGAGAAGCTAGAAAGTAACATGGCGCCTGATTGCCAGGTTTTCACTAGGATACCTATCCAAGGCGCCTGTTTGCCAGGTTTTCACCAAAGGACGATTTTTTTGTATTTTCTCTTTGTAGCTTTTTTTTTTTTTTTGACTTTATTGTGCCCCCTTGCATTGGGGTTTTCTTAGGTATAGAACCTGCGAAGGTGCATGCTGTTGATTGGATCATCAAACAACTCACCTTCTGATGTGGCCAACTGATATGCCCCCGATCCGTAAGCCGCTACAATGACATAGGGCCCAAGCCAGTTAGGCTCGAACTTACCTTTCTTTTCTCTGTCCTGCTGGTTGCGAGGGTTCTCTTTTAGAACTAGGTCCCCAACCTTGAAGCATCTTGGTCTAACCTTGTGGTTGTAGCTTCTTGACATCATCTGTTGATAGGCTTTGAGATGGTCAAAAGCTTTCTGGCGCCATTCCTCTAGCAGTTCTAACTCTTGCAGTCGGGAGACTCTGTACTCTTCGTCTGATATGAGACCTTTCAACGACACCCGAAGGGATGGGAGTTCGACCTCGATGGGAAGGATGGCTTCGGAACCATAGACGAGGGCGTAAGGTGTAGCACCTGTGGGAGTGCGTATGTGTGAGGACCGCCCTTTTTACTACTGTTGTCATGACTATTTACAGTGATGTTATTGTTACTTTCATATTTGTGGGATAGCAGTTCCCAAAATTTGTCAGACTATTTAACTTTATTATGTTTTCGGAAAAACTAATTGGGTGATGTTTGGATAAGTTACTTTTCAGAAAAATGAATTAGAGATGTTAGAGATGATGGAAAATTGTAATATGATTTTTAATTATGTTAAATTGTACCAAGGCATGAGAATGCATGTGTTATTTAAGTTGCTTCGGCTATGATGAATTTATGTGGTTACTGATCTTGTAATTGAGTGTGTAGGGACTACTAATCAAACCACAGATTTCGGAGATCATTCCACACCTTGTTAATTGTTATTCCCTGTTAAGCCGATCTGGTTCCACGAAGAACCAAGATCTCTTTGTGTTTGATGTCATGATGTAATGTGGTCTTTCGTATGGTCGAGTGGGTTAGGTTACCCTCATGTAATATTATTTTTATAAGTAAGTGTTGTAAAGAGATTGAATTTGAAATGTCTATTTTTATTTAAATTATGAGGCCCTTTTTCTTGTGCTTTACCTTGACCTGGGGTGTCTTGTATGGGTCAAAATTGACCCTGGGTTCTACCCCATGGGTCTAGGGGCCTATTTGGCATGGGTAACCCTTGAGTAACCTCCATCTAGTCAACTTAACCTCCCCCTGAAGTTAAGTGGCGAAAATTGGAGGTAGGAGGGGACATGATGGGTTGTACCAACACTCAACCCATCCCCTCTACTTTCCCCTAGATAAGAGATGCCATCCATTAGTGAAAGTTACCTCTTCTTTAGTAAGATTCCCCCATGTACTATGGGGACACCCATGTGAAGAAAGGAGAAAGAGGCATGGGTCACCTGTCTTGTTCCCATTTAACTTTTTTTTTTATTTCTCCCATGAGAAAGTGGAGTCACATGAAAGGAATAAGGAGTACCCTTGGGAATGGAGAGTGACATAAGCCACCTGGACAGAATAGTGATTTTTGGGAAGGGTGAGGAGGTGACAAGTGTCACTTCCCCATTTCTCAAAATTGGAAAGAAAGAGAATTTTGGGTTATTTATTTTCAAATTTTGGGATGAGAGGGAGTTAGTTGAATTTTGGGGAAAATCTTTCATTTTGGCCTTACCAAAAATAGAGAAGTTAGTTTGGAAGATAGAGAAGAGAGAGGGAGTTGGTGGCTAAGCTTGGAAGTGAACTCTGTGGACTCTGCAACAACTTCATTCCAGGAGGGCTTTGCAAGGTTGGTCTGAATTTTACCTTTGTTTTGGTAGGACTGAAATGTGTATGAAATGTGTGTGAAATATGTGTTTAAATTTGTTTCTGTGGGGTTCTTGTCGGGTGTTTGACAGAGCGTCTCCCACTTGGGAGAAATGCTCATCAAGTTTGGGGTAGGGGAGGAGAGATCCTCCTCGGGTGCATACCTGTTCCATCTTTTGGGATGTTGAAAGCCTTGAGGGCATGTATCTGTGACTGTATTTTTGACTTGAGAGTCATATACAGATTTCTTGCAAAATGTGATCACACTTGGTTGAGACCAAGAGAAATTTATATGAGTTCATTTATCTGTCAGGGTGACACCCTGGAGTCGAGTGTATCCACTCTCCTGCCCCTTATGAAACTCACTGTAGTTGAGTTTCTGTATTGTGTAAAATAGCCACGGGTGTATGTGTGCTTTGGGATTGTTGTTGTTTCTGTTGTGAAGTGGAGTGTTTGAGTACCCAGGTGTGAGTATGGTCTCCCTAGCTCGGGGGTGACCCTCTTGCGGGTCTACGGTAGGGAGGAGAGCTAGACAAGTGGTATTGTCTTCTTTGTTTGTCTTTGATACGCAGGTTTTTCTCTTGGAGCTTCTGGTTGGCTATTTATGAAGAAACAGATTATCTTCTTGTCATGAGAATTAGGCCTGGTTCATTTCATAGAGATGAAGAGAGAACACCTCTCTTGTTATTGTTGTAATTTAATGATATTCTGGGAGTGAAGAAAATCACCTCCCTGATCTTGTTATTATTGGATTTTATTGGTTGTCATAAGTTTTCAGTTGTATACTGTTTGGGAGGAGAAAGTTCATATCTGGGAAGTTGGTATTCATGATTGAGAAACTGTAATTTGAATGTGCTTAAAATTTTAAGTTGATGTTTGCAACCTTTGTTCAATAGCAATTTTTGTGTTTCAAGTATTACTGAAAGGAATAAGTTCGTTTTTGCAACTTAATCTGAGTTGTTTACATTGAAAGTTTGGAATTGCTTCACTAGTTGAAATGCTGATTTTCTGTTCAATATTAAAATGGAAAAGACAGTTTTAAATATTTGTGTTATTCTCCCTATTTAATGGATTCTGTTAGATTAGAAGGATTAGAGGAAATCTAGCATGTAAATATAATCTGGTTGTAAATTTACAAGTCTTATATGTTTATAAAAATGGAAATTTATAATTAAAATGAGGGGATAGCTATTTACCATTTGGTGAAATTGGCGTATATATACATACATATATATATATATATATATATATATATATATATATATATCTAATTGTTATGACAATTTCCTTATAATAGGTTGATTTGGAGAAAATGCATAGAGTAGTGAATTTGAGAAAATTGTAAAAATTGGAATTATACAAATCTATAAAGAGTATTTCTTTTTCTCTAAATAATTTATAAATATATATATAGAGATATATATATATTTCTCATTTTGAGTAATTATCATTTTAGAAAATAAAAGAGTAATTGAAAGTAATTATAACTGGTATATATCAATATAAAAAAAAAAAAGGGGATATATATATATATATATATATATATGAAATATATATATATATATATATATATAAATATATTATTGCTGAAATATATATATATATATATATATATATATATATATATTTATATATGAATATATATAAATATATATATATATATATATATAATATATTATTATTATAATAACCAACGAATGGTGAAAGACTGTCAACATGTTAGCCGCGGATAAAAAAAAACACAGTCGAAATTTTATATGGGCGGTGGGGAGTAAACCCCACCGCAAGTTGTTAATACATATGGAGGTGTGGAGTGGGGCGGAGCCCCACCCACACCCCACGTCGTGGGAATGTGGGTGGGGTTCCGCCCCACTCCACATCTCCCCCCCCCTCCAATCCCTTATGCCTCCCGCGAAACCTTCCCGCCGCTCTGCGGCCACCGCGAAACCTTCCCGCCGCTCTGCGGCCACCGCGAAAACCTTTCCGCCGCTCTGCGGCCACCGTAATTTCTGCCCGCCGCTCTGCGGCCACCCTGACCCCGCTCCTCTATCACGCCGCCCAAGGCCGCCGTTTGCTGTGAGTCTAAAGCAATAACAAATGTTAGGGCTTGGGCCCTAACATATGAATGGGTTATTTGGAATATAAATTCAGTTTATTTTTATATAGCTCTATATATAGGCATATATATATATTATATATGTCTATGTATATAGCTATATATATAATATAATAATGATTATATATCTGTATATATATATATATATATATATATATATAGGTTTATAAGTTGTGGGAAACCAATTTGTTCATTATTTAGACATTAAAATAAATATATTATATATATGTATATATATATATATATATATATATATATATATATTTATTGGGCCCTCGTTTAAAATCGTTATAAACTATGTTTCATGGATATAGAGAAAAAAAAAATATATATATAAATTATAATCTCACAGGAGATGTTATTAAGTGTTGAACACAACAACCAAAGAAGCTATATTACCATGAACAGAGTTTTATAAAGTGTGAACCACCTACGTCTATTGACAACGTCATCCGAATTACAATCAGTGTATGAATCGTAATTAAGAGTAACAGTAACAACAGTAATTCTAAACAAGAGAAAATAAAATTAAATGTAAAGTGAGTTTAGGAATATTCAGTGATACTCTGGAAAGAGTTTCTCGGAAGTTTCATCTGTTAACGTACTTATAAACACCCAGAAAATGAAGAGGAAAATTACACAACTCCTTGTGCAAAAGAACACTGGAAATAAACTTATGATGTCACCACTAACAATCCATGTGGCCATATTAATCTCAACTGTAGCAAACGATCTCATATGTAAACCTGTAAGAGGTTCCGATAAAGGAAAAAACTAACATTGGAAAACACAGAGGAGAAAATGCGCGACACTTCTCACACGGGATAAGAGAACTAAGTTGACGGACCCTTCCGTCAATTGTGCTTAGGAATAAGTTGACTAAGTATTTACGAAGAGGAGGAACCTAGATCGGGGAAGATTAGGAGACCGAGTCCAGTGAAATAGTAAACCAGCCTTTGTGACCTAGATCATCTGACATTAGGTTTAATATCAACAATAACTGCAGTGATAACCCTGATTGACGTAAATCATGAAGAAAGGACAGGATGCACATAAAGAAAGCATAGAAAATGAAAGAGAGAGAGAGACCGAAATATAAACACATTAAATGAACTAAGAGATAGTTAAGGTAAGGGCGATGAAGATATAATCAAACTTAAGAACTTGTGGAAAGGGAAGAGAGGGCAACCAAACCGCCTTGTTGAAAATGCTAAGTCATAGGAGGAGTATGTTTCTGGAAACAAGAGAGGAGACAGACAACCGTGCCTGGCCGAAAAAAGACTAAATAGGGAGATCACTAGCCGGTTTAGTCGGAACAAGGCGTCGTGGGGAGTGGTTCCTCTATCAGCAAACCACGTGCGTAAATGAGTGCAGCGTAATTCCCACTAACGCCGTAAGGCATTCTGCTACCGAACATTGCCGAGGATTCTATTTAAGAACTTTGGTAATCTCACTCTTGCAATGACGTTAGCAGCGTTATATAGACCCTTCTGTTGATCTATATGCTTCTGGTTGCACGCCATTGTACTTGTAATCCGCCGATGAGTATAGTGTTTCGCCATGAGAGAACACCGTTGAGCATGCGTATGCATGCGAAAGGGGTTTTAGGACAGTGTGAGAAAAATTTTTCATATCTCGTGTCATAACCACATGGCAGATGTGGCTATGACACGTGCGATGTGTGTTGTGACCACAAGGAAAATGTGGGCATGACATTTGGTATCAGAGCCAAGTTTGTAAACACTAGGCGTATTTGGGCACGTTATTATTCCGCAACTTTGGCTAATTAGTCTCTACCTTGTTTTGTAGGATGCCTCCCCGACGTGTTCGACGAACGCGATCACGCCACACAGCGTCAGTCGAGGTGCACAGCGATTCCTCAGCCGAGGGACTGGCACCCGCAGATTCTGCAGCACCACCTGCACCACTTGTACCACAAGTACCACTAGTACCACAGGCGACACCAGTAACGGATATAGGTCCACAGATCTTACAGGCACTACAGACTATGTTGGACAGGTTACCACCAGTGATTCCTGAGCCACGTATAGAGCCTCGTGATGATCCGCGAGAGGAGCCACGTGCCGAGTCACGTATTGAGCCACGTATGGAGCCCCGCGTTGATCCACTAGAGGTGATACGTGTGGAGCCCTTCGTTGCGATTCCTGACACAACAGTAGAGGAGGTAGGGTCAGCCTCCCGAGCACGGAGCAGGAGTCCTCCGAGACTTTTGAGACAAGAACAGGTTCAGCAAGGAGTATATGAGGATGGTGTGGAAGAGCCACTTGGGAGACTTAGAGACAGAGGGGACCCTATCAGAGATCTACTGAGGCTCAACCCACCCACCTTCGCAGGAGCTACAGAGGGAGCTGTGGCCGAGGCTTGGCTAATTAGCTTAGACAGGTGTTTCGCATTGCGACCGTATGAGAGCAACACGAAAGCACGAGTGGCAGTTCATCTTCTTAGGGATGCAGCAGCCACCTGGTGGCGCACAGAGGAGTGCAAGCGCCGACTCTCCGTGGATACACTCACATGGGACACCTTCATTGAGCGCTTCAATGCGCGGTATTTGTCCGAACATTATAGACAGCGCAGAATTGATGAGTTTCATGATCTACAGTAGAGGGGACTCACCGTTACTCAGTATGAGAGCCGATTTATAGAACTTTCTCGTTATGCGGAATACCTCCATGACGAGAAAATCTTAATACACAAATTCATCAGGGGGCTAAATCACGGGATATCAGGACCAGTTCGTATGGCAAATCCCCAAACCATGAGCGAGGCTGTTGAAAAGGCCCTTATATCAGAGGAAATTCAGGGACGAGGACAGAATTCACGCCCACAGTACCAGGAACGAAATCCCCAACAACAGCAAAATTTCCGAAGGCCTCAAAACACAACATAGAGAGGAGGATATAATGCTTCATCATTACCTCCTAGGCCTCCACAGCAACAGCAACATCAGCAAAAATCCAAATTTCAACAGAGGGGACAGGGAGGACAGAACCGTGGATGGCAGCAGCAGGGACCACGCAGGGATCAGAGACAGCAGGGTTCATCGGCAGGACCCGCAAGGTCCCAGCAGTCTTACAGAGGCTCACAGGGATCCACCGGACGGACCGGGAAACAACAGTCGGGCAGAACACAGTCAGGGCAGTTACAGGTTAGGGGACCATGTTATGTATGTGGTGGGGCAGGGCATCTGGCTAGAGAGTGTCCACAGGGATTTACTGCAGGGGGTCAGCCCCGATCAGGAGGGTCTGAGCAGACCGTAGGTGACGTGGGCAGATCTCACCACATGTTTGCAGCGGTTGATAACCGCCAGGTTGATTTCCAGGCTTCTGTCATCGAGGCAGCAGGTACGATTAGAGACTTTCCCATCTCGATCCTTTTTGACTCAGGAGCTACTGACTCCTTTTTGTCTACATTGTTAGTGGAGCGTTGCAGGCTGGTGGCTTCTAGGCAAGACATTAGGTGGGAAGTTGAGTTGGCCTCAGGGGCCAGGATGTCAGTAGATACCTTGGTTAAAGACTGTGAGATCACATTGGGACCCTTCACCACAACGTGCGACCTTAGGATTATGCCATTAGGGTCTTACGGAGTAGTTCTGGGTATGGATTGGCTTGCGGCACATAGAGCCAAGCTTGATTGTCGCCAGAGAACGATTAGCTGTTTAGAGGATCATGGTTCGTCGGTTGAGATAGTGGGCATTCAAAAGCCCACGGCAGTTCGTATGATATCCGCACAACAGCTTAAGCGCTGTATGCGGAGGGGATGTCAGATGTTTGCCATCACAGTCAGTGATAGAGCAGAGGATGAACCTGAGGCTACTTTAGATGATCACCCTATCCTTAGAGAGTTTGCCGATGTGTTCCCGCCAGAATTACCTGGTATGCCTCCACGTAGAGAAGTGGACTTCCACATCGACTTAGTGCCAGGTGCAGAGCCGATATCCCGCGCACCTTATAGAATGACGACCCATGAACTCACAGAACTTAAGCTGCAATTGGAAGAATTACTTGAGAAGGGACACATCCGACCTAGCGTTTCACCATGGGGCGCACCAGTGATCTTCGTGAAGAAGAAGGATGGATCTCTTCGTCTATGCATGGACTACAGGCAGTTGAACAAGGTGACGGTGAAGAATCATTATCCTCTACCTAGGATTGACGACCTTTTTGATCAGATGCAGGGAGCCAGAGTGTTCTCGAAAATCGATCTAAAATCTAGATATCATCAATTGCGCATCACGGAGTCAGATATTCATAAAACTGCTTTTCAAACCAGATATGGCCATTATGAATTCACAGTGGTACCTTTCGGGTTGACGAACGCTCCTGCAGTATTCATGAGTCTCATGAACGGGGTGTTCCGTACATACCTAGACCGGTTCGTGATCATATTCCTAGATGACATTCTGATTTATTCACGGACTGAGGAGGAGCATGTAGAACACTTGCGTCAAGTTTTGCAGCAATTACGAGGGCAGCAACTTTATGGCAACTTGGCGAAGTGTGCCTTCTTCAGGACAGAAGTGCAGTATTTGGGACACATTTTATCAGGCGATGGCATCTCCGTAGATCCATCTAAAATTAGAGCAATCCAGGAGTGGCCGGCACCCACGAACGTGACAGAGGTCCGAAGCTTTATGGGGTTAGCCGGGTATTATCGTCGGTTTGTCGAAGGTTTCTCCAGGATAGCACATCCCATTACTTCCCTTCAGCGAAAAGGTAAGGGTTTCACTTGGACCGAGCAGTGTGAAAAGGCTTTTGGAGTCCTCAAAGAGCGTCTTACGAGCGCTCCTATTTTAGCAGTACCAGATCCTTCGGAAGAGTTTGTAGTTTGCACGGATGCATCATTAGAAGGTTTGGGAGCCGTGCTTATGCAGGATGGACGAGCGATCGCATACGAATCGCGGAAACTAAAGACACATGAGTTAAACTATCCTACGCATGACTTAGAGCTTGTAGCTGTTGTTCATGCCTTGGTTCGCTGGAGACACTTTCTCTTAGGGCGACGCTTTGAACTCCATTCAGACCATCATAGTTTGCAGTATATTTTTACGCAGCCTAATTTGAACGCTCGCCAACGGCGTTGGATGGAATTCCTATGCGAATATGACTTCGATGTCCATTATATAAAAGGGAAGGAGAACGTGGTCGCTGATGCTTTGAGTCGAAGACGCCACGAGATCCAGACCCTGACCTTGAAAATGAACTTGAAGGATCGCATCTTACAGCATCTGCCGGAGGACGAATGGTTTCTTGAAGTGCAGCAGGCAGTACTAAATCAGAAGGCCCTTGAGGGCAAATTTACAGGATATACCCTTGATTTTGATGGTATGCTTCGACATCGGCAACGCATCTATGTACCCCGTGCGGGTAACCTTCGTACAGTAATCCTATCAGAGGCTCATAGAGCACCCTACGCAGCACACCCAGGAGTGAAGAAGATGCATGCTGATTTACGACAGCTTTATCATTGGGCTGGGATGAGGCGTGACATTGCCAAATTTGTTGCTCGTTGCCTGGAATGTCAGAGGGTCAAGGCCGAACATCAGCATCCAGCGGGACTGTTGTACCCTCACGAGATACCTGAATGGAAATGGGATACCATTTCTATGGATTTTATCGTTGGTCTACCTATGTCATCACGTCGCCATGATGCTATTATGGTGACAGTTGACAAGCTGACCAAAGTGGCGCATTTTTCACCAATATGTACAACGTACAATGCACCATCAGTGGCAAAGGTGTTTCTTGATCAGATTGTTAGACTTCATGGAGTACCTCGCCGCATTATATCTGACAGAGACTCCGTATTTACTTCATCGTTCTGGAAAGCCTTACATCAGGCGTTGGGCACACAGCTCAACTTCAGTTCCGCATATCATCCGGAAACCGACGGACAAACAGAGAGAGTTAACCAGGTGTTAGAAGACATGCTTCGTATGTATGTGATGGATCACCAGTCTAGATGGGAGGAGTACCTGTATCTAGTTGAATTCGCCTACAATAATGGGCATCATAGCTCGTTGGGTATGCCTCCTTTCCAGGCATTATATGGCAGACCATGCAGAACACCTTTGAGTTGGGATCGTATAGAGGACAGAACAGTCATCGGACCAGAGATAGTTCAGAATATGGAACTGCAAGTTAAACAGATAAGACAGAGGCTTCTGGAAGCACAGGACAGGCAGAAAAAGTATGCCGATGCTAAAAGGACAGACCGAAGCTTCTCTGTGGGGGAAAGAGTATTTTTGAGAGTGCGGCCGCACAAAAGTCCAATCCGTTACGGAAAAGGCTCTAAACTCGCACCTCGATTTGTAGGACCTTTCGAAATCTTGGAGCGGATAGGACCAGTAGCTTATCGTCTAGCCCTGCCACCTAGCCTGTCACGTATCCACGATGTATTTCATGTATCAGTTTTACGTCAATATATTTCTGACTTATCTCATGTGTTGGATTGGAGTGCTCTTCAGGTAGAGGCAGACGGACAACTGGCGTTGGAGCCAATTCGCATATTGGCTCGACGGACGCTGGCCCTTCGAGGTCGAGAGCTGGACCAGGTTAGAGTCCAATGGGACTTATACGACGAAGTCACTGCAACATGGGAAGATGCAGAGAGATTGAAGACCCTGTATCCTCACCTTTTTGACGACTTCCAGGAGGAAGTACCGTCTTAGGGGGAGAGGATGTGAGGACCGCCTTTTTTACTACTGTTGTCATGACTATTTACAGTGCTGTTATTGTTACTTTCATATTTGTGGGATAGCAGTTCCCGAAATTTGTCAGACTATTTAACTTTATTATGTTTTCAGAAAAACTAATTGGGTGATGTTTGGATAAGTTACTTTTCAGAAAAATGAATTAGAGATGTTAGAGATGATGGAAAATTGTAATATGATTTTTAATTATGTTAAATTGTACCAAGGCATGAGAATGCATGTGTTATTTAAGTTGCTTCGGCTATGATGAATTTATGTGGTTACTGATCTTGTAATTGAGTGTGCAGGGACTACTAATCAAACCACAGATTTCGGAGATCATTCCACACCTTGTTAATTGTTATTCCCTGTTAAGCCGATCTGGTTCCACGAAGAACCAAGATCTCTTTGTGTTTGATGTCATGATGTAATGTGGTCTTTCGTATGGTCGAGTGGGTTAGGTTACCCTCATGTAATATTATTTTTATAAGTAAGTGTTGTAAAGAGATTGAATTTGAAATGTCTATTTTTATTTAAATTATGAGGCCCTTTTTCTTGTGCTTTACCTTGACCTGGGGTGTCTTGTATGGGTCAAAATTGACCCTGGGTTCTACCCCATGGGTCTAGGGGCCTATTTGGCATGGGTAACCCTTGAGTAACTTCCATCTAGTCAACTTAACCTCCCCCTGAAGTTAAGTGGCGAAAATTGGAGGTAGGAGGGGACATGATGGGTTGTACCAACACTCAACCCATCCCCTCTACTTTCCCCTAGATAAGAGATGCCATCCATTAGTGAAAGTTACCTCTTCTTTAGTAAGATTCCCCCATGTACTATGGGGACACCCATGTGAAGAAAGGAGAAAGAGGCATGGGTCACCTGTCTTGTTCCCATTTAACTTTTTTTTTTATTTCTCCCATGAGAAAGTGGAGTCACATGAAAGGAATAAGGAGTACCCTTGGGAATGGAGAGTGACATAAGCCACCTGGACAGAATAGTGATTTTTGGGAAGGGTGAGGAGGTGACAAGTGTCACTTCCCCATTTCTCAAAATTGGAAAGAAAGAGAATTTTGGGTTATTTATTTTCAAATTTTGGGATGAGAGGGAGTTAGTTGAATTTTGGGGAAAATCTTTCATTTTGGCCTTACCAAAAATAGAGAAGTTAGTTTGGAAGATAGAGAAGAGAGAGGGAGTTGGTGGCTAAGCTTGGAAGTGAACTCTGTGGACTCTGCAACAACTTCATTCCAGGAGGGCTTTGCAAGGTTGGTCTGAATTTTACCTTTGTTTTGGTAGGACTGAAATGTGTATGAAATGTGTGTGAAATATGTGTTTAAATTTGTTTCTGTGGGGTTCTTGTCGGGTGTTTGACAGAGCGTCTCCCACTTGGGAGAAATGCTCATCAAGTTTGGGGTAGGGGAGGAGAGATCCTCCTCGGGTGCATACCTGTTCCATCTTTTGGGATGTTGAAAGCCTTGAGGGCATGTATCTGTGACTGTATTTTTGACTTGAGAGTCATATACAGATTTCTTGCAAAATGTGATCACACTTGGTTGAGACCAAGAGAAATTTATATGAGTTCATTTATCTGTCAGGGTGACACCCTGGAGTCGAGTGTATCCACTCTCCTGCCCCTTATGAAACTCACTGTAGTTGAGTTTCTGTATTGTGTAAAATAGCCACGGGTGTATGTGTGCTTTGGGATTGTTGTTGTTTCTGTTGTGAAGTGGAGTGTTTGAGTACCCAGGTGTGAGTATGGTCTCCCTAGCTCAGGGGTGACCCTCTTGCGGGTCTACGGTAGGGAGGAGAGCTAGACAAGTGGTATTGTCTTCTTTGTTTGTCTTTGATACGCAGGTTTTTCTCTTGGAGCTTCTGGTTGGCTATTTATGAAGAAACAGATTATCTTCTTGTCATGAGAATTAGGCCTGGTTCATTTCATAGAGATGAAGAGAGAACACCTCTCTTGTTATTGTTGTAATTTAATGATATTCTGGGAGTGAAGAAAATCACCTCCCTGATCTTGTTATTATTGGATTTTATTGGTTGTCATAAGTTTTCAGTTGTATACTGTTTGGGAGGAGAAAGTTCATATCTGGGAAGTTGGTATTCATGATTGAGAAACTGTAATTTGAATGTGCTTAAAATTTTAAGTTGATGTTTGCAACCTTTGTTCAATAGCAATTTTTGTGTTTCAAGTATTACTGAAAGGAATAAGTTCATTTTTGCAACTTAATCTGAGTTGTTTACATTGAAAGTTTGGAATTGCTTCACTAGTTGAAATGCTGATTTTCTGTTCAATATTAAAATGGAAAAGACAGTTTTAAATATTTGTGTTATTCTCCCTATTTAATGGATTCTGTTAGATTAGAAGGATTAGAGGAAATCTAGCATGTAAATATAATCTGGTTGTAAATTTACAAGTCTTATATGTTTATAAAAATGGAAATTTATACTTAAAATGAGGGGATAGCTATTTACCATTTGGTGAAATTGGCGTATATATACATATACATATATATATATATATATATATATATATATATATATATATATATATATATATATATATATATATATATATATATATATATATATATATATATCTAATTGTTATGACAATTACCTTATAATAGGTTGATTTGGAGAAAATGCATAGAGTAGTGAATTTGAGAAAATTGTAAAAATTGGAATTATACAAATCTATAAAGAGTATTTCTTTTTCTCTAAATAATTTATAAATATATATATAGAGATATATATATATTTCTCATTTTGAGTAATTATCATTTTAGAAAATAAAAGAGTAATTGAAAGTAATTATAACTGGTATATATCAATATAAAAAAAAAAAAAGGGGATATATATATATATATATATATATATATATGAAATATATATATATATATATATATATATTATTGCTGAAATATATATATATATATATATATATTTATATATGAATATATATAAATATATATATATATATATATATATAATATATTATTATTATAATAACCAACGAATGGTGAAAGACTGTCAACATGTTAGCCGCGGATAAAAAAAAACACAGTCGAAATTTTATATGGGCGGTGGGGAGTAAACCCCACCGCAAGTTGTTAATACATATGGAGGTGTGGAGTGGGGCGGAGCCCCACCCACACCCCACGTCGTGGGAATGTGGGTGGGGTTCCGCCCCACTCCACATCTCCCCCCCCTCCAATCCCTTATGCCTCCCGCGAAACCTTCCCGCCGCTCTGCGGCCACCGCGAAACCTTCCCGCCGCTCTGCGGCCACCGCGAAAACCTTTCCGCCGCTCTGCGGCCACCGTAATTTCTGTCCGCCGCTCTGCGGCCACCCTGACCCCGCTCCTCTGTCACGCCGCCCAAGGCCGCCGTTTGCTGTGAGTCTAAAGCAATAACAAATGTTAGGGCTTGGGCCCTAACATATGAATGGGTTATTTGGAATATAAATTCAGTTTATTTTTATATAGCTCTATATATAGGCATATATATATATTATATATGTCTATGTATATAGCTATATATATAATATAATAATGATTATATATATATATATATATATATATATATATATATATATATATAGGTTTATAAGTTGTGGGAAACCAATTTGTTCATTATTTAGACATTAAAATAAATATATTATATATATGTATATATATATATATATATATTTATTGGGCCCTCGTTTAAAATCGTTATAAACTATGTTTCATGGATATAGAGAAAAAAATATATATATATATAAATTATAATCTCACAGGAGATGTTATTAAGTGTTGAACACAACAACCAAAGAAGCTATATTACCATGAACAGAGTTTTATAAAGTGTGAACCACCTACGTCTATTGACAACGTCATCCGAATTACAATCAGTGTATGAATCGTAATTAAGAGTAACAGTAACAACAGTAATTCTAAACAAGAGAAAATAAAATTAAATGTAAAGTGAGTTTAGGAATATTCAGTGATACTCTGGAAAGAGTTTCTCGGAAGTTTCATCTGTTAACGTACTTATAAACACCCGAAAAATGAAGAGGAAAATTACACAACTCCTTGTGCAAAAGAACACTGGAAATAAACTTATGATGTCACCACTAACAATCCATGTGGCCATATTAATCTCAACTGTAGCAAACGATCTCATATGTAAACCTGTAAGAGGTTCCGATAAAGGAAAAAACTAACATTGGAAAACACAGAGGAGAAAATGCGCGACACTTCTCACACGGGATAAGAGAACTAAGTTGACGGACCCTTCCGTCAATTGTGCTTAGGAATAAGTTGACTAAGTATTTACGAAGAGGAGGAACCTAGATCGGGGAAGATTAGGAGACCGAGTCCAGCGAAATAGTAAACCAGCCTTTGTGACCTAGATCATCTGACATTAGGTTTAATATCAACAATAACTGCAGTGATAACCCTGATTGACGTAAATCATGAAGAAAGGACAGGATGCACATAAAGAAAGCATAGAAAATGAAAGAGAGAGAGAGACCGAAATATAAACACATTAAATGAACTAAGAGATAGTTAAGGTAAGGGCGATGAAGATATAATCAAACTTAAGAACTTGTGGAAAGGGAAGAGAGGGCAACCAAACCGCCTTGTTGAAAATGCTAAGTCATAGGAGGAGTATGTTTCTGGAAACAAGAGAGGAGACAGACAACCGTGCCTGGCCGAAAAAAGACTAAATAGGGAGATCACTAGCCGGTTTAGTCGGAACAAGGCGTCGTGGGGAGTGGTTCCTCTATCAGCGAACCACGTGCGTAAATGAGTGCAGCGTAATTCCCACTAACGCCGTAAGGCATTCTGCTACCGAACATTGCCGAGGATTCTATTTAAGAACTTTGGTAATCTCACTCTTGCAATGACGTTAGCAGCGTTATATAGACCCTTCTGTTGATCTATATGCTTCTGGTTGCACGCCATTGTACTTGTAATCCGCCGATGAGTATAGTGTTTCGCCATGAGAGAACACCGTTGAGCATGCGTACGCATGCGAAAGGGGTTTTAGGACAGTGTGAGAAAAGTTTTTCATATCTCGTGTCATAACCACATGGCAGATGTGGCTATGACACGTGCGATGTGTGTTGTGACCACAAGGAAAATGTGGGCATGACAGTATGCTGGTTCGATAGGCCCACAGAGCGGGATTGAGTTGGACATGCCAATCGCGACCAGCTTCATTGACAGTCTTCTTTAGGATTTTCAGAATGGTTTTATTTGATGCCTTAGCTTGGCCATTACCTTGGGGGTAATATGGGGTGGAGAAGCGATGTTGGATCTTAAAACGCTCACAAAGTTCCTGGACATCCTGATTTTTGAAAGGTCTCCCGTTATCCGTTATGATGGATGAAGGGATGCCATATCGGTAGATAATGTAATTCAGAATGAAAGAGGAAATTTGCTTTCCTGTGACGGTTGATAAGGGAACGGCTTCAATCCACTTTGTAAAGTACTCAGTGGCGGTTATGATGAATTTATGGCCATTGGAAGAAGGCGGGTGAATCTTTCCCACGAGGTCTAGTCCCCACTGGCAAAAGGGCCAGGGTGTCGTTAGAGGTCTCAACTCCTGAGCGGATGCATGAATCAGGTTCCCATGTATCTGGCACTGTTTGCACTTTTTGACGAACTGATATGAATCCATTTCCATATTGGGCCAGTAATAACCCAAACGCATGAGTTTCTTAGCTAAGGAAGGACCGCTGGAGTGTGTTCCGCAGATCCCTTCGTGCACGTCTCGCAAGGTAGTTATAGATTCTTCCTGTTCTAGACAACGGAGTAAAGTACCATCCAGACCACGTCGGTAAAGGGTATTGGCGATAATGGTGTAACGGGAGGCTTGTCGAATGAAGGTTCATTTTTGGTTGGAAGAGAGGTCCAAAGGAAGGATATTGTCCTTGAGGTAAGTGTAGGTCTTACCGTACCAAGGTGAATCAGATCCCACTAGGTGGCAGATGGAATGGGTTTCAAGGAGATCATAAGCCGGCTGTCGAATTGTTTCTACTAGGAACTCATACCGTGACTCCTGTTCAGGCATCTCAAGAAGAGAGGCTATGGTCGCCATTGCATCGGCTGCTTTGTTCTCTATCCTGGGTATTTGCTCAAACGAGATGGTCCCAAAGTGTTCTTTGAGATCGTCGACCATTCGCTTGTATGGGATGAGCTTCTCATCTTTGGTCTGATACTCGTCGTTGACCTGGTTTATGACAAGCTGAGAATCACCATAGACATGTAGTGCTTGAAGATTCCACTCAGTGGCCATCTTGAGACCAATTACCAAAGCCTCATACTCTGCTATGTTGTTAGTGCATGGAAATAACAACCTGTAGGACTTTGGAATTGTGTCGCCTTGGGCAGTGATGAACAAGATACCTGCCCCCGATCCATGGTTGGTGTAAGACCCGTCGAAGTAGAGTTTCCAAGGAGACGTGGACAGAGTGAATAGAGATTCATCGGGGAACTCAAACTGCATTGGTGAAGTGTCCTGTAATGGTGCCTCAGCTAGTTGGTCTGCGATGATTTGCCCCTTGATGGCTTTTCTATCCACATACTCTATATCATATTCGCTAAGAAGCATAACCCATTTGGCTAGTCGTCCTGTGAGAGCTGCCTTGCTGAGAAGATATTTTAGTGGGTCGATCTTGGCAATGAGTTTGACAGGATGTGCCAACATGTAGTGTCAGAGTTTTTGTGAGGCAAAAACCACCGCAAGGCATGAACGTTCCACCTGTGAGTACTGTAGCTCGTAGCCCACTAAGGTTCGACTGATATAGTACACAGCTCTTTCCTTGTTCTCATAGTCTTGCTGCGCTAGGAGAGCCCCAAGAGCAGTAGGTGTAGCGGATATGTAGAGGATCAAAGGTTTTCCTTGGATCGGAGGCATGAGTATAGGAGGATTCGTGAGGTACTCCTTGAGCTTGTGGAATGCCTCTTCGCATTGCTCATCCCATTTAAATGGAACGTTCTTATGTAGAAGGTGGCTGAAAGGATGGCACTTGTCGGCCAACTGTGAGATGAACCTGCGGATGGCCTGTAGCTTGCCCTGTAAGGATCTCAACTATGTTAGAGTTTTGGGCGGAGGCATGTCCATGATTGCCTTGACCTTGGCCGGGTCTACCTCTATGCCGTTTGCTGACACGATGAAGCCTAGCAGTTTGCCTGATGTGACCCCAAACACACATTTCTTCGGGTTCAACTTTACTTGGAATTGGTCCAACCGTTGGAAGACTTTCTCTAATGTGTCCAGGTGTGAGTCCCTGGTGAGTGATTTTGCCAAGATGTCGTCAACATAATCTTCCATGGTCACATGCATCATGTCGTGGAATATAGTTGTCATGGCCCGCTGGTATGTAGCACCTGCATTTTTCAGCCCAAACGGCATGACATTCCAGCAAAAAGTACCCCATGGACAAGTGAAAGCGGTTTTGTGCTGATCCTCTGGTGCTATTTTGATCTGGTTGTACCCTGAGAATCCATCCATAAGTGATAACATTGTATGTCCCACCGTGAGATCGACTATGATATCGATGTTAGGCAAGGGAAAGTCATCTTTGCGGCATGCTTTGTTTAAGTCTCTAAAATCGTTGCATAGTCGAACCCTGCCGTCTGGTTTAGACACTGGCACGATGTTTGATATCCATTCGGGGTAATCAATGGCCCTGATGAACCCCACGTCTAACAATTTCTTGAGTTCTTCCTTGACCAGGAGAGCAATGTGGGGATGCATTTTTCTCAGTTTTTGCTTTACGGGCTTCACCCCTGGATCCAATGGCAAGTGATGTAGAATTAGGTTTGGGTCCAAACCTGGCATGTCGGCATATGACCAAGCAAAACTGCCTCTCTTCTTTTTAAAGAATGGCACAAACTTGGTTTTCTCAGGCGGCGTGAGAGATTTTGCAAAGTGGATTATCTTAGGCTGCTCTTCGGTTCCAATGTTCACTGGCTCTGTTGGTTCTACCACGATCTGTGACCTTTCTTGATACATGTCACTTGGGAGGGTGTCAAGCAATCCATCGTCAGGTGCCACAGTTGGTTTTTCACCTTCAGATACGTCCTTTCTTTTTGCTTTTTTATGATCTGACACTGCCGCATGGCAGTTTTCACCGTCAGATCCCTTTTTGATCTTTACATTTTTGCGACTAGAAGGCTTGGCACCCTCCCCAAAGTAAGCTATAGTATTGAGTTCGATAGCGAAACCAGCTTTATGATCTCCTTTTGGTAAGTGATCTCGAAGTTCCATATAGTCAATGTAGGCATCATCATTCTGGAACATATCTAATTGAGGGGTCCCTTTCAGGTCCCAGTCGATAAGCTCAGGGTGTAAGAGGGGAAGGGAGTCGGATGAAAGACGTGATTCGTTGATAGTGTGGATGGAAATATTGGGAGCACAGGTGGGGGTAGTGTTCTGGGTGGTACTTTCTTCCAGGTTGTTTATCGCAATGGAATCTATACTTTCCCCGAGAGCCATAACTTCAGGGAGGGGCAAATCAGACTCCAGTGGTCTGTCCCGTTGCGTTTGTCTCTCATGATATGGGCTAAGGGTTTGGATGGTGTCAATCTCCTTGTCATCGTAGGAGTGTTCTGTCAGTTCGTCCCATTCATACTGGTTGGAATCATCTGAATCTGCGTCACTATCCACTTGGAGTGTTTGAATTGTCTCCACTAGGCAGGCATTTTCTTTGGCTTTACCTTTACCTTTGTAGCCTAGGCCAGTCGTGTTTCTAGCCGAAGAGGAGGAAGAGGGTTGTATAGGTTCGATGATCCCTTCTTTTCTGAGGCCGATAGGGCCTTGTCCTTCATATCCCATCCTATGCAAGATGGTTTCACCTCGCCCATAGAGCTCTGTAGGGAGTCTGGGTGGATCTTGGGATGTGTTTTCTTCTTCGGCGTAGAGCCATTGCAAGAGATCTCGCTCCTCTGATTCATCGGATAAGGTCCCCCATTTTACAAAGGGGTTTGCGGGAGTTGTAGGAGGAGCAGAGGGCTTTGGAAAATGCCTGGGTTGATGCTTGGGCTGGCCAAAGGAGCGAGGAGACAAGGGCATTTTTGCAAGGTTGAGGCTATGCTCAATCTGGTATTCCCCCACGCCATTTTCTTTTATGGTGATTTTCATTGGTTTGGGCTGTGAAGAGGAAGCTTCGGCAGTATGGTCTTGTGGCGGAGTAGGGGAGATATGGGCTCTATTGTTGGGGATGACGCATTCAGGTTTAGCTTGGAAAGAATTGCAGTGTTGATAGGGATCGGGGTCGCCGTGTATGGTGACCTGCTTGCCATCGTGTGGGAACTTTATGCATTGATGGTAGGTGGAGGGGACAGCTTTCATGGCGTGGATCCATGGTCTCCCTAGCAGAATATTGTAAGCAAGCTCCCGATCAAGGACCTGGCACACCACATCTTTAATTACCGGTCCTACTTGAATGGGTAGGACAACCGTGCCCTTTGTGGTGCGTTCCTCCTCGTCATAGGCCTTTATGGTAATCTTCCTCCGTGGATCCACTGCCTGTTCAGAGAACCCCAATGCAAGGACTAGCTTCAAAGTGCAAATATTCAAACCGGCACCCCCATCAATGAGAACCCTCTTGATGCGGTGCCTGTGTACGAATGCGACAATGTGCAGAGGAGTGTTGTGGGGTTGAGACATGGAAAGGTCATCTTGTTCCGTGAATGATATGGAAGGGGAGGATGTCAAGTTACCCACCATGGTTTGAAACTTTTCTTGGGCGAGGTTAGTGGGGACAGTAGTCTCCACTAAGGCTTTCTCAAGAATCTCCTTATGAGAAGGAGATAGACGCAGGAGCTCTAATATAGAAATATGAGCTGGAGTCTTTTGTAATTGGTCGATGACATTATATGGGCAGGGGTTAGACGAAGATGGCGACGACCTGGGAGGAGTGGTGTTGATAGTGACTCTACCACTGCGGGTAATTATGCTACAACCAGTTCTGTTAGGTCCTGGTTGTTGGTTGGGGGATATGACGTTGACTTGTGGAATGTGCTCAGAAATGCAGTTAATGGTGTACTCAAAGGGAACGCTTGCATAGTTAGCATTACTCGACCCACTATTCTGGTTCGGCCTGTTGCGATTGTTGGTATTATTGTTATGACCATTGGGATTGTTGCCAGTGTGACCATTGTTGTGATTGTTGTTATACGGCCGGTTGTGGTTTAGGAGAGGGTCCCGGTAGGCCACATGAGATTCATTGGAGGTATGCTGTTGTGTTCCTCCCTGATTCTGATCCAGTATATCCTGTATGACGTTCTTAAGACGGATGCAATTATTGGTTGTGTGCCCCCTTCCTCGGTGATACTCGCAATAGTCTGTGTCCTTCCAATAGGGAGGTTTGACTATGGGCTCATAGTCACTTGTTGGCGGTAGGGAAATTTCATTGTTAGCCAACAATTTCCTGAGAGCAGACTCTTGAGATTCTCCTAACGGCGTGAATTTTCTCCTTGGATTTGAATTGAACCAAGGTCTAGATTCCCGAGGGGATGGCTTGTTGAGCACACCGTGATTTGCTTCTTCCTTAAGAGTGAATATGGGTTGTTGTTTAGGGGCTGCCGCCTTGGCATCCACTACTCCATCGTTGACCACATTCTTGTTCTTGGTCCAAAACTTTGACTTGTCAGTTGTGTAATTGGAAGGAGGTGTGTCCTTGTAGAGCTTTAGAGTCCCTTTAACGATCATAGCTTTCTCAATGAATAGCCCCATTTCGATGACTTTGGTGAATGAGGTAGGGCATTGTATCTGAATCTGATAGCTAAGGTCGGGATTCAAATTGTGGACAAACATTTCCAATAGTTGTTTCTCAGGCATGTCGTAAGAACACTTGCTAGCTAGCTGTCTCCATCGTTGTAAGAAGGTTGCGAAAGACTCACCACCCTTTTGTTTGGTGTTGCATAGGTCTAGCATAGATACTTCGTGTTCTATGTTGTAAGAGAAGTGTGTTATGAATTTATTGACAAGCTCATCAAAAGTTTTGATTCCTGGCGGAAGACGCGAAAACCACTCCATAGCTTGACCCCCTAAAGATCTTGGGAATAGTCTCATTAAGTAGGTCTCGTTGTGAGCTACTTCTAAACATGCTGCAGTGAATTCCCTGATATGATCTCTAGGGTCCCCCTTCCCTTTGTATTTGTCAAACTTCGGGATTCCGAACTGAAAGGGGAAAGGTTTCATGACCACACTTCTGTCAAAGGGGTATGGTGCTATATCCTCCAAGGAGTAGTTCTTGGAACTGGTGCCGATCTTAAGGTTGGAGATTTCTAGCTTTAGATTCTCAATTTGTTGTCTCACATCCGCTATAGGAGCATTTTGATCCATGTGTTGTTTTCCTCTTTCATTGGCCTGGGGGACCGTGTCATTTGTGCCTCTCTCATGTGCATTTGGGACTGTGTCATTTGTGTCCCTCTCATGTTCATTGTCTGCATTTTCCATGATGGAGCTAATGTCAAAGTCTGCGGGGAGTTTGAGTCCGAGACTAGCAAGATGGTGGAAGTATTTGGTGGGATCCTCAAGGAGTACTCGCTCCACTAGGTGTTGGAATTTGCTATCTAGCATGTGTGCCACTAATTCTTCACGAGAAAATTCTTCATCATCATCGCGTGGTGGGGCGATGTGATCGGAAGGGTCGGCCATTTCAGTTAGCTTGTTGTACTGGGATCGAGTAAGAACCATGCAAGGTGGGATGGGACGAAATGGACAAGGATTAGAAATTCTGGCAAGGTGTCGACTAAGACTGCAATGAATGGGATATCTAGGACAAGACTTGGACAAAGGGTTCTCTCGCTCAATGACTTCAGGTAAGACGGTTGACACAAGACTCTAGCCACCAGCAAGGGTAGTCGATACCAGTCTCACTGTGTAGGGCTTAGTCGTTCAACAAGACTACTAGCAAAAAGGTACTGTGACCTACTAGGCTTACGTGAATTCGCTAAAGAAGGACCTATGTCGAATCGGTATGGGACAGAATGACAATGGGGTAAGGGTGACTAAGACAGAAGGTGACGGGGGCGACCGTCGAAAGAGAGAGAAATGGGTGAAATGGATGAAAACTGACTGCAAGGTTGATTCTGACCTCGGAAAATGAAACTAGGCTGAAATGGGTACTCCGAACAGCTGATGAAAATTTCTCAAAAATAGAGCAGATGCTCACTGTCACACATGCGCAGTAACAGATGCGCAGCAAGAATGGGTAAATGCGCAGTAAGTCGTTGTATATGCGCCGCTCTGGTGAGGTATGTATGCGCGGTAACAGGGTGCAAATGCGCAGCAGAAAAGTATATGCGCAGCAGGTCGGCGTGTATGCACAGCAAGTCGCTGTAAAAGCGCAGTAGAACAGAATATATGCGCAGCAGAAAGGTATAAAAGCGCTGCAAGTCGGTACAAAAGCGCAGCAAGTTGCTGCATATGCGCCGCAGAAATGGGTATATGCGTAGCTCTGGTATTTTTTGGACAAATTTTTGGGATTTTTCTCTGTTTTTGGTACCTCTTGGCTGGAAAAGGTCTTCCTGATCTGATATTTAGAAATTTTAGCAAGAAAACACAGCAAGCACAAAGAATGTTTTGTAGTTTTTCATTGTTTTTGTAGTTTTTTCGACTCTATTTTGGACAAAAAGCGAGTACAAAATCCTAGGCGAGAAATGGCTTATAAGGGATTTGGGCCACTAAAACAAAAGGTTCGTAATTCGGGCAACCGTTCAAGTGGTTACACGTGCGGCGGCGCTACTCTCCGTTATGGAGTCTCCCAGCCTCACAGGGTTGCGCCTGAGAGGGTTTTGGGGGAGGTTGGCCGTCGGTGTAACATAACAGCACTCGTTGCAGGAGGTTTTCACCTCAAGCACAATTTATTTTAAGTGGCTCGGTAGGGCTTGGCGTTAGCCTGTTACCACTCAGGGTCGTTCCCGCTTGGACAAGTGTGCATCCAAGGGCAGGCCCCTCCTAAAGGTTAAACAAGTAGAATGACAAGTCTGGCACTCTGATCACCCAGAAGAGGGGAGAGCATAAGCCTATTGTCATTCGCAAGCACAGAATACACTGATTAATCCACCCTAGTTAAAAAGATAAAAACTAAATGGGCTAAGCTAGTCAAACAAAACTTTGAAGTGATTTCAACAATATTGCAGTGGTTCAATTTTAAGTCCCAGAAAGCAGTTGTGAGTTCAATTTTAAATCCACGTTGCGCGAGATTGTTAACTTTGAAATTCAGGTCTCACGATATAGCAATGGTTCATTTTAACTCCAGAATGCAGTTGTGAGTTCAATTTTAAGTCCACGTTGCATGAGATTGTTAACTTTGAAATTCAGGTCTCACGATATAGCAAATGGTTCATTTTAACTTCAAAATGCAGTTGTGAGTTCAATTTTAAGTCTTAGATAGCAATAACTTGGAAGTTTGTTTGTAATGCCAGCATGAAATAAACCAGTTACTTCCTCCCTAATTAAGACTAGATGAAGATTTGTAATGAACAACCATTTTACTCTTTCCCAGAAAATGAAAGGTGAGCTAGTTAGATGCAACTACATGTAACTGAACCCGAGCCTAACCTGCAAAACCGCTCCAGCAAACACCTGCAAAAGGGTTAGCATTAGCAAAATACCCTAGAAAAGTACTAAAACCTGAGCCAGTTACAAATGCGCAGCTTCAGTGATCATATGCGCAGAAGTAATCAACAGAAGCGCAACATTAACGAATGCGCCGTAAAAATGAACATATGCTCCATTAAAATGAACAGATGCGCAGTTTTAACGTATGCGCAGCAACAGTCGTCATAAGCGCCGTAACAGACAACGGATGCTCCGTTTTAACGTATGCGCAGCAATATTATATGAAAGCGCAGCAAAAATCAACAGATGCGCAGTTTCAACAAAAGCGCAGCAACAGTCTATAAAAGCGCCATTACAGTCAACAAATGCGCAGTTTTACAAAAGCACCGTAACAGTCTTCAAAAGCGCCGTAAAAATGAACAGATGCGCCGAAAGAACCTGTGCGTGACTCTGCGGGGTCCGTACGGAACCTGCCTTCAAAAAAGCTCAAAAACAGTAAAATAAAGGGGCAGCGGCCCCACGGTGGGCGCCAAAAATGTGAGGGTAAAATAGTGCATCAATCAAATGAATAACAGATGACCCAAACATCAACAGAATAGAGAAACAAAGAAGATTCAAATGAACAAAGCAATGAATAAGCACAGCAAACCTCTTCCGTTTCGAAACTTCTGTTGTTCGCCTATCACGAATCGTCCCTTCGCAGATGAGATGAGCCCTCAGAGAGTGCAATCTTTTAAAAGCTGTTGGGGGAAGTCGATGGTGAACGGCTGTAGTGTGATATGCAATGAAGGTGAGCTCCAATGCAACAATGGTGATCTCAAGCTTGTGGGTGACAAGTGTGTGCCAAAGGCGCGCTGGTGATATTTCTGTAGAGTAACGATGTCAAAAGCCTGGATGATTAGAATGGAGGGATGAAGCTTCATTTATAGACTCGGAGGAATAGGAATCAACGGTTGAGAGAAGATATGAAGATCAACGGTTGAGGATGGTTGAGGAATGTGCAACCAGTGGAAATGTGACAAGTGTCCCAGCTCCATCATGAAAGGTGGGATTTGACAAAACTGATTGGAGAGTTAACTCCGTTGACTGGTCTGTTAACAGAATTGATTGATCAGTTAGAAGAGTGGATTGTGCAACTGACTGGATTGATTGAGGATTTGACTCAACTGACAGGTTAGTTAACAGACTTGATTGATTGGTTAACTGACCTCTGATTGGAGAAGAAATAGGCCATGTGGGTGAGGGAAAATAAGATAATTAAATATTAAATATATTTAATTACATGTGCAACCTGATGAGGTGGACAAGGTGAGGTGGAAAGGTGATGTGGAAAGGTGATGTGGAATTTGGAATTTAGAACTTTAGGATAGAGGAAATAGGATTAATTAAATAATTTATGATTATTTAATTGTGAAGGACAAATGGAAGGATTTTAATTAAATAAATAGAATTTATTTAATTATGGAACAGTGAATCGATTAAATAAATTTAGAATATTTATTTAATTAATAGAAGAAGGGAATAAATATTTAGAATATTTATTTAGGATGATTTGTGTCATTTTTAGGCGTATACAGAAGGAAATCAGTATATCTTTATTGAAGAGGGACCTAAAGGTAGTTCTCTATCTTCATAAACTTTGGATGGTACATTCTACACTAATTTTGATAACATTTTCAGTGTGCATGATGTTGGTCTGAGTTATAACATTGAATTAGGAGGAATGGATATATTTGTATTTGATAACTACATCTTCATAATTGGCACCTTTATTGATGTGGACGTGTTTGTATCATTATGCGACAGTGGAAACGGTCCCAAGATCTCCTTCATCAACAATTTTGAGATGGTATGTGTATGTTTGCATGGACAGGTTAGATAGGTTTGGAATCGATTGATCATGATGTTAGTCATAAGCAAACATGAAATAAAAGTTACACAACAACCTTTATTTATCTTGAAAGATACGATGAATTCAAAGAATTCATGATCCCAAGTCTCCATTGATTAGTTCATAATCTACTGACGTTACTCAGTGGTTGATGTGTGTTGTTGTTTTCCATTTCAAGGGGCCTTACGTTGATTGATCAGTAGATTTTGTTTCCTGCAAATGTGCTACACAGAAAGGTTATTCTACACAATTATTTGCTCAAATAATGTATATGTACTTGGATCATTGCATGATATTTGTTGATTGAACATGATTTAACTCTAAATATGCTATATATTTCCAATTGTCTATGAGATGTCAGCATATTTCATGTTATTTGCTTCTGATTATCTGTTATTTACAATTATGGTGATGGAATGTTATGAAATTGAAAGAAAATTAAAAGAATACTTCAAATTTTGGTGAATCTTTAGCTATTGAACCACATACACACTTGATATAGTCATGAGGAGAAGAAATCAAACCATATTTTCACCAGGATGTTCCACAGCTAGATACAGATGATGCTAACTTCAAAGGATAAGGAATGAAGACAACACATGCAGACTGATAAGCACTCCAAGCGACGCAGCTAATCAAAGCATGTATCAAGAATTTAAACATAGATTACTTAGGATTTATGATGATTTGTAATCAAATTGGTCTTCTCTTTCATTAAGTATGCAAAAACATGTATGTTTACAACAACTTTGAAATAAGTCCTGATATTTCAGCAATCAAATTTCAATTAAGCTTCCAAATGTTTAAAATATGGCATCCCTGCACCTTTTATAGAATAAGGTGAGGGAGTGATTACAAATGACCTACGGTCAAGATTTATCAATTAAGATCAACAGTAGATATTCCTTCTTGACTTAGTCAACTATCCTCTGTGGCACAGGTTACCATTTGGCAACCATCTGGGTGACTTATTATCTTCTAAGTACCTGATGCATATGTCGCTTTGGGGATGCATCTTCCTTTCATTCTTCGAGTTCTTCCTCATCATCATGATCATCATGATCATCAATTTCTATATCGTCATCACCCTGATGAATATTATCCTATATATGGACCTTTACTGCTGCCCTGATATTTTCATAAGCCTACACTATCTTATCAACTTCCCTGCCATCTTGAGTTTTAGCCTTAGTGATAGCATGCTTATGAGCTTGAATTTTATCTTTGAGAGCCTCCAATTTACCCTTCCTGTTATTTAATATTTCATTATACTTCTCCACCCTAACCTTGATCCTCATGATCTTATCCATCACTTCTTCTGTCAGGTGGGTGAGGGGGTTCTCAACTACTGGCTGGAAATTATCATGTAGTGCCCTGATGGTGAAATCTGTATCTTGGTTTTCAACCTTCCCCTCTACTTTTTCTTCCAAAGCTTCAAGGAATTCTGCCTCATCTACCATCATACTATGCAACTTGATACTGATATCTCTTAACTTGCCACTGCACTTCTTCAAGACATCACATTCGAACCTGATGTCCTCATACCATACATCTACTAGTAGGGCAGTGTTATTATTTAATACCTGATTATTTATCAGGACATGAGGATCAATCCTCTTTATTTCACTTAGAGCACTTAAGGGTTTTTCTAGCTGGAATGACCTCCTTCCTATCTCATTTTGCATTTTATCCACCTTCCTCTTCAAAGTTCTTAAAGAATTCCACCTCTGTAAAGAGGTTCTCAATACATCTTCTGCTTCTGTAAGGGCCATCAGCATCCATTTATCCATGATCATGGCTTGATGCTTCATGAGGTCCAGCTTATTAACTTCCTCCTGTGATATAACAGTCAATGGGACTGCATGATCTGCTGGTGTACTATCAGGGTTAGTTAACCCTTTTATATATACATGCAGCTAATCAATGTGCTCTTTATGCTGTTTATTTTTCTCCTTTTCTTTCTTTACCCTTTGGGTCAAAGAATCTATGATATCCTTCCCCTCTTGACCCTCTTGGTCTTCATTGGCAAAGCCTAAATCAACTGTAGTGATTCAGAATTCTTCCAAGGTTATTCTGCCCTTTTCCTTTTCTACTGTGGGAAGTGCTACTTGGGCAGTCCTTCTGCCTGTAGCAGGATCTCTTCTGATAGCTGAGGTTAACCTAGCTTTCCTCTTTGGTTTCATGATGGTCTCTATAAACAAGGTTGAAACATCAAATTCTTGAACTTCAAAGTCTTGTTCCATACCTATTTACTTTTCCAGCCACTAAGGTACTTCATCTCCTGATCCTTGTCATGTTTTATCATCATCATGTTCACCTTGATCTTCGGTATCTATCTCTATTCTGGGTGGAGAAGGTGATTTCCTGATTTCTTCCTCATGATGTTCTTCATGAGGGGGATCTTGTTCTATTTCTTCCTCTTGAGGAGCTTCTTTCTACGGTGGACGATCTTGTGGTGTATCCATATGATGATCATGTACTTCTTCTTCTTCTATTTCATCCACCTTATTATGTTCCTCCCCTTGAGGCATATTTGTATCTCTAGATGTCTTTGTGTTTAATCCTAGTGCATCACCCTGATCTTGAGCTACATTTTGTTAAGCACCTGATATATTGACCTCTGGCATCTTAAGGTCCTCATGACCTGATGTATCTTTATCTCCTATAGTATGTTGAGTCCAGACGACATCATCACCTGATGTTTCTTTATCACCTCCACCCTTTTGTTGGACTTCAACTATTTTAGTCTCATCAGGTATCTCTTGTTGGTGCTAGCCCATATCTAGAGCGTGGCTCTCTATTTCTGCCTGCTTGACTACTTCAATATTTTCTATTACATCAAGTTCACCTACCTTATCTTTAAGACTCATATCTTCTCTATATGTCAAGTCTATCACTGCAGGGCTAGTTATCTGATCTACTAATTTGTCAAGCCTAATTTTTCGGGCTGCCCTTTCTGGTCTATTTTCTTTCTCTTCTTGCTCTATTTGCTTCAACTCTTCTAGTACTGCCATTTGTACTGATGGGGTCCCATGTGGGGTCATACAAGTACTAGAAGTAAGAGTTTCCATCTACTGAGAAGCTACATTTTGCACCACCTCATCATTTGATAAGACAACAGTGTCTTCCAAGGAGAAAGTACCACCTTGACCTACCCTGGAGGCTTCTTTTGCTTGCTCCTCTGCTTTCTCTGTCTTGAATTGGATAATGGTGGGAAGTGGCACATCATGTTGCATTTCTTTTCTAAACACTTCACCACCAGCCCCCCTTAATACTATAGGGTTTGTTCTGATCTCACCCCTAATATGTGTTCTTTGTTTTTTGGGTGGTGACATTAGGGATGCTACCTTCCTTTTTTTGGTGACCATCATAGGATCATCACCTGAAGGCTCTTTACTTACCGGCTCCTCTTCAATAAGGATATCCTCCTCCACATTTTGTTGTGAGGCTTGGCCCTCATCTTGTACTTCTGCAGTCTCTATAGCTAGCCTTAGGATTCTTTTTGTCCTTGGTTTATCCATCAAAGGCGGTACAGATGAGGCTAATGCCTATCTTGATGTAGATTGCAATTCTCTTGATTATCACCCCTTTAGGACTATCATCAGTCTTCTTTCCTCTGGGGCGTCCTTTCCTTTATTTCTGTGCAAGCAGTCTTTCTCCATTAGATTTTCTTTTCTCAACAAGAAAGTCATCATATTCCTCATTAGGGATATCCTACCTTTTTCTCTTGTTATCCACTGTCATGGCTACACCTCTCTTCTTCAGTGTATTTATTTGTTCATCTACCCATGATTGGGTCAATTGCAACACCCCACTTGTAAACTAATCCAAGGATATATCCTCTGACTATGTTAGATCAGGGGCTGAGATGGTGTCATTATATACCTTATCTTCATATTCATTTGACATGGGCTTTCCATCATCTTTCTTTAACTGTGTAGGCACTGAGATGCAGTCAAATGTCCTTATCTGATTTAAGGTGAGCCTTTGATATTTTCTTCTTACTTCTACTTCATCCTCACAATTAGTCTAGAAATCTTCTAAGTGCTTTTGATGTATGGGCTTCCCCATTATCTTCTACATTCTACCATAGGGGTCATATGATCTAGCCAATGGAAATGGCTGTAGGTACATCAGGTTCAGACTCCCTATGACATTCTTTATACTTTGTGAATCAAGGCACATGTACCAACCCATAGTTACTAAAAACAGTACTAGAGGAATCCTATTATGTGCTTTATATGCATCCAGTATGGTAGATATCTGTCTCAAAAACTCCATTAGGACTACCCCATCAATAGGGTGCCAGGGTAACATAAAGGGTTGGCCTTCAAAACCTTCTATTCTGATATAGGAAAAAGTGGTAAATTGGATGAACTAGGCACCATGCTTGTATATAACTTCTTGAGCTTCCATGCTCAATCTCTTGGTTCTATCCTCTTCCATAGTTCTAACCATATGCATGGAAAATGCATCATTCACCAATTTGTAATCAAAGAGATAGTTCCTTCTCTATAACTGAGGATAATGATCCCATATATGGGCATCATCAATATTGTTGCCAATCTTTCCAACTGTGGTCAGTGCACCAAATGTTCCTTTGTAGGCACATGAATAAACAACATATGAATTCATGTGGAATGATCATTCTAGACCTCCCAGGTTCATCATCTGTTCATCCAAAGCATCACTGATGATCTTGGCCCATAATGGCTTGCTTTTTGTATAGAGGACCATCTGGATGATTCCAAACATCCAATTCTTGAAACTCCCAGCATGAGGCTGACCTGTCATCCTGTTGAGAAGGGTAATCATGTATTGATAATCATCATCAAAGTCAAATTTGTATAGATACACTGGCAACATGGCAGATGCAGTATAGGTGTTGTTTTTAGACCTCCATTGGTATATCCTCTTCCTGGCACTCTTCTTATTGTTTTCATACTTTGTCTCCAGTTTGTGCAAATCCATACTAACTACCTTCTTTCCAACTAGGAGATTGAAAGTAGATGTAATCCCTTTGATTGAAAAGTCTGCATAAACCCTTCCATGTTTTTCCACCTGCCTTGTCTGAGGGTTATAATTTTTGGCACATTCCACTACTAGCTCTGAGGTTTCCATGGCATAGGGAAATTCGGCTACATGCCACATTCCTGATATAAATATGTCATCTAGTAGGGTATTATCTTTATCATCATGCATCCTAGATGACCATGCTACTAAATCTATTTCCCCTTAGTGAGTGTCTCTAATGGTGCCATACTTGAATTGTATCCCTTCGGGCTGAACGTACATAGGCTTAAGAAATTATGCTCTAGATCTATTCTTCCTGATGTCTACCATGGATTCCTGCAATAAACATGACTAGTCTTACCATAATATTCATATTCATTCATATAACACTATATATCAGTACGGCATCATGCATATTTATATTCATTAACTCATCATGATATGCATATTTATAGAATCAAACCACTGGAAAAGTCATACTACCTAGACATGTAGAAAACGACAACAAGAGGGTTTTTTAATTACTTACCTGATAACGCTTATCTCCTGGATTAGGCTGATGATTACAGAAAAGGGTAGCAAATAATGATGATCACATGTTCCATTATGCTGCAAGCTGTTGTCCATCCATAAGTAGCTTCGTATGAGGGTTTGACTCTCTACTCTGTAAATTCTTGATTTTTCACAAGGTAAATTAGAAATGACCTTGGAAACTTACCTTTAAACCCTTCCGTAGGGCAGATTAGGGAAAAACCAAGTTAAATCAATTAGAACCATTGATCTTCTGCACGAAATCCATGGATGTTGCCAGGTGTTTGAATCACATTCGCAGTTGGTGGGAATCCACCTACTGCATTTATGTGCATTTAATGTTATGAAGCAAGATGGAGGGGGGTGATCTTGAGAAGATTGGGTGATATTTAAAATATGACCCCCTCTGTGTAACATGACCTTCCACCTTTGAGAGGCAAAACTAATGCTAAGGGATCAGGTGATGTGGTCAAAGCTTGACCACGTGTATATTAGGTCATGAGTTTAAGATCGGGGGATGTTTAAAATGTGACCCTCGTGAATAAAATGACCCCCCTTCGAAAGATAGGGCTGATGTCACCATCATATTATTGAAAAGGGTGATCATTAGATACATACCTCCATGAGGTAAAAAGAATGATGATGTCACCATCATATTGGCACTGGGGTGATATTTTGTGATAGGGTGATATTCGTAAGATCGGGTGATATTTAAAATATTACCCCCGCAAAATATATGAAGTTACTTGACTGGCAGATATAGTTATCACGTAAAATTGACGTCTGGACTTTGAGAACCAAATGATTATTGGGTGATAAACTTATATTAGAGTGATCTTAAGTAAGGTGACTGATGTTTAGAAATATGACCCCCTCCCTGGAATATCAGGTTTGACTGAAACTTTGACTTGTCATAACTTTCTCCCCTTGAGGAATTTTAGGGTGCTCTAAAAGGCAAACTTGCATGGAATTTTATCTACTTTCCAACTATGAGGTTAATGATATGAAATAATAAATTTGAGAAATTGACCTCATCATAGTGACTTATCCACCTCATACAAGGCTATCTGCATGACTTACTTTTACCAGACGACTGAAAAGCAAAAAAACAACACAAGCAAAAATAGCAAAAGTTGGGTCCCTGTTTTGTCAAGTCAAAATGGGGCATGTTGTGTAACCACACAACAGGATCCTAGTATCTATTGATTTTCATTTGGCACCTTGATTTCTTGGGGCAAGCAATCTTGGAGTGGGAGGAATTTTAATGTCCCCATTTTGAGCTAAGTTATCATTTGCTAGTTTGAGTTGTTTCTATACATGGAGAACTGGAAAGTTGGCTCAACTAGTATGTTATTGGGTTATTTGGAAAATGCAATATTGAAATTGTATTTTCAAATTGTATATAGTTGATCAAATAAAGGAGGGAAAATGGAATCTTTAATTGCATTTTCCTAAATTGATTTATACAGCATTTGATGACTCATGTTTTACATTCATTGTTGGGACAGTTTGAATGAGGCATTCGCCAATTGGGTATGGCGTTGGAAATAGAGTAGGTCTATTTTAATGTGCTTAAGCCAATGGTTAAGGAGGAATTCACCCAGATATAAGGAGGATCTACTTCATTTCTTGAAATGCTTTGTTTAAAGTGCTAACCGCTGGAGCTAGATAAAATCATTTAAAATGTTGTTTGAAACTACCAATGCTAGCATCTAAAGGAGAAGAATCGGCGGCCAAGGTAAAGAGAGTTTTTTAAATACAAAATAATAATATTAAATGTTGAATACCATCCATCTAAGCATTCACATAGTTTACTAGAGCTGAGAAGGAATTGACTAGATATGGAAGAAGATTTTAAATATTTTATGAGATTTTAAATGCCAAGCAAGGGATCAACACCCAAGCCTATGAAGGATATTCAATGCCAAATGAAATTTTTAAATGAATGCAAGCAACCATTGCCTATACAAGAAGGGTTGATTCATATGGGAGATGTTTTTAAATGACAAAACAAGGATTTTAAATGATTTCTCCAGTTGTCCAAGCAGAAGAGAAGAATATTAAATGTTTGTCAAGGCAATTACCATGCAAGCATCCAATCAGCTAGCCAAGGGGATCGATCATATGGAGATTGATATACTTCCATTTAAAATAATTAAAGATTGTTTTAGATGATTGTATTTTTTATTTAATTCATTTACTTTTGTTCAAACTCTTTGATCATCATTGGTGGAATCCAAAATTCATTCCAAAATGCCAAAGAGGAGGAGTGCTCAGCCATAAGGAGTATATATTGAGGATTCCATTCTCAATAGAGGTGAATGACCAATTTGGTATGTTTTTCTATTTCATAGTATTATTAGAAATTTCTATTTTCTAGTGATTTCATACAAGGAGATGACCCCTTGTGATATGGAGATGGCCCCATATCTTATTTAGAGGTGATATCACTTAGACATTAACCATTAGAGCTTCATTTTGCAGGTTTTGTGGAGTGTTTGAAGAGAAGGTGAAGACTTTACAAGGCAATTGGCACCATTGGGAGTCCATTGATTACATGAGGAGGGACGTTTATGAAGTTTTCATCAATTTTGGGCATGCTACAGCAGTGATAAAGTTTACATCAGTCATTCATAGAGATGGAAAAGTGTCTTTATTAGCTAATTTATGAGTTGCATATAGTTGGAGACTTCTTCCAAAGCCATCGCTTCATTCTTGGAAGCCATTGTGTGACAATCAATAAAGAATTTGATTCAATTTCATGTTTATTATCCTAGCTGGGAAAAATTAGACATTACATTTGTCCCATCAGTCTGATATATAGAGACATTTTGTGTTTGTTTATCATATATGTCAACTGGGTTGATTGGAGGATCATTTCCCATAGTATCATCACTTGTAGTATTAAGTTTGCATGACATTTGGTACTCATTTTCCATTTGTATTTGGGTCTGATATAAAATAGTGATGTATTGTCACATGGGACAATGAATAACATATTGCATTTCTCATCATTGAAGCTATCAATAAAGTATTGAAGTTATGGAGTTCAATTGTTCATGTGTTTGTTTACTTTGTATGCTTTTAGAGTTTGGAAGTTGAAGTTATATTTGGCAAAAAAAATTTAGTTAGTTTGTAAGAGGGTTATTATAGAAGCCTACAACATTATCCACCACTGTCATCCATCCTCTCTATTGTCCATTCACACATACCCTAATGAAGGATGTGATCCATTGGCTACTAGCTAGGAACAACTTATCCTCATCTCAAGGACTTATCTTAGCACCTAGCAATGAGCCTTCAAATTCCATGCTTATTCCTCTAATGCCACCATGTGGTTCACAAACCATTGAGCTTATTGAAAAGACTTCTCCCATAAGTCCTAGTCAAAATCCATCATGCCCTCATGTTGTTGATCATAAAGAACATATCGAGTATATTCAAGAGCCTCCCATCATGAGCCCAAGTCAAAGTCCATCATACTCTCTTATGGATGAATATCAAGAACCCGTCAAACTCATCCAAGAGCCTCCCACTTTCACTTCCATGATACCACAAGAATCATATCAAGAGTATGATCCTAAGCATGTGGAAACGTCAAGTCCTAGTCCTAATCAAAATCAAATCCTTTCCATTCACCCCATTCATAACATCTATCTTTTCTATAATCAAGATGATATTACCTATAAAGAAGCTATCCATGAGCACCTTGGTCCTATCCATAATCCCATACCCATCCATGAGCAAGATATCCAAATTGCTCCTATCCTTCCTCCATCTAGCTACATCCATGATCTACAAATATCCACTTCCCTTGATGAGACACATGCCCCCAACTAAGCATAGAAGATCAAATCAATAGCTTGGATCATAATTAATGTAAGAAAGATCTTAATTATCCTTCCTCATCCACAATCAACTCCATTTCAAATCCATCATATCATATTGGTCTTTCTACCTACATTCATTAATGTTCCTCACTAGGAATACAACAACCATTGTCTACCATCTCACCTTCTCCATTTAATAAGGAACTCATGTCTAGTGTCTAGGCCAAACATAGTGCCATTGTCGAGTGTCTAGGAACTCATGTCTAGTGTCTAGCAACTCATGTCTAGTGTCTAGCACAAACATGAACTACCAAGGTAAAGGCTTAGGCCTTCCTAAACAAGGTATTTTGGAGCCAATCCATGTCAAAGTACCTCAATGGTCATATGGCCTTGGATACACTCCCCAAGGTAAGAAATCAAAATATGTTGGTAATTCATCCATTCCTCCTAAGTCCACCACTTGCCACTACAAATCCCATCATACACCCAAAACATATGTTTCCATTTGACCTCCATCATCCTACAAATGTGAAAAGCATGTGACTATACACCTTCCACCATCAACTTTGCCTTCGTTACTTCTAACTCAAGTAACATCCCTCCATCATATTTAACTCCACTACTTCCAACAACTAATATCTCCATTATCCAATCCCCTTATCCTTTTATCCATAAATCTTCTAAAAATCCTAATCATGACCAATCAATGCACACAGTCTCTAAACATGAAGCTTCCACTCATTCCAACATACCCATGGGATTCAAAAGAAAAAATTTGGATGTCTCTACCTATAAAGAAAAAAATCCTAAGGGTCCTAATGCCTTAGGGTACAAATGCAAAGAATCAAAGCAAAATCCATCTAAAAATCTATCCAAGCCCATACCTCCACAAGAAAAGTCAAAAACTAAAATGGTATGGGTCCCAAAACAAAAAGAAACCAAGTCAAGTGAGGCTTCCACCTTTCAGAAATCCCAACCATCTTCTTCCATTCAAAATTCCCATTCCATTCAAAAATTGCAAAAAACCCACAAGTCAAGAGAAAATCAGAAAAATACTAAGTCTATGTGGGTCCCTAAATGCCTAAATCACCCATCCACTAAACAACAATCTCTATTGCTTCCTACACCACCTTCTCATCATAAGCTTCAGTGTTTATCGCAGTGTGTGCAACCATTGGTCATGGTTCCCTTCCATCCCACAACACTTCCACATAACTCCATCTCCCCACCTTTCATTCATTATCCTACATATTTCACCCATCACCTCCCTATGGTCCATGATTTTTCATAAGCCTTTCATCCATCCCCATGCCTGAATCTCCTCCATAATCTGCATCATAATCCATTATCTATCTACTCCATCTACCTAATCCATCTTTCATGCAATCCCCTACCCACATTTATGAGCACACTTGACATGGTCCATGCAATGACATCCATCTCTAATGGGACTGTCACTTTCATGGAACTAGACACTTGAGTCCCTCATGTCCATATCCCCCTATCCCATTCAAAAAAGTCAAAAAGAAAAAGAAAAAAAAATCAAAAAAGTAAAGAGAAATCCCTTCATCCAAAGGTGAAAACCTGGTAAATAGGTGCCTTGGATAAGTACCATGATGAAAACTTGGCAAATAGGAATCATGTGTAAGTTGATCTTCTATGTAACCTACACTTGGGGGCAGCTTGTCTCATCCACCATATCATTTTCAACCTATCTTACCATACCATTTCCTACCATCCTTATCCACTCCACATACATACACCTATCCCATTGCATCCATTCATCCTCCCTTCCTCATCTTGATCTTGATAAAGATTGGGGGCAAAAATGTTGAAACATGCCTTGGATACCTCCTGATATTCCTCATACTTTCCATCCAATCCTATCACTATCCTATCATCATGAGCCTTGTCATGAAAAATCCTCAGTATTACACCAAGACTAGGGCATGTTATTCCTATGCAACATAGTCTTTGAGATCACATCCTTGCTCTCTTACGTATACATCCATTCCCTATCTCACATCCTTCTATCAATTCATCCAATTCCATTTCCATCCTTGTACTTAGACTTGGTTCTCTCTTGTCATTGGTATCTAGCACAAAGGCTATATAAACAACAATCCAATGTCATCCCATAATATGAAAAAAATACAAAAAATCATAAAAAAGTCTTGAAAAAATACAAAAATATCACGACATTCCAAAATCTGAAAAAAATCAAATATTCTGAAAAAACACAAAAAAATTGAAACATATCAAAAATCCTAAAAAAACAAATAGCCAACAAAAATCCAAGCAATAAAATCAATCCATCGAATCACATTTTCTAATCCAATCATCACTTCATCAAATCACATCAATCCACTCTTCACTCATCACACCATCATCATCATCAGAACTACATATCATCTCTATCGTTAACTGCCTTGATCCCGTGGATACAGGGTATGTAGGCAATTTGGGATATAAAGGAAGTACCTAGATTTAGGCATAGGCGATAGCCCTCTTCCATATTTCATCCTTCTTTTAATCTTCACCAATCATTATTTTTATCCATCTCAACTTCTTCTATCATCTATCTCTATAAATTCATCAATCTTTCAAATCACTTTTTCTAATCAATTCTACATTCATATCAATTGAATTCATGCAAATCAAAAATTTAATCACTTCTTCTATTCATCCTTATCCAATCAATCCAACCAATGATCCAAATGCAAGTCATCCTTAATCCATACCAATCAAGTCAATCAAGCTTGTCACATTATCCAATCACATCAATGGTCAAAATCCTAGCCTTGTTGTAAACACAATCAATTAATCAATCAATCAATCAATCATCCTTGTGTTGATCTAGGGATATATCATTCCTTGCAATGACAACACTACTATCATTATCATCAATCAAACAATTAATCATTGGTTTACAACTTGAAAGGGGTAATACCTTGTTTGTTTTTGAATCATTTGTGCATGCCTTCTTGCTTGCTCACTTGTGTGTGTTATCATTGTTATCTTGCATTTGTATCACATCTGTATCTATACAGTTAATATTCATATCTTGTATCTTGACAACATTGTATTAGTCTATCATGCACTGGATACTCGACACCTTGGTCATTATACCCTGGTGCATAATATCTAGTGCTATATCAAACATAAGGATTGCAAATCTCTAATTTTATATGCAACCATCTGAAGTTGCCTTCACCATCCACTCCTCACCCGATTGATCAATGGTTTCATCATTTTCTCTCTAATCATCATCTTCATCCTATCAAACAAGTGTGTTAGACATACATCGCCCTAATTTTTCTTTTGAACGAAAGCCTAATTCTTATGTTTCATCCCCATTGTCACCCACATAATCCCTATTTTATTCCCATGAACCCTAGCTTTTCATCCTTCTGTCCTATTATCATGAGTCAACCCAACCTTTTCCCAATAGCCTAGTTCTCCTCTCGAGGGGGCATCATCCGCCAGTTTCACTGGGGCATAGCCTGTTTCTCCAACATACCATATCTTCTTTGAAACAATGTCCTAACAAACATTGTCTCAAAGAGGGGCAAAATGTAGACACTCGAAATAGGCCCATTTCATTATTTAGGCATTTATAGCATTTTTTTATCACATTTCTTATTTTTTTCTAACACACTTATAATTAAATAATTTCATCTTTCTTCTTATCATTAATTAATTAAATAAATTTTAATTTATTTAATTAATCTTCATTATTCCTCCATTCTTTCTCCTTATCCTTAATTAATTAAATAAATTTTAATTTATCTAATTAATTTTCATCATTCTTCCAATTACCATCAAATGATTAAGTAATTTCATATTATTTAATTATTGTAGCTTCTATTCTAATAAATAAATAAAATCATTGATTTTATTTATTTATTCATCATGTCTATAAATTAAATAAATTTTTAATTTATTTAATTTATATCATCTTGTATTCTTATCTTATTCCTCCAAATGTGCATGTGGGCCGCTTTGTCCTATAAAATGGCAATAAAAAAAATGTGGGACAATTAAATAAATTAGAAATAAATCTATTATCCTTATCACTCCAACTCCAAAATAGAAAAAGCATCTCATGTTGAGGAAAGAATCTTATCTCTATCAAAGCCCACCCAAAGTTTCTAAATAGAGTGCCTTTTTCATGGACACTTGGCGTGTACACATTCCTCCATTGTTCTCATCTGTTGATTCATCCCTTTTCTCCCCAATGTTGATCATCCATCATCTTCATCTATAAATGCACTCTTATTCTCTCATTCTTTTCTTCTTCTCTTTTAGCATTCATTTTTTCTAGCATCTACAATTAGTATCTTTTGCATATCATTTTCCTAAGCACAATCATGGCAGCTTCATCCAATTTGGTGGCTTGCATGGTGAAGCAATCCACATATAAACAAAAAAATTACATCATCTTGGGTGGTTTTGTTTAATTTGCATGTTATTTCTATCATCTAAATTTGATTTCTTGAAGGTGCTAGGGTTAGATCTAGTTTTCATTGTTTGATATGGATTTTTCCCCATCACACCATTATCTGATTGTGATACGTAAACCTATTTATATCTTAAACGTTCTACATATAATAGATTTTGAATTCACATAGAATATATTTCAAAATTCGTGATGATATGTGGACCATTATTGTATACTACTCATGTGATGACAGAGCACTATTCTAAATGTTTTGAAAGATATTTAATAACATCTCTATAATATATTCTACTATAAGAATAAATCAAATATATAATCATTTGATCGAAAAGCAATAAAACTTAACCATTCTTACTTTTAACCATTCCTAGGTTAAATATAGAATTCAAATAAGGCTCAGTTTCTACCAATATATACATAACTTCTAGTGATACATTGCAGCCTTAAAAAAATATAGTTTCAATATCATGCATTCAAAGATGAGATAAGTGAAGAGAACTTGTGTCTCAAATTACTACTTGAACCTCTTAGTTGAACCTATGCTTTGAACCACTTCGTTGAACCTCTTGTTTGAACCTCTTTGTTGAACCTAGTTCAACTGTTCCTTGGTTCATTGGTCTGAGGATATGCGATGTCGGCATCGCTGTGACGAAGCACTATCGGCAGGACCGTGTTGAAGACCATTGGCATCGGTAAGACAAGGGCCGTCGGAATAAGCATCGAAGGTTACGGGTTGGTCGTCGGCAAGACAAGGCCTATCGGCCAAACTTTGTGGAGTTACTCCGACAGGAGTAGTCACTCCGACGAAGGTTACGGGTTGGTCGTCGGCAAGACAAGGCCTATCGGCCAAACTTTGTGGAGTTACTCCAACAGGAGTAGTCACTCCGACGAAGGTTACGGGTTGGTCGTCGGCAAGACAAGGCCTATCGGCCACACTCTGTAGAGTTACTCTGACAGGAGTAGTCACTCCGATGGCGTATGTCTATCGGCAAGAGAATACCCGTCGACTAAAGGTGTTGGGCCGATGTACTGCGGACATCCTGATGGAAGTCTTATTGGTATCGGTGAGACAAACCTCTGTCGGAGCGAGGGCTAGATCTTTTTCCGATGGAGAATGTCATATCGATGGTAACCTTGGTGATCGGGGAGACAATGCTCATCGGTGGGAGGTGAAGTCTGAGGGCCGATGGGAGTTGTTATGCCGATGGACTTGGAGGCTTGGTATTGTCGGCAACAAAATTGCTGACAATACTCTTTCGCCTGTTGGCGGTTATACACTGCAAAGTCCTTTGCGACTTGGTACATGTGGGACTAAACGCCTCACTGAAATGTGAACCGTTGCGACGGTTAGATAGCAGCGACGTATGAGGAATTTGTTCTATCAGTTAGAGCAGAAGTCTGTAACGATTCTTGTTCTTGCAGATTGGAAATAGAATGAGATGTCTATAGGTGTCGTTGGTATTACGATGATGAGACTTGAATACAGGTTTGTTCTGTAAAAGTACAGGGAGATGAACTGTGTATGATGTAGAGAATCAAACACCAGAGCAAGAAGCTGAGTTCTTTATTGTAACTGTATATCTTACTGTAATAAAGATTGTTTTCTTGTGGTGGTGGGTTTTTTACCCGTAAGGGTTTTCCCACGTAATTCTGTGTGTCTGTGTTCTAACTATTGTCTATGTTGGTTTCTCTTGTGTATTCATCTGTGTTATTGTAATTTAAAAAGTGACTGGTCTACACTGTCCCCTGGGAATTAACATTAGGGAAGCTGTTTTCCGCACCTGTGCTTTCCTTACAATAAGTATCAGTTTATCTATAAATGAAATAGCTAACTTTTTGCTCACTAGGATGTTTGTTAACTGTTGATGTTTAATTTTGCAAGAAATCACCAACAATCAGAAATTTCAAGAATGTGGGACTTGATTCTTGAAATGACCTCTATATTTTAAAGAAGTTGGCTCTTCTCTATTGTTTTCAGTTAAAGGGAAGAAAAAAAAAGATTATAAAGGAATACTTAAAACTACTAAGGCGATGTGCCAAACTCATTATCTAACTCTAACAACACAGTGATTAAACCTAACAGAGTCTACTAGTAAAGTTAAAGAGCATAAAACATGATTAATATTTCTAGTATATGTATTAGATCAACCAAACGCTTAGAATAGAAAATAAGAAATAAGAATAAAAAATAGATTACAATTTGCATAGAGCACCACTCTCTCTTCATTGATTTACAGGAGAACAAAGTACAAGAAGCAAAGATTTTCACAAAATACAATATTCAATCCCTCAGGAGAGGCACCTATTAAGGCTATAAAATGCTTCTACTCTATCTCTGCTGAAAAAACCTCTCTTTGATCCTTTCATGTTTTTGATCCACGTTATTTATGTTGGCAACATAGTCAAGAGACACTGCTATGATGGAAAGTTGTATGCTATCATTGATGGCAACAAAGCATAGCAAAGGGATTTTTAGTCATGGCACCAAGGTTTGGTAAAGGTCCAGAAGAATAAATTAGTTAAAATCTCTAAGTATGGGCAAGCTACAAAGTGATAGAGATTGGGTCAGTATGCCTCCGTAGTTGAAGATCATTATATGCAATTTGGGTATGTTGTTTATAGATATTTGGTAATCACATGCTTCATTGTTCAAGTTCTGACTTCCTCTGGAAGTCATATGGTGAATTTTCTAAGTCTGGGTGAACAGAGATAAGACAAGAATAGTGTACTGTACCAAAGTAAAAGGGTCCACATTCCTTTGCTGTTACATATTTTTTCTTGCGGTTTTGACAAAACAAAGATACTTATTATAACTACCTAAATCTAGAGTTATAGCTTCTGAAGTTCCTTTGTTCACTTTCTACAAGTTGTTCTTTATCAGCTTACAGTCTGACAATGTTTCACAGTGACTGAGTGATATTTCAGAGATCTGCATTTATCTATAGTTGAATACTATGTTTTGCAGTTCTAAAGGTATGACAAGTGAGCTATAATGGATATTGGATATGAATTTTAGAGTCTCATATGTTTTGCATTAGAAGTTATGATGTAACAGTTGAACTGGTCAAGTGTGTACTTAAGGGATAAATCATCAGACATGTTAGATCTATATGCAGTGAAGATGTATTGTTTTAACAATCAATCTAAGTGGTTGAATGATTTGTCTTGACCTATATGAAGACTATTGTATGTTTGTTTGGGTTTGCATTGTTGTGTGTGCACAAGATCAAGAAAACAAGGTATAACATTTGTATACACATTTCATGTTTGTCTTACTGACCTAATTGTGAGATTTATCTTGTTGTGAATATATATACCCAATGGATTTCGGTGTTGGAGGTATGGATAAGTGTGAATAGAGTGAGAATTCATGATTGTGTGATCTAAGGCAGTTTTGTGATTAGAAAAAGGACAGTAAAGGCAAAAGAATAGAGTATATGTGAAGCAGAGTAGAAAACTAGGGCAGACATTATGAAGAACTTTGAATTTGTATACTGAGCTAATTGGTATTGCACCATAGAATTTTGTAGATGCACTTGTAGTAGCCCTCTCCTGGTAGTGAACCATTTCTTTCTATGTTCTCTTCTCTTCTATTTGGCAGTGAGCACTTCTTTTTGACAATGAGTCCTTGGGCAGTGAGCCCTAAGACAGTGAGCCTTCATGTAATTTGGTATTGTTATCATAATATATTGTGAGCTAACACTCACCATGGTTTTTCCCTTTTTTGGGTTTTCCACATAAAAATCTAGGTGTCTATGTGTTATGTCTTTATGGTTGTTGTTCTTATGTTTGTTTTTCTTTCAAGTTATTGAATGTGGTAAATGGATTAATAAATGTGTGAAAGAGAAGTTTTACAAACTATTGATTCACCCCCACCCTCTCAGTATTCTTTGTGATCAATAATTGGTATCAGAGAAAGGTTCCTTGGATGAAGTCTAATAGCTTGAGGAATATCTGGGAAAGAATACTCATGGAATCCATAATGTATCATGTTCTAGGTAGTGTCACAATTGACCAAGAATTAAAAACAGCTCTTGAGGATCTTGATAAGTATGAAGCAAAAATCTAGGATTTGAAGGAAAATGTCAAAGTAGATGAATGCATCCTAAAGCTAAGAGAGCAAGTTAATAGATCAAAGGGTAGGAAAAAAGAGCTAAGTGAATAGTTGATTGAAGCAAATGAAACTCTAAGTAATTTATCAAGGTTGGTTGAAGAGAAAGAAAACGTTGAGGAACATTAGAATCAAATACTAAAAGATAAGTTTGAGGAATGTGAAAAATTGGGAAAAGATGTGTTACTTTTGTAATATTATCTAGAAGAAGCTAATAGCTATAAAGAAAAATTCAAAATAAGCTTTGCAAAGCTTGAGGAGTTGATTGAAAGTCAGAAGAGTTCAGATGACAAGAAAGGCTTGGGATTTGAAAAAGGAGAAAGTTCTAAATTAGGTCAAGAAAATATTGAGATGAAGAAAAACAAAGGCAACCAGTTTCAGAATCAATGAAGAAGACCTAGAAGACCTCTAGTCAGGTAGTCAAATGCTCAAAGGTATCCATCTTTCAATGGCTATTTTTTTAATTGCAATAAATTTGGCCACAAGGCTACTCAATGTAGGAGTAGAATGAATCAGAATATTCCATCATTCTCTGGTCAATGTTTCAATTGCAAAAAAATTGGTCATAGATCAAATGAATGTAGAAGTCTGGTAAGGAATGGTCTTAACAATGCAAGGAATACCCAATCCTTCAATGGAAAGTGTTTTCCATGCAATAGATTTAGGCATATGGCTAACCAATACAACACAAGAATGAATCCAATCAATAGAAGGAATCAAGGACAGAGAAATGTGGTATACTACAATTGTAATAAGTTTGGACATGTTGCAAGATTCTATAGATCCAAGAATGAGAAAAGAGACTATCATACAGAGATGAGAAAAATAGAGCAAAGAGAAGATAAAGGTAAGAACAAGATTGATCCAGTGGAAATCAAGAAGGAAATGAGAATGGTCTAGATTAAGAAGGATGTTAATGATGTCAAGGATGGATCCACACCAGTCTCTGGTGTAGATACTTCCTCTGGAAAGTAAATTGGGAGCTTTGGCTTAGGGGGAGCTATATTGAAAATCTAGATCCCCTAGCCAAATAGTCAGTGTTGGGATTTGACATGAAAACATGATGAAAAGCCTTATATGATAGGTTTTTTGGAAGAAACTCTGGTAGAAAAAGTTTAAATATAGAGCATTGCAGAGCAATCCTAATCGATTGTATTCTACAGAAAAGACTTTGATAGCTTTTTGTGAACAAGCATTTATGACGACTTAGGTTTTCATATCAAGGGTTCAAAAGGATCTCATTCAACATAAAATTTACTTTACATTCAAGCTATTAAGTGTTTAAGAGAGAATGAAGGTGAACTTCAAGGAATTTCAACGATCTTCAAAGATTCAAAGTGACACAGAGTGATTCAAGTAAAGAAGACCCTAGCTCAATAGAAAAGGTATTTACAGTTGAAACCCTATTGTGTATTTGTTTAAATCTTTGGAACATGGCAACCCCACAAGTTGTTGATATCACCAAGCGAGCTCGACCAAAATTCAAGAAACATCCCTTCAAATCAACAAAAGTCGATCAAATGGGTGCATTTTTGGGTATACTATAGGGTGTATGCACGTAGAGGATGTTAGGGTTTACATTCATGTTGTCCTAGAAGAGTTTGGTGATAATAGGTTTTTTGATTTATAGGTGAAGCACTTGAGTGGTGAAATTTTTGATTTGGAGGAAGAATATAAGGCATTAGAGGTGAAGAAATTCATTTAGTATATAGATATCCCAATATTCATAGAGGATGACTAGGTTTGGTATGTTCTGAGAAGGATCCATGACAAATTCATGTGGATGGAGAGACCATTCATGATCACAAAGGAGGCAATAAGAGTTGTGATTGGATTAAGCTCCATTGGTACAATACCAATATTAAAATCTGTCAAAAATGAAACAATAATAGCAGCCACTAGAGCCAAATTTGACAAAAGGGCACTAATAATCAATGATATTGAAGACCATGCTATAAGGTTTGCATCCATGGTGTTAGGCTACAAAATCTATTTCACCAACCAGGAGAACTCTGTCTCTGATGTACTACTATATACACTGCTTATCAGATGATTAAGGAAAATGAGACTGTGATCTCTATGAGTTGCTTCGATAATAGCTAATGAAGAACCTTAAGAAGACAAAGGAGAAAAAATATCCATTCAAATTTGGTACTCTAATTCTTTTCCTATTATTCTATTTTATGCAAGAGCTACCAATGATAAAGAGATTGATTTGGATAAGTAATAAACTTGTTGTAGTACAAATTAGAAATCATAAAAATAGTATTGGAAGTTATGATGCACAAACTACATCCCTATGGGTCTATTTCAAGAACTTCCAAAGGGTAATGCAATCTATGGAAAGAATCCCTAAGACAATTGTTGAAAAGTATAAAAATGACATTTGCTTTATTGTAAATAAAGATCAATGCATGATGGAAGCATTTGAGCCTAAGATACTGTGGATTATGCCAATGGGATATGAAGTTGTAGTAGATGTGCTAGATGGATATACAGTAATCATGCTAAGCAAACCTAAAGACCCCTCTGAGAAAAGATTTGGAACCTATGAGGAATTGTCTATAAAAGTTCATGTTGACTTGAGAATGCTAGAGATCTAGAAGAAGGCAAGGAAAAGAGCAAAAGAATATGCTCAGAGCAAGGGCTTTACAAAAGAACAAATCTCAAAATCCAGAGCAAAGGCACAAGCAGAAGGAGAAGCAAGAGAAAAGAAGGAAAGCAAACTGGTTAAGGCTCTGGATGAACCCAAGAAGAAGCCAAAGAATCCCATAGTAACAAAAAGGAGAACTAGAGGTTCTACCTCTACTGAGACAACTGCTTCTACCAGTACCACACCTTTTGAAAGTATGGAAGCCCATGCAACAAGACATAAGAGAAAGAAAACAAAAGCCAAAAGAATGCATGTCAACATAGGGTTTGATGAGGAGGAAACAAGAATAGATAAGGAGATCAAGAAAATGAAAGTAAAGACAACTGAAGACTCTAGTATTAAGTCAGACAAACCCTCTAGTAGCAAAAGAAGCAAGAAGGAGAAGAAAGTAGAGCCAAAAAAAATAAAGGCCACAATAAATCTTAAAGATGTCCTAAAAGCCATTGTAGTTGATGGAAATCTGAAACCTATAGTACAACTATATGATGACTATGATTATGCAGACAAAGATATCATAGAGAGTGATGTCATTAGGTATCTGGAGATTTATAATAGAGCCCTCATTGAGGTAGTCTTTGACCTTCCTAATAGCTTGGCAAGCATAATGACTGCTAAAAAGTAGGAAGCAATGACTAAGGATTGGGAGGTAAGAGAAAGCTCATTGCTCAAATTTTGTCCGGATGTGACCCCTGAGGAAAGAGCAAAAGTCTTCAAGTTACTTGGAGACAAAATTGAGGTAAAAAGAAGAGTCAAAACTCTAATGGCAGGGAACACTAAGGAATTTGTGAAAAATATACAACAAACAATTCTTGAGATCCTAAAGGATCTTCATATCCTAACTATTTGGGACAAAGAGAATATAAATGTTGATGTTGACACCTTTGTTCCTGAAGATAGTATGGATCAAGACTTGGAGAAAAATGATGCAAATCCTTCAGTAAGCCCTAGTAAAGTCAAAGAAATGAATGAACAAGAGGTAGAGAAAAGTCCTAAGAAAACTAAGAAAGAAGGTCAATCCCTTATATTTGATCAAGCCCCTACTGGTGATGAACAAGACAGAATGGACAAGGATTCATCAAGGACAAGTCCTCCTCTAGATCAACAAAATGATGATCAAACAAACAAGGAGAAGATTGATGAATAGATCAAAGTCGATCAAAGTGAGAAGAGCCCTGCACTAAAACAAAATATTGGTCAACAAGAAAATATGAACCTAGAACCTCTGGAACAGAGAAAAGAAAATGAAGTGTTTGAAGGAATAACAAGAGACACTACTACTATCCCAGTTGATTCTGCCAAGGAACTTTTGGAAATAAAACATGATTTGGATGAGTTTGAGCTTCTAAAAGGATCAATTAATTTGGCCTCAATGTCTCCTGTGCAAAAAAATCAAACTAGTATCAATTTTTCAAGAAAAGGCACAGGAAGAGATGCTAAAGTGACACATGTAGGACAATGAACTCATTGGTGAAGCATCTGGAATCCTAGAAAAGTTGCTGCCTTCATACCAAAAAGACATATCACTATTACCAATGGATCAGCTCAAAGGCCTAATCAAATATGTAAGTTCACATTTTGAATCTTTTGAAAAATCTGCAGAGATAAAAGTTAGAAAAGAGTTTGATGAGATGAGGTTAGCTGAGTTGAAGACCATGTTAGCTAATGATAAAACTCTGTTAGACAATGGAATAAAAGGTATACAAAGTGCCATTAAAGAAGCTTGTGATTTGTACAAATTCTTTTTATCATGGCCGGAAGCCACAAAAGAATTAGGAGAAAAGATCAAGGATCAAGAACCGTAGTTGGTAAATATCTCTAAGTCATTTGACCTAGTAGCTGAGTCAACAAGTAGCAAAGAGTTACAAGTCATTAGTATTCATAATAACATAAGTAGCCCAATAAATAAGAGGGATTAAATGAAAAATAGAATGTTTCAATTAAGAGGGCTTATAAGTCCTAAGCTAGACTCAATGTCAAATCTTGCAGTAGAAGCACTGAATGTAAGTACAATAATTGACATATCCTCTAATGTACAAAAGGAAGAGAAATTAGTCTTCCTAATAAATGGCCATATTCAAATTTTGGAAAATGCAAAGAAGAATTGGGATGGAGAGCTAGCTCAAATCAAGATCATTTTCAATGACATCCTACAACCCACAATAATTAAAGTGAAGATTGTACTTGTACATATGTGGCAGAATATAACAGTTTTTGCATTTTTTGTTGTCTTGACATAATTTTGACTCTTGTACATATACCTTTGCCATTGATGTCAAAGGGGGAGAAGAAAACCAGTGAAAAATGGGCAAACACCCAATGGGGAGAAGAAAAATAGAGTGTATATAGAAAGGGGGAGCAGATAAGCATTTTTCACTAAGTGTTGTCATCAATGCCAAAGGGGGAAATTGTTGGCAACATAGTCAAGAGACACTACTCTGATGGAAAGTTGTATATTGTCATTGATGGAAAAAAAGCATAGAAAAGGGATTTTTACTCATGGCACCAAGGTTTGGTAAAGGTCTGGAAGACTAACTTAGTTAAAATGGCTAAGTACGGGCAAGCTACAAAGTGGCAGAGATTGGGTCAGTATGTCTCCGTCGTTGAAGATCATTATATGCAGTTTAGGTATATTGTACATAGATATTTGGTGATCACATGTTCCAGTGTTCAAGTTTTGACTTCCTCCGGAAGTCATATGGTGAATTGTCTAAGTCTGGGTGAACACAGGTAAGACAAGAACTGATGTAGCCAACAACATACACTCGATAGAATTGTGCCATTAATCATGTGTGAGAGCCAAAGATTTGAAATAAGTAGAAAAATAAAAGTCTTTTTTTCACCAACTCTTCTCCTACAATGAGAGAAAACTCTCTTATATCCAAGAAAAACAAAAAAACCAAAAAATTACCTTTTTTGGCAGATTTCAATAATTGTCAGATTTTGACATTTTAGGTAATTTCACATGCATATCTTTGAGAGTCCAGTTTTTTCCAAAAAACTTCCTAAAACTAAGGTAGGATGAATCGCCAACTAACATCCTAAATTCAAAACATGAGTTTTGAGTTATTAACAAAAACAACTTTTTAAAAACTAGGAAAAAACACTAAATTGCCATTTTGAGGGCCAAGATGAAAGTTTCAAACCCCAAAACAATGCCAAAATAGGGACCAACCCACTAAGGTTGTTTGGGAATCCACATGCCACCTCATAACACATCGACCTATAAAATTTCAGCCCAAATGGATATCTGAGTCAAAAGTTATGACCTCTGGAAATCCCTACATCATTCTTTTCTAGTTGAAAAGAACGCAGCTCCTGCAAGTGAGTGACTTCTGTAATGTCATAAAATGTCCCCTTGGGGGCTTTTCCCTCATAAGGTTTAGCTCCCAGGTCTTTTGCATGCATTTAGGACATCTTAGTTCATAATTTGACATCCCGATGGAATGAGCCCTAGGTAACATGACAAATGGAACCTAGGAGGACCCCTTGAGCTGTACCTTGCCCAAAATAGGGGGCAGGACTTGGGTGCCCACACCCTAGTCTTGCCTTATTTTGGGGCAGCCCTAATTTTTGGGTGTCAGTTTATGACCGCTACTTAGGTCCTTTGCTGACACGGTAAGTTTGAATTATGAAAATCCTGGTGAGAGTGGTTGCAGTTGCATATATAAGCATGTTTAGGCATTCATTTGTAAACTAGATGATCATTGTGAACTTTTGGCATCCTAAAGGTGATTCAAGGCTTTCATTATGTTGCAAGAGAAGACTTGTGTGGTTTGTGTGTTTGTATTTACATATTTGAGCATCAATTTCGTCATGGAATGAAGAGCATCTTCCTCTCATGAGAGCTTCACTACAATGTGACATTATATTGTGTTTTGATTATCAATTCCTTTGGTTTTTGCCTCTGCCTCACAAGGGCACACACTCTCTATCTGAAAAATAGTGTTTGGAGACTTAAGTGTCCTCCAAGGCTTGACTGAGGCAAGCCTCTAAACACCACAACACCCTCCCAATTTTTTGTGATTGCAGGTTACAGGTGTTGTATTTGGGAAAATTTGAGTTGCAGGAAGGATTAGCAGACATCAAGGATTTAGAATTCGAAGAGAAGTAGGACATCGATGCACTTCTAGGACTTGGGTGCTCGTACTAGTGTCCTCTGTAGAAAAATTTTTGGAAATAGAAGTTACAAGGCTGATCAGTGTCGGAAGGAGGTCAGGATCCTGTGAAGAAACTGGCACCTTGGACTTGGGTGCCCACACCTTAGTTGCCGATTGTTCTACCTCAGAACCCTGAAAATAGGTACTCTGTGATTTGTTATTTTACTCCTATCTGTAAGAGCATTTTTTGTTATTTGTTAGTTTATTACCATATTTGCATAATTAGGGTTTTAATTGTCAATTGAGCATAGGAGAAGAATAATTGATAATTAAATTCCCTAATCTAAGTTTCCTTACATCTCACAATGATCTAGGTTATGATAGTGAATTTCCACTTGACCCTAGATCCTTGAATGTAAAATGGAAATGCGGATTTAAACATCTAAACAACCAAAAGATTAAACAATCCTGACATAGAGGGGGCAGTGGAATTTGATGGAACCAGTCTAAAAATGTGGCTGTGACTGTAGTTGAGTCACTATACCCCTGCACCAAACATTTTATTGTATCAAATGCTATCGGCACGCATTGTAGGCTATTGAACCTGTGACCTCCATTGAACCACTGAAGTATCAGCTCACTGAACCTTTGAGCCTTGGTGAGCCGTTGAACCACACCCATCATTGAACCTGCCGGCTCGTTGAACCATTGAACCGTTGAACCAGTTCATGGGTGGTTCAACGATCGCTATTAATCTTTACCACCTTCGTCATTCTGCTGGATCTCTAAATCAAACGCGGTTGAACCATTGAACCCTTTGGACTGTTGAACCGGTTCAAGAGTTCAACCAAAAGGTTTTCTCTATCAAACTTATCATGTTGATCACTTAGCTTCAAAATGTTGTTAAAGTAGTGAACTCTTGAACTTTTGAAGTTGATTCAAATGAAAGACTATGGACCAATTTAAGTCATTGACAGAGCCGATACTCTTCACCCAATAGTGACCTTCACACCGATGCCACACTCAGCTTCTGCTAAACTAGTGAACCATTGAACCATTAAAATGGTTCAATCACAGAAACTGAATACTTCAAACTTCACCAGTGGAATCTGCTGAAACTCTCATGACTTCGTAGAACTACTTCTCTCATAAACAAACAAACTTTTACACTTCGTCAGCCTAGCACATGAGGATGCTAGGATTCATTCCAACATGTTGTCGATCGATCCTGTAACTACAAAACTCACACAAACAGAAAATGCAAAAACAAAATCTAATCTAATATGTATAGCCATTCCACCGATTATAGAGTAATCAACTGGTGGAATGGGAAAATCCCATATCGAACGTAAATTAGAAATCAACTACACAGATATAATTCAAATGCAAACTAGGATCTTCTTTATTTCTCTGAGGATGAATACAAATGTCTGTTTTCATAGTACAATTTGAATTCACAATCTCTGCTCTATCTAATTTCTCCTTTCTGAACTATATCTCTCTCTCTGTATCTATCTATATATATCTCAATCGATCAGAACTTAGGCTATTTAACAACCCATAGAGAGTAGTACTGATAGGATTCCCAGTGGCTGTGAGACAATTCCAAGTGGCTGGGAGACATAACTAACTAACAAACTCATAACTAACTAACAACCTATCATTACAGATCGACAGGTGTCCTAACAACAGAGACAAACTAAAAATAGCAAGCATTGGTCAAATAGACCTTATTACATAGTAAATGCATAACAACCTATTAAGACTTTAGGCTTCTAATTAACATGATGAAGGGGTGCTCCTCCTGCACCATACTTCCCAAAAGAAGAGATCTCAAGCCCACTTGAGATCAGAGTGTGTAAGTCTGCTCCATGTGTCGTGATCTAGTCGTCAGTCATCCAAACTGCCTCTAAATCAAGTTTCCCCTACCAAGCCACCAAATATTCTATATATTCTTTATTCCTAGTCTTCTTTACCATTCGGGAGTCTAAAATCTTCTGTAATTTTGGTGGATCATGCTTAGGAATATCATCATCTATTGTGCCCTGTAGTGTTTCCTATTCCATATCTGCATTATGTTTGTATGGAGTCAAATCACATACATTGAAAATAGGTGACAATCCAAGGTCAGAAGGAAGTTGGATTTTAGAAGCATTCTGTCCACATTTCTTCAAAATTTGACATGGTCCAATCTTCCTCTATATTAGCTTAGTATGTTTTCCTTTTGGGAGTCTTTCCTTTTTCAGATAAACCCATACCAAATCTCCAACATTAAACTATACATCTCTCTTTTTCTTATCAGCATATTCTTTATACTTCAAAGTAGTCTGCTGGAGTTGGTTCTTTACCTGATCATGCACCTCTTTTATTGCTGCTACAAAAGCTTCTCCATCTGCACTAATTGAGTCTCCTGTAGGTAGATTTCTTAATTCCAAAATACCTCTTGGATGCATACCATACACCACTTGAAAAGGAGATTTTCCTATACTCCTATTGATGGTATCATTATAAGAAAATTCTGCCTATGGTAGGATGCTATCCCACTTCTCTCCATGTTGTTTTGTCAAACATCTGAGAAGATTTCCTAATGAACAAATAACCACCTTAGTCTGTCCATCTATCTGAGGATGATATGCTGATGAGAAAGATAAATTTGTGCCAAGCTTCTTCCAAAGAGTCCTCCAGAAATGACCAATGAATTTCACATCTCTATCTGACACTATACTCAATGGCAATCCATGTATCCACACTATTTCCTTGAAAAACAAATCTGCAACATATGAAGCATCACAAGTAGTTTTGCATGGCAAGAAATGTGCCATTTTACTGAATCTATCCACTACAACAAAGACACTATCATAACCTTTTCTTGTTCTGGGTAAACCCAATACAAAATCCATGCTTATGCCTTCCCATGGCCTAGAAGAAATGGGTAGTGGCTGATATAAACCTGCATTAGTTGATCTGCCTTCTATTTTCTGACATATCACACATGTCTCCACAAATTTTCTTACATTTGATTGCAATTTAGGCCAATAGTAATTTCTTTTTACTAGTTCCAGAGTCTTATCTAAACCAAAATGTCCTACCATAGCTCCACAATGCTTTTCCCTAATGATGTTCAACCTCATAGAACACCTTGGAATACACAATTGTACACCTTTGAACAACAATCCATCCTGGATCAGAAATTCAGAAAATTCAGTATGATATTTGTCTCCAAAAGAAATACAGACTTGATATATCTCTCCAAAGTCTTCATCAACATCATACATAGTTGTCAAGGAATCAATACCAACATTTTCTAGTTGAATCTAATTTATGGTTAGAGCTCTCCTGCTCAAAGCATCTGCTACCTTGTTCTTTACGCCTTTCTTGTGCTTAAGTGTGAAAGTAAAAGCTTGCAAAGTTTCTACCCATTTCATATGCCTGTGATTTAGCTTCTCTTGACTATTAATGAAACTAAGAGCCTGATTATCTATGAATACTATGAATTCCTTTGGCATCAAGTAATGCCTCCATTTTTTTAGTGACTTTACTAGAGCATACATCTCCAAATCATATGATGAGTATCTCTTCTTTACATCATTTAGTTTCTCACTAAAAAATGCAATAGGCCTACCTTCTTGACTGAGTACTGCTCCAATTGCCATGTGACTTGCATCACATTCTACCTAAAAAATTTTGTTGAAATCAGGAAGGGTAAGGACTAGCTGCTGTGCCACCTTCTTCTTCAATGTTTCAAATGAATCATCTATTATTTTTGTCCAAGTGAATCTACATTTCTGTCCTCCTTTTATGGTGTTAAGCATGGGTGCACAGACATGACTAAACCCTCTTATAAACTTCCTATAGAAGGTTGCTAACCCATGGAAACTTCTGACATCATTCATTGTTCTAGGAGTTGGCCAAGACAATATGGCACTTACCTTCTCCTTATCCATTTTCAGTTACCCTGTGAAATGACAAAACCCAAATAGGTGATCTCTTCCTGCATAAACAAACACTTTTCCAAGTTGATCGTTAACTGTTCTTCATGTAACCTCTTGAGGACCAAGTCTATATGTCTGAGATGCTCTTCCCTTGTATTACTAAAAATTAGAATGTCATCTAGATATACTATGACAAATTTGCCTATAAATTCTCTCAAGACCTCATTCATCAGTCTCATAAAAGTACTGGGGGCATTGGACAAACCAAAAGGCATAACCTTCCACTCATACAATCCCTTATTTGTTTTAAATGTTGTTTTCCACTCATCTCCTAGCCTAATCCTGATCTGATGGTAACCACTCTTCAAATCTATTTTTGTGAAATACGTAGCACCTCCCAAACAATCAAGTAAATCTTCTATCCTAGGTATTGGGAACCTATACCTGATGGTGATCTTGTTAATAGCCCTTGAATTAGTGCAAATCCTCCAAGTTCCTTCTTTCTTCAGTGCTAGTACAACTAGTACTGCACATGGACTTAAACTCTTACCAGTTAGGCCTATGTCCAACAATTCTTCAATCTGTCTTGCTACTTCTGTATTCTGTTCTAGAGTAAGCTTGTATGCTGCTTTGTTTGGAAGTGTAGATCCTGGGATCAAGTCTATGTAATGGCTGATATCCCTTACAGGTGGTAGGGATCTTGTCATTCCATCAGAGATGATGCCTTTGTATTTATCCAACAACTCTTGGATAGCAAGATCTATGAACCTCTGTCGCTTCTCTCCCTTGATTTCTTGCTGTTGTTCCTAATTTACTTTCAAGCATGGAATTAGGGCATATGTAACCGTACCCTCTTCTACTATTTCTTTCATGAACTGTTTACCTTCTACCAGCATTACCTTGGCTTCTTTCCCCTTTGACTCTACCTCCTTCTCCATCAATGGTAGTAACTCTATCACCTTACCATCCTTGGTGATTGAATATGTATTTCTAACTCCATCATGTTGTGATCCTAAATAATATTGCCATGGTCTTCCAAATAGGAGATGGCAAGCATCCATTTGAGCTATGTCAAACAATAATCTATCCTTATATGTTCCAATTTAAAACTCTACCCAAGCCTGTTCTTCTACAACTGTTTGCTGACCTTGAGTGAGCCATGAAATCTTATATGGGTAAGGATGTGGCAATCTTCTAAGTTTCATCTTTTCTACCATTTCAACAGACACAAAATTTTAAGTAGATCCACAGTCAATTAGAACTCTACATACCTTTTCTCCTGCCTTGCAAGTAGTTTTGAAAAGAGATTTTCTTTATGGGGGTTCCCTGTCAGGCACCTTCATTGTGGTCATTGCTCTTCTAATCATTAAAGATTCTCTTGTCTCAGGATATCCATAACTATAAGGAGCTCTTACGCTTTGACTAGTGTTTGAGCTTGTCACACTTTGACAGTCAGATTCTTGTATCAGATTTATTCTTCTTTCTCCTATTGAACTCAATGCTTTATTTGGACATTTGTTGGCTATATGACCTTCTTGATTACAATTGTAACATCAGATAGATCCTTTGCCCTGGGATCTTCCTCTGAATGGTGGTCTTCTGCCCCTAAAGTTTCCTTGTTGATTATAACTTCCTTTTTGAATTTGACTATTGTCTCCTTTGCTACTTTCCTAATTGGTTTCTCTGTGATATCCAAATCCATTGCCTTTGCCTCTAAAAGGACTTCTTCCACCTCTTTGCTATCTTCCTCTTCCTCTACTGTTCTACTCTTGTCTTCTCTTTAACTTCTCTTCCACCTTCAGTGCCAATTGATAGCACTTCTGAACTGTATCTGGACTGTGCAGATTTAAATCTTCTTGGATGGCAAGTCTCAACCCTTTGAGATATCTTGCTACCCTCTCTTCCTCAGTCTCTTTAACCTTTGTCTTGACACAGAGTTTCATGAATTCTTCAATATATGAGCTGACATCTAACTCTTTCTGCTTCAAGCTTTGCCTCCTCTTATGCAATTGGATGTTGTAATCCAATGGAACATAGGCTTCCTTCACTAAAGCCACCATTTTCTTCCAATTAGCAACTCTATTCTTTCCTTCCTTCACTCTGTCATCTTGGATGAAATTCCACCAAGTTAATGCAGCCTCTTTCATTTTGGATTATGCCATCTTTACCTTTTGATGCTCTGGTATTTCTTCTGTTTCAAAGAAATTGTTCAAGGAGTCTATCCACTCCATCACCGAATCAGGATCCATCTTTCCTATAAACACTGGTAAATCCAGTTTCACATCCATGGTTCTCCTCTCCATGGATTTGAGGGCATTCAATAAGGGTCTCTAGTCTACAGGAACCTCTATCTCTTCCCGCCTAGGGATTTCCTCTTCCTCCCTATCATCTTCTTTACCAGAACTTACTCTGTCCCTCAATTTCTCCAACTCATCTTTCAAAGCCTAATTTTGAGCTTTCACTGCTTTGCTCTCTGTAATCTACTTCTTTACCAGGACATCCAACTCAGCGTTGGTCATCCTTGCTAGGAGCTCTGATGATCCCTCTCTGTCTGACATTTTGTCTTCTTATCTTCCCAGAAGATACTCCTTAGCTCGGATACCACTATGACGCAGAGCGGGCAGCGAAATTTGATGGAACCGGTCTAAAAATGCAGTTGTGACTGTAGTTGAGTCACTATACCCCTGCACCAAACATTTTATTGTATCAAAGGCTATCGGTACGCATTGTAGGCCATTGAACCCGCGACCTCCATTGAACCACTGAACTATCAGCTCGCTGAACCTTCAAGCCTTGGTGAGTCATTGAACCGCTCCTGTCATTGAACCCGCTGGCTTGTTGAACCATTGAACCGTTGAACTAGTTCAATGGGTGGTTCAACGATCGCTATTAATCTTTACCACCTTTGTCATTCCGCTGGATCTCCAAATCAAACATGGTTGAACTAGTCAAGAGTTCAACCAAAATGTTTTCTCCATCAAACTTATCATGTTGATCACTTAGCTTCAAAACACCGTTGAAGTAGTGAACTCTTAAACTTTTGAAGTTAGTTCAAACAAAACACTATGGCCTGATTTAAGCCATTGATGGAGCTGATACTCTTCACCTGATGGTGACCTTCACATCGATGCTACACTCAGCTTCTACTAAACTAGCGAACCGTTGAACCATTAAAATGGTTCAATTACAAAAACTGAACACTTTGAACTTCACCAGTGGAATCTGCTGAAACTCTCATGATTTCACATAAATACTTCTCTCATAAACAAACAAACTTTTACACTTCATCAGCCTAGCACATGAGGATGCTAGGATTCATTCTAGCATGCTGTCGATCGATCCTGTAACTGCAAAACTCACACAAACAGAAAATGCAAAAACAAAATCTAATCTAATATGTGTAGCCATTCCACCGATTACAGAGTAATCAACTGGTGGAATGGGAAAATGCCATATCAACCGTAAATTAGAAATTGACTACATAGATGCAATTCAAATGCAAACTAGGATCTTCTTTATTTCTCTGAGGATGAATACAAATGTATGTTTTCACAGTACAATTCAAATTCACAATCTTTGCTCTATCTAATTTATCCTTTCTGATCTATATATATCTCTTTCTATATCTATCTATATATATCTCAATCAATCAGAACTTAGGCTATTTAACAACCCATAGAGAGTAGTACTGACCGGATTCCCAGCGGCTGGGAGACAATTCCAGGCGGCTAGGAGACATAACTAACTAACAAACTCATAACTAACTAACAGCCTGTCATTATAGATCGACAGGTGTCCTAACAATAGAGACAAACTAAAAATAGCAAGAGTTGGTCAAACAAACCTTATTACATAGTAAATGCTTAACAACCTATTAAGACTTTAGGCTTCTAATTAACGTGATGAAGGGGTGTTCCTGCACCAAATCCAATTTTGCACCTAAACATTTTGGTGAACCCATGTTTTTGGACTTAAATTACAACTTTCTGAGTGTGCGTCTTCAGATTTGGATTGATTTCATTCATTCATATAGTCATTCATTATATTGCATTGAGAAAAATTCAAAAAAATTGAAAATTTTGAAAAATTCAAAAAAATTGCATTGTTTGGCTTACTAAATTGCATCAATTCTTCCAAAAATTTCCAAATTCATGATTTTTGCATCAGATCTGATATAAACTATAGAAAAATACAAAAATTTAATAATTTGCATTACATTTTCATCATTAATTTGCTAGGTTTTTGTAGAAATTTTGACAATTTTCATATAACCTAGTAATTCCAAAATCTAGGGTTAGTAGGCAAAATATTTTCTTAGATTTTTCTACTGATTTTAGAGGCTCATTCAAATTAACATTTGGCTGTAGTCTTGCATTTTAGTGTAAATTTGCATTTACATTTAAAATATTTACATTTTTGCATAGAAAATTTCAACAAAACTAGTAATTTTCATGCATTTTCCATATATTTGCATTGGCATTTTACATGTTCAAGCTTCAAAATCATTTTCATATTTGATATTAAGTCATTTCCATCATAAATTAGACTTCAAAACATTCAAATAGCATTTTGTCCCAAGATCTCAAACCTAGGGCTTCAAAACCATTAATTTTCACTAAATTTGGCCTTATCGACTCTATAAACTTGCGCCATAGGCATGTTGTGAAAAGTATTTTTGCATTAATTTTCTATTATTAGGGTAATCATTTTCTTCATCTACTAAAATCTTCACAACACCCTTTTAACGGGCTCTTGTATTGGAAATTTGGTGAAAAACTACACATTTTGACCATTTTTGCCCTAGGGTTTGACCTAGTTTGCACTCCAAGCATGTTGTGATCAATTTTATGGATTGAGGTGACTGATATAATTGATATTATTTTCTATACCTCGTGAGATTCATTACAACACCTCCTTTGCTAGGTCTTGGAATTGAAAAATCGTGAAAAATAGCTTATTTTTGCTATATTTTCCCTAGGGTTTTACCTTAAGTGACACTAAAATCATGTTGTGTTGGGTATTTTTGCATCAAGTGGCTGTTATTACTGATATTATTTGTTTTTCATCACCATTTTCCTTACAACACCCTTTGTTATGCTTTGTTGCATTGAGTTTTGGTGAAAAAAGTGCCTATTTTCACATATTTTCACTATATTTTGACTTGGCATTATCTTGGATTGGCATCAAGAGCATGTTGAGAATGACATTATTGTTGTTTTGGACTGACATTAGACATATAACTTGCTTCCCTTTATCAAAATCCTTACAGCACCTTTTGTTTTATTTATTTACAGTGAAAAAAAAAGTATCAAAAAATCAAGCATTTACAACGTATCTCGTGCCTAAAATTTGAGCATATTGCTGCATGAGTCTAATAACCTACTATCCTAAGAGAAATATTCCTTTAAGAAGAAGCATAAGACACATGGGATCTAGTGCTCTTGAGTAAATTGGTACACTGGACACCTTCTTTACAAAAGGAAAGACACAAACAGTACAAGATATTACAAGAACAATGGAAGAATAAACTTTTCATGATGTCGATGATACTATTGAGGCAACATGATATGTATCTGATGAGCAAATAGAAAATTTGGATAAAGAACTAGCTAAATTTCACTCATTTATGGAAAATGAGATAATAGCTGAAGAAGTTGTCCCTACGATTCATAATATAAGAGAATTGATAAAAGAGGGACAAGATGGTGTAAATGCAATTCATGGTCTAGCACATATTGTACAAACCAATATCATGCTAGTGACCAAATGTGCGCACATGATAAATAACACTTTATCACCATCTCATACTCAAGTATCAGCATGTCATGCCCACATTTCACATGCAGTCACAACACGCATACACGCGTGTCATGTCCACATGCGACATGTGGTCATGATACGAACTATCAAAAATTTTCCCTTCTACTCAGAAAACCCCCTTGTACGCGTGAGCGTGCTCGGGGGTGAACTCCTAAGGCATCAACAAATCTAGTGAATGCAGAGATTTAACCCCTCACACAATTTCTACGTTGGATGCACTATCTTTGCTGGAAGGCGTTCCCAGAATATCGCTCGACTTGATCTTCAACGTTTGGACTAATTGGTTACAAGCTGGCCCTTAGAATGATCAGAACTTAATATCCCTATGTTTTGATATCATCGTAAAGGACCTGTGGTCAAAATGTTAACAAGAGTCTCGATAGGTAAACCCACGTATATATATCCTCTATAACTTAATGCGTATAAATCTTCCTATTTACTAGAAAAATAACACACTTAGGTTAATATCAATATGTATACTTCATATACATAGCTACTTATGAAATAACCATACTGATCACAATAATATTCGGACATTTACAACCTAAGTTCTCGCCTTCTTCTACAACAAAACTAATCAAATCCTTGTAAGTGTAAAATTAAATTCACCCATTAGTAATGACTCACTATATAAATTTAACAACGTATAAGATTTACTTGGCATATAGTTGACTTATATTGTTTTAACTTGATTTCTCAATTTCCCTTTTTGTATTAGTACCAATACAATAAATATGCATTCTTTTAATTGTTTATCTATTTTAATTTTTTTTATACAAGAACCACTTAAATAAAATCAATACACTTTGTTTATTAGAATTTCCTATAAGTGAGTGCAAACACACCTCACTATCCACAAAAACATATAATTATTAAATACATTTATATAAAACAACTTTTACATATATATATACATATATATACATATATATATATGTATATATATTACCCCTTAAGTGGTGATACCACTATTACTAAAATATACATATTTTTGTATAAATAAATATAATGGTTTGTTAAAACTTTAATCAATTCTCCACTCATGTATTATATCAATATTAATATGATTTAACAACTTCATGTAATAGGGTTAAATACCCTAAAATTTCTAAATGTGTGTGTGTTGTGTGCAGGACAGGGATGGAGTGGTGGCGGAAGTCTCAGCGTAGGTCGCACAGGGGATAGGCCGTGACCATGGAGATGGAGCAGAGCGGCGGGGGTGAAACACAGAGAAAGGCCGCGGAGGGCGGCATTAGCGGGAGGCAGGGTCGGTGGTAAGGAGGTTGCAAGCAGCAGAAATGGCCGTGGGGAGATCGTATGGCGGAGGGTGCAGGGTAAAAGGGGCACGGAGGAAGTTGAGGTCGCGGGAGTGTTAGCGCCGTCCGCGGAAGTTTTGGTGGTCACGGGGGTGTGGGGAGGGGCGGAGCCCCACCCACACCCCTCCTACATATGCATCGGTGGGGGGGGGTTTGTCCCCCCCACCACTTCTTACTTTGTTTATTAATGACTGTGCAGAAAAAAGAACATAGCAACTCTATACTATTAACTATTTCAAAATTTACATTTTGTTATTAATATATATATATATATATATATATATATATATATATATATATATATATATATATATATATCATTTTCTTGATTGCACTTAAGTTTAAAATTAATTAAATATTTATATATATATATATTTCTTTTAAATTCACAACGTAAATTTTCACAATTTCTAAAAAAATATCTATTTAAAGAGATATATTTTCAAAAGAGTAATAATATTTTCATTTCCAAAATTTCATTTAAAAAGAACTATTTTAAATATATTCTTTTCACAATTTCAATTGGTAATAAGAATGTATATGAAGAAATTTCATAGTAAAATACATTTCACACTATTTTAACAATTTAATTTTAATATAACGTTTATCCAAATGCAAAGAATATTTAATTATTTAAATCAGTAATTGCCTTCTATAAACTTAACAAGTAAATTTCTTTATTTCAATTACATTTAAAGCATAAAATTAAATCCATGTAACTAATATATACTTTTTATTTCAATAGTACACAAGAGTCCAGTAAAAATTCATTTAGATTGACTTCTATTGCAACTTAACTTCGAGTTTTTTTTTAGTTTTGTTTTCAAGAGCAAAATACATCTTACATAACACTAAAAGAAACAACTTTCTTACTAGATAATAGAAGGAAATAATTTAAAACAGCTGATCCAACTTAACAACATTCACACAACCTTGCATTTTGATAAGGCCAAGGAATGACAAACAATTGAATAATTCCACAACTCAATTACATTCTAAGGGGGGACTACTTTCTCCTCCCAAAACATACTATGAAGTAATGTAATAACCAAATAACATCATAATTAATGCATAAGAAGGGAGGATAAATTTATTCACTCCCAAGGTAACATCTTTTACAACAAATCAAGAGAGAAGTTCTTCTAAACTCTTTCATAATGAAACCATGATGACCTAGCTCTTTTTGAAAATAGGAAGGAAAACACATTTTTCTTTAACAAGGTAAAACTTCAACAATCCTCCTTACATGCTCCAACAGTAACCTGCAAGGCAACAAGAAAGACAACAAGAACCATCTAGCTCTCCTCCCTTCCTTTGATCCGCAAGAGGGTCACCCCCGAGCTAGGGAGACCATCCTCATATCCAAGGTAAGATAGACTAACCACATCACAAACATAGAGCAACAACCAAGCAACGAACCACACACCCACAAGGTTGACACACATAACAAAGTCTCAGCTTAGGTGAGTACAATGAGGGTAGGGGAGTAGACAATCTATACCTCTAGGTGTCATCCTTTCACAATATATCACAAGGCCTCAAGTCAACATAACCACAAGGCCTCAAGCCAATAGTATAATCTTCTACAAGGCCTCAAGCCTTCCAATGAATCATGTAACTAAAGATAACCAAATAGGCTCTCAAAGCCAATAATCCCTCAAGGCTAAAAATAGAACCAAATTGCCCTCAAGGCATATCATGTAAATAGAACCAGGATGACACCTGAGGAGGGTCACACCTCCCCTCCCTAAACACGATGAGCATTGCCTTCCAACTGGAAGGAGCTCTCTCTACACTCCAAACAAACCCAAAACAAACAGAAAAGCTCATAGAAGACATTGCAAGACTCTTTCAACATCCAAGATACAAACATGCATATCAAACATTAGACCACACAAGAGAATAGGTTAGTTCACCAACCTTCCAAGCCCAATTATGGAAGTAATCTGATGAAGAGCTCCTTTCTCCTTCCTTCTCCAAATCTCCTACTTTCACCTCAATGATCCAACCCCCTTACTCTCCTCATCCCCCTTTCTTTTAAAACTAATTTTTTCTATTTTACTAATTTTCCAAAGTGGCATTAAACAACTCAACCACAATTCCTCCATTATTCTAGTGGAACTTAAACAATTTACCCCACTCCAAAAGATCCCCTATTAAAGCCCACATGATGAAATAAAATAAAATAAAGTAATCTAAATTATAAGAGGGTGGGTGACACAACACCCTCATTAAGGGGAACCCACCAAAAAGGAGGCACATGGAGACAAGCACTCCATTATTAGAGAATCATGGAGTTGCTCCATGACTTTGAAGAGGGCATGAGTGTGGATTCCACTCATCTCATGTCCTCCAAGCTTCCAATTTCGTCACTTTACTTCACCTTAAAGTTGAGGTGACCCTGTGGGAAGTTAACCCAAGGTTAACCTAGTCAAAAAGGTCCCTAGACCCATAGGGTACAGCCTAGGGTTGTTTTTAAACCTAGTTAAGACTCCCAGAGTCAAATAAAACACATGAAGAGGGTCAAAAGGAATTAAAGTTAAAACAAGATTCAAAACATCAACTTACAACACTTATCATAATAAAAGTAATACAAATAATAGCCCTTATCCCCTTAACCTCATGCAATATTAACACAATACAACAATACAATATTTTTCAAAACACAAGGTTGATCTTAGTTCCTCATAGAACTAGATCGGCTCACAAGGGATACAACAAAGGATATGGGATGATCTCCTATATATGTGGTTTCATTAGTAATACCTGCACACTCAAACTCAAAGTCAATAACTCATAGAGATATCATAGCTAAAGCAATTGAAATACATGCATAACTAAACATACTACCTTATAACATACTGAAATCATAATACGGTTCCATGTCCATTCATCATTTTCTTTCAAACAACATCTAATATCATTGCACAATTATTTTCTTAAAAATCACATAGGTTCAATAATCCAGAATTTAGAAATCAATAATCTCTCAACATAAAATAATAACAAAAGCACTGTAAATAGTCTCATGAATAGTAGTGTAAAAAGTAGGCCTCACACAGCACCTATACCAACTACAAGAATATCCACTTTTACATCAACGATCTTAACAACTGATGCAAATGCTTGTAGTAATGTTACCACTAGTATTGAAGTATCTAATGGCACTAATTATAAATCTATGGGATTTGATTATCAAAAATTGGTTTCTAAGGGAACCTCCTCTATGCATAATTGTTCTCAACCACCTATCTATTCCACTCATTTCCAACCACCTATCACCTAATCACAACCATCTTCCACCTATCACTATTCCTAACCATCGTTGACATATTCTCAGCCTCTGCCTATCATATCTCAAGCTCATTCACCTCCTCACTTTGGTTCTAATTCCTCACAACAAACTGCATCTCCCAATGATGCCATCTTAAACCAACTTTTACAAGGCATGACTCCTTTATAACAAAAGGTAACAAACTTGACAAATTCATCGCAGCCTAGCCTACCAACATATCATGCCTGTAATCCCCTGTCCTATGCAATCTTGAGAACTCCTATGCCTGAGAGGTTTGAAACTCTCCTTGTTGAAAAATATGGTGGAAAAGGTGATCCAATATTCATGTGGCAGCATTTACAACTATGTGTAGTGATTTTTATTTTGAAGAGGATTTGTTAGCAAAACTTTTCCTGCGATCTCTCAAAGATACTACTTTAGAATGGTTTTGCTCGTTGCCTCTGAATTCAATACACTCCTTTTTGCAGTTGATTGATTAATTTTTACAACATTTTTAAGCAAACATTAGACCCCAAGTCACTCTTATTGACTTGGTTCAATGCAAACAAGGTCTAAAAGAAAAGTTGACTGAATTCATTAGTCGATATCAAGGACTTTATGCATAGATTCAGTATCAGATGAAAGATGAGGATGTTCAAAAGATATTCATTACAAATTTACAACCTAACATTCATGATAAGATTCTCCTAATGAAATATAACTCTTTTCAACATTTATGCACCACCCTTCATGATTATCAACTTTCATCTAGTCAGTATGAAAACTAAAACTCATCGGCTCAAGTTGGTCAATCCATGGGTGGATCATCACAAAATAATTTTAAGAGGAACAATAATAGGAGTTTCATCAAGATCAATGGACCAAATACGAATGTGTCTACTATAAATAATCCAAAGAAAGCATCATATCAGCTGAGAAAGTTTACTCCAATATCTGAGTCCTATCATTCTATCATGAATCAAGCTATGAGTAATAACATTCTGAAACTTCCCCTGATCAAGCTTGTTGATCCTAGTAAACAAGGACTTTACTTCAATGCTAATGCCTTTTGTCATTATCATCAGACACAAGGACATGACATTGAATGATGTATGCATCTTAAACATGAGATACAAGACCCTATTGATTCAAATGTCATCTAGGTATCAGGTGTGAATGATAATGGAAATAAGTCGGTTGCTCCGCCGAATCAAAATTTACAAATCTTTACTAATCCTTTCCCTAAGTATATTGAAAACAATATGGTGGAATAGGCTTTAGTGGAAGTAGATGAGGATGATTACTTGGACTATGATAGTATCATGGGTATGATTGAAGTGGATAAGAAACAAGTGGATAATCCACCTTGTCCTTGAAGAAATAGAATTTATGCTGAGGTTCCTCCTCCATTATACTTATATGGATTAGGAGATAATCAAAATACATCAGAAAAGCAAGAACAACAACCGATACAGATGAGTAAGATGGTATAGGATGATTCCCGTTATTGTTTTAGAAAGATTCAACAATGAAAACTCGCTAAAAATTGGAAAAGAGGAAGATGACAATCAATAGTCAGAAATAATAGTGGTTCTCCCCTTCATAAGCAACAAAAAGTCTCATTTAAACAAGGATTTAACGAACAAGCATCATATGATAACAAACAAAATTTTCATAAGAACCACTCAAATTTTGCATTAAATATGATCAAGTACCTCTCTAAGAGGTTTGTGAGCTCCAAGATATAATATGAAGACCCTACAGGTAAGTAGCTCTAACCCTTTATTTCTCTCGTGATGTGTTATATGTTGTTTAGTCCTCTTGGGATGACTCCTGATTCTCTTGTAAGGTCCAGGATACCAAGAGACAGCCTCTCTTGTGACATTCTTCTATTTGTATCATCATTCTTCTAAATTGCCTCTCTCTAATTTCTTTGTTGTGTGTTGTGTCTTACGGACATAGCATTATGGTTGGTAACACTTGAGGGCACCCTCCTATATGACTATCCCTAAGACACTTGTTTCTCCTCTCTTATTTATTGTTTCCCCTCCTCTAGTGTTTCCACCTAGCGGGCGGATGACAAAAAACATTTATACTGATGTGGACCTAGCATCCCTTTTGAGAGCAATCAAAAAATGGGCTCAGTTCCTAATATGATGATGGGGTTGTATATCTTATCTAATGCTTGGCTAGTGGAAGCACTCATGCTTTCCGCATAGTGATTATGATGATGTTTTTATCTCATTTACAAACCTTAACAATACTATTGCTTTGTGGACCTTTGTTTGTCTTTGAATCTAGCCTTGGTGGTACTTGATTCAGAGAGCTTCATGATATGGCCCCACGGTTATCCTCAAACTCTAAATTCATAGTATAACCTTGGCTCTTTGTGTGGTTAATCATATGCATTGATGTTTTTGTTTATCATGATTTTGTATACACTAACATGTTTTTTGTAGGGATGTGTTTCTGGGATCATTTGGCAATCGTAAAGTACATATCACCTCCGAGGGGCATGAGCTTTGTGAAAGTCAATGTTCACTTGTGTATTTTTATTCCTACCTTAATGTGCTTGATATCAATAATTGATATCAACCACCTTAAGGTGGGGGCATATATAAGGTAAGTTGTATGTTATAGATGTTAGCAATGTGTTTGTTCTCAGATGCATAGACCTACGCAATGAGTGCATCATGCATCCTGAGTTTGTTTGCAATCAATCAATCACTCATGTAAGCCCTATGTGGAGGTGGGATATCACGTATATCCTTTTTATCTTAATAGGGATGGTGTATTTCTTAGAGCAAATTACATCATCCTGTCATTTTCAAAAGTCCTCTGCAGAGGCAGGGAGCGGTTCTATGACTAACTCAACCCTTAAGTGTGTTTTCAGTGATTGTTGTGGTGAAGTACAATCATTGGTGTGTACCTATAAAGTTCCTATGATGGTGTTGGACCTAGAAATAGGTACACTCCATCACTTGTCAGCCGTGTTTTCTCTGTGTCTTCATGTGTGTGTGTTTTGGCATGCTTGTTTTGTCTGGCATGTTTGTTGCCCCATATGTAGAGACCAGTGCCTTCAGATAGTGCTTCCTACATTTTGGGAGGTTTTGCATGTCTTGCATGTGTGTTGCCCCATATATATAGAGACCTACCCCCTAGGGTAGTGCATCTTGTATTATGGGAGGTTTATTTACTTTCCAGTACTTGCATTTGCATTTCATAAATATGAGAAAAAGAAAAGAAAAGATATCATGCCTATTTTCAATGCATTAACATGTCTTCTATGCATTGACTGTCTTCTCTGTGTTTTACATGACTATAACTATCTTCTCCGTGTTTTGCATGTCTGTTACTATTTTCTATGTGATTGGTGTGTCTTCTCCATGCTTGATGTATTTGTTTTGTTTGTGACCTTACTTTAATGCATGTATTGGCCTTCCATTTATACATACATTAAAGTGGGGGCTAAATGTAATGTCAGAAAATGTCCCCTTGGGGGATTTTCCCTCATAAGGTTTAGCCCCCGGGTCTTTTGCATGCATTTAGGACATCTTAGTTCATAATTTGGCATCTCGATGGAATGAGCCCTAGGTAACATGACAAATGGGACCTAGGAGGACCCCTTAAGCTGTACCCTGCCCAAAATAGGGGGGAGGACTTGGGCAACCCTAATTTCTGGGTGTCAGTTTATGACCATTACTTAGGTCCTTTGCCAACACGGTAAGTTTGAATTATGAAAATCTTGGTAGGAGTGCTTGTAGTTGCATATATAAGCATGTTTAGGCATTCATTTGTAAACTAGATGATCATTGTGAACTTTTGGTATCCTAAAGGTGATTCAAGGATTTCATTGTGTTGCAAGAGAAGACTTGTGTGGTTTGTGTGTTGTATTTGTAGATTTGAGCATCAATTTCCTCATGGAATGAAGAGCATCTTCCTCCCATGAGAGCTTCATTACAAGGTGACATTATATTATGTTTTCATTATCAATTCCTTTGGTTTTCACCTCTACTTGACAAGGGCATGCACTCTCTATTTGAAAATAGTGTTCAGAGACTTAAGTATCCTCCGAAGCTTGACTGAGGCAAGCCTCTAAACACCACAACCCCCTCCCAAAGTTTTGTGATTGCAAGTTACATGTGTCACATTTGGGAAAAGTTGAGTTGCAAGAAGAATTAGCAGACATCAAGGATTTGGGATCTGAAGAGAAGTAGGACACTGGTGCACTTCTAGGACTTGGGCACTCACACTAGTGTCCTCCGCAAATAAATTTCTGGAAACAAAAGTTACAGGGCTGATTAGTGTCAGAAGGAGGTCCCAATCCTGTGAAGAAACTAGCACCTTGGACTTGGGTGCCCGCACCTTAGTCCCTGACTATTCTGCCTTAGAACCTTGAAAATAGGTACTCTGTGATTTGGTATTTTACTCCTGTCTATAAGAGCATTTTCTATTATTCATCAGTTTATTGCCATTTTTGCATAACTAGGGTTTTAATGGTCAATTGAGCATAAGAGAAGAATAATTGATAATGAAATTCCCTAATCTAAGTTTCTCGACATCTCATAGTGATCTAGGGTATGATAGTGAACTGCCACTCGACCCTAGATCATTGAATGTAAAGTGGAAAGGTAGATTTAAACATCTAAACAACCAAAAGATTAAACAAACCAATTTTTCACCTAAACAACTTTGAACTACTGCCACTTGACTAGATCGAACCTCTACATTTCCCACTCTATAATCCATGTGATTTCTTTTGGTGGCAATCCTTCCCACTGTACTAAATACCTATTGTAATGCCCTTGCCGAGTGTAGATAGTTTTCTTATCAAGAACTTGTGCAATCTTTTCCTTCTTCTTATGGGGAATGTGGTGGTGCCATGCCACTTCTGTTTGACTATCTTCAGCATCATCCTCACCATGGAATGCATATAAATCAAAAATATTAAACATAGGAGAAATATCTAGATCATCTGGTAAATTGACCTCATATGCATTATCATTGATCTTCTTTGTAATTTTGCCAGGACCAATTTTCATGTACTTCAACTTGTGGTATGTTCTAGTAGGAAACCTCTCTTTTCTCAAATATACCATCATTAAGTCACCTTCATTGAATGTCTGATGTCACCTACTAGCATCCACTGTATTTTTGTACCTCTCATTATTGTCCTGCAACTTTTGTCTCACATCTTGCTACAACTATTGAAGGTGTTCTGCAAATGCTTCCCCATCATCACTAACTCTATCTCTCGTCAGTAGCTATACCAAATCTAGAACACTCTTAGGATTCCTACCATACACAATCTAGAAAGGGGACTTTCTTGTTGATCTATTAACAAAACTATTATAGGCAAATTCATCCCAGGGTAATGCCATGTCCCATTGTTTTGGCTTTTCTCCAACAATGCACCTCAACAAATTTCCTAGACTCCAATTGACTACCTCTATTTGCCCATTTGTTTGAGGATGATAGGCACTACTAAACTGTAACTTGGTCTCCATCTTCTTCCATAAAGTCCCCCAGAAATGATTGAGGAATTTGGTATCCCTATCAGAGGTAATAGTCTTTGGAACACCATGTAGTCAAACAACTTCTGAAAAAAATAACTCTACTACCCTTGTTGCATCATTAGTTTTCTTATAGGCAATAAAATGAACCATCTTAGAGAACCTATTAAAAACTACAAAAATGGAGTCATTACCTCATTGGGTGTGTGGAAGTCCCAACACAAAGTCCATGTTCAAATCTGTCCATGGTGCAGTTGGTACTGGTAATGGCATATACAACCCTATATTTTGTGAATGTCCCTTAGCCACTCAGCAGATCTGCACCTTGTTACATACCTGGTTATATCCCTTTTCATCTTTGGCTAGTAATATTTATTATCCATCAAGGCTATTGTCTTGTCCTTTCCAAAATGTCCATCCAACCCACTACTATGAAATTCTCTAATAATGTTTTCCCTTATAGAGCCAGCTGGTATGCATAGTTGTTTTCCTTTAAATAGATACCCATCTTGTATAAAATATTCACCCCTAAAGAGATCCAAGTTACCAGATATTGGTACCTTCAATTGTTCCACAATCTCCCAAAAATCATCATTAGACTCATACAAATTTTTTATGGCATCAAAACTAATCACCTTAGTTTCCATTGTGGTCAAAAGTGCAACACACCTACTTAACGCATCTGCAACCTGATTTTGTTTTCTAGAATTATGCTTCAATAAAAAATTGTAACTCTACAAGAAAGAGACCCACTTGGCATGCCTACTATTCAACTTTTTCTATGTGTTCAAGTATCTCAATGCAATATGATCTGCAAACAATACAAACTCCTGGGGAACTAGATAATGTCTCCAATGCCTCAATGCTTGAACAATTGCATAAAATTCCAAATCATAACTAGAATAATTCTTTCTCACTTCATTAAGCTTTTCACTAAAGAAAGCTATAGGTTTTCCTGGTTGGCTAAGTACAACACCTATTCCCACATGTGAGGCATCACATTCTACTTCAAATTCCTTATCAAAATTTGGGAATGCAAGTATAGGTGCTTCTGTTACCTTTTACTTCAAGTACTTAAAGCTCTGCTCAGTATCCTTGGTCCATACAAACTCCCTTCCTTTGGTGCAATCTATTATAGGAGCTACAATACTACATAAATTTTGAATGAACTTTCAATAGGAAGTGACCAAGCCATGAAAACTTCTTACCTCTATGATGCTACTTGGACTAGGCCGTTCTAGAATTGCCCTAACCTTTTCTGGATCCATTCTGACACCATCTTTAGAAATGACAAAGCCTAAAAAGACCAAACTGTCCTGCATGAACCTACACTTCTTCAAATTGGTATAGAACTGCTCCTTCCTTAACACACCATAGATGATCCTCAAGTGTTGTAGGTGCTCTTCTTTTCTGTTACTAAATACCAAAATATCATCAAAATAAACTACCACAAACTTACCATTGTAAGGTCATAGTATAGTGTTAATCAATCTCATAAATATGCTAGGTGCATTTGATAACCTGAATGGAGTAACCATCCACTCATATAATGTCTCTCTAGTCTTAAAGGTTGTCTTCCACTCATCCCCTTCTCAGATCTAGATTTGGTGGTAGCCACTTCGTAGGTTGATCTTGCTGAAATATTTGGGCCCTACAAGGAAATCCATCATGTCCTCCATATGAGGTATAGGAGACTGATAGTTGATGGTAATCTTATTAAGTGCTCTGCTATCAGTGCACATCCTCCATGTTCCATCTTTTTTGGGGGTCAACAATGTAGGTACAACACATGGGCTCATGCTCTCTCTCACCACACCTTTACTTATGAGTTATGTTACTTGCTTATTCAACTCTGCATGTTGTGTTGGATTCATCCTATAAGCTACTTGGTTGGGTAGAGTTGCTCCTAGAATCAAATCAATATGATGTTGAATATCTCTCTTTGGTGGTAGACCATCAAGTAAGTCATTAGGCACAACATCAACAAATTCTTCCAATAGCTCTGCTACTTTTGGGGGTACTGAAATGTCTTCCTCTTCATCTTTTTTCACTACTAATCCATAACAACACCCTGTAACCTTCATTTCTTTAACAAGATCTCTTTCAGACAACATGGTCTCACCTTTTCCATCATCCTTGAGAGGCAACAAAATCACCTTAGAGCCATCTTTCCAAAAGGTGTATGTGTTTTTCTCTCCATCATTCATAACTTTTCTATCATACTACCATGGCCTTCCTAATAACACATGACAGGCATCCATTGGGACAACATCACACCATATCGCATCCTAATAGATCTTCCCTATGCTAAACTTAATTAGGCATATTTTATCAATAATGACTTCATTTCCCTTTTTAAACCATGCAATATGGTACAGATGAGGATGTTTTTCACAGTGTAAATTCAATTTTTCTACCATTTCTTTAGAAACCATATATTCACAACTACCTCCATCAATAATAACTTGACATACCTTGCCACCCAAAGTGCATCTAGTTCTGAAGATATTGGTTCGAATCCATGAACCATCAGAGCTTTTGGCTTGTGTTTTCTCCTTCTCTAGAATCACCATTACTCTTCTCATCATGAGACTTTCTCCCACATCTGGTGGAACCTCTAGTTCCGTCCCTTCCACTTCATGCTACATTTGAATTAGGTTCACCCTAGGTTGTCGTCCTTGATTTCTTTCTTGCATGTTATAATTTGAGCATTCAAATGCTCTATGACCTTCTTCTCCACATCTGAAACAAGTGAAAGGCCTTCTCTAGTTTTCCCATCCTCTACCACTACCATAACCTCTACCTCTTTGAAATCCCCTTCCTCGTTCTTGATTCAGAGGATCTTGTCAAGTGTCTACTTGTTTTTCCAATCCATGGGATGACTCTCCCCTACCATAATTGAAACCTCCTCATAATGGGGTTGATGTACCCCTTCTTCCTCCTCTATTCCTCTGATGGTATTGTCTATTTTGTTTTTCTTCAGCCTTTAAAGCCAATTGGTAAGCCTCTTCCATACCATTGAGTCAATGCATGCTCAATTCATCTTGAATAGAGAATTTCAGGCCATTCACATATCTAGCAGCCATCTATTCATCAGTTTCTCGATGCTCTACACATATAGACAACATAAAAAACTTATTTGTATAATCTTGCATAGAAGAGAGGTTCTGCTTTAAATTTTGAAACCTATGAAAAAGGGTTTGCACATAATCTATGGGCAAAATTTTTTCTCTCAACTTCTTCTCCATTTTATTCCATGTCCTGATCTTATCCTTTCCTTTCCTTGTTTGTTCCTTTTGAAGATGATCCCACCAAATCATTGCATGACCCTTTAATTTGGTGTATGCGAATTTCACCTTCTTTTCCTCTATTGTGGATTTCCATTCAAAAAAAATTCTCATGTTATCCAACTAGTCTATCAACTCCTCTGGTTTAAGACTACCTACATAATCTAAAACATCAACCTTGATCCCTTCATTTTTCCCTTCTAAGGCCCTAAGCATCTTCTCTTCAAAACTCATGCCTTCTAATTCTTGTTCTTCATGTTTTGTATCTTGATCTGCACCTCCTCGACCTATCTCTTCATCAGATTCATCTCCTCCTCTACCCAGTCTTTAGTTTTCCATCTGTGTTGTAAGTTTTGCTACTTGCCTTTGCATATTTTGCATTTCTCTATGCATCTGGGAAAGACTGCCTCTTCCTCTTCCTCTCCCAGCCATCTTCTCGCTCTGATACCAGATGATGTAGCCAACAACATACACTCAATAGAATTGTGCCATTAATCATGTGTGAGAGCCAAAGATTCAAAATAACTAGAAAAATAAAAGTCTTCTATTCACCAACTCTGCTACTACAATGAGAGAAAACTCTCTTATATCCAAGAAAAACAAAAAAACCAAAAAATTACCTTTTTTTGTAGATTTTGACAATTGTCAAATTTTGCCATTTTAAGTAATTTCACATGCATATCTTTGAGAGTCCAATTTTTTCCCAAAAACTTCCTAAAACTAAGGTAGGATGAATTTCCAACTAACATCCTAAATTCGAAACATGAGTTTTGAGTTATTAACAAAAATAACTTTTAAAAAACTAGGAAAAAACACCAAATTGCCATTTTGAGGGCTAAGATGAAAATTTCAAGCCCTGAAAAAGTACCAAAATGGGGAACAACCTAGTAGAGTTGGTTAGGAATCCACATGTCACCTCATAATGCATCCACCTATAAAATTTCAGCCCAAATGGACATCCGAGTCAAAAGTTATGACCTCCGGAAGTCCCTACATCATTCTCCAGTGCATAGTACCAAAGTAAAAGGGTCTGCATTCCTCTGATATTACATAGTTTATCTTGTGGTTCTGAGAAAATAATGATACTTATTATAACTACCTAAATCCAAAGTTATAGCTTTTGAAGTTCCTTTGATCACTTTCTACAAGTTGTTCTTTATCAGCTTATAGTCTGACAATGTTTCACAGTGATTGAGTGACAGTTCGGAGATCCACACTTATCTGTAGTTGAATACTATGTTTTGTGGTTCTAAAGGTATGACAAGTGAGCTATAATGGATATTGCATATGATTTTTAGACTCTCATATGGTCCGCATTGGAAGTTATGATGTGATAGTTGAACTGGTCAAGTGTGTACTTAAGGGATAAGCCGACAGACATTTTAGATCTATATGCAGTGATGATATATTGTTTGACCAATCAATCTAAGTGGTTGAATGATTTGTCCTGACCTATATGAATACTATTGTATGTTTGTTTGGGTCCACATTATTGTTTGTGCACAAGATCAAGCTGACAAGGTATAACATTTGCATACACATTTCATGTTTGGCTTGCTGACCTAATTGTGAGATTTATCTTGTTGTGAATATATATACTCAATGGATTTTGGTGTTGGAGTTATGGATAAGTGTGAATAGAGTGTAAATTCATGATTGTGAGATCTAAGGCAGTTTTGTGATTAGCAAAAGGATAGTAAAGACAGAAGAATATAGTATATGTGAAGCAGAGTAAAAAATTAGGGTAGACATTATGAAGACCTTTTCAAGAATCTGTATACTAAGCTAATTGGTACTAAACCACATCTCTGTAGATGCACCTATAGCATTTCTCTCTTGGTAGTGATCCATTTCTTTCTATATTCTCTTCTCTTCTATTTGACAGTGAGCCTATTGTAATGAGCACTTCTTTTGGACAATGAGTCCTTGGGCAGTGAGCCTTCATATAATTCAGTAATGTTATCATAATATATTGTGAGCTAACACTCACTGTGTTTTTTTCCCTTTTTGGGTTTTCCACGTAAAAATCCTAGTGTCTATGTGTTATGTTTTTATGGTTGTTGTTCTTATGTTTGTTTTTCTTTCAAGTTATTGAATGTGGTTAATGGATTAATAAATGTGTGAAACAGAAGTTTTATAGAATACTAATTCACCCCCCCTCTTAGTATTCTTTGTGATCAACAATTTAAAGGACAAAACTCATTTGAAGATTCCTTGTAATTGACAAAATCCTTTAACTGTAACTTCCACAAATATCATCTTGATAACTGATTGCTCTAGTTTGGCTTGACAATGGATTACTCCAATTAATTGACTCTTTCCTATTTTGGCTCCAATGCTACAGATTTTGTTGAGAATATTTACTCTCTGTTCATATATGTCATTATAACTATTTTAACTATGAGATTCCATGCATAGAGACTCAAAAAATTGACACATGGCAGCGTCTGTTGTATTCTCTGATTCATACTATATCATAGAATCTCCTCCTAACTCTCATGTCCCAGTGCTAACACTTGTCTCTAACAACCAATGGTGCAACATAAAGAGTTCTTTGAAAATGAGTTACAATACAAAATGTGTCATTGAAACATGTGGAGTCTTCCACTACATTCTCTTTCTCAACAAAAGGGACACGTTCCAAGCTAGTGCATCTTCTACAAAACTTTATAAAAAAGACTTTAAAATTGCACCGTTTCGACATGTGGCTTTTTCCATTGCATCCTCCTTTATAAGAGTTGGTCCCATTTAATAATCAATGGTGAGACACGTGGAAGGCTCTCGTAACACTTTGAAGCCTTTACAAAAGGGACTCTTTATTATGTGCATTGTTGACACACAACATCTTCTGCTATCATCTGTTGAGACTTGTGATTTATTAAAAGATGATAATGACATCACAAAACTTTTGCTTCACTTTTTTCCCTTCAAAAATTGGAGACTCGTCGTTCCACCATGTGGAGCCTTTGTGCAAGCTGGGAAAGTCTTTTTTTTTCAAGAGTTCTTCAAATGAGTGCCAAGATGACACAAGGTAGCTTCTGCTACCTTCTAGACTCTTAAAGACTATTTTCTCCATTTCGATGCTCCAACATGACTCATATATATATATATATATATATAACATAGAGTTTTAACAATATAGTTCATGGCAATCCACTAGGGACTCTACACTTGCATAGAAAGAACCACAATCTACCTACCCCAATCAAAAAGAGAGGAAACAAAATTGTATTTCTCAACACAACATCTTAAAGCTTCTGCAAGGTGTCTTGAAGGCCGGCCCATTGAATCTCTAATGGGTATTCCTTCCTCTGAAGAGCCTAGAAAGATCTATCCAACTTGATAATTTCTCTGTGAGAAAAGGTATGGAGGCTCTACACAACTGCATGTAACTAAAATTCTAACTAGGCCATTGGAAGGTAAAACTATTTCCATCGTAGCAACACTTGATGAGTCACTTAAAGTATGGAAAATAGTTTGGTCATTCTATTTTGTGGCCAGTAGAATCTTGATCTAATCCTCCATTAAGACTATATTATTATGATGCAGAGGTATGGAGGATTCACCCAAAACTCACAAGATGCAGAGGCATGGAGGATTTACCCAAAACTCACAAACTTCTACTATGCTTTGATGAGAGCAGGAAATAAGGTAAATTTGACATAAGTTTTAGAATACAACTCAAACCCATGATATAAAAACTGATTTGGATACCCATTATCCTCTTACACAACATATCTCACATGCAACATAGGTTGTTTTTGAAAGTTTTCTTCAAAAATGGACTGTTATAGAGATGGAGACCCTAGTAGATTGCAGACCTACCCTCACCAAAAATGGCATAACTCACTTAATTTTTAATGAACATTTCACAAACCAAAATAATATAAAACTAGACTCATATCCCCATCTTTTCCCATTGGTTTCAAACATGTACTTGATCCGTACAATCCGTACCATTCCAAACAAGATGACCGTTACAGTAAACAGAACTAGAAGTATCAATCACTAAATTCATCATAGATTTCAAAAAATATAATAAAAATTGATGCAACCAATGTCAAAAGAAATAAGACTCTGAGATATTTCCAAAAAATCTAATTTTATGCCATTTGGATTCCGTACATGTCTGTACTAGCCTCAGGAACAACAAAAAATAGTAAAAAAAATGCAGAAAACTAAACTTTTATTTCATTTCTCTTCTCTAAACTTCATCTCTCCTCCATCTGTCCTTCATCTCTACCTCTTGCATGAAATTTCAAGGCATTAATAATATCTTTACATCCATATTTTTTGTTCCATCACTCCACTCTCTTTTACATGCAAAAAGAAGAGGCTAAAAATAGCCAAACCACTAACACTACTCAACTTAGAAAGTACTAAACTTGAGCAAACTTAAAGCTCCACTACCTAATGACCTCTAAATACATAAGAGTGGTCTTACATAGACCTTTATTACAAAAATAATGAAATAAAACTCCTCCAATGTGAGAAACTACATATTAAATTCCCTATGACCCTTCATATTCCTCTTTTGGTTGCCTCTTTTGCACTTTTTGCAATATTAACAATTTTGCAATTTTTGCAATCCTTTACACAATAACTCCAAATCCCACTAGAACCTAATCAAATGCCTCTAATACATTGCCAATGGTCAATTCATGACCTTATTACATCATTAAAACACCAAAACTAGATTAAAACCAAAAGTTGCCTCATGGAGGCTTAAAGCTAGTAAGGTGCTCCTGCACCATATTCCCGGAGAAAACAAAATTCAAGTCCTCTTGAATGCAAGTCAACTCTTTCTTCCTAGTTCTCCAATTCTTCTGCAACCTGTCCTTCATCTTTGCAACTATCCCTAGGTCCTTCTTCTTCTTCTTTTTCTTATGCCATCTCTTATTCAACATTCTCTCAACTTCTAGGCTCCAAAATTCCATTTCTTGTGTATATACCTTAGTAATATCATCTATATCTTCACTGGCAACATATTCATCTGAAAAAGAAATCATTTCCTCAAGTGTTTTGGCAACATCTTTTTCACCATCATCTTCATACATTGTAGGCACTTCTTCTTGTTCTTTATAACCTGCACATACATAATCCAATGAAATATTAGAAATAAAATATTGAGACCTTGAGGTCTCCTCCTTGCTTCCCTGCACCATGCACTCTACTTCAAACTTGTCCTCCAAGGGTTTCCTTTGATGAACAACATCTTCTAATTCCTCCATCATAGTTATTAATTGCTTAGGACTTTCATATACAAAGTAGTATTCCTCTTTGTCCAAACTTGTCATCTCCTTCCAAAGGATTTGATCAATCTCTTGCTGATGCACTTCAGGGCTGCATTCAATTTGTCCTACTGCTGCAACTTCCTCTTCCATAACTATTCTTTGTTTTCTTCTTTGAACTATCTTCTTAATAGGCCATGATACCTTATTTTTGATTGTCAAGTTCCAACTAATTGCTCTTTTGAGCAACTGCTCCATCTCATCTTCCATTCTTCTGCTCATCTCTTCCATAGCTTGCCTCAGTTCTCTTATCTCTTTCTCAACCTCTATTTGCCTCATATTTTCCTCTTTCCTCTTCCTCTCTTTTTCTTCTTTCTTCTTCTTTTGTGAACCCCCAACCTGCAAGTGCCTTCTAAACAAATCCATCTTTCCTCAAGCAAGTCTCTTTCACCTTGCTTCTTCTTGTCTTTGCCTCACCTAGGTCTCTTCTCTTCTCCTCTACCTAGTCTTTTCGCAACCAGATTCTCTCTACAACCTACACAAACAAAAACACACAAACCAAACTCTCTCTTGCCCAGACCAACCTAGCTCTGATACCAATTTGATGTAGAGGTATGGAGGATTCACCCAAAACTCACAAGATGCAGAGGCATGGAGGATTCACCCAAAACTCACAAACTTCCACTATGCTTTGATGAGAGCAGCAAATAAGGTAAATTTGACATAATTTTTAGAATACAACTCAAACACATGATCTAAAAACTGATTTAGATACCCATTATCCTCTTACACAACATATCTCACAAGCAACATAGGTTGTTTTTGAAAGTTTTCTTCAAAAATGGATTGTTATAGAGATGGAGACCTTAGTAGATTGCAGACCTATCCTCACCAAAAATAGCATAACTCACTTAATTTTTAATGAAAATTTTCTAAACCAAAAGAATATGAAACTAGACTCATATCCCCATCTTTTCCCATTGGTTTCAAACCTATACTTGATCCGTACAATCTGTACCATTCCAAACAAGATGACTGTTACAGTAAACAGAACTAGAAGTATCAATCACTAAATTCATCATAGATTTTACAAAACATAATAAAAATTGATGCAACCAATTCCAAAAGAAAGAATACTCAGATATTTCCAAAAAATCTAATTTTATGCCATTTGGATTTCGTACATGTCCTCACCATCCTCGGGAATAGGGAAAAATAGTTAAAAAATGCAGAAAACTAAACTTTTATTTCATTTCTCTTCTCTAAACTTCATCTCTCCTCCTCTCTCCTTCATCTCTGCCTCTTGCACAAAATTTCAAGGCATAAATAATATCTTTACATCCATATTTTTTGTTCCATCACTCCACTCTCTTTTACATGCAAAAAGAAGAGGCTAAAAATAGCCAAACCACTAACACTACTCAACTTAGAAAGTACTAAACTTGAGCAAACTTAAAGCTCCACTACCTAATGACCTCTAAATACATAAGAGTGGTCTTACATAGACCTTTATTACAAAAATAATGAAATAAAACTCCTCCAATGTAAGAAACTACATATTAAACTCCCTATGACCCTTCATATTCCTCTTTTGTTTGCCCTTTTTGCACTTTTTGCAATATTAACAATTTTGCAATTTTTGCAATCCTTTACACAATAACTCCAAATCCCACTAGAACCTAATCAAATGCATATAATACATTTCCAATGGTCAATTCATGACCTTATTACATCATTAAAACACCAAAACTAGATTAAAACCCAAAGTTGCCTCATGGAGGCTTAAAGCTAGTAAGGTGCTCGTGCACCATATTATCTAGAAATGGTGAGGGGAGTCATAGCTGGACCAATTCTTTAGTGTGTCCTTTCATTTCCTTTAATCCTTGTTTCAAAAGATTTAACAAATTATTACATTTTGTGGCAACCTTGTTGGAACTTAGAATCTCATTCACCTTGACAGCTACCATCTACTTGTCAGTAACTCCTGCAGCTTGTAATACGTCTTTGGAAGCATCATATAATTTCTGAACCAACAGTTATGATTTCAAGACCTTAGCAGCAACTGAAGACATGATCTTTTCCATTGAAAAATCTACTTCCTCACAAATCTTTTGAGAAACTGATATAAATTTAAGTGCAGGCTTAAGTTGGGTCACTTCACCTGAGATTCTTTGCCAAAAGGAAACATAAAGCTCTTTTTACCATAGACAACACCCCAACTATTTGAGGTTTTTGAGGAAGCTCTAGAGTCAATTGCTTCACATTTTCTTCTATAGTTTGGCACTTACTCTACATGCTACTATTCTCTTCCCTTGTAACTGTAAGATTCTGATGAAGCTAAGTGATGTCTTCAGCTTTGTCACTATATTTCTTCTCCAAGAGACTCTTTTCTTTCTCCATAGAAGTGATTCAAGATTTGGCCTTGTCTAGCTCTGTCTGCAGTTAATTTACCATCCCTTATGAAGCCTATAAGACTTCCTTGGACATAGTCTCCTTTAGATCCTTATTGAGCTAACTGATCACTTGGTCTTTGGCCTTAGCCTCTAAGGTCCAGTGTTTCATAGTAATCTTTTCTTGGGCTAACTTAGCCTTTATTTTCTATAATTTCCTAGAGACTAAGGAAATTGGTAGTCACTATAGCTGCAGTTTCTTTCATGAGCTTTACTTCATCCTGAGCCTAAAACTAAGTGAGATCCATAGTCACAACATTCCTAGTGTAGTCTTCAAGTTTCATCTGTTCTAGTGGCTTGACAACATTGGGGCTCATATGGGTAATTGTCAAGGAGCACTGGGTAGGGTCATAGAGAGACCTTATATGTGAGACAATTGAAGCTCTGCCCTCTTATTGCCTTTGCTTCTATTTTCTTGATTCTCTTTCCTTTTTTGCAATTTTAACTTGATTATGGAAGGTGGAGGAGGAGACAATCAAGCCATCGGTGAAAGGGGATCCTTGAGGCAAACCATATGGAATGGTGCTTAATTGTTGGGATGGGGCTTGCATAGATGATGCACTCTTTATTACAGATAGGTAAAATGTGGTTAAATTCAACTATTGCAAAGAAATATGAGGTGTAAAACTAGATAACGGTGACAATGATTGTAGAGGCATAGCAAAGGTGGCAGGGAACACTAGAATATGAGAAAATGGGGTAGCCATCCCTTGGGAAGAAGAAGATGATTGAGAAAAGGGAGAAGGGGAAGGGATACTTACCTTGGTGGTAGCCACAGTTGTAGTAATTGGTATGTGAAATGCAACAGTTGCCTCTTCTTCCTCTTCTTGAAGCTTTAGTTTACACCTTTTCCCGAGAGGGCCCTCCGCAGGATCTTCTGGCTCCTTTTCTATAATCACTTGTGATAAAAATGGCAATTCTTGTGTTCTTAAACTTTATGAAATTCCCGCTGTACGGTCCCTAGATGCCAAAGCTATATGGACCCCATGAGATGGTGGTTGGAAAGCTTGTTGGTTTTCCAATTCATTGAGAGATGGTGGCCAATTTGAAGGTTTTAGAATCTGCTTTAATGCTTTTGACTCACTATTTGGTTTTTCTTCTATCTCCTGATGCCTAGGAATATTACTCATATCAAGATTGGAGACTGGAGTCATGTGTACTTCATCCCAGAGGCTCTCCCATTTCTCATCTATGTCAACCTCCTCAAAATTCCTATCCCATTCATAAATTTCTTGCTTATATTTCCAATAGGCAGCTATCTTATCTATACCCCAACCTTTGGCTATCAGATCTTGTTTTAAGCCATGAGTCATCACCTTAGCTAGGTCATATTTTTTGATGGGTTTATAAAAAGTCTCCCATGGTGGAAGAGGCTCAAGAGGGATATCCCCCAACTCAATGTAAACTTCTAGGGTATCTATTTTTGGTGATCTCCTCTTCTCGAAGAATGAGCAGCTCTGATGTTCAAAAGAGGCATGGACTCTATTCTTAGATAGCCAAGAAACCATGAAGCCATATAGATCATACTTCCATTGATCCATAATAAAAACTAGCCCATAATTGGCTAATTTTCTCATTAAGATGAACTCAGCTTCTCTCTTGACCACTGTGATACCACCTTTAGCCAATGGAACATCATGGAAGGCCTTCTTTTTCCTTCCAACTCCAAAATTAGAGTCAATAATAACTATCTGTCGAGCCATATCCAAACCTAATACCTTGCTTGTAAAAATTTTAGAGAGCATGAAGGAATCCTCACCAAAACCATGGACCCTAATCATTGTGTAGTGGGCTCCAAAGAAGTAATCACAAGGGACTCAAGAATTGGACATGATTCCCCTCACAAAATCACTCATTCTATGGTTAATTTCTTCTAGGTCTAATTGCAGAATGGGTGGTGACACAAAGTGTTCTACAAATTCATAAAGATATGATGTCTCGAATAGTAAAGGAGTCCATGTGGACACCAGAATCACTTTCTAGGCATCTACCATGAGATCCCATAGAGTCATATTTATGTATGGTTGGAAAAATTGATGATTCTAATACAAAATCAGATGGAACAAATATGAAGAATACTTGAATGTTTGGTTGTGTTTGAAATTGGCCAATTACTAGCACAATGCAAAAGCTATATGCTTCGTAAAATCAAATTTCTATGCCTATGATTTTGAGACTATCTTGAGCTGAAAAATAGCCCCAAGCTGCTAGTCATGTACATTTACATCCTCATTCTACGCAAAAATGAATGCCAACATTGAACCGGCATCTTGCACATCTAGAGTCAATGAAAATAGTGCAAGGGCCAGGGATGGTAGCATTGTGTTGTCTTCATCTAGACACAGTTCCCTATTCAAGAAGCCAATCTTTTGGTGCACTTGATACCAAACTTACTACATGTTAGGTCTCAAAAATGTAGGTTGCTAATCCTAAGAGGATGCCAGACTCTATGTTTAGATTAGCAACATTTTTGAACTAACTTAATGAAATCAACCTTCAAGGTTTGATGATTTCCTACACTTTAGGTCCTGCTACACCTAGGTGGGAAAACCTTGGGAATTAATGCAGACTAAATGTGAATGTATTGACTAATTAAATCTATCCACAATGTCATATGGTTCAGGATAGATGAAATCTTGCTAACTAATTCTTATATCTAATGAGTGGTTGGTATAAATTGTATAAGCAATATCAAGGTGAATTTTAAATGATGAATAGAAATAAGACCAATGCCTTGTTGGGTAAATAGAGTCAAATGAAGGACTAAGACAAATGGCTTATAGTGGACAATAATTCTAATTGTTTGGCACAATTTTAGTTTATAACTTGTATAAATGTGCAAGGGAATGACTGACAAACTCTTCTTAATAATCCAACCAATATAAACAAATATCTTATAATTCACCAAAAGGTATTTTAATCCTTTCTTGAAGGAACCAATTGAAATGAATATGCAAGAATAATAGATAATATTATCTTGGAGACAAAATGGCAATCCTAATTATATGGCTCTACTTAGTAATCCAAACTAACACTTCCAAGTTATTGTGACTGATCAGAAGGATTTTAATTCCTCAAATGGAAACCAATTTACGCAATCACATAGATACAATGAATGTGCATTGACAAATTAAATATATGCTTGATATATTAATTTGAATAACAGGGAAATACATAACTGGAGACAACCACACAATTGAATAATCTTAACAGACAATTGATACCAAAATAGAACCACTGAATTAGAGAATTTCAATCTACTTCTTCAATAAAAATATGCAACATGGTCTTTGAGAAACATTATGAATTATATGTATATATTCTACTACTGATGATCTTTCAGCACCAATTGTTTAAACTTATATAGGTATTTCTATGAAGAGACATAACTCTTCAATAAGTCCTTTTGGGAATTTGACAAGATTAACAACCATTACATAACTATGATTAGGCTCTATTCAGCCATAAGTAAATTTTAGCCAGATGGTCCAAGTACTCTTGATCTCGATGGGAATTAGTAAGCTCAATGGCACTTCTTGTAATCATTTCAATTGTGACCATCTTTTCCAGGTGTTTGCAAGCTTCTCCAGATATAGAACTCCAGTCTTTAAGAGCTCCTATAGCCTCCGGTAATATAATTTGACAATCAACATTCCACTCTTCTTTGCTTTTTAGTTCTCCCTCACTCTTAAATAAGGTGGGCACTCCTGCATTAGAAGCTTCAGTACCTTCCTTAGCATCATTTTTGAGTTGATCGTAGTATTTCTAATGTTGCTCAATCAATGCTTTAGTATTGGAGATACCTATACTATCAGAAGCATCTTTACTTTGTATCTCATTCAACTTCTCCTACATTCTTTGTTTGAGCCTTTCATGTTCTTTAATTGCTTTGTAATTCTAAGAGTAATTATCCCAAAATAGATTGAACTAGTGTATCATATTTGCATGTCTACTTTGTAGCACTGTGACAAGTGTATCTATCTAAATTTGCAATGCCTGATCTGGGGATAATGCTTGTTGATTGCCCAAAAGTACTCTTCACTGCATCCTTCAACTAGTCATTTTCTTTTGTTAGTCTTTCACAGCTCAATTTATATGCATCCCTTTCATTGATCAACACTTGAGCTTGTGCTTTGTTTAATTTTGCAACATTGATGCCAATGTCTGCTGTAATCAGAGGGTCAGTTTCCCCTACTTTTAAAGTCATGACATGGCCGAAAGTCTTTTCAGTATCTATGATGGCTATCTTCTTATGGGGAGGATATAGCACCCATATCATCAATGAATTTTCATCATTATTGTATCTTGTACCCATATATTCTTCATTAACTCCCTCTGCAGTGAGTTTATACTTATCATCTACACTATTTAGAAAACTATCAAAAACTAAAGCAGAATTCAAGTCAAGACCAGGAAAAATCATAACTCCTACATCTTTAAGTAGTTGTCTACCCCTGCTAGGAGTCATATCCTGCATCTCTTTCTCTACTGTTACTTTCAGCATATCTAACAATTGTTTTTCATTATCAACAGAGACATCATCCACTGATTCTTTAATTTCTTTTCCTTTGCATTTGTACAAAAATGACTTAAATTCTTTTGAGTGAATAAATTTATCATTAGAAATGAAATAATCATAGGCTATCTAACATGGATCCTCATCAACAGACCCCTCCTCATCATGTATTACAACAGGAGGCTGATATTGTAGCATTTTCCTTTTGGACATTTCTACTGTTTTGTCTTGTGGCTCTTCTTGCTCTACCTGTCCTTCAATTTTAGAGGATACAACCTCAATCTCTGCTAGTTTCTTTTTCTTCTCACTTAGATCCCTTTTATACTTTTCTATCACCAACTCTACCTCAGCCTCTTCTAAATTTCTAATAACATCATCATGTGGATAAGGTATATGCATGTATCCACTGAGATTTTGTTTTCTTCATGTAGAGTCAATAAAACCTTCAGGGTCAAACCCTTTCCTTGCCTCAGCACTCCTCATATTATAATGCATCAACTTATCCATAATGAGATTATAACCCTCTTTTGACACCACAGTAAAATCTCCAAAACATAAAGTGCTGGGCATAAAGGATTGTTTATCATGTGAGCTCAAATGCATTACATTTGAGTAGTGCATCTGCCTAATTATCTCTAAATAAGCAATTCTGTCAGGGACAGTTTTGGGCAATATGAATGGAGTGTCTTCAAAACCATATATTCTGATCATGGTAGCATCTTCAAAACAATACAAGTCTCCCCAATTATGAGTGATAGTAGCGGGGCCACCAAAATCTCTCAGCCTGATGAATCTTTTTATCTCAATTGAGATCGAATATTCACAAGGGTGGCTAAAATATTTGTATAGTACTTTTACACAGTGTTCTTCAAATTGGGCATAACTAGAATGGGCATATCTACTGTCCCATATTCTAGTCCACATTTGTATTGGCAATTTTTCCCCCCTCTTATCTGCAGCAACAACTTTAAGTTCATTTAGCCATAACCCTACTTCCTGGCCAAAATACAACACTATGTGCATAAGCAGTGAGTAATGCTCAAAAGAGCATGCTGGGGAACTATTTTTTATTGCAGACAAGCCAGAATCTATTCTATTAACAATATAGGCAGCACAGTCAAACTGCCTTGCATTATGACACTGAATGTCAGTAGCTATAACCATTAAAAGGATGGTCATGAAATCAGGGACCTCTAAACCAAGGACTTGGCCCACAGAATAATAAGTGTGCTATGTATATGGTTCAAATATAGCTACATGAAAAGGAGGACCATCATTTTCAGTTAGAGGCATCACTTCTCCTTCAACTCTGGGCCTATGAATGGGCAATCTCCATCCATTGTAGGTTGTGTCCATTCTCCAATATTCCCTCTCCAGGTCTTCATAAATAATGGGGACAGTGCACAAATCATCTAGATTAAATACTTCACAAATGGCATTTTTTGACAAATGTACAATTGGCTCCCCTTATGGGTTACATATAGCTTTCAGGCTTGGGCTATATTGTTTGGCAAGTAGTTGGAGGAGTTCAACATTTAGGAATACATTAGGCACAACCAATTTTCCCAAATTCAAGTGCCATGGGTTTGTCACAGGAGAATTCCTAAACCTTCTATTATAATGGAATATAAAAAGCTCATATCCTCTGATTGGGGTCCAGATGTCTCCCAAGCGCTTACATTTATCTTCTAATTTTTCAACTTCTGCCCTAAGTTGAGCAGATCTTCTAGCCTTGGGAGTTGACCCAGGCAATTGATCAATTAAGTCTTAATTGAGTTTTCTGTCTTTTATTTTTTCTTCAGGGGTTTGATCAGTTTTTTGTTTCTTAGATTTACTAGTTTCCCCTTGTGATTTTCTACCTTTTCCCTTTCTCTGAGTATCCATATTCAAACTTTGGCAGAAAATTCAAACACAGGCTATACACAATGGTTTGTATGTAAGTACCTATTGTTCTGTGGCTATGATCGAAATCCTCTACTTGCGCTTCAAGAATTCCTCTGTATTCTCTTCTCAGACAACTTTGTCAATTATAATTACAATGATCTTAAAAGATTTCATTGCCATCTGCATTTAATTGTTTGATCAATTCAATGTCGTTCATCACTGTGAAATGTCACATCGCCATAACTCCTGTCATTGGCATGATTTTCAAAATGTTTGGGTGAACTAAATATCTCCTCATGGCATGAACAATCAATCGACATAACCCCTCAATTGTATTCCTAATGCTATGTTGAGTCATATCTTAAGTGGGCGCGACCATCGACATGACTTCTTTCATCACCATGTGTTTTAGATTTCCCTCCGATATAGTGAGTCCTACTGATATGACTATCAGTGAGGGTCTCACTGACATGTGTGACAACAATTTGTTATCGGGGAGATCAATACCATCGGGATAATATATTTATGTTTCCCCAAGCTTCATCTTCTTGATAATCTTCTCTACTCTGGATCGGAATGACTATCTTAATATCTCACTGATATGGTTAAAACTTCTTATCAATGGGTGTGACTTTATTTCCATCGGAGTGAGATATACCATTGGGGTAATTCTTTTTAGATCACCTGATCACAATTATCTCCCTGATGGCTACTTTTTATCAGAGAGAATCTATCAAAGTGTCACCGACACCCTTTCATTGCTGTGACTTGTGAGTCAGCAAGACATTATTGCTTTATTCTGATATGTTAAGTTACGCTGATGGATATGTGTATTGGTGTGACTTACACCGAAAGTGCCTTTTTATTGATTTGCCAAGAGACTGGAGTATCCAAGACTTATTTACTTTTCACCCTGATGTTTATTTCTTGTCGATGGTTATTGTTGCCTTTGTCCCCGTAAGATATTCAGTGAGACTCTTGCTGATCTATTTCATCGGTATGATATATACTGTCGGGGTAGCTTTTAAAGGACCACCTGATGATTACTAGTCATACCGATCGGTGTGACTGCTTGGTTCTCTTACCGATAAAAGGCCATTGGTATTACTTCTCCTATCGACAACTCTTACAAATCTCTTTCTGATCTTTACTCTCATGCCGATAGTCATTTTCGTTGATTTCTTATGTATTAGTATAAGCAACACAAAGTCTTGCCGATATATTGAATTTTAATTAATTTTGCATTGCTTAACCATGGACATCTTGTGGGATGTATCAAATTTTTGCTATGGTTTTGGGATGTTTTATGATTTTGCTCAAATATGGTGAAGTGAGAATACAGTAAAAATTTTAAATTTTTACTGTCCCAACACTACAATTGGACCATGTTGTAAAAATTGGCCAAGGGATCATACGACAAACCAAGCATATCTCAGATGGCTTGTGCATGAATGACCACTTTGATATTTCTTCCCTGAATGATCCCACTAGAAGAATCAAAGTTTGGTACACACATCTCAACTAATTCTAGATATGGATGAACTAATGCAACCATGTATTGAGATAAACCAGAGCTCTAGATTCTTATGCCAAAAGCCTCTAATCTATCTTGCTTTACTTGTAAGATCATTCTTGCATTTGCCCCTTGTCTCAGATTTTTGGGTTTCTTAGATATATTAGGGTCAAAAATTTCATAAGCATAATCAACAACCAGAGAAAGGTCCTTGGCTTTACTCTTCCTTACCTATTTTGTTCTTGAAATCTTGACTTTGGCATGTGCTAGGGATAAGGCATATGGTTTGTTGTTTTCCCACTCATCCAACAACTCGATCAGTCCCTTCGGCTCAGAACCCTTGGAAGATTATCCCTTTGTCACCATTTCTACTTAGACTCTAAACTGGATGGGATCCTCGATGTTTCTTCACACACACTGGCTCAAAATTCAAAAGGCAAACTATGGATTAAGCTTAAGGAAAACTCTTCTATCTATTTGCTAAGAATAGGGAGCTAGGACCCTTTTAATCCTGTCACTCCACTCATGTGAGTGAATGCACCTCCTTAATGAGTCTATCGTGTCATATTAAATGACCTTAAATTTGTATGCTCTAAGGTGTGGATAACAGAATCCCTTCAATTTTGTAATCATAATTCAAATGTTTTCAAAACTTGCCATTAATACTTCATCTTGTAAGGTAGTTAGACATGTACTTTTAGATTTTTGAGTCTTACCAATGGTCTTGAGCAGAATAGACACATAGGATACCACTGAGAGCTTCTACTATTGACACGTGTTCAAGGAACATTTATTTAAAAGTGACGGGAAAGTAGCCTCCTCAAATAAAAACAAAAGGGAAAGTACTCTAACTATAATACAAGGGGGTAAATTGGATCTTATGCGAAAAGCTTTAAGAAGATCCCATTGATAGGAATCTCCAATGCTTCTCCTTCCTGAGTCTCCAATTCATAGGTGTTGTACTATTTGTAGGTAGTTATCTTAAAGGGGCTCGTTCATAAGGAATCAAATTTTCTATAATGTTTCATCTTTGTATATCTTTCATCCCATTTCAAGACCCAACTGCTGACCTCAAACTTGGGATCGGAAGTCTTTTGATCGAACCAACTCTTAACTATCTACTAGTGATTTATCAAAGATTCATGTATTGACTCCCTTCTCTCTTGAATCTCCAACAATTCTTCTAGCCTTACTTGCATTGGACCATTTTCCTCTACCTCAACTTGTTTTATTGTCTGTAGAGCTAGGATCTCCATTGAAAGAGGCATTGCAACACTTTTCCAATACACTAGTTCATAAGGGGAGGTTTTGATTACTTGTTTTGGTGTGATTCTATCTACCCATAAGGCCACCTTTAGATACTTGTGCTATTCCTTCTGATGGTATGTCCCTATCCTCTTTATGAGTCTGATCAAATTCTTATTTGTTGACTCAGCAAGACCATTTCCTTGTAGGTAATAATTTGACAATATTTTCAAGAAGATACCATTTCTCAAGGAAAATTTAGAAATCTTTGATCCTAGAAATGCCTTAGCATTATCAGATATAACAGTGCGAGGAGGCCCAAACCTAGTATTAATCTCTTCAAGGAAATGTAGAATGACATTCGTAATGGCTTCTTTCAATGGAACTACCTCGGTCCACCTTGTGAAATAATCTATTGCAATAAGTATCCACTTATATGCTGAACTTTAATTTGGATGAATCACTCCTATAAAATCTAGGCCCCATTGGGCAAAGGGTACTTCAACAATTATGGGACTTAGGGGCAAAGCTACATTCCTTCTTTTGCCGACATAAAACTAGCATGAATAACACTTATTAACCAATTCATGGTAGTCAGAGAACATCATGGGCTAATAATATCCTACTTGGATTTTTTTATGGTTGTAGTCTTTGCAGAGAAGTGTCCACCAGATATCTCATAATGTAACTCATACAAGACTCTATGGGCTTCATCTTTTTCCACACATCTGAGAAAGATCCCATCAAAATTCCTTTTGAAAAGAAAATTATTTATCAAAGTAAAACTAGATCCTTGGTGCCTATAGTATATTTTCTTTTGAGGAGAAAGCTGACTAGGATATTGACTAGTCTCCATAAAATGTATTTTGTCACTAACCCAAGAGTCTATCTTACTCTCCTGTACATTTAGTCTACCTTCTGTAACATGTTCTCCTTCTACTGGAATTTCTAAATCTTGGGCAATGTATTGGCAAAGGCCCCTTCCACTTATCAATTTGGTTTGCTTAACCTCAACATCATAATCTAAAATTTTGGTTATCCAATTGGCTCTCTTTTTAGTAAATTCTCCTTCCATTATGTATTCTCAGACACTTGAATGGACTACAAATATCACAATTTTGTTGCCTATTACTAGGTTTATGAACTTCTTTAACCCTTTCACTAAAGCATATGTCTGCTTCTCAACAAAATTGTACTTGGATTCATACTCCCACAATGTTTTAGAAAAGAAAGTAATTAGATGTTCTTCTTCTTCCACCTCATCCTTTTGAGTCAGAACTATTGCTATACTATCCTCTCCTCCATATACATACATTATGAAGTCTTTAGATAAATCTAGATTACGCAACACTGGGGTAGTAGAAATTTCCCTTTCAATGTTTTCAAAAGCATGTCTGCCTTCAATTGTCCATTTGAAATTAAGATTCTTCTTTGACATCAGAGTAATGGGCCTAATCGACCCAACAAAATTAGATATGAATCTACTAACAAAGTTAATATTTCCTAGGAAAGATTAAACTACCTTCTTATTCACAGATAGAGACAAATCTAGTATTTCTTTAACTCCATCTGGATCTACAGAGATCCCTTCTTTTGAGACTATATGTCTGAGCAACTTACCCTAAGGTACTTTGAACATACATTTCTTAGGATTTAATGAAATCCTAAACTCCTAGAATCTTTGCAATATGGATTCTAGATTATCAGAATGGTCTTTAGCAGATTTTGTGAATACAGTCATATCATCTAAGTAAATCAGAATAATCTTATTTATCAATCCTCTAAAAGTAATATCTATAGCATGCTAAAATGTTGCTCCAGCATTAGAAATTCCAAAATGCATTTTTACATATGCAAAAGTTCCCCATTTTGTAGTAAAAGTGGTTTTATGTTGATCCTCTTCTCTCAACTAGATTTGATTGTACCCTGAGAAACCATCCAGTAAAGAAAACCTTTCTATCCTAGGTATAGTCTATAAGATATGTTCCATTGAAGGAAGGGGGTAATGATCCTTAAGAGAGGCTTTATTTAGATCTCTGAAGTCAACACACAGTCTTATTTCTCCATTTTTCCTCCTTACTGGCACTAGGTTAGACACCCATATTAAGTGTTTGATTGGAAAAACTTCTTGAGTTCCTCTACCATAAGAGACTCAACTCTCAGGTTTACTGGCCTTGGTTTCTAACACATAGGCTTTGATCCTTAAGTTAGGTCAATAGTATGTTGAACTATGTCTTTATTGTAATCATGAAGATCATCATAAGTCTATGCTATCACCTTGTCATATTTGTTGCACAAAGATATCAGTCTATCTCTCTTCCTAAGAAGCAATTTTACCCATGTTTATCTTTTTCCCATTGTTGACCTCAATCTCTGAGTAATCCTCTTTGCTTGCTATAAAATTTCTCTTATCTAAACTTGCATCACTAGGATGAAAAATATTCTTAAGGGTTATCAATCCCCTTGGAATCTTATTTGATTTTAATTGCACTATCTAATCACTATAGGCCTCCTCAATTTTGGGTTGCAATTGATTGGCAAACTCACCTGACTACTGTAAGAATAAAATAATTTGAAGATCACTCTCAAAAACCTGCCAGTTATCTACATTATCAAGGATAACAGGGTGAATAATAACCTTGACTGCATCTTCATTAGCCAAAAGGTCTTGAGTTGGGTTAAACTAAGATCCAATTTGGGTCATCTTGTCCACTTCACTATTCTGAGACCTTGGGATGACCTCTATATTGAAAGAATCAAAACGTTTAATCAGGTCCCATATACAGTGACGATAAGATCATATCCTCACATTTTTTTCTACAATTGTTTCCTTGATCTATCTTACTACTAATTCTGAGTCACCAAATACTCTCAATTTTTTATTCCTTTCTTCTTGGTGAGGATCAGGCCATGTACTAGGGACTCATATTTAGCTTCATTATTAGTACAACTAAAATGGAAACACATAGCTCTAAGAATCTTTTCTCCTTTTGGTGAGGTAAGCAGATGCCTACTCTTGAACTTTTCTTGCTTCTGGATCCACAAAAATTTAGAGTCCATATCATGGAATCTTCACTAGGATTTTCCTTTTCTTTTCTTGATTAACTCATTATTTCAAGTATCTCAGGGTCTTCATAAAAAATCACATATGTTCCTAACCCATTAGACTTGTAATTCCAAAAAGGATCACCCTATGTCATATCTGATAGATTATTATCACCCTTTTTGTTACTATCAGTTTCAGTCCATTCTCCCATTTCTTCCACATAAACTCTTTCTTCCTTGGTGATGATATCATGGGATGCTTCAAATTTTGGTGTTGCATCATCATTAATATGCTCCTTACATAAAGGTTTTGATAGCACTTTCATCTTTGAACCATACTTGGTTCTTAGAATCAGATGTGACCAGTTCAAAGACATGTATCCCCCTATTTTGGTTGTGAAATCTCTAGATAAGCATAAACAAAAAACAAGACGAATATCTATGAGCACTACATATTGTATTACAATTATTTTTGGGCATGTATACAATTGTAGTGGAAGTTCCTTGATGATCCCTATGGTCTGAACTGATTATCCATTTAACTGCATTACATCTTTGACTAATGGCTCATATTTTATCTTTAACTAGCATCAACTTTTTCTTGGGCATAACTATGGTGCTTGCACCTGAGTCTATCATTGAGTTATGCAGTAACTTTTTCCCCACTATTATAGTCATGTAAAAAGGGTTAGGTTTAGGTTTTCCTACCCCTTCTTTTAAATTCACTAGGGTAGACCCTAATTGTGGTTGAGTTACTTTGGGTTGCTCCTTCCCTTTGTCTACTAAGGCTTCCTTAGTGCTAGTAGCTTTTGGTTCATTCTGATCCTTTAGAGCTTCTTGTAATAATACCTTCTATTCTGGAATAGCTAACATATCATATAATGATAGATTAGTAGGAGCTTTCTTCAACTATTCCACCATATTCATTGGTCCTTGTGACTGCACTTTAGGGTAATAAGGATACCTTGTTCTTTCAATTGTTTGGTTGGTGAATTCTTGATTCTGTATTATCACTGGGATGTTTTGTCTTGCTGTGGGAGCATTAGAAGCTTGATTTGATGGTCCTTTTCTAGTTTTAGTTGTTATATCAGGAATGATTTCTAGGGTCTCTATCATCTTTCTCTTCGACCGAGTATAATAATCTGACTAAACCTAGGGGTTCTTGGAAGTTGATGCTTCATTGATGGACACATATTCTTCTCCCCCAATCCATGAGAATAGTGCATGCTCAGGGGCAATCTCTCCTTCCTACTCTAAAGACATACCTTACATTTGAGCTACTATTACTACATTTTGGACACCAAGTGACTAGTGTGGATATGGTCCTAACGATGTCCTGGTCTGGTCCCCCATTCTTCTTTGTTTTGCCACTCTTTGTTGTAAATTTTCTCTCAAGAAATATTTAGGCATATATGCATTATTACAAGGGAAGCACCATGCATTTATCTCTTCAGCTACATTATTCCACCTAGTGACCAACTCTTTCCCTAGATTAGGTGTGACTATTTGTAATGGTGTTTGCATAGGGACAAGCTTATTGGATGGCTATGAAAAGGTTGGTCTCTGGGGCCCTTGATACTAGTTTGGCTAATATGGGGGTCTATTCCCTTAAAATCCCTAGTAAGGAGGCTTTTGATATGAGGTCTATTGCCTATTGAGGTTGATAATCTCATTAGAAAAGATTCTGAGAATGTTCTTGATATCATCTATTTCTGATGAAGAGGAAGATGACGTTGAGGTTGATGATGTTTGTGATGGGGGAAAGGTATACATAGAAGTAGTGACTTGAGGAACATTAGGGTCTTCTTCTTGAATAGGAATAGATAATTCAAGGAACATGGGTATAGGGTGCCTTGGAGGTAATTTTCCAACATTTATCAGGCTATTTTCTACTCTAACAACTAGATCATATGTTGTGGGAAGGGTTTGCCCTCCTAATTATTGGATCATAATCAAACTATCATAATTGAAAGCTTTAAGATAGAAGACAATTGCCATACTTGCTGATGGTAAGACCACAACTGGGACTCTTTTCCAAGTTTTCTAGAATTTGGTATTGAAGTTAGTTATGGCCTCTTGAGGTGCTCTTTTTATGGTGATTAATTGTTGCAAGAGAGACTACCTATTTCCCTTTTCACTGAATCTAGCATATAATGCATCTCCTAATTGGTCCCAAGTACCAATGATGTTTGATCTTAGAGATTGGTACCATTCAAGAGCTCTTACTTTAAAATAAGTGGCTAGCAATCTCAGAGCTATATTTTTCTCTGTAATATAATGCACAGTGCACACATCTGCCACATCTTGCAAATGTTCGGCTAGAGTCTTGAAGTCTTCTCCTATGAATTTAGGTAATGTCTTTAGAGAATTAGTAGGGATATATTCCCATGTGTTGGGAGGTGTTAGAAGAATGAGTGGGCTACCACTATTTTAGTTAACAAAATTTCTATTAGGAGCTGGGGCACCCATTTGTCCTCCTAAAGTATTTTGCTAGGTTGTTCTTCTTCTTGAGGTAGTTGCCAATGGTGGAAATAAAAGTCCTAGAGTAACAATGCATCAGGCTCATGTAATCAGTCTGGGGCTCTGACTTCTTGTAGTGCATCGGATCATGTGCTTCTAATCAGGTAACAAGTAAACTTAGTCCCATCGGAGGTGCCAAAAAATTGTTGATGTTTAATTTTGCAAGAAATAACTAACAATGGGAAATTTCAAGAATGTGGGACTTGATTCTTGGAATGACGTCCAAATTTTTAAGAAGTTGACTCTTCTCTATTGTTTTGAGGTAAAGAAAAGAAAAAACAAGATTATAAAGGAATACTTAAAACTACTAAGGCAATGTGCCAAAATCATTATCTAACTCTAACAGCACAGTGATTAAACCTAACAGAGTCTACTAGTAAAGTTAAAGAGCATAAAACATGATTAATATTTCTAGTATATATATTAGATCAACCAAAGGATCATAATAAAAAGTAAGAAACAAGAATAAGAAATAGATTACAATTTGCACATGAAACACCACTCTCTTCATTGACTCATAGGAGAACAAAGTACAAGAGGCAAATATTTGCACAAAATACAATATTAGATCCCTCAAAGAGAGGCACTTATTAAGGTCGTAAAATGCTTCTACTCTAGCTTTGTTGATAAAAACTCTCTTTGATCCTTTCATGTTTCTAATCCATGCTATTTAAAGCACAAACCTCCTTCAAAAATCATTTGTAACTGATAAAATGCTTTAATTGTAACTTCCTCAAATATCGGCTTGACAACTGATTGCTCTAGTTAACTAACTCTTTCTATTTCAGCTGCAATGCTATAGATCTTCTTGAGAATATTGACTCTTTGTTCATATGTGCCATTATAATTATTTTAACCATCATATTCTATGCCTAGAGACTCATAAAATTGACGCATGCCAGCCTCCATTATATTCTCTGATTCCTACTATATCATAGACTCTCCTCCTGACTCTCGTGTCCCAATGCTAACATCTGTCTATAACAACCAATGGTGCAATAGATAGAGTTCTTTGAAAATGAGGTACAATACAACACATGTCATTGAAACATGTGGAGTCTTCCACTACATTCTCTTTCTCAACAAAAGAGACACGTGGCAGACTGGTGCATCTTCTAAAAAACTTTATCAAATAGACTCTTTAAAACTACACCTTGCTGACAAGTGGCTTTTTCTGCTGCATTCCTTATAAGAGTTGGGCCCATTTAATAATCAATGGTGAGACACGTGGAAGCTCTCACAACACTTTGAAGCCTTAACAAAAGGGACTCTTTATTATGCATAGTGCTGAAGTGCAACATCTTCCACTATCATCTATTGAGACTCATGATTTATTAAAAGCTAATAATGACATCACAAAACTTTTCCTTTTCCTTTTTCCCTTAAAAAATTGGAGACTCATTGTTCCACCATGTGGAGGCTTTGTGCAAGCTGGGAGAGTCTTTTGTTTCAAGAGTTCTTCAAATGAGCACTGTTGACCTATTTTCCTCTGTCTAGAGCTAAATAGGTCACCTTGTATATTCCTTGAATATCCTTTAGAAAATGACCCTATAAAGCTTAAATATTTCAATTACCCATGCTCTTCCTTGCCAAAAATCCCAAAAATCTCACCTTGAGAATCCTTACAAAAAACCCAGAAAAATGCAGAAACCTTTTGTCTTTAAGTGCTTTCCATCGCAAATAATTCTCAGTTTTATACTTAGTCATGTTTATATATGCATATGCAATTGTATGTTTCTTTGTATGTTCACATTGTATGTTCAAATATACAAAGGGAACATACAATGGTATATACATAGGCCATATACAAAGGTGAATGTACATCAGCAAGATACATAAGGTATATACAAGGGGCAGACATACAAAGGATTTTCGGCATGACATGCTTATCAGCAGCTCAACTCATAGTCTCTTCGATGGCCGATGAAGCATACAAGGAAGACATACAATTGTATATACAATCCTAAGATACAACTTTCTTCAGTGAGACTTTGCATATCGGTGACTCAGCTAAAGGTCTCCCCGACAGCCAATGCATGCGCACATACAAAGGGGGAGATACAAAAGGGGGGGTTCACTTTTTGCATGTATACGTGATTGTATCTTTGCACATAAATTTGCATATGCAATCCTAAGATACAACAGTCAGATGCAACGTTTGTATGTACAAGTGCAATTGTATGTAGTTCTGCTTGTATATTCGCATTGTATATGTGATATACAAGGTAAAGATACCAAGGGAAGACATACAACCTGGACGCAACTGGAGAATCAAATGCAGCGAATATCATTCTGGGATCCGTAGTTTGTATGTTGAAGTGTGTATATGTGCCGATATGCAAAAGGTAGAGATATTGGCCAGACCTGTTCTAAAGTTACAATATGGTTGATAAACCATTTGAGTTTCACATTGTATGTATGTGCGATTGTATCTCATATACAATTGCGATGTACAATGCAGATACAAAGGGATTTTTTCAGCAAGACATAGTGCATCGGCGGCTCTATTTGTGGTCTTTCTGATGGCTAATAAAGCAGGCAAATGTTCAGCGATGGGTCCTAGTTTTCAGATTAGCGACCAATGGAGTGATGACACGTGGCAGGGGATACATACAAAAGGTGATGCAAAAGTCAAGGTTGGTTTTTGTATGTTGGCGATTGTATGTATATACATTTGCACACACAAGCATATACAAAAAACACATGTAAGGGTATCTACGAGACCATGCTTATCGGTGGCTCAACTCACAGTCTCCCCGACAGCCCAATATATACCATAGTTGTATATACGATATGCAAATGCAAGATCCAATTGACCATAACTTTGACCACCCATATCTCCCTTATTCTGGCAAATTTCAACATACTTCAAAAGGCAAATATGCTTGTTTTTGCCTCCTCTTTCATCTGGTGGGATTTATGGAGAATATCTTCATTTTCAAAATTTGATGCAAGTCTACAGGCTCGACTGACTGGACGTTTCAGTGACCAATTTGGCATATGCAAATGCAGATATTTGTTGCATTTATGGGTGCAGGTCGATTATTTAGCAGCTCACATTAAAGATTCAAAATATCTTTTATCTGCCCCAATTCTAGATCTTTTATTCCATAACTTCTTGCAGGTGGATGTCCCTTCAGATGCAGATATTTTCCTGATACAGCCCATGGGGCGAATTTATTGTAACCGACTTAGGTCAGGTTCTAAATGCTATATATGCATAAGCTTGAGATGTAAATAAGGTTGGACATTGGAAGATTTAGTTATCTTTATGCTTCTGATTCCAAACAGAGCATTCCTAGACTGTAACCATGTCTTCTGATTGAATACATGCTAGTTATTTTACCTCTTCATGCTATTTTAACCCTATGTGATCAAAGAATGATGTGTTTGTGAATGTTTAATTCCTTCTAGTCATCTCTTGCTCCTTGCCTCTGTTAAAATCAGCTTGATCTGTATATGTTTATTGGTTGTATCCAATCATTTTGTGTGTTTTGTCAGTTCTATGAAGTTTTCTTTTATTGTCTAGTGCATCACCCTTATTTTTTAAGTTTTTTAGTTTTATCTTTCATTTAAATAGCATTCCTTCTCCCTTTTCCTCTGTAAATCCAGTAGATTTTAGGTGATACCTAGCTAGGAAGCCAGCCTTCTCTGAAGGTTCTTTCCAAACATAGGTGACCCATAGACCTTGGAAAGATCCCATGTTTCTCCAGATTGTTAAAGTTTTACAACTGTAGCAAGGGTGCAAATTTGGGTGAGAACAGTTTTTGGCATGCCCGGTGGGACTTTAAAATCATTTTGCTAGTTATGATATGCTACCAGCATTATCAGTCTTTTAAGAGGCAATTTTTTATATATCTGGCGACTCATACTGAGAAAGGACAAGTAGATCAGCGTTGCTGTTACATTTTATGAGAGAAATACAAACTCAGAGTTTGAGTTCACTTGATTATTTGCAGTTGTCTCTACCTAGAAGACAGAGTAGAGTTGTGGTAAGGACTCCAATTTCTAAAAGAATACAATCAACTCCACCAAGTTTTAGGCCAGTCGCACCTATAGTTCCTATACCGATTCAAGCAAACCTACCTCCAGCTATTCCAATGGCAAGAAATCATCCATTTGTGGCTTTTGATGGGGGCAACCCATTGAATTTGACGGTGCATGATAATATACCCATGGCAGCTTTGAAAAGCCTGCCCTATTTCACTAGGGAGGATCAAACTACCCCAATTGAGCATATTAGAGACGTAGCTTCTATATGTGGTGTTCATCATGTAACTCAAGAAAATGTAGCCATCAGGCTGCTGGCTACCTCATTTAAAGGAAAAGAATTATAGTGGTTCAGGAGTTGCAAACCATTGCAACTTGGGATGATCTAGGTGATAAGTTGAACAAACAATTTCAAGATAAGTCAGATAACTTATCGCTGGTTGAACAGATGACTACAATAAAGAGAGCTCCCTAGGAGCAAATGATGGATTTCAACTTCTAGTTTCAAAAGACATGGAATAGAATTCCTGCCATGGTAAGGCCTCCATCAGAATATGCATTTCTGTATTTTTTGAAAGCTCTAAATAGTGGCATTTCAGTAATGATACAATCGTTGGGAGGTATAAGTTTACCTGATGCATATGAAATAGCTATTAGAGTAGAAAACAACCTGATTTAGGTTGGGAAAATAGCACCTAGACTACCAGTGCCCATTTTTCCTGAGATTCAAGCTTTAATGCCTTTGCCTATCCCATATTTTGCCCCTTTACCTGCTACAGCATCATTGCCAAGTACTGCCAATCCTGAAGCTACTGTGCCTAGCTCATCCCAAGAGTTAAGAGAGATAAAAATAGCCAACAGAAAATAGAGAATATCTTGCAAACTTTTGGGAATGAGCTGGTCAACATAAAAAAGCAGCAGTCTCAGAACAGACAGCCTTATCAGCCACATAGCCAAGGGTAAAATCAGCCTTATCAAGGGAAAAACCAACCATATCAAGCCAATAGGCCTCCATATCAAGGCAATTACCAGGGTACCAGGCAGAATGTGAACCAGAGGCCTTTTCAGCCTTACAATCCTGTACCCATTAATGCAATTAGGGACCTTGTCCCTGTTCAAAATAACCTTGTAGCCGAGTATGAATGGTGTTTTCCATCCAATCAGCCACATAGTTAGGCAACCTGTTCAAATGGAGTGATAAATCAGGCTCTAATAATACAAAATGTTGTAGTTTCACAGCCAAACACACCGAGTGATGGGGCTCTATAGCAGAAAGAATAGCCTCATAATGATACTGCCTTCATAAATTGGTAGGGAGATGAATTATGTGGCATAAACAGAGATGATACTTTAGTTGCAGCAAATACCAAAGCTAAAAAGAGGGGTTATGAGATAGATCAAGCAACAAATAAAGGAAAAGGACCTACTGATTCTTCTACATCCTAGATTCCCCATATATTGCAAAGGAATACTCAAGCAGCTGCCAGGGAACAACCTCATTTGTGGGTTGATATTGCAGCTACAAAGTCACATTAGAAGGTAAACGTCACTCCACCTTTTAATATCATTGAAAATATGAAGAAGATGAATGTGACAATGTCTATGTGGGATTCCCTAGCCATCCCAGGTTAAAAGGACATGTTACAATCTGCCTTGTCTGATTTAAAAGTGTCAAATGATGTAACTGTTGACCCAATTAGGGTTGTTCTTACAAATTCATCCTAGGACAACAATAAACAACCACATAAGAGTGCTAAACCACTTCCATTCTTTGTGTCATTAATAATTGGAGACAAGTTAGTACATAACTGCATGGTGGATAGTGGTGCAAGTAGTTCTGTAATGCCAAAATAGATTGCAGACCAATTAGGATTGAAATACCAACCCCTTACGAAGGGTGTACTCTAGTTAGATGGCACAACCATTAACACTGTAGGTGTGATAAAAGATCTAGGTCTCACTTTGCACACTTGCCCAAATGTTTCCATTTCTCTAGAAGTGTTCATCATAGATTTACCTCCTCATTTTGCCATGTGTTTGTCAAGAGAGTTCATAGCCAAGATAGGAGGATATTTATCCTCAAATTGGTCCCACATGTTTTTTAGGACCCGATATGGCACAAAAGTGATCCTAAAATCTGAATTGCTTGCCAAATATCACATAGAGCCTTATGTCCCAAGTGCTGTTAATGCAAATTGCATTATTTTTTATGATCTTGAGCTTGTTGCCACTCAAGAGTTGCAAACTAAAAGTATACCAGAAGTACTGTTAAAGGAGTGGGCCTTAGAAAATATTGTAGATGATCTCGAAGGACACATTCAAGAAACTCGTATGGGAGTTTACATGCTGCACGAACCTGAAACATAAATTCCAAACCTTGTAAAGAGTGCAGAGCAGCAGATAGAACAACAAGATGAGGTATGGAAAATGTACTTTGATGGCTCTAGGAATAGGAATGGATCTGGTGGTGGTGCAATGCTTGTGTCTCCACAAGGTGATAGATATTATTCTGCTTTCCGTTTTGCTTTTTCATGTACAAATATAACTGCTGAGTATGAAGGGTTGATTCAAGGTTTGCAGTGGGCAAGAAAGAGGAAAGTTAGCTGTTTACAGGTGTATGGGGATAGTGAACTCATTATGAATCAAATGAGAGAACTGCATATTACAAAGAATGATGTTTTGAAATGCTATAAACATAGGGTATGGGATATGGTTGAGGAGTTTGATGCTTTCAATCTAATCTCTATTCCAAGAAATTAGAACTACCATGCAGATAGGTTAGCTACGATTGGGGCTCAGTTTGATATCCCCAATGATATTCAAAGAGAAAAGGTACAGCCTCATGTGAAGATAGTTGATAGGCCCTCTATTCCTGACAATAACATTCATTGGCAGGTTTTTGAGAGTGATGAGTAGATTCTGCATTTCCTATTAGAAGAGGATGAGTTTTCTATGATGAATTAGAACAAAATCAAACAACAATATGATGATGATCAAGTTGTTCAGCTAAGGACTAATAAGCTGCCCAGAGGATTGGTAACCCTGGAATCTATTTTTGGTATTGATGATCAGCTGAAAAAGAACAAAACCAGCATGTAGGTCAAAGAGGAACATTATGAGGAGCTGGAAATTTTCAAAGGTAAGCTTCTCAAAATTGGTAAAATCTATTCACCTGAGGATAGGAAGGCTTTTATTGCTCTTTGTCAAGAATTTGAAGCTGTGTTTGCTTGGGAATACTTAGACTTAAAAAAGTTTGACCCTCATATTGCCCAGCATACTATAGAGTTAGAGCCAGGTGCAGAACCTGTGAAGCAGAAACAAAGACCTTTAAATCCAAAACTTGAGCCTTTGATGATTAAGGAATTAACTAAGCTGATCGAGGGAAACATCATTTTTCCGATCAAGCATACTTCCTGGGTCTCAAATCTTGTTCCTGTGAGGAAAAAGAATGGAGAGATTAGGTTGTGCATTGATTTTAGAGACCTCAATAGAGCCTCCCTAAAGGACCACTACCCATTGCCCTCAATGGAGTAAATTCTGCAAGTAGTGGCTGGTTCAGAAAGATTCTCCTTACTCGATGGATATTCTAGTTATAATCAAGTATTGGTCAAGGAGGAAGATCAATTTAAAACTACTTTTACCACCAAATGGGGCACCATGGCCTACAGAAGGATGCCTTTTGGTCTGTCAAATGCTGGCTCTACTTTTTAGAGAGCTATGGATATGGCTTTTAAAGGTTTGCTTTATAAATTGGTACTTGTGTACCCTGATGACATCACAATTTTTTCTAAAGATGCAGCTGAACATTTATCCCACTTGAGGCAAGTATTTGAGAGATGTAAAGAGTTTGGGATATCTCTCAATCCCAAGAAATGCATTTTTGTTGTGCATGAAGGCAAGCTTTTAGGACACATTGTGTCAAAAGAGGGAGTTACCATTGATACAGAAAGAGTAAGAGTTATTTTGAAGCTGCCTTTACCCAATCACAAGAAAGGACTACAAAGTTTTAATGGCAAAATTAATTTTCTGCGTAGATTTATACCTGACATTGCAAATTTATTGAAGCCTTTGACCTCTATGTTAAAGAAAAATGTAGTTTTTAGTTGGACAAAAGAGGCCAAACTCATATTTGAGTCCATAAAAGAAGTGTTATCGGTTGTGCCAGCTCTGGTAAATCCTAATTTTTCAAAAGATTTTATTTTGTATGCTTATGGCGGTCTAGATACAATTTATGCAATTCTGGTACAATAGCAAAGTGAAGGCTTTGAACAGCTAATTGCTTTCTTTAGTCAAGGACTGGAAGAGTATGAACAGTGGTATAGTTTCATTGAAAAACGTGTCCTTGTAGTGGTAAAAAGTCTAAAGAAGTTCAGGCATCTTATTTCTAACAATAAGGTACATTTGATGGTTGCTCACCCTAGTGTGAAAGAGTTCCTGTTAGGAAAAGATGTTAATGAGAAAAGGGCTAGTTGGATTACCAAAGTCATGGAGTATGACGTAGATATCAAGATAACCAGCTCATAAGAGGTAGAGAACTCAGTGAACAGCTTGCTACTAGTTCTGAAAATGAAACAAAGAAAGAAGAAGAGGTGCTTCTGACCATTGAAGATGAACATCAGGATGATACAACGATAGTGGGAGTAGGTTGGGTTAATGACATGACTCATTTTTTACAAACTGGTGAATGTCTAGCAGGTTTATATAGAACCAAGAGAAGATATTTTAGACTGCAGTCTATTCCATATGTTTTAATTAATGGCATCCTTTTCAGAAAGGATTTTAATGGTGTGTTGTTAAGATGTATTGATAATGATCAAACTGACAAGATGCTGCATGAGTTTCATGATGGAACAGCAGGGGGTCATTTTGCCCCAAGGACTACTGCTTGGAAAATAATGAGAGTTGGATATTACTGGCCCAGCTTATTCAAGGATGCTCATGCATGGGCCAGAAAGTGTGTAAAATGTGCCATTTTTGTAGGCAAAGAAAGGTTGCCAGCTTTACCTCTGCAGCCAATTCAAGTAGAACAACCCTTCATGAGATGGGGCATCACTTTTATAGGTCCCATTAACCCACCGTCAAGTGCAGGTCACAGGTGGGTACTTACAGCAACAGACTATTTCACAAGGTGGACTGAAGCAGTGGCTCTGAAGGAATCCAATGAGAATGTTGTTTTGAACTTTTATTGTGATTTGGTATCTAGATTTGGAGTACCTGAGTCAATTATCTCTGACAATGCTTTAGCCTTTGTGGGATTGAAAATAACTGACTGGGCTGTGAAGAATGGAATCTATTTAAACACTTCATCAAATTATTACCTACAAGGTAATGGTTTGGCTGAATCTACAAATAAGAATCTCATAAGGATTATTAAAAGATCAATGGAGGACAACCAAAGAACCTGGCACACCAATTTGAAATCTTCTTTATGGGTAGATAGAATAACTTCCAAGAGGTCTATTGGAAACTCTCCATATATGTTAGTTTATGGAAGAGAGGCAAGATTGCCTGTGTCTGTCGAGCTGCCAGCACTTGATATCATGAATTAGTTGGAGATGTTTGAAGAAGAAGATCCCATGGCTATCAGATATGCTCAACTTATGGAGCTTGAAGAGATCAGAGATAAAACTTTGAAAACTATGGAGTATCATCAGCTTCAAACAAAAAGAGTTTTTGATAAGAGAGCCACTCCCAGAATTTTTAAGGAGGGTGATATGGTACTCAAATGGGATGAGTTGAAAAGTAGGCGAGGGAAGCACTCCAAGTTTTACAGCATGTGGAGTGGCCCATTTATCATTACTGAATGCAAGGAGCATAATACATTTCAGTTATCAAACATGTATGGAGAAAATTTGCCTATCCCAGTCAATGGGATACACCTAAAGAGGTGTTTTGAGGTATGACTTGTCTTGTAAAATAGTAGATTAGGTTTCTTGCTTTCAATAAGTGCTGCTGCAAAATAGTTAGATACTTTTTATTTTCCCTAAGTGCTGTCTAGCACAGTTAGTTGGGTTGCTCCAACATTTTGTTTTGTTTCGGTCTTCCAAGTGTTCTTCTTTGCTAATATGCTGAGTTACTAAGGTTAGGATTATTTCTTAAAAGTATATTTTGAGTCTCTATATGACTCCATGCCCAATGGATGCTTAAGGCCACTGGTCTAATCATTTAGCAGACAAACATGCCTTAGAAGTCACTAAATTGTTGACCTATTTTCCTCTGTCCAGAGCTAAATAGTTCACCTTGTATATTCCTTGAATATCCTTTAGAAAATGACCCTATAAAGCTTAAATATTTCAATTACCCATGCTCTGCCTTGCCAAAAATCCAAAAAAATCTCACCCTAAGAATCCTTGCAGAAAACCCAGAAAAACCCAGAAACCTTTTGTTTTCAAGTGCTTTCCATCGCAGATAATTCTCAGTTTTATACTTAGTCATGTTTATAAATGCATATGCAATTGTATGTTTCTTTGTATGTTCACATAGTATGTTCAAATATACAAAGGAAACATACAATGGTATATACATAGGCCATATACAAAGGTGAATGTACATTGGCAAGATACATAACATATATACAAGGGGCAAACATACAAAGGATTTTTGGCTTGACATGCTTATCGGCGGCTCAACTCATAGTCTCTCCGATGGCCGATGAAGCATACAAGGCAGACATATAATTATATATACAATCCTAAGATACAACTATCTTCGGCAAGACTTTACATATCAGTGACTTAGCTAAAGGTCTCCCCGACAGCCGATGCATGTGCACATACAAAGGGGGAGATACAAAAGGTGGGGTCCACTTTTTGCATGTATATGCGATTGTATCTTTGCACATAAATTTGCATATACAATGGCATATGCAATCCTAAGATACAATGGTCAGATGAAACATTTGTATGTGCAAGTGCGATTGTATGTAGTTCTTCTTATATATTCACATTGTATATGTGATATACAAGGCAAAGATACAAAGGGAAGACATACAACCCGGACGTGACTGGAGAATCAAATGCAATGAATATCATTTTGGGATCCGTAGTTTTTATGTTGAAGTGCGTATATGTGCCGATATGTAAAAGGCAGAGATATAGGCCGGACATGTTCTAAAGTTACAATATGGTTGATAATCCATTTGAGTTCCGCATTGTATGTATGTGCGATTGTATCTCATATACAATTGCGATGTACAATGCAGATACAAAGGGATTTTTTCAGAAAGACATAGTGCATTGGTGGCTCTATTTGTGGTCTTTCCAACGGCTAATAAAGCAGCCAAATGTTCAGCGATGAGTCCCAATTTTTAGATCAACGACCAATGGAGTGATGACACGTGGCAAGGGGATACATACAAAAGGTGATGCAAAAGTCAAGGTTGGTTTTTGTATGTTGCGATTGTATGTATATACATTTGTACATACAAGCATATACAAAAAGCACATGTAAGGGTATCAGCGAGACCATGCTTATCAGCGGCTCAACTCATAGTCTCACCGACAGCCCGATATATACCACAGTTGTATATGTGATATGCAGATGCAAGACGCAGTTGACCATAACTTTGACCGCCCATATCTTCCTCATTTTAGTGAATTTCAACATACTTCAAAAGACAAATATGCTTGTTTTTGCCTCCTCTTTCATCTGGCGGGCTTTATGGAGAATTTATTCACTTTCAAAATTTGATGCAAGTCTACAGGCCTGACCGACTGGATGTTTCAACGACCAATTTGGCATATGCAAATGCAGATATTTGTTGCATTTATGGGTGCAGGTTGATGATTCAGCAGCTCACATTGAAGATTCAAAATATCTTCTATCTGCCCCAGTTCTAGATCTTTTATTCCATAACTTCTTGCAGGTGGATGTCCCTTTAGATGCATATATTTTCCTGATACAACCCATGGGGTGAATTTATTGTAACCAACTTAGGTCAAGTTGTAAATTCTATATATGCATTAGCTTGAGATGTAAATAAGGTTGGACATTGGAAGATTTAGTTAGCTTTATGCTTCTGATTCCAAATAGAGCATTCATAGACTGTAACCATGCCTTCTGATTGAATACATGCTGGTTATTTTACCTCTTCATGCTATTTTAACCCTGTGTGATCAAAGAATGATGTGTTTGTGAATGTTTAATTCATTCTAGTCATCTCTTGCTCCTTGCCTCTATTAAAACTAGCTTGATTTGTATATGTTTATTGGTTGTATCCAATCATTTTGTGCGTTTTGTCAGTTCTGTGAAGGTTTCTTTTATTGTCTGGTGCATCACCCTTATTTTTCAAGTTTTTCAATTTTATCTTTCATTTAAATAGCATTCCTTCTCCCTTTTCCTCTACAAATCTAGTAGATTTTAGGTGATACCCAGCTAGGAAGCTGGCCTTCTTCGGAGGCTCTTTCTAAACACAGGTGACCCACAGACCTTGGAAAGATCGCATGTTTCTCCAGATTGCTAAAGTTTTACAACTGCAGCAAGGGTGCAAATCTGGGTGACAACAAGCACCATTCTAACACTTGGCAACTTCCACTACCTTCTAGACTCTTAAACACTCTTTTCTCCACTTCGATGTTCGTATTGCAAGTATGTGCTAACTGGTGTTGTCATTGATGTTAACATGCTTGTGTTGTCATTGGTGTAAACTGTGTCTTTTGATATTGCTGATTATTTCTTGATTGAGTTGTAATGCTAAGGTGAATTGAATGGATTGAACAAGTGTTGATGTTGTTGGTATATTGTTCTTGTTACAGAGTTTCTATGTACTTTTGTGAAAATTTGCTCTCCAAGTGGAACCAATGTCTTGCAGGATACTATCTAAGTTTTTGCTTCGCATTTATTCTATGTTAAAGAACTGAGTATGAGATTTGGATATGTTTTAGAGAAGTGTTTGAAGATGCTAGATCTAGAATTTGGTGGTTTAGATCATTGTACAATGGAAGTTGTGTTCACTAGTTTGAAGACTATATTTGATAGGGTTTATGAGTTGCATAGATGTGTCTGGGATTGATGCAGAGCTAACTACACAAATACCATAAAGGGTCACAAAAAACCACATATGAGGAAGAGAATATAGGGGATGGTAGGGCAAAACAACTCTTCTAGGCCTCAGTGGACCAAGCTACAACACTTGACATCAAATAGGACATGATTGTCCTCTCACTGTCCACGACTTCAACACTACATAACAACCCCATTTTTTGGTTCATATAGATTGGAACCTTTCCAAACTTTCTAGGGACCCTAGACCTTCTAGGTTTGACTGTCCCAAGCTCACAAAACTATCAAAAAGCTCTAGAGGTTCCTTCTAGTACCCTGTCCTTCACACTCTAACCAACTTCCTTGTCGCCCTCCTAAAGGGACTGTCATGCAATAACTTTTGATGGAGGCCTCCAAACATGACTATTATGAGCTTTTTGAGTACCCATTATCTTGTTCTTCAACATATCTTCCATGCAAGGTGGGTTGTTTACCAACATATGGGTCAAACTAGGATTGTTGCTGCCGTCCTAAGCCAAATTAGGCCTCCTTCTACTCCACAAGTGCATGAAAATGATAACCCACTCCACAAATTCTTGTTCCCAGGTGTTGGAGATGTTGTATACTAATAAATTTAACTAGTTTCAAGGTCCTTAACCACCACAAAACTACCTTATTTTCAAAAACAAACTTTGCCCATGCTTGGACAGTCCAACACATAGTGATATGAACACAAATCTACCTTTTTGTTCCAATCTTCTACTCTTACACATAGAACCATTAGAGATACATGTGAACTAGACCTGATTCATTCCTTTTCATACATGGTGTAGGATTGGGGTGCTATAAATCCATTGATTTTGCAAAACCCTCAAAAAACCTAGGAAAATGAACAGTTTTAGAAAAAACACTATATAATCCTTCAATTACAATGAAATTACTTCCAACCTATTTTAAATGCAAGGTATCTCATCCTATTTTCATTCTTCAGTCATTTGGATTCTTGACCATTAGCTACAGGACCATACTAATCAAGGGAGCAACAATAAAACAGTGACAAAACTATAAAATAGAACAATAGGAAGAAAAATGTTTGACAAAATCCTCAACCAACAATGGAAATCCTCCAAATTTGGTGCAAATGAAAGGTAGAATCATCCATCACACCATTCTATACATAAGGCATCAAAAACAATAATGTACGACCAAGGAAAATGAGAGGGAACGGCAAAATTCAGAAAAAATAGAAATGGGACAGCAAAACAACATTTTTCTTTATTCTTTTGTCTTCAAAACTTCATCCATTCCTCCATGCATTCGACCACACACCTCTCAAATGCTTTTTTTACATATGTTTATATCGTTGTCTCTTATTTCCATCATGGGAAGAGGCTAAGAATAGCCTAACGAACTGATTTTTCCTAAAAAACTATTTTTTCCTAATTTTAGACTGTCACAGTCTTACATGACTGCAGACCACTAAATTATTCTTAATCTCTACTACATAAAATAACTAAAATCAACATCCACTACATGAGCATACCTATCTGATGGGGACAACTATGGACTTAGAAAAACCTATCTTGTTTGAAACATTTCAAGACCTATGTAATGCTCCAAGTCTCCCTACCAATTCAAGTGCTCTCAGACATTTTCTACCCAAAATGCCTAACTCAAACTAATCAGTCTATTATAGAGGTGAAAGACCTATTAGTCTATTATTCTCCATACATACACTACTTTCTTGGTGTGGGACATTCTTCTTTGTCCTCACTGCTTTCCAAGATTTTCCACTTGCAAGGCCTATAGCCTTCTTGAGTCCATTATTAGCCCTCCTCTCTGGGTCTAGGGTCTAATTGCTTAGTACTCAATTCTTCCTACTCTCACCCATGCTTCTTCTTAGACTAAAACTTGCATACCTAGTCGGGCTATGGCAAAGCTCACCTAGGACAAGTTCTTACTATCTCTCATTGACAATTTTACCATCTCCACAAAAAGAAAAACAAGAAAAGAGATCTCTGCTTGATGGTCCTCCATGACTATATAGACGAATTGCAGGAACATCAAGACAGAGACTGTATATGCCTAAAAATGACATGATTCATTCTAAATAAATATTCTTAATATTTATTTCCCTTCTAAATTTCTCCCACCATTCTAAATAAATATTCTAAATATTTATTCCCCTCTTCTATCAATTAAATAAATATTCTAAATATTTATTCCCTTCTTCTATCAATTAAATAAATATTATAAATATTTATTCCCTTCTTCTATCAATTAAATAAATATTCTAAATTTATTTAATCAGTTAACTATTCTAAAATTAAATAAAAACCAATTTATTTAATTAAATTCCCTAAATTCTTCTAATATCTCACACAATTAAATAATCCTAAAATTATTTAATTATTCATAAATTCCTCTATTCTAAGTTCCAATTTCAAAAATTCACCTCACCTTCCACCTCATCTTTCCACCTCACTTTGTCCACCTCACCATGTTGCACATGTAATTAAATATATTAAATATTTAATTACCTAATATTCCCTCACCCACATGTCCCATTTCTTCTCTCAATCAAAACTGTTAACTAACCAATCAATTCTGTTAGCTCCTCAATTTATTGAGGTAACTGATAAATCAATTTAGCCAGTCCCTCAATCCATTCTTCTAACTGACTAATCAAGTTTGTTAACTGATCAGTCAAGGGAGTTAACTCTCCAATCAATTTTGTCAAATCCCCTCTTTCATGATGGAGGTGGGACACTTATCATATTCCTACTAGTTGCACATTCCTCAACCATTCTCAGCCATTGATCATCATACTTCTCCTCAACCATTGATTCTCATTCTTTTGAATCTATAAAAGAAGCCTTATCCTTCCATTCTAATCATCTAGATTATTTGTATTGTTACTCTGTAGAAATTCACTAGCGCGCCTTTGGTACCCCCAATACAATCTACTTGAGATCACCATTGTTGCTTCGAAGCTCATCTTCTTGGCATATTCATTATCATAGCCATTCACTATCAACATCCTTAAACACAGCAAAAGAGTGCACTCTCTGAGGGCCTACTTCATACAAACAAGGATGATCTTGATAGGCAACAATAGAAGTTTCGATTCAAGGAAGGTGTGCATTGTTTGATTCATTGCTTCATTTCATTTAATCTTCTTAGTTTCATTATTCTATTGAGTTATGGGTATTTGATGTTGTTTGTTGCATATTCATTATTGATCCTATTTTACCCTAACATTTTTGGTGCCCACCGTGGGGCCTTGCCCCCTTATCTTATCAAAATCTGAGCTTTTTCTGAAGACAGGTTCCGTACAGGCATCACACAGGCTAATCCGATGCATTTGAACAATTCCATGGTGCTTCTGTCTTCTGTTCCAGTGCTTATAATCTTACGGCGCTTTTAAACACTATTTCCAGCACTTATGTTCCTTTTCCTGGTGCATATGTTCTTACTGTGCATATATTCATTATTGTTGCGCTTTTAAATACTGTTACGACACATATGTTATTACTATGCATATGTTCATTACTACTGCACTTTTAAATACTATTCCGGTGCATATATGTTACCGCGCTTTTGTTGACTACTTCTGCGCATTTAGTCACTGAAGCTATGCTTTTGTAGTAGGTAATGATTTTAGGGTTTTTCTAAGAAGATTTGCTAATGCTAACATCTTTGTAGGTATTCTCTGGAGTTGTTTTACAGGATAGGTTCGGGTTTAGTTTCATAGAGTTGCATTTTGATAGTTCACACTTCACTTTCTAAAGGGATAGTAAAATAAATACTCATGCAAAATCTCACATAGCTTTTAATTAGGACGGTGGTAACTGTATCATTTGATATCTTGCATTGCAACATTGCTATCTTTTCAAAGTTATTGTTATCTGGTATAAAATTGAACTCATCATTGCTCTTAGGGTTAAAACTGAACCACTGCTATCTCAATTGACCAACATTTCAAAGTTAACAACTCGTGCTATCGTGGTATAAAACTAAAGTCATCACTAATATTTGGGTTAAAACTGAACCACTGCTATCTCGATTGAACAACATTTCAAAGTTAACAATTCGTGCTATGTGGATTAAAACTGAACTCACCATTGCTATCTCACTAAATCACTTCAAAGTTCTGTGCTTGCCCAAGTAGATTAGCCCATTTAGTTTTTCTACTTTTAACTAGGTTGGATTAATTAGTGTCTTCCGTGCTTATCAAATAACAACAGGCCTATGCTCTCCCCTTTACTGGGTGACCAAAATGCTAGACTTGTTATTCCATCTATTTAACCTTTAAGAGGGGCTTGCCCTTGGATGCACACCTATCCAAGTGGGAATGACATTGAGTGGAAACAGGCTAGACACCAAGCCCTACCAATCCACTTAAAACAAATATTCTTGAGGTGAAAACCTCCTGCAACAAGTGCTGCTATGTTACAGCGACGGCCAGCCTCCCCCAAAACCCTCTCAGGCACAACCCTTTGAGGCTGGGAGACTCCATAATGAAGAGTAGTGCCGCCGTATGTGTAACCACTTGAACAGTTGCCCACATTAAACACCTCTTGTTCTAGCAGCCAAAAACCCTTGTAATCCATTTCTAGCCTAAGATTTTTGTACTTGCTTTTGTTCCTTTTAGTCCAAAATAGAGTCAGAAAATACCACAAAAAAATTGAAAAACTATAAAATATTCTTTGTGCTTGCTATGTTTTCTTGCTGTTAATTCATAAAATTAGATCAAGAAGACCTTTTTCTAGCCAAAAATGCCAAAAACAACAGAAAATTCCAAAAAGTTGCAAAAAAACTGAGAAAAGCCAGAGCGGCGCATCCGTCCTCTATTTCTGCTCATTTGTGTCGACTAGCGGTGCATCTGTTTAGACCTACTGCACATTTATTGACTATTGCTGTGCATTCATATTTTACCAGTATAGCACATATACACTGACTTCCTACGCATCTATGGATTTCTGCTGCACATCTATTTCAGCGCATCCATGACAGTGAGTACTTGCACTATTTTTGAGAGAAAAATTTTACCTATTTGGAATACCCATTTCAGCCTAGCTTCACAATCAAAGATCAGGTTATACCTTGCAGTCAGTCTTCGTCCAATTCATCCAAGTATCTCTTTTCCGTCAATTGTCCCATTCACCTTCTGTCAAAACCTTTCTTGTCCCAAAGTTAGATTATTCCATATTAGTTCGACATAGGTCCCCTTTTCATATCCTTTGTGAATTCACGTAAGCCTAGTAGGTCACAGAACTTTACTAGTAGCCTTGTTGCATGACTAATCGCTACACAGTAAGACAGGTATCAACTACCGTTACTAGTGGCTACCATCTTGTGTCAACCATCTTACTTGAAGTCATTGAGTGAGAAATTCCTTTGTCCAAGTCTTGTCCTAGGTATCCTATTCACAACAATCTTAGTCAGTACCTCGCCAAAATTTCTAATCCTAGTCCACTTCATCTCGCATCACCTTGCATGGTCCTTACTAGATCTCAATACAAGAAGCAACTTGAAATGGCCGGCTCATCCAATCATATCGTCACACCTCATGATAGTGACGAAGAGATCTCTCATGAAGATTATGAAGGGAGCATCCAAGATCAGAAATTCCAATGTTTAGTAGAGAAGGTGCTCCATGTGGACCCTCATAAGTATTTCTATCATCTTGCTAGTCTCAGAATTAAACTCCCCACAGACACACCTACTAAAGGAGCAATCAAGATATACAAGGACACACCTACTTCAAATTACACAATGGATAAATCAAAGTTTTGGACCAAGAATAAGAATGTGGTCAACGATGGGGTAGTGGTTGCCAAGGCGGCAGCTCCCAAGCAACAACCCATATTCACTCTTAAAGGAGAAACAAACACCCAATAAACCATTCTCTCGGGAGCCATGACCATGGTTCAGTTCAAATCCAAGGAGAAAGTTCACACCATTAGGTGAGTCTCAAGATTCTGCATTAAGGAAGTTGTTGGCTAACAATGAAATCTCTCTACCGCCAACAAGTGATTATGAGCCTATAGTCCAACCTCCCTATTGGAAGGACACAGACTATTGTGAATATCATCGAGGAAGGGGGTATACAACCAACAATTGTATCTGTCTCAAAAATGTCAGACAAGATGTACTAGATTAGAACCAAGGAGGAACCCAACAACATACCTCCAATGAAACTCATGTGGCCTACAGGGATCTGCTTCTAAATCATGACAGACTGTACAACAACAATAACAACAACGGCAACAACAACAATAACAACAATAGGCCATACAACAACAACAACAATGGCAATAACAACAATTGCAACAAGCCAAATCAGAACAGTGAGAATAGTAATGCCAACTATGCAAGTGTACCATTTGACTATACCATAAATTGCATTTCCAAGCATGTCCCACAAATCAATGTCATCACGCCCAACCAATAATTAGGACCTAATAGAACTAGTTGTAGTATCATTACCCACAGTGGTAAAGTCACGCTCAATACCACCCCTCCAAGGTCGTCACCTTCTCCATCCAACTTCTGCCAGTATAATGTCATAGACCAATTACAGAAAACTCTGGCCCACATTTCTATCTTAGATTTGTTGTGTCTATCCATGTCCCATTAGGAGATCCTCAAAAAAGCCTTAGTGGAAACCATTGTCCCCACCAACTTGGCCCAAGAGAAGTTTCAGGCCATGATAGGTAATCTGACCTCTTCAAGCTCCATATCATTTACTGAGCAAGATGACCTCTCTGTATCTCAACCACATAACATCCCTCTACATATTGTCACCTTCATCCACAAGCACCGCATCAAGAGTGTTCTCATTGATGGGGGGGCGGTTTAAATATTTGCACATTAAAGCTAGTCCTTGCATTGGGGTTCTCCAAACAGGCAGTTGATCCAAGGAGGAAAATTACCATCAAAGCATATGACGAGGAAGAAAGAACCACAAAAGGAACAGTAGTCCTACCCATTCAAGTGGAACCAGTAATAAAAGATGTTGTGTGTCAAGTCCTAGATAGGGAGCTCACTTATAATATTCTTCTAGGGAGACCATGGATTCACGCCATGAAGGTTGTTCCCTCTACTTATCACCAATGCATAAAGTTCCCACATAATGGCAAGCAAGTCACCATTCAAGGCAACCCCGACCCCTATCAGCATTACAACTCTTTCCTTGCAAAACCTGAATGCGTCATACCAAATAACAGAGCATATATATCCCCTATCTTGTAGTATGATCATACTGCTAAATCCTCCTCATCCCGGCCCAAAGAATAGAAAATTACCATAAAAGAAAGTGGAGTAGGGGAATACTCCATTGAGCATAGCCTCAACCTTGCTAAGATGCCTGTATCTCCTAGATCTTTTGGCCAACCCAAACATTTTCCAAAGCCATCTGCTCCTCCTATAACTCCCGCAACTCCCTTTGTAAAATGGGGGACCTTATCTGATGAAACAGAGGAGAGAGATATCCTACAATGGATTTATACTGAAGAAGAGAACACAACGCAATATTTGCCTAGACTCCCAATGGAACTCTATGGGCGAGGCGAGGCTATCCTACATAGAATGGGATACAAAGGACAAGGCCCCATTGGCCTCAGAAAAGAAGGAATCATTGAACCTATTCAACCTTCTTTATCCTCATCAGCTAGAAACACAAGTGGCCTAGGATACAAAGGCAAGGGCAAGGCTAAAGAAAATGCTTGTCTTGTGGAAATGATCCAAACACTCCAGGAGGACAGTGACATGGATTCTAATGAATATGAGTGGGATGAGCTAACAGAACATTCCTATGACGACAAAGAAGTCGATACCATCCAAACTTTTAGCCCCTACCATGAGGGACAAATGCTACTGAATAGACCGATAGAGTCTGATTTGCCCATCTCTAAGATTATGGCTTTCGAGGAAGGTTCAAGTTCCATTGCAATAAATAACTTGGAGGAAAGTACCATCCTGAGTACCATCCCTACCAATGCTCCTAACATTTCCATTCACACTATCAATGAATTAGGTCTATCTTCTGACTCCCTCCCCCTCGTACATCCTGAGCTTATTGACTGGGATCTACGAGGAACTCCCCAATTAGACATGTTCCAAATTATATGGAACGTAGGGACCACTTACCCAAAGGAGATCATAAAGCTAGTTTCCTTATTGAACTTAATACTGTGGCTTACTTTGGAGAGGGTGCCAAGCCTTCCAGTCGTAAAAATATCAAGGTAAAAACTGGATCTAATGGTGAAAACTGCTTTGTGGCAGTGTCAGATCCCAAAACAGTAAAAATAAATGACGCATCCGAAGGTGAAAACCCAACCGTGGCACCTAACGATGGAAGGCTTGACACTCTCCCTAATGATATGTACCAGGAAAGGTCACAGATTGTGGTGGAACCGATAGAGCCTGTTAACATTGGAATAGAGGAATAGCCTAAGATTATCCACTTTGCTAAGTCTCTTACCCCACCAGAGAAAACTAGGTTTGTACCATTCTTTAAGAAAAAGAGAGGCAACTTCGCTTGGTCATATGCAGACATGCCAGGTCTAGACCCAAACTTGATTCTACATCATCTTCCATTGGATCTAAGAGTAAAACCAGTAAAGCAAAAGCTTAGAAAGATGCATCCTCACATAGCACTTTTGGTCAAAGAAGAACTCAAGAAATTACTAGATGTAGGGTTCATCAGAGCTATAGATTACCCGGAATGGATATCCAACATTGTGCCAGTGTCCAAACCAGATGGCCGAGTCAGACTATGCAATGATTTTTGAGACCTAAACAAAGCATGCCGCAAGGATGATTTTCCGTTGCCAAATATTGATATCATCGTCAACCTAACTGCAGGGCATACCATGTTATCTCTCATGGATGGATTCTCAGGGTATAATCAAATCAAAATAGCACCAGAGGACCAACATAAGACAGCCTTTACTTGTCCATGGGGCACTTTCTACTGCAATGTCATGCCATTTGGGCTAAAAAACGTAGGAGCCACTTATCAACGGGCCATGACAACTATATTTCATGATATGATGCATGTAACAATGGAAGACTATGTCAATGATATCTTAGTAAAGTTGCTCACAAGGGACTCACACCTGGATGTATTAGAAAAAGTCTTTCAAAGATTAGACCAATTCCAAGTCAAGCTGAACCCAAAGAAATGTGTGTTCGGAGTCACTTCAGGTAAACTGTGTAGACACCTAAAAATGTCTTCTACCATCAAACCGACTCCTGACATCCCTAAACATGTCAATTTCCCTCCTAACCAATTAATTAAATTTTTATTTAATTAATTATCCCTTCATTACCCTATTTTCCATCATATTATCCCCAAAATTGAATTAATTTCATTAATTCAATAGTCTAAAACCTTAGCCAATTGATTTAATAAATACGCAATATTTATTATTTCAATTTCCCTCTATCCTAAGTCCTAAATCCACCTCACAAATCCACCTCATCAATCCACCTCATCTTTCCACCTCAACTTTTCCACCTCACCATGTTGCACATATAATTAAATATTTTTAATATTTAATTAGCTAATATCCTCCACTCTCCCATGAGTTGAATTAAAAATTCAACTTGTCATATCCACTATCCCAAAAATAAATTTTTAATTCAATTGTCCTCCACTAATTGAATTTTTAATTCAATTATCCTTCACTCTTCCAGTAATTGAATTTTTAATTCAATTATCATCCACTAATTGAATTTTTAATTCAATGGTCCTCCACTAATTGCATTTTTAATTCATTTTTCCTCCACTAATTGAATTTTTAATTCAATTGTCATCCACTAATTGAATTTTTAATTCATCCATTATGAATTAAAGATTCACAAAAAATGAGAGCCATTGATCTCATCTTTTGATCCTCACCCTCCATTCCTTTTTCAAAAATCTATAAATGAAACCCTCACCCAAGTCATTCATAACAACTTCTTCTTGCATCAAAACCATGCCCGAATTTCTCTCAAATCTCTAATCTATCTATCCTCTAATCCTTCATCTACATTTGTGTTGAAAGCAAGAGCAATCCACATTTGAATCAAATAGGGTCATCTAATCTAGGAGCTCTTGGGTGCAAGCTTCCTCCTCCCTTAATGAGATTGGGTCTTCATGTGAGGTATAACTTTGTTGTGTTTTATGCAATTAGTTTGTGTTTTCACTTCATTTTGTTTTCCTAATCTACGGTCTTCTTTGAAATGATGTTACTTATCCACAACACCATCTCAAAGAGGGGCAAATGTAGACACCTAAAAATGTCTTCTACCATCGAACCAACTCCTGACATCCCTAAACATGTCAATTTCCCTCCTAACCAATTAATTAAATTTTTATTTAATTAATTATCCCTTCATTACCCTATTTTCCATCATATTATCCCCAAAATTGAATTAATTTCATTAATTCAATAGTCTAAAACATTATCCAAATGATTTAATAAATATGCAATATTTATTATTTCAATTTCCCTCTCTCCTAAGTCTTAAATCCACCTCACAAATCCACCTCATCTTTCCACCTCAACTTTTCCACCTCACCATGTTGCACATATAAATAAATATTTTTAATATTTAATTAGCTAATATCCTCCACTCCCCCATGAGTTGAATTAAAAATTCAACTTGTCATACCCACTATCCCAAAAATGAATTTTTAATTCAATTGTCCTCCACTAATTGAATTTTTAATTCAATTATCCTTCACTCTTCCAGTAATTGAATTTTTAATTCAATTGTCATCCACTAATTGAATTTTTAATTCAACTGTCCTCCACTAATTGAATTTTTAATTCAATTATCCTCCACTCTTCCACTAATTGAATTTTTAATTCAATGGTCATCCACTAATTGAATTTTTAATTCAATGGTCCTCCACTAATTGAATTTTTAATTCAATTGTCCTCCACTAATTAAATTTTTAATTCAATGGTCATCCACTAATTGAATTTTTAATTCAATTGTCATCCACTAATTAAATTTTTAATTCAATTTGTCATAACCCACTCTTCTCAAAAAAAAGATTTTTTAATTCATCCATTATGAATTAAAGATTCACAAAAAATGAGAGCCATTGATCTCATCTTTTGATCCTCACCCTCCATTCCTTTTTTAAAAATCTATAAATGAAACCCTCACCCAAGCCATTCATAACGACTTCTTCTTGCATCAAGACCATGCCCAAATTTCTCTCAAATCTCTAATCTATCTATCCTATAATCCTTCATCTACATTTGTGTTGAAAGCAAGAGCAATCCATATTTGAATCAAATAGGGTTATCTAATCTAGGAGCTCTTGGGTGCAAGCTTCTTCTTCCCTTGATGAGATTGGGTCTTCATGTGAGGTATAACTTTGTGTTTTTATGCAATTAATTTGTGTTTTCACTTCATTTTGTTTTCAATCATCCGTCATCTATTGTCAACTCTAATCAAACATTCCAATTCTTAATCCTTAATCAAAGATCATCTTTTGCAAATTAAACCTTGGTTAAGGACCTAGTCTCCTTCATCCTCCATCAATCCCCTCATCCAAAAGCGCAACCACAATTATCCACATCATTAACAAAATCCCCCAACATAATTATCAAACTCCAAATCCAAATCAACCCTCTTGCTTAAGATCATTAGTCTATCTTAAGCATAGAGAACCATCCAACACAAACAAATCAAATCAAATCATCTTAGGGACTTGAAATTTTGATCCCACCATCACAATCATCCATTATCCCCAATCATCCCATACCATCTCCAACAAAATGGATCTTTATGCAGCAATATAACAAGTACAAAGACTTAGAAAAGTCTATGAGAACATGGATCCTAATGCTAAGGAACAATTCAAAAGTGACATTAAAGATAATCCCTTAGCACACATCATCATTGGAGAATCCCAAACCCCTACCCCATCTTCATCATATCAACCCTCATCATATCAACCTTCAACATCTTACATATCCACACCATGGACCTCATACCAACTTCCATCATATCAAAAAACACCCTACACATCATCCCCATCCACATCATATCAATCGTCATTCTTTCAACCTTCATACCAATCTACATCTTACATATCCACACCATCAACCTCCCATCAACCTTCATCATATCAACTTCCATCATATCAACCTCCATCATCCTCATATCAACCTTCAACCTCATACCATCTTCCACCATATCAACCTTCATCATATCAACCTTTACCCTCATATCAATCACCATCCCCTTACACATCCATGCCATCATACTTATCCAATCAACCAATCTCTCCAACTTATCCATCCCCCAACCTTTGTCATGCTAACTTTGATCAAGGGAACACCAATCTAGCACACCTTATATCTGAAATCCAAACCTCATATCAACAACCAAATCCCCCATCTCCTAATCCCCATCCTCCAATCCCCCCATCACAATATCCCTCCAACCTTATCAACCTTAATCCATCACCTTATGTATCTTCCAATCCACCAATCCCTATCACCCATCCACCATCTGATCCACTATCAAACCTTCCAAGTCCCAACACTATCACATCCAAAGAATCCTTGTGGGATTTCTTCCAAAGAACATCACCTAAAAATGAAAGAAAAGTAAAGGAATCCCCCCAATCCCCTAACCCTCCAACACCACCATCTAGTCCAACACCTATCCTTGAACCCATCCACAAACCATCACAACCTAATCCCATCACCCACATATCCAATTCCAATCCTAATCCCACACCAACCACCATCATTATCCATCCATTACATTGTTCTTCAACCCATACACTCATGAAGGATACCATCCATTGGCTATTAGCAAGGAATCAAACACCCTCATGCAATCCAACACCCACCAAACCTCTTGAACAACCCCCTATCATAAGTCAAGAACCATCATGTAGCCATGTTCAAGAACTCATAAGTCAAACACCTATCACATCCATCCAAGCAACCACCACATCTATCCAAGTCACTCCCACTTCCATTCAAACACATGACCTATGTCACGAATCAAATCCAAAGCATGTTGAAACATCAACCCCTTCTCCTAATCAAGATCTAATCATCCCATCTAATCCCATTACTGATCCCTACCATCTATTGATCACCTTATTCATCCCACATCAACCTCTACCACCCCTTTACCATCCCCCATGAATCCTTTACCTCCATCTACCAATCCCATCCCAAATCCATCCTCCTATTCACTTGGAACAAGCACTTTCATCCATGGTGACTCCCTTGTAGGAGGTGAACAACTTCCATCCACCATATATTCTTCTCCAACAAATAATGGACTCGCATTTTGTTTCAAAAGCACCAAACATCCCATTGCATGTCGCATGCTCCAACTTATGAACTATCAAGGCAAAGGCTTAGGCCTTCACGAACAAGGCATCTTGGAGCCCATCCACACCACATTCCATCCATCTTCACATGGCCTTGGCTATGCATCCCAAGAACAACAATCTACACAAGTTGATACCATCCATCCACCTTCCAAAATCCATTCATCCAATCTCAAGCATGGTGCATCTCATCGCACTCCCAAATCTTATATCGCCATCCCTCCTCCATCATCCTACCATTTGCAAAAGCATGTGACCATCCATCTTCCCCCATCAAATTTACCTCCACTCCTTCCAACTCCCACTATCCCTATCAAATGCTCTTATCCTCCCATCCTACCAACTCCCAACATCCCTATCCACAAATCCTCTTATCCTCCCATCCTCCCAACTCCTAATATCCCCATCCTCAAATATCCCCATCCATTTATCCATAAACCCCCTAAAATCCCCAATCAAGACCAACAAAAGCACACATCTTTCAAACATGAAGCTTCCACCAAATCAATGGGATTCAAATATTTGAATGCCTCGATGCATAAAGCAAAAAAGCCTAAAGATATTATCCCTTCCAATCAAAATGAAAAATTTAAAAGGCTATCAATGCCCACACCCTCACAAGAAAAAGCAAAAACAAAACTGGTGTGGGTCCCCAAACAAAGATCACTCAAATCTAATGAGGCATCCACCTCCCAATCTACTGCAAAATCCCAAACATCCCACTCCCCATCCAAAAATCCCATAATTCCTAAGTCTATTTGGGTCCCTAAAACCCCAAATTGACCTTCCAACAATCCCCCATCCCAATCTCCATTACTCCCAACTCCACATCCAAAATACAAGCTTCCAAATACATCATGGTGTGTGCAGCCGTTGGTCTTGGTTCCCCTCCACCACTTGCAATTCCCACATACCCCTGTTTCTCCATCTTTCATCCACTATCCTACATATCTTCCCCGTCACATTCCTATGGTCCATGCTTTTGTATAATCCACATCATAATCCACATTATACACACCATAATCCATTATCCACCATCCAACATCCATGCAATCACCATCCATAATGCTATCCCACATGGGACTATCTTCTCCTTGCTATGGAAACAGACGCTAGAGTCCCCATTCCATAAAAAATTCTCCCAACTCCAAATTGACCTTCCAACAATCCCCCATCCCGATCCCCATTACTCCCAACTCCACATCCAAAATACAAGCTTCCAAATACATCATGGTGTGTGTAGCCATTGGTCTTGGTTCCCCTCCACCACTTGCAATTCCCACTTACTCCCGTTTCTCCATCTTTCATCCACTATCCTACATATCTTCCCCGTCACATTCCTATGGTCCATGCTTTTGCATAATCCACATCATAATCCACATTATACACACCATAATCCATTATCCACCATCCAACGTCCATGCAATCACAATCCATAATGCTATCCAACATGGGACCATCTTCTCCTTGCTATGGAAACAGACGCTAGAGTCCCCATTCCATCAAAAACGCAAAAAAATCAAGAAAATAGTAAAGAGAAAAAATCCGTCCAATGGTAAAAACCACTCCTCGTGGCACCTTGGGCAAGTACCATGATGAAAACCCCTTGTGGGCATCATGTGTAATCCCTTCTCCATCCATTTTGTATCCCTACACTTGGGGGCAAAACCGTATCCTTCATCCACATCCATAATATCCTTGCACATCTTATCCACTATCTTATCTTTATCCTATCATATTCCTATCCACCATCCCCTATGTATCCTATCATTTCCCATCCATCATATCCATTATATCTTGTTTTAACCATTTCTCACCCTAGATCTTGATAAAGACAAGGGGCAACATATCAACAACTTGCTTTGGAGGCCTCTTGGCATACTCCCTTTGTTAGTCTCTCCTCCATCCACCTACTAAAAAATCCATCCATTCAAACATGAACCCATCATGCCAAATTCTTTAAGCATTAGGGCATATAATTCCTTGCAACCCAGCCCTTAGAGAAAATCCTTATCCCCATCTCCCATCCATATATCATACATACCTATCCTATCCCTCATCCCAATCTTCCATCTATCTAACATGCATCCCTATCACTTGTCCATTCATCTATCAAATCTCCTATCCATTATCCTTTCATATCCAATCCCTCTCCCACCCCATCACCTTCACCTCTATACTTGGTGTTCCCTTGTCATTGGTATTTAGCACAAAGGCTATCCAAATGGAATCCAATGACACCATCATAATAAACCATTCCTTTTCCAAAAAATACAAAAACTCCGAAAACATCAAAAATAAAAAAATCCAAAAACATCAAAAAATACCAAAACAATAGAAAACACACAAAAATCCAAAAACAATTTATCCATCACAAAAATAAAACTCCATCACACTCTTATCATCATCACACCTATCCCACATCATCATCACATCTATCCTCAATAAGCTTACAATAGATCGAAGCATCACATCACCTATCAAAGCATCATCCCTTATCAAAAATCATCAACTATCAAATCAGCATCAACCATAACTTGTCACCATCATATCTTGAGCCAATCTTACATCAACAAAGCATGATCCAATCATCAATCGATTCTTGCCTTAGGATATGTCATTCCTACGATAGGCAAAATCTATCCAATCATCACAACATCATCAAATCATCTATCAATCCCTACCTTAGGATATATCTTTCCTACGATAGGCAGCATCTATCACATCATCATCCATTTTGGCAAAAGATACAATGGTTACTTGTTTGGTTCGTTGGTCTTTTGGTTTTTGATTTTTATCTTTTGTCCTATTTGAAGATCACATCAAAGGTACCTTGATCTTACTATATCATGGTATGTGGCAAAAACATCTAGAATGGGGCATACTCTTGCTTTTGTATGCTATGCTTGTGGGTTGGTTTCATTACTCCAACTAGTATTCATATCTTGTTGATCATAGGGTCGGTTCTAGCATATTGATCTCCTTATGCATCTAAGGTTCATCATACCTTTTGTGTACTAAGGGCTTATGCTATGAGTCCCCTTCCCTCGTCTAGACAAGGTTGTACTATCTTGGGCATGCATGGGATCATCCCTTTGTCTGCGTGTCTAGTCCATGCAAATGTTGGATAAACATCATCACCCTGGTCTTCTATACCTTGGTGAACATATCCACTTTGCTATATCAAACCTAGGATTGCTCTAAATCAGTTTCAGCACAATGATCATCCACCAATCATCTCCGAACATCATCATCCTTTCATCCCACCACTTATCCTCTGACCACATTTACCAATCTGTTCCATCCATTTCAAGAGCACAACCGTGTTCTCGCAACCCGCCTATCCTCTCAAGGGGGCATCATCCATACCAATTATCCCCAAACCTTACCCTATTCTTCTAAACCAAATTTTTTTTTTTATCCAATCCAACTCTATGTTTTAACTTCTTTGAAATGATGTTACTTATCCACAACACCATCTCAAAGAGGGGCAAATGTAGACACCTAAAAATGTCTTCTACCATCGAACCGACTCCTGACATCCCTAAACATGTCAATTTCCCTCCTAACCAATTAATTAAATTTTTATTTAATTAATTATTCCTTCATTACCCTATTTTCCATCATATTATCCCCAAAATTGAATTAATTTCATTAATTCAATAGTCTAAAACCTTAGCCAATTGATTTAATAAATATGCAATATTTATTATTTCAATTTCCCTCTATCCTAAGTCCTAAATCCACCTCACAAATCTACCTCATCAATCCACCTCATCTTTCCACCTCAACTTTTCCACCTCACCATGTTGCACATATAATTAAATATTTTAAATATTTAATTAGCTAATATCCTCCACTCCGCCATGAGTTGAATTAAAAATTCAACTTGTCATATCCACTATCCCAAAAATGATTTTTTAATTCAATTGTCATCCACTAATTGAATTTTTAATTCAATTGTCCTCCACTAATTAAATTTTTAATTCAATTGTCATCCACTAATTGAATTTTTAATTCAAATGTCCTCCACTAATTGAATTTTTGATTCAATTATCCTCCACTCTTCCACTAATTGAATTTTTAATTCAATGGTCATCCACTAATTGAATTTTTAATTCAATGGTCATCCACTAATTGAGTTTTAAATTCAATTGTCATCCACTAATTGAATTAAAAAATTCAATTTGTCATAACTCACTCTTCTTAAAAAAAAGAATTTTTAATTCATCCATTATGAATTAAAGATTCACAAAAAATGAGAGCCATTGATCTCATCTTTTGATCCTCACCCTCCATTCCTTTTTCAAAAATCTATAAATGAAACCCTCACCCAAGCCATTCATAACAACTTCTTCTTGCATCAAAACCATGCCCAAATTTCTCTCAAATTTGTAATCTATCTATCCTCTAATCCTTCATCTACATTTGTGTTGAAAGCAAGAGCAATCCACATTTGAATCAAATAGGGTTATCTAATCTAGGAGCTCTTGGGTGCAAGCTTCTTCTTTCCTTGATGAGATTGGGTCTTCATGTGAGGTATAACTTTGTGTTTTTATGCAATTAGTTTGTGTTTTCACTTCATTTTGTTTTCATAATCTACAAACTGCTAGGCTTCATTGTGTCGGCAAATGGAATAGAGGTGGACCCCACCAAGGTCAATGCTATAATGGACATGCCACTACCCAAGACTCTAACTCAATTGAGATCGCTACAGGGCAAGCTGCAAGCAATCTGCAGATTCATATCACAGCTGGTAGACAAGTGACAACCATTCAGTCATCTTTTGCACAAGAACATTCCATTTAGATGGGAGTGGTGTGAAGAAGCATTCAACAAACTAAAAGAATACCTTATGAATCCACCCATTCTCATGCCTCCTATCCAAGGAAAAATGCTAATTCTCTACATATCTGCTACACCTACTGCTCTTGGGGCTCTTCTAGCGCAACAAGATTATGAGAACAAAGAAAGAGCCGTCTACTACATCAGCCAAACCTTAGTGGGCTATGAGTTGCAATACTCGCAGATAGAAAGATCATGCCTTGCGGATGTTTTTGCTTCACAAAAACTCTGACATTATATGCTCGCACATCCAGTTAAACTCATTGCAAAAATAGACCCACTGAAGTATCTCCTCAGCAAAGCAGCTCTCACAAGTCGCCTAGCAAAATGGGTAATGCTTCTAAGTGAGTATGACATTGAATATGTAGATAGAAAAGCCATCAAGGGACAAATCATAGCTAATCAACTAGCGGATGCACCATTACAAGATACCACACGAATGTAGTTTGAGTTTCCAGATGAGTCCTTATTCACTATATCAACATCTTCTTGGAAACTCTACTTCAACGGGTCTTACACAAACCATGGATTGGGGGCAGGCATCCTATTTGTAACTCCTCAAGGCGACACAATTCTGAAGTCTTACCATTTGTTATTTCCATGCACCAACAACATAGCAGAATATGAAGCCTTAGTAATTGGTCTCAAGATGGCAACTGAGTGGAAAATCCAAGAGCTACATGTCTATGGTGATTCCCAACTAATAGTCAATCAGGTCAATGATGAATACCAAACCAAAGATGAAAAGCTTATCCCATACAAATAGATGGTCGACGACTTCAAAGAACACTTTAGGACCATTTCCTTCGAGAAAATACTCAAGATTGAGAATAAAGCAGTCGATGCAATGGAAACCATCGCCTCTCTTCTAGAAATAACTGAAAACAAGTCACGATATGAGTTCTTAGTGGAAACTATCCAGCAACTAGCTTATGATCTTCCTGAGACCCATTCCATATGCCTTCTAGTTGGATCTGATTCACCTTGGTACGATAAGATTTACACTTACCTCAAGGACAACATCCTCCCACTTGACCTATCTTCTAACCAAAGATGAACTTTTATATGACAAACCTCTCACTACACCATCATAGCTGATACCCTATACCGACATGGTCTCGATGGTACTTTTCTCCATTGTTCAGAACAAGAAGAATCCATAACTACCTTGCAAGATGTACACGAAGGGATTTACGGAACACACTCTAGCAGTCCTTCCTTAGCCAAGAAACTCATGTGCTTGGGTTATTACTGGCCGAACATGGAAATGGATTCATATCAGTTTGTCAAGAAGTGCAAGCAGTGCCAAATACATGGGAACCTAATACATGTACCAACTCAAGAGTTGAGACCTTTAACGACACCTTGGCCCTTTTTACCAATGGGGACTTGACCTTGTGGGAAAGATCCATCCACCCTCATCCAATGGCCACAAATTCATCATAACTGCCATTGAGTATTTCACAAAGTGGATTGAATCTGTTCCCCTCACCACCGTCACAAGTAAGCAAATTTCCTCATTCATTCTAAATTACATTATCTATAGATATGGCATTCCTTCATCCATTATCATGGATAACGGAAGACCATTCAAAAACTAGGATGTCCAAGAACTCTATGAATGTTTCAAGATCCAACATCATTTCTCCACTCCATACTACCCCAAGGTAATGGTCAAGTTGAAGCATCCAACAAGACCATCTTGAAAATTCTCAAGAAGATAGTCAATGATGCTGGTCGTGATTGGCATGTCCAACTCAATCCCACTTTGTGGGCCTATAGAACCAGTATACGCCCCCCCATAGGTGCTACACCCTACACCCTTGTCTATGGTTCAGAAGGCATCCTTCCTATTGAAGTCAAATTACCATCCCTCAGGGTGTTGCTAAAAGGTCTCATATCAGATGAAGAATACAGGGTCTCCAGGTTGAAAGAACTAGAGTTACTGGAAGAGAGGCGATAGAAAGCCTTCAATCATCTCAAAGCATATCAACAGATGATGTCAAGAAGCTATAACCATAGAGTTCGCCCAAGAATCTTTAAAGTTGGTGATCTCGTTCTTAAGGAGAACCCTCGCAACCAACAAGACAGAGAAAAGAAAGGCAAGTTCGAATCTAACTAGCTTGGGCCATATGTGACTGTAGCTGCTTACAGATCAAGGGCATATTAGTTGGCAATGTCAGAGGGTGAGTTATTTGACGACCTAATCAATAGAATGCACCTCTGCAAGTTCTATACCTAGGAGAACCCCAATGCAAGGGGGGGCATAAAATATGGAAAAAAAAATCAAAATTGTATGAAAAATCAGAAAATTAGAAAAGTACAAAAAAAACAAAAATCGTCCTATGGTGAAAACCTGGAAAACAGGTGCCTTGGATAGGCATCATGATGAAAACCTGGCAAACAGGCATCATGTTTACTTTCTAGCTTCTCGTGCAAATAAAAGCAAGTAATAAAAACTTGGTAAATAGGCATTACTTGTGATAAAACTGCCTTCTCCATCTTTGGGATCCAATCACCTTGAGTCCATTCTTCCTTCACTCATTTCCCATCTGACCCATATCCGTCCCATACTAAACTCCTAACAATTACCTATCATGGCTTGATACTCTATCTCTTTATTGGCCTTGTCAACCAAGGTTTTGTCCCATATCGTATCTGTTGCGTAAGCCTAGCATAGTGTCTCTCGTCAGTTTTTCATGGTCCAAATTCATGAACTACATTGCCTCTGTGTCGTCATGTAGGCAAGGCCATATTCCCATGCACCCCGAGGCTCCCATAGTCCCATCCATCCCATTCCTTGCCATCTTTCTTGTCGGCTTTCTTCTAGTCCATCCATGGTCCATTAGGGTTTACCCCGAACTACATTGCCTCTGCATCGTCATGTAGGCAAGGCCATTTAGCAATGCGCCCTCAAGGCACTAGGTGAATCTCTTAGGGCCTATCTCCCCAATAAGGATTACGAAAATCTTCTCACCAAACAAGCAAATGCAAGCAGAACCTGTGCTCCAAGCAGGAATCTTGAATCTACGCAGTTTAACCTATCAAACATAAAGCAAAATACCCAAGGCCTTCTAAATGATTTTATTCAAATTATGGCAAGAAATAAACACATCTAAATGCAAGAATGTTTTGTGGAATTGGAATCATGGTTAAGCTGCAGAGTCTTAATTTTTGTTATCATGTCTTTCTATGCTACTCAAGGATGCCAAACACTAGAGATGCTATGATGGGGGCATGATCATTTTCTTTGTTTGCTATCTATGGATTAGGCTTTAGTCATGTCACACCTTGTCTAAGGACATGATCAGCAAAAGATCATCGAGGACATCAAAGGTCTAACATGAACGGGGGCAATCCTTGTTTGTTGGAATGCAAGAAATACTCAGGTCATCTAGATTCAATTTTGACTAGATGCTTTTACTAACTTGCTAAATCAAAATCCATGTAAGCAGTACTCAGGGCATCTCGGTTCAATTATACCTAGATGCTTGTATTAACTTACAACATTTCAAGAAAAGTACCAAAAATAAATCACCCAATGATGAAATAAAGCACTCCAAAAGCAAAGCATCCATTATGTATCCATACACAATTCCATGCATCCATATACCATACAATAAACAATACCTGAACTATGTAGAGTAAGAATATCAAATAAAACTTCTAAGTTTGTCTAATCAAGTCATTCTTTCAAGTCAATTCTTTTATCCATTCATTCTGGCATTTTTGTATCGATAGAGTACATTTAGACATCACAAAAAGCAAAAGCATATAGGTGCATATCATATCATATTTGAGATAGTCATAAGCATAATTAAATCAGTTGCATGCATAATAACATGCATTAGATCATCCATATATCATCCTCGTATAATCTTAATAGAAAAGGGATCAAAAACATAGCTAAGTGCATCTCATAAAAGTTGCATAATCATACAGACATCATGTTGCATTTGCATACATTCGAAACATATCAGATCAAAACACTCATTTTAAAGACTACATTCGAATCATATAAACATCACATAACACCAGATAGAGCATCTAAGTTTGCACATGCATCACATTATACAATAAGAGCAAAATCATTATCTCATAACATATAGAGCAAATCCCATAGCTGCATCCTCATACACATAAAAGTGAGTCCAAATGTACAAATGTCATAATATCTGTCTCTGAATCAATGTCATATACAAAAATACATCCCAATGGATGGTGATACATGTCTCAAAAATGCAAGTGTGGTACAAGTCTATACCTATGGTGGACCACCACTGCCAACAGTATCTCCCCCTCTGCCAACCCCTGACTGTTGTGAACCCACCACAGAGGCCCCTGACCTCGATGGACCTACTCTCTGGGAGGCCATAGACTAGATCCTAAAGCTCGAAGCCCTCTCACTTGCTGGCACTGCTCCATGATACAAGCCTTGATAATACTGTACCTGCACCTGTGCTCTGGCAAGCTCCCCCTGCACCTGTGCTAACTATGTTTGTGCATGTGCAAGCTATGCCTATGCCTAGTGCACCTGTCCAACCAAGAAGGTGCTCACTGCATCCGCCCCTAGGGCTGCTACTGTGGTATCCCATTCTACACGGATAACTCATACCCATGCGTCTGCCATGTCCCTCTCTTGGGTCAACCCTGCAATCACCGCTGCATCAGTCTCCCACTGGGCATCCGCCCTCTTGAGCTATGCTCGCAGCTCTCTCACATGTCCTCTCAGGCTAGCTATGGCCCTCTCATGCGCATCTAGCTGCACTGGCCCCTGTGCTGCCTCTGCCTGTCCCAACTCCTATGGCTAGGGCATCTCCTGCAGTGCCACCTACTGGGGTGGTGGCATCTATCCTCACTGTACCTATGGTACCTTTAGGGGTACCTGCTATGCGACCTCTGGCCCCTCCTCAACTCTCTGCCTCTATCTAGATCATCCTCCATCATTGTCATCTCCTCTCCCTCTGCCTCTACCCCTCCTCCTCCTCTGACCAACCTGGCCCTCCTCATCTAAGTCTACCTCATCTATGCAAGGCACCAACATCCTAGGCCCTAAATATCTCAGAAAGGGGTGTGCAGTAATCCAGTCCTTGTACTCCTGCGTCATCCTTGCATCTGCTATCTGTGTCCTCATATCCCAGGCAACATAGGGTGTCTGCCGAAACTCTGCTAGGGCCTCCTCATAGGATGCCATTGGCCCCCATCTGACCCTCTCTGCATGTGTCTATGCAAAGTAAGCCTGCCCCTGTGGCATGCCCTACCTCCTACTAAACTGTCTCTGTACCCTACCTGCCATCTGTCTCTCTAGTATGTGGCAGGTCCGTCCTATTAGCCATCTCATCTAAAAGCAGTATGGTAACTCATCTACCTCATCATCCCACGGCTCGCAGTCCAGATATGGTTGCTAGACGACCACATCTACCCCATCCAAAGCATGCCTCCAGTACTCCAGCTTCCCCAGCCTATGCTGGGAAATCACCCCTACATAGCCATAGCTGTATGGCTCCCCTCTCTGTCTAGCAAAAACACAAATCAGTCTCATGATCGCTATGTGCTCCCATAGCTAAAACTGTAATAGTGACACACCGGCCAAAAGGCTCGTACTCCGGTGGTATACTACCTGGTGCATGTAGTGATACAAGTGAGCCAGTACATAGACACCCCACGCATATCGGGTGCCCTCTGTCACCATCCTCTCCATGATCCTACCTCATCCAATGGGGAATCCATGTGATCTCCTGTCAGGGCACACAATGCCTCTGATCAATCCTACCACAATCCCAGGGAAGTAGTCCTAACAGTCATAAATATCGTGCCACGGGATGACCTGTCCTACCAACCCTGGATCATCAAATACTCACTTGCACTCGGTGAGTCCCGCACCTCTCTATGGGTCGTACTCCACAATCTCACCATCAATGGGTAGGTGTAGAATCTGATAGACATCCTCCAGGGTGATGGTCATCTCACCAGTAGGGAGGTGGAAAGTCCCGTCCTTGCTATGAAATCTCTCCACTGCAGCTGTCAGCAATCCGTGGTTTGCTCAAACCTCAGGCATGAAGCATACATAGTCCAATCCCATGGCACCAAGTGCCTCTCTGTCAATCTTCGTGAGCATGTATCTCTACAATAGGGGCATGGGGAACATCTCCCTTGACTACAATGTCTCTCGTATCTCCTCCTGCAAGCACGCAAAGCAAGGCGTCAATCTAAAGCCGCAAATACCATACTAAACATATCTATGGACCTATATCAACTAAACTTAGCATTTCAAATTGATCAAAATAGCACACCACATCTCTTGACTAGATTCCTACAATCTCAGAGATAGCTCATCGATTGACACGTCAAACAGGATGCTCATCGAGTCAATTTTGCTAAGTAATTTGCTATCTAAAGCAAAGTGCACCACTACAGGTGGTAAAAGCACCATTTCTTGACACATGCGCCACTTCTGGCAAATGCGCCGTTACATTCGGCAAAAGTGCCACCAAATCATGGATGCGCCACTAAAGCCCACATATGCGCAGCTTTAGTACATGCACCGCTACATTTGACATATGTGCCGCGGAATCACATATGCGTTGCTAAAGTCCACGCATGCGTAGCTTTAGTGCATGCGCCGCTACATTCGACATATGCACCGCAAAATCACATATGCATCGTTTCACGCTGCATATGCACCGCTCTGCAGTTCGGTGTATCTATTTGCACTATTTTTCCCTAGCATTTATGACACCCTAAATCGACCCTAGGGGAAATTTTTTGAAGCACATACCGGGGGTCCTGCCTTTGCTGGCCGCTTGAATCAACGGAGTCACTCAAATCGGTGCTCCTCGTGTGGAATGTCCACCTCTCTCGCTGCCATGGTGCTCCAAGTTTGCTCTAAGCTCTCCAAATCAAATCTAGATCAACCAAGTGTACAAATGAATTATCTTGTGGACCCAGCTCCTATTTATATCTTGCAAACCCTAAATCTGGCTAGGTGATGACTGTGACTACTTCCCACGCCCATTTTTCTGCCGGTTTTCTTCTCGTTTCTCTGAAACGCGTCCTTTTTTCAAACCTAACCTATGCCCCTTTGTCTTCGTGAGATTGTCTGTCTCATGCCTTCTACCTTTTTCCTATCCAATCTCTCGAGGGGGAATCCTATCATCATTAAACTTGTACCAAGGGCAAACTTGGGCATGTATCACTATCAGACTATCGATTTCTTTGAAACAACGCTCTAAACTGCATTGCATCAAAGAGGGGCAAAATGTATACGCCTAAAAATGACATGATTCATTCTAAATAAATATTCTTAATATTTATTTCCCTTCTAAATTTCTCCCACCATTCTCAATATTTATTCCCTTCTTCTATCAATTAAATAAATATTCTAAATTTATTTAATCGGTTCACTATTTTGAAATTAAATAAAAACCAATTTATTTAATTAAATTCCCTAAATTCTTCTAATATCTCACACAATTAAATAATCCTAAAATTATTTAATTATTCATAAATTCCTCTATTCTAAGTTCCACTTTCAAAAATCCACCTCACCTTCCACCTCATCTTTCCACCTCACTTTGTCCACCTCACCATGTTGCGCATGTAATTAAATATATTAAATATTTAATTACCTAATATTCCCTCACCCACATGTCCTATTTCTTCTCTCAATCAAAACTATTAACTAACCAATCAATTTTGTCAGCTCCTCAATTTATTCGAGTAACTGATCAATCAATTCAGTCAGTCCCTCAATCCATTCTTCTAATTGACTAATCAAGTTTGTTAACTGATCAGTCAAGCGAGTTAAGTCTCCAATCAATTTTGTCAAATCCCCTCTTTCATGATGGAGGTGGGACACTTGTCATATTCCTACTGGTTGCACATTCCTCAACCATTCTCAGCCATTGATCATCATACTTCTCCTCAACCATTGATTCTCATTCTTCTGAATCTATAAAAGAAGCCTCATCCTTCCATTCTAATCATCTAGGTTATTTGTATTGTTACTCTGAAAAAATTCACCAGTGTGATACAGAGGCATCCACACTAAAAACCCATTAGCATCATCATATTTTCTCTGCTGACCGATATCATCTTGCAGTTCAACCCTCGACCTTTCGCCTATCAACAGTATCATCATATTCGGCGAACACAATTATCCTCCTGACAATCACTATTCACCTTGCCGCCAAACTCTATCTGTACCATCATGATGTTTAGCATCATCTACACCTTTTATCAGTAGGATATAAAATATCAGGTTCCTCCCATATATCCTGATGATGACAACCTCATGCACCTCTCCTCTGATGCTTACGTCACCCTGATATTCGACCTGCTTACACAACCAGCATTAGGATATAATTTATCAGGTCATAGCGAAACATCCTGATGACGACACTCAACTTTATGCACATGATGAATATTCTGCCGAATATTCCTTCCGTGATCCACTGATCTCCCCGATGTCCTCCACCTATGCCAAAACACTTATCGTTGGAAGGATAAACCTTTATCGGGTGATATTTGGAATGTCCTGATGATGATGACGTCACATGAACTGTTACTCTCTCCAATATCCTTACTTATCAGCCAAACATAACATTGTCAGCCCATGATGGAAATGTCAACCTGATCTACTAGCTCACGCCGATATGCTCTTCATTGGCAACACCTTGCTATTGTCACCCCGATGCGCATTCACCTTATGCGATCTACTGCATCATATTCACAAATATGCAGCTGATGCCTGATGTACCTACAGGATATACACAGAAATATCCTAATGATGCAAATGCGATGAATACACCGATCTGAGCAGATTTTCACCATTCTGATCCACCGAACTTCCTAGGGTGACCCGATCCACTTCCTAGACGATCTTCCAGACTCTAACAACCTGCACGACCTAGCACATACCCATGCTAGGGTTCTCAACACCTTTGAACTGTGATCCTGCAAACAAACAGAAAATGCAAATGAAAACCTAAACTACTGTACATTCCCATTCCACCGATTCAACAAATCAACCGGTGGAATGGATAAACGACTCCATACACCCACGAGAACTAAAATTTGATTACACAGTGAGATCAAAACAGAGAAATGACATAACAAAATCTCTTTATTGCTTGCAAAAAAGATTACAACTAGCTGTCTCACAGACTCATAAATCAACTCTCCATTACAGAACTGTTCAATATCAGACTCCTAATGAATTCCCAATATCACGATCCCTCAAATGACCCGATCTAGGGCATTTTAACTACTCACCATAGTAGTACTATTTTTGTCTCCAAGTGGCTGGGAAATCTCTCCAAGCGGCTGGGAACTATAGCTGTTCAACAAACTCTAACTAACTCTAACCAACTGATCTAAAAATAGCATATCTTGGTCAAATAGACCTTATTACATTGAATGTCCAATTAGGACCTTATTGAAAACATAAAACTAAGCATAAACAACTAAATGCCTCATGGAGGCCATTGTGGTTTAGGTGCACCTGCACCATACTCCCCAATAGAAAAAGAACTCATGTCCCATGAGTTAGGTTGTGGAAGAATTCCACCTTTACTCTTTGCCATCTCAGTGTTTTGACCTATTCCAGATTTATCCTCTGTTGTCTCTTGGTTGCTCCAAGATTTAGGAACTGTAACTTGTTGTCTGGCAAGTAAACCCTCATGCCTGTCAATGTAGGCTCTGTTCATGCATACCCTGTGTTTGCCAGTTTGTCTTACCAACACCTTTGTCTAACTACCTGGTTGAAGAACCTGAGGAATTGCCTCTTGAACTTCTGCAATGTGCAAATCGGTCTTCCTTTCAACTTTTATAGGACAAACAATAGTCCAAACTACAATCACATCCTTATCTTGCCAATCAATCTTTGGCTACTCATAAACCTGTTGTTTGATCTATGGCTGACCTCCATCAGTCAAAACTAAATCTTTCTTCAAATGTTGTCCTTAACAACTTCTTTCCCTATAGTATCCTCAACTGCCATTATGCCTGTTGCTGTAGGCATCTGCACAAATTCCTTCTTTCCCACTAAAATGATTTTTGCTGCCTTCTGTACTGCAGCTTCTTCCTGTAATGGAATCAACATAATAGTTTTCCCATCCTTCTTGATGGTGTAGGTATTTGCATACCCATCATACAGTACCCTCCTATCAAATTGCCATGGCCTACCCAACAGTAGGTGACAACATTCCATGGGCAAGATGTCACACAAAACTCTATCATGATATGCTCCAATCTAAAAATCAACATATGCATGTTCATATACAAAAAGTGATTGACTATCACTCACCCAAGATGCCTTGTAAGGGTGTTGATGTGGAATCCTTTCCAAATTCAGTTTATCCACCATTTCTTGAGATATCATATTGTCTATTGAACCAGTATCAATGACCACCTTACATACTTTACCTTTGCTCTTGCATGTGGTCTTGAAAAGAGCTTTTCTTTGCATCATATCTATTGATGTCTTCAAGACTGTCCTTCTTAACATCAATGCTTCTCCCTCCTCAGGATATCCATAATTGTTAGGAGTTCTATCTCCTTGATAAGCGGTGGAACTTTGCACACTTTCCTCTACTTTCTCTTCTTGCACAAGTTGTACTCTCTTGTCATTCGTTCTATCATCTCTGGATGATGAACCTTGTCTTTCTAGACATTTAAAAAATGGATGACCAAACTCACCACAGGTGTAACACTTTCCTGAAAATGTAGTAGAACCTCTATCACTTCCAAATCTGCCTCTAGTACCTTTCCATCCACCTTTGAAATCAGACTGTCCCTGTCCTTTTCCAGTGTCTTCTTGAACCTCATTGGTTTGCCTTGTTGTAGGGGCTGATCCTCTTCCCCTCATATTGCTGCCTCTTCCTCTCATGGATTTATCTTGTCTTCTATTCATCTTTTCTTCAATCTTGATTGCCATTTGATAACAATCTTCCACATTCTTAGGGTTAGCTAAAACTAACTCATCCTGTATGTTCAATCTCAAACCAACTAAGTACCTAGCCACCTTTTCTACCTCATTCTTATGATGACCAGATCTCATACTCAACTTATAAAACTCCTCAGTATATGCCTTCACATCCATTTCCTTTTGTCTTAAAAATTATAGCTTCTTAAAGATTTGAATTTCATAATCCTTGGGTAAGAATTTACCTTTGATCCTTGCTACCATTTTGTCCCATGAAGTGATCTTTGACTTTCCTTGTTTCCTTCTCTCAAATTGTACATAATCCCACCATACCAAAGCATGACCTCCTAACTTGGTCTTTGCAATCTTTACCTTCTGATCTTCAGCAACATCCTCACATTCAAAGTGATTATCAAGTGTAGCAATCCAATCTAGTACTCATCTTCATTCAAGCTTCCATTATACTTGGAAACATCAACCTTTACCATAGGTTTATCACTCTACACTGCCTTTAATAGTTTTGCAAATCTCTGGTCTTTAGCATTTAGTTCTTCATCTACCTCTTCAAATTCTTCATCAGCATCTTCATCTTCTTCTGATTCACTGTCTTCCACTTCCCTCTTTTTGTTCTTCTCCAAGGCTACAAGCCTAGCTTGCAATGCTTCAGCAAGCTCCTTCATCTTCCTCATCTCTCTTGCATGTTTTTCCTTCATCTCCTACAACTCCCTTGTAGTACCATTACCTTTTGGAGGCATTTTGTCAACCTCTCACTCCTCTACCTCTGTCTGCTCAGTGACAGAATCAACACACAAATAGCCCAGACCTTTTGCTGAGCTCTAATACCACTATGATGCAGAGGCATCCACACTAAAAATCCATCAGCATCATCATATTTTCTCTGCCGACCAATATCATCCTGTAGTTCAACCCTCGACCTTTCGCCTATCGGCAGCATCATCATATTTTTGGCGAACATAATTATCCTCCTGATGATCACTATTCACCTTGCTGCCAAACTCTATCTGTAGCATCATGATGTTCAGCATCATCTACACCTTTTATCAGTAGGATATAAAATATCAAGTTCCTCCCATATATCCTGATGACGACAACCTCATGCACCTCTCCTCTGATGCTTACGTCACCCTGATATTCAACCTGCTTACACAACCAGCATCAGGATATAATTTATGAGGTAATATTGAAACATCCTGATGACGATACTTAACTTTATGCACACGATGAATATTCTACCGAATATTCCTTCCACAATCCATTGATCTCTCTGATGTCCTCTGCCTATGCCAAAACACTTATCGTCGGTAGGATAAACCTTTATCAGGTGATATTTGGAATGTCCTGATGACGATGACATCACATGAACTGTTACTCTCTCCAATATCCTTGCTTATCGGCCAAACATAACATTGTTGGCCCACGATGGAAATGCCAACCTGATCTACTAGCTCACACTGATATGCTCTTCGTCGACAACACCTTGCTATTGTCACCCTGATGTGCATTCACCTTATGCGATCTACTGCATCATATTCACAAATATGCAGCTAATGCCTGATGTACCTACAGGATATACACAGAAATATCCTAATGATGCAAATGTGACGAATACACCAATCTGAGCGGATTTTCACCGTTCTAATCCGCTGAACTTCCTGGGGTGACCTGATCCACTTCCTGGATGATCTTCCAGACTCTAACAACCTACACAATCTAGCACATACCCATGCTAGGGTTCTCAACACCTTTGAACTGCAATCCTACAAACAAACAGAAAATGCAAACGAAAACCTAAACTACTATACATTCCCATTCCACTGATTTAATGAATCAACCAGTGGAATGGATAAACGACTCCATACACCCACCAGAACTGAAATTTGATTACACAGTGAGATCGAAACAGAGAAATGACACAATAGAATCTCTTTATTGCTTGTAGAAAAGATTACAACTAACTGTCTCACAGACTCATAAATCAACTCTCCATTACAGAACTATTCAATATCAAACACCTAATGAATTCCCAATATCACAATCCCTCAAATGACCTGATCTAGGGCATTTTAACTACTCACCACAGTAGTACTGTTTTTGTCTCCAAGTGGCTGGGAAATCTCTCCAAGCGGCTAAGAACTACAGCTATTCAACAAACTCTAACTAACTCTAACCAACTGATCTAAAAATAGCATATCTTGGTCAAATAGACCTTATTACATTGAATGTCCAATTAGGACCTTATTGAAAACATAAAACTAAGCATAAACAACTAAATGCCTCATGGAGGCCACTGTGGTTTAGGTGCACCTGCACCACAGCGCGCCTTTGGCACGCCTAATACAATCTACTTGAGATCACCATTGTTCCTTCGAAGCTCATCTTCTTGGCATATTCATTATCACAACCATTCACTATCGACATCCTTAAACATAGCAAAAGAGTACACTCTTTGAGGGTCTACTTCATACAAACAAGGATGATCTTGATAGGCAACAATAGAAGTTTCGATTCAAGGAAGCTGTGCGTTGTTTGATTCATTGCTTCATTTCATTTAATCTTCTTAGTTTCATTATTCTATTGAGTTATGGGTATTTGATGTTGTTTGTTGCATATTCATTATTGATCCTATTTTACCCTAACAGAGACATTTTGTCCAAATAGGAACAAAACAACAAAAATAAACTAACTACTGTACTTCAGATCAAATTATGCAAGAATGCTATAGAAAATACACACACAGATCAACTGTCAATATTTTATTTCTGAGAGTTCTCCTTCTTACATTCCCAAAAAATTTCAACACTTCCAACCCATTTACAAATCAAAAACAACTTTTTTATATTCTTCATTTTTCCAGTTATTGGGTAGTTAGGTTTGTTCTCTATCCGTTCAGTTAGGTTTTACTAATTGTTTCATTTTCTCCCTGTGGCTGGCTTTTCTTTAATAACTATTTTGTTTCCTCCCCACAGTTGGCTTTACTAAGTGTCTTCTCATATATCACTATCTACTTCTTACCGCCAGTTCTCCTCACCGCCACTGTTGGTCACCACTCTGTCGAACCAACAGCGCATTCAATTTATTGAACCTTTGAACCAATTTAACTCATTGAACCTCCATCATGAGGTTCAACGGTTCAACACCAGGTTCCTCCATTTGATAGTGCTTGACTAAAGCAAAAACTTGTTCTCTTCATTGAACCAATTGAACCCGTTGAACCTCTAGCATGAGGTTCAACAGTTCAACGCTTCTGCAAGTTCATTCCATTGAACCAAAAAGTATGTTCATTTCATTGAACCAAATGAACCTATTGAACCTTCAGCATGAGGTTCAATGGTTCAACGCCTTTATCGCTCAGCCCAAACATGGGCACCAAACTTAAACTTTTCATCGGTCCCACTCCTTCCTTAGAAAATAAAAGACCATCACACCAAAACAAAACATCACACCGAAATGCAAAGTAAGAATATTTACATGAGCGTGGGCGCCAACATGGGGCGTGGGTGCCAAACTTGGTGCTCCTGCACCATACTCCCCCTATGTGAAAAAAGTCAAGTCACCGCCGGTGACAACAAGGCAAAATCAATGCCCCACTTCTTGAACTCGGACTCTACAACCTAGATAGCTTCTGCTTCAGGCAACTGTTTCCACTTGATTAGATGCTCCATGTACACGCCATGTCTGGTCTGTTTTTGTACTCGAGAATCTAGAATTCTCTCAACCTGTGGTTTGAGTGTAGGTGGCAAAGTCACATCACTCATTGTCTATTCAGTCTCTAAACTATATTCGCCTACTATTGAATGAGGACCTTTATAGGGTACTAGGTCCTGAACATTGAACACTGGTGAAATTGCCAAGTCTGCTGGCAAATCAATCCTGTAGGCATTTGTGCCATACTTGTTCAGAATTCAGCAAGGACCAATCCGTCTCATCTACAATTTAGTTGGCTTCCCTTTCTGCAATCTGGCTTTGTTCAAATGAACCATGACTAAATCACCAACTTCAAATTGAACATCCTTCCTGTGTGCATCTACCCTGTCCTTGATTTTCTAAGTATTCTCCATCAATGTCTTGTTTACCTATTCATGTATCTCCTTCATAGATTGTGTAAAATCATCTGCATGACCACTTTTGTATTCCATGTCTCCAAGATGTCAGAGTTCACATACACCTCGAGGGTGCATTCCATACACTATCTCAAATGGACTTTTGCCAGTAGTTCTATTCACACTGTCATTATAGGCAAATTCTGCCTAATAAATGACTTGATCCCAACTCTATCCATATTCTTTCATCAAACAACTTAATAGGTTGCCCAATGTCATGTTCACCACTTCTATTTGGCCATCTGTCTGTGGATGATATGTTGATCCAAAAGACAGATTGGTTCCTAACCTCTGCCATAGAGTTTTCTAGAAATGTCCTATGAACTTAGCATCTCTATCAGACACGATGCTTGTTGGAAGTCCATGAATCATTATGACCTCTTTGAAAAACAAATGAGCTATATGACTGGCATCATGAGTCACCTTACAAGGAATGAAATGACTCATCTTGCTAAATCTATCAACAACTACAAAAATACTATCAAAACCAGTCTTAGTCTTTGGTAGACCAACTACAAAATCCATACTTAGATAGTCCCATGGTTTGGAAGGAATGGGTAGTGGCTGATATAGTCCCACATTTGAAGAAGTTCCCTTGGCCTTCTGACAGATGATACACTACTCTACATACTTTTTGATATCTTTGTGCATCTTCGGCCAATAGTAGAACCTCTGAACTAACTCTGATGTTTTGTTCAGACCAAAATGTCCACTCAAACTACCATTATGTTTCTCCTATATGAGATTTTCTCTCATGGATCCTTTTGGTACACACAACTGTCCACCTTTAAACAGCAATCCCTACTGCAAAGTGTAATCTGTAAATTCACTATGAAAGTGATTTTCAAAGTCTTGACAGACCTTGTATGCTTCAGCAGAATATTTATCCTCTTTGTAGAGGGCTGTGAACTCTTCCATTCATATGCTTCTTAATTTCACCTCTTATACTGTGAGCAGCCTCCTACTTAAAGCATTTGCTACTTTGTTGAGCTGTCCCTTCTTATGCTTAATTGTGAATGTGTAAGACTGCAAGTACTCCATCCACTTGATATGCCTATGGCTCAACTTATCTTGTGAGTTCAGAAAACTCAAAGCTTGATTGTCTATATATACAACAAATTCCTTAGGTATGAGATAATGTCTCCATTTTCTAAGTGCCTGGACTAGAGCATAGAGCTCCAAGTCATATGAAGAGTATCTGCTCTTTGCTTCATTTAGCCTCTCACTAAAAAAGGCTACTGGTCTATTCTCTTGGCTGAGTACTACACCTACTACAATATTGCTAGCATCACATTCTAAAGTGAATAACTTATCAAAACTAGGAAGCACTAACACTAGCTATGTGGCTACTTCTTTCTTCAACAATTCAAAACTCTTATCAGCTAATTGTGTCCATTGAAACTTTGTTTTCATCCCACCTTTGATTGTATCAAGCATGGGTGCACAAATAGCACTGAAATTCTTTATGAATTTTCTATAAAACTAAGCTAAGCATGAAAACTTCTCACCTCAGTTGCTGCTCTGGGAGTAGGCCAAGTCAATATGGTTTCTACCTTTGACTTGTCCATCTTCACTTCTCCTTTGGACAACACAAAACCAAGGTATACCAATTCCTGCTTCATGAATTCACACTTCTCCAAGTTTATGGTTAGTTGTTCATCATGTAACTTTTTCAAAATAGTATTTACATGTTCAAGATGCTCTTCTTTAGTTTGACTAAAAATTAAGATATCATCTAGATAAACAACTACAAATTTACCCATATAGTCTTTGAGGACTTCATTCATGAGCCTCATGAATGTGTTGGGAGCATTCGATAGACCAAATGGCATAACAAGCCATTCATACAGTCCTTCTGTGGTCTTGAAGGCTATTTTCCATTCATCACCTTCCTTGATTCTGATCTAGTGATAACCATTTTTCAGATCTATCTTGGTGAAGTATTTAGCCCCTCCTAAATAGTCCATAAGATCTTCAATTCTGGGAATTGGAAATCTGTACCTTATGGTGATCTTATTGATAGCCCTAGAGTCTGTGCATAGTCTCCATGTTCCTCCTTTCTTTGGTGCCAACACTGTAGGCACTGCACAAGGACTCATGCTTTTCCTAATCAATCCCTGGTCAATCAATTCTTGTACTTGTCTAGCTATCTCCTTATGTTGTTCTAGGGTCATCTTGTAAGGAGCTTTGTTAGGCAAAGATGCTCCTGGAATCAGGTCTATCTGATGGCTAATAGTTCTTTGTGGAGGTAGTGTTGCTAGTGTTCCATCACTAATTATGTCCTTATACTATTCCAGTATAGTTTGTACCTCTTTTGGGACCACTACCTTTTTGTCTTTTTGCTCCTCCTTAGGTTTCACTATGATAGCATAACCAATATCATCCTCCTTGAGAGTGTTCAAAAACTCTTTACCACTCACAATTAAGACATTAGGACTTTTAGTCTTACCTGCTTCTTCATCTTCCAATGACTGAATTTTATAGGTGACACCATCTTTTTGAAAAGAATACACATTCTTCTCACCATCATGTATGGCCTTTTGGTCATATTGCCATGGTCTACCCAATAAGAGATGACATGCATCCATGGTTAGGATATCACAGAGTACCTTGTCTTTGCATCCACCTATACCAAACTCTACCCAAGTTTGCTCATTGACTATCACATGTTGACCTTTATTTAACCATGTGACTCTATATGGATTTGAATGAGGTATTCTTTGCAAATTTAATTTCCTAACTACTTCATTAGACACTATGTTATCAGTAGACCCTGAGTCTATGATTACTTAACATACCTTATTCATAATCTTGCATCTGATTCTGAATAAAGCTCTCCTTTGACTTGGTTTAGCTTTCACCAGTTCTTTGATCAAAGTTCTCCTTACCATGATGTTCTCTCCCACTTCTGAGGCTAGACTGACTTCAGGTGATTTGCTTCTTGAAGCATCATCTTGTATATAATGATTTCTTTTATCAACTCCTTGAGAAGAAGATGTGCCCTTATCATGACACGTATATGCTGGATGGCCTAATTGACCACAATTGTAGCATTTCATAGTGGCAAAGTAGGATCCCCTGCCTGATCCTCCTGATCTTCCTCTGCTAGATCCCCTTCCTCAGTAGTTTCCTCTACTACTACTCTCTCCACTATGTTTAGTGAGTTTGGATTCTCCTTGGGGCCTTTGATCAGTGTTCCTACCACTATAACTTCCTCTTCCTCTATTGTCTCTACCTCTTCCTCTTAACCTATTGCTTGACTCTTGTTTCTTCTTGCCCTTCTCCTCTACCTTGAGTGCGTTGGTAGCATTGATGCACTGTTGTAGGGCTGAATAAGCTGATTTCCTCTTGAATATTCCACCTCAGACCATTGAGGTATCTTGCTACTTTTATGTTTTCTTCTTCCATCACCTTAGACCTCAAGCATAGTTTTTATTGACATCTAATTCTCTTTGTCTCAAATTTTGTTGTTTCTTGTGCAACTAGACTTCATAATCTCTAGGCATGTAGACTTGACTTTAGCCACCATACCTTTCCAAGTAGCTATAGGTTTCTTGCCTTATTTTTCTCTTTCAGTTTGAACAAATTTCCACCATGTCAAAGCAGCTCCTCTGAGTCTTGATTTGGCCACCTTCACCTTTTGGGCTTCAGTCACTCCATCACATTCAAAGTGATTTTCTATACCTTCTATCCATTCCATAACCAAATCAAGTTCCATCTTTCCACTAAAAAGAGGAACTCCTTCCAATGTCTTATCACTCATGGCTTTCAAGGCCTTCAAGAAAGGTTCTTCTTCCATCTTAGGATCAGGTGTGGGCTCTTCATCTTCTACAAACACACCTTTTTCCTTATCTTCAGAATTTTTAATTTTCTAATTGACTTCTTCAGTCTTTTCCATCATTACACCTAGTTTACTTTCTATTTCTGCCAATCTTTCCTGTAGGAGCCTATTCTCCTCTTCTTGTTCATCAACTTTCTTTGCCAACTCTACATTAGTCACCATCTTCTTGGATGAACCTAGAGACTCACTCAAACTCTGTGATGACATACAACTTCTTCTATTTTAATCTAAGAATAGCCCAAATCTTTAACTTGCTATGATACCAATTTGATGGGGAGGACTATGGACTTAGAAAAACCTATCTTGTTTGAAACATTTCAAGACCTATGTCATGCTCCAAGTCTCCCTACCAATTCAAGTGCTCTCAGACATTTTCTACCCAAAATGCCTAACTCAAACTAATCAGTCTATTACAGAGGTGAAAGACCTACTAGTCTGTTATTCTCCATACATACACTACTTTCTTAGTGTGGGACATTCTTCTTTGTCCTCACTACTTTCCAAGATTTTCCACTTGCAAGGCCTATAGCCTTCTTTAGTCAATTATTAGCCCTCCTCTCTGGGTCTAGGGTCTAATTGCTTGGTACTCAATTCTTCCTACTCTATTTTGACCCCTGCCTCTTCTTAGACTGAAACTTGCATACCTAGCTAGGCTATGGCAAAGCTCGCCTAGGACAAGTTCTTACTGTCTCTCATTGACAATTTTACCATCTCCACAAAAAGAAAAACAAGAAAAGAGATCTCTGCTTGATGGTCCTCCATGACTGTATAGAGGAATTGCAGGAACATCAAGACAGAGACATTTTGTACAAACAGGAACAAAACAACAAAAATAAACTAACTACTATACTTCAGATCGAATTATGCAAGAATGCTACAGAAAATGCACACATAGATCAACTGTCAATATTTTATTTCTGAGAGTTCTCCTTCTTACATTCCCAAAAACTTTCAACACTTCCAACCCATTTACAAAGCAAAAACAACTTTTTTATATTCTTCATTTTTCTAGTTATCAAGCAGTTAGGTTTGTTCTCTTTCTGTTCAGTTAGGTTTTACTAATTGTTTCATTTTCTCCCCGCGGCTGGCTTTTCTTTATTAACTGTTTTGGTTCCTCCCCACGGCTGGCTTTACTAACTGTCTTCTCATATATCACTGTCAACTCCTTACCGCCGGTTCTCCTCACCGCCACTGTCGGTCACCACTCTGTCAAACCAACAGCGCATTCAATTTATTGAACCTTTGAACCAATTTAACTCATTGAACCTCTAGCATGAGGTTCAATGGTTCAATGTCAGGTTCCTCCATTTGACAGTGCTTGACTGAACCAAAAATTGTTCTCTTCATTGAACCAATTGAACCCATTGAACCTCCAGCATGAGGTTCAACAGTTCAATGCTTCTGCAAGTTCATTCCATTGAACCAAAAAGTATGTTCATTTCATTGAACCAAATAAACCTATTGAACCTTCAGCACGAGGTTCAACGGTTCAATGCCTTTATTGCTCAGCCCAAACATGGGCACCAAACTTAAACTTTTCATCGGTCCCGCTCCTTAGAAAATAAAAGACCATCACACCAAAACAAAACATCACACCGAAATGCAAAGCAAGAATATTTACATGATCGCAGGCACCAACATGGGGCATGGGTGCCAAACTTGGTGCTCCTGCACCACTATCAAAGGCTCTATTACATTTATTTTGAAACTCATTTTGCCTTTTAACTCTAAAATTTTAAAAATTTGATTAAATGCCTATTCTAGGTGCACTGCACCATACAGCCTAACTTGAAACTTTTCCAAGTCCCTTGGAAATAGTCTTACAAATTGTACTTCATGTTTCCATTCTTGTCTTCATCAGGTCCATGTTGCCTTGATCCTTCACTGTCCTTGTTATCTTTGCTCTTGTCCTTCTTTGAAATGTGTTTCACTCTGTCATAGAGTTCTCTGTCAACTTCACTCTTCTTTACCTCTTACAACACTTTCTTCTCAACTCCTTTCTCACACCACTATCTCATATTTTGCTCTCTATTGTCCATTGTCCCCTTACATTTACCAACCTCTGTAAAACCTACAACTAGGGTGTTCACTATCCTAGGAACTTTGCAAACTGCTGCACCAACTTCATTTGGCCGTCTCTTATTTCTACTCTTCACCATAGGGCACATGATTGTCCCTACTAAGACTCCTCCACTCACTTCTTTCCTTACCATGGGATCTACACTCTTACACTTCACATTGTCAGTCACTTCCTCCTTCCACATGAAGATATTTCTCCTCATAATTGGCTGCAACTCAACTTCATACTTGCACTTTGCTGTCTCAATAGTTTTATTCCTTGAAAAGGCTGTATCCTCTTTGTTTCCACTCTCTTCAAACATCACTAGCTCCTTCTTGCCAAACATGATCAAATTTTCTATTCTTGACTGCCCCTCTAATGGCAGTAGCACAAAAGTCTTCTCATCCTTCTTGATAGTGAAGGTATTATCTCTCCCATCATAAATGGCAAACCTATCAAATTGCCAAGGTCTTCCTAGTATCACATGACAACAATCCATTGGTAGGATGTCACAAAGGTCTTTATCCTCATATGCTCCAATCTTGAACTCTACTAATGCTTGTTCAGTCACTAAAATGGACTGATGATCACTCACCAAAGAAATTTTGTAGGGAAATTCCCTAGGAATTGTCTTTAACTTCAGCTTATCTACCACCTCACTAGACACCATATTGTCATTACAACCCGAATCTACTATCACTTTACATACCTTGTTCTTTCTCTTGCAAGTTGTTTTGAACAATGCTCTCCTCTGAATTAGCTCCTTCTCCCTAGAGGTCTTCAGTAGTGCTCTTTCTCTCAGCATCAATGCTTCTCATATTTCAGTATCATAGCTTGTGGAACTAGAACCACATTCTTCTTCTTGGACTAATTGAGTCCTTCTTTCACTCTTTCTTTCACTGTCATTTGAAAAGTTTTGCTTCTCAGGATACTTATATGCTGGGCACCCAAACTCTTGGCAATTATAACACTTACCTACAAAGGTGTTTGCACTCCTTCCACCACAAAATCTACCTCTATAACCTCTACCTCTGAAATCAACATTTTGTCCTTGCTTGAAATCTGCACCTTGTCCTTGTGCCTTGCTCATATCTTCTTGACTTTCATTGACTTGCTTTGTATTAAAAGATCCTCTGCCTCTAGATGTATTGCCTCTGGCTCTGGCTGACTTATCTTGTCTTCTTTTCAGCTTGTCTTCCACTCTAACTACTATCTGATAGCAGTCTTCAACACTTCTTGGATTTGCCAACACTAGTTCATCTTGCATGTTAAACCTCAAACCACCAATATACCTAGCAACTTTTTGCACTTCAGTTTCATTTTGACAAAACCTTATACTTAGCTTATAAAACTCTTCAGTATATGACTTAACATCCATTTCCTTTTGTCTTAAACTTTGAAGCTTCTTAAACATTTGAACTTCATAATCTTTAGGCAAGAATTTACTTTTGATTTTTAGTACCATCTTGTCCCATGAAACAATCTTTGCCTTCCTTGCTTTCTTCTCTCTATCTGCTGATAATCCCACCATAACAAAGCATGACCTGTCAGCTTGGTCTTTGCACATCTTCACTTTCTGATCATCAGGAACTTCTTCACACTCAAAGTGGTTGTCCAATGCTGCTATCTAATCTAGCAATTCTTCATCATTCAGGCTTCCTCCAAACTTTGGCACATCTATCTTTATCTTGTGCTTGTCTTCTTTTACTGCCCTCAACAAGTTTACCATCCTTTGATCTTCAGGGTCCAACTCTTCTTCCACATCTTCATACTCAGCTTCTTCTTCTTCCCTAGACTCAACCTCTTCACCTAGAGCCACTTCTCTTCTCTGATTTTGTTCTAGGGTAGCCATTCTTTCCTTCAACTCCCTCAACTCTCTGGCATGCTTCTCCTTTAGCTCATTCATCTCTTGAGCCATGTTTCTCACTCTTGGAGGAATCTTGACAAACTACCTCTTAACACTTCTCAATCACAACCAATCTACTAACTTGGCTCTGATACCAATTTGATGTAGAGCTAACTACACAAAGACCACAAAGGGTCAAAACAACCACACAGGAGGAAGAGGGTATAGGGGATGGCAGGGCAAAACAAATCTTCTAAGCCTCAATGGACCAAGATACAACACTTGACATCAAATAGGACATGACTATCCTCTCACTGTCCATGACTTCAACACTACATAACAACCCCATTTTTAGGTTCATATAGATGGGAACCTTTCCAAACTTTATAGGGACCTTAGACCTTCTAGGTTTGACTGTCCCAAGCTCACAAAACCATCAAAAAGCTCTGGAGGTTCCTTCTAGTACCCTGTCCTTCACACTCTAACCAACTTCCTTGTAGCCCTCTTGTTGATGATTGTTTTTAGACAGGTCAACAATAGAGTAAAGAACTAGAGTATCCCACTCTCTCTTAAATAAAGCTCTTCAAAGGCTGAACTATGTGATCTAGTGAAGTAACTCCAAGGTTTCTTTTTATAACTTATGGTGGATGAACTCAGTGATTACATGTGATCTTGCTAATAATCACAAAGGGACTTACATTAGACTTCTTCTTCATTCATTCAACTTATTTCTCTTTTCAATGTGGATGAAGTATTCATGATGTATCAATGATAAAAAAGGGAAAAAAGATAGGGTTTAGGGAAACTAATCTAAGGTCAATGAAGCAATGATGATGTAAGAATAGACAAACTCCTGAATTAACCTAACTCCACTTCACCAAGGATGCCTACAACTACATGAAGTTGGTGCAATCTTCTAAGGTACGCAAATGGTTTTCAAATCATGAAGGCTTATGTAAGCACCCATTAAATAGTGCAGCTCAAACAAGCATCCACAATCAAACTTAAGCAAATGATAAAGCTCATATTAGCTTTACACAACACTTTACCAGCGATGAATGTTAAAAGCATGAGCTAGGAGTTGATCAAATATTCAATACAACACGCATTACAACAATGAACTACTAATCTACTTCTAATCTAATTTGAAACATCTCTCCATTTCATTAAGATACAAGAAACCATGTCATTCCACAAGACAACACTTAACACCAAATGAGTTCCAATGTCTTTGCATTAATCTTGAGATATATTTACAAAAACTTTAAGTCCTCTCAGAGAATTTTGAGAGTCTTTCCTATTCTACTCCTAAAAAACTCATTTCTCTTATCATTAACTACTGACTGATGATTTTACAAATAAGGCAACAAGGCCTTTATATAAAAGTCCATATTTACAATGAAGCGCTAGGATCAATTCACATAGCCAAGGGTCCATACTTGCTATATTTAAACATTAAGGCTTGTCCTAGGATGACCCTCTCTTCATGGCGCTCAACTCCTAGATTTTTTTCCTATACATTTTTACTTAAGGTGCCATCTATCATCAGACCTCATCTCACATCAAGGTGCTGAAAATGACAAGAACAACAAGGACTAGTGCCTAAACTCATCCACTCCAACTTAAGGCACAATTTGATGATCATTTGAACATGCAAAGGCGACTAGATTCTTGAATCATTTCTTTGTCAAATTTTTTATGTCTAAGGATTTCTTACTTTAGTTTCAATCATGGCACATATTTTGGAGTGGTTGGAAGTGTGTTCTCCTCTAGGCACCCTTTAAGTCTCAATCTTAGGTGCTGATTTGGGTTGGCAGAAGTAGGAAAATGTGCCTAAGATCCTAGAGCAAATTCATGCCCAGAATTGAAAGTCTCTGAGGACAGGTATATTAAAAAATATATTTAATGAATTTCTTATACTTTAAATATTTTTCAATATACCTTTCAGGATGTTTGAGATAGGTCTCGAATCCACCAGATTTAACATGTAGATTATAGAATTTGGAGGATCCACTAGATTTTAGACTTAGTCAAATTTTTAGTGTTTCAGGATATCAGGCTACCAGACTTAGTCATTTTCAGGATCTCAAACATACATCAGGATTGGTCTCAGTGTTCATTATTTGGATTTGATCAAGACTCTTCATTACTGTAAGTTCATGTTCCAGATGAGACCTCTAGTTATAAAGCAAAAACTTCTAGGAGAGAGACTTATTGTTGGATTGGCATTTCATTACTTCAAGCACCTTCACTAAGCCAAATTTGGTGATTTCCAACTTGATTTCTCTTCTAAGTGAAATTTGATGATAAACAGAGTTGCACCTAACACTTAAGCTAGAAAACACTTCAAGTTTTATGGATTCCTAGTACTAGATATAGACAAGGAAGCTTTGTTCAACTTACGCGTCACTTAATGATATCATATCATGCTCTTTCATCCTAAGGCACAACTTGGAGTTAGTTTAAACATCTCTTTCATGCTAAGGCACCAAAATGAGGTTACATAGAAGAAATTGGTGCCTAGCTTAAGTTTGCTCATTTTTGACATTTTTAAGGCTATTCAACACTTGATTACACCCTTGTGAGACTACTTGAACCTTAGGCAACCATTTTGAGGTTATTCATCTACTATATTGCCAAGGCACCAAAATGAGGTAGTCTAATGCATGAAGGGTGCCTCACTTCCTAGATGCTCTTTCTCCTTACACTTAGGTGCACTTTTGTGGTTGTTTGGACATGAATAGGCGCCTACACTCATAATGTGTTTTCCTTATCAAATTTTCAATTCTTAAGGTCTTTTGGAAATAGTTTCAATCAAGGCACCTTGGTCTTCACTTTTCCTTGCTCAAGGTGCACATATGGGTTTCTACTTTAGGCACACTTATGGGTTTGCTGAGATGAGAAAATGTACCTAACTTCCTGGAGCAAATTTGCACCTAGAAAATAGAAGTCCCCAGGGTAAGGTATATTGAAAAATATATTTAAGTATCTCTTATACTTTAAATATTTTTCAATATACCTTTTAGGGTGTTTGAGATAGGTCTCGGATCCACCGGATTTAACATGCAGATTCTAGATTTTTGAGGATCCACCAGATTTCAGACATAGCCAATTTTTTAGGATTTTTAGGATCAGGATACTAGACTTAGTCATTTTAAAGATCTCAAACATTAGGATCAGGTCATCAGGGGGACTATAGGACTCAAACACCACTGACTTCATCATGCAATAAACTAAAGACATCATCAAAAACTTAATGCAAAGTATCAAAACTCAAAAAAAGGGGGATCCCCATTTGCAATGGGGCGATGTGTGATTAGGTCACAACATTTAGCGTCAACCTGAATAAATATTCCTGAACATTTAAAAGACCAAGACTCAATTCAAACCCCAGAAACTTTAGACACTCCTCTACTCATCAACTAGCTAGACAACAAAATTGAAAAGGAAAAGAATCATAGATTGGATCAAGACACTACATCTCCTAATGTGTGATTAAAGATTGATTTCAATTAAAACATTTCCTTAAGCATTCCAAAGATAAGCAAATCAAGTTTCAAACATTTCCATGTACATCCACACATTAGACCAAATAACAAAACTACATGATCATGAAATCAAAATCAATTGCCAACACGACCATCCATATTCCAAAATCCAAGTGTGTGCACCTCAGTTCATTCCCATCCCTTAGCAACTAAGATCATCTAAGCTCCTTTACATTAGGCTACATGATTACTACACACCTCATAAACTACCTGGACATTGCCCCACTGCCAACAAGCATCTATAGCCCCGATGGGTTTGTCTCACAATTCCACTCGAGCAGAGCCTCACTGTCGGTCAGGCGTCCATAGCCCCGGTAAAGATTATTCGATTGTCCATCTAATTGAGTTATAGTGTGTGATTTGTGATTTTTCATTTCATTTCTTTATTCTTTGATATTCTATTTCTATTAAGCTTAAATGTGATAGAGTACAATGTAGTACCGCCACCCCTGCAACACATGCTTTTTCACGACATGAGTTACGTTGATAACTCAGCTAGTGGGTGTGGACTTGCGATGGCGGCAAAGGTGGACCTTTAGATTTTTCACTTAATGTAAGTTCACAAAGACTCCTTTAGGCACTTCAGGATCATTAAAGTATGTAAGGTATAAGATCTCAAAATACTGCAAGTAATACTGAACAACTGACTTATCCTCCATGAACAAGCAGTCCTGCTATTTGACACTAGCGATGGGATCCATGAGAAATCCATCAGTCATGATCCATGTTTCTCAAAAGAAGACGTAAGAATTCATAAAATTTAGATTTGGCATTTTAAACTATTATGATCAGAAGATAACAGTGTCAAGATACAATATATGATTAACTTCCAAGTCAAGTTCAAAGTCTAACAAGATGATAAATTGAAAGAAAAACATTTTCAGACTCTAAGACTTTCATGAATAGATGTCTAAGAAATGAACTAACATGTTATCACAAATACCACTAGTGAGTGTGTTTAAAATCGCATCACCTTCTTACAAATAGGTGAAGAGACCTAATGTCTCAAGTTACTGCTTGGAACCTCATTCATTCGTGGTTTGACCATCAGCTGACTTTCACATGTTTCAACAGGTTTAATGGTTCAACAGGTTCAACCGATATGTGATATGTTCTACTACACCGATGGTAGTGAGCTATCGGGTAGACTTGGTTTCTTCTCTGATGTGCATTGGTTACTTCGATGAAGGCTTGAACCTTCGCTCGTCAAGTTCAATGGTTCAACAAGTTCAACCGATATGTGATATGGCTATTGGCATAAGATTGGCCATCGACTGAGCCCTGTGGTAGGTACTCCGATGATCTTCTATTACTCTAATGAAGGATGAAGGCTTGGGCATCACTGGGACAAGGAACCATTGGTGTGGATGGTGGAGTGGTCTCTAATGGCTTGGGCTATTCCGATGAGGCTTAGACTGGCATCGTCAGCAACAAAATTGTTGACAATAGTCTTACTGAGTGTTTGTGTATGTAAACTCAGATATCAAACTCAAACTGGTGAATGTGGGACTAAAGGTCTCACATGAATACAAATAGTTATGTGATGGTTGGAAGATAGTGATGTTGGGTCAGTTGGAATGAATAGTTAGGGTAGAGGTTAAAACAGTTTTGCTCTTGAAGACTGTGTATATATTCAGATTTGGTGAGGTCGGTCTGTGATTGATGATGATATTCAATCAAATTGTTCATTTTGTAGATGTACAGAGGAAGTGAACTGTGTGTATGATTTGAGAATCGATACCTGAGCGAGAAGGCTAGGATCTTTATTGTAACCTTTCTAAGCTTACTGTAAATAAAGATTGTCTCTCTTGTGGTGGTGGGTTTTTTACTTGAAAGGGTTTTCCCACATACATCCGGTGTTGTTCTCTATTATCTTGTATGTTTATTCTATATTTTTCTGGTGTGTTCATCTTTGTATTTGAATTAAATGTTACATGTTTGCATTATCCCCTTTGAATTGACATTAGGGGAAGCTATATTCTGCACCTCTGCTTTCCTTACAAGTGGTATCAGAGCCTGGCTAGTTGTGTTATCCTTGTTGGTAGGTTGGGTTTTTTGTGTTAGTTCTTTGAGTGGGAGTTCTATAGAGGTCTATTTTGTTAAATAAGATGGCAAGTGCATCAGGAAAAGTAGACATTGAAAAGTTTCAATGGCACAAACTTTGAGTTGTGGAAGCTTAAGGTTGAAGATTTGCTAGTTAATAGAGATCTTTGGGTTGTTGTGTCTAGGACTAAACCTTCAGGCATGAAGCAAGAAGACTAGGACCTGGCAGATAGGAAAACCAAAGGACTGATAAGATTAAGTTTAGCAGATTCTGCTCTATTGAACGTCCATGAGGAGAAGACTGCAAATGCTTTGTGGAAGAAGTTGGGAGATATATATCAGGGCAAGTCCTTGGTTAATAAACTTTTCCTCAGAAAGAAGTTGTACTCTCTAAAGATGGATGAAGGAGCATCTGTAGCAGACCATCTGAACTCATTTAATATGATTGCTGCACAGTTGAATTCTGTAGGTGTAAAAATGGAAGAGGAGGACCGCTGTATGCTTCTGTTGTGTTCCTTCCCTAACTCATGGGATCATCTTGTGATGGCTATTAGAAGTACAACAACCACATTTAAAACTAAAGAAGTTGTTGCCTCACTGTTATCTGAAGAGATGTGGAGGAAATCTTCTGAGATGGCCAAAGAGGCCCTGTCCATTCGAGGTAGATCAAAGGAAAGAGGCAAGAAGAAAGACAAGAAGTCTAAGTCCAAATCAGAGGGGAGATCGAAATCTCCTAGCAAAAATTCCAAGGTGAAGTTCTAGAATTGTGGGTAGAAAGGACACATCAGAAAAGACTGCAAAGAGGAGAAAAAGAAGAAGAAGAACTTCTCTAATATCAATTCTTCTCAGAGTGATGCTGATGCCTTCATTGCTGCCTTGGCAATGCCTGCATATGAAGATGTATGGCTGGTGGATTCAGGAGCATCTTTTCATATGACATCTCATAGAGAATGGTTCACTAAGTATGAACCGTATGCTGGTGGGAAGGTGTTCCTGGGAAGTGATTCAACACTGGAAATTGTTGGCCGAGGAAGAGTCAGAATCCAGTTCCCAGATGGCAGAATAAAGGGAATGAATGGAGTATTACACATACCAGGTCTGGCTCGAAATTTACTTTCTGTTAGTAAGCTTAATGATGTTGGAGTGCAAGTTACTTTTGTGAATGGTGGCTATAAGATGACTAGAGGTTCTATTGTACTGGCAAAGGGTGAACACATTAGAACTTTGTATAGGTTAGATGCTAAACTAGTGTGCTATAATAATGTCTCTATAAAATCTAAAAAAGCTACTATTGTAACACATGATACAAACTCTATGGAAGTTAAACTTCCTGCAGAGAAAATAATGCTTTGGCATCATAGACTTGGTCACATAGGTGAAAAAGGTTTAAAAACTTTGAAAAATAAAAACCTGGTAGATGGGTTGATTGATTGTAATCTGGAGTTTGATTTCTACGAACATTGCATATATGGAAAACAAAACCATGTTTCTTTTTACTCTAGTTCTCATAAATCTTCTGGTGTTCTAGACTATGTACATTCTGATGGTTTTGGTCCAGTTGATATTCCTTCTCTATCTAAATCAAGATACTAGATATCGTTTATTGATGATTATTCAAGGAGGCATTTGTATATTTTTTGAAAAATAAATCAGAAGTGTTCAGTCGGTTTAAAGAATTTAAAATTCTTGTGGAAAATCAGACTGGTAGAAACATAAAATATTTGAGAATGGATAACAGTGGCAAATATTGCAATGCAAATTTTGATAAATATTGTATTGATCATGGAATAAAAAGGCATAAGACTACACCTTATACTCCACAACAAAATGGAGTTGCTGAAAGGTTGAATCAATCATTGATGCAGAAAGCAAGAAGTATGTTGAGTTATGCTGGTCTTGAACAAAGGTTCTAAACTAAGGCAGTTGGTACAACTTGTTACTTGCTAAATCATTCTCCTACTTCGGCATTGGTTGATAAGACACCTATGGAAGCATGGTCTGGAAAGAAGCCCTCTCTAAGACATCTTCATGCCTTTGGCTATGAGGCATATGCTCATATTCCTGAGGTAAAAAGATCTAAGCTGGATTATAAGGCAGTCAAATGTATCTTTATTGGCTATGGAGTCGGTGTTAAAGGGTACAAGCTTTGGAATCCTGAAACTGAAAAAGTAATTTATAGCAGGAATGTAATTTTCAGAGAGCTGAAACCTTTGGTTATTGATCCTCAACTGGAGAAGACAGAAGAGAAGAAATAAAAGAGTGTTGTTAATATTCCTCTGACCCCTATAAAAGAGGAACAACAAGCACCAAGTGTAGATGATTCAAAAGTGAGTTCGAGTAGCTCTGAAGATTCAGATCCAAAGCAAGAACCTGAACCTACACCTTAGCCGTTGGGGCAGTCTACACGTGAAAGAAGACAACCAGATAGGTATGGATTTTTAGTACTTGATTCAAGTTGTGCCTATGCTTTGCTTACTGATACTGATGAACCTAGGATTGTGAAAGAAGCTATTAGTTTACCTGATTTAGATTCTTGGTTGGAAGCCATGGATAACAAAATGTCATCGTTGGAGAAAAATGGAACCTGGGATCTGGTGCCCTTGCCTAAAGGTAGAAAACTTGTGGGCTATAAGTGGGTATTTAAAAAGAAATATGGTCTAGATGGTAGTATTGAAAAGTACAAGGCAAGACTGGTTGCTAAGGGGTATTCTCAAAAGGAAGGTATAGATTATGGAGAAATCTTTTCTCCTATAGCTAAGCTGACATCCATTAGATTTCTATTGTCACTTGCAGCAGTGTATGAATTTGAAATTGAGCAGATGGATGTGATGACAACATTTCTTCATGGGGACCTTGAAGAAGAAATTTATATGTCCCAGCCAGAGCACTTTGTGGTAAAAGGTAAAGAACATCTGGTATGTAAACTTAAAAAGTCTCTTTATGGCTTGAAGCAATCTCCTAGAATGTGGTATCAGAAATTTGATACATATGTTTTATCTTTGGGATTTGTGAGATCTAAATTTGATCATTGTGTCTATTATAAAACTGATGGTGATTGGATTCTTATAATTTCATTGTATGTGGATGACATGTTATTCATTGGCAATGGTAAGGGGATGATCTCAGATTTAAAATCTCAGTTGTCCTTGAAATTTGAAATGAAGAATCTGGGGGCAGTGAAGTACATTCTGGGAATGGAAATCAAAAGGGACAGATCTAGTAGAAAGCTTTGGCTTAGCCAGAGCAAGTATATTACCAATGTTCTTAATAAATTTAATATGTCTGATTGTAAATAGTTAGTTGTTCCAGTTTTGCAGGGAATGAAACTATATGTTGAAGATTGTCCATAATCTTTGAATGAAATTGATGACATGAAAAAAGTGCCTTATGCAAGTGATGTTGGCAGTTTAATGTACGCAATGGTCTGTACCAGACCAGACATTGCCCAGGTAGTGGGAGTTTTGAGCCGATTTATGGAAAATCCAGGCAGATCACATTGGGATGTTGTGAAGAGAGTCATGAGGTATTTGAAGGGAACTTCTGACTATGCTATTTACTATCATGGAAACTCAGTTGGATCTCATAAATCTATCAGCATTCAGGGATATGTTGATTCTGATTAGACAGGGGACATTGATAGTAGAAGATCCACCAGTGGATATGTATTCACATTAAATGGCGGTACTATCAGTTGGATGAGCAAGAGGCAGGTTGTAGTCGCTTTGTCCACAACAGAGGCAGAGTACATGGTAGCTACTCGTGCATGCCAAGAAGCCCTTTGGTTGAAGAGGTTGTGTTCTGATGTCAGTTTTGATGCAGGACAAATACAAATTCATTATGATAGTCAAAGTGCTATCTTTTTGGTGAAAAATCCTACTTTTCATGCTAGGACAAAACATATTGATGTCCAATATCACTTTGTTCATGATATGGTGGAAGACTAAAAGGTAAAGTTGGAAAAGGTTGATACTTTGGATAATGTTGTAGATGCCTTGACTAAACCAGTGAGCACGACCAAGTTCAAATGGTGTTCAGATGAAATGGGTCTTTGGGCCCATAATTCTTAGTAATAGTATGAGGATTAAGAGGTAGCAGTAATCTCTTTGACAAGTGGGAGATTGAAGAGACCTAATGTCTCAAGTTACTGCTTGGAACTTCATTCATTTGTGGTTTGGCCATCGGCTGACTTTCACATGTTTCAATAGGTTCAATGGTTCAACAGGTTCAATGGTTTAATAGGTTCAACCGATATGTGATATGTTCTGCTACACCGATGGTAGTGAGCTATTGAGTAGACTTGGTTTCTTCTCTGATGTTCATTGGTTACTCTAATGAAGGCTTGAACTTCACTCGTCAGGTTCAATGGTTCAACAGGTTCAACCGATATGTGATATGTCTATCAACATAAGGTTGGCCATCAGCTGAGCCTGTGGTAGGTACTCCGATAGTCTTATGTTAATCCGATGAAGGATGAAGGCTTGGGCATTAGTGGGACAAGGAACCATCAGTGTGGATGGTGGAGCGGTCTCTGATGGCTTGGGCTATTCTGATGAGGCTTAGACTGGCATCGTCGGCAACAAAATTACCGATGATAGTCTTACTGAGTGTTCGTGTATGTAAACTAGGATATCAAACTCAAACTGGTGAATGTGGGACTAAAGGTCTCACATGAATATGAATAGTTATGCGATGATTAGAAGATAGCAATGCTGGGTCAGTTGGAACAAACAGTTAGGGCAAAAGTTAAAATGGTTTTGCTCTTGAAGACTATGTATATATTCAGATTTGGTGAGGTCGTCTGTGATTGATGATGAGATTCGATCAAATTGTTCATTCTGTAGATGTATAGAGTTAGTGAACTGTGTGTATGATTTGAGAATTGATACCTGAGTGAGAAGGATGGGATCTTTATTGTAACCTTTCTAAGCTTATTGTAAATAAAGATTATCTCTCTTTTGGTGGTGGGTTTTTTACCTGAAAGAGTTTTCCCACGTACATCTGGTGTTGTTCTCTGTTATCTTGTATGTTTATTCTATATTTTTTGGTAAAATAATCTTTGTATTTAATTAAACATTACCTGTCTGCATTATCCCCTTTGAATTGACATTAGGGAAGCTGTATTCTGCACCTCTGCTTTCCTTACAATAGGAAACTTGACACGACAAACAACTAAACTAAACAACTAACACCTACAAATAGCAAACAACTAATCTATGAAAGAAAAACAACAACTAAGAAAAATCAACAATTAATCCAACAAACCACTAAGCTAAGGAAAAGACAACAAGCAAGTGACACGAAAGTAAAACTAAGCTAAGAAAACCAACACTTGAGTCAAATGACTTCAAGGAAGCAAATCTACTCTAAGACGCAACATGAAATGAAAAACTAACTCTAACCTAACTATGTACAAACAACAGAGAAATGCAACCCAGGAAACCAAATATATACAGGCCCTAACATGATTATTCAGTATGTACAAAAGTAGCAATGCAGCAGTGACAGTTCTCAACTAGGCAAATTCATCTTTGAACTCAGACCATTGACTCTTCAGGCGAGAGACCTCAAATATAGGAAAAAAATTCATATTCTCCATAATCAAATTCATATTCAATGTGTTCAACATGTTCAAGATCATCATCAATATCATTACTATTAGTGCTATCAATACTATCAATTAGGAGTTCATGATGTTCAAAGTCAAAGTTCCTCCAATCAATAGAAGGGAAAGATACAACCTGATGCATGCTGTTTTCAATGATACATGACCTACCAAGCATTTGATCATACTCTAAGCATCCATCGGGAGGTCACCATTGATGGTTGATGAACTTCTCATCTTCTTCATATTGGATGATCTCATTGTCAAGCTCCATAGTGATCTCCAGCATCCATAGTAGCAACATGTTCTTCAATCATCATTCTCTTCAACTTGATATCTTCTTTTATAATGATGGAAGCATCGAGCGTCGACTTGAATTGTTGTTGTCTACTCATGAATTTTTCATCGGCATACTCTTGAATGATAGCATCTAAATTCCTTTGCAAAGCTTCCTATTGATGATCTTCTAACAACGTCTTCTGTACTTCTTGTAGCTCATTCTCAAGGATCTTTTGGTGTAATGTAGATGCATACTCCTCAAGAAACTTGCCTTTGTCAAATTTAGGTTCTAGCCATAAGCTCAAACTTCTTTCTTCCTCAACTACCACTTCAAGTGCTCTAACATCTGTCAAACCCTTTTTACAATCCTCTAATGCTTTTAAGTATAAGTTAGAAGATTGAATTTCTTATACTTTAAATATTTTACAATATACCTTTCAGGATGTTTGAGATAGGTCTTGGATCCACCGGATTTAACATGCAGATTCTAGATTTTTGAGGATCCAGTAGATTTCAGACTTAGCCAATTTTAAGGATTTTCAGGATTAGGATACCAAACTTAGTCATTTTCAGGATCTCAAACATCAGGATCAGGATACCAGACTTAGTCATTTTCAGGGTCTCAAACATCAGGATTAGGTCATCAGGGGACCATAGGACTCAAACACCATTGACTTCATCATGCAATAAACTAAAGACATCATCAAAAACTTAATGCAAAGTATCAAAACTCAAAAAAAGGGGGGTCCCCATTTGCAATGGGGCGACGTGTGATTAGGTCACAACACCTCCCAAAGGGACTGTCATACAAAACATTTTGATGTAGGCCTCCAAATAGGACTATTATGATCTTTTTGAGTACCCATTATCTTGTTCTTCAACATATCTTCCATGCAAGGTAGGTTGTTTACCAACATATAGGTCAAACTAGGACTGTTACTGCTGTCCTAAGCCAAATTAGACCACCTTCTACTCCACAAGTGCATGAAAATGATAACCCACTCCACAAATTCTTATTCCTAGGTGTTGGAGATGTTGTATATTGATAAATTTAACTGGTTTCAAGGTCCTAACCACCACACAAACTACCTTTTTTTTCAAAAACAAACTTTGCCCATGCTTGGACAGTCCAACACATAGTGATATGAACACAAATCTGCCTTTTGTTCCAATCTTCTGCTCTTACACATAAACCCATTAGAGAGACATGTAAAATAGACCTAATTCATTCCTTTTCATCCATGGTGTAGGATTGGGATGCTAGAAATCCATTGATTTTGCAAAACCCTAAAAAAACCTCTAAAAACCAAGGAAAATGAGTAGTTTTAGAAAAAACACCATAAAATCCTTCAATTACAATGAAATTACTTCCAACTTATTTTAAATACAAGGTATATCATCCTATTTTCATTCTTCAATCATTTGGATTCTTGACCATCAGGTACAAGACCGTACTAATCAAGGGAGCAATAGCAAAACAGTGACAAAACTGTAAAATAGAACAACATGAAGCAAAATGTTTGACAAAATCCTCAAATGACAATGGAAATCCTCCAAATTTGGTGAAAATGAAATGTATAATCATCCATCACACCATTCTATACATGAGACATCAAAAATAGTACTGTACAACCAAGGAAAATGAGAGGGAATAGCAAAATGCAGAAAAAATAGAAATGGGACAGCAAAACAACATTTTTCCTTATTCTTTTGTCTTCAAAACTTCATCCATTCCTCCATGCATTCAACCACACACCTCTCAAAATGCCTTTTTTTACATATGTTTATATCCTTCTCTCTTATTTCCATCATGAGAAGAGGCTAAGAATAGCCTAACTGAATGATTTTTCCTAAAACACTATTTTTTCCTAATTTTAGACTGTCATAGTCTTACATAACTGCAAACCACTAACTTATTCTTAATCTCTACTACATAAAATGACTAAAATCAACCTCCACTGCATGAGCATGCCTATCAAAGGCTCTATTACATTTAGTTTGAAACTCATTTTGCCTTTTAACTCTAAAATTTTAAAAATTTGATTAAATGCCTATTCTAGGTGCACTGCACCATACAGGGTAACTTGAAACTTTTCCAAGTCCCTTGGAAATATTCTTGCAAATTGTCCTTCATGGTTCCATGCTTGTTTTCATTAGGTCCATGTTGCCTTGATCCTTCACTGTCCTTGTTATCTTTGCTCTTGTCCTTCTTTGAAATGTGTTTCACTCTGTCATAGAGTGCTCTGTCATCTTCACTCTTCTTTAACTCTGTCAACACTTTCTTCTCAACTCCTTTCTCACACTACTGTCTCATATTTTTCTCTTTATTGTACATTGCCACCTTACATTTACCAACCTCTATCAAACCTACAACTAGGGTGTTCACTATCCTAGGAACATTGCAAACCGTTGCACCTCTTCATTTGGTTGTCTCTTATTTCTACTCTTCACCATAGGGCACATGATTGTCCCTACTAAGACTCCTCCACTCACTTCTTTCCTTACCACAGGCTCTACACTCTTACACTTCACATTGTTAGTCACTTCCTCCTTCCACATGAAGATATTTCTCCTCATAATTGGCTGTAACTTAGCTTCATACTTGCTCTTTGCTATCTCAATAGTTTTATGCCTTGAAAAGGCTGCATCCTATTTGTTTCCACTCTCTTCAAACATCACTGGCTCCTTCTTGCCAAACATGATCATATTTGCTGTTCTTGACTACTCCTCTAATGGCAGTAGCACAAAAGTCTTCTCATCCTTCTTGACAGTGAAGGTATTATCTCTCCCATCATAAATGGAAAACCTATCAAATTGCTAGGGTCTTCCTAGTATCACATGAGAACAATTCATTGGTAGGATGTCACAAAGGACTTTATCCTCATATGCTCCAATCTTGAACTCTACTAATGCTTGTTTAGTCACTAAAATGGACTGATGATCACTCACCCAAGAAATTTTATAGGGAACTTCCCTAGGAACTCTCTTTAACTTTAGCTTATCTACCATCTCAGTAGACACCATATTGTTAGTACAACCCAAATCTACTATCACTTTACATACCTTGTTCTTGGTCTTGCAAGTTGTTTTGAACAATGCTCTCCTCTAAATCAGCTCCTTCTCCCTGGAGGTCTTTAGTAGTGCTCTTTCTCTCAGCATCAATGCTTCTCCCATTTTAGCATCACACCTTGTGGAACTAGAACCACATTCTTCTTCTTGGACTAATTAAGTCCTTCTTTCACTCTTTCTTTCACTATCATTTGAAAAGTTTTGCTTCTTAGGACACTTATATGTTGGGCACCCAAACTCTTGGCAATTATAACACTTACCTACAATGGTGTTTGCACTCCTTCCACCACCAAATCTCCCTCTAGAACCTCTACCTCTGAAATAAACATTTTGCCCTTGCTTGAAATCTACACCTTGTCCTTGTACCTTGCTCATATCTTCTTTAATTTCATTGACTTGCTTTGTATTAAAAGATCCTTTGCCTCTAGAGGTATTGCCTCTACCTCTAGGTAAATTAGCTTGTCTTCTTTTCAGCTTCTCTTCCACTCTAACTACCATCTGATAACAGTCTTCAACACTCCTTGGATTTGCCAACACTAGTTCATCCTACATGTTAAACCTCAAACCACCAATATACCTAGCAACTTTTTGCACTTCAGTTTCATTTTGACCAGACCTTATACTTAGCTTATAAAACTCTTTAGTATATGACTTAACATCCATTTCCTTTTGTCTTAAACTTTGAAGCTTCTTAAACATTTGAACTTCATAATCTTTAGGCAAGAATTTACCTTTTATTTTTGCTACCATCTTGTCCCATGAAACAATCTTTACCTTTCCTTGCTTTCTTCTCTCTATCTGCTAATAATCCCACCATAACAAAGCATGACCTATCAGCTTGGTCTTTGCAATCTTCACTTTTTGATCATTAGGAACTTCTTCACACTCAAAGTGGTTGTCCAATGTTGCAATCCAATCTAACAATTCTTCATCATTTAGGCTTCCTCCAAACTTTGGCACATCTATCTTTATCTTGTGCTTGTCTTATTTTACTACCCTTAGCAACTTTACCATCCTCTAATCCTTGGGTCCAACTCTTCTTCCACATCTTCATACTCAGCTTGTTCTTCTTGTAAGGGTAAAATGGTGATCAATCAAATGAATTAAACATGACCCAAACATCAACAGAATCGTGAAACAAGAAGGATTCAATAAATGAAGCAATGAACAAACATAGTGCAAACCTCTCCCGTTTCGAAACTTCTGTTGTTCGCCTATCACAAATCGTCCTTTTGTAGATGAGATGAGCCCTCAGAGAGTGCAATCTTTTTAGCTATTTAAGGAAGTCGATGGTGAACGGCTATGGTGATATGAAATGAAGATGAGCTCCAATGCAAGTATGTGATCTCAAGCTTATAGATCACAAAAGGGTGCCAAAGGCGCGCTGGTGGTATTTCTGCAGAGTAACGATGTCAAAAGCCTAGATGATTAGAATGGAAGAATGAAGCTTCATTTATAGACTTTGGAAGAATGAGAATCAACGGTTGAGAGAAGATATGAAGATCAATGGCTGAGGATGGTTGAGGAATGTGCAACCAGTAGAAATGTGACAAGTGTCTCAGCTCCATCATGAAAGAGGGGATGTAACAAAATTGATTGGAGAGTTAACTCCATTGACTGATCAGTTAACAGACTTGATTGATCAGTTAGAAGAATGAATTATGGAACTGACTGAATTGATTGACCAGTGAACTGGGTTGATTGAGGAGTCAACAAAATAGATTGACCAGTGAACTCAAATGACTAATTAGTTAACAGATTTGATTGATTAGTTAACTAACTTCTGATTTGGAGAAGAAATAGGCCATGTGGGTGAGAGAAAAATAAGTAATTAAATATTAAATATATTTAATTACATGTGCAACTTGATGATGTGGACAAGGTGAGGTAGAAAAGGTGAGGTGGATTTTTGAATTTAGAACTTAGGATAGAGGAATTTAGATTAATTAAATAATTTATGATTATTTAATTGTGTAGGATATTTAGAAGAATTTTAATTAAATAAATAGAATTTATTTAATTATGGAACAGTGAATCGATTAAATAAATTTAGAATATTTATTTAATTAATACAAGAATGGAATAAATATTTAGAATATTTATTTAGGATGATTCGTGTCATTTTTAGGTGTATACATTTTGCCCCTCTTTGATGCAATGCAGTTTACAGCGTTGCTTCAAAGAATAAATAGCCTGACAGTGATATATGCCCCAGTTTGCCCCTGGTACAAGTTTAACGACAGGATGCCCCCTCGGGAGATTGGACGAGAAGAAGGCAGAAGGCGTGAGATTCAGAGACAGACAATCTCACAAAGACGAATGGGTTAGGATAGGTTGGAGGAAAAGGGATGAAGAAAAGAGTTGAATGATACGCGATGCAAGATGGAATGATGACACACACAAGCAGGCAAGCCAGTATGCACAAATGATACCAGAACAAAAAAAGTATTGCCCCTGTCAAGCGGTAAACCAATGTTATACTGATAATGATATACGACAGTGTTGTCATGGCGGGGAACAATATATCCCTAGACCAACACGACAGGCGTGTTGTCATGGCGGGGAATGATAGATCCCTAGAGCAACATGAAGGATAGTGTCTGGTTTCAGGAAATGAAGCATGTCATGTAAGACACGTGTATTGGTCTGATTTCGACAATGCAACATCCTGTATAAGACAATTGATTGATTAACTGATCGAGTTGGTTTACGACCAGACAAGGATCAAGACCACTGATTGTGATTGGATCATTTGTGCAAGATTGACTTGACATGATTGATATGGATTAAGGATGGACATGCATTTGGATCATTGCGCAGACTGACTGGACAAGGATGAAAGATCTGATGATAGAAATTTGATTGATAGAAGAAAGACTCGATAGAAGGACTCACAAGCTTTTATTTGTATTGATACTCTGCATTGTTGGATCTTTATTGCATGGGGTATGGTATGGATGTATAAATGGATATAGGATGGATGCTTTGCTTTTAGAGTGCTTTATTTCATCATTGGGCAGTGTGTTTTTGATACATTTTCTGAAATGTTGTAAGTGAATACAAGCATCTAGGTATAATTGAACTGAGATGACCTAAGTATCGCTTACATGGATTGTGATTTAGCAAGTTAATACAAGCATCTAGTCAAAATTGAATCTAGATGACCTAAGTACCTCTTGCGTTTCAACAAGAAAGGATTGCCCCCGTTCATATTAGACCTTTGATGTCCTCGATGATCTTTTTCCGATTACATCCTAAGACAAGGCTTCACATTACTAAAGTTTAATCCCCAAATAGCAAACAAAGAAAATAATCATGCCCCCATCATAGCATCTCTAGCTTTTGGCATCCTTGAGTAGCATAGGAGGGTATGATAGCAAAAATCAGGACTTGAACTGTTAACCATGTTTTTGATCTACAAAGCATATTTGTGTTGATATGTGTTTAGCTCTTGCCTTAATTTGCATAAAATCGTTTAGAAGACTTTGGGTATTTGCTTTGCGTTGGATAGGTTAAGATGCTCATAGTCAAGATTTCTGCTTGAGGCGTGGGTTCTACTTGCATTTGCTTGCTTGGTGAGAAGATTGCTCAATCCTTATTGGGGAGACGGACCCTAAGGGACTGACCTAGTGCCTCGGGGGCTCATTGCTAAATGGCCTTGCCTACGTGACGACACAGAGGCAATGTAGTTCAGGGTAAACCCTAATGGACCATGGATGGACTAGAAGAAAGATGACAAGAATGAAGACAAGGACGATGAATGGGATTATAGAAGAAATGGAAGCCTCGGGGGCGCATTAGAATAATGGCCTTGCCTACATGACGACGCAGAGGCAACGTAGTTCACAGACTTGGACCATGGACACCGACGAGAGACACTATACTAGGCTCACATTGAGGAGACGGTATGGGACAAAACCTTGGTTGACAAGGCCATAAGGTGAGTATCAAGCCATGATAGGTAACTGTCAGGTGTTTATTGTGGGACAGATATGGGTCGAATGGGGCGAATAGAGAAAGAATGGACTCAAGGTGATTGGATTCCCAAAGATGGAGAAGGCAGTTTATCACAAGTAACGCATGTTTACCAGGTTTTCATCACTTGCTTTTATTTGCACGAGAAGCTAGAAAGTAAACATGATGCTTGTTTGCCAGGTTTTCATCATGATACCTATCCAAGGCGCCTATTTGCCAGGTTTTCACCAAAGGACGATTTTTTTGTATGCCTTTCAATTTTTTTTCTAATTTTTTTGTATTTTTTTTTTTTTGATTTTTTGATTTTTTGATTTTATTGTGCCCCCTTGCATTGGGATTCTCCTAGGTATAGAACCGGCGAAGATGCATGCTGTTGATTGGATCATCAAACAACTCACCCTCTGATGTGGCCAACTGATATGCCCCCGATCCGTAAGCAGCTACAATCACATAGGGCCCAAGCTAGTTAGGCTTGAACTTACCTTTCTTTTCTCTGTCCTGCTGATTGCGAGGGTTCTCTTTTAGAATGAGGTCCCCAACCTTGAAGCATCTTGGTCTAACCTTGTGGTTGTAGCTTCTTGACATCATCTGTTGATAGGCTTTGAGATGGTCAAAAGCTTTCTGACGCCTTTCCTCTAGCAGCTCTAGTTCTTGTAGCCTAGAGACTCGGTATTCTTCATCTGATATGAGACCTTTCAATGACACCCTGAGGGATGGGAGTTCGACCTCAATGGGAAGGATGGCTTCGGAACCATAGACAAGGGCATAGGGTGTAGCACCTGTGGGAGTGCGTATACTGGTTCTGTAGGCCCACAAAGCAGGATTGAGTTGGACGTACCAATCGCGACCAGCTTCATTGACAGTCTTCTTTAGGATTTTCAGAATGGTTTTATTTGATGCCTCAGCTTGGCCGTTACCTTGGGGGTAGTATGGAGTGGAGAAACGATGTTGGATTTTGAAACGCTCACAAAGTTCCTGGACATCCTAATTTTTGAATGGTCTCCCATTATCCGTTATGATGGATGAAGGGATGCCGTATCAGCAGATGATGTAATTCAGAATGAACAAGGAAATTTGCTTTCCTGTGACGGTGGTTAGGGGAACGGCTTCAATCCACTTTGTGAAGTACTCAGTGGCAGTTATGATGAATTTATGGCCGTTGGAAGAAGGTGGATGAATCTTTCCCACAAGGTCAAGTCCCCACTAGCAAAAGGGCCAGGGCGTCGTTAAAGGTCTCAACTCCTGAGCAGGTGCATGAATCAGGTTCCCATGTATTTAGCACTGTTTGCACTTTATGATGAACTGACAGGAATCCATTTCCATATTGGGCCAGTAATAACCCAAACGCATGAGTTTCTTAGCTAAGGAAGGACCGCTGGAGTGTGTTCCACAGATCCCTTCGTGTACGTCTCGCAAGGTGGTTACAGATTCTTCTTGTTCTAGACAACGGAGTAAAGTACCATCCAGACCATGTCGGTAAAGGGTATTAGCTATGATGGTGTAACGGGAGGCTTGTCGGATGAAAGTTCGCTTTTGGTTGGAAGAGAGGTTGGGTGGAAGAATATTGTCCTTGAGGTAAGTGTAGGTCTTACCGTACCAAGGTGAATCAGATCCTACTAGGAGGCAAATGGAGTGGGTTTCAAGGAGATCATAAGCTGGTTGCCGAATGATTTCTACTAAGAACTCATACCGTGACTCGTATTCAGGTATTTCAAGAAGAGAGGCTATGGTAGCCATTGCATCTACTACTTTGTTCTCGATCCTGGGTATTTGTTCAAAGGAGATGGTCCCAAAGTGTTCCTTGAGGTCGTCGACCATCCATTTGTATGGGATGAGCTTCTCATCTTTGGTTTGATATTCATCGTTGACCTGATTTATGATAAGCTGAGAATCACCGTAGACACATAGTGCTTGGATTTTCCACTCAGTGGCCATCTTGAGACCAATTACCATGGCTTCATATTCTGCTATATTGTTAGTGCATGGAAATAACAACCTGTAGGACTTTGGAATTGTGTCACCTTGGGCAGTAATAAACAGGATACCTGCCCCTGATCCGTGGTTGGTGTAAGACCCGTCGAAGTAGAGTTTCCAAGGAGATGTTGACAGAGTGAATAAAGACTCATCAGGAAACTCAAACTGCATTGGTGAAGTGTCCTGTAATGGTGCCTCGGCCTATTGGTCAGCTATGATTTGCCCTTTGATGGCTTTTCTGTCCACATATTCTATATCATATTCACTAAGAAGCATAACCCACTTTGCTAGTCGACCTGTGAGAGCTGCTTTGCTGAGAAGATACTTTAGTGGGTCAATTTTGGCAATGAGTTTGACAGGATGTGCCAACATGTAGTGTCGGAGTTTTTGTGAAGCAAAAACCACCGCAAGGCATGATTGTTCTACCTATGAGTATTGTAACTCGTAGCCCACTAAGGTTCGACTGATGTAGTATACAGCTCTTTCCTTGTTCTCATAGTCTCGCTGCGCTAGGAGAGCCCCAAGAGCAGTAGGTGTAGCAGAAATGTAGAGAATCAAAGGTTTTCCTTGGATCGGAGGCATGAGTATAGGAGGGTTCATAAGGTACTCCTTTAGCTTGTTGAATGCCTCTTCGCACCGCTCATCCCATTTAAATGGAATATTCTTATGTAGGAGGTGGCTGAAAGGTTGGCACTTGTCCGCCAACTGTGAGATGAACCTTCGGATGGCCTGCAGCTTGCCCTGTAAGGATCTCAACTGTGTTAGAGTCTTGGGCGGTGGCATGTCCATGATTGCTTTGACCTTGGGCGGGTCTACCTCTATGCCGTTTGCTGACACGATGAAGCCTAGCAGCTTGCCCGATGTTACCCCAAACACACACTTCTTTGGATTCAGTTTGACTTGGAATTGATCCAGCCGTTGGAAGACTTTCTCTAGGATATCCAGGTGTGAGTCCCTCGTGAGAGATTTTGCTAAGATATCATCAACATAATCCTCCATGGTCACATGCATCATGTCATGGAATATAGTTGTCATGGCCCGCTGATATGTAGCACCTGCATTTTTTAGCCCAAAAGGCATGACATTCCAGCAAAAGGTACCCCATGGACAAGTGAAAGCTATTTTGTGCTGATCCTCTAGTGCTATTTTGATTTGGTTATACCCTGAGAATCCATCCATGAGTGACAGCATTGTATGTCCTGCCGTGAGGTCGACTATGATATCGATGTTAGGCAATGGAAAGTCATCCTTGCGGCATGCTTTGTTTAAGTCTCTAAAATCGTTGCATAGTCGAACCCTGCCATCTGGTTTAGACACTAGCACAATGTTTGATATCCATTCGGGGTAATCTATGGCTCTGATGAACCCCACATCTAGCAATTTCTTGAGTTCTTCCTTGACCAAAAGGGCTATATGGGGATGCATCTTTCTCAGTTTCTGCTTTACGGGCTTCACCCCTGGATCCAATGGAAAATGATGCAAAATTAGGTTTGGGTCTAAACCTGGCATGTCAGCATATGACCAAGCAAAGCTGCCTCTCTTCTTCTTAAAGAATGGTACAAACCTGGTTTTCTCCGGCGGTGTGAGAGATTTTGCGAAGTGGATAATCTTGGGCTGCTCTTCGGTGCCAATATTCACTGGCTCTGTTGGTTCCACCACAATCTGTGACCGCTCCTGGTACATATCACTAGGGAGGGTGTCAAGCATTCCATCGTCAGGTGCCACAGTTGGGTTTTCACCTTCGGATACGTCCTTTCTTTTTACTGTTTTATGATCTGACACTGCCGCACGGTGGTTTTCACCGTTAGATCCATTTTTTATTTTGATATTTTTGTGACTAGAAGGCTTGGCACCCTCCCCGAAGTAAGCCACAGTATTGAGTTCGATAGCAAAACTAGCTTTATGATCTCCTTTTGGTAAGTGATCCCTAAGTTCCATATAGTCAATGTAGGCATCATCATTCTGGAACATATCTAATTGGGGGGTTCCTTGTAGATCCCAGTCAATAAGCTCAGGGTGTAAGAGGGGAAGGGAGTCGGATGAGAGATCTGATTCATTAATGTTGTGAATGGAAATGTTATGAGCATTGGTGGGGGTAGTGTTCTGGGTGGTACTTTCCTCCAAGTTGTTTATCGCAATGGAATCGAAACTTTCCTCGAAAGCCATAATCTCAGGGAGGGGCAAATCAGACTCCAGTGGTCTGTCCCGTTGCGTCTGTTCCTCATGGTAGGGGCTGAGAGTTTGGATGGTGTCAATCTCCTTGTCATCGTAGGAGTGCTCTGTTAGCTCGTCCCACTCATACTCATTTGAATCATTTGAATCTGTGTCCCTATCCACTTGGAGTGTTTGAATTGTCTCCACAAGGCAGGCATTTTCCTTGGCTTTACCTTTGCCTTTGTACCCTAGGCCAGTTGTGTTTCTAGCCGAAGAGGATGAAGAAGGTTGTATGGGTTCAACGATTCCTTCTTTTCTGAGGCCTATGGGGCCTTGTCCTTCATATCCCATCCTGTGCAAGATAGTTTCACCCCGCCCATAGAGTTCTGTAGGGAGTCTAGGTGGTTCTTGGGGTGTGTTTTCTTCTTCAGCATATAACCATTGCATGAGATCTCGCTCCTCTGTCTCATCAGATAAGGTCCCCCATTTTACAAAGGGATTTGTGGGAGTTATAGGAAGAGCAGATGGCTTTGGAAAATGCCTAGGTTGATGCTTGGGTTTGCCAAAGGAGCAAGGAGATAAAGGCATGGTGGCAAGGTTGAGGCTATGCTCAATGGAGTACTCCCCCACGCCATTCTCTTTTATGGTAAGTTTCAGCAGTTTGGGCCTCGAGGAGGAAGCTTCGGCGGCATGGTCTTATTGCAGAGTAGGGGAAATGTAGGCTCTGTTGTTGGGAATGACGCATTCAGATTTTGCTTGGAAAGAGTTGCAATGTTGGTAGGGGTCGGGGTCGCCTTGTATGGTGACCTGCTTGCCATCATGTGGGAACTTAATGCATTGATGGTAGGTGGAGCGGACAGCCTTCATGGCATGGATCCATGGTCTCCCTAGTAGAATATTGTAAGCAAGCTCCCGATTAAGGACTTGGCACACCACATCTTTAATTACTAGTCCCACTTGAATGGGTAGGACAACTGTTCCTTTGGTGGTTCGTTCCTCCTCGTCATAGGCTTTGATAGTAATTTTTTGTCTTGGATCTACTGCCTGTTCGGAGAACCCCAGTGCAAGGACTAGCTTCAAAGTACAAATATTTAAACCGGCACCCCCATCAATGAGAACCCTCTTGATGCGGTGCTTGTGCACGAATGCGATAATGTGTAGAGGGGTGTTGTGGGGTTGAGATATGGAAAGGTCATCTTGCTCTGTAAACGAGATGGAAGTGGAGGATGTCAAATTACCCACCATGGTTTGAAACTTTTCTTGGGCTAGGTTAGTAGGGATAGTAGTTTCCACTAAGGCTTTCTCAAGAATCTCCTTATGAGAAGGAGATAGACGCAAGAGCTCCAATATAGAAATGTGAGCCGGAGTTTTTTGTAATTGGTCGATGACATTATATGGGCGGGAGTTGGATGGAGATGGTGATGACCTTGGGGGGGTGGTATTGATCGTGACCTTACCACTACAGGTAATTATACTACAACCAGTTCTGTTAGGTCCTGGTTGTTGGTTGGGGGATATGACGTTGACTTGCGGAATATGCTTAGAAATGCAGTTAATGGTGTACTCAAATGGAACGCTTGCATAGTTAGCATTACTCGACCCGCTGTTCTGGTTTGGCCTGTTGCGATTGTTGTCATTATTGTTATGGCCATTAGAGTTGTTGTCGTTGTGACCATCGTTGCTATTGTAGCCATTGTTGCGATTATTGTTATACAGCCAGTTGTGGTTTAGAAGAGGATCCCGGTAGTCCACATGAGATTCATTGGAGGTATGCTGTTGTGTCCCTCCCTGATTCTGATCTAGTATATCCTGTATGACATTCTTGAGGCAGATACAATTGTTAGTCATGTGTCCCCTTCCTCGATGATACTCACAATAATCTGTGTCCTTCCAATAGGGAGGTTTGACGATAGGCTCATAGTCACTTGTTGGCGGTAGAGAAATTTCATTGTTAGCCAACAACTTCCTGAGAGCAGACTCTTGAGATTCCCCTAACGGCGTGAATTTTCTCCTTGGATTTGAATTGAACCAAGGTCTAGGTTCCTGAGGGGGTGGCTTGTTGAGTGCACTGGTATTTGCTTCTCCTATAAGAGTGAATATGGGTTGTTGCTTAGGGGCTGCCACCTTGGCGTCCACTACTCCATCGTTGACCACGTTCTTGTTCTTGGTCCAAAACTTTGATTTATCTGTTGTATAATTGGAAGGAGGTGTGTCCTTGTAGAGCTTGAGAGTTCCTTTAGTGATCATAGCTTTTTCAATGAAGAGGCCCATTTCAATGACTTTGGCGAACGAGGTAGGGCATTATATCTGAATCTAATAGCTCATTCGCAAGCACAGAATACACTAGTTAATCCAACCTAGTTAAAATTAGAAAAACTAAATGGGCTACTCTACTTGTGCACTCACACAGTTGTTAACTTTGAAATGATTAGGAGATAGCAATGATTCTTTCCTTTACAAGATAGCAATATTCTTAACTGAAAGAGATAGCCATATAGCAATGATCAATGAAACCAAGATTGCAATAATTCAGTTATCACCCTCCTAATTAGAAACTATGTGAGATTGCCATGCATGTTGTTTCTTTTCTAATTAGGGTTGGATTAAAATTGTATGCAAGTTGCATAAACAATGAGTTACTCCTTCCTAATTAGAACTAAATAAAAGTTGTATGTAAGTTGCATGAACAATGAGTTACTCCTTCCTAATTAAAACTAGATGAAAATTGTATGCAAGTTGCATGAACAATGAGTTACTCCTTCCTAATTAGAACTAGATGAAAGTTGTATGCAAGTTTCATGAACAATGAGTTACTCCTTCCTAATTAGAACTAGATGAAAGTTGTATGCAAGTTACATGAACAATGAGTTACTCCTTCCTAATTAGAACTAGATGAAAGTTGTATGCAAGTTGTTTTACTTTTCCCCTAGTTAATCTATGATGTGTGTGTTAAGGAAAAAAAAAACTATCCATCTCTCAACCCTATAGAAGATATATCAAAAGTTTCTTTTCTCCTTTCTTTGACAAGTGTTTAAGTCAAGCTGCACAGATAAATCATTAGTTTTTAAGAAAAAATGCTGGATTTAAGCTTGGAAAGATAGCTGAACTTTGACTATAAAAATAGCTGACAAAATGATAAAATCACTTGATCAAACCTGCTCCATTGTGAAGTTCATGGAATTACCTTTCCAACGAGTGTTTATTTGCGCGATTACGAGTCCGTATGCTCCTGTTATGGCAAAAAGAAAAAGATACCACCCTTATGGCATGTAGAAGAAGGTAGGATGGAGAATTGTTGGATAAAACAATGCACCCTACAGAAGCACCTTTCGGACCACTGGATAAAAGGATGTGGAAGCACCTTTCAGACCACTGGATAAAATGATGCACCTTGTGGGAGCACCCTTCGGACCGCTGGATAAAAGGATGCACCCTGCGAAAAAGCTATTAGGATAGTTGGATAAAAGGATGCAGGAGCACCCTTTGGACCGCTGGATAAAGCGATGCACCCTATGGACGCACCCTTTGGACCGCTAGATAAAAGGATGCACCCTGCAGAAACACTCTTCGGACCGCTAGATAAAAGGATGCACCCTGCAAAAAAGCTCTTTAGACAGTTGGATAAAAGGATGTGGAAGCACCCTTCAGACCGCTGGATAAAGCGATGCACCCAGTGGAAGCACCCTTTGGACCGCTGGATAAAGCGATGCACCCTGTGGAAGCACCCTTTGGACTGCTGGATAAAAGGATGCACCCTGCAAAAAAACTCTTCGGACAATTGGATAAAAGGATGCGGAAGCAGCCTTTGGACCGCTGGATAAAGCGATGCACCCTGCGGAAGCACCCTTTGGACCGCTGGATAAAAGGATGCACCCGCAAAAAAATCACAGAGATTTTTTTCAGTCTCTGATTTTTGTGAATTAACAGGCGATTCTAAGGTTTTCGACTCTTCTGAGCACGTTGGTGATGTCAGTTTCAGCCTAGGAGGTCACCTTTTGATAGATCCTTGCAAAACTCAACAATGGGGTTTAGAGAAACACAAATTTTTACTACAAAAATTTGTAAAAAACATAAAATTGAACGGTGGGTGCCAAAAATGTAAGGGTAAAACGTGAATCAATCAAATGAATTAAACAAGACCCAAACATCAACAGAATGGTGAAACAAGAAGGATTCAATAAATGAAGCAATGAACAAACACAGTGCAAACCTCTCCTGTTTTGAAACTTTTGTTGTTCGCTTATCACAAATCATCCTTTTGCAGATGAGATGAGCCCTCAGAGAGTGCAATCTTTTTAGCTGTTTAAGGAAGTCGATGGTGAACGGCTATGGTGATATGCAATGAAGATGAGCTCCAATGCAAGTATGTGATCTCAAGCTTATAGATGACAAAAGGGTGCCAAAGGCACGCTGGTGGTATTTCTGCAGAGTAACGATGTCAAAAGCCTGGATGATTAGAATGGAAGAATGAAGCTTCATTTATAGACTTTGGAAGAATGAGAATCAACGGTTGAGAGAAGATATGAAGATCAATGGCTGAGGATGGTTGAGGAATGTGCAACCAGTAGAAATGTGACAAGTGTCCCAGCTCCATCATGAAAGAGGGGATGTAACAAAATTGATTGGAGAGTTAACTCCATTGACTGATCAGTTAACAGACTTGATTGATCAGTTAGAAGAATGAATTATGGAACTGACTGAATTGATTGACCAGTGAACTGGGTTGATTGAGGAGTCAACAGAATAGATTGACCAGTGAACTCAAATGACTAATTAGTTAACAGATTTGATTGATTAGTTAACTAACTTCTGATTTTGAGAAGAAATAGGCCATGTGGGTGAGAGAAAAATAGGTAATTAAATATTAAATATATTTAATTACATGTGCAACTTGATGATGTGGACAAGGTGAGGTGGATTTTTGAATTTAGAACTTAGGATAGAGGAATTTAGATTAATTAAATAATTTATGATTATTTAATTGTGTAGGACATTTAGAAGAATTTTAATTAAATAAATAGAATTTATTTAATTATGGAACAGTGAATCGATTAAATAAATTTAGAATATTTATTTAATTAATAGAAGAATGGAATAAATATTTAGAATATTTATTTAGGATGATTCGTGTCATTTTTAGGCGTATACACTTCTTCCTCGGACTCAACCTCTTCACCTAGAGCCACTCCTCTTCTCTAATTTTGTTCTAGGGTAGCCATTCTTTCCTTCAGCTCCCTCAACTCTCTGGCATGCTTCTCCTTTAGCTCAACCATCTATTGAGCCATGTTTATCACTCTTGGAGGCATCTTGATAAACTACCTCTTAACACTTCTCAATCACAACCAATCTACTAACCTGGCTCTGATACCAATTTGATGTAGAGCTAACTACACAAAGACCACAAAGGGTCACAAAAAACCACACAGGGGGAAGAGGATACAAGGGATGGCAGGGAAAAATAACTCTTCTAGGCCTCAGTGGACCAAGCTACAACACTTGACATCAAACAAGACATGACTGTCCTCTCACTGTCCATGACTTCAACACTACATAACAACCCAATTTTTAGGTTCATATAGATGGGAACCTTTCCAAACTTTCTAGGGACCCTAGACCTTCTAGGTTTGACTGTCCCAAGATCACAAAACCATCAAAAAGCTCTGGAGGGTCCTTCTAGTACCTTGTCCTTCACACTCTAACCAACTTCCTTATAGCCCTCCTAAAGGGACTGTCATGCAATAAATTTTCATGTATGCCTCCAAATAGAACTGTTATGATCTTTTTGAGTACCCATTATCTTGTTCTTCAACATATCTTCCATGCAAGGTGGGTTGTTTAACAACATATAGGTCAAACTAGGACTGTTGTTGTTGTCCTAAGCCTTCTACTCCACAAGTGCATGAAAATGATAACCCACTCCACAAATTCTTGTTCCCAGGTGTTGGAGATGTTGTATATTGATAAATTTAACTAGTTTCGATGCCCTAACCACCACACAAGCTACCTTGTTTTCAAAAACAAACTCTGCCCATGCTTGGACAGTCCAACACATAGTGATATGAACACAAATCTGCCTTTTTGTTCCAATCTGTACTCTTACACACAAACCCATTAGAGAGACATGTAAACTAGACCTAATTCATTCCTTTTCATCCATGGTGTAGGATTGGGGTGCTAGAAATCCATTGATTTTGCAAAACCCTCAAAAAACCTCTAAAAACCTAGGAAATGAGTAGTTTTAGAAAAAATGCTATAAAATATTTCAATTACAATTAAATTACTTCCAACTTATTTTAAATGTAAGGTATCTTATCCTATTTTCATGCTTTGGTCATTTGGATTCTTGACCATCAGGTACAGGACCGTACCAATCAAGGGAGCAACAGGAAAACAGTGACAAAACTGTAAAACAGAACAGCAGGAAGAAAAACATTTGAGAAAATCCTCAAATGACAATGGAAATCCTCCAAATTTGGTATAATTGAAAGGTAGAATCATCCAACACACCATTCTATACATGAGACATCAAAAATAGTACTATACAGCCAAGGAAAATGAGAGGGAACAACAAAATTAAGAAAAAATAGAAATGGGACAACAAAACAATATTTTTCCTTATTCTTTTGTCTTCAAAACTTCATCCATTCCTCCATGCATTCGACCACACACCTCTCAAAATGCTTTTTTTACATATATTTATATCCTTCTCTCTTATTTCTATCATGGGAAGAGGCTAAGAATAGCCTAACTAACTGATTTTTCCTAAAAAACTATTTTTTCCTAGTTTTAGACTATCACAGCCTTACATGACTGCAGACCACTAACTTATTCTTAATCTCTACTACATAAAATGACTAAAATCAACCTCCACTACACGAGTATGCCTATCAAAGGTCTATTACATTTATTTTGAAACTCATTTTGCCTTTTAACTCTAAAATTTTAAAAATTTGATTAAATGCCTATTCTAGGTGCACTGCACCAGGGAGAAAGTATTTTGCTTCTTATTTCTTTGCAGAATTGTTTCAGGTGGTACAATTCTAGACATATGTTGATAAGATCCTTATCTATCTTCATTCCAAAGGATTTATGATTTGGTGCTCCAAACAACAAGATATTGTGTAGCAAAGTTTGATAGTGTTGTTTGTAAGTAGACAATGAACCTTCTTTAGGTGAAATGTGTTGCAGATGATTTTAGTAATTCTCATGTGTTGGTTAATAGATTTGTCTTGGTCTAAAAATATTTTGTTCTGACTCTATAACCCTTTCTTTTTAGAACAAATAAGTTAAACAACAACTGGGTGAATTATCAGGAATAATTCCCCTCTGAATTAAGGTACAACTCCCTTTTAAGTCTTCAATGAATTCGAAATATCCTAATCATTTGAACACACTTTTAACCAGAAAGCATTTAAGGCAAACTAACATCCATAAATCACTATATCATGAATGCGATATCTTTTCTTTCATATAACATCACTCAGTGATAGAACGCACAGATTCCATCTTCAACAATAATCAAATATATAAGTATACACATGTATCACTTAACCAGCAAATGATAAAACATATATGATGAGTCATCCAATTGAAAGAATAATTACCACATAAAAGAAGAGTTCACACAAACACCCTTTTTCAAGCACTTAAACACACATATTTAAGTTTGCAAAGATCATTTCTTCTTCTCATTCACAGATGAAAATCTTTTAGACAAACCATCACATACATTGTAAACATAAAAGTTCAGCTCCAAAATTCCTTGTTTCTTGTTTTTCTCTCTCTATCCCTCAGTTTTAAAAACTAAAAACATATATATATTTTACCCTCATTAACTATTCTTTAAACCCAGAGTTAAAAATAAACTCTGACCCATAGCAGGATTTAGTTTCTTAAAATATGATTGAAAAACAAAGTTTTTAAACATAATTCTCCAACTAAATAACTGAATGAAAAGATTATGCAAGCATGATCATGACTGGGGCAGCAGGTTGGAATCTCTAGATTGGCTTTGTTTAGCTAAAGAGTGACGTTGTATCTTCCATTCCTGGTATGTAGCAACAAATTCCTGAATTTTTGGGAAGTTAGGGATGGCAATGTGTTTAACTCATTCTTTCCAAACATCCTTTTCTCTTCAAATTTTTTCCACTTTTTCTGCATGCTCTAGGAGTGCATCGACACAAAAGTGAAGGAGTAATTCCACTTTTGATATCTGAGAAAAATCATCAATTATCAAGTTATCATTTTCTTTAACAAAATTGATTTTCTCTCTAAAGGACTGTACCACAGTATAATATCCTTTTTTGGCTCCCCATCATCTTTTATGTATTTCACATCGATACATTCCAAATCATGCTATAAAGACTGAGTAAACTCAGTTATCCCTTTAATCATCTTCGCAAACTCCATTCGTTCTTGTCTAGATACTGAGTTTCTCCATTTGATGTTTCTCTTGCTTACATATAGTATATTATCATTCAGACTTGTTATATTCCTTTCTGATAAAAACTTTGTCACCCCATACTTCTAAACTTCACTAATTTGATTGATCACATTCATCCATTTCCCTTCATCTTTTTCCCATGAAGCATTCTGTATTTTCAAATCTTCGATAGTAGCCATGGTTTCATCATATATACTTTTCAATTTATTAATATATTATGTACCCTTTTGGATGATACCATCTAGCCAATCATCAAACACTTTGGTCACCATTTTGTTTCTGTGTATCTGATCGAGCATATTCTGATTGACTGGAGATTTTGGGTCAAAAGATAGAGGTAGTTGAGAAATAGTTTGTGGATCTGGATTATGAATGGTGTCAATATACTCTACCATTGATCGTAAAGCTTGTTTCAAATCCCTCTTATCTTTTTCATCCTTCCAGGTACGGCTAACTATCCTTTTGGTAGATGCTTCGAGATGGTGCACATCCATGGCACGTAATGCAGTTCCAAGATCTATTCTTTCTACTGTGAAATCCTGAATTGTGGGGTCTTGAACTTCTTCATCAACTGTTGGTTGGGCTATCTCTGCGCTCCAATATCATGTATTAGGGTCTATGTCCACCCTGGAAGTGGTTTTCAGCTTCTTAGATTTCAGAGCCTTTCCCAAACACTTGCTAACCATGTCTTCCAATGGTAATGAAAATGAAACTATTTTCCTTTTATCACTAATTGAAATTTCCAACCATTTAGGTGTAGGGACTGGAACTTCTTTATCAGGATTCAGTTGTTCAGAAGGTGCATTTGATATTATCATCAAATCGGTAGAATCCAAAGCAACCTCTACTTGTTGCTTCATACTGATCTCTTCTACTATTGGTGAACCAAACCCTTTATCACTCAGTACTTCCCCTGAATCTTCTTCACTATTTAAGTCCACAACTATTCTTTCTAAAAATTTCCTTCTTCTTTCTACTTTTAGCTCTTGATCTGGTGGTGTGAGAAGGTAGAATAGTTGCAAGGGTTTTCTTGGACTTTTTGATGATAGAACCTTTTTCAATTTTTGATTTGGGAGTACCTAGATCACAAATATTAATAAGCTAATTAGAAGAGCTTATAGGAGATGGTGATTCATCAATTGGTGCACACCGCTAGGAATCTTCATTTTGAACCTCTTTCAGTCTCCGTTCCCTTAACCATTTTTCAATTCTCCTTATTACAGGGAGGGTTTTAACTTCAATATGATCCTCTTCATCTCTATTCCAATCAACTGCTAGAATAGGCAGCTGTTTTATTTGTTCAAAATGAGAATTGATTACCTGTTCCTCATCATCTATTATTTTGGTGATATTCATATTTAGATTAAGGGTAATTATTTGCCCTAAGGAGAATCTGCACCAAAGCCTTTTCCTAACTTCAAATTCATCTAGGCAATCCTCCCAATAGTCCTCTATCTGGGGTATGTGTGAAAACCCCTCTCCAAAATCCAAATTGTCTCTAGCAAAACCTTTGCTATCAAACTTGGGTCTGGTATTATAATACTGAAAATTGAACTTCTTCAGGTCCACCTCTAGATTTAAAGAATCAGAAACTGATTGACATGAATAGTGACCAAGTTCAATGGGAAAAGATATACCAGACTCTCTTTTCATTGGAAATTTCTTATCTACATTAGCTAACTGCCTGCAAACTTTGATCAATATAAAGTGGTCAAAGACATATCTGGGTAGTTTCACAGGCTCACCATCAAAACCACCAACTCTGATATAAGTAAATTTGGGAAACTGAATGAAGAAGCTGCCATAAATTTTGATTAGTTGCATGGCTTCATCAGACATCCTTTTATTAATATTGCCTGTTAATTCATAAGCCATCCTATCAGTGAAAACATCATTAACTCTTCCATAATTTTTATAACAGTTTTGCATCTGTAAATGTGAGTAATAATCATAAATTTTTCTATCTTCAACTAAGGATGCATGAGGTAATCCTCTCCATTCCCTTGTGGATGCTAGGTAGTAAAAGAGATATGAGGACATATAAAAGTCTTTATTTCCTAGATTATTACTCAAACCCTGATGTAAACATTCAGCTATTATTTTTGCCCAATCCAAATACTGTTCTCCTTGAAGGATCACTTGAATGAAGAAATACATCCAGTCTTCCCAATAGAATCCTAGAGAACTACCCTTTAACCTATGTAACAATACCATGATATCTTTCATTTTAGGTATCATATGTTCTCTTGATAGTGCTCTGGGCAGTCTTGAACCTCCCTTTTGAAATTTCAATAGACAATTTCTTGCAGTTACACTCTTTTAATTTGCCATAACACATTACCATCAAAAGTTCTAATACATCTATTTTGGGGGTCATATCTGCTCATACATTCGAGAACTAACTCAGGGCATTGTACCACCATAGGAAAGGCTGCAGCTTCGACTAAACCACTTTCCACTATTCTTTCCATCATAGGGGCAGACACATGATTTTTAACCCTTTCCTTAAAGTCCTCTAAATTGTACTGAGATAAAAAGGTATCTCCATATTCAGGAAGAGAACAAACAAGGCTAGAACCATGTTTAGAACCAAGACAGGCATCTTTCATGGCTACAGATTGGATAAATAGAATGAAAATGCTTTGAACTTCCTTAACAATGCCAGAAACTCAAAATGATTCTCTTTTTCAACAAAGAAATGGGATCAGCTATAAGAAAAGTCAAACTCACCTTCAACGGATTTGAAACCACTGTCAAACTAGGCAAGAAAATCTTTTACCTCCAGCACTGTACCCCCTTTGTATCACCCTGTATGTTTTACTGTTAAAATTGGCCTATCCTTTCTTGATAGAAGGCATGAAATCAGGTTGAATAATTACTGGATCAATTAACTTGTGCTGAACTTGCTTGATAAGACACAAATTCTGACAGATACATTAATTGTAAGTAGTTCTCGTACATGACCTTAATGTGTAATCATTACCCATAACCTTTCGAAAGTTAAAACTTTCCATTTCATAAAATGTTCCAGATATAGTTCCCTCTAAATGATTTTCTTCTTTTTAAAATCTCCCGCAAATTTTTCACTTAAAGAAGAGTTCGGGAAAAGTGGGACTAAAGTCACAGAACGTTGAACCTTTGACCCTTTGAACCATTAAACTTTTGAACTCTTGAACTTCGATATGAGGTTCAACTCGAAGGTTCAAGGATACAAATCGAGTCACGCAAGGGGACCAAGGGTAAATGACTCCTCATGAAACATTGAATATTGAACCATTGAACCGTTGAACTCTTGAACTCTTGAAGAGTGTTCAAGTTTGAAGGTTCAATCCTACAATAATTTCGTACATAAGATGACAAGAGAATAAATTTTAAAAAGAAAGAGCTGACTTAAGAAATAAACATATGACGAATAAGGGAAGATGGCTGGTCGACTTTTTGCTTAGGGAAGGATCACAAAAAAATGAGTAAGGGTGAATGAAAAGGTAACATTGGCTCTGATTGGGGACTGCATTTTATGACAAAATGTAGAGAACTCAGAAACTTCGGTTATGCACAAACTAAAACACAGAGACGGAAGAAAAAGAACCAAGGTAAACCAAAACTAGAAAAGGAAAACGATAGCACACGACAACAAAGAAATGACTATGTACAAAATAGGGGACACCTGTTTTACAGTTGATGCAATTTAAGGTCCTATCCATTATAGGATAGGGGTAAAATAGATCCATCTAGATATTCCAATTTGAAAGAATTAGGGCCCAGTACTTAATGAATTTTGAAAGGCCCCTTCCAAAGTGAATCAAACTTGCCATGTGCTCCTTTAGGTTCTCTCCTCTTATCCCACAGCAGTACTTCATCTCCTTTCATGAATTTTTTGGGCCTTATTTTTTGATAAAAAATCTTCTTAACCCTAGCTTGATGAGCAGTAATTTGATCAACCAATTCATTCCTTTCCTCCTCAATCCTGGTTAAGTACATAACTCTTTTCTCCAAGAAATCTTGAAAGTATTGATCTTCAATGACCTTTTGTAATTTGGTCGCAGATAATTCTAGAGGTAATGATAACTGAGCTCCTATTCCATAAACCAGCTCAAAAGGTGCCATTCCTATTACCCTTTTTGGCATTACCCTATCAGCCCAGAGTGCTTCATACAATCTTTGGGATTATCACTCACCAATTTTCTCATGATGGCTATCAGATTTTTATTACTGGACTCAGCTTGTTCATTCCCTTGAGGGTAATAGTCTGATGAGTGAGAGAGAGAGATACTATGCTCATAGAAAAATGAAGTAAGTTCAATTGAGGAAAAGTTGGTAGCGTTATCTACCACAAGTTTCTAAGGGATGCCAAAACACACCAGTATATTCTCTCTGAGAAAATTACACACTACTTTTGAAGTGGTTCTCTTCACAGGGACTGCTTCAACCCATTTTGTAAAATAGTCTATTGCTGTTAGAATGTGTGTATGTCCGGCACTTGAAGGAGGTGAAAGAGGCCCAATGAAGTCTAAACCCCATTGCTTGAAAGGTTCTTCAATAACAACAGGCCTCAGAGGCAATGCTGCAAGTTGTGGTCTTCCTGAAAACATTTTGCATTTTTCACAATTAGCTACCCATCTGTATGCATCTTTGAACATGCTTGGCCAATAATAACAATTTCTAAGGATTTTAAAGGTTGTGACTAAAGAAGAGAAGTGTCCACCACAGGCTTCATTATGAAAGACTTCCAAAAGCTTGTGTTGTTGTTCCTTATCTACACATCTAAGAAAGGTTCCATCTAGTCCCTTTTTGTATAAGACATCACCCCAAATGACATATTTTGCTACTTTTAACCTTAGATTCCTTTTCTCCTTCAAGGATAAGTGACTGGGACATTCTCCATAAGTAAGATAATGTGCCACATTTAGGAACCATGGGTCTTGTAAACTCACCAATAAGACAATGGGAAGTTCTTCCTCTTCTTCTTTACTTTCAGCAATCAATTTGCATAGGCCTTGACCTCTAACTAATTTGGTTGGCCTAACCTCCAAGTCATATTCTTGAGTCTTAGCAACCCATGTTGCTCTATTGTTCATCCCAACATCATGTTGAGTTAGAATGCTCTTTACAGCTGAACTAGGCACAAATACAATTGAATGAGAATGTAGTATGTAATTGTTAGATTTAGGGCAGACAAGTGAGAGGGAGGGTTGAATCAGTTGTCCAAAACTTTCTTCTAATTAAATACTTAAATCCACTTTGTAATTCAGTAGCATAATGATAAATCAATTATGAAAACATAATGCATTAAATCAAGAGCAGAAACACATTAACACATAGGACACCAAGATTTTGATGTGGAAAACCCAGTTAAGGGAAAAAACCATGGGGTGATTAACCCAAGATTGTATTCTCTATTAGAAGAATAGAAAGAATAAAATGGCACATGCCAATTAGGGCTCACTGCCTGAGCACATTGCTCACAAGAGGCCCACTATCTAAAAGAGACACACTATCTACAAAATAATAAGTATTACATACATGAACTGGAGAATAGCATCTTCACCATGCTTGAATAAGTTCCATTTAAGTCCAATACTTCTACTCTGCCTTTTGCTCTCCTCCTCTCTACCACACTCACATCTCGACAAGATACACTTTAAAATGACTTTACAACTCCATATATATACAAGACATCGACTTAGGAATAATCATCTAACTTGGCAAACAACTACAAGAACATCCACAAGATGTATAACTCATCCAGTTGGCTAGTCTCAGGAAGAACACCATCATCTGGAAGTTATTCTTCAATTGAGAGCTCCAACTCCAATGCGGACCACCAACATGAACTGGACATGATCTAAAGACCTCCACAAGATTGCCTGAATCACCAAAAACATCCACACTTCATCTTCTTACTAAAATCCTTCTCTCCTTCATCTGGAACCTCAAGAACACGGTCTATCATCACTGTCACAAAGGAATAGATGCTTGCAGACCTTCAAACCATGAACCAATCAAGTTGACACTTCACAAAGACTTCTTCAACACTCACTCAAATCTGCAGAACAAGATAATGTATTTCTGGATCTCACCAGACCTGTCTATGTCACTCTATCACCTCTGAACACCTGCCGGAACTAGTTTTGCTTGAGCAGCCACAACTTCTTTAGATCTTCATGCGGACCTCTGAAATCTTTACTAGATCACCTTAAGACACATATCTACAAACCCTTTGAACCGTATCCTCTAATCCTCATCTTATCTTAGACTTTTACCTTACTGTCTTCACTGTTCTTCATTGTTCCTGATGTGACCAATTTTCTCAATATCCTTAGTAAACAGTTCATCCAATCTTTATCATTAATGCAATAGGAGTATGTTGACATCAATGACAACACTGGTTAGATCCATACTTGCAATAATCTCCCCCTTTGTCATTGATGGCAACATATGATGTGAAAAACTATTATGATCATCAAGACAAGAACTTCTCCTTACTGTCACAACTCCTCCTATCAGTAATAACAATTCACATGTCTTCTCTTCCTTTCCTGCTCCCCCTTTGATCGTCAACCACTTTTTTTTCACATGTCTTCTATGTCAAAGGGCTCATACTTGCAACTCCAACACTTCAGAATCATACCAACTGCTCCCCTTGAGTGGCAGCTCCCCATCATCAATCCAGATCATAAGATATGACTGTGATATCTACTGGATTGATGCACTCCAGTGCACCTTAGTTCACCACCAGAGGGGCAATAACCCCTAACTTCTCCTTGAGATACTCAAAAGAGTCCTTAGGTAGAGGTTTAGTAAAGATGTCTGCAATCTGATCCTTGGAAGACACAAACTCCAATCTGACTTCATTTTTGTTCACTTGTTCTCTCAAAAAGTGAAACTTGATGGATATATGTTTATTCTTTGAATGTAACACCAGATTCTTAGATATATTTATTGCACTTGAATTATCATAGAAGATTGTGATAGGCTCCTCATACTACACTCTTATGTCTCTTAGCATTTGCTTCATCCACAAAACTTGAGTGCAACTACCTGCTGCTGCAATAAATTTTGCTTCTGCAGTGGACAGAGATATTGCCTCTTATTTCTTGCTCAGCCAAGAAACCAATCTCTTCCCCAAAAAGAATGCTCCACCACTGGTACTCTTCCGGTCATCCACATCTCCTGCCCAATCCGCATCTATATATGCATGAAGAGAGAAATCATGATCTCTGGGATACCATAATCCATACTCAACTATTCCTTTTAGATATCTAAAATCCTCTTGATTGCGATGACATGAGATTCTCTAGGATCATCTTGAAATCTAGTAACAAGACCCACAACATTCATAATGTCAGGTCTAGTTTGAGTGAGATACAACAATCCTCCAATCATTGACCTGTACATTTTTTGATCAGCCTTAGGAGAGTCATCATCTTTGCCTAATTTACATCTGGTTGCCATGGGAGTATTCATTGGTTTTGAGTCTACCATCCCAAATTTCTTCAACAATCCTTTCACATATTTGGTTTGAGAAATGAAGATTCCTTTCTTTGTTTGAGTGATTTGTAGACCCAAGAAGAAATTCATTTCCCCAAGCATGGACATCTCAAATTCACTTTTCATTTGATTTGCAAAAGTTTTACACATACTATCTCTTCCTCCAAAAATGATATCATCAACAAACACTTCAACAATCAAGATGTTTTCATGATCAATTTTGAAATACAAATTACTGTCAGCAGTACCTTTGTTGAAACCAATCTTCAAAAGATGCTTATCCAATATTTCATACCAAGCTCTTGGGGCTTGCTTTAGTCCATACAATGCTTTCTTCAACTTGCAGACCATATCACCATGATCGGACAATTGAAATCCATCTGGTTTCTCAATGTATACTTCTTCTTCCAAGTCACCATTTAGGAAGGCAGATTTGACATCCATCTGATATACTTTGAAGTCCTAGAAGGTAGCAAAAGCGAGAAATAATGACTACTTCAATTCTTGCCACCAGAGCAAAAGTGTCTTCAAAATCAACTCCTTCTATTTGAGATTAACCCTTGCAGACCAATCTGACTTTATTTCTGATTACTTCACCAACTTCATTCAGCTTGTTCCAGAAGACCCATTTTGTTCCAATCACATTCTTGTTTCTAGGTCTGGGAACAAGATCCCAAGTGTGATTTTTCTCAATTTGCATCAACTCTTCCTCCATTGCTTTAGTCTAGTTTTCATCATTGCAAGCTTCATTCACTGTCTTAGGTTCAATCTTTAAAATTAGACAATACTCATTTGAATCTTGAGCAATTCTCCTTCTTGTTTAAACACCTCTACTTTTATCACCTATGATCCAATCTTCAAAGTGGTTCAGTCTTACATACCTGGGAACTTTGGGAGTTTCTTGTACTTCTAATTCTTGATCAGGCTCATTAAAACTCATCTCTTCTTTCTGATTTACCGAATCAGTTTGAATCTGAGTTTCAGAAGGGGCTTGGGCTCCTTGAATCAGAACACCATTATGATCATCTTCATCATATTCATAAAACCTTGAGGGTTTTTCAATTCCTTCATCAACCTTCACATTTGTACTTTCTATAATCTTTCTCAGTCTCTTGTTATAACACCGGTATGCTTTGCTTTGAATAGAGTAACCCAAGAATATTCCTTCATCACTTCTAGCATCAAACTTGCCTAGATCTTCATCTCTTTTGATGTAACATTTTCTACCAAAGACTGAAATACCTCACAGTAGGAGTGATGCCAAACCAAAGTTCATAAGGAGTCTTACCAGTATTGCTTCTTATTTGTACTCGATTGAGAGTATAGACTGCAGTGCTAATAGCTTCTCTCCAATAAATCTGAGGAATATTTTCTTCCATCATCATTGTCCTAGATTCTTCCTAGATGGTCCGGTTCTTTCTCTCCACTACTCCATTCTTCTATGGAGTCCTAGGAGTAGACAACTGTCTCTTTATTTCATGTTTCTCACAGAATTCTATGAATTCATCGGATGTGAATTCTCCACCTCTATCAGACCTCAGACAATTTAATTTTAATCTGGTTTCATTCTCTACCATAGCCTTGAATATTTTGAATTTCTCAAGAGGTTCTGATTTCTCTTTCAGAAAAGTTACCCACATCATCCAGGAGTAGTCATCAATTAGTAACATGAAGTATCTATCACCTTGCACACTCCTGATTCTTGCCGGACCACATAGATTAGTATGAACTAAGTCTAATAATCTGGTAGAAGATTGTTCCTTGCTTTTAAATGAGACTCTGCTTTGTTTTCCCAACTGACATTCTTTGCACAAACTATTTGTAGGTTTTACCAGTTTTGGAAGATCTCTTACTGCCTGAGTATTGCATATCTTGATGATATTATCAAAATTCACATGACACATTCTCCTATGCCATAACCAACTCTGATCAATTTGCACAAACAGACAACTTTTACCAGTACCAACTAAATGGAAGATATTACCTTTTGTTTGAGTACCAAATGCAATCTCTGTTCTGGAACTTTCAAAGATCTTGCATTTTCCATTCTTGAATTGGAGATCATAGCCTTTGTCCACCAACTGTCCAACACTAAGAAGATTGTGCTTCAATCCTTCAACATATAGTACATTACTGGTTTAGTTCCTCTACCTCTGATTCTACCAGTAGAATTATCACCAAATTTTACCATTCCTCCTTCATACCTTTCCAAATCTATGAACTTATTTTTGTCACCTGTCATATGGTGAGAGCATCCACTATTAATGACCCAATCATCCTTTTCTTCAACTTGGGCAGCTAGAGCTCTTTCTACAACTTTATGATTGATAGATTCAGAGGGCATTGGATCTTCTTCCTTAATGGCAATAAACACCCAATCACTTCCGGATTTGTTTCTTGTCTCTAATTCATCATCTGTTACTCCTTCAATATCATCTTCTTCATGCACATAGTAACAATTCTTTTGGAACCTTGATCTGTTAAGATTTGGCCTTGAAAATCTTTTCAAACATCTTGAGGCAAAATGACCAATCTTATTGCAGTTAAAACACTTAAAAGGCAATTTTCCTTCATACTTACTGGATCCTCTTGGCAGTCTTTTTGCAATAAGGGCTTCAAGTTGAGCAGTTTCTGCTTCTTCTTCTTCCAGGTCTTTTCTTGCTTTTTCATACCATGATAGTTTCCTTGAAGAGTTCTCTCCCAGATCAAACCTTTGTTTACCTTTTATAGAGGCACTGGCTTTGAATGCAAATTCAATCTTGGGAGGGGCATCTCCAAACTTGGTCATTTCAAATGCAGCGAATTTACTAGCCAATTGATCTCTTGTGATAGCTGTATGGGCTCTAAATTCTTCAATGGCAGCAACCTTGATTTTATAAGAAGCAGGAAGGGATCTGAGAATTTTGCCAACAATTTCATCTTCATCCAAGACTCCACCAGCACATCTAACTCCACAAACAAGCTCATTTACACTTGGCATAAAAGGAGTGATATTTTCATCTTCTCTCATCTTTAGATTTTCAAATTTCCCTTTGAGACTCTTTAGCCTTGCACATTTAACATACTTGTCTCCTTCATGCAGAAGTTCTAGTTTTTCCCAAATCTCAAAAGCAGTTGGTAGGTCAACAACATTTGAAAGCTCTGAATCAGATAATGTGCTTAGAAGAGCTTCTATAGTTTGTAGATTTTTTTTAGCATCTATGATTTCATTTGGGGTTTTCGGGCCACCCTATGGAGGAGTATACTTCATTGAAGCCATGGTCTAGTACTGCATTCCCATACATTACAAGTGACATTTCATGTGACTTTTCCAAATATTAAAATTGGTTCCATCAAACTTTGGACTATCCTTCTTGTAGGACGACATCCTAGATCTTCTCAAGCGGTTAAGCTCTTTTAGAGGAATTTGGCTCTGATATCAATTGTTATATTTAGGGCAAACAATTGAGAGGGGGGGTGAATTAGTTTTCCAAAACTTTCTTCCAATAAAACACTTGAATCCACTTTGTAATTCAGCAACATAATGATAAATCAATCATGAAAACATAATGCATTAAATCAAGAGAAGAAACACATTAACATGCAGGACACCAAGATTTTGACGTGGAAAACCCAGTTAAGGGAAAAAACCATGGGGTGATTAACCCAACACTGTATTCTCTGTTAGAAGAATAGAAAGAACAAAATGGCACATGCCAATTATGTCTCACTGCCTGAGCACACTGCTTACAAGAGGCCCATTGCCTACAAGAGACACACTGTCTACAAAATAATAAATATTACATACATGAACTAGAGAATAGCATCTTCACCATGCTTGAATCAGTTCCATTTAAGTCCAATACTTCTGCTCTACCTTTAACTCTCCTCCTCGCTTCCACACTCACATCTCCACAAGACACACTTTGAAATGACTTTATAACTCCATATATATACAAGACATCGACTTAGGAATAATCATCTAAGTCGGCAAACAACTACAAGAACATCTGCAAGATGTGTAACTCATCCGGTTGGCTAGTCTCAAGAAGAACACCATCATCTGGAAGTTATTCTTCAATTGTGAGCTCCAACTCCAATACAGTCCACCAACACAAACTAGACATGATCCAAAGACCTCCACAAGATTGCCTGAATCACCAAAAACATCCACACTTCATCTACTTACTAAAATCCTTCTCTCCTTCATCTGACACCTCAAGAACACAGTCTGTCATCACTATCACAAAGGAATAGATGCTTACGGACCTTCAAACCATGAACCAATCAATTTGACACTTCACAAAAACTTCCTCAACACTCCCTCAAATCCGCAGAATAGGATAATGTATCTCTGGATCTCACCGGACTTATCTGTGTCACTCTATCACCTCTGAAGACCTGTCGGAACCAGTTTTACTTAAGAGGCCACAACTTCTTTAGATCTTCATGTGGATCTTTGAAATCTTTACCAGATCACCTTAAGACACATATCTACAAACCCTTTGAATCGTATCCTCTGATCCTCATCTTATCTTGGACTTTTACCTTACTGTCTTCACTGTTCTTCATTGTTCCTGATGTGACCAATTTTCTCAATATCCTCAGCAAACAGTTCATCCAATGTTTATCATTAATGCAACAGGAGTATGTTGACATTAATGACAACACCGGTTAGGGCCATACTTGCAACAGTAATACTGAAATTGTTTGACATCCTTACCACAGTGAAAGCTTGCTTCTTAGTTAAAGAATATTTAAGTTCATGCTTCTTGAGAGGAACACTCATAAAGGCTATTGGGGCTTCTACATTCAATTCATTTTTTTGTAGTAATATACTTGACATGGTATGTTCTGAAGCATAACAATAGATAATAAAATCCTTTTGGAAATTAGGGTTTACCAAAGTGGGTGTTCGTGCAATCACCTCTTTAATATCTTCAAATGCTTTCTTAGTAGTCTTGTTCCATCTGAATGCCTATTTTGCACTCATCATTCCTACAATATGTTTCATAATCTCAGTGAAATTAGGAATGAACATTCTGAGGAAGTTAACCTGGCCAAAGAAAGACTTAACTCCAGTCCTATTAGAAGGAAGACTTAGCTGTTGTATTGCTCTAACCCTTTCTGGATCAATCTTGATTCCATCCTTTGAAACTAAATGTCCCAACAACTTACCTTCTGTTACACAGAAAAATGACTTCTTAGGATTAAGAGATATCCCATGACTCTGACACCTTTGAAAAATGATCTCTAGATTTTTTAGATGATTCTCTCTTCTTCTAGAGAAAATAGTCAAATCATCAAGATAAATGACAATAATTTTATCTTTCAGACCTTTAAAGGATGAGTTCATCACCCATTGAAAAGTTGCACCAGCATTAATCAAGCCAAAGGGCATATGGTTATAAGTAAAAGTTCCCCGAGGTGTAGTGAAAGCAGTTTTATGTTGATTAGCTATAGCCAAACTTATTTGATTATAACCTAAGAACCCATCTAACATGGACATCATCTCTGATCTAGCAACTATTTGTAAAATGTGATCCATCACAGGTAAGGGATAATTATCTTTCAAACTGGCTTGGTTCAGATTCCATAAATCAACGCAAATTCTTATTTCTCCTTTTTTTTGCATACTGGGACAATGTTTGCCACCCAGATGGAGTGATGAATCGGATAAATAATCCTAGCCTTCAAAATTTTGTCAATCTCCTTAAAGATAGCCTCAGCAACCTTTGGGTTATAGTTTCTCAACTTTTGCCTAAATGGAGTTGCATTTGTTTTTAAAGGAATATGATGCCGAAATTACCCACTCCTAAAATCCTTTAGGTCATCATAGCACCAAGCAAAGACATCCTTATACCTAGTCAATAGATTAATCAATTTATTTTTCTCCTCTGGCAAGCAACACCTACCAATAGAAATCCATTTAGGATTAGTTTTACTCCTAATGTTTATTTTTTCACAATCCCCCAATTTGTCAGGATTTTGAATAAGTTTGTCTTTGGTATATTCATCATGTCAAGTGAACAAATGTTCCAAAGAGACTAGTCCTCTGAGGATTTTGTTTCCCTTTAACTGAATTACATCATCCTTTGAATTGATCCCTAGATCTGGACTGAATTCTTTACATTCTGCTTTAGAACCTTCAAAATAAGTCCCCAAGAACATCTTAGTATTCTCCAAGAAGTTTCTGATCTATCTATCATTCTCAAAAACTGGCTAATTTTCAGCATTATCTGGGACATTAGGACGATAGAATAGTTCTAGTCTATATGAATCCTTTTTGAAATTAGGGTGTGGGAGAAGAAGGGAAGCTGACACAGCTTGAGAATCTGCCCGTGTATTCTGATCTCTAGGAATTGCCTCAATAGAAAAGGCATCAAAATATTCTATCTCGTCCCAAACTCTATTCCTGTAATGTCTCAACCTTTCATTTTTAATTGAAAAAATGCCTCTCACTTGTTTAACAATTAATTCAGCATCTCCCTTTGCTTTGAGCATCTTTATACCTTTTCCTTTGGCTTCATTTAACCCAAGCAATAGAGCCTCATACTTTGCAATGTTATTAGTATTTTTAAATTCTAACTTGAAAGAGTAAGGAAAATTTTTACCTTCAGGTGAGATCAAAACAACCCCTGCTCCTGAACCAATGGTAGCACAACTACCATCAAATTCTATAGTCCATAGATCATTTGAATGAATAGATTTTGGGATGGATTCTTCCTTCATGTCTTCAGAAGAGAGAAAATAATTACCAAATTTGTATTCTTCAAATAGAACCTGAGATTTAGGATCATCAGAAGGGTATGTAGTAAACTTGCATTTAGGTTCAGGTTCTAGTTTAACTTTCTACTTTCCCACTAGAATTGTAGCTTCTGACCAATCTAATTTAATCTCCCCACCTAAATCTTTGCAAAAAGTCCTGCTCAATAGCATCCCATAACTAGCAGGAATATCTGCTACCAAGATAGTCAACTTCACTCTTTTATCAGGATAGGTTGCAAGAGCAACCTGTGCATCTTTAATTTGTTCGAGCAAAGAAATTTGTTTGCCATCCATGGAGTAACACCTACCAAATGTCTTTGTAAGGTATAGACCTAGGGCTTTGGCTACAAAAGAAGGCATAATATTATCAAAAGCACCTGAGTCTATAATACAATTACTGAGTTTATGGCCATTTATGAATAAAGAAACACAAAATGGGTTGGGCTTCATATTGACCATATAAGAAGTATCATTAGATGAATTGACAACCATTTTAGGAGTGTGCGTGAGTGATTTAGGTGGAGAAGCAAATAATTGGGTAATGGGAGACCCAGCATTAACATTTAGTTGACTTTCAGGTTCAATTTGTGTAGAACCACCTTTGAGGTATTCAGCAGGGGATATTTGAATCTTTGTAGACTTACAAAATTCTATAATATCAAAAGAAGTTTCACAATCATTTCTATGTAACAATTTAACTTCTTGGGCCTTCAAATTAGTATCAAAGGTTCTAATAAGAGGCTCCTTACCTTTAACAGGCACTTCTTGAGTATTAGAAAATCTTAGATTCTTCTGACTTCTGGTAAGCACAGCACATGAAGGATCTTCAAGAGTAACCAATATTTCATTTCCTCTTTCTAAATCTGATTCATATCTAGGAAGTGTATTTCAGAGTTGCCAGGTTCCTCAAAGTTCCTTTCTTCTTCAGTAATCTCTCCCAATACATCTTGAGTAGCGGCCATTTGAGCATATCGAAGCATCTCCAAACAAGAATTTCTGTCATGATCAGTAGTCAAATGAAAGGCACACATATTCCCTCTTCTAGGAGGAGCTTCAATAGTTAACCTTGGTTGTGCTGATGTAAGTGGAAATGTCCTACCAGTATTTGTATGTTGATTAAAATTTCTCATGCTGACATCTTGATATGGTTGTTGAAATGATGTACCAACCTTAGGCATCTGTCTTTTTAAAGTAATCATATCATTAACTACTCTTTGAACCACAAGATCTATAGAGGATGAGGGATGAGCATTAGGTACTTGGACTTTTTTCTTCCATTTTCTAGCCATAAGAAGATCATCTTCTAACCCAACTGTCAAGGTTTGTGCGTTTGCTAAGTCAACAACTGCACCTCTTCTAAGATGGAAACTAATATCAGTGGGCATAGAATTGATAAAGAAACATTTCTGATTCTCAAGAGTTGGCCTTTTAGCATTTGGGATTTTGTGCACAATTCTATTGAATTTGGATATAAATTCCCCCATAGGCTCATGAATTTCTTTCTTGAGCTGAATCAATTGAGGAAGAAGGGAATGTTCATCTTCTATGCTTTTGAATCTATTTTCAAATACAATTTTCATATCATTCTAGTTTGTAATTGAAGAGTTAGATAGATGATAGAACCATTGTGTTGCAGTATCAGTTAGAGTTTGCACAAAAATCATTATGGCTACATCTTGATGTTGCACACCTAACACACCACACACTACGGCAAAGACATTCAGATGCTCATCTGGTGATTGTCTTCCATCTCCATTAAATTTGGGTAAGTTTTCCCTTGCATTTTTAGGTAGAGGATTCAGGTTAGCTCCTAAATTTAGAGGCCCTATAGCTGCTCCCCAAGGTTGGCCCATTGGTAGAAAGCTTATAGCAGAGGGAATGATAGTACTAGAGAGAGTTAAAGCTTGACAGACAGAGGATGTAGAGGGATTAGGAGGGCTAGGAGGTCTACTCCTAGCTCTTCTAATAGGAGTAGGAATATAAGGAAAATTTAGGCTTTGCAACGTTTGAAAAGTATGATCTTCAATTCCCTCTCTCCTCAAAGACCTTGTGTATATTTTGAACTCCAGTTTTTGATATTGTAACTGGATAAGTAGTTATTAGTTTCTAGGCTATTCTTCACCTCTTAGGACTTTAGGGGCTTGATTTCTTATTGCATTTTCTACTTGCCTCCTTCTTTGTTTGAGTAACAACAATCTCAAATTATCGGCAAATTCTTCTTTCTTTTCTAATACTCAGCTTGCCCTTCTATAATCATCAATATTTCAGTGAGTGCACCATGCAAGAGTATTTAACTGACCAATTATGTCTTCTTGTTTGTCTTGAAAACCAAGATTAGGTTGCAGAACAAGAATTATATTTTTGTGAGGAAGCACCATCGTTGCTTCATATTAAGGTGACTAATCTTTCAACAAACGACTTTAATTCCCCAATCAAGTCACCAAAAACTATTGGTTAACAGATTTGTCTTGGTCTAAAAATATTCTTTTCTGACTCTATAACCCTTTCTTTTTAGAACAAATAAGTTAAACAACAATTGGGTGAATTATCAAGAATAATTCCCCTCTAAATTAGGGTACAGCTCCCTTTTAAGTCTTCAATGAATTCAAACTATCCTAATCATTTGAACACACTTTTAACCAAAAAGCATTTAAGGCAAACTAACATCCATACATCACTATGTCATGAATGCGATATCTTTTCTTTCATATAACATCACTCAGTGATAGAATGCACAGATTCCATCTTCAACAATAACCAAATATATAAATATACACATGTATCACTGATCAGTTAATCAGTTAATGATAATAAAACCCAATGCACTAATGAAATATGAAGGAAAAAAGAGATTTAAACAACAAATAAATGATACTCACACCTTTAACTTGCATTTTCCATTATTCGCCTATCTCTTCTTGACCTTGATGATGATGAAGCCCTCAGAAGAGAATTCTCCCTTGCTTGTTGAAGGTGACAAGAATGGAATGGCTAAGATATTTTGTGTGATTGAAGATGAGCTTCAACACACTAACAATGGAGGATATGAAATGCTTATGAGGATGGGGGTGCCAAAGGCGTGCCTATTTTTCTGCAACATAAGTTTGCTCAAACGATTGATATGTGAAATGAAGAAGAGGAAGGCTATATTTATAGAGTTGTGTGGAAGAAGATCAATGGAGGAAGATTGTTGAGAAACGTGCAACAAATGGAAGAAAGACATGTGTCATTTGAAAAGTAGCTTTGTTGAGTTAACTACTCTGTTGATGAGGGTGAGTTTTGATTTTCTTAAATTAGAATCTATTTTTCTAATTTAAGAGAAAGTTTGCTTTAACAATGCTTTAAAACTACTTTTGCTTTTGTATGACAAGAGGAAAGTATTTTTAGAAGATAAGAATGCTTTTTGAAGATAAGAAAGCATAATTAAATAAAAAGATTTATTTAATTATTTTGTAGATAATTGAGAGGAATAAATAAAATATAGAAATATATTTTATTTTGTGGAGATTTTAGTTTTTATTTAAATAAAATTGCATTTTATTTAAATTTGGAAGAATAAAAGATTTTAATTAAATAATTAAAATTATTTAATTATTTAGAAGAATGAAGTTGATGTAGGTGAATTTAATTAATTAAATAAATGTAATTTATTTAATTAAATGAGAGGGAATGAATCAAATAAATAAATAAATATATTTATTTATTGATAGAGGAATGTGAAGATGAAATAAATATTTAAAATATTTATTTAAGTAGAGTCATGTCAATTTTAGGTGTATACACCAGCAAATTATAAAACATATATGATGAGTCATCCAATTGAAAGAATAATTACCACATAAAAGAAGAGTTCACACAGAAACCTGATTTCAAGCACTTAAACACATAGATTTAAGTTTGCAGCAATCATTTCTTCTTCTCATTCACAAATGAAAATCTTTCAGAAAAAAAATCACATACATTGTAAACATAAAAGTTTAGCTCCAAAATTCCTTGTTTCTTGTTTTTCTATCTCTCCGTCTCTCAGTTTTAAAAACTAAAAACATATATATATTTTACCCTCATTAACTATTCTTTAAACCCATAGTTAAAAATAAACTTTGACCCATAGCGGGATTTAGTTTCTTAAAAGATGATTGAAAAACAAAGTTTTTAAACATAATTCTCCAACTAAATAACTGAATGAAAATATTATGTAAGCACGATCATGACTAGGGTAGCGGGTTGGAATCTCCAGATTTGCTTTGTTCGGCTTCCATTCCTGGTATGTGGCAACAAATTCCTAAATTTTTAGGAAGTTAGGGATGCCAATGTGTTTAACTCGTGCTTTCCAAACATCCTTTTCTCTTCAAATTTTTGCCACTTTTTCCGCATGCTCTAGGAGTGCATCGACACAAAGGTGAAGGGGTGATTCCACTTTTGATATCCGAGAAAAATCATCAATTATCAAGTCATCATTTTCTTTAACAAAATTGATTTTCTCTTTGAAGGACTGTACCACAGTATCAATGTCCTTTTCTGGCTCCCCATCATCTTTTATGTACTTCACATCGATACATTCCAAATCATGCTGTAAAGACTAAGTAAACTCAGTTATCTCTTTAATCATCTTCGCACACTCCATTCGTCCTTGTCTAGATACTGAGTTTCTCCATTTGATGTTTCTCTTGCTTACATACAATATATTATCATTCAGACTTGTTATATTCCTTTCTGATAAAAACTTTGTCACCCCATACTTCTAAACTTCACCAATTTGATTTATCACATTCATCCATTTCCCTTCATCTTTTTCCCATGAAGCATTCTATATTTTCAAATCTTCGATAGTAGCCATGGTTTCATCATATATACTTTTCAATTCATTAATATATTATGTACCCTTTTGGATGATACCATCCAGCCAATCATCAAACACTTTGGTCACCATTTTTTTTTTGTGTATCTGATCGAGCATTTTCTAATTAACTGGAGATTTTGGGTCAAAAGATAGAGGTAGTTGAGAAACATGTGGATCTGGATTATGAATGGTGTCAATATACTCTTCCATTGATCATAAATCTTGTTTCAACTCCCTCTTATCTTTTTCATCCTTCCAGGTATGGCTAACTATCCTTTTGGTAGATGCTTCAAGATGGTGCACATCCGCGACACGCGATGTAGTTCCAAGATCTATTCTTTCTATTGTGAAATCCTAAACTATGGGGTCCTAAACTTCTTCATCAGCTATTGGTCGGGCTATCTCTGCACTCCAATTTCCTGTATTAGGGTCAATGTCGACCCTAGAAATGGTTTTGAGCTGCTTGGATTTTAGAGCCTTTCCCAGACACTTGCTAACCATGTCTTCCAATGGTAATGAAAATGGAACTATTTTCCTTTTATCACTAATTGAATTTTCCAACCATTTAGGTGGAGGGACTGGAACTTCTTTATCAGGAATCAGTTGTTCAGAAGGCACATTTGATATTATCATCAGATCGGTAGAATCTGAAGCAACCTCTGCTTGTTGGTTCATACTGATCTCTTCTGCCATTGGTGAACCAAACCCTTTATCACTCAGTACTTCCTCCGAATCTTCTTCACTTTTTACATCCACAACTATTCTTTCTAAAATTTCCTTCTTCTTTCTACTTTTAGCTCTTGATCTGGTGGTACGAGAAGGTAGAATAGTTGTAAGGGTTTTCTTGGACTTTTTGATGATAAAACCTTTTTCAATTTTTGATTTGGTAGTACCTGCATCATAGATATTAATAAACTGATTAGAAGAGCTTATAGGAGATGGTGATTCATCATTTGGTGCACACCGCTAGGAATCTTCATTTTGAACCTCTTTCAATCTCCGTTCCCTTAACCATTTTTTAGTTCTCCTTATTACAAGGAGGGTTTTAACTTTGATCCAATCCTCTTTATCTCTATTCCAATCAACTTCTGGAATAGGCAGCTGTTTTATTTGTTCAAAATGAGAATCGATTACCTGTTCCTCATCATCTATTATTTCAGTGATATTCATATTTAGATTAAGGGTAATTATTTGCCCTAAGGAGAATCTGCACCAAAGCCTTTTCCTAACTTCAAATTCATCTGGGCAATCCTCCCAATAGTCCTCTATCTGGGGTATGTGTGAGAACCCCTCTCCAAAATCCAAATTGTCTCTAGTAAAACCTTTGCTATCGAACTTGGGTCTGGCATTATAATATTGAAAATTGAACTTCTTTAGATCCACCTCTAGGTTTAAAGCATTAGAAACTGATTGACATGAATAGTGACCAAGTTCAATGGGAAAAGATATACCACACTCTCTCTTCATTGGAAATTTCTTATCTACATGAGCTAACTACCTGCAAACTTTGATCAATACAAAGCGGTCAAAGACATATCTGGGTAGTTTCACAGGCTCACCATCAAAACCACCAACTCTGATATAAGTAAATACGGGAAATTGAATGAAGAAGCTACCATAAATGCTAATTAGTTGCATGGCTTCATCAGACATCCTTTTATTAATATTGCATGTTAATTCATAAGCCATCCTACCTGTGAAAACATCATTAACTCTTCCATAATTTTCATAACAATTTTGCATTTGTAAATGTGAGTAATAATCATAAATTTTTCTATCTTCAACTAAGGATGCATGAGGTAATCCTCTCAATTCCCTTGTGGATACTAGGTAGTAAAAGAGATATGAGGACATATAAAAGTCTTTATTTCCCAGATAATTACTCAAACCCTAATGTAAACATTCAGCTATTATTTCTGCCCAATCCAAATATTGTTCTCCTTGAAGGATCACTTGAATGAAGAAATACATCCAGTCTTCCCAATAGAATGCTTGAGAACTACCCTTTAACCTATGTAACAATACCATGATATCTTTAATTTTGGGTATCTATGTTCTCTTGATAGTGCTCTGGGCAGTCTCGAACCTCCCTTTTAAAATTTCAATAGCTAATTTCTTGCAATTACACTCTTTTAATTTGCCTTTTTCAATGAAAAATAGTTGTAAGAGGAAGTAATATTAAGATCAGAGTATGGCTCCTTGGGTGGGATTTTCATTACAGCCATTAGGGTTTGTCTATTAACAGGTAATAACACATTACCATCAAAAGATCTAATACATCTATTTTGGGGGTCATATCTGCTCATACATTCGAGAACTAACTCAAGGCATTGTACTGCCATAGGAAAGGCTACAGCTTCGACTAAACCACTTTCCACTATTCTTTCCATCATAGGGGTAGAAGCAGAATTTTTAACCCTTTCCTTAAAGTCCTCTAAATCGTACTGAGCTAAAAAGGTATCTCCATATTCAGGAAGAGAACAAACAAGGCTAGAACCATGTTCAGAACCAAGACATGCAGCTTTCATGGCTACAGATTAGATAAATAGAATGAAAATGCTTTGAACTTCCTTAACAATGCTAGAAACTCAAAATGATTCTCTTTTTTAACAAAGAAATGGGATCATCTATAAGAAAAAGTCAAACTCACTTTCAATGAATCTAAATCAACTATCAAACTAGGCAAGAAAAATCTTTTACAGGTCTAGCATTGTACCCCCTTTGTATCGCCCTATATGTTTTACTGTTAAAATTGGCCTATCCTTTCTCGATAAAATGCATGAAATCAGGTCAAATTATTACTAGATCAATTAACTTGTGCTAAACTTGCTTGATAAGACACAAATTCTGACAGATGCATTAATTGTAAGTAGTTCTCGCACACGACCTTAATGTGTAATCATTACCCATAACCTTTTGAAAGTTAAAACTTTCCATTTCATAAAATGTTTCGAATATATTTCCCTCTAAATGATTTTCTTCTTTTTAAAATCTCCCGCAAATTTTTGACTTAAAGAAGAGTTCGGGAAAAGTGGGACTAAAGTCACGGAACATTGAACCTTTGAACCTTTGAACCATTAAACTTTTGAACTCTTGAACTCTGATTTGAGGTTCAACTCAAAGGTTCAAGGATACAAATTGAGTCACGCAAGGGGACCAAGGGTAAATGACTCCTCATGAAACATTGAATATTGAACCACTAAACCGTTGAACTCTTGAACTCTTGAAAAGGGTTCAAGTTTGAAGGTTCAATCTTACAGTAATTTTGCACATAAGACAACAGACAAATAAATTTTAAAAACAAAGAGCCGACTTAAGAAATAAACATATGACCAATAAGGGAAGATGGTAGGTCAACTTTTTGCTTAGGGAAGGATCGTGAAAAATTGAGTAAGGATGAATGAAAAGGTAACATCATGTAACTAAGGTTGTTCGTGGATGTCTCCAGATTCTATTGAAATGTTGTGCCTAGTCCACAAGTCATGCTTGAGTTCGTGGAAGTGTGTGCCTAAGTGTTCTTGGTGTTTACACAAGTTTTGGCCGACTTGGTTGTTTACACTAGTTGTGGAGGTGCTTCATGGATTGTGGAAGCGTGTTGAAGCATGTGAAGATGTGTTTTGGTCTGAGCTAAGCCATGAAGTGGTCTCCCTTCATTTGTTTTCTCTGCAAGATTGTTTAGGTCTAGACCTAATTTGAATTATGTATGTTTGCTGACCTTGGAGACTATTCCAAAGGTTGTAGAATGTATTTCCAACCTTGATGCATGTTCCAAGGTTGATGATCAGTATAAATAAGTGTAATGAATTTATGTGTGTGTGTGTGTGTGTGTGCAAAGATGCAAAGATAAAAGTTTTTTTGTGAGGCAACAAAGGTGATATGTATTGTGCTTCATAGGAACTAAACTCAAGCATGTGGTAGATTCTATCATATCAGTTCATGGTAGTGAGCCACCCCTCTTGGTAGTGAGCCACATCTTAGCAGTGAGCCACCCTTTGGCAGTGCACCACCCTTTGGCAGTGAGCCACCTTTTAAAAGTGAGCCTATTGCAGTGAGCATTATTTTGAGCAGTGAGCCCTAGGTAGTGAGCCCTTTGGCAGTGAGCCTCTTTGTAATTTAGTATTGATACTACATTATATTCTGAGCTAATCCTCACCATGGTTTTTCCCTTCTTGGGTTTTCCACATAAAAATCTAGAGTTCTCTTGTGCATGGTGTTGATGTGATTAAGTTTTTGTTATCTGTTTTTCATGTTTAATCTTTATAACATAATTAAGGTTTAAGTGAATTGATGTGAAAGTGATTATGTTTATGAAGGCTTAAAATTTTTGATACAACTGATTCACCCCCCTCTCAGTTGTCTTGTGCACTCAACAACTCCAACATGACTCAAAACATTAATATTATGTCGAATAATATATATTATATATATTAAACAATGTAGAATTTTAACTCTACATTAACTATAGGAAACACCATGATTGTTCAAGTGTAAACAAAATAAGAGATGTCTTTCTCCAATCTCAATATCCTCTGTTCAAATAGAGTTAATCAAACTCATTTTTTGCACAAATTGGTGTCCTCCATCTACTGAGTTAATAACCTAAAGATCCTATAGGTTTGATGACAAAATAATAGTAAGAGAAAGTTATTCTATACTGTTGTTTCTATTGAATGACAACATTGGTCTGCTAAATACTGTAGATTCATAATACCGTGTAAAAGACATCATTATTTCTTCTATCTACGTTCTTTTACTAAGATTATTCTATTTATATATTTCTAAGAGAACATTTACTAGTTTGTATACTGTAGATGATAAAAAACTATTGAAATTCAAAACAAAAAGATAATATGTTTTCTAAGGCATTCATACCTCTAAAATCCACCAGTTTCAATGCCTAAGCAAGCTCTTTTAATGCACTACCTACCAAAAATAACTCCACCTTGTTGCAAGTATGTGCCTAGTTGATGTTGTCATTGGTGTCAACTGTATCCTATTCTACTACTTGTTTAGAAACTTTATATGTTGAGAATATTGAGAAAATTGGCCTCTCCGGAAGAATCAAGTGAGTTACAGTGAAGTGCAGTCTAGACAGTGAGTTGTCTACTAAAGAACAGTCTAATAGATTGCTCCGCATTTCCTTCTACTTACAGATCTAGGTCCATGGATTGGAAGTTGTTTGAAGGGATGTTTGAAGATGCTAAATCCTGAGTTCAAGCCTCCAGTGTGAAGTTTTGAGAAAGTTGCATTCACTAGAGTAAAACCTACTCCTTCTGATTATTCTCTAGTGATAGGGAGAAAGTGTTTATCTCTACATTCCTTTGCAATAAAGTATTTTTCTCTACAATTCTAGAGGGAAGTTTGGGATGATGATAAGTGCTTACAATTGTAGTGGTTCATGTTTTGGTGGTCCGCAAGCTATCTTTCTTTTATGACAGTCAAAGGTAGTCAAGTTCATGTGTTCTGGTGAGAAGATTCCTATGGCTAAAGTGGTTAAGGTTCGTTTGGTTTCTCCTGATGATTATAACGTGCTTGTGGATGTCTCCTGATCATGTTCATATCTTGACATTGGTCAGTGTTAAGGAATTGAGATCATGTTTGAAGAATGTTCCTAGATAATGTAGCATGTAACCAGTCTCAGCTGACTTGGTTAATTCCAGTAATTGCAAAGATCCTTTGAAGATCATGGAAGCATGTTGAAGTGTGGAAGATTATGTTTGAGTCTAAGCTAAGGTGTGGCATGATCCGCATGTATATTTAGTTCATTTCCTTTCCATAATGTTGTAATTGGTCAGGACCTATTTTGTAAATGTTTGTAATGCTGACCTTGGAGATCATCCCAATGGTTGATGATTGTAATGCCGACCTTGATGATCATTCCAAGGTTGATGAACTGTATAAATACTTGTAGTTGAGTTGTGAAAAAGCAGTCCTTGTGCAAAGATGGGAAGATAAGGAAAGAGGTACAAAAGGTAGAGAAGAGTAGGGGTAGAGCAGAGAAGAGGCAGAGTAGAGAAGAGGAACTATTGTACTTCAATGTATTAATCTCAGACATGAAGAAGATGTTGATCATGGTAGTGAGCTGTCAGTAGGGTTTACCATCCCTTAGGGTTTAACAGCCCTTATCGGTACAGTCATGGTAGGAGGGTTCACAGAATGAACTGTCCAGACCATGTAACAAGAGTAAACACAACAGAAACAGCTCAAATATATGAAGCAAATGCAGATTCACTCATTTAGTACATCATAGAATTCAAATACATTCTGGCCGGCAACATGTGAGCTTACAACTAGGGCTCAAAGGCCTGATTACAGAATATCAAAATATGTAAAAGATATAGCTTTGAAGCTCCTTCGCGCAAAATCCAAGCTATCACTTATTACTATGTTATGAACTACTTTCCTAGGGATCTATTACATCATTATATATCATTTCCATCTCAAAAGATTCCTCTGCGTTAGCCAAGGAAGGTCACAAACTCCAATGAAGAGTTGTAATGTGTGTACATAGATAGATCAGACCTAAATGCATAAAACACTTCCTTGAATGCATGGAATAATATGCAGATCTCTGGAGAAGGTTAGCCACGAACCAAAGATCATTGAATGATGTGTCATTAGGTTTTGCAAGTCAAGGAATGATCCGCAAGCCTTCTCCTTTAGCTGGTTGTCTGAGACTGTCAAGATGCTCTATTATAAGAAAATAGCTAGTCTTCTGATAGCGATATCTTTCCGGTAATGGATCCAAATGCTCTGAATTCTAGATATGATGTAGATGACTAAATGTAGATGCTAAGTCCAGATCCACAAGATGTGAAATGCAACTACGGTAGAATACTAGACCAAAAGATGAAGCTACTTCTAACTGAACTGCCTGAGCTGAACTGAAAAATGAAAGAAACTAAAATGCAAACAAACTGAAATGCAAATGTTTTTGGTTGATGTAAGATTACTCTTGAACTAATGATGCTCCTACATCAAACATCTGGGGTTATTGAAAAAGTGAGTGCCTCACTTTGCTGGGGCTAAGGGAGAACCAAGATGGTCCACCTCATCCTAAGAAATCCATGACAAATCTTCTTCTGGTCTACCTTTCCACTTCACAAGATATTCTTTGTATTGTGTTCCTCTAGTGTTGCATCCAACTCTGCTATCCAAAATGTCCTCTATCTGCTTTGATGCTTATTGTGGTAATTGCTTCATCAAGTCTTCTTCCATGCTGTCACTGAACTCTGCTTCCTGATACTGGTAAAGGTCTACAATGTTGAAAATAGGTGAAATACCCAATGTCTCCAGTAGCTCCACTTCATATGCATTTCCTGAATCAAATCTCCTGAATATCTTACAAGGTCCAAACTTCTTCATCTTCAACTTGTTATATGTCCCAACTGGAAATCTTTATTTTCTCAAGTACACCATCACTTCATCTCCCACTTCAAATTCCTTATGTCTTCTCTTCTCATCATCCTTCTCTTTGTACTTACTATTCATAGCCTCCAAATGTTTCTTCACCTGATTATGCACTATCTTCATATGATCTGCAAATTCTTCTACTTCTGCACTTCTCTTTTCCTCTGTATTGATATCCCTCAATTCTGCAACTCCTCTAGGGTTCACTCTAGTAACAATCTCAAAGGGCATTCTTATGGTATTCCTATTTACTGAATTATTGTATGCAAACTCTGCTTGTGAAAGAATAAAATCTCAACTTCTGGTCTTCTCTCCAACCAAACATCTCAATAGGTTTCCCAAACTCATATTCACTACCTTTGTTTGTCCATCTGTTTGTGGATGAAAAGTTGAACTAAACTTCAAATCTGTCTTCATCTTCTTCCAAAGTGTCCTTCAAAAGTATCCAACAAACTTTGTATCTCTATCTAAAACTATACTCTTAGGTAATCCATGCAATCTTACAATCTCCTTGAAAAATAGGTTAGCTACATGCACTGCATCAGTTGTCTTCTTACAAGGTATGAAATGAGCCATTTTTGAAAATATATCCAACACTACAAATATTGAATCATGTCCTCTCTATGTATTTGACATTCCCATTACAAAATCAATGCTTATGTCTTCCCAAGGTCTTTCCGATACTATCAAAGGTTTATACAATCCAGTATTCTGACTATTCCCTTTTGTAACTTGAGAAACTCTACAACCCTGCACAAATCTCAAAACATCCTTATGTATCTGAGGCCAAAAGTAGTTTTCACTCACCAAAGTCACTGTCTTATCAATGCCAAAATATCATGCCAATCCACCACTATGCTTCTCTTTGATCAAATTATCACTCATTGAACTTCTAGGTATACACAACTAACTTCCTTTGAACAACATATCATCTTGAATGAAATAGTCCAACCACTACTCCTATCTGTCACAACAAGTTCCTTACATACTTTCCAAGGTTCTACAAAATTAGTGTCTCCCTCATACATGTTCTTCAATTCATCAAAACCCAACACTTCAACTCTCATCTCTGTCAACACATTTCTTCTCCTACTCAATGCATCAACAACTTTGTTTGATTTACTACTCCTATGCTTCAACACAAAAGTATAACTCTGCATGAATTCTATCCATCTCATATGTCTCTGATTCAACTTACCTTGATTGTTCAAATACTCTAAAGCTTGATGATCTGTATACAACACGAACTCCTTAGGCAACAAGTAATGTCTCCACTTCTTCAAGGCTTGAATTATGGCATAAAACTCTTGATCATAAACTGAATACCTTTTCCTTGCATAATTCAACTTCTCACTGAAATAAGCTATAGGTCTACCTTCTTGACTTAACACTACTCCAATCGCATTACCACTTGCATCACAATCAACTTGAAATACCTTATTGAAATCTGGTAATGCCAAAATAGGTTGCTCTGTCACTTTCTGCTTTAACAACTCAAAACTTTTATCTGCTCCTAATGTCCACTTGAAATCTTTTCTATCACCTCTCATTGTCTCTATCATAGGGTTACAAACTAAATTGAAATTTCTGATGAACTTCCAGTAGAAACTAGCCAATCCATGAAATGATCTAACTTCTCCAATGCTCTTCGGAGTAGGCCATTCAACAATTGCTCTTACTTTCTTAGGGTCCATCTTCAATCCTTCCGCAGAAATCACAAATCCCAAATATACCAACTCTTCCTTCATGAAACTACACTTTTTGATGTTTATCACCAATTTCTCTTCTCTTAGTCTCTGCAAAACTTGTCTAACATGCCACAAATGTTCCTCTTTTGTCTTACTAAAAATCTGATATCATCGAAGTGCACAATAACAAACTTACCCAAGAATTTCTCGAGAACTCCATTCATCAATCTCATGAAAGTACTCAGTGCATTTGGCAATCCAAAGGGCATCACTAACCACTCATACAAACCTTTATTTGTCTTAAAAGTAGTCTTCCATTCATCTCCTTCTCTGATTTTGATATGATGGTATCCACTCTTCAAATCTATCTTTGTGAAATATCTTGCTCCACCCAAACAATCCATGATATCATCCATCCTAGGTAAAGGAAATCTATACTTAATTGTGATCTTGTTTATTGCTCTAGAATCAATACACATTTCTTTCTTCGATGCCAAAACTACAGGTACTGCACAAGGACTCAAGCTTTCTCTAATCAAACCTTTCCTTAACAACTCTTGTATCTGTCTATTCAATTCTTCATTCTTTGTCAGTGCCATTCTATGTGCTTCTTTGTTAGGCAAACTTGCTCTCAGTATAAGATCCATGTGATGAGTGATACTCCTTATAGGTGGTAATCTTTCAGGTACATTATTTGATATGATGTCTTCATACTCTGTCAGCAACTCCTTTATTTTTGGTTGTGATTCTTCAGTCTCCTTCAATGCTTCAGGCTTTTTAGGAATCAAGGCATAGCACATATTTGCATGTCTCAAACCATCCAGAAATTTTCTTCCATCTACCCAACAGATTCTAGCATTCCCACATGCTTCACTTTTAGGATCATCCTCCAAAGGAATCAAAGTAATTCTCTTTCCATTTTTTGTTATAGTGTATGTATTCTTTCTCCCATCATGTATAGCTTTGCTATCATATTGCCAAGGTCTACCCAACAAAATATGACAAACATCCATAGGCATAATATCACACAAGACTTCATCATTATAAGATCCAATATGAAATTTCACCAAACATTGTTCACTTACCAGTACCTTATGATCATCCTGAATCCAAGCTATCTGATAAGACTTAGGGTGTTTCAATCTTTCCAACTTTAGCTTAGTCACCATCTCCTCTGAAACTAGGTTATCTGAACTACCATTGTCAATTACAACTTTACAACACTTACCTCCTAATTTGCATCTAGTTCTAAACAGACTCTTTCTCTACGGTGGTTCCTCATTTGTCTCTACTTGAAATAGTGCTCTCCTCATCACCAATGATTCTCCTTTCTCAGGTTTTCCAATAGAACTGGGTGATCCAATAGGTTCTTCTTCAACATAGGCTACTCTTCCACTGTTTTCTATCCTCTTACTTGTACTACCCTAATTACACTCAAATGCTCTATGTCCTTTACCTCCACACTTGAAACAAGTACCTTTGAATATCCTCTTATCAAATCCTCTTCTTTCTCTTCTATATCCTTCATTTCAGTATGCATTATAAATTCCTCTGTGATGAAAATTTTTGTCATCTCTTCGGTAGGTATTATTATCTCTATCCTCCTTCTTAAATGCATTGTCAAACTTGCTTTGCTCCAGATATGATCTATCTCCTCTAGAAGATGTTCTACCTCTTTGAAATTTACCTCCTTTGCCTCTCTGTCTCTGATCATGCCTCTTATTCAACTTCTCTTCAACTTTCAAGGAAAATTGATATGCTTCTTCCAAAGATGTCATCCTTACCAAGCTTAGTTCCTCTTGAATGTTCAATCTCAGTCCATTGATGTATCTAGCCACTTTCTCCTTGTTTGCTTCACTACGTCCTGTTCTTATGACCATCTTGTGAAATTATTTAGTGTACTCCTTCACATATTCTCCTTTTGTCTTAGGTTTTGCAATCTCTTCAATAGCTCCAACTCATAGTCAACAGGTATAAACTGATTCTTCAACTTTGTCACCATCCGGTCCCACTTTGTAATCTTTTCTTTTCCTCTTCTGTTTCTTTCCAACTAAACTTCTTCCCACCATATAGCAACATGTCCTTTCAACTTTGTCTTTGCAAATTTCACCTTCTCTAGATCTTCCATCTCTTCATACTCAATGTATTCTTCAATGTCATTTACCCAATCAATCAATTCTTCAGGGTTCAAATTACCAATATAGTTCAGCACATCAACTCTAGGTCTCTTTCCAATTTTCAAAATAGCTCGCAACATCTTTACTTGATCTGATTCTTCTTCTTCATCACCTCCTAGGGTTTTGCCAGTTTGTTTAGCAGATTGAAATTCCTCTCCATCATTACTTTCAATATTAGGTCTCGGTGTCAATTCTCTTTGCCTATCCTCTTCTACAGCATCCAAACGAATTCAAATTGTTTTCATCATCTCCATCATTTCATCCATTCTTCCAACCATTGTTCCAACAACGGAAACCCTCCTCAGCAACATTCTTCATTGGATCAAGTGCAAACTACCTCAAGTTCAGAGATCAGACTACAAGGTGACAACTGTCTCTCAATCATCGATCAGTTGTGACACAAGTAACTTGCCTCAATTCGATGATCTGTCCACAACAAGATCTTACAGAATTCCCTCACCAACTTCACTCAATTCACTCCCAATGATTCAAAACTTTCACTTTGATACCAGTTGGTACAGTCACGGTAGGAGGGTTCATAGGATGAACTATCCAGACCATGCAGTAAGAGTAAACACAACGAAAACAACACAAAGATTTGAAGCAAATGCAAATTCAGTCATTCAGTATATCATAGAATTCAAATACATTCTAGCCGGCAACATGCGGGCTTACAGCTAGGGCTTAAAGGCCTGATTACAGAATATAAAAATGTGCACAAGATATAGCTTTGAAGCTCCTTTGTGCAAAATCCAAGCTATCACTTATCACTATGTTATGAACTACTTTCCTAGGGATCTATTACATCAATATATATCATTTTCAGATCAAGATATTCCTCCGCGTTAGCTAAGGAAGGTCACAAACTCTAATGAAGAGTTGTAATGTGTGTACATAGATAGGTCATACCTAAATGCATAGAACACTTCCTCGAATACATGGAATAACATGCGGATCTCTAGGGAAGGTCGGCCATGAACCAAAGATCATTGAATGATGTGTCATTAGGTTCTGCAAGTCAACGAATGATCTACAAGCCTTCTTCTTTAGCTGGTTGTCTGATACTATCAGGATGCTCTGCTCTGAGAAAATAGTCAGTCTTCTGATAGCGATATCTTTCTGATAACTGATCCAAATGCTCTAAATTCTAGATATGATGTATATGAATGAATGTAGATGCTAAGTCCAGATCTACAAGATGTGAACTACAACTATGGTAGAATACATGACCAAAAGCTGAAACTGCTTCTAACTGAACTGCCTGAACTGAACTGAAAAATGAAAGAAACTAAAATGCAAACAAATTGAAATGCAAATGTTTTTAGTTGATGCAAGATTGCTCTTGAACTAGGGATGCTCCTGCATCACTTATTGTAATCTTTCTAGGTTTAGGGTTGAGGCAGTGAGCCTACTAGACCTAGCTATACTTCATGGCATTGAGCCAGTATGTTTTGGGCCCGTGGAGTGACCAAGCTTGAACATTATTTTTCAAAGATTACAATATATTTTGAGAGCTAATCCTCTCTATGGTTTTTCCCCACCTTGGGGGTTTTCCAAGTAAAATCTAGTGTCTCTTGTGTTTAATGTTGTATCTGTGGTTACATTTATAATTTCATGCATTCATTGATAAATCATAATAATTGTGGATGAGTGATTAATGTTTAAGTCATTGAGTTTTTGAGACAACTGATTCATCCCCCCCCTCTCAGTTGTCCAGTGCATATCAACAATTGGTATCAGAGCTGGTTCCTCTAAAGATAGTCTAACAGCTTTCAAGGAAGATCCAAAATGTCTTACAAGAAGGAAGCACCACATTTTGATGGGACAAATTATGCTCTTTGGAAGGCATGAATGAAAAGTCATCTTCTTTGTCTTGGTTACAAAGTATGGAAAGCTGCAGAAACAAAATATACCATGCATCAAAATGGTCTGATGATAGAAGATGAAATCAAAGAATATGAGGTGGATGTCAAAGCAAAAGATGGTTTGCTAAGCTCATTAACTGACTCAATACTGACGAAAGTTGCGGATCTTGAAACTGTAAATGAGGTATGGGAGAAGCTGAAAATCTATATGAAGGAGATGATTCTATGAAGGAGGCCAAGCTACAAAGTCTAAAAGTGAAATATGAAAGTTTGAAGTTGAATGAAGATGAAAACATAACATCCTTTATGCAAAGAGTTGATAAACTTGTCACCAGGATAAAAGGTATGGGGGGAACTCTGGGTGACAAGGAAATTGTGATGAAAATTCTCAGATCACTACCAAAATACTATAGTCACAAGGTAGCTGCAATTGAAGAGTTTATGCAAGTAAAAACTATTGACCGAGATTAGTTACTTGGTAAGCTTACTACCTTCGAAATGAGAGAGTTTGGAGATGCCCTACCAAAAGTCGAGACTGCCTTCAAAGCCAGTACTTCTAGGAGAACTTCTAGATCAGAAAAGTACAAGGTAGAATCTGATGATGAGTTTGATGAAATCGAAGCCAACTTTGTGGATAGACTATAAAGAGAATCTAGTAAGTTTAAAAGCAAATTACCTTTCAAATGCTTTTCCTGTGGTAAAGTAGGTCATTTTGCTTCCAGATTTCCTGAAAGAATTGAAAGAAATAGAAAAAGATATGAGAACATGCCTAGGACCCAAAAGAAATGTTATTATGTTAAAGATTTTGATGATGATGAAGGAGTATTAGATAATGGTGAACCAGATAATGCTAGTACTTATGGAAATTAATGCTTGTTTATTGCTATTAAGGAAGATCATGTGTCTACTAATCCTACTAGCTGTGTGAAGGAAGAAAAACTAGTGGAAAGTGCTTTGGTTGCTCAGGTCATTAAGGACAAGGATGAATGGGTTATTGATAGTGGCTGCTCTCACCACATGACTAGTGACAAAAGTAAGTTTGTGAGTTTGGAAAGATATGATGGTGGACTAGTTAGGTTTGGAGATGATACAGCTGGTAGGATTTGTGGAAAAGGATCTATTTCTTTTGATGGCAAGCATAATATTGAAGATGTCTTGTATGTGAAAGGATTAAAACACAATCTTTTGAGTGTGGGTCAGATGTGTGACAAAGGATATGACTTAAGCTTCAAGGACAATGGATGCAAGATCAGGGAAAGCTTCGAAACAGTCATTCCAACTGGTAAGAAGACCAGAGGTAATGTCTATCACTTGAAATGAACTGATAACTATTGTTTGTTGGCTCAAACTAATGAGAGTTGTCTATGGCATAGAAGGTTGTGTCACATAAATTTTGATAACATTATGAAGATAAGTATTGCATAGGTTGTTAGAGATTTACCTAAGCTTGTGAAGCCCGCTAATTCTATTTGCAAGGAGTGTCAATTTGGAAAACAATTAAGAATGAGTTTCAAAAGCAAGGACCAATCATTTGATGGGCTACTTGAGCTAGTGCATACAGATTTGTGTGGACCTACCAGAGTAAGAAGTTTGCAAGGAGACATGTATTTCATGTTGCTTATTAATGATTATTCTAGAATGACTTGGGTTGCCTTTTTGAAAGAAAAAGTTGAAGCTCTAGATAAGTTCAAGGCATTTAAGGCAATGGTTGAAAATGAGATGGACTTGAGGATCAAATATTTGAGGTCTGATAGAGGAGGAGAGTTCACATCAAATGAATTCAATTTCTTTTGTGAAGAACATGGAATAAAGAGGCAGTTATTTGCACCTAGAACTCCACAACAAAATTGAGTTGTTGAAAGGAAAAATTGAACAGTTGAAGAAGCTGCTAGAACCATGATGAAGGAAGTTGATCTTTCGAAAGCATATTGGAGAGAGACAATTCAAACTGCTGTATATATCTTAAATAGAGTCCAAGTAAAATGTAACAGTTCTAAGACTCCTTATGAATTGTGGTATGGTAAAGTTCCTACTATTAGATATCTCAAAGTTTTTGGTAGCAAATATTATATCAAAAGAGAAGAAGATCTAGGCAAGTTTGATTCTAGGTGTGATGAAGGAATCTTCCTTGGTTACTCCACCAAGAGTAAGGCCTACTGGTGCTATAATAAGAGGCTGAACAAGATCATTGAAAGTGTAAATGTTAAAGTTGATGAAAATAAGCAAAGGTCTTCAGAATCAAATGGATATGAATTAGATGAACCAGATGTTTCAGAAGTGGTGCAACATGAAGACAACTCAAATGAAGAGGAACAAGCTCTGGTAAGTGCTACCAAAACTCCAAGGTATGTAAGACTTAATCATTCTGAAGATCAAATCATAGGAGATAAGAGAAAAGGGATCTTAACCTGAAGAAAATCTACAGAGGAACAAGTAAATTTATGTCTGATTTCTAAGATCAAACCTAAAACTGTGAATGATGCTTGCAATGATGAGAATTGGGTTGAGGCTATGAAAGAAGAACTGATGCAGATAAAGAAGAACTAGACCTGGGATCTTGTTCCCAGACCATTAGATAAAAATGTAATTGGTACTAAGTGGGTTTTCAGAAACAAAATGAATGAGAATGGTGAAGTTGTAAGAAACAAAGAAAGGTTGGTATGCAAAGGATACTCTCAATTTGAAGGAATAGAATTTGAAGAAACATTTGCTCTAGTGGCAAGGATTGAAGCAATAAGAATGTTTTTGGCCTTTATAGCCTACAAAGATTTCAAGGTATACCGAATGGATGTGAAGTCTTCTTTCTTAAATGGAGAGTTGGAAGAAGAAATCTATATTGAACAACCAGAAGGATTCTAGTCATCAAATCAGGGTGACATGGTATGTAGATTAAAGAAGGCTTTGTATGGATTAAAACAAGCCCCCAAGGCATGGTATGCATGGTTGGACAGGTATCTGATCCAGATAGGGTTTAGTAAAGGTACTACAGACAACAATCTCTACTTCAAGATCAATGATGAACAAATCCTAATTGTAGCAGTCTTTGTTGATGATATTATTTTTGGAGGCAATGATGGTATCTGCATAGTCTTTGCTAGAGAAATGCAAGGTGAATTTGAAATGTCCATGTTTGGTGAGATGAATTTCCTTGTAGGTCTACAAATCAATCAATCAGATAAAAGTGTCTTTATCTCTCAATCCAAGTATGTGAAAGAGTTAAATAAATTTAGGATGGAAGAGTCTAAACTAGTTTGCACACCTATGATAACTGGTTGTAAGTTGAGTAAAGATGATAACTAACCCATGGAATACCAGAAAAGGTATAGATCTATGATTGGAGGATTACTTTATTTGACTCAAACTAGACTTGACATAATGCATGCAGTATGTCTTGTAGCAAGATTTCAAGCAGAACCCAAGGAATCACATGCGATGGCAGTCAAGATAATTATGAGATATTTAAAAGGTACAATGGATTATGGTTTGTGGTATCCTAAGGACAATGATTTTACCCTTAGTGCCTACACTGATGCAGATTGGGCTGGAGATGTGGATGACAGAAAAAGTACAAGTGGAGGTACATTCTTCTTGGGAAAAAGGTTGGTATCTTGGTTGAGCAAGAAACAAGATTCAATATCCCTGTCCACTACAGAAGCAAAATATATTGCAGCAGCATGTAGTTGCACTCAAGTGTTATGGTTGAAGCAGACTTTGAAGGACATCAGAGTTGTGTATGAAGATCCAATTGCAATCTTTTGTAACAACACAAGTGCCATAAACATATCAAGGAATCCAGTGTTGCATTTAAGGACAAAGCACATATCCATTAGGTATCACTTTCTGAGAGAAAAGGTGACAGAAAATGAAGTCAAGTTGGAGTATGTTTCTACAAAAGATCAGATTGCAGACATTTTCACTAAACCTCTGCCCAAGGATACTTTTGAGTATCTCAGAGAAAAGTTAGGGGTTATCACCCCTCCTTCTCTAAACTAAGATGTACAAGAGTGCATCAGTCCGATGGTGCTCAGAGTTTTACATCTACATCCAGATTGATGCTTTAAGGGATACTTCTTAGGGGGAGTAGACAGAAGGTTCAGAAGAGAGATTGGATTAGAGCAGAAGAGTGCAAGAATGTGCCCTTTGCCATTGATGTCAAAGGGGGAGAGAAGTCATGTGAAAAACTTAGGTAGATAAGGAGTGCAGATGTGTAAAGAGATAGGGGAGAATCTTGTCTTGATGGCTTTTACAGTTTTTCACACCATATGTTGCCATCAATGACAAAGGGGGAGATTGTTGCAAGTATGTGCCTAATCGGTGTTGTCATTGATGTCAATATATCTTTGTCGTCATTGGTGTCAACTGTATCCTATTCTACTACTTGTTTGGAAACTTTATATGTTGAGAATATTGAGAAAATTGGCCTCTCCGGAAGAATCAAGTGAGTTACAGTGAAGTGTAGTATCGACAGTGAGTTGTGTACTAAAGAACAATTTGATAGATTTCTCCACATTTCCTTCCACTTATAGATCTAGGTCCATGGATTAGAAGTTGTTTGAAGGGATGTTTGAAGATGCTAAATCCTAAGTTCAAGCCTTTGGTGTGAAGTTTTGAGAAAGATGCATTCACTAGAGTAAAAGCTACTCCTTCTGATTATTGTCTGGTGATAGGAAGAAAGTGTTTTGCTCCGCATTCATCTGCAATAAAGTATTTTTCTCTGTGGTTCTAGAGATAAGTCTAGGATGATGATAAGTGTCTACAATTGCAATGGTTCACATTTTGGTGGTCCGCAAGCTATCTTTCTTTTATGACAGTCGAAGATAGTGAAGTTCATGTGTTCCGATGAGAAGATTACTATGGCTAAAGTGGTTAAGGTTCGTGCGGTTGCTCCTAATGATTATAATGTGGTTGTGGATGTCTCCTGATCTTGTTCCTATCTTGACATTGGTCCACGTTAAGGAATTGAGATTGTGTTTGAAGATTGTTCCCAGATAATGTAGCGTGTAACCAGTCTTAGCCGACTTGGTTAATTCCAATAATTGTGGAGATCCTTCGAAGATCATGGAAGCATGTTGAAGCATGGAAGATCATTTTTGAGTCCTATCTAAGGCATGGTGTGATCCACATACATCTTTATTTCATTTCCTTTGCATAATGTTGTAATAGGTTAGGACCTATTTTGTAAATGTTTGTAATGCTGACCTTGGAGATTGTCCCAATGGTTGATTATTGTAATGCCAACCTTGATGATCATTCCAAGGTTGATGAAGTGTATAAATACTTGTAGTTGATTTGTGAAAAAGTAGTCCTTGTACGAAGATGGGAATATAAGGAAAGAGGTGCAAAAGGCAGAGTAGAGCAGAGGCAGAGCAGAGGAACTATTGTACTTCAATGTATTAATCTCAGACATGAAGAAGATGTTGATCGTGGTAGTGAGCCTGGAAGTGAGCCACCAATAGGGTTGAGGCAGTGAGCCTGCTAGACTTAGCTATACTTAATGGCAGTGAGCCACTATGTTCTAGGCCCATGGAGTTACCAAGCCTAAACATCATTTTTTAAAGATTACAATATATTTTGAGAGCTAATCCTCTTTGTGGTTTTTCCCCACCCTAGGGATTTCCATGTAAAATCTAGTGTCTCTTGTGTTTAATGTTGTATCTGTGGCTAAGTTTCTGATTTCATGCATTCATTGATAAATCATAATAATTGTGGATGAGTGATTAATGTTTAAGTGATTGAGTTTTTGAGACAACTGATTCACCTCCTCTCTCAGTTGTTCGGCTCATATCAACACACCTATCCTTCTATGTGTCTATGTCTTTAACCCCACAAATTCCTTTATAAGAACTAGCTCACTGAGATAACAAAGTTCTTTGTCTTGCTTAATTCTTGCTTTTATATGAAGCTCCCTCTCTTTCTATGTTTTACTACGCACTAACAATTATCACTACACTAACAAAATACCTATTATCATTTGAAGATATCCCTCTTCATGCCTTCGATATCCTTACCTCTTAATGATATAGTCTTTTAAGACTTCACCACCCCACCTTCCTGCAGAGTCCTTGGTAGATTCCAAGTTGCATATTAACATGCTTTGATAGCATACAGATGTAGTGGAGCAGTTGATCTATAATGACCACTCTTTAAATCTTCCTTAACTCCATAACTAACATGGAGATAGGAGTTGAGTGCTCACATATAAACATGAAGAGGCTACAATAATTGCTATCATTCCACAATACATAAGAAGCTCTTCGACATCATACTATAAGTATAACTTATAGCTAATATTTAAATAGATATAAAACATCATAGTGTAGGTATATACAATGTATTCTTACATTGTTCCTATAAATTGAAAAATATGAGAATGGGGTCAAGGTTTTCTCCCCCTCTCTATTTTATGTAATCGCCAATAAAATATAGGTTATCGGAATGGAAAGCTTATTGGAAATCATAGATAATGAAATAGTTTAACCACTATTATCTAATTAGTTATAGTAATATAAAGTATATTCATATCACATAAGGAAAAATAATGACTATCGACCATATCTTGTCTATGGTCGTACTCTCTTGGCTTGTTTTTTTGACAAAACCTAAACTGAAGGATCTTGATGACAAATCGATGATTGTCGAATTGAAACCAACTTAGACCAAAATAATTGAACACAATGTACTAAACTCGATGACGGTTCACTAACGGTGCAAGCACAAGACTGAGATGACAACAACCTATTCTTATCCATATGTCTATTCACTTCTCTCTAATGATGTTCTCCCTCTCTTTCTTGGAGGGTGGAAAACCTATTTTCCTGCTTACAACTTGCAATCAACCAAACTAGGATTAATGCATCATTAGTCACTTCATATATCTTATAATCATTGCATTATATAATCACATGTCCAATTCTAATCATATAATCATAAACTCATGATATCATTGATTTCTCCAGACATGTTCACATAATGTCAAATAATTAAATCATGCATAATCGACTACTAATTACATGCAAGTAAACATTAAGACATAGTCAATATTTGGGGTGTGACATATTTTGACACCTAATCAATATGAAAATTCCTTGACATATCCCACTGATGTCCCATTTTTTATTTGGCTCTTCTTTTCCCCTTCTATGCAAGATCTACATTTTTTATCACTCATTGAGATGGATTTATTGATATTATCATTCCTACTACCCTAGTAAACCTGTAGAACATCATCTCTATCATTTTTATCCAACTTATTACAATATTCTTTTGAGGTATTTCCTTCTTTTTTAATAGATGGTAGAAATTATGATGTTGAAGGTTGATATGATAGACCACAAACATTGCTAAAGTACAATGTTATGTTTTTATGAGCTCTCTTTACCACTTTAAGAAAACTAGCTCTTGCTCAACATTTCTCACAAATTGGAAGCTACAAAAAATGTTCTTATGTTTAAGGTCATAGCTCACCATAAAAGACTAAGTTCACTAACAGTTTTTAGTATCACCTATATTATGTAACAATGAAACTAAATAGTAAACAAACAAAATCAACAAGAAGGAATTATAAAATATAGATCTCTAGGACCTAGATGTTGCCCTACTCAATATCATCTGTAACAATGAAACCAAACTAAAAAAAAGACAAATAAATATGAGAATCTTATATTATAAAAAAGTAAGAAAATTATCACTTGCCTTTCATTGACTCGCTAATGCTTGTAGTTGTAAATTGTCTATGATTTGAATTGAGAGAAAAAAAAATATGTAAAAGATTAATTTAGAGTATCAGTTGTATTTATATAAAATCATATTTGGTGAATCCTACATGATTGTAAAATGGAGTAAAAATTTGGCAAATCCCATGTGATTGTAAAATGGTCCATATAAATGTTGGGCAAATTGGACCATGATTAAAAACATGTGTTGTATTTTTTAGGGCAATATGGCCCTACAATTAGCATGGTGTTATAATGGTAATTATAAAATTAGTCCTCATACATGTTGAACTTTTAATACTATTGGAAAGTATGTCGGTAAATTAAAACATGCCTCCAAAATTTTAGGTGATTCCTCATTACAAACATGCAGGTTACTTTGGAAAAACTATTAATTATAAACGCCTCATAAATAAATTGGTGGCAATTTTAAATGTATTTGGTCAATAAATCATAAATTCTTTATGATTTGGGCCCCCAATGGTTGGAATATATTCACCAAATTTGAATTAGTCGATATGGACTATTTACCAATTGACAAAGATTTGGCACTAAAAATCATTAGCAACCAATCCAAGTGAGCACACAGCAAGAAAAACACAAAGAATGGGTGGGCCATTGGATCACATAGATCACAATAATATTGAATGGCTATACCATGCCATTGACACCATCCTATGAACAAGATTTTAGGGAGCCCACCATAATTTTTCACATCAATGAGATCACTAGAGACACAAACATGCAAATAAAAGAAAAATAGAAGATAAGGGCCTCACCAATGATGACTCAACATAGTCAGAACCCACTAACATGCTTAATTAGAGCTCATATGAAAATATTGAAGAATATTTAGTGAGTTGTACAACTGACAAAGAGGTTAGAGATCAACTCAAAGTAAAAGAAGATGAACTATCAAACAACCATACTTTTTTAGGCATGCAACCTGAATATGAAGCATTCAAGTTTCTTGAAGAAGATTATGAAGAAGAAATGTTGAAAGAAGAGGTGATAAATCATTCCAATTTTGAATCTTTTCATTTCAAAATGGCACTATGCAAAATTTAGTAGATTCATCATCAATTCTTGTATCTTCAAATTTCGATCCCTCTAATGATACACATGATTTGGGAACATTAAATAGGCAACAAGATCACAATGATCGATCAAATGAAGATGATGAAGGTTTGTAAACCAAAGAAATATTCATTCCAAGTCAGTGCCTTAATGTTTGTGATGATGACTTTCTTTGTGGAGAAGATGCATTTATTTATCCATCACCGATCATGGAAGAGGAAGGCCCTATCGATGAAATTAGAGGCATGGATTCATCATTTTCTTCTTCACAATCATTGAACAATCAATTTTCTAAGTTTGTGGTCTCAAAGAAAGATGAAATATCATTTTCAGGAAATAATCATATGATCTTTGAGGAGAATATCCATGATGTAGTTTTACATCTTGAGCTAATAGAATCTTTTGCACCTCAAAGTTTACATGAAGTGAAGTACAACATTGAAAACCACCCTATGCATGATGATGATAACAATGAGAATGGTAGAAACATTATTCACAATGGTAATCCATTAAGAGGTGAGGATGTATCATCGATAAATAAAAAAATAGAAATTTCGTGTTCATCATTATCAATAAGTGAAAGTGAAGAGACATTATGCACTGTATGGATGCTTCTAGATTGTAATTACTTTTCAGTACATCTCAAACATATTACAAAGAAATAATTCGAGGATTTTAAATTGTTAGAAGAACAAATGACAGGAAGCATGCAACTGGATAGAATTTAATTAGGTTTACAGTAGCCTCATGATGTCTATATTCTGAGCTGGTGTTTGAAGGCTTTAGATGATAAATTCCTCTATGATGAATATGTCTACCTCAATCCTCTGGTGATTTTAGATGAAATCACTTCTCCAGATGATTCCCAAGTTAAAATTTTGTTATCTTCTTCTCCTCTTCCATCTTCTATGGATAAGGAATTCTCTGCACCCGTCACAACAAAAGAAGAAGAAAATATCATAATTAGAAATTATCCTATGCTCTTGGAAGTTGATATCTATAAATTGGATTTAACATCAATACGTGTAAGGGCTTACTCACTTCATGAGGGATGTCCAATTTGTTGTTTAATTTCTTCTAATTCAGGTAATCAAGAGTATATTCAAATATGAGACATTGGTATGCCTAGTGCTATGCAAGAAGATTCTGATAATATTATACAAGGCAATGTCGATGTAATCCAACGGTCTTCAGAGGACTATAATAAGGAGTGGTTATTTGGGCATAATACATTAGTCAGAGAGTTTTTGCGTGCCATTATTTTTAGGTCTCTCATCATAGTAATTGCAAGCTAACAGCTGAATTCATAGTTGCTTCATTAGTATCGTCTGTTGTTCTGCACAAGTGCATATTTCTCTCAACCTTTTAATGGATTCATGTGATTTTCTGAAAATAGTTTGAGGTAGGGAGTTTTCCTGCCATGTAAATAAGTTAATTAGGTGTTTTGGCATGTTTGTTTTCTTTAGGTTTCTATTTATTTTTATTGTTTGTCTCATCTCTATGTTGCTCAAGTCTCTTTTCCCCTGTCTTGCTATGTTTATTTCCTGAATCTTTTGCCCAATGGTTCATGCAATGTTCCTCACTAGAGATTCTAGGCTCTTGTTGCATCCATTGTAGTCTTTTTCCCCTGTTAGAACCAACTATTGGCCTCATTTTGACTTGAGAAAATTTAAACTTTTTGCATTAAATTGATAAATGTCATCATATGTTGAGCACCTTTGCCAAGTCAATCTTAGTCACAAACACCTTAATCATCCTTAAGCGTCAAGCTACTTACGAAATTGAAGTCATCAATCTACATTCATAGTCACAATGTTGTGGCATCACATGTTTTCCACACCAAGTTGTCATAGTTACCCATCTCAAAAAATGTTGCACTTGATCTGGTTCATACGAGTTTATTGCACCAAACTTAGAAGAATTGTGCACTAGTTCAACGGAGAATTTTCCATCTTTTCAATCGAAACCCTAGAAGTAGTTGCACACTTTGATTGAACTTGACTGAAATAATTAAATTAAAAAATTGTAATAGCTAGAACAAAAGCATTTAATACCCTAGATATCCAAGCCTCTGTTGAACACAATGTGGTAAATCTTTAAGGTAAAATCAATCTTTGTTTGAAAAGATATTAAATTAATAATATTTTATCAAGCGGATTATGGAAACATTTAAAATAATAGTTTCAAAAGGCTGGAGAAAAATGAATTAACAAGAAATTTTACAGGGTTATAATTCACAATGTGGTCAATTTTCAAGTGAAAATTCTATTCTAGTCAAAGGCTACAAATTAATCCTCTTTCTCCATGTTTACGAATTAATTAAGAAAATTTTACAAGGTTTTCATGAAGCAAAGTCAGACATTTTTCAAGTTTTTGAACTCGTTGGTGAGATCATAGGTTCAAGAAACTACCAAAACCTTGACATTACCCTTTGGCATTGCTTTCAAAAGTTTAAAAACTCTTTAAAATCTGGAAACATACTTTTGTTAGAGCTTTATGGGTTCCTTGAACGTCTAATTCCTGGACATACACTTTTGTTAGAGTTTTTTTTTGGTTCCTTGAACCTCCCAATCCTTGAAATACATTAACACTTTGGTTCAAAATTGGCTTGAACCCCCAACATTAGTTTAAAAAGTCGTCGAACCTCTAACATTTTGAGCACTCATTGTGTAGATCAAAATTTTGTTGAACCTCCCACATTTTGAACATCGACAGTTTAACGGTTCAATAAACCTACCAATCCTCAATACTTCCCCGTTGTCAGACATTTTAAACTTCGTTGAACTTTTCGGTGAGTTCATTGGTTCAAGGAAATCCTAAACCTCTGAATCATCATAAAAGACAAGTTCTCATGTGTGCCCTAAAATAGTGAATGAAAGTATGGAGGTGCGACATGTCGAAGCATACTCCTAACCACCATGATTAAGTAGGCATTAGAAACTTTCAAAAGATATAATCTTCACCAGTTTCGTCCCCGCTTATGCCAAAGGGAGCATTGGAACAATACATGAATTTGTAATGAAGGAGAATTTGTTATCATATGTTGTAGTTATACATTACCCTTGTTTGATATGTATAAAATGTGTGAATGAAAACATAGCTATGTGCTACTTTTTAACGAGAATGCCGTTGAGAAACATGGTTTCATATAATCTGCCCATCACGACATAAAAGTTTTGTCCGTTACAATATATCAGATTTTTTTAGATCCAAAGGCCACGTGACTGAAGTTATACATGGTAGTGATATAGAAGTAAAACAGCTGCTTAAGACACAGATCTAGTCATGACCACTGAGATTGTCACTGGACGTATGCTCTGATCCCAGTTTCTTCAAAATTACGTGGATTGACGCACGAGGATTTCCTTGATCGCAGATGCTTTGGTAATTTTTCTGTCAACTATCTCGAGAGACCCAGGAACTTGGAGGTTCTTAAATGAATCTCTTACAACAACATCAGTATTGCAATAGGGCCCACAGAACTGACAAACAAAACGGAGGAAAATTTATTAAGAAAAAGCTATGGCCAAAAACGAGTTAGAGAGGGCCCACCAACCATCCTTACAGTCAAAGTCAAAGCTTAGAGTGTGCTGTTTAAGTCCAGGCAGCATTTTGCACATATTTAAGTTGTTCTATTCCTCACATTAATTATTATAAATTATAAAATTTCAAGGACAAAGTGTGATCAATTCTGGCCACACGACTAGGCTTCTGAAGCAGCCATTGAATTCATTTGAAACCGTCCAGACTTGAAACCTCGAGCTAAAACTACCCAGTTGTACACAAGGATTATGCTGAATCGTGTTAGACACTTCAAATGATCATTGCAATACTTTATGACAATTTTCCAGTTCTTTAATGGTGTGTAAGTCAATTAAGTTTTGCATGTTACCAATTCAAGCAAATAGTTTGACGGAACGAAATTGATTAGGTAATCTTCTCCTCTCACAATGGCGGCCATAATTAAGAATGTGCACAATATATTTTTATAAGCTGGTCAATTACGTCTTTATCTCACTTCTGTAACTCACACTGCTGTTTATCATCAAGGTTCCTCTCACAATGGGGGCCATAATTAAGGATGTGCAAAATATGTACTAATACGCTGGTCAATTACGTCTTTATCTCACTTCTGCAATTTCCACTGTTGTTGATTAATTATCTTGTCCTTTTAGGTTGTTCTGTTTTGTTATCTCTGCTGTAGTTGTGGCTTTGAATAGTTCATTTGCTTTGAGAGCCGTGCCGTATATGGTATTTCTCTCCTGCATTTTCCAACGCGCTGATTAGTACTGCTACCTGTTCAACCATGGCTCTACTGGAGGCTGCCACGTCGTTGTCAGACTACAAATGAATACAACATATCTGCTTTAATATCACAATTGAGAATTTGAGTTTATGTAATATATATTCATTGTCATGAAGCTGCCCTGTGAATCTGTGAAATATATTATTCTACGCTTACCTTAAAAAAAACAGTGACAAAGTCTATCCCTTTATGCTCAAAACCAGGCCCATTATCTGTTGAGACATGGACCAGTTAGGACTCGAACCTAGGACCTTCCATTTGCTGCTGGAGTGCTCTACCACTGAGCTACTGGCCCCTCTTGGACCAGTCCATCATCGGTCCAGGTGTGGCTTACACCAACATTATCTACATTGAAACTCTTGTTTTCTGGTAACTACTCGTGTATATGTATTGATTGTTTGTTTTTTATTATCTTAAACAAAATGGATATTTTTAAAATATCATCCACTTCAATGGTCAAAGGTTAATTTTGACCAATAAAAATAGGATAAATATTTACCACTTTTTATTGTGAGTGAAGTGTGAAATTGCAATTGAATGTTTGACCATTGAAGTGGATGATATTTAAGTAGAGTGAAACAGAACCAACCTCACTATCTACAATGAAAGTGTTTTTTTTTTTGGTAACTATGTGCAGATTTACATTGACTGTTTGGGTGTAATTAATTAATTATTTATTAGTACCTCCCTTTGACAGTACTATTGCAATGAGTTTTTTAATCTATTGATTAATCTATGTAGAGTAAACCATTAATCAAAACAGAGTATTACTTTTCATTTTAAACAAATGAGTTTTTTTAATCTATTGATTAATTTATGTAGAGTAAACCATTAATCAAATAGAGTACTATTTTTCATTTTAAACAAATTTTAATTTTTCCTAAGTCTATATAACAAAAAATATTCCAAAAACAATTTATTTGTGTTTTAAGGACAATTTTACAAAATTAACTTGTTTAATTAATTTAGTGGCTAAATTATTGCCCTAAACAAATATTTTTTAAATGTTAAACAAATAATATATTTTCCTTATATTATAACAAAAATTCTAATATCTAATTTTGATTCATTGTATATATTATTTATTAATTTTATATTAATAATAGAATGTATATTAAATTATTGATTATACTTAGTAGAATTATCATTATATTTATATTTATGTTATATTATAGTAAAATGAAATATTAATATATATTTGTGTATAAATATTAAATATTGAAATATTATACTGAACTAAATATTAATATATTATATTGTGTAATATTCATATTAATATTTAATTTTTATTCATTGTATATATTAATTATAAAATTTTAATTTTAAATATCCATATAATAATATAATTAATAATATATTAATTATAATATTTATATTAAATTATTGATTATACAAATAAATGGAATTATCATTATAATCTAATTAAATTTATCTTATATTATAGTAAAATAAAATATTGATATATATTTGTGTATAAGTATTAAATATTTAAGTGGGTGGAAGGGTGGGTGCCTCTTCACACCCAGTGTGAAGAGACCGACTTGGCAGGGCACGGGTGAGTTGGCTGCTCGGTTAGTTTTGGCCGAAGGCTCCAGAAGACACTAGACTCTGAGCTTTGGGAGCTTTCCTTGTAATCATTAAGATGCAAGGACTAGTAGTCTCTGAGGATGCCTCGCACGCATGAACTGTTATTGCATTTAGAATGAAGGGAGGTTGAGAGGACATCCTATATCATTCATTCGATAGGTTTGCCATACCCCAGCGTTCTCGACTCATGACATAGGGTGTTGGATTAGTTGGCCGCGAGGATTTGAAGCGTCGATGAGATCAACACACATTTCCTTTTAATTATGATGGCTGAGTTAACCTAGCATAAGTACTCATTTAAGGAGTTTTTATTCAGTAGAAGATTGTTTTTCCGTTAATGGCAGATTTTCCCAACCTTGTTTTTCACTTACCAGTAGATAGTTTGGCCTATGGAGGAATGGAGTCTCCCATCTGCTTAACCAGCAGGGTTAGGCAGATGGCATTTTTATGTAATATCACGGACCAGCGTCTGCGGAGGGTGATGTTGAGGAATGATGCCTTCATGATTGGGGCCACCAAGTTGATTTTGGAGAAGGTTTTTGTTGATAACAAGGAGCACTATAGAGTAGACTCTAATATTACATCGCAATTTGTGGTGTCTTTGCTTGATTTGATGGTGCCTAAGGAAGAGATTCACACTATGGTGTAAAGATTGATTAAGCCAGACATTTTAGAAGGCTTGGATGGAGTTCTAGAAGCAACATAAATTGGTGTAGGGTTACCGAGGCTGAGGGACCTATGGAAAATCAACCAACCTAGGGAGGTGGTGAGGTATTTTCCTTTTATCTTAGACATTAATAGAGCTGACTTGGTATATCACAGAATTAGAGCCCGCAAAGGATGTGAATTTCTAAAGAAAATGTTGCAGTTAATAGTGGTAGAGGGTTTCAATTGGATTGTGGAATTCAAGGACTATCTCGTTGAGCTGGGCGAGATTTGAAAGGAGTCTGGTAATTGTCTTTGTTTCAAGTTTTTATTTCTCTGTTGTTTAAGTTTATGGGCACGAGGTGTAGTTGATCCCTCCTCTGGAAATATGCCTTGCATGGCAATTTTGATATAGACCTTGCGGGTTTATTTTCTGAATATTGGGGTAGAAGTATAGGGACTGGAAGCAGCCTGCTGGGCATAAACTTTGTAATCTCTCTTTTTCGAACTTTCAATATAATATAATTGATCTTACCAACAAAAAAAGTATTAAATATTTAAATATTTTAGTTATTTAAATATAAATATATTTTATTTTGTAATATTCATATTAATATAATTATTTAATGTTTCTTCATTGTAATTATAATATGGATATTTTAAATATACTATTTTTATAATAAAATTTATTGAAACATAGTAAAATGAGATATTGATATATATATTGGTGTAATATATTAATATTAATATTAATATATTATAGCAATCTAAATATTAATTTATTTTATTGTGTAGTATTCATATTAATATAATATGCAACCTTATAAAAATTACTTAATTTTTTTATTTATTATTGATGTAGAAATATCTAGAGGTCATGACTTTTGACCTGGTCCGTTCGAGCTGAAATTTGGTGGGTAGATGCATCTTGAAGTATTTACTAAAAATCTCACTGAATTGGTAAATTTAGTAGGTTACCATTTTGACACCCACTAAATTGGTAAATTCGGTAGATCACCATTTTGAAACTTTTTTAGGACCTTTTACATCATCTAGAGCCTAAAAATGAGGTTACCAATTCAGTAGGTCACCATTTTTACACTTTTTTGGGACCTTTTCCAATCATCTAGAGCCTAAAAATGAGGTTTTAATAATCTTTTCAGGATTTTTCCAAGTTGTTTTTATAATTAGTTTTCAAACTTTACATGCAATTAGATTAGAAAGTTGACAATTAGTCATCTTTTAGTTAGTTTCAAATAATTGAAAATTTTCATGGCCATACAGATATGGATGCGAAGTTACCGAAAATAACAATTCTAGAAAGTTGCTAAAATCTATCAAAATGGGTAAATTTTTGTTTTTGTATAAATTTGGTATTGATTTTCAATTGTGAGAGGAGGGAATGGAATAAGAAGGATAATTTGAAAATGGTTTTAAGTTTCTAGATATTTTTACAATAATAATAGTGTTGAATCTTATGTTGAGAAGTTTGGTTACATCACTTATATATAAATAACAAAATTTCTATTAAATTGTTGATTATACAAATTTATATTAAATTGTTGATATTTACGTTATATTATAGTAAAATGAAGTATTGTTAATAAAATATTTGCACTCTAAAATGAAAATGAGAGTTATGAAACATATAATCATTTTTTTGTGGTATTGTTATATTTGATTAAATTGTTGATTATAAAAATTTATAATGTGTTTATATTTATGTTATATTATAGTAAAAACAAATATTGTCAATAAAATATTTGCACGGGAAAATGAGACCTACTGGGAAATGAGACCTATGGATCACATAATCATTTAATTTTAACATTAATTTGGTATTGTTATATTTGTACTAGTAATCTAAATTTCTAACTTAAAATAAAAATTGAAAGAAAACATCCAACAATGAAGGAGTGGGTTGGATAAACAAGACAAAGGAGTTTGTATTTTTTAAGTAATGTTTAAGAGTAAGAACAAAATGGTTTAAAGTTAGTTATTTTTTTGACATTACATGATTATTTAAAACAAATTGTTATGAATAGAGAGCTAAGAATTCAAGTATAGAAGAACGGTAGATTTTGTGAGTTTTTATATGCTTGTTTACTGGTAGAAAATGAAAATCACCCTTTTTGGCATATTTTCACAACTTTCTAAAATTGTCATTTTTGGTAACTTCGCATTGATATCTGTATGGTCATGAAAATTGCCAATTATTTAAAACTAACTAAAAAAGGACTAATTGTCAACTTTCTAATGTAATTGCATGTAAAGTTTGAAAAATAATTAGAAAAAACAACTTAAAAAGATCCTAAAAATCATTAAGACCTCATTTTGAGGTCCTAGATGATCGAAAAAGGTTCTAAAAAGTGGCAAAATGGCAACCTACCAAACTTGTTAGTTCAGTGGGATTTTCAATCAACTCCTCAAGATGCATCTACCCACCAAATTTCAGCTCAAATGGACCCCTAGATCAAAAGTTATGACCTACGAAAGTTTTTGCATCATATATATTTATGTCATCACAATAATAGAAAGTAGTAAAATTCTATAATAAATGAAAAAAAGACTCAAGAATTGGCAATATTAGACTAAAATTCACATTTTCTACATTCTCCAATGTAAACTTCATTCTAGTCTATGCTAACCAAACAAATATTAAATCAAACTCAAAATCAACTAATCAATTCATGAAGAGTATTTACTAATAAATCAGTTCCACATCAATATTAGGAAAGTATTTGACACAAAAGACTCTCCTCTCATGCCAAAACACAACCAATTGCTCACACCTCACAATCCAATCACTTACAAAAAGTTCATTGATCAAAAGACTATGTAAACATTTCAAACAACTAACCAATGCATTCAATTTTATTTTTATTCAAAACATAAATTCACATATTTACAACAATTATTTACATTATCGGCCTTCCATGGCCTCCCTCTAATTGACCTCTTTAAAGCTCAAATTCTTCCATGTGCTCTTTGCTCCCTTGTGTAAGTCCTAAATTGATTCCCTCACTTTAATGCTTTCACTAATTATTATGTATTGATAGTAGCATTGTTGAATTAGGTCCAGACAACTGAGAGGGGGGGTGAATCAGTTGTCACACAATTTAACAATTTCTTTCTCTTAATCTTCCTTTATAACTTATAATTAAATCAATGATGTAAACATTTCAGCCTTAATCAATAACACATGAGTAGAAACATAAATATTACACTTTGACACCAAGATTTTTGACGTGGAAACCCGGTTAAGGGAAAAACCACAGCGGGAGTTAACCCACAAAGATTATACTCTATTACAAGTATTACAATGAGGAATACACATGCATTCGGGATCACCGCCCAGAGCTCACTGCTCAAAAGAAGGCTCACTGCCTACAAGAAAGAAGAGTTACAATAAATTTGAACTAATATTTGGCATCTATCAATGCTAGAGTTTAGTTCTAGTTAAGCATAGAAAACTAGCTTGATACACTTCATCCTTACTCTCCTCCTCTTACCACTCTACTAGCATCTGAACTTTGATCTCAGCTTCTTTTCACAATTACTCCATAGTCACAACACACACACACACACACCCAAAATCATCTAATTCCATCGGGTATATATATCCGCAATATAATCTACAATCATTTTACCAGTCAGCTTCAAGAACACTTAGAACTGTGTGGAGTACTCTGCTCTGTTGGCTAGATCCATACATAATATGAGATGTGGATCAAAACTTGCACTTGCAAATCATCAATCATGTCAGCTACCATCACTGATTATCACACATTTCCCAAAAAAACTTTTATACATCCGAAAAAAGATCATTCACAAGGTCGACCTATTCTTCTGTTTGTTTTGTCAAACTGAAACCTGATACTGAAAAGCTAATATCTTTTAAGTCCATCTCTGGAGGATGAAACTCTAGATTTAGAGTGTCTGGACAAATCTTACAACTACCTCAGATCTGCAGCAAACCATACCTTTCCACCAGATAGATCCAGACCAAGATACCAGATCTTGTCACTTGCTCTATTCCTGACTACCTAGATTTAGACAAATTCTGACTCTGACTTCCGGTGTGAACAAATTGTGTTATGTAGATGATTGGGATGATCTTAGTTGCCATGAATGACAACACCTATCATGCCTAGTAGTGTCTCTTGTCAACAATCTCCCCCTTTGGCATTGATGGCAATACTTAGTAAAAAATGACTAAGTGTTGGAATCGCTCCCCCTTAGCTTGTGCTCCATAATGTTGTTCACACTACTTTCCTGTGCTCCCCTTTAGCTGGATTCCTCATTTTTCACTAAACTTCACTCCCCCTTTGACATCAATGGCAAAGGGTGGGGTCCACAAGCCAAAATTCTCCAAAAATTTGTATATAGGACCACATATGTACAACTAGTCATTAAGTTCTATTAACATGAACTCAAGAATATCTGCAAAACTATTTTTCAATTGCACAAGCTCAGAGACCCAAGTACTCTTTATTCCATCCAAAATAGAGATGTGCCCACTTAACAAAAATGCATATGCTTCTTTCTTTGTCAGATCCGAAGGATTACTTGTCTGAAGTGTAGTCTAAGCTTCTGATAAGGCATTAAACATGGTTTCTAACTTGGGGGCAATCAATTCCCAGAGCTCACACATTCTCTTCATAATGCTACTTTTTTCTTTACCAAGCCTATTTATCTCATCTATCAAGCTAATTACTTGACATTCCTGACTTATGGGTGAAACTGTTCGAGGATCAAAAGTTTGTGAGAGATTTGACAATTTTTGTTCTTGCTCCTTTATCTTCTTCTCAATATCCTCACTAATTTTGGGCCATGATAGACAGAATTTGTACATATCTCTTCCATCATTTAAAGCATTATGAATACTCCTTATGCTAATGTCGAGTATCATCCTATCATTTCCTATTAGATTCTGTACTTCACTAAATTTCTTATCCAAAAACTCTTTCTAGACCTTTGCCTCTGCAGATTCTTTAAAGGATTCAAAATGAGTATTTACAGAACTTACAAGATTTTTTAGATATCCAGATGGGGAATTAGATGGACTCTTCTAGTAGAAAGGCATTAACTTCTCCAAAATCCTCGATGCAAGCTCCAGTAGCTCATTATCCTCCATGTGGGACTTTAGCAACTTTTCTCTAGCCTTTACTTGGGTGAATGATGCTATTTTCATCAATTGAATGGGAGAGAGAGCATCTGGATTGGTTAGACTTTGGAGTAGTTTAGGCTCATCAAGCTCAATCATCTCTTTTTCAAGAAGACTTTTCACTACATCTGCAGTGTCTCTTGCAACATTTTCTGAATCATCCATTTGTTCATCAAAATTTTTAGCATCTGTTTTAGGTGCTTCAACATTTGCACCATCTTCTTTTGCTTTGTCTTCTTGGTTTTCTTCCTTCTCTTCCTCTGCTTTATCATTTCTTGTATCACTTGCAAGTGAAATCTTTTCTCTGTCTTCACCACTCACTGATTGATCTAGAGGGGTCTATTTTGTAGCAATATCCTCTTCTTTTCTGGAAAGATCAGGTGGAAGAGTTTCTTCTGCATCAATTATTTTGTCTATCATTTCTATGTCCTCTTAACTGACTTGTTCCTCTTCCAGAATAGAGGCTTCACCAAACTCAAATTGCTACGTAATGATGTTCTTTTCCTGAACTTCTCCAACATTATGATTTGATGAATCAAATCCAACATTGGTCTCTTCATGGATTAACTCTGGAGGATCTTGGTCATCAATTCCCTTGTTAATCTCTTCTTCTGTAGCTTCTATTTTTAGAACTTGAGAATTGTCCTCTTCAACTTGTTTCTTTGAAATAATATAATATTTATCCTTGTCTATGGTCTTTCTCAAAATTTCTTCTGTTTCTTTTGCAATTTCCTCAGTTTTACCAAGCATCAACTTGTTTGTCCGAACTTTGCTTCTGAATTTTTCTTTAACTTCTCTGAGGATTTTATCTGCTTCTTTTCTAGTCATTACAAGACACAAAGTAGAAAGGACATACTCTCTAAGTTCTAGATCTTTAGCCTTGGTTGTTTCTTTCCTCATTTCCAGTACTTTCCTTAAACCCTTAGGAAGTTCTTGTAAAATTTCCAATAGGGCCCTATTGAATTTGTTCAAATATATGATAATGGCATCTTCCAAAATTTTCTTATTTGCTTGATCAAAATTATCATAGTAAACTCTGATAGGTTTTAAGTTTCCATGAACAGTGATTGTTTTTACAATTTCATCAATAGTCATAGAGACTTTACCAGGTACTTGCTTTTTACCAGTCTTAATGCTTCCAGAAGGCTAGTTTTTAGAAGTCTTCAAAGTTCTAGATTTCTTCAATTTTATTTCTTTGACTTCTTCATCTGTCTCTATCTCCTCCTCATCTTTTGTGCCCACATTCATTCTTATGGATTTATTTTCTTTCTCTTACTTGCTTCACCGGATGATCTGACTTCTAATTTTGCAATTTTAGAAGGAATAGAAGTAGCAGTAGATCTTCTAGTAGACCTTGAAGTGAAGGATGGTTCCGTTGGAGCATCTTCTTGTTTCTTGTCTTGTTTTTCTTTTTCAACCTTCTCAATTCTTTCTCTATTCTATTTTACTGCTTCCTTGGTTAGGCCAATGCTCTCAGCATACTTTTCAACTTGTCTCTGCACTTTCCTCTTGGTCTCTAGTTGTCTAAGTTCCATATGCAATTTTAGACTCAGTTCCTTGTAAGTTCCAAACCTTTCCACAGAGGTATCTTTAGGTGTGCTCAGAAGATGTTGAGCTTACATATCCAAAACTCTTTCATCCACCTCATAACCCATAGGCATTATCCAAACTATCCTTGGTTCTACATCTTCCATCAAGCATTGATCTATGTCGATCACAAAACATATGCCATTTTCATACTTCTCCACAATTATTTTAGGGATTCTCTCCCTTGCTTGCATTAAACTTTGGAAGTTTTTGAAGTAACCCCAAATGGCAGTTTTTTGGGCATGGGAGTCACCAAGACTGAGAAGGTGATCTTTTATTTGCCATGCTACAGGCCTGTCAGATGTCCAATGCACACCTTGAATTCCAGGTACTGCATGCATAAAATAGAAGAACAAACATATAATCAAGGAACCATATTTGAAGGTATTTTTCCTACCTTTCTTTATTTTTCTCAAATTCTCAATCAACTGATTCTATAGTAGTTCGTAAAAATCATAATCAACATTCTCCTTTACTATTTGATAGGCTACATATATTACAGTTCTGGAGATAGAATTTTCCCTGCTGGAATGGTAAATTTAACATCAAGTTCTATGATATCATTGATGGTCATTGCCCTTTTGTCAAACTTGGCACTAGTAGCTTCAGTCACTATCTGGTTTTTAACTACTTTTGGCATGGGTAATCCGCCAGAGGAATTTAACCCAGTTACAGTCTTGATAACATCCTTTGTAATCTTACATGGTTTCAATTGCCACATGAACTCGTTATGTATTTAGCTCAATACATACCAAAGCCATTCATTTTCATCAAATATCAGAAACCTAATGACTTGCAGAAAGTGTTTGCTTTCTAGGGCTTTGTATTCTGGTTTCAATTTATGGCTATCATCAGTTAAGTAGTTGTTGATCAAATCCAAGAGTTTCATGTTTCCAAATTCATCCATGTTACAGTGGATGTATGCCCTAATGTATTCAACATGTAAAACACCATATGGAACACCCAAAAAAGCACCTAGAGGTTTGACTTCAACAGATTTGTAAGGATGCTTCTTAAATTCTAGACGGGGTGTTTCAGTGACATCAACAACTAAAGGTGTGCCATTTGTAGAGATTGAGAATTCAAGAGGTTTCACAGAAAATAGAAATACCTTGTTCCGCAGGTTTAGGTTTTTCTTGAGGATCCTCTTTGCGCTTCAATTCTTGAGAATTCTCAACTTGGAGCTTGTTCACTCCTTCACTTCTTGCTTTCTTCTGATGCAAAGTGATCTGTCTAGGGAATGAATGACCCTTTTATGCTCCGCAACTCTTAATTATCTTTGTAATAAATGCTCTGCCCTTGTACATCTAGTTACTCTATTTGTTGAACAGTTTCTCATGAATTATTCTACAATTTACCACATCCACTTTTTTTCTTCTAGAAATCCTTCCAAATGATCTGAAACAATCCAAGATCTCTTTTCTCACTATTCCAGATTCAGGCATTTACTTACTGGTTGGGGGATTTTGATTTTTATTGCAGCTCCACCTTAGCCAGAGCTCCTAATTTAATTCCTTGAGGAATTATCTACACCAGATTCCGGTATGGATCCATCACTATGGTTCACAATTGCTTTCTTGACCCATTGCAGACTTATTTCATTCTAGATCTCATTCTCTTCAATTTTTCTTTTTCCTTTGTCTTGTCTCTGCTCATCTAGTTTTCTGTTTACTAGACCTCTTCTTTCATTAGTCCTACTTCTGCAAAATCTTGCAAAATGACCAGATCGGTTACAATGGAAGCACACTATATTTCTTTGCCCATTTCATTGATTTCCTTTTGATCTGCACTGATTGGCCATATGTCCAAATCTATTGCATGCAAAGCATTTTCCATTGAAGGGATTCCCATTTCCTCTATTTGATGAGTTATTCATTATCATACTTCTACATTCATTAGATTTATGACCATACCTCTTACAATTGAAGCATTCTCTGGAGAAGGATGGATTATTTTGATTTACTCTACTTATGCATTGACTAGCTTTATGACCAAATTTATTACACTTGAAACTGTTACCTAAATTTCACTACGACTCATTCAGGTAGAGTTTTGATTCAAAACTTGTAAGGTACATCTCATCTGGTCCTTCATACATTATATTCAAGTGCGTAAATGAAATAATTTAGGAAATTATGTTTAATAGTTTACTGCATTTATCCAAGTGCATGTAACATAAGAAGGGTTTATCCAAAATCATTTCCAAAAAAAAAAATATATATCTTTATTGAATGTAAAATGTTCATCATCTCACACAAGCCGTGAGGTTAACTGCCTTATTCAATGAAATAGAAGAACAATCTATACATGAATAAGTAAATAAAGTAATGTGCATGTAGGGTCAGAGGCTAGTCATTTCCTGAGAATGACTGGTTCTAGCTTTGGCATGTTTCCCTATCACCTCGAGTCATCTTTGTCCTTCCTAGCTTCATGCCATCCCTGGTTCCTACATCTGGCAACAATAATGGTGTTAGAGCAATGCTCTAAGCAATGAATGGTCACAAACCATACATGAACAAGATACCATACACGTATAAATTGATCCTCAATTGCATTAAACAAGAAATGTATACCTTGGATGTCCTAGAGAACAATCAGTCATCAAACACATCCAAAAAATGCATTTATTTTCTAACAAGTTTGCTTCATGTGTAGATACAGATGTAATTATGTTTCTGATTGATTCATTAGTTACATTATGAGTGGAGAAAATGTGGCTCCCACAAGGGTTGAGCCCATCTCATAATTCCTATAGAACATCTCATATGAAATATACAAATGCAAAAGTACATCTCAAGGAGCATATTCAGAAGGCAGATCACGGCTGTCAAGAGGTTTCAGTCATAGTAGGACAACATATACAAGTGCAGTCAACATGATCATACATAGTCATAAAGGACAAAGGACAACAAGGCACAATGGAGTAGCTAAGAAGGAGAAAACAAATGTGTATCAGAAATGTTCCATCTGGTAAAGGACAGCCAACAATCAAGAAAACCCAAGCATTTTAGGAAGAAGATTATAGTCATAATGGAAGGTGAAAGTCACAATTGTGGTAGTAGCAAAAACAGTGATAAAATTATTGTTATAAATAAAAGAAAAATAGTCATAAAATTGATGTCATAAGGCAGAAATAATAGTCATCAAAATAGCAACAAAAGCACATGACAATGGACAGGTGTAGCAGGTCTAAAAATTAGAAATAAAAGTCATGATAATAACAAACAAGAAACAATCATAAATAGTCCCAAAGGGTAAGAACAATCGTCAAGTTTAGTCACGATCAAATATGCAACAAGACATGATAAAGAATCATGAGAAGAATGAGATGAAGGATAGATCATAGGGAGTCAGTCATATCAGTTACAAGTTGGTTATAATGGCAAAGACTACCACAGTCTTTGTGACTATATTTATTGTCACTGATGTGGATTGGATTAATGTGAAAGAATGTTATGAGAAGTCTTTGGGATTTGATGACCAAAGGTCATCCATCAAATCCAACATCTTAATGATGGGTGCTAACTTCTACATCTTTCCCACACACGAAGCATGTATCAACAGGGGAAGACATCATCAATATAGAATAGTCTTGTAGAGGAGCAGCCTTGGAGCTACCTGTACTCATGGGTTTTAAGATAGTCAATAGGTTCTTTATGAAGCAGTTAGAAGTTTTTGTGATAGTTGGAAGTTGGAGGTGTCTGATAGTAGGGAGATAGTCATTTGCTATCACAGAGCTGCAAGAAATGAACAAGATGCAGAGTTAGTAGAATAGTCACTAAAATGTAAAGGTAGTCATGAAAATAGTCAATGGATGACTATCATAAAGATATCAGTTGTGAGAGTTCTGACATGAGTTAAACAGATAACAAGAGACTTTGAAGCCTATATGACAATGAAGAAATAAGACAGAAAACATTTAAATGGAGCAGTCCTTTTATGACTATCATAGGGACAATGATTTTATAGTACAAAGGAACAGTCTTGACTATGACAGTCCTAGCAATTGTTACAAAAGTCAAACAATAGTCTCTTAATGACTGTAACAAATGCAAGAGGAGACAAGTCTATCACAATGACTGTGTTGAAAGTCATTACATGAGGTGTAGCCCAAAGGATAGTCACAAATCATCATGAAACACATCCATTGTTTAAGAGCAACTGTAACAAGTCATAAAGAGCAACATTCATGAATTAAAGGGTATTGCTCCTTACTTTAAAAAGATGAGGAGTTTAGTGATTGAGGCATTCTACTTCAGTTTTAGGTCTATCATACAAGGTACAGGGATGACAGTGGATTAAAAGAGAGATGTTAAGGTGCAAAAATAATGGACAACATACAGAGTTTTAAAATCCCTGCAGTTACATGAGATAATGACAGATGAAACATGACCAGGAAGAGTTTTGTTAAAGATTCTAATGACTGTATAAACTTTCAATAAGGTTTGCATCACCTTAATAGAAGCCTGAATATTCATTTTAAATGACTGACAAAGACCTATGAGAAGATAAAGGTTAAAGAAGTATCTGTGACAGTGAATAGGTTTCTAATGCCTTGTCAAGATTTATATGACAGATGAAAGACCAGATTATTAGGCATTGTATGAGCAATCAAGTCACACTTGACAGTCAGCAGAGGCAGTCTTAAAACAATCTAAAAAGGGTTGTATGACAAGGAATTGTGTCAATTACTATGAAAGCCAGGTGTATCAACTAGAGCTATAAAGTATATTCTACAAACACTCTATAATTCAAAAGAAGAGGTTCCCTCACCCTTGGGAAGGAGCAATTAGTGAGCAAAATGTTATGTACAACATCAAATCAGATGTAGAATCTTAAAAAAAAAAACTATACCTAAATTCTTATATACATTATATGGGAAGAGGTTTGGAGGTGTTGAAGTAGGTATGCTATGCTCTAATTGCCTACAATGAATACCTTTCTCAGTGGGATCAATTTACATGTCAAATAGAACCCGTTGCTTCAAAGGTTCCTTACATGGTAGCCAGTGGGAATCATAAACAGGATTGACCAAATACAGGTTTCTTCTAGAGGAATATAGGTATAGAAGGAAAAATACAAAGTTTTCATTTCTTTTCAAACAACAATTACTCAGAAATGCTCAGAATCGCGGCCCCAGGCAGCGAAAATCTAGAAAGTCTCAAAGAATTGAAGAGCAATATAGAATAGAAATAAATTAACTCTATTTTTCTACCATTGGCTGTGGAAAATCACCTAGTCTCCCTTCAGGAGACCTCCCAGGATGACCTCAAAACTCTGATAATGCAATACAGAGGGTCGACCATCAGAAAGAGAAAAAAATGCATCAAAACCAATCATGAATCGCAGCCAGAGAAGCAGAAAATCAGCCCAGAATTGACTGCAAAGGTTCAAAATCAAAGTGAAATACAACTTACCTTACATTTAGCCTTAGAATCGACCCAGAATGGATGAAAATCGTCCATTTCTGCCTTCCAAACCCTACAGGCATGGTGGCAGCCAAGTTCGAACAACAAGAAAACAAATGCAAATGAAATGATTTTTAGGGTTTTTCCTCCTTTTGGGTTGAATAGACCTAATCTCCATTTGCATTCGATGGTCTTTTTTGACTTTTGTTTTAAAAACATCATTGCAATATTTTGTGCCCATGGTGAAGACTTGCTGAAGTCTTCAAAAAACCTAGTGATAATACAAATAGGGTCGTGGCATATTTTTCTGCCTTTTATTTCTTTTCCAAGGCCAAATGCATTAGGAGAAACACAAGGCCGAATAGCATATCTTACAAATCATGGCTAGGAGTTACAAGGTGGATGAAGTGTAGCCATAAGGCATGGTGGTGTATGTTGGGAGATATAAGATAATATAAAAGGTAAGTGGTGGATAAACAACATTTGATGGGTGTCATAAGGGTTATTTTTGAAAGTCAATGTTTGAACCTCGCATCATGATGGTGGATAGGTAAAAATGGAAAATGGCTAGGAGCTATGACAACGTTTTGTTTTGATGCTATGAGATACAAAGTATATGATGCAAGTGTATGGTGAGTCATGTTGTTTTGCCTAGGAGCTATGGACATTTTTTATGTCATTTTTTGCATAATCTAGAGATAGATTAAACATTGTGAACGAACGATAAAGTAATGAATTAGAATTACTTTATCATTTGTAATAAAAATGCAAAGAGGCAACATTAGGAAGTTTATCACAAACGACAAAGTAAGTCCTGTTGATTACTTTGCCGTCCTTTCACGACATTTAATTGACCCTAAATCATGCAAAAATTAGGGAATGAAATGTTATGTCCTAAATTGCATTTTTCTTCATAGGTTTGTATAAATTTGGATTGTAAAACATTAACTAAGGTGGTGTAATTATAAACCTCATAGTCAAATGTTAATTAAATGCAGAAAATGTGTATTTATGTCATTTATTGGGAAAATATCAGACATTTATGATGCTATAGGGTGGAGTTGACAAACAAGGGCAGTAGTTATTGCACATATTTGACTTATTTTAGTGGCCTTAAAAATCATTTAAAGGCATTCAAATTCATTTTCAGGTGCTTTTATGATTAGTGATGGCATGCCTTGACTTTTTCTGCATTGTGAGCACACTTTGGAGGACTTTAGACAGATATTTTGGGGATATTTATGACATCCACGAAAATGGAGGTGGTTCATGTTTATCTGTTTATAGCTGTTTGGGAAGTATATAGTCTTCTTCCTTGTTCATTACTCACAAGTTCTTGCTATTCACTACTCTGTATATTGTAATTTTCTGAGTTCTTTTGCAGAAGTGAATAGTCTTGTAACCCATTTTCAGAGATATACAGCTTTGTAACACCCTTTTTAGCAGTAATAAGCAGTTTATACCTTCCCATTTCTTCTGATATTGTGTGTCTTTTGTGTTAGTTTAGATCTTTGTGATGTTCTTTGTCCTTAGAGCTGTATTTCATGTTGATGCCTTTATGAAGGGATACATATTTTTGCAGGTTGTGAGATGTGCAAGGAATAACAATCAATTTTGAGTAGTGAGAGAACATCTTTCTCCTTTATAGAACTGTTATTATTTAGCCTCCTTACAAAGTAATGATGCAAGGATTATGATCTATTGGGTTGTGTAAGAGAGCCTTGTTATTACTGGTTCTATAGTGTGTCAATTTTGTGTAGTCTCAGATGATCTTTTGGTGCATCACCTTAGACAGTAGGTTTCATTTTAATGCAATCCTTCTTACCCTTTTCTCTACAAAGACTTTAGTATAAGCATTATAGGTGGAGTATCAATAGGAAGCTAGCCTTCTCCGTAGGTTCTTTCTAATACAGGTGACCCATAGACTTGGAGAGATCCCATGTTTCTCCAGATTGCCAAGTTTTACAACTCAGCAAGGGTGTAAATTTGAGAGACAACAATTTTTGGCATGCCTGGTGGGACTGTGAAGTCCATTTTATACATTTTGTTACTACTATTTGGTGTGTACAATAGTAGTTTCAGCCTTTTGGATGTATTTTCTTTACACACCTAGCGACTCTGGAAAGAAATAGCCACTGGTTTCAAGAAGACAAGTGCCAGTATGTACTTATTTTACAAAAAATTAGACCTGATTTTTATCCTTGTGAACATTTTAAGAATATTTAGCTAATTTGATGCTGTATAATGCTTTCTTTTAGTGAAGATAGGTTTTATAACCCTCCATTCCATGAAAATCCTGCTTATGCCACTTCTTATCAACCATACCAAGTAGAATATGTTGTTGGTTTTGTCCCGAATAACCCACCAACAACAGATTATCAGCATAATCATCATGCTTGCCACCCTCCCACTGCTGCTCAACTTTCTTGGCAACCTATCCATGTCTATAGCCATTTGCAAGAAGTTTATTTTGCTCATGACCATCATAACTACCCTCTAAATCAGCCTCAAGATGTTAACAACTTTAGTATCAGGGAGGTAGCATTAGAATTGCAAAGGAAATTAGAGGTTGTCACAACAGAGCAGGAGTATAGTATGCAGCAGGAAGAGCTTGCTTATCAAGCTCATATTCATTAGAGAGAGGTGGAGGCATGAATGTATGAAGAGGAATGCTTGAGTAGGTAGATTGCTGCCAAGGAAGAGCAAATAAGGTGATAAATAGCTTAGGTTCAAGAGCCTAAGGTCCAAAACCCTTCTCCTCTTCCTAATCTCATGCAAATCTACACTATAGGTCAGGTTGAGCCTACCAATGAACCTTCACCAATGTTTGAAATTCCAAGTTTCAGGCAGCCTTCTACCTTTAAGGTTCCAAGTTGGAAAGGGCCATCTTTTTCACCCTGTGAAGACCCTCCACCAAACATACAAACAGAACCATGCTCTAGCATCTAGCTAGCAAAAGAAGAGAAAAAGGGGTTTTTGTTGGCTCCCTTTCAAAAGTTGGAAACTCAATCATCTATTTCTTTTCCAAATCCATTCTTTGAAGAAGAGGTTTCCAAGTTTAGAATACCAAGCTTAAAGCAAGGTGGGTCTCTTAAGTCTCCTAAATTGAATATTCCAAGTTTTAGAGGGTCTCATCCACTGAAAGAACCTATACTTAAACAAGAATAGCCTGTATGTCTGCAAGAGACCAAGCCAATTCCTCAGGTTTCCTTGTCGAATTAGCCTTCCAGTCCTTTTACTATCTATCTCTATCCAGGTGGACCTATTGTCTATCAAGATAGCTGGTTTAATGGACAAAGGAATGAGTTATCTGAGATAAAAGAAGAACTTGCTATTCATGAACCTATATGTGACAAAAAGAGGAAAAATTAGACATCTTGCAAGAAGAAAATGAACATGATCAGTTAGGATAGCAGGTTGAGAAGCTTGAAAAAGGTATCAAAAGCAATGATTTCATATTTTTATTTGATGAACTTCCTTCTTTTATCGAGCTGAATGAGTAGGAAAAGGTTAAACAATTTGATGAGTTGCTGACAGAAGACAATCAATGTGATAATCAAGTCTTAGAGCAGCTGAAAGATGAAAATGAACATGAGGAAAGGATGGTTCATGAGGTAAAAAGCACTCCATTTTTATCAAAAGACCAAGAAAGATCTAATGAGGACTCTTTTTGGATTGATCTTGAATCATTTCTGTCAAACTTAGATGGCAGACAAGATCAGGTTGAACATGTTTTGGATAAGGAAATAGATGTTGAATCTCAGGATTTAGCTATTTTGTTTGAGGAATTGCCTAAATATGTAGATGAGAATAAAGATGGCATATGCGTACTAACATCATTGCCTATTTTTGAGCAGTAGAATGACAAATCTCATCTATATTTAATGCAAAGTTATGAGTTAGATGAGAACATGTTTTCAGGGATCATTAAGGTTTTTTGCTCTAGCATCAATGATGAGCTAGTGTCATATGAGCCAGAAGCATGCAATCAACCTATTCAGATCAAAGAGGTAGACATTCCTTCATTCCATTCATGTGAACCAACTATTCCACATCAGATTGAAATTGAGATAGAAGGTGAAACATCTTTGGAGGAGAGAAATCTTACACTGCAAATGGGGCTTTCCAATCAGCAAGACGAGGAATCGATAGTACATAAGCCAGAAGTCAGCAAAGAGAGAATGAGGTTCATTAGTTCAAATGGATGTCCTATCAGACATCTTGTTCAAATTAAGCCTAACAAGGTGTTATCAGTCATGCTCGCACCTGAGGAGAATATTGAAACTCAAGAACAACAGCTTCAATCTACCTACATGCTTCAGAACAACAAGCATGATCAAAATTGTGAGGTAGGTGGACTTGTTTTCTTTCTCCAAATCTCATTACAACAGTTGGTTATACTTCTGTCAATTGTCCACCTCCTTGAGTCTGCTCATGAGCATGTAGATATTGTAAATTATTGAGGATGGGAAGCTATTTCAAAGAACCAGTGAATGGTCATGTTTGAGTAGCACCCCTATTGTTTAGACGTAGGGTAGGTTAAGTTATTTGATGTTAAATAAGTGCTGTTGCACACTAGATTAGAGGCATTTTTCATTTCCCTAAGTATGTTTCTACACAAGTTAGTTAGTTGTTCTTGGGTCTGGTTGTGCAAGGTTTGAAACTGTTGTAATGTATTATAGTTGTATGGATAGACAACCATCATATGAAATAGTGAATACATGTATTCACTATCGCACATCATGCCTATCTCCCTCATAGAACTGTAATAAATTACAATAGTTTGATAAGGAGGTGTTCCTATTGGTTATCCCCTTCTAACCCATCAAGTAGATGCATATCATTAATGACAGTGATTTTGTTGGTTCACTATCACCAACCATACCCATGCACTTGATGGATTAGTAGAGTTGGCAGTCTGAGGTGAGTTGCAGCAATGGAAAGAGTATTTTTCAATTTTCGCCAAGTATGTGTGACTCTGTGCCCAATGGTTAAGCTTCAGGCAACTGGTTTGATGTTTAGCAGGCAAACATATAGCAGATGTTGCCAAAGATGTTACCTAAATTTCACTACGGCTCATTCAAGTAGAGTTCTGATTCAAAACTTGTAAGGTACATCTCATCTAGTCCTTCATACATTAGATTCAAGTGCATAAATGAAATAATTCAAGAGATTATGTTTATTAGTTTACTGCATTTATCCAAGTGCATGTAACATAAGAAGGGTTTATCCAAAATCCTTTCCAAAAAAAAATAAATAATCTTTATTAAATGTAAAATTTTCATCATCTCACACAAGCCATGAGCTTAACTACTTTATTCAATGAAATAGAAGAACAATCTATACATGAATAAGTAAATAAAGTAATGTGCATGTAGGGTTAGAGGCTAGTCATTTCCTAAGAATGACTGGTTCTAACTTTGGCGTGTTGTCCTGTCACCCCAAGTCATCTTTGTCCTTCCTAGCTTCATGTCATCCCTGGTTCCTGCATCTGGCAAAAATAATGGTGTTAGAGCAATGCTCTAAGCAATGAATGGTCACAAACCATACATGAACAAGATACCATACATGTATAAACTGCTCCTCAATTGCATTAAACAAGAAATGTATACCTTGGATGTCCTAGAGAACAATCAGTCATCAAACACATCCAAAAAATTCTTTTATTTTCTAATAAGTTTGCTTCATGTGCAGATACAGATGTAATTATGTTTTTGTTTGATTCATCAGTTACATTATGAGTGGAGAAAATGTGGCTCCCACAAGGGTTGAGCCCAGCTCATAATTCCTATAGAACATCTCATATGCAATATACAAATGCAAAAGTACAGCTCAAGGAGCATATTTAGAAGGCAGATAACAGTTGTCAAGAGGTTTTAGTCATAGTAGGACAGCATATACAGGTGCAGTCAACATGATCATACACGGTCATAAAGGACAAAGGACAACAAGGCACAATGGAGCAGCTAAGAAGGATAAAATAAATGTTTATCAGAAATGTTCCATCTGGTAAAGGACAGCCAACAATCAAGAAAACCCAAGCATTTTAGGAAGAAGATTACAGTCATAATGGAAGGTGAAAGTCACATTTGTGGTAGCAATAAAAACAGTCATAAAATTATTGTTATAAATAAAAGAAAAACAATCATAAAATTGCTATCATAAGGTAGAAATAACAGTCATCAAAACAACAACAAAAGCACATGACAGTGGATAGGTGCAGCAGGTCTAAAAATCAGAAATAAAAGTCATGATAATAGCAAACAAGAAACAGTCATCAACAGTCCTAAAGAGTAAGAACAATCATCGAGTTTAGTCACGATCAAATATGCAACAAGACATGATAAAGAATCATGAGAAGAATGAGATGAAGGACAGATCATAGGGAGTCAGTCATATCAGTTGCAAGTTGATTGTAATGGCAAAGACTACCACAGTCTTTGTGATTATATTTATTGTCACTGATGTGGATTGGATTAATGTGAAAGAATTTTATGAGAAGTCTTTGGGATTTGATGACGAAAGGTCATCCATCAAATCCAACATCTTAATGATGGGTGCTAACTTCTACATCTTTCCCACACACGAAGCATGTATCAATAGGTGAAGACATCATCAATATAGAATAGTCTTGTAGAGGAGCAGCCTTGGAGCTACCTGCACTCATGGGTTTTAAGATAGTCAATAGGTTCTTTGTGAAGCAGTTAGAAGTTTTTTGTGATAGTTGGTAGTTGGAGGTGTTTGATAGCAGGGAGACAAGCATTGGCTATCAGAGAACTGTAAGAAATGAACAAGATGCAGAGTTAGTAGAATAGTCACTAAAATGTAAAGGTAGTCATGAAAATAGTCAATGGATGACTATCATAAAGATATCAATTGTGAGAGTTCTGGCATGAGTTAAATAGAGAACAAGAGACTTTGAAGCCTATATGACAATGAAGAAAGAAGACATCAAACATCTAAATGGAGCAGTTCTTTTATGACTGCCATAGGGACAGCAATTTTAGAGTAGTACAAAGGAACAGTCCTAACTGTGACAGTCCTAGTAACTGTTACAAAAGTCAAATAGTAGTCTCTTAATGACTGTAACAAATGAAAGAGGAGACAAGTCTATCACAATGACTGTGTTGAAAGTCATTACACGAAGTGTGTTGGTTTTTTCCCAGACTGGATGCTTACTCCCAAATTTGCCTACAAGGTAGCCATCAATGATCTATAGGATCTCTGGGCCAGGGGCCAACAGTATAGGAGATAGACTCTATTTTTATCTCCTCTTCTTCTTCAGGCTTTACAAAACCTAGGGGAGTATTCACTACTCAACATCCATGAGAATATGCATACAAAGTCTAGGATGCTAACATAAAGAAGATAAGTCCTCCTGTAAGTAGACCAAAACTGCAAGATAAGACCAAAGGGGATAGCTTTGGGCCTATTTTCAGTTATAGACAGAGGATTTGGGATCCTAAAACTAATTCTACTATCCTAATGGTTGTTTTGGAGTTTGATTTTGATGTTGTGTTTGGATGCAGAGCTGGACCTAGTGTATAACCTCAACACAGAGCTAGATGGGTGCCTATCCAGGGCTTGGAGTCAGTAGACATATACATGCAAATGTTCAGCATAAACATAACAAGACTAGATTTCAAGGGGATTTCATCATATTTGCCTTACAAATATATCCCAAAATAGAGTGTTTATACATCTCTAATTATGATATCCTTCCTGCAATATACTTTCCTCAATACTTAACCTGAAAATAGTTTAATCTATCCCTTGAATAGAAGTTAAGAGATCAAGCATTCAATATAGTAAACCCATATCCTAGAACCCAAGACACCCCTTAGATATCTAGGTTCAAAAGGAAAGCATATTCAATACAGGAGACAGACAACAAAACACATGCAATATAGCATTACTCATCTAAATCAGCATGAAACCAATGAATTTATGCACAAAACATAAGACATGAGATGCATAAACTCACAAAATCCACTGCACAGAACAACCAGGTCAGTTGTATTGTATTACAGAGCCAGAAAATATCCAACTTTCAACAACCTTTAAATGGGTCACACAGTCCTCCTTAAATAGTAGGAAGATGCACCATCCTAACATTAATTGCAGGACAACCCCCCAAAGATATGACCAGATACAATGCATTGCCAGGGGGTGCCAGAAACACTCAATGCAGCCGCACAGACAGGAAAGAAGGGGCAAGCAAAATCTTGACCTACATCACCTTGTCATGATTTTTAATCTAAATCGAGTAGCTGGCGTGTCCTTTCGACCCATACCTTTGTGCAATTTTGCCATTAATGGCATACCAGCTTGCAACCTTGGGATGCAGCAGTTGTGTGCCTTGCAAACCACTCCCGCCAAGATGCAAACATAGGGTCACAGAAGAAACTCTTTGCAGAAGTGTAGCTGTCAAAACCTTTCTTCCCACCGAGACTCATGGCATAAATCATGCTGCAAGACTAGCGCCAATAATACTGTGCCACGTAGACACTTGAAGATTCAACTGTTGACTGCCCCTTTCCTCTATCTTTCCCGCCTAGAAGCCCCTCCTGGAAACTGGTGTAGAAATAGACATGTGGCACCTTCCGCGGTGCACTTGAGATGTTAGAGACTCTTTAGCGGAAACATATGCGGAAGCTGACAAGTGGCAGGTTCCACCTCACTGTTGAGGGACATAAAAGGGACCCATTGAAACTTGGCAGAAGCCGACACATGGCGAGTTCTACATTAACCTTGAAACATATAGAAACTTGAGAGAAACAGTCCCTAAGTTCCGGGACCCTCTGCCACACGTCACCTTTCGACACATTAAATACATATGCTGGGGCCCACCTCGTCTGTTTTGTTTAACAATGCAACATAAAGAAAAGTCTCGCGGAAGCTGACACGTATCACGCTCCGCAGGAAGCATAAGGGACAGATGGTGCATTCTGCGCGCCCGTTGAAACAAATAAAGAATGCCCCCGTAATTTGACACTTGGCACCTTCCGTGCTTGCAGAAACATTAGAGAAGAGGGGCTCCTTGAAACTTAGGTAGAAGTTGCCACTTGGCACCATCCGTGGCAGCAACTGTTAACTGGGACCCACCTCGTCTATGCCACACTATGAAACAAATAGAAACTACGCGGAGGCCGACACGTGTCAGCTTTCGCAGTCACAACCAGGGGCACATGGCACCTTCCGCTGTGACTTAGAAACTTTTAGAACCATGCCTCTACAAGTGACACGTGGCACTTTCCACGCGGAGTAACTAGAAACTATGTCAGAAACATTCAAGATACATGGCATGATCCGTAGCTCTTAGACCCTTCACTGGGACCCACCCCCGTGTCTTCACTTAGCATCAAAATAAATAAGAAACATTACACAGGGGCTGACACCTATCACACTCCGCAACCACAGCTAAAGACACACGGTGCCTCCCGCGGGAAGGAACTTGAAACATAATAGAAACATTTAAAGGGTCTCGAAACACTGGCGGAGATTGACACTTGGCAAGATCTGCTGCAACTTAGAAACTTTTTAAAACTCAAGCGGACAGCGACACATGGCAAGCTCCACATTGCTTTGAGAAACATTAAGGATCATCAAACCCTTTGGAAACTTGGCAGAAACTGTGAAACTTTAGGGTCTTTTGGGTGCCTCCACGTGGCACCCTCTACGGTGCTTTTGAAACTTAAAAGAAACTTTAAAGAAACATCAGCGGAAGCTGACACATGGTGCCATCCACAGTGAGCAGCTTGAAACACAAAGGAAACACTTAAAGGGTCATGAAACACAAGCGAATATTGACACATGTCTAGTTCTGCGGGAAGCATAAGCAACGGCGTGGTTCTAAACTAGGGCTTAACGCTTGGTGGTCCCGCGGCTGTGGCACAAATTGACCTTTCTAGCCACACTTAGAAACATTTAAGACACAGGAAACCGTAGCTAGGTATGCATTCAGGAATGCATACGACTCATTTTATCATTTTTCAGGGGCCGACAGCGATTAAGCAACAGAACAAGATCCCACAACTCAAAAATTTTAGGGTTTGAAGGAGAAAATTAGCAAACATTCAAGTTTAAAACCCTAGACATAAATAATTACCAACATAGGCTCTGATTAGGGACGTGCAGGTGCAAGACTGCATTGAGGACCAAACAACTCCAGGCAGACTAGACAAAACCCAAAATTCAAAACACAACTGGCCACACAAGGTACGTACAAAATATTTACAACTATTTTACATTGTGCACACAAGTTACTCGTTTATGTGAAAAAGGCTTTAAGGAATTTGCTATGCACCAGAAATTCCATTAGTTCACCACTTAGGGTTTGGAGAAAGTAGGAGTCTCCTCCATAGATATTGCTAATTTGGTATGGGCCTGTCCACAAGGGTTCAAATTTGCCATGTTTACCCTTATCTTGGTTCCTTGCATTCCACATAAGGACCATATCACCTATCTGAAAACCTCTTTCTGTAACCCTTTTATCAAACAGGTACTTCACTTTTTGCTATTTCTTGATGTTTATTTTTTGTGCCTCTGCCCTGATTTCATCTAGCTCAACTAGTTGATTGATCCTTTCAATCATTGAATCATTAACCTCCCCATCATTCTCTTGTATGAACCTATAAACTGGCAGGAGGTTATTCACAGGCAATCTAGCTACTGTACCATACACTAATTCATAAGGTGACCTTCTAGTGGCTCTTTTCACTGTCACCCTATCAGCCCATAATGCCAACTTCAGTTTTGAATCCCTGAATTTCTTATTTTTATCCAGTATCCTCTTGATGATTTTCATTAGGCTTTTGTTACTTGACTTTGCTTGACCATTTCCTTGTGGGTGGTATGGTGATGCATATGATAAATTTATCCCATACTTGTTGCAAAAATCAACAAATTCACCAAATCTGAAGCACATAGCATTATCTGTGACTATCTTGAATGGTGTTCCAAACCTGATGATTATATTCTCTAGGATAAAATCTATCACTATATTACTTGTAGCTCTTTTAGTTGGAATAGCCTCAATCCATTTGGTGAAGTAATCAGTAGCTACCAAAATCCAACTATGTCCCCCACTTGATTTCTCTGCAATTTCCCCTATGAAGTCAATTCCCCATTGCTGAAATGGAGCCTCCACAGACACAGTTTTAAGGGGCAATGCACCTTCATACCTTAACCTTCCTGAGAACCTTTGGCAAGGGTCACATTTCTTTACTAACCTTTGTGCATCTGAAAAGAGAGTGGGCCACCAATATCCTACCCTAAGGATCTTATGAGCTATTGTTTGGGCAGTATAATGTCCACCACACAATCCTTTATGCATGTCATTCAAAACATTGTTAGCTTCATCTTCATCCACACATCTCAGCAACACACCATCAAGGTTCTTCCAGTACAACTCACCTTGAACAATAACATACCTGATTGCATGTAGTTTTAAGGTCCTCTTTTGACTGTCACTGAAATGGGAAGGACAATTCAGATTTTGCAATTAATATATGATGTCCTTATACCATTCAGATTTTGATACATTGACATTCTCATTCTGGACTGCATTAACTTAGCATGCTTCCAAGTTTGATTGTGCCATCATCTTAGCTAATCCTTGTCCTCTTACCAACTTGGTAATTTGTATCTCTATATTGAACTCCTGTAGTTTGTTTATTCATCTGCACCTTCTTCTAGTTACTTCCTGCTGAATGAAGATATCCTTGACTGTAGCATGAGGCACATATGCAACTATCTGGGATCCTACCAGATATGGCTTGAAACTCTTGACTGCTCTGACTAGTGCATATGCCTGCTTCTCCATGTTGTCATACTTTAATTCAGCAGTCTGCAATGACATGATGAAAAAAGCAATGGGCTACTCAAATCCATCTTCATTTTTCTGTAGTAAACATGTAGCAATAGTATGGAAAGAAGCAAATGAAAACAATTGAAATGGCTTGGAAAAATCAGGAGATTTTAGCACAGGATCCATCTTTGTAAGGAAATGAGGACATCTCAGAACGTATTTCTAAGAAAAGTGGTGTCTTCAACAAATTTAAATTCTTTCCAAATGCTTCAAAAACACGCACAACTATGCCTTTAAAGCGGAAACAGACATAGAACATTTCCTATATTGACCCTTAGAGGAAAGCACAAGCGAACAATATCTAGTTTCAACAGCAGAGACATTAAACATGAAAGACAGAACAAGAACACAGATTTACGTGGGGAAAACCCTTACGGGTAAAAAACCCCACACTCCAAAAGCCCAGATCACCATTGTATTATTCAGCAACAGAAAAAACAGTTACAATACAAAACTGGCAATAAGCCTTTCATGAAGATTTACATCTTGTTCCTTCAGAAGAATAACTGACAGTATAACCTTCTCAGCCAGAACTTCCTTCATCTGAATTCTGTTTTCATCCTCTTCTCAGTCCCTTCACATGCTGTTCACATGCTGGATACAGCATACAACAAAAGACTTCACAGAAGGAGAAAGACCAGAGCTCCATCAGATTGAACTCATCATCTCATAGATTCTCTCACTCACCAATTAACTCTCACCCAAGAGAGTAATTTGTTCAACTGTCATAACCCACCAAACAACATTTTCTGCCACGTTAAAGAGCCACGTCACCATTGTCTCGTAACCGTTTCCACGACTGTACAAATTCGTGAGATCTACATTATCCCACATTCATCAGTCAGAGAAACTTTTATTGCGTTATATACAAGACCACAGGGTATATAAGTGTCGAGCAATTTTGTTGCCGACAAGACCATTTATCCACCCTATCGTGGAGACTCTCGCCGAACATCTTCCATCGGAGTAACGAGGTCCATCGGAGAGAGGACTCAAGGCTTGGCCGACAGTGATTCTCTTGCCGACGCCCAAAGCTTCGCCAAACACCATCGGGGAGACAATCTACATCGGAGCAACTCCTCCAAGTTTGGCCAATAGCAAAGCTCACGCCGACACCAAAACTCTTACCAACGCCAACTCCCATCGGGGTGAACACCATTCATCGGCCAGAAAACTTAAAGGTATGCCGATAAAAGGACCTCTTGCCGACGACTGGGACTCCACCATCGGTGAGACCGTTCCCATCGAGAAGACTTCACAAGCCTCGACCGATAGATGTCCTCTCGCCGACGCCCGACTCTATCGGAGTAACACATAGCTCGGAGTGACATTCACAGCCTTCGCCGATAGCAGGGCTCATGCCGATGACAAGTCTCGCCAACACTTCATCGGACAGACAGTTAATATTGGAGTGACATCCACATGCTCCACCGATGACCACCCTCATGCCGATGGACTTCTCATATGTCATCGATGAAACACCATCGGAATGACGAGTAACATCGGAGGGACTTCTGAATGCTAAGCCGACAATAGTTCTCTCACCGATATGAATATGAAACCTTGCATATTGCTCAACGGCTTCTCACTCTCGCCGATAGTGCTCTGTCAAGCCGATAACATAGGATAACCAAGGAACCAATGAACCTGTAATTTAAGTCACTAGTACTCAACATTCTCCCACTTGACGAAGGAATTACAGGAAACCATCAATGCTCCAAGTCAACAGAATCAAAGTTAACACTGCCTTCACTCCACTGTACTCACAAGCTCCACAGAAGCTTCAACATAACAAACTTCAAAGCTTCCAGAACACAGCCATGAAAACATCCTTCAGTAACAAGATAGAACATCAGCTAGAACAACAATCAGAAAGCTGACTGCTCCCATCCAACTGAAACAAAAAACCCACTTGACTGAAAATAGCACACACAGCCAGTGCTAAAACATCCAATCACTCGTGCCTTAAAGGTATGAACATCAGTAGACTCATGCCACCTGCATATACACCCATCAACTGCAAATACAAGCTCCATATGTCAACTAGTCAAAGAAGACCAGACACATCAAGAACTCCCACTGCATGGATAATGCAGATCTGAAAAAGATCATGGCATACAAAATCCACCAATAGCATTACATAGAAAGTGTAAATATCATGTAGTACCAAGGAAACATCCACCATGATATGCAAATCAATAACCTGCAAGAACAACACCTCACAACCAGTCCAAAGTTCTCCAATTTCTCCACATCCAACAAAAGAAAGAGATAACAGATCAGAACCTTCATGCTGTCACCCAACAACATAAGTGAAAGCACATGACCACAAACTAGTGATCATCAGCTCCAACCAAATCTCAAAACAATGTAGTGTGAAACACACCATCAGAGAAACTAACTGAGACCAAGAGGAACACTGCACATCATATACCTGTAGACAATCCTTTTACATACACCTCTGAATGCCAACTGTGTCAAGTATGATCTCCTTCAAAACACCCCAAAGAAGAACAGCATAACAACATCCAAACAAACATTCAATCTCCAAGATCAACTAACATAGATGTAAGCTTCACAAACCAAAGAAGATCAAACTAATTCATTTCCCATTTCAGGAAATCAGCCCATTAACCATCTCCTAACAGTCCTCATCAATGAATGATATCTCTAAACTCAAATGCAAAAGGAGATAAACATGCTATCCATCTCTCACAATGAATCCTCCAGAACCATATCTATGAAAGAAAGCATAAAACACCTGAGAGAAACAATGGGCTATACCTCTCAAGTGAAACTTGTCGAGTAGACCAAGAGTGGGGAAAGAGAATGTTCTTCCAAGATACCCAAGTCCCAATGACTTTCTCCAAGAACAATCTCCTCTAGATCTTTTGTTGAATTCACATTCAACCAAGGTAAAGACTCCTCGAACTTCCAGCTGTAAACTCTGATTTAGCACAACATATACAGTCTCACCTTATTCTCCATGTATCCATGAGTACCTTTGAACAATCACCTCATGCTGAACTCCAACTGCAGCACTACAACACTATGAAGTAATCAAGCAAAAGATAAATGTACCCAAACATAGAGAAGTAACCAGACCACTGTCAAAACTCCAATCATCTGAATCAGGAACTTATCATGACATCATGATCTTACCATCTCCATTAGGAGATTCCATGCTCTAGGTGAACATAACCATGGTCTCTAGATCAATGTATCATACCAAAATTCAAAAGCAAAAATCATGATATGAAACAAACCAAAATTCTAAACCAACATCACCTGTCAAGCACCACCAACACCTTAGCCAAGAATTTCATGAATCCCCCATGACTCCAAGATGTTACTCATCCTCAAATAGTGCCCCTGCAAATGCGAAAGAACCCTTCTGCAGCAACAGGATCAAAGAGCTCCTCCTAGTAACATCTGCAACACTAAAGAAGATCATTCACCACTAAGTGATGAAACACACAGTCAATGCTAAAGCTCCCACTGAACTGTAACAACAGAGCTTTCCAAGCATCCTGACCAAACATCTCCTAATCTGAAAATCTTCCAGGTCCACACATTAACATGTCCATGTGACTATAAAACCAAGTGACACCAAGATCTCCAAAACAAGGAATTAAACTATCACTGTCAATAGCTTACACAAACCTGTGTATTCAAGCTATACATGACATCATGATACACTTACTACAAGTCTCCATAACCAACTATTCAGATACTCTACAACATCCATCCTCTCATCCCAAAACAGTCACATCAATGCACAAGTGACCACAGACAAGGCCAGCTAACAAATCTGCATAAACACTGAAACAACCTTGTGGATAAAGACAGTCCACATCCGAGTCATCTCACTGTAGCTTAATAGGTGATCAGCCCACAAAACTACATAACTCGTAGATCCAACCAATGTATCATGCAAACTCACTATCACACTGGAAACTGCAAAACTGAGATTTCAAGGAATAAATAACAATGTAGACAACAAGACTCAAGCATTAGAAAACTTACTTTTCACTGATTCGCCCAACATGTCCACAACCAGAGCACCATAGTCAAGAAACTAGAAGCATTACCATAGAAATGCTGAGTGTCATATCACATACCAGCACTCCCATGCAGAGAAAGCATTTCACCTCCTCACACCATGCACAGAGCATGCATGCAAAACTGCAACTATATCATCCAACAACATCCCAAAAGCCAGGGTCTAGAAATAGCTTAACTACAGCTTCACAAAACCACAAGTTTTTCTTTTGACCGTGTAAAACCTGCAAAAACCACTTGTGTTTGAAAAACACCCATGCACATCCATACCCACTTCACATCTGGAAAACCCAAAAAAGTCTGCAATAAAACTCCATAACAGTTAAACCAGAATAATGGATCATCATGAATATGCAAAACCATAGTTTTTAAGGAAAAACTATAAAACCCCTCAAATCCAAAAAACATGAATCTGAGTCATGCAAGTGCAAAATATCCACTTAAGGAAATAGCAGTTCAAGAGCTTTAGGCCCACTTGTAGACCAATCCCTCAACCACCAACATGCACATGCATCCGAGAGAATCAGGCAATTACAGAAGCTCTCAGATCATCCAATGATCAACTCCAAAGCCTGCATGCAATCAGGGTAACAAAAATTATGCCTTCCAATACCAGGAACAAAACACCCAGCATAAGCACAATACTTCATGGCTGAGCAGTAACACAAACTCCTTCATATCATCAGAGAGCCTCTCACACAGACACCCAATATGAAAGTTACTGCAGCAACACAGCCTCAAAGCAAACCCCATGCAACAAGATTAAATACTGTCAATTAAGAGCCTCAGGCCACATCATGACCAGCTCCAGTCTTTTCACCATCCTTCAAGCACTGCTGAAACAGAAACACAAGATCAACTGCCAGACTTTCACTCAAACAAGGATCAAACAAACAGACATTTCCTTCAGATTTCCTCAAGCCTGTCACACTAAGAAATCATCACAGAAGGAATACCTAGACCTTATACACCAGGAACTCTTACATGCAAACACATGCAGCACACAAATGTACATATGTGAGCAACAAAGCATATCCCAGAAGAAGGCTCTGATACCACTTGTAAGGAAATGAGGACATCTCAGAACGTATTTCTAAGAAAAGTGGTGTCTTCGACAAATTTAAATTCTTTCCAAATGCTTCAAAAACACGCACAACTATGCCTTTAAAGCGGAAACAGACATAGAACATTTCCTATATTGACCCTTAGAGGAAAGCACAAGCGAACAATATCTAGTTTCAACAGCAGAGACATTAAACATGAAAGACAGAACAAGAACACAGATTTACGTGGGGAAAACCCTTACGGGTAAAAAACCCCACACTCCAAAAGCCCAGATCACCATTGTATTATTCAGCAACAGAAAAAACAGTTACAATACAAAACTGGCAATAAGCCTTTCATGAAGATTTACATCTTGTTCCTTCAGAAGAATAACTGACAGTATAACCTTCTCAGCCAGAACTTCCTTCATCTGAATTCTGTTTTCATCCTCTTCTCAGTCCCTTCACATGCTGTTCACATGCTGGATACAGCATACAACAAAAGACTTCACAGAAGGAGAAAGACCAGAGCTCCATCAGATTGAACTCATCATCTCATAGATTCTCTCACTCACCAATTAACTCTCACCCAAGAGAGTAATTTGTTCAACTGTCATAACCCACCAAACAACATTTTCTGCCACGTTAAAGAGCCACGTCACCATTGTCTCGTAACCGTTTCCACGACTGTACAAATTCGTGAGATCTACATTATCCCACATTCATCAGTCAGAGAAACTTTTATTGCGTTATATACAAGACCACAGGGTATATAAGTGTCGAGCAATTTTGTTGCCGACAAGACCATTTATCCACCCTATCGTGGAGACTCTCGCCGAACATCTTCCATCGGAGTAACGAGGTCCATCGGAGAGAGGACTCAAGGCTTGGCCGACAGTGATTCTCTTGCCGACGCCCAAAGCTTCGCCAAACACCATCGGGGAGACAATCTACATCGGAGCAACTCCTCCAAGTTTGGCCGATAGCAAAGCTCACGCCGACACCAAAACTCTTACCAACGCCAACTCCCATCGGGGTGAACACCATTCATCGGCCAGAAAACTTAAAGGTATGCCGATAAAAGGACCTCTTGCCGACGACTGGGACTCCACCATCGGTGAGACCGTTCCCATCGAGAAGACTTCACAAGCCTCGACCGATAGATGTCCTCTCGCCGACGCCCGACTCTATCGGAGTAACACATAGCTCGGAGTGACATTCACAGCCTTCGCCGATAGCAGGGCTCATGCCGATGACAAGTCTCGCCAACACTTCATCGGACAGACAGTTAATATCGGAGTGACATCCACATGCTCCACCGATGACCACCCTCATGCCGATGGACTTCTCATATGTCATCGATGAAACACCATCGGAATGACGAGTAACATCGGAGGGACTTCTGAATGCTAAGCCGACAATAGTTCTCTCACCGATATGAATATGAAACCTTGCATATTGCTCAACGGCTTCTCACTCTCGCCGATAGTGCTCTGTCAAGCCGATAACATAGGATAACCAAGGAACCAATGAACCTGTAATTTAAGTCACTAGTACTCAACAATCTTGATTGCTTCCTTGATGTTCTGAAATGATTCAATTGCTTCATTCTCCCAATTAACAGTTGCACCCTTTTTCAACATCTTGGAAATTTCTTTTGTGGTCTCTGCAAAATTGGGAACAAATCTTCTAACAAAATTATTTGTCCAAAGAAGGACTGGACTCCTTTCACTATTTTTGGCATCTGGATCCTGTCAATTGTAGCTACTCTTTCAGGATCAATCCTAACTCCATCTTTGGAAACAATGTGCCCCAAGAGTTTTCCTTCAACTACACCAAAAACACATTTCTTGGGATTAAGAGAGATGCCATACTCCAGTGCTCTAATGAAAATCTGCTCCAAGTGCATACAATGTTGCTCTTCCTTCTTAGAATAGGCAGTCAAATCATCCTGATAGACAGCCAGGATTGAATCAATCAACCCTGCAAAAGCAACATCCATTGCTCTTTGAAATGTAGCACCTGCATTTGTCAGTCCAAATGGCATTCTTACATACACATAGGTTCCCCATGGAGTGGTAAAAGTAGTCTTGTATTGTTCTAATTCCTTTACCTTCACCTGATTGTAACCTGAGAATCCATCCATCATGGATAGGAGTTCACAACCAGTCACTTTCTACAACATAGCTTCCATATTAGGCAATGGGTAATTATCCTTTAAGGAGGATACATCCAAATTTCTAAAATCAACACAAAGCCTAATGTCACCATTCTTTTTCCTACCTGGGACAAGGTTAGACACCCAGGTTGAATGTCTAATTGGCACAATTATTCTAGCCTTCCTAAGCTTTTTGAGTTCCTCTTGCATTTTTGGAGCCAAGGTAGGATTAATAGGCCTTTGCTTCTGTCTAAATGGCTTAGCTCCAGGCTTCAATGCGATCTCATGCTGGAATAAATCCTCTCTATAGGCCTTTAGGTCCTCATATGACCAACCAAAAACATGCTTATACTTTTTCAGTAATGCAATCAGCATACTCCTAATGTGTGGTTTGAGCTGTTTGCCAATGTATACCTTCTTGGGGGCCTGAGATGTCCCCAAATTTATCTCCTCTAAATCATCTTTATTTGTTGGAGATGTCTTTGTGACCAGTTGGTCTCTATTGTCAAAAGCTCTTTCTAAAGCTACCAACCCTCTAGGGATTTTGTTAGTCTTCAACTGAATTACTTCTTTCCCCATAAGAGTTTCTTTTCCATCTATAATTTCTACAAAGTTTTGAAAATTAATTTCTTGGTTCTCATATTCATCTATGCAGTACAAAAATCTTAACAAGTCCTTGTCATCATCAAAAACTTGCCAACTGCATATGTTTTCTGGTACGCAGGTCTGATTTTAACTTCAACATTTGTAACACCAGACAAGGTGATATCATCTGGTCTTATTGCTACATTAGCTAAGAAATTAGCCATGACATTTTTTGATCTCTCTACCCAGCCTATTGAAAATGCATTAAATAGCTCAATGGTATCCCAAACAGCATGCTTATATTGCTTTAATCTTTTATTCTTTGAGGCATACCTATCTCTAACTCGGAAAACAATTAACTCAGAATCTCCAAAAATTCTCAACATCTTGATTCCATGTTTGAGGGCCATATTCAATCCCAGCAACAAAGCTTCATATTCTGCAATATTATTTGTACAGGCAAACTTCAGCAAGAAAGAGAATTTTAGAAGCTTACCAGTTGGAGACAGGAATACAACTCCAGCTCCAGAGCCCTCCTTTGCACAAGCTCCATCAAAATACATGGTCCATAGACCCTGCTGGTCCAACTCTTTAATGCAAGGGTCTTCCTTTTGGTTTTATTGATCACTTGAGACAACTCTGAAATTCTCACAGTCAGTGTCTACAAAACATATGTGTTCTTCTGAATCTTGATCTTCAACTGACTCCTGTGATCTTTCTTCTCTGATCAGCTTGACATCCCTGCCATTCATTGGGATCACAGCATATGACAGGTCCAATTGCATACTCCTACCAATGAGTGCTGCCTATCTCCTTGATAACAACATACCATATTGTGGCTTTATGTCAACCACTGTTATATTCATTTTGTAGGTCTTTTCAGGATATGCTGCCAGTCTAAAATCCACATCCTTTATGATTCCAATGACTGGTACCTCTCTAGCATCCATGGCATAGTATTTTCCACACACCTTGTCTATTTTTAACCTAGCTTGCTGCATGATGGCTAAAGGCATGATATTTGTGGATGCTCCTGAATCAAGCATACAATTTCTGATCACTTTTCCATTTATAACCAGGGAGACATAAAATGGTTCCACTTGAGAGGGACATTTTTTCATGGTCATCCCTAGATATACCTTAGGGGCTTCATCTTCTTCAATATATAGGGCTTGCTTCTTACCTTGAGACTCATCATTCTACTTGGCCTAGCAAGGTACTCCTAAAATCAGAGACACTGCCTTGTCCCTGAATTCTTCTACTTCCATTAGTTCCATCAGTGGAACAGAGACTTTTATCTGTGATAAAATCTGAGTTATATCAAATGGGGCATGATTTTGAATAATAGTTGTAGCTTGCTCCACTGTTTTACCTTTATCCTGAAATGACCTAGCCTTAGTTTTCATGGGTACCTGACTATCATTGCAGCTCTAAAAGTTTCTACTTTGATTCTCAACCTGGGGAACCACATTTTTTGCCTTTTGAGAGTCAGAAACTATTTTTTGCTTAGAGCTTTGTTTATTGCTACTCCATTGTTTCTTCTGTGTTTCAACCCCTCTATGATTATGCATTGGTTGGCCCACAAAAGTGTTATCTGGTTGAGGTGTACCACTTACCTAAGCTTTACCTCTAAGGTTGTAATTGCTCTTGACTTGGGCCACTGTTGCAGCTGTAAGGGCCCTTATCTCTTCATCAGAAGGTCTCTGCAGGTTACTCAAAAAACTATGTGAATTCTGAGCAAATGCATAACTATCTTCATTATCTTCATCATAGAAAACCTGCTGATAGGCCTGAATCTCATTATCTGTACTCTCATCTGCATCATGAGGAGGATGCTCCCTACTTATGGACAGCATATTAACATCATCATCTTGTACATAATGTGGCTCATTGCATTCATTACAGGACACAACATTATCATACAAAGACTGAGCAATCATGCATTGGGACTGCGAATGTGGTATTTGACAGATTATGCACCATGGAGTATCATCAGCAATATTTACAGTCTTCTTCAAAGGATCAGGAGTTTCCTTGGTATGTAGAGTTCTATGATTTGTGTTGTTATGTGGCAATACATGCCTACCATTATACCAATTGGTATTATATGGCATATCATGCAATGATGGTCTCCTTTCCTGTCTTTGATAAGCTTGCCTATTAGGACCTATTCCTTTTTCATTCCTAGCCAGTCTATAGCTTAGATCCTTAACAACATTTGCTAATTTGTCTATTTTATCTTCAGGGGCAGATGTACTACCTTGAGTGTTTTGAGGTTTGTTTGGATTCTGCAGAAGTTTCACATCATCCCTTTTGTTTGTCTTGCCTGATGCTTTCCTGTTATTCTCAATATTTATTGCTATCTTGAAAGCATCCCTGAGAGTAGCAGGACCCTTATCTCTTAACCCATATGCCGTTTTGGCATCAAAAGCATTAATATATAATATTATGCACATTGGTTCATTTGGCCTCATGTGATTTGGCAATTTGTTCAACACTTTAGTAAATCTTGCATTAAAATCTGCAACTTGCTCATTTGACCCTTTAGTGATACTAGTGAACTCATTTACAAAAAAGCTAGGGTCATTTTTGTCACCATACTGCTCCTTAAACATCCTTTTGAAATAATCCCATGATGAAATGCTCTAATTAGGAAGATTTTTGTACCATTCTCTAGCTTCATCAACCAAAGATTGCATGAATGGCTTCATAAAGACATCCTCATGTTCAACCTCAAAGTTGTCCATGACATTTTGAAAAGCCTTTAAATGATCCTCCCCTGACACAGTGTTGTTTCCTGAAAATTTTGGCACTTGAAGCCTTACATGCTTGTCAATGGGGTTAGGATAACCAGGGATACCATCAAAAACAAGCTATCTAAATCTATCTAGTTGCATAGGTTGTCTACCAAACTGATTTGCATTAACATTTCTATCAGCATTACGCTGTCACACATTATTTAATAGCACTCTTGCATCATTTGCACTCTGTCTCTGATTATTTTGCTGATATTGGACTTCATTTATATGCTGATTCCTTAGGATGTCTACATTATCTAGAGTGGGGACCGCATCCTGCTGAGCTGTCCTCAGGGGCTTGTACCTTCTGTCTCATATCATCTCTAATTTTCATATCCTGAAGATATTCAAATTCAGCTCTCAAATTCCTGATTTCTTCAGCTAATTGGTCATCTTTGGGCATGGAAGAAGATGGTCTCATACCATTCTGGTCATCATCTTCATCATCCCTCAGAGATTCTTCCTCTTCAAATCTTTCACCAGGATCTAGGAAAGGGCATTCTCGAAACACCTCTAACCTCATTCTTAAGCTACCACTTTGTTGCCTTTCATATGCCCCTTGAATATCAGCTTCTGCATTTGAAAAGTAAGGCACATGCTATCCTAATGGTTTAGGGTTATTTTGGGCCTCATCATTATTTCTGGGAGAGCCCTCATGACTGACTGAGACAGTTCCCTTTTTCCTATACATCATCTTTTTAGGTAACTCTTCTAATAGAGGATTATGCAGGGATCTTCTCCCTTGCATACAAATTGTTATTTTACTGGTTTGGGAGATTGTTCGGAGTCACCACCTATAACTAGGAACTATTTTCTTTTTAAAAATTAGGGTTCTTTCACAAGATCCCTAGTAGAGTCGCCAAAATCTATTGGTTTTTTCCTAGACTGGATGATTACTCCTAGATTTCCCTACAAGGTAGCCATCAATGATCTACAAGATCTCTGGGCTAGGGGCCAACAGTATAGGAGATAGACTCTATTTTTATCTCTTCTTCTTCAGGCTTTCCAAAACCTAGGGGGGTATTCCCTACTCAACATCCATGAGAATATGCATACAAAGGCTAGGATGCTGACATAAAGTAGATAAGTCCTCTTGTAAGTAGACCAAAACTGCAAGATAAGAGCAAAGGGGCTAGCTTTGGGCCTATTTTCAGTTATAGACAGAGGACTTGGGATCCTAAAACTAATTCTACTGTCCTAATGGTTGTTTTGGAGTTTGATTTTGATGTTGTGTTTGGATGCAGAGCTGGACCTGGTGTATAACCTCAACACAGAGCTAGATTGGTGCCTATCCAGGGCTTGGAGTCAGTAGACATACACATGCAAATGTTCAGCATAAACATAACAAGACTGGATTTCAAGGGGATTTCATCATATTTGCCTTACAAATATATCCCAGAACAGAGTATTTATACATCTCTACTTATGATATCCTTACTACAATATACTTTCCTCAATACTTAACCTGAAAATAGTTTAATCTATCCCTTGAATAGAAGTTAAGAGATCAAGCATTCAATATAGTAAACCCATATCCTAGAACCCAAGACACCCCTTAGATATCCAGGTTCAAAAGGAAAGCATATTCAATATAGGAGACAGATAGAAAAATACATGCAATATAGCATTACTCATCTAAATCAGCATGAAACCAATGAATTTATGCACAAAACATAAGACATGAGACTCATAAACTCACAAAATCCACTGCACAGAACAACCAGGTCAGTTGTATTGTATTACAGAGCCAGAAAATGTCCAACTTTCAACAAACTTTAAATGGGTCACACAGTCCTCCTTAAATAGTAGGAAGATGCACCATCCTAACATTAATTGCAGGGCAACCCCCCAAAGATATGACCAGATACAATGCACTACTAGGGGGCGCCAGAAACATTCAATGTAGCTGCACAGACAGGAAGGAAGGGGCAAGTGAAATCTTGACCTGCATGACCTTGTCATGATTTTCAATCTAAATCAAGTAGCTGGCATGTCCTTTCGACCCATACCTCTGTGCAATTTCACCATTAATGGCATACCAGCTCGTAGCCTTGGGATTCAGCAGTTGCGTGCCTTGCAAACCACTCCCGCCAAGATGCAAATGCAAGGTCACAGAAGAAACTATTTGCATAATTGTAGCTGTTAAAACCTTTCTTCTTGCCGAGACTCATGGCATAAATCGTGCTGCAAGACTGGCGACAATAATACTGTGCCACGTAGACACTTGAAGATTCAACTGTTGACTCCCCCTTTCCTCTATCTTTCCCGCCTAGAAGTCCCTCCCAGAAACTAGTGCGGAAACAGACATGTGGCACCTTCCGCGGCGCACTTGAGATGTTAGAGACTCTTTAGTGGAAGCATATGCGGAAGTTGACAAGTGGCAGGTTCTGCCTCACTATTGAGGGACATAAGAGGGACCTATTGAAAATTGGCGGAAGCTGACACATGGCGGGTTCCGCGTTAACCTTGAAACATATAGAAACTTAAGAGAAACAGTCCCTAAGTTCTAGGACCCTCTGCCACGTGTCACCTTCCGACACATTAGATACATATGCTAGGGCCCACCTCGTCTGTTTCGTTTAACAATGCAACATAAAGAAAAGTCCCGCAAAAGTTGACATGTGTCACGCTCTGCGGGAAGCATAAGGGACAAATGGCGCATTCCACACACCCATTGAAACAAATAAAGAATGCCCCTACAGTTTGACACTTGGCACCTTCCGCGCTTGCAGAAACATTAGAGAAGAGGGGCTCCTTGAAACTCAGGTGGAAGTTGCCACTTGGCACCATCCGTGGCAGCAACTGTTAACTGGGACCCGCCTCGTCTGTGTCGCACTATGAAACAAATAGAAATTATGCGGATGCTGACACGTGTCGGCTTCTGCAGTCACAACCAGGGGCACGTGGTAGCTTCCACTATGACTTAGAAACTTTTAGAACCATGCCTCCGCAAGTGACACCCAGCACTTTCCGCGCAGAGTAACTAGAAACTGTGTCGGAAACATTCAAGATACGTGGCACGATCCGTAGCTCTCAGACCCTTCACTGGGACCCACCCCCGCATCTTCACTTAGCATCAAAATAAACAAGAAACATTATGCGGGGGCCGACACCTATCATGCTCCACAGCCACAGCTAAAGACACATGGCACCTCCCGCAGGAAGGAACTTGAAACATAATAGAAACATTTAAAGGGTCTGGAAACACCGGTGGAGACTGACACTTGGCAAGATTCGTTGCAACTTAGAAACTTTTTGAAACTCAAGTGGATAGTGACACATGGCAAGCTTCACGTTGCTTTGAGAAACATTAAGGATCATCGAACCCTTCAGAAACTTGGCAGAAACTGTGAAACTTTAGGGTCTCTCCGGTGCCTCCACGTGGCACCCTCCGCGGTGCTTTTGAAACTTAAAAGAAACTTTAAAGAAACATCGACGGAAGCCAACACGTGGCACCATCCACAGCAAGCAGCTTGAAACACAAAGGAAATACTTAAAGGGTCATGAAACACAAGCAGATATTGACACATGTCGAGTTCCGCAGGAAGCATAAGCAACGGTGTGGTTTTAAACTAAGGCTTAACCCTTGGTGGTCCCGCGGCTGTGGCACAAATTGACCCTTTTAGCCACACTTAGAAAAATTTAAGACACAGGAAACCATAGCTAGGCATGCATTCAGGAATGCATACGACTCATTTTATCATTTTTTAGGGGCCGACAGCGATTCAGCAACAGAACAAGATCCCGCAACTTAGAAATTTCAGGGTTTGAAGGAGAAAATTAGCAAACATTCAAGTTAAAAACCCTAGACATAAATAATTACCAACAAAGTGTAGCCCAAAGGACAGTTACAAATCATCGTGAAACACAGCCATTGTTTAAGAGCAACTGTAACAAGTCATAAAGAGTAGCATTCATGAATTAAAGGGTATTGCTACTTACTTTATAAATATGATGAGTATAGTGATTGAGGCATTCTGCTTCAGTTTTAGAAGGTCTATCATACAAGGTACAGGGATGACAGTGGGTTAAAAGACAAATGTTAAGGTGTAAAAATAATGGATAGCATACAGAGTTTTAAAATCCCTATAGTTACATGAGATAATGACTAGTGAAACATGGCCAGCAAGAGTTTTGTTAAAGATTCTAATGACTATATAAACTTTCAATAAGGTTTGCATCACCTTCATAGAAGCCTGAATATTCATTTTAAATGACTGACAGAGACCTATGAGAAGATAAAGGTTAAAGAAGTATCTGTGATAGTGAATAGGTTTCTAATGCCTTGTCAAGATTTATATGACAGATGAAAGAGCAGATTATCAGGCATTGTATGAGCAGTCAAGTCACCTTTGATAGTCAGCAAAGGTAGTCTTAAAACAATCTAAAGATGGTTGTATCACAAGGAATTGTGTTAGTTACTGGGAGAGCCAGGTGTATCAACTAGAGCTGTAAAGTATATTCTACAAATGCTCTATAATTCAAAAGAAGAGGTTCCCTCACCCTTGGGAAGGAGCAATTAGTGCACAAAATGTTATGTACAACATCAGATCAGATGTAGAATCTTAAAAAAAAAAACTATACCAAAATTCTTATATACATTATATGGGAAGAGGTTTGGAGGTGTTGAAGCAGGTATGCTATGCTCTAATTGCCTATAATGAATACCTTTCTTAGTGGGATCAATTTACATGTCAAATAGAACCCATTGCTTCAATGGTTCCTTACATGGTAGCTAGTGGGAATCATAAATAGGATTGGCCAAATATAGGTTTCTTCTAGAGGAATGCAGGTATAGAAGGAAAAATACAAAGTTTTCATTTCTTTTCAAACAACCATTACTCAAAAATGCTTAGAATCGCGGCCCCAGGCAGCAAAAATCTAGAAAGTCTCAAAGAATTGAAGAGCAATATACAACAGAAATAAATTACCTCTTTTTTTTGCCATTGGCTGTGGAAAATCACCTAGTCTCCCTTTAGGCGACCTCCCAGGATGACCTCAAAACACCGATAATGCAATACAGAGGGTCGACCATTAGAAAGAGCAAAAAATGCATCAAAACCAATCATGAATCGCGGCTAGAGAAGTAGAAAATCAGCCCAGAATTGACTATAAAGGTTCAAAATCATAGTGAAAGACAACTTACCTTACATTTAGCCTCAGAATTGACCCCAAATGGATGAAAATCATCCATTTCTGCCTTCCAAACCCTACAGGCATGGCGGCAACCATGTTCGAACAATAAGACAACAAATGCAAATGAAATGCTTTTTAAGTTTTTTCCTCCTTTTGGGTTGAATAGACGTAATCTCCATTTACATTTGATGGTCTTTTTTGACTTTTGTTTTAAAGACATCATTGCAATCTTTTGTGCCCGTGGTGAAGACTTGTTGAAGTCTTCAAAAAACCTAGTGATAATACAAATAGGGTCATGGTATATTTTTCTACCTTTTTTTTTCTTTTCCAAGGCCAAATGCATTAGGAGAAACACAAGGCCGAATAGCATATCTTGCAAATCATGGCTAGGAGTTACAAGGTGGATGAAGTGTAGCCATAAGGCATGGTGGTGTATGTTGGGAGATATAAGATGATATAAAAGGTAAGTGGTGGATAAACAACATTTGATGGGAGTCATAAGGGTTATTTTTGAAAGTCAATGTTTGAACCTCGCATCATGATGGTGGATAGGTAAAAATGGAAAATGACTAGGAGTTGTGACAATGTTTTGTTTTGATTCCATGAGATACAAAGTATATGATGCAAGTGTATGCTGAGTCATGTTATTTTGCCTAGGAGCTATGGACATTTTTTATGTCATTCTTTGCATAATCTAGAGATAGATTAAACATTGTGAACAAACGATAAAGTAATGAATTAGAATTACTTTATCATTTGTAATAAAAATGCAAAGAGGCAACATTAAGTAGTTTATCACAAATGACAAAGTAAGTCCCGTTGATTACTTTGTCATCCTTTCACGACATTTGATTGACCCTAAATCATGCAAAAATTAGGGAATTAAATGTTATGTCCTAAATGCCATTTTTCTGCATAGGTTGTATAAATTTGGATTGTAAAACATTAACTAAGGTGGTGTAATTATAAACCTCTTATTCAAATGTTAATTAAATGCAGAAAATGTGTATTTATGTCATTTATTGGGAAAATATCAGACATTTATGATGCTGCAGGGTGGAGTTGACAAACAAGGGCAGTAGTTATTGTACAGATTGGACTTATTTTAGTGGCCTTAAAAATCATTTAAAGGCATTCAAAGTCATTTTTAGGTACTTTTATGATTAGTGATGGCATGCCTTAACTTTTTCTGCATTGTGAGCACACTTTGGAGGACTTTAGACAGATATTTTGGGGATATTTATGGCATCCACGAAAATGGAGGTGGTTCATGTTTATCTGTTTACAACTGTTTGGGAAGTATATAGTCTTCTTCCTTGTTCATTATTTAGAAGTTCTTGCTATTCACTACTCTGTATATTGTAATTTTCTGAGTTCTTTTGTAGAAGTGAACAGTCTTGTAACTCATTTTTAGAGATATACAACTTTGTAACACCCTTTTTAGCAGTAATAAGCAGTTTATACCTTCCCATTTCTTCTAATATTGTTTGTCTTTAGTGTTAGTACAGATCTTTGTGATGTTCTTTGTCCTTGGAGCTATCTTTCAAGTTGGTACCTTTATGCAGGGATACATATTTTTATAGGTTGTGAGATTTGCAAGGAATAACAATCAATTTTGAGTAGTGAGAGAACATGTTTCTCCTTTATAGAACTTTTATTATTTAGCCTCCTTACAAAGTAATGATGTAAGGATTATGATTTATTGGGTTGTGTAAGAAAGCCTTGTTATTATTGGTTCTGTAGTGTGTCAGTTATGTGTAGTCTTAGATGATCTTTTGGTACATCACCTTAGACAGTAGGTTTTATTTTAATGCAATCCTTCTTACCCTTTTCTCTACAAAGACTTTAGTATAAGCATTATAGGTGGAGTATAAATAGGAAGCTAGCCTTCTCCAGAGGTTCTTTCCAATACAAGTGACCCACAGACCTAGAAACATCCTATGTTTCTCCAGATTGCCAAGTTTCACAACTCAGCAAGGGTGCAAATTTGAGAGACAACAGAAATAATTTCTATTGAAAGATGGATACCTTTGAGCATTAGGCTGTCTTATTAGAGATCTTCTAGGTCTGTTTCTCCCATTCCTTGGTTGAAAGTTTCTTTCTCTAGATCTGGAGCTTTCACCTTTCTCATATCCAAGACCATGCTTGTCTTCAGCCCTTTTCTGACCCTCAAGAATTGCTTCAAGTTTAGCTGAACTTATCTTAAACTTCTTGCATTCATTTGCAACTTCTAGATCATGTTTAAGAATGACAATTTGTCTTTCAAGATGTCTTTCATTATCTTTTCTTTCTTATAGATTAGATTTTAGATGACTAGCAATAATGTCCAATCTATAGCATTCATCAGTTCTTTCTCTTAGAGTTTGATTCAAATCTTCTTCAGTCTTCTTCCTTTGCTCAATTTCTTTGGTAAACCTCATTGCCCTAGATTCCATCTCAACTTTTAGAACAATACTTCTTTGATAGCTTCTCACACTCCTTTGTCTTTTCTTCCAAGGCTTCATTCATGCCATCTTCTTCAGTTGAACTAGATAATTGTAGAAGTAGCTCCTTATTCCTTCCCAAAGACTTCTTTAATTTATCTTTTAACATTTCAATGGTATCATCAGCATCGTTGATTTCATCTTTCAGATTAGATATTTCTGTTTTGGACTGATCAAGATCTTTTAGAGCTAGCTGAAGTTGATCTTTGAGTGAACCCATTGAAAACTCCTTCCAAGATCTTTCCTCAAGATGTCAAGCTTCTTTTAGGGAACCTTACTCTAATACCAATTGCTAAATTAGGTCTGGACAACTGAGAGTAGGGGTGTGAATCAGTTGTCACAGAATTTAACAATTTATTTCTCTTAATCTTCCTTTACAACTTATAATTAAATCAATGATGTAAACATTTCAGCCTTAATCAATAACACATCAGCAGAAACATAAATAGTACACTTTGACACCAAGATTTTTGATGTGGAAACTCGGTTAAGGGAAAAACCATGGTGGGGGTTAACCCACAAAGATTATACTTTGTTAAAAGTATTACAATGAGGAATGCACATGCATTCAAGTTCACTACCCAGAGCTCACTACTCAAAAGAAGGCTCATTGCCTACAAGAAAGAAGAGTTACAATAAATTTGAACTGATATTTGGCATCTATCAATGTTGGATTTTAGTTCCAGTTAAGCATAGAAAACTAACTTGATACACTTCATCCTTACTCTCCTCCTCTTACCGCTCTGCTAGCATCTAAACTTTGATCTCAACTTCTTTTGCAATTACTCCATAGTCACAACACACACACACACCCAAAATCATCTAATTCCATCAGGTATATATATCCAAAATATGATCTACAATCATTTTACCAGTCAGCTTCAAGAACACTTAGAATTTTGTAGAGTACTTTGCTCTATCGGCTAGATCCATACATAATATAAGATGTGTATCAAAACTTGCACTTGCAAATCATCAATCATGTCGGCTACCATCACTAATTATCACACATTGCCCAATAAACAATTTCTATACATCCAAAAATAAGATCATTCACAAGGTCGACCTGTTTTTCTTCTGTCAAACTGAAACCTGATACTCAGAAGCTAATATCTTTTGAGTCCTTCATCTCCGGAGGATGAAACTTTGGATTTAGAGTGTTTGGACAAAGCTTACAACTACCTTAGATCCATAGCAAACCATGCCTTTCCACCAGATAGATCCAAACCAAGATACTGGACCCTGTCACCTACTTTGTTCCTGACTACTCAGATTTAGACAAATTCTGACTCTGACTTCCGGTGTGAACAAATTATGTTATGCGGATGATTGGGATGATCTTAGTTGCCATCAATGACAACACCTATCATGCCTAGAAGTTTCTCTTATCAACAAGCATTTCTTCATTCTCTGGTAACGAATAACTATTCCTAGATCTTCTAGTTTTCTGTTATACCAAACTTTGTCCTAGTCCCCTAGTTAACAATCGATCCTCTTCTCTTTCCATGCAGCCACCTCCTCCACTCTTTAGGTAGTGAATATCAATTCCTCTCTAGTTATAGCTTTTGTCATGGCTGCCAATTGATATCAATCCTTATTTTGTTATATTTCTATTACTCCTAGAGCAACCACCTTATCAAAAAACTATCGACCATATATATCATTCCAAGATAAATTGATGAGTCTTGAATATCAAATGGCATCCCATGTGTGTGAAAGCATGCTCTCCTCCCAACTGACTTCTCCCTGTAGACACCTAAAAATGACTTTCCCCCACAAGCCACTTTCCTACATCTTCACATCACTAATTCACCCTTTACCAATTAATTAAATAAAATCAATTTATTTAATTAATTTACCCTAAACCATTTATCTCTAACCATTCATCTTATTCATCCCTTTTTAATGAATTAATTTAATTAATTTGTTATGATACCTTAGAACATCATCCTCCAAAATTAATTAAATAAATATCCTAATATTTATTTGATTAGTTTCCCTCATCCCCTAATCTAGATTAATTAAATAAAACATATACTTATTTAATTAATCCCCCTAGCCTATGACCTAAATCTAGTCTCATTGAATAAATAGCAATTATTTAATTAGCTACCCTAACCTACTCAACCCCTAGACCCAAATTAATTTTAATATCTAATTAGCTTCCTCACTAATTTCCAACAACCATATTAATTAAGTTAAACACTTAATTAATATGGTCAAACCATCATTAACCCTTATCCCCACACACTTTGAATAAAAGGTAGTTTTTTATTCAAAGGGATCACATGACCCTTCCACCTCACCTTTCCTCTTCCATGTAACAGATCTTTTTAATGCAAATAGCTCACACATGTGTTTTCTAAAAAGACACATGTGTCACATGTCCTCACACACATCAATAAACCTTAATTTTTTATTCACACCATCCCCCACAAAAATAAATTTTTAATTCATTGACAAGTCCTAATCATCCTCACACTCTCCCATCAAAATAAATTTTTTATTCATTCCTCATCCTTCCCAATCTAAATTTAAAATTCACAAATAATTGGAGCCATCTATTATTGTTGATCACATCTCCACCATTTATCTCGACTTTAAATATCTATCATTGTATTCAAATCCCTCCAAAAATGCCTATAAACACAACCCTCCTCTAAGCTATTGTCATATCATCCTTTTGGCATCACCACTATTTCAAAATCTATTGAATGCACAAGACAACTGAGAGTGGTCCAAAACTTTAAATCCTCACAAACATAATCACATTCACATCAGTTCACTTAAACCCTTATTCAATTATGAAGATTAAACATGAAAAATAAATAACAAAAACTTAAACACATAAACATCATTGGGTGCTGCCACAATAATGGGTTACACTTTCTAGGACATTCTAATTTTTGCCGAAATCACATATTTTTAGAAAATATAATGATTTAAGCATTGAAAGGTTCCATTTAAAATATTTTAATTGAAGAGGGTTTGATCAAACCCCCTTAGATTCAAACCCCCTTGTATATAACCCCGCTAGTTTTAAACCATACCTATAATGGAGTCTCCTCTACACCTATCAAAATGCTGATAAAAAACCACTTTTGATTTACCTTTTGGGGGATCAAATGAATTCATTTGAAATTTATGTTTTGTAAGTATGTAGTCCTTATTATAAGCTTCCGAAAAAGTACAAGTTTAAATATATTTAATTTGATTATTATATTTATTTTTTATTTCTTGTGAATGTAAGTTTTTCACCGAACATCAAGTTCTCTATTCTACACACATGAAAAATTAGTAAATTAGTGAAATTTTTTTTGAAAAATATCTATGCCCTAGGTATTGATGTCCTTGTTTCAAAAAAAAAAACTTGAATTCTGATACTATTGATCATGATGTTAGTCATAAACAAACATAGAATAAAAGCACACATTATCCCTTTATTCATCTTGAAAGATACAATGAATTCAAAGAATTCATGAACCCAAGTCTCCGGTGATTAGGTCTTAATCTTCTGACGTTACTCAGAGGTTGATATGTGTTACTGCTTCTATTTTGGGGCCTTACGTAGATCTCATCAGTAAGATAATGTTTCCTATAATGATGCTACACAAAGAGTTATTCTACACAGGATATACTTCAAATATTGTGTCTATCTTTAAATCTTTGCATGATATTTGTCATTTTGACATGCTTTAACCTCAAATATGCTGAATATGTTCAGTTATCTACGTGATGTCTGCATATTTGTATTATTTGCTTAGGATTGTCAATTATTTGCAATTGTGATGATGAAATGCTCTGAAATTGAAAGAAATTGAATGAAATACTTCAAATTAAAGATGAACCTTTAGCTATTGAGCCACATATACAATTAGATACAGTCATGAAGAGAAGAAATCAAACCATATGTTCACCAGGACATTCCACAGCTAGATACAGTCAATGCTAACTTCAAAGGAAAGGTATGAAGACAACACATGCAAGTTGATATGCACTCCAAGGGATGCAAAAAATTAAAGCATATATCAAGAATTCACACATGGATTACTCAAGATTTATGATGGATTGTAATCAAAATAGTCTTCTTCTTCATTAAGTATGCAAGAACATATATGTGTACAATAACTTTGAAATGAGCCTTGAATATTTTAGTAAATAGATTTCAATTAAGTTTCCAATGTTTTAAATGAGGCATCCTTGCACCTTTTATAGAACAAGATGAGGAAGCAGTTACAATTGATCTACGATCAGGATTTATCTATTTAAGATCTATGGTTCACATTTCTCTTTGACTTTGTCAACCTTATCATGTGGTACGCTGGCAACCATCTAGACGGCTTACTTTCTTTTGCAACTGATGCATATATTCCTTTTATGATGCATCTTCATCAGGTTCTTTGTCATCATCTCCGTCATCAGGAGCATCAGGATCTTTGCTTTCAAAATCTTCATCATCCTGATGAGCTTCTCCCTGTACATGGACCTGCATAGATGTCTGGATATTTTCATATGACTGTACTATTCTCTCTATCTCCCTGCCATCTTGAGTTTTTGCTTTGATGGTGGTGTGCCTATGCATTTGATATTTGCCTCAGAGATTCTCTAATTTACTTTTCCTACTGCTGGATGTCTCGTTATAATTCTCCATCTTGACCCTGATCCTCATGATCTTATCCTTAGTTTCTTCTGTCAAGTGATTTAAGGGATCATTAGCTACCTGCTGGAAGTTGCTATGTAGAGCTTTGATTGCAAACTCCTCATCTTGATTTTCTATTTTGCGTTCCGCTTTTCCCTCCAATACTTCTAAAATTTCATCTTCATATGACATCATATCATGTAGTTTCATGCTAATATCTCTTAATTTACTATTGCATCTTTTAAGTACATCACATTCAAATCTAATGTCCTTGTACCATATGTCTATCAACAGTGCATTATTGTTATTTAGCACTTGGTTGCTTATGAGAACTTGAGGATCAATTCTCTTTATTTCCTCCAAGATGGTCAAAATTTTCTCCAGCTGAAAAGACCTCTTCCCGATCTCCATCTGCAATTTATCAACTTTTCTCCTGGAGACACTTAAAGAATTCCATCTCTTTAAAGAGGCTTTTACCACTTCTTCTACCTCATCAAATGTGGATAACATCCACTTTCTCATTATGGATGACTCATGCTTCATGAGATCCAGTTTATTTACTTCATCCTAAGAAATAACAGTCAATGGGACTGCATGATCATTAGATGCATCATTAGGGTTAATTAACCCTCTTATATATGCATGCAGCTGAGTAATGTGCTCTTTATGTTGCTTATTCTTCTCCTTATCTATTTTAACTCTTTGAGTTAATGAATGAATAATGTCCTTACCTTCCTGGCCTTCTTGATCTTCATTGGCAAATCCCAAATCTACTGTAGTAATCTGGAATTCATCTAGAGTGATCTTGTCATTTTCTTTATCAACTGTAGGAACAGCTACCTGGGCTGTTCTCCTGCCTGTATTAGGATCCCTTCGTATTGTAGAAGTTATTCTAGCCTTCCTCTTTGGCTTTATCAGGGTTTCTGTAAATAATGTGGATACATCAAATTCCTGTATCTATATGCCTGACTCTTCGCCAATTTCTTTCTTGAGCCACTGAGGAATTGGATCCTTTGACTATTGGTCTCCATCATTATCATGATGATCACCCCGATCTTCAATATCCACCATCATGTTTGATGGTGAGGGTGATCTTCTCTTTTCTTCCTCATGATGTTCCTCATGAAGGTGATCTTTAGGTATATCCTCCTGTTGAGGAACTTCCTTTTCTGGAGGGTGATCCTGTTGATCATCTTCATGTTTATCTTGATCTTGATCTTTTGCTTCCTCCATGGGCTTCTCATCCACCTTGGTGATCTCCTCATCATGAGGCATGTTAGCTTCTGTGGATGTCCCTATATCTATATTAGGTATAACAACCTGATGTGCAATTGTAATTTGTTTTACAGTTGTAACAATTACGTTTTGTACCTTTAGGGCAGGATCATCTAATGTATCCCTTTCTTCTCCTCACTAATCCTGGACTTCAACTATCTTGGGTCCAACAGGTACTTCCTTTTGTTGTTGCTCACCCACATCCAAAGTGTGACTCTCTATCTCTGCCATCTTTACTTCTTCAACATTTTCTTCTTTATCCTGGATACCTCCTTGATTTTCAGGACTTGCATCCTGTCTATAGGTAAGATCAATTATTGCAGGATTGGTTACCTGCTCAATCAATGTATCAAGCCCCATCTCTTGGTCTACCTTTTCTGGGCTCTTCTCTTTCCCTGATACCACTTGCTTCATTTCCTCTAATACTATTTGTACTAATGGAGTTCCATGAGGAGTTATCCGAGTGCCAGCAGCAAGTGCCTCCATTCCTTGTGAAGTTACATCTTTCACCACCTCATCATCAGATAGGTCGACTATCTCATCTAATGAGATTAAACCACTTTGAAGTATTTTAGAGGTTCCTTTTACTTGTTCTTCTGCTTGCTCAGTTTTAAACTTCACAATGGTGGGAAGTGGAACATTATGTTGCAATTCCTTCTTAAATACTTCCCCACCTGCTCCCCTCAACATTATGGGAGTTTGTTTTATTTCACCCCTCATAGAAGTCCTTGGTTTCGTAGGCGTAGTGGCTACCACCTGAGGTGCTTTTCTTTTCCTTGTGAAGGATATAGGGCCTCCCTCTTCTTCAGATTCTTCTTCTAAAGGGATATCCTTCTCTTTATTCATATGTGAGGCTTGATCCTCCTCATATGCAATAGTAGGTTGTACAGTTGGGCTCTGGATCTGTTTAGCCCTTTGTTTATCCCAAGGAGGCTGTACTGACAATGCTAATGCTTGTCTGGATCCTGATGCATCTTCAACTGGCACTATCACCCTTTCCACTATAACCCCTTTGGGTTCAGTATCAATTTTCTTTCCTCTTGGAGGTCTTTTACTTTTCTCAGGAGGTGGTACCTTTTCTCCTTTAGTCTTTCTCTTCTTAATTAAGAAGTCATCATATTCATCTTCAACAATTTCCTATCTTTTCTTCTTGTTGTCCTCCATGATGACAACACCTTTTTTTATTTAGTACATTTATTTGCTCATCCACCCAAGCTTGGGTTAGTTGTAATATCCTGCCTGTGAATGGATCTAAGGAGATATCCTCCTGCATAGTGAGATCTAGAGTAGAGATGGTATCATTATATATCTTTTTCTCTTCATATTCATTAGCCATTATCATTCCATCATCTTTCTTCAGTTGTGCTAGGATGGAGATGCAATCAAAGGTCTTGATTTGGTTAAGTGTTAACCTTTGATACCTTCTTCAGGCTTCAGCTTCATCTTCACAATCTGTCCAGAAGTCTTCAAGGTTCCTTCGATGGATGGGTTTCCCCATGATCTTCTACATCCTCCCATATGGATCATATGATCTTACTAATGGAAAAGGCTAGAAATTCATCCTTGCTAGACCATCTATGGCCTTCTTTACATTCTCAGAATCTGGGCACATATACCAGCCCATTGCAATTGGAAACAAAACTAGTGGAAGCTTGTTGTTTGCCTTATAGGCATTTAGTATTGTAGAGATTTGTCTTAGAAACTCCATTAAGACAACTGCATCTGTAGGGTACCTTGGGAGCATGAGAGGCTCCCCCTCAAAACCTTCAATCCTGATATAGGAGAAAGTGGCAAATTGGATAAACTAGTCTCCATGCCTGTAGATAACTTCCTGAGCCTCCATGCTCAGTCTCTTGGTTCTATCTTCTTCCATTGTTCTCACCAGGTGCATAGAGAATGCATCATTTACCAACTTGTAATCCTGGAGGTAATTCACTCTTTGCAGTTGGGGATGATGATCCCATATGTGTGCATCATTGGTTGTGCCTCCAATTTTTCCATTTGTAATCAATGCATCAAATGTACCCTTGTAGGCACATGAATAAACTATATATGAGGTCATATAGAAGGAACAATCCAGACCTCCAAGGTTCATCAACTGCTCATCCAGAGCATCACTTATCATCTTGGCCCACATTAGCTTGTTATCTGTGTAGAGACACATCAAGATGACTGCATACATCCAGTCCTTAAAACTTCCAGCATCAGGCTAGCCTGTCACTCTACTTAGCAATGCTATCATGTACTGGTACTCATCATCAAAGTCAAATTTATATAAATGTACAGGAAGTTTAGTTGCTGTAGGATAAGGACTATTGTTCGCCCTCCATTGATACATTTTCTTCCTAGCAGACTTCTTGTTGTTCTCATTATTCTACTTTCGACTTCCTCAAATCTATGTTGGAAACCTTCATGCCTAACGACAAACTGAAAGTGGCAGCAATACCCTTGATTGACAGATCAACATATATTCTTCCATGCTTCTCTACCCTCCTTGTTTCTGGGTTATAGTTTCTTGCACACTCAACAACCAGCTCAGGGGTTTCCATGGAATAGGGAAAGCTGGCCTCATTCCACATCCCAGATACAAAAACCGCATCCAGCAGGGTGCTATTATTCTTCTCATCACTCATTTTTACTGACCAGGTAGCCAGATCTATATTTCCCTGGTGTGTGTCTGTAATGGCTCCGTATTTGAATTGAACACCCCCAGGATGAGCAAACATCAGTTTTAGGAATTCTGCCTCTGACTTAGCTAACTGCTTGTCCGCCATGAGTGTCTGCAATAGAATCAAGGCTTGTCTTACAATTTTATATCACATGCATGTATATACATTATATTCTATTAATCATCATGCATATTATAGTTTTTCATCATCTAGTTTATCTTGATTTGCATGACTTCAAACCAGTAAATACCATGATACCTGGATATGTGAAACATGACAACCAGAGAGTTTCAAATTACTTACCTGATGCGCTTATCCTCTTGATTATGCTAATGATCATCTGAAATGAATTCAATTACCAACAGTGCTCTCGTATCTCGCCAGGTGTAAGCTATATGCATCCACAGGTGATCTTATGAGGATTTGTGAACTCTACTCTGTAAAAACTTGTTTATCGCAGGGTAAGTGCAAAATGACTCGGTAAATTCATTTTAAACCTATGCATCGGGTCACCTAGGGAAAATTAAATGCAAATTAAATGCAACAACTGATTCCTCGTACGTAACTACCAAATCTTGCCAGGTGTATGTATCGGGTTCATAATCGGCGGGAACCACCTACCACATCTATATGCATTTAATGTTATGGCGGTGAGGCGCGGGGTGATCTCTAAAGATTGAGTGATATTCTGAATATTGGGTGATATTCAAAATATCAGGGGATGTTTGAAATGTCTAGTGATGTTTATAATATCACCCCCTTAGACTAAAATGACCTCCCGTCGAAATATCAGGATGACGTCATCAGGATAATGACTTGGTTTAGCATTGTGGCTTTATGACGTCATCATCATGTTATGTAGGAAGGGTCATGTTTGGAAATATACCTCCTCAAGGTAAAAAGAATTGTGATGTCATCATTAGGTTTATTTCTTCAATTATCAAGTTTGGATGACGTCAGCAAGATATTGGTTCGGGGTGATATTTTGTGACAGGCTGATATTCAAATATCGGGGTGATATTCAAATATCAGGGTGATGTTTAGGAATATGATCGTCGCAAAAATATGATATTGTTCAACAGGTAGATATTGTTATCGCATAAAGTTAATGTCCAGATGTTCAGAGCAAATGATTTTATCAGGTGATAATATTAGATCGGGGTGATCTTTTGTAAGATGACTGATGTTGAGAAATATGATCCACCCATGAAATTGGTAAGAGGATAGGCCTTTAGCCAAATGATATCAAAGACTGATCCAAACATCACAAGTCAGCAGTATGTTATCAATGAAAAGGATAGTGGAGAATGGTACTCAGCTATCAGGCATATCCTAATCACTGGAAGGTGTCCTCCTAGACTGCAGGCTTCACAAAGAAGAGCCTTGAAGATAAAATCCCAAAAGTACATGATGAAAGCAGAAATACTTTTCAAGAAAAATTATGAAGCAATATACTTGAGATGCTTAGAAAAGCCAGAAGCAGATAAAGTTTTATCAGAGCTACATGACAAGTTTGGTACAACACATGGCTCATCCTTGGCCACTACACATGCAATCCTCAGAGCAGGATATTATTGGCCCACAATTTTTAAGGACACAGCTGAACACATTAAATGCTATCATGTATGTCAGGTAGCTGCTAACAGAGAAAATTATGATGCACAACCTTTGCAACCAGTGATGGAGGCGCGCCCATTTGCACAATGGGGCATGGATTTCATAGGACCTATTAATCCTCCATCATCGTCAGGCCACAGGTATGTTTTAACAATTATTGATTATTGTACCAGGTGGACTAAAGCCACTAGTAGCAAGACTTGCAGCACAGAAGATGTCATCAGATTTCTGGAAAGTAACATAGTCACCAGGTATGGGGTTCCCTATGCTCTGGTAAGTGATAACGGCTATGCTTTTACTTCAACCAAATTGTCAAGTTGGACCTTTGACTATGGGATCATATTGAAGTTCTCATCTAATTATTATCCCTAAGGGAATGGATTGGTAGAATCCACCAATAAAAATTTGCTGAATATCATAAAGAAGTTAGTAGACAAGAACCCTAGGGAATGGAATACACTTTTAAAATATGCCTTATGGGTAGACAGAACCAGAAACAAGGCTGCATTAGGAAACTCACCTTATCATTTAGTCTATGGGGTAGATCCAATCCTCCCTGTTAACCTGAAGATTCCTACCTTGCAGTTTGCCCAAGAGTACTTAGGCATAGACAATAACCATGAAGTCAATTTGCTTCAGCTGATGCACCTAGAAGAGAAAAGAAGTCAGGCAATTGATCAATTTGCCAAACATCAAGCTGTTGTCAAATGCTACTTTGATAGAAGAGCCAAAGTTAAAGCATTTAGGATATCTGATTTAGTCCTGATGTGGGATAAAGCCCATGAGAGGAAAGGATACCATGGTAAGTTTGATAAATTATGGATAGGTCCCTTCCAAATTTTTGAGATCTTAGGGGACAGTACTTTCAGGCTTAAGAACTTGACAGGTGAGGATGTTCCATTACCAATTAATGGATAGTTCCTCAAACATTATTTCCAAGCCTGAGTAGCTTCATGATAGTCATGTGTATCATAATGTATATTTGTATAGTTGTTTGTATAGTGTTTTGTTTTGTTTTTGCTTTGTTTGCTTGTTGAGTTTTGGTTTTGGTTAGTCAGGATGATGCAGCTCATCACCCTAGAAAATAACAAAATTGTTGAGATTCAAGTGATGAGAACACATTTACATATAGGTTGTGACTCATTTTGAGAAAGTCATCATGATCGGGTCTATGATATCTTCTCATCAGGGTACCTTTTCCTAACCAAAGTGATTTCTTCACAATGACTCACCTAACAGCCTTGGGTTTGTTGAACACACAAGTATAGGTGTTAAGTGAAAAATCTAAAGGGACTCCCTTGCTACCAATGCAATCTCCAACCTAAAACAGCAAGTGACTATACCTTGCATTTTGAGCTTACATGATGATATCAGATATATGAAGTATAAATTTTGAAAAATATAACATTAGGCCATCTAAGTAACCTTACTGGGGCTATAGATGCCTGCTGGTAGCAAGGCTCTATCCAGGTTGGCTATGAGAGATGATCTCCAACTATGTAGCTTAACATTAGTTACTCATGTTTTCAACTTGCTTTCAAGATGAGGATAATTAATCATTTGCACACTACTGATCCTTTGTTAGCATTGTTACCATGAGGACATTTTGTCATTCAGAAAGATTATGATGCTCATGCTTAGAAAGAGTTAGAATGCTATGTTAGAATGTGTTCACCTCACTTGAATCATTGGAATTTTGATGTTTTCTTTGGTGGCAAGTTGTTGTGTGGTTACACAACACGCCCCATTTTGACTTGACAAAATAGGGACCCAACTTTTTGTTTGTTTTTGCTTGTATTTTTTGCTTGTTGGCGATCTGGTAAAAGTAAGTCAATGTAGATGATCCTGCATAAAGGGGAATGGGTAAGTCATCATGATAAGGTCAGTTTTTTAAAGTTAACATTTCATGTCAATAACCTCATAGGTGGATAGAGTACAAAATTTCATGTAGGTTTGCCTTTTTTATCACCCAGATATTCCTTAGGGAACAAAAGTTATGATGAGTCAAAGATCTGGTCAAACCTGATATTCCGAGGGGAGGATCATATTTCTCAACATCAGTCATCTTACAAAAGATCACCTCGATCTAATATTATCACTTGATAAAATCAATTGCTCCGAACATCCGAACGTCAACTTTATGTGATAACAATATCTACCTGTCGAACAACGTCATATTTTCACGAAGATCATATTCCTAAACATCGCCCTGATATTTGAATATCGGCCTGTCACAAAATATCACCCCGAACCAATATCTTGCTGACGTCATCTAAACTCGATATTCGAAGAAATAAACCTAATGATGATGTCACCATTCTTTTTACCTCGAGGAGGTATATTTCCAAACATGACCCTTCCTACATAACATGATGATGATGTCATAAAGCCACAACGCTAAACCAAGTCATTATCCTGATGACATCATCCTGATATTTCGACGGGAGGTCATTTTAGTCTAATTGGGTGATATTATAAACATCACTAGACATTTTGAACATCCCCTGATATTTTGAATATCACCCGATATTAAGGATATCACCCGATCTTTAGAGATCACCCCGCACCTAGCCGCCATAACATTAAATGCATACAGATGTGGTAGGTGGTTCCTGCCAATTATGAACCTGATACATACACCTCGCAAGATTCGGCAGTTACATATGAGGAATCAGCTGTTGCATTTAATTTGCATTTAATTTGCCCTAGGTGACCCTATGCATAGGTTTAAAATGAATTTACCGAGTCATTTTGCACTTACCCTGCGATAAACAAGTTTTTACAGAGCAGAGTTCACAAATCCTCACAAGATCAGCTATGGATGCATATAGCTTACACTTGGCGGGATATGAGAGCACTGTTGGTAATTGAATTCATTTCAGACGATCATTAGCATAATCAAGAGGATAAGCGCATCAGGTAAATAATTTGAAACTCTCTGGTTGTCATCTTTCGCATGTCCAGGTATCATGGTATTTACTAGTTTGAAGTCATGCATATCAAGATAAACTAGATGATGAAAAACTATAATATGCATGATGATTAATAGAATATAACGTATATAATGCATGTGATATAAAATTGTAAGACAAGCCTTGATTCTATTGTAGGCACTCATGGCGGACAAGTGGTTAGCTAAGTCAAAGGTAGAATTCCTAAAACTGATGTTTGCTCATCCTGGGGGTGTTCAATTCAAATACAGAGCCATTACAGATACACACCAGGGAAATACAGATCTGGCTACCTGGTCATTAAAAATGAGTGATGAGAAGAATAATAGCGCCCTGCTGGATGTAGTTTTTGTATCTGGGATGTGGAATGCGGCTGGTTTTCCCTACTCCATGGAAACTCCTGAGCTAGTTGTTGAGTGTGCAAGAAACTATAACCCAGAAACAAGGAGGGTAGAGAAGCATGGTTGAATATATGCTGATCTGTCAATCAAGGGTATTGCTGCCACTTTCAGTTTGCCGTTAGGCAAGAAGGTTGCCAACATAGATTTGAGGAAGTCAGAAGTAGAATATAAGAACAACAAGAAGTCTGCTAGGAAGAAAATGTATCAATGGAGGGCGAAGAATAGTCCTTATCCTGCAGCAGCTAAACTACCTGTACATTTATATAAATTTGACTTTGATGATGAGTACTAGTACATGATAGCATTGCTAAGCAGAGTGACAGGCCAGCCTGATGCTAGAAGTTTTAAGGACTAGATGTATACAGCCATCCTGATGTGTCTCTACACAGACAGCAAGCCAATGTGGGCCAAGATGATAAGTGATGCTCTGGACGAGTAGCTGATGAACCTTGGAGGTCCGGATTGTTCCTTCTATATGATCTCATATATAGTTTATTCATGTGTCTACAAGGGTACATTTGATGCATTGATTACAGATGGAAAAATTGGAGGCACAACCAATGATGCACACATATGGGATCATCATCCCCAACTGCAAAGAGTGAATTACCTCCAGGATTACAAGCTGGTAAATGATGCATTCTCTATGCACCTGGTGAGAACAATGGAAGAAGATAGAACCAAGAGACTGAGCATGGAGGCTCAGGAAGTTATCTATAGGCATGGAGCCTGGTTTATCCAATTTGCCACTTTCTCCTATATTAGGATTGAAGGTTTTGAGGGGGAGCCTCTCATGCTCCCAAGGTACCCTATAGATGCAGTTGTCTTAATGGAGTTTCTAAGACAAATCTCTATAATACTAAATGCCTATAAGGCAAACAACAAGCTTCCACCATTTTTGTTTCCAGTTGCAATGGGCTGGTATATGTGCTTAGATTTTGAGAATATAAAGAAGGCCATAGATGGTCTGGGCAGATTGTGAAGATGAAGCTGAAGCTTGAAGAAGAAGGTATCAAAGGTTTACACTTAACCAAATCAAGACCTTTGATTGCATCTCCATCCTAGCACAACTGAAGAAAGATGATGGAATGATAATGGCTAATGAATATGAAGAGAAAAAGATATATAATGATACCATCTTTGCTCCAGATCTCACTATGCAGGTGGATATCTCCTTAGATCCATTCACAGGCAAGATATTATAGCTAACCCAAGCTTGGGTGGATGAGCAGATAAATGTACTAAAGAAAAAAGCTGTTGTCATCACAGTGGACAACAAGAAGAAAAGATAGGAAATTGCTAAAGATGAATATGATGACTTCTTAATTGAGAAGAGAAAGACTAAAGGAGAAAAGGTACCACCTCCTGAGAAAAGCAAAAGACCTCCATGAGGAAAGAAAATTGATACTGAACCCAAAGGGGTTATAGTGGAAAGGGTGATAGTGCCAGTTGAAGATGCATCAGGATCCAGACAAGCATCAGCATCATCAGCACAGCCTCCTCGGGATAAACAAAAGGCTAAACAAATCCAGAGCCCAACTGTACAACCTACTATTGCATATGAGGATCAAGCCTCACATAAGAATAAAGAGAAGGATATCCCTTTAGAAGAAGAATATGAAGAAGAGGGAGGCTCTATATCCTTCACAAGGAAAAGAAAAGCACCTCAGGTGGTAGCCACTACACCTAAGAAACCAAGGACTTCTATGAGGGGTGAAATAAAACAAACTCCCATAATGTTGAGGGGAGGAGGTGGGGAAGTATTTAAGAAGAAATTGCAACATAACGTTCCACTTCCCACCATTGTGAAGTTTAAAACTGAGCAAGCAGAAGAACAAGTAAAAGGAACCTCTAAAATACTTCAAAGTGGTTTAATCTCATTAGATGAGATAGTCGACTTATCTGATGATGAGGTGGTGAAAGATGTAAATTCACAAGGAATGGAGGCCCTTGCGAGTGGCACTCGGATAACTCCTCATGGAACTCCATCAGTACAAACAATATTAGAGGAAATGAAGCAAGTGGTATCAGGGAAAGAGAAGAGCCCAGAAAAGGTAGCCCAAGAGATGGGGCTTGATACATTGATTGAGCAGGTAACCGGTCTTGCAGTAATTGATCTTACCTATAGACAAGATGTAGGTCCTGAAAATCAAGGAGGTATTCAGGATAAAGAAGAAAATGTTGAAGAAGTAAAGATGGTAGAGATAGAGAGTCACACTTTGGATGTGGGTGAGTAACAACAAAAGGAAGTACCTATTGGACCCAAGATAGTTGAAGTCTAGGATCAGGGAGGAGAGGAAAGGGATACATCAGATGATCCTGCCCTAAAGGTACAAACGGTAATTGTTACAACTACGAAACAAATTACAGTTCCAGATCAGGTTGGTATACTTAAGATAGATACAGGGACATCCACATAAGCTAACATGCCTCATGATGAGGAGATCACCAAGGTGGATGAGAAGCCCATGGAGGAAGCAAAAGATCAAGATCAAGATAAACATGAAGGTCAACAGGATCACCCTCCAGGAAAGGAAGTTCCTCAATAGGAGAATATATTTAAAGATCACCTTCATGAGGAATGTCATGAGGAAGAAAAGAGAAGATCACCCTCACCATCGAACATGATGGTGGATACTGAAGATCGGGGTGATCATCATGATAATGATGGAGACCAACAGTCAAAGGATCCAATTCCTCAGTGGCTCGAGAAAGAAATTGGCGAAGAGTCAGGCATAGGGATATAGGAATTTGATGTATCCACATTATTTACAGAAACCCTGATAAAGCCAAAGAGGAAGGCTAGAATAACTTCTGCAATACGAAGGGATCCTGATATAGGCAAGAGAACAGCCCAGGTAGCTATTCCTACAGTTGATAAAGAAAAGGGCAAGATCACTCTGGATGAATTCCAGATTACTACAGTAGATTTGGTATTTGCCAATGAGGATCAAGAAGGCCAGGAAGGTAAGAACATTATTGATTCATTAACTCAAAGAGTTAAAAGAGAGAAGGAGAAGAATAAGTAGCATAAAGAGCACATTGCTCAGTTGCATGCATATATAAGAGGGTTAATTAACCCTGATGATACATCTAATGATCATGCAGTCCCATTGACTGCTATTTCTTAGGATGAAGTAAATAAACTGGATCTCATGAAGCATGAGTCATCCATAATGAGAAAGTGGAAGTTATCCACATTTGATGAGGTAGAAGAAGTGGTAAAAGCCTCTTTAAAGAGATGGAATTCTTTAAGTGTTTCCAGGAGAAAAGTTGATAAATTACAGATGGAGATCGGGAAGAGGTCTTTTCAGCTGGAGAAAATTTTGACCATCTTGGAGGAAATAAAGAGAATTGATCCTCAAGTTCTCATAAGCAACCAAGTGCTAAATAACAATAATGCATTGTTGATAGACATATGGTACAAGGACATCAGATTTGAATGTGATGTACTTAAAAGGTGCAACAGTAAATTAAGAGATATCAGCATGAAACTACATGATATGATGTCATATGAAGCTAAAATTTTAGAAGTATTGGAGGGAAAGGCAGAAGGCAAAATAGAAAATCAAGATGAGGAGTTTGCAATCAAAGCTCTACATAACAACTTCTAACAGGTAGCTGATGATCCCTTAAATCACTTGACAAAAGAAACTAAGGATAAGATCATGAGGATCAGGGTCAAGATGGAGAATTATAATGAGACATCCAGTAGCAGGAAAAGTAAATTAGAGAATCTCTGAGGCAAATATCAAATGCATAGGCATGCCACCATCAGAGAAAAAACTCAAGATGGTGGGGAGATAGAGAGAATAGTACAATCATATGAAAATATTCGGACATCTATGCAGGTCCATGTACAGGGAGAAGCTCATCAGAGTGATGAAGATTTTGAAAGCAAAGATCCTGATGCTCTTGATGACGGAGATGATGACAAAGAACCTGATGAAGATGCATCATAAAAGGAATATATACATCAGGTGCAAAAGAAAGTAAGCCATCTAGATGGTTGCCAGCTGGCAATCGGTGCCACATGATAAGGTTGACAAAGTCAAAGAGAAATGTGAACCATAGATCTTAAATAGATAAATCCTAATCATAGATCAATTGTAACCGCTCCCTCATCTTGTTCTATAAAAGGTGCAGGGATGCCTCATTTAAAAAATTGGAAACTTAATTGAAATCTGTTTGCTGAAATATTCAGGGCTCATTTCAAAGTTATTGTATACATATATGTTCTTGCATACTTAATGAAGTAGAAGACTGTTTTGATTACAATCCATCATAAATCTTGAGTAATCTGTGTGTGAATTCTTGATATATACTTTGATTTGTTGTGTCCCTTGGAGTGCATATCAACTTGCATGTGTTGTCTTCATACCTTTCCTTTGAAGTTAGCATCGACTGTATCTAGCTATGGAATGTCCTGGTGAACATATGGTTTGATTTCTTCTCTTCATGATTGTATTTGATTGTATATGTAGCTCAATAGCTGAAGGTTCATCTTTAATTTGAAGTATTTCATTCAATTTCTTTCAATTTCAGAGCATTTCATCATCACAATTGCAAATAATTGACAATCCTAAGCAAATAATACAAATATGCAGACATCCCATAGATAACTGAACATATTCAACATATTTGAGGATAAAGCATGTCAAAATGAAAAATATCATTTAAAGATTTAAAGATAGACACAATATTTCAAGTATATCCTATGTAGAATAACTCTCTGTGTAGCATCATTACAGGAAACATTATCTTACTGATGAGATCTATGTAAGGCCCCAAAATGGAAACAGTAACACACATCAACCTCTGAGTAATGTCAGAAGATTAAGACCTAATCACCAGAGACTTGGGATCATGAATTCTTTGAATTCATTGTATCTTTCAAGATGAATAAAGGGTTAATGTGTACTTTTATTCTATGTTTGTTTATGACTAACATCATGATCAACATAAATTGGCGCTAGAAGGATGGCTATCCATAGGATGAGGATCATCATCAGTTCTTCAGGTGATGATAAAGATTGTAAGGTAACACTCAGACACCGCTAAATTTCCAGAGCTAGACATAAATATTTGTTGTTCTGAGTTGATATACGCTAATCTTGTGTAAAGTTTGAGAAATCAATCATAAATATTGCAATCTTTACAGTAGATCAGCATGTATTTGCAAAGGTCAGCCTTATTTTGGGTAGGTTTGTCCAAGCTTTAAGGTATCCTGCTTTAGAAACCCGATATCAACTTGCGAGTGTTTCCAAACCAAAAATCACCTCATATTTGCAGTATAGCTGCAAATATTCTGTAAATACTAGGTCAATTTCCAATCCTGACCATAAATATACTCACTGCTGGTATAGTCCAACTGATATTTACAAAGTTCCAGCCAATTTGCCTCAAAATTGAGAAATCCTAGCTCATAGGATAAATACCAGGTCACGATCCACTGGACCTTTCGATGAATTACCTGTTAGGGGGTTGAGACCTAGAACTGTAGACATCCATCACACTCCAGGATCTAGTGCATCAGGAGCATCACCAAAGCCTCCTCCTGTAACTCCTATTGGTTTGCAAGTACCTTCAGGGTTATCTGTGACACCTCCTATCCAACCTCAACCCCATGCCCAACCTCCTCCGATTGCGATGTCATTCTTTGTAGTAGAGTCACCATTGACCTTTACTACATATCACGATTTACCAAAGAATCCAGACAAACTTTGTCTAAAATATCATCCGTATCAAGATGCGGATGATCACATCAGAACTTTTAAAGAAGCTTGCTGCAGGGCAAGAATAGCACATCAGGATGTTGTATGCAAACTATTTCCTTTTTCCTTAGCAGAAGAGGCTTATAATTGGTATATTAGTCTTGGTCGAGGCTCTGTTAGATCATGGGACATCCTAGAGAAAGCTTTCACTGATAGGTTCAAGGTACCAATAGATCCTTCAATAAACTATCACCTATTTGCCACAATCAAGCGGTTTGAAGGTGAACCTATTGCCAATTTTAATGCTAGGTTCTAGAAAATGTTATCCAAGTTAGTCACTCCATATGTTGTAGTAGATGCTGCTACTAGGAGTATCTATTATTCAGCTCTGGATCCTTTAACTTCCATGTTCATCAGGAGAGCACACCCTGAAATCACAATGTTAACAAGAGCTTTTCAGGAGGCTATCAAAGTGAATTAGCAGTTAGTCCCTACTCCTACTCTGAATATTGCATTCCCTACACTTCCTGGCATGTATCCAACATGTCCTGCACAATATCCTCCACAGCCATAGTACAATGGAGCTATGGTACCTCTGGTAGTCATGCAAACACCATTGCAGATATCTCCATTGAGTATCATGCCCCCTCCTCCTAATGGAAATGGTCAAATACCATAGTATCTAAGTCAGACACAAGTGCCCTAGGGAGTGGATCAAAATAATAACATTGGATCCTCTTTCTTCAAGCCTCAAACTGAAAATGTAGTAGCTAAGGTTTAGGAAGAAAAGGAAGAGATCAAAGAAATATTAGCTCAACTAAGGAAGCTTACAACTAAGATCACTCATTTGAGAAGCCAAAATTTCTACTCTCAGCCTAACCAGAACAGAGGCTATAACAATGATAGACCTAGTTATCCTGATAGGGGGTACAACAACAATAATTTCAACAATAGTGGTGGAAATAATGATAACCCTCAAAGACAGCCTAGAGTATGGAACTCCAGGCCAAATAATGGCTCACTACCATCACCTTTAGATAATCAGCCACCTGGTGAAGCTAAACAGACTACTAGAGTCAATCTTGCTGAGGCAACCCTCACCAATTGGTGTAGAATACACAATACAAATGCTCATGTAGAACTAGACTATCCACAATTTAGAATTGCTGCTACCATTTTCCAGACATAAGTGTCTAATACTTCTGGAAATCCCCCTCAGGTGGAGGGAAATGAAATTGTCCCCTGTAGATATGACTGCATTTGTATTGGAAAGTTATACTGATCAGCAAACTATGTCATCCCACTAGAATTACAACTTGGCATGTGAAGAATCTGCCATGGCTTTTGAGTCAAAATATGTTTTGCCCTTTGAAGATGAGAACGAGCCCTCAAATGAGCCTGAGGAGGTGCATGCTGACCAGCAACAATATCAGGGTAAGCACAATTATAATCTGAGAAGTAACTCCAACAGACCTACTAGTCCATTAACCAGTTCCTTACCTCTGAATAATTTTAACACACCTCCTAATCCCAAGGCAAGTAACAATCCAAGATTTCCAAAGGTAAATGCACAATATCTATCACCACAAAATACAGTATCAAAAGTTGTTGGCCTACCTCATGAATCTGACAAACTAGTCACATATCTGGCAGATGAGATGAAGAAGGTAAAGATCAGCCTGTCTCTATCAGAGTTGTTGAAAACTCCTGCAATTAAGAAGGCATTTATGAAATCACTAGATGATCCTACTCCTAGAGAGGATAGTCACCCCCTAGGTCAGCCTAGCAATAGGGATCATGCTGCTAAAGATAACACTGTCAAACATAAAGTGCCAGCTATGGTCCAAGCTATAGAAACCTCCCACATGACCTTGTATAGGGACAAAAGCAAGTCACCACCTTTCCTCCTTACCATAAGGATGTTTAGCAAGAATTTACACAATTGTTTGGTAGATTCAGGTGCATCTACAAATATCATGCCTCTGTCTATATGCAATGCTTTAGGACTGCATCCTGCTAAATCCCTAAAGAAGGTGACACAGCTAGATAAAACAGAAGTAAGTGTAGTAGGAGAGTTAACCCATATCCACATGCAACTAGCATCTAATTCTAGGATCCAATATTACATTGATATCCAGGTGGTAGACACACCTGATACATATGGGATGTTGCTCAGTAGAGACTGGTCTAAAACCCTCAATGGATATATGTCCACTGACTTCAATCATATGTGGTTACCTTGGAAAGGTATACCTAACTAGATAAGAATAGATGCTGAGCCTAGAATGAAGCACATGATCACCGAGTACAACAAAACAAACGAGATCACGTACGTGAGTGTTGAACCTGAAGTTTATGCCATTAAACCACAGACTATCAGGATAGAAGAGATCCTGATGCTTGACTTTCATCATCATAATGGCGATCATCAGGAGGACCTACCAACTACAGAACCTGATAATAATTTTGAGAATGAGAATGAAATAGATTACTTCAGAAACTTTGAAATGCATCTGTCCAAATAGGTAGAACGCTATCGATTATTAAATATACCTGTTCATGACATTTTTATTGATGGCTGGTGCAGATTACACGACAAGGCACATTCAGAGAAAACTTGTGAAACATGCTTAGATATGATGGAGCTGGAGCAGACATGCAGTGAGGCATCATCATCATCTGAGGTAAGTTCTGCATCTGGTGATGATAATGATATTGATTTTTGTTTGTCTTCTGCAGGAAGCACAAGTGTGGTAATAAGTCATGATGGGGGTCATATTCTGAGAACAAAAGAAATTCTAGTATATGACCAGATAAATGTTAAGAAGAAAGAGAAAATCATCTTAGGGAGTGATTGTCTAATGGAGTTAGATTATGAATTATCTGATGAAGACAAAGGCAATAACTTGACCGGATTTGAGGAGTTTTTATCAGGAGAAATTAAAAAGATAATAGAACAAAAGAAGCATCCACAAGATGCACTGACTGAAGGATGGTGTAGGTTGCATGAGGCACCTCACTCAGAAACTGCCTGCTCATTATGTTTTCATATTTTAAAGAGGCACATAGTGCATAATTCAGAAGATCATTCCCCTGATATTGAAACAAAAGAAGAAGAATTAGCTTCCCAAAAGAAGGGGAGGGTGAGTTCTAAGAAAGCTGAAATTCCTAAGTTAAAATGGATATCAGGTGGAGTAGCTGCCAGAGCTACGAAGAGGAAGGAAGGCTTACCTAAGCCTCCTACTAAAGATAAACCATAGATCTTGAGATTTGATGGATCCAAGTCCAAACAAGGTGCTGATGTAGGAATTGATCTCATTGATACATCAGGAAAGTCTTACTTAGCAGCCTATAGATTACAGTTCCCCTACACTAACAATGTAACAGAGTATGAAGCTCTGATTCATGGGATACTGTTTTCTCTTAAGAAGAAGGTAAAAATTCTGTATGTCTTGGAGACTCAGAATTAGTTGTCAGACAGGTAAGAAGAATTTACTCTTGCAACTATAAGAAATTGTTGAATTATAGACAAAGAGGCTGGGATTTGATTGGAGATTTTGACGCATTTAATATCACCCATGTACCCAGAGAACAGTACCATAGAGCATATGCTCTAGCCCAGGCTGCTAGTACTTTAGAGCCATTGTCTATATCAGGCCTAAAGAGGTTTTTAGTAGAGCTGGTATCGGTGCCATCAGTACCTGATAATGTTACTAATCTCTAGGTTTTTGACGATGATCAGCATATCTTAGATTTCATATCCAATAGGGATATATTTGATGCTCAAATCATAGATGAGAATAATGTGGAAGATCACGTTTGGGAAGAAGAAGAAATATTAGAGCTGCCTAGCAATAGGATCCCCAAAGGTATGATTGAGTTAGAGAGAGCCTTTGACTTGGATAATATGTTGAAGTAGAAGGACCTTCCAAAAGCTGATGGAGGACAGTATTCACAAGTGAATATTGGACAAAATAATGACAAGAGAAATGTCTTGATTGGTAAGGTTTGTACACCAGAAGAGTTAAAAGGAATAACTCAGGCACTTAAGGATTACATCCATGTCATTGCATGGACTTATGATGAGTTGAAGACATATGACACATCAATCATAACTCACACTATACCTCTCAAGCCAGATGCTAAACCTTTTAGACAGAAGCAAAGGCCAGTCAATGTTTTTCTTGAACCAATAATTTTTGAAGAAGTCAAGAAGCTATTAAATGCCAGGATCATATTTCCTGTGAGGCACTCCACTTGGGTGGCTAATCTAGTGCCAGTAAGAAAGAAGAATGGAGACATCAGACTGTGTGTAGACTTTAGGAACTTGAACAGAGCATCAGAGAAGGACAATTATCCTTTGCCTTCCTTAGATGAAGTCTTGCAGATTGTTAATGGTGCAAAAATGATGTCCTTTCTAGATGGTTTCTCAAGCTACAATCAGGTCATGGTTGATAAGATTGATAGACTAAAAACTGCCTTCACCATAAAGTGGGGGATATTTGCTTATAGACGTATGCCATTTGGGCTAATAAATGGTGGAGCAACATTCCAGCGGGCAATGGACATAGCCTTCAGAGGCTTAATAGGAAAATGTATAGTCATATACATGGATGACTTAACAGTGTTTTCTAAAGAGAGAGGCAACCATGTAGTTGATCTCAGAAATGTATTGAAAAAGTGTGAAGCGTATGGGATATCCTTGAACCCCAAGAAATACATATTCGGGGTGACAACAGGAAAGTTACTGGGCCACCTAATAACTGAAAATGGGATTATCATAGATCCTGACAGGGTGGAGTCCATTATGAAATTACAGCTTCCTAGAAGCAAGAAAGAGCTTAAATCTTACTTTGGTAAGATAAATTTTGTCAGGAAGTTCATCACCAGCTTTGCTAAGATAGTTAGACCATTAAATGCTATGCTAAAGAAGGATGCAAAGATTGAGAGGACGTCAGAGGCAAGAGCTGCTTTTGAAGACATAAAGAAAGCTATATCCGAAGCTCCTGTCCTCATCAGTCTAGACTACACCGGAGACTTGGGATCATGAATTATTTGAATTCATTGTATCTTTCAAGATGAATAAAGGGTTAATGTGTACTTTTATTCTATGTTTGTTTATGACTAACATCATGATCAACAGATACATACAGAAAACATTATGTTTTACGGAATACGCCTATGTCTAAATTATAATTGGTTTGACTTCAAAACTTAATTAAAAAAATATATTCAACAAAACATTATGAAACCAAATGCATGCCCTATATATTGGTGTTACCAATCTAAATTCAAAAGAATTAGAATTTTATCCTTTGAAGAAAAAAAATTATGTGCTACAAAATATACATCACTTAAAAAAAAATTGTTTACTAATAAAAACTAGTTATCAAAGTATATGCAAAAAAATTTACAATTTAACTCCAATTTTTTTTAAAAAAATATATTTAGAATCTACAAACAAAATCTCACAAATCACTAGTTCGCATTATCTTTAAATTCCTAATGATTTAGCAGCTATAGGTGTCAGAAAGTGAAGATTTAGTTAAAAATGTTAATTTCAATGTCAAGTTTGGCCAAAAAGTGTAACCCATTATTGTGGGATGACCCCATGAACAAGAGAACACTAGATTTTTACATGGAAAACCCTAAAAGGAAAAAACCATGGTGAGGATTAGCTCACAATATATAGTAGTATCAGTACTAAATTACAAAGAGGCTCACTGCCAAAGGGCTCACTGTCCAAATAAATGCTCACTACAATAGGCTCACTGCCAAAAGGGAAGGCTCACTGCCATGAATTGATATGATAACATCTAACATATGCCTAAGTTTAGTTCCATTGAAGCGCAACAATCATCACCTTCGTAGTCTCTTTGAAAATTATAAATGACTTATGCTCACTGCATTAGGTCTTCTACCACATGAAAGTCCCTGCTACCTCTGATTCAAATTCACAACACAAATATCCCCATCTTCGCACACATGCCCACATTCACATGAATCCTTTTCACTTATTTATATCAATCATCAACCTTGAAACATTCACCAAGGTCGGCAACATACTTTACAACCTTTGAAACAATCTCCAAGCTCGACAAACATACAGAATTTGAATTAGGTCTGGACCTAAACATTCATATGGAGCAAAGTAATGAAGGTAGAATACTTCGCTGCTTAGCTTGGACCTAAAAACATCTTCAGACACTTCAACACGCTTCCACAATCCATGAAGCACATCCATAAAGAGTGTAAACAATCAGGTCAGTCAAAACTGGTGTTGACACTAGGATCTTTAGGCACACACTTCTAAGAATAAAACTATAACTTGCAGACCAAGAACAAGCCTTTGAAATGATCTGGAAACATCCAGGAACAACATGAAATCACTTAGGAGACAACAAATCCAGCTACAACAAATCTCACTTGAAGATAGTTCACAGACTGCTCACAACTAACTGCCAAACTCTACTACTCAAGAAAACTACATTTCAGATCATCAAATCACAAGTCCTTTGGATAGGACATATATATGGACCTTATGAACACTCATCCAGAATCACAAGACCAAAAACCAAATTGCAAAGAAATGCGGAGCAAAATACTTTCTCTTAGTCACATTGCAAACACTGCCAGGCACAATCTTCAAACTAGTTAACATAACTCTCAAACCCCAACATTCTAGAGCACCAAATTTTGGATCTAATATCTTCAATCACTTCTTGTAAACATATCCAAACCTCATACTCTGGTCTTCAACATAGGATAAATGTGGAGAAAACACTTGGATAGTATCTAGTAAGCCAGAATATTTTTTCACAACACTGTCTTCAATATTTATCAAATTTTCTCAAAAGCACTTGGAAACCCAACAACAAGAACAATATGTTAACATCATTAGTACTTCTACAAGCCATTCAGATTATCTTAACACAATCACTCAATCAACTAACAATCAACCACATTAGAAGATATAGTTGAAACCAATGACAACACAAGCATGTTGACATCAATGACAACATCTATTAGCACATACTTGCAACAATCTCCTCCTTTGTCATTTATGACAACACATGATGTGAAAAACCATCATAACACAATTTTGCACTATCTCACTCTCCCCCTTTCTTTTATACATCTTACTCTCCCTTTTTTGTTCACATGAACTCTCTCCCCCTTTGACATCAATGGCAAAGGGTGACACACCTTTTTCAATCTTTCTCCCCCTAAATAAGATACTGCACATATAGGTGCTGCCATAGTAATGGGTTACACTTTCTGGAACATCCTAATTTATGTTGAAATCACATATTTTTAGAAAATATAATGATTTAAGCCTTGAAAGGTTCCATTTAAAGGATTTTAATCGAAGAGGGTTTGATCAAACCCCATTAGATTAAAACCCCCTTGGATAGAACCCCGCTAGTTTTAAACCATACCTATAATGGAGTCTCCTCTACACCTATCAAAACGCTGATAAACAACCACTTTTGATTTACCTTTTGAGGGATTAAATGAATTCATTTAAAATTTATGTTTTGTAAGTATGTATTCCTTATTATAAGCTTCCCAAAAAGCATAATTTTAAATATATTTAATTTGATTATTATATTTATTTATTTTTTCTTGTTAATGTAGGTTTTCACCGAACATCAAGTTCTCTGTTCTACACACATGTAAAATTAGTAAATTAGTGAATTTTTTTTTGAAAAATATCTATGCCGTAGGTATTGATGTCCTTATTTCAACAAAAAAAAATTGAATTTCGATACATACAAAAAAAGTTATGTTTTACAGAATATGCCTATGTCTAAATTATAATTGGTTTGACTTCAAAACTTAATAAAAAATTATTCAAAAAAACATTATGAAACCAAACACATGCCCTATATATTGGTGTTACCAATCTAAATTCAAAAGAATTAGAATTTTATCCTTTGTAGAAAAAAAGTTATGTTCTACAGAATACACATCACTTTAAAAAAATGTTGTTTACTATTAAAAACTAGTTATCAAAGGAGACACAAAAAATTTTACAATTTAAATCCAAAATTTTAAAAAAATATATATTTAGAATCTACAAACAAAATCTCACAAATCACTAGTTCGCATCATCTTCAAATTCCTAATGGTTTAGCGGCTATAGGTGTAAAAAAGTGTAGATTTAGTTCAAAATGTTGATTTCAATGTCAAGTTTGGCCAAAAAGTGTAACCCATTATTGTGGGATGACCCATACTTGCACTGATCTCAACTACTTTGGGTGCCTCCTCCTTAGGAGTGTACACCATCCTATACCATCTCTTATTTTTCCTGACTGCAACACTCTTTAATGCCACTACCTGCTCCCCTTGAGAGGTAGCCTCCAACTCAGTTCTCAGAGGAAACATCTATACCGGAGGCTAGCTCAGGCTCATCCTTGACTTCATTGACATCCTTCTTGATCCATTTCTTGTTCATCTCCTTGGTTTCTGTTGGATCAACCTTTTGTACTGGTTTCTTCTTTTCTACCAAATTATTTTTCTTCATATTCTTGCTTCTGCAGAACTTTGTAATATGTCCAGGCCTATTGCAATCATAGCACACAACATTCCTCTGACTGTTGTTCCTTCCATTCATTCTGGACTTACATTGGTCAGCCTTGTGTCCAAATATATTGCATGTAAAGTAATTTCCATTGAAAGATTGAGCCTTCCTTTCATTGTTATAACCATTCCTTAGCTGACTTCTACATTCACTAGCTCTATGACCAATTCTCTTGCATGTAAACCACTGACTAGAGAAAGATGGAACATTTTGATTCATTTTTCTCCTACATTGAATAGCCTTATGATTGAAATTATTGCATGAATAACAATAACCATTGAAAGATAGGTACCTTTGAGCATTTGGTTGCCTGACTAGTGGTCTTCTAGGTCCATTCCTTTGATTATGGATCTGCTTGCCTTTGTCCTTTCTATTCTCAACATTCACTGCTTGACCTGATTTGGAACTTTCATGATGAAGGGGGTAAATCATAAAACACACAACAACATAAATTACACACAAAAAATAGAACTTTCTTTACTATTTTAGACAACTTATTACATTACAGAATCTCAAATACAATCAGAGGTATCAACCCTCCACAGGATACAACACATTACAACTTCCTCTCACAAGACTCTGGAATCATCTGCCTTCTATAACCCCAAATCTGCTAGAGTTTCTATTTTCCTACCTATTCCTGACTCTACACTTTCCCCCTTAACTCTACTACTACCTAGGGTTCCCAAAAATGGTTATTAATAGCCTTTTTGGTGGCCAACAACCTAATTTTGAAATTTGCATCTCCCTCCAAAAATAGGTCAACTTTTGGGATCCATAACTTTTGATCCGAGTGTTTGATTGATGAACCGTTTTATGTGTTGGAAAGATTGTGGAGTGCTCTATGTGCTAAGAACTCACATTTCTGGTTCTAGCCATTTTTGGGCCCGTACGGGGCTGCTTAGTTCCTCAAACCTGAGTTCGAATAATTTTCAGGCATTTTTTAGGAAACGGAAACTTTATATCTTTCAGCTCACAAATGATCTTTACGTGATTCCTTTGCCAAAGGTCTTATTTTAGTTATGAATCTTCCTATAATTTTTCACTTCATTCCGTGCCCAAATACAAACTTTCTAAAAATAGCAGGTTGCTATTTTTAGCAGTTTGGAAAAGCTAAAAGTTCTACATCATTATTTAAGTTATTATGGAACCAGAACCACAAATTTTGAAAATAAATGGAAAGAACATCAAAATTTTTGAAACACATCTTTTTTTGGGGTGATGCAAGATTGCCCTTACACCACTGGATGCTCCTGCATTAGACACCTAGGGTAATTTGAGAAGTGACCCTATCACATCTTAGGTGTTTGTGAGGAAAACCCAAATGGTCAACCTCTGCCTTAGACAACCAAGAAGAATCTTCAACAGGCCTTCCTTTCCATTTCACCGGATATTCTTCATATTGTCTATTCTAAGTACTTCTTCCCACATGGTTATCCATGATCTCTTATATCTCCTCTGTTGAAGTAGATGCCAGAATACTCCACTGTTCTTCTATTGGTCCATCCTCTGTTCCAACTTCATGATATTCTGATAAGTCAACAATGTTGAAAATAGGAGAATGTTGATCCCACTCAGCAACTTTACCTCATATGCATTTCCTGAATCATGTTTCTTGAAAATTCTGCAAGGTCTAAATTTCTTCATTTTCAGCTTATTGTATGTTCCAATTGGGAACCTTTCTTTTCTCAAGTGAACCATGACTTCATCTCCTACCTGGAATTCCTTATATCTCCTCTTCTGATTTGCCTTAGCCTTGTACTAAATATTCATCTTATTAATGTTCTTTTTCACCTCTTCATGCAAATTCTTCATGTGTTCTGCAAAGTCTTCAGCCTCAGCACTTGTCTTTTCTCCTTTGTTTAGATTCCTTAACTCTGAAGCATTTCTTGGACTATTCCCATATACAATCTGGAATGGTGATTTACTAGTACTCCTATTGACAGAATTATTGTAAGCAAATTCTACCTATGGTAAAATCAAATCCCATCCCTTGGGGTTATCTCCTACTAAGCATCGTAGCAGGTTATCCAAACTCCTATTGACCACTTCGGTCTATCCATTAGTCTATGGACGGTGTGCAAAACTGAACTTCAAATCTGTCTTCAACTTCTTCCACAATTTCCTCCAAAAATAACCAACAAACTTGGTATCTCGATCTGAAACTATGCTCTTTGGTAGACTATGTAATCTCACCACCTCCATGAAAAATAATTTAGCAACATGAACAGCATCATTAGTCTTCTTGCAACAAATAAAATGTGCCATCTTTGAGAATCTATCCACCACCACAAAAATAGAATCATGTCCTCTCTGTGTCGTTGGTAAACCAAGAATAAAATCCATACTGATACCATCCCATGGCTTCTCTAGTACAGGTAATGGCTGATATAGCCCTATATTCTGACTTGTCCCTTTTGCCATCTGACACACTCTGCAACTCTACACAAATTTCCTCACATCCTGCTACAATTGTGGCCAATAATAATTTTCACCAACAATAGTAATGGTCTAATCTCGACCAAAGTGTCCAGCCAATCCTCCACTATGCTTCTCCTTAATCAGGTTCTCTCTCATGGAACTCCTTGGAATGCACAACTGGCTTCCTCTAAACAACATGCCATCTTGGATTATGAAATCCAATCATTTTGTCTTGTCCAAAGTAATAGGTTCCAAACAAGCTTTCCAAGCCTCTATAAAATCTGGATCTTTAGGATACAAACTTTTGAACTCATCAAACCCAACAACCTCTATCTTCATTTATGTCAACAAATTTTGCCTTCTGCTCAAGGCATTTGCAAATCTGTTGGACTTCCCACTCCTATGCTTCAAAACAAAAGTATAACTCTGCAAAAACTCAACCCATTTTAAGTGCCTTTGATTCAACTTTCCTTGACTATTAAGATATTGTAAAGCCTGATGATCATTATATAAAACAAACTCTTTAGGCAACAAATAATGTCTCCATTTCTTCAAAGTCTGAACTATTGCATAAAATTCTTGATCATAAACATAATACTTTTTCTTGGCATCATTAAGCTTCTCACTAATGTAGGGAATGGGCTTACCTTCTTGACTCAAAACAGATCCTATAGCACTACCACTAGCATCACAATCTACTTGAAATACCTTATTGAAATCTAGAAGTGCCAAAACAGGTTTCTCTATAACTTTCTGCTTCAATGTATCAAAGTTTTTGTCTGTTCCTTTAGTCCATCTAAACTCTTATCTATCCCCTCTCATTGTCTTAGTTAGGGGTGCACAAATGCTACTAAAATTTTTGATAAACTTTCTGTAAAAACTTGCCAAACCATGAAAAGATCTTACCTCTGTGACGCTAATTGGTGTAGGCCATTCAAGGATAGCTCTCACCTTCTCTGGATCCATCTTAAGACCTTCCTCTGAGACAACAAATCCCAGGTATACCAACTCCTTCTTTGTAAAACTACATTTCTTCAGATTAATTAGCAACTTCTCCTCCCTCAACTTCTCTAACACTCTTCTGATATGCATCAGATGCTCATCCCAAGTTTCACTAAAAATCAAAATATCATCTAAATAGATAATAATAAAACTTCCCAAAAAAAAATTTCAGTACCTCATTCATGAGCCACATGAATATGCTCGATGCATTGGTTAGCCCAAATGGCATGACTAACCACTCATACAAACCTTCCTTTGTCTTGAAGGTTGTCTTCCATTCATCTCATTCTCTGATTTAGATCTGGTGATACCCACTCTTCAAATCAATCTTTGTGAAGTACTTGGCTCCACTCAAACAATCTATTATGTCATCCATTCTGGGTAATGGAAATCTGTACTTGATCGTGATCTTGTTGATGGCTCGAGAATCTGTACACATTGGTGCAGGAGCACCCCTTCAACAAGATAAATATACATCTGAGGGAGAAGAAGAAGGTTTTTAATATGTTTATACATTTCATGTTGTCATGTAGTATTTGTGTTGACATTTCACATTTAAAAGACCCCACCATGAGAACCGAAGTCACAAATTTGGCATCCTAATAAGCCAATTTGGTCATCATTAGACATTTGGGGTATGTGGATGATTAAATCAATGTGTCATGTTGTTAGGTGTTGTGTTGTCTTGTGCCAAACATGTGTCATGTGATTAGTTAGGGTTTTGGCTTATAATCTTGATTAAGCAAAATCAGAATAGGGGAGTTAATATAAAAACAGGTAGACGTGGTTGAGGAAAGGTTGGCTTTTCCATCCTCTGGAATTATCAAATGTATGAATCTCTGTAATTGTCCTGTGTTCCTTGAGACACAGAGAGACGAAATTGGAATGAAGAAATAGAAGTTTTGTCAGCTGTGTTTTATCAAATTCTAGATTATGTGTAAATTCCCTATGTATCGAATTGTCCTGTGTATATTATCTGTATAGAATTGTTTTGTATTGAATTTATCTTTTCTGTTGTTGAGATGCACGACTAAAACCATTCCACTGGTGGATTTGTGTGAAATCGGTGGAATGGGCTTTGTATAATAGTTTTCTATTTTGTTTCTTTTTTGTTCATGGTCATGGCAGAATAGAAACTACAAAATTTGTTACAGAGGAGGTTATTGGCATGAGATTCAAATATACATTTTATGCATATACTTCAATTGCATGCTGGAATAGTTTGTGAGTATATCATTTTTGTATACGAGTATCAGCCTATGTATATCCGGTGAAGAAAGGTATGTATAAGAGTCCTTTTTGGGTTAAGTTCATGTTGTTCGCTGAATATACAAGCAGTGTGTATATTGCTAATGTACCTGAGTACATTTCATGTGTATATCACATTTGTATGCGAATATACATTTCATGTGTATCCAGCATCTATGTATCAGGTTGAAGCATATCAGGGGAACCGACAGTAGATGTTTGCAGGTGGTGGAACCAATTCAATGGTTCAATGGTTCCACGGGTGCAGCGGTTCATCACCGATAGTATTAAGTGTTACGATAGTTGAACCGACGGTTGAACTAGTTCAACGGTTAAATGGTTCAGCGGTCCAACTGGTAATTGTCTACAACATTAAGTCAGAGTGATGGAAGTATATTGAACCGATAATGGCAAGGTTCAATGGCTCATGAAGGTTCAATGGTTCAGTGTCTGTAGGTTCAGTGGTTTAGTTAGTTCAAGTGGTTCCAAGGTTCAACCACAGCAACAGTTTTGTATTTTTGAACTATTTTCTCTGTTCCACTACGTAAGCTCTGCATCAAGTGGTATTAAAGCAAAGGAGTATCCTTTGGGTAGAAGAAGAAGACAAGATGTCAGACGAAGAGGGGTCACAAGAGTACCTAGCAAAGATGACCAACGCTGAGTTGGCGGTCTTAGTGAGAAAGTAAATGGCAGAGAGTAGAGCAGCCCGGGCTCAGAATCAAGCCTTGAAAGAAGAGGTAGAGAAGTTAAGGGATAGGGTAGTGAAGGGAGAAGAAGATTCTGGTAAGCGAGAAGACGGGGATGAAGAGGAGTTCCCTAGGCAAGAAGAGATAGAGGTTCCTACAGACCAGAGACCCTTACTTAACACCCTCAAATCCATGAAGAGAAGGACCATGGATATGAAAATAGACCTACCAGTGTTTGCAGGAAAAATGAAACCTAATTTAGTGATGGAGTGGATAGACTCCTTGAATAATTTCTTTGAGACCGAGGAAATCCCAGACCACCAAAGGGTGAAGATGGCTCAATCGAAAATGAAAGGGGCTACACTAAATTGGTGGAATTTCATCCAAGATGATAGGGTGAAAGAAGGAAAGAACAGAGTTGCTACTTGGAAGAGGATGATGGCTTTAATGAAGGAGACCTATGTTCCATTTTACAACATCCAATTACATAAGAGGAAACACAACTTGAAGTAGAAGGAGTTAGATGTCATCTCATACACAGAAGAGTTCATAAACTGTGTCAAGACAAAGGCAAAGGATAATGAAGAAGAGAAGGTGGCAAGGTACCTCAATGGATTGAGGTTTGCCATCCAAGAAGACATAAATCTACATAACCCAGAGACAGTCCAAAAGTGCTACCAATTGGTACTCAAAGTGGAAGAGAAATTCAAGAGAAGACAAGAGCAGAATAGTAGAGGAAGAGGGAGATAGCAAAGGGGGGGAAGAAGTCCTTTCAGAGGTAGAGGAAATGGATTTGGATCCCAAGGTGAATCAAACCAAGAGAGCAACAAAGCAGACAATAGTCAAAGCCAAGGGGGAAGTTACAATCAAAGAGGAAACTTTAGGGACAGAAGACCATCATTTAGAGGGAGATCTTAGGGCAGAGGACCTATCAGATGTTACAATTGCAATCAAGAAAGCCATATAGCTAGCAGATGTCCAAGAAAGGCAACAAGTTCAATAGGAGAAAGGAGGATCAATCTGATCCAAGAATCTGACTATCAAAGTGTGACTAGCTCAAACACTTTTCAAAATGTGAATGCTACTGATAGTTATGGATATCCTGAGAAAGGAGAATCTTTGATGATTAGGAGAGCAATGACCACCGTGAAGGTGCCTGACAAAGAACCCCCACAAAGGAAGTCTCTCTTCAAAACTACTTGCAAGGCAGGAGGAAAGGTATGTAAAGTTCTGATTGACTCCGGATCCACTAAAAATTTTGTGTCATTTGAAATGGTAGAAAACTTAATCTTAGAAGACTATCACATCCTTGCCCATACAAGATCTCATGGCTCACCCAAGGTCAGCAACTAGTTGTGGAAGAACAGGCTTGGGTGGAATTTCAAATTGGACTATACAAGGATAGGTTATTGTTTGACATTGCCAAGATGGATGCTTGCCATCTCCTATTTGGAAGACCATGGTAGTATGACTTGAAAACACACCATGATGGAGTTAGAAACACATATTCAATCACCAAGGATGGTAAGGTGATAGAGTTGCCACCATTGATGGAGAATGAGGTGGAATCAAAAGGGAAAGAAGTCAAGGCGATGATGGTAGAAGGTAAACAATTCATGAAAGAGATAGTAGAAGAAGGAGCAGTTGCATATGCTCTAATTCCATGCCTAAAGGTTAAGAAGGAGCAGCAGCAAGAAGTCAAGGGAGAGAAGAGGCAAAGGTTCATAGATCCGGCTGTCCAAGAGCTATTGGACAAATACAAGGGCATCATCTCTGATGGAATGCCAAGGTCCCTACCACCTATGAGGGACATCAGCCATTGCATAGATCTGATCCCAGGATCTACACTTCCAAACAAAGCAGCATACAAGCTTACCCCAGAGCAGAATACAGAGGTAGCAAGACAGATTGAGGAGTTGTTGGAGACAGGCCTAATTGGCAAGAGTTTAAGCCCATGTACAGTACCAGTTGTCCTAGCATCGAAGAAGGAATGCATTTGGAGACTTTGTACTGATTCAAGCGCTATCAAAAAAATAACAATCAGGTATAGGTTCCGAATCCCTAGGATAGAAGATTTGCTTGATTGCTTGGGGGGTGCTACATATTTCACAAAAATAGATTTAAAGAGTGGCTATCATAATATTAGGATTAGGCTAGGAGATGAATGGAAAATTGCATTTAAAACCAATGAGGGGTTGTATGAGTGGAAGGTCATGCCTTTTGGTTTGTCCAATGCCCCTAGTACCTTTATGAGGTTGATGAATGAGATCTTGAGGGAGTTCATAGGTAAATTTGTCATAGTATATCTAGATGACATCCTGATTTTCAGTAATACAAGGGAAGAGCACCTCAAACATATAGACTTGGTCCTCAAAAGGTTACATGAAGAACAACTAATGATCAACCTGGAGAAGTGTTTATTCATGAAGGAGGAGATCATCTATTTGGGTTTTGTCATTTCACAGGGAAAACTAAAAATAGATCGAGAGAAGGTAAGTACCATATTATCTTGGCCAACTCCTAGAACCATGAATGATGTTAGAAGTTTCCATGGGTTAGGAACCTTCTATAGGAAGTTTATAAAAGGGTTTAGTCATGTTTGTGCACCCATGCTTAACACCATAAAAGGAGGACAGAAGTGCAGATTCACTTGGACAAAGGAGGCAGATGATTCATTTGAACACACTGAAGAAGAAGGTAGTAGAGCAGCCAGTCCTTGCACTTCCTGACTTCAACAAGATTTTTCAAGTAGAACGTGATGCAAGCCACATGTCAATTGGAGCAGTAATCAGTCAAGAATGTAGGCCTATTGCATTTTTCAGTGAGAAACTAAATGATACAAAGAAGAGATACTCATCATATGATTTGGAGATGTATGCTCTAGTACAGTCACTCAAAAAGTGGAGGCATTACTTGATGCCAAAAGAATTCATAGTGTTCACAGATAATCAAGCCCTTAGTTTCATAAATAGTCAAGAGAAGCTAAACCATAGGCATATGAAGTGGGTGGAGACTTTGCAAGCTTTCACCTTCACACTCAAGCACAAGAAAGGGGTCAAGAACAAGCTAGCAGATGCTTTAAGCAGGAGGGTTCTAACCATCAATCAGATCCAGTTGGAGAGTGTTGGCATTGACTCTTTGAAGGCCATGTATGATGCTGATGAAGATTTTGGAGAGATATACAAGGTATGTACTTCCTTTGGTGACAAATATCATGTTGAGTTCTCTGAATTTCTAATCCAAGATAGATTACTTTTCAAGGGTGGACAGTTGTGTATTCCATGGTGTTCTGTGAGACTGAATATCATTAGGGAGAAACATTGTGGGGCCATGGCAGGACATTCTGGTCTAGATAAGACTCTTGATCTTGTGAAAAGGCATTACTATTGGCCCAAGTTGTAGTCAGATGTGAGGAGATTTGTGGAGCCATGTGTGATGTGTCAGAAATAATGCAGGTTTGTGTCAGCCACTACCCATTCCTTCTAGGCCGTGGGAGAGCATAAGCATGGACTTTGTATTGGGTTTGCCTAGAACAAGGAAGATATATGATAGTGTTTTTGTTGTAGTAGACAGATTTAGTAAAATGGCACACTTCTTGCCATGCAAAACCACTTGTGATGCTTCATATGTTGTAGATTTGTTTTTCAAAGAGAAGGTGAGGATACATGGTTTGCCATTGAGCATAGTGTCAGATAGAGATGTGAAGTTTATTGGCCACTTTTGGAGGACTCTTTGGAAGAAGCTTGGAACAAATTTATCCTTCTCATTAGCCTACCATCCTCAGACAGATGGTCAGACTGAAGTAGTTAACCATTCATTAGGAAATCTGTTAAGGTGTTTGACAAGGCAGCATGGAGAGAAGTGGAATAACATTTTATCACAAGCAAAATTTTCCTATAATGACACTATCAATAGGAGTACAGGGAAGTCACCTTTTCAAGTTGTATATGGTATTCATCCCAAGAGTATTTTGGAGTTGAGAGATCTACCTACAGGTGAGTCTATTAGTGTAGATGGAGAAGCTTTTACATTAGCCATCAAAGAGGTGCATGATCAAGTCAAGACACAACTCCAAAAAACTACATTGAAGTACAAAGCATATGCTGAAAAGAAGAAGAGAGATGTACAATTTGATGTTGGAGATTTGGTATGGGGTTAATCTGAAGAAGGAGAGGATCCCAAAAGGTAAATATACTAAGCTAATGCAGAGGAAGATTGGACCATGTCAGATTTTGAAGAAGTGTGGATAGAATGCTTATGAGATCCAACTTCCTCCTGATCTTGGATTGTCACCCATTTTCAATATATGTTATTTAACTCCATACAAGTAGAATGCAGATGTAGAACAAGAACCATTGCAGGATGCAGCAGATGATGATATTCCGAAGCAGGATCCACCAAATTTGAAGAAGATATTAGACTCAAGAGTGACAAAGAAGACGAGGAATAAAGAGTACATGGAATACTTAGTGGCCTGGCATGGGAAACCTGATTCAAAAGCGGTTTTGATGACTAAAGATCAGATCACAAACTGTGGTGCAGACCTTCAAAATCTAATCTCAAGTGGGCTTGAGATCTCTTCTCTTGGGGAGTATGGTGCAGGAGCACCCCTTCAACAAGATAAATATACATCTGAGGGAGAAGAAGAAGGTTTTTAATATGTTTATACATTTCATGTTGTCATGTAGTATTTGTGTTGACATTTCATGTTTAAAAGACCCCACCATGAGAACTGACCCCACCATGAGAACCGAAGTCACAAATTTGGCATCCTAATAAGCCAATTTGGACATCATTAGACATTTGGGGTATGTGGATGATTATATCAATGTGTCATGTTGTTAGGTGTTGTTCTGTCTTGTGCCAAACATGTGTCGTGTGATTAGTTAGGGTTTTGGCTTATAATCTTGATTAAGCAAAATCAAAATAGGGGAGTTGATTATAAAAATAGGTAGAGGTGGTTGAGGAAAGGTTGGATTTTCCATCCTCTAGAATTATCAAATGTATGAATCTCTGTAATTGGCCTGTGTTCCTTGAGACACAGAGAGACAAAATTGGAATGAATAAATAGAAGTTTTGTCAGTTGTGTTTTATCAAATTCTAGATTCTATGTAAATTCCCTGTGTATCAATTTCTCCTGTGTATATTATCTGTATAGAATTATTTTGTATTGAATTTAGCTTTTCTGTTGTCGAGATGCATGACTAAAACCATTCCATTGGTGGATTTCTGTGAAATCAGTGGAATGGGCTTTATACAATAGTTTTCTATTTTGTTTCTTTTTTGTTCATGGTCATGACATAACAGAAACTACAAAATTTGTTACAGAGGAGGTTATTGGCATGAGATTCAAATATACATTTTACGTATATACTTCAATTGCATGATGGAACAGTTTTTGAGTATATCATTTTTGTATGCGAGTATCAGCCTATGTATATCCGGTGAAGAAAGGTATGTGTAAGAGTCCTTTTTGAGTTAAGTTCATGTTGTTCACTGAATATACAAGAAATATGTATATCGCTAATGTACTTGAGTACATTTCATGTGTATATCACATTTGTATGTGAATATACATTTCATGTGTATCCTGCATCTGTGTATCAGGTTGAAGCATATCGAGGGAACCGACAGTAGATGTTTGTGGGTGGTGGAACCAATTCAATGGTTCAAAGGTTCCATGGGTGCAGTGGTTCATCACCGATAGTATTAAGTGTTGCAATAGTTGAACTGATGGTTGAACTAGTTCAACGGTTCAATGGTTCAGCGGTCCAATAGGTAATTGTCGACAGCATTAAGTTGGAGCGATGGAAGTATATTGAACCCATAATGGCAAGGTTCAACAGCTCGTGAAGGTTCAATGGGTTAGTGTCCGTAGGTTTAGTGGTTTAGTTAGTTCAAGTGGCTCAAAGGTTCAACCACAGCAACAGTTCTATATTTTTGAATTGTTTTCTTTGTTCTGCTATGTAAGCTTTGCATCACACATTCTCCACTCTCCATCTTTCTTTGGTGCTAGTATTGTAGGTACTGCACATGGACTCAGACTCTCTTATCAGCCCCTTCCTTAATAGTTCTTAAACTTATATGTTTAGCTCTTTACTCTCTGCACGGGTCATTCTGTGGGCTGCCTTATTTGGTAAACTAGCTCCTGGTATCAAGTCCATTTGATGACTTATCTTCCTCACTGGTGGTAAACCTTCTGGTACATTATCAGAGACAATGTCTTGAAATTCTTCCAACATATCTAAAACTTTTGCTGGTACATCTTCACATTTTTGTTGACTGATCTTAGGAATCAATGCAAAGAAATGATGCTCATGCTAGATACCTTCCAAAAATTTCCTACCATCTACCAAGCAAATTCTAGCAGTACTACATACCTTTTCTTCCACTCCTTCAATGGCTTCAACTGATGATGAACTCCATCCTTTGTTAGGGAGTATGTGTTTGCACGACCATCATGGATAGTGCTTCTATTATACTGCCATGGCCTCCCTAATAACATATGACATGTATCCATCAGTATGATGTCATACAGCACCTCATCATGGTAGTCACACAAAACATAAAGAAGATAGTTACAATCATGCTAAACATGGAGAAGACAACATTAAAGACACACAAAACATAGTGAATGTAGTGAAGACAGTAACGATTTTCTTTTTCTTTTTCATTTTCACATATATGAGATGCAGATGCAAGTACAAGGAAAGTAAACACACCACCCATAATGCAAGAGGGACTCATCGCCACTGGTCTTTAAGATTGCATATGGGGCAATAGACATGCCAAAAAAATCAAGCACACCATACAAATCAAACATGCCATACAAATCCCAAAGCATAGGAGGGACTCATCACCATCAATCTTTAAAACTATGCTTGGAACAAACACACTTAGAAGACACAGAGAAAACATGACAGACAAGCGATGGAGTGTTCCTATTTCTAGGTTCATCACCATCTCAGGCACATTATAGGCACACACCGACAATTGTGCTTCACCACAACAATCACCGAAAACACACTTAAGGGTTGAGTTAGTCATAGAACCGCTCCCCACCTTTGCAGAGGACTTTTTGAAAATGATAGGATGAGTACTCTCTGTAAGAAATACACCATCCCCATCTCCATAGAGGGCTTAAATGAAAAAAGGATTCAATACCCTACCTCCGCAGAGGGATTAAATGATTGCAATAGATTTCAAATAAATGTCAGAGTGTAGGAGGGACTCATCACCACCAGTCTTTAAGACTGCACCTAAGAACAAGCACATTGCTAACATCTATAACAGGCATCTTACCTTATATATGCCCCCACCTTAAGGTGGCTGATGTCATGTACTGATATCAAGTATGTTAAGGTAGGAAGAAAACACACAAGGGAACATGAGATTTCATAAAGCCCATGCCCCCAGAGATGACATGTACTTTATGATTACCAAATGTTCCCACAAACACATCCCTGCACAAAAAGTGTTAGTGTCCATATAATCATGATAAACAACAACATCAATGCATATGATCAATTACATAGAGAAAAAAGATTCAAGATAGACAAAGTGCAAGGAGCAGTAGTTTTGTTATGTTTTGTAAGTGCGATAAGATACCATCAAGATCACACAGAGTGTTTCTACTAGCCAAGTATCAGATAATGTATAAAAACCCCATTGTCATGTAGAAACTAAGTCCAATTTTTTACTCTCGCTAAAGGGACACCAGGTTTGCATCAGTATAAATTTTTTTTTGTCATCTGCCCACTAGATAGAAACACTAGAGGAAGGTAAACAATAAATCAAGAGAGGAGAAACAAGTGCCTTAGGGATAGTCACATAGGAGGGTGCCCCCAAGTCACCAACCACAATGCTATGTCCATAAGATACAACACACAATAGTGAAAATAGAGGAGAAGCAATATAGAAGAATGATGATACAAATAGAAGAAGGGTCACAACAGAGGTGGTCTCCTAGTATCCTGGATCTTACAAGAGAATCAAGGGTCATCCAAAGAGGCCTAAACAACACATAACACATCATGGGAGAAACACATCATGAGAAATAAAGGGTTAGAAATACTTACCCATAGAGAGATTCGTGCTAGCGGTTATCAAAAATCAAATCATACTCTTCCCAATCTTGAATTCTAGAGGAAACAGGTGTAGGTTGTTCCATTTGTCTTTCGAATGTATTTTGATTATCTCCTGATCCTTGAAAGGATAATGGATAAGGAACCTCAACATAAATACCATCTCTCCATGGACAAGGTAATACTTTAGTACTTTCCTTATCCACTTCTATAATAGCAATTATATTATCGAAGTCTAGATAGTCATCTTGATAATAGTCATAATAAGCTTTTTGTTCTGTGGAATCTCTTTTTGCATTGACTAATGCTTCTTCTTGGCCAGGGAGAGCATTGGAATGAAAGAAAGGTAAAGTGTTACTAGTAAGTATATATTTTGTAGCATTATCATCGTCATCGTCATGAGTTTTAGCTATTGATTCCAGTCCATTAAGAGAACTGTCATACTCATCATTTTCAATGTGATATGTTAAGTCTTTTACTACCTGAGGGTGTGTACTCATCAAAGATGTGTAATCATATCAAGGCATGACATTAGTTTGTATAATATGTGCTAAACCTAAAATTATATCAACACTATATTGTCCTTCTTTTATCAACTCCCTTAGGTTATGAATAACAAGTACAGGTTGATCTATTATCTCTTCATTTTCTATAAATGCTTGGAAATCAGCTAGATCGTTATCAAGTTTGTTTATTTTCTCATCAGATACATATGTTATCACATCAATAGGATCCTCAACATCATGAGAGATTTGTTCTTTTAGTGTAGTTGTAGGAGGCATGATGTCTTGCAAAAGTTGTGTTTCTTCTGTTGTTGGAAAGGTATCAGTGATTTCACTGTCTTGTACTAGTATATCCTCATGGGAAGAATCTTTTCTGAAAGAATGTCCAGAGGACAAGTTTATGTCATCATCACATATAGTAGATGCTAGATGCATAGGAGATGTGCTATCACAATTATCTTTTTCATTGCTACTCATGGAGATGAATTCAGTTAAGCTTTCTAATATCGTAGGATGTTCACACATGAGGGCTAAAAATTTGATCAAAACAAAGATCTTTTATAAATGCATGCAAAGATACCATTGAAAAATGACATGAATGTGCCATCAGTGTAAGATCATATTTTAAAATCTTTTCAAAATTTATGCAAAAGACAAGTGCAAAACTATGTATGAAAATGACCTAAAATGCTTGATTTTTTCAATTTTTTTCAATGCAAATAAGTGAAAGAAAAGGTGTTGTAAGGAAATTGATGGAGTGAAGCAAGTAATATGTATTATATTAGTCTAATAAATCAATAATATCCTTCACAACACACTTTTGATGCAAACCTAGAATGATGACAAGTGAAAACCTAGTGAAAATACACTAAAATATGCAATTTTTCACAAATTTTCAATGCAAAGACCCCATAAAAGGGGTGTTGTAAAGAATTTTAGGGGGTGAACCATATTATAGCAGTAATATCAGTCACATAAATCCATAAAATCTGTCACAACACACTTGGAGTGCAAATCTAGGTCAACCCCTAGGGCAAATATAGTCAAAATATGCAATTTTTCACCAAATTTTCAATGCAAGGGCCCAATAAAAAGGTTTTGTAAAACATTTTAGTAGGGGAAGAAGATAATAACCCTAATGACAGCCAATTAGTGCATAAAAATCCTTTACAACACACCTAGGATGCAAATCTAGAGAGACAATAAGGCCAAATCTAGTAAAAAATCAAGGTTTTTAAACCCTAGGCATGGAATTTTGCAAGAAAACCACTAGGATGAAAAAATATAGTTATAAATCATTCTTATTGAGTGTTTTAAAAGTGTAGTAAAATCTGAAATAATATTTTGATTACAAACCCTAGCTAATGCAAAAGTAGGTTATATGGAAAAATGCACAATTTCAAGCAATTTTTAACAATTTGATCATGAATATGCAATCTAAATAAATGATAAATGAAAATTTTCTATATTTTAAATCAGATCTGATGATAATTACATAAATTTATTGAAATTCAATGCCAACTAATTGAAAATGCAAGCTAAAAATGCCAATTTTTCCAAAAAAATTCAATTTTTTCAATTTTTTTGTAATTTTTCAAATGTAATAAGATAAACAGTGAAATGAATGAATGAAATGAATTTAAATCTGAAGTACAACACTCATAAAGGTGCCAAAAGTCCAAAAACATGGGTTCACCAAAATGGTTAGTATGGAAAAATGAGGATGATTTTTGTTTAGGGTTGATTTTGATAGTTTGTGTAAATCCTTCTTTCTCCACTAAAATTTCAAGGACTTTAACTGAGTAAGAAGTTTACTATAGGCCTTCTGTCACTCAGAACATAGGGGAAGATTGGAATCATGTGACTTAGTTGTTCAATTAAGCCCAATTATGCTTAAAACCCTAATTATGCAAATTCGTGAACAAATGTACAAATTACAGAAAATGATCGCACATAGAGATATCAAATGACAATCAAATGCGTACCAGATTTGAAAGTTTAGAAAGTGGAAAAGTCAAGGACTAATGAGTAGGCACCCTAGTCCATACATTTTGTTGAGATCTAGGAATCTTGTCTGCAACGTATTCCTATTGTTCTGGAGATTCTTCAATTGCAAGATCCGTAGGACTAATGAGCGGGCGCCCAAGTCTAGGTCCCAGTTTTCTCTTCTAATCTGCAATTTCGACAATCTACACTACTATCTTGCAACTCTACTTTTCCTGCTTCTAGAACCTATAACCTGTAACCACAAAAAAATGGGTTGGGGTTGTGGTGTTTAGAGGCTTGCCTTAGTCAAGCCCCAGAGAGACATTCAAGTCTTTCAAACACCGTTGTCAGATAAAGAGTGCATATCCCTACGGGATAGAGGCAAAATCCAAATGATAAATGATTGAAAACACAATTGATATCAGCTTGTAGTGAATATCTCATGGAAGGAAGATGCTCTTCATGCCATGAGGAGATGGATGCCAAATCTGCAAATACAAACACAATAACAATACAAATTCTACTCTACAACACAATGAATGCCTTGAATCACCTTAACATAAGCTTGTCAATCAAAATTGCCCATCTAGTTTACAAATGATAGCCTAATAATGCTTATATATGCAACTACAAACATTCTCGCTAGGAATTTTGTAATTCAATCTTACCGTGTTGGCATAGGACCTAAATAACGGTCATAAATCGACACTTCAAAATTGGTGTTGACCTAAAATGGGGCAGGACTAGGGTGCAGTCACCCAAGCCTCCCCCTATTTCAGGTAGGATTTGTCATAAATGTACCCCCTAGGTCTCATTTTCCTTGAAACTTTAGGGTTTTCTCATTGGGATGTCAAATTAACATGCAAGATGCTCCAAATGCATTCTAAAGGACCCGAGAGCTAAACCTTAAGAGGGAAAATCCCCCAAGGGACAATTTTCGATGTAAGAAATGGAAACAAATTTTACAAGATTATACTACTTCAGCTGGTCAATGCATCAATTATGACAAAAGTTAGGTGTACTTCTTCAACACCCCTATGGAACTTCAACAGAAGATTATGGGGAATCTTGGCTGCACTAGTGGTGTGCTCCTTGGTACTTATTTGGGTCTCCCCTTTACTGTTAAGGATGTGTCTCTTGACTATTGGAACTCAATTCTAGGAAGGATTCAGAAGAAATTGGTAGGGTGGAAAGGCAAACTGCTAAGCCAACCTAGTAAGTATCAACTTCTAAAGGCCTCCCTACAAGGTATTCATGTGTATTTTCTATCCCTTTTTAAAATTCTGAAGTACATAGTTGAGAAGTTTGAAAGAATCGAAAGGAAATTCCTATGGTCTAGGCTAGAAATTAAAAAGAGACTAGCTCTAGTTGGTTGGGAAAAGGTGTGCAGGCTGAAGCTCTAGAGAGACCTAGGGATAAGAAAGATCAACTTGCTTAATAAAGCCCTTATTGCTAAAATTGGATGGAACCTTTTAACGGGTGAAAAGGAATGGGGTAGTATCATGAAAGTCAAGTACTTTAGATATCTGATCCCTAAGGACTTTTTGCATTCCCCTGGCCTCCCCAAAGGTTTTGGCATCTGGAACAATGTGATAAAATGTAGATCTGTACTTCTACAGGGTATCAAGTGGAAATTGGGAGATGGTAGAACTATAAGATTCTGGGAAGATTGCTGGTATAAAGGGGGCCTATTAAATAGAGTATAGAATGTCCAAGGTTTGATTGATTTGGCTATTTTTTGCTTTGGCATAATGGCTTGTGCTTATATCCTACCTGATAGAGGGGGTGGAAACTGCTATTAGACTGTTTTCAGGGCCCGGTGGACCTTGTTCAAAAAGTAGATGAGATTCAACTCTCTCTTAGAGATTGTAGAATTCCCATCTTCCCACAAAAGGATAAAATGTTGTGGGCCAAGGAGAGGTCTAGGATTTTTACTATCAGATCCTCTTATAACCTATTTATACCTCAGAATAAAGATAACCTATAGAGGAGGGTTTGGAACCATAACCTAATACCAAAAATTAACCATTTTTGGTGGTTGGTAGTGCAAAACAAAATCCTAACCATAGATAACCTTCAGCTTAGAGGATTACAAATACCCAACAGGTGTACTCTCTACTTTAAAGATGAAGAAACTACCTCTCATCTCCTTCTACACTATGACTTTTCATGGAAGGTCTAGAGTATAGCTATGAACAATTTGGGAATCCCTTGGTGTCTGAATGAGGACCTACCTACTCTCTTAAGGTCTTGGTCCTCTCCTCTCTTCCACCCTATTTGTAAAGAAATATGGGCCCTAATCCCTCCCATTCTGACTCAAGGCCTCTGGAAGGAGAGGAATAATAGGCCCTTTCAGGGAAAATCTAAAAACCATGAGGTCATTTTCTATATGATTGTCAAACTCCTATAGGACAAACTTTCTAACATCACTTTGAAAGCTGTAGAACATCCTCCCAATAGCTTGGAAGTTAGAATCATAAAGAAGTAGAGAATTTCAACAAATATTTGTAGGATTAATGGCATTAGGAGAAGAGCTTGGGCTAACACTAAATGGTCCCCACTATGGGTTGGTCCAAACTCAACTTCGATGGTGCTGCTAAAGGTAACCCATGGTTGGTGAGTGGAGGAGGTGTTTTAAGGTCTGACAAGGGTGATTTCTTGGTGAATTTTGCTGGGGAGCTTGGTGAAAACACTAATAATGTGGCGGAGGCCTTGGCCCTTCTTTGGGGCCTCAAAGTTGCTCTAGCTATTGTCATAAATCGACTAGTGGTTGAAAGTGATTCCAAGATCATTATAGATACTGTGAAAGGCAAATCCAGGGTCAGTTGGTAGTTTGAAGACATTATTCATTATATTAAAACTTTTCTTTTATGTTTTGAAGGTATTGAAGTTGTCCATACCTATAGGGAAGGCAATCAAGTTGTGGACCTTATGGCTAACCATGGGATTAATCTCTGCCCATTCAGACATTGGAGAAACATCTCTATTCTTCCCTTGAATGTTAGAAACAACATTCAAAATGAGGTTGCTTCCTAAGTTTCCATGGCCCTATACTCCCTTCTTCTTGTTATGGTTAGTAACTTCATGCTATCCCCTCATTATTTGGAGTGGCATCTAAAGGATGACATCATGGTCATGACAACTCACTTTCCCTGATTGAGCTGGACTTTAAAGTTCCATGTGGACTGTTGCCAACACAACATCCCTCATGAGCCATCATCTTGTTGGCCTCGTAAGTCTTTTCATACCTTGTTGGTCGTTCTAATTGTGATGAGGTCACACGAGCCATATAATGAAGAAAATTATGTCCTGAACAAGTTGGGAATTTCAAAGGACATTTATGAGTTCTTGGGGTGCATAGATTGCATTTACCTTAATGAGTATCTACTTATTTCTAGATTGTTTAAACAAACCTTGGTCCTTGCCAAGCTTTGTTGTTGCATCCCTCATTATTGGTTCAGTAAGTTTAGAAGAATGGGTGGTGACAAGGTGCATACTAAGACGACATCTTGTGGTGAGTTTAAGGAAGACTCGTAGGTTTGGAGCATTGCCTATGACAGGGGAGTTATACTATTCCTTGAATCCTTGAATGTTTTTGATGAGAATTTGTCTATCCAATTTTCTATGTCATGGGATGCAGACAAGACGGTGAAGGTTGGCGGTGTGCAGTTTGTTGTTTCGAAGGAGTCCATTTCTAGTGTTATGGGTCTACATCGTAAGGGAACAAGGTTGAAAAAGAAAACTAAGGTCCAAGACCTAGAGAGGCTTAAGCATTTCTATTGGGAAGGCAAGAAACAAGTCAGACTGCAGGGTGACTTTGAGTGCAAGAGCCTGGTTAACCCTTGGGACCTGGTATGTTACCTTATTATGAAGTTTTCTACTCTTGAAGGTCACTATAGGTGCTTCTATCATTACCATTTTGCTTTGTTAAACCATTTTAGACATAAAATATTGGTAAAATTCCCTTTCTACTTGCTTTCTAGCCTTGAAGTGTCTATTAAGCTGACTAGGAAAACTCGTGAGGGTAATCTAGCTGTGGTTGCAGTTATCATGCATCAGTGTATTATATTCTGTCTTTACCAATTCCATTTGGCCCTTTGACCTATTTAACAACCTAAAGCCTGAAGCATTATCGAAGATATTGCTAATGAGGATTCAAATGATAATATCCCACTCAATGTCAAGTTTGGTAGTGTTTAAGGTAAAATTGGATTTGTTAATCTCTTGTTGTTTAGATGTAAAAATCTGCCTCTCCACTAAACATTGAAGGATCTAGGGTCGAGTGGAAAGCACTATCATACCCTAGGTCACTTACAAATGAAGGGAAACTTGGATTATTGAATTTAATTATTAATTTTCCTTCTCTTATGCACAATTAATCATTAAAACCCTAATTATGCAAAATACGACAACAATTGACGAATAACATAAAAAGCTCTTACAGACGGGAGTAAAATAACAAATCACGGAATACCTATTTTTAGGGTTTCAAGGTGGAACAGTCAGGGACTAAGGTGCAAATGCCCAAGTCCAAGGTACCTACTTTTTGGGGGAATCTGGACCTCCTTCTGTCACTAATCAGCCATATAACTTTTGTTTCTTGATATCTGTCTACAGAGGACACTGTTGCGGGTGCCCTAGTCCCAGAAGTGCTCCTTTGTCTGACTTTTCTTTAGATCCTAAATCATTGATGCCTACTATAGACACCTAAAATTGGCTTGCTTTGCAAACTAATTTTCCATATCTCTACACCCTCATTATTCCTCCTATTAATTAAATAAATTCATTTTATTGAATTAATTTATCCCTCATTGTCTACCTTGACCATTTACCCATTCCTTGTGATAAATTAATTCATTTAATTTATCACTTTTACCTTACAACATTATCCTCATTTGATTAAATAAATATTCACAATATTTATTTAGTTAAATTGTCTTTTTTTCTAATCCTCATTAATTAGATAAATCATGGTTATCTAATTGATCTAGCCTACTAATTCACCTACCCTAAGCTACCCTAGCCTACCTATCCCCTAGACCTAGGTTAATTAAGCTAAACACTCAATTAACCTTGCTTATCCCCTTCTTCCATGCACCTTTTGAATAAAAATCAATCTTTTATTCAAAGGGTCAAATCCCCCTTAACCCTCATTTATCACTCTCTTACACATGTAAGAGTACCATCTTCACATCTCCACATAAAAGTGAATTAAAAGTTCACTTGTCATGTCCCCTCTTCCCAAAATGAATCTTTTATTCATTTTAATCCTCCACACCTTTCCCCATGTGAATTTAAAATTCACTTTTAATGAGAGCCCTCCAATCCCATTGACCAAGTTTCAACCCTTGATCTCCCTCATCCACTCTCCTTGTGACACTTGTCACAAGGCTATGAACCCAATCCTAACCCTAACTCTCATTGATTCCTAGCCCTTGATCTCACCTTCTAATCCTGACCCTCCATACTCATTCCCAAAACTCTATAAATGAAACCCTCTCCAAGCCATTTGGGAGAGAACTCTTCATGCACCAAACCTCTGCCAAAATCTCTCCACAATCACCTTCATCCCACTATCATAATGTCAAAATCTTGTCTTAATCTCATCCAATCCATCCTCTAATCTCATCTACATTGTGTTGAAAAGCTTTGAGCAATCCACATTAGTCACACTGATCATGGGAACAATCTTGAGGAGCTCTTGGGTGCATCTCCTTCCCGCATGGATTCGTGAGGTCTTCATGAAGGTATAATCATTTTGTTTATGCATTAGATTAGTTTTATCTTCATTTTGATTTCACATATCACACCTACCAATTCTTCCTGCAACTCCACTTTTCCCAAATGCGACACCTGTAACCTACAATCATAACACTTGGTTTGGGGGTTGTGGTGTTTAGAGGCTTGCCTCAGTCAAGCCCCAGAGGACACTTAATTCTCCGAACACTGTTGTCAGACAAAGAGTGCATGCCCTTGTGAGGCAGAGGGAAAAACCAAAGGAATTAATGATAAAAACACAATGATATGTTACGTTGTAGTGAATCTCTCATGGAGGAAGATGCTCTTCATGCCATGAGGAGATTGATGCTCAAATATGCAAATATCAACACATAAACATACAAGTCTACTCTTACAACACAATAAGAAGTCTTGAATCACCTTGAGAATGCCTAAAGTTCACAATGATCATCTAGCTTACAAATAAATTCCTAAACATGCTTATATATGCACCTACAAGCATTCCCACCAAGATTTTAAAAACCAAACTTTACCATGTCGGCAAAATAACCAACTAACGGTCATAAACCGACACCCAGAAATTAGGGCTGCCCCAAAATAGGGCAAGACTAGGGTACGGGAGCCCAAGTCCTCCCCCCTATTTTGGGTAGGGTATAGCTCAAGGGGTCCACCTAGGTCCAATTTGCCATGGAACCTGTTGGTGCTTGAATGATCATCTAGGTGTCAAGAAAAAGTATGTTATGTCACATTTTTGGTTAAACTTGATATTCTGGTGGGGGTAATATTTTAATTATTAGTCATCTTATGGAGGATCACCTTGATGTTGCAACATCACATTGATGTTATGTTATCACCTCATAATCACTTGGTCCGTAAGGTGTAGACGTCAATTTTACATCTGGGTCGATATTCGCCTGTCTAACAGTTTCATACATCTTACAGAGGATCATATTTCAAATATCAACCCGACATTCTTGCAGGGGGTCATATTCCAAATTTTTAGTCCAGCCTGATATTCCAAAAGCAGGGGGTCATATTTCTAAATATCATTCATCTTATGAAGATCACCCTAGTGTTGCAACATGACAATGACATCATATAAGTTTGATAGGATGCACCATATGGTCTTCAGCATGACAGTTCGCTGATGAGGGTGATATTTCACATGAGGGTGATATTTCATATCAGGGTGATATTTCTTATTAGGTGAGCAAGCAGGAGGTTCGCTGATGCGGGGGTCATGCTGATGGGGTCTGAGCGGATGGTTCATTGGTTGTGCAAGGTAAAATTGCGTGACATCATATGTGCTCATGGCCTAGTTTATAAAGTGTTGAAGAGGGCACTGCAGGGTGAATGTGGGATAATGGTTCCCACTTAATTTGAAAAGTCAGCAATCAGCAGGAGACACCTATGTGGCATGATCTCATTGGCCAGTGGCCTGCCCGTTCAATTTGAGGCTACAAGTCTTAGTGGGAAACTCTTCAAAGGTCTTGCGACCGTTGCATTCCAAGAAGCCGCGAGTTGGTATGCCATTGATGGTAGATGTTACAGGTGTATGGGCGAAGGCATGGATGGATCAACTACCTAATTAAAGTTGAAATTCCCCAGGCAGCGGCGTGGGTCTTGAGTTCAACCACTCCTTGCCTTCTCCTCTGCCTACTGCATTCAATGTGCTGAGTGCCATTTCTCATGATGCACTGTATCTAGCGAATTTTGAATTGCCATGTAATTAATGTTGAGTACACTTCCTTGTATATAGCAGGCTGTGTTACTCATTTGTTGTTGTTGAAAACTGGACAAATTTTGGTGTTGTAATAAGATACAACTTCATTGGTGGCTCTGTTCTGGATGTCTTGTGAGTTTATGAGTCTCATGTTGTATGTTTTATGCATAAATTTACTAGTTTCATGTTGATTTAAATGAGTAATGTTGTATTGCATGTGTTCTGTTATCTGTCTCTAAATTGGGTGTGTTCTTCTTCTGAATCTAAATAGCTAAAGGGTGTCTAAGATTCTAGAATATAAGTTACCTGTATTGAATGCTTGACTTTTTACCTCTGCTCAAGGAGTAGATTAAATGTTTTAGGTAAGTGTTGGGAAGAATATACTGCAGTAAGGATGTTTCTAAGCAGAGATAACTAAATACTAAATTTTGGGAAGTATCTGTAAGGCAAATACTAAACAATCCCCTTGAAACCTAGCCTTTGGTCCAAGTTTATGTGTACATTCACATGTGTATGTCTACTGACTCCGAGCCCTGGATAGGCACCAGTCTAGTCTTGTATTGAGGTTACACTCAAGGTCCTAGTTTTGCATCCAAACACCAAATCAAACTCAAACTTCAAATCCAAATCCATAGGACATTAGAAGTAGTTTAGGACCAAAATCCTCTGTCTCACAACTAAACACAGGCCCAAAGCTAGCCCCTTTGCACTTATTTCATGGTTTTGGTCTACATAAAAGAGGATTTATCTGCTTTGTATCAACATCCCAGCTAATCCATAGAAGCATTTCATGGATGTTGAATAGGGAATACCCCCCTTGGTTCTGCAGAGCCTAAAGAAGAAGAGGAGATATCTATAGAGTCTATCTCCTGTACTATTGGCCCCTAGCCCAATGATCTTGTTGATCATTGATGGCTACCTTGTAGGGATAACTAGGATCAAGCATCCAGTCTGGGAAAAAACAATAGATTTGGCGACTCTGTTGGGGAGACATAGTGTCATATCCATGGAAGTATGAGTCTAAGAGATTGAAGAATCAAACCTGGAAGTGCCTTGTTGCAGTAAATTTAAATTTTTGTGTGGCTCTGTTGTTGGAGAACCCAGAAAGAAAAGAAATAAATTTTTAGCTTCAGCTTATTTGAAGCTCATTCCTTTGCCAAGGAGGTGGAGACTCTATTGAATGAACCTATCAATAGCTGCAACATATCCAGGTATTTGTATAAATTATAAAAAAGATTCTCTATTTGGTGAAATAGCACTGGTTAGAAGGGAAATGTTGGTGAAACTTGCATGCGTTTGTATTTGCTGAGAACATAGTTTGTATTTTCAAGTGAAGTATGCAATGTTGTTGAAAAGACTCATTTAGAGGACTTTAGGGAAGTTGAAATAATAGTTTTTATTTTAAAGGCCTAAGGCCATTGTTGTGATTGAAAATCTGAGTTGAGAGGAGGGTTACAAAAATCACATAAAGATGTATTATCGACCCATGCACCCTTGTGAGCTGTCAAATGCAGTAATGTATAGTGATCAATCCCAACCATATAATAAAAGGAGTTTCAGTACTGACAGATATAGGCTCATAAATTTTAGTGACATTTGTGGTTATCCAAATGCTTTTCCACCTAAAATCAGAAAGTATTTGCCCAAATTCAATGGTATAAAGGATGAATCAGCTGAGAAACACTTGCAGCAGTTTTTAAATGTGATAGATGATTTTGAGGTTGACCATGAAGATGTAGTCATGAGATTATTTGTTCAATCTCTAGATGAAGATGCAAGGGATTGATTCTTCTATCTTCTAGCTTACTCTATCAGATCTTGGTAAGAATTCAAATCTGCATTCTTAGAACAATTTGGTGAAAGAATATCTAAATATATAGTTATCAGTGATTTCATGTTATCCATATTGAAGAAGATGAGTTGATCCCAGCCTTTAACTTCAGATTTATGAAGGCATTGAATAGAATACTAGAATGTATGAAACCTAATGATGCATTGTGCCTAGTTGTCCATTTGGGAGCATTTGATAAGAAAATGAACTATAGATTGAGGGATAAGGAGCCCACCACATTGCATCAGGCACATCAATTTGCAATAGATATTGAAAATAATTGGAGATATGGAATACAAAGGGGCTTTTTCTCTACAAATTTTTGTTGTCCTGCAATCCCCCATGTTGATGAAAAGTGTAATTTATATGTTGAAAATGAATGTCAAAGCACTCACACCCCTGACATCCCTGTTTATGCATCATTCTAGGTTAGTGATAACTCTGCTATAGATGAGGATGTCCTGATTTGCCCAACAATTGAAGTTGACAATAATGGTTTTTCAAGTAATATTAATATGCCAGTCTTCAGCAAGGAGCATTCATGTTTAAATGATCTAGTTGTGCATGGTTGTGATCATGTGGATCAACAGTCAATATCAGCTTCATTAGGAAGCATTAGAGGGCTAGAAAATGATGTGGATAGTTCAGCTTCAGAGTACATTGAAGTAGTAGAAATCTTGTATGTGGGGCAATCAAATGATAGAGATGATACCCATGATCAGTTCATGGACTAGGTTTGTTCTTCTTATGACTCTAGATTTGATAATGATGAAAAAGAGTTGGATTCTCATAAAGAAGAAATAGAGACCTTTGCAATGAAAATGAATTCCCTTTATGATAAGCCTAATGATGCATTGAACACTGTGAGTCTTGACCTTCATTGGTGCATAATTAATCCTCTTTTTGATGATGATGATGAATATGAAGAAGCTACTAGCATAGGTGCTGCATCAGTTTGTGAAGAGGGGACATATGAGTCAGAATCAGATATCTTTAGCTCTAGTGAAGATAGTATGGATTTGTAAACTGTGGATAATGTATGTTCATCATCATTTGGTTCAGATATGTGCAACTATGGGTGTGTGGATCAAGATTTGTTTTCAATGTCAATAAGTGATATAAATGATATTGGGGGTCTCATATATTCTGAATGTTTTCAGTTTCTGGATCATCTAGATGAGTGTTTGGTAATGTGTAACAGAGTGTTTGGTAATGTGTAACAGCCGGGTAGATGATGAGGAATGCCAAGAGCAATGTGATATACTATCTGAGGAATATAACATACATATGTTGCCTAATGCTGAAAGATATTCTGGTATGTATGGTTATATGTATGATTGTGAGATGTAGAGTGACAGAGGCAATACTGCAAGAGGCAAGATTTCAAAAATGGTGAAGTATGTAATTGACAAGATCAGCTTGTGGGCAGAATTTGTTAATGTTTTCAGTTGTGGTTGGGGTCATTTAGATCAAAATCAGGCATTTGACAGGAGGAGGTTATGGTTCTTCATTTTTGGCTGCTTAGGGCCACCAAAATAATCTTCAAAATGTATTGGTGATGCAGGTTGGTGCAATGTTTGACTCTGTTGCCCAATGGATAGGGACTGGTCTGCATCCCAAAGATCTATGATTCTCACCATGCATACAGGAGGCATGCGTCCCCAGATAGAGCCAGTGTTGGTGCCTACATGATCATCTAGGTTTCAAGCAAAAGTATGTTATGTCACTTTTTCAGTCAAACCTGATATTCTGGTGAGGCTGATATTTCAATTATCAGTCATCTTATGGAGGATCACCCTGATGTTACGTTATCACCTCATAATCGCTTGGTTTGCAAGGTGCAGATGTCAATTTTACATCTGGGTCGATATCGGCCTATCTAACAATTTCATACATCTTGCGGAGGGTCATATTTCAAATATCAGCCCAATATTCTTGGGGGGTCATATTTCAAATTGTTAGTCCAGACTGATATTCTGAAAGGAGGGGGTCATATTTCTAAATATTAGTCATCTTACGAAGATCACCCTAATGTTACAATATGATGATGACATCATCTAAGTTCGATAGGATGCACCATATGGTCTTTGGCATGACAGTTCACTGATGAGGATGATATTTCACATGAGGGTGATATTTCACATGAGGGTGATATTTCATATCGGGGTGATATTGCTTATCGGGTGAGCAAGCAGGAGGTTCGCCGATGGGGGGGTCATACTGATGGGGTCTTGGCAAATGGTTCGTTGGTTGTGCAAGGTAAAATTGCATGAAATCATATGTGCTCATGGCCTAGTTTATAAAGTATTGAAGAGGGCACTGCAGGGTGAATGTGGGATAATGGTTCCCACTTAATTTGAAAATTCAGCTATCAGCAAGAGACATCCGCGTGGCATGATCTTGTTGGCCAGCGACCCGGCAGTTCAATTTGAGGCTGCAAGTCTTGGTGGGAAAATCTTCAAAGGTCTTGCGACCCTTCCATTCCAACAAGCTGCGGGTTGGTATGCCATTGATGGTAGATCTTATAGGTGTATGGGTGAAGGCATGGACAGATCAACTACCCAATTAAAGTTGAAATTCCCCAGGCGGCGGCGCGGGTCTCAAGTTCAACCACTCCTTGCCTTCTCCTCTGCCTGCTGCATTCAATGTGTTGAGTGCCATTTCTCATGATGCACTGTATCTGGTGAATTTCGAATTGCCATGTAATTAATGTTGAGTACACTTCCTTGTTGTATAAAGTAGGCTGTGTTACTCATTTGCTGTTGTTGAAAACTAGACAAATTTTGGTGTTGTAATAAGATACAACTTCATTGGTGGCCCTGTTCTAGATGTCTTGTGAGTTTATGAGTCTCATGTTGTATGTTTCATGCATAAATTTATTGGTTTCATATTCATTTAAATGAGTAATGTTGTATTGCATGTGTTATGTTATCTGTCTCCAAATTGGGTGTGTTCTTCTTCTGAATCTAAACAGCTAAGGGGTGTCTAAGATTCTAGAATATAAGTTACCTATATTGAATGCTTGACTTTTTACCTCTACTCAAGGAGTAGATTAAATGGTTTAGGTTAATTGTTGGGAAGAATATACTATAGTAAGGATGTTTCTAAGCAGAGATAACTAAATACTAAATTTTGGAAAGTATCTGTAAGGTAGATACTAAACAATCCCCTTGAAACCCAGCCTTTGGTCCAAGTTTATGTGTACATTCACATGTGTATGTCTACTGACTCCGAGCCCTGGATAGGCACCAGTCTAGTCTTGTATTGAGGTTACACTCAAGGTCCTAGTTTTGCATCCAAACACCAAATCAAACTCAAACTTCAAATCCTAATCCATAGGACATTAGAAGTAGTTTAGGACCAAAATCCTCTATCTCACAACTGAACATAGGCCCAAAGCTAGCCCCTTTGCACTTATTTCATAGTTTTAGTCTACATAAAGGAGGATTTATCTACTTTGTATCAACATCCCAACTAATCCATAGAAGCATTTCATGGATGTTGAATAGGGAATACCCCCTTGGTTCTGCAGAGCCTAAAGAAGAAGAGGAGATATCTATAGAGTCTATCTCCTATACTATTGGCCCCTGGCCCAGTGATCCTATTGATCATTGATGGCTACCTTGTAGGGATAATTGGGATCAAGCATCCAGTTTGGGAAAAAACCAACAGAACCTAGGTCTCATTTTATCAGGATGCCAAAATATGAACTAAAATGTCCTAAATGCATACTAAAGACCTGGGAACTAAACCTTATGAGGGAAAAGCCCCCAAGGGGACATTTTTTGATGTTACATTTAACCCCCACTTTAATGTGTTTATAAACGTGAGGCTAATACATGCTTTAAAATAAGGTCACAAACATAGAAAACACACCAAGCACAAAGAAAACATATCAATCACATAGAAAATAGGAACAAGCACGAAAACATGGAGAAGACAGTTACAGTGACACATAACACAGAGTAGACAGTCAATGCATAAAAGACACACTAATGCATGGAAGACATAAATGATATCTTTTCTTTTCTTTTTTCCTCATATATATGAAATGCAAATGTAAGTACTAGAAAGTAAACAAACCTCCCATAATACAAGATGCACTACCTTAGGGTGTAGGTATCTATATATATGGGGCAACACACATGCAAGACACACAAAACCTCCCAAAATGCAGGAAGCACTACCTAAGGGAGCTAGTCTCTGCATATGAGGTAACAAACACGCCACACAAAACAAGCACACTAAAACATACACACTTGAAGACACGGAAGACAAGCGATCGAGTGTACCTATTTCTAGGTCCAACACCATCTCAGGCACATTACAGGCACACACTGATGATTGGTCTTTGCCACAACAATCACTGAAAACACACTTAAGGGTTGCATTAGTCACAAAATAGCTCCCTACCTCCGCAGAGGACTTTTGAAAATGACAGGAGGATGCAATCTGCTCTAAGAAATACACTATCCCCACCTCCTTAGAGGGATTAAGAAAAAGGATATGCTTGATAGCCTACTTCTGCAGAGGGCTTACATGATTGATTGATTGATTGCAAACAAACTCAAGATGCATGATGCACTATCCTGGGGTGCAAGTCTTTCCATCTAAGGTCAAACACATTGCTAACATCTATAGAAGACAGATTACCTTATATGCCCCCACCTTAAGGTGGTTGATATCATGCATTGACATCAAGCATGTTAAGGTAGGAAGAAAACACACAAGGGAACACAGACTTTCACAAAGCCCATGCCCCCTAGAGGTGACATGTACTTTATGATCATCAAATGTTCCCACAAACACATCCCTGCAAAAAACATGTTAGTGTCTTTAACATCATGATAAACAACATCAATGCATATGATTTACCACACAAAGAGCCAAGGTTATACAATGAATTCAGAGTTCAAGGATAATCATGAGGCTATATAACAAAGCTCTCCGAATCGAGTACCGCTAAGGCTAGATTCAAAGGCAAACAAAGGTGCATACAGCAGTAGTATTGTTAAGGTTTGTAAATGTGATAGAAAACATCATAAAATTCACTATGTAGAAAGCATGAGTACTTCCACTAGCCAAACGTCAGATAAGATATACAACCCCATCGTCATATTAGGAACTAACTCCATTTTTTTATTGCTCTTAAAAGGGACACTAGGTCCGCATTAGTATAAATGTTTGTCGTCATCTGCCAGCTAGATGGAAACACTAGAGGAAGGGAAACAATAAATAAGAGAGGAGAAACAAATGTCTTAGGGACAGTCACGTAGGAGGGTGCCCCCAAGTCACCAACCATGATGCTATGTCCATAAGACATTGTTAGATTCAGGACAGACAACTTAGAGGGGGGGTGAATCAGTTGTCAAAACTTTCCTTCCAATTACACACTTAAAATCTTCTTAGTGATTTAGCAGCATATCAATAAATCAATCATGGAAACATAATGCATTCAATCAAGAGCAGAAACACATCAACACATAAGACACCAAGATTTTGACGTGGAAAACCCGGTTAAGGGAAAAACCATGGGGTGATTAAACCAAGATTGTATTCTCTGTTAGAAGAATAGAAAGAATAAAATGGCACATGCCAATTAGGGCTCACTGCCTGAGCACACTACTCACAAGAGGCCCACTGCCTACAAGAGATACACTGTCTACAAAAGAATAAGTATCACATACTTGAACTGGAAAATAGCATCTTCACCATGCTTGAGTCAGTTCCATTTAAGCCCAATACTTTTCCTCTACCTTTCACTCTCCTCCTTGCTACCACACACTCATCTCCACAAGCCACACTTTGAAATGACTTCACAATTCCTTATTTATACAAGACAACGACTTAGGAATAATCATCTAAGTCAGCAAACAACTACAGGATCATCTGCAGGATGTGTAACTCATCCGGTCAGCTAGTCTCAGGAAGAACACCATCATCCAGAAGTTATTCAAGTGTGAGCTCCAACTCCAATGCAGACCACCAACATGAGCTAGACACAATCTAAGGACCTTCACAAGATTTCCTAAATCACCAAAAACATCCACACTTCATCTGCTTACTGAAATCCTTCTCTCCTTCATCTGAAACCTCAAGAACATAGTCTGTCATCACTGTCACAAAGGAATAGATGCTTTCGGACCTTCAAACCATGAACAAATCAATTTGACCCTTCACAAAGACTTCCTCAATAATCCTTCAAATCTACAAAATAGGATAATACATTTCCGGATCTCACGGGACCTATTTGTGTCACTCTGTCACCTTTGAACACCTACCAGAACCAGTTTTACTTGAACAGCCACAACTTCTTCAGATCTTCATGTGGACCTCTAAAATCTTTACTGGATCATCTTAAGACACATATCTACAAACCCTTTAAACCACATCCTCTAATCCTCATCTTAGCTTGGACTTTTACCTTACTATCTTCATTATTTTTCACTGTTCCTGATTAGGACTAATTTTCTCAATATCCTCAGCACTCAGCTCATCCAATCCTTATCATTATTGCAATAGGAGTATGTTGACATCAATGACAACACCGGTTAGGTCCATACTTGCAACAATCTCCCCCTTTGTCATTGATGGCAACATATGATGTGAAAAACTGTTTTGACCATCAAGACAAGAACTTCTCCTTACTATCACAACTCCCCTTATCAGCAACAACCATTCACATGTATTCTTTTCCTTTCCTGCTCCCCCTTTGATTAGCAACCACTTTTTTTTCACATGTCTTCTCTCCCCCTTTAACATCAATGGAAAACGGCACATACTTGCAATTACACCACTTCAGAGTCATACCAGCTGCTCCCCCTGAGTAGCAGCTCCTAATCATCAATTCAGACCACAAGATATGACTGTGATATCCACTGGACTAATGCCCATCAGTGCACCTTAGTTCATCACCAGAGGGGTAATAACCCCTAACTTCTTCCTGAGATACTCAAAAGAGTCCTTAGGTAGAGGTTTAGTAAAGATGTCGACAATCTGATCCTTGGAAGGCACAAACTCCAATCTTACTTCATTATTGTTCACTTGCTCTCTCAAAAAGTGAAACTTGATTGATATATGTTTAGTCTTTGAATGCAACACCGGATTCTTAGATATATTTATTGCACTTGAATTATCACAGAAGATTGTGATACGCTCCTCATACAAAACTTGAGTGCAACTACCTGCTACTGCAATATATTCTTCTTCTGTAGTGGACAGAGATATTGCCTCTTGTTTCTTGCTTATCCAAGAAACCAATCTATTCCCTCAAAAGAATGCACCACCACTGGCACTCTTCCAGTCATCCACATCTCCTGCCCAATCAACATCTGTATAGGCATGAAGAGAGAAATCATGATCTCTAGGGTACCATAGACCATACTCAACTGTCCCTTTTAGCTATCTAAAAATCCTTTTGACTTCCATGACATGAGATTCTCTAGGACCAGCTTAGAATCCAGCAACAAGACCAACATCATTCATAATGTCAGGTCTAGTTTGAGTGAGATACAATAGTCCTCCAATCATTGACCTCTACTTTTTCTGATCAGCCTTAGGAGAGTTATCTTCTTTGCTCAACTTACATCCAGTTGCCATGGGGGTATTCATTGGCTTTGAGTCTTCCATCCCAAATTTCTTTAACAATTCTTTCACATATTTGGTCTGAGAAATGAAGATTCCTTTCTTTGTTTGAGTGATTTGTAGACCCAAGAAGAAATTCATTTCCCTAGGCATGGACGTCTCAAATTCACTTTTCATTTGATTTACAAAGGTTTTACACATACCATCTCTTCCTCCAAAAATGATGTCATCAACAAACACTTCAAGAATCAAGATATTTTCATGATCAATTTTGAAATACAAATTACTGTTAGCAGTACCTTTGTTGAAACCAATTTTCAAAAGATGTTTATCCAATCTTTCATACCAAGCTCTTGGGGCTTGCTTCAGTCCATACAGTGCTTTCTTCAACTTGCAGACCATATCACCATGATCAGACAATTGAAATCCATCCGGTTGCTCAATGTACACTGTTTATTCCAAGTCACCATTCAGGAAGGTAGACTTGACATCCATCTGATACACTTTGAAATCCTTGAAGGCATCAAATGCAAGAAATAATCTGACTGCTTCAATTCTTGCCACCGGAGCAAAAGTTTCTTCAAAATCAACTCCTTCTATTTGAGAATAACCCTTACAGAGCAATCTGGCTTTATTTCTGATTACTTCACCAACTTCATTTAGTTTGTTCTGGAAGACCCATTTGGTTCCAATCACATTCTTGTTTCTAGGTCTGGGAACAAGATCCCAAGTGTGATTTTTCTCAATTTGCATCAGCTCTTCCTCCATTTCTTTAGTCTAGTTTTCATCATTGTAGGCTTCATCTATTGTCTTAGGTTCAATCTTTGAAATCAGACAATACTCATCTAAATTTTGAGCAATTCTCCTTCTAGTTTGTACACCTTTGCTTTTGTCACCTATGATCTAATCTTCAGAGTGGTTTAGTCTTACATACCTCGGAACTTTAGGAGTTTCTTGCACTTCTGATTCTTGATTAGGCTCATTAAAACTCATCTCTTCTTCCTGATTTACCAGATCAGTTTGAATCTATTTTTCAGAAGAGGCTTGGGCTCCTTGAATCAGAACACCATTCTAATCATCTTCATCATATTCATTAAACCTTGAGGGTTTTTCAATTCCTTCATCAACCTTCACATTTGTACTTTCTATAATCTTTCAAGCAGTCTCTTGTTAAAACATCGGTATGCTTTTCTTTGAGTAGAGTAACCCAAGAATATTCCTTCATCACTTCTAGCATCAAACTTGCCTAGATTTTCATCTCTTTTAATGTAACAATTGCTACCAAATACTCTAAAATACCTCACAGTAGGAGTGATGTCAAACCAAAGTTCATAAGGAGTCTTACCAGTATTGCTTCTAATTTGTATTCGATTGAGAGTATAGACTGCAGTGCTGACAGGTTCTCTCCAATAGATCTGAGGAACATTTTCTTCCATCATCATTGTCCTAGATGCTTCCTAGATGGTTCGGTTCTTTCTCTCAACTACTCCATTTTGTTGTGGAGTCCTAGGAGCAGACAACTATCTCTTTATTCCATGTTTCTCACAGAAATCTATGAACTCACCGGATGTGAATTCTCCACCTCTATCAGACCTCAGACATTTAAATTTTAATCCAGTTTCATTCTCTACCATAGCCTTGAATATTTTGAATTTCTCAAGAGCTTCTAATTTCTCTTTCAGAAAAGTTACCCACATCATCCTGGAATAGTCATCAATTAGTAACATGAAGTATCTATCACCTTGCACACTCCTGATTCTTGCTAGACCACAAAGATCAGTATGAACCAAGTCTAATAAATTTGTAGAAGATTATTCCTTGCTTTTAAATTGGACTTTGCTTTGTTTTCCCAACTGACATTCTTTACACAAACTGTTTGTAGGTTTCACCAGTTTTGGAAGATCTCTTACAGCCTAAGTATTGCTTATCTTGATGATATTATCAAAATTCACATGACACATTTTTCTATGCCACAACCAACTCTGATCAACTTGAACAAATAAGCAACTTTTGCCAGAACCAACTAAGTGGAAGATATTACCTTTAGTTTGAGTACCGGATGCAATCTTTGTTCTAAAACTTTCAAAGATTTTGCATTTTCCATTCTTGAATCAGAGATCATAGCCTTTGTCCACCAACTGTCCAACACTGAGAAGATTATGCTTTAATCCTTCAACATATAGAACATTACTAGTTTTGTTCTTTCCATCAAAAGAAATAGTTCCTCTACCTCTGATTCTACCAGCAGAGTTATCACCAAACTTTACCACTCCTTCTTCATACCATTCCAAATCTATGAATTTACTTTTATCATCTGTCATATGGTGAGAACATCCACTGTCAATGACCCAATCATCCTTTTCTTCAACTTGTGCAGCTAGAGCTCTTTCTATAACTTTATGATTGACAGATTTAGAGAGCATTGGATCTTCTTCCTTGATGACAATAAACACCCAATCACTTCCAGATTTATTTCCTAATTCTGATTCATCATCTGTTACTCCTTCATCATCATCATCTTCTTCATGAACATAGTAGCAATTCTTTTAGAACCTTGATTTGTTAGATTTTAGCCTTGAAAATCTTTCTAGACATCATGAGGCAAAATGACCAATCTTATTACAATTAAAACATTTAAAAGGCAATTTCCCTTCATACTTACCAGATCCTCTTGGCAGTCTTTTTGCAATAAGGGATTCAAGTTGAGTAGTTTCTATTTCCTCTTCTTCTAGGTCTTTTCTTGCTTTTTCATACCATAACGGTTTCCTTGAAGAGTTCTCTCTCGGATCAAACCTTTGTTTACCTTTCATAGAGGAACTGGCTTTGAATGTAGATTTAGTCTTAGGAGGGGCATTTCCAAACTTGATCATTTCAAAAGCAGCCAATTTACTAGCCAATTGATCTCTTATGATGGTTGTATGGGCTTTGAATTCTTCAATGGCAGCAACCTTGATCTTATAAGAAGCAGGAAGGGATCTAAGAATTTTGCCAACAATCGCAACTTCATCCAAGACTCCACCAGCATTTCTAATTCCACAAACAAGCTCATTTACTCTTGGCATAAAAGTAGTGATATTTTCATCTTCTCTCATCTTCAGATTTTCAAATTTTCCTTTCAGACTTTGTAACCTTGCACATTTGACATACTTGTCTCCTTCATGCAGAAGTTCCAGTTTATCCCAAATCTCAAAAGCAGTTGGTAGGTCAACAACATTTGAAAGCTCTGAATCAGATAATGCACTTAGAAGAGCTTCTATAGTTCGCAGATTGTTTTCAGCATCTGTGATTTCAGTTGGAGATTTCGAGCCACCCTGTGGAGGAGTATACTTTGTTGAAGCCATGTTCCAGTACTACATTCCCATACATTTCAAGTGACATTTCATGTGACTTTTCCAAAGATTGAAATTGGTTCCATCAAACTTTGGACTATCCTTCTTATAGGATGACATCCTAGATCTCCTCAAGTGGTTAAGCTCTTTTTAGAGGAACTTAGCTCTGATACCAATTGTTAGATTCAGGATAGACAACTAAGAGAAGGGGGTGAATCAGTTGTCAAAATTTTCTTTCCAATTACACACTTAAAATCTTCTTAGTGATTTAGCAGCATATCAATAAATCAATCATGGAAACATAATGCATTCAATCAAGAGCAGAAACACATCAACACATAAGACACTAAGATTTTGACGTGGAGAACCTGGTTAAGGGAAAAACCACGGGGTGATTAACCCAAGATTGTATTCTCTATTAGAAGAATAGAAAGAACAAAATGGCACATGCCAATTAGGGCTCACTGCCCGAGCACACTGCTCACAAGAGGCTCACTGCCTACAAGAGACACATTGTCTACAAAAGAATAAGTATCACATACTTGAACTAGAAAATAGCATCTTCACCATGCTTGAGTTAGTTCCATTTAAGCCCAATACTTTTGCTCTACCTTTCGCTCTCCTCCTTGCTACCACACACTCATCTCCAAAAGCCACACTTTGAAATGACTTCACAATTCTTTATTTATACAAGACAACGACTTAGGAATAATCATCTAAGTTAGCAAACAACTACAAGATCATCTGTAGGATGTGTAACCCATCTGGTCAGCCAGTCTGAGGAAGAACACCATCATCCAGAAGTTATTGTTCAAGTGCAAGCTCCAACTCCAATGCAGACCACCAACACAAGCTAGACACGATCCAAGGACCTTCACAAGATTTCATGAATCACCAAAAACATCCACACTTCATCTGCTTACTGAAATCCTTCTCTCCTTCATCTGGAACCTCAAGAACACAGTCTGTCATCACTGTCACAAAGGAATAGATGGTTCCGGACCTTCAAACCATGAACAAATTAATTTGACATTTCACAAAGACTTCCTCAATACTCCCTCAAATCCGCAGAATAGGATAATGCATTTCTAGATCTCACCGGACCTGTTTGTGTCTCTCTGTCACCTCTGAACACCTGTCGGAACTAGTTTTACTTGAGCAGCCACAACTTCTTCAGATCTTCATATGAACCTCTGAAATTTTTACTGGATCATCTTAAGATAGATATCTACAAACCCTTTAGACTGTATCCTCTGATCCTCATCTTAGCTTAGACTTTTACCTTATTGTCTTCACTGTTCTTCACTGTTCCTGATTAGGACTAATTTTCTCAATATCCTCAGCACTCAGCTCATCCAATCCTTATCATTATTGCAACAGGAGTATGTTGACATCAATGACAACACTGGTTAGGCCCATACTTGCAATAGACATAACACACAATAATGAAATCAGAGAGAGGTAATATAGAAGAATGTTACGATAGAGGCAGTCTCCTAGTATCCCGAACCTTACGGGAGAATCTGAGGTCATCCCAGGAGGCGTAAATAACATATAACACATCATGGGGGAAGCACATCATGAGAGAGATAAAGGGGTAGAGATACTTACCTGTAGGGTCTTCATATTATATCTTGGAGCTCTCGAACCTCTTGGAGAGGTATTGGATCATGTTTAATGCAAAATTTGAGTGGTTCTTATGAAATTCTTGTTTGTTATCATATGATGCTTGTTCATTAAATCCTTGTTTAAATGAGACTTTTTGTTGCTTGTGAGGGGGAGAACCACTATTATTTCTGACTATTGATTGTCGTCTTGCTCTTTTCCAATTTTTAGCAAGTTTTCATTGTTGAATCTTTCTAGAATAGTAATGGGAATCATCCTATACCATCTTACTCATCTGTATCAGTTGTTGTTCTTGCTTTTCTGATGTATTTTGAATGTCTCCCGATCCATATAAGGATAATGTAGGAGGAACCTCAGTATAAATTCTAGTTCTTTGTTGACGAGGTAGATTATCCATTTGTTTCTTGTCGACTTCAATCATACCCACGATACTATCATAGTCCAAGTATTTTTCCTCGTTTACTTCCACTGAATCTTGTTCCACCATATTATTTTTGGTATGCTTAGGAAAAGAATTAGTGAAGATTTGTAAATTCAGACTTGGTAGAGCAACTGACTTATTTCCATTGTCATTCACACCTAATACCTGGATGACATTTGAATCAATAAGGTCTTGTATCTCATGTTTAAGAGGCATACATCGTTTGGTGTCATGTCCTTGTGTCTGATGATAATGACAAAAGGCATTAGCATCGAAGTAAGGTCCTGTTGTGTGGTTATACAACATGCCCCATTTTTTGACTTGGCAAAATAGGGACCCAACTTTTTTTTGCTGCTTTGGCTTGTTGTTTTTCTGCTTTTGGCAGTTTGGTAAAAGTAAATAATGCAAATAGCCCTGTAAAGGGTGTTGATAGGTCACCATGATGAGGTCAGTTGTCAAAGTTAGTATATCATATCATTAACCTCATAGTCAGAAAGAGGATAAAATTCCATGCAGGTTTGCCTTTTTGGATCATCCCGAAATTCCTTAAGGGGAGAAAGTTATGACAAGTCAAAGTTTCGGTCAAACCTAATATTCCAAGGGGGGGCTCATATTTCAAACATCAGTCACCTTGTGCAAGATCACCCCGATATCAGTTTATCACCTGATAATCACTTGGTCCACAAACTCCAGACGTCAATTTTACATGATAGCTATTATTGGCCCATCAAACGACTTCATATATTTTTTGCGGGGTCATATTTTCAATATCACCCGATCTTACGAATATCACCCTTGTCGCAGAATATCACCCAATGCTAATATGAAGATGACATCATTTAAACCCAGTGAATAAAGAATATCATCTTGGTAATGATGTCATCATTCTTTTTGCCTTGCGGAGGTCTATATCTGATGCCCACCATATTCGACAAACATGACAGTGACATCATTACAACACAATGCTTAAATGAAATCATTGACATGGTGACGTCACAACAATCTTTTCCAAGAAAGTTATTTTATTCGCGGGGGTCATATTTTAAGCATCCCCTGATCTTAGTTTCATGACCCGATATACATATGGTCAACCTTTGACCACATCACCTGAGTCTCTTGCATTAGTTTTGCCGCTCAAAGGCGGAAGGTCATTTCATACAGAGGGGGTCATATTTTGAATATCACCTGATCTTCTGAAGATCACCCCTCTCCTCCCTGTTTCCTAACATTAGATGGATATAAATACGGTATATGGAATCTCGCCAACTATGAATATGATCTGAACACTTGGCAACATCCATGGATTCGTTGCAGAAGATCAATGGATTTAAATGATTTAACCCAGTTTTACCCTAATCTATTCTATAGATAAGTTTAAAGGTAAGCTTCCAAGGTTATTCTCATGTACCTTGCAAAAAAATAAGAATTTACAGAGCAGAGAGTCAAACCCTCATATGAGCTACCTGTGAATGGACTACAGCTTGCAGCATAATGGAATGGGTGATCATCAGTGTTTCCTACCCTTTTTCCTAATCATCAACCTAACCCAGGAGAAAAGTGTTATCAGGTAAGTAATAAAAAAAACCCTCCTGTTGTTGTTTTCTGCATGTCCAGGTAGTATGACTTTTCCAGTGGTTTGAATCTGTAAATGTCCATATCATGATGAAATAGAGATTAATAAATATAGTATGCATGATGCTGTAGATATATGGTGTGTATGAATGAATATGAATATTATCGTAAGACTAGTCATGTTTATTGCAGGAATCCATGGCAAACATCAGGAAGAACAGGTCTGGGGTAGAATTTCTTAAACCCATGTATGTTCAACCCGAAGGAATACAATTCAAATATAGTGTCATTGGCGACACTCACCAAGGAGAAACAGATTTAGTAGCATGGTCATCCAGGATATATAATGATAAAGACAATACCCTACTGGATGCAATATATGTGTCAGGAATGTGGCATGCAGCCAAATTTCCCTATGCCATGGAAACCCCAGAACTGGTAGTAGAAAGCACTAGAAGTTATAACCCTCAGACAAGGTGGGTGGAGAAACATGGAAGAGTTTATGGAGACTTTTCAATTAAAGGGATCACATCTACTTTCAATCTCCCAGTTGGAAGGAAGGTAGTCAGTGTGGATCTGCACAAACTGGAGATAAAGTATGAAAACAATAAGAAGAATGCTAGGAAGAGGATATACCAGTGGAGGTCTAAGAACAACACCTACACTGCCTCTTCTAAGTTGCCAGTGCACCTATACAAATTTGATTTTGATGATGAATATCAATACATGATTGCCCTGCTCAACAGGATGATAGGCCAGCCTCATGCTGGGAATTTCAAGAATTGGATGTTTGGAATCATCCAGATGGCCCTCTATAAAGATAACAAGCCATTATGGGCCAAGGTCATTAGTGATGCATTAGATGAATAGATGAGGAACCTAGGAGGTCTGGAATGCTCATTCCACATGACCTCATATGTTGTGTAGTCATGTTCCTACAAAGGCACAATTGATGCACTGACTATAGTTGGAAAGATTGGCAATGGTGTAGATGATGACCATATATGGGATCATTATTCTCAATTACAGAGAAGGAACTACCTCTTTGATTACAAGTTGGTGAATGATGCATTCTCTATGCATCTAGTTAGAACTATGGAAGAGGATAGAACTAAGAGATTAAGCATGGAAGCTCAAGAAGTTGTATACAAACATGGTCCCTGGTTCATCCAGTATGCCACTTTCTCATATATCAGAATAGAAGGATTTGAAGAACAACCCTTTATGCTACCTAGGTACCCTACTGATGGGGTAGTCCTGATGGAATTTTTGAGACAAATATCTACGATACTGGATGCATACAAAGCACAGAAGAAGATACCCCCAGTACTATTTCCAGTATCTATGGGATGGTACATGTGCCCTAATTCATAGACCGTAACGGATGTCATAAGTAGTCTGAACCTGATGTACCTATGATCTATGAATCAAAATGAAAGTAGAAACACAAATCAAATGCAAAACACAAATGATACCTTTCACAATGACCCACAAATCCAAAATAGGGTGGAAGGAGTTGCACCCAAGCTCCTTAGATTTTACCCAAGTTGATGTAAAGTGGATTGCTCAAATGCATTCAACACAATGTAGATAGGGGATTGGATGATAGATTGATAGATTAGATGGAAAGGCTAGTGTGATTTTGGCATTATGATGGTATGATGAGGAGATTGAGAGAAATTTGGGCAGAGTTTGGATGCAAGAAGAAGTCCCTCCCAAATGGCTTGGGTGAGGGTTTCATTTATAGATTTTTGAAAAGAGGATGGAGGGTGAGGATCAAGAGTTGAGATCAAGGGCTAGAAATGATTGAGAGTTAGGGTTAGGATTGGATTCATAGCCTTGTGACAAGTGTCACAAGAGGAGTGGATGAGAAAGATCAAGGGTTGAAGCTTGGTCAATGGGATTGGAGGGCTATCATTATTTGTGAATTTTAAATTCACATGGGGAAAGGTGTGGAGGACAAAAATGAATTAAAGATTCATTTTTGGGAAGAGTGGATATGACAAGTGAATTTTTAATTCAACTCATGGGGGAGTGTGAATTAAAAATTCACTTTTATGTGAAGATGTACACTTACATGTGTAAGAGGGTGATAAATGGGGGGTAAGGAGGATTTGACCCTTTGAATAAAAAATTGATTTTTATTCAAAGGTGTGTGGGAGGATGGGCTAAGCAAGGTTAATTAATTGTTTAGCTTAATTAACTTAGGTCTAGAGGATAGGTAGGCTAGGGTTGATTGATTAAATAATTGCTATTTAATCAACTAGGCTAGGGATAGGTTGATTAAATAGGGCAGATTAATCAGATAAGCATGATTTATCTAATTAACAAGGATTAGGGAAATGGACAAAGTTAACTAAATAAATATTGAGAATATTTATTTAATCAATGAGGACATAGTCATAAGGTATAGTGGTAAATTAAGTGAATTAATTGATCACAAGGGATAGACAGATGGTTAGGGATAAACTAATTAAATAAAATGAATTTATTTAATTAGTAGGAGGGATACATTAGTGTAGAGATACGGGAAATTGGTTTGCAGAGCAAGTCAATTTTAGGTGTCTACATTTGCCCCTCTTTGAAATGGTGTTGCGGCTAAGTAACATTATTTCAAAGAAGTTAAAACATAGAATTGGATTGGATAGAAAAAAGATTTTGGCTTCGAAGAATAGTGTAAGGTTTGGGGATAATTGGTAAGGGTGATTGCCCTCAAGAGGAGAGGCGGGTTGCAAGAACACGGTTGTGCTCTCAAAATGGATGGAAGAGATTGGTAGACGTGGTTGGAGGATAAGGGGCGAGATGAAAGTGTGATAATGTTGGGAGATTGATTGGTGGATGATCATTGTGCTGAAAATGATTTAGAGCAATCCTAGGTTTGATATAGCAAAGTGGATATTTTCACCAGGGTATAGAAGACCAGGGTGATGATGTTTATCCAACATTTTCATGGACTAGATACACAGACAAAGGGATGATCTCATGCATGCCCAAAATAGTACAACCTTATCTAGATGAGGGAAGGGGACTCATAGCATAAGTCCTTAGTACACAAAAGGTATGATGAACCTTAGATGCACAAGGAGATGAATATGCTAGAACCGACCCTATGATCAACAAGATATGAATACTAGATTGGAGTAATGAAACCAACCCACAAGCACAACATATGAAAGCAAGACTATGCCCCATTCTAGATGTTTTCACCACATACCATGATATAGTGAGATCAAGGTAGCTTTGATGTGATCTTCGAATAGGACAAAATATAAAAATAAAAAATAAAAAGACCAACGAACCAAACAAGTAGCCATTGTATCTCTTGCCAAAATGGATAATGATAGGATAGATTCTACCTATCGTAGGAATGATATATCCTAAGGTAGGAATCGATTGATGATTGGATCATGTCTAGTTGATGTCGTAAGATTGGCTCAAGATATGATGGTGTCAAGTTGTAGTTGATGCTGATTTGATAGTTGATGATTTTTGTTAAGGGATGATGCTTTCATAGGTGATGCGATGCTTGGATCTAGTGTAAGCTCAATGGGTTGGATGGGTGCATCTTATGTACCTGAGTACTGGAAACTTCCTGCGTATTCCAGACTGCCTACATACCCTGTATCCACGGGATCAAGGCACATTAAGATGCAGGTGGTTATGATATGTAGTTTTGATTTGTGATGATGATGTGGGATGATGATAGATGTGATGATGTTGGAAGATGAAATGTGTTGGATGATTTGGGTGATTGTGATGATAATTGTTTTTGAGATTTTGTGGATATTTTAATTTTTTAGATTTTCTTAGAATTTCTGATTTTTTTGGATTTTTGAGATTTTGAAAAGGGAATGATTTATTATGATGGTTGCATTGGATTTCGTTTGGATAGCCTTTGTGCTAAATACCAATGACAAGGGAACACCAAGTCTAGAGGTGAAGGTGATGGGGTTGGATAGGGGGATTGGCGATGAAAGGATAATGGATAGGAGATTTATGGTAGATGAATGGACAAGCGATAGGGATGCATGTTAGATAGATGGAAGATAGGGATGAGGGATAGGATAGGTATGCATGATAAATGGATGGGGGGTTTTAGGATTTTCTCCTAGGGCTAGGTTGCAAGGAATCATATGCCCCAATGCTTAGAATTTTGCATGATGGGTTCATGTTTGAATGGATGGACTTTGCAGTAGATGGATGGAGGATATATTTACAAAGGGAGTATGCCAAGAGGTCTCCAAAGCATGTTGTTGATATTTTTCCCCTTGTCTTTATCAAGATCTAAGGAGGGAGATATAATGGATAGAATGGATGGAGAATGATAGGATAAATAATGGATGGTGGATAGGAATATGATAGGATAAGGATACATGGATAGGATATGCAAAAGGATGTTATGGATGTGGATGATTAGGTGGTTTTGCCCCCAAGTGTAGGGATACAAAATGGATGGAGAAGGGATTATGCATGATGCCCACAAGAGGTTTTCATCATGGTACTTTCCCAAGGTGCCACAAGAAGTGGTTTTCACCATTTGGACGGATTTGTTTTTTTTTTTTTACTATTTTCTTGATTTTTTTGATTTTTTTTTCTTTTTTGATGGAATGGGGACTCTAGCGTTTGTTTCCATAGCAAGGAGAAGATGGTCCCATGTTGGATAGCCTTATGGATGATGGTTACATGGATGTTGGTAGATAGGAAAAGATGGAATGGATTATGATGTGGATTATGCGAAAGCATGGACCGTAGGAATGTGATGGGGAAGATATGTAGGATAGTGAATGAAAGATGGAGAAATGGGGGTATGTGGGAATCTCAAGTGGTGGAGGGGAACCAAGACCAACAGTTGCACACACCGTGATGTATTTGGAAGCTTGTACTTCAGATGTGGAGTTGGGAGTAATGGGGATCAGGATGGGGGATTTTTGGATGGTCAATTTAGGGTTTTAGGGACCCAAATAGACTTAGGATTTATGGGATTTTTAGATGGGGAGTGAGATGTTTGGGAGTTTGGAGTGGATTGGGATGTGGATGCCTCATTAGAGTTTTGTTCTTTTTGTTTGGGGACCCACACCATTTTTGTTTTTTCTTTTTCTTGTGATGGTGTGGGATTTGATAGCCTTTTGGATTTTTGATTTTGCTTGGAAGGGATAACCTCTTTAGTCTTTTGTGCTTTATGAGTTAAGGCATTCAAATTTTTTCTTTTGAATCCCATGGATTTGGGGGAAGCTTCATGTTTGAAAGATGTGTGCTTTTGTTGGTCTTGATTGGGGATTTTAGGGGATTTATGGGTGGAGGGGTTAAAAGTGAATTTATGGATAAATGAATGAGGGGATTTGAGGATAGGGATGTTAGGTGTTGGTAGGATAGGAGGTAAAGTGGATTTGATAGGGATATTAGGAGTTGGAAGTAGTGGAGGTAAATTTGATGGAGGGAGATGAATGGTCACATGATTTTGCAAATGATATGATGATGGAGGGGGGATGGCGACATATGCTTTGGGGGTACGATGAGATGCACCATGTTTGGGATTGGATGAGTGGATTTTGGAAGGTGGGTGGATGGTATCAACATGTTTAGATTGTTTTCCTTGGGATGTGTAGCCAAGGCCATATGAGGATTGATGGAATGTGGTGTGGATGGGCTCCAAGATGCCTTGTTCGTGAAGGCCTAAGCCTTTGCCTTGATAGTTCATATGTTGGAGCATGCGACATGCAATGGGATGTTTGGTGCTTTGGAAACAAGATGCAAGTCTATTATTTATTGGAAGAGGATAGGTGGTGGATGGAAGTTGTTCACCTCCTACAAGGGAGTCACCACGGATGAAAGTGCTTTGTCCAAGTGAATAGGAGGGTGGATTTGGAATGGGATTGGTAGATGGAGGTAAAGGATTCATGTGGGATGGTAAAGGGGTGGTAAAAGATGGTGTGAGATCAATAAGTTGATCAATAGATGGGAAGGGATCGGGGACGGGATTAGATGGGATGGTGGGATCTTGATTAGGAGAAGGGGTTGATGTTTCAACATGCTTTGGGTTTGATTCTTGACATAGCTCATGTGCTTGGATAAAAGTGGGAGTGACTTGGATAGATGTGGTGGGTGCTTGTCTTATGAGTTCTTGAACATGGTTGCATGATGGTTCTTGAGTTATGATAGGAGATTGTTCAAGAGGTTTGGTGGATGTTGGATTGCATGAGGGTGTTTGATTCCTTTCTAATAGCCAATGGATGGTGTCTTTTATGACTATATGGGTTGATGAACAATATAATGGATGGATAATGATGGTGGTTGGTGTGGAATTAGGATTGGGATTGGATAGGTGGCTGATGGGATTAGGTAGTGATGGTTCTTGGATGGGTTCAAGGATAGGTGTGGGATTAGATGGTGGTGTTGGAGGCGTGGGGGATTTGGGGGATTCCTTTGCTTTGTTTGGTGATGTTCTTTGGATTTTGTGATGTTAGGATTTGGAATATTTGATGGTGGATTAGATGGTGCATGGGTGATAGGGATTGGTGGTTTGGGAGATACATAGGGTGATAGATTAAGGTTGGTAAGGTTGGGGGGATATTGTGATGGGAGGATTGGAAGATGGGGATTAGCGGATGGGGGATTTGTATGGGGAAATGGTTGTTGATATAAGCTTTGGATTTCGGATATAAGGTGTGGTAGATTGGTGTTCCCTTGATCAAAGTTAGCATGACAAAGGTTGGGGAATGGATAAGTTGGAGGTATTGATTGATTGGATAAGTATGATGGCATGGATGTGTAAGGGGATGGTGATTGATATGAGGGTAAAGGTTGATATGATGAAGGTTGATATGATGGAAGTTGGTATGAGGTTGAAGGTTGATATGAGGTTGATGGAGTAGATATGTAATATGTAGGTTGGTATGAAGGTTGAAAGAATGAAGATTGATATGATGTGGATGGGGATGATGTGTAGGGTGTTTGTTGATATGATGAAGGTTGGGTAGGCGCTTGGGATTATCTAATGATGAGGTGTGCTAAGGGCATATCTATAATGTCATTTTTGCATTTTTCCTTAGCATTAGGATCCATGTTCTCATAGACTTTTCTAAGTCTTTGTAATTGTTGCATTGCTTCATAAGGATCCATTTTGTTGGAGAGATATGGGATGATGGGGGATGATGGATGATTGTGATGTTGGGAATCAAATTTCAAGACCTTAGGATGATTTGATTTTCTTCAAAGGATGGATGATTCTCTATACTTAAGGTGGACTAATGACACTTAAGTAATATAATTGATTTGGTTGATTTGATTGGATGATCAATTAAGGTCTTGATTTTTGATTGGGTTGATTTGGATTTTGGATTGGGATGAAAGTAGTTAGGATGTGATTTGGCTTGGAGTGATTGGATTATATGTAATGACTAGGATGATGACTCAGATGATGTTGATGGAATGAGGATGAATGATGAAGATGTGACTAGGATGTGCTTAGGGATGATTGGGATTGAGGTTGATTTGACAAGGATTGAAATAATGATGTTGATTAGATAATGATTTGGATAGAATGATGATGATTTGATGATGTAGAGTGACAAGGATATGATTAGGATTGATTTAGGATGACTTGGATGTGATTAGGAATGAAGTGGCTAAAAAAATGGGTGAATGTGATTGGATTTGAATGTGTTGACTGACTTGTCTTATGTGTTTGGTGTTTTATCTTGATTTGGAAATGTTTAATCAAATGATCACACATGTACAATCATGAACCACTCACGCAAGACACATAAGCAATTTTGAATTTGACTTTGTAGAATATGATGATGATTAGACAAGCACACGTGGAAGACACATCAACATGTCCTAATGTCTAGTTTGAAATAGGGTATGGCCAATTAGGTTTGGGCTATGTTTATACAAGGTTGACTAAGAATTGAAAGTGAAATCCTATCACACAGCTGGGAGAAGAGGGTAACCCACCCTTCACCTTCACTTCCCAAAGGTAGAAAGTTATTTGGGGCTTAGCTAAGAGTGACAAGATTCCAACTCTCAATGAGGGTGTCTTTTGATTCAGCCTCGATTGAGGTCATCCCTAGGGGTGATGAAATCCCCTAGCAGGCCTCCTAGGAAAGGGTAAACAAAAGCAAATCAAAGTGACGTGTTTTTGATCTCTAAGATCACCTTGTGGTGCGAGGAGAGAGCATACACATGCACACTTGATTCACACTTGTAGTGGTTAATTGCCCTTAGAAATTGAAATGTGTGAAAGACACGTCAAGCAATGGCTCTTTTTATGTCCAAAATCCAAATGTGTGATGAAGACACTGGTTGATTTTATGCCCAATTTTGATATGTGATGAAGATAAATGTTCATTTTAGAAGCCCAAATCGAAGTGTGTTTGCAAACAATGATTCATTTTATGTCCCAAATTGAAGTGTGTTTGCAAGAAATGAGACATAGAATGAGTGCACCTGATTAATTCACTATCCAAATTGCTATATTTATTGATCTTGATGTTGTTCCAGCTCCAAATGATCACCTGCAAGTCACAAAATTGAAAACAAAGCAAGTAGACTAGCATAGGAGATTGTTATGTGAAAATTGAGAATCTGATAAAATTTGATAAAGAATGAGCTGATATAGAAAAATGAAGTGCATGAACAGATTCTTCAAGAAATTCTATGTAATTTGAAAAAAAATTCACTGAAAAAGGCTAAGTTTTGCTCAAGTTATGTGCATTTGAAGTTTTTAAAGAAGCTTTGACTTTGACTAATAAAAAAGGTATCAGAATAGTACATTCACCTAATAAAATCACCACCGTTGTGAATTTCTCTGAATCCTCTTTCTGACGCCACCAATTTTGTGTGATTTCGTTACCATATGCAAAAGTTGTGAAAATTTGAAAAAAAATAGCCTCCTTTGGTATGTAGGAAGCACAAGAAGCTAACTCTGACATTTTGCATTAACTGTTAATGGTTTCTGCCAGCTGTGGTCACATGCTGAGAGTTATCTCCTAGCGGTTAGATGTCTGGCAGTTTAATAGATGACTACTAATGGTTTGGGTTAAACTGATCACATGTTACTATTTATGCCCGACGGTCAAGGTAACTATGGTGGTTAAGGTTAGCTGGGCAGTTAATGGTCAATAGGGCAGTTAATGGTCAGCAGGGCCCTTGGTCACTAATATGACCAAGGGCCAGATTTTAACAAAAAATAAAAAAATAAAAAGAGAAGGGCTTTTCCCTAACCCGCCCAGGGTTAATAAGGTGACCACTCACTCTTGTTTAGACCTCACCCTCACAAAGGAGATTTATGCGAACTGTAGGTGGTTATCCTTTCTAAGGTGTAATGTTAGGGTTTGACAGTTTTTCAAAGCCCACAGCCATTTATGGAACACTTGGAAGGTGGCAGAAAGGATCACAGTGGCATTAAGGATGAGGTTTGGGTGGTGAGGATGAGGCTCAGGCGGTGGAGGGAGTCTGAAACGAGTGGCGAAGGAGATTTTTTTGGTGGCCGATTATGGTTTGTGAATGGCGTTGTCGAAGGATTTGTAGGTGATGGCGATCGGGTGGTCCTTGCAGGTGGCGACAAGGTCCCAGAAGGGGTGACAAGGACTGGTATGGCGATGAGATGGTTTTTAGTGGTGGCGACCTGTTCAGGAGTGGCAGAGGTCGGCAGCGACACACATTTTTTGTAGAAGGCAGCATGGAGGGAGAAGGGATGGCAGCGGCCAAGCAGAGGGGGCATATTCAGAGGGTGTTGATAGGAGAAAGTCACCACCAGAGGTGTCGACTGGGCAGTGGTTTAAAGGTAGAGAGTAGGAGCAGTGGTGACAAAGGAGCTCCCAGGTGGCGACCGGGTTAGGAGTAGCTATGACGAAGGTGAAATGGCATTTAGAAGGTGATGAAAGATTTACCAGTGGTGGTAGCTTAGGGTTTCTAATGGCAGCTATCAATTTTGGCAGTTTTAAAGATGACTATATGTTTGAATTCCAACCTCAGGCTTAAATGCTGACCTAGACTTAAAGCCAACTTAACAGTTTTAAACCAGGAACGACTCAAAGACCTAGACTTGACCTTCGACTCAGACTTGAAACTGTGACATGGGATTAAGACCGAGACCTGTGATTTTAGGCAATGACCAGGTAAGTGGCTATGATAACGATAGTGGCAAGTGACTCTAAAGATTGAGGCAGAGACCCCTACATAGGAATGGTATGGATCCGTACAATACAGACTGTACCCTTAAATTTTTTTCAAAATTTTTCAGTCACAAAACATAGTCAAATTTACTATCAAAAAACTTAGAAACAACATCCTAATCATAATAGTGAGGTTAGTTTCTACCCAAGATGCAACCTGTAATAGTTTGCCCACAAAACTTGCAAAACTTGCCACAGCTAGGGTTAGAAAATGAAGATTTTGACAACAAAACCTTCAAAAACTGACGATTAGACCCAACACCGGGCGTGCCAATGTGATCTATGAATCAAAATGAAAGTAGAAACACAAATCAAAAGCAAAACACAAATGATACCTTTCACAATGACCCACAAATCCAAAATAGGGTGGAAGGAGTTGTACCCAAGCTCCTTAGATTTTACCCAAGTTTATGTAATGGGGATTGCTCAAATGCATTCAACACAATGTAGATAGGGGATTGGATGATAGATTGATAGATTAGATGGAAAGGCTAGTGTGATTTTGGCATTATGATGCTATGATGAGGAGATTGAGAGAAATTTGGGTAGAGTTTGGATGCAAGAAGTCCCTCCCAAATGGCTTGGGTGAGGGTTTCATTTATAGATTTTTGAAAAGAGGATGGAGGGTGAGGATCAAGAATTGAGATCAAGGGCAAGAAATGGTTGAGAGTTAGGGTTAGGATTGGATTCATAGCCTTGTGACAAGTGTCACAAGAGGAGTGGATGAGAAAGATCAAGGGTTGAAGCTTGGTCAATGGGATTGGAGGGCTATCATTATTTGTGAATTTTAAATTCACATGGGGAAAGGTGTGGAGGACAAAAATGAATTAAAGATTCATTTTTGGGAAGAGTGGATAGGACAAGTGAATTTTTAATTCAACTCATGGGGGAGTGTGAATTAAAAATTCACTTTTATGTGAAGATGTGAAGATGTACACTTACATGTGTAAGAGGGTACTAAATGGGGGGTAAGGAGGATTTGACCCTTTGAATAAAAAATTGATTTTTATTCAAAGGTGTGTGGGAGGATGGGCTAAGAAAGGTTAATTAAGTGTTTAGCTTAATAACTTAGGTCTAGGGAATAGGTAGGCTAGGGTAGATTGATTAAATAATTGCTATTTAATCAACTAGGCTAGGGATAGGTTGATTAAATAGGGCAGATTAATTAGATAAGCATGATTTATCTAATTAACAAGGAATAGGGAAATGGACAAAGTTAACTAAATAAATATTGAGAATATTTATTTAATCAATGAGGATATAGTCATAAGGTATAGTGATAAATTAAGTGAATTAATTAATCACAAGGGATAGACAGATGGTTAGGGATAAACTAATTAAATAAAATGAATTTATTTAATTAGTAGGAGGGATACATTAGTGTAGAGATATGGGAAATTGGTTTGTAGAGCAAGTCAATTTTAGGTGTCTATAGTACCTATAGCCATTTCTATTGGCTAGATCATATGACCCCTATGGTAGAATGCAGAAAATAATGGGGAAGCCTATACATCAGAAACACCTAGAAGATTTCTAGACTGATTGTGAGGATGAAGTAGAGGTAAGAAGAAGAAAATATCAAAGGCTCACCTTAAATCAGATAAGAACATTTGACTGCATTTGAGTGCCAACACAGCTGAAGAAGGATGATGGCAGAACCATGTCAAATGAATATGAAGATAAAAAGGTCTATAATGACACCATCTCAGCCCCTGATCTAACACAACAGGAGGATATCTCCTTGGATCAGTTTACAGGTGGGGTGCTGCAGTTAACCTAGGTGTGGGTAGATGAACAAATAAATAGAATGAAGAAGAGAGGTGTGGGCATCACAATAGATGCCAAGAAGAAAAGACAGGAGATCCCTGATGAGGAATATGATGATTTCCTTGGTGAGAAAAGAAAATCTAATGGAGAAAGACTACCTACCAAGAAACAAAGAAAAGGACCCCCCAAAGGAAAAAAAATTGATGATGAACCTAAGGGGGTGATAATCAAGAGAATTGCCTTACCAGCTGGAGGTGCATCGACATCGGGACAGACATTACCCTCATCTACACCGCCTCTAATGGATAAACCAAAGACCAAAAGAATCCTGAGGCCAGCTGTAGATATTGCAAAAGTACAGGATGAGGGCCAAGCCTCACAAAAAGAAGTGGAAGAGGATATCCCTTTTGAGGAAGAGATGATCAGTAAAGAGTCTGCAGGTGATGACTCGATGATGGTCAGCCAGAAGAGGAGGGTGGTTCCCTTGTTGTCACCACCCAAGAAGCAAAGAACATCTATGCCGGGTGAGATCAGGACCAATCCCATAGTATTAAGGGGAGCTGGTGATGAAGTGTTTAGAAAATAAATGTAGCATGATGTGCCACTTCCCACTATTATCAAATTCAAGATAGAGAAAGCAGAGGAACAAGTAAAAGAGACTTCCAAAGTAGGTCGTGGTGGTCCTTTCTCCTTAGAAGACACCGTGGACCTCTCAGATGATGAAGTTGTGCAAAGTGTAGCCTTTGAGAAGATGGAGACCCTTGCCTCCAGTACCTGCATGACCCCACATGGGACCCCATCAGCACAGATGGCGGTATTGGAAGAGTTGAAGAAGGCAGCTCAAGAAGAGAAAGAAAGTAGCCTAAGGAGGGCAGCCCAACAAGTTAGGCTTGACAAGTTGGTTGATCAGGTGACTAGTCCTGCTATTATTGATTTGACATATAGGGAAGATGTGAGCCCTAAAGACAAAGTAGGTGCACATGATGGAACGAAAAATATTGAAGTAGCCAAGAAGGTAGATGTAGAAAGCAATGTTCCAGATATGGGCCAGCAACAACATGAGGTACCTGCTGAGCCTAAGATAGTAGAAATCCAACAAAAGGGCGAGGGTGATAAGAATACATCAGGTGATGATGCCACCCAGACTCAAGAAGGCATAGTAGATAAAGATACATTAGGTCATGAGGACCTCAAAACACAAGATGTGTATACCTTAGGTGCAGAACAGGAGGTAGCCCATGATTAGGGTGATGCACAAGGCCCAAAAACCCATGCATAAATAGATGTAAATATGCCTTAGGATGAGGAAAATACCAAGGTGCAAGAGAACCAGAAAGAGGGAATACGGGATCAAGCACAAGATCATCAGGTGGATATTCCACAATATCCTCCCCTACAGAAAGAAGCCCCTCAAGAAGAAGAGATGCAACATGATCCCCCTCATGAGGAACAACATGATGAAGAAATTAGGAAGTCACCTTCTCCACCCAGAGTAGAGACAAATATTTGAGATCAAGGTGAACATGATGATGACAAAGGACAACAAGGATCCAAAGATGAAGTGCCTCAGTGGCTTGAAAAAGAAATAGGTACGGAACAAGGTTTTGAAATTCAAGAATTTGATGTTTCTACCTTGTTTGCAGAGACCATCATGAAACCTAAGAGGAAAGCTAGGTTGACCTCGGCGATTAGAAGAGATCCTTCTATAGGTAGAAGAACAGCCCAAGTAGCACCTCCCACAGTAGAAAAGTAAAAGGGTAAAATCACCATGGAGGAATTCGAGATCACCATAGTTGACTTAGGTTTTGCTAATGAAGACCAAGAAGGTCAAGAAGGGAAGGATATCATTAATTCTTTAACCTAAAGGGTAAAGAAAGAGAAGGAGAAAAATAAATAGCATAAAGAGCACATTGCTCAACTGCATGCATACATAAAGGGGATAATTAACCCTAATAGTACACAAGCAAACCTTGCAGTACCATTGACTATTATATCATAGGAGGAAGTTAATAAGCTAGACCTCATGAAGCATCAGGCCATGATCATGGATAAATGGATGCTGACAACTCTTACAGGGGCAAAAGATGTATTGAGAACCTCTCTATAGAGGTGGAATTCCTTGAGCACTTTGAAGAGGAAAGTGGATAAAATGCAGAATGAAACGGGAAGGAGATCATTCTAGCTGGAAAAATCCTTAAATGTTCTAAGTGAAATAAAGAGGATTGATCCTCAGGTCCTGATAAATAATCAGATATTAAATAATAGCATAGCCCTACTAGTAGATGTATGGTATGAGCATATCATATTTGAATGTGATATCCTAAAGTAGTGCAGTGGCAAGCTTAGAGATATCAGTATAAAGTTGCACAATATTATGGTGTTTGAAGCAGAGATATTGGAAGCATTAGAAGGAAAAGTAGAGGGGAAAATAGAAAACCAAGATGTAGATTTTTCCATCAAGGCACTGCATGATAATTTCCAGCCGGTGGCTGATGACCCCCTCACCCACCTGACCGAGGAGGTGATGAATAAGATCATGAGGATCAACGTTAAGGTGGAAAATTATAAAGAGACACTGAACAGTAGAAGAGCTAAGCTCGATGCAGCCGAAGATAAATTTCAGGCTCACAAGCATGCTATCACTAAAGCCAAAACTCAAGATGGTGGGGAGGTAGACAACATAGTACAAGCCTATGAAAATATCAGGATGACAATGAAGATCCATATATAGGATGATGTTCAGCAAGGTGATAGCGATACAGAAAGCAATGAAGATGATGATCAGGATGAAGAAGAAGAACTCGAGGAATGAATGAAGATGCAACACAAAGAAGATATATGCATCATGAACTCATAAGATAATGAGTCATCCAGATGGTTGCCAGCTGGCAACCTGTGCCATGAAGGATAGTTGACTAAGTCAAAGAAGGAATATCAGCCATTGATCTTAATTGACAAATCTTGACCGTAGGTCATTTATAACCAATCCCTCACCTTATTCTATAAAAGGTGCAGGGGTGCCATATTTTGAATATTCAGAAGCTTAATTAAAATTTGATTACTGAAATATCAGGACTGATTTCAAAGTTGTTGTAAACATACATGTTTTGCATACTTAATGAAAGAGAAGATAATTTGATTACAAACTATCATAAATCTTGAGTAATTTGTGTTTGAAATCTTAATACATGCTTTGATTAGCTACGTCCCTTGGAGTGCTTGTCAATTTGCATGTATTGTTTTCATTCCTTATCCTTTGAAGTTAGCATCATCTGTATCTAGTTGTGGAACATCCTGGTGAAAATATGGTTTGATGTCTTCTCCTCATGAATGTATCTTGTATGTATGTGGCTCAATAGCTAAAGATTCACCAAAATTAGAAACATTTCTTAAATTTCTTTCAATTTCATGAAAATTCATCACCATAATTGCATACAACAGAGAATTAAAAGAAAATAACATGAAATATGCTGACATCTCATAGATAATTGGAAATACATAGTATAGTCAGAGTTAAAGCATGTTAAATTGATAAATATCATGCAAATATCTACTTACAGACACATCATTTGAGTAAATACATTCTGTAGACACCCTAAAATGACTAAGTCACCACACCACTTGCTTTTCGTAATCTCTCAAATCACCTACATTTCACACATTAATTAAATAATCTAATTATTTAATTAATTTCAACAAATTCTTCTAAATCACAAAATTGCGACATTAATTAAATAAATCCTCGTTATTTAATTAATTAAATCAAATTCCTCTATATTAATTATTTAATTAGATCATTGTCACCTTCCAAAATTCACATCCACATTAATTAAATAAACCTAATTATTTAATTAATTCAATTCCCTCTTACCTACAATTAAATAATTCTTAAATTATTTAATTAAATCAAAATCATTCTTTCAAAATCATGCACAACAATTAAATAAATTTATTTATTTATTTTACTTTCAAATCTTCTAAATTAAATAATTCTAATTATTTAATTATTTCTTCCATAATATCTTCTCTAAATTTAAATAAATCAATTATTTATTTAAATTACTTTTTCTTCTAAATTTGAGTTATCTCTAAAATAACTCAAGCTTTCTTGCTCATGTAATTAAATATTTCTAATATTTAATAAAGCAAAATATCTTCTTATTCTCATGCAAATCTCTTCTTCTTATTTTAAATCACTTAACTGATCATTACATTCTATTAATTACTTTAACTCATTCTTCTATTCTTGATAACTCCTCTCATAGAAAAGAAAGCAAGACACTTGTCTTCTTCTTATTCGTTACATGTTCCTCAACTGTTCTCCTCCATTGATTCTTCTGAATTATCTGAACTGTTGATCGATCTTTGTTGAAACCTATATAAACCCCCCTCATCTCCTTCACAATCTCTCTTCGATCTTATTCTCAGGCATACTTAACAACTCTTTGAGCATACATCGCATCGATTGAGCAACTTTACGATCTTTTGACATTGATCTTTTTGAGCAACTTTACGATCTCTTGACATTGATCTTTTTGAGCAACTTCATGATCTTTTGACATTGATCTTTTGAGCACTACACTTGCTTGTTGCAACTATGGTTTTGTAGCAATATTGGGCAATCCACATTCAATCTAAAGGGAACAATACAAATTTCGGTAAAAACTTTCATGTTTCTTTGATTATTATTAATAGCTTTTATTTAGATTAGTTCTCTTTATGTTATTACATTTTTAATTGGTTTAGTTTAATCAATTTTTCCTTATATATATTCTGGCATGCCAAGTGGGACCCACTAACCTTGCTTTTTTTAGAAAAATTTAATTTTTTGGAAGCTAGGTACGGAAAAGTGCAATCACAATACAAAAAATCTGAAGATTCTTATTCACTACTTTGAGAGAATAGGCATTGAGCATTCAAATAGAGTAACTTTAGCTCAAAAGATTTTTGGGTTTTGTCAAAAACATCAAAATCCTCTCTGGGTATCTCTTAGTTTTTGCAAGAAGTGCACGGATTTCAAGAAAAATAGATCCCAATCTACATCCCTATTTTTAGCCCATGCTTGCTTTTTTTTTGCCTATTTTTAGCAATTTCACAAAATCGGGCATATCTTTTGCATATAGAGTTAGATTTTCACGAAACCAGTGGCGTTGGAAAGCTAGTTCTCCCAACTTTTCTGTGGTGAAAATTTTTTTGAGGTAATTTTATCAGATTTATCAGGTACACTCAGTCAATGTCAACCCTTCTTTGTAAACTTCAAATGGTCATAACTTGTGCAAAATTTACTCAATTTTCACAAACTTTTTTTTGAAATTGCATAGAATTTCATATAGAATCTGATCATAATATTCAATCTTATATACCTAATCATTATTATTAATTTTTTTTATATTCCTTATTTTTTCACCTAACAAGTTCAGCGCTTTTGGTCAATTGATTTATTTTTGGCTAACTATTTGAGTTTTGGTGGAACTAATCAAACTGTTGCAGCTTCTTATCACTCACACAGAGCAAATGGGTTTCTCTACCATGTTCATGTAGGATGAGCATTGAAGAAATCTCAAACTATTGCACTAAGTCTTAGACACATATTGCCTTATTAAGGGATAATTGAACAAATTATTTTGGCAATCTAAGTCTTAGAAACATATTGCTTTCTTAAGGAACAATGGACATGTATGTGAAAACACCTCAATTTTCTAAGGGAAAATGGACATGAATGCCAAAACACTTCAATTTCATAAGGGACAATTGACAACTACAAACGTGTGTGTGCCTAATTTAGTTGCACCTTATTTTTCTTATAACGGGACAATTGAACCTTTGTTTGACGTGCTTGTTCTTACATTTCAGTAATTCCTTTAGAATGGCCTACTTTTGGATTGTGCTTCATCCAAAAGGGATGACCCTAAGTGAAGTTTTCTTTTGAATCGCTATATAAGAGGGATAAGGCGAAAGCCAAGTCCTAACCGACGTCAGCCTTACCTTGTGGTGCCAAACTGAAAAGAGATGTACTAGCTCTTTGTGGAAATGATTTTCACATTGAGCGAAGTGTTTGATACTCTTAATAGGATTGGTTAAAACTTTTAGTAGCTTATCGCATTGCTTGTAAGGCATTGGTCCCTCAAAGTTACTAAGAACCATTCTAGATAGAGACTACCTGATCTACCTCCGAACATTGCGGTAATGATTAGTGCAAGGGGAATCGATTTAAGCCCTTAAGATACTCACCATTGGCTCCTTTGAGAAGAGATAGTATTCCCTTGGCCATAAAGCTCTTGTGACCTACTTGAGCTTTCCAAGGGGAGAGTGAGATATCCCTACCTATCGTCTCTCGCAAAGATACAAAATAGCTGACACCTTTATGGAATGATATTTTTATCGACAGAGTATTAAGCTGTGAGCTGCTTTACTGCAATGAAACCTTGTCTCTAGGGATAAAAAGTGCTTGTTATTGTTTGCAATTGTCCTATACCTATGGAAACATTGGGCTTGTTTTGAGCCTTAAACATACACTATTTGTTGTGTCAGTCCTTATTTTTGACCACTTGTTTGCTGTGTTTTCTCTTGCCAAACAAATCCAATCAGAAATAGAACCAATCTATCAAAATTTTGCCTTTTAGAAGCATCAGACACTACTTCAGCACCCCTGGTATTATAGCAGCTTGCCTTTGGTAGTACAGTAGATCTCCTTTGGCATAGCAGTAACTCGCCTCTGGCAAAACTCTACTTCAGTGCCCTTGGTATAAAAGTAGCTCGCTTTTGGTCACTATAACTCACTTTTGGCATAGCAGTAACTTGCCTCTGGTAGTTCAGTCCATTGCCTTTGGTATCACAGTAGCACGCTTTTGTTTACATAGTCCTGCGCCCTTGGTCAAACAGTATAGCACCTTTGGTCCAGATACTTGTGCATCAAAAGTTTGTCTTTCTTAAAGCACAAGCAGAATCCCAGCATTACTTTTCTTGTCCTAGTGTATTCCATGGTAACCACTAGGCTCCAACAAACTATGAAGTCCAAGCAAGTTGGCCCTAGGAAGCACAAATCACCTCCTCACACACCGCAATCAGGTCATCTCAACATTACTCCCAAGGTTACTCCTAGTACACCCGCGGCAAAACCAATCAGTTCTCCAAAAATGCCACACATCGACTAACCAAGCAATCCTCAAGAGAGTAGGGTCCCTTTGGCAAATACACCTCAATATACCACCGGCTTGCCTCCAGATTTTGTGCCACAAGGATATACTATTGAGCAACTCCCATCTCAGGAGGAAAGGGTCCCTTTGGTAAGCATTCCTCACTATACTACAGGCCTACCTTAGGATTTTGTGCCACAAGGTTATACTGCAGATCTAGCCCCATCTCAAGAAGAACGACACTTTGAAATAGGTCAATCCTCTCAAGAAGAGGGGCAAGATCTTGATGAAATCATACAAGAGCCTAGAATCGTGGCCGCCTTTGACAAAATCCCTAGTGAGAACCAAGATCATTTCTTTTGCTTGCTTGCAGAGCAAGGCACCAAGTTACCTCAAGATTTTGATTTATCCACTCTCAAGGAGAACAACAACACCTAAGCCACCTTACAAGCGGTGCAAACCATGTCAACAGTGACCACACCTTTACCTGAACAAAGCTCATAGGGGAAAACAATCGCGCACTATAAGAATCCCCTTTTTCAAAACCCAACAGGAGAGAAGGCTGTATCACCACTTCTGACTCCTATGGAGATTTTCAAAAACCAACAAGAAACTCTCCAACATCAAGAAGAGTTAGCTAAGCAAGCCACCTTAGCTCGATCGAACATGCAACCACCTCCTAAAGTGTCCACACCCATCGCAAGTGGAATCTTGGTTACCCCATCACGAATAGGTTTCCCACCAAATTACAATCCAGGGAACAACTATGTAGCCATGCAGCAAGGGTCTCAACACATACCACCTCCCATATCATCAAACCTCCATGTCTCTCAACTAATTAGAGTCATGCAGCCCCCCCCACAAAATTCTTCTACCCTCATCCTCAATCAACCTCAACCATCGCAAATCACTTCTACCAATGTCCCTCCTCCGTTACATTCATCCTCGCTAAATTTCTTTCACACATTGCCTAGCCACCCTCAACATTCCCAACATCAAGTTTCCCAAAGCTATGTGCTGCCATTGCAACCTAATCAAACACACTTTAGCTTTCCTCCACCCAATTCTTTTCTCCAACCATCACAAAGCCAACATTTTTACTTAGCGCCACCCCCACCTCCTCCTCATCAAAGCATCCAATTCCAACCCAATCTCAACCCAACGTACAACACATACGACCCCAACCAATCTTACGACCCTTATAACACCAATGTTCATGGCTTACACTACAATCTTCCATATGGGCATCAACAACCACTTTTTGGACAGCAGGAGATGCTTCCAACTCGTCCCACAATGATGGAGCTAAAAATTGTGGAAGTGCAACAATAGCTATCTGATCTTACATTTGGCCACACCAAGAAGACCTTCTCTTTAGAGGAAGTGTGTCCTTATCCTTTTGATCAGTCATTACCAATGATCCCTTTTCCTTAAAATTTCACTATTCCCAAGTTTGATAAATACAAAGGAAAAGGTGACCCAAAAGACCATCTTAGGGAATTCTATCTTGCTTGCTTCGAGGTCTCACATAACGACACATATCTTATGCATCTCTTTCCTCGCAATCTTGGAGGTCAAGCTATAGAATGGTTCTCACACTTACCTATGGGTATCAAGTCTTTCAAAGAGCTAGGCAGAGAAATTTGCCACCCATTTTTCTTACAACGCAAAGCATGAGATTTCCATGACCGATCTATGCAACAATAAATAGAAAAATGGGGAAACTTTCATTTCTTTCCTTCAACGGTGGAGACAAATGGCTAGCAAATTCCCTTTCAAAATTCCTATGAAACAGCTTGTTAGCATATTTGTGCAGAACCTCAACGAGGAGTTAGGTTTCCACTTGCAAATTCTTAGTGCTACAACCTTCGATGAAATCACATACAAGGGTATCAACATTGAAAAGGCCCTCATTGCTAAGGGTGTGGTCAAAATCTTCAAAGACTCGAAAGACAATGCTCCTCATCAACAATTAAACGATAAACCTAAGTTTTGGAATAAGAACAAAAATGTGGTCAACAATGGGGTGGTCGATTCTAAACATGTCCAAACATTGCAAACACTGCTGCAGCTCTCCAAACCAAGTCCAGCTCCACCTCAACAACAACAACAGTGGCTACCGTATCAAAATCAACAACAATGACAATAGGAGCGACCTCAACAAGATTACCTGCTGCGACGTCATTTCACTCCCTTGGGAGTGCCTATAGAGTCAGTCCTACAACAGATCTTACAGAAAGGACTCATCACCTTACCAGATGCTCCCCCATAGGGTGAACCTGTTTACAAAACTGTGCAGTATAGAGAAAATGAATACTGTGAATTCCATAGGAGTAAAGGACATCGAACCGCATCTTGCATGAAGCTCAAGCACCTAATCCAAAACCTCATCAAAGGTAATCAAATCACTTTTGAGAATGAATCACCAGTTCAACACATGAACAAGGATCTCGATATGTACAAGGAACCATTCCCTCATCATGGTCCACCTCCTCCGCAGGATAGAGGTAAAGGTATCAATCATGCTTCCACTTCCTTTGATTCCATTGTAGGTCGTTTTGAAGAGAGTCGAGTGTCCACCCTCACAATCAAAGGCAAATCTACGGATTGCGCTATTACAACTCACCGTGGTCGTGTCACCATTCGTGGTCCTACACCCAGTCTTCCGACTCAATCTGATTATAATCTTGTTGAACATTTAGGGAAAATGCCAGCACAGATCTCTATTTTGGACCTTCTACGGTCATCACCTACACATAGAGTAGTGCTAGAAAAACCCCTCCAAGAGTCTTTGGTTCCCAACAACATAGTAGTCGCAGATTTCCAAGCTATAGTAGGTAACATTGCTTTGCCTTACAATGTGGTCTTCTCAGAGAAAGATCTCCCATCCCATGATCCGTGTCACAATGATGCCCTTCATATTGAGGTTCTATCCATAAGCGCAAAATCAAATGTATACTCATAGATGGTGGTGCTGGTCTCAACATCTGTTCTTTAAAGTTACTTAAGCAATTGGGATACTCTGAGGATCATGTCAACAATGATCAAAGTATTACAATCAAGGGATATGATGATGCAGAACGTCGTTCAGAAGGTGTTATCCACTTGCCTATACAACTGGGCCCTGTCATGCTTAAAACCAGGTGTCAAGTCCTTGATATTGAGCTACCTTACAACATTATCCTCGGCCACCCATGGATCCATGCAATGAAAGCTATTCCCTCCACGTACCATCAGTCTCTAAAGTTCCCATACAATGGTACGGAGATCACTATCCCAGGAGACACCAATCCTTTTGAATTTTGTCATGTCTTGCAAGGTAGTTATAAGAATTGCAACTAGGTGCCTAACAATGAAAAAGCCCTTGAATCCCCACTATATGTTGATCCTGAAACTCTGACACCAGCCTCTACAAGTAACCCAAATCCTCTACCTGAGATCAAGGCCCACATTCATTATATAGGCTTTGGATCTCATGATATCTCAAAATCTTGTTGTGTAGGGCAGATGCCTTTATCTCCAAAATCTTACGGCTAACCACCCATTGCCAAAGTAACCAAAAAAGCAGCTATTCCTCCCCCAACATTCCTAACCCAATTCCAACATGGATGGTTATTGGAAGAGGAAACTATTAAGGATATTTCTTCTTAGCTCTATAAGGAGAAAGAACCAGTCACAATACCAGTCAAGCAATACGGCAATGGCTTAAGAATAGTAAAAAACATGGGCTATAAAGGCAAAGGTGGCCTTGGGAAACAGAATCAAGGAACTATGGAACCCATTGTTGTGACAAAGAAACTAGATAGGAAGGGATTAGGACTTGGAAAGAAGGTACCACATGCCTTGGACATCGAGGATATCCTCGATGAGGTAGCTGATGCTTTTCCCACTGATTCGACGTCTACAGAGGATATCATCGATGACTCTTCCCTCCATATGACCAACCTATTCGTAGAATCTTCCATTTTTACTCTATCCTCTGTATCCTTAACCTCCACTACCAGCACCCAGAATGTAACACTTGTCTACACTGAACTTATCGATTGGGACCAACAAGGGTCCCCCGTAATAGATGTATTTCAGAATGACGAAGCTCTAGCCGAGTTCATGGGACTTCGGGAAGGTATCCCTCTTGGCGATCATAAAGCAGGTTTTGTAATGGAACTAGAGCCAATGACTTATCTCTAAAATAACTCAAGCTTTCTTGCTCATGCAATTAAATATTTCTAATATTTAATAAAGCAAAATATCTTCTTATTCTCATGCAAATCTCTTCTTCTTATTTTAAATCACTTAGCTGATCATTACATTCTGTTAATTGCTTTAACTCATTCTTCTATTCTTGATAACTCCTCTCATAGAAAAGAAAGCAAGACACTTGTCTTCTTCTTATTCGTTGCACATTCCTCAACTGTTCTCCTCCATTGATTCTTCTAAATTATCTGGACTGTTGATTGATCTTTGTTGAAACCTATATAAACCCCCCTCATCTCCTTCACAATCTCTCTTTGATCTTATTCTCAGGCATACTTAACAGCACTTTGAGCATACATCGCATCGATTGAGCAACTTTATGATCTTTTGACATTGATCTTTTTGAGCAACTTTACGATCTCTTGACATTGATCTTTTTGAGCAACTTCACGATTTTTTGACATTGATCTTTTGAGCACTACACTTGCTTGTTGCAACTATGGTTTTGCAGCAATATTAAGCAATCCACATTCAATCCAAAGGGAACAATACAAATCTCGGTAAAATCTTTCATGTTTCTTTGATTATTATTAATAGCTTTTATTTAGATCAGTTCTCTTTATGTTATTGGGTTTTTAATTGGTTTAGTTTAATCAATTTTTCCTCATACACATTCTGGCATGCCCAGTGGGACCCACTAACCTTGCTTTTTTTTCTAGAAAAATTTAATTTTTTGGAAGCTAGGTATGGAAAAGCGCAGTCACAATACAGAAAATCTGAAGATTCTTATTCACTACTTTGAGAGAATAGGCATTGAGCATTCAAATGGAGTAACTTTAGCTCAAACGATTTCTGGGTTTTGTCAAAAACATCAAAATCCTCTTTGGGTATCTCTTATTTTTTGCAAGAAGTGCACGATTTTCAAGAAAAATAGATCCCAATCCACGTCAAAATAACACATCAAGGCTATCAAGAGCCCACAAAATATACACCAGGATGCATGCAGGCATCTGTCCAAAATGATACAAATAGTACAATGTACAAGTGTCCATCCTGATACAAGTATGGTACAAATATGATATAATATACATATACATGCTCTAGTGGGTGGAGTTGCCCTCCTGCCGTGGCCCCTGTCCTCCCCCTGTGCTCAGTGGGGGTCCCCCTGCTGGTCCTCCTCCTCCCCCTGGTGGCAAAAGTGGTCCTCTCACTGAGGACACTGACTACCCTGTCCTGCGAGATCCAGATGCCCCAAATTTGCTCCTATCTCTGTAACTTGGTGTCTGCTGAGCTACTGGCACCGCACCCACATACAGACCCCTGTAATACTCAGCCTCTCTGCCGGCTAATACTAGCTCTCCCTGCACCCAGACGAGCTCACTGTATAGGGTCCTCTGATCTGCACCCAGTGCATGGCGTGGCTCATCTCTCTCCCGCCTCACTCTAAAGAGTGTGGCCTCTGCTGTCAACTGTAGCTGTACCTCTGCATCTCTCTCCCTCGTAACTTGGGCTAGCTACTCAGCATCTGCTGCTGGTGCAGCTGGTGGCTGCATCTGTACCTGTGCCTGGGCCTGTAGCTATGCCTGTACCTATGCGAGGGCTATCTGTACTACTGATGCTGCCTGTGTCTGTGCTTGGGCTGTGGCCTCAGCCTGTCTCGCCTCAGCCCATGTTGCATCCCTATTCCTCCTCAATTGCACCATCCAGAGCTCTAATTGAGTCCTCTGGGCTACCTCCTCCTGTAGCAGCCGCTCGACCCTCTATAAATCAGTCTCTACAACCGGGTCCTCTACCTCCACCATCTCCACCTCTGCCTACTGGCCGCTACCCTCCCCAACTGCCTGTGCTGCTACCCGTTGTCTGGCCGCTCTGGCTTGGTGTCTGATCCTAGCCTCCACACTGGGACTAGTACCTCCCCCACTGCCCCTGCTACACCTGGTGTAGTCAATCTAATCAGCCTGTGTGTCTGCCAGTACCTGTCATACTCTGGCAGTGTACCTGGATCTGCCAACCCTGTGTCCCAATCCCATCTCACGGGGACAAGTCTCTGTACCTCTGCTAAAGCTGTCACCACTAGGATCTCTGCATCCCAGTCTCCACCCTCCCTTCGTGTCTAGGCATGTGTCACCTCCCCCACTGGTAGTCCCTGTGGCAATCCAAACTGCCTGAGTACCCGCTCTGGTAGGTACCTCTCTATCGCATCTGTCTGTCTCCCGAACAGATACCGTACCTATCTACAATACATAAGCTGCTCGTGCTCATCCTCCCACTCCTCGCAAAGTAGCCAGGGCCTCCACACAAATAGGTCCATCTCGTCGGTCTACCGCCTCCAATGGCTAACAGAACCCATCCTCCGATGTGTAATCACTCCCTCATATAGGAATGCATAGGGCTCGCCTCTATCCCAATGGTGCTGTGCCATGGGTTGGATCACTAGAATATGCTCCCATGCCCATACCTGTAACAAGGTCACCCTTGCTGAGAGGCTCCACCTCTCCTATACACGCAGTGATGCATGTCGTGATACAACTGTCCCAACACACATGGGCCCCATGCATACTGTTGGCCATGTGTGAACATCCTGTATAACACTGTGCCCCATCTAACCGATAATCCTCTGGATCTCCTGTCTAGACACAGGAAGCCACCAATCAGTGATGCCACTATCCATCTGATCCTGTCGCAGAGTCTTGGGACGTCTGCCCATCGAATCTCCCCATCATCTATCCAAAGGTCATCTGTGCAGAAGACCTCCATCAAGCCTGCCTCGCCCCGCTCCAGGTCAAAATCTACTATATCTCCATCAATTCGAATCCTCAAGATGTGATATACATCCTCCAATGTCACTGTGGCCTCCCCTGTCGGAAAGTGAAATGATGAGGTCTCGCTGTGATATCTCTCTACCACTGCTATCACCAGGGTGAGATTCGCCCTAATGTGTGTCAAGTGGGCCACATGCCACAATCTTGCATGCTCCAAGAATGCGTCCTCCTCCCAGGTTAGCTGTACAACCTCATGCGCTATCAGGTGGTGTCGCTCCCACAACATCAATGGTGGCATAATCCTCTGCATCCACAACAAATCACTTGTCAGTTCTTCTATACCAGATCCCTCCAGTCCTATCTACACATATGCTATGCTATGCAACCCCCAACCATCCCTTTCCTTTTTTGTAACCTAGGATTGGCATCCCTTTTCTCAACCCACAATTCTAATTTTCTTCTACTTAACCCCACACTTCTAATTTTCTTTTAACTAGCCAAAAGTGCTTTGTTCTTTACAAAGGCATTGTACCTCCCTGCCAAAAGCATCGCACTGTCTATCCAGAAGCGCTGCGTTTTCTATACCAAGTGCACCTTGTTTACCAAGTATGCCGTGCTATCTACCAACCGTGCCGCTCTGTCCTACCAGAGGCACTTCAATTTTTCCTACCCCTACCAACTGTGCTCGTATACATACCAAACACGCTGCCCTACCTAACCATACGTGCTACGACATACTACCAAAAGCGCTGCGATGTTAACCAAACAACCATACGCGCTGCATTTTTACCAAAAGCGCTGCGCTCACCTACCAACCGTGCTGTGGTGCGCCAAAAGTGCTCTAACCGACTGCCATAAGTGCCGAGCCACCCTAAAGCACTTTTGGCTGACTTGAAAATCCTCCTAGACCTAGCCCTAATCTACCCTAAAATGACAAATTAAATTGTGGTTTTTGAACACTTACCGCTGCCGGCACTCCTGCTGGCCTCCTGTATGTCCGCACTAACTCCGCCCGATGCCTGTGCGCTGGAATCAGCATCTCTCCTCACTGTCTGCTCCTTCCACTCAAACTAGGTTTAGAGGCTCTACTCTCTCAATCTAGAAGCTCTTAGTGTGCAAATGAGGATTGTGGTCCCCATGGAACCTATTTATAGCATCCCTCCCTCATTTTTTTTCTTCCCACCCATTCTGCTTTTTCCTTCTCACCTTGTCGCGCACTCTTATAGTCGAGTGTCAACACCGTTCCTCTATCGCTTCCCTGTCTTCCCACTTGAGGAGGCATACGCTAGGGCAACTACCTACACTTGGGCATCAAAATTGTATCATGTATTCAACTATCGATTTCTTTGACGCAATGTTGTAAACTGCATTACATCAAAGAGGGGCAAAATGTAGACACCCTAAAATGACCAAGTCGCCGCACCACTTGCTTTTCGTAATCTCTCAAATCACCTGCATTTCACACATTAATTAAATAATCTAATTATTTAATTAATTTCAACAAATTCTTCTAAATCATAAAATTGCGACATTAATTAAATAAATCCTTGTTATTTATTTAATTAAATCAAATTCCTCTATTATTCTTCCACAATTAAATAATTTTAATTATTTAATTAGATCATTGTCACCTTCCAAAATTCACATCCACATTAATTAAATAAACCTAATTATTTAATTAATTCAATTCCCTCTTACCTACAATTAAATAATTCTTAAATTATTTAATTAAATCAAAATCATTCTTTCAAAATCATGCACAACAATTAAATAAATTTATTTATTTAATTTGTTTTCAAATCTTCTAAATTAAATAATTCTAATTATTTAATTATTTCTTCCATAATATCTTCTCTAAATTTAAATAAATCAATTATTTATTTAAATTGCTTTTTCTTCTAAATTTGAGTTATCTCTAAAATAACTCAAGCTTTCTTGCTCATGCAATTAAATATTTCTAATATTTAATAAAGCAAAATATCTTCTTATTCTCATGCAAATCTCTTCTTCTTGTTTTAAATCACTTAACTGATCATTACATTCTGTTAATTGCTTTAACTCATTCTTCTATTCTTGATAACTCCTCTCATAGAAAAGAAAGCAAGACACTTGTCTTCTTCTTATTCGTTACACGTTCCTCAACTGTTCTCCTCCGTTGATTCTTCTGAATTATCTGGACTGTTGATCGATCTTTGTTGAAACCTATATAAACCCCCCTCATCTCCTTCACAATCTCTCTTCGATCTTATTCTCAGGCATACTTAACAGCGCTTTGAGCATACATCTCATCGTTTGAACAACTTTACGATCTTTTGACATTGATCTTTTTGAGCAACTTTACAATCTCTTGACATTGATCTTTTTGAGCAACTTCACGATCTTTTGACATTGATCTTTTGAGCACTACACTTGCTTGTTGCAACTATGGTTTCACAGCAATATTGAGCAATCCACATTCAATCCAAAGGGAACAATACAAATCTCGGTAAAAGCTTTCATGTTTCTTTGATTATTATTAATAGCTTTTATTTAGATCGGTTCTCTTTATGTTATTGGGTTTTTAATTGGTTTAGTTTAATCGATTTTTCCTCATACACACATTCTGTAGAAGAAAGAACAAGTTCATGATGATCAATAATCAGAAGAATTGATCAAACTTGTAAATACATCAGTTATCTTTGAAATAGAGTAGAAATAACCTCTCTGTGTAGCATATTTATAGGAAACAAAATCTACTGATCAATGTAAGGCCCCTTGAAATGGAAAACAGCAACACACATCAACCACTGAGTAACGTTAGTAGATTATGAACTAATCAACGGAGACTTGGGATCATGAATTCTTTGAATTCATCATATCTTTCAAGATAAATAAATGTTGTGTAACTTTTATTTCATGTTTTCTTGTGAGTAACATCATGATCAACATAAATTGGTGCTAGAAGGAAGGCCTCCTCATCATTTGTAAAGTTTTGTATGATTTGATGATGCAGATAGAAAGGTAACACTCATATACCTCTGTATTTCAAGTCATATGCAAAGATTTGCTTTTTTAAGTTTTTGCATGCTAATCCTTTGTGAAGATTTCAAAATTGAGCATAAATATTGCAAGCTTTGTGGTTGATCACCCTGAATTTTGAAAAGATAAGCTCTATTTCAGGTAAATTTGCTAAAGCTTTGAAGTAACTTGCTTAAGAAACCTGGTATCCAATTGCTTGTGTCACCAAGTCTCGTATCACCTCATATTTGCATCATTTATGTAAATATTCCATAAATATTCAATCAGTCTCAAGTTTTGACCATAAGTACAGCCTTTGCTGGAAAGTTGCAACTGATCTTTATAGTAAACCAGCCAATTTTCCTTAACCTTAAGAAATCTTGGCTCTTAGGCCAAATACCAGGTCCAGATCCAGTGGAATCTTAGAAGAACTAACTATTAGAGGATTTAGACCTAGAACTATAGACATTCATCACTCTCCTAATTCTAGTGCGTCAGGAGCTTCACTAGAACATTCTCCTGTAACTCCTATCAGGTTACAAACACCTGCAGGACCACCTATCACACCTCAGGTCCAACCTCCACTTGTTACACCTCAAGTTCAACCTCCACTAGTTGCAATGTCATTTTTCACTGTAGAATCACCTCTGACTTTCACAGCATATCATGCTTTGCCTAAGAATCCTGATAAAATTTGTCCTAAGTATCATCCATATCAAGATGCTGATGATCACATCAAAACTTTTAAGGAAGCTTGTTGTAGGGCTAGAATTGAGCATCAAGATATTGTATGCAGGTTATTTCCATTTTCCTTCGGGGAAGAGGCCTATAACTGGTAAATCAATCTTGGTCAAGGTTCAGTCAGTTCATGGGCTGCCTTGGAGAAAGCCTTTAAGGATAGGTTCAAAATACCAATAGATCCTTCAATGAATTATCATTTGTTTGCCACAATCAAGAGATTTGAAGGAGAACTTATTGCTAACTTCAACACAAGATTCCAGAAGATGCTATCTAAGCTAGTTGCACCTTATGTTGTAGCAGATGAAGTTGCTAAGAGCATATATTACTCAGCTTTAGATCCTTTGACTTCCATGTTTATCAGGAGAGCACATCCTAGGGTCACAACTTTGACAAGAGCTTTTGAAGAAGCTGTCAAAGTTAGTCAGCAGCTGATTCCTGCTCCAATGCCTAATATTGCATTCCCAACACTTCCTAGTTATCCTACATATCCTACTCAACAACAGACCAATGGAGCCATGATGGCTCTAGTTGTGATGTCAAGTCCTTTACAGATACCTCCACTCAGTATCATGCCGCCTCTGAATGGAAATGGCCAGATGTTACAATATCCAGGACAAATACAGGTACCTCAAGGTGCAGAATAGTCCAATAATAATAACAATGGATCTTCCTTTTTCAAGCCTCATACTGAGAATGTAGTGGCCAAGGTTTAGGAAGAGAAAGAAGAAATTAAGGAAATATCAGCACAGTTAAGAAAACTCACTACTGAGATCACTCACTTGAGGAGTCAGAAATTCTATTCGTAGCCTAATCAGAATAGAGGATATGCTAATGACAAACCTAATTATCCTGATAGGGGATACAATAACAACTACAATAACAATGGTAATAATAATCCTCCTAGACAACCCAGAGTGTGTAACACTAGGCCAAATAATGGTTCTTTGCCATCACCCCTAGATAATCAGCCTCCTCGTGAACCTAAGCAAACCACTAGAGTCAACCTTGCAGAGGCAGCCCTTACAAATTGGTGTAGGATACACAACACCAATGCTCATGTAGAGCTAGATTATCCTCAATTCAGGATTGCTACTAATATATTCCAGACTGAAGTGTCCAATACTTTAGGAAATCCACCTCATGTAGAAGGAAATGAAATTGTCCCCTGTGGATATGATTCTTCCTTAGTATTAGAAAGTTACATTCATCATCCTCATCAGTAGACAGTGTCTTCTCACCAAGATTACACCCTGGCATGTGAAGAATCAGCCATGGCTTTTGAGTCTAACTATGTTTTTCCCTTTGAGGATGAAAATGAGCCATCAATTAAACATGAAGAAGTACATGCTTATCAATAGCAATATCAAGGTAGGCATAATTATAACTTGAAGAATAACTTAAACAAACTTGCTGGTCCTTTGACCACATCCTTGCCTCCAAATAATTTCAACACTCCTGATCCCAAGGCAAATAATAACCCTGGATTTCCCAAAGTTAATCCTCAATACTTAGCATCACCAAATACAACACCAAAAACTGGTAATCTGCCTCCTGAGTCTGATAAATTGGTCACATACTTGGCAGATGAAATGAAAAAGATTAAAATCAGCCTATCATTATCAGAGTTGCTTAAAACCCCTGCTATCAAGAAAGCATTCATGAAATCATTAGAGGATCCTACTTCAAAAGAGGATAGTCATACCTCAGGTCAGTCTAGAAATAAAGATCATGCTTCTAGAGACGTTAATGTTAAATAGAAAGTGCCAGCTACTGTTCAAGTTGCAGAGACTTCCCACATGACCTTGTATAGAGAGAAGAATGAGTCACCTCCTTTTCTCCTTACCATAAGGATGTTTAGTAAAAATTTGCACAACTGCTTAGTAGATTCAGGAACATCTACCAATGTAATGCCCTTGTCCATATGCAATGGTTTAGGGTTGCATCCTACTAAGTCACTAAAGAAAGTAACACAATTAGACAAAACAGAGGTGAGCGTGGTAGGAGAACTAACATTCATATGCAACTAGCATCAGATCCTAGAATCTAATACTAAATTGATATTCAAGTGGTTGATATACCTGATACATATGGGATTCTACTCAGTAGAGACTAGTCGAAAACCCTTAATGGATACATGGCCACCAATTTTAGTCATATGTGGTTGCCTTGGAAAGGAATACCAAATAAAATAAGGATAGATGTTGAACCTCGTATGAAACACATGATCATTGAATATAACAAAACCAATGAGATCATGTATTTGGATGTAGAACCTGGAGTTTACTCCATCAGACCCCAGACTGTTAGGATAGAGGAGATCCTAATGTATGACATTCATCATCATGATGATAACATTCAGGATGATAAAATAATTTAGAATATGATTGTAACCCTAAAAATGAGGTAGATCATTTTAAGAATTTTGAGATGCACTTGTCCAAAGAGGTGTAGTGATGTCAATTGTTAAAAATGCATGTTCATGATATTTTAATTGAAGGATGGTGCAGGTTACATGATGAGGTGCATTCTGAAAAGACTTGTGATGCCTGCTTAGACATGATGGAGCTTGAACAAAAATGTAGTGAGGCATCATCATCATCATCATCTGCGGTAAGTTCTATAGATAGTGATAGTGACACTGATTATTGTTTGTCATCTATAGGAATAGGAGAATGTACATATCAAGATGAAAGTTCCATTCAGAAGGAGGAGATATTGGTATGTAACAAGAGTAATGTTAAAAAAAACAAGAAAATCACCCTAGGGAGTGATTGTTTAGTGGAATCAGATTATGAGTTATTTGATGAAGATAGGGGCAGTAATTTGTCCAAGTTTGAGGAGTTTCTATTAAAAGAGATTCAAAAGATGACACAACAATAGAGATCTCCATAGGATGTCTTGATTGAGGGGTGGTACAGATTACATGAAGCACCTCATTCAGAAATTGCTTGTTCATTGTGTCTTCATATTCTAAAAAGGTAGATGTTGCCTAGTCCAGAGGATTTTCCTTTTGATAGTAAAAGAAAAGAAGAAATATTAGTTTCACATAAGGCAGATAAGGTGAAGTTTGAGAAAGTTGAAACACCAAAAATGAAATGGTTATGAAATGGTGTAGCTGCCAGAGCTAAAAAGAAAAGGGAAGGCCTAGAAAGCCTTTAATTGAAGATAAGCCATGGGTCCTCAGGTTTGATGGATCCAAGTCGAAACAAGGGGTTGGAGTAGGGATAGATCTTATTGATCCATCTAGAAAATCCTACTTAGCAGCATACAGACTGCAATTCCCATGCAAGAACAATGTGACAGAGTATGAAGCTCTAATTCATGGGATATTGTTTGCACTAAGAAAGTGAAGATTCTGCATGTCTATGGAGACTCAGAATTGGTTGTGAGACATGTAAGAGGTATATACTCTTGCAATTACAAGAAGCTGTCCAATTACAGACATAGGGTATGGGACTTGATAGAAGATTTTGATGCATTCAACATCACCCATGTACCTAGAGAACAAAATCATAGGGCGGATGCCTTAGCTCAAGCTGCCAACACTTTAGAACCACTATCCATATTTGGTCTGAAAAGATTTTTAGTTGAATTAGTAACAGTACCTTCTGTAATAGATAATGTAACTAACCTTCAAGTATTTGATGATGATCAGCATATATTGGACTTCATTTCCAACAGGGATGTTTTTGATGCACAGATCATAGATGAAAGGAATGTGGAGGATCATATCTGGGAGGAAGAAGAAATCCTAGAGTTGCCTAGTAAAAAGATTCCTAAGGGAATGATAGAGCTAGAAAGAGCATTTGATTTGGACAACATGATGAAATAAAAGGATCTCCCCAAAGCAGATGGAGGAGAATACTCACAGGTCGACATAAGACCAAATGATGAAAAAAGAAATGTCCTGATTGGAAAAGTCTGTACAAAAGAGGAGTTGGAAGGAATAACCCAAGCTCTCAAAGACTATATCCATCTCATTGCCTGGACATATGATGAATTGAAGGCTTATGACACATCAATCATTACTCATACCATACCTTTGAAGCCAGATGTCAAGCCTTTTAGATAGAAATAGAGACCTGTCAATGCTCTATTGGAGCCATCATTTCTAAGGAAGTTAAGAAGTTGCTCAATGCCAGGATCATATTTCTTGTGAGACATTCCACATGGGTTGCAAACCTGGTCCCAGTAAGGAAGAAGAATGGCGACATCAGATTGTGTGTAGATTTCAAGAACTTAAATAGAGCTTCTGAAAAGGATAATTATCCTTTGCCTTCTCTAGATGAGGTCTTACAGATTGTGAATGGTGCTAAGATGATGTCATTTCTGGATGGTTTCTCTAGTTACAACTAGGTGATGGTGGACAAAATAGACAGATTGAAAACTGCATTCACCACAAAGTGGGGAATATTCGCCTACAGGCACATGCCTTTTGGGTTGATAAATGCTGGAACCACATTTCAGCGAGTAATGGATATAGCCTTCAGAGGCTTAATTGGTAAATTCAGTCATATATATGGATGACTTGATAGTTTTCTCTAAAGAAAGAGGAAATCATGTAGAAGACATCAGGAAGGTGCTAAAGAAATGTGAACAATACGGGATATCCCTAAACCCTAAGAAGTGCATATTTGGGGTAACCACAGGGAAGTTATTAGGCCACTTGATAATAGAAAGTGGGATCATCATTGACCCTAACAAGGTGGAATCAATCATGAAGATACAACTTCCTGGAAGTAAGAAGGAGCTCAAATCTTACTTTGGTAAGATTAATTTTGTTAGAAAATTTATCACTGGCTTTGCAGAGATTGTCAGACCCTTGAATGCCATGCTCAAAAAAGATGCCAAAATTGAGTGGACACCTAAAGCTAGAGCAGATTTTGAAGATATCAAGAAAGCCATATCTAATGCTCTAGTTCTAATTAGTCTAGATTATACCAAGGATTTTTATATATACTCATTTGCTTCAGAGCATATGTCTGCAGCTCTACTGACATAGAGAAATGAGGCTAAAGATGAAAATCCTATAGCCTTCATGAGTTGCCCTTTTAGAGATGCTAAACTTAGATACATGGATGTTGAAAGACAAGCACTTGCTCTGGTTCAAGCAATTAAGAAGTTCAGGCACTACATCCTGCGAAGTAAGGTGATAGCTATAGTACCTGATGCAGCAATAAAGATGCTTTTAATGCAAAGTGAACCAGGTGAGAAGAGAGCTAAATAGATCACTGTCCTCCAAGAATATGATATGAACATAATACCCATGAAATTAGTAAGAGGATAGGCCTTGAGCCAGATGATATCAGAAATTGATCCTAATATCATGAGCCAGTTGTATGTCATAAATGCGAGAGAAGATGGAGAATGGTATTCAGACATCCAGCATATCTTAATTACTAGAAGATATCCTTCAAGATTGTAGGCCTCATAGAGAAGAGCCTTAAAGATAAGAGCATAGAAGTACATGATAAAAGGAGGAGTCCTTTTTAAGAAGAATTATGAGGGAATATACCTTAGATGCCTGGAAAGGCAAGAAGCAGACAAGGTGCTATCAGAGTTGCATGACAAGTTTGGAACTGCCCATGGATCATCCTTAGCTACCACTCATGCTATCCTCAGGGTGGGATATTACTGGCCCACTATTTTTAAAGATACTGTTGAACACATCAAATGTTGTCATATGTGTCAGGTTGCTGCAAATAGAGAAAAATATGCTGCTCAACCTTTGCAGCCAGTGATGGAGATGCACCCATTTGCTCAATGGGGAATGGACTTCATAGGGCCTATCAATCCTCCATCATCTTTAGGCCACAGGTATGTTTTGACTATTACTAATTACTGTACCAGGTGGACTGAAGCTGTCAGTAGTAGGTCATGTAAAGCTGAGGATGTCATCAGGTTTTTGGAAAGCAATATAGTGACTAGGTATGGAGTTCCTTATGCTTTAGTATGTGATAATGGGTCTGCCTTTGCTTTAATAAGATTATCAAGTTGGGCTTTTGACTATGGAATCATCTTGAAATTCTCCTCAAATTACTATCCCCAAGGGAATGGATTAGCAAAATCCACAAACAAGAATTTACTGACATCATAAAGAAGTTGATAGAAAAGAACCCAAGGGAGTGGAACACACTATTGAGATATGCCTTGTGGGTAGATAGAACCAAGATGAAGGTTGCATTAGGAAATTCTCCTTTTCACCTAGTATATGGGGTGGATCCTATCCTCCCTGTTAACATGAAGATTCCCACACTGCAGTTTGTACAAAAATACCTAGGCATAGATAACAAACAAGAAGTCAATTTGCTTTAATTGATGAACCTAGAAGAAAAAAGAAGTAAGGCAATTGACTAGTTTGCTAAACATCAGGCTGTTGTTAAATGTTGGTTTGACAAAAGAGCTAGAGTTAAGGCTTTTAGAATCTCAGATTTAGTCCTAATGTGGGACAAAGCACATGAAAGGAAAGGAGATCATGGTAAGTTTGATAAACTTTGGATAGGTCGCTTCCAAGTTTTAGAAATTTTAGGAGACAGTACCTATAGGTTGAAGACCTTAACCGGTGAGGATGTTCCATTACCAGTTAATGGATAGTTTCTCAAACACTATTTTCAAGCCTAAAATAGTATCATGCAAGTCATGTGTATCATAATGTGCATATTTGTATAAGTTGTTTGTACAGTTTTGGTTTTGTTTTGTTTGTTTGTTTGTTGAGTTCTATTTTGACTAGTCAAGATGATGCAGCTTATCACGCATAGAAAATAACCAAATTGTTAAGATTTAAGTGATGCAAACAAATTCATATATAGGTTATGACTCATTTTGAGAAGTATTGGTGATCAGGTCTATGATACCTTTTCATCAGGGTGCCTTTTCTTGACCAAAGTGATTCATTCACAATGACTCACCTAACAACCTTGGGTTTGTGGAATACACAAGTATAGATGTTAAGTGAAAAATCTAAAGGGACTCCCTTGCTACCAATGTAATCTCCAACCTAAATCAGCAAGTGACCATACCTTGCACACTAAGCTTACATGATGACATCATATGAATATAAAGATCAATATTGAAAAGTCCAAAGAAAATAAAATTAGGCCATCTAAGTAACTCTACCGGGGCTATGGACACCTGCTAGCAGTGGGGTTCTACTTAGGGAGATTGTATAGATAACCTTGTTGGGGCTATGGACACCTGCTGGTAGTAAGGTTCTATCCAGGTTGGCTATGAGAGATGATCCCAAACTATGTAGCTTAACATCAATTACTCATGTTTTCAACTTACTTTCAAGATGAGGATAATTAATCATTTGCACACACCTGATCCTTTGTTAGCATTGTTGCCATGATGAAAACCTTATCATTTAGAAAGATTATGATGCTTATACTTAGAAAGAGTTATAATACTATGTTAGAATGTGATCACATCACTTGAATCATTGGAATTTAGTTGTTTTCTTTGGTGGCAAGTTATTGTGTGGTTACACAACACACCCCATTTTTTGGCTTGGCAAAATAGGGACCTAATTTTTTTTTGCTACTTTGGCTTGTTATTTTTCTGCTTTTGGTGGTCTGGTAAAAGTAAGTCATGCAGATAGCCCTGTAAAGGGTGTTGATAGGTCACCATGATGAGGTCAATTGTCAAAGCCAGTATTTCATATCATTAACCTCATAGTTGGAAAGAGGATAAAATTCCATGCAAGTTTGCCTTTTTGGATCATCCTAAAATTCCTTAAGGGGAGAAAGTTATGACAAGTCAAAGTTTCAGTCAAACCTAATATTCCAAGGGGGGGTCATATTTCAAACATCAGTCACCTTGTGTAAGATCACCCTGATATCATTTTATCACCTGATAATCACTTGGTCCGCAAACTCTAGACATCAATTTTACGTGATAGCTATTATTGGCTCGTCAAACAACTTCATATATTTTTTACGAGATCATATTTTCAATATCACCTGATCTTATGAATATCACCCTTGTCGCAGAATATCACCTAATGCCAATATGATGATGACGTCATTTAAACCCAGCGAACAAAGAATATCATCCTGGTAATGACGTCATCATTCTTTTTGCCTCGCAGAGGTATATATCCGATGCCCACCATATTCGACAAACATGACGGCGATGTCATTACAACACAATGCTTAAACATAGTCATTGACATGGTGATGTCACCTTGATCTTTTCCAAGAAGGTCATTTTATTCGCAGGGGTCATATTTTAAGCATCCCCTGATCTTAGTTTCATGACCCGATATACATATGGTCAACCTTTGACCACATCACTTGAGTCTCTTGCATTAGTTTTGCCATTCAAAGGCAGAAGGTCATTTAATACAGAGGGGGTCATATTTTGAATATCACCTGATCTTCAGAACATCACCCCTCTCCTCCCTATTTCCTAACATTAAATGGATATAAATGCGGTAGATGGATTCCCGCCAACTGCGAATACGATCCAAAGACTTGGCAACATCCATGGATTCATTGCAGAAGATCAATGGATTTAAATGATTTAACCCAGTTTTACCCTAATTTGTTCTACGGATAAGTTTAAAGGTAAGCTTCCAAGGTTATTCTCATTTACCTTGCAAAAAAATAAGAATTTATAGAGCAGAGAGTCAAACCTCATATGACCTACTTGTGAATGGACTATAGCTTGCAGCATAATGGAATGGGTGATCATCAGTGTTTCCTACCCTTTTTTGTAATCATCAACCTAACCCAAGAGAAAAGCGTTATTAGGTAAGTAATAAAAAACAAACCATCCTGTTGTCATTTTCTGCATGTCTAGGTAGTATGACTTTTCCAGTGGTTTAAATCTTTAAATGTGCATATCATGATGAAATAGAGATTAATAAATATAGTATGTGTGATGCAGTAGATATATGGTGTGTATGAATGAATATGAATATTATGGTAAGACTAGTCATGTTTATTACAGGAATCCATGGCAAACATCAGGAAGAACAGGTTTGGGGTAGAATTTTTTAAGCCCATGTACATTCAACCTGAAGGAATACAATTCAAATATGGTGTCATTGGCGACACTCACCAAGGAGAAATAGATTTAGTAGCATGGTCATCTAGGATATATAATGATAAAGACAATACCCTACTAGATGCAATATATATGTTAGGAATGTGGCATGCAGTTGGATTTCCCTATGCCATGGAAACCCTAGAATTGGTAGTAGAATGTGCTAGAAATTATAACCCTCAGACAAGGCAAGTGGAGAAACATGGAAGAGTTTATGCAGACTTTTCAATTAAAGGGATCACATCTACTTTCAATCTCCTAGTTGGAAGGAAGGTAGTCAGTGTGGATCTGCACAAACTAGAGACAGAGTATGAAAACAATAAGAAGAATGCTAGGAAGAGGATATACTAGTGGAGGTCTAAGAATAGCAACTACACTACATCTGCTAAGTTGCCAATGCACCTATACAAATTTGATTTTGATGATGAATATCAATACATGATTGCCCTGCTCAGCAGGATGACAGGCCAGCCTCATGCTATGAATTTCAAGAATTGGATGTTTGGAATCATCTAGATGGCCCTCTATGCAGATAACAAGCCATTATGGGCCAAGGTCATTAGTGATGCATTAGATAAACAGATCAGGAACCTAGGAGGTCTGGAATGCTCATTCCACATGACCTCATATGTTGTGTATTCATGTGCCTACAAAGGAAATTTTGAAGCACTGACTACAGTTGGAAAGATTGGTGGTGGTGTAGATGATGCCCATATATGGGATCATTATCCTCAATTACAGAGAAGGAACTATGTCTTTGATTACAAGTTGGGGAATGATGCATTCTCTATGCATCTGGTTAGAACTATGGAAGAGGATAGAACTAAGAGATTGAGCATGGAAGCTCAAGAAGTTGTATACAAACATAGTGCCTGGTTCATCCAGTATGCCACTTTTTCATATATCAGAATAGAAGGATTTGAAGAACAACCCTTTATGCTACCTAGGTACCCTACTGATGGGGTAGTCCTGATGGAATTTTTGAGACAAAAATCTACCATACTGGATGCATACAAGCACAAAAGAAGATACCCCTAGTACTATTTCTAGTATCTATGGGATGGTACATGTACCCTGATTCACAGAGCATAAAGGATATCATAGGTAGTCTGAACCTGATGTACCTACAACCATTTCCATTGGCTAGATCATATGACCCCTATGGTAGAATGCAGAAAATAATGGGGAAGCCTATACATCAGAAACACCTAGAAGATTTCTGGACTGATTGTGAGGATGAAGCAGAGGTAAGAAGAAGAAAATATCAAAGGCTCACCTTAAATCAGATAAGAACATTTGACTACATACCAGTGCTAGCACAACTGAAGAAGGATGATGGCAGAACCATGTCAAATGAATATGAAGATAAAAAGCTATATAATGACACCATCTTAGCCCCTAATCTAACACAACAGGAGGATATCTCCTTGGATTAGTTTACAGGTTGTGTGCTGCAATTAACCTAGGCATGGGTAGATGAACAAATAAATAAACTGAAGAAGAGAGGTGTGGCCATCATAGTAGATGCCAAGAAGAAAAGACAGGAGATCCCTAATGAGGAATATGATGATTTCCTTGGTGAGAAAAGAAAATCTAACGGAGAAAGACTACCTACCCAGAAACAAAGAAAAGGACCCCCCAGAGAAAAAAAAAACTGATGATGAACCTAAGGGGGTGATAATTGAGAGAATTGCCATACCAGCTGGAGGTGCATCGACATCAGGACATGCATCAACCTCATCTGCACTGCCTCTAATGGATAAACCAAAGACCAAAAGAATCCTGAGGCCAGCAGTATATACTTCAAAAGTACAAGATGAGGGCCAAGCCTCACAAAAGGAAGTGGAAGAGGATATCCCTTTTGAGGAAGAGCTGATCAGTAAAGAGTCTGTAGGTGATGACCCGATGATGGTTAGCCAGAAGAGGAGGGCAGTGCCCCTGATGTCACCACCCAAGAAGTAAAGAACATCTATGCGGGGTGAGATTATGACAGATCCCATAGTATTAAGGGGAGCTAGTGGTGAAGTGTTTAGAAAATAAATGTAGCATGATGTGCCACTTCCCACTATTATCAAATTCAAGACAGAGAAAGTAGAGGAACAAGTAAAAGAGACTTCCAAAGTAGGTCATGGTGGTCCGTTTTCATTGGAAGACACTGTGGACCTCTCAGATGTTGAAGTTGTACAAAGTGTAGCCTCTGAGAGGATGGAGACCCTTGCCTCCATTACCCACATGACCCCACATGGGACCCCATCAACATAGATGGTGGTATTGGAAGAGTTGAAGCAGGTGACTGAAGAAGAGAAAGAAAGTAACCCAGAGAGGGAAGCCCAACAAATCAGGATTGACAAGTTGGTTGATCAAGTGACTAGCCCTGTTGTTATTGATTTGACATATAAGGAAGATGTGAGCCCTAAAGACAAAGTAGGTGCACCTGATGGAACGGAAAATATTGAAGTAGCCAAGAAGGTAGAGGTAGAAAGCAATGTTCTAGATATGGGCCAGCAATAGCACGAGGTACCTGCTGAGCCTAAGATAGTAAAAGTCCAACAAAAGGGCGAGGGTGATAAGAATACATCAGGTGGTGATGCCGCCTAGACTCAAGAAGCCATAGGAGATAAAGATACATTAGGTCATCAGGACCTCAAAACACAAGATGTGTATACCTCAAGTGCAGAACAGGAGGTAGCCTAGGATCAGGGTGATGCACAAGGCCCAGAAACCCATGCATCCATAGATGTAAATATGCCTCATGATGAGGAAAATACCAAGGTGGAAGAGAAATAGAAAGAGGGAATACGTGATCAAGCGCAAGATCATCAGGTGGATATTCCACAAGATCCTCCCCTATAGAAAGAAGCCCCTCAAGAAGAAGAGATGCAACAAGATCCCCCTCATGAGGAACAACATGAGGAAGAAATCAGGAAGTCACCTTCTCCACCTAGAGTAAAGACAAATATTGGAGATCAAGGTGAACATGATGATGACAAAGGACAACAAGGATCTGGAGATGAAGTGCCTTGGTAGCTTGAAAAAGAAATAGGTATGGAACAAGGTTTTGAAATTCAAGAATTTGATGTTTCTACCTTATTTGCAGAGACCGTCATGAAACCTAAGAGGAAAGCCAGGTTGACCTCGGCTATCAAAAGAGATCCTGCTACAGGCAGAAGAACAACCCAAGTAGCACTTCCCACAGTAGAAAAGGAAAAGGGTAAAATAACCCTGGAGGAATTCCAGATCACCACAGTTGACTTAGGTTTTGCTAATGAAGACCAAGAAGGTCAAGAAGGGAAGGATATCATTGATTCTTTAACCCAAAGGGTAAAGAAAGAGAAGGAGAAAAATAAACAGCATAAAGAGCACATTGCTCAGCTGTATGCATACATAAAGGGGTTAATTAACCCTGATAGTACACTAGCAGACCCTGCAGTCCCATTGACTGTTATATCACAGGAGGAAGTTAATAAGCTGGATCTCATGAAGCATCAGGCCATGATCATGGATAAATGGATGCTGACAGCCCTTAGAGGGGTGGAAGATGTATTGAGAACCTCTCTACATAGGTGGAATTCCTTGAGCACTTTGAAGAGGAAAGTGGATAAAATGTAGAATGAAATGGGAAGGAGATCATTCCAACTTGAAAAAGCCTTAAATGCTCTAAGTGAAATAAAGAGGATTGATCCTCAGGTCATTATAAATAATCAAATATTAAATAATAACACAACCCTGCTAGTAGATGTATGGTATGAGGATATCAAGTTCAAATGTGATATCCTAAAGAAGTGCAGTGGCAAGCTTAGAGATATCAGTATAAAGCTGCACAGTATGATGGTGTTTGAAGCAGAGATACTGGAAGCATTAGAAGGAAAAGTAGAGGGGAAAATAGAAAACCAAGATGCAGATTTTGCCATCAAGGCACTGCATGATAATTTCCAACCAGTCGCTGATGACCCCCTCACCCACCTGACTGAGGAGGTGATGAATAAGATCATGAGGATCAAGGTTAAGGTGGAAATTTATAAAGAGATAGTGAGTAGTAGAAGAGCTAAGCTGGATGCAGCCAAAGATAAATTTCAGGCTCACAACCATGCTATCACTAAAACCAAAACTCAAGATGGCAGGGAGGTAGACAAAATAGTACAAGCCTATGAAAATATCAAGATGGCAATGAAGGTCCATATACAGGATGATGTTCATCAAGGTGATAGTGATACAAAAAGCAACGAAGATGATGATCAGGATGAAGAAGAAGAAGAACCTGAGGAATGAATGAAGATGCAACACAAAGAAGATATATGAATCATGAACTCATAAGATAATGAGTCATCCAGATGGTTGCTAGCTGGCAACCTGTGCCAAGAAGGATAGTTGACTAAGTCAAAGAAGGAATATCTACTATTGATCTTAATTGACAAATCCTAACCATAGGTCATGTTGGTCTCCAGATCGGCAGAGGGTTTACCAATTCCAATGCATAGGAAGATTCAACCAACAAATACAGGATGTTGTATGAGCGGCCTCCCCTTCACTTCTGATTCTACCACACCAAGTGGGGTATCCCTATAGCTAAAGATTTTATCTTTGAGTCACCCAATAGAAAGATTTAGCTTTACAACAACAGGAAGAATACTCTCATGTTTGGACCAAGATTTGCATGATAAATCATATGTTTGGCAATGTTCTTGGACATATCTAACTGGTTAGGAATGAGAGTATGTAGGGGTCCTATTTCTACTCCTACAACTAATAGGTTGGAACTTTGAAAGGATTTGTTTTATATTTTAGATGCAAGATAGGGGTTTTGGGTCATAACTACTACACAAGAAGCAGACTGGGGCCTATCTCAGGGCAAGGAGTCAACTAGATGTATACAAGTGAATGATTTGTACTTTCATTCAAGTTTCAAGGGGTTAGGACATATATTAGCCTTATAAACACCACCCAAGACTGAGTATTTAGCTGCCTCTACTTACACATATCCCAACTGACATACATTCTTCCTCATACTTAACCTAAAACAATTTAATCCACTCCTTGAATGGAAGTTAGAGATCAAGCATGCAATACAACAAATCTGTATCCTAGAATCTTAGTAACCCTTAGCAACCGGATTCAAAAGAAGGGATGCATGCAGCAAATGGAAACAAACAACTAAACGCATGCAAAGAAGCATTTTTCATATAAACACAACATGAAACTGAACATATGTGCAAGGTGCATTCAAATGCAACTCATAAACTCACAGGAAGAGATAGAACAACCAATAAATGCTCTATTTTTCGTTATTTCCTCCAAAACATTGCCCAAGTCTTCAACAACCCAAAAAATGAGTAACACAGTTCACCATCTAGCAAGAATGTGTACCCAACAATTAATTACAGGGTCATTTCAAAATTTTGCCAGATACAGCGCACCATTAGAATGGTGCCCAATACATTTAATGCTTCAGGTAGAAGAAGAAGAAGGGAGTAGGTGAAATCAGGATATGTGCCGTTGTCTAAAGATTTTCCTCATGAAGAAAGTAGCTAGCCTATCAATCAAGACCCATACTCCTGCAAATTCACCATTAATGCCAACCTACCAATTTTGAAATGCAGCAGTGGTTCACATATCTCTGAAGTTTCTTCTCACTTGAAATGATGCAGCAAACACATAGAAATCCTTCCTTCCTCGGGCATTCAAAACAGGGTCGTCGATTCCCTCCTCATCGCAGAGATCTACGGCTCCAAATCCTGCTAAAAAGTCATTAGCCAATGAGGTTGCGCCACGTAGGCACCCTTTTTCCATCGCTGACTTTTTCTTCTATTTTGCCACTTTCACCTTCGTATATGCAAAAGCATATACATACAACTGCTTGCACATTTAGATCTTTGCATATACGAGATTGTATATACATACAATCACCAACATACAAGACGCGGACCCCAAATCATTATAAAATATTTTGAAATTTCCATCGGGTCCCGCCTTGTATCTTCCCCTTGTATAATACCTTGTATATCACATATACAAATGCAATATACATACAATGCAGATTCCAGCTCATTTATCAATCAGATTGGAAAAAACCTTTGAAATCTGGCTTGTATATTTTCCTTTTGTATATAGGCATATACAAGTACTTCATTATACAAGCCACAAACCCCAAAATAATTATTTGCTGCATTTGATTCTCCAGTTGTGTCCAGACTGTATGTTTTCCCTTTGTACATCAGCTTTATATATCACATATACAATGCAAATATACAAGGAAAGCATACATACAAGCAGACTTTTGCCTTTATCAACTAGAAAGTATATTCATTTTGGGTCTGGGCTTTGCATCTCAGGATTGCATATTCCCTTTTATGTTGCGCTTGTATGTGCAGACATACAATTGCATAAATATACAATTGGTGGACCCCACCCTAGTATCTGACCTTTGCATATGCTTTTTTTTATTGGCCCATCGGAGTGAACTGGAAATAAGCCACTGATATGTAAGGTCTCAACAATATGCATTTTGCATATACAATCACCCCTTGGTATCATCACTTTGTATATTGCATTGGCCATCAGGGTAACCTTCAGTTGAGTTTTTGATATGGGAAGTCTGGCCGATAACCCCCTTGTACATTGTTCCTTGTATCTTTGCGATGTATATCAAACATGCATACAAAATATACATGCAAACTCTTCGCTACAACCACAGAATCAAACCCAGAATATGCCATATACAACCCGATATGCATACAACTGTTTTCTCACTTTTTTGAAGTTGATTTAACTTATTTTTGGGTCTGCCAATGTACATCTACACTTGTACATTCAAATGCACATACAAATAGCAATGCATATACAAAGATACATGCATGAAAAAGTGAAGGCCGACAGACTTAGAAAATCTGAAGGTTTTACAATGAAAATGCCTACGGATTTTTAGCTCAAAACCTTCAATGCAGGTGCAAGCACCAACATTAAATGGTGACTCTGCTGGGTACTTGAATTAAAAGTGTTATTTTTGCCCATCTAAGATATTTCATGTGAATAATGGTGCTCTTCTGGCGGAATGAACTCAGAAAAATATTTGTTCTATGACGAGCTTTCAGCTATTTGAAAATTTGTATCCTCTTTGGAGAGGTGGCGACTCTGCAAAAAAGTTCTCAGTGCACATGAAAGGTTGATGTATGTTGTTGTGATATAAAAAAAAAATCCTTTGTTCAAGACTTTAGCATCTGGATGAGAAAAGGTACATGGCTCCTTCCCACTTGTATTTGTTGTTTTATTGCATAAGTTGAATGTTGGGGGAAGCCTTAGGTCTTAGGCAGACATAGGATGTCTGAAAGTGAAATTTATATGAATCCAAATATGTATTCACCCATGCTTAGCCAAGAGGGGGATGAAATATTGTGTAAAAAAATTGAAGAGATAAAGAATAGGTTGACATCCTTAGAGGCTAGGCAATCTCAGTTAAATAATAACCATGTTGTGTCTACTAGCCAAAATGCTAAACCTCTTGTCATCCCTTTTGGTCCTTTCTATGACCAATTAGATTTGTCATGGGTTGACTATGAAGCTGAAAGTATGCCTACTTAGATTTACAATCAGATGCCTAGATTTAGTGGACATAGTGTGTGTGATGGGGGTACACATATCCAAAATTTTCATAGCTTCATGGAGAAACACTCATTTAGAGATGAGGATATGTGGATGAGGTTTTTTGTTAGATCCTTTGGTGCTAGAGGTAGAGATTGGTATTTGAGCTTTCCAAAGAGATCCTTTGCCTATTGGGATGAACTTGTTGACTGTTTTAGAGAGGAATTTGCAAGAGAACCTGTTGATCTTGTTGCAAGAATAATGGAAATTAAAAGATAAGATGAAGAGCCCAGTATTGATTTCAGTCATAGATTTGTAGTTCCCCTTTCACAAATCCCTGAAGACTTCAGACATGATACTCTAGCTTGCATTAGTATGTATTTTGAAGCTTTTGAAAAGGGATCTAGTGCAATGTTGAGGGAATTCGAGATAACAACTATGCAGATGGCATACAAGTTTTTAGAAAATACAGAAAAAATAAGGAATGAGCACATGCAGAATTCCCTGTCCACAGGCTTTGGTGTGAATAGCATTTGTGTAGTTGCAAATGACCAAGCGATCATGGCATCATTTGAAGATAAATGTGAAAATGAAAAGATAGAAGTTAAGAATGTTGTGTTTGAACATAGTGATGGCAACAATGCTCAACTGGATTGTTCACCAGTGAAGGATGCCAACGAGAGGATCAATAATGACTCCCATTTCAAGGCTGAGGTATCTGGTTCTAAAGACAATGACGAGGTTATGGGAAACAATGAATACTTGTTTGAGTGGGTTTGTGGAGATGATTGTGAGTATTGTGAGCAAGATAGAGAAGAAATAAGAAAACAAAGGAGCAATTCCATGTTTGAATCATTGCCTTTTATTCAGACACATGGAGATGATGAAGAGCAATCAGAGATTGAAACAAGCAGTAGTGTTGAGCATGATTGTTCTTTATTTGATTATAGTTTTGTTTATGACACATAGGATGATACTCCACACAAAGAATTCATTGGTAATGAAAATGCATGTTTAGCTACCTATGAACCAGTGGCATGCTATAATGAAGTTGAGACATTTGGGTCAACTCTTTTCCATTCAAATGATACATATACTGAGGAGGATCTGGTTGATTATGGTGAGAATCTAAGCATTGTTAGTGATAGGGATTTTGATTTTCATCCTAATGAAAGAGAGACCAACATATATCATGAAGGTTATTGCAGAGAGGTGCCTGAGTCTGATCCTTTCCAGTTTGGTGCAGCTGATGATTGTTTGCATGAGATACACAAATGTGAATGTGAAAGCTTCTTCTTTGATATGCCAATTTATGATAAAATGAGGCCTGATGATCCTAGCTATATGGTGGACTATGAATGCTTTCTATTTTCAGTCCAGCTGGGAGATCATTTTACAATGCATATTGTTGATACAGATGATAATAAGTGTTATATTTCATATGACAATGCATAGTTTGATAAATATGACATTCACATGTTACCTGATGTTGAAGGTTGTTTGCATAAGGTTGACAGGGGCAAGCTCAATGAGATATTTAAATATGCAAATGACAAGGTTTGTTTGTGGGTAGACAATGTCAGTATCTTCAGGCTTGATCTAGTGAATGCAGATGAAATCAGGGTATTTGAAAAAGGGAAATACTAGTTTTTTCTTTTTGGTGGCCCTGGGCCACCAAGTAAATATTTCAAAAGTATAATTTGTGATGCAAGTTGGTGCATTTGTTTGATTCTATGCCCAATGGATAGGGATTGGTCTGCATCCTAGAGATCTTTGGTTCTCTCCATGCCTGCAAGAGGCATGCGTCCCCAGACAGAGCCAATGTTGGTGCCTACACCTGCATTGAAGGTTTTGAGCTAAAAATCTGTAGGCATTTTCATTGTAAAACCTTCAGATTTTCTAAGTCTGTTGGCCTTCACTTTTTCATGTATGTATCTTTGTATGTGCATTGTTGTTTGTATGTGTATTTGAATGTGCAAGTGCATATGTACATTGGCAGACCCGAAAATAAGTTAAATCGATTTCAGAAAAGTGAGAAAATAGTTGTATGCATCTTTATATGCATATCAAGTTGTATATGGCATATTCTAGGTTTGATTCTACGGTTGTATCGAAGGGTTTGCATGTATATTTTGCATGTATGTTTGATATACATTGCAAAGATACAAGGGTGATATATAAGAGGAAATGTGCAAGGGAAAATGTACAAGGGGGTTATCAGCCAGACTTCCCATATCGGTAACTCAAATCAAGGTTACCCCGATGGCCGATGCAATATACAAAGTGATGATACCAAGGGGTGATTGTATATGCAAAAGGCATATTGCCAAGACCTTACATATCAGCGGCTTATTTCCAGTTCACTCCGATGGGCCGATAAAAAAAAAGCATATGCAAAGGTCAGATACTAGGGTGGGGTCCACCAATTGTATATTTATGCAATTGTATGTTTGCACATACAAGTGGAACATACAAGGGAATATGCAATCCTGAAATGCAAAGATCGGACCCAAAATGAATATACTTTCTGGTTGATAAAGGCAAAAGTCCACTTGTATGTATGCTTTGCTTGTATATTCGCATTGTATATGCGATATACAAAGTCGATGTACAAAGGGAAAACATACAGTCCGGACCCGACTGGAGAATGAAATGCAGCGAATAATTATTTTGGGATCCGTGGCTTGTATAATGAAGTGCTTGTATATGCCGATATACAAAAGGAAAAGATACAAGTCAGATTTCAAAGGTTTTTTCTAATTTGATTGATAAATGAGCTAGAATCCGCATTGTATGTATATTGCATTTGTATATGCGATATACAAGGTATTATACAAGGCGAGACCCGATGGAAATTTTAAAATATTTTATAATGATTTGGGGTTCGTGCCTTGTATGTTGGTGATTGTATGTATATACAATCTCGTATATGCAAAGATTTGAATGTGCAAGTAGTTGTATGTATATGGTTTTGCATATACGAAGGCGAAAGTGGCAAAATAGAAGGAAAAGTTAGCGATGGAAAAAGGGTGCCTATGTGGCGCAACCTCATTGGCTAATGACTTTTCAGCAGGATTTGGAGCCGTAGATCTTGGCGATGAGGAGGGAATCAACGGCCCTATTTTGAATGCCCGAGGAAGGAAGGATTTCTGTGTGTTCGCTGCATCATTTTGAGCAGGAAGAAACTTTAGAGATATGCGAACCATTGCTGAATTTCAAAATCGGTAGGTTGGCATTAATGGCAAATTTGCAAGAGTATGGGTCTTCATTTATAGGCTAGCTACTTTCTTCATGAGGAAAATCTTCAGATGGCGGCACATATCCTAATTTCACCTACTCCCTTATTCTTGTTCTGCCTAGAGCATTGAATGTTTTGGGCGCCATTCTGATGGTGCGTTGTATCTGGTAGAATTTTGAAATGACCCTATAATTAATTGCTGGGTACACGTTCTTGCTATATAGCGAACTGTGTTGCTCATTTTTTGGGTTGTTGAAGACTTGGGCAATTTTTTGGAGGAAACAATGAAAAATAGAGCATTTCTTGGTTGTTCTATCTCTTTTTGTGAGTTTATGAGTTGCATTTGAAGGCACCTTGCACATATGTTTAGTTTCATGTTGTGTTTATATGAAAAATGCTTCTTTGCATGCATTTAGCTATTTGTCTCCATTTGTTGTATGCATCCCTTCTTTTGAATCTGGTTGCTAAGGGTTACTAAGATTCTAGGATACAGATTTGTTGTATTGCATTCTTGATCTCTAACTTCCATTCAAGGAGTGGATTAAATTGTTTTATGTTAAGTATGAAGAAGAATGCATGTTAGCTAGGATATGTGTAAGTAGAGGCAGCTAAATACTCAGTCTTGGGTGGTGTTTGTAAGACAAATACCAGTCCTAACCCCTTGAAACTTGAATGCCAGTGTAAATCATTCACTTGTATACGTCTAGTTGACTCCTTGCCCTGAGATAGGCACTAGTCTACTTCTTGTGTAGTAGTTATGACCCCAAACCCCTGTCTTGCATCCAAAATATAAAACAAATCCTTTTAAAGTTCCAACCTATTATTTGTAGGAGTAGAAATAGGACCCCTACATACTCTCATTCCTAATCAGTTAGATATGTCCAAGAACATTGCCAAACTTATGATTTATCATGCAAATCTTGGTCCAAACATGAGAGTATTCTACATGTTGTTGTAAAGATAAATCTTTTTGTCATTGGACGAGTTAAGGTTAAATCTTTAGCTATAGGGATACCCCCCTTGGTGCGGCAGAACCAAAAGTGAAGGGGAGGCCACTCAGGCAACCTCCTATATTTGTTGACTAAATCTGCCTATGCATTGGAACTGGCAAACCCTCTACCGATCTGGAGACCAACAGGTCATTTGTAACCGCTCGCTCACCTTATTCTATAAAAGGTGCAGGGGTGCCATATTTTGAATATTCAGAAGCTTAATTGAAATTTGATTGCTAAAATATTAGGACTGATTTCAAAGTTGTTGTAAACATACATGTTTTGCATACTTAATGAAAGAGAAGACAATTTGATTATAAACTATCATAAATCTTGAGTAATTTGTGTTTGAAATCTTGATACATGCTTTGATCAACTACGTCCCTTGGATTGCTTGTCAATCTTCATGTGTTGTTTTCATTCCTTATCCTTTGAAGTTAGCATCATCTGTATCTAGCTGTGGAACATCTTGGTGAAAATATTGTTTGATTTCTTCTCCTCATGAACGTATCTTGTATGTATATGGCTCAATAGCTAAAGATTCACCAAAATTAGAAATATTTCTTTAAATTTCTTTAAATTGTTTTGGGATGATTCGTCCATGGATTGACCAACTTGAGCCGATGAGTTTTGGTTTTCATATTGACTAGACGAAAGTTGATAATCATGAAGGGAAGTGCATAAATGTTGAAAGGAGTTATACTTCATCAAGAAGATCTTATCATGAATATTAGGTTGTAGATTTGTAATGAATATCTCCTAAACATCCTCATCTTTCATCTGATACTGAATTTGTGCATACAGTCCTTGATATCAACTAATGAATTCAGTCAACTTTTCTTTGGGACCTTGTTTGCATTGAACCAAGTCAATAAGAGTGACTTGGGGTCTGATATTTGCTTGAAAATGTTGTAAAAATTGATCAATCAATTGTGAAAAGGAGTGTATTGAATTTGGAGGCAATGAGAAAAACCATTCTAAAGCAGTATCTTTGAGAGACTGCGGAAAACGTTTTGCCAACACATCCTCTTCAAAATAAAAATCACTACACATAGTTGTGAATGCTGCCACATGAATATTAGGATCACCTTTTCCACCATATTTTTCAAAATGAGGAGTCTCAAACCTCTCAGGCATAGGGGTTCTCAAAATTGCATAGGAAAGGGGATTATGAGCATGATATGTCGGTAAACTAGGCTGCAAAGAGTTTGTCAAGTTTGTTACCTTGTGTTGTAAAGCAGTCACGTCCTATAAAAGTTGATTTAGGATGGCATCAATGGGAGATGCGGTTTGTTGTGAGGAATTGGAACCAAGGTGAGGAGGTGATTGAGCTTGAGATACAATATGTGGAGGCTGAGAATATGTTAATTGTGGTTGGCCATAATAATATGTGGAAGATGGTTGCGAATATGTAATAGGTAGCTAGAAATGAGTTGAATAGATAGGATGTTGAGAACAATTATTCATAGGAGAGGTCCCTTTAGGAATCAAATTCTGATAATTAAATCCCATAGCTTTGTAATTAGTGCCATTAGATACTCCAATACTAGTGGTAGAATTACTACAAGCATTCACATTAGTTGTTAAGATCATTGATGTAAAAGTAGATATTCCCGTAGTTGGTATAGGTGCTGAAACTTGAGTATGAGATGGTGATAGAGTGTTATTTATCACTTGTGTACATTCAGTCATTGGAATAATGTTGGTTTGTACAATATGTACTAGACCACAAAGTGCATTAGCACCATCTTGTCCTTCTTTTATCAATTCTCTTATATTATGAATTGTAGGAATGACTTCTTCAGCTATTCTCTCATTTTCCATAAATGTTTGAAATTCAGCTAGGTCTTTATCCAACTTTTCTATTTGCTCATCAGATACATATCCTATTGCCTCAATAGTGTTATAAACATCATGAAAAGTTTGTTCTTCCATTTAGGTTGGAGGATGTGTAATATCTTGCACAATTTGAGTTTCTCCCTTGGTAAAGAAGGTGTCCAAAGTACCAACTTTTTCAAGAACACTAGATCCCATTAATCTTTTACTTCTTCTCAAAGTGATATTGTTTTTAGGACAGTGTGTCATAAATCTTATACAAAAGCATACAACACACAATGCACAAACTAAGAGAACAAATCCTAGGAGAAGGATATGATTGACAACCAAAATGCTTGATTTTTTGTACTCTTTTCAATGCAAATGAATAACACAAAAGATGTTGTAAGGATTTAAGTCAAGGGAAGAAATTTATATGTCTGATATCAGTCCAAAATAGTAATATAATCACTCTCAACACACTTTTAATGCAAATCCAAGATAATGCCAAGTCAAAATATAGTGAAAATATGTCAAAATAGGCACTTTTTTCACCAAAACTTAATGCGAAAGAGCATAACAAAGGATGTTGTGAGGAAAATTATGATGGAAATAAAATAACATCAGTAATAAAAGCCATTTGGTGCCAAAATATCCAACACAACATGTTTTTAGTGCCACTTAAGGTAAAACCCTAGTGAAAATATAGCGAAATATGCAATTTTTCATGGTTTTTCAATTCCAAGACCTAGAAAAAGGGGTATTGTAAGGAATTTTAGGAGGTAAAGAAAAGAATATAAATAACAGTAGTCACCTCAATCCATAAAATTGATCACAACATGCTTGGAGTGCAAACTAGGTTAAACCCTAGGGCAAAAATGACCAAAATGTGTAGTTTTTCACCGAGTTTTCACTACAAGAGCCTGTTAAAAGGGTGTTGTGAAAATTTTTAAGAGGGGAAGAAAATGATTACCATGATAATAGAAAATTAATGCAAAAATATCCTCCACAACACACCTATAGTGCAAATTTATAAAGTCGATAAAGCCAAATTTAACGAAAATTGTTGTTTTTGAAGCCCTAGGTTTGAGATCTTGGGATAAAATGCTATTTGAATGTTTTTAGGTCTAATTTATGATGGAAATTAAATATTCTTAGATCTAAAAATTATTTTCAATCCTTGACATGCAAAATGCCCATGCAAATTTAATAAAAATGCATCAAAATTGCTAGTTTTTGTTAAAATTTTCTATGTAAAAATGTAAATATTTTAAATCTAAATACAAATTAACACTAAAATGAAAGAATACAGCCAAATGAAAATTTGAATAAGCCTCTAAATTTATTAGAAAAATCTGATAAAAGATTTTGCCTACAAACCCTAGATTTTGGAATTACTAGGTTATATTAAATTATCAAAATTTTCACAAAACCCTAGCAATTAAATGATGAAAATGAATGTAAATTTCTAATTTTTTAGATTTTTATGTAGTTTATATCAAATCTGATGTAAAAATCATGAATTAGGAAAATTTAGGAAGAACTAATGCAATTTAGTAATCCAAACAATGCAATTTTTTTTGTATTTTTCTAATTTTTTGATTTTTTTGAAATTTTCTTAATGCAATAAAGTAAATGACCAAATAAATGAATGAAATCACACCAAATCTGAAGACAAACACTTAGCAAGTTGTAATTTAAGTCCAAAAAAGTGGGTTCACCAAAATGTTTAGGGTAAAATTAGATTTGTTAATCTTTTGTTGTTTAGATGTTAAAATCTGCCTCTCCACTAAACATTGAAGGATCTAGGATCAAGTGGCGAGCACTATTATACCCTAGGTCACTTACAAATGAAGGGAAACTTGGATTAGGGAATTTAATTATTAATTTTTCTTCTCTTATGCCCAATTAACCATTAAAACCCTAATTATGAAAATACGACAACAAATTGATGAATAACGGAAAAAGCTCTTGCAAACGGGAGTAAATTAACAAATCTTGAAATACCTATTTTTGAGGTTCTGAGGTAGAACAGTCAGGGACTAAGGTGCAAACACCCAATTCCAAGGTACCTACTTTTTCAGGGAATCTAGACCTCCTTCCGTCACTAATCAGCCCTGTAACTTTTGTTTCCTGAGATCTGTCTGCGGAGGACACTGTTGCGGGCGCCCTAGTCCCAGAAGTGCTCCTTTGTCTAAATTTTCTTTAGATCTTGAATCCTTGATGCTTGCCAATCCTTCTTACAACTCCACTTTTCCCAAATGCGACACCTATAACCTGCAATCACAAGACTTGGTTTGGGGGTTATGGTGTTTAGAGGCTTGCCTCAGTCAAGCCCCGGAGGACACTTAAGTCTCTGAACACTATTGTCAAACAAAGAGTGTGTGCCCTTGTGAGATAGAGGCAAAAACTAAAGGAATTAATGATAAAAACACAATGATGTGTCACCTTGTAGTGAAGCTCTCATGGAGGAAGATGCTCTTCATGCCATGAGGAGATTGATGCTCAAATCTGCAAATATCAACACATAAAACATAGAAGTCTGCTCTTGCAACACAATAGAAAGTCTTGAATCACCTTGAGAATGCCTAAATTTCACAATGATCATCTAGTTTACAAATGAATGCCTAAACATGCTTATATATGCACCTACAAGCATTCCCACTAAGATTTTAAAAACCAAACTTTACCATGTCGGCAAAAAAACCAACTAACGGTCATAAACTGACACCCAAAAATTGGGGCTGCCCCAAAATAGGGTAGAGTACAACTCAAGGGGTCCACCTTGGTCCAATTTTCCATGGAACCTAGGTCTCATTCCATCGGGATGCCAAAATATGAACTAAAATGTCCTAAATGCATACTAAAGACCCGGGAGCTAAACCTTATGAGGGAAAATCTCCCAAGAGGACATTTTCCGACGTTACAAGTAGTCCCTCCAAATTGAAAGCCCCATCTCCTACTACTGGTGACCCCACTAACCCTGCTGACCCCCCCTCTAATTCTCCTATGGTTTTGGGTTATAGCCCCCCTATCATGGTGGACACCTCTTCCCCTAGGGCCCAACATTCTAGACGGACCCCTGTGTCAATTTTTGGGGGTGGGGATGGGTGTCACAACGCTATTTATCTGCAATTTGAAATGCTGATGTCTAGTTATTAATATTAATCATTCTAAATGCTTCTACAAAATGTTTTCTATAGCCTTTCCATTTAATTAATTAATCTTGACACTTATTTTAATTACTAATTTGCTAGTAAAATTATTATTATTTAATTATCATTTAATATTATAAATTGTTGTCATTTGAATTAATTTTGATTCAATATATATGTTGCATGTGTAATTTACAAAAAAATGTGCATTAAGGTTTATTTTGGGTACTTACGAAATCTTTGTAATTGATAAAATTACCCTTAGTAATAAAATATAGGTATTTATGTATACATGAATATATATATCTTATACGGACATATATATTTTGTATGCATATAGTATTATATAATAATAATATATATGAAAGTATATATGCTATAATTGTATAAATTTAAACCACTAATTTATCTTTCTTCTTTTTTAGCCTAACCCATATTAAATCTTTCTTACTTCCATTCAAAAAAGATTGTTGAGGTGGTGATCTTCAATACTCTTAACTTTTTTATCATTTTTTGGGGGACTTTAAAACCAATCCATCATGCATTAGATTTGGCAGGTGGGAAATCATAAATGTGAGAGAGAGCTCTAGCCAAAGGGGACTGGACTTGTCCCTGGGGGATGTGACGTGCCTTTCAAGGGAAGAAAATTCAATAAATTTGCTTTTAGAGATCTCATTTGGTGGGGATTATCCATGATTGCCTCTATTTTTTCATTTAATTTGACCCCACTGCCTTGACATTGGAATACAATATTTTCTTTGGAAGCTCTGAACTGACGAGGATGGAGTCCTTTATCTGGTTCATTGTTGTTTTCAGGTTGCCCGTTGTAGGATATGGATCTATCTTGGGCCTTTGTCAAAGATTCCAAGCGAGTAATAATCAAGGTAAGAAAACTATTTTGTATACCATTAAACTCAAATTTCATAGACATTTTTATTTCATCTCTCCTTTTTTTGAAATGTAGCTTTTAGGGCATCTCCACGACACATTATTAGTATGTTTTCAGTATTGGGGTAATTGTTGGTGTTTTGAGTTGTCTATAATATATCATATTTGTGTTCGATTTGTTCCTACATATTACTGTCAGATTTGTTCCTATATAGTCTTGTCGAGACTAATCATTTGGGTGTGGTGATAATTGTAGTAAAGACAAAAACCATCATTTGGGTTTTAATTTTCCCTTTTTGTATTGCAAGAAAATTTGAATCAAAACTCACTTTCTATGTAGTTGTATTTTGAGCAAAATTACAGCAGCTCTTGTTTTAGTTGGTGTCTAAATTGATGTAAAAGTTTTGGAGTTTGTTGGTTTCCACTGTTATTGCAGCAAAATATAGTAGCGTATTTTCTTCGGGACATCTAGACTGATGCAGGATTTGGCCTATATTGTTGTTTATAATAGGTAAACAAGTTCATTAATTACCAGGGAGTGGACAACACTTTTTATGTAGCTTACAATGTTTGTGGTAGTGAAATATGTTAAGCTGATAAGCTAATCAATTCATTAGATCTTTGATTCATAGAAATTCTAACTCCACTAATCAATATTAACACATACACCAAGTCAATATTAGTTTTAAGACCAAAATAATAATCTAGATAAATGATGATAATTATAGTTTTATTATTTTGTTTTCTCGAAGCAAATTTATCAAAACCCATTTTTATATATCCTACAATCGTGGCATTCTATGAGACCATGCCACTTTGAGGCATTTGTCAAACAATTCACGTTCTTTGTCTAGGACTCCATGTTTTGCATACAGGTCTACCAGGGCACTTGCAACTACTACATCTGACAAAAATCCCTCTTCTATTTTTCTTTAATGGATGTCCAGTATTATTTGAGATCTGACACTATTCATTATTATAGTGGAAGTCTATGTTTTTTAGATTTCTTCGTCTAACATCACCAATAATCCTCACAAGAAAACTGTCCCTATTTACAATGATGGAAATGACTCACATCTCTCGCAACAATATCACTTGCAACTATCTTGGAGATAAGTCTGGTTGTAGTGTGGCAGTCAGCACATATTCGAAGGTTCTTAACAAGTCTAATAGTTTCTCCTTGGGGCATGTTTAACAAACTAAATGCAATTTTCATTATGGTGGCAGAGAAATAATTCTTTCTCCTATTCTTACCTAGCATTAAGTAAATATCTCAAGTTTGGAAAATACCTCCTTGTCTGCACCTTCCAAGCCAATTTCTCCATCTTTGTATAGATCTCCTCGTCTACGGATATGATTTGTTTACCACACCTGTCCACTTCTACATAAATGTTTAAGAGAACATAAGTTGAACAGTATTCTTAGGATCCAAAAAATAATATATTTAACTATTATACATATGAAAAATATTTTTGATACATAATACTTGTAGAACTTTTTGTCAAAAATAGTAGTTGTCATCCTGAGCTTGTTGTGAGTAGATGAAAGTTTAACCAAAAAGTGCATAAGCTATCCAACTATCAGTCTTTCAAATGAAAAATATATGTGAGAGTACAAATAATGAAATAACAATCTCTCCCAAAATTTAACTTCTAGCCATTGCAAATGTGAGAAATCTTAGGTGACAGTTCAAATAATAAAATCAGTCTCTTTGCCAAACAAACAGACACACTCATGTACATGCATATGTATGTATGCATTTATAATAATAGTTTCTTTACCACGCATAAAAACAAACACACATATAAGTGTATGTATGCATATAGATATGCATCTATATTTCTGGCTTAGGTTCAGGTTCAGGTTCAGTGATATGGTAATTTTTTTTCTAGGTTTGATATTGCTATGTTTAGCCGCACTATCTATCTATCTATATATATATAAAGATTAAAAATATATGAAAATAATATAGATATAAATATAGTAATATAAAATTATTAATAGAATAAGAAACACATTTTATATCCATTTATATAATATATAAATATAATAGGAAATATAAAATATAAATATATAAACTTATATTAATATATACTGAAGGAAAATACTCTTACAGTCTTTAGATGTTACAATAAGCCATTAGTGACCAAAATCCTAAATGTGAACATTTGATGAACACAAATAGCTGCTTATCCAGAGATTACAAATGTTTCAAAAAAATATAGATAGATATGTGTATCAGAATTTGCAACCTAATGTGCCAACCATGATAGATTGATTCAAGTAGCATCACTGTAAATCCTCATAAGACTATATTCATATGTTGTATATAAGCATTAAGAAAACACATCCACATAAATACCATAGATTTAATTGGTAGATTTGTTGGCAAGAGACACTATGTGGCTCCATGATTGTTGTCATTGATGGCAACAAAGTCTATCCCACACATCCGCAGAGCTTAGTATGCCTATAATGGAAGTCAGATTGAAGAAGTTCTGGTCTGGTGAACAAGAACAGAGCATGCAGCAAGGTCTGACAATTAGGTTTGGATCTCTCAAAGGGTATAGCTCAGCAAAGTATGGACTTGGGCAAGTTGAGAGGAGTATCATGTCTTCTATATTCTAGAGATTGAGCTTCCAGTGATGAATGAGTGAAAAGATATGAGCATCTAAGTGTTGGGTTCCTGACAGGCAGAGCATCAGACTTTAATCCGGATGAGAAATTAGTAGTGATCAAGCTATTTGAGGGATCATACATGGTTGGCCGACATGATTGATGACTTTTATGTCTATGTTTTTGATATGCATCACATTTTAAGCATGGATCCAACCGACAGATCAGTATTTAGTAAATATCTTGAGTATTCCGGTTGCTAACTAGAAAATTGTTGAAATCCTTGGTGCAGATATATATACCAGATAGATTTTAGTATGAAGTTGTGTGTGTGAAATAATGTGCGAGAAAAGGTAGAGAGAAGTGTGGAAGCATCAATACAAATCTGGTATGTGATAGAACAACAACACTAAAGTAGAGGAAGAATGAAGTGTAGTAGTTCAGTATATTGAGCCTAACCGGAACTAAACCTCAACATATGTGGATACCTCTCTTCAGTTCAAACATCTAGTTACCTTCTATAACCTTGTAGACAGTGAGTCTCTTGTAGGCAGTGCACCTCTTGTGAGCAGTGTGCTCGGGTAGTGAGCCCTAATTGGCAAGTGCCATCTTGTACTTCTTATTCTTTTAACAGAGAATACAATCTTGGGTTAGTCACCCCATGGTTTTTCCCTTAACAAGGTTTTCCACATTAAAATCCTTGTGTTATGTGTGTTGATTTCTTTTCTGCTCTCATGATTATGTATGTTTATATGTTTTGATGCTACACTAATTGTTAAAGAAGAAAAGAAAGTTAAATATTTAAGATAACTGATTCACCCCCCCTCTTAGTTATCTACCTCGTTTCCAACAATTGGTATCAGAGCTAAGTTCCTCCAAACAGAGCCTAACATCTTGAGGAAGATTTGGGAATCTCAATGGATATGTATGGTATGAGGGAACAACTTCAGTCTACCCTAGATGATCTTGAGCAATCTCACTCTAAAGTCAATAACTTGAGGGAAAGACACAAACAAGCTGATGATTTCATAAATGAACTAAAAGAAAAACTAAGTATCTCTGTGAAAAAGATAAAGGAACTACTTTAACAATTAGCAAATCAAAGTGAAGCCAATGATACCAATGAAAATCTGAATGAGAAAAACAAGCTATGTGAAAAGCTATCAAGAGAGGTCTTTATGGTAAGACATGAAATGGAATTAGGGGTTATGAGATTCACCCAAGAAATTGAAGAAAAAAGAAAAATTGAAGATAATCTAAAACAATCTCTCATGGAGAAGTTAGAAGACTGCCACAAAATGGATAGAATAATCAGGCATCTAGAATCTGATCTTGAAGAAGCTAGAGCTAATGAAGAACAACTTGAGAATCAGATAGACACTCTTAAAAGGGATCTTCAAATAGCAAATGAATACACAAAGAAATTCAAGATAAACTCTGCTCAACTTGAAGTTCTTCTTGAAAGCCAAAAGAGAGTAGATGACAAGCATGGCTTGGGATACGAGAAATGTGAAAGCTTTGCATCCGGTCAGAAGAACTCTGGATTAGGAAATCCAAGGAACATGCCTAGAAGACCTCCGGTAAGGCAACCAAATGCTCAAAGATATCCATCCTTCAATGGTTACTGCTACAATTGCAACAACTTCGGTCATAAAGCAACTCAGTACAAAAGAAGAATGAATCGGACTAATTCATCCTTCTCCGGATAGTGTTTCAACTACAAAAGGTATGGTCACAAATCTCATGAATGCAGAAATATACAAATAAATAATTCATTCAATGGTAGATGCTTTTCTTGCAATAGAATGGGACATATGGCTAATCAATGCAGATCAAGAGGATATCAGTCAAATATGCAAAGAAATGTTGTTTGTTACAACTGCAATAGATCCAGTCATATTGCCAAATTCTGTAGAAGTAAGAATCTGAATAAAAAGGGTTTAGTGCATTATAATCAATATCAAGACAAAGGAAAAAGAAAAGTGAATACAGATGAAGTTCAAAGGGAGATGAAAAAGATTTGGGTGAAGAGAAGTACATAAAATGTTGGGGTGGATCCGCACCAGAATCTGGTGCTAATATTCCTTCCAAAAACTAAATAGATGAGCTCTGGCTTAGGGGGGTCACAAAAAAAAAATTCCCCCAACCAGTCAATTGGTGCCTAAATTTGGCACATGGAATGTTATAGATTAAAGGGTTCTTAGAGAAATATCCAAATAACCCTCAGTAAAAATATGAATGATCTGCAAGAAGTTTTGAAGAGTTTAATCAGCCAAGATTGATCCGGTTTGGCAGCCATTCGGTAAAAGCAGGATTTTCATAGTTAGATCTGGTATGATTCAAAATTAAAATATCTTGATCTGCGGATAAATGGTGTGGTTGGAGGAAGGGAGACACATTGTCAATTATCACCAAAAATAATTCTAAGTGCATCTCAGTGATTCAGAAAGATCTCTCTTAAAGCAAGGCAACTGAAATAACTTAAGTTGTGCATTTATTGCAATAGGAAATTAAGGTTTGCACAGAGATAAAAGGGTTTCTTTATTCATCATTTGCATGATTGCATTCAAGAAAAGGAAATGAAAAGCTCTGCATCAAGATTGTTACAACCCTCTCAAAGATCAACCATAGAATCTGATTCAACCAGCGATCTTTTCCGGCGTATATTGTGAACCCTAGAAGCGTAAAAAGGTATTTCAATTTCTAAATATCTCTCTCTAAATCTTTTGCAAAGATGGCTACTCCTATGGTTGTCAAGATCATTGATAGGCCGCACCCAAAGTTCAAGAAACACCCCTACAAATCCCTAGAAGTTGATCCCTTAGGCACCTTTTCTAGCATTCTGCATGGGGTTCTACATATAGAAGATGTTAGGGTATACATCCATACCAATATTGAGGAATTTGGAGAATCAAAGGTAATGGATATCTACCACAAACAACTGATAGATGAAACTTTTAAACTCAAACCCCAATACAAGGCCATGCGGGATAAGCATTTTGGACATTGCATCCACTTTCCCTGTTTTGTAGAAGATGAATGGGTCTAGTATGTTCTTAGCAGAATACATGACAACTTCATGTGGTTGTTGAAGCCTTTCAAGATAACAAAAGATGCAATTAGGGCAGTAACTAGATTGTACTCATCTGGTGGGTTGCCTGCACTCAACTCTATCAAGAACCAGACAGTAAGTGAGGCTACCGGATCAAAGTTTGACAAGAGAGCAATGACAATAGAAGACATCACAGATTCAGATATCAAATTTGCCTTTATGATAATTGGTTATAAAATCTATCACTCCGGCAGGGAGAATTCAGTGTCTGGAACTGCAATATATACTGCATATCAGATGCTGAGGGAAAATGCTAACTATAACCTATGTGATCTTCTTCTGAACCAACTATTGGAAAACTTGCAGAAAATAAAGAAGGATAAGAAGAACTCATTTAAGTATGGTGGGCTAATACTGTGTTTATTCTTTTACTATATGAATGAGCTACCTGGATCAAGTGGTTGGGTATGGCAAAATGACAGACTAATTGCCATACAAATCAGAGACTACATGTATGGGCTTGGTGATGCCAAGGCTAAAAGTACAACACTCTGGGGATACTTTCAAAACTTCCAAAGTTTGATGCAGGCCAGAGAAAGAATTCCACAAACAATAGTTGAAAAATACAAAGATATAGTGTGTTTCATGGTGGATACTGATCAATGCCTAATGGAGGTAGTTGAGCCCAGAATAGTTTGGATTATGCCAATGGGCTATGAGGTAGATGAGAAAATCCTGGAGCTACATTTCCAACACTTGGTAAGTCAGCCTAAGGACCCTAAGGCAGAAAGGTTTGGAACCTTTCAAGAATTGAGTGTAAAAATACGTGTTGAACTGAGACAACTAGAGATGAAAAGAAAAGTGATAAGGGAAGTAGAGGAAGTTGCTAAAAGATATGGCATTTCAAAAGAGGTAGTTGATGCAAATAGAGAAAAAATAGAAAAAGATGAGAAAGAGAAACAAGAAGCAGAAAAGGAAAGTGTTCTGGTACAAGCCTCCTCCCGGACTAGATCCTCCAAGAGCTCTGCACCTGCCACCTCTAAGAGCCCAAAAGCCTTGAAACTGGAAGCCAAGACATTCGGAAAGGGAGAGAAGAGAACAAAGACAAAGGCCACAAGTTCATGCACAAGCCAAAAAGATGATGAAGAAATAGAGTCAGATGAGGAAGTTAAGAAAATGAGGAAAAAGAAGTAAACATCCAGGGAATCCTCTACCGGTACAAACAAAGAAGAATAGGTAGAAGAATTTGTTGAAAGGCCTACTCTCTCTATTGATGATATCATCAAGGCAGTCACTATGGATGGGAACCTGCAACCAATCATAGAATTTTATGATGATTCCAGTGATACTGACAAAAGAATTTTGGAGGAAGCCATAGTTAAGTACCTAAACATTTAGAATAAAGCATTCATTGAAATCATTTCCTTAATTCCTAAAAGTATAGAGAAGGTACTTGAACTCAGAAAGGAGAATACCAAGGAAAAGGATTTAGAGATCTGGGAACAGATTGCAATTCAGCTCTATCCTTCCATTACTCCAAAACAAATGACCATGATCTTTAAGGACTGCAAGGATGAGTTCCAGAGCAAAGCCAGAATGAACAAACTTATGCTTGGAGAGACTGATCAGGTGGCAAAAGAAATAGAAGACATCCTCTAGAATGCCTTCAAAAGATTCAATCTTCCTATCATAGAGGAAATAGATGAAGAACCTTATGCCATGGATGTCAAAGGATTAAGTGCATCAAAAGAAGAATCTACTGTGAAAATTGTAGAAAAGTCAAAGGAGATAGATGAGGAGAGGACTAAGGACTTGGATTCCTCTATTCTAGAAGAGGAAGTCCATGAAGATGTAAACATCTCTCTTCTGAAGCCCCCTACAGACTCTGAAACTGAAGGAGAAGGAAGAAAAGAGGATAAATTGAGTCAAGTAGAGGAGGAAAAGGGAAGAGAAGAAGAACACACAGAGAAGGTCTCTGATGACAGTTCTGAAGATGTAAAAGGAAAGAAGACTCTGTCTCTGGCAAGAGACACTGCAGAAGAAGTGAAAAACTTCTTAACCAAAGAGATGATGGAAATAGATGAACCAGAACTATTTCAAGGACCACTCAATTTTGACTCCCTCTCTCCGGTCCAGACAATGAAGGTAGCATCTTTTGCTCAAGCTAAAGAAAAAGAAAATCTTCTGAAGTCTCACATGGAAGACTATGAGCTGATAGAGATTGCATCCAGTGTGCTAGAGAAGATCATGCCATCCTTCCAAAAGGATCTTTCAGCCTCTTCATCCGGTCACTTGAAATCTCTAGTTAACTCTGTTAGCACCCATTTTGATTCTTTGGAGAAATTGGCAGAAGAGAAAGTCTGGAAAGAATTTTTGGGAAAGAGATTCACTAAAGTGTGGGGACTCATAACTAATGGCAGGAGGACCCTGGATGTTGGCATAAAGAGCCTAGAAAATGCTCATAAAGATGGTGGAGAAATATATAAATTTTGTCTATCCTGGTCTAAAGTGACAGAGGATATTGAAAAGAAGGTAAAAGAACAAGAAGATAAACTGTCAAGTTTATCTCAGAATTTTGATCCCCTCACCACATCTTTAATGAATCAAGAGTGCCAGGTCATCACCATTATAAATGAAATAAAGAGGTTTGAAAAAGAGAGGAAGAATATAATAAGTAGGATGAGTGAACTAAGAGGGATAATTATCCCCAAGTTAGAGGCCATGCATGAGGCCTTAACCGATGCTCAGACCATAGCCCGGACTAGTGATCCGGAAGACTTAAGAAGGGGAGAAGATTTTGCATTTTTGATGAGTGGCCACATTTCAATTTTGGACAGGATGAAGTAGAGTTAGGTGACAGAAGTTGTACAGTTGAAGACTACCTTTGCGGATATAATTAAGTATATGTAAGTATAACATGTATAAATACTTATGCGACTATGTATAAGATAATTTTTGCAAATTTTGGTGTGCGGATTCCACCCTTTGCCATTGATGTCAAAGGGGGAGTGAGGAGTAGTGAAAAATGTGGAATCTAGCTAAGAGGGAGCTCCAGTAGAATAGTGCACAAGATAGAGCATCAGCCAAGGGGGAGTTTGTTACGACACTTAGTCATTTTTCACTAAGTGTTACCATCAATGCCAAAGGAGGAGATTGTTGGCAAGAGACACTGTGTGGCTCCATGATTGTTGTCATTGATGGCAACAAAGTCTATCTGACACATCCACAGAGCTTAGTATGCCTATACCAGAAGTCAGATTGAAGAAGTTCTAGTCCGGTGAATAAAAATAGAGCATGCAACAAGGTCTGACAATCAAGTCCAGATCTCTCAGAGGGTGTAGCTCAGCAAAGTATGGACTTGGACAAGTTGAGAGGAGTATCATGTCTTCTATATTCCAGAGATTGAGCCTCCGGTGATGAATGAGTGAAAAGATATGAGCATCTAAGTGTTGGGTTCCTGACAGGTAGAGTAGATTGAGGAAGAACTGACCGATAGAGCATCAGACTTTAATACGGATGAGAAATTGGTGGTGATCAAGCTATTTGAGGGATCATACATGGTTGGCCGACATGATTGATGACTTCTATGTCTATGTTTTTGATATGTATCACATTTTAAGCATGGATCCAGTAGACATATCAGTATTTAGTAAATATCTTGAGTATTCCAGTTGCCGACTAGAAAAATGTTGAAATCCTTGGTGTGGCTATATGTACTAGATAGATTTCAGTATGAAGGTGTGTGTGTAAGATAATGTGCAAGAAAAGGTAGAGAGAAGTGTGGAAGTAGCAATACAAATCTGGTATGTGATAGAACAACAGCACTAAAGCAGAGGAAGAATGAAGTGCAGTAGATCAGTATATTGAGCCTACCCGGAACTAAACCTCAACATATGTGGATGCCTCTCTTCAGTTCAAACATCTGGTTACCTTCTATAACCTTGTAGATAGTGAGTCTCTTATAGGTAGTGTGCCTTTTGTGAGCAGTGTGCTTGGGCAGTGAGCCCTAACTGGCAAGTGTCATCTTGTACTTCATATTCTTTTAATAGAGAATACAATCTTGGGTTAGTCACCTAGTGGTTTTTCCCTTAACAGGGTTTTCCACGTAAAAATCCTTGTGTTATGTGTGTTGATTTCTTTTCTGCTCTCTCATGATTATGTATACTTATATGTTTTGATGCTACACTAATTGTTAAAGAAGAAAAGAAAGTTAAATATTTAAGATAATTGATTCACCCCCCCTCTCAATTATCTACCTTGTTTCCAACAAGAGTTGTATGAAAAATTATGTATAGGATTTGAAGGAATGGCCTACGGACCTTAAGCCAATTTTAGTAGATTAGGTGTGTTTTGTGCATTTATTTATGTATGGAATTTTTATCACTATGTATTTTCATGGTAGGGATTATTAGATGTCAATATACATCCAATAGAATGTATTACTCAATTTATGTTGCAACTAGAAGGAAAAGCTCAATGTTGATTTTAGTGTAATTGCTTAATCTTTTATATCATTGTATTTCATATGTTTTTCTAATACTAGTTATCAATTATTGGATACCCTATTGCTTATAGTTGTGGATTTTGAATGGTCTTCTAGAGTTAAGTGGCCCAATTTTATTTTTATCCATTCAAATGATAGTTAAAAACAAATAGTTCATGTAATGTACTTGTATGTTTTGACAAAAGTCTTCATGTTATTAAGTAGGAATTATTGATCTTTTATTGGAACCATTTCTTGAGGCTCCTAAAGTTGATTATGGTTGATATGTGATGGAATCATATGAGAATAGACAAATGATTCATGTGCTTAGTATAATGAATGTAATAGTTCTTCTATACTTGGATTTTTTGGGAGGATTGGAAACAAACATGTGATGATGTGTGACTTAAGTTAGTCTTCCTCAATTGGTGTACTAATGCCACCAATGAAGTTGTCTCTAAGTATATTATATTTGAATATGTATATTTTACCATTGGAGTGAAGGTTGTAGAGTATTGAGGGATCTAGGCCAGAATAACTACATACTTGACTATGGTAAGATCTTGATTCCATTACCTTTTTGTTCTTTAATTTCGTAGACTTTGAGCATGTAATTTCTTATCATTTGTGACATCAATCTTGTAATTTTAGAGTAGAGATAATCTTTAATTTGGATTCATCGTAAAATGAATAGAACCATTTCTATTTTTCGTACTTCTGATACTAATTCATCTATATAATGATAATTAGGTAGAAAGAGCCATATTGTGTCATTTAACTTATCACTCCATTGTTATGTGTACTAGTGTTAAGTAGATAGAGTTGTTACTTTTCTCTACGTAAGGTTGCTATTGTATTTTATGTCTTCTTCGAATAAGTGCTCTTATTGTGCCAAAATGTTATAGTGACTCTCTTTTGTTTTAGTACAAGAAGGTTCTTAATAATAGTAATGGTCCCTATGTAATTCAATATATATTTCATACCTCTTACTTGTGTAGAATGAATTATGATAAATCTATTATGGTTTATAAATTCTCCTTAAAGAAAACTAGAAGATGTTTTGGTATAAGCTAGTTTGTTCATGGTAAACTGTATATTGTGATAACATGTTAGTGTCTTGGGTAAGCTATATATATATCTTGTTGCATGATTTAAAGATGTGGGAAACCTATGTTGTGACCAAGGGTTATTTTGTCTTTATAAGTGATATACTGCAATAATATTGTGCAAACCATATATAGAAAAAGGTAAATTCTATGCAAACCTATTGGTTTAGTGTAAGATGCTTCATATTAGGATAAACTATTCCTTGTAAATTGTTAGCTAAGGCAGATCAGTCCAATCAAGAAACCTAGTTGTCATATGCTCTCAACTCACCTTCGTGGATCTTAGTGGTTAGAAAGCAATAGGAAATCTTGAATGGACATAGTCACTAGAATACACAAATGACTTGTGGAAGTGCACTTCATTCCTTGACTAGACACCTGATAGGGACTCCTCAACACCAGGGTTGCATGACAAACACCCTTTTATGTGATTGTGATAGTGGATTTAATTATGTCCCTATTTCACCTGAGTGGGTGGTAATCAACGAAGAACTGTCTAGTGATGGGAATCACCCTAGAAAGGGTTGCATACCCACTAATAGTTGCATCAAACATAGTGTAAGATAAAACTACATATTTGCATACCCAGAATTTAGTCACATCTGAAGGGAACCTTGATCCTATGGATATAGGGTATGTAGGTAGTCTGGAAGGTGAAGGATGCCCCCAACGTTGGAAAGAGAAACTACTCTAGAAATAATCTCTGTTGTCATTGATGGCAATAGGACCAAGAGGACACATTAGCATGACAAGAAGACATCACTCGAGAAGACCAACTTGGTTTGATAGAAAGGTACAAGTGTAGAAGGTCAAAATGCCTAAGTATGGATAAGGTATAGAGTGTGAGATAGAAAATGAATCAGTATGCCTCCGCAGATGAAGACCATCAAATGCAATTTAGGTATGATGACTCATAGCTACTTGATGATGATATATTCTAGTGTTTAGGTCATGACTTCCTCTAGAAGTCATTTGTAGAAAATGTCCAAGTCTGGATGAATAGAAGTAAGACAGGAACAGTGTACAGTGCAAAGTAAAAGGGTCCACATTCCTCTGCAAGTGCATATTTTGTTATACAGTTTTGAAGTGTTGTAAAAACTTGTATGAAGTGTCTAAATCTAGAGTTGTAAGATCTAAAGTCCACCAGAAAGATAGTTGCAAGCTTGATGAAGGGGGTTAAATCACAAAACACACAACAACAAAAATTGAACATAGAAAATAGAACTTTATTTTATTGATCTGGGCAACTCATTACATTACAGAAGCTTAATTACAATCAGAGGATGAATCCTCTACTGGCTACAACACATTACAGCTTTCCCAACCTCAAGACTCTAGAACCTTCTTCCTTCTGTAACCCCAAATCAGCTAGGGTTTCTATTTTCCCACCTATTCTTGACTCTACACTTGCCCCCTTAACTCTACTACTACCCAGAGTTCCCAAAATAGTCATAAATAGCACTTTTTGGCGGCCTCCAGCTAAATTTCAAAATTTCTAACTCCCTCCAAAAGTAGTTCAACTTCCGGAAAGCATAACTTTTGATCCGGGTGTTTGATTGACGAACCGTTTTAAGTGCCGGAAAGCTTGTGATGTAAACTATCACACTAGAAATTCGTAAACGGATTTCCATCAACTTTTTGGGATGTTATGGGATGTTTTAGTGCCTCATATCTCATTTTGAAAATTTTCAGGGGCTTTTCAAAAAATAAAAACTTTAATATCTTTCAGCTCACAAATGATCTTTTCATGATTCCTTCACCAAAGGTCTTATATTTCCATTATGTAACTTTTTGTAAGTTTTCACTTCAATCCATGCCCAAATACAAACTTTCCTAAAATGGCAGGTACACTTTCCAAAACAGGCAAGTTGTTATTTTTAGCAGTTTTGGAAAAAATGAAAGTCCTACATCATTATTCTAGATATTATGGAACCAAAAACACTAATTATGGAAATAAATGAAAACAATTGCAATGATTTTGAATTAACTTCTTTTTGGGTGATGGAAGATTGCCCTTACACCACTGGATGCTCCTGCATCAGACACCCAGGGTAATTTGAGAAGTGACTCTGTCACGTCTCAGATGTTTGTGTGAGGAAAACCCAAATGGTCAACCTCTGCCTTAGACAACCAAGAAGAATCTTCAACAAGCCTTCCTTTCTATTTTACCAGATATTCTTCATATTGCTTGTTCCAAGTACTTCTTCCCACACGGATATCCAAGATCTCTTCTATCTCCTCCATTGAAGTAGATGTCGAAATACTCCACTGTGCTTCTGTTGGTCCATCCTCTATTCCACCTTCATGATATTCTGATAAATCAACAATGTTGAAAATAGGAGAAATATTGATCCCACTCGGCAGCTCTACCTCATATGCATTTCCTAAATCATGCTTCTTCAAGATTCTGCATGGTCCAAATTTCTTCATTTTTAACTTATTGTATGTTCCAATTGGAAATCTTTCTTTTCTTAAGTGAACCATGACTTCATCTCCTACCTAGAACTCCTTGTATCTCCTCTTATGATCCACCTTAGCCTTGTACTAAATATTCATCTTATTAATGTGCTTTTTCACCTCTTCATGCAAATTCTTCATGTGTTCTACAAAGTCTTCAGCCTCGACACTTGTCTTTTCTCCTTTGTCCATATTTCTTAACTCTGAAGCATTTCTTGGACTATTCCCATATACAATCTGGAATGGTGATTTACTAGTACTCATATTGACAGAATTGTTGTAAGCAAATTTTGCCTATGGTAAAATCAAATCCCATCCCTTAGGCTTATCTCCTACCAAGCATCGTAGCAGGTTACCCAAACTCCTTTTCACCACTTTGGTCTGTCCATCAGTCTGTGGATGGTGTGTAGAATTGAACTTCAAATCTATCTTCAACTTCTTCCACAATGTCCTCCAGAAATAACCAACAAACTTGGTATCTCAATCTGAAACTATGCTCTTTGGTAGACCGTGTAATCTCACCACCTCCCTAAAAAATAATTTAGTAATATGAACAGCATCATTAGTCTTCTTACAAGGAATGAAATGTGCCATCTTCAAGAATCTATCCACCACCACAAAAATGGAATCATGTCCTCTCTCTGTCCTTGGTAAACCAAGAACAAAATCCATACTAATATCATCCCATGGCTTCTTTGGTATAGGTAGTGGCTGATATAGACCTGTATTCTGACTTGCTCCTTTCGCCATCTGAAATACTCTGCAACTCTACACAAATTTCCTCACATCCTTCTGCAACTGTGGCCAATAATAATTTTCACCAACAATAGCAATGGTCTAATCTCAACCAAAGTGTCCAGCCAATCCTCCATTATGCTTCTCCTTTATCAGATTCTCTCTCATGGAACTCCTTAGAATGCACAAATGGCTTCTTCTAAACAACATGCCATTTTGGATTATAAAATCCAACCATTTTATTCTGTCTAAAGTAACAGGTTCCAAACAAGCTTTCCAAGCCTTTGCAAAATCTGGATCCTCAAAATACAAAATTTTGAGCTCATCGAACCCAACAACCTCTATCTTCATTTCTATCAACAAATTTTGCCTTTTGCTCAAGGCATCTGCAACTCTATTGGACTTCCCACTCCTGTGCTTCAAACAAAAAGTATAGCTATAGAAAAACTCAACCCATTTTAAGTGTCTTTGATTCAACTTTCCTTGACTATTAAGATACTGCAAAGCCTGATGATCAGTATATAAAATAAGCTCCTTTGGAAACAAATAATGTCTCCATTTCTTCAAAGCCTAAACTATTGCATAAAACTCCTAATCATAAACAAAATACTTTTTTTGGCATCATTAAGCTTCTCACTAAAATAGGCAATGAGCTTACCTTCTTGACTCAAAACAGCACCTATACCACTACCACTAGCATCACAATCTACCTAAAATACCTTATTGAAATCTCGAAGTACCAAAATAGGTTGTTCTATGAATTTCTGCTTCAATGTATCAAAGCTTTTGTCTACTCCTTTAGTCTATCTAAACTCTTTTCTATCCCCTCTCATTGTCTCAGTTAGGGGTGCACAAATGCTACTAAAATTCCTGATAAACTTTCTGTAAAAACTTGCCAAACCATGAAAACATCATACCTCTGTTGTACTCCTTGGCGTAGACCATTCAATGATAGCCCTTACTTTTTCTAGGTCCATCTTAAGACCTTCCTCTGAGACAACAAATCCTAGGTATACCAACTCCTTTGCAAAACTACATTTCTTTAGATTAATCAACAACTTCTCCTCCCTCAGCTTCTCTAAAACTTTTTTGATATGCATCAGATGCTCATCCCAAGTCTTACTAAAAATCAAAATATCATCCAAATAAACAATAACAAAACTTCCTAAAAATTCTTTCAGTACCTCATTCATGAGCTGCATGAATGTGCTCGATGCATTGGTTAGCCCAAATGGCATGACTAACCACTCATACAAACCTTCTTTGGTTTTGAAGGCTATCTTCCACTTATCTCCTTCTCTGATATGGATCTGGTGATACCCACTCTTTAGGTCAATCTTCGTGAAGTACTTGGCTCCACTCAAATAGTCCATTATGTCATCCATTCTGGGCAATGGAAATCTATACTTGATCATGATGTTATTGATGGCTCGAGAGTCTGTATACATTCTCCACTCTCCATCTTTCTTTGGTGCTAGTAATGTAGGTACTGTACATGGACTTAGGCTCTCTCTTATCAATCCCTTCCTCAACAACTCCTAAACTTGTCTGTTCAACTCTTCACTCTCTGCTGGAGTCATTCTATGGGCTGCCTTTGTGATAAGTGAAATCTGAATGAAGATTACAACTAATCTAATGCAAAATAACATGATTATACCTTCATGAAGACCTCACAAATCCATGCGAGAAGGAGATGCACCCAAGAGATCTCCTCAGATTGTTCTCGTGATTAGTGTGTAGATGTGGATTGCTTAAGTGCTCACAACACAATGTAAATGAGTGATTTGGACTGAGATGGAGATGGAGATGAGGATGAGAGATAATTTTGGTAGAGGTTTGATAAGATGAGGAGATTGGGGAGTGATTTTGACAGAGTTCTCTAGAGAGATTTGGGCAGAGGTCTGGTGCATGAAGGAGTCAATGGCTTGGGAGAGGCTCAATTTATAGAATTTTGGAGATGAGGATGGAGGGTGAGGATTCATTTGATGAGATCAAGGGCTAGGAATAAAAGTAAATCTTTTATTCCTAGAGGATGAATTAAAAATTCTCATTTTGGGAAGAGTGGAGGATAATGGGGGACAACTAAATTTTAAATTTAGTGAGTGGAGGTGAGTGGGAGACAACTAAATTTTAAATTCAGTGATTGGGAAGAGTGGAGGATAATGGGGGACAACTAAATTTTAAATTCAGTGAGTGGAGGTGAGTGGGGGACAAGGTTAATTAAGTGTTTATCTTAATTAACTTAAGCCTAGGTTAATTAGATAAGCATGATTTATCTAATTAACAGGGATTAGGGAAATGGATAAATCAATTAAATGAATATTAGGAATATTCATTCAATTAATAGGATAGGGTTGTAAGGTTAAATGGATTAATTAGGTGAATTAATTGATCACCGGGGATATGCAGATTGGGGGAGTAGATGAGTGTAGAGGTATGGAAAATTGGTTTGCAGAGCAGTCCAATTTTAGGTGTCTATATTTGCCCCTCTTTGAGATGGTGTTGCGGCTAAGCAACATCATTTCAAAGAAGTTAAAACATAGAGATGGATTGGATAGAAAAAAGATTTTGGTTTGGAAGAATAGGGAAAGGTTTGGGGATAATTGTTAAGGGTGATGCCCCCTCGAGAGGATAGGCGGGTTGCGAGAACACGGTTGTGCTCTCGAAATGTATGGAATAGATTAGTAGATGTGGGCAAAGGATAAGTTGTGGGATGAAAGGATGATGATGTTCGAAGACGATTGGTGGATGATCATTGTGCTGAAACTGAATTTGAGCAATCCTAGGTTTGATATAGCAAAGTGGATATGTTCACCAAGGTATAGATGGACTAGACACGTAGACAAAGGGATGATCTCATGCATGCCCAAGATAGTACAACCTTGTCTAAATGAGGGAAGGGGACTCATAGCATAAGCCCTTAGTACAAAGAAGGTATGATGAACCTTAGATGCATAAGGAGATCAATATGCTAGAACCGACCCTATGATCGATCAAGATATGAATACTAGCATGGAGTAATGAGACCAAACCACAAGCATAGCATACAAAAGCAAGACTATGCCCCATTCTAGATGTTGTCGCCACATACCATGATATAGTAAGATCAAGGTAGCTTTGATGGGATCTTCGAATAGGACAAAAGATAAAAATAAAAAAAATCAAAAGACCAACGAACCAAACAAGTAACCATTGTATCTTTTGCCAAAATGGATGATGATGTGATAGATGCTGCCTATCATAGGAAAGATATATCCTAAGGCAGGGATTGATAGATGATTTGATGATGTTGTGATGATTGGATAGATTCTGCCTATCATAGGAATGACATATCCTAAGGCAAGAATCGATTGATGATTGGATAGATTCTGCCTATCATAGGAACGACATATCCTAAGGCAAGAATCGATTGATGATTGGATCATGTTTTGTTGATGTAAGATTGGCTCAAGATATGATGGTGACAAGTTATGGTTGATGCTGACTTGATAGTTGATGATTTTTTATAAGGGATGATGCTTTGATAGGTAATGCGATGCTTGGATCAAGTGTAAGCTTATTGAGGATAGATGGGTGTGACTTTTTTATGTTTTTGGATTGTTTGATTTTTTTTGATGATTTTTTGATGTTTTTGGATTTTTGGATTTTGTGATGTTTTTGGATTTTTGGATTTTGTGATGTTTTTGTATTTTTTTATTTTTGTGATGTTTTTGTATTTTTTGATTTTGTGATGTTTTTGAATTTTTTGATTTTGTGATGTTTTTGAATTTTTTGATTTTTGAAAAGGAATGGTTTATTATGAGATGGTTGCATTGGATTGCGTGTGGATAACCTATATGCTAGATACCAATGACAAGGGAACACCAAGTCTAGAGGTGAAAGTGATGGGTTTGGATAGGGGGATTGGATAGATGATTCATGATAGATGAATGGACAAGTGAGAGGGATGAGTGTTACATAGATGGAATATAAGGATGATGGGTAGGATAGGTATGCATGATATATGGATGGGGGATTGAAGGATTTTCTCCAAGGGCTAGGTTGTAAGGAATCATATGCCCCAATGTCTAAAGAATTTTGTATGATGGGCTCATGTGTGAATGGATGGTCTTTGCAATAGATGAATGGAGGATATACTTGGAAAGGAAGTATGCCAAGAGGTCTCCAAAGCATGTTGTTGATATTTTGCCCCTTGTCTTTATCAAGATCTAAGGTGGGAGATATAGTGGATAAGAATATGATAGGATGAATAGGGGATGGTAGATAGGAATATGATAAGATTAGGATAAGATAGTGGATAAGAAGTGCAAAGGATATGATGGATGTGGATGAAGGATACGGTTTTGCCCCCAAGTGTAGGGATATAAAATGGATGGAGAAGGGATTACGCATGACGCCCACAAGGGGTTTTCATCAAGGTACTTGCCCAAGGCGCCACAAGGAGTGGTTTTCACCATTGGATGGATTTTTTCTCTTTACTATTTTCTTGATTTTTTGATTTTTTTGCTTCTTTTTTTTTGTTTGCTTTTTTGATGGGATGGGGACTCTAGTGTCTATTTCCATAGCAAGGAGAAGATGGTCCCATGGTGGATCACATTATGGATTATGATTGCATGGATTGTTGGAAGATAGGAGAAGAAGGAATGGATGGTGGATAATGGATTATGATGTGGATTATGCAAAAGCATGGACCATAGGAATGTGATGGGGAAGATATGTAGGATAGTGAACTAAAGATGGAGAGATGGGGGTATGTGGGAATGTTAAGTGATGGAGGGGAACCAAGACCAACGGTTGCACACATCGTGATGTATTTGGAAGCTTGTATTTTGGATGTGGATTTGGGAGTAATGGGGATCGGGATGGGGGATTTTTGGATGGTCGATTTGGGGTTTTAGGGACCCAAATAGACTTAAGAATTATGGGATTTTTAGATGGGGAGTGGGATGTTTGGGATTTTGCGGTAGATTGGGAGGTGAATGCCTCATTAGATTTGAGTGATCTTTGTTTAGGGACCCACACCATTTTTGTTTTTGTTGTTTCTTGTGATGGTATGGGCTTTGATAGCCTTTGGGATTTTTCATTTTGATTGGAAGGGATGATATCCTTAGGCTTTTGTGCTTTATGAGTTGAGGAATTCAAATTTTTGAATCCCATGGATTTGGTGGAAGCTTCATATTTGAAAGATGTGTGCTTTTATTGGTCTTGATTCAGGATTTTAGTGGACTTATGGATGGAGGGGTAAAAAGTGGATTTTTGGATAGATGGATGAAGTGATTTGATGATTGGGATATTAGGAGTTGGGAGGATGGGAGGATAAGAGGATTTGTGGATAGGGATGTTGGGAGTTGGTAGGATAGGAGGTAGAGTGGATTTGATAGGGATCTTTGGAGTTGGAAGTAGTGGAGGTAAATTGGATGGAGGGAGATGGATGGTCACATGCTTTTGCAAATGGTAGGATGATGGAGGAGGGATGGCGACATATGTTTTGGGAGTGCGATGATATGCACCATGTTTGGGATTGGATGAATGGATTTTGGAAGGTGGATGGATGGTATCAACATGTGTAGGTTGCTTACCTTGAGATGTATAGCCAAGGCCATGTGATGATGGATGGAATGTGGTGTGGATGGGCTCCAAGATGCCTTGTTCATGAAGGCCTAAGCCTTTTCCTTGATAGTTCATAAGTTGGAGCATGCGACATGCAATGGGATATTTGGTGCTTTGGAAATAAGACGTGAATCCATTATTTGTTGGAGATAGATAGGTGGTGGATGGAAGTTGTTCACCTCTTACAAGGGAGTCACCACGGATGAAAGTGTTTGTGCCAAGTGGATAAGGGGATAGATTTTGGATGGGATTGGTAGATAGAGGTGAAGGATTCATGGGGGATGGTGAAGGGGTGGTAGAGGTTGATGTGGGATTAATAAGGGGATCCATAGATGGGAGGGGATTGGGGATGGGATTAGATGGGATGGTTAGATCTTGATTAGGAGAAGGGGTTGATGTTTCAACATGCTTTGGATTTGATTCTTGACATAGGTCATGTGTTTGAATGGAAGTGGGATTGACTTGGATAGATGTGGTGGGTGCTTGGATGGATGTGATAGGTGTTTGACTTATGTGTTCTTGAACATGGCTACATGGTGGTTCTTGACTTATGATAGGGGGTTGTTCAAGAGGTTTGGTGGATGTTGGATTACATGAGGGTGTTTGATTCCTTGCTAATAGCCAATGGATGGTATCCTTCATGAGTGTATGGGTGGAAGAACAATATAATGGATGGATAATAAGGGTGGTTGGTGTGGGATTAGGATGGGGATTGGATAGGTGGGTGATAGGATTAGGTAGTGATGGTTCTTGGGTGGGTTCAAGGATAGGTGTGGGATTAGATGGTGGAGGGCACTCTAGATTGGTATCTCCCTTGTCAAAGGTGATTAGATCTTGCCTAGGATAACTTGGACTCATTTGATTTATGTACAAGGGACCACTTGGACTTGCATGTGCTTCTTGTTGCAAAGGTGGATTTGGGCTCACTAGTGCTTGTTGGGGGGCCATTGATATTCTTCATAGCTAGGTGTAATGGTAGGATATGTAGATAAGGGTTGTGACAAGTGGATAAAGGGTTGATAGGACATGTGGATGAATTTGGTTGATATGAAGTGGGATAAGTTGATGCAGAATTTGTTTGATGTGTAGATGGATATGATGGGATAGGTGCTAGATATGATGGTTGTTGGACTTTGCAAGTGGCCAAGAGGGGTTGGATTTCTTCCAAGAGGTATTGTATGTGTGAGGATTGGTTTGTTCGACATATTTGAATCAGTCCTTGAATGCTTTGAAAGGTTTGCTTCTCTAAAGGTGATTGGCTTGCATGCATGTGGCAAAGCATATGAAGGAGTTTTTGAAGGTTCTCTAAGATTGACATGATGTCACACATGTGGTTAAATCTTAAGTCCTTTTTGGCAAGTGCTTGGTTATGATTTGATGATGATGTGGATTGTTTGGAGAAAGTTGATTAGGATGAAGGTGACTAGGATGTGCTTAGGGATGATTGGGATGGAGGTTGATTTGAGAATGGATGAATTGGATGTGATTAGGACTGGGGTGGTTAAGAATGGGTGATTAGGCTGAGTATGATTGGATTTGAATGTGATGAATGCCTTGTCTTATGTGTTTGATGTTTAGTTTGATTTGGCAATGTTTAGCAAATGATCACATGTATAAACAAGAATCACTCACACAAGACACAAGCAGATTTGAATTTTGAATTGTGAAGAATATGAGAATGACTAGACAATCACACTTGAAAAACAAATGAACATGCTCTAATGTCTAGTTTGATGGAAGGTATGGCCAATTAGGCTTGGGCAATGTTTACATGAGGTTGACTAGGAATTTGAAAGTGAAATCTTGCCACACAGCCGAGAGAAGGGGGTAACCCACCCTTCACCTTCACTTCCCAAAGGTAGAAAGTTCTTTGGGGCTTGGCCAAGAGTGATAGGATTCTGATTTCAAAGGAGGGTGTCTTTTGATTCAGCCTCGGATGAGGTCATCCCTAGGGGTGATGAAATCCCCTAGCAGGCCTCCTAGGAAAGGGATTGACAAAAGCGAATCAAGTGAGGTGTTTTTGATCTCCAAGATCACCTTGCGGTGTGAGGAGAGAGCATACATACACCCACGTGATTCACACTTGCACTGATGAAATTATCCCTTAGAAAAATGAAATGTGATGAAGACAAATCAAGCAATGGTTCTTTTTAAATCCAAATTTCAAGGTGTGATTGAAGACAAAATGTTCATTTTAAGCCCAATTTCAAAATGTGATTGAAGACACTGATTTGTTTTATGAGCCCAAATTGAAGTGTGTTTTACAACCAAGATTATGATGGAATGAGAAATAGGATGAGTGCACCTGATTAATTCTCTATCCAAATTGTTGTAGATGCTACTCTGAATGTTGCTTCAACCCTGAATGATCACCTGCAAGTCATAAAAATGACAACGAAGCAAGTAGACTAGCCAAAGAGATTGTGATGCAAAAATTGATAATTTGATAAAACCTGATAAGAAATGAATTGATACAAAAAAATTAGATAGCATGAACAGAAAATTTAGGACATTCTATGCGATTTGAAAAAAAAATTTGTGAAAATTCGATCAAAAATACAAAAGATATGATGATTTGAATATTTTAAGATTGTTTGACTTTGACTGATAAAAAAAGGCAGGAAAAAAGTATAGTCACCTAATAAAAACCTCACAACTATGAAGTTCTCAGAGTCCTCTTTCTGATGAGTCCTTGTTTGTGCGATTTTGCCTCCGTATGCGAAAGTTGTGCAAGTTTGAAAAAAATAGCCTATTATGGCATGTAGAGGCACAAGATCAAGCTCTGACAGTTTACAAAAAATGTTAGCTGTTTATTAACTGCTGGTCACATGGAAGTGGTATCTCTAGCGGTATGCTGGTGGTTAAAAGGGGCCCCTAGTCACTAATATGACCAGGGGCTCAAAATTTAAAAAAAAAAATGACAAAGGGGCTTGTGAAGGCCCTTCAACCCTGGATTGTTAAAGTGTTAGGGTTTTGTTTGTTTTGTTTGTCGCAGGGTAGGTGTTGGCGAGTGGTGTGGGAGGTGGTGGCTGGGGGAACGAAGGTCAGGGGAGGGCAGGCGTCATAGGAGGGGAGGTGGGAAGTGGTGGAAGAGGTGGGGGCGGTCATGGGGGTGTCGACCGGGTGAAGGGTGCTGCGGGGAGGTGGATGTGGAGCTACAGAGGGAGGTTTCAGAGGAGTGGCAGAAAGGGAGGATTGGTGGGAGGGTCTGTGAGAGAAGGGAGGAGGGAAGGTGGAGGGTGGAGGGCAAGGCAGCGGGGGAGGGAGTTGTGGGAGGCCACAGGGAAGAGAGTGACTGCGGGAGGAGGGCTCTATGGGAGGTATAAGGGTTATGGGTGTTCGAAGTGGGGAAGCGGCGACTGGTGGTTGGGCAGCGCAAGATATGCAGAGGTGGGGGTGATGAGGGAGAGTGGGTGGCAACATGGAGGTTGTGGGAGGTGACAGGTGGTTGGGCGTGGTGTCGACCGGAGGTGGCAGGTTTGTGCCAGCGGCGGCGGCTGAAGCGGTTGTCGAGGTTTCAACACCTACAAGCAAACCACATTAAACCTACACAAGAAATTTTCTGCAACACAAAACCAGTGATTAGTGCACAGGGGCCATGGGTTCCGTATGGTATGGATCTGTATGGTATGCCCTATGGCCCTAAAAAATTTTCAAAAAAATTTCAAAAAATGTAGCAAACTTTATAGTCAAAATTCATGGAATCGACATCCTGAGCACAATAATGAGGTCGGTTTTCGCCCAGGACGCAACCTGTAATAGCTCACTTCCAAAACTTGATAAAAAATGTTAGAAAACAAAGATTTTAACTAGAAACCTTCACAAAATGATGATTAGATTCGAGACCCGGCGTGCCAAATGTGATAAGTGAAATCTGAATGAAGATTACAACTAATCTAATGTAAAATAACATGATTATACCTTCATGAAGACCTCACAAATCCATGCGACAAGGAGATGCACCCAAGAGAGTTCCTCAGATTGTTCCCATGATTAGTGTGTAGATGTGGATTGCTCAAGTGCTCACAACACAATGTAAATGAGTGATTTGGACTGAGATGGAGATGGAGATGAGGATGAGAGATAATTTTGGCAGAGGTTTGATAAGATGAGGAGATTGGGGAGTGATTTTGATAGAGTTCTCTAGAGAGATTTGGGCAGAGGTCTGGTGCATGAAGGAGTCTCATGAAAATGGCTTGGGAGAGGCTCAATTTATAGAATTTTGGAGATAAGGATGGAGGGTGAGGATTCATTTGATGAGATCAAGGGCTAGGAATAAAAGTGAATCTTTTATTCCTAGAGGATGAATTAAAAATTCTCATTTTGGGAAGAGTGGAGGAAAATGGGGGACAACTAAATTTTAAATTCAGTGAGCGGAGGATAATGGGGGACAACTGAATTTTAAATTCAGTGAGTGGAGGTGAGTGGGGGACAAGGTTAATTAAGTGTTTATCTTAATTAACTTAAGCCTAGGTTAATTAGATAAGCATGATTTATCTAATTAACAGGGATTAGGGAAATAGATAAATCAATTAAATGAATATTAGGAATATTCATTCAATTAATAGGATAGGGTTGTAAGGTTAAATGGATTAATTAGGTGAATTAATTGATCACTAGGGATATGCAGATTGGGGGAGTAGATGAGTGCAGAGGTACGAAAAATTGGTTTGCAGAGCAATCCAATTTTAGGTGTCTACAGCCTTATTCAGAAAACTAGCTCCTAGTATCAAATCCATTTGATGACTTATCTTCCTCACTGGTGGTAAACCCTCTAGTACATTATCAGAGATAATGTCCTGAAATTCTTCCAACATATCTAAAACTTCTATTGGTACATCTTCACATTTCTCTTGACTAATATTAGGAATCAATACAAAGCAATGACGCTCATGCTTCATACCCTCCAAAAATTTCCTACCATCTACCAAACAAATTCTGGCAGTACTACATACCTTTTCTTCCACCTCCTTCAAGGGCTTCAACTTGTGACGAACTCCATCCTTTGTTAGGGAATATGTGTTTGCACGGCCATCATGGACAGTACTCCTATCATACTACCACGACCTCCCCAACAACATATGACATGCATCCATCAATATGATATCACACAGCACCTCATCATGGTAGTCCCCAATCTTGAACTTCACTAAACACTCCTCATTGACCAAAGCTCTGTGGTCCTTCTGCAATGATGTAATCTGATATGGATGTGGATGCTTTCTTCTTGTCAACTTCAACTTGTCAACCATCTCCTCTAAAACAAGGTTGTCAGTGCTTCCACTATCAATAATAATATCACAACACTTACCTTCACATTTGCACCTTGTGTGGAATAAAATCTTCCTCTGATTTGGTTCTTTCTCCTCATTCAACAGGGTTCTTCTAACAACTAGGGTTTCTCCTCTTTCAGTATCTTCAGAATGCTTAGAATGTGCATCTTCATCTACATGTGTAACTCGTGCATTACCTTCAGGTCCTCTATTTGTCCTTCCTTGATGTTGCGGACACTCGTATGCTTGATGCTCTTCTTCTCCACATTGGAAATAGGTTCCTCTAAAACCTCCTCTTCCGGGTCCTTGTCCAGGTCTGCCTCTTCCTCTTTTCTCACCATTGTTCTGGTCACGAGGGCGGTAGGTATTATCTCCTCTCTGATTTTGACTAGTGCCAACTTCTTCACTTTTCTTTGAATCTTCATTTCGGCCCCCATAGGGTCTTCCACTAGTCCTTCTACCTTGACTTCTTCCCCTTTGCTTACTATCAAATCTTTTATTCAGCATCTCTTCCACCTTCAGGGAAAACTGGTATGCATCTTCTATGGTGGTCATTCTGACCAGACTCAACTCCTCTTGAATACTTGGCCTCAACCCATTAATGTAATAGGCTACCTTCTCCTTATTGGGTTCTGCATGGCCTATCTTGATAATAATTTTATAAAACTCTTGTATATACTCCTTAACAGACTTGTTACCTTGCTTCAATCCTTGCAGCTTCTTCAGCAACTCCATTTCATAGTAGACAGGAATGAACTGCTTCTTTAGTTTTGCCACCATCTGATCCCATCTAGTGATCTTTCCTTTTCCTCTTTTGTTCCTCTCTAATTGGACCTCCTTCCACCAAATATTGGCATGGCCCTTCAATTTTGTTTCTACAAACTTGACCCAATCTGGGTCTTCTACATCTTCATACTTAAAATATTCCTCTATGTCATTGATCCAATCAATAAGTTGTTTCAGATTCAAATCTCCAGAATATGTAGAAAATTTGATTCTGGGCCTCTTTCCAATCTTCAAAATGGCCCTCAACAACCTAACTTCTGTAAGATCTCCTGCAACTTCTTGTTCTTTCTCAGATAGCTCTTCTTCAGCTTCATCTTCACTTTCTTCTCTTGTTCTCGGCTCAAACCCTCTTCGCAGCTCCTCTTGCAATGCATCAATTTGCCTTTCCAGGGCTCTAAAACCCTCTTTTGTTAAAGTATTCCTCCCAATACAGTTTCTTCATGGAGGCATCTTGATCTCTGCAGTAAACCCACAACCTCAGGTCCTGGTGCAAACTGTCTCATAGTCGGCGATCTGTCTACACACTTAGGAACCCTTGTACTGATACCACTTGATGAAGGGGGTTAAATCACAAAACACACAACAACAAAAATTGAACACAAAAAATAGAACTTTCTTTTATTGATCTGGGCAACTCATTACATTACAGAAGCTTAATTACAATCAGAGGATGAATCCTCTACTAGTTGCAACACATTACAACTTTCCCAACATCAAGACTCTAGAATCTTTTGCCTTCTGTAACCCCAAATCAGCTAAGGTTTCTATTTTTCCACCTATTCTTGACTCTACACTTGCCCCCTTAACTCTACAACTACCCAGGGTTCCCAAAATAGTCATAAATAACACTTTTTGGTGGCCCCCAGCTAAATTTTGAAATTTCCAACTCCCTCCAAAAGTAGGTCAACTTCTGGGAAGCATAACTTTTGATCTAGGTGTCTGATTGACGAACTGTTTTAAGCACCGGAAAGTTCACGATGTGAAATATCACACCAAAAATTTGTGAATGGATTTCTGTCAACTTTTTGGGATGTTTTAGTGCCTCATATCTCATTTCAAAAAATTTTAGGGGCTTTTCGGAAAACAAAAACTTTAATATCTTTCAGTTCACAAATGATCTTTTCCTAATTCCTTCACCAAAGGTCTTATATTTTTGTTATGTAACTTTCAGTAAGTTTTCACTTCAATCCATTCCCAAATGCAAACTTTCCTAAAATGGCAGGTACACTTTCCAAAATAGGCAGGTTGCTATTTTTAGCAGTTCTGGAAAAACTGAAAGTCCTACATCATTATTTTGGATATTATGGAACCAAAAACATTAATTATGGAAAGAAATGAAAACAACTACAATGATTTTGAATTAACTTCTTTTTGGGTGATGCAAGATTGCCCTTACACCACTGGATGCTCCTGCATCAAAGTTGTTGAATATGGCTATAGTATTTGACAAAGTTTGACTGTGACAAAGTCTAATTTTTGATGGTCTACATTCTGCCACTACGAAATATTTTTCTCTGCGGTTCTGAAGGTATGATGGGTGACGTTTGCAGAGTCTTTGACATGATTTTGAGCAAGCCATGTGGTTCATAGTGAAAGTTGTGATATGATAGTTGAACTGAACCAATAACATTCTAATTTTGAGGTTGACATGATAGTTTGATTTATATGTGGTAAGTTCCATTGATTAGAACTTTATCCTAAATGGTTCTATAGTTGGAGCCAACATATGAGAAGATGTTTCAAATGTTATTTGGGTCCACTATGTATTTGGCCGATAAGCTACAAGTCTATCAACTATACACTTTATCTGAGTATGTGAACCTAATATGAAGATCTTAAGTGTTACCGATATATATGGGATTGATTTCAGTGTTTGGTGTGTGGTGTGTGAATATGAAGTGTGCAAAAAAGTATTGTGAATGTGATTGATGTGAGTATCAGAATAGCATAACAAAGATAGAAGATTAGTAATAATGAAGACTCAGGACTCAATATTCATTTGCTGAATGACTGTACCCTGGCATACAAATAGATGCTATTATAGTATTCATATTCCTTATACAATTTCACTTGTACTTGGTAGTGGGCCTGGCTATAAGCGATTAGTAGGTTTAATAGCCCTCATTGTAATCTTTTTAGGTTTAGAGTTGTGGTAGTGAGCTTGCTAGACCTAGTTGTACTTCATGGCAATGAGCCAACATGTTCTAGGCCCATGGAGTGACCAAGCCTGAACATCATTATTTGTAAAAGATTGCAATATTTATTGAGAGCTAATCCTCTCTGTGGTTTTTCCCTTTCTTGGGTTTTCCACGTAAAATTCTAATGTCCATGTGTCATGATTTTGTGGCTTGTATTTCTGTGGTTACTTTTCTTTTTGATTATTAAAGTTGGTACTTGGTTTAATTGTTTAAATTTAAGAATACTAATTCACCCCCTCTCAGTATTCAACAATTGGTATCAGAGCCAAGTTCCTTGGAAAATGCTTAACAACCTAAGGAAGATCTGGGGTAGTGTAATCATGGCAGTAAGAAGATTTGGAAATTATGAAAGGAACAAGGAACTAGAAGAAACTCTTATTGATCTAGAACAATCTGAAGTAGAAGTTAGGGATCTAAAGGACGAAGTTGATGAATGCATCTAAAGATTAAAAGAACAAGTTAAGAAAATCAAATACAAATACAAAGAAGTTAGTGATCAATTGATATCATCAAATGAAACTCTGAATGACATGGAAGCAGAAGTTATAGAAAGAACAAAAGATGAAGAAGATCTGAATTTAATGATGAAAAGAAAATCAGAAGATTGTTCCAAACTTGAAAAAGAAATTGTGATTCTAAAAGAAGACTTGGAAAAAGCCAAGAGCTATGAAGAAAAGTTCAAGTTAAGTTCTGCAAAGCTTGACGAAATGATTGCTAGTCAAAAGAGTGCTGATGATAAGCAAGGTTTGGGATTTGAAAAGGGAGAAAGTTAAAAATTTGGTCAAACCAACATTGGATTAAAGTAAAACAAAAGGAACCAATACAAAACTAGAGAAGACCTAGAAGACCTCCGGTCAGACAGCCAAATACTCAAAGGTATTCATCTTTCAATGGTCATTGTTTTAATTACAATAAGTTTGGTCATCAAGCTATTCAATGCAGGAGTAGAGTAAATTAGAATGTTCCATCATTCTTTGGTCAATGTTTCAATTGCAAGAAAATTGGTCACAAATCAAATGAATGTAAAAATCTGGTAAGAAATGGGTCCTACAATGCAAGGAATAGTCAATCATTCAATGGAAAGTGTTTTCTATGTAATAGATTTGGACACATGGCTAATCAATGCAGATCAAGGATGAATTCATTTAGAGGAAGGAATCATGGACAAGGAAACATTGTGTGCTTCAATTGCATCAAATTTGGACATGTCACAAGATTCTGCAAAAGCAAGAATGTGAAGAGAAATTACTACGCTGAAGAAAAGAAAATAGAGTAGAGGAATGATAAGGGAAAAGAAAAGATTGATCCGGTTGAAACCAAGAAGGAAATGGATAAGATCTAGATAAAGAAAGAAGTAATTAAAGAAGAGGATAGATCCACACCATCATCTAGTGTAGGTACTTCCTTTGGGAAGTAAATTGGGTGCTCTGGCTTAGGGGGAGCGGTGTTGAAAATCTAAATCCCCCAGCCAGATAGTTAGTGCTGGAATTCAGCACGAAGATATGATGAACACAATCATATAACAGATCTTATGGAAGAAAATTTAGAAGAAAATAAATCAGTGTAGTACATTGTGGAGCAATCTTAATCGACTGTATCTCTCAAAAAAGACATGCAGCTTTTTGGGAAGGAGCATTTATGACGATTTAGGTCAAGTCATGTGGAGGATAAAAAGGGACTTGTTTTATTTCAAAATCACTTTGTATTCAAGATATCAGACATCCAGGAGAGATTAAGGTGAAGCTTGAGTGACAACAACCAAGGTTTGAAGGATTCAGAGTGATTTAGATAAAGAAAACCCTAGCTTGGCGGAACAAGGTACTTTCCTTCAAACCCCATTTGTGAGTCTGTTAAAATTCTAAAATGGCAACCCTGCAAGTTGTTGATCTCAACCAAAATTCAAGAAACACCATTATAAAGTAACAAAAGTGGATCTGTTGGGAGCATTCCTAGATATTCCGCATAGAATTCTATACGTAGATGACATTAGGGCATATATTCATGTTGCCCTAGAAGAAAATGGGAAGAGAAAAATTAGAGACTTATTTCTAGATCACTTGTGTGGTGGAGGTTACGATCTGTAAAATGAATACAAAGAATTGGAAACAAAGAAATTCATTCAATACATTGATTTCCCAATGTTTACTGAGGATGAATGGGTCTAACATGTATTGAACAGGCTTCATGATGAATTCATGTGGCTCAAGAGACCTTTTAAGATTACAAAAGACGCTATAAGGGTAGTAACTAGATTAAACTCCACTAGATTGGTACCTATGTTGAAAGCTATGAAGAATGGTAAAGTAAGGGAACCCACTGGAGCAATGTTTGACAAAAGGGCACTAACAATCAATGATATTGAAGACCATGCAGTAAGATTTGCTTCTGTGATTATTGGATATAATGTTTATTTCTCAAACAATGAGAATTTAGTATCTGGTATAGCAATCTATATAGCTTTTGAGATGGTGAAGGAAGATGCAGAGTATGATCTTTGTGAACTGCTCCGATAACAACTAATAGAAAATTTAAGGAAGACCAAAGAGTAGAAATATCCATTCAAATATGGTACATTGATTCTCTATTTATTCTTCTACTACATGCAAGAGTTGCCAGGTATGAAGAATCTACTCTAGACAAATGATAAACCTATTGCAGTTCAAATTAGAAATCATCTAAATAGCATAGGAAGTATTGATGCCCAGAAATCTGCCCTGTGGGGCTATTTCAAAAATTTCCAAAGCAGTTTCTAGCAAACTTAGGTCGAAGAAGAGAATGAATGCTCTTATGGGAGGAGCCATTGACAAAGTGGTTAAATAAACTATAGAAACCACTCTGGACACACTAAGGGAATTCAAACTCCCATCCATTATTAACAATAAAGAAACTAAGGCTGAAGTTGACACATTTGTTCTAGATCTGATCGCTAAGCAGGAAATAGATAAAGATGACAAAGTAATTGAGGAGAAAGAAATTCTTACTGAAATAAGATCCTCTCTGGAACATCAATCTGAGGACAAAATTGACAAGGAGATGACAGAAGAGGAGCAGGCCAAGGAAAATCCTTCACCGGGACAGAAGGAGGACTCAAATAAAGATATGGATCTAGATCATCTAGAGAAGAGCTTGAAAGAGGAAGTCTCTACTACACCAAGTGACATGTTGTGATGTTCACAACATGCCCCATTTTACTCCTTAGCAAAATGAGGACCCATGTTGTGGCTTTTTGTTTTTGCTTGTGTGTGCTGTTCTGTTTGGTGGTAAAGGGGAAAAGAGAGTGAAAATTGCAAACTTTGTTAAAACTAGAGAAAAAATACATTTTAGTACCAGGTCAGAGTACAGATGAATTCCTTTTCAAAAATGAGCTAGGGTTGCTTTTTCAACCATGCTAAAATTTCTAGTATTTTGCAATTTATGAGTATTTTGGTAAAATGTACAAGGGAAGGGTTTGTTGTTGCATATACAAAGTTGCTTGTATATCGGGTTGCATATACAAGGCCCTTTGTATACAAGTTTGCTTGTATACAAAGTCCTTTGTATATCGCTTTCCATATACAAAGTCGTTTGTATATGCAAGGTCATTTTTATACATAGTCGCATGAGTCATCAGGTATGCATGTCGCTCATATACAAAGTTTTTTGTATATCAGGTTGCATATACAATGGTCTCTGTATGTTAGGTCATTGTATGTTGCACATACAAAGTTGTTTGTATATCGTGTCATGCATATACCAAGTCTCTTGTATATCGCTCATATACAAGGTCGTAAAAATGGGTTATCGGGTTTACATACAAAGTTATTTGTATATTTCGTGCCTTGTATGCATTTGCTAATGTTCAATTTATACATACAGGGTGGACCCGACGTAGTTTAAAGTCAAAATGAATGTTTGTCTAAATCCGTCGGTTGTATATTTGGTATTTGTATGTTTATACATACAAGCGAAACATACAAGTCAAAAGATGCAAGGCCCGCAATATACAAGCCGCAGACCTGAAAAGTTATTATACAAGGTTAAATCCTTGTATATATTCTAGCTTGTATATTGGTGAGATACAATGACTTTATACATGGCACCGAACATGAAGAGTTATTAAAAGAGAAGTAAATCCTTGTATGTTCGTGCTTTGTATGTTGCGATACATACAAGCCAATATGCATTACGAAACATGCAAGCGTAGAATCGAAATAGTCTTAAACTATGCTTAAATCCTTGTATGTTTCACACAATGTATATTTCGAAACATACATTGCTCAATGCATACAAGCCAGAATCCAAATGCAATTAAAAGATAGATGCAATGTATAAAAACCTGAATGTATATTGGAAGATACATTGCACTGTATACATTGCGGAGCCAAAGGGAAAATAGATTGCGGTCTATGAAAGGCGCTAAGTCTGGATTTACATACAATGATGTTTGCATATATTGGGCCTTGTATCTAAAGCAAGATATAAGCCGATATACATGCGATATATGCAAGTGATTGATACAAGTAAAAAGGTAAGGTGGACCCCGCCAGTTGTATATTGGCTTGTATAAATTCAAATGCATGATTCTGACATATAAGCACTATATACAAGTGATAGATGCAAAAAGAAAGATACAAGAAAAATGGCGGGAACGCAAAGCGATGGGTTTTTTGAATCCATTTTAGAGCCTGATGCATATTTTTGGTCAATGATGGTTGACTCGGCCATTTTTAACACTGTGTATACATTTTGATATGCGATTGTTCACTGTTTCAGGACCTGATATCTGTGTTTACGCTTTCACCCTAATTTAATAAATGTTTATTCTCCTGCTATGCTTTAAATATGATGATGCTTAATTTATGTCTATTTGCAGGCTGTAGGAGGTGAAACTTAAAGGCGGATCAGATTACCAGGTGAAACTTAAAGGCAGATTAGATCACCAAGCAAGTGAAAAGAGATAAGGATGGCGGCAAGAAGTGACATGCAGGTGAAATTTAATGGCAATGACATTATGGATGGCGATCAGATCACAACGATGCAGGAGGAGTCAAGGCCTTCAATGCAGAGGATGGAATACTGCTGGGAAATATTATTAAAAAGGGGAAATAATTATTTTTGAGTTGTTAGGGTTTCCAAAGCAAGATCTTTACGAACAGAAAAAGATATGCTGCTCAGATTTTTTGGGTGGGGGATTTTATTTTTCCACTGCCAATTAACTAGGGTTTTGAGCACCATATTGGGGAAAACATTAGAGCTGTATATAACCCCCCTTTTACTGTACAAAAGGAGGAGGTCAATCATTCTAAATCTGACTTGTAACAATTCCATGTAGGAGATCAGATTACTGAGACAATAAGGACTGAACTGTTGAAATGTCAAGGTTCTTTTCTTAGATCATTATAAATATACTTGTTTTAAAGCATATTGAATGGAGATGAAGCTTTAGATTACATCCTGATTGTAAACTTTACGTAATCTTCAAGTTGATTTCTGGATATGTACTGGTGAATGTTGTGTTCAATAGAAGAACTTTCATTTTATTACATGTTATTGTCAGCTTTTCCTTTGAAGATTTGCACTGAATCATGTAGATTTGTGGACTGTCCTAGTGAAGTATGATTCTAGTTTTCTTCTCTTCATTGCTATATCAGAATATATATGTAGATCAGTGATCTCAGTCAAGTAATTTTGGGAATCTCATTTCTTTAAACCCTATCTTTTATTATTTCCTTTTCTTAATTTTAGTAAATCACTTTCATAACTGCAAATCATGATAAATAATAAGAAAAATAGAGAAATATACTGACATCTCATAGATAACTAAACATCATTAGCATATTTTGAGCTAGATGCATGTACTATTGAAAACATCATGCAAATATCAAACTGTAGACACATTATTTGAAGAAATGTACTGTGTAGAACAATGATAACCTTTGTTTGTAGCATATTTGTAGAAAATAGAAATTACTGATGAACATAAGGCCCTTGAATGGAAAATAGAAACACACATCAACCATTGAGTAACATCAGTAGATTATGAACTAATCAACGGAGACTTGGGATCATGAATTCTTTGAATTCATTGTATCTTTTGAGATAAATAAGGGTTGTTGTGTAACTTTTGTTTAGTGTTTGGTTGTGACTAACATCACCATCAACAAAAACTAGTGCTAGAAGGAGGGCCTATTCAATTCATCAGCAAGTTTTGCCTAAATTAATGATAAAGACAAAAAAGTAATACTCATGCCGCTTTGTATTTCAAGTCATATATGCAAAGTTTTTTTGTTTTAATTTTGTGCACGCTAACCTTGTCCAACTTTTGACCATAAATATAGCCTTTGCAGGAGTATTTCAACTGGTCTTCACAGTAAACCTGCCAATTTTCCTTAAAATTAAGAAATCCTAGCTCCTAAGCCAAATACCAGGTCCAGGTCTAGTGGACTCTTTGAAGAATCACCTATCAAGGGATTTAGACCTAGAACTGAAGATATTTATCACTCTCTTGGTTCTAGTGCATCAGGAGTTTCACCAGAATGTACTCCTGTAACTCCTCTCGGGTTACAAACAACTACAAGACCACCTGTTACACCTCAGGTCCAACGTCAACCAGTCATACCTCAGGCCCAACCTCCACTAGTCACAATGTCATTCTTCATAGCAGAGTCAAGATGTAGTATGCAGGTTATTTCCATTTTCCTTAAGGGAAGAGGCTTATAACTGGTATATCAGTCTTGGTCAAGGTTCAGTCGGTTCATGGGCTACCTTGGAAAAAGCTTTTAAGGATAGGTTCAAAGTACCTATAGACCCTTCAATGAACTATCATTTGTTTTCCACAATCATGAGATTTGAAGGAGAGCCTATTGCTAGCTTCAATGCTAGGTTCTAGAAGATGCTATCTAAGCTAGTTGCTCCCTATGTTGTAACAGATGAAGCTACCAGGAGTATATACTACTCAGCTTTAGATCCTTTGACTTCCATGTTTATCAGGAGAGTACATCCTAGTGTTACAACTTTGGCAGGAGCTTTTGAGGAAGCTGTCAAAGTTAGTCAGTAGCTAGTTCCTGCTCTAACACCAGACATTACATTTCCAAAACTTCTTGTTTATCCTACATATCCTACTCAACAACAGATTAGTGGAGCCATGATGCCAACACCTTTGCAGATACCTCCACTCAGTATCATGCCACCACCAAATGGAAATGGCCAGATGTTACAATGTCCAGGACAAACACAAATACCTCAGGTTGTGGAACAATCCAACAATAACAATGGATCTTCCTTTTTCAAGCCCCCAATAGAGAATGTAGTGGCCAAGGTTCAGGAAGGGAAAGAAGAAATCAAAGAAATATCAGCATAGTTAAGGAAACTTACTACTGAGGTCACTCATCTGAGGAGTCAGAACTTCTATTCTCAACCAAATCAGAATAGAGGCTATGCTAATGACAAACCTAATTATCTTGATAGGGGGTACAACAATACCTACAATAACAATAATGGCAACAACAATCCTTCAAGATAGCCTAGAGTGTGGAACTCTAGACCAAATAATGGTTCTTTGCCATCACCCCTAGACAACCAGCCTCCTAGTGAACCTAAATAGACCACAAGAGTTAACCTTCCAGAGGCAGGCCTTACAAATTGGTGCAGGATACATAACACCAATGCTCATGTAGAACTGGATTGTCCTCAATTTTAGATTGCTGCTAGTATATTCCAAACTGAAGTATCCAATACTTCAGGAAATCCACATCATGAAGAAAGAAGTGAAATTGTCCCTTGTGGATATGATTCTGCCTTAATCTTAGAAAGCTTCACTAATCAGCCCTATCAACAGACAATGTCTTCTCACCATAACTATATCTCAACATGTGAAGAATCAACCATGGCTTTTGAGTCTAATTATGTGTTCCCCTTTGAGGATGAGAATGAGCCATCAAATGAACCTGAAGAGGTACATACCTATCAACAACAATATCAAGGTAAGCATAATTACAACCTGAGGAATAACTCAAACAGAACTGCTGGTCCTTTGACCACATCCTTTCCTCCAAACAATTTTAACACTCCACTTGATCCTAAGGCAAGTAATAACCTTGGATTCCCCAAGGTTAATGCTCAATATTTGGCACCATAGAATATAGCACCAAGAACTGCTAATCTACCTCCTGAGTCTGATAAGTTGGTCACTTATCTGACTGATGAAATGAAAAAGATCAAAGTCAACCTACCATTTTCAGAGTTGCTTAAAACCCCTGCTATCAGGAAAGCTTTCATGAAATCATTGGATGATCCTGCTTCAAGAGAGGATATTCATACCGTAGGTCAGTCTGGAGGTAAAGATCATGCTGCTAGGGATGTTAATGTTAAATTCAAAGCTCTAGCTACTGTTCAAGCTATGGAGACTTCCCACATGACCTTATATAGAGACAAGAGTGAGTCACCCCCTTTCCTCCTTACCATAAGGATGTTTGGTAAAAATTTGCACAACTGCTTAGTAGATTCAGGAGCATCTACCAATGTAATGCCCCTGTCCATGTGCAATGCCATCAGGTTGCATCCTGCTAAGTCATTAAAGAAAGTGACACAATTAGACAAAACAGAGGTGAGTGTGGTAGGAGAACTAACTCACATTCATATGTAGCTGGCATCAAATCTTAGAATTTAGTATTACATTGATATCCAGGTAGTTGATATACCTGATACATATGGGATGTTACTTAGCAGAGACTAGTCAAAAACCCTTAATGGATACATGTCAACTAATTTCAATCATATGTGGTTGCCCTAGAAGGGGATACCAAATCAAATAAGGATAGATGCTAAGCCTCGCATGAAACACATGATCACTGAATATAACAAAACCAATGAAATCATGTATGTGGATGTGGAACCTGGAGTTTACTCCATCAGACCCCAAACTGCCAGCATAGAGGAGATCCTAATGTTTGATGTCCATGATCATGATGATAACCCTCAAGATGATGAAGTAAATTTAGTATCTAATTATCATCCTAAGAATGAAATAGAGGTAGATCATTTCAAGAATTTTGAGATGCATTTGTTTAAAGAGGTGCAACGATGTCAGTTGTTAAAAATGCATGTTCATGATATTCTAATTGATGGATGGTGCAGGTTGCATGATGAGGCACATTCTGAAAGGACTTGTGATGCTTGTTTAGACATGTTGGAGTTAGAACAAGCATACAGTGAAGCATCTTCATCATCATCCATAGTGAGTTCTGCAGACAGTGACAGTGATACTGATTTTTGTTTGTCTTCTGCAGGAACAGGAGAATGCACATATCAAGATGAAAGTTCTATTTAGATGACAGAAGAGATTCTGGTATGTAGCCAGAATAATGCTAAAAGCAAGAAGAAAATCACCCCAGGGAGTGATTGTTTAGTAGAATCAGATTATGAGTTGTCTGATGAAGATAGGGACAACAGTCTGTCCAAGTTGAAGAGTTTCTATCAAAAGAGATTCAAAAGATGATACAATAGCAGATATCTCCACAAGATGTCTTGATTGAGGGATGGTGCAGGTTACATAAAGCACCTCATTCAGAAACTGCCTATTCATTGTGTCTACATATTCTAAAGAAGAAAATGTTGCCTAGTCCAGAAGATTTTTTTTTTGAAGATAAAAAGAAAGAGGAAATATCAGCTTCACATAAGGATGATAAGGTGAAGTCTGAGAAAGCTGAGATACCAAAATTAAAGTGGATATCAAATGGTATAGCTGCTAGAGCCAAAAAGAAGAAAGAAGGCCCAGGCAAACCTTTAATTGAAGACAAGCCATGGATCCTCAGATTTGATGGATCCAAGTCAAAGCAAGGAGCTAGAGTAGGAGTAGATCTTATTGATCCATCTGGAAAATCCTACTTAGCAGCATATAGATTGCAGTTCTCATGTACAAACAATGTGACAGAGTATGAAGCTCTAATTCATGGGATATTGTTCGCACTTTGAAAAAAAGTGAAAATTCTGCATGTCTATGGAGACTCAGAATTGGTTGTGAGATAGGTAAGAAGTATATACTCTTGCAATTACAAAAGGTTGTTCAATTACAGACACAGGGTGTGGGACTTGATAGAAGATTTTGATGCATTTAATATCACCCATGTACCCAGAAAATAAAATCACAGGGTAGATGCCTTAGCCATGCTGCCAGTACTTTGGAAGCACTGTCCATATCTAGTCTGAAAAGATTCTCAGTTGAATTAGTATCAATACCTTCTATGCCTGACAATGTAACTAATCTTCAAGTATTTGATGATGATCAGCATATATTGGATTTTATTTCCAATAGAGATGTTTTTGAAGCGCAGATCATAGATGAAATAAATACGAAAGATCACGTCTAGGAAGAAGAAGAAATCCTAGAGTTGCTAGTAACAAAATTCCTAAGGGAATGATAGAGCTAGAAAGAGCATTTGATCTAGACAATATGCTAAAATAGAAAGATCTTCCAAAGGCCGATGGAGGGCAGTACTCGTAGGTCAATATTGGACCAAATGATGAAAGAAGAAATGTTCTGATCAGAAATGTTTGTACGAAGGAGGATCTGGAAGGGATAACCCAAGCACTCAAAGATTACATCCATGTCATTACTTGGATGCATGATGAAATAAAAACTTACGACACGTCAGTCATCACTCATACAATGCCTTTGAAGCCAGACGTCAAGCCTTTCTGGCAAAAACAAAGACCCGTCAACGCTTTACTGGAGCCCATTATTTTTGAAGAGGTTAAAAGGTTGCTTGATGCTAGGATCATATTTCTTGTGTGACATTCCACATGGGTCACAAATCTAGTCCTAGTACAGAAAAAGAATGGCGACATCAGATTGTGCGTGGACTTCAGAAACTTAAATCAAGCTTCTAAAAAGGATAATTATCCTTTGCCCTCTCTGGATGAGGTCCTGTAAATTGTAAATGGTGCCAAGATGATGTCATTCTTGGACTGTTTCTCTGGCTATAACTAGGTGATGGTGGACAAAATTGATAGATTGAAAATTGCATTCACCACAAAGTAGGGGATCTTCACCTATAGGCGCATGCCGTTTGGGTTAATAAATACTGGGGCAACATTTCAATGAGCAATGGACATAGCCTTCAGAGGCTTGATTGGTAAATACATAGTCATATACATGGATGACTTAACAGTTTTCTGTAAAGATAGAGAAAACCATGTAGAGGACCTAAGAAAGGTGCTGAAGAAGTGCGAGCAATACGGGATATCCCTGAACCCCAAGAAATGCATATTTAGGGTAACCACAAGAAAATTATTGGGCCACCTAATAACAGAAAATGGGGTCATTATTGACCCTAACAGGGTGGAATCGATCATGAAAATAAAACTTCCTGGAAGCAAAAGGGAGCTCAAATCTTACTTTGGTAAGATTAATTTTGTTAGGAAATTTATCACCGGCTTTGTAGAAATTGTTAGACCCTTGAACACCATGCTCAAGAAGGATGCCAAGATTGAGTGGACACCTGAAGCTAGAGCCACTTTTGAAGATATTAAGAAAGCCATATCTAACGCTCCAGTTTTGATCAGTCCAGATTATACCCAGGACTTTTACATCTACTCCTTCGCTTCAGAGCATACATCTGCAGCAGTGTTGACACAAAGAAATGAGGCCAAAGAAGAAAAGCCAATAGCCTTCATGAGCTGCCCTTTCAAAGATGTAGAGCTTAGATACATGGATGTTGAAAGATAGGCGCTTGCTCTGGTTTGAGCAGTTAAAAAATTTAGGCATTAGATTCTGAGAAGTAAGGTGATTGTTATAGTACCTGATGCAGCGATAAAGATGTTATTAATGCAAAGTGAACCAGGTGAGAAAAGAACTAAATGGATCACTGTCCTCCAAGAGTATGATATGGACATTACACCCATGAAATTAGTGAAAGGATAGGCTTTGAGCCAGATGATATTAGAGATTGATCCTAAACGAGCCAACAGTATGTCGTAAATGCAAAGAATGATGGAGAATGGTACTCAGACATCAGACACATCCTGATTACTGAGAGATGTTCTTTAGGACTGCAGGCCTCATAGAGGAGAGCCTTGAAGATAAGGTCTCAGAAATACATGATAAAAGGAGGAGTCCTTTTCAAGAAAAACTATGAGGGGATATACCTAAGGTGTCTGGAAAGATTAGAAGCAGACAAGGTGTTAGTAGAGTTACATGATAGGTTTGGGACTGCACATGGATCACCTTTAGCTACCACTCATGCTATCCTTAGGGCAAGGTATTACTGGCCCACCATTTTTAAAGATACTGCTGAACACATCAAATGCTGTCATATGTGTCAGGTTGCTGCAAACAGAGAAAGATATGCTGCCCAACCTTTGCAGCTAGTGATGGAGATGCGCCCATTTGCTCAATGGGGAATGGACTTCATAGGACCTATCAATCCTCCATCATCTTCAAGCCACAGGTATGTTTTAACTATTACTGATTATTGTACTAGATGGACTAAAGTTGTCAGCAGTAAGACATGCAATGCTGAGGATGTCATCAGGTTTTTGGAAAGCAATATAGTGACTAGGTATGTAGTTCCATATGCTTTAGTATGTGATAATGGATTTGATTTTTCTTCAATTAAACTATCAAGTTGGGCTTTTGATTATGGTATCATTTTGAAATTTTCCTCAAATTACTATCCCCAAGGGAATGGATTAGCAAAATCCACAAACAAGAACCTATTGAACATCATAAAAAAGTTGATAGAAAAGAACCCAAGGGAGTGGAACACCTTATTGAAATACGCCTTGTGGGTAGATAGAACCAGGAATAAGGCTGCATTAGGAAATTCTCCTTTTCATCTAGTGTACGGGGTGGATCCTATCCTCCCTGTTAACCTAAGGATCCCTACATTGCAGTTTGCACAAGAATACCTGGGCATAGATAATAAACAAGAGGTCAGGTTGCTTCAATTGATGCACCTAGAAGAAAAAAGAAGTAAAGCAATTGACCAATTTGCTAAACATCAGGCTATTGCTAAGTGCTAGTTTGACAAAAGAGCCAGAACTAAAGCTTTTAGAATCTTAGATTTAGTCTTGATATGGGACAAGGCACATGAAAGGAAAGGAGATCATGGTAAGTTTGATAAACTCTGGATAGGTCCCTTTCAGATTTCTAAAATTTTAAGGGACAGCACCTACAGGCTAAAGACCTTAACTGGTGAGGATGTTCCATTACCAGTTAATGGATAGTTTCTCAAACATTATTTCTAGGTCTGAACAGTGCCATATCAGTCATGTGTATCATAGTGTGCATATTTGTATAGTTGTTTGTATAGTCTACTTGTTTTGTTTGTTTGCTTTGTTGCCTTGGCCGAGTCTTTATTTTTTGATTTAGAGTATGTAGGAGTAAACTAACAACCATTGAAAACAATAGAAAATTCAAAACATTCAGGTTAATTGTTTGAAATTTATGCATAACTTGTTGTGACTGTCATAAATGTAGAAAGTTGTTTAACTTATGAAATTTTGTATTCAATAAGAGTGGGTTGAGTATTCAAGGAAGTTTCTCACAATGACACACCTAAAATCCTTGGGTTTGTTGAACATACCAGTGTAGATATTAGGTGAAAAATTTGAGGTCACCCTTGCTACCATTACAATTCTCAGCTTAATTTCATCAAGTGACCACTCCTTGCATCATGAAGTTACAAATTCAACATCTTATGAAATTCTATCAAATACAAAAAATATATATATAAATAAATAAATGGATTATACTAAAAATCTAGGTTAAGCCATCTAAGTAACTCTACCGGGGCTATAGACGCTCACTAGCAGTGGGGCTCTACTGAGGAGAATTGTAACGATAACCTTGCCGGGGCTATGGACGCCTGTTGGCAGGAAGGCTCTATCCTGTTGGCTATGAGGGAATGACATCAACTATGTAGTCTAATGTCAGTCACTGGTTTGTTCAACTGATTTTCAAGATGAGGATAATTAATCACGTGCACCCACTTAAACTGAAAGGAAAATTCATGCACCTTATTGAATACATTGAGTCTCAAGTTGAATAATGACTTGCAGAAAAGATAGTTGGAAGTTATGAATTTATTTCATTCAGTTTCCTTCAATGGTTTGAATTTAATTGTTTTGTTTGGTTGCTAGTTGTTGTGATGTTCACAACACGCCCCATTTTACTCCTTAGCAAAATGAGGACTTGATGCAGAGCCGCGCAACGGAAAGCCTTTTTTTTTCAATTCAATAGTGAAATGCTCCCGTTAATCGCATTCTCAATTTAGCTTGTATATACATTACCTGACCTTCTATCATAGGTAGCCCATTGTATCTCCAACTAGTTTGACCGCTACAGCTGGTCCTCATTTGCACCTCATGAAATGTACATTAACAATGTACATTCGCATATACAATCTTCGACATGCGAATGCGGGATATGAACGAATTGCTTTTCAGGTACAACTGTGATATACTAACTTCTTGTATATCCTCAATGTACATTCGCAATGTACATTCTTGACACGCATTCCAATTATACATTCAGAATATGCATTTGGTGGGGCCCTTGGTCTTTACTTCCCCATTGTATGTCTCACCACATACAAACAAAAACTCATATACAATTCTTAACTTGCTTTCCCAGTGGGTTTTGGTGTCCTTACCTACTATTTCCAGTCACCACTTGCATTTGTAGAACAAATATCTTTCCCACATACATTCAGTTCACCACTTCGACATACATAGGAATTGTCTGCCCGATATACATTGGCGATATACACAGGTAACGGATCTTTACATGCAGTTGCAAGATACACACGAAATATGCTCAGGTACATTAGCGATATACATAGGAATTGTATATCTAGTGAATCAACATAAACTTAACCCAAAAGGACTTTTTTACATACCATTCTTCACAACATATACACATGATGATGCTCGCATATAAATGCGATATACTCACAGACTGTCCCAGACATACAATGGATGGATATACATAAAATGTATATTTGAATTTCCCACCGATAACTTCCTCTGCAATAGATTCTGTAATTTCTATTATGTCATGTCCACGAGTAGAAAATGAAAACAAAACAGAGAAAACTAATATACAAAGTCCATTCCACTGATTTCACAGAAATCCACCAGTGGAATGGATTTAATCGTGCATCTCGGCAATAAAAGAACTAAATTAAATACAAAACAATTCTATATAGATAATATATACAAACTAATTCAATATACAGAGAATTTGCACAGAATCCAGAGTTTGTAAAACACAATTGATAGAATTTTCTATTTCTTCATTCCGGCTTCATACATTTGATCATTCCAGAAAATGGAAGACAACAACTAACACTTTTTTCTCAACCACCTCTTCGAGTTTTGTTGCCGACTCCCCTCTCCTCTATTTTTGAAATTTTGCTTAAACCAAGATTATAATCAAAAGCCCTAATTAGTCATACAGCACCTGTTTTGCATAAGACAACAAAACATCAGATAATACGACACATTTGATTTAATCCTGCACATAACCCAACTGTCTGCTATTGTCCATGATGCTAAATACTGGCCTCAGGAAGAGAGATATTAAAACATAAAATGTCAACACAAATGTCATGACAAGCATGAAATGCTTAGAACATGAAATGATAACACAAATGCTACATGACAAGCATGAAATGCTTAAGACCTAATAAAACCCTAATATTCTCCCTCAGATGTATATTTGGTTTGTTGAAGGGGTGCTCCTACACCATACTCCCTGGGAGAAGAGATCTCAAGCTCCTTTGAGATCAGAGTTTGAAGGTCTGCACCATTGTTTGTGATCTGATCTTCAGTCATCCAAATTGCCTCTGGATCAGGTTTCCCTTGCCAAGCCACCAAGTACTCCATGTACTTTTTGTTCCTTGTCTTCTTTACCACTCTTGAGTCTAAGATATTCTTCAACTTTGGTGGATCATGCTTAGGAATATCATCATCTGTTGTATTCTGTAATGGTTCCTGTTCTACATCTACATTCTACTTGTATGGAGTTAAATCACATACATTGAAAATGGGTGACAATCCAAGATCAAGAGGAAGTTGGATCTCATGGGCATTCTATCCATATTTCTTTAAAATCTGACATGGTCCAATCTTCCTCTGCATTAGCTTGGTATATTTACCTTTTGGGAGCCTCTCCTTCTTCAGATTAACCCACACCAAATCTCCAACATCAAACTGTACATTTCTCTTTTTCTTGTCAGCATATGTTTTGTACTTCAATGTAGTTTGTTGAAGCTGGTTGTTGACTTGATCATGCACTTCTTTGATGGCTGATGCAAAAGCTTCTCTATCTGCACTAATAGGCTCTCCTATAGGTAGATCTCTCAATTCAAAAATATCTCTTGGATGAATACCATATACCACCTAGAAAGGTGACTTCCCTATACTCCTATTAATGGTGTCATTATAGGAAAATTCTTCTTGTGGTAGGATGTTATCCCACTTCTCTCCATGCTGACTTGTCAAACACCCTAACAGATTTCCCAATGAATGGTTGACAACTTCAGTCTGCCCATCTATTTGAGGATGGTAGGCTGATGAGAAGGACAAGTTGGTGCCAAGCTTCTTCCAAAGAGTCCTCCAAAAATGGCCAATAAATTTCACATCTCTATCTGAGACTATGCTCAATGGCAATCCATGTATCCTCACTATTTCCTTAAAAAATAGGTCTGCAACATATGAAGCATCACAAGTGGTTTTGCATGGCAAGAAGTGTGCCATTTTACTGAATCTGTCTACTAAAACAAAAACACTATCATATCCCTTCCTTGTTCTAGGTAAACCTAATATAAAGTCCATGCTTATACTCTCCCATGGCCTAGAAGGAATGGGTAGTGGCTGGTACAAACCTGCATTAGTGGATCTCCCTTTTGCTTTTTGACATATCACACATGCCTCCACAAATCTCCTCACATTTAACTGTAACTTGGGCCAATAGTAATGCCTCTTCACAAGATCAAGAGTCTTATCTAGACCAAAATGTCCTGCCATGGCCCCACAATGTTTCTCCTGAATGATATTCAGTCTCATAGAACACCTTGGAATACACAACTGTCCACCCTTGAAAAGTAATCCATCTTGGATTAGGAATTCAGAGAATTCAACACGATATTTGTCTCCAAAGGAAATACATACCTTGTAGATCTCTCCAAAGTCTTCATTGTCATCATACATGGCCTTCAAAGAGTTAATACCAACACTCTCTAACTAGATCTGTTTGATGGTTAGAACCCTCCTGCTCAAAGCATCTGCTACTTTGTTCTTGACCCCTTTCTTGTGCTTGAGTGTGAAGGTGAAATCTTGCAAAGTTTCCACCCACTTCATATGCCTATGGTTCATCTTTTCTTGGCTGTTTATGAAACTAAGAGCCTGATTATCCGTGAACACTATGAATTCTTTTGGCATCAAGTAATGCCTCCACTTTTTGAGTGACTGGACTAGAGCATACATCTCCAAATCATATGATGAATATCTCTTCTTTGCATCATTTAGTTTCTCACTGAAAAATGCAATAGGTCTACCTTCTTGACTAAGTACTACTCCAATTGCCATGTGACTGGCATCACATTCTACTTGAAAAATCTTGCTGAAGTCAGGAAGTGCAAGAACTAATTGTTCTGCCACCTTCTTCTTTAATGTTTCAAATGAATCATCTGCCTCCTTTGTCCAAGTGAATCTACACTTCTGTCCTCCTTTTATGGTGTCAAGCATAGGTGCACAAACATGACTAAACCCTTTTATAAACTTCCTATAAAAGGTTGCCAACCCATGGAAACTTCTAAGAACACTCAAAGTTTTTGCAGTTGGCCAAGACAATATGGCACTTACCTTCTCTTGATCCATTTTCAGTTTGTTATGTGAGATAACAAATCCCAAGTAGATGATCTCTTTCTACATGAACAAACACTTTGCTAAGTTGATCATTAGCTGCTCTTCATATAACCTTTTGGTGACCAAGTCTATCTGGTTGAGGTGCGCTTTCCTTGTATTACTGAAAATCAGGATGTCATCTAAATATACTATGACAAATTTACCTATGAATTCCCTCAAGACCTCATTCATCAACCTCATAAAGGTACTAGGGGCATTGGACAAACCAAAAGGCATGACCTTCCACTCATATAACCCCTCAGTGGTCTTAAATGTAGTTTTCCACTCATCTCTTGGCCTAATCCTAATCTGATGATAGCCACTGTTTAAATCTATTTTTGTGAAATATTTAGCACCCCTGAAACAATCAAGTAAATCTTCTATCCTAGGGATTGGGAACCTATACCTGATTGTTATCTTGTTGGTAGCTCTTGAATTAGTACAAAGTCTCCAAGTGCCTTCCTTCTTTGGTGCTAGTACAGACGGTACTACACATGGACTTAAACTCTTGCCAATTAGGCCTATCTCCAACAATTCCTCAATCTGCCTTGCTACCTCTATATTCTATTCTAGGGTAAGTTTGTATGATGCTTTGTTTGGAAGTGTAGATCCTGGGATCAAATCTATGCAATGACTGATGTCCCTCATAGGCGGTAAGGACCTTGGTATTCCATCAGAGATGATGCCTTTGTACTTGTCCAATAGCTCTTGGACAGCTGGATCTATGAACCTTTACCTCTTCTCTCCCTTGACTTCTTGTTGCTGCTCCTTGTTCACCTTAAGGCATGGAATTAGAGCATATGCAACTGTTCCTTCTTCTACCATCTCTTTCATGAATTTTGTGCCTTCTACCATCATCACCTGGACTTCTTTCCCTTTTGATTCTACCTCATTCTCCATCAATGGTAGCAACTCTATCAGCTTACCATTCTTGGTGATTGAATAGGTGTTTCTAACTCCATCATGGTATGCTTTCAAGTCATACTACCATGGTCTTCCAAATAGGAGATAGCAAGTATCCATCTTGGCAATGTCAAACAATAATCTATCCTTGGATGGTCCAATTTGAAATTCCACCCAAGCCTGTTCTTCCACAACTGTTTTCTATCCTTGGGTGAGCCAGGAAATCTTATATGGACAAGGATGTGGCAGTCTTCTAAGCTTAAGCTTTTCTACCATTTCAAATGACACAAAATTTTTAGTGGATCCGGAGTCAATCAGAACTTTACATACCTTTCCTCCTGCCTTGCAAGTAGTTCTGAAGAGAGACTTCCTTTGTGGGGGTTCTTTGCCAGGCACCCTCATGGTGGTCATTGCTCTCCTAATCATCAAAGATTCTCCTTTCTTAGGATATCCATAACTGTTAGGAGCATTCACACTTTGAGAAGTGCTAGAGCTTGTCACACTTTGACAATCAGATTCTTGGATCAGATTGATCCTCTTTTCTCCCATTGAACTTGTTGCCTTTGCTGGACATCTACTAGCTATGTGGCCTTCTTGATTGCAATTGTAACATCTGATAGGTCCTTTGCCCTGAGATCTCCCTCTAAATGGTGGTCTTCTGCCCCTAAAGTTTCCTCTTTGATTGTAACTTCCCCCTTGGGTTTGACTACTATCTCCTTTGTTGCTCTCTTGGTTTGATTCACCTTGGTATCCAAATCCATTTCCTCTGCCTCTGAAAGGGCTTCGTCCTCCTCTTTGCTGTCTCCCTTTTCCTCTATTGTTCTGCTCATGCCTTCTCTTAATTTCTCTTCCACTTTGAGTGCTAACAGGTTGCACTTTTGGACTGTCTTTGGATTATGCAGACTTATGTCTTCTTGGATAGAAAACCTCAATCCATTGAGTTACCTTTCTACCTTCTCTTCCTCACCTTCCTTTACCTTTGTTTTGAGACATAGTTTCATGAACTCTTCTATGTATGAACTGACATCTAACTCCTTCTGCTTCAAATTTTGTTTCCTCTTATGTAATTGGATGTTGTAATCCAATGGAACATAGGCTTCCTTCACTAAAGCCATCATCTTCTTCCAAGTAGCAACTCTGTTCTTTCCTTCTTTCACCCTATCATCTTGGATGAAATTCCACCAAGTTAGTGCAACTCCTTTCATTTTGGACTGAGCCATCTCCACTCTTTGGTGGTCTGGTATTTCCTCGGTCTCAAAGAAATTATTCAAGGAGTCTATCCACTCCATCACTGAATCAGGTTCCATTTTTCCTATAAACACTGGCAGGTCTATTTTCATAACCATGGTTCTTCTCTCCATAGATTTGAGGGCGTTAAGTAAGGGTCTATGGTCTACAAGAACCTCTATCTCTTCCTACCTTGGGATCTCCTCTTCATCCCAATCTTCTCGCTTACCATAATCTTCTTCCCCTTTTTCTACTATGTCCCTCAACTTCTCTATCTCTTCTTTCAATGCCTGATTTTGAGCTTGATCTGCTCTGCTCTCTACCATTTGCTTTCTTACTACGGCCACTAACTCAGCGTTAGTCATCTTTGTTGGGTACTCTTTTGACCCCTCTCCTTTTGACATCTTGTCTTCTTCTTCTACCCAAAGAACACTTCTTCACTCTGATACCACTATGATGCAGAGTCATGCAGCGGAAAGCCTTTTTTTTTCAATTCAACAGTGAAATGCTCCCATTAATCGCATTCTCAATTTGGCTTGTATATACATTACTTGACCTTCTATCGCAGGTAGCCCATTGTATCTCCAACTGCTTTGACCACTACAGCTGGTCCTCATTTGCACCTCATGAAATGTACATTAACAATGTACATTCGCATATACAATCTTCGACATGCAAATGCGGGATATGTATGAATTGCTTTTTAGGTAGAACTGTGATATACTCACTGCTTGTATATCCTCAATGTACATTCGTAATGTACATTATTCACATGCATTTCAATTATACATTCAGAATATGCATTTGGTGGGGCCCTCGGTCTTTACTTACTCATTGTATGTCTCACCACATACAAACAAAAACTCATATACAATTCTTAACTTGCTTTCCTGGTGGGTTTTGGTGTCCCTACCTACTATTGCCGGTCACCACTTGCATACGCAGAACAAATATCTTTCCCACATACATTTTGTTCACCACTTTGACATACACAGGAATTGTCTGCGATATACATTGGCAATACACAGGCAACGGATCTTTACATGCAGTTGCAAGATACACACAGAATATGCTTAGGTACATTAGTGATATACATAGGAATTGTATATCCAATGAATCAACATAAACTTAACCCAAAAGGACTTTTATACATACCATTCTTCACAGCATATACACAGGATGATGCTCGCATATAAATGTGATATACTCACAGACTGTCCCCGACATACAATGGACAGATATACATAAAATGTATATTTGAATTTCCCGCCGATAACTTCCCCTGCAATGGATTCCACAATTTCTATTCTATCATGTCCACGAGCAGAAAATGAAAACAAAATAGAGAAAACTAATATACAAAGTCCATTCCACTGATTTCATAGAAATCCACCAGTGGAATGGATTTAACCATGCATCTCAGAAATAGAAGAACTAAATTAAATACAAAACAATTCTATACAGATAATATATACAAAATAATTCGATATATAGAGAATTTCCATAGAATCCAGAATTTGTAAAACATAATTGACAGAATTTTCTATTTCTTCATTCCAGCTTCATACATTTGATCATTCCAGAAAATGGAAGACAACAACCAACACTTTTTTCTCGACCACCTCTCCGAGTTTTGTTGCCGACTCCCCTCTCCTCTGTTTTTAGAATTTTGCTTAAACCAAGATTATAATCAAAAGCCCTAATTAGTCATACGGCACCTGTTTTGCATAAGACAACAAAACATCAGATAATACAACACATTTGATTTAATCCTGCACATAACCCAACTATCTGCTGTTGTCCATGATGCTAAATACTAGCCTCGGGAAGAGAGATATTAAAACATAAAATGTCAACAAAAATGTAATGACAAGCATGAAATGCTTAGAACATGAAATGATAACACAAATGCTACATGACAAGCATGAAATGCTTAAGACCTAATAAAACCCTAATCTTCTCCCTCAGATGTATATTTGGTTTGTTGAAGGGACTCTCCTACACTACGACCCCTATTGTGGCTTTTTGCTTTTGCTTGTGTGTGCTATTCTGTTTGGTGGTAAAGTGGAAAAGAGAGTGAAAATTTCAAACTTTGTTAAAACTAGAGAAAAAAATACATTTCAGTACTAGGTCAGAGTATAGATGAATTCCTTGTCAAAAATGAGCTAGGGTTGCTTTTTGAACCATGTTAAAATTCCCTGTATTTTGCAAGTTATGAGTATTTTGGTAAAATGTACAAGGGAAGGGTTTGCTGTTGCATATACAAAGTTGTTTGTATATCAGGTTGCATATACAAGGCCCTTTGTATACAAGTTCGCTTGTATACAAAGTCCTTTGTGTATCGCTTTCCATATACAAAGTTGTTTGTATATGCAAGGTCATTTTTATACATAGTCGCATGAGTCATCGGGTATGCATGTCACTCATATACAAAGTTGTTTGTATATCGGGTTGCATATACAATGGTCTTTGCATGTTAGGTCATTGTATGTTGCACATACAAAGTTGTTTGCATATCGAGTCATGCATATACCAAGTCTCTTGTATATCTCTCATATACAAGATCACAAAAATGGGTTCTCGGGTTTACATACAAAGTTATTTGTATATTTTGTGCCTTGTATGCATTTGCTAATGTTCAATTTGTACATTTAGGGTAGACCCGACGCAGTTTAAAGTCAAAATGAATGTTTGTCTAAATCCACCGGTTGTATATTTGGTGTTTGTATGTTTATACATACAAGCTAAAAATACAAGTTAAAAGATGCAAGGCCCGCAATATACAAGCCGCGGACCTAAAAAGTTATTTTACAAGGTTAAATCCTTGTATATATTTTGACTTGTATATTGGTGAGATACAATGACTTTATACATGGCGCCAAACACAAAGAGTTATTAAAAGAGAAGTAAATCCCTTTATGTTCGTGCTTTGTATGTTGCGATACATACAATCCAATATGCATTACGAAACATGCAAGCGCGGAATTGAAATAGTCTTAAACTTTGCTTAAATCCTTGTATGTTTTGCACAATGTATATTTCAAAACATACATTGCTCAATGCATACAAGCTAGAATCCAAATGGAATTAAAAGTGATAGATGCAATGTATCAAAACCCAAATGTATATTGGAAGATACATTGCGCTGTATACACTACGGAGCCGAAGGGAAAATAGACTGCAGTCTATAAAAGGCTTTAAGTTCGGATGTACATACAATGGTGTTTGCATATATTGGGCCTTGTATCTAAAATGAGATATAAGCCGATATACATCGATATATGCAAGCGATTGATACAAGTAAAAAGGTAAGGTGGACCCCGCTAGTTATATATTGGCTTGTATAAATTCAAATGCATGATTCTGACATACAAGCGCTATATACAAGTGATAGATGCAAAAAGAAAGATACAAGAAAAATGGTTGGAATGCAAAGCGATGGGTTTTTTTGAATCCATTTTAGAGCCTGATGCATATTTTTGGTCAACAATGGTTGACTCTGCCATTTTTAATGTTGTGTATACATTTTGATATGTGATTGTTCACTGTTTCAGGACCCAATATCTGTGTTTACGCTTTCACCCTGATTTAATAAATGTTTATTTTCCTGCTATGCTTTAAATATGATGATGCTTAATTTATCTCTATTTGCAGGCTGTAGGAGGTGAAACTTAAAGGCGGATCAGATCACCAAGCAAGCGAAAAGAGATAAGGATGGCGATGAGAAGTGACATGCAGGTGAAATTTAATGGCAATGACATTATGGATGGCGATAAGATCACAACGATGTAGGAGGAGTCAAGGTCTTCAATGCAAAGGATGGAATGCAGATGGGAAATATTATTAAAAAGGGGCAATAGTTATTTTTTAACTGTTATGGTTTCCAAAGCAAGATCTTTACGAATAGAGAAAGATACGCTGCTCAGAGTTTTTGGGTGGGGGATTTTATTTTTCCACCACTAATTAACTAGGGTTTTGAGCACTGTATTGGGGAAAAAATTAGAGCTGTATATAACCCCCCCTTTTACTATACAAAAGAAGGAGGTCAATCATTCTAAATCTGACCTGTAACAATTCCATGTAGGAGATCAGATTACTAAGACAATAAGGACTAAACTGTTGAAATGTCAAGGTTCTTTTCTTAGATCATTGTAAATATACTTGTTTTAAAGCATACTGAATGGAGATGAAGCTTCAGATTACATCCTGATTGTAAACTTTACATAATCTTCAAGTTGATTTCTGGATATGTACTAGTGAATGTTGTGTTCAATAGAAGCGCTTTCATTTTATTACATGTTGTTGTCAACTTTTCCTTTGAAGATTTGCACTAGATCATGCGGATTTGTGGACTTTCCTAGTGAAGTATGATTCTAGTTTTCTTCTCTTCATTGCTGTATTAGAATAAATATGTAGATTAGTGATCTCAGTCAAGTAATTTTGGGAATCTCATTTCTTTAAACCCTATCTTTTCTTATTTCCTTTTCTTAATTTTAGTAAATCACTTTCATAACTGCAAATCATGATAAATAATAAGCAAAATAGAGAAATATGCTAACATCTCGTAGATAACTGAACATCATTAGCATATTTTGAGCTAGATGCATGTACTATTGAAAACATCATGCAAATATCAAACTGTAGACATATTATTTGAAGAAATATACTACGTAGAACAGTAATAACCTTTCTGTGTAGCATATTTATAGAAAATAGAAATTACTGATGAACGTAAGGGCCCTGAATGGAAAACAACAACACACATCAACCACTGAGTAATGTCAGTAGATTATGAACTAATCAACGGAGACTTGGGATCATGAATTCTTTGAATTCATTGTATCTTTCAAGATAAATAAGGGTTGTTGTGTAACTTTTGTTTAGTGTTTGGTTGTGACTAACATCACCATCAACAAGACACTGCAGAGTTAGTTAAAAAACTTTTGGAGAAAGAGAAACAATTTTTAGAAGAGCCTGAGTTTATACATGGTCCAATAAACTTGGATGCAATGTCCTCAGTGCAAAAATTTAGATTGGCTTCAATTGCACAAGCAAGAGCAAGAGAAGAAATGTTAAAGTCTTACATAGAGTATAGTGAGCTCATTGGTGATGCATCCAACATTTTGGAGAAGCTGATGCCAACATACCAAAAGGATACTTCTATGTAATCAAAAAATCAACTCAAAGGACTATTAAACTCTATAAGTAAACATTTTGAATCTTTTGAGAAATCCACATATATAGAAGTTAGGCAAGAGTTTAATGAGAAAAGATTAAATGAGTTGAAGAAAATGTTAATTGATGACAAAGCCCAGCTAGAAAATAGAATAAAAAACATTCAGAATGCCATTAAAGAAGCTAGTGATATATATAGATTTTTCTTATCTTGGTCAAAAGCCACTAAGGAAATAGAAGTGAAGATCAAGGATGTAGAGTTGAAACTGATAAATATCTCTAAGTCATTCAATCCAGTGAGAGAATCAGTGAGTAGCAAATAAAGTCAAGTCATCAACCTTCAGGATGACTTAAACAATCTAATAAGAGAGAGACAAAATTAGAGACAAAATGTGTTAGCTAAGAAGATTAATTTGTCCTACACTAGATTCTATGTTTAGTCTAGTAGCTGAAGCACAAGTAGCTTTTACAATCTGACACACCTTCTGATCTTTTCAAGGCAGAGACTACAGTCTTTCTACTTAGTGGTCACATTCAAATTTTGGATATTACAATGAAAAGTTGGATGGTGAGCTAGCCCAAATTAAGAACATTTTCAGTGACATCCTCCAACTCATGTAAAATAAAGTTAAAGATTACACTTGTACATATGTGGCAGAGTACATCAAATTGTTGCAGTTTTACAAGTTTTGACTCTGAAAGCCCCACATTTGCCATTGATGTCAAAGGGGGAGAGAAGATCAATGAAATATGGGAAAACATCTCAGGGGGAGCAATCAAGGCAACATTTTTCACTAAGTGTTGCCATCAATGCCAAAGGGGGAGATTGTTGGCAAGAGACACTGCACTAGAGATAATCTATGTGTTGTCACTAATGAAAATAGGACCAAGAGCACACATTATCATGACAACAAGACATCACTCTAGAAGACCAACTTGGTTTGACAGGAAGGCACAAGTGTAGAAGGTCAAAATGCCTAAGTATGGATAGGGTACATAGTATGAGATAGAAAATGAATCAGTATGCCTCCGCAAATGAAGACCAGAAAATGTAGATCAGGTATGATGACTCATAGCTACTTGATGATGATATATTCTAGTGTTCAGGTCATGACTTCCTTCATATGTCATTTGTAGAAAATGTCTAAGTCTAGATGAACATTAGTAAGATAGGAACAATATACAGTGCAAAGTAAAAGGGTCGCATTCCTCAACAAGTGAATATTTTGTTATGTGGTTTTGAGGTGTTGTAAACACTTGTATGAAGTGTCTTAATGTAGAGTTTTAAGATCTAAAGACCACTAGAAAGATGGTTGCAAGTTGCTGAATATCACTACAGTGTTTGACTATGACAAAGTCTAAGTTCTGATGGTCCACATTCTACCGCTATGGAATATTTTGATCTATGGTTCTGAAGGTATGATGGATGATGTCTGAGGAGTCTTTGACATGATTTTGAGCAAGCCATATGGTCTGCAGTGAAATTTATGATTTGACAGTTGAACTGAACTAGTAGCAGTCTAAGTTTGAGGCCAACATGATAGTTTGATTTATGTGTGGTAAGTTCCATTGATTAGAACTTTATTCTAAGTGGTTCTATAGTTGGAGCCAACATATGAGAAGATGTTTCAAATGTTATTTAGTTCTTCTATGTATTTGGCCAACAAGCTACAAGTCTATCAACTATACGCTTCATCTGAGTATGCCAACTAATATGAAGATCTTAAGTGTTGCCGATATATATATGGGATTGAGTTCAGTGTTTGGTGTGTGGTCTGCAAATATGAAGTGTGCAAAGAAGTATTGTGAATGTGATTGATGCAAGTATTAGAATAGTAGAGCAGAGATAGAAGATCAGTAATGATGAAGACTCAGAACTCAGTATTCAGTTGCTAAATGATTGCACCCTAGCATACAGATAGATGCTGTTGCAATATTCATATTCCTTATACAATTTCACTTGTACTTGGTAGTGAGCCTCACTGTAAGCAATCAGTAGGGTTTAATAGCCCTCATTGTAATATTTCTGGGTTTAGGGTTGTGGCAGTGAGCCTACTAGACCTAGTTGTACTTCATGGCAGTGAGCCAGCATGTTCTAGGCCCATGGAGTGACCAAGCCTGAACATCATTATTTGTAAAAGATTGCAATATATATTGAGAGCTAATCCTCTTTGTGGTTTTTCCCTTTATTAGGTTTTCCACGTAAAATTCTTGTGTCCATGTGTCATGATTTTGTGGCTTATATTTTTATGGTTACTTTACTTTCTGATTATTAACATTGGTACTTGGTTTAATTGTTTAAATTTAAGATTACTGATTCACCCCCCTCTCTTAGTATTCAACACCCAGTACTCAGGTCCCCCAGATATAGGGTGTTCATTTCTAGTTAACATCGTAATCTCAGAATCATAATAAACTGTGTTAGATAACAAGAAGTCTCCAATACTTTGGTACAAAGGAATGGTGAAATATTTGATTCTTAGCTTCTATACATATTGTGACCTTAACTTTTTGTATAATGATTCTAAACCATGTTAACATAAGAATGTCTAATTAGCTTTGTGCAAACAATAAGAATACATTCACCAGAGGAAAATCAAGTTGTTGGAAATGAATGCAAGATGTAACGTAGGACTTAAGGTATGTGTGATAATTTTTTTTTATATGATATCTTGCATAATGTACTTTCTCTCTTCACTAGATTTAAAATTGGTGATCTTTTTAGGACTTGATCATTTTAGAAAACTAAGCTCTCTAGTTGTCCAACTACTATAACATTTATTGAATACTTCTTAGAATTAATAGTAAAATTTTATGAATTTGCACTTTCTGCATCTGTTAGATCAAAAAATTTCTGCCCTCAATATTTTTTGAATTCAATGTTAGTATGATTTTTTTAATAAGGAGTCTGGTCCTTATAATGGGTCCCATGGCTAATCTCGTAAAGAAGCTACTAAGGGCCTTTGTGAGCTGAGGAGTTACTGTTGCAAGTATGAGCAGTAAGTGTTGGGAATTAAGGTGTCTCAACCTTGGTAATTCCTTACATTTTTAATGTTTACATTTATTATTTATTTGCCTATGTTGTAAATATTTGTAAACTCCATATTGTCATATTGTGGGATGTGGCACGATGATGTGTCGATCCTACATGGAATATAACAACTTTTAATTTTGTCCTCACATGAGGAGATAGGAATCCCACTTTGTGATAGAAGCATTTTGCCATGTGTCGGTATCTTTCATGTTGTGTAAGGGAATATTGACCAAAACAGTTATGACATATTCCTATCACAGAATCTATGACATGTAAGAGTCAGAAATAGAAGTTTGTAAGACAGGTGATGAGATGTGTCATGAAGCATCTTTGAATAAGGCATATTTGGGTGCCCCAAGGTCAAATATGACATGTTGTAAGAGAATATACTATTTATAGCATGTGTATGATGGATTCTCTTATAGTTGTAACTTGTAACCACTGTGACAGATTCTATGACTGTCATAAGAGCATCTGTCATAGCCCATTTTGGAAATAGGTGACCTCTTTGGGATGGGAGTTGTGGACAAGTGTCAGGTACATTCTACAATGTTGACCAAGTGTCCTTAGGCGTGGTTTTTGGTCCATGAAGCCATGTTGGATGCCCATTCCAAGATAGGTCCGATATTACCTTGTATTTCCTATATAAATAGGTGCTTGGAGATGGAGTTTGTATCACAGGTTTACAGGTATTGTTATGCTACTGGATTGACTCCAGACATGAGTGTCGAAGACCATTGAAGCTTGCATTGCAAGTGTATTGTAAACAACTTTTTGGTTTGTTAATACATTGTGCAGGTTTCTGAGTGTGGGTTTTTTCACCCAATAAGGGTTTTCCCAACCGTAAATCTTTATCTCTCTTCTTTTGTCTTCTTTCTAGTTCTTGTGTATTACTATAATAACTCTGTTAGATGTTGTATGTTGTTGTAGTGATAAGGAATAAATTGAATTTGTATAGCTCTCCCCTCATTAGATTAGTGTAGGAAGCGATTTCTGCACACCTAGCTTCCTTTCAGTAAGTGTTGTCATTAATGTCAACACATAAGGAAGTTATTTGAATAAGTCTAAACAAGTATTTGAGGAGTTAGTACAAGTGTAAAATTTCCTTATCTCTCAAGAACAGTGTAGTGTTTTGCTCTGCATATCCTATAGATTGAATATCTTTGCCTGCAGATTGGAAGTAATGTTAAGGGATGTCTGTAGATGCTATGTTTCAAGTTTGAGCCTCCAGTGTGCAGATTTGACCGAGTTGTGTTCACCAAAGTAAAAACTATTTTTTGTGTATTTAATGTTGATAGGGAGAATGTATTATGCTTTGCATTTCTCTGCATTTATGTTTCATAGTCTACAATTTTGGAATTAAGTTTGTGATGATGTTATGTTCCTTCATCTCAAATGGTTCATGATTTGGTGATCCGCAAGTGATCTTTCCTTTATGACTATTATCAATCAGATATGCACCCTGCTAAGCTCATAGAAGACTTAGCTACCTGTTGACACATGGAAACACTCTCAGGATGTGGGTTTCCTACAACGAGAGTGAGTCTCTAGAGTGAGTTGGTTCTCCTTAATATTTTCTAATCTAAAGACTTGTCTGAGAAAATGTAAGAGGAATAACTAAAATGAAATTCTATTTTTTATCTAAAGATGGTCTAAAAATCTAAATTTTTACCCACAAACAACTCTCAAGCTTGTAACCTTCTCAGTTTCACCTAAGTCCAACAAATCCAAAAGTACTTTATATGAAGGTTGGAATTAAAACACAACACACAACCTGGATTAAATGGGAAATAGCTACACAAATTTCAATAACATTGAGACATAATCAGAGGATTAGACATCATAATCACAGTGAAAACATCAAATCAAAGTCATAAAAGAGGCAACAAATGTGAAATAGGAATGTTCTGCTATATTGAACTGAAAGGGGTACATCTAACTCTAAAAAATGTGAGCCAAGATTAGTTTACAAACTCTCTACCTATGCTCAAGAGAGAAGAAACAAGGATATCAACTGACTGAGAAAAAGTAAGCTTTCTCCTATAAATTCTTCTAGGAGATTTCTCCAAAAAAGATCCTAAAAATAGATGAAAGAAATCCATTTTCAAGCTCCATCAAAAAACTAATAAAAATCTCACCAAACTGCCTCCAAACTAAAAAATAGGAGATACCAAATCGTTCCCTTGGGTGGCCCCACCAAATCTGCTTTAAAATCATGCTTTATCTGACCCCTAAAGGATCCTATTTTGTCCTCATCTACCTAGAGAAAGAAAAATAAAGAAAACAAGACTTCATTTTACTTTATCTGCTTTGAATTGCATAAAATGATGAAATACTAAAAGCAATTTATAAAGGACATTGCTTTAATATTTTGCCTTACAATAGATTGCAGTTTTATTTTTCTATTCTGTCATGATCTAATTCTGACTTGATTCTTCTTTTACAAAAGTTACAAGGCTTTTATTTGCATTTGTAACGTCAGAAAATGTTCCCTTGGGGGATTTTACCTCTTTAGGTTTAGTTCCTAGGTATTCTGCATGCATTTAGGACATCCTACTTCATAATTTGGCATCCTGATGGAATGAGCCCTAGGTAACATGACAAATGGGACCTAGGAGGATCCCTTGAGCTTGACCCTGCCCAAAAGTGTGTGTGTTTGGCATGCTTGCTTTTTTTGGCATGTTTGTTGCCCCATATGCAGTCTAAAGACCTACGTGATGAGTGTATCCTGCATTTTGGGAGGTTTGCGTGTCTTGCATGTGTGTTGCCCCATATATATAGTATAACGACTTAAGTGATGATTACATCTTGTATTATGGGAGGTTTGTTTACTTTCTAGTACTTGCATCTGCATTTCATATATATAAGGAAAAGAAAAGAAAAGAAATCATGCCTATCTTTCATGCATTAATGTTTCTTCTTTGCATTTACTATCTTCTCCCTATTCTGCATGACTGTAACTGTCTTCTCCGTGTTTTGCATGCCTATTACTATTTTCTAGGTGATTGGCGTGTCTTCTCCATGCTTGGCGTGTTTGTTGTGTTTGTGACCTTACTTTAATGCATGTATTGACCTCGTGTTTATACATACATTAAAGTGGGGGCTAAATGTTGTTGATAACTGAGAGAGGGGGGGTGAATCAGTTATCCTTAATTTGCTTCCAGTTCAAACACTTAAATCCACTTTGTTAATCAATAGCATAGCAATTAATCATTCATGAAAACATAAGGTATAAACATCAGAGCAGATACACATCAACACATGAGACACCAAGATTTTGACGTGGAAAACCTGGTTAAGGGAAAAACCATGGGGTGATTAACCCAAGGATTATTCTCTGTTAGAAGAATAAGAAAAATGGATGGCACATGCCAATTAGGGCTCACTACCTGAGCACATTGCTCATAAAGAGGCACACTACCTACAAGAGACACACTGTCTACAAAGTGATAAGAATCACAAACTTGAACTAGAGATTGACATCTTTACCATGCCTGGATCAGTTCCATTTAAGCCCAAAAACTCCTGCTCTGCCTTTCGCACTTCTCTTCACTATAACACACTCATCACCGCAAGACACACTTTAAAATGAATTCACAAACCTTTATTTATACAAGGCATCGACTTAGGAACAATCATCTAAGTCGGCATTCATCCATAAGAACATTCACAAGATAAATAACTCATCCGGTCGGCCAGCCTAAACAAGAACATCTTCATCCGGAAGTATATCTCCAATTTCGGGCACTAGCACTGATGTAGACCGACAACACAACCTCAACATGATACAAGAACCTTCACAAGCTTGCTTGAATGACCAGGTACATCCGCACTTCCTCTACTTGCTAGAATCTCTTCTCTTCTTCATCTGAAACTTCAAGAACATAGTCTGTCGCTACTGTCATAATGCAAAGGGTTCTTCCGGACCTCCAAACAATGCATAAATCAATATAACATATCACAAGGACACCCCAAACACTCCTTCCAATCTGCAGAATAGGACAATGCACTTCCGGATCTCACTAGACCTTTTTGTAACATTCTGTCACTCTGGAGCATCTCTTGGAACCGGTTCTACTTAATCGATCATAACTTCTTCAGATCTTCATGCGGACCTCTGAAATCTTAACTGGAACATCTGCACATACTCCAATCTGACTTCACCATTGTTCACTTGTTCTTTCAAAAAGTGAAATTTGATAGATATATGCTTGGTCTTAGAATGCAATACCGGATTCTTAGAAATATTTATTGCACTTGAATTATCATAGAAAATTGTGCTAGGCTCCTCATATTCTACTTGAATATCTCTTAGCATTTTCTTCATCCACAAAAGTTGAGTGCAACTACCTGCTGCTGCAATGTATTCTGCTTCTTTTGTAGATAGGGAAATTGCTTCTTGTTTCTTGCTTAGCCAAGAAACCAATCTTTTTCCCAAAAAGAATGCTCCTCCACTTGTACTCTTCCTATCATCCACATCTCCTGCCCAATCTACATCTGTATATGCATGAAGAGAAAAGTCATGATCTCTAGGATACCATAGGCCATACTCAACTATTCCTTTCAAGTACCTAAAAATTCTTTTGATTGTCATGACATGAGATTCTCTGGGATCAACCTGGAATCTTGCCACAAGACCAACAGCCTGCATTATATCTGGTCTAGTCTGAGTGAGATACAGTAATCCACCAATCATTGATCTATACTTTGACTGATCTGTCTTAGGAGAGTCATCATCTTTGCTCAACTTACATCCGGTAGCCATGGGAGTGTTCATTGGCTTTGAATCTTCCATTCCAAATTTCTTCAATAGTTCTTTCACATATTTGGTCTGAGAGATAAAGAATCCTTTCTCTGTCTGAGTAATTTGCAGACCCAAAAAGAAATTCATTTCATTGAGCATTGACATTCCAAACTCACTTTTCATTTGGTTTGCAAAGGTTTTACACATACTGCCTCTTCCTCCAAAGATGATATCATCAACAAATACTTCAACAATCAAGATGTTTTCATGATCAATTTGAAAATATAGGTTACTATCAGCAATACCTTTGTTGAAACCAATCTTCAAAAGATGTTTATCCAGCCTCTCATACCATGCTCTTGGGGCTTGCTTTAGACCATACAATGCCTTCTTTAATTTGCAGACCATATCACCATGCTCTGATAACTGAAATCCATCCGGTTGTTCAATGTACACCTCTTCTTCTAGGTCACCATTTAGGAAAGTAGATTTGACATCCATTTGATACACTTTGAAATCTTTGAAGGCAGCAAATGCAAGAAATAGTCTGACTGCTTCAATTCTTGCTACCAGAGCAAAGGTTTCCTCGAAATCAATCCCTTCTATTTGAGAGTAGCCTTTGCAGACTAATCTGGCCTTATTTCTGATTACTTCACCAACTTCATTTAGTTTATTCCGGAAGACCCATTTGGTTCCAATCACATTCTTGTTTTTAGGTCTAGAAACAAGATCCCAAGTGTGATTTTTCTCAATTTGCATTAATTCTTCTTCCATTGCTTTTGTCCAATTTTCATTATTGCATGCTTCATTTATTGTCTTAGGTTCAATCTTTGAAATCAGACAACATTCATCTGAATTTTGAGCAACATTTCTTCTAGTTTGCACACCTTTGCTTTTGTCACCTATGATCTGATCTTCAGAGAGGTTAAGTCTTACATACCTTGGAACTTTGGGAGTTTCTTGCACTTCTACTTCTTGATCAGGCTCATCCAGACCTATCTCTTCTTCCTGATTTACCAGATCAGTCTGAATCTGACCTTCAGGAGAGGATGGAGCTCCTTGAACCAGAACATCATTCTGATCATCTTCATCATACTCATAAAATCTTGAGGGCTTCTCAATACCTTCATCAACCTTCACATTTGTACTTTCTATCATCTTTCTTAGTCTCTTATTGTAACACCAGTAAGCTTTGCTTTGAGTGGAGTATCCCAAGAAAATTCCTTCATCACTTCTAGCATCAAACTTTCCTAGATCTTCATCTCTTTTAATGTAACACTTGCTACCAAATACTCTGAAATATCTCATAGTAGGAGTGATGCCAAACCAAAGTTCATAAGGAGTCTTACCGGTATTGTTTCTTATTTGAACTTGATTGAGAGTGTAGATTGCAGTGCTGACAGCTTCTTTCCAAAACATCTGGGGAACATTTTCTTCCATCATCATTGTCTTGGATGCTTCCTGAATGGTTCGGTTCTTTCTCTCAACTACTCCATTCTGCTGTGGAGTCCTAGGAGCAGACAACTATCTCTTTATACCATGCTTCTCACAAAAGTCTATGAATTCACCGGATGTGAATTCACCACCTCTATCAGACCTTAGACATTTCAGTTTCAATCTGGTTTGATTCTCTACCATATCCTTGAAGATTTTGAACTTCTCAAAGGCTTCTAATTTCTCTCTTAGAAAGGTAACCCACATCATCCAGGAATGGTCATCAATCAGTAACATGAAATATCTATCACCTTGCATACTCTTGATTCTTGTCGGACCACACAGATCAGTATGAACTAACTTTAATAATCCGGTAGATGACTGATCCTTGCTTTTGAATGAAACTCTGCTCTGTTTACCTAGCTGACATTCTTTGCACATACTATTTGTAGGTTTTACCAACTTTGGAAGATCTCTTACAGCCTAAGTATTGCTTATCTTGATGATGTTATCAAAATTTACATGACACATCCTTCTATGCCATAACCAACTCTGATCAACTTGAACAAACAGACAACTTTTATTAGTACCAACTAGATGGAAGATATTACCTTTTGTTTGAGTGCCGGATGCAATCTTAGTTCCAGAGCTTTCAAAGATCCTGCATCTTCCATTCTTGAACCGGAGATCATAACCTTTGTCCACCAACTAACCAACACTGAGAAGATTATGCTTCAATCCTTCAACATACAGTACATTACCAGTTTTGTTTTTTTCCATCAAAAGAGATAGTTCCCCTACCTCTGATTCTACCAGTAGAATTGTCACCAAACTTTACCATTCCTCCTTCATACCTTTCCAAATCTAAGAACTTGTTCTTGTCACCTATCATATGGTGAGAGCATCTACTGTCAATAACCCAATCATCCTTTTCTTCAACTTGGGCAGCCAAAGCTCTTTCCACAACCTTATGATTGATAGATATTGGATCTTCTTCCTTGATGGCAATAAACACCCATTCATTTATGGATTTGTCTCCTATCTCTAATTCCTCATCTATTACTCCTTCACTATCAACTTCTTCATGAACATAATAACAATTCTTTTGGAACCTTTGTCTGTTAGAGTTTGACCTTGTAGATCTTTCCGGACATCTTGATGCAAAGTGACCAATCTTATTGCAGTTAAAGCATTTAAAAGGTAATTTTCCTTCATACTTACCGGATCTCCTTGGTAGTCTTTTTGCAATGAGGGCTTCAAGTTGAGCTATTTCTGCTTCTTCCTCTTCATATCTTTTCTTGCTTGATCATACCAAGATAGCTTCCTTGAAGAGTTTTCTTCCAAATCAAATCTTTGTTTGCCTTTCACATAGGCACTGGCTTTGAATGCTGATTCGGTCTTGGGGGGATCATCTCCAAACTTGGTCATTTCAAATGCAGCCAGTTTTCTAGCCAATTGCTCTCTTGTGACAGTTGTATGGGCTCTGAACTCATCAATGGCAGTAACCTTAATTTTGTAGGTAGCAGGAAGGAATCTGAGAATTTTGCAAACAATCTCATTTTCATCCAAAACTCCACCAGCATTCCTAATTCCACATACCAGCTCATTTACTCTTGGCATAAAGGTAGTGATATTTTCATCATCTCTCATCTTCAATCTTTCAAATTTCCCTTTGAGACTCTACAAACTTGCACTCTTAACAAACTCATCTCCTTCATGTAAAAGTTCCAGTTTAATCTAGATCTCATAGGTAGTTGGTAGGTCAATAACATTTGAGAGCTCTGAGTCAGTTAGTGCACTTAGAAGAGCTTCTTTGGTTCGCAGATTGTTTTCAGCATCTGTGATTTCATTTAGAGTTGTCAGACCACCCTGTGGAGGTGTATATGCTTTTGTGACCATGGACAAGTATGCCTTTCCCATACACTCCAAGTGACATTTCATGCAGCCTTTCCAAAGAGTGAAGTTGGTTCCATCAAACTTCAGACTGTCCTTCTTGTATAATGACATACTGGATCTCCTCAAGTGGTTAAGCTCCTTTTTAGAGGAACTTGGCTCTGATACCAATTGTTGATAACTGAGAGGGGGGTGAATCAGTTATCCTTAATTCACTTCCAGTTCAAACACTTAAATCTACTTTGTTAATCAATAGCATAGAAATTAATCATTCATGAAAACATAAGGCATAAACATTAGAGCAGATACACATCAACACATGAGACACCAAGATTTTGACGTGGAAAACCTGGTTAAGGGAAAAACCATGGGGTGATTAACCCAAGGATTATTCTCTGTTAAAAGAATAAGAAAAATGGATGGCACATGCCAATTAGGGCTCACTACCCGAGCACACTGCTCACAAAGAGGCACACTACCTACAAGAGACACTGTCTACAAAGTGATAAGAATCACAAACTTGAACTAGAGATTGACATCTTTACCATGCCTAGATCAGTTCCATTTAAGCCCAAAAACTCCTGCTCTGCCTTTCATACTTCTCTTCGCTATAACACACTCATCACCACAAGACACACTTCGAAATGAATTCACAAACCTTTTATTTATGCAAGGCATCAACTTAGGAATAATCATCTAAGTCAGCAATCATCCATAAGAACATTCGCAAGATAAATAACTCATCCAGCCGGCCAGCCTGAACAAGAACATCTTCATCTGGAAGTATATCTCCAATTCTGGGCTCTAACACTGATGCGGACTGACAACACAACCTCAACATGATACAAGAACCTTCACAGGCTTGCCTAAATGACCAGGTACATCCGCACTTCCTCTACTTGCTAGAATCTCTTCTCTTCTTCATCCAGAACTTCAAGAACACAGTCTATCTCTACTGTCATAATGCAAAGGGTTCTTTCAAACCTCCAAACAATGCATAAATCAATATAACATATCACAAGGACACCCCAAACACTCCTTCCAATCTGCAGAATAGGACAATGCACTTCCAGATCTCACCAGACCTTTTCGTAACATTCTGTCACTCCGGAGCTTCTCCCGGAACCGGTTCTACTTGATCGATCATAACTTCTTTAGATCTTCATGCGGACCTCTGAAATCTTAACTGGAACATCTTAAGACTAATATCTACAAACCCTTTAATCGGCATCCTCTAATCCTCAACCTATTGAGTACTTTTGCCTTCTTCTCATCACTGTTCTTCACTGTTCCTGATTGAGACTAATTTTCTCAATATCCTCAGCACACAGCTCATCCAATCCTTCTTATCAATGCAATATGAGTATGTTGACATCAATGATAACACTGGTTATACATGCGTGCCTATTACTATTTTCTAGGTGATTGGCATGTCTTCTCCGTGCTTGGTGTGTTTGTTGTGTTTGTGACCTTACTTTAATGCATGTATTGACCTCGTGTTTATACATACATTAAAGTGGGGGCTAAATGTAACGTCAAAAAATGTCCCCTTGGGGGCTTTTCCCTCTTTAGGTTTAGTTCTTGGGTCTTTTGCATGCATTTAGGACATCCTCATAATTGGGCATCCCGATGGAATGAGCCCTAGGTAACATGACAAATGGGACCTAGGAGGACCCCTTGAGCTTGACCCTACCCAAACTAGGGGAAAGGACATGGGCACCCACACCCTAGTCCTACCCTATTTTGGGGCAGTCCCAATTTTGGGTGTAAGCTTGTGACTATTACTTGGGTCCTATGCCGACATGGTAAGTTTAAATTTATGAAATCTTGGTGAAAGTGTTTGTAGTTGCATATAAAAGCATGTTTAGGCATTCATTTAGAAACTAGATGGCAATTGTGATTTTTATGCATTCTCAAGGTGATTCAAGGCTTTCAGTGTGTTGCAAGAGCAGATTTATGTGGTTTATGTGTTTTTGTTTGTAGATTTGAGCATACATTTCATCATGGAATGAAGAGCATCTTCCTCCCATGAGATATTCACTACAAGGTGACATTATATTGTGTTTGTGATCAATTATTCATTTGGTTTTTGCCTCTGCCTCCCTAGGCATGTACTCTCTATCTAACAAAGGTGTTCAGAGACATAAGTGTCCTCTTGGGCTTGACTAAGGCAAGCCTATAAACACCACAACCCCCTCCCAAAGTTTTCATGGTTGCAGGTTACAGGTTGCGGAGCTGGACAAAGTGAAGTTGTAGGAAGACATCTTGGAGTGTCAGAAGTGCAGAACAGAAGGAAAATTTGCCCCCTAGACTTGGGCGCCAACTCATTAGTCCTCCAAATTCCATGATGGGAAAATCTCTGGAATAGTGGGAAAGAGTTGTAGGCTAAGTTCTTAGATCCAGACAAAAATAAAGGCCTTGGACTTGGGCGTCCACTCCAGTGTCCCCAACTTTTCCACCTCAAAACCCTAAAAACAAGTACTCTGTGATTTGATATTTTACATCCCTTTACAAGAGCTTTTTGTTGCAAATATGTGTCTAAGCAGTGTTGTCAACATATCCTTGTTGCCATTGGTGTCAACTGTATCCTATTTTATTACCTGTATAGAAGACTGGATTGTTGAGGATATTAAGAAAATTAGTGAGGATTAATGTATGCGGACCATATGGCTGAGTAGAGTATTGTGTGAAGAAGCTCTAGTTAATTTTTGAAGGGTTCACATGAATATTTGAAGAAGCTATGGCCATCTGAGTTGAACCAATTTTGCAGTGTTCAGAAGAGACAAAGTGTCAAGAAAGAGGTCCAGATTGTTTCGGATATGTCAAATAATGATTTACCGATCTAGAGGCATGTTTGGAAAGTCAGTGTGTAATATCCAATCAAGAGGTTTGTGGTTTGGAGGTCCACAAGAAATCCTTCTAATGCAACAATCATGGCAAATAGTGTTTTTGAGGTTTCGAAGGAAGATACAAGTGATTCTGATGATTTGGAGAAGTGCAAATGTTTCTGTTGAATTCAATGTACTTGTGGAAGTCTCTAGATCGTGTGACTACTTTGTTGGAGGTCCGTATTGAAGTTTGAGCTTTCCAATGAAGATTTCTTTCTTGATGTTGTTGTTCTTCCTAGTCCTGGCCAATTGGATGATTCAAGTGTGTTGTGGATGATCTAAAAGCAATTCTATGAAGAGTGGTGTGTTAATCAAGGAAGATTTGAGTCCCAATTATGTTTGGCTGACAACTTAGTGATTTGCATTAAGTCAGATGTTTGTAGTGTTGACCTTGATGTTCATTCCAAGGTTGATGAAGTGTATAAATACTTGTTGATGAGTTGTGGAAAATTATCCTTGTATAAAATAATAAATCCAAAGAAAGGATCAAGGGAAGAGCAGAGTAGAGGAGAAGCAGAAGAACAAGAGATGTTTAGATGAAAATCTAGAGAAGAAGTATTTGGAGTAGAGCATAAGTTTTGTGAGCTTTCAAAGAAACTAGACCAAGCATAAAGTAGATGTTATTTCACAGTTCATTCTTTCTGTATTAAACATAAATTATGTAGGCAGTGAACCTCTCTTGAGAAGTGAGCTCTGGATAGTGAGCCTGAAGGCATGTGCCTTCCTTTTTTTTTCAAGTACTTTTAATAGGGTATGAATCTTGTGGGTTAACCCCCACTGTGGTTTTCCCTTAACTGGGTTTCCACGTAAAAATTTTGGTGTTATGTGTGCTCAATTTATTTACGCTCTTGTGTTATTCCATGCTTTAATGTTTATTTGATTGAAAGTTGTTAAAGAAGATCAAAAGTAGAAAAGATTAAAATTTGTGGGACAACTGATTCACCCCCCCTCTCAATTGTTTGGACTAATTCCAACAATTGGTATCAGAGCCAAGTTCCTCTAAAAGAAGCTTAACCACCCGAGGTGATCCATAATGTCAACTTACAAGAAGGATAGTCCAAGATCTGATGGAACAAATTACTCTGTTTGGAAGAGTCACATGGAGTGCCATTTGTAATGCATGGGTGATTCTTATTGGGTGGTAACCAATGATGAGTATAAAACTCCAAAGAAAGGCCCTTCAACTCCAGATCAAATCAAAGATGCTGAAAATAACCTTCAAGCTAAAGAAGCCTTGTTGAGTGCCCTGACTGATTTAGAAATGACAAATGTCTTTAGACAAAAAACTACTCATGAAATCTAGAAGAAGTTGGAGAATCTTTATGAAGGTGATGAACATGTCAAATGTGCCAAGCTACAAAGTTTGAGAGGAAAATAAGAAAATCTGAGGATGAGTGAAGATGAAAACATCACAATCTACATGCAAAAGATAAATGAACTTGTGTGTGGTATCAGGTGTGTTGGTGGAACCTTGGAAGAATCAGAGATTATGGAAAAAGCACTTAGATCTTTACCTGATTCATACAAACATAAGGTTGCTGCTATAGAGGAGATCAGGACTATCTCAAAATTTACAAGAGATTAGTTGGTTGGCAATATTTCAGCTTTTGAATTAAGTGAGGTTGGTGATTCTCTTCCTATGTCTGAATTTTCTTTTAAGGCCAGTGTATATGGAAAACAAAGATATGATCTGGGTGAAAGCTCTTTTACAAGATCAAACAGATTTTGCTAAGGCAAGGAAGGATCTTGAAAATGATGAAACTGAGTCTACAGAACTTGAAGTTCTTATTTCCAAAAGAATGCCAAGAGGATCCAGTAAGTATGAAGGAAAGTTGTCATTCATATGTTTTGGATGTAATAAGATTGGTCAATTTGCCTCAAGATGTCTAGAGAAATTTTCAAAGCCAAACCCTAATAGATATAAAAGTAAGATGTGTTACTATGTCTAAGAAGTTGGAGAAGGAGTCACAGATGATGAATCCAATCATGGAGGTGCCACTGAAGATGATTGGGTGTTCATTACTATCAAAGAAGAAGATCCATTGTCTACTAAATTTGCTAGCTATACAAATGTGGAAAGTGCCTTGGCTACTTAGGTTGTTGAAAAGGATGAATGGGTGATTGATAGTGGATGTTCTCATCATATGACTGGTGATAAAAGTAAGTTTATAAACTTTAAAAAATATGAAGGTGGAATTGTGAAATTTGGAGACAACTCAGCTAGTAGAATCCATGAGAGAGGATCCATATCTTTAGAAGATAAGAATAACACAAATGATGTTATGTATGTGGAAGGGCTGAAGCATAATCTTCTTAGTGTTGGACAGTTGGTTGACAAGGGTTATGATCTTTGATTCAATGATGGAAATTGTAGAATCTTGGAAAGCTCTAGAACTAAAATTGCATTTGGTACACAAACTAGAGGTAACATCTTTCAATTAAGTAGTTCTGGTAAAAGTTGTTTGATTGCATAGATAGATTAGAGTTGGTTGTGGCATAGGAGAATGTGTCATGAATTTTGACAGCATTGTCAAGATAAGTTCTACCCAGGATGTGAGAGATCTTCCAAGACTTGTGAAACCTAATAGCATGTGTAGAGAATGTCAATTGGGTAAATAGAACAAAACATCATTCAAAAGTAAAGAACAATTTTCAAGTGGGCGATTGGAACTTGTGCATACTAATCTATGTGGTCCTACTAGAATTAAGAGTGTGCAAGGAGATAGATATTTTATGTTGCTGATTGATAATTACTCTCAGATGATGTGGGTAACTTTATTAAAAGAAAAATTAGAAGCTCTTGATAAATTCAAAGTGTTCAAAGTTTTGCTGGAAATGAGAGTATGTGCAAAACATTTGTTGATTAGATGCAAAGTGAATTTGAGATGTCCATGTTTGGTGAAATGAACTTCTTCTTAGGTCTACAAATCACTCGGTCAGATAAAGGTATTTTATATCTCAATCTAGGTATGTGAAAGAACTGTTGAAGAAGTTTGGAATGGAAGATTCAAAGCAAGTAGGTATGCCTATGGTAACCAGATGTAAGTTGAGCAAAGATGATGACTCCCCTAAGGCAAATCATAAAAGGTATAGATCAATGATTGGAGGGCTACTCTATCTGAATCAGACCAGACCTTATATCATGAATGCAGTTGAGCTTGCCACTAGATTCCAAGCTAATCCTAAAGAATACCATGTTGTAGCAGTCAAGAGAATTTTTAGATATCTCAAAGGGACAATTGATTATGGATTATGGTATCCAAAGAATAATGACTTCACTCTACATGCATATACAGATGTTGATTGGACAGGAGATGTGGATGATAGAAAAAGCACTAGTGGTGGTGCATTATTGTTGGGAAGTAGATTAGTTTCTTGGCTGAGAAAAAGGTAGGAGGTAATTTCCCTATCTACAGCAGAGGCAGACTATATAGAAGTAGAAAACAATTGTACTCATGTTCTGTGGATGAAGCAAATGTTGAAGGACATCTGAATTGTGTTTGAGGAACCTATCACAATCTTCTGTGACAATTCAAGTGTAATAAGTATCTCAAAGAATCTAGTGTTGCATTCAAAGACAAAGCATATATCCATCAAGTTTCATTTCTTGAGAGAGAAGGTAAATGAGAATGAAGTTAAGTTGGAGTTTATGTCTTCAAAGGATCAGATTGTAGATATTTTCACTAAGCCTCTTCTCAAGGATACTTTTGAGTATCTCAGAGAGAAATTAGGGGTTATTACCCCTCCTAATTAGAACTAAGATGCACTAAGGTACATCAGTCCAGTGGAATTCACAGTCATATCTTGTGATCTGGATTGATGTTAAGGAGATACTACTCAGGGGGAGTAGTTAGTATGAAAATTTTGGGATCAGTTTGAATCAAAAGGGGAGAAAAGATTGCAAATATGCACCCTTTGCCATTGATGTCAAAGGGGGAGAGAACTTCATGTGAAAAACTAGTTGCTGATGAAAGGGGGAGTAGTGAAGAAAGTGATTGCAGAAGTGATAAGAGGAATGGGGAGAAGGTCTTGTCTTGATGGTCAAATCAGTTTTTCACATCATATGTTGCCATCAATGACAAAGAGGGAGATTGTTACAAATATGTGTCTAAGCGGTGTTATTGATGTCAACATATCCTTGTTGCCATTGGTGTCAACTGTATGCTATTTTGCTTCCTATATAGAAGACTAGATTTTTGAGGATATTGAGAAAATTAATGAGGATTAATGTATGCAGACCATATGGATGAGTAGAGAATTGTCTAAATAAGCTCCAGTTAGGTTTTGAATGCTTCACATGAAGATTTGAAGAAGCTATGGCCATCTAAGTTGAACCAGTTTTACAGTGTTCAAAAGAGACAGAGTGTCAAGAAAGAGGTCTGGATTGTTCTAGATATGTCAAATAATGATCTACAGATCTAGAGACATGTTTGGAAATTCAGTGTGTATCATCCATTCAAGAGGTTCATGGTTTGGAGGTCCGTAAGCAATCTTTCTAATGCAACAGTCATGGCAGATAGTGTTATTGAGGTTCCAGAGGAAGATGCAAGTGATTCTGATGATTTAGAGAAGTGTGGATGTTTTTGTTGAATTCAATGTGCTTGTGGAAGTCTTTGGATCGTGTGACTACTTTGTTGGAGGTTTGCATTGAAGTTTGAGCTTGTCAATGAAGATTTCTTTCTTGATGTTGTTGTTCTTCCCAGTCCTAGCCGATCGGATGATTCAAGCGTGTTACAGATGATCTAAAATCAATTCTATGAAGCATGGCATGTTGATCAAGGAAGATTTGAGTCCTAGTTATGTTTGGCCAATAGCTTAGTGATTTGCATTAAGTCAGATGTTTGTAGTGCCAACCTTGATGTTCATTCCAAGGTTGATGAAGCATATAAATACTTGATGAGTTGTGGAAAATTATCCTTGTGTGAAATAATGAAATCTAAAGAAAGGATCAAAGGTAGAGCAGAGCAAAGGAGAAGTAGAAGAACAAGAGATGTTTAGATGAAAAGCTAGATAAGAAGTATTTGTAGCAGAGCAGAAGTTTTGTGAGCTTTCAAAGGAACTAGACTAGGCATAAAGTAAATGCTATTTCATAGTTCATTCTTTCTGTATTAAACATAAATTTTGTAGGTAGTGAGCCTCTCTTGAGTAGTGAGCCCGAAGGCATGTCTCTTCCCTTTTTTTTAAAGTACTTTTAACATGGTACAAATCTTTTGGGTTAACCCCCACCGTGGTTTTCCCTTAACCAGGTTTCCACGTAAAAATTCTAGTGCATGTGTGCTCAATTTATTTATGTTCTTGTGTTATTTCATGCTTTAATGTTTATCTGATTGAAATTTGTTAAAGAAGATCAAAAGTAGAAAAGATTAAAATTTGTGGGACAACTAATTCACCCCCCCCTCTTAGTTGTCTAGACTAATTCCAACACTTTTTCTATAATTCATCTATTTACTGTCGCATTTGCAAAATTAAGGTTTTAGTCATCAATTAAGCATAAGAGAAGAAAAATTGACAATTAAACACCCTAATTCAAGTTTCCCTACATCTCACAGTGAACTAGGGTATGATAGCGCATTGCCACTCAACCCTAGATCCTTGAATGTTAAGGGTGAAAGGCAGATTCAAGCATCTAACAACCAAAACATTAAACAATCCTAATTTCACTTAGAACATTTTGGTGAACTCATGTTTTTGGACTTAATTGCAACTTGTTGAGTGTTTCCCTTCAGATTTGGATTGATTTCATTCATTCATATAGTCATTCATTTTATTGCATTGAGAAAAATTCAAAAAAATTGCATTGCTAGGCTTACTAATTTGTATTAATTATTTCAAATTTTCCCTAATTCATAATTTTTGCATCATATCTGATATAAACTACAGAAAATTACAAAAAATTTAGAAATTTGTATTACATATGCATCATTTATTTTCTAGGGTTTTGTAGAAATTTTGACAATTTTCATATAACCTAGTAATTCCAAAATCTAGAGTTAGTAGGAAAACTCTTCTTTCATATTTTTATACTAATTTTAGAGGCTCATTCAAACTTGTATTTGACTGTAGTCTTTCATTTTAGTGTAAAATTGCATTTAGATTTCAAATATTTGCAATTTTGCATGAGAAATTTCAACAAAAAAACTAGCAATTTTCATGCATTTTCATTAGATTTGCATTGGCATTTTGCATATTAAATCTTGGAATTAATTTTAAAATCTGAGATTATTTCATTTTCATCATAAAACATACCTCAAATCATTCACATAACATTTTGTGTCAAGATCTCAAACCTAGGGCTTCGAAAACAACGATTTTCACTAGATTTGGCCTTATCGACTCTCTAAATTTGTACTATAGGCGTGTTGTGAAGAATATTTTTGCATTAATTTTCTTTTATCAAGGTAATTATTTTCCACCCCTCCTAAAAATATTCACAACACCTTTTCTCAGGCCCTTGTATTGAAATTTTGGTGAAAAATCACACATTTTTGTTATTTTTGCCCTAGGGTTGGGCCTAGTTTGCACTCCAAGTGTGTTGTAACAAATTTTATGGATTGAGTTGATTGATATAATTGATTTTATTTTCTTCACCTCCTAAAATTTATTACAACACCCCTTTTTCTAGGTCTTGGAGTTGAAAAACCGTGAAAAATAGCCTATATTTTGCTATATTTTCACTAGGGTTTGACCTTAAGTGGCACTAAAAGCATGTTGTGATGGATATCTTATCATTAAGTGGCTGTTATTACTGATATTATTTTCTATCCATCATCATTTTCCTCACAACACCCTTTTTCATGCCCTTTTCAATCAAGATTTGGAGAAAAAAGTGCCTGTTTTGACATATTTTCACTATATTTTGCTTAATATTATCTTAGATTCACATCAAGAGTGTGTTTTGAATGATCTTATTGCTGTTTTGGACTGATATCAGACATATAATTTTCTTCCCTTGATCAAAATCCTTACAACACCCTTTGTTTCACTTATTTGCATTGAAAAAAGTAAAAAAAATCAAGCATTTTTGCATATATTTTGCATTCATGGATTCTCCAAAGGGTACATCTTTAGAAGACTTATATGAGTACATTGTGAACTATGATAATTTTTGCAATTTCACCAACAAATATCTTCAAGTCTTGCATCAAATTGCATACATCCATGGCATTGACATAACCGATAGTGCTACATGTGATATTCTTCAATCAATAGCCCATTTCAATAACTTTCTTGAGACTATGGATGTTTTTCCTTCAATCATGGAGAATCTCAAACATTTTATAGCTTCAAAAAATCATGGGGAAAGTAGTGATGATAAATTTACTATTACTCTCCCTTGGTTTCATGATGATATAATGCAAATCCTTTCTAAGACCCATGAGAATGAAATAGCAATGAGTGATCTATCAAACAAAGAAACTTGTCCTAACATAACCCCACTTGGTGAGGATATATCAGCACAAGAAAAAGATATCATTGATACATTTCTCCATACTACTCTGCCATCCCTTCCCACTCTCCCCAATCAGGATGAAGCTTTAGATGATGCAAATTCTCTTTGTGACCATTTGCTTGAATCTAATGATAATTTGCCACTTAATGTTCAAGAACTTCCCAATTACATTCTAAACAAGAAAACATATCATGAGCCATCACATACTTTGGAAAGCAATGAAATCCTACATGCTGTGTAATAAAAAGCTATCCCTCTCACTCAATCCATTCCAACACCGTATATAGAGACTGAAATGGGTATCTTTTGGATGCCTCCACAAGCTCATTTAAATGGCATTTTAAATGTTCCTATAGCTGACATAGATAATGGCAACATCCCCTCTCAACCATCATTAAGAGTAACCTTTCCTACATGGTTACCCTCCCAAACTCATGAACATACGAAAGAGAGAATAAGTGATAACGCCTTAACCATTAAGATAAAGATCAAGATTCATGATAATAACTAGCCCACCAAGGCCCTACAGGTAAGTATCTCTAACCATATATCTCTCTCATGATGTGCTTCCCCTGTGATGTGTTATGTGTTGTTTAGGCCTCCTAGGATGACCTCATATTCTCCCGTAAGGTCCGGGATACCAGTAGACTACCTCTGTTGTGACCTTCTTCTATTTGTTATATCATTCTTCTATATTACCTCTCTCTAATTTCATTGTTGTGTGTTGTGTCTTATGGACATAGCATTACAGTTGGTGAGTTGGGGGCACCCTCCTACATGACTGTCCCTAAGACACTTGTTTCTCCTCTCTTATTTTATTGTTTCCCTTCCTCTAGTGTTTCTATCTAGTGGGTGGATGACAAAAAATATTTATATTGATGCAGACCTAGTGTCCCTTTCAAGAGTAATCAAAAAATGGACTTAGTTCCTAATATGAAAATGGGGTTGTATATCTTATCTGATGCTTGGCTAGTGGAAGCACTCATGCTTTCCAGATAGTGACTATGATGATGTTTCTATCTCATTTAGAAACCTTAACAATACTGTTTCTCTATACACCTTTGTTTGTCTTTGAATCTAGCCTTGGCGGTACTCGATTCAGAGAGCTTTGTAATATAGCCACATGGTTATCCTTGAACTCTGAATTTGTAGTATAACCTTAGCTCTTTGTGTGGTTAATCATATGCGTTGATGTTGTTGTTTATCATGATGTTGCAGAGACTAACATGTTTCTTGCAGGGATGTGTTTGTGGGAACATTTGGCAATTGTAAAGTACATGTCACCTCTGTGGGGCATGGGCTTTGCGAGAGCTTGTGTTCCCTTTTGTGTTTTCTTCCTACCTTAACGTGCTTGATATCGATACATGATATCAACCATCTTAAGGTGGGGGCATATCTAAGGTAAGTTGTCTATTGTAGATGTTAGCAATGTGTTTGTCCTGAGGTGCAATTTAAATACCTGTGCGATGAGTGCATCCTATATCCTGAGTTTGTTTGCAATCAATCAATCAATCATGTAAGCCTTCTATGGAGGTAGGATATCGCGTATATCCTTTTTATCTTAAGCCCTCTGTGGAGACGGGGAGCGGTTCTGTGACTAACTCAACCCTTAAGCATGTCTTCAACAATTGTTGTTGCGAAGCCCAATTGTTGGTGTGTGCCTGTAATGTACCTAAGATGGTGTTGGACCTAGAAATAAGTACACTGCATTGATTGTCTGCCATGTTTTCTCTATGTCTTCAAGTGTGTGTGTTTGGCATGCTTTCTTTTTTTGGCATGTTTATTGCCCCATATGAAGTCTAAAGACCTGTGTGATGAGTGCATCTTTCATTTTGGGAGCTTTGCATGTCTTGCATGTGTGTTGCCCCATATATACAGTCTAAAAACTTGCATAATGAGTGCATCCTGTATTATGGGAGGTTTGTTTACTTTCCAGTACTTGCATCTGCATTTCATAGATATAAGGAAAAGAAAAGAAAATAAATCATGTCTGTCTTCCATGCATTAATGTGTCTTCTTTGCATTTACTGTCTTATCTATGTTCTCCGTGACTGTAACTATCTTCTCCATGTTTTGCATGCCTTTTACTATTTTCTAAGTGATTGGCATGTCTTCTCCATGCTTGGTGTGTTTGATGTGTTTGTGACTTTACTTTAATGCATGTATTGGTCTCGCATTTATACATACATTAAAGTGGGGGATAAATGTAACATTGGAAAATGTCTCCTTGGCGGTTTTCCCTCTTTAGGTTTAGCTCCCAGGTCTTTTGCATACATTTAGGACATCCTACTTCATAATTTGGCATCCCAATGGAATGAGCCCTAGGTAACATGACAAATGGGACCTAGGAGGACCCCTTGAGCTTGACCCTACCCAAAATAGGGGGGAGGACTTGGGCATGCATGCCCTAGTCCTACCCTATTTTGGGGCAGCCCTAATTTTTGGGTGTCAGCTTGTGACCGTTACTTGGATCCTATGCCAACATGGTAAGTTTGAATTTACGAAATCTTGGCAGGAGTGTTTGTAGTTGCATATAAAATAATGTTTAGGCATTCATTTAGAAACTAGATGGAAATTGTGATGTTCATACTATTGGTGCCTACATAAACATTTAGATTTCAAGCATTTAAATTCACAGGCACTTTCCAAAAAAATTCTAAGTTTCTTGGCCTTCTGAGGTTTATGCATGTATCTTTGTATATGCATTGTTGTTTTCATGGACATTTGTATGTACAATTGTAGTTGTATAGTGGCAGGCCCGAAGAAGAAGTTTAATTGACCTTCAAAAATTAAAAAAATGGTTGTATGCATATCCGGCCTGTATGTGGCTTTTAGATGCATTTCGGATTTAGAAATTATGCTTTTATGTCGCAGATTCTCAGAATATTCAGTGCTTGTATGTTGGGTCACATGTATGTTTTGTTTGTATGTTTGAATATACATTCGCAATATGCAATGTCAATATACAAGGTGCACATACAAAGGGGCATATACATTCGCAGATACAAAGGAATCATCAGCAAAACAATGTATATCGGCAACCCATGTAGCAGTCTCCCCGATGGTCGATGCACATACAAAGGTGATTGTATCTCAAATATACAAGTCACATGTACAAGGTGAAATGTACAAGCAAGGCAACATACAAAGGACATGCAAAGCCAATATGCGAGGATGAATGTATAGCAGGTTGTATATCGCGGATGCATAAGGAAACATACAAGGGAGATATACAAGGAGGGCATATGCAAGGTGGCCGCGGTGTTGGAAAGAGACACTATATGGATTCATGAATGTTGTCATTGATGGAAACAAAGTTCATCCCACACATCCGCAGGACATGGTATGTCTATACCGGAAGTCAGAGTGAAGAATGTTGTGGTTTGGTAAACAAGAATAGAGCATGTGGCGAGGTCCGACAGTCAGGTCCAAATCTCTTAGAGGAAGTATCTTGGTGAAGTATAGATTTGGGGAAGTCAAGAGGACTACCTTGAGTGATAGATTCCAAGGATTTAGCCTCCGGTGATAGATGAAGAAAAAGATATGAATACTTGAGTATCGGGTTCCTGATTGGTAGTGTGACAGAGGAAGAACTGACTAGCAAAACATCAGACATTATTCCGGATGTGTTACTGATGTTGGTAAAGGTTATGAAGGCATAAATTATGTTTGGCCGAAATGATTAATGATTTCCACAAGTATATCCTTGATCCGCATTACTTGGTAAGCAAGGATTCAGCCGACAGATCAGAGTTTATGGAAAATATTGACTATTCCGGGTGCCGACTAGAAAGGTGATGAAATCACTTGTGCGGATATATATACAAGATGGATTTAGTTATGAGATGTGTCATGGTGGTGAGTAATGTGTGAATAAAAGTAGAAAGGAAGGTCCAATATGTGAAAAGAGAGCAGCACAAAAGAAGAGGAAAGATGAAGTGCAGCAGATCAGTGTACAGAGCCTAACCAGAACTGAACTCCAACATATGTTGATGCTTCTTATCAGTTCAAGTATTGTATTACATTCTTTATAAATTGTAGACAATGTGTCTCTTGTAGGCAGTGTGCCTCTTGTGAGCAGTGTGCTTAGGCAGTGAGCCCTAATTGGCAAGTGCCATTTTGTATTTCCATTCTTCTAACAGAGAATACAATCTTGGGTTAATCACCCCGTGGTTTTTTCCCTTAACAAGGTTTCCACGTCAAAAATATTGTGTCATGTGTATTTCTATTTCATGGTTATGTTTTCTTAATTAAATTGATGCTGCGTTGATTATGAAGAAAGTTCAATAATTAAGATAACTGATTTACCCCCCTCTCAGTTATCAACAATTGGTATCAGAGCCAAGTTCCTCCCAATAGAGTCTAACAGCTTGAGGAAGATCTCGGAATTCAAATGGATGCCTATGGTTTAAGGGAGCAACTCAAGACTACCCTTGATGATCTTGAGCAGTCAAACTCTGAAGTTAATGAGTTAAAGGAAAGACTCAAACAGGTTGATGATTTCATGAGAGAACTAAAAGACAAATTAAGTCTCTCTATGAAAAAAAGAAAGGAGCTACTTCAGCAATTGGCAAGTCAAAGTGAAGCCAATAATACAAATGAAGATCTGAAGGAGAAAACTAAGTTATGTGAAAAGTTATCAAAAAAAATCATTATGGTAAGACATGAAATGGAATCAGGAGTTATAAAGTTTACCCAAGAGATTGAAGAGAAAAGAAAAACTAAAGATAATATAAGACAATCTCTCAAGGAGAAATCAGAAGATTGCCACAAGATGGATAGAATTATCAGACATCTTGAATCTGATCTTGAAGATGCTAAAGGTAATGAAGAAAAACTTGAGGATCAAATTGTCTCTCTCAAAAGGGATCTTCAAACAACAAATGAATATAAAAAGAAATTGAAGATAAGTTTTGTTCAACTTGAAGTTCTACTTGGAAGTCAAAAGAGGATAGATGACAAGTGTGGTTTGGGATATGAGAAAGGAGAAAACTCTGGATCCGGTCAGAAGAATTTTGGATCAAAAAATCCAAGGAACAGGCCTAGAAGACCTTTGGTAAGGTAGCCTAATGCTCAAAGATATCCATCCTTCAATGGATATTGCCACAACTGCAATAACTTTGGTCATAAAGCTAATCAGTGCAGAAAGAGAATGAATCAGACTAACTCATTCTTCTCCGGATAGTACTTCAACTGCAAAAGGTATGGTCACAAGTCTCATGAATGCAAAAATATGCAAATGAACAAATCATTCAATGGTAGATGTTTTGCATGCAATAGAATAGGTCATATGGCTAATCAATGCAGATCAAGAGGATATCAATCAAATATGCAAAGAAATGTTGTTTGCCAAATTTGTAATAGATCCAGTCATATTGCAAAATTCTGTAGAAACAAGAATCAGGACAAAAGAGGTCCGGTACATCATAATCATAATCAGGATAATGGAAAACAAAAAGTGAATGCAGATGAAGTTCAAAGTGAGATGAACAAGATTTGGGTGAAGAAAACTACACAGAATGTAGGAGATGGGTCCGCACCAGACTCTGGTGCTGATATTCATTCCAGAAACTTAAAAGTGAGCTCTAGCTTAGGGGAGGAGACACAAAGAAAACCTTGTTCCCCCAGCCAATCAATTGGTGCCAGAACTGGCACAAGGAGAGCTGCAGATTAAAAGGGGTCATACAAGAAACATCTAAAAGGGGTATGGTAAAGATTTGAGAGATCCGCAAGAAGATTTGAAGAATCTAATCCTACCAGAATTGATCTGGTAAAACAGTCTTCCGGTAAAAATAGATTCCTTACAAGTTTGGTCTAGTATGATTCAAACTATGGTGTCTTGATCTGCAAATAGATCAAATGACTAATGAAAGGAAGATAGATTATCACTACTCTCCTAGAATAACTTTGAAATCTGTCTCAGTGATCTAGAAAGGTTTTGTCTCTGAATAAGACAAACAAGGCAAACCAGAATGAATTAGGTTACGCATTTATTGCCAAATGAAAATTAGGGCTTCTCAGAAATAAAAGAGTTCATTCGCTCATCATTTGTACACTCACATGCGAAGAAGAGAGAAAAGGTGCTCTACAACAACTTCTCCCAAAGATCAAGACGATTCCTCATACAGCTCAATTCGGATTTCAGCATGTGCCCTAAACAGCGTAAAAGGTATTCTTCATTCTTGATTTCCCTCAGTAAGATTCTTTGATGATGGCTACTCCGAATATAGTAAAGATTTCTGATAGACCTCGCCCCAAATTCAAGAAACATCCATACAAATCTTTGGAAGTAGATCCCCTAGGAGCTTTTTCTAGTGTTCCGCATGGTGTGTTGCATACAGAAGACATTAGGGTTTACATACATGTGAATATTGAAGAATTTGGGGAATCAAAGTTAGTGGATATCTATCACAAACAGCTAATAGATGATTCTTTTGAGATTAAACCTCAGTATAAAGCCATCTGGGATAAGCATTTTGCACAGTGCATTCATTTCCCCTATTTTGAAGAAGATGAATGGGTTCGGTATGTGTTGAGTAGAGTGCATGACAATTTCTTATGGTTAAATAAATCATTTAAGATCACCAAAGATGCAATTAGGGTAGTAACTAGTCTGCACTCATCCGGTGGAATTCCTATTCTCAAATCTGTCAAGAATCAGACAGTAAGTGATGCAACCAGATAAAAATTTGACAAGAGAGCTATGACAATTGAAGACATCACTAAACCGGATGTCAAATTTGCATCCATGATAATTGGTTACAAGATTTATCACTCTAGTAGGGAAAATTCAGTACCGGGAATTGCAGTTTACATAGCCTATCAAATGTTAAAATAAAATGCTGACTATGATCTATGTGAACTTCTTCTAAGCCAACTTTTGGAAAATCTACAAAAGATTAAGAAGGATAAGAAGAACTCTTTCAAGTATGGTGGCTTGATACTCTGCCTATTCTTTTATTACATGAATGAGCTTCCCGGATCCAATGGCTGGGTATGGCAGAATGACAGACCGGTTGCCATCCAAATCAGAGACTATTTGCATGGGCTTGGGGATGCTAAAGCAAGAAATACAGCCCCGTGGGGATATTTCAAGAATTTTCAGAACATGATGCAAGCAAGAGAAAGGATTCCCTAGTCTCTTGTTGAGAAATACAAAGACACAGTATGTTTTATGGTAGAGACTGATCAGTGCCTAATGGAGGCAGTAGAACCAAGAACTATATGGATCATGCCCATGGGGTATGAAGTTGATGAACAAATTGTGGACCTGCATGTTCAACACATGCTAAGTCAGCTAAAGGATCCAAAGGCACAAAGGTTTGGAACCTTTGAGGAGCTGAGTGTAAAGATTCATGTGGAACTCAGACAACCAGAGATCAAGAGGAAGGTAAGAAAAGAAGTTGAAGATGTTGCAAAAGGCTTTGGCATATCAAAGGAGGCACTTGATGCCAACAGGGAAAAGATGGAAAGGGTTGAGGAAGAGAAGAAAAAGGTAGAAAATAAAAGTGAGGAAAGTGTTCTGGTAAAATCCTCCACCCAGACCAGATCATCAAAGAGATCTGCACCTACCACTACCAAAAGTTCAAGACCATCAAAACTGGAAGCAAAATTTTCCAGCAAAGGAGAGAAAAGAACAAAGACAAAAGCCACAAGGGCTTATGCTAGTTAAAGAGATGAAGAGGAGATTAAATCTAATGAAGAAATTAGGAAAGTGAAGAAATAGAAGAAAACATTCGGTGAACCCTCTACCAGACAAGAGGAAGAAGAAAAGATATAGGAATATGTTGAAAAACCCACTCTTCATATTGATGACATAATCATATCAGTTACAGTGGATAGAAATCTTTAGCTGATGATTGAGTTCTATGATGATTACAGTGAAGCAGATCAGAAGATATTGCAAGATGCCACAGTCAGGTACCTAAATATCTACAACAAAGTATTCATTGAAATTATATCTCTGATCCCCAAAAGCTTGGAGAAGGAACTAGAAATAAGAAAGAACAATGCCCAAGCCAAAGACCTAGAAATCTGGGAACAGATAGCAATTCAGCTATATCCTTCAATCGATCCCAAGACAATGACTATGGTATTCAAAGATTGTAAGGATGAGTTCAGGAGCAAAGCAAGGATGAATGAACTTATGCTCGGAGAGACTGACAAAGTTGCAAAAGAGACAGAAGAGATCCTTCAAAATGCATTTAAGAAATTCACCATTCCAATTATAGAGGAATTGGGTACTGACCCCTTGACCACAAGTGTTGAAAAAGAATCCACTGAGCAAGTCATGGACACCGGTGCAGAAATGGATAAGAACTTGGAATCTTCTACTCCGGAAGAGGTGGCTCATGAACAAACAAATATCTCTCCTCCATTTTCCCCTCCAGTCTCCGGATCTAAAGGAGAAGAAAGAATACAGGAGAAAGAAGCAGAGGTGAAGGAAAAAGAAGATGACAACACCAAGGTTGCAGAAGGAGAGAAGACTTCAACAGAGAAGACCACAACTGCTAGTGGTAAGAATGTAGGAGAGAAAGCTCCAAGAGATAGCTCTACAAATGCAGAAGAGAAGAAACATTTGTCTCCGGCAAGAGACACTACAAAAACTGTCCAAGAATTTTTGAACAAAGAAACAATGGAGATTGATGAACTGGAGCTTCTACAAGGACCATTTAATTTTGATTCTCTTTCTTTGGTACAGACAATGAAGATAGCTTTATTTGCTAATGCAAAGGTTAAAGAAAAACTCCTAAAGTCTCACATGGAAGACTGTGAGTTGATAGAAGCTGCATCCGGAGTGCTTGAAAAGATTATGCCATCGTTTCATAAGGATCCCACAACCTCCACATCCGGTAGTCACAAAACTCTAGTCAATAGTATTAGCACACATTTTGATTCCTTAGAGAAGTCAGCAGAAGATAAGGTCTGGAAGGAATTTCTTGCAAAAAGATTATCAGAGGTACAAGGGTTGATAATTAATGATAGGAAAAATATGAATATTGGGATAAAGAGCTTAGAAAATGCTCTTAAAGATGGCAGAGAAATGTACAAATTTTGTTTATCATGGTCCAAAACAATAGTGGAGATTGAGAAGAAAATGAAAGAACAGGAGGATAAACTGATAAAACTTTCTCAAAATTTTGATCCACTTACTACATCCATAATAAATCAAGAATGTCAAACAGTTGTAGTTTTGAATGAAATTAAGAAGCTTGAAAAAGAGAAGAAAAATAGAATTAGTAGGTTGAGTGAGCTCAGAGGGATAATTGTCCCTAAGTTAGAGGCCATGCATGAGGCCATAAAAGAAGCTCAAATCATAGCCTAGACAAATGATCCAACAGATATAAAAAGGGCAGATGCATTTGCATTTCTATTGAGCAGTCATATATCAATTTTGGACAGAATGAAGCAAAGTTGGGCTACAGAATTCATTCAATTGAAAACAACTTTTGCAGACATACTTCAGTATATGTAAGTATTCCATATGTATACACTTATGCAGACAAGATTTTGAAAATTTTGGTATGCGGACCCTACCCTTTGCCATTGATGTCAAAGGGGGAGTGAGGAGCAGTGAAAAATGAAGAATCCAACTAAGGGGGAGCTCTAGAAAATGTATATAAAAATAGAGCATCAACCAAGGGGGAGCATAGTGTAAACACTTAATCATTTTTCACTAAGTGTTGCCATCAATGCCAAAGGGGGAGATTGTTGGCAAGAGACACTATATGGATTCATGAATGTTGTCATTGATGGAAAGAAAGTTCATCCCACACATCCGCAGGACATGGTATGTCTATACCGGAAGTCAGAGTGAAGAATGTTGTGGTCCGGTAAACAAGAACAGAGCATGTGGCGAGGTCCGACAATCAGGTCCGGATCTCTTAGAGGAAGTATCTTGGTGAAGTGCGGATTTGGGGAAGTCAAGAGGACTACCTTGAGTGATAGATTCCAAGGATTTAGCCTCCGGTGATAGATGAAGAAAAAGATATGAATACTTGAGTATCGGGTCCCTGATTGGCAGTGTGACAGAGGAAGAACTGACTGGCAGAACATCAGACATTATTCCAGACGTGTTACTGATGTTGGTAAAGATTATGAAGGCATAAATTATGTTTGGCTAACATGATTAATGATTTCCACAAGTATATCCTTGATCCACATTACTTGGTAAGCAAGGATTCAGCCGACAGATCAGAGTTTATGGAAAATATTGACTATTCCAGGTGTCGACTAGAAAGGTGATGAAATCACTTGTGCGGATATATATACAAGATGGATTTAGTTATGAGATGTGTCATGGTAGTGAGTAATGTGCGAAGAAAAGTAGTAGAGCTGAATAAAAGTAGAAAGGAAGGTCCAGTATGTGAAAAGAGAGCAGCACAAAAGAAGAGGAAAGATGAAGTGCAGCAGATCAGTGTACAGAGCCTAACTGGAACTGAACTCCAGCATATGTTGATGCTTCTTATCAGTTCAAGTATTGTATTACATTCTTTATAAAATGTAGACACTGTGTCTCTTGTAGGCAGTGTGCCTCTTGTGAGCAGTGTGCTCCGGCAGTGAGCCCTAATTGGCAAGTGCCATTTTGTATTTCCATTCTTTTAATAGAGAATACAATCTTGGGTTAATCACCCCATGGTTTTTTCCCTTAACAAGGTTTCCACGTCAAAAATATTGTGTCATGTGTATTTCCATTTCATGGTTATGTTTGCTTAATTAAATTGATGTTGCATTGATTATGAAGAAAGTTCAATAATTAGGATAACTGATTCACCCCCCCTCTCAGTTATCAACACGTGGCAGGAAACTTAACTGCATTTGTGAAAATGGTAAAGTCTGTACATTGTATATTGGGGTTGTATGTTCCCAATATACAATGAAAACATACAATGTGAAGATGCAAAAAAACATACAAGCAGGTCAACGGCAGTCAACGTCAGCGATGGGGCCCACATGGTTGCATGTTCTGAGTTGTATGTATGTGCTCACATACAAAAGGTAATACAAAGGTACAGATACAACCCAGACGTGAAACAGAGAATTTATTGCAGCAGATAAGTGGTTGGAATCTGTGGATTGTATGTATATTGCATTGTATGTGCAAATATACAAGGCAATATACAAAGGAGTTTGATACAACGCCCAGACCCGATGGCGATTGTAATCCATTTCATAATGATTTGAGGTCTGCGGCTTGTATATTTGGTGCTTGTATATGCTGATATACAAAGGAGGTAAGATGCAAGCTAGACCCGATAATGATTGCATTTTATCTTATAGAGCTTTGGGGTCCGCCTTGTATATTGGTAATTGTATGTATATACAATCTCATACATACAACCATGGATGCGCATGGAAATACATTAGATCACCGATGGAGATATAAAGGCCAATGCTTAGTGATGGAGAACCAGTCAGTGGCTGCCACATGTCCAAGGGAAAATGTATATGCATTCTGCATATACAAGGATTTAAATGTGCTGCAGGTGGTTGAATGTATATGCATTTGCATATACAAAGGCGAAAATGGAAAAATGGAGAAAAAGGCAAAATGGAAGAGGGAAAAGTCAGCGATGGGCAAAGCTGCCTGTGTGGCACATTTCTATTGGCCAATGGAATTTTCAAAGCATTTTGGACCGTCTCGTGATGAAGGGGAAATCGATGACCCTTTTTGAATGCCTGATAAAGGAGGGAATTTCTTTGTATCTGCTGCATCATTTTAGGCAGGAAGGAACTTCAAAAACATACGAACATTAATGGAAGTTTGTAAGAGGTATGGTTGACTGATAGATAGGTCAACTACCATATTTGATGAAGAAAACCTTCAGTCAGCTGCACATTCCCCAATTCCTCTTACTCCTTTCCTTTTGTCTCTCTGCTACATTAAATATTTTGAGTGCCATTCTCACAGTGCAGTGTATCTGGCAAAATTTTGAAATGACCTTGTACTTGATTGTTGAGGGCACATTCTGAGTATATCAAAACTATGTTACTCATTTTAGAGGGTGGAAGACTTGGGCATTTTTTAGGAAAAATAACAAAGAACAGAGCATTTCTTGGCTGTTTTATCTCTGTTGAAGTTTATGAGTTGCATTTTGAATGCATGTTGCACATATTTTTAGTTTCATTGTTGTTTTATATGAAAAATGCATTATTACATGTGTTTAATTATTTGTCTCCATTTGTTGTATGCATCTCTTCTTTTGAATCTAGTTGCAAAGGGTTCCTCAGATTCTAGAATATAGACTTTGTTGTATTGCATGCTTGATCTCTAACTTCCACTCAAGGAGTGGATTAAACTATTTTAGGTCAAGTATGAAGAAGAATGTATGTTAGCTGGGATATTTGTAAGTAGAGACAGCTAAATACTCAATCTTGGGTGGTGTTTGTAAGGCAAATACTAGTCCTAACCCCTTGAAACTTGAATGCCAGGTGGAAATCATTCTTTTGTATACGTCTAGTTGACTCCTTGCCCTGAGAAAGGCACCAGTCTACTCCCTGTGTGGTAGTTATGATCCAAAACCCCCTGTCTTGCATCCAAAATCAAAACCAAAATATTTCATAAACTTCCAACCTGTTAGTTTGTAGGACTAGAATTAGGACCCCTGCATACTCTCATTCCTAACAGGTCAGATATGTCTAAGAAAGTTGCCAACCATGTGATTTATCACTCAAATCATGGTCCATACATGAGAGTATTATGCCTATTGTTGTAAAGCTAAATATTTTTGCCATTGGGTGAGTCATAGATCAAATCTTTAGCTATAGGGATACCCCCCTTAGTGTGGCAAAACTAGAAGTGAAGGGGAGGCAGCTCATGCAACGTCCCGTATTTGTTGGTTGAATCTGCTTGTGCATTGGAACTGGTAAACCCTCTATCGATCTAGAACCCTAACAAAGTGGTGACTCTGCTAGGCAGTTGAATTAAAAGTTTTTGTAGCCATACCAAAGAATGACCATGTGGTGCTCTACTGGCGTGATGAATCCAGAAAATAAAAACACCTTTTTGATATTTTGTCCTCTCTATGAGAGGTGGTGACTCTATTGATTGAACCTATCAAAGCTGCAACATATTTCCAGGTATTCATCTTTTGATTCAAAAATGATGAGTTTAGAGAAACAATCCTTGTTGTGCTCTCAGAAAAGGCCATTTTTTATTGAAAGATATAAAGCCCTAAATTTCAAAGGAATATATGGTTACCCAAATGTTATTCCCAATAAGATTAGAAATGTTTGGTGAAATATAGTGGATCAAATTCTGAGTCTGCAAACAAACATCTGAAAAAATTTTGTAATTTGATAGAAGATTATGAGGTAGAGGTTGAAGATGTAATAATGAGACTCTTTGTTTAGTCATTAGAGGATGATGCTAGGGTTTGGTTTTTAGACATGCCTGTGTGTTCAGTTTCTTCATGGGTAGATTTAGAAGTTGCATTCCTAGAGCAGTTTGGTAAAAGATTTGATTTGGCCTCATTGATCATACATTTTATGAATATCCAAAAGGAAGATGAGGAACTAGTTCCAGCCTTTAATCTTAGATTTGTTAAGTTGCTCAAACAGATTCCTGAATATATGAGACCCAATGATGCACTGTGCTTGACAATTTATTTGGCTGAATTTGATAAGAAAATGAGTTATAGATTAAGAGATAAAGAACCAGCTACACTTCACCAGGCTTACAAATTTGCTATGGATATAGAGAACAATCATAAATATGGAATGCCAGTAGGTTTCATGACTGTAAGTTTTCAAAACAATTATCAAAGTGAATATATTTCAGCTCTCCTAGTGTGTTCATTGAGAGATGATTTTGTAGAGAGAAATATACTTCAGAATAGTATGTGCAGTCATGATGTGATGCATGTACATGAAGAAAATGTTGTAGAAAATGTAGGCACATCCTATAATGGAAAAGACAAAGATTGTTGTCAGCCTTTAGAAAAGAAGCCTACAGATGTAAAATGCATTTCAAATGATGAAATGAAAGATATACATGAGGTTGTGTCTTGTAGCAATAGACATATCCCAGTTATCCCTGATCATTTATATGAGTTGGATATGCAGAGCTTCACTCTGAATATGGAATATGCAGATTCAAGGGATGACAGTGAATATGTTAGTGATTGTCAGCATTCAAATGCATATTTGAGCCTTTTAGATGATGAAATATATATGGATGCTGAATATGAGTGCTTCCTTGAAGATTGTGACTACCTCTACAATGCAGAGGTTGAAAAATTTGCTTTTGATTATCAGTGTATTGGTGAAGAGGAAAAATAGGGTCACTATTCTGATGTGAATGGACAAGTTGCAGATGTGTGTGCTCACACAGTTGGGGATAATGTTGGTTACAGGGGTGACTACAAAGCTTTCAGCGAAGGGTTACACTCTGAGCTTTTATGCCTTCTCTTGAGGTGGACCTTAATGAAAAAATTGCTAAGCACAATGATGATGGATATCTAAATCATTATAAAAATGAATCTGATTATGAGATGTTGCTTGTGCCTGAATATTGTTTGTTTGATACAAAGGAGCTGTTATTTTTTGAAGAAGGGCAAAATTCTGATGTGGACTCATTTGTTTCATGTGAGTCTGTTATTTTTCCAAGCAACATTAGTGATTAATATGATGATGACATTCTACAGCTGATGATAATGTATGCTGATCAAGCTTGTTGTAGATTTGTTAAAGAAAGAGAAATGGGCAGCAACACAATCAATTGCGATGCTGGGTGTTGCAAACAAAAAAATGTTTTGAGGCTTCATTTGAAGAAATCAAAAGAAAATTGAGTGTCTGACAAAGGAAAATTCTAGGTTTTCCTTTTTGGTGCCCCTGGGCCACCAAGTAAATTTTTTAAAAATGTGTGATTTGTGATGCGGATTGGTGCAACTTTGACTCTGTACCCAATGGATAAGGGACTCATCTGCATCCTAGAGATCTATGGTTCTTGCCATGCCTACAAGAGGCATGTGTCCCTAGATAGAGACAATGTTGGTGCCTGCATAAACATTCAGATTTCAAGCATTTAAATTCGCAGGCACTTTTAAAAAAAATTCTAAGTTTCTCAGCCTTCTAAGTTTTATGCATGTATCTTTGTATATGCATTATTGTTTGCATGGACATTTGTATGTACAAGTATAGTTGTACAGTGGCGGGCCTAAAGAAGAAGTTCAATCAACCTTCAAAAATATAAAATATGGGTTGTATGCATATCGGGCCTGTATGTGGCTTTTAGATGCATATCGAGTTTAGAAATTATACTTGTATGTCACAAATTCTCAGAATATTCAGTGCTTGAATGTTGGGACGCATGTATGTTTTGTTTGTATGTTCAAATATACATTCGCAATATGCAATGTCAATATACAAGGCGCACATACAAAAGGGCATATACATTCGCAGATACAAAGGAATCATTGGCAAAACAATGTATATCGGCGACCCATGCAACAATCTCCCTGATGGCCGATGCACATACAAAGGCAATTGTATCTCAAATATACAAGTCACATGTACAAGGTGAAATGTACAAGCAAGGCAACAGACAAAGGACATGTAAAGTTGATATGCGAGGATGAATGTATAGCGGGTTGTATATCGCGGATGCATAAGGAAACATACAATGATGATATACAAGGAGGGCATATGCAAGGTGGACATGGTAGGAAAGTTAACTGCATTTGTGAAAATCGTAAAGTCCACGCATTGTATATTGGGGTTGTATGTTTCCAATATACAATCAAAACATACAATGTGAAGATGCAAAAAAAACATACAAGCAGGTCAACGGTGGTCAACGTCAGCGACTGGGCCCACACGGTTGTATGTTCTAGGTTGTATGTATGTGCGCACATACAAAAGGTAATACAAAGGCACAGATACAACCTGGACATGAAAGGGAGAATGTATTGTGGCAGATAAGTGGTTGGAATCCACAGATTGTATGTATATTGCATTGTATGTACAAATATACAAGGCGATATAAAAAGGAGTTTGATACAACGCCCGGACCTGATGGCAATTGCAATCCATTTCATAATGATTTGGGGTCCGTGGCTTGTATGTTTGGTGCTTGTATATGCTAATATACAAAGGAGGTAAGATACAAACTGGACCCGATAATGATTACATTTTGTCTTATAGAGCTTTGGGCTCCGCCTTATATATTGGTGATTGTATGTATATACAATCTCATACATACAACCACAGATGCACATGGAAATACAATGGATCACCGATGGAGATACAAAGGCCAATGCTTAGCGATGGAGAACCAGTCAGTGGCTGCCACATGTCCAAGGGAAAATGTATATGTATTCTGCATATACAAGGATTTAAATGTGCTGCGGGTGGTTCAATGTATATGCATTTGCATATATAAAGGTGAAAATGGCAAAATGGCGAAAAAGGCAAAATGGAAGAGGGAAAAGTTAGTGATGGGCAAAGCCACTTGCGTGGCATGTTTATATTGGCCAATGCACTTTTCAAAGTAATTTGGACCATTGATCTTGGTGATGAAGGGGAAGTCAACGACCCTTTTTGAATGCCTGATGAAGGAGGGAATTTCTTTGTATCTGCTGCATCATTTTAGGTGGGAAGGAACTTCAGAAACATATGAACAGTTGTTACATCTTATAGTTAGTAGGTTGGGCATTAATGGTAGTCTGTAAGAGGTATGGTCGATTGATAGACAGGCCAACTACAATATTTGATGAAGAAAACCTTTAGTCGGCTACACATTCCCCAATTCCACCTACTCCTTTCCTTTTGTCTCTCTGTTGCATTGAATATTTTCAGCGCCATTCTCACGGTGCAGTGTATCTGGCAAAATTTTGAAATGACCTTGTACTTGATTGTTGAGGGCACATTCTAAGTATATCAAAACTGTGTTACTCATTTTAGGGGGTGGAAGACTTGGGCATTTCTTGGCTGTTTTATCTCTGTTGGAGTTTATGAGTTGCATTTTGAATGCATGTTGCACATATTTTTAGTTTCATTGTTGTTTTATATGAAAAATACATTGTTGCATGTATTTAATTGTCTGTCTCCATTTGTTGTATGCATCTCTTCTTTTGAATCTGGTTGCTAAGGGTTCCTTAGATTCTAGAATATAGACTTTGTTGTATTGCATGCTTGATCTCTAACTTCCACTCAAGGAGTGAATTAAACTATTTTAGGTCAAGTATGAAGAAGAATGTATGTTAGCTGGGATATTTGTAAGTAGAGGCACCTAAATACCCAGTCTTGGGTGGTGTTTGTAAGGCAAATACCAGTCCTAACCCCTTGAAACTTAAATGCTAGGTGCAAATCATTCTTTTGTATATGTCTAGTTGACTCCTTGCCCTGAGATAGGCACCAGTCTACTCACTGTGTGGTAGTTATGATCCAAAACCTCTTGTCTTGCATCCAAAATCAAAACCCAAACATTTCATAAACTTCCAACCTGTTAGTTTGTAGGAGTAGAATTAGGACCCCTGCATACTCTCATTCCTAACATGTCAAGTATGTCCAAGAAAGTTGCCAACCATGTGATTTATCACTCAAATCTTGGTCCATACATGAGAGTATTCTACCTGTTGTTGTAAAGTTAAATCTTTTTGTCATTGGGTGAGTCACAGATCAAATCTTTAGCTATAGGGATACCCCCTTTAGTGCGGCAAAACTAGAAGTGAAGGGGAGGCAGCTCACGCAATCTCCCGTATTTGTTGGGTGAATCTACTTGTACATTGGAACTGGCAAACCCACTACCGATCTAGAACCCCAACACATACATTTTCAAGGTGATTCAAGGCTTTCATTGTGTTGTAAGAGTAGATTTGTGTGGTTTATGTGTTTATGTTTGCATATTTGAGCATCCATTTCATCATGGAATGAAGAGCATCTTCCTCCCATGAGATCTTCACTATAAGGTGATATTATATTGTGTTTGTGATCAATTATTCATTTGGTTTTTGCCTCTGCCTCCCTAGGCACGCACTCTCTATCTGACAAAGGTGTTTAGAGACTTAAGTGTCCTCTCGGGCTTGACTGAGGCAAGCCTCTAAACACCACAACCCCCTCCCAAAGTTTTCATGTTTGTAGTTTACAAGTTGTGGATCTAGACAAATTGAAGTTCTAGAAAGACATCTTGGAGTGACAAAAGTGCAGAATAGAAAGAAAATTTGCCCCCTGGACTCGGGCACCCACTCATTAGTCCTCCAAATTCTGTGACAGGAAAATCTCTAGAACACTAGGAAAGAGTTGTAGACCGAGTTCTCATACCCAGACAAAAATATAGGCCTTCGACTTGGGAATCCACTCCAGTGTCCCCAAATTTTTTGCCTTGGAACCCCAAAAATAGGTACTCTGTGATTTGATATTTTACATCCCTCTGTAAGAGCTTTTTTTGTAATTCATTTGTTTACTATCGCATTTGCAAAATTAGGGTTTTAATGGTCAATTAAGCATAAGAGAAGAAAAATTGATAATTAAACACCCTAATTCAAGTTTCCCTACATCTCACAGTGACCTAGGGTATGATAGTGCATTTCCACTCAACCCTAGATCCTTGAATGTTAAGGGTGAAAGGAGGATTCAAACATCTAACAACCAAAACATTAAGCAATCCCAATTTCACTTAAAACATTTTGGTGAACCTATGTTTTTGGACTTAATTGCAACTTTTTGAGTGTTTTCCTTCAGATTTGGATTGATTTCATTCATTCATATAGTCATTCATTTTATTGCATTGAGAAAAATTCAAAAAACAATTGAAATTTTTGAAAAATTCAAAAAAATTGCATTGTTAGGCTTACTAATTTGTATCAATTCTTTCTAAATTTCCCTAATTCATGATTTTTGCATCAGATCTGATATAAAATACATAAAAATACAAAAATTCATAAATTTGCATTACATTTGCATCACTAATTTGCTAGGGTTTTGTAGAAATTTTGACAATTTTCATATAACCTAGTAATTCCAAAATCTAGGGGTTAGTAGGCAAAATCTTCTTTCATATTTTTCTACTGATTTTCAAGGCTCATTCAAACTTTCATTTCACTATAGTCTTGCATTTTAGTATAAAATTGCATTTAGATTTCAAATATTTGCAATTTTGCATAAGAAATTTCAACAAAAAACTATCAATTTTCATGTATTTTCATTAGATTTGCATTGGCATTTTGCATATTAGAGCTTGGAATTCATTTTCAGATCTAACAATATTTCATTTTCATCATAAAACAGACCTCAAAGCATTCACATAACATTTTGTGTCAAGATCTCAAACCTAGGGCTTCAAAAACAACGATTTTCACTAGATTTGGCCTTATCGACTCTCTAAATTTGAACCATAGGCATGTTGTAAGAATATTTTTGTATTAATTTTATTTTATCAGGGTAATTATTTTTTACCCCTCCTAAAAATCTTCACAGCACCCTTTTATCAGGCCCTTGTATTGAAAATTTGGTGAAAAACTGCACATTTTTGCTATTTTTGCCATAGGGTTGGGCCTAGTTTGCATTCCAAGTGTGTTGTGACAAATTTTATGGATTTAGGTGACTGATATTATTGATTTTATTTTCTACACCTCCTAAAATTCATTACAACACCCCTTTTTCTAGGTCTTGGAGTTGAAAAACCATGAAAAATAGCCTATTTTTTGCTATATTTTCACTAGGGTTTGACCTTAAGTGGAACTAAAAGTGTGTTGTGATAGATATATTATCATTAAGTAGCTGTTATTACTGATATTATTTTATTTACACCATCATTTTCCTCACAACACCCTTTGTCATGCCCTTTTCAATCAAGATTTGGTGAAAGAAGTGTCTATTTTGACATATTTTCACTATATTTTGCTTAACATTATCTTAGATTCGCATCAAGAGTATGTTGTGAAGGATATTATTTTTATTTTGGACAAATATCAGACATATAATTTAATGCCCCTTATCAAAATCCTTACAACACTCTTTGTTTCACTTATTTGCATTGAAAAAAGTACAAAAAATCAAGCATTTTTGCATATAGTTTGCATTCATGGATTCTCCTAAGGGTACATCTTTGGAAGACTTATATGAGTAAATTGTGAACTATGATAATTTTTACAAATTCACTGACAAATATCCTCAAGTCTTGCATCAAATCTCATACATCCATGGCATTGACATAACCAATAGTGCTACATGTGATATTCTTCGATCAATAGCCCATTTCGATAACTTTTTTGAGACTGTAGATGTGTTTCCTTCAATCATGGAGAATCTCAAAATTTTTATAGCTGAAAACAATCATGGGGAAAGTAATGCTGAAAAATTTACTATTACTCTCCCTTGGTTTCATGATGATATAATGCAAATCCTTTTTGAGACCCATGAGAATGAAATAGCAATGAGTGATCTATCAAACAAAAAAACTTGTCCTAACATAACCCCACTTAGTGAGGATATATCGACACAAGAAAAATATATCATTGATACATTTATCCATACTACTCTACCATCCCTTCCCACTCTCTCTAATCAGGATGAAGCTTTAGATGATTTAGATTGTCTTTGTGACCATTTTCTTGAATCTAATAATAATTTGCCACCTGATGTTCAAGAACTTCTCAATTACATTCTAAACAAGAAAATAGATCATGAACTATCACATACTTTGGAAAACAATGAAATCCTACATGCTATGGAAGAACAAGCTATCCCTCTCACTCAAGCCATTCCAACACCCTATATAGAGACTGAAATGGGTATCTTTCGGATGCCTCCACAAGCTCATTTAAATGGCATTTCAAATGCTCCTATAGCTGACACAGACATTGGAAACATCCCCTCTCAACCATCATTAAGAGAAACTTTTCCTACACGGTTACTCTTGCAACTAATGAACATATGGAAGAGAGAAGAAGTGATAATGCCTTAACCATTAAGATAAAGATCAAGATTCACGATAACAACTAGCCCACCAGGACCCTATAGGTAAGTATCTCTAACCCTATATCTCTCTCGTGATGTGCTTCCCCTATGATGTGTTATGTGTTGTTTAAGCCTCCTGGGATGACTTCAAATTCTCCCGTAAGGTCAGGGATACCAAGAGACCACCTCTGTTGTGACCTTCTTCTATTTGTATCATCATTCTTCTATATTGCATCTCTCTCTGATTTCATTATTGTGTGTTGTGTCTTATGGACATAGTGTTGCGGTTGGTGACTTGGGGGCACCCTCCTACATGACTGTCCCTAAGACACTTGTTTCTCCTCTCTTATTTTATTGTTTCCCTTCCTCTAGTGTTTCTATCTAGTGGGCGGATGATGAAAAACATTTATATTGATGCAGACCTAGTGTCCCTTTCGAGAGTAATAAAAAAATGGACGTAGTTCCTAATATGATGATGAGGTTGTATATCTTATCCGATGCTTGGCTAGTTGATGCACTTGTGCTTTCCGCGTAGTGACTATGATGATGTTTCTATCTCATTTACAAACCTTAACAATACTGTTGCTCTATGCACCTTTGTTTGTCTTTGAATCTAGCCTTGGTGGTACTCGATTCAAAGAGCTTTGTGATATAGCCCCACGGTTATCCTCAAACTTTGAATTCGTAGTATAACCTTAGCTCTTTGTGTGGTTAATCATATGCATTGATGTTGTTGTTTATCATGATGTTGTAGACACTAATATGTTTCTTGTAGGGATGTGTTTGTGGGAACATTTGGCAATTGTAAAGTACATGTCATCTCCGGGGGGCATGGACTTTGCGAGAGCTTGTGTTCCCTTATGTGTTTTCTTCCTACCTTAACATGCTTGATATCGATACATGATATCAACCACCTTAAGGGGGCATATATAAGGTAAGCTATTTGTTGTAGATGTTAGCAATGTGTTTGTCCTCAAGTACAGTTTAAAGACCTGCACGATGAGTGCATCATGCATCCTGAGTTTGTTTACAACCAATCAATCAATTAGGTAAGCCTTCTCCAGAGGTAGGATATCACATATATCCTTTTTATCTTAAGGCCTATGTAGAGGTAGGGAGTTGTTCTGTGACTAACTCAACCCTTAATTGTGTCTTCGGTGATTGTTGTCATAAAGCTGAATCATTGGTGTGTGCCTGTAATGTGCCTGAGATGGTGTTTTACCTAGAAATAGGTACACTCCATTAGTTGTCTACCATGTTTTCTTCGTGTCTTCAAGTGTGTGTGATTGGCATGCTTGCTTTGTTTAGCATGTTTGTTTCCCCATATGCAGTCTAAAGACCTGCGTGATGAGTGCATCTTGCATTTTGGGAGGTTTGCATTTCTTATGTGTGTGTTGCCCCATATATATAGTATAAAGACTTGCATGATGAGTGCATCTTGTATTATGGGATGTTTGTTTACTTTCCAGTACTTGCATCTGCATTTCATATATATGAGGAAAATAAAAGAAAAGAAATCATGCTTGTCTTCCATGCATTAATGTGTCTTCTTTGCATTTACTATCTTCTCCGTGTTCTGCATGACTGTAACTATCTTCTTTGTGTTTTGCGTGCCTGTTACTATTTTCTAGGTGATTGGCGTGTCTTATCCATGCTTGGCATGTTTTCTATGTTTGTGACCTTACTTTAATGCATGTATTGGCCTCATGTTTATACATACATTAAAGTGGGGACTAAATTTAACGTCAAAAAATGTCACCTTAGAGGCTTTTCCCTCTTTAGGTTTAGCTCCTGAGTCTTTTGCATGCATTTAAGACATCCTACTTCATAATTTGGCATCCTGATGGAATGAGCCCTAGGTAACATGACAAATGGGACCTAGGAGGAACCCTTGAGCTTGAACCTACCCAAAATAGGGGGAAGGACTTGGGCACCCACACCCTAGTCCTGCCCTATTTTGGGGCAGTCCCAATTTTTGGGTGTCATCTTGTGACTGTTACTTGGGTCCTATGCCGACACGATAAGTTTGAATTTATGAAATCTTGGCAGGAGTGTTTGTAGTTGCATATAAAAGCCTATTTATGCATTCATTTAGAAACTGCTCTGCATGCCTCCATGAGGTAGGGTTTGGAGGTGCATATAAAACCTATCCTTTCTTTTCATTTTGTATTTTGACTTTAGGAGAAGTTGCTTTGCATGCCTCCATGAGGTAGGGTTTGGAGGTAAAAACCTGAGCATTTGTGCTCCTTCCAGTCAATTTCTAAAGATTCACAGAGGAAAACAAATGGTGAGTTATTCTTAGATACTAATATGACATTGTTCTTACATTTCAGAGCATTCTAGCCTTCAAGCTATGACTATGACGAGCTTTCTAATGTATTTTGCTATCTTTTGTCTCTCTGTTCATGATCATGGGCCGCCATGGCTGTATGTACCAAGATTTTGGAGCTCTCTTTTTGAGTTATTTTGCAAGTCTTCAGACATCCTCTCATGGCCAAACAATGAAGGTAAACCTCTTCCCTCTCAAAACTCTGTTAAGGTTTATGATTTCTTCGCATTTCTTTATCTAATCTCAAGATTTTTTGATATCCATAGCTATATTTTATCTGTTCTATATGCATTCTATTATGTCTCATATTAAGAAAGTCTCTACATATCTGTATATAGGAATTTTGCCTTCAAACCCCAAGTGGGTTTGACATGCTTAAAAGGAAAATCCCATCACAGGTCGCGGCTGTGAGAACCTGGAAAAGAAGAAAATATATCTCCTCTATGTATACAAAACAAGCTTCTTATGATATTGAATGGCAAGTACTTATTTTCTTTTAAACATGTGCATGACCTTTGATGCCTTAGATACATATGTTTCTATATTCACATTTTGCAAGGCCATGCCCTATAGCTATGAGTTCAAAAGCTTCCATTTCCATTCTGTGTCATTCATTTGACATTTTAAAGATAAAAAATGGCTCAACCCCAAAATGAAGAATGCCCTTATTTACAGAGGTTGGATAAGAGATTGTAGTTCATTACTTTGCACTAGTTTCTACCCAATGACTGTCATACATGTCATGAGGTCATGTTTGTTTACTCAATAACTGAAACTGGCATTGATCCCTTAACATACTTGATGATTCCGTACTACATCCATTTTGTAGCTATGTAATAATCATGTTCATTTCTTACTGAAGCTCTGTGCTCCAACAATTACGTATGCATTCTTATATATGCTATATTTGACTGACTGCAGTTCCCTACTTCACTGTAGCATGACAATATGCTTCTGTATATGTCATGTTCACTCAATTCATGTAAGAATGTCACTTGTCATTGAATATGATGACTACCATCATGAAAGAAACACTATGGCTTTATTCATGTATAAATCTTCTTTTGCAAATGTGCCACTCACAAGGCTAAGGCATTATGTATCATGGAGTCATGTTGTTCATTTTATCACTAAGATTTGGCATTATGTCCTGAATACACTTGATATGGTCACTTAACCTATAGCATATATTTGATGTTTCAAATAAAAGCATAACAACACTATTGGATGATGACACTCCTGGTCAGCATTTTATTTTGTAGCAACACCATATCTCTGAAGTGCTTTTATTACTTGAGACAACATGACCTATGGATGAAAATGAAATACATGTTGTTTCATACTCTTTTTTGTTCTATTTGTCACCTTATTGATATATTGTTGATGCATACAGACATTGAAATTTTACATTGTGACCATGCATAAAAGGACTAGAACATATGATACTCTGATTCTTTAACTACCCCATTATGTACATGATAGCTCTCCTTGCTCTTGTTATACTATATTTGGCATTGAGAATATAGTTCACTCATACTTTTTGAAACAATCCCATCATATGAAAGAGAACCCTGTGGTGGTTCGTATCTCCATTTACTCCTAATATGCATATATTGGTGTCTCAATTGAATCTGTCCCATTTCATACACATTTGGCTCCTAAATTGGTGTATTAGTTGACTGTCCTTTTAATACATGATAAAGATGTTCATTTGATCTGCAATATATGATTTCCTCTAGTTGTTCCACATATGCATCTTCTTCTGTACTATAGATAGTCATGGACACTTGATCTTTCCTATCACTATAGCTTAACATGATTGCATAAATGCGTAAACATGTGGTATCTTTGTATCCTTCTACCTTGCTATCTCAAAATTAGGTTGCATACTCTTTTTGCAATCAACTTGTATCTCAATGACACTTGGCAAATGTTTGATGAACTACCTTCCTGTAGCTATAGTAAAGTGCTGATATAGCTACCTTCATGATGTCGGTTGTCCTTACTAGATGAAAGATGTTGATACATATTTGTTAAAAGAGCTTAATAGCTTCTCCATGTATCTATTATTTATTCATCTTGGTCTCTCTATGATATAAGACCATCTCATGCTTAATATGTCATTGCTCCATATGATGAATGTACCTTACTTCATCATAGAAGTGACATGGCAGCATATGGTGTTCCTTGGTGGCTGTTGTTTTGCACTCTTTAGTTTATTCAAATCATGCATAAAATGATATTTGTCTCTAATGTTATGTTATGACCAAAACAGTCATGTATTGTTGCATGATATTATCCATTGGCAACTATTTATCATACAAATGTTGGAAAGGTACTTGATGTTCTCAATATTTATGCAAATACCATGAAAGATAGATAAATGAAATACCCGTGAATTCCATTTTTCCAATGGCAGTTGAAGCAATGATGATAGCTATTTTATGCATTAAATGCTGTCATAGAATAGTTCATTTCATCTTTATGGTTTCATTTCATTTCTTGATCTACAATCATGACTATGTCCTAAACTAGAAACCAATGCATCTGACTGCTTTGATACTCTTTCAGTTTGTCATGCAATGAAACAATATGAGTAATGATCTTTTCTTTTATTCCATCTGTTTTGAGATTAAGGGGAAGTAGCATGCTAGCTCAACCCTTGTGGGAGCCTCATTTTACACCACATGTTGTTATGTCTTCAATCAGCTACATGACTTATCCTATACCTGCACATGAAACAAATAGATTGGAATAAAACAATGAAGTTCTATGATTGTTTCTTTTCAATTCCTTCTGCATGTGAGTGATGCTCATTTTATCAGTGCATTATAGGAAAAATGTTAAGCCTCTTCTGATAGGACATATTGAGATCTCATAACTAGAGCTCTAACAGGACCTTCCCACATTTTTACAGGTTCTTTTCAAAGATCGGGAGTAGAGACAGGATGGCAGCCTCAAAGATCGAAGACTCTAGCAAGGCAATGATGGCTATGAACTTCTCTCCCTATCTTTAGATGCATAGCATTTTACTTATATCTACATATGTTCATCTATTACCCATGGCTTGTGTGGAACATTTGATCTATCATTCCTTCATTCAATGCAATGTTTATCCTTTTATGTATTTTAATTTGAAAATGAATAATCATTGTAGTGAATGAAATGCTTATCTTTCCTGTGAATGTTCTGCAATGCAATGAATGATCTAAATTTTTTTTATTTTCTTGAACAACACAACTAAACTGCAATATCACTAAAACACAAACAACTATGCAAATAATTTATAATAGAAGAATGTTAACCTTCACTCTAAAAAATGAATTTGTTTCACCAACTCTACCAATTTTTGAGCTGTGGTGAAAAAATGGTAACATTTTTGGTGACTTCTGCTATATGCTTGCCTGCTAAGCATCAAACCAATTGCCTTGAATATCCAATGGGAATTGAGTCATACTCTGCTCTTCTAAGACTCAGAAAACACTAAAATTTAGCTCTCCAACTAGTTCAAATAGCAGTAGAAAAACTAAAAATAAACTAAATTGAAAGCAAACTAATAGGCCCTGATGGTGAAAAGAACTTGTGCAGCAGCAGTTAGGGAAACAAAAATACTAAAAACAAATGTGTGAAAGCACTTATTGACTAAAAATACTATGGTAACCTACTCTAACCAGCCTAGGAAGCTGGTCAAACAAAACCATTCATCGATTGGGTGAAATAACTCCCCCTCTTAACTAACTGGGAATGCTTTTCACACTTACCAATAGGCAATAAGGAGTGAAAAACAAGAACACTCCTTATAAATTGTTGTACTGCAAACTAAAGAGCATAACCAAAGGTTTGAATTTTTTGACTCTATTCAGACACACCTCTGATAAGCCATGAATGGGAAAGTTTTATCTGCTCTTCCTCAACTATAGTCTCTTTCCTAGGGGCACTGAAAACTTGAAGCTTGTTGGCCATTTCATTGGCTAAATGTCTAATGGGGCATCCTCTTGAAATGATGAAACTTGAGCTCTCATTGCTGATTTCATTCTTATTGGCAGTCTCCTCAACTACAGCTGCTTCGTGCTTTAGGTGAACCATAACTTCAACTTTGTGCTCCTCCACAACTGAGTTGTCTTCATTTAATTTCTCGTGAATAGTCCTTTGACTGAATGGCCTTCATCATACTATTGCTCAGAACTTGATAATTTTGTTAGTTGATATGTATCTTCTTCATCAATACCAATGATCAAAGGAAAATTAGCAACTAAAATAGTCAAAAACTGAGTTCCAACACTCTCTTTTACCTCTTTATCATGTTGTTCTAAATATTCCCATCCAAAAGATGAGTCACCAGGTATACTGTAAAAAGCCTCTGAAGGTTGGAACACTGCTGCATATACCATAACAACAACTTAAAGATTTAAAACTTCTTTGAAAACACTTTCAAAGTCCCACCAGGTGTGCCAAAAATTGTTATCAATCAGATATGCACCCTGCTAAGCTCATAGAAGACTTAGCTACTTGTTAATACATGGAAACACTCTCAGAATGTGGGCTTCCTATAGTGAGAGTGAATCTCCAAAGTGAGCTGGTTCTCTTTAAGATTTTCTAATCTAAAGACTTGTCTAAGAAAAGGGAAAAGGAATAACTGAAATGAAATTCTATTTTTTTATCTAAAGATGATCTAAACATCTAAATTTTAACCCACAAATAATTGTCAAGCCTATAACCTTCTCAGTTTCACCTAAGTCCAATAAATCCAAAAGTACTTTGTATAAAGGTTAAATTAAAACACAACACATTACCTGGATAAAATGGGCAATACCTGCACAAATTTCAATAACATTGAGACATAATCAAAGGATTAGACATCATAATCATAGTGAAAACATCAAATCAAAGTCATAAAAGAGGCCACAAATGTGAAACATGAATATTCTACTGTATTGAAATGAAAGGGGTACATCTAACTCTAAAAAATGTGAGCTAAGATCAGTTTACAAACTCTCTACCTGTACTCAAGAGAGAAGAAACAAGGATACCGACTGACTGATAAAAAGTAAGCTTTCTCCTATAAATGCTTCTAGGAGATTTCTCCAGAAAAGCTCCTAAAAATAGATGAAAGAAATCCATTTTTGAGCTCCATCTAAAAGCTAATAACAATCTCACCAAACTGCCTCCAAACTGAAAATAGGAGATGCCAAACTATTCCCTTGGGTGGCCCCACCAAATATGTTTTAAAATCATGCTTTATTTGACCCCTAAAGGCTTCTATTTTGTCCTCATCTACCTAGAGAAAGAAAAATAAAGAAAGCAAGACTTCATTTTGCTTTATCTTCTTTAAACTATATAAAATGATGAAATATTAAAAGCAATTTATAAAGGACATTGCTTTAATATTTTGCGTTACAATAGATTGCAGTTTTGTTTTTTTATTTTGTCACAATCTAATTCTGACCTAATTCTTCTTTTACAAAAGTTACAAGTCTTGTATTTGCATTTAGCCAAGCATATTATCAATTACTTGGGCACATGATTTTCTATAAAATCATAAAAATACATTATGGCATAATATGTTTTTTTGCAAAAATAAAAGCTTGATGGCTTGACCTTCGCCTAGTTTTGTAAAAGATACATCTAATGCACTTTAATGTTAGCCTACCCTTCAAAGGTGGTAAGGGACTTAGGCCCAAAGCCTAGGCAAATATCACAAAAGTTAAATACCCATAGGGGTATTAGTGAGCTCAAAGGAAATAACAAAATGTGATAAAAATCATATATTATCTTAGGGCAAGAAGCAAACCCTAATGATAAAATTTGAAATTCTATCCTTTCCTTTCATTTTGCATTTTGACTTTAGAAGTTTCTCTACATGTCGCCATGAGGTAAGATTTGGAGGTCAAAACCTGAGCATTTGTACTACTTCTAGTCAATTTCTGAAGATTCACAGAGGAAAAAAAATGGTGAGTTATTCTCAAATACTAATATGGCATCGTTCTTACATTTTGGAGCATTCCAGCCTTCAAGTCATGACTACGATGAGCTTTCTGATGTATTTTGCTATCTTTTGTTTCTCCGTTCATGATCACGAGCCGCCATGGTAGTATGTACTGAGATTTTGGAGCTCTCTTTTTGAGTTATTCTATAGGTCTTCATACACCCTCTTGCGGCCAAACAATGAAGGTAAACCTTTTCCATCTCAAAACTCTATGAATGTTTATGATTTCTTGGCATTTGTTTATCTAATCTCAACAATTTTCAATATCTGTAGCTATATTTTATCTATTCTATATGCATCTGTTATGTCTCATAGTGAGAAAGTCTCTGCATATCTATGTATAGGAATTTTGCCTTCAAAAACCAAGTGGGTTCGACATGCTTAAAAGGAAAACCCCATCACAGGCCGCGACTATGAGAACCTAGAAATGACTTCACTTGTGATTTTTTCTGTATTTTGTTTTAACTTTGCACAATATATATTGGATCTTTTGATTTCTATATCTACATTTGCATAGCACCCATGTGGGTAATGTCCTTCATGAAGAAAATATATCTCCTCTGTGTATACAAAAAAAGCTCCTTGTGATATTGAATGGCAAGTACTCATTTTCTTTTAAACCTGTGCACGACCTTTGATGCCTTAGATACATATGTTTCTATATTCACATTTTGCAAGGTTGTGGCCTATACCTGTGAGTTCAAAAGCTTCCATTTCCATTCTGTGTCATTCATTTGACATTTTGAAAATAAAAAATGGCTCAACCCCAAAATGAAGAATGTCCTTCTGATTTACAAAGGTTGGATAAGAGATTGTAGTTCATTACTTTGCACTTGTTTCTACCCAATGACTGTCATACTTGTCATGAGGTCATGTTTGTTAACTCAATAACTGAAACTGGAATTGATCTCTTAACATACTTGATGACTCCATACTACATCCATTTTGTAGCTTTGTAATAATCATGTTCATTTCTCATTGATGCTCTCTACTCCAACAATTACATATGCATTCTTATACATGCTATATTTGACTGACTGCAGTTCCCTACTTCACTGTAGCATGGCAATGTGCTTCTATGTATGTCATGTTCACTCAATTCATGTAAGAATGTCACTTGTCATTGAATATGATGATTGCCATCATAAAAGAAACACTATGGATTTATTCATATATAAATCTTCTTTTGCAAATGTTGCCACTCACCAGGCTGAGGTATTATGTATCATGGAGTCATGTTGTTCATTTTATCACTGAGATTTGGCATTATGTCCTGAATACACTTGATATGGTCACTTAACCTATAGCATATAGTTGATGTTTCAAATAAAAGCATAACAACACTATTGGATGATGACACTCCTGATCAGCATTTTATTTTGTAGAAACACCATATATTTGAAGTGCATTTATTACTTGAGAAAACATGACCTATGGATGAACATGAAATCCCTGTTGTTTCATACTCTTTGCTATTCTATTTGTCACCTTCTTGATATATTGTTGATACATACAGACATTGAAATTTTACATTGTGACCATGCATAAATGGACTAGAACATATGATACTCTAATTCTTTGACTACGCCATTGAGCATATAGTTCACTCATACTTTTTGAAAAAATCCCATCATATGAAAGAGAACCCTGTGGTGGTTTGTATCTCCATTTACTCCTGATATGCATATATTGGCGTCTCAATTGAATTTGTTCCATTTCATACACATTTGGCTCCTAACTTGGTGTATCAGTTGACTATCCCTTTACTACAAATAAAGATGTTCATTTGATTTGCAATATATGATTTCCTCCAGTTGTTCCACATATGCATCTTCTTCTATACTATAGATAGGCATGGACACTTGATCATTCCTGTCACTGTAGCTTAACATGATTGCATAAATGTGTAAACATGTGATATCTTTGTATCCTCCTACCTTGCTGTCTCAAAATCAGGTTGCATACTCTTTCTGCAATCAACTTGTTTCTCAACGACATTTGGCAAATGTTTGATGAGCTACCTTCCTGTAGCTATAGCAAAGTGCTGATATAGTTGGCTTCGTGATGTTGGTTGTCCTTACCAGATGAAAGCTGCTGATACACATTTATTGAAAGCACTTAACAGCTTCTCCATGTATCTACTATTTATTCATCTTGGTCTCTCTATGATATAAGACCATCTCATGCTTAATAAGTGATTGCTCCATATGATGAATGTACCTTACTTGATCATAAAAGTGACATGGCAACATATGTTATTCCTTGGTGGCTATTGTTTTGCATTCTTTAGTTTATTCAAATCATACATAAAATGATATTTGTCTTTGATGTTATGTTATTGTTATCACCCAGTTTTGCACCCTTGCATATAGTTGTGAAGCCTCTGCAAACTAGAATAACATGGGACTGATCTCTAAGTGTGGGACTTTGCTAAGTGAGATCAGACCTCTAGAGAAGGCGGCTTCCTTGTCTAGTTATTGCCTAAAACTACTAAATTTTGGGGGGGAAAGGGAGAGAGAATGCTTTGAATGAAAATGAATAAAAACTTGAAAACATAAAAGGGTGATACACCAGACAGATTTAAAGAAACTTCCACAAAACTGAAGGATGCACAATACAATCAGAATTTGGCAAGTAGGCATACACAAGTTAGATGACTCTAGCAGAGGTGAGAAGCAATATGATTGAGAGGAATAAAACATTCACAGACAAACCATATGCAGATTCACACAGAACTAGAAAAATCAGTAAAGAGGTAAAATTAACTTGCATATATTCAATAGAAAGGTATGGTTACAGCATATGAAAACCCTCTTTGGAAATAGAAAAGCCTTAATGCCAAAAAATTTCCAACCTTATTTACAACATTTGAATGCCTATATATAGCATTCCAAACTATCCTAGGGTGGTTACAAAATTTTCTCTATGAACTGGAAATGAAAATATCTCCCTCGATTACAGCCCAGCTGCATCAATTATGGCAATGAAATCTGGCATTGGGCAGATAGGAGATATTTCAAGTCTTTATTGCAGCAGCTTACTCATCGATCTGCAGTAGAAAAAATGAAAATATCTAGAAGAGGAAGGTGGGAAGATATTTCTAACCATCAATGCGAGCTGTATCATCTTTGTGCAGCAATGAATGCCCCAAAAATATCCTCATCTGCTGAAAGTCATCGCTGAAATATTCATCATTCAAAACATGCATCCTCAGATCTAAAAATTGAACATTAGAAAATTCCCCCTAAACCCTCCTCAAATGAAAGAGGAGGCAAAAACATGCACTTTTGCCTCTTACAGTATGTCAAAATTTGCTGAAATGGGGAAGATACAGGTGGTCAAAGATTTGGTCAACCACTTGTATATATTGCATTTGCATCTGTGTGTATATCGCATGCATCTTGGTGCCTAAATCAGCATTCAAAAACTCATTCTGGAACACCTTTGTATGTGCAGGGTGCCTCATACATCGGGCCCTGTTTGTGCCTTTGTATTGTGAAATTGTATATACATACAATTCCCTCCTTGTATATGTAGGCCCTACCACTTGTATATGCCTTCTGCATATGATAATATACAAGCTATGGATCCCAAAATGGCCATTAGCTGCATTTGGTTTCCCTATCAGGTTCGGCTTGTATATCTTCTCCTTGTACATTTCTTTGTATATGCAAATATACAAACGTTTATGCATACAAGGTGGACCTAAAACCATTATGTGCTGAACCTAATCCTCGATTGAAATCCGCCTTGTATATGCTCCTTGTATCTTAGCCTGTATGTGCGAACATATAAACACAACATACAAACCCCTTTTATACAAATAGGGAATCTTTGTGGAATATTCCCGTAATACATAAGTTTGATTGTATCTAGCCTTGTATGTGCGAACATACAAAGCAAATATACATTCCACTGTAGCTCTGCATTTGTATGTTTAGCCTTTGCATTTTGGCTTGTATATTTGCATATACAAGCCAATATACAAAGGATAAATATACAAGCGGGGATATTTATGGAATATTCCTGAAATGTATATCCGATATGCAAAATTCCCTTGTATGTAGGCGCATACAATCTCCTTTGTAAACTTGCGGGTCCCACCATTTGCATCTTGGAGATATACAATCTCCTTTGTATGTTTCTTTGCATCGATCCTTTACATCTTCCCTCTTCAATCATTACAAGCCGCAGACCTAAAAATGACCATTAGCTGCTTTTTATTGTCCTGTCGGGTCCAACTTGTATCACTTTTCCTTGTACATTTCTTTGTATATGCAAATATACAAAACATCCAAACATACAAACCGCAGACCTGAAGCCTAAATGTGCCAGAATTGATTTTCACATCGGATCTGTCTTGTATACCTCTTTTGCATCTTTGGCTTGTATATCACAATATACAATTGCCATATACATACAAGCCACGGACCTAGTGCTGCATTCCGCCAAACTGTACCTGTCTTGAAATCCGGCTTGTGCATGTTCTTTTGTATGTCAAGACATCCAAACACCTTTTATACAAGATGAACCTGAGAACAACATAGAATAGATTGAAACTCCTATTCGGGTCCAGATTGTATATGTTTCCTTGTATATCGGCTTGTATGTGCAAACATACAAGTTGATATACATTCCACTGTAGCTTTTGAACCTTTGTATGTATATGATATACAAACCTCTTTGTATCTTCACGGGGCCCACCATTTGTATCTCCCTCTACAGCACTGCAGCAAATGCACATTTGTTTGTATATGTGGATATACAAACGCAACATACAAACTGTCTCACATACAAGCAGGTATCTTTGGGGAATATTCCCGCAATGTATCTTTTCATTGTATATTTCCTTTTGCATATTACGAACATACAACTGCGGAATATTCTGGGGAATCTTCGATGTATATTTGCCTTGTACATTTAGCAAATGTATATTTGCTTGTATGTGTGAACATACAAGGCAAAGGTACAAGCCATCTCACATACAAGCAGGGTATCTTTGAGGAATATTCCCTGAATGTATCTTATACCTTGTATGTTTCACTTGCATCTCCATTTGTATATCGTCGATATACAAGCCCAGAATATTCCTAGGAATCTGTGAAAGATTCTCAAAATGTATATACATTTCCCTGGCCTGATATACATTCAAAAAATGTATATAACTTAATTTTTTCATTATTTCCTAAGGCCGATGGAGATTTTCAAGCCTGCTAAATGTATATTTGAACTGTATGTTGACCAGAACTTTGACCGTCAATAACTTCTTCATTTGGCTGAATTTTAGGGTACTGTAAAAAGCAAACCTGCCTATTTTTTCAAGCTCTTTCCAATGGTAATGTTTTTTTAGGCAATTTGACACTTTTCATTTTTAGGCAACATTTTCCAAAGGCTTTTCAAGGAAAATACTAGGTTGACTGTTTGTCTCTAGTCAGAGGAAAAAAGGGTCAACAATTTGGCAACCTCTATGGGATGTTTGTCTACTAAATAGTTAGATTAGTGGCCTATACATCTATTGGGCATAGAATCACACAGAGACTAAAATATAGATATTTCTGACCTTAGCAAAACAAGATAGAAGCAATGGAGAACACCTGGAAGGCCAAACCAAGACAAAATGTTGAAAGCAAACTCTTTCAACTATGCTAGACAACATTTAGGGAAAGCAAAAGTAGATCTAAACTAATGTGCAACAACACTTATTGAAAGCATAGAGACCTAATTTACTAATTTACAAGGCACTCATACCTCAAAACACCTCTTTAGGTGTATCCATTGACTGGGATAGGTAGATTTTGTCCATCCATATTTGATAACTGAAATGCATTGTGCTCCTTGCATTCAGTAATGAGAAATGGACCACTCCACATGTTGTCAAATTTGGAGTGCTTTCCTAGTCTGCTTTTTAATTCATCCCATTTAAGCACCATGTCACCCATTCTAAAGCCTTTGGGGGTGGCCCTCTGATCAAAATTTCTTTTTGTTTGAAGCTGATGATATTCCATAGTCTTCATAGCCTTGTCTTTGATTTCTTCAAGCTCCATAAGCTGAGAATATCTGACAGCCATGGGATCTTCCTCTTCAAACATTTCTAACTAATTCATGATGTCTAGTGCTAGTAGTTCTACAGAGATAGGCAATCTTTCTTCCTTCCCATATACTAATGTATATGGAGAGTTTCCAATGGACCTCTTAGGAGTTATTCTGTCTACCCATAAGGCATATTTCAAATTAGTGTGCTAGGTTCTCTGGTTGTCCTCCATTAATCTTTTAATAATCCTTATGAGATTTTTGTTGGTAGACTCAGCCAAACCATTACCCTATGGGTAATAATTAGAAGAAGTATTTAGATAGAACCCATTTTTGACAGCCCAATCAGTTATCTTTAGGCGAACAAAGGCTAAAGCATTGTCAGAAATTATTGACTTAGGCACTCCAAATCTAGAAATCAAGTCATGATAAAAATTCAAAACAACATTTTCATTTGATTCCTTTAAAGCTACTGCTTCAGTCCATCTTGTGAAAAAATCTATAGCTGTAAGAATCCACTTGTGGCCTGCACTTGATGGTGGATTAATGGGTCCTACGAAGTCAACACCCCATCTCATGAAGGGTTGCTATATTTGAATTGGCCGTAGAGGTAAGGCTGGCAACCTCTCCTTTCCTACAAAAATGATACACTTTACACATTTCCTTGCCCATGCATGGGCATCCTTAAATAGGTTGGGCCAGTAATAGCCAGCTCCCATTACTTTCCAAGCGGTAGTCTTTGGGGCAAACTGACCCCTGCTATTCCATCATGAAATTCATGTAGCACCTTGTCAGTCTGATCTTTATCAATGCACCTTAACAATACACCATTAAAGTCCTTTCTGAAAAGGATGTCATTTATTAAAACATAGGGAACCGATTGCAGTATATAATATCTTCTTTTAGTTCTATCTAGACCTACTGGACATTTGCCAATTTGCAAAAATTTAGTCATATCAGTAACCCAGCCTGTGTTTGCTACTGCTGCATTATCTTGAGGTGCATCCTCAATGGTAAAAAGCATCTCATCCTCCTTGTTAGAACTGGTAGCAAGCTGATCGCTGAGTCCTCTACCTCTGACAAGCTTGGTTACTTGGATATCCACATCATATTCCATGACCTTGGTGATCCAACCCACCCTCTTCTCATTAACATCTTTACTCAACAGGAACTTTTTCACGCTGGGATGAGCCACCATTAAATGTATCTTGTTATTGGAAACAAGATGCTAAAATTTCTTGAGGCTCCTTATCACTGCAAGGACGTGCTTCTCAACAAAGCTATACCTCTGCTCATATTCTTCCAACCCCTGACTGAAAAAAGCAATTGGCTGCTCAAAGCCGCTACTCTGCTTCTGCACTAAAATTGTAGAGATTGTATCTAGGCCGCCATAAGCATATAGAATAAAATCTTTGGAAAAGTTAGGATGTACCAAAGTTGGCGCAACTGACAATGCTTCTTTTATAGACTCAAAACTGAGTCTAGCCTCTTTTGTCCAATTAAAGACTATATTCATTTTCAAAATGGATGTCAAAGGTTTCAAAAGGTTTGCGATATCAGGGATGAACCTTTGCAGAAAATTAATTTTGCCAGTAAAACTTTGTAATCCCTTCTTATGACTTGGTAAAGGCAGCTCCAAAATGGCCCTTACTCTTTCAACACCAATAGTAATGCCCTCTTTTGAGACAACGTGCCCTAAAAGCTTGCCTTCATGGACAACAAAAATACATTTGCTTGGATTAAGGGATATCCCAAACTCTTGGCATCTCTCAAAAACTTGCCTTAAGTGGGATAAATGCTCAGATGCATTATTGGAAAAATTTGTTATATCATCTAAGTACACCAGCACCAGTTTGTATAGCAAACCCTTGAACGCCATATCCATGGCTCTTTGAAAGGTAGAGCCAGCGTTAGAGAGACCAAAAGGCATCCTCCTATAGGCCATGGTGCCTCACTTGGTAGTGAAAGTAGTTTTGAACTGATCCTCCTCCTTGACTAACACCTGATTGTAACCAGAAAATTTGTCAAGCAAAGAAAATCTCTCTGAGCCAGCCACTACTTGTAAAATCTGCTCCATTGATGGAAGTGGGTAGTGGTCTTTTAGGGAGGCTCTGTTTAGGTCCCTAAAATCAATGCACAACCTAATTTCTCTATTCTTCTTCCTCACAGGGACAAGGTTTGAGACCTAAGAAGTATGCTTGATGGGAAAAATGATCTTTCCCTCAATTAGCTTAGTCAATTCTCTAATCATCTGGGGCTCTAGCTTTGGATTTAGGGGCCTCTGCCTCTGCCTTACAGGCTTTGCACTTGGTTCCAATTCTATGGTGTGCTAGGCAATGTGAGGATCAAATCCCTTTAGGTCTAAATAATCCCAAGCAAATACCTCCTTAAATTCCTGACAAAGAGCAATAAAAGCTCTCCTATCCTCAGCTGAACAGATTTTACCTATTTTGAGGAGTTTTCCCTTAAAAATTTCTAACTCCTCATAATGTTCCTCTTTTATTTGCATACCAGTCTTAGTCTTCTTCATCTGATCATTGGTACCAAAAATAGACTCCAAAGTCACCAATCCCTTGGGCAGCTTATTTGTCTTCAGTGGAATAATCTGATCATAGCCATACTGTTGTTTGAGTTTATCCTGATTCATCATGGAAAACTCATCTTCCTCTAACAGGAATCTCAGAATCTGTTCATCACTTTCAAAGACTTGCCAATGAACATTATTATCGGGGATAGAGGGTCTGTCAACTATTTTTACATGAGGCTACGTTTCTCCTTTTGAATGTCGCTAGGGATGTCAAATTGTGCCCCAATTGCAGCCAATCTATCAGCATGGGAGTTTTGATTTCTTAGAATGTAAATCAAATTAAAAGCATCAAACTCCTCCATCATGTTCCATACCCTATGCTTATAGCACTTCAAGGTATCAATTTTGGTAAGATGTAGTCCTCTTACTTGATTTACAATTAGTTCATTGTCCCCAAATACTTGCAAACAGCCTATTTTCCTCTTTCTTGCCCACTGCAAACCCTAAATTAATCCTTCATATTCAGTATGTTGGCAAGAGACACTATATGGATTCATGGTTGTTGTCATTGATGGCAACAAAGGTCATCCCACATATCCACAAGTCATAGGGTGCCTCCACCGGAAGTCAGAATGAAGATTATTGTGGTCCGGTGAACAAGAACAGAGCATGTGGCAAGGTCTGACAGACTGGTCCGGATCTCTCAGAGGAAGTATCTTGGTGCAGTGCAGATTTGGGGAACTCAAGAGGACTACCTTGAGTGGTATATTCCAAGGATTTAGCCTCCGGTGATGGACAAGGAAAAAGATATGAATAGTTGAGTACCAGATTCCTGAGTGACAGAGAGAACAGAGGAATAACTGACTGACAGAACATCAGACTATTTTCCAGATGTGTTACTGTTGATGGTAAAGGTTGTGAAGGCATGAATCATGTTTGGCCAACATGATTAATGATATCTACAAGTATATGCTTAATCCACATTACTTGATGTGCAAGGATTCAGCCGACAGATTAGAGTTTGTGAGAAAATAGACTGTTCTGGATGCTGACTAGAAAGGTGATGAAATTACTTGTACGGATATATATGCACGATGGATTTAGTTGTGAGAGTTGTTGAAGCAATGATGATATATGCAAATAAGTGCAGAGTAGAGGGAAGTAGTAAGAAAGACCCGGTATGTGAAAGGAAAGCAGAATACAGAGAAAAGGAAAGATGAAGTGCAGCAGATCAGTGTACTGAGCCTAATCGGAACTGAACTCTAGCATATGTGGATGCTTCCAATCAGTTCAAGTATTGTATAATTTTCTTTTGTAGACAGTGTGTCTCTTTGTAGGCAGTGTGCCTCTTTGTGAGCAGTGTGCTCGGGCAGTGAGCCCTAATTGGCAAGTGCCATTTTTGTAACTTCCTATTCTTCTAACATAGAATAATCTTTAGGTTAATCACCCCGTGGTTTTCTCCCTTAACAGGGTTTCCACTTCAAAAATACTGTGTCTTGTGTTTCTCATTTCATGGTAATGTTTGTTTGTTTGGTTCAATGCTGCATTGATTAATAAGAAAGTTCAAAAGAAGAAATAATTAGGATAACTGATTCACCCCCCTCTTAGTTATCAACAATTGGTATCAGAGCTAAGTTCCTTCTAATAAAAGCCTAACAGCTTGAGGAAGATCTGGGAATTAAAATGGATGCATATGGTTTAAGGGAGCAACTCAAGACTGCCCTTGAGGATCTTGAATAGTCAAACTCTGAAGTCAATGAATTAAAGGAAAGACTCAAATAGGCTGATGAATTCATGAGAGAACTAAAAGACAAATTAAGTCTCTCTATGAAAAAGAGAAAGGAGCTACTCCAGCAACTGGCAAGACAAAGTGAAGAAAGTAATGCAAATGAAGAGTTGACTGAGAAAACTAAGTTATGTGAAAAGTTATCAAAAGAAGTCATTATGGTAAGACATGAAATGGAATCAGGGGTTATAAAGTTTACTCAAGAGATTGAAGAGAAAAGAAAAACTAAAGACAATCTAAGACAATCTCTCAAAGAGAAATCAGAAGATTGCCACTAGATGGATAGGATTATCAGACATCTTGAATCTGATCTTGAAGATGCTAAAGATAATGAAGAAAAACTTGAGGATCAAATTGTCTCTCTCAAAAGGGATCTTCAAATAGCAAATGAATATAAAGAAAAATTCAAGATAAGTTCTGCTCAACTTGAAGTTCTTCTTGGAAATCAAAAGAGGGCAGATGACAAGTGTGGTTTGGGATATGAGAGAGGAGAAAGCTCCAGATCCGGTCAGAAGAATTTTGGATCAGAAAATCCAAGGAACAGGCCTAGAAGACCTCTGGTAAGACAGCCCAATGCTCAAAGATATCCATCTTTCAATGGATACTGCCACAGCTACAATCACTTTGGTCATAAAGCTAATCAATGTAGAAAGAGAATGAATCAGACTAATTCAACCTTCTCCGGACAGTGCTTCAACTGCAAAAGGTATGGACACAAGTCTCATGAATGCAGAAATATGCAAATGGACAAATCATTCAATGGTAGATGCTTTGCATGCAATAGAATAGGTCATATGGCTAATCAATGCAGATCAAGAGGTTATCAGTCAAATATGCAAAGAAATGTTGTTTGCCAAATCTGTAATAGGTCTGGTCATAATGCAAAAGTCTGCAGAAGTAAGAATCAGAACAAAAGAGGTCCAGTATATAATCAGAATCAAGACAAGGGGAAACAAAAGATGAATGCGGATGAAGTTAGAAATGAAATGAACAAGATTTGGGTGAAGAAAAGTTTAGAGAATGTAGAGGTTGGATCCGCACCAGACTCTGGTACTGATATTCCTTCCGAAAATTAAAAGGTGAGCTCTGGCTCAGGGGGAGACTCAAAGAAAATCCTGTTCCCCCAGCCAATCAAGTGGTACCGGATGTGGCACAAGATGCGGAGTAAAGGGTTTGTAGATATAAGTCATGAGATGATCCAGATAAGATTTCAGAGGTCCGCATGAAAATGTGAAGAAGTTGTGATCGATCAAGTAAGACCTGTTCCAGGAGATGCTCCGGAATGACAGAGGATTACAAAAAGGTCCGGAGAGATCCAGAAGTGCATTGTCTTATTCTGTGGATTGGACAGAGTGTTTGGGATGTCCTTGTGATGTTTCATCTTGATTTGTTCATGGTTGGAAGATCCGCATGATATTCATAAATCAGGACTGATCTGGTTCTTCAAGTTATTCGAATAAGGCAAACTGGAATAATGTAGGTCGAGCATTTATTGCCATCAGATATTAGGGTTTGCGGAGCAATATAAGGGATTTCTCATAAATCACTTACTCATTCTGCACTCAAGAAGAAGTGAAAAGCGGAGCTCTGCAACAAAATTCATCAAGTTCACCAAAGATCACTTGCAGAAGTTATTACACACAGAAATCAATCCAACCACTTCGTATAACCAAAGGCGCATAAGGTATTTTCTATTTTCAATATCTCACTACAAATCTTTGAAATATGGCTACTCCAAATATAGTTAAGATCTCTGATAGACCTCGCCCCACATTCAAGAAACATCCATACAAATCTTTGGAGGTAGATCCCCTAGTTGCCTTCTCTAGTGTTCTGCATGGTGTATTACATACAGAGGACATTAGGGTTTACATACATGCAAATTTTGAAGACTTTGGAGAATCAAAATTGATGGATATCTATCACAAACAGTTGATAGATGACTCCTTTGAGATTAAACCTCAGTACAAAGCCATCCGGGATAAGTACTTTGCACAGTACATTCATTTCCCCTATTTTGAAGAAGATGAATGGGTCCGGTATGTACTAAGTAGAGTGCATGACAATTTCCTATGGTTGAACAAGCCTTTTAAGATCACCAAAGATGCAATTAGGGCTGTAACCGGTCTGCACTCATCCGGTGGATTACCTATTCTCAAGTCTGTCAAAAATCAGACAATTAGTCATGCAACCGGATCTAAATTTGACAAGAGAGCTATGACAATTGAAGACATCACTAAACCGGATGTCAAATTTGCATATATGATAATTGGTTACAAAATCTATCACTCCAGTAGGGAAAATTCAGTATCGGGAATTGCAATTTACATAGCTTATCAAATGCTAAAGGAGAATGCAGACTATGACTTGTGTGAGCTTCTTCTAAACCAACTTTTGGAAAATCTGCAGAAGATCAAGAAGGACAAGAAAAACTCCTTCAAGTATGGCAATTTGATCCTTTGTCTCTTTTTTTATTACATGAATGAGCTTCTCGGATCTAGTGGATGGATATGGCAGAATGACAGACCAGTTGCCATCCAAATCAGAGATTATTTGCATGGACTTGGGGATGCTAAAGCAAGAAAAACAGCCCTGTGGGCATATTTCAAGAACTTCCAGAGCATGATGCATGCAAGAGAAAGAATACCCCAGTCTCTTGTTGAAAAGTACAAAGACACAGTATGCTTTATGGTAGAAACAGATCAGTGCCTAATGGAGGTAGTAGAACCAAGAACTGTGTGGATCATGCCCATGGGGTATGAAGTGGATGAATAGATTGTGGAGCTACATGTTCAACACATGCTAAGTCAGCCTAAAGATCCAAAGGCAGAAAGGTTCGGAACATTTGAGGAACTGAGTATAAAAATTCATATTGAACTTAGAGAATAGGAGATCAAGAGGAAGGTTAGAAAGGAAGTAGAACACATAGCACAAGACCTTGGGATCTCCATGGAGGCAATTGATGCTCACCGGAAGAAGAAGGAAGGGGATGAGAAAGAGAAGAAGAGGGCAGAAAAGAAAAGTGAATAAAGTGTTCCGATTGAAACCTCCACCCGGACCAGATCATCAAAAAGATCTGCACCTCCCACAACCAAAAGCTCAAAACTGGAAGTCCAGGCATCCGGCAAAAGATCCAAGACGAAAGCCACAAGGGCTTATGAGAGTCAAAGAGATGAAGAGGAAACTGAATCAGATGAGGGAGTAAAAGAAATAAAGAAGCAGAAGAAGAAAGGATCTGGTAAACCCTCCACAGGCCAAGACAAGGAAGAAATGGCAGAGAAATTTGTTGAAAAGCCCACCCTGCCTCTAGACAGTGTAATCAAATCAGTCACTGTGGATGGGAACCTTCAACCAGTGGCCGAATTCTATGATGACTACAATGAGGCTGACCAAAAGATCCTGCAGGAAGCTACTATCAAGTATCTTAACATTTACAATAAAGCTTTTATTGAGATTATCTCCGAAATTCCTAAGAGTCTAGAGAAGAAATTAGAAATAAGAAAGAACAATGCCCAAGCAAAAGATCTTGAGATCCGGGAGCAAATAGCTATTTAGCTATATCCTCAAATTGATCCCAAGACAATGAACATAATATTCAAAGACTGCAAAGATGAGTTCAGAAGTAAAGCAAGAATGAATAAACTCATGCTTGGTGAGACTGACAAGGTAGCCATGGATATAGAAGAGATCCTCCGGAAGTCCTTCAAAATGTTTAATCTTCCTATTGTAGAGGACTTAGGTGTAGAAACAGTTGTAGACTTGGAATCCTTTGCTCTGAAAGAAGTGGCCCTTGAATAGACTAACATCTCTCCTCTAGTTTCCCCTACAGTCTCCAGATCCAAAGAAGAAGAGAAACTACAAGAGAAAGGAGCAGCGGTGAAAGAAAAAGAAGGTGACAGTGCAAAGATTGTAGAAGGACAAAAGACTTCACCAGAGAAAACCACAACTGTCAGTGGTGGGAATGTAGAGGAAAAGAAAATGCCAATGGACAGCTCTAAGACTGCAGAAGAGAAGAAACATCTGTCTCTGGCAAAAGACACTGCACAAACTATCCAAAAAAGTTTGAGCAAAGAAGCAATAGAGATTGATGAACCAGAGTTGCTACAAGGCCCATTCAACTTTGATTCCCTCTCTCCAGTGCAGACAATAAAGATAGCTTCATTTGCTAATGCTAAGGCAAATGAAAAACTCCTAAAGTCTCATACGGAAGACTATGAATTGATAGAGGCTGCTTCTCGAGTGCTTGAAAAGATTATGCCATCGGTCTAGAAATATCCCACAGCCTCCTCTTCTGGTAATCTCAAAACCTTAGTCAGCAGTGTTGGTACACATTTTTGAATCCCTAGAAAAATCAGCTAAAGAAAAGGTCAGGAAGGAGTTTTTGGATAACAGATTCTCAGAGGTACTAGGATTAATCTCTAATGATAGGAGAAATATGAGTATTGGGATAAAGAGCCTAGAAAATGCTCTTAAGGATGGCGGTGACATTTACAAATTTTGTATCTCCTGGTCAAAGGCAATAGTAGAAATTGATAAGAAAATAAAAGAGGAACAGGACAAACTACTTAGTTTGTCTCAAAGTTTTGATCCTCTCTCTTCCTCCATAGTAAATCAAGAATGTCAAACTATTGCAATCACAAATGCAATCAAGAATTTTGAAAAGGAAAGGAAGAATATAATTAACTGGATGGGAGAACTTAGAAGGATTATAATCCCTAAGTTAGAAACTATGCATGAGGCCATAAATGATGCCAAGACTACTGCCCAAACCAATGATCCGACAGATCTTAAGAGGGCAGAAGCTTTTGCATTTTTGTTGAGTGGTCACATTTCAATTTTGGATAGAATGAAGGAAAGTTGGGCTACATAACTCATCCAATTGAAGACATCCTTTGCAGACATTCTTCAGTTTTTGTGAATATGTAATATACAGCCAAGTATAGTAAAATTTTTGAAAATTTTGGTGTGCGGACCCTACCCTTTGCCATTGATGTCAAAGGGGGAGTGAGGAGCAGTGAAAAATGAGGAATCCAACTAAGGGGGAGTTCCAGAAAATGTATATAAAGATAGAGCATCAGCCAAGGGGGAGCATAGTGTAAACACTTAGTCATTTTTCACTAAGTGTTGCCATCAATGCCAAAGGGGGAGATTGTTGGCAAGAGACACTATATGGATTCATGGTTGTTGTCATTGATGGAAACAAAGGTCATCCCACATATCCACAAGTCATAATGTGCCTCCACCGGAAGTCAGAATGAAGATTATTGTGGTCCAGTGAACAAGAATAGAGCATGTGGCAAGGTCCAATAGACTGGTCCGGATCTCTCAGAGGAAGTATCTTGGTGCAGTGCAGATTTGGGGAAGTCAAGAGGACTACCTTGAGTGGTATATTCCAAGGATTTAGCCTTCGGTGATGGACAAGGAAAAAGATATGAATAGTTGAGTACCGGATTCTTGAGTGATAGAGAGAACAGAGGAAGAACTAACTGACAGAACATCAGACTGTTTTCTGAATGTGTTACTATTGATGGTAAAGGTTGTGGGCATGAATCATGTTTGGCCGACATGATTAATGATATCTACAAGTATATGTTTGATCCGCATTACTTGATGTGCAAGGATTCAGCCGACAGAACAGAGTTTGTGAGAAAATAGACTGTTCTGGATGCTGACTAGAAAGGTGATGAAATTACTTGTGTGGATATATATGCACGATGGATTTAGTTGTGAGAGTTGTTGAAGCGATGATGATATATGCGAATAAGTGCAGAGCAGAGTAGAAGTAGTAAGAAAGATCTGGTATGTGAAAGAAAAGTAGAATACAGAGAAAAGGAAAGATGAAGTCTAGCAGATCAGTGTACTGAGCCTAACCGGAACTGAACTCCAGCATATGTGGATGCTTCCAATCAGTTCAAGTATTGTATAATTTTCTTTTGTACATAGTGTGTCTCTTTGTAGGCAGTGTGCCTCTTTGTGAGCAGTGTGCTCGGGCAGTGAGCCCTAATTGGCAAGTGCCATTTTTGTAACTTCCTATTCTTCTAATAGAGAATAATCTTTGGGTTAATCACCCCGTGGTTTTCTCCCTTAACAGGGTTTCCATGTCAAAAATACTGTGTCTTGTGTTTCTCATTTCATGGTAATGTTTGTTTGTTTGGTTCAATGCTGCATTGATTGATAAGAAAGTTCAAAAGAAGAAATAATTAGGATAACTGATTCACCCCCCCTCTCAGTTATCAACATAGTAGTGTTGTTTGTACATGCAAAGGCAAAATGGGAAGAAGAAAAATACTTTTCATCCTGTGGGGATACAAGCATTGCACCACCACCAGATCCATTTCTGCTCCTAAAGCCATCAAAAAACATTTTCCATACTTCTCGTTGCTGCCCGGCCTGCTGTCCTGCATCTTTTACCATACTTGGAATTGCTGCCTCAGGCTCATGAAGTATATAGACCCCCATACCATTTTCTTGAATATGTGCTTCAAGATCATCTATAACATCTTCTGAGGACCATTCCCTTAATAACATTTTTGGTATACTCTCAGCTTGTAACTCTTGAGCCGCCACAATTTTAGGATCATCAGAAATAATATGATTTGCATTAACCACACTTGGTATATAGGGCTCTATGTGATAATTTGAAAGCAATTCAGATCTTAGGGTCACCTTAGTGCCATATCTGGTGCTAAAAAACATATGGGACCAGTCAAAGGGTAGGTATCCTCCTATTTTGGCTGTGAATTCTCTTGATAGGCACATGGCAAAATAGGGAGGCAAATCAATAATGAAGACCTCTTGGAAGATGGAAACGTTGGGACAGGTATGTAGAGTAAGACCTAGGTCTTTTATTACATCCATAGTACTAACAGTTGTGCCATCTAATTGGAGTACACCCTTCTCAAGAGGCTGGTACTTGAGCCCTAATTGGTCTGCAATTTGTTTAGGCATCACAGAACTGCTTGCTCCACTATCCACCATGGAATTATGAACTAATTTATCTCCAATTATCAATGATATATAGAATGGGAGTGGCTTAGTACTTTTGTTAGGATGTTTGCTATTATCCTCAGAGGAATTAGTAAGGACAACCTTATTTGGATCAATAGTTGTATTTTTCGACACCTTCAAATCAGACAAGGTAGATTGCAATATGTCTTTTTGGCCCTTGATGGCTAAAGAATCCCACATAGACATTGTCACATTCATCCTTTTCATTATTTCAATAATATTGAAAGGTGGAATGGCACTCACCTTCTGATTTGATTTTGTAGCAGCGACGTCTGGTTGCAAACGAGGCATCTCCCTTGCTTTTGCTGGGTCATTTCTTTGTAGAATATGGGGAATTTGGGGTGCAGGAACATCAACAGACGCTTTTCCTTTATTTGCTACATGTTCTACCTCATAACCTCTTTTCTTTGCTCTTGTATTTGCTGCAACTGAGGTGTTATCGCTATTTATGCCACAAAATTCACTTTCCTGCCAGTTCATGAAAGCAAAATCACTCTACGGTTGTTCCTATTGTTGCACAGCCCCATCATTTGGTGTACTTGGTTGTGAGGCTGACACATTTTGCACCATTAATGCCTAATTTTTGACTCCATTTGAGTAGGCTGCTTGACTGTGTGGCTGATTGCATGGGTAGCACCACTCATATTTAGCTGCTAGGTTGTTCTAAACAGGGACAAGGTCCCTTACAGTGTTAATAGGTGCTGGATTATAAGGCAGAAAAGGCCTTTGATTTACATTATGTCTAGCACCTTGATAGTTTCTTTGATAAGGTGGCCTATTAGCTTGATACGGCTGATTTTGGCCTTGAAATGGTTGATTCTGCCCCTGGCTAGATTGCTGATAGGGCTGATAGGGCCTCTGGGGCTGTTGCTTCTTTATGCTTACCAGTTCATTTCCAAAAGTTTGAAGGATACCCTCAATCTTTTGTTGACTATTTTTTATCTCTTTCAACTCTTGAGATGAACTAGAGGTAGCAAGTTTAGAATTAGCAATATTTGGTAATGTTGCGATAGTAGGCACAGGGGGAAAACATGGAATTGGCAAAGGCATAGAAGCCTGAATCTTAGGAAAGATAGGCATTGGTGGTCTGGGTGCTATTTTTCTGGCTTGAATGAGATTATTCTCTGCCCTAGTTGCTAATTCATATGCATCTGGTAAACTATTACCTCCTAGTGATTGAATCATTACTGAAATATCACTATTTAGGGCTTTCAAAAAATATAGAAATGCATATTCAGCTAAAGGTCTTACTATGGCAGGGATTTTGTCCCATGTCTTCTGAAATCTAAAGTTAAAATCCATCATTTGCTCCTGTGGAGCTCTCTTTATGGTGGTCATCTGTTCGACCAATGATAGATTATCTAATTTTTCTTGAAATTGCTTGTTTAATTTCTCTCCTAGCTCATCCCAGGTTCCTATAGTTTGCACTGTTAGACTCCTGAACCATTGTAATGCCTTCCCCTTGAAAGAGGAAGCTAGCAATCTGATGGCTACATTCTCCTGAGTGACATGATGAACCCCACATAGAGATGCTATGTCTCTAATGTGCTCGATCAGAGTAGTCTGATTTTCCCCTGTGAAATAGGGTAGATTCTTCAAAGCTGCCATTGGTATCACATCATGCACCATTAGATTCAAAGGACTCCCCCCATTAAAAGTCACAAATGGCTTATTTCTTGCCATCTGAAGAGCTGTAGGTAGATTCGCTTGAGTTATTGTAGGAACTACAGAAGCAACTGGTCTGAAACCTGGTGGAGTTGACTGTACTCTTTTGGAAACTAGAGTCCTTGTTGTAGCTCTGCTCAGTCTTCTAGGTGGAGAGAGCTGCAAATATTTGAATGAGCTTGAACTTGAACTCCTGGTTTGTACCTTTCTCATAAAATATGTAATAGCAGAACTGATCTGCTTGTCCTTTCCTCAGTCTGAGTCGCTAGATGTGTAAATTTTAACCTCTTAAAGGTCTGCAATTACTGGTTGCACATCAAAACTAGTAATGGCTATTAATTTGATTGTTACTTAGATTTCTTGAGTCCTACCAGGCGTGTCAAAGTTGTTATCACCCAGTTTTGCACCCTTGCATACAATTGTGAAGCCTCTGCAAACTGGAATAACATGGGACTGATCTCTAATTGTGGGACTTTGCTAAGTGAGATCAGAACTCTGGAGAAGGCTGGCTTCCTTGTCTAGTTATCGCCTAAAACTACTAAATTTTGGGGGGGAAAGGGAGAGAGAATGCTTGCAATGAAAATGAATAAAAACTTGAAAACATAAAAGGGTGATACACTAGACAGATTTAAAGAAACTTCCACAGAACTGAAGGATGCATAATACAATTAGAATATGGCAAGTAGGCATACACAGGTTAGATGACTCTAGCAGAGGTGAGAAGCAATATGATTGAGAGGAATAAAACATTCACAGACAAACCATATGCAGATTCACATAGAACTAGAAAAATTAGTAAAGAGGTAAAATTAAATTGCATATATTCAATAGAAAGGCATGGTTACAGCATATGAAAACCCTGTTTAGAAACAGAAAAGCCTTAATGCCAAAAAATTTCCAACCTTATTTACAACATTCGAATGCCTATATATAGCATTCCAAATTATCCTAGGGCAGTTACAAAATTTGCTCTATGAGCTAGAAATGAAAATATCTCCCTCGATTATAGCCCAACTGCATCAGTTATGGCGTCGAAATCTGGCACTAGGCAGATAGGAGATATTTCAAGTCTTTATTGTAGCATCTTACTCATCGATCTGTAGTAGAAAAGATGAAAATATCTGGAAGAGGAAGGTGGGAAGATATTTCTAACCATCAATGCGAGCTGTATCATCTTTGTGCAGCAATGAATGCCCCAAAAATATCCTCATCTGCTGAAAGTCGTCACTGAATTATTCATCGTTCAAAACATGCATCCTCAGATTTGAAAATTGAACATTGGAAAATCCCCCCCCCCAAAAAAAAACTTGCTCAAATGAAAGAGGAGGCAAAAACATGCACTTTTGCCTCTTACAGTATGTCAAAATTCGCTGAAATGGGGAAGATACAGGCAGTCAAAGATTTGGTCAGCTGCCTATATATACTACATCTGCATCTGTGTGTATATCGCATGCATCCTAGCACCTGAATTGGCATTCAAAAACTCATTCTGGAACACCTTTGTATGTGCAGGGTGCCTTGTACATCAGGCCCTATTTGTGCCTTTGTATTGTGAAATTGTATATACATACAATTCCCTCCTTGTATATGCAGGCCCTACCACTTGTATGTGCCTTCTGCATATGATAATCTACAAGCTACAGATCCCAAAATGGCCATTAGCTGCATTTGGTTTCCCCGTCAGGTCCGGCTTGTATATCTTCTCCTTGTACATTTCTTTGTATATGCAAATATACAAATGTCTATGCATACAAGGTGGACTTGAAACCATTATGTGCTGAACCTAATCCTCGATTGAAATCTACCTTGTATATGCTCCTTGTATCTTAGCCTGTATGTGCGAACATACAAACACAACATACAAACCCCTTTTATACAAATAGGGAATCTTTGTGGAATATTCCTGTAATGCATAAGTTTGATTGTATCTAGCCGCTTGTATGTGCGAACATACAAAGCAAATATACATTCCACAATAGCTCTGCATTTGTATGTTTAGCCTTTGTATTTTGGCTTGTATATTTGCATATACAAGCCAATATACAAAGGATAAATATACAAAGGATAAATATACAAGTGGGGATATTTATAGAATATTCTTGAAATGTATATCTGATATGCAAAATTCCCTTGTATATAGGCGCATACAATCTCCTTTGTAAACCTGTGGGTCCCACCATTTGCATCTTGGAGATATACAAACTCCTTTGTATGTTTCTTTGCATTGATCCTTTACATCTTCCCTCTTCAATCATTACAAGCCGCGGACCTGAAAATGACCATTAGCTACTTTTTATTGTCCTGTCAGGTCTGACTTGTATCACTTTCCTTGTACATTTCTTTGTATATGCAAATATACAAAACATCCAAACATACAAACTGCGGACCTGAAGCCTGAATGTGCCAAAATTGATTTTCACATCGGATCTGTCTTGTATACCTCTTTTGCATCTTTGGCTTGTATATCGCAATATACAATTGCCATATACATACAAGCCATGGACCTAGTGCTTCATTCCACCAAACTATACCTATCTTGAAATCCGGCTTGTACATGTTCTTTTGTATGTCAAGACATACAAACACCTTTTATACAAGGCAGACCCGAGAACAACATAGAATAGATTGAAACTCCTATTCGGGTCCGAATTGTATATGTTTCCTTGTATATCGGCTTGTATGTGCGAACATACAAGTCGATATACATTTCACTATAGCTTTTGAACCTTTGTATGTATATGATATACAAACCTCTTTGTATCTTCAAGGGGCCCACCATTTGTATCTCCCTCTGCGGCACTGTAGCAAATGCACATTTGTTTGTATATGCGGATATACAAACGCAACATACAAACCGTCTCACATACAAGTAGGGTATCTTTGGGGAATATTCCCGTAATGTATCTTTTCATTGTATATTTCCTTTTGCATATTGCAAACATACAACTGCAGAATATTCTGGGGAATCTTCGATGTATATTTGCCTTATACATTTAGCAAATGTATATTTGCTTGTATGTGCGAACATACAAGCTGTCTCACATACAAGCAGGGTATCTTTGAGGAATATTCCTTGAATGTATCTTATACCTTGTTTCACTTGCATCTCCATTTGTATATCACCGATATACAAGTCTAGAATATTCTTGGGAATCTGTGAAAGATTCTCGAAATGTATATACATTTCCCTAGCCCGATATACATTCGAAAAATGTATATAACTTAATTTTTTCATTATTTCCTAAGGCCGATGGAGATTTTCAAGCCTGCCAAATTCATATTTGAACTGTATGTTGACCAGAACTTTGACCGTCAATAACTTCTTCATTTGGCCGAATTTCAGGGTACTGTAAAAAGCAAACTTGCCTATTTTTTCAAGCTCTTTCCAATGGTAAGGTTTTTTAGGCAACATTTTCCAAAGGCTTTTCAAGGAAAATACTAGGTTGACTGTTTGGCTCTAGTCAGAGGAAAAAAGGGTCAACAGTTATGACCAAAATAGTCATGTACAGTTGCATGATATTATCCATTGGAAACTATTTAGCATACAAATGTTGGAAAGGTACTTGATGTTCTCAATGTTTGTGCAAATACCATGAAAGATAGATAAATGAAATACCTATGAATTCCATTTTTCCAATGGTAGTTAAAGCAATGATGACAACTATTTTATGCATTAAATGTTTTCATAGAATAGTTTAGTTCATCTTTATGGTTTTATTTCATTTCTTGATCTACGATCATGAATATGTCCTGAACTAGAAACCAATGCATCTAACTGCTTTGATACTCCTTCAATTTGTCATACAATGAAACAATATGAGTAATGGTATTTTCTTTTATTCCATCCCTTTTGAGATTAAGGGGAAGCAACATGTTGGGATCAACCCTTGTGGGAGCCTCATTTTACACCACATGCTGTTATGTCTTCAATCAACTACATGACTTATCTTATACCTGCACATGAAACAAATAGATTAGAATAAAACATTGAAGTTCCATGATTGTTTGTTTTCAATTCCTTCTGTATGTGAGTGATGCTCATTTGATCAGTGCATTATGGGCAAAGTGTTAAGCCTCTTCTGATAGGACATATTAAGATCTCATAACTGGAGCTCTAATAGGACCTTCCCACATTTTTGTAGGTTCTTTTCGAAGATCATGAGTAGAGATAGGTTGGCAACCTCAGAGATCGAAGACTACAACAAGGCAATGATGGCTATGACCTTCTCTCCCTATCTTTAGATGCATAGGATTTTTCTTACATCTACATATGTTTAGCTATTACCCATGGCTTGTGTGGTACATTTGATCTACCATTCCTTCATTCAATGCAATGTTTATCCTTTTATGTATTTCAATTTGAAAATGAACAATCTTTGTAGTGAATGAAATACTTATCTTTCTTGTGAATGTTCTATAATGCAATGAATGATCTAAATTTTTTTCTTTTCTTGAACAACACAACTAAACTGCAATATCATTGAAACACAAACAACTTATAAGAGAAGAATGTTAACCTTCACTCTAAAAAATGAATTTGTTGCACCAGCTCTACCAATTTTTGAGTTGTGGTGAAAAAATGGTAACAATGACAATGGCTGATAATAATGTTTAAGTCCTTCATTTTGAAGAATCTTATGGATAAAGTGTTTAGAGGTTGTGTGGATGTTCTTGGTGATTGTAATGTGCTTGTGGGAGTCTCTAGATTGTGTCCCTTCCTTTTGATTGATCTACAAAGTATAATCCAGATCGTCCATGAAGCGTGTTCCTGAAAGTTTTAGTGTTAACTCCAGTCTTGGCTGACTTGGTTTTTCTCACTACTTGTAGTTATGATTTGAAGATTGTGGAAGTGTGTGGCTATATAGAAGATTACAATTGAGTCCTAGCTATAGATTGCCATGATTTGCATTCATTATCTTCTCTACTAAATTCTTTTAGGTCCAAACCTATCTTAATGTATGTATGTTTGCCGACCTTGGAGATTGTTCCAAAGGTTGATGATTGTAATATTGACCTTGATGTAAATTCCAAGGTTGATGAATTGTATAAAAACATGAAATAAAGTCATCGATTCGTATGAGGTTGCAAAAATGAAAAGATAATTATGATGTGTAAAAGTAGAGCAGATAGTTATTGTGCTTCAATGGAACTAAATCCTAGCATGGAGCAAGTGCTAATAACTTAGTTCACCAATCTAGGCAGTGAGCCACCCACTGGCAGTAAGCCATCCCATTGGTAGTGAGCCTCTTCTTGCAGTGATCCTTAAGATAGTGAGCCTCTAATTTTTGATATTGTTATAACATATTATATTGTGAGCTAACACTCACTGTGGTTTTTCCCCTATGGGGATTTCCACATAAAAAATTTGGTGTCTCCTGTGTTGAATGTATGAATGTGTTCGAGTTTCTATTTCATGCTTTTATGATTAAAATACAAACAAAGTGTTGATTAGTTAATGTGTTAATGGTTTTGAAATATTGGTTACAACTAATTCACCCCTCTCTCAATTGTATTGTGCTTTTCAACAATTGGTATCATAGTGAGGGTTCCTAAGTAAACAACCTAATAGCTCGAGGAAGATTTGAGATGGCACACAGGACGGAGTCACCGCAATTCAATGGAATGAATTATGCCCTTTGGAAGGTATGGATGAAAAGTTATCTTATTTCTCTTGGATATAATGTCTGGAAGATAACAAAGAAAAAGTATACTATTCCTCACAATGGTCCATCAGATGAAGATAAAATTAAATAGTATGAATTTAATGGAAAAGCTAGAGATGCTCTATTGAATGCCTTATCTAACAATGAGTTGGTGAAAGTTATGGATTTGGAGACTACTCATGAGATCTGGGATAAGTTAAAAAGTTCATATGAAGGAGAAGATTCTGTAAAGTGTGCCAAATTACAAAACTTGAAGGTGAAGTATGAAGCCCTGAAGATGAGTGAAGATGTGTTGATCATGATATTAGTAATAAACAAACATAGAATAAAAGTACACATTAACCTTTATTCATCTTGAAAGATATGATGAATTCAGGGAATTCATGATCTCAAGTCTCTATTGATTAGGTCTTAATCTTCTGACATTACTCAGAGGTTGATGTGTGTTGCTGTTTCCATTTTGGGGCCTTACGTAGATCTCATCAGTAAGATAATGTTTCCTGTGATAATGCTGCACAGAGAGTTATTCTACATAGGATATACTTCAAATATTGTGTCTATCTTTAAATCTTTGCGTGATATTTGTCATTTTGACATGCTTTAACCTCAAATATGCTGAATATGTTTAGTTATCTATGATATGTCTGCATATTTGTATTATTTTCTTAAGATTATCAATTATTTGCAATTATGATGATGAAACGCTCTGAAATTGAAAGAAATTGAAATAAATACTTCAAATTAAAGTTGAACCTTCAGCTATTGAGCCACATATACATCAGATACAGTCATGAAGAGAAGAAATCAAACCATATGTTCACCAGGACATTCCATAGCTAGATACAGTCGATGCTAACTTCAAAGGAAAGGTATGAAGACAACACATGCAAACTGATATGCACTCCAAGGGACATAGCAAACCAAAGCATGTATCAAGAATTCACACATAGATTAGTCAAGATTTATGATGGATTGTAATCAAAAGAGTCTTCTCATTCATTAAGTATGCAAGAACATATATGTATACAACAACTTTGAAATGAGCCCTGAATATTTCAGCAAACAGATTTCAATTAAGTTTCTAATGTTTAAAATGAGGCATCCTTGCACCTTTTATAGAATAAGGTGAGGGAGCAATTACAATTGATCTACGATCAAGATTTATCTATTAAAATCCATGGTTTACATTTCATTGACTAAGTCAATCCTTTCCACATGGCACAGGTTGCCAGCTGGCAACCATCTAGGCAACTTATACTTTCATAAGTACCTGATGCATATATTCCCTTCATGATGCATCCTCATCATCATCCTTATCATCATGATCATCACTTTCAATGCTTAGCTATCTTCATCATCATGATGATTGTCTTCTTGAACATGGACCTGCATAGTTGTCCTAATATTCTCATATGCTTGTACTATCTTCTCCACCTCTCCGCCATCCTGAGTTCTCACTTTGGTGATGGCATGTTTATGCACTTGATATTTGATCCTGAGAGATTCCAACTTATTCCTCCTGCTGCTGGATGTTTCATTATAATCTTCCACCTTAACCCTTATTCTCATTATTTTATCCAGCACTTCTTCTGTCAGGTGGTTGAGAGGGTCTTCAGCAACTAGCTAGAAATTACTATGTAGAGCTTTGATGACAAACTCTTCATCCTGATTTTCTATCTTACCTTCTGCATCTCCTTCTATTGTTTCCAAAACTTCAGCCTCATGGGACATCATATCATGTAGCTTCATGTTGATATTCCTTAGTTTACTGTTGCATCTTCTAAGCACATCACATTCAAATCTAATGTCTTTATTCCAGATATCAAACAATAGGGTTGTGTTATTATTTAGTACTTGATTCTTTATTAGAATCTGTGGATCAATCTTCTTCATTTCATCCAAAATGCTCATGACCTTTTCTAACTGAAATGACCTCCTGCCAATCTCCATTTGTAGTTTATCTACCTTTTTCCTAGAGGTGCCTAAAGAATTCCACCTCTTTAAAGAGGCTTTTGCCACTTCTTTAGCTCCATCAAGTGCGGATGACATCCATTTAAACATTATTATTGATTCATGTTTCATGAGGTTCAACTTGTTGACCTCCTCCTGAGAAATTGCAGTCAATTGGACTGCATGATCACTAGATGTATCGTCAAGGTTAATTAACCCTCTTATATATGCATGCAGCTGAGCAATGTGCTCTTTATGCTGCTTATTCTTCTCTTTCTCTCTCTTAACTCTTTGAGTTAATGAATCAATAATGTCTTTACCTTCCTAGCCTTCCTGATCCTCATTGGCAAATCCCAAATCTACTGTAGTAATCTAGAATTCATCCAGAGTGATCTTGCCGTTTTCTTTATCAACTGCAGGAATAGCTACCTGGGCTGTTCTCCTGCCTGTGTTAGGATCCCTTCGTATTGCAGAAGTTATTCTAGCCTTCCTCTTTCACTTTATTACGGTTTTTGTAAATAATGTGGATACATCAAATTCCTGTATCCCTATGCCTGACTCTTTGCCAAGTTCTTTCTCAAGCCACTGAGGAATTGGATCTTTTCACTGTTGGTCTCCATCATGATGATCACCCTAATCTTCAGTATCCACCATCATGTTCGATGGTGAGGGTTCTCTTTTCTTCCTCATGACGTTCCTCATGAAGGTGATCTTTAGGTATATCTTCCTGTTGAGGAACTTCCTTTTCTGGAGGGTGATCTTGTTGATCATCGACATGTTTATCATGATCCTAATCTTTTGCTTCCTCCATGGGTGTCTCATCTACCCTAGTGATTTCCTCATCATGAGGCATATTTATTTCCATAGATATTACTGTATCTACCTTAGGCTCTTCCAGCTGATCTGTAGCTGCAATTTGTTCTGAAGCTGTAACAATTACCTCTTGTACCTTTAGGGTAGGATCATTTGATATATCCTTTTCTTCTCCTCCCTTATCTTGGACTTCAACTATCTTGAGTGCAACAGGTACTTCCTCTTGTTGTTACTCACCCATATCGAAAGTATGGCTCTCTATCTTTGCCATCTTTACCTCCTCAACATTTTCTTCCTTATCCTGAATACTTCCTTGATTTTCAAGACTTGCATCCTGTCTATAGGTGAGATCAATTACTGCAGGATTGGTTATCTGCTCAATCAATGTTTCAAGCCCCATCTCTTGGGATACCTTTTCTGGGCTCTTCTCTTTCCCTGATTCCACTTGCTTCATCTCCTCTAACATTGTTTGTACTGATGGAGCTCCATGAGGAGTTATCCGAGTGCCAGCAGCAAGGGTTTCCATTCTTTGTGAAGTTACATCCTTCACCACCTCATCATCAGATAGGTCGACTGTCTCATCTAATGAGACTTGACCACTTTGAATTGCCTTAGAGGTTCCTTTTACTTGTTCTTCTGCTTGCTCAGTTTTAAACTTCACAATGGTGGGAAGTGGAACATTATGTTGCAATTCCTTCTTAAATACTTCCCCACCTGCTCCCCTCAACATTATGGGAGTTTGCTTTATTTCACCTCTCATAGAAGTCCTTGGTTTCTTAGGTGTAGTGGCTACCACCTAAGGTGCTTTTCTCTTCCTTGTGAAGGATAGAGGGGCTTCTTCTTCTTCAGATTCTTCTTCCAAAGGAATATCCTTCTCTTTATTCTTCTGTGAGGCTTGATCCTCCTCATATGCAATAGTAGGTTGTGCAGTTGGCCTCTAGATCTGTTTGGCCTTTTGTTTATCCTGAGGAGGCTGTACTGATGATGCTGATGCTTGCCCTGATCCTAATGCATCTTCAACTGGCACTATCACTCTTTCCACTATAACCCCTTTGGGTTCAGTATCAATCTTCTTTCCTCTTGGAGGTCTTTTGCTTTTCTCAGGAGGTGGTACCTTTTCTCCTTTAGTCTTTCTCTTCTCAATTAAGAAGTCATCATATTCATCCTCAGGAACTTCCTGTCTCTTCTTCTTATTATCAGCAGTGATGACAATGCCTTTTTTCTTTAGTACATTTATCTGCTCATCCACCCAAGCTTGGGTTAGTTGTAATATCCTGCCTGTGAATGGATCTAAGGAGATATCCTCCTGTATATTGAGATCTGGGGTAGAGATGGTATCATTATATATCTTTTTCTCTTCATATTCATCAGCCATTTTCATTCCATCATCTTTCTTCAGTTGTGCTGGGATGGAGATGCAATCAAAGGTCTTGATTTGATTAAGTGTTAACCTTTGATACCTTCTTCTTCGGGCTTCAGCTTCATCTTCACAATCTGCCCAGAAGTCTTCAAGATGTCTTCTATGAATAGGCTTCCCCATGATCTTTTGCATCCTCCCATATGAATCATATGATCTCTTTAATGGAAATGGCTAGAAATTTATCATATTTAGACCAGATATGGCCTTCTTTATACTCTCAGAATCTGGGCACATATACCAACCCATTGCAATTAGAAACAAAACTGGTGGAAGCTTGTTGTTTGCCTTATAGGCATTCAATATTGTAGAGATTTGTCTTAGAAATTCCATTAGGACAACTACATCTGTAGGGTACCTTGGGAGAATGAGAGGCTCCCACTCAAAAACTTCAATCCTGATATAGGAGAAAGTGGCAAATTGGATAAACCAGGCTCCATGCCTATAGATAACTTCTTGAGCCTCCATGCTCAATCTCTTGGTTCTATCTTCTTCCATTGTTCTCACCAGGTGCATAGAGAATGCATCATTTACCAGCTTGTAATCCTGGAGGTAATTCACTCTTTGCAGTTGGGGATGATGATCCCATATGTGTGCATCATTGGTTGTGCCTCCAATTTTTCCATCTGTAATCAAGGCATCAAATCTACCCTTGTAGGCACATGAATAAACTATATATGATGTCATGGAGAAGGAACAATCTGGACCCCCTAGATTCATCAGCTGCTCATCCAAAGCATCACTTATCATTTTGGCCCACATTGGCTTGTTATCCATGTAGAGACACATTAGGATGACTGCATACATTGAGTCCCTAAAACTTCCAGCATCAGGCTGGCCTATCACTCTGCTGAGCATGGCTATCATGTATTGGTACTCGTCGTCAAAGTCATACTTATATAAATGAACCAGAAGTTTAGCTGCTGTAGTATAGGGACTATTCTTCACCCTCTATTAATACATCTTCTTCCTGGAAGACTTCTTGTTGTTCTCGTACTCTACTTCTGATTTCTTCAGATCTATGTTGGCAACCTTCTTGCCCAATGGCAAACCAAATGTAGCAGCAATACCCTTGATTGAAAGATTAGCATATATTCTACCTTGTTTTTCTACCCTCCTGGTTTGTGGGTTGTAGTTCCTCGCACACTCAATAATCAGTTCAGGGGTTTCCATGGAATATGGAAAACCAGCTGCATTCCACATTCCTGATATGAAGACTGCATCTAGTAGGGTGCTATTATTCTTTTCATCATTCATTTTGACTGACCAGGCAGCCAGATCTATATTCCCTTGGTGGGTATCGGTGATGGCACCATATTTGAACCGGACACCCTCAAGTTGAGCAAACATGGGCTTCAGAAATTTCACCTCTGACTTAGCCAGCCGTTTATCCACCATGGATGCTTGTAATTAACACAACTTGGTCTTACAATTGATACATATACAAGCATGCATATACATTACATATTCATTATTCATCATGCATACTATTATTCTTTCCACATTTCATTTATCCTGACATGTATAATTTGAAATTTCAAACTAGAAGACCCCATACTACCTGGATATGCGAAAGAGGACAACTAGAGGGTTTCAAATTACCTACTTGATGCACTTATCCTCTTGGTTATGCTAATGATCATCTGTAATGAATTCAATTACCAACAGTGCTCTCGTATCCCACTCTGGTACAAGCTATATGCGTCCACAGGTGGCCTTATGAGGATTTGTAAGATCAGAACTCTGTAGGAACTTGTTTTATCACAGGGTAAGTGTGAAATGAATCTGTAAATCACTTTTAACCTCTTCTCTTAGGCAAATTAGGGCAACTTAGGGTGAATTAAACGCAACATCTAATTTTCTCGTATGAAACTTCTGGATCCTGCCAAGTGTATGCATCAGGTTCATAATCGGCGGGAACCACCTACCATATCTGCATGCATTTAATGTTATGGCAGTGAGGCGCGGGGTGATCTCTAAATATCAGGTGATATTCTAAATATTGGGGGATATTGAGAGTATGACCCCCTTAGTATAATATGATCATCCATTTTAGGTAGAAAGACCTATGTCGAAACATCGAGTCAGGTTGAGAATATCGAGTGATATTCAAAATACCAGGGGATGTTTGGAATGTCTGGTGATGTTTATAATATCAGCCCCTGGACTAAAGTGACTTCTCTCAAAATATCAGGGTGACATCAACAAGGTAATGACTTGGTTTATCGTTGTCGCACTATGATATCACCGTCATGTTATGTAGGAAAGGTCATGTTTGGAAATATACCTCCGTGAGGTAAAAAGGATGGTAACGTCATCAATATGTTTATTTCTTTGTTTATCAAGTTTGGATGATGTCAGCAGGACATTGGTTCAGGGTGATATTTTATGACAGGCAAATATTTCAAATATCGGGGTGATATTTAAATATCTGGTGATGTTCAAATGTCAGGTGATATTCAGGAATATGACCTTCACAAAATACATGATGTTTTTTGTCGGGAAGATATTGTTATCACATAAAGTTGACGTCCAGATATTCTGAGCAAATGATTTTATCGGGTAATAATATGGATCGGGGTGATCTTTCGTAAGATGACTGATATTGAGAAATATGATCCTCCCCCTCAGAATATGAAGTTTGACCAGATCTTTGACTCATCATAACTTTTGTTCCCTAAGGAATATCTAGGTGATCCAAAAGGCAAACCTGCATGTAATTTTGTACTCTATCTACCCATGAGGTTACTAACATGAAATATTAACTTTGAAAAAACTGACCTCATCATGATTGCTTACCTAGTCCCCTTTATGTAGGATCATCTGCACTGTCCTACTTTTACCAGACTACCAGCAAACAGAAAACACAAGCAAAGCCAAACAAAAAGTTGGCTCCTTGTTTTGTCAAGTCAAAATGGGGTGTGTTGTGCAACCACACAACAACTTGCCACCAAAGAAAACACCAAAATTCCAATGATTCAAGTGATGTGAACACATTATAACATAGCATTCTAACTCTTTCTAAGTATAAGTATCATAATCTTTCTGAATGATAAAATGTCCTCATGGTAACAATGCTAACAAAGGATCAATAATGTGCAAATGATTAATTATCCTCATCTTAAAAGCAAGTTGAAAACATGAGTAACTGGTATTAAGCTACATAGTTGGAGATCATCCCTCATAGCCAACTTGGATAGAGCCTTGCTACCAACAGGCATCTATAGCCTCGACAGGGTTATCTATACAATCCCCCTGAGTAGAGCCCCACTACCAGCAGGCGTCTATAGCCCTGGTAGAGTTACTTAGATGGCCTAATTTTATTATTATATTTTTTTTTATTTTTAAAATTTATACTTCATATATCTGATATCATCATGTAAGCTCAAAATGCAAGGTATAGTCACTTGTTGTTTTAGGTTGGAGATTGCATTGGTAGCAAGGGAGTCCCTTTAGATTTTTCACTTAACACCTATACTTGTGTGTTCAACAAACCCAAGGCTATTAGGTGAGTCATTATAAAGAAATCACTTTAGTTAGGAAAAGGCACCTTGATGACAGGATATCACAGACCTGATCATGATGACTTACCTAAAATGAGTCACAACCTATATATAAATGTGTTCTCATCACTTGAATCTTAACAATTTTGTTATTTTTTGGGGTGATGAGCTTCATCATCCTAACTAACCAAAACCAAAACTCAACAAGCAAGCAAGGTAAAAATAAAACAAAAACACTATACAAACAACTATACAAATATACATTATGATACACATGACTATCATGAAGCTACTCAGGCTTGGAAATAATGTTTGAGGAACTATCCATTAACTGGTAATGGAACATCCTCATCTATCAAGTTCTTAAGCCTGAAAGTACTATCTCCTAAGATCCTAGAAATTTGGAAGGGACCTATCCATAATTTATCAAACTTACCATGGTCTCCTTTCTTCTCATGGGCTTTATCCCACATCAGGACTAAATCTGATATCCTAAATGCTTTAACTTTGGCTCTTTTGTCAAACCAGCATTTGACAATAGCCTGATGTTTGGCAAATTGATCAATTGCCTAACTTCTTTTCTCTTCTAGGTGCATCAGCTGAAGCAACCTGACTTCTTGGTTATTGTCTATGCCTAGGTACTCTTGGGCAAACTGCAAGGTATGAATCTTCAGGTTAATAGGGAGGATTGGATCCACCCCATAGACTAGATGATAAGGTGAGTTTCCTAATGTAGCCTTGTTTCTGGTTCTGTCTACCCATAAGGCATACTTCAAAAGTGTATTCCATTCCCTAGGGTTCTTGTCTACTAACTTCTTTATGATATTCAGCAAAATTTTGTTAGTGGATTCTACCAATCCATTCCCTTGGGGATAATAATTAGATGAGAACTTCAATATGATCCCATAATCAAAGCCCCAACTTGACAATTTGGTTGAAGTAAAAGCAGAGCCGTTATCACTTACCAGAGCATAGGGAACGCCATACCTGGTGATTATGTTACTTTCTAGAAATATGATGACATCTTCTACACTATAAGTCTTGCTGCTAGTGGCTTCAGTCCACCTGGTACAATAATTAGTAATTGTTAAAACATACCTGTGGCCTGAAGATGATGGAGGATTAATAGGTCCTATAAAATCCATGCCCCATTGTGCAAATGGGCACGCCTCCATCACTAGTTGCAAAGGTTGTGCAACATATCTCTCTGTTGGCAGCAACTTGACATACATGACAGCATTTAATGTGCTCAGCTATATCCCTGAAGATTGTAGGCCAATAATATCCTGCTCTAAGGTTAGCATGTGTTGTAGTCAAGGATGAGCCATGTGCTGTTCGAAACTTGTCATGTAGCTCTGATAAAACTTTATCTACTTCTAGCTTTTCTAAGCATCTCAAGTATATTCCTTCATAATTTTTCTTGAAAAGTACTCCTTCTTTCATCATGTACTTCTGGGACTTTATCTTCAAGGCTCTTCTATGTGAAGCCTACAGTCTAGGAGGACATCTTCCAGTAATCAGGATGTGCCTAATATCTGAATACCACTCTTCATTGTCTCTAGCATTGATAACATACTGCTGACTTGTGATGTTTGGATCAATCTTTGATATCATTTGGCTTAAAGCCTGTCCTCTTACCATCTTCATGGGTGTAATCTCCATGTCATATTCTTGTAAAACTGTGATCCACTTAGCCCTTTTTTCACCAGACTCACTTTGCATTAACAGCATCTTCACTACTGCATCTAGCACCACGGCAATCACCTTGCTTCTTAAGATATAATGCCTAAATTTCTTTACTGCTCTGACCAAAGCAAGTGCCTGTCTTTCAACATCTACATATCTCAATTCAGCATCCTTGAAAGGGTAGCTCATGAAGGCAATTGGTTTCTCTTCTTTTTCTTCATTTCTCTGAGTTAGCACTGCTGTAGAGGTATGTTCTGAAGTAAATGAATAAATATAAAAGTCTCTAGTATAGTCTAGACTGATAAGGACAGGAGCATCAGAAATAGCTTTCTTTATGTCTTCAAAGGCTACCTTGGCTTCTGATGTCCACTCAATCTTTGCATCCTTCTTCAGCATAGCATTTAAAGGCTTGACTATTTCTGCAAAGCCAGTGATGAATTTTCTAACAAAATTTATCTTACCAAAGTAAGATTTGAGCTCTTTCTTGCTTCCTAGAAGCTATAATTTCATAATGGACTCCACCCTATCAGGATCAATGATAATCCCATTTTCAGTTATCAGGTGGCCCAACAACTTTCTTGTTGTCACCCCAAATATGCATTTCTTGGGGTTCAAGGATATCCCATACTCTTCACATTTTTTTAATACATTTCTGAGATCTGTTACATGGTTGCCTCTCTCTTTAGAGAACACTGTTAAGTCATCCATGTAAATGACTATACATTTTCCTATTAAGTCTCTGAAGGCTATGTCCATTGCTCACTGGAATGTTGCTCCAGCATTTATCAACCCAAATGGCATACGTCTATATGCAAAGATCCCCCACTTTGTGGTGAAGGCAGTTTTCAATCTGTCAATCTTGTCAACCATTACCTGATTATAACTAGAAAAACCATCTTGGAATGACATTATTTTAGCACCATTTACAATCTACAGAACTTCATCCAATGAGGGTAAAGGATAATTATCCTTCTTTGATGCTCTGTTCAGGTTCCTGAAGTCTACACATAGTCTGATGTCTCCATTCTTCTTTCTCACTGGCACTAGATTAGCCACCCAAGTGGAGTGCCTCATAGGAAATATGATCCTGGCATTTAACAGCTTGACTTCTTATAAAATTATTGGTTCAAGCAAAGCATTGACTGGCCTTTGCTTCTGTCTGAAAGGTTTAGCATCTGGCTTGAGAGGTATATTGTGAGTTATGATTGATGTGTCATATGTCTTCAACTCATCATAAGTCCATACAATGTCATGTATATAATCTTTGAGGGCCTGAGTTATTCCTTCTAACTCTTCTGGTGTGCAAACCTTACCAATCAAGACATTTCTCTTGTCTTCATTTTGTCCAACATTCACTTGTGAATATTGACCTCCATTAGCCTTGGGAAGATCCTTTTGCTTCAACATATTATTCAAGTCAAAGGCTCTTTCTAACTCAATCATACCTTTGGGAATCCTGTTGCTAGGTAGCTCTAATATTTCTTCTTCTTCCCAAATGTGATCTTCCACCTTATTCTCGTCTATGATCTGAGCATCAAATATATCCCTGTTGGATATGAAATCAAGGATATTCTGATCATCTTCAAAAACCTGGAGGTTAGTAACATTATCAGGTACTGATGGCACTGATACCAGCTCTATTGAAAATCTCTTTAGGCCTAATATAGACAATGGCTCCAAGGTACTAGCAACCTGGGCTAGAGCATCTGCTCTATGGTTCTGTTCTCTGGGTACATGGGTGATATTAAATGCATCAAAGTCTTCAATCAAATCCCACACTCTGTGTCTATAATTTGACAATTTCTTATAATTGCAAGAGTAAATTCCTCTTACCTGTCTGACAACTAATTCTGAGTCTCCAAAGACATGCAAAATTTTCACCTTCTTCTTGAGAGAAAATAGTATCCCATGAATCAGAGCTTCATACTCTGTCACATTGTTAGTGTAGGGGAACTGTAGTCTGTAAGCAGCTAAGTAGGACTTTCTTGATGGATCAATGAGATCAATCCCTACTCCAGCTCCTTGTTTGGACTTGGATCCATAAAATCTTAGGATCCGGGGTTTATCTTTAGCAGGAGGTTTAGCTGAACCTTCCTTTTTCTTTGCAGCTCTGGCCACTGCACCACCTGATATCCATTTTAACTTAGGTATTTTAGCATTCTTAGACTTCATCTTTTCTTTCTTCTGGGAAGCTGATTCTTCTTCTTTCTTTTTATCATTAGGAGGATGATCTTCTGAATTATACACTTTGTGCCTCTTTAACATATGTAAACATAGTGAACAAGCAGTCTATGAGTGAGGTGCCTCATGCAACCTACACCACCCTTTAGTTAGTGCATCCTGTGGATGCTTCTTTTGTTCTATCATCTTTTTAATTTCTCCTAATAAAAACTCCTCAAATCTGGTCAGGTTACTACCCCTGTCTTCATCAAATAATTCATAATCTGACTCCATTAGACAATCACTTCCTGGGATGATTCTCTCTTTCTTCTTAACATTTATCTGGTCATATACCATAATTTCTTTTGTTCTCCAAATATGATCCTCCTCATGATTTATTACCCCACTTGTGCTTCCTACAGAAAACAAACAAAAATCAATATCATCATCATCACTAGATGCGGAACTTACCTCAGATGATGATGATCGCTCACTGCATGTCTGCTCCAGCTCCATCATATCTAAGCATGTTTCACAATTTTTTTCTGAATGTGCCTTGTCGTGTAACCTACACCAGCCATCAATCAAAATGTCATGAACATGTATATTTAATAATTGATAGCGTTCTAGTTGTTTGGACAGATGCATCTCAAAATTTTTGAAGCGATCTACTTTTGTTTCATCTCCATGATCACTATCAAGCTCCGTAGTCAAGAGGTCCTCTTGATGATCATCATCATGATGATGAAAGTCAAGCATCAAGATGTCTTCTATCCTGATAGTCTACGATTTAATGGCATAAACTCTAGGTTCAACATTCACGTACACGATCTTGTTTTTTTTGTTGTATTCGGTGATCATGTGCTTCATTCTAGGCTCAGCATCTACTCTTATCTGGTTTGGTATACCTTTCCAAGGTAACCACATATAACTGAAGTCAGTGGACATATATCCATTGAGAGTTTTAGACCAGTCTCTACTGAGCAACATCCCGTATGTATCAGGTATATCTACCACCTCGATGTCAATATAGTACTGAATCCTAGGGTTAGATGCCAGTTGCATGTGAATGTGAGTTAACTCCCCTACCACACTTACTTTTGTTTTATCTAGTTGTGTCACCTTCTTTAGGGACTTAGCAGGATGCCATCCTAAAGCATTGCATATAGACAAGGGCATGACATTTGTAGATGCACCTGAATCTACCAAACAGTTGTGTAAATTCTTGCTAAACATCCTTATGGTCAGGAGGAAAGGTGGTGACTCACTTTTGTCCCTGTACAAGGTCATGTGGGAGGTTTCTACAGCTTGGACAATAGCTGGCACTTTATGTTTGACAGTGTTATCTTTAGCAGTATGATCTCTATTGCTAGGCTGACCTGGGGAATGATTATCTTCTCTAGGAGCAAGATCATCTAGTGACTTCATAAATGCTTTCTTAATTGTAGGAGTTTTCAACAACTCTGATAAAGATAGGCTGATCTTTACCTTCTTCATCTCATCTGCTAGATATGTGACTAGTTTGTCAGATTCATGAGGTAGGCCAACACTTTTGATACTGTGTTTTGTGGTGACAGATACTATGCATTTACCTTTGGAAATCCCAGATTGTTACTTGCCTTGGGATCAGGAGGTGTGTTAAAATTATTTGGAGGCAAGGAACTGGTTAATGGACTAGTAGGTCTGTTGGAGTTACTTCTCAGATTATAATTGTGCTTACCCTGATATTGCTGCTGGTAAGCATGCACCTCTTCAGGCTCATTGGATGGCTCATTCTCATCCTCAAAGGGGAAAACATAATTTGACTCAAAAGCCATGGTAGATTCTTCATGTGCCAGGTTGTAATTCTGGTGGGATGACACAGTCTACTTATGATGCTAATTAGTATAACTTTCCAATACAAATGCAAAGTCATATCCACAAGGGACAATTTCATTTCCCTCCACCTGAGGTGGATTTCCAGAAGTATTAGACACTTGTGTCTGGAAAATGCTAGCAGCAATTCTAAATTGTGGACAGTCTAATTCTACATGAGCATTTGTATTGTGTATTCTACACCAATTGGTGAGGGCTACCTCAGTAAGATTGACTCTAGTAGTCTGTTTGGTTTTGCCAGGTGGCTGATTATCTAGAGGTGATGGTAGTGAGCCATTATTTGGCCTAGAGTTCCATACTCTAGGCTAACTTGGAGGATTGTTGTTACCACCATTATTGTTGAAATTATTGTTGTTGTACCCCCTATCAGGATAACTAGGTCTGTCATTGTTATAGCCTCTATTCTGGTTAGGCTGAGAATAGAAGTTGTGACTTCTCAAATGAGTGATCTCAATTGTAAGCTTCCTTAGCTGAGATGATATTTCTTTGATTTCTTCTTTCTCCTCCTGAGCTTTAGCCACTACATTTTTGGTTTGAGGCTTGAAGAAAGAAGATCTAGTGTTATTGTTCTGATCCACACCCTGGGGTGTCGGTGTTTGTGTAGGGTACTGTGGTACTTGGCCATTCCCATTAGGAGGTGGCATGATGCTTAATGGAGATATCTGCAGAGGCACTGGCATGACTATTGGAGGCATCATAGCTCCATTAGGATATTGCTAGGCAAGATATGCAGGATATCCAGGCGGTGTAGGAAAAACTATGTTTAGTGTTGGAGCAGGTATCAGCTACTGATTGACTTTGATAGCCTCTTGAAAAGCCCATGCCAAAGTTGTGATTTCAGGATGTGCTCTCTTGATGAACATGGAAGTCAAAGGATCCAAAGCTGAATAATAAATACTCTTGGCAGCAGCATCTGCTACAGTATATGGGGTAACTACCTTGGATAGCATTTTCTAGAACCTAGCGTTGAAGTTGGCAATAGGTTCACCTTCAAATCTTTTGATTGTAGCAAATAGGTGATAGTTCATTGAAGTATCTATTGGTACCTTGTGTGATCAGTGAGATTAAATGAATAATTAAACTAATCTAATGCAAACAACACATGATTATACCTTCATTTGAAACGTCACAAATCCATGCGGGAAGGAGTTGCACCCATAGAGCTCCTCAAGATTGTTCCCGTGATCAGTGTGACTAATGTGGATTGCTCAAAGCTTTTCAACACAAATGTAGATGAGAGACCAATGGATGGATAGATTAGATGGGATGGAGGCAAGATTTTGACATTATGATAGTGGGATGAGGGAGATTTTGGAGTGATTTTGGTAGAGATTTGATGCATAAAGGAGTCTCTCCCAAATGGCTTGGAGAGGGTTTCATTTATAGAGTTTTGGGAATGAGGATGGAGGGTCAGGATTAGAAGGTGAGATCAAGGGCTAGGAATCAATGAGAGTTAGGGTTAGGATTGGGTTCATAGCCTTGTGACAAGTGTCACAAGGAGAGTGGATGAGGGAGATCAAGGGTTGAAACTTGGTCAATGGGATTGGAGGACTCTCATTAAAAGTGAATTTTAAATTCACATGGGGAAAGGTGTGGAGGATTAAAATGAATAAAAGATTCATTTTGGGAAGAGGGGACATGACGAGTGAGTTTTTAATTCACCTTTATGTGGAGATGTGAAGATGGTACTCTTACATGTGTAAGAGAGTGATAAATGAGGGTTAAGGGGGATTTGACCCTTTGAATAAAAGATTGATTTTTATTCAAAGGTGCATGGAAGAAGGGGATAAGCAAGGTTAATTGAGTGTTTAGCTTAATTAACCTAGGTCTAGGGGATAGGTAGGCTAGGGTAGCTTAGGGTAGGTCAATTAGTAGGCTAGATCAATTAGATAACCATGATTTATCTAATTAATGAGGATTAGGAAAAAGGACAATTTAACTAAATAAATATTGTGAATATTTATTTAATCAAATGAGGATAATGTTGTAAGGTAAAAGTGATAAATTAAATGAATTAATTTATCACAAGGAATGGGTAGATGGTCAAGATAGACAATGAGGGATAAATTAATTAAATAAAATGAATTTATTTAATTAATAGGAGGAATAATGAGGGTGTAGAGATATGGAAAATTAGTTTGCAAAGCAAGCCAATTTTAGGTGTCTACATTTGCCCCTCTTTGAGATGGTGTTGCAGCTAAGTAACATCATTTTAAAGAAGTAAAAACATAGAGTTAGATTGGATAGAAAAATGATTTTGGCTTAGAAGAATAGAGTAAGGTTGGGGATAATTGGTAAGGATGATGCCCCCTCGAGAGGATAGGCGGGTTGCAAGAACACGATTGTGCTCTCAAAATGGATGGAAGAGATTGGTTGGAGTGGTTGGAGGATAAGTGGTGAGATGAAAGGATGATGATGGTGAGAGATTGATTGGTGGATGATCATTGTGTTGAAAATTGATTTAGAGCAATCCTAGGTTTGATATAGCAAAGTGGATATGTTCACCAAGGTATAGAAGACTAGGGTGATGATGTTTATCCAACATTTGCATGGACTAGACACGTAGACAAAGGGATGATCTCATGCATTGCCCAAGATAGTACAACCTTGTCTTGACGAGGGAAGGGGACTCATACCATAAGTCCTTAGTACAAAAAAGGTATGATGAACCTTAGATGCATAAGGAGACCAATATGCTAGAACCGACCCTATGATCAACAAGATATGAATACTAGCTTGGAGTAATGAAACCAGCCCACAAGCATAGCATACCACAAGCAAGACTATGCCCCATTCTAGATGTTTTCGCCACATAGCATGATATAGTGAGATCAAGGTAGCTTTGATGTGATCTTCGAATAGGACAAAAGATAAAAATCAAAAACAAAAAGACCAATGAACCAAAACAAATAGCCATTGTCTCTATTGCCAAAATGGATAATGATTGGATAGATTCTGCCTATCGTAGGAAAGATATATCCTAAGGCAAGAATTGGTTGATGATTGGATCATGATTAGTTGATGTTGTAAGATTGGCTCAAGATATGATGGTGACAAGTTATGGTTGATGCTGATTTGATAGTTGATGATTTTGATTAAGGGATGATGCTTTGATAAGTGATGTGATGCGTGGATCTAGTGTAAGCTCATTGAGGATAGATGGGTGCATCTTAGGTACCTGAGTACTGGAAACTTCCTTCGTATTCCAGACTGCCTACATACCCTGTATCCACGGGATCAAGGCACATTAAGATGCGGGCGATGATGATATGTAGTTCTGATTTGTGATGATGATGTGAGATGATGATAGATGTGATGATGTGATGAATGATTGAATGATGTGTTGGATGATGAGATGTTGATGGAGCAATGTTGATTTCATGATGGATATTTTTGGGATTTTAAGGATTTTTTGATTTTTTTGGATTTTCTAATTTTTTGATGTTTTTTGGATTTTCTGATTTTGGAAAAGGAATGGTTTATTATGAGATGGTTGCATTGGCTTTCGTGTGGATGACCTTTATGTTAGATATCAATGACAAGGGAACACCAAGTCTAGAGGTGAGGGTGATGGGGTTGGATAGGGGGGTTGGCAATGAAAGGATGATGGATAACTGATTTGTGGTAGATGAATGGACAAGTGATAGGGATGCATGTTAGATAGATGGAAGATAGGGATGAGGATTTTCTCCAAGGGCTAGGTTGCAAGGAATCATATGCCCCAATGGTAGAATTTTGCATGATAGGTTCATGTTTGAGTGGATGGACTTTGTAGTAGATGGATAGAGGATATACTTACAAAGGGAGTATGCCAAGAGGTGTCCAAAGCATGTTGTTGATATTTTGCCCCTTGTCTTCATCAAGATCTAAGGAGGAGGATATAGTGGATAGAATGGATGGGGAATGATAGGGTGAATAGGGGATGGTAGATAGTAATATGATAAGATAAATAGGGGATAGTGGATAGGATATGCAAAAGGATGTTATGGATTTGGATGATTAGATGGTTTTGCCCCCAAGTGTAGGGATACAAAATGGATGGAGAAGGGATTACGCATGACACCCACAAGGGGTTTTCATCAAGGTACTTGCCCAAGGCACCACAAGGAGTGGTTTTCACCATTGGACGGATTTTTTTCTCTTTACTAATTTTTTATTTTTTTTTAATTTTTTTGCTTTTTTTTTTTTTTTTTTTTGGGACTCTAGCATCTGTTTCCATAGCAAGGTGAAGATGGTCCCATGTTGGATAGCATTATGGATTATGATTGCATGGATTGTTCGTAGATAGGAGAAGATGGAATGGATGGTGAATAATGGATTATGATGTGGATTATGTGGATAATGATGTGGACTATGCAGATTATGATGTGTATTATGCAAAAGCATGGACCATAGGAATGTGATGGGGAAGATATGTAGGATAGTGAACGAAAGATGGAGATATGGGGGTATGTGGGAATGTTAAGTGGTGGAGGGGAACCAAGACCAATGGCTGCACTCACCATGATGTATTTGGAAGCTTGTATTTTGGATGTGGAGTTGGGAGTAATGGGGATCGGGATGGAGGATTTTTGGATGGTCGATTTGGGGTTTTAGGGACCCAAATAGATTTAGGATTTATGGGATTTTTAGCTAGGGAGGGGGATGTTTGGGATTTTGGGGTAGATTGGGATGTGGATGCCTCATTTGTTTTGATTGATCTTTTTTTAGGGACCCACACCATTTTTGTTTTTGCTTTTTCTTGTGATGGTGTGGGCTTTGATAGCCTTTGGGATTTTTGATTTTGCTTGGAAGGGATAACATCTTTAGGCTTTTGTGCTTTATGAGTTGAGGCATTCAAATTTTTGAGTCCCATGGATTTGGGGGAAGCTTCATGTTTGAAAGATGTGTGCTTTGGTTGGTCTTGATTGGGGATTTTAGGAGATTTATGGGTGGAGGGTAAAAAGTGGATTTATGGATAAATGATTGAGGGGATTTGAGGATGGGGATGTTAGGAGTTGGTAGGAGTGGAGGTAAAGTGGATTTGATAGGGGTATTTGGAGTTGGAAGAAGTGGAGGTAAATTTGATGGAGGGAGATGGATGGTCACATGCTTTTGCAAATGATAGGATGATGGAGGAGGGATGGCAACATATGTTTTGGGGGTGCGATGAGATGCACCATGTTTGGGATTGGATGAATGGATTTTGGAAGGCGGGTGGATTGTACTAACATGTTCATGTTGTTTGTCTTGGGATGTATAGCCAAGACCATGTGAAGATGGATGGAATGTGGTGTGGATGGGCTCCAAGATGCCTTGTTCATGAAGGCCTAAGCCTTTGCCTTGATAGTTCATGTGTTGGAGTATGCGACATGCAATGGGATGTTTGTTGCTTTGGAAACAAGACGCAAATCCATTATTTATTGGAGAAAGATAGGTGGTGGATGGAAGTTGTTCGCCTCCTACAAGGGAGTCACCATGGATGAAAGTGCTTGTGCCAAGTGGATAAGGGGATAGATGTTGGATGGGATTGGTAGATGGAGGTGAAGGATTCATGGGGGATGGTGAAGGGGTGGTAGAAGATGGGGTGAGATCAATAAGTTGATCAATAGATGGGAGGGGATCAGGGATGGGATTAGATGGGATGGTTAGATCTTGATTAGGAGAAGGGGTTGATGTTTCCACATGCTTTGGATTTGATTCTTGACATAGCTTATGTGCTTGGATAGAAGTGGGAGTGACTTGGATAGATGTGGTGGGTGGTTGGATGGATGTGATAGGTGCTTGACTTATGTGTTCTTGAACATGGATACATGATGGTTCTTGACTTATGATAGGGGATTGTTCAAGAGATTTGGTGGATGTTGGATTGCATGAGGGTGTTTGATTCCTTGCTAATAGCCAATGGATGACATCCTTCATGAGTGTATGGGTGGAAGAACAATATAATGGATGGATAATGATGGTGGATGGTGTAGAAATGGTATTGGGATTGGATAGGTGGGTGATAGGATTAGGTAGTGATGGTTCGTGGGTAGGTTCAAGGATAGGTGTTGGATTTGATGGTGGATTAGATGGTGGATGAGTGATAGGGATTGGTGGATTGGGAGATACATAAGGTGATGGATTAAGGTTGATAAGGTTGGAGGGATATTGTGATGGGAGGGTTGGAGGATGGGGATTAGGAGATGGGGGATTTGGTTGTTGATATGAGGTTTGGATTTCGGATATAAGGTGTGCGAGATTGGTGTTCCCTTGATCAAAGTTAGCATGACAAAGGTTGGGGGATGGATAAGGTGGAGGTATTGATTGGTTGGATAAGTATGATGGCATGGATGGGTAAGGGGGTGGTGATTGATATGAGGGTAAAGGTTGATATGATGAAGGTTGATATGATGGAAGTTGATATGATGAAGGTTGATGGGAGGTTGATGGTGTGGATATATAAGATGTAGGTTGGTATGAAGGTTGAAAGAATGACGATTGATATGATGTGGATGGGGATGATGTGTAAGATGTTTGTTGATATGATGAAGGTTGGATAGGGGATTGGGATTCTCCAATGATGAGGTGTGCTAAGGGCATATCTTTAATTGCATTTTTGAATTGTTCCTTAGCATTAGGATCCATGTTCTCATAGGCTTGTCTACGTCTTTGTAATTGTTGTATTGTTTCATAAAGATCCATTTTGTTGGAGAGAGTATGAGATGATGGGGATGATGGATGATTGTGATGGTGGGATGAAAATTTTAAGACCTTAAGATGATTTGTTTTGATTTGATTTGATTTGATGAATGGTTCTCTATGCTTAAGATAGACTAATGATCTTAAGCAAGAGGGTTGATTGGGTTGGTTTGATTAGGTGATTGATTAAGTTCTTGATTTTTGATTGGGTTGATTTGGATTTGGAGTTTGATAATGATGTGGGGGATTTGGATAATGATTGGGATTGATGTTGATTTTGGATTGGATTTGATTTGGATGAGATGGGATTAGGATGATGTTGATGAATTGGATTAAGGGTGATGAGAGTGATTAGGATAAGATTGGATTGAATGATTTGGATGATGATGAGGATAAGATAGGTGGTTAGGATGATTGGGATGAAGTGGATAAGAATGATTAGGATGATGAAGATAGATTATGACTAGAGAAGAAGTGGATTAGAATTTGATCAAGCTCAAATAAAGGGATTTGGGTAAGCTCAATGTATGGGGTTTGATAAATGGGGGGATGGTTTAGCGGTGTTGGGATGGCGCTGAAATAGAGAGGAAATGGTTCTAAAGGATGTGAATGGTTGGATTGATGGATGAATTTGATTTTTGTTGGCAGGTAGACAAACAATCTAGCACGAAGACACAATGGTTAAAGGTTTGATTTATGAAAAATGTGACAATCAAGCATGTACAACCTTAAGGATTTGGGCCACTAAAACAAAGGTTCATAGTGGGGGAACATCCAGGGGATCGGCACCTTACGAGCATCTGATAAACCACTTAAGGTTTTGACTAGCTCTACTAGGAGTTTAATATACCTCAAGGGTACTACTTCCTTTCAAGCTAGCACCGAATGGTAAGCGCTCATACCGATTAGACTTGGCTTTTGCCTTATCCTCAATTTACATATAGCGGACCAGATGAAAGTACCGCTTGGGGTCACCAATGAGTTCTCCGAATGGATGTGTCTCAAGGGCAGGCCCACATCCTAAAAAGAAAAATAGAATAGAACCATTTCTCTTCACCTAAGATCCTTTTGAAGGCAAGTGGAGAGGATACTTTGATTCTACCCTATGGGATAACACCAATGTGCAAGTGCACAAGACATAGCAAACAAGAGCTAATGTTCGTTTTAAGCCCAAATTGAAAATGTGCTTAAAGTTGTTTGTTGCAAGTAATGATTAATTTTAGTTGCACCAAAATCAAATGTTCTTTACACTAAGGCACTCAAAGATTCTTTTTAGGTGCACCAAAATGAAATGTTTGATTTGTAGATAATATGCAAGGGTTCATTTTAAGTTACAAATGAAATGTTTTAAACAAAGATGAAAGAGCCCTGCAAAAAGACTTGTTAGTATCCTCAAGATGATATTGGTGACCTGCAAGCAAACTGTCAGTCCCTGCACAGAACACAAAAAATAGTCTTAGAAAATAGCACTAATATAGAGGTAAGATAGCACCAATCTAGATAATAGTGCCAATTCAGACAATAGCGCCAATACAGACACTAAATAGTGCCAATACAGATAATAATGCCAATACAGACAATAGAGCCAATACAAAGGTAAGATAGCGCCAATCCAGACAATAGTACCAATATAGACAAACAATAGCGCCAATACAGAGGTAAGATAGCACCAATCCAAACAATAGCACCAATCCAGACAATAGTGCCAATACAGAGGTAGGATAGCACTAAACTATGTTTTTGCCTTAGTTTACAGTCTGCAGTGAGAAAGATAGCGTTGAACTGGGTGACGATAGCGCCAAAACGTGTCTGAACTCGTTCATCCTGCAAAAAGAAAAATGTTTTTTTCTTCTAGAGAAAATTTGGCATAATCTCCCCTTGTTTAATCAACATTCCTGCAAAAATCGAGAGCATTTTGACACGAAAACAGCAGAAAAATGCTTTAAAAGAGACATGTGAGTGGAAGTTAGAAAAAAAAATGCTCCGCAAAAATGGCGCTAAAACAGTAGATAGCGCTAAAATGAGCCAAGGATAGCGCCACTGCGTAGGGTGGATAGCGCTAATCTGTAAAAAACACGTCTTTCAAAAAAAAACTCATGAGATAGTTAGATTGGGACCTTGTGGGTCCCACCGGGCATGCCAAATGTGATCAGTGAGATTAAAATGAAGATAAAACTAATCTAATGCATAAACAAAACGATTATACCTTCATTGAAACCTCACGAATCCATGCGGGAAGGAGATGCACCCAAGAGCTCGTCAAGATTGTTCCCATGATTAGTGTGACTAATGTGGATTACTCAAAGCTTTTCAACACAAATGTAGATGAGAGACAAGTGGATGGATAGATGAGATGGGATTGAGGCAAGATTTTGACATTATGATAGTGGGATGAGGGAGATTTTGGAGTGATTTTGGCAGAGATTTGATGCATAAAGGAGTCTCTCCCAAATGGCTTGGAGAGGGTTTCATTTATAGAGTTTTGGGAATGAGGATGGAGGGTTAGGATTAGAAGGTGAGATCAAGGGCTAGGAATCAATGAGAGTTAGGGTTAGGATTGGGTTCATAGCCTTGTGACAAGTGTCACAAGGAGAGTGGATGAGGGAGATCAAGGGTTGAAACTTGGTCAATGGGATTGGAGGGCTCTCATTAAAAGTGAATTTTAAATTCACATGGGGAAAGGTGTGGAGGATTAAAATGAATAAAAGATTTATTTTGGGAAGAGGGGACATGACAAGTGAATTTTTAATTCACCTTTATGTGGAGATGTGAAGATGGTACTCTTACATGTGTAAGAGAGTGATAAATGAGGGTTAAGGGGGATTTGACCCTTTGAATAAAAGATTGATTTTTATTCAAAGGTGCATGGAAGAAGGGGATAAGCAAGGTTAATTGAGTGTTTAGCTTAATTAACCTAGGTCTAGGGGATAGGTAGGCTAGGGTAGCTTAGGGTAGGTCAATTAGTAGGCTAGATCAATTAGATAACCATGATTTATCTAATTAATGAGGATTAGGAAAAAGGACAATTTAACTAAATAAATATTGTGAATATTTATTTAATCAAATGAGGATAATGTTGTAAGGTAAAAGTGATAAATTAAATGAATTAATTTATCACAAGGAATGGGTAAATGGTCAAGGTAGACAATGAGGGATAAATTAATTAAATAAAATGAATTTATTTAATTAATAGGAGGAATAATGAGGGTGTAGAGATATGGAAAATTAGTTTGCGAAGCAAGCCAATTTTAGGTGTCTACACCTTGAACCTATCAGTGAAAGCTTTCTCTAGGATAGCTCATGATCTGACAGAACTCTGACCGAGACTAATATACCAATTATAAGCCTCTTCCCTGAAGGAAAAAGGAAATAATCTGCATACAACGTCTTGATGCTCTATTCTGGCCCTACAACAGGCTTCTTTGAAAGTTCTGATATGATCATCAGCATCCTGATAAGGATGATATTTTGGATAGAGTTTATCCAGATTCTTTGGCAACTCATCATATGCAGTGAAGGTTAAAGGTGACTCTGCTGCAAAGAATGACATTGTAACCGGAGGAGGTTGAGCTTGTGGTACAGTTGGTTGAGGTTGGATAGGAGGTGTCACAGATAGTCCAGAAGGTATTTGCAAACCAATTGGAGTTACAAGAAGAGGCTCTGGTGAAGCTCTTGATGCGCTAGATCCTGGAGTGTGATGGATGTCCACAGTTCTAGGTCTGAACCCTCTAACAGGTAATTCGTCGAAAGGTCCGGTGGATCGTGATCGGGTATTTATCCCGTGAGCTAGGATTTCTCAATTTTGAGGCAAATTGGTTGGAACTTTGTAAATATCAGTTGGAATATACCAGCAGTGACTATATTTATGGTCAGGATTGGAAATTGGCCTAGTATTTACAGAATATTTGTAGCTATACTACAAATATGAGATGATTTTTTGTTTGGCAACACTCACAGGTTGATATCAAGTTTTGAGAGTAGGATACCTCAAAGCTTGGACAAATTCTCCCAAAATAAGACCAATCTTTGTAGATACATGCTGATCTATTGTAAAGATTGCAATATTTATGACTGATTTCAAAAACTTTACACAAGATTAGCGCATATCAACTCGGAACAACAAATATTTGCGTCTAGCTTAGAAATTTAATGGTGTCTGAGTGTTACCTTATAATCTTTATCATCACCTGAATAACTGATGATGATCTTCATCCAATGGCCCTCCTTCTAGCGCCAATTTATGTTGATCATGATATTAGTCATAAACAAACATAGAATAAAAGTACACATTAACCTTTATTCATCTTGAAAGATATGATGAATTCAGGGAATTCATGATCTCAAGTCTCCGTTGATTAGGTCTTAATCTTCTGAGGTTACTCAGAGGTTGATGTGTGTTGCTGTTTCTATTTTGGGGCCTTACGTAGATCTCATTAGTAAGATAATGTTTCCTATGATAATGCTACATAGAGAGTTATTCTACACAGGATATAATTCAAATATTATGTCTATCTTTAAATCTTTGCATGATATTTGTCATTTTGACATGCTTTAACCTCAAATATGCTGAATATGTTCAGTTATCTACGATATGTCTGCATATTTGTATTATTTGCTTAAGATTATCAATTATTTGCAATTATGATCATGAAATGCTCTGAAATTGAAAGAAATTGAAAGAAATACTTCAAATTAAACTTGAACCTTCAGCTATTGAGCCACATATACATCAGATACAGTCATGAAGAGAAAAAATCAAACCATATGTTCACCAAGACATTCCACAGCTAGATACAGTCGATGCTAACTTCAAAGGAAAGGTATGAAGACAACACATGCAAACTGATATGCAGTCCAAGGGATGCAACAAACCAAAGCATTTATCAAGAATTCACACATAGATTACTCAAGATTTATGATGGATTGTAATCAAAAGAGTCTTCTCATTCATTAAGTATACAACAACTTTGAAATGAGCCCTGCATATTTTAGTAAATAGATTTCAATTAAGTTTCAAATGTTTAAAATGAGGCATCCCTGTACCTTTTATAGAATAAGGTGAGGGAGCAGTTACAATTGATCTACGATCAAGATTTATCTATTTAACTCCATGTTTTAAATTTCATTGACTAAGTCAATCCTTTCCACATGACACAGGTTGCCAGCTGGCAACCATCTAGGCAACTTATACTTTCATAAGTACCTGATGCATATATTCCCTTCATGATGCATCCTCATCATCATCCTTATCATCATGATCATCACTTTCAACGCTTTTGCTATCTTCATCATCATGATGATTGTCTTCTTGAACATGGACCTGCATAGCTGTCCTGATATTCTCATATGCTTGCACTATCTTCTCCACCTCTCCACCATCATGAGTTCTCGCTTTGGTGATGGCATGTTTATGTACCTAATATTTTCTCTGGAGACATTCCAACTTATTCCTCTTGCTGCTAGATGTTTCATTATAATCTTCCACCTTAACCTTTATTCTCATTATTTTATCCAGCACTTCTTCTGTCAAGTGGTTGAGAGGGTCTTCAACAACTAGCTGGAAATTACTATGTAGAGCTTTGATGACAAACTCTTCATCCTAATTTTCTATCTTGCCTTCTACATCTCCTTCTAATGTTTCCAAAACTTCAGCCTCATGGGACATCATATCATGTAGCTTGCTGATATTCCTTAGTTTACTATTGAATCTTTTAAGCACATCACATTCAAATCTGACGTCTTTATTCCAGATATCAAACAATAGGGCTATGTTATTATTCAGTACTTGATTCTTTATTAGAATCTGTGGATCAATCTTCTTCATTTCATCCAAAATGCTCACCACCTTTTCTAACCGAAATGACCTCCTGCCAATCTCCATTTGTAGTTTATCTACCTTTTTCCTGGAGGTGCCTAAAGAATTCCACCTCTTTAAAGAGGCTTTTGCCACTTCTTCATCTCCATCGAGCGCAGATGACATCCATTTCAACATTATTATTGATTCATGTTTCATGAGGTTCAACTTGTTGACCTCCTCCTGTGAAATTGCAGTCTATGGGACTGCATGATCACTAGATGTATCGTCAGGGTTAATTAAGCCTCTTATATATGCATGCAGCTAAGCAATGTGCTCTTTATGCTGCTTATTCTTCTCTTTCTCTCTATTAACTATTTGAGTTAATGAATCAATAATGTCTTTACCTTCCTGGCCTTCCTGATCCTCATTGGTAAATCCCAAATCTACTGTAGTAATCTGGAATTCATCCAGAGTGATCTTGCCCTTTTCTTTATCAACTACAGGAACAACTACCTGGGTTGTTCTCCTGCCTGTGTCAGGATCCCTTCATATTACAGAAGTTATTCTAGCCTTCCTCTTTGGCTTTATCAGGGTTTCTAGAAATAATGTGGATACATCAAATTCCTATATCCCTATGCCTGACTCTTCCCCAATTTCTTTCTCGAGCCACTGAGGAATTGGATCTTTTGACTGTTGGTCTCCATCATGATGATGACACTGATCTTCGGTATCCACCATCATGTTTGATGGTGAGGGTGATCTTCTCTTTTCTTCCTCATGATGTTCCTCATGAAGGTGATCTTTAGGTATATCTTCCTGTTGAGAAACTTCCTTTTTTGGAGGGTGATCCTATTGATCATCGGCATGTTTATCATGATCCTAATCTTTTGCTTCCTCCATGGGTGTCTCATCTACCCTAGTGATTTCCTCATCATGAGTCATTTGTTTTCGTAGATATTACTGTATCTACCTTAGGCTCTTCCAGCTGATCTGCAGCTGTAATTTGTTCTGAAGCTGTAACAATTACCTCTTGTACCTTTAGGGTAGGATCATCTGATATAACCTTTTCTTCTCCTCCCTTATCTTGGACTTCAACTATCTTGAGTCCAACAGGTACTTCCTCTTATTGTTGCCCACCCATATCCAAAGTATGGCTCTCTATCTCTGCCATCTTTACCTCCTCAACATTTTCTTCCTTATCCTGAATACTTCCTTGATTTTCAAGACTTGCATCCTATCTATAGGTGAGATCAATTACTGTAGGACTGGTTACCTACTTAATCAACGTATCAAGCCCCATCTCTTGGGCTACCTTTTTCAGGCTCTTCTCTTTCCCTGATTCCACTTGCTTCATCTCCTCTAACACTATTTGTACTGATGGAGTTCCATGAGGAGTTATCCGAGTGCCAGTAGCAAGGGTTTCCATTCTTTGTGAAGTTACATCCTTCACCACCTCATCATCAGATAGGTCAACTGTCTCATCTAATGAGACTTGACCACTTTGAATTGCCTTAGAGGTTCCTTTTACTTCTTCTGCCTGCTTAGTTTTAAACTTCACAATGGTGGGAAGTGGAACATTATGTTGCAATTCCTTCTTAAATACTTCCACACCTACTCCCCTCAACATTATGGGAGTTTTCTTTATTTCACCTCTCATAGAAGTCCTTGGTTTCTTAGGTGTAGTGGCTACCACCTAAGGTGCTTTTCTCTTCCTTGTGAAGGATAGAGGGGCTTCTTCTTCTTCAGATTCTTCTTGCAAAGGAATATCCTACTCTTTATTCTTCTATGAGGCTTGATCCTCCTCATATGCAATAGTAGGTTGTACAGCTGGCCTCTAGATCTGTTTGGCCATTTGTTTATCCTGAGGAGGCTGTGCTGATGATGTTGATGCTTGTCCTGATCCTGATGCATCTTCAACTGGCACTATCACTCTTTCCACTATAACCCCTTTGGGTTCAGTATCAATCTTCTTTCCTCTTGGAGGTCTTTTTCTTTTCTTACGAGGTGGTACCTTTTCTCCTTTAGTCTTTCTCTTCTCAATTAAGAAGTCATCATATTCATCCTCAAGAACTTCCTATCTCTTCTTCTTATTATCAACAGTGATGACAACACCTTTTTTATTTAGTACATTTATCTACTCATCCACCCAAGCTTGGGTTAGTTGTAATATCTTGCCTGTGAATGGATTTAAGGAGATATCCTCCTGTATTGTGAGATCCAGGGCAGAGATGGTATCATTATATATCTTTTTCTCTTCATATTCATCAGCCATTATCATTCCATCATCTTTCTTCAGTTGTGCTAGGATGGAGATGCAATCAAAGGTCTTGATTTGATTAAGTGTTAACCTTTGATACCTTCTTCTTCGGGCTTCAGCTTCATCTTCACAATCTGCCCAGAAGTCTTCAAGATGTCTTCTATGAATAGGCTTCCCCATGATCTTCTGCATCCTCCCATATGGATCATATGATCTCTTTAATGGAAATGCCCAGAAATTCATCATATTTAGACCAGCTATGGCCTTCTTTATACTCTCAAAATCTGGGCACATATACCAGCCCATTGCAACTGGAAACAAAACTGGTGGAAGCTTGTTGTTTGTCTTATAGGCATTCAATATTGTAGAGATTTGTCTTAGAAATTCCATTAGGACAACTGCATCTGTAGGGTACCTTGGGAGCATGAGAGGCTCCCCCTCAAAACCTTCAATCCTGATATAGGAGAAAGTGGCAAATTGGATAAACCAGGCTCCATGCTTGTAGATAACTTCTTGAGCCTCCATGCTCAGTCTCTTGGTTCTATCTTCTTCCACTGTTCTCACCAAGTGCATAGAGAATGCATCATTTACCAGCTTGTAATCCTGGAGGTAATTCACTCTTTGCAATTGGGGATGATGATCCCATATGTGTGCATCATTGGTTGTGCCTCCAATTTTTCCATCTATAATCAAGGCATCAAATGTACCCTTGTAGGCACATGAATAAACTATATATGATGTCATGTAGAAGGAACAATCTGGACCCCCCAGATTCATCAGCTGCTCATCCAAAGCATCACTCATCATTTTAGCCCACATTGGCTTGTTATCCATGTAGAGACACATCAGGATGACTGCATACATCGAGTCCCTAAAACTTCCAACATCAGGCTGGCCTATCACTCTGCTGAGCATGACTATCATGTATTGGTACTCGTCGTCAAAGTCATACTTATATAAATGAACCAGAAGTTTAGCTGCTATAGGATAGGGACTATTCTTCGCCCTCCATTGATACATCTTCTTCCTGGTAGAATTCTTGTTATTCTCGTACTCTACTTCCGATTTCTTCAGATCTATGTTGGCAACCTTCTTACCCAATGGAAAACCAAATGTAGTAGCAATACCCTTGATTGAAAGATCAGCATATATTCTGTCATGTTTTTCTACCCTCCTGGTTTGTGGGTTGTAGTTCCTCGCACACTCAATAATCAGTTCAGGGGTTTCCATGGAATATGGAAAACCAACTGCATTCCACATTCCTGATACGAAGACTGCATCCAACAGGGTGCTATTATTCTTTTCATCATTCATTTTGACTGACCAGGTAGCCAGATCTATATTCCCTTGGTGGGTATCAGTGATGGCACCATATTTGAACTGGACACCCTCAGGTTGAGCAAACATGGGCTTCATAAATTCTGCCTCTGACTTAGCCAGCCATTTATTGGCCATGGATGCTTATAATTAACACAACTTGGTCTTACAATTGATACATATACAAGCATGCATATACATTACATATTCATTATTCATCATGCATACTATTATTCTTTCCACATTTCATTTATCCTGACATGCATAATTTGAAATTTCAAACCAGAAGACCCCATACTACCTGGATATGCGAAAGAGGACAACCAGAGGGTTTCAAATTACCTGCCTGATGCGCTTATCCTCTTGGTTATGCTAATGATCATCTAAAATAAATTTAATTACCAACAGTGCTCTTGTATGCCACTTTGGTACAAGCTATATGTGTCCACAGGTGGCCTTATGAGGATTTGTAAGCTTGAAACTCTGTAGGAACTTGTTTTATCACAGGGTAAGTGTGAAATGAATCTGTAAATCACTTTTAACCTCTTCTCTTAGGCAAATTAGGGCAACTTAGGGCGAATTAAACACAACAGCCAATTTTCTCGTACGAAACTTCTAGATCCTGCCAAGTGTATGCATCGGGTTCATAATCGGCGGGAACCACCTACCATATCTGCGTGCATTTAATGTTATGGTGATGAGGCATGGGGTGATCTTTGTATATCAGGTGATATTTTGAATATCGGGGGATATTGAGAGTATGACCCCCTTAGTATAATATGATCATCCGTTTTAGGTAGAAAGACCTATGTCGAAACATCAGGTCAAGTTGAGAATATCTGGTGATATTCAAAATACCAGGGGATGTTTAGAATGTCTGGTGATGTTTATAATATCAGCCCCTGGACTAAAGTGACTTCTCTCAAAATATCAGGGTGACGTCAACAAGGTAATGACTTGGTTCATCGTTGTCGCACTATGACGTCACCGTCATGTTATGTAGGAAAGGTCATGTTTGGAAATATACCACCACGAGGTAAAAAGGATGGTGACGTCATCAGTATGCTTATTTCTTTGTTTATCAAGTTTGGATGATGTTAGCAGAACATTGGTTCGGGGTGATATTTTGCGACAGGTAGATATTTCATATATCAGGGTGATATTTAAATATCTGGTGATGTTCAAATGTCGGGTGATATTCAGGAATATGACCTTTGCAAAATACATGATGTTGTTTGTCAGGTAGATATCGTTATCACATAAAGTTGACGTCCGGATGTTCTGAGCAAATGATTTTATCGGGTAATAATATTGATCGGGGTGATCTTTCGTAAGATGACTGATATTGAGAAATATGATCCTCCCCCTTGGAATATATGGTTTGACCAGATCTTTGACTCATCATAACTTTTGTTCCCTAAGGAATATTTGGGTGATCCAAAAGGCAAACCTGCATGTAATTTTGTACTCTATCTACCCATGAGGTTACTGACATGAAATATTAACTTTGAAAAAATTGACCTCATCATGATGACTTACCTAGTCCCCTTTATGCAGGATCATCTGCACTGTCTTACTTTTACCAGACTGCCAGCAAACAGAAAACACAAGCAAAGCCAAACAAAAATTGGGTCCCTATTTTGTCAAGTCAAAATGGGGCATGTTGTGCAACCACACAACAAGATGAAAACATAACTATGAACATGCAGAGAGATGATGAAATTGTCAATGGAATCAAAGGTCTTGGAGGTACTACTAATTAGGAAGAGGTTGTGATGAAGATTCTTAGGTTATTGCCTAAATCCTATAGTCACAAGGTGGCAGCAATTGAAGGGGTTATGAGTGTGCAAAAGGTTACAAAGGATCAATTGCTCGGGAAACTAACAGTTTTTAAAATGAGAGAATTTGGTGATGCTCTGCCAAAGATTAAGACTGCTTTCAAAGCTAGCACTTTAGAAAAGACTTCAAGAGCATAAAAATATGTTGTGGAATCTAATGATGACCTAGATGAGGTTGAAGCCAACTTTGCAGACAAAATGCAAAGAGGTTTTGATAAGTACAAAGGAAAATTACCATTCAAATTGTTTTCTTGTGGTAAGATTGGTCACTATGCATCCAAATCCCTGGAGAGAATTTAAAGAGGTAAGAAGAAATTTGAAAGTAGACCTAGAATTGTCAAGAAATACTATTATGTTAGAGATCTTGATGATGATGGTGTAACAGATGATGAGTCTAATGATAATAGTACTAGTAGTGAAAATGAATCCTTTATTATTTCTATTAAGGAAGAACGCATGTCTACTAATCCTACTAGCTGTGTGAAAGAAGAAAAACTAGTGGAAGAAAGTGCTCTGTTTGTCCAGGTTGAGAAGGATAAGGATGAATGGATCACTGATAGTGGATGTTCACATCACATGACCAATGACAAAAGTAAGTTTATAAGTTTGGAAAAGTTTGACGGTGGATTGGTTAGGTTTGGAGATAATGCAGCTAGTAAGATCTGTGGAAGAGGATCTATTTCTTTTTATGGAAAACATAATATAGATGATGTTCTCTATGTGAAAGGTCTAAAGCATAATCCTTTAAGTGTTGGTCAGATGTGTGATAAAGGGCACAATTAGTATGATCTAAGATTCAGGGACAATGCATGCAAGATCATGGAAAGCTCTGGAACAGTGATTACAACTGGTAAGAAAACTAGAGGTAACTTTTGTCACTCAATATTGTGCCACTGCTAAGTTGCAGTACTTAGCATATTGATGAATCATGGGAACTTTCCTAGGCTGTGGGTCACCTAAAGTAGGAAAGAACCTCCAGAGTAAGCTGGCTGTTATGGTACTCACCTAAAACTATTCTAATGCTTTGCTGAGGAAAGGGGTAAGAAAGATTACATGAAAATGAAACTGACAACTAAGATGATGCACCAAAATGATGTTCAAACCTACACATCTATTTTACATACACAATTCAATCAACAAAACAACTTAACGTGCACAACCCAATATGTATATGCTTCTGCATCAGTATTTCATGAGAAGGTTTAATGCCTATCCTAGAAGGACAAAAACTACTTTCACAACTTGGACTATTTCTGGTGCAGGAGCACCCAATCCATAGTGGCCTCCATGAGGCATTTAACTGTTTAATGTTCATTTTGTTGTTTCCAATAAGGTCCTATAAGACCATTCATGTAATAAGGTCTATTTGACCAATGCATGTCATTTTAGTTTGTATCTAGGTTTATGTTGTAAGTCCCAAGGACACTTGTCAATCTGTAATCATGAGGGTTGTTAGATAGTTAGGAGGTTGTTAGGCAGTTGGAGGTTGTTAGATCTCCCAGCCGCTTGGAGTCAATTCAGTACTACTGAAGGTGAGTAGATAAATGCCCAAGATCAGATCGAATGTAATCAGTTCAAGTCGAGAGGTAATAGAGATCAGAGATTAGTGTGATTTGTAAGTGTGAAATAGAGCATCTGCATATGCACCTTTCTAAAAGGCATAATAAACAAAGTTCTATTGTGTATCTTTCTGTCATTCAATTTCTCAAGATTTCCTCTGTGCGAAATCAATTTACTGTTTTGTGGCCGAGATGGATTTCTTAATCCATTCCACCAGTTAGATTTCTTCAAAATCAGTGGAATGGTTGTACAGTGTTTTCATTTTGTTTTTGTTTTGTTCGTTTAGTTTTATGTTTGTAGGATCGCATACAAGATGCACTGAGAGATCCTAGTGTTTCCATGTGCTAGGTTGACAGAGAAATTAGATCTGTGTAATCGCAGGGTTTACAGAGGTTCAAAACAATGAAGATTTGTGTTGATTCCCCAAAGATGCATTTCATGTGTATATCGCAAATGTATGTCAGATATACATTCTATGTGTATATCGCAAGAGTCTATTGAGTGTGTATGTCACAAAGCATATCAGGAATCATTGGTGTATTGTATGTCAAGATTGTATGTAGTGAACATACATTACAAATGTACAAGTGTATTGGCATACAAAGGAGAGAGAAAGTTATAAGTTTCTGATCTGGGAGGTCAGGCATGCAAAGGAAGTCAACGGTCAAATGTACATTCTGCAAAGCATGTTGGTAATGTATCTTTCGGTTGTATGTTATGAACATACATTGTGCTAAGTCATTGGTCGAATGCATGTTATGAATGCATCTTTTGAATGCATGTTTTGCAAAGTATATTGTGAATGTATATTGAAATATACATTGCACACATACGTTGAGCTAGATACAAAGGGCAACAGGTAGCGACGATGGAGGAAACTGGTATTCGTAGGTCATGTCATGTATGTACCAGTGTTTGGCATAGGGAAAGAGCAGGCGAATACATTTGGGTCGCTAGCAGTAGTAGGTCATGCTATGCATGTATACGTTAGTTGTATTGGGGTGATTGGTACATCAGAGTGAAGCATGGAGTGAAGGCTGATAGTGTATTGTCTTGCTGAAGACAAGGTCAAGTGTTGAACCATTGGAGAGAGGTATGCAATCAGAGGAAAGACATTTTTGTTGGCTGATAGTGCATAATCTTGCCGATAGGCAAGTAAAGTGTAGACATACAAAGGGGAATGCATGTTAGGGTGTTTGGATTTGCATCATAGTGGTATCAGATCTCAGCAAAAGGTCTGGGCTGTTGTGTGTTTGATTCTGTCATTGAGAAGGCAGAAGTAGAGGATTGAGAGGTTAGCAAGATGCCTCTGAAAGGTGCTGGAACTGCTAGAGAGTTGCAGGAGTTGAAAGAAAAGCATGCTAGAGAGATGAGGGAGATGAAAGAGCTTGTAGAAGCCCTTCAAGCTAGGCTTGTAGCCTTGGAGACAAATAAAAGAAGGGAAGTGGAAGAAAGTGAATTAGAAAAAGAAGAGGATGGTGAAGAACCTAAAGATGTAGATGAGGATCTGGATCCTGAAGATCATAGATTTGCAAAACTATTAAGGGCAGTCAAGAATGACAAACCTAAGGTAAAGATTGATGTTCCAAAGTATAATGGAAGTTTAAATGAGGAAGAGTTGCTTGATTGGATTGCTGCATTAGATAATCATTTTAAATGTGAGGAGGTTCATGAGGAGCAGAAAGTAAAGATTGCAAAGACCAAATTGGGAGGTCATGCCTTGGTATGGTGGGATTACATACAATTAGAGAGGAGAAAGCAGGGTAAGTCCAAGATTTCCTCATGGGACAAGATGGTAGCAAGAATCAAACGTAAATTTTTACCTAAGGATTATGAAGTTCAAATGTTTAAAAAGATTCAATTTTTAAGACAAAAGGAAATGGATGTGAAGGCATATACTAAGGAATTTTATAAATTAAGTATGAGGTCTGGTAATCATGAGAATGAGATTGAAAAGGTTGCTAGATACCTGGCTGGTTTGAGATTGAACATAGAGGATAAATTAGTTCTGGCTAATCCTAGGAGTGTAGAAGACTATTATCAAATGACAATCAGGATTGAGGAGAAGATGAAAAGGAGATAGGATAAGTCCATGAGGGGAAGAGGCAGCAATATAAGGGGGAGAGGATCAGCCCCTACAACAAGACAAGTCAATGAGAATCAAGAAGAGACTAGTAAAGGACAAGAGCAGTCTGATTTCAAGGGTGGATGGAAAGGCACAAGAGGCAGAATTGGAGGTGGTAAAGGTTCTAATGTTTTCACTGGGAGATGTTATCATTGTAATGAAATTGGTCATCCAACATTCAAATGTCTAGAAAGGCAAGGTTCAACATCAGGAGGTGATAGGAAGAATGAAAAGAGGGTTCAATATGTGCAAGAAGAAAGGGTAGATGAGAGTGTTAACCTTCCAATGGGGAATGTAGCCCAAGTTCTAGATAGAGAAGCATTGATGCTAAGGAGAACACTCTTGAAGATATCCAAGGACATGATACAAAGGAGAGCACTTTTCAGGACCAATTGCAAAAGACAAGGTAAAATATGCAAGGTAGTAATAGATTCTAGTTCAACAGATAATATGGTATCTCAGGAAATGGTGGATAAATTGAACATAGAAAGGATTCCTCATCAAAATCCTTACAAATCATCTTGGGTGAGTGATAATCAATCACTTTTGGTATATGAACAAGCATATGTTGATTTTTAGATTGGAGCATATCAGGATAGGGTTTTATGTGACATTTTGCCCATGGAATGTTGTCACCTACTTTTAGGTAGGCCTTGGCAATTTGATAGGAGAGCATTGTATGATGGATATGCTAACACCTACACCTTCAAGAAGGATGGAAGAACTTTTGTGAGCAATGATGCTGCAACATAGAAGGAAGCCAAGGTCATTTTGGTGGGAAAGAAAGAGTTTGTGCAGATCACTGCAAAAGGGACAAGGACAGTTGGGGATACCTTAAGGAGTTGGGTTGTTAAGGATCAAAGTTTGAAGGTGATTTTAGTTTTGACTGATGGTGATCAGATGGATCAATAGAAGGTTAAGGAGCAGGTTTACAAGCAACCACCAGTTGATTGGAAAGACAAGGATGCTATCATAGTAGGGACAATTGTTTGTCCTCTAGAACCAACAAGAGTTGAAAGATAAACATATTCTACCATAATAGTAGTACAAGAAGCATTAATCAAGGTTTCCCATGCAGGTGTTCAGACCAAGATGATGGTAAGAAAGAATGGCAAGCAAAGGGTAGGTCTGGTTGCAAGCACTCACTCATGGCAAGGTGTGAGTAGAGCCTACAAAGCTGGGCATGAGTCTTTGATTCCATGGTAGCAGGTTGCAATCCAGAGATCATGGGGCATATATGAGATCGCAAAGAGTAAAGGTGGAACAAACCCAAGAATCAACTCATGGGGCATGAGTTCTTTTCGTAGTGGGGTGTATGGTGCAAGAGCACCCAATCCAAAGTGGCCTCCATAAGGCATTTAACTGTTTAATATTCATTTTGTTGTTTCCAATAAGGTCCTATAAGACCATTCATGTAATAAGGTCTATTTGACCAATTCATGTCATTTTAGTTTATATCTAGGTTTATGTTGTAAGTCCCAAGGACACTTGTTGATTTGTAATCATGAGGGTTGTTAGATAGTTAGGAGGTTGTTAGGCAGTTGGAGGTTGTTAGATCTCCCAGCTGCTTGGAGTCAATTCAGTACTACTGAAGGTGAGTAGATAAATGCCCAAGATCAGATCGAATGTAATCAGTTTGAGTCGAGAGGTAATAGAGATCAGAGATCAGTGTGATTTGTAAGTGTGAAACAGAGCATCTGCGTATGCACCTTTCTGAAAGGCATAATAAACAAAGTTCTATTGTGTATCTTTCTGTCATTCAATTTCTCAAGATTTCCTCTGTGTGAAATCAATTTACTATTTTGTGGCTGAGATGGATTTCTTAATCCATTCCACCAGTTAGATTTCTTCAAAATTAGTGGAATGGTTGTACAGTATTTTCGTTTTGTTCGTTTGGTTTTATGTTTGCAGGATCATGTACAAGATGCACTGAGAGATCCTAGTGTTTCCATGTGCTAGGTTGACAGAGAAATTAGATCTGTGTAATCATAGGGTTTACAGAGGTTCAAAATAGTGAAGATTTGTGTTGATTCCCCAAATATGCATTTCATGTGTATATCGCAAATGTATGTCAGATATACATTCTGTGTGTATATCGCAAGAGTCTATTGAGTGTGTGTCACAAAGCATATCAGGAATCATTGGTGTATTGTATGTCAAGATTGTATGTAGTGAACATACTTTGTGAATGTACAAGTGTATCAGCATACAAAGGAGAGAGAAAGTTATAAGTTTCTGATCTGGGAGGTCAGGCATGCAAAGGAAGTCAACGGTCAAATGTACATTCTGCAAAGCATGTTGGTAATGTATCTTCTGGTTGTATGTTATGAACATACATTCTGCTAAGTCGTTGGTTGAATGCATGTTACGAATGCATCTTTCGAATGCATGTTCTGTAAAGTATATTATGAATGCATCTTGCGAATGTATATTGAAATATACATTGCGCACATATGTTGAGTTAGATACAAAGGGCGATCGGTAGCGACGGTGGAGGAAACTGGCATTTGTAGATCATGTCATGTATGTACCAGTGTTCGGCATAGGGAAAGAGCAGGCAGATACATTTGGGTCACTGGTAGTAGTGGGTCATTCTATGCATGTATACGTTAGTTGTATCGGGGTGATCGATACATCAGAGTGAAGTGTGGAGTGAAGGCTGACAGTGTATTGTCTTGCTGAAGACAAGGTCAAGTGTTGAACCATCGAAGAGAGGTATGCGATCAGAGGAAAGACATTTTTGTTGGCCGATAGAGCATAATCTTGTCAATAGGCAAGTAAAGTGTAGACATACAAAGGGGAATGCATGTTAGGGTGTTTGGCTCTACATTAATTTCCATTTTAACACAACTCACAACCTACAAAATACATATATCCTCTACACAAAGGTGCTACTAATGAGACATAAGGACAAGGAAAAATAATAATTTCACAAGTACTTGCATCATTCACTTAAAACACACAATAACACAGAAAATGAGAAGGCAAAATGCTTATCTCTATTGATCTCCAAAGGTATACATGTTGTATCTGTCTATGAATGAGTTACAAAATATGTAGTCTTCCTCTCCCAAGGATTTCAAAAGTCACAAAGTAGAACCAAGATCATAGAAAGAACTAACTCTACAAATGAGTCATGAAGTGACTATATCTATTATCCAACAAAATGCAACAAAATAGGAACTAGAAACCTCCTGGTCATGTGTAACTAAAAATCTAATAAAATAGGCCTCAAACTCCCTCCAAAAAAAGTCCAATGTGAAGAAAAGGTCAACTTTGACCTTATCCATCATAAAAGCATAAAAAATGCTCCTAGATGCTCTCTAAGGCCTTTAAAACCAAGTCAAAACACTCCTACATTTCCTACACATGTTGGCCAACTTCACTAACCTCCCCCTATATGCTTGCATAGACATAATACCCAACTATATGTTCTCCCTTTGACCTAGTCTTGACAATCAATTCCTCTTTTCTCCTTTTGCACAATAAATAACACTAAATAAAGTGATTTATAACTGCATCACTTTAATCAATGTTTTATATCCTAAAACTAAAATCATACCGCAATTTATGTAAAGAAAAAGGAACTTGTTTGACCATGTTTGAAAGGCACATACAAGGAAAATGAAATAGAAGTCTCAAAGGGGACACATCCTAATTGCTAGGCATGTAAACACAAGGTTGTGCATATTAGTTTTATTTGCAAAGTGATAAAAGAAAGGCAAAAATGCCTCATACCCATTGCACACTTAGGGTTGAAAGAAACCCTAACACAAAACAAAGCAAAAACCCTCATTTCATTTAATTTTGCATTCTTCACTTTGCTAGGCATCGCCATACTAGCCTGGGTTTCTGCTAGAGTATTGTAGGTTTGAACTAGAGATTTCATGCATTTTTTTCTTGAGACAACAACATTCGAGCTTGGGTAAGCTCTTTGTATATGCAAAACTGGCTTCATTTCTAGTATCAGTGAATAAAATTCTTGTTTCTTCAATTCTACCATGTCAAAATGGTAAAAACTCTCTCTTTTCTAAGTATTTGATTTGCAAAATAGAATACAGTTGTAGACAACCAAAAATGTCCACCTTGTCACAATGTTGCATCATCTAGGCATTTGATAGCATTTTTCCCTAGGTACCCATTTTGTTGCCATCATAACCACTTCTTCACCTAATCTAACATTTCCTCTAATAAATTAAATAAACATAACATTTATTTAATTTAATCCTATCCTTCACATTATTAAATAAATAAATTTTATTTATTTATTTAGTCCACTTTCCTCTTAAATTAAATAAAATAAATATTTTATTTTATTTTATTTATAACTTTTAATCTTGCCGATAAGGGCGTGGTTCGGTGGTTAAGTCGCTCGGTCGTAGTGGCGGCCACCAGAGTTCAAACCCCCACTGGGCCAACGAGCTCACGGGATTTACGCCTTTGCTGGGCCAATGAGATCACGAGTTTGAAGTGTTCTTGCTAGGGGATGAGGTCCCCCATGTTGTGGCCACACCGGTTCATTTCTCCAGGCAAAAGCATTCATGTGGAACCGGAGGGCGTGTCGCATCAACATCGTCGGTCACATTAAAATGTTTACCAGGTACATTATCTTTTTTAAAAAAATTATAACTTTAAATCCTCACATGTCTATCTCTAGTTTATCTCTAGAGTTAACTTGATTCACTTTCTAATTCATCTCCCAAATCACTCATCCACCTTCCATTTTTCTCTCCCAAGTTGCATAGCAAATTTCCAATTCAATTATCACTCATGAAATGGTAACTTTATCCTTCAATTTTCTCATCTTGCCTATAAATTGATCCATTTTCCAATCCATTGGGCATGGATGAATCTTCTAAGCATCATTACTCTGTTAGAATTCCTCCTCATCATATTAAAATAAGGGCAGAAAATTGAGAGGGGGGGTGAATCAGTTGTCACAAAAACTTTTATTCTTTGCTGCAATTAATCTTCTTTACAACTTATTAACAGATGAATGATATAACCATCAAAGCATGAATCAACATCACATGAGCAGAAGCAAAATCAACACACATAACACCAAGATTTTTATGTGGAAACCTGGTTAATAGAAAAACCACAGTGGGGGTTAACCCACAAGATTTATTCTCTGTTAAAAGAATAGAAAAATGGGAAGGCACTTGCCTTCGGGTGCATTGCCCAGAGCTCACTGCTCAAAGAGACTCACTATCTACAAAATGTTTATATGATTAACACAAAAAGATTGAACTAAGAAACAACATCTACTTCATGGAAACTTTAGTTCCATTAAAGCACACAATACTTCTACTCTGTCCACAAACACTTCTTCTCTATCTCCTCATCCTTTACTACTCTTCCTTTTCTTTGCTCTACCTTTCTTCCTTTCTTAGGATCTTATCATTTTCACACAAAGATACATTTCCACAACTCAACCACACATATTTATATGCTTCATCAACCTTGGAATAAACATCAAGGTTGACAGTACAAACATCTGACTTAATGTGAATCACTATACTATAGGACAAACATAGCTAGGACCCAAATCTTCCTCGAATAACATGCCATACTTCATAGAACCTCTCTTAGATCTTTTGCAACATGCACAAAGCATCCGGTCAGCCAAGACTAGAAAGAACAACAATACCCAAGGACAAATATTCAACCACGAGCTTAATCCTCAATGCGGACCACCAACACAGTAGGCACATGATCCAGAGACCAGCACAAGCACAATGAAATCAACAAGAACAACTGTACCACCTCACTTCACCAGAAACATTTGCATCTTCATCTGGGAACTTAAGAATTCTCATTGTCATGACTGCCACACTAGAAATATTGCTTACGGACCTCCAAACCACAAACCTCTTGAGTTGAGGATACACATCGACATCCCAAACACTCTTCTAGATCCGCAAATCATAATATTCCAATGCGGATCAAGCTGGACCAATTTTCTATCACTCTGTCACCTCTAAACAATTGCAAAACCTGGTTCTACATAGATGGCCATAACTTCACAAATTCTTCATGTGGATCCCTCAAATCTTAATTAGAGCAACTTTAGACAATCCTTTACAACACCCTTTGGTCTATAGACTCTGATCTTCATCTCACTGGGTATGTGGAGCAATCTTCTTCACTGAACTGTACTGTTTTCATTGTCTCTTATAGAGAGATGTGTAACTCACTTGTTTCTTCTAGAGAGGCTAATTTTCTCAATATCCTCAATAGACAAGTCTTCTAGAATGGCATACAGTTAACACCAATGACAACAAGGATATGTTGACATCATTGAAAACACCAATTAGGCACATATTTGCAACAATCTACCCCTTTGTCATTGATGGAAACATACAATGTGAAAAACTATTTCAACCATCAAGACAAGAACTTCTCCCCCTTTCTCTTATCACACTTGCAACCATTTTATTTACTGCTCCCCCTTTCACCATCAACTACTTACTTCCAAGTTTTTCACATGACTTCTCTCCCCCTTTGACATCAATGGAAAAGGACACATATTTACAATCATCTCTTTCTCCTTTTGTTTCTTAATCTAGAATCAGCACACTAACTACTCCCCCTGAGTAGCAACTCCTTAACACCAATCCGGATCACAAGGTATGCCTATGAATTCCATCGGACTGATGCACATTAGTGCACCTTAGTTCTGAATCGGAGGGGTAATAACCCCTAGCATCACTCTGAGATAGTCATAAGTATCCTTAGGTAGAGGCTTAGTGAAGATATCCACAATTTGATCCTTTGAAGAGATAAACTCCAATTTGACTTCATTCTCATTTACCTTCTCTCTCAAAAAGTGAAACTTGATGGATATATGCTTTGTCTTTGAATGCAATACTGTATTCTTTGAAATGTTTATTGCACTTGAATTATCACAAAAGATTGTAATAGGCTCTTCAAACACAACTTTGATATCCTTCAACATTTTCTTCATCCACAAAACTTAAGTACAATTACTTGCTACTGCTATGTACTCTGCCTCTGCAGTAGATAGTGATATTGACTCCTGCTTTTTAGTCAACCAAGAAACGAATCTCTTTCCCAAGATAAATGCACCTCCACTAGTACTCTTCCTGTCATCCACATCTCCTACCCAATTAGCATCTGTATATGCATGAAGAGTGAAATCATTACCCTTAGGATACCATAAACCATAGTCAGATGGTCCCTTCATATATCTAAAAATTCTTTTGATTGCTACAACATGAGATTCTCTAGGATCATCTCAAAATCTAGCAATAAGGCCAACTGCATTCATAATATCAGGTATGGTATGTGTCAGATAAAGTGGTCATCCAATCATTGATCTATACCTCTTCTGATTTGCCTTAAGGGAATCATCATCTTTACTCAACTTGCATCTGGTTACCATAGGAGTACTCACTAGTTTTGAATCCTCCATTCCAAACTTTTTCAATAACTCTTTCACATACTTAAACTGAGATATGAAGATGCCTTTCTCTAACTGAATGATTTGCAGACCTAAGAAGAAATTCATTTCACCTAGCATGGACATCTCAAATTCACTTTGCATCTATTTAGCAAATTTTTTACACATACTCTCATTTCCACCAAAGATGATGTCATCAACAAATACCTCAATAATAAAGATGTGTTCATGATCAATTTTGAAATAAAGATTACTATTAGCAGTGCCTTTGTTAAAGCTTAACTTTAGCAGATACTTGTCTGATCTTGCATACCAGGCCCTTGGGGCTTGTTTAAGTCTATACAATGCTTTCTTCAATATGCAAACCTTATCTTCTTGATCAGACAACTGGAATCCTTCCAGTTGCTCAATGTAGACTTCTTCTCCCAACTCTCTATTTAGGAATATTGAATTGACGTCCATCTGGTAGACTTTAAAATCTTTGTAAGCAACAAAGGCAAGAAATAATCTGACTGGTTCAATTCTTGCCACCAGAGCAAAAGTTTCTTCAACATCAATTCCTTCTACTTGAGAGTAACCTTTGCACACCAATCTTGCTTTGTTTCTCACAACTTCACCATCTTCATTCAAGTTATTCTAGAAGACCCATTTAGTTCCAATTACATTTTTGTTTTTAGGTCTAGGAACAAGATCCCAAGTATGATTCTTTTCAATTTGCATTAATTCTTCTTCCATTGCTATTACCTAACTTTCATCATTACAAGCTTCATTCATTGATTTTGGTTCAATCTTTGAAATCATACAATACTCCTCTTGTTCTTCAGCAATTCTTCTTCTAGTTTGAACACCTTTATTTTTATCTCCTATGATTTGATTTTCAGAATGATTCAAACTTACATACCTGGGAGTTTTGGGATTTTCTTCAACTTATAATTCTTGAACTTGTTCCTCAACATCTACATTAACTTCTTGAGTCACTAGATTCTCTGGTGTAAACTGAACTTGCTTTCCTTCATCTGGACTTTCATTTTGATCATCTGATTCATATCCACAAAACCTTGAAGGTCTTTCCTTGCTTTCATCAACCTTGACATTAGCACTTTCAACAATCTTTTTCAATCTCTTGTTAAAGCACCGGTATGCCTTGCTTTGAATAGAATAACCCAGAAATATTCCTTCATCACATCTTGCATCAAACTTGCCTAGATCTTCATCTCTTTTGATATAGCATTTACTACCAAAAACTTTGAAATATTTCACAGAAGGAGCATTACCAAACCACAGTTCATAAGGTGTTTTACCAGAGTTACCTTTGATCTGCACACGGTTAAGAGTGTAGACAACAGTACTTACAGCCTCTCTCTAGTAGACATGTGGAACATTTACTTCTATCATCATGGTTCTAGTAACATCTCGAATAGTTTAGTTCTTCCTTTCCACAACTCCATTTTGCTAAGGAGTCCTAGGAGTAGACAACTATCTTCTTATTCCATGCTTTTCACAAAATGCATTACTCACCAGAGGTAAACTCTCCACCTCTGTCAAATCTTAGACACTTTATTTTCAAACCAATATCATTCTCTACCCTAGCCTTAAACACTTTGAATTTGTCAAGAACCTCTTATTTCTCTCTCAAGAAAGTGGCCCACATCATCTGAGAGTGATCATTAATCAACGACATAAAGTATCTGTTTCCTTGCAAACTCCTAACCTGGCAGGACCACACAAATCAGTGTGGACAAGTTCCAACAATCCACTTGAAGATTTTTCTTTACTCTTGAATGTAGTTCTACTCTGTTTTCCCAACTGACATTCCTTACACATGCTATTTGTAAGTTTTACAAGCTTTGGAAGATCTCTCATAGCCTGAGTAGTACTTATCTTGACAATGTTGTCAAAGTTTACATGACACATTCTTCTATGTCATAGCTAACTTTGATCAATCTGAGCAATTAAACAACTTTTACCAGTACCACTTAAATGAAAGATCTTACCTCTAGTATATGTACCAGATGCAATCTTAGTTCTGGAGCTTTCCAAAATTTTGCATTTTCCATCCTTGAATCGGAGATCATATCCCTTATCAACCAACTGTCCAACACTGAGAAGATTATGCTTCAACCCTTCTACATACAAAACATCATTAGTGTTATTATTACCATCAAGAGAGATGGATCCTCTGCCATGGATTCTACTAGCTGAATTGTCTCTAAAATTCAAAATTCCACCTTCATACCTTTTCATACTTACAAACTTACTCTTATCACTTGTCATATGATGAGAGCATCCACTGTCAATTACCCATTCATCCTTTTCTTCAACTTGAGCAGCCAAGGCTCTTTCCACATTCACACAGCTAGCAGATTCAATAGGCACCGGATCTTCTTCTTTGATAGCAATGAACACCCATTCATTTCTTGAGGTACATCCCTTATTAGATTCATCATCAGTGACTCCTTCTTCAGCAACTTCTTGGACATAGTAGCATTTCTTTTGAACCCTAGGTCTGTTAGGGTTTGGCTTTGAAACCCTCTCCAGACATCTTGAGGCAAAATGACCAATCTTATTGCAAGCAAAACATTTGAAAGGAAACTTTCTTTCATACTTACGAGATCCTCTTGGTAGTCTTTTAGAAAAAAGGGCTTCAAGTTCTTCAAGCTCTGATTCATCTTCTTCAAGATCCTTCCTTGCCTTCTCAAATCTAGTTAGTCTTCTTGAAGAGCTTTCACCTAGAGCAAATCTTTACTTTCCAAAAACACTGGCCTTAAATGCATATTCAGATTTAGGAAGAGAATCACCAAACTCACTTATTTCAAATGTTGATAGCTTTCCAACCAACTGATCCCTTGTAACAGTTGTCACAGTCCTGATTTCCTCAATAGCAGCAACTCTATGCTTGTATGAAGCAGGTAAGGATCTAAGCACTTTACCAACAATCTCTAATTCTTCTAGTGTTCCACTAGCACACCTGATACTGCACACAAGTTCATTCATTTTCTGCATGTAGGAAGTGATGTTTTCATCTTCACTCATCCTCCAATTTTTGTATCTACCCTTCAAGCTCTACAACTTAGCACATTTGACATATTCATCACCTTCATATATAGAGTTTCCAACTTCTTCCAAATTTCATGAGTAGTTTTCAATTCCATGACATTTGTCATTTCTGTATCATTCAGGGCACTCAGCAAAGCTTCTTTAGCTCGAATGTTGTTTTCAGCATCTTTGAGTTAATCTAGAGTTGAGGGACCTTTCTCTGAAGGCTTATGCTCATCCTTAGTTATCAACCAATAAGAATCACTCATGCATTGCAAATGGCACTCCATGCGACTCTTCCAAAGAGAGTAATTTGTTCCATCAAATCTTAGACTGTCCTTTTTGCAAGTCAACATTCTAGATCTCCTCAAGTGGTCAAGCATCTTTTAGAAGAACCGACTCTGATACCAATTGTTGAAATAAGGGTAGACAACTGAGAGGGGGGGTGAATCAATTATCACAAAAAAATTATTCTTTTCTGCAATTAAACTTCTTTACCACTTATTAATAGATGAATGATATAACCATGAAAGCATGAATCAACATCACATGAGCAGAAGCAAAATCAACACACATAACACCAAAATTTTTACGTGGAAACCCAGTTAAGGGAAAAACCACAGTGGGGGTTAACCCACAAGATTTATTCTCTATTAAAAGAATAGAAAAATGGGAGGCACTTACCTACAGGTGCACTGTCCAGAGCTCACTGCTCAAAGAGACTCACTGTCTACAAAATGTTTATATGATTAACACAGAAAGATTGAACTAAGAAACAACATCTACTTCATGCAAAGTTTAGTTCCATTGAAGTGCACAATACTTTTGCTCTGCCCCCAAACACTTATTCACTATCTCCTCATCCTTTACTACTCTTGCTTTTCTACTCTTCCTCTTCTCTACTCTGCCTTTCTTCCTTTCTTAGGATCTTATCATTTTCGCACAAGGATACATTTCCACAACTCAACCACACATATTTATATGCTTCATCAACCTTGGAATAAACATCAAGGTCAGAACTACAAACATCTGACTTAATGTGAATCACTATACTATTGTCCAAACATAGTTGGGACCCAAATCTTCCTCAAACAACACACCATACTTCATAGAACCTCTCTTAGATCTTCTGCAACATGCACAAAGCATTCGATCGGCTAAGACTAGAAAGAATAGCAACACCAAAGGACAAATCTTCAACCACAAGCTTAATCCTCAATGCGGACCACCAACATAGTAGGCAAACGATCTAGAGACCACCACAAGCACAATGAAATCAACAAGAACAACTATACCACCTCACTTCACCAGAAACATTTGCATCTTTATGTGGGAACTTAAAAACTCTCACTCTCATGTCTGTCACACTAGAAAGATTGCTTGCGGACCTCCAAATCATGGACCTCTTGAGTTGAGGATAAACACTGACATCCCAAACACTCATGTAGATCCGCAGATCATAATATTCCAATGCAGATCAATCCAGACCAATTTTATGTCATTTTGTCACCTCTGAACAACTACAAAACCCGATTCTACACAGATGGCCATAAATTCACAAATTCTTCATGTGAATCCCTCAAATCTTAACTAGAGCAACTTCAGACAATCCTTTACAACACCCTTTGGTCTGCAGACTCTAATCTTCATCTCACTAGGAATGTAAAGAAATCTTCTTCATTGAATTGCACTATCTTCACTATCTCTTATAGAGAGATGTGTAACTCACTTGTTTCTTCCAGAGAGGCTAATTTTCTTAATATCCTCAATAGACAAGTCTTCTAGAATGGGATAAGGTTGACACCAATGATAAAAAGGATATGTTGGCATCAATGACAACATTGATTAGGTACATATTTGTAACACATCCATCACCAATCTATTTTCTTCATCAATCTATCAATCTCATCTCGCCCTTAAGCTAAAGATCAGAGAAATCAAACATTCAGATCAACTACAACAATCAACATGCATGCATCAACATTTCAAGACATCTAAGTTATTCATGAAGTTTGGGTAAGAAGGTAATTTGCATGTTATTGTCTATCTTTCATTTTATCCATATTTTTCATATATACATTCTAGCACGCCTGGTGGGACTGAATCATTAGTTTTTTTTGTAGGTTTTTTCTTTAAAAATATGTTTTTACATAACCCTCGTTGTTGAGTTTTTAAGGGATTCTACTGGGATAAATCTGATAGTGTCATTACGTCTAGGGGCTGATTCCAAGTTCATTGACTATAAAATTGTATATATTTCATCACAGGAAAAATGATTTATAACTGCATCACTTTAATCAATGTTTTACGTGCTAAAACTGAAATCATACCTCAATTTATGTAAATTAAAAGGAACTTGTTTGACCATGTTTGAAAGGCACATACAAGGAAAATGAAATAGAAGTCTCAAAGGGGACACATCCTAATTGCTAGGCATGTAAACACAAGGTCATGGGTATTAGTTTTATTTGCAAAGTGATAAAAGAAAGGCAAAAAATACTTCCTACCCATCGCACACTTAGGGTTAAAAGAAACCCTAACACAAAAAAAAGGAAAAATCCTCATTTCATTTCATTTTGCATTCTTCACTCTACTAGGCACCACCATGCTAGGGTTTCTACTAGAGTATTACATGTTTGAAGTAGAGATTTCATGCATTTTTTTTGAGACAGTAGCATTTGAGCTTGGGTAAGCTCTCTGTATATGCAAAACCGGCTTCATTTCTAGTTTCAGTGAATAAAATGCTTGTTTCTTCAATTCTACCATGTCAAAATGATAAAATCTCTCTCTTTTGTAAGTATTTGATTTGCAGGATAGAATACAGTTGTAATGGGTGGAATTTGGATGATTTAGGTTTTGGTAGTTTTATGTATGTATCCTTCTTTCACCAATTACATTCATGGACCTAGGGATGAGTGGCCATGCACTATCAGACCCCAAATCACTATGAGATGTAAGGAAACTTGGATTTGTATGATTTGATTGTCAATTATGCTCACTTATGCTTAATTATACATCAAAACACTAATTATGCAAATACAAAAGCAAATGGATGAATATTAGAAAATGTTGCTACAGAAAGATGTAAAATGACAAATAACTATGCACTTGTTTTTGGGGTTCAAAAGTAGAATATTTAGGGACTGATGAATGGGCACCCAAGTCCAATGCCTAGGTTTTTGTTAAGATCTGGAAGATCAGTCTATAACCTATTCCTACTGCACTAGAGATTTTCTTGTCATGGAATCTAGAGGACTAAAGAGTGGACGCCCAAGTCCAGGGTGTTGTTTTCAACTTTGATCTACAAATCTGACACTCTGTAATGCCCTCTTGCAACTCCACTTTTCCTGTATCTTCAACCTGTAACTTGCAATCATAGAAACTTTGGGAGGGGGCTATGGTGTTTAGAGGCTTACATTAGTCAAGCCCCAGAGAGACATTCAAGTCTTCCGAACACCGTTGTCAGATAGAGAGTGTGTGCCCTTGTGAGGCAGAGGTAAAGACCAAATGATAAATGCTCAAAAACACAAATGATGTCACCTTGTAGTGAAGATCTCTTGGGAGGAAGAAGATCTTCATGCCATGAGGAAATGATTGCTCAAATCAGAAAATACAAACACATAGACAACACAAATATGCTTTTGCTACACAATGAATGCCTTGAATCACCTTCACATAAACTTGAGAATCCAAATTGCTATCTAGTAATTATCTAGTTGAAATCTAGTTTACAAATGAATGCCTAAACATGCTTATATATGCAACTACAAACACTCCTACCAAAAATTTTATAATTCAAATTTACCATGTCGGCATAGGACCTAAATAATGGTCAGAAGATGACACTAAAAATTTTGGACTGACCCAAAATGGGGTGGGACTAGGGCATGGGCACCCAAGTCCTCCCCCCTATTTTGGTTAGGGTTAGGTTCAAGGGATCCCCCTAGGTCCCATTTGTCATGAAACCTAGGGTTCATTTCATCAGGATGTCAAAAAATGATGCAAGATGTCCTAAATGCAGCTAAAAGACCTGGGAGCTAAACCTTATGAGGAAAAAGCCCCCAAGGGGACATTTTCTGATGTTACAATAGTCACAATTTCAGTTTCATTCATGATTTTTGTGAATCATTTTCCCTCAACATAATGTGTATTTCACTCATGTAGCTGATGATTTGGAATAAAAAGAAAATACTTGTTATTCTGGGCTTAATTCATGAAGCTTTAAAACTGATGTATTTTGTTTCCATCAGCTAGGTTAGGGTTTTATTGAACCCACATTTCCATTCTTGCTAAGAAGAAAAGATCCACATATCTTATTCTTAAAAAACATGAAAGAAAGTGTAATACTGACTATATTTTCTGCATACTTAGCCCCCTATCACATGATGCTTCATTTTTTTCTTCCTGTATTCAATGATTTGGCATAAAAAACAACACTCTGAGCATACTCTTACATTGGGTTTCCTATTCATTTCTTCTATATTATACCACTCATGCATGATTAGGGTTTTCTAGAAACCCTCTTTTCACTCTTGCTAATATGAACAACAAATATATTTGTTTCTTGAGAAAACATGGAGTAAAATGGGATATTGACTATATTGTTCTATGTATTTTACCTTTAGATATTCAATCCTCCATAGTGGCTTATGCTTATCATAGCTCCTATCTCATTTTGAAATCAAGATTTAATGCTCCTTATTGCATAACTATCATGAAACTCTGCTAGTTTCCCTTGTTTTAACAAGCTTCTACTGACTCTTTGGGATATGACTATCTCTACTAGCAAAAATAGTCACTTTGACTGCCCCTATGCTTGATTGAAACCTGCAACTTGGTGTTACCTTAGACCTCTACCCTTTTCACTCTGCTTGACTGCCTTATGCTGTCCCTTTGATTTAAGACTATTCCATGATCTCTTTTGCTGTCAAAACTTGGTCAATATGGCTACCCTATGTGGGATTAGAAGAAAAACCTTACACTTGTCCACATGTAAATCTCGTAATCACTATCCCACTTTTATGTTTTACCATGTCATCATGGTCTCAAGAATCATACCTTCTCAAGAGTTAATGGGACTGTTCTAAGACAATAATGACTGTGACTATAGTCAATCTATGACAAAACAACATTCTTATGTTGTTGGGCATGTCTCTAGGACTGATAGGAACTTCTTGAATTTCAAATACTACCAATATAAGAATGTTTCTTAATGCTTTGGATTGCTCTATAGAGCATGACTTATCTTTATCCTCTAAGTGGATAAAGGTGATTGTCTTTTCTATTGTATACTATTCTTTCACCTTATTTGATTGTCTTATACCTTGGATCTTCTTGGAGGTGATGCATGCCTCATGGCTGTGTGAATACTCTTTAGGACTAATACCTGCTCTGTAGACTACTCCCAACTATCCATGATATGCACATGATCTTAATGTTTAAAGACTATCTTTACTATCCTGATGCATTGTGTGAAAAACAAGAACTATTCCATGAAACAAAAAAAATCATTTAAACCATTGTATATGCCTGATTGTCTCATCTTTGTATAGAATGATTAGAATAGTGTATAAGACTATTTATATAGTGCATATGACTGCTCTTTACATTTTTTTCTTCATGACCCATTTGTTGATTGTTATGACTGTGTTTTGATAGATATGACTATCTCTAATAGAGGTAACTGCTAGTTCATGCTTCTCATGGTATTGTATAAGGACATCATTGGGCTATCTTTCCAAGATGATATTACAAACTACTTACTGTTGCTGATTGTTATCATAGACATTGTGATTGTCACCTCTGCATTTCTTCTTTAGTATTGATTGCTCCTCTAAATGTTGTCCATTGTGCTATACAACTATGTGATTGATATACACTATGGATAATGTCACTTTCATCTACTGTCACTTATAGTCTTTCATGACTACTCTTTTCCAAGTCTATGAATACCATGTTGTTCCATCTTGACTGCAATGCCCCTTTCATCCCCTCATGCATGTTATGTGGTGTGATTTTCCTTAGTCATTCTTGATATCCATTCCATTGATGATCACATTCATTGACTATTACATTCTAAGTTACATTTAGGAGACTTTGACCATAAAGGAAGTCTAATGCACAACTGTAACATCTACTGACAGTGATGGATTCCCAATAGAGCAAGATTCAAACTATTGACAAGAAATATGGAAAACACTTGATAGAACTTGAATGTGCCCTTTATCCATTGTCTCAAATAGGCTCTTATCACTGCCTTCTCATTCTAACTTGTCCATATCTAATTGTGATTGAGAAAGTATTTTTCATCTATGACAGTGAAACCAAATCAACTCACTATCATGAGTGATAAGTACTTGCTCATGTCAATAAGTGTGGTGAATTTACACTTTTACCCCTCTTAAAAAACAAAGATGGCAACACGCTGGGCTCAACCCTTGTGGGAGCCCATTTTACTCCACATGCTATGATATCAAATAAAAGATGATCCAGCAATGAAAATTTCACCTATACCTACACAGTGAACAAACATGTTAGATAAAAATAGTGAAACCAAAAGCTTGCATTGATGCTCTATGATTTGATGATACTCTTCTGCTCTTCTGGACATCTCTGAGATGCTGTGAAATTATTTTAATGCCTTATGAGAGTATACTATATGGTTGTTGAAATTGAATTGCATATGATGAGAAAATGTATCTTGAGCTCTAACATCAAATTTTCTCAAATCTTGTAGGCATTTCTAGAGCAGTAACTAAAGTAGCTGAAAATGCAGCAGATCAACATTCATCTTTGTCATCTAGGCAATGATGGATGCCTTTCCTTTTATATGCTCTTCTTTTCCTTCAAATGTATAGCTTACTTTTTGTTTTGCATTGAAAGAGTTAATCCCATGGATTGTGTGGGACACTATACATTTGTAATTATCAATGAAAAACAATATTTAATGCAAAATATGTTGATTTAATTTCTTCTTATAAGCATTTGCATCATGAACTATAATTCACTTGATAACACTTATTTGCATATGAACATAACTTAGTAGGATGAATGTATACCTTTTATCCTCTATTTGCAAACACAAACTTAGCTCTGCCTGATTGGGTCGGAAGCAAAACCAGGTAACATTTTTTGTGACATTTGCTAAATGTGTGCTTGTTAAACATCCTAACCAGTTGCCTGAAGCTATCCATTGGGCATGGAGTCAAATAGGAACTCAGTGTGACTTAAGAAATAGTCTTGTATACTATTGTAACTCATCCAAAATAGTGTAAAACACATTGAAACCTATCCCACCTACTAGAACTCAGAGCCAACTAACTAACTATGCAAAACTACACTTAGAGGAAAAGAAAACCACATCTAAAATATGTGCAGTAGTACTTATTGAATCAAAACTCCTAAACTAAAAAGTACAAGCTGATCATACCTCAAAATAGATTTTGAGGTGTATCCCATTGACTGGAATAGGTAGTAACTCACCATCCATTTTTGACAGCTAGAAAGCAATGTGTTGTTTGCACTCTACAATGATGAATGGGTCACTCCACATGCTATTAAACTTAGCATGTTTTCCAAGCCTGCTCTTTAGCTCATCACATTTAAGCACTACATCTCCTTCCTTAAACATTTTTGGTGTTTCTCTTTTGTCAAAATCTTTCTTCACTTGGAGTTGATGAAGCTCCATGGTCTTTATAGCTTTATCTCTAGTTTCCTCAAGCTCCATGAGCTATGCATATCTATCTACCATTAGATCCTCCTCTTCAAACATTTCAAGCTAGCTCACAATGTCTAGTACTGGAAGCTCAGTAGACAAGGGAAGCCTTGCTTCTTTCCCATATACCAGCATATAAGGGGAGTTTCCAATGGACCTTCTTGGTGTTATTCAATCTTCCCATAATGCAGATTTTAACCTGGTATGCCAAGTCCTTTGGTTCTCTTCAATGGTCCTCTTAATGATCTTTATCAAGTTTTTATGTGTAGACTCCACGAAACCATTACCATAAGGGTAATAGTTTGATGAAGTGTTCAAATAGATACCATTCCTGTGAACCCAGTTAGTCACCCTGATTCCAATGAAAGCCAAGGCATTATCAAAAATTAAATACTCGGGTACACCAAACCTTGTTATCAAATCATCATAAAAATTCACAACACTTTCATTGGATTCCTTCAATGCCATTGCCTCAGTCCATCTGGTAAAATAATCTATGGTAGTGAGAATCCACTTATGACCTGCATTAGAAGGTGGGTTAATAACTCCTATAAAATCAATGCCTCACTTCATAAAGGATTGCTCAACCTGTATGGTCTGCAAAGGAAGAGCTAGTAGTTTCTCTTTGCCTGCAAACATTGCACACTTAACACATTTTCTTGACCATGCATAGGCATATTTGAAGAGGCATTGCTAATAGTAACCAGCCCTCATAATTTTCCAAGCTGTGGTCTTTGGAGTAAAGTGCCCACTAGCTGTTCCATCATGAAATTCATGGAGTATTTTGTCAATCTATTTAGTATCTATGCATCTCAGTAAAACTCCATTATGATCTTTCTTGAATAGAATACCATTAACAAGAACAAAAGGGATGGACTATAACCTGAAGTACCTCCTCTTTGCTTTGCCCAAACCAAGTGGACATTCACCAATCTACAAAAAAAGAGTCATTTCTTGTAGCCAACTTGTACCCAATGTTGGTGCAACAGTTTGAGGTTCATCATTAGTATCAAGGACAACTTCCTTTTTAGTTTCTTGATTAGTTTCTAACCATGCTACTATCTATTCACACAACCCCTTACCTCTAACCAATTTTGGGACTGTGATATCTACATTGTACTCCATGACCTTAGTAATCCATCTTACTCTTTTTTCATTCAAATCTTTACTCAAAAGAAACTCCTTGACACTAGGATGGGAAACCATTAAATGAACTTTATTATTGGAAATGAAATGTCTAAACTTCTTCAAACTTCTGATTACAGCCAACACATGCTTTTCAACAAAAGAATATCTTTGTTCTTAATCCTCTAAGTCTTGACTAAAAAATGCTATTGGTTGTTCCAAATTATCATCATTCTATTGTACTAGCATAGCAGAAATAACATCTATGCTACCAAAAGCATAAAGAATAAAATCCTTTGCAAAGATAGGATTTACCAGTGTGGGAGCTACTATTAATGCCTCCTTGATAGCTTCAAAACTGTGTTTTCCCTCTTTTGTCTAGCTGAAACTAGCATTATTTCTCAGCATTGTAGTTAGAGGTTTCAAGAGATTGGCCATGTCTGGTATAAACCTTCTTATGAAGTCAATTCTACCAAGGAAACTCTACATCCCTTTTATGGTTGGACAAAGGTAAAGCAAGAATAGCACTCACCCATTCTGGATCAATGGTTATTCCCTATTTTGAGACCACATGTCCAAGGAGCTTGCCTTCATGGACATCAATAATTTTTGGGGGTTAAGGGATATGTTGAACTCCCTACATCTTTCAAATACCTGCCTCAAATGAAATAGATGCTCATTAGCAAATTTAGAAAAAACTATTATATCATCAAGGTAAATGAGCACTAATTTGTAAATTAAACCCTAAAATGCCATGTCCATTGCCCTTTGAAAGGTGGAACCTGCATTGGACAAACCAAAGGGCATTCTTTTGTAGGCCATTGTTCCCCATTTCATGGTAAATTCTATTCTATACTGATCCTCTTCCTTTACTAACACTTGATTATACCTAGAATATCTATCAAGGAGGGAAAACCTCTCTGAACATGTAACAACTTGAAGGATTTGCTCCATAGAAGGCAGTGGATAATGGTCCTTAAGTGAGGCCCTATTCAAGTCTCTAAAATCCATACAAAGCCTTATCTCTCCATTTTTCTTTCTAATCGGGACAATGTTAGAGACCCATGAGGTATGTTTGATTGGGAAAATAATATTAGCCTCAATCAACTTAGTCAATTCTTTTATGATGAGAGGTTCAAGTTTGGGATTCAAAGGCCTCTGTTTCTGCCTAACTGGTTTTGCATTTGACTCAAGATCTATTGTGTGCTGGGCAATCTTGGGATCAAAACCTTGTAAACTAGAATATTCCCATGCAAGAATATGAAGAAATTCTTGACAAAGTGAAATAAAAGCCAACTTATCTTCTTGAGAACAAATCTTACCAATTTTAAGCAGCTTACCTTTAAAAATTTCTACCTCTTCATAATATTCTTTCTTGATCTACATGTTGTTTTTTCCCTTTTTAAGTTGATCATCAGAGTTAAAAGTAGTTTCCAAGGTGACCAAACCCTTAGGTAACTTATTTGTCCTTAACTGTATAATCTGATAATTATACTACTGTAATAGCTTTTTTGATTCCCCACTAAAAACTCAACTTCCTCGAGTAAAAAATTCAGCACTTGCTCATTATTTTCAAAAACTTGCCAGTGAACATTGTTATCAGGAATAGATGGCCTTACTACAACTTTAACATGTTGCTGTACCTTACCCTTTTTAATGTCATTTGGGATATCAAACTGAGCACCTATAGCTGCTAGCCTATCAGCATGATTGTTTTGACTTCTAGATATGGATGACAGGTTAAAAGCATCAAATTCCTCTATCATATCCCATAACCTATGCTTATAGGATTAAAGTACATCATTTTTAGTTACATGTAAGCCTCTTACCTGATTTATAATTAATTCACTATCGCCAAACACCTGTATGCAACTTATCCCTCTTTTCCTTTCCTATTCCAAACTTTGTGTAAGGCCCTCATATTCAGTTATGTTGTTAGTACAACTAAAGAAAAATGAAAGGATGAGTAATACTTGTCACCTTGTGGACATACCAGCATAACACCCCCACCAACTCCATTTTTGGCTCTTGAGCCATCAAAATACATTTTCCAGACTTCATTTTACTGTTGTTCATCCTTCTTTTCAAGGTTAGGAATAATAGAGTCTAGCTCATGCATCATATAAACCCCTAAGCCTACCTCTTCAAGGTTCTTACTTGGGTCATCTTCAATATTCTCTGCTGCCCACTCATCCAAAAGGATGTTAGGAATATTCTCACTTTGTACATTTGGCTCTTGGACAACGACATGTCATCACTATCAAAAACAACACAGTTGACATTGATGGCACTTGGTACATAAGGTTCTATGTGATCCTTTTCTATTGATTTAGACTTAATGGTCACTTTAGTTCCATATCATGTCCTAAACAACATATGAGACCAATTTGAGGATAAATAACCACCTACTTTAGCAGTAAAATACCTTGAGAGACAAAGGGCAAAATATGGTGGCAAGTCAATAACATAAATGTCTTAAGGAATGGAAAAATTGGGGCAGGCATGTAAAGTAAGACTCAAATCTTTAATAACCCCCATAATATTGACAGTTGTTCCTATTGAGATTAGGGTAGCCAAATGAGAGGGGGGGTGAATCAATTTTCACAAATTTTTACTCCTGCTACATTTAATCTTCTTTACAACTTATAAACTGATTAATGATATAACCATGAAATCATGAATCAACAACACAAGAGAAGAAACATAATCAACACACATAACACCAGGATTTTTATGTGGAAACTTGATTAAGGGAAAAACCATGGTGGGGGTTAACCCACAAGATTTATTCTCTGTTAAAAGAATAGAAAAATGGGAAGGCACTTGCCTTCGAGCGCACTGCCCAGAGCTCACTACTCAAAGGAGGCTTACTAACTACAAGAACATTCACAATGTTAACAGTAAAAGGTTGAACTAAGAAACAACATCTTCTTCATGCAAGGTTCAGTTCCATTGAAGCTCACAACACCTCTACTTTGCCCCCACTCACTTCCTTGCTACATCTGCATCTTTTCTCACCACCACACATTTCCATGACTTCACATCACTTATTTATACATGACATCGACTTTTCAATGAACATCAAAGTCCGCCTTACAATCATCTATCTAGAACATTCTCCAAGATAGGCATTACAAGCAATTACAATCACAAGAATAAAAATGCTACATGCAAATCATTACATTGTCATCCAAACATAGTTGGGACTCAAATCTTCCTTGATCAACACACCATGCTACATAGAACTCTTCTTAGATCATTTGTAACATGCACTAAGCATCTGGTTGGCCAAGCCTGGAAAGAACAGTAAGACCCAAGGAGAAATCTTCAACCATGATCTCAATCCTTAATGCGGACCACCAACACAATAGGTACATGATCCAGAGACCACCACAAGTACAATGAAATCAACAAGAACAAACACACCACCTCAAATCACCAGAAACACTTGCATCTTCATCCGAGAACTTAAGAACACCAATTGTTATGACTGTCACACTAGAAAGATTGCTTGTGGACCTCCAAACCATGAACCACTTGAGTTGAGGATACACACCAACATCCCAAACATACCTCTAGAACTAAAAACCCTAATATTCCAATACAGAGCAATCCGGACCAAGTTTCTGGCAGTCTGTTACTTCTAAACAACTGCAAAATCTGATTCTACTCAGATGGCCATAACTTCACCAATCCTCCATCCGGACCTCTCAAATCTTGACTGGAGCAACTTCAAACAATCCTCTACACAACCCTTTGGTCTGTAGACTCTGATCTTCATCTTATTGGAAATGCTAAGCAATCTTCTTTATTGAACTACACTATCTTCACTGTCTCTTACAAAGAGATATGTTGACATCAATGACAACACATCATAGGCATGTATTTACAAAAATCTCCCCCTTTTTATTGATGGTGACATATGATGTGAAAAATTGATTCAACCATCAAGACAAGAACTTCTCCCCCTTTCTCTTATCACACCTACAACCACTTTCTTCACTACTCCCCCTTTCACCAGCAACTACTCACTTCCATCCAAGTTTTTCACATGACTTCTCTCCCCCTTTGACATCAACGGAAAAGGGCACATATTTGTAATCATCTTTCACCCTTTTTGTTTCTTAGAAAAGACCAAACTAAACTCAGAACATACTGACTACTCCCATTAAGTAGCATCCCCTTAACACCAATCTGAATCACAAGGTATGACTGTGAGTTCCATCAGACTGATGCACACTAGTGCACCTTAGTTCTGGATAGGAGGGGTAACAATCCCTAGCTTCATTTTGAGATACTCAAAAGTATCCTTAGGTAGAAGATTAGTGAAGATATCCACAATCTAATCCTTTGAAGAAACAAACTCCAATCTTACTTCATTATCATTTACCTTCTCTCTCAAAAAGTGAAACTTGATGGATATGTGCTTTGTCTTTGAATACAACACTAGATTCTTAGAGATGTTTATAGCACTTGAATTATCACAGAAAATTGTAACAGGCTCTTCAAACATAATTCTGATATCCTTCAACATTTTCTTCATCCACAAAACTTGAGTACAATTACTTGCTGCTGCTATATACTCTGCCTCTATAGTAGACAACGATATTGCCTCCTACTTTTTTCTCAACAAAGAAAACAATCTCTTTCCCAACAAAAATGCACCACCACTGGTACTCTTTGTGTCATCCACATCTCCTACCCAGTTAGCATCTGTATATGCATGAAGAGTGAAATCATCATCCTTAGGATACCATAAGCCATAATCAGATGTTTCCTTCAGATAACTAAAAATTCTTTTGACTTCTACAACATGAGATTCTTTAGGATCAACTTGAAATCTAGCAACAAGGCCAACTACATTCATAATATTAGGTTTGGTATAAGTCAGATAAAGCAGTCTCCAATCATTGATCTATGCCTTTTCTAGTCTGCCTTAGGGGAATCATCATATTTACTCAACTTGCATCTACTTATCATAGGAGTACTCACTGGTTTTGAATCCTCCATTCCAAATTTTTTCAACAACTCTTTTACATACTTAGACTGAGATATGAAGATGCCCTTATCTAGTTGAATGATTTGCAAACCCAAGAAGAAATTCATTTCACCAAGCATGGACACCTCAAATTCACTTTGCATCTGATCAACAATTTTTTTACACATGCTTTCATTTCCACCAAAGATGATATCATCAAAAAATACCTCAACAATCAAGATGTGTTCATGATCAATTTTGAAATAAAGATTACTGTCAGTTGTGCCTTTGCTAAAACCAAACTTCAGCAAATACTTATCTAGTCTTGCATACTGGGCTCTTGGGGCTTGTTTATGTCCATACAATGCTTTTCTTAACTTGCAAATCATATCTCCTTGATTAGACAATTGGAATCCTTATGGTTGCTTAATGTAGACTTCTTCTTCTAGATCTCCATTTAGAAATGTTGACTTGACATCCATTTGGTAAACTTTGAAATCTTTGTAAGCAGCAAAGGCAAGAAATAATCTGACTACTTTGATTCTTCCCACTGGAGCAAAAGTTTCTTCAGAATTAATTCCCTCTACCTAAGAATATCCTTTGCACACCAATCTTCTTTTGTTTCTCACAACTTCACCATTTTCATTTAATTTATTCTGAAAGACCCATTTAGTTGCAATTACATTTTTATTTTCAGGTCTAGGAACAAGATCCCAAGTATGATTCTTTTCAAATTGCATTAATTCTTCTGCCATTGCTTTTACCCATCTTTCATCATTACAAGCTTCATTCACTGATTTTTGTTCAATCTTTGAAATCAAACAATACTCTTCTTGTTCTTCAACAATTTTTCTTCTAGTTTGAACATCTTTATTTCTATCTCCTATAATCTGATCTTCAGAATGATTCAACCTCACATACCTGGGAGTTTTGGGATTTTCTTGAACTTTAGATTCTTGAACTTGTTCCTCAACATTTGTACTAGCTTCTTGAGTCACTGGATTCTCCGGAGCACTCTAAATCTAAGTTTGAGTTTGAACTTGGTTTCCTTTATTTAGACTTTTATTTTGATCATCTGATTCATATCCACAATACTTGGAAGGTCTCTCCTTGCTTTCATCAACCTTGACATTAGCATTTTCAACAATCCTTTTCAATTTCTTGTTAAAGCACCAGTATGCCTTGCTTTGGTTAGAATAACCCAGAAATATACCTTCATCATATATTGCATCAAACTTACCTAGATCTTCATCTCTTTTGATATAGCATTTAATACCAAAAACTCTGAAGTATTTCATAGTAGGAGCATTACCAAACCACAGTTCATAATGTGTTTTACCAATATTACCTTTGATCTATACCCGATTAAGAGTGTAGATAGTAGTACTCACAATCTCTCTCCAATAGACATGTGGAACATTTTCTTCCATCATCATGGTTCTTCCTTTCCACAACTCCATTCTGCTAAAGAGTCCTAGGATGTCTTCTTATTCCATGCTTTTCACAAAATGCATTAAACTCACCTTAGGTAAACTCTCCACCTCTCTCAGATCTCAGACACTTTATCTTCACACCAATCTCATTATCCACCCTAGCCTTGAACACCTTGAATTTGTCAAGAGCATCTTATTTCTCTCTCAATAAAGTGACCCACATCATTTGAGAGTAATCGTCAATCAACAACATAAAGTATCTATCTCCTTGCAAACTCCTAACTCTGGCAGGACCACACAAATCAGTGTGCACAAGTTCCAACAATCCACTTGAAAATTGTTCTTTACTTTTGAATGTAGTTTTGCCCAACTGACATTCCTTACACATGCTATCAATAGGTTTTACAAGATTTGGAAGATCTCTCACATCCTGAGTAGTACTTATCTTGACAATATTATCAAAGTTTACATGACACATTATCCTATGCCATAACCAACTCTAATCAACCTGAGCAGTCAAACAACTCTTACTAGTAGCACTTAAATGAGAGATATTACTTCTAGTCTATGTACCATATGCAATCTCAGTTCCAGAGCTTTCCAAAATTCTATATTTTCAATCTTTGAATCGAAGATCATACCCTTTGTCAACCAACTGTCCAACACTGAGAAGATTATGCTTCAATCCTTCTACATACAAAACATCATTAGTGTTATGCTTACCATCAAGAGAGATGGATCCTCTACCACGGATTCTACTAGCTAAATTGTCTCCAAACTTCACAATTCCACCTTCATATCTTTCCATACTTACAAACTTACTTTTATCACATGTCATGTGATGAGAACATCTGTTGTCAATCACCCATTTATCCTTTTCTTCAACCTGAGCAGCCACGGCACTTTCCATATTCACACAACTAGCACATTTAGGAGGCACCAGATCTTCTTCTTTGATAGCAATGAACACCCATTCATTTCTAGAGGTACTTCTCATATCAGATTCTTCATCTGTGACTCCTTCATCATCAGCTTCTTAGACATAGTAGCATTTCTTTTGAACCCTAGGTCTGTTAGGGTTTGTCTTTGAAACTGTCTCCAGACATCTTGAAGCAAAGTGACCAATCTTATTGCAAGCAAAACATTTGAAAGAAAATTTTCCTTCATACTTATTGGATTCTCTTGGTAGTCTTTTAGCAATAAGGGCTTCAAGTTCTTCAAGATCCAATTCATCTTCTTCAAGTTCCTTCCTTGCCTTCTCATAGCTAGTTAGTCTTCTTGAAGAGCTTTCACCTAGATCAAATCTTTGCTTCCCAAAACACTAGCCTTAAAAGAAGATTTTGATTTAGGAAGAGAATCATCGAACTCACTCATTTCAAATGTTGAAAGCTTGCCAACTAACTGATCCCTTGTAACATGTGTCATAGTCTTGATCTCCTCAATAGCAACAACTTTATGCTTGTATGAAGCAGGTAAGGATCTGAGCACCTTACTAACAATCTTTGATTCTTCTAGTTTTCCAGCAACACACCTGATGTTGCACACAAGTTCATTTGCATTCTACATGTACGAAGTGATGTTTTCATCTTCACTCATCCTCAAACTTTCCTATCTACCCTTCAGGCTCTATAACTTAGCAGATTTGACATATGCATCACCTTCATACAGAGTTTCTAGCTTCTTCCAAATTTCATGAACAGTTTTCAATTCCAAGACATTTGTCATTTTTGTATCAATTAGGGCACTCAACAATGCTTCATTATCCTTAATGTTGTTTTTAGCATCTTTGATTTCATCTGGAGTTGAAGGGCCTTTCTCTAGAGGCTTATACTTATCCTTAGTTATCAACCAATAAGGATCAACCATGCATTGCAAATGACATTCCATATGATTCTTCGAAAGAGAATAATTTGTTCCGTCAAATCTTGGACAGTCCTTCTTGTATGTTGACATCCTAGATCTCCTCAAGTAGTCAAGCTTCTTTGAGAGGAACTGGCTCTAATACCAATTGTTGAAATTAGGGTAGAAAACTGAAGGGGGGGTGAATCAGTTATGTAAAATTTTTACTCCTGCTGCATTTAATCTTCTTTACAACTTATAAACTGATTAATGATATAACCATAAAAGTATGAATCAACAACACAAGAGTAGAAACATAATCAACACACATAACAATAGGATTTTTACGTGGAAACCTAGTTAAGGGAAAAACCATGGTGGGGGTTAATCCACAAGATTTGTTCTCTATTAAAAGAATAGAAAAATGGGAAGGCACTTGCCTTCGGGCGCACTTCCCAAAGCTCACTGCTCAAAGGAGGCTCACTACTTACAAGAGCATTCACAATGCTAACACTGAAAGGTTGAACTGAGAAACAACATCTTCGTCATGCAAGGTTCAGTTCCATTAAAGTGTACAACACCTCTGCTCTGCCCCCACTCACTTCCTCTCCACATCCGCATCTTCGCTCACCACCACACATTTCCATGACTCCACAACACTTATTTATACTTGACATTGACTTTGGAATGAACATCAAAGTCAGCCTTACAATCATCTATCTAGAACATTCTCCAAGATAGGCATTACAAGCAATTACAACCATAAGACTAAAAATTCTACATACAAATAATTACACTGTCAGCCAAACATAGCTGGGACTCAAATTTTCCTTGATCAACATGCCATGCTCCATAGAACTCTTCTTAGATCATCCGCAACACGTACCAAGCATCCGGTCAGCCAAGACTAGAAAGAACAACACTTAAGGAGAAATCTTCAACCATGAGCTCAATCCTCAATGCAGACCACCAACACAATAGGTACATGATCTAGAGACCACCACAAGCACAATGAAATCAACAAGAACAACCGTACCACCTCAAATCACCAGAAACACTTGCATCTTCATTTGGGAACTTAAGAACACCAACTATTATGACTGTCACACTAGAAAGATTGCTTGTGGACCTCCAAACCATGAACCACTTGAGTTGAGGATACACACTAACATCCAAAACATACCTCTAGAATCATAGACCATAATATTCTAATGCGGAGCAATCTGGACCAAGTTTCTATCACTCTGTTACTTCTAGACAACTACAAAACCTGGTTCTACTCATATGGCTCTAACTTCACCAACTCTCCATGCAGACCTTGATAAGGTTTTTCCACCTGTAAAACTTTTCCTATTTGAAAAAATTAAATCAAGATTTTAATTACATTAAAAATATATATATTTCATTAAAATATGCACATGTTCTCTATACAAAATTAAAAAACAAAAGAATCATTAAAAATAATCAAGAGCTAACCCAAGTTAATTTATTTCTTAAAGTTGAGTTATATGAAATAAATGTTTATATTTTGTTTTGTTTTCTAAAGTTGAGTTATAGAAATAGATGTTTCTAAAATATTATTTTTTTATTTTGAATTAGATTTTTTAAGTTGAGTTATAGAAATAGATGTTTCTAAAATTTAATTTTTTATTTTGAATTAGATTTTTCAAACTAAGTTATAGAAATAAATGTTTCTAAAATTTTATTTTTTATTTTGAATTAGATTTTTTTGAAGTTGAGTTATATAAATAAATATTTTTAATTTTTTAAAATTTTGAATTGAATTTTTCTTGAACATTCCAATTAAGATGATTTTTTACTTTTGAAATTTTTGTATTATATATAATAAAAAAGTTGCCACATAAATAAATAAAAATCAAGTGGTTGCTTATAAAAATAAATAAAAATAATTTTTTTGATTAGCTACTTTTGATAATATAAATGCTACATATAAAATAAATTAACTTTTTTTTATAAATTTTTTTTATAAATGCTACTCTGCATATATAAATAAATAAAAAATTAAAATCCTAATTTCTTTTATATTAATATATATACACATACATTAAAATATATCATTTATTCATTTATTTTATTTTATAATAAATATAAACAAAAATTAAAAAATCACAATTACTATTTATTAATTTTTTTATATTAATATAAATACACATATAATTTATTCATATATTTTATTTTATAATAAACATAAATAAAACTTAAAAAATTATAATTACTTCTTTAATTTTTTATATTAATATATACACACACATTAATATATATTATTTATTTATTTGATTTATTTTATAATAAACATAAATAAAATTTAAAAGTTGTAATTATTATTCAACTTTTTAATTTTTTAATATTAATATATATACACATACATCAATATTTTAAGATATATTATTTATTTTATTTTTTAATAAACTAAAGTTAGAGAATGAAGTTTCTTTTATTATTTTAGACTTACTTTAATTTTTTTTTTTTTACTTTTTGCTTTGTACTTTTTGCTTCTATTACAATTATTATAGATCAATTAATTAAAAAATAAACTGAAGTAAGTTTAAGAAAATAAAAGAAAGTTCATTCTCCAACTCCAACTTTCTATAAAAATTTAAATATTTTAATTATATTTAACTCACATTTAACCCAATTTTTTCCATAAACTTGTAAGGTTGTAAAAATAAATTATTTTTTAGAAAGTAAAAGAAAACATCTTTTGACCAAAAAAAAAGAATCTTTTATTTTTTTTAATGATTAAATATTTAACCATCAGGAGAGCTCAATGAAGGGGATATAATCTTATGTCTCAAATCTTGACTAGAGCAACTTTAGGCAATCCTCTACACAACCCTTTAGTCTGCAGACTCTGATCTTCATCTTACTAGAAATACTGAGCAATCTTCTTTACTGAATTGCATTATTGTCACTGTCTCTTACAAAGAGATATGTTGACTTCAATGAAAACACATCATAGGCACGTATTTGCAATAGTTCCATCAAGTTGAACAACACCCTTTTCAAGAGATTGATACTTCAAACCCAACTTATCAGCAATTTATTTGGGCATAACGGAACTACTAGCCCTGGAATCAATCATACAATTATGGACTAACTTATCACCTATGATTAGAGACACATAAAAAGGTGGTGGTTTTACCTCTGGTTTAACCTCTTTACTTGGCTATTCACTACCATTTTGGGATGCATTAGTGAATATAGATTGATCTTGCCTAGCTGGAACTTCATTTGACACATTCAAATCTAATAATGTAGATTGCAATAAATCCTTCTATCCTGGGATAGACAAAGAATCTCACATGGACATAGTGATATTCATTTTCTTCATGTGCTCAATAATGTTAAAAGCTGTAGTGTTTACCTTTTGGTGAATCTTTACAGCAATAGGGTTTGCTTGCAAGTGACCTGATTGGGGCTATTTTCCAGGCCGCTCTTTGGTAGTGCCTTGTGTATTTCTTTGTAGTACATGTGGTACTTGAGAGGTAGATGGACTAGCAACTTCTTTTCTATTCTAGGAGCTTGATTAGGCTCTTTATTTGCTCACTATCCAATCTCAAAAGCCCTCTTCTTGGCTCTTGTATTAGTTGCTACTAGAGAATCATCCTAATTGGCCCCACAAAACTCCTCTCCTTGCCAATTTAGGAAAGCAGTATCATTTGGAGGTATCTCTTGTTGCTATGAAGATCCATCACCAGGTACATTAGGCTGCAAACTTGACACATTCCGCACCATTAAAGCTTGATTAATCGCCCCATTTGAACAGGTGGACTGGTTATGGAGTTGACTACAAGGGTAACACCATTCATAATCTTGTGCAAGATTATTTTGGATAGGAACTAATTCTTTAGATGAGCTAGGTACATTTGGATTGTATGCTTGAAAATGCCTTGGGTTTAGAGCTCGCCTTGGACCTTGGTTATGTGCTTGATAAGATTGGCCTTGTGCTTGGTTTTAAGGATGGAAAGGCTTGAAACTTTGAAACTGCTATTTTTTCATGTTCACTAACTCATTTCCAAATGACTGTAGCAAGCCTTTTATCTCTTGTAGCTCAAGAGATTGGGATGGAACAACTTTTTCTTAACTTAGAGCCTGGTTATTTGGCATTGGTAACACTAGAACAACAAGTATAGAAGCCAAAGGTGGGATTTGTAAAGGCATGGAAGGCTGAATCTCTAGAAATATTGGCATAGGGGGTCTAGGTGCTATCTTAGCAGCTTGGCTAAGATTATCTTCTGCCCTTATTGCAATATCAAATGTAGCTAGTAATGAAGTGTCTCCTATGGATTGTATCATGACAAAAATATCATTGTTAAGTGCCTTCAAATAATAAAGAAAAGCATGATCTTTAGAAGGCCTTACCGCAGTAGGAACTCTATTCCACATTTTCTTAAAACATAAATTGAAATCCATCATTTGTTCCTGAGGAGCCCTCTTGATGGTGCTTAGTTGTTCTACCAAAGACAAATGATCAGATTTGTTGCCAAGAGACACTGCTGGGCATGATAGGTGTTGTCATTGATGGCAACTAAGATCATCCCAATCATAAGCATAACACATGTTCAGACCAGAAGTTAGAATCAGAATTTGTCTAAGTCTGAGCAGTTAGGAACAGAGCAGGTGATAGGGTCCGGTATCTTGGTCTGGATCTCTCTGGTGAAAAGATATGGTTTGCTTCTGATCTGAGGTAGTTGTAAGCATTGTCAAGACACTCTAAATCCAAAGTTTTGTCCTACGGAGATGGCAGACTCAAAAGATATTAGCTTCTGAGTATTGGGTTTCAATTTGATAGAACAAACAAATGAAGAATAGGATGACCTTGTGAATGATCTTAATTCTGGATGTATAGAAGTTGTTTATTGGGCAATTGGTGATGATAAGTAATGATAGCTAACATGATTGATGATTTACAAGTGCAAGTTTTGGTTCGCAACTCATATTATGTATGGATCTAGCCGACAAAACAGAGTACTCAACAAAGTTCTAATGTTCTTGAAGTCGACTGGTAAAATGATTGTAGATCATGTTGCGGATATATATATTCAATGGAATTGAATGATTTTGGTGTGTGTGTGTTGCGACTATGGAGTAATTGTGAAAAGAAGTAGAGATCAAAAGTTTAGATGCTAGCAGAGCAGTAAGAGGAGTAGAGTAAGGATGAACTGTATCAAGTCAATTTTCTATGCTTAACTAGAACTGAGCTCTAGATTTGATAGATGCTAAATATTAGTTCAAATTTATTGTAACTCTTCTTTCTTATAGGTAGTGAGCTATCTTTTGACCAGTGAGCTCTAGACAGTGAGCCCGAATGCATGTGCATTCCCCATTGTAATACTTTTAACAGAGTATAATCTTTGTGGGTTAACCTCCACCATGGTTTTTCCCTTAACTAGGTTTCCACATCAAAAATCTTAGTGTCAAGTGTATTATTTATGTTTATGCTCATGTGTTATTGACTAATGTTGAAATGTCTACATCATTGATTTGATTATAAGTTGTAAAGGATGAATAAAGGCAGAAATTGTTAAAATTGTGTGACAACTGATTCACCCCCCCCCACTCTCAATTGTCTGGACCTAATTCAACAATTGGTATCAGAGAAAGGTTCCTTAAAAGAAGCCTAACAGCTTAAGGAAAGATCTTAGAAGGAGTTATCAATGGGTTCACTCAAAGATCAACTTCAGCTAGCCCTAAAAGATCTTGATCAGTCCAGAGTAAATATATCTAATCTAAAAGATGAACTCAAGGATGTTTATGATACCATTGAAATGTTAAAAGATAAATTAAAGAAGTCTATGAGAAGGAATAAGGAGCTACTTCTGTAGTTATCCAATTTAACTAAAGAAAATGGCATGAATGAAGCCTTAGAAGAAAAGACAAAGGAGTGTGAGAAGCTGCCAAAAGAAGTTGTTCTAAAAGTTGAGATGGAATCTGGGGCAATGAAGCTAACCAAAGAAATTGAGCATAGGAAGAAGACTGAAGAAGATTTGAATCAAACTCTAAAAGAAAGAACTGATGAATGCTACAGAATGGACAATATAGCTGGCCATCTAAAGTCTGATCTACAAGAAAGAAAACACAATGAAAGAGATATTGAAAGTCAATTTGTCATTCTCAAACATGACCTAGAAGTTACAAATGAATACAAGGAGAAGTTCAAGACAAGTTCAGCTAAACTTGAGGCAATACTTGAGGGTCAGAAAAAGGTTGATGACAAGCATGGTCTTGGATATGAGAAAGGTGAAAGATCCGAATCTGGACAAAGAAACTTTCAACCAAGGAATAGGATAAACAGACCTAGAAGACCTCCGGTAAGACAACCTAATGCTCAAAGGTATCCATCTTTCAATGGAAACTGTTTCAAGTGCAATAAATTTGGTCATAAAGCCACTCAATGCAGAAGTAGAGTAAATCAAAATAATCCATCGTTCTTTGGACAATGCTTCAATTGCAAGAGGTATGGTCATAAATCCAATGAATATAGAAGTATGATAATGAACAACTCATCAAATAGAAGGAATGGGAACTCTTTCAATGGAAAATGTTTTGCATGCAATAGATTTGGACATATGGCCATTCAATGCAGATCAAGAGAAAATCAATCAAATGGGAAAAGAAATGTTGTGTGCTTCCATTGTAACTGATCTGGTCATTTTGCAAGATTCTACAGAAGTAGAACTAAAGAAAGAAGAGGTCCGGTAAACAAAAAACTAGATGAGCAGAGACAAGACAAAGGTAAAAAAAAATTGAAGAAAATGAGATCTAGAATGAAACAAGTGAGACATGGGTCAAGAAAGAAATTGTGAACCATAGTGATGGGTCCACACCAAAATTTGGTGCAGATAATTCCTCAGGGAATTAAACTAGGAGCTTTGGCTTAGGGGGAGTTGCAATAAAAATCAAAATCCCCAGCCAGTAAGTAAGTGCCTAAATCTGGCACAGTGAGAAAAGAGATCTTGGATTGTTTCAGATCATTTGGAAGGATTTCTAGAAGAAAAAAGGTGGATATGGCAAATTGTGGAGTAATTCATGAGAAACTATTCAACAAATAGAGTAACTAGATGTACTAGGGCATAACATTTATTACAAAGACAAATTAAGCATTACAGAGCATAAAAGGGTCATTCATTCCCTAGATAGATCACTTTGCATTAGAAGAAAGCAAGAAGTGAAGGAGTGAATGAGCTCTAAGCTGAGAATTCTTAAGAATTGAAGCATGAAGAGGATCCTCAAGCAAAATCCTAATTTGTAGAACAAGGTATTTCTATTTTCTGTAAAACCTCTTGAATTCTCAATCTCTACAAATGGCTACACCTTTAGTTGTTGATGTCACTGAAAGGCCTCGTCCTGAATTTAAGAAGCATCCTTACAAATCTATTGAAGTCAAACCACTAGGTGCTTTTTCAAGTGTTCCATATGGGGTTTTACATGTTGAAGATATTAGGGCATACATTCACTGTAACATGGATGAATTTGGAAACCTGAAACTCTTCGATTTGCTTAACAACTACTTAGTTGATGATAGCCATAAATTCAAATCGGAATACAAAGCCCTAGAAAGAAAACACTTTCTACAAGTCATTAAGTTTCTGATATTTGATGAAAATGAATGGGTTTGATATGTCTTGAGTTGAATACATAATGAATTCATGTGGCTATTAAAACCATTTAAGATTACAAAGGATGTTATCAAGACTGTAATTTGGTTAAATTCCTCTGACAGATTACCCATGCTAAAAGCTGTGAAAAACTAGACAATGACTAAGGCTATTAGTGCCAAGTTTGACAAAAGGGCAATGACCATCAATGATATCATAGAACATGATGTTAAATTTGCCTCCATGGTGATTGGGTACAAGATTTACCATTCTAGTAGGGAAAATCATGTCTCCGGAACTACAATATATGCAGCTTATCAAATAGTAAAGGAAAATGTTGATTATGATCTTTACGAACTACTACAGAATCAATTGATTGAGAATCTAAGCAAAATAAAGAAAGATAGGAAAAATACCTTCAAATATGGTTCCTTGATTATATGTTTGTTCTTCTATTTTATGAATGAAGTACCTAGAATTCAAGGTGTGCATTGGACAACTAACAGGCCAGTAGCAAGACAAATAAGAGATCACCTTCTTAGTCTTGGTGACTCCCAAGCCCAAAAGACTGCCATTTGGGGCTACTTCAAAAACTTCCAAAGTTTAATGCAAGCAAGGGAGAGAATCCCTAAAATAATTGTGGAGAAGTATGAAAATGACATATGTTGCATGGTTGACATAGATTAGTGATTGATGGAAGCTGTAGAACCAAGGATAGTTTGGATAATGCCTATGGGTTATGAGATGGATGAAATAGTTTTGGATATGTATACTCAGTATCTTCTGAGTACACCTAAAGATAGCTCTATGGAAAGGTTTAGAACTTACAAGGAATTGAGTCTAAAATTGTAGGTGGAATTTAGACAGCCAGAGACCAAGAGGAAAGTGCAGAGGCAAGTTGAAAAGTATGTTGAGAGCATTAGCCCAACCAAGGAAGTAGTGAAGCAGAATAGAGAAAGAATTGAGAAGGCTGAAAAAGAAAAATAGGACAGGAAACAAGAAGATGCTCCAGTGGAACCATCCTTCACTTCAAGGACTACTAGAATCTCTACTTCTACTTTTATTCCTCCTAAAACTGTAAAACCAGAAGTCAGACCATCCAGTGAAGCAAGCAAGAGAAAGAAAAAAAAGCCATAAGAACGAGTGTGGGCACAAAAGATGATCAGGAGATAGAGACAAATGAAGAAGTCAAAGAAATAAGATCCAAGAAAGCTAGAACTTCGAAAACTTCTGAAGACTAGCCTCCCAGAAGCATTAAGACTGGTAAAAGAAAGTAACTTGTAAGGCCGCTATGACTATTGATGAAATTGTAAAAACAATCACTACTCATGGAAACTTAAAGCCTATCAGAGTTTACTATGATAATTTTGATCAAGCAAATAAGAAAATTTTGGAAGATACCATTATCATATATTTGAATAAATTCAATACAGCCCTATTGGAAATTTTACAAGAACTTCCTCAAGGTTTAAGGAAAGTACTGGAAATGAGGGAAGAAGAAGCCAAGGCTAAAGATCTAGAAATTAGAGAGTATGTCCTTTCTCCTTTGTGTCATGTAATGACTAGAAGACAAGCAGATAAAATCCTCAGAGAAGTTAAAGAAAAATTTAGAAGCAAGGTTCAGATGAACAAGCTAATGCTTGGTAAAACTGAGGAAATTGCAAAAGAAATAGAGGAAATTTTGAGAAAGGCCCTAGACAAGGATAAATGTTATATTATTTCAAAGAAACAAGTTGAAGAAGACAATTCTCTAGTTATGAAACTTGAAGCTCCAGAAGAAGAGATTAACAAGGGAATTGATGACCAAGGTGTTAATTTAGATCCTCTGGAGTTAACCTATGAAGAGACTAATGTTGGATTTGATTCATCAAATATGAATGTTGGAGAAGTTCAGGAAATGAACATCATTAAGTAGCAATTTGAGTTTGGTGAAGCCTCTGTTCTGGAAGAGGAATAAGTCAATCAAGAGGACATAGAAATGATAGACAACATAGTTGATGCAGAAGAAACTCTTCCACCTAATCTTTCTAAAAAGGAAGAGGATATTGCTACTATACAGAGCCCTTTGGATCAAGTAGTGAGTGGTGAAGACAGAGAAAATGTTTCACCTACAAGTGATACAAGAAATGATAAAGTAGAGGAAGAGAAGGAAGAAAACCAAGAAGACAAAGCAAAAGAAGATGGTGCAAATTTTGAAGCACCTAAAACAGATGTTGAGAAATCTGATGAACAAGTGGATGATTCAGAAAATGTTGCAAGAGACACTATAGATGTAGTGAAAAGTCTTCTTAAAAAAGAGATGATTGAGCTTGATGAGCCTGAACTAGTCCAAAATCTAACCAATCCAGATGCTCTCTCTCCCATTCAATTGATGAAAATAGCATCATTCGCCCAAGTAAAGGCTAGAGAAAAGTTGTTAAAGTCCCACATGGAGGACAATGAGCTACTAGGGCTTGTAATTGGAATTTTGGAGAATTTAATGCCTTCCTACTAGAAGAGTCCATCTGATTCCCCCTCTGAACATCTAAAAAATATTGTAAGTTCTATAAATACTAATTTTGAATCCTTTGAAAAATCTACAGAGGCAAAGGTCCAGAAAGAGTTTTTGGATAAGAAATTTAGTGAAGTACAAAATCTAATAAGAAATGATAGGATGATACTTGGCATTAGCATAAGGGGTATTTAGAATGTTCTAAATGATCAAAGAGATATGTATAAATTCTATCTATCATGTCCCAAAATTAGTGAGGATATTGAGAAAAAGATAAAGGAGCAAGAACAGAAATTGTCAAATCTTTCTCAAATTTTTGATCCTTTAATAGTTTCGCCTATAAGTCAGGAATGTCAAGTAATTATCCTGACAGGTGAGATAAAGAGGCTTGGTAAAGAAAAAAGTAACATTATTAAGAGAATGTGTGAGCTCTGGGAATTGATTGCCCCCAAGTTAGAAACCATGTTTAATGTCTTATCAGAAGCTCAGACTGCACTTGAGACAAGTAATCCTCCGGATTTGACAAAGGCAGATGCATATGCATTTTTACTGAGTGGACACATCTCAATTCTAGATGGAATAAAGGGAACTTAGGCCTCTTAAATTGTGCAATTGAAAAATAGTTTTGCAGACATTCTCAAGTTCATGTGAATAGAACTTAATGATTAGTTGTACGTATGCGGTCCTATATAGAAAATTTTGGAGAATTTTGTCTTGCGGAACCCATCCTTTGCCATTGATGTCAAAGGGGGAGTGAAGATCAATGAAAAATGAGGAATCTAGCTAAGGGGGAGCACCAAAAAGTAGTGTGAACAACAGTATGAAGCACAAGCAAAGGAGGAGATACTTTTGACACTTAGTCATTTTTCACTAAGTATTGCCATCAATGCCAAGGGGGAGATTGTTGGCAAGAGACACTGGTAGGCATGATAGGTGTTGTCATTGATGGGAACTAAGGTCATCCCAATCATCCACATAACACAATTTGTTCACACCAAAAGTCAGAATCAAAATTTCTCTAAGTCTGGCCAGTCAGGAACAGAGCAGGTTACAGGGTCCAGTATCTTGGTCTGGGTCTCTCTGGTTAAAAGGGATGGTTTGCTACAGATCTGAGGTAGTTGTAAGCATTGTCAAGACACTCTAAATCTAGAGTTTTGTCCTCTGGTGATGAAGGACTCAAAATATATTAGCTTTTGAGTATCAGGTTTTAGCTTGACAAAACAAACAGAAGAAGAACATGTCAACCTTGTGAATGATCTTAATTCTGGATGTATAGAAGTTGTTTATTGGGCAATTGGTGATGATAAGTAATGATATCCAACATGATTGATGATTTACAAGTACAATTTTCGGTCCTCATCTCATATTATGTATGGATCTAGCTAACAGAGCAGAGTACTCGACAAAGTTCAAAATGTTCTTGAAGCTGACTGGTAAAATGATTGTAGATCATGTTACGGATATATATATATATATATATATATAATGGAATTGGATAATTTTGGTGTGTGTGTGTGTGTTGTGACTATGGAGTAATTGTAAAAAGAAGTAGAGATCAAAAGTTTAGATGCTAGCAGAGCAGTAAGAGGAGTAGAGTAAGGATGAAGTGTATCAAGTCAGTTTTCTATGCTTAATTGGAACTGAGCTCCAGCATTGATAGATGCTAAATATCAGTTCAAATTTATTGTAACCCTTCTTTCTTATAGATAGTGAGCCTTCTTTTGAGTAGTGAGCTCTGGGCAGTGAACCTGAATGTATGTGCATTCTCCATTGTAATACTTTTAACAAAGTATAATCTTTGTGGATTAACCCCCACCGTGGTTTTTCCCTTAACCAGGTTTCCACGTCAGAAATCTTGGTGTCAATTGTAATATTTATGTTTCTTCTCATGTGTTATTGATTAATGCTGAAATGTCTACATCATTGATTTGATTATAAGTTGTAAAGGATGATTAAAGGCAAAAATTGTTAAAATTGTGTGACAATTGATTCACCCCCCTTCTCAGTTGTCTGGACCTAATTCAACAAGATTTGTCTTCAAAATGCTTGTAAAGGAGCTCTCTAAGTTGATCCCATGAGCATATTGAATTCATTGCTAAACCTCTAAGCCATTGTAATGCTTTTCCTTTGAAGGATGCTGCCAACAATCTGATAGCCACATTTTTTATGGTAATATGATGTACATCACATAAGTTTGCTATATCTTGGATGTGCTCAATGGGTGTAGTTTGGTCTTCCCCTGAGAAGAATGGCAAACTTTTAAGAGTAGCCATTGGGATATCATCATGTTGGGCCAAATTCAAATGGCTCCCTTGACCAAAAGGAACAAAAGCCTGATTCCTAGGAATTGCCATTGGGGCAACAAAAGTCTTATTTCTTGCAAAATAAGTTGCAACTCTCATAGAAGGTGGAGTTGACTATGTTTTCCTTGTTGAAGGATGAGATCTTCTTCTTGATCTACCCTGTCTCCCAAGAGGAGATATCTGCAAATACTCAAAGGAACTTGAACTCCTAGTTTATATTATTTCCATAAGTTGTTACAACACTGGTTTTGTTAAACTTCCACACTCAGAGTTGCTAGATATGTAGGTTTCAACCTCCTAAAGGTCTAAAAATCACTGGTTACATATCAAAACTAGAAACATAATGAATTCTTGAACTATTTTGATTCAAATTGCTGGCAAGAGACACTATATGGATTCATGATTGTTGTCAATGATGGCAACAAAGTTCATCCCACACATCCGCAGGACATGGTGTGTCTCTACTGGAAGTCAGAATGAAGAATGTGGTGGTCCGGTAAACAAGAACAGAGCATGTGGCAAGGTTTGACAGATAGGTCTGGATCTCTCAGAGGAAGTATCTTGGTGAAGTGCGGATTTGGGGAAGTCAAGAGGACTACCTTGGTGATAGATTCCAAGATTTTAGCCTCTAGTGATAGATGAGGTAAAAGATATGAATACTTGAGTACCGAGTTCCTGAGTGACAGTGTGAACAGAGGAAGAACTGACTGACAGAACATCAGACTATTTTCTGGATGTGTTTCTAATGGTGGTAAAGGTTATGAAGACATGAATTATGTTTGGCCAACATGATTAATGATTTCTACAAGTATATGCTTGATTCGCATTACTTGATGTGCAAGGATTCAGCTGACAGAACAGAGTTTGTGAAAAGATTGACTGTTCTGGGTGTCGACTAGAAAGATAATGAAATCACTTGTGTGGATATATATATAGGATGGATTTAGTTGTGAGAGGTGTTGTGGTGATATGTGATATGCGAATAAAAGCAAAGTAGAGCAGAAGTAGTAAGGAAGGTCCAGTATGTGAAAGGAAAGCAACATAAGAGAAGAGGAAAGATGAAGTGCAGCAGATTAGTGTACTGAGCCTAATCGGAACTGAACTCCAGCATATGTGGATGCCTTCAATCAATTCAAGTATTGTATAACACTCTTTTGTAGACAGTGTGTCTCTTGTAGGTAGTGTGCCTCCTTGTGAGCAGTGTGCTCGGGTAGTGAGCCCTAATTGGCAAGTGCCATTTTGTATTTCCATTCTTCTAACAGAGAATACAATCTTGGGTTAATCACCCTGTGGTTTTTTCCCTTAACAGGGTTTCCACGTCAAAAATATTGTGTCATGTGTATTTCCATTTCATGGTTATGTTTGCTCATTTGAATTAATGTTACATTGATCATTATTAAAGTTTAAAAAGAGAAATAATTAGGATAACTGATTTACCCCCCCTCTCAGTTATCAACAATTGGTATCAGAGCTAAGTTCCTCCTAACAGAGCCTAATAGCTTGAGGAAGATCTGGGAGTTCAAATGGATGCATATGGTTTAAGGGAGCAACTCAAGACTACCCTTGATGATCTTGAACTGTCAAACTCTGAAGTCAATGAATTAAAGGAAAGACTCAAACAAGCTGATGATTTCATGAGAGAACTAAAAGACAAATTAAGTCTCTCTATGAAAAAGAGAAAGGAGCTGCTTTAGCAATTGGCAAGACAAGGTGAAGCAAATAATGCAAATGAAGAGCTGAAGGAAAAAACTGAGTTGTGTGAAAAGTTATCAAAAGAAATCATTATGGTAAGACATGAAATGGAATCAGGAGTCATGAAGTTTACCCAAGAAGTTGAAGAGAAAAGAAAAACTGAAGATAATCTAAGACAATCTCTCAAGGAGAAATCAGAAGATTGCCACCAGATGGATAGAATTATCAGACATCTTGAATCTAATCTTGAAGATGCTAAATATAATGAAGAAAAACTTGAGGATCAAATTGTCTCTCTAAAAAGGGATCTTCAAACAGCAAATGAGTATAAAGAGAAATTCAAGATAAGTTCTGGTCAACTTGAAGTTCTTCTTGGAAGTCAAAAGAAGGTAGATGACAAGTGTGGTTTGGGATATGAGAAAGGAGAAAGCTCCAGATCCGGTCAGAAGAATTTTGGATCAGAAAATCCAAGGATCAGGCCTAGAAGACCTCCGGTAAGACAGCCTAATCAAAGATATCCATCCTTCAATGGATACTGCCACAACTGCAATCACTTTGGTCACAAAGCTAATCAGTGTAGAAAGAGAATGAATCAGACTAATTCAACCTTCTCCAGACAGTGTTTTAACTGTAAAAGGTATGGTCACAAATCTCATGAATGCAGAATTATGCAAATGAACAAGTCATTCAATGGTAGATGCTTTGCATGCAATAGAATAGGTTATATAGCTAATCAATGCATATCAAGAGGATATCAATCCAATATGCAAAGAAATGTTGTTTTTCAAATTTGCAATAGATCTGGTCATATTGCAAAATTTTGTAGAAGCAAGAATCAGGACAAAAGAGGTCCAGTATATCATAAACAGAATCAAGATAAGGGGAAACAAAAGGTGAATGCAGATGAAGTTAAAAGTGAGATGAGCAAGATTTGGGTAAAGAAGAGTACAGAGAATGTAGAGGATGGATCCGCACCTAACTTTGGTGCTGATATTCCTTCCAGAAATTAAGAGATGAGCTCTGGCTCAAGGGGAGACAAAGAAAAACTTGCTCCCCCAGCTAGTCAATTGGTGCCTGAAATTGGCACATGTGAAGCTACGGATCAAATGGTTTCTAGAGAAACATGTAAAGAAGGTCAAGTAAAGATCTGAGAGATCCATAAGAAAATTTAAAAAGTTTAACTCCTTTAGAATCGGTCTGGTTAAACAAGTCTTCTAGGAAAATAGGTTTCTCACAAGGTTGGCCCGGTATGGATCCAAGTTGAAATAGCTTGATCTGTGGATATATGAGATGATCAGGAGAAGAAGTGGACATTGTGATTCATCACTAACATCGATCACAAAGGCATCATAATGATCCGGATGAGTTTCTTCCTCCTTGAACAAGGAAAACCAGGCAAACCGGAATGAATTAGCTTGCACATTTATTGCAGGGTGAAAATTAGGGCTTCTTGGAATAAAAGAGTTCATTTGTCTGTCATTTACACATTTATACACTCACATGCGAAGAAGAAAGAAAAGGAGCTCTGCAAACAACTTCTCCCAAAAGATCAAGGCAACTCTTCATACAGCTCTATTCAGATTTCTTCGTGTGCCCTAACCTGTGTAAAAGGTATTTATCGTTCTTGATATCCTTCAGTAAGATTGTTTGATGATGGCTACTCTAAATATAGTAAAGATCTCTGATAGACCTCGGCCCACATTTAAGAAACATCCATATAAATCCTTGGAGGTAGATCCCCTAGGAGCATTTTCTAGTGTTCTGCATGGCGTTTTGCATACATAAGACATTAGGGTTTACATACACGCAAATATTGAAGAGTTTGGGGAATTCAAACTAAGAGATATCTATCACAAACAACTGTTAGATGATTCATTTGAGTTCAAACCCCAATACAAGGGCCTCTGGATTAAGCACTTTGCACAATTCATACATTTCCCTTATTTTACTGAGAATGAATGGGGCAGGTACATTTTGAGCAGAATACACGACAACTTCATGTGGTTAAATGGACCATTCAAAATCACAAAAGATGCCATTAGGGTAGTTACCGGATTACACTCATCCGGTGGGATTCCTGTTCTTAAATCTGTGAAGAATCAAACTATGAGTGAGGCTACCGGATCCAAGTTTGACAAAAGAGCAATCACAGTAGATGACATCTCTAATCCGGATATCAAGTTTGCCTCCATGATCATTGGGTATAAAATATATCATTCTAGCAGGGAAAATTTTGTACCTGGAACTGCCGTCTACACCGCATATGAAATGCTAAGAAAGGATGCAGACTATGATCTTTGCCAGCTTCTCTTGAACCAACTCATGGAGAATCTACAGAAAATAAAGAAAGATAAAAAGAATTCATTCAAGTATGGTGGATTGATACTATGCTTATTCTTCTACTTTATGAATGAGCTTCCTAGATCTAGTGGTTGGGTATGGGAGAATGATAGACCAATAGCTATCTAAATCAGAGATTATTTACATGGACTTGGTGACAACAAAGCACAAAATACAGCTCTGTGGGGATATTTCAAGAACTTTCAGAACATGATGCAAGCAAGAGAAAGGATTCCCCAGTCTCTTGTTGAGAAATACAAAGACACAATTTGCTTTATGGTAGAGACTGATTAGTGCCTAATGGAGGCAGTAGAACCAAGAACTATATGGATCATGCCCATGGGGTATGAGGTTGATGAACAAATTATGGAGCTGCATGTTCAACACATGCTAAGTCAGCCAAAGGATCCAAAGGCAGAAAGGTTTGGAACCTTTGAGGAGCTAAGTGTAAAGATTCATGTGGAGCTCAGAGAACCAGAGATCAAGAGGAAGATGAGAAAATAAGTAGAAAGTATTGCCCAAGGCCTTGGCATTTAAAAGGAGGCACTTGATACCAATAGGGAAAAGAGGCAAAAAGTTGAGGAAGAGAAGAAAGAGGTAGAAAAGGGAAGCAAGGAAAGTGCTCTAGTAGAAACCTCAACCCAGACCAGACAATCAGAGAGATCTGCACCTGTCACAGCCAAAAGCTCAAGAACATCAAAACTAGAAGTCTAGGCATCTGGCAAAAGAGAGAAAAGATCCAAGACAAAAGCCACAAGGGCTTATGCAAGTCAAAGAGATGAAGAGGAAACCGAATTAGATGAGGGGGTAAAGGAAATAAAGAAGTAGAAGAAGAATTTGTTGAAAAGCCCACCCTTTCTAATCAAATCGGTCACTGTGGATGGAAACCTTTAACCAATGGCTGAATTCTATGATGATTATAATGAGGCTGACCAAAAGATCCTGCAGGAAGCTACAATCAGGTATCTGAACATATACAATAAGGCGTTTATTAAAATTATATCTCTAATTCCTAAGAGCCTAGAAAAGGAGTTAGAAATAAGAAAGAACAATATCATGGAAAAAGGCATTGAGATCTGGGAATAGATAGCTATTCAGCTATATCCTTCAATCGATCCCAAAACAGTGAATATGATATTCAAAGATTGCAAGGATGAATTCAGGAGCAAAGCAAGGATGAATCAGCTCATGCTTTGTGAAACTGACAAGGTGGCAAAAGAGACTGAAGATATCCTCTAAAATGCTCTTAAAAGGTTCAACATTCCCATCACAGAGGACTCTAGTAAAGACAAGGGCTCAGAATCCACTATTCCAGAAGAGGTGGCTCATGAACAAACAACTATCTCTCCTCCAGTTTCCCCTACAACCTCTGGATCTAAAGGAGATGACAGTATACTAGAGAAAGAAGCAGAAGAAGTTGACAGTACCAAGGTTGTAGAGGAAGAGAAGACCCCAACAGAGAAAACCACAACTGATAGTGGTAAGAATGTAGGAGAGAAAGCTCCAAGGGACAGTCCTAAGAATGCAGAAGAGAAGAAACATCTGTCTCCAGCAAGAGACACTACAAAAACTATCCAAGAATTCTTGAACAAAGAAACAATGGAGATTGATGAACCGGAGCTTCTACAAGGACCATTTAATTTTGATTCACTCTCTCCAGTACAGACAATGAAGATAGCTTCATTTGCCAATGTGAAGGCCAAAGAGAAACTACTGAAATCTCACATGGAAGACTATGAGCTTATAGAGGTAGCATCCGGAGTTTTGGAAAAGATCATGCCAACTTTTCAGAAGGATCCCATAGCATCCTCTTCTGATAATCTCAAAACTCTAGTCAGCAGTGTTAGTACACATTTTGATTCTCTAGAGAAGTCAGCTGAAGAAAAGGTCCGGAAGGAGTTTTTGAATAAGAGATTCTCAGAGGTACAAGGATTGATCATTAATGATAGGAGGAATATGAATATTGGGATAAAGAGCTTAGAAAATGCTCTTAAAGATGGCGGAGAAGTATACAAATTTTGTATTTCATAGTCCAAAGCAACAGTAGAGATTGAGAAGAAAATAAAAGAGCAAGAGGATAAACTACTAAGTTTGTCTCAAAGTTTTGAGCCTCTCTCTTCCTCCATAGTCAATCAAGAGTGTCAGACTATTGCAATCACAAATGCAATAAAGAATTTTGAGAAGGAAAGGAAGAACATGATTAGCCAGATGGGTGAACTTAAGAGGATCATTGTCCCTAAGTTAGAGGCCATGCATGAGGCCATAAGTGAAGCTCAAATCATAGCCCAGACAAATGATCTAATAGATCTAAAAAGGGTAGATGTGTTTGCATTCCTATTGAACGGTCATATCTCAATTTTGGACAGAATGAAGCAAAGTTGGGCTATAGAATTTATTCAATTGAAGACAACTTTTGCAGACATACTTAAGTATATGTAAGTATGCCATATGTATATACTTATGCGGCTAAGTATAGTTGAATTTTTTAAAGATTTGATATACGGACCCTACCCTTTGCCATTGATGTCAAAGGGGGAGTGAAGAACAGTGAAAAATAAGGAATCCAACTAAGAGGGAGCTCTGAAAAATGTATATAAAAACACAGCATCAGCCAAGGGGGAGCATAGTGTAAACACTTAGTCATTTTTCACTAAGTGTTGCCATTAATGCCAAAGGGGGAGATTGTTGGCAAGAGACACTATATGGATTCATGATTGTTGTCATTGATGGCAACAAAGTTCATCCCACACATCCGCAGGACATGGTGTCTCTACCGGAAGTCAGAATGAAGAATGTGGTGGTCCGGTAAACAAGAACAGAGCATGTGGCAAGGTCTGACAGACAGGTCCGGATCTCTCAGAGGAAGTATCTTGGTGAAGTGCAGATTTGGGGAAGTCAAGAGGACTACCTTGAGTGATAGATTCCTAGGTTTTAGCCTCTCGTGATAGATGAGGTAAAAGATATGAATACTTGAGTACCAGGTTCCTGAGTGACAGTGTGAACAGAGGAAGAACTGACTGACAGAACATCAGACTATTTTCCAGATGTGTTTCTGATGGTGGTAAAGGTTATGAAGACATGAATTATGTTTGGCCAACATGATTAATGATTTCTACAAGTATATGCTTGATCCGCATTACTTGATGTGCAAGGATTTAGCCGACAGAACAGAGTTTGTGAAAAGATTGACTATTCTGGGTGCCGACTAGAAAGATAATGAAATCACTTGTGTGGATATATATATATAGGATGGATTTAGTTGTGAGAGGTGTTGTGATGATATGTGATATGTGAATAAAATCAGAGTAGAGCAGAAGTAGTAAGGAAGGTCCGGTATGTGAAAGGAAAGCAGCATAAGAGAAGAGGAAAGATGAAGTGTAGCAGATCAGTGTACTGAGCCTAACCGGTACTAAACTCCAGCATATGTGGATGCCTTCAATCAGTTCAAGTATTGTATAACACTCTTTTGTAGACAGTGTGTCTCTTGTAGGTAGTGTGCCTCCTTGTGAGCAGTGTGCTTGGGCAGTGAGCCCTAATTGGCAAGTGCCATTTTGTATTTCCATTCTTCTAACAGAAAATACAATCTTGGGTTAATCACCCCGTGGTTTTTTCCCTTAACAGGGTTTCCATGTCAAAAATATTGTGTCATGTGTATTTCCATTTCATGGTTATGTTTGCTCATTTGAATTAATGTTACATTGATTATTATTAAAGTTCAAAAAGAGAAATAATTAGGATAACTGATTCAGCCCCCCTCTCAGTTATCAACACAAATAGTCCCACCAAGTGTGCCAAAAACTATTGTTACTCAATATTGCACCACTTCTAAGTTGCAGAACTTAGCATATTGATGAAACATGGGAACTTTCCTAGGCTATGGGTCACTTAAAGTAGGAAAGAACCTCCAGAGTAAGCTAGCTCTTATGGTACTCACCTAAAACTATTCTAATACTTTGCTAAGGAAAGAGGTAAGAAAGATTGCATGAAAATGAAACCTACAACTAAGGTGATGCACCAAAATGATGTTCAAACCTACTGATGCAGGAGCATCTAGTGATGTAAGGACAATCTTGCATCACCCAAAAAGAAGTTGATTCAAAATCATTGTACTTTTTTTCATTTCTTTCCATAATTAGCATTTTTGGTTGCATAATCTCTTGAATAATGATGTAGGACTTTCATTTTTTTCAAACTGCTAAAAATAGCAAACTACCAGTTTTGGAAAGTTTACCTGCTATTTTAGCAAAGTTTGCATTTGGGCATGGATTGAAGCGAAAACTTACAAAAACTTCATAACTTAAATATAATACCTTTTGTGAAGGAATCAGGCAAAGATCATCTGTGAGCTGAAAGATATTAAAGTTTTTGTCTTCCAAAAAGCCCCTGAGAATTTTCAAAATGAGATATAAGGCACTAAAACATCCCATAATGTCCTAAAAATTTGAATTAAATTTGCTTACGAATTTTTAATTTCATAATTCACATCGCGAGATTTTCAGCGCTTAAAACAGTTTGTCAATCAGACACTCGGATCAAAAGTTATGCTTCCCGGAAGTTGACCTACTTTTGGAGGGATTTGCAAATTTTGAAATTTAGCTAGAGAGTGCCAAAAAGTGCTATTTATGACTATTTTGGGAACCCTGGGTAGTAGTAGAGTTAAGGGGGAGTAGAGTCAATAATAGGTGGGAAAATAGAAACCCTATTTGATTTGGGGTTACAGAAGGCAGAAGATTCCAGAGCCTGGTGATGTGTAGCTGTAGTGTGTTGCAGTCTGTGGAGGATTGATTCCTCTTATTGTATTTGAGCTTCTGTAATGTAATGAGTTACCTAGATCAATAAAGAAATATTTTATTTTTCATGTTCCATTTCTATTGTTGTGTGTTCTGTGATTTACCCCCTTCATCAAGTGGTATCAGAGAAAGGGTTCCTGAGTGTATAGACAGATCACCGACCATGAGATAATTTGCACCAGGACCTGAGGTTGTGGGTTTGTTGTGGAGATCAAGATGCCTCCATGAAGAAATCATATTAAGAGGAATGCTTTGACAGAAGAGGGTTTTAGAGCCCTGCAAAGGCAAATCGATTCATTGCAAGAAGAGCTACGAAGAGGGTTTGAGTTGAGAACAAGAGAAGAAATCAAATATGAAGCTAAAGAAGAGCTATCTAAGGAAGAACAAGAAGTTGCAGGAGATCCTACAAAAGTTAGGTTGTTGAGGGCCATTTCAAAGATCAGAAAGAGATCTAGGATAAAAGTTTCTACATATTCTAGAGATTTGAATCTGGAAAAGCTTATTGATTGGATCAATGACATGGAGAGGTATTTTGAGTATGAAGATGTGGAGGACCCAGATCGGGTCAAGTTTGCAAAAATAAAATTGAAGGGCCATGCTAGTATTTGGTGGAAGGAGGTCTAGTTAGAAAGGAATAGAAGAGGAAAAGGAAAGATCACCAGATGGGATTGGATGGTGGAGAAAATAAAGAAGCAGGTCATTCCTGTGGACTATGAGATGGAGTTGCTGAAGAAGTTGCAAGGATTAAAGCAAGGTAACAAGTCTGTGAAGGAGTATATAGAAGATTTTTATAAGATTACTATTAGGATAGCTCATGCAGAGCCCAATAAGGAGAAGGTATCCTATTACATTAATGGGTTGAGGCCAAGTATTCAAGAGGAACTGAGCCTAGTCAGAATGACCACCATAGAAGATGCATACCAGTTTTCCCTGAAGGTGGAAGAGAAGCTGAATAAAAGATTTGATAGCAAGCAAAGGGGAAGAGGTCAAGGCAGAAGGACTGGTGGAAGACCCTATGGGGGTTGAAATGAAGATTCAAAGAAAAGTGAAGAAGCTGGCACCAATCAAAATTAGAGAGGAGATAATACTTACTGCCCTCGTGACCAGAACAATGGTGAGCAAAGAGGAAGAGGAAGAGGAAGAGGCAAACCTGGGCAAGGACATGGAAGAGGAGGTTTCAAAGGAACCTGTATCCAATGTGGAGAAGAAGGGCATTGAGCATATGAGTGTCTGCAACATCAAACAAGGACAAATAGAAGACCTAAAGGTAATGCACGAGTTGCACATGTAGATGAAGATGCACAATCTGAATGCTCTAAAGATGTAGAAAGGGGAGAATCCCTAGTTGTCAGAAGAACTTTGTTGAATGAGGAGAAATAACCCAATCAGAGGAAGAGTTTATTTTGCACAAGGTGCAAATGTGAAGGTAAGTGTTGTGATATTATTATTGACAGTGGAAGCACTGATAATCTTGTTTCAGAGGAGATGGTTGGCAAGTTGAAGTTGAGAAGAAGAAAGCATCCACATCCATACCGGATTGCATGGTTGCAGAAGGACCATAGAGCTTTGGTCAATAAGCAATGTTTAGTGAAGTTCAAGTTTGGTGACTACCATGATGAGGTGTTGTGTGACATCAAATTGATGGATGCATGTCATATGTTATTGGGGAGGCCATGGAAGTATGATAGGAGTGATGTCCACGATGGCCATGTGAATACATACTCCCTAACAAAGGATGGAGTCTGTCATAAGTTGAAGCCCTTGAAGGAGGTGGAAGAAAAGGTATGTAGTACAGCCATAATTTGTTTTGTAGATGGTAGGAAATTTTTGGAGGGTATGAAACATGAGTGTCATTGCTTTTCATTAATTCTTAAGATTAGTCAAGAGAAATGTGAAGATGTACCAACAAAAGTCTAAAAAATGTTGGAAGAATTTCAAGATATTATCTTTGATAATGTACCAAAAGGTTTACCATGAGTGAGGAAGATAAGTCATCAAATGGATTTGATATCAGGAGCCATTTTGCCAAATAAGGCAGCCCATAGAATGACTCCAGTAGAGAATGAAGAGTTGAACAGACAAGTCCACGAGTTGTTAAGGAAGAGACTGATAAGGGAGAGCCTAAGTCCATGTGCGGTACCTACAGTACTAGCACCAAAGAAAGATGGAGAGTGGAAAATGTGTATAGATTCTTGAGCCATAAATAAGATCACGATCAAGTATAGGTTTCCATTGCCAAAAATGGATGACATAATAGATTATTTGAGTGGAGCCAAGTACTTCATGAAGATTGATCTGAAGAGTGGATATCACTAGATCTGAATTAGAGAAGGAGATGAGTTTAAGACAACCTTCAAGATAAAGGAAGGTTTGTATGATTGGTTAGTCATTCCATTTGGGCTAACCAATGCACCAAGCACATTCATGTAGCTCATGAATGAGGTATTGAAAGAATTTTTGGGAAGTTTTGTTGTTTATTTAAATGATATTTTGATTTTTAGTAAGACTTGGGATGAGCATATGATTTATATCAGAAGAGTTTTTGAGAAACTAAGGGAGGAGAAGTTGTTAATCTGAAGAAATGTAGTTTTGCAAAGGAGTTGTATACCTAGGATTTGTTGTCTCAGAGGAAGGTCTTAATATGGACCCCAGAAAAAGTAAGGGCTATCATTGAATGGCCTACACCAAGGAGTGCTACAGAGGTAAGATCTTTTCATGGTTTGGCAAGTTTTTACAGAAAGTTTATCAAGAATTTTAGTAGCATTTGTGCACCCCTAACCAAGACAATGAGAGGGGATAGAAAAGAGTTTATATGGACTAAAGGAGCAGATAAAACCTTTGATACATTGAAGTAGAAAGTCACAGAGCAACCTGTTTTGGCACTTCCATATTTCAATCAGGTATTTTAGGTAGATTGTGATGCTAGTGGCAGTGCTATAGGACCTGTTTTAAGCCAAGAAGGTAAGCCCATTGCCTATTTTAGTGAGAAGCTTAATGATGCCAACAAAAAATATTTTGTTTATGATCAAGAGTTTCATGCAATAGTTCAGGCTTTGAAGAAATGGAGACATTATTTATTTCCAAAGGAGTTTGTTTTATATAATGATCATCAAGCTTTATAGTATCTTAATAGTTAAGGAAAGTTAAATCAAAGGCACTTAAAATGAGTTGAGTTTTTGTAGAGTTATACTTTTGTTTTGAAGCATAGGAGTGGGAAGTCCAATAGAGTTGTAGATGCATTGAGTAGAAGGCAAAATTTGTTGAGAAAAATGAAGACAGAGGTTGTTGGGTTCGATGAGCTCAAAAGTTTGTATCCTGAAGATCCATATTTTGTAGAGGCCTGGAAAGCTTGTTTGGAACCTGTTACTTTGGACAGGAAAAAATTGTTGGATTTCATAATCCAAGATGGCATGTTGTTTCGAGGAAGCCAGTTGTGCATTCCAAGAAGTTCTATGAGAGAGAACCTAATTAAGGAGAAGCATAGTGGAGGATTGGCTGGACACTTCGGTCAAGATAAGACCATTTCTATTGTTGGTGAAAATTATTATTGGCCATAGTTACAGCAGGATGTGAGAAAATTTGTGCAAAGTTGCAGAGTGTGTCAGATTGCAAAAGGAACAAGTCAGAATATAGGGCTATATCACCCATTGCCTGTACCAGAGAAGGCATGGGATGATATCAGTATGGATTTTGTTCTTGATTTACCAAGGAAACAAAGAGGACATGATTCTATTTTTGTGGTGGTGGATAGATTCTCGAAGATGGCACATTTTATTCCTTACAAGAAAACTAATGATGCTATTCATATTGCCGAGTTATTTTTTAGAGAGGTGGTGAGATTACACGATCTACCAAAGAACATAGTTTTAGATTGAGATACCAAGTTTGTTGGTTATTTCTGTTGGACATTGTGGAAGAAGTTAAAGACAGATTTGAAGTTCTATTCTGCACACCATCCATAGACTGATGGACAGACCAAAGTGGTTAATATGAATTTGGGTACCCTGCTACGATGCTTAGTAGGAGATAAGCCCAAGGGATGGGATTTGATTTTACAATAGGTAGAATTTGCTTACAACAATTCTGTCAATAGAAGTACTAGTAAATCACCATTCCAGATTGTACATGGGAATAGTCCAAGAAATGCTTCAGAGTTAAGGAATTTAGACAAAGGAGAAAAGACAAGTGCCGAGGCTAAAGACTTTGCAAAACACGTGAAGAATTTACATGAAGAGGTGAGAAAGAACATTAATAAGATGCATATTTAGTACAAGGCTAAGATAGATCAGAAGAGGAGATATAAGGAGTTCCAGGTAGGAGATGAAATCATGGTTCACTTGAGAAAAGAAAGGTTCCCAATTGGAACATACAATAAGTTGAAAATGAAGAAATTTCGACCATGCAAAATCCTAAAGAAGCATGATTCAAAAAATGCATATGAGGTAGAGTTGCTGAGTGGGATCAATATTTCCCCAATATTCAACATTGCTGATTTAACAGAATATCATGAAGGTGGCATAGAGGATGGACCAACAGAAGAACAGTGGAGTATTCTGGCATCTACTTCAATGGAGGAGATAGAAGAGATCTTGGATAGCCGTGTGGGAAGAAGTACTTAGAAAAAGAAATATGAAGAATATCTGGTGAAATGGAAAGGAAGGCATGTTGAATATTATTCTTGGTTGTCTAAGGTAGAGGTTGACCATTTGGGTTTTCCTTAAACAAACACCTAAGACGTGACAGGGTCACTTCTCAAATTACCCTGGGTGTCTAATACAGGAGCATCTAGTGGTGTAAGGACAATCTTACATCACCCAAAAAGAAGTTGATTCAAAATCATTGTAGTTGTTTTCATTTATTTCCGTAATTAGTGTTTCTGGTTCCATAATCTCCTGAATAATGATGCAGGACTTTCAATTTTTTTCAAACTACTAAAAAATAACAAACTACTAGTTTTGGAAAGTTTGCATTTGGGAATGGATTGAAGAAAAATTTTTCAAAAAGATTCATAACTGAAATATAAGACCTTTGGCAAAGGAATTACGTAAAGATCATCTGTGAGCTGAAAGATATTAAAGTTTTTGTTTTCCAAAAAGCCCCTGAAAAATTTTGAAATGAGATATGAGACACTAAAACATCCTATGACATCCTAAAAAGTTGATGGAAATCTATTTATGGATTTCCAATGTGATAACACACATCATGAGCTTTCCAGCACTTAAAACAGTTCGTTAATCGGACACCCAGATCAAAAGTTATGCTTCCTGGAAGTTGACCTACTTTTGGAGGGAGTTGCAAATTTTGAAATTTAGCTGGAGGCCACCAAAAAGTGTTATTTATGACTATTTTGGGAACCCTGGGCAGTAGTAGAGTTAAGGGGGAAGGTGTAGAGTGAAGAATAGGTGGGAAAATAGAAACCCTAGTTGATTTGGGGTTACAGAAGGCAGAAGATTCCAGAGCCTGGTGATGTGTAGCTGTAGTGTGTTGCAGCCTATGGAGGATTGATTGCTCTTATTGTATTTGAGCTTCTGTAATGTAATGAGTTGCCCACATCAATAAAGAAATATTCTATTTTCCCTGTTCCATTTCTGTTGTTGTGTGTTTTGTGATTTACCCCCTTCATCATGTACACAATTATTTTACATACATAGTTCAATCAACAAAACAATTTAACATGCACAACACAATATGTATATGCTTCTGCATCAGTATTTCATGAGAAGGTTTAATACCTATCCTAGAAGGAAAAAACTACTTTCACAACTTGGACTATTTTCATTTTAACACAACTCACAGCTTAGAAAATACATATATCCTCTACACAAAGGTATTACTAATGAGACATAAGGACAAGGAAACAAAATAATTTCACTAGTAATTGCATCAAAAACTTAAAACATACACAATAACACAGAAAATGAGAAGGCAAAATTAAAACTAGAATACAAAGCCCTAGAAAGCCCTAGAAAGTAAACACTTTCTGCAAATCATTAGGTTTCTGATATTTGATGAAAATGAATGGGTTTTATATGTCTTGAGTTGAATACATAATGAATTCATGTGGCTATTGAAACCATTTAAGATTACAAAGGATGTTATGAAGACTGTAACTTGGTTAAATTCCTCTGACAGATTACCCATATTGAAAGCTATGAAAAACTAGATAGTGACTAAGGCTATCGGTGCCAAGTTTGACAAAAGGGAAATGACCATCAATGATATCATAGAACCGGATGTTAAATTTGCCTCCATGGTGATTGGGTACAAGATTTACCATTCCAGTAGGGAAAATCATGTCTTCGGAACTACAATATATGTAGCTTATCAAATAGTAAAGCAAAATGTTGATTATGATCTTTACGAACTACTACAGAATCAATTGATTGAGAATCTAAGAAAAATAAAGAAAGATAGGAAAAATACCTTCAAATATGGTTCCTTGATTATATGTTTGTTCTTCTATTTTATGAATGAAGTACCTGGAATTTAAGGTGTGCATTGGACAATTGATAGGCTAGTAGCATGGCAAATAAGAGATCACCTTCTCAGTATTGGTGACTCCCAAGCCCAAAAGACTTCCATTTGGGGCTACTTCAAAAACTTCCAAAGTTTAATGCAAGCAAGGGAGAGAATCCCTAAAATAATTGTGGAGAAGTATGAAAATGACATATGTTGCATGGTTGACATAGATTAGTGCTTGATCGAAGCTGTAGATCCAAGGATAGTTTAGATAATGCCTATGGATTATGAGGTGGACGAAAGAGTTTTGGATATGTATGCTCAGAATCTTTTGAGTACACCTAAAGATAGCTCTGTGGAAAGGTTTGGAACTTACAAGGAACTGAGTCTAAAATTGCATGTGGAATTCAGACAGTCGGAGACCAAGAGGAAAGTGCAGAGGCAAGTTGAAAAGTATGCTGAGAGCATTGGCCTAACCAAGAAAGCAGTGAAGCAAAATAGAGAAAGAATTGACAAGGCTGAAAAAAAAAAATAGGACACGAAACAAGAAGATTCTCCAATGGAACCATCCTTCACTTCAAGGACTACTAGAATCTCTACTACTACTTCTATTCCTCCTAAAAATGTAAAACTAGAAGTCAGACCATCCAGTGAAGCAAGTAAGAGAAAGAAGAAAAAAGCCAAAAGAAGGAGTGTGGGCACAAAAGATGATGAGGAGATAGAGACAAATGAATAAGTCAAAGAAATAAGATCCAAGAAAGCTAGAAATTTGAAGACTTCTAAAGACCAGCCTCCCAGAAGCATTAAGACCAGTAAAAAGCAAGTAACTTGTAAGGTTGCTATGACTATTGATGAAATTGTAAAAGCAATCACTGTTCATGGAAACTTAAAGCCTATCAAAGTTTACTATGATAATTTTGATCAAGCAAATAAGAAAATTTTGGAAGATACCATTATCACATATTTGAATAAATTCAATAGAGCCCTATTGGAAATTTTACAAGAACTTCCTAAAAGTTTAAGGAAAGTACTGGAAATGAGGGAAGAAGAATCCAAGGCTAAAGATCTAGAAATCGGAGAGTATGTCCTTTCTACTTTGTGTCCTGTAATGACTAGAAGAGAAGAAGATAGAATCCTTAGAGAAGTTAAAGAAAAATTCAGAAGCAAGGTTTAGATGAACAAGCTAATGCTTGATAAAACTGAGGAAACTGCGAAAGAAATAGAGTAAATTTTGAGAAAGGCCCTAGACAAGGATAAATATTATATTATTTTAGAGAAACAAGTTGAAGAAGACAATTGTCTAGTTCTGAAACTGGATGCTCCAAAAGAAGAGATTAACAAGGGAATTGATGACCAAGGTGTTAATTTAGATCCTCTAGAGTTAACCTATGAAGAGACTAATGTGGATTTGATTCATCAAATATGAATGTTGGAGAAGTTCAGGAAATGAACATCATTAAGTAACAATCTGAGTTTGGTGAAGCCTCTATTCCGGAAGAGGAACAAGTCAATCAAGAGGACATAGAAATGATAGACAAAATAGTTGATGCAGAAGAAACTCTTCCACCTGATCTTTTTGAAAAAGAAGAGGATATTGCTACTATATAGAGCCCTTTGGATCAAGTAGTGAGTGGTGAAGACAGAGGAAAGATTTCACCTGCAAGTGATACAAGAAATGATAAAGAAAAGGAAGAGAAGGAAGAGAACCAAGAAGACAAAGCAAAAGAAGATGGTGTAAATGTTGAAGCACCTAAAACAGATGCTGAGAAATCTGATGAACAAGTGGATGATTCAGAAAATGTTGCAAGAGACACTACAGATGTAGTGAAAAGTCTTCTTGAAAAATAGATGATTGAGCTTGATGAGCCTGAACTAGTCCAAAATCTAACCAATCCAGATGCTCTCTCTCCCATTCAATTGATGAAAATAGCATCATTCACCCAAGTAAAGGCTAGAGAAAAGTTGTTAAAATCCCACATGGAGGACAATGAGTTATTGGGGCTTTCATTTAGGATTTTGGAGAATTTAATGCCTTCCTACTAGAAGAGACGATCTGATTCCCCCTCAGGACATCTAAAAAATCTTGTAAGTTCTATAAATACTAATTTTGAATCCTTTAAAAAATCTACAGAGGCAAAGGTCCAGAAAGAGTTTTTGGATAAAAAATTTAGTGAAGTATAGAATCTAATAAGAAATGATAGGATGATACATAGCATTAGCATAAGGGGTATTCAAAATGTTCTAAATGATGGAAGAGATATGTATAAATTCTATCTATCGTGGCCTAAAATTAGTGAGGATATTGAGAAAAACATAAAGGAGCAAGAATAGAAATTGTCAAATCTTTCTCAAATTTTTGATCCTCTAATAGTTTCTCCTATAAGTCAGGAATGTCAAGTAATTAGCTTAACAGATGAGATAAAGAGGCTCAGTAAAGAAAAATGTAACATTATGAAGAGAATGTGTGAGCTCTGGGAATTGATTTCCCCCAAGTTAGAAACCATGTTTAATGCCTTATCAGAAGCTCAGATTGCACTTCAGACAAGTAATCCTCTTGATCTGACAAAGGCAGATGCATATGCATTTTTACTAAGTGGACACATCTCAATTCTAGATGGAATAAAGGGAACTTGGGCCTTTTAAATTGTGCAATTGAAAAATAGTTCTGCAAACATTCTCAAGTTCATGTGAATAGAACTTATTGATTAGTTGTACATATGCTGTCCTATATAGAAAATTTTTGAGAATTTTAGCTTGCGGACCCCACCCTTTGCCGTTGATGTCAAAGGGGGAGTGAAGATCAGTGAAAAATGAGGAATCTAGCTAAGGAGAGCACCAAAAAGTAGTGTGAACAACAGTATGAAGCACAAGCAAAGGGGGAGATACTTTTGACACTTAGTCATTTTTCACTAAGTGTTGCCATCAATGCCAAAGGGGGAGATTGTTTGCAAGAGACACTGGTAGGCATGATAGGTGTTGTCATATATGGGAACTAAGATCATCCCAATCATCCACATAACACAATTTGTTGACACCAAAAGTCAAAATCAGAATTTGTCTAAGTCCGGGTAGTCAGGAACAGAGTAGGTGATAGGGTCCGGTATCTTGGTCAAAGTCTCTCTGGTTAAAAGGCATGGTTTACTATACATCTAAGGTAGTTGTAAGCATTTTCAAGACACTCTAAATCCAGAGTTTTGTCCTCCGGTGATGAAGGACTCAAAATATATTAGCTTCTGAGTATCAGGTTTTAGCTTGATAAAACAAATAGAAGAAGAACATGCTGACCTTGTGAATGATCTTAATTCTGGATTTATAGAAGTTGTTTATTGGGCAATTGGTGATGATAAGTAATGATAGCCGACATGATTGATGATTTACACGTGTAAGTTTTGGTCCGCATCTCATATTATGTATGGATCTAGCTGACAAAGTAGAGTACTCGACAAAGTTCAAAATGTTCTTGAAGATGACTGGTAAAATGATTGTAGATCATGTTACGGATATATATATATATATTTCTAATGGAATTGGCTGATTTTGGTGTGTGTGTGTGTTGCGACTATGGAGTAATTGTAAAAAGAAGTAGAGATCAAAAGTTTAGATGCTAGCAGAGCATTAAGAGGAGCAGAGTAAGGATGAAGTGTATCAAGTCAATTTTCTATGCTTAATTGGAACTGAACTCCAGCATCGATAGATGCTCAATATCAGTTCAAGTTTATTGTAACTCTTCTTTCTTATAGGCAGTGAGCCTTCTTTTAAGTAGTGATCTCTGGACAGTGAGCCCAAATGCATGTGCATTCCCCATTGTAATACTTTTAACAATGTATAATCTTTGTGGTTTAACCCCCACCATGGTTTTTCACTTAACTAGGTTTCCACGTCAGAAATCTTGGTGTCAAGTGTAATATTTATGTTTCTTCTCATGTGTTATTGATTAATGTTGAAATGTCTACATCATTGATTTGATTATAAGTTGTAAAGGATGATTAAAGGTAAAAAATGTTAAAAATGTGTGACAATTGATTCACCCCCCTTCTCAGTTGTCCGGACCTAATTCAACAAGATTTCTCTTCAAAATTCTTGTTAAAGAGCTCTCCAAGTTGATCCCATGAACGTATTGAATTCATTGCCAAACCTCTAAACCACTGTAATGCTTTTCCTTTGAAGGATGCTGCCAACAATTTGAGAGCCACATTTTTTATGGTAATATGATGTACATCACATAAGTTTGCTATATCTTGGATGTACTTAATAGGTGTAGTTTGGTGTTCCCCTGAGAAGAATGGAAAAATTTTAAGAGTAGCCATTGGGATATCATCATGTTGGGCCAAATTCAAAGGGCTCCCTTGACCAAAAGGAATGAAAGCCTGGTTCCTAGGAATTGCCATTGGGGCAACAAAAGTCTTATTTCTTGCAAAATGAGTTGCAACTCTCACAGAAGGTGGAGTTGATTGTGTTTTCCTTGTTGAAGGATGAGATCTTCTACTTGATCTACCCTATCTCCTAGGAGGAGATATCTACAAATACTCAAAAGAACTTGAACTTCTAGTTTGTATTATTTTCATAAGTTGTTAGAACACTGGTTTTGTTAAACTTCCACACTCAGAGTTGCTAGATATGTAGGTTTCAACCTCCTAGAGGTCTAAAAATCACTGGTTGCATATCAAAACTTGTAATACAATGAATTCTTGAACTATGTTGATTCAAATAGTCCCACCGAGTGTGCCAAAAAATGTTGTTACTCAATATTGTGCCACTACTAAGTTGCAAAACTTAACATATTGATGAAACATGGGAACTTTCCTAGGCTATGGGTCACCTAAAGTAGGAAAGAACCTCCAGAGTAAGCTAGCTCTTATGGTACTCACCTAAAACTATTCTAATGCTTTGCTGAGGAAAGAGGTAAGAAAGATTGCATGAAAATGAAACCTACAACTAAGGTGATGCACCAAAACGATGTTCAAACCTACTGATGCAGGAGCATCCAATGGTGTAAGGACAATCTTTCATCACCCAAAAAGAAGTTGATTCAAAATCATTGTACTTTTTTTCATTTCTTTCCATAATTAGCATTTTTGGTTCCATAATCTCCTGAATAATGATGCAGGACTTTCAGTTTTTTTCAAACTGCTAAAAATAGCAAACTACCAGTTTTAGAAAGTTTACCTACTATTTTAGGAAAGTTTGTATTTGGGCATGGATGGAAGCAAAATCTTAGAAAAAACTTCATAACTGAAATATAAGACCTTTGGCGAAGGAATTAGGCAAAGATCATCTATGAGTTTAAAGATATTAAAGTTTTTGTTTTCCAAAAAGCCCTTGAAAATTTTTGAAACAAGATATGAGGCACTAAAACATCCCATAATGTCCTAAAAAGTTGATGGAAATTTGTTTATGAATTTTTAGTGTGATAATTCAGATTGTAAGTTTTCCAGTGCTTAATACGGTTTGTCAATCGGACACTTGGATCAAAAGTTATGCTTCCCGGAAGTTGACCTACTTTTGGAGGGAGTTGCAAATTTTAAAATTTAGCTGGAGGCTGCCAAAAAGTGCTATTTATGACTATTTTGGGAACCCTGTGTAGTGGTAGAGTTAAGGGGGAGTAGAGTCAATAATAGGTGGGAAAACAAAAACCCTATTTGATTTGAGGTTACAGAAGGCAGAAGATACCAGAGTCTGGTGATGTGCAGCTGTAGTGTGTTGCAGTCTATGGAGGATTGATTCCACTTATTGTATTTGAGCTTCTGTAATGTAAGGAGTTGCCCAGATCATTAAAGAAATATTCTATTTTCCATGTTCCATTTCTATTGTTGTGTGTTTTTTTATTTACCCCCTTCATCAAGTGGTATCAGAGCAAGGGTTCTTGAGTGTATAGATAGATCACTGACCATGAGGCAGTTTGCACTAGAACCTGAGGTTGTGGGTTTGTTGTGGAGATCAAGATGCCTCCATGAAGAAATCGTATTGGGAGGAATGCTTTGATAGAAGAGGGTTTTAGAGCCCTTCAAAGGCAAATTGTTTCATTGAAAGAAGAGCTACAAAGAGGGTTTGAGCTGAGAACAAGAGAAGAAATTGAATATGAAGCTAAATAAGAGCTATCTGAGGAAGAACAAGAAGTTGTAGGAGACCCTATAGAAGTCAGGTTGTTGAGGGCCATTTCAAAGATCGGAAAGAGGTTCAGGATTGAAGTTTCTACATATTCTGGAGATTTGAATCTGGAAAAGCTTATTGATTGGATCAATGACATGGAGGAGTATTTTGAGTATGAAGATGTGGAGGACCCAGATCGAGTCAAGTTTGCAAAAATAAAATTGAAGGGCCATGCTAGTATTTGGTGGAAGGAGGTCTAGTTAGAAAGGAATAGAAGAGGAAAAGCAACAATCACCATATGGGCTTGGATGGTGGAGAAACTAAAGAAGCAGTTCATTCCTGTGGACTATGAGATGGAGTTGCTAAAGAAGCTACAAGGATTGAAGCAAGGTAACAAGTCTGTCAAGGAGTATATAGAAGAGTTTTATAAGATTACTATTAGGATAGGCCATGCAGAGCCCAACAAGGAGAAGGTAGCCTATTACATTAATGGGTTGAGGCCAAGTATTCAAGAGGAACTGAGCATGGTTAGAATGACCACCATAGAAGATGCATACCAGTTTTCCCTGAAGGTGGAATAGAAGCTGAATAAAAGATTTGACAGCAAGCAAAGGGGAAGAGGTCAAGGTAGAAGGACTGGTGGAAGACCCTATGGGGGCTGAAATGAAGATTCAAAGAAAAGTGAAGAAGCTGGCACTAGTCAAAATCAGAGAGGAGATAATACTAACCGCCCTCGTGACCATAATAATGGTGAGCAAAGAGGAAGAGGAAGAGGCAAACCTGGGTAAGGACATGGAAGAGGAGGTTTCAGCAGAACATGTTTCCAATGTGGAGAAGAAGGGCATTGAGCATACAAGTGTCCGCAACATCAAAGAAGGACAAATAGAAGACCTGAAGGTAATGCATGAGTTACACATGTAGATGAAGATGCACAATTTGAGCACTCTGAAGATGCAGAAAGGGGAGAATCCCTAGTTATTAGAAGAACTTTGTTAAATGAGGAGAAAGAACCCAATCAAAGGAAGAGTTTATTCTACACAAGATGCAAATGTGAAGGTAAGTGTTGTGATATTATTATTGACAGTGGAAGCACTGATAATCTTGTTTCAGAGGAGATGGTTGACAAGAAAAAAGCATCCGCATCCATACCGGATTGCATGGTTGTAGAAGGACCATAGAGCTTTGGTCAATGAGTAGTGTTTAGTGAAGTTCAAGATTAGTGACTACCATGATGAGGTGCTGTGTGACATCAAACTGATGGATGCATGTCATATGTTATTGGGGAGGCCATGGTAGTATGATAGGAGTGATGTCCATGATGGCCATGTGAATACATACTCCCTAACAAAGGATGGAGTCTGTCATAAGTTGAAGCCCTTGAAGGAGGTGGAAGAAAAGGTATGTAGTACTGCCAGAATTTGTTTGGTAGATGGTAGGAAATTTTTGGATGGTATGAAGAATGAGTGTCATTACTTTTCATTAATTCCTAAGATTAGTCAAGAGAAATTTGAAGATGTACAAGCAAAAGTCTCAAAAATGTTGGAAGAATTTCAAGATATTATCTCTGATAATGTACCAAAAGGTTTACCACCAGTGAGGAAGATAAGTCATCAAATGGATTTGATACTAGGAGCCATTTTGCCAAATAAGGCAGCCCACAGAATGACTCCAGTAGAGAATGAAGAGTTGAATAGACAAGTCCACGAGTTGTTAAGGAAGAGACTGATAAGGGAGACCCTAAGTCCATGTGCGGTACCTATAGTAGTAGCACCAAAGAAAGATGGATAGTAGAGAATATGTATAGATTCTCGAGCCATAAATAAGATCACGATCAAGTACAGGTTTCCATTGCCAAAAATGGATGACATAATGGATTGTTTGAGTGGAGCCAAGTACTTCACGAAGATTGATCTGAAGAGTGGGTATCACCAGATCCGAATTAGAGGAGATGAGTTGAAAATAACCTTCAAGATAAAGTAAGGTTTGTATGATTGGTTAGTCATTCCATTTGGGCTAACCAATGCACCGAGCACATTCATGCAACTCATGAACGACGTATTGAAAAATTTTTTGGGAAGTTTTGTTGTTGTTTATTTAGATGATATTTTGATTTTTAGTAAGACTTGGGATGAGCATATGATTTATGTCAGAATATTTTTTGAGAAGCTGAGGGAGGAGAAGTTGTTGATCAATCTGAAGAAATGTAGTTTTGCAAAGGAGTTGGTATACCTAGGATTTATTTTCTTAGAGGAAGGTCTTAATATGGACCCAGAAAAAGTAAGGGCTATCATTGAATGGCCTACACCAAGGAGTGCTACAGAGGTAAGATCTTTTCATGGTTTGGCAAGTTTTTACATAAAGTTTATCAATAATTTTAGTAGCATTTGTGCACCCCTAACTGAGACAATAAGAGGGGATACAAAAGAGTTTAGATGGATTAAAGGAACAGACAAAACCTTTTATACATTGAAATAGAAAGTCACAGAGAAACCTATTTTGGCACTTCTAGATTTCAATAAGGTATTTTAGGTAGATTGTGATGCTAGTGGCAGTGCTATAGGAGTTTTTTTAAGCCAAGAAGGTAAGCTTATTGCCTATTTTAGTGAGATGCTTAATGATGCCAAGAAAAAATATTTTGTTTATGATCAAGAGTTTTATGCAATAGTTCAAGCTTTGAAGAAATGGAGACATTATTTAAGCCCAAAGGAGTTTGTTTTATATACTGATCATCAGGCTTTATAGTATCTTAATAGTTAAGGAAAGTTGAATCAAAGGCACCTAAAATGGGTTGCGTTTTTGCAGAGTTATACTTTTGTTTTGAAGCATAGGAGTGGGAAGTCCAATAGAGTTGCATATGCATTAAGCAGAGCGAAAAATTTGTTGACAAAAATGAAGACAGAGGTTGTTGGGTTCAATGAGCTCAAAATTTTGTATCCTGAAGATCTAGGTTTTGCAGAGGCCTAGAAAGCTTGTTTAGAACCTGTTACTTTGGACATGACAAAATGGTGGGATTTCATAATCCAAGATGGCATGTTGTTTCGAGGAAGCCAGTTGTGCATTCCAATAAGTTCCATGAGAGAGAACCTGATTAAGGAGAAGCATAGTGGAGGATTGGCTGGACACTTCGGTCAAGATAAGACCATTGCTATTGTTGGTGAAAATTATTATTAGCCATAGTTGTAGTAGGATGTGAGGAAATTTGTGCAAAGTTGTAGATTGTGTTAGATGGCAAAAGGAACAAGTCAGAATATAGGGCTATACTAGCCATTTCCTATACCAGAGAAGCCATGGGATGATATCAGTATGGATTTTGTTCTTTGTTTACCAAGGACACGGAGAGGACATGATTCTATTTTTGTGGTGGTGGATAGATTCTTGAAGATGGCGCATTTTATTCCTTGCAAGAAGACTAATGATGTTATTCATATTGCCGAGTTATTTTTTAGGGAGGTGGTGAGATTACACAGTCTACCAAAGAGCATAGTTTTAGATTGAGATACCAAGTTTGTTGGTTATTTCTGGAGGACATTATGGAAGAAGTTGAAGATAGATTTGAAGTTCTATTTTGCACACCATCCATAGACTAATGGATAGATTGAGGTGGTGAATATGAGTTTGGGTAACCTACTACAATGCTTAGTAGGAGATAAGCCCAAGGGATGGAATTTGATTTTACCACAGGCAGAATTTGCTTACAACAATTCTGTCAAAAGGAGTACTAGTAAATCACCATTCCAGATTGTATATGGGAATAGTCCAAGAAATGCGTCAGAGTTAAGGAATCTGGACAAAGGAGAAAAGACAAGTGCCGAGGCTGAAGACTTTGTAGAACACATGAAGAATTTGCATGAAGAGGTGAGAAAGCACATTAATAAGATGAATATTCAGTACAAGGCTAAGGTAGATCAGAAGAGTAGATATAAGGAGTTCCAGGTAGGAGATGAAGTCATGGTTCACTTGAGAAAAGAAAGGTTCCCAATTGGAACATATAATAAGTTAAAAATGAAGAAATTTTGACCGTGCAGAATCTTGAAGAAGCATGATTCAGGCAATGCATATGAGGTAGAGCTGCTGAGTGGGATCAATATTTCCCATGTATTCAACATTGCTAATTTAATAGAATATCATGAAGCTGGCACAGAGGATGGACCAACAGAAGAACAGTGGAGTATTCTAGCATCTACTTCAACGGAGGAGATAGAAGAGATCTTGGATAGCCGTGTGGGAAAAAGTACTTGAAATAGGCAATATGAAGAATATCTAGTGAAATGGAAAGGAAGGCCTATTGAAGATTCTTCTTGGTTGTCTAAGGTAGAGGTTGACCATTTGGGTTTTCCTCAAACAAACACCTAAGACGTGACAGGGTCACTTCTCAAATTACCCTGGGTGTCTGATGCAGGAGCATCCAGTGGTGTAAGGACAATCTTACATCACCCAAAAAGAATTTGATTCAAAATCATTGTAGTTGTTTTCATTTATTTCCATAATTAGTGTTTTTGGTTCCATAATCTCCTGAATAATGATGCAGGACTTTCAATTTTTTTCAAACTGCTAAAAAATATCAAACTACCAGTTTTGGAAAGTTTACCTTCTATTTTAGGAAAGTTTGCATTTGGGCATGGATTGAAGCAAAAACCTACAAAAAGCTTCATAGCTGAAATATAAGACCTTTGATGAAGGAATCAGGCAAAGATCATCTGTGAACTGAAAGATATATAAGTTTTTATTTTCCAAAAAGCCCCTGAAAATTTCTGAAACGACATATGAGGCACTAAAACATCCTATAACATCCCAAAAAGTTGATGGAAATCTATTTATGGATTTCCAGTGTGATATCTCACATCATGATCTTTCCATCGCTTAAAACAGTTCGTCAATTAGACACTTAGATCAAAAGTTATGCTTCCCAGAAGTTGACCTACCTTTGGAGGGAGTTGTAAATTTTGAAATTTAGTTGGAGGCCACCAAAAAGTGTTATTTATGACTATTTTGGGAACCTTGGGCAGTAGTAGAGTTAAGGGGGAAGGTGTAGAGTCAAGAATAGGTGGGAAAATAGAAACCCTAGTTGATTTGGGGTTACAGAAGGCAGAAGATTCCAGAGCCTGGTGATGTGTAGCTATAGTGTGTTGTAGCCTGTGGAGGATTGATTGCTTTTATTGTATTTGAGCTTCTGTAATGTAATGAGTTTCACACATCAATAAAGAAATATTATATTTTCCGTGTTCCATTTCTATTTTTGTGTGTTTTGTTATTTACCCCCTTCATCACCTACATAGTTGTTTTACATACATAGTTCAATCAACAAAACAATTTAACATGCACAACCTAATATGTATATGCTTCTGTATCAGTATTTCATGAGAAGGTTTAATGCCTATCCTAGAATGAAAAAACTACTTTCATGACTTGGACTATTTTCATTTTAGCACAACTCACAACTTAGAAAATACATATATCCTCTACACAAAGGTGTTACTAATGAGACATAAGGACAAGGAAACAAAATAATTTCACAAGTACTTGCATGAAAAACTTAAAACGCACACAATAACACAAAAAATGAGAAGGCAAAATGCTTAACTCTATTGATCTCCAAAGTTATACATGTTGTATCTATCTATGAATGAGTTACAAAATATGTAATCTTCCTCTCCCAAGGACTTCAAAAGTCACAAAGTAGAACCAAGAGCATAGCACGAACTAACTCTACAAATAAGTCATGAAGTGACTATATCCATTCCCCAACAAAATGCAACAAAATAGGAACTAGAAACCTTCTAGTCATGTGTAACTAAAAAGACAAGAAAGTAGACCTCAAACTCCCTCCAAAACAAGTCCAAAGTGAAGAAAAGGTCAACTTTGACCTTATCCATCATAAAAGCATCAAAAAATGCTCCTAGATGCTCTCTAAGGCCTTTAAAACCAAGTCAAAACACTCCTACATTTCCTGCACATATTGGCCAACTTCACTAACCTCCCCCTATATGCTTGCATAGACATAATACCCAACTATACCTTCTCCCTTTGACCTAGTCTTGATAACCAACGCCTCTTTTCTCCTTTTACACAATAAATAACACTAAATAAAGTGATTCATAACTGCATCACTTTAATCAATGTTTTACATGCTAAAACTGAAATCATACCTCAATTTATGCAAAGAAAAAGGAATTTGTTCGACCATGTTTGAAAGGCACATACAAGGAAAATGAAATAAAAGTCTCAAAGGGGACACATCCTAATTGCTAGGCATGTAAACACAAGGTCGTGGGTATTAGTTTTATTTGCAAATTGATAAAAGAAAGGCAAAAATGCCTCCTACCCATCATACACTTAGGGTTGAAAGAAACCTAACACAAAACAAAGAAAAAATCCTCATTCCATTTCATTTTACATTCTTCACTCTGCTAGATGCTGCCATACTAGGGTTTCTGCTGGAGTATTGTAAGTTTGAATTGGAGATTTTATGCATTTTTTCTTGAGATAGTAGCATTCAAGCTTGGGTAAGCTCTTTGTATATGCAAAACTAGCTTCATTTCTAGTATTAGTGAATAAAATGCTCGTTTCTTCAATTATACCATGTCAAAATGATAAAAACTCTCTTGTTTTTGAGTATTTGATTTGCAAGATAGAATACAGTTGTAGACACCCAAAAATGTCCACCTTGTCACAACGTTGCATCATCTAGGCATCTGATAGCATTTTTGCCTTAGGTACCCGTTTTGTCGCCATCATAGCCCCTTCTTCACCTAATCTAACATTTCCTCTAATAAATTAAATAAACATAACATTTATTTAATTTAATCCTATCCTTCACATTATTAAATCAATAAATTTTTATTTATTTATTTAGTCCACTTTCCTCTTAAATTAAGTAAAATAAATATTTCATTTTATTTTATTTATCACTCTTAATCCTCGCATCATAATTAAATAATTTATTTTTAAATTATTTAATTATGACTCACCTACTTACCATTTCTATCTCTAATTTATCTCTCGAGTTAACTTGATTCACTTTCTAATTCATCTCACAAATCACTCATCCACCTTCCATTTTTCTCTCCGAAGTTGCATAGAAACTTTCCAATTCAATTATCACTCATGAAATAGAAACTTTATCCTTCCATTTTATCATATTGCCTATAAATTGATCCATTTTCCAAGGCATTGGGCATGGATGAATCTTCTAAGTGCTGTTACTATGGTGGAATTCCTCCTCATCCATCACCAATCTATTTTCTTCATCAATCCATCAATCTCATCTCACCATTAAGCTACAGATCAGAGAAATCAAACATTCAAATCAGCTACAACAATCAACATGCATGCATCAACATTTCAAGACATCTAAGGTATTCATGAAATTTGGGTAAGAAGGTAATTTGCATGTTATTGTTTGTCTTTCATTTTATCTAAATTTTTCATATATACATTCTAGCACGCTCGGTGGGACCGAATCATTAGTTTTTTTGTAGGTTTTTGCTTTAAAAATATGCTTTTACATAACCCTCATTGTTGAGTTTTGAAGGGATTCTTTTGCAGGGGATCTCCTGGGCTAAATCTAATGATGCCATTGCATCTGGGAGGCTAATTTCGAGCTTGTTGACTATAAATTTGCATATATTTCATCACAAAATTTTTTTTTGTAAAATTTTGAATTTTTATTTTATTTTCAACCCATACAGTATGGATCCATACTGTAGGGGCATTCCTCACGTGCTTCTATGTTCTCTATTTTAGGGTTGATGTCTTACATTGCATCTTGGTAATGTTTGAGGGTATAGTTTAAGCTTTTGGTGGTAGGCCCTGTCTCTCGGTCAAAATCCCTGGTCATTGTTTTGTGAAGACTTTAAAACCACCATTCAAAACCTAAACCCTCGGTCAAAAACTCCTCAAATCATGTCTATCACTATTCACAATCTCTCGATCACTATCCTCATTAGCACTTTAAAATCCTCTATCGATTCTAAATTGCTATTTCCAGTCTCAGGTCGTTGTGTCAAAGTCTAAGGTGGTCGTTTCGATTCCTAAAGTCGGCGTTCAAAATCTCTAAGGTCGTCATTGAAACCCCAAACCTCCACAAAACCCTAATCCTAGTCGAACATTCAAACCCATGGTTTGAAATATTGAAACCAACTCAGTTGCCATCATTTGGTTGCCCCGAAGTCTTAGTCGACTGTAAAATACTTCCTGTCGCTTGCCTTTTTTGATAGTTAGCCTGTGGTCTCGATGGTCGGTCAGCAATTAAAAAGCATTAAGGTCAACATCAAAAATTTAATGGTCACGGTCAAAAATCCTTAAGTTGGCATCAAAGCCCTTTGATCAACCTCAAAACCATTATAGTTGACCTTCAAAAAGACTATAAAGTTAGCATTTAAACCTCAAAAGTCAGCCTCAAAGTCCACAATTGGTGTTGAAAATTCCAGGGTTAGCGTTGAAAACATTTAATCTGCAATCCAAAACATTAAGTTCAGCATTAGAAAGTTAATAGTCAATGTAAAAAGCTTTAAGGTCAACATTAAAAAGTTAATGGTTAGCAGTGAAAAACTAAAGGTCGACATTATAAGCATTTAGGGTTTTTATGTTTGGCATTTTACATTTAAGGTTAGTGTTTTCAATTTGGGATTTAAGTCTTTTGGGTTTCAAAATCTTAAACATTTAAAGGGGGGTTGGGGTTTTGACTTAAACCACAAGCACAAGGAACTATAAAATAGTCACATGTGACATAGGATAAATTTTTTTACCAAAAGTCAAACTACCATCAAAAAGTCAAACTAAGTCAGCCTATCTTTTTATACTTGCCAAGGGGGGTTCTTTTTTCTTTTTATCATAACTTCTTCATACGATGTCAAAATCATACGAATAAACACTCGTTGGAAATGTAATTCTATGAACTTCACAATGGAGTAGCTTTGATCAGGAAATTTTATCATTTTGTTATCTCTTTTTACAGTAAATTTTCAGATATTTCTCAAGCTTCAATCTATCATTTTTTCTATTGGAAACTAATGTCTTATCTACACAACTTGTCATTTACGATTGTCAAAGAATGGAGGATGAAAACATGATAACATTGTTTACAGATCCGATCAGTCCAAGCTTCTAGACAATCATTTATACTAAAGTAGGCACACGTAAGTTTGGTGTTTTAAAATGAACCCACAACTCAAACACTTGAATTTGGTGCTCTAAAATAAACTATCTGTTTTCATTTGTGTCTACTTTTCATTTCTTTGTTTGCTTGCTGAGTTTGTGTGTTACCTGATTTACCAATAGAAGTATCCTCTCCCCCTACCTATCCAATGGATCTGGGGTGCAAGAGAAACTATTGCTAACTCTAGAGGGCCTGTCTTCCCATTGTGAGAAGGGGTACGACCCAAGCGAAAATGGGCTAAAGCCAAGCCATTCCATACCACTATATAAATAATGTGTTTGTGCTGAAAGTCACAAAAGATGAGTGTTGTTCCACTATATCGATAGATGTTTCCCTCGAAACCCTGCAGAGCCTAACCTCTGTAGGCTGGGAAGCCTCCTTAATGGAGTGAATCATCGCATGTATAGCCACCCGAACGGAAACCCTAACTAAAAACAATGTTTAGCAGCCAAAAACCCCTATTTTTTGGTATAAGAGGACAAATGATTAGGCCTCTGATAGCTATCCCACATTTTTGTAGCTTATGGTAGAGATAGCAAGGTACCTCAAGATCTGTGCATCTTGAGGACCTAGAACTTGGTGTGCCTGAGAAGTGAGTGCACTATAAGGGGGAGCATGTGCCCCAAGTTCTTGGAGCTATACACCATAAGTAGACATAGCTGGGGAAACCCAAGTGGGAACCCAATAGATATTGTCCTTTCCTAGCCTAGGGTGTACACATTGATCATTGTGTTTGGTGTGCATGCATGTGTATGTGAGATCTTTTGTTTGATATTGCCACATCATCCTCAATCCACTTGTCATAACACACCTCCCAATCATTACACTTCATCCAATCATGTTATCTCATCATCCTAGTCATCCAATCAACCCCATCCTTGTCAATCCAATTCATCTAACCTCATCATTACACATTCATCCTCTTTCTAATCCAATCCACATCATTCTACACCATGTCTACATTAGAGGACCTAGAACAAGAGATCATTCACATACTTCACCAAGTTTAAACAAGATAATCACCTCTAAGCCAACAAATGATTCAATCTATCTATGACATGATCCAAAAACTTCAAGCAAGCCAATCCCCACAAATACAACACCTCATAGCACAAATCCAACACCTTGTAGCCATTTGCCAATCACAAACCCCACATCATCATCCCTTATCCATTCAACACCAACCAATTCCACTTCATTCCTATGTGGCATCCACTTTCCTTTCATACCAATATAATCCATCCACATTTCAAATCACTTCCACATCACCTAATCCTATAGTTTCCCATAACAATGCCACATCACCATACCCCATTTCTTCTAATATCTACCATTATCCACAACAATCCATACCCCAAGATCTTTTATCTACACATCCTACCATTTCATCTCTACATCAAACACATTCACAAGACTATCAATGGCCTCCACAACACGAACATGCAAGTCCGAGTGGCTCTTTGTACATAAATGAAGTGACCCCAAATCCATATTTGCAAAAAGACCTAATAGAGTTAAGTCCACCTATGTTACAAGACCTAATAACCTTTGACTCGAGTCTAAATGACTCTTTGTACATAAATCAAGTATCCCTAAGTCTGCCTATGTTGCAAGACCTAATAGCCTTTGATGAGGGAGATACCAACCTAGCCAATGCATCCTATGAACATCCTCCATCACCATTTGATTACATTCCAACACATGATCCTACGAGTCCCATTTTGACACCATCATGTGATCCAATTCCTAGTCTATTGACCCACCAACCATCTAATCCATCTAATCTTGCTATCCTTTCATCCAGTCCAAATCCTGATCCATCTAATCTCATTATTCCTCCTCCCAATCCAAATCCTAATCCATCTAGTCCTACTATTCCTCTATCCAATCCAAATCCTACTCTTAAGCCTACAACACAATCCACTATCATTATCCATCCCCTATATTGTCCAATTACACATACCCTAATGAAGGATGTGATCGATTGGCTACTAGCTAGGAATAATTTATCCCCATGTCAAACACCTATCTTAGCACCTAGCAACAAGCTTTTGAATGCCATGATTATCCCTCCAAGCCTATCATGTGACCCACAAGCCATTGACCATATTGAAGAGCCTCCTATCATTAGCCCGAGTCAGAGTCCATCATACTCTCTTATGGATGAATACCAAGAACCCATTAAACTCATCCAAGAGCCTCTCACTTTCACTTCCATTCAAGCAATCCAAGAGGCATATCAAGAGCATGATCTTAAGTATGTGGAAACATTATTCCCTAATATGAGTCAAGATCAAATCCCTTACATTCCACTCATGCTATCCATCCATAATATGTATCTCTTCCATGATCAAGATGAAATTATCTATGAAGAAGCTATCCATGAGCACCTTGATCTTATCCATAATCCCATATCCATCCACGAACAAGATATCAAAATTACTCCTATCCATCCTCCATCTAGCCCTATTGCACAAGATTTCACTTCTTAACCCTATCTCAACTCCACCATCATGTCCTATTAGTCTATATACCTTTATCCATGAGTGTTCCTCCTTAGAACACCACCACTATTTCACCTTCTCCATCCAATAAGGAATTTGTGTCTAGTGTTCCACCTATGCCTAGTCCCATAGTCGATCGTATGCTTCAAAATATAAACTATCAAGGTAAAGGCTTAGGCCTTCTTGAACAAGGTATTTTGGATCCTATCCATGTCAAAGTCTCTCCTCCACGCTCATTTGGCCTTGGGTACACACCCCAAGGACAACAATCTAATGATGTTGGTACTTCCTCCATGCCTCCTAAGTCCACCACCTTCCATCCCAAACCTCATCACATTCCTACAACATATATTGCCATTCCACCTCCCTCATCCTATAAATGTCAAAAGCATGTGACCATACACATTCCACCATCCAATTTACCTCCACTTCTTCCAACTCCTAATATCCCTCCATCGAATCTACCTCCACTACTTCCAACACCTTATCCATCCATCCATAAGCCCTCTAAAAACCCTAATTGTGACCAACAAATGCACATATTGTCTAAACATGAAGCTTCCTCTCCTTCCACTCACCCCAAGGGATTCAAAAATAAAAATTTGGATGCCTCCACTTATAAAGAAAAAAATCATAAAGATCCTCATGCCTTAGGCTACCAAAGCAAAGAATCAACGGAAAAATCCATCTTAAAAGTTGCATACACCCATACACCTCAAAGCAAAAATGAAAAAGGCATGGGTCCCCAAGAAACAAGCAATTACTTCAAATTCATCTCTAAAGCTACATACAACCCACCTCAAAGAAAATCTGTAAAAGGTGTGGGTCCCTAAGCAACAAGATAGCAAGTGAAATGAGGCATCCCCCTCTCAAGAATCCCAATCCTCCACTTCCACCTCACAAATCCACTCCATCAAAAAGTCTCAAAGCCCTCTATCCTACAAGAAAAATAAAAGTCATAAAAATACTAAGTCTATGTGGGTCCCTAAATGCCTAAATTGACCATCTCCTAAGAAAACAACACCATTTCTTCCCACACCACCTTCCCATCACAAGCTTCAACATTTATCATGGTGTGTGCAACCATTGGTCATGATTCCCTTCCATTCTGTAACATTTCCACATAGCTCCATCTCCCCATCTCTCTTCCAATATCCTACATATCTATGTTATCACCTCCCTATGGTCCATGCTTTTGTATAAGTCTTTCACCCATCCTCTTGCATAAGTTCTCTATAATCCACATCATAATCCACTATCTTTCCATCCATAATCCACTATCTACCTAATCCATCTCCATCTAAATCTTTTATGCAATCCCCTTACCAACATCTATGAGCACACTTGACATGGTCCATGCAACGACATCCATCTAGCAGGACTATCATCTTTCATGGAACTAGACACTTGAGTCCCTCCTATCCATATCCCTCCATCCCATCCAAAATCAAAAAAATAAAAAATAAAACCAAAAAAAAGTAAAATAAAAACAAAACAAAACAAAAAAAAAAAAAAGGTCAAAAAAAGCAAAAAAAAGCAAAAAAAAGAAAAAAAATGAATAAAAGTAAAGAGAAATCCCTTCGTTGAATGGTGAAAACTTGGTAAATAGGTACCCTAGATAAGTACCATGATGAAAACCTGGCAAACAGGTGTCATGCATAAGTTTGATCTTCTATGTAACCTACACTTGGGGGCACAATATCTCATCTATCCAACCTATCATAATCATACCATTTCCATTTTGCTTACCATCTTTAGCCTTTACACCCATGCACCTATCCTATTACATCCAATCATCTTCCCTTCCTCCTTTGCTCTTGATAAAGATTGGGGGCAAAATGTTGAAACATGCTTTGGAAAAACTCTTGGTATACCTCATCTTTTCCAATCCACCTTATCAATCCTATCATCATCCCATTTTCATAAGCCTAATCCTATCACTATCATATCCCATCATCCTAAGTCTTGTCATGAAAAATCCCAAGCATACTATCTAGAATGGGGCATGTTATTCTGATCCGACATAGCCTTTGAGATCACTTCCTTGCTCTCTTACGTATACATCCTTTCCCTCCCTTATCACCCATCCTTTCATCCATCCAATCCTACCTACCTACCTCCTTACACCTAGACTTGGTTCTCCCCTCATCATTAGTATTTAGCGCAAAGGATGCACAAATTGTAAATCCATTGACGTTGCAAAACATATCAAAATGCAAAAAAATCATAAAAAGCCCTGAAAAAATCCAAAAAATCATAAAAAAGCCCTGAAAAAATCCAAAAAATCATAAAATGACCTGAAAAAATTCAAATAAAAAAATTTACAAAAAGCCCTGAAAAAAATACCAAAAAATTATAAAAAGTCCTGAAAAAAATACAAAAAAATTAAATATTCCCAAAATACAAAAAAAAAATCATAAAATCCAACAAAAATCTAAACAATTATCAAATTTATTAATCAAAATCACTCAAATCATTCAATCAATCAAATCATTCTATCATCAAATCCAATCATCAAATTCTATTATCAAATCAATCCATCAAATCAATGTAAAATTATCACATCAAATCAATCACATCATCAAAACAAATCCAATAAAACCTATCAAATCAAAGCAAGTCAATCCAATCAATCAATAAAAATCAAATCAATCCATCAACTTTCATCAGCTCATCAATAAAACACCATCAGAATTGCATCTCATCTCTATTGTTAAGTGCCTTGATCCTATGGATACAGGTATGTAGGTAGTCTGGAGTACGAAGGAAGTGCCCAGATTCAGGCACAAGCAATATTCCTCTTTCTTCTCTCATCATCTTCTTCTATCATCTATCTTCATCAATTCATCTATCTTTCAAAACATTTCTTCCAATCAATCTTTCAAATCAATTCTTCAGTCACTTCTTCCAATCAATCTCGTCATCAATAAACTCAAATGCAAGTCATCCTTTATCCATATCAATCAAATCAATCAATCTTGTCAAATTATCTAATCATAATCAATGGTCTTGATCCTAATCTTATTGTAAACCAAATCATTAATCATCCATCAATCATGATACTTTTGTTGATCTAGTGATATATCATTCCCCACCATGACAACACTATCCTTTATCATAATCCATCAATCAACAATCACTCATTGATTTGCAGCTTAACAGAGGCAATACCTTGTTTGTTTTTGTATCATTTGTGAATGCTTGCTTGCTTGCTTGTGTGTGTTATCATTTTTATCTTGCATTTGCATCTGTATCTTCCCATCTAATATTCATATCTTGTACCTAGACAAGGTTGTATTATGCTGGGGCATGAGATATATCATCACCTTGGTCCTTATACCCTAGTGCATAACGTCTCACTTTATAGAAAACATATGGTTGCTCACTTTCATTCCAGCATAATGCATCCTTCCTTTTCTTCTATCCATTTCCTCATCTTTCTTCCTTGACCAATCCATTTCATTTTGAGAGCCTAACCATGTTTGTCCAACCTGCCTATCCTCTTGAGGGGGCATCGTCATCCTATCATTCCATCCTCATCCTATCTTTGCATCAACATCCTATCTTTTTCCTCTATCCACAACTTAGCTTCTTTGAAATGATGTTACTCAACACAAATCTCATCACCTTGAACATCATCTCAAAGAGGGGCAAAATGTAGACACCTAAAAATGTCCACCTTGTCACAACATTGCATCATCTAGGCATCTGATAGCATTTTTGCCCTAGGTACCCATTTGCTTGCCATCATAACCCCTTCTTCACCTAATATAACATTTCCTCTAATAAATTAAATAAACATAACATTTATTTAATTTAATCCTATCCTTCACATTATTAAATCAATAAATTTTATTTATTTATTTAGTCCACTTTGCTCTTCAATTAAATAAAATAAATATTTTATTTTATTTTATTTATCACTTTTAATCCTCACATGCATCATAATTAAATAATTTATTTTTAAATTATTTAATTATGACTCACCTACTGACCATTTCTTTCTCTAATTTATCTCTCGAGTTAACTTTATTCACTTTCTAATTCATCTCACAAATCACTCATCCACCTTCCATTTTTCTCTCCCAAGTTGCATAGCAACTTTCCAATTCAATTATCACTCATGAAATGGAAACTTTATCCTTCCATTTTCTCATATTGCCTATAAATTGATCCATTTTCCAAGCCATTGGGCATGGATGAATCTTCTAAGCCCTATTACTCTACTAGAATTCATCCTCATCCATCACCAATCTATTTTCTTCATCAATCCATCAATCTCATCTAGCTGTTAAGCTACAGATCAGAGCAATCAAACATTCAAATCAGCTACAACAATCAACATGCATGCATCAACATTTGAAGACATTTAAGGTATTCGTGAAATTTGGGTAAGAAGGTAATTTGCATGTTATTGTTTATCTTTCATTTTATGTAAATTTTTCATATAAACAACAGTCACTATTTTAGTTTCATTCATGATTTTTGTGAATCATTTTCCATCATCATAATGTGTATTTCACTCTTGTAGCTAATGATTTGGAATAAAAAGAAAATTCTTATTATTCTGGGCATAATTCATGAAGCTTTGAAACTAATGTATTTTGTTTCCATCAGCTACGTTAGCATTTTATGGAATCCTCATTTCCATTCTTGCTGAGAAGAAAAGATCCACATATCTGATTCTTGAAAAACATGAAAGAAAGTGTAATATTGATTGTATTTTCTGCATACTTAGCCCTGTGTCACATGATGCTTCATTTTTTACTTCCTGTATTCAATGATTTGGCATAAAAAACAACACTCTGAGCATACTCTTACATTGGGTTTCCTGTTCATTTCTTCCATATTGTATTGCTCAGGCATGATTAGGGTTTTCTGGAAACCCTCTTTTCACTCTTGCTAATATGAAAAACAAATATATTTGTTTCTTGACAAAACATGGAGTAAAATGGGATATATTGTTCTATGTATTGTACCTTCAGATAGTTGATGCTCCATAGTGGCTTTTTCTTATCATAGCTCTTGTGTCATTTTGAAATCATGCTTGACCATTAAAGCTTGACATAATGCTACTCCTTATTGCATAACTATCATGAAACTCTGCTAGTTTCCCTTGTTTTAACAAGCTTCTACTGACTCTTTGGGATATGACTCTCTACTAACAAAACAGTCTCATTGACTGTCCCTATGCTTGACTAAAACTTGCAACTTGGTGCTACCTCAAACCTCTACCTTTTTCACTCCACTTGACTTCCTTATGCTATCCCTTTGATTTAGGATTGTTCCATGATCTCTTTTGCTATCAAAACTTGGTCAATATGGCTACCCTCTATGGGATTAGAAGAAAAACCTTACATTTGTCCACATGTAAATTTCTTAATCACTGTCCCACTTCTATGTTTTACCATGTCACTGTGGTCTCAAGAATCATACCTTCTCAAGAGTTATTGGGACTACTCTAAGACAATAATGACTATCACTATAGTCAATCTATGACAAAACAATATTCCTATGTTGTTGGGCATGGCTCTAGGATTGATAAGAACTTCTTGACTGTCAAACACTACCAATACAAGAATGTTTCTTAATGCTTTGGATTTTTCTATAGAGCATGACTGATCTCTATCCTCTGAGTGGATAAAGGTGACTGTCTTTTCTATTGTATACTATTCTTTCACCTTATTTGACTATCTTCTACCTTGGATCTTCTTGGAGGTGATGCATGCCTCATGGCTGTGTGACTACTCTTTAGGACCAATACTTGCTCTATAGACTATTCTCAACTGTCCGTGATATGCACATGATCTCTAATGTTTAAAAACTATCTTTACTATCCTGATGCATTGTGTGAAAAACAAGAATTGTTCCATGAAATAAAAACAATCATTTAAACCATTGTATATGTCTGACTCTCTCATCTCTGTATAGAATGATTAGAACAATGTATAAGACTATTTATACAGTGCATATGACTGCTCTTTACATTTCTATCTTCATGACCCATTTGCTGATAGTCATGACTATTTCAATTATGTGCCTAATTGGTGTTGTCATTAATGTCAACATATCTATGTTGTCATTGGTGTCAACTGTATCCTTATCTTTTGATTCATTAGAAGCCTTATATATTGAGGACATTGAGAAAATTTGCCCCTCTGGAAGAAACAATGAGTTGCAGTAAATTGTAGAGAAGATAGTGTGTTGATGATAAAAGAACAATGCAAAAGATTGCTCTACATTTCTTGTTGATTGAATATCTTGGTCTATATATTGGAAGATATGTAAAGGTATGTCTAAAGATTCTACATTCCAAGTTTGAGCCTCTAGTATGAAGAATTAAGAAAGTTGTGTTCACTAGAGTAAAACCTACTTTTTCTGTTCATTCTCTAGTGTATGAGAGAAAGTATTTCTCTCCGCATTCCTCCACAATTATGTATTTTGGTCTATAATTCTAGAGTGATGTCTGGGATGATGATATGCAACTGAAATTGTAATGGTTCATGATTTGGCAGTCAGTAAGCACTCTTTCTTTAATGACAGTTGATGATAGTTGAGTTCTTATGCTCCTATTGAAGAAATCTCATGGTTTGAGTGGTTAGATGTTGTGTGGATGTTCTTCGTGACTACAATGTGCTTGTGGATGTCTCCTGATCATGTTCCTACCTTTACATTGGTCTGTTTTAATAAATTGAGATCATGTTTGAAGATTATTTCCAGATAACGTAGCATGTAACCAGTCCTAGCTGACTTGGTTAATTCCAATGTTTGCAGAGATCTATTGAAGAGTGTAGAAGCATGTCGTGGCATGGAAGATCATGTTTGAGTCCTAGATAAGGCATGGAGTGATTCACATACATCTTTACTACATTTCCTTAGCATAATTTTGTATTAGGTCAAGACCTATTTTGTAAATGTTTGTAATGCCAATCTTGGAGATTGTTCCAACGGTTGATGTTTGTGATGCTGACCTTGATGTTCATTCCAAGGTTGATGTAGTGTATAAATACTTAGAATTGAGTTGTGAAAATGTGTCCTTGAGTGAAGATGTGAAAAAAAAGTGAAGGTAGCAGAGTAGAGCATAGGTGTTTTTACTTCAATGGAACTAAACCTTGGCATGGAGTAGATGTTGTATCTCAATTTAACCTTTGGTGTAGTCATGGTAGGAGGGTTCACAGAATGAACTGTCCAGATCATGCAACAAGAGTAAAAATAATGGAAACAACTTAATAAAATGGAACAAATGTAGATTCAGTCATTCATTATATCAAAGAATTCAAATACAATTTGGTTGGTAACATGCGGGCTCACAATATGAGCTCAAAGGCCTGATTACATACATGCACAAGATAAGGCTTTGAAGCTCCTTTGCATAAATCTAAACTATCATATCTTTCTTATGTGAATAGCTACTTTCCTAAGGATCTATTACATCAATATATATCCTTTCTAGACCAATAGATTCCTTCACGTCAGCTAAGGAAGGTCACAAACTCCAATGAAGAGTTGTAACGTGTTCACAGATAGGTCAGACCTAAATGCATAGAACACTTCCTCAAATGAATGGAATAATGTGAAGACCTTTGGGAAAGGTCAGCCATGAACCAAAGGAATATGAATAATGTTTCATTGAGATCTACAAGTCAAGGAATGATCCGCAAGCCTTCTCCTTCAGCTAATTATCAGGAACTGTCAGGATGCTCTGCTCTGAGAAAATAGTTTGTCTTCTGATAGTGATATCTTTCTGGTAACTGATCCAAATGCTCTAAATTCTTGATTTGATGTAGATGCTAAGTCTAGATCCACAAGATGTGAATTGCCAAAACTAAACCACAAGAAGAAACTACTTCTGACTGAACTGCCTGAACTAAACTGGAAAATGAAAGAACTAAAATGCAAACAAACTAAAATGTAAATATTTTTGGTTGATGCAAGATTACTCTTGAACTAGGGATGCTCCTGCATTAGACATCTAGATTTATTGAAAAAGTGAGTCCCTCACTTTACTAGGGCTAGGGGAGAACCAAGACAGTCCACCTCAGCTTGAGAAATCCATGTTGAATCTTCTTCTGGTCTACCTTTCCACTTCACAAGATAGTCATTGTATTATCTTCCTCTAGTGCTACATCCAACTCTGCTGTCCAAAGTGTCTTCAATCTCCTTCGGTGCTTGTTGTGGTAACTACTTCTTCAAGTCTTCTTCCATACTGTCACTAAATTCTACTTCATGATACTGATAAAGATCAGAAAGGTTGAAAATAGGTGAAATACCCAAGGTCTCTGATAATTCCACTTCATATGCATTTCCTGAATCAAATTTCTTGAGTATCTTACAAGGTCCAAACTTTATCTTCAACTTGTTATAAGTCCCAACTAGAAATCTTTATTTTCTCAAGTACACCATCACTTCATCTCTAACTTTAAATTCCTTATGTCTTCTCTTCTCATCAGCCTTCTCTTTGTACTTACTATTCATATCCGCCAAATGTTTCTTCACCTATTTGTGCACTGTCTTCATATGGTCTACAAATTCTTCTGCTTCTGTACTCCTCTTTTTCTCTGTACTGATATCCCTCAATTCTGTAACTCCTCTAGGATTCACTCTGGTGACAATCTCAAAAGGTGTTCTTCTGGTACTTCTATTTATTGAATTATTGTATGCAAACTCTTCTTGTGAAAGAATCAAATCCCAACTTCTGGGTTTGTCTCCAACCAAACATCTCAACAAATTTCCCAAACTCCTATTCACAACCTCTGTCTATCCATCTGTCCATGGATGAAAAGTTGAATTGAACTTCAAATCTATCTTCATCTTCTTCCAAAGTGTCTTCCAAAAGTATCCAACAAACTTTGTATCTTTGTCTAAAACTATACTCTTAGGTAATCCATGCAATCTCACAATCTCTTTGAAAAATAAGTCATCTACATGCACTGCATTAGTTGTCTTCTTGCAAGGTATGAAATGAGCCATCTTTGAAAATCTGTCAACCACTACAAATATTGAATCATGTCCTCTCTGTGTCTTAGGTAATCCAATTACAAAATCTATGCTTATGTCTTCCCATGGTCTCTCCGGTACTGTCAAAGGTTTATACAATCCAATATTCTGATTACTCCCTTTTGCAACTTGACAAACTCTACAACTCTGCACAAATCTCTGAACATCCTTATGTATCTAAGGCCAAAAGTAATTTTCACTTACCAAAGCCACTATCTTTTCAATGCCAACGTATCCTTCCAATCCACCATTATGCTTCTCCTTGATCAAATTATCCTTCATTGAACTTGTAGGTATGCACAACTAAATTCCTTTGAAAAAAATATCTTCTTGAATGAAATAGTCCAACCACTTACTCTTATCTATCACAACATGTTCCTTACATGCTCTCCAAGGTTCTACAAAATCATTGTCTCCCTCATACATGTTCTTCAATTCATCAAAACCCAACACTTCAGCTCTCATCTCTATCAACAAGTTTCTTCTTCTACTCAAGGCATCAGCAACTTTGTTTGATTTACCACTCCTATGCTTCAACACAAAACTATAACTATGCATGAACTCTACCCATCTCATATGTCTCTGATTCAACTTACCATGACTATTCAAATACTACAAAGCTTGATGATTTGTATACAACACAATCTCCTTAGGCAACAAGTAATGTCTCCACTTATTCAAGGCTTGAATTATGGTATAGAACTCTTGATCATAAACTGAATATCTTTTCCTTGCATCATTCAACTTCTTACTAAAATAAGTTATAGGTCTACCTTCTTGACTTAACATTGCTCCAATTGCATTTCCACTAGCATCACAATCAACTTGAAATACCTTATTGAAATCTAGTAATGCCAAAATAGGTTGTTCTGTCACTTTCTGCTTCAACAACTCAAAAGTTTTATTTGCTCCTAATGTCCACTTGAAATCTTTTATGTCACCTCTCATTGTCTCTGTCATAGGGTTACAAACTGAGCTGAAATTTTTAATGAACTTCCAGTAGAAACTAGCCAATCCATGAAATGATCTAACTTCTCCAATGCTCTTCGGTGTAGGCCATTCAATAATTGCTCTCACTTTCTTAGGGTCCATCTTCAATCCTTCCACAGAAATCACAAATCCCAAATATACCAACTCTTCCTTCATGAAACTACACTTCTTGATGTTTATCAGCAGTTTCTCTTCTCTCAGTCTCTGCAAAACTTTTCTAATATGCCACAAATGTTCTTCTTTTATCTTACTAAAAATTAGAATATCATCCAAGTACACAATCACAAACTTACCCAAGAATTTCTTCAAGAATTTGTTCATCAATCTCATGAAAGTACTCGGTGCATTTGTCAATCCAAAAGGCACCACTAACCATTCATACAATCCTTCATTTATCTTAAAAGCAATCTTCCATTCATCACCTTCTTTGATTCTGATCTGATGGTATCCACTTTCTTCTAAAACTAGGTTGTCTAAACTACCACTATCAATTATAGCTTTACAACACTTACCTTTGGATTTGCATCTGGTTCTGAATAGACTTTCCCTTTGTGATGGTTCCTCATTTGCCTCTATTTGAAATAGTGCTCTACTCATCACCAATGATTCTCCTTTTTCTAGTTTCCCAACTGAACAGGGGTCATCTAGTTCAATAGGTTCCTCTTCAACAATGGTTGCTCTTCCACTATTTTCTGTCCTCTTACTTGTACTACCCTAATTACATCCAAATTCTCTATGTCCTTCACCTCCACACTTGAAACAAGTACCTCTGAATGTCCTCTTATCAAATCCTCTTCCTTCTCTTTAGTATCCTTCATTTCGGTATGCACTAGGGTTTCCTCTCCAGTAAAAATTTCTATCATCTCTCCGGTAAGTATTGTTATCTTTGTCATCCTTCCTAACTGGGTTGTAAAACTTGTTCTACTCCACAAATGATCTATCCTATTCAGAAAATGTTTTACCTCTCTAAAATTTAACTCCTCTACCTCTTTGCCTCTAATCATGCTTCTTATTCAACTTCTCTTCAACTTTATGGACAAACTGATATGCTTTCTCCAAAGATGTCATCCTTACTAAGCTTAGCTCTTCTTGAATGTTCAATCTCAGTCCATTGATATATCTATTGGGATAAGGTGCCATTAACCTTGTAAATCCCAATATTGTATGTATTCCATTTATTATTTGTAATTTGTAATTACCCATAAGGGATGTACAAGTTTCACCCACATAAGTAAAAATTATTTACTGTCCATGGTAATTACGGAGTTACTGCACAATAAGTCCTGGAGTTACTGACAGTAGTTACGAGATGTCATTTACTATGGTAAATAGTAATTGGTCAAAGTGGGGTGCACATGTGGATGAATAATCTATTTTTAGTGTTATGACGCACATCATAGATGTTGTAAGAAGGTGTAAGAGATTCTATGACAACTGTAAGTTGTCATAAGAATCTATGACACTAATAATAGCATATGGCACGTCATAAGATGCTATAAATGGCTATTTTTGGCCCCAAGGCATTCAAGCTTGCATGGGAACTTTTTCCCAAGTGTAGGATGCGTGTATGACAACATTTATGACCTCGTAAGAGCCTATTCTTGGCCATGGACGCCCAAGGTTGTATGGTTCACTATTGACAAGTGTTATGGGCTTGTAAGAAGTCAGTTAATGTCTTGAGGTTGTCTAAATTCTATATAAACCATAGTATAGTAGATGAGATGCATATAACAGTTTACAGGTACCCAAGTTCTGCCAGAGTGAAGGTTGAAGGATAGAGGAAGTGAATGTATTTGTAATCTCCTTTTGTGAAGATAATACAACTTGGCCTCTTTTCTTGGTGGAGTTTTTTACTCGAAAGGGTTTTCTCCACGTTAAACACTTGTGTTATGTGCTTCATTCTGCTTCTGGTATATTTATGTATTGTGGGTTTATGTTTTGTTACAATTTCCATTGTTAACACACACTTGAAAGATTACTGAAATTTATTCAAATCAGATTTCCATTAAAGTAGTGTTGCTTTCATTTCTAACATTTGGTATCAGAGCCTAGCTAGCTTTGACTCTTGGGTGGTAGTGTGGAAGCTGTAGCTACAGTGGGAGATTTGGTAGTGTTTGTTTTGCAGATCTTATGTTGTTATTATGGCTGCATCCACCATTGCATCAACCTCTCGATTGGACATTGAGAAGTTCAACAGAATGGGGTATGAGTTGTGGAAGCTAAAAATAGAAGATTTGTTGGAAGAAAGAAACCAATGGTTTGTTGTTCAAAAAGAGAAGAAACCTGATGATGTCTCTCCAGATGAGTGGGATAGACTAGATAAGAAGGCATGGGGAACCATCCGGTTTTGTCTTTCAGACTCTATCCTGTTGAATGTCACAAAGGAAGAGACTGCATACAAGTTGTGGAAATGGTTGGGTGAGATCTATCAAGCCAAGAGTATGGTAAATAAACATTATATAAAAAGAAAATTGTTTTCCATGAAATTATGAGAAGGTGAATCAGTTGCAGAGCATTTAAATTCTTTTAATTTGTTAGTGAGTCAACTTGATTCAGTAGATGTTGAGGTTAGTGAGGAAGATAAATGTATCTTACTTCTTTGTTCTTTACCTAAGTCTTGGGAGAATTTTATCCTTGCTATCACTGCTAACCTTGCGGATCTGAAGTTGGATGCTCTTGTTTCAGTGCTACTATCACAAGAATTTAGGAATAAGAGTTCAAATAGTTGAGGGGATGCTCTCAGTGTCAGGGGAAGGTCTAAGGAAAGAGGACCTAAAGGAGATCAGAAAGGGGCTAAGGACAAGTCCAAGGGCTGGTCTAAGACTCCTGGTAAAAAGAATAGAGTTAAGTGTTGGAACTGTGGTAAAAGCAGACCTGTGAAGGAGTGTAGAAATACCAAGAAACAATGGGAGTGTGCTTCGGATAAGTCCTTGAATGCAGGTGAAGAAGTTTTACTTTCTACATGTAATATTGTTTCTAATGATCACTGGTTGATTGACTCAGGATGCTTATTTCATATGACCCCGCATAAGGAATGGTTCTCCACATATGAAGAATATGATGGAAGTAATATCTACCTTGGTGACAACTCTACATATCTGATTGTCAGGAAAGGAAAGGTATTATTGTGTTTCAATGATGGGAGGATTAAAACCCTCCCTGGTGTTTTGCATGTTCCAGTATTAGCTAGAAATTTGGGAATGCATGTGACATTTGACAAGCATGGCTACAGATTGGTGAGAGGGAACTTGGTGTTAGCGAAAGGGAAGAGACTGGGAACTTGTTTAAGCTTGAAGGCACTATAGTTTGTAATGCCTCCTATGTATCTGAGGCCACTATTAAAAATACATGTATGTTGTGGCACCATAGAATGGGCCACACAAGTAATAATGTACTGAAAACTATTAAGAATAAAAATTTGTTGGACAGTTTCTCTTATTCTGATGAGCACTTTGATTTCTATGAGCATTGTGTGTTTGGTAAAAAAAACAAAAAATCATTTCCTTAAGGAAGAAATAGAGCAAAAGAGAAATTAGAGATTATTAATACGGATGTGTTTGGACATGTGGATAATGAATCTATCAAAAAAACTTGTTATTTTGTAACCTTCATTGATGATGTATCCAGATTTACATGGATTTATTTTATGAAGCATAAATCTAAAATTTTCACTAAGTTTAAGGAATTCAAAGTATTAGTAGAGAACCAATCAGGTTTAAAGATAAAAATATTAAGATCTAATAATGGAGGGGAATATTGCTATAAGGAATTTGATGAGTTTTGCAAGCATGCAGGTATAATCAGACAAAAGACAACTACATATACACCACAACAGAATGGTGTTGCAGAAAGGATGAACTGAACAATTATGGAAAGGGCCATAAGTATGCTTAGTGATGCACAGTTGGATAAATGCTTTTGGATAGAGGCTATGTGTACTTCTTGCTACTTGATAAACAGATCTCCTTGTAAGGCTCTGGATTCATGAGAGGAACCTCCTGCAACAGTATAGTGAAAAATGCATGAAATAACAGAAATAGTAGAACACAAAAGGAATTTATTGATCGCAGGCCACTTCGAGGGGGCAACCTCATTTGAGCAAGCTCAATACAATAAACTCGTGGATGCCTTCATTGGCCTCAACATGTACTTGTATACTAAGTCTAATCTAAACAATTATTACACCCCATGAATGTGGGATAATACAATTTACTCACGAGATGACTTACAAAGCATATATGTCCAACAACAATATACTAATAAAGTAAAGAGAAGGTTTAAACATGGGTTCCTAACATCCCCTCCCTCTTAGAAAAGCTTTGTCCTCAAAGCTTAAGATGTGGAAATTGTTGTTGAATTTGAAGGAGTAGTTCCCATGTAGCATCCTCTAGTTGCATTATGTGCCACTGAATTAATACTTCTGTGATGGATTGAGAGTGAAGCTGATGAGCGCGCCTGTCGAGGATTGCCTCCAACTCCAAAATGATGGATCCTTCATTATCCAATTCTGGTAAAATAGTTTGTGCCAAGAAATTTCTTTAGACAAGAGACATGAAATACTGGATGAACGTGGGAAGAAGGAGGAAGCTCTAATTTATAAGCAACTAACCCAATCTTCTGAAGAACCTTATATGGCCCATAAAACTTTGGAGCTAGCTTATGACACCCTTTGAGTTTCAGGGAGGATTGCTTGTATGGTTGTAGAGGAAGAAAAACCATATCACCTACTTGAAAAGTGTACTCAGAATGGTGTTGATCGGCTTGTTTCATTCGATTTCTTGCCATGTGAAGATTGCCCTACAAAATGTGAAGAATTTGATCTCAAGTTCAGAGAACCATGTCAACTGCTTGAACTGGTGAACTGCTGGGGGTGTATGGAAGGAGTACTGGTGGTGCCTGACCATAGAATGCTTTATATGGAGTCATCCTAGATGCAGTGTGGTAGGAGGTATTGTACCACCATTCAGCGAGAGGGAACCACTTTGCCCACTGATGTTGTTGTTCTGAGGTGAAACAATAAAGATAAGTTTCCAAACATTTGTTGATAACTTCAGTCTGACCATCTATTTGTGGGTGATACCCTGAACTCATCTTCAGTTTGGTGCCAGTGTGGTGAAATAGTTCTATCCAAAAATGATTGGTGAAAGTAGCATCACGATCTAAGTCAATGGAAGAAGGGATTCCGTGAAGATGGAAGATCTAGTCCATGAAAATCTGTGTGACAGAGGAGGCTATATAGGGATGGCTGAGGGCACAAAAATGACTATATTTGGAGAGGTGATCAACCACAACCAAGATCACTATCTTCCTCAATGAAATCCATAGAAATATCTATCCAAATCCATGTAGGGATGGGCAAGGGTTCGAGCAATCCAGGAAGGAGTGTCGTTTCACCCTTATTGTGCTAGCAGGTATCACATTCAGCCACCATCTATTGAATTTCCCTTTTTATTCCCTTCCAAAAGAAGTTATACTGTGCCCACTCATAAGTTTTGAGGAACCTAGAGTGCTCTGCCGATGGAGAAGTATGGAGTTCATAGAAGATAGCCTGTTGAAGATCTTTGCTTTGGGGAAGCACCAGACGACCCTTGTATCTCAGAGAAACACCATCCCAAGAATAATGTGGTATAGTGGAAGGATTATTGGCCAACTATTAGATGATTTGAGATAATGAAGAGTCATTGGCATAGCCCTACTAGATAGATTCCAACCAATTTGGAACATGCATAGAAATAGCTAAAAGAGAAGCTTGGTCATCAAATGTGTGAGAAAGAGCATCCACCACAATATTGTCCTTACCCTTCTTGTAAGTGATCTCATAGTCATAACCCATGATTTTTCTAACCTATTTTTGTTGTGCTAGGGAGGAGACCCATTGTTCCAAGAAATATTTCAGATTCTGGTGATCAGTCTTGATGTAGAAATGATTCCCTAATAGGTATGGCTACCACTTCTGTACTGCATGCAAAATAGCCATCATTTCCTTCACATATATAGAGAGTACTAAATTCTTACCTGAAAGGGCTTTGCTGGTGAATGCAATGGGATGTTCATCTTGAAGGAGAACAACGCCAAGTCCATTGCCGCAAGCATCACTCTCAATAGTGAAGGTCTTGGAAAAATTTGGCATAGCTAGAACCGGTGTAGTACACAGCTTGTTTCAGTTTTTCAAATGCACACTCAGCAGCATGCATCCATGTAAAAGCATCCTTTTTCAATAGAGCTATTAATGGAGCTACAATCTTCCCGTAATCCTTGACAAACTTGCGGTAGTAGCCAGTCAGTGCCAAAAAACCACGAAAGCTCTTGAGTGTCTGAGGATGCGGCCAATTTTTCATGGCATCTACTTTGATAGGATCCACTTGAACCCCTTGGGCTGAAACAATATGCCCAAGATACTCCACTTCCTCCTGCCTAAAAACACATTTAGACTATTTTGCACAGCGATGATGATCAGAGAGAAGTTGTAGTATAAGATCCAGACGTTGGAGATGCTCAGCCCATGTTTTACTATAGATGAGGATATCATCAAAGAAGACCAGAATGAATTTCCACAAGTAGGGCTGTAATATTTTATTCATCAATGCCTGGAATGTGGAAGGAGCATTAGTGAGGCCAAAGGGCATGACCAAAAACTCATAGTGGCCATCATGCATGTGGAAAGCCATTTTAGGGATATCATCCTCATGAACCCAAATTTGGTAATACCTAGAACGAAGATCTAACTTGGAGAAAAAATGAGCACCATTAAGCTCATCAAGAAGCTCATCAACATTAGGAATCAGAAACTTATCCTTGATTGTGATGTGATTAAGTGCTTGGAAGTCAATGTAGAGGCGTCATGACCCATTTTTTTCCAGACAAGAAGAACTAGTGAAGAAAAGGAACTAGTACTAGGGTGAATAATACCTTGCTTTAGCAAGTCCCGAATGAGCATCTCAATCTCTGTCTTTTGGTGAAATGGGTAGCAGTAGGGCTTGATGTTAGGAGGAACACTTCTAAGAAGGAGCTAAATACAATGGTCTTCTGGTCGTAAAGGTGGCAATCCTATTGGTTCAACAAAGACACATGCATATCTATCCAAAATTTGTTCTAGATCCGAAGGACTAGTGGAGATGGATGATGATTGCATCTGAATGGAATGGAGCTAAGTGATGACACCATGTGAATTCTTCTTAAGGAGCATTTCCATGCGATGTGAACTGATGATGTTGAGAGACCTTCGTTGTAAGCCCTTCAATGTGTGTTTTTGCCCATTGTCTAAAAACTGCATCCAAAGTTCATCAAAATCCCATAAGATGGGTCCAAGTGTGCGTAACCATTGAGCGCCCAAAACCACATCAGGTCTACCTAAGGGCAAGGCAAACATGTTAGAGCATAGGTTATAATCTCCAATAGAGATACACACATTGTGACACTTCCCTTTGCAAGGTAATGTACCCCCATTGGCAATCATGACTTCAAAGATGGACCAAGGATGGACAAAACAATTAGCCTATTTGGAGATCCAAGGGTCAATGAAGTTATGAGTGCTGCTAGAATCGATGAGTATTGTAAGAGGGAGCTTCTTGAAGTAACCCTTGACCTACATGGTTTGTGGGGTGGTGACTCCTGCTAAAGCATGGAGAGAGATCTCTGGGTGGTCTTCTTGAGAAGGAGGGTCAACAGGCGGCTGCTAAATGTTGACCTGATCATCTACTATATCCTAAGCATCTTCATAAACTTTAGTTGCAAGTAGAGAATCCACATCCAAGAGATAGAGCTTTTGCTCAACACATCTATGTCCCTGAGTGAATTTCTCATCACGATTATAACAAAGCCCTTTTTTCTACGTGCCCTCATCTCTGCTTTAGACAAATGCTTGATAGGTGTTGTTCTAGGAGATGGCGTGATTGGAGGTCTTTGGGAAACCATATTTCTGAATGGAACAAAAGTGGATTTGGAGTGCTGTTGAGCTATGATCTTGTCCTCTACCAACTTAGCCAACCCTAGGGCTTCCATCATTGTGCTGGGATGGAACATTTTAACCTCAAATCAGATTGCATCCTTCAGACCACTGACAAAACAACTCCTGAAGAATTCATCAGATAGTCCCTCTGTGTGATTGACCAGTTTCTCAAATTCTGTCTGATATTCTCTCATAGTGCTAGTTTGGTGAAGTTTAGTGACTGCTCCTATGAAGTCATCAAAAGCACTAGGGCTAAATTGTTGCAAAATGAGTTTGCAAAACTCTGTCCATTTTGACTCTTCATGAGCCTTGATGTATGAACAGAACCATTAAAAGGCTTTCTGTTCCAAATGAAAGGATGCAAGTGGGATTTTGTTGACATCAAAAGTATTATGCAGATTGAAATATTGTTCTACCTGGTATATCCATCTAGTCGAATCATCACCATTGAAGTGAGGAAAATCAAGCTTCGGTCCCACAAAAATTGATAGAAAAAGAGAACCTAGTGTCTGCAGAAGACTCTAGCTACCATCTATTGTTCATGGTTGAATGCTAAAGATTGAGGCCAAGAATTTTTTCATCCAGATCTTGGAGTTTGATCTTGAGGGCTGCAAGTTCATCCTCCATGTTTTTTGCTCCTGCACGGGTGACAACCATAACTAGGATTTTTTTTTGGGGGGGAATGGGTAGAAAAATAAAAACAGAAACTTTTTTAGTAAAGGAAAATTTGGATTTCAGAAAAACTCTGATGGGTAATTGTTAGAATCTAAAAAGATTATGAACCCAAAAAACTAGTGCAAAGAATAGATATCTAAACTATGAATGCAAATGATGTGAAATCAAAATAGCAACATAGAGTTAGTCTCTAAGATAGTAATGCAAATGTTAGAAGAAAAATAGCATTAAGAGGACGCAAAAGAAAAATATATCAAATACAAGCCAAGTAGCATGCTTATATAGACTAGGAAGAGGGAGGAGGTGGCAACACCAACCAATGAGGAGCAACCATCTATCGGACTAAAGATAGCAAAGTATCTTCCCAAGATAGCTAATGGATGCTCACATGTAGGAAGGTGACACCTCGCAACCACTCACCTAATAAGACATGCTTTATTAACCTAAGCGAGATTAATAGAAGTGTAGGAAAAACCTAGGAATAAAGGGAAAAATAAATAACCCAACGAGGAAATAAAAACCTACACTAACACCCCCGATAAGTGAAGCTTAGGTGGATGTAGAAAGGGGTCCTGGTAAATCAAGCCTGATGAGGTACCCATGTACATAAAATTCCCTCCCAAAGAGGGAGAAAAGCCCCCCCCCAAAATAGAGAGAGAAGAGACCCCCCCAAAAGTAGAGAGAATCAGGACTTCGAGTGAGAGGAAGAAGCCCCCCCAGAAGATGAAGCATCCCGCACTCCCAGCAAAGTTCACAAATGAAGGAACTTGCTCTCAGTGAAGGGTTTGGTGAAGATATTACTAACCTGCTCAGAAGTCAGACAATAGTGAAGGTCAATGAGTTCCCAGATGTAGTGCATGTGGACCTCAATGTGTTTGGTCCGCTGATGATGGACCAGATTCTGTGAGATCTGAATGACACTCTAGTTGTCACAAAATATGACTGATGGCCGTCTGATCTAGATACCAAACTCAGTGAGAAGATTTTGAAGCCAAATGGCCTCAGTGGTGGCATTCACAACCCCCTGATACTCGTCCTCAGTAGAAGATAGACCAATAGCAGACTACTTCTTGCTTGACCAACAAACAGGACCTGAACCAAGTGAGAAGCTGTAACCTGAAGTAGACTTGCGATCGTGAGAATTGCCCACCCAATCTGAATCTGTGTAGCCCACCAAGTCAAGCTCAATACCTGCTGCGTAGTGAAGGATCCACTTGGCTACTATCTAGTGTAGCTCATGAGGCTCTTGCATGAATCGAGAGACCATGCCTACAACATATGAAATGTCAGGTCTCATATGAGTCAAATAAATGAGACTCCCAACAAGCTGTCGGTACAAAGTGCCATCAACAAGTGGAGAAGAACACTAAGCCTCAAGTTTGACTCCAGAAAGAAAGGGAGTCAGAACAGGCTTGCAATCAACCATATGAAACCTCGAGAGCAAATCTAGAGCATACTTGGACTGGTTGATGGTGATCCCGAAAGCAGACTGGTAGATCTCAATCTCGAGAAAGTAATGCAACAAGCCCAAGTCAGTCATCAAAAACCTGTCATGAAGGGTAGTTTTGACAGCCCCAATGGTGGATGAAGAACTCCCTGTCATCAGTAAGTCATCAACATACAGAACCGGAAATAGGAGTGAATCATCCTGCTACAAAATGTAGACATTGCGATCAGAATGGCACCAAGTGAACCCAACTAATAGAAGGAAGGAGTCCATCTTGGCATACCAGGCCCGAGAAGCCTATTTGAGGCCATAGAGAGACTTCCAAAGATGGCACACAAGTGAAGAGTCCTGAAGGAAGCCCTGTGTCTGCTCAATGTAGATCTCCTGAAGGTCACCATGAAGAAAAGCACTCTTCACATCCATCTGGTGTACTTCCCAAAAATTAGCTGCAGCAATGGCAAGAACAAGTCGGATGGAATTCATTCAGGAAACTGGTGCAAAATTCTTAGAGTAGTCAATCCTAGGAACCTGGGAGAATCCTTTGGCGACCAAGCGAGCCTTATGCTTGTCAACCAACCCATCTGCTACAAATTTTGTCTGATAGATCCACTTACATTGAATAAGTTTTCTTCCCTTAGGAAGAGGGACAAGATCCCAAGTGTGGTTCCTCATCAAGGAACTATACTCCTCCTGCATAGCTGTATCCCACTCAGGAATACCAGAAGCCTCATGAAAAGACTGTGGATCTGAGGCAAAAGCAATGAAGACATGTGGAGCATCCTGGAATTGTGAACGATTCCACCTGGTGTCTGATGGATCCCCAACCCAATCACCTATAGATTGCAAGGTCTGTCTAGCCTAAAGTGGACTAGAAGATGGAGAATCTGGAGGAGAATCATCAACCTCAGAATGATGATTAGGAGAGGAAGGAGGTGAGTCCTCTGAATCACTCTTTGCATTAGAAGTTGAGGTAGAAGACTGCTCAGGTGAATCTGACTCATCAGAAGATCTGTCATGTATCCCAAGTGACTCCAATGTCAAAGTAGGAGTTGGAGACGTGATAGAAAGTGAGCTCGAAGAGCCCTCCTCAAACTAAACACTCCTCTCAATGAACAACTCATGTGTAGTAGGGTGGAGAAATTGATAACCCTTCACACCATCAAGATAACCCACAAATATGCAAGGTCTACTCTGCGGATCCAAGGCCTTGTGTTTCTCTGCAGGAATGTGGGCCCATGCACGAGAACCAAAAACTTGAAAGTGCTTAACTGATGGTTTTTGACCGCTCCAAGATTCAAAAGGATTGACTCCCTTCAAGGCTTGGTGAGGAACATGGTTCTAGATATAACAAGCATAATTAATGGCCTCTGCCCAATACTGTGGTGCAAGAGATCTAGAGTGAATCATGTAGTTCACCATTTCCTTCAAGGACCTATTCTTCCATTCTGCAACACCGTTCTGCTGAGGATTGTATGAAACTGAATGCTGCAAATCAATCCCCTCTGAAGTTTAAAACCTCTCAAACCAATGGTTGACATACTCACCACCATTGTCAGTGCACAAAACTTTGATAGCTTTCCTGGATTGCTTCTCTACAAAAGTCTTGAAGTCCTAAAAGTGATCAAATACCTCATACTTCTATTTGAGAAAGTACACCCAAGTATATAAAGAAAAGTCATCAATGAATGTGAGGACATATCTAGCCCTACTAAAAGAAGGATGTTGAAATGGATCAGCTAAATCACTGTGAACTAACTCTAGTATCTGTGAAGCTCTCCATGCCTTACCTTTGTCAAACTTTTCCTTAGAATGCTTACCAAGAATGCAACCTTGGCAAACACCACCTGACCCCTGAACTGAAGGCAACCCTGTGACCATGCTCTGTTGGTTGAGCTACTGCAAGTAGTGAAAGTTAAGATGGTCAAACCGCTCATGCCATAATCTACTCACATCATTAGAATGAGTGAGCAAAACAGTCGAAGGAGGATCAGGAACAAAGTGAGAAAATAGATAGAGCCATGATTGATGATCTGCTCTCCCAATTGCAATTGTAGAACCACTGTACAACTCAAGAATCTCCACTGAATCAGGAGTGAACTCAACCTGTTTGCCTGAACCTGTGTGAGTGATTTGGTATACTGATAGGAGATTAGTTGATAATGAGGGCACACAAAGAACATCATGGAATGTGCCATCCCCCACATCAATAGACCCTCTCCCACATACCTCAACAGGAGTGTCATCACCCATCAAAATAGAAGGCATAGTACACGGCTCCAAAGATGCAAGTTCTTCCTTAGATGAAGCCATGTGGTGTGAAGCACCCAAATCAAGAGCCCAAGTGGATGGTGAAAAAGTAATTGCAACAAGGGCCTTGCCCTTTCCTTTCCCCTTGTTGTTTTCTTTTGCCTTGTTAGACCCCTCATTAGAACTCTGTTTGATAGACTCACGAACACTGATATTATTTTTCTCAAGAATGTGTGTCAAGTGATCAATTTGTTTCTTTAGACATTTATTTTCATCATGACCGGGTCTTTTACAATAGGCACATTGGACCCTCTCTTTCTTAGGCTTGTCGCCCTTGGAAGATTGAGTCTCATTAGTTGCTTTTGAAGCAACCAGTATCTAATCCTTCTTCTCCTTGTTATTCTTTTGTTTCTTATCCTTACTACTGTTGTTACTACTTTGTCCTTTCTATTTTTTTGTGCCTTGGTTGGTAGCCAAGGCATGTGACTTAGAGGACTTAAGAGTGCCCATTTGGATTAGCTTGTCCTGTTCCCGAGTGAGACTGACAGCAAAATCATCTAAAAATGGCATGGCGAATTGAGTACCAAGTGCACCCTTAGTAGCATAGAAGGTAGAAACAAACACAGAATATTCTGAACTTAGCTTAGAGAGAATACTAAGAATCAGTTGTTGATCTTTCTTTTCAATTCCACATTGTTTTAACTGCAGCCTTAGTGATTTCAATTTAGTGAAGAAATCCTGGATTGTGTTGAAATTGCCTGGACTTAAACTAATTAGTTCATTTTCCAATATATGACCCCTCATTGAATCTTGTGTGCCAAATAGTTTTTCTAGCTTTGTCTAGATTTCATTTGGTGTATTCAAAGACTCAATGTGAAAGAGAAAATTAGGAGAAACAGACAAACACAATGTTCCATATGCCTCATCACATTTGTTAAACCACTTAGGCTTATCTTCATCTTTAGTAGGTTCAGTTTCAAGTCTCATAGTTATCCTATTTAATCCATCTTTCCTTAAGTGAATTGTCATGCGTGATTTCCACTCAAAGTAATTATATGGAGTTAGGATGGGTAGATTTGTTTGATCCATCATGAAGAAATGTAGAGAAGTGCCGAAAAGAAGAGAACCCAACCAAGACAACCCCCCCCTTTTCACTCAATCAAAGAATCCCCCTAAGAAAATATGATTTAGCACTTTATATTAGTGCATTTACAACTGCCACTAGCAAGAAATACAAAGTGGTCTTGATTTCAATGCATTACAAAACTCTCATGAAGAGCATATGCTAAAAATACAACTTTGGCACAATATTCAGAGAAATAAATAGGACCACTGTGATCTACTCAAAAAATCATGCACTTTCAAAAAAATAATCGCTTCGATATGAGGTCATATGTGAAAGTTATGATCCTCTAAAGTTCCCAAAATGAGAACTGTGCAATGTCACAACTGAGAATCTGCAATTTCTAAAAAAATTTGGCATCAAAATCAAAAAACATCTGCACTAGTGCATATAGCACGAAAAAATAGCCAAAATCAAAAAACATAATTCGTGGGAAAAGGAGTCCGTATGAGCAAGAACGGAGCATTTGAAAACTGCCTTCAAAACTACAACTGCCAATGCAGAGGGGTCCTGTTGTATCTTTCTAAGCGCATTTCTACAAAATATATAGAATGTATGCAAAAATGGAAAGATACCCAGATGGTTTTTCTATGCTGCGAACAAAACCCAGAAGGCATTTTTCTTGCTGATGTACAGAAGAAGTAGTTTTCATGTAAATAGAATGCTTTTAGCTACAAAAAATGACCCCAGCAACCAAAAACTGACATGCAAAGGTTGAATTAGCTACCTAAGATAGACAATGGCATGCTGGAACCTGCAATATTGATTGAAAACACTAAATATGCAAGCTAGTTGTCAAATTTGAGCTTGAAACCCTACTTCTGCAACTGTTGTGTATGAGGAAAATTGACTATGATAAACTAAACAAATAAAAAACTAATAACATAAAGAGAACCAATCTAAATAAAAGCCATTAATAATAAATCAATGAAATATGAAAGCTTTTACTGAGATTTGTATTGTTCCATTTGGATGAATGTGGATTGCTCAATAGTATTGCAAAACCATGGTTGCAACAAGCAAGTAGTGCTCAAAGATCAATGTTAAGAGATCGTGAAGTTGCTCAATCGATGCGATGTATGCTCAAAGCGCTGTTAAGTATGCCTAAGAATAAGTGATCGAAGAGAGGGGTAATGAAGGGGATGAGGGGGGTTTATATAGGTTTCAACAGAGATCGATCAATGGTCCAGATAATTTAGAAGAATCAACAGAGGAGAACAGTTGAGGAATGTGCATTGAATAAGAAAAAGACATGTGTCTAGCTTTCTTTTGCATGAGAAGATTTGCTAAGAATAGAAGAATGAGTTAAAGCAATTAAAATAATATAATAATTCGTTAAGTGATTTAAAACAAGAAGGGATTTGCATGAGAATAAGAAGATATTTTGCTTTATTAAATATTAAGAATATTTAATTACATGTGCAAGAAAGCTTGAATTATATTTGGAGATAACTCAATTTAGAAGAAAAAAGTAATTTAAATAAATATTTGATTTATTTAAATTTAGAGGAGATATTATTGGAAGAAACAATTAAATAATTGGGATTATTTAATTTAGAAGATTTGAAAGCAAATTAAATAAATAAATTTATTTAATTGTTGTGCATGATTTTCGAAGAATAAATAAAATAATTGATTATATTTTATTTTTTGAAGAATAAGTTTGATTTAATTAAATAATTAAGAATTATTTAATTGTAGATAAAAGGGAAATTTGTGGTGAATTAATTAAATAATGGGATTTATTTAATTAATTGAGACTTGAGGAAGAATAATAGAGGAATTTAATTTAATTAATTAAATAAATAGAATTTATTTAATTAATGTCGAATTTAGGAGATTTAGAAGAATTTGATGATTTTAATTAAATAATTAGATTATTTAATTAATGTTGAAATGCAGGTGATTAGACAGATTTCGATGAAATGCAAGTCGTGTGACGACATGGTCATTTTAGGGTGTCTACATTTTGCCCCTCTTTGATGCGATGCAGTTTATAGCGTTGCTTCAAAGAAATCGATAGTTGAAGACATGATACAATTTTTTGATGCCCCAGTGTAGGTAGTTACCCCAGTGCATGCCTCCTCGAGCGGGAAGACAGGGAAGCGATAGAATGATTGGGTTGATGCTTGACTAGAAGATTGTGTGGGACAAGGTTAGAAGGAAAAGTAGCAGGGGTAGGGAAGGCAGAAGAAAGAGGGAGGGATGCTATAAATAGGTCCCAAGGGGACCACAATCCTCATTTGCACCCTAGGAGTTTCTAAAATTAGAGAGTAGAGCCTCCTAGCTTAGGGTGAGAGAGTTGAGTGGAAGTAGTGGACAGTGAGGAGAGATGTCGATTCCAGTACACAGGCATCGGGCGGAGTTAGTGTGGACATACAGGAGGCTAGCGGGAGCGCTGGCGGTGGTAAGTGTTTGAAAACTTCACTTAAATTTGTCATTTTAGGTCAAGTTTTAGTGCTAGGGTTTAGTCAGCCAAAAGCACTAGAGGCTAGGTGAGCGCTATTGGTAGTTAGTTTAGGTGCTTTTGGTGCACCGCAGTGCGTCTGGTAGGGAGGGACAACACGGTTGGCAAAGCGGCAGCGCTATTGGCTTCTAGGTCATCGCACCGTAGCACGGTTGCAGGGTCCCGTAGCGCTCTTGGTAGAGTAGTGCAGCATGGACGGCTGGGTGGGAAAGCACGGTTGGAAATGCATGTAGAAAAATGAGTCACCTTTATGCATACAGTGAGGCACGGTTGGAGGTATAGTGCAACACGCATGTAAAACAAGTCACCTTTAGGATAAGAAAGTGAAGCGCTCATGCATAAGCAATGGGGCATGTTTGGTACAACAGTATAGTGTGATTGTAGGAAACAAGGTGCTTTTGGCTAGGTGAGAAGAGGAACCTAGTTAGGGCTAACTGTGGAGGGGACCACCTGTGTTAGAGCAAGGGGAGAGTTGGTCCTCAGGTTTTGCGTCATAGGACAGGTGTAGGTAGGACTAGGAAGAAATGGTTAAACTGACTGACAAGTGGTTTGTTGTGGATGCAAAGGATTATGCCTCCATTGATGTCAAGAGAGTGACACCATCTGATAGCACATGAGGTAGTACAGCTGACGTGGGAGGAGGACGCATTCCTAGAGCATGCAGGATTATGGCACGTTGCACACCTAACTCACATTAGGGTGAATCTCTCCCTAGTGATAGCAGTGGTAGAGAGGTTTCATAGTGAGATAGGCTTGTTTCACTTTCCGACAGGGGAGGTGACAGTGACTTTGGAGGATGTGTATCGCATCCTGAGGATTCAGATTGATGGGGAGAGAGTGGACTTTGACCTGACGCAGGGAGAGGCAGGCATGGTAGATGTATTTTGCACAGATGATTTGTGGATAGACGATGGAGAGATACGGTGGGCAGACGTCCTGAGACTCTACGATAGGATCAGGTGGATAGTGTCTTCATTGATTGGTGGCTTCCTCTACCCAGACAGGAGTTCTAGAGGATTATTGGTTGGCTAGGGCACTGTACTATCTGGGATGTTCACACATGGAATTCAGTATGCATGGGGCCCATGTGTGCTGGGATAGTTGTACCATGATATGCACCACTACGTGTACAGGAGAGGCAGGAGTCTCTCAGCAGGGGTGACTCTTCTATAGGTGTGGGCATGGGAGCATATCCCAGTGATCTGACCCATGACACAGCGCCACCGAGATAGGGGAGAGTCATACGCATTCCTATATGAGGGAGTGATTACACACAAAAGGTTGGGATCTGTTAGCCACTGGAGATGACAGATCGACGAGATGGACCTATTTGTTTAGAGGCCATGGTTACTTTGCGAGGAGTGGAAGGATGAGCATGAGCAGCTAATGAACTGCAGACAGACTTGGTATCTGTTTGGGAGATGGATAGACACTATTGAGAGATACCTACCAGAGCAGGTACTTAGATAGTTTGGACTGCCACAGGGGTTACTAGTTGGAGAGGTGACCCATGCTAGGACACGATGAGAGGTGGGGGACTGGGATGCAGAGATTTCAGTAGCTACAGCTTTGGCAGAGGTATGGGGACTTGTCCCCATGAGATGGGATTGGGATACAGGATTGGTAGATCCAAGTACACTACCAGAGTATGACAGATACTGGCAGACACATAGGCTGGTGAGATTTACTACACCAGGTGTGGTAGGGGCAGTGGGGGAGGTACTAGTCCCATGTGTAGAGGCCAGGATGAGGCGACAGGCTAGAGAGGCAAGATAGCAGGTAAATGTGGAGATGGCCGAGGAGGGGGAGCCAGCCGTAGAGACTGATTTGGAGAGGGCTGAGCAGTTGTTACAGGAGGAGACAACCCAGAGGACTCGACTAGAGCTCTGGATGGTACAGTTGAGGAGAGACAAGGATGCCGTGAGGGTCAAGGCGAGACAGGCCGAGGCCCTAGCCCAGTGCAGACACAGGTAGCAGCAGCAACATAGACAGCCCTGGCACACACACAGGCATAGCTACAGATCTAGGCATAGGCACCGGTATAGGTACAGGTATAGGTGCCATCCACACCTGCAGTAGATGATGGCCAGCTAGCCCAGGTGATGAGGGAGAGAGATGTACAGGTATAGCTACGGCTGACAGCAGAGGCCACACTCCATAGAGTGAGGTGAGAGAGAGATGAGGCATGCTATGCACTAGGTGCCAATCAGAGGACCCTATACAGTGAGCTCGTCCGGGTGCAAGGAGAGCTAGTATTAGTAGGTAGAGAGGCAGAGTAGTACAAGGTGCTTTACGCAGGTGCAGTGCCAGCGGCACAACAAGAGCTGAGATATAGAGATAGGAGTAGGTCTGGAGCATCAGGTTCTCGTAGGATAGGGCTTTCACTGTCCTCAGTGAGAGGACCATTTGTGCCACCAATGGGAGGAGGAGGAGGGAGAGGAGGACCATCTGGGGGACCTACACCGAGTACAGGTGGAGGACAGGGGCCATAGTAGGAGGGCAACTCGGCCCATTAGGGCATGTATAGCTTGTACATTATATCATTTTGTATCATTTTGGACTGATGCCTATTTGCATCTTGATGTATATTTTGTGGGCTCTTGATGGCGTTGATGTACTATATTGATGTATATATGGACCATGGATGTAGACACATACATTTTGTATTTTATGATGACCTTCACATGATATATATGATGATTTATTTAGCTTATTGATGTTCATGCTTGTATATATGCACTTCTGGATGTCATGGATGTGATGATATGTACGTAGGATTATGGATTTATGTGATGATGTATATTGTGTATATGATGCTTATAGATGTATGATGATAGAGATGTATGACTTGTGAGAAAATGATGTAGATGTTATGACTAGTGATATCTAACATGTGGGTTTTGCAGATATGCACCAGAGAGAAGAAAAGTGGAGAAGAAAGAGAAAGACTGTTGATCAATCGTTGTTTTGAAAACAATATAAGGCCATGGGTGAACGAATGGGTGAATGAGCTTGTTTCAATGGTTTCACATTTGTATATAAAGAGCAATCCTTATTTTTGATATAGCACGTGGATAGTTCACCACCAAGGTCTAACAAACCAAGGTGTAGTAATATCTGAGTGCATGGATGTTGACTCTACAAGCAAGCAGTTTGAACTTAGATCCCTTAGACATAAAATAACCTTGTTGGTACATGTGAATAAGCCATAGTCTTGAACATAAAATAAACTTCAATACATGTAAATGCAAGAAGAATTACTAATATTCAAGATGCTAGGTCGTAACACACACAAGATAAATAGAATGCTAAGAAAGATGCTAAAGATCATTCCTCAAACACGGTACACAAAAAAGCAATGACTATGCCCCCAATCCGTATGGCATCGCAACATACCAAGATTATAGATAAACCAAGGTAGCCTTGAGTAGGTAATGGATAAAGGAACAAAAGATAAACCATAACACAAATTCCCTGACTTACAAAGTAAACATACAGCCAACATATTCTCTTGCCAAAGAGGTTGGTTAGGATAGATTGGATAGGAAAGATAATAGCCTTATCATAGGAACTTTGTGTCTGTTAAAGGGTGCTATCTACCTAAAAAGACAATGTCTCTCTACAGGAAATGCCACATGTTGCAGGAGATGTGTGTGTTGGTCTCGACAATGGAACACTTTGTACAAGACAAACTTGTTGATCTAGGGCTTTGGTTAAGTGGGACTTAGCTGATGTTGCCAATCGGTATGCAGGACAGTAGATGACTCTGGAAGGAAGCTTCTTTGCTTCAGGTTTGTTAAGGACTTTTGCTTTGAAAGGATGCGCTAGCTTGCTGCTTGAGTTAGTCAAGTCGAGGTGAAATGGATTTTGACAAACAAAAGACTAGAAAGGTGACATGCTAATGGATTGGGGTGGGTGGAGAATGATGGATCATGTGTGCCTGAGTACTGGATACATCCCTCATATTTTAGACTACCTACATACCCTGTATCCACGAGATCAAGGCACATTATGATAAAAGATGAAAATGAGAAATATGTAGTTCTAGATAGAGTGATGAGATGGGTCAAGGTGGAAGGGGGAGATCTTATGTACTTGAGTACTGGAAACTTCCTTCATATTCTAGACTTCCTACATACCCATATGTTGGCAAGAGACACAATGGAACTTCATGATTGTTGTCATTGATGGCAACAAAGGTTAACCCACACATCCGCAAGACATGATGAGTCTCTACCGAAAGGTAGATTGTAAAGTATTGTGATCCGGTAAGCAAGAACAAAGCATGTGGCGAGGTCTGACAGTCAGCTCCAGATCTCTCAGAGGAAGTATCTTGGTGAAGTACGGATTTGGGGAAGTCAAGAGGACTACCTTGATTGATAGATTCCAAGGATTTAGCCTTCGGTGATAGATGAAGAAAAATATATGAATACTTGAGTGTCAAGTTCCTGATTGGCAGTGTGGATAGAGGAAGAACTGACTGGCAGAACATCAGACATTATTTTGGATGCGTTACTGATGATGGTAAAGATTCTTAAGGCATAAGTTATAATTGGCCGACATGATTGATGACTTCTACAAGTATATCCTTGATCCACATTACTTGGTAAGCAAGGATTCAGCTGACAAATCAGAGTTCATGGAAAATATTGACTATTCTGGATGCCGACTAGAAAGGTGATGAAATCACTTGTGCGTATATATATATATATATATAAGATGGATTTAGTTGTGAGATGTGTCATGGTTTTTGTGGAGTATGAAGAAAAGTAGTAAAGCAGAGTGAAAGAAGAAAGGCAGGTCCGGTATGTGAAGGGTGTTGGCAAGAAACACTATATGGAATCATGGTTGTTGTCATTGATGGCAACAAAGGTCATCCCACATATCCGCAAGTCATGGTGTGTCTCTACCGGAAGCCAAAATGAAGACTGTTGTGGTCCGGTGAACAAGAACAGAGCATGTGGCAAGGTCCAACAGATTGGTCCGGATCTCTCAGAGGAAGTGTCTTGGTGTAGTGCAGTTTTGGGGAAGTCAAGAGGACTACCTTGAGTGGTATATTCCAAGGATATAGCCTCCGGTGATGGACAAGGAAAAAGTTATGAATAGTTGAGTACCAGATTCCTGAGTGACAATGAGAACAGAGGAAGAACTAACTGACAGAACATCAAACTATTTTCCGGATGTGTTACTGTTGATGGTAAAGGTTGTGAAGGCATGAATCATGTTTGGCCGACATGATTAATGATATCTACAAGTATATGCTTGATCCGCATTACTTGGTATGCAAGGATTCAGCCGACAGAACAGAGTTTGTGAGAAGATAGACTATTCCGGTTGCCAACTAGAAAGATAATGAAATCACTAGTGCGGATATATATAGAGGATGGATTCAGTTGTGAAATGTGTAGTTGTGTTGTGTGGAATACGAAAAAGTATAGAGCAGAGCAAAAACAGCTAGAGAGATCCGGTATGTGAAAGGAAAGCAGAATAAAGAGAAAAAAAAAATGAAGTGCAGCAGATCAGTGTACTGAGCCTAACCGAAACTGAACTTCAGCATATGTAGATGCTTCCAATCAGTTCAAGTATTGTATAACATTCTTTTATAGACAGTGTGTCTCCTTGTAGGCAGTGTGCCTCTTTGTGAGCAGTGTGCTCGGGCAGTGAGCCCTAATTGGCAAGTGCCATTTTGTAATTCCTTATTCTTCTAACAGAGAATAATCTTTGGGTTAATCACCCCGTGGTTTTCTCCCTTAACAGGGTTTCCACGTCAAAAATACTGTGTCATGTGTTTTTCATTTCATGGTAATGTTTGTTTGTTTGATTCAATGCTGCATTGATTAATAAGAAAGTTCAAAAGAAGAAATAATTAGGATAACTGATTCACCCCCCCCTCTCAGTTATCAACAATTGGTATCAGAGCTAAGTTCCTCCTAATAGAGCCTAATAGCTTGAGGAAGATCTGGGAGTTCAAATGGATGCATATGGTTTAAAGGAGCAACTCAAGACTGCCCTTGAGGATCTTGAACAGTCAAACTCTGAAGTCAATGAATTAAAGGAAAGACTCAAACAGGCTGATGAATTCATGAGAGAATTAAAGGACAAATTAAGTCTCTCTATGAAAAAGAGAAAGGAGCTACTCCAACAATTGGCAAGACAAAGTGAAGAAAGCAATACAAATGAAGAATTGACTGAGAAAACCAAGTTATGTGAAAAATTATCAAAAGAAGTCATTATGGTAAGACATGAAATGGAATCAGGAGTTATAAAGTTTACTCAAGAGATTGAAGAGAAAAGAAAAGCTGAAGACAATCTAAGACAATCTCTTAAGGAGAAATCAGAAGAATGCCATCAGATGGACAAAATTATCAGACATCTTGAATCTGATCTTGAAGATGCCGAAGATAATGAAGAAAAACTTGAGGATCAAATTGTCTCTCTCAAAAGAGACCTTCAAACAGCAAATGAATATAAAGAGAAATTCAAGATAAGTTCTGCTCAACTTGAAGTTCCTCTTGGAAGTCAAAAGAAGACAGATGACAAGTATGGTTTGGGATATGAGAAAGGAGAAAGCTCCGGATCCGGTCAAAAGAATTTTGGATCAGAAAATCCAAGGAATAGGCCTAGAAGATCTCCGGTAAGACAGCCCAATGCTCAAAGATATCCATCCTTCAATGGATACTGCCACAGCTGCAACCACTTTGGTCACAAAGCTAATCAGTGCAGAAAGAGAATGAATCAGATTAATTCATCCTTCTCTGGACAGTGCTTTAACTGCAAAAGGTATGGACACAAGTCTCATGAATGCAGAAATATGCAAATAAACAAATCATTCAATGGTAGATGCTTTGCATGCAATAGAGTAGGTCATATGGCTAATCAATGCAGATCAAGAGGTTATCAGTCAAATATGCAAAGAAATGTTATTTGCCAAATCTGTAATAGGTCCGGTCATAATGCAAAAGTCTGCAGAAGCAAGAATCAGGACAAAAGAGGTCCGGTGTATAATTAGATTCAAGACAAGGGTAAACAAAAGACGAATGCGGATGAAGTTAGGAATCAGATGAACAAGATTTGGGTAAAGAAAAGTTTAGAGAATATAGAAGTTGGATCCGCACCAGACTCTGGTGTTGATATTCCTTCTGGAAATTAAAAGGTGAGCTCTGGCTTAGGGGGAGACTCAAAGAAAATCTTGTTCCCCCTAGCCAATCAAATGGTGCCGGATGTGGCACAAGATGCAGAGTAAAGGGTTTGTAGATATAAGTCTTGAGATGATCCAGATAAGACTTCAGAGGTCCACATGAAGATGTCAAGAAGTTGTGATCGATCAAGCAAGACCTGTTCCAGGAGATGCTCCAGAATGACAGAGGATTACAAAAGGGTCCAGAGAGATCCGGAAGTGCATTATCTTATTCTGCGGATTGGACAGAGTGTTTGGGATGTCCTTGTGATGTGTCATCTTGATTTGTTCATGGTTCTGCACGATGTTCATAGGCCAGGACTGATCCGGTTCTTCAAGTTATCCAAATAAGGCAAACCAGAATAATATAGGTCAAGCATTTATTGCCATCAGATATTAGGGTTTGCGGAGCAATATAAGGGATTTCTCATAAATCATTTGCTCATTCTGTACTCAAGAAGAAATGAAAAGTGGAGCTCTGCAACAAGATTCATCAAGCACACCAAAGATCTCCTGCCGAAGTCATTGCATAAAGAAATCAATCCAACCACTCCGTGCAAACCGAAGGCGCATAAGGTATTCTCCGTTTTCATTATCTCACTGCAAATCTTTGAAGAATGGCTACTCTGAATATAGTTAAGATCTCTGATAGACCTCGCCCCACATTCAAGAAACATCCATACAAATCTTTGGAGGTAGACCCACTAGGAGCCTTCTCTAGTGTTCCGCATGGTGTATTACATACGGAGGACATTAGGGTTTACATCCATGCGAATTTTGAAGACTTTGGAGAATCAAAACTGATGGATATCTATCACAAACAATTGATAGATGACTCCTTTAAGATCAAACCTCAGTACAAAGCCATCCGGGACAAACACTTTGCACAGTGCATTCATTTCCCCTGTTTTGAAGAAGATGAATGGGTCCGGTATGTACTAAGTAGAGTACATGACAACTTCCTATGGTTGAACAAGCCCTTCAAGATCACCAAAGATACAATTAGGGCTGTAACCGATCTGCACTCATCCAGTGGATTACCTGTTCTCAAGTCTGTCAAAAATCAGACAGTTAGTGATGCAACCGGATCCAAGTTTGACAAGAGAGCTATGACAGTTGATGACATCACTGAACCGGATGTCAAATTTGCATCTATGATAATTGGTTACAAAATCTATCACTCCAGTAGGGAAAATTCAGTACTGGGAACTGCAATCTACACAGCTTATCAAATGTTAAAGGAGAATGCAGACTATGACTTGTGTGAGCTTCTTGTAAGCCAACTTTTTGAAAATCTGCAGAAGATTAAGAAGGACAAGAAAAACTCCTTCAAGTATGGCAATCTGATCCTTTGTCTCTTCTTTTACTACATGAATGAACTTCCCAGATCCAGTGGATGGATATGGCAGAATGACAGACCGGTTGCCATCCAAATCAGAGACTATTTGCATGGACTTGGGGATGCTAAAGCAAGAAATACAGCTCTATGGGGATATTTCAAGAACTTCCAAAGCATGATGCATGCAAGAGAAAGAATACCCCAATCCCTTGTTGAAAAGTACAAAGACACAGTATGCTTCATGGTAGAAACAGATCAGTGTCTAATGGAGGCAGTAGAACCAAGAACTATATGGATCATGCCCATGGGGTATGAAGTGGATGAACAGATAGTGGAATTGCATGTTCAACACATGCTAAGTCAGCCCAAAGATCCAAAGGCAAAAAGGTTCGGAACATTTGAGGAACTAAGTATCAAAATTCATGTTGAACTCTGAGAACCGGAAATCAAAAGGAAGGTGAGAAAAGAAGTAGAGAATATTGCTCAAGGCCTAGGCATTCCAAAGGAGGCACTTGATGCCAACCGAGAAAAGAGGAGAAAGGCTGAGGAAGAAAAGAAAGAGGCAGAAAAGAAAAGTAAAGAAAGTGTTCCAGTTGAAACTTCCACTCGGACCAGATCATCAAAAAGATCTGCACCTCCCACAACCAAAAGTTCAAAACTGGAAGTCCAGGCATCCGGTAAAAGATCTAAGACAAAAGCCACAAGGGCTTATGAAAGCCAAAAGGATGAAGAGGAAACTGAGTCAGATGAGGGAGTAAAAGAAATAAAGAAGCAGAAGAAGAAAGGATCCGAGAAACCCTCCACAGGCCAAGACAAGGAAGAAATGGCAGAGGAATTTGCTGAAAAGCCCACTCTATCCCTAGACAGTGTAGTCAAATCAGTCACTGTGGATGGGAACCTTCAACCAGTAGCTGAATTCTATGATGACTACAATGAGGCAGATCAAAAGATCCTGCAGGAAGCTACAATCAGGTACCTGAACATTTACAATAAAGCTTTTATTGAGATTATCTCCGAAATTCCTAAGAGTCTAGAGAAGGAACTAGAAATAAGAAAGAACAATGCCATGGCAAAAGACCTTGAGATCAGAGAACAGATAGCTATTCAGCTATATCCTTCAATTGATCACAAAACAATGAACATGGTTTTCAAAGACTGCAAGGATGAATTCAAGAGCAAAGCAAGGATGAATCAGCTTATGCTTGGTGAGACCGACAAGGTAGCCAAGGACACTGAAGAGATTCTCTGGAAAACCTTCAAAAGGTTTAATCTTCCTGTTGTAGAGGACTTAGGTGCAGAAACGGCTATGGACTTGGAATCATCTGCTCTGGAAGAAGTGGCCCTTGAATAGACTAACATCTCTCCTCCGGTTTCCCCTACAGTCTCTGGATCCCAAGAAGAAAAGAAACTACAGGAGAAAGAAGCAGCAATTAAAGAAAAAGAGGTTGACAGCACCAAGGATGCAGAGAAAGAGAAGACCCCAACAGAGAAAACCACAACTGAAAGTGGTAAGAGTAAGGAAGGAGAAAAGATTCCAAAGGATAAAACTGTAGAAGAGAAGAAACATCTGTCTCCGGCAAGAGACACTGCACAAACTGTTCAAGAATTCTTGACAAAAGCCACTATAGAAATTGATGAACTGGACCTGCTAAAAGGACCATTAGATTTTGACTCTTTGTCACCAGTACAAACAATGAAAATAGCCTCATTTGCAAATGGGAAAGTCAAAGAGAAACTTCTGAAATCTCACATGGAAGACTGTGAGCTTATGGAGGTAGCATCTGGAGTGCTGGAAAAGATCATGCCATCTTTTCAGAAGGATCCCACAGCCTCCTCTTCCGGTAATCTCAAAACCTTAGTCAGCAGTGTTAGTACACATTTTGAATCTCTAGAAAAATCAGCTGAAGAAAAGGTCCGGAAGGAGTTTTTGGATAAAAGGTTCTCCGAGGTTCAGGGTTTGATCATTAATGATAGGAGAAACATGAACATTGGGATAAAGAGCTTAGAAAATGCTCTTAAGGATGGTGGTGAAATATACAAATTTTGTATCTCCTGGTCCAAGGTAACAGTGGACATTGAGAAGAAAATAAAAGAGCAAGAGGACACACTACTAAGCTTGTCTCAAAGTTTTGATCCTCTTTCTTCCTCTATAACAAATCAAGAATGTCAGACTATTGCAGTCTTGAGTGAAATCAAGAAATTGGAAAAGGAAAGGAAAAATAGAATAAGTAGGTTGAGTGAGCTCAGGGGGTTAATTGTCCCTAAGCTAGAGGCCATGCATGAGGCCATAGCAGAAGCTCAAATCACAGCCCAGACAAGTGATCCGAAAGATCTAAAAAGGGCAGATGCATTTGCATTTTTGTTGAGTGGTCACATTTCAATTTTGGATAGAATGAAGGAAAGTTGGGCTACACAACTGATCCAATTGAAGACATCCTTTGCAGACATTCTTCAGTTTATGTGAGTATGTAATATGCGGCTAAGTATAGTAAATTTTTAAAATTTTTGTATGCGGACCCTACCCTTTGCCATTGATGTCAAAGGGGGAGTGAGGAGCAGTGAAAAATGAGGAATCCAACCAAGGGGGAGTTCCGGAAATTGTATATAAAGATAGAGCATCAGCCAAGGGGGAGCATAGTGTAAACACTTAGTCATTTTTCACTAAGTGTTGCCATCAATGCCAAAGGGGGAGATTGTTGGCAAGAAACACTATATGGAATCATGGTTGTTGTCATTGATGGCAACAAAGGTCATCCCACATATCCGCAAGTCATGGTGTGTCTCTACCGGAAGCCAAAATGAAGACTGTTGTGGTCCGGTGAACAAGAACAGAGCATGTGGCAAGGTCCGACAGATTGGTCTGGATCTCTCAGAGGAAGTGTCTTGGTGCAGTGCATTTTTGGGGAAGTCAAGAGGACTACCTTGAGTGGTATATTCCAAGGATATAGCCTCCGGTGATGGACAAGGAAAAAGTTATGAATAGTTGAGTACCAGATTCCTAAGTGACAATGAGAACAGAGGAAGAACTAACTGACAGAACATAAAACTATTTTCCGGATGTGTTACTATTGATGGTAAAGGTTGTGAAGGCATGAATCATGTTTGGCCGACATGATTAATGATATCTACAAGTATATGCTTGATCTGCATTACTTGGTATGCAAGGATTCAGCTGACAGAACAGAGTTTGTGAGAAGATAGACTATTCCGGTTGCCGACTAGAAAGATAATGAAATCACTAGTGCGGATATATATAGAGGATGGATTCAGTTGTGAAATGTGTAGTTGTGTTGTGTGGAATATGAAAAAGTATAGAGCAGAGCAAAAACAGCTAGAGAGATCCGGTATGTGAAAGGAAAGTAGAATAAAGAGAAAAAAAAATGAAGTGCAGCAGATCAGTGTACTGAGCCTAACCGGAACTGAACTTCAGCATATGTAGATGCTTCCAATCAGTTCAAGTATTGTATAATATTCTTTTGTAGACAGTGTGTCTCCTTGTAGGCAGTGTGCCTCTTTGTGAGCAGTGTGCTCGGGCAGTGAGCCCTAATTGGCAAGTGCCATTTTGTAATTCCTTATTCTTCTAACAGAGAATAATCTTTGGGTTAATCACCCCGTGGTTTTCTCCCTTAACAGGGTTTCCACGCCAAAAATACTGTGTCATGTGTTTTTCATTTCATGGTAATGTTTGTTTGTTTGATTCAATGTTGCTTTGATTAATAAGAAAGTTCAAAAGAAGAAATAATTAGGATAACTGATTCACCCCCCCCTCTCAGTTATCAACAAAGGGACAGCAGCACTAAGGAAGAGAAAGGATGAAGTGCAGCAGATCAGTGTACTAAGTTTAACCAGAACTGAACTCCAGCATATGTAGATGCTCCTTATCATTTCAAGTATTGTATTACACTCTTTGTAAATTGTAGACAGTGAGTCTCTTGTAGGTAGTGGGCCTCTTGTGAGCAGTGTGCTCAGGCAGTGAGCCCTAATTGGCAAGTGCCATTTTGTAATCCTATTCTTCTAATAGAGAATACAATCTTGGGTTAATCACCTCGTGGTTTTCTCCCTTAACAGGGTTTCCATGTCAAAAATATTTTGTCATGTGTATTTCCATTTCATGGTTATGTTTGCTTGTTTGAATTGATGCTGCACTAATTATTAAGAAAGTTCAGAAAGCTGAAATAATTATGATAACTAATTCACCCCCCTCTCAGTTATCAACAATTGGTATCAGAGCCAAGTTCCTCTTAACAGAGTCTAACAACTTGAGGAAGATCTGGGAATTCAAATGGATGTATATGGTTTAAGGGAGCAACTCAAGACTACCCTTGATGATCTTGAGCAGTCAAACTTTGAAGTCAATGAATTAAAGGAAAGGCTCAAATAGGCTAATGATTTCATGAAAGAACTAAAAGACAAATTGAGTCTCTCTATGAAAAAGAGAAAGGAGCTACTTCAGCAACTGGCAAGTCAAGGTGAAGCCAATGATACAAATGAAGATATGAAGGAGAAAACCAAGTTATGTGAAAAGTTATCAAAAGAAATCATTATGGTAAGACATGAAATGGAATCAGGAGTTATGAAGTTTACCCAAGAGGTTGAAGAGAAAAGAAAAACTGAAGATAATCTAAGACAATCTCTCAAAGAGAAATCAGAAGATTGCCACAAGATGGATAGAATTATCAGACATCTTGAATCTGACCTTAAAGATGCTAAAGATAATGAAGAAAAACTTGAGGATCAAATTGTCTCTCTTAAAAGGGATCTTCAAATAGCAAATGAATATAAAGAGAAATTCAAGATAAGTTCTGCTCAACTTGAAGTTCTTCTTGAAAGTCAAAAGAGGGTAGATGACAAGTGTGGTTTGGGATATGAGAAAGGAGAAAGCTCCAGATCCAGTCAGAAGAATTTTGGATTAGAAAATCCAAGGAATAGGCCTAGAAGACCTCCGGTAAGGCAGCCTAATGCTCAAAGATATCCATCCTTCAATGGATGCTACCACAACTACAATAACTTTGGTCATAAGGCTAATCAGTGCAGAAAGAGAATGAATCAGACTAATACATCCTTCTCTGGACAGTGTTTCAACTGCAAAAGGTATGGTCACAAATCTCATGAATGCAGAAATATGCAAATAAACAATTCATTCAATGGTAGATGCTTTGCATGCAATAGAATAGGTCATATGGCTAATCAATGCAGATTAAGAGGATATCAATCAAATATGCAAAGAAGTATTATTTGCCAAATTTGCAATAGATCCGGTCATATTGCAAAATTCTATAGAAGCAAGAATTAGGACAAAAGAGGTCTGGTATATCATAATCAGAATCAAGATAAGGGAAAACAAAAAGTGATTGCAGATGAAGTTCAAAGTGAGATGAACAAGATTTGGGTGAAGAAAAGTATAGAGAATGTAGAGGATGGATCCGCACCAGACTCTAGTGCTGATATTCCTTCCAGAAATTAAAATAAGTGAGCTCTAGCTCGGGGGGAGACACAAAGAAAACCTTGTTCCCCCAGCCAGTCAATTGGTGCCAGAACTGGCACAAGAGGAGTTGTGAATTAAAGGGTTCATAAGAGAAACATCCAAATAAACTATGGTTAAGATTTGGAAGATCTGCAAGATGTTTAAGATCAAGATTGATTCGGTTCTTCAAGTCATCTGAATAAGGCAAAACTAGAATGACTTAGGTCGAGCATTTATTGCAACTTGACATTAGGGTTTGCAGAGTAATATAAGGGTTTTCTCATTAAGCATTTGTTCATTCTGCATTCAAGAAGAAACGAAAAGAGAAGCTCTGCAACAAAATTCCTCAAGCTCATCAAAGATCATTTGCAGAAGTCAATCCATCAAGAAATCGATCCGGCTAACTCCGTGAAACTGAAAGATGCAAAAGGTATTCTCTGTTATCAAATATCTCTCTGCAAATCTTTGAAAGATGACTACTCCAAATATAGTGAAGATATCTGACAGGCCACGACCTAAATTTAAGATGCATCCATATAAATCCCTAGAAGTTGATCCCCTCGGTGCTTTTTCAAGCATTCTGCATGGGGTTCTGCATGTAGAAGATGTTAGGGCATATATTCATGTGAATATTGAAGATTTTGGGGAATCTAAGTTGGCTGATATCTATCACAATCAGTTAATAGATGAGTCTTTTGAGCTCAAACCTCAGTTCAAGGCCATCTGGGATAAGCATTTTGCACGGTGCATTCATTTCCCCTATTTTGAAGAAGATGAATGGGTTCGGTATGTGTTGAGCAGAGTACATGATAACTTCCTATGGTTGAATAGACCATTTAAGATCACCAAAGATGCAATTAGGGTAGTAACTGGTCTGCATTCATCTGGTGGGATACTTGTTCTCAAATCTATCAAGAATCAGATAGTGAGTGATGCAATCAGATCAAAATTTGACAAGAGAGCTATGACAATTGAAGATATCACTAATCCAGATATCAAATTTGCATCCATGATAATTGGTTACAAAATTTAACACTCCAGTAGGGAAAATTCAGTACCAGGAACTGCAGTTTATACAGCTTATCAGATGCTAAAAGAAAATGCTGACTATGATCTGTGTGAACTTCTTCTAAACCAACTATTGGAGAATCTACAGAAGATCAAGAAGGATAAGAAAAATTCCTTCAAGTATGGTGGGCTGATATTGTGTCTGTTTTTCTACTTCATAAGTGAGCTGCCCGGATCAAGTGGTTGGGTTTGGTAGAATGACATACCTGTTGCAATCCAAATCAGAGACTATTTGCATGGACTTAGAGATGCCAAAACAAGAAATACAACTCTATGGGGTTATTTCAAGAACTTCCAAAATTTGATGCAAGCAAGAGAGAGAATTCCCAAATCTCTAGTTGAAAAGTATAAGGATACAATTTGTTTTATGGTTGAAACTGATCAGTGCCAAATGGAAGCCGTGGAACTAAGGACAGTATAGATCATGCCAATGGGGTATGAGGTGGATTAGAAACTTGTGGAGCTGCATGTCCAACACATGCTTAGTCAACCCAAGGATCCCAAAGCAGAAAGATTTGGAGCCTTTGAAGAATTGAGTATAAAAATTAATGTGGAACTCAGACAACCGGAGGTAAAGAGAAAAGTGAGAAAAGAAGTAGAGAATATTGCCAAAAGATATGGCATATCAAAAGAAGCTTTTGATGCCAACAGAGACAAGGTGGAAAGGGCAAAGAAAGAGAAGAAAGAGGCAGAAAAGGGAAGTAAGGAAAGTGCTCCGATAGAATCTTCCACCCGGACAAGATCATCAAAGAGATCAGCACCTATCACCGCTAAAAGCTCAAGGACATCAAAATTGAAAGCAAAATCATCTGGCAGAGGAGAGAAAAGAACTAAAACAAAGGCCACAAGGTCCTGTGTCAGTCAGAAGGATGATGAAGAAACTGAATCAGATGAGGAGATAAAGAAAATGAAGAAGGAGAAGAAGAAAACATCCGGTGAATCCTCTACCAGTCATGGTGAAGAAGAAAAGGCAGAAGAATTTGTAGACCACTCTGTCTTTAGATGATGTCATCAAATCAGTCACCGTGGATGGAAACCTTTAGCCAATGGCTGAATTCTATGATGATTACAATGAAGCAGACCAAAAGATCTTGCAGGAAGCAGCAGTTAAGTATCTGACCATATATAGCAAGGCTTTTATTGAAATTATATCTCTTATTCCCAAAAACCTAGAAAAAGAGTTAGAAATAAGAAAGAATAATGCCATGGCAAAAGACCTTGAGATCCGAGAGTAGATAGCCATTCAGCTATATCCTTCAATCGATTCAAAGCGAATGAACATGATCTTCAAGGATTGCAAGGATGAATTTCAGAGCAAAACTAGAATGAATCAGCTCATGCTTGGTGAGACTAACAAGATAGCCAAGGAAACAAAAGAGATCCTCAGGAATGCCTTCAAAAGATTCAATCTTCCTGTTATAGAGGACTTGGGAGTTGATCCTTCAGCCATAGGTGTTGAAAAGGAATCCATTGAGGAAATGATAGAAGAACTAATGGACACCGGTGAAGATAAGGGCTTAGAATCCTCTGCTCTAGAAGAGGTGGCCCATGAACAAACAAACATCACTCCTTCGGTTTCCCCTGCTGACTCTGGATTCAAAGGAGAAGAAAAAATAAAGGAGAAAGAAGCAAAGGTGAAGGAAAAAGAAGATAATAGTACCAAGGTTGGGGAAGGAGAGAAAGCTCCAAAAGACAGTTCTGTAACTACAGAAGAAAAGAAGAATCTGTCTCTAGCAAGAGACACTGTAGAATCAGTCAAGCACTTTTTGACAAAAGAAACTATAGAGATTGATGAACCGGAACTACTAAAAGGGCCATTTGATTTTGACTCTCTATCTCTGGTACAAACAATGAACATAGCTTCGTTTGCTAATGCAAAGGCCAAAGAAAAACTCTTGAAGTATCACATGGAAGACTATGAGCTTATAAGAGCTGCATTCAGAGTGTTAGAAAAGATTATGCCATCTTTTTAGAAAGATCCCTTAGCCTTCCTATCCGGTAATCTTAAAACTCTAGTAAATAGTGTTAGCACACATTTTGATTCCCTAGAGAAGTCAGCAGAAGATAAGGTCCGAAAGGAATTTTTGACAAAAAGATTATTAGAGGTACAAGGGTTAATAACTAATGATAGGAGGAATATGAGTATAGGGATAAAGAGCTTAGAAAATGCTCTTAAAGATGGCAGAGAAATGTACAAATTTTGTTTATCATGGTCCAAAGCAACATTAGACATTGAGAAGAAAGTAAAAGAACAGGAGGCCAAACTGACAAATCTATCAAAGAATTTTGATCCTCTCTCATCCTCCATAATAAATCAAGAATGTCAAACTATTGCAGTCTTGAATGAAATCAAGAAGCTGGAGAAGGAAAAGAAAAATAGAATAAGCAGGTTGGGTGCACTCAGAGGGATAATTATCCCTAAGTTAGAGGCCATGCATGAGGCCATAAAAAAAGCCTAGATCATAGCCCAGACCAGTGATCTGACAGATCTAAAAAGGGCAAATGTGTTTGCATTCCTATTAAGCAGTCATATATCAATTTTGGACAGAATGAAGCAAATTTGGGCATCAGAATTTGTCCAATTGAAGACAACTTTTGTAGACATTCTTCAGTATATGTAAGTATGTCATATGTATATACTTATGTGGCCAAGTATAGTTGAAATTTTGAAAATTTTGGTGTGTGAAACCCACCCTTTGCCATTGATGTCAAAGGGGGAGTGATGAGCAGTGAAAAATGTTGTAGCCAGCTAAGGGGGAGCTCCGGAAAATGTACATAAAGATATAGCATCAGCTAAGGGAGAGAAAGGTATAACACTTAGTCATTTTTCACTATGTGTTGCCATCAATGCCAAAGGGGGAGATTGTTGGCAAGAGAGACATTGGAACTTCATGATTGTTGTCATTGATGGCAACAAAGGTTAACCCACACATTCGCAGGACATGATGAGTCTCTACCAGAAGGCAGATTGCAGAGTATTGTGATCCGGTAAGCAAGAACAGAGCATGTGGCGAGGTCCGACAGTCAGCTCCGGATCTCTCAGAGGAAGTATCTTGGTGAAGTACGGATTTGGGGAAGTCAAGAGGACTACCTTGATTGATAGATTCCAAGGATTTAGCCTCTGGTGATAGATGAAGAAAAAGACATGAATACTTGAGTGTCGGTTCCTGATTGGCAGTGTGGACAGAGGAAGAACTGACTGGCAAAACATCAGACATTATTTTGGATGCGTTACTGATGATGGTAAAGATTCTTAAGGCATAAGTTATAATTGGCCGACATGATTGATGACTTCTACAAGTATATCCTTGATCCACATTACTTGATAAGCAAGGATTTAGCTGACAGATCAGAGTTCATGGAAAATATTGACTATTCTGGATGCCAACTAGAAAGGTGATGAAATCACTTGTGTGTATATATATATAAGATGGATTTAGTTGTGAGATGTTTCATGGTTTTTGTGGAGTGTGAAGAAAAGCAGTAAAGTAGAGTGAAAGTAGAAAGGCAGGTCTAGTATGTGAAGGGACAACAACACTAAGGAAGAGAAAGGATGAAGTGCAGCAGATCAATGTACTGAGTTTAACCAGAACTGAACTCCAGCATATTTAGATGCTCCTTATCAGTTCAAGTATTGTATTACACTCTTTGTAAATTGTAGACAGTGAGTCTCTTGTAGGCAGTGGGCCTCTTGTGAGCAGTGTGCTCAGGCAGTGAGCCCTAATTGGCAAGTGCCATTTTGTAATCCTATTCTTCTAATAGAGAATACAATCTTGAGTTAATCACCTCGTGGTTTTCTCCCTTAACAGAGTTTCCACGTCAAAAATATTGTGTCATGTCTATTTCCATTTTATGGTTATGTTTACTTGTTTGAATTGATGCTGCACTAATTATTAATAAATTTTAGAAAGCTAAAATAATTATGATAACTGATTCATCCTCCCTCTCAGTTATCAACACCATATCCATGGGATCAAGGTACCTTAAGATTGAGAAGATGATAATATGTAGTTCTAGTTGATGTGATGATGTGGGAAAAGCGTTGAGAAGATAATAGCCTTATCGTAGGAGCAATGTCTCCATTAAAGAGTGTTATCTGTGGAAAGGAGAAAAGATTGAAGAGCGCGTTGGTGAACCACGAACAAGGAACCAATCCTAGACCTAAGTTAAGGAAAGAGTTGTCCCCATTCTGGTAGAGGAATTTGCATGGGTGATCAATGGAGGAGACACAGAAAGCTTTGACCTAGGACAAGACAGTGTTGACTACTGACACAGATCAAGACATGGGATGACGACGATGGACATTGACAAATTTCTAAGCTATAGTAGATAGGGAGATGGAAATGCAACCAAGGTCAATGGTTTTATTATGGATGGATGGATGCAGTGTGTTGTAAAATGGATATGGAATGAACAGGACTTGATAGATGATGGATGCTAACTCTACAGATAGTGCCTGTTTGCCAGGTTTTCACTATGGTACTTATCCAAGGTGCCTATTTGCCAGGTCTTCACCAGAGGACAAATTTTTTTTTTTGTTATTTTTTTGGAATACACTGAGGATCAGGCATAAAACTTCTTGAGATAGACACTGTTAAGTGGCTCATCTAGAGGAATGCTATCAGTTGTAGCTAAAGTATAAGCTCCTGATCCATATGCTGCTATGACAATAAAGGGACCTAACCAATTAGGCTCAAACTTGCCCTTCTTTTCTCGATCTGCTTGATTTCTTTGATTCTCTTTAAGTACAAGATCACCAACTTGAAACTGTCTTTCTTTGCTCTTTTTGTTGTAATTATGCCAGAGGCAGTTTTGATAGACATGGAGATGATTAAGCGCGGCAAGTCACCTTTCATCTAGTAGTTCTAGCTCAGCTAATCCGGAAGTGTGATACTCTTCTCTGCCGATCAGGTCCTACGTAGATACTTTGAGGGATAGGATCTCAACCTCTATAGGTAGGATGGCTTCAGAACCATAGACCAAGGCATAGGGTGTGGCACCAGTTGGTGTTCTGATACTAGTGCGGTAGGCCTAGAGGGCAGGATTGAGTTGTAGGTGCCAATCACAACTAGCTTCATTGACTGTTTTCTTAAGGATTTTGAGAATGGTTTTGTAGGAAGCCTCAGCTTGGTCGTTACTCTGCGGATAGTAGGGAGTTGAAAAGCGATGTTGGATATTGTACTGTGTGCACAAGGCACGGACATCTTGATTCTTGAATGGTCTCCCATTATTAGTGACAATGGCTTGGGGAATACCATACCGGCATATGAGGTAGTTAAGGATAAACTTGGCTATTTGCTTACCGGTGATATAGGTCATGGGAATGGCTTCAACCCACTTCATAAAATACACAGTGGCAGTAATGATGAACTTATGGCCATTGGATGAGGATGGGTGGATTTGTCCTACAAGGTCGAGACCCCATTGAGAAAAAGGCCAAGGAGTTGTCACAGGTTGTAATTCATGAGCTGGTGCGTGAATCAAATCTCCATGTCGTTGGCATTGTAGACACTTCTTAGCAAACTGTGCAACATATTGCTCTATTGTAGGCCAATAGTAACCTGTTCTTAGTATCTTCTTAGCGAGATTAGGACCGGTAGAATGTGTGCCACAGACACCTTTGTGTATGTCTCATAAGGTAGCTTCGGCTTCTTCCGTGTTAAGACATCATAAGAGGATACCATCGAGACTCTGGCGATACAGTGTATCACCTAGAATGATGTAATGGGAGGATCAACGGATAAAGGTTTTGCGTTGGGTGGATGATAGGTTGGGGGGAAAGGTATTGTGCTTAAGGTATTCATATATATCTTTGTACCATGGGGAATTGGGACCAACAAGTTCGTAGATGATTTCAGTAACTGGGACATCGACGGCTGGTATCAACAATTGCTCGATCAAGAATTTGCATTTCTGTGTATTAGCTGGCATGTCAATTAGTGACCCTATAGAAGCCATAGAATCTGCAGCCTTGTTATGCTCTCTTGGAATTTGCTCAAATGTGATGCTAGAAAAATGTGGTTTGTAGGCATCCACTAGTTACTTGTAGGGGACCAACTTTTCATCTTTTGTTTGGTACTCATATGTGACTTGGCAAATGACTAGTTGTGAGTCCCCATATACTTGTAATTCTATGATGTCCCATTGAACTGTTGTATTGAGACCTATGAGGAGTGCTTCATACTCGGCAATGTTGTTGGTGCAAGGGAATGCAAGTCGATATGACTTTGGAATATAGTCATTTTGAGGTGTGATGAATAAGATGCCGGCCCCTAATCCATGCTGAGTGTAGGAACCATCAAAGTATAACTTCCACATTATTGAGGTAGAAAGAGTGAATAGATTCTCATCCAAAAAGTCCGCTACCATAGGGTGTGTATCAGTCATGGGTGCTTCTGCTAGTTGATCTGCTAGGGCTTGTACCTTGATTTCTTTATGATCCATATACTCAATGTCAAACTCATTAAGGATCATGACCCATTTAGCTAGTCTGCCTGTAAGAGCTGGTTTTGCAAGTAGATACTTCAAGGGATCAATTTTGGCTATAAGATTTGTGTGTTGGTTCAACATGTAATGCTGCAACTTTTGGAAAGTGAACACTACTGCTAAACAAGCTCTTTCCATTGGTGAATAATTGAGTTCATATCCCACCAAGGTTCTACTGATATAATAAATTGCATGCTCTTTTCCTATTTGATCATTTTGTGCTAGAAGAGCCCCTAGGGCCGAAGTTGTAGTTGAGATGTATACTATCAAAGGTTTATCAATAACTGGTGGTACCAATACAGGAGGTGTAGCTAGATACTCTTTAAGCTGATCAAATGCTGCTTGACACTTATCGTCCCATCGGAATGAGACATCCTTTCGGAGTAAGTGTTGAAATGGTTCACATTTATCTACTAGTTGTGCGCTGAAACACCTGATGAATTGTAACCTTCCCTGAAGGCTCCTTAATTCTTTGAGGTTCTTTGGTGGAGGGATCTCCACTATAGCCTTTACTTTTGCGGGGTCTACTTCGATGCCTCTATGAGATACAATGTATCCCAATAGCTTCCCTGATGTTACACCGAAGACACACTTCTTTGGATTGAGTCTTACTTAGTATTTATCGAGCCTGTCAAAGATCTGTCCTAGAACTTGTATGTGATCTGCCCTAGAAGATTTAGCTACTATGTCATCAACATAGTCCTCCATGATATGATGAAAGAGATCATGGAATATCACTATCATTGCTCTCTGATAGGTTGCTCCTGCATTCTTTAGACCAAACGACATGACACACCAACAATAGTTACCCCAAGGACAAGTAAAAGTTGTTTTGATGTTGATCTTCTTCTGCTATCCTTATCTGATTGTAGCTTGAGAATCCATCCATGAGTGAAAGCATTTCATGACCTGCTGTCAAGTCTACTATAATAACAATGTTTAGTAGTTGAAAGTCATCTTTGGGACATGCTTTGTTAAGATCTCTAAAGCATTGCACATGCAGATGTGCCCATTGGGTTTAGACATAGGTACAATGTTTGAGACCCAATATGAATAGTCAATAGGTTGTATGAACTTAGCATCTAACAACTTCTGTATTTCCACTTTTACCAAGAGGGCTATCTGTGGGTGCATCTTTCTCATCTTTTGCTCAACTGGTTTGACTTTCAAATCAACTGTGAAATAGTGAACTACTAGCTTAGGGTCTAGCCCTAGCATATCAGCATAGGTCCATGCAAAGTTTTACAGAGAATGTGTTAAGATTCCTGTGATCTATTTTTGATAGTGATGTTTCTAGGAATGTGGTCTTCAAATTTTGCTCTGTGCCAAGGTTTATCTCTCTAGAATCTTCCACTAGGAGAGCTGACTTCTCTTGATACTTAGATGGTAGGGGAAGGTCAAATCCTCCATCCTTAGGTGCCACAGTTGGGTTTTCACCTTTGGATACATCCTTTGTTTTTACTATTTTGTGATCAGGAGGTGCCATAGTGTGGTTTTCACCTAGAGATCTTTCTTTATTTTTACTTTTGCGACTGGAGGATTTGGAATTCTCACCAAAATAAGCTGTTGGCTCTAATTCCATTACAAAACCTGCTTTATGATCGCCAAGAGGGATACCTTCCCGAAGTCCCATGAACTCAGCTAGAGCTTCGTCATTCTGAAATACATCTATAACGGGGGACCCTTGTTGGTCCCAATCAATAAATTCAGGGTAGACAAGTGTTACATTCTGGGTGTTTGTGGTGGATGTTAGGGATACAGAGGATAGCATAATAATGGAGGATTCTACAAATAGGTTGGTCATATGGAGGGAAGAGTCATCAATGATATCCTCAGTAGACGTCGAATCAGTGGGAAAAGTTTTGGCCACCTCGTCAAGGATATACTCGATGTCCAAGGTGCGCGGTACCTTCTTACCAAATCCTAAACCCTTCTTGTCTAGTTTCTTTGTGACAACAATGGGTTCCATAGTTCCTTGATTCTATTTCCCAAGGCCACTTTGATTTTATAGCCCATGTTTTTTACTATCCTTAAGCCATTGCCATATTGCTTGACTGGTATTGTGACTGGTTCTTTCTCCTTATAAAGCCAAGAAGAAATGTCCTCAATAGTTTCCTCCTCTAATAACCATCCCTATTGGAATTGGGTTAGAAATTCTGGGGGAGGAATAGATACTTTTTTGGTTACTTTGGCAATGGGTGGTTGGCCGTAAGATTTTGGAGATAAAGGCATCTGCCCTACACAACACGATTTTGAGATATCATAAGTTCCAAAGCCTATATCATGGATGTGCGCTTTGATTTTAGAAATAAGATTAGGTTCACTTTTAGAGGTTTGAGTCAGAGTTTCAAGATCAACATATAGTGGGGATTCAAGGGCTTTGTCATTTTGAGGCACTTGGTTGCAATTCTTATAGCTGCCTTGCAAGACATGGCATAATTCAAAAGGATTGGGGTCTCCACGGATAGTGATCTCTGTACCATTGAATGGGAATTTGAGGGACTGATGGTACATGGAGGGAACAAATTTCATTACATGGATCCATGGGCAACCTAGGATAATGTTGTAAGGTAGCTCAATATCAAGGACTTGACACCTGGTTTCAAGCATGATAGGACCCAATTGTATAGGCAAGTGGATAATACCTTTTGAATGGCGTTCAACATCATCATATCCCTTGATTGTAATACTTTGATTAGTTTTGACATGATCCTCAGAGTATCCCAATTTCTTAAGTAGCTTTAAAGAACAGATGTTGAGACCAGCACCACCATCTATGAGTATATGTTTGATTTTGCACTTATGGATGAGAACCTCAATATGAAGGGCATCATTGTGACATGGATCATGGGATGGGAGGTCCTTTTTCAGAAAAGACCACATTGTAGGGTGAAGCAATGTTACCTACTATAGCTTGGAAATCTACGACCGTTATGTTGTTAGGAGCTGAAGACTCTTGGAGGGCTTTTTCTAGCACTACTCTATGTGCAGGTGATGACCGTAGAAGGTCCAAGATAGAGATCTGTGCTGGCATTTTCCCTAGATGTTCAACAAGATTATAATTAGATTGAGCCGGAAGACTGGCTGTAGGACCACGAATGGCGACATGACCATGATGAGTTGTAATAGTGCAATCTGTAGATTTGCCTTTGATTGTGAGGGTAGACACTCGACTCTCTTCAAAATGACCTACAATGGAATCAAAGGAAGTGGAAGCATGATTGATACCTTTACCTCTATCCTGAGGAGGAGGTGCACCGTGATGAGGGAATGGTTCCTTGTACATATTGAGGTCTTTGTTCATGTGCTGAGCTGGTGGCTCATCTTCTAGAGATATTTGATTGCCTTCAATGAGATTTTGGATTAGGTGCTTGAGCTTCATGCATGATGCAGTTATGTGCCCTTTGCTCCTATGGAATTCACAGTATTCATTTTCTCTGTACCATGCAATTTTGTAAACAGGTTCACCATACGAGGGAGCATTGGGTAAGGTGATGAGGCCTTTGTGTAAAATCTTTTGTAGGACAGATTCTATGGGCTCTCCCAAGGGAGTGAATTGACACTGCAGAGGGTAATCTTGTTGAGGCCGCTCTTGTTGTCGTTGCTGTTGGTTTTGATAAGGTTACCTTTGTTGTTGCTATTGTTGAGGTGGAGCTTGATTTGGTTTGGAAAGTTGTAGCGGCATTTGCAAAGTTTGGACATGTTTAGAATCGACCACCCCATCGTTGACCACATTTTTGTTTTTGTTCCAATATTTGGGTTTATCACTCAATTGTTGATGAGGAGCATTGTCTTTTGTTTCTTTGAAGATTTTGACAACACCTTTAGCAATGAGGGCCTTTTCAATGTTAATTCCTTTGTATGTGATTTCTTCAAAGGTTGTAGCACTAAGAATTTGCAAATGAAAACCTAACTCTTGGTTTAGGTTCTACACAAATATGTTAACCAGCCATTTCTCAGGAATCTTGAAAGGGAATTTGCTAGCCATTTGTCTCCATCATTGAAGGAAAGAAATGAAAGTTTCACCATTTTTCTGTTTATTGTTGCATAGATCAGTCATGGAGATCTCATGTTCTGCGTTGTAAGAAAAATGGGTGGCAAATTTCTCTGCTATCTCGTTAAAATACTTGATGCCCGTGGGTAAGTGTGAGAACCATTCTATAGCTTGACCTCCAAGACTGTGAGGAAAGAGACACATAAGATATGTGTTGTTATGTGAGACCTCGAAGCAAGCAAGATAGAATTCCCTAAGATGGTCTTTTAGGTCACCTTTTCCTTTGTATTTATAAAACTTAGGAATAGTAAAATTTTGAGGAAAGGGATCGTAGGTAATGACCGATCAAAAGGATAAGGACACACTTCCTCCAAAGAGAAGGTCTTCTTGGTGTGGCCAAACGTAAGATCAGATAACTGTTGTTGAACTTCCACGATTTTTAGCTCCATCGCTGTGGGAGGGGTTGGAAACATCTTTTGTTGTCGTAGAAGTGGTTGTTGCTGCCCATACAGAAGATTGTAGTGTAAGCCATGAGCATTGGTGTTGTAAGGGTCGTAAGATTGGTTGGGGTCATACGCATTGTATGTTGGATTTCAGATTGGTTTGAAATTGGATGTTTTGATTTGGAAGAGGTAGAGGTGGCACTAGGTAAGAATGTTGGCTTTGTGATGGTTGAAGAAAAGAATTGGGTGGAGGAAAGCTAAAGTGAGTTGGATTAGGTTGCAATGGCAGTACATAGCTTTGGGAAACTTGATGTTGGGGAAGTTGAGGGTGGCTAGGTAATGTGTGAAAGAAATTTAGCACTGATGAACATAGTGGAGGGACATAGGTAGAAATGGTTGATTGGGGATGAGTGTAGAATTTTGTGGGGGGGATTGCATGACTCTAATTGGTTGAGAGACATGAAGGTTTGATGATATGGGAGGTGGTATGTGTTGAGACCCTTGTTGCATGGCTACATAGTTGTTCCTGAATTGTAATTGGGTGGGAAACCTATTCGTGAAGGAGTAACCAAAATTCCACTTGTGATTGGTGTGGACACTTTAGGAGTTTGTTGTATATTTGATTGAGCTAAGGTGGCTTGCTTAGCTAGCTCCATTTGACATTGTAGAGTCTCCTGTTGGTGTTTGTAGATTTTCATAGGAGTCAGAAGTGGTGATACGGCCCTCATTCCTATTGGGTTTTGATAAAGGGAATTCTTAATCGTTCTTCCTTGTAAGCTTTGTTCATGTAAAGGTGTGGTCACTGTTGACATGGTTTGGACCGCCTGTATGGCACTTAGGGTGTTGTTTGTCTCCTTGAGAGTGGATAAATCAAAATCTTGAGGTAACTTGGCTCCTTGCTCTACAAGTAAGTGAAAGAAATGATCTTGGTTCTCACTAAGAATTTTGTCAAAGGCAGCCACGACTCTAGGCTCTTGTATGAATTCATCAAGATCTTGCCCATCTTTTTGAGAGGATTGGCCCATTTCAAAGTGTCGCTCTTCTTGAGATGGGGCTAGATCTGCAGTATAACCTTGTGGGACAAAATTTGAAGGCATGCCAGTGGTATAGTGAGGTGTGCTTACCAAAGGGACCCTACCTTCTTGAGGAGTGACTTGATCAATAGTATATCCTTGTGGCACAAAATCCAGAGGCAAGCTGGTGGTATAGTGAGGTGTACTTACCAAAGGGACCCTACCCTCATGAGGAGTACTAGGGTGGTCAAGGTGTGGCACGTTGGAAGAATTGGTAGTTCTTTCCATGGGTGTTCTAGGGGTAACCTTGGGAGTAATGTTGTGATGACCTGATTGCGGTGTGTGAGGAGGTGATTTGTGCTTCCTAGAAACAACTTGCTTGGACTTCATAGTTTGCTAGAGCCTAGTGGTTACCATGGAATACACTAGAACAAAAGGTAATGCTGGTATTCTGCTTGTGTTTTGAGAAAAAGGACAAACTTTGATGCACAGTTTACTGGACCAAAGGTGCTATACTATTTGACCAAAGGTGTACGACTGTGCAACCAAAAGTGTGCTATTGTAATACCAAAGGTGATGGACTGAGCTACCAAAGGTGAGGTACTGCTATACCAAGGGTGAGCTACGGTGACCAAAAGTGAGCTACTATACCACCAAGGGCGAGCTGCTGTAATACCAGAGGTGCTGAAGTAGTGTCTAATGTTTTTAAAGGCAATTTTGATAGATTTGGTTATGGTTCTGATTGGATTTGTCTTTGGCAAGAGAAAACATCACAAATAAGTGGTCAAAAAAAGGACTGACACAACAGATAGTGTGTTGGTTTTTCTTCTGAATCAGCATTAGGGTTTGCCACTTCTAATGCACAGGCAGATTCAGCCAACTAATACAGGAGGTTGCGTGAGCTCCTCCCCTTCACTTCTGGTTCTGCCACACCAAGGGGGGTATCCCTATCACTCAAGATGTAACCTTGACTAGCTCAAAGATAGAAAGATCTAACTTGACAACAACAGGCAGAATACTCTCATGTATAGACCAAGATTTGTGTAACAAATCACAAGGTTGGCAACATTCTTGGACATAATGTCTGGTTAAGGATGAGAGCATGCAGAGGTTCCTAATCCTAATCCTACAACTAACAGATGGAAGGATGAGATGGTTTGATTTGGATTTTGGATGCAAAGCTGGACATGGTGTATAACCTCAACACAGAGCTAGATTGGTGCCTATCCAGGGCTTGGAGTCGGTAGACATACACCTGTGAATGATCAGCATGAATAGCTAAAACTGGATTTTAGGGGGAATACACATGATATCTGCCTTACAGATATCTCCCAATAAAGAGTGTTAAGCTGTCTATACTTATGGCATCCCTATTGCAGTAAGAAAGATACATGCAAAACTGGAGATAGAATCAGGATAACACATGCAAACACAGCATTATTCATATCAGATTAACCATGAAATCAGTGGATTCATGCCAAATCGTACAACAGGAGATACATAAACTCACAAGTTTGGTGCACAGAGCAACCAAAACCAGTTGTATCTTATTACAGAGCCAAAATGTCCAGTTTTCAACAACCTTCAAATGAGCAACACAACCTGCTTATAACAGCCAGGTAGGTGCTCAGCAATTAATTACATAGTTGACCAAAAATCCTGCCAGATACACAGTATCAAAAAAATGGCGCTCAAACATTCAATGCAGCAGGTGGGAGAGGAGACAGGAAGAAATCTCGAGCCTTGCGCCGCCGCCTAGGGATCCAGATCTTCAATCAGGTACCAGGTCCGTCCACGCCATCGCCCACACCTCTGCAACAATCGCCATTAATGGCGCACCAACCCGCGGCCTTGGGAAAAACATCAGATAGTCGATCGCAACCATTTCCCGCCAAGATACATCGTCATGATATTTCAAATATGCAGGATATCAATTATCCCACATGCACCCCGCGGTGACCTCTTTAACACTTTATATACTAGGTCATGAGCATATATGATGTCGGTGCTTTTGCTCCTGACGACACTAGTATAAGACTTCATCATCATCATCCTCCAGCAGCATGATACCCTGTCGCTTGAAATATCACCCTGACATTAGCATCATATCGCAATATAACCTGCATGATAATCGCCTTCATCCGCACAACCTGATCCATCGAAAGAACATCCTCCTGCTGAGCCTATACCAAAAGTCTGGCCGATGAACATCCTGATGACGTCATCGTCATATCCTGCTGACGTCATCATCATATCCGCCCACTGCGCACCTCCTCATATCCGGATGACGTCATCATCATGTTTGCAAATATCGGGGGATCTCCACAAGATGATCAGTGTTAGAAATATGACCCCCCGGACCTTGATGACGTCATCATCATATCGACATCAGGATGATATTCGGAAGATAACCGGATATTTGGAAATATCATCCTGATGCACAAATATCAGGTTGCACTGTAGCTCCACTATAAGATCGGGGCGATAGATGAATATGATGATGCTTGAACAAACATACATCCGGGTGATATTCAAAAATGAAAATATCACCCCCTCCTTCGGAAATATCATGATGCAGATAGGCAGAGAAATAAATATCACCCTGACATAAGAATGACGTCAGCATCATCAGGATGACAAAACAACGAACATGAAGTGATACAACATCATCAGGATGATATTGACTAAGATCATCCTGACGTTCAAAATATGATGACCCCCAGTGAATATCGGGTCATACTTAGAACTCTTCAACAACATCATCAAGATGATCATAACCAAGATCACCCGATGATAAAAATATCACCCTGGAAAAAGATCATGCTGACAGAAAATATGATGACCCTCGTAAGCAGCACGGTGATAACCGGAAATATGATGATGATGATGACGACCCTTAAGAAAAATAGGTCGGGTTGAACTACTTAGAAAATGACCCCCTCGGAAGATTAGGGCAACATCATCATCATAAAAGGGCAGGGTGATAATTGGAAGATCACCGGATACTTGAAAGATCACCCTCCGCAAGAAAACTAAGGCACATTATAGCTCATCAGCAGGATCAGGATGATATCAAAACATCACCCGATATCGAAACATGATGATCCTGATGAAAAACAAGTCGACAGAAAACATGATGATGCTGACCACCATCGAAGCAGACATGATGATGATGATGACCTCCTCCTCGAAGAAAATATGATGATGCAGCTGAAAAATGCTGAGGAGGTCCAACACTTAGAACATTTTTTGGATACTTAGGGAAAGTGCCTGCATGAAAATTGCTCAAAAATTGTCAGTCAATTCAGGCACTAACACTGGCTCTGTCTGGGGACGTGCAGGTGCAAGACTGCAGCGAGAACCCCAGATCTCTGGGATGCAGACCAGTCCTTTATCCATTGGGCATAGAGTCAAATACTGCACCGACCTGCATCACCAAACACATTATTTTTAAACATTATTTTGGCAGCCCCGGGTAGCCAAAAAGGAAAAACCATAATTTTTTCTTGTCAAATGCCTGATTCCAAACTGGAATATCCCAATCCCAACTGAAAAGATTGGCATAATCTGCCCATAATGTCATCTGCTTAAAAAGATATTCCACCAGTTTTGAAAGCTTGCCACCATCATTTTCAGCTCTGTCATCTTGGATTTCAGAATTAGACATATAACCATACACATAATATTCTTCAACATTAGGCAACACATGTATGTTATGTCCCTCAGACAGTACATCATACTGCTCTTGGCACTCTTTATCATTTATCTGGCTGCTGCACATTATCAGGCACTCATCCAGCTGATCCAACAATTCAAAATACTCAGAAAATATGAGATCCCTAATATCTACTGATATTGAAAACAAAACCTGATCCACACACCCAATGTTGCACATGTCTGAATCAGGTGATGATGAACATTCATTATTCACAGTTTGCAAATCAGTATCATCATCTTCAAACAAAGGGTTAATCATGCACCAATGAAGGTCACGACTCACAACATCATATGCATCAGCAGGCTCATCATAAAGGGGATTAACACTCACTGCAAAGGCCTCTGCTTCTTCTTCATGACATTCCAATTCTTCTTCATTACTATCAGATCCAGAGTCATAAGAAAAACAAACCTGATCCATGCACTGGTCATGGATATCATTTTTATCATCTAATTGCCCCGCATACAAGATTGCTGCTGTTTCAATGCACTCTGAAGTTGAACAATCTGCATCATTTTCCAGCCCTCCAATGCTTCCTGATGAAACTGATATTGATTCTTGATCCATATGATCACAACTCTGCACAACTGGATCATTCAAACATGAAGGCTCTTTGTTTAGGACCGGTATGCAAATATTACTTGAAAAATTATTATTTTCAACTTCACCTGCTGGGCAAAAAAGGACATCCTCCTCTATAATAGAAACATCATCCACTTGGAATGATGCAAAAACTGGGACAACAGGGGTGTGAGTGCTATGACATTCATTGTCAATTCCTGAATTAAAACTTTCATCAACATTGGGGGCTGCAAGAGAACAAAAATTTTCAGAAAAATAACCCTTTTGTATTCCATACCTCCAATTGTTTTCAATATCCATTGCAAACTGATGTGCCTGATGCAATGTGGTGGGCTCCTTGTCTCTTAATCTGTAACTCATTTTCTTATCAAAGGCTCCCAAATAGACAACTAAGCACAGTGCATCGTTAGGTCTCATGCATTCTGGAATTCTATTCAATGCCCTCATAAATCTGAGGTTAAAAGCTGGGATCAACTCATCTTCTTCAATATGGATGTACATGAAGTCACTAATAGCTGCATATTCAGAAACTCTTTCACCATACTGTACTAGAAATGCAGATTTAAAACCATGCCAAGAGCTGACAGAGTGAGCTGGAAGGTAGGAAAACCAGTCCCTTGCATCTTCATCTAGAGATTAAACAAATAATCTCATAACCACATCCTCATGGTCAATCTCAAAGTCATCTATCACATTCATAAACTGCTGCAAGTGTCTCTCAGCTGATTCATCCTTTATACCCTTAAATTTAGGCAAAAAAATTTTGATTTTAGGTGGAAAAGCATTTGGATAGCCACAAATGCCACTAAAATTTATGGGCTTATATCTATCTATGTTGAAACTTCTTTTATTACATGGTTGGGATTGACTGTTATACATTTTTGCATTTGACACTTCACAATGGTGCATAGGCAGATAATACATCCTTTATGTTTTTGCAACCCTCCTCTCTACTCAGATTTTATACTAACAGTGACTTTAGGCACTCAAAATTCAAACTGTTTTTTCAAACTTTCCTAAAGTCCTTTAAATGAGTCTTTTGAACAACATTGCATGCCCTTTGAAATACAGGGTAAGTTCTAATAAAAGCATGCAAGCTCTGTTTTCACCAATGTTCCCTTTTAACCAGTGCTATCTCACCAAATAGGGAGTCTGTCAAACAATATGAAATACCTGGATATGTTGCAGGAGCTACAAATTCTTCTCTGACTGATTTTGTTCTTTTATCAGGTTCTTTGATGTAGAGTCACCACCTCCTTAAAGAGGAATGAGCTTCAAACAAGCTAAAGCTGCAAACTGATTTCTTTCTTTCTAGGTCATCCACCAGCAGAGTCACATATACAACCCCTTTTTTTTTTTTTTTTTTGCTGCAACAAACAGTTTCCAGGTCTAATTTTTTAATCTTGTAGACTCAAACTTTCATGGATATGACATTGATCTCCCCAGCAGAGTTGCCATTTTGTTGGTGACTCAGATGGGCCACAAGATATAACACTTTTTCATCAATTTTCTCCCCAGCAGAGTCGCCATTTGGTTGGTTTTTCTTCTGAATCAGCATTAGGGTTTGCCACTTCTAATGCACAGGCAGATTCAGCCAACTAATACAGGAGGTTGCGTGAGCTCCTCCCCTTCACTTCTGGTTCTGCCGCACCAAGGGGGGTATCCCTATCACTCAAGATGTAACCTTGACTAGCTCAAAGATAGAAAGATCTAACTTGACAACAACAGGCAGAATACTCTCATGTATAGACCAAGATTTGTGTAACAAATCACAAGGTTGGCAACATTCTTGGACATAATGTCTGGTTAAGGATGAGAGCATGCAGAGGTTCCTAATCCTAATCCTACAACTAACAGATGGAAGGATGAGATGGTTTGATTTAGATTTTGGATGCAAAGATGGACATGGTGTATAACCTCAACACAGAGCTAGATTGGTGCCTATCCAGGGCTTGGAGTCGGTAGACATACACCTGTGAATGATCAGCATGAATAGCTAAAACTAGATTTTAGGGGGAATACACATGATATATGCCTTACAGATATCTCCCAATAAAGAGTGTTAAGCTGTCTATACTTATGGCATCCCTATTGCAGTAAGAAAGATACATGCAAAACTGGAGACAGAATCAGGATAACACATGCAAACACAGCATTATTCATATCAGATTAACCATGAAATCAGTGGATTCATGCCAAATCGTACAACAGGAGATACATGAACTCACAAGTTTGGTGCATAGAGCAACCAAAACTAGTTGTATCTTATTACAGAGCCAAAATGTCCAGTTTTCAACAACCTTCAAATGAGCAACACAACCTGCTTATAACAGCCAGGTAGGTGCTCAGCAATTAATTACATAGTTGACCAAAAATCCCGCCAGATACACAGTATCAGAAAAATGGCGCTCAAACATTCAATGCAGCAGGTGGGAGAGGAGACAGGAAGAAATCTCGAGCCTTGCGCCGCCGCCTAGGGATCCAGATCTTCAATCGGGTACCAGGTCCGTCCACGCCATCGCCCACACCTCTGCAACAATCGCCATTAATGGCGCACCAACCCGCGGCCTTGGGAAAAACATCATACAGTCGATCGCAACCATTTCCCGCCAAGATACATCGTCATGATATTTCAAATATGCAGGATATCAATTATCCCACATGCACCCCGCGGTGACCTCTTTAACACTTTATATACTAGGTCATGAGCATATATGATGTCGGTGCTTTTGCTCCTGACGACACTAGTATAAGACTTCATCATCATCATCCTCCAGCAGCATGATACCCTGTCGCTTGAAATATCACACTGACGTCAGCATCATATCGCAATATAACCTGCATGATAATCGCCTTCATCCGCACAACCTGATCCATTGGAAGAACATCCTCCTGCTGAGCCTATACCAAAAGTCTGGCCGATGAACATCCTGATGACGTCATCGTCATATCCTGCTGACGTCATCATCATATCCGCCCACTGCGCACCTCCTCATATCCGGATGACGTCATCATCATGTTTGCAAATATCAGCGGATCTCCACAAGATGATCAGTGTTAGAAATATGACCCCCGGGACCTTGATGACGTCATCATCATATCGACATCAGGATGATATTCGGAAGATAACCGGATATTTGAAAATATCATTCTGATGCACAAATATCAGGTTGCACTGTAGCTCCAATATAAGATCGGGGCGATAGATGAATATGATGATGCTTGAACAAACATACATCCGGGTGATATTCAAAAATGAAAATATCACCCCCTCCTTCAGAAATATCATGATGCAGATAGGCAGAGAAATAAATATCACCCTGACATAAGAATGACGTCAGCATCATCAGGATGACAAAACAACGAACATGAAGTGATACAACATCATCAGGATGATATTGACTAAGATCATCCTGACGTTCAAAATATGATGACCCCCAGTGAATATCGGGTCATACTTAGAACTCTTCAACAACATCATCAGGATGATCATAACCAAGATCACCCGATGATAAAAATATCACCCCGGCAAAAGATCATGCTGACAGAAAATATGATGACCCTCGTAAGCAGCACGGTGATAACCGGAAATATGATGATGATGATGACGACCCTTAAGAAAAACAGGTCGGGTTGAACTACTTAGAAAATGACCCCCTCGGAAGATCGGGGCAACATCATCATCATAAAAGGGTAGGGTGATAATTGGAAGATCACCGGATACTTGAAAGATCACCCTCCGCAAGAAAACTAAGGCACATTGTAGCTCATCAGCAGGATCGGGATGATATCAAAACATCACCCGATATCGAAACATGATGATCCTGATGAAAAACAAGTCGACAGAAAACATGATGATGCTGACCACCATCGAAGCAGACATGATGATGATGATGACCTCCTCCTCAAAGAAAATATGATGATGCAGCTGAAAAATGCTGAGGAGGTCCAACACTTAGAACATTTTTTGGATACTTAGGGAAAGTGCCTGCATGAAAATTGCTCAAAAATTGTCAGTCAATTCAGGCACTAACATAGTGTATGTTCGAGGCTCACGAAAAAGACCAATGTTTCCATAGGTATAAGACAATTGCAATCAATAACAAGCACTTTTTATCCCTAGAGACAAGGTTTCATTGCAGTAGATCAGCTCACAGCTTAATACTCCGTCGATAAAAATATCATTCCATAAAGGTGTTAGATATTTTGTATCTTTGCGAGAGATGATAGGTAGGGATATCTCACCCTCCCCTTGGAAAGCTCAAGTAGGTCACAAGAGCTTTATGGCCAAGGGAATACTATCTCTTCTCAAGGGAGCCAATGGTGAATATCTTAAGGGCTTAAATTGATTCCCCTTGCACTGATGATTACCGCAACATTAAGAGGTAGATCGGGTAGTCTCTATCTAGAATGGTTCTTAGTAACTTTGAGGGACCAATGCCTTACGAGCAATGCGACAAGCTACTAAAAGCTTTAATCAATCCTACTAAGAGTATCAAACACTTTGCTCAATGTGAAAATTGTTTCCACAAAGAGCTAGTACACCTCTTTTCAGTTTGGCACCACAAGGTAAGGCTAACATCGGTTAGGACTTGGCTTTCGCCTTATCCCTCTTATATAGTAGTTCAAAGGAAAACTCTGCTTAGGGTTGTCTCTTTTAGATGAAATGCAATCCAAAAGTAGGCCCTTCTAAAGGAAATACTGAAATGTAAGAGCAAGGACGTCAAACAAAGGTTCAATTGTCCCGTTATAAGAAAAATAAGGTGCAACTAAATTAGGCACACACACGTTTGTAGTTGTCAATTGTCCCTTATGAAATTGAAGTGTTTGGCATTCATGTCCATTGTCCCTTAGAAAATTGAGGTGTTTTCACATACATGTCCATTGTCCCTTAAGAAAAACAGTATGTTCCTAAGACTTAGATTGCCGAAATGATTTGTTTAATTATCCCTTAAGAAGGCAATATGTTTCTAAGACTTAGTGATATAAATCAAGATTTCTTCAATACTCGTCCTACATGAACATATCAAAAAAACCTTTTTGCTCTGTGTGAGTGATAAGAAGATGCAACAAGTAAATTAGTTCCACAAAAACTCATAAGTTAGTAAAAATAAATCAATTTGACCAAAAGCGAGTTACTGTCTTACCGAACGCGACTTATTGTGATACCAATAGCGTCATATTGTGTTTCCAAAAGCACAGTGATGCAGACCAGAAGTGACTCACTGTGCTATCAGAAGCACTAAATTAGAACCAGAAGCGCGGCATTGTGCTACCGGAAGCATTGTACTGTGTGACCAAAAGCATTGTTCTATCTCAGATCCAAAAAAGGTTATACTTTGTCAAAATAACTAGGTTCAGATAGGATTTCATGATTGATCCAATGTTCTAAGAAGTAATATCCGCTAGATTTGTATCCTGCAATCAATCAAACTTAAAAAGTTGTCGCTTATAGATAGGTTAACTCAAATATCAAAAATACCCCTAAATAAGTTAGATTAGGAAGTATAAAAATGATAGTTTGAAAGACAAATAAAATAGCTTGTCAGACAAATCAAAGACATGTATATAAATAAAAACCCTGTAAAAACACCAACCAATGTCAGAAAAACTTATTTCGTCGAAAGCGCTTAACGATACTACCAAAAGCGCCGGTCTGTGCTACCAAAAGCACCGCTCTATGTTACCAAGAGTGCCGTAGTATCGCCCAACGGCACTGTATTATGCCTCTAGTAGTGCTTAAGGATACTGCCAAAAGCACCTTTCTATGTCTTTTGCTTTGTTCCGTACTGTAACTTAAAAAAATCAATTTCTCAAAGAAAAAGAAGGATTAGTAGGTCCCACCGAGCGTGCCAGAATGTGTATGAGGAAAATTGACTATGATAAACTAAACAAATCAAAAACTAATAACATAAAGAGAACCAATCTAAATAAAAGCCATTAATAATAAATCAATGAAATATGAAAGCTTTTACTGAGATTTGTATTGTTCCCTTTGGATGAATGTGGATTGCTCAATAGTATTGCAAAACCATGGTTGCAACAAGCAAGTAGTGCTCAAAGATCAATGTTAAGAGATCGTGAAGTTGCTCAATTGATTTGATGTATGCTCAAAGCATTGTTAAGTATGCCTAAGAATAAGTGATCGAAGAGAGGGGTAATGAAGGAGATGAGGGGGGTTTATATAGGTTTCAATAGAGATCGATCAACGGTCTAGATAATTTAGAAGAATCAACAGAGGAGAACAGTTGAGGAACGTGCATTGAATAAGAAAAAGACATGTGTCTTGCTTTCTTTTGCATGAGAAGATTTGCTAAGAATAGAAGAATCAGTTAAAGCAATTAAAAGAATATAATAATCAATTAAGTGATTTAAAATAAGAAGAAGGGATTTGCATGAGAATAAGAAGATATTTTGTTTTAGTAAATATTAGGAATATTTAATTGCATGTGCAAGAAAGCTTGAATTATATTTGGAGATAACTCAATTTAAAAGAAAAAAATAACTTAAATAAATATTTGATTTATTTAAATTTAGAGGAGATATTATTGGAAGAAATAATTAAATAATTGGGATTATTTAATTTAGAAGATTTGAAAGCAAATTAAATAAATAAATTTATTTAATTGTTGTGCATGATTTTGCAATAATAAATAAAATAATTGATTATATTTTATTTTTGGAAGAATAAGTTTGATTTAATTAAATAATTAAGAATTATTTAATTGTAGATAAGAGGGAAATTTGTGGTGAATTAATTAAATAATGGGATTTATTTAATTAATTGAGACTTGAGGAAGAATAATAGAGGAATTTAATTTAATTAATTAAATAAATAGAATTTATTTAATTAATGTCGAATTTAGGAGATTTAGAAGAATTTGATGATTTTAATTAAATAATTAGATTATTTAATTAATGTTGAAATGCAGGTGATTAGATAGATTTCAATGAAATGCAAGTCGTGTGATGACATGGTCATTTTAGGGTGTCTACAACTGTGTATGATGATCTCTGATTTCGGTGAAACAAAAGCCAAATTTGACTTTCTCAAGCCTCCTGGATGCGTTGGAATAGCCACAAATACTTCCAGTATAACCAGAAATACTGCAATCACCCAGATTTCATAAAACACATGTGCAACCCCAGAGATTAAAAAATTTTCCGTCAAACTTTTATGATTCTCAAGATCATCTGAAGATGCAAAAGAAGAGCATACTGGGTTTTTTAAAAAACTGCAATAAGCTTTATTAGCTCCCCCTTAATCTCTCAAATATAGAAACTAAAATCTACTCTTACACATAGAATAGCTTTGATACCATGTTAGAATCTGAAAAAGATTATTAACCCAGAAAACTAGTGCAAAGAATAGATATCTAAACTATAAATGCAAATGATGCGAAATCAAAATAGCAACATAGAGTTAGTCTTCAAGATAGTAATGCAAATTCTAGAAGAAACATAGCATTAAGAGGATGCAAAAGCAAAAGATATCAAATACAAGCTAGGTAGCATGCTTATATAGACTAGGAAGAGGGAGGAGGTGGCAACACCGATGAATGAGAAGCAACCATCTATCTGACTAAAGATAGCAAAGTATCTTCCCAAGATAGCTAATGGATACTCACATGTAGGAAGGTGACACCTCGCAACCACTCACCTAATAAGACATGCTTTATTAACCTAAGCAAGATTAATAGAAGTGTAGGAAAAACCTAGGAATAAAGGGAAAAATAAATAACCCAACTAGGAAATAAAAACCTACACTAACAGTAATTGGGGTTTGACTAGGTTTTGGACACTTTTTGAGGGACAAGGAAGTAGAAAATGGGGATTTTAGAAGCGGGGTGAAAGAATGGAAAAATTTGTCCAAGAGGGACAAAGGAGAAGAAATAGGAAATGAACACTGTGGCAAAATTTGAAGGCGATTGGGTGAGAATCGAAGAAGTTATGGCAAACCCTAAAAATAGACAAATGTGGGATTTCTAGCTTTGATAAGTGGAATTTGGGATAGGGTCCTCAAGGAAGGAAATATGAAGAATGGAATTTCAATGGTTCTAGTGAATTTTCAGAGGAAACAGAGCTAAGCAAGGAAGATATGGCAAAAAAATAGAATTTTTTTACTTTTTTTTTCTTTTTTCTTTTTTTCTTTTTTTTTTCCAGAAATGATCTGCAACGGGATTTGCAAACGGCCCTGGACAGATTTAATCGGTGATTTATTAGTTGGTAATAGATATGGACCCCAGGTATATTCAGCTTCCTAAGGGTTCAAGGGATTCACTCAGATACTAATGTTGTCTAACGGCTTGCGTATTGGGGCAGTATCCCTCACTCCATGGCTCAGGTAAAATTGATAATTGCTTTGCAACAAATGATATCTCTTGGTTTACCTCATGGATGGAAACTAGTCAATCAGGTAGGGGCCGTTGCCCTTTTCGCTAGCATGTCCTCTCAATGTGCCAGCTACTTCGAGGTTCCTGTGGTACTCCTCACAATGAGTTTTAGGGCTATGCCCAGGTACTTCCCACAGTTAAGCAAATATGGATTATTCCCTGATCCGAACTTGCAATTGAAATGAACAATATAGATGCAAAGAAAAAAGAACTACTGCAATAATCACAGTGCCTGGAGGCCACTGCAAAAAAAATTTTTGGCAAAAATTCCACCCAGCGAGCCCAAGAAAGCACTCTGATACCAGATGAGAGGAACCTCTTGCAATAGTATAATGAAAAATGCATGAAATAAGAAAAATAGCAGAACACAGAAGGAATTTATTGATCGTAGGCCACTTCGAGGGGGCAACCTCCTTTGAGCAAGCTCAATACAATAAACTCGTGAATGCCTTCATTGGCCTCAACACGTACTTATATACTAAGTCTAATCTAAACAGCTATTACTCCCCATGAATGTGGGATAATACAATATACTCACGGGATGACTTACAAAGCATATGCGTCTAACAACAATATACTAACAAAGTAAAGAGAAGGGTTAAACATGGGTTGCTAACAATTTGACACCTTATGAAGTGTGGATAGGTAAGAAACCTTCTGTTTCACATTTAAGGGTTTTTGGTTGTGAGGCTTTTGTTCATGTGCCTAAGGAAAAGTGATCTAAGTTGGATCCAAAGGCTGAAAAGTGTACATTCATTGGATATGGTGATAATGTCAAAGGTTATAAGCTTTGGAATCCACTAACCTGCAAGATTATCTTTTCTAGAGATGTTATTTTTAGGGAACTTAGAGCTATTTCTAAACCTGAGCAACCAAAAGAAAAAGAAGAAAAGGTAAAGAAGGTGCACTTTGATTTAGAGTAGCAAGATGCACCTCAAGAAGAACAAAATGATGGATTAGGGGGTGAAGAAGAAGAAGAAGAAGAAGATTTGAGTAGTTCTGATGAAGATGAGTTTGTTGTTATAGAAGAAGTTGGTGTAGATGATCATGCAGAAGAATGAGTAGAGTCTCTTTTTCCACCCTTGAAGAGATCGACAAGACAATGGAATCCAGTTGACAGGTATAGCCCACTAGATTGTATATTCTTTATTGAGTACTAATGATGAACCTAGATCCTACAAGGAAGCTATTTTTGCAGATGATAGTGAGTCTTAGCAGTTAGCCATGTAGGAGGAGATAATGGCTTTAGACTCTAATAACACCTGGGATCTTGTTCATTTACCCAAAGGAACAAAGGCCATAGGATCTAAGTGGGTCTTCAAGAAGAAGTTTGGAGTAGACGAGTTATTGGAGAAGTACAAGGATAGACTGGTAGCCAAGGGCTACTCCCAGAGAGAGGGAGTTGATTTTGGTGAGATATTCTCTCCTATTGCTAAATTGATTTCTATTAGATTTCTCTTATCCATTGTTGCAGCTTATGATTGGGAGATTGAACAAATGGATGTTAAGACTGCATTCTTACATGGAGATCTTGAAGAAGAAATTTATATGCAATAGCCTACAAGTTTTGAGGTAAAAGGAAAAGAACATTGGGTTTGCAGGTTAAAGAGGTCTCTCTATGGTTTGAAACAGTCCCTCAGAATGTGGTATCAAAAGTTTGATTCATTTGCTTTGAAATTGGGTTTTGTTAGAAGTGAGGAGGATCATTGTGTTGATGATTCTATACTGGTTATTGCTTTGTATGTTGATGACGTGCTATTTTTTAGCAATACTAAGGGTATGGTTAGTGAGCTTAAAGCCCAACTTTCATGTGCATTTAAGATGAAGGATCTTGGTGCTGCAAGGTATATTTTGGGAATGGAGATCAGGAGGGATAGAGTTAACAAAAAGCTTTGGTTGTTACAAAGTAAGTATGTGAATACTATTTTGCAGAGGTTTAGTTTGCAGGACTGTAATCCAGTTAGAGTTCCTTTGCCCATTGGTACTAAGCTTTCATTAGATATGTGTCCAAAGACTGAGGATGATCTTGAGGATATGTCTAATGTGCCATATGCTAGTGTTGTAGGGAGTTTGATGTATGCAATGGTTTACACTAGACCAGATATTGCCCAAGCAGTGGGAGTTTTGAGAAAAATTATGTCTAACCCTAGTAGACATCATTAGAACTATGTGAAGAGGGTGTTTAAATATCTTGCAGGTACTCTAGATCATTGTTTGGTTTATTCTGGTACTGATAATGCTGATAAATCTTTGGACATATAGGGTTTTGTTGATGCAGATTGGGCAGGTGACTTGGATAGTTGAAGGTCCACTAGTGGCTATGTGTTTACTCTGTTTGTAGGTGCAGTGAGTTGGATGAGTAAGAGGCAGCCCACAGTTACTTTGTCCACCACAGAAGTAGAGTATATGGCTGCAACTCATGTCTCAAAGGAGTCATTTTGGTTGAGGAGACTGTGTACAGGTATTGGATTTGATTGCATGATTATTTAGATTGGTTGTGATAGCTAAAGTGCTATTTATTTGGCTAAGAATCCCATGTATCATGCTCAAACTAAGCATGTTGATGTTCAGTATCACTTTGTTTGAGAGTTGGTTGCAAATGGAGAGATTGAGTTGAAGAAGATAGACATTCAAGAGAATGTTGCGGATTCATTGACCAAGACTGTGAGCACAGAGAAGTTTGTGTGGTGCAGAGGCCATGGGCCTTGTTTCTAGTGCCTGATTATTTTTCATTTGATTTCCTATGGGTTGATTTACAATGTATAATGTCAAGTGGGAGAATGTTGGGATAAGGTGTCATTAACCTTGTAAATCCCAATATTGTATTTATTCCATTTATTATTTGTAATTTGTAATTACCCATAAGGGATGTACAAGTTTCACCGGCAGAAGTAAAAATTATTTATTGTCCACAGTAATTACGGAGTTACTACACAGTAAGTCCTAAAGTTACCGGTGGTAGTTACAGGATGTCATTTACTATGGTAAATGGTAATTGGTCAAAGTGAGGTACACATGTGGAGGAATAATCTATTTTTAGTGTTATGACACACGTCATAGATGATGCAAGAAGGTGTAAGAGATTCTATGACAACTATAAGTTGTCATAAGAATCTATTATGACAACTATAAGTTGTCATAAGAATCTATGACACTAATAATAGCATATGACACATCATAAGATGCTGTAAGTGGCTATTTTTTGCCCCAAGGCATTCAATCTTGCATGGGCACTTTTTCCCAAGTGTAGGATGTATGTATGACAACATTTATGACCCTGTAAGAGCCTATTCTTAGCCATGGATGCCTAAAGTTGTATGGTTGACTCGTGACAAGTGTTATGGGCTTGTAAGAAGTCATTTAATGTCTTGAGGTTGTGTAAATTCTATATAAACCATAGCATAGTAGATGAGATGCATATAACAGTTTACAGGTACCCAAGTTCTGCTAGAGTGAAGGTTGAAGGACAGAGGAAGTGAATGTATTTGTACTCTCCTTTTGTAAAGATAATACAACTTGGCCTCTTTTCTTGGTGGAGTTTTTTACCTGAAAGGGTTTTCTCCACATTAAACACTTGCATTATGTGCTTCATCCTAGTTCTGGTATATTTATGTATTATGGGTTTATGTTTTGTTACAATCTCCATTGTTAACACACACTTGAAAGATTGCTAAAATTTATTCGAATCAGATTTCCATTAAAGTAGTGTTGCTTTCATTTCTAACAGTATCTTGCCACTGTCTCCTTGCTTGCTTCACTATGTCCTATTCTTATGATCATCTTATGAAATTCTTCAGTGTACACCTTCATAGATTTATCCTTTGTCTCAAGTTCTGTAATCTTTTCAACAGCTCTAGCTCATAGTCAGCAGGTATAAACTGATTCTTCAACTTTGTCACCATCCGGTCCCACTTTGTAATCTTTTCTTTTCCTCTTCTATTTATTTTGTTGATAACTGAGAGGGGGGGGTGAATTAGTTATCCTTAATTTGCTTTCAGTTCAAACACTTAAATCCACTTTGTTAATCAATAGCATAGCAATTAATTATTCATGAAAGCATAAGACATAAACACCAGAGTAGATACACATCAACACATGAAACACCAAGATTTTGACGTACAAAACTCGGTTAAGGGAAAAACCATGGGGTGATTAACCTAAGGATTATTCTCTATTAGAAGAATAAGAAAAATAGATGGCACATGCCAATTAGGGCTCACTGCCCGAGCACACTGCTCATAAGGAGGCACACTGCCTACAAGAGACACACTATCTACAAGATAACAAGTATTACAAACTTGAACTGGAGATTGACATCTTTACCATGCCTAGATCAGTTCCATTTAAGCCCAAAAACTCCTGTCTGCCTTTTGCACTTCTCTTCGCTATATCACTCTCATCACCACAAGACACACTTCAAAATGAATTCACAAACCCTTATTCATACAATGCATCAACTTAGGAACAATCATCTAAGTCGGTAAACACCTACAAGATCATTCACAAGACGTGTAATACATCCGGTCGGCCTGTCTCAGGAAGAACACCAACAACCAGTGGTCTTTACATCAAATCCAAACTCTAACTTCAATGTGAACCACCAATAAGAATTGTACATGATCCAAGGATCACCGAAACCTTTCCTGAGTCATCAAGAACATCCGCACTTTATCAGCTTACTGGAATTCTTCTCTTCTTCATCTAGAACTTCAAGAACACAGTCTATCGCCACTGTCATAATGTAAAAGGTTCTTCTAGACCTCCAAACAATGCACAAATCAAGTTGTCACTTCATAATGACTTCTTCAACACTCCCTCCAATCCGCAGAATGAGAGAATGTAATTCTGGAACTTACTGGACCAAACTGTGACACTCTATCACCACTGAACACCTGCCAAAACCGGTTCTACTTGAGAAAACATAACTTCTTCAGATCTTTATGTGGACCTCTAAAATCTTAACTGGAATATCTCAAGACTCATATCTACAAACCCTTTAATCCTCATCCTCTGATTCACAACCTATTGAGTACTTTTGCCTTCTTCTCATCACTGTTCTTCACTGTTCCTGATGGAGACTAATTTTCTCAATATCCTCGGCACATAGCTCATCCAATCCTTCTTATCAATGCAATATGAGTATGTTGACATCAATGACAACACTGGTTAACCTCATACTTGCAACAATCTCCCCCTTTGTCATTGATGGCAACATATGGTGTGAAAAACTATCAAGACAAAAACTTCTCCTTTATGTCACAGTTCCCCCTATCTTCACATGTCTTCTCTTCCTTTATTGCTCCCCCTTTGATCATCAACCACTTGTTTTTCACATTTCTTCTCTCCCCCTTTGACATCAATGGCAAAGGGCTCATACTTGCAATTCTAACACATCAGAATCATACCAGCTACTTCCCCTTAGTAGCATCTCCCCATCATCAATCTGGATCACAAGATATGACTATGATATCCACCGGACTGATGCACATCAGTGCATCCTAGTTCATCACCGGAGGGGCCATGACCCCTAACTTCTCCCTGAGATACTCAAAAGAGTCCTTGGGAAGAGGTTTAGTAAAAATATCTGCAAGCTGATCCTTGGAGGGCACATACTCCAATCTAACTTCACCCTTGTTCACTTGCTCTCTCAAAATGTAAAATTTGATAGCTATATGCTTGGTCTTAGAATGCAATACCAGATTCTTAGAAATATTTATTGCACTTGAATTATCACAGAAAATTGTGATAGGCTCCTCATATTCTACTTGAATATCTCTTAGCATTTGCTTCATCCACAAAATTTGAGTGCAACTACCTACTGTTGTAATGTATTCTACTTCTGTTGAAGATAGGGATATTGCTTCTTGTTTCTTTCTTAGCCAAGAAACCAACCTTTTTTCCCAAAAGAATGCTCCTCCACTTATACTCTTCCTATCATCCACATCTCCTACCCAATCTGCATCTATATATGCATGAAGAGAAAAGTCATGATCTCTGGGATACCATAGGCCATACTCAACTGTTCCTTTCAAGTACCTAAAAATTATTTTGATTTCCATGACATGAGATTCTCTGGGATCAGCCTGGAATCTCACCACAAGATCAACAGTCTACATTATATCTGGTCTAGTCTGAGTGAGATACAGTAATCCACCAATCATTGATTTGTACTTTGTCTGATTTGTCTTAGGAGAGTCATCATCTTTGCTCAACTTACATCCAATAGCCATGGGAGTGTTCATTGGCTTTGAATCTTCCATTCCAAATTTCTTCAATAGTTCTTTCACATATTTGGTCTGAGAGATAAAGATTCCTTTCTCTATCTGAGTAATTTGTAGACCCAAGAAGAAATTCATTTCACCGAGCATTGACATTTCAAACTCACTTTTCATTTGGTTTGCAAAGGTTTTACACATACTATCTCTTCCTCCAAAGATGATATCATCAACAAATACTTCAACAATCAAGATGTTTTCATGATCAATTTGGAAATATAGGTTACTATCAGCAGTACCTTTATTGAAACCAATCTTCAAAAGATGTTTATCTAGCCTCTCATACCATGCTCTTGGGGCTTGCTTTAGACCATACAGTGCCTTCTTTAATTTACAGACCATATCACCATGCTCAGATAACTGAAATCCATCTGGTTGTTCAATGTACACCTCTTCTTCTAGGTCACCATTCAGGAAAGTAGATTTGACATCCATCTGATACACTTTGAAATCTTTGAAGGCAACAAATGCAATAAATAGTCTGACTGCTTCAACTCTTGCCACCGGAGCAAAGGTTTCCTCAAAATCAATCCCTTCTATTTGAGAGTAGCCTTTGCAGACTAATCTGGCCTTATTTCTGATTACTTCACCAACTTCATTTAGTTTGTTCTAGAAGACCCATTTGGTTCCAATCACATTCTTGTTTCTAGGTCTAGAAACAAGATCCCAAGTGTGATTTTTCTCAATTTGCATTAATTCTTCTTCCATTGCTTTTGTCCAATTTTCATCATTGCATGCTTCATTGATTGTCTTAGGTTCAATCTTTGAAATTAGACAATATTCATCTGAATTTTGAGCAACATTCCTTCTAGTTTACACACCTTTGCTTTTGTCACCTATGATCTAATCTTCAAAGTGGTTCAGTCTTACATACCTTGGAACTTTGGGAGTTTCTTGCACTTCTGCTTCTTGATCATGCTCATTTAGACCTGTCTCTTCTTCTTGATTTACCGGATCAGTTTGAACCTGACTTTCAGAAGAGGATGTATCACCTTGAACCAGAACATCATTTTGATCATCTTCATCATACTCATAAAATCTTGAGGGCTTCTCAATACCTTCATCAACCTTCACATTTGTACTTTCTATCATCTTTCTCAGTCTCTTATTGTAACACCGGTATGCTTTGCTTTGAGTGGAGTAACCCAAGAAAATTCTTTCATCACTTCTAGCATCAAACTTTCCTAGACCTTCATCTCTTTTAATGTAACACTTGCTACCAAATACTCTAAAATATCTCATAGTAGGAGTGATGCCAAACCAAAGTTCACAAGGATTCTTACCGGTATTGCTTCTGATTTAAACTCGATTGAGAGTGTAGACTGCAGTGCTGACAGCTTCTTTCCAAAACATCTGGGGAACATTTGCTTCCATCATCATTGTCCTGGATGCTTCCTAGATGGTCCGGTTCTTTCTTTCAACTACTCCATTCTGCTATGGAGTCCTAGGAGCTGACAACTATCTCTTTATACCATGCTTCTCACAAAAGTCTATGAATTCACCGGATGTGAATTCATGACCTCTATCAGACCTTAGACATTTTAGTTTCAATCCGGCTTGATTCTCTACCATAGCCTTGAAGATTTTGAACTTCTCAAAAGATTCTAATTTCTCTTTCAGAAAGGTAACCCACATCATCCGGGAATGGTCATCAATTAGTAACATGAAATATCTATCACCTTGCATACTCTTGATTCTTGTCAGACCACATAGATCAGTATGAACTAATTCCAATAATCTGGTAGAGGACTGATCCTTGCTTTTGAATGAGACTCTGCTCTATTTACCTAGCTGACATTCTTTGCACAAACTATTTATAGGTTTTATGAACTTTGGAAGATCTCTTACAGCTTGAGTATTACTTATCTTGATGATGTTGTCAAAATTTACATGACACATCCTTCTATGCCATAACCAACTCTGATCAACTTGAACAAATAGACAACTTTTATTAGTACCAACTAGATAGAAGATATTACCTTTTGTTTGAGTACCAGATGCAATCTTAGTTCTAAAACTTTCAAAGATCCTACATCTTCCATTCTTGAACTGGAGATCATAGCCTTTGTCCACCAACTGACCAACACTGAGAAGATTGTGCTTCAATCCTTCAACATACAGTACATTACTAGTTTTGTTCTTTCCATCAAAAGAGATAGTTCCCCTACCTCTGATTCTACCAACAGAATTGTCACCAAACTTTACCATTCCTCCTTCATACCTTTCCAAATCTAAGAACTTGTTCTTGTCACCTGTCATATGGTGAGAGCATCCACTGTCAATAACCCAATCATCCTTTTCTTCAACTTGGGCAGCAAAATCTCTTTCTATAACCTTATGATTGATAGATTTAGGGGATATTGGATCTTCTTCCTTGATGGCAATGAACACCCATTCATTTCCAGATTTATCTCCTATCTCTGATTCATCATCTGTTACTCCTTCATTATCAGCTTCTTCATGAACATAATAACAATTCTTTTGGAACCTTTGTCTGTTAGAATTTGATCTTGTGGATCTTTCTAGACATCTTGAGGCAAAGTGACCAATCTTATTGTAGTTGAAGCACTTAAAGGGTAATTTTCCTTCATACTTACCGGATCCCCTTGGCAGTCTTTTTGCAATGAGGGCTTCAAGTTGAGCTATTTCTGCTTCTTCCTCTTCCATGTCTTTTCTTGCTTGATCATACCATGACAGCTTCCTTGAAGAGTTTTCTCCCGGATCAAATCTTTGTTTGCCTTTCACATAGGCACTGGCTTTGAATGCAGATTCAGTCTTGGGGGGATCATCTCCAAACTTGGTCATTTCAAATGCAGCTAGTTTGCCAACCAATTGGTCTCTTGTGACAGTTATATGGGCTCTGAATTCATCAATGGCAGCAACCTTGATTTTGTAGGTAGCAAGAAGGGATCTAAGAATTTTGCAAACAATCTCATTTTCATCCAAAACTCCACCAACATTCCTAATTCCACACACCAACTCATTTACTCTTGGCATAAAGGTAGTGATATTTTCATCATCTCTCATCTTCAATCTTTCAAATTTCCCTTTGAGACTCTGCAACCTTGCACTCTTAACAAACTCATCTCCTTCATGCAGAAGTTCCAGTTTAATCCAGATCTCATAGGCAGTTGGTAGGTCAATAACATTTGAGAGCTCTAAGTTAGTTAATGCACTTAGAAGAGCCTCTTTAGTCTGCAGAATGTTTTCAGCATCTTTGATTTCATTTAGAGTTGTCAAACCAGCATGTGGAGGTGTATATGCTTTTGTGACCATGGACAGGTACGCCTTTCCCATACACTACAAGTGACATTTCATGTAATCTTTCCAAAGAGTGAAGTTGGTTCCATCAAACTTTGGACTATCCTTCTTGTATGACGACATCCTAGATCTCCTCAAGCAATTAAGCTCCTTTTAGAGGAACTTGGCTCTGATACCAATTGTTGATAACTGAGAGGGGGGTGAATCAGTTATCCTTAATTTGCTTTCAGTTCAAACACTTAAATCCACTTTGTTAATCAATAGCATAGCAATTAATCATTCATGAAAGCATAAGACATAAACACCAGAGTAGATACACATCAACACATGAAACACCAAGATTTTGACGTGGAAAACGTAATTAAGGGAAAAACCACGGGGTGATTAACCCAAGGATTATTCTCTATTAGAAGAATAAAAAAAATGGATGGCACATGCCAATTAGGGCTCACTACCTGAGAACATTGCTCACAAGGAGGCACACTGCCTACAAGAGACATACTGTCTACAAGATAACAAGTATTACAAACTTGAACTAGAGATTGACATCTTTACCATGCCTGGATCAGTTCCATTTAAGCCCAAAAACTCCTGCTCTGCCTTTCGTACTTCTCTTCTCTATATCACTCTCATCACCACAAGACACACTTCAAAATGAATTCACAAAACCTTATTTATACAAGGCATCGATTTAGGAACAATCATCTAAGTCAGAAAACACCTACAAGATCATTCGCAAGACGTGTAATACATCCGGTCGGCCTGTCTCAAGAAGAACACCAACAACTAGTGGTCTTTACATCAAATCCAAACTCTAACTTCAATGTGGACTGCCAATAAGAATTGTACATGATCCAAGGATCACCATAACCTTTCCTGAGTCATCAAGAACATCCGCACTTTATCAGCTTACTAGAATTCTTCTCTTCTTCATCCAGAACTTCAAGAATACAGTCTGTCGCCACTGTCATAATGCAAAAGGTTCTTCCAAACCTCCAAACAATGCACAAATCAAGTTGTCACTTCACATTGACTTCTTCAACACTCCCTCCAATCCGCAGAATGAGAGAATGTAATTCTAAAACTCACTGGACCAAACTGTGACACTCTGTCACCACTGAACACCTGCCGGAACTGGTTCTACTTGAGCAAACATAACTCCTTTAAATCTTCATGTGGACCTCTAAAATCTTAACTGGAACATCTCAAGACTCATATCTACAAACCCTTTAATCCGCATCCTTTGATTTGCAACCTATTGAGTACTTTTGTCTTCTTCTCATCACTATTTTTCACTGTTCCTGATGGAGACTAATTTTCTCAATATCCTCGGCACACAGCTCATCCAATCCTTCTTATCAATGTAATATGAGTATGTTGACATCAATGACAACACTAGTTAACCTCATACTTGCAACATCTTTCCACTATATAGCAGCATGTCCTTTCAACTTTGTCTTTGCAAATTTCACCTTCTCTTAATCTTCAATTTCTTCATAATCAAAGTATTCTTCCATATCATTTATCCAGTCAATCAATTCTTCAGGATTCAAATTACCAGTATAGTTTGGTACATCAACTCTAGGTCTCTTTCCAATCTTTGAAATAGCTCACAACATATTTATTTGATTTGATTCTTCCTCTTCATTACCTTCTAGGGTTTCACCAGTTTGTTCAGCAGATTGGAATTCCTCTTCATCATAACTTTCAACATTAGGTCTCAGCATCAATCCTCTTCACCTATCTTCTTCAACAACATCCAAATAGATTAGCATTGTTCTCATCAATTCCATCATTTCATCCATTTTATTATCCATTGTACCAATAGGAGGAACTCTTCGCAGTGACATCTTCCTAGTATCAAGTGCAAACTACCTTAGGTTCAGTGATCAGGCTACAAGCGACAACAACCTCTAAATCAGCGATCGGTTGCGCACAAGTAACCTACCTCAGATTGATGATCTACTTACAACAAGATCTTATGGAAACCCCTTCGCCAATTCACTCCAAAGAATCAAACTTTCGCTCTAATATGACTTGGTTCAGTCACGGTAGGAGGGTTCATAGAATGAACTGTCCAGACCGTGCAGTAAAAGTAAACACAATGGAAACAACTTAAGAAAATGGAACAAATGCAGATTCAATCATTTAGTATATCAAAGAATTTAAATACAACTTGGCTGACATGTGGGCTCACAATATGGGCTCAAAGGCCTGATTACAGACATGCACAATGTAAGGCTTTAAAGCTCCTTCGCATAAATCTAAACTATTAGATATTTCTTATGTGAATAGCTACTTTCCTAAGGATCTATTACATCAATATATATCCTTTCCAGACTAATAGATTCCTCCGTGTCGGCTAAGGAAGGTCACAAAATCCAATGAAGAGTTGTAACATGTTCACAAATAGGTCAAACCTAACTTCATAGAACACTTCCTTAAATGAATGGAACAATGTGTAGAACTTTGGGAAAGGTTGGCCATGAACCAAAAGACATTGAATGATGTGTCATTGAGATCTGCAAGTCAAGGAATGATCTGCAAGCCTTCTACTTCAGCTGATTATCAGGAACTACCAGGATGCTCTGCTCTGAGAAAATAGTTGATCTTCTGGCAGTGATATCTTTCCGGTAACTAATCCAAATGCTCTGAATTCTTGATATGATGTAGATGAAAGAATGTAGATGCTAAGTCCAGATCCATAAGATGTGAATTGCCAAAACCAGATGACAAGCTGAAACTACTTCTAACTAAACTGCCTGAACAAAACTAAAAAATGAAAGAACTGAAATGCAAACAAACTAAAATGCAAATGTTTTTGGTTGATGCAAGATTACTCTTGAACCAAGGATACTCCTGTATTAACCTTTTGATAGTAAGCCTTCTTTTGGTAGTGAGCCACCCTTCGGCAATGAGCCTTTCTTTGTAGTGAGCAATTTGGGCAGTGATCCCTAAGGGCAGTGAGCCCTGTAGGTAGTGAGCCTTTGATTTTTGGTACTATTATAACTTATATATCTTGTGGACTAACATCCACCATGATTTTTCCCTTAACAAGGTTTTTCATGTAAAAATCTGGTGTCACTTATGTATGATCTTGCAAATGTGTTTATGTTTTTGATTATATAAATGGCAAAAGAGGGTGTCAATCCCATAACAGTAAAGCCAAAAAGGCACACCAAAAACTATAATAGTTTAAAATAAACCATTAGATTTTAAGTTAAAAACAAGTAGGCCAAAACAAATAGAAACAATAGAAATAACAAAACCAATAGATCAATAGCAGACCAACAGAAAGACACAAACAAGCCACCAATGACTAATTAAACATGTTGTCCCAGTCATCGACCAGGAACTGGAACATGTCTTGGTAGTCCTTCAACTTCTTTCCTTTCTTGCCAGTGTCATCTAGCTCTGCCTCTTGAAGAATAGCCAAGGTCATGGCAGAGATGTGAAATGTGTTTATGTTTCTAAATTTATGCTTTGATGATTTAATCATAGCAAACAGTGGAAACGTGTTTAATGTTTTAAGGTGGAGAATTAATTAAAGATTTGAGACAACTGATTGACCCCCCTCTTAGTTGTCTATTTCATTTCAACAATTGGTATTAGAGCCAAGTTCCTCACAAGAAATTTTAACAGCTTGAGGAAGATCTAGAATGTCTTATAAGAAGGAAGCTCTACATTTTGATGGGACAAATTATGCTCTTTGGATGGTATAAATGAAAATCCATCTTCTTTGTCTTGGTTATAAAGTATGGAAAGATGCAGAAAAAAATATACCGTGCCTCCAAATGGTTTGATGACTTAAGATAAAATCAAAGAATATGAGGTGGATGTCGAAGCAAAGGATGCTCTGTTAAGTTCCTTAAGTGACTCAGTGTTGACAAAACTTGTAGATCTTGAAATTACAAATGAGGTATGGGAGAAGCTAAAAAATATGTATGAAGGAGATGACTCTGTGAAGGAAGACAAGCTACAAAGTTTGAAAGTGAAATATGAGGGTTTGAAGATGAATGAAGATTAAAACATAACAACCTTTATGCAAAGAGTGGATGAACTTGTCACTGGGATAAAGGGTATGCGAGGAACTCTCGGTGATAGGGAAGTTGTGATGAAAATTATCATATCACTACCAAAGTCTTACAGTCACAAGGTAGCTACAATTGAAGAATTTATGACTGTAAAAACTATTGACAGAGATCAGCTACTTGGTAAGCTTACAGCATTTGAGATGAGAGAATTTGGTGATGCCCTACCTAAAGTTGAATCAACTTTTAAATCCAGTAGTTTAATTGAGACCTCCAGAGCTGAGAAATATAGAGTGGATGATGAATTTGAAGAACTTGAAGCCAACTTCGTCAATAGACTTCAAAGAGGCTTTAGTAAGTTCAAAGAAAAATTACCTTTCAAATGTTTCTCTTGTGGTAAAGTACACCATTATGCTTCTAGATGCCCTGAAAGAATTGAAAGGAATAAGAAGATATATGAAAGCATGCCTAGAGTTCCAAAGAAGTGTTACTATGTCATAGATTTTAATGATGAAGGAGTGACTGATGATGAATCTAATGATGCTAGTACTAGTGCAAATGAATGCCTATTTATTTCTATTAAAGAAGATCATGTGACTACTAATTCTACTAGTTGTGTGAAGGATGAAAAACTAGTAGAAGAAAGTGCTTTGGTTGTTCAGGTTGAGAAAGATAAGGATGAATGGATTATTGATAGTGGATGCTCTCATCACATGACCAGTGACAAAAGTAAGTTTGTGTGTCTAGAAAAGTATGATGGTGGACTGGTTAGCTTTGGGGATAATGCAGCTGGTAAGATTTGTGGAAAAGGATCTATTTCATTTGATATAAAGCATAATACTGACAATGTTCTATATGTGAAGGGTTTGAAGCATAACCTTTTGAGTGTTGGTCAGATGTGTGACAAAGGATATGATCTAAGATTTAAAGACAATGAGTGCAAGATCATGGAAAGCTCCAGAACTGTGATTGCTATTGGTAAGAAGACAAATGGTAACATCTATCAATTGAAAGGAACAAATGATTATTATTTATTGGCTTAGGTAGATAAAAGTTGGTTGTGGCATAGAAGGATGTGTCATATAAACTTTAATAGTCTGGTAAAAATAATCTCAAGTCAGGATGTGAGAGATTTATCAAAACTTGTGAAACCTTCCAACTCAATTTGTAAGGAATATCAGTTGGGAAATCAGATAAGGACAATCTTCAAGAGAAAAGAACAATTTTCTACCGGTTTGTTGGATCTAGTGCATATAGATCTCTGTGGTCCTACAAGGGTGAGAAGTCTACAAGGTGACAAGTATTTCATGTTTCATATTAATGCTTATTCTAAAATGACTTGGGTTACTTTTCTAAGAGATAAATCAGAAGCCCTAGAGAAATTCAAATCTTTCAAGGTAATGGTTGAAAATGAAATAGATTTGAAGATCAAATACTTAAGATCTGATAGATGAGGTGAGTTTACATCAAATGAATTTAATATTTTCTATGAAGAGCATGGGATAAAAAGACAACTATATGCACCTAGGACTCCTCAACAGAATGGAGTTGTGGAAAGGAAGAACTAGACAGTTCAGGAGGTTGCTAGGCTAATGATGAAGGAAGAAGGTCTGCCAGAATTCTTTTGGAAAGAAGCTATTCACACTACTGTCTACATTCAAAATGGAGGTCAAGTGAAAGGTAATGGTACTAAAACTCCCTATGAATTGTGGTATGGAAGAATTCTCACAGTAAAATATTTCAATGTTTTTGGAAGCAAATGTTATATCAAGAGAGATGAAGATCTAGGAAAGTTTGATGCAAGATGTGATGAAGGAATCTTTCTTGGATACTCTACCAAGAGTAAGGCTTACTAGTGCTATGACAAGAGGCTGAAAAATACTGTTGAGAGTGCAAATGTGAAGGTAGATGAAGGCAAAGGAAGAATATCATACCTAAGTTGTTATGAACCAGATGAACTTGTGACTATAGAAATTGAAGAAAAATAGGAGCAAACAGACAGTCATGATGAAGAAGATGCTCCAAAAAGTACTATCAAGACTCCCAAGACAAAGGTGTGCTAACAAGAAGAAGAGTTGCAGAAGAACAAGTTAATTACTATTTGCTTTCAAAAATTGAACAAAAAATGTGAATGAAGCATGCAATGATGAAAATTTGGTAAAGGCAATGGAGGAAGAGCTACTGTAGATAGAGAAGAATGAAACATGGGAATTAGTTCCCAGACCTACTAAAAAAAATTCATTGGAACTAAATGGGTCTTCATGAACAAGTTGAATGAAAATGGAGAAGTTGTAAGGAATAAAGCAAGACTTGTATGCAAAGGATATTCTCAAATTGAAGGGATAGATTTTGAAGAAACCTTTGCCCCAGTAGCTTGGATTGAAGCAATTAGAATGTTTCTGGCACATGCAACTCACAAAGATTTTAAGGTATATCAAATGGATGTAAAATCTACCTTCCTGAATGGTGAACTAGAAGAAGAAGTTTACATTGAGCAACCAGATGGATTCCAATTGTCAAATCAAGGAGATATGGTATGTAGGTTGAAGAAAGCTTTATATGGACTCAAACAAGCTCCTAGAGCCTAGTATACAAGGTTAGATAGGTATTTATTGCAATTAGGATTTAGTAAAGGTATTGCAACTAGTAATCTATACTTCAAAATCAATGACGATCAGATCTTAATTGTTGAAGTCTTTGTTGATGACATTATCTTTAGAGGGAATGAAGGTATGTGCATAAGGTTTGTGAGTGAGATGAAAAGTGAATTTGAAATGTCCATGTTTGGTGAAATGAACTTCTTCTTAGGTCTGCAAATCAATCAATCAGATAAAGGAATCTTGATTACTCAGTCTAAGTATTTGAAGGAGTTGTTGAATAAGTTTGGGATGGAGGACTCCAAACTAGTAAGCACTCCCATGGTGACTGGTTGCAAATTAAGCAAAACTGATGATTCACTTTTAGAAAATCAGAAAAGGTATAGATCCATGATTAGAGGATTGCTTTATCTAACCCAAACCAGACCTGATATTATGCATGCAGTCTGTCTTGTGGCAAGATTTCAAGTAGAGCCTAAAGAGTCACATGTGATGGCAGTCAAGAAGATATTGAAATATTTGAAGGGCACACTAGAGCATGGCTTGTGGTATCCAAAGGACAATGATTTCACTCTCAAAGAATACACATATGCTGAATGGGACGGAGATATGGATGAAAGGAAAAGTACTAGTGGATGAACATTCTTCTTGGGAAGCCGATTGATTTCATGGTTGAGCAAGAAGCAAAACTCAGTCTCCTTGTCCACTGCAGAAGTAGAGTACATTGCAGTAGCATGTAGTTACACTCAAGTGTTGTGGATGAAATAGATATTCAGAGACATTAGAGTTGTGTATGAAGATCCAGTTGCAATCCTCTGTGACAATACAAGTGCCATAAACATATCCAAGAATCTGGTGATACACTCAAGGACAAAACATATATCCATAAGATATCACTTTTTGAGAGACAAGGTGGCAGAGAATGAAGTCAAGTTGGAGTATGTATCTACAAAAGATCAGATTGCAAACATTTTCACTAAGCCCTTGCCTAAGGATAATTTTGAGTATCTCAGAGAAAACTTAGGGGTCATCACCCCACCTGCTCTGAACTAAGGCACACAAAAGTACATCAATCTGGTGGTACTTATAGTTTCATTCTTTAAACTGGATTGATGATTTGGTAGCCACATCTCAAGGGGAGTAGCTAATGAGATCCGTAAGTATTGTAGCATTTAGGGGGAGCAATAAAGAAAAAGTAAGGTTAGAGAAAAAGATTGGTTCTGTCAGAGTAGTAGAATGCAAGTATGTGCCCTTTACCATTGATGTCAAAGGGGGAGAGAAATCATGTGAAAAACTTAGAGAGGAAGAGTGCAGATGTGTAAAGAGTAAGGGGAGAATCTTTCCTTGATGGTAGTTAGAGTTTTTCACATCATATGTTTCCATCAATGACAAAGGGGGAGATTGTTGCAAGTATGTCCCTAATTAGTGTTGTCATTGATGCTAACATATCTGTATTGTCATTGGTGTCAACTATATCCTTATCTTTGGATTGATTAGAAGCCTTATATGTTGACATTGAGAAAATTTGCCCCTCTAGAAGAAATAGTGAGTTGCAGTAAATTGTAGAAAAGACAGTGTGTTGATGCTAAAAGAACAGTGCGAAGATTGCTCTGCATTTCTTGTTGATTGAATATCTTGGTCTATAGATTGGACAATATTTAAAGGCATGTCTGAAGATGCTACATTCCAAGTTTGAGCCTCCAGTTTGAAGAATTAAGGAAGTTGTGTTCACCAGAGTAAAACCTGCTTTTTCTGTTCATTCTCTGGTGTCTAGGAGAAAGTATTTTGCTCTGCATTGCTCCGCAGTTATGTGTTTTGGTCTATAGTTATAGAGTGATGTCTTGGATGATGATATGCACCTACAATTTTAATGGTTCATGATTTGGTAGTCCGTAAGTGATCTTTCTTTAATGACAGTTGATGATAGTTGAGTTCTTATGCTCTGAGAGGAGAAATCTCATGGTTCGAGTGGTTAGATGTTGTGTGAATGTTCTTGGTGACTACAATGTGCTTGTGGATGTATCTTGATTGTGTTCCTACCTTTACATTGGTCCACATTAAGAAATTGAGATCATGTTTGAATATTATTCCTAGATAATGTAGCGTGTAACCAGTCTTAGCTGACTTGGTTAATTCCAGTGTTTGCGGAGATCCATTGAAAAGTGTAGAAGCATGTCATGGCATGGAAGATCATGTTTGAGTCCCAGCTAAGGAATGGAGTGATTCACATACATCTTTACTACATTTCCTTAGCATAATTTTGTATTAGGTCAAGACCTATTTTGTAAATGTTTGTAATGCCAATCTTGGAGATTGTTCCAACAGTTGATGTTTGTGATGCCGACCTTGATGTTCATTCCAAGGTTGATGTAGTGTATAAATACTTGTAATTGAGTTGTGAAAATGTGTCCTTGAGTGAAGATGCGAAGAAAAATTGAAGGTAGCAAAGTAGAGCAGAGGTGTTTGTGCTTCAATGGAACTGAACCTTGGCATGTAGTAGATGTTGTTATCATAGTTCAAACTTTTGGCAGTGAGCCTTCTTTTAGTAGTGAGCCACCCTTTGGTAGTGAGGCTTTCTTTGTAGTGAGCAATTTGGGCTATGAGCCCTAAGGGCAATGAGCCTTGTAGGCAGAGAGCCTCTAGTTTTTGGTACTATTATAACTTACATATCTTGTGGACTAACATCCACCATGGTTTTTCCCTTAACAGGGTTTTCCACGTAAAAATCTGGTGTCACTTGTGTATGATCTTGCAAATGTGTTTATGTTTCTAAGTTTATACTTTCATGATTTAATCATAAAAAATAGTGGACAGGTGTTTAATGTTTTAAGGTGCAGAATTAATTAAAGATTTGAGACAACTGATTCACCCACCCCTCTCAATTGTTTGGTTCATTTCAACAATGACTGTGTTTTGACATATATTACTATCTCAAATAGAGGTAATTGCTAGTTCATGCTTCTCATGGTATTTTATAAGGACATCTTTAGGCTGTCTTTCCAAGATGATATTGTAGACTACTCTTACTATTGCTGATTGTTATCACAAACATTGTGACTGTCACCTCTCCATTTCTTCTTTAGTATTGACTGCTCCTCTAAATGTTGTCCATTGTGCATATGACTATGTGACTGATATACACTGTGGATAGTGTGCCTTTCATCTACTATCACCTGCAGTCTTTCATAACTACTCTTTGCCAAGTCTATGTGTTGTTGCGTCATGACTGCTATACCCCTTTCTTCCCCTCATGCATGCTATGTGTGAGGGGGGAACTAGGTTATTCAAATCAATGAAACATGAAACCCAAACATCTACAAAATATGAAGATAAAGGAAGATTAAAAACAATGAAAAATAATGATACCTTCACCTATTACCTTTCGCCTTCTATAGCTTGCCTATCTCTCTTTGATCTTGATAATAAAAGCCCTCAGAAGCTTTTGCTTGCTTGCTTGTTTAAAGATGACATAGAGTGAATGGCTGTGATACTTGTGTATTTGAAGATGAGCTTCAAATATAGAAATGGATTATGAATGAGGATGCTCAAATGGATGTAGGGGTGCCAAAGGTATGCCAATATCTATGTAGCATAAGTTTACACAAAATCCAGATATGAAATGAAGAAGGAGAGGGTGGTATTTATAGAAAAAGGTGAGGGAAGATCAATGGTTTAGAAGAAAAGGAAAGATCAACAGAGGAGGGTTGTTGAGGAACGTGCAACAAATGGAAGAAAGACATGTGTCATTCGAAAAGCAACTTTGTTGAGTTAACTCCTCTCTTGATGAGGATGAGATTTGATTTTTTTAAATTAGAATTTATTTTTCTAATTTAAGAGAAAGTTTGCTTTAAAGATGCTTTAAAAGTGATTTTACTTTTGCAACTCAGAGTTTTGCTTTTGTGTGACAAGAGGAAAGTTATTTTTGGAAAATAAGAATGATTTTTCGAAGAGATAAGAAAGCATAATTAAATAAAAAATTTATTTAATTATTTTTGTGGATATTTGAGAAGAATAAATAAAATATAGAAATATATTTTATTTTGTGAGGATTTTAGATTTTATTTAAATAAAATTTGCATTTTATTTAAATTTGGAAGAATAAGAGATCTTAATTAAATAATTAAAATTATTTAATTATTTTAGAAGAATGAAGTTGGTGTAAGTGATTTTAATTAATTAAATAAATATGTTTATTTAATTAAATGGGAGAAAGTGAACCACATAAATAAATAAATTTATTTATTTATTGGTAGAAGCATACGAAGGATGAAATAAATATTTAAAATATTTATTTAAGCAGAGTCATGTCAATTTTAGGTGTATACATTTTTCCCCTCTTTGATGCAATGTGTTTTATCACATTGTTTCAAAGAATAAGAATTTTTGACAGTGATACATGCCTCAGTCTACCCCTAATGCAAGTTTAACGATAGGATGCCCCCTCGGGAGATTGGATGGGAAGAAGACAGAAGGGCGTGAGACGGACAATCTCACGAAGAAGAAGGTGAAGAATGGGTTAAGGTGGAGAAAACAGGATGTGGTTCAGAGAAAAAGACATGGGAAGTAGCCACATACATCATGCAGTCAGGTATGGGTCATTTGCTATATATAGGAGCTGGGTCCACATATTCTATTGATTTGTACACTTGTCCATAGTTGATTTGTCCTCTAGAGAGCTTAGGAGAGCATGGCAGCCAGAGAGTTGGATATTCCGCGCGAGGAGCATCAGTTTGAGAGGATTCAACGATTTGATCGGCCAGTAGAGGCAGGACCTTCGGTATGTGTTTCTTCAAAACTTGACAAAAGTCAATTTTTATGCGTATTAATGGCTAGGGAATCCAATTGAGACAGATGTACAAAAACACCCGTTTTGCACATATGCACGCCAAAATGGCGCATGCGTTGCAAAATAGCACATTTATGCTGCGAAGTGGCATGTGTTCTTTTTGTGCATTTGAGTCATGAATGTGCGCTTTTGTCACTATTGCGCATTTGAGCGATGAACAGGTGCATATGTCTGAAAGTTGTGTGTTTGACTCTTGAATAGGTGCATTTGACAGAGTTGCGCATGTGAGTCATGAAATGGTGCATTTGTTGGGAAGCTGCGCATTTGATATGGGAAGTGGCGCATGTGCCAGAATGGCGCATACATGATAGAGAGTGGCGCATTCATGGTGAATTGGCACTTTTGATATGAAACGATGCATTTGCCACATGGATTGGTGCATTTGCACTTAGGAAAATCAGTTGACTTTAACGAAATTAACCCAATTGGCATCCTGATCGATGCGTCAATTGATTAGCGATCTCTGAGATTTCTAAGAATCTAGTCGAGAGATGATATGCTATTTTGATTAATTTGATATGTTAAGCCAATGATAGGATAGCTTGATTGCTCTGAGTAGGTCTGATATGGATATGGATTTCACTGACGATATGCGTTACTTGGTTGCAGGGGGATATTCAGAATGTTCTTACATCGCGTGAGCAGTTTCCATTGCCATTATTGCAGTGATATATGCTGACCGAGCTAGAGCGGGAGGCTCTAGGTGCTATGGGTTTGTATCATGTGCTCTTCATGCCCGAGGTTTGCATGAACTGGGCAATGGTGACTGCGGCTGTGGAGTGATTCCACAGCGAGGATGGGACCTTCCATCTTCCGACGAGAGAGATGGCCATTACTTTGGAGGATGTCTATCGGATTCTGCACCTCCCTATTCAGGGAGAGTTGGTTGAGTACAAGTCACAATGTGACGCTGGGCTGGAGGAGTGCAGGCATGTTTTTGATGATCCAGAGTTGGCGGTGGAGGAGATCTCGTGGCAGGACATGCTTGACTGCTATGACTACTTCCCGGGCATAGTGGCTAGACTGATCGGTGGCGTAGTATGCCCCGATAGGAGAGCGCATGGCTTCCCCATTGGCTGGGGATGGGTGTTGGAGAGTATGATCACAGACGGGACCTGGTATGCTTGGGGTGTGTGCATGCTTGCCCACCTATATAGAGACATGCATCAGGCAGTGTACCACCGAGGCTCTGGTTTATCAGCAGGCGCGTCTCTCTTACAGTTTTGGTTGTGGGAGCACATTGCGATCACACGGCCGATGTGTGTTTTTCACAGGTAGAGGGGTGACCCCTATAGTTATGGCTATGCAGGTGTGATTTCTCAGCACAGGCTGGGGAAGCTTGAGTATTGGAGGCATGCCTTTGATGGACTAGATGCAGTTGTCTGGCGGCCGTATATTGACTGCGAGGTGTGGGATGACGAGGTAGATGAGCTGCCTTATTGCTTCCAGACGAGATGGCTTATTGGCAGGACTCGATACATTTTAGAGCGACAGATTGTAAGTCAAGTTCAGAGACAGTTTGGCTGTGTACAGGGCAGACCGTAGGGTGAGGCACGCTTTGCCAGGACTCACGCAGAGAGGTATAGGTGGGGTCCTGTGGCATCTTATGAGGAGGCATTGGCTAATTTTCAGTAGATTCTCTATGCAGTCTGGCCGATGAGGAGAGACATAGTAGATGCTGGCATGACACCAAACTATGAGGAGTGGTTCGCGGCACACCCATTTCTGAGGTATTCAGGGCCAGGAGAGTTAGCTCCTCGTATAGATGAGGGCGATTCAGACGATGTGGGTGCAGCTGGCAGGGGGAGAGGAGGATGGAGGAGGAGGAGAGATCATGGAGATGATGGGAGAGAGAGACAGAGGCAGAGGGTCAGAGAGGGGCTTGTGGGCCAGCAGGCAGTTGGACAGGCACAGGTTCAGGGGCCAGTCTAGCTAGAGGTAGCACAGAGATAGATGCCACCGCTGCAGCAGGTGGTACAGGGAGAGGTGCCAGCATAGCAGGTGGCACAGGCAGAGTAGGTTCCACAGCCTGATGTGCATCAGCAGGTTATGGTCTCGCTACAGAGCCAGATTAGGCAGTTGAGGGCTCATCTGAGAGCTGCGAAGTCTCGGAGAGAGTCAGATGCGACTCAGATATCAGAGCTGATGTGGGAGAGAGATGTAGCCTTAGCTAGCATGCGGGCTATGAGGTCAGACAGAGATGCAGCCGTGATGGCCATGGGCACAGATGGGACTTCTAGTTTTTTGGTTTCACAGGTGCAACAGGCACATGCACAGGTGGTCCAGGTGCAGGGTGAGCTTACTAGAGCTCAGGCACAGGCTCAGTACTATACAGGTTTATATCACAGAGCTGTGTCAGTGGAGCATCGTGCCCCTAGCTTCAGGAGCCAGTTAGAGGCATTCTAGCGGGCAGGTGGTTCTTGGTCTGTAGGCTCAGTGAGGGGTCCCCAACAGTCAGGGGGAGGCAAAGGAGAGGCTAGTGTAGGGAGCAGTGTCCCCCAACAGCAGGGTTAGACAGATCTAGATACTTGTACTAGTTTTGATTGTATCGTAGCACATTTGTGATAGAGGGCTCAGATAGCCGATATATGTACTTTTATTCTAAGAGATGTATCACCATTTTTTGTATACATTTATGACATGACTCTGAGACAGAGATTGTAATATATTGTACATTTGGACATGTGTTTGATGTTTATGTGATGATGTTGTTGTTTCCTGATCTATATGCATGGGCTATATATGTGATGCTTTGATGTTTATATGCTATGGATGCATCTTGTCTTGTGATGTGTTATATATGATGCGTACTAAATGAATGATTTTGATTTATGCAAATGCTAATGTGGATGGATATGATTTATGCAGTTCTATATGTATGTGACCTATGTTTTTTTTATTTTCTTTGGATATGATATATGGATGCACATGTATGTGGATGACCTAAAAAAAATGTATGGAAATTGATCTAATTATGTAAATGACTATCTCATGTGATGTGATATGCAATCTATGCTATGTTTTTGATATGTCCAAATGTACTCAATCGACACAGGTGATGACATAGAAGGAAGAAGAGATGAAGCAATACTAACTTTCGTTGGATATACTATAGGATTGATTTATGGCATGGATGATATGGATTTGCTAGATATGAGACAGATACATATTTGGATTTTTCATCTTTTGCAAGGCTTTTTATTTTCCTCATTGGGCACTTTTTGGTATTTTTCACTTTTTGAAATGTGGTAAGAAGATACAAGCATCTAGGTATAATTAAACCGAGATGACCTGAGTATGTCTTACTTGGATTTTGATATAGCAAGTTGATACAAGCATCTAGTCAAACTTGAATCTAGATGACCTGAGTACTTCTTGCATTTTAACAGACAAGGATTGCCTCATTTCATGTTTAGACCTCGGAGTCCTCGATGATCTTTTGTTGATCACGTCGTTAGACATAAGTTGTCACATTACTAAAGTTTAATCCACAAGCAGTAGACAAAGAAAAATTATGCCTCCATCCTAGAATATCTAGCTTTTGGCATCCTTGAGTAGCATAGGAAGACATAATGACAAAAATCAAAGACTTTGTTAAGTTAACCTGTTCATAAAACATTCTTGCATTAGATGTGCCTTTTTGCCATAATTGATATAGAATTATCTTGAGGGTTTTGACACGGTGCTGCACTTTGTTTAGGATAGGTTGATTTTTTGAGCCAAGGACTTTTGTTGTTGGGTAGCTTGCTTTGTTGCTCTTGCTTGTCTAGTGAAAGGTATCACAATCCTTTATTGGTATCCTCTTAGAAAAATGGCATTCAAGAATCCACATCCGCAACTAGGTCGAGGAGTTGCCCCCAGTGTAGACAAGGATCGACTTATTGTGAGTGAGATGATAGATAGACATGGAGAGACGGACCCTAAGGGACTGACCTAGTGCCTCAGGGGCTCATTGCTAAATGGCCTTGCCTATGTGATGACATAGAGGCAATGTAGTTTGGGGTAAACCCTAGCAAACCTAAGACCTAGACGATGGCAAAGTGGTGCAAAAAGGAGCACGGACTTAGATTGACAGAAGGACTAGATATGGGATGGATGAGACAGTGGAGTGATAACTCAGTGGTGACCTAGTTCGACAATGGTTCAAAAGACTAGTTCAAGATGAACGAGATGAAGGACACGAGATACGAAGTTGAAACAGATGGAGGAAGTGGTTTATCGTAGATAGCACTTATTTACCAGGTTTTCACCACTTGCTTTTATTTGCATGAGAAGCTAAAAGTACACATGACGCCTGTTTGCCAGGTTTTCACCATGGTACCTATCCTAGGCGCCTATTTGCCAGGTTTTCACCGTAGGACGATTTTTTTTTTAAATTATTTTCTCATTTTTTTTATTTTTTTGTTCTATTTTTTATCGCTTTTTCAATTTTTTTTTGGATTTTTTCAGGACTCCCTTACATTGGGGTTTTCAGGTATAGAACTTGCAAAGGTGCATACTGTTGATAGGATCATCGAACAGTTCACCTTCAGACGTAGCCAATTGATATGCCCCCGATCCATAAGCTGTGATGACGACATAGGGACCCAGCCAGTTAGGTTCAAACTTTCCTTTCTTTTCTCTGTCTTGCTGATTTCTAGGATTTTCTCTTAGGACTAGGTCACCGACTTGGAATATATGGGGTTTTACTTTGTGATTGTAGCTTCTGGACATGCATTGTTGATATGCTTTCAAGTGGTTAAAGACCTATTGCCTTCGCTCTTCGAGCAGCTCTAATTCTTGGAGTCAAGTTACTCTGTACTCTTCATCTGATATGAGACCTTTTAATGAGACTCGGAAGGATGGGATCTCGACTTCAATGGGCAAGATAGCTTCAAATCCATAGACTAGGGAGTATGGTGTTACACCTGTGGGTGTGCGAATGCTTGTGCAGTAGGCCCATAGTGCGGGATTTAGTTGGACATGCCAGTCACGACCGGCATCATTGACAATCTTCTTTAGGATTTTTAAAATGGTTTTATTTGATGCCTCAGCTTGGCCGTTACCTTGTGGGTAGTAAGGAGTTGAGAAGAAGTGTTGGATATAGAATTTGTCACATAGTTCCCTGACATCTTGGTTTTTGAAGGGTCATCCGTTATCCGTGATAATGGACGAAGGGACACCGTAGCGACAAATGATATAGTTCAGGATAAATGAGGCAATCTGTTTGCCTATGATGTTGGCTAAGGGCACAGCTTCAATCCACTTCGTGAAGTACTCTGTGATAGTGATAATGAATTTATGGCCACTTGAGGAAGGAGGGTAGATCTTGCCCACTAAGTCGAGTCCCCACTGACAGAAAGGCCAAGGAGTTGTCAACGGCTGTAGCTCTTGCGTTGGTGCGTGTATCAGGTTCCCATGGATTTGGCACTTTTTACATTTCTTTACAAATTGATAGGAGTCTTGTTCCATTGTTGGCCAATAGTATCCCATGCGTATGAGTTTCTTGGCTAGGGTAGGGCCACTAGAGTGAGCCCTGCATATTCCATGGTGTATTTATCTTAGAGAAGTTTGATATTCCTCTCTATCTAGACACCTAAGGAGAGTACCATCAAGACCTCGGTGATACAGGGTGTTAGCGACAATGGTATACTGGGATGCCTGCCAGATGAAGGTTCTTTTCTAGTTATGGGAGAGGTCGGGTGGGAGGGTATTCTCTTTTAGATAGGCAAATATTTTACCATAGAGAGGGGAATCGGTTCCTACGATGTGGCATATGATATGAGAATCTGGAGTGTCATAAGCAAGACAGGAGACTGGCTCTACTAAGAACTCATATCGTGTTTGATTGCCTAGAATGTTGAGGAGAGATGTGATTGTAGCCATTGCGTCTGCAGCTTTATTCTTGATCCTTGGTATCTATTCAAATGATATCTTGATGAAATATTCCTTGAAGTCATCTACCATTCATTTGTAAGGAATCAATTTCTCATCCTTTGTTTGGTAGTCGTCATTTACTTGGTTGATGACCAGTTGTGAGTCACCATAGACTTGAACTTCCTTGATGTTCCACTCAACTACTACCTTGATACTGATGACCAGAGCCTCGTATTCTGCTACATTAGTGCAAGGGAACATTAATCTGTATGACTTTGGAATAGTGTCACCATTAGGTGTGATTAATAAGATACCTACCCCTGATCCATGTTGAGTGTAGGAGCCATCAAAGTACATTTTCCAGTTTGCTGTGTTGACGTGGAAGATAGACTCATCTGGAAATTCAAAGCTCAGGGGGTTGTCATCCATTAAAGGTGCCTCTACTAGTTGATCTGCAAGCACTTGTCCTTTTATCACTTTTCTATCGACATATTCGATGTCAAACTCACTGAGAAGCATGACCCATTTGGATAATCTGCCTATTAAGGCAGCCTTGTGGAGTAAGTATTTTAGTGGATCAATCTTTGCCACCAGTTTAATAGAGTGTGATAGCATGTAATGTCTCCATTTTTGTGAGGCAAATACAACAGCTAGACATGCTCTTTCTATTGGTGTGTATTGTAATTCGTATCCAACAAGTGTTCAACTAATGTAGTAGATAGCCTGTTCTTTCCATCATAGTTTTGTTGAGCAAGGAGAGCTCCCATAGCCGTTGGTGTAGCTGAGATATACAGTAATAGATGCTTGCCCTGAATTGGTGGCATTATTACTAGTGACTTCATTAGGTATTCCTTTAGCTATTGAAAAGCCTGCTCACATGACTCGTTCCATTTGAAGGGTATATTTTTGTGTAGCAGATGAGAGAAAGGGTGGCACTTGTCTGCCAGTTGGGAAATGAACTATCTAATAGACTGTAGTTTGCCCTGTAGGGATCTCAATTGAGTCAAATTTTTAGTAGGTGGCATCTCCATTATTGCCTTCACCTTAGCGGGATCAACTTCGATACCATTTGCAGACACTATGTATCCCATTAATTTTCCTGATGTAACCCCAAACTTTTGTAACCCCAAACACACACTTTTTTGGATTAAGTCGCACATTGAACTGTTCTAGTCTGTTAAAGATCCTGTCTAGTACTACTAGATGCCCTTCTCTTGTGAGAGACTTTGCTAGAATGTCATCGACGTAGTCTTCGATTATAGTATGCATCATATCGTGGAATATCATTGTCATGGCTCTCTGATATGTTGCCCCAATATTTTCAGACCAAACGGCATAACACACCAGTAGTAAGTGCCCCAAGGACATGTGAAGGCCATTTTGTGTTGGTCTTCAGGTGCAATCTTTATTTGGTTATATCTTGAGAAACCATCCATGAGTGACATCATAGTGTGTCCTGCCATGAGATCTACAATCATGTCTATGTTGGGCAAGGGGAAGTCATCTTTGGGACAAGCCTTGTTCAAGTCTCTAAAATCATTGCATATTCTAACCCTGCCATCTAGTTTGGCCACTGGTACTATATTTGAAACCCATTTAGGATAGTCTATAGGCCTGATAAATCTAACGTCTAATAGCTTCTTTAGTTCTTCTTTCACCATGAGGGCCACATGCAGATGCATCTTTCTGAGTTTTTGTTTGACTGGTTTAACTCTCGGAACTAGAGATAAATGATGCATGATAAGATTTGGATCTAGCCCTGGCATGTCAGCATATGTCCATGCAAAGTTGATCTATTTTCTTTTGAAGAAATCTATAAAAGCTAGTTTTTCATGTTCTGTTAGAGCCTTGGCCATCTGGACCATTCTCAGATTATCACTTGTGTTGACATTGATTGCTTCTGCTGGTTTGATTAAGATCGACGATCTCTCCTGATGTGTAAGATTGGAGAGAGGGTCAAGCCTTCCATCCTTCGGTGCCTCAGAGAGGTTTTCACCATTGGATATGTCTTTATTTTTACTATTTTGATGATCTAACACTACCACAGAGCGGTTTTCATCGTTAGATCATTCTTTTATTTTGATGTTTTTATGACTGAAAGGCTTGGCACTCTCTCCAAAATAGGCCTTCTTGTTGAGTTCAATAGCATAGCTAGCTCTGTGGTCACCTACAGGTATGTGATCTCTAAGCTCAAGGTAATCAATGATTGCATCATCAGTTTTGAAGGTGTCTATTTCAGGGGTGATACCTTCTAGGTCCCAGTCGATAAGTTTAGGGTGTACCAAAGGTAAGAGATCATTAGGTTGGTCTGGTTCAATGGCGTTGATGGTTAGGACAGAGTTATTGAAGGAGCGGACAAAGTCTGTGATGGTACTCTATATTAGTGGGTCTGTCAAGGGGGGAAACATTCCTTCCTCACGATTTTCACTATTGTTGTTATGCGGGTTGGACTCTAATGGCCTAGCCCTTGGACCTTGTCCCTCATTGGCATGGGTCGGGTCGTACTCATGGACAACGCTAATATCTTTTTTGTCACAAGACATCTCAGAGAGGCTATCCCATTCATACTCATTAGAATCAATTTCGCTCCCTAGTTGCATTTGCTAAATTTGTTCAACCAGATTACTAGTAGAGGTTTCTAGTTGTTTGCCTTTGTTGGTTCTATTGTTTCTTGGTGCTCCAGTGTAGCCTAGCCCTGTAGTGTCTCAGGCTATTAAGGTATGAGGTTGGATGGGTTCAGTGATGCCATCCTTTCTTGAACCAAGTGGACCGTGTCCTTCATACCCCATTCTCTGTAGTATTTGAAAGCCTTGACCATACTATTCTGTTGGTAGAGTGGGATGGTCATGTTGCGTTGAGGAGCTAGCTTCCTCCTTGTATAGCCACTGTAGGATATCTTTTTCATCGCTTTCATCTTCTAGGCTTCCCCATTTCACAAATGGTCCTTTGGTTGGCTTCTCTTCTATTGGTGTTTTTAAGATAGGTCTCCCATAGGATCGAGGAGATGGAGGCAGTTGTGCCAACCAGAGGGACTGAGATACCATGTATTCACCCAAGCCTTTATCTTTGAGTTGGAGTTTAGGTTGAGATGCCCCTGAAGAAGAAGCAAGTGTGGCTGGGTCAACATGAGAAGAGGAAGAAGTAGAGGCACAGTTATTAGGGATCACAACTTCTAGTTTGGGCTGAATGGAGTTGCAGTATTGATAGGGGTTAGGATCACCTTGGATAGTAATCTCTTGTCCTTCATGTGGGAACTTGATACATTGATGGTATGTAGAAGGTACTACTTTCAAAGCATGGATCCATGGTCACCCAAGAAGAATGTTGTATGCTAGCTCCATGTCAAGGACTTGACAAGCTACATCTTTCACTATGGGGCCCACCCTGATTGGTAGGGTAACAATTCCTTTAGACGTTCTTTCTTCCTCATCATAGGCTTTTATGGTGATTTTTCTTTTCAGATCTATAGCCTTCTCTAAAAACCCCTATGTAAGGATCAGCTTCAATGTGCAGATATTCAAACCAGCCCCTCCATCGATTAGGACTCTTTTGATCTTGTGCTTGTGTATGAAAGCTTCAATGTGAAGGGATGTGTTATGGGGTTGAGTGATAGACATATCATCCTTCTCAGTGAATGATAGGGAGTGCGATGAGGTGATGTGACCAACCATAGTTTAGAATTGTTCTTCAGCTAGGTTTGTGGGAACGGAGGCTTCTGCTAAGGCTTTGTCAAGTATAGACCTATGAGAAGGAGATAGACGCAGAAGTTCCAACATGGAGATGTGTGCAAGTGTTTTGTGGAGTTGGTCCATGATACTGTATTGACTAGACGGAGGAGCAAAAGTTCTTCTAAGGGTGACCTTGTTACTACAAGTAGTAACGTTACAATCTGGATCCTTGTTGATAGTGATCACATTGATGTGTGAATCACCTTCTGAGATATGGTAAACAACATAGTCGAAGCTGACATATGTGTAGTTTGCGTTGTTAGAGCCACTGTTATTTCTGTTGGAAGGTCCTCCCTGCTCATAGTTAGGAAGAGGATCCTTGAATGCCTGATGATCACTGTTGGAGGTATGTCCGTGAGATTGTCCATTGATGGATATTTTGTTTTGCTCTATTAAGTCTTGGATTATATGCTTGAGTGCAATGCAATCATTTGTCTTGTGCCACCTGTTTCGGTGGTATTCGCAAAAATCATTGTCGTTCCACCAACGAGGTTTGACCTTTGGTTCATACTCTTGTGTTGAGGGAAGTGTTATGAGATTGTTGGCGATTAGCTTCCATAGGGCAGTTTCTAGTGACTCATCCAAAGGTGTGAACGTTCTTCTAGGTCGAAAGTTGGTAAACCTAGATTCGGTATTTCTTGGTTTGTTTTGCGGGGGGTTATTTTGAGGTGTTGATAGGTTGAAAATTGGTTGCTTAGGTGCCGTATTTTTGGCATCCACCACCCCGTCATTCACAACACTCTTGTTTTTCATCTAGAACCTAGGTTTGTCATTGTTGGTGTTGGTATTGGGAGAGTCTTTATAGAGCTTGATTTGACCTTTTGCAGTTAGAGCTTTTTCTATGTCTCAATGACCTTGCTAAAAGAAGTGGGACATTGTATTTGGATTTGGTAGCTTAGGTCCATTTGCAAATTGTGGACAAACATCTCTAGCATCTGTTTCTCTGGTATTTGGTGTGGGCACTTTCTTGCTAGTTGTCTCCATCTCTGTAAGAAGGCAGCGAAAGATTCTCCTCCTTTCTATTTGGTGTTACAGAGATCCAATATTGAGATGTTATGCTCAATATTGTATGAGAAGTGGGTGACAAATTTGTTGACAAGTTCATTGAATGTTTTAATACCAGGTGGCAGTCTAGAGAACCAATCCATGGCTTGTCCTCCCAAGCTCCATGGAAATAGTCGCATAAGGTAAGTGTCATTATGTGCGACCTCTAGACAAGTAGCATTGAACTCTCTAATATGATCTCTTGGATCGCCCTTCCCTCGATACTTATCAAATTTAGGCATTTCAAATCTTGAGGGGAAGGGAATCATGATTAAGGACCTATCAAAAGGATATGGTGAAATATCCTCTAGGGTGTAGTTTTTAGTCGATGTTCCCATTTTCATGTCTGAAATTTGTTGTTCAAGAGCTTCATATTTTTGGTTCATTAGACTTATGGCATCCAAGGAGTCAATTGTTACTTTTCTCTTATCCGTGGGTATTTCACCTTGTCTACTTCCTTCTGGGATTCTCTCTTCTTTAGTTTCTCTTAGAGCCTCTACATCATAACATTTAGGAAGTTTTACTCCTAGGTTTGCTAGGTGTAAGAAGAATTTTGTAGGGTCTTGTGCAAGGACTCCATCTAATAGGTGTTGAAATTTTGGGTCATGTTGCATTTTGAGGATCTCTTCCATGGAGGGTTCTTCGTTGCTTTTGTGACCGTCAAAAATACTTTTCTTTGCCATTTCTAACTACTTTTGTTTTTGTAATCTTGTCAAGACCATGCAAGGTAGTAAAGAGATGGGATGAGGTGAGATTGGAAGATTTTGAGCAAGGTGCTAGGATGAAACAAGGTTTTAGCAAGGTTCCTCTTAGATCTAGGTGGTGTCAAACAAGGTGGGTATGCAAAAGTGATAGTCAAAAGCTAGGATGTTAGGAATTCATTACTTGACATTGACTAGCCTTTGCACAATCCACTAGTGGAGTTCCGATAGAGAAGGATAAGTAATCCTTGATACTTGGAGGCTCACTAGGTCTTGTTTGAGATTTGATTTTGATCAAGAAAACTTTGACTATAACCTTGTTGGAAACTTGGATAAAAGTGGTGAAATTTGGATGAACAAACAACTATGGTGCGGATAAGGGAGAAATGGTTGATTTTGCAAGGTCTTTAACCAGATTTTGAAAACTAGAACAGGTTTGAACTGGTTTTTGAAAAGTATTGACAAATTTTTCCCTTTGGAAGATATGGTTTTTACTCTCTGGTTTTAAATGCGCAACAACAGGAGGTAGATGTGCAAAAAGTCAATACACATGCACAATACTGGTGAAGTTTGTTTAAATGCACCACCTAATCAAATGCACAATAAGTCAAATCAAATGCGCAAGAAGTCAAGGCAAATGCACAATTCTAGCTTTTTTCTTGGTTTTTGCAAAATTTTGGAAAATTTGGATCGTTTTCAGGATTTTTGCTGTTTTTGGTTTGAAAAACTTGGTGTTTCTGATGATGTTGATGTTCAATTATGGAAAAAGCATAGCAAACACATAGAAGTTTTCCATGATTTTTTATATTTTTATATTTTTTTGTCTTTTTGGACTATTATGACTCAAAACAAGTACAACCTAGGCTGGATGTGACATTATTCGTTGAATCCTCTAACTGTACCACTCAAAGCGTGTAGCTCCAAAATCTGGTAGCATAGCTCCCCTCCACGACACTCACTTCTCACGCATACCAGATTCAGGTTTCCTTAAGCTCATCCCCACATCAAACCTTAGGATTGTCCCTGCTACCTCCACTAAGAGTCACTTGAATCAAGGCCGCTTCAAGAGCTCCGCCCTTTGCATCAACGAATAGGGGTTTTTGGCTTACTACACAATTGGTTCTTAGTTAGGGCAACCATTCAAGTGGTTACACGTGCGGCGGTGCTACTCTCTGTTATGTAGTCTCCCAACCTCAAAGGGTTACGCCTATGAGGGTTTTGGGGGAGGTTGGCCATCGGTGTAACACAATAGCACTCGTTGCTTGAGGTTTTCACCCCAAGCATAATTTATTTTCAGTGGCTTGGTAGGGCTTGGCTTTAGCCTGTTACAACTCAGGGTTGTTCCCACTTGGACAAGCGTGCATCCAAGGGCAGGCCCCCCTAAAGGTTTGACAAAAAGAATGACAAGTCTAGCACTTTGATCACCCAGTTAAGGGGAGAACATAAGCCTATTGTCATTCGGAAGCATAGAAAACAATTGTTCACCCAACCTAGTTAAAATAAAAAACTAAATGGGTTAAGCTAATTTGTGCACTCACATGATTGTTAACTTGAAAAGTGATTAATCATAGCATTGTTCATTTCTCATTTGTTAACTTTGAAAGTGATTAATCATAGCATTGTTCATTTCCCATTTGTAGAAGATAGTAGTGATTAAACTACAAAATAAATCCACAATGCAAGATAGCAATTTGGTCCAATTACTTCCTTCCTAGTTAGGGACTATGTGTAGTTTGTCATGAAATGCATTTGATTACTTCACCCCTAATTAGGCTAGATGAACTAAGCAAAATATCTAGATGACCTAATCCAGCCACTACTCCTGCAAAATAGATGTTAGTTCCAGCATGCAAAAATTAAAAAACCTAAAATAGAAATCAGAAGACGGATGCGCAACACTACAGCCTGAATGCGCAGAAATAGGGAGTGTGCAGCTTTTTGAATAGAAGCGCAAATATAGAGATCAAATGCGCAAAAAGATGAGGTACAGGTGCAAAAATAGTAGATACACAAAAGGATGAGGTGAATGCGCAAAAAAGTAGGTTAAATGTGCAATTTTAACAGAAGCGCAATCTGACAGAGTATATGCACAAGTTGGCAGAGTGCATGCGTAAGTTTGAAACCAAGAGCGAAGTCAAGTTGTATGTGCAACTTTGGATGTTGTATGCACCAAAAAAGTAGATGCATAACAACAGAATGTAAAAGCATCACTTGGAAGGTTAGATGCACCAGAAAAACAAATGCGCAGCCTCAGGAGGTAAATGCACCATTTGGGAGGTTGTATGTGCAAGACTGGCTCTGTCAGAAACTTGTTCGTCACCTGTACAGACCTGTCTACAAGAAAACTCAGATTTGTTTTTATTAGTAGAGGGGTAAGGGCCCCACAGTGGGCACCAAAATGTGAGGGGGAAACTAGGTTATTCAAATCAATGAAACATGAAACCCAAACATCTACAAAATATGAAGATAAAGGAAGATTAAAAATAATGAAAAATAATGATACCTTCACCTATTACCTTTTGCCTTCTGTAGCTCGCCTATCTCTCTTTGATCTTGATAATAAAAGCCCTCAGAAGCTTTTGCTTGCTTGCTTGTTTGAAGATGACAAAGAGTGAATGGCTGTGATACTTGTGTATTTGAAGATAAGCTTCAAATACAGAAATGGATTATGAATGAGGATGCTCAAATGAGTGTAGGGGTGCCAAAGGCACGCCGATATCTCTGCAGCATAAGTTTACACAAAATCCAGATATGAAATGAAGGAGAGGGTGGTATTTATAGAAAAAGGTGAGGGAAGATCAATGGTTTAGAAGAAAAGGAAAGATCAATGGAGGAGGGTTGTTGAGGAACGTGCAACAAATGGAAGAAAGACATGTGTCATTCAAAAAGCAGCTTTGTTGAGTTAACTCCTCTCTTGATGAGGATGAGATTTGATTTTCTTAAATTAGAATTTATTTTTCTAATTTAAGAGAAAGTTTTCTTTAAAGATGCTTTAAAAGTGATTTTACTTTTGCAACTCAGAGTTTTGCTTTTGTGTGACAAGAAGAAAGTTATTTTTGGAAGATAAGAATGATTTTTCGAAGAGATAAGAAAGCATAATTAAATAAAAGATTTATTTAATTATTTTTGTGGATATTTGAGAAGAATAAATAAAATATAGAAATATATTTTATTTTGTGAGGATTTTAGATTTTATTTAAATAAAATTTGCATTTTATTTAAATTTGGAAGAATAAGAGATCTTAATTAAATAATTAAAATTATTTAATTATTTTAGAAGAATGAAGTTGCTGTAAGTGATTTTAATTAATTAAATAAATGTGTTTATTTAATTAAATGGGAGGAAGTGAACAACATAAATAAATAAATTTATTTATTTATTGGTAGAAGCATACGAAGGATGAAATAAATATTTAAAATATTTATTTAAGCAGAGTCATGTCAATTTTAGGTGTATACACTATGTGGTGTGATTGTCCTTAGTCATTCTTGACAACCATTCCATTGACTGTCACATTCATTGACTAATACATTTTGAGTTAAATTTAGGAGACTTTGACCATAAAGGGAGTCTATGCCACAAATGTAACCTATACTTATAGTGATGGATTCCCAATAGAGCAAGATTCAAACTATTGACAAGAATATGGAAAACACTTGAAAGAACTAGACTATGCCCTTTATCTATTGTCTCACATAGGCTCTTATCACCTCCTTCTCAATCTAACCTATCTGTTGATGTTTGTTTTTACACATTCATAACAAAAGTTAAAATTCATAAATGAACCTAACTATCTTGAAAGATACGAAGAAATCAACTAAGATTACTTGATCCCAAGTTTCCTTATTGGTCAAGTCTTGACCTATTGGACCGTTCAGTAGGTTATCATGAAGCTGTAATATGCAAGGGGCCTTACGTGGTTTAAAGTGAGTTTATGACTTACTGGACTCTTATAATGCAAACCAATACAAATATCAACTTTCTAGTCATTTATTTGCATAAGATCATTACTGTAACTCAAAGCTTTAAATGATCTATATTCAAACATGCTTTGCTTTTCAACTAATTATGAAGATTATCAAATATCAACTGATTACTCTGAAACTCATTCAAATGTCAGATAACCTCCTTTGGATTTAAACGTTGAAGCTATGTATTTCAGATTGTTTGGGAAAAGTTAGAAAGATCTAATCTAAACATCATTCATTCTACCAAAGGATCTAATTGTTCTGTTATGCACACAGTAGGAAATACAGTAAACTTGACTAAACCAGTAGACTAAATCGTTAAATGTAAGTACCCTGAGTATTTTCACAAATATTACATTCAAGATTGTAAGCTTTAAGAGGAAATGTTTTAAATGCAAGGAAGAGCTAGAAGACACTCAGAAAATAGGCGTAGACTTCCAGATTCGCTCATACTCAAAACACAGTCATACAAGATTTATAATGTAGGAATGACTCTTAGTTGTATTAATCAAATATACTTAAACTCACAGTGCTTTATAGATACATCAAGGAAGCTGGACATTCCACGCATTCCCCAAGGCAGACAACAGGCGACCTCCTCTAAGATAAAACTATTCAACTCAAAATTCTCAGAAAGAATTACAACCTTAAGCTAAAATGCTAAAATCCTTGTGTAAACAAATATACAAGTAGCAATGCCTCATATATAGCATTTGAATTCCTCCTCTTGCTACGGTTCCAACCTCTATTTAACGGTTGCAACCACTTTCTTATAGTTACATGTCCTTTTCCTCTTGACCAATGATGTGCCTTTATTTAATAACTGCCTGCAAGTCCACCACTTAGTAGTTTTTCTTCCAACGGATGTTCTTGGAATCTTTCCAAACAAGATTCCCACTTTATACTGCCTTTTCCTACCAAAATTCTACGTTTGATTTTCCTTCAAAATTTCTTACTCCTGATTGCTTTTCTCCATATGTTTCTTGTATTTTCTGAAGTTATCAATTACATTTTGTATGAAGGTGTCGTCCCCTACTAGACTCTTTGCAAAGATAAACTCCTGCATCATTACTTTTTCTTTCAACTCCTTCTCCTTGTCACTGGAATCCCTTATTCTTTTCCAGTATTTCTTCATCTTGACTATTTCCTCCATCCATGCATCTATCATTTGTTTGCTGAGGATTACCTCAGGATTTGTTATATAGGGCGTGAGTATGGCTTTGAACTCAACTAATGCTCCTTTCAAGTCATAGGCTGGCATTCTTGCACATTCATGCAGTAGGAGTCTTTCTATGACTCTCTTATGTAGTTCGATCATCTCCTCTGCATTTGCCTCTAGTTCCTGTGTAACTGTTGCACAACCCTTGAGGATATATTCCCTTTCAAATCTTAAATCCATGATTGTCCCTGGCAATCTATTTGCCAATGCAACAGTGAGTGCTCCTTCATTTATTAGTTCTTCTACCCTTTTTCCTATTTCTGTCAACTGTTCAATCTTGGACTCGCACTCCTCTTTTCTAGTTTGGTAGTTATGTATGAGCATCATACATTTATTCTTTTCTATTACAGCTACTTCCCAGCTGTTCATAACCTATTTTATTGTTCTTCCTCCTTCCTTCACAAAATCATCAAGCCACTCATCAAAAATATTAGCCTTCAATCTTTTATTTTCCATATCCTTTACCTCTTCTTGAGATACAATTGCCAGATTGGTGGGCAAATCAGGTACTGTGGAATTGGGGACAAATATCCCCTAAATAAATTGCTGGAGTTGGACAATATGTCCTTTCAAAACCTCCTGTTTATTTTTATATTTTTTCAACATCTCTGTTGTTACTTGGTGCATATCATCCCACTCAGCAATGTGTTGTTCTCTTGTGGAATGCCCAAGGTCTAGATTCAACAACTTGTACTCTTCTAAGGTGATTTCACCTTTATCTTTCTCTTTTTGTGGTATGGCTAGGTTTAAAGATCTGGATCCATCTGGACCCCTCTTTATTGTAGACATTGTTCTAGCTTTTCTCATTTCCTTTCTTGGAGTAGTTTTGCCACCTAGCAAGCTCTTAATGTCTATAGGGACAAGATGTATTTTTTGTTTCTCCTTCCTTATTTCTCCTTCTGGCCAAGCAGGCACCTCTTTTATGCCCTCTGTAGCTCTTTCTTCATTGATTACCTCCTCATGAGGTTTATCCACTCCTACTTCCTCTTGTTACTGATGTGGCCCAGGTCGTTGCCTTTGCTGTTGTTCCTCTTCTGGATTTTGTTGTTGCACTGGAGGTTCCTGTTGCTGCTGTTGTGAAGCTTGCTCTCCTGATTTTACCTCATCCTTCTGATCGTCTTCTGGAATTTCCTCTTCAGGAACCTCCAGTGGATTTCTATTTGTCTTTTCCGTAGTCTAAACCTGCTCTGTATTTTTAGGTCTTGTGTGTATGGGGAAGTCCTCTTTTGTGTTTTTCTCTTCCTCTCTTGACTCTTCATACATATCTAACATACCCAAGGCATCTACACCTGAAGTGTCTTCTTTTGCCTTCTCTTCTTCCATTTCTTCAAGTTTTTGTGCTTCTTTCTACACATTTTGTATAATTTTTAGAGGGACTAATGTACCAAAAGGATCAATAGACTCCGCTTCATCTTGTACCTTTTCTTCTTCAGGTTCTATGTTGTGCTTTGTTTCTAGTTCTGCCTACACGTTTGGCCCTTCCTCCTCACTCAGGAAACTACTGGAGACTTCCTCCATGTTAATCTCCTTTCCTGTAAACATTGCTCCTTCTTCACTACTACTGCTTACAATGTTTACCATTTCTACATTTTGCTTGGCCTCATGAGTCTGTGACTCTTACAACATTTCACTGGCTAGTTCTATTTTCACCTTAATCACTGTTTGTTTAGGGTCTGTTGAAATAGAAGCACCTTGTACGTTGCTCATCTTCTCTCCAACTTCCTATGCTCCAATCACATCCCTTGGTCTCGAAGACTCACCCTTAGACAAATTGATGGGGATTGCCCTCATTGGTTGTTGCCCTGCTGCTCCACTAGCAGCTTGTGCCTCTTCTTAAGTCATTTCATGACTTATTGACTTTTTGTCCACAAAAGTCTCAAATGCAACAATAACTGTTATTCCTAATGCATAGGGGTCCATTAGTGTAGCATTATTACCCCTTTCTACTATCTTTGCTTCAGCTATTTTTCTTTTCTTCTCATAGAAGCATTGTAGATCATCAGTGGGCTCCACCTTTCTCTTCCTCCCCTTTTGTGGGTAGGTGACCTCTTTGCCATCAGCTTTAAGCTCTTTAACCTTATCTTTTATCCATGTTTAAGAAAATAGAATCACAAGCTCAGATATTACATCCAAAGATGTATTCCAAGGCCTGGACCAATCAGGCTTTGTAATGGGAGCCAGCCTTGCCTGTTTATAACTGTGATGTAAAAGCCTGTCATCCTCCTGAACCTCTGGAGGTACATAAATATGACCAATGTATTTTATCTGCTCTAGAGTTAATCTCTTGTGAGCTCTCTTCTTTACTTCTCTGTCATTCTTGCAATCGACCCAAAAGTCTTCAATGTGGACTTGATGCCTATACCTTTTGTCAACAAAAGTCTGAATTCTACAGAAAGGGTCAAACATTCTTGCCAAATTAAACTCCTTAAAACAAAAATAACTCAAATCTTGTTTAGAATAACTGGCTACCTCCTCATTGTAGCAAGAGAATCTACCAATTGCCCATGGCATCTTTACATTACCAGTTCCAAATTTTCTCTTGTACATTTTGAAAATACTTTGATTTTGTCTTGAAAACTCCAAGACAATGAGCTTGTCAGATGGATACCTGGGAAGCATGAATGGCCTTCCCTCAAAACCTTCAGTCCTTATGTATGAAAAACATTCAAATTGAATAAACCAAGAACTATGTAATCCTATTGCATGTTCAACATCCCCTGACAGCCTTTTGTTAGGCTCTTCCCTCAATACCCTAACCATGCAGGTGTAAAAAACATCACTTACCAAAGCAAAATTCTTCATGGCATTCTCTTCTTGGAACAATGGGTAGTGCTCGTACACTAATTTTTGACCTGGGCCACTTCCTAGGGTGCCTACCCTTTCAATTCCATGGATATGAGTTCTAACCTCTGCAGCACATGCATACAATACATAAGAAGATAGATAAAATGGGGCGCTTTTGTTTTGTCTTAGCATGGCCTACTTCCAGATGGTGGTGCTAATGGCCTTAGCCCAATGGATTTTATCTTGGTCTTCTTGCTCTGACCTTATAAATTCAATAACTATAAACATCTAGGGCTCACACTTGGTGCCATCTCTTGCTCCAACTAACCTATTCAGCATAGTGATCATGAAGTAGATTTCCTCCTTAAAATGAATCCTCAGGAGGTTTTTAGGTACTCTGGCCATAGCCTTGGGTTTATTATCTGGATTGTACCAATTACAGAAGATCTTCCCTTTGCACCCTCCTTCATTTGTGTAGTAATCCTCAGTTTATTGATCAATGTCAATGTCCTTCATTTTCTCTGTAATCTCCAGACCAAACATTCTGGCAATCCCCTCTGGTGTCAAGTCAGCAATTACCCTATCACGTAACACAACTTTCTTGATCTTGGTATCGTACATAATTATACAATCCAAGCACAATTCCCTGGCCTCCATTGCCAGTGGGAACCCCACAGCCTTATACAACCCACTCTCCCAGATGCACTTCATGTCTGGCGTGGCATCTGTAGCGGTGATCTTTTTTAGGACATCATCTGCATCATATATGCCAATATTGGTATCTGTCCCTACTCCATTTGTACTGATTAAAGTTGGATAGCCTCTGTGCAGAGGCAGCTCCTCTTTCTCTATCTCCTTCTGAGGCTTTCTTTCTTTCTTTTCTATGTCCTCTGCATCCTGCTTTTATTTCGGGGCCATCCTGCAGAAACGTACATGTCTTAATTTCCCATTTTTCACATGCCTAGGGTTTTTACCATGAACCTCTGTAAATTAATATTTTTACCCTAGTACATTTGCCCATCTTCTATCTTAATTCCTATATCCATTAAGCTCTTACCTAGCTAATTGAAAATTGAAACAGTAATTTAGACGAATGCCAACGTTTTGCAATGAAACCACTGGAATTTAACAGTACTCAACTAATTGAAATTAGATGGTGTTTTGGATAAATACCTATTTCTTGCAACCATTTACCGTTATCTTACTTTTACTATTTTACTCTTTTCAGCTACCGTAACTCTTTCACTTTCTACTGCTCTGGTAAATTTCCGCTAATCACGGCAACAACTTCTTCTCTGGAATTTTAGTTTCAACAGTCTATTTTGAAAGCAAGACAACATAAAAAAATGCCCTAACCTTTGTTAAATTTCCCTTTATTTGGTTCTTCAGCATGCATTAATTGTAGTAATCAATGCGCAAAAACTCTCAGGTGTTATTAGTGTGTTAGCATTTTTTTGAACTTTTAACGTTAGTCATTTCTATGCATACACCGCTTTTCTATGTATACTTGTTTGTATATTTCTCTTGTATCTTTCATTTTGTATATCCACTTGTACTATTCCGTTGTATAAGCACATATACAAATGCTTTATACATTTCCTCCCTTACCTTTCTTTTGTTTCCCGCGATGCATATGATTCTTTGTATATCAGCATTGTATATACAATGGCGGGACATATAAAGACTTTCTGTTATTTTAATTTTCTTGACATCCGGACCATGTACATTAGCTTGTATGTCAAATATGCATTACAATTATATGAAACTGATATACATCTAGTGGGGTCTACTTTCCCCTTTCGTTTTTACCTTTTCACGTTGATTTTACCTCTTTGTCTCGTTCGGACTTCAACTTCCTAATAATCGCATTGTATTTATCTTTTAAATCCACAATGTATAATATCCAATGCATTTCTTGATATTACACTCGGACGCGATGCAATGTATTTCCCGTGTTTCACTTTTCTTGAGTTCCAGTTTGTATGTGTAAAGTGACGTTCATTTCAAAACATATATATAAACACAGAGACATGTACTAGTTTAATTCCATTCGATAACCCCTCAATTCATAATATACAAGGCATAATGTATATCGGATTGTATATAAAAATATACAAGCGGGACATACATTGACTTTACTGTCCTTTATAATTCCTCAATTCTGGGTTGTATAAAATGTATGTATATTTCATTGTATATTTGACACTTGCCAAATATACAAACCCGAAATATACAACAGCTTAACTCTATTTCATAACTGTTTCAGTTCTGGCCCATATAAAACACTTGTATATTTCATTGTATATTTGGTTTTATCCAAATATACAAACTGAAATATACAACCTTTATATTATGTTTCATGACCCTTTCAGTTCCGTTCTGTATAAAGTGCGATGTATATTTCGCATCTGCCAAATATACAAGTGTCAAACATGCACCAAATATACCAACCTTAATAAACCCTTTAGATCTGCACTATGTATAATCCAGTGTATATTTACTTGTACATTTTCTATCTTGCCAAATATACAAACCGAAATATGCATAGCAGACTTCAGCACGTATCAACTCCAATTTAATTCCCTCTTGGGTCCAACTGATGCACATTATTAATATGTAGGACGTTGACAAACATGACCCTTCCTATCAAATGGGATATGATGGTTATGTCACCGTCATATCCGGACTTTATTAAAAGGCGGCAAGGATGTTAGCATCATATGAATTTTAGGGCGATGTTAGAATATCGGGTCATGCATTATAACTTTGAACTTTATGATCCTGATGCTAAGGAATATGACCCTCTTGAATGCAACCAAAACAAAGCCCGACATACAAATGGACTTGCACATGAAATGACTTTGTATATACCAAGAACCTTGTATATGCAAAGTCTAAACCCTCTAAATGTACATTTATCCAAAATTTCAATAACTTGCAAAATACAGCGAATTTTCAAATAATTCAAAAAGCAACCCCTGTTTATTTTCAACAAGGCATTCACCTATACTTTGACTGGATACTCAAATGCAAATTTTCTCTTATTTCTAACAAGGTTTGTATTTCAACTACTTTTCCCTTTACCACCAAGCAAACCACACCAACAAGCAAAGCAAACCAACTTCAGCAGGGGTCCTCATTTTGCTGAGTAAAATGGGGCGTGTTGTGAGCATCACAACAACTAGCAACCAAACAAAACAATTAAATTAAAACCATTAAAGGAAACGAAATGAAATAAACCCATAATTTCCAACTATCTTTTCTTGCAAATCATTACTTAACTTAAGACATGATGTATTCAATGAGGTGCATGAATTTTTCCTTTTCAGTTTAAGTGGGTGCACGTGATTAATTATCCTCATCTTGAAGATCAGTTGAACCAACCAGTGACTAGTATTAGGCTACCTAGTTGATGTCATTCCCTCATAGCCAACGAGATAGAGCCTTGTTGCTAGCAGGCGTCCATAGCCCCGGCAAGGTTATCGTTACAATTCTCCTAAGTAGAGCCCTACTGCCAGCGAGCGTCTATAGCCCTGATAGAGTTACTTAGATGGCTTAACCTAGATTTTTAGTAAAATCTATTTTATTTGTTTATTTATATTTTGGTAAAGATTTAAGATTTCAGTAAGATATGGCAGTTGTAACTTTATGATGCAAGGAGTAGTCACTTGCTAAAGTTAAGCTGAGAATTGTAATGGTAGCAAGGGTGACCTCTGATTTTTCACCTAATACCTACACTTGTCAGTTCAACAAACCCAAGGATTTTAGGTGTGTCATTATGAGAAACCTCCCTTGAATACTCTACCCAATCTTATTGAATACAAAACTTCACAGGTTAACTAACTTTCTACATTCGTGACAGTCACAACAAGTTATTCTTAAATTTCAAATAATTATTCTTAATGCTCTAAATTTTATACTATTTTCAGTGGTTGCTAATCTACTCCTGTATACTCCAAAGTAAAACAAACACCTCTGCTGAAGTGGCACACAACAAACAAACAAACACACAATGAAAAAGCAACAGAGAACAACAAAACAAAACAAAACAAGACCAAAAAAAGAAAGCAAAGAAAAACAAAGACAAAACCAGAACAAAACCCACACAAATATTTACAGTATGATACAATAAAGACAAACAACCCTTACCTCAGGCCTGAAAGTAATGTTTCAAATGTTGGTCATTAACTGGTAATGGCACATCTTCTCTAGTCAGGGTTTTGAGCCTAAAAGTGTTGTCCCCTATTATTTCTGACACTTGTAATGGACCTAACCATAACTTGTCAAATTTTCCATGGCTACATTTCTTCTCATGTGCTTTATCCTAGCACAGCACTAAGTTTGAAATTTTGAATGTTTTGACTCTTGCTCATTTATCAAACCATCTCTTAACTACTACCTGGTGTTTAGCAAACCTCTCGATGGCTTGACCTCTTTTCTCTTCTAGTTGTAGCATTTGTATTACCCTGGCTTCTCTGTGATCATCGAAGCCTAAGTACTCATTAGCGAACTTCCAAATTGGTATTCTAAGGTATACTGGAAGTATGGGATCAGTCCCATAGACTAAATGATAAGGTGTAGTGCCCAAAGTTGTCTTAACCTTGGTCCTATTTACCCATAATGCATATTTTAACAAGGTATGCCATTCTCTTGGGTTCCTTTCAATAAGTTTTTTAATTATATCCAATAGAATTTTGTTTGTTGATTCAGCTAGCCCATTTCCTTGAGGATAATAATTTGAAGAAAACTTTAAAACAATCCCATATTCAAATGACCATTTAGCAAATTTTAAAGATGAAAAAGTAAGGCCATTATCACATACTAATGAATAAGGAATTCCAAACCTGGTTATGATGTTTTCTTCGAGTAATTTGATGACTACCTCAGTTGTGGAAAAATTTACAACAGGTGGCCTCAGTCCACCTTGTACAATAGTTTGTCACTATCAGTATGAATTTATGTCCTGCAGAAGATGGAGGATTGATGACTCCAATGAAATCCAGGCCCCACTGTACAAATGGTCTTGATTCAATTACAGGCTATAACAGGTTGGCTTGGTTTCTTCCCTTGTCTGCTATAGTCTGACATGTGTGACAACTCCTGATATGATTCTTAGTGTCTTTGAATATTGTGGGCCAGTAATAGCGCTCTCAGTATTTTGTGTGTTGTAGCTAGATGGGAACCATGCCTGGTTCCATACTTGTCATGCATTTATGTTAACACCTTGTCTGCCTGATCTCTATTTAAACATCTTAAATAAATTCCTTCATGGTTCTTCCTGAATAGAAGACCTCCTTGCACCATAAATTTCTATGCTTTAATTTTCAGAGCTCTCCTCTGAGAAGCTTTCATCCTGTTTGGGTATTTTCCAGATATCAATAGGGTTCTCAAGTCACTGTACCAGTCTGATGTGTCATGGGAATTCAACACATACAATTGTTTTATCAAATCTAGATCAATGTTTGCTATTGTTTGTACTAGCACCTATCCTCTGACTAGTTTCATTGGAAGGATCTCCATGTCAAACTCTTGCAGCGTGGTAATCCATTTGGCTCTCTTTTCACCAGGCTCATTTTGCATTAGCACCATCTTCACTGCGGCATCCGGCACTATGGCTTTGACCTAGCTGCATAGTATATAGTGTCTAAACTTCTTCACGGCCCTTACCAATGCAAAATCTTGTCTCTCTGTGTCCAAATATTTCAACTGTGCATCCTTCAAGGTGCACTCATAAAAGTGATAGGCTTTTCTTCATTCTCTTTTCCTTTCTGTGTCAGTGCAGCCACAACCGAATGTGAGGATGCAAATGAATAAATGTAGAATGGCTTGGTATAGTCAGGTCTAGCCAACATAGGGGCATTAGAGATTACCTCCTTGATAACTTTGAATGCGGCCTTGGCCACTGGTGTCCACTCCATTACTGCATCCTTTTTTAACATGGCGTTCAGCAGTTGTACGATCTCTGCAAATCCTGTAATGAACTTCCTGAAAAAGTTAATTTTACCAAAAAAAGATTTTAATTCTTTTCTAGTGTTTGGTAACTGTAACTTTTTTATACCTTCTACTCTATCAGGATCAATGGCAATACCATTTTTAGAAATGACGTGACCTAGCAATTTACCTTCAGTTACGCCAAATACCCACTTCTAAGGGTTGAGAGAAATTCCGTACCTCTCACATCTCTTAAGTATTCTTCTTAAATCCTTAGCATGAGTAGAAACATCCTTAGAATACATAGTTAGATCATCCATGTAAATCACAATACACTTACTTGTTAGTCCGCGGCACGCAATGTCCATGGCTCGCTGAAACATGGCACCTGCATTGATCAGACCAAAAGGCATTCTCCTATAGGCATAGTTACCCCATTTACAGGTAAAAGTGGTCTTTAGTCTATCTTCCTCATCAATTAGGACTTGATTATAACCTGAAAAGCCATCTAGAAAGGACATCATTCAGGCTCCATTTACTGCTTGTAATACCTCATCCATGGGGGGTAGAGGATAATTGTCTTTCTCAGACGCTTTGTTTAGATTCCTAAAGTCTATGCATAACCAGATGTCACCACTTTTCTTCCTAACAAGTACTAAGTTAGCTACCCAAGTCGAATGTCTAACAGGGAAAATTATTCTAGTAGACAACAGTTTTTTCACTTCCTCAAATATCAGTGGCTCTAAAATTGCATTTACAGGCCTTTGCTTCTACTTGAACGGTTTGACATCTAGCCTCAATGGTATCACATGTGTTATAATGGATGTGTCATATGTCTTTAAGTCCTCATATGTCCATGCTATGACATGCTTATAATCTTTCAGAACATCTATGACCTCATTCCTTACCTTCTCAGGACAAGTTTTTCCAATTAGCACACTCTAAGGGTTCTGCTCAGTCCCTAAGTTATACAGCTCACACTTACCCCCTTCAGTTCTGGGTAAGTCTTTCTGTCTCATTACTCCGTCAAAGTCAAAGATTTGCTCTAACTCTACTACCCCTTTTGGCAAGAAATTACTCTTTAGGTCGATGATGTCTTCCTCATCCTAGGATACATCAGGCCTCTCCTGCTCATCAATAATTTGGGTTTCAAATACTTCATTGCAAGTCAAAAAATCTACAATTTGCTGGTCTCCCTCAAACACCTAGAAATGGGTTACATTGTCTAGCACACTAGGTACATTTACTAGTACAGCAAACCTTTTCAAACTCGACAGCATTAAAGGCTCTAAAGTGCTAGCAGCAACGGCTAGTGCATCAGGCCTATGGTTATGCTCTCTAGGGATATGCTCTATGTTGAAAGCATCAAATGACTCTATTAAATCCCAGATTCTATGTCTATAGCAAACCATTTTCTTGTAATTACACGCATACAGCTTCCTGACCTATCTGACTACTAACTCAGAGTCTGAAAATACTCTGATCATTCTCACCCCTTTCTTTACAACCATGACTAAGCCATACATTAAGGCTTCATATTCAGCAACATTGTTAGTACAAGCAAATTGTAACCTATATGCTACTAGATATGACTTACCCTTAGGATCTATGAGCTCTATGCCTGCACCTGCACTCTGTTTAGACTTGGACCCATCACATTTTAATATCCACATGCCACTCTTATTCTTTTCACCTTTTCCTTTGACACGTTTCCCCTTGTCTACTACATGTGCGGTGTTGTCTTGTTTATCCATATGCAGTTTATTCTGACCTACTTGTTTATTTATCCTCTCAGTGTGTAGATCAAAATGACAAACATTTTTGTCATTTACCTCTTTTCCAACTTCTGGGATTAAACCCTCCATGTTATCTTGAAAATATTTCTTTGGTTGACTAAGAATAACACTTCCTTTTTGTAATTCCATTGCTTTTGTGCATCTTATATATTCATATTCAATAATGTCCCTACACATTCCACAACTCTCTTCAGAGTGCAATGTGTTATGAACTCTACATTTGCCTTTGTATAACTTACACTGAACATGAACCTCTTGTTCAATGCACTTTATCATTTCCTATCTAATGACCCGACTAAAAGTGTTTAGTGCATTATTTTCTTCCTCAGAAGAATTTCCATCAGATTCAACAAATCCTTTTGTTTCTTTACCAACAAACTTTTCTCCAAAGTTTAGCATTAATATTTCCTCAATCTGAACCCCTTTGTTAGTAACCTGTAAACACCAGGCTCCACTGAGGCATACAATATCTCATTTGTCCTATTGTACTCTATGATCATATGCTTCATCCTAGGTTTAGCTTCTATTCTAATTTCATTAGGCACACCTCTCCATGGTAACCAAATATGTGAGAAGTCAATAGCCATGTATCTGTTGAGCATTTTTTACCAATCTCTACTCAATAACATCCCATAATTGGCAGGTATATCAACTACCTGAATGCCAATGAACTGGCTTACCCTAGGGTTTGAAGCTAACTGCATCTGAATATGCATTAGTTCTCCTACCACATTAACTTCAGTTTTGTCTAGCTGTGTGACAACTTTGGCAGACTTGGTGGGAATCAGTCCTAGGGTTTTACATATGCCTAGGGGCATCACATTAGCTAAGGCTCCTAAATCCACCATACAATTGTGTATGTTCTTTGCACACAATCTAACAGTTAACAAGAAAGGAGGAGTATCCCTCTTATCAACATACATCACTACGTTTGTGTTAGAAGGCTGCTCAGCCCTCTTACCCTTGTCCTTTGGTTGTGCCTCTCTACTAAGGACACCTACCTCATTCAAAGTCTCTCTTGCTACAGATGAGTCCAATGATTTCATAAAGGCATTTCTAACTTCTGGGCTTTTTAATAGCTCACACAAGGGTACACTGACCTTGATTTTCCTGATTTCCTCTGATAAATAACTCATCAATCCTAATGTTTCTACTATCTCAGTTTTGTTTGTCTGGACTTGGTGTGCTACCATTCCATTATTTGCACCATTATTTGCATGTTGGTTGGCTTTTACTGCGGTAGGGTTATTACTTGCATTTTGATCCGGGGGTGTGTTGAAGTTGTTGGGAGGAGTAGAAGTGGTGAACGGACCTCCTGGCCTAGTGTTGTTTCTGAGATTATAAGTATGGTTCTTAATGGACTGCTGGAAGGCTTGTACCTCCTCTATCTCAGGCAATGCCTCATTTTCAGTTTCAAATGGAAACTGAAAAGCATTCAGCACTAAAGCTGTCTCAGGGTATAGATTTTCACAATAATAAGGTTCATCCTCACACAATTGGTCACTTTCCTCCTCTCTAAATGTGAAAGTTTCTAAGACCATAGCAGTATCATACCCTGAGGGTATTATCTCATTACCTTTTGGAACTAAGAACTCAGAAGTAGGGGACTACACATCTACATTAAAAATGCTTGCTGCCAGATGAAACTGGGGATAGTCTAACTCAGCATGGGCACTAGTATTGTGGATTCTACACTAGTTTCTTAGTGCCACATTAGCCATTTGGATCCCTGCTGTTTGTTTTGGGTCCTGGTTGTCTATATTCTCAAATGGAGAAGCCAGGGTGCCATTATTAGGTCCGGTGTTCCACACTTTGGGATGCCTAGGTGGGTTCTGGTTTCTATTATTGTTGCCCCAAGCTCTGTTATGAATAGCAGGTCCTCTATTCATCTGTTGTCCCTGGTTATGATTCTAGTTTTGACTTTGATTCTGACCCTGGTGGGAACTTTGATCTTGGTTATAACCCTGATTATGATTTTGGTTATAACTGGGGCTACAGTGCTAGTTCTGACTCTGGTTATAATTTTGATTATTCCCCTGGTTATTCCTCTCGTAGAAATTCTCATTTCTCAATTGTGTCACCTCAATGGTCAATCTTCTTAGATGTGTAGTGATTTCTTTGATGTATTCTCTTTCTTCTTGTGCCTTTGCTATAAATGCATCCTGAGGCGGTTGGAAGAAGGCCTGGCCACTATGCTGACTCTTACTGACAGTACTACCAGTGTAGGGTACTATAGCTTGGATTGGGGCCGGGTTGTATACAAAGGCATTGTTGGCAAGAGACACTATATGGATTCATTGTTGTTGTCATTGATGGCAACAAAGGTCATCCCACATATCTGTAAGTCATGGTGTGTCTCTACCAAAAGTCAGAATGAAGGTTATTGTGGTCTGGTGAACAAGAATAGAGCATGTGGCAAGGTCTGACAGACAGGTCCAGATCTCTCAGAGGAAGTATCTTGGTACAGTGCAGATCTGGGGAAGTCAAGAGGACTACCTTGAGTGGTATATTCCAAGGATTTAGCCTCTGGTGATGGACAAGGAAAAATATATGAATAGTTGAGTACCGGATTCTTGAGTGACAGTGTAAACAGAGGAAGAATTCACTGACAGAACATCAGACTATTTTTTGGATGTGTTACTGATGATGGTAAAGGTTGTGAAGGCATGAATCATGTTTGGCCAACATGATTAATGATATATACAAGTATATGCTTGATCCACATTACTTGATGTGCAAGGATTCAGCCGACAGAATAGAGTTTGTGAGAAGATAGACTGTTCCTGGTGCCAACTAGAAAGATAATGAAATCACTTGTGCGGATATATATATAGGATGGATTTAGTTATGAGAAGGTGAGTAGTGTGATGTGATATGTGAACAAGAGTAGAACAGAAGCAGTAAGAAAGATCGGGTATGTGAAAGAAAAATAGAATAAAGAGAAGAGGAAAGATGAAGTGCAGCAGATCAGTGTACTAAGCCTAACCAGAACTGAACTCCAGCATATGTGGATGCCTCCAATCAGTTCAAGTATTGTATAAACATTCTTTTGTAGATAGTGTGTCTCCTTGTAGGCAGTGTGCATCCTTTGTGAGCAGTGTGCTTGGGCAGTGAGCCTTAATTAGCAAGTGCCATTTTGTAATTCCTTATTCTTCTAACAAAGAATAATCCTTGGGTTAATCACCCCGTGGTTTTCTCCCTTAACAGGGTTTCCATGTCAAAAATACTGTGTCATGTGTTTTTCATTTCATGGTAATATTTGCTTGTTTGAATTAATGTTGCATTGATTAATAAGAAAGTTCAGAAAGAAGAAATAATTAGGATAACTGATTCACCCCCCCTCTCAGTTATCAACAATTGGTATTAGAGCTAAGTTCCTCCTAATGGAGCCTAACAGCTTGAGGAAGATCTGGGAGTTCAAATGGATGCATATGGTTCAAGGGAGCAACTCAAAACTGCCCTTGAGGATCTTGAACAGTCAAACTCTGAAGTCAATGAATTAAAGGAAAGACTCAAATAGGCTAATGAATTCATGAGAGAACTAAAAGACAAATTAAGTCTCTCTATGAAAAAGAGAAAGGAGTTGCTCCAGCAATTGGCAAGACAAAGTGAAGAAAGTAATGCAAATGAAGAGCTGACTGAAAAAACCAAGTTATGTGAAAAGTTATCAAAAGAAGTCATTATGGTAAGACATGAAATGGAATCAGGAGTTATAAAGTTTACTCAAGAGATTGAAGAGAAAAGAAAAACTGAAGACAATCTAAGACAATCTCTCAAAGAGAAATCAGAAGATTGCCACCAGATGGATACGATTATTAGACATCTTGAATCTGATCTTGAAGATGCTAAAGATAATGAAGAAAAACTTGAGGATCAAATTGTCTCTCTCAAAAGGGATCTTCAAATAGCAAATTAATATAAAGAGAAATTCAAGATAAGTTCTGCTCAACTTGAAGTTCTTCTTGGAAGTCAAAAGAGGACAGATGACAAGTGTGGTTTAGGATATGAGAAAGGAGAAAGCTCCAGATCTGGTCAGAAGAATTTTGGATCAGAAAATCCAAGGAATAGGCCTAGAAGACCTCTGGTAAGATAGCCCAATGCTCAAAGATATCCATCCTTCAATGGATACTACCACAGCTGCAATCACTTTGGTCACAAAGCTAATTAGTGCAGAAAGAGAATGAATCAGACTAATTCATCCTTCTCCAGACAATGCTTTAACTACAAAAGGTATGGACATAAGTCTCATGAATGCAGAAATATGCAAATGAACAAATCATTCAATGGTAGATGCTTTACATGCAATAGAGTAGGTCATATGGCTAATCAATGTAGATCAAGAGGTTATCAGTCAAATATGCAAAGAAATGTTGTTTGCCAAATCTGTAATAGGTCCGGTCAAAATGCAAAAGTTTGCAGAAGCAAGAGTCAGGACAAAAGAGGTCCAGTATATAGTCAGAATCAAGACAAAGGTAAATAAAAGATGAATGTGGATGAAGTTAGGAATGAGATGAACAAGATTTGGGTGAAGAAAAGTTCAGAGAAGGTAGAGGTTGGATACGCACCAGACTCTGGTGTTGATATTCCTTCCGAAAATTAAGAAATGAGCTCTGGTTCAGGGGGAGACACAAAGAAAACCCCGTTCCCCCAGCCAATCAAGTGGTACTGGATTAGGCACAAGATGTGGAGTAAAGGGTTTGTAGATATGAGTCTTGAGATGATCCAGTTAAGATTTTAGAGGTCCGCATGAAGATGTGAAGAAGTTGTGATCGATCATGTAGAACCTATTCTGGGAGATGCTCCGGAATGACAGAGGATTACAAAAAGGTCTGGAGAGATCTGAAAGTGCATTGTCTTATTTTGCGGATTGGATAGAGTATTTGGGATGTCCTTGTGATGTGTCATCTTGATTTGTTCATGGTTGGAAGATCCGCATGACATTCATAAATCAGGACTGATCTGCTTCTTCAAGTCATTTGAATAAGGCAAACTGGAATAATGTAGGTCGAGCATTTATTGCAATCAGATATTAGGGTTTGCAGAGCAATATAAGGGATTTCTCATAAATCACTTGTTCATTCTACACTCAAGAAGAAGTGAAAAGTGAAGCCCTGCAACAAACTTCATCAAGTTCACCGAAGATCTCTTGCAGAAGTCATTACATACAGAAATCAATCCAACCACTCCGTGTAACCGAAGGCGCATAAGGTATTTTCTGTTTTCGATATCTCACTACAAATCTTTTGAAAAATAGCTACTCTAAATATAGTAATGATCTCAAATAGGCCCCGACCTGAATTTAAAAAACACCCATACAAGTCATTGGAGGTAGATCCCTTAGGAGCATTCTCTAGTGTTCCTCATGGCGTTTTACACACAGAAGACATTAGGGTTTACATACATGAAAGTATTGAGGAATTTGGGGAATTCAAATTGAGAGATTTCTATCACAAACAATTGATAGACAATGCTTTTGAGCTTAAACCAGAGTATAAGGGTATCCAGAAGAAACATTTTGATTAATTCATTCATTTCCCCTGCTTTGAAGAAGATGAATGGGTCCGGTACGTATTGAGTAGAATGCACGACAACTTCCTATGGCTGAATAGACCCTGTAAGATCACAAAAGAGGCAATTAGGGTAGTAACTGGTCTATACTCTTCCGGAGGGATACCTATCCTGAAATCTATCAAAAAAAACATTGTAACTGAGGCCACTGGATCAAAATTTGATAAGAGGGCAATGACCATTGAAGATATTTCTGATCCGGATATCAAGTTTGCATCTATGATAATAGGATACAAGATTTATCACTCCAGTAGGGAGAATTCTGTATCTGGAACTGCAGTATATACTGCCTATGAGATGCTGAGGAAGAATGCAGATTATGATCTCTGTGAACTTCTTTTAAGCCAATTAATGGAAAATGTACAGAAGATCAAAAGGACAAAAAGAATTCTTTCAAGTATGGTACACTTATATTATGTTTATTTTTCTACTTCATGAATGAGCTGCCTGGATCAAGTGGATGGGTATGGTAGAATGACAAACCTGTAGCAGTCCAGATCAGAGATTATTTACATGGGCTTGGGGATGCCAAAGCAAGAAATACAGCCCTGCAGGGATACTTCAAAAACTTCCAGAGCATGATGCAAGCAAGAGAAAGAATTCCCCAGTCTATTGTTGAAAAATACAAAGACTCGGTCTGCTTTATGGTTGATACTGATCAATGCATAATGGAGGCAGTAGAGCCAAGGACAGTCTGGATCATGCCCATGGTGTATGAGGTTGATGAACAGATTATGGAACTGCATGTTCAACACATGCTTAGTCAGCCCAAAGATCCAAAGGTAGAAAGGTTTGGAACCTTTGAGGAGCTGAGTGTGAAGATCCATGTGGAACTCAGAGAACCTGAGATAAAGAGGAAGGTGAGAAAAAAAGTAGAGCATATTGCTCAAGGCCTAGGAATCCCAAAGGAGGCACTTGATGCCAACCAGGAAAAGAGGCGAAAGGCTGAGGAAGAGAAGAAAGAGGCAGAAAAGAAAAGCAAGAAAAGTACTCTAGTGGAAACCTCAACCTGGACCAGATCATCAAAGAGATCTACACCTGTCACAACCAAAAGCTCAAAAATATCAAAACTGGAAGGTCAGACATCCGGTAAAGGAGAGAAAAGGTCTAAAATAAAAGCCAAAAGGGGTTATACAAGTCAGAAAGATGAAGAGGAAACGAAATGAAATGAGGGGGTAAAAGAAATAAAGAAGCAGAAGAAGAAAGGATCCGGTAAACCCTCCACAGGCCAAGACAAGGAAGAAATGGTAGAGGAATTTGTTGAAAAGCCCACCCTGTCTCTAGAGAGTGTAATGAAATCAGTCACTGTGGATGGAAACCTTCAACCAATGGCCGAATTCTATGATGACTACAATGAGGCTAACCAAAAGATCCCGCAGGAAGCCACAATCAGGTATCTGAACATATACAATAAGGCTTTCATTGAGATTATATCTCTAATTCCTAAAAGCCTAGAAAAGGAGTTAGAAATAAGAAAGAACAATGCCCAGGCAAAAGATCTTGAGATCTGAGAGCAGATAGCTATTCAGCTATATCCTCAAATTGATCCCAAGACAATGAACATAATATTCAAAGACTGCAAAGATGAGTTCAGGAGTAAAGCAAGGATGAATCAACTCATGCTTGGTGAGACTAACAAGGTGGCCATGGATACAGAAGAGATCCTCTGGAAGGCCTTCAAAAGGTTTAATCTTCCTATTGTAGAGGACTTGGGTACTAATCCCTCATCCACAAGTGCTGCAGAAGAAACTTCTGAGAAAGCAATAGAAGAGATGGGCCCTGAACAAACCAATATTTCTCCTCTGGTTTCCCCTACAGTCTCTGGATCCAAAGAAGAAGAGAAATTACAGGAGAAAGAAGCAGCGGTAAAAGAAAAAGAAGTTGACAGTACCAAGGGTGCAGAGAAAGAGAAGACTCCAACAGAGAAAACCACAACTGATAGTGGTAAGAATGTGGAAGGAGAGAAAACTCCAAAGGATAGCTCCAAGATTGCAGAAGAGAAGAAACATCTGTCTCCAGCAAGAGACACTGTACAAACTGTCCAAAAATTTCTAAGCAAAGAAACAATAGAGATTGACGAACCGGAGCTTCTACAAGGTCCTTTCAATTTTGATTCCCTCTCTCCAGTACAAATAATGAAGATAGTTTCATTTGCAAATGCTAAGGCAAATGAAAAACTCCTAAAGTCTCATATGGAAGACTGTGAGTTGATAGAAGCTGCTTTCGGAGTGCTTGAGAAGATTATGCCATCGATCCAGAAAGATCCCACAGCCTCCTCTTCTGGTAATCTCAAAACCTTAGTCAGCAGTGTTGGTACACATTTTGAATCCCTAGAAAAATCAGCTGAAGAAAAGGTCCGAAAGGAGTTTTTGGATAAGAGATTCTCAGAGGTACTAGGATTAATCTCTAATGATAGGAGAAATATGAGTATTGGAATAAAGAGCTTAGAAAATGCTCTTAAGGATGGCGGTGACATTTACAAATTTTGTATCTCCTAGTCAAAAGCAACAGTAGAAATTGAGAAGAAAATAAAAGAGGAACAGGACAAACTACTGAGTTTGTCTCAAAGTTTTGATCCTCTCTCTTCCTCCATAGTAAATCAAGAATGTCAAACTATTGCAATCACAAATGCAATCAAGAACATTGAAAAGGAAAGGAAGAATATAATTAACCGGATGGGAGAACTTAGAAGGATTATTATCCCTAAGTTAGAGACCATGCATGAGGCCATAAGTGATGCTAAGACTACCGCCCACACAAATGATCTGATAGATCTTAAGAGGGAAGAAGCTTTTGCATTTTTGTTGAGTGGTCACATTTCAATTTTGGATAGAATGAAGCAAAGTTGGGCTACAGAACTCATCCAGTTGAAGACATCCTTTGCAGATATTCTTCAGTTTATGTGAATATGTAATATACAGCCAAGTATAGTAAAATTTTTGAAAATTTTGGTGTACGGACCCTACCCTTTGCCATTGATGTCAAAGGGGGAGTGAGGAGCAATAAAAAATGAGGAATCCAACTAAGGGGGAGCTCCAGAAAATGTATATAAAGATAGAGCATCAGCCAAGGGGGAGCATAGTGTAAACACTTAGTCATTTTTCACTAAGTGTTGCCATCAATGCCAAAGGGGGAGATTGTTGGCAAGAGACACTATATGGATTCATGGTTGTTGTCATTGATGGCAACAAAGGTCATCCCACATATCTACAAGTCATGGTGTGTCTCTACCGGAAGTCAGAATGAAGGTTATTGTGGTCCGGTGAATAAGAACAGAGCATGTGGCAAGGTCCGACAGACAGGTCCGGATCTCTCAGAGGAAGTATCTTGGTGCAGTGTGGATCTGGGGAAGTCAAGAGGACTACCTTAAGTGGTATATTCCAAGGGTTTAGCCTCTGGTGATGGACAAGGAAAAAGATATGAATAGTTGAGTACCGAATTCTTGAGTGATAGTGTGAGCAGAGGAAGAACTGACTGACAGAACATCAGATTATTTTCTGGATGTGTTACTAATGATGGTAAAGGTTGTGAAAGCATGAATCATGTTTGGCCAACATGATTAATGATATCTACAAGTATATTCTTGATCCGTATTACTTGATGTGCAAGGATTCAGCCGACAGAACAGAGTTTGTGAGAAGATAGACTGTTCCGGGTGCCGACTAGAAAGATAATGAAATCACTTGTGCGGATATATATATAGGATGGATTTAGTTATAAGAAGGTGAGCAGTGTGATGTGATATGCGAACAAGAGTAGAACAGAAGCAGTAAGAAAGATCCGGTATGTGAAAGAAAAGCAGAATAAAGAGAAGAGGAAAGATGAAGTGTAGCAGATCAGTGTACTGAGCCTAACTGGAACTGAACTCCAGCATATGTGGATGCCTCCAATCAGTTCAAGTATTGTATAAACATTCTTTTGTAGGCAGTGTGCCTCCTTTGTGAGCAGTGTGTTCAGGCAGTGAGTCCTAATTGGCAAGTGCCATTTTGTAATTCCTTATTCTTCTAACAGAGAATAATCCTTGGGTTAATCACCCCGTGGTTTTCTCCCTTAACAGGGTTTCCACGTCAAAAATACTGTGTCATGTGTTTTTCATTTCATGGTAATATTTGCTTGTTTGAATTAATGCTGCATTGATTAATAAGAAAGTTCAGAAAGATGAAATAATTAGGATAACTGATTCACCCCCCCTCTCAGTTATCAACAGGCATATGTGGGAACTGGGTTTAGCAATGGAGTGTTTTGTGAAGGAACTCCATTCCAAGGCTGTGTTTGATTTTGAACTCCTGAGTTCCCTCCATTGAGGAATGGATTATATGTTGTCTACCTCATCTCTTGATTCACAGAGGCTGCCTCTTTATAGGCTTTAAATATTATATCTATGTTGGGCTTCCTCTTGACAAACATGGCAGTTAATGGATCTAAGGCCACATAGTACATGGCCAACAAGGCAACTGGGTCTACTATGTATGGGGCCACAATCCTGGAATAAGCCTTCTGAAATCTGTCATTGAAATTATCTATCAACTCCCCTTCACCCCTCTTAATCGTAGCCAATTTGTGGTATAGGGTGGAAGGGTCTATAGGTCCTCTAAATCTAGACATAAATGCCTCCTCCATAAGTGCCTAGGAGGAAATATAGCCATTAGGTAGGTTTACATACCAGTTAGATGCTTGCTCATTGAAGGTATAAGGAAATAACCTACAGACTACATCTTCATGTTCTAATTGGGCTCTAAAGCAGGCTTCCTTAAATATTCTGATATGATCCTCCGAATCTTGATGTAACTGGTATTTAGGACATATTTTCTTAGGGTTCTTTGGTATTTCATGATAGTTAACAAAATATATGATGCCATTGCAAGTACTTGTGCTTGACTGGGCCCTATGGGAGTACCTAAATTTCTGGGCGCACTTGGACTTCTGGGTGGGCTAGGACTTCTAGAAGAACCTGAGCTAAGACCTAAGGACCTGAATGAAGAGTTGTCAAGACTACCAATACTATGAGTGTTAAAAGGTGACCCAGGAGGTGTTCCAGATGAACTTCCGGTATTTGATGCCCTAGGACTCCAAATTAAATGACCCCTACCTTGTCTTCTATCAGGTAACTGCACAAATATGTCTTCAGGATTGACCCTAGACCTAGTCACTCGGCTATTGTTATGAGCCAGCTTTACTCAACCTACAACTTTAACCCCTATCAGGCCCTCCTTCTAGCGCAAAAAATTGTTGATGTTTGTTTTTAAACATTCATAACAAAAGTTAAAATTCATAAATGAACCTAACTATCTTGAAAGTTATGAAGAAATCAACTAAGATTACTTGATCCCAAGTTTCCTTATTGGTCAGGTCTTGACTTGTTGGACCATTCAGTAGGTTATCATGAAGCTGTAATATGCAAGGGGCCTTACGTGGTTTAAAGTGAGTTTATGACTTACTAGACTCATATAATGCAAACCAATACAAATATAAACTTTCTAGTCATTTATTTGCATAAGATCATTACTGCAACTCAAAGCTTTGAATGATCTATATTCAAACATGCTTTGCTTTTCAACTAATTATGAAGATTATCAAATATCAACTGATTGCTCTGAAACTCATTCAAATGTCAGATAACCTCCTTTGGATTTAAATGTTGAAGCTATGTATTTCAGATTGGTTGGGAAAAGTTAGAAAGATCTAATCTAAACATCATTCATTCTACCAAAGGATCTAATTGTTCTGTTATGCACATAGTAGGAAATACAGTAAACTTGACTAAACCAGTAGACTAAATCATTAAATGTAAGTACCCTGAGTATTTTCACAAATATTACATTCAAGATTGCAAGCTTTAAGAGGAAATGTTTTAAATGCAAGGAAGAGCTAGAAGACACTCAGAAAATAGGCGCAGACTTCCAGATTCGCTCATACTCAAAACAGTCATACAAGATTTATAATGTAGGAATGACTCTTAGCTGTATTAATCAAATATACTGAAACTCACAGTGATTTACAGATACATCAAGGAAGCTAGACATTCCACGCATTCCCTAAGGTAGACAACAGGCGACCTCCTCTAAGCTAAAACTATTCTACTCAAAATTCTTAGAAAGAATTACAACCTTAAGCTAAAATGCTAAAATCCCTGTGTAAACTAATATACAAGTATCAATGCCTCATATATAGCATTTGAATTCCTCCTCTTGCTATGGTTCCAACCTCCATTTAACGGTTGCAACCACTTTCTTATGGTTACAGGTCCTTTTCCTCTTGACCAATGATGTGCCTTTATTTCATAACCGCCTGCCAATCCACCACTTGGTCGTTTTTCTTCCAACGGATGTTCTTGGAATCTTTCCAAACAAGATTCCCACTTTATGCCACCTTTTCCCGCCAAAATTCTACATTTATTTTCCTTCAAAATTTCTAACTCTTGATTGCTTTTCTCCTCATGTTTCTTGTATTTTTTGAAGTTATCAATTACATTTTGTATGAAGGTGCAGTCCCCTGCTGGACTCTTTGCAAAGACAAACTCCTGCATCATTACTTTTTCTTTCAACTCCTTCTCCTTGTCACTAGAATCCCTTGTTCTTTTCTGGTATTTCTTCATCTTGACTCTTTCCTCCATCCATGCATCTATCATTGGTTTGCTGAGGATTACCTCAGGATTTGTTATATAGGGCACGAGTATGGCTTTGAACTCAGCTAATGCTCCTTTCAAGTCATAGGCTGACATTCCTACACATTCATGCAGTAGGAGTCTTTCTATGACTCTCTTATGTAGTTCGATCATCTCCTTTGCATCTGCCTCTAGTTCCTGTGTAACTGTTGCACAACCCTTGAGGATATATTCCCTTTCAAATCTTAAATCCATGATTGTCCCTAGCAATCTATTTGCCAATGCAACAGTGAGTGCTCCTTCATTTATCAGTTCTTCTGCCCTTTTTCCTATTTCTATCAATTGTTCAATCTCGGATTCGTACTCCTCTTTTCTAGTTTGGCAGTTATGTATAAGCATCATACATTTATTCTTTTCTGCTGCAGCTACTTCCCAGCTGTTCACAGCTTGTTTTATTGTTCTTTCTCCTTCCTTCAAAAAATCATCAAGCCACTCATCAAAAATATTAGCCTTCAATCTTTTATTTTCCATATCCTTTACCTCTTCTTCAGATACAATTGCCAGATTGGCGGGCAAATCAGGTACTGTGGCATTGGGGTCAAATATCCCTTGAGTAAATTGCTAGAGTTGGACAATATGTCCTTTCAAAACCTCCTGTTTATTTTTATATTTTTTCAACATCTCTGCTATTACTTGGTGCATATCATCCCACTCAGCAATGTGTTGTTCTCTTGTGGAATGCCCAAGGTCTAGATTCAACAACTTGTACTCTTCTAAGGTGATTTATCCTTTATCTTTCTCTTTTTGTGGTATGGCTAGGTTTAAAGATCTAGATCCATCTGGACCCCTCTTTATTGTAGACATTGTTCTAGCTTTTCTCCTTTCCTTTCTTGGAGTACTTTTGCCACCTAGCAGGCTCTTAATGTCTATAGGGACAAGATGTATTTTTTGTTTCTCCTTCCTTATTTCTCCTTCTAGCCAAGCAGGCACCTCTTTTATGCCCTCTGCATCTCTTTCTTCATTGATTACCTCCTCATGAGGTTAATCCACTCCTGCTTCCTCTTGTTGCTACTGTGGCCCAAGATGTTGCCTTTGCTATTGTTCCTCTTCTGGATTTTATTGTTGCACTGGGGGTTCCTACTAATGCTGTTGTGAAGCTTTCTCTCCTGATTCTACCTCATCCTTCTGATCTTCTTTTGAAATTTCCTCTTCAGGAACCTCCAATGGATTTCTATTTGTCTTTTCCGCAGTCTGAACCTGCTCTATATTTTCAGGTCCTGTGTGTATGGGGAAGTCCTCTTTTGTTTTCTTCTCTTCCTCTCCTGACTCTTCATACATATCTAACATACCCAAGGCATCTACACATGAAGTGTCTTCTTTTGCCTTCTCTTCTTCCATTTCTTCAAGTTTTTGTGCTTCTTTCTGCACATTTTATATAATTTCCAGAGGGACCAAGGTACCAAAAGGATCAATAGACTCCACTTCATCTTGTACCTTTTCTTCTTTAGGCTCTGTGTTGCGCTCTGTTTCTGGTTCTGCCTGCACATTTGGCCCTTCCTCGTCACTCAGGAAACTACTGGAGGCTTCCTCCATTTTAATCTCCTTTCCTATAAACATTGCTCCTTCTTCACTACTACTGCTTACAATGTTTATCGTTTCTACATTTTGCTTGGCCTCATGAATCTGTGACTCTTACAGCATTTCACTGGCCAGTTCTATTTTCACTGTAATGAATGTTTGTTTAGGGTCTGTTGAAATGGAAGCACCTTGTACGTTGCTCATCTTCTCTCCAACTTCTTGTGCACCAATCACATCGTTTGGTCTCGAAGACTGACCCTTATACAAATTGATGGGGATTGCCCTCATTGGCTGTTGCCCTGCTGCTCCACTAGCAGCTTGTGCCTCTTCTTCAGTCATTTCATGACTTATTGACTTTTCATCCACAAAAGTCTCAGATGCAACAACAACTGTTATTCCTAATGTATAGGGGTCCATTATTGTAGCATTATTACCCCTTTCTACTATCTTTGCTTCAACTATTTTTCTTTTCTTCTCATAGAAGCATTCTAGATCATTAGTGGACTCCACCTTTCTCTTCCTCCCCTTCTATGGGTAGGTGACCTCTTTGCCCTCAGCTTTAAGCTCTTCAACCTTATATTTTATCCATGTTTTAGAAAATAGAATCACAGGCTCAGATATTACATCCAAAGATGTATTCCAAGGCCTGGACCAATCAGGCTCTGTAATGGGAGCCAGCCTTGCCTATTTATAACTGTGATGTAAAAGCCTATCATCCTCCTGAACCTCTGGAGGTACATAAATATGACCAATGGATTTCATCTATTCTAGAGTTAATCTCTTGTGAGCTCTCTTCCTTACTTCTCTGTCATTCTTGCAGTTGACCCAAAAGTCTTCAATGTGGACTTGATGCCTATGTCTTTTGTCAACAAAAGTCTGAATTCTACAGAAAGGGTCAAACTTTCTTGCCAAATTAAACTCCTTAAAACAAAAATACCTCAACTCTTGTTCATAATAACTGGCTACCTCCTCATTGTAGCAAGAGAATCTACCAATTGCCCATGGCATCTTTACATTACCAGTTCCAAATTTTCTCTTGTACATTTTGAAAATACTTTGATTTTGTCTTGAAAACTCCAAGACAATGAGCTTGTCAGATGGATACCTGTGAAGCATGAATGGCCTTCCCTCAAAACCTTCAGTCCTTATGTACAAAAAACATTCAAATTGAATAAACCAAGAACTATGTAATCCTATTGCATGTTCAGCATCCCTTGACAGCCTTTTGTCAGGCTCTTCCCTCAATACCCTAACCATGTAGGTGTAAAAAACATCACTTACCAAAGAAAAATTCTTCATGGCATTCTCTTCTTGCAACAATGGGTAGTGCTCGTACACTAATTTTTGACCTGGGTCACTTCCCAGGGTGCCTACCCTTTTCAATTCCATGGATATGAGGCCTAACCTCTGCAACACATGCATACAATACATAAGAAGATAGATAAAATGGGGCGCTTTTGTTCTGTCTTAGCATGGCCTGCTTCCAGATGGCGGTGCTAATGGCCTTAGCCTAGTGGATTTTCTCTTGGTCTTCTTGCTCTGACCTTATAAATTCAATAACTGTAAACATCCAGGGCTCACACCTGGTGCCATCTCTTTCCCCAACTAACCTGTTCAACATAGTGATCATCAAGTAGATTTCCTCCTTAAAATGAATCCTCAGGAGGTTTTTAGGTACTCTGGCTGTAGCCTTGGGTTTATTATCTAGATTGTACCAGTTATGAAAGATCTTCCCTCTGCACCCTCCTTCATTTGTGCAGTAATCCTCAGTGTATTGATCAATGTCAATGTCCATTTTCTCTGTAATGTCCAGACCAAACGTTCTGGCAATCCCCTCTGGTGTCAAGTTAACAATTACCCTATCATGTAACACAACTTTCCTAATCTTGGTATCATACATAATTATGCAATCCAAGCACAAGTCCCTAGCCTCCATTGCTAGTGGGAACCCCGCAGCCTTATACATCCCACTCTCCTAGATGCACTTCATGTCTGGCGTGGCATCTGCAGTGGTGATCTTTTTTAGGACATCATCTGCATCATATATGCCAATATTGGTATCTATCCCTACTCTATTTGTACTAATTAAAGTTTGATAGCCTCTGTACAAAGGCAGTTCCTCTTTCTCTATCTCCTTCCGAGGCTTTCTTTCTTTCTTTTCTTTGTCCTCTTCATCCTGCTTTTGTTTTGGGGCCATCCTGCAAAAACGTACAGGTCTTAATTTCCCATTTTTCACATGCCTAGGGTTTTTACCATGAACCTCTATAAATTAATATTTTTACCCTAGTTCATTTTCCCCTCTTCTATCTTAATTCCTACATCCGTTAAGCTCTTACCTAGCTAATTGAAAATTGAAACAGTAATTCAGAGGAATGCCAACATTTTGCAATGAAACCACTGGAATTTGACAGTACTCAACTAATTGAAATTAGATGGTGTTTTGGATAAATACCTATTTCCCACAACCATTTATCATTATCTTAATTTTACTATTTTACTCTTTTCAGCTGCTGTGACTTTGTCGCTTTTTACTGCTCAGGTAAATTTCTGCTAATCACGGCAACAACTTCGTCTCTGTAATTTTAGTTTCAACAATCTATTTTTAAAGTAAGACAACATAAAAAAATGCCCTAACCTTTGTTAAATTTCCCTTTATTTGGTTCTTTGGCATGCATTAATTGCAATAATCAATGCGCAACAACTCTCAGGTGTTATTAGTGTGTTAGCATTTTTTTGAACTTTTACCGTTAGTCATTTCTATGCATACACCTCTTTTCTATTTCTCTTGTATCTTTCATTTTGTATATCCACTTGTATTATTCCATTGTATAAGCACATATACAAATGCTTTATACATTTCCTCCCTTACCTTTCTTTTGTTTTCCGTGATGCATATGATTCTTTGTATATCAGCATTGTATATACAACGCCGAGACATACAAAGACTTTCCGTTATTTAACTTTTCTTGACATCTGGACCATGTACATTAGCTTGTATGTCAAATATGCATTACAATTATACGAAACTGATATACATCTAGTGGGGTCTACTTTCCCCTTTCATTTTTACCTTTTCGCGTTGATTTTACCTCTTTGTCTCGTTCAGACTTCAAGTTCTTGATAATCATGTTGTATTTATCTTTTGAATCCGCGATGTATAATATACAATGCATTTCCTGATATTACACTCAGACGTGATGCAATGTATTTCCCATGTTTCACTTTTCTTGAGTTTCGGTTTGTATGTGTAAAGTGACGTTCATTTCAAAACATATATATAAACACGGAGACATGTACTAGTTTAATTCCATTCGATAACCCCTCAATTTGTAATTTACAAGGCGTAATGTATATCGGATTGTATATAAAAATATACAAGCGGGACATACATTGACTTTACTATCCTTTATAATTCCTCAGTTCTGGGTTGTATAAAATGTATGTATATTTCATTGTATATTTGACACTTGCCAAATATACAAACCCGAAATATACAACAGCTTAACTCTATTTCATAACTGTTTCAGTTCCGGCCCGTATAAAACACTTGTATATTTCATTGTATATTTGGTTTTATCCAAATATACAAACCGAAATATACAACCTTTATATTATGTTTCATGACCCTTTCAGTTTCGTTCTGTATAAAGTGCGATGTATATTTCGCATCTGCCAAATATACAAGTGTCAAACGTGCACCAAATATACCAACCTTAATAAACCCTTCGAATCCGCGCTATGTATAATCTGTTGTATATTTACTTGTACATTTTCTATCTTGCCAAATATACAAACTGAAATATGCATAGCAGACTTCAGCACGTATCAACTCTAATTTAATTCCCTCTCGGGTCCAATCGATGCACATTATTAATATGTAGGACGTTGACAAACATGACCCTTCCTATCAAATGGGATATGATGGTGACATCACCGTCATATCTAGACTTTATTAAAAGGTGGCAAGGATGTCAGCATCATATGAATTTTAGGGCGATGTTGGAATATCGGGTCATGCATTATAACTTTGAACTTTATGATCCTGATGCTAAGGAATATGACCCTCCTAAATGTGACCAAAACAAAGCCCGACATACAAACAGACTTGCACATGAAATGACTTTGTATATACCAAGAACCTTGTATATGCAAAGTCTAAACCCTCTAAATGTACATTTATCCAAAAGTTCAATAACTTGCAAAATATAGTGAATTTTCAAATAATTCAAAAAGCAACCCCTGTTTGTTTTCAACAAGGCATTCACTTGTACTTTGATTGGATACTCAAATGCAAATTTTCTCTTATTTCTAACAAGGTTTGTATTTCAACTCCTTTTCCCTTTACCACCAAGCAAACCACACCAAAAAGCAAAGCAAACCAACTTCAGCAGGGGTCCTCATTTTGCTAAGGAGTAAAATGGGGCATGTTGTGAGCATCACAACACTATCCATATCTAATTGTGACTGAGAAAGTATTTGTCATCTATGGCAGTGAAACCAAATCAACTCACTATCATGAGTGATAAGTACTTTCTGATGTCAATAAGTGTGGTGAATTTGCACTTTTATCCCTTTCAAAACACCAAGAGGGCAGCTTGTTGGGATCAACCCTTGTGGGAGGCCATTTTACTCCACATGCTATGATATCATATGAAAGATGATTGAGAAATGAAAATTTCACCTATAGCCGCACAGTGAACAAACATGTTAGATAAAAATAGTGAAACCAAAAGCTTCCATTGATGCTCTATGATTTGATGATAGTCTTCTTCTCTTCTAGACATCTCTGAGATGATGTGAAATTGTTTCAATGCCTTATGAGGGTACACTATATTTTTGTTGAAATTGAATTGCATATGATAAGAAAATGTATCCTAAGCTCTAACATCAAATTTTCTCAACTCTTGCAGGAATTTCTGGAGTAGTAACGAAAGGAGCTTAAAATGCAACAGATCAATGTTCATCCTTGTCATCTAGGCAATGGTGGATGCCTTTCCTTTTATATGGTCTTCTTTTCCTTCAAATGTATAGATTACTTTTTGTATTACATTGAAAGAGTTAATCCCACGGCTTGTGTGGGACACTATACATTTGTAATTATCACTGACAAACAATATTTAATGCAAAATATGTTGATTTCATTTCATCTTACAAGCATCTGCATCATGAACTATAATTCACCTGATAACACTTCTGTGCATATGAACATAACTTAGTAGGATGAATGTATACCTTTTATCCTCTATTTTCAAACACAAACCCAACTCTACCTGATTGGGTTGGAAGCAAAATTAGGTAACAATAATATTTATCACTTGAGGGGAACTGATAATTGTTGTTTGTTGGCTCAAATAGATGAGTGTTGGTTGTGGCATAGAAGGATGTGTTATATAAATTTTGATAACTTGGTGAAGATAAGCTCAGTACAAGTTGTGAGAGATTTGCCTAAAGTGGTGAAACCTGCCAATACTATTTGCAAGGAATGTCAATTGGGAAAATAGACAAAGATAAGTTTCAAGAGCAAAGAACAATTTTCTGTTGGATTGCTCAAGCTGGTACATATAGATCTATGTGGTCCTATTGATGAGAGGTTTTTACACACTCACAACATAGTTAAAATTCACAAAAGAACCTTAGCTATCTTGAAAGATATGTAGAATTAATTAATAATTCTCAATCTCAAGTTTCTGGATGGTCAGATCTTGACCACATGGGATGGATTAGCAGTTCATTGTGAATCTATTATATTCAAGGGGCCTTACTCAATCTAAGGATTTGTTACTGCAATTATTACTCATTATATGCAAATGTCTCAAAATATCTCTCAAATCAATGATCCTTTGCAACTATTTATAGCTTTCAAGTCAAACCCTATATGAATTTCACAAAAGAACAGACTTGATATTTCAGACTTTATAAAAATCATCAAAGATTATTAGCATTTCCATATATTTAATAGGATCTTTCACAATTTTCTCTAGATAACTGGGTTTCAGCTAATTATTTAAAGATCTTTGGGAAAAGTCAAAAAAGATATGGTTAGAAACATCATCTTTATATAGGATCTAAATGTTCTGTTATCCATCTATTAAAGAATATAGTAAATCTGAACAATTCAACATAATTAAACCTACATATGTAAAATGTTGAATGATATCATGAACATACATAAGAGATTACAATATTCCAAAGGAAAATACATCAAGTAAGAGCTTGAATTAGAAGACACTCTATAATAGATGCAGAATTCTAAGTTTACCTTTATTTGAAGTATAAAGTCATACAAGATTTACAATGTAATAATGACTCTAGTTGCATTGATCAGAGTCACCAAAAAAACTTACAAATGCTTCATATAGATACATAAAGGAGATAGGATATTACACACACTCCTTGATGTAGACATAGGCGACCTCCTCTCTAAAATCACTAAATGCTCATAGTATTCTAAAAGAAACACCTCTCTTTGCAATAAACTTAACAATTGCAATATTTAAGCTAAAGTTCAAAATCCCTGTGTACTAAAATACATGTAGAAGAGCTTCTTATATAGATTTTGAAGCTTCTTTCCTGCTACGATTACAAAGTTCATCTAATGGTCTACATTCAAACATTACAAATCAATGGTGGGAAACTTTTCCCAATCGTTCCCAAAATATCTCTATGGTATCTTTCCTTGGCACAAAGATGCCATTAGAATCTTTTCAAAATAAAAGATACCCTCGCTGACTTTCCTTTCCTTGTTGACTTATTGTTGGTGATGATAACAGAAGAAATATCGAGCCTATGCATATGTCCTTCTTCAAGGTATCCCCCTTTTGTTACACTCCTACTCCTTTAGATACTCTACAAAATTACCCATCACACCAATAATAAAAGTGCGATCACCCTCTTGACTCTTTGCCCATGTATATTCTTGCACTTCAAACCCCTCTTTCAACCTCTTCTCTTGCTTTGATTAACCTTTTACCTTCTTCTGATATTTCTTGATTTTAGCATTTATCTCCATAACTAAATCAATCATTGTCGTACTTAGGTGTGCTGCTGGGTTCTCCAAACATGGTGAATAAATAGCTTTGAACTCTTTCATTGCTCTGGTTAAGCCTTATGCTGGTACTTCTTGGCATTCATGCCCAATGAGTTTTTTTATTATCTTCATATGAACTCTCACTATATCATCAACAACCTCTTCTATGTCTCTAGTATTCACAATACATTTTTTTAGAATGTCCTCCTCAAACTTTAACCCTAACCCTATCTGTGGTAACTGATTAGCCATTCGACGAGTAATGACTCCTTCATTTATTAACTCTTCTACTCTTTCATTCATCTCTTCAACCTGTTTTGATTCCACTCTACACTTCTCTAATCTAAACTGACATTGATGTATGAGAAGACTACATTTGTTTTTACCTATCAGAGCCATGTCTAAACCTACCATTGACTATTTTGTTACATCCTCTCCCTTTTGCATAAACTCCTTGAGCCATCTCTCAAAAATATCTTCTTCAATTCTTTTATTTCCCATCTCATTTATTTGATCTTTAGACAAGATTGCCAGTTCTGCAGGTAACTCTAGCATATTAGAACTAAGATCAAACATACCTTGGATAAATTGCTATAGCTGGACAATGTGTCCTTTCAAATAATCATACTTATCTTTATCCTTTCTCATCATTTCAATGGTGACATTATTCATATCCTGCCATTCAGCGATGTGTTTCTCTCTTGTCACATATTCAAGATCCATGTTCAGTAATTTATAATCACCCATACTCATTTGTCCTTTAACTTTCTCACTTTGAGGTATAGTTAGCTCAAAAGTTCTGGATCTTGAAGGATTTCTCTTTATGGTTGACATAATCCTTGATTTCCTTTTCTCCTTTCTTGGATGACCTCCCAATAAACTCTTGATATCAATAGGTACTAAGTGTATTTCTGCTTTTTCTTTCCAAACTTCTGCATCTATCCAAGATGGTATCTTCATACTTGTCTCTATTTTCTTTTCTACATTTAATACCTCCTCGTGAGGTTTTTTTGCTTCCATATGTTCTTGTTGTGTTGATTGTTGTGTTGATTGTTGTGTTGATTGTTGTGGTGGAGGCTGCTAATCCAAGACTAGTGGCATATTGTCTTGCTGTTGTGTCTTTTCCTCTTCATCTGCTCTTTCTTGTTCTTCTTCTCTTGAATCCTCCCCTCCCAAGTCTTCTTCATCACCTTGTTCCATGTTTTCTCCTTCTATATTTTCCTTTTGTTCTTTGTGCTCAGCATCATCCACAACAGTCTTTTCCATGTTTTCGTCAAGATCACCTGATATTCCCGCTACCTCTATTGCTATTTCAATTGGTCCTTGTACATTCCCAGGCATGCTTATTTGATATGTCTATGGAAGCTAACCTATAACTTTGTCAAGTCCCTCTGCAGCCCTTTTTATGTTCTCCTCTCCCTCTACATTTTCTTCTTGCTCACTTTGTTCATTATACATATTGAGAACATCTAAAACATCAATACCAGAATCCTTTACTAACACTGTTTCCTCTTTCATTTCCTTATTTTGAATTGTTACTTCTTTAGTTATTTTTACTTTTCTGATCATACTGATTCCTCTATTTTCTCTATACCTTTTTCTTTTCTTCCTTCCTTCTCTGATTCTTCTATTGGTTGTGCAACAACTTGCACGTCCTCTATTATGTCTGGTGATACCAATGTACCAAAAGGATCTATTGTCTCCATTTCTTCCTGTACATTTTCTCCTTTTGACCCCAAGGATTGTGCCTTCCTCGTATATAATTGGGTATTATGCTCCTCCATTACATCAGTACCCTTATCCACTTCTTCCTTCTTTTTAAGTTCTACCTTGGTAATGGTTTCTACCTCCATACTTTCTTCATCATTGCTATCACATTCCACATTCACCATTTCACTTACTCCCTTAATTTCCCAGGCTTTTGACTCTTGCAACTTCTCTTTGGTTAATTCTTGTTTAACCTTTATGTAGCCTTGTATTCTTTCTTTTGGTGTGGATTCAATAGGCATGTCCTTCTGCTTAGTTTTTACTTGTGAAGCACCTATAACTTCAACCTATAGTGGTGCTTTTCCTGTTGAAGATTCAATAACTATAGCCTTCATTACTAGTGTAGGAGCTTCAGTTTTTGACCATATCATTTTATGATCTTGGTATTTTGGTTTTATCTAAGGCTTTGAAAGCCACTTTGATGTGTTGTAATAAGGACTTAGTCCACTTTATTTGACTAGTCCACTTGGAGTTAATCTAGGCCTATTTTATTGGAGAGTTTCTTTTAGAAACTTATTGTTTTTTGTTAAATAGCCACTTCCAGCAGTTCACTACCTTTCTTGGGCAGTTGTACAGACTGTTTGGAAGAGGAAAGGTTTGTAAAACTTCCTATAAACTTTTCTTTGTGTTAACATGCCAAAAATGAATAAGAAGGAAGGAGTTTGTTAAGAGAAAAGTGTGTTTTTTTCTATTTTTCTGTGAGAACAACCTGTTGTACGGCCAGGTACGGACTACCAAGGAGATAAATTCTATAAAATGTTTTAGACATTTGATATAGCTCCTGTTTGCATGTATTCTTAGCTCCTGAAACATTTTGTAGTATTGGTTTTCTTTCATTTTTTAGAAACAGGTATAAACCCTCCTCATCTAGGGTTCTGAGACAAAATGCTCCATTCTTCCTCTGTCCTCTGAAGGTGGTCACCCATTTCTTGTGGGATGGAGGAAGACAAAGTATTTTTCATGTTTTTGATGTGTGCATTGTGGTTCTCCTTCCTCCATGGTGATTGGTATGCTGCTATCTAGTCAAAATAGTGACTAGTTAGTGAAGAAAAGGCAATGGACAACAAGTGTAGAAGAAAACAGTCATCGGTTTGATAGAATGGAATTGTTCTTTGTGTTTTAGGAGGGATACAGACCTACACAAGAGCCCTACTACCCAGACAAGGAATCTTGATACACCTCTTTTCCTTAATCCCAAACTAGACCATTCTCTAGAAGGCAACCAACAAATGTTGATAGAAAAAGACAGTTTGTTGTTATGCACATGGGTACAGTACGGTCTGGAGGTTGAGAGAATGATAAACATCTTAATAGTGGTATTTGATTCATGCACCAAACAATGAAGGTCATATGAGGTTTGTGAAGGATTAGCATGGTGTTAAACTTCTCTTTATTTGCAAGATAACCTTCATTTCTTTCACTATTTTCTTGAAGACAGTCAAACAGCCATACCTCCTGTCAGAGCAAGTAATATGGTGGAGTGATAAGTCAGTGGAACCTATCCTTGTGAATGCATGAGATGTTTTCATCCTTGTTGGGGAGGAGTGGTTGTAGATTGAGTTTTCTCAAAGGCTATAAGAAGAAGTGGTCACTTTAAACTGTCATAGGACAGTCAACCTCCTATTTGTTGTCCTCTACCCTTTAAACATAGTGTGGGCCTGCACATAAGTAGTTGGTTGATTTCTCACACCTAATGTAGAGTATGCATTAAGCATTGATGGTCATTTGAAGTCTTGGAAGGGTGTTGAAGGTTTAAATCCTTGTTTATGCTACAAGAGAAGGGTTTCCTCTTTAACTCTGTCAAAAGACAGTCATACAGAAACTTGCTGTCCACTATTGTATTAGGAGTAGAATGAGAGTTTTTGGTCAGCTTCATGCATGTCATAAGTCAGTATATGTTGATTTGTGTTGTTGTCCATGTTGATAGAGGTGTGGGTAGGAAATTGTGAGTCAAACCAAAGTGATTGTGTAGAAAGGAGGGATTGAGTAGCAACTCTTCAAGGTGAGAGTTGGATAGCCTATGAGGAGGACACTAGATAGTGGTCCTAGGCTAGATAAATCTCAGAAATAGCCTTGTTAGGCTTGGTAAACACAAACACTCTTATAAGCCATCAAGAAGAAAGTTGAGTAACTTAAGCTCATTTGAGTGAATTTCAAACTACTCTTACCATACCTCTGCATCATATTGGTATCAGAGCCAATATTCTGATTAAAGAAAGTGTATGTTAGAAGAGGAAATTGAAACAGAGGCTAGTACAATGCCTCCCAAGACAATGAGTCAAGATTCCATCAAGAAGTTGGTGGAAGAGATGGTTGAAGCAAGCCTTCAAGAAGCAAAATTGCAAGAAGAGAAGAAGTCTAAGGGCAAGACCAAAGAAGAAGGAAGTTCTTCAGACACAAATGAAGAAACAGAGGTAGAAGAGGATCCTCAGGAGCAGGATATGTCTGTAGATTAGAAAGCCTTCTTGAATACACTTAAGGGTGCTCATGGAGACAGTGGTGATCCCAAGATGGAGGTGCCTACCTTCCATGGCAAGTTGGATGGAGATGTTCTCACCGACTGGATAGAAGCTATGTGCAACTTCTTTGATTACAAGGAGTTTAATGACAGCAAAAAGGTCAAGTTTACCAAGACAAGGCTAAGAGGTTCTGTACTGGTATGGTGGAACTATATGCAGAGTGAGAGGGAGAAGATTGGGAAGAGTCCCATCACTAAATGGAGTAGAATGGTGGCTATGCTCAAAAGCAAGTTCATGCCACCTGACTATGAGATACAAATCATAAGGAGATTTGAGAATTTGAGACAAAAAGACATGGATGTGGCTGCCTACATAGAAGAATTTCATAGACTTGGTATGAGGGCCAATCATAATGAAGATGAAAAAGGGATGGTGGCTAGTGTTGGTCATGATGTTAGTCACAAACAAACATAGAATAAAAGTACACATTAACCTTTATTCATCTTGAAAGATACAGTGAATTCAGAGAATTCATGATCCCAAGTCTCCGGTGATTAGGTCTTAATCGACTGACTTTACTTAGTAGTTAATGTGAGTTGCTGTTTCCATTTTGGGGCCTTACGTGAAAATGTACTATCATCATGACGTTCCTGCAGAAATTCCTTACAGAGAAGTCAACTTATGCAGCTATTTGATGAAAAGAAGTAAAATACCTCGATCTTTGCATGATATTTTCAATTGTGCATGCTTAGTGTTCAAATATGCTAAATATTTGCGATTATCTACGAGATGTCTGCATATTTTGGGCTGTTTGCTTAAGATTATCAGTTATTTGCAATTATGACATTGAGATGTTCTGAAATTAAAAGAAATTAAAGGAAATGCTTCTAACTAAGTTGAACCTTTAGCTTTTGATCCACATACATGCTTGATACTGTCATGAGGAGAAGAAATCAAACCATATGTTCACCAGGACATTCCACAGTTAGATACAGTTGATGCAAACTTCAGAGGATAATGAATGAAAACAATACATGCAACATGATGAGCACTCCAAGGGACGCAGCTAATCAAAGCACATATCCAGAATTCAGACACAGATTACTCAAGATTTACGAAGATTTGTAATCAAAATACTCTTCCCTTTCATTAAGTATGCAAAAGACATATACATATACAGCAGCTTTGAAATGAGCCCTGAATATTTCAGCAAACAGATTTCAATTAAGTTTCGAATGAATATAACAAGGCATTCCACCACCTTTTATAGAATAAGGTGAGGAATCCGTTACAAAAGACCTACGGATCTGATATGTCAATACAGATCAATGGTCATCATTTCATGACTTGTCAATTTTACAAAAAGGCACAAGTTGCCAGCTGGCAACTATCTATACTGCATATGCAAAATATTCCCCCCTCATGATGTATCTCCATCATGCTCTTCATCTGTTTCATGCGGATCATCATCATGTGCATCGCTTTCTAAACTTTCACTATCCGGATGATGACGTTGCTGCATATGGGGTTGCATGCTGCTCTGGATTTGCTCATATGACTGCACAACCTGATCTATTCCTCCGCCATCTTGAGTCTTTGCCTTGATAATGGCGTGCTTGTGTGCCTCATACTTATCCCTGCTGTTATCCAGCTTATTTTCCCTGACCTGCAATGTCTCGTTGTAGGTCTCCATCTTGACCTTGATCCTCATCAATTTATTTATCACTTCTTCTGTCAAGTGGACGAGCAGACCATCATCTTCCATTTGGAAGTTATTGCGCAGAGCCTTAAGGGCAGAATCTTCATCTTGATTCTCAATTTCCCTTCCACTTTGCCCTCTAGCGTTTCTAGCATGTCTGCCTCAATGCCCATTAAATCACGTAGCCTCATGCTGATCTCCCTCAGCTTACTATTACATCTCTTGAGGACTCCGCATTCAAACTGAACATCTTTGTACCAGATATCCACTAACAATGTAGTATTATTATTCAATACCTGCTTACTGATAAGCAGTTGTGGATTTATCTTCCTTATTTCTCCCAATAGGCTGAGGACTTTCTCCAGTTTATAAGACCTTTTTCCAGTCTGCATCTGCAATCTATCCACCTTGGTTTTGGAGTCACTTAACATGCTCCATCTCTTCAAAGAACCCTTCATTATTTCTATAGCATCATCTAATGTGGATGACATCCATTTTCTTATTACGGAAGCCTCATGTTTCATGAGGTCCAGTTTATTTACTTCTTCCTGAGAAATGGCAGTCAATGGGACTGCAGCTTCACTTGTGGTATCCTCAAGGTTGGTTAAACCCTTAATGTATGCATGCAACTGAGCAATGTGCTCTTTATGTTGCTTATTTTTCTCCTTCTCTCTTTTCACTTTCTGAATTAGAGAGTCTATGATGTCTTTTCCCTCCTGACCTTCCTGCTCTTCGTTGGCAAAACCCAAATCAACTGTGCTTATCTGGAATTCATCCACAATGATTTTGCCTTTCTCTTTCTCTACGGCAGGTATAGCAATTTGTGCGGTCCTCCTCCCTGTCGCCGGATCTCTTTTGATAGCCGAAGTCATTCTGGCCTTTCTCCTGGGCTTCATTATATCTGCGGAGAATAGGGTGGAGACGTTGAACTCCTGGATTTCGAGTTCCTCCTCAACATTTACCTCCTTTTCTAACCATGGAGGCACCTGATCATGCTTTTCAGCATCATGATGATGTTCACCCCTATCTCCTGTTTCTATCAATATGTGTTGTGGAGATGGTGATTTTTCCTTTTCTTTCTCTTGATGCTCGCCTTGCTGCTGATCCTGAGGTGCCTCCTCCTCCTGTTGAGGAACTTCCTTTTCTGGGGGAGCATCTTCTTTGTGTGGGGAACCCTGCGGTGTACCTGTATATAGATCATGATGACCATGATCTTTCTCCATTATTACTTCACCTGTCCCCAGTTCTTCCCCTTGTGGAGGTTGATCATCCTCCTTCTGTTTCTCAATTTCTGGTGGTGTGTCCACCGTACCAGCTATCGTAGGATCTGCCCGAGGTGATGGCATCTGTTTTGCAGCTGTTACTTGTTCTGTGCCTGCACTATCCACCTCTTGTGCCTTAGCAGTCGGATCCTCCATTTCTTCCTTCTTCTCATCAGCCTTTATTTCTTGGACCTCTACTATAGCAGGTCCTGCTGATGTATCTTGTGGGCTCTGCTGGCCTGATTCAAGATCATGGCCCTCTGCTTCAGCCATCTCTATCTCCTCTATTAGGTGGCCCTTATCAGGTGATCTTGCTGGCTTCTCAGGACTTGCATCCTATTTTACTGTCAAGTCTACCACTACAGGACTTGTCACCTCAGCAATCAGTGTATCCAGCCCTCTGTCCTGTGCTATCTGCTCTGGGCTCTTCTCTGGTTCCGGGCTCTTTTCTCGCTCCGCTTCTGCTTGTTTTATCTCCTCAAGCACTGTTTGAACCGTTGGAGGCTTGTGAGGAATCACACTGATGCCAGCAGCTGCAAGTGTTTCCATTTCTTGTGCAGCTACATCTTGCACCACCTCATCATCAGACAAGTTTATTGTCTCATCTAGCGAGACATGCCTTTCTGCTTGTGCCTGAGATGCTTCCTTTTGTTTCTCTTCTGCCAGTTCAGTTTTGAACTTGACAATGGTAGGAAGTGGAACGTCATGCTGAAGTTCCTTCTGCACTTCACTACCTACCCCTTGTGCTTGTGCTGGGGGTTGACTTATTTCACCTCTCATGGAGGTTCTTGGTTTCTTAGGTGTGGTAGGAACCAGCACCTGCGGAGCTCTCCTCTTTCTTCTAATCACTAGCGGAGCTTCCTCCTCTTCTTCAAGCTCCTCCTCCATGAGGATATCTTTGCCTAGTTGTTTGGATGACTGACCCACTTCTTGGGTCTCCGTGATTCCAGCCTCTGCTGTCTTGGTTTTCTTGGGCTTTGGAGGAGAATCTGATTCTGATCCTGATTTGGTTGGCTCCTCTGTTGTGAATACGGCCCTTTCGATCATGACCCCTTTGGGTCCCTTCTCCACCTTCTTGCCCCTCGGGGCTCTTTTGCTAGGCTGCTGTGGTGGAGGGATCCTCTCTCCCTTAGTCTTCCGCTTCTCCAGCAGGAAGTCATCATATTCATCTGCAGGGATGTCCTGCCCCTTCTTTTTGTTGTCCACCGTGATGGCAACACCTTTCTTCTTCAGTGCCTCTACCTGTGCATCTACCCAAGCTTGGGTCAAGTGTAGGGTTCTGGCAAAGAATGGGTCCAAGGACATATCCTCCTGCATGGTGAGGTCAGGTGCAGAGATGGTATCATTGTAAATCTTCTTCTGCTCGTATTCATCTGCCATTATCCTGACATCATCACTCTTCAGCTGCTGAGGGAGGGATATGTAGTCAAATGTCCTGATCTGGTTCAGAGTCAACCTCTGATACCTCCTCCTCCTGGCCTCTGCCTCATCTTCGCAGTCAGCCCAAAAATCCTCTAGGTGCCTCTGATGAATAGGCCTTCCTAGGATCTTCTGCATTCGGCCGTAAGGATCATATGGTCTAGTTATTGGAAAAGGTAGTAAATTCATCTTGTTCAGAGTGACCATCACCTTCTTTATATTATCCGAGTCAGGGCACATGTAGTTGCCAATGCTAACTGGGAACAAAATTGGTGGCAGCTTCTTGGCATCCTTATGCATCTGTATGATGGTGGAGCCCTGCCTGATAAATTTTATTAATACTACTGCATCAGTAGGATACCTCGGCAGCATCAGGGGATGTCCTTCAAAACCTTCTATCCTGATGTAGGAAAAGGTGGCAAATTGTATGTACCATGCCCCATGCCTGTATACTGCCTCCTGAGCCTCCATGCTCAGTCTTTTTGTCTTGTCATCTTCCATGGTCCTTACCAGATGCATAGAGAATGCATCATTGACCAGTTTGTAATCCTTGATATACTTGGCTCTTTGCAGCTGGGGATGATGATCCCATATATACGCTGCATTTGTGCCCGTTAGTTTTCCATCTGTCACCAGGGCATCAAATGTGCCCCTATAAGCACAGGAATAAACAATATAAGAGGTCATGTAGAAGGCACAATCTGAACCTCCCAGGTTCAGCAGCTGCTCATGGAGAGCATCACTAATTATTTGGCCCCACAGTGGCTTGATGTCTGCATATAGGCACATCATTATTATGCCATACATCCAATCTCTGAATTCACCAGTATCTGGCTGGCCAGTCACCCTGTTCAGTAGGGAAATCACATACTGATATTCCTCATTAAAATCAAACTTGAACATGTGCACCGGGAGCTTGGCCGCTGCATTATATGTGCTGTTCTCAGCCCGCCAAGCATACATATTCTTTCTGGCCACCTTCTTGTTGGCCTCATATTCTCTTTCAGACTTCTTTAAGTCTACACTCTTTACCTTACTGCCCATTGGCAGTCCAAATGTCTGGGAGAGACCTTTGATGGATAGGTCTGCATATACCCTCCCATGCTTCACCACCTGCCTCGTCTGAGGGTTATAATTCCAGGCGCATTCAATGACTAGCTCCGGAGATTCCATGGAGTATGGGAAGCCAGTAGCGTTTCACATACCTGATACAAACACTGCATCCAACACTGGACTCTTATCTTGTCCATCATTCAGCTTGGCTGACCAAGCCTCCAAGTTGGTAATCCCCTGATGGGTATCTGTAATGGCCCCATATTTGAACAGGACCCCTCTCTGAGAAGAGAACATAGGCCGGCTGAATTCTTCCTGATTCTTGACTAAGTATTTTTCGGCCATGGGTACCTGTAATTAACAACATTTCTTCTCACCACAGGGATATGCATGCATACGTATTGCAAATATCATGCCTATTGCATCAATTTCACCTTACTTACTTACATGGATACATAACCAGAACTTTCAACATTATTTAGAAACAACATGATGAGGGTTTCAGTTCACTTACCTGGTTATGCAGATTTTTCTTTATACCAATATATCGTCAAGACGCTCTTAATTCAACTGCTGATCACTTCCTTCCTTCTATCTGTGAACTTGAATTGTGCAACGGTAGCTGTTATGCGGATATGGAGGCTAATGCTCTGTAAGACAATTTTAATGCAGGTAAATGTAACAATGGCGGTTGAATTACCTTTTAACCTCATAGTTAGGGTAAATTTAGGGCAACTCTGACAAGTTAGATTGCAATCTTTGATCATTCATGCGAAAACTCAGGATCTCGCCAGGTATTTCATTGGGTTTTGGGATCGGCGGGAATCACCTACCATGTCTATGCGCATTTAATGATAATGCCGGCAAAGGGAGTGGGGGAATATCCATATGACAAGATATCATGAGGGCAGGATGATATTTCACAAATATCGGGTTGAGTTTCGATATCATCCTCCCCAGCATTGAAACTATTATCGCGACAAGATTCGTGTAACAATGCACCGCTTGTTTACGTTTTAGCACATCAGGAGGATATTTCAGTTTATCAGGTGATGTTTAAAAATAAAATGATGATGATGAGCCAAGCTTGCTCATCCTCCTTTCGGAATATCAGGATGACGTCATCATGATATTTGTTCTTTGTATCGGAAATGCTTCATGACGTCATCGTCATATTGGGTGAACATGATCATGTTTACAAAATATCCTATCGAAATGCAAATATGATGATGATGTCATCAGGATGTTTGTTTCTTTGTTTATCGTATTCAGATGATGTCATCAAGATGTTTGTTAAGGGTGATATTCCACGTCAGGATGATATTAACGAATATCGGGTTACTTTCAAAACATGATGTTCGCGGTATAAAAGACCGCGTGACGGGAAAGACTTGCTACCATTTAAAGTTGACGTCAGGACACTTGAGCCGCAGGATATATCAGGGGATGTCCCAAATATGATGATGTTGTTTAAAACATGACTGAGGTTATAAAATATGACCCCCCCTTTTGCGAATATCAGGTTTGACCAAGACTTTGACTGTCCATAATTCTCACATCCTGATGCATACCAGGGTGATGTAAAAGGCAAACATGCATGAATTTTAGTGTTCTTTCAGAATATAAGGTCACAGCTACGAAATACGAATTTTGACAAACTGACCTCACAATGATGACCTACCTCATCCTGACTCAACATGATGACGCACTTGACTGATTTTTACAAAACCGCCAGAAAGCAAGAAACACAAACCAAGCAAAAAGAAGTTGGGTCCCTGTTTTGCCAAGTCAAAATGGGGCGTGTTGTGTAACCACACAACAGCTAGGTACCTGAATGGACTGAAATACAATCTGTAAGATGAGATAAGTTTGGTGTTACCAAAGACAGTGGATGAATGTTTCCTATTGGCCTCCAGAGCTGAGGAAAAGCTAAGAAGGAAGGGTGACCAAAGTGCCAGAGGTAGAGGTGGCAGAAACCAAAGAGGTAGAGGCAATTTTGGCTATGGACAGTTCAACAAAACTGAAAATAATAGCTAGCAAGAAACTCAATCAGCAATAGAGCATAGAGGAGGTTTCAGAGGTGGTAGAAATCATAATGGCAGAGGTAGAAATGGTGGAGGAGGTAGAGGACCAGGAGTCTTCACCGGAAGTTGTTATGGCTGCAACCAAGATGGCCATACATTGAACAAATGTCCAGGGAAAGCCAGTAGCTCTCATGACAATGGGAAGAGAAATCAGTTAGTGAAAGATGATGACTATGAAAGTGTGAATTCACCAATGGGAAGTGCTGCACCCATTCTAGATGGAGAGAGTATGATGATAAAAAGGTCTATGTTGAAGATGCCATTGAAGCAGGAACCCCCTCAGAGAAAGAATCTTTTCAGAACCCAAGGCCTAGCCTATGGTAAACTTTGCAAAATCATAGTGGATTCAGGCTCTACTGAGAATGTGGTATCCACTAAGATGGTTGAGAAGTGCAAGTTGAAGAGGCTGCCTCATATCAGTCCTCACAATATTTCTTGGTTGAACAAGAACCAAAGTTTCATGGTGGAGGAACAAGCTTGGGTTGAATTTACAATTGGTGACTACAAGGACAAAGTACTATGTGAAATCATACCTATGGATGCATGTCACCTACTTCTTGGCCATCCATGGTAGTATGATGTTAAAGTTCAGCATGATGGTGAGAAGAACACTTATGTCATCACCAAGAATGGAAGAGCATTCAAAATGGATCCTTTGTTGGAGCAGCCCAGGGGAAAGGAAAATAATAGCAGTGTCATGTTGGTGGATGGAAATGAATTCCTAAATATCTTGAAGGAGAATGACAACCAGGGGTATGCCTTGGTCATGAAGCCCAAGAGTGGATTAGATTAGCAAGATCAAAAATAGGAGATTCCATTGGAAGTAGAACAACTTCTAGATAAGTATCAAGACCTTGTGGTAGAGGAAGTTCCCAACTCCTTACCACCCATGAGGGATATTAGTCATCAAATTGACTTAATACCTGGTGCTACATTGCCTAACAAGGCTACATACAAGCTGACTCCACAACAAAATGAAGAGGTGGCAAGGCAAATTCAAGATCTCCTGGAGAAAGGCTTGATTAGGAAGAGTCTAAGTCCCTGTGCAGTTCCAAGTGTACCTGCTCCTAAGAAGGATGGAAAGTGGAGGCTATGCACAAATTCTAGGGCCATAAACAAGATCACCATAAGATACAGATTTCCAATGCCAAGGATTGAAGATATCTTGGATTACCTGGGAGGATCATGCTATTACTCAAAGATTGATTTGAAATCTAGATATCATCAAATCTGGATCAGGCAGGGAGATGAATGGAAGACTGCTTTCAAGACCAATGAAGGTCTTTATGAATGGCTTGTTATGTCATTTGGTCTTAGTAATGCACCAAGTGCATTTATGCACCTGATGAATGAGGTATTAGTTGAATTCATTGGTAAATTTGTTATTGTTTATCTTGATGACATACTAATCTTCAGCAGGACAAGGGAAGACCATGTGAAACATGTTGGTCAGGTGTTAGAGAAGCTGCATGACCACAAGTTGATGATCAACTTAGACAAATGTGAGTTCATGAAAACTGAACTTGTGTACTTGGGATTTGTCATTTCTAATGGTTGTTTGAAGATGGATCCCTCTAAGGTTGAGGCTATTCTTAGTTGGCCTACCTCAAAAATAGTGGGAGATGTGAGAAGTTTCCATGGATTGGTGACTTTCTATAGGAAGTTTATCAGAGGTTTCAGTCACATTAGTGCTCCCATCCTCAACACCATCAAGGGTGGAGTCAAATGTAGATTCCAATGGACAAAGGAAGCTGATGATAGTTTTGAGTTGTTGAAAACAAAGGTGGCTGAGTCACCTACCTTAGTACTCCCTGATTTTGATAAGGTATTTGTTGTTGAGTGTGATGCAAGTCAATAAGCTATTGGTGTTGTTCTTAGCTGAGAAGGACATCCAGTAGAATTCTTTTCAGAAAAGTTGAATGAAGCCAAGCAAAGGTATTCTACCTATGACTTAGAAATCTATGCAATGGTGCAAGCTCTTAAGAAGTGGAGACATCATTTTCTGCCCAAGGAATTTATTGTGTTTACTGACAATCATGCTTTAAGCTTTCTTAACAATCAAGAAAAATTGAACCATAGAGATGTTAAATGGATGGAACAGCTACAAGTGTATACTTTCACAATTAAGCACAAAAGAGGTGTCTCTAATAAGGTAGTTGATGCATTGAGTAGGAGGTTGCTTCTTATTCATGAAATTTAGTTAGAAAGCATGGGTATTGACTGTTTAAAAGAGCTGTATAAAGAAGATTCTGATTTCAAAGAGGCTTATGATGTTTGTGTGAACTTGGCTAGCACATTCCATGGAGAGTATGCAAATTTTGTTTTGCAGGAAGGCCTCTTATTTAAGGGCAATTTGCTGTGTGTTCCTAAGTGCTCTATGCCGGACAACATCATTAAGGAGAAGCATAATGGTTCTTTAGGAGGACATTTTGGCTTGGATAAGACACTAGAACAAGTCACAAGGTTCTATTTTTGGCCAAAGGTGCAATCAGATGTGAGAAAATATGTAGCTAGTTGTGCAATCTATCAAAGAGCCAAAGGTGTGTCCTCAAATGCAGGTCTATAGCAGCCCCTTCCCATTCCCAATAGACCTTGGGAAAGTATCAGCATGGATTTTGTGCTTGGGTTACCCAGGACAGCCAGAGGGGTGGATAGTGTGTTTGTCATTGTTGATAGGTTCAGCAAGATGGCTCATTTTGTGCCATGTAAATGCACAAATGATGCATCTCATGTTGCAGGTCTATTTTTTAGAGAGGTAGTAAAGATGCATGGTTTACCATTATCCATTGTAACTGACAGAGATTCTAAGTTTGTAGGTCACTTCTGGAGGACCTTGTGGAAGAAGCTGGGCACACAGTTGTCTTTTTCATCAGCCTACCATCCACAAACTGATGGTTAGACTGAGGTGGTTAACAGGTCTCTTGGAAACCTTCTAAGGTGTCTTACAAAGCAGCATGGTTTGGCATGGGACTTGGTTATCAGTCAGGCTGAATATGCCTACAATGATTCAAGGAATAGGAGCAATTGTAAAAGTCCTTTTGAGATAGTTTATGGCTTTCATCCAAGAGGGCCACTTGAGCTGAAGGATCTCCAAGGTTGGGATAGAAGGAGTACACTTGGTGAAGAGTTTGTTGCCTCCATGAAAACAGTTCATGATCAAGTCAAGTTGCAACTAGAAAAATCAGTCACAAAGTACAAAGAAAAGGTAGATTTGAAGAAAAAAGAAGTACAGTTCAAAGTTGGTGACTTAGTCATGGCATATCTGAGGAAAGAGAGGTTGCCAAAGGGTCAGCCAACTAAACTCCTAATGAAGAAGATTGGGCCATGCAGAATAGTGCACAAATTCGGTCCAAATGCATATGAGATTGAGCTACCAGATGGCCTGGGTATCTCTCCAATTTTCAATGTTTGTGATCTTTTTCCTTTCAGACCTCCATTGCCTGATGAAAGTGGATCAGATGTGGTGGCTGAAGATGCTGATTGGATCAAGGATTTGCCTCCAAGCAAACCTTTACAGTTAGAGTGCATTCTGGATTCTAAAGTTATCAAGAAGACTCGGAGAGGTGTATATAAGGACTACTTGGTGAAATGGAAGGATCTCCCTGACTCATAGGCCACCTAGATGACTAAAGCAGATATTCTAAAGCATGGCATGACACTTCAACAATTGGCAACTCAAGGGACTTGAATTTTTCCCACAGGGGGAGTATGGTGCAGGAGCTTCAGTTTTTTACCATATCATTTTATGATCTTGGTATTTTGGTTTTATCTAAGGCTTTGAAAACCATTTTGATGTGTTGTAATAAGGACTTAGTCCACTTTATTTGACTACTCCACTTGGAGTTAATCTAGGCCTATTTTATAGGAGAGTTTCTTTTAGAAACTTATTATTTTTTGTTAAATAGCCACTTCCAGCGGTTCACTACCTTTCTTGGGCAGTTGTATGGACTGTTTGGAAGAGGAAAGGTTTTTAAAACTTCCTATAAACTTTGCTTTGTGTTAACATGCCAAAAATGAATAAGAAGGAAGGAGTTTGTTAAGAGAAAAGTGTGTTTTTTTCTATTTTTCTGTGAGAACAGCCTGCTGTACGGCTAGGTACGGACTGCCAAGGAGATGAATTCTGTAAAATGTTTTAGACATTTGATATAGCTCCTATTTGCATGTATTCTTAGCTCCTGAAACATTTTGTAGTATTGGTTTTCTTTCATTTTTTAGAAACAGGGATAAACCCTCCTCATCTAGGGTTCTGAGACAAAATGCTCCATTCTTCCTCTGTCCTCTAAAGGTGGTCACCCATTTCTTATGGAATGGAGGAAGACAAAGTATTTTTCATGTTTTTGATGTGTGCATTGTGGTTCTCCTTCCTCCATGGTGATTGGTATGCTGCTATCTAGTCAAAATAGTGACTAGTTAGTGAAGAAAAGGCAATGGACAGCAAGTGTAGAAGAAAACAGTCATAGGTTTGATATAATGGAGTTGTTCTTTGTGTTTTAGGAGGGATATAGACCTACACAAGAGCCCTACTACCCAAACAAGGAATCTTGATACACCTCTTTTCCTTAATCCCAAACTAGACCATTCTCTAGAAGGCAACCAACAAATGTTGACAGAAAAAGATAGTTTGCTGTTATGCACGTGGGTACAGTACGGTCTGGAGGTTGAGAGAATGGTAAACATCTTAATAGTGGTATTTGATTCATGCACCAAACAATGAAGGTCATATGAGGTTTGTGAAGGATTAGCATGGTGTTAAACTTCTCTTTATTTGCAAGATAACCTTCATTTCTTTCACTATTTTCTTGAAGACAGTCAAACAGTTGTACCTCCTGTCAGAGCAAGTACTATGGTGGAGTGATAAGTCAGTGGAACCTGTCCTTGTGAATGCATGAGATGTTTTCATCCTTGTTGGGGAGGAGTGGTTGTAGATTGAGTTTTCTCAAAGGCTATAAGAAGAAGTGGTCACTTTAAACTGTCATAGGACAGTCAACCTCCTATTTGCTGTCCTCTGCCCTTTAAACACGGTGTGGGCCTATACATAAGTAGTTGGTTGTTTTCTCACACCTAATGTAGAGTATGCATTAAGCCTTAATGGTCATTTGAAGTCTTGGAAGGGTGTTGAAGGTTTAAATCCTTGTTTATGCTACAAGAGAAGGGTTTCCTCTTTAACTCTGTCAAAAGACAGTCATACAGAAACTTGTTGTCCACTGTTGTATTAGGAGTAGAATGAGAGTTTTTGGTGAGCTGCATGCATGTCATAAGTCAGTATATGTTGATTTGTGTTGTTGTCCATGTTGGTAGAGGTGTGGGTAGGAAATTGTGAGTCAAACCAAGGTGATTGTGTAGAAAGGAGGGATTGAGTAGCAACTCTTCAAGGTGAGAGTTGGACAGCCTGTGAGGAGGACACTAGATAGTGGTCCTAGGCTAGATAAATCTCAGAAATAGCCTTGTTAGGCTTGGTAAACACAAACACTCTTATAAGCCATCAAGAAGAAAGTTGAGTAACTTAAGCTCATTTGAGTGAATTTCAAACTACTCTTACCATACCTCTGCATCAATTACCTTTTGTCCTACTGGAATCACAACTGTCTGGGTCTGTTCTGTACTGATGCCATGACTTGATGATCTTGCCTCTACAAATGTTCCTGAGCTACTACCAGTGTGATACCTAAGGTGTAAGGATCCTTTAAAGTTGCATTTTTATCCTTCTCAATGATTTTAGCTTCTATAATCTTTCTTTTCTTCTCATGAAAACATTGTAATTTATCTTGTTTCTCTCTTCCTCTTTTCTTGCCATTTTTTTTCTAGAATGTAGGTTCAACGCCCTTAGCTTTGAGTTCTTCTATCCAATCCTTCAACCATGTTTTATAGAATACTTCAAATGGTTTTGACACAACATCCAAAGATGTTTCCCATGGTTGTGACCAATCTGGCTCATTAATAGGAAGCAGTCTCGTATTTTCATAACTGTTGTGCAACACCTTCTTGTCATCTTCAATTTCTAAGGGTACATTAATTTTCCCCATTGTCTTCATCTGCTCTAGAGTTAACCTCTGATGAGCTCTCTTTGTTACTTCCCTCTCATTCTCACAATCAGACCAATAGTCTTCAATATGTACTTGATGCTTATATTTAGAATCATTATGCATTTGAATCCTATGAAAAGGATCAAAGTGCCTAGCCAGTTCAAACTCTTCAAAACCATAATATCTCAGCTCTTGTTCTGCATAACTAGCTACCTCCTCACTGTAACAAGAATATCTTCTAATAGCCCAGGGGAGTTTGATATTTCCTCTACCCCACTTCCTTTTGTATATCCTGAATGCATTCAAATTTTGCTTGGACAACTCCAACACAATTAGCTTATCTGAAGGATACTGAGGCAACATGAATGGCTTCCCATCAAAACCCTCAGTTCTGATATATGTGAAATTAGGAAATTGTATGTACCATGAGCTATGTGGATGTATAGTTCTTGTTTCTTCTTCAGACAATCTATTCTATGGAGATTCTTTGGTACCCTCGCCATAGCCTTAGGTTTATTTTCTATGGTGTACCAGTTGCAGAAGATTGTACTCTTGCATTCTTTTTCATTGCTATTAAAATCTTCTGTATACTAATATATGTCTATATCAAGCATTTTATCTTCGATCTCTAAGACACATGTCCTATCTATTCCCTCTGTGGATAAATTAGTAATGACCTACCCTTCATGCATTACCCTTCTGGTATTTGTGTCATATTTTCTTATGCATTCCAGAACTAAATCTTTAGCTTCCATTGCTAATGGGAACCCACCAGCCTTGTATAACCCCTTCTCCTAGATGCACTTCATATCAGGACTAGCATCTGATGATGTAATTTTTTGTAAGACATCCTCTGCATCATAGCAACCTACATTTGTATATGTTGCGATTCCACATGTGTTGATCAGAGATGGGTAACCCCACACTGGTAGTTCCTCCTTTTTGGTTTCTTTTCTTGGCTTTCTTTCCTTCTTTACTTTTACTTTTTCTTCATCCATTTTGTCCACCTTCTTTTGCTTCAGAGCCATCTTGTGTGAAAACTTGCATATTTAACTTCTCGTTTTACCCTTTCTTCCTAGGGTTTTACAATGAATTTTTACATTTTCACATTTACCCTGAATTTTTACATTTTCGCATTTATCCTAACCCTTTTGTCTTTTCCTTATTCTAAATTTCATGCTATCCAACACAGTTGATTAATTTTCCTAATCAGATACAATAATTTACCATTCATTTGCATTTTCACATGAAATTACTCATAACTAATCAACATTGTCATTAACTACATTGTAACGGTGTTTTAAAGTACATACCTATTTTTGTGACCAGCTTAACTCTATAGGTGTTGACTGGATTTACCATTTCAGCTACACCGTTGCCATTCTCTAATTCCATTCAACTATTGAGTCTTCTCCCAATTTGTGTGATAATCTCATTCCTCTACAATTTTAGCTTTCAAAATGCAACTATGCAATTAAAACAAACTTCACTAAACCTTAACATGTTTAAATTCCACGTTTTCATTTTTAGTTCTGCATTAAATGATGTATTTAATGCAACGTTCAATCTCAACTCTTCATTTAAACTTTGTATTTCAAACATTGTATCCATTAATTCCCTGCCCTTTGTATTTCAACTTTTGTATATCCTTTTTGTATGTTGCTGTTAATATACAAACTTAAACATGCAATGGTATGTAAACAATGTTACACTTTTCTTCTTGTCCAACTTTATATTCCACTTTTGCATTTTGCAATGTATATAATAGATACAATCTATCATACAAGTGCGGAACCAAAAGATATATCTATTCTGTTTTAATTTCCTTATCTGTTTTGACAATGCACTTTTACCTTTTTGTATACTCGGGTTTACATATATACAAACTTTCATACAAAGGAAACTTCCTTTAAAATCATCATCGGGTTTTACCTTCACCTTATTTGTATCTCTCCTTTTGCATCTTTCTTTGTATCTTTCTTTGTATGTCCCAATGTATCTTACGATATACAACTAATTATACAAGCTGCGGACTTAACAACTATTCGACTGTTTATCTCTTTTGTTACTTCCGTCTTGCATCTTGTATTCCTCTTTTTGTATATCATCATGTATATTACATACATACAAAGCGCGGAACCCCCTTTTATTATGCAACATTATTTATTTGATCCTCAAGTCCAACCCTTGTATGTATCAATACCCAAGCCTTTTCACCTATTGTAAACCCTTTTATCTATTATGACTCGCAGGTCCCACCACTATTAAACTCTTTTTACTCACCACTTGAGATCCACATTTGTATGTATATAATAGATGTAAAATTGATATATACAAATGCAATACAACATAAAGTGAGCTTTCAACTTTTATAAACTGAGTTGTATATTTTTTCGGGTTTGGTCATGTACGTTAGCCACTTTGTGTATTAACTGTATTTGTATTGAACATACATACCAACAGACATGCAAATTTAGATTTATCATTTACCTCACTCAACTTTTGGACATCCATCAGGTTCGGTTTGTATATGAAAGGTTTGATTATTAAACATATCCATGCAATCAACAAGATACAAACCCAAATATACAAAAACTTCATATACAAACTAATTTGTATATGACATACAAACTCCCTAAAACGGTGCATTTTACCAAAACCCTCATATCTCACAAAATATTAGGAGTTTTAAGTTGGTTCAAAAAGTAACCCTTGATCATTTTTCACAAAGAATCCACTAATACCTTTAGTTTCTCTTCTTGACATGAGGTATTTAAATTTCAACACTTTTGTAATACTTACCCCTTTTCCCTTTTACCACGAAGCAAGACCACACACACAAGCCAATAGCAACAGCCATAGCAGGGGTCCTCATTTTGCTAAAAGATAAAAAATGAGGCATGTTGTGAGCATCACAACAACTAGCAACCAAATAAAACAACTAAATTTAAACAATTAAAGAAACCAAAATGAAATAAATTCATAACTTCCAAGTTCCTCATATGCAAATTATTATTCAACCTAGACTAAATGTATTCAATAGGGTGTATGAATCTTTCAATAGAGTTAAAGTGTGTGCATGCGATTAATAATCCTCATCTTGAAAATGAGTTGAAAAAACTAGTGACTGGTGTTAAACTACATAGTTGATTTCATCCCTTATAGCCAACCGGATAGAGCCTTGCTGCTAGTAGGCATTCATAGCTCCGACAAGGTTATCATTACAATTCTCCTAAGTAGAGCCCCATTGCCAGCAGGCATCCATAGCCCTAGTAGAGTTACTTAGATGGCTTAAATTGGATTTTTAGTATAATCCATCTTTCTCTTTTTTTTATATTCAATTTTGTATAACATATAAATTCATGAAATATTATCATTGTAAGTTCATGATGCAAGGTGAGGTCACTTGCTAAATTTAAGCTGAGAATTGCAATGGTAGCAAGGGTGACTTCTGATTTTTCACTTAACACCTACACTAGTATGTTCAACAAACCCAAGGATTTTAGGTGTGTCATTGTGAGAAACTTTCCTTGAATACTCAATTCACAACTATTGAATAAAATTATTCACAAGATAGACAACATCTTACAATCATGAAACATATCATCTCAAACATAAATTTGGTAGATTCATAGGATAAAGACAAAATAACTTATAAAAAATTCAAATCATAATGAATCTAAGATTTGAGGAAGTTTCATATAAGGAAAAACTAAATCAAAGAATTGAACACAACAATATGGAAGTTAGATAGAAGAGTTTAAATCTCTATGTACCTGATTGCCTCTATTCTCTTCCTGTGCTGGTTGGAGACTGATGAATATCCCTCTTTGATTCTCCCCCAATCCTCTCTTTGTGTGTCATTTCTCTTTTGTGTCCCCTTTTCTTTTTCCTTTGCTTTGTTTTTATCTTTTTTTTCAAAAACCTATTTTTGCCCTTTCTCATCAGGTGACAATTCTCATACAAAATTTCCTCCTAATTTCTTTAAGTTTTGCATGCTACCATGTGCTCTCTCTCTCTCTCTCTCTCTTTATTTTATGTTTATAAATATTATTATTAAAAAGAAAGAAAGAGAGAGAGAGAGAGCACATGGTAGCATGCAAAACTTAAAGAAATCAGGAGGAAATTTTGCATGAGAATGTTCACCCAATGAGAAAGGGCAAAAATAGGTTTTTGAAAGAAAAGATAAAAACAAAGAAAAGGAAAAAGAAAAGGGGACACACAGGAGAAACAATTCACGAAGAGAGGATTGGGGGAAAATCAAAGAGGGATATTCATCAGTCTCCAACTAGCATAGGAAGAGAACAGAGGCAATCGGGTACATAGAGCTTTAAACTCTTCTATCTAATTGCCATATTGCTATGTTCAATTCTTTGATTCAGTTTTTCCTTATATGAAACTTCCTCAAATCTTGGATTCCTTATGATCTAAATTCTTTTATAAGTTATTTTTTCTTTATCCTGTGAAACTACCAAATTTGTGTTTTAGATGATATGTTCATACCATGTGATTCAATCGGCCCTTCAAACCATTTGTGGGTGCCTTTACATTGTTTTGAAACACATTTGTATTCCATTGTGCACCTCACATTGTGTAAGCTACCTGAGTTGTATGGATCAACTAAGTTTCAAATGATTAACCTGAATTCTTTAAATTCCCTACTATTTTCAATGGTTGTTAATCTGCTCTTGCAGACCCTAAATCAAAACAAAAATCCTTGCCAAGGAAACACAACAAACAAACCCACAAAAACACAAAAAAAACCACAAAACAACCAAAAACAAAAACAAAACAAAAAAAAAGCCACACACCCTGTACAATATTTACATTATGATACACAATAAGGCTAACCTACCTCCTAAGCTTGAAAATAATGCTTAAGATGTTAACCATTAACGGGTAATGGCACATCTTCTCCAGTTAAGGTTTTGAGTCTAAAAGTATTGTCCCCTATTATTTCTGCAACCTATAGTGGACCTAACCATAATTTATCAAACTTTCCATGGTTCCCTTTCTTTTCATGTGCCTTATCCTAACATAACACCAAATCTGATATTTTGAATGTTTTGACTCTTTCTATCTTATCAAAGCATCTTTTGACTACAGCCTGATGCTTTGCAAATTTATCTATAGCTTGGTCCCTTTTCTCATCCAATTGTAACATCTAGACCAATCTAGCTTCTCTATGATCATCAAAGCCTAAATACTCATTAGCAAATTTCTAGGTAGGTATTCTTAAGTTCACTGGAAGAATGGGATTAGTTCCATATACTAAATGATATGGTGCATTACCTAAGGCTACCTTAACCTTTGTCCTATCTACCCATAGTGCATACTTCAGCAATGTATTCTATTCTTTTGGGTTTTTAACAATTAACTTTTTTATGATGTCTAGCAAGATTTTGTTAGTAGACTCAGCTAAACCACTACCATGAGGATAATAATTTGAAGAAAACTTAAGAACTATCCCATGTTCAAATTGCCACTTAGAAAATTTCAAAGAAGAAAATGCAGGACCATTGTCACATATCAGAGAATAGGGAGCGCCAATCCTTGTAATGATGTTTTCTTCAAGAAATTTGATGACCACCTCAGTAATGGAGAACTTACAACATGTTGCCTATGTCCACCTTGTACAATAGTCTGTCACTGTCAGTATTAACTTATGCCTAGCAGATGATGGAGGATTAATGAGTCCAATGAAATCCAATCCCCATTGTGCAAATGGCCTAGACTCAATAACTAGTTGTAATGGATTTGCCTAGTTTCTCCATTTGTCTTCTATAATTTGACACGTGTGAAAACTTTGAAAATGGTTTTTTGTATCCTTAAACATTGTTGGCCAATAATAGCTAGCTCTTAAAATTTTATGAGTAGTTGCCAAATGAGATCCATGAGTTGTTCCATATTTATCATGCAGTTCTAGCAACACTTTATCTGCTTCATCTCTGTTCAAACACCTCAAGTATATACCTTCATGATTCTTTTTGAATAATAAACCTCCTTGTACCATATATTTCTATGCTTTTATCTTCAATGCTCTTCTCTGAGAAGACTTCATCTTATTTCGATATTTTCCAGATATCAAGAATGTGTTTAAGTCATCATACCAACCTGATGCATCATTAGTGTGTAATACATATTGTTGTTTCACCAAGTTTGGATTAGTATTAGCTATTGTTCACACTAATGCCTGACCTTTGACTAACTTCATAGGAATAATTTCCATGTCAAATTCTTGCGATACTGTGATCCACTTGGCCCTTTTCTCCCTAGCCTCATTTTGCATCAACAACATTTTTACCACTACATCAGGTACTATAGCTTTTACTCGGCTTCTCAAGATGTAGTGCCTAAATTTTTTCACTACCCTTACTAAGGCAAAAGCCTACCTTTCTGTTTCCAAGTACTTTAACTGTGCATCCTTCAATGGAGCACTCATGAAAGTGATGGGCTTCTCTTCATTTTCTTCTCCCTTTTGTGTCAAAGCAACTGCAACTAAATGTGCAAAGCTAAATGAGTAAATGTAAAATGGTTTAGTGTAATTTGGACTAGCTAACATAGGAGCATCCTAAATGGCCTCCTTAATATCTTCAAATGTAGCCTTAGCTACTGGCATCCACTCTATCTTTGCATCCTTCTTTAGCATTTCCTTTAATGGATGCATAATTTCTACAAATCCTGTAATAAATTTTCTGACAAAGTTAATTTTACCAAAGAAAGAATTCAATTCCTTTTTATTGTTAGGCAATTATAACTTTTAAATTCCTTCTATTCTATCTAGGTCAATGGATATTCCATTCTCAGAAATGATATGTCCTAACAACTTTCCTTCTATTACACCAAATGAACACTTTTTTGGGTTAAGAGAGATTCCATACCTTTCACACCTTTTTAGCACTCTCCTTAAATCTTCTGCATGAGTGGATGTATCTTTAGAATATACAGTTAAATCATCCATATAAATGACAATACAATTACCTGACAGTCCATGAAATACAATATCCATGGCTCGCTAAAAAGTGGCATCTGCATTAATCAAACCAAAAGGCATTCTCCTATATGCATAGTTACCCCATTTGCATGTAAATGTAGTTTTCAATCTATCTTCCTTGTCAACTAAAACCTGGTTATACCCTGAGAATCCATCCAAAAAGGACATCATCTTAGCTCCATTTACTGCCTGTAATAGCTCATCTATTGGAGGTAAAGGATAATTATCCTTTTCAGAAGCTTTATTCAAGTTTCTAAAGTCTACACACAATCTAATGTCTCCACTTTTCTTCCTTACGGGCACTAAGTTTGCTACCCAGGTTGAATGTCTTACTAGGAAAAATTATTCTTGCAGACAACAACTTTTTGACTTCTTCAAAGATTAGAGGCTCTAAAATAGCATTCATTGGCCTCTGTTTTTGTCTAAATGGTTTCACATCTGGTTTTAGTGGTATGACATGCATTATAATAGAGGTATCATAAGTCTTCAACTCCTCATAAGTCTAAGCTATCACATGTTTATACTCCTTTAAGATCTCTACTATTTCTTTTCTTAATTCTTCAGAACAAGCCTTTCCAATCAACACATTCTGTGGACTTTGTTCTACTCCTAAGTTAAAGGGATCACATTTACCCCCTTCAGTTTTGGGCAGATCTTTCTGTCTAACCACCCCATCAAAATCAAAGATCTTCTCCAGCTCTATTACCCCCTTGGGTAAGAAATTACTTTTTAGGTTTATTATGTCTTCCTCATCCCAAGATACATCAGGTCTTTCCTATTCATCGATGATCTAAGTTTCAAATACCTCATTAAAAGTAATAAAGTCTACAATTTGTTGATCTCCTTCAAATACTTGGAAATGAGTGACATTATCAGGTATACTCAATACATTTACCAATTCAACAACAAATCTTTTTAAACCTGACAATGTTAAAGGCTCTAAGGTATTAGCAGCAACTGCTAACGCATCTGGTCTTTGATTCAATTCTCTAGGAATATGCTCAATGTTGAATGCATCGAAGGATTCAATCAAGTCCCATATCTTATGCCTATAACTAACCATTTTTCTATAATTACATGCATACAACTTCTTGACTTGTTTCATCACTAAATCAGAATTAGAAAATACTTTGATCATTTTTACCCTTTTCTTAATAGCCATAACAAGTCCATAAATCAGAGCCTCATACTCTGCTATGTTGTTAGTACAAGGAAATTGGAGCCCATATGCTACCAAAAATAATTTACCATTTGGATCAATGAGTTCGACCCCTACTCCTACTCCTTGCTTGGACTTAGATCCATCACACTTTAGTGTCTAGATGCCACTCTTATTCTTTTGACCCTAACCTTTTACCTTAGCAAGACTTACTTTGTTTGTTGCCTGTCTTGTAACAACATACTTATCTCCATGTGTCTCATTCTGAATTCTAGGTTCACTTGCATTTTCAATTTGTAAGCCAGAGTAATTGATGTTCTTTACCCCTACTTCTTCTTTTGAAGCCTATACTAACTCATCTACATTTTCATGAAAACACAGCTTTGGTTTATGAGGGATAAACCCTCCTTTTTGCTATCCCATCCTTTTTATGCATTTTCCATACTAATATTCTATGATATCCCTGCACATTCCACAGTTTTCTTTAGGATGAGGAGTATTATGAACTCTACACAAACCTTTATACAACTTACATTGAATTGGAGACCTCTGTTGAATGCATCTTTCCATCTCTTGTCTTATGGTTTGACCAAAACTACTTACAACATTGTTTTCTTCATCAGAAGAGTTGCAATCAGATTCAATGAATACAGTTGTTTCCTTACTAATAGGTTTTACCTTAATGTCTAACATCAAGATCTCCTCTATTTGCACTCCTCTGTTAGTCACTCTATAAACACCTAGTTCAACAGATGCATACAATATCTCATTCGTTCTATTATATTCTATAATCATGTCCTTCATCCTAGGCTCAACCTCTATTCTAATCTAATTTGGAACACCTTTCCATGGTAACCACATGTTTGAAAAATTAGTGGCCATGTATCCATTCAATGTCTTAGACTAGTCTTTGCTTAGTAGCATACCATAATTGACTGGTATATCTATGACTTGGATATTAATAAATTGACTTACCCTGGGATCAGAAGCTAACTGCATCTGTATATGCATCAGTTCACCTATCACATTAACTTCTATTTTATCTAATTGAGTAACAACCTTGGCAGACTTGGTGGGAGTAAGCCCTAAAGTTTTACATATTCCTAGTGGCATTTCGTTAGTTGAGGCTCCTAAATCCACCATACAAATATGTATATTTTTCCTAAACATTCTTACAATTAACAGAAAAGGAGGAGCTTCCTTCTTTTTTGCATACATGACAACATTAGTGTTTGAAGGTTGTTCAATTTTCTTGTTTTTATCTTTGGACTGTGCCTCTCTTCTATGAACATCAATGTCAACTGAGTTCTCCTTTGGTGTTGACTCATCTAAGGACTTTATAAAAGTATTCTGTACCCCTAGACTTTTCAACAACTCATACAAAGGGACATTGACCTTGATCATTCTTATTTCCTCAAACAAGTAGTTCATTAGTTTGATATTTCATTAGACTCCATTTTCCCTACTTGAGCTTTTGGTGCTACTATCCCACTAGTCCCATGATGATTGGCTTTTAAGATCGCTGGATTATTACTAGCATGCTAATTTAGTAGGGTATTGAAGTTATTTGGAGGAGTGGAGGTAGTGAAAGGACCTCCAGGCTTACTATTGCTTCTCAGATTATAAGTGTGGTTCTTGTTAAATTACTGAAAAGCCTACACCTCCTCTGGTTCACATAATACCTCATTTTTAGTCTCAAAGGAAAATTGAAAAGCCTCTAGTACCAAGGTTGACTCTGGATACAAATTCTCACAATAATAAGTCTCATTCTCTTCCATTTGATTCTCTTCTTCCCTAGTTGTGAAGGTAAAACTTTCTAAGACCATAGCAAACTCAAATCCTGAAGGTACTATTTCATTCCCTTTAGGAATTAAGAATTTGGATGTAGGAGCTTGTACTTCCACATTAAAGATACTAGAAGCAAGATGAAATTGAGGACAATCCAACCCAGCATGTGCATTTGTGTTGTGAATTCTGCACCAATTTTTTAACACTACATTAGCCATTTGGATCCTAGCTGGTGGTTTCAACTCCTGAATGTCTGGACTCTCAAATGGAGCGGCTAGAATACCATTATTTGGTCCCGTGTTCCATGTCCTAGATGACCTATGTTGATTTTGATTCTTATTGTTATTACCCCAGGCTTTATTATCTCCATTGTATCCTCTATTTTGTATCCCTTGTCCCTGATTATGATTCTTTCCCTGAGTCTAATTTTGATTTGGACCCTGACCTAGACTATAATTATGGTTCTGATTTTGATTCTGCCCCTGAGTATTTCTACCATAGAAGCTTTCATTTCTTAATTGAGTCATCTCAGTGGTTACCCTCCTTAAATATGTAGTAATTTCCTTTATTTCCTCCTTATCATCTTGTGTTTTGGCTATAAATGTATCTTGAGGAGGCTAAATGAAAGACTGACCATTAGTTTGATTACTATTGGCATTGTTACCAGTATAAGGAACTATAGCTTGAATGGGGGCTAGGTTGTACACTGGCGTGTAAGTAGAAACTAGATTCAATAGTGGAGTATGATGCACTGGAACACCATTCCATGGTTGTGTTTGGTTTGGAATTCAAGGATTTCCTACATTTAGAAAAGGATTGTATGTTGTTTGTCTCATCTCCTAATTCACTGCAACTACTTCCTTGTAAGCTTTTGACAAACTATCTACATTCACTTGCCTCTTAACAAACATTGCAGTCAGAGGATCTAAAGCAGTGTAATACATTGCCAATATTGCCTCAGGAGTTACGGTATAAGGAGCAACTCACTTGGAGAAAGCTTTCTAGAATCTATCATTGAAGTTGTCTATAAGCTCTCCCCCAACTCTCTTAATTACTGCTAATTTCTGATACAAAGTAGAAGGTTCAACTGGTCCCCTAAACCTAGACAAGAATACCTCCTTCATAAGTTCCCAAGTAGTGATATAACCATTTGGTAAGTTGACATACCAATTAAAAGCTTGTTCATTAAATGTGTACGGGAACAATCTACAAACTACATCCTAATGCTCCAATCTTGCCCAGAACCAAGCTTCCTTAAAGATTCTAAAATGATCTTTTAGATCCTGATGCAATTGATACTTAAGGCAAATCTTCTCAAGACTTTTACGCATTTCATGATAAGTAGTGAATGATATGGGATAATTGATATTAAAATATGCCATGGCTAGACCTCGGGGTGGAATAGGACTTCCTAGAGGACTTGGATTTCTAGGCGGCCTAGGACTTCTAGGTGGACTTGGACCTCTAAGGGGTCCTGGACCAAGATTTAACGATCTAAATGAATAATTGTCAGGACTGGCTATATTATGTATATTGAAAGGTGATCCAGGAGGAGTTCTGGAGAAACTTCCTATGTGTGATATTCTAGGATTCCAAATTAAAGGAGACTTATTATACCTTTTGTTAGGTAGTTGTACGAAAATATCACCTAAATTGGACCTAGACCTGGTCACTCAACCACTATTATGAGCCAACTTTGCACAAATCTTACCTTAATTCTAATCAGGCACTCCTTCTAGCATCAAATTACTATTGATGAGAGTTTTTTATTCACTCACAGCATAGTTAAAATTCACAGAAGAACCTTAGTTGTCTTGAAAGATATGCAAAATTAATTAATAATTCTCAATCTCAAGTTTCTGGATGGTCAGTTCTTGACTGCATAGGATGGATTAGTAGTTCATTGTGAAGCTGTTATATTCAAAGGGTCTTACTCAATCTAAGGATTTGTTACTGGTAATTATTACTCATTATATGCAAATATCTTAAAATATATCTCAAATCAATGATCCTTTGCAACTATTTATAACTTTCAAGTCAAACCCTATATGAATTTCACAAAAGAACAGACTTAATATTTTAGACTTTATGAAAATCATCAAAGATCATTAGCATTTCCATATATTTAATAGGATCTTTCACAATTTCCTCTAGATAATTGTGTTTCAGCTAATTATTTAAAGATCTTTGGGAATAGTAAAAAAAGATGTGGTTAGAAACATCAACTTTAGATAGGATCTAAATGTTCTATTATCCATGTACTAAAGAATATAGTAAATCTAAACAATTCAACACAATTAAACCTACATATGTAAAATCTTGAATGATTTCATGAACATACATAAGGGATTGCAATCTTTCAAAGGAAAATACATCAAGTAAAAGCCTGATTCAGAAGACACTCTGTAATAGATGCAGAATTCTAAGTTTACCTTTATTTGAAGTATAAAGTCATACAAAATTTACAATGTAATAATGACTCTGGTTGCGTTGATCAAAATCACCAAAAAAACTTACAAATGCTTGATACAGATACATAAAGGAGATAGGATATTCCACACACTCCTTCATGTAGACACAGAATACCTCCTCTCTAAAATCACTAAATGCTCACAGTATTCTAAAAGAAACACCGCTCTTTGCAACAAACTTAACAATTACAACCTTTAAGCTAAAGTTCAAAATCCCTGTGTACTAAAATACATGTAGCAGAGCTTTTTATATAGATTTTGAAGCTTCTTTCCTGCTGCGGTTACAAAGTTCATCTAATTGTCTACATTCAAACATTACAAATCAATGGTGGGAATCTTTTTCCAATCGTTCAAAAAATATCTTTATGGTATCTTTCCTTGGCACAAAGATGCCATTAGAATCTTTTCAAAATAAAAGATACCCTCACTGACTTTCTTTTCCTGTTGACTTCTTGTTGGTGATGATAATAGAAGAATCCCCAAGCCCATGCATATGTCCTTGTTCAAGATATCCCCCTTTTGATACACTCCTACTCCTTTAGATACTATGTAAAATTACCCATCACACCCATAATAAAAGTGTGATCAACCTCTTGACTCTTTGCCCATGTATATTCTTGCACTTCAATCCCCTCTTTCAACCTATTCTCTTTCTTTGATAAACCTTTTACCTTCTTCTGATATTTCTTGATTTTAGCATTTATCTCCATATCTGAATCAATCATTGTTGTACTTATGTGTGCTACTGGGTTCTCCAAACATGGTGAATAAATAGCTTTGAACTCTTTCATTGCCTTGGATAAGCCATATGCTGGTACTTCTTGGCATTCATGCCCAATGAGTTTTTCTATTATCTTCATATGAACTCTCACTATATCATCAGCAACCTCTTCTAAGTTTCTAGTATTCACAATACAATTTTTTAGAATGTCCTCCTCAAACTTTAACCCTAACCCTATCTATGGTAATTGATTAGCCATTCGAGGAGTAATGACTCCTTCATTTATTAACTCTTCTACTATTTCATTCATCTACTCAAGTTGTTTTGATTCCACTCTGCACTTCTCTAATCTAAACTGACATTGATGTATGAGAACACTACATCTATTTTCCCTTGTCAGAGCCATGTCCCAACCTGCCATTGCCTATTTTGTTACATCCTCTCACTTTTGTATAAACTCCTTGAGCCATCTCTCAAAAATATCTACTTCAATTCTTTTATTTTCCATCTCATTTATTTGATTTTTCGACAAGATTGCCAGTTCTGGAGGTAACTCTGGCATACTAGAACTAGGACCAAACATACCTTAGATAAATTGATGTAGTTGGACAATGTGTCCTTTTAAATAATCATACTTATCTTTATCCTTTCTCATCATTTCAATGGTGACATTAATCATATCCTGCCATTCAGCAATGTGTTCCTCTGTTGTCACATATCCAAGGTCCATGTTCAGTAATTTATAATCATCCATGCTCATTTCTCCTTTAACTTTCTCACTTTGAGGTATAGCCAACTCAAGAGTTCTAGATCCTTAAGGATTTCTCTTTATCGCTGACATAATCCTTGCTTTCCTTTTCTCCTTTCTTGGATGACCTCCCAATAAAATCTGGATATCAATAGGTACTAATTGTATTTCTACTTTTTCTTTCCAAACTTCTACACCTATCCAAGATGGTACCTTCATACTTGTCTTTGTTTTCTTTTCTACATTTATTACCTCCTCCTAAGTTTTCTTTGCTTCCATATGTTCTTGTTGTGGTGATTGTTGTGGTGGAGTTTGTTGATCCAAGACTGGTGACATATTGTCTTGTTGTTGTGCCTTTTCCTCTTCATCTACTCTTTCTTCGTCTTCTTCTCCTGAATCCTCCCCTCCTGAGTCTTCTTCATCACCTTGTTCCATGTTTTCTCTTTCTATATTTTCCTTTTGTTCTTTGTGCTTAGTATCATCCACAACAATATTTTTCATGTTTTCCTCAAGATCACTTCATATTCCCACTACCTCTATTGTTGTTTCAATTAGTCCTTGCACATTCCCAGGCATGCTTATGTGATCTATCTATGGAAGCTGACCTATAACTTTGTCAAGTCCCTCTATAGCCCTTTTTATGTTCTCCTCTCCCTCTACATTTTCTTCTTGCTCACTTTGTTCATTATACATATTGAGAACATCTAAAACATCAATACCATAATCCTTTACTAACATTGTTTCCTCTATCATTTCCTTATTTTGACTTGGTACTTCTTCAGTTATGTTTATTTTTTCTGACCATACTGATTCCTCTATTTTCTCTATACCTTTTTCCTTTCTTCCTTCTCTGATTCTTCTATTTGATGTGCAACAACTTGGACCTCCTCTATTATGTCTGATGATACCAATGTTCCAAAAGGATCTATTGTCTCCATTTCTTCCTATACATTTTCTCCTTTTGACCCCAAGCCTTTTGCCTTCCTCATATATACTTAGGTATTATGCTCCTCCATTACATGAGAACCCTTATGCAATTCTTCCTTCTTTTCAAGTTCTACCTTAGTAATGGTTTCTACCTCCATACTTGGTTCATCACTGCTATCACTTTCCACATTCACCATTTCACTTACTCCCTTAATTTCCCAGGCTTTTGACTCTTGCAGCTTCTCCTTAGTTAATTCTTGTTTAACCTTTATGTAGCCGTGTCTTCTTTCTTCTAGTGTGGATTCAATAGGCATGTCCTTCTGCTTAGTTTTTACTTGTGAAACACCTATAACTTCATCCTGTAGTGGTGCTTTTCCTATATAAGATTCAATCACTATAGCCTTCATTAGCTTTTGTTCTGCTGACATCCCAACTTTCTAGGTCTATTCTGTACTGATGTCATGACTTGATGATCTTGCCTCTAGAAATGTCCCTGAGGCTATTGCCACTATGATACCTAAGGTGTAAGGATCCATTAAAGTTACATTTTTATCCTTCTCAATGATTTTAGCTTCTACAATCTTTCTTTTCTTCTCATAAATACATTGCAATTTTTATCATGTTTCTCTCTTCCTCTTTTCTTGCCTTTTTCTGGAATGTAGGTTCAACACCCTTAGCTTTGAGTTCCTCTATTTGATCCTTCAACCATGATTTAGAGAATACTATAACTAGTTTTGACACAACGTCCAAAGATGTTTCCCATGGTTGTGACCAATCTGGCTCATTAAAAGGAAGCAGTCTTGTATTTTCATAACTGTGGTCCAACACCTTCTTGTCATCTTCAATTTCTAAGGGTACATTAATTTCCCCCATTGTCTTCATCTGCTCCACAGTTAACCTCTGATGAGCTCTCTTTCTTACTTCCCTCTCATTCTCACAATCAGACCAATAGTCTTCAATATGTACTTGATGCTTATATTTAGAATCATTATGCATTTGAATCCTATGAAAAGGATCAAAGTGCCTAGCCAGCTCAAACTCTTCAAAACCATAATATCTTAGCTCTTGTTCTGTATAACTAGCTACCTCCTCACTATAACAAGAATATCTTCCAATAGCCTAGGGGAGTTTGATATTTCCTCTACCCCACTTCCTTTTGTATATCCTGAATGCATTCAAATGTTGCCTAGAAAAATCCAACACAATTAGCTTATCTGAAGGATACCGAGGCAACATGAATGGCTTCCCATCAAAACTCTCAGTTCTAATATATGTGAAATTAGGAAATTGTATGTACCACAAACTGTGTGGACCTATAATGCTTTTTGCTTCTTCAGACAACCTCTTGTCCTTGTCTCCAGTCAAAACTCTCACCATATAGGTGTAAAATACATCATTTACTAGAGCAAACTTCTTTAATGCATTATCCTCCTATAAATCTAGATAGTGATCATAAACTAATTTTTGATCTAGACCTTTTCCCAGGGTCCCAATTCTTTTAATCCTAGCTATGTAAGGTTGAACATTAGCTGCACATGAATATAATACATAAGGTGACAAATAGAAATGCATCATTTTCTATTTTCTTAACATGGCCTACTTCCATATGGCAGTGCTGATAGCTTTGGCCCAATGAATTTTCCCATCTTTCTTTTTTTCTTCTCTCATATATTGGATAATAGTGAACATCCATGGTTCACACTTTATTACCTCTCTCAATCCTACCAATCTACTCAGCATTGTAATCATCAAATGTATTTCCTCTTTGAAATCTATTCTATGGAGGTTCTTTGGTACCCTCGCCATAGCCTTAGGTTTATTTTATGTGGTGTACTAGTTGTAGAAGATGGTACTTTTGCATTCTCTTTCATTGCTATTAAAATCTTTTGTATACTAATCTATGTCTATATCCAACATTTTATCTTTGATCTCTAAGCCAAATGTCTTGGCTATTCCCTCTGTGGATAAATCGGCAATGACTTGCCCTTCATGCATTACCATTCTGGTGTTTGTGTCATATCTGCTTATGAGAAGTTAAATATGCAAGTTTTCACACAGGATGGCTCTGAAGCAAAAGAAGGTGGACACATCAGATGAATTTATCATTCATTTACATTTTCACATGAAATTACTCATAACTAATCAACATTTTCATTAACTACATTGTAACGGTGTTTTAAAGTACATACCTATTTTCGTGACCAGCTTAACTCTATAGGTGTTGACCAAATTTACCATTTTAGCTGCATCATTGCCATTCTCTAATTCCGTTCAACTGTTGAATCTTCTCCCAATTTGTGTGATAATCCCATTCCTCTACAATTTTAGATTTCAAAATGCAACTATGCAATTAAAACAGACTTCACTAAACCTTAACATGTTTAAATTCTGTGTTTTCATTGTTAGTTCTGCATTAAATGTTGTATTTAATGCAACGTTTGACCTCAACTCTTCATTTAAACTTTGCATTTCAAACATTGTATCTGTTAATTCCCTACCCTTTGTATTTCAACTTTTGTATATACTTTTTATATATTTCTTTTAATATACAAACTGTAGACACCCAAATTTGTCCCAAGTTTGTCCATGTCTAGCAACACCTTGTCAAAAACATCATTTAGACATCATGTAGCATTTTGTCCTAAACCCACTCTTAATCCCATTAATTAAATAAATTTCATTTATTTAATAAAATGCCATCCTCAAACTCATAGCCAATTAATTAAATACTCATAGCCAATTAATTAAATAAATTTTATTTATTTAATTAATTTCCACATCATATCTTATCCCATCCTATTCATTTACCCAATTAATTAAATAAATTTTATTTATTTAATTAATATCCAACTCATATCCCAACTAATTCAAATATTTTATTTGAATTAAACCCTCACCTTTCACCACATTCCAACACTTGTCCAGTCAATCATGTGTTATAGTACAACTTTTATCTTTCACATGCACAACTAATGGGGCCTAATTTTAGTATTTATCTACACAAGCACACCTAAGCCTTATTCTCGTTTACCACATGTCACATGACTACAATTTCTTGATGTGCAAGAAAACCTAACTTAATCCTATCCATCCATTTCATCTAAAGCCCTAATTGATCCTAGCCATCCATTGGAACCAAGCCTTTCCTATAAAACAAGCCTCTTTTGAGCCATTGGAGAATGGAGGATTCTTCTTCATGCAACCTCACTCTGCTGAATTTTCATCTCAAGCCATTATCTATCCTCTTTCATCTACCTAGCTTGCATCTATCAACCATCAATCATCCATCACCTATCTTTTTATCAATGTTATGCTGCGGAATCGAGCAATCAACACAACAAAGTTATCAATCAATCGAGCTCATCTTGCATCTTCGAGGTATTGAATTATTTGGGTTTAGGTTATGCATTTCAATTGTTTGATCATTTCCATTTGTAAATCCAAATTTTTTGATATATATTTTGGCACGCCTGGTGGGACTCACATCCTTGATTAACTCTCTTGTTTGAGTTGTTTTTATAAAGTTTAGATCTCTTGGAGCACCAATCTTTCATTTTTACAAGCTTTTGTAGCAAAAATTTGCATTTTTCTAACCCTAGTTTGTAAATATTTGGCTAAAAATGTATTTAAATGATGTCTTAGCCCAAATCTAACCTCACCATTACATCCGGGAGGCCATTTCTATAAATTTTGAGTACAAATTTGCCTAAATTTGATGAAAAATGGAGCATTTGGTGAAGAAAACAACAACCGGTCTACAGAAATCCGCCTCTGGTAATTCAGGTCACTTTTGATCAAACATCAGTCGCCTGGGCTAAATCAGCTTGCCTTTGATCAAAAACTAGTTTCTTATGGTCAATTTTGGCTCGCTTTTAAACAACAGTCTTAAGCTTTTGGTAAAATTCAGCGCATTTTTTTATCAAAAGTTGATCGCATCTGGTAAACTTGGTCGCATATGGTTAATATTTGCAATCTCTCACCTGAAACTTTCCAGATCACTTTTGGGCTAACAGTAATCACTTTTGCTCATATTTTGATCGCTTTTAGTTAGATAGTAATCGCTTTTGCTCATATTTTGATCACTTTTATCTAAACAATAATCGCTTTTGTCTATAACCTAGTCGCTTTTGGCCTGACAGTAATCGCCTTCTGTAGAACTAGGGTTTTTGTCACATCTTTCATTTTGTAGATACAGGTTGCTTGTAGGCCAAAATTGGTCTCTTTGGGCTTTTCTACATCACTTATAAGCCTACAGCATTCGCATCTGGTGTTTTCCGAGTCGCATTTGATCTACAAGGGTTCACCTGTGGTAAAACATGAGATTGCTTCTGGGCACGCAGTGATCGCCTCTGCCATCTTTCACATCACTTACAAGCCTACACAAGTCACATCTGAGCCATAACATATCGTCTACAGACAAATTCAGATCGCTTCTAGTCAACAGTATATCACATCTGGCAACTGTAACTTGCTTTTGGTTGCTGTCATTGTGCATCTTGGTGTTTCTATCATAACTTTCACATACGGAGGCCAAATTGTGCAAACAAGGACTCACTGGAAATCTGAGAGGACAAACTACACAATGGAGTAGGTTTTATCAAGTGAATATATCATTTTACCATATTTTTTATCAGTCAAAGTTTAGCTTCATTGCAAACTCCATTTGAGCATAACTTGAGCAATTTTGATCGGTTTTCAATGAATCTTTTTTTTAAATTGCTTAGAATCTCTTGAACTTTCTGTCTATTCAATCTATTTTTCTATATCAATCCATTTTCATTATATTTTACCAGATTTCATCTTTTTCACATAATCACCTTCTATGCAAGTTTACTTGGTCGTTTTGCAATTTTGTGACTTGCAGGTGCATCTAAGGAGCTGGAGCAGCATTGGCATCAACATCTACAGCAATTTGGATAGAAAAATAATCAGGTGCACTCATTCTAATCTTTCATCTTAATCATTGTTTGAATCACACATTTGGATTTTGGGCATAAAACAAACAATTGTTTGCAAATTCACATAAAAAATTGGGCTAAAACGAACCATTGTCTTTCATCACATTTCGATTTGGGTTTTAAAACAAACAAGTGCTTGCATTGTCTTCCACACATTGAATTTATAAGGTTAATGAACCCCATTTGAGTGTGACCAAGTAAATGTGTATGCTCTCTCCTCACGTGCCAACACGAACTTGGAGATCAAAAACATTTACTTGTGTTGCTTTTGTTTAGCCTTAGAGAGGCCTGCCTTGGTATCCACCCCAAGGGAACGACCTCAAGTGGTACTTTCATCCAGTCCACTATAAAAATCAGAGGATAAGGCAAAAGCCAAGTCTAACCGGTATTAGCGCTCACCATACAGTGCTAACTCGAAAGGAGGCATACCTTGTGTTTATTAAACTCCTAGTAGGGTTAGTTAAAGTCTTAAGTGGCTTGCTGGATGCTCATGGGGTACCAGTCCCCCAGATTTTCACTAGAACCTCCTTGTGATAGTGGCCTTGCCTTACTAGGACTTGTTGAAGTGTCTTCACGTGCTTGCTTAACCATCATCACATTCTTCCAAACTAAAACTTGCTTATGTGTCTTGTGTGAGCGATTCATGTGTGTGTATGCATAATCATTTGTTTGAATATTGCCACATCAAGCTCTAAACACCCAAACACATAAAGACAAGTCATCCTACACATTCTTTGAACAACATCTAAATCTAATCACTTTCATCCAAACAAGCCACATCATCATCGAATCATAAACAAGCACTTGCTAAAAGGACTTAAGACTTAAACACTTGTGTCACATCATGTCAACTTTAGAGGACCTCCAAAAGCTCCTTCATATGCTTCACCACATGCATGCAAGCCAATCACCTTTACAGTAGCAAACCTTTCAAAGCATTCAAGAACTAATTCAAATATGTCGAACGAACCAATCCTCACACATACAATGCCTCTTGGAAAAAATCCAACACCTCATGGCCACTTGCAAAGTCCAACAACCATTCATGAGAAAGCTATCCAAATTCAACCTATCCATAAAATTTGCCTTTTTTATGATCAAGATGATGCCTATGAAGAAGCTATCCATGAGCCACTTGATCTTATCCATAATCTTATATCCATCCATGAGCGAGATATCCAAATTGCCCCTAGTCATTCACCATCTAGCCCTATCCATAATGAGCAAACATCCACTTGTCATAATGAGACACTTGTCCCCCAAGTAAGCATAAAAGATCAAACAAATAACTTGGATCTTAGCGAACATAATCAAGATCCTAATGATCCTCCTTCCACATCCATCATCAATTCCACTTCAAGTCCACCATCATATCCCCTTGGTCTTACCACCTTTGTCCATGAATGTTCTTCCTTAGGACAAAAACAACCTCCATCCACTTCACCTTCTTCATCCAATAAAAAACTCAAGTCTAGTGTTCAAACCACACCTAGTCCCATTGTCCATCGCATACTCCAAAACATGAACTACAAAGGTAAAGGCCTAGGTCTTTATGAACAAGGCATTTTTTGGAGCCAAACCATGTCAAAATCCCTCCATGCTCATATGGCCTTAGATACACACCCCAAGGTAAACAAGGCCAAGGTGTTGGTAATCGCTTCATACATCTTAAACCTACCACTTTCCATCGCATCCCCCATCATCTACCCAAAACATATGTAGCCATTCCACTTCCATCATCCTATAAATGTCAAAAGCATGTGACCGTACACCTCCCACCTTCCACTTTGCCTCCACTTTTACCAACTCCAAATATCCCTCCATACACCTTGCCACTGTTGCTTCCAACACCTAACATACCTATCATTCATAAGTATCCTTACATCCCTAATCATGGCCAATAGAAGCACACATCATTTAAGCATAAAGCTTCCAATAATTCCATCCACTCCACCCACCCCATAGGATTCAAAAGCAAAAATTTTAATGCCTTTACTTATAAAGCTAAAAGTCCTACCAAAAATCCAAAGGACTATCATGCCTTAGGGCACAAACATGAAAAATCAATGCAAAGAACCAAAGTAATGCAATCCAAAAAGCCATCTAAACCCTTACCTCCAAATGCAAAGCCCAAAAGCAAAATGGTTTGGGTTCCTAAGCAAATAGCTAGTAAAGCGAATGAGGCATCCTCATCCACATCTCAAGAATCCCAATCACCTGTATCCATCCAAAAGTCTACTTCCATCCAAAACTTTCATTCTCTTCAAAAATCCCACAAGCAAAGCAAAAGCACTAAAACTACTAAATCTATGTGGGTTCCTAAATCACTACATCAACCATATCCTAAGAAAACAACCACATTGCTTCCTACACCACCATCCAATCAAAAGCTTCAATGTTTATCATGGTGTGTGCAACCATTGGTCATGGTTCCCTTCCATTCCAAAACATTCCCACATGCCTCCATCTCCCCATTCTTCATCCATTATCTACATATCTCCCCCATGCTATCCCTATGGTCCACGATTTGGCATAAACTTTTCATCCATCTTCATTCCATAAGCCAATATAATCCACATCATAGTCCACTATCCCCATCGATCTATCCTTGCATGAACCTTCCATAATCCACATCATAATCTATTATCCACCTAATCCATCTCCCATCCATGCAATCCCTTATCAACATCTATGAGCACACTTGACATGGTCCATGCGAAGACATCATCAATCTCTAAAGGGACACTATCAACCTTCATAGCACTAGCCACTTGAGTCCCTCCTATCCATTACCATGGTGAAAACCTGGCAAATAGGCACCATGTGTAATTGTCAACCATCTAAAAGCAACAAAAAAAAAAAAGCAAAAGAAGAAAAAAAATCAAAATCAAAAAAATAAAGAGAAATCCCTTCGTCCAACGATGAAAACCTAGTAAACAGGCGCCTTGGATAAGTACCATGATGAAAACCTGGCAAACAGGCATCATGTGTAGGTTGATCTTCTATGTGACTTACACTTGGGGGCACATTGTCTCATCCAACCTATCATTTTCCATCTTATCATGTCCTACCATTACCATACCATCCTACCATCCTTCGCCATTACATAAACATGCCTATCCATTGAACCCATTTATCCATCCTCCACCTTTTGATCTTGATGAAGATATAGGGGCAAAATGTTGAAACATGTTTGGATATTTCTTGACATACCTTCTTTCCAAACCAAGTCCTATCCATTGACCATTTATCTATCCCATTTAATCCAATCCATCATGTCAATCTATCATCATAAGCGTCATGTAAAATCCATCATGTCATCCCATGGTCATAAGCTTTATCATGCAAAGAATCCTAAGCATTACCACCTAGAATGGGACATGTTATTCCTATGCAACATAGCCTTTGGAGATCACATCCTAGCTCCCTTATGATTCATCCACTATGGCATATCCTTATCATGAGCTTTCCATCTTATAACTTATCCCCATCTATTTATCATGATCTTTCCACTATAGCCTACCTATCCGTTTATCATGAGGCATGCATCCATCCCTTATATGGCCTATCTTTTTTATCCACCCATTTATCATGAGCCTTCCATCTCATTCACTATCATCCATCCTTTGCACCTAGACTTGGTTTTCTCCCTTGTCATGGGTATCTAGCACAAAGGCTACCTAAATTGTAAATCCATTGACATCCCAAAACTTTCAAAAAAATCCAAAAAAAAAAATCAAAATATGTTTTTAGACATCATGTAGCATTTTGTCCTAAACCCACTCTTAATCCCATTAATTAAATAAGTTTTTTTTATTTAATAAAATCCCATCCTCAAACTCAGCCAATTAATTAAATACTCATAGCCAATTAATTAAATAAATTTTATTTATTTAATTAATTTCCACATCATATCTTATCCCATCCTATTCATTTACCCAATTAATTAAATAAATTTTATTTATTTAATTAATATCCAACTCATATCCCAACTAATTCAAATATTTTATTTGAATTAAACCCTCACCTTTCACCACATTCCAACACTTGTCCAGTCAATCATGTGTTATAGTACAACTTTTATCTTTCACATGCACAACTAATGGGGCCTAATTTTAGTATTTATCTACACAAGCACACCTAAGCCTTATCCTCCTTTGCCACATGTCACATGACTACAATTTCTTGATGTGCAAGGAAACCTAACTTAATCCTATCCATCCATTTCATCTAAAGCCCTAATTGATCTTAGCCATCCATTGGAACCAAGCCTTTCCTATAAAACAAGCCTCTTTTGAGCCATTGGAGAATGGAGGATTCTTCTTCATGCAACCTCACTCTACTGAATTTTCATCTCAAGCCATTATCTATCCTCTTTCATCTACCTAGCTTGCATCTATCAACCATCAATCATCCATCACCTATCTTTTTATCAATGTTATGCTGCGGAATCGAGCAATCAACACAACAAAGCGATCAATCAATCGAGCTCATCTTGCATCTTCGAGGTATTGAATTATTTGGGTTTAGGTTATGCATTTCAATTGTTTGATCATTTCCATTTGTAAATCCAAATTTTTTGATATACACAAACTTAAACATGCAATGGTATGTAAACAATGTTACACTTTTCTTTGTGTCTGACTTTATATTCCACTTTTGCATTTTGCAATGTATATAATAGATACAATCTATCATACAAGTGCAGAACCAAAAGATATATCTATTCTATTTTAATTTCCTTATCTGTTCTGATAATGCATTTCTACCTTTTTGTATACTCAAGTTTACATATATACAAACTTTCATACAAAGGAAACCTCCTTTAAAATCATCATCGGGCTTTACCTTCACCTTATTTGTAACTCTCCTTTTACATCTTTCTTTGTATCTTTGGACTTGTATGTCTTGATGTATCTTATGATATACAACTTATTATACAAGCTGTGGACTTAACGACTATTCGACTATTTAACTCTTTTGTTACTTCCATCTTGCATCTTGTAGTCCTCTTTTTGTATATCGTCATGTATATTACATACACACAAAGCGCAGAACCCCTTTTTATTATGCATCATTATTTATTTGATCCTCGAGTCTGGCCCTTCTATGTATCAATACCCAATCCTTTTTGCCTATCATAAACCCTTCTATTGATCATGATCTGTGGGTCCCACCACTATTAAACTCTTTTTACTCACCACTTGAGATCCGCATTTATATGTATATAATAGATGTAAAGTTGATATATACAAATGTGATACAACATAAAGTGAGTTTTAGCTTTTATAAACTGAGTTGTATATTTTTTTAGGTTCGGTCATGTACGTTAGCCACTTTGTATATTAACTTTATTTGTATTGAACATACATACCAATAGACATGCAAATTTGGATTTATCCTTTACCTCACTCAACTTTTGAACATCCATCGGGTCTGGTTTGTATATGAAAGGTTTGATTATTACACATATGCATGCAATAAACAAGATTAAAACCTAAATATACAAAAACTTCATATACAAACTCTCCAAAATATTGCATTTTACCAAAACCCTCATATCTCATAAAATATTAGGAATTTTAAGTTGGTTCAAAAAGCAACCCTTGATCATTTTTCACAAAGAATTCACTAATACCTTTAGTTTCTCTTCTTGATATGAGGTATTTTAAATTTCAAAACTTTTGTAATACTTACCCCTTTTCCCTTTTACCACCAAGCAAGACCACACACACAAGCCAACAATAACAGCCACAGTAGGGGTCCTCATTTTGCTAAAGGATAAAAAATGGGGCATGTTGTGAGCATCACAACAGGTCCTACAAGAAAAAGAAGTCTGCAAGGAGACATGTACTTTATGTTGCTTATTGATGATTATTCTAGAATGACATGGGTCACTTTTCTAAAAGATAAACTAGAAGCACTAGACAAGTTCAAAGCTTTTAAGGCAATGGTTGAGAATGAGTTAGAATTGAGGATCAAATGTTTAAGATATGATAGAGGAGATGAGTTTACATTAAATGAATTTAACATTTTCTGTGAAAGAGCATGGGATAAAAAGACAATTGTTTGCGCCTAGGACTCCTTAGCAAAATGGAGTTGTTGAAAAAAAGAACAAGATAGTTTAAGAGGCTGCTAGGTCAATGATGATGGAGGCTAACCTACTGGAAGTATATTAGAGAGAAGCTATACACATTGTTGTCTACATTCAAAGTGGAGTCCAAGTCAAAGGTAATGGCAATAAAACTCCTTATGAATTGTGGTATGGGAGAGTTCCCATAGTGAAATATTTCAAAGTTTTTGGAAGCAAATGTTATATTAGAAGAGATGAAGAATTAGGCAAGTTTGATGCTAGATGTGATGAAGGTATTTTCCTTGGACACTCTACTAAGAGTAAGGCCTACCAGTGCTACAATAAGATATTGAAAAATATCATTGAAAGTGCTAATGTGAAGGTTGATGAAGACAAAAAAATAACATCAAATCTGAGAGGTTATGAATTAGATGAACCTATTGTCACAGTCATTAAAGAAAAGGTGCAACAGGAACAAAAGGATAGTTAAGATGAAGAAAATGGTGAAGAAGAAAAGGCTCTAGAAAATGTTACTAAAACTCCCAGGTATGTAAGAATTAATCATTTTGAAGATCAAATTATTGGTGACAAAAGAAAAGGGGTGTTGACAATGAAAAGAGCTATAGAAGAATAGGTGAACTACTACTTGCTTTCACATATTGAACCTAAAGATGTAAGTGAAGCCTACAAAGATGAAAGTTGGGTAAAGGCCATGAAAGAAGAGTTGATGTAGATAGAAAAGAATCAAACTTGGGAATTGGTCCCTAGACCTACTGATAAGAATGTGATTGGAACCAAATGGGTCTTCAGAAACAAGATGAATGAAAGTGGTAAAGTGGTAAGAAATAAAGCAAGAATGGTATGCAAAGGATATTCTCAAGTTGAAGGCATAGATTTTCAAGAGACTTTTGCTCCTATAGCAAGGATTGAAACTATAAGAATGTTTTTAGCTTTTACTGCTCATAAAGATTTCAAGGTGTACCAGCTAGATGTGAAGTCTACCTTCTTGAATGGAGAGCTAGAAGAAAAAGTCTACATTGAACAACCAGAAGGATTCCAGCTATCAGACAAAGGTGACATGGTGTGCAGATTGAAGAAAGCCATGTATGGACTCAAACAAGCTCCTAGAGCCTAGTATGCAAGGTTGGACAAGTATTTGATACAATTAGGGTTTTACAAAGGTACTGTAGATAGTAATCTCTATTTGAAAATCAATGATAATCAAATTTTGATTGTTGTAGTCTTTGTTGATGATATTATCTTTGGAGGAAATGAAGGTATGTGTAAGAAATTTGTAGAAGAAATGCAAAAGGAATTTGAGATGTGTATGTTTGGTGAAATTAATTTCTTCTTAGGACTACAAATTACTCAATCAGAAAAAGGAATTTTCATTTCTCAGTCCATGTATGTGAAAGAATTGTTGAAGAAGTTTGGAATGGAGGATTCTAAACCAGTATGTACTCCCATGGTAACTAGTTTCAAGTTGAAAAAGAATGATGAATCACCTAAGACTAATCAGAAAAAATATAGGTTTATGATTGGAGGACTGCTCTACCTAACCCATACCAAACCAGACATAATGCAAGTAGTCTGTCTTCTACCAAGATTTCAAGAAGATCCCAAAGAGTCACATGTAGTGGCAGTCAAAAGGATCATGAGATATTCAAAAGGCACTTTAGATTATGGATTGCGGTATCCCAAAGATACGGATTTCACTCTCAGTGCTTATATAGATGCAGATTGGTCTCGAGATGTTGATGACAGAAAAAGTACAAGTGGAGGTGCTTTCCTTCTGGGTAATATATTGGTTTCATGGCTAAGCAAGAAGCAAGAATTAATTTCTTTGTCTACTGTAGAAGTAGAATATATTGTTGCAGCATGGTATTGTACTCAAGTGCTTTGGATGAAGCAAACATTGAAGGACATAAGAGTTGTGTATGAAGAACCAATTTCAATCTTTTGTGATAACACAAGTGCTATAAACATTTCAAAGAATCCAATGATGCACTCAAGGACAAAGCATATATCAATAAGGTATCACTTTCTAAGAGAAAAGGTAATAGAGAATGAAGTAAAGATGGAGTATGTCTCTACAAAGGATTAGATTATAGATATTTTCACTATGCCTCTACCTAAGGATACTTTTGAGTATCTTAGGGAGAAGTTAGGGATTATTACCCCTCCTACTCTAAACTAAGATGCATAAGGAATGCATCAGTCTAGTGGTGTCTAAAGTTTCATCTTTTGAATTGGATTGGTGTTTTGAAGGCTACTCCTCAGGGGGAGTAGGTAGAAGTTTATGATCAAGAGAAGTAAGTGTTGTAGTGTTGTTGACATGGGGAGTTGTGTAGTAAAAAGAAAGAAAAGGTTAGACACCCTTTGCCATTTATGTCAAAGGGGGAGAGTTCATGTGAAAAACCTAAGAAGAAGATTATAGAAAAAGAAAGTATCAAGTGAGGGGGACCAATGAAGCAAAGCAAGATTATATGTCTTGATGGTTTTTCACACCATGTGTTGCCATCAATGATAAAGGGGGAGATTATTGCAAGTATGAGCAATAAGTTGTGTCATTGATGTCAACACATAAGGAAGTTATTTGAATAAGTCTAAACAAGTATTTGAGGAATTAGTACAAGTGCATAATTGCTTTATCTCTCAAGAACAGTGCAATTTTTTGCTTCTCATATCCTATAGATTGAATATTTTTGCCTGCGGATTGGAAGTAATGTTAAGGGATGTCTATAGATGCTATGTTTCAAGTTTGAGCCACCGGTGTGAAGATTTGAACAAGTTGTGTTCACCAGAGTAAAATTGTTTTTTATTGTATTTAATGGTGATAAGGAGAATGTATTCTGCTCCGCATTTCTCTGCATTTACGTTTCACAATTTACGGTTCTAGAATTAAGTTTGTGATGATGTTATGTGCCTTCAAATCAAATGGTTCATGATTTGGTGCTCTACAAGCAATCTTTCCTTTATGATAGTGGCTAACAATAATGTTCAAGTGCTCCAGTTTGAATAATCTTATGGATAAAGTGTTTAGAGGTTGTGTGGATGCTCTTGGTGATTGTAACTGATGTAGTCAAGGTAGGAGGGTCTAGTGAGGGACTGTCCAACCTTGTATCCTAATCAGCTAACACCATGATCACAATGGATATGCAATAGAAGCTAACAACTAATCAACATAAAGATGAAAAATATCCATGAACATATAACACAAGATGTATCCTGGGAAAACCCTAACAAGGAAAAAAACCTAGCCTTCAAAGCTCATTCCTCATATATTATAACTTCAAAGTGAATCACACATGCCTCAAGGGATTTATAGATGCTAGGCCATAGCCCAGGGATTACAAAAGACTCATACAACAATATACTTTCATGATTTTTTTCACCAACTTCTTGATTCTCTGCTCTGTAACTTATTCTATCTCTGCTCTGCACTCTGCTTCACTTCTGCTTCTTCAGATCAAAACACTTATGAATTTGCTTCATGTCTTCACTTACTTGTTCATTTCATCACTAGTGCCTTATAACCAATCATTATCCTTTATTTATATCATCCGCTAGCCTTCAAATCATTATCAAGTTAGCCTAATTGCAACGGCTAGTTATGAAACGTGAGTACGTGGATAGGTCAGACCTAAACATAAGGTATTGCTCTGCTGGTACATAAAACTTTGTACAGATCTTCATGAAGGTCAACCAGGTTCTATAGTTCCTTGAATAATATTCCTTTCACCTCTATAAGTCATGAATTTTCTCTGCAAGCCAATTAGACTTCACTGAACAATGTCAGCTCTGCTCTGTGAAAACATATGAAAATAAGTAATCTTTTGACAGCGATATCTCTCTGGAAATGAACTCGAATGATCTAAATTTTAGATATGTTGTAGGTGACTATGTCTAGATGCCAAGTCCATCTCTACAGCCTCTAATATGCAAATGCAATAAAATGTGGTAGTCTCCAAGGTCGCTCTCTTGATATTCTCCAACTTACTATTAACTATCTTAATTATTCTAAATGCTTCTGGATGCTCCTGCATCAAACTATTGGGATTAATTGAAAATTAAACCTCTTCACTTTGGTTTGTATTATATCAAATTTAATATGATCCCTTAGGGTAGGATCGACAGTCTATTTTCATGTACTTGCAACTACCTGTAGGTCAGCGGTTTGTTCAAGTCAACCCTGCAAAACTACCTTTGGTTCTTCTAGGTTCAACATTCTACTTGCAAGCCTTGCACTGCCTCAATGATTAGTGATCTAAGTAAGTCTTCTCTGCAAGTTATCTCAAGCTCTTCTAATTTTGGTATTATACTTGCAAGCCTTGCACTGCCTCAATGATCGGTGATCTAAACAAGTCTTCTCTGCAAGTTGCCTCAAGCTCTTCTAAGTTCGACATTCTACTTGAAAGCCTTGCATTGCCTCAATGATTGGTGGTCTGAGAAAGTCTTCTCTATAAGGCACCTCAAGATCAATGTCTTCTTCAATCAAATAAGAGTTAATCAATACATACATGCATCCTCTGGAACAATTCGTTACTTCCTTAATTCTATCAATGCACTTTCTAAATTATCTCTACAGCACTATCTAATCTCTGATCACAAATACCAATTCCCCTGTACTCATTAAGATCTTACAATTTCCTCTCTGCATACACTTCTCCTATACTCCTCCTTATTTCTTTGCCCATATTTACTTTTTTCTGGTACATAAACTTTCTCTTCTGGTAGAATATTTTGTCATTCCCTCTTTTCTGCAATATAAATTTCCTTTATCTACTATGCTTTAGACAACTTTGTTTCTCAAATGATTCCATACAAACTTTCTCATGCACTGCTTTCTTTGTTCTATAACACAAATCTCCTTAAGATCAATGCTTCTCCTTCTTCTAGTTTCTCTATCAAATCTAATGTCTCAAAAGGTTCCTCTTCCTCTGCATAAACTATCTCTATATCAATAGGCTCTTCTTCTTCAACATAAATTATCTCTGTATTAGTAGGCTCTTCTTCCTCTAAACAAACTATCTCTGAATTAGTTACTGCTTCTCCTTCATTAGCTTCTTTGATAACAAGTTCTTGTTGACACTCACTACTTGATTCTTTTCTTCTCCAAACTTGAAAATAGGTTCCTTTGAATGGTCTTCTATTAAACCCTCTTTCATCTCTTCTATATCCTTCATTGTGATAAGAATTATGACTCCTATCATCTCTCCTTTTGTAGTTTGAATATATGTGCTTGTTCTAATTTACATAAGGTCTCCTATTTCTGTATCCTAATTCATATCCTCTTTTCTCCCTAACACATGAATACTTCCATATATACAACCTTTTAAACATATAAGTGACATGTTTCTATTTTGCTGCATCAATCCAACCATAATCCATCTGCATACAATCTGGCATAAGCTTTCTTTTCTTCAGTCTATTCTAACACATCTTCTCAGAATGATTCCTCAATCCACAAAACTTACAATAATGTAGATCTCAACATAATTCCTTTTCATACCCATGTCTATTACAATGTGAACAATACATGCCTCTTCTTCCTTGATTTGATTTGTTTGAACTTGCAATAACACCCTTACCTTTGTCATACCCAAGGCCTTCACTTCTTGATCTTATTACTAGTTTAATAGGTTCTGTAATTCCTTACTGATGGTTTCCCAATCCTTGTCCTTCATATCCCATTCTTTGCATGATTTTGAAACCAATACCAACAACTGTAGGTTTAGTTACACTATCATTTTCAATTTCACTTTCTAAAGAAGCTTCTGCAGCATCACAAAATTTGGGCTTAGCTATCAGATTTTCATTCTCCTCTACATGTTACAAGTGATTGTTCTAACTGATTAACATGTTCCTTCAATTCAAATATCTCTTACTTCTGTAGACTATTTTCCTTTTTCAATTCTTTCAAACTTTCTTTTAGATCTTTGTTCCTTTCTTCCACCTTCCCAAACAACTTGAATACTTCTAATTCTGCAAATCTCTTTTCAACATCTTCAAACAACTTCATCTCTACTTCTAATTCTTCATTTCTCCTTCTTGCATTAGTCAGTTCTTCTTCAAGGGCATCATATTTATCTTCTCCTAGTTCTTTCATCCTTTCCAACAACTCTGAATTACACCTCTTGATTTAACACAATTCTTCTTCCAAAATATCTTTTTTGCACATTAGGGTTTCATTTTCTTTCTTCATCCTCTTTCCAATCTTCCACATTGAAACAAATCAGATAAACAACTTAATGTGAAAATCTTACCCGGATCTTTCTTGCCTTCAGCAGTGATACTTGTTATTTCTAGGATTTCACGCTTCTTTCAATACTATCTTTCTTCCAACAAACTTACAACCATCCCAACAGATTCGCAACTAGCCCAGCAGATTTGAAACCAACTCTAATACCACTCGATGCAGTCAAGGTAGGAGGGTCCAGTGAGGGACTGTCCAACCTTGCAGCCTAATCAACTAACACCATGATCACAATGGATATGCAATGGAAGCTAATAGCTAATCAATAGAAAGATAAAAGATATCCATGAACATATAACACAATATGTATCCTGGGAAAACCCTAATAGGGAAAAAAACCCAGCCTTCAAAGCTTATTCCTCATATATTATAACTTCAAAGTGAATCACACATGCCTCAAGGGATTTACAGATGCTAGGCCACAACCTAGGGATTACAAAAGACTCATACAACAATATTATTTCATGATTTCTTTATCTAACTTCTTGATTCTTTGTTTTGTACTTTGCTTCACTTCTGCTTCTTCTTTAGATCAAAATACTTATGAATATGCTTCATGTCTTTTCTTACTTGTTCATTTCATAATTGGTACCTTGTAACCAATCATTATCCTTTATTTATATCCTCTACATGCCTTCAAATCATTATCAAGTTAGCCTAATTGCAACGGCTAGTTATGAAACATGTGTACATGGATAGGTCAGACCTAAACATAAGGTATTGCTTTGCTAGTGCATAAAACTTTGTGTGGATCTTCATGAAGGTTAGCCAGGTCCTATACTGCCTTGAATAATGTTCCTTTTAGCTTTGCAAGTCACAAATTTTCTCTACAAGCCAATTAGACTTCATTGAACACTGTCGGCTCTACTCTGTGAAAACATGTAATCTTCTGATAGCGATATCTCTCTGGAAATGAACCCAAATGATCTAAATTTTGGATATGTTATAGGTGACTATGTCTAGATACTAAGTCTAGCTCTGTAGGTTTTGATATGCAAATGCAGTAAAATTTGGTATTCTCCAAGGTCGCTCTCTCGATATTCTACAACTTACTGTTAACTGTCTCAATTGTTCTGAATGCTTTCGAATGCTCTTGCATCAATAATGTGCTTGTGGGAGTCTCTAGATCATGTTCCTACTTTTTGATTGATCCAGAAAGTATAATCTGAATCGTACATGAAGCATATTCCTAAAGGTTTTAGTGTTAACTCTAGTCTTGGTTGACTTGGTTAATTCTCACTACTTGTGGTTATGATTTGAAGATTGTGGAAGTGTGTGGCTACATGGAAGATTGCAATTGAGTCCCAGCTAAGGATTGGCATGATTCTCATTCATTCTCTTCTCTACTAAATTTGTTTAGGTCCAGACCTATCTTAATGTATGTATGTTGGCTGACCTTGGAGATTGTTACAAAGGTTGATGATTGTAATGCCGACCTTGATGTAAAATCTAATGTTGATGAATTGTATAAAAAACATGAAATGAGCTCGTGAATTTGTATCTGGTTGCAAAAATGAAAAGATAATTGTGAAGTGTAAAAGTACAGCAGAGGATACCTATTGTGCTTCATTGGAACTGAATCCTGGCATGGAGTAGATGATAATAACTTAGTTCACCAATCCAGGCAGTGAGGCACCCACCGGCAGTGAGCCACCCCATTGGTAGTGAGCCTCTTCTTGCAATGAGCATTTTTTGTAGTGAGCCTTAAGGCAGTGAGCCTCTAATTTTTTATATTGTTATAACATATTATATTGTGACCTAACACTCACTGTGGTTTTTCCCCTATGCAATTTTCCATATAAAAAATTTGGTGTCTCCTATGTTGAATGTATGAATGTGTTCAAGTTTCTATTTCATGCTTTTATGATTAAAATACAAATACAATGTTGATTGGTTAATGTGTTAATGGTTTTGAAATATTGGTTATAACTAATTCACCCCCGCTCTAAATTGTATTGTACTTTTCAACAGTTGCCCTCACCCCCTGGAGGAAATAAATGCAAGGGCTTGCAATGCCACCCCAGCTTGGCCAAAGGTTGTGAAAAGAAAGCCAAAAAATGTGATGTAGGTTTGAGGAGTGTGGATCTATAGTATAAGAAAGGGTTGGATATTCCCCAGCAGTCGAAAGAGGTGGAAGTTGTTGATCTCAAGGAGAAGGTTGTGGGCAGGGAAAATACTGAGAGAAGACCTAGCATTTGTAGGTCATCTAGGTTGGCTAGTGGGAAGCCCTAGGTGTTGAAAATAGTTGACTATTCCTCTACTTTAGATCGTGATGACCCTGAGAATGAGATGGAAATAAGGGAGGTTAAAACTACTCCAGTGTAGGAACAAGAAGGAACAAGCCACTTTGACTCAATGAATAATTTGTTTTACGACACTGATGATGAGGAGACTGAGATTATTGAGACCCCTGATAAGGAGGTGGAGAGTGCCAGAGAGGTTGAGCCTAACAAGAAACTTGTGAAGTAGCTTGATAATGTTAAGTCCCGGCTCTCATCCATGGAAAATAAAGTTCAGGTGTTGGTGAATGCTTGTTTGAAGGTCTTCCATAGGGTGGCAAATACCTTTTCTATTCTGCAAGATGATCATATCGCTATTGTTGATGCTGTGTTTGAGAACAAAGAGGAGTTGATCAAGAAGATTAAAGATGATTGGAAAGATCTATTGTATTAGTCTTTTTGTTTTATGTTTTAGTCTTAGTTTCCTTTTTACTACTATTATGAACTTGTGCTACTAGTCAGATGTTTCTAGGCTACTCATGGCCTTTGGCCTGTTTTGCTGCCTGTGGGGCTTTTTGTTATCGGGATCTGCACCCATGTTTGTAGCTTAAAGCAATACCAAAAACATACTTATCATTTTATTTCAAGAGGATAGATAGTTAGTCAGTGAAATTAATATGAAGAAAGTAATGTTGTGTTAGAATAGAGTATACATTGATTTATATTATCTTATATGCAAATAATAATTGTCTATGACGTTATTAATATGCACATGATTTAGTAATGTGACAGACTAACTACCATTGTGTGACTGCGGTGGATGAAGGAATAGTGTTTTTCCCTCTAACATGAGGAGAGAGAGTATCACTATGGAGAGGGTACTTGATCATGTGAATACAATGAACCTTGTGCTAACTAGAAACACACACACACACACTCAGATTAGAGGTTAAGTCAATATTGAATTAAGTATTTATCTATATGTAGATTAGTCGTCTTAGTAATATTGTTGAACGTTGTGATCTTTTTGTAGTTGATTAATAATATTGTCTTTTTATCGATGATTAGTCTTTTGTGTTGACAATTAGAAAGGTTGTATAATTCTATAAATGTCAAGTTGACATGATTAACTGACCAAACAAGTCAAATCTTATCATCAAGATTGAAGTTGGTTTTTCTAAGTTTCAATGTCAATAATTGTGCTCATAAATAATATAATTGAAGTATTCAAAAGAATGCAATAGTTGTTGGCAAGAGACACTATGTGGCTTCATAAGTGTTATTTTTGATGCAAAAAAAAGTCTATCCCATACATCTGTAGTGCATAATATGCCTATACTGGAAGTTAAATTGAAGATTGTTTTGGTCCGATGAACAAGAACAAAGTATGTAACGAGGTCCAACAATCAGGTCCGGATCTCTCAGATGGTGTAACTCAGTAAGTTATGGACTTGGACAAGTCAAGAGGGGTATCATGACTACTGTATTCTAGAGATTTAGCCTCCATCGATAAAGAAAGAAAAAGATATGAGCATCTGAGTATTGGGTTCTAGTCAGGTATAGCAAACAAAGGACGAACTGACTGACATAGTATTAGACTTCAATCCGAACATGTAAAAGGTCCTAATCAAGCAATCTGTGATATTAAACATTGTTAGCCAACATGATTTATGACTTCTATGCCTATGTTTTTGATGTGCATCACTAATCAAGTATGGATTCAGCTGACAGATCAATAACTTACAAATATCTTAGGTGTTCTTGTTGCTGACTAAGAAGTTGTTAGAAATCCTTGATGCAGATATATATAGCCAATGGATTCAAGCTTGTAAGTGTGTGAAAGTGATAGTATGTATGGTTAAGTGCAAAGAAAAGCATAGACAAGTGCAAAGGTAGTAATTCAAGCCTAGAATGTGACAGGAAAGTTATATTGAGTAGAGGAAGAATGAAATGTGCTAGATCAGTATATTGTACCTCACCAAAACTAAAATCCTACATGCATAGATGTTGTTCATCAGTTCAAACACCTTGGTATCATCTGTAAGCATTTGTAGACTATAAGTCTCTTGTAGGTAGTGGGCCTTTTGTTAGCAGTGTGCTCGGGCAGTGAGCCCTAATTGGCAAGTGCCAAGTTTGTACTCTTTATTCTTTTAATAGAGAATACAATCTTGGGTTAGTCACCCCATGGTTTTTCCCTTAACAGGGTTTCCACATAAAAATCCTTGTGTTATGTGTTAATTTCTTTTTCATCTCTTATGATTGCCTTGCTTTGGGATAACATTAAATGATAAGTTAAGAAAATAAAAGAAAAATAGAAAAGTTATAAGATAACTGATTCACCCCCCCTCTCAATTATCTGCATTGTTTCCAACAATTGGTATCAGAGCTAAGTTCCTCTGAACAAAGCCTAATAGCTTGAGGAAGATCTGGGAATCTCAATGGATGCATATGGTATGAAGGAACAACTTCAGTCTACCCTAGATGATCTTGAACAATCCCACTCTGAAGTCAATAATTTGAGAGAAAGACTCAAACAAATTGATGATTTCATAAATGAGCTAAAAGAAAAACTTAGTATTTCTGTGAAAAAGAGAAAGGATCTACTCCAAAAATTAGCCAATCAGAGTGAAGTCAATGATACTAATGAAGATTCGAATGAGAAAAATAAGCTATGTGAGAAGTTGTCAAAAGAAGTCATTATAGTAAGGCATGAAATGGAATCAGGGGTTATGAGATTCACCCAAGAAATTGAAGAAAAGAGAAAGATTGAAGATAATCAAAAACAATCCCTCAAGGAGAAAATAGAGGACTGCCACAAAATGGACAGAATAATCAGGCATCTTGAATATGATCTTGAAGAAGATAGAGACAATGAAGAACAACTTGAGAATCAGATAGACACTCTTAAACAAGATCTTCAAACTGCAAGTGAATACAAAGAAAAATTCAAGATAAGCTCAACCCAACTTCAAGTTCTTCTTGAAATCTAAAAGAGGGTAGATGATAAGTGTGGCTTGGGATATGAGAAAGGTGAAAGCTTTGGATCCGGTCAGAAGAACTTTGGATCAGGAAATCAAAGAAACGAGCCTAGAAGACCTTCAGTAAGGCAACCAAACACTCAAAGATATCCATCTGTCAATGGATACTACTTCAATTGTAACAAGTTCAGTCAAAAAGAAATCCAGTGTAGAAATAGAATGAATCAATTCAATCCATCCTTCTCCGGTCAATGTTTCAATTGCAAGAGGTATGGTCACAAATCTCATGAATGCAGAAATATGTAAATGAACAATTCCTTCAATGGTAAATGCTTTGCATGTAATAGAATTGGACATATGGCTAATGAGTACAAATTAAGAGGATATCATTCAAATAAGAAAATAAATGTTGTGTGTTACAATTACAATAGATCCGGTCGTATTGCCAAATTTTGCAGAAGCAGAAATTGGGATAGAAAAGATCCGGTGGAACATGATCAGAAACAAGATAAAGGCAAAGGAAAAGTAAATGCAGATGAAGTTCAAAAAGAAATGAGCAAGATTTAGGTAAAAATAAGTACAATGAATATTGGGATGGATCCGCACCAAAATCCAGTGTTGATATTCCTTCCAGAAACTAAATTACAAGCTCTGAATTAGGGGGCACTATAGAGAAGGTCCCTTTCCCCCAGCCAGTCAGTGAGTGCCTGAATTTGGCACTTTGAGTCAAAATAAGAGGTTGTGGTTTAAAAGGTTTGAGGAGACTCACTTGAAGATCATCCAGTCTAAATTTGACAAATCCACATGCAAATTTGAGCTAGTTATGAGGAGATCCTGTATCGACAGCTATCCGATAAAGTAGAATTTCACAGACAGATTTGGTATGATCCAAAATTGAAATATTTTAATTTGCAGACCCATGACATGTTTGAAAAAAGGTGAAAATATGTTGTCAATCCTCATAAACAAATGATTTGAAGATCTGCAAGACAATCCAAGAAAATCTCATTTGAGAAGCAAGGTAACCGGATGACTTAAAAAATTGTGCATTTATTACAAAAGGAAATTAGGGTTTACGCAAGGATAAAAGGGTTCTTTCACTCATTATTTACACACTTGCACTCATAAAGAAGAAAAGAAGAGCTCTGCGAAGAAGATTCTACAATTCACTCAAGTTCAACTGAAGATGGAATTCAACTAGAGAATCGCTCTGGTTTCTACTTCAAACCCTAAAGCATGAAAAGGTACTTCCCTTCTGAAAACTCTCTCTGGATCTCTTGCAAAAATAGGTACTCCAATGATTGTCAATATTTCTAATAGGCCGAGACCTAAATTCAAGAAACACCCTTACAAATCTCTAGAAGTTGATCCCTTGGGTGGGTTTTCTAGTATTCCACATGGAGTCTTACATGTAGAAGATGTTAGGGTTTATATCCATGCAAACATTGAAGAATTTAGAGACTCAAAGTTGATCGACATTTATCACAAATAGTTAATAGATGAGAATTTTGAACTCAAACCTGAATTCAAGACCCTCTAGGACAAACACTTCAGACATTGCATGCATTTTCCATGTTTTACAGAAGACGATTGGGTCCGGTATGTTCTAAGTAGGATGCATGATAATTTTATGTGGCTAATGAGGCCATTCAAGATAACTAAAGATGCCATCAGGATAGTGATCAGACTACATTCATCTGGTGGGTTACCCACACTTAAATCTGTGAAGAATCAAATGGTAATTGAAGCCACCGGATCAAAATTTGACAAAAGAGCAATGACTATAGATGACATCATGGATCCGGATGTCATGTTTGATTCAATGATAATTGGCTACAAAATCTACCACTCGAGTAGGGAGAATTATGTGTCTAGTACAACAATCTATGCTGCATATCAGATGTTAAGGGAAGATGCAGATTATGATCTATGTGAGCTTCTACTAAATGAGCTGATGGAGAACTTGCAGAAGATCAAAAAGGATAAGAAAAACTCCTTTAAATATGGTAGTCTAATACTATGTCTATTTTTCTATTATATGAATGAGCTACCTGGATCAAATGGTTGGGTCTGGCCTAAATGATTAACCCATTGCAATTTAGATCAGAGATTACATGTATGGACTTGGTGATGCTCAAGCCCAAAACACAACCCTCTGGGGTTACTTTAAGAATTTCTAAAGCATGATGCATGCTAAAGAACAAATACCATAAACAATAGTTAATAAATACAAGGATAGAGTCTATTTCATGGTTGACACTGATCAATGCCTAATGGAGGTAGTTGAGCAAAGAACTGTATGGATAATGCCTATGGGTTATGAGGTCGATGAAAAAGTCTTGGAGCTACACATTCAACACCTGCTGAGACAACCTAACGACAATGAAGCAGAAAGGTTTGGCACCTTTGAAGAGCTAAGCATAAAGATACATGTTGAATTAAGAAAGCCAGAGATGAAGAGAAAAGTAAGAAAGGAAGTTGAAGAAATTGCCAAAAGATTTGACATATCAAAGGAGGCTATAGATGCTAACAGAGAGAAAATGGAGAAGGCAGAGAAAGAAAGACAAGAAACAAAGAAAGAAAGTGTTCCTATGCAAACCTCTTCTCAGACTAGATCCTTTAAGAGCTCTGCTCCTGTCACCTCTAAAAGCTCAGTCTACCAAACCGGAAGTCAAGCCATCTAGAAAAGGAGAAAAGAGGATGAAGACCAAAGCCACAAGGACATATACAAGCCATAAGGATGATGAAGAAACAAAATTTGATGAGGAAATCAAGAAAATGAAGAAGAAGAGAACATCTGGGAAGTTCTCTTCTAGCAGAAATGAGGAAGAGAAGGCAGAAGAATTTGTTGAAAAGCTCACTCTTTCCATTGATGACATCATCAAGGCAGTTACTATGGATGGGAACCTGCAGCCAGTGATAGAGTTCTATAATGAACATAATGATACTAACAAGAGAATTCTAGAGGAAGCTACTATAAGGTATTTGAATATCTATAACAAAGCATTCATTGAAATAATTTCATTAATTGCAAAAATCCTAGAAGAAGTATTGGAACAAAGAAAAGTGAATGCAAAGGCTAAAGACTTGGAGATCCGAGAGCAAATAATGATACATCTTTGCCCCTCTATCACTCCAAAAAAAATGGACATGATTTTCAAGGAGTGTAAAGATGATTTCCGGAGCAAATCCAGAATGAACAAACTCATGCTTGGTGAGACTGAACAAATAGCCAATAAAACAAAAGAAATCCTCCAGAATGCCTTGAAGAGATTCAATCTTCCCATTATAGAGGAAACAGATGAAGAGCCTTCTAACATGGATGTTGAACAATTAAAGAAAAATGATGAAGAACCATCTAAGGCACTAGACTCCTCTACTTCAGAAAAGGAAGGATAGGTAGAAGAAACAAAGATCGATAACCAAGTCAGTCCAGATGTCCCCAAAAGGAAGGAAGTAGAGTTTACAAGAGACACTACAGAGATAGTACAAAATTTCTTGGACAAAGAAATAATGGAGCTGGATGAACCTGAGCTAATTCAAGGGCCACTAAACTTTGACTCTCTATCTCTCATTCAGATAATGAAGGTAGCATCTTTTGCTCAGGCTAAAGCAAAAGAGAAACTTCTAAAATCTCATATGGAAGATTGTGAGCTATTGGAGATTACCTCTGGGATGCTCAAGAAGATTATGTCAACCTATCAAAAGGATCCTTCTACCTCTCCATCTGGTAATCTAAAAAATTTAGTCAATTCTGTTAACACTTGTGTATGAGGAAAATTGACTATGATAAACTAACAAAATAAAAAAAAACTAATAACATAAAGAGAAGGAATCTAAATAAAAGCCATTACTAATAAATCAATGAAATATAAAAGTTTTTACTGAGATTTGTATTGTTCCCTTTGGATAAATGTTGATTTCTCACTACTGCTACGAAACCATGGTTGCAACAAGCAAGTAAAGTGCTCAAAGATCAATATTAAGAGATCGTGAAGTTGCTCAATCGATGCGATGTATGCTCAAAGTGTTGTAAAGGATGCCTGAGAATACGTGATCGAAGAGGATTTGTTAAGGAGATGAGGGGGGGTTTATATAGATTTCAATAGAGATCGATCAATGGTCCAAATAATTCAGAAGAATCAATGGAGGAGATAAATCAAATAACCATGATGAACGTGCACACGACATGTGTCAATCCACAAGGATATTTTTAGTAAAATATGATGAAAACAAGATTGATTGAATAGATAACACAACTTGTGATTTTGCCTTTTTTAGAGTTCTAAAAATAAGACTGATTGTGCACATGAGTTAACAAGATATTTTAAGAGGAATTGGAAGATAACTGAAATTAAATAAATAAATTTATTTATTTATTTGTGCATGATAGAGGAATAGAAGATTATAAATAAAATACCTAATTTTATTTATTTTTAGAGGATTGAGATAATTTAAATAAATTTACATGATTTATTTAAATTTAGAAGAACAATTGATTTAATTAAATAATGTAAATTATTTAATTGTAGATAAGATAGAATTGGATGAATTAATTAAATAATTGGATTTATTTAATTAATGGAGACTTGAAATTTGGAAGATGATAATGATTTAATTAAATAATTAAAATTATTTAATTTTGGAAGAATATAGAGGAATTTAATGAAATTAATTAAATAAAGGGGATTTATTTAATTAATGTCACAATTATGTGATTTAGAAGAATTTGGTGAAATTGGTGAAATTAATTAAATAATTAGATTATTTAATTAATGTTTGAAATGCAAGTGGTGTGACGACTTGGTCATTTTAGGGTGTCTACATTTTGCCCCTCTTTGATGCAATGTAGTTTATAGTGTTGCGTCAAAGAAAATGATTGTTGAAGACATGATACAATTTTGGATGTCCCAGTGTAGGTAATTGTCCCAGCGTATGCCCCCTCTAGTGGGAAGATAGGGAAGCGACAGGAGAACTAGGTTGATGCTCGACTAAATAAGTGCGTGACAGGGTAGCAGGAAAAGTAGAATGGGGTGGGAAGGAAGAAAAGTGCTGGAGGGACAATATAAATAGGTCCTAAGGGGACCACAATCCTCATTTGCACCCTAAGAGCTTCTAAATTTAAAGAGTAGAGCCTCCAAACTTAGGGTGAGAGAGTTGAGTGGAAGGAGCTGACAGCAGAGGAGAGATGTCGATTCCAGTGCATAGGCATCGGGTGGAGCTAGTGCAGATGTACTGGAGGCCAGCAGGAGCTCCGGCAGTGGTAAGTGTCTGAAAACCTCATTTTATTTTGACATTTTAGGGCGGTTTAGGGCTAGATCTAGGTAGGTATTTTAGGTCATCCAAAAGCACGGTAGGATAGAATGGCACTATTGGTAGTCATCCTAGCCTCTTTTGGTGAAATGCAGTGCTTATGGTAGGTAAGTTCAGTGCTTTTGGCAAAACTGTAGTGCATATGGTTTTTGGCAGCTGCGTCGCAGTGCGGTTGGCTAAGTAGCAAGGCGCTGTTGGCTTGGGAGGGGAGAAATCGAGTTGCGTCTGGTAGCGCAGTGAGGCGCAGTTGGAAGCATGGTGAGGCACACTTGTAAAACAAGTTATCCCTAGTGTAGTGCAGCGTAGCACATCTAGATAGACCATGCAGCATGTTTGGTGAGACAGTACAGCGCCTTTGTATAAAACAAAGCGCTTTTTGTGAGGTAGAAGAAAATGAGAGTTAGGGTTGACCAAAGGGTTGACTATCCTAGCTTACCAAAGGGGATAGTTTGTCTAAGGGTGCACAGTATAGAATAGATGTAGGTAGGATAATGAAGAAATGGTTAAACTAATTGACAAGTGGTTGCTTGGATGCAGAGGATTATGCCGCCGCTGATGTCGAGAGAGCGACACCACCCCATAGCACACAAGGTTGTACAACTGACATGGGAGGAGGATGTGTTCCTAGAGCATGTAGGATTATGGCATGTGGCACACTTGACACACATTAGGGCAAATCTCACCCTAGCGATAGTAGTCGTAGAGAGATTTCACAGTGAGACAGGCTCGTTTCACTTTCCAACAGGGGAGGCGATAGTGACACTGGAGGATGTGTATCACATCCTCAGGATTCGGATAGACAGAGAGAGAGTGGACTTTGACCCAGCATGGGGCAAGGCATGTCTGGTAGAGGTATTCTACATGGATGACCTGAGGATAGATGACAGGGAGATTCGGTGGGCATACATCCCATGACTTTGTGACAGGATCAGATGGATAGTTGCATCATTGATTGGTGGCTTCCTGTGCCTAGACAAGTGATCCAAAGGACTATCTATTGGATGGGGCATGGTACTATCTAAGATGTTTACACATGAAATACAGTACGTATGGGGGCCTTGTGTGCTTGGATAGTTATATCGCGATATGCATGGTTTTGTTTACACGAGAGGCCACAGTCTCTCAGCAGGGGTTATTCTTCTACAAGTGTGGGTGTGGGTGCATATCCCCATGATCAAACCCATGACACAGCGCCATCGGGAGAGGGGAGAGATATACATGTTTCTATACGAGGGAGTCATCACACACTGGAGGCTAGGATTTGTTAGCCACTGGAGGCAACAGATTAATGAGATGGACCTATTTGTTTGGAGGCCATGGTTACTTTACAAGGAGTGGGAGGAGGAGCATAAGCAGCTTATGTATTGGCGCTAGGCTTGATATCTATTTGGGAGGTGGACAGATACCATAAAGAGATACCTACCAAAGTGGGTACTTAGACAGTTTGGGCTACCACAGGGACTACTAGTCAGTGAGGTGACACATGCTAGGACGCGGTGGGAGGTTGGAGACTGGGATACAGAGATTCTAGTAGCTATAGCTTTGGCACAGGTATGGGGACTTGTCCCTGTGAGATGGGATTGGGATACAGGACTGGCAGATTCAGGGACACTGCCAGAGTACGACACGTACTAGAAGACACACAGGCCAGTACGGTTAACTACACCAAGTGTGGCAGGGGTAGTGGGGGAGGTACTAGTCCCAGGTGCAAAGGCCAGGATGAGGTGATAGGCTAGAGAGGTGAGACAGCAGGTAGTTGGAGAGGCCAGCGGCCAGTAGGTAGATGTGGAGATGGCTGAGGAGGGGGATCCAGTCGTAGAGACTAATTTACAGTGGGCTGAGCATCTCTTACAGGAGGAGATAGCCCAGAGGACTCAATTAGAGCTCCTGATGGTGAGGCTAAGGAGAGGTAGGGATGCAACCAGGGCAGAGGTGAGACAGGTGGAGACACTCATACAGGTACAGACATGGTAGCCACAGCAGCATAGACAGCCTTGGCATAGGCACACATACAGTTACAGAGCTAGGCATAGGCACATGTTGCACCCGCACCAGCAGTGGATGATGGGAAGTTAGCCTAGGTGACTCGAGAGAGGGATGCAGAGGCCCATCTACGGCTGATAGCAAAGGCCACACTACAGAGGGTGAGATGGGAGAGAGATGAGGCACACCGTGCACTAGGTGTAGACTAGAGGACACTGTATAGTGAGCTCGTTCGCATGCAAGGAGAGCTAGTGTCAGTAGGGAGAGAGGTGGAGTACTACTGGGGGCTCTACACAGGTGTGGTGCTAGCAGCTCAGTAGGCACCCAGTTATAGAGATAGGAGTAGGTCTGGAGCATCTATGTCTCGTAGGACAGGGTAGTCATTGTCCTTAGTTAGAGGACCAGGTGTGCCACCAGGGGGAAGACGACCAGCTAGGGGAGGAGGGCTGTCATGGGGACCTGCACCGAGCACAGGTGGAGGATAGGGGCCACAGCAGGAGGGCAGCTCTACCCACTAGAGCATACATACTTGTACATTGTATCATGTTTGTATCACTTTTTGTATCATGATCGACACCTGTATATTGTATTATTTTGTATCACTTTGGACTGATGCCTACGAGCATCCTGATGTACATTTTGTGGGCTCTTGATAACCTTTGATGTACTATATTGATGTATATTTGGATGTATACATATGGACTATTAATGTAGACACGTACATTTTGTATTTTGATGACCTACACGTGATGTATATGATGACATATTATGTTCATTGATGTTCATGCTTTCGTGTATGCATTTCCTGATGACATGGATTGGATGATATGTATGTATGATTATGGATTTATGTGATGATGTATACGGCTTATATGATGCTTATAGATGGCATGATGCTTTATAGATGTATGATGATATAGATGTTATGACTAGTGATATCTAACATGTGGGTTTTGCATATATACACTAGAGAAAAGAAAAAGAGGAGATGGAAGACAAAGACTATTGATCGATCTTTGCAATGAAAATGATATAAGGGTTGTGTGAATGGATGAATGATGAGCTTGTTGCATTGGTTTCACAATTTGTATATAAAGAGCAATCCTTATTTTTGATATAGCACGTGGATAATTTGCCACCAAGGTATAAAATACCAAGGTGTAGTAATATCCGAGTGCATGGACGTTGACTCTACAAGCAAGCGGTTTAAACTTAGATCCCTTAGACATAATATAACCTTGTTGGTACATGTGCCTGATCCATAGTCTTGAACATAAAATAAACTTCAATACATGCAAATGCAAGAAGAGTATTAAATATGTAAGATGCTAGGTTGTAACACACACAAGATAAATATAATGCTAAGAAAGATGCTAAAGATCATTACTCAAACACAGCATACAAAAGCAATGACTATGCCCCCAATCCGTACTGCATCGTAACATACCAAGATTATAGATAAATCAAGGTAGCCTTGAATAGGTAATGGACAAAGGAACAAAACATAAACCAAAAACCAAATTGACTGACTTATAAAGTAAACATACAGCCAACATATTCTCTTTCCAAAGAGGTTTCTTAGGATAGATTGGATAGGAAAGATAACAACCTTATCGTAGGAGCGGTGTGTCTATTAAAGGGGGCTATCAACCTAAAAAGACAATGCCTTGCTGCGAGAGATGCCACATGTCATAGGAGACGTGTGTGTTGGTCTCGACAATGGAACATTCTTCAGAAGACAAGCTTGTTGATCTGGTGGTTTGGTTAAGCTGGATTTAGCTGATGTTGGCAATCAGAACAGTTACGACAGTAGATGACTTTGGAAGAAAGCTGCTTTGCTTCAAGTTTGTTAAGGACTTTTGCTTTGGAAGGATGCGCTAGCTTGTTGCTTGAGTTAGTCAAGTCGAGGCGAATGGATTTTGATAAATGAAAGAATAGAAAGATGACAGTGTTAATGGATTGAAATGGGTGAAAAATGATGAATCGTATGTGCCTAAGTACTGGATACATCCTTCATATTCTAGACTGCCTACATACCCTGTACCCACGGGATCAAGGCACATTACGAGGAAATATGAAAGAAGATAATATGTAGTTCTGGATAGAGTGATGAGATGGATCAAGGTGGTGAGAGGGAGATCTTATGTACCTGAGTACTAGAAACTTCCTTCGTATTCTAGACTGCCTACATACCCTGTATCCACGCGATCAAGGCACATTACAAGGATAGATGAAAGAAGATAATATGTAGTTCTAGATAGAGTGATGAGATGTGTCAAGGTGGTGAGGGGGACATCTTATGTACCTGAGCACTGGAAGCTTCCTTTGTATTCCAAACTGCCTACATACCCATATCCATGGGATCAAGGTACCTTAAGATTGAAAAGATGATAATATGTAGTTTTGGTTGATGTGATGATGTAGGGAAAGCACTGGGAAGATAACAGCCTTATTGTAGGAGCGATGTGTCTATTAAGGGTGTTATCTACTGAAAGGAGAATGATTGAAGAGCTTGTTGTGAACCATGAGCAAGGAACCACTCCTAGACCTAGGTTAAGGAAGGAATTGCCCCCATTTTGGTAGAGGAATTTGCATGGATGACTGAGGAAGAAGACATAGAAAGTTTGACCTAGGACAAGATAGTGATAACTGCTAACATAGATCAAGATGTGGGATGATGATGGTGGACATTGACAAATTTCCAAGCTATACTAGATAGAGAGATGGAAATGCAAACAAGGTCAATGGTTTTATTATGGATGGATGGATGAAGCTTGTTTGTGAAATGGACCTAGAATGAACAGGACTCGATAGATGATGGATGCTGACTCTACACATAGCACCTGTTTGTCAGGTTTTCACCAGAGGATGGGTTTTTTTTTTTTGTTTTGTTTTTGGAATACTCTGAGGATCAGGCATAGAACTTCTTGAGATGGACACTGTTAAGTGGCTCATCTAGAGGAATGCCATCAAGTGTAACTAAAGTATAAGCTCCTAATCCATATGCTGTTGTGACAATAAAGGGACCTAACTAGTTAGGCTCAAACTTGCCCTTCTTTTCTCGATCTATTTGATTTCTCTGATTCTCTTTGAGTACAAGATCACCAACTTGAAATCGTCTTTTTTTGATCTTTTTGTTGTAATTAAGCCGGAGGTGGTTTTGATAGACATGGAGATGATTAAGCGTGGAAAGGCACCTTTCATCTAGTAGTTCTAGCTTAGTTAATCTGGAAGTGCGATACTCCTCTCTAGTAATCAGGTTCTATATGGATACTCTGAGGGATGGGATCTCGACCTCTATGGGTAGGATGGCTTCAGAGCCATAGACCAAGGCATATGGTGTGGCACCAGTTGGTGTTCTAATACTAGTGCGGTAGGCCCATAGGGTGGGATTGAGTTGTAAGTGCCAATCATGACTAGCTTCATTGACTATTTTCTTGAGGATCTTGAGAATGGTCTTATTGGAAGCCTCAACTTGGCCGTTACCTTGTGGATAGTAGGGAGTTGAAAAGTGATGTTGGATATTGTATTGTGTGCATAAGGCATGGACATCTTGATTCTTGAATGGTCTCCCATTATCAGTGACAATGGCTTGCGGAATACCATACCGTCATATGAGGTAGTTAAGGATAAACTTAGCTATTTGCTTCCTGGTGATATAGGTCATGGGAATGGCTTCAACCCACTTCATAAAATACTCAGTGGCAGTAATGATGAACTTACGGTCATTGGATGAGGATGGGTGGATTTGTCCTATGAGGTCAAGATCTCATTGAGAAAAAGTCCATGGAGTACAGGTTGTAGTTCATGAGCTCGTGCATGAATCAAATCTCCATGCTGCTGGCATTGTAGACACTTCTTAGCAAACTATGCAACATCTTGCTCTATTGTAGGCCAGTAATAACCTGTTCTAAGTATCTTCTTAGCAAGATTAGGAATTGTAGAATGTGTGCCATAGACACCTTCGTGTATGTCTCGTAAGGTAGCTTCGGCTTCTTCCGCGTTAAGACATCGTAAGAGGATACCATCGAGACTCTGGTGATATAGTGTATCACCCAGAATGGTGTAACGGGAGGATCCACGGATAAAGGTTTTGTGTTGGGTGGATGATAGGTTAGAGGGAAAGGTACTGTGTTTAAGGTATTCATAGATATCTTTGTACCATGGGGAATTGAGACCAACAAGCTCACAGATGATTTCAGTAATGGGAACATCGACAGCTGGTATCAACAACTATTCAATCAAGAATTCACATTTCTATGTATTTACAGGCATGTCAATAAGTGACCCTACAGAAGCCATAGAATCTGTAGCTTTGTTATGCTCTCTTGGAATTTTCTCAAATGTGATACTAAAAAGTGTGGTTTGTAGGCATCCACTAGTTGCTTGTAGGGGAGCAACTTTTCATCTTTTGTTTGGTACTCATCTGTGACTTTTCAAATGACTAGTTGTGAGTCTCCATATACCTGTAATGTTGTGATGTCCCATTGAACTATTGTATTGAGACCTATGAGGAGTGCTTCATACTCAGCATTGTTGTTGGTGCAAGGGAATGCAAACTGATAGGACTTTGGAATATAGTCATTTTGAGGTGTGATGAATAAGATGCCAGCCCCTGATCCATGCTGTGTAGGAATCATCAAAGTATAATTTCCACATTATTGAGTTGGTAAGAGTGAATAGATTCTCATCTGGAAAGTCTGCTACCATAGGGTGTGTATCTGTCATGGGTGCTTTTGCAAGTTGATCTACTAGGGCTTGTCCTTTGATTGCTTTGCAATCCACATACTCAATGTTGAACTCACTAAGGATCATGACCCATTTAGCTAGTCTGCCTGTAAGAGCTACTTTTTCTAGTAGATACTTCAATGGATCAATTTTGGCTATAAGATTTGTGTGTTGGTTCAACATGCAATGCTGCAATTTTTGGGAAGAAAACACTACTGCTAAACAAGTTCTTTTGATTGGTGAATAATTGAGTTCATATCCCACCAAGGTTCTACTAATATAATAAATTGCATGCTCTTTTCCTGTTTCATCATTTTGTGCTAGAAGGGCCCCTAGGGCCGAAGTTGTAGTTGAGATGTATAATATCAAAGGTTTATCAGCAACTAGTGGAACCAATACAGGGGGTGTAGCTAGATACTCTTTAAGCTGATCAAATGCTGCTTGACACTTATCATCCCATCGGAATGAGACATCCTTTCAGAGCAAGTGTTGAAATGGTTGACCTTTATCTTCTAGCTGTGAGATGAAATGCCTAATGGATTGCAACCTTCCCTGAAGGCTCCTTAATGCTTTAAGGTTCTTTTGTGGAGGCATCTCCAATATAGCCTTTACTTTTGCGGGGTCTACTTCGATGCCTCTACGAGATACAATGTATCCCAATAGCTTCCCTGATGTTACACCGAAGACACACTTCTTTGGATTGAGTCTTACTTGGTATTTCTCGAGCCTGTCAAAGATATGTCCTAGAACTTGTATGCGATCTGCCCTAGAAGATTTAGCTAGTATCTCATCAACATAGTCCTCCATGATATGATGAAAGAGATTGTGGAATATCACTGTCATCGCTCTCTGATAAATTGTCCCTGTATTCTTTAGACCAAATGGCAGGACAGACCAACAATAGTTACCCCAAGGACAAGTAAAGGTTGTTTTATGTTGATCTTCTTTTGCTATCCTTATCTGATTGTAGCCTGAGAATCCATCCATGAGAGAAAGCATTTCATGACCTGCTGTTAAGTCTACTATAATATCAATGTTTGGTAACAGAAAGTCATCTTTGGGACATGTTTTATTAAGATCTCTAAAATCATTGCACATGCAGATACGCCCATTGGGTTTAGACACAGGTACAATGTTTGAAACCCAGTCTGAATAATCAATGGGTCGTATGAACTTTGCATCTAACAACTTCTGTATTTCCATTTTTACCAAGAGAGCTATCTGTGGGTGCATCTTCCTTAGCTTTTTCTTGACTGGTTTAACTTTTGGATCAACTGTGAGATAGTGAACAACTAGCTTAGGGTCTATCCCTGGCATATCAACATAAGTCCATGCAAAGTTGATGGTTGTCTATAAGTAGAATTTGTTAAGATTCTTGTGCTCTATTTCTGATAGTGATGCTGCTAGGAATGTGGTCTTTGGATTTTGCTCTGTACCAAGGTTTATCTCTATAGAATCTTCCACTAGGAAAGCTGACTTCTCTTGATACTTAGATGGTAGGGGAAGGTCAAATCCTCCATCCTCAGGTGCCACAGTTGGGTTTTAACCTTTGGATACGTCCTTTGTTTTTACTATTCTATGATCAGGAGGTGCCACAGTGTGGTTTTCACCTAGAGATCTTTCTTTATTTTTACTTTTGCGACTAGAGGATTTGGCATTCTCACCAAAATAAGTTGGCTCTAGTTCCATTACAAAACCTGCTTTATGATCACCAAGAGGGATACCTTCCCAAAGTCCCATGAACTCAGCTAGAGCTTCATCATTTTGAAATACATCTATAATGGGGGAGCCTTGTTGGTCCCAATCGATAAGTTTAGGGTAGACAAGTGTTACATTTTGGGTGTTTGTGGTGGAGGTTAAGGATACAGATGATAGCATAAAGACAGAGGATTTCGTGAATAGGTCAGTCATATGGAGGGAAGAGTCATCGATGATATCCTCATTAGACGTCGAATCAGTGATAGAAGTTTCAGCTTCCTTGTCGAGGATACCCTCGATGTCTAAGGTGTGTGGTACCTTCTTACCAAATCCTAAACCCTTCTTGTCTAGTTTCTTCATCACAATAATGGGTTCCATTGTTCCTTGATTCTATTTCCCAAGGCCACCTTTGCCTTTATAGCTCATGTTTTTTACTATCCTTAAGCCATTGCCATATTGCTTGACTGGTATTGTGACTAGTTCTTTCTCCTTATAGAGCCAAGAAGAGATGTTCTCAATAGTTTCCTCTTCCAATAATTTTCCCTGTTGGAATTGGGTTAGGAATGCTGGGGGAGGAATAGCTTCTTTTTTAGTTGCTTTGGCAATGGGAGGTTGGTCGTAAGATTTAGGGGATAAAGGTATCTACCCTACACAACAAGATTTTGAGATATCATATGTTCCAAAGCCTATATCACGGATGTGAGCATTGATTTTAGGAAGAGGATTAGGTTCACTTGTAGAGGCTTGTGTCAGAGTTTCAGGATCAACATATAGTGGGGATTTAAGGGCTTTTTAATTTTTAGGCACTTGGTTGCAATTCTTATAGCTGCCTTGCAAGACACGACATAATTCAAAAGGATTGGGGTCCCCTGGGATAGTGATCTCCATACCATTGTATGGGAACTTTAGAGACTGATGGTACGTGGAGGGAATAGCTTTCATTGCATGGATCCATAGGTGGCCTAGGATAATGTTGTAAGGCAGCTCAACGTCAAGGACTTGGCACCTAGTTTCCAACATAACGGGGCCCAGTTGTATAGGCAAGTGGATAACACCTTCTAAGCGGTGTTCAGCATCATCATATCCCTTGATTGTGATACTTTGATCAATGTTGATATGATCCTTAGATTATCCCAATTGCTTAAGTAACTTTAAAGAATAGATGTTGAGACTAGCACCACCATCTATGAGTATACGTTTGATTTTGCACTTGTGGATGAAAACCTCAATATGAAGGGCATCATTGTGACATGGATCATGGGATGGGAGGTCCTTTTCAGAGAAGACCACATTGTAGGGCAAGGCAATGTTACCTACTATAGCTTTGAAATCTGCAACTGCTATGTTGTTTGGAAATGAAGACTCTTGGAGGGCTTTTTCTAGCACCACTTTATGTGCAAGTGATGACCATAGGAGGTCCAAGATAGAGATATGTGCTGGCATTTTCCCTAGATGTTTGACAAGATTATAATCAGATTGAGCTGGATGATTGGGTGTAGGACCACGAATGGTGACACAACAATGATGAGCTATAACAGCGCAATTCATAGATTTGCCTTTATTGTGAGGGTAGACACTCGACTCTCTTCAAAATGACCCACAATGGAGTCAAAGGAAGTGGAAGCACGGTTGATACCTTTACCTTTATCTTGAGGAGGAGGTGGACCGTGGTGAGGGAATGGTTCCTTATACATGTTGAGGACTTTGTTTGTGTGTTGAGCTAGAGGATCATCTTCAAGAGAGATTTGGTTTCCTTCGATGAGATTTTTGATTAGGTGCTTGAGTTTCATGCATGATGCAGTTTTCTACCCTTTGTTCCTATGGAATTCATAATATTCATTTTCTTGGTACCGTACGGTTTTGTAAACAGGTTCTCCATATGGGGGAGCATCTGATAAGGTGATGATCCCTTTGTGTAAAAGCTTCTGTAGGACAGATTCTATGGGCACTCCCAAGGGAGTGAATTGACGCCACAGAGGGTAATCTTGTTGAGGTAGCTCTTATTGTCATTGTTGTTGGTTTTGATACGGTTGCCTTTGTTTTTGTTGTTGAGGTGGATTTTGTTGCAAGTATGGGTCTAACCGGTGTTGTCATTGATGTCAACATACTCATGTTGCATTAATGAGAAGGATTGGATGAGCTGTGTGCTGAGGATATTGAGAAAATTAGTCTTAATCAGGAACAGTGAAGAACAGTGATGACAACAAGGTAAAATTCCAAGATAAGTTGAGGATCAGAGGATACGGTTTAAAGGGTTTGTAGATATAAGTCTTGAGATGCTCTAGTCAAGTTTTCAGAGGTCCGCATGAAGATCTGAAGAAGTTATGGTAGCTCAAGTAGAACCAGTTCCGGTAGGTGTTTAGAGGTGACAGAGTGACACAGATAGATCCGGTGAGATCCGGAAATGCATTATCCCATTTTACGGATTTGAGGAAGTGTTGAGAACATCCTTGTAAAGTGTCAAGTTGATTGGTTCATGGTTTGAAGGTCCAAAAGAACCTATTCCTTTGTGACAGTGAGGAAAGACTGTGTTCTTAAGGTTCAGGATGAAGGAGAGAAGGATTCCAGTAAGCAGATGAAGTGCAGATGTTCTTGGTGATTCAGGAAAGCTTGTGGTGATCTGTGGATCGTTTCTAGTTCATGCTAGTGGTCCGCATTGAAGTTAAAGTTCGTATTTGAAGAATAACCACCAGATGTTGGTGTTCTTCCTGAGACTAGCCAACCGGATGTATTACACATCTTGCGGATGTTCTTGTAGATGTTTGCGAACTTAGATGATTGTTCCTAAGTTGATGTCATGTATAAATAAGGGATTGTGAAGTCATTTCAAAGTGTGTCCTATGGAGATGAGAGTGTGATAGTGAAGAGCAGAGCGAAAGGCAGAACAGGAGTTTAATGGAATTGATTCAAGCATGGTGAAGATGCTATTCTCCAACTCATGTATGTGATACTTATTTCTTTGTAGACAATGTGTCTCTTGTAGGCAGTGAGCCCTAATTGGCATGTGCCATTTTGTTCTTTCTATTCTTCTAACAGAGAATACATTCTTGGGTTAATCACCACAAGGTTTTTCCCTTAACTTGGTTTTCCACATCAAAATCTTGGTGTCTTATGTGTTGATGAGTTTCTGCTTTTAATTTGAATGCATTATGTTTCATGTTTAATATACTGCTAATCACCAAGAAGATTTAAGTGTGTAAATTGGAGAAAGTTTTGCACAACTGATTCACTCCCCCCTCTTAGTTGTGTGCCCTAAGTCTAACAATTGGTATCAGAGCCAAGTTCCTCTAAAAGGAGCTTAACCACTTGAGGAGATCCAGGATGTCGTCTTACAAGAAGGATAGTCCGAAGTTTGATGGAACCAACTTTACTCTTTGGAAAGGTCGCATGAAATGTCACTTGCAGTGTATGGGAATGGCGTACTAGTCCATGGTTACAAAAGTGTATGTACCTCCACAGGGTGGTCCGACAACTCTAAATGAAATCACAGATGCTGAAAACAATCTGCAGACCAAAGAGGCTCTTCTAAGCACATTATCTAACTCAGAGCTCTCAAATGTTATTGACCTACCATCTGCCTTTGAGATATGGAATAAACTGGAACTTTTGCATGAAGGAGACCAGTATGTTAAATGTGCAAGGTTATAGAGTCTAAAAGGGAAATTTGAAAAACTGAAGATGAGAGATGATGAAAATATTACCACTTTTATGCCAAGAGTGAATGAGCTGGTTTGTGGAATTAGAAATGCTGGTGGATTCTTGGATGAAAATGAGATTGTTGGTAAAATTCTCAGATCCCTCCCTACTTCTTACAAAATCAAGGCTGCTGCCATTGAAGAATTCAGAGCCCATACAACTGTCACAAGAGATCAATTGGCTGGGAAATTGGCTGCATTTGAAATGACAAAGTTTGGAGAGGACCCCCCAAGACTGAATCTACATTCAAAGCTAGTGCTTCTGTTAAAGGTAAACAAAGGCTTGATCCAGGAGAGAATTCTTCAAGGAAATTGTCATGGTATGAAAAAGAAAGAAAAGATCTGGAAGAAGAAGAAGTAGAAACTGCTCAACTTGAAGTCCTTATTGCAAAGAGGCTGCCAAGAGGATCCGGCAAGTATGAAGAAAAATTACCTTTTAAGTGTTTTAACTACAATAAGATTGGTCATTTTGCCTCAAGGTGTCTGGAAATATTTTCAAGGAAAAATCCTAACAAGCCAAGGTTCCAAAAGAATTGTTACTATGTACATGAAGATGACGATAATGAAGGAGTAATAGATGATGAATTAGAGATAAGAAACAAATCCAGAAATGAATGGGTGTTCATTGCCATCAAGGAAGGAGATCCAATGTCCTCTGTATCTATCAATCTTAAGACTGTGGAAAGAGCTTTGGCTGCCCAAATTGAAGAGAAGGATGATTGGGTCATTGACAGTGGATGCTCTCACCATATGACAGGTGACAAAAATAAGTGTGTAGATTTGGAAAGGTATGAAGGAGGAGTGGTAAAGTTTGGTGACAATTCTGCTGGTAGAATTAGAGGAAGAGGAACTATTTCTTTTGATGGAAGAAACAAAACTGGTAATGTATTGTATGTTCAAGGTTTGAAGCACAATCTTCTCAGTGTTGGATAGTTGGTGGACAAAGGCTATGATCTTTGATTGAAGGATGGAAAATGCAAAATCTTTGAAAGTTTCAGAACAGAGATTGCATCTGGTAATTAAACTAAAGGTAATATCTTCCATTTGGTTGGTACTAGTAAAAGCTACTTATTTGTTCAAGTTGATCAGAGTTGGTTATGGCATAGAAGGATCTGTCATCTGAATTTTGATAATATCATCAAGATAAGCAATACTCAGGCTGTATGAGATCTTCCAAAATTGGTGAAACCTACTAACAGCTTGTGCAAGGAATGTCAGTTGGGTAAGCTGAGCAGAGTCACATTCAAAAGCAAGAAACTGTCTTCTATCAGATTATTAGACTTAGTTCACACTGATCTTTGTGGTCCAGCAAGAACTAGGAGTATTCAAGGTGATAGATACTTCATGCTGCTAATTGATGACTATTCCCAGATGATGTGGGTAACCTTCCTAAAGGAGAAATTAGAAGCTCTTGAAAAATTCAAAATATTCAAGGCTATGGTAGAGAATGAAATAGGATTAAAGTTGAAATGTCTGAGGTTTGATAGAGGTGGAGAATTCACATCCGGTGAGTTCATAGAGTTCTGTGAGAAACATGGAATTAAGAGATAGTTGTCTGCTCCTAGGACTCCACAGCAGAATGGAGTAGTGGAGAGAAAGAACCAGACCATCCAAGAAGCATCTAGGACCATGATGATGGAAGCAAATGTTCCTCAGATCTATTGGAGAGAAGCTGTCAGCACTGCAGTCTATACTCTCAATCGAGTTCAAATCAGAAGCAATACCGGTAAGACCCCTTATGAACTCTGGTTTGGCATTACTCCTACTGTAAGATATTTCAGAGTCTTTGGTAGCAAATGTTACATCAAAAGAAATGAAGATCTAGGCAAGTTTGATGCTAGAAGTGATGAAGGAATATTCTTTGGTTACTCTACTCAAAGCAAAGCATACCGGTGTTATAACAAGAGACTAAGAAAGATGATAGAAAGTACAAATGTGAAGGTTGATGAGGGAATAGAGAAACCCTCAAGGTTTTATGAATATGATGAAGATGATTAGAATGGTGTTCTGGTTCAAGGAGTTCAATCCTCTTCTGAAAGTTAGATTCAAACTGATCCGGTAAATCAGGAAGAAGAGATAGGTCTAAATGAGCCTGATCAAGAAGCAGAAGTGTAAGAAACTCCCAAAGTTCCAAGGTATGTAAGACTGAACCACTCTGAAGATTAGATTATAGGTGACAAAAGCAAAGGTGTGCAAACTAGAAGGAAAATTGCTCAAAATTTAGATGAATATTGTCTGATTTCAAAGATTGAACCTAAGACAATAAATGAAGCCTACAATGATGAAAACTGGACCAAAGCAATGGAGGAAGAGTTGATGCAAATTGATTAAAATCACACTTGGGATCTTATTCCTAGACCTAGAAACAAGAATGTGATTGGAACCAAATGCGTCTTTCAGAACAAACTAAATGAAGTTGGTGAAGTAATCAGAAATAAAGCCAGATTGGTCTACAAGGGCTACTCTCAAATAGAAGGAATTGATTTTGAAGAAACCTTTGCTCCAGTGGCAAGAATTGAAGCAGTCAGATTATTTCTTGCATTTGTTGCTTTCAAGGATTTCAAGGTGTATCAGATGGATGTCAAGTCTGCTTTCTTGAATGGTGACTTAGAAGAAGAAGTGTACATTGAACAACCAGATGGATTTCAATTATCTAAGCATGGTGATATGGTCTGCAAGTTGAAGAAGGTATTGTATGGACTAAAGCAAGTCGCAAGAGCCTAGTATGAAAGATTGGACAAACATCTTCTGAAGATTGGTTTCAACAAAGGTACTGCTGACAGTAACTTATATTTCAAAATTGATCATGAAAACATATTGATTGTTGAATTATTTGTTGATGATATCATCTTTGGAGGAAGAGATAGTATGTGTAAAACTTTTGCAAATCAAATGAAAAGTGAGTTTGAGACATCAATGCTTGGTGAAATAAATTTCTTCTTGGGTCTACAAATTACTCAAACAAAGAAAGGAATCTTTATTTTTCAAACCAAATATGTGAAAGAATTGTTGAGGAAATTTGGAATGGAAGATTCAAAGCCAATGAATACCCCCATGGCAACTGGATGTAAGTTGAGAAAAGATGATGACTCTCCTAAGGCAGACCAGACAAAGTACAGATCAATGATTAGAGGATTGTTGTATCTCACTCAAACTAGACCAGATATAATGCAGGTTGTTGGTCTTGTTGCGAGATTCCAGGCTGATCCCAAAGAATCTCATGTCATGGAAATCAAAAGGATCTTTAGATATCTAAAAGGGATGGTTGAGTATGGTCTGTGGTATCCTAGAGATCATGATTTCTCTCTTCATGCATATACAGATGCTGATTGGGCAGGAGATGTGGATGACCGAACGAGTAGTAGTGGTGGAGCTTTCTTTGTGGGAAAGAGATTGGTTTCTTGGCTAAGTAAGAAACAAGAGGTAATATCCCTATCTACAACTAAAGCAGAATACATAGCAGCAGCAGGTAGTTGCACTCATGTTTTGTGGATGAAGTAGATGCTAAGAGATATTAAAGTAGAGTATAAGGAGCCTATCACAATCTTCTGCGATAATTCAAGTACAATAAATATTTCTAAGAATCCAGTGTTGCATTCTAAGACTAAGCATATATCTATCAAATTTCACTTTCTGAGAGAGCAAGTGAACAAGGATGAAGTCAGATTGGAGTTTGTGCCCTCCAAGGATCAGATTGCAAATATCCTTACTAAACCTCTTCCCAAGGACTCTTTTGAGTATCTCAGGGAGAAGTTAGGGGTTATTGCCCCTCTAGTGATGAACTAGGATGCACTGATGTGCATCAATCCAGTGGATACCACAGTCATATCTTGTGATCTGGAATAATGATGGGGAGCTTCTACTCAGGGGGAGCAGCAGGTATGATTCTAAATTATTGGAGTTGCAAGTATGAGCCCTTTGCCATTGATGTCAAAGGGGGAGAGAAGACATGTGAAAAAGAAGTGGTTAATGATCAAAGGGGGAGCAGTAAAGGAAGAGAAGACATGTGAATAGTTGTTGTTGATAGGGGGAGTTGTGACAGTAAGGAGAAGTTCTTGTCTTGATGGTTTTTCACATCATATGTTGCCATCAATGATAAAGGGGGAGATTGTTGCAAGTATGGGTCTAAACAGTGTTGTCATTAATGTCAACATACTCATGTTGCATTAATGAGAAGGATTGGATGAGCTATGTGCTGAGGATATTGAGAAAATTAGTCTCAATCAGGAATAGTGAAGAATAGTGATGACAACAAGGTAAAAGTCCAAGATAGGTTGAGGATCAGAGGATGCAGTTTAAAGGGTTTGTAGATATAAGTCTTGAGATGCTCTAGTCAAGTTTTCAAAGGTCTGTATCTAGATCTGAAGAAGTTATGGTTGCTCAAGTAGAACTAGTTCTGGCAGGTGTTCAGAGGTGATAGAGTGATACAGATAGGTCCGGTGAGATCCAGAAATGTATTATCCCATTTTGTGGATTTGAGGAAGTGTTGAGAACATCCTTGTAAAGTATCAAGTCAATTGGTTCATGGTTTGAAGGTCTGGAAGAACCTATTCCTTTGTGATAGTGAGGACAGACTATCTTCTTAAGGTTCCAGATGAAGGAGAGAAGGATTCCAGTAAGCAGATGAAATGTAGATGTTCTTGGTGATTCAGGAAAGCTTGTGGTGATCTGTGGATCATTTCCAGTTCATGTTGGTGGTCCGCATTGAAGTTAAAGTTCATATTTGAAGAATAACCACTAGATGTTGGTGTTCTTCCTAAGACTGGTTGACCAGATGTATTACAAGTCTTGCAGATGTTCTTGTAGGTGTTTTCTGACTTAGATGATTGTTCCTAAGTCGATGTCGTGTATAAATAAGGGATTGTGAATTCATTTCAAAGTGTGTCTTGTGGAGATGAGAGTGTGGTAGCGAAGAGAAGAGCGAAAGGCAGAACAGGAGCTTAATGGAACTGATTCAAGCATGGTGAAGATGCTATTCTCTAGTTCATGTATGTGATACTTATTTCTTTGTAAACAGTGTGTCTCTTGTAGGCAGTGAGCCTCTTGTGAGCAGTGTGCTTGGGTAGTGAGCCCTAATTGGCATGTGCCATTTTGTTCTTTCTATTCTTCTAACAGAGAATACATTCTTGGATTAATCACCCCATGGTTTTTCCCTTAACCAGGTTTTCCACATCAAAATCTTGGTGTCTTATGTGTTGATGAGTTTTTGCTTTTGATTTGAATGCATTATGTTTCATGTTTCATATACTGCTAATCACCAAGAAGATTTAAGTGCGTAAATTGGAGAAAGTTTTGCACAACTGATTCACCCCCCCTCTCAGTTGTCTGCCCTAAGTCTAACAAATTTTGACTTGGTTTGGAAAGCTGAAGTGGTGTTTGCAATGTTTGGACATGTTTAGAATCAACCACCCCATTGTTGACCACATTTTTATTCTTGTTTCAAAACTTTGGTTTATCGTTTGTCTGTTGATGAGGAGCATTGTCTTTCATTTCTTTGAAGATTTTGACCACACCCTTAGCAATGAGGGCCTTTTCAATGTTAATTCCCTTGTATGTGATTTCATCGAAGGTTGTAGCATTAAGAATTTGCAAGTGAAAACCTAACTCTTGGTTGAGGTTTTGCACAAATATGCTAACAAGCTGTTTCTTGGGTATCTTGAATGGGAATTTGCTAGCCATTTGTCTCCATCGTTGAAGGAATGAAATGAAGGTTTCCCCATTTTTCTATTTGTTATTGCATAGATCAGTCATGGAGATCTCATGCTCTGCGTTGTAGGAAAAATGGGTGGCAAATTTCTCCATAAGTTCATTAAAAGACTTGATACCCATAGGTAAGTGTGAGAACCATTCTATGGCTTGACCTCCAAGACTGCGAGGAAAGAGACACATAAGATATGTGTCATTGTGTGGGACCTCGAAGAAAGAAGATAGAATTCCCTAAGATGGTCTTTTGGGTCACCTTTTCCTTTGTATTTATCAAACTTGGGAATAGGGAAATTTTGAGGAAAAGGGATCATAGGTAATGACCGATCAAAAGGATAAGGACACACTTCTTCTAAAGAGAAGGTCTTCTTGGTGTGACCAAATGTAAGATCAGATAGTTGTTTATGAACTTCCACAATTTTGAGTTCCATCATTGTGGGAGGGGCTGGAAACATCTCCTATTGTCCTAGAAGTGGTTGTTGTTACCCATATGGAAGATTGTAGTGTAAGCCATGAGCATTGGTGTTATAAGGGTCATATGATTGGTTGGGATCATATACATTGTATGTTGGGTTTAGATTGATTTGGGATGGGATGCTTTGATTAAGAGGAGGTGGGGGTGGCGCTAGGTAAGAATGTTGGCTTTGCAATGGTTGAAGAAAAGAATTGGGTGGAGGAAAGCTAAAGTGTGGGTTAGGCTGCAATTGTGGCGCATAGCTTTGGGAAACTTGATGTTGTGAAAGTTGAGGGTGTCTAGGCAATGTGTGAAAGAAATTTAGTGCTAATGAACATAGTGGAGGAGGGACATAGGTGTTGATCATGATGTTAGTCATAAAAAACATAGAATAAAAGTACACATTAACCTTTATTCATCTTGAAAGATACGATGAATTCAGAGAATTCATGATCTCAAGTCTCCGGTGATTAGGTCTTAATCTTCTGACATTACTCAAAGGTTGATGTGTGTTGCTGTTTCCATTTTGGGGCCTTACGTAGATCTCATCAGTAAGATAATGTTCCCTGTAATGATGCTACATAGAAAGTTATTCTACACAAGATATGCTTCAAATAATGCTTTTATCTTTAAATCTTTGCATGATATTTGTCATTTTGACATGCTTTAACCTCAAATATGTTGAATATGTTTAGTTATCTATGGGAGGTCCATATATTTGTATTATTTGCTTAAGATTGTCAATTAATTGCAATTATGATGATGAAATGCTCTGAAATTGAAAGAAATTGAAAAGAATACTTCAAATTAATGTTGAACCTTCAGTTATTAAGCCACATACACATCAGATACAATCATGAAGAGAAGAAATCAAACCATATGTTCACCAGGACATTCCATAGCTAGATACAGTTGATGCTAACTTCAAAGGAAAAGCATGAAAACAACACATGCAAGCTAATATACACTCCAAGGGATGCAACAAATCAAAGCATATATCAAGAATTCACACACTGATTACTCAAGATTTATTATGGATTGTAATCAAAAGAGTCTTCTCATTCATTAGGTATGCAAGAACATATATGTATACAATAACTTCGAAATAAGCCCTGAATATTTCAGAAAATAGATTTCAATTAAGATTTGAATGTTTAAAATGAGGCATCCCTGCACCTTTTATAGAACAAAGTGAGGGAGCGGTTACAATTGATCTACGATCCAGATTTATCTATTAAGATCTATGGTTCACATTTCATTGAGCAAGTCAACCCTTTCCATGTGGCATAGGTTGCCAGCTGGCAACCATCTAGATGACTTACTTTCTTAAGTATCAGAAGCTTATATCTTTTCTTGGTAATGCCTCTTCATCTACTCTTAATCCTTCAAGTTCTTCATCTCCGTCATTAGGAGCATCAGGATCGTCACTTTCAGAATCTTCATCATCCTGATGAGCTTCTCCTTATACATGGACCTGCATGGATGTCTGGATATTTTCATATGTCTCTACTATCTTCTCTATCTCCCTGCCATCTTGAATTCTAGCTTTGATGATGGCGTGTCTATGCATTTGATATTTGCCTCAGAGATTCTCTAACTTACTTCTCCTGCTACTAGATGTCTCGTTATAATTCTCTACCCTAACCTTGATCCTCATGATCTTATCCATGGTTTCCTCTGTCAGGTGGTTTAGAGGATCATCATCTACCTGTTGAAAATTGCTATGTAGAGCTTCAATGGCAAACTCCTCATCTTGATTTTCTATCTTGCCTTTTGCCTTTCCTTCTAATGTGTCCAAAATTTCAGCCTCAAATGACATCATATCATGCAGCTTCATGTTGATATCTCTTAGTTTATTGTTGCATCTTTTAAGCACATCACACTCAAACCTGATGTCTTTATACCATATATCAATCAATAGGGCTGTATTATTATTTAGTACCTAATTCTTTATTAAAATCAGAGGATCAATCCTCTTTATTTCACCCAAAGTGCTCAGGACTTTCTCCAATTGAAATGACCTCCTCCTGATCTCCATCTGTAATTTATCTACCTTTTTCCTGGAGGTGCCTAAAGAATTCCACCTCTTAAAAGAGGCCTTTGCCACTTCCTTTGCTTCATCAAATGTGGATAACATCCACTTTCTAATTATGGATGACTCATGTTTCATGAGATCCAATTTATTTACCTCATCTTGAGAAATAGCAGTCAATGGGACTACATGATCACTTGATGTATCCTCAGGGTTAATTAACCCTTTTATGTAAGTATGTAACTAAGCAATGTGCTCCTTGTGCTGTTTATTTTTCTCTTTCTCTATCCTCACCCTCTGGGTCAATGAATCAATTATATCTTTACCTTCCTGGCCTTCTTGATCTTCATTGGCAAATCCCAAATCTATTGTACTAATCTGGAATTCATCCAGAGTGATCTTACCCTTTTCTCTATCCACTGTAGGAACAGCCACCTGGACGGTCCTTCTACCCATAACAGGATCTCTTCTTATTGCAGAAGTTATTCTAGCCTTCCTCTTAGGCTTTATTAAGGTTTCAGAAAATAATGTAGATATATCAAATTCTTGTGCCTCTATACCTGATTCTGCACCAATTTCTTTCTTGAACCACCTAGGAATTTGATCCTTTGACTGTTGATCTCCATCATCATCATGATGATCACCCTGATCTTCGGTAGTCACCATCATGTTCAATGGGGAGGGTGATCTTCTTATCTCTTCCTCATGATGCTCCTCATGAAGGTGATCTTTGGGTATATCCTCCTGTTGAGGAATTTCCTTTTCTGGAGGGTGATCCTGCTAATCATCTGCATGTTTATCATGATTCTGATCTTTTATTTCCTCCATGGGTATCTCATCCACTTTGGTGATTTCCTCATCATGAGGCATATTAGCTTCTATAGATGTCATTGTGTCTACCTTAGGTATACTAACCTGATCTAAAGCTGCAATCTATTCCGCAGCTGTAGTAATTACTTCTTGAACTTTTAGGGCAGGATCAACTAATGTATCCTTTTCTTCCCCTCCCTTGTCTTGGACTTCAACTATCTTGGGTTCAACAGGTACTTCCTTTTGTTGTTACTCACCCATATCTAAAGTGTGGCTTTCTATTTCTGCCATCTTCACTTCCTCAACATTTTCTTCTTTATCAGGAACACCTGCTTGATTTTCAGGACTTGCATCCTGTCTATATGTAAGATCAATCATTGCAAGACTAGTTACTTGATCAATCAATGTATCAAGCCCCATCTCTTGGGCTACCTTTTCTGGGCTCTTTTCTTTTTCCTGCTCTACTCTCTTCAGTTCTTCTAACACTACCACCTGGACTGATGGTGTACCTTGTGGTGTCATGCGAGTGTTAGAAACAAGAGTCTCCATTCGTTGCGAAGCAACATTATCCACCACTTCATCATCTGATATGTCGACAGTCTCATCTAATGAGAAATGACCTCCTTGACTTGTGCAAGTGGTGTCTTTCATTTGTTCTTCAGTTTGTTCAGTCTTAAACTGAACAATGGTAGGGAGTGATACATCATGTTGTAATTCCTTTCTAAACACTCCACTACCTACTCCCCTCAACATTATAGGGTCATGTCTTATCTCACCTCTCATGGATGTTCTGGGTTTCTTAGGTGTGGAAGCCATCACCTGAGGTGCTTTTCTTTTTCTGATGAGGGGCAGTAGGTCTTCTTCTATAGGCTCTTCATCAAAAGGAACATCATCTTCAATTTGTGCTTGTGATGCCTGACCTTCCTCATATGTTTCCACAGTTTCAACAGCCAGCCTCTAAATCTTTTTAGCCTTTTTCTTATCCTTAGGAGGCAGTGCTGATAATGTTGATGCTAGTTCTAATGCTGATGCATCTTCAATTGTTATTATGACTCTCTCAATTATCACCCCTTTTGGTTTAGCATCAACTTTCTTACCTCTTGGGAACCTCTTGCTTTTCTCAGGAGGTGGTACCCTCTCTCCTTTAGACTTCCTCTTCTCATTGCAGAAATCATCATATTCATCTTTAGAAACCTCTTGTCTTTTCTTCTTATTGTCTACTGTGATGGCAACACCTCCTTTCTTCAGTGTATTTATCTGGTCATTGACCCATGCTTGGGTCAGCTACAATGTCCTGCTTGTAAATGGATCCAAGGAGATGTCCTCCTGTATGGTGAGATCTGGTGCTGAGATGGTATCATTATATACCTTTTTCTCCTCATATTCATCAGCCATTACCACTCCATCATCCTTCTTCAATTGTGCTGAGATGGAAATGCAATCAAAGGTCTTGATCTGGCTGAGTGTAAGCCTTTGATATCTTCTTCTTCTGGCTTCAGCTTCATCTTCACAATCTGTCCAGAAGTCCTCAAGATGTCTTCGATGGATGGGCTTCCCCATGATCTTCTGCATCCTCCCATATGGATCATATGATCTTTTTAATGGAAATGGCTAGAAATTCATCATAGTTAGACTAGCTATGGCCTTTTTAATATTCTCAGAATCTGGGCACATATACCAGCCCATTGTGACTACAAACAATGCTGGTGGAAGCTTGTTGTTAGCTTTGTAAGCATTCAGTATTGTGGAGATTTGTCTTAAAAATTCCATTAAGACAACTACATCTGTAGGGTATCTTGAGAGCATGAGAGGCTCCCCCTCAAAACCTTCAACTCTGATGTAAGAGAAAGTTGCAAATTGAATAAACCAGGCTCCATGCCTATAGATAACTTATGAGCCTCCATGCTCAGTCTTTTAGTTTGGTCCTCCTCCATTGTTCTTACCAGACGCATAAAGAATGCATCATTCACTAGTTTGTAATCTTGGAGGTAATTTACCCTCTGCAGCTAGGGATGATGATCCCATATATGTGCATCATTTGTTGTGCCACCAATTCTCCCAACTGTAGTCAATGCATCAAATGTACCCCTGTAGGCACATGAATTATCTATGTATGAGGTCATGTAGAAGGAACAATATGGACCTCCTAGATTCATTAGCGACTCATCTAGAGCATCACTTATCATCTTAGCCCACATTGGCTTACTATCTATGTAAAGGCACATCAGGAAGACTACATACATCTAGTCCCTAAAACTTCCGGCATCAGGCTGGCCTATCACTCTGCTGAGCAGTGCTATCATGTATTGGTATTCATCATCAAAGTCAAATTTATATAAGTACACTGGAAGCTTAGTTGCTACAGGATAAGGACTATTCTTTTCCCTCCATTGGTACATTTTCTTCCTAGCAGACTTCTTGTTATTCTCATATTCTGCTTCCAACTTCTTCAAATCTATATTGGCAACCTTCTTGCCTAATGGTAAACTGAATGTAGTAGCAAGACCTTTGATAGACAGATCAGCATATACTCTACCATGCTTCTCTACCTTCCTTGTCTGTGGGTTATAGTTTCTTGCACATTCAATGACTAGCTCAGGAGTTTCCATGGAATAAGGGAAACCAGTTGCATTACACATTCCAGATACAAAGACTACATCTAGCAAGGTGTTGTTACTCTTTTCATCGCTCATTTTAGCCAACCATGCAGCCAGATCTATGTTTCCTTGGTGTGTATCTGTGATGGCGCCATATTTAAACTAGACACCCTCAGGTTGAGCAAACATGGGCTTTAAAAATTTTGCTTCTGACTTAGCCAACTGCTTATCCACCATGGATGCCTACAATTAACAAAACTGGTCTTACAATTGATATCTTACAAGCATGCATATACACCATATCTTTATTATTCATCATGCATATTATACTCTTTCCATACTTCGTTTATCCTGATATGCATAATCTAGAACTTTAAACCAAAAAACCATGATACCTGGATATGTAGAACATGACAACAAGAGGGTTTCAATTACTTACCTGATATGCTTATCTTCTTAATTATGTTGATAACTGTGTGGAAGGAATTCAAATACCCACAATGCTCACGTATCCTGTTCTGGTACAAGCTATATGCGTCTACAGGTAGTCTTATGAGGGTTTGAAAACACGGAGCTCTATAAAAACTTGTTTTATCACAAGGTAAGTGTAAAATGATTCCGTAAATTCACGTTTTAACCTCTTCTTTAAGGAAAATTAGGGCAAATTAATTGAAACAACTGATCTTCTTGTATGAAACTTCCAAATCTCACCAGGTGTATGTATCGGGTTCATAATCAGCGGGAACCACCTACCACATCTGTGTGCATTTAATGTTATGGTGGCAAGGCGCGGGGTGATCTTTGCAGGATAGGATGATATTCAAATATCAGGTGATATTCAAATATCAGGTGATATTCAAATATCGAGGTGATGTTCAAATATGATCCCCTAAACTAAAATGACCTCCCCATCAAAATATTAGGATGACGTAATTAGGATAATGACTTGGTTCAGCGTTGTGGCCCTATGACGTCATCGTCATGTTATGTATGAAGGGTCATGTTTTGAAATATACCTCCGCGAGGTAAAAAGGATGGTGACGTCATCGTCATGTTTATTTCTTTGTTTACTGGGTTTGGATGACATCGTTAGGATATTGGTTCGGGGTGATATTTTGCGACAGGCTGATATTCAAATATCAAGGTGATATTTAAATATCAGGTGATATTTAGGAATATGATCGTCACAAAATACATGATGTTGTTTGTCGGGTAGATATCGCTATCACATAAAGTTGACGTCCGGATGTTCGGAGCAAATGATTTTATCAGGTGATAGTATTAGATCAGGGTGACCTTTAATAATATGACTGATGTTAAGAAATATGATCCTCCCCTCGGAATATCAGGTTGGACCAGATCTTTGACTCAACATAACTTTTGTTCCCTAAGGGATATCAGGGTGATCCAAAAGGCAAACCTGCATGAAATTTTGTGATCTATCCAATCATGAGGTTATTGTCATGAAATATTAATTTTGAAAAAAACTTGACCTCATCATGATGACCTACCCGGTCCCCTTTATGTAGGATCATCTGCATTGTCTTACTTTTACTAGATTGCCAGCAAGCAGAAAACAAGCAAAGCCAAACAAAAAAGTTGGGTCCCTATTTGGTCAAGTCAAAATGGGGCGTGTTGTGTAACCACACAACAATAGGTAGATGTGATTTGCGATGGTTGATTGGGGATGAGTGTAGAGGAATGTTGTGGTTGGGATTGCATGACTCTAGTTGGTTGAGAGACATGAAGGTTTGATGATATGGGAGGTGGTATTTGTTGAGACCCTTGTTGCATGTCTACATAGTTGTTCCCCAGATTGTAATTTGGTGGGAAACCGACTCGTGATGGGCTAACCAAAATTCCACTTGCAATTGGTGTGGACACTTTAGGAGTTTGTTGAGCTATGGTGGCTTGTTTAGCTAGCTCTGCTTGGTGTTGAAGAGACTCTTGTTGGTGTTTGTAGATTTCCATAGGAGTTAGAAGCTGTGATATGGCCCTCTTTCCTGTTGGGTTTTGATAAAGGGGATTCTCATATTGTGCAATCGTTCTCCCTTGTGAGCTTTGTTCAGGTAAAGGTGTGGTCACTGTTGACATGGTTTGCACTGCTTGTATGATGTCTAGGGTGTTGTTAGGCTCGCTAAGCGTGGATATATCAAAACCTTTGGGTAGTTTGGCACCTTGCTCTGCTAGCAAGCGAAAGAAATGATCTTGGTTCTCGCTAAGTATTTTTTCAAAGGCGGCTACAACTCTAGGATCTTGTATGAATTCATCAAGATCTTGCCCATCTTCTTGAGAGGATTGACCTATTTTAAAGTGTCGCTCTTCTTGAGATGGGGGTTGATTTGTAGTATAACCTTGTGGTACAATATCCAGAGGCATGCCGGTGGTGTAGTGAGGTGTACTTACCAAAGGGACTCTTCCTTCCTAAGATGGGATTGGATCAATAGTATATCCTTGTGGTACAAAATCTGGAGGCATACTGGTGGTATAGTGAGGTGTACTTACAAAAGGGACCCTACCTTTTTGGGAATTGCTTGGTTGGTCAAGGTGCAGCATGTTCGGAGAGCTAGTTGATTTTTCCACGGGTGTCCTAGGAGTAACCTTGGGAGTAATGTTGAGCCAGCCTAATTGTGGTGTATGAGGAGGCGATCTGTGCTTCCTAAGGACAACTTACTTGGACTTCATAGTTTGCTGGAGCCTAGTGGTTACCATGGAATACACTATGACAAAAAGTAATGTTGTGATTTTGCTTGAGTTTTGACAAAGACAAAATCTGATGCACAATTTACTGGACTAAAGGCGCTATACTGTTTGACTAGAGGCGCAAGACTGTGCAACCAAAAGCATGCTACTGTAATACCAAAGGTGATGGACTGAGATACCAAAGGTGAGGTACTGTTATGCCAAAGGTGAGCTACAGTGACCAAAAGCATGCTACTGTTATACCAAGGGTGCTGAAGTAGGGTTGCTAGAGGCAAGGTACTACTATACCAAAGGCGATCTACTGCACTACCAAAGGCAAGCTGCTGTAATACCAGAGGCACTGAAGTAGTGTCTGATGCAAAATTTGATAGATTTGGTTCTATTTTTTATTGGTTTTTGCTTTGGCAAGAGAAAACACAACAAACAGAATGGCAAAAAAGGGACTGACACAACAGATAGTGTATGTTCGAGGCTCAAAAATAAGCCCAATGTTTCCATAGGTATAAGACAATTACAATCAATAACAAGCACTTTTTATCCCTAGAGACAAGGTTTCATTACAGTAGATCAGCTCACAGCTTAATACTCTGTCGATAAAAATATCATTCCATAAAGGTGTCAGACATTTTTTATCTTTGTGAGAGACGATAGGTAGGGATATCTCACCCTCCCCTTGGAAAGCTCAAGTAGGTCACAAGAGCTTTATGGCCAAGGAATACTATCTCTTCTCAAGGGAGCAAATGGTATCTTAAGTGCTTAAATTGATTCCCCTTGCACTGATGATTACCGTAATGTTCGAAGGTAGATCGTGTAGTCACTATATAGAATGGTTCTTAGTAACTTTGAGGGACCAACGCCTTATGAGCAATGCGACAAGCTACTAAAAGCTTTAACCAATCCTACTAAGAGTATCAAACACTTCGCTCAATGTGAAAATCATTTCCACAAAGAGCTAGACACCAGTTTGGCACCACAAGGTAACGCTAACATCAGTTAGGACTTGGCTTTTGCCTTATCCCTCTTATCTAGCGGTTCAAAGGAAAACTCTGCTTAGGGTCATCCCTTTTGGATGAAGCGCAATCCAAAAGTAGGCCCTTCTAAAGGAATAACTGAAATGTAAGAGCAAGCACGTCAAACAAAGGTTCAATTGTCCCATTATAAAAAAAATAAGGTGTAACTAAATTAGGCACACACACGTTTGTAGTTGTCAATTGTCTCTTATGAAATTGAAGTGTTTGACATTCATGTCCATTGTCCCTTAGAAAAATTGAGGTGTTTTCTCATACATGTCCATTGTCCCTTTAGAAAAGCAGTATGTTCCTAAGACTTAGATTGCCGAAATGATTTGTTCAATTATCCCTTAAGAAGGCAATATGTTTCTAAGACTTAGTGCAATAAATCAAGCTTTATTCAATGCTCATCCTGCATGAATATATTAGAAAAAACTTTTTTCTCTGTGTGAGTGATAAGAAGCTGCAACAAGTCAATTAGTTCCACAAAAACTCAAAAGTTTAGCAAAAACAAACAAATTGACCAAACGTGTTGTATTGTCTTACCAAAAGTGACTTACTATGAACCAAAAGCGCTGCACTGTGCTACTAGAAGCGATGTGTTGCAGACCAGAAGCACCTGGTGTAGGAGCACCAAGACATTAGGGTTTATTTGATCTTCAAGATGTTTGATTTGTTTAATGAAGTCCTCAAGACCATAAGAAGTTGTAATAAGGCTTGTAGTCATGCTCGTAGTGGACTATGTCCAAAAAGCTAGTGTAGACACCTAAAATTGGACTGCTTTTGCAAACCAATTTTCCGTATCTTGCACTAATCCATTCCCCCAATCTGCATATCCCTGGTGATCAATTAATTCACCTAATCAGTCCATTTAACCTTACAACCCTATCCTATCAATTAAATGAATATTCCTAATATTCATTTAGATGATTTTCCCTAATCCTTGTTAATGAGATAAATCCTATTTATCTGATTAAATCATGCTTAAGTTAATTAAGAAAACACTTAATTGACCTTGTCCCCCACTCATCCACTTACTGAATTTAAAATTCAGATGTCTCCCACTCACTGAATTTAATATTTAGATGTCTCCCACTCACTGAATTTAATATTCAGATGTCTCCCACTCACCTCCATGTTGCAAGTATGAGGTGATCCAGTGTTGTCATTGATGTCAACATACTCATATTGCATTGGCAAGAAGGATTTGATGAGCTGTATGCTGAGGATATTGAGAAAATTAGCCTCAGTCAGGAACAGTGAAGAACAGTGAAGAGAAGAAGGCAAATGTATTGTATAGGTTGAGAACCGGAGGATGCGGATTAAAGGGTTTACAGATATGAGTCTTGAGATGCTTCAGCCAAGATTTCAGAGGTCCGCATGAAGATCTGAAGAAGTTATGGCTGTCTGTATGGAACCGGTTCAGGCAAGTGTTCAGAGGTGACAAAGGATCACAGAAAGGTCCGGTGAGGTCCGGAATTGTACAATCCCAATCTGCGGATTGGCAAGAGTGTTTGAGATGTCCTCGTGATGTGCCATCTCGAGTTATGTATGCTTTGGAGGTCCGGAAATACTTCTTGCACTATAACAGTAGCAATAGACAGTGTTCTTGGAGTTCCGGATAAGGAGGATAAGAGATTTCAGTAAGAAAATGAAATGCGGACGTACCTGGTCATTCAGGCAAGCTTGTGAAGGTTCTTAGATCATGTTCAGGTTGTGTTGTTGGTCCGCATTGATTTGTGTATGATTTGGAGGTCCGGAAGTATCTCTTGCATTATGACAATGGTGACAGACTGTGTTCTTGAAGTTCCGGATGAGGAAGACAAGAGATTCAAGTAGGTAAAGGAAGTGCGGATGTATCCGGTCTTTCAGGCAGGCCTGTGAAGGTTCTTGGATCATGTTGAGGTTATGCTGTCGGTCCGCACTGATAGTAGAACCCAGAATTGAAGATATTCTTCCGGATAAAGTTCTTGCTCTGTTTAGCCGACCGGATGAGTTGTTCATCCTACGAATGTTCTTGTGGTGGCCGACCGGATGTGTTATTCATCTTGCGGATGTTCTTATGGTTGTTTGCCGACTTAGATGTTTGTTCCTAAGTTGATGTCTTGTATAAATATCAGTTTGTGAGTTCATTTCAGTGTGTGTGGTGTGTGGATGAGTGTGGCATAGCGAAGAGAAGTGCGAAAGGCAGAGCAGAGGTTTTTGGGCTTAATTGGAACTGATCCGGACATGGTAGAGATGTCATTCTCCAGTTCAAGACTGTGATTTTTATCACTTTGTAGACAGTGTGTCTCCTTGTAGGCAGTGGGCCTCTTTGTGAGCAGTGTGCTCAGGCAGTGAGCCCTTATTGGCATGTGCCATTCATTTTTCTTTATTCTTCTAACAGAGAATAATTCTTGGGTTAATCACCCCGTGGTTTTTCCCTTAACCGGGTTTTCCACGTCAAAATCTTGGTGTTCAATGTGTTGATACTTATCTGCTCTTGTGTTTATGTATTATGCTTCCATGGATGATTATTTGATATGCTGCTAACTAACAACAAAGAATCAAGTGTTTGAAATAACAAGAAGTTTTATACAACTGATTCACCCCCCCCCTCTCAGTTGTATGCCCTAGATCCAACAATTGGTATCAGAGCCAAGTTCCTCTGACAGGAGCTTAACCGCTTGAGGAGATCCAGGATGTCGTCATACAAGAAGGATAGTCCGAAGTTCGATGGAACCAACTTCACTCTCTGGAAGGGTCGCATGAAGTGTCACTTGGAATGTATGGGAAAAGCATACTTGGATATGGTTTCAAAACCATATGTACCTCCACAAGGTGGTCCGACAACTCTGAATGAAATCACAGAAGCTGAAAACAATCTGCGGACCAAGGAAGCTCTTGTAAGCGCATTGAATGACTCAGATCTCTCGAATGTTATTGACCTACCAACTGCATATGAGATTCTGACTAAGCTGGAACTTCTGTATGAAGGAGATGAGTTTGTCAAAAGTGCAAGGTTACAAAGCCTGAAAGGGAAATTTGAAAGACTGAAAATGAGAGATGATGAAAACATCACTACCTTCATGCCAAGAGTAAATGAGCTGGTATGTGGAATCAGAAATGCTGGTGGAACTTTAGATGAAAATGAGATTGTCTGCAAAATCCTAAGATCCCTTCCTGCTGCTTACAAAATCAAAGTTGCTGCCATTGATGAATTCAGAGCCCACACAACTGTCACAAGAGAACAACTGGCTGGCAAACTAGCTGCATTTGAAATGACCGAGTTTGGAGATGATCCTCCCAAGACTGAATTTGTTTTCAAAGCCAGTACCTATGTGAAAGGCAAACAGAGATTTGATCCGGGTGAAAACTCATCAAGAAAAATGTCATGGTATGATCAAGCAAGAAGAGACATGGAAGAAGAAGAAGCAGAAACAGCTCAACTTGAAGCCCTCATTGCAAAGAGACTGCCAAGAGGATCCGGTAAGTATGAAGGAAAACTACCCTTTAAGTGTTTCAACTGCAATAAGATTGGTCATTTTGCCTCAAGATGTCCAGAAAGATCTGCAAGATCTAATACTCACAGACAAAGGTTTCAAAAGAATTGCTATTATGTTCATGAAGAAGATGACAATGAAGGAGTAACAGATGATGAATCAGAACTAGGAAGCAAATCTGGAAATGAGTGGGTGTTTATAGCCATCAAGGAAGAAGATTCAATACTCTCTGAATCTGTCAATCACAAAGTTGTTGAAAAAGCCTTGGCTGCTCAAGTGGAAGAAAAGGATGATTGGGTTATTGACAGTGGATGTTCTCACCATATGACTGGTGACAAGAACAAGTTCTTAGATCTGGAAAGATATGAAGGAGGAATGGTAAAGTTTGGTGACAATTCTGCTGGCAGAATCAGAGGTAGGGGAACTATTTCCTTTGATGGTAAGAGCAAAACAGGAAATGTACTGTATGTTGAAGGATTGAAGCACAATCTTCTCAGTGTTGGTCAGTTAGTGGACAAAGGTTATGATCTCTGGTTCAAGAATGGAAAATGTAGAATCTTTACAAGCTCCGGAACTGAAATTGCATCCGGTACTCAGACAAAAGGTAATATCTTTCATCTGGTTGGTTCAAATAAAAGCTGTTTGTTTGCTCAAATTGATCAGAGTTGGTTATGGCATAGAAGAATGTGTCATGTAAATTTTGATAACATCATCAAGATAAGCAATACTCAGGCTGTAAGAGATCTTCCAAAATTGATGAAACCTACAAATAGTTTGTGCAAAGAATGCCAGCTAGGTAAACAAAGCAGAGTCTCTTTCAAAAGCAAAGATCAGTCTTCTACCGGATTGCTGGAATTAGTACATACTGATCTATGTGGTCCAACAAGAATCAAGAGTCTGCAGGGTGATAGATATTTCATGTTGTTGATTGATGATCATTCCCGGATGATGTGGGTTACCTTTCTAAAAGAAAAGTCAGAAGCTTTTGAGAAGTTCAAAACCTTCAAAGCTATGGTGGAGAATCAAACCGGATTGAGACTAAAGTGTCTAAGGTCTGATAGAGGTGGTGAATTTACATCTGGTGAATTCATTGACTTTTGTGAGAAACAGGGTATAAGGAGACAGTTGTCTGCTCCTAAGACTCCACAGCAGAATGGAGTAGTTGAGAGAAAGAACCGGACCATCCAGGAAGCTGCCAGGACAATGATGTTGGAAGCAAATGTTCCTCAAATGTTTTGGAAGGAAGCTATCAGCACTGCAGTCTACACTCTCAATCGAGTTCAAATCAGAAACAACACCGGTAAGACCCCCTATGAACTCTGGTTTGGCATCACTCCTACTGTGAAATATTTCAGAGTATTTGGTAGCAAGTGTTATATTAAGAGAGATGAAGATCTAGGAAAGTTTGATGCTAGAAGTGATGAAGGAATTTTCTTGGGTTACTCCACTCAAAGCAAAGCATACCGGTGTTACAATAAGAGATTGAGGAAGATGATAGAAAGCACCAATGTGAAAGTTGATGAAGGAATTGAGAAGCCTTCAAGATTTTATGAGATTGATGAAGATGACCAAGAGAGTGTTCAAGGACCTCAATCCTCTCTGGTGAGACAGAGTCAGCCTGATCCGGTAAATCAGGAAGAAGAGATAGGTCTAAATGAGCCTGATCAAGAAGCAGCAGTACAGGATACTCCCAAAATTCCAAGGTATGTAAAACTGAACCACTCTGAAGATCAAATCATAGGTGACAAAAGCAAAGGTGTACAAACTAGAAGGAATGTTGCTCAAAATCAGAATGAATGTTGTCTGATTTCAAAGATTGAACCTAAAACAATAAATGAAGCCTGCAATGATGAAAATTGGACAAAAGCTATGGAAGATGAATTGATGCAAATTGAGAAAAATCATACTTGGGATCTTGTTCCCAGACCTAGTGACAGGAATGTAATTGGAACCAAGTGGGTCTTCCGGAACAAACTAAATGAAGCTGGTGAAGTAATCAGAAACAAAGCTAGATTGGTCTGCAAAGGCTACTCTCAAATAGAAGGAATTGACTTTGAAGAGACTTTTGCTCCGGTGGCAAGAATTGAAGCAGTCAGATTACTTCTTGCATTTGCTGCCTTCAAAGATTTCAAGGTATATCAGATGGATGTCAAGTCTGCTTTCCTAAATGGTGATCTGGAAGAAGAAGTCTACATTGAACAACCGGATGGTTTTCAATTGTCTGACAATGATGATATGGTCTGCAAATTAAAGAAAGCTTTGTATGGATTGAAGCAAGCCCCAAGAGCATGGTATGAAAGGTTGGATAAGCATCTTGTGCAGATTGGATTCAACAAAGGTACTACTGACAGTAACTTATATTTCAAAATTGATCATGAAAATATTTTAATTGTTGAAGTATTTGTGGATGATATCATTTTTGGAGGAAGAGATAGTATGTGCAAAACTTTTGCAAATCAGATGAAAAGTGAGTTTGAAATGTCTATGCTTGGTGAAATGAATTTCTTCTTGGGTCTGCAAATTACTCAAACAAAAGAAGGGATCTTCATTTCTCAGACCAAATATGTGAAAGAATTGTTAAAGAAATTTGGTATGGAAGACTCAAAATCTATGAACACTCCTATGGCAACCGGATGTAAGTTAAGCAAAGATGATGACTCTCCAAAGGCAGATCAGACAAAGTATAGATCAATGATTGGTGGATTGTTGTACCTCACTCAAACTAGACCAGATATAATGCAGGTTGTTGGTCTTGTGGCAAGATTCCAGGCTGATCCTAGAGAATCTCATGTTATGGCAATCAAAAGAATTTTTAGGTACTTGAAAGGAACAGTGGAGTATGGTCTATGGTACCCTAGAGATCCGGACTTCTCTCTTCATGCTTACACAGATGCAGATTGGGCAGGAGATGTGGATGACAGGAAGAGCACTAGTGGTGGAGCATTCTTTTTGGGGAAGAGATTGGTTTCTTGGCTAAGCAAGAAACAAGATGCAATATCTCTGTCTACAACTAAAGCAGAATACATTGCAGCAGCAGGTAGTTGCACTCAAATCTTATGGATGAAGCAGATGCTAAGAGACATCAAAGTTGAATATGAGGAGCCTATCACAATTTTCTGTGATAATTCAAGTGCAATTAATATCTCCAAGAATCCGGTATTGCATTCTAAGACTAAGCACATATCTATCAAATTTCACTTCTTGAGAGAACAAGTAAACAAGGAAGAAGTCAGATTGGAGTATGTTCCCTCCAAGGATCAGATTGCAGATATCTTTACAAAACCTCTTCCCAAGGACTCTTTTGAATATCTCCGGGAGAAGTTAGGGGTCATGGCCCCTCCGGTAATGAACTAAGATGCACTAATGTGCATCAGTCCGGTGGATATCACAGTCATATCTTGTGATCCGGATTGATGATGAGGAGCTGCTACTAAGGGGGAGCAGCTGGTATGATTCTGATGTATTAGAATTGCAAGTATGAGCCCTTTGCCATTGATGTCAAAGGGGGAGAGAAGACATGTGAAAAACAAGTGGTTGATGATCAAAGGGGGAGCAGTAAAGGAAGAGAAGACATGTGAAAAGTTGTTGTTGATAGGGGGAGCTGTGACAGAAAGGAGAAGTTCTTGTCTTGATGGTTTTTCACATCATATGTTGCCATCAATGACAAAGGGGGAGATTGTTGCAAGTATGAGGTGATCCAGTGTTGTCATTGATGTCAACATACTCATATTGCATTGGCAAGAAGGATTTGATGAGCTGTATGCTGAGGATATTGAGAAAATTAGCCTCAGTCAGGAACAGTGAAGAACAGTGAAGAGAAGAAGGCAAATGTATTGTATAGGTTGAGAACCGGAGGATGCGGATTAAAGGGTTTACAGATATGAGTCTTGAGATGCTTCAGCCAAGATTTCAGAGGTCCGCATGAAGATCTGAAGAAGTTATGGCTGTCTGTATGGAACCGGTTCAGGCAAGTGTTCAGAGGTGACAAAGGATCACAGAAAGGTCCGGTGAGGTCCGGAATTGTACAATCCCAATCTGCGGATTGGCAAGAGTGTTTGAGATGTCCTCGTGATGTGCCATCTCGAGTTGTGTATGATTTGGAGGTCCGGAAATACTTCTTGCACTATAACAGTAGCAACAGACAGTGTTCTTGGAGTTCCGGATAAGGAGGATAAGAGATTTCAGTAAGAAAATGAAATGCGGACGTACCTGGTCATTCAGGCAAGCTTGTGAAGGTTCTTAGATCATGTTCAGGTTGTGTTGTTGGTCCGCATTGATTTGTGTATGATTTGGAGGTCTGGAAGTATCTCTTGCATTATGACAATGGTGACAGACTGTGTTCTTGAAGTTCCGGATGAGGAAGACAAGAGATTCAAGTAGGTAAAGGAAGTGCGGATGTATCCGGTCTTTCAGGCAGGCCTGTGGAGCTTCTTGGATCATGTTGAGGTTATGCTGTCGGTCCGCACTGATAGTAGAACCCAGAATTGAAGATATTCTTCCGGATGAAGTTCTTGCTCTGTTTAGCCGACCGGATGAGTTGTTCATCCTACGAATGTTCTTGTGGTGGCCGACCGGATGTGTTATTCATCTTGCGGATGTTCTTATGGTTGTTTGCCGACTTAGATGTTTGTTCCTAAGTTGATGTCTTGTATAAATATCGGTTTGTGAGTTCATATCAGTGTGTGTGGTGTGTGGATGAGTGTGGCATAGCGAAGAGAAGTGTGAAAGGCAGAGCAGAGGTTTTTGGGCTTAATTGGAACTGATCCGGACATGGTAGAGATGTCATTCTCCAGTTCAAGACTGTGATTTTTATCACTTTGTAGACAGTGTGTCTCCTTGTAGGCAGTGGGCCTCTTTGTGAGCAGTGTGCTCAGGCAGTGAGCCCTTATTGGCATGTGCCATTCATTTTTCTTTATTCTTCTAACAGAGAATAATTCTTGGGTTAATCACCCCGTGGTTTTTCCCTTAACCGGGTTTTCCACGTCAAAATCTTGGTGTTCAATGTGTTGATACTTATCTGCTCTTGTGTTTATGTATTATGCTTCCATGGATGATTATTTGATATGCTGCTAACTAACAACAAAGAATCAAGTGTTTGAAATAACAAGAAGTTTTATACAACTGATTCACCCCCCCCTCTCAGTTGTATGCCCTAGATCCAACACTCCACTCTTCCCAAAATGGGAATTTTTAATTCACCCACTAGGAATAAAAGATTCACTTTTATTCCTAGCCCTTGATCTGATCAGATGAATCTTGACCCTCCATCCTCATCTCCAAAATTCTATAAATTGACCCCTCTCTAAGCCATTTGGAGAGGCCCCTTCATGCATCAAACCTCTGTCAGAATCATTCCCTAATCTCCTCATCCTACCAAACCTCTGCCAAAATCTTATCTCAATCTCTCAATCCCATCTAAATCCATCACCTAATCCCTAAACATTCATCTACATTGTGTTGAAAAGCCTTGAGCAATCCACATTCTACAATGAAATCATTCTGATCAAGGGAAACATCTGAGGAGCTACATGGCGCATCTCCTTCCTGCATGGATTCGTGAGGTCTTCATGAAGGTATAATCATTTGTTTATGCATTAGATTAATTCTACTTTCATTCTGATTTCACTTATCACATTGGCATTTCCGGTCTCGAATTTACTTGTTGTTTTGTGGAGGTTCTTGTTAAAATCTTCATTTTTCTAACAATTTTTTGCAAGTTTGGTGAAGGAAGTGTTGCAGGTTTCATTTTGAGCAGAAATGGACATCATTTTTGTGCTCTGGATGCTGTTTTTGTGAATTTTGACAGTAAACTTGCTTATGTTTTGTGAAAAAAATTTTGAAAAAAATTGAAAATTTTTTAGGGTATAGTCCATACCGTATGGAACTGTACCCTCGAGCACTATTCTATGTTTGGTGTGTCTGCTGTGATTGTGGGTTTTTTTTTTTCAAGTTTTTTGCAGGTTTATGGTTTGTTTGCAGGTTTGGTTGAAAAACCCTAACAACCGCTTCCTCTGCCTGGTAGCTGCCACCGCCGCCGCTGGTGCACAAACACCCACCAGGTCAAAAACCCTGATCATCACCTCTGGTAAACCACCTAACAGCTCCCACCACCAGCTAAACACTCCCGCAGCCTCCATCTCTTGCGCCCCCGACCACCGTCCTCAACCGCCACTCGTCACAACCCCGACTCCCCTCTTCCCCCGGCCCCACCCGCTCTCCAGTTACCATCCCCTGACTACATACCCAACACCTCTCCATGACACCCTACCATTGCCTAACCACCACTCCCTACACCCCTATCATAGCCTACACTCCACCTTTCCCGCCTCCTGCACTCCTTACACCAATCTCTCTACTCCTGCGCTGCCGGTTTCCCACCCTCCGCTCCCGCCTCCCGCGACACCTTCCCACCCCGTGGCCACCCTTCGACCTCCACCATTAACGTCGACCTCCCCTCCTATCCCTCATTCATCACACAAGCAGCAAACCCTAACACCGACCAACAGCCCCAGCGTTTAGGGTTTCCACTCACTCCATGGGGAAGGGGTTATGAACCCCTTCTCTAATTCTTTTTTATTTTTTGACCTAGCCCCTGGTCATATGGGCGACCAAGGGCTCGACTAAGGTCTAACTACCAACTTAAACCCCTAACCACTAGTGAGCACACAGTCATGTGACCATAGCTGACAGAACCGCTAGCAGTTAGTGTAACAGTCAAACCAACCTCTAATGCCTCCTACATGCCGAAATCGGCTATTTTTTTCAAACTTTCATAACTTTCGCATACTAAGGTGAAATCACGCAAACAAGGACTCGTCAGAAAGAGGACTCCAAGCACTTCACAGTTGTGAGGTTTTCATTAGGTGATGGTATATTTTTCCTACCTTTTTGATCAGTCAAAGTCAAACTTGCATCTAAACTTCAAATTGTCATATCTTTTACATTTTGGATCGAATTTTCACAAATTGTTTTTTCAAATCGCATAGAATCTCCTGAAGAATCTATTTATGTGCTTCTTTTCTCTATATCTATTCATCTTTCATCAAATTTTATCAGGGACTGACAAGTTTTTGTAGGTTATCACCATCACTCGATGGATACTAACAAAACTTTTGCAGGGTGGTTTGATGTTTAAGTTAGCAAACACTTTGATTTGGCAAGCTAAAATGAACGAGAACGTTTCAATTTGGTGCATTAAAATCAGCAAATCAATCAAATCTTCGTGTATGTGCCAAACATTTAACATTGGTGTTCTTAAAATTAATCATTGCTTGCAACAAACAAATCAAACACTTGGATTTTGGGCTTTAAAATGAACCACAAATTTGCATACAGCATCTTGGTTAAAAAGAACAACAACTTGCATCTCTCACGCATGTAACCAAGAAAATCATCTTAATTGTTTGAAGTGTCTTGTGCTCTTTTTGTTGGTCACGTGATAGAGCATATGCTCTTCCCTCGTACCATTTTGGTGATATTGGGAATCAAAAGCTCATCACAAAAACTTGCAAAAATCACACCCCATTTAAATCCAAAAGATCAAAAATGAACCATGTTTAGTGTGAGGCAATCATAAAGAATACGTATGCTCTCCCCTTGCATCCTTGTGTGACCTTGGGGATCAAAAGTATTTTTGTGATTGTGTCACTTTTGTTAATCCTTAGAGAGCTTGCCACCCCACTTCGAAAGGTGGGAATGACCCAAGCGGCAACAAGCTAAAGCCAAGCTCTTTCAAGTTGCTATATAAATTAATGTGTTTGTGATAAAAGTCACAAGCAACAGGTGTTGCTGTGTTATACTAATAGCCAACCTCCCCCAAAAGCCTCTAAGGCGTAACCCTTGGAGGCTGGGAGACTCCATAATGGAGAGTAGCGCTGCCACATGTATAACCACCTGAATGAAAGCACTCACTACGAACCTTTGTTTTAGTGGCCCACATCCTTAAGGTTGTACATGCTTGATTCTCACATTTTTCATAAATCAAACCTTTGGCCATTGTGTTTTCTTGTGTGATTGTTTGTCTACATGCCAACAAAAAATCAACTTCATCCAAACAATCCACATCATCATCGACTCATAACCAAGCACTTGCCAAAAGGACTTAAGATTTAACCATGTTTGTGACATCATGTCAACCGTAGAGGACCTCCAAAAGCTCCTTCATATGCTTCACCACATGCATGCAAGCCAATCCCCTTTAGATCAACGAACCTTTCAAAGCATTCAAGAATTGATTCAAATAGGTCACACAAGCCAATCCTCACACATACAATACCTCTTGGCAGAAATCCAACACATCGTGGCCACTTGTACAGTCCAACAACCATCATATCTAGCACCTATCCCATCATATCCGCCTACACATCAAACCAATTCTGCATCAACTTATCCCACTTCATATCAACCAAATTCATCCCCATGTCCTATCAACCCTTTATCAACTTATCACAACCCTTATCTATATCAATCCATTTCACAACAATCATTATCCTATGCAACCCCTCCATCATCATCACATCAACACATTCACCAACATCAACAACATATCATATCACAACAAGAAGTCCAAACACCATCCCACCCTCCACAAATTCCACAACAACCTTACATGTCATCATCTTCAACATCATATCAACCTCCATCATCCTCATATCAACCTTCATCCTCCTATCAACTTCTATCATCCTCCTATCAACTTCCATCATCATCATATCAACCTTCAACCTCATATCAACTTCCTTCATACCAATCTAATTCATCCCCCTATCATGTCAATGCCACATCAACAACTCAACCTTCACCCCAACATTATCCAATTTCTCATTCTACCATTCCAACATACCACCAAGCCCATCCATGAGACAACCAAGTATCATCACAACAAGCACTAGTGAGCCCAAATCCACCTTTGCAACAAGAAGCACATGCCAGTCCAAGTGGTCCCTTGTACATAAATCAAATGAGTCCAACTTACCCTAGGCAAGATCTAATAGCCTTTGACAAGGGAGATACCAATCTAGAGTTCCCTCCACTATCTAATCCCACACCTATCCTTGAACCCATCCACAAACCATCACAACCTAATCCCATCACCCACCTATCCAATCCCAATCCTATTTCCACACCAACCACCATCATTATCCATCCATTATATTGCCCTTCAACCCATACACTCATGAAGGATACCATCCATTGGCTAATAGCAAGGAATCAAACACCCTCATGCAATCCATCAACCACCAAATCTCTTGAACAACCCCCTATCATAAGTCAAGAACCATCATGTAGCCATGTTCAAGAGCCCATAAGTCAAGCACGTATCACATCAATCCAAGCACCCATCACATCTACCCAAGTCACTTCCACTTCCATGCAAGCACACGAGCTATGTCAAGAAACAAATCCACAGCATGTTGAAACATCAACCCCTTCTCCTAATCAAGATCTAACCATCCCATCTAATCCCATCCCTGATCTCCTCCCATCTATTGGTCAACTTATTGATCCCACACCTTCTTCTACCACCCCTTTACCATCCCCCATGAATCCTTTACTTCCATCTACCAATCCCATCCCAAATCCATCCACTTATTCACTTGGCACAAGCACTTTCATTCATGGTGACTTCCTTGTCAGAGGCAAACAACTTCCTTCCACCACCTATCTATCTCCAACAAATACTGGACTCGCATCTTGTTTCCACAGCAACCAACATCCCATTGCGTGTCGCATGCTCCAACACATGAACTATCAAGGCAAAGGCTTAGGCCTTCACGAACAAGGCATCTTGGAGCCCATCCACACCACATTCCATCCATCCTCACATGGCCTTGGCTATGCATCTCAAGAACAACAACCTAAACATGTTGATACCATCCACCCACCTCCCAAAATCCATTCATCCAATCCCAAACATGGTGCACCTCATCGCACTCTCAAAACATATGTCGCCATCCCTCCTCCATCATCCTACCATTTGCAAAAGCATGTGACCATCCATCTTCCCCCATCCACTTTACCTCCACTCCTTCCAACTCCCAAGATCCCTATCAAATCCACTCTAGCTCTTATCCTACCAACTCCCAACATCCTTATCCACAAATCCTCTTATCCTCCCATCCTCCCAACTCCTAATATCCCCATCCTCATATCTCCTCATCCATTTATCCATAAATCCACTAAAATTGCCAATCAAGACCAACAAAAGCACACATCTTTCAAACATGAAGCTTCCCCCAAATCCCTGGGATTCAAAAATTTGAATGCCTCAATTCATAAAGCATAAAAGCCTAAGGGTATTATCCCTTCCAATCACCCTGAAAAATCAAACAGGCTATCAAATACCACACCATCACATGAAAAAGTAAAAGCAAAAATGGTGTGGGTCCCTAAGCAAAGCTCAGTCAAAACAAATGAGGCATCTACATCCCAATCCACCCCAAAATCCCAAACACCCCGCTCCTCATCTAAAAGTCCCCCAAAGTCTAAGTCTATTTGGGTCCCTAAAACCCCAAATCGACCATCCAAATATCCCCCATCCCAATCCCCATTACTCCCAACTCCACATCCCAAGTACAAGCTTCCAAATACATCACGATGTGTGCAACCACTGGTCTTGGTTCCCCTCCACCACTTGCAATTCCCACATACCTCCATCTCCCCATCTTTCATTCACTATCCTACATATCTTCCCTGTCACATTCTTGTAGTCCATGCTTTTGCATAATCCACATCAAATATCCATTATCCACCATCCATTCCATCTTCTCCTATTTCCCAACAATCCATGCAATCATAATCCATAATGCTATCCAACATGGGACCATCTTTTCCTTGCTATGGAAACAGACGCTAGAGTCCCCCTTCCATCACAAAAGTCAAAAAAGCCAAAAAAAAAAGCAAAAAAAATCAAAAAATCAAGAAAATAGTAAAGAGAAAAAATCTGTCCAATGGTGAAAACCACTCCTTGTGGCACCTTGGGCAAGTACCTTGATGACAACCCCTTGTGGGCATCATGCGTAATCCCTTCTCCATCCATTTTGTATCCCTACACTTGGGGGCAAAACTATATCCTTCATCCACATCCATCATCTCCTTGCACATCTTATCCACTGTCTTATCCTTATCCTATCATTCCCCATCCATTCTATGCACTCTATCTCCCACCTTCGATCTTGATAAAGACAAGAGGCAGCTTTGGAAACCTCTTGGCATACTCCCTTTTTAGTATATCCTCCATCCATCTAATGCAAAATCCATCCATCCAAACATGAACCCATCATGCCAAATCCTAAGCATTGGGGCATATGATTCCTTGCAACCTAGCCCTTGGAGAAAATCTTGCAATCCCCCATCTATATATCATGCATACCTATCCTACCCCTCATCCTTATCTTCCATCTATCATACATCCCTATCATTTGTCCCTTCATCTATCATGAATCAGCCATCCAATCCCCCATCCCAACCCCATCACATTCACCTCTAGAATTGGTGTTCCCTTGTCATTGGTATTTAGCACAAAGGCTATCCACACAAAATCCAATGCAACTATCTCATCATAAGCATTCCTTTTCCAAAAATAAAAAAAAACCAAAAACATCACAAAATCAAAAAATCCAAAAACATCACAAACATCAAAAAATTCCAAAACAATAGAAAACACAAAATTCCAAAAATAATCTATCCATCACACAAATAAAACTTGCTCCATCATCATCCCGCATCATCATCACATCTATCATCCATACGCTTACACTAGATTCAAGCATCGCATCACCTATCAAAGCATTGTCCCTTAATCAAAATCATCAACTATCAAATCAGCATCAATCACAACTTGTCACCATCACATCTTGAGCCAGTTTTACAACATCATCAAATCATCTATCAATCCCTGCCTTAGGATATATCTCTCCTATGATAGGTAGAATCTATCAAATCATCATCCATTTGGCAAAAGATACAATGGTTACTTGTTTGGTTCGTTGGTCTTTTGTTTTTGATTTTTATCTTTTGTCCTATTCGAAGATCACATCAAAGCAACCTTGATCTTACTATATCATGGTATGTGGTGAAAACATCTATAATAGGGCATAGTCTTTCTTTTGTATACTGTTATTGTGGGTTGGTTTCATTACTCCATGCTAGTATTCATAGCTTGATTGATCATAGGGTCAGTTCTAGCATTTTGGTCTCCTTATGCATCTAAGGTTCATCATACCTTTTTTGTACTAAAGAGCTTATGCTATGAGTCCCCTTCCCTCGTCTTGACAAGGTTGTACTATCTTGGGCATGCATGAGATCATCCTTTTGTCTGCGTGTCTAGTCCATGCAAATGTTGGATAAACATCATCACCCTGGTCTTCTATACCTTGGTGAACATATCCACTTTGCTATATCAAACCTAGGATTGCTCAAATTTAGTTTCAGCACAATGATCATCCACCAATATCTCCGAACATCATCATCCTTTCATCCCACCACTTATCCTCTGACCACATCTACCAATCTGTTCCATCCATTTTGAGAGCACAACCGTGTTCTCGCAACCTGCCTATCCTCTCAAGGGGGCATCACCCTTACCAATTATCCCCAAACCTTACCATATTCTTCCAAACCAAAATCTTTTTTCTATCCAATCCATCTCTACGTTTCAACTTCTTTGAAATGATGTTGCTTAGCCACAACACCATCTCAAAGAGGGGCAAATATAGACACCTAAAATTGGACTCCTTCTGTAAACTAATTTTCCATATCTCGCACTAATCCATTCCCCCAATCTGCATATTCCTAGTGATCAATTAATTCACCTAATTAGTCCATTTAACCTTACAACCCTATCCTATCAATTAAATGAATATTCCTAATATTCATTTAGATTATTTTCCCTAATCCTTGTTAATGAGATAAATCCTATTTATCTGATTAAATCATGCTTAAGTTAATTAAGAAAACACTTAATTAACCTTTTCCCCCACTCATCCACTTACTGAATTTAAAATTCAGATGTCTCCCACTCACTGAATTTAATATTCAGATATCTCCCACTCATTGAATTTAATATTCAGATGTCTCCCACTCACTGAATTTAATATTCAGACATCTCCCACTCACCTCCACTCTTCCCAAAATGGGAATTTTTAATTCACCCACTAAGAATAAAAGATTCACTTTAATTCCTAGCCCTTGATCTGATCAGATGAATCCTGACCCTCCATCCTCATCTCCAAAATTCTATAAATTGACCCCTCTCTAAGCCATTTGGAGAGGCCCCTTCATGCATCAAACCTCTATTAGAATCATTCCCTAATCTCCTCATCCTACCAAACCTCTGCCAAAATATTATCTCAATCTCTCAATCCCATCTAAATCCATCACCTAATCCCTAAACATTCATCTACATTGTGTTGAAAAGCCTTGAGCAATCCACATTCTACAATGAAGTCATTCTGATCAAGGGAAACATCTGAGGAGCTACATGGCGCATCTCCTTCCCTCATGGATTCATGAGGTCTTCATGAAGGTATAATCATTTGTTTATGCATTAGATTAATTCTACTTTCATTCTGATTTCACTTATCATAGCTAGTATCTATTTTCTTGTTCAAGTTGTAGTCCTCAAGAGGATAGTCTTGTGGCTAAAAGGCAGTCATTAAAGTCATTTAAAGTCCTCCATGTTTGTAAGCCTATAAAGGCATGTCTAAGGTTTAGAAGTTTGTTAATACCTTGTCCAAGGTTAGGCCACTTGTTAAAAGTATTCTAAACACCAAAACAGTCGGTGAAGATGGACAGTTTCTAACTCTATCTTTAGAGTTGCAGTTAAAAAGCAAGAAAAGCCTGATGAATGGGCAGTTACTTCAACCCCCAACCACTCCATACTTTGTATGAGGCTTATTTGAAGCCAGGAGGGATTCATTGTAATGGAAAGATCTAAGAAAAGTGAAATGAAGAAGAAGAAATCACTGTTTTCCTTATTTTTCTATTTTTTTTGTGTTTTCCACTGTTTGCTGCCATACTGTACTCCTGTATGGATTCATCATGGACCATTTGCATGTGGGATGGAAAGTAGACTGAGTCACCTTTGATTTGAGCATGGTGTGTGGTCTTGAAATTGAGTTAGAAGGGAGAAATCGCTGTTCTTCTGGAGGTTGTTCCAAACTCTATTGTTCCTTTGAAAAACTCACTATTTTCTGTAGTAAGCTGTACCTGTACGGCCTGGTGGTGGATGAAGCTTGCATTGGTTGGTTAGTAGGGGAAGTCATCTAGCCTTTAAAAGTTGTTTGGAGGTTTGACACCAAGTTAGGAGGGAGGAACCGTTGGTTTTCCATTGTTTGTCCAAAACCTGATTTGGGGTATCTTTGAGCAGCCCAATGGGTATTCCTTCTTGTTACTGATCTTTCCTTGTTTCTAATCAATGGAGGGGGATGTAAAATAGTTTTTCCATAGCCTTGAGAAGGTTGTAGGGATAGGAGATTGGGTATGGTGAGTGTGGACATGTGAAAGATCCCTGCAGAATCATGGTTAGGAGTTGAGAGGAGGACAACAACAAATAAGTAAGTTGATGAGTTATTGCTTTGTCTATAAAGGCTTTAGAGTGAATGCATGTTATAGGTTTGGAATATTACAATGAGATTGGGTTGGTGTAGAGGGAGATCATCCCTAGGAGGACATGGTGACTATTTTTTACAAGGGTGCAATGGTGTGGTGATAGTCTAGGAGACTGCTGTCCTGCAGGCCCTGTATAGTGGGTTGAATAGAAGTTTAGATGGAGTCTTGGTGAGTGGTATAGAATGAAGTTATTGGGTCAGAGACCATTTGTTGGTCATGTTGTAATTACCCTATGAAAGTTGTCCCAAGTATTGAATCACTATTTATGTCTTGGAGAGCAAAGTAGTTGGAGTTGTGATAGTTTGTGAGTGCCATAGTTGCACATCAAGAACAGTCATGAAGGAATGATGAAAATATGAATAGATAGACTTGAAAATGGTTTGTTTATGGGTAGAATAAGGTTACTAATGAGGTATGAGGTCTTGTGAACCTTGTTTGGGTCAGAGTTGTGAGGATTTCATTAGAGATTGATGAACTTGTGGGATTCCAAGACATTGTTATGAACTATCCCTATATGAAGTTGAATGATCTTTTTCTCTACATCAGATTGGTATCAGAGCTAGCAAAAGCTCTGGGAGGAGATGTTGTATTTATTCCTATCATTGAGAAGGTAGGTAAAGTTGAAGAGTTTGTTGGTGACCTTTGTTTTGTTGCTAAGTTGTTTGGTTGCAGGTGCTTATCCATCTAGCTGCAGAAGGATGTTTTCTGAGGTTGTGTGTGTGGGCTAACAAGATGAGGTCTGTCATGACCATTCTCCAATAGATATTTGGCTAGAGAAGGATGCATAGAGAAACCACTGAGGAGAGAGTGGTAAGTGCATCTCCAGGATCTACTGTTGGGTGAGATGGATGGTTTGGTGAGTTGGTGTTGTGAAGCAGTGAGAGAGATGGATACCTGAAGAAGCACTTGATGTTGCAACCTGAAGAATACTCCATTGATGGGAGTAGAAGGAGCCTGAGGATGCTCTGTGAAGATGGCAGTTTGTTATGTTGGTTGGTTGGTCACCATTTCTATAGGTTGGAAGATTGCAGCTGAGAAGACTAAAGATAAAGACAGAGGAGATGCAGAAAGAGATTTTTGTTACTGATACATTTCCAAGGGACTTGGAAATCTTTGTTGGTTGGTTGTATGGTATAGGAGCACTAAGACATCAGGGTTTATTTGATCTTTAAGATGTTTGATTTGTTTAATGAAGTCCTCAAGACCATTAAAAGTTGTAATAAGGCTTGTAGTCATGCTTGTAGTGGACTATGTCCAAAAAGCTAGTATCTATTTTCTTGTTGAAGTTGTAGTCCTCAAGAGGATAGTCTTGTGGCAAAAAGGCAGTCATTAAAGTCATTTAAAGTCCTCCATGTTTGTAAGCCTATAAAGGCATGTCTAAGGTTTAGAAGTTTGTTAATACCTTGTCCAAGGTTAGGCCACTTGTTAAAAGTATTCTAAACACCAAAACAGTCGGTGAAGATGGATAGTTTCTAACTCTATCTTTAGAGTTACAGTTAAAAAGCAAGAAAAGCCCAATGAATGGGTAGTTACTTTGAACCCCAACCACTCCATGCTTTGTATGAGGCTTATTTGAAGCCAGGAGGGATTCATTGTAATGGATAGATCTAAGAAAAGTGAAATGAAGAAGAAGAAATCACTGTTTTCCTGATTTTTGTGTTTTCCACTGTTTGCTACCGTATTGTACTTCTATATGGATTCATCATGGACCATCTGCATGTGGGATGGAAAGTAGACTGAGTTACCTTTGATTTGAGCATGGTGTGTGGTCTTGACATTGAGTTAGAAGGGAGAAATCATTGTTCTTCTGGAGGCTGTTCCAAACTCTGTTGTTCCTTTGAAAAACTCATTATTTTTTGTAATAAGCCGTACCTGTACGGCCTGGTGGTGGATGAAGCTTGTGTTGGTTGGTTAGTAGGGGAAGTCATCTAGCCTTTACAAGTTGTTTGGAGGTTTGACACCAAGTTAGGAGGGAGGAACCGTTGGTTTTCCATTGACTGTCCAAAACCTGATTTGGGGTATCTTTGAGCAGCCTGATGGGTATTCCTTCTTGTTACTGATCTTTCCTTGTTTCTAATCAATGGACGGGTATGTAAAATAGTTTATCCATAGCCTTGAGAAGGTTACAAGGACAGGAGATTGGGTATGGTGAGTGTGGACATGTGAAAGATCCCTACAGAATCATGGTTAGGAGTTGAGAGGAGGACAACAACAAATAGGTAAGTTGATGAGTTATTGCTTTGTCTATGAAGGCTTTAGAGTGAATGCATGTTATAGGTTTGGAATATTACAATGAGATTGGGTTGGTGTAGAGGGAGATCATCCCTAGGAGGACATGGTGACTATTTTTTACAAGGGTGCAATGGTGTGGTGATAGTCTAGGAGACTGTTGTCCTGTAGGCCTTGTATAGTGGGTTGAATAGAAGTTTAGATGGAGTCTTGGTGAGCGGTATAGAATGAAGTTATTGGGTCAAAGACCATTTGTTGGTCATGTTGTAATTACCCTATGAAAGTTGTCTCAAGTATTGAATCACTGTTTATGTCTTGGAGAGCAAAGTAGTTGGAGTTGTGATAGTTTGTGAGTGCCATAGTTGCACATCAAGAACAGTCATGAAGGAATGATGAAAAGATGAATAGACAAACTTGAAAATGGTTTGTTTATGGGTAGAGTGAGGTTACTAATGAGGTCTGAGGTCTTGTGAACCTTATTTGGGTCAAAGTTGTGAGGATTTCACTAGAGATTGATGAACTTGTGGGATTCCAAGACATTGTTATGAACTATCCCTATATGAAGTTGAATGATCTTTTTCTCTGCATCAGCACCTTACTGTGCCACCAGACATGCTGAAACAGACCCAGAAGTGGCGTATTGTGCTGTCAAAAGCGCAGTACTGTATAACCAAAAGCGCTGCACGAGACTCAGATCCAGAAAAAGTTATATTTTATCAAAATAACTAAGTCCATATATGTTTTCATGGTTGATTTTAATGTTCTGAGAAGTAATATCTAATAGATCTGTATCCTGAAATCAAGAAAACTCAAAAGGTGTCATGAATAGATAGGTTAACTCAAATATCAAAAATACCCCTAAATACGTCAGCTTAGGAAGTATCAAAGACAATTGAAAGATAAATAAACCAGCTTGTCAGTCAAATCAATGATAGTTAAGTGAGTAAAACCCTACAAAAATTACCAAAATAAGATTAAAAAAAGTGCTTTATGATACTACCAATAGCGCTAGACTATTTCACCAAAATCACCTCTCTGTGTTACCAGGAGCGCCATAGTATCACCCAAGGGCGTTGTACTGTGCCTCTAGAAGCACTTTAGGATACTGCCAAAAGTGATTTTCTGTGTCTTTTGTGCTGTTCTATACTGTAACTTTAAAAAAAATCGATATCTCAAAGAAAAAGAGGGATTAGTGGGTCCCACTAGGCATGCCAGAATGTGTATGAGGAAAATTGACTATGATAAACTAACAAAATAAAAAAAACCAATAACATAAAGAGAATGAATCTAAATAAAAGCCATTACTAATAAATCAATGAAATATAAAAGCTTTTACTGAGATTTGTATTGTTCCCTTTGGATAAATGTTGATTGCTCACTAGTGTTGTGAAACCATGGTTGCAACAAACAAGTAAAGTGCTCAAAGATCAATGTTAAGAGATCGTGAAGTTGCTCAATTGATGCGATGTATACTCAAAGCGCTATAAAGGATGCCTGAGAATAAGTGATTGAAGAGGATTTGTGAAGGAGATGAGGGGGGGTTTATATAGGTTTCAATAGAGATCAATCAACGGTCCAAATAATTTAGAAGAATCAATGGAGGAGATAAATCAAATAACCATGATGAATGTGCACATGACATGTGTCAATCCACAAGGATATTTTTAGTAAAATATGATGAAAACAAGATTGATTGAATAGATAACTCAACTTCTGATTTTGCCTTTTTTAGAGTTCTAAAAATAAGACTGATTGTGCACATGAGTTAACAAGATATTTTAAGAGGAATTGGAAGATAACTGAAATTAAATAAATAAATTTATTTATTTATTTGTGCATGATAGAGGAACAAAAGATTATAAATAAAATACCTGATTTTATTTATTTTTAGAGGATTGAGATAATTTAAATAAATTTGTATGATTTATTTAAATTTAGAAGAACAATTGATTTAATTAAATAATGTAAATTATTTAATTGTAGATAAGATAGAATTGGATGAATTAATTAAATAATTGGATTTATTTAATTAATGGAGACTTGAAATTTGGAAGATGATAATGATTTAATTAAATAATTAAAATTATTTAATTTTGGAATAATATAGAGGAATTTAATGAAATTAATTAAATAAAGGGGATTTATTTAATTAATGTCACAATTATGTGATTTAGAAGAATTTGGTGAAATTGGTGAAATTAATTAAATAATTACATTATTTAATTAATGTTTGAAATGCAAGTGATTAGACAGATTTGATGAAATGCAAGTGGTGTGACGACTTGGTCATTTTAGGGTGTCTACAACACTCATTTTGAATCCTTAGAGAAATTGGCAGAAACTAAGGTTCGGAAAGAGTTCTTGGAAAAGAGGTTCAGTGAAGTACAAGGGCTAATTGCTAATGATAGAAGAACCTTAGGCATTGGCATAAAGAGCCTTAAAAATGCTCTTAAAAATGGTGGGGACATATACAAGTTTTGTTTAACTTGGCCCAAAGTGATAGAGGACATTGAGAAGAAAGTGAAAGAACAAGAAGGAAAATTGTGAAGTTTATCTTAGAATTTTGATCCCCTTACTACCTCTCTGGTGAATCATGAATGTCAAGCTATTGCAATAATAAATGAAATTAAAGAACTGGTTAAGGAGAAAAAGAACATAATGAATAAAATGGGTGAGCTCAGAGGGATAATCATCCTTAAGGTAGAGGCAATGCATGATGCCTTGACAGAGGCACAAAATACAATTCAGACTAGTGATCCAACAGACTTAAAGAGGGCAGAAGCATATGCATTTTTGTTAATGTTGCAAGTATGGGCCTAACCAGTGTTGTCATTGATGTCAACATACTCCTGTTGCATTGATGATAAGGATTGGATGAGTTGTATGCTGAGGATATTGAGAAAATTAGTCTTATCAGGAACAAAGAAGAACCATGAAGACAGTAAGGTAAAGATCCCAGGTAAGATCAAGATCAGAGGATGCACTTCAAAAGGTTTGAAGATATGTGTCTTAAGATGATTCAGTAAAGATTTGAGAGGTCCGCATGAAGATTTGAAGAAGTTATGGCCACTTGAGTAAAACTAGTTCTAGTAGATGTTCAGAGGTGACAGAGTGACACAGAAAGGTCCGGTGAGATCTAGAAATACAATATCTTGTTCTACAGATTTGGTAGAGTGTTTAGGAAGTCAATGTGAATTGACAACTCAATTGGTTTGTGGTCTGGAGGTCTGCAAGCATCTATTCCAATATGACAGTGATGAAAGACTATGTTCTTGAGGTTTTGGATGAACGAGAAAATGATTTCAGTAAGCAGAAGTAGTGTGGATATTATTAGTGATTCAAGAAAGCTTGTGGAGGTCTTTGGATTGTGTCCAATTCGTGTTGGTGGTCTGCATTAAAGATTGAGCTTGTAATTAAAGAATTCCTTTCGAATGATGTTGTTCTTCCTAAGTCTAGCCGACTAGATGAGTTACACATCCTACGGATGATATTGAAGATGTTCTATGAAGCATGGCATGTTCCTAAAAGAAGATTGAAGTCTCAAATCTGTGTAGCCGATAGTGTGTTGATCCACATGAAGTCTTTTGTAATTAGTCAAGTTGTATTTGCTCTGTAATGCCAACTTAGATGATTATCCCAAAGTCAAATGTCTTGTATAAATAAGAAGTTGTGAAGTCATTTCAAAGATATTTTTTTGGTGGAGATGAGAGTGTGGTAAGAGGAGAAGTGTGAAAATTAGAGCAGAAGTATTGGGCTTAAATGGAACTAACTCAAGCATGGTGAAAATGCTATTCTTCAGTTCAAGTATGTAATATTTATTATTCTATAGATAGTGTGTCTCTTGTAGGTAGTGGGCCTCTTGTGAACAGTGTACTCAGGCAGTGAGCCCTAATTGGCATGTGCCATTTTGTTCCTTTTATTCTTCTAACAGAGAATACAATCTTGGGTTAGTCACCTCATGGTTTTTCCCTTAACTAGGTTTTCCACGTCAAAATCTTGGTGTCATATGTGTTAATGTGTTTTTACTCTTGAATGGTTGCATTTTGTTTCCATGATTAATTTATGATTATGCTGCTAAATTATAAGAAGGATTTAAGTAATTAATAAGAGGAAGTTTTGGGACAATTGATTCACCCCCCTCTCAGTTGTCTACCTTGATTCTAACAATTGGTATCAGAGCTAAGTTCCTCTAAAAGAGCTTAATCGCTTGAGGAGATCCAAGATGTCTTCCTATAAGAAGGATAGCCTGAGGTTTGATGGAACCAATTTCACTCTTTAGAAAAGTCACATGGAATGTCACTTGCAATGTATGGGAATGCAATATTGGATCATGGTTTCAAAGAAGTATGTTCCTCCATAGAATGGTGTGAGAACTTTAGATGAAATCAGAGGTGCTGAAAACAATCTTCAGGCTAAAGAAGCTCTACTAAGTGTCTTATCTGATTCAGAGTTGACAAATGTTATAGATCTAAAAATTGCATATGAGATTTGGGAAAACTTGGAACTTCTGCATGAAGGAGACAAGTATGTTAAATGTGCCAAGCTACAGAATCTGAAAGGAAAATTCAAAAACATGAAGATGAGTGAAGATGAGAATATCACCTCTTTCATGACAAAAGTAAATGAGCTTGTATGTGGCATTAGATGTGCTAGTGGAGTTCTGGTTGAAGATGAAATTGTTGCTAAGGTTCTCAGATCCTTACCTCCTGCGTATAAACACAAAGTTGCTGCTATTGAGGAAATTAGATCCTTAACAACTATCACAAGGAATCAATTGGTTAGTAAGATATCTGCATTTGAGTTAGCTGAGTTTGGTTATGCACTTCCCAAGACTAAATCAACATTCAAAGCTAGTGCCTCTACAAAAGACAAACAAAGATATGATCTAGGTGAAAGTTCCTCAAGAAAATCTTCTTGGTATGAGAATGTAAGAAAGGATCTGGAAGAGGATGAATTAGAAGTTGAACAACTTGAGGCTCTCATTGAAAAAAGACTGCCAAGAGGATCTGGTAAGTATGAAGGAAAATTACCTTTCAAATGTTTTAGCTGCAATAAGATTGGTTATTTTGCCTCAAGGTGTATGGAAAGATTTTCTAGGACAAACCCTAATAGATCAAGATTTCAAAAGAAGTGTTACTACGTTCATGAAAATGATGATGAAGGAGTAACAGATGATGAATCAAAGATAGGAGACAAATCTAGAAGTGATTGCGTGTTTATTGCCATCAAGGAAGAAGATCCAATGCCCTCTGAATCTGTCAATCATAAAATGGTAGAAAGAGCTCTAGCTGCCCAAGTTGAAGAAAAGGATGATTGGGTCATTGACAATGGATGCTCCCACCATATGACAGGTGACAAAAATAAGTTTATAGATTTGGAAAGATATGAAGGTGGAGTTGTAAAATTTGGTGGTAATTCTGCTAGCAAGATCAGAGGTAGAGGAACTATTTCTTTTGATAGAAAGAACAAAACCAATAATGTACTATATGTTGAAGGTCTGAAGCACAATCTTCTCAGTGTTGGACAGTTGGTGGACAAAGGCTATGATCTCCAATTCAAGAATGGAAAATGTAAGATCTTTGAAAGTTCTGGAATAGAGATTGCATTTGGTACTCAAACAAAAGGTAATATCTTCCACTTGGTTGGTACTGGTAGAAGTTTTTTATTTGTTCAAATTGATCAAAGTTGGTTGTGGCATAGAAGAATGTGTCATGTGAATTTTGGTAATATCATCAAGATAAGAAACACTCAGGCTATAAGAGATTTTCCAAGACTGGTGAAACCTACTAATAGTTTGTGTAAAGAATGTCAGTTGGGTAAGCAAAGCAGAGTCACATTCAAAAGTAAGGAACAGTCTTCTATCGGATCATTGGACTTAGTTCATACTGATCTATGTGATCCGGAAAGAATTAGGAGTTTGCAAGGTGATAGATACTTTATGTTATTAATTGATGACCACTCCCAGATGATGTCGATGACTTTTTTGAAAGAAAAATCTGAGTCTCTGGAGAAATTCAAAATATTCAAAGCCATGGTAGAAAATGAAACCAGATTAAACATAAAATGTCTGAGGTCTGATAGAGGTGGAGAATTCACATCTAGTGAGTTGATAGAATTATGTGAGAAACATGGGATAAAAAGATAGTTGTCTGCTCCAAGGCCTCCACAGCAGAATGGAGTAGTGGAAAGAAAGAACCAGACCATCTAGGAATCATCTAGAACCATGATGATGGAAGCAAATATTCCTCAGATCTACTGGAGAGAAGTTGTAAGCACTACTGTCTATACTCTTAATCGAGTAAAATCAGAAGCAATACTGGTAAGACCCCTTATGAACTTTGGTTTGGCATCACTCCCACTGTGAAGTATTTCAGAGTCTTTGGTAGTAGATGTTATATTAAAAGAGATGAAGACCTTGGTAAATTTGATGCTAGAAGTAATGAAGGAATATTCTTAGCTTATTCTACTCAAAGCAAAGCATACCGGTGTTATAACAAGAGATTGAGAAAGATGATAGAAAGTACAAATGTGAAGGTTGATGAAGGTGTTGAAAAACCCTCAAGGTTTTATGAATATGGTGAAGATGATCAGAATGATGTTTTGGTCCAAAACCCTTCTGAAATTCAGATCTAGACTGATCTGGAGAATCAGGAAGAAGAGATAAGTCTGAATGAACCTATTCAAGAAATAGAAGTGCAAGAAACTCCCAAATTTCCTATGTATGTAAGACTGAATTACTCTAAAGATCAGATCATTGGTGATAAAAGAAAAAGTGTTCAAACAAGAAGAAAGATTGCTCAAGACTCAGAAAATTATTGTCTAATTTCAAAGATTGAACCAAAGACAGTGAATGAAGCATGCAATGATGAACATTGGACTAAAGCAATGGAGGAAGAGCTGATGCAAATTGAGAAAAGTCACACTTGGGATCTTGTTCCTAGACCTAGAAACAAGAATGTGACTGGAAACAAATGGGTCTTCTAGAATAAACTGAATTAAGATGGTGAAGTAGTCAGAAACAAACCCAGATTGGTCTGCAAGGGTTACTCTCAAGTAGAAGGAGTTGATTTTGAAGAAATGTTTGCTCCGGTGGCAATAATTAAAGTAGTCAGATTATTTCTTGCCTTTGTTGCCTTCAAGGAGTTCAAAGTATATCAGATGGATGTCAAGTCTGCCTTCTTGAATGGTGACTTGGAAGAAGAAGTATACATTGAGCAACCGGATGGATTTCAATTGTCTGATCATGGTGATATGGTCTACAAGTTGAAGAAAGCACTATATGGACTCAAACAAGCCCCAAGAGCCTAGTATGAAAGACTGGATAAGCATATTTTGAAGATTGGTTTCAACAAAGGTACTGCTAATAGTAACTTGTACTTCAAAATTGAACATGAAAATAGTTTGATTGTTGAAGTATTTGTTGATGATATCAGTTTTGGAGGAAGAGATAGTATGTGCAAGACTTTTCCAAATCAAATGAAAAGTGAATTTGAGATGTCTATGTTTGGGGAAATGAATTTTTTCTTGGGTCTACAAATCACTCAAACAAAGAAAGGAATCTTCATTTCACAGACCAAATATGTGAAAGAATTGTTGAAGAAGTTTGGGATGGAAGACTCAAACCAATGAGTACTCCCATGGCAACCAGATGTAAATTGAGTAAAGATGATGACTCTCCTAAGGTTGATCAGAAAAAGTATAGGTCAATGATTGGAGGACTATTGTATCTTACTCAAACTGGACCTGACATTATGAATGTTGTTGGTCTTGTTGCTAGATTCCAAGTTGATCGTAGAGAATCTCATTTCATGGCAATCAAGAGGATTCTCAGATATCTAAAAGGGATAGTTGAGTATGGTTTATGGTATCCTAGAGATCATGATTTCTCACTTCATGCATATACAGATGCGGATTGGACAGGAGATGTGGATGACTGAAAGAGTACTAGTGGTGGAGCATTCTTTTTAGGGAAAAGATTGGTTTCTTGGCTGAGTAAGAAACAAGAGACAATATCTCTGTCCACCACAAAAGCATAATATATTGCAGCAGCAGGTAGTTGCACTCAAGTATTGTGGATGAAGCAAATTCTAAGGGACATAAGAGTGGAGTATGAGGAACCTATCACAATCTTCTATGATAATTCAAGTGCAATAAATATATCAAAAAATCTGGTGTTGTATTCAAAGACAAAACATATATCCATCAAGTTTCACTTTTTGAGAGAGCAAGTGAACAAGAATGAAGTCAGATTGGAGTTTGTGCCCTTCAGGGATTAGATTGCAGACATTTTTACTAAACCTCTACCTAAGGACTCTTTTGAGTATCTCAGGGAGAAGTAAGGGGTTATTACCCCTCCAGTTTTGAATTAAGGTGCACTGATGTGCATCAATCTGGTGGATCTCATAGTCATATCTTGTGGTCTAAATTGATTATGGGAAGCTGCTACTTAGGGGGAGTAGTTGGTATTGATGCAAGTATGCGTCCTTTGTAATTGATGTCAAAGGGGGAGAGAAAACATGTGAAAAACAAAAGTGATTGCTGATCAAAGGGGGAGCAGTAAAGGAAGAGAAGACATGTGAATGGTTGTTGTTGATAGGGGGAGCTATGACAGTCAGAAAGGAGAAGTTCATGTCTTGATGGTTAAAATAGTTTTTCACATCATATGTTGCCATTAATGACAAAGGGGGAGATTGTTACTAGTATGGGCCTAACCGGTGTTGTCATTGATGTCAACCTACTCCTGTTGCATTGATGATAAGGATTGGATGAGTTGTATGCTAAGGATATTGAGAAAATTAGTCTTATCAAGAATAGAGAAGAACAATAAAGATAGTAAGGTAAAGATACCAGCTGAGATGAAGATTAGAGGATACGCTTCAAAGGGTTTGAAGATATGTGTCCTAAGATGATTCAGTAAAGATTTGAGAGGTTTGAATGAAGATCTGAAGAAGTTATGGCCACTTGAGTAAAACTAGTTCTAGTAGATGTTCAGAGGTGACAGCGTGACACAAAAAGGTCCGGTGAGATCCAGAAATGCAATATCTTGTTCTATGGATTTGGTAGAGTGTTTAGGAAGTCAATGTGAATTGAGAACTCAATTAGTTTGTGGTCTGGAGGTCCACAAGCATCTATTCCAATATGAAAGTGATGACATACTATGTTCTTGAGGTTCCAGATAAAGGAGAAAATGATTTCAGTAAGCAAAAGTAGTGTGGATGTTGTTGGTGCTTGCATAAAATTCATATTTCAAGCATTCAAATTCATAGGCACTTTTCAAGAAAATCTAAGAAATTCCTAAGTTTGTCGTCCTTCACTCTTTCATGCATGTACATTTGAATGTGCAAGCGCGAATATACATTGGCGGGCCCAAAAGAAGTTGAATTGGCTTCAAAAACGTGCAAAAAATTGGTTGTATACATCTTTGTATGTATATCGGGCTTGCATGTGCATTTTTGGGTGTGAAAAGTGGATGTACATTGAAGTTTCTATCATAGATTCCTAGAATATTCCATGCTTGTATGTAAGGGTTTGGATGTATATTTTGCATGTATGTTTGATAGACAACGGCTAGATGCAATGACGATATGCAAAGGAAACATACATCGCCAAGGTACAACGACAGAATGTACACCACAAGGATACAAGGGTGATATACAAGAGGAAACATGCAAAAGACACATATAAAGACAAGATGCAAAGGAGGAGATACAAAGTCTGGGGCCCACCAGTTGCATGCAAAGGTGATTGTATCTTTGTACATGCAATCGAACATACAATGTGATATGCAATCCTAAGATGCAAATGTTGCAAGTATGGGCCTAACTGATGTTGTCATTGATGTCAACATACTCCTATTGCATTAATGATAAGGTTTGGATGAGCTGTGGGCTAAGCATATTGAGAAAATTAGTCTCAATAAGGAACAGTGAACAAACAGTGATGACTGTAAGACAAAAGTCCAAGATAAGATGATGATCAGAGGATGCAGATTAAAGGGTTTGTAGATATGTGTTTGTAGGTGATCTAGTAGAGATTTTAGAGGTCCATATGAAGATATGAAGCAGCTATGGCCACTCAAGTAGAACTGGCTCCAGCAGGTGTTCAGAGGTGACAGAGTGACACAGATAGGTCCGGTGAGATCCAGTAATGCACTATCCCATTCTACGGATTTGAGGAAGTGTTGAGAACATCCTTGTGAAGTGTCCATTCAATTGGTTCATGGTTTGAAGGTCCAGAAGAACCTATTTCTTTGTGATAGTGATGATAGACTGTGTTCTTGAGGTTCTGGATGAAGGAGAGAAGGATTCTAGTAAGCAGATGAAGTGCGAATGTTCTGGGTGATACAGAAAAGCTTGTGGTGATCTATGGATCATGTCCCATTCATATTGATGGTCCGCATTGAAGTTAAAGCTTGCATTTGAAGAATAACCACCGGATGTTGGTGTTCTTCTTGAGACTGGCTGACCGAATGTATTACACAACTTGTAGATGTTCTTGTAGGTGTTTGCCGACTTCGATGATTGTTCCTAAGTTGATGCCTTGTATAAGTAAGGGATTGTGAAGTCATTTCAAAGTGTGTCTTGTGGTGATGAGTGTGTCGTAGCGAGGAGAAGTGCGAAAGGTAGAGCAAAAGTATTGGGCTTAAATGGAACTGATTCAAGCATGGTGAAGATGCTATTCTCCAGTTCATGAAGGTGATACTTATTTCTTTGTAGATAGTGTGTCTCTTGTAGGCAGTGAGCCTCTTGTGAGCAGTGTGCTCAGGCAGTGAGACCTAATTAGCAAGTTCCATTTTGTTCTTTCTATTCTTCTAATAGAGAATACATTCTTGGGTTAATCACCCCATGGTTTTTCCCTTAACCGGGTTTTCCACATCAAAGTCTTGATGTCTTATGTGTTGATGAGTTTCTGCTCTTGATTTGAATGCATTATGTTTTATGTTTAATATACTGCTAATCACTAAGAGGATTTAAGTGTGTAAATTGGAGAGAAAGTTTTGCACAACTGATTCACCCCCCCTCTTAGTTGTGTGCCCTAAGTCTAATAATTGGTATCAGAGCCAAGTTCCTCTAAAAAGAGCTTAACCACTTGAGGAGATCTAGGATGTCATCTTACAAGAACGATAGTCTGAAGTTTGATGGAACCAACTTTGCTCTTTGGAAAGGTCACATGAAATGTCACTTGCAGTGTATGGGAATGGCATACTGGTCCATGGTTACAAAAGCATATGTACCTCCACAGGGTGGTCCAACAACCCTAAATGTAATCACAGATGCTAAAAACAATCTGTAGACCAAAGAGGCTCTTCTAAGCACATTATCTGACTTAGAACTCTCAAATGTTATTGACCTACCAACTACCTTTAAGATTTGAAACAAACTTGAACTTTTGCATGAAGAAGAGTAGTATGTTAAATATGCAAGGTTACAGAGTCTAAAAGGGAAATTTGAAAAATTGAAGATGAGAGATGATGAAAATATTACCACCTTTATGCCAAGAGTGAATGAGCAGTTTTGTCGAATTAGAAATGCTGGTGGAGTCTTGGATGAAAATGAGATTATTGGTAAAATTCTTAGATCCCTTCCTGCTTCTTACAAAATCAAGGTTGCTGCCATTGAAGAATTCAGAGCCCATACAACTGTCACAAGAGATCAATTATCTAGGAAATTGGTTGCATTTGAAATGATAGAGTTTGGAGACGACCCCCCCAAGACTGAATCTGCATTCAAAGCTAGTGCCTCTGTTAAAGGTAAACAAAGGTTTGATCCGGGAGAGAATTCTTCAAGGAAATTGTCATGGTATGAAAAAGCAAGAGAAGATCTGGAAGAAGAAGTAGAAACTGCTCAACTTGAAGCCCTTATTGCAAAGAGGCTGCCAAGAGGATCCGATAAGTATGAAGGAAAATTACCTTTTAAGTGTTTTAACTGCAATAAGATTGGTCATTTTGCCTCAAGGTGTCCAGAAAGATTTTCAAGGCAAAATCCTAACAAGCCAAGGTTCCAAAAGAATTGTTACTATGTACATGAAGCTAATGATAATGAAGGAGTAACAGATGATGAATCAGAGATAGGAAACAAATCCAGAAATGAATGGGTGTTCATTGCCATCAAGGAAGAAGATCCAATGTCCTCTGTATCTGTCAATCTTAAGACTGTGGAAAGAGCTCTGGCTACCCAAATTGAAGAGAAGGATGATTGGGTCATTGATAGTGGATGCTCTCACCATATGACAGGTGACAAAAATAAGTTTGTAGATTTAGAAAGGTATGAAGGAGGAGTGGTAAAGTTTGGTGACAATTCTACTGGTAGAATCAGAGGAAGAGGAACTATTTCTTTTCATGGAAGAAACAAAACTGGTAATGTACTGTATGTTGAAGGTTTGAAGCACAATCTTCTCAGTGTTGGACAGTTGGTCGACAAAGGCTATGATCTCCAATTCAAGGATGGAAAATGCAAAATATTTGAAAGTTTCGAAACAGAGATTGCATCCGGTACTCAAACTAAAGGTAATATCTTCCACTTGGTTGGTACTGGTAAAAACTGCTTATTTGTTCAAGTTGATCAGAGTTGGTTATGGCATAGAAGGATGTGTCATGTAATTTTTGATAATATCATCAAGATAAGCAATACTTAGGTTGTAAGAGATCTTCCAAAATTGGTGAAACCTACTAACAGCTTGTGCAAGGAATGTCAGTTGGGTAAGCTGAGCAGAGTCACAATCAAAAGCAAGGAACTGTCTTCTACTGGATTATTGGACTTAGTTCACACTGATCTTTGTGGTCTGCTAAGAACCAGGAGTATTCAAGGTGATAGATACTTCATGCTGCTAATTGATGACTATTCCAAGATGATGTGGGTAACCTTTCTAAAGGAGAAATCAGAAGCTCTTGAGAAATTCAAAATATTCAAGGCTATGGTAGAGATTGAAACATGATTAAAGTTTAAATGTCTGAGGTCTGATAGAGGTGGAGAATTCACATACGGTGAGTTCATAGAGTTCTGTGAGAAACATGGAATTAAGAGACAGTTGTCTGCTCCTAGGACTCCACAGCAGAATGGAGTAGTAGAGAAAAAGAACCGGACCATCCAGGAAGCATCTAGGACCATGATGATGGAAGCAAATGTTCCTTAAATCTATTGGAGAGAAGTTGTCAACACTGCAGTCTATACTCTCAATCGAGTTCAAATCAGAAGCAATACCAATAAGACCCCTTATGAACTTTGGTTTGGCATTACTCCTACTATAAGATATTTCAGAGTCTTTGGTAGCAAATGTTACATCAAAAGAGATGAAGATCTAGTCAAGTTTGATGCGAGAAGTGATGAAGGAATATTCTTGGGTTACTCTACTCAAAGAAAAGCATACCGGTGTTATAACAAGAGACTAAGAAAGATGATAGAAAGTACAAATGTGAAGGTTTATGAAGGAATAGAGAAACCCTCAAGGTTTTATGAATATGATGAAGATGATCAGAATGGTGTTCTGGTTCAAGGAGTTCAATCCTCTTTTGAAATTCAGATTCAAACTGATCCGATAAATCAAGAAGAAGGCATAGGTCTTAATGAGCTTGATCAAGAAGCAGAAGTGCAAGATATTCCCAAAGTTCCAAGGTATGTAAGACTGAACCACTCTGAAGATCAGATCACAGGTGACAAAAGTAAAGGTGTGCAAACTAGAAGGAAAATTGCTCAAAATTCAGATGAATATTGTCTGATTTCAAAGATTGAACCTAAGACAATAAATGAAGCCTGCAATGATGAAAATTGGACCAAAGCAATGGAGGAAGAGTTGATGCAAATTGAGAAAAATCACACTTGGGATCTTGTTCCCAGACCTAGAAACAAGAATGTGATTGGAACCAAATAGGTCTTCCAGAAAAAACTAAATGAATTTGGTGAAGTAATCAAAAATAAAGCTAGATTGGTCTGCAAGGGCTACTCTCAAATAGAAGGAATTGATTTTGAAGAAACGTTTGCTTTGGTGGCAAGAATTGAAGTAGTCAGATTATTTCTTGCCTTTGCTACCTTCAAGGATTTCAACGTATATCAGATGGATGTCAAGTCTGCCTTTCTAAACAGTGACTTGGAAGAAGAAGTGTATATAGAGCAACCGGATGGATTTACATTGTCTGATAATGGTGATATGGTCTGCAAGTTGAAGAAGGCACTGTATGGATTAAAGCAAGCCCCAAGAGCCTGGTATGAAAGATTGGACAAGCATCTTTTGAAGATTGGTTTCAACAAAGGTATTGCTGACAGTAACTTATATTTCAAAATTGATCATGAAAACATCTTGATTGTTGAAGTATTTGTTGATGATATCATCTTTGGAGGAAGAGATAGTATGTGTAAAACTTTTGCAAATCAAATGAAAAGTGAGTTTGAGATGTCTATGCTTGGTGAAATGAATTTCTTCTTGGGTCTGCAAATTACTCAAACAAAGAAAGGAATCTTCATTTCTCATACCAAATATGTGAAAGAACTGTTGAAGAAATTTGGGATGGAAGATTCAAAGCCAATGAATACTCCCATGGCAACCGGATGTAAGTTTAGCAGAGATGATGACTCTCCTAAGGTAGACCAGAAAAAGTACAGATCAATGATTGGAGGATTGTTGTATCTCACTCAAACTAGACCAGATATTATGCAAGTTGTTGGTCTTGTTGCTAGATTCCAAGCTGATCCTAGAGAATCCCATGTCATGGAAATCAAGAGGATCTTTAGATATCTTAAAGGGACGGTTGACTATGGTCTGTGGTATCCTAGAGATCATGATTTCTCTCTTCATGCATATACAGATGCTAATTGGGTAGGAGATGTGGATGACCAGAAGAGTACTAGTGGTGGAGCTTTCTTTTTGGGAAAGAGATTGGTTTCTTGGCTAAGAAAGAAACAAGAGGCAATATCCTTGTCTACAACTAAAGCAGAATACATAGCAGCAGCAAGTAGTTGCACTCAAGTTTTGTAGATGAAGCAGATGCTAAGAGATATTAAAGTAGAGTATACGGAGCCTATCACAATCTTCTGTGATAATTCAAGTGCAATAAATATTTCTAAGAATCTGATGTTGCATTCTAAGACTAAGCATATATCTATCAAGTTTGACTTTCTGAGAGAGCAAGTGAACAAGGATGAAGTCAGACTGGAGTTTGTGCCCTCCAAGGATCAGATTCCAGATATCTTTACTAAACCTCTTCACAAGGACTCTTTTGAGTATCTCAGGGAGAAGTTAGGGGTTATTTCCCCTCCGGTGATGAACTAGGATGCACTGATGTGAATCAATCCAGTGGCTATCATAGTCATATCTTGTGATCCAGATTGATGATGGGGAGCAGCAGGTATGATTCTGAAGTATTGGAGTTGCAAGTATGAGCACTTTTCCATTGATGTCAAAGGGGGAGAGAAGACATGTGAAAAACAAGTGGTTGATGATCAAAGGGGAGCAGTAAAGGAAGAGAAGACATGTGAATAGTTGTTATTGATATGGGGAGTTGTGATAGTAAGGAGAAGTTCTTGTCTTGATGGTTTTTCACATCATATGTTGCCATCAATGACAAAGGGGGAGATTGTTGCAAGTATGGGCCTAACTGGTGTTGTCATTGATGTCAACATACTCCTATTCCATTAATGATAAGGTTTGGATGAGCCATGGGCTGAGCATATTAAGAAAATTAGTCTCAATTAGGAACAGTGAAGAACAGTGATGACTGTAAGACAAAAGTCCAAGATAGGATGATGATAAAAGGATGCAGATTAAAGGGTTTGTAGATATGTGTCTATAGGTGATCTAGTAGAGATTTTAGAGGTTTGCTTGAAGATATGAAGAAGCTATGGCCGCTCAAGTAGAACCGGCTCTAGCAGGTGTTCAGAGGTGATAGAGTGACATAGATAGGTCTGGTGAGATCTGGTAATGCACTATCCCATTTTGTGGATTTGAGGAAGTGTTGAGAATGTCCTTGTGAAGTATCAAGTCGATTGGTTCATGGTTTGAAGGTCCGAAAGAACCTATTCCTTTGTGACAATGATGACAGACTGTGTTCTTGAGGTTCCAGATGAAGGAGAGAAGGATTCCATTAAGCAGATGAAGTGCAAATGTTCTGGTTGATTTAGAAAAGCTTGTGGTGATCTATGGATCGTGTCCCGTTCATATTGATGGTCCACATTGAAGTTAAAGCTTGCATTTGAAGAATAATCACTGGATGTTGGTGTTCTTCCTGAGACTAGCTGACCGGATGTATTACATGTCTTGCGGATGTTCTTGTAGGTGTTTTCTGACTTAGATGATTGTTCCTAAGTCGATGCCTTGTATAAGTAAGGGAGTGTGAAGTCATTTCAAAGTGTGTCTTGTGGTGATGAGTGTGTGGTAGAGAGGAGAAGTGCGAAAGGTAGGGCCGAAGTATTGGGCTTAAATGGAACTGATTCAAGTATGGTGAAGATGCTATTCTCTAGTTCATGAAGGTGATACTTATTTCCTTGTAGACAGTGTGTCTCTTGTAGGTAGTGAACCTCTTGTGAGTAGTGTGCTCGGGCAGTGAGCCCTAATTGGCAAGTGCCATTTTGTTCTTTCTATTCTTCTAACAGAGAATACATTCTTGGGTTAATCACCCCATGGTTTTTCCCTTAACTGGGTTTTCCACGTCAAAATCTTGGTGTCTTATGTGTTGATGAGTTTCTGCTCTTGATTTGAATGCATTATGTTTTATGTTTAATATACTGCTAATCACTAAGAGGATTTAAGTGTGTAAATTGGAGAGAATTTTTTGCACAACTGATTCACCCCCCCTCTCAGTTGTGTGCCCTAAGTCTAACAACAAAGCCTGGACCTGAAATGATTATACATTCTGGTTGATAAAGGCAGAGGTCTGATTGTATGCATGTTTTGTTTGTATATTCGCATTTGTATATGCGATATAAAGGCAAAGATACAAGGGAGGATATACAAGGCGGACTCGACTGGAGAATCAAATGCAGTGGATAATCTTTTTGGGGTCCGCAGTATGTATTTTCACATTTGTATATGCGATATACAAAGAGATATGCAACAGGAAATGATACAAACTAGATTTAAAAGGTTTCTCCAATCTACCTCATAAATGCATTGGAGTCTGTAGTTGTATGTATATTGCATGATGTACATGCAATGTACAAGGTGATATACAAAGGAAGGAGATACAAAGCCAGACCCGAATGCAATTTCAATTTGATTCATAATGATTTGGGGTCCACGCCTTGTATGAAGGTTGATTGTATGTATATACAATCTCATATACAACTGCATTATACAAAGATTTGAAGGCAAAAAAGGCAGTTGTATGTACATGCTTTTGTATTTGCAAGGATTTGAAAGCAAAAAAGGTATATTGGAAAAGGGAAAAGTCAGTGATGGAAAAAGGGCGCCTATGTGGTGCGATCTCATTGGCTGGCAACTCTTCAAAGCGATTTGGAGCTGTAGATCTTAGTGATAAGAAGGAAATCGATGGCCCTATTTTGAGTGCCCAAGGAAGGAGGATTTTTGTGTTCACTGCATCATTTTTGGGTGGGAAAAAACTTTGAAGACATGTGAACCACTGCTACATTTCAAAAAAATGGGTAGGTTGGCCATTATGATGGAGTTGCAGAGGTATGGTCGACTGATTAACAGGTCAGCTACCATTTTTAATGAGAAAATCTCTAAGTGGCTACATGTTCCCCAATCCCACCTATTTTTCCTCCTTTTTCTCTTTGTTTCATTCAATGTTTTAGGCACCATTTTCATGGTGAGATGTATCTTGCAGCTTCTTGAAATGACATTGTACTGAATGCTGAGTACACGTTCTTTCATATAAGTAAACTATGTCACTCATTTTTTGGTTGTTGAAGACTTGGGGTTTTTTTGGAGGAAATAATGAAAAATAGAGCATTTCTTGGTTGTTCTATCTCTTTTGTGAGTTTATGAGTTGCATTTGAATGCACCTTGCACATATGTTCAGTTTCACATTGTATTTATATGAAAAATGCATTGTTGCATGTGTTTAGTTGTTTGTCTCCATTTGCTATATGCATTGCTTCTTCTGAATCTGGTTGCTAAGGGTTCCTCAGATTCTAGAATATAGACTTTCTGTATTGCATGCTTGATCTGTGACTTCCATTCAAGGAGTGGATTAAACTATTTTAGGTTAAGTATGAAGAAGAATGTATGTCAGCTGGGATATGTGTAAGTAGAGGTAGCTAAATACTTAGTCTTAGGTGGTGTTTATAAGGCAAACACTAGTCTTAACCCCTTGAAACTTGAATGCTAGTACAAATCATTCCCTTATATACGTCTAGTTGACTTCTTGCCTTGAGATAGGCACTGGTCTGCTTCTTGTGTAGTAATTATGATCCAAAACCCCCTTGTCTTGCATCCAAAACATATAATACAAATCATTTCAAAACTTCAAATGTGTTAGTTTGTAGGAGTAGGAATAGGATCCCTGCATACTCTCATTTCTAACCAGTTAGATACATCCAAGAAAACTTGCAACCTTGTGATTTATCATGCAAATCTTGGTCCAAACATGAGAGTATTCTGCCTATTGTTGTAAAGCTAAATCTTTTTGTCATTGGGCGAGTCAAGGTTAAATCTTTAGCTATAGGGATATCCCCCTTGGTGTGGCAGAACTAGAAGTGAAGGGGAGGCAGCTCACACAACCTCCTATATTTGTTGGCTGAATCTACCTGTGCATTGGAACTAGCAAACCCTCTGCCGATCCAGAGAAAGAATTCCAACAAAATGGTGACTCTACTAGGGAACTGAAGTGAAAGTGTTATCTTGCAATCCCTAGTGAATTCTTTCCCATCCGAGTCGCAACAAAAATGGTGACTCTGCTGGGGAATTAGAGTTGAATAATTTAAAGGCTAGAAAATCTTGTTTCCAGTGAAGTTGTTGCAGCAATACCAAAGAACAACCATGTGGTGCTCTACTGGCATGATGAATCCAGGAAACAAAAGTGCCTTGTTGATATTCTGTCCTCTCTATGAGTGGTGGTGACTCTGTTGATTGAACCTATCCAAAGCTACAACATATTTCTAGGTATTCATCTTTTGATTCTAAAATAATGAGTCTAGAGTAGCAGTCCTGGTTGTGCTCTCAAAGAAGACCATTTTTTATTGAAAGATATAAAGCCCTAAATTTCAAAGGAATATGTGGTTACCCAAATGTTATTCCCAATAAGATTAGAAAATGTTTGCCGAAATATAGTGGATTAAACTCTGAGTCTGCAAACAAACATCTGCAAAATTTTTGTAATTTGATAGAAGATTATGAGGTAGAGGTTGAAGACGTAGTAATGAGACTTTTTGTTTAGTTATTAGAGGATGATGCTAGGGTCTGGTTTTCAGACCTGCCTATGTGTTCAATTTCTTCATGGGTAGATTTAGAAGTTCCATTCCTAGGGCAGTTTGGTGAAAGATTTGATTTGGCCTCATTGATCATACATTTCATGAATATCCAAAAAGAAGATGAGGAACTGGTTCTAGCCTTTAATCTTAGATTTATTAAGTTGCTCAAGCAGATTCCTGAATATATGAGACCCAATGATGCATTGTGCTTGGCAATTTATTTGGCTGCATTTGATGAAGAAATGAGTTATTTATTGAGAGATAAAGAACCAGTTACACTTCACCAGGCTTACAAATTTGCTATGGATATTGAAAATAATCAGAAATATGGAATGTTAATAGGTTTCATGGCTGCAAGTTTTCAAAATAGTTTTCAAAGTGAATATATCTCTGTTGTTCTAGTGTGCTCATTGAGAGATGATTCTGTAGAAGGAAATGTATCTCACAACAATGGATGTAGTCATGATGTGATGCATGAAAATGAAGAAGATGTTGTAGAAAATGTGGGCACATCCTATAATGGTGAAGACAAAGATTGTTATCAGCCTCTAGAAGAGAAGCCTGTAGATACAAAATGTGTTTCAGGTGATGAAAGAAAGATATACATGAGGTTGTGTCCTGCAACAATAGGCATATCCCAGTTATTCCTAAATATTTATGAAGTTGATATGTAGAGCTTCACTCTGAATATAGAAGATGTAGATTCAAGGGATGATAGCAAATATGTTAGTGACTGTCAGCATTCAGATGCATATGTGAGCCTTTCAGATGATGAAATATATATGGATGCTAAGTATGAGTGTTTCCTTGAAGATTATGACCATCTCTACAATGTAGGAGTTGAAAAATTTTCTTTTGATTATTAGTGCATTGGTGAAGAGGAAAAACAGGGTCACTATTCAGATGTGAATGGACAAGTTGCAGATGTGTGTGCTCATACAGTTGGGGATAGTGTTGGTTGCAGGGGTGACTACAAAGCTTTTAGTGAAGGGTTGCATTCTAAACTTTTTATGCCTTCTCTTGAGGCATTCCAGGTGGACCTTGATGATAAAATTTTTGAGCACAATGATAATGGATATCTGAATGTTTACAAAAATGAATATGATTATAAGATGTTGCTTGTGCCTGAATATTGCATGTTTGACACAGAGGAGCTCTTATTTTTTGAAGGGCAAAATTCTGATGTGGATTCATTTGTTTCATGTGAGTGTTATTTTTCCAAGCAACATCAATGACTCATATGATAATGACATTCTACAGCTGATGATAATGTATGCTGATGAAGCTTGTTGTAGATTTGTTAAAGAAAGATAAATGGATAGTAGCACAACCAATTGCAAAGTAGGGTCCTACAGATGGTTAGATGTTTTCAGGCTTCATTTGAAGAAATCAAAAGAAAATTAGATATTTGACAAAGGAAAATTCTAGGTTTTCCTTTTTGGTGGCCCTGGGCCACCAAGCAAAAATTTTCAAAAAATATGTTTTGTGACACAGGTTGGTGCAGTGTTTGACTCTGTAGCCCAATGGATATAAGGCCTGGTCTACATCCTAGAGTTCTAAAGTTCTCACCATGCCTGCAAGAGGCATACGTCCCCAGACAGAGCCACTGTTGGTGCCTGCATAAAATTCAGATTTCAAGCATTTAAATTCGAAGGCACTTTTCAAGAATATCCAAGAAATTCCTAAGTCTGTCAGCCTTCACTCTTTCATGCATGTATCTTTGTATATGCATTGTTGTTTGTATGTACATTTGAATGTGCAAGTGCAAATGTACATTGGCAGGCCGAAATAAGTTCAATCAGCTTCAAAACAGTGCAAAAAATTGGTTGTATGCATCTTTGTATGTATATCGGGCTTGTATGTGCATTTCTAGGTGTGAAAAGTGGATGTACAATGAAGTTTCTATCACAGATTCTTGAAATATTCCATGCTTGTATGTAAGGGTTTGGATGTATATTTTGCATGTATGTTTGATATACAATGACTAGATGCAATGGCGATATGTAAAGGAAACATACATCACCAAGGTACAAGGGCAGAATGTACATCGCAAGGATACATGGGTGATATACAAGAGGAAACATGCAAAGGACACATACAAAGACAAGATACAAAGGAGGAGATACAAAGTCTAGGGCCCACTAGTTGCATGCAAAGGTGATTGTATCTTTGCACATGCAATCGAACATACAATGTGATATGCAAATCCTGGACCCGAAATGATTATACTTTCTGGTTGATAAAGGCAGAGGTCTGATTGTATGTATGTTTTGTTTGTATATTCATAGTTATATATGCGATATACAAGGCAAAGATACAAGGGAGGATATACAAGGTGGATTTGACTAGAGAATCAAATGCAGCGGATAATCTTTTTGGGTTCCGCAGTATGTATTTTTGCATTTGTATATGTGATATACAAAGAGATATGCAACAGGAAATGATTCAAGCTAGTTTTCAAAGGTTTCTCCAATCTACCTCATAAATGCATTGGAGTCTATGGTTGTATGTATATTGCATGATGTACATGCAATGTACAAGGCAATATACAAAGGAAGCAAATACAAGGCCAGACCCGAATGCAATTTCAATTTGATTCATAATGATTTGGGGTCCGCGCCTTGTATGAAGGTTGATTGTATCCATATACAATCTCATATACAACTGCATTATACAAGGATTTAAATGCGAAAAAGGAAGTTATATGTACATACTTTTGTAGATGCAAGGATTTGAAAGCAAAAAAGGTAAATTGGAAAAGGGAAAAGTCAGCAATGGAAAAAGGGTGCCTATGTGGTGCGATCTCATTGGCTAGTGACTCTTCAAAGCGATTTGGAGCCGTAGATCTCAGCGATAAGAAGGAAATCAATGGCCTTGTTTGGAGTGCCCAAGGAAGGAGGATTTTTGTGTTCATTGCATCATTTTCAAGTGGGAAAAAACTTCAATGACATGTGAAACACTACTGCATTTCAAAAAAATGGGTAGGTTGGCCATTATGACAGAGTTACAGAGGTATGGTCAACTGATTGACAGGCTAGCTACCATTTTTAATGAGAAAATCTCTAAGTGGCTGCAAGTTCCCCGATCCCACCTATTTTTCCTCCTTTTTCTCTCTACTGTATTCAATGTTTTAGGCACCATTTTCATGGTGCGATGTATCTGGCAGCTTCTCGAAATGACATTGTACTGAATGCTAAGTACACGTTCTTGCATACAAGCAAACTGTGTCACTCATTTTTTGGTTGTTGAAGACTTGGGCATTTTTTTGGAGAAATAACGAAGAACAAAGCATTTCTTGGTTGTTCTGTCTCTTTTTGTGAGTTTATGAGTTACATTTGAATGCACCTTGTACATATGTTTAGTTTCATTGTTGTTTTATATGAAAAATGCATTGTTGCATGTGTTTACTTGTTTGTCTCCATTTGCTACATGCATCCCTTCTTTTGAATTTTGTTGCTAAGGGTTTCTAATATTCTAGGATACAAATTTCTGTATTGTATGCTTGATCTCTAACTTCCATTCAAGGAGTGGATTAAATTGTTTTAGGTTAAGTATGAGGAAGAATGCATGTCAGCTGGGATATGTGTAAGTAGAGGTAGCTAAATACTCAATCCTGGGTGGTGCTTGTAAGGCAAATGCCAGTCCTAACCCCTTGAAACTTGAATGCCAGTGCAAAGCATTCTCTTGTATACGTCTAGTTGACTCCTTGCCCTGAGATAGGCACTGGTCTGCCCTTGTGTAGTAGTTATGATCCAAAACCCCCTATCTTGCATCCAAAAATTAAAACAAATCCTTTTAAAGTTCCAACCTATTAGTTGTAGGAGTAGAAATAGGACCCCTACATACTCTCATTCTTGACTAGTTAGATATGTCCAAGAACATTGCCAAACTTGTGATTTATCATGCAAATCTTGGTCCAAACATGAGAGTAATCTGCCTGTTCTGAAAAGATAAATCTTTTTGTCATTGGGTGAGTCAAAGTTAAATCTTTAGCTATAGGGATACCCCCCCTTGGTGTGGTAGAACTAGAAGTGAAGGGGAGGCAGCTCACGCAACCTCTTGTATTTGTTGGCTGAATCAGCTTGTACATTGGAACTGGCAAACCCTCTATTGATTCGGAGACCAACAGATGTTATTGGTGATTTAGGAAATCTTATGGAGGTCTTTAGATTGTATCCAGTTCGTGTTGGTGGTTTGCATTAAAGATTGAGCTTGTAATTGAAGAATTACTTCTGGATGATGTTGTTCTTCCTAAGTCTAGCCGATTGGATGAGTTACACATCTTGTGGATGATCTTGAAAATGTTCTGTGAAGTATGGCATGTTCCTAAAAGAAGATTGAAGTCTCAGATCTATGTAGCTGACAGTGTGTTGATCCGTATGAATTATTTTGTAATTAGTCAAGTTGTATTTGCTCTATAATGCTGACTTGGATGATTATCCCAAAGTCAAATGTCTTGTATAAATAAGAAGTTGTGAAGTCATTTCAAAGATATTGTTTTGGTGGAGATGAGAGTGTGGTAAGAGGAGAAGTGTGAAAAGAACAGCATAAGTATCTGGCTTAAATGGAACTGACTCAATCATGGTGAAGATGTTATTCTTCAGTTCAAGTGTGTAATATTTATTATTTTGTAGACAGTGTGTCTCCTTTAGGTAGTGGGCCTCTTGTGAGCAGTATGCTCGGGTAGTGAGCCTTAATTGGCATGTGCCATTTTGTCCCTTTTATTCTTCTAACAGAGAATACAATCTTGGGTTAGTCACCCTGTGGTTTTTCCATTAACCGGGTTTTCCACGTCAAAATCTTGGTGTCATATGTGTTAATGTGTTTTTATCCTTGAATGATTGCATTATGTTTCCATGATTAATTTATGATTATGCTGCTAAATTATAAGAAGGATTTAAGTAATTAATAAGAGGAAGTTTTGGGACAACTGATTGACCCCCCCTCTTAGTTGTCTACCTTGATTCTAACAGTTAAATGGACACATCTCCATTTTGGACAGAATGAAGAGGAGTTGGGCCACACAAATCATCCAGTTGAAGACAACCTTTGCAGATATACTTAAGTATATGTAAGTATAACATATGATTTGTAAATACTTATATGACCATGTATAGAATAATTTTGCAAAATTTTGGTATGTAGATTCCACCCTTTTCCATTAATGTCAAAGGGGGAGTGAAGTGTAGTGAAAAATGTGGGATCCAGCTAAGGGGGAGTTACTGCAACACTTAGCCATTTTTCGCTAAGTGTTGCCATCAATGCTAAAGGGGGAGATTGTTGCTAAGAGACACTATGTGGCTTCATAAGTGTTGTCATTGATGGCAACAAAGTCTATCCCATACATTTGTAGTGCATAATATGCCTATACCAGAAGTTAGATTGAAGATTGTTTTGGTCCAGTGAAAAAGAACAAAGTATGTAACAAGGTCCAACAATTAGGTCTGGATCTCTCAGATGGTGTAACTCAGTAAGTTGTGGACTTGGACAAGTCAAGAGGGGTATCATGACTATTGCATTCTAGAGATTTAGCCTGTGGTGATAAAGCAAGAAAAAGATATGAGCATCTAACTATTGGGTTCCAGTCAGGTAGAGTAAAGAGAGGAAGAACTGACCAGTAGAGTATCAGACTTCAATCTAGACATGTAAAAGGTCCTGATCAAGTAATCTGTGATATTATACATTGTTGGCTGACATGATTTATGACTTCTATGCTTATATTTTTGATGCGCATCACTAATCAAGCATGGATTCAGCTGATAGATCAATAACTTACAAATATCTTAGGTGTTCTTGTTGTTGACTAAGAAATTGTTGGAAATCCTTAATGCAGATAAATATACCCAATGGATTCAAGCCTGTAAATATGTGAAAGTGATAGTATGAATGGTTAAGTGCAAAGAAAAGCAGAGACAAGTGTGAAGGCAGTAATTCAAGCCTGGAATGTGACAAGAAAGTTATATTGAGTAGAGGAAGAATGAAATTGTTGCAAGTATGGGCCTAACCGGTGTTGTCATTGATATCAACATACTCATGTTGCATTGATGAGAAGGATTGAATGAGCAGAGAAGAGAAATGGAGACAGTGAAGTGGAGATCCTAGCTAAGATGCGGATAAGAGGTTGCAGTTCAAAGGGTTTTTAGATATGAGTCTTGAGATGATCCAGTCAAGTTTTCAGAGGTCCGCATGAAGATCTGAAGAAGTTATGGCCACTCAAGTAGAACTAGCTCTGGCAGATGTTCAGAGGTGACAGAGTGACACAAATAGGTCTGGTGAGATCTGGTAATGTATTATCCCATTCTGCAGATTTGAGGGAGTGTTGAGGATGTCCATGTGAAGTGTCAACTCGATTGGTTCATGGTTTGAAGGTCTAAAAGAACCTATTCCTTTGTGACAGTAATGAAAGACTATGTTCTTAAAGCTCCAAATGAAGGAGAGAAGAATTCTAGCAAGCAAATGAAGTGTGGATGTTCTTAAGTGATTCAGGAAAGGTTGTGGTGATATTTGGATCATGTCCAGTTCATGTTGGTGGTTTGCATTGAAGTTAGAGTGCGCATTTGAAGAATAACCACTGGATGATGGTGTTCTTCCTGAGACTAGCCGACCGAATGTATTACATGTCTTGCGGATGTTCTTGTAGATGTTTTCCGACTTAGATGATTGTTCCTAAGTTGATGCCTTGTATAAATAAGGGATTGTGAAGTCTTTCTAAACTGTGTGTGTGTGTGTGATGAGTGTGTGGTAGCGAGGAGAAGAGCAAAAGGCAGAGTAGAAGTATTGGGCTTAAATGGAACTGATTCAAGCATGGTAAAGATGCTATTATCCAGTTCATGTATGTGATATTCATTCCTTTGTAGACAGTGTGTCTCTTGTAGGCAATGAGCCTCTTGTGAGTAGTGTGCTTGGGCAGTGAGCCCTAATTGGCATGTGCCATTTTGTTATTTCTATTCTTCTAATAGAGAATACAATCTTGGGTTAATCACCCCATGGTTTTTCCCTTAACTGGGTTTTCCACGTCAAAATCTTGGTGTCTTATGTGTTGATGTGTTTCTACTTTTGATTTGAATGCATTATGATTCATGATTAATATTCTGCTAATCACTAAAGAAGATTTAAGTGTTTAATTGGAGAAAGTTTTGCACAACTGATTCACCCCCCCTCTCAGTTGTGTGCCCTAAGTCTAACAATTGGTATCAAAGCTAAGTTCCTCGAAAAGGGCTTAACTGCTTGAGGAGATCCAGGATGTCGTCCTACAAGAAGGATAGTCTGAAGTTTGATGGAACCAATTTCAATCTATGGAAAGGTTGCATGAAGTGTCACTTGCAATGCATGGGAATAGCATACTGGACCATGGTACAACACAGTATGTACCTCCACAAGGTAGTCCAAAAGATGCAAATGAAATCATAGATGCTGAAAATAATCTGTGGACTAGAGAAGCTCTTCTAAGTGCATTATCTGATTCAGAGCTCTCAAATGTTATTAACCTTCCAACTACTTTTGATATTTGGAAAAAATTGGAACTTTTGCATGAAGGAGAGCAGTACGTTAAATGTGCAAGGTTACAGGTGCAGGAGCACCTACCTGACAGCTGGCCTCCATGAGGCAGTTAGTTTGTTATAGGTCTGGTTAATGTTTCCAAGAAGGTCTTATAAGACCAATGCGTGTAATAAGGTCATGTTGACCATACTTTACTATTTTTAGATAGTTTGTTTGGACAGCTGTTATGCTGTATGTTCGGTTGGATCCTCCCAGCCGCTTGGAAGCTCCCAGCCGCTTGGAGTCAAGTTGGTAGTACTCACGAGAATTCCTATTTATGCATTAGGATCGGTTGGTTTTAGATATATTGAGGAGCTAGGTTGCACAGAGTGAGATAGAGAGCGAGATAGAATATTGTATTTGCATCTTTTGAAATCAATAAAGAGATCCTGTTTGTGTCCATTCTCTGTTTTGAATTCCATTGTGTAATCGAGTTGCTGTTCTGGTGGTTGCATGGATTCGCTGATCCATTCCACCGGTTGATTCGTCGAATCGGTGGAATGGCTATGTACAGTAGTTTAGGATTTAGTTTGCATTTTCTATTTGTTCACATGTATGTTTGCAAGATCGCAGTCGAGATGTGCTGAGAACCCTAGCATGGGCATGTGCTAGGTCGTGCTGGTAGTTCGAGTCTGGAAAGTTGTCCAGGAAGCAGATCGGGTCACCTCAGGAGGTTCGGCGGATCGAAATTCGCTAAGGTTAGAAATTCGTCACAACGGCATCATCAGGATATTTCTGTGTATATCCTGCAATTACTTCGGGCGTCATCCGAGTAGATGGAGGTGAACATGATGCAGTAGTTTGCATAAGGTGAATGTGCATTGGGGTGATCATCATCAGGTGTTACCGAGGAAGAGTATATCGGCATAAGTTAGTCGATCAGGTTGATAAAATCATCGCGGGCCGATAATGTTAAGTTTGGCCGACAGCAGGATACTGAAGGAACTACATATGACGTCATCGTCATCAGGATAATCGTCATCAGGATATCGGGGTGACGTAGGCATCGAAGGAAGGGTGCATGAGGTTGTCGTCATCAGGATATATGGGAGGAACTGGATATTTTATATCCTGCTGATGAACATGATGTCGAACATCATGATGCTGCAGATAGAGGTTGGCCGTAAGATGAATAGTGATCATCAGGAGGATGATTGCGCTTGCGGATATGATGATGCTGCTGACAGACGAAGGGTCAAAGGTTTGTCTGCAGGAGGATATCGGTCGGTAAGAGAAAATATGATGATGCTGACAGTGTTAAGGGAAATATGATGATGATGATGAAGGGTTGTAGACATACATGCTGTATGTCAAGGTTTTAGTGTGGATGCCTCTGCATCATAGTGGTATCAGAGCTCAGCAAAAGGTCTGGGCTGTTGTGTGTTGATTCTGTCACTGAAAAGACAGAGGTAGAGGAGTGAGAGGTTGACAAAATGCCTCCGAAAGGTAATGGTACTGCAAGGGAATTGCAAGAGATGAAGGAAAAACATGCCAGAGAGATGAGGAAGATGAAGGAGCTTGCTGAAGCACTTCAAGCCAGGCTTGTAGCCTTGGAGAAGAACAAAAAGAGGGAAGTGGACGACAGTGAATCAGAAGAAGATGAAGATGCTGTTGAAGAGTATGAAGAGGTCACTGAAGATCTGGATGCTGAAGACCAGAGATTTGCAAAACTGTTAAAGGCAGTGCAGAGTGATAAACCTAAGGTAAAGGTTGATGTTTCCAAGTATAATGGAAGTTTGAATGAAGATGAGTTACTGGATTGGATTGCTGCACTTGATAATCACTTTGAATGTGAAGATGTTGCTGAGGATCAGAAGGTAAAGATTGCAAAGACCAAGTTAGGAGGTCATGCTTTGGTATGGTGGGATTATGTACAATCCGAGAGAAGGAAACAAGGAAGGTCAAAGATCACTTCATGGGATAAAATGGTAGCAAGGATCAAAGGTAAATTCTTGCCCAAGGATTATGAAATTTAGATGTTTAAGAAGCTGCAATTTTTAAGGCAGAAGGAAATGGATGTGAAGGCCTATACTGAGGAGTTTTATAAGTTGAGTATGAGATCTGGTCATCATGAGAATGAGGTAGAAAAGGTGGCTAGGTACTTGGCTAGTTTGAGATTGAACATACAGGATGAGTTAGTTTTAGCTAACCCTAAGAGTGTGGAGGATTGTTCCCAAATGGCAATCAGGATTGAAGAAAAGATGAATAGGAGACAAGATAAGTCCATGAGAGGAAGAGGCAGCAATATGAGGGGAAGAGGATTAGCCCCTACAACAAAGCAAACCAATGAGGGTCAAGAAGACACTGGTAAAGGACAGGGATAGTCTGATTTCAGAGGTGGATGGAAAGGTAATAGAGGCAGATTTGGAAGTGGTAGAGGTTCTACTACATTTTCAGGAAAGTGTTACACCTGTGGTGAGTTTGGTCATCCATTTTTCAAATGTCCAGAAAGCAAAGGTTCATCATCCAGAAATGATAGAATGAATGACAAGAGAGTACAACTTGTGCAAGAAGAGAAAGTAGAGGAATGTGTACAAAGTTTAAACACTTATCAAGATAGAGTTCCTGACAATTATGGATATCCTGAGGAGGGAGAAGCATTGATGCTAAGGAGAACTAGTTTGCAGACATCAAAGGATATGATGCAAAGAAGAGCTCTTTTCAAGACCACATGCAAGAGCAAAGGTAAAGTATGTAAGGTTGTCATTGATACTGGTTCAACAGATAACATGGTATCTCAGGAAATGGTGGATAAACTAAATTTGGAAAGGATTCCACACCAACACCCTTACAAGGCATCTTGGGTGAGTGATAGTTAATCACTTTTTGTCTATGAACAGGCATATGTGGATTTTCAAATTGGAGCATATCATGGTAGAGTTTTGTGTGACATTTTGCCCATGGAATGTTGTCACCTACTGTTGGGTAGACCATGGCAATTTGATAGGAGGGTACTGTATGATGGCTATGCTAATACCTACACCATCAAGAAAGATGGGAAAACTATTATGTTGATGCCATTACAGGAAGCAGCTGTAGTACAGAAGGCAGCAAAATTCATTTTAGTGGGAAAGAAGGAATTTGTGCAGAAGCCTATAGGAGCAGGCATAAAGGCAGTTGAGGACATTGCTGGGAAAGAAGTTGTTAAGGACAACAGTTTGAAGACAGTTTCAGTTTTGACTGACAGAGGTCAGCAACAGGTTCAGCAACAGGTTTGCAAACAGCAACCAGTTGAGAGGAATGACAAGGATGTTGTCATAGTTGGGACTATTGTTTGTCCTATAAAGGTTGAAAGAAAGACAGAGTTGAACATTACAGAAGTTCAAGAGGCAGTTCAGACAGAGGTTCTGGTCAGACAACCTGACAAACACAAGGTATGTGAGAGAAGGGCCTACATTGACAGGCATGAGGATTTACTTGCAAGAAAACAAGTTACAGTTCAGAAGTCTTGGAGCAGCCGAGAGCTAGCAGAGGACAAAGCTGGAATAGGTCAAGACACTGCAAAGGCAAAGTGTAAAGGTGGAGGACTTCCACAACCTAACTCATGGGACATGAGTTCTTTTCTATTGGGGAGTATGGTGCAGGAGCACCTACCTGACAGCTGGCCTCCATGAGGCAGTTAGTTTGTTATAGGTCTGGTTAATGTTTCCAAGAAGGTCTTATAAGACCAATGCGTGTAATAAGGTCATGTTGACCATACTTTACTATTTTTAGATAGTTTGTTTGGACAGCTGTTATGCTGTATGTTCGGTTGGATCCTCCCAGCCGCTTGGAAGCTCCCAGTCGCTTGGAGTCGAGTTGGTAGTACTCACGAGAATTCCTATTTATGCATTAGGATCGGTTGGTTTTAGATATATTGAGGAGCTAGGTTGCACAAAGTGAGACAGAGAGCGAGACAGAATATTGTATTTGCATCTTTTGAAATCAATAAAGAGATCCTGTTTGTGTCCATTCTTTGTTTTGAATTCCATTGTGTAATCGAGTTGCTGTTATGGTGGTTGCATGGATTCGCTGATCCATTCCACCGGTTGATTCATCGAATCGGTGGAATGGCTATGTACAGTAGTTTAGGATTTAGTTTGCATTTTCTATTTGTTCACATGTATGTTTGCAGGATCGCAGTCGAGATGTGCTGAGAACCCTAGCATGGGCATGTGCTAGGTCGTGCTGGTAGTTTGAGTCTGGAAAGTTGTCCAGGAAGCAGATCGGGTCACCTCAGGAGGTTCGGCGGATCGAAATTCGCTAAGGTTAGAAATTCGTCACAACGGCATCATCAGGATATTTCTGTGTATATCCAGCAATTACTTCGGGCGTCATCCGAGTAGATGGAGGTGAACATGATGCAGTAGTTTGCATAAGGTGAATGTGCATTAGGGTGATCATCATCAGGTGTTGCCGAGGAAGAGTATATCGGCATAAGTTAGTCGATCGGGTTGATAAAATCATCGCGGGCCGATAATGTTAAGTTTGGCTGACAACAGGATATTGAAGGAACTGCATATGACGTCATCGTCATCAGGATAATCGTCATCAGGATATCGGGGTGACGTAGGCATCGAAGGAAGGGTGCATGAGGTTGTCGTCATCAGGATATATGGGAGGAATCGGATATTTTATATCCTGCTGATGAACATGATGTCGAACATCATGATGCTGCAGATAGAGGTTGGTGGTAAGATGAATAGTGATCATCAGGAGGATGATTGCGCTTGCCGAATATGATGATGCTGCTGACAGACGAAGGGTCGAAGGTTTGTCTGCAAGAGGATATCAGTCGGCAAGAGAAAATATGATGATGCTGACAGTGTTAAGGGAAATATGATGATGATGATGAAGGGTTGTAGACATACATGCTGTATGTCAAGGTTTTAGTGTGGATGCCTCTGCATCAGTTACAGAGTCTGAAAGGGAAATTTGAAAAACTAAAGATGAGAGATGATGAAAATATTACTTCTTTTATGCCCAAGATTAAATGAGCTTGTTTGTGGAATTAGAAATGCTGGTGGAATCTTGGATGAAAATGAGATTGTTGGCAAAATTCTTAGATCCCTTCCTGCCTCTTACAAAATCAAGGTTGCTTCCATTGATGAATTCAGATCCCATACAACTGTCACAAGAGACCAATTCGCTGGTAAATTGGCTGCATTTGAAATGACCAAGTTTGGAGATGATCCCCCCAAGACTGAATCTACATTTAAAGCCAGTGCCTTTGTAAAAGGTAAGCAAAGGTTTGATCCAGGAGAGAACTCAACAAGGAAACTGTCATGGTATGAAAAAGCAAGAAAAGACCTGGAAGAAGAAGAAGTAGAAACTGCTCAACTTGAAGCCCTTATTGCAAAGAGACTGCCAAGAGGATCTGGTAAGTATGAAGGAAAATTGTCTTTTAAGTGTTTTAACTGCAATAAGATTGGTCATTTTGCCTCAAAATGTCTAGAAAGATTTTCAAGGCCAAATCCTAACAGATCAAGGTTCCAAAAGAATTATTACTATGTTCATGACAAAGATGATAATGAAGGAGTAACAGATGATGAATCAGAGACTGGAAACAAATCTGGAAGTGAATGGGTGTTTATTGCCATCAAGGAAGAAGAACTAATATCCTCTGTATCTATCAATCATAAAGTTATACAAAGAGCCATGGCTACCCAAGTTGAAGAAAAGGATGATTGGGTCATTGACAGTGGTTGCTCTCACCATATGATAGGTGACAAAAAAAAGTTCATAGATTTGGAAAGGTATGAAGGAGGAGTGGTGAAGTTTAGTGATAATTCTATTGGTAGAATCAGAGGAAGAGGAACTATTTCTTTTGATGGAAGGAACAAAATCAGAAATGTTCTATATGTTGAAGGCTTGAAGCACAATCTTCTCAGTGTTGGACAGTTGGTGGACAAAGGCTATGGTCTCCGATTCAAGAATGGAAAATGCAAGATCTTTGAAAGCTCTAGAACAGAGATTGCATCTGGTACCAAAACTAAAGGTAATATCTTCCACTTGGTTGGCACTAGTAAAAGTTGCTTATTTGTTCAAGTTGATCAAAGTTGGTTATGGCATAGGAGAATGTGTCATGTGAATTTTGATAATATCATCAAGATAAGCAATACTCAGGCTATAAGAGATCTTCCAAAATTGGTGAAACCTACCAATAGCTTGTGCAAAGAATGTCAGTTGGGCAAGCTGGGCAGAATCACATTCAAGAGTAAGGAATTGTCTTCTACCAGATTATTGGACTTAGTTCATACTGACCTTTGTGGCCCATCAAGAATCAGGAGTATGCAAGGTGATAGATACTTCATGTTACTAATTAATGACTATTCTTGGATGATGTGGGTAACTTTTCTGAAAGAGAAATCAGAAACCTTTGAGAAATTCAAAATATTCAAGGCTATGGTAGAAAATGAAACCGGATTGGAATTAAAATGTCTGAGGTCTGATAGAGGTGGATAATTAACATCCAGTGAGTTCATAATGTTCTGTGAGAAACATGGAATAAAGAGATAGTTGTCTGCTCCTAGGACTCCACAGTAGAATGGAGTAGTGGAAAGAAAGAACTGGACCATACAGGAAGCATCTAGGACCATGATGATGGAAGCAAATGTTCCTCACATCTATTGGAGAGAAGCTGTCAGCACTACAGTCTATACTCTCAACCGAGTTCAAATCAGAAGCAATACTGGTAAGACTCCTTATGAACTTTGGTTTGGTATCACTCCTACTGTGAGGTATTTCAAAGTTTTTGGTAGCAAATGTTACATTAAAAGAGATGAAGATCTAGGAAAGTTTGATGCTAGAAGTGATGAAGGAATATTCTTGGGTTACTCTACTCAAAGCAAAGCATACTGGTGTTACAACAAAAGACTGAGAAAGATGATAGAAAGTACAAATGTGAAGGTTGATGAGGGAATTGAGAAACCCTTAAGGTTTTATGAATATGATGAAAATGATCAGAATGGTGTTCTAACTCAAGGAGCCCAAGCCTCATCTGTTAGTCAGATTCAAGCCAATCCGGTAAACGAGGAAGAAGAAATAAGTTTTAATGAACCTGATCAAGAATCAAAAGTAGAACAAATTTCTAAAGTTCCCAAGTATGTAAGACTGAACCACTCTGAATATCAGATCATAGGTGACAAAAGCAAAGGGGTACTGACAAGAAGGAGAATTGCTCAAGATTTAGAAGAGTATTGTTTGATTTCAAAGATTGAACCTAAGACAGTGAATCAAGCTTGCAATGATGAAAACTAGACTAAAGCAATGGAGGAAGAGCTGGTGCAAATAGAGAAAAATCAAACTTGGGATCTTGATCCTAGACCTAGAAACAAGAATGTGATTGGAACCAAATGGGTCTTCCGGAATAAACTAAATGAAGTTGGTGAAGTAATAAAAAATAAAGCCAGATTGGTCTGCAAGGGCTACTCTCAAATAGAAGGAATTAATTTTGAAGAAACGTTTGCTCCAGTGACAAGAATTGAAGCAGTCAGATTATTTCTTGCCTTTGCTGCCTTCAAGGATTTCAAGGTATATCAGATGGATGTCAAGTCTGCCTTTCTAAACGGTGACTTGGAAGAAGTGTATATAGAGCAACCGGATGGATTTCAGTTGTCTGATCATGGTGACATGGTCTGCAATTTGAGGAAGCCACTGTATGGATTAAAGCAAGCCCCAAGAGCCTGGTATGAAAGATTGGATAAGCATCTTTTGAAGATTGGTTTCAACAAAGGTACTGCTGATAGTAACTTATATTTCAAAATTGATCGTGAAAACATCTTGATTGTTGAAGTATTTGTTGATGATATCATCTTTGGAGGAAGAGATAGTATGTGTAAAACTTTTGTAAATCAAATGAAAAGTGAGTTTGAGATGTCTATGCTTGGTGAAATGAATTTCTTCTTGGGTCTACAAATTACTCAAACAAAGAAAGGAATCTTTATTTCTCAGACCAAATATGGGAAAGAATTGTTGAAGAAATTTGGGATGGAAGATTCAAAGCCAATGAATACTCCCATGGCAACCGGATGTAAGTTGAGAAAAGATGACGACTCTCCTAAGGTAGACCAGACAAAGTATAGATCAATGATTAGAGGATTGTTGTATCTCACTCAAACTAGACCAGATATTATGCAAGCTACTGGTCTTGTTGCTAGATCCCAAGCTGATCCCAGAGAATCTCATGTCATGGCAATCAAGAGGATCTTTAGATATCTAAAAGGAACAATTGAGTATGGTTTCTGGTATCCTAGAGATCATGATTTTTCTCTTCATGCATATACAGACACAGATTGGGTAGGAGATGTGGATGATCAGAAGAGTACCAGTGGTGGAGCATTCTTTTTGGGAAAGAGATTGGTTTCTTGGCTAAGCAAGAAACAAGAGGCAATATCCCTGTCTACAACTGAAGTAGAATACATAGCAGCAGTAGGTAGTTGCACTCAAGTGTTGTGGATGAAGCAGATGCTAAGAGATATTAAAGTAGAGTATGAGGAGCCTATCACAATCTTCTGTGATAATTCAATTGCACTTAATATATCTAAGAATCTGGTGTTGCATTCTAAGACTAAGCATATATCTATCAAGTTTCACTTTTTGAGAGAGCAAGTGAACAAGAATGAAGTTAGATTGGAGTTTGTGCCCTCCAAGGATCAGATTGCAGATATCTTTACTAAACCTCTTCCTAAGGACTCTTTTGAGTATCTCAGGGAGAAGTTAGGGGTTATTGCCCCTCTGATGATGAACTAAGGTGCACTGAGGTGCATCAGTCTGGTGGATATCACAGTCATATCTTGTGATCCAAATTGATGGGAGCTGCTATTCAGGGGGAGCAACAGGTATGATTCTATAGTGTTGGAATTACAAGTATGAGCCCTTTTCCATTGATGTTAAAGGGGGAGAGAAGACATGTGAAAAAAAAGTGGTTGATGATCAAAGGGGGAGTAGTAAAGGAAGAGAAGACATGTGAATGGTTGTTGCTGATAGAGGGAGTTGTGACAGTAAGGAAAAGTTCTTGTCTTGATGGTTTTTCACATCATATGTTGCCATCAATGACAAAGGGGGAGATTATTGCAAGTATGGGCCTAACCGGTGTTGTCATTGATGTTAACATACTCATGTTGCATTGATGAGAAGGATTGAATGAGTAGAGAAGAGAAATGGAGACAGTGAAGTGGAGATCCCATCTAAGATGCAGATCAGAGGTTACAGTTCAAAGGGTTTTTAGATATGAGTCTTGAGATGATCCAGTCAAGTTTTCAAAGGTTCACATGAAGATCTGAAGAAGTTATGGCTGCTCAAGTAGAACTAGCTCCAGCAGATGTTCAGAGGTGACAGAGTGACATAGATAGGTCCGGTGAGATCTGGTAATGCATTATCCCATTCTGCGGATTTGAGGGAGTGTTGAGGACGTCCGTGTGAAGTGTCAACTTGATTCATTCATGGTTTGAAGGTTCGGAAGAACCTATTCCTTTGTGACAGTAATGACAGACTGTGTTCTTAAAGCTCCAGATGAAGGAGAGAAGAATTCCATCAAGCAGATGAATTGTGGATGTTCTTAAGTGATTTAGGAAAGGTTGGGGTGATCTTTGGATTGTGTCCAGTTCACGTTGGTGGTCCGCATTGAAGTTAGAGTGTACATTTGAAGAATAACCACTAGATGATGGTGTTCTTCCTGAGACTGGCCGACCGAATGTATTACACATCTTGCGGATGTTCTTGTAGATGTTTTTCGAGTTAGATGATTGTTCCTAAGTCGATGCCTTGTATAAATAAGGGATTGTGAAGTCTTTCCAAAGTGTGTGTGTGTGTGTGTGTGTGTGTGTGTGTGTGTGATGAGTGTGTGGTAGCGAGGAGGAGAGTGAAAGGAAGAGCAGAAGTATTGGGCTTAAATAGAACTGATTCAAGCATGGTAAAGATGCTATTCTCTAGTTCATGTATGTGACATTCATTCCTTTGTAGACAATGTGTCTCTTGTAGGCAGTGAGCCTCTTGTGAGCAGTGTGCTCTGGCAGTGAGCCCTAATTGGCATGTGCAATTTTGTTATTTCTATTCTTCTAACAAAGAATACAATCTTAGGTTAATCACCCCATGGTTTTTCCCTTAACCAGGTTTTCCACGTCAAAATCTTGGTGTCTTATGTGTTGATGTGTTTCTAATTTTGATTTGAATGCATTATGATTCATGATTAATATTATGCTAATCACTAAAGAAGATTTAAGTGTTTAATTGGAGAAAGTTTTGCACAACTGATTCACCCCCCTCTCAGTTGTGTGCCCTAAGTCTAACAGAAATGTGCCAGATCAGTATATTGTACCTAACCGGAACTAAAATCCTGCATGCATAGATTTTGTTCATTAGTTCAAGCACCTCGGTATCATCTGTAAGCATTTGTAGACTGTAAGTCTCTTGTAGGCAGTGGGCCTTTTGTGAGCAGCGTGCTCAGGCAATGAGCCCTAATTGGCAAGTGTCAAATTTGTACTCTTTATTCTTTTAATAGAGAATACAATCTTGGGTTAGTCACCTCGTGGTTTTCCCTTAATAGGGTTTCCATGTAAAAATCCTTGTGTTATGTGTTAATTTCTTTTTTAGCTCTTATGATTGCCTTGCTTTGGTATAACATTAAATTATAAGATAAGAAAAGAAAAGAAAAATAGAAAAGTTATAAGATAACTGATTCACCCCCCCTCTCAGTTATCTGCATTGTTTCCAACAATAGTGTCATTTAAATAATAGGTATATTATTGTTTATATACTTATTTATTTAATAACTTTGAAGTGCTTAAATTTTAAAACTCAGTATAAATTTAAGATGGTTAAGTCTTGAAAGACTCCCATCGTATTCTCCCCTATATGCTAGGAGGAGTGGGAGGGAGCAATAGCTCCATAACTCCTACATTTGAGCTCTCAAGACCATGCATGGTTGAGAGAAGGTAGGGAATAGTTAATGCAACTATTTTTTTGTAACTGATAGGGAGTATGTTTTAATAGTAGAGATTAGAGAGAAAAGCATATCTCTTTTGGATCGACAGATTAGAGAGGATAGAAGAAGCTCAAAGAAAGTATATTGAATTCGCAATAAGGGTAGGTATGTCAATAATAATATTGTTCATATGAAAATAAGTTTATTTTATGTATTCATTTATTGTATTTGTGTATCTCAAGAGGCTCCAGACATTAAAGGAAACAATGATAATCTGTGACAAAATGAAGCCTTTGTATATATTAACAAGTAATGATATTGGTAAGCGAATACCATTGGTACGACATTCGATTGAGGATATACACCTATAGTATGTTGTTCTAGAAAAGTATAATGAATTTAAATAACAATCTTCTTTTCTTATAATTGGCCTATAGATTGATAAGAATATCTAAGTTAAAAAATCTAATTACCAGAGTTAGAACAGAGAATAAAATCCCTGGGAAATGCTTCACCCAGAATGGTAATTCAGCTGATATTGCATCAATTATAGGGTAAGAAGACACACTAGGTTCGTATGAATCCTATCCTTTGATCATTTTATGAATCATGTCCTAGTCTAGTCAAGAAATAGTAAAAAGGAATCTATAAACAATAAATATGAAATGTGTATTTTAGGTTTCGCTATTCAGATAAGATCATTGTTATGCTAACCCTAGACCAGGATATGCTATTGTTTAAGACTGGTGTATTTGAATTGTAGGATACAATGTCTCATCGACAGATAGAAAAGTGGGATGTCGAGTTCAAGATCCCCATGTTCCCTAAAATGCACAGTGTGTATTGAAAGTTGGGCCATCAAGAGGATACCCATTTGGGTAATACAAGCCTAGAAGAATTCATAACAAGAATTGATGCTAGGGAAGATAACCCTATCTTGTAAAATATAGTAGCATCTAGCTTGTTCCATGTGGTTGGATTTCCATACTCAATAAAGGATTTCAAGCTCATGGTGGAATGTGCATAGAACTATGACATCAATACCAGAAAGGTGGAGAAACAGGAGAGGCACTATGTCAATCTCTTAGTGGATGGCATTGCAGAGATGCTGCATCTTCTAGTAACACCAAATATGTATGTACCAGATTTCAATGCCTTGGCCAAAGAATATGAGTCTAATGATAAAAAATGTAGAAAGGTCATCTATAAGGGATGGAGAAGCCCAGATAACATAGGCAGGGCAGTTGCCAAAACGGCAGTGCATTTGTACAAATTTGACTTCAATGAGGAAGTCTAATATATAATGTGTTTGCTTAACTGAATGAATGGCCTAATCAATTGCGGGACATTTGAACCATGGATGTTCGGGCTCATCAGGATGGTGTTGAAATACAAGCTAGAGAATGCAAAGGCCCAGTGGGCCAAGATCATTAGTGAAACCATACATGATCAAATGATCAAGTGGAAAGAAAATAAGATTTCAATTTTTAGAATGACTCCATATCTTGTGTATGCATGTGTGGCCAAAGGCACATTTGATGCATTGCAGACTATGCAGAAGTTGGAAAATTTCCTAATGAGAAGATTCCTTAGGAGTATTATCCCCAAATGGAAAGGAGATTATCCATCCAGAATTACAAGCTTGTAAATGATGCATTCATAATGCATATAGCTAGACTACTGGATGGAGATATATCAAGAGGTTCTTAGTTGTTTCCATAGAATCAATCAAGCAATATAGCTCATGGTTTATCTAGGCCAAAACTTATTCATATATTAGGATGGAAGGTTTCAGTGGAAAGCCTTATATGCTACCAAGATATAATTTGAATAAGGTGGTGCTACTAGAAATGATGAGGCAACAACTGCCTATATTTGAATTATCCAAAGTTAAAGAAGGAAGCCCTTAAAGAAATTTCCTCATTGATATCAACTGGTTCCTTGTTGGATCCATAGAAAATGCAAGGAAAGTAGAAGAAGATTTCAAAAACTTGAATTTAAATTTGTTTCCTCTTGGTGGAGATTATGATCCATATCATAGGATAGAGAAAAGTTTCAACAAGAAATATAAACATAGTGTCCACCTAGAGGACTATTGGGCAAACTGTGATGATGATCTTGAGGCATGAAGAAGAGAGTACCAGAGACTGACTCTAGATCAAATGAGGATGATAGGAAATCCTGAGGTACCTCCTCAAATTAAAAGGATGATGATGATCTCATGGATCTTGAATATGAAGAGCAAAAGATATATAATGATACAATATCCTCTCTATATTTAAAACAAAAGGAGGAAACATCCATTGATGTCCTTACAACCAAAGTCATGGCGAGGACAAAGAACTGGGTTGATAAGCAAATTAGTGAATTGAAAAGGAAGGTATAGTAATCACTTCTGAGAAGAAGAAGATGAAAGAAAGAGAAGAGCCAGGTTTTGATGATTTCTTGGTAAGGAAAAGACAAATTCATGAATCAAAAGTAGTAGAACCAAGTTCATCCCGAGGTGTAGAACAACTCACTACTGAATGGATTTCATTAGCATATGCACCACCCTCACCTCCTAAGGACACCCCACTAAAAGATATTTCTATATCTACACCCAAAGTAGTTACCACACAAGGGGAGACTTCCAAAGATGTAGAACAAAGTCCAGTGAGGACTATAGTTGATGAGGAGGGTAGTGAGGATGAAATAGGGGAGATGCATGTCCAAACATTGATAAGAAAGAGAGATGATTTATTACAAGGTGGAAAGGAACCCAGGCTCTCCAAATATCAGAGTTCACACATGAGGGGCACTCTTTCACTAGAGAAAGTTGTGGTATCTAGATCGGCTGATCCAACTGAAAGTGTAGTTAATCAGTTATAACATGATGTCCCCGTGGAGACTATAATAAAAGTAAAGACTGAAATGGCAGAGGAGATGAAGAATAAACTCCAAAAGGAATAGACGACTGGGCCCCTTCCACTAAGTTCCACCATTTACCTAATTGAATAAAATGAACTAGTCAAAGATATCACTAATCATCCCATTAAAACCATGTTGTAGCATACAGAAGCAATGGATAAGGATGATATAGTAAAAGAAACACATGATGAAAGAAAAGAAAGGGAAGAAATGTTAGACTTAGGGCACACAACTGAGAGGGGGGGTGAATCAGTTGTGCAAAACTTTCTCCAATTTACACACTTAAATCCTCTTAGTGATTAGTAGTCTATTAAACATAAAACATAACGCATTCAAATCAAAAGCAGAAACTCATCAACACATAAGACACCAAGATTTTGACATGGAAAACCCGGTTAAGGGAAAAACCACGGGGTGATCAACCTAAGAATGTATTCTCTGTTAGAAGAATAGAAAGAACAAAATGACACTTGCCAATTAGGGCTCACTGCCCAAGCACACTACTCACAAGAGGCTCACTGCCTACAAGAGACACACTATCTACAAAGAAATAAGTATCACCTTCATGAACTAGAGAATAGCATCTTCACCATGCTTGAATCAGTTCCATTTAAGCTCAATACTTATGCTTTGCCTTTCGCACTTCTCCTCTCTACCACACACTCATCACCACAAGACACACTTTGGAAAGACTTCACAATCCCTTATTTATACAAGGCATCAACTTAGGAATAATCATCTAGGTCGGCAAACATCTACAAGATCATCCGTGAGACGTGTAATACATCTGGTCAGCCAGTCTTAGGAAGAACACCATCATCCAGTGGTTATTCTTCAAATGCGCATTCTAACTTCAATGCAAACCACCAACATGAACTGGATACAATCCAAGGATCACCACAACATTTCCTGAATCACTTGAGAACATCCACACTTCATCTGCTTGCTGGAATTCTCCTTTCCTTCATCCGAAGCTTTAAGAACACAGTCTGTCATTACTATCACAAAGGAATAGGTTCTTCTGGACCTTTAAACCATGAACCAATCGAGTTGACACTTCATACGGACATCCTCAACACTCCCTCAAATCCATAGAATGGGATAGTGCATTACCGGATCTCACCGGACCTATCTGTGTCACTCTGTCACCTCTAAACACTTGCCGGAGCTGGTTCTACTTGAGCAGCCATAACTTCTTCATAACTTCATGTGGACCTTTGAAATCTCTATTGGATCACCTATAGACACATATCTACAAACCCTTTAATCTGCATCCTCTAATCATCATCCTATCTTGGACTTTTGTCTTACAGTCATCACTATTCTTCACTATTCCTAATTGAGACTAATTTTCTCAATATGCTCAGCCCGCAGCTCATCCAAACCTTATCATTAATGCAATAGGAGTATGTTGACATCAAAGATAACACTGGTTAGGCCCATACTTGCAACAATCTCACCCTTTGTCATTAATGGCAACATATGATGTGAAAAACCATCAAGACAAGAACTTCTCCTTACTATCACAACTCCCCCTATCAACAGCAACCATTCACATGTCTTCTCTCCCCCTTTGACATCAATGGCAAAGGGCACATACTTGCAATTTCACCACTTTAGAATCATACCTACTGATCCCCCTGAGTAGTAGCTCCCATCAATCTAGATCACAAGATATGACTGTGATATCCACCAAACTAATGCACCTTAGTGCACCTTAGTTCATCATCGGAGGTGCAATAACCCCTAACTTCTCCCTGAGATACTTAAAAGAGTCCTTAGGTAGAGGTTTAGTAAAGATATCTACAGTTTGACCCTTAGAGGATACAAACTCCAATATGACTTCATTCTTGTTCACTTTCTCTCTTAAAAAATGAAACTTGATAGATATGTGCTTAGTCTTAGAATGCAACACCGGATTCTTAGATATATTTATTGCACTTGAATTATCACAGAAGATTGTGATAGGCTCCTCATACTCTACTTTAATATCTCTTAGCATCTACTTCATCCACAACACTTGAGTGCAACTACCTGCTGCTGCTATGTATTTTGCTTCAGTGGTAGACAGGGATATTGCCTCTTGCTTCTTGCTTAGCCAAGAAACCAATCTCTTTCCCAAAAAGAAAGCTCCACCACTGGTACTCTTCCGGTCATCCACATCTCTTGCCCAATCAGCATCTGTATATACATGAAGAGAGAAATCATGATCTCTAGGATACCACAGACCATACTCAACTATCCCTTTTAGATATCTAAATATCCTCTTGATTTCCATGACATGGGATTCTCTAGGATCATCTTGGAATCTAGCAACAAGACCAATAGCTTGCATAATATCTGGTCTAGTTTGAGTGAGATACAACAATTCTCCAATCATTGATCTCTACTTTGTTTGGTCTACCTTAGGAGAGTCATCATCTTTGCTCAACTTACATCTGGTTGCCATGGGAGTATTCATTGGCTTTGAATCTTCCATCCCAAATTTCTTCAACAGTTCTTTCACATATTTGGTCTGAGAAATGAAGATTCCTTTCTTTGTTTGAGTAATTTGTAGACCCAAGAAGAAATTCATTTCACCAAGCATAGACATCTCAAACTCACTTTTCATTTGATTTGCAAAAGTTTTACACATACCATCTCTTCTTCCAAAGATGATATCATCAACAAATACTTCAACAATCAAGATGTTTTCATGATCAATTTTGAAATATAAGTTATTGTCAGCAGTACCTTTGTTGAAACCAATCTTCTAAAGATGCTTGTCCAATCTTTCATACCAGGCTCTTGGGGCTTGCTTTAATCCATACAATGCCTTCTTCAACTTGCATACCATATCACCATGATCAGACAATTGAAATCCATCTGGTTGCGCTATATACACTTCTTCCAAGTCACCATTTAGAAAGGCAGACTTGACATCCATCTGATATACCTTGGAATCCTTGAAGGCAGCAAAGGCAAGGAATAATCTGACTACTTCAATTCTTGCCACCGGAGCAAACGTTTCTTCAAAATCAATTCCTTCTATTTGAGAGTAGCCCTTGTAGACCAATCTGGCTTTATTTCTGATTACTTCACCAACTTCATTTAATTTGTTCCGGAAGACCCATTTGGTTCCAATCACATTCTTGTTTCTAGGTCTGGGAACAAGATCCCAAGTTTGATTTTTCTCAATTTGCATCAACTCTTCCTCCATTGCTTTGGTCTAGTTTTCATCATTACAGGCTTCATTTATTGTCTTAGGTTCAATCTTTGAAATCAGACAATATTCATCTGAATTTTGAACAATTTTCCTTCTAGTTTGCACACCTTTGCTTTTGTCACCTATGATCTGATCTTTAGAGTGGTTCAGTCTTACATACCTTGGAACTTTGCAAGTTTCTTGCACTTCTACTTCTTGATCAAGCTCATTCAGACCTATCCCTTCTTCCTGATTTACCAGATCAGTTTGAATCTGACTTTCAGAAGAGGATTGAACTCCTTGAACCAGAACACCATTTTGATCATCTTCATCATATTCATAAAACCTTGAGGGTTTCTCTATTCCCTCATCAACCTTCACATTTGTACTTTCTATTATCTTTCTTAGTCTCTTGTTATAACACCGGTATGCTTTGCTTTGAGTAGAGTAACCCAAGAATATTCCTTCATCACTTCTAGCATGAAACTTGCCTAGATCTTCATCTCTTTTGATGTAACATTTGCTACCAAAGACTCTGAAATATCTTATAGTAGGAGTAATGCCAAACCAAAGTTCATAAGGGGTCTTACTGGTATTGCTTCTGATTTGAACTCGATTGAGAGTATAGACTGCAGTGCTGACAGCTTCTCTCCAATAGATCTGAGGAACATTTGCTTCCATCATCATGGTCCTAGATGCTTCCTGGATGGTCCGGTTCTTTCTCTCTACTACTCCATTCTACTATGGAGTCCTAGGAGTAGACAACTATCTCTTAATTCCATGTTTCTCACAGAACTCTATGAACTCACCGGATGTGAATTCTCCACCTCTATCAGACCTCAGACATTTCAACTTTAATCCTGTTTCATTCTCTACCATAGCCTTGAATATTTTGAATTTCTCAAGAGCTTCTGATTTCTCCTTTAGAAAGGTTACCCACATCATCTGGGAATAGTCATCAATTAGCAGCATGAAGTATCTATCACCTTAAATACTCCTGGTTCTTGCCGGACCACAAAGATCAGTGTGAATTAAGTCCAATAATCCAGTAGAGGATAGTTCCTTGCTTTTGAATGTGACTCTACTTAGCTTACCCAACTAAAATTCCTTGCACAAGCTGTTAGTAGGTTTCACCAATTTTGGAAGATCTCTTACAGCCTGAGTATTGCTTATCTTGATGATATTATCAAAATTTACATGACACATGTTTCTATGCCATAACCAACTCTGATCAACTTGAACAAATAAGTAGTTTTTACCAATACCAACCAAGTGGAAGATATTACCTTTAGTTTGAGTACCAAGTGCAATCTTTGTTCTAGAACTTTCAAAGATTTTTGCATTTTCCATCCTTGAATTAGAGATCATAGCCTTTGTCCAGCAACTATCCAACACTAAGAAGATTGTGCTTCAAACCTTCAACATACGGTACATTACCAGTTTTGTTTCTTCCATCAAAAGAAATAGTTCCTCTTCCTCTGATTCTACCAGTAGAATTGTCACCAAACTTTACCACTCCTCCTTCATACCTTTCCAAATCTACAAACTTATTTTTGTCACCTATCATATGGTGAGAGCATCCACTGTCAATGACCCAATCATCCTTCTCTTCAATTTGGGCAGCCAGAGCTCTTTCCACAGTCTTAAGATTGACAGATACAGAGGACATTGGATCTTCTTCCTTGATGGAAATGAACACCCATTCATTTATGGATTTGTTTCCTATCTCTGATTCATCATCTATTATTCCTTCATTATCATCATCTTCATGTGCATAGTAACAGTTCTTTTGGAACTTTGGCTTGTTAGGATTTTTCCTTGAAAATCTTTTCGGACACCTTGAGGCAAAATGACCAATCTTATTGTATTTAAAACACTTAAAAGGTAATTTTCCTTCATACCTACCAGATCCTCTTGGCAGCCTCTTTGCAATAAGGGCTTCAAGTTGAGCAGTTTCTACTTCTTCTTCTTCTAGATCTTTTCTTGCTTTTTCATACCATGACAATTTCCTTGAAGAATTCTCTCCCAGATCAAACCTCTGTTTACCTTTAACAGAGGCACTGGCTTTGAATGCAGATTCAATCTTGGGGGGGTCATCTCCAAACGCTGTCATTTCAAATGTAGCCAATTTCCCAGCCAATTGATCTCTTGTGATAGTTGTATGGGCTTTGAATTCTTCAATGGCAACAGCCTTGATTTTGTAAGAAGCAGGAAGGGATCTGAGAATTTTACCAACAATCTCATTTTCATACAAGACTCCACCAGCATTTCTAATTCCACAAACTAGCTCATTCACTCTTAGCATAAAAGTAGTAATATTTTCATCATCTCTCATCTTTAATTTTTCAAATTTCCCTTTTAGACTCTGTAACCTTGCACATTTAACATACTGGTCTCCTTCATGCAAAAGTTCCAGTTTATTCCAAATCTCAAAGGCAGTTTGTAGGTCAATAACATTTGAGAGCTCTAAATTAGATAATGCACTTAGAAGAGCCTCTTTGGTCCGTAGATTATTTTCAGCATCTGTGATTTCATTTAGGGTTGTCAGACCACCCTGTGGAGGTACATATGCTTTTGTAACCATGGACCAGTACGCCATTCCCATACACTGCAAGTGATATTTCATGTGACTTTTCCAAAGAGCAAAGTTGGTTCCATCAAACTTTGGACTATCCTTCTTGTAAGACGACATCCTGGATCTCCTCAAGTGGTTAAGCTCCTTTTAGAGGAACTTGGCTCTGATACCAATTGTTAGACTTAGGGCACACAACTGAGAGGGGGGGTGGATCAGTTGTGAAAAACTTTCTCCAATTTACACACTTAAATCCTCTTCGTGATTAGTAGTATATTAAACATAAAACATAATGCATTCAAATCAAAAGAAGAAACTCATCAACACATAAGACAGCAAGATTTTGACGTGGAAAACACGGTTAAGGGAAAAACCACAGGGTGATCAACCCAAGAATGTATTCTCTGTTAGAAGAATAGAAAGAACAAAATGGCACTTGCCAATTAGGGCCCACTACCCGAGCACACTGCTCACAAGAGGCTCACTACCTATAAGAGATACACTATCTACAAAGAAATAAGTATCACCTTCATGAACTGGAGAATAGCATCTTCACCATGCTTGAATCAGTTCCATTTAAGCCCAATACTTCTACTCTACCTTTCACACTTCTCCTTGCTACCACACACTCATCACCGCAAGACCCACTTTGGAAAGACTTCATAATCCCTTATTTATACAAGGCATCAACTTAGGAATAATCATCTAGGTCGCCAAACATCTACAAGATCATTCACAAGATGTGTAATACATCCGGTCGACCAGTCTCAGGAAGAACACCATCATCCAGTGGTTATTCTTCAAATGAGCACTCTAACTTCAATGCACACCACCAACATGAACTGGATATGATCCAAGGATCACCACAACCTTTCCCGAATCACTTGAGAACATCCACACTTCATCTGCTTGTTGGAACTCTCCTTTCCTTCATCTGGAGCTTTAAGAACACAGTTTGTCATCACTGTCACAAAGGAATAGGTTCTTCCAAATGTTCAAACCATGAACCAATTGAGTTGACACTTCATACGGATGTCCTCAACACTCCCTCAAATCTGTAGAATGGGATAGTGCATTACCGGATCTCACTGGACCTATCTATGTCACTCTGTCACCTCTAAACACCTGTCAGAGCCAGTTCTACTTGAGTGGCCATAACTTCTTCATAACTTCATGTGAACCTCTGAAATCTCTACTGGATCACCTATAGACACATATCTACAAACCCTTTAATCCGCATCCTCTAATCATCATCCTATCTTGGACTTTTGTCTTACAGTCATCACTATTCCTGATTGAGACTAATTTTCTCAATATGCTCAGCCCACGGCTCATCCAAACCTTATCATTAATGCAATAGGAGTATGTTGACATCAATGACAACACCGGTTAGGCCCATACTTGCAACAAGAAACTCCTGAGGTGGAAGTACATATGGGATCTTTTGACACATTAATTGAAAATGTTACTAGTCCAGCTATGGTGGACATGACTTATGTCCCAGAAGAAGGAAATAAAGAAGAAGAGGTCATCAGATTTGATCCATCTCAAAAGGGGACTGTTCCCATGGAGATAGATAATGAAGGTGATGATGTGCAAGAAAAAATGGCACAATAGGATGTCCCAATGGATAAACCTAAACAAGAGAAAGTAGTTGAACCACCTACAACTACAGGAGGAAAAGATGATGGACATAAAGAAGATAGCCATCAGGATGAAGAAGAGAATAATGGTCAAGAGTCTAAAATTGATGACATTCCAAAAGAACATGGTGGTGCAATACCAGATAACCAACCTCCTCCAGAACAAAGGCAAGAGGAGCAGCGGCATGAGGAGGAAGATCTGGATGCTAGGGATGGACATCAGGAGGATGTACAAGATCCAAAGTATTAGGAAAAGGAACAAGATAAAGGAATTCAAGATGCTCAAATTGAACAACCAGATCAAGATAAAGGATCACAATCTAATGTTTTGGCTTTGGTTTCCTCAAAGGTAAGCCAAGAAGAAGTACGATAGGTACCCTTTGACTTTAAATCTTTGTTTACCATTGATTCTACCAAGAGAGTCTCCAGCATCAAAAGAGATTCAAAAATTGGAAAGAGGATAGTCCAAATTATTGTGCCCCCGGTTGATAAGGCCAAAAGAGAAATTAGGCTAGATGAATTCTACATGACCCAAGTTGACTTGTTTCATGCTACCATAGAATAGGAAATACAAGAACACTTCAAAAGCATTGATGCAATAGTGACGAAGTTGAAGAAGCTCAAGGCTAGAAAGAAAGAGCTGAAGGAGAAAAACATACAATTGTAGTAGTTTATTCAAGGGTTGGTAAAGTCAGACACCTTGGCATCTACCTTATAGGCTACTGAGAAGCCAATGACATTAACTTTAATAAGTGAAGTAGAGATAACTAGTCTAGATATTCAGAAACATCAAGCTCACATAATGGACAAATGGTTCTCTAAATTCATGACCTCTAGAGAACAGGTAATAAGGATGTCCATATCCAATTGGGACATATTGTCCAAGTTAAAGGAGACCATTGATTCTTTGAAGAGTGAATTCACTCAATGAATACGAAAGTGTAATTATACAATGGCCAGACTCAAAAGGGCCAAGGATATGACAAATGATGAACTACTGAAGAATAAGATTGTTACTAATGTAAATTTTCCACTTATGGGGACTTGGATAATAGAGATATATTATGAACTAAATGTATTGAAATATAACATGAATAAAGTGACAAACATTCAAACCAAGGTTCATGATTTGTTAGCTGAAGAATTAAGAGTAATGGAAGAGCTAATGGATGATGCTATAATAGTAGAAGTAGTGCTATAGTTAGATGAAGCCATCTAGATGTTCAAAGACAAATTTAAAGAAGTAGCTGATGACCCTAAGGAGCTATTCACTATGGATGTAATGGATGAAATGGCTAAACTAAATGTGAAAGTGAAGACATTCAGTAAAGAAGTAGACAAAATGACATCCATGGCGGGACCTTTGGATGAATAGATAGAGGCATTGAAATATGCCAAATTGAGAGCTACCACAATAAGCAAATTCCAGGTAGACACTTTTGTGCAAGATTATGATGATTATAAGAAAACAAACATAGGGAGGTAGGCACATGAAGAGGATCCACTTGCATAAAGAAGGAATTGCATTATGGGCTTTCCAATGCATTTGGTTATCTTAATAATTACATTCTGACCAGATGGAGTGTGATGCAGTCAAGGTAGGAGGGTCTGGTGAGGGACTGTCCAACCTTTAGCTTTATCCAAACAAGACCATGAACATAATAGATATGCAATAGAAGCTAAATGTTAAATAGCAGAAGATAAAAGATATTCATGAACACAACACAAGATTTATCCTAGGAAAACCCTAATAGGGAAAAACCTAGCCTTCAAAGCTCATTCTTCATATATATTTGATCTCAAAACACATTACACATGCCTCAAGGGCTTTATAAGTGTTAGGCCACATCCCAAGGATTACAAACAATTCATATAACAACTCTATTTCATGATTTCTTTCTTCTACAACTCAATTCTCTGCTCTACAACTCTTTCTGCTTCCTACTCTACTTTCTACTCTATTTTGTTGCTCCTCTGGATCAAAACAACTTTAGATCTTGCTTCATATCTTCATGCTATTGATCACTTCCTCACTACTTATTTGTAACAAATTATTATCTTTCATTTATATCCTCTACAAACCTTTGGATTATCATCAAGTTGGCCTAATTGTAATGGTTAGCTTATGTAACATGTGCACAAAATAGATCGAGCCTAAACCTAAGGCACTGCTCCACAAATGCATAGAACTCCATGCAAACCTCATTGAAGGTCAGCCAGGTCCTTAAACTTCATCAACCAATTCTTATTTTCACTCCGCAAGTCACGGGAATGATCTGCAAGCTGATTCCACTTCACTAAACACAGTCGGCTCTGTTATGTCAGAACAGTCAATCTTCAAATAGTGATAACTTTCTAGAATCAAATCCAAGCAATTTGAATTCTTGATATGTTGTAATTGACTATGTCTAGGTACTAATTTTCAGATCTATAGCCTCTCATACTTAAATACTAGAACTCTCTGAGGTCGCTCTCTCTACAATCTGCAACTTCACTATTAACTATTTCAATGTTTTGAATTCTTTTGGATGCTCCTGCATTAGACTCTCGGCGTTATTTGAAAAGTGAGCCTCATCACTTTGGTCTGAATTATGTTAGATTCAAGGTTTAGTGATCTATTTTTAGGTACTTACAACGGCCTCAAGGTCGGTGGTCTATTCAAGTCCACCCTGCACAACTGCCTCAAAAGTAATCTAGTTTTGGTGATCTACTTGCAAGCCTTGCACTGCCTCAATGTTCGGTGGTCTGAGCAAGTCTTCTCTGCAAGTTGCTCAAGATCTATGTTTGTTTCAACCAATAAAGAGTCAATCAATACCAATATGCATCCTCTAGAACAATAAAGATACATTCTTCTCTGCAACTCTGCCTAAGTCCAGGTTCTTGTCACAATTTCCTCTGCACTCATCAAAATCTCCCAGTTTCCTCTTTGCATACACCTTCCTTTTACTCATCTCTATTTCTTTATCCATATTTACTTCACTCCAGTATATCATCTTTCTCTTCTAGTAGAATATCTTGTCATTCCCTCTTTTCTGCAACATGAATCTCCTTTCTCTACTATATTTCACACTTGTTCATACAAACTTTCTCTATACTACTTTCTCAGATGTTCAATCTACAACATAATTCTCCTTAAGATCAATGCTTCTCCTTCTTCTGGTTTCTTTATTATACTCAATGATTCAAAAGGTTCTTCTTCTTCCTCTGCATAAACTATCTCTACATCATTCTCTTCTAGTTCTTCTGTCAAACTTAGTGATTCCAAGGGTTCTTCTTCTTCTGCATGAATCATCTTTGTATTAACAGACTCTTCATCCTCTGCACAAACTATCTCTAAATTATGTACTTCTTTTCCTTCATTAGCCTCTTTGGTAACATGTTCTTATTGACTTTCACTGCTTGATTCTTTTCTCCTCCAAACTTGAAAATATGTTCCCCTTCTAAATGGTCTTCTATCAAATCCTCTTTTATCTCTTCTGTATCCTTCACTGTGATAAGAATTGTGACTCTTGTCATTTCTCCCTCTGTAGTTTGAATTACTGTCCTTGTTCTTCTCTGCATAAGGTCTTCTATCTCTGCAACCTGATCCGACATATGAATACTTCAGTCTATACCTCCCTCTAAACATATAGGTGTAGACACCTAAAATTGACTTGCTCTGCAAACCAATTTATCCCGCCTGTTAATTGAATAAATTCAATTAATCCCTAACCATCTGTCTATCCCTTGTGATCAATTAACTTACTTAATTTATCACTTTTACCTTACAACTATATCCTCATTTGATTAAATAAATATTCACAATATTTATTTAGTTAAATTGTCCTTTTCCCTAATCCTCATTAATTAGATAAATCATGGTTATCTAGTTGATCTAGCCTACTAATTGACCTACCCTAACCTACCCTAGCCTACATCATCCTAGCCCTAGGATCAATTAAGCAAAACCTCTATTTAATTAGTCCTAAACTCTCATTTGGGTGGTCAAACCTAGTTTAACACCCTTCCCCACATCCCCCAAATTAAAAATTGAAATAAATCACACATCACATTTACTTCTCTTACAAACCCCTTACCTCACCCATCCTCATTCATTACCTCTTATCCCCAAATGAATTCTTAATTCATTTCCCATTCCCCAAATGAATTTTTAATTCATTTTCCATTCCTTCACACCCATACCTCATTTATCACCCCTTTTCCCAAAATGAATAAAAGATTTACTTTTATTCCTAGCCCTTGATCTCATCTTTCAATCCTCACCCTCCATCCTCATTTCCAAAATTCTATAAACAAGTCCCATCTCTAAGCCATTTAGAGAGACTTTTTCATGCATTAAACCTCTACCAAAATCTCTCCACAATCTCCTCATCATACCATCATAATGCCAAAATTATCCCTCATCTCCATCTAATCTATCAATCCCCATCTCATCTACATTGTGTTGAAAAGCATTGAGCAATCCACATCTACACACTAGTCATGGGTAAAATTTGAGGAGCTCGTGGGTACAACTCCTTCCCTCTTGGATTTGTGAGTTCATTATGAAGGTATAATCGTGTATTTTTGCATTTGATTCATAAATTTAATCTTCATTTTGTCCTCACTAATCACAACAAGTAACATGTTTCCATTCCTGTCCATCAATCCATCCATAGTTCTTTTGTATACAACTTGTCATAGGCTTTCTTCTCTTTAACTTATTCCAACACAACTTTTCAAAATGGTTCCTCAATCCACATAACTTACAAGGGTGTATATCCCAACAAGATTCCTCTTCATGCCCATGCCTATTACAATGTGAACAAAACATACCTTTTCTTCTTTGATTTGATTTAAAGTTTGCCATAACCTCCTTAGCTCTGTCACATCCAATCCCTTCACTTCTTGATTTGATCACTGGTTCAATAGGTTCTATAATTCCTTGCTGCTACTTTCTCAATCCTTGTCCTTCATATCCCATTCTTTGCATGATTTTGAAACCAATACCATCACCAACCACTCCAGGCTTAGTCACATTGTCATCTTCATCATCACTTTCTAAAGAAACTTCTGCTACATCACACAATACAGGCTTAGATATCAAATTTTCATTCTCTTTTATACATGCTACAAGTGACTACTCTAACTGATTAACTTGTTCTTTCAAATCTGATATTTCATTCTTTTGTAAACTATTTTCTTTCTTCAATTCTTCCAAACTTTCTTTTAGATTTCTGTTCCTTTCTTCCATATTTCCAAACAACTTGAATCCTTCTTCCAATTCTGCAAATTTCTTTTCAACATCTTCAAACAATTTCAGCTCTACCTCTAGGTCTTCATTTCTGCTTCTTACATCTTCTAGTTCTTCTTCAAGGGCATCCAACTTGTCTACTCCTAGTTCTTTCATCTTCTCCAATAATTCTGCATTATACTTCTGGATTTCGCATAGTTATCTTCCAAAATATCCTTTTTGCACATTAGGGTTTCATTTTCTTTCTTCATCCTCTTTCCAATCTTCCTCATTGTAACAAATCAAATAAACAACTTAATTTTGAAAAGCTTACTCTAATCCTTGCCTTGATCTTTCTTCTATGATGATTTATGTATACTCTAGGGTTTCACACAACATTTTATCAGATTTGCCTTTTTCTAACAGATTCACAACCAACCCAACAGATTTGAAACCTGCTATGATACCACTTGATGCAGTCAAGGTAGGAGGGTCTAGTGAGGAACTGTCCAACCTTGTAGATTTATCCAAACAACACCATGAACATAATAGATATGCAACAGAAGCTAAATGTTAAACAACAGAAGATAAAAGATATGCATGAACACATAACACAAGATTTATCCTGGGAAAACCCTAACAGGGAAAAACCCATCCTTCAAAGCTCATTCTTCATATATATTTGATCTCAAAACACATTACACATGCCTCAAGGGCTTTATAGATGCTAGGCCATAGCCCAAGGATCACAAAAAATTCATATAACAACTCTCTTTCATGATTTCTTTCTTCTACAACTCAATTCTCTACTCTACAACTCTTTCTGCTTCCTTCTCTACTTTCTACTTCATTTTGCTACTCCTCTGGATTAAAACAACTTCAGATCTTGCTTCATATCTTCATGCTATCAATCACTTCCTCACTACTTCTTTGTAACAAATCATTATCCTTCATTTATATCCTCTGTAAACCTTTGGATTATCATCAAGTCAGCCTAATTGTAATGGCTAGCTTATGTAACGTGTGCACAAAATAGATCAAGCCTAAACCTAAGGTACTACTCCACAAATACATAGAACTTCATGTGGACCTCATTGAAGGTTGGCTAGGTCCCTAAAATTCATCAACCAATTCTTCTTTTCCCTTCGCAAGTCACGAGAATGATCTGCAAGATGATTTCACTTCACTAAACACAGTCGGCTCTATTCTGCCATAACAGTTAAACTTCAAACAGTGATAACTTTCCAGAATCAAAGCCAAACAATTTGAATTCTTGATATGTTGTAACTGACTATGTCTAGGTGCTAATTTTCAGATCCACATCCTCTCATACTCAAATACTGAAACTCTCCAAGGTCTCTCTCTCTGTAATCTAAAACTTCACTGTCAACTATTTCAATGTTCTAAATTCTTCAGGATGCTCCTGCATCAGAGTGGAAGATCATAGAATATTCAAGAATGACAATTGTCCCTGCCAGATGATTACTAACTAGCATATGTGCCACATATCTTCTATGTTGACTTTGTCAAAGAAATGTATACCGTTGATGATAATAGATAAATCTTGATCGCAGGATCTTTCGTAACCACCTCTTATCCTTCATCTATAAAAGGAGATAGATTGCATTTTGTAGATTCATTCAGAAGCTTAATTGAGATTGGATTGCTGAAATGTCAGGACCAATCCTCAAATTCAATTTGTAAACATATACTCTTTTGCATACTTAATGAAGATGAAGGCCTCCGATTACATCTAATCGTAAGTTTTGAGTAATCTATGGATGAATTCTGGACATTTTACCTTGATTTGCTGCATCCCTTAGAGTGCATTTTAGTTTGTACATGTTTTCTTCATTCTTTTCCTTTAAAGTTTGCATCAATCATATGTAGCTGTGGAATGCCCTAGTGAAAATATGGTTGATTTCCTTCTCTTCATGATAGTGTCAAGAGTATATGTGGATCAATGACTGAAGATTCAACTCATTTTAGTAAAATTAGAAAGTATTTATTGAAATTTCTTTAATTTCATTTCAAATCATTATAGACACCCTAAAATGACCAAGTTGTTACATCACTGGCATTTCATAATCTGTCGAATCACCTGCATTTCAAACATTAATTAAATAATCCAATTATTTAATTAATTTCACCAAATTCTTCTAAATCACATACTTTCGACATTAATTAAATAAATCCTCATTATTTAATTAATTAAATTAAATTCCTCTGTTATTCTTCCACAATTAAATAATTTCAATTATTTAATTAGACCATTATCCTCTTTCCAAATTTCAAATCCACATTAATTAAATAAACCTAATTATTTAATTAATTCAACAAATTCTATATTGTCTACAATTAAATAATTCCTAAATTATTTAATTAAATCAAAATCATTCTTTCAAAATCATGCACAACAATTAAATAAATTTATTTATTTAATTTGCTTTCAAATCTTTTAAATTAAATAATTCCAATTATTTAATTATTTCTTCCAATAATATCTGCTCTAAATTTAAATAAATCAATTATTTATTTAAATTGCTTTTCCTTCTAAATTTGAGTTATCTCTAATATAACTCAAGTTTTCTATATTTAATAAAGCTAAAATCTTCTAATTCTCATACAAATCTCTTCTTCTTGTTTTAAATCACTTAACTGATCATTACATTCTGTTAATTGCTTTAACTCATTCTTCTATTCTTGATAACTCCTCTCATGCAAAAGAAAGCAAGACACTTGTCTTCTTCTCATTCGTTGCATGTTCCTCAACTGTTCTCCTCTGTTGATTCTTCTGAATTATCTGGACCGTTGATCGATCTTCCTTGAAACCTATATAAACCCCCCTCATCTCCTTCATTACCTCTCTCTTCGATCATATTCTCAGGCATACTTAACAGAGCTTTGAGCATACAAAAACGCGTCGATTGAGCATCCTTACGATCTCTTGACATTGATCTTTGAGCACATTGAGCACACTACTTGCTTGTTGCAGCTATGGTTTCACAACTTGATTGAGCAATCCACACTTCTCCAAAAGGGAACAATACAGGTTTTGGTAAGAGCTTTCATTTGTCTTTGATTTTATGATAATGGCTTTTACTTAGATTGGTTCACTTTATGTGATTGGTTTTTGGTTTTATTAGTTTAGATTTAATCAATTTTTCCTCATACACATTCTAGCACACCCGGTGGGACCCACTAATCCCTTTGTTTCTTTGAGAAATTGTTTTTTTTAAGTCACAGTACGGTACAGCACAAACGACATTGCACAGTGCTTCTGGCAACATCATTAAGCACTATTGGAGGCATAGTTCAGTGCCCTTGGGGGCACTACAGCACTTCTGGTAGAACAGAGTGACGCTTTTGGCATAATAGAACGGTGCTTCCGGTAGTATCGTGCAACGCTTTTGGCTAAATTAGGACACAGATCTCTCAGCTACTACTTCTCAGAACAGTCAATCAATCATGGAATCTTATTTTGGATCTAGTTATTTTCACAAAAGCTAACCTTTTTGTGATTTGAGATAGTGCAGCGGTTTTGGCTATATAGTATCACGCTGTCGGTAACACAGCTCCACGGTTCTGGATACTTTTCAGCGCTCCTGGTATTATTGTGTTGCGCTTCTGGTCTTCATCACAGCACCTTCAAAAACATAGTACAATGCTTTTGGGTATTTGTCAATGCTCTTGGTAATATTCTCCAACGCTTTTGGTCTATTTTACAGTGCTTTTGGAAATACAATAAGTCACCTCCGGTAAGACAGTGCAGCACATTTGGTCAAAGTTGATTTATTTTTGCTAACTTGTGAATTTTTGGTGGAACTAACTCACTTGTTGCAGCTTCTTATTACTCACACAGAGAAAATAGGTGTTTTAACATGTTCATGCAGGATGAGCATTGAAGACCTCTTGATTTATCTCACTAAGTCTTAGAAACACATTGCATGCTTAAAGGGATAATTGAACAAATTATTTTTCTTGCAATCTAAGTCTTAGGAACATATTGTTTTTCTTAAGGGACAATGGACTTGTATGCACAAACACCTCAATTTTCTAAGGGACAATGGACATGAATGCCAAACACTTCATTTCATAAAGGACAATTTACAACTACAAACGTGTGTGTGCCTAGTTTAGTTGCACCTTATTTTTCTTATAACGGGACAATTGAACCTTTGTTTGATGTGCTTACTCTTACTTTTCTGTACTTCCTTTAGAAGCGCCTACTTTTGGATTGCACTTCATCCAAAAGGGACGACCCTAAGCGGAGTTTTCCTTTGAACTGCTATATAAGAGGGATAAGGTGAAAGCCAAGTCCTAACCGACGTCAGCCTTACCTTGTGGTGCCAAACTGAAAAGAGGTGTACTAGCTCTTTGTGGAAACAATTTTCACATTGACCGAAGTGTTTGATACTCTTAGTAGGATTGGTTAAAGCTTTTAGTAGCTTATCGCATTGCTCGTAAGGCGTTGGTCCCTCAAAGTCACTAAGAACCATTCTAGATAGAGACTACCCGACCTACCTTCGAACATTGCGGTAATCATCAGTGCAAGGGGAATCGATTTAAGCCCTTAAGATACTCACCATTGGCTCCCTTGAGAAGAGATAGTATTCCCTTGGACATAAAGCTCGTGTGACCTACTTGAGCTTTCCAAGGGGAGGGTGAGATATCCCTACCTATCGTCTCTCGCAAAGATACTAAATATCTGACACCTTTATGGAATGATATTTTTATCGATAGAGTATTAAGCTGTGAGCTGATCTACTGCAATAAAACCTTGTCTCTAGGGATAAAAAGTGCTTGTTATTGATTGGAATTGTCTTATACCTGTGGAAACATTGGGCTTGTTTGGAGCCTTGAACATACACTATCTGTTGTGTCAGTCCCTTGTTTGTGCCAACATTGTTTGCTGTGTTTTCTCTTGCCAAACAAATCCAATCAGAAACAGAAACAATCCATCAACTTTTTGCCTTTTTGAAACATCAGACACTACTTCAACTCCCCTGGTATTACAGCAGCTCGCCTTTGGTAGTACAGTAGATCGCCTTTGGCATAACAGTAATTCGCCTTTGGCAAAACTCTACTTCAGCGCCCTTAGTATAACAGTAGCTCGCTTTTGGTCACTGTAGCTCACCTTTGGCATAGCAGTAACTCGCTTCTGGTAGCTCAGTCCATCACCTTTGGCATCACTGTAGCTCGCTTTTGGTTGCACAATCCTGTACCTTTGGTCAAATAGTATAGCGCTTTTGGTCCAGTACTTTGTGCATCAGAGTTTGTTCATTTCTCAAAGCACCTCACAGAAACCCAGCATTACCTTTCTTGTCCTAGTGTATTCCATGGTAACCACTAGGCTCTAGCAAACTATGAAGTCCAAGCAAGTTGTCCCTAAGAAGCGCAAGTCGCCTCCTCACACACCGCAATGAGGTTGTCTCAACATTACTCCCAAGATTACTCCTAGTACACCCGCGGCGAAACCAGTTAGCTCTTCGAACATGCCGCACATTGAGAAAAACCCACCTCAAGAGGGGAGGGTCCCTTTGGTAAGAACACCTCAATATACCACTGGCTTGCCTCCAAATTTTGTGCCACAAGGATATACTATTGAGTAAAACCCACCTCAAGAAGGTAAGGTTCCTTTGGAAAGCATTTCCCAATACACCATGGGCTTGCCTCCGGATTTTGTCCCTCAAGGTTATACTGTAGATTTAGTCCCATCTCAAGAAGAGCAACACTTTGAAATAGGTCAATCCTCTCAAGTAGATGGGCAAGATCTTGATGAAATCATACAAGAGCCTAGAGTCGTGGCCGCCTTTGACAAAATCCTTAGTGAGAACCAAGATCATTTCTTTTGCTTGCTTGTAGAGCAAGGCACCAAGTTACCTCAAGATTTTGATTTATCCACTCTCAAGGAGAACAACAATGCCCAAGATACCATACAAGCGGTGCAAACCATGTCAACAGTGACTACGCCCTTACCTACACAAGGCTTGCAGTATCGGAATCCCCTTTTTCAAAATCCTACAGGGGAGAGACCCATATCACCGCTTCTGACTCCTATGGAGATCTATAAAAACAAACAAGAAACTCTCCAACGGCAAGCAGAGTTAGCTAAGCAAGCCACCTTAGCTCGATCGAATATGCAACCACCTCCTAAAGTGTCCACACCAATCGCAAGTGGAATCTTGGTTACCCCATCACGCGAAGGTTTCCCACCAAATTACAATCTAGGGAACAATTATGTAGCCATGCAACAAGGGTCTCAACAAATGCCACCTCCTATATCATCACACCTTCATGTCTCTCAACCAATTAGAGTCATGCAACCCCAACCACAACATTCTTCTACTCTCGTCCTTAAGCAACCCCAACCACAACATTCTTCTACTCTCATCTTCAATCAACGCCAACCATCGCAAATCATGTCTACCTATGTCCCTCCTCCACAACGTTCATCCTCACTCAACTTCTTTCACACATTGCCTAGCCACTCTCAACATTCCCACCATCAAGTTTCCCAAAGCTATGTGCCGCCATCACAACCTAATCAAATGCACTTTAGCTTTCCTCCACCCCATTCTTTTCTTCAACCATCACAAAGTGAACATTCTTACCTAGCACCACCTCCACCTCTTCGAAATCAAAATCTCCAATTCCAACCCAATCTGAACCAAACGTACAACCCGTATGATCCCAATCAATCTTACGACCCTTATAACACCAGTGTGCATGGCTTACATTATAATCTTCCGTATGGGCAACACCAACCACTTTTTGGACAACAGGAGATGTTACCAACCCCTCCCACCACTATGGAGCTAAAGATCACAGAAGTTCAACAGCAGCTAGCTGATCTTACGTTTGGCCACACCAAAAAGACCTTCTCTTTAGAGGAAGTGTGTCCTTATCCTTTTGATCGGTCATTACCAATGATCCCTTTTCCTCAAAATTTCACTATTCCCAAGTTTGATAAATACAAAGGAAAAGGTGACCCAAAAGACCATCTTAGGGAATTCTATCTTGCTTGCTTTGAGGTCTCACATAATGACACATATCTTATGTGTCTCTTTCCTCGCAGTCTTGGAGGTCAAGCTATAGAATGGTTCTCACACTTACCCACAAGTATCAAGTCTTTCAACGAGCTAGCAGAGAAGCTTGCTACCCACTTTTCTTATAACGCAGAACATGAGATTTCCATGACTGATCTATGCAACAATAAACAGAAAAATGGTGAAACTTTCATTTCTTTCCTTCAACGATGGAGACAAATGGCTAGCAAATTCCCTTTCAAGATTTCAGAGAAACAACTTGTTAGCATCTTTGTGCAGAACCTCAACCAAGAGTTAGGTTTCCATTTGCAAATTCTTAGTGCTACAACCTTCGATGAAATCACATACAAGGGAATCAACATCGAAAAGGCCCTCATTGCTAAGGGTGTGGTCAAAATCTTTAAAGAAACAAAAGATAGCGCTCTTCATCAACAATCGAATGATAAACCCAAATATTGGAACAAAAACAAAAATGTGGTCAACGATGGGGTGGTCGATACTAAACATGTCCAAACGTTGCAAACACCACTGCAGCTCTCCAAACCAAATCAAGCTCCACCTCAACAACAGCAACAACAAAGGCAGCCTTATCAAAACCAATAGCAACGACAACAAGAGCGGCCTCAACAAGATTACCCTCCGCGATGTCAATTCACTCCCCTGGGAGTGCCCATCGAATCAGTCTTATAGCAAGCTTTGCCAAAAAGGCTCATCACTTTACCTGATGCTCCCCCATATGGCGAGCCTATTTTCAAAACTGTACGTTACAGAGAATGAATATTGTGAGTTCCATAGGAGCAAAGGGCATCAAACCGCATCTTGCATGAAACTCAAGCACCTCATCCAAAACCTCATTGACGGTAATCAAATCACTTTTGAGGATGAACAAGCGGCTCAACACATGAACAAGGATCTAGATATGTACAAGGAACCATTCCCTCATCATGGTCCACCTCCTCCTCAGGATAGAGGTAAAGGTATCAATCATGCGTCCACTTCCTTTGATTCCATTATAGGTCGTTTTGAAGAGAGTCGAGTGTCTACCCTCACAATCAAAGGCAAATCTACAAATTGTGTTGTTACTACGCACCATGGTCATATCACCATTCGTGGTCCTACACCCAGTCTTCTAGCTCAATCTAATTATAATCTTGTCAAACATATAGGGAGAACACCAGCACAGATCTCTATTTTTGACCTTCTGCGGTCATCACCTGCACATAGAGTGGTGCTAGAAAAAGCCCTCCAAGAGTCTTCCATTCCTAACAACATAGCGGTCACGGATTTCCAAGCTATAGTAGGTAACATTGCTTTGCCCTACAATTTGGTCTTCTCTGAGAAAGACCTCCCCTCCCATGATCCATGTCACAATGATGCCCTGCATATTGAAGTTCTCATCCATAAGCGCAAAATCAAACTCATCCTCATAGATGGTGGTGCTGGTCTCAACATCTGTTCTTTAAAGTTACTTAAGCAATTGGGATATTCTGAGGATCATGTCAACACTGATCATAGTATTACAATCAAGGGGTATGATGATGCAGAACGCTGTTCAGAAGGTGTTATTCACTTGCCTATACAACTGGGCCCTGTCATGCTTGAAACTAGGTGTCAAGTCCTTGATATTGAGCTGCCTTACAACATTATCCTAGGTTGCCCATGGATCCATGCAATGAAAGCTATTCCCTCCATGTACCATGAGTCCCTAAAATTCCCATACAATGGTACGGAGATCACCATCCTAGGAGATCCTAATCCTTTTGAATTCTGTCATGTTTTGCAAGGAAGCTATAAGAATTGCAACCAAGTGCCTAAAAATGAAAAAGCCCTTGAATCCCCACTATATGTCGATCCTGAAACTCTAACGCAAGCCTCTACAAGTGAATCTACACCCCTCCCCAAAATCACAGCTCACATCTGGGATATAGGCTTTGGCACTTATGATATCTCAGAATCTTGTTGTGTAGGGCGGATGCCTTTATCTCCAAAATCTTATGGCCAACCACCCATTGCCAAAGTAACCAAAAAAGTAGCTATTCCTCCCCCAACATTCCTAACCCAATTCCAACATGGACGGTTATTAGAAGAGGAAACTATTGAGGACATTTCTTCTTGGCTCTATAAGGAGAAAGAACCAGTCACAATACCAGTCAAGCAATATGGCAATGGCTTAAGAATAGTAAAAAATATGGGCTATAAAGGCAAAGGTGGCCTTGGGAAACAGAATCAAGGAACTATGGAACCCATTGTTGTGACAAAGAAGCCAGAAAAGAAAGGATTAGGATTTGGTAAGAAGGTACCACGTGCCTTGGACATCGAGTATATCCTCGACGAGATAGCCGACACTTTTTCCACTGATTCGCCGTCTACAGAAGATATCATCAATGACTCTTCCCTCCATATGACCAACCTCTTCGCAGAATCCTCCATTTTTACACTATCCTCTATATCCTTAACCTCCACCACAAACACCCAGAATGTAACACTTGTCTACCCTGAACTTATTGATTGGGACCAACAAGGGTCCCCTGTTATAGATGTATTTCAGAATGACGAAGCTTTAGCTGAGTTCATGGGACTTTGGGAAGGTATCCCTCTTGGCGATCATAAAGTAGGTTTTGTAATGGAACTAGAGCCAATAGCTTATTTTGGTGAGAATGCCAAATCCTCCAGTCGCAAAAGTACAAATAAAGAAAGATCTCTAGGTGAAAACCACACTATGGCACCTCCTGATCACAAAATAGTAAAAACAAAGGACATATCTAAAGGTGAAAACCCAACTATGGCACCTGAGGATGGAGGATTTGACCTTCCCCTACCATCTAAGTATCAAGAGAAATTATCTCTCTTAGTGGAAGATTCTACAAAGATAAACCTTGGCACAGAACAAAATCCAAAGACCACATTCCTAGCAGCATCATTGTCAGAAATAGAGCACAGAAATCTTAACAACTTCTTCTTGCAACGAACCATCAACTTTGCATGGACCTATGCGGATATGCCAGGGTTAGACCCTAAGCTAGTAGTTCATTATCTCACAGTTGATCCCAAAGTGAAACCAGTCAAGTAAAAGTTGAGAAAGATGCACCCTCAGATAGCTCTCTTGGTAAAAGTGGAAATACAAAAGCTGTTAGATGCCAAGTTCATATGACCAATTGACTATTCAGATTGGGTCTCAAACATTGTACCTATGTCTAAACCTAATGGGCACATCCGCATGTGTAATGATTTCAGAGATCTCAACAAGGCATGTCCCAAAGATGACTTTCCACTACCAAACATTGACATTATAGTGGACTTGATGGTAGGTCATGAGATGCTTTCTCTCATGGATGGATTCTCAGGCTATAACCAGATAAGGATAGCTGAGGAAGATCAACATAAAACAACTTTTACTTGTCCTTGGGGCAATTATTGTTGGCGTGTCATGCCTTTTGGTCTGAAGAATGCAGGAGCAACCTACCAGAGAGCAATGACAGTGATCTTCCATGATCTCTTTCATCACATCATGGAGGACTATGTGGATGATATATTGGCTAAATCTTCTAGGGCAGATCACATACAGGTTCTAGGACAGATCTTCAACAGGCTCAAAAAATACCAAGTAAGACTCAATCCAAAGAAGTGTGTATTCGGTGTAACATCAGGGAAGCTGTTGGGATACATTGTATCTCGTAGAGGCATCAAAGTCGATCCAGCAAAAGTAAAGGCTATAGTGGAGATACCTCCACCCAAGAACCTTAAAGCACTAAGGAGCCTTCAGGGAAGGTTGCAGTCCATTCGGCGTTTTGTATCACAGCTAGCGAATAAATGTAAACCCTTTCAACACTTACTCCGCAAGGATGTCTCATTTCAATGGGACAACAAGTGTCAGGCAGCGTTTGATCAACTTAAAGAGTATCTAGCTACACCTCCTATATTGGTTCCACAAGTTGTAGACAAACCTTTGATATTATACATCTCCACTACAAATTCGGCCCTAGGGGCCCTGCTAGCACAAAATGATGAATCAGGAAAGGAGCATGCAATTTATTACATTAGTAGAACCTTGGTGGGATATGAGCTCAATTATTCATCAATGGAAAGGGCTTGTTTAGCAGTAGTGTTCGCCTCCCAAAAGTTACAGCATTAGATGCTGAACCAACATACAAATCTGATAGCCAAGATTGATCCCTTGAAGTATCTACTAGCAAAAGTAGCTCTCACAGGCAGACTAGCTAAGTGGGTCATGATCCTTAGTGAGTTCGATATTGAGTACACGGATCATAAAGCAATCAAAGGGCAAGCCCTCGCGGATCAACTAGCAGAAGCACCTATGAAAGATACACATCCTATGGTAGCTGACTTTCTTGATGAAAATCTCTTCACTCTTGCTAACTCCATAATGTGGAAGTTGTATTTTGATGGTTCTTACACACAACATGGATCAAGAGCCGGCATCTTATTTGTTACACCTCAGAATGACTACATTCCAAAGTCATATCAGCTTGCATTCCCTTGCACCAACAACATAGCTGAGTATGAAGCACTCCTTATAGGTCTCAATACAGCAGTTCAATGGGACATCACAAAATTACAAGTATATGGAGACTCACAACTAGTCATTCGCCAAGTCACAGATGAATACCAAACAAAGGATGAAAAGTTGGTCCCCTACAAGCAACTAGTGGACGCCTACAAACCACATTTTTCTAGCATCACATTTGAGCAAATTCCAAGAGAGCATAACAAAGCTGTGGATTCTATGGCTTCTATAGGGTCACTGATTGACATGCCTGCAAATACATAGAAATGTGAATTCTTGATCGAGCAATTGTTGATACCAGCCGTCAATGTTGTGAACTTGTTGGTCCCAATTCCCCATGGTACGAAGATATCTATGAATACCTCAAGAAAAAAACCTTTCCCCCTGACCTATCATCCACCAAATGCAAAACCTTTATCCGTCGATCCTCTCGTTATATCATTCTGGGTGATACACTATATCGCCGAAGTCTCGATGGTATCCTTTTACGATGTCTTAACGTAGAAGAAGCCGAAGCTACCTTACGAGACATACATGAAGGTGTCTGTGGCACACATTCTACCAGTCCTAATCTTGCTAAGAAGATACTCAGAATAGGTTATTACTTGCCTACAATAGAGCAAGATGCTACACAGTTTGCTAAGAAGTGTCTACAATGCCAGCAGTATGGAGATTTGATTCATGCACCAGCTCATGAATTACAACCTATGACAACTCCATGGCCTTTTTCTCAATGGGGTCTCGACCTCGTAGGACAAATCCACCCTTCCTCCTCAAATGGCCACAAGTTTATCATTACCGCCACTGAGTATTTCATGAAGTGGGTGGAAGCCATTCCTATGACCTATATCACCGGTAAGCAAATAGCCAAGTTTATCCTAAACTACCTCATATGCCAGTATGGTATTCCCCAAGCCATTGTCACTAATAATGGGAGACCATTCAAGAATCAAGATGTCCATGCCTTGTGCACACAATACAATATCCAACATCGCTTTTCAACTCCCTACTATCTGCAGAGTAACGGCCAAGCTAAGGCTTCCAATAAAACCATTCTCAAAATCCTCAAGAAAATAGTCAATGAAGCTGGTCGTGATTGGCACTTGCAACTCAATCCCGCCCTATGGGCCTACCGCACTAGTATCAGAACACCAACTGGTGCCACACCATATGCCTTGGTCTTTGGCTCTGAAGCCATCCTACCTATAGAGGTCGAGATCCCATCCCTCAGAGTATCCATGCAGGACCTGATCGGTGGAGACGAGTATCGCACTTCTAGATTATCTGAGCTTGAACTACTAGATGAGAGGTGCCTTGCCGCACTTAATCATCTCCATGTCTATCAAAACCACCTCCAGCATAATTACAACAAAAAGATCAAAGAAAGACAGTTTCAAGTTGGTGATCTTGTACTTAAGGAGAATCAGAGAAATCAAACAGATCAAGAAAAGAAGGGCAAGTTTGAGCCTAACTGGTTAGGTCCCTTCATTGTCACAGCAGCATATGGATCAGGAGCTTATACTTTAGCTACACCTGACGGCATTCCTCTAGACGAGCCACTTAACAGTGTCCATCTCAAGAAGTTCTATGCCTAATCCTCAGAGTATTCCAAAAAAAAAATAAAAACAAAAAAATCCAAAAAAATTCGTCCTCTGGTGAAAACCTGGCAAACAGGCGCCTTGGATAAGTACCATAGTGAAAACCTAGAAAATAGGTGCTATGTGTAGAGTCAGCATCCATCGTCTATCGAGTCCTGTCCACTCCATGTCTAGTGCACAAAGCACGCCTTTCCCTCCATCCATAATAAAACCATTGACCTTGTTTGCATTTCCATCTCCCTATCTAGTATAGCTTGGAAATTTGTCAATGTCCCTTGTTGTCATCCCACATCTTGATCTGTGTCTACAGTTAACACTGTCTTGTCCTAGGTCAAGTCTTTCAGTGTCTTCTTCAGAAATCACCCATACAGTTTCCTCTACCAAAATGGGGGCAGCTCTTTCCTTAACTTAGGTCTAGGGGAGGTTCCTTGTTCATGGTTCGCAACGCATACTTCAATCTCTTTCTCCTTTCTGCAGGTAACACTCTTTAACGGACACATCGCTCCTACGATAAGGATGTTATCTTCTCAACACTTTTCCCACATCATCACACCAACCAGAACTACATATTAGCTCTTCTCAGTCTTAAGGTACCTTGATCCCATGGATATGGGTATGTAGGCAGTCTGGAATACGAAGGAAGTATTCAGTACTCAGGTACATAAGATTCTCTTCTCAACACTTTTTCTACATCATCACATCAACCAGAACTACATATTATCTCTTCTCAGTCTTAAGGTACCTTGATCCCATGGATATGGGTATGTAGGTAGTCTGGAATATGAAGGAAGTATCTAGTACTCAGGTACATAAGATCCCCCTCTCCACCTCAATCCATTTCATCACTCTATCCAGAACTACATATTTATCATTTCTCATCTTTCATCGTCGTGTGCCTTGATCCCATGGATACAGGGTATGTAGGTAGTCTGGAATACAAAGGATGTATCCAGTACTCAGGCACACATGATCCATCATTCTCCACCCACCTCAATCCATTTAGCACTATCACCTTTCTGGTCTTCCATTTATCAAAATCCATTCGCCTCGACTTGACTAACTCAAGCAGCAAGCTAGCGCATCCTTTCAAAGCAAAAAGTCCTTAACAAACCTCAAGCAAAGAAGCTTCCTTCTAGAGTCATCTACTGTCCTGCATATCGATTGCCAACATCAGCTAAGTCCCGCGTAACCAAAGCCCTAGATCAACAGGCTTGGCTTTTGCAAAGTGTTCCATTGTCGAGACCAACACATGTGCCTCCTGCGACATGTGGCATTACCTGCAGTGAGACATTGTCTTTTTAGGTAGATAGCCCCCTTTAACGGACACAGATTTCCTACAATAAGGCTGTTATCTTTCCTATCCAATCTATCCTGAGCAACCTCTTTGGCAAGAGAATATGTTGGCTGTATGTTTACTTTGTAAGTCAATCAATTTGTTTTATGGTTTATCTTTTGTTCCTTTTCCATTACCTATTCAAAGCTACCTTGATTTATCTATAATCTTGGTATGTCGCGATGCAGTACAGATTGGGGGCATAGTCATTGCTTTCTATGTGCCGTGTTTGAGGAATGATCTTTAGCATCTTTCTTAGCATTCTATTTATCTTGTGTGTGTTAAGACCTAGCATCTTACATATTTAATATTCTTCTTGCATTTACATGTATTGAAGTTTATTTTATGTTCAAGACTATGGCTTATTGACATGTTCCAACAAGGTTATATTATGTCTAAGGGATCTAAGTTCAAAACCGCTTGCTTGCAGAGTCAACGTCCACACACTCGGATATTACTACACCTTGGTCTTTTATACCTTGGTGGTGAACTATCCACGTGCTATATCAAAATAAGGATTGCTCTTTATATACAAATGTGAAACCATTGCAACAAGCTCATTCACCCATTCCCACAACCTTTATATCACTTTCATTGCAGTAATCGACCAATAGTCTCTATCTCCATCTCCTCCTACTCTTCTCTCTGGTGCATATCTGTAAAACCCACAAGTCAGATATCACTAGTCATCACATCTATATCATCATGCATCTCTATCATCATACATCTATAAGCAACATATGTCATCACGTGAATCCATAATCATACATACATATCATCACATCCAGGACATCAAGGAATGCATACACAAAAGCATGAACAACAATGAGTCGAATCAATCATCATATATATCATGTAATGGTCATCATAATACAAAATGTATGTGTCTACATCAATAATACAAAGTGTGTATACATCCAAATATACATCAAAGTAGTACATCAAGGCTATCAAGAGCCCACAAAATATACATCAGAATGCATGTAGGCATCTGTCCAAAATGATACAAATATGATACAATATACAAATGTGCATGCCCTAGTGGGTAGAGCTGCCCTCCTGTTGTGGCCCCCATCCTCCCCTAGTGCTTGGTGGAGGTCCCCCTGCTGCTCCTCCTCCTCCCCCTAGTGGCAAAAATGGTCCTCTAACTGAGGACACTAACTACCCTGTCCTACAGGATCTGGATGCCCCAAATCTACTCCTGTCTTTGTAACTCAGCTCTCGCTGTGCCGCTGGCACTGCGCCCACATACAAACCCCTGTAGTACTCTGCCTCTCGGCCAGCTGATACTAGCTCTCCCTGCACCCGGACGAGCTCGCTGTATAAGGGACCCTGCATGGCGTGCCTCCTCTCTCTCCTGCCTCACTCTAAAGAGTGTGGTCTTTGCTGTCAACCGCAGCTGCACCTTTACATCCCTCTCTCGTCTAGTCTGGGCTAGCTGCCCATCATCCCCTACCGGTGCGGGTGCTGCCTGTGCCTGTGCTTGTAGTGCTACCTGCACTGCTGCCAGTACCTGTGCCTGCACCTGGGCCTATACCTATGCCTGCATACTGGCCTGTAGTTGTGCCAAGGCTGTCTGTACTACCGAGGCTGCCTGTGTCTATGTCTGGGCCATGGCCTCTGCCTACCTCGCCTCTGTCCATGCTGTATCTCTATCTCTCCTCAATTGTACCATCCAGAGCTCTAAATGAGTCCTCCGGGCTATCTCCTCCTGCAGCAGTCACTCGGCTCTCTGTAAATCGGTCTCTACAACCAAACCCACTGCCTCAGCCATCTCCACATTAGCCTACTGACCGCTACCCTCTCCCACTGCCTGCTGCCTGGCTGCCCTGGCCTGTCGTCTCATCCTAGCCTCCCCTCCGAGGACTAGTACCTCACCCACTGCTCCTACTACACCTGGTGTAGTCAATCTGATCGGCCTATGAGTCTACCAATACTGATCGTACTCTGGCAGCGTCCCTGGGTCTGCTAGCCATGTGTCCCAATCGCATCTCATGGGGACAAGTCCCCGCACCTCCACTAAAGCTGTAGCCACTAGGATCTCTGCATCCCAGTCTCCAACCTCCATCCGCGTCCTAGCATGTGTGGCCTCCCCCATGGGTAGTCCCTGCGGTAATCCAAACTGCCTCAGAACTCACTCGGGTAGGTACCTCTCTATCATATCTATCTGTCTCCCGAACAGATAGCGAGCCTGCCTACAATACATGAGCTGCTCATGCTTGTCATCCCACTCCTCACATAGTAGCCACGGCCTCCATATGAATAGGTCCATCTCATCAATCTGCCGCCTCCAGTGGCTCACCAACCCCATCCTCCAATGTGTAATCACCCCATCATATAAAAACGCATAGGGCTCGCCTCTGTCTCGATGGCACTATGCCATGGGTCGGATCACTGGGATATGCTCCCACGCCCATACCTGTAACAAGGTCTCCCCTGCTGAGAGGCTCCAGCCTCTCCTATACACGCAGTGATGCAGGTCATGATATAACTTTCCCAAAACACAGGGGCCCCACGCATACTGTCTGCCATGTGTGAACATCCCTGATAGCACAGTCCCCCAGCCAACTGATAATCCTCTAGATCTCCTGTCTGGACATAGGAAGCCGCCAATCAGTGACACAATGATCCATCTAATCTTGTCACAGAGTCTCGGGATGTTTGCCCATCGGATCTCCCTGTCATCTATTCACAGGTCATCTATGTAGAAGACCTCTACCATGTCTGCCTCACCCTGTGCCGGGTCAAAGTCCACTACCTCTCCATCAATCCGAATCTGCAGGATCCGGTATATGTCCTCCAGGGTCACTGTCACCTCCCCCGTCAGAAAGTGGAATGACGAGGTCTCGCTGTGATACCTCTCTACCACTGCTGTCACTAGGGTGAGATTCACCCTAATGTGTGTCAAATGCGCAACGTGCCATAGTCCCGCATGCTCCAGGAATGCATCCTCCTCCCATGTCAACTGTACAACCTCGTGTGCAATCGCATGATGTCGCTCTTGCGACATTAGCGGTGGCAAAATCCTCTGCATCCATAAACAAACCACTTGTTAGTTTCTCTTACCAAATCCCTCACATCCTATCTACCCAGGGGCAACCCCCAACCATCCCTTTCCCCTCTTGTCAGGTAGGATAGGCATCCCTATTCTAAACCCCCCATTCTACTTAACTAATTTTTCTTCTACTTAACCAAAAGTGCTTTGTTATATATAAATGTGTTGTACTTCCTTGCCAAATGCGTTGTACTGCTTATCCAGACGCGCTATGCTTTTTCTCCCAAGTGCACTTTGTTTTCCACAAGCGCTGCACCCACCTACCAACCGTGTCGTTTTGCACTACCAGAGGCGACGTGATTTTCTCGCTTCCCTGCCAATTGCGCTAACTTTCCCTACCCACCGCGCTACACTACCTAGCCACAAGCACTGCGGCATTTTGCCAACCACGCTACGGTGCTGTTCCAAACAACCAAATGCGCGCTGATTTTACCAACTGCACTTCACCTGCCTACCAGCCGCGCTGCGGCGCGCTAAAAGTGCTGCAAACGACTACCATACATGCCGCGACTTCCTACAGCACTTTTGGCTGACATGCAAACCCTACCTAAACCTAGCCCTAATTTACCCTCAAACGACAAATTCAAAGGGGTTTTTCGATCACTTACCACTGCTGGAGCTCCTACTGGCCTCTGGTACGTCCGCACAAGCTCTGCCCGATATCGGTGCGCTGGAATCGGCATCTCTCCTCACTGTCTGCTCAACTCTCTCAACCTAGATTGGAAGCTCTCCTCTCTAAATTTAGACTCTCCTAGGGTGCAAATGAGGATTGTGGTCCCCATGGGACCTATTTATAGTGTCGCACCCTTAGTTTTCTTCCCAACCTTTGCTGCTTTTTCTCCTACCTGGTCACGTAATCTTCTAGTCGAGTGTCAACACAGTTCTTCTCCCACTTCCCCGTCTTCCCGCTTGAGGGGGCATACGCTGGGGTAACTACTTACACTGGGGCATCAGTAAATTGTATCATGTCTTCAACAATCATTTTCTTTGAAGCAACGTTGTAAACTGCATTGCATCAAAGAGGGGCAAAATGTAGACACCCTAAAATGACCAAGTTGTCACATCACTGGCATTTCATAATCTGTCGAATCATCTACATTTCAAACATTAAATAAATAATCCAATTATTTAATTAATTTCACCAAATTCTTCTAAATCACATACTTTCGACATTAATTAAATAAATCCTCATTATTTAATTAATTAAATTAAATTCCTCTGTTATTCTTCCACAATTAAATAATTTCAATTATTTAATTAGACCATTATCCTCTTTCCAAATTTCAAATCCACATTAATTAAATAAACCTAATTATTTAATTAATTCAACAAATTCTATATTGTCTACAATTAAATAATTCCTAAATTATTTAATTAAATCAAAATCATTCTTCTAAAATCATGCACAACAATTAAATAAATTTATTTATTTAATTTGCTTTCAAATCTTCTAAATTAAATAATTCCAATTATTTAATTATTTCTTCCAATAATATCTGCTCTAAATTTAAATAAATTAATTAATTATTTAAATTGCTTTTTCTTCTAAATTTGAGTTATCTCTAATATAACTCAAGTTTTCTATATTTAATAAAGCTAAATATCTTCTAATTCTCATACAAATCTCTTCTTCTTGTTTTAAATCACTTAACTGATCATTACATTCTGTTAATTGCTTTAACTCATTCTTCTATTCTTGATAACTCCTCTCATGCAAAAGAAAGCAAGACACTTGTCTTCTTCTCACTTGTTGCACGTTCCTCAACTGTTCTCCTCCGTTGATTCTTCTAAATTATCTGGACCGTTGATCGATCTTCCTTGAAACCTATATAAACCCCCCTCATCTCCTTCATTACCTCTCTCTTCGATTGAGCAACCTTACGATCTCTTGACATTGATCTTTGAGCACATTGAGCACACTACTTGCTTGTTGCAGCTATAGTTTCGCAACTTGATTGAGCAATCCACACTTCTCCAAAAGGGAACAATACAGGTTTTGGTAAGAGCTTTCATTTGTCTTTGATTTTATGATAATGGCTTTTACTTAGATTGGTTCACTTTATGTGATTGGTTTTTGGTTTTATTAGTTTAGATTTAATCAATTTTTCCTCATACACAATCATCATCATAATTACAAATACATAGAATATACTAAGCAAATATAGGAAAATATGTTGACATCCCGTAGGTAACTGAACACTTTTAGCATATTTGAGCAAATAGCATGTCAAAATCAACATAAATAATGGTAGAAATCATGGAAATATATGCTTATAGTCACGTCGTTTGAACAACTTTCAATACATAAGTGAAATCAAGTTTAAATTAGTTCATGATAAGTCAATCAGAGATAAATTTCAAAGGAATTATTTAAGGTTATCATAACTCAAGTGATATGCAAAAGAATTGATCAAACTTACATAAATATATGCATCATCTGGTTAAATGCAATAGGATTTAACCTTGTTTGTTAGGAATTTACATAAAGCAGGTGAAATTAAGCTTATCCGGATACAAATTCCTCTGAGTCAGAAATGTAAGGGCCCTGAATGGAAAATAATAACACACATCAAACCACTGAGTAATGTTAGATGATTATGAACTAATGCATGGAGACTTGGGATCATGAATTCTCTAAAATTCATTGTATCTTTCAAGATGATAAAGGTTTGATTTACATTTATTTATCTATGTTTTTTATGACTAACATCATGATCAACATAAATTGGTGTTAGAAGGAGGACCTCACATTTGTTGACAAGGGAAAATTATTTTGATCAATTTGAATTCTTTACATATAAGAACCTACTACAATCTGCACACCTTCATTTCTAAACACAACATAATTTCATGCTCAAATGAGGTGATATTTTCAAATTTCGTAAGATCACTTCAAGTATTGAGTATTCGTGTAAATATTCCACTTCTTTCTTGTAATTTGAAGAATTTATTTGCAAATATCTTGGTAGACTTGTTAGTCAATTACTCCGATCTTTACAATCAATTATCTAGAATTCACAAATCCAAGTCAATATTTGCAACTCTTACAAATATCATGCAAGTATTTTGTTATTTTGGACATTTGACCAAAATTATCCACTTCAAAAGAGGAAATACACTAATATTTGTAAATATCTAGTCAAAATATCCATATCCAGTCATAATTTGTGAAGCTCTAGCTCACTGACCTAATACTAGGTCTAGATCCATTGGACTTTTTGAAGAATTGCCAATTCATGGACTTAGACCCCATACAACAAATATTCACCATAGTTCAGGTTCTAGTTCACTAGTACCCCTAGTGATTTATGTAGTAACACCTCCAAGTTTTCCAATAGTGCCTCAAATACCTCAAGTGCCTCCTACAATGTCTTTCTTTATAGTAGAGTTACCACTTACCTTTATCGCATATCATCCTATGCCAAAAAAATTGGACAAAATCTATCTAAAGTATCATCCTTATTAGGATGTGGAGGATCACATTCAAACTTACAAAGAGGCATGCTTCAGGGCTTAGATAGACCATGAAGATGTCATGTGTAGGTTATTCCCCTATTCTTTAGGAGAAGAGGCTTATGCCAGGTATATCAATCTAACCTGATCTTCCATAGCTACTTGGGCTACCTTGGAGAAAGCTTTCTTAGGAATATTCAAAATACCAGTATATCTAGCTATGACATATCACATGTTTGCTACAATCAAAAGACTTGAGGGATAGCTAATCTCAAATTTCAACACTAAGTTCTAGAAAATGTACTCCAAGTTGTTGCTTCCTATAATATCTATGATGAAGAAACCAAATCAATATATTATTCAGCCTTAGATCCCCTGACATCCATGTTTGTCAGGAGAACACATCCTACAATTACTACTTTGGCAGGTGCCTATGAGGAAGCCATTAAGTTCAATCAACAATTAACACCTACCTTCACTCCTAATCTAGGATATCCTACATATCCTAGACAGCCATAAGGTAATGGATCCTTGATACCTCTGGCCATAATGTCTAATCCATTACAGGTACCTCCACTCAATATTATGCCTCCTTCAAATGGAAATGGTCAAATGATACCTCATTCTGGACATGCACCTCAAGATGCAGTGCCAAATAATAGTAATGGTAGTTCTTTCTTTAAACTTCAACAAGACAATGTAGTAGACAAAGCTCAAGAAGAGAAAGATGATATCAAAGAAATATCAGCACAATTGAGAAAATTAACCACCAAGATCACACACATGAGGAGACGGAACTTTTATTCTCAATCAAACTAGAATAGAGGATATCCTAAAAAGGGATACAATAATGATAGAAACTTCAATAATAGCAATAACAATGTTGCCCCTAGGCTACCTAGAACATGGAATACCCGGCCAAACAATGGCTCATTACCTTTGCCATTAGATAATCAACCTCCTATCTGTTGTGTCATTACACAACACGCCCCATTTTGACTTGGCAAAACAGGGACCCAACTTTTCTTTTAGCTTGTGTTGTTTGCTTTCTGGCGGTTTGGCAAAATCAGTCATGTTCATCATCATGTAGAGTCAAGATGAGGTAAGCCCCAATATGAGGTCAGTTTGTCAAAATTCATATTTCATATATATGACCACATATTCTGAAAGAGCATTAAAATTCATGTAGGTTTGCCTTTTACATCACCCTGATATTCATCAGGATGTGAGAGTTATGAACAGTCAAAGTCTTGGTCAAACCTGATATTCGCAAAAAGAGGGTCATATTTTATAAACTCAGTTTTGCTGTTTGAAGAACATCATCATCATATTTGAAACGTCCCCCTGATAATATCCTGTGGTTCAAATATCCGGACGTCAACTTTAAGTGGTAGTTAGTTTTCCCCGTCGAGCGGTCTTTTGTATTGCGAACATCATGTTTTTGAAAGCAACCCGATATTCGTTAATATCATCCTGATGCAAAATATCACCCTTAACAAATATCTGGATGACGTCATCCGAAGACGATAAACGAAGAAAGAAACATCCTGATATTCTGAAAGGAGAATAAGTATGAAGGTCATCATCATATTTTGAAATATCACCCGAGGGACCGGAATATCCTCCTGATGTGCTAAAGTTAAAACAAAGGGGCGTTGTCACCCGAATTTTGTTGCGATAACAATTTCAAGACTAGGGAGGATGATATTGAAACTCAACCTGATATTTGTGAAATATCATCCTGCCCTCATGATATCTTGTCATATGAATATCCTCCTGCTCCCTTTGCTGCCATTGCCATTAAATGCGCGCGGATATGGTAGGTGATTCCCGCCAACCCCAGAACCCAATGAAACGTCTGGCGAGATCCTGAGTTTTCGCACGAATGATCAAAGATTGCGATCTAACTTGTCAGAGTTACCCTTAGTTTACCCTAATTGCAAGGTTAAAAGGTAATTCAGCCGCCATTGTTACATTCACCTGCGTTAAATTTGTTTTACAGAGCACTAGCCTCCATATCTGCATAACAGCTACCGTTGCGTGATTCAAGCCCATAGATAGAAGGACGAAGGTGATCAGCGGCCGCATTAAGAGCCTCTCGACGATATACTGGTATAGAAAGAAATCTGCATAACCAAGTAAGTGAAATGAAACCCTCATCATGTTGTTTTTAAATAATGATTGTAAGTTCTGGTTATGTATCCATGTGAGCAGGTAATGTGAAATTGATGCAGTAGGCATGATATTTGCAATATGTATACATGCATATCCTGTTGTGAGAAGAAATGATTGTTAATTGCAGGTACCCATGGCTGAAAAATGCTCAGTCAAGAATCAGGAAGAATTCAGCCGGCCTATGTTCTCTTCACAGAGAGGGGTCCTGTTCAAATTTGGGGCAATTACCGATACCCATCAGGGGAGTACCAACCTGGAAGCTTGGTCAGCCAAGTTGAATGATGGACAAGATAAGAGTCCAGTATTGGACGCCGTGTTTGTATCCGACATGTGGAACACTGCTGGCTTCCCCTACTCCATGGAATCTCCGGAGCTGGTTATTGAGTGCGCCCGGAACTACAACCCTCAGACAAGGCAGGTGGTGAAGCATGGGAGAGTGTATGCAGACCTATCCATCAAAGGTCTATCCCAAACATTTGGACTGCCAATGGGCAGCAAGGTAAAGAGTGTAGACTTGAAGAAGTCTGAAAGAGAGTATGAGGCCAACAAGAAGACGGCCAGAAGGAACATGTATGCTTGGCGGGCCGAGAACAGCACATATAATGCAGCGGCTAAGCTCCCTGTGCACATGTTCAAGTTTGATTTTAATGAGGAATATCAGTATGTGATTGCCCTACTAAACAGGGTGACTGGCCAGCCTGATACTGGAGAATTCAGAGACTGGATGTACGACATAATAATGATGTGCCTATATGCAAACATCAAGCCACTATGGGGCCAAATCATAAGTGATGCTCTGCATGACCAGCTGCTGAACCTAGGAGGTTCAGATTGTGCCTTCTATATGACCTCTTACATTGTTTATTCCTGTGCATATAGAGGTACGTTTGATGCCTTAACCACAGATGGGAAGCTAACAGGCACAAATGCAGCTTATATCTGGGATCATCATCCCCAGCTGCAAAGAACTAATTACATCAAGGACTACAAACTGGTCAATGATGCATTCTCTATGCATCTGGTAAGGACCATGGAAGATGACAGGACAAAAAGACTGAGCATGGAAGCTCAAGAGGCAGTATACAGGCATGGGACATGGTATATCCAATTTGCCACCTTTTCCTACATCAGGATAGAAGGTTTTGAAGGGCATCCCTTGATGCTGCCAAGATATCCTACTGATGTAGTAGTTCTAATGGAATTTATCAGGCAGGGCTCCACCATCATACAGACTTATAAGGATGCCAAGAAGCTGCCACCAATTTTGTTCCCAGTCAACATCAGCAACTATATCTGCCCTGACTCGGATCATATTAAGAAGGTGATGGTCACTCTGAACAAGATGAATCTACTACCCTTCCCAGTAACAAGACCATATGATCCTTACAGCCGAATGCAGAAGATTCTAGGGAAGTCTATTCACCAGAGGCACCTAGAGGATTTTTGGGCTGACTGCGAAGATGAGGCAGAGGCCAGGAGGAGGAGGTATCAGAGGTCGACTCTGAACCAGATCAGGACATTTGACTGCATACCCCTCCCTCAGCAGTTGAAGAGTGATGACGGCAGGATCATGGTAGATGAATATGAACAGAAGAAGATATAAAATGATACCATTTCTGCCCCTGACCTCACCATGCAGGAGGATATGTCCTTGGACCCATTCTTTGCTAGAACAATACACTTGACCCAAGCTTGGGTAGATGCACAGGTAGAGGCATTGAAGAAAAAGGGTGTTGCCATCACGGTGGACAACAAGAAGAAGGGGCAGGACATCCCCATAGACGAATATGATGACTTCCTACTGGAGAAATGGAAGACCAAGGGAGAGAAGATTCCTCCACCACAGCAGCCAAGCAAGAGAGCCTCAAGAGGCAAGAAGGTGGAAAAGGGACCCAAAGGGGTCATAATTGAAAGAGCAGTGTTTACAACTGAGGAAGCAGCAGGAGCAGGATCAGAATCAGATTCTCCTACCAAGCCCAAGAAAGCCAAGACAACAGAGGCTGGAACCACAGAGACCCAAGAAGTGGGTCAATCATCCAGACAACCAGGAAAGGATATCCTCATAGAGGAAGAGCCTGAAGAAGAGGAGGAAGCTCCACTAGTAATTAGAAGAAAGAGGAGAGCTCCCCAGGTGTTGGTTCCTACCGCGCCTAAGAAAACAAGAACCTCCATGAGAGGTGAGATGAGTCATCCCCCAGTGCAAGTATAAGGGGCAGGTAGTGAAGTGCAGAAGGAACTTCAGCACAATGTTCCACTTCCTACCATTGTCAAGTTCAAAATAGAACTTGCAGAAGAGCAACAAAAGGAAACATCTCAGGCACAAGCAGAAAAGCATGTCTCGCTAGACGAGACAATAAACTTGTCTGATGATGAGGTGGTGCAGGATGTAGCTGCACAAGAAATGGAAGCACTTGCAGCTGCTGGCATCAGTGTGACTCCTCACAAGCCTCCATCTGTCCAATCAATGCTTGAAGAGATGAAACAAGCAGAGGCGGAGCAAGAAAAGAGCCCAGAACCAGAGAAGAGCCCGGAGCAGGTAGCTCAGGACATAGGGCTGGACACACTGATTGCCGAGGTGATAGGTCCTGCAGTGGTAGACTTAACAGAGAAGCAGGATGCAAGTCCTGAACAGCCAGTAGGATCACCTGATAAGGGCCACCTAACAAAGGAGATAGAGATGGCCGAAGCAGAGGGCCATGCTCTTGAATCAGGCCAACAAAGCCCACAGGATACATCAGCAGGACCTGCTATAGTAGAGGTCCAAGAATCAAAGGCTGATGATGAGAAGAAAGAAGCGATAGAGGAACCTGCTGATAAAGCACAAGAGGCGGATGCTGTAGGTACAGAACAGATAACAGCTGCGAAGCAAATGCCATCACCTCAAGCAGATCCTACAATATTAAAAGTGGTGAACATGCCACCAGAAGTAGAAAAACAAAAGGAGGATGACCAACCTCCACAAGGGGAGGAGCTGGGGACGGATGAAATAATGAAGGAAAAAGATCATGATCATCATGATCTACCTACAGGTACACCACCAGGTTCCCCACACAGAGAAGATGCTCCCCCAGAAAAAGAAGTTCCTCAACAGGAGGAGGCGCCTCAGGATCAACAGCAGCAAGGCGAGCATCAAGAGCCAGAAAGAGAAAAGTCACCATCTCCACAACACATATTGGTGGAAACAGGAGATAGAGGTGAACAACATCATGATGCTGAGAAGCATGATCAGGTACCTCCATGGTTGACAAAAGAAGTAATTGTTGAGGAGGAGCTAGAGATTCAGGAGTTTGACGTCTCCACCCTGTTCGCCGTGGATATAATGAAACCCAGGAGAAAGGCCAGGATGACTTCGGCCATCAAGAGAGATCCGACGATAGGGAGAAGGACCGCACAGGACCGCACAGATTGCTGTACAGAGAGCGAGGCACATGATGATGACCCGCGTGCATCAGATGAAGAGCATGATGAAGATACATCATGAAGGGGAACATTTTGCATATGCAGTATAGATAGTTGCCAGCTAGCAACTTGTGCCTTTTTGTAAAATTGACAAGTCATGAAGTGATGACCGTTGATTTGTATTGATAAATCAGATCTGTGGATCTTTTGTAACAGATTCCTCACCTTATTCTATAAAAGGTGGTGGAATGCCTTGTTATTTTCATTCGAAACTTAATTGAAATCTGATTGCTGAAATATTCAGGACTTATTTCAAAGCTGCTGTATATGTACATGTCTTTTGCATACTTAATGAAAGAGAAGAGTATTCCGATTACAAATCTTCGTAAATCTTGAGTAATCTGTGTCTAAATTCTGGATATATGCTTTGATTTGCTGCGTCCCTTGGAGTGCTCATCATGTTGCATGTATTGTTTTCATTCATTATCCTCTGAAGTTTGCATCAACTGTATCTAGCTGTGGAATGTCCTGGTGAATATATGGTTTGATTTCTTCTCCTCATGACAGTATCAGGCATGTATGTGGATCAAAAGCTAAAGGTTCAACTTAATTAGAAGTATTTCCTTTTAATTTCTTTCAATTTTAAAGAATCTCACTATCACAATTGCAAATAAACTGATAATCTTAAGCAAACAACCCAAAATATGTAGACATCTCGTAGATAATCGTAAATATTTAGCATATTTGAACACTAAGCATGCACAATTGAAAATATCATGCAAAGATTGAGGTATTTTACATCTTTTCATCAAATAGCTCGCATAATTTGACTTCTCTGTAAGGAATTTCTGCAGGAACTTCATGATGATGGTGCATTTTCACGTAAGGCCCCAAAATGGAAATAGCAACTCACATTAACCACTGAGTAACGTCAGTAGATTAAGACCTAATCACCGGAGACTTGGGATCATGAATTCTATGAATTCACTGTATCTTACAAGATGAATAAAGGTTAATGTGTACTTTTATTCTATGTTTGTTTGTGACTAACATCATGACCAACATAAATTGGCGCTAGAAGGAGGGCAGAACGGGAAAAGCCACTACTGCTTCAGTCATCATTCATTTTATGCAGGCCCCTCGCTCCTAACGCAACATAAATTGGTGCTAGAAGGAGGGCAGAACTGAAAAGACGCCATTGCTTCAGTCATCATTCATTTTATGCAGGCCCCTCGCTCCTAACACAATATCATCAGTATTTTCAGGTTTGATGACGTATAAGAGTAAGGTAACCTCAGATCGCCCATGAATTTCAGTAAATTACATAAATATTTACTGTGAGAAGTTTGTATATCCACATTCTATGTAAAGATTTCCTAATCTCACATAAATATTGCAAGCTTTATAGTAGATCTCTCTAAATTCACTAAATATCGGCTAAAGATGCGTAAATTTGTTCAAGCTTTGAGAATTTGAGCCTTAAACACTTGAGATCTTGTGCTACGGGTCAGGATATCCCAATATCCTGTCATATTTGCAGTGTCTTCACAAATATTTCGTAAATATCCGGTCTCATTTGCCGTTTAACCGCAAATATCACCTCATCTGGTGGAATCCAGCTAATATTTGCAAAGTTTCCACCAATTTCACTCCAAATTGAGAAATCCTGGCTTACAGGATAAATACCAGGTCTAGACCTAGTGAAATTTTCGAAGAATTGCCTGTTAGAGGTTTTAGACCTAGAACTGTAGACATTCACCATACTCCAGGGTCTAGTGCGTCTAGAGCTTCACTGGGACCTCCTCCTGTAACTCCTGTTGGTTTGCAAATACCTTCCAGTATATCCGCGACACCTCCTGTTCAGACCCATGGTATACCTTTAGTTCAACCTCAGCCAACTGTACCACCAGTTCAGCCCCCTCAGGTTGCAATGTCTTTCTTTGCATCAGAGTCACCCTTGACCTTTAATGCATATCACGAGTTACCAAAGAATCTGGACAAACTTTGTCCAAAATATCATCCTTATCAAGATGCTGATGATCATATCAGGACATTTGAAGAAGCGTGCTGCAGAGCCAGAATAGAACATCAGGACGTGGTGTGCAGATTATTCCCTTTTTCCTTAGGGGAAGAGGCTTATAATTGGTTCATCAGTCTTGGTCAATCTTCTGTCAGTTCGTGGGCTGTCTTAGAGAAAGCCTTTCTTGACAGGTTCAAGGTCCCTATTGATCCATCCATGAATTACCACATGTTTGCCACAATCAAGAGATTTGAGAATGAGCCTATTGCCAATTTCAATGCTAGGTTCCAGAAAATATTGTCCAAGCTAGTTGCCCCATATGTGGTGGCTGATGCTGCTGCTAGGAGTATCTATTATTCAGCCCTGGATCCATTAACTTCCATGTTCATCAGAAGAACACATCCTGAGATCACTACATTGACAGGAGCTTTTCAAGAAGCTATCAAGGTAAATCAGCAGCTGATACCTGCTCCTACTCCATATATAGTGTTCCCTACTTTGCCTGGCGTACAATCACAATATCCAGCACCATATCCTGCAGCTTATCCTTCACAATATCCTGCACAATATCCAAATGGATCAGTGATACCCCCAGCAGTCATGCCTGCACCTTTGCAAGTACCTCCATTGAGTATTATGCCTCCTCCTAACAGAAATGGCCAATTGCCACAATATCCTGCACATGCTCAGACACCTCAGGGTACAGATCTATCCAACAATAACCATGGATCTTCCTTTTTCAAGCCTCAGACTGAAAATGTAGTGGCCAAAGCTCAAGAGGAGAAGGAGGAAATCAAAGAAATTTCTGCTCAACTCAGAAAACTCACCACAGAAGTAACACATTTGAGAAATCAAGGGTTTTATTCGCAGTCAGGTCAGAATAGGAGTTATTCCAATGACAGACCAAACTACCCTGACAGAGGATATAACAACAATAACTTCAACAATAGTGCTGCAAATAATAATAATCCTCCTAGACAGCCTAGAGTGTGGAACTCCAGGCCAAATAACGGTTCATTACCATCACCCCTAGACAATCAGCCTCCTGGTGAAGCCAAACAGACTACTAGAGTCAATCTTGCTGAAGCAGCCCTTACCAATTGGTGCAGGATCCACAATACCAATGCACATGCAGAATTAGATTGTCCACAATTTAGGATTGCTGCCAGCATCTTTCAGACTGAAGTGTCTAACACTTCTGGAAATCCACCTCAGGAAGAAGGAAATGAGATAGTTCCTTGTGGATATGATTCAGCTTTTGTGCTAGAAATGTACACAAATCAGCCTCATCAGGATTATAATCAGACATGTGAAGAATCTGCCTTAACCTTTGAAACAAACTATGTCTTCCCCTTTGAGGATGAAAATGAACCTGCAAGAGAGCATGAGGAAGTACATGCATACCAGCAGCAATACCCTGGTAAGCACAATTATAACGTGAGGAGTAATGCCAACAGACCTGCTGGTCCATTGACATCATCTCTACCTCCAAACAACTTCAACACACCTCCTGATCCTAAGGCTAGCAATAACCCTGGGTTCCCTAAGGTGAATGCTCAATACTTGTCTCCTCAAAACACAGTAACAAAAGTCATAAATGCACCTCAGGAGTCTGACAAGTTAGTCAGCTATTTGGCTGATGAAATGAAGAAAATCAAGATCAGCCTGTCCCTATCTGAGCTATTGAAAACTCCTGCCATCAAAAGGGCATTCATGAAGTCACTAGATGATCCTGCTCCTAAAGAGGATAATCATCTTTCAAGTCAATCCAATGGCAAAGATCATGCTGCTAAAGATAATACTAGCAAGCCTAAGGTGTTATCTATAGTCCAAGCCGCTGAAACCTCCCACATGACCTTGTATAGAGATAAAACTGAATCACCTCCGTTTCTCCTCACCATAAGAATGTTCAGCAAGAACTTGCACAACTGTTTAGTTGATTCAGGAGCCTCAACGAATGTTATGCCTTTGTCAATATACAACGCATTAGGACTGCATCCTGCTAAATCCTTAAAGAAGGTCACTCAACTGGACAAGACAGAAGTAAGTGTCATAGGAGAACTGACTCACATTCACATGCAGCTAGCGTCTGATCCTAGGATATAGTATTACATTGACATTCAGGTAGTTGACATACCTGATACATATGGGATGTTGCTTAGCCGAGACTGGTCTAAAACGCTCAACGGATACATGTCCACAGACTTCAGTCACATGTGGTTGCCATGGAAAGGTATACCTAATCAGATCAGGATTGATGCTGAGCCTAGGATGAAACATATGATCACAGAATATAACAAAACAAATGAGATCATGTACGTAAACGTAGAACCTAGAGTTTATCATATCAGGCCGCAAACTGTTAAAATAGAAGAGATCCTGATGCTTGATGTTCATCATCATCATGATAATGATTATCATGAGGACATGCTGAGTATGGAGTTTGGTAATGATCTAGATAATGAGAATGAAATAGATCGCTTCAGAGATTTTGAGATGCATTTATCTACTCAGGTAAAACGTTGCCAATTATTGAATATACCTGCTAATGACATTTTGATTGATGGATGGTGCAGATTACATGGTGAAGCACACTCTGAAAAGACTTGTGAACCATGCTTAGACATGATGATACTGGAGCAGACGTATAGTGAAGCATCATCATCATATTTCAAGGTGAGTGCTACATCTGATGATGATGATGATACTAATTCTTATTTGTTTTCTGCAGGAACAAAAGAGTCGACAGACCATGATGAAGATCATATCCTGAAAACAGAAGAGATCCTGGTGTCCAATCAGACAAATGATGCGAGAAAGGAAAAGATCACTCCTGGTAGTGATTGCTTCATGGAACCGGATTATGAGTTGTCTGATGAAGACAAAGGCAGTGACCTGACGAAGTTCGAAGAATTTTTGGTAAAAGAAATAGAAAAGATGACACAACAGTGTAAATCTCCCCAGGAGGTTTTAATTAAAGGTTGGTGTAGGTTGCATGAGGCGCCACACTCAGAAACAACTTGCTCACTGTGTTTACACATTTTGAAGAAGCAGCAGCTGTATGTGCTGAACATCATCCTCCTGCTGAGATGGAAGAGAAAACAGAAAAACCATCAGGCTCACCAAATAAAGGAAAGAAGAAACTTGAAGATGACATCCCCAAGCTAAAGTGGATATCAGGCGGAGCAGTAGCCAGAGCTGCAAAGAAGAAAGAAAGTTCAAGTAAATATCCTGCTGAAGACAAATGTCCTGCTGAAGATAAGCCTTGGATCCTGAGGTTTGATGGATCCAAATCTAAGCAAGGTTCTGGGGTAGGAATTGACCTTATTGATCCATTAGGGAAATCCTATTTAGCAGCTTACAGATTACAGTTCCCCTGCACCAATAATGTCGCAGAGTATGAAGCTCTGATTCATGGACTGTTGTTTTCCCATAAGAAGAAAGTGAAGATCTTGCATGTCTTTGGAGATTCAGAACTAGTTGTGAGACAAGTAAGAGGAATTTACTCTTGTAATTACAGAAAGATGTCAAATTACAGACATCATGTGTGGGACCTGATTGAAGACTTTGATGCCTTTAATATCGTTCACGTACCAAGAGAACAGAACCAGAGGGCAGATGCACTTGCCCAAGCCACTAGTACGTTGGAACCGCTGTCCATATCTGGTCTAAAGAGATTTTCAGTAGAATTGGTGTCAGTACCTTCAATACCTGACAATGTGACTAATCTCCAAGTGTTTGATGATGATCAGCACATCCTGGACTTCATATCAAACAGAGACATATTTGAAGCTCAGATTATAGATGAGAATGGTATGGAAGATCATGTCTGGGAAGAAGATGAGATATTGGAGTTGCCTAGCAACACAATTCCCAAAGGTATGATTGAATTAGAAAGAGCCTTTGATCTAGATAATATGCTTAAACATAAAGATCTGCCTAAGGCAGATGGAGGTCAATATTCACAGGTGAATATTGGACAAGCTGATGACAAGAGAAACATCTTATTGGGTAAGGTTTGTACACCTGAAGAGTTAGAAGGAATAACTCAGGCCCTTAAGGATTACATACATGTAATTGCATGGACTTATGATGAGCTAAAGACATATGACACTTCTGTCATAACTCATACTATACCTCTCAAGCCAGATGCAAAACCTTTCAGACAGAAGCAGAGGCCAGTCAATGCTCTGCTTGAGCCCATCATCCTTGAAGAAGTTAAGAAATTGTTAAATGCCCGGATAATATTTCCTGTGAGGCACTCCACTTGGGTGGCGAATCTTGTGCCAGTCAGAAAGAAGAATGGGGACATCAGATTATGTGTAGATTTTAGGAACCTGAACAGAGCATCAGAAAAGGATAATTATCCTTTGCCTTCTTTGGATGAAGTCCTACAGATTGTGAATGGAGCCAAGATGATGTCCTTCTTGGATGGTTTTTCAGGATACAACCAAGTAATGGTAGATAAAATTGACAGATTAAAAACTGTCTTCACCACAAAGTGGGGTATATTTGCATATAGACGTATGCCATTTGGACTTATAAATGCTGGAGCTACATTCCAGCGAGCAATGGACATAGCCTTCAGAGGCTTAGTAGGAAAATGTATAGTCATCTACATGGATGACCTGACAGTATTCTCCAAGGAAAGGGGAAATCATGTTGCCGATCTCAGAAGTGTACTGAAGAAATGTGAAGAATATGGAATATCTTTGAATCCTAAGAAGTGCATATTTGGGGTCACAACAGGAAAGTTACTAGGCCACCTGATCACAGAAGATGGAATTATCATTGATCTTGACAGGGTGGAGTCTATTATGAAGTTACAACTTCTAGGAAGCAAAAAGGAACTTAAATCTTATTTTGGTAAGATAAATTTTGTGAGGAAGTTCATCACCGGCTTTGCTGAGATTGTCAGACCACTGAATGCCATGTTGAAAAAAGATGCACAAATTGAGTGGACACCAGAAGCCAAGGCTGCCTTTGAAGATATAAAGAAGGCCATTTCAGATGCTCCTGTCCTCATTAGTCCAGATTATACAAGAGATTTCTACATCTACTCATTTGCCTCAGAACATACTTCTGCAGCAGTGTTAACTCAAAGAAATGAAGAGAAAGAAGAGAAACCAATTGCCTTCATGAGCTGTCCTTTCAGAGATGCTGAGTTGAGATATGTAGATGTTGAAAGACAGGCACTTGCATTAGTCAGAGTAGTAAAAAAGTTTAGATATTACATATTGAGAAGCAAAGTGATTGCTGTGGTACCAGATGCAGCAGTAAAGATGCTGCTGATGCAGAGTGAACCTGGTGAAAAAAGAGCCAAATGGATTACTGTATTACAAGAATATGACATGGAGATCACACCAATGAAGCTAGTTAGAGGACAAGCTCTGAGCCAGATGATATCTGAAACTGATCCAAACATCATCAGTCAGCAGTATGTGATCAATGAGAAAGACAATAGAGAATGGTATTCAGACATCAGGCACATCCTGATCACTGGAAGATGTCCTTCAAGAATGCAGGCCTCACAGAGAAGAGCCTTAAAGATAAGATCCCAGAAGTATATGATGAAGGGAGGAACCCTATTTAAAAAGAATTATGAAGGAATATACCTAAGATGCTTAGAGAAACCAGAAGCAAATAAAGTTTTGACAGAGTTACATGACAGGTTTGGAACGGCACATGGATCAGCGTTGGCTACAACACATGCAATCCTCAGAGCAGGATATTACTAGCCTACAATTTTTAAAGACACGGCTGATCATGTTAAATGTTGTCATGTTTGCCAGGTTGCTGCCAACAGAGAGAAATATGCTGCGCAACCGTTGCAGCCAGTGGTAGAAGAGCGCCCATTTGCACAGTGGGGCATGGATTTCATAGGACCGATCAATCCTCCGTCTTCCTCAGGCCATAGGTATGTCCTGACAATTACTGATTATTGTACCAGATCGACTGAGGCTACCAGCAGCAAAACCTGCACTGCAGATGATGTCATCAAATTTCTGGAAAACAACATTATCACCAGGTATGGAACTCCCTATGCATTGGTAAGTGATAATGGTTCTGCCTTCATTTCCACCAAATTGTCAAGTTGGGTTTTTGATCATGGGATCATACTTAAGTTTTCATCCAACTACTATCCCTAGGGAAATGGATTAGCAGAATCCACCAACAAGAATTTACTGAGTATCATAAGAAAATTGATAAAGAAAAATCCCAGGGAATGGAACTCATTTCTGAAATATGCCTTATGGGTAGACAGAACTAGAATGAAAATTGCATTAGGAAACTCACCCTTCCAACTAGTATATGGGGTAGATCCTATCCTCCCTGTAAACTTGAAAATTCCTACTCTGCAGTTTGCCCAAGAATATCTAGGCATAGATAATAAACAGGAAGTCAGGTTGCTGCAGTTGATGCACCTGGAAGAAAAACGAAGTCAAGCGATTGACCAATTTGCAAAACATCAGGCTGTTGTCAAACGCTGGTTTGACAAGAGAGCCAGAATTAAAGCTTTCAGGATATCTGATTTAGTCCTGATGTGGGATAAAGCCCATGAAAAGAAAGGTGATCATGGATAGGTCCCTTTCAAATTTCTGAAATTTTAGGAGATAGTACTTATAGGCTTAAGAACCTGACAGGTGAGGATGTCCCGTTGCCAGTCAATGGACAATTCCTCAAACATTATTTCCAGGCCTGAATGACTTCGTCACAGTCATATGTATCATATTGTATATTTGTATAGTTGTTTGTACAGTTTGTTTGTTGTTGTTGTTGTTTTGTTGGTTGGGACCTTGTTCTGGTAAGTCAGGATGATGCACCTCATCACCCTAGAAAATAATTAAATTGTTGAGATTCAAATGATGAGATCGCATTTAAACATAGGTTATGATTCATTCTAGGAAGTGTTCATGATCAGGTTTGTGATGTCTTTTCATCAGGGTGCTTTTTCTTGGTCAAAGTGAATCCATCACAATGAAACACCTAACAGCCTTGCGTTTGTTGAACACACTAGTATAGGTGTTAAGTGAAAAATCTAAAGGGACTCCCTTGCTACCAGTACAATCTCCAACCTAAAGCTGCAAGTGACTATACCTTGTACAAATGAGCTGACATGATGATATCAAATATAAAATTTTAAAGAAAATCAGAAAAGAAATAAAATTAGGCCATCTAAGTAACTCTACCGGGGCTATGGACGCCTGCTGGCAGTGGGGCTCTACTTAGGGAGATTGTATAGATAACCTTGTCGGGGCTATAGACGCCTGCTGGCAGCAAGGCTCTATCCAGGTTGGCTATGAGGGATGATCTCCAACTATGTAATTTAACACCAGTTACTTATGTTTTCAACTTACTTTCAAGATGAGGATAATTAATCATATGCACACACCTGATCCTTTGTTAGCTTTATCACCATAATGAAATTTTATCATTCAGAAGATTATGATGCTTACACTTAGACAGAATTAGAACACTATAGATGAATGTGATCACATCACTTGAATCATTGGAATTTGTTTATTTTCTTTGGTGGCAAGTTGTTGTGTGGTTACACAACACGCCCCATTTTGACTTGGCAAAACAGGGACCCAACTTTTCTTTTGGCTTGTGTTGTTTGCTTTCTGGCGGTTTGGCAAAATCAGTCATGTTCATCATCATGTGGAGTCAAGATGAGGTAAGCCCCAATATGAGGTCAGTTTGTCAAAATTCATATTTCATATATATGACCACATATTCTGAAAGAGCATTAAAATTCATGTAGGTTTGCCTTTTACATCACCCTGATATTCATCAGGATGTGAGAGTTATGAACAGTCAAAGTCTTGGTCAAACCTGATATTCGCAAGAAGAGGGTCATATTTTATAAACTCAGTTTTGCTATTTGAAGAACATCATCATCATATTTGAAACGTCCCCTCGATAATATCCTGCGGTTCAAATATCCAGATGTCAACTTTAAGTGGTAGTTAGTTTTCCCCGTCGAGCGGTCTTTTGTATCGCGAACATCATGTTTTTGAAAGCAACCCGATATTCGTTAATATCATCCTAATGCAAAATATCACCCTTAACAAATATCCGGATGACGTCATCCAAAGACGATAAACGAAGAAAGAAACATCCTGATATTCCGAAAGGAGAATAAGTATGAAGGTCATCATCATATTTTGAAATATCACCCGAGGGACCGGAATATCCTCCTGATGTGCTAAAGTGAAAACAAAGGGGCATTGTCACCTGAATTTTGTCGCGATAACAATTTCAAGACTAGGGAGGATGATATTGAAACTCAACCTGATATTTGTGAAATATCATCCTGCCCTCATGATATCTTGTCATATGAATATCCTCCTGCTCCCTTTGCCGCCATTGCCATTAAATGCGCGCGGATATGGTAGGTGATTCCCGCCAACCCCAGAACCCAATGAAACGTCTGGCGAGATCCTGAGTTTTCGCACGAATGATCAAAGATTGCAATCTAACTTGTCAGAGTTACCCTAAGTTTACCCTAATTGCAAGGTTAAAAGGTAATTCAGCCGCCATTATTACATTCACCTGCGTTAAATTTGTTTTACAGAGCACTAGCCTCCATATCTGCATAACAGCTACCGTTGCGTGATTCAAGCCCACAGACAGAAGGACGAAGGTGATCAGCGGCCGCATTAAGAGCCTCTTGACGATATACTGGTATAGAAAGAAATCTGCATAACCAAGTAAGTGAAATGAAACCCTCATCATGTTGTTTTTAAATAATGATTGTAAGTTCTGGTTATGTATCCATGTGAGCAGGTAATGTGAAATTGATGCAGTAGGCATGATATTTGCAATATGTATACATGCATATCCTGTTGTGAGAAGAAATGATTGTTAATTGCAGGTACCCATGGCTGAAAAACGCTCAGTCAAGAATCAGGAAGAATTCAACCGGCCTATGTTCTCTTCACAGAGAGGGGTCCTGTTCAAATTTGGGGCAATTACCGATACCCATCAGGGGAGTACCAACCTGGAAGCTTGGTCAGCCAAGTTGAATGATGGACAAGATAAGAGTCCAGTATTGGATGCCGTGTTTGTATCCGGCATGTGGAACGCTGCTGGCTTCCCCTACTCCATGGAATCTCCGGAGCTGGTTATTGAGTGCGCCCGGAACTACAACCCTCAGACGAGGCAGGTGGTGAAGCATGGGAGAGTGTATGCAGACCTATCCATCAAAGGTCTATCCCAGACATTTGGACTGCCAATGGGCAGCAAGGTAAAGAGTGTAGACTTGAAGAAGTCTGAAAGAGAGTATGAGGCCAACAAGAAGACGGCCAGAAGGAACACGTATGCTTGGCGGGCTGAGAACAGCACATATAATGCAGCGGCCAAGCTCCCTGTGCACATGTTCAAGTTTGATTTTAATGAGGAATATCAGTATGTGATTGCCCTACTGAACAGGGTGACTGGCCAGCCTGATACTGGAGAATTCAGAGACTGGATGTACGGCATAATAATGATGTGCCTATATGCAAACATCAAGCCACTATGGGGCCAAATCATAAGTGATGCTCTGCATGACCAACTGCTGAACCTAGGAGGTTCAGATTGTGCCTTCTATATGACCTCTTACATTGTTTATTCCTGTGCATATAGAGGTACGTTTGATGCCTTAACCACAGATGGGAAGCTAACAGGCACAAATGCAGCTTATATCTGGGATCGTCATCCCTAGCTGCAAAGAACTAATTACATCAAGGACTACAAACTGGTCAATGATGCATTCTCTATGCATCTGGTAAGGACCATGGAAGATGACAGGACAAAAAGACTAAGCATGGAAGCTCAGGAGGCAGTATACAGGCATGGGGCATGGTATATCCAATTTGCCACCTTTTCCTACATCAGGATAGAAGGTTTTGAAGGGCATCCCCTGATGCTGCCAAGATATCCTACTGATGCAGTAGTTCTAATGGAATTTATCAGGCAGGGCTCCACCATCATACAGACTTATAACGATGCCAAGAAGCTGCCACCAATTTTGTTCCCAGTCAACATCGGCAACTATATCTGCCCTAACTCGGATCATATTAAGAAGGTGATGGTCACTCTGAACAAGATGAATCTACTACCCTTCCCAGTAACAAGACCATATGATCCTTACGGCCGAATGCAGAAGATTCTAGGGAAGTCTATTCACCAGAGGCACCTAGAGGATTTTTGGGCTGACTGCGAAAATGAGGCAGAGGCCAGGAGGAGGAGGTATCAGAGGTTGACTCTGAACCAGATCAGGACATTTGACTGCATACCCCTCCCTCAGCAGTTGAAGAGTGATGACGGCAGGATCGTGGCAGATGAATACGAACAGAAGAAGATATACAATGATACCATTTCTGCCCCTGACCTCACCATGCAGTAGGATATGTCCTTGGACCCATTCTTTGCCAGAACAATACACTTGACCCAAGCTTGGGTAGATGCACAGGTAGAGGCATTGAAGAAAAAGGGTGTTGCCATCACGGTGGACAACAAGAAGAAGGGGCAGGACATCCCCATAGACGAATATGATGACTTCCTGCTAGAGAAATGGAAGACCAAGGGAGAGAAGATTCCTCCACCACAGCAGCCAAGCAAGAGAGCCTCAAGAGGCAAGAAGGTGGAAAAGGGACCCAAAGGGGTCATAATTGAAAGAGCAGTGTTTACAGCTGAGGAAGCAACAGGAGCAGGATCAGAATCAGATTCTCCTCCCAAGCCCAAGAAAGCCAAGACAGCAGAGGCTGGAACCACAGAGACCCAAGAAGTGGGTCAATCATCCAGACAACCAAGCAAGGATATCCTCATAGAGGAAGAGCCTGAAGAAGAGGAGGAAGCTCCACTAGTAATTAGAAGAAAGAGGAGAGCTCCCCAGGTGTTGGTTCCTACCGCGCCTAAGAAAACAAGAACCTCCATGAGAGGTGAGATGATTCATCCCCCAGTGCAAGTACAAGGGGCAGGTAGTGAAGTGCAGAAGGAACTTCAGCACAATGTTCCACTTCCTACCATTGTCAAGTTCAAAACAGAACTTGCAGAAGAGCAACAAAAGGAAACATCTCAGGCACAAGTAGAAAAGCATGTCTCGCTAGACGAGACAATAAACTTGTCTAATGATGAGGTGGTGCAGGATGTAGCTGCACAAGAAATGGAAGCACTTGCAGCTGCTGGCATCAGTGTGACTCCTCACAAGCCTCCATCTATCCAATCAATGCTTGAAGAGATGAAACAAGCAGAGGCGGAGCAAGAAAAGAGCCCAGAACCAGAGAAGAGCCCGGAGCAGGTAGCTCAGGACATAGGGCTAGACACACTAATTGCCGAGGTGACAGGTCCTGCAGTGGTAGACTTAACAGAGAAGCAGGATGCAAGTCCTGAACAGCCAGCAGGATCACCTGATAAGGGCCACCTAACAAAGGAGGTAGAGATGGCCGAAGCAGAGGGCCATGCTCTTGAATCAGGCCAACAAAGCCCACAGGATACATCAGCAGGACCTGCTATAGTAGAGGTCCAAGAATCAAAGGCTGATGATGAGAAGAAAGAAGCGATAGAGGATCCTACTGATAAAGCACAAGAGGTAGATACTGCAGGTACAGAACAGATAACAGCTGCAGAGCAGATGCCATCACCTCAAGCAGATCCTACAATATTAAAAGTGGTGGACATGCCACCAGAAGTAGAAAAACAAAAGGAGGATGACCAACCTCCACAAGGGGAGGAGCTGGGGACGGATGAAATAACGAAGGAAAAAGATCATGATCATCATGATCTACCTACAGGTACACCACCAGGTTCCCCACACAGAGAAGATGCTCCCCCGGAAAAAGAAGTTCCTCAACAGGAGGAGGCGCCTCAGGATCAACAGCAGCAAGGCGAGCATCAAGAGCCGGAAAGAGAAAAGTCACCATCTCCACAACACATATTGGTGGAAACAGGAGATAGAGGTGAACAGCATCATGATGCTGAGAAGCATGATTAGGTACCTCCATGGTTGACAAAAGAAGTAATTGTTGAGGAGGAGCTGGAGATTCAGGAGTTTGACATCTCCACCCTGTTCGCCGCGGATATAATGAAACCTAGGAGAAAGGCCAGGATGACTTCGGCCATCAAGAGAGATCCGGCGACAGGGAGAAGGACTGCACAGATTGCTGTACCTGCCGTAGAGAAAGAGAAAGGCAAAATCACTGTGGATGAGTTACAGATAAGCACAGTTGATTTGGGTTTTGCCAATGAAGAGCAGGAAGGTCAGGAGGGAAAGGATGTTATAGACTCTCTAATTTAGAAGGTGAAAAGAGAGAAGGAGAAGAATAAGCAACATAAAGAGCACATTGCTCAGTTGCATGCATATATTAAAGGACTAACCACTCCTGAAGATACCACAGCTGAAGCTGCAATCCCATTGATTGCCATTTCTCAGGAGGAGGTAAGTAAACTGGACCTCATGAAACATGAGGTGTCCGTAATCAGAAAATGGGTGTCATCCACATTGGATGATGCTATAGAAATAATGAAAGGTTCTTTGAAGAGATGGAGCATATTGAGTGACTCCAAAACCAAGGTGGACAGGTTGCAGGTACAGACTGGAAAAAGGTCTTATAAACTGGAGAAAGTCCTCAGCCTGCTGGATGAAATAAGGCAGATAAATCCACAACTGCTTATCAATAAGCAGGTGTTAAATAATAATACTGCATTATTAGTGGATATCTGGTATAAGGATGTACAGTTCGAATGCGGAGTCCTCAAGAGATGCAATATTAAGCTGAGAGAGATCAACATGAGGCTACGTGATTTAATGGGCATTGAAGCAGACATGCTCGAAACATTAGAGGGCAAGGTGGAAGGGAAGATAGAGAATCAAGATGAAGATTCTGCCCTCAAGGCTCTGCGTAATAACTTCCAGGTGGAAGATGATGGTCCGCTAGTCCACTTGACAAAAGAAATAATAAATAAGATGATGAGGATCAAGGTCAAGATGGAGACCTATAACGAGACGCTGCAGGACAAAAAGAATAAACTGGATAACAGCAGGGATAGGTATGAAGTGCACAAGCACGCCGTCATCAAGGCAAAGACTCAAGATGGTGGAGGAATAGACCAAGTTGTGCATTCATACGAACAAATCCAGAGCAGCATGCAGCCCCATATGCAGCAGCGTCATCATCCGGATAGCGAAAGTTCAGAGAGCGAGGCACATGATGATGACCCGCGTGCATCAGATGAAGAGCATGATGAAGATACATCATGAAGGGGAACATTTTGCATATGCAGTATAGATAGTTGCCAGCTGGCAACTTGTGCCTTTTTGTAAAATTGACAAGTCATGAAGTGATGACCGTTGATTTGTATTGATAAATCAGATCCGTGGATCTTTTGTAACGGATTCCTCACCTTATTCTATAAAAGGTGGTGGAATGCCTTGTTATTTTCATTCGAAACTTAATTGAAATCTGATTGCTGAAATATTCAGGACTTATTTCAAAGCTGCTGTATATGTACATGTCTTTTGCATACTTAATGAAAGAGAAGAGTATTCCGATTACAAATCTTCGTAAATCTTGAGTAATCTGTGTCTGAATTCTGGATATATGCTTTGATTTGCTGCGTCCCTTGGAGTGCTCATCATGTTGCATGTATTGTTTTCATTCATTATCCTCTGAAGTTTGCATCAACTGTATCTAGCTGTGGAATGTCCTGGTGAACATATGGTTTGATTTCTTCTCCTCATGACAGTATCAGGCATGTATGTGGATCAAAAGCTAAAGGTTCAACTTAATTAGAAGTATTTCCTTTTAATTTCTTTCAATTTCAGAGAATCTCACTATCACAATTGCAAATAAACTGATAATCTTAAGCAAACAACCCAAAATATGCAGACATCTCGTAGATAATCATAAATATTTAGCATATTTGAACACTAAGCATGCACAATTGAAAATATCATGCAAATATTGAGGTATTTTACATCTTTTCATCAAATAGCTCGCATAATTTGACTTCTCTGTAAGGAATTTCTGCAGGAACTTCATGATGATGGTGCATTTTCACGTAAGGCCCCAAATGGAAACAGCAACTCACATTAACCACTGAGTAACGTCAGTAGATTAAGACCTAATCACCGGAGACTTGGGATCATGAATTCTATGAATTCACTGTATCTTACAAGATGAATAAAGGTTAATGTGTACTTTTATTCTATGTTTGTTTGTGACTAACATCATGACCAACACTATCGAGCTGAAATAGACTATCAAGGTTAATCTGGCAGAAGCTGCACTCACAAATTGGTGCAGAATGCATAATACCAATGCACCTATTGAACTAGACTGTCCACAATTTAAAATAGTTGCTAACATTTTCCAGGCTAAAGTGTCAAATACTACAGGAGATCCTCCTTTCCCTAAGGGATATGAAATTGTCCCCCTAGGATATGAGTCTGCCCTTGTGCTTGAAAGTACTGGTGGTCATCAACATCATCAGATAACTTCAACTCATGAGAACTACACTTTGGCATGTGAGGAGTCTGCCTTGGCATTTGAATCAAACTATGTGTTCCCTTTTGAGCATGAAAACGAGCCTGAACAGGAACCTAAAGAGGTTCATGTCTACAAACATCAATATTAGGGTAGACACAACTATAACCTAGGGAATAATACAAATAGGCCAGCTAGTCCATTGACCACATTTGTTTCTCCCAACAATTTTAATACACCACCAGACCCAAAAGCCAATATTAATCCTGGCCCTCCCAAGGTGAATACTCAGTATCTCACACCCCAAAACACAGTGATAAAATCTATCAGCCAACTGCCTAAATCAGATAAACTTGTCACATATCTGGTAGAAGAGATGAAAAAGATCAAAATTAGCTTATCTTTGTTAGAATTGCTAAAGACCCCAATCATCAAGAAAGCCTTCTTGAAATCCTTAGATGAATCCATGCTTAGAGATGATAATCCTGGTCATAATCCTAGTCACATCATCACTAGAGATCATGCACCCAAAGAACATACAGTTAGGCCACTGTCTAAGTTGTTGAAACATCACTCATGAATCTATATAGAGATAGGTTTGAGTCCCCACCATTTGCACTTACATTAAGAATATTTGGCAAGAATTTACACAACTATCTAGAGGATTCAGGTGCATCAACTAATGTGATGCCCCTATCTATTTGCAATGCCTTAGGTTTACATCTAGCCAAATACCTCAAGAAGGTGACACAACTTGACAAAACATAAGTGTTATAGGAGAATTAACTCATATCCACATGCATCTCACATCAAACCCAAGGGTACAATACTATATTGGCATCCAAGTAGTAGACATTCCTAATACCTATGGAATGCTTCTTAGCAGGGATTGATTAAAAAAACTTAATAATTACATGACCACTGATTTCAATCATATGTGGTTACCATGGAAAGGAATCCCCAATTAGATAAGGATAGAAGTTGAGCCTAGGATGAAACACATGATAACTAAGTACAATAATACCAATGAGGCATTGTATGTAGATGTTGAACTAGGGGTTTATGCTATAAGACCTCAAACTGTTAGAATTGAAGAAGCCCTGATGTGTAACATGCATACACATGAAAATAGTGACCAAAAGGGTAGGATGATCATTGAGTCTAATTATTGTTCAACTAATGAAGAGGAAGTAGATCATTTTATGGAATTTGAAAAGTACTTATTCAGAGAAATCCAAAAATTCCAGTTACTAAGCACATCCATTGAAGATATCTTGATATCCAGATGGTACAAATTAAATGATGAAGCACATTTAGAGAGGAGTTGTGAAGCATGTCTGGATATGATCAAATTGGTGAGAATGTGTAGTGAGTTCAGATCATCGTCAGCCGAGGTAAGTGAAGTATCTGATGATGATGATGATGCTAATTCCTGTTTGTTTTCCTATGATGTAGGGAAACATGAAGAAGAAGTACATCAGGATACTGTCTTGATGCTAGTTTTAGGAGAGATTTTGATATGTGAAGAAGTACATCCCCATGACAAAAAGATAAATATTATCACCCTAGGGACCAACTATTTTATTAAGTCAGATTATGAGCTATCAGATGAGGATAGAGGAAGCCGCCTAACTAAATTTGAGGAGTTCTGATGTAAATAGTTCAGAGACATATTTTACAAGGTGTTCCTTCACATCAAGCATTGATTGAGGGTTAGTGCAGACTTCATGAGGCACCACATTCAAAAATAACATATGCCTTGTTGGTTTTTCTCTCTGAATCAGCAGAGGGTTTGCCAGTTCCAATGCACAGGTAGATTCAGCCAACTAATACAGGAGGTTGCATGAGATGCCTCCCCTTCACTTCTGGTTCTGCCGCACCAAGGGGGGATCCCTATAGCTAAATATTTGACATTTACTCGCCCAATGACATAAAGATTTAGCTTTACAACAACAGGTAGAATACTCTCATGTATGGACCAAGATTTGAATGATAGATCACAAGTTTGGCAACTTTCTTGGACATATCTGACTGGTTATGGATGAGAGTATGCAGGGGTCCTAATCCTACTCCTACAACTAACAGATTGGAAATGTGAAAGGATTGGTTTGATGGTTTGGATGCAAGACAGGGGGTTTTGGATCATAACTACTAATCCAGAAGTAGACCGGTGCCTATCTCAGGGCAAGGAGTCAACTAGACGTATACATAAGAATGGATTGGATTTTGGATTCAAGTTTCAAAGGGTTAGATTGATGCTTGCCTTACAAACATCACCCAAGAATGGGTATTTAAATGTCTCTACTTACAAACATCCCAGTTGACATACAACCTTCTCCATACTTAACCTAAGACAATTTAATCCACTCCTTAAATGGAAGTCACAGATTAAACATGCAATATAGAAACCTATATCCTAGAATCTATGAAACCCTTAGCAACCAGATTCAGAAGAAGGAAGGCATGCAACAAAGGAGACAGACAGGTAAACACATGCACAATGCATTTTTATATGAAACAACAATGAAACTGAGAATATCTGCAATGTACATTCAGATGCAACTCATAGACTCCAAAGAGATACAACAGCCAGGAAAATGCTTTATTTTTCATTATTCACACAAAAATGCCCAAGTCTTCAACCTCAGCAAATGAGTAACACAATCTGCTATATACAATAAGAAAGTGTACTCAACATTAATCACATGGCAATTCAAACTTTTCCAGATACAGTGCATCATGAGAAATGACGCTCAACACATTAAATGCAGCAGGCATAAGAGAAGGCAGGGAGTAGTTGGACTCGAGACCTGTGCCGCCACCTGGGGATTTTCAACTTCAATCAGGTAGTTGATCTATCCATGCCTTCGCCCATACCTCTGTAACATCTGCCATTAATGGCATACCAACCCGCAACCTTGGGAATGTAGTAGACTGTGCGTTTTGCAATTTTCCCACCAAGATACAGATGCATGCACAAAGAAAACCCTCTGTTTGAATAGGACCGTCAATTTATCTCCACCTACCAAGATCTGTGGCCTAAGATTGAACTGGCAAGCTACTGACCAATCAGATCATGCCATGCAGGCGTATCTTGCTGACCGCTAACTTTTCAAATCATATGAGAACTGATTATCCCACATTCACCCCGCAGTGACCTCTCCAACACTTTATAAGCATGACCACACCAAAAGACAGTAGTCGGTGATTTTACTCCCAATGATGCCATTTTAGACCTCATCAGGGTATTTCTAGCTATTGAAGAAACACTCCTCATCCGTACCGATATTGCATGTCATACTGATGATCCTCCTGCATGATACCCCGATACGCAATATCACCCTGACATCAACGAACCTCCTACTGTATCACCTGATATGAAATATCACCCTGATATTTCACATCACCCTGATGGGAAATACCACCCCCATCGAATTAACTTGATGCATCAGAGGAAGATCCTCCTCATCATATTCATACCATACATCCCGCTGATGATCGAGGGGACCTCCATCATAGCTGTTGATAATATCCTGCCGAAGACCACATGATGCATCCCACTGGACCTAGATGATGTCAGTGTCATATTGGCATAGGGTGATATTCTATGACGAGGCTGATATTTTGAAATATGACTGATGTTTGGAAATATCACCCCTCAGAAGAATATCAAGTTGCCAGATAGGTGGATATCATCCTCATGTAAAATTGACATCTGCACTTCGCAGATCAGGTGATGATGAGGTGATAACACAACATCGGGGTGATCATGTCTAAGATTACTGATATTTGGAATATGACCCCCCCTCTGAATATTAGGTCAGGCAGAAACATTGCCTTAACACAACTTTTTGCTCAAAACTCAGACTCCATGTGCAAGCACCAACATTGGCTCTGTCTGGGAATGAATGCCTCTTGCAGGCATGGCGAGAACTTCAGATCTCTGGGATGCAGACGAGTCCCTTATCCATTGGGCATAGAGTCAAACACTGCACCAACCTGCATCACAAATCACACATTTTTAAAATATACTTGGTGGCCCAAGGCCACCAAAAAGGAAAAAACAAAATTTTCCTTTGTCAAACACTCGATTTTCTTTTGATTTCTTCAAATGAAGCCTGAAAACATTTGACTGTCTGCAGCACCCAACTTTGCAACTATTTGTGATGCTACACATTTCTCCTTCAACAAATCTACAGCAACATTCACAAGCATTTACCATTCTTAGCAGTAGATTATCATCATCATATGAGTCACCAATGCTTCTTGGAAGAATAACAAACTCACATGAAACAAATGAATCCACATCAGAATTTTGCCCTTCTTCAAAAAATAAGAGCTCCTCTGTATCAAACATGCAATATTCAGGCACAAGCAACATCTCATAATCAGGTTTATCTTTATAAACACTTAGGTATTCATCATCATTGTTCTCAACAATTTTATCATTAATGTCCACCTAGAATATCTCAAAAGAAGGCATAAAAAACTTAGAGTGCGGCCCTTTACTGAAAGCTTTGTAGTCACCCCTGCAACCAACATTATCCCCAACTGTATGAGCACACACATCTACAACTTGTCCATTCACATCTAAATAGTGACCCTATTTTTCCTCTTCACCAATGCACTGATAATCAATAGTAAAAGTTTCAACCTCTGCATTGTAAAGGTGGTCATAATCTTCAAGGAAACATTCATATTCAACATCCATATATATTTCATCATCTGAAAGGCTCACATATGCATCTGAATGCTGACAATCACTAACATATGCACTACCATTCCTTGAACCTACATTTTCTATATTCAGAATGAAACTCTGCATATCCACCTCATACAAACATTCAGGGATATCTGGGATATGCCTATCACTGCAAGACACAACTTCATGTATATCTTTAACTTCATCACTTGAAGAGCATTTTACATCTGTAGGCTTCTCTTCTAGAGGCTGACAACAATCTTTGTCTTCACTATTATAGGATGTGCCTACATTTTCTACAACATTTTCTTCATGTTCATGCATCACATCATGACTGCACCCATTGTTTTGAAATATATTTCCCTTTACAAAATCATCTCTCAATGAACACACTGGGAAAGCTGAAATATATTCACTTTGAAAACTATTTTGAAAACTTGCAGTCATGAAACCTACTGGCATTCTATATTTCTGATTATTTTCAATGTCCATAGCAAATTTGAAAGCCTGGTAAAGCGTAGATGGTTCTTTATCTCTCAATCTATAACTCATTTTCTTATCAAATGCAACCAAATAAATTATCAAGCACAATGCATTATTGGGTCTCATATATTCAGGGATCTACTTGAGCAACTTAATAAATCTAAGATTAAAGGTTGGAACAAGTTCCTCATCCTCCTTTTGAATATTCATGAAATGTATGATCAATGAGGCCAAATCAAATCTTTCACCAAACTGCTCTAGCAATGCAATTTCTAAATATACCCATGAATAAACTGAACATACAGGCAAGTCTGAAAACCAAACCCTAGCATCATCCTCTAATGACTGAACAAAAAGTCTCATTACTACATCTTCAACCTCTACCTCATAATCTTCTATCAAATTACAAAAATTTTGCAGATGTTTGTTTACAAATTCATAATCTGATCCACTATATTTCGGCAAACATTTTCTAATTTTATTGGGAATAACATTTGGGTAACAATATATTCCTGTGAAATTTAGGGCTTTATATATTTCAATAACAAATGGTCTTCTTTGAGAGCACAACCAGGACTTTTTCTCTAAACTCATCATTTTTGAATGAAAAGATGGAATACCTAGAAATATGTTGCAGCCTTGGATAGGTTCAATCAACAGAGTCGCCACCTCTCACAAAGAGGACAAAATATCAACAAGGAACTTTTATTTTCTGGATTCATCACACCAGCAGAGCACCACATAGTATTTCCACAGTATGGCTGCAACAACTTTACCTGGGTCTTCTAAATCTTCAAATTACTTAGTTCCCTAGTGGAGTCGCCATTTCTGTTGGTTTTTCTTTCTAAATCAGCAGAGGGTTTGCCAATTCCAATGCCCAGGCAGATTCAGCCAACTAATACAAGAGGTTGCATGAGCTACCTCCCCTTCACTTCTAGTTCTACTGCACCAAGGGGGGGATCCCTATAGCTAAATATTTGACATTTACTCACCCAATGACATAAAGATTTAGATTTACAACAACAGGCAGAATACTCTCATGTATGGACCAAGATTTGAATGATAGATCACAAGTTTGGCAACTTTCTTGGGCATATCTGACTGGTTATGGATGAGAGTATGCAGGGATCCTAATCCTACTCCTACAACTAATAGATTAGAAATGTGAAAGGATTGGTTTGATGGTTTGGATGCAAGACAGGGGGTTTTGGATCATAACTACTAATCTAGAAGCATACCGATGCCTATCTCAAGGCAAGGAGTCAACTAGATGTATAGATAAGAATGGATTGCATTTTGGATTCAAGTTTCAAGGGGTTAGATTGATGATTGCCTTACAAACATCACCCAAGAATGGGTATTTAATTGTCTCTACTTCCAAACATCCCAGATGACATACAACCTTCTCCATACTTAACCTAGGACAATTTAATCCACTCCTTGAATGGAAATCACAGATTAAATGTGCAATAAAGAAACCTGTTGATCATGATGTTAGTCATAAACAAATATAGAATAAAAGTTACACATCAACCCTTACTCATCTTGAAAGATACGATGAATTCAAATAATTCATGATCCCAAGTCTCCATGGATTAGTTCTTAATCAACTAACGTTACTCAATGGTTGATGTGTGTTGTTGTTTTCCATTCAAGGGCCTTACGTTAGTTCATCAGTAGGAGTCTATCTTTGTAAAGATGGAACACAGAAGGTTACTTACATAGGATATTTCTACAAATAGTGTGTCTGTACTCAAATCTTTGCATGATATTTGTCAATTATACATGCTTTAACTTCAAATATGCTATAAATCTTCAAGTATCTATGAGTTGTCTGCATATTTCATGGATTTTTCTTTGGAGTATCTATTATTTGCAATTGTGATGGTGAACTATTTTGAAATTAAAAGAAATGTAAATGAAAAACTTCAAATTATGATGAATCTTCAGCTATTGAGCCACATACATACTTGATATAGTCATGAGAAGGAAGAAATCAAACCATATTTTCACCAGGATGTTCCACAGCTAGATATAGATGATGCAAACTTCAAAGGATGAGGAATGAAAATAATATATGCAGACTGATGAGCACTCCAAGGGATGCAGCAAATCAAAGCATATATCAAGAATTCATACACAGATTACTCATAATTTACGATGATTTGTAATCAAACTGGTCTTCTCTTTCATTAAGTATGCAAAAATATGTATGCTTACAATAACTTTGAAATAGGCCCTGAATATTTCAGCAAACAAATTTCAATTAAGCTTCGAATGAATAAAACAAGGCATCCCTGCACCTTTTATAGAATAAGGTGAGGGAGCGGTTACACATGATCTACGATCAAGATTTATCTAGTAAGATCAATGGCGCACATTCTTTTGACTCCGTCAACTTCATCTCGCGGCACAAGTTGCCAGTTGGCAACCATCTAGGTAGCTTATTTTTTGCTAAGTACCTGATGTAGATATTCCCTTTATAGTGCATCTTCATCTACTCATCAGGTTCTTCTTCTTCATCTTCATGATCATCATGATCATCACTTTTTGTGTCTTCATCATCCTGATGAATGTCACCCTATATATGGACCTGCATGGTTGTCTTGATATTTTCATATATTTCTACTATTCTTTCAATCTCTCCGCCATCTTGAGTTTTGGCTTTGCTGATGGCATGCTTATGTACTTGGAATTTATCCCTGAGTTTTTCCAATTTATTCTTTCTGCTGCTCAATGTTTCATTGTAGTTCTCCACCTGACCTTGATCCTCATGATGTTATTCATTGCTTCTTCTATCAGGTGGTTAAGAGGGTCATCAACGATCGGCTGGAAATTATTATGCAGAGCTTTTATAGCAAAGTCTGCATCTTGATTCTCAATCTTTCCTTCTACTTTTTCCTCTAAAGCTTCTAGGATTTTTGCTTCAAATGACATCATGTCATGCAACTTCATACTGATATCCTTTAATTTATTGTTGCATCTTTTCAATACATCATTTTCAAACTTGATGTCTTAATTCCAAATATCTACCAACATGGTAGTATTATTATTCAGCACCTGATGATTTATTAGGACTTGAGGATTTATCCTCTTTATTTCATACAAAGCATTCAAGGCTTTCTCCAACTGGAATGACCTTGTCCCGGTCTCAGTCTGTAGTTTATCAACTTTTCTCCTTGAGATACCCAAAGAATTCCACCTCTGTAAAGAGGCCTTCACCACTTCCTCAGCTCCAATGAGTGCGGATAACATCCACTTTCTCATAATCACTGACTCATGTTTCATAAGGTCTAACTTATTGACCTCCTCTTGTGAAATTGCAGTTAATGGGACTACCTAATCTGATACTGTATTATCAGGGTTAATTAACCCTTTTATGTATACATGCAGCTGGGCAATGTGCTCCTTATGCTACTTATTCTTTTCCTTCTCTCTCTTCACCCTTTGGGTTAAAGAATCAATTATATCTTTTCCTTCTTGACCCTCTTGGTCTTCATTGGCAAACCCCAAGTCCACTGTTGTAATCTGGAATTCTTCTAGGGTGATCTTGCCTTTTTCTTCCTCAACGGTAGGAAGTGCTACCAAGGCAGTCCTTCTGCCTATAGCAGGATCTCTTCTGATGGCAGATGTTAATCTCACCTTCCTCTTTGGCTTCATAATGGTTTTTGAGAATAATGTCAAAACATCAAATTCTTGAATTTCAAAACCAGGTTTCGTACCTATCTCTTTCTCAAGCCATTGAGGTATTTGATCTCTGGATCCTTGTTGTCGATCATTATCATCATGTCTACCCTGATCTTCTGTATCTACATCTATTCTCAATGGAGAGGCTGACTTCTTCATTTCTTCCTCATGATGATCTTCATGAGGGTGATCTTTTTCTACTTCCTCCTCATGAGGAGTCTCTTCTTGTGGTGGAGGATCTTGTGGTGCATCCTCCTGATGATCATCCATCTTAATAATTTCCTCATCCTAAGGCACAATTCTATCCGCGGATATCCTTGTATCTGACCTAGGTGCATCTATCTGATCTTGGATCACATTTTGATCTACACCTGATGTATTTACCTCCTAAGTCTTTAGGCCATCATGACCTGATATTTCTTCATGACTTGAGGTTTCTTGAGTCTGGCGGGCATCATCAGTTGATGTATCTTTATCTTCCCTGCCTTTGTGTTGTACTTCTACTATTTTGGGCTCATGAAAAATATCTTGTTATTGTTGGCCCATCTCTGGAGTGTTGCTTTCTGTCTCCGCCAGCTTGGCTATCTCGACATTTTCTATCTTATCAAGTGCACCTACATGGTTTTTAGGACTTTCATCCTCCCTGTGTGTTAGGTCAATCACTGTATAGCTAGTCACCTGATCTACTAACTTATCAAGTCCAATTTGCTGGGCTGCCGTCTTTGGGCTATCTTCTTTTTCTTGCTCCGCTTGCTTTAGCTTTTCTAATATCACCCTCTGTGAAGTTGGTGTTCTTTGTGGAGTCGTGCGAGTATTTGAAGCAAGGGCCTCCATTTTATGAGAAGCTACATCTTCTACCACTTCATCATCTAATAAGTCAACAATCTCCTCTAGTGAGACAGGACCACCTTGACTTGCTCTAGTGGTCTCACTTTTTTGCTCTTTAGCTTTCTCAGTTTTAAACTGTATGATGGTAGCAAGTGGTACTTCATGCTGTAATTCTTTCCTAAACACTTCACTACCTGCTCCCCTTAACATCACAGGGTCATGTCTTATTTCACCCCTCATATGTGTTCTTGGTTTTTTAGAGGTGGATGCCATTATGGGCACTGTCCTTTTCCTAGCGACCATCATGGGGTCATCTTCTGCAGGCTCTTTAGTCACTGGTTCTTCCTCAGTAAGGATATCCTCCTCTTCATGTTGCCTTGAGGATTGACCTACATCCTGTATTTCTGCAGTGTTCACTGCCCGCCTCAGGATCCTCTTGGCCTTTTGCCTATCCTCTGGAGGTGGTGCAGATGATGCTGATGCCTAGCCTGATGCAGATGTATCTTCATCTGGTATATCAATTCTTTCAATTATTACTCCCTTAGGTGTATCATTAGTTTTCTTCTTACCTCTGGGAGGTCCATTTCCTTGTTTTTGGGGTGGCTGCCTTTCTCCATTAGATTTTCTCTTCTCTATAAGAAAGTCATCGTATTCCTCATCAGGAATTTCTTGCCTTTTCTTTTTATTATCCAATCTGATGGCCATCCCCCTTCTTCTTCAGTATATTTATTTGTACATCTACCCATGCTTGGGTCAGCTGTAGCACTTCACCTATAAATCTATCCAATGAATTATCCTCAAGCTGTGTCAGATCAGGAGCTGAAATGGTGTCATTTTACACCTTCTTCTCTTCATATTCATTTGATAATAACTTGCCATCATCCTTCTTTAATTGTGCAGGCACTGGAATGCAATCAAATGTCCTGATCTGATTGAGGGTGAGCCTTTGATATTTTCTTCTTCTAACCTCGGCTTCATCCTCACAGTCTATCCTGAAATCTTCCAAGTGCCTTTGATGGATGGGCTTCCCCATGATCTTTCTCATTCTTCCACAAGGGTCATATGATCTGGCTAATGGGAATGGCTTTAAATTCATCAGGTTCAGACCTGCTATGGCTTTCTTTATGTTTTCTAAATCAGGGCAGATATACCATCCTATAGTTATTGGAAACAAAATTGGAGGAATCTTATTACTTTCTTTATATGTGTCCAGTATTGTTGATACTTGTCTTAGAAACTCCATCAGGATTACCCCATCAGTAGGGTACCTGGGTAACATTAAGGGTTGTCCCTTAAAACCTTCTACTCTTATGTAGGATAATGTGGCAAACTGGATGAACTAGGCGCCATGTCTGTATATCATTTCTTAAGCTTCCATGCTCAATCTTTTGGTTCTATCTTCCTCCATTGTCCTGACCAGATGCATAGAAAATGCATCATTTACTAGTTTGTAATCATGGAGATGATTTATTCTTTGCAACTGAGGATAATGATCCCATATATGGGCATCATTCAGAATTCCACCAATCTTTCCGATTGTGGTGAGTGCACCAAATGTACCTTTATATGCACATGAATATACAATATATGAGTTCATATGAAACGAATAGTCCAGGCCTCCTAGGTTCATTAGCTGTTCATCCATGGCATCACTGATGATCTTGCCCCATAATGGCTTGTTATCTGTGTAGATGCACATTATGATAACTCCATACATCCAATCTTTAAAGCTTCTAGCATTAGGCTAGACTGTCATCCTGCTGAGCAGGGCAATCATATATTGATACTCATCATCAAAGTCAAACTTGTACATGTACACTGGTAATTTAGCAATGGTAGTATAAGGACTATTCTTTGCCCTCGATTGATACATCATCTTCCTTGCATTCTTCTTATTGTTAGTATATTCAACTTCCAGTTTCTTCAGATCCATGCTGACTACCTTTTTTCCAACTAGAAGATTGAATGTAGATGTAATCCCTTTGATAGATAAGTCTACATATACCCTTCTGTACTTTTCTACCCTCCTTGTCTTAGGGTTATAGTTTTTGGTACACTCAATTACCAACTCCAGAGTTTCCATGGTGTAAGGAAATCCAGCTGCATACCACATTCCTGATATGAAAATGCTATCCAGGAGGGAACTATCTTTGTCTTCACCCATTTTGGCCGACCATGCCGCCAAATCTGTGTTTCCTTGGTGAGTGTCTCCAATGACGCCAAACTTGAACTGCACTCCCTCTGGTTGAGCAAACATAGGCTTGAGAAATTCTGCATCGGACTTGTTCTTCCTAATGTCTACCATGGCTTCCTACAATGAACATGACTGGTCTTACGATACATTTATATTTATTCATATACAACATTATATGTTTACAGCATCATGCATATTATACTTATTAAGCTCTATTTCACCATGATATACATGCTTATAGTTCAACCTACTTGAAAAACATCCTACCTGGACACTGCAGAAAATGACAGCAGGAGGGTTTCAAATACTTACCTGATAACACTTATCTCCTGAATTAAGATGATGATTATGAAAAGTGCTCAAATGGTGGTGATGATCACTTGTTCTATTCTACTATAGGCTGTATGCGTCCGCAGGTAGCTCGTATGAGGGTTTGAACATCCTGTGCTCTGTAAATTCTCATTTTATCACAAGGAAAAATGAAAATAACCTTGTAAACTCACTTTTATCCTCATTATTAGGGCTAACCTAGGGCAAAGAAAGGCAACTTTGATCATAACCATTGATCTTCTATCAGAAATTACAGACCTTGCCAGGTGTTTAGATCGTGTTCGCAATTGGCGGGAATCCACCTACTGCATTTATGTGCATTTAATGTCATAGAGCAAGATGAGGGGGTGATCTCTAGAAGATCAGGTGATATTTTAAATATGACCCCTCAAGAGTAAAGTGACCACCTTTCGAAAGATCGGGATGACGTCACCGTCATATTACATAAAAGGGCGATCGTTGGGAATATACCTCCGTGAGGTAAAAAGGATGATGATGTCACCATCAGGGTGATTTTCATTGTTTATCAGGATTGGATGATGTCATTAGCATATTGGCTCTGGGGTGATATTTTGCTCCAGGGTGATATTCAAAAAAATAGGGTGATATTGGGAATATCGGGTGATATTCAGAATATGACCCCCGCAAAATATATGAAGCTTTTGACGAGTAAATACCACTATCACGTAAAAATGACGTCTGAAGGATCAGACCAAATGGTTTTATCGGGTGATAAAATTGGACTAGGTTGATCTTTCATAAGATGATTGATATTTGTAATATGACCATCCCCTCAGAATATCAGGTTTGACCAAGACCTTGACTTGCAATAACTTTTGTTCCCTAAGGAATATCAGGGTGATCCAAAAGGCAAACCTGTATGAAATTTTGTACTCTTTCCAACCATGAGGTTTTTTAACATGAAATATCAGCTTTGTCTAACTGACCTCATCATGATGACTTACCCAGCTTCCTCCTTATACAGGATCACCTGCATGACTTACTTTTACTAGATCGCTGAAAAGCAGGAAAAATAGAAGCCAAGCCAAGCAAAAAGTTGGGTCCCCGTTTTGTCAAGTCAAAATGGGGCGTGTTGTGCAAACACACAATAACTTGCCACCAAAGAAAACAACAAAATTCCAATTATTCAAGTGAGGTGAACACATTCATATATAGTATTCTAACTCTTTCTAAATATAAGCATCATAATCTTTCTATATGACAAAGTTTTCATCATGGCATCAATCCTAACAAAGGATTAGGTGTGTGCAAATGATTAATTATCTTCATCTTGAAAGCAAGTTGAAAACATGAGTAATTGATGTTAAGCTACATAGTTTGGGATCATCCCTCATAGCCAACCTAGATAGAGCCTTGCTGCCAATAGGCATCCATAGCCCTGGCAAGGTTATCTATACAATCCCCCTAAGTAGAGCCCCATTGCCAGTAGGCGTCTATAGCCCTGGTAGAGTTACTTAGATGACCTAATTTTATTATATTTTTGTTTTTTTTATATACTTTATATATCTGATGTCATCATGTAAACTTAGTGTGCAAGGTATGGTCACTTGCTGATTTAGGTTGGAGATTGTATTGGTAGCAAGAGAGTCCCTTTAGATTTTTCACTTAACACATATACTTGTGTGTTCAACAAACCCAAGGCTATTAGGTGAGTCATTGTGAAAGAATCACTTTGGATAAGAAAAGGCACCCTGATGAAAAGATATCATAGACCTGATCATAAGTACTTCTCAGAATGAATCACAACCTATATATGAATTTGTTCTCATCACTTGAATCCTAACAATTTAGTTGTTCTCTGGGGTGATGAGTTGCATCATCTTGACTAACCAAAATAGAAACTCAACAAGCAAACAAAACAAAAATGAAAACAAAACTGTACAAACAACTATACAAATATACACTATGGTACACATGACTGTCATGAAGCTAACTCAGGCTTGGAAATAATGTTTGAGGAACTGTCCATTAACTGGTAATGGAACATCCTCACCTGTCAAGTTTTTAAGCCTGAAAGTGCTGTCTCCTAATATCTCAGAAATTTGGAAGGGACCTATCCATAATTTGTCAAACTTACCATGGTCTCCTTTCCTCTCATGTGCTTTGTCCCACATCAGGACTAAATTGGATATCCTGAAAGCTTTAACCCTAGCTCTTTTGTCAAACCAGTGTTTGACAACAACCTGATGTTTGGAAATTTGATCAATTGCCTGACTTCTCTTTTCTTCCAGGTGCATCAACTGAAGCAACCTGACTTCTTGCTTGTTGTCTATGCCTAGGTACTCTTGGGTAAACTGTAGTGTAGGAATTTTTAGGTTCACAGGGAGGATGGGATCCACCCCATATACTAAGTGATAAGGTGAGTTTCCTAATGCAACCTTGTTCCTGGTTCTATCTACCCATAAGGCATACTTAAGAAGGGTATTCCACTCCCTAGGGTTCTTGTCTATTAGCTTTTTGATGATATTCAGCAGATTTTTATTGGTGGATTCTGCTAATCCATTCCCTTGGGGATAATAGTTGGAGGAGAATTTCAGTATAATCCCATAATTAAAAGCCCAGCTTGACATTTTTGTTGAAGCAAAAGCAGAGCTGTTATCACTTACCAGAACATATGGAACTCCATATTTGGTGACATTATTACTTTCCAGAAATCTGATGACATCTTCAGTATTGCAAGTCTTGGTGCTGACAGCTTCAGTCCACCTGGTACAATAGTTCGTAATCGTTAAGACATACCTATGGCCTGATGATGATGGAGGATTAATTGGTCCTATGAAATCTGGTGCGGGAGCACCTACCTAACAGCTGGCCTTCATGAGGCAGTTAGTAGTTTAGGTCTTGTTTGTGTTTCCAAGAAGGTCTGTTAGACCAATTGCATGTAATAAGGTCATGCTGATCATGATAAGATCATGCTGACCGAGCGTTTGCTATTTTTAGCTAGTTAGTTATAACAGCTGTCATGATGTATGTTCGGTGGGATCTCCCAGCCGCCTGGAGAGTTCCCAGCCGCTTGGAGTCGGGTCAGTAGTACTCATAGGGAAATCTTTATAAGCATGAGATCGGTTGATTGTAGAGATCATCGATCGGCAGTGTAGTGTTGCATCAAGCAGAGGAGTTGAGTGTTCTGTGTGAGGAACATCATATTGTATTGCATCTTTGAAATCAATAAAGATCCTGTTTCATTTTCTGTTGATCTCCTTTGTATAATCGATCTGCTGGTTTGCGTGGCTGCATGGATATACTGATCCATTCCACCGGTTGACTCATCTGATCGGTGGAATGGTAATGTACAGTAGGTTAGATTGTAGTTTGTTTGTTTGCATGCAGGTGTGCAGGATCGCGGTCAAGAGATGTTGAAGACCCTAGCATCCTCATGTGCTAGGTCGAGTTGATAAGCTGATTGAGTATGGAAGATCACCCTGAGTTGGATCGGGTCATCCCTGGTGGATCGGCGAAGAGAGATTTCGCTAAGTGCAGAAGTTCGTGAAGACGGCATCATCAGGATATTTCTGCAAATATCCTGCAGTCGGGTTAGGCATCATCATCCGGATAAGTGAAGATGAACATGATGCAGTTGAGCGCATGAAGTGCGGGTTCGTCGGGTGATCATCAGCAGGAGGAGCCGTGGAGTGTATCGGCATCAGGATCATCATATCGGGAGTGCCAAACATCCGCGTATCGCGAGTAGATGCGGAATGAAAGTTTGTGTTTTTTTGGCTAAGTGTTGAAGAGGTCATCAGGATATTGGGTGACGTCATCGTCATCAGGATATGACGTCATCGTCATCAGGATATTGAGTTATCCCCCTGTGCGAGGTTATCCTGCCGTTGTTAAGCGGTTAAGTATCGGCATCGGCAGAAAGTGTATTAGCATCATCAGGAGGTTTCGGAGGGAACCGGATAAAGTAGATCATGATGCTGTTGTTTGTATCGTCGGGTAGCGGCGTATCGGAGGTAAGCTGCTGAAGGTGAACGTCATCAGGATATTTGGAGCAACCGGATGTTGAATATCCTGCTGACGAAGGAAGTGTTGCATATCATGATGACGATGGAGTTCGGTGCCTGATGAACAGTGCAACCGGAGGATGTGTACGCCCGCTGAATATCATGATGATGATGTTAAGCGACTGGCGGAGGAGGTGGACAGTAGTCGGCAGGAGGATGTTTGCGATCGTCCGAAATATGATGATGCTGACCGTGTAACGCGAACATGAAGATGCTGTTGGTAGTTTTGGGAAATATGATGATGATGGCGAAGATGATGATGATGAGGTTGGTCTGCAGACATTCATGCTATATGCGAATGATATAGTGTGGATGCCTCTGCATCATAGTGGTATCAGAGCCCAGCAAAAGGTCTGGGCTGTTGTGTGTTGATTCTGTCACCGAAAGGGCAGAGGTAGAGTGAATTGTGTGTTGTGTGTTGATTGAGAGGTTGACAAAATGCCTCCTAAGGGTGGTGGTACTGCAAGGGAATTGCAGGAGATGAAGGAGAAACATGCTAGAGAGATGAGGAAGATGAAGGAGCTTGCTGAAGCACTTCAAGCCAGGCTAGCAGCCCTGGAAAAGAATAAAAAGAGGGAGGTAGAAGACAGTGAGTCTGAAGAAGAGGCAGATACTGTTGAAGAGTATGAAGAGGTAGCTGAAGATCTGGATGCTGAAGACCAGAGATTGGCAAAACTGTTAAAGGCAGTGCAGGGTGATAAACCTAAGGTAAAGGTTGATGTTACCAAGTATACTGGAAGCTTGAATGAAGATGAGTTGTTAGATTGGATTGCTGCACTAGATAATCACTTTGAATGTGAAGATGTTGCTGAGGATCAGAAGGTAAAGATTGCAAAGACCAAGTTAGGAGGTCATGCTTTGGTTTGGTGGGACTATGTACAGTCTGAGAGAAGGAAGCAAGGGAAGTCTAAGATCACTTCTTGGGATAAGATGGTAGCAAGGATAAAGGGTAAATTCTTGCCAAGGGATTATGAAATCCAGATGTTTAAGAAGTTGCAATTTTTAAAGCAGAAAGACAGGGATGTGAAATCATATACTGAGGAATTTTATCTGTTAAGTATGAGATCTGGTCATCATGAGAATGAGGTAGAAAAGGTGGCTAGGTACTTGGCTGGTTTGAGGTTTAACATACAGGATGAGTTAGTTTTAGCTAACCCTAAGAATGTGGAGGATTGTTATCAAATGGCAATCAGGATTGAAGAAAAGCTGAATAGAGGACATGATAAGTCCATGAGAGGAAGAGGAAACCAGAGGGGAAGAGGAACAGCCCCTACACAAAAGCAAACCAATGAGGGTCAAGAAGACACTGGTAAAGGACAGGGACAGTCTGATTTCAGAGGTGGATGGAAAGGTAATAGAGGAAGATTTGGAGGTGGTAGAGGTTCTACTACATTTTCAGGAAAATGTTACACCTGTGGAGAGTTTGGTCATCCATCTTTCAAATGTCCAGAAAACAAGGGTTCATCATCCAGAAATGATAGAACAAATGACAAGAGAGTCCAACTGGTACAAGAAGAGAAGGAAGAAGAAAGTGCACAGAGTTCAAACAAGGGTCCTGAGAATTTTGGCTATCCAGAGAGTGGAGAATCATTGCTGTTAAGGAAAACAAGTTTGCAGGCATCAAAGGATCTGATGCAAAGAAGAGCTCTTTTCAAGACCACATGTAAGAGCAAAGGTAAGGTATGTAAGGTTGTCATTGACACTGGTTCAACAGACAACATGGTATCTCAGGAAATGGTGGATAAACTGAAGCTGGAAAGGATTCCACATCCACACCCTTACAAGGCATCTTGGGTGAGTGATAGGCAATCACTTTTTGTCTCTGAACAGGCATATGTGGATTTCCAGATTGGACCATATCATGATAGAATTTTATGTGATATATTGCCTATGGAATGTTGTCACCTACTGCTAGGTAGACCATGGCAATTTGACAGAAGGGTACTGTATGATGGGTATGCTAATACCTACACCATCAAGAAGGATGGGAAGATTATTAAGTTGATGCCATTGCAGGCAAAAGCTGTAGTACAGAAGGCAGCTCAAATCATTTTAATGGGCAAGAAGGAGTATGTGCAGATGCCTAGAGGAGCAGGCATAAAGGCAGTTCAGGATACTGCAGGGAAAGGAGTTGTTACAGACAACACGTTGAAGACAGTTTCAGTTGTGACTGACAGAGGTCAGCAGCAGGTTCAGAAACAGGGGTGCCACCAACCATCAGTTGAAAGGAATGACAAGGATGTTGTCATAGTTGGGACTATTGCTTGTCCTATAAAAATTGAAAGAAAGATACAGGTGAACCCTACAAAAGCAGTTCAGACAGAGGTTCTGGTCAGACAATCTGACAAACACAGGGTATGTGAGGGCAAGGCCTACATCAACAGGCATGAGGATTTACTTGCCAGAAAGCAAGTTACAGTTCAGAAGACTTGGAGCAGCCAAGAGACAGCAGCAGATGAAGCTGGAGCAGGTCAGACTGTTGACAAAACAAGGTGTAGAGGTGGAGGACTTCCACATACTAAACTCATGGGACATGAGTTCTTTTCTGTTGGGGAGTATGGTGCAGGAGCACCTACCTAACAGCTGGCCTTCATGAGGCAGTTAGTAGTTTAGGTCTTGTTTGTGTTTCCAAGAAGGTCTGTTAGACCAATTGCATGTAATAAGGTCATGCTGATCATGATAAGATCATGTTGACCGAGCGTTTGCTATTTTTAGCTAGTTAGTTATAACAGCTGTCATGATGTATGTTCGGTGGGATCTCCCAGCCGCCTGGAGAGTTCCCAGCCGCTTGGAGTCGGGTCAGTAGTACTCATAGGGAAATCTTTATAAGCATGAGATCGGTTGATTGTAGAGATCATCGATCGGCAGTGTAGTGTTGCATCAAGCAGAGGAGTTGAGTGTTCTGTGTGAGGAACATCATATTGTATTGCATCTTTGAAATCAATAAAGATCCTGTTTCATTTTCTGTTGATCTCCTTTGTATAATCGATCTGCTGGTTTGCGTGGCTGCATGGATATACTGATCCATTCCACCGGTTGACTCATCTGATCGGTGGAATGGTAATGTACAGTAGGTTAGATTGTAGTTTGTTTGTTTGCATGCAGGTGTGCAGGATCGCGGTCAAGAGATGTTGAAGACCCTAGCATCCTCATGTGCTAGGTCGAGTTGATAAGCTGATTGAGTATGGAAGATCACCCTGAGTTGGATCGGTTCATCCCTGGTGGATCGGTGAAGAGAGATTTCGCTAAGTGCAGAAGTTCATGAAGACGGCATCATCAGGATATTTCTGCAAATATCCTGCAGTCGGGTTAGGCATCATCATCCGGATAAGTGAAGATGAACATGATGCAGTTGAGCGCATGAAGTGCGGGTTCGTCAGGTGATCATCAGCAGGAGGAGCCGTGGAGTGTATCGGCATCAGGATCATCATATCGGGAGTGCCAAACATCCGCGTATCGCGAGTAGATGCGGAATGAAAGTTTGTGTTTTTTTGGCTAAGTGTTGAAGAGGTCATCAGGATATTGGGTGACGTCATCGTCATCAGGATATGACGTCATTGTGAGTTATCCCCCTGTGCGAGGTTATCCTGCCGTTGTTAAGCAGTTAAGTATCGGCATCGGCAGAAAGTGTATTAGCATCATCAGGAGGTTTCGGAGGGAACCGGATAAAGTAGATCATGATGCTGTTGTTTGTATCGTCAGGTAGCGGCGTATCAGAGGTAAGCTGCTGAAGGTGAACGTCATCAGGATATTTGGAGCAACCAGATGTTGAATATCCTACTGACGAAGGAAGTGTTGCATATCATGATGACGATGGAGTTCGGTGCCTGATGAACAGTGCAACCGGAGGATGTGTGCGCCCGCTGAATATCATGATGATGATGTTAAGCGACTGGCGGAGGAGGTGGACAGTAGTCGGCAGGAGGATGTTTGCGATCGTCTGAAATATGATGATGCTGACCGTGTAACGCGAACATGAAGATGCTGTTGGTAGTTTTGGGAAATATGATGATGATGGCGAAGATGATGATGATGAGGTTGGTCTGCAGACATTCATGCTATATGCGAATGATATAGTGTGGATGCCTCTGCATCAAAATCCATGCCCCATTGTGCAAATGGGTGCATCTCCATCACTAGCTGCAAAGGTTGAGTAGCATATCTCTCTCTGTTAGCAGCAACTTGGCATACATGACAGCATTTAATATGTTCCACATTATCCTTGAAAATGGTGGGCCAATAGTATCATGCCCTGAGGATAGCGTGAGTTGTGTCCAAGGGTGACCCATGCGCTGTTCCAAACTTATCATGTAGCTCTGATAACACTCTATTTGCTTCTAGCCTCTCTAGGCATCTTAGATATATTCCTTCATAATTTTTCTTGAAAAGGACTCCCCCTTTCATCATATATTTTTGTGATCTTATTTTTAGGGCTCTCCTTTGTGAAGCCTGCAGTCTTGGAGGACATCTTCCAGTAATCAGGATGTGTCTGATGTCTGAGTACCATTCTCCATTGTCCTTTGCATTAATTACATACTACTAACTCATGATATTAGGGTCAATCTCTGATATCATTTGGCTTAAAGCCTGTCCTCTTACTAGCTTCATGGGTGTAATTTCCATGTCATATTCTTGTAGGACTGTGATCCACTTAGCTCTTTTTTCACCTGGCTTGCTCTGCATTAAGAGCATCTTCACTGCTGCATCAGGCACCACAACAATAACATTACTTCTCAAAATATAGTGCCTGAACTTCTTCACTACTCTAACCAAAGCAAGTACCTACCTTTCAACATCCATGTATCTTAGTTCAGCATCTTTGAAAGGGCAGCTCATGAAGGCTATGGGTTTCTCTTCCTTTTCTTCATTTCTCTATGTCAACACTGCTATAGAGGTATGCTCTAAAGCAAATGAATAAATATAGAAGTCCCTGGTATAGTCTAGACTGATCAGGACTGGAGCATCAGATATAGCTTTTTTTATGTCTTCAAAAGCTGCTCTAGCCTCTGGTGTCCACTCAATGTTTGCATCTTTCTTGAGCATGGCATTTAAAGGTCTAACTATTTCAGCAAAGCTAGTGATAAACTTCCTAACAAAATTGATCTTACCAAAGTAAGACTTGAGCTCTTTCTTGCTTCCAGGAAGCTGTATTTTCATAATGGACTCCACCCTATCAGGATCAATGATGATCCCATTTTCAGTTATCAGGTGGCCTAATAATTTTCCTGTTGTTACCCCAAATATGTATTTCTTGGGGTTCAGGGATATCCCATACTGTTCACACTTTTTAAGCACATTTTTGAGATCTTCTACATGGTTTCCTCTATCCTTAGAGAACACTATCAAATCATCCATGTATATGACTATACATTTTCCTATTAAGTCTCTAAAGGCTATGTCCATTTCTCGATGGAATGTTGCTCTAGCATTTATCAGCCCAAACGACATGTGCTTGTAGACGAATATCCCCCACTTTGTGGTGAAGGCAGTTTTCAGTCTGTCTATCTTATCTACCATTACCTAGTTGTAGCCTGAGAAACTATCTAGAAATGACATCATTTTGGCACCATTTACAATTTGCAAGACCCCATCTAAGGAAGGTAAAGGATAATTATCCTTCTCAGATGCTATATTCAAGTTCTTGAAGTCCACACAGAGTCTGATGTCTCCATTCTTCTTTCTTACTGGGACCAGATTTGCTACCCAGGTGGAGTGCCTCATAGGAAATATGATCCTGGCATTTAACAATTTCTTAACTTCCTCAAAAATAATTAGTTCCAGCAAAGCATTGATAGGCCTTTGCTTCTGTCTGAAAGGCTTAGCATCTAGCTTGAGGGGTATGGTGTGTGTGATGACTGATGTGTCATATGTCTTTAGCTCATCATAAGTCTAGGCAATGACATGGATGTAATCCTTGAGAGCCTGGGTGATTCCTTCTAATTCATCTTCTATGCAAACTTTTCCTATCAGGACATTCTTCCTTTCATCATTCTGTCCAATGTCAACCTATGAATATTGTCCTCCATCAGCTTTTGGAAGATCTTTTTGTTTTAGCATATTGTCTAGATCAAAAGCTCTCTCTAATTCTATCATTCCCTTAGGAATCTTATTGCTAGGCAACTCTAAGATTTCTTCCTCTTCCCATACCTGATCTTCTGTATTATTCTCATCTATGATCTAAGCATCAAATATATCTCTATTGGAGATGAAATCTAAGATGCGCTGATCATCATCAAATACTTGGAGGTTGGTCACATTGTCAGGCATAAAAGGTACTGATACCAGCTCTACTAAAAATATTTTCAAACCAGAAATAGACAGTGGCTCCAATGTACTGGCAGCCTGGGCTAAAGCATCTTCCCTATGGTTCTGTTCTCTGGGTATGTGGGTGATATTGAATGCATTAAAGGATTCTATCAAGTCCCACACCCTGTGTCTATAATTAGAAAGCTTTTTATAATTGCAGGAGTAGATTCCTCTCACCTGTCTCACTACTAATTCTATGTCCCCATAGACATGCAAAATTCTTACTTTCTTCTTAAGGGCAAATAGAATCCCATGAATTAGAGCTCCATATTCAGTTACATTGTTGGTACATGAGAACTATAGTTTGTATGCTGCTAATTAGGATTTTCTTGATGGATCAATGAGATCTATCCCTACTCCAGCTCCTTGTTTGGACTTGGATCCATCAAATCTAAGGATCCATGGTTTGTCTTCAACCAAAGGCTTACCTAAGTCTTCCTTTTTCTTTACAGCTCTAGCAGCTGCGCCACTTGATATCTATTTTAACTTAGGTATCTCATCTTTCTTTCTTTTGTGAAGCTGATGCCTCTTCTTTCTTTTTATCACCAGAAGGCTGACCTTCTGGACTAGGCGATGTTTGTCTTTTCAGAAGATGTAAACACAAAGAGCAATCATTCTCTGAGTGAGATGCTTCATGTAACCTGCACTAGTTTTCAATCAATGCATCCTTTGGAGGCTTCTGCTGCTGTGCCATCTTTTGGATCTCTTCTTTCAGAAACTCTTCAAATCTAGACAAATTATTTCCTCCATCTTCATCAGATGACTCACAATCTGATTCTAAAAAATAATCACTCCCTCGGGTGATTTTCTTATTGCTTGTAACATTACTCTGGTCACATACCAGAATCTCTTCTATTATCTGGACATGACTTTCCTCCAGCGATATGGATTCTCCTGTTCCTTGGTGTAGGAGCTCCCAGTTTTAGTCATTTTTGGCCATATCATGTTTTGTGTCTTGTTATTTTGGTTTTCTCTAAGGATTTGGAAGCCATTCTCGTGTTTTGTAATAAGGACTTAGTTCATTTTTGATTAAATAGTCCAATGGAGTCTTAACAAGGTCTATTTTCAATGTTTTTCATTTTAGAAATATGTGGTTTCTTGAAAGAATGTAACCGCCAACGTTTTATCTGCCCTTGGAGGGTAGTTGTATGGTTGGAGGAGGTGAAGTAACTATGCCAAAACCTTCTATAAGGAAGTGAATGTATGACATGCCAAAATGGAATGAAAAGAGAGGAGTTTTAGAAGGAAAAAAGAGTCTTTTCTGCTTTTTTGTGAAGACAGTTGTACAGTATGGCCTAGTATAGACAGTTCAGGAACTAAGGTTTGGAAAATATGATAGGGTTTTGAGATACCTTTCATTTGCATATAATTAGAACTTTTGAAACATTTTTTGCTGTTTGTTTCAATCCATTTTGTACAAACTAGTTTAAACCCTCCATAGCTAGGGTTTTGGGACAAAATGAACCATTTCTCCTCTATCCTCTAAAAATTATCATCCATTTTCAGTGGGATGGAGGAATGTAGATTAGATTTTATGTTTTTTGTTGTTTGGCAGGTTACACTCCTCTCCCAAAGGCGTTTGGCATGATACTATCTAGTCTTACAGTGACTAGTTAGCAAAAATGGTAGAAAAATAGTGTGGATTCTGGAAATAGTCACATGGTTGACCAATTGGATGTTGATTTTTGTGTCTTGGGGTGAGGATAGACCTGTATAGATGTTTGGTTGATCCTAAGCATGCAGATTTAGTGTATTTCCTTCATACAACCTCTAAACTAGGCCTAATTCCCTAGGAAAATAGTCTGTTGTCCCTGAATGTCTGTGGTATAGTATGGACCTACATGTGGGTGAATGATTGCATGTCCCTAAAGGGTATTTGAATCTGCATTGAGTCTTGGTGATCATTTGGAGGTTTGTCAAATTATTCCCTTGTTAACTGATTTCTGGGGCTACAAGAAGGAGACCTTTCTTAAGCACTGTCATAGTGCAGTCATGCTACAGTCTGTTGTCCACTGTCCTCCCAGGTACTGAATGTAGTTGTTGGGTTAGAGACCTCATATTGATCATGTCCTTACTAAGTGTATGTTGAGTGTGGTGTGATGATCCATGTTGGTAGAGGTGTTAGTAGTGGAATGTTGTCCTTGAAGGCAAATGGGTTGGTTGATTGGGTTGAGCAGTGACTCCCCAAAAGAGAGTTGAGTAGCCTGACTGATTGGACACTAGAGTGTGGTCCTAGGTTAAGTCAATCTCTTATGTAGACTTGTGTAGGCCTATAATCACTTCACCTTTGGAAACCTTGAGAAGGAAGTTTTGAAATTTAGGTTCATTGTGTGAACATCATCAACTACTACCTATACCTCTGCATCATATTGGTATTAGAGCCAATATCTAATTGGAAGCAGTGTATGTCAGACAAGGAGATTGAAACAGAGGCTAGTACAATGCCTCCCAAGACAATGAGTCAAGAAGCCATCAAGAAATTGGTGGAAGAGATGGTTGAAGCAAGATTGCAAGAAGCAAGATTACAAGAAGAAAAGAAGTCTAAGGGCAAGACCAAAGAAGAGGGAAGTTCTTCTGACACAAATGAAGAAGTAGAGGTAGAAGAGAGTTCTCAGGAGTAGGACATGTCTATAGATCAGAAAGCTTTCTTGAATGCACTTAGGGGTGCTCATGGAGACAGTAGTGATCCCAAGATGGATGTGCCTACCTTTCATGGCAAGTTGGATGGAGATGCTCTCACCGATTGGATAGAAGCTATGTGTAACTTGTTTGATTACAAAGAGTTCAATGACAGCAAAAAGGTTAAGTTTGCCAAGACAAGGCTAAGAGGTTCTACACTTGTGTGGTGGAACTACATACAAAGTGAGAGGGAGAAGATTGGGAAGAGTCCCATCACTAAATGGAGTAGAATGGTGGCTATGCTTAGAAGCAAGTTCATGCCACCTAACTATGAGATTCAAATCATTAGGAGATTCTAGAATTTGAGACAAAAAGACATGGATGTGGCTGCCTACATAGAAGAATTTCATAGACTAAGTATGAGGGCAAATCATAATGAAGATGAAAAAGGGATGGTGGCTAGGTACCTAAATGGTCTGAAATATAATCTACAAGATGAGATCAGTTTAGTGATACCAACAATAGTGGATGAATGCTTCTTATTGGCCTCCAGAGCAGAGGAAAAGCTGAGAAGGAAGGGTGAACAAAGTGCCAGAGGAAGAGGTGGCAAAAACCAAAGAGGAAGAGGTAGTTTTGGCCATGGATAGTTCCACAAAACTAAAAATAATAGTCAGCAAGAAACATAATCAAAAACAAAGCATAGAGGAGGCTTCAAAGGTTGGAGAAGTCCTAATGGCAGGGGCAGAAATGGTGGAGGAGGTACAGGACCAGGAGTCTTCACTGGAAGGTGTTATGGCTGCAACCAAGTTGGCCATACAATGAACAAATGCCGAGGGAAATCCAGTAGCTCTCATGACAGTGGAAAGAGAAATCAGTTGGTAAAGGATGATGATTGTGAGAGTGTAAATTCACCAATGGGAAGTTCTGCACCTGTTCTAGAAGGAGAAAGTATGATGATTAAGAGGTCTATGTTGAAGATACCACTAAAACAAGAGCCCCCTCAAAGAAAGAATCTTTTTAGAACCCAAGGCCTAGCCTATGGAAAACTTTGCAAGATCATAGTGGATTCAGAATCTATAGAGAATGTGGTATCCACTGAGATGGTTGAGAAGTGCAAGTTGAAGAGGCTGCCTCATATCAATCCTCACAAGATTTCTTGGTTGAACAAGAACCAGAGTTTCATGGTGAAAGAACAAACTTGGGTTAAATTTGCAATTGGTGACTACAAGGACAAAGTGCTATGTGAAATCATCCCTATGGATGCATGTCATCTACTTCTTGGCCGTCCATGGCAATTTGATGTCAAAGCACAACATGATGGTGAGAAGAACACTTATGTCATCACCAAGAATGGAAGATCATACAAGATGGATCCTATGATGGAGCAGCCCGGGGGAAGAAAAATGACAGTAGTGTCATGGTGGTGAATGGCAAAGAGTTTTTAAACCTCTTGAAGGAGAAGGATACCCAGGGGTATGCCTTGGTCATGAAGCCCAAGAGTGGGTCAGATCAGCAAGATCAAAAATAGAAGGAGATTCCATTGGAAGTACAGCAACTCCTAGAAAAGTATCAAGATCTTGTGGTAGAGGAAGTTCCTAACTCCTTACCACCTATGAGAGACATAAGTCATCAAATTGACTTAATACCTGGTGCTACATTGCCTAATAAGGCAGTCTATAAGCTAACACCACAGCAAAATGAAAAGGTGGCAAGGCAAATTCAAGATCTCTTGGAGAAAGGGCTGATTAGGAAGAGTCTAAGTCCTTGTGCAGTTCCAAGTGTACTTGCTCCTAAGAAGGATGGAAAGTGGAGGCTATGCACGGATTCTAGGGCCATCAACAAGATCACCATAAGGTACAGGTTCCCAATGCCAAGGATTGAAGATCTTTTGGATTACCTTGGAGGATCATGCTATTACTCAAAGATTGATTTGAAATCTGGTTATCATCAAATCTAGATCAGACAAGGAGATGAATGGAAGACTGCTTTCAAGACTAATGAGGGTCTTTATGAATGGCTTGTTATGCCATTTGGTCTTAGCAATGCTCCAAGTACATTTATGTGCTTGATGAATGAGGTATTAGTTGAATTCATTAGTAAATTTGCTATTGTTTATCTTGATGACATACTAATCTTCAGCAGGACAAGAGAAGAGCATGTGAAGCATGTTGGTCAGGTGTTGGAGAAGCTACATGAGCACAAGTTGATGATCAACTTAGACAAATGTGAGTTCATGAAAACTAAACTTGTATACCTTGGATTTGTCATTTCTAATGGTTGTTTGAAGATGGATCCCTCTAAGGTTGAGGCTATTCTCAGTTGGCCTACTCTAAAGTTAGTGGGATATGTGAGAAGTTTCCATGGATTGGCTACTTTTTATAGGAATTTTATCAGAGGTTTTAGTCACATCAGTGCTCCCATCCTCAACACCATCAAGGGTGGAGTCAAATGTAGATTCCAATGGACAAAGGAAGCTGATAATAGTTTTGAGTTGTTGAAAACAAAGGTGGCTGAGTTACCTACCTTAGTACTCCCTGATTTTGATAAGGTGTTTGTTGTTGAGTGTGATGCAAGTCAACAAGCTATTGGTGTTGTTCTCAGCCAGGAAGGACATCCGGTGGCTTTCTTCTCAGAAAAGTTAAATGAAGCCAGGCAAAGGTATTCTACCTATGACTTAGAACTCTATGCAATGGTGAAAGCTCTTAAGAAATGGAGACATTATTTGCTACCGACAGAGTTTATTGTGTTTACTGATAATCATGCTTTAAGCTTTCTAAACAGTCAAGAAAAATTGAACCATAGACATGTTAAATGGATGGAATAGTTACAAGTTTATACCTTCACAATTAAGCACAAAAGAGGTGTTTCTAACAAGGTGGCTGATGCATTAAGTAGGAGGCTGCTTATTGTTCATGAAATTTAGTTAGAAAGCATGGGTATTGATAGTTTAAAGGGGTTGTATAAAGAAGATTCAGATTTCAAAGAGGCTTATGATGTTTGTGTGAACTTGGCTAACACATTCCATGGAGAGTATGCAGATTTTGTTTTGCAGGAAGGCCTCTTGTTTAAGGGCAATTTGTTGTGTATCCCTAAGTGTTCCATGAGGGACAACATCATCAAGGAGAAGCATAATGGTTCTTTAGGAGGACATTTTGGCTTAGACAAGACACTAGAACAAGTTACAAGGTTCTATTTTTGGCCAAAAGTGCAATCAGATGTGAGGAAATATGTTGCTAGTTGTGCAATCTGTCAAAGGGCCAAGGGTGTGTCTTCAAATATAGGTCTATACCAGCCCCTTCTTATTTCCAAGAGACCTTGGGAAAGTATCAGCATGGATTTTGTGCTTGGGTTACCTAGGACAGCCAGAGGGGTGGATAGTGTGTTTGTTATTGTTGATAGGTTCAGCAATATGGCTCATTTTGTGCCATGTAAATGCACAAATGATGCATCTCATGTTGCAGGTCTATTTTTCAGAGAGGTAGTCTGAATTCATGGTTTGCCATTATACATTGTAACCGACAGAGATTCTAAGTTTGTAGGTCACTTCTGGAGGACCTTGTGGAAGAAGTTGGGCACACAGTTGTCCTTTTCATTAGCCTTGTTGGTTTTTTCCCAGACTGGATGTTTATTCCCAGATTTCCCTACAAGGTAGCCATCAGTGATCAACAGGATCTCTGGGCCAGGGGCCAACAGTGTAGGAGATAGACTCTATATTTTATCTCCTCTTCTTCTTCAGGCTCTGCAAGACCTAGGGGGGTATTCCCTACTCAACATCCATGAGATACGCATACAAGGATTGGGATGCTGTCAGAAAGCAGATAAGTCCTCCTGTAAGTAGACCAAAACTGAAAGATAAGAGCAAAGGGGCTAGCTTTGGGCCTATTTGCAGTTGTAGACAGAGGACTGAGGATCCTAAAACTAATTCTAATGTCCTAATGGTTGTTTTAGAGTTTGATTATGATTTTGAGTTTGGATGCAAAGCTGGACATGGTTGTAACACAAACACGAAGCAAGATTGGTGCCTATCCAGGGCCTGGAGTCAATAGACATACACCTGTGAATGATCAGCATGAACAGCTAAAACTGGATTTCAGGGGGATATATATGATACCTACCTTACAGATATCTCCAAATACAGAGTGTTAAGTTATCTCTACTTATGGCATCCCTACTGCAGTATACCCTTCCCAATGTTCAACCTGAAAATAGTTTAATCTACCCCTTGAGCAGAAGTTAAAAGATCAGACATTCAACATAGGAATTCTATGTTCTAGAGTCTCAAATATTACCCAAATATCTAGATTCAGAAGAAGAATACATGCAATACTGGAGACAGAATTAACAAAACACATGCTAAGATAGCATTTCTCATATAAGATTAATCATGAAATCAGTGGGTTCATGCCAAAACATACAACAAGAGATACATAAACTCACAGGTTTAGCTGTACAGAGCAACCAGATCAGCTTGTTTTGAATTACAGAGCCAAAAATCTTCAACTTTCAACAACCTAAAAATGAGTAACACTTCCTGCTTAAAACAGCCAGAAGGTGTACTCACAGAAATTAATTACATGATGGACATAAAAAAATGTCAGATACAGTCCATGAGAAATGGCGCTCAGAAAATGTTAATGCAACAAATAAAGGGGGGCCTCGAGCCATGTGCCACTATCTGAAAGTCTTTATCCACCATCAGGCAGCTTCACCGTTTGTATTCATCGCCCATACCCCTGCATGACCGTCATTGATGGCTCAACCACCCGCATTTCACTTGGAAACTGTCGCTGCATTCAAAAAGGATTTCCTGCCAAAACATGCTTTTATTGCAGGTTCAAAATATACAAGGGAATAATCCCACATGCACGGTGAGGAGACTCCTTCATTAGTTTAAAAATGGGGCCGCACACATAATAGGTGTCGAGCGCTTTTGCCACGCTCGACACACGACCCTTCGCCCACAGCCCATCGCCATGACATACACTATCGGCCTACCCGACAGATCTCCTGCCGACCACAGTGGTCATGCCGATGCCTATTTCACATTCCTTGTCTGTCGGTGAGACCAAAACCATCAGCGAGCAACAAAATACCTACGCCGATGTCAAAGGTTATGCCGATGGCCAACCAAAACATTGCCAAGTCATTCCCTCGGTGAGACATTACCCATCGAAGCAACGAGAAACTCCCTGGCCGACCACACTGCTCACCCCGATACACATATCCTCTGTCGGTGAGACCCTCAACCGTCGGCCAAGCAGAAACATCCTCTGCCAATGATACCATTCACATCGATGACCACTCCATGCTCCCCTCTCAGTGTGACCTACGCTGATGACACCCTCGTCGGCCAAACACTTTCCATCGGCGGACCCTCCAATGGCTAGCCTGACAGCTAAAGTCTTCCCGATGCTCACCTTCGCATCCCTCCATCTGCGAGACCTACGCCGATGACATCGCATCGGCCAAGCCTCCCACCGTCAGCACAATTCAAAATACCTAGGCCGATAATACAACTCTCGCCGATGAACCATGGCTTCATCCCTCCGTCAGCCAAACACACGCCGATGATTCTTCATCGGCCAAGCTCCTCACATCGGCAGATCGAAACAATGCTAGCCCGATACACCAAATCTTGCCGATGAACACTTGACTTACCCCCATCAGCATGACCAACACCGTCGGTGGAAACACAATATCCTTCGCCGATAGGCAAAAGTCTTGGCGATATACAAGAACACTTAGGGTTTGAAAGAAGAAACCCTCCAACAAGCAAGCTCAGCCTCCAGGTCAAAATGAGCACCAACAAGCCTACCATCCACAAACTAATGCTCAGACTGAGGTGGTTAATAGATCACTTGGAAACCTTCTAAGATGCCTTACAAAGCAGCATGGTTTGGCATGGGACTTGGTTATCAGTCAGGCTGAATATGCCTACAATGATTCAAGGAATAGAAGCACTGGTAAAAGTCCTTTTGAGATAGTTTATGGTTTTCACCCAAGGGGGCCACTTGAACTGAAGGATCTCCAAGGATGGGATAGAAGGAGTGCACTTGGTGAAGAGTTTGCTGCCTCCATGAAAATAGTCCATGATCAAGTCAAGTTGCAATTAGAAAAAACAGTCACAAAGTACAAAGAAAAGGCAGATTTGAAGAAAAGAGAAGTACAATTCAAAGTTGGAGACTTAGTTATGGCATATCTGAGGAAAGCAAGGCTGCTAAAAGGTCAACCAACTAAACTTCTAATGAAGAAGATTGGGCCATGCAAAATAGTGCACAAATTGGGTCCAAATGCATATGAGATTGAGTTACCATCTGGTCTTGGTATCTCTCCAATTTTCAATGTTTGTGATCTTTTTCCTTTCAGACCTCCATTGCCTAGTGAAAGTGGATCAAATGTGGTGAATGAAGATGCTGATTGGATCAAAGATTTGCCTCCAAGCAAACCTTTGCAGTTGGAATGTATTCTGGATTCCAAAGTTGTCAAGAAGACTAGGAGAGGTGTCTATAAAGACTGCTTGGTGAAATGGAAGGATCTTCCTGATTCAGAGGCCACCTAGATGATTGAAGAAGATATCTTGAAGCATGGCATGACACTTCAACAATTGGCAACTCAAGGGACTTGAGTTCTTCCTACAGGGGGAGTATGGTGCAGGAGCTCCCAGTTTTAGTCATTTTTGGCTATATCATGTTTTGTGTCTTGTTATTTTGGTTTTCTCTAAGGCTTTGGAAGCCATTTTCATGTTTTGTAATAAGGACTTAGTTCATTTTTGATTAAATAGTCCAATGGAGTCTTAATAAGGTCTATTTTCAATGTTTTTCATTTTAGAAATATGTGGTTTCTTGAAAGAATGTAACCTCCAACATTTTCTCTTCCCTTGGAGGGTAGTTGTATGGTTGGAGGAGGTGAAGTAACTATGCCAAAACCTTCTATAAGGAAGTGAATGTATGACATGCCAAAATGGAATGAAAAGAGAGGAGTTTTAAAAGGAAAGAATAGTCTTTTCTACTTTTTTGTGAAGACAGTCGTACAGTACAGCCTAGTACGGACAGTTCTGGAACTGAGGTTTGGAAAATATGATAAGGTTTTGAGATACCTTTCATTTGGATATATTTAGAGCTTTTGAAACATTTTTTGCTATTTGTTTCAATCCATTTTGTACAAACTGGTTTAAACCCTCCATAGCTAGGGTTTTGGGACAAAATGAAGCATTTCTCCTCTGTCCTCTAAAAATTATCATCCATTTTTGGTGGGATGGAGGAATGTAGATTAGATTTTATGTTTTTTGTTGTTTGGTAGGTTACACTCCTCTCCCAAAGGCATTTGGCATGATACTATCTAGTCTTATAGTGACTAGTTAGCATAAATGGTAGAAAAACAGTGTGGATTCTGGAAACAGTCACATGGTTGACCAATTGGATGTTGATTTTTGTGTCTTGGGGTGAGGACAGACTTGTATAGATGTTTGGTTGATCCTGAGCATGCAGATTTAGTGTATTTCCTTCATACAACCTCTAAACTAGGCCTAATTCCCTAGGAAAATAGTCTGTTGTCCCTAAACGTCTGTGGTACAATACGGACCTACATGTGGGTGAATGATTGCATGTCCCTAAAGGGTATTTGAATCTGCATTGAGTCTTGGTGATCATTTGGAGGTTTGTCAAATTATTCCCTTGTTAACTAATTTCTAGGGCTACAAGAAGGACCTTTCTTAAGCATTGTCATAGTGCAGTCATGCTACAGTCTGCTATCCACTGTCCTCCCAAGTACTGAATGTAGTTGTTGGGTCGGAGACCTCATATTGGTCATGTCCTTGCTAAGTGTATGCTGAGTGTGGTGTGATGATCCATGTTGGTAGAGGTGTTAGTAGTGGAATGCTGTCCTTGAAGGTAAATGTGTTGGTTGATTGGGTTGAGCAGTGACTCCCCAAAAGAGAGTTGAGTAGCCTAACTGATTGGACACTAGAGTGTGGTCTTAGGTTAAGTCAATCTCTTGTGTAGCCTTGTGTAGGCCTATAATCACTTCACCTTTGGAAACCTTGAGAAGGAAGTTTTGAAATCTAGGTTCATTGTGTGAACATCATCAACTACTACCTATACCTCTACATCATTCCTGCAAGAAATAAACAACAATCAGCATCATTATCATTATCAATGTCTAATGAACTTACCTCTGATGATGATGATGATGATACTGATGCATCACTGCACGTTTGTTCTAGTTCCAGCATGTCTATACATGCTTCATAGGTCTTCTCAGAATGTGGTTCATTATGCAACCTGCACCAACCATCCACTAAAATATTATTAACAGGTATTTCTAATAAATGACATCACTTTACCTATCTGGACAAGTGCATCTCAAAATTCTTGAAATGATCTACCTCATTCTCATTATCATTCTCGAGATTACCATTAGATTCTACAACTATTTTGATATCCTAAGGATCATCATGATGATGATGCACGTCATACATCAGGATTTCTTCTATCCTGACAGTCTGAGTTCTTATGGAATAAACTCTAGGTTCCACATCTACATACATAATCTCATTAGTTTTGTTATATTTAGTGATCATGTATTTCATTCTTGGTTTAGCGTCTATTCTTATTTGGTTTGGTATCCCCTTCCAGGGTAACCACATATGGCTAAAGTCTGTGGACATGTATCCATTGAGGGTTTTAGACCAGTCCCTGCTGAGTAGCATCCCATAGGTATTAGGTATGTCAACTACCTGAATGTCAATATAATATTGGATTCTGGGATCATATGCGAGTTGCATATGAATGTGCGTTAGCTCCCCTATCATGCTTACTTCTATTTTGTCTAGTTGTGTGACTTTCTTCAAAGACTTAGTAGGATGTAGTTCTAAAGCATTGCATATAGACATGGGCATCACATTGGTAGATGCTCCTAAATCTACCAAACAATTATACAGGTTTTTGCTGAACATCCTTATAGTCAGTAAGAACGGGGGCGATTCACTTTTATCTCTATACAAGGTCATGTGGGAGGTCTCTGTAGCTTGTACAATAGCTGGCACCTTATGTTTAACATTAGGGTCTTTAGCAGCATGATCCTTATTACTAGACTGAACTGAGGGATGGTTATCCTCCTTGGAAGCAAGGTCATCTAATGATTTTATAAACGCTTTCTTGATAGCAGGAGTTTTGAGCAACTCTGACAAGGATAGGCTGATTTTGATCTTCTTCATTTCGTCAGCCAGATATGTGACTAATTTGTCAGATTCATAAGGCAGACTGGTAGCCTTAGGCACATTATTTTGGGGTGTTAAATACTAAGCATTCACCTTGGGAAAACCAAGGTTATTACTTGCCTTGGGATCTGGAGGTGTATTGAAATTATTTGGAGGCAAGGAGGAGGTCAATGGACCAGAAGGTCTGTTGGCATTACTCCTTAGATTGTAGTTATGCTTACCTAGATATTGTTGTTGGTATGCATGCACCTCCTCATGTTCATTTGAAGGCTCATTTTTATCCTTAAAGGGGAAGACATAATTTGACTCAAAAGCCATGGATGATTCCTCACATGCCAGGGTGTAATCTTGGTGAGTAGGCATTACCTGCTAATAAGGATGATGAGTGTAACTCTCAAGCACTAATGCAGAATCATATCCACAAGGAACAAGTTCATTTCCTTCTATTTGAGGTTGATTTCCTGAAGTATTGGACACTTCAATCTGAAAAATGTTAGCAGCAATTCTGAATTGAGGACAATCTAACTCTACATGTGCATTGGTGTTATGAATTCTACACCAGTTAGTGAGGGTTGCCTCTACAAGGTTGACTCTAGTAGTCTATTTGGGTTCACCAGGAGGCAAATTATCTAGGGGTGATGGCAAGGAACCATTGTTTGGCCTGGTGTTCCACACTCTAGGCTGTCTCTGAGGATTGTTATTGCCATTGTTGTTATAGTTATTGTTGTTATACCCCCTATTAGGATAATTTGGTCTGTCATTGTTATAGCCTCTATTCTGATTAGGTTGGGAGTAGAAGTTTTGAATCCTCAAGTGAGTGATCTTAGTTGTAAGTTTCCTTAACTGAGCTGATATTTTCTTGATCTCCTCTTTTTCCTTATGAACCTTAGCCACTACATTTTCTGTCAAAGGCTTGAAAAAAGAAGATCCATGGCTATTATTGGATTGATCTACAACCTGAGGTGCTTGAGGTTGTATTTGTCCAGGATATTGTATCATCTAGCCATTTCCATTTGGAGGTGGCATGATACTCAGTGGAGGTACTTGCAAAGGTGCTAGCATGACAGCTGGAAGAATCATGGCTCCATTTGGCTGTTGCTGGGTAGGATATGTTGGATAACTAGGAAGTGTAGGAAAGGCAATGTTTGGTGTAGGAGCAGGAACTAGCTACTGATTTACTTTGATAGCTTCTTGGAAAGCTCCTATTAAAGTTGTGATTTCAGGAGGTGCTCTCCTGATGAACATAGAAGTTAAAGGATCCAGAGCTAAATAATAAATGCTCCTGTTAGCAGCATCTGCTATAACATATGGGGTGACTAACTTGGATAACATTTTCTAGAACCTAGCGTTGAAGTTGGCAATGGGTTCCCCTTTAAACCTTTTAATTGTGGCAAATAGGTGATAGTTCATTGAAGGATCTATTGGTATTTTGAACCTATCAGTGAAAGCTTTCTCTAGGATAGCCCATGATCTGATTGAACCTTGACCAAGGCTAATATACCAATTATAGGCTTCTTCTCCTAAGGAAAAAAGAAATAATCTGCATACAACGTCTTGATGCTCTATTCTAGCCCTACAGCAAGCTTCTTTGAAAGTTCTGATGTGGTCATCTGCATCCTAATATGGATGATACTTTGGACAAATTTTGTCATGATTCTTTGGCAAAGGATGATATGCTAAGAAAGTTAATGGTGATTCTGTTGTAAAGAAAGACATTGCAACAAGAGGAGGTTGAGCCTGAGGTATGATTGGCTGAGGTTGACCCTGAGGTGTAACAGGTGATCCTGTAGGTGATTGTAAACCTATAGGAGTCACATGAGGACATTCTAGTGATGCTCCTGAAGTACTAGAACTAGGAGTATGATGGATATCAACAGTTCTAGGTCTAAATCCTCTGATAGGCAATTCTTCAAATATTCCACTAGACCTAGACTTGGTATTTATCCTGTGAGATAGGGTTTCTCAATTTTAAAGAAAATCAGCTGATTGACTGTAAAGATTGGTTGGAATTTACTAGCAAAGGCAATATTTATGGTCAGAAAGTGAGACTGATTAGATATTGACATGATATTTGCATAAACCATGCAAATATGAGGTGATGCTGAGGTCTGGTGACTTTTACAACTGGATATCAGGTTTCTAAGGCAGATTGCCTCAAAGTTTGGACAAATTTACCTAAAATAGGCTGATCTTTGCAAATTTACGATGATCTACCTTAAAGCTTGCAATATTTATGGTTAATCTTGAAAACTTAACAAATGATTATCATGTACAAGCTTAAAACAATAGATCCTTGCATATTATTTGAAATCTGGAGATATTTCAATGTTACCTCATGGTCTGCATCATCAAATTTGACTTACTGATGATGATCTTCTAGTTTGTAGCCCTCCTTCTAGCGCCAATTTATGTTGTTCATGATGTTAGTCATAAACAAACATAGAATAAAAGTTACACATCAACCCTTACTCATCTTGAAAGATACGATGAATTCAAAGAATTCATGATCCCAAGTCTCTGTGGATTAGTTCTTAATCAACTAATGTTACTCAGTGGTTGATGTGTGTTGCTATTTTCCATTCAGGGGCCTTATGTTAGTTCATTAGTAGGAGTTTGTCTCTGAAAAGATGCTACATAGAAGGTTACTTACATAGGATATTTCTACAAATAGTGTGTCTATACTCAAATCTTTGCATGATATTTGTCAATTATACATGCTTTAACTTCAAATATGCTATAAATCTTTAAGTATCTACGAGATGTATGTATATTTCATGGATTTTGCTTTGGATTATCTATTATTTGCAATTGTGATGGTGAACTATTCTGAAATTAAAAGAAATGTAAATGAAAAACTTCAAATTATGATGAATCTTCAGCTATTGAGCCACATACACACTTGATACAGTCGTGAGAAGGAAGAAATCAAACCATATTTTCACCAGGATGTTCCACAGCTAGATATAGATGATGCAAAGTTCAAAGGATGAGGAATGAAAACAATATATGTAGACTGATGAGCACTCCAAGGGACGTAGCAAATCAAAGGATATATCAAGAATTCATACATAGATTACTCAGAATTTATGATGATTTGTAATTGAACTGGTCTTCTCTTTCATTAAGTATGCGAAAATATGTGTGCTTACAATAAGTTTGAAATAGGCCCTGAATATTTCAGCAAACAAATTTCAATTAAGCTTTGAATGAATAAAACAAGGCATCCCTTCACCTTTTATAGAATAAGGTGAGGGAGCAGTTACACATGATCTATGATCAACACTTATCTAGTAAGATCAATGGTGCACATTCTTTTGACTCCGTCAACTTCATCTCGCGGCACAGGTTGCCAGCTGGCAACCATCTAGGTAGCTTATTTTTTGCTAAGTACCTAATGCAGATATTCCCGTTATAGTGCATCTTCATCTACTTATCAGGTTCTTCATCTTCATCTTCATGATCATCATGATCATTGCTTTCCATGTCTTCATCATCCCAATGAATGTCACCCTGTATATGGACCTACATGGTTGTCTTGATATTTTCATATATTTCTACTATTCTTTCAATTTCCATCTTGAGTTTTGGCTTTGCTGATGGCATGCTTATGTGCTTGGAATTTATCCCTGAGTTTTTCCAATTTATTCTTCCTGTGATAGGTGAAAGTCAGGTGCAGTAGATTAGACATAGTCATGAAACCCTAACCCTACCATCATCAAGGAATCTAACCTAAATGAAATCAAAGAACAATGCAATTCAAGCATAACTTCACCTAGACCGTGCGATTCCTCGTTTAAGAGATGTGGATTGCTTCTTCAACAATGAACAATTGCAATGCTGAAAGCTGCCATGCTTGATGATAAAAGCTCAAGTGATTGCTCGGATGCTCAAGATGATAATATAGGTACTATATGATTGCTGGATTGCTGGATTGCTGGATGTTTCATATGGAGTGAGAGGGTGTTTATATAGGACTTAGCCAAGATCAATCAATGGTGGAGATTCAGAGGTTATGTGAATGGCTAGGATTGAAAGTTACTAAATTTAGATTCCATCAATTATGCATGTGAAGGCTTGTAAATAAAAGTTGTTTTACAACACATGATTGACTGGACAAGTGTTGGAATGTGATAAATGATAAGGGCTTAATTCAAATAAAATATTTGAATTAGTTAGGATATGAGTTGGAAATTAATTAAATAAATAAAATTTATTCAATTAATAGGATAAATGAATGAAATGGGATAAGACATGATGTGGAATTAATTAAATAAATACAATTTATTTAATTAATTGGCTAAGTGGATGAGAATAGGATTTTAATTAAATAAATAAAATTTATTTAATTAATTGGCTAATGGATTAGTGGTTTAACAAGGTGTTGCTAGACATGGACAAATTTGGGTGTCAACATTTTGCCCCTCTTTGATACAATGTTCGATAGAACGTTGTGTCAAAGAAGATTCGATATGCGTTCGATAAACAAGTTATGCCCCAGTGTAACTGGCAGGTGATGCCCCCTCGATAGGTAAGCCAGGCTAACCAGGAAGGACTGGGTTGGCTTGCGATAGAAGAAAAAGGCTAAAAGGAAGGCTGATAGGAAGAAAATGGGAACTGGATGGAAGAAAATAGGCTGTGGTATGAGAGAATTAGGGTTTGGAGAAGGACTATAAGTAGGGGCTTCCATGGCAAAGAGGCTCATTTGTGCTCATTTGTGCTGAGAAACTTAGAGAAATCCAGAGCTCCAGAGAGTGAGAGTGGCAGAGCTAGCAGGATGGTTATTCCACGCAGAGATCATCGTGCGGAGCGAGTGAGGACACATGGACGACCAGAGGGAGCAGGCACATCGGTATGTTTCAAACTTTTCCCCAAAAGCGTGTAATTAATAGCCTAAAAGCGTAATTAATGCACACACGTCACCAAAAGTGACTAGGTTAGGGGATAGTCAGTATAGGGTGCTTATGGAGGGAAATAGACCTCTTAGAGTATGTCGGGTCGCTTATGAGCGCGGGTAGGTCGCTTAGGAAAAAAGTGGTCGCATCCTGTCGGCGGGAAAATATCAGCTAAAATGCGCATATAGAGAAAAATGAGTCGCTTATAAGCAAATAACAGCCGCATAGGGTAAGACAACTCGCTTATGGATAGAAATGGCTCGCATAAGGCTAATAGCGTGCTTTTAGAGCTAGAATGGTCGCACATTGTGAGTTGGCTCGCTTATGGTAAGAAGATAGGCGCATTTAGTAAAAGGGCTCGCTTTTAGGGAAAAAAAGACCCGCATATAGCATATATCACGCCTAGAAAGCAAGAATCAGCGCTGATAGAAGTAAAGCTCGCCTCTAGTGAAACAGTAAGCGCATGACGTAAAAGAGCTCGCATATAGGCAAAACAGAGGCGCATGTGGTAAAGGGGGTCGCTAGTGAGCAGGAAAAGATCGCATGTGGTAAAATGGACCGCTTATAGTAGGTGTAGTAGAAAATAGCAAATAGGAAAGCAGATGTTGATATGGATGACTAACGAAATGGACTGATAAGGGTAAATGGATGATGCAGGATGTACTACCGCCATTGCTATCACGGGAGCCGCATCTGAGAGATTTACGGCTGGTGAGACGATTGGATGCAGAGGAGCTACTGGTGTTGGAGATCCTAGGCTTGGAGCATGTATCTCAGTTAGAGCCAGTTCAGGCACACCGAGGGCTGATGACAGTGATGGTGGAGCGATGGATGAGCGAGCACAGTTTGTTCTTATTACCGACAGGAGAGGTGACCATTACCTTAGAGGATGTATTCCAGATATTGAGGATTCTGGTAGATGGGGATCGTGTAGATTATGATCTAGAGATGGGCCCAGCGGCATTCAGGAGATTGTTTGGCACACCAGACATTAGAGTAGAGGGTTCAGAGATTCTGATGGGGAGGATGGAGGAGCTCTATGACAGATTACAGCGGGTGGTAGTGGCTATCATTAGATGGCTAGTGGGTGATAGGAGAGCTAGAGGGTTTCCCGTAGGATGGGGGACAGTGATGGAGGGCATGTTCTCTTATGGCACGAGATATGCGTGGGCAGAGTGCGTGTTGGGACAGCTCTATCATTACCTGCATGATTGTGCGTACATGTTCAGAGCCAGTATGTCAGCAGGGGTGATAGTTTTGCATGTATGGGCATATGAGCACATTCCGGTGACGAGACCAGAGGGATGGGTTGCTAGAGCAGCAGGAGAGCCATTTGCACAGATGTATAGAGGAGCGTTGACATATCGACAGCGCCGAGGTGTAGTATACTGGCGGCGGAGATTAGATGAGGTAGACAGGTTTGTATGGTGGCCATGGCTAGGATGTGAGCAGTGGGAGGAGGAGGATGCGGAGCTTGTCTATGCTAGACAGGCGAGATACATTTTTGGACGCGGCGTGTATATTATAGAGCGCTATTTGCCAGAGAGAGCCCTGAGACAGTTTGGAGAGGCACAGGCAGTACCTATTGGGGATGCCATTTTTGGGAGGACGAGGCAGGAGGTATTTGATTGGGGTCCAAAGGTTGTGGTTGACACAGCGTTGGCAGAGAGAGATGGACTACAGCCAGTAGCATGGCAGTGGGGACAGGGTCCTGTAGATCCAGGTACATTGCCAGAGTATGATGCATATTGGGCGACGGCTAGGCTGACACGATTGACACGAGATGGGGAGATTTTAGAGATCAGGATGGAGAGGCCAGTTTAGAGGAGATGACGATGGGCTACACCAGCACAGGCAGTAGTGCCAGCGGCACCAGGGATACAGATGCAAGGGCAGGTGCCAGGTCAGCCTGCTATATTAGCACAGCCTCAGGCATAGATTGGAGCAGGAGATGATGTGGGTATTCAGCAGCTGTGGAGATGGATCAGAGAGGAGAGGAGATGGAGGCAGCGAGCACAGATGAGGCTAAGGAGAGTGGAGATGGATAGGCATCAGGCCGTGATTAGTCTGCGGCATGCTAGAGCACAGGCACAGACTTATCAGGCTCAGCTACAGTTGGGAGCACAGAGAGGAGATGGATAGGATGACGGTGCTCTGGCAAGAGTGACAGGAGAGAGGGATATAGCTAGGCAGCATGAGCAGATGATGAGGCTGGAGCGAGACACTGTGGTATAGCAGGAGCAGGCGATGAGAGCAGAGAGGGATGGTCTGCGAGCTGAGAGAGATAGAGCAGTGCTGCAGCTACAGGGGATGACTGGTGAGCGAGATAGAGCAGTGGCTGCCTTGGGGACTGATGGAGCGACCATGTACTTGGCCACACAGTTGACAGCGGTACAGGCAGAGTTGCGGAGAGTGCAGGGTGAGGCTGAGTATTACAGAGGCCTATATTATGGAGCTGTGCCGGCAGAGCAGAGACAGCCTAGCTTCAGGAGCAGGTCAGGGGCGTCGAGTTCACGGAGGTTAGGTGGATCTAGATCAGTAGCCTCAGTGATGGGGCCACCGAGAGATGGAGGACCAGGTACAGGACCGAGTGGCGGTGGTGGTCAGGGTGAGGGAGCTAGCAGTAGTCGCTAGGGCATACCTTGTTTATATTGTATTATGATGAGGCCTAGAGCCGTTGTTGTACATTCATTCTTTTTAGGGCTCAGCTTGTATTGTAGACACTTGTATTTTGACACACATGTATATATATATGGCAGTTTTGGCGATCTATATGATGTTGTAATGGTTTTGATGTTGATATTATGATGGTTATGTATGTTATGTGTATGGATTATATATGGATTATGGATAGATGTTTATGCAAATGGTAATGGATAGAAAATGTAAATGGTAAAGCTATGGATAAATGTATGCATATAGGTAGATGGTAATGAAAGATATATATGATGGACTTATGTATGTCTAACACACTGGTTTTTGCAGGAACGGGAACATGGACAAAGGAGGATGAAAAGAATTGATCTTGGCTAAGTATGATGGAATGAATAGATAGAATGAATAGGTAAGATGATGGTGGGCAGCTTTCAAGTAATTGCTCAAAATGAAAAGAAATGCAGTCCTTATGTTTGATATAGCATATGGATGTTATGCACCAGGGTATAAGAGACCAAGGTGTCGAGGTACCCAATGCGCAACTAGCGTGTTACAATCTTGTCTGAACGCATGAGGTCAAGATGTTGAGCCAACATACACAAGATATGAATAACGGCTAGTGTGGGACTTTGACGCTACAAGCAATGGTTTGAGCTTATCTCTACTACACATAATGATAGCTTGCTGGTTATATGTATGGAGTTAGTCTTAACATAGAATAGTCTCAAATGCATAAGAGATTGTTTAGCTTCTCAGATGCTAGAGATATTGATATGTAAGATACTAATCCCAACACGTACAAGATGCCAATACGCATAGGAAGAGAATAAGATCATCCCACAAATACGGCATACGAAAGCTATATGACCATGCCCCAGTCCTTACTTCATCGCAACATACCAAGATATAAAGAGATCAAGGCAGTCCTGATTAGGCATAGAAAAGGGACAAAAGATAAAACAAAAGATACTGTCATCACGTTCTCTTGCCAAATTTTGGGTGCTCTTGGATAGATCAAGCTGGCGCCTTGTTAAGAGGAAAGCTACATCCTGTTGAAGGCTAAAGTGTTTGATAAACTGTTATAGCAAATGTTGGCTTAAGGCATGTGGACAAATAGCTTCTGGTGTACTTTTGATCGGTTAAAGTGCTTGGGCTTCGCATATACACATGGTTTGCTGCTTGTTCGAGCTAATCAAAGAGAGGAAAATGGATGAAGAAAATGGTGGGGATCATCGGTGCTTGAGTACTAGAAACTTCCTTCGTATTCCAGACTGCCTACATACCCTGTATCCACGGGATCAAAGCACATTACGATGAAGATGAGACATGATGAATATGTAGTTCTGGGTTTTATTGATGATGTAAGTGATGAAAGATAGAAGAAATTGAGCTGAAAGATTGAAGGATGGTTTAGACGAAAGATGAAAAGATGGAGGATGAAAGGGACTATCGTCTTAGCCTGAATCAGAGTGCTTCCTTCGCATCTCAGATTGCCTACATACCCTGTATCCACAAGATCAAGGCGTCAACGATAGAGCTGCATGTAGTTCTGATTGATGTTGCTGGCGGGTTGGATGTTTGAGCAGGCGACGTTTGTTAAGATTGTTGGATGAATGTGGATAAATTGCGAAGATATGAGTCCTGGTTGCAAGGCGCTAAGTCATATTTGTTGTTGGATACGTGCCATGGCTGAAGTTGATAAGGTGTGTTGTGTTATATGCGGAATGGTTTGATGGGCTATGAGCTAGAGATAACAGGATCCACGTCCAAATAAGACTCGACAAATGCCCCCAGTGTGGGATGAGGTTTATTATGCAGAAGTGACAATGCAGAGGAAATGTGGCCAAGAGGCTAAGGTGCCAAAAGATATAGATATCACGACAATGTCGCAAGTGTGAAAGCTAGCATAGGTCAGAAGATGAAAGGCTATGTGTGGGATTGCGATAGGGCTTATGATTATGGCTTATACAAGATGAAGTGGGGAAATATGATCAAACGAATCAAGCAAATAAGGGAAGCTGGTCACTACACATAGCACCTGTTTGCCAGGTTTTCACTATGGTACTTATCCAAGGCACCTGTTTACCAGGTTTTCACCAGAGGACGGATTATTTATTTATTTATTTGTTGATTTTTTTCTTTTTTTTATTTTTTTATTTTTTTTTGTTTTTTTGTTTTTTTTGTTTTTTGATTTTTTTGCGGGATAGCTGAGATTTATGGATAAAACTTTTTGAGATGAACGTTGTTGACGGGTTCATCCAAGGGAATGCCTTCAGGTGTTGACAAAATGTATGCACCGGATCCATAGACTGCTGTGATAATGAAAGGACCAAGCCAATTGGGCTCAAACTTGCCCTGTTTCTCCTGATGTTGTTGATTCCTTTGGTTTTCCTTAAGGACAAGGTCGCCAACTTGAAATCTGCGTTCCCTGATCTTTTTGTTGTAGCTGCGGCGTAACCAGTTTTGATAGACTTGAAGATGGTTCAATGCTGTAAGGCGGCGTTCATCTAATAGCTCAAGATCATGGAGTCTGGATACTCGATACTCTTCATCTGAGATAGTATGTTGCAAGGATATGCGCAAAGAGGGAATCTCAACCTCAATGGGCAAAACAGCTTCAGTGCCATAGACGAGAGCATAAGGTGTGGTGCCAGTAGGAGTTCTGATGCCTGTTCTATATGCCCATAATGCAGGATGTAGTTGTAGATGCCAATCTCGACCAGCGTCATTAACAGTCTTTTTAAGGATCTTGATGATTGTCTTATTAGAGGCTTCAACTTGACCATTGCTCTGAGGATAGTAAGGCGTAGAGAATCTATGTTGAATATGGAACTTGTTGCAAAGATCTCTAACCTCTTGGTTCTTGAAAGGGCATCCATTGTCTGTGACAATAGCTTGAGGAATGCCATAACGGCAAATAATGTAATGTAGAATGAATTTGGCTATTTGTTTACCTGTGATATAGGTCATTGGTATGGCTTCTACCCACTTCGTGAAATACTCAGTGGCAGTAATAATAAACTTATGACTGTTGGATGAAGTAGGATGGATTTTACCTATGAGATCAAGTCCCCATTGTGAAAAAGGCCATGGAGTGACAATAGGCTGAAGCTCATGTGCTGGTGCATGTATTAGATCTCCATGTTTCTGACATTGTAGACATCTCCTTGCAAATTGCTGGGCATCTTTTTCCATAGTTGGCCAATAGTATCCTGCTCGTAGAAGTTTCTTAACAAGGCTAGGGCCAGCGGAATGCGAACCGCAGACACCTTCATGCACTTCACGTAAGGTCGTTTTTGCTTCTTCGGAATCAAGACACCTAAGGAGGATACCATCAAGACTCCGGCGATAAAGAGTGTCTCCTAAGATAGTGTAACGAGAGGCTCGACAGATAAAGGTTTTGCGCTGGGTGTTGGATAGTTGAAGTGGAAAGGTTTGATGGCGAATATACTCGTATATATCCTTGTACCATGACGAGTTGGGACCAACAATTTCACATATAAGCTCAGATTGTGGAACTTCAAATGCTGGGATCAAAAGCTGTTCAACTAAAAACTCACATTTGTAGGTATTAGATGGCATATCTAAAAGAGATCCAATCATAGCCATAGCATCTGCTGCTCTGTTTTGTAGTCTGGGAATTTGCTCAAAGGTAATATCCTCAAAATATCTCTTGAAATCATCCACCATTAACTTGTATGGGAGAAGCTTCTCGTCTTTTGTTTGATATTCATCTAAAACCTGTTTGATAACTAGCTGAGAATCACCAAAGACTCGTAACTGTTTGATAGCCCATTGTACTGCCATGCGTAAGCCTGTGATTAAAGCTTCATACTCTGCTATGTTGTTGGTACAGGGGAATGCTATTCTGTATGATTTAGGTATATAATTGCCTTGAGGAGTAACAAACAAGATACCTGCTCTAGAACCATGTTGTGTGTATGACCCATCGAAGTATAGTTGCCATCGTGCTGGAGAATTCAAATGAAACAATCCTTCATCCAGAAATTCTGGATATATTGGCTGAATGTCTGTGATGGGTGCTGCAGCTAATTGATCAGCAATAACTTGTCCTTTGATAGCTTTGCGGTTCACATATTGTATGTCAAACTCACTTAAGATCATAACCCATTTTGCTAATCTCCCTGTGAGAAGAGCTTTTGAAAGGAGATACTTGAGGGGATCCACATTAGAGATGAGCTTCGTTGTTTGGTTCAGCATGTAGTGTCGCAACTTTTGGGAAGCAAACACTAAGGCTAAACAAGCTTTTTCCATGAATGAGTAATTGAGTTCATATCCCACAAGGGTTCTGCTGATGTAATAAATGGCTTGTTCTTTTCCTGAGTCATCATGTTGAGCTAGAAGGGCACCCAATGCTGCAGTTGTTGATGATATATAGAGCAGTAATGGACGATCAGGTATCGGAGGTACTAGCACAGGAGGTGTTGCCAAGTATTCTTTTATCTTATCAAAAGCCTGTTGACACTTTTCATCCCACTTAAAAGGTTCACCCTTACGAAGAAGATGTTGAAAAGGATGACATTTATCTGCTAGTTGTGAGATAAATCTGCGGATAGATTGTAGCCTACCTTGTAAACTGCGAAGCTGTTTGAGAGTCGTTGGTGGAGGCATTTCTATGATAGCTTTTACCTTAGCTGGGTCCACTTCTATTCCTCGTCGAGACACAATATATCCCAATAGTTTGCCTGATGTTACACCAAATACACACTTCTTTGGGTTTAGTCTGACTTGGTATTTTTCTAATCGATCAAAGATTTGTGCCAATACTTGTAGATGTCCTTCTCTTGTCTTGGATTTTCCCAGGATGTCATCAACATAGTCTTCCATGATAGTATGAAAAAGGTCATGAAAAATAACTGTCATAGCTTGTTGATAGGTGGCTCCAGCATTTTTAAGACCAAAAGGCATTACAATCCAGCAATATGTGCCCCATGGACAAATAAAGGATGTTTTATCTTGATCTTCCTCTGCTATTCGGATTTGATTATAACCAGAAAATCCATCCATCAAAGATAGCATTTCATGTCCTGCTGTAAGATCTACAATGTTATCTATGCTTGGTAGTGGAAAATCATCCTTAGGACAAGCTTTGTTAAGATCTCTAAAGTCTATGCAGCAACGAACACATCCATCTGGTTTTGCTATAGGTACCAAATTTGAAATCCATTCTGGGTAATCAATAGGCTTTATAAATTTTGCTTCTAACAGTTTCTGAATTTCTACTTTGACCAATAGGGCAACTTGTGGATGCATTTTGGGCAATTTTTGTTTGACAGGCTTTGCATCAAGAGATACTGCTAAATGATGTACCACAAGGGAAGGATCTAGACCTGGCATGTCTACATAAGTCCATGCAAAATTTATAGTTCTTCTCAGAAAGAATGCTGTGAAGTTTCTTCGTTCTTGCTCAGAGAGTGATGCTGCCAAAAAAGTAATCTTCGGATTCTGTTCTGTTCCCAAGTTCATGTCTTGTGATTTTTCAACTAGCACAGTTGATTTCTCATGGTAATCAGTGGCAACAGGAAGATCAAATCCCTCATCCTCAGGCGCCTCAGAGAGGTTTTCACCTTCGGATACGTCCTTTATTTTTACTTTTTCACGGTCAAGAGGCGCCTTTCGGTTTTCACCTAGTGACCTATTTTGTTGAATTTTGTTTATTTCACTTTTGCGACTGAAGGACTTGATACTTCCGCCAAAATATGCTAGTTTAGGTAAATCCATCATGAAACCTGCTTTATGATCACCCAATGGAATACCTTGTCTCAAACCCATGAATTCTGCAATGGCTTTGTCATTTTCAAATATATCCAATATCGGTGCCCCCTGTTGGTCCCAATCGATGAGGTCAGGATATACGAGTGAAAGGTTAATGGAGGAATCATGATGGCTAGAAGAGGTTGTGGAAAACATGAAGATGGAATGTTCCTGAAAAAGGTCGGTGATATGAAGGGAGGAGTCATCGATAATATCCAAGTTAGAAGTCTCTCCTACCGAGGAAGGTCAAACGTCAATATCAGAAATACACTTAATGTCTTTGGGTCGCGGTACCTCCAGTTGGTAACCAAGGCCTTGCTTATTAAACTTCTTAGACACAATGATAGGCTCAATAGGTCCTTGTTCCTGTAGTCCCAAGCTGCCATGTCCTTTGTAGCCCATGTTCTTTATGATACGAAAACCATTGTTGTATCGCTCTACTCCAAGTTGGACTTGGTCATTATCATCAAAGAATATCCAAGAGTTGATGTCCTCAATGTCTTCATCATCCAAGAAACCACCCTTAATGAATACTGTAGGGGGAGCTTTGATAACAGCGGAGGATGAAGTTGGCTTAGATGTAGAGGGCTTACCGTGGGATTTAGGAGATAATGGAAGAGTACCCACACAGTAAGACTCGTGTAGTTTGTATTCACCAGGGCCATGTTCAGTATATTTGATATGGAGGTTGGAAGCGGCTTTGCTAGATGAGGGTGTGAGAAGATCGGATGGGTTGATATAGGATGAAGATGGATATGCCTCGGTGTTGATAGGGATGCGATTCAGATTCTGATATTTAGCCTGAAAGGCACGGCAGAACTCAAATGGATTAGGATCAGCTTGAATGGTAACCTCAACACCCTTATGTGGAAATTTAAGGCATTGGTGGTATGTGGAGGGAACTACTTTAAGGGTATGGATCCAAGGGCATCCAAGGATGATGTTGTAAGGAAGATCAATATCAAGGACTTGATAGCGAGTTTCGGTAATAACCGGCCCAACTTGAATAGGCAATAAGATGATCCCTTCGGTATCTCTTTCAGCGTCATCATATGCTCTAATGGTAATAACCTTGGAGGTGTCAACATCTTTCTCAGAGTATCCCAATTGCTTGATAATTTTCAAAGAACATATATTTAGACCAGCTCCCCCATCTATCAAGACTCGTTTGATACGGCGTTGTTTAACAAATACTTCAATATGGAGGGCTTCGTTATGTGACGGATGCATGGAGGGCTGAAGATCTTTGTCTGAAAAGGTCAGATGACAAGGGGCGGCAATGTTAGCGACCATAGATTGGAATTGTGTGATATTAATATTATTAGGCACCGAAGACTCTTGTAAGGCTTTATCAAGGATAGCTTTATGTGCGGGAGATATGCGGAGCAGCTCAAGAATAGATATGTGTGCAGGTGTTTTACCAAGGTGATCCAAGAGGTTATAGTCAGAGAGAGAGTGAGGAGAGTGAGGAGGAGCTCCTTGAATAGTAACTCGACCTCTTCGCATGGTTACGACACAATCAGGTGCTCTCCCTTGGACAGTAATGGTAGAAATGTGAGCATGGTCGATGCGGCCGATGGTAGATGATGCATAGTTATATGGAATAGCATTTCCAGCCTGAAGGTTATTTGTCTGATCATGAGATGGAAGTGGATTCTTGAAAGTCTCTAGATCATAGTTTGATGTGGATTGTTGAGCAGGTTGAGCTGTTGAAGGTGTGACGTTGATTAAACCTTGATCAATGCAATCTTGGATAACATGTTTTAAGCACATACAACCATTTGTTTTGTGCCCTTTAACTTGATGGTAATCACAATACTCATTTTCTTTGTACCAAGGAGCTCAAAAGAGGGGTTCGCCATTTGGTGGTGCATCGGGTAGAATAATGTCTCCTACTTGAAGTAGCTTTTGAAGAACAACTTCCATGGGTTTCACTAATGGTGTAAATTGTCGGCGTGGATTGGAAGTTTGGCGTTGGTTTCTTCGTTGTGGAAAAGGCTGTCTTGGTGTAGAGGCTGCTTGAATGTTGATGGGAGCTCTCATAGTTTGAATATTCTTTGCATCTACAATACCGTCACTGACGACATTTTTGTTCTTATTCCAAAAACAAGACTTATCATTGGAATTTTGAGGAGAATCTTTATTGTCGCGAAAGATCTTGATAGTGCCCTTGGCAATTAAGGCTCGTTCAATAATAACTCCTTTGGAAACTAGTTCGTCAAAGGTGCTAGCGTTTTAAAATTGTAGTTGGAATGACAGCTCAGGATGAAGATTTTGAACAAAGATGTCAAGCTATTGTTTCTCAGGTATTTCCCATGATAATTTGCTAGCCATGTTACGCCATCGTTGGGTAAAAGCAGAGAAGGGTTCACCGTTGCGCTGTTTGGTATTGACAAGGTCATTCATGTTTACTTCGTGTTCAATGTTGAAGGCAAAATGAGATCAAAATTTGTTTGCTAATTCCGCAAAAGATGTGATGCCCGGGGGTAGATGAGAAAACCATTCAAGAGCTTGTCCTGCTAAGCTTCGAGGAAATAGTCTCAAAAGATATGTATCGTCATAAGAAACATCAAGACATGCTACAAAAAAGGCTCGAAGATGGTCTTCCGGATTCCCTTTCCCTTTGTATTTCTCAAATTGTGGGATTTCAAAATGTGGTGGAAAAGGTAGCATATTGAGAGACTTGTCAAATGGACAGGCGCATATGTTTTCGAGAGAAAAAGGTTTCTTGCCTTGTCCTACCCTTTCATCGATCATCTGTTGAACATCTGCTGAAGATAATTGTTGTTGTTGCGAAGGGGGTGGAATATGATAAGAGATATGTTGTGGTTGCAGTTGTGGTATATATGGAGTTGTGACTGTTGGTTGCGGTTGTGTGCCCACAATGTATGTCAAAGGATTGGTATGTGATACGTATGTGTTGGAGGATTGCTGTCCTTGAGACACAAGCGGCAATTGGGTGTGCATCACATGGGAAGTGGATAGTGGATTGATAGTAGCGAATGGTTGGGAAATTGGGATTTGATTCGTAACATGGTAAGTAATGGAGGGATTGGTAGATACGACAGAAACGTTTGGATTTGTATTCTAGATGATATGAGGATTGGTATGTGTCATAGGTTGGGTGACAATAGGAACTCTTTGGGTAGCATAGGATGGATTGACGGTACGTGAAGGATTGGAAGAATATGACGACATGGATGTAAGTTGATCAACATAAGCAATCTTATTGTTCGGATTGGCTTGAGAAACGGGAGGATCACTCATGTCAATGAGACTAACGTTGGGATTATATGATAACGTGGAAGGATTAGTAGTTGGTATATGGGATACGGTATTCATATGAGAGGTAGTGGATTGTAATGGGTGTGAAGTATGGACAACATATGTTGTTGGAATAGTTTGGGAGGTTTGTGCACTATAAGACATGGGAATTGCTTGTGATGCTCAAAGTGTTTGCGCTTGTGTTACATGGACAGCTTGTGTTACTTGAGGCATGGAAACAGTCATGGTAGAAGGAGAGATATGTTGAGGAACATGAAAAGGTGGAATGTTGAGATTTTGTGACATGAGAGGGAGCACATTGGTGGGCACTATCAATGGTTCTAAAGTATGCTTTGATCGTGGTAGCTCAAATGAAGCAACAATAGGCAATGAGGATGATGTTTGCAATGTAATAGGAGATGATGTGACTATAGTAGATGGTCTCTTTGCAACAACAGCAGTAGTGTTGGGATCTTGCTCTCTAATAGCAGATATGTCAAAATCCTTAGGTAGTTTAGCACCCATGCGAGCAAGTTGGAGAAAACAACGATCAGGCTCAGATATCATGAGTTTCTCAACTTGGTCCCATAGATAGGTATCTTGGAATTCTGATGAGTTGTCTTGAGATTGTTCTTCGAAAGTTTCCAAGGATGGTGGAGGTTGCATTTGTTGTGAAGATGACTCGCCCATAGTGTATCCTTGAGGTATAAACATATGAGAAGGCATACCAGTTGTGAATTGAGTTGCGTCCTTAAGAGGTGTTGTGAATTGTGTCATCTCAGCTTGCAATTTTGCTTCCATTTCAGCTTTCAATTTGGCTTCTATTTCAGCTCGATATTGACTCCTAGTTTGAGGCATGATGTTGATGATGAAGTTGAGCTTGTCAAAGTTTTGAGACCCAAAAGATGATAGTTGGTTGGTTGATTGATTGGTTGTTGTTTTGGTTTGCTGGTTTGGCTAAGTTGCTTGGTTGATTTGTTTTGGTTGAGTTGTTGTTGGTTGTCCCTAGAGGTAGCTTAATCACTCAAGGGAAAGATTGCTTGCTGTTGATGTTTGTTGGAGCTAAAGCTAAAAGAGATTGTTCGCTAAAGCTAAAGCTGAAGGATGTTTGTTGGTTGAAGCTAAAACTGAAGGTTGTTTGCTGATTGAAATGATTAGGTTGGTGTCTGATTTGCTGGTTGGGGTCTCAAAAAAGATGGAAAGCTCATGAGTTGTGATTGATTGATAAGCTCAAAAGCAAGAGACAAAGGCCAAGTATTTGCTGTTGATCAAAGAGAAGTTTGAAAACTGATATATGAGACTCAAGCAAGCTGGACCTGAGGCTAATTCAGCTAATAGATTACGGTTTGTAGGTATTTTAGCTACAGGCGACTGATGATAGCTCAAATGCGACTCAAAGGATGCTAAAGGTGATCAATGATAGCTCAAATGCGATCTCGTTGAGGCTCGACAAAGAATGACAGTATTAACCAGAAGCGAATGCTATGCCAGAGGCGACGACTGTTGGTTCAAAGGTGATTTTCTGTTGATCAGAGGCAACTCAGATATCCCTAGAGGTGACAGTATGTTGTTAAGAGGTGATTTCGTTCAGGCCTAAGGTGACTAACTGCGCCTTAAAGGCGATCTGGCTCAGACAATATGCGATTGTTTATGATTCAGATGTGACTTGGTTCAGTAAATAGGTGAGCAGTTGTGTTTTAAAAGTGATTCTGTTCAATCAAAAGGTGATCAACTGTGGTTTAAAAGTGACTCTGTTTAGGTAATATGCGGGCAGTTGTTGTTTAAAAGCGACGCAGTTCAGGCAAAAGGCGAATCACTACAGTTCAGAAGTGATGTATGTGGTCTGTGCGAGCAGTTTAGGTTCAAAAGTGACTTTGTTTGTGTAACAGTTGTTTGATTTTGCAGTTTTTCAGCAAGAAAACAATGATAACAGTCACTCACACGCACAACAAGCACAAACTGATACAACCTAGGCTAGGATAGGACAGTATCTGTTGAATCCCCTAGCTGCGCCTATTCAAAGCGGGTAGCTCCAGGATCTTGGTAGCACTGACTCCTCCTTACATTTGCACACACTTCTCACGCATACCAAGATCTGGGTTTCTTATAAGGCTTGACCCTCTCCAAACCTTTAGATTGTCCCTGCTACCTCAGCTAAGAACTGCATGAATCGGGGCCGCTTCAAGGGTTTTGCCCTCTGCGTCAACAGATAGAAGGTTTTTGGCTACTACACAAAGTTGCTAATAAGGGCATCCGTTTGGGTGGCTATACGTGTGGCAGCGCTACTCTTTGTTATGGAGTCTCCCAGCCTCCAAGGGTTGTGCCTTGGAGGGTTTTGGGGGAGGTTGGCTGTCGGTATAACATAAATGCACCCATTGTTTGTGGCTTTCGACACAAACACTTTTCTTATATAGCGGTTCGGAAGGACTTAGCTTTAGCCCGTTACCGCTTGGGTCGTATCCCTTCTCACACCAGGAAGGCAGGCCCTCTAAAGATAATGACAAGTTCTCATACACCCAAGATCCATTTGATAGGCAAGGGGAGAGGATACTTTTGCCATTAAATTTGGGTTACAATCAGGCGCATGCAAGCAATCAAAAAGATAAATCAAGCACGGAGCAAGCAATGATTCATTTTAAGCACCAAGCCCAAATATGCCTAATTTAGTGAAAAAAAAGCACAAATCTTGGACCGATCGAACCTGCAACAGATATGTCAGTAGTTTGATAACCTCCTTTCTTGGACAAATCGATAAGATGCTGCGCAAATACCTAATTAATAGCCAAAAATCCAAATGGAACTGAAACAGATTTGAAAACAATAGAACTTACCAGATGCAGTTCACTGCTGATCAAAAATGACCTCCATTATACCTGAGGTGAAAGGCTGCGGATCGGATGCGATGCGGAAAACACAGGATGCGACACCTGTCAGCTCATAAGTGATGTATATTGGCTAGAAGCGATCAATTAAGGGCCAAACGCGAATAGTATCTGCAAAACACAGTCTGTACACAAAAACCCTAGTCTAACAGGCGATCATTGTCAGTTCAAAAGCGACACCAATTAAGTCAAAAGCGGCCTCTGTAGACTCAGAGGAGATCCAGTTACCACTAAAAGTGACCGACTGCAAGACAAAAGCGACCTACATCTGTAAAAAAAAAACCCTAACCTACACAGGCAATTGTTATAAGTTCATAAGCGACACATATCGGTGTAAAGGCGAGTACTGTTAGGTTAAAAGTGATGCCAATATTTCCAAAAGCATCCACTCTTAAGTCAGAAGCGATGCGTATATGTCGAAAGCGGCGGCTGTTAGGTTAAAAGCGATAAACACAGTTCGAAAGAACTGCAAAAATTAGATGCGAGCACTGTAAAAACAAAAGCGATATGTTTTACCTTAAGCGACGACTGTTCGTTTAAAGGCGATCCAGAGAGCTACATGCGGCCTGTTCCAGCTTGAAAGCGGCGCAGAGATTCAGAAGTGGTGGATGTTTGTTCAGAAGCGACCGGAATTTACTGCGAGCACCTGCAAAATCTGATCTTCAAGGAAAACAACTTCGAAAAATGAAGTCAATCAAGGACGTGAGTCCCACTGGGCGTGCCAAAATGTGATAGGTGAAAGTCAGGTGCAGCAGATCAGACATAGTCATGAAACCCTAACCCTACCATCATCAAGGAATCTAACCTAAATGAAATCAAAGAACAATGCAATTCAAGCATAACTTCACCTAGACCATGCGATTCCTTGTTTAAGAGATGTGGACTGCTTCTTCAACAATGAACAATTGCAATGCTGAAAGCTGCCATGCTTGATGATAAAAGCTCAAGTGAATGCTCGGATGCTCAAGATGATAATATAGGTACTATATGATTGCTGGATTGCTGGATGTTTCATATGGAGTGAGAGGGTGTTTATATAGGACTTAGCCAAGATCAATCAATGGTGGAGATTCAGAGGTTATGTGAATGGCTAGGATTGAAAGTTACTAAATTTAGATTCCATTAATTATGCATGTGAAGGCTTGTAAATAAAAGTTGTTTTACAACACATGATTGACTGGACAAGTGTTGGAATGTGATAAATGACAAGGGCTTAATTCAAATAAAATATTTGAATTAGTTAGGATATGAGTTGGAAATTAATTAAATAAATAAAATTTATTCAATTAATAGGATAAATGAATGAAATGGGATAAGACATGATGTGGAATTAATTAAATAAATACAATTTATTTAATTAATTGGCTAAGTGGATGAGAATAGGATTTTAATTAAATAAATAAAATTTATTTAATTAATTGGCTAATGGATTAGTGGTTTAACAAGGTGTTGCTAGACATGGACAAATTTGGGTGTCTACACTTCCTACTGCTCAATGTTTCATTGCAGTTCTCCACCTTGACCTTGATCCTCATGATCTTATTCATTGCTTCTTCTGTCAGGTGGTTAAGAGGGTCATCAGCCATCAGCTGGAAATTATTATGCAAAGCTTTTATAGCAAAGTCTGCGTCTTGATTCTCAATCTTTCCTTCTACTTTTCCCTCTAAAGCCTCTAGGATTTCTGCTTCAAATGACATCATGTCATGCAACTTCATACTGATATCCTTTAATTTATTGTTGCATCTTTTCAATACATCATTTTCAAACCTGATGTCTTTATTCCAAATATCTACCAACATGGCAGTATTATTATTCAACACCTGATGATTTATTAGGACCTGAGGATTTATCCTCTTTATATCATCCAAAGCACTCAAGGCTTTCTCCAACTAGAATGACCTTCTCTCGGTCTCAGTCTGTAGTTTATCAACTTTTCTCCATGAGATACCTAAAGAATTCCACCTCTGTAAAAAGGCCTTCACCACTTCCTTAGCTCCGATGAGTGTAGATAACATCCACTTTCTCATAATCACTAACTCATGTTTCATAAGGTCTAACTTATTGACTTCCTCTTGTGAAATTGTAGTCAATGGGACTGCCTGATCTAATACTGTATTATCAGGGTTAATTAACCCTTTTATGTATGCATACAGCTAGGCAATGTGCTCCTTATGCTACTTATTCTTTTCCTTCTCTCTCTTCACCCTTTGGGTTAAAGAATCAATTATATCTTTTCCTTCTTGACCCTCTTGGTTTTCATTGGCAAACCCCAAGTCCACTGTTGTAATCTGGAATTCTTCTAGGGTGATTTTGCCTTTTTCTTCCTCAACGATAGGAAGTGCTACCTGGGCAGTCCTTCTACCTATAGCAGGATCTCTTTTGATGGCAGATGTTAATCTCGCCTTCCTCTTTGGCTTTATAATGGTTTCTGAGAATAATTTTGAAACATCAAATTCTTGAATTTCAAAACCAGGTTCCGTACCTATCTCTTTCTCAAGCCATTGAGGTATTTGATCTCTAGATCCTTGTTGTCGATCATTATCATCATGTCCACCCTGATCTTCTATATCTGCATCTATTCTTAATGGAGAGGCTAACTTCTTCATTTCTTCCTCATGATGATCTTCATGAGGGTGATCTTTTTCTACTTCCTCCTCCTGAGGAGTCTCTTCTTGCGGTGGAGGATCTTGCAGTGCATCCTCTTGATGATCATCCATCTTAATAATTTCCTCATCCTGAGGCACAATTGTATCTGCGGATATCCTTGTATCTAACCTAGGTGCATCTGTCTGATCTTGGATCACATTTTGATCCGCACCTGATGTATTTACCTCCTGAGTCTTTAGGTCATCATGACCTGATATTTCTTCATGACCTGAGGTTTCTTGAGTCCGGGGGGCATCATCAGCTGATGTATCTTTATCTTCCCTGCCTTTCTGTTGTACTTCTACTATTTTGGGCTCATCAAATATATCTTGTTGTTGTTGGCCCATCCCTGGAGTGTTGCTTTTTGTCTCCACCACCTTGGCTATCTCAACATTTTCTATCTTATCAGGTGCACCTACTTGGTGTTTAGGACTTTCATCCTCCCTGTGTGTTAGGTCAATCACTGCAAGGCTAGCCACCTGATCTACTAACTTATCAAGTCCAATTTGCTGGGCTGCCCTCTCTGGGCTATCTTCTTTTTCTTGCTCCGCTTGCTTCAGCTCTTCTAATATCACCCTCTGTGAAGCTGGTGTTCCTTGTGGAGTCATGCGAGTATTTGAAGCAAGGGCCTCCATTTTCTAAGAAGCTACATCTTCTACCACTTCATCATCTGATAAGTCAACAGTCTCCTCTAGTGAGACAGGACCGCCTTGACTTGCTCTAGTGGTCTCTCTTTTTTGCTCTTCATCTTTCTCAATTTTAAAATGTATGATGGTAGGAAGTGATACTTCATGCTGTAATTCTTTCCTGAACACTTCACTACCTACTCCACTTAACATCATAGGGTCATGTCTTATTTCACCCCTCATATGTGTTCTTGGTTTTTTAGGGGTGGACGCCATTATGGGTGCTTTCCTTTTCCTGGCGACCATCATGGGGTCATCTTCTGTAGGCTCTTTAGTCACTAGTTCTTCCTTAGTAAGGATATCATCCTCTTCATGTTGCTTTGAGGATTGACCTAAATCCTATATTTCTGCAGTGTTCACAGCCATCCTCAGGATCCCCTTGGCCTTTTGCCTATCCTCTGGAGGTAGTGCAGATGATGCTGATGCCTGGCCTGATGCAGATGCATCTTCATCTGGTATATCAATTCTTTCAATTATTACTCCCTTAGGTCTATCATCAATTTTCTTCTTACCTCTAGGAGGTCCCTTTCCTTGTTTCTGGGGTGGCAGCCTTTCTCCATTAGATTTTCTCTTCTCTACAAGAAAGTCATCGTAGTCCTCATAAGGAATTTCTTGCCTTTTCTTTTTATTATCTACTGTGATGGCCATCCCCCTTCTTCTTTAGTATATTTATTTGTGCATCTACCCATGCTTGAGTCAGCTGTAGCACTTCACCTATAAATCTATCCAATGAATTATCCTCAAGCTATGTTAGATCAGGAGCTGAAATGGTGTCATTGTACACCTTCTTCTCTTCATATTCATTTGATAGTAACCTGCCATCATCCTTCTTTAATTGTGTAGGCACCGGAATGCAATCAAATGTCCTAATCTGATTGAGGGTGAGCCTTTGATATTTTCTTCTTCAAACCTTGGCTTCATCCTCACGGTCTGTCCAAAAATCTTCCAAGTGCCTTTGATGGATGGGCTTCCCCATGATCTTTCTCATTCTTCCATAAGGGTCATATGATCTGGCCAATGGGAATGGTTGTAAATTCATCAGGTTTAGACCTGCTATGGCTTTCTTTATGTTTTCTAAATCAGGGCGGATATACCACCCTATACTTATTGGAAACAAAACTGGAGGAATCTTATTGCTTGCTTTATATGTGTCCAATATTGTTGATACTTGTCTTAGAAACTCTGTACCTAGGTAACATTAAGGGTTGTCCCTCAAAACCTTCTACTCTTATGTAGGAGAATGTGGCAAACTGGATGAACCAGGTGCCATGTCTATATATCATTTCTTGAGATTCCATGCTCAATCTTTTGGTTCTGTCTTCCTCCATTTTCCTGACCAGATGCATAGAAAATGCATCATTTACTAGTTTGTAATCATGGGGATGATTTATTCTTTGCAACTGACGATAATGATCCCATATATGGGCATCATTCAGACTGCCACCAATCTTTCCAACTGTGGTGAGTGCACCAAATGTACCTTTATATGCACATGAATATACAATATATGAGGTCATATGAAACGAACAATCCAGGCCTCCTAGGTTCATTAGTTGTTCATCCAGGGCATCACTGATGAACTTGGCCCATAATGGCTTGTTATTTTAGTAGATGCACATTATGATAACTCCATACATCTAGTCTGTAAATCTTCTAGCATTAGGTTGGCCTATCATCCTGCTGAGCAGGGCAATCATATATTGATACTCATCATCAAAGTCAAACTTGTACATCTGCACTGGTAATTTAGTAGCGGCAGTGTAAGGACTGTTCTTTGCCCTCGATTGATACATCCTCTTCCTTGCATTCTTCTTATTGTTAGTATATTCAACTTCCAATTTCTTCAGATCCATGCTGACTACCTTTTTTCCAACTAGAAGATTGAATGCAGATGTAATCTCTTTGATAGATAAGTCTATATATACCCTTCCATGCTTTTCTACCTTCCTTGTCTTAGGCTTATAGTTTCTGGCACACTCAATTACCAACTCCGGAGTTTCCATGGTGTAAGGAAATCCAGTTGCATACCACATTCCTGATATGAAAATGCTATCCAGGAGGGAACTATCTCTGTCTTCGCCCATTTTGGCCGACCATGCCGCCAAATCTATGTTTCCTTGGTGAGTGTCTCCAATGACACCAAACTTGAACTGCACTCCTCTGGTTGATCAAACATAGGCTTGAGGAATTCTGCATCAGACTTGTTCTTCCTAACGTCTGCCATGGCTTCCTGCAATGAACACGACTGGTCTTATGATACATTTATATTTATTCATATACAACATTATATGTTTACAGCATCATGCATATTATACTTATTAAGCTCTATTTCACCATGATATACATGCTTATAGTTCAACCTACTTGAAAAACATCCTACCTGGACACTCCAGAAAATGACAGCAGGAGGGTTTCAAATACTTACCTGATAATGCTTATCTCCTCAATTAAGCTGATGATTTTGAAAAGGGCTCAAATGGTGGTGATGATCACTTGTTCTGTTCTACTATAGGCTGTATGCGTCGGTAGGTAGCTCGTACGAGGGTTTGAACATCTTGTGCTTTGTAAATTCTCATGTTATCGCAAGGTAAAATGAAAATAACCTTGTAAACTCACTTTTATCCTCATTATTAGGGCAAACCTAGGGCAAACCAAGGCAAATTTGATCATAACCATTGATCTTCTATCAGAAATTATGGACCCTGCCAGGTGTTTAGATCGCATTCGCAATCAGTGGGAATCCACCAACTGCATTTATGTGCATTTAATGTCATGGGGCAAGACGAGGGGTGATCTTTGGAAGATCAGGTGATATTTTAAATATGACCCCTCAAGAGTAAAGTGACCGCCTTTCGAAAGATCGGGATGACATCACTGTCATATTGGGCAAAAGGGCGATCGCTGCGAATATACCTCCATGAGGTAAAAAGGATGATGATGTTACCGTCAGGGTGATTTTCTTTGTTTATTGGGACTGGATGACATCATCAGCATATTGGCTCTAGGGTGATATTTTGCGCTAGGGTGATATTCAGAAAAATAGGGTGATATTGGGAATATTAGGTGATATTCGTAATATGACCCCTGCGAAATATATGAAGCTTTTGATGGGTAAATACCACTATCATGTAAAAATGACGTCTGAAGGATCAGACCAAATGGTTTTATCAAGTGATAAAATTGGATCGAGGTGATCTTTCATAAGATGACTAATATTTGTAATATGACCCTCCCCTTGGAATATCAGGTTTGACCAGGACCTTGACTTGCAATAACTTTCGTTCCCTAAGGAATATCAGGGTGATCCAAATGGCAAACCTGCATGAAATTTTGTACTCTTTCCAACCATGAGGTTTTTTGACATGAAATATCAAATTTGACTAACTGACCTCATCATGATGACTTACCCAGCTTCCTCCTTATGCAGGATCACCTGCATGACTTACTTTTACCAGATCACTAAAAAGTAGGAAAAATAGAAGCCAAGCCAAGCAAAAAGTTGGGTCCATATTTTGCCAAGTTAAAATGGGGTGTGTTGTGCAAACACACAACAAAACCTGTATCCTAGAATCTATGAAACCCTTAGCAACCAGATTCAGAAGAAGGAAGGCATGCAACAAAGGAGATAGACAAGTAAACACATGCACAATGCATTTTTTTATATGAAACAACAATGAAACTAAGAATATCTACAATGTACATTCAGATGCAACTCATAGACTCCAAAGAGATACAACAACCAGGAAAATGCTCTATTTTTTGTTATTCACATAAAAATGCCCAAGTCTTCAACCTCAGCAAATGAGTAACACAGTCTGCTATATATAGCAAGAAAGTGTACTCAACATTAATCACATGAAAATTCAAAAATTTCTAGATATAGTGCATCATGAGAAATGGTGCTCAACACATTGAATGCAGTAGGTAGAAGAAAAGGTAGGGAGTAGTTGGACTCGAGCCCTGTGCTGCCACCTGGGGATTTTCAACTTCAATCAGGTAGTTGATCCATCCATGCCTTCGCCCATACCTCTGTAACATCTGCCATTAATGGCATACCAACCTGTGACCTTGGGAATGTAGTAGACTGTGCATTTTTCAATTTTCCTGCTAAGATACAGATGCATGCACAAAGAAAACCCTCCATTTGAACATGACCATTGATTTATCTCCACCTACCAAGATCTGCGGCCTAAGATTGAACGGGCAAGCTACTGACCAATCAGATCATGCCATGCAGGTGTAACCTGTTGATCGCTGACTTTTCAAATCATATGAGAACTAATTATCTGACATTCACCCCACAGTGACCTCTCCAACACTTTATAAGTAGGACCACACCAAAAGACAGTAGTTGGTGATTTTGCTCCCAACAACACCAGTTTAGACCTCATTAGGGTTTTTCCAGCTGTCGGAGAAACACTCCTCATCCGCATTGATATTGCATGTCATACTGATGATCCTCCTGCATGATACCCCGATATGCAATATCACCCTAACATCAGTGAACCTCCTGCTGCATCACCTGATATGAAATATCACCTTGATATTTCACATCACCCTGATGGGAAATACTAGCCCCATCGAATTAACCTGATGCATCAAAGGAAGATCCTCCTCATCATATTCATACCATACATCCCGTCGATGATCGGGCAAACCTCCATCATAGTTGTTGATAATATTCTGCCGAAGACCAGATGATGCATCCCACTGGACCTAGATGATGTCACCGTCATATTGGCATAGGGTGATATTCTATGATGAGGGTGATATTTTGAAATATGACTGATGTTTGGAAATATCACCCCTCGAAAGAATATCAAGTCGCCAGATAGGCGGATATCATCCTCATGTAAAATTGATGTCCGCACTTCATGGATTAGGTGATGATGAGGTGATAACACAACATCAAGGTGATCATGTCTAAGATGACTGATATTTGGATTATGACCCCCCTTCAAAATATCAGGTTAGGTAGAAATGTTGCCTTAACACAACTTTTTGCTCAAAACTCAGACTCCATGTGCAAGAACCAACATGCCTTATGCTTACATATATTGAATAAGGAAGAGAAACTGTGTTCCAAAGATAAACTACATGATATTAGAGATATCCCTAAAAAAGAAAGAAAAGAAATTGCAGTATATCCAGGTGATAAGGATGTTCAGTAGGATGGGATTCAAGGAGAACATCCAAAGGTAATAGAGAGAGAGAGACACAAAAGTTGAAATTGATATCTTTAGGTGCAGTAGAATGTGCCAAAAAGAAAGGAGAAGGTCCTGACAAGCCTTTAACAGAGGATAAGGCATGGATTCTTAGGTTTGATGGTTCTAAGTCAAAACAAGGAGTTGGAGTAGGTATTGACCTCATTGATCCATCAGGGAGGTCATTTTTAGTAGAATACTGATTGCAATTCCCTTGCACAAATAATGTGGCTGATTACGAAGCCCTAATCCATGGGTTGATGTTTGCTCTAAAGAAGAGAGTCAAGATTCTGCATGTCTATGGAGACTCAGAATTAGAAGTAAAACAGGTCAAGAGTATCTATGCATGTAACTGTAAAAATCTATCAAACTACAGACATAGAGTTTGGGATTTAATAGAAGGATTTGATGCATTCAATATCATGCATGTCCCTAGAGAACAAAATCATAGAGCTGATGTACTGGCCCAAGCTTCTAGCACATTGGAACCTCTATCCATCTCTGGAATGAAGATACTTTCATTAGAATTGATATCAATGCCGTCCATACCTGATAATGTCACATATTTTTAAGTGTTTGAAGATGACCAACATATCCTAGATTTCATAGCAAATAGGGATATATTTGAAGCACAGATCCTAGATAAGAAGAATTTAGCAGATCATGTATGGGAAGAAGAAATCATAGACTTACCAAGTAAAAAATTCCCAAAGGCGTGATTGAGCTTGAAAAATCTTTTTACATGGACAACATGATAAAACAAAAAGACCTCCCTAAGACACTGCTAACCACATCAAATTCTATCACACTTGCCAGATTGCTTCTAATAGAGAAAGATATGCAACTCAACCATTGTAGCCTATCATGGAGATGCACCCATTTGTACAATGGGGCATGGATTTCATTTGTCCCATCAATTGTCCATCATCATCAAGACACAGGTATGTACTGACAATTATAGATTATTGCACTAGGTGGATTGAAGTAGTCAACAGTATGTTCTGTACTATAGAAGATGTGACCAAATTCCTAGAAAGCAACAATATAACTAGGTATGGAGTTCCTTATGCTCTTGTATGTGATAATGGAACATATTTTGCATCTTTAAAATTGTCTAGTTGGGCTTTTGACCATGGGGTGATGTTAACGTTCTCTTGAAATTATTATCCCCAAGGTAATGGCTTAGCAGAATCAACCAATAAGAAGTTACTAAATATCATAAAAAAGTTGATAGAAAAGAATCCTAGGGAATGGAATACCCTACTTAAATATGCCTTGTTAGTAGACTAAACTAGAATGAAGACTGCTTTGGGTAATTCCCCTTATCAATTGGTTGATGGGGTGGATCCAATCCTCCCAGTTAACCTAAAAATCCCTACCCTCTAGTTTGGATAAGAGTACTTAGGGATAGATAACAAACAAGAAGTCAGTTTGCTTCAACTCATGCATTTAGAAGAGAAGAGAGATAGAGTGATTGACCAATTCACAAAACATCAGGCTACTGTCAAGTGGTGGTTTGACAAGAGAGCTAGAGTAAAGACCTTTAGAATATTAGACTTGGTCCTATCATGGGACAAAGCACATGAAAAGAAAGGTGATCATGGAAAATTTGACAAACTCTAGATTGGTCCCTTTCAAATATCACAAATTTTAGGTGACAACACCTATAGGCTTAAAACTTTAACAGGTGAGGATGTCCCATTGCCAATCAATGGACAATTTTTCAAACATTACTTCCAGGCCTAAATTAGTCATGCCATGACATTGTATCATATGTAAATCTTTCTATAGTTGTTTGAACAGTTTATTTTTGTGTGTTTAACTTTGCTTCACTTGTTGGTGAATCCTAGTTTTGCCAAGGTAAGATGATGCACCTTTTTGGTTAAGAAAACACTAAAATTGTTAGAATTCAAGAAATGGATACAAGTTCTTACATAGATTGTAACTCATGTTAGGGTAAGTATTCTTTGGTCAAGATAGAAATATCTTGTTCATCAGTGATAACTATCATTGCTAAAAGAGGTCCTCACTTAATACACCTAATAGCGTTGTGTTTTTTGAACTTGTTAGTGTAGTGTTAAGTGAAAAATCTAAAGGTTTCCTCTTTCTGTCATTGCAATTCTCAACCTAAAACAGCAAGTGCTCACACCTTGCAAAATGTACTTATATGATCATATCTTAAAAAAAAGAAACATATTGAATATCCAAAAGGAAAATTAGGCCATCCAAGTAACTCTATCAGGGCTATGGATGCCTGCTGGCAGCAAGGCTCTATCTAGGTTGGCTATGAGGGTTAAATCAAATTATATAGCTTAACTCTTGTCACTAGTATTTTCAACTCATCTGGAAGATGGAGGATAATTAATCACATGCATACACTTGACTCCTTCCATATTGTTATATTAATGAAGATGATATTAATCAGGAAAACTAAAATACTTACAACTGATAAGAGTAAGAACATTATGTTTCAACTTGTCTTCATCTCTTGAATTGTTTAAATTTTGGTTGTGTTCTTTGGTGGCAAGTTGTTATGTGGTTACACAACACACCCCATTTTTCTGTAGCAAAACATGGACCCACTTTTTGCTTGCTTACTTGTCCTGACTTTGGGCGGTATGGTAAAATTAACCTCAAATGCATATAAGAGTGTTATCCTCTGCATATTAAGACCTCAAGATCCTGGTCAAAATCCAAAGTTAGAATTTGTTGTCATGAACCTTGCTAACTAAAAGAGTGGAAAATTTTAAGCAAGTTTGCCTTTTAAATCACCTCAAAATTCCTCAGGAATAAAATGTTGTGCTCAGTCAAAGATTGATCAATGGGTCATCTGGATATTTGTAGTCCATACCATCCAGACCCTAACTTAGTATCTAGATATTAATGAAATATCCTGACCCTGATAATATCTAAACATCAAATTTAAGAAACTCAATGAACTTGATGTCAAGCGTTGGGGCATTAGTTAGCATCCTGATCTGAAGTTAGTATCCTGATGTTTACCAATGTCCAGATGTCAAACTTAAGAGAGTTAATTGTTTAGATGTCAAAGTGTAGGGATATTAGTTAGTATCTAGACTTTATGAAATATCCCAACCTTGATAGTGTCCAGACGTCAAATTTAAGAGAACTATGCAATTACATGTCACATGCAAGATGTTGGTTGCTACCTTCATCTTATTAGTATCCAGATCTTAACTTAGTGTCTGGATCCTTTGGACATATCCACATTCCAGCATATTTGAAAATACATTTAGGAATTGAAGATGATTCTTTAGTCAATAGAGGTTGACCGGACACATGATGATGTCACCTTATTGTGCCTGATGAAAGAGATCCAGATCGGATGATGGTGCACCCCTCATAGGAAAATCTTGTCATCAAGAAAGATTCTCTGCACTGGTGTGAAATAACAACACATGTCCACATTCACATCCTAACCCACATAGTGTTATCTATATATCCACATCTAGACATTCACAGAATATTCCTTGACTGGATACCCCATACCCATGCTTTTTGCAGTTAATATGATAAAGTGGTCATTGGCATTTAAATTCAAAAGCATGCCAATGGACACCTATAGAAATCTTGTTCCATATTACTGAAAGAGGGTGTCAAATCATATTTCTGCCATTAATTGTGCCCTAAAACTACAATTTGCCTAAGTTAAAAGCGTATTTTCATTATCATAATCGGCAATAGTGCATTTTAAGATCCCTAATTCCATTGCTTAAAGCTTGTTGTGAACTAGAGTTACAACAGTGAATAGAATCCCTAGGAAATGCTTCACCTAGAATAGTAATTTAGCTTCTACTGCATCAATTACAAGGTAAGAAGACACACCAGGTTTGTATAAATCCTATCCTTTGATCATTTTACGAATCATGTCCTAGTCCAGTCAAGAAATAGTAAAAAGGAATCTATAAACAGTAAATATGCAATGTTAATTTTAGGTTTCGCTATTCAAATAAGATCATTATTATGTTAACCCTAGACTAGGAAATGCTATTGTTTAAGACTGGTATAGTTGAATTGTAGGATACAATGTCTCATCCATGGATAGAAAAGCGGGATGCCAAGTTCAAGATCCCCATGTTCCCTAAAATGTACAGTGTGTATTGTAAGTTGGGCCATTAGAAGGATACCCATTCGGGTAATACAAGCCTTGAAGAATTCAGAACAAGAATCAAGGTTGGGGAAGATAACTCTGTCCTATAAAATATAGTAGCCTTTGGCTTGTTCCATGTGGTTGGCTTTCCATACTCAATAGAGGCTTTTGAGCTCATGGTGGAATGTGCATAGAACTATGACGTCAATATTAGAAAGGTGGAGAAACAGGAGAGGTGTTATGCCGATCTCTCAGTGGATAGCATTACAGAGATGTTGCATCTGCCAGTAACACCAAATATGTATGTACCAAATTTAGATGCCTTGGCCAAAGAATATGAGGCTAATGATAAAAAGTGTATAAAGGTCATCTATCAAGGATGGAGTAGCTTGGATAACAAAGCTAGGGTAGCTACCAAAATGTTAGTGCATTTGTACAAATTTGACTTCAATGAGGAAGTCCAATAAATAATGTGTTTGGTCAGCCAGATGAATGGCCTGATCAATTGCAAGACATTTGAATCATGGATGTTCAAGCTGATCAGGATAGTGGTAGAATACAAGCCATAGAATGTAAAGGTCTAGTGGGCCAAGATCATCAATGACACCATACATGATCAAATGATCAAGTGGAAAGAAAATAAGATTTCAATTTTTAGAATGGCTTCATATCTTGTGTATGTATGTGTCGCCAAAGGCACATTTGATGCATTGTAGACTATGGGGAAGTTGGGAAAATTACCTAATGAGAAGACTCCTTGGGAGTATTATCCCCAACTGGAATGGAGATTATCCATCTAGAATTACAAACTTGTAAATGATGCATTCATAATGCATATAGTTAGATTGATGGATGGAGATAGAGCCATGAGGTTCTCAGTCAGTGCCACAGAAGCAATCAAGCAATATGGCTCATGGTTTATCCACGCCAAACTTATTCGTATATCAAGATGGAAGTTTTTAGTGGAAATCCTTATATGCTACCAAGATATCCTTCGGATAAGGTGGTGCTACTAGAAATGATGAGGCAACAACTGCCTATATTTGAATTATCCAAAGTTAAAGAAGGAAGCCCTTACAAAAAATTCTCCCTTGATATAAACTAGTTCCTTGTTGGATCCATAGAAATGCAAGGAAGGCAGAGGCAGATTTGGAAAACTTGAATTTAAAGTTGTTTCCTCTTGCCAGAGATTATGATACATATCATAGGATAGAGAAAAGGTTCAACACAAAATATAAACACAGTGTCCACCTGGAGAACTATTGGCTAGATTGTGATGATGATCATGAGGCATAAAGAAGAGAGTACTAGAGACTGACTCTAGATCAAATAAGGACAATTGGAAAGCCTGAGGTGCCTCCTCAAATTAAAAGGATGATGATGACCTCATGGATCCTGATTATGAAGAGTGAAAGATATATAATGATACAATATCCTCTCTAGATTTAAAACAAAAGGAGGAAACATCCATTGATGTCCTTACAACCAAAGTCATGGTGAGGACAAAGAATTGGGTTGATAAGAAAATCAGTGAATTGAAAAGGAGACGTATAGTAATCACCTCTGAGAAGAAGAAGATGAAAGAAAGAGAAGAGCCAGGTTTTGATGATTTCTTGATAAGGAAAAGATAAATTCATGAAGCAAAAGCAGCAGAACCAAGTTCATTGAGAGTTGTAGAACAACTCACTACTGAAGGGATTTCATTAGTATATGCACCAACCTCACCTCCTAAGGACACCCCACTAAACTCTATTCCTATATCTACACCCAAAGCAGTTACCACACAAGGGGAAACTTCCAAAGATGCAAAACAAAGTCCATTGAGGATGAAATAGGGGAGATGCATGTCCAAACATTGAAGAGAAAGAGAGATGATTTATTACAAGGTGTAAAGGTCTCCAAGCTCTCCAGCTATCATAGTTCACACATGAGGGGTTCTCTTTCACTAGAGAAAGTAGTGGCATCTAGATCGGCTGACCCAACTGAAAGTGTAGTTAAGGGGTTATAACATGATGTCCCCATGGAGACTAATAAAAGTAAAGACTAAGATGGCAGAGGAGATGAAGGATAAATCCCAAAAGGAATAGATGACTGGGGCCCTTCTGCTAAGTGCCACCATTGACTTAAATAAAGAAGATGAACTAGTCAAAGATATCACTAATCACCATGCTTGAGATAGTTCCATTTAAGCTCAACACTTCTGCTCTGCTTTTCAATCTTCTCCTCTCTACCACTCTCTCATCTCGACCAAGATACTTTGAATTGACTTCACAATTCTTATTTATACATGACATCAACTTTGGAATGATCATCAAAGTCAACACAACATACTTTATTTTATTACAAAGCAGTTACAAAAATTCAACTTGATTTGTCACAAAGATTTCAAGCGTATCACCACACTGTCAGCCACATATGTTTGGGACTTCAATCTTCCTTGAGGAACATGCCATGCTTCATAGAACATCTTCAAGATCATCTGCAAGAGGTGTAAAACATCCGGTTGCCCAAGATTAGGAAGAACACCATCACCCGAAAGCAAATCTTTAATTTTGGGCTCAATCTTCAATGCGGACTATCAACATGAACTGGACACAACCTAGAGACCTTCACAAGCTTACCTGAATCACCGAGAACATCCACACCACTTCTGCTTACTGAAATCATTCATATCTCCATCTGAAACCTCAAGAACACAGTCAGGCATCATTTTTTCATTAGAATAAATGCTTGCGGACCTCCAAACCATGAACTAATTGAGTTCTCAATTCACATTAGCTTCCTAAAACATGCCACCAAATCCGTAGAACAAGATATTTTATTTCCAGATCTTACCGGACCTATTTGTGTCATTCTGTCACCTCTGAATAGCTGCCAAAACCAGTTTTACTCATATGGCCATAACTTCTCCAAGTCTTCATGCGGATCTCTCAAATCTTTACTAGATCATCTTTAGACACATATCGACAAACCCTTTGATGTACATTCTCTAATCTTCATCTAGCTAGGATCTTGACTTCATAGAGCACCACTGTCTTCACTATTCTTCTCTATTCCTGATAGGACTAATTTTCTCAATATCCTTAGCACATAGCTCATCCAATCCTTGACATCAATGCAACAAGAGTATGTTGACATCAATGACAACACCGGTTAGGCCCATACTTGCAACAATCTCCCCCTTTGTCATTGATGGCAATATATGATGTGAAAAACTATTTTAACCATCAAGACAAGAACTTCTCCTCACTAACTGACATAGCTCCCCCTATCAACAACAATCATTCATATGTCTTCTCTTTCTTTGCTCCTCCCCCTTTGATCAACAACCACTTTTGTTTTTCACATGTCTTCTCTCCCCCTTTGACATCAATGGCAAAGCGAACATACTTGCATCAATACTTCAGAATCATACAGACCTCTACCATTGAGTGGCAGCATCCTATCATCAATCTGGACCACAAGATATGACTGTGAGATCCACCAAACTGATGCACATCAGTGCACCTTAATTCAGAGTTGGCGGGGTAATAACCCCTAACTTCTCCCTTAGATACTCATAAGAGTCCTTAGGTAGAGGTTTAGTAAAAATGTCTGCAATCTGATCCTTTGAGGGAACAAACTCCAATATAACTTCATTCTTGTTCACTTCTCTCTCAAAAAGTGAAACTTGATGGATATATGTTTTGTCTTTGAATGAAACACTAGATTTTTTGATATATTTATTGCACTTGAGTTATCATAGAAGATTTTTATAGGTTCCTCATACTCCACTCTGACGTCTCCTAGCATTTACTTCCACAATACTTGAGTGCAACTAACTATTGCTGCAATATATTTTTCTTCTGCAGTGGATAGAGATATTGCTTGTTGTTTCTTTCTCAGCCAAGAAACCAATCTTTTCCTAAAAAATAATGCACCACCACTAGTTCTCTTCTGGTCATCCATATCTTCTACCCAATTAGCATCTGTATAAGCATGAAGAGAGAAATCATGATCCCTAGGATACCATAAACCATACTCAACTATTCCCTTTAGATATCTAAGAATTCTCTTGATTGCCATGACATGAGATTCTCTAGGATCAGCTTGGAATCTGGCAACAAGACCAACAACATTCATAATGTCAGGTCTAGTTTGAGTAAGATATAGTAGTCCTCCAATCATTGACTTGTACTTTTTCTAATCAGCCTTAGGGGATTCATCATCTTGGTTCAATTTACATCCGGTTTCCATGGGAGTATTCATTGGCTTTGAATCTTCCATCCCAAATTTCTTCAACAATTCTTTCACATATTTGGTCTGAGATATGAAGATTCCTTTCTTTATTTGAGTGATTTGTAGACCTAAGAAGAAATTCATTTCGCCAAACATAAACATCTTAAATTCACTTTTCATTTGATTTGCAAAAGTCTTGCACATACTATCTCTTCCTCCAAATATGATATCATCAACAAATACTTCAACAATCAAGATATTTTCATGATCAATCTTGAAGTACCAGTTACTGTCAGCAGTACCTTTGTTGAAACCAATCTTCAAAATATGTTTATCCAATCTTTCATACCAAGCCCTTAGGGCTTATTTGATTCCATACAATGCTTTCTTCAACTTGCAGACCATATCACCATGATCATACAATTGAAATCCATCCAGTTGCTCAATGTATACTTCTTCTTTCAAGTCACCATTCAGGAAGGCAGACTTGACATCCATCTGATATACTTTGAAATCCTTGAAGGCAGCAATAGCAACAAAATAATCTAACTACTTCAATTCTTGCCACCAGAGCAAAAGTTTCTTCAAAGTCAACTCCTACTTGAGAATAACCCTTACAAACCAATCTAGCTTTATTTCTGACTACTTCAGCATCTTCATTCAATTTATTCTGGAAGACCCACTTAGTCCCAATCACATTTTTGTCTTTATATCTAGGAACAAGATCGCAAGTGTGATTTTTCTCAATCTACATCAGCTCTTCCTCCATTGCTTTAGCCTAGCTTTCATCATTGCATGCTTCATTTACTATTTTTGGTTCAATCTTTCAAATCAGACAATACTTTTCTGAATCTTGGCAATCTATCTTCTTGTTTGAACACCTTTGCTTCTATCACCTATGATTTGGTCTTCAGAATGATTTAGTCTTACATACTTGGGAGTTTTGGGAATTTCTTGCACTACTATTTCTTGGACAGGTTCATTCAAACTTATCTCTTCTTCCTATATTTTAGGATTCTCTGGATCAGTCTGGATCTAAACTTTAGAAGGGGCTTGAACTTCTTGGACCAAAACATCACTTTGATCATCTGCTTCATACTCATAAAACCTTGATGGATTTTCAATACATTCATCAACCTTCACAATTGTAATTTCTACAATCTTTCTTAATCTCTTGTTATAACACCGATATGCTTTGCTTTGAGTAGAGTAACCCAAGAATATTTCTTCATCACTTCTAGCATCAAATTTGCCAAGGTCTTCATCTCTTTTAATGTAACATTTACTACCAAAGACTCTAAAATATTTCATAGTAGGAGTGATGCCAAACCAGAGTTCATAAGGGGTTTTACCAGTATTGCTTCTAATTTGTACTTGATTAAGAGTATAGATAGCAGTGCTTACAACTTCTCTCCAGTAGATCTGAGGAACATTTTCTTCCATCATCATGGTTCTAGATGCTTCCTGGATGGTCTGGTTCTTTCTCTCCACTACTCCATTCTGATGTGGAGTCCTTGGAGTAGATAACTATCTCTTTATCCCATGTTTCTCACAGAATTCTATGAACTCTCTGGATGTGAATTGACCCCCTCTATCAGACCTAAGACATTTTATGTTTAACCCAGTTTCATTTTCTACCATAGCCCTGAATATTTTGATCTTCTCAAGAGCCTTATATTTCTCTTTCAGAAAAGTCACCCACATCATCTGAGAATGGTCATCAATCAGTAATATGAAATATCTATCACCTTGCAAACTCCTAATTCTTGCCGGTCCACATAGATCAGTATGTATTAAGTCCAATAGTCTGGTAGAAGATTGTTCCTTACTTTTGAATGTGACTCTGTTTTGCTTACCCAATTGACATTCCTTGTGTAGATTGTTAGTAGGTTTCACCAATCTTGGAAGATCTCTTACATCCTGAGTGTTACTTATCTTAATGATATTATCAAAATTTACATGACACGTTCTCCTATGCCACAACTAATTCTGATTAATTTAAATAAATAAACAACTTTTGCCAATTCCAACCAAGTAGAAGATGTTACCTTTTGTTTGAGTACCAGATGCAATCTCTATTCTAGAACTTTCAAAGATCTTACATTTTCCATTTTTGAATCAGAGATCATAACCTTTGTCCACCAACTGCCCAACACTGAGAAGATTGTGCTTCAGACCTTCAACATATAGTACATCACTAGTTTTGTTCTTTCCATCAAAAGAAATAGTTCCTCTGCCTCTGATTCTACAAGCACAATTATCACCAAATTTTACAACTCCTTCATATCTTTCCAAATCTATGAACTTATTTTTGTCACTAGTCATATGGTGGGAGCATCCACTATCAATGACCCATTCATCCTTTTCAACTTGAGTAGCCAGAGCTCTTTCTACCTATTTATGATTGATAGATTCAGTGGGCATTGGATCTTCTTCCTTGATGGCAATAAACACCCAGTCACTTCTAAATTTGTTTCTTGTCTTTGATTCATCATCTGTTACTCCTTCTTCATCATCATCTTCATGAACATAGTAACATTTATTTTGGAATCTTGATATATTTGGATTTGTCCTTGAAAATCTTTTCGGACACCTTGAGGCAAAGTGACCAATCTTGTTGCAGTTGAAACATTTGAAGGGCAATTTTCCTTCATACTTACCAGATCCTCTTAGCAGTCTTTTTGCAATAAGGGCTTCAAGTTGAGCAGCTTCTGCCTCATCTTCTTCTAGATCTTTTCTTTCTTTTTCATACCAGGATAGTTTCTTTGAGGAGTTTTCTCCTGGATCATATCTTTGTTTGCCTTTTACAGAGACACTAGCTTTGAATGCAAATTCGGTCTTGGGGGTGCATCTCCAAACTTAGCCAATTCAAATGCAACTAATTTTCCAACCAATTGATCTCTTGTGATATTGGATAAAGATCTCAATTCCTCAATAGCAGTAACCTTGTGTTTGTAAGTAGGAGGTAAGGATCTGAGGACTTTGGCAATAATCTCATCTTCATCCAAGGTTCCACCAACACATCTAATGCCACAAATAAGTTCATTTAATTTTGGCATAAATGTAGTGATATTCTCATCTTCATTCATCTTCAGGTTTTCAAATTTTCCTTTCAGGCTTTGTAGCTTGGCACATTTAACATATTTGTCTCCTTCATGCAGAAGTGCCAGTTTTGACCAAATTTCATAAGTAGTTTTTAAATCCATAACATTTGTCAACTCTAAATTAGATAAGGCACTTAGTAAGGCTTCTTTAGCTTGAGGATTATCTTTAGCATCTCTAATTTCATATGTAGTTGATGGACCATTCTTTGGAGGAACATACTTCTTTGTACTCATGGTCCAATATTGCATTCCCATACATTACAAGTGATATTCTATGTGGCTTTTCCAAATAGTGTAATTTGTTCCATCAAACCTTGGACTATCCTTCTTGTAGGAAGACATCCTGGATCTCCTCAAGTGGTTAAGCCTTTTTGAGGAACTTCACTCTGATACCAATTTTTGGTTTTAGGACAAACAACTGAGAGGGGGAGGTGAATCAGTTGTTACCAGAATTTTTGTTCTTTAAACACTTAAAGCCTTCTTATATTTCTACAGCATAATAATGACTCAATAATGGAAGCATAATACAATAATTTAAGAGAAGAAACATATTCAACACATATGACACCAAGATTTTAACATAGAAAACCCAGTTAAGGGAAAAACCATGGGGTTATGAACCCAAGATGTATTCTCTGTTAAAAGAATAAGAAGAAAATATGGCACTTGCCAATTAAGGCTCACTGCCTAAGCACACTGCTCACAAGAGGCCCACTGCCTACACGAGACACAATGCCAATAGAATAATATAAATATTACATACATGAACTAGAGATTAGCATCTTCACCATGCTTGAGATAGTTCCATTTAAGCTCAACACTTCTACTCTGTTGTTCGCTCTTCTCCTGTCTACCACTCTCTCATCTTGACCAAGATACTTTGAAATGACTATAATTCTTATTTATACATGACATCAACTTTTAAATGATCATCAAAGTCAGCACAACATACTTTATTTTATTACAAAGTAGTTACAAAAATACAACTTGATTTGTTACAAAGATTTCATGCGTATCACCACACTATTGGCCACACATGTCTAGGAGTTCAATCTTCCTTGAGGAACATGCCATGCTTCGTAGAACATCTTCAATATCATCTGTAAGAGGTGTAAAACATCCGGTCGGCCAAGATTAGGAAGAACACAATAACCCAAAAGCAAATCTTCAATTTTGGGCTCAATCTTCAATGCTAACCATCAACATGAACTAGACACAACCTAGAGACCCTCACAAGCTTGCCTGAATCGTTAAGAACATCCACACCACTTCTACTTACTAAAATCATTCACATCTCCATCTAGAACCTCAAGAACATAGTCAGTCATCACTATCTCATTAGAATAAATGCTTGGGGACCTCCAGACCATGAAACAATTGAGTTATCAATTCACATTGGCTTCCTAAACATGCCACCAAATCCGTAGAACTAATTTTTCTCAATATCCTCAGCACATAGCTCATCCAATCCTTGACATCAATGTAACAGGAGTATGTTAAAATCAATGACAACACCAGTTAGGCCCATACTTGCAACAAGGAACCCCAAAGTAGCTGGCCTATTGAGAGGACTGCCAGTGAAAAGGGCAATGGCCCCTATCTAATTGACTAGTTCCCATCTGTGAGGTAAACCAAGAGTTGTCATTTATGGCAAAGCGTTTATCAATTTTACTTGAGTTGTGGAGTGAGGGGTACTACCCCAATACACAAGCCGTTAGACAACATTGGTGGCCGAGTGACTCACCTGAACCTTTAGGAAGCTGAACATACTTGGGGCCCATATCTATTAATAGCTAGCAAATCACAGATTGAATCCATCTAGAGTAGTTTCCATAAGAGTAAAAAAAATTATTTTTTTTGCCATATCTTCCTTGCTTTACCTCCATTTCCTCCCAAAATTCACTAGAACACCTAAAGTTTCCTTCTGCATATTTCCTTCCTTGAGGATCCTATCCCAAATTCCACTTATCAAAGCTAGAAATCCCACATTTGTCTATTTTTAGGGTTTTCCATAACTTCTTCGATTCCCACCCAATAGCCTTCAAATTTTACCACAGTGTTCATTTAATATTTATGCTCCTTTATCCCTCTTGGACAAATTTTCCCATTCTTTCACCTTGCTTCTGAAATCCCCATTTTCTACTTCCCTTTCCCTCATAAATTGTCCAAAACCTAGTCAAACCCCAATTACCCATCCGAGTTTTTCCCAAATCTAAATTTTCCTTTACTAAAAAAGTTTCTATTTTTGTTTTCCTACCCATTCCTAAAAAAAGAAAACTCCTGGTTATGGTTGTCACCCACACAGAAGCAAAAAATATGGAGGATGAACTTGCAGCCCTCAAGAACAAACTGCCGGATTTGTATGAAAAAATTCTTGACCTCAATCTTCAGCATTCAACCATGAACAATAGACAGCAACCAGAGTCTTCTACAGACACTGGGTTCTCTTCTTCTAGTAATTTTCGTGGCCTGAAGCTTGATTTTCCTCACTTCAATGGTGATGATCCGATTGGATGGATATACTAGGCAGAACAATATTTTAGTCTGTATAATAGTTTTGATGTCAACAAAGTTCCCCTTACATCCTTTCATTTGGAACATGAAGCCCTCCAATGGTTCTGTTGGTACATTAAGGCTCGTGAAGAGCCAAAATGGACAGATTTTTGCAAACTCATTTTGCAACAATTTGGCCCTAGTGCTTTTGATGACTTCACAAGAGCACTCACTAAACTTTGCCAAATAGGTACTGTGAGAGAATATCAGATAGAATTTGAAAAAATGGCCAATCACATAGAAGGATTGTTTGATGAATTCTTCAGGACTTGTTTTGTTAGTGGTCTGTAAGATGAAATCCAACCTGAGGTTAAAATGTTTTGTCCTAGCACAATGATGGAAGCCCTAGGGTTGGCTAATTTTACAGAGGACAAGATCATAGCTCAATAGTGATCCAAATCTAATTTTGTTCCATTCAGAAATATGGTTTCCCAAAGACCTCCAATCATGCCAGCTCCCAGAACAACTCCTATCAAGCATTTGACTGAGGCAAAGATGCAGACACGTAGAGAAAAAGGGCTTTGTTATAATTGTGATTAGAAATTCACTTAGGGACATAGATGTGTTGAGCAAAAGCTCTATCTCTTGGATGTGGATTCTCCACCTGCAACTGAAGTTTATGAGGATGCTCATGATATAGTAGATGATTAGGTCAAAACTTAGCGGCCACCTGTTGACCCTACTTCTCAGGAAGACCACCCAGAGATCACTCTTCATACTTTAATAGGAGTCACCACCCCATAAACCATGCGGGTCAAGGGTTACTTCAAGAAGCTCCCTCTTACAAAATTCATTGATTCTGGTAGCACTCATAACTTCATTGACCCTCAAATAACCAAATAGGCTAATTGTTTTGTGCATCCTTGCTCTAGCTTTGAAGTCATGATTGCCAATGGGGGCACATTACCTTGCAAAGGAAAGTGTCGCAATGTGCGTATCTCTACTAGAGATTATAACATGCGCTCCAACATGTTTTCCTTGCCCTTAGGCAAATGTGATGCAGTTTTGGGTGCCCAATGGTTACTCACTCTTGGACCCATCTTATGGGATTTTGCTAAACTTTGGATGTAGTTTTTAGATAATGGGCAAAAAGACACATTGAAGGGCTTACAACCAGGGTCTCTCAGCATCATAAGTTCACATTGCATGGAAAAGCTTCTTAAGAAGAATTCACATGGTGTCATCACTCAACTCCATTCCATTTAGATGCAACCATCAGTAGTCTCCACTACTCCTTTGAATCTACAACGAATTTTGGATACGTATGCATGTGTCTTTGTTGAACCAGTGGGATTTCCACCTTCACACCTAGAGCACAATGGTATTTAGCTCCTTCTTGGAAGCGTTCCTCCCAACATTAGGCCCTATCTGGTGCAGGAGCACCAAGATGTCTAGGATTTGGTTAAATCTTCTAAGTTGTTTTGTTTAATAAGGTCCTTGAGACCATTCAAATGTTGTCATAGGGCTTGGAAGCCATATTTGTAAAAGGACTATGTCCAATTAACTAGAATCTATTTTTCATGTAGTAGTCCTCAAGAGGACAGTCTTGTGGCAAAAAGGTAGTCATAGGGAGTCATTTAAGTTTTAATGTTTGTAAGCCTGTAGAGGCATGTCAAAGGTTTGGAAGTGTGTCAAAACTTTGTCCAAGGTTTAATGTTAAACAAAAACATCATGTAAACATGAAAACTGTCGATACTGTCATAAAGAGGACAGTTACAAGATTAGAAACAATTGCAGACCGGGTAGTAATGGTTGGGAAATAGTTGTTTAACTCCATCCATCGGTTCATCTACCCTTTTGCTTGTGTAAGGCATCGAGGAGGCTTAAGAAGGAAAAAAACCTTTTCATTTGGAGAAGCATGAAGGAAGTTTTGAAGTGGAAATAAGAAAAGAAACCGTTTTCCTGCTGTTCACTGTATTTTCTGTGTTTTTCTACTTTTTCCACCTGTACTATACTCCTGTACGGATTTGTCTTAGTCCATTTGCATGTTGGATGGATAGTAGAAGGGGATATCTTTTCTTTGAGTCTTATTGGGAGTCTTGACATAAAATTTGGGATGAGAAATCACTATGCTTTTGAAGACTGTCCATAACCCTGCTGTCTCTTCAAATAATTCATTGTTTCCAGCAGTAATCCATATCTGTACGGCCTGGTGGAGGTTGATAGTTGTGATGTTTGTTTAGGGTGGAGAGTTACCTATCCTTTACATCTTGTTTGGGCTCTTGACACTGCACTGGGAGGAAGAAATCAGTGATTCTCTACAAACTATCCTAAACCCTGAATTAGGGCTTTTCTGAGCAACCTGATGGTGTTCTCCTCATTCCTTTGACCCTTTCTTCCCCTGATCAGAGGAATGAGTTGTATGATAGTCAATTCAAGGGCTTGTAGAGGTTATGAGGGCTGGAGGATGGTTGGGACTATTTTGGTTAGGTAGATGACCCTGCAGAAGTCATGTATTGGATGTTGAAGGAGGACAGCAGCAAATAGAAGATCACAGGTATGTTTGGCATATCACTTGTTTTGTCAAAGAAGACAGTAGATGTTTGGTAAGTTTTAGGCTTAGTATGTTGCATGAGATTGAAGTTTAGAGATCACCACAAGAAGGATATGGTGATTGTCATCCCTTTGGAATAGGAAGGTTATGACTGTCTTTTGAAGACATTGGCAAGACTACTATCCTGTAGACCCTGCATAGTGGGTTAGATGGAGTCTTGATTTGACTTAGATATCTTGAGATAAGTGTCTTGAAGTCCCTCATGTTGCAAGTCAAGAACAAGTTAGTATTGTGTTGAAGCCCTTCATGGTGAGGAATGTGAACCTCTAGAGAAAATAGTGAACTTGAGAGTTATTGCATGAGAAGTTATGAACATGCTTCTACTATCCTAGATACTCTACATCATATTGGTATTAGAGCAAAGCAAGTAGATCCTTGAGGGTGTAGTAGGGTGGTGCAAGAGCACCTAGATGTCTAGATTTTATTTGATCTTCAAGTTGTTTGTTTGAGTCAATTGGGTCTTTGAGACCATCTAAATGTCATAATAAGGCTTGTAGCCATGTTGTAATAGGACATTGTCCAAATATCTAAAGGAATCTTTTTCTATGTTGTAGGTCCTAGTTAGGACAGTCATGTTGTCTTAGGTAGTTGTAATAGTCATTAGGTAGTTGCAATAGTTTAAATAGTCATTAAAGTCATTTTAGCCTTCATGTTGTAAGCCTATAGAGGCATGTCAAGGTTAGAAAGAAGTTAAACACCTTGTCATAGGTTAAAACTTGTGTTAAAAGCATGTTAAAACAGAAAATAGTTGGTGGACAGTTACTGTCAAAAATAGTTTCAAAGAAGAAAGTTTCTATTTTAGTAATTGCAGTTCAAATCAAGAAGGAACTTGATGGTTTGGGTAGTTTTTGATCAACCCAACCATGGAATGCAAATGTTAAGGCTTGTATTAAGCCAAGGAAGATTGTATTGGGCAAGAACATTGAATAGATTTGAGAGAAATAACAAGAAGAACTATTTTTTCTGCCTTTCTATGTTTTTTTCTATTTTTTCACTGTTTTGCAGGTCGTACCCATGCCTGTACAGAATTTCCATAGTACATGAGCATGTTGGATGGAAAGTAGATCAAGATACCTTTGTGTTGAATCTTATTTGGAATCTTAACATTGATCTAGGAGGGAGAAACCACTGATTTGCTTTGGTCTATCTAAAAACTATTGTTACTGTCCAAATTCGCTGTTTCTATGAGAAATCTATACCTATATGGAATAGCCATAGCACAAGTTTGTAGTGGAATGCTAGGAGGTTGAATTAAATTTGATTTAAACCTATTTTGAGCTCTTGACAGTACTCTTGGTGTGAGAGAATCACTATTTTGTGAAAGAGGGTTTGAAAACCTAGTTTAGGTTTTTTTGGCAGTCCAATGGTATTCTCCCCATTCCATTGATCCTTTCAGTTACTGATCAATGGAATGGGTTGTGTCATAGTTAATACTAAGTCTTGTGAAGGGTTGAGAGGCCGAAGGATGTTTGAGGGTGAGTTTGTCAAGTAAATGACTTTGCAGAAGTCTTATGTTGGAAGCTTGAAGGAGGACAGCAGCAACTAGGTATGTTTGACATGTTATTACTTTGCAAAGGAAGACATTAGGTTGAATGCATGTTATAGGATTGGTAAGTGGCAATGAGAATGTGTCTGAGTTGAGGGAGACCATCCCAAGGTGGTTGGTGTGACTGTTATTCCAATGGAGCAGCAATGCCATGACAATCTATGAGTTTGTTGTCCTGCAGTCCTGTATAGAGGAGTTGAAGGGATGTTAGATGGAGTTGGCATCTTGGAAGGTGTCTTGGAGTCCTCCTTCATTGTGTATGACAAAAACAAGTTGTTATTGAGTTGAAGCCCTTCATGGGTAGTTTGATTCCTATCTAAGAAAAATAGTAACCTTGGAAGCCATTGCATAGGAGGTGGACATAGTATTTCTTAGTGATAAGTTGACTATTGTCCTAGATGCTCTGCAACATATTGGTATCAGAGTTAGCTAGTAGATCCTTGAGAGTGTTGTGGATCTTGTGAAGAAGATAAAGGTCTGTGAGAGTTTGTGAAGATGCCTCCTAAAAACCAGATGGCAAGAGAGAATTCTAAGTTGAGAGAAGCCTTAGAGGCAAGAGAGAAAGAGCTGAGGGATAGAAGAGAGCAGGATGCTACCAAAGACAGAGAGTTGAGGCAAGTAAGAAGGGAGAATGCAACAATCTTGGCAAGATTGGAAGTATTAGAGAAGAATCCAAGAAAGGATGAACAAAATGAGTCAGAAGGAGATGAGGATGCTGATGAAAATCCTCCTGAGGATGAGTTAGATGCTAAAGAAAAGAAGTTTGTGAGATTACTGAAGGCAGTCCAAGGAAGTGGAACTAAGGCAAACATTGAGTTACCTATCTATCAGGGGAAGATGGATAGTGAAGAGGTGTTAGGGTGGATAGATGCCCTGGAAATTTTTTTTGAGTATGAGGAGATGAGTGATGAGAAGAAGATCAAGTTTGCAAAAACAAAACTGAGAGGAACAACACTTACCTGGTGGAGTAGTGTGCAGACAGAAAGAGTGGATAGAGATGCATCAAAAATCACTTCTTGGAGTAGTATGAAGGATATGATGAAGGATCAGTTCCTTCCATCTGATTACTCTATTCAAACAAAGAGAATGAGATAGAATATGAAACAGAAGGACATGGATGTTATGTCCTATACTGAGCAATTCCATAAGTTTAGTATCAGAGGAGGATTGGAAGATGAAGAAGAAAAAGTGGCAAGGTACCTTAATGGGCTTAGGTATAACTTGCAGGATGAGATTGGGTTAGCAGTACCAAAATCACTTGGAGAGTGTTTTCAGTTAGCCATCAGGGCTGAAGAGAGGGTGAAGAGGAAGCAAGAAAGGCAAGGAGGTTATGGAAGAGGAAACAGAGGTAGGGGCAGACCTACTAATCAAGTTCAGAACAATAATGAGAAAGGTAAGGAGTTGTCTACAGAATAGAGAGGTGGATATAGAGGTGGAGGTAGATTTGGATCAGGTAGAGGAGTGTTCACAAGTAGATGCTATCACTGCAATGAGGTGGGACACACATCTTTCAACTGTCCTAAGAAGGATGGTGTTGATAAGAGAAAGGATACAAGAGTTCACTTGGCACAAGAGGAGGAGAAGCTAGAAGAACCAGAAATGTCGTCAGCCTCTCCAATGATGGATGGAGAGATGCTCATGGTGGAGAGAGGTAAGATGCAGTAACCACCATAGGTATCTATTTTCAGAACTAATTGTTTAAGCCATGGAAAGATATGCAAGTTGATTGTAGATTCAGGTTCTCATGATAACTTAGTTTCTTGGGAAATGGTGAATAAGTTGGGGTTGAAGACTTTTGATCATCCTAGTCCTTACCATGTCACTTGGGTGAGTCAAGAGTAGTAGGTAATGGTCACTAAGAAGGCTTATGTTGATTTTATAATTGGTCCATATCAGGACTATGTTTTGTGTGATGTTATTCCTATGACATGTGGGCATGTAATCTTGGGTAGACCATGGCAGTATTTGAGAAGGACTATTCACGATGGGTATACTAATACCTATGTAGTGCACAAAGATGGTAAGAAGTTTAAACTGATTCCTTTACCTTGTGAGGAGAAGAAGGAACATGTTACTATTTGTTTTGGACAGAAACTACAGTTGAGTATGCAGGTTAAGGATGATGGGAAGCATCAGGAACAGTTGCAACAGAAGAAGGTGGATGACAGTCCTAGAGAGCAGCAGGCTTGGGACTTGAGTTATGTCAAAGTTGGAGACATTGAGTGCTATCTAAAGAGGTAGAAGAAGGAAGGCCAACGGCAGATAGTACAAGGAGGGATGAATTAGAACCTCCAATTGAGAAGAACAGCAACATTGTAGCAGCAGGGTCCTAGACAAGGACACCAAAACAACTTTTCTGGTACTAACACTGTTTATAGGAGTTATGCAGGTTGGAGAAGGAGAAAGATAACTCTGGGAGAGTTCATGTTTCCTAGTTTGAGGAACATTCCAACGAGATGGAAGACTGGTTGGAGCAGATCCCCTAACTCTTGGGATAAGAGTTTTCATCATGCTGGGGAGTATGGTGCAGAAGCACCTAGATGTCTAGATTTTATTTGATCTTCAAGTTGTTTGTTTGAGTCAATTGGGTCTTGGAGACCATCTAAATGTCATAATAAGGCTTGTAGCCATGTTGTAATAGGACTTTGTCCAAATATCTAAAGGAATCTTTTTCTATGTTGTAGGTCCTAGTTAGGACAGTCATGTTGTCTTAGGTAGTTGCAATAGTCATTAGGTAGTTGCAATAGTTTAAATAGTCATTAAAGTCATTTTAGCCTTCATGTTGTAAGCCTATAGAGGCATGTCAAGGTTGGAAAGTGTTAGATCTAGGGCACACAACTGAGAGAGGGGGGTGAATCAGTTGTACAAAAACTTGCTTCTACTTCAAGCACTTGATTCTTTTTTGTTAGTTAATAGCATATCAATTAACCATTCATGAAAGTATAATGCATAAACACAGAAGCAGATAGACATCAACACATTGGACACCAAGATTTTGACGTGGAAAACCTGGTTAAGGGAAAAACCACGGGGTGATTAACCCAAGGATTATTCTCTGTTAGAAGAATAAGAAAAATGAATGGCACATGCCAATTAGGGCTCACTGCCCGAGCACACTGCTCACAAAGAGGCACACTGCCTACAAGAGACACATTGTCTACAAAGTGATAAGAATCACAAACTTGAACTGGAGATTGACATCTTTACCATGTCTGGATCAATTCCATTTAAGCCCGAGACACTTCTGCTCTGCCCTTCACTCTTTCACTATGCCACACTCATCTGCTCCACACTCACTTTGAAATGAACTCAAAAACCTTTATTTATACAAGGCATCGACTTAGGAACAATCATCTAAGTCAACAATCATCCACAACAACATTTGCAAGTTGGCAATCATCCACAAGAACATTCGCAAGATGAATAACTCATCCGGTTGGCCAGTCTGAACAAGAATATCTTTATCCGGAAGAATATCTTCAATTCCAAGCTCTAACACTAATGCGGACTGACAACACAACCTCAACATGATCCAAGAACCTTCACAAGCTTGCCTGAATGACCAGGTACATCCATACTTCCTCTACTCACTAGAATCTCTTCTCCTCTTCATCTGGAACTTCAAGAACATAGTCTGTCGCGACTGTCAAACTGAAACAGGTTCTTCTAGACCTCCAAACTATGTACAAACTAAGATGACACATCACAAGGACATCCCAAACACTCCTTCCAATCTACAGAGTCTGACAATGCACCTCTGGATCTCACTGGACCTTTTTGTAACACTCTGTCACTCCGGAGCATCTCCCGGAACTGGTTCTACTTGACCGATCACAACTTTTTCATATCTTCATGTGGACCTCTAAAATCTTAACTGGATCACCTCAAGACTCAAATCTATAGACCCTTTAATTTGCATCCTCTGATTGTCATCCTATTGAGTACATTTGCCTTCTTCTCATCACTGTTCTTCACTGTTCCTGATTGAGACTAATTTTCTCAATATCCTCAGCACACAGCTTATCCAATCCTTCTTACCAATGCAATATGAGTATGTTGACATCAATGACAACACTGGTTAACCTTATACTTGCAACAATCTCCCCCTTTGTCATTGATGGCAACATATGATGTGAAAAACCAATAAGACAAGAACTTCTCTTTTTTGTCACAACTCCCCCTATCAGTAACAACTCTTCACATGTCTTCTCTTCCTTTACTGCTCCCCCTTTGATCATCAGCCACTTTTTTTTCACATGTCCTCTCTCCCCCTTTGACATCAATGGCAAAGGGCTCATACTTACACTTGTAACACATTAGAATCATACCAGCTGTTCCCCCTTAGTAGCAGCTCCCCATCATCAATCTGGATCACAAGATATGACTGTGATATCCACTGGACTGATGCACATTAGTATATCCTAGTTCATCACTAGAGGGGCCATGACCCCTAACTTTTCCCTAAGATACTCAAAAGAGTCTTTGGGAAGAGGTTTAGTAAAAATATCTGCAAGCTGATCCTTGGAGGGCACATACTCCAATCTGACTTCACCCTTGTTCACTTGTTCTCTCAAAAAGTGAAATTTGATAGATATATGCTTGGTCTTAGAATGCAATACCGGATTCTGGAAATATTTATTGCACTTGAATTATCACAAAAAATTGTGATAGGCTCCTCATATTCTACTTTCATGTCTCTTAACATCTACTTCATCCATAAGATTTGAGTGCAACTGCCTGCTGCTGCAATATATTCTGCTTCAGTTGTAGACAAAGATATTGCCTCTTGTTTCTTGCTTAGCCAAGAAACCAATCTCTTTCCCAAGAAGAATGCTCCACCACTGGTGCTCTTCCAGTCATCCACATCTCCTACCCAATCTACATCTGTATATGCATGAAGAGAGAAATCCTGATCTCTAGGATACCATAGGCTATACTCAACTGTCCCCTTTAGATATCTAAAAATCCTCTTGATTGCCATAACATGAGATTCTCTAGGGTTAGCTTGAAATCTTGTCACAAGACCAACAGCTTGCATTATATCTGGTCTAGTCTGAGTGAGATACAATAATCCTCCAATCATTGATCTGTACTTGGTCTGATCTATCTTAGGAGAGTCATCATCTTTGCTCAACTTACATCCGGTTGCCATAGGAGTGTTCATTAGCTTTGAATCTTCCATTCTAAATTTCCTCAACAATTCTTTCACATATTTGGTCTGAGAGATAAAGATACCTTTCTTTGTCTGAGTAATTTGCAGACCCAAGAAGAAATTCATTTCACCAAGCATTGACATTTCAAACTCACTTTTCATTTGATTTGCAAAGGTTTTACACAAACTATCTCTTCCTCCAAAAATGATATCGTCAACAAATACTTTAATAATCAAGATGTTTTCATTATCTATTTGGAAATATAGATTACTGTTAGTAGTACCTTTGTTGAAACCAATTTGCACAAGATACTTATCCAACCTTTCATACCATGCTCTTGGGGCTTGCTTCAATCCATACAGTGCTTTCTTCAACTTGCAGACCATATCATCATGATCAGACAGTTGAAATCCATCCGGTTGTTCAATGTATACTTCTTCTTCCAAATCACCATTTAGGAAGGCAGACTTGACATCCATCTGATATACCTTGAAGTCTTTGAATGCAACATATGCAAGAAATAATCTGACTACTTCAATTCTTGCTACTGGAGCAAAGGTTTCTTCAAAATTAATTCCTTCTATTTGAGAGTAGCCTTTGCAGACCAATCTAGCTTTGTTTCTGATTACTTCGCCAACCTCATTTAATTTTTTCTTGAAGACCCATTTGGTTCTAATCACATTCTTGTTTCTAGATCTAGGAACAAGATCCCAAGTGTGATTTTTCTCAATTTGCATCAACTCTTCCTCCATTGCTTTGGTCCAATTTTCATCATTGCAAGCTTCATTTATTGTCTTAGGTTCAATCTTTGAAATCAGACAGTATTCATTTGAATTTTGAGCAATTCTCCTCCTTGTTTGTACCCCTTTGCTTTTGTCACCTATGATCTAATCTTTAGAGTGATTTAGAGTTACATACCTTGGAACTTTGGGAGTCTCTTGCATTGTTGTTTCTTGATCAGGTTCATTCAGACAAACCTCTTCTTCCTGATTTACCGGATCAGTCTAAATTTGACTTTCAGGAAGGGATTGAGTTCCTTGAAGCAGAACACCATCCTAATCATCTTCATCATATTCATAAAACCTTAAGGGCTTCTCAATTCCTTCATCAACCTTCACATTTGTACTTTCTATCATCTTTCTCAGTCTCTTATTGTAACACTGGTATGCTTTGCTTTGAGTGGAGTAACCCAAGAAAATTCCTTCATCACTTCTAGCATCAAACTTTCCTAGATCTTCATCTCTTTTGATGTAACACTTGCTACCAAATACTCTAAAATATCTCACAGTAGGAGTTATACCAAACCAAAGTTCATAAGGAGTCTTGCTGGTATTGCTTCTAATTTGAACTCAGTTGAGAATGTAGATTGCAGTGCTGACAGCTTCTCTCCAAAACATTTGAGGAACATTTCCTTCCATCATCATTGTCCTGGAAGCTTCCTGGATGGTTCGGTTCTTTCTCTCAACTACTCCATTCTACTGTGGAGTCCTAAGAGCAGACAACTGTCTCTTTATGCCATGCTTCTCACAAAAGTCTATGAATTCACCGGATGTCAATTCACCACCTCTATCAGACCTTAGACACTTCAGTTTCAATCTGGTTTGATTCTCTACCATAGCCTTGAAGATTTTGAACTTCTCAAAGGCTTCTAATTGATCTTTCAGAAAGGTAACCCACATCATCTGGGAATGATCATCAATTAGTAACATGAAATATCTATCACCTTGTATACTCTTGATTCTTGTCAGACCACATAGATCAGTATGACCTAATTCCAATAATCTGGTAGAGGACTGATCTTTGCTTTTGAAGGAGACTCTGCTCTGTTTACCTAGCTGACATTCTTTGCACAAACTATTTGTAGGTTTCACCAATTTTGGAAGATCTCTTATAGCCTGAATATTGCTTATCTTGATGATGTTATCAAAATTTACATGACACATCCTTCTATGCCATAACCAACTCTAATCAACTTGAACAAATAGACAACTTTTATCTGAACCAACTAGATGGAAGATATTACCTTTTGTTTAAGTACCGGATGTAATCTCAGTTCCAAAACTTTCAAAGATCCTGCATCTTCCATTCTTGAACCGGAGATCATAACCTTTGTCTACTAACTGACCAACACTGAGAAGATTGTGCTTCAATCCTTCAACATACAGTACATTGCTAGTTTTGCTCTTTCCATCAAAAGAAATAGTTCCCCTACCTCTGATTCTACCTGCAGAATTGTCACCAAACTCTACCATTCCTCCTTCATACCTTTCCAAATCTAAGAACTTGTTCTTGTCACTTGTCATGTGGTGAGAGCATCCACTGTCAATAACCCAATCATCCTTTTCTTCAACTTGGGCAACCAAAGCTCTTTCTACAACCTTATGATTGACAGATTCAGAGGATATTGGTTCTTCTTCCTTGATGGCAATAAACACCCATTCATTTCTGGATTTGTCTCCTATCTCTGATTCATCATCTTTTACTCCTTCATTATCAGCTTCTTCATGAACATAATAACAATTCTTTTGGAACCTTTGTCTATTAGAGTTTGACCTTGCAGATCTTTCTGGACATCTTGAAGCAAAATGACCAATCTTATTGTAGTTGAAACACTTAAAAGGTAACTTTCCTTCATACTTACCGGATCCTCTTGGCAATCTCTTTGCAATGAGGGCTTCAAGATGAGTTGTTTCTGCTTCTTCCTCTTCCATGTCTTTCCTTGCTTGATCATACCATGACAGCTTCCTTGAAGATTTTTCTCCCAGATCAAATCTTTGTTTGCCTTTCACATAGGCACTGGCTTTGAATGCAGATTCAGTCTTGGGGGGATCATCTCCAAACTCTGTCATTTCAAATGCAACTAGTTTGCCAGCCAATTGCTCTCTTGTGACAGTTGCATGGGCTCTGAATTCATCAATGGCAGTAACCTTGATCTTGTAGGCAGGAGGAAGGGATCTGAGAATTTTGCAAACAATCTCATTTTCATCCAAAACTCCACCAGCATTTTTGATTCCACACACCAGCTCATTTACTCTTGGCATAAAAGTAGTGATATTTTCATCATCTCTCATCTTCAATCTTTCAAATTTTCCTTTGAGACTTTGCAACCTTGCACTCTTAACAAACTCATCTCCTTCATGTAGAAGCTCCAATTTAACCCAGATCTCATAGGTAGTTGGTAGATTAATAACATTTGAGAGTTCTGAGTCAGTCAATGCGCTTAGAAGAGCCTCTTTGGTCCGCAGATTGTTTTCAGCATCTGTGATTTCATTTAGAGTTGTCAGACCACCACGTAGAGGAACATATGCTTTTGTGACCATGGACAAGTATGCTTTTCCCATACACTCCAAGTGACATTTCATACTGCCTTTCCAGAGAGAGAAGTTTGTTCCATCAAACTTTGGACTGTCCTTCTTATATGATGACATCCTGGATCTCCTCAAGCGGTTAAGATTCTTTCAGAGGAACTAGGCTTTGATACCAATTGTTAGATCTAGGGCACACAACTGAGAGGGGGGGTGAATCAGTTGTACAAAAACTTGCTTCTACTTCAAGCATTTGATTCTTCTTTGTTAGTTAATAGCATATCAGTTAACCATTCATGAAAGTATAATGCATAAACACATAAGCAGATAGACATCAATACATTGGACACCAAGATTTTGATGTGGAAAACTTGGTTAAGGGAAAAACCATGGGGTGATTAACCCAAGGATTATTCTCTGTTAGAAGAATAAGAAAAATGAATGGCACATGCCAATTAGGGCTCACTACCCGAGCACACTGCTCACAAAGGGGTACACTACCTACAAGAGACACACTGTCTACAAAGTGATAAGAATCACAAACTTGAACTGGAGATTGACATCTTTACCATGTCTGGATCAGTTCCATTTAAGCCCGAGATACTTCTGCTTTGCCCTTCGCTCTTTCGCTATGCCACACTCATCCACTCCACACTCACTTTGAAATGAACTCACAAACCTTTATTTATACAAGGCATCAACTTAGGAACAATCATCTAAGTCAGCAATCATCCACAAGAACATTCACAAGTTGGCAATCATCCACAAGAACATTCACAAGTTGAATAACTCATCCGGTCGGCCAGTCTGAACAAGAATATCTTTATCTGGAAGAATATCTTCAATTCCAGGCTCTAACACTAATGTGGATTGACAAAACAACCTCAACATGATCCAAGAAGCTTCACAAGCTTGCCTGAATGACCAAGTACATCCGCACTTCCTCTACTCACTGGAATCTCTTCTCCTCTTCATCTGAAACTTCAAGAACACAGTCTATCACGACTGTCAAACTGAAACAAGTTCTTTCAGACCTCCAAACTATGTACAAACTAAGATGAAACATCACAAGGACATCCCAAACACTCCTTCCAATCCGTATAGTCTGACAATGCACCTTCGGATCTCACCGGACCTTTTTGTAACACTCTGTCACTCCGGAGCATCTCCCAGAACCGGTTCTACTTGACCAATCACAACTTTTTCATATCTTTATGTGGACCTCTGAAATCTTAACTGGATCACCTCAAGACTCATATCTACAGACCCTTTAATCCACATCCTCTGATCCTCATCCTATTGAGTACATTTGCCTTCTTCTCATCACTGGTCTTCACTATTCTTGATTGAGACTAATTTTCTCAATATCCTCATCACACAGCTCATCCAATCCTTCTTACCAATGCAATACGAGTATGTTGACATCAATCACAACACTAGTTAACCTCATACTTGCAATAGAAAAATGTTAAACACCTTGTCATAAGTTAAAACTTGTGTTAAAAGCATGTTAAAACAGAAAACAGACGGTGGACAGTCACTGTCAAAAATAGTTTCAAAGAAGAAAGTTTCTATTTTAGTAATTGTAGTTCAAATCAAAAAGGAACCTGATGGTTTGGGTAGTTTTTGATCGACCCAACCATGGAATGCAAATGTTAAGGCTTGTATTAAGCCAAGGAAGATTGTATTGGGCAAGAACATTGAATAGATTTGAGAGAAATAACAAGAACTATTTTTTCTGCCTTTCTATGTTTTTTTCTATTTTTTCACTATTTTGCAGGCCGTACCCATGCTTGTACGGAATTTCCATAGTACATGAGCATGTTGGATGGAAACTAGATCAAGATACCTTTGTGTTGAATCTTATTTAGAATCTTAACATTGATCTAGAAGGGAGAAACCACTGATTTGCTTTGGTCTATCTAAAAACTGCTGTTACAGTCCAAATTCGTTGTTTCTATGAGAAATCTGTACCTATACGGAATAGCCATAGCACAAGTTTGTAGTGGAATGCTAGGAGGTTGAATTAACTTTGATTTAAACCTATTTTGGGCTCTTGATAGTACTCTTGGTGTGAGAGAATCACTGTTTTGTGAAAGAGGGTTTGGAAACCTAGTTTAGGTTTTTTTTGATAGTCCAATGGTATTCTCCCCATTCCATTGATCCTTTCAGTTACTGATCAATGGAATGGGTTGTGTCATAGTTAATACTAAGTCTTGTGAAAGGTTGAGAGGTAGGAGGATGTTTGAGGGTGAGTTTGTCAAGTAAATGACCCTACAGAAGTCTTATGTTGGGAGCTTGAAGGAGGACAGCAGCAACTAGGTATGTTTGACATGTTATTACTTTGCAAAGGAAAACATTAGGTTGAATGCATGTTATAGGATTGGTAAGTGGAAATGAGAATGTGTCTAAGTTGAGGGAGACCATCCCAAGGTGGTTAGTGTGACTGTTATTCCAATGGAGCAGCAATGCCATGACAATCTATGAGTTTGCTATCCTGCAGTCCTGTATAGAGGAGTTGAAGGGATGTTAGATGGAGTTGGCATCTTGGAAGGTGTCTTGGAGTCTTCCTTCATTGTGTATGACAAAAACAAGTTGTTATTGAGTTGAAGCCCTTCATGGGTAGTTTGATTCCTGTCCCAGAAAAATAGTAACCTTGGAAGCCATTGCATAGGAGGTGGACATAGTCTTTCTCAGTGATAAGTTGACTGTTGTCCTAGATGCTCTACATCATAGGGTCTTGTGAAATAGTTAGGGTTTGTGAGAGGTGTAAGGATTCCTCCTAAGAATCAAATGGGTAGGGAGAACAATGAGTTGAGAGAAGCCTTAGAGGCTAGAGAAAAAGAATTGAGGGACAGAAGAGAACAGGATGCTGCAAGAGAAAGAGAGTTGAGGCAAGTGAGAAGAGAGAATGTATCAATCTTGGCTAGATTGGAAGCATTGGAGAAGAATCCTAGAAAGGATGAACAAGATGGTTCAGAAGGAGATGAGGAGGTAGATGAGAATCCTCTTGAGGATGAGTTGGATGCTGAAGAGAAAAAGTTTGTAAGATTGCTGAAGGCAGTCCAAGAAAGTGGAACAAAGGCAAGCATAGAGTTACCTATCTATCAGGGGAGGATGGATAGTGAAGAGGTATTAGGGCGGATAGATGCCCTGGAAAATTTTTTTGAGTATGAGGAGATGAATGATGAGAAGAAGATCAAATTTGCAAAGACAAAACTGAGAGGAACAATACTTACATGGTGGAGTAGTGTGCAAACAGAAAGAATGGCTAGAGGTGCATCAAGAATCACTTCTTGGGGTAGGATGAAGGATATGATGAAGGATCAATTCCTTCCATCTGATGACTCCATTCAAACAAAGAGGATGAGGTAGAATCTAAAATAGAAGGACATGGATGTTATGTCCTAAACTGAGCAAGTTCATAACCTTAGTATTAGAGGAGGATTGGAAGATGAAAAAGAGAAAGTGGCAAGGTACCTTAATGGGCTTAGGTATAACTTGCAAGATGAGATTGGTTTGGCAGTACCAAAATCACTTGGAGAGTGTTTTCAGTTAGCCATCAGGGCTAAAGAGAGGGTGAAGAGGAAGCAAGAAAGACAAGGAGGTAGTGGAAGAGGATACAGAGGTAGGGGTAGACCTACTCATGAAGTTCAGATTAGCAATGAGAAGGGTAAGGAGATTTCTGTAGATCAGAGAGGTGGATATAGATGTAGAGGTAGATTTGGATTAGGTAGAGGAGTGTTCATAGGTAGATGTTATCACTACAATGAAGTGGGCCACACATCTTTCAACTGTCCTAAGAAGGATGATGTTGATAAGAGCAAGGATAGAAGAGTTCACTTGGCACAAGAGGAGGAGAAGCCAGAAGAACCAGAAATGTTGTCAGCCTCTCCAGTGATGGTTGGAGAAATGCTCATGGTGGAAAAAGGCAAGATGTAGCAACCACCACAGGTATCTATTTTCATAACTAATTGTTTAAGCCATGGCAAGATATGCAAGTTGATTGTAGATTCAGGTTCTCATGATAATCTAGTTTCTTGGGAAATGGTGCATAAGTTGGGATTCAAAACTTTTGATCATCCTAGTCCTTACAATGTCACTTGGGTGAGTCAAGAGCAGAAAGTAAGGGTTACAAAGAAGGCATATGTTGATTTTACAATTGGTCCATATCAGGATTATGTTTTGTGTGATGTCATTCCAATGACATGTGGGCATATTATTTTGGGTAGACCATGGCAGCACTTGAGGGGAACAATTCATGATGGTTATACTAATAACTATGTGGTGCACAAAGATGGTAAGAAGTTCAAACTGATGCCTTTTCCTTGTGAAGACAAGAAGGAACATGTTGCTATTTGTTTTGGAGAGAAACTACAGTTGAATGTGCAGGTTAAGGATGATTGCAAGTAGCAGGAACAGTTGTAGCAAAAGAAGGAGGATGACAGTCCTAAAGAGCAGCAGGCTTGGGACTTGACTTATGTCACGATTAGGGACATTGATTGCCCTATAAAGAGGTAGAAGAAGGAAGACAAACATCAGATAGTACAGAGAGGAATAAATCAGAACTTCCAGTTGGGAAGAACAGAAGCATTGCAGCAACAAGGTCCTAGACAAGGACACCACAACAAGTTTTATGGTACTAACACTGTTTACAGGAGCCATGCAGGTTGGAGAAGGAGGAAGATTACTCTTGGAGAGTTCATGTTTCCTAATTAGAGGAACATCTCAACATGATTGAAGAATGCTTGGAGCAGATCCCCTAACTCTTGGGACAAGAGTTTTCATCATGCCGGGGAGTATGGTGCAGGAGCACCAAGATGTTTAGGATTTGGTTAAATCTTCTAAGTTGTTTTGTTTAATAAGGTCCTTGAGACCATTCAAATGTTGTCATAGGGCTTAGAAGCCATATTTGTAAAAGGACTATGTCCAATTAACTAGAATCTATTTTTCATGTAGTAGTCCTCAAGAGGACAGTCTTGTGGCAAAAAGGCAGTCATAGGGAGTCATTTAAGTTTTACTGTTTGTAAGCCTGTAGAGGCATGTCAAAGGTTTGGATGTGTGTCAAAACCTTGTCCAAGGTTTAATGTTAAACAAAAACATCATGTAAACATGAAAACTGTTGATACTGTCATAAAGAGGACAGTTACAAGATTAGAAACAGTTGCAGACCGGGTAGTAATGGTTAGGAAACAGTTGTTTAACTCCATCCATCAGTTCATCTGCCCTTTTTCTTGTGTAAGGCATTGAGGAGGCTTAAGAAGGAAAAGAACCTTTTCATTTGGAGAAACATGAAGCAAGTTTTGAAGTGGAAATAAGAAAAGAAACCATTTTCCAATTGTTCACTATATTTTCTGTGTTTTTCTACTTTTTCCAGCCGTACTGTACTCCTGTACAGATTTGTCTTAGTCCATTTGCATGTTGGATGGTTAGTAGAAGGGGATAGCTTTGCTTTGAGTCTTATTGGGAGTCTTGACATAAAATTTGGGATGAGAAATCACTGTTCTTTTGAAGACTGTCCATAACCCTGCTATCTCTTCAAATAATTCATTGTTTCCAGTAGTAATCCATACCTGTAGGGCCTGGTGGAGGTTGATAGTTGTGATGGTTTTTTAGGGTGGAGAGTTACCTATCCTTTACATCTTGTTTGGGCTCTTGATACTACACTGGGAGGAAGAAATCAATGATTCTCTACAAACTATCCTAAACCCTGAATTAGGGCTTTTATGAGCAACCCGATGGTGTTCTCCTCATTCCTTTGATCCTTTCTGCCCCTGATCAGAGGAATGAGTTGTATGATAGTAAATTTAGGGGCTTGTTGATGCAAAGATGTCAGGTCTCCAATGGTAAGCTAACAAGATCAAAAGATTCAAATAACTTGTGGCTTCAACCAATAAGGCTTCTCTAGTCTTCTCCTTGCCTTAAACTCCACCAAAGGGCTCAAATTGGGATTCCAACTTCTCAGATGAATTTTTGTACCTTCTAGGGTCTCAACCTACCCCAACCAACAAGATTCAATAGGTTTCATACACCTTTTTGACCGGTTCTTGACAACTCCCCTTAACCAGGCCTAATCCTTGTAGCCCTATTCAGCGACTAATTTGCACTTTTCTCTAAATTTTCCCAAAGCACTCCAAACAATAATGACTGATATGAGTACCCTCTATTGAGTTATATAACATACTTCAAAATCATATATTATTGTTTTGGATGAAATATGACTGTCCTAACAACCCGGCTATCTTCCTACAGGGCCTAATCCGCCCACTTTACAAAGGAACCCTATTAAATACTTATCCCCCTCACTCCAAACCTAAAAAAAGTCTTAGGAAAGGATTAAAAACAAAGTATTTTCAAGGTTTCAACCAGTGGTTTGCTCATTTGCATGTTTAAATACAAAACCCCCCTTTCTAGGCCTCAAAACCTAGGGCTTGCTAGATCTCCCACTTCCAATCACTTCCAGACCTCATTCAAAGGTTTAACACCATGTCCTTGACCATATTAACCCTCAGAAAACATAAAACTACCACCTTATTAAGGCCGATCTCCTGCTGCTACAACTGAGCCACCATTTCAATGCTCTTTCCACATGCAATCTCAGACTTTCAACGGTGATCACCTGCCCATTTGCTCTCCTCCTGCTTTGTCAAGTTAGAAATCATATTATACATATAATCAAGGACCTATTCCATGAGTATCAGGCTCCTACATCCATGGGAAGGTCCTATGAGGCATTGAAACCTCTCAAAATGCACAGGACAGCCTGCTGTTCTTTGTAACAGTCAATACAAACAGCAATGAAACCACCTACAAGAACCTCCTCAAAGCATCAAATGAAGTCTAATATTGTTAGCTGAGGTCCTAAGACATTTACCAACACTCAATAGTCAAAAAGACCAATAGAAACAAGAAGGAGGTGCAAGACAAAACTGAATTTTATTGCTATTTGTAGCCTGCCGTACAACTCAAGCTTCCAATATGACTCCTTTATACCACTAGATGCCTTTTATAGGCTTACATGACGTCTCTCTAACTTCTCCAACCAATTCCCAAAGGTTGGAGATGGTTAAACTTCCAAAACCACTCATTCTTGATTTTCCCACCAAATGCATTATTCAAAAATTTGAATATTAAACTTTGTTTTATGTGACTTTTACTCTACCAAATTATCATGGTTGATCTTATTAGGATCATTATTCCTTATTCCTAGCCTTAGACACTTCTAATTGACTCTTATTTGACTCTAGAGGCACTATTGGCCCACTTACATTATTTTTTGGTCCTAGGGTCCTTACCAGGACCCTTAGGACATTTGATTATTACATCATTTTGCCCATTACAATATGCCATAATTGGTTCTAGGATGTTCCATTTGATTTGATTTGATCCATGGGCTTCTCCTTTGATCATTTGTGTCTTCTTGCTCCAGGGTGTTCTCTTAGGTGCTCCTGCACCATACTCCCCAGCATGATAAAAACTCTTGTCCCAAGAGTCATGTGATCTACTCCAAACCTCCTGCTGTCTCTTTGAAATGTTCCTTTGAGTTGTGATAGGAAACATGAACTCTCCAAGAGTTATCCTCCTCCTTCTCCCACCTGCATGACTCTTACAAAAAATGTTAGCATCATAAAACATGTTTTGCTGTCCTAATCTAGGACCTTGCTGCTGTAATGCTCTTGCATTCTCCATCTTAGAATTCTGATTTATTTCTTCTTGTACTATCTGCTGTCTACCTTCCTTCTTCAGCCTCCTTATAGGGCAATCAATGTCCCCAATCTTGATGCAACTCAGGTCCCAAATTTGCTGCTCTTTAGGACTGTCATAAACCTTTCTTTGCTGCAACTGTTCCTACTATTCAACCTGCACATTCAATTGCAATTTTGCTCCAAAATAGACAATAGCATGTTCCTTCTTATCTTCACACGGTAAAGGCATTAGTTTATACTTTTTACCATCTTTGTGCACCAAATGACTATTTGTATAACCATCATGAACTGTCCTTCTCAAACACTGCCATGGTCTTCCCAAAATTATATGCCCACATGTCATTGAAATAACATCACATAAAACAGAATCATGATATGGACCAATTGAAAAATCAACATATGCCCTCTGATTAACCATTACTTGTTGTTCTTGACTTATCCAAGTGGCATTGTAAGGACTAGGATGATTAAATGTCTTCAATCCCAACTTGTGCACCATTTCCCAAGAGACTAAATTATCATGTGAACCTGAATCTATAATCAACTTGCATATTTTTCCATGGCTTAAACAATTAGTTTTAAAAATGGATACCTGTGGTGTTTGCTGCATTTTGCCTTTTTCCACCATGAGCATTTCTCCGTCCATTATTGGAGAGGCTAATGACATTTCTTGTTCTTCTTTCTTTTCCTCTTCTTGTGCCAAATGAACTCTTTATCCTTTCTCTTATCAATACCATCCTTCTTAGGACAGTTGAAAGATGTGTGTCCCACCTCATTGCAGTGATAACATCTGCTTGTGAACACTCCTCTACCTGATCCAAATCTACCTCCACCTCTATATCCACCTCTCTGTTCTATAGAAAACTCTTTGCTTTTCTCATTGCTGCTCTGAACTTCAGTAGTAGGTCTGCCCCTACCTCTGTTTCCTCTTCCATAACCTTGTCTTTCTTGCTTCCTCTTTATCCTCTCTTCAGCCCTGATGGCTAACTGAAAACATTCTCCAAGTGATTTTGGTATGGTCAAACTAATCTCATCTTGCAAGTTATACCTAAGCCCACTAAGGTATCTTGCCACTTTCTCTTCTTCATCTTCTAATCCTCCTCTAATACTAAGCTTATGAAATTGCTCAGTATAGGACATAACATCCATGTCCTTTTGTTTCAAATTCTGCCTTATCCTCTTTGTTTGAATGGAGTAATCGGATGGAAGAAACTGATCCTTCATCATGTCCTTCATCCTACCCCAAGAATTGATTCTTGATGCACCTCTAGCCACTCTCTCTGTCTGCACACTACTCCACCAGGTAAGTGTTGTTCCTCTCAGTTTTGTTTTTGCAAACTTGATCTTCTTCTCATCACTCATCTCCTCATACTCAAAAAAATTTTCAAGGGCATCTATCCACCCTAATAGCTCTTCACTATCCATCTTCCCCTGATAGATAGGTAACTCTATGTTTGCCTTTGCTCCACTACCTTGAACTGCCTTCAGCAATCTCACAAATTTCTTTTCTTCAGGATCCAATTCATCCTCAGGAGGATTCTCATCTACCTCCTCATCTCCTTCTAACTCATTTTGTTCATCCTTTCTAGGATTCTTCTCCAATGCTTCCAATCTTGCCAAGATTGATGCATTCTCCCTTCTCACTTGTCTTAAATCTCTTTCTCTTGCAGCATCTTGTTCTCTTCTCTCCCTTAACTCTTTTTCTCTAGCCTCTAAGGCTTCTCTCAACTCAGAATTCTCTCTAGCCATCTGGTTCTTAGGGGGTATCTTCACAACTTTCACCAACCCTTACTCTTTCACAACTTTCACCAACCCTCAAGGATCTATTTGCTGCTTTGATACCACTATGATGTAGAGATGTCAGGTCTCCAATGGTAATCTAACAAGATCAAAAGATTCAAATAAATTGTGGCTTCAACCAATAAGGCTTCTCTAGTCTTCTCCTTGCCTTAAACTCCACCAAAGGGCTCAAATTTGGATTCCAACTTCTCAGATGAATTTTTGTACCTTCTAGGGTCTCAACCTACCCCAACCAACAAGATCCAATAGGTTTCATACACCTTTCTGACCGGTTCTTGACAACTCCCCTTAACCAGGCCTAATCCTTGTAGCCCTGTTTAGCGACTAATTTACACTTTTCTCCAAACCTTCCCAAAGCACTCAAAAAACTAATGACTGATCTGAGTACCCTCTATTGATTTCTATAACATACTTCAAAATCATATATTGTTGTTTTGGATGAAATATGACTGTCCTAACAACCCGGCTGTCTTCCTACAGGGCCTAATCCGCCCACTTTACAAAGGAACCCTATTAAATACTTATCCCCCTCACTCCAAAAATAAAAAAAGTCTTAGGAAAGGATTAAAAACAAAGTATTTTCAAGGTTTCAAATAGTGGTTTGCTCATTTGCATGTTTAAATACAAAACCCCCCTTTCTAGGCCTCAAAACCTAGGGCTTGCTAGATCTCCCACTTCCAATCACTTCCACACCTCATTCAAAGGTCTAACACCATTTCCTTGACCATATTAACCCTTAGAAAACATAAAACTACCACCTTATTAAGGCCGATCTCCTGCTGCTACAACTGAGCCACCATTTCAATGCTCTTTCCACATGCAATCTCAGACTTTCAACGGTGATCACCTGCCCATTTGCTCTCCTCCTACTTTGTCAAGTTAGAAATCATATTATACATATAATCAAGGACTTATTCCATGAGTATCAGGCTCCTACATCCATGGGAAGGTCCTATGAGGCATTGAAACCTCTCAAAATGCACAGGACAGCCTGCTGTTCTTTGTAACAGTCAATACAAACAGCAATGAAACCACCTACAAGAACCTCCTCAGAGCATCAAATGAAGTCTAATATTGTTAACTAAGGTCCTAAGACATTTACCAACACTCAATAATCAAAAATACCAATAGAAACAAGAAGGAGGTGCAAGACAAAACTGAATTTTATTGCTATACCGTACAACTCAAGCTTCCAATATGACTCCTCTATACCACTAGATGCCTTTTATAGGCTTACATGACGTCTCTCTAACTTCTCCAACCAATTCCCAAAGGTTGGAGATGGTTAAACTTCCAAAACCACTCATTCTTGATTTTCCCACCAAATGCATTATTCAAAAATTTCAATATTAAACTTTGTTTTATGTGACTTTTACTCTACCAAATTATCATGGTTTATCATGGTTGATCTTATTAGGATCATTATTCCTTATTCCTAGCCTTAGACACTTCTAATTGACTCGTATTTGACTCTAGAGGCACTATTGGCCCACTTACATTATTTTTTGGTCCTAGGGTCCTTACCAGGACCCTTAGGACATTTGATTATTACATCATTTTGCCCATTACAATATGCCATAATTGGTTCTAGGATGTTCCATTTGATTTGATTTGATCCATGGGCTTCTCCTTTGATCATTTGTGTCTTCTTGCTCCAGGGTGTTCTCTTAGGTGCTCCTGCACCACTTGTAGAGGTTATGAGGGCTGGAGGATGGTTGGGACTATGTTGGTCAGGTAGATGACCCTGCAGAAGTCATGTAGTGGATGTTGAAGGAGGACAGCAGCAAATAGAAGATCACATGTATGTTTGGCATATCACTTGTTTTGTCAAAGAAGATAGTAGATGTTTGGCAAGTTATAGACTTAGTATGTTGCATGAGATTGAAGTTTAGAGATCACCACAAGAAGGATATGGTGACTGTCATCCCTTTGGAATAGGAAGGTTATGACTGTCTTTTGAAGACATTGGCAAGACTACTGTCTTGCAGACCCTGCACAGTGGATTAGATGGAGTCTTGATTTGACTTAGATATCTTGAGATAAGTGTCCTGAAGTCCCTCATGTTGCATGTCAAGAACAAGTTAGTATTGTGTTGAAGCCCTTCATGGTGAGGAGTGTGAACCTCTAGAGAAAATAGTGAACTTGAGAGTTATTGCATGAGAAGTTATGAACATGCTTTTGCTATCCTAGATGCTCTGCATCACTATCGCTACCCATTTCACAAAAATACAGATATTGAGATACTCGTTCGAGACTTACTAAAGCAAGGTATTATTCACCCTAGTACCAGTTCCTTTTCTTCACCATTTCTTCTTGTCCAAAAAAAAGATGGGTCATGGCACCTCTGCATTGACTTTCGAGCACTTGATCACATCAAAATCAAGGATAAGTTTCTAATTCTTGTTGTTGATGAGCTTCATGGCACTCATTTTTTCTCCAAGTTGGATCTTCATTCTGGGTATCACCAAATTCAGGTTCATAAGGATGATATCCCTAAAACAGCTTTCTGCATGCATGATGGCCACTATAAGTTTTTGTTTATTGGCTTTGGCCTCACTAATGCCCCTTCAACACTCTAGGCATTGATGAATAAAATATTCTGGCCCTACCTATGGAAATTCATTCTGATCTTCTTCGATGATATCCTCATCTATAGTAAAACACACGCTGAGCATCTCCAACATCTGGATCTCGTATTATAACTTCTCTCTAATCATCATCTCTGTGCAAAATAATCTAAATGTGTTTTTGGCCAAGAAGAAGTGGAGTAGCTCTGGCATATTGTTTCAGCCTAGGGGGTTCAATTGGATCCTGCAAAAATAGGTGCCATTAAAATTTGGCCACATCCTCAGACACTCACGAGCCTTCCTAGTTTTTTGGGACTGACTGGCTACTATCACAAGTTTATCAAGGATTACGGGAAGATTGCAGCTCCATTAATAGCTATGTTGAAAAATGATGATTTTACATGGACACATACTGCTGAGTGAGCATTTGAAAAACTAAAACAAGCTGTGTACTACACCTATTCTAGCTATGCCAAATTTTTCCAAGACCCTCACTATTGAGAGTGATGCTTGTGGCAATGGACTTGGTGTTGTTCTCCTTCAAGATGAACATCCCATTGCATTCACTAGCAAAGCCCTTTCTGGCAAGAATTTAGTACTCTCTACATATGAGAAGGAAATGATGGCTATTTTGCATGCAGTACAAAAGTGGCAGCCATACCTACTATGGAATCATTTCTACATCAAGACTGATCACTAGAGTCTGAAATATTTCCTAGAACAATGGGTCTCTTCCCAGCACAACAGAAATGGGTTATGACTATGAGATCACTTACAAGAAGGGTAAGGACAATATTGTGGTGGATGCTCTTTCTCACACATTTGATGACCAAGCTTCTCTTTGAGCTATTTCTATGCATGTTCCAAATTGGTTGGAATCTATCCAGCAGGGCTATGTCAATGACTCTTCATTATCTCAAATCATTCAACAGTTGGCCAATAACCCTTCTACTGTACCACATTACTCTTGGGATGGTGCTTCTCTAAGATACAAGGGTCATCTAGTGCTTCCCCAGAGCACAGATCTTCAGCAGGTTGTCTTTTATGAACTCCATGCTTCTCCATTGGCAGGGCACTCTGGGTTCCTCAAAACTTATGAGCGGGCACGATGTAACTTATTTTGGAAGGGAATGAAAAGGGAAATTCAACAGATGGTGGTTGAATGTGATATATGCCAATGCAACAAGGGTGAAATGACACTCCTTCCTAGATTGCTCGAACCTTTGCCCATCCCTACATGGATTTGGACAGATATTTCTATGGATTTCATTGAGGGGCTTCCTAAATCTAGAGGGAAGATAGTGATCTTGGTTGTGATTGATCACCTCTCCAAATATAGTCATTTTTGTGCCCTCATCCATCTCTATACCACCTCCTCAGTCGTACAAATTTTCATGGACCATATCTTCCATCTTCACGGCATCCCTTCTTCCATTATCTCAGATCGTGATCGAACTTTCAGCAGTCAATTTTGGATAGAACTATTTCAACACATTGGTACCAAACTGAAGATGAGTTCGGGGTATCACCCACAAATAGATGGTTAGACTGAAATTATCAACAAATGTTTGGAAACTTATCTTCATTGTTTCACCTCATAACAACAACATCAGTGGGCAAAGTGGGTTCCTCTCGCTGAATGGTGGTACAATACCTCCTACCACACTGCATCTAAAATGACCCCATATGAAGCAGTCTATGGTTAGGCACTGTCAATGCTCCTTCCATACACCCCCAGCAATTCACCAGTTTAGGCAGTCGACATGGTTCTCCAAACCTGGGATCAGATTCTTCACATCTTGCAGGATAATCTTCACATGGCAAGAAATTGAATGAAACAACAAGCCGATCAGCGCCATTTTGAGCACACTTTTCAAGTAGGTGATATAGTTTTTCTTCATCTACAACTATACAAGCAATCATCCCTGAAACTCAAAGGGCATCATAAGTTGGCTCTAAAGTTCTATGGGCCATATAAGGTTCTTCAGAAGATTGGGTCAGTTGCCTATAAATTGGAGCTTCCTCCTTCTCGTATTCATCCAGTAATTCATGTCTCTTGTCTAAAGAAAGTTCTTGGAACCAACATCAGAGCACAAACTATTTTACCAGAACTAGATAATGAAAGATCTATAATTTTGGAGCCACAGGTAATCCTTGACAGCTGCACTCGTCAGCTTCTCTATCGATCCATCATAGAGGTATTAATTCAGTGGCACAGAATGTAACCAGAGGATGCTACATGGGAACCACTCCTTTAGATTCAACAACAATTTCCACATCTTAAGCTTTTAGGACAAAGATTTTCTAAGAGGGAGGGGATGTTGGGAACCTGTGTTTAACCCTTCTCTTTACTTTGTTAGTATATTAATTTTGGATGCATATGCTTTGTAAGTCTTCCTGCGAGTATATTGTATTATCCCACATTCATGTGAAGTAATAGTTGTTTAGATTAGACTTAGTATACAAGTACATGTTAAGGCCAATGAAGGAATCCATGAGTTTATTGTATCAAACTTTCTCAAAGGAAGTTGCCCCCTCAAAGTGGCCTATGATCAATAAATTCTTCGTGTTTCTGCTATTTCTATTGTTTCGTGCATTTTTCATTATATTATTGCAAGAGGTTCCTCTCACATTGAAACCCTGTTGTAGCATATAGAAGCAAAGGATATGGGTGATATAGTAGAAGAAACATAGGATGGAAGAAAAGAAAAGGAAGAAACTCCTAAGGCAGAAGTACATATGGGATCTCTTAACACATTAATTGAGAATGTTACCAATTCAACTGTGGTGGACCTAATTTATGTCCCAGAAGAAGGAGATAAAGAAGAAGAGGTCATTAGAGTTGATCCATCTCAAAAGAGCAGTGTTCCCATGGAGATAGATAATGAAGGTGATGATGTGCAGGAACAAATGGCACAACAGGATGTCCCAATGGATAAGCTTGAACAAGAGAAAGTAGTTGAACCACCTACAACTACACGAGGAAAATATGATGGACATAAAGAAGATAGCCATCAGGATGAAGAAGACAATAAAGCTCAAGAGTCTAAAAGCGATGATATTCCAAAAGAACATGATGGTGCAGTACTAGATAACCAACCTCCTCTAGAACAAAAGCAAGAGGAGAAACGACATGACGAGGAAGATTTGGATGCTAGGGATGGACATCAGGAGGATGTACAAGATCCAAAGGATCAAGAAAAAGAACAAGATAAAGGAATTCAAGATGCTCAAATTGAGCATCTTGAATTCCTTAAAAGATCACAATCTAATGTTTTGGCTTTAGTTTCCTCATAGGTAAGCCAAGAAGAAGTACAATAGGTACCCTTCAACTTTAAGTATTTGTTTACCATTGATTCTACTAAAACAAAATAGAGAGCTAGGATAGTCTCCAGCATCAAAAGAGATTCGAAAACTAGAAAGAGGACAGTCCAAATTGTTGTGCCTCTGGTTGATAAGGCCAATAGAGAAATTAGACGAAATGAATTCTAGGTGACCCAAGTTGACTTGGGTCATGCTACCACAGAACATGAAATTAAAGAACACTTGAAAAGCACTGATGTAATAGTGACTAAGTTGAAAAAGCTCAAGGCTAGAAAGGAAGAGCTGAAGGAGAAAAAGTACAATTGCAGTAGTTTATTCAATGGTTGGTGAAGCCAGACACCTTGGCATCTACCTTATAGGCTACTGAGAAGCTAACAACATTAACTTTAATAAGTGAAGCAGAGATAACTGGTCTGGATATCCAGAAACATCAAGCTCACATAATGGACAAATGGTTCTCTAAATTCATGACCTCTAGAGAACAGGTAATAAGGATGTCCATACCCAATTGGGACATATTGTCCAAGTTGAAGGAGACCATTGACTCTTTGAAGATTGAATTCACTCAATAAATACAAAAGTGTAATTATGTAATGACCATACTCAAAAGGGCCAAGGATATGACAAATGATGAACTGCTGAAGAATAAGATTGTTACTAATGCAACTTTGCCACTTATGGGGACCTAGATAATAGCGATTGATTATGAAATGAATGTATTGAAATCTAACATGAATAAAGTAAAGGATATTTAGACCAAGGTTCATGATTTGATAGCTGGAGAATTAAGAGTAATGGAAGAGTTGGTTGATGATGCTATAACAGAAGAAGCAGTGTCAGATTTAGATGAAGCCACCCAAATGTTCAAAGACAAATTTAAAGAAGTAGCTGATGACCCTAAGGAGCTCTTCACTGTGGATGTAATGGATGAAATGGCTGAACTAAATGTGAAAGTGAAGACATTTAGTAAAGAGATAGACAAAAGGACATCCATGGTGGGACCTTTGGATGAACAAATAGAGGCATTGAAATATGCCAAATTGAGAGATGCCACAATAAGCAAATTCTAGCTAGACACTTTTGTGCAAGCTTGTGATGCTTATAAGAAAACAAACATAGGGAGGAAGGCACATGAAGAGGATCCAGGTGCATAAAGAAGGAATTGTATTATGGGCTTTCCAATGCATTTGGATATCTTAGTAATTACATTCTGACTAGATGGAGTGGAAGATCATAGAATATTCAAGAATGATAGTTGTCCCTACTAGAGGATTGCCAATTGGAAATCTATGCCACATATCTTGTATGTTGACTTTATCAAAGAAATGTAAATCGTTGATGACAATAGATAAATCTTGATCGTAGGATCTTTGGTAACTGCCTCTTATCCTTGATCTATAAAAGGAGCTAGAGTGAATTTTGTAGATGCATTCAAAAGCTTAATTAAGATTGGATTGCTGAAATGTCAAGACCAATCCTCAAAGTCAATTTGTTAATATATACTCTTTTGCATACTTAATGAAGATGAAGGCCTCTGATTACAACTAATCATAAATTTTGAGTAATCTATGGATGAATTCTGGACATGTTACTTTGATTTGCTGCATCCCTTGGAGTGCATTTCATTCTATACATGTTGTCTTCATTCATTTTATTTTGAAGTTTGCATCGATCATATCTAGCTATGGAATGACCTGGTGAAAATATGGTTTGATTTCCTTCTCTTCATGATAGTGATAAGAGTATATGTGGATCAATGACTGAAGATATAAATTATTTTAGTAAAATTAGAAAGGATTTATTCAAATTTATTTAATTTCATTTCAAATCATCATTATAATTGCAAATACATAGAAAATACTAAGCAAATACAGGAAAATATGTTGACATCTCGTAGGTAACTAAATATTTTTAGCATATTTGAGCAAATAGCATGTCAAAATGTCAAATATCATGCAAATGAACATAAATAATGGTAGAAATCATGGAAATGTATGCTTATAGGCATGTCATTTGAACAACTTTCAATGCATAAGTGAAATCGAGTTAAAATTAGTTCATGATAAGTGTATCAGAGATAAATTTCAAAGGAATTAATTAAGGTTATTATAACTCAAGTGATATTGGTGCAGTCATGGTAGGAGGGTTCACAGAATGAACTACCTAGGTCGTGCATTAAGAGTAAACACAACAGAAACAACTCAAAGATATGAAACAAATGTAGATTCAGTCATTTAGTATATAATAGAATTCAAATACAATCTGGCCAGCATCATGCGGGCTTACAAGTAGGGCTTCAAAAGCTTGATTATAGAATATCAGAATATGCGCAAGATATAGCTTTAAAGCTCCTTCACACCAAAGCTAAACTAAGGATTATAAATCAATTGCTAACTACTTGCCTAGGGATCTATTACATCTTTATATATCATCTCTGGTACAAAAGATTCCTCCACATCAGCCAAAGAAGGTCACAAACTCTAATGAAGAGCTATAACATTTGTACACGGATAGGTCAGACCTAATCTTGTCGAACACCTTTGCAAATAAATGGAATGATGTGCAGATCATAGGGAATGTTAGACACAAACCAAGGTCAGCCACAAACAAGTCGAGGAATGCTCTACAAGTCTTCTCCTTTAGCTGATTATCAAAGTTTGTCAGTATGCTCTGTTCTCAGAAAACTGTCGATCGTCTGATAGCAATATCTTTCTAGTACTTAATCCAAATGATTTGAATAATGGATATAATGTAGATGAATGAATCTAGATGCTAAGTCCAGCTCCATAAGATGTGAAATGCAACTGTAGCAGAATGTGGACCAAAATACAGAAACTGCTACTTACTAAACTATCTAAAATGAACTAGAAAATGAAAGGAAACAAACTAAAATGCAAATGTTTTGGTTGATGCATGATTGCTCTTGAAATAGGGATGCTCCTGCATCAAACATCTGGGGTTATTGAAAAAGTGAGTTCCTCACTTTGATGGGGCTAGGGGAGAACCAAGACAGTCCACCTCAGCCTAAGAAATCCATGATGAATCTTCTTCTGGTCTGCCTTTCTAGTTCACAAGATATTCTTTGTATTGTCTTCCTCTAGTGTTGTGTCCAACTCTACTATCCAAAATGTCTTCAATCTGCTTCGGTACTTGTTGTGGTAACTGCTTCTTCAAGTCTTCTTCCATGTTGTCACTGAACTCTAGTTCATGATACTAATAAAGGTCTGCAATGTTGAAGATAGGTGATATACCCAATGTCTCTGGTAACTCCACTTCATATGCATTTCCTGAATCAAATTTTATTAGTATCTTACAAGGTTGAAACTTCTTCATCTTCAACTTGTTATATGTCCCAACTAGAAATCTCTCTTTTCTCAAGTATACCATCACTTCATCTCCAACTGCCTTTTCCTTATACTTACTATTCATAGCCTCCAAATGCTTCTTCACCTAATTATGCACTGTTTTCATGTGATCTACAAATTCCTCTGCTTCTGCATTTCTCTTTTCTTCCATATCCATGTCCCTCAATTCTGCAACTCCTCTAGGTGTTACTCCGGTAACAATCTCAAACAATGTTCTTCTGGTACTCCTATTTACTGAATTATTATATGCAAACTCTACTTGTGAAAGAATAAAATCCCAACTTCTTATCCTCTCTCCAACCAAACATCTCAACAAGTTTCCCAAACTCCTATTCACTACCTCTGTCTGTCCATCAGTCTGTGGATGAAAAGCTGAACTAAACTTTAAATTTGTCTTCATCATTTTCCAAAGTGTCTTCCAAAAGTATCCAACAAAATTTGTGTCTCTGTCTAAAAGTATACTCTTAGGTAATCCATGCAATCTCACAATCTCCTTGAAAAATAGGTCTGCTACATGCACTACATCAGTTGTCTTCTTACAAGGTATGAAATGAGCCATTTTTAAAAATTTGTCAACCACTACAAATATTGAATCATGTCCTCTTTGTTTCTTCGGCAATCCCATTACAAAATCCATGCTTGTGTCTTCCCAAGGTCTCTCTAGTACTATCAAAGGTTTATACAATCTAGTATTCTGATTACTCCCTTTTGCAACTTGACAAACTCTACAACTCTGTACAAACTTACGGAAGAATTTCTTCAAGACTACATTCATCAATCTCATGAAAGTACTCGGTGCATTTGTCAATCCGAAGGGCATGACTAACCACTCATACAATCCTTCATTTTTCTTAAAAGCAGTCTTCCATTCATCTCCCTCTCTGATTCTAATATGATGGTATCCACTCAAACAGTCCATGATATCATCCATCCTAGGTAAAGGAAATCTATACTTAATTGTGATCTTGTTTATTGCTCTAGAGTTAGTACACATTTGCCATTCTCCATCCTTTTTAGGTTCTAATACCACAAGTACTATACAAGGACTCAAACTTTCTTTGATCAAACCTTTCCTCAACAACTCCTGTATCTATCTATTCAATTCTTCATTCTTTGCCAGTGTCATTCTGTGTGCTACTTTGTTAGGCAAACTTGCTCCTAGTATAAGATCCATGTTATTGGGAACTAAAATTACCTAACAGAGTTTGCAAAAAATTTAGGATTCCCATATGAGAAAATGAATTTTTGGTGCTCAGAAATACACCTGAAGATCATGTTCGAGGAGCCTACTTTGGAGAGCCATATTTCAAAGCCCATTCAATTTCATGCAAAATCACTTTGTAAGAATACTCATACATCATATCAAAGTGTACATGTCTGATTTCAACTTCCTACGATGAGATTTGATTGAGTTTGGAGAAGTCAAGTTCAGGGGTTTTGGAAAAGTCTGATGTTTGAACATTGTCAAAACTCTCCCAGTGACCTACTTTGGAGGGTTATAACTTGAAGCCTGTTTAGTTTCATACCAAACTACTTGGTAGGCATACTCATCTATCATAAGTGAGTGCTCATGTATGATTTCAGCCCCCCATGATTAGATTTGATTAAGTTTTCAAATACCAAGTTGAAGGGTTCTGGTAAGGTTTGTTATGTGCACAGTGTGAAATCTACTCGGGAGGTCAACTTTGGAGGCTAATATCTAACATCTGGATAATTTTCATGATCAACCAGTTAGTGTTCCTGATTCACCCTATGAAAATGTACTTCTATGTCTGGTTTCAAGGCTCCAACATCTCGTTTGCTATCTTTTCAAAATCAAAAGCAAACACACTTAGTCCTGATTTTACAGTTTCAGTTGCAGAGAGGTCAACTTTGATCCTCAATATTTTAAGAAGAAAGATGATTGGTAAAAAACCATCTTTACACACATATGCATTTGACCTAAATGAGCTAATCCACCAGGTTGCAGACCCTCAAAATTAGATTTGATATTTTTTCGAAGAAGGAAATTGGCAAGCTCCAGATGAGTTTAGATAGGTTCAAAAAATGCTGAATGAATTACTTTGATTACGAGCAGCTTTTAATCCTAATAACTTCATGCCAATCCGCTTGACAACCATACTCCCCTATCATAATTCAACATGTGGGTGCGTTTTCATGGTTTTTGGAGATCGTTTCAATTTTCTAGGGCAATTCTAAAGGCTACTTTGCCTGTTTTGACTGTTGTGCAATATGTCTAAAAATGAATTTTTGATGATAACCCATTTCATAGTTTCACGCTAGAAGCACATTGGAGGGGAACACTATAATTACATTCCAGGAGATGAAAAGTCTTCTCCATGCCTGTGTCAAAATAGGAGCTTTAAAATAGAGAATGGACATCTATCAAATCATATCGGAAGGAAAATAATATATCAGTGGGAGATTAATATAGTCTCTCCGATATGCCGATAAAATGGGCCCCTCAAAATGAATAACAAATGACATATCAGGATACGGTAGAAGTAATTTTAGAGTTCCACCAAACTGCCGATGAGTTGGGTATTCAAAGGCTTTTACATGAAAAGGCTAGGAGATATAAAGTAAACAAATATATTATCGAGAGAAGTTTATCGGGTAATCTGCAGAACTAAAATGTGGTCCTAGCGAAAGCCCGATGGAAAATAAAGGTATAACTATTATTAAAGAGTGCAATGGGAAAAAGTATAAATATTGTCAAGAGGAAAATAAATATATGCAGAAGGTGCAAACAAAAAATTAAATGAGGTAAGATCATAGTAAAATAAAAATCTAAATGTCATATTTTCATGGAAGGGGATATAAGGTGGAAAATGATTAAAAAATATTTTCACTCAGAAGTGAAATACTTACCGGAAGAATTAATCAAATAGGTAATTATTTTACCTTAATAATGTTTTATGTGAAAATGCATATAGTAACGACTGAAATATTTTTTGAGGAAGTTAAGAGGGGGTAATCATTTTTCACCCAAATCAAAATGTGAAAATATAGATGAAGGAATATAACCGAGAAAATGAGATAAATATTAAAGTATTGAAAAATACTTTATTATGCAAAGTGAAGATTTTATAAGGTTCTAATATATTTTCACTAAGATATGAAATATCTTAAGAGAGGGAATAAGTGTTTACCTAAAGAAATATTTCAATGACATGGAAGTGCATAGGTAAAATATTTCCAGAGGAGGTAAATAAGATTATATCTCCCAGATTTGGTAAAAATTAAAGTGAATTCACTGGTAAAGCATTTGGTAAATGGATTTCACACAGAGGTGAAATGGAAGTGAGAAAGGATTTAAAGGGAACTCAAAATCCAAAAAGGAAGTACTTCATGGCTAAAAATGCCAAGGGAATACTTGCAAACCAAATAAATAATCATTTTACCTGATAAATATTTTATGGTGGCCCAGTCATTTTCACATAATGATTATTTTAGCCAAGAAAAGGTAAAAAGGTACATAAGTAAATATGAGTGTGAAGATTACCAGTAAAAGACAGAGGATAATGATTATCATTAAAATTAATCAAGATACAAATATGGAGGATAAAATTAGACATTTTATTCCTACCAAATAATTGATCAATGAAGAGCTACATTGGATGGACATGTGAAGGGTTGTAACCCTAAAATCCAAAAGTATTTATTGGAGATGAAAATCGAAGAATAATCATCAAGCAATGAACCAAAAAATATCAATAGAGAGCAACTTAGGGTTAGATAAATATATCAAGAATGAAGCCCTCTAAACATATATTGTAAAACTTTATTGGATGGAGAAAGGAATATTTTAATCTGATGTTTCAACCCCTGGTGTTAAATTATTTGTTAAGGTTAGATAAATATATCAAGAATGAAGCCCTCTAAACATATATTGTAAAACTTTATTGGACGGAGAAAGGAATATTTTAATCTGATGTTTCAACCCCTGGTGTTCAATTATTTGTTAATATTCAACCATATGTGTTATTTGTGTTGTCTCCAAAATGGTCTCCTTTGTTATTTAAATTAATATATCAAGGATGTATTTAATTTATCTGGTCACATTTGCTGATTTGGTGTGTTCTAATTGATTGGTTTATGTAAGGAGTTGATTTAAGTCCTTCTAAATTGTTAAGAACAATTTTGGTCAGGTTTCCTTCTTGCCAGAATTAAACTTCCTTTCAGTTGTTCATAGTAACCTAGGAGAATATCATTGGGATTAATAAGAAGAGCATATGTAACCTACAACCTTGCACGTTTATACAAGCTATAAACATTTGAAAAGTGCCAAATAATTCAAGTTAAGCCAACAAGGGGGACACATTTATCCTACACATCCTGACTCCATTGCCCAATAGATAAAGCACTAATCATTACAAAAGCAACATTTCAAAACCTTAGTCATATTTTCAATCTTCAAACATTAGCATTAGGAGTAATCATCAAACATTGCATCTACTTCACACCTATTTGCCACTATGAAGGTTAATATAAGTCTGCACTAGTAGTCAAGGTACACCCACCTAGGTCTAGTAGAGCCTGAAGTGAAGAGGGTATTTCCCTGTGCCTGTTAGCCAAAAGCATGAAGAGAGCTTGGCAACCTCTTAGGGTTAACGACCTACATTTTTGAGACCTAACAAAATGACGACTCTACTGGGGAGTCAATCCTGAATTTTGGTTAAAGATCATTTTAGAGTCATTGAATTTTTGGTAACTCTACTAGTAGTAAGAACCTTGAAAGAAAAATTTATTCCTCTTTTCATGAGAGGTGGCGATTCTACAAAAAGTTTTTGATAAATAATACATAAAAGAGCTATTGCAAATTTCTTATCAAAATGTCAGAAAGTAGAAGGAAACAGTTAATACGAAGGTGAAAAGAATTGGACCAACAAATATTATAATTGGACCGAAAGCTACTACAGTTGGGTCTCAAATGTGCTCCAAATGCACCACAAAATATATCATTCTACAAAGAGGATGGATACCCAAACACAAGCAGACTTTGGATTCTACAAGTGCCTCATAACATAATTGAAAATTTTCACAATGGAGTCCATGAGCCTAAGCATATTTCAAATAATGGAATGATACATGATGAGAATAGTTTAAAAAATATGGATATTCCTGTTGTCCCCACCCACCCACCGTAATGTATGAATCAGCAGTCCGGGGAGGAAGAATATGATTGTTTTCAACAAACAAGACCAACTCATGACGAGAAGGAAATGCACATATCTAAAAGTGATTTTCATATTTTTTCAAACCCATTGTATGATGAAGAAGTTGAAGAAGATCAAATGACACCCTGCCAAGGCATGCCAGATAAAGAATTTCATGTATTTTCAAATCTATGTTATGATGAGGATGAAACACTTTTAGATAGTCAAAGTGCTGCACTAGCTCATGAAGAGAATGAATATGTTGATGTACATAGTGATGAGTCCGTGAACAGAGAGAAATTAGATGAGGGAGTGGATAGTATGAATAAATATGACTGCCTTTTGTCTAGTTTGCATCACAAACCTTGTGATGGTTACATGTTCTTTACACCTGGTGATCTTCACTACATGAAGGACAGTATATGTTCTCAATTTTCAGCCCAATTCAGAGATCATTCTATGATACTTGACAGTAACCTGAACAATAATTGCATAAATTTTTCCAAGTGGAGTTCAATAAAATCAGACCAAAACAAAATATATGACAAAGGAAAAAATGGGTTTTCTTTTTCTATGATGGTATGGTTTCCAGACCATATCAATTTAAGGCAAAAGTGACGTTTGAATTTTAATGCCTAATGGAGTAGGCACTGGTCTGCTCCCTAGAGATCTGGGATCTTGCTATGCCCACAAGGGACATACATCCCTAGACAGAGCCACTATTGGGACCTAAAATTACCTAACATAATTTGAAAAAAAATTAGGATTTCCACATGAGAAAATCAATTTTTGGTGCTCAGAAATACACCTGAAGATCATGTTCGAGGAGTCTACTTTGGAGAGCCATATTTCAAAGCCCATTCAATTTCATGCAAAATCACTTTGCAAGCATACTCATACATCATATTGAAGTGTGCATGTCTGATTTCAACTTCCTATGATGAGATTTGACTGAGTTTGGAGAAGTCAAGTTCAGGGGTTTTGGAAAAGTCTGATGTTTGAACATTGTCAAAATTCTCCCAGTGACCTACTTTGGAGGGTTATAACTTGAAGCTTGTCTAGTTTCATACCAAACCACTTGGTAGGAATACTCATCTATAATAATTGAGTGCTCATGTATGATTTCAGCCCCCCATGATTAGATTTGATTAAGTTTTCAAATACCAAGTTGAAGGGTTCTGGTAAGGTTTGTTATGTGCACAGTGTGAAATCTACCCAGGAGGTCAACTTTGGAGGCTAATATCTAGTATCTAGATAATTTTCATGATGAATTGGTTGGTGTTCCTAATTCATCCTATGAAAATGTACTTCTATGTCCAGTTTCAAGGCTCCAGCATCTCGTTTGCTATCTTTTCAAAATCAAAAGCAAACACACTTAGTGCTGATTTTACAGTTTTAGCTGCAGAGAGGTCAACTTTGACTCTCAATATTTTAAGAAGAAAGATTATTGGTAAGAAACCATCTTGAAAACATACTCATTTGACCTAAATGAGCTAATCCCCCAAGTTGCAGACCCTCAAAATCAGATTTGATATTTTTTCGAAAGAGGAAATTGGCAAGCTCTAGATGAGTTTAGACAGGTTCAAAAAATGTTGAATGAGTTACTTTGATTACGAGAAGCTTTTAATCCTAATAACTTCATGCCAATCCAAAAAGGAAGTGAGAAAGGATTTAAAGGGAAATCAAAATCTAAAAAGGAAGTACTTCATGGGTAAAAATGCCAAGGGAATACTTGCAAACCAAATAAATAATCATTTTACCTGATAAATATTTTACGGTGGCCTAGTTATTTTCACATAATGATTATTTTAGCCAAGAAAAGGTAAAAGGGTACACAAGTAAGTATGAGCATGAAGATTTCTAGTAAAAGAGAGACGATAATGATTATCATTAAAATTAATCAAGATACAAATATGAAGGATAAAATTAAATATTTTATTCCTACCAAATAATTGATTAATGAAGAGCTACATCGGATAGACATGTGAAGGGTTGTAACCCTAAAATCTAAAAGTATTTATTGGAGATGAAAATAGAAGAATAATCATCAAGCAATGAACCAAGAAATATTAATAGAGAGCAACTTAGGTTTAGATAAATATATCAAGAATGAAGCCCTTTAAACATATATTGTAAAACTTTATTGGACGGAGAAAGGAATATTTTAATACGATGTTTCAACCCCTGGTGTTCAATTATTTGTTAATATTCAACCATATGTGTTATTTGTGTTGTCTCCAAAATGGTCTCCTTTGTTATTTAAATTAATATATCAAGGATGTATTTAATTTATCTGGTCGCATTTGTTGATTCGGTGTGTTCTAATTGATTGGTTTCTGTAAAGAGTTGACTTAAGTCCTTCTAAATTGTTAAGAACAATTTTGGTTAGGTTTCCTTCTTGCCAAAATTAAACTTCCTTTCAGTTGTTCACAGTAACTTGGGAGAATATCATTGGGATTAATAAGAAGAGTATAAGTAACCTACAACCTTGCACATTTATACAAGCTATAAACATTTGAAAAGTGCCAAATAATTTGAGTTAAGCCAAGAAGGGGGACACATTTATCCTACACATCCTAACTCCATTGCCTAATAGATAAAGCACTAATCATTACAAAAGAAACATTTCAAAACCTTAGTCATATTTTCAATCTTCAAACATTAGCATTAGGAGTAATCATCAATCATTGCATCTACTTCACACCTATTTGCCACTGTGAAGGTTAATATAAGTCTGCACTAGTAGTCAAGGTACACCCACCTAGGTCTAGCAGAGCCTGAAGTGAAGAGGGTACTTCCCTGTCCCTGTTAGACAAAAGCATGAAGAGAGCTTGGTAACCTCTTAGGGTTAATGACCTACGTTTTTGAGACCTAACACATGTGACGACTAATACTACTTATAGGTGGCAATCCTTCAGGTACATTATTTGATATGATGTCTTCATACCCTGTCAGAATCTTTCTTATCTCCTCCGGTTGTTCTCTTCCAGTCTCTTTCTTTAATGTTTCAAGTTTCTTAGGAATCAAAGCATAACACATATTCTCATGTCTCAAACCATCAAGAAATTTTTTTCCATCTACCAAACAAATTCTAGCATTTCCACAAACTTCACTCTTAGGATTATCTTCCAATGGAATCAAAGTAATTCTCTTTCCATTTGTTGTTATAGTGTATGTATTATTTCTCCCATCGTGTATAGATTTTCTATCATACTGCCAAGGTCTACCCAACAAGATATGACAAACATCCATAGGCATAATATCACACAAGACTTCATCATGATAAGATCAAATATGAAATTTCACCAAACATTGTTCACTCACCAGTACCTTATGATCATCATGAATCCATGCTATCTAATAGGGCTTAGGGGGTTTTAATCTTTCCAACTTCATCTTAGTCACCATCCCCTCTGAAACTAGGTTATTTGAACTACCACTATCAATCACAACTTTACAACACTTACCTTTTGATTTGCATCTTGTCCCAAACAAACTTTTCCTCTATGGTGGTTCCTCATTTGCTTCTACTTGAAATAGTGCTCTTCTCATCACAAGTGATTCTCCTTTCTCTGGCTTACCAACATAAATCGGCAATGCAACAGGTTCTTCTTCAACATAGGCTACTCTTCCATTGTTTTCTATCTTCTTACTTGTAATACCCTGATTACATTCAAATGCTCTATGTCCTTCACCTCCACACTTGAAACAAGTACCCCTGAATGTCCTCTTATCAAATCCTCTTCCCTCTCTTCTGTATCCTTCATTCCAGTATGCACTAGGGTCTCCTCTCTAGTAAAAATTTCTATCTCTTCAGTAAACATTATTATCTCTATCCTCCTTCTTTAATGTGTTGTCAAACTTGTTCTGCTCTAAATGTGATCTATCTCATTTGGAAAATATTCTACCTCTCTAAAATTTACCTCCTCTGCCTTTCTATCTCATGTCATGTATTTTACTTAGGTTTGTAGAAGTCAAGGACAACACTGAGAGGGGGGGTGAATCAGTGTTGTGTGAATTTTTAAATCTTTTTTGCAAACTTTAACTTTCAAAACACAAGGAGAGAAAGATATCATTGATTTGTCAAACACATATGCACATGACTAAGAATGAATAAAGACAACAAAAAAAATCATGATCATACACACACAGAGAGGATTATGACACAAGATTTGCACAAGTGGAAAAACCTCCAGGGGTAGAAAACCACTCCAAAACTGCCTCACTGGCTTTATAAAAAATCTCACTGATTACAATGTTTAGAAGCACCAACTTCAAGGAGCACCAACCCCTAATATAGAACAAACTGCAAAGTGTGCAAGAAGTGATTGCCACTCAATCTGATTTGCACCATTACTCAACATGTCTTCTCTAAATTTGCAATCATATTCAATCCAATCTGCTCATCAATTTCATGATCTGTGCATAATCAAATTACCTGATTCACAATACATTCCCAATGTCTTCCTCTGCATAAAACCCTGATTCAGTTTATCTTTGCATATATTCTTCAAACTTCATAAGAATCAATCTGTATTATAAGTTGTATTCAATTTTCATATTGATTCACATCGATTTTCTTGTGCTCATTGTCACAACCTGAAGAAAATGATTTATCCTTTCATGTTTGAGACCTTTCAATTTCCTTTTCTTCAACTCCCCTACAAATAAAAAAATTAGTTCCAAAAACTCTTCATATTCCTCTGACCCTTTTCTAAGATCCATTTTCCTCTTCTCATAAAATAAAAATCTCTTTATCTTCTCAACAAAATAAGTCTTCAATAAAATCATTCTACCTGTACAAATTTCATTCTCTTCCAATAAAACTTCAAATCAATTTGCAAAGAAGAATTCTCTTTATGAATGATTTTCATCCATCTTTTATCTTCCTCTATAAATATCTTCACCAAAAAATTACATTCAGATTCTCTAAAACCATCTGTATGAGCTCTTAAAAAGATAAAAAATCTTTATACAATATTACATTCCCTAATAAGAAAAAACACTTTCCCTTTTCTTTTAGCACATGAGATGGATTGTAAATAAGAAATAAATCTCTTAAAAAGAAACTCCTTAAAATCTTAACCTGCCCACCTTTTGCTCAAAGCATAATTATAAATTACTTTTTAATGTCATAAAAATGACATAATGAGGGGCCGACCACTTTAGTGGTTTAAAACAAAGTTTCCCAAATGTTTATACAAAGCTTTATTCGAACACCTTTTTGACTTTTTGGTGCTCATGTCATTTTAGCCAAAGACCATCAAATATGCTTATGAAAAATTTTAAACAAAACCAACAATATTCATTTCCCGCTTAGGCTTCATAAGGTTTTTTTTGCCCATACACATATGAATGAGACCGATTTCATCAGTGATAAGGAGAGGAGGGGCTGATAGCCCAATGACACTCTAACCCTTTAGGTTTCCACTTAAGTGGCCCACGACCTTGAGTGATAATAAACCAACTTTCTACAAAACTTTGGTGTCTAACATCTATTCTCCTGATGTGATCACTCTTGATGTTGTGATATGTTCTCTTGATGTTAATCATATTTAAGAAACATTTGAAATGAGAGTCAAACTTCTTCTGAGAAAATGAAACTTTTTGACATCCTGACATAATATCATCTCCATCTTTTTGAAGTAGTTGAAGCAACCAACACAACTAAGATCTTTGTATGAAGAACCTCTTGATTATTACTGATAGAATAAGACTTGGACATTTCCAAACCATCTTCTTTAAGTGATGCCTCGTGTTGGAGCATGAAGAAAGTAACTCCACAAATCAACTCCAAGCAACATTAACTCTGTAGATCAAGACAATATGCACTTCACCAAGCATGGTATACCTTCCAAACATCTTATGAACCACTTACCAAAACATCAAATGAGACTACCATAGCATGAAGCATAACAACATATGAGTGTCCTGATTCTCTCATGGCATGATCATCAAGGCTGACTGAGAACATTGCAAATCCCATTTCCTTCCAACTGTGATAAATGAAGAATAACCATTGTCATGTACACCATAACAATGACTCAACATGAGGATCATAAGTGCACATCATATCAACAACAAGCATGCCTTGAGGCACTCCTAACAACATAGATGAGCACATCCTGAGATGACCACCAAGCATCATGAAATATGGAATGAACACAACTTCTAAGCATACTCTGTCCAAACATACTCTAAATTTCTTGAGATCAACCTCCTGTGGGTAAGACAATCATTTCACACTGCATAACCATGGATGATGAACATTTGTCAACACTTGGCAGACCCAAACAAATCACCTTGTAACTTCACTTACCAAAGGACATATGAAGACACATTGAAGGCCAAACCTGATCAAACAAGTCCTAATGACATGAAACAAATTGAGGACACCTTTTTGACATCAATGACAACCTATCTCCATCAAGGCTCTCTTCAACTTTTAGGGCAAACTGATATGCTTCTTCCAAAGATGCCATCCTTACCAAGCTTAGATCTTCTTGAATGCTCAATCTTAGTCCATTGATGTATCTAGCCACTTTCTCCTTGCTTCACTATGTCTTGTCCTTATAATCATCTTATGAAATTCCTCAGTATACTCCTTCACAGATTTCTCCTTCTATCTTAGGTTTTGTAATCTTTTCAAAAGTTCCAACTCGTAGTCAGCAAGTATGAATTGATTCTTCAATTTTTTCACCATCCTATCCCACCTCGTAATCTTTTCTTTCCCTCTTCTATTTTTTTCCAACTGAACTTCTTTCCACCATATAGTAGCATGTCCTTTCAATCTTGTCTTTGCAAATTTCACCATGATGTAGGAGCATGCAGTGGTGTAATGACAATCTTGCATCACCCAAAAAGAAGTTGATTCAAAATCATTGCATTTGTTTTCATTTCCTTCCATAATTAGTGTTTTGCTTCTATAATCTCTTAAATAATGATGTAGGACTTTCAGTTTTTCCAAACTGCTAAAAATAGCAACCTGCTAGTTTTGGAAAGTTTAACTGCCATTTTAGGAAAGTTTGCATTTGGACATAGATTAAAGTGAAAACTTATAGAAAGATTCATAACTGAAATATAAGACCTTTGGTGAAGGAATCAAGCAAAGAATCATTTGTGAGCTGAAAGATATTAAAGTTTATGTTTTCTGAAAAGCCCCTAAATTTTTTTGAAATGAAATATGAGGCACTAAAACACACCATAACATCCCAAAAAGTTGACAAAAATCCATTTATATATTTCTAGCATGATAGTTCACATCGTGAGTTTTCTGGTGCTTAAAATTGTTCATCAATTAGACACCTAGATCAAAAGTTATGCTTCCCAGAAGTTGACCTACTTTTGGAGGGAGTTGCAAATTTTAAAATTTAGTTGGAGGCTGCCAAAAAGTGCTATTTATGACTATTTTGGGAACCTTGGGCAGTAGTAGAGCTAAGGGGGGAAAGTGTAGAGTCAAGAATAGATAGGAAAACAAAAACCTTAACTTATTTGGGGTTACAAAAGGTAGAAGATTCTAGAACCTGGTGATGTGTAGCTATAGTGTGTTGCAGTCTGTGGAGCATTGATTCCTCTTATTGTAATTGAACTTCTGTAATGCAATGAGTTGTCCATATCAATAAATAAATATTCTATTTTATGTGTGCCATTTCTGTTGTGTATTTTATGATTTACCCCCTTCATCAAGTGGTATTAGAGAAAGGGTTCCTGAGCATGCATAAAGATCATCGACCATGAGGCCGTTTGCACCAAGACCTGAGGTTGTGGGTTTGTTGTGAAGATCAAGATACATCCACGAAGAAATCATATTGGGAGGAATGCTTTGACGAAAGAGGGTTTTAGAGCCCTACAAAGGCAAATCGATGCATTGCAAGAGGAGTTACGAAGAGGCTTTGAGCTGAGAACAAGAGAAGAAAGTGAGGATGAAGCTGAAAATGAGCTATCTGAGGAAGACCAAGAAGTTGCAGGAGATCCTGCAAAAGTTAGGTTGTTGAGGGTCATTTCTAAGATTGGAAAGAGGCCCAGGATCAAAGTTTCTACATATTCTAGAGATTTGAATCTAGAATAGCTTATTGATAAGATCAATGACATGGAGGAGTATTTCGAGTATGAAGATGTGGAGGACCCAGCTTGGGTCAAGTTTGTGAAAAGAAAGTTGAAAGGCCACGCCAGTATTTGGTGGAAGGAGGTCCAATTAGAGACGAATAGAAGAGGAAAAGGAAAGATCACTAGATGGGATTAGATGGTTGAGAAACTGAAGAAGTAGTTCATTCACTTGGACTATGAGATGGAGTTGCTGAAGAAGCTGCAAGGACTAAAGCAGGGTAACAAGTCTGTTAAGGAGTATACAGAAGAGTTTTATAAGATTACTATTAGGATAGGCCATGTAGAGGCCAACAAGGAGAAGGCAACCCATTACATTAATGGGTTAAGGCCAATTATTCAAGAGGAGCTGAGCCTAGTCAGAATGACCACCATAGAAGATGCGTACTAGTTTTCCCTGAAGGTGGAAGAGAAGCTAAATAAAATATTTGATAGCAAGAAAAGGGGAAGAGGTCAAGGTGGAAGGATTGGTGGAAGACCCTATGGAGGCCATAATGAAGATCAAAATAAAAGTGAAGAAGCTAACACCAGTCAAAATTAGAGAGGGGATAATACCTACCGCCCTTATGACCAGAACAATGGTGAGCAAAGAGGAAGAGGAAGAGGTAGACCTGGGCAAGGACCTGGAAGAGGAGGTTTCAGAGGAACCTATTTCCAATGTGGAGAAGGGGGCATCGAGCATACGAGTGTCTGCAACATCAAGGAAGGACAAATAGAAGACCCGAAGGTAATGCACAAGTTGCACATGTAGATAAAGATGTGCAATCTGAGCATTTTGAAGATGTTGAAAGGGGAGAAACCCTAGTTGTTAGAAGAACTTTGTTGAATGAGGAGAAAGAACCCAATCAGAGGAAGAATTTATTCTGCACAAGGTGCAAATCTGAAGGTAAGTGTTGTGATATTATTATTGACAGTGGAAGCACAAACAATCTTGTTTTAGAGGAGATGGTTGACAAGAAAAAGTTGACAAGAAGAAAGCATCCACATCCATATCAGATTGCATGGTTACAAAAGGACCATAGAGCTTTGGTCAATGAGCAGTGTGTAGTGAAGCTCAAGATTGGGGACTACCATGATGAGGTTTTGTGTGATATCATACTGGTGGATGCATGTCATATGATGTTGGGGAGGCGATGGCAGTATGATAGGAGTGTTGTCCATGATGGCCGTGCAAACACATATTCCCTAACAAAGGATGGAGTTTGTCATAAGTTGAAGCCCTTGAAGGAGGTAGAATAAAAGGTATGTAGTATTGTAAGAATTTGCTTGGTAAATGTTAGGAAATTTTTGGAGGGTATGAAGCATAAGCATCATTGCTTTGCATTGATTCCTAAGATTAGTCAAGAGAAATGTGAAGATGTACTAGCAGAAGTTTTAGATATGTTGGAAGAATTTCAAGATATTATCTCTGATAATGTAGTAGAAGATTTACCACCAGTGAGGAAGATAAGTCATCAAATGGATGTGATACCAGAACCCAGTTTGCCAAATAAGACAGCCCACAGAATGACTCCAATAGAGAATGAAGAGTTGAACAGACAAGTTCATGAGTTGTTAAGGAAGGGATTTATAAGAGAGAGCCTAAGTCCATGTGCGGTACCTGCAATACTAGCACCAAAGAAAGATGGAGAGTGGAGAATGTGTACATATTCTTGAGCCATAAATAAGATCACGATCAAGTACAGATTTCCATTGCCAAGAATGGATGATATAATGGATTGTTTGAGTGGAGACAAGTACTTCATGAAGATTTACCTGAAGAGTGGGTATCACCACATCTGAATTAGAGAAGGAGATGAATGGAAGATAGGCTTCAATATAAAGGAGAGTTTGTATGAGTGGTTAATCATGTCATTTGGGCTAACCAATGCACCAAGCACATTCATGCGGCTTGTGAACGAGGTATTGAAAGAATTTTTGGAAAGTTTTGTTATTATTTATTTAGATGATATTTTGATTTTCAGTAAGACTTGGGATGAGCATCTGATGCATATTAGAAGAGTTTTAGAGAAGCTGAGGGAGGAGAAGTTGTTGATTAATCTGAAGAAATGTAGTTTTGCAAAGAAGGAGTTGGTATACCTAGGATTTGTTGTCTTAGAGGAAGGTCTAAAGATGTGTAGACACCTAAAATTGAATTTCTCTGCAAATCAATTTCCCGTATCTTCCCTAACCATCTGTCTATCCCTTGTGATCAATTAATTCATTTGATTTATCACTAGACCTTACAACACTATCCCTCATTAATCAAATAAATATTCCCAATATTTATTTAGTTAAATTGTCCTTTTCCCTAATCCTCATTAATTAGATAAATCATGGTTATCTAATTGATCTAGCCTACTAATTGACCTACCCTAACCTACCCTAGCCTACCTCATCCTAGCCCTAGGATCAATTAAGCAAAACCTCTATTTAATTAGTCCTAACCTCTCATTTGGGTGGTCAAACCTAGTTTAACACCCTTCCCCACATCCCCCAGATTAAAAATTCAAATAAATCACACATCACATTTACTTCTCTTACACATCCCTAACCTCACCCATCCTCATTCATTACCTCTTATCCCCAAATGAATTCTTAATTCATTTCCCATTCCCCAAATGAATTTTTAATTCATTTCCCATTCTTTCACACCCATACCTCATTTATCACCCCTTTTTCTAAAATGAATAAAAGATTTACTTTTATTCCTAGCCCTTGATCTCATCTTTCGATCCTCACCCTCCATCCTCCTTTCAAAAAATCTATAAATGAGACCATCTCCAAGCCATTTGGGAGAGACTTCTTCATGCATCAAACCTCTGCCAAAATCACTCCACAATCTCCTCATCCTAACATCATAATGCCAAAATCATGCCTCATTCCTATCTCCATCTCCATCTAATCCTTTAATCTATCAATCCCCATCTCATCTACATTGTGTTGCAAAAATTGAGCAATCCACATCTACACACTAGTCATGGGTAAAATCTAAGGAGACTAATCAGGTGAAACTCCTTCCCTCTTAGATTTATGAGTCATTATGAAGGTATAATCATGTATTTTTGCATCTGATTTATGTTTTAATCTTCATTTTGTTCTCATTAATCACAAGATGGACCCAGAAAAAGTAAGGGCTATCATTGAATGGCCTATGCCAAGGAGTGCTATGGAGGTACGATCTTTTCATGGTTTGGCAGGTTTTTACATAAAGTTTATCAAAAATTTTAGTAGCATTTGTGCACCCCATCACTGAGACAATGAGAGGGGATAGAAAAGAGTTTAGATGGACTAAATGAGAAAACAAAAGATTTGACACATTGAAGCAGAAAGTTATAGAGCAACCTATTTTGGCACTTCCAGATTTCAATAAGGTATTTCAGGTAGATTGTGATGCTAGTGGTAGTACTATAGGAGTTGTTTTGAGTCAAGAAGGTAAGCCCATTGCCTATTTTAGTGAGAAGCTTAATGATGCCAAGAAAAAGCATTATGTTTATGATCAGGAATTTTATGCTATAGTTCAGGCTTTGAGGAAATGGAGACATTATTTGTTACCAAAAGAGTTTGTTTTATATACTGATCATTAAGCTTTACAATATCTTAATAGTCAAGGAAAGTTGAATCAAAGGCACTTAAAATGGGTTGAGTTTTTACAGAGTTATACTTTTGTTTTGAATCATAGGAGTGGGAAGTCCAACAGAGTTGTAGATGCCTTGAGCAAAAGGCAAAATTTGTTGATAGAAATGAAGATAGAGGTTGTTGGGTTTGATGAGCTCAAGAGTTTGTATCTAGAAGATCTAGATTTTATAGAAGCTTGGAAAGCTTGTCTAGAACCTATTACTTTGGACATGACAAAATGGTTGGATTTCATAATCCAAGATGGCATGTTGTTTAAAGGAAACCGATTGTGCATTCCGAGGAGTTTCATGAGAGAAAACCTGATTAAGGAGAAGCATAGTGGAGGATTGGCTGGACACTTTGGTCGAGATAAGACCATTGCTATTGTTGGTGAAAATTATTATTGGCCATAGTTGCAGTAGGATGTGAGGAAATTTGTGCAGACCTGTAGAGTATGTCAGATGGCAAAAGGAGCAAGTCAGAATATACATCTATATTAGCCACTACTTGTACCAAAGAAGCCATGGGATGATATTAGTATGGATTTTGTTTTTGGTTTACCAAGGACATAGAGAGGACATGATTCCATGTTTTTTGTCGTGAACTGATTCTTGAAAATGGCATATTTTATTCCTTGCAAGAAGACTAATGATGATGTTCATATTGCAGAGTTATTTTTCAGGGAGGTGGTGAGATTACACGGTCTACCAAAGAGCATAGTTTCAAATCGAGATACCAAGTTTGTTGGTTATTTCTAGAGGACATTGTGGAAGAAGTTGAAGATAGATTTGAAGTTTAGTTCTGCACACCATCCACAGACTGATGGATAGATGGAAGTGGTGAATAGTAGTTTGGGTAACCTGCTACGATGCTTAGTAGGAGATAAGCCCAAGGGATAGGATTTGATTTTACCACAGGCAGAATTTGCTTACAACAATTCTGTTAATAGGAGTACTGGTAAATCACCATTTTAGATTGTATATGGCAATAGCCCAAGAAATGCTTCTAAGGAAGCTGGCCAAAGGAGAAAAGACAAGTGTCAAAGCTAAAGACTTTGCAGAACATCTGAAGAATTTGCATGAAGAGGTGAGAAAGTACATTAATAAGATGAATATTTAGTACAAGGCTAAGGTAGATCAAAAGAGAAGATATAAGGAGTTCTAGGTAGGAGATGAAGTCATGGCTCACTTGAGAAAAGAAAGGTTCCCAATTGGAACATACAATAAGTTGAAAATGAAGAAATCTGGACCGTGCAGAATCCTAAACAAGCATGATTCAGGAAATGCATATGAGGTAGAGCTGCCAAGAAAGATCAATATTTCTCCTATTTTCAATATTGTTGATTTATCGGAATATCATGAAGGTGGAACAGAGGATGGACCAACAGAAGAACAGTAGAGTATTCTGGCATCTACTTCAACGGAGGAGATAGAAGAGATCTTGGATAGTCGTGTGGGAAGAAGTACTCAGAATAGGTAATATGAAGAATATCTGGTGAAATAGAAAGGAAGGCCTATTGAAGATTCTTCTTGGTTGTCTAAGGCACAGGTTGACCATTTCGGTTTTCCTCAAACAAACACCTGAGACGTGACAGGGTCACTTCCCAAATTACCTTGGGTGTCTAATGCAGGAGCATCTAGTGGTGTAAGGGCAATCTTACATCACCCAAAAAAAGTTGATTCAAAAGAATTGTAGTTGTTTTCATTTCCTTCCATAATTAGTGTTTTTGGTTCCATAATCTCTTGAATAATGATGTAGGACTTTTAGTTTTTCCAAACTGTTAAAAATAACAACATGCTAGTTTTAGAAAGTGTAACTGCCATTTTAGGAAAGTTTGCATTTGGGCATGGATTGAAGTGAAAACTTAAAAAAAGATTTATAAATGAAATATAAGACCTTTGCTAAAGGAATTAGGCAAAGATCATTTGTGAGATGAAAGATATTAAAGTTTTTGTTTTCTAAAAAGCCCCTAAATTTTTTTGAAATGGAATATGAGGCACTCAAACATCCAATAACATCCTAAAAAGTTGATAGAAATTTATTTATAAATTTTTAGCATGATAGTTCACATTGCAATCTTTTCGGCGCTTAAAACGGTTTGTCAATCTGACACCCAGATCAAAAGTTATGCTTCTCGAAAGTTGACCTACTTTTGGAGGGAGTTGCAAATTTTAAAATTTAGCTAGAGGCCGCCAAAAAGTGTTATTTATGACTATTTTGGTAACCTTGGGTGGTAGTAGAGTTAAGGGGGGAAATTGTAGAGTCAAGAATAGATAGGAAAACAGAAACCCTAACTAGTTTGGGATTATAGAAGGTAGAAGATTCTAGAGCCTAGTGATGTGTAGCTATAGTGTGTTGCAGCCAATGGAGGATTGATTCCTCTTATTGTAATTGAGCTTTTGTAATGTAATGAGTTGTCCAAATCAATAAAGAAATATTCTATTTTCTGTGTGTCATTTATGTTGTTGTGTACCCCCTTCATCACACCTTCCCTGAATCTTCAATCTCTACATACTCAAAGTATTCTTCCATGTCATTTATCTAGTCAATCAACTCTTCAGGGTTCAAATTACCAGTATAATTCGGCACATCAACTCTAGGTCTTTTCCCAATCTTTAAAATAGCTTGCAACATCTTTACTTGATCTAATTCTTCTTCTTCATCATCTCCTAGGGTTTCACCAATTTGTTCGACGGATTGAAATTCTTTTTCATCATCACTTTCAACATTAGGTCTTGGTGTCAATCCTCTTTGTTTATCTTCTTCAACAACATCCAATCAAATTTACATCATTTTCATCATCTCCATCATCTCATCCATTCTACTAGCCATTGTTACAATAGCAACAACTCTCCTTGGTGGCATTCTTCCTAGGATCAAGTGTAAACTACCTCAAGTTTGACAATCAGGCTACAAGGTGACAACTACCTCACAATCAGCGATCGGTTGCGACACAAGTAACCTGCTTCAATTCGATGATCTATCCATAGCAAGATCTTACAGAATTCCTTCACGAACTTCTTTCAACTCACTCCCAAAGAATAAAACTTTTGCTCTAATACCACTTGGTGCAGTCATGGTAGGAGGGTTCACAGAATGAACTATCCAGGCTATACAACAAGAGTAAACACAATGGAAACAACTCAAAGATATGAAACAAACACATATTCAGTCATTCAATATATAATAGAATTCAAATACAATCTGGCTAGCATCATGCGGGCTTAAAAGTAGGGATTCAAAAGCCTGATTATAGAATAACAAAATATGCGCAAGATATAGCTTTGAAGCTCCTTTGCACCAAATCTAAACTAAGTATTATGAATCAATTGCTAACTTCTTACCTAGGGATCTATTACATCTTTATATATCATCTCTAATACAAATGATTCCTCTATATCAGCCAAAGAAGGTCACAAACTCCAATGAAGAGTTGTAATGTGTGTACACGGATAGGTCGGACCTAATCCTGTGGAACACCTTCGCAAATAAATGGAATGATGTGCAGATCTTAGGGAAGGTCGGCCATGAACCAAGGACCATTGAACAAAGTGTCATTAGGCTCCACAAGTCAAGGAATGCTCTGCAAGTCTTCTCCTTTAGCTAATTATCAGAGTCTGTCAGGATGCTCTGTTCTAATAAAATAGTCGATCTTCTGATAGCGATATCCTTCCGATACTTAACCCAAATGCTCTGAATTTTGGATATGATGTAGATGAATGAATCTAGATGCTAAGTCTACCTCTGCAAGATGTGAAATGTAACTACAGAAAAATGTGGACCAAAATATAGAAACTGCTACTGACTAAACTGGAAAACGAAAGGAAACAAACTGAAATGCAAACTAACTAAACTGCAAATGTTTTTGGTTGATGCAAGATTTCTCTTGAACCAGGGATGCTCCTACATTAGATATGTAGAAGCAAAATTACATAAATATCTACATCATCTGGTTAAATGCAGTAGGATTTAACCTTGTTTGTTAGGAATTTACATAAAGTAGATGAAATAAAGCTTATCCAGATATAAATTCCTCTAAGTTAGAAATGTAAGGCCCCTGAATAGAAAATAGCAATGCACATCAAACCACTGAGTAACGTCAGATGTTTATGAACTAATCCATGGAGACTTGGGATCATGAATTCTTTAAAACTCATCGTATCTTTCAAGATGATAAAGGTTTGATTTGCATTTCTTTATCTATGTTTGTATATGACTAACATCATGATCAACAACTCCTTAAGGGAGTTCTTGGAGAAATAAAAAGAAGCTCAAATTTTGACTACTCCTAAGCTTCTGCAAGGACCTATCAACCTTGCTGCAATGTCCCCTCTGCAGAAGCTAAGACTTGGAACATTTTTTCAAGCTACTACACAAGAAGAGATATTGAAATCCCATCTGGAAGTGTTTAGAGGAAAATTGGATTTGTTAATGTTTTAGTGTTTTCATGCTTAAATCCTCCTCTCCACTATACATTCAAGGATCTAGGGTCGAGTGGCGAGCACTAGCATACCCTAGGTTGCTTGTGAGATGTAGGGAAATTTGGATTAGGGAATTTAATTATCAATTTTCCTTCTCCTATGCTCAATTGACCATTAAAACTCTAATTATGCAAATACGACGACAAATTAATGAATAATGGAAAAAGCTCTTGCGGATAGGAGTAAAATACCAAATCGCAGAGTACCTATTTTCAGGGCTCTAAAGTGGAATAGTCAGGGACACTGGAGTGGGCGTCCTAGTCCAAGGTATGAGTTTCTTTGCAGGATCCAGACCTCTTTCCAACACTGATTAGCCCTGTAACTTCTCTTTCTAGAAATTTATCTACAGAGGACACTAGAGCGAGAACCCAAGTCCTGGAAATGCTCCTGTGTCCTATTTTTCTTCATATCCCAAATCCTTGATGCCTACCAATCCTTCCTGCAACTTCACTTTTCCCAAATGTGACACCTATAACCTGCAATCACAAGACTTGGTTTGGGGGTTATGGTGTTTAGAGGCTTGCCTCAGTCAAGCCCTAGAGGACACTTAAGTCTCTGAACACTGTTGTTAGATAGAGAGTGCATGCCCTTGTGAGGCAAAGGAAAAAACAAAAGGAATCAATGATGAAAACACAATATTATGTCACCTTGTAGTGAAGTTCTCATGGGAGGAAGATGCTCTTCATTCCATGAGGAAATTGATGCTCAAATCTGCAAATATCAACACACAAAACACACAAGTCTATTCTTGCAACATAATGAAAGCCTTGAATCACCTTAAGAGCACAATAGACTGCTAGTAATCATCTAGTTGAAATCTACTTTACAAATGAATGCCTAAGCATGCTTTTATATGCAACTACAAACACTCCCGCCAAGATTTCAAAAATCAAAACTTACTGTGTTGGCAAAAGGACCAAATAACGGTCATAAACTGACACTTAAATTTTGGGCCTGACCCAAAATAAGGCAGGACTAGGGCACAGGCACCCAAGTCCTCCTCCCTATTTTAGGCAGGGTTAAGGTCAAGGGGTCCTCCTAGGTCCACTTTGCCATGAAACCTAGCCTCATTCCATCGAGATGCCAAAATATGAACTAAGATGTCCTAAATGCATGCTAAAGACCCAAGAGCTAAACCTTATGAGGGAAAAGCCTCCAAGGGGACATTTTTTGATGTTACATTTAGCCCCCACTTTAATGTATGTATAAACATGAGGCCAATACATGCATTAAAGTAAGGTCACAAACACAACAAACATGCCAAGCACAGAGAAGACACACCAATCATATAGGAGATAGTAACAGGCACACAAAACATGGAGAAGATAGTTATAGTCACATAGAACATGGAGAATATAGTCAATGCATAGAAGACACATTAGTGCATGGAAGACAGAAATGATATCTTTTCTTTTCTTTTTCTCATATATATGAAATGCAAATGCAAGTACTGGAAAGTAAACAAACCTCCCATAATACAGGATGCACTACCTTAGGGCACATGTTTCTATATATATGGGGCAATACACACGCAAGCCACACAAAACCTCCCAAAATGTAGGAAGCACTACTTGAGGGTGCTGGTCTCTGCATATGGGGCAACAAACATGCCACACAAAACAAGCACACCAAAACACACACATTTGAAGACACGGAGAAAACACGACAGACAAGCGATGGAGTATACCTATTTCTAGGTCCAATACCATCTTAGACACATTATAGGCACACACTGACGATTGGGCTTCGCCACAACAATCGCCAAAAACATGCTTAAGAGTTGATTTAGTCACAGAACCGCTCCCTGCCTCTGTAGAGGACTTTTGAAAATGATAGGATGATACAATCTACTCTGAGAAATACACCATCCCCGCCTTTGCAGAGGGCTTAAGATAAAAAGGATATGCATGAGGGCTTACATGATTGATTGGTTGACTGCAAACAAACTCAGGATGGATGATGCACTACTCTGGGGCACAAGTCTTTGCATCTGAGGTCAAACACATTGCTAACATCTATAACAAACAACTTACCTTATATATGCCCCCACCTTAAGGTGGTTGATATCAGTTATCAATATCAAGCACATTAAGGTAGGAAGAAAACACACAAGGGAACACCAACTTTTGCAAATCCCATGGCCCCTGGAGGTGACATGTACTTTACAATCGCCAAATATTCCCACAAACACATCCCTACAAGAAACATGTTAGTGTCTACAACATCATGATAAACAACAACATCAATGCATATGATTAACCATACAAAGAGCCAAGGTTATACCATGAATTCAAAGTTCAAGGATAACCGTTGGGCTATATCATGAAGCTCTCTAAATCAAGTACCACCAAGGCTAGATTTAAAGGCAAATAAAGGTGCATAGAGTAGTAGTATTGTTAAGGTTTGTAAATACAATAGAAACATCATAAAATTCACTACAGGGAAAGCCCAAGTGCTTCCACTAGCCAAGCATCAAATAAGATATACAACCCCATCGTCATGTTAGGAACTAAGTCCATTTTTTGATTGCTCTAGAAAGGGACACTAGGTCCAGATCAGTATAAATGTTTGTCATCATCCACCCACTAGATAGAAACACTAGAGGAAGGGAAACAATAAATAAGAGAGGATAAACAAGTGTCTTAGGGACAGTCACATAGGAGGGTGCCCCTAGGTCACCAACTGCGACGCTATGTCCGTAAGACACAACACACAACAATGAAATCTAAGAGAGAGGCAATATAGAAGAATGATAATACAAATAAAAGAAGGTCACAACAGAGACGGTCTCTTGGTAGCCCAAACCTTACGAGAGAATCCGAGGTCATTCCAAGAGGCCTAGACAACATATAACACATCACGGGGGAAGCACATCACGAGAGAAATATAGGGTTAGAGATACTTACATGTAGGGTCTTCATGCTAGAAGTCATCAAAAATCATTCTCTTTCCAATTGCAAACATAAGGTACTATTACCAAGTTTTTGTAATTATTCTTTTGTTCATTCTTAAATGCTTCTTTGTTTGACTCAATGTTAGGTGGAATGTTTTCTTGTTGAAGTTCATTATTACACATACTTAGTATCCTCTTAGGTGGTGGAAGAAGTAAATTATTTTGAGTGATCTCAACATCCATCCTTGAAGGAGTTAATGTGAGAGGATTTTCCTCATCCACTAGTGCTACATCCTTAGTGATGTTCAAATGACTTGAATAATCAAACAAAGGAGGGACATTAAAGGTCTTCTCTTCCTTAGTGAAATCCAAGGTATGTGGACAGTCAACTAAAGGAAGAAGGTTGGTGGGATGATCCACAGAGGTAGGAATTTGATTATTGTTAAATGAATGCTCATATTCTATCCATGGAATGCTCCTTGTTAGAGGGAGTTCTTCATTCACTAATGCTTCATCTTGGCCAGGGAGAGCAGTGGAATTACTAAAGCTATCCCTAGTCTTCTCATCTAAGGTTCTTGAATGCTCTATGGAATCATTATCAACATTTTCATGAGTATTCCTAGAGATGAATTTAGTTAAAAATTCTAAGATCAAAGGATATGCTCCTATGAATAGTGTGAAGCTATTAAAATTATGTGTATAACAAAGTAATTGCAACTCATATGCAGAACATATAGAAGTGTCAATACCACTGATATAAGCTATGTGTTCTAGAATATGAGGATTCTCATTAGTGAAATTAGAGAAATTTTAAAAATCTAGGATATACTCGTGCAAAGATTTCAGAGATGAATAACATGAAGATGCCATAATGAAATGAAAAAGTAGTTTTTAACAATTTTCCAAGAGTATGCAAAAGACAAGTGAAAACCATATGCAAAAATGATCTTAAAATGCTTGATTTTTTGTACTTTTTTTAATGTAAATATATGAAAGAAAAGGTGTTGTAAGGAAATTGATTAGGGGCATAAAATAATATGTTTGATATTAGTCCAATACAGAAATAAGATCCTTTACAACACACTTTTGATGCAAATCTAAGATGATGCCAAGTCAGATTATAATGAAAATATGTCAAAATAAGCACCTTTTCACCAAAATTCAAATGCAAAAGAGCATGAAAAAGAGTGTTGTGAGGAATATGATGATGGATAGAAAATAATATCAGTAATAACAGCCACCTCAATCCATAAAATTTTTCAGAACACGCTTGGAGTGCAAACTAGGTCAAACCCTAGGGCAAAAATAGTCAAAATGTGTAGTTTTTTTTTTTGCAAAATTTTCACTACAAGAGCCTGATAAAAGGGTGTTGTGAAGCTTTTTATGAGGGGAAAAAAATGATTACCCTAATAACAGAAAATTAGTGTGAAAATATAATTCACAACATGCCTATGGTACAAGTTTATAGAGTCGATAAGGCCAAATTTAGTGAAAATCGTTGTTTTTGAAGCCCTAGGTTTGAGATCTTGGGACAAAATGCAATGCAAATGTTTTGAAGTCTGATTTATCATGTAAATTAAATACTCTCATATATGAAAATGATTTTCAAGCCTTTTTATGCAAAATGCTAATGAAATTGCATGAAAATTGCTAGTTTTTTGTTGAAATTTTCTATGCAAAAATGCAAATATTTTAAATCTAAATGTAAATTTACACTAAAATGCAAGACTATAGACAAATGTTAATTTGAATGAGCCTCTAAAATCAGTAGAAAAATATGAGAAAAGATTTTTCCTACTAACCCTAGATTTTAGAATTACTAGGTTATATGAAAATTGTAAAAATTTCTACAAAAATCTAGCAAATTAATAATGAAAATGCAATGCAAATTTTTGAATTTTTGGATTTTTCTATAGTTTATATCAGATCTGATGCAAAAATCATGAATTAGGAAAATTTAGAAAGAATTGATGCAATTTAGTAAGCCAAACAATGCAATTTTTTTGTATTTTCCAAATTTTTCATTTTTTTATTTTTGAATTTTTCTCAATGCAATAAAATGAATGACTATATGAATGAATGAAATCAATCCAAATCTAAAGTCACACACTCAACAAGTTGCAATTTAATTCCAAAAACACGGGTTCACCAAAATGTTTAGATGGAAAATTAGATTTGTTAATGTTTTAGTGTTTTGATGTTTAAATCCTCCTCTCCACTATACATTCAAGGATCTAGGGTCAAGTGTCAAACACTATCATACCCTAGGTCACTTGTGAAATGTAGAGAAACTTGGATTAGGGAATTTAATTATCAATTTTCCTTCTCATATGCTTAATTGACCATTAAAACCCTAATTATGCAAATACATATATAAATTGTAGAATAATGGAAAAAGCTCTTGCAAACAGAAGTAAATTACCAAATCACAAAGTACCTATTTTCGGGGCTCTGAAGCAAAACAATTAGGGGCACTGGAGCATGTGCCCTAGTCCAAGGTACCAATTTCTTCACAGGATCTGGACCTCCTTCCAACACTGATCAGCCCTGTAACTTCTCTTTCTAGAAATTTTTCTGCAGAGGACACTAGAGAGAGCACCCATGTCCTGGAAATGCTCATGTGTCTTGCTTTTTTTAGATCTCGAATCCTTGATGCCTACCAATCCTTCCTGCAACTTCACTTTTCCCAAATATGACACCTATAACCTGCAATCACCAGACTTGGTTTGGGGGTTGTGGTGTTTAGAGGCTTGCCTCAGTCAAGCCCCAGAGGACACTTAAGTGTCCAAACACTATTGTCAGATAGAGAGTGCATGCCCTTGTGAGGAAGAGGCAAAAACCAAAGGAATCAATGATGAAAACACAATATTATGTCACCTTGTAGTGAAGATCTCATGGGAGGAAGATGCTCTTCATTCCATGAGTAAATTGATGCTCAAATCTACAAATATCAACACATAAAACACAAAAGTCTACTCTTGCAACACAATGAAAGCCTTGAATCACCTTGAGAGCATAATAGCTTTCTAGTAATCATCTAGTTGAAATATACTTTACAATGAATGCCTAAGCATGCTTTTATATGCAACTACAAACACTCCTACCAAGATTTCAAAAATCAAAACTTACCGTGTTGGTAAAAGGACCAAATAACGGTCATAAATCGACACTTAAATTTTGGCCTTGACCCAAAATAGGGTAGGACTAGGGTGTGGGCGCCCAAGTCCTCCTACCTATTTTGGGTAGGGTTAAGGTCAAGGGGTCCTCCTAGGTCCACTTTTCAATGAAACCTAGGTCTCATTCCATCGGGATGCCAAAATATGAACTAAGATGTCCTAAATGCATGCTAAAGACCAGGAGCTAAACCTTATGAGGGAAAAGCCCCCAAGGGGACATTTTTCGACATTAGAGGAAGATAGTGAGTTACTTGGTGAAGCAATAAATATTTTTAAAAATATCTTACCCAGAGTTTAGAGAGATAGAATACTCTCTCCCATAGCTCAAATGAAAAGGCTTATGGAGTCCATGAATTTCCATTTTAATATTTTGAGAAAGCTATTGATAAAAAGGTATGAGCTGAAATCGACAGTAAGAGATTAGTTGAGATAAAGGATAAAGCCTCTCAAGATAAAATTTTGTTAGACAAAAGTATAGAATATGCATAGTTAGCTCTTAAAAAAGATAATGAATTATATCAATTTTGTCTTACATGGCTAGTTAAGACTAAGGATATAAAAGATAAAATAGATAAATGAGAAGCTTAGATAATGAAGATATCCAAATCTTACAATCTGACAAAAGATGCTATTGATAATCAGAGGGCTCAAGTTGAAACCATTCATTCTAATATACATAAGTTGTAGACACATAGGAATATGATAAAGAATAGAATGGGTCAGCTCCGGGAGGTAGCAAGTTTTAAAATTGCATCTCTTTAACTAAATTAATAGTAGCAGCAGACAAGACAAGATAGATCACTAAACCCCCTGACATAATGAAGAAAGTAGAAGATTTGGTGTGCTAGATTAATGGGAACATACTAATTTTGAGTGATGCCAAGACTAGCTGGGATGAAGAATTGGTGCAACTAAAATAATCTATAAAAATGTGCTCCCAGAACAACAACAGTAAGCATTTTTTATATCACTTGTATATATGCGGTAAAGTAGAAAAATAGTGTTTGAAATTTTTGGCAACTTCTACATATACTGTATTATACACCTTTGCCATTGATGTCAAAGGGGGAGAAGAAAATGGGATTTTTTTTTGAAAAACAATAAAAGAAGCATGAAGATAGGGGGAGCCGTGTATAAAGAGATAGGTAGAATTGTAACAGTTTTTCACATCAAGTGTTTCCATAAATGCCAAAGGGGGAGATTGTTGGCAACTTGTGTATAATTTTTGAATATGTTTTCATTGATGGAAATAAGCAAAGGAGCAAGATTGGAACAATTTTTTGGTCTAGAGAAGAAGACTTAGCCATTTTGGTTAAGTGTTGGCAGTGCACAAGAGACAGTGACAGAGTGGTAGTATAATGATTGACATTGATCCATAGTTGGAGATCTGATCATGTGGATCTGGTATGTTATTTGTATTCCTTTGATGATCCTATATCCAAGCATTTATCTCCTCACAAGTATCAGAAGCATACACTCTAACACACTAAGTCTAGAAAGATAGAGTACATTGTGATTCAGAGTAGAACACTCAATTGTTTTGGTATGCATTCCTCTGTTGTTATATATTTGGTTATGCAATTTTTAGGTGTTGTAAACACATGTTTGAAGTATCCAAATCTAGAGTTACAAGTTCTGAGTTTCACTGGAGAGTTAGTTATGAATGCCTAAGTGTTGCTACTTGGTATGGTGCAGTTTGACTATGATAGGGCATGTGTTCTAGTTGTCCACATTCTACCACAAAAGATTATTTTGCCTTGCAATTCTAAAGGTGTGATCTATGACATGAGAAGAGTCTCTTATATATATTTGAGCAAGTCTTATGGTGCACAGTGGAAGATGTTGTTTGACAGTTGAGTTGAACTAGTGAATAATATGTGGATGAGGCCGACATGATAGTATGATGTGTGCGGTAAGTTTTGGTGTTTGGAACTTAATCCTAAGTGGTAAAATAGTTGAGGCTGACATGTGTTAAGGTATTTTAAATATTATTTAAGTCAAATATAGATTGTGGAGAATGTATTTGGCTAACAGAGTACATAATGTATGACTACACGGTACACTTCATTAGGCTGACCTAATATGAAGTTTTTGTTTGTTGCAAATATAAATGAGTTTGAATTTCATGTTTGAGATAAGATCAGCGAACATGTGTATGATGAACATGTGAAAGTGCAGAGAAGGTGACAAGAGTAGAAGAAGAGAGATCTTTTCTAATGTAAAAGTAAAGTAGAGAAACAGAGTAGTCAATATGAAGAGTTTTGAGATAGTATTTTGAACATACATTTGAGCTGCATTCATGCATGTGTAGATGCAATCTGAGTAGTTCATTTTGGTAGTGAACCATCTCCATTCTTCTTTATTTCTCTAGGCAGTGAGCCTTCTTACAATGAGTACTTCTTTTGGGTAGTGAGCCCTAAGGTATCAAGCCTTTAATGTGATTTGGTATTGTTCCTACATAATATATTCTGAGCTAACACTCACCATGGTTTTTCCCAGTTTTGGGATTTCCATGTAAAAATTTTGGTGTTCATGTGTGATGGTTTGTGGTTGTTTCTTCTATGTCTAATTTGCTTTATTATTTCATGTGGTAAATGGATTATTAGTTTAATAAACAAGAAGTTTAATACAGTATTGATTCACCCCCCCTCTCAGTACTTTAGGTGTTCGACAATTTATTGATGATTTCTCTAGAATGATATGAGTCACTTTTCTTAAGGAAAAATTAGATGCTCTAGATACATTTTGATATAGAGCATGTTAGAATCACTAAAAAAACTCAACCTAATCACCTTTTGAGTCTAGAACCATCAAACAATAGCCATTCCTTCTTAACTATCCCCTTATCCTAGTAGCCCTTCAAAAGTGATTTTTCAAACCTAATTTTCTGAGGAAGACTCAAACCTAAAACCTAAACACCATTTCTAATACCATTTTGTTTGTTTGATAACATATCAAGATTTGGGATGTGGTTGTTTTGGAACAACACCCTCAACAATTCATTGTCATGTTGTAACTAGGCCTAATTAGGCCTCTTTTTCAAAGCAAGTCTAAGAAAATCAAAACCCTACTTTAGGACACTCTACACATTGCATGGAGTCTAAATCTACCAATTTTATCCATTGGGACAATACATAGATCACCCTTCTTCAAAACCCTATCTCAACCTACTCAAACAAGCCTAATACAAGGAGATATTAGGCTAGGGCTTCTTGAAAACCTGCCTTATCACCATCCCCTACTCCTAAAAACACTAGATACACAAAAAACAACTTTAATACTTCCATTCCACTAATTTTTGTAATTTTCCACCTATGGAATGGCTCAAAATTCCATTTTTTTCTCTCAAACCCTAGCTACCTAGGTTTATAGGTAGTTTTTACAAACTAAGCTCTAACTTTCTCCAACCCTAATGAAAATTGACCAACTAGGATTGAATGAAACCTAGGTCATAGCTCCATAACATGTACATTATTTCAGTTCATGAATGTACTGTACTGGGTCGTACCACATCCTAGAATAATAGAAAACAATGAAAAAATGTAGAAATAGCAGTATATCTTTCTTGATTTTCCTCCAAAACATCTCCAAAACATCTCCAAAACATAGCTTCAAACTATTTCAGACATATTTACATGATGTTTTTCAGAAACCAATAGTTTCCATTGACGTTTCAAGTTTTCGACTCTTCAACTTCCCTAAAACACACCAAAAATGGCACTTTTGTAGCTTTTTAACTTTCCTAAACTAACCCCATGAGATTAAAACATATGACATGGTCTTATTTGACCTTATTACACCAAAATTGGACTTAACAACACAAAACTCAACATTTGACCCCTATTTACAATATACACCTAGGTGCCCTTGTACCATACACCCAGGGAGAAAATAATCTCAATGTCCACTTGAGATCAGCTCTTGAACTATTTTGTCATGCTTCTTGATATCATCTTCTATCATCTAGGTGACATCCTCCATTGGTAGACCTTGTGGTGTAGTCATGGTAGGAAGGTTCATAGCATGAACTATCTGGACCGTGCGACAAGAGTAAACACAATGGAAATAACACAAAGAATTAGAACAAATGCATATTCAATCATTTAGTATATCATAGAATTCAAATACAGATTGGCTGGAAACATGTGGGCTTACAATTAGGGCTCACATGCCTGATTAAATACATGCGCAAGATAAAGCTTTGAAGCTCCTTTGCCAGAAAATGAATAAGATATCTATCTAGAACTTATGAACTTATGAACTACTTTCCTAAGGATCTATTATATCAATATATATCATCTCCGGAATAATAGATATTTCCACATTGGCCAAGGAATGTCACAAACTCCAATGAAGAGCTATAATGTGTATATTGATGTAGGAGCATCCTTGGTTCAAGAGAAATCTTGGATCAACCAAAAACATTTACATTTCAGTTTGTTTGTAGTTTAGTTTGTTTCTTTTCATTTTCAAGTTCAATTCGTGCAATTCAATCAAAAGCAGATTATGTATTTTAGTCTAATAGCATTTTCAGACCTTGTGGAGCTGGACTTACCATCTACATTCATTCATCTACATCATATCCATAATTCAGAGATTTGCACTTCAATATCAGAAAGATATCGTTATCAGAAGCTTGACTGTTTCTTAGAACAGAGCATCCGGATAATCATAGACAACCAGCTGAAGGAGAAACTTGTGGAAGCATTTCCTGATATGTGGAGCCTAATGACACATCATTCAATGATCCTTGGTTCATGGGTAGCCTTCCTTGGAGATCCACATATCATTCCATTCATTTTCTAGAAGTGTTCTATGAATTTAGGTCCGACCTATCTATGTACACACGTTACATCTCTCCTTTGGAATTTGTGATCTTCCTTGGTTGACGCAGAGGAATCTATTGGTCTGGAGATGATATATATTGATGTAATAGATCCTTAGGAAATAAATTCATATAGTTCTCATGATTTATAAGACTGATAGTTTAGATTTTGTACGAAGGAGCTTCAAAGCTTTATCTTGTGCATGTATGTAATCAGGCCTATGAGCCCTAATTGTAAGCCCGTGTGTTGCTGGCTGATCTCTATTTGAATTCTAGGATATACTGAATGATTGAATATGCATTTGTTCTATTTCTTTGAGTTATTTCTATTGTGTTTACTCTTGTTGCATGGTCCAGATAGTTCACTCTGTGAACCCTCCTACTGTGACTGCACCAAGTGGTATCAGAGCGAAAGTTTGAATCTTTGGGAGTGAGTTGAGTGAAGTTGGCAAGGGAATTCTATAATATCTTGTTGTGGATAGATCACCAAATTAAGGAAGGTTACTTGTGTCACAACTGATCACTGATTGTGAGGTAGTTGTCACCTTGTAGCTCGATTGCCAAAATTGAGGCAGTTTGCACTTGATCCTAGGAAGAATGCCCTCGAGGAGAGTTGCTGCTATTGGAACAATGGATGGTAGAATGGATGAGATGATGGAGATGATGAGAACAATGTGAATTTGATTGGATGTTGTTGAATAAGATAGGCAAAGAGGATTGACACTGAGACCTAATGTTGAAAGTGAGGATGAAGAAGAATTTCAATTTGTTGAACAAACTGGCAAAACCCTAGGAGGTGATGAAGAGGAAGAATCAGATCAAGTAAAGATGTTGCAATCTATTTCAAAGATTAGAAAAAGACCTAGAGCTAATGTGCTAAACTAAACTAGTAATTTGAACCCTGAAGATTTGATTGACTAGATAAATGACATGGAAGAATAATTTGATTATGAAGAAGTTGAAGATCTGGAGAAGGCGAAATTTGCAAAGACAAAGTTGAAAGGACATGCTACTATATGGTGGAAAGAAATTCAATTGGAAAGAAATAGAAGAGGGAAAGAAAAGATTAAAAATAGGAAAGGATGGTGACAAAGTTGAAGAATCAATTTATACCTTCTGGCTATGAGTTGGAGCTATTGAAGAGATTGCAAAACCTGAGACAAAAGGAGAAATTTGTGAAGGAGTGTACTAAAGAATTTCACAAGATGATCATAAGAATAGGACATAGTGAAGCAAACAAGGAGAAAGTGGCTTGATACATCAATGGACTAAGATTAAATATTCAAGAGGAGCTAAGCTTGGTAAGGATGACATCTCTGGAAGAAGCATATCACTTTGCCCTGAAGGTTGAAGAGAAGCTAAATAAGAGACATTATCAAAGACAGAGAGGCAGAGTAGGTAAATTTCAGAGAGGCAAAACATTTTTTGGAGGAGATAGATCATATCTGGAGAAGAACAAGTTTGACAGCACATTTAAGAAGGATGATAGAGATAACAATGCTTGCCAGAGGGATGACAAAAAATTTTACCAGAGAGGAAATCCTAGTGTATACTGGAATGAAGGATAGAAAAGAGAAGGAAGAGGATTTGATAAAAGAACATTCAGAGGTACTTGTTTCAAGTGTGGAAGTGAAGGACATAAAGCATTTGATTGTAATCAGGGTAATACAAGAAAGAGGATAAAAAATAGTGGAAGAGCAGCCTATGTTGAAGAAGAACCTGTTGAACTGAGTGATCCTTATTCAGTTGGTAAACTAGAGAAAGGAGAATAATTGGTGATGAGGAGAGCACTCTTTCAAACAGAGACAAATGAGGAACCACCGCAGAAGAAAAGTTTGTTCAGGAATAGATGCAAATCAGGAGGTAAGTGTTGTAAAGTTGTAATTGATAGTGGTAGTTCAAATAACCTAGTTTCAGAGAAGATGGTGACTAAGCTGAAGTTGGAAAGATTGAAACACCCTAAACCATATCAGATAGCATGGATTCAGGATGATCATAAGGTACTAGTGAGTGAACAATATTTGGTGAAATTTCATATTGGATCTTATCATGATGAAGTCTTGTGTGATATTATGCCTATGGATGTATGTCATATCTTGTTGGGTAGACCTTGGAAGTATGATAGAAAAGCTATACATGATGCGAGAAAGAATAATTACACTATAACATCAAATGGAAAGAGAATTACTTTGATTCCTTTAGAGGATGATCCTAAGAGTGAATTATGTGGAAATGCTAGAATCTATTTGGTAGATGGAAGAAAATTTCTGGACGGTTTGAGACATCAGAATATGTGCTATGCCTTGATTCCTAAGAAGCCTGAAACATTGAAGAAAGGGACTAAAGCATCAGAACCAAAGGAGATAAGAGAGTTGCTGATAGAATATGAGGACATCATATTAGATAATGTTCCTAAAGGATTACCACCTATAATGAGTATTAGTCATCACATGGATCTTATACTGGGAGCAAGTTTGCCTAACAAAGTAGTACATCGAATGACACCGGTAGAGAATGAAGAATTGAATAGACAGATACAAGAGTTGTTGAGGAAAGGTTTGATCAGAGAAAGCTTGAGTCCTTGTGTAGTACCTACAGTGTTAGCACCGAAGAAGGATGGAGAATGGAGAATGTGTACTAATTCCAGAGCAATAAACAAGATCATAGTCAAGTACATATTTCATTTACCTAGGATGGATGATATTATGGATTGTTTGAGTGGAGAAAGATATTTCACAAAGACAAATTTGAAAAGTGGATACCATCATATCAGAATCAGAGAAGGAGATGAGTGGAAAACTACTTTTAAGACAAATGAAGGATTGTATGAGTGGTTAGTGATGTCCTTTGGATTGACAAATGCATCGAGTACTTTCATGAGATTGATGAATGAAGTTCTGAAGAATTTCTTGGGTAAGTTTGTTATTGTGTACTTGGATGATATTCTAATTTCCAATAAGACAAAAGAGAAACATTTGTGGCATATTAGACAAGTTTTGTAGAGACTGAGAGAAGAAAAATTGTTGATAAACATTGAAAAGTGTAGTTTCATGAAAGAGAAGCTAGTATATTTGGGATTTGTGATTTTTATAGAAGGATTGAAGATGAACCCTAAGAAAGTAAGAGCAATTGTTGAATAGCCTACATCAGAGAGCATTGGAGAGGTTTGATCATTTCATGGATTGGTTAGTTTCTACTGGAAGTTCATCATAAATTTTAGTTCATTTTGTAACCCTATGATAGAGACAATGAGAGGTGATAGAAAAGATTTCAAATGGACATCAAGGGTAGACAAAAGTTTTGAGTTGTTGAAGTAGAAGGTGACAGAGCAACCTGTTTTGGCATTATCAGATTTCAATAAGGTATTTCAAGTTGATTGTGATGCAAGTGAAAGTACAATTAGAGTAGTTTAAGTCAAGAAGGTAGACATGTAGCATATTTTAGTGAGAAGTTGAATGATGCAAGAAGGAGATATTCAGTTTATGATCAGGAGTTCTATGCCATAATTCAAGCCTTAAAGAAGTGGAGACATTACTTGTTGCCTAAGGAGTTTGTGTTGTATATAGATCATCAAGCTTTACAATATTTAAACAATCAAGGTAAGTTGAATCAAAGAAATCTGAGATGGGTAGAGTTCATGTAGAGCTATCTTTTGTGTTGAAGCATAGGAGTGGAAAATCAAACAAAGTTGTTGATGCATTGAGTAGAAGAAGAAACTTGTTGACAGAAATGAGAATTGAAGTGTTGGGTTTTGATGAATTGAAGAACATGTATGAGGGAGACACTGATTTTGCAGAACCTTGGAAAGCATGTAAGGAACCTGTTGTGATAGATAGGAGTAAGTGGTTGGACTATTTCATTCAAGATGATATGTTGTTCAAAGAAAGTCAGTTGTGCATACCTAGAAGTTCAATGAGAGATAATTTTATCAAGGAGAAACATAGTGGTGGATTGGCAAGACATTTTGACATTGATAAGACAGTGGATTTGGTGAGTGAAAACTACTTTTGGCCTCAAATATATAAGGATGTTTAGAGATTTGTGTATAGTTGTAAAGTTTTTCAAGTTACAAAAGGGAGTAGTTAGAATACTGGATTGTATAAACCTTTGACAGTACCAGAGAGACCTTGGGAAGACATAAGCATGGATTTTGTAATGGGATTGCTGAAGACATAGAGAGGACATGATTCAATATTGAGTGGTTGATAAATTTTCAAAGACGGCTCATTTTATACCTTGTAAGAAGGCAACTGATGCAATGCATGTAGTTGACCTATTTTTCAAGGAGATTGTGAGATTGCATGGATTACCTAATAGTATAGTTTTAGATAGAGATACAAAGTTTGTTGGATACTTCTAGAAGATGCTTTGGAAGAAGATGAAGACAAACTTGAAGTTGAATTCAACTTTTCATCCATAAACAAATGGATAGGCAGAGGTAGTGAATTTGAGTTTGGGAAACTTGCTGAGATGTTTAGTTGGAGAGAAAGCTGAAAGTTAGGATTTGATTCTTTCACAAGCAGAGTTTGCATCCAATAACTTAATAAATAGGAGTACTGGAAGAACACCTTTTGATATTATTATCGGAGTGAATCCTAGAGGAGTAGAAGAATTAAGAGATATTAGCATGGAAGGAAAGAGGAGTGCCAAAGCAGAAGAATTTATAGATCATATGAAGACAGTGCATAATCAGGTGAAGAAGTATTTGAAGGATATGAATAGTAAGTATAAGGAAAGGGCAGATGAGAAGAGAAGACATAAGGAATTTGAAGTTGGAGATGAAGTGATGGTGCACTTGAGAAAAGAAAGATTTCTAGTTGGAGCATATAACAAGTTGAAGATGAAGAAGTTTGGACCTTGTAGGATACTCAAAAAATTTGATTCAGGGAATGCATATGAAGTGGAATTAATGGAGACATTGGGTATATCACCTATTTTCAACATTGCAGACTTATATCAGTATCATGAAGTAGAGTTCAGTGACAATATGGAAGAAGACTTGAAGAAGTAGGTACCACAACAAGCATCGGAGCAGATTGAAGACATTTTGGACAACAAAGTTGGACACAACACTAGAGGAAGACAATACAAAGAATATCTTGTGAAGTGGAAAGGAAGACCCGATGAAGATTCATCATAGATTTCTCAGACTGAGGTGGACCATCTTGGTTCTCCCTAGCCCCAGTAAAGTGAGGGACTCACTTTTTCAATAACCCCAGATGTCTGATGCAAGAGCATCCCTGGTTCAAGAGTAATCTTGCATGAACCAAAAACATTTACATTTCAGTTTGTTTGTAGTTTAGTTTGTTTCTTTTCATTTTCCAGTTTAGTTCAGGTAGTTCAGTCAGAAGTAGATTCTATATTTTGGTCTTGTAGCATTTTCATACCTTGTGGAGATAGACTTAGCATCTACATCATATCCAGAATTTAGAGATCCACACTTCAATATCAGAAAGATATCGCTATCAGATGTTTGATTTTTTCTCAGAATAGAGCATCTGGATAATAATAGACAACCAGCTGAAGGAGAAACTTGCGGAAGCATTTCCTGATCTGTGGAGCCTAATGACACATCATTCAATGATCCTTGGTTCATGGCTGGCCTTCCCCGGAGATCCACATATAATTCCATTCATTTTCTGAAAGTGTTCTATGCATTTAGGTCTGACCTATCTATGTAGACATGTTACATCTCTCCTTTGGAATTTGTGATCTTCCTTAGTTGACGCGGAGGAATCTATTGGTCCAAAGATGATATATATTAATGTAATAGATCCTTTGGAAAGTAGTTCATATAGTTCTCATGATTTAGAAGATTGATAGTTTAGATTTTGTACGAAGGATCTTCAAAGCTTTATCTTGCGCATGTATGTAATCAAGCCTATGAGCCCTAATTGCAAGCCTGTGTGTTGCCGGTCAATCTCTATTAGAATTCTAGGATATAGTGAATGACTAAATCTGCATTTGTTCTATTTCTTTGAGTTGTTTCCATTGTGTTTACTCTTGCTGAATGGTCTAGATAGTTCACTCTATGAACCCTCCTACCAGGACTACACCATATACATAGATAAGTCAGACCTAAATGCATAGAAAACTTCCTCAAATGAAGGGAATAATGTGCAGATCTTCGAGGAAGGTTGGTCGTGAACCAAAGATCATTGAATGATGTGTCATTAATCTGTGCAAGTCAAGGAATGCTTTGCAAGTCTTCTCCTTTAGCTGATTATCAGAGACTGTCAGGATGCTCCATTCTAAGAAAATAGTCAAACTTCTGATAGCGATATCTTTTTGGTAATGATGTATAGATCTCTAAATTCTGCATATGATGTAGATGAATGAATCTAGATACTAAGTCCAACTCCGCAAGGACTAAAATGCTACTATGATAAAATGTTGGACCAAAAGCAGAAACTGCTTCTGACTGAACTACCTGAACTGAACTGGGAAATGAAAGAATTAAATTGAATTGCAAACAAACTAAAATGCAAATGTTTTTGGTTGATGAAAGATTTCTCTTGAACCAGGGATGCTACTACATTAGACATCCAAGGTTATTAAAAAAGTGAGTCCCTCACTTTGCTGGGGCTAAGGGAGAACCAAGATGGTCCACCTCAGCCTGAGAAATCCATGATGAATCTTCTTCTGGTCTGTCTTTCCACTTCACAAGATAGTCTTTGTATTATCTTCCTCTAATGATGTGTCCAATTCTAATGTCCAAAATGTCTTCAATCTACTCCAATGCTTGTTGTGGTAACTTCTTCTTCAAGTCTTCTTCCATGCTATCACTGAACTCTACTTCATGATACTAATAAAGGTCTGCAATGTTGAAAATAGGTGATATACCCAAGGTCTTCAGTAAGTCCACTTCATATGCATTTCCTGAATCAAATTTCCTAAGTATCTTACAAGGTCCAAACTTCTTCATCTTCAACTTGTTATATATCCCAACTAGAAATCTTTCTTTTCTCAAGTATACCATCACATCATCTCCCACTTCAAATTCCTTATGTCCTCTCTTCTCATCAGCCTTCTCTTTCTACTTATTTTTCATATTCTCCAAATGATTCTTCACTTGATTATGCATTGTCTTCTTATGATTTGTAAATTCTTTTGCTTCTACACTCCTCTTTTCTTCCATGCTGATATCTCTCAATTCTACAACTCCTTTAGGATTCACTCCAGTCACAATCTCAAAGGGTGTTCTTCCAGTAGTCCTATTTATTGAATTATTGTAGGCAAACTCTACTTGTGAAAGAATCAAATCCCAACTTCTAGATTTCTCTCCAACCAAACATCTCAACAAGTTTCCCAAACTCCTATTCACTACCTCTATCTATCCATCAGTCTGTGGGTGAAATGTTAAACTAAACTTCAAATCTATCTTCATCTTCTTCCAAAGTGTCCTCTAAAAGTATCCAACAAAATTTGCATCTCTGTCTAAGATTATACTCTTAGGTAATCCATGCAATCTCACAATCTCCATGAAAATTAGGTTAGCTACATGCATTGCATTAGTTGTCTTCTTGCAAGATATGAAATGAGCAATCTTTGAAAATCTATCCATCACTACAAATATTGAATCATGTCCTCTTCGTGTCTTCAGTAATCCCATTACAAAATCCATGCCTATGTCTTCCCAAGGTCTCTCTGGTACTGTCAAAGGTTTATATAATCCAGTATTCTGACTACTCCCTTTTGTAACTTTACAAACTCTACAACTCTACACAAATCTCCAAACCTCCTTATGTATTTGAGGCCAAAAGTAGTTTTCACTTACCAAAGCCACTGTCTTATCAATGCCAAAATGTCCTGCCAATCCACCACTATGCTTCTCCTTGATCAAATTATCTCTCATTGAACTTCTAGGTATGCACAACTAACTTCCATTGAACAACATATATTCTTGAATGAAATAGTCCAACCACTTACTCATAACTGTCACAATAGGTTCCTTACATGCTTTCTAAGGTTCTATAAAATTAGTGTCTCCCTCATACATATTCTTCAATTCATCAAAACCCAACACTTCAACTCTCATCTCTGTCAACAAGTTTCTTCTTCTACTTAATGCATCAACAACTTTGTTTGATTTTCCACTCCTATGCTTCAAGAAAAAAGTATAATTCTACATGAACTCTACCCATATCATATGTCTCTGATTAAACTTACCTTGACTGTTCAAATATTGCAAAGCTTGATGATCTGTATATAATACAAACTCCTTAAGCAACAATAATGTCTCCACTTCTTCAAGGATTGAATTATGGAATAGAACTCTTGATCATAAACTAAATATCTACTCCTTGCATCATTCAACTTCTCACTAAAATATGCTATTGGTCTACCTTCTTGACTTAACACTACTCCAAATGCATTTCCACTTGAATCACAATCAACTTGAAATACCTTATTGAAATCCGGTAATGCCAAAATAGGTTGCTCTTTCACCTTTTGCTTCAACAACTCAAAACATTTATCTGCTCCAAATGTCCACTTGAAATCCTTTCTATCACCTCTCATTGTCTCTGTCATAGGGTTACATACTAAACTAAACTTTATGATGAACTTCCAGTTATAACCAGCCAATCCATAAAATGATCTAACTGAACTCCAATGCTCTCTGATGTAGGCCATTCAACAATTACTTTCACTTTCTTGGGGTCCATCTTCAATCCTTCCGCAGAAATCACAAATCCCAAATACACTAATTCTTCCTTCATGAAACTACACTTTTTGATGTTTATCAACCATTTCTCTTCTCTCAGTCTCTGCAAATCTTTTCTAATGTGCCACAAATTTTCCTCTTTTGTCTTACTAAAAATTAGAATATCTTCTAAGTATACAATCACAAACTTACCCAAGAATTTCTTCAAGACTTCATTCATCAATCTCATGAAAGCACTCAGTGCATTTGTCAATCCAAAGGGCATCACTAACCACTCATGCAGTCCTTCATTTGTCTTAAAAGTAGTCTTCCATTCATCACCTTCTCTAATTATGATCTGATGGTATCCACTCTTCAAGTCTATCTTTGTGAAATATCTCGCTCCACTCAAGCAATCCATGATATCATCCATCCTAGGTAAAGGAAATCTATACTTAGTTGTGATCTTTTTTATTGCTCTAGAGTCTGTACACATTCTCCATTCTCCATCCTTCTTAGGTGCTAACACTGCAGGTACTGTACAAGGACTCAAACTTTCCCTGATCAAACCTTTTCTCAACAACTCTTGTATCTGTTTATTTAATTCTTCATTCTCTGTCGATGTCATTCTATGTGCTGCTTTGTTAGGCAAACTTGCTCCTAGTATAAGATCCATGTGATGACTAATACTCCTTATAGGTGGCAATCCTTCCAACACATTATCTGATATGATGTCTTCATATTCTGTCAGTAACTCTCCTATCTCCTCCAGTTGTGATTCTTCAATCTCCTTCTTCAATGTTTTAGGCTTCTTAGGAATCAAGGCATAACACATATTCTTATGTCTCAAACCATCCAAAACTTTTCTTCCATCTACCAAACAGATTCTGTAGACACCCTAAAATGACCAAGTCGCCGCACCACTTGCTTTTCATAATCTGTCAAATCACTTGCATTTCACACATTAATTAAATAATCTAATTATTTAATTAATTTCACCAAATTCTTCTAAATCACAAAATTGCAACGTTAATTAAATAAATCCTCTTTATTTAATTAATTAAATTAAATTCCTCTATTATTCTTCCACAATTAAATAATTTTAATTATTTAATTAGATCATTGTCACCTTCCAAAATTCACATCCACATTAATTAAATAAACCTAATTATTTAATTAATTCAACAAATTCCCTCTTATCTGCAATTAAATAATTCTTAAATTATTTAATTAAATCAAAATCATGCACAACAATTAAATAAATTTATTTATTTAATTTGCTTTCAAATCTTCTAAATTAAATAATTCTAATTATTTTATTAATTTCTTCCATACTATCTTCTCTAAATTTAAATAAATCAATTATTTATTTAAATTGCTTTTTCTTCTAAATTTGAGTTATCTCTAAAATAACTCAAGCTTTCTTGCTCAGGCAATTAAATATTTCTAATATTTAATAATGCAAAATATCTTCTTATTCTCATGCAAATCTCTTCTTCTTGTTTTAAATCACTTAACTGATCATTACATTCTATTAATTGCTTTAACTCATTCTTCTATTCTCATGCAAAAGAAAGCAAGACACTTGTCTTCTTCTTATTTGTTGCACATTCCTCAACTGTTCTGCTCCATTGATTCTTCTGAATTATCTGGACTGTTGATTGATCTTCATTGAAACCTATATAAACCCCCCTCATCTCCTTCATCCTCTCTCTTCGATCTTATTCTCAGGCATACTTAACAACACCTTGAGCATACAAACGCGTCGATTGAGCAACCTCATGATCTCTTAACATTGATCTCTTGAGCACACTACTTGCTTGTTGCAGCTATGGTTTCGCAACTTCATTGAGCAATCTACATTTCTCCAAAGGGAACAATACAGATTTTGGTAAGAGATTTCATTTTTATTTGATTTGATGATATTGGCTTTTACTTAGATTGGTTCACTTTATGTGATTGGTTTTTGGTTTTATTAGTTTTGATTTAATCAATTTTTTCTCATACACATTCTGGCATGCTAATCTTACAACTCGCTGTTACAACTCTACGGATTGCACTGTTACAACTCGCCGTGGTCGTTTCACCATTCGTGGTCCTACACCTAGTCTTCCAGCTCAATCTAATTATAATCTTGTCAAACATCTAGGGAAAGTGCCAGCATAGATCTCTATCTTGGACCTCCTACGATCATCACCTGCACATAGAGTAGTGCTAGAAAAAGCCCTCCAAGAGTCTTTGGTTCCTAACAACATAGTAGTCATAGATTTCCAAGCTATAGTAGGTAACATTGCTTTGTCCTACAATGTGGTCTTCTCAGAGAAAGATCTCCCATCCCATGATCCTTGTCACAATGATGCCCTTCATATTGAAGTTCTCATCCATAAGCGCAAAATCAAACGCATCCTCATAGATGGTGGTGCTGGCCTCAACATCTATTCTATAAAGTTACTTAAGCAATTGGGATACTCTGAGGATCATATCAACTCTAATCATAGTATTACAATCAAGGGGTATGATGATGCTGAACACTGCTCAGAAGGGGTTATCCACTTGCCTATACAACTGGGCCATGTCATGCTTGAAACCAGGTGTCAAGTCCTTGATATTGAACTACCTTACAACATTATCCTAGGCCGCCCATGGATCCATGCAATGAAGGCTGTTCCTGTAGACACCCAAAATTGTCCCAACTTTGTCCATGTCTTGCAACACCTAGTTAAAAATATCACTTAGACATCATGTAGCATTTTGTCCTAAATCCCACTCTTAACCCCACTTATCCATTAGCTAATTAATTAAATAAATTTTATTTATTTAATTAAAATCCCACTTAATCTCATCCTATTCATTTATCCAATTAATTAAATAAATCTTAATTTATTTAATTAATATCCAACTCATATCCCAACTAATTCAAATATTTTATTTGAATTAAGTTCTCATCATAAGCTGACTTCCTAACTAATTAAATAAATTTTATTTATTTAATTAATTTATCTTATCATTAAGCCGACATGTGTGCTTTCATTTAAAAAAGATAAGTGGTACTACAGCCTTTTATTTAATATCTTTTATATGTAGTACATTCTATGTACACAAGCACACATGAGCCCTATTCTCCTTGACACTTGTCAATGACTACAACTCCCTTGAAGAGTGGGATAACCTAATCAATCCTAGCCATCCACATCAATCAATTAGCTTTTAATCTTAGCCGTCCATTTGAACTAAGCCTTTCCTATAAATCAACCCCCTCATAAGCCATTAGCATGCATTGAGCCTCAAGTACCCTTATTCTGTTGAAATATCATTAGAGCCTTTGCATCCTTCATCTATCATTCATTATAGCATCTTCATCTTAATGTTATGCTGTAGAATCGAGCAACCAACACAACAAATTGATCAATCAAGCTCATCTTGCATCTTCGAGGTATTGAATTATTTGGGTTTAGGTTATGCATTTCAATTGTTTGATCATTTCCATTTATAAATCCAAATTTTTCGATATACATTTGGCATGCCCGGTGGGACTCACGTCCTTGATTAACCTCTCTTGTTTGAGTTGTTTTTATGAAGTTTAGATCTCTTGGAGCGCCAATCGTTCATTTTTGTAAGCTTTTGTAGCAAAAATTTGCATTTTTCTAACCCTAGTTTGCAAAGATTTGGCTAAATATGTATGTAGATGATATCTTAGCCCAAATCTAACCTCACCACTGTGTCCGGGAGGCCGTTTCCATAAACTTTGAGTACAAATTTGCCTAAATTTGATGAAAAATGGAGCGTTTGGTGAAGAAAACAACAACCGGACTGCAACAATGTGCTTCTGGTAATTCAGGCCGCTTCTGATCAAACAGCAGTCGCCTGGGCTAAATCAGCTCGCCTTTGGGCAAATAGCAGTCGCTTGTGGTCAAATTTGGTTCGCTTTTGAACAAACAGTGCTTGCTTTTGAACAAAAACTGATAGCATCTGGTAAACTTGGTCGCATATGGTTAATATTTGCATTCCGTCTCCTGAAACTTTCCAGATCACTTTTGGGCTAACAGTAATCACTTTTTCACATATTTTGATCGCTTTTAGTCAAATACTAATCACTTTTGCTCGTATTTTGATCACTTTTATCTAAATAGTAATCACTTTTGTCTTTAACCTAATCACTTTTGGTCTGACAGTAATCGCCTTCTACAGAACTAGGGTTTCTGTTGCATCTTTCATTTTGCAGATACAGGTCGCTTGTAGGCCAAAATTGGTCGCTTTCAAATTTTTTGCATCGCTTATAAGTGTACAGAGTTCGCATCTGGTGTTCTTTCGATTGCATTTGATCTTCAAGGGTTCGTCTGTGTTAAAATATGAGATCGCTTCTGGACACGCAGTGATCGCCTCTGCATCTTTCGCATCGCTTACAAGCCTACACTGCTCGCATCTAGTGCTTTTCCAGATCGCATTTAATCTGTAGGGGTTTGCATGTTGCTAAAAGGAGATCGCTTATGATTAACAGTAAATCACCTCTGCACTTTTCTTAACTGCCAAGGTTCACCTGTACCTCCTGCATGCCAAAGGAAGCTATTTTTTTTCAAACTTGCATAACTTTCACATACGGAGGCCAAATCGCACAAACAAGGACTCGTTGGAAAGCTGAGAGGACAAAATTCACAAGTGTACCACTTTTATCAGGTGACTGTACTTTTTTTCAGGCTTTTTTATCAGTCAAAGTTTAGCTTCATTGCAAACTTCATTTGAGCATAACTTGAGCAATTTTGATCGTTTTTCAGTGAAACTTTTTTTCAAATTGCTTAGAATCTCCTGAACTTTCTGTTTATGCAATTTATTTTTCTATATCAGATCATTTTTATCAGAATTTTCAGATTTCATCTTTTTCATGTAACCATCTTCTTGTGCAAGTTTACTTGGTCTTTTCCAATTTTTGTGACTTGCAAGGGCATTTGAGGAGCTGGAGCAGCACTGGCATCAACATCTACAGCAAATTGGAAAGCGATTGTATTAGGTGCACTCATTCTAATCTTTCATCTTCTAATCTTGTTTGCAAACACATTTAGATTTTGGGCATAAAATGAATGATTGTTTGCAAATTCACATCAAAACATTGGGCTAAAACAAACCATTGTCTTTCATCACATTTGGATTTGGGTTTTAAAACAAACAAGTGCTTGCATTGTCTTCCACACATGGAATTTCTAAGGTTAATGAACCCCATGCGAGTGTGACCAAGTAAATGTGTATGCTCTCTCCTCGCGTCCCAACACGAACTTGGAGATCAAAAACATTTACTTGTGTTGCTTTTGTTTAGCCTTAGAGAGGCCTGCCTTGGTATCCACCCCAAGGGAACGACCTCAAGCGGTACTTTCATCCGGTCCACTATAAAAATCAGAGGATAAGGCGAAAGCCAAGTCTAACCGGTATTAGCGCTCACCATACAGTGCTAACTTGAAAGGAGGTGTACCATTGTGTATATTAAAACTCCTAGTAGGGTTAGTTAAAGTCTTAAGTGGCTTGCTAGATGCTCGTGGGGTGCCGGTCCCCCAGATTTTCACTAGAACCTCCTTGTGATAGTGGTCTTGCCTTAACTAGGACTTGTTGAATTGTCTTCATGTGCTTGCTTAACCATCATCACATTCTTCCAAACTAATAACTTACTTATGTGTCTTGCGTGAGTGATTCATGTGTGTATATGCATAATCATTTGTTTGAATATTGCCACATCAAGCTCTAAACACCCAAACACATAAACAAATCAATCTAAACACATCATCTAAACATTCCACATCATCATCCAAATCCCTAAGCAAGAACTTGTTAAAAGGACTTAAGACAAACACTTGGTGACAACATGTCTACGCTAGAAGACCCAACAATCAAATTCCAAAGATTCCTCCAAAATCTTTATCAAGGATCACAACCCCTAAACCAAGATGCCATTAAAACATTACAATTCTTCATCCAAAGAGCTCAACCCCATGCAAGCCAATCACCTCAACTACAACACTTCATAGCCCAAGTCCAACACCTTTTAGCCACTAGTCAAGCTCGACAAGTACAACAATCCTTAGCCACTCCATACCAACCTAATCCACCTCATAGCCACATGTCATATCCATCCACTGCATATCAACTTAATCCACCTATCCACCAAGTCAATATCACATCAACATATGAACATCCACCTCAAGCTTATCCAATCCCTCATACCACCATTCCAATGCATTACCAAGCCCATCCAAAAAGTAATCAAGTGATATTACAAGAACAACATCCAAGTCCTAATGGCTCTTTGTACATAAATCAAGTAAGTCCAAATACACCTTTTCAACAAGACCACCAAGCACCATTGATAGATCTAAATCCACCTTTCCAACAAGAATCATATCCAAATCCCAGTGGTCCCTTGTACATAAATCAAACAAGCCCAAGCTATCCTATGCAAGATCTAATAACCTTTGATAAGGGAGATACCAATCTAGAGTGGCCTTCATCATCCAATCACATGCCAACACATGAGCCTAAAAGTCCTATCCCAACACCACCATGTGATCCTACTCCTAGTCCATTGGTCCATCAATCTTCCAAACCACCAAGCCCTTCATTACCTTCATCACCATGTCATTCTAATCCTTCACCAAAGGAGGCAGCTGAGAGAGTTTTACAAAGGATGCTTGAAGCAAAACTCATTGAACTTCCTAAAGTCAAACCATGTGAAGAAAGTCCATATGATGAACATGATTATTGTGCATACCATAGGACCAAAGGCCATAATACAAACCAATGCCCAATATTTGTCTCAATTGTTTACAAGGTGTACCCACCTATAATGGGAAATCGTGCCACATCATCCCCATCCTATGTGTCACCCCCATCTAGTCCAAATCCTAATCCATCCAATCCAATTAGCTCTCAACCTAATCCTTGTCCTAATCTTAATCCAACACCATCTACCATTATCATCCATCCCTTATATTTCCCATCCACCCATACACTTGCAAAGGATGTGATCCATTGGCTACTAGATAGGAATAGACTACCCCTATGTCAAACACCAATTCATGAGCCTACCAATGAATTTCCAAAGGTCATGTCCAATCCTATAATCTCATCATGTGGTTCACATATCCTTGAGCCTCTTAAAGAGCCTTCCATTAACATGCCTAGCCCTTTAAGCCCATCATGTGATCTATAAGCCAACAAGTCTATTCAAGAGTCTCCAACCACAAGCCTAAGTCAAGAGCCTATCAAGTCCACTCAAGAACCTTCCACTTCCATCCAAAGTCAAGAGGTATGTCAAGAGCATAATCTTAAACATGTGGAAATATCGAACCCTAGTCTTAATTGAGATCAAAGCACCTCTAAGTTCCACCTATCCATGACCTACTTATGGGTTTCCCTCAAGGTATTAGCCATCACCATGACCTCATTCATGAGCAAATTTATCCCTTTTATAGCCCACTTAATCCTACTTTTGCTCATAGTTATGATCAAGGTTCTAGCTAAGATCATGAAAACCATGATGATCCATTTGGCAAAACTTTATCTATCTCATGATCAAGATGATATCTATGATGAAGAACCTATTAAAAAGTACCTTGATCCTATCCATAATCCCATAACCATCCATGAGCGAGATATCCAAATTGCTCCTAGTCATCCTCCATCTAGCCCTATCCATAATGAGCAAACATCCACTTGTCATAATAAGACATGTGCCTCTCAAGAACACATAAGCATAGAAGATCAAACAAATAACTTGGATCTTAGTGAACACAATGCTAATCAAGATCCTAATGATCCTCCTTCCACATCTACCATCGATCCCGTTTCAAGTCCACCATCATGTCCTAGTGGTCTTACCACCTTCCTCCTTGAATGTTCTTCCTTAGGACAACAACGACCTTTATCCACTTCATCTTCTCCATCCAATAAAGAGTTCAAGTCTAATGTTCAAAGCACACCAAGTCCTATAGTCAATCACATACTCCAAAACATGAACTACCAAGGCAAAGGTCTAGGCCTTCCCAAACAAGTTATTTTGGAGCCAAACCATGTCAAAGTTCCTCCATGCTCATATGGCCTTGGATACACACCCCAAGGTAAACAAGGCCAAGATGTTGGTAATCCCTTCATGCATCCTAAACCTACCACTTTCCATCGCACCCCCCATCATCTACCCAAGACATATGTAGCCATTCCACCTCCATCATCCTATAAATGTCAAAAGCATGTGACCATACACCTTCCACCATCCACTTTGCCTCCACTTTTACCAACTCCAAATATCCCTCCATCCACCTTGCCACCATTTCTTCCAACACCTAACATACCTATCATTCATAAGTATCCTTACATCTCTAATCATGGCCAACAAAAGCACACATCGTTTAAGCATAAAGCTTCCAATCATTCTATCCACTCCACCCACCCCATGGGATTCAAAAGCAAAAATTTTGATGCCTCTACCCATAAAGCTAAAAATCCTACCAAAAATCTTAAAGGTCTTCATACCTTAGGACATAAAGAATCAAAATCAAAGCAAAGTACATTCACAAAGCTATCCAAGCCCATACCTCCAAAAGCAAAGCCCAAAAACAAAATGGTTTGGGTTCCTAAGCAAATAGCTAGCAAGTCAAATGAAGCATCCTCATCCACATCTCAAGAATCCCAACCACGTATATCCATCCAAGAGCCTATTTCCATCCAAAACTTCCATTCCCTTCAAAAATCCCACAAGCAAAGAAAAAGCACTAAAAATACTAAATCTATGTGGGTTCCTAAATCACTTCATCAACCATTTCCTAAGAAAACAACCCCATTGCTTCCTACACCACCATCCCATCAAAAGCTTCAATGTTTATCATGGTGTGTGCAACCGTTGGTCATGATTCCCTTCGATTCCAAAACATTCCCACATGCCTCCATCTCCCCATCCTTCATCCATTATCCTACATATCCCCCCAATCACCTTCCTATGGTCCATGCTTTTGCATAAGCCACTAGCCTACCCTACCATAAATCGACATCATAATCTATTATCTACCTAATCCATCTCCCATCCATGCAATCCTTTATCAACATCTATGAGTATAATGATATGGTCCATGCGAGGACATCCATCTCTAATGGGACTAACAACATCCATCGAACTAGACACTTGAGTCCCTCCTATCCATTACCATGGTGAAAACCTGGCAAACAGGTGCTATGTGTAATTGTCAACCCATCTAAAAAGCAAAAAAAAGCAAAAAAAAATAAAAATGAAAAAAGTAAAGAGAAAGCCCTTCGTCCAATGGTGAAAACCTGGTACACAGGCGCCTTGGATAAGTACCATGATAAAAACCTGGCAAACAGGCGTCATGTGTAGGTTGATCTTCTATGTCACTTACACTTGGGGGCACATTGTCTCATCCAACCTATCCATTTCCAAACTATTACCATACCATCCTGCCATCCTTAGCCATTACATAAACATGCCTATCCTATTGAACCCATTTATCCATCCTTCTTCCTTTTAATCTTGATGAAGACATAGGGGAAAAATGTTGAAATATGCTTTGGGTATCTCTTGGTATACCTCATACCTTCCTAATCAATCCATCTTATCATTATCCACCTATCATAAGCCTTGTCATGTAAAATCCAAGCATGTCATCCCTTGGTCATGAACTTTGTCATGTAAAAATCCTAAGCATTACCACCTAGAATGGGGCAAGTTCTTCCTATGCAACATAACCTTTGGAGATCACATCCTATCTCCCTTATGATCCATCCACTATGGCGTATCCTTATCATGAGCTTTCCATCTTATAGCTTATCCCTATCTATTTATCATGAGCTTTCCATTGTAGCTTACCTATCCATTTATCATGAGGCATGCATCCATCCCTTCTATGGCCTATCCTTTTTATCCATCTAGTTATCATGAGCCTTTCACCCTATCCACCATCACCCATCCTTTTATCCATCTATCTTACATCCACCCTTGCACCTAGACTTGGTTTTCCCTTGTCATTGGTATCAAGCACAAAGGCTACCTAAATTGTAAATCCATTGATGTTCCAAAACATTTCAAAAAAACACAAAAGAAAAAAAAATCAAAATATTCCAAAAACACAAAAAATCAATATCCAACGAAAAATCCAAGCAATAAGATTGATTCCATCATCAATCCAGCACAATCCACTCCATCAACATTCAATCAAAATCAAATCATCATCATCATCAATTCTTCCTATCAATAACATTCATTCATCCATTTCAATCAATCACTTCTTCCAATCATATCAATCAAATCAATCTAAGCAATGATCTCAAAATCCAAGTCACATTAATCCATATCAAGCAAGCTAATCAATCAAGGAACATTATCCAATCAAATCAACAGGTTTTGATCCAAATCTTGTCATGAGCCAAATCAATCATCATCAATGGGATATAGCGTTCCCACATCCTTGTGTTGATCTAGTGATATAGCTTTCCCCACAATGACAACACTATCATCAACAAATCAAACAATCAATCATTGGTTTATGACTTGACAAGGGCAATACCTTGTTTGTTTTACATCCTTTGAGCACACTGAGAACACTTGCTTATGCTTAGATTGAGTGGACACTCCAATCATCACAACATCACTATCATCATTCAAAACAATCCAATTATCAAAACAATCAACCCAACAATAGCAAAAATCACAACCAACGCACATCAAGCTAGCCATCAAAACAAATCCACTAACTTCAGCAAATCAGAAGTAGCTCAATCCACCACATATCATCACCATTTCATCAATCAATCACTTGATCAATCTCAATCCATTTTCATCATCTCATCAATAAAACACAAATTAGAACTACATCTCATTTCCATCGTTAAGTGCCTTGATCCCATGGATATAGGGTATGTAGGCAGTCTGGAGTACGAAGGAAGTGCCCAGATTCAGGCACAAGCGATTTTCCTCTTTCTTCTCTCATCATTTCTTCTATCATCTATCTTATACATCATCAATAAACAACTTCTTCCAATCAATCCAATCATCACTTCATCTAATCATCCTTCAATCATCTTCCAATCATTCCAAGCAATGATCCAAATGCAAGCCCATCCTTAATCCATACCAATCAAGTTAATCAATCAAGCCAAGTTATCCAAACGCAATCCATGGTCTTGATCCTAGCCTTGTTGTAAGCCAAATCAATCAGTCAGCCAATCAGCCAACCAACTCAACAAACAACCTTGTGTTGATCTAGGGATATAGCTTTCCCCACCATGACAACACTCTCAACTATTATCAATCAAACAATTAATCATTGGTTTATAGTTTGACAGGGGCAATACCTTGTTTGTTTTTGTATCATTTGTGCATGCTTGCTTGTGTGTGCTATCTTTTTATCTTGTATTTGCATCATATCAGTATCAAATCTAGCTAATATTCATATCTTGTATCCAGACAAGGTTGTATTACGCTGGGGCACAAGACACATCGTCACCCTGGTTCTTATACCTTGGTGCATAACGTCTAGTGTTATATCAAACATTATGGTTGCTCACTTTCATTGCAGCATAACGCATCATCCATTTCTTCTATCTATCCCCTTATCTTTCTTTTGTAGCCAAGCCATTTCTTTTCGAGAGCATACCTGTGTTTGTCCAACCCACCTATCCTCTCGAGGGGGCATCACCAACCTATCCTTTCTATCATCATCATCATCAGCATCCCTATCAATTATCCATACCTTAACTTCTTTGAAATGATGTTACTCATCATAAATCTTAACATCTCGAACATCATCTCAAAGAGGGGCAAAATGTAGACACCCAAAATTGTCCCAACTTTGTCCATGTCTTGCAACACCTAGTTAAAAATATCACTTAGACATCATGTAGCATTTTGTCCTAAATCCCACTCTTAACCCCACTTATCCATTAGCTAATTAATTAAATAAATTTTATTTATTTAATTAAAATCCCACTTAATCTCATCCTATTCATTTATCCAATTAATTAAATAAATCTTAATTTATTTAATTAATATCCAACTCATATCCCAACTAATTCAAATATTTTATTTGAATTAAGTTCTCATCATAAGCCGACTTCCTAACTAATTAAATAAATTTTATTTATTTAATTAATTTATCTTATCATTAAGCCGACATGTGTGCTTTCATTTAAAAAAGATAAGTGGTACTACAGCCTTTTATTTAATATCTTTTATATGTAGTACTTTCTATGTACACAAGCACACATGAGCCCTATTCTCCTTGACACTTGTCAATGACTACAACTCCCTTGAAGAGTGGGATAACCTAATCAATCCTAGCCATCCACATCAATCAATTAGCTTTTAATCTCAGCCGTCCATTTGAACTAAGCCTTTCCTATAAATCAACCCCCTCATAAGCCATTAGCATGCATTAAGCCTCAAGTACCCTTATTCTGTTGAAATATCATTAGAGCTTTTGCATCCTTCATCTATCATTCATTATAGCATCTTCATCTTAATGTTATGCTGTAGAATTGAGCAACCAACACAACAAATTGATCAATCAAGTTCATCTTGCATCTTCGAGGTATTGAATTATTTGGGTTTAGGTTATGCATTTCAATTGTTTGATCATTTCCATTTATAAATCCAAATTTTTTGATATACAGTTCCCTCCACGTATCATCAATCTCTAAAGTTCCCATACAATGGTACGGAGATAACTATCCCAGGAGACCCTAATCCTTTTGAATTCTATCGTGTCTTGCTTATAAGAATTGCAACCAAGTGCCTAACAATGAAAAAGCCCTTGAATCCCCACTATATGTTGACCCTACAACGCTGACTTTGGCCTCTACAAGTAACCCTAATCCTCTTCCTAAAATCAAAACACACATCCGTGATATAGGCTTTGGCACTTATGATATCTCAAAATCTTGTTGTGTAGGGCAGATGCCTTTATCTCCAAAATCTTACGGCCAACCACCCATTGCCAAAGTAACCAAAAAAGAAGCTATTCCTCCCCCAACATTCCTAACCCAATTCCAACAGGGACGGTTATTGGAAGAGGAAACTATTGAGGATATTTCTTCTTAGCTCTATAAGGAGAAAGAACTAGTCACAATACCAGTCAAGCAATATGGCAATGGCTTAAGGATAGTAAAAAACATGGGCTATAAAGGCAAGGGTGGCCTAGGGAAACAGAATCAAGGAACTATGGAACCCATTGTTGTAACAAAGAAGCTAGACAAGAAGGGATTAGGATTTGGTAAGAAGGTACCACACACCTTGGACATCAAGTATATCCTCGATGAGGTAGCTGACACTTTTCCTGCCGGTTCGATGTCTATAGAGGATATCATCGATGACTCTTCCCTCCATATGACCAGCCTATTCACAAAATCCTCCATTTTTACACTATCCTCCATATCCTTAACCTCCACCACCAGCACCCAGAACGTAACACTTGTCTACCCTGAACTTATCAATTGGGACCAACAAGGGTCCCCCGTTATAGATGTATTTTAGAATGATGAAGCTTTAGCTGAGTTCATGGGACTTCAGGAAGGTATCCCCCTTGGCGATCACAAAGCAAGTTTTGTAATGGAATTAGAGCTAGCACTTATTTTGGTGAGAATGCCAAATCCTCCAGTTGCAAAAGTAAAAATAAACAAAGATCTCTAGGTGAAAACCACACGGTGGCACCTCCTGATCACAAAATAGTAAAAACAAAGGGCATATCCAAAGGTGAAAACCCAACTATGGCACCTGAGGATGGAGGATTTGACCTTCCCCTGCCATCTAAGTATCAATAGAAGTCAGCTCTCCTAGTAGAAGATTCTACAGAGATAAACCTTGGCATAAAGCAAAATCCAAAGACCACATTCTTAGCAGCATCATTATCTGAAGCAGAGCACAGGAATCTTAACAACTTCTTCTTGCAGCGAACCATCAACTTTGCATGGACCTATGCAGATATGCCAGGGCTAGATCGTAAGCCAGTAGTTCACTATCTTGTAGTTGATCCAAAAGTGAAACCAGTCAAGCAAAAACTGAGAAAGACGCACCCATAGATAGCTCTCTTGGTAAAAGTGGAAATACAGAAGTTGTTAGATGCAAAGTTCATATGACTAATTGACTATTCAGACTGGGTATCAAATATTGTACCTATGTCTAAACCTAATGGACGCATCTGCATGTGTAATGATTTTAGAGATCTCAACAAAGCATGTCCCAAAGATGACTTTCCACTACCGAACATTGACATTATTGTAGACTTGACAGCATGTCACGAGATGCTTTCTCTCATGGATGGATTCTCTGGCTACAATTAGATAAGGATAGCAGAGGAAGATCAGCATAAAACAACCTTTACTTGTCCATGGGGTAACTATTGTTGGTGTGTCATGTCGTTTGGTCTAAAGAATGCAGGAGCAACCTATCAGAGAGCAATGACAGTGATATTCCACGATCTCTTTCATCATATCATGGAGGACTATGTGGATGACATACTAGCTAAATCTTTTAGGGCAAATCACATATAGGTTCTAGGACAGATCTTTGACAGGCTTGAGAAATATCAAGTGCGCCTCAATCCAAAGAAGTGTGTCTTCAGTGTAACATCAGGGAAGCTATTGGGATATATTGTATCTCGTCGAGGTATCAAAGTAGATCCAGCAAAAGTAAAAGCTATAGTAGAGATGCCTCCACCAAAGAACCTTAAAGCCTTAAGGAGCCTTCAGGGAAGGTTGCAATCCATCAGGTGTTTCATCTCACAACTAGCAGATAAATGTCAACCATTTCAACACTTACTCTGAAAGGATGTCTCATTCTGATGTGATTATAAGTGTCAAGCAGCATTTGGTTAGCTTAAAGAGTATCTGGCTACACCTCCTGTATTGGTTCCACCAGTTGCTGATAAACCTTTGATATTATACATCTCAACTACAACTTCGGCCCTAGGGGCCTTGCTAGCACAACATGATGAATTAGGAAAAGAGCATGTAATTTATTATATTAGTAGAACCTTAGTGGGATATGAGCTCAATTATTCACCAATGGAAAGGGCTTGTTTAGCAGTAGTGTTTGCTTCTCAAAAGTTGCGGCATTACATGTTGAACCAACACACAAATCTTATAGCCAAAATTGATCCCTTGAAGTATCTACTTGCAAAAGTAGCTCTTACAGGCAGACTAGCTAAATGGGTCATGATCCTTAGTGAGTTTGACATTGAGTACATGGATCGTAAAGAAATCAAAGGACAAGCCCTAGTAGATCAACTAGCAGAAGCACCCATGCAAGATACACACCCTATGGTAGCAGACTTTCCGGATGAGAATCTCTTTGCTCTTTCCAACTCAATAATGTGGAAGTTGTATTTTGATGGTTCCTACGCATAGCACGGATCAGGGGCTGGTATATTGTTCATCACACCTCAAAATGACTATATTCCTAAGTCATATCAGCTTGCATTCCCTTGCACCAACAACATCGCCAAGTATGAAGCACTCCTCATAGGTATCAACACAGCAATTCAATGGGACATCACAGAATTACAAGTATATGGAGACTCACAACTAGTCATTTGCCAAGTCACAGATGAGTACCAAACAAAGGATGAAAAGTTGGTCCCCTACAAGCAACTAGTGGATGCCTATAAACCACACTTTTCTAGAATCACATTTGAGCAAATTCCAAGAGAGCATAACATGGATGCAGATTCTATGGCTTTAGTAGGGTCACTGATTGACATGCTTGCAAATACACAGAAATGCGAATTCTTGATCGAACAATTGTTGATACCAGCTGTCGATGTTCCCATTATTGAAATCATCTACAAACTTGTTGGTCCAAATTCTCCGTGGTATGAAGATATCTATGAATACCTTAAACACAATACCTTTCCCCCTGACCTATCATCCACCCAACACAAAACATTTATCCTTCGATGCTCCTGTTACACCATTCTAGGTGATACACTATATCGCCAGAGTCTCGATGGTATCCACTTATGATGTCTTAACGCGGAAGAAGCTGAAGCTACCTTACGAGACATACACGAAGGTGTCTTTGGTGCACATTCTACTGGTCCTAATCTTGCTAAGAAGATACTTAGAACAGGTTATTACTGGCCTACAATAGAGCAAGATGCTGCATAGTTTGCTAAGAAGTGTCTACAATGCTAGCAGCATGGAGATTTGATTCACGCACCAGCTCATGCACTACAACCTGTGACAACTCCATGGCCTTTTTCTCAATGGGGTCTCGACCTTGTAGGGTAAATCCACCCATCCTCTTCCAATGGCCATAAATTTATCATTACCACCACTAAGTATTTCACGAAGTGGGTTGAAGCCATTCCCATGACCTATATCACCGGTAAGCAAATAGCCAAGTTTATCCTAAACTACCTCATATGCCGGTATGGTATTCCCCAAGCCATTATCACTGATAATGGGAGACCATTCAAGAACCAAGATGTCCATACCTTATGCATACAATACAACATCCAACATCACTTTTCAACTCCCTACTATCCACAGAGTAATGGCCAAGCTGAGGCTTCCAATAAAACTATTCTCAAAATCCTCAAGAAAACTATCAATGAAGTTGGTCATGATTGGCATTTACAACTCAATCCCGCCCTATGGGCCTACCACACTAGCATCAGAACACCAACCGGTGCCACACCCTATGCCTTGGTCTATGGCTCTAAATCCATCCTACCTATAGAGGTTGAGATCCCATCCCTCAGAGTATCCATGCAGGACCTGATCGACGGAGTGGAGTATTGCACTTCCAGATTAGCTGAGCTAAAACTACTAGATGAAAGACGCCTTGCCACACTTAATCATCTCCATGTCTATCAAAACTGCCTCTAGCGTAATTACAACAAAAAGATAAAACAAAGACACTTTTAAGTTGGTGATCTTGTCCTCAAAGAGAATTAGAGAAATCAAGCAGACTGAGAAAAGAAGGGCAAGTTTGAGCCTAACTGGTTAGGTCCCTTTATTGTCACAGCAGCATATGGATCAGGAGCTTATACTTTAGCTACACCTGATGGCATTCCTCTAGATGAGCCACTTAACAGTGTCCATCTCAAGAAGTTCTATGCCTAATCCTCAGAGTATTCCTAAAAATAATAATAATAATAATAATAATAATAAAATAAAAAAACAAAAAAATCCAAAAAAATCCATCCTTTGGTGAAAACCTGGCAAACAGGCGCCTTGGATAAGTACCATAGTGAAAACCTAGCAAATAGGTGCTATGTGTAGACTCAGCATCCATCATCTATCGATTCATATCATCCATACATCCATAATAAAATCATTGACCTTGTTTGCATTTCCATCTCCCTATCTAGTATAGCTTGGAAATTTGTCAATGTCCCTCGTCCTCATCCCACATCTTGATCTATGTCAATAGTTTGCACTGTCTAGTCCTAGGTCACAAATTTCTAGGTCTTCTTTGTCAGTCATCCATACAAATTCGTCTACCAGAATGGGGGCAACTCTTCCCTTAACTTGGGTCTAGGATTGGTGCCTTGTTCGTGGTTCGCAATGCGCTCTTCAATCTTTTCTCTTTTCCGCCGATAGCATCCTTTAACGAACACATCGCTCCTATGATAAGGCTGTTATCTTCTCAACACTTTTCCTACATCATCACACCGACCAAAACTACATATTATCATCTTCTCAATCTTAAGGTACCTTGATCCCATGGATATGGGTATGTAGGCAGTCTGGAATACGAAGGAAGTTTCCAGTACTCAGGTACATAAAATCTCCCCCTTCCACCTTGACCCATCTCATCACTCTATCCAGAACTACATATTATCATTTTTCATCTTTCCTCATAATGTGCCTTGATCCCGTGGATACAGGGTATGTAGACAATCTGGAATACGAAGGATGTATCCAGTACTCAAGCACATACGATTCATCATTCTCCACCCATTTCAATCCATCAAACACTGTCACCTTTCTAGTCTTCCGTTTGTCAAAATCCATTTCACCTCGACTTGACTAACTCAAGCAGCAAGCTAGTGCATCCTTTCAAAGCAAAAGTCCTTAACAAACCTGAAGCAAAGTAGCTTCCTTCCAGAGTCTTCTATTGTCCAGCTATTCCGATTGCCAACATCAGCTAAGTCCCACTTAACCAAAGCCCTAGATCAACAAGCTTGTCTTCTACGAAGTGTTCCATTGTTGAGACTAATACACGCGTCTCCTGCAACATGTGGCATTTCCCGCAGCAAGATATTGTCTTTTTAGGTAGATAGCACCCTTTAACGGACACAGAGTTCCTACGATACGGCTGTTATCTTTCCTATCCAATCTATCATGAGCAACCTCTTTGGCAAGAGAATATGTTGGCTGTATGTTTACTTTGTAAGTCAATCACATGGCTTTATGGTTTATCTTTTGTTCCTTTTCTATTACCTATTCAAGACTACCTTGATTTATGTATAATCTTGGTATGTTGCGATACAGTATGGATTGGGGGCATAGTCATTGCTTTTGTGTGCCGTGTTTGAGGAATGATCTTTAGTATCTTTCTTAGCATTCTATTTCTCTTGTGTGTGTTACAACCTAGCATCTTACATATTAGGATTTCTTCTTGCATTCACATGTATTGAAGTTTATTTTATGTTCAAGACTATGGCTCATTCACATGTTCCAACAAGGCTATATAATGTTTAAGGGATCTAAGTTCAAACCGCTTGCTTGTAGAGTCAACGTGCATGCACTCAGATATTACAACACGTTTGTCTTTTATACCTTGGTGGAAAACTATCCATGTGCTATATCAAAAATAAGGATTGCTCTTTATATACAAATTGTGAAACTAATGCAACAAGCTCATTCATCTATTCCCACAACCTTTATATCATTTTCATTGCAGTGATCGATCAACAGTCTCTGTCTTCTCCTGTTCTTCTCTCTGGTGCCTATTTACAAAACCCACAGGTCAGATATCACTAGTCATCATACATATATAAGCACCATATACGCAATATACATCATCACATAAATCCATAATCATACATACATCTCACCACATCCATGTCATCAAGAAGTGCATACACAAAAGCATGAACAATAGTGTGCAAAATAGATCATCATATATCTCATGGGACAGTCATCACATACACAAAACATCTATGTCTGAATCAATAGTCCATATATACATCAATAGAGTACATCCAGGCTACCAAGAGCCCGCAAAATATACATCAAGATGCACGCAGGCATTGGTCCAAAATGATACAAAGTGGTACAAAATGATACAACATGATACTATATACAAATGTACATGCTCTAGTGGGTAGAGCTCTCCTCCTGCTACGGCCCTGGTCCTCCACCTGTGCTCGGTGCAGGTCCCCCTACTGGTCCTCCTGCCCCTGGTGTCGTGACTGGTACTCTAACTGAGGATAGTGACTATCCTATCTTGCGGGACCCAAATGCTCCAGATCTGTTCCTCTCTCGATAGCTCAGCTCTCGCTATGCCACTGGCACCGTACCCACGTAGAGACCCCTGTAATACTCAGCCTCTCTGCCTACTGATACTAGCTATCCCTGCACCTGGATGAGCTCACTGTATAACGTCCTCTGATCGGCACCCAGTGCATGGCGTGCCTCATCTCTCTCCCGTCTAACTCTGTGTAGTGTGGCCTCTGCCGTCAATCACAACTGTGCCTCGGCATCCCTCTCCCACATGGGCTGGGATAGCTGCCCATCATCCCCTACCGGTGCGGGTGCTGCCTATGCCTGGGCCTGTACTGCTGCCTGCACCACTGCCTGTACCTGTGCCTACACCTGGGCCTGTACCTGTGCCTACATGTCTGCCTGTAAGTGTGCCAGGGCTATCTATGCTACTGCTGCCACCTGTGTCTGCACCTGTGCTAGGGCCTCAGCTTGTCTCGCCTCCACCCTAGCTGCATCCCTGTCTCTCCTCAGTTGTACCATCCGGAGCTCTAATCGAGTCATCCAGGCTGTCTCCTCCTGTAATAACCGCTTAGCTCTCTCCAAATTAGTCTCTACCACTGGCTCCTCCTCCTCCGCCATCTCCACATCTGCTTGTTGACTGTTGGCCTCTCCAACTACCTGCTATCTCACTGCTCTAGCCTATCATTTGATCCTAGCCTCTGCACCCGGGACTAGTACCTCCCCCACTGCCCCTGCCACACCTGGTGTAGTCAATCTCACTAGCCTGTGTGTCTGCCAATACCTCTCATACTCTGGTAGTGTACCTAGATTGGCTAGTCCTGTATCCCAATCCCATCTCATGGGAACAAGCCCCCGTACCTCTACCAAAGCTGTAGCCACTGGAATCTCTGCATCCCAGTCCCCGACCTCCCGCCGTGTCCTGGCATGTGTCGCCTCCCCCACTGGTAGCTCTTGTGGTAACCCAAACTGTCTCAGTACCCGCTCTGGCAGGTATCTCTCGATCGCGTCTGTCCGTCTCCCAAATAGATACTGAGCCTGTCGGTAATACATCAGCTGCTCATGCTCATCCTCCCACTCCTCACATAGTAACCATGGCCTCCAAACAAATAAGTCCATCTCGTCGATCTGTCGCCTCCAATGGCTAACAGATCCCAATCTTTGATGTGTAATCACTCCCTCGTACAAAAATGCATATGGCTCCCCCTGGCCTCATGGCGCTGTGTCATGGGTTGGATCAATGGGATATGCTCCCATGCCCACACCTATAGCAAAGCCACCCCTGCTGAGAGACTCCTGCCTCTCCTATACACGTAGTCGTGCATATCTCAGTACACCTACACTAGCACACAAGGGCCCCATGCATACTGAACACCACGTGTGAACATTCCTAATAGTACAGTGCCCCAGCCCACAGATAATCCTCTAGATCTCCTGTCGAGGCAGAGGAAGCTGCCAATCAATGAGGACACTATCCACCTGATCCTATCGCAGAGTCTCGGGACATCTGCCCACCAAATCTCTCCATCGTCTATCCGCAGGTCATCAATGTAGAATACCTCTACCATGCCTGCCTCTCCTCATACTGGGTCAAAGTCTACTCTCTCCCCATCAATCTGAATCCTTAGGATGCGATACACATCCTCCAAAGTCACCATCGCCTCCCCTGTCAGAAAGTGAAACGAGCCTGTCTCACTTTGAAACCTCTCCACCACTGCTGTCACTAGGGCGAGATTTTCCCTAATGTGTGTCAAGTGTGCAACGTACCACAGTCCCGCGTGTTCTAGAAATGCATCCTCCTCCCATGTCAACTGTACTACCTCGTGTGCTATCAAGTGGTGTCGCTCTCACAACATCAACGGCGGCATAATCCTTTGCATCCACAAACAAATCACTTGTCAGTTCTTCTATACCATATCTCCCAAACTCCTATTTGCTTCTATTCTACCCAACCCCTTTTCTAAACTAGGATAGTCAACCCTTCAGTCAACCTTAACTAGGTTCCCTTCCTTTTTTTGTATCTAACCAAAAGTGCCTTGTTTCACACAATAGCGCTGTCCTGTTTTACCAAAAGCACCTGATTGCTTCTGCAATAGCGCTGAGCTAGCTCATACCAACAGCGACTTGGTTTGCAACCACGCCTCACTCTGCTGCCAAAAGTGCCAAATTATGCTACCAAGGGCAACCCGATTTCTTCACTCCCTCCCTACCACGCTACCCTTATCTACCAAAAGCACTACACTGCCTAGCCATTAGCACTGCGGCATTCTACCAAAAGCGTTGCGGTGCTAACCCCAAAAGCCAACCATTCTAGGTTTTGACCAAACGCGCTGCACTTACCTACCAACTACGCTGCGGCGCACCAAAAGTGCCCTAACCGACTACCAATAGCACTATCCTAGCCTAAAATGCTTTTGGCTGACCTGAAAACCCTACCTCGACCTAGCCCTAAACTACCCTCAAACACCAGATCAAAGTGGGGTTTTCAAACACTTACCACTGCCGGAGCTCCTGTTGGCCTCCTATATGTCCGCACTAACTCTGCCCGATGCCTGTGTGCTGGAATCAACATCTCTCCTTGCTATCAGCTCCTTCCACTCAACTCTCTCACCCTAAGTTTGGAGGCTCTACTCTCTAAATTTAGAAGCTCCTAGGGTGCAAATGAGGATTGTGGTCCCCATGGGTCCTATTTACAGCATCCCTCCCTCATTTTTTTTTTCCTTTCCACCCCATTCTGCTTTTCCTCCTACTTTGTTGCGCACTCGTCTAGTCGAGCATCAATACAGTTCCTCTGTCGCTTCCCTGTCTTCCCACTCGAGGGGGCATATGCTAGGGCAACTACCTACACTGGGGCATCAAAAATTGTATCATGTCTTCAACAATCATTTTCTTTGATGCAATGCTATAAACTGCATCGCATCAAAGAGGGGCAAAATGTAGACACCCTAAAATGACCAAGTCGCCGCACCACTTGCTTTTCGTAATCTGTCAAATCACCTGCATTTCACACATTAATTAAATAATCTAATTATTTAATTAATTTCACCAAATTCTTCTAAATCACAAAATTGTGACATTAATTAAATAAATCCTCTTTATTTAATTAATTAAATTAAATTCCTCTATTATTCTTCCACAATTAAATAATTTTAATTATTTAATTAGATCATTGTCACCTTCCAAAATTCACATCCACATTAATTAAATAAACCTAATTATTTAATTAATTCAACAAATTCCCTCTTATCTGCAATTAAATAATTCTTAAATTATTTAATTAAATCAAAATCATGCACAACAATTAAATAAATTTATTTATTTAATTTGCTTTCAAATATTCTAAATTAAATAATTCTAATTATTTAATTATTTCTTCCATAATATCTTCTCTAAATTTAAATAAATCAATTATTTATTTAAATTTCTTTTTCTTCTAAATTTGAGTTATCTCTAAAATAACTCAAGCTTTCTTGCTCAGGCAATTAAATATTTCTAATATTTAATAAAGAAAAATATCTTCTTATTCTCATGCAAATCTCTTCTTCTTGTTTTAAATCACTTAACTGATCATTACATTCTATTAATTGCTTTAACTCATTCTTCTATTCTTGATAACTCCTCTCATGCAAAAGAAAGCAAGACACTTGTCTTCTTCTTATTTGTTGCACATTCCTCAACTGTTCTCCTCCATTGATTCTTCTAAATTATCTGGACCATTGATCGATCTTCATTGAAACTTATATAAACCCCCCTCATCTCCTTCATTGAGCCTCTCTCTTCGATCTTATTCTTGGGCATACTTAACAGCGCCTTGAGCATACAAACGCGTCGATTGAGCAACCTCATGATCTCTTAACATTGATCTCTTGAGCACACTACTTGCTTGTTGCAGCTATGGTTTTGCAAATTTATTGAGCAATCTACATTTCTCCAAAGGTAACAATACAGATTTTGGTAAGAGCTTTCATTTTTCTTTGATTTGATGATATTGGCTTTTACTTAGATTGGTTTGCTTTATGTGATTGGTTTTTGGTTTTATTAGTTTTGATTTAATCAATTTTTTCTCATACACAGATTCTAGCATTCCCACATACTTCACTCTTAGGATCATCTTCTAAAGGAGTCAAAGTAATTATCTTTCCATTTGATGTTATAGTATATGTATTCTTTCTCCCATGATGTATATCTTTTCTATCATACTACAAAGGTCTACCCAACAAGATATGACAAACATCCATAGGCATAATATCACACAAGACTTCATCATGATAAGATCCAATATGAAATTTTACTAAACATTTTTCACTCACCAGTACATTATGATCATCCTTAATCCATGCTATCTGATAGGTCTTAGGGTGTTTCAATCTTTCCAACTTTAGCTTAGTCACCATCTCCTCCGAAACTAGGTTATCTAAACTACCACTCTCAATCACAACTTTACAACACTTACCTCTTGATTTGTGTTTGGTCCTAAACAAACTCTTCCTCTATAGTGGTTCCTCATTTGTCTCTCTTTAAAATAGTGCTCTCCTCATCACAAGTGATTCTTGTTTCTCTAGTTTGCCAACTAAACTTGGTGATCCAACAAGTTCTTCTTCCACATATGCTACTCTTCCATTGTTTTTTGTTGTCTTACTTGTACTACCCTGATTGCACTCAAATGTTCTATGTCCTTCACCTCCACACTTGAAACAAGTACCTCTGAATGTTCTCTTATCAAATCCTCTTCCTTCTCTTCTGTATCCTTCATTCCGGTATGCACTAGGGTTTCCTCTCCTATAAAAATTTCTATCGTCTCTCCGGTAATAATTGTTATGTCTGTCATCCTTCTTAAATGGGCTGTCAAACTTGTTATACTCTGAATATGATCTATCTCCTCTGAAAAATGTTCTACTTCTCTAAAATTTACCTCCTCTGCCTCTCTATTTCTGATCATGTCTCTTATTCATCTTCTCTTCAACCTTCAGGGCAAACTGATATGCTTCTTCCAAAGATGTCATCCTTACCAAGCTTAGTTCTTCTTGAATGTTCAATCTCAGTCAATTGATATATCTAGCCACTATCTCCTTGTTTGCTTCACTATGTCTTATCCTTATGATCATTTTATGGAATTCTTTAGTGTACTCTTTCACAAATTTCTCCTTTTGTCTCAAGTTTTGCAATCTTTTCAACAGCTCCAACTCATAGTCAGTGGGTATAAACTAATTCTTCAGTTTATTCACCATCCTATCCCATTTTGTAATCTTTTCTTTTCCTCTTCTATTTCTTTCCAACTAAACTTATTTCCACCATATAGCAGCATGTCCTTTCAACTTTGTCTTTTCAAATTTCACCTTCTTCGGATCTTCAATCTCTTCATATTCAAAGTATTCCTCCATGTCATTTATCTAGTCAATCAATTATTTAGAGTTCAAATTACTAGTATAGTTTGGCACATCAACTCTAGGTCTCTTTCCAATCTTTGAAATATCTCACAACATCTTTACATGATCTGATTCTTCTTCTTCATCACCTCCTAGGGTTTCACCAGTTTGTTCAATAGATTGAAATTCCTCTTCATCGTCACTTTCAACATTAGGTCTCGGTGTCAACCCTCTCCGCCTATCTTCTTCAACAACATCCAATCGAATTCATATTTTTTTCATCATTTCCATCATCTCATCCATTCTACCAGCCATTGTTCCAACATTATCAACTCTTTGCAATGACATTCTTCCTCGGATCAAGTGCAAACTGCCTCAAGTTCGGTGATCAGGCTACAAGGTGACAACTGCCTCTCAATCAGTGATTGGTTGTGACACAAGTAACCTGCCTCAATTTGGTGATCTATCCACAGCAAGATCTTATGGGATTCCCTCACCAACTTCGCTTAATTCACTCCCAAACATTCAAACCTGGCTCTGATACCACTTGGTGCAGTAACGGTAGGAGGGTTCACAACATGAACTGTCTAGACCATGCAACAAGAGTAAACACAATGGAAACAATACAAATAATTAGAACAAATGTAGATTCAATCATTCAGTATATCATAGAATTCAAATATAGATTGGCCGGCAACATGCGAGCTTACAATTATGGCTCATAGGCCTGATTACATACATGCGCAAGATAAAGATTTGAAGCTCCTTCACAAAAAAATGAATAAGATATCTATCTAGAACTTAGTAACTTATGAACTACTTTCCTAAGGATCTATTACATCAATATATATCATCTTCAGAACTATAGATTCTTCCGTGTCGGCCAAGGAAGGTCACAAACTCCAATGAAGAGCTATAACATGTATAAATAGATAGGTTAGACATAAATGCATAGAACACTTCCTCAAATGAATGGAATAACATGTGGATCTTTGGAGAAGGTCATCCACAAACCAAAGATCATTGAATGATGTGTCATTAAGCTTCGCAAGTCAAGGAATGCTCTGCAAGTCTTCTCCTTTAGCTGATTATCAGAGACTATCAAGATGCTCTGTTCTAAGAAAATAGTCAATCTTCTGATAGAGATATCTTTCCGGTAATGATGTGTAGATCTCTAAGTTCTAGATATGATGTAGGTGAATAAATCTAGATACTAACTCTAGCTCCGCAAGGATAGAAATGCAACTGTGGTAAAATGCCAGACCAAAAGTAGAAACTACTTTTGACTGAACTTTCTAAACTAAATTGGAAAATGAAAGAAATAAACTAAACTACAAACAAACTAAAATGCAAATGTTTTTGGCTGATGCAAGATTGCTCTTGAACCAGGGATGCTCTTGTATCACCTTGCCACTTCACTAGGTACTCATGGTAGACCTTGTGTCTTGTTCTCTTGGCTTCCCTTGTGTCCACAATGCATTCAAGATTTAATGGCTCGATAGGTGGTAAATCCTTGATCCAATCTTCATTAGTAACATTTGGATCAACCCTTGTACCTGTAATCATACATCCCTTTAAAGGATATAGATCAGCAACATTAAAGATTGGAGAAATAGCCACTGTAGGAGGTAGTTCTATCTCATAGGCATTGTTTCCAAATTTGTGGACCACCCTACATGGGCCAATCTTTTTCATCTATAGCTTTGTATACTTCCTCAGTGGTAGTGTTTATTTCTTCAAATGATCTAGTACTAAGTATCCCACTTTGAACTAAACATCTCTTTTCTTCAAATCTACATTGTGTTTGTATTTTTCAACACTTTTTTGAAGATTTTCTCTAACTTGTTAATGTATGTCCTTCATTGTAACTGCAAATTTCTCTCCTTCAACACCCCTTTTCTCCATTCCACTTAGATCCCTAACCTCAAATACACCTCTAGGTTTCAGTCCATAAACCACTTCAAATGGGCTTTTCCCAATGGTTCTATTGACAGAGTCATTGTAGGCATATTCAGCCTATCGAAGGATCAGATCCCATTGTTGTCCATGCTCCTTTGTGAGGCATCTCAGAAGGTTTCCAAGTGATCAATTAACCACTTCAGTCTACCCATCTATTTTTGGGTGATAGGCAGAGCTAAATGTCACATTTGTTCCCAACTTCTTCTAAAGAGTCCTCCAAAAGTGACCTACAAACTTGCTATCCCTGTCAGACACAATGGTCAATGGTAATCCATGAATTCTCACTACTTCCTTGAAAAATTACCCAGCAATATATGAAGCATCATTTGTAGATTTGTATGGTATGAAATGAGCTATTTTGCTAAATCTATCAACAACAACAAACACACTGTCAAATCCCCTTTGAGTTTTAGGCAAACCTAAGACAAAATCCATGCTAATGGATTCCCATAGCCTATTAGGAATAGGCAAAGGCTAATAAAGACTTGCATTAGTGCTTGAACCCTTGGCTCTTTGGTAAATTACACAATTTTCAACAAATTTTCTGACATCCACTTAGATCTTTGGCTAAAAATAAAACCTCCTTACCTGTTCCAATGTTTTATCCACACTAAAATGACCTCCCAAGCTACCACAATGTTTCTCTTTTATCAGATTTGTCCTCATAGAGCATTTAGGGATACACAACTAAGCATCCTTAAATAACAATCCATCTTGTATCAAGAAATCAAAAAATTCTTAATGGAAGGTACCATCAAACTAATTGCAAATAGCATACGCATCCTTGAAATCATCTCCTTCATACATACCTTTCAAAGAATCTATACCCATACTTTGGAGTTGAATTTCTTGCACCAACATATGTCTTATGGTCAAAGCATTAGCTACCTTGTTTGACTATTGTTTTTTGTGCTTTATGCTAAAAGCATAGCTTTGTAGGTATTCCATCTACTTTACATGTCTATGGCTCAATTTGTCCTGGTTGTTCAAGAAACTCAAAGCATGATTGTTAGTATAAACAATAAATTCCTTTGGAAGGAGATAGTGTCTCCACTTTTTCAATGCTTGGACCATGGCATACAATTCCAAATCATAAGAGGAATACTTCCTGTTGGCCTCATTAAGTTTCTCATTGAAAAATGCCACAGGTCTTCCTTCTTGGCTCAAGATAGCCCCAATTGCATACCTACTTGCATCACATTCTATAGTGAAAATCTTGTTGAAATCAGGCAATGTTAGGATGGGTTGTTGTGCCACCCTATTTTTTAGATATTAGAAGCTTCTCTCTACCTCATTAGTCCATTGAAACCTATTCCTTTTATTCCCTTTGATGGTGTCAATAATTGGAGAATAGATATGACTGAAATTCTTTATAAATTTTCTATAAAAAGTAGATAAGCCATGAAAAATTTTTACCTCACTGATGTAGGAGTTGGCCAACTGAGAATTGCTTCTACATTGGTGGGATCCATCTTCAATGAACCTATAGAAATCACAAAACCAAGGTAAACTAAATTCTCCTTCATGAATTCACATTTCTTTAGATTGATCATCAACTTCTCTTCATTCAACCTCTTCAACACCATGTCCAAATGCTGCAAGTGCTCCTCTTCGGTCTTGCTGAAAACAAGGATGTCATCCAAGTAGACAACTATAAATTTGCCTATGAAGGGTTTCAAGACTTCATTCATAAGTCTCATAAAGGTAATTGGGGCATTTGAAAGCCCAAAAGGCATGACAAGCCACTCATATAACCCCTCATTGGTTTTCAAGGCAGATTTCCACTCATCCCCTTCTCTTATCCTAATCTGATGATAGCCACTTTTAAGGTCAATCTTTGAAAAATAACAAGCTCCTCCTAAATAGTCCATCAATCCCTCCATTCTAGGTATTGGAAACCTATACCTTATAGTTATTTTGTTGATTGCCCTCAAATCAGTGCACATTCTTTGTAGACACCTAAAATTGGCTCAGGTTGAATTAAGTAAATATTCTAATATTTATCTTAATTCATATTTTCTTTTGTCAATTAAATAAATATTATAAGTTTGTTTGATTGGTTCATTATCCTACAATTAAATAAAATTATTTTATTTAATTAAAATCCCTAAATTCTTCTAATGTCTCAAATCCTAAATCCACCTCACAAAATCCACTTCATCAATCCACCTCATCAATCCACCTCATCTTTCCACCTCATCCCTTCCACCTCACCATGTTGCACATATAATTAAATATTCTTAATATTTAATTAGCTAATATCCTCCAAAATCCAAAAATAAATCTTTAATTCAATTGTTCCCCACTATCATCCACTATTGAATTCTTAATTCAATTATTCCCCACTATCCTCCACTATTGAATTCTTAATTCAATTATTCCCCACTATCATGCACTATTGAATTCTTAATTCAATTGTCCCCCACTATCCTCCACTATTGAATTCTTCATTCAATTGTCATAACCCACTATCCTCCACTATTGAATTCTTAATTCAATTATCATAGCCCACTCTTCTCAAAAAGGAATTTCTAATTCATCCATTATGAATTAAAGATTCACAAAAAATGAGAGCCATTGGTCTCATCTTTTGATCCTCACCCTCCATTGCCTTTTTAGAAAATCTATAAATAAGACTCTTCTCTAAGCAATTGAGGGGACTTCTTCTGGCATCCTTATCATGCCCAATTTCCTTTAGGAAATCTTCTTCATACCCTCCTAATGCCAAATTCATTCTAGTCTATCCATATCAGTTGAATGCAGTTAATCTATCCATCCCACATCCTCTATTCATTGTCCCTGTGTTTGAAGCTCATCTTCAACACAACAAAATATCACAGCCATTCTGTTCTTGTCACCGTCAACAAGCAAGGAAGCAAGCTCACTGAGGGCCAATCTTCTTCATCAAGGTTGAGGACAGATAGGCGAACAATGGAAGCCGCAGGGTAACAAGTTTGTAAGTTTTGTGCTTTCATTTGTTTATTCTTGTTACTCGCATATTTCATTGATGTTTGGGTTTATTTATCATTATTGATCAATCCATATTTACCCTTCACATTCTCCAATCTCCACCTTATTTTACGTGCCAAAATAGTGGGGACAACACATGGACTTAAACTTTCTCTTATGAGACCCTTATCTAGTAATTCTTGTATTTGTTTCCTTATCTCATCATTTTGTTGAGGAGTCATCTTGTATGCAGCCTTATTAGGTAAGTTTACACCTAGTATAAAGTCTATGTGGTGGCTCACATCTTTTATAGGTGGCAAAAAACTAGGGAGCTCATCAACAACTATGTCTTGATACTTGTTCAACAAAGTTTGCACTTCTTTGGGCACATCCTCAAATTTTGTTGTTGTTGATGTCATGACAAGTTTAGGTTTGATTACAATGGCATATCCTTCTCCTCCCTCTTCTTTCATAGTTTTCAAAAACTCTTTTTCCCCAACCAACATTACACTAGACCCAGCTTGTTCATCTACCCCTTCATCTTGCAATGGAATAAGGGTGAATGATACCCCATCCTTGTCAATCACATAAATGTTTTTTCTGCCTGTCATATTAAACTTTTCTATCATACTGCCAGGGTCTTCCTAGTAGCAAGTGACAAACATCCATTGGGATGATGTCACACAAGATCTTGTCTTTGTACCCCACAATGTTAAACTCAACCCATGTTTGTTCATTGACCAAGACTTGTTGACCCTTATTCAGCCAAGAAACCTTATAGGTGTGGGGTGTGGAATCCTATTCATCTTTAGTTTTTCAATCATCTCCACAGAAACTAAATTATCAGTTCAACTTGAATCAACAATAACCTTACACACCTTGCCTTGATATTTGCAAGTGGTTCTAAACAAGGATTTCCTTTGTGGAGGCTCTTTTATTTTTGGCACCTTAATGAGTGTCCTTCTCATCATTAGAGTTTCCCTAATTTCTGGAATATCAGACTGAGATGGAGGTTTGACATTCTTACTATCTTCCTCTTGCACCAATTGTGTTCTCCTTTCACCTCCATGTGATGTTGAGGTTTGTCTCTCTGGGTATTTCCAAGCTTGATGGCCAAACTGATTGTATTGATAGCATCTACCTAAAAAAGTGTTTGAACCTCTACCTTGTCCTTCAAATCTGCCTCTACCATTAGGTCTTCTACCTTTGAAATTGCCTCTTGACTCCAAGTTTTGTTCTTACTGCCCACTTTGTTGGCAAGAGACACGTTGTGGCTTCATGAGTGTTGTCATTGATGGCAACAAAGTCCATCCCACACATCCACAGGACATGGTATGACCATACCGGAAGACAGACTAAAGTGTATCTTGGTCCAGTAAGCAAGAACAGAGCATGTAGCAAGGTCTGACAGTCAAGTCCAGATCTCTTAGAGGAAGTATCTCAGTAAAGTACGGACTTGGGAAAGTCAAGAGGAGTACCATGACTAATATATTCTAGAGATTGAGCCTCCGGTGATGTAAGAGTGAAAAGATATGAACACCTAAGTGTTGGGTTGCTGTTTGGCAGAGTAGACTAAGGAAGAACTGACTGACAGAGCTTCAGACCTTAATCTGGATGAGATATTGATGGTAATAAAGTTTCTTAAGGGATCATTCATGATTGGCTGATATGATTGATGACTTCTATAAGCATCTCTTTGATACGCATCACTTGGTAAGCAAGGAGTCAGCCAACAGACCAGAGTTTGGGAAAATATTGAGTATTCCGGATGCCTACTAGAAAGATGTTGAAATCCTTTGTGTGGACATATATACCAGATGGATTTCGGTATGAAGGTGTGTGTGGTGTGTTGTGTAGTGTGAAGAAAAGTAGAAAGTAGTGTGGATGCAATAATGATGCAGAGGCACTTGGGATGTAAGAAGAGGAATAGATTCAACAAGACTCAACCACACCTATAGATCCAAAAAACCAAGTCCATGGAAAAGTGGGAACAGCAAAAGGGAATCTTTTTTTGATCATGGAAAGGTTGGATTGGGGTACCAACTGACTCATCCCACCCATTGGTTAAGGCAGATCACTCCCGGAACATGTACTTGCTTCACAAATCCTCTAAATGGCTTATAGCCCTAGAAAAAGAGAACAGTCCCCTTATCTTTTTGCACAGACCTACAAATCCAAATCTAAGACATGAAAAAGTTACCCATTATGCCTCCCTACAGCATACTCCAAGATGGGTATAGGTTACTTTGGAAAATGTGCCTCAACCAATAACCCTCCTAATGTCTTCTAACCCTAAATAGGCTTATTCTGTGAAGCAAGTGCCCTCAGATGTTGGTTTAGAACCCTCTTGACCATTTGAACATGTCACTGATGCCCTAAAACCATGGAATTCACCTTCCCTTTATGGTTTTGACTAACTGTTCCAAAAAGTGGCACCATTGTAACCTCTGGCAGTCACTTAACACATGGTTTTGCTAAGTGCAATCAATAGGAACTTAGCAACAATAGTCCTCTACCCAAATGAACCTTATAAGACATGAAAATACACCCTACACTACTCATTCCATTGACCACAAGGCTTGGTGATTCAGTGAAATGGAGAAAACATCATATTGTTGTTGTCAGCACCCTAGTTGAGGGTTTTCAACCTACTTGCAAAGAAAGGAGAAATACAGAGTTATAAAAGAATGTCAAGGGCCCAAACAACTTGCAAAGTAAAGATAACTCACCCCTCTAATTGTCCAACATGGACACCAACCACCTCCAGACCGTACAGGTATGGATTGCATAGGAAAACAACAAATTTCTATAGGAGATAGCAATTTCAAAGGGCAGTTTGATTACCCACAGTCATAATGTGCTTTCTAATTAACATCAAGGATCCAAACTTGCTTCAATAATAGTCAATCCATCAACCTTCACTCCCAAGTATCCAAATTTCCACAACAAAGCCGTACTATAAAGTAGTACGGTTCAAATGCACAAGAAATTTAGGAAAATACACAGAAAGGGCAGAAAACTAAAGTTTTTGTTCTTTTTTTTTATTCCACCAGATGATGTCTTAACAATGAATCCCCCTTGGCTTCTAATAAGCATCCTACATTTGATTCAAGAAGTATGGGAGTGGTTGGGGTCGATGAAATTGCCCCAACCATCGAACTTCTTTCTTGTTTCCCACTACAGTAACTAGTAACTGTTAAGTAACTGTCCTCTTTGGGACTACACTGATTGTTTTATGTTTAATAAAACATTGATAACCTTTAACAAGGCTCTAACACATCTTCTAGCCTTTGACATGCTTACAAACATGAGGATTGCCTCCTACACACTTTAGGAAGGCTACAAACTTAAGGAAACACATGATTACCTTATACAATATGACTGTCCTTCTTAGGACTTACAAAATGACAATAGTTTTAAGACACTTGGACATAGTCCCTTACAAGCATGGAATTCAAGCCTTATTACAACATGGAGATGGTCTCAAGGACCTTATTGAACCAAACAAACTATCTAAAGATCAAGTAAAACCTAGATGTCTTGGTGCTCCTGCACCAAATAATATAGGTCTGATATGTGATAGGACAATAGCACCAAAGAAAAGAAAGAATGAAGTGTAGTAGATCAGTGTATTGAGCCTAACCAGAACTAAACTTCATCATATGTGGATGCTTCTCATCAGTTCAAGTATCTTGTTACTTTCTTTATAACTTGTAGACAGTGAGTCTCTTGTAGGCAGTGAGCCTCTTGTGAGCAGTGTGCTCAGGCAGTGAGCCCTAATTGGCAAGTGCCATTTTGTACTTCTATTCTTTTAATAGAGAATACAATCTTGGGTTAGTCACCCCATGGTTTTTCTCTTAACAGGGTTTTCCACATCAAAATCATTGTGTTATGTGTATTGATTTTGTTTCTTCTTTCATGGTTACGGATGCTTATCCATTTTGATGCTGCACTAGTTGTTAAAGAAGAATAGAAAGTTAAATTAATTTAGATAACTGATTCACCCCCTCTCAATTATCAACAATTGGTATCAGAGCCAAGTTCCTCCAAATAGAGCCTAACAACTTGAGGAAGATCTGGGAATCTCAATAGATATGTATGGTATGAGGGAACAACTTCAGTTTGCCCTAGATGATCTTAAATAGTCTCACTCTGAAGTAAATAACTTAAGGGAAAGACTCAAACAAGCTGATGATTTCATAAATGAACTTAAGGAGAAACTGAGTATCTCTATGAAAAAGAGAAAGGAACTACTTCAGCAATTAGCAAGTCAAAATGAAGCCAATGATGCAAATGAAGATCTGAATGAGAAGAACAAATTATGTGAGAAGGTATCAAAAGAGATCATTATGGTAAGACATGAAATGGAATCAGGGGTTATGAAACTCACCCAAGAAATTGAAGAGAAGAGAAAAACTGAAGATAATCTAAAATAATCTCTCAAAGAGAAATCAAAAGACTGCCACAAAATGGATAGAATAATCAGGCATTTGGAATCTGATCTGGAAGAAGCTAGAGATAATGAAGAACAACTTGAAAATCAGATTGACACTCTAAAAAGAGATCTTCAAACAACAAATGAATATAAAGAGAAATTCAAGATAAGCTCTGCTCAGGTTGAAGTTCTTCTTGAAAGCCAAAAGAGAGTAGATGACAAGCAAGGCTTGGGGTATGTGAAAGGTGAAAGCTCTGGATCCAGCCAGAAGAACTCTGGATCAGGAAATCCAAGGAACAGGTCTAAGAGACCTCCGGTAAGGCAACCTAATGCTCAAAGATATCCATCCTTTAATGGATACTTCCACAATTGCAATAACTTTGGTCATAAAGCAAATCGATGCAGAAGAAGAATGAATCAGACTAATTCATCCTTCTCCAGACAGTGTTTTAATTGTAAAAGGTATGGTCACAAATCTCATGAGTGTAGAAATATGCAAATGAACAATTTATTCAATGGTAGATGCTTTGCATGCAATAGAATGGGACATATGGCTAATCAGTGTAGATCAAGAGGATATTAGTCAAATATGCAAAGAAATGTTGTTTGATAAAATTGCAATAGATCTGGTCATATTGCCAAATTCTGCAAAAGTAAGAATCAGGACAAAAAGGGTCCGGTGCATCATAATCAAAACCATGACAAAGGAAAAGGAAAAGTAGATGTGGATGAAATTCAAAGGGAGATGAACAAGATTTGGGTAAAGAGTAGTGCAGAAAATGTTGGTGATGGATCTGCACCAAAATCTGGTGCTGATATTCCTTCCAGAAACTAAATAGATGAGCTCTGGCTCAGGGGGAGTCTCAAAAGAAAACAAGTTCCCCCAGCCAGTCAATTGGTGCCTGAAATTGGCACATGGAAAGTTGCGGATTAAAGGGTTCTTAGAGAAACATATAAATGATCCTTGGTAAAGATATGGAAGATCCACAACAAGTTTAGAAGAGGTTAATCTTCCTAGATTGATCCGGTTTAACAGTCATTTGGTAAGAACATGATTCTCACAGTTAGATCCAGTATGACTCAATTTTGAGGTATCTTGATCTATGGATAAGTGGAATGATTTGGGAAAGAAAGATAGATAGCTAATAGTGCATACCAGTGATCAGAAAAGATCTCTCAGAACAAGCAAAACAAGGCAACCAGAATAACTTAGGTTGTGCATTTATTGCAAAATGGAATTAGGGTTTGTGTAGAAATAAAAGGGTTCTTTGGTTCATCATTTGCACATTTGCATTCGAAAAGAAGAGAGGAGCTCTGCAACAAGTTATCTCAATCCTCTCAAAGATCAAATCGCATAAGTTGATTCATCCAAGCAACGTGATCCGGCTCATATCGTGAACCCTAGAAGTGTAAGAGGTATTTTTTGATCTTGGAATCTTTGAATCTTTGAAAGATGGCTACTCTGAATGTTGTGAAGATTACTGATAGGCCGCACCCTAAATTCAAGAAACATCCCTATAAATCCCTAGAAGTTGATCCCCTAGGCACATTTTCAAGCATTCTGCATGGGGTTTTGCATGTCAAAGATGTTAGGGCATATATTCATGCAAACATTGAGGAATTTGGGGAATCCAAGATAATGGATATCTATCACAATCAGTTAATAGAGGATGCTTTTGAACTCAAACCGCAGTACAAGGCTATTCGGGACAAACATTTTGGACATTGCATCCATTTCCCCTATTGTGTAGAAGATGAATGGGTCTGGTATGTTCTAAGTAGAATGCATGATAACTTTATATGGTTGATGAGGCCATTCAAGATAACCAAGGATGCCATTAGGGTAGTTACCAGATTGCACTCATCCGGTGGGTTACCTGCTCTCAAATATGTCAAGAATCAGATAGTGAGTGAGGCAACTGGATCAAAATTTGACAAGAGAGTAATGACTATAGAAGATATCACTGATCTGGATATCAAGTTTGCATCTATGACAATTGGCTATAAGATATATCACTCCAGCAGGGAGAATTTAGTATCCAGAATAGCTGTGTATACTGCTTATGAAATGCTAAGGAAAAATGTTGACTATGATCTCTGCGAACTTCTTCTGAGCCAACTGTTAGAAAACTTACCAAGGCTCAAGAAGGACAAGGAAAACTCATTCAAATATGGTGGTCTGATATTGTGTCTATTGTTTTACTTTATGAATGAGCTACCTGGATCCAGTGGTTAGATATGGTAAAATGACAGACCAGTAGCCATACAAATCAGAGATTATTTGCATGGAATTGGTGATGCCAAGGCACAAAATATAGCACTCTGGGGCTACTTCAAGAATTTTTAGAGTATGATGCAAGCTAGAGAAAGAATCCCTCAATCATTAGTTGAGAAGTACAAGGATGAAGTGTGCTTTATGGTGGACACTGATCAATGCCTAATGGAGGCAGTGGAACCTAGAATAGTGTGGATCATGCCAATGGGATATGAATTTGATGAGAAAATCCTAGAGCTACACATCCAACACCTACTGAGTCAACCCAAGGATCCTAAGGCAGAAAGGTTGGAACCTACCAAGAGCTGAGTGTAAAAGTTCATGTTGAACTTAGATAGCCAGAGATCAAGAGAAAAGTAAGAAGGGAAGCAGAAGAATTTGCCAAGAGGCATGGAATTTCAAAAGAGGCAGTTGATGCCAATAGAGAAAAGATGGAAAGGGCAGAGAAAGAGAAACAAGATGCAGAAAAGGAAAGAGATCCAATGCAAGCCCCTTCCCAAACCAGATCCTCCAAGAGCTCTGCACCTGCCACCTCTAAAAGCCAAAAGGCATCAAAACCGGAAGCCCAGACATCCAGAAAGGGAGAGAAGAGAACAAAGAAAAAGGAAACAAGATCCTATACAAGTCAGAAGGATGATGAAGAAACTGAAACTAATGAGGAAGTCAAGAAAATGAAGAAGAAGAAGAAAACAACCAGTGAACCCTCTACCGATCAAGGCAAAGAAGAGAAGGCAGAGGAATTTGTTGAAAAGCCTACTCTCTGCATTGATGATATCATCAAATCAGTCACCGTGGATGGGAGCCTAAAACCAATGACTAAGTTCTTTGATGCATATAATGAAGCTAACTAGAAGATCTTGCAAGAAGCTATAGTCAGGTATTTGAATATCTATAATAAGGCATTTATTGAAATCATATCTCTAATTCCCAAAAGCCTAGAGAAGGAACTAGAAATAAGGAAGAACAATGCCAAGGCAAAGGACCTTGAGATCTGGGAACAAATAGCTACTTAGCTCTATCCTTCAATCACTCAGAAACAAATGAATATGATCTTCAAAGATTGCAAGGATAAGTTCTAGAGCAAAGCTAGAATGAATCAGCTTATGCTTGGAGAGACTGACAAAGTGACAAAAGAAATAGAAGACATCCTCTGGAATGCATACAAAGGATTCAATATTCCTATTATAGAGGACATAAGTGATGAACCTTCTGAGGAAGATCCTACAAAAGCAGTTGCTGAAGAGTCAAAGGAGTTAAGTGAGGAGAAGACCAAGGACCTAGATTCCTCTATTCTAGAAGAGGAAGTCCATGAAGAAGTTAATATCTCTCATCGAGATTCCCCTGCAGACTCTAGATCTAAAGGAGAAGAAAGAATAGAGGAGCAAACCAGTCAAGAAAAGGAAGTAAAGGAAAGGGAAAAAGAGTAAATAGAGAAGACCCCAGGGGATAGTTCTAAGACTGCAAAAGGGAAGAAGACTCTATCTCTGGCAAGAGACACTGCAGAAACTATCAAAGATTTCTTGACCAAAGAGATTATGGAATTTGATGAACCGGAACTTCTTCAAGGGCCATTCAATTTTGATTCCCTCTCCCCGATTCAAACCATGAAGCTAGCATCTTTTACTCAAGCAAAGGCAAAAGAAAAACTTTTGAAGTCTCACATGGAAGACTGTGAGCTCATAGAAACTGCATCTAGTGTATTAGAGAAGATCATGCCATCCTTTCAGAAGGATCTCTCGGCCTCCTCATCTGATAATCTAAAATCTCTTGTAAATTCTGTTCATACACATTTTGATTCCTTAGAGAAGTCAGAAGAAGAAAAGGTCCAGAAGGAGTTTTTGGGAAAGAGATTCTCTGAAATACAAGGACTAATAACAAATGATAGAAGAAATTTGGATATTGGAATAAAAATCCTAGAGAATGCTCTTAAAGATGGTGGTGATCTATACAAATTTTGTCTATCTTGGTCCATCGTAATAGCAGACATCACCAAGAAAGTGAAAGAACAAGAGAACAAACTATCAAGTTTATCTCAAGGTTTTGGTCCTCTCACTTCTTCCATAATAAATCAAGAGTGTTAGACTATTGCAGTCATAAATGAAATAAAGAAGCTTGAGAAGGAGAAGAAAAATAAAATAAGCAGGTTAAGTGAACTTAGAGGGATAATTATCCCTAAATTAGAGGCCATGCATGAGGTCCTATCTAATGCTCAGACCACAGCCCAGACCAGTGATCTGATAGATCTAAAGAGGGCATAAGCTTTTGCATTCCTATTGAGTGGTCACATCTCAATCTTGGATAGAATGAAGCAGAGTTGGGCAATAGAATTTGTCTAGTTGAAGACAACTTTTGCAGATATACTTCAATATATGTAAGTATAACATGTATATACACTTATGCAGTTAAGTATAGTTGGATTTTTGGGATTTTTGATGTGCGAATCCTACCCTTTGCCATTGATGTCAAAGGGGGAGTGAGGAGTAGTGAAAAATGTGGAATCTAGCTAAGGGGGAGCTCTAGAAAAATGTACATTAGAACAAAGCATTAGCCAAGGGGGAGTGTAGTATAACACTTAGTCATTTTTCACTAAGTGTTGCCATCAATGCCAAAGGGGGAGATTGTTGGCAAGAGACACTATGTGGCTTCATGAGTGTTATCATTGATGGTAACAAAGTCCATCCCACACATCCGTAGGACATGGTATGACCATACCAGAAGATAGATTAAAGTGTATCTTGGTCCGGTAAGCAAGAACAGAGCATGTAGCAAGGTCTGACAGTTAGGTCTGGATCTCTTAGAGGAAGTATCTCAGTAAAGTGCAGACTTGGGGAAGTCAAGAGGAGTACCATGACTAATATATTCTAGAGATTGAGCCTCCGGTGATGTAAGAGTGAAAAGATATGAACACCTAAGTGTTGGGTTCCTGTTTGGCAGAGTAGACTAAGGAAGAACTGACCAGCAAAGCTTCAGACCTTAATCTGGATGAGATATTGATGGTAATAAAGTTTCTTAAGGGATCATTCATGATTGGCTAACATGATTGATGACTTCTATAAGCATCTCCTTGATACGCATCACTTGGTAAGTAAGGAGTCAACCGACAGACTAGAGTTTGGGAAAATATTGAGTATTCCAGATGCCAACTAGAAAGATGTTGAAATCCTTTGTGTGGATATATATACCAAATGGATTTCGGTATGAAGGTTTGTGTGGTGTATTATGAAGTGTGAAGAAAAGTAGAAAGAAGTATGGATGCAATAATACAGGTCCAGTATGTGACATGACAACAGCACCAAAGAAAAGGAAGAATGAAGTGCAGTAGATCAGTGTATTGAGCCTAACTGAAACTTAATTTCACCATATGTGGATGCTTCTCATCAGTTCAAGTATCTTGTTACTTTCTTTATAACTTGTAGATAGTGAGTCTCTTGTAGACAGTGAGTCTCTTGTAGGTAGTGAGCCTCTTTTGAGTAGTGTGCTCGGGCAGTGAGCCCTAATTGGCAAGTGACATTTTGTACTTCTATTCTTTTAACAGAGAATACAATCTTGGGTTAGTCACCCTGTGGTTTTTCCCTTAACAGGGTTTTCCACATCAAAATCATTGTGTTATGTGTATTGATTTTGTTTCTACTTTCATGGTTATGGATGCTTATCTATTTTGATGCTGCACTAGTTGTTAAACAAGAATAGAAAGTTAAATTAATTTAGATAACTGATTCACCCCCCCTCTCAGTTATCAACACACTTGATTCTCCTTGTCCTTTTTGGGGCTATCCTCTCCCTCCAAAGTTGCCTGTACCTCTAAAATTCTTTCATTTGCATCTATGCTTTTCTTGCCTTCTATTCAATCTTTCTTCTGTCCTGATTACCATTTGGAAACATGTCCTTGGAGGATTAAGACTTAACTCATCTTGTATGGAGAACCTTAGCCCATTTATGTATCTTGCTACTTTTTCCACCTCATCCCAAATATGACTTGTCCTTATACTTAACTTGTGAAACTCCTTAGTATTAGCGATGCCATTCATTTCTTTTTTCTTGAGGTTTTGTAGCTTCCTAAATGTTTGTATTGCATAATCACTTGGTAGGAATTGGCTCTTGATTTTAGCCACTATTCTATCCCATGAATGGATTTTTGTCTTGCCTTTCTTCAACCTCTCATTTTGCACATAATTCCACCAAGTTAAGGCAGGACCTTTCAATTTGGTTTTAGCAAATTTTACCTTTTGATCATCTGCTACCTCCTCATACTCAAAATAGTTGTCAAGTGCATCAATCCAACCTAGCATCTCTTCACCATCCAACTTCCCATCATACATGGGCAATTCTATCTTCACCTTAGGAGTATATCCCTTCATATCCATTAGCATCTTCATCATTCTCACTTCATCAGGGTCCTCTACCTCTTGGACTCCTTCTTGAGGGTTCTCATTCTCACCCTCTTCCTCTTCCTCTTGGTCACTTTGGTCTCCAATGACCACACATCTACTCTTGTTTGATTCTAATGCTACAATTCTAGCTAAGACAGCTTCCTGAGACTCCTTTACTTGTCTCAACTCCCTGGCATGCTTTTCCTTTAGCTCTCTCACTTCTTTGGCCATTGCATTGCTTTTAGGAGGCATCTTTGCTTTTGCAAACTTCAACTTTTTTTCACCTATAGATCAAAACCTATAGCTCTAATACCACTATGATGTAGAGTAGGTTAGAATCACTAAACAAACTCAACCTAATCACCTTTTGAGTCTAGAACCATCAAACAATAGCCATTCCTTCATAACTGTCCCCTTGTCCTAGCCCTTCAAAAGTGATTTTTAAAACCTAATTTTCTAAGGACTCAAACCCAACACCTAAACACTATTTTTGATACCCTTTTGGTTTTTTGATAACATATCAATATTTGGGATGTGGTTATTTTGGAACAACACCCTCAACAATTCACTGTCAAGTTGCAACTCAGCCTAATTAGGCCTCTTTTTCAAAGAAAGTCTATGAAAATCAAAAATCACAATACAAAACCCTACTTCAAGACACTCTACACATTGCATGGGGTCTAAATATACCAATTTTGTCCATTGGGATAATACCTAGACCACCCTTCTTCAAAACCCTATCTCAACCTACTCAAACAAGCCTAATACAAGGAGATATTAGGTTAGGGTTGCTTGAAAACCTACCTTATCACAATCCCCTACTCCTGCAAACACTAGAAACACAAAATATCTTTAATACTTCCATTCCACCAATTTTCATAAATTTTCACCAGTGGAATGGCTCAAAATTCTATTTTTTCCTCTCAAACCCTAGCTACCTAGTTTTACAGGCAGTTTTTACAAACTAAGCTCTAACTTTCTCCAACCCTAATGAAAATTGACCAAACTAGGCTCAAATGAAATCTAGGTCATAGCTCCATAATATGCATGTGATTTTAGGTCATGAATGTACTATACTAGGTCGTACCACGTTCTAGAACAACAGAAAATAATTTAAAAATACATAAACAATAGTACATCTTTATTGATTTTCCTCCAAAATGTCTCCAGAACATAGCTTTGAACCTTTTCAGACATATTTTCATGCTTTTCTTCAGAAACCAATAGTTTCCATCGACATTTCAAGTTTTTGACTCTTTGATGCAGAGGCATCCACACTAAAACCTTGACATACAGCATGTATGTCTGCAACCCTTCATCATCATCATCATCATATTTCCCTTAACACTGTCAGCATCATCATATTTTTTCTGCCGACCGATATCCTCCTGCAGACAAACCTCCGACCCTTCGTCTGTCAGCAGCATCATCATATCCGGCTATCGGCAGCATCATCACATTCGGCAAGCGCAAACATCCTCCTGATGTTCACTGTTCATCTTACCGCCAAATGCTTTCTACAGCATCATGATGTTCAACATCATGTTCATCAGCAGGATATAAAATATCCTGTTCCCTCCATATATCCTGATGACGACAACCTCATGCACCCTTCCTTTGATGCCTACGTCACCCTGATATCCTGATGACGATTATCTTGATGACGATGACGTCACATGCAGCTCCTTCAATATCCTGCTGTCGGCCAAACTTAACATTATCGGCCCGCGATGGTTTTATCAACCCGATCGACTAACTTATGCCGATATACTCTTCCTCGGCAACACCTTGTGATGATCACCCCGAAATGCATTCACCTTATGCAAACAACTGTATCATGCTCACCTCCATCTACTCGGATGACGCCCGAAGTAACTGCAGGATATCCACAGAAATATCCTGATGATGCCGTTGTGATGGATTTTCCAACCTTAGCGAATTTTCAATCCGCCGAACCTCCTGAGGTGACCCGATCCGCTTCCTGGACAACTTTCCAGACTCGAACTACCAGCATGACCTAGCACATGCCCATGCTAGGGTTCTCAACACCTCTCGACTGCGATCCTGCAAACATACATGTGAACAAATAGAAAATGCAAACTATAACCTAAACTACTGTACATAGCCATTCCACCGATTTGACGAATCAACCGGTGGAATGGATCAATGAATCCATGCAACCACCAGAACAGCAACTCGATTACACAATGGAATTCAAAACAGAGAATGGACACAAACAGGATCTCTTTATTGATTTCAAAAGATGCAAATACAATATTCTGTCTCTCTCTGTCTCAATCTGTGCAACCTAGCTCCTCAATATCTATGTATCAATCTGTCTTAAGACCAACCGATCCTCATGCATAAATAGGATCTCTTGCGAGTACTACCGACCCGACTCCAAGCGGCTAGGAAATCTCTCCAGGTGGCTGGGAGATCCAACCGAACATACATCATAACAGCTGTCCTAACAACCTAGCTAAAAATAGTAAAGTATGGTCAACATGACCTTATTACATGCATTGGTCTTATAAGACCTTCTTGGAAACATTAACAAGACCTAAAACAAACTAACTGCCTCATGGAGGCCAGCTGTTAGGTAGGTGCTCCTGCACCATACTCCCCAACAGAAAAGAACTCATGTCCCATGAGTTAGGTTGTGGAAGTCCTCCACCTTTACACTTTGCCTTTGCAATGTCTTGACCTGTTCCAGCTTTGTCCTCTGCTGGCTCTCGGCTGCTCCAAGACTTCTGAACTGTAACTTGCTTTCTGGCAAGTAAATCCTCATGCCTGTCAATGTAGGCCCTTCTCTCACATACCTTGTGTTTGTCAGGTTGTCTGACCAGAACCTCTGTCTGAATACCTACCTCTTGAACTTCTAAAATGTTCAACTCTGTCTTTCTTTCAACCTTTATAGGACAAACAATAGTCCCAACTATGACAACATCCTTGTCATTCCTCTCAACTGGTTGCTGTTTTCAAACCTGTTTCTACACCTGCTGCTGACCTCTGTCAGTCAAAACTAAAACTTTCTTCAAACTGTTGTCCTTAACAACTTCTTTCCCTGCAATGTCCTCAACTACCTTTATGCCTGCTCCTATAGGCTTCTGCACAAATTCCTTCTTTCCCACTAAAATGATTTTTGCTGCCTTCTGTACTACAACTGCTTCCTGTAATGGCATCAACATAATAGTTTTCCCATCTTTCTTGATGGTGTAGGTATTAGCATACCCATCATACAGTACCCTCCTATCAAATTGCCATGGCCTACCCAACAGTAGGTGACAACATTCCATGGGCAAAATGTCACACAAAACTCTATCATGATATGCTCCAATCTGAAAATCCACATATGCCTGTTCATATACAAAAAGTGATTGACTATCACTCACCCAAGATGCCTTGTAAGGGTGATGGTGTGGAATCCTTTCCAAATACAGTTTATCCACCATTTCTTGAGATACCATGTTGTCTGTTGAACCAGTATCAATGACAACCTTACATACTTTACCTTTGCTCTTGCATGTGGTCTTGAAAAGAGCTCTTCTTTGCATCATATCCCTTGATGCCTACAAACTAATTCTCCTTAGCATCAATGCTTCTCCCTCCTCAGGATATCCATAACCGTCAGGAGCTCTATCTCCTTGATAAGTGTTTGAACTTGGCACACTTTGCTCTACTTTCTCTTCTTGCACAAGTTGTACTCTCTTGTCATTCGTTCTATCATTTCTGGATGATGAACCTTTGCTTTCTGGACATTTGAAAAATGGATGACCAAAATCACCACAGGTGTAACACTTTCCTGAAAATGTAGTAGAACCTCTACCACTTCCAAATCTGCCTCTATTACCTTTCCATCCACCTCTGAAATCAGACTGTCCCTGTCCTTTACCAGTGTCTTCTTGACCCTCATTGGTTTGCCTTGTTGTAGGGGCTAATCCTCTTCCCCTCATATTGCTGCCTCTTCCTCTCATGGACTTATCTTGTCCCCTATTCATCTTTTCTTCAATCCTGATTGCCATTTGGTAACAATCCTCCACACTCTTAGGGTTAGCTAAAACTAACTCATCCTGTATGTTCAATCTCAAACCAGCCAAGTACCTAGCCACCTTTTCTACCTCATTCTCATGATGACCACATCTCATACTCAACTTATAAAACTCCTCAGTATATGCCTTCACATCCATTTCCTTCTGCCTTAAAAATTGCAGCTTCTTAAACATCTGAATTTCATAATCCTTGGGCAAGAATTTACCTTTGATCCTTGCTACCATTTTATCCCATGAAGTGATCTTTGACCTTCCTTGTTTCCTTCTCTCGGATTGTACATAATCCCACCATACCAAAGCATGACCTCCTAACTTGGTCTTTGCAATCTTTACCTTCTGACCCTCAGCAACATCTTCACATTCAAAGTGATTATCAAGTGCAGCAATCCAATCCAGTAACTCATCTTCATTCAAACTTCCATTATACTTGGAAACATCAACCTTTACCTTAGGTTTATCACTCTGCACTACCTTTAACAGTTTTGCAAATCTCTGGTCTTCAGCATCCAGATCTTCAGCTACCTCTTCATACTCTTCAACAGCATCTTCATCTTCTTCTGATTCACTGTCGTCCACTTCCCTCTTTTTGTTCTTCTCCAAGGCTACAAGCCTGGCTTGAAGTGCTTCAGCAAGCTCCTTCATCTTCCTCATCTCTCTGGCATGTTTTTCCTTCATCTCCTGCAATTCCCTTGCAGTACCATTACCTTTCGGAGGCATTTTGTCAACCTCTCACTTCTCTACCTCTGTCCTTTCAGTGACAGACTCAACTCTACCTCTGCCCTTTCGGTGACAGAATCAACACACAACAGCCCAGACCTTTTGCTGAGCTCTGATACCACTATGATGCAGAGGCATCCACACTAAAACCTTGACATACAGCATGTATGTCCGCAACCCTTCATCATCATCATCATCATATTTCCCTTAACACTGTCAGCATCATCATATTTTTTCTGCCGACTGATATCCTCCTACAGACAAACCTCCGACCCTTCGTCTGTCAGCAGCATCATCATATCCAGCTATCGGCAGCATCATCACATTCGGCAAGCACAAACATCCTCCTGATGTTCACTGTTCATCTTACCGCCAAACGCTTTCTGCAGCATCATGATGTTCAACATCATGTTCATCAGCAGGATATAAAATATCCTGTTCCCTCCATATATCCTGATGACGACAACCTCATGCACCCTTCCTTCGATGCCTACGTCACCCTGATATCCTGATGATGATTATCCTAATGACGATGACATCACATGTAGCTCCTTCAATATCCTGCTGTCGGCCAAACTTAACATTATCGGCCCGCAATGGTTTTATCAACCCGATCGACTAACTTATGCCGATATACTCTTCCTCAGCAACACCTTGTGATGATCACCCTGAAATGCATTCAGCTTATGCAAACAATTGTATCATGCTCACCTCCATCTACTTGGATGATGCCCGAAGTAACTGCAGGATATCCACAGAAATATCCTGATGATGCCGTTGCGATGGATTTTCCAACCTTAGCGAATTTTCAATCCGCCGAACCTCCTGAGGTGACCCGATCCGCTTCCTAGACAACTTTCCAGACTCGAACTACCAGCACGACCTAGCACATGCCCATGCTAGGGTTCTCAACACCTCTCGACTGCGATCCTGCAAACATACATGTGAACAAATAGAAAATGCAAACTATAACCTAAACTACTGTACATAGCCATTCCACTGATTCGACGAATCAACCAGTGGAATGGATCAGCAAATCCATGCAACCACCAGAACAGCAACTCGATTACACAATGGAATTCAAAACAGAGAATGGACACAAACAGGATCTCTTTATTGATTTCAAAAGATGCAAATACAATATTCTGTCTCTCTCTCTGTCTCACTCTGTGCAACCTAGCTCCTCAATATCTATGTCTCAATCTATCTTAAGACCAACCGATCCACATGCATAAATAGGATCTCTTGCGAGTACTACCGACCCGACTCCAAGCGGCTGGGAAATCTCTCCAGGCGGCTGGGAGATCCAACCGAACATACTTCATAACAGTTGTCCTAACAACCTAGCTAAAATTAGTAAAGTATGGTCAACATGACCTTATTACATGCATTGGTCTTATAAGACCTTCTTGGAAACATTAACAAGACCTAAAACAAACTAACTGCCTCATGGAGGCCAGCTGTCAGGTAGGTGCTCCTGCACCACTCTTCAACTTCCCTAAAGCACAGCAAAAATGCCACTTTTGTAGCTTTTTAACTTTCCTAAACTGGCCCCATGAGATTAAAACATATGACATGGTCTTATTCAAACTTATTACACCAAAATTGGACTTAACAACAAAAATCTCAACATTTGACCTTATTTACAATATATACCTAGGTTCCCCTGCACCAAGTCTAAAGCCTTTAAAGCAATGGTTGAAAATGAAATGGGTATGAAGATCAAATGTTTGAGGTCTGATAGAGGTGGAGAATTTACTTCTAATGAGTCTAACATGTTTTGTGAGGATCATGGGATAAAGAGGCATTTATCTGCTCCTAGGACTCCTCAGCAAAATGGAGTGGCTGAAAGGAAGATCATGATTGTTCAAGAAGCTACAAGGACAATGATAAAAGAAGCAAACCTACTGGAAGTCTACTGGAGAGAAGTAATTCATATTGTTGTCTACATACATAATAGAGTACAAGTAAGAGCAAATGATACAAAAGCTCCCTATGAGCTATGGTATGGAATGATTCCTACTATTAAATATTTCAAAGTTTTTGGAAGAAAATGTTGTATCAGAAGAGATGAGGAACTAGGAAAGTTTGATGTAAGGCGTATGAAGGTATTTTCCTTGGCTATTATACTAGAAGCAAAGATTACCAGTGCTAAAACAAAAGCCTAAGAAAAATTATTGAAAGTGGTAATGTTAAGGTTGATGAAGATATACAAAAGATTTCAAAGGTTAATGGATATGAATCAGACGTGTCTTCTTGTAGAGAAGAAGAAGAAACTAAAGAAAAAGTACAAGATGAAGAACAAGAAGCTCTGGAAATAATCCCTGAAACTCCCAAGTATGTGCAGAAGCATCACTCTAAAGACTAGATCATTGGTGATAAGAGCAAAGGTGTATTGACAAGGAGAGCAATTGAAGAACAAGTAAATCTATGTTTACTTTCTAAAGTTGAGCCTAAAACAGTGGTTGAGGCATGCAAGGATGAGTATTGGATCAAGGCTATGGAAGAAGAACTAGTGCAGATTAAGAATAATCAGACTTGGGAACTTGTTCCAAGACCAGAGAACAAAAATATAATTAGAACTAAGTGGGTATTCTTAAAAAAATTGAATGAGAATGTGGAAGTGGTAAGGAATAAGGCATGAATTATGTGTAAAGCCTACTCACAAGTGGAAGGAATAGATTATGAGGAAACTTATGCTCTGGTGGCAAGAATGAAGGCCATTATGATGTTTTTGGCTTTTGCAGCACATAAGGATTTCAAAGTATATCAAATGGATGTGAATTCTATTTTCTTGAATGGTGAGTTGGAAGAGGAAGTGTACATAGAGAAACTAGAAGGATTTCAATTGTCAGATAAGCTAGATATGGTTTGTAGGTTAAAGAAGGCACTATATGGATTGAAGCAAGCCCCCAGATCTTGTTATGCAATGTTGGACAGTTATTTATTATAGAAAAGATTCAATAAAGGGTCTGTAGATAGAAATTTGTACATCAAATTAAGTGGAGATCAAATTTTGATTGTGGAAGTGTATGTAGATGATATAATCTTTGGTGGAAATGAAGGTATGTGTAAAAATTTTGCATATGAGATGCAGAAAGAATTTGAAGTGTCAATGTGTGGGGAAATGAATTTCTTCCTTGGCTTACAGATCAATCAGACAGATAAGGGTATTTTCATTTCTCAGTCAAAGTATGGAAAAGTGTTGGTAAAGAAGTTTGGAATGGAAGATTCTAAACTATTTTGTACTCCTTTGGTTACTAGTTGTAAGTTGAGGAAGAATGATGAATCTCCTACTTGGCTGATCAGAGAAAGTACAGATTAATGTTTGGAGGATTATTGTATCTAATTGCTACTAGACTAGATATTATGCATGCAGTCTATCCTGTGGCTTGATTTCAAGTAGATCCTAGAGAGTCACATGTTATGGCAATTAAGACGACATTTAGATATTTGAAGGACACTCCAAATCATGGGTTGTGGTATCCAATAGATACTGACTTTACTTTAAGTACTTATATAGATGCAAATTGGGTTCGTTGTGTAGATAACAAGAAAAGTACAAGTGGTGGTGCATTCTTTCTTGGATGTGGTTTCGTGTCTTAGCTAAGCAAGAAACAAGATTCAATGTCTTTATCTACTATAGATGCAGAGTATATTGTTGTAGCATCATGTTGCACACAGGTGTTATAGATGAGACAATCCTTGAAGGACATCAAAGTTTTGTATGATGAGCCAATTTCTATTTTCTATGATAATACAAGTTCTATTAACATTTCACAAAATCTAGTGATGCATTCAAGGACAAAGCATATTTCAATTAAGTATCACTTTCTGAGACAGAAGGTTGCAAAGAATAAAGTGAAGCATAGGTATGTGCCTACAAAGGATCAAGTTGTTGACATATTCACTAAGGCTCTTCCTAAGGATACATTTGAGTATCTCTGGGAGAAGTTAGGGGTTATTGCCCCTCCTTTGAACTAGATGCAGAAGGAGGTGCATTAGTCCAGTGGATTTCAAGATTCATTCTTTTCTGGACTGATGTTGGAGGCTACCTCTTAGGGGGAGTAGGTAGTGGTCGTGATGATTGTTGTAGTCAAGGGAGTAAGATTTAATATAGTTTGGTGTGCACTCCTAAGGGGGAGTATTCAGAGTAGTGAAAAGAAAAAATCATGTGACCTATTAAGAGTGAAGGAAGAGGTGTGTTACCCTTTTGCATTGATGTCAAAGGGGGTGAGAGAGCAATGTGAAAAAGAAATGAATCAATGATCAAGGAGAGAGAATAAGATGTGTAAAAGAAAGGGGGAGAGTATGAAAGTAAAGAAGATTGGTGCATAGTTGTGTCTTGATGGCTTTTCACATTATGTGTTGCCATCAATGACAAAGGGGGGGATTGTTGCAAGTATGTGCTAATTGGTGTTGTCATTGATGTCAACAACCCTGTCTTGTCATTGGTGTTAACTATGTCAAGAGTATGAGTAGCTTGTGTTGTGCATAGATGTGGATATGAACTATTGCTAAAGGTGATTTGGTTACTTTTTATAAGTGATGAAGATGTTAAGAATATGGTTCTAATGGTTGGTTTCTAAGTGCTTTTGAGAGAATTTGATTAATAAAGGAAACAGTGTGTTCAAGATGTGTTCTGACCTAACAGAGTAATGTTTTGGTTTTTCTCCACTTTTATTCCTTATTGAAGATCTACTTTTTTGGTTTGAACATGTTGTTCAAAGGTGTTCAAAGATGCTATGTTCCAGATTTTGTGCTCCAATTCATTGTGCAGAGAAAGTTGTGTTCACTAGTGTGTGAACAATGTTTCTTAGTTGTGGAAAAGTGTCTGGGAGAAACTATTTTGCTCCACATTTGTCTACAGATTTGGTTCTAGATTTGTGGTTCTGGATTCATGCTTATAAGGTCTATATCTTTCTTTAGTTTAATTGGTTCATGGTTTGGTTCTCTGTAAGTTTGTTTCTTGAGTTGCAGTTGATGGTTTCTTGAGTTGTAGTTGATGAAAGATTAATCTAAGTGCTTTGATGTGAACTTTCTTCAAGTGAAAGATGTTGAAAAAGTTTTGGTTGGCCTTTAGGTACTGTTGTGATGTTCACAACACGCCCTATTATGCTCCTTAGCAAAATGAGGACCCCTGCTGATGTCTTTCTTTTTTGCTTCTGCTTGTGTTTTTTCTGCTTCCTGGCGGTCTGGTAAAATGAAGGTCAGGTGCATCATCATCATGATATTGCATGAGGTAGGTCATCATCATGAGGTCTGTTTGTCAAAGTTCATATTTTGTTGCTGAGACCTCATAGTTAGAAAGAGCTCAAAATTTCATGCAGGTTTGCCTTTTACTTCACTTGAAAATTTGTCCATATGTGGAAGTTATGCACGGTCAAAGTCTTGGTCAAACCTGATATTCGCAGGAGGATCATCATATTTTTATATCCTAAGTCATGTTGACAGGATCATCATGATCTTGGTCTATCACCCGCTAAAAATCATGCAGTCGCAATATCCAGACGTCAATTTTAGGTGGTAGTTCCCTTTACCCGTCAAATGGCCTTGTGCGCATTATGCAGCATCATGATTTTCTTAGGAGCGTCATATTTTATAAACTCGGTTTTGCTGAAGAGCATCATCATCATCATATTTTAAACGCACCCCCCCGATAATATCCTGAGGTTCGAAATATCATGATGACATCGGCTCTAAGTCAAGGTAAGTTCCCCATCGAAATGGTCTTTTGTATCGCAAGCATCATCATGATATCCTTGCATCGCCTGATCTTAAAATATCATGCTGATGGTCTAGGATCACCTTGACTTAACAAATTCATCATCGGCATATTTGCATGCGCATGCTATAAACCTATCGCAAGGTCATCATCATGATATTTGCTGAAGTTCGAATTATGATGATGACGACTTCATATCACCCTGATCTTTCACGAGGATCATTTGCTGAATTTCGCCAAGTGCTGGAATCATCATCATGATAATTCGAGAAAGAGGATCATCATCTTCATATCCTCCTGATCTCCGGTTAGCGTAATATCATGATGATCACCCTATCTATTAAGAAGAGGCCGATATTACATTTCTCAACAGCATCATCATATTTTGTAATATCACCCTAGCGCAAATATCATGATGACCAACTCATCCTTGTGCTCCGAAAGCGAAATATGACGATGACGTCATCATCAGTCTTTATCCTATCCTGATCGTCAACATCATCATGATCTTGTTTGTTCGCCCGATATTTCGCAAAGTCCTCCTGCCGAAAATGCAACCTTTTGAGAACATCCTGATGATCATCATCATCATGTTTTTGTCCTGATGATCATCATCATCACATTTTCCCTTCGGCAGGATTTTTTCCCAAACATGATCCGGTTGGTGAAATATCATGATGACGTCATGTTCAAGTTTAACGAAGGCTCTGAATATCATGATGACGTCATGTTCAAGTTTAACGAAGGCTCCGAATATCATGATGACGTCATCCCGATCTGATAAACGAAGAAGTAAATATCCTGATGATCAGCATCATCATTTTTTCTTTCAACAGGATATTTTCCAAAAACACGATCCGTTTCCCGAATATGATGATGATGTCTTATTCTATGTTCGACAGAAGCTAATATCCTGATGATCATCATCATCATCTTTGTTTTCCTTCCAACAGGATATTTTTTCAAGCACGATCCGTTTGCCGAAACATGATGATGACGTCTTATTCCAAGTTCGACAAAAGGCAAATATGATGACGATCTTCATCATGCTGATTTTTTTTTTTTTTCTCGAGAGGGTTACCTTGCCCGCGAAGGGGTCATATTCACTTCATCATCCTAATCATGCTCCTTAGGTGACCCGATATCACAAATATCCCCCTGATCTTAACCGAACATGATGATGACGTCATCCTTAGCATTTCAATGAAGCCCGAATATCATGATGACGTCACCATCATCTTCCTTTCCTCGGTAGCATGATTATATTCATATCCTCCTATTCCTCTTCAACATGATGATGATGATGTTGTTGTTCTTTTCTCCAATATGTAGAGCGAAACATCATGATGACATTCATCTGGACCTTCAGGAGGGAATGCTATTTCCCGAATAGCATGATGATGCGGTATATCGACTAACCTGTTTTTTGACGCACCGACAGGGATGATCATGCCGATGGGCGGGAAATGAGGCGGTGGACATTTTAAAGTGTTTTTTTTGGCGCCTCTGGCATTTTTTCAGTCAGCGATAGTTGACCTAATCAATTTTGAGCAGCTTGGGTGCATTTTGGACACGTTTTTTGGAGTTTTCTGGATCTGATTTTCTCCATCTTGCGCTGTCACCTGGATTTAAACGCTTATTCTATTTTCATGCTATTTTTGTGATAAATGTGAAACTTATTGCTTGTCTTGTCTTGCAGGCTTGCAGTTGAGGAAGCAGCTGGAAAGTCAATACAGTGACCTCATGGAGGCAGAAGATCTGATCTCAGGAGCAAGAAGATAGAGATGAAATGTAAAAAGTCAAAGCCATTCAAGTGAAGAGGAAGGTCGCAGCTGGAGGTATTTCTGCAAAAGACAAACAGAAGTTATTACCCAGCTGCTGGAACTTCTCAGAAGGGGCAATATTTCGCCCAGATTTGACCACTGCTTAGAGATATTTTTGAGAACTGGTTCACCTGCATTTATTGCTGTAACTAGGGGTCTGAACCAGGGGTTCAGTTAGTTTTTTTTCTGTAGTGAGGACAATCAGAATGTCTTTATATTGTGCCTCTCTACACTGTAATACTTTACAACAGGGGCTACAACAGGGATTTTTAGGGCCTACAACAAGATTTTAGGAAAACACAGCAAGTTAGCATAGTTTAGAGTAGAAGAAGGAGGTCGCCTGTTTGTCTGCAGTAAGATGTGCGTGGAATGTCTGGCTGTCTTACTGTATATGTAAAGCTTGTAAGTTCTCTGTAGTATGATCAATGAAACTAAGAGTCATTCTTACATTGTAAATCATGTATGGCTATTCGTTTCTAATACAATAGAATCTGGAGTTCTGCATCTATCTTCTGAGTGTTCTCCTGCCCTTCTTTGTATTTTGAAATATCTTCTTTGAGAGCTTGCAATTTTAAATGTATGTTTGTGAAAATGCTCAGAACTTACATTTAGGGTTTTTACTGTGGATTTGATCAAATTACTGTGGTATTTACATAGTGGATAACAGAAACACTTAGATCCTTCTGTAGATTAGATGAAGTGTAGATTAGATCTCTCTAACTTTTCCCAACCCATCTGAAATATCTAGCTGAAAACGTAGAAATCCAAAGGAAATTGTCTCAAATTTGAAGAAGCATGATAACAGAGCTATAAGTAGACAGTTTTCATAAACAGATCAAGAAGAAAGCTGCAAAATCCAAGAAAACCCTCTAAAACTTGCAGCCCAGTATCACTTGTATGCAAATGAACAGAATACATTGTTGAAATCTCATGACCTCTTTGCATATTCTTAGTCCAGTAAACCACAAAATAAACCTAAACTACGTAAGCCCCCTTGAACATTACAGCTTCACATTGACCAACTGAACTTGACCAACCGAACCATTGTAGACTTGGGATTAGTCGAATCACCAAATGATTCCTTCTCATCTTTCAAGTATAGTTTTAGTTCATGTCATGTGAATTTTAACTTATTGTTATGATTGCATCAAAACAGTCATCAACAGTTTTCTGGCGCTAGAAGGAGGGCCTGCCTAAGTTAGGTTTCATTTCAAACTGGCTAACGACAGTAACAGAGTGACTAGGTCTAGGTCCAGTTCAGGAGATATATTTGTGCAACTACCTGATACAAGGTGAAGTAAAAGCCCTTTAATTTGGAATCCAAAAATATCGCAAGCAGGAAGTTCATCTGGAACACCTCCTGGGTCACCTTTTAACATCCGTAGTATTGTAAGTCCTGACAGATCACTGTTCAGATCTTTAAATCTTGGTTCAGGCACTCCTGGAGGTCTCAATCCTCCTCTAAATCCTAATCCACCAATCAATCCAGGTATTTCTGCAAGTTCAAGTCAAGCTCAAACACCTGCAATGGCTTATTTCGATGTCAATTCTCCCATATTCTTCAATGATTATCATGACATGCCAAAAAATCCGGAAAAGATATGTCCCAAATACCAGTTGCATCAAGACCCAGAAGATCATATTAGAATATTTAAGGAAGCATGTTTTAGGGCTATGTTAGAGCACGAGGATGTTGTGTGTAGGTTGTTTCCTTACACCTTTAATGAGCAGGCCTCTAGCTGGTACGTAAACTTACCCAATGGTTACATTTCTTCCTGGGCACTTATGGAAGAAGCATTTCTGTCAAGATTTAGAGGACCCATTGACCCTTGTGCTTTGTATCATAAACTAGCTGCTATAAAACGAGGTGAGGGAGAGCTAATTGATAATTTCAATGACAGATTTCAAAAGGCCTATTCTAGGCTAGCAGCCCCTTATACCATAGATGATGCTCCCTTGTTGGCTATGTACTATGCTGCTTTGGATCCTTTAACTGCCATGTTTGTCAAAAGGAAACCTGACATAGATTCAATATCCAAAGCCTATAAAGAGGCAGCCTCAGTGAACCAAGAAATGAGACATACAACTTACAGTCCATTTGGAGGAAATTTTGGGGTACAGAATCAGACACACCCATGGAATGGAGTCCCTGTGCAGCATGCTCCACTAATAAATCCGGTTCCTTCTTACACACCTGTGTATAATCCTACTCCAATCCAGGCTATAACTCCTTACATGGCTAGTACTTCCAATAATAGTCAAAATAATGGTCAGCCTTTCTTCCAACTTCCTAGGGATGTAACTGTGGCAAAAGCACAAGAGGATAGGGAAGACATCAAAGAGATTACTACACATTTGAAAAGATTAACAACCGAAGTGACACAGCTAAGAAATGAGAACCTCTATGGCAGAAGCAACCAAAACTACAATCCACATCAAAATCACAACCAAGGCCAAAATCAGAATTACAATCTCAACCAAAATCAGCAATACAATCAGAACCAAAGCTACAATCAGCATCAAGGCCCCAGTCAGGGGCAACCAATGCAAAATAGGGGGCCAGTGATAGATAATAGGACCTGGGGCAATAATAACAAGAACCAGAATCAACCTAGGCCACCCAAGACATGGAACACTGGGCCCAACAATGGTACTCTGGCTTCTCCTTTTGAGAATACAGATAATCATGGTGCAAAACAAATAACTAACATACAAATGGCCAATACAGCACCCAAAAATTGGTGCAGATTTCACAATACCAATGCCCATGCTGAGCATGACTGTCCACAGTTCCACTTGGCAGCTAGTATCTTCAACGTAGATGTACAGCCTCCTACCTCTGAATTTCTCATTCCTAAGGGTAATGAGGTAGTACCCTCAGAATATGACACAGCATTAGTCTTAGAAACGTTTACCTTTGCAACTGCAGAAGAGAGGGGGGATGAATTGCTAGAGGATGAACCATACTGTTGTGAAAGTCTTTATCCCGAATCAGCCTTTGTGTTAAATGCTTTTTAGTTTCCTTTTGAATCTGAAAACGAGATATTAAATGAAACAGAGGAGGTGCAGGCCTTTCAACAGACAAATAAAAGCCACACCTACAATTTGAGGAACAACCCTAGGCCGGGAGGACCTTTCACCACTTCCACTCCTCCGAATAACATCAATACACCCCCAGATCAGAATGCTAGCAACAATCCTGCCATACTTAAAGCTAGTCAGCACACAAATAACGGAACAGCAGTGCAAAAGGATCAAACAAGTAAGACAGAAGCAGTAGAGACAACAAGACTAATGAATTACTTATCAGAGGAAATAAAGAAAATGAAGGTCAGCATACCTCTAAATGAATTATTGAAGACCCCAGGGATCAGAAATGCTTTTTTAAAATCCCTGGATACATCCATGACAAACATGGTGTCTGCTGATATAACTGTTCCTAGTAGTGATTCACCACCTAAGGAGAAAGGTAAGAAAGTTGAGCAGCCTTCCAACACAAATGTAGTAATACATGCGGATAAGAGGGATACTCAACCTTTCTTGTTAACTGTTAGGTTGTGTGGGAAGAATATACACAATTGCATGGTAGATTCTGGTGCTTCAGCCAACGTAATGCCCTTAGGAATATGTAAAACTCTCGGGCTGACTCCCACCAAATCTGCCAAGGTCGTCACACAATTAGATAAAACCGAGGTTAGTGTGATAGGAGAACTCATGAACATACAGGTGCAGTTAGCTTCAGACCCTAGGGTGAGCCAAATCATTGACATCCAAGTAGTGGATATACCCGTAAATTATGGAATGTTGCTAAGTAGGGATTGGTCCAAGACATTAAACGGATATATGGCTACTGACTTTTCACACATGTGGTTACCATGGAGAGGCATCCCAAACCAAATCAGAATAGAGGCAGAGCCCAGAATGAGACATATGATAACAGAGTATAATCGAACTAATGAAATCTTATATGCTACTGTTGAGCCAGGTGTCTATAGAGTTACCAACAATGGGATGCAGATTGAAGAGGTTATGATGTTAAACATTAGAAAGAAGTGTGTTAGCAATAGAACGGCACTGTTCATTGAGTCTGACGGAAATTCTTCAGATGAGGAAAACAATGCAATAGACAAATTTGGTCATGCCATTAGACAAGAGGTGGAAGAGTGCGTTACATACAACCTCCCAGTCTAATGTAAGTTATATAAAAATAGGTGTAGGATCCATAAGTCCGCAGAGCATGGTGAGCTTAATTGTCTATCTTTTCTTACAAGATTAGATTTATATTTGAAAGGACTAATCTCTCTCTCAGATGTGTATAAGGCTGAAAGTTGGCAAGGAAGTGAGGAGATTATTGAGCGACAGGAGGACGCAGCATCAACGGTCGTTAAATGTGCAGAGGATACAAAGATGGAACCAATGCTAAGAATAAAGGATAGTAAGATCTCTTGGCAGGAATCATGCGGTGATTGTGACAGGTCAATAAGATTAGACTCTTCACTGAATGACAAATGTGAGTCATCTGATGAACAATTCTTGAAAAAAAGGGATACAGAGTATCATGTAGCTGCTGTGCATCATCAGACATCACCCCAGCACCATGTTGAAAGTAAAACAGGGGAGTATTCCTATCAATCTAAAGATGTCATTCCACTTTTACTCTCAAGTGATTTAGAAATGATTAATTTCTGTATGTCAGATTATGATGATCAAGATACTTACTTAAGTGCTGATGTGCAGGAAACTAATGAGAACATTGAGAGGTGTGCTGAATTTGAGGATAAACTGAACATCCAGGATGAAGGAACAAAGCTGGATGAAGATGAAGAAATGATACATCTAGAGTCATTCATCTTTCAACTTGAAGAAGGACTAGACATAGAGCTGGGCAATGAAAATACAGAGCTAAATGAAGAGCCAGCTATCAATAAACAAGTGTGTTCCACAGAGCTAAAGGCACATCAGGTTGTCTCTTTCCTTTCCTTAGCAAACAATGATAAATGCTATTTTGATTATGGAAATTCAAGAGATAGGACATGCATATGGATTAATCATGAACCTGATGAGCTGCCTCAGTTACTAGTTGAGAGCTATTCTGATAAACACAATGAATCTAGAATACCAGAATTTTTTTCAGAATTCAAAGATAAATCTGCTATGATGAGGACCATAGCCAGTACCCTGTTACTCCTGCACAACCTAAAGAAATATGCAAGTAGGGGTGTTCTTGGGTCTTTTTCCTGGGTTTCAGTTTGCCTTGGAGAGGCTTGTATATAGTCTGGTAGGGTGGTTGTTTTGTCTTCTTTTGCTGTTTTCTTTTAGGTTAGTTGTTTGTATAGTTCCTTTCTGTTTGTTTTTGCTTTTTGTTTCTTTCTGTTTGTACAGTTTTTTCTGTTGTTTTGTTGTTTGTACAGCCTGTTTGTTTGGTTTGTTGGTTGTCTCCTCAGCAGGGATCTTTATTTTACTGTAGAGTATTAAGGAGTAGAACTAGCAACCATTCAAAATAGTATATAATTTAGGATATTAAGGTTAAACCATTTGCAATTTACACATAACCTGTCACTGTCATGAATGTAGAGAGTTGTTCATCTTCTGAAGCTTTGTATTCAATAAATGTGATTGAGAATTCGAAGCAGGTTTCTCACGATGACACACCTAAAATCCTTGGGTTTGTTGAACCTACCAGTGTAGATATTAGGTGAAAAATCAGAGGTCACCCTTGCTACCATTACAATTCTCAGCTTAATTTCAGCAAGTGTCCACTCCTTGCATCATCATGAAGTTACAAATTGCTATATCTTATGAAATCTTTCAAAATTAGAAAACAAAAAAATAAATAAATAAATAAATAAAGCGGATTATACTGAAAATCCAGATTAAGCCATCTAAGTAACTCTACCAGGGCTATGGACGCTCGCTGGCAGTGGGGCTCTACTTAGGAGAATTGTAATGATAACCTTGCCGGGGCTATAGACGCTCGCTGGCAGCAAGGCTCTATCCGGTCGGCTATGAGGGAATATCCTCACCTACGTAGGCTAATGTCAGTCATTGGTTTGTTCAACCGATCTTCAAGATGAGGATAATTAATCACATGCACACAACTAAACTGAAAATGGAAATTCATGCATCTTTATTGAACACTTTGAGTCTCAAGCTGAATAGTAATTTGCAGGAAAGATAGTTGGAAGTTATGAGTTCATTTCACCTAGTTTCCTTGAACACTCTGAATTTAATTGTTTTGTTTTGGTTGCTAGTTGTTGTGATGTTCACAACACGCCCCATTATGCTCCTTAGCAAAATGAGGACCCCTGCTGATGTCTTGCTTTTTTGCTTCTGCTTGTGTTTTTTCTGCTTCCTGGCGGTCTGGTAAAATGAAGGTCAGGTGCATCATCATCATGATATTGCATGAGGTAGGTCATCATCATGAGGTCTATTTGTCAAAGTTCATATTTTGTTGCTGAGACCTCATAGTTAGAAAGAGCTCAAAATTTCATGCAGGTTTGCCTTTTACTTCACTTGAAAATTCGTCCATATGTGGAAGTTATGCACGGTCAAAGTCTTGGTCAAACCTGATATTCGCAGGAGGATCATCATATTTTTATATCCTAAGTCATGTTGACAGGATCATCATGATCTTGGTCTATCACCCGCTAAAAATCATGCAGTCGCAATATCCGGACGTCAATTTTAGGTGGTAGTTCCCTTTACCCGTCAAATGGCCTTGTGCGCATTATGCAGCATCATGATTTTCTTAGGAGCGTCATATTTTATAAACTCGGTTTTGCTGAAGAGCATCATCATCATCATATTTTAAACGCACCCCCCCGATAATATCCTGAGGTTCGAAATATCATGATGACATCGGCTCTAAGTCAAGGTAAGTTCCCCGTCGAAATGGTCTTTTGTATCGCAAGCATCATCATGATATCCTTGCATCGCCTGATCTTAAAATATCATGCTGATGGTCTAGGATCACCTTGACTTAACAAATTCATCATCGGCATATTTGCATGCGCATGCTATAAACCTATCGCAAGGTCATCATCATGATATTTGCTGAAGTTCGAATTATGATGATGACGACTTCATATCACCCTGATCTTTCACGAGGATCATTTGCTGAATTTCGCCAAGTGCTGGAATCATCATCATGATAATTCGAGAAAGAGGATCATCATCTTCATATCCTCCTGATCTCCGGTTAGCGTAATATCATGATGATCACCCTATCTATTAAGAAGAGGCCGATATTACATTTCTCAACAGCATCATCATATTTTGTAATATCACCCTAGCGCAAATATCATGATGACCAACTCATCCTTGTGCTCCGAAAGCGAAATATGACGATGACGTCATCATTAGTCTTTATCCTGTCCTGATCGTCAACATCATCATGATCTTGTTTGTTCGCCTGATATTTCGCAAAGTCCTCCTGCCGAAAATGCAACCTTTTGAGAACATCCTGATGATCATCATCATCATGTTTTTGTCCTGATGATCATCATCATCACATTTTCCCTTCGGCAGGATTTTTTCCCAAACATGATCCGGTTGGTGAAATATCATGATGACGTCATGTTCAAGTTTAACGAAGGCTCCGAATATCATGATGACATCATGTTCAAGTTTAACGAAGGCTCCGAATATCATGATGACGTCATCCCGATCTGATAAACGAAGAAGTAAATATCCTGATGATCAGCATCATCATTTTTTCTTTCAACAGGATATTTTCCAAAAACACGATCCGTTTCCCGAATATGATGATGATGTCTTATTCTATGTTCGACAGAAGCTAATATCCTGATGATCATCATCATCATCTTTTTTTTCCTTCCAACAGGATATTTTTTCAAGCACGATCCGTTTGCCGAAACATGATGATGACGTCTTATTCCAAGTTCGACAAAAGGCAAATATGATGACGATCTTCATCATGCTGATTTTTTTTTTTTTCTCGAGAGGGTTACCTTGGCCGCGAAGGGGTCATATTCACTTCATCATTCTGATCATGCTCCTTAGGTGACCCGATATCACAAATATCCCCCTGATCTTAACCGAACATGATGATGACGTCATCCTTAGCATTTCAATGAAGCCCGAATATCATGATGACATCACCATCATCTTCCTTTCCTCGGCAGCATGATTATATTCATATCCTCCTATTCCTCTTCAACATGATGATGATGATGTTGTTGTTCTTTTCTCCAATATGCAGAGCGAAACATCATGATGACATTCATCTGGACCTTCAGGAGGGAATGCTATTTCCCGAATATCATGATGATGCGGTATATCGACTAACCTGTTTTTTGACGCACCGACAAGGATGATCATGCCGATGGGCGGGAAATGAGGCGGTGGACATTTTAAAGTGTTTTTTTTGGCGCCTCTGGCATTTTTTCAGTCAGCGATAGTTGACCTAATCAATTTTGAGCAGCTTGGGCGCATTTTGGACGCGTTTTTTGGAGTTTTCTGGATCCGATTTTCTCCATCTTGCGCTGTCACCTGGATTTAAACGCTTATTCTATTTTCATGCTGTTTTTGTGATAAATGTGAAACTTATTGCTTGTCTTGTCTTGCAGGCTTGCAGTTGAGGAAGCAGCTGGAAAGTCAATACAGTGACCTCATGGAGGCAGAAGATCTGATCTCAGGAGCAAGAAGATAGAGATGAAATGTAAAAAGTCAAAGCCATTCAAGTGAAGAGGAAGGTCGCAGCTGGAGGTATTTCTGCAAAAGACAAACAAAAGTTATTACCCAGCTGCTGGAACTTCTCAGAAGGGGCAATATTTCGCCCGGATTTGACCACTGCTCAGAGATATTTTTGAGAACTGGTTCACCTGCATTTATTGCTGTAACTAGGGGTCTGAACCAGGGGTTCAGTTAGTTTTTTTGCTGTAGTGAGGACAATCAGAATGTCTTTATATTGTGCCTCTCTACACTGTAATACTTTACAACAGGGGCTACAATAGGGATTTTTAGGGCCTACAACAAGATTTTAGGAAAACACAGCAAGTTAGCATAGTTTAGAGTAGAAGAAGGAGGTCGCCTGTTTGTCTGCAGTAAGATGTGCGTGGAATGTCTGGCTGTCTTACTGTATCTGTAAAGCTTGTAAGTTCTCTGTAGTATGATCAATGAAACTAAGAGTCATTCTTACATTGTAAATCATGTATGGCTATTCGTTTCTAATACAATAGAATCTGGAGTTCTGCATCTATCTTCTGAGTGTTCTCCTGCCCTTCTTTGTATTTTGAAATATCTTCTTTGAGAGCTTGCAATTTTAAATGTATGTTTGTGAAAATGCTCAGAACTTACATTTAGGGTTTTTACTGTGGATTTGATCAAATTACTGTGGTATTTACATAGTGGATAACAGAAACACTTAGATCCTTCTGTAGATTAGATGAAGTGTAGATTAGATCTCTCTAACTTTTCCCAACCCATCTGAAATATCTAGCTGAAAACGTAGAAATCCAAAGGAAATTGTCTCAAATTTGAAGAAGCATGATAACAGAGCTATAAGTAGACAGTTTTCATAAACAGATCAAGAAGAAAGCTGCAAAATCCAAGAAAACCCTCTAAAACTTGCAGCCCAGTATCACTTGTATGCAAATGAACAGAATACATTGTTGAAATCTCATGACCTCTTTGCATATTCTTAGTCCAGTAAACCACAAAATAAACCTAAATTACGTAAGGCCCCTTGAACATTACAGCTTCACATTGACCAACTGAACTTGACCAACTGAACCATTGTAGACTTGGGATTAGTCGAATCACCAAATGATTCCTTCTCATCTTTCAAGTATAGTTTTAGTTCATGTCATGTGAATTTTAACTTATTGTTATGATTGCATCAAAACAGTCATCAACAGGTACTTGTGGAGGTTTCTAGATCATGATCAAGCTTGGTGCATGGTCCACATGTCATCTTTTGGTTTTGAGGAAGCGTGCACTTAAAAGTTCATAGTGTTAACACAAGTTTGGCTAACTTGGTTGTTTACACTAAATGTAGTTATGCCTCATTGATTGTGAAAATGTGATGGAGCATGTAAGAGTTCATTTAGGTCCATGCTAAGGCATGATGTGGTTCTCATTCATTCCTTTCCTCTGCGGGAATGTTTTGGTCCAAACCAAATTTGAATTTCATGGGTTAAGATGTGTTGCCAACCTTGGAGAATGTTTTCAAGGTTGATGATGGTATAAATAGGTTTCAAGGATTCATGACTAAAGGATGCACAATGGATATGATGTGTGTGATATGAATTTGATCAGTACAGTGAGAGATTTCATGTGTTAGTCTACTAGATGCAGTGAGCAGAAGGTGTATACTATTTTTTAATGTTGCTGCGAAGGTGATGTTTGTGTTGTGGCGAATATTGAGCTTCATTGGAATTGAACTCCATGCATAGGTTAGATGTAATTATATCTGTTCATCCCTAGCAATGAGCCTTCTCTTTTATCTCTTTCTTCTGGATAGTGAGTCCTTTAGTAGTGAGCCCTCTAGCAATGAGCCTTTTGTAATTTAGTTTTTCTACTACTGTATATTGTGAGCTAATCCTCACCATGGTTTTTCCCTTCTTGGGTTTTCCATGTAAAATCTATTATTGTCTTGTGTTTGGTGTTGTTATGATTCAGTTTTTGTTATTTGCTTTTCATGCTTAATCATCATAACAAGTTTAAAGGTTAATGTGGATCTTAATATTTGTGAGGGTTTAAAGTTTATGATACAACTAATTCACCCCCTCTCAATTGTCTTATGCATTCGATAATAGACCCAATATCTATTTATCATATTGAATGTGTTCAAATTTTTCTGATTAAATAGCTAGTAGAATGAACATTATTTTCTTGTTGTAAGCTAACTTAGCAGAAAGATACAAATGCGAATAAATATTTTGAGGATATCTGAGTCTTGTGAGTAGTTAAATGTTCATTTTGATGAATTTTAGTGAGCTAACATATGTATATAGTAGTTTGATGTTGTCATTCATCAATTGTATGTTCATATACTTTGACACAAATATTTGGATAAATGAAGATCACGATAATGATAGTTAGTGTCCAATAAAATTATATCATGTCATAACTTATTCACATAAGAATTTTAGAACTAAGGGATATATTGTTGAATAGTATTTTCCTTCAAGTTTCTATTAGTGGTAATAATTTTGAAATGCGGATCTTGTTTCAATTCATGTTTTAGAAATAAGGTATTATATTTATAGTATCGGAGCATTTAAAGAAATTCAATAAATATAGAAAATCCTTGATCATTGGATATACTATTAAAATAGGAATGTTGTCATGCCCACATTTCCCATGCAGTCACAACATGCATCACACATGTCATGTCCACATTTGTCATGTGGTCATGACACAAAATATCAAAAAATTTACCACGCTTCCCTAGAAACCCCCTCACACACGTAAGCATGCTCGGTGGCGTTATGTATAAGGCATAAACATGACAGTTGAAGGCCAACAAGGGGGTCAATAGGACGTGGTTAACGTCGCCAATAGGGTTAGGATCAACAATCAAAACCCTAGGTTAACATAAGTGAATGATGGGATTTTGACATAAGTCAAAATCAAAATCTAAATTCTAGTACAAGGGAAAATATAATTTAATACAAAAACCTAATGTTGATAACCAGAAAAAACAATAATTTAATCCTAAGCAAGGTTGAATTTTACTAACTGAGCTATTCTCTAAATTCTGGAAAAATCTGGCAACATAACACCTCACGGGCATGATTAGGGTTTATTATAATAAAACTAATTTTGATCAAAAGTTTACTAGGTTGGTTTTAAATTACCTACATTACACTAGTTAAATTGGTAGAACAGTTAAATAGATTAATTAAAAACCCCAAAACTCATTAATGAAATCTCTACAAAGATGTCTAGAACATTTTTCAACAAAGCTCGATCAATTTGTTCTTCATGTTCTCTATCAATCAGAGCTATCATTGCATCCTTTACATTATTCCTAATTTCTTGGTAGACCAGATCACGGAAGCATGTTATACTACTTCATTTAGATAGTTTACTAGGTTTCCAAGTTGGATTAAAACTACGTCTTTATTAAACTAATAAACTCGCTCTAGATATAATTAAAAAGGAATATTAAATTAATAACAACCTGGTTATATAATAACCTTGTCGAATTTGGTTTGAAAGAAAAGGATTAACCCCATTGTTTAAAATTAAAAACATCGCAATAATTAAATTGGAGTAAGAATTAATTAAAACAATAGAATCTGATGCAGAGGCATCCACACTATAACCTTGACATACAGCATGGATGTCTGCAACCCTTCATCATCATCATCATATTTCCACTAACACTGTCAGCATCATCATATTTCCCCTGCCGACCGATATCCTCTTACAGACAAGCCTTCACCCTTTCGCATGTCAGCAGCATCATCATATCCGACTATCGGCAGCATCATCACATTCGGTAAGCGCAAACATCCTCCTGACATTCACTGTTCACCTTACCGACAAACACTACCTTCAGCATCATGATGTTCAACATCATGTTCATCAGCAGGATATAGAACATCCGGTTCCTCCCATATATCCTGATGACGACCCTGTCAACTTCACGCACCTTTCCTTCAATGCTTACGTCACCCCAATATCCTGATGATGATTATCCTGATGACGATGACGTCACATGCAGCTCCTCAATATCCTGCTGCCCCGATATCCTGATGACGTATATCCTGATGACGATGACGTCATATGCAACTCCTTCAATATCCTGCTGTCAGCCAAACTTAACCTTATCGGCCCGCGATGGTTTTATCAACCTGATCTTCTACCTTATGCTGATATGCTCCTCCTCGGCAACACCTGATGATGATCACCCCGACGCCCATTCACTTTATGCAAACGATAGCATCATGCTCATCCCCCTTTACTCGGATGACGCCCGAAGTAACTGCAGGATATACGCAGAAATATCCTGATGATGCCGTTGCGATGGATTTTTCCAACCTTAGCGAATTTCGATCCGCTGAACCTCCTGGGATGACCCGATCCACTTTCAGGGTGATCTTCCAAACTCTAACTATCAGCTCGACCTAGCACATACCCATGCTAGGGTTCTCAACACCTCTCGACGATGATCCTGCACACCTGCATGTAAACAGAAAGCAAACTACATCCTAACCTACTGTACACAGCCATTCCACCGATTCGACGAATCAACCAGTGGAATGGATCAGCGAATCCATATAACCACCAAAACAGCAAATCGATTAGACAATGGAATCCAAACAGAGAATCGAACACAAACAGGATCTTTATTGATTTCAAAGATGCTATTACAATACTCTGTCTCACTCTCAGCAATCTAGCTTCTCTGCTCAATGCAATACAATACTATGATATGCAATACCAACTGATCCTCATGCATAAATAGGATCTCTTGCAAGTACTACTGACCCGACTCCAAGTGGCTGGGAACTCTCCAGGCGGCTGGGAGATCCAACCGGACCTACAGCATAATAGCTGTCCTAACAACATAGCTAAAAATAGCAAAGTATGGTCAACATGACCTTATTACATGCATCGGTCTTATACGACCCTCTTGAAAACATTAACAATACCTAAAACAAACTAACTGCCTCACGGAGGCTAGCTGTCAGGTAGGTGCTCCTGCACCATACTCCCCAACAGAAAAGAACTCATGTCCTATGAGTTTGGTTGTGGAAGTCCTCCACCTTTTGCCTTTGCAGTATTCTGCCCTGTTCCAGCTTTATCCTCTGCTGGCTCTTGGCTGCTCCAAGACTTCTGAACTGTAACTTGCTTTCTTGCAAGTAAATCCTCATGCCTGTCAATGTAGGCCCTTCTCTCACATACCTTGTGTTTGTCAGGTTGTCTGACCAGAACCTCTGTCTGAACTGCCTCTTGAACTTCTGCAATGTTCAATCCTATCTTTCTTTCAACCTTTATAGGACAAACAGTAGTCCCAACTATGACAACATCCTTGTCATTCCTCTCAACTGGTTGCTGTTTGCAAACCTATTTCTAAACCTGCTGCTGACCTCTGTCAGTCAAAACTGAAACTTTCTTCAACCTGTTGTCCTTAACAACTCCTTTCCCTACAGTGTCCTCAATTGCCTTTATGCCTGCTCCTATAGGCTTCTGCACAAACTCCTTCTTTCCCACTAAAATGACTTGGGCTGCCCTCTGTGCTACCGCTGCAGCATCTTCCTGCAATGGCATCAACTTAGTAGTCTTCCCATCTTTCTTGATGGTGTAGGTATTAGCATACCCATCATACAGTATCCTCCTATCAAATTGCCATGGTCTACCCAACAGTAGGTGACAACATTCCATGGGCAAAATGTCACACAAAACTCTATGATGATATGCTCCAATCTGAAAATCCACATATGCCTGTTCATATACCCGAAGTGATTGACTATCACTCACCCAAGATGCCTTGTAAGGGTTTTGATGTGGAATCCTTTCCAAATGCAGTTTATCCACCATTTCCTGAGATACCATGTTGTCTGTTGAACCAGTATCAATGACAACCTTACATACTTTACCTTTTCTCTTACATGTGGTCTTGAAAAGAGCTCTTCTTTGCATCATATCCTTTGATGCCTGCAAACTAATTCTCCTTAGCATCAATGCTTCTCCCTCCTCAGGATATCCATAGAAACCATCAGGAACTTTATCTTCACTTTGCTCTACTTTCTCTTCTTGTACAAGTTGTACTCTCTTGTCATTTGTTCTATCATCTCTGGATGATGAACCTTTGTTTTCTGGACATTTGAAAAATGAATGACCAAACTCACCACAGGTGTAACACTTTCCTGAAAATGTAGTAGAACCTCTACCACCTCCAAATCTGCCTCTATTGCCTTTCCATCCACCTCTGAAATCAGACTGTCCCTGTCCTTTACCAGTGTCTTCTTGACCCTCATTGGTTTGCCTTGTTGTAGGGGCTGCTCCTCTTCCCCTCATATTGCTGCCTCTTCCTCTCATGGACTTATCTTGTCTCCTATTCATCTTTTCTTCAATCCTGATTGCCATTTGGTAACAATCCTCCACATTCTTAGGGTTAGCTAAAACTAACTCATCCTGTATGTTCAATCTCAAACCAGCCAAATACCTAGCCACCTTTTCTACCTCATTCTCATGATGACCAGATCTCATACTCAATTTATAAAACTCCTCAGTATATGCCTTCACATCCATTTCCTTCTGCCTTAAAAATTGCAGCTTCTTAAACATCTGAATCTCATAATCCCTAGGCAAAAATTTACCTTTTATCCTTGCTACCATCTTATCCCATGAAGTGATCTTTGACTTCCCTTGTTTCCTTCTCTCGGATTATACATAATCCCACCATACCAAAGCATGACCTCCTAACTTGGTCTTTACAATCTTTACCTTCTGATCCTCAGCAACATCTTCACATTCAAAGTGATTATCAAGTGCAGCAATCCAATCTAGCAACTCATCTTCATTCAAACTTCCATTATACTTGGAAACATCAACCTTTACCTTAGGTTTATCACTCTGCACTGCCTTTAACAGTTTTGCAAATTTCTGGTCTTCAGCATCCAGATCTTCAGCTACCTCTTCATACTCTTCAACAGTATCTTCATCTTCTTCAAACTCACTGTCTTCCACTTCCCTCTTTTTGTTCTTCTCCAAGGCTACAAGCCTGGCTTGAAGTGCTTCAGCAAGCTCCTTCATCTTCCTCATCTCTCTGGCATGTTTTTCCTTCATCTCCTGCAATTCCCTTGCAGTACCATTACCTTTCGGAGGCATTCTGTCAACCTCTCACTTCTCTACCTCTGTCCTTTCAGTGACAGGATCAACTCTACCTCTGCCCTTTCGGTGACAGAATCAACACACAACAGCCCAGACCTTTTGCTGAGCTCTGATACCACTATGATGCAGAGGCATCCACACTATAACCTTGACATACAGCATGGATGTCCGCAACCCTTCATCATCATCATCATATTTCCACTAACACTGTCAGCATCATCATATTTCCCCTGCCGACCGATATCCTCCTGCAGACAAGCCTTCGCCCTTTCGCATGTCAGCAGCATCATCATATCCGACTATCGGCAGCATCATCACATTCGGTAAGCGCAAACATCCTCCTGACATTCATTGTTCACCTTACCGACAAACACTACCTTCAGCATCATGATGTTCAACATCATGTTCATCAGTAGGATATAGAACATCCGGTTCCTCCCATATATCCTGATGACGACCCTCTCAACTTCACGCACCTTTCCTTCGATGCTTACGTCACCCCAATATCCTGATGACGATTATCCTGATGACGATGACGTCACATGCAACTCCTCAATATCTTGCTGCCCCGATATCCTGATGACGTATATCCTGATGAAGATGACGTCATATGCAACTCCTTCAATATCCTGCTGTCGGCCAAACTTAACCTTATCGGCCCGCGATGGTTTTATCAACCCGATCTTCTACCTTATGCCGATACGCTCCTCCTCGGCAACACCTGATGATGATCACCCCGACGCCCATTCACTTTATGCAAACGATAGCATCATGCTCATCCCCCTTTACTCGGATGACGCCCGAAGTAACTGCAAGATATACGCAGAAATATCCTGATGATGCCGTTGCGATGGATTTTTCCAACCTTAGCAAATTTCGATCCGCCGAACCTCCTGGGATGACCCGATCCACTTTTAGGGTGATCTTCCAAACTCTAACTATCAGCTCGACCTAGCACATACCCATGCTAGGGTTCTCAACACCTCTCGACGACGATCCTGCACACCTGCATGTAAACAGAAAGCAAACTACATCCTAACCTACTGTACACAGCCATTCCACCGATTCGACGAATCAACCAGTGGAATGGATCAGTGAATCCATATAACCACCAAAACAGCAAATCGATTAGACAATGGAATCCAAACAGAGAATCGAACACAAACAGGATCTTTATTGATTTCAAAGATGCTATTACAATACTCTATCTCACTCTCAGCAATCTAGCTTCTCTGCTCAATGCAATACAATACTATGATATGCAATACCAACCGATCCTCATGCATAAATAGGATCTCTTGCGAGTACTACTGACTCGACTCCAAGCGGCTGGGAACTCTCCAGGCGGCTGGGAGATCCAACCGGACCTACAGCATAACAGCTGTCCTAACAACATAGCTAAAAATAGCAAAGTATGGTCAACATGACCTTATTACATGCATTGGTCTTATACGACCTTCTTGAAAACATTAACAAGACCTAAAACAAACTAACTGCCTCACGGAGGCCAGCTGTCAGGTAGGTGCTCCTGCACTAGAATCCCTTTCCAATAATCAAATTTAAATCCAAAATTTATAAACTCACTCTAGCTTTAACTAATTTATTTAAATATTGCCATACCTCTAAACAATAAAAAAGAACATTTCCAAAAGAAAGAAAAAATTACTCCAAACTATCATTTATCTCTAAACCCCCATTTTAAAATAAGAACATAAAACAAATAAATAAATAAATAAAAGAGTGGGAATAAATAAAACAAGTTTTTAAAAATTCTCTTTCCCTAAAAGGCTCACAATAAAATAAGAATTTCCTTAAGGAAGAGAGGTCAAAACCCTAGCCTCCATCTAGATTGTTCATTTTTCTCCTTCTTCCATTTCTCTCTTGGTGCAGGAGCACCTAACACAAGGTGGCCTCCATGAGGCATTTAATTCATGTTTGTTTAGAAAATCATGTTTTGTTGTAATAAGGTCTATTTGACCAATGCATTTTCATTTCAGTTTGTATCTAGGTTCATTTTGTAAGTCCCAAGTGACTTAGGGGACATTTGTCAAATTGTAACCACATAATGCCAAAAATAGGCAGTAGGGCAGTTGGAGGCTATTTAAAACAGTTGTCTCCCAACCGCTTGGAGTCAGTTTGGTACTACTCTGGGTGAGTTTATAAACCCAAGGAATTGAACAAAGTCATAGATATGATATTGTAATTGAATGCAATTGTGCGAATGTAATCAAGCAATTGTGAAAGAGAAATTGATCTTTTTTGTGTTGTCAATTTGTTTTTCGTTCTCTGTAAATACTCAATTGCATAACTATAGATTTATTTTCCCTTCTATATTTTTGTTGTTGAGAAATGTTGATGTGAAGCATTCCACTAGTGAGATTTCTTTTTAAATTAGTGGAATGGCTTCATTGTACAATATGTGTTTTTCATTTCATATTATGTTTCATGATTTGGCGATGCAGATGTTCTAGATCGCAGGTTGTGCATAGTAGATCGCCTAGCATCTCCATGTGCTAGGGTTTGATCAGAGGAGTTGGAGTTGTCGGCGAGACAAAGGCCGTTAGAAAAGCATTCCTCGCTCAGAGCGACAAGGGTGGTCTAGCCAAAGAGAGGATCAAGCCATTGATAGAGGATCCATCAGGAGGAATCGGTGAATCAGAGAATCCATGGTAAGTCCAACTAATAGCTCAAGTCCCACCGATGACTGTGGTTTGAATGTATGTTGCGAATGTATGTGGAGGATGTACATTTCGGTAGATACAAATGGTGACCGGTAATAGGAAGTCACACCAAGCATATACTAAGTTAGTGTATGAGGTTCCCCATCACATTAGTATCAGAGCTAGCAAGAGCTCTGGACAGAGGTGTTGTATTTGATTTCTTTCACTGAGAAGGCAGACAAAGAGTTGCTCATGCCATCTAGTTGCGAGAAGGAACAAGATTCCTGTAGTGTGTGGGCAGATGATGATGAGGTCTATCAAGACCATTCACCAATAGAGGTTTGGCTAGAAGAGGGTGTAGAGTGAGGCAACTGTGAGAGAGAGTGGTAGTGCATCTCCAGGATCTACTATTGGATGAGAGGAATGGGTCTGTGAAGTAGCGTGTAGGATGGACAGGTGATTGAGCATTATGTTGTAGTCGAATTGAGGATTTGCAGAACTGTTGGCGTTGTCTATGAATGTTTATGTCAAATAGAGAGAGCGAAGGAGAGGCTAGCGATATGCCTCCAAAGGGGATGACCACCGAAGTGGTCAAGAAATTTCAAGAGATGGAAGAGATGATCAAAACTGGAGTTAGGGAAGCACTCCAAGTAGAATTGAAGGCAATGAAGATAGGCAAAAGGATAGAGGAAGATTCAGATGAAGAAGAAGAGAAAGAGGAAGAAGTAGAGGAACAAAAAGAGGCAAAGATACCAGCTGAACAAAAGCAATTTCTGGAAGCCATCAAGGCAATTGGCAAGGACTCTTCACGGGATCGGATAAATATTCTCATGTTCAGTGGAAAGATGAATGCTGATGAAGTTATGGAGTGGATTGAGGCTCTAAACAACTACTTCGAATACAAGGAAGTTCCTGATAGTAAGAGGGTTAAGTTTGCAAAAACTAAACTCAAAAGTGCTACCCTTACATGGTGGAATTACACCCAAGGAGAAAGGGTAAACAATGGGAAAAGTATGATATCTTCGTGGAGCAGAATGCTGGAGAAGATCAAGTCTCAGTTCTTTCCATCTGACTATGAGGTGCAGGTTTACAGAAAGATTCAGAACCTCAAGCAAAAAGATATGGATGTGGCTACTTACACCGAGGAGTTTCACAAATACACTCTTTGTTGTGGGTACATGGAGGATGAAAAAGACAAGGTAGCAAGGTATTTAAATGGTCTGAGGATCAATATTCAAGATGAGATAAGTTTATTTACCCCTAAAACTGTGGAAAAATGCTTTCAAGTAGCATTAAGAGCTGAAGAGAAGCTGAAGAGGAAAGGCGAGCAGCAGAGTAGAGGAAAAAGTGACAGAAAATTTGGAGGTAGTTTTGGAGGAAGAAGTCCTAACCAGAGGCCTAGTGGTGAGTCTAGCCAAGAAGAGCAAGCTGGAGACTCAAGTAGCAGAGGAGGCTACTGAGGAAGAAGGCCAAATGAAAGAGGTGGGACAAATGGATCAGGTAGAGAATCTAAATTCTCCAACATGAGATGTTATAACTGCAATCAGATAGGGCACCCAGCCTATAAGTGTCTAGAGAAGGCCTCAACTTCTCATGGTAATGAGAGAAGAACCACATTGACACAAGAGGATGCAGGGAGTGTGACATTTCATGAAGTAAGTTTGCAATCAGAAGTGGGAGATAATCTATTGATCAAGAGGACACTGCTCAAAGCACCAGTGTAGACTGAACCATCACAAAGGAGAGCTCTTTTCAGGATCAATTGCAAAAGCAAAGGTAAAATATGCAAGGTAGTCATAGATTCTGGTTCAATAGATAATATGATGTCTAGGGAAATGGTGGATAAATTGAACATAGAAAGGATTCCTCATTAAACTCCTTACAGAGCATCTTGGGTAAGTGATAGTCAATCACTTTTGGTAAGTGAACAAGCCTATGTTGATTTTCAAATTGGGGAATATAAGGAGAGAATTTTATGTGACATTTTGCCCATGGAATGTTGTCACCTACTTTTAGGTAGACCATGGCAATTTGATAGGAAAGCATTATATGATGGATATGCTAACACATACACCATCAAGAAGGATGGAAAGACTTTTGTGATGACACCATTGCAAGAGGATGCTAAAGCAAAGAAGGTAGCCAAGATCATTTTGGTGGGTAAGAAAGAGTTTGTGCAAATCAATGAAGGAGAGACAACGATAGTTGAGGATACCTCAAGGAGTGGGGTTACCAAAGATAATAGTTTGAAGATGAATTCAATTTTGAATGATGGAGATCATATGGTAATGTCTGAGATGGATCAAATGAAGTTCAAAGAGCAGGTCTGCAAGCAGCTACAAGTTGATTGGAAAGAAGAATATGCTATCATCGTAGGGACCATTTTTTGTCCTCTAGAGCCAACAAGAGTTGCAAGGAAAACATATTTTGCCATAGTAGCAGTACAAGAAGCATCAAACAAGGTTTTGAATGGAGGTGTTTAGGCAGAGATGACAGTAAGGAAGAATTGTGAGCAAAGTCTAGGTTTGGTTACAAGCACTCACTCATGGCAAGGTGTGAGTAGAGCCTACAATGCTAGGCATGAGTTTTTGATTCCATGGCAGCAAGTTGCAGTCCAGAGGTCATGGGGAAGGCCTGATGTAGCAAAGGATATAAGTGGAGCAAGACATAGAATCAACTCATGGGACATGAGTTCTTTTCTAGGTGGGGTGTATGGTGTAGGAGCACCTAACACAAGGTGGCCTCCATGAGGCATTTAATTCATGTTTGTTTGGAAAATCATGTTTAGTTGTAATAAAGTCTTTTTGACCAATGCATTTTCATTTTAGTTTGTATCTAGGTTCATTTTGTAAGTCCCAAGTGACTTAGGGGACATTTGTCAAATTGTAACCGCATAATGCCAAAAATAGGCAGTAGGGCAGTTGGAGGCTATTTAAAATTGTTGTCTCCCAACCACATGGATTGGTCTCCCAGCTACTTGGAATTAGTTTGGTACTACTCTGGGTGAGTTTATAAACCCAGGGAATTAAACAAAGGCATAGATATGATATTGTAATTGAATGCAATTGTACTAATGTAATCGAGCAATTGTGAAGGAGAAATTGATCTTTTCTGTGTTGTCAATTTATTTTCCGTTCTCTGTAAATACTCAGTTGCATAACTGTAGATTTCTTTTCCCTTCTATATTTCCGTTGTTGAGAAATGTCAATGTGAAGCATTCCATTGGTGAGATTTCTATCGAAATCAGTGGAATGGCTTCGTTGTACAATATGTGTTTTTTGTTTCCTATTATGTTTCATGATTTGGTGATGCAGATGTTCCAGATTGCGGGTTGTGCACCCTAGCATCTCCATGTTCTAGGGTTTGACCAAAGGAGTTGGAGTTGTTGTCGGTGAGACAAAGGCTATTGAAAAAGCATTCCTCACTCAGAGTGATGAGGGTGGTCTGGCTGAAGAGAGGATCAAGCCATTGACAGAGGATCCATCGGGAGGAATCGATGAATCGGCAACTCCGTGGTAAGTTTGACTGATAGCTCAAGTCTCACCGACGAGTGTGGTTTGAATGTATGTTGCAAATGTATGTGGAGGATGTACATTTCAGTGGATACAAATGGTGACCATTCGTGATGGTGAATCAGGGTATAGGAACTGGTAATAGCAAGTCACGCCAAGCATATACTAAGTTAGTGTATGAGGCTTCCCATCATCTCTTAATTTCTCTTCAATGATTTTGCTTTGCAGGTCTTGGAGAATCCATTCATGGTTGCCATAGCAAGAAGTGCATATACTAGACATATGTATATATATATACATACATACATTTTAAATGCGTATATTGAGGTGAAGTGAGAGAGAGAACAATTGCAGGTTTGAAGGAATGAGATCTGCGGTGGCCGTGATGTGGAGTTGTTGCCCACAGAGGGGCCAAAGGGAGAATGGCGGATGACGTGGAGGTTACACTACTGGGGCAGCAGCGGCGGTCAGCGAAGGTCTAGCGGTGGACTGTGGGCAATGGAGGGGAAGGAAAAACTATGGGCGAGGGGGGGTGTGGTTGTTAAGGGTACCGCGGGGTGTTAAAGGAGCCACGAGGTGAGGGCAATGGCGACAGTGGAGGCGTTGGTCTCATGGGGTAAGGAGGAGTGTGGGTGGGGCTCGGCCCCTCCCCACACTCTAATGTAAATGGCTAATGGTGGGGAGGGTTTGAACCCCCCCCCAAACCACTTCTTCTTTTTTTATTAAAAACTTTAACACAAAGAAAATGCAGTCATTTACTTTTTTTTTTTTGCATTTTTTTTATTTTAAAATAATATATATATATATATATTCAAGTGTGTGACATTTAAATTCCATGGAAATTTTTTTTTTCAATGCAATAGAGAAAAATAAACGTTTATCTTTAACATATTAACATTGAGCAAATGAACATTTTTTTTTTGTAAAAAGAATTATATTTTGAAATATGGAATAGACATTTCTTTCACTAGAAAAAATACAGAACTGATAATGGCATAATACAACCAACATGAAAACAACTCTACTTAAGAATTCATTTATTTTTCTTCTAAATAGATGCATTTAGTTTAATCCTTCAAAATAACAGCAACAACTAAATTTCCTTCTCTTAAGAAAAATGTAAAATTTGCATTTTGTCTCACAACAATAAAACAACAAACTATCCTATTTTTTTTTAATTTAATCATACAAGTAATAACATCAACTAGAACATGCTTTCTTTTCAATACTATTTTTTTTTATCAAATTCACATGGCTTTTAAAATTAGCAACTTAAATTTTCTATTTCAAATGTAAATAGTTTCATATAACACAAGTAAAAACATCTATTTCAAATGTAAATAGTTTCATATAACACAAGTAAAAACATACTCTTACAACTTGAGAGAGAGAACAAGGGTCTCCTCTTTGAAATCTAAGATGATATACAAGGCCTCTCATGGCCATGCTCTCTCAAGAGCACAAAAATAACAACTCATAAAGACAATAATAATTTCTTCTACACCACCTAGCTCCAAAAGAAAACCTGCATAAAACACATAAAGGGGAAAAAAGCTACTCAAACTGCTCTCCTCCCTACCATTGACTCACTCATAAGTCACCCCCAAGCTAGGAGGTCATCCTCACACAAGGTAAGCACACACCTCTTTACAACAATTTCACTCAACACAGAAACAACCTTGCTCCCATGTCTTTCACTGAACAAAAACTCACTCAAGATGAGTTTAATGGGGTAGGGGAGTGGACATCACTCCACTCAAGAGTGTCACTCCAAAAACTTCCCAAAACATAAATCCCTCAAGGCCTCAAGCCCACACATATAAACATGATTTCACAACTTCCCCTTGGCTCTCAAGCCATAACACAATTTTCTCTTATACACATATTGCTCAAATTCACAATTTTTCCCTCAAGGCTAAAACTCCATGAAACCAAGGATGTGACTCCGAGTAGGTTCACTCCTTCCCCACCACACACATGTTGAGCATTTTCTCCCAAGTAGGAGAGGCTCTCACAACTCCCATACCCAATTTTCCCACAACAATAAGGTGAAACAACAAAATGAAACTCACACACACACCACATGCAAGTAAATAAAATGCAAAAGGAAAGGCATTTGCATTGAATCCTACCTTATAAAGTCCAAAAGGAAGATAGTTGAGAAGAGCTCCTTAACTCCTTCTCCAAGTTGAGCCACCAATTTCCCTCTAACTTTTTTTTTCCAAAAATAATTAAAATTCAAAAATTGCCAAAAGATTCAACAACCCCCTCCCTCTCCTCAAGAGGGATTAAAAATAGGCTCTTCTCATGAGCCTTGAGGAAATGGGGAGCTGACACATGTCACCTCCTCACCCCTCCACCCATCTACTAGCAAGGCTCTTGGAATGGGGTGGTGACACATGTTATTCACCCAATCCACCAAGTCTTTCTCCCATCCACTTGTCCTCTCTTATCTATGTAGGAGAGAAAGGTGGAGCCAAAGAGGGAGTGGGTGCCACATGTGCCCCAATCCTCTCCTCCTAAGAAGGACCACTCAACCCAAAGATACCCTCACCAATTGTGGGAGAGGCTTGGAGTTGAGTCCTCCATAATTAAGGGGTCTTGAAGACTCCCCCAACCTAGGGAAGAGGAAAGGAAGAGGTTGAGTGTTTGACCCACTCATCCTCTCCCTTCCAAGCTTTCATTTTCGTCACTTTACTTTAGGGTGGGGTTAAAATGATAAAATGGGAGTTTACCTAAGGCTATACAAGCCCAAATGACCCCTAGACCCTAGGGGTACAACCCAAGGTCAAGTTTAACCTATTTTGAGCACCAAAGGTTGAGTAAAAACATATAAAAGGGGTCACAAAAATTATAACTCAAAAATGAAATACAAATGACACTACAACTTACAACACCAATTAGAAATCAAATAAAAGAAGGGTAGACCTAACCCAACTACACCATGCAACAACATTACAAAAATTTATCATGCAAACATAGTTGATCTTGGTTCCTCTTGGAACTAGATCGGCTTCACAAGGGAAAACAACACAGTGTGTGGGATGATCTCTGAGTATCCATGGCTTTGTTAGAAATACCTAAACAATCAAATGAAATGTTAATCCCACAAGTATATAATAGTCGAATCAAATTGAAACATACACTCACATCATCACAAGATCGTATAAACATCAAGGAATCTCATCATAATTAAAACATCTAAATTTTGCATTTCAAACATCCATCACAAAATAAGGTCTCATAATAAATTTCTAACTAAAATCACATGAATAGTATCCCAATAGCATCACAATGTAAATCATATGTCTAACATCATCAGTGAATCAATATCAAGGTGTAACCACATCATAAACATGCTAAACATAATAAATCCACATAAAGCATAAGGTCTAATAGTCCTGAAATTCAGGATCAATGGTCCCACAAGTCTAGTAAGTATCACCAATAGTAAAATAAAGTAGTCAAATATAAGGGAATGAAAAGGTAGGCCTCACATCCTCCCCCCCTAAGACTATACTTCCTCCTGGAATTCATCAAAGAGGTGAGGATAAAGGGCCCTAAATCTCGCTGCATCCTCCCATGTCATCGTGACCTCATCGTACATGTCCCACTGGACCCTAACCTAGTCCAGCTCTCAACCTCGAATGCCCAACATCTGATGAGCCAATATGCAAATTGGCTCCAAAGCCAACTAATTGTCTACCTCTACCTGAAGAGCACTCCAATCCAATACCTGAGATAAATCAGATATGTAACATCGTAAAACATAAATATGAAAAACATCGTGGATACGCGACAGACTAGGTGGAAAGGCTAGACGATAGGCTTGGGTCCTATCTGCGTCAAGATCTTAAAAGTTCCAACAAAATGAGGTGCGATCTTAGAGCCCTTTCTAAAATGGATTGGACTCTTGTGCGGTCGCACTCTCAAGAACACTCTGTCCCTAACTGAGAAACTCTGATCTACCCTCTTAGAATCGACATACATCTTCTGTCGATCCTGAGCCTCATGAAGTCTCTACCTAATCAAAGTCACATGCTGCTCTATATCCTGAACTAGTTCTAGCCCTATCGCAACCCTATCCTCAATACGGTCCCAAATCAAAGGTGTCCTGCAAGGTCTGTCATACAAGGACTGAAAAGGAGGCATACCCAACAAGATATGATGCCCATTATTGTAGGCAAACTCAACTAGATACAGGTACTCCTCCCATCTACTCTGGTGATCCATGACATACATACGGAGCATATCCTCAACAACCTGATTAACTCTATCTATTTATCCATCAGTCTCAGGATGATAAGTGGAACTGAAGTTGAGCTATGTTCCCAATGCCTGTTGCAAGGCTCTCCAAAAGGTTGAAGTGAACATTGAATCCCTATTAGAAATGATACAGCGAGGTACCCCATGAAGGGTGCATGGTATGTCATGTGTACAAGTGAGAAATGCACCACTTTGGTCAACTTGTCAACCGTCACTATGATGGCATCATGGTGGCGTGATGACATAGGAAGACCAACAATAAATCCATGGAAATGGTGTCCTATTTTCACTCAGGTATCTCGTGAGGGTATAAAAGACCTACTGGATGTTGATGCTCAGCCTTAAACCTCTAGTACTCAAGGCAACAAGCAACATATTCTGCAATATCCCATCTCATACCTACCCAATGGTATAACTGTTGCAACTCGACATGCATCTTCTTCACCCCTGGGTGTACTGCATAAGGTGCTCTATGAGCCTCTGAAAGAACCACTGCATGAAGGTCACCTGCACAAGGTACATAGATACACTGTCGATGTCTAAGCAATCCATATGACTCAAGGGAATATCCTACAAATTTTCCCTTAAGGGCCTTCTGTGACTAGATCTCCTACTGCACCTCAAGAAACCACTCGTCCTCAGACAGATGCTGAATGATGCGCTCTCTCAATTTCACACTCAAGCTCAAGGTTAGGATCTCATGGTACCTCTGACTCAAAGCGTCAACAACCACATTCTCCTTCCCTTTGATGTAGTGGACATCAAAGTCATACTCGCATAGAAACTCCATCCAATGCCGCTAGCGGGCGTTTAAATTCGATTGTGTGAATATGTACTGAAAACTATGGTGATCCGAATGAAGCTCAAAGTGATGAACGAAAAGAAAGTGTCTCCAATGAACAAGAGCATGAACCACTACTGTGAGCTCTAAATCATGAGTAGGGTAGTTTAGCTCATGTGTCTTGAGCTTACGCGACTCATATGCAATCACTCTACCACCCTGCATGAGTACGATTCCCAAACCCTCAAGTGATGCATCTGTACAAACTACAAAATCCTCTATAGGATCAGGAACTGCTAAGATGGGAGCACTGATAAGATGCTCCTTAAGGACCCCAAAGGCCCTCTCAAACTGCTCGATCCAAGTGAAACTCTTCCCTTTTCGCTGAAGGGAAGTAATGGGGTGCACTATCCTGGAAAAGCCCTCTACGAATCTGCGGTAGTAACCGGCTAATCCCATGAAACTCCTAACCTCTGTCACACTAGTGGGTGTTGGCCAATCTCTAATAGCTCTAATCTTCAATGGATCTATGAAGATACCATTGCCTAATAGGATGTGCCCCAAGTACTGTACCTCTATCCTAAAAAAGGCACACTTCACCAGGTTCCCATAAAGCTGCTGCTCATTTAAACACTACAAAACCTGACATAGGTTCTCCTCATGTTTCTCCTCAATCTGCGAATAGATCAATATGTCATCAAGAAAAATAATCATGAACCGATCCAAGTAGGTATGGAACACCCCGTTCATGAGACTCATGAACACTGCAAGGGCATTTTGTCAAACCGAAGGGGACCACAGTGAACTCATAGTGGTTGTATCTAGTCCAGAAAACGGTCTTATGAATATCTGCCTCTATGATACACAACTGATGGTAACCAGACTTCAGGTCAATCTTAGAGAACACCCTAGCTCCCTGCATCTGGTCAAAGAGATCACTAATCCTAGGCAGAGGGTAACGGTTCTTCACCATCACCTTATTCAACTGCCTATAATCCATGCATAACCGAAGTGAACCATCCTTCTTCTTCACAAAAATAACCGGAGCGCCCCAAGGTGAAATGCTCAGTTAGATGTGCCCCTTCTCGAGTAAGTCCTCAAGCTACAATTTGAGTTCTCTAAGCTCATGAGTGGTCATCCTGTAGGGTGCATGAGACACTGGCTCGGCACCCGACACTAAATCGATATGAAAGTCTACCTCACGATGGGGTGGTATCCATGGTAACTTTGTTAGAAACACATCAGAAAACTCTCTTAAGACGGGATGGTCATCTAATGATGCCTTAGGCTCGTCCTCTGATCTGTCACTACCTGTGATAGCGAACATCTGACATTCCTTCCACATGCAACACTTAAGTTGTTGAGCGGATATCATACAAACTATTGTGGGCTTCTGAATGCCCACTATCTCAACCGGTGCACCATGATCATCTAAGCAGCTAATCACCTTCCAGCAACAATCTAGCTTGGCTCTATGAGCCACAAGCCAGACCATACCCAAAACTGCATCGGAGGATCCTAATGGCATAACTCTAAGGTCACAATATGTAGTGAAGGACACCAAGGAGATCCCACAATCCTGAACTACGGCATCTATTGACATCCTGGCCCCAGAGGCCAACTCAACCTCCCACCTAATGTCCTACCTAGAAGCCACCAGCCTGCAATGTTCCACTAACGATGTAGATAGAAAAAAAATCAGTAGCTCCAGAGTAAAAAAGAATAGAGATGGGGGCACCCCTGATCATACCTGATGTCTCAATCACGGATGCCTGATAGTCAGCCTGACAGTTATCAACTGCTACAAACATGTGGTGGGACTTGCCCACATATCCTATAGTCTACTTTGACCCTCCTGAATGGGGTTGTCCCCCTGCCATAATGCCCTGTGGGCACTCTCTGGCTAGATGACCTACTCCACCACACACATAACATGGGCCCCGAGCTTGTATCTGTCCCGTCTGAGTCCTACCCGATTACTACTGTCCAAATCTATGTGTGGAACCTTGTGAACCCCTGTATGACTGTTGAGACCTCATGGGCCCTGCAAGTGGTCTCGGCTGCCTCTGGTCTCTACACGGGCCCTGTTACTACCATCCTCAATTCTGCCCTCCCTGTGCCCTCTGCTGGGGTCTAGACCTCTACTGATTCTATTGCTGCTACTGTTGTGGAGGTCTAGGAGGTAACAACATAGAACTAAATCCTCCTCTTTGTCGTGGTAGTGGTGGTATGCAATAACTCTGCTAGTGCTGCTACTGCCCGCGATCCTGAAACTGGGGGTGTGATCCCTGCCCTCGTCTCTGTATCTCCTCAGCTATGTATGCCTTCTCAGTAGCATCACTTAATGTCTGGGGTCTGCCATGTGTATAGGCCCTACTATGCTATGGTTCAATCCTCTGATAAGCTTATGAACTAGGAGTTTCTCATCATGGAGATACTCTGCATATCGAGACAACTCAGTGAACCTACCCTCATATTGAGCAACCATAAGTCCTGTCTACTGAAGATCGTGAAACTCATCTATGCGACACTGTCTATATTGATTTGATAAATACCACGCATTAAAGCACTCAATGAAGGTCTCCCAAGTGAGTGTGTCCAATGATAGATGGCACTTGCACTCCTCAATGCGCCACCAAGTAGTTGCTGCATCTCGCAATAGGTGGACTACTACATGAGCCTTTGTGTTGCCCTTGTAAGGACTCAACGTGAAGCATCTGTCTAGACTAATGAGCCAAGCCTCAGCTTCGGCTCCCTTTGTAGTCCCAGCAAAAGTAGGAGGATTCAAAATCATCAAGTCTCTGATGGGGTCTCCTCAGTCTCTATGCCCTCTAATGGGCTCCTCTACATAATAATCATACGGCTTGTGAATGATCTACTCCACTTACACTCTCTCGTCACGCCTATAATGACGTGCAGGGCTCCTACTACAGACCCTATAGGCTGATCCAACCTCTTCTACCATTGTATCTGGTATCTCCACAAATGTCTCCACACGTGGTACCTCTCATGGCTCGACGTAGGGCTCCACACGTGACTCTACTCGTGGCTCCACACGTGGCTCCTCTCACGGATCAACGTGAGGCTTAGCACGTGGCTCTATGTGTGGTGCATCTATAGCGGGTGGTAGCCTATCTAACACTACATGTAGTGCTTGAAGTATTTGTGGTCTAATGTCTAGTATAGGTAGGACCTGTGGTGCAGGTGGTGTCTGTGTTTCCTGACCCTTGGTCGAAGAATCACTGTGCACCTCGATAGACACAGTGTGGCATGAACGCGCTCACCGAACTCGTCAGGGAGGCATCCTACAAAACAAGGTAATCACTAATTAATCAAATTTACGGAATAAGTAACATGCCCAAACAAGGCCAATGTTTAAACTTAGGCTTTGATACCAAATGTCATGCCCACATTTCCCATGCGGTCTCGACACGCATCGTACGTGTCATGTCCACATTTGACATGTGGTCATGACATGAAATATCAAAAAATTTACCACGCTTCCCTAGAAACCCCCTCACACGTGTAAGCATGCTCAGTGGTGTTACGTATAAGGCATAAACATGACAGTTGACGGCCAACAAGGGGGTCGATGAGACGTGGTTAACATCACTAATAGGGTTAGGATCAACGATCGAAACCCTAGGTTAACCTAAGTGAATGATGGGATTTTGACATAAGTCAAAATCAAAAGGAAAATTCTAGTGTAAGGGAAAATATAATTTAATACCAAAACCTAATGTCGATAACTGGCAAAAACAATAAGTTAATCCTAAGCAAGGTTGAATTTTACTAATTCTAGAAAAATCTGGCAGCGTAACGCCTCACGGGCATGATTAGGGTTTATTATAATAAAACTAATTTTGATCGAAAGTTAACTAGGTTGGTTTTAAATTACCTATGTTACACTAGTTAAATTGGTAGAATAGTTAAATAGATTAATTAAAAACCCCAAAACTCATTAATGAAATCTCTACAAAGATGTCCAGAACATTTTTCAACAAAGCTCAATTAATTTGTTCTTCTTCATGTTCTCTATCAATCAAAGCTATCATTGCATCCTTTACGTTATTCCTAGTTTCTTGGTAGACCAAATCACGAAAGCATGTCATACTACTTCATTTAGATAGTTTACTAGGTTTCCAAGTTGGATTAAAATGAAGTCTTTATTAAACTAATAAACTCACTCTAGATATAATTAAAAAGGAATATTAAATTAATAACAATCAAGTTAAATATTAACCTCGTCAAATTTGGTTTGAAAGCAAAGGATTAACCCCATTGTTTAAAATAAAAAATATCTCAATAATTAAATTGGAGTAAGAATTAATTAAAACAATAGAATCCCTTTCTAATAATCAAATTTAAATCCAAAATTTATAAACTCATTCTAGATTTAACTAATTTATTTAAATATTGCCATACCTCTAATCAATAAAAAAGAACAATTCCAAAAGAAATAAAAAATTACTCCAAACTATCATTTATCTCTAAAACCCCATTTTAAAATAAGAACATAAAACAAATAAATAAATAAATAAAAGAGTGGGAATACATAAAACAAGTTTTTAAAAATTCCCTTGCCCTAAAAGGCTCACAATAAAATAAGAATTTCCTTAAGCAAGAGAGGTCAAAACCCTAGCCTCCATCTAGATTGTTCATTTTGCTCCTTCCATTTCTCTCTCAATTTCTCTTCTATGATTTTGTTTTGTAGGTCTTGGAGAAGCCATTCATGGCCGCCACACCAAGAAGTGCATATGCTATATATATATATACACATACATTTTAATTGTGTATATTAAGGTGAAGTGAGAGAGAGAACACTTGCAGGTTTGAAGGAATGAGATCTGCAGTGGCCGTGATGTGGAGTTGCTGCCCACAGAGGGGCCGAAGGGAGAATTGTAGATGGCGTGGAGGTTGTGCTACTTGGGCAGCGGCAGCGGTTGGCGGAGGTCCGGCGGCGGACTGTGGGCAACGGAGGGGAAGGCAAAAGTGTGGACAAAGGGGGGTGTGGTTGTTAAGGGTGTCGCGGGGTGTTAAATGAGCCGTGGGGTGAGGGGAATGGTGGCAGTAGATGTGTTGGGCTCACAGGGTAAGGGGGAGTGTGGGGAGGGACCAAGCCCCACCCACACTCCAATGTAAATGGCCGACGGTGGGGGGGTTCAAACCCCCCCAAACCACTTCTTTTTTTATTAAAAACTTTAACACAAAGAAAATGTAGTCATTTACTTTTTTTTTTGCATTTTTTTTATTTTAAAATAAAATAGATATATACACTTAGTTAGAATATAAACTCAGTTTTAATATATTTCATCAACACAGTTTGAATATATGACAACTATTAAATAAAAAACACAATTAGAGTATATATATAAATATTACAATTCACAAAAAAAATAATTACTAATTCACACATTTATAAATATATATCTATATTCAAGTGTGTGACATTTAAATTCCACAAGAAATTTTTTTTTGAATGCAATAGAGCAAAAGAAATTTTTATCTTTAACATATTAACATTGAGCAAATGAACATTTTTTTGTTGTAAAAAGACTTATATTTTAATAAATATGGAATAGACATTTCTTTCACTAAAAAAATACAAAACTGATAATGGCATAATACAGCCAACAGGAAAACAACTCTACTTAAGAATTCATTTATTTTTCTTCTAAATAGATGCATTTAGTTTAATCCTTCATAATAACAACAACAACTAAATTTCCTTCTCTTATGAAAAATGTAAAATTTTCATTTTGTCTCACAACAATAAAACAGAAAACTATCCTATTTTTTATTTATTTTTTATTTAATCATACAAGTAATAACATCAACTAGAACATGCTTTCTTTTCAATTCTCTATTTTTTTTCTTGAATTCACATGGCTTTTAAAATCAGCAACTTAAATTTTCTATTTCAAATGTAAATAGTTTCATACAACACAAGTAAAAACATACTCTTACAACTTGAGAGAGAGAGAACAAGGGTCTCCTCTTTGAAATCTAAGATGATACACAAGGTCTCTCATGGCCATGCTCTCTCAAGAGCACAAAAATAACAACTCATAAGGACAATAATAATTTCTTCTACACCACCTAGCTCCAAAAGAAAACCTACATAAAACACATAGACGGGAAAAGAAGCCACTCAAATTGCTCTCCTCCCTACCATTGACTCACTCATGAGTCACCCCTAATCTAGGACGTCATCCTCACACAAGATAAGCACACACCACTTTACAACAATTTCACTCAACATAGAAACAAGCTTACTCCAATGGATTTCACCAAACAAAAACTCACCCAAGATGTGTTTAATGGGGTAGGGGAGTGGACATCACTCCACTCAAGATTATCACTCCAAAAACTTCCCAAAACATAAATCCCTCAAGGCCTCAAGCCCACACATATAAACATGATTTCACAACTTCCCCTTGGCTCTCAAGCCATAACACAATTTTCTCTTATACACATATTGCTCAAATTCACAATTTTGCCCTCAAGGCTAAAATTCCATGAAACCAAGGATGTGACCCCAAGGAGGTTCACTCCTTCCCCACCCCACACATGTTGAGAATTTTCTCCCAAGTAGGAGAGGCTCTCACAACTCCCATACCCAATTTTCTCACAACAAGGTGAAACAACAAAATGAAACTCACACACACACCACATGCAAGTAAAGAAAATGCATAAGGAAAGGCATTTGCCTTGGATCCTACCTTATAAAGTCCAAAAGGAAGATAGTTGAGAAGAGCTCCTCTAACTCCTTCTCCAAGTTGAACCACCAATTTTCCTCTAACTTTTTTTTTCTAAAAATAATTAAAATTCAAAAATTGCCAAAAGATTCAACAACCCCCTCCCTCTCCTCAAGAGGGATTAAAAATAGGCTCTTCTCATGAGCCTTGATAAAAGGGGAGGTGAAACATGTCAACTCTGTTGGCAAGAGACACTATATGGATTCATGATTGTTGTCATTGATGGTAACAAAGTTCATCCCACACATCCACAGGACATGGTGTGTCTCTACCGGAAGTTAGAATGAAGAATGTGGTGGTCCGGTAAACAAGAACAGACCATGTGGCAAGGTCCGACAAACAGGTCTAGATCTCTCAGAGGAAGTATCTTGGTGAAGTACGGACTTGGGAAAGTCAAAAGGACTACCTTGAGTAATAGATTCCAAGGATTTAGCCTCCGGTGATGGACAAGGAAAAAGATATGAATAGTTGAGTATCAGATTCCTGAGAGACAGTGTGAACAGAGGAAGAACTGACTAACAGAACATCAGACTAATTTCTAGATGTGTTACTGATGGTGGTAAAGGTTATGAAGGCATGAATTATGTTTGGCCAACATGATTAATGATTTCTACAAGTATATGCTTGATCCGCATTACTTGATGTGCAAGGATTCAGCCGACAGAACAGAGTTTGTGAGAAGATTGACTGTTCTGGGTGCCGACTAGAAAGATAATGAAATCACTTGTGCGTATATATATAGGATGGATTTAGTTGTGAGAAGTGTTGTGGTGATATATGATATGCGAATAAAAGCAGAGTAGAGCAAAAACATTTAGGAAGGTCCGATATGTGAAAGGAAAGTAGCATAAGAGAAGAGGAAAGATGAAGTGCAGCAGATCAGTGTACTAAGCCTAACCGGAACTAAACTCTAGCATATGTGGATGCTACCAATCAGTTCAAGTATTGTATAACACTCTTTTGTAGACAGTGTGTCTCTTGTAGGTAGTATGCCTCCTTGTGAGCAGTGTGCTCGGGCAGTGAGCCCTAATTGGCAAGTGCCACTTTTCTAATTCCTTATTCTTCTAACAGAGAATAATCTTTGGGTTAATCACCCCGTGGTTTTTAACTTAATAGGGTTTCCACGTCAAAAATATTATGTCATGTGTATCTTCTTTCATGGTTATGTTTGCTTGTTTGAATTAATGCTGCATTGATTAATAAGAAAGTTCAAAAAGAAGAAATAATTAGGAAAACTGATTCACCCCCCTCAGTTATCAACAATTGGTATCAGAGCTAAGTTTCTCCTAACAGAGCCTAATAGCTTGAGGAAGATCTGGGAGTTCAAATGGATGCATATGGTTTAAGGGAGCAACTCAAGACTGCCCTTGATGACCTTGAACAGTCAAACTCTGAAGTCAATGAATTAAAGGAAAGACTCAAACAGGCTGATGATTTCATGAGAGAACTGAAAGACAAATTAAGTCTCTCTATGAAAAAGAGAAAGGAGTTGCTTCAACAATTAGCAAGACAAGGTGAAGCTAATGATGCAAATGAAGAGCTGACTGAAAAAACCAAGTTATGTGAAAGGTTATCAAAAGAAGTCATTATGGTAAGACATGAAATGGAATCAGGAGTTATAAAGTTTACTCAAGAGATTGAAGAGAAAATAAAAACTGAAGATAATCTAAGACAATCTCTCAAGGAGAAATTAGAAGATTGCCACCAAATGGATATAATCATCAGACATCTTGAATCTGATCTTGAAGATGCTAAAGAAAATGAAGAAAAACTTGAGGATCAAATTGTCTCTCTTAAAAGGGATCTTCAATCAGCAAATGAATATAAAGAGAAATTCAAGATAAGTTCTGCTCAACTTGAAGTTCTTCTTGGAAGTTAGAAGAGGGCAGATGACAAGTGTGGTTTGGGATATGAGAAAGGAGAAAGCTCCAGATCAGGTCAACAGAATTTTGGACCAGAAAATCCAAGGAACAAGCCTAGAAGACCTCCAGTAAGACAGTCCAATGCTCAAAGATATCCATCCTTCAATGGATACTGCCACAGCTGCAATCACTTTGGTCACAAAGCTAATCAGTGCAAAAAGAGAATGAATCAGACTAATTCATCCTTCTCTAGATAGTGTTTTAACTGCAAAAGGTATGGCCACAAGTCTCATGAATGCAGAAATATGCAAATGAACAAATCATTCAATGGTAGATGATTTGCATGCAATAGAGTAGGTCATATGGCTAATCAATGTAGATCAAGAGGACATTAGTCAAATATGCAAAGAAATGTTGTTTGCCAAATTTGTAATAGGTCCAGTCATAATGCAAAAGTCTGTAGAAGCAAGAATCAAGACAAAAGAGGTCCGGTATATCATAATCAGAATCAAGATAAGGGTAAACAAAAGATGAATGTAGATGAAGTTAAAAATGAGATGAGCAAGATTTGGGTGAAGAAAAGTACTGAGAGTGTAGAGGTTAGATCTGCACTAGACTCTAGTGCTGATATTCCTTCCGGAAACTGAAAAGTGAGCTCTGGCTCAGGGGGAGACACAAAGAAAACCTTGTTCCCCCAGCCAGTCAATTGGTGCCGAAACTGGCACAAGAAGAGCTGTGGATTGAAGGAGTCATAAGGGATATATTCAAACAAACTGTGGTAAAGATTTGAGAGATCCATAAGAAAATTTAAAAAGTTCAATTCCTTTAGAATTGGTCCAGTTAAGCAAGTCTTCCGGTAAAATAGGTTTCTCACAAGATTGGCTCGATATGAATCCAAATTGATACAGCTTGATCTGCAGATACATAAGATGATCAGAAGGACAAGTGGATATGATGATTCATCACTAACATCGATCACAAGAGAATCATAATGATCCAGATGAGCTTCTTCCTCCTTGAACAAGGAATACAAGGCAAACCAGAATAATGTAGGTCGAGCATTTATTGCAATATGAATTAGGGCTTGCGGAGCAATATAAGGGTTTTTCATTAATCACTCAGTCATTCTACACTTAAGAAGAAATGAAAAGCGGAGCTCTGCAACAAAATTCCTCAAGTTCATCGAAGATCACTTGTAGAAGTCATTACTTCCATAGATCAATCCAACCCACTCCGTGAAACCGACAGGTGCAAAAGGTATTTTCCATTTTCAAATATCTCACTGCAAATCTCTTGATAATGGGTACTCTGAATATTGTAAAGATTTTTGATAGACCTCGCCCTACATTTAAGAAACATCCATACAAATCCTTGGAGGTAGCCCCCTAGGTGCATTTTCCAGTGTTCCGCATGGTATTTTGCACACCGAAGATATTAGGGTTTATATACATGCAAATGTTGAAGAGTTTGGGGAATTCAAACTAAGAGATATCTATCACAAACAACTGTTAGATGATTCATTTGAGCTCAAACCCCAATACATAGGCCTCCGTAACAAGCATTTTGCACAATAGATACATTTCCCCTGTTTTACAGAGGATGAATGGGTTAGGTACATTTTGAGCAGAATACATGACAATTTCATGTGGTTAAATGGACCATTCAAGATCACTAAAGATGCCATCAGGGCAGTTACCAGACTACACTCATTTGGTGGGATTCCTATTCTTAAATCTGTAAAGAACCAAACTGTGAGTGAGGCTACTAGATCTAAGTTTGACAAAAGAGCAATGACAGTAGATGACATCACTGATATGGATGTCAAGTTTGCTTCTATGATCATTAGATATAAGATATATCATTCTAGTAGAGAAAATTCTATACCTGGAACTGCCATCTACACAGCTTATGAAATGTTAAGAAAGGATGCATACTATGATCTTTGTCAGCTTCTCTTGAACCAACTCTTAGAGAATCTGTAGAAAATCAAGAAAGACAAAAAGAATTCATTCAAGTATGGTGGATTAATATTGTGCTTATTCTTCTACTTTATGATTGAGCTTCCCAGATCTAATGGCTGGGTATGGGAGAATGATAGACCGGTAGCTATCCAAATCAGAGATTATTTACATGGACTTGGTGACAACAAAGCACAAAATACAGCTTTGTGGGGATATTTCAAGAACTTTCAGAACATGATGCAAGCAAGAGAGGATTCCCCAGTCTCTTGTTGAGAAATACAAAGACACAATTTGCTTTATGGTAGAGATTGATCAGTGCCTAATGGAGGCAGTAGAACCAAGGATAGTCTGGATCATGCCCATGGGGTATGAAGTTGATGAACAGATTGTGGAGCTGCATGTTCAACACATGCTAAGCCAGCCTAAAGATCCAAAAGCAGAAAGGTTTAGAACCTTTGAGGAGCTAAGTATAAAAATCCATGTTGAACTCAAAGAACCAGAGATCAAGAGGAAGGTGAGAAAAGAAGTAGAAAATATTGCTCAAGGCCTTGGCATCTCAAAGGAGGCACTTGATGCCCACAAGAAAAGAATGGAAAGCGCTGAGGAAGAGAAGAAAGAGGTAGAAAAGCAAAGCAAGGAAAGTGCTCCGATAGAAACCTCCACCTGGACTAGATCATTAAAGAGATCTGCACCTATCACAGCCAAAAGCTTAAGAACATCAAAATCGGAAGTCCAGGCATCTGGCAAAAGAGAGAAAAGATCAAAGACAAAAGCCACAAGGGCTTATGCAAGTCAAAGGGATGAAGAGGAAACTGAATCAGATAAGGAGATCAGGAAACTAAAGAAGAAGAAGAAATCATCTGGTCAGGGAGAAGAAGAGAAGGAAGAGGAATTTGTTGAAAAACCTACTCTCTCCTTAGATGATGTAAGTAAAAGCAGTCACTGTGGATGGCAACCTACAACCCTTAATAGAATTCTATGATGATTATAATGAAGCAGATAAAAAAATTTTGGAGGAAGCCACAGTTAAGCTTTTGAACATTTACAATAAAGATTTTATTGAAATTATCTCTCTAATTCCTAAAAGTCTAGAGAAGGAGTTGGAAATGAGAAAGACCAATGCCATGGCAAAAGACCTTGAGATCTAGGAACAGATAGCTATTCAATTATATCCTTCAATTGATCCCAAGACAATGAACATGGTATTCAAAGACTGCAAGGATGAATTCAGGAGCAAAGCAAGGATGAATCAGCTTATGCTTGGTGAGACCGACAAGGTAGCCAAGGACACTGAAGAGATTCTCTGGAAAACCTTCAAAAGATTTAATCTTCCTATCATAGAGGACTTGGGTACTGATCCCTCCACCACAAATGTTGCAGAAGAAACTCCTGAGAAAATGTCAGAAGAGGTGGGCCCTGAACAGACTAACATTTCTCCTCTGGTTTCCCCTACAGTCTCTGGATCTAAAGGAGAAGAATGTAATGAAATAACTTGCACAATGGAAGAATATAATATGAAATATTCTGCAAATACTTGATAATGACTGAGAATTACAGGCCACTTCGAGGGGGCAACCTCCAAATAACTCCAATGAGAACACACTTCACAATATATGATGAATTAAGACTCATATCCTCCTATATATACCTAATTATGCTTAGGATGAATAGACACACCCCTATATAACACCTAGTCCAACCTATCTAACTAAATAATAATATAATAATGATAACATGACTTAATTAGGAGTTAGGATAGCCACAAGCTAACTATTCATAACCCTATGTACCTAATATTAAGGGTGTAGCATGCCCCCCCTCTTCAAAGAAGCATTGTCCTCAATGCTAACTAAGTGTGGATTCTTCTGAATGAACTCATTGTCCTCCCATGTGGCCTCTTCAACTGGTAAATTCTTCCATTGGATGAGATACTCAGTGAGGGTTCTATTCCCCAGCTTCTTCATGCATGTTTGAAGAATGCACTCTGGTTCCAATATGATTCTTCCTTCTTCATCAAGCTCTGGTAACATTGTCGTGAATGGACTTTTTAGTCTACTAGCATTCTCCAAGATAGAGATATCATAGAAAGGTTGTATGATTTTTGATTTAGGTAACCTCAATTTGAAGTTGATGTTTTCAGTCCTTGTTGTACCTTTATGAGGCCTGTACAAATCAAGTTCCCCCTTCTGATCTGAAACTATAACTACTTTCCTAAAAGGTGAATTAGGAATCTTTGGTTGTTGCACTTCCATTGACAATAATTGACCCACACATTTATCCACATCCCTTTTTAGTGACATTTGGTGTGCACTTACCAATTGTGGACTCCTTGCACATAAACCCCATAGCTCATATTTTTTATCCCCAGAGTAGAAGTGCATGAATAGTTCCTAGAAATTCATCTCAATTGTGCCCAAGGTAGTAAGCCATTGAACTCCCAAAACAATGTCCGCTCCAGCCATGGGTATAGCAAACATAGGGTTGTCTATCATGTAGTCCCCCATGGTGAGTTTAATACTATGGCATTTCCCTGAACAATTGACTGTACCACCATCTGCAATCATAACCTAGAATTCAGGGGTAGGGTAGACAAAACAATTCAACTTTGCTGCTAGTTGCTTGTTGATGAAGTTATGTGTACTCCCCGAGTCAATCAATACTGTCACTATTTGTTTTTTAAGGAAACCCCTTACCTTGAGTGTTTGTGGGTTATTAATACCTGATAGTGCATGACAAGAGATAGTTGGTTGGACATCTTTAGAGTCCTCTACCACCACCACTGGATCTTCTTCATCCGTATCTTCACCATAGGTAGCTTCAATGTAGAACAACTTCTTCTCATCACATATATGTCCTTTATGATATTTTCCATCACAGTTGAAACATAACCCTTTGGCCTTTTTCTCTTCCAATTGTTGAGGTGTCAACCTAATAGGATGAGTAAATGATGATGCAAGATCCTTGTCAACTTTGTTACTAGGCAATTCTTCCCTTCTATTAGCAAAAAATTTTTCCTCCACTTGTCTTGCCATAATCATTGCTTTAGAGATAGAATTTGGACAGAACATGCATACTTCATGTTGAATGTGATTGGTGCAGGAGCACCTACCTGACAGCTGGCCTTCATGAGGCAGTTAGTTGTTTTAGGTCTTGTTTATGTTTTCAAGAAGGTCTGATAAGACCAAATGCATGTAATAAGGTCATGCTGATCGTGATAAGATCATGCTGACCAGGCTTTTACTATTTTTAGTTAGTTTGTTAGAACAGCTGTCATGCGGTAGGGTCCGGTTGGATCTCCCAGCCGCCTGGAGAGTTCCCAGCCGCTTGGAGTCGGGTCAGTAGTACTCATAGGGAAATCTATTTAAGCATGAGGATCGGATGGTATTGCATATCATCGATCAGACTTTGCGAGAGTGAGGCAGAGAGAGAGAAACTGATCATTGTATTTACATCTTTTGAAATCAAATAAAGTGTTCCTGTTTGTGTTCATCCTCTGTTGCATTCCATTGCTTGATCGATTTGCTGGTTTGGTGGCTGTATGGATTCACTGATCCATTCCACCGGTTGATTCATCTAATCGGTGGAATGGTCATGTACAGTAGGTTAGGTTGTAGTTTGTTTTCTGTTTGCATGCAGGTGTGCAGGATCGCCGTCGGGAGATGTTGAAGACCCTAGCATGGGTATGTGCTAGGTCAAGCTGATAAGATAGAGTGTGAAAGATCACCCTGAGAGTGGATCGGGTCGCCCCTGGAGGATTGGCGAAGTGAAATTTCGCTAAGGCTGAAAGTTCATTAAAACAGCATCATCAGGATATTTCTGCAAATATCCTGCAGTCAGTTCAGACATCGTCATCCGGATAAGTGGAGGAGAGCATGATGCTTTCGGTTGCATGAAGTGCAAGTGCGTCGGGGTGATCATCATCAGGAGTTGCCGAGGAGGAGCGTATCGGCATCAGGTTGAAGATCGGGTTGATCAAGTTGATCGCGGGCCGAAAAAGCTAAGTTTGGCCAAACAGCAGGATATGACGTCATCATCATCATGATATACGTCATCAGGACATTTCGGAGCAGCAGGATATTGAGAAGCCGCGGGTGACGTCATCGTCATCAGGATCTACGTCATCAGGATATCGGGTGACGCAAGCATCGAGGCTATGGTGCGAGGAGTTAAGGTTTGTCTTCATCAGGATAAATGGAAGGAACCAGATGTTCTTTATCCTGTTGATTATCATGATGTTGAATATCATGATGCTGAAGGTAGTGAAGACGGAAGTTGTCGCTGAAGTGAACAGTGGACGTCAGGAGGATGTTCGCGCTGGTCGAACATGATGATGCTGCCGATAAACGCATAAGGTGATGCTGTTGACAGGCGAAAGTGCGAAGGCTTGTCTGCAGGAGGATATCGGTCGGCAGGTGAAATATGATGATGATGAGGATGAATATGATGATGATGATGGGCTGCAGACGTCCATGCTATGTGTTAATGTTTTAGTGTGGATGCCTCTGCATCAGTGATCCTTGAGACCACCCAAGAATAAATCATTCAAGTTCTCCTCTGTAATTGTATCCACTCTTAAGGATAGATTTTGGAATTGTTGAATATAATCCTTAACTGATCCTATTTGTTGAAGTTTAGCTAGTTGGCTAAAGAAGTTGTCTATCACACTATTGCTATATTGTGATTGGAGTTCTTCTGTAAAAATTGACCATGAGACAGTGAGACCCTTTTTCCTTTGATGAGTACAAAGCCAACGATACCAAATGAATTGATTTGGTTCTAGATATAGGGAAGCCATCGTGACCTTTTGTCCATATGGGATTTGATGTACTTCAAAAAAAATTTCCATTTGGTTTATCCATGTTAGAGGATCCTTACCATCAAACTTGCGCATATCCACCTTTGGAAAAAAATTCCTAGATCCCATAGGAGTATTAAAATTTGTGTCATTATTAGCCAACTTGAAGGTTTCACCTTGGTTGCTTGAGAACTCCTTTCTTGGTTCATTCATATAGGCACTTAACATGCTTCGTATATCTGATATATCTCCTCTTAAGTCACACATATCCCTCTTAATTGAGGAAACCTCTTCCTTGACCTTACTTATTTCCTCATTGGGATTACTATCCTCTATTGTTTCCCCATCCTTATCAGAGGATTTCCCTGGTGTGGCAGCATTCTTTTTGCCTCTTGTTGCAGGCCCCATCATGATGGAAACCAATATTTTTAAAATAAATCACACAAATGAAATTTAAATTCTCTAAAATTTTTACTGTAACTTACTAGGGCCAAGATACCACATACCCAGAACAAATTCTAAAAAATTAGCAAATTTGCTGCCTTGAGAGTGAATTTGTTGGAAACCCTAATTTTGCAATAACTCACTTATTTTTGCTTAAATTTCTCCAAGATTTAGACTGTAGGGTCCTCTATTATGTATTAAAAAACCCAATACCAATTATGCTCCAATTCAGCAGGATGTGAGAGATATGTAGTTCTCAAATAAATTGTGTAAAAATCATAATTCTGCAATAATTTGCTCAAATATACTCCAATTCCTCTAAAATCTGGACTGTAGCTTATTTAATATGGTATTCAAAAACCCTTTAAATTTTTTTAAAAAATTTGCTAAAATCGGAAAGTTATGCTTTTCCCAAAATCGCCTCCAATGTTGAGAAAAAATCTTGTCTCTACGGTGCCAAGATCATGCTCTGATACCACTTGTAATGAAATAACTTGCACAATGGAAGAAGATAATATGAAATATTCTGCAAATACTTGATAATGACTAAGAATTACAGGCCACTTTGAGGGGGCAACCTCCAAATATCTCCAATGAGAACACACTTCACAATATATGATGAATTAAGACTCATATCCTCCTATATATACCTAATTATGCTTAGAATGAATAGACACACCCCTATATAACACCTAGTCTAACCTATCTAACTAAATAATAATATAATAATGATAACATGACTTAATTAGGAGTTAGGATAGCCACAAGCTAACTATTCATAACCCTATGTACCTAATATTAAGGGCATAGCAAAGAAAAATCATAGGAGAAAGAAGCAGAGGTAAAAGAAAAAGAAGATGACAGTGCTAAGATTGCAGAAAAGAAGAAACATCTATCTCTAACAAGAGACACTGCACAAACTGTTCAAGAATTCTTAACAAAAGCTACTATAGAAATTGATGAACCGGACCTACTAAAAGGACCATTAGATTTTGACTCTTTGTCACCGGTGCAAACAATGAAAATAGCCTCATTTGCAAATGAGAAAGTCAAAGAGAAACTATTGAAATCTCACATGGAAGACTGTGAGCTTATGGAGGTAGCATCTGGAGTGCTGGAAAAGATCATGCCATCTTTTCAGAAGGATCCCACAGCCTCCTCTTCCGGTAATCTCAAAACCTTGGTCAGCAGTGTTAGTACACATTTTGATTCTCTAGAAAAATCAGCTGAAGAAAAGGTCCGGAAGGAGTTTTTGGATAAAAGGTTCTCCGAGGTACAGGGTTTTATCATTAATAATAGGAGAAACATGAACATTGGGATAAAGAGCTTAGAAAATGCTCTTAAGGATGGCGGTGAAATATACAAATTTTGTATCTCCTGGTCCAAGGTAATAGTGGAGATTGAGAAGAAAATAAAAGAGCAAGAGGACAAACTACTAAGCTTGTCTCAAAGTTTTGATCGTCTTTCATCCTCCATAATAAATCAAGAATGTCAAACTATTGCAATCACAAATGCAATAAAGAATTTTGAGAAGGAAAGAAAGAACATAATTAACTGGATGGGTGAACTTAGAAGGACTGTTATCCCTAAGTTAGAGGCCATGCATGAGGCCATAAGTGAAGCCCAAATTACAGCCCAGACCAATGATCTGATAGATCTAAAAAGGGTAGATGCATTTGCATTCCTGTTGAGTGAGCATATCTCAATTTTGGATAGGATGAAGCAGAGTTGGGCAACAGAAGTTGTACAGTTGAAGAACACTTTTGTAGACATACTTAAGTATATGTAAGTACAACTTGTATATATATACTTATGTGGCTAAGTATAGTTAAATTTTTTAAAATTTTGGTATGCGGACCCTACCCTTTACCATTGATGTCAAAGGAGGAGTGAGGAACAATGAAAAATATGGAATCCAACTAAGGGGGAGCTCTGGAAAATGTATATAAAGACAGAGCATCAGCCAAGGGGGAGCATAGTGTAAACACTTAGTCATTTTTCACTAAGTGTTGCCATCAATGCCAAAGGGGGAGATTGTTGGCAAGAGACACTATATGGATTCATGATTGTTGTCATTGATGGCAACAAAGTTCATCCCACTCATCTGCAGGACATGGTGTGTCTCTACCAGAAGTCAGAATGAAGAATGTGGTGGTCCGGTAAACAAGAATAGAGCATGTGGCAAGGTCTGATAGACAGGTCCAGATCTCTCAGAGGAAGTATCTTGGTGAAGTGTGGACTTGGGAAAGTCAATAGGACTACCTTGAGTAATAGATTCCAAGGATTTAGCCTTCGGTGATGGATAAGGAAAAAGATATGAATAGTTGAGTACCGGATTCCTGAATGACAGTGTGAACAGAGGAAGAACTAACTAACAAAACATCAGACTACTTTCCGGATGTGTTACTGATGGTGGTAAAGGTTATGAAGGCATGAATTATGTTTGGCCGACATGATTAATGATTTCTACAAGTATATGCTTGATCCGCATTACTTGATGTGCAAGGATTTAGCTGACAGAATAGAGTTTGTGAGAAGATTGACTGTTCTGGGTGCCGACTAGAAAGATAATGAAATCACTTGTGTGGATATATATATATAGGATGGATTTAGTTGTGAGAAGTTTTGTGGTGATATATGATATGCGAATAAAAGCATAGCAGAGCAAAAACAGTTAGGAAGGTTCGGTATGTGAAAGGAAAGTAGCATAAGAGAAGAGGAAAGATGAAGTGTAGCAGATCAGTGTACTAAGCCTAACTAGAACTGAACTCCAGCATATGTGGATGCTACCAATCAATTCAAGTATTGTATAACACTCTTTTGTAGACAGTGTGTCTCTTGTAGGCAACGTGCCTCCTTGTGAGCAGTGTGCTCGGGTAGTGAGCCCTAATTGGCAAGTGCCACTTTTGTAATTCCTTATTCTTATAACAGAGAATAATCTTTGGGTTAATCACCCCATGGTTTTTCCCTTAACAGGGTTTCCACGTCAAAAATATTGTGTTATGTGTATCTTCTTTCATGGTTATGTTTTCTTGTTTGAATTAATGCTGCATTGATTAATAAGAAAGTTCAAAAAGAAGAAATAATTAGGAAAACTGATTCACCCCCCCCCCCTCTCAGTTATCAACAAACTCCTCAACCCTCCACCCATCTACTATCAAGACTCTTGGAATAGGGTGGTGACACATGTCATTCACCCAATCCACCAAGTCTTTCTCCCATCCACTTGTCCTCTCTTAATTATGTGGGGGAGAAAGGTGGAGCCAAACAAGGAGTGGGTGCCACATGTGCCCCAATCCTCTCCTCCTAAGAAGGACCACTCAACCCCAAGGTACCCTCACCAATTGTGGGAGAGGCTTGGAGTTGAGTCCTCCACAATTAATGGGTCTTGAAGATTCCCCCAACCTAGGGAAGAGGAAAGGAAGAGGTTGAGTGTTTGAACCACTCATCCTCTCACTCCCAAGCTTCCATTTTCGTCACTTTACTTCAGGGTGAAGTTAAAGTGACCAAATAGGAGTTTACCTAAGGTTATACAAGCCCAAATGACCCCTAGACCCTAGGGGTACAAGCCATGGTCGAGTTTAACCCATTTTGAGCACCAATGGTTGAGTAAAAACACATAAAAGGGGTCACAAAAATTATAACTCAAAAATGAAATACAAATGACACTACAACTTACAACACCAATTAGAAATCAAATAAAAGAAGGGTAGACCTAACCCAACTACACCACGCAAACATAGTTTATCTTGGTTCCTCTTGGAACTAGATTGACTTCACAAGGGAAAACAAAACAATGTGTGGGATGATCTCTGAGTATCCGTGGCTTTGTTAGAAACACCTGTGCACTCAAATGAAATGTTAATCCCACAAGTATATAATAGCCGAAGCAAATTGAAACATACACTCACATCATTACAAGATCATATAAACATCAAGGAATCTCTTCATAATTAAAACATCTAAATTTTGCATTTCAAACATCCATCATAAGATAAGGTCTCATAATAAATTTCTAACTAAAATCACATGAATAGTATCCCAATAGCATTATAATGTAAATCGTATGTTTAACTTCATTAGTGAATCAATATCAAGGTGTAACCACATCATAAACATGTTAAACATAATAAATCCACATAAAGCATAAGGTCTAATAGTCCTAAAATTCAGGATCAACAGTCCCACAAGTCTATTAAGTATCACCAACAGTAAAATAAAGTAGTCAAATATAAGGGAAAGAAAAGGTAGGCCTCACAAATGTTATTATATTTCTTGCATTTACTTAGAGAAGCCTTATTTAATGTATTCTCTCACCTTGCCCACTTGAAATCTTGGTGATCATAAAGTATTAAGTATTGTATCAAATATTTAGTGAAATATTATTTTAGGAATTGTATCATTTTATTTTCAATATTTTAAACAAGTTATGGAATACAAAATCTTTCATAGTGTTTATTATTAATTCCATCTATAGTTCATGTTTATGGGTCAAGGCATCATGATTGAACTACTGCATCTAACACCTAACATAGCTACAAAAAGGGCATATGTGGTTTCATCCCTCTAAATCACTAGGGAGTAATACAAATATCTTATTACTTTAATGAATTATGAGTGAATGAAAAATATTTTTTGAACTAGAATCAACAACCATTAAGAATCAAGAGAATTGTCACCATAAGATTCCAATAAAAGTTTTCTTCTACTTAGTTAGAAGCATGTGTATAAGAGACCAGTTAACAAAGTTTTAGATAAAATGATAAGAATTTATTAAATCAATGCTTACCTTAGTGGGTGGTAGTTAACGAGGAACTATTTGGGGAAAAGGGGCCTCAAAAAAGGTTGTGCAACCACTTTTTATAGTTCACATAAAAAATAAATGAAACTTGAACTACATGTGTTATACCTTGATCCCATGCATATGGGTAAACCCAGGAGATTCACGGTACTTAGTTTTTCATGAATGTTTCTTGTAGTTTTCCTTAAACTAGATATAGCAACCTACACTAACCTATTTAAAGAAATTAGGAATCAAAAGATAAATTTAATATTCTCTAGTACTCAAAAGAGTTCCGATTGAACTAATTAACATCTTTGAGGCTTAAAGACAAATTTTGAGGTGGGTTTCAAACCTGAAATATATATGTCTTGAATGACCTTAGTGCATTTTTGATAGGGAAATGTAGTCTCTTAAAAATCTTACCCAAGACAAGAATTGACCTGACCAATCATGTCTCTAGCTAGAGCATTATTTTTTCATGTCCCATTTGGAGAGGAGTCAAGTTTGTCTATTCTATTTCGACAAAAGTAATTTGGTTTTTTTCTGGACAAAAGACTTTGCCTATCCCATATGGACAAACAATTCATATGACTAACTTTTCTAGAGTATTTAGATAAGTAAATTAAACTCATTATTTCAAAAAATATAGTGAAGTTCTTTGTCAAATTATATGTTTAAATCCTAACAACCTAGTGGATGTTATATATGGTAATGGACTATTAGGTTGGAAAGCTAGGCCATGAGTTTGCTTCAACTGGTGCAAGATTGGAAGCAATGTATGAAATTAATAAATCATCAAAAGATGAATGTAATTTAATTAATAAATCCCAATTTAATAAATTATGTCATGAATATGAATTTTAGAAATGAGAGGAACAAAATCAAAGAAACAAGGAGAAAAGAAGACTAAAGGTCTAAAAAGATAATTAAATAGGAAGAAAAATCTCCTATCCCACTACTTTAGGGGGAGGAATTTTGGCTTTCTAATATTGAGACTCTAACATCAACTATGAGTTGAGTTGAATGAAATAAAGGGAAATAAGTGCAAGTTATTAAAAAAACCAAAAAAAGAAACCTCTAGTGGTGCATGATATGACATTCAGCTATGGAAGCAATGCCTCTTCTATAAGTAGGGAAGTGTTGGAGGAGTACATCAAGCTAAAAGTGATTTAAATAGAAATTATAATGACGAAGATCCAAGAGAAGTAGAATCTAATGAGGATTCTAAATGTTGCGATAAAAGACTTCCTATTATAATAAGGATGTATGATTGTTGATGATGATTGTTAGTCATAACAACATGCATAAAAATTTGCACAACATACCTTTATTATCTTGTAAAGTATGATCAACTTAGGATAAGTTGATGACTCCAAGTCTCCATTGATCAGGTCATGATTGTCTGATGTTACTCAGAGGTTGATGTGACATGCTATTTTCCATTTAAAGGGGTCTTACATTTGTCCTGATGATTAGTATTGTTCTGTTTCCTATAAATTTACTCCATAGAGAGGTTATTTCTACTCTATTTTCAAAGATAGCTGATGTATTTGCAAGTTTGATCAATTCTTCTAATTATTGATCATCATGAACCTATTCTTTCTTCTACATAGTATATTTATTCAAATGATGTGTCTGTAAGTGGATATTTGCATGTATCTCTTGGATATTTGTATGAATTTGCATGATATTTATCAATTCAACATGCTTTTACTCTAAATATGCTATGTATTTCCAATTATCTATGGGATATTGGCATATTTCATGTTATTTGATTTTAATTCTCTGTTATTTGCAATTATGGTGATGAATTGTTATAAAATTGAAAGAAATTTAAAAGAATGCTTCTAATTTTAGTGAATCTTTAGCCATTGAACCACATACATACAAGATACATTCATGACGAGAAGAAATCAAACCATATGTCACCAGGATGTTCCACTGCTAGATATGGATGATGCTAACTTCAAGGGATAAGGAATGAAAACAACACATGCAGACTGACAAGCACTCTAAGGGACACAGCTGATCAATGCATGTATCAAGATTTCAAACATAGATTACTCAAAATTTATGATGATTTGTAATCAAATTGTATTCTCTTTCATTCAGTATGCAAATGATGCACATTTACAACAACTTTGAAATGAGTCCTCATATTTTATCAATCAAATTTCAATTAAGTTTCGAATATTCAAAATATGGAACCCCTGCACCTTTTATAGAATAAGGTGAGGTAGTAGTTACAAATGACCTACAATCAGGATTTATCAATTAAGATTAATGGTAGATAATCACTCCTTGACGCAGTCAACTTTCCTTCGTGGCATAGGTTGCCAGCTGGCAAACATCTGGATGACTCATTACCTTATGAGTACCTTATGCATATGTCTTCTTGTGATGCATCTTCATTTATTCCTCGGGTTCCCCTTCTTCATTTTATTCTTCTTCATAATGATCATCATCCTCATTACTTTCCATATCACTATCACCCTGATGAACATCATCCTGTATATGGACCTTCATTGTCATCCTGATATTCTCATACGCCTGTACTATTTTATCTACTTCCCCGCCATCTTGGGTTTTGGCTTTTGTTATGGCATGCTTGTGAGACTATAATTTATCTTTGATTGCATCCATCTTACCCTTTCTACTGTTCAAAGTCTCATTATAAGTCTCCACCCTGACCTTTATCCTCATGATCTTGTTCATGACCTCTTATGTCAGGTGGGTGAGGGGGTCATTAGCTACCGGCTAGAAATTATCATGCAGAGCTTTGATAGCAAAGTCTACATCTTGATTTTCTATATTTCCCTCTACTTTCCCTTCTAATGTTTCAAGGATCTCTACTTTGTGTGCCATCATACTGTGTAGCTTTATACTGATATCCCTGAGCTTGCCACTGCATTTCTTTAGGATATCACATTCGAACCTGATATCCTCATACCATACATCTATCAGTAAGGTAGTGTTATTATTCAACACTTGATTGTTTATTAGGATTTGAGGATCAATCCTCTTCATCTCACTCAAAGCAGTTAGGTCCTTTTCCAATTGGAATGACCATCTTCCTATTTCATTTTGCATTTTGTCTACTTTTCTCTTCAAACTGCTTAAAGAATTCCACCTCTGTAAGAAGGTTCTCAATACATCCTCAGCTCCTGTGAGGACTGACAGCATCCACTTCTCCATGATCATGTCTTCGTGCTTCATAAGGTCCAATTTGGTGACCTCTTCCTGAGATATGACAGTCAATGGGACTGCCAGACCCACTGGTGTACTATCAGGGTTAATCAACCCCTTTATTTATGAATGCAGCTGGGCAATGTGCTCCTTATGCTATTTATTTTTCTCTTTCTCCTTCTTTACCCTTTGGGTCAAAGAATCAATGATGACCTTCCCTTCCTGACCTTCTTGGTCCTCATTGGAAAAATTCAAATCAACAGTTGTGATTTAGAACTCTTCAAGGGTGATCTTTCCCTTCTCTTTCTCTACAGTGGGAAGTGTGACTTGGGCTGTCCTTCTACCTATAGCAGGATCCCTTCTAATAGTCGATCTCAATCTGGCTTTCCTCTTTGGCTTCATTATTGTTTCTTCAAACAAGGTAGAAACATCAAATTCTTGAATTTCAGACCCTCCTTCCATACCTATTTATTTCTCCAGCCACTGAGGCACTTCATCTCTGGATCCCTGACATCCTTTGTCATCATCATGTCCACCATGATCTCCAGTATCTGCTTCTATTATTGGTGGAGAAGGTGACTTCCTAGTTTCTTCCTCATGGAGTTCCTCATGAGGGGGATCCTGTTGCATCTCTTCTTGCTGAGGGGCTTCCTTTTGTGGGGGAGGATCCTGTGGAGTGTCCACATGAGGGGGATCTTGTGCTTGATCTTGCACTCCCTCTTTCTGAGTTTCATCCACTTTAGTATTTTTCTCATCTTGAGGCATATTAACATCTGTGGCTGATGTCTGAGTGTTTGGCCTTGGTGCATCACTCTGATCTTGGGTCACATTTTTTTCCATACTCGATGTACCGATGTCTTGTGTCCTAAGGTCCTCATGACTTGATTTATCTTTTTCTCCTATATCTGCTTGAGTCTGGGTGGCATCATCACCTGATGTACCTTTATCACCCCCACCTTTCTATTGGACTTCCACTATCTTTGGCTCATCAGGTATCTCATGCTATTGCTAGCCCATATCTAGAGCATTGCTCTCTTCTTCTACCTGCTTGGCTACTTCAACTTTCTCTGTTACATCAAGTGCACCTACTTTTTCTTTGGGGCTCACATCCTCCTTGTATGTCAAATCTATAACTGCAGGGCTAGTCACCTAATCAACCAACTTGTCAAGCCTGATTTGTTGGGCTGCCCTTTTTGGGCTACTTTCTTTTTCTTCCTGAGCTGTTTGCTTTACCTCCTCCAATACCGCCATCTATGCTAATGGGGTCCAATGTGGAGTCATGCGGGTATTGGAGGCAAGAGTCTCCATTCTCTGAGAAGCTACATTCTACACTACTTCATCATCTGATAGGTCCACAGTGTCTTCTAAAGAGAAAGGACCACCCTAACCTGCTTTGGAAGTCTCATTTGTCTATTCTTCCTTCTTTTCAGTCTTAAACTTGATTATGGTTGGAAGCGGCACATCATGTTGCATTTCCTTCTTAAATGCTTCACCACCAGCTCCTCTTAATAATATAGGATCAGCCCTGATATTACCCCGTATGGATGTCCTTTGCTTCTTGGGTTGTGAGATCAGTGGAACTACCCTTCTCTTCTTGCTGACCATCATTAGGTCATCACCTGCAGGCTCTTTATTTACTAGCTCTACTTCAAATGGGATGTCCTCTTCTACCTCATGTTTTGAGGTTTGGCCTTCCTCCCGTACTTCTGTGATTTCTACAGCTGGCCTCAGGATCCTCTTTGTCTTTGGTTTGTCCATCAGAGGCAGTGCAGATGAGGTAGATGCATGTCCTGATGTTGATGCACCTGTAGCTAGTATTGCAATTCTTTCGATTGTCACCCCATTAGGCTCATCTTCAGTTTTCTTTCCTCTAGGAGGAGCCTTCCTCTATTTCTGTGTGGGTAACCTCTCTCCATTGGACTTCATTTTCTCATTGAGGAAGTCATCATATTCCTCATTAGTTAGTTCTTGCCTTTTCTTATTCACATCAACAATAAGGGATACACCCCTTTTCTTCAATCTATCTCTTTGTTCATCTACCCAAGTTTGGGTTAACTGCAACACCCCACCCATAAACTGATCCAAGGAAATATCCTCTGGCTATGTTAGATTAGGGGCTGAGATGGTGTCATTGTAGACCTTCTTGTCTTCATATTCATTTCACATCGTTTCTCCATCATCCTTCCTTAGTTGTGCTGGCACTGGGATGCAGTCATATGTCCTTATCTAGTTCAAGGTGAGCCTTTGGTATTTTCTTCTCACCTTAGCTTCATCCTCACAATCTATCCAGAAATCCTCCAGATGTTTCTGATGAATAGGCTTTCATATTATTTTCTACATCCTGCCATAAGGGTCATAAGATCTAGCCAATGGAAATGGCTACAGATACATTAGTTTTAGACCTCCTATGGCATGCTTTATGCTCTGTGAATTTGAACACATATACCAGCTCATAGACATTGGAAATAGTACTAGAGGTATCTTCTTTTGTGATTTATATGCCTCCACTATGGTAGACACTTGTCTAAGAAACTCCATCAGGACCACCCCATCAGTAGGGTACCTTAGTAGCATAAGGGGTTATTTTTCAAATCATTCTATTCTTATATATGAGAATGTGGCATACTGGATGAACCAGGCCCCATGTCTGTAAACAACTTCTTGAGCCTCCATGCTCAGTCTCTTGGTTTTGTCTTCCTCCATTGTTCTAACTAGATGCATAGAGAATGCATCATTCACTAATTTTTAATCCAGGAGGTAATTCTTTCTCTGTAGCTGAGGATACTGATCCCATATGTGGGCATCATCTACATCACCACCAGCCTTACCCACTGTAGTCAGGATATCAAATGTTCCCTTTTAATCACATGAGTGCACAACATATGAGGTCATATGGAATGAGCATTCCTAACCTCCCAGGTTCCTCATCTCTTCATCTAATGCATACTAATGACCTTGGCCCATAATGGTTTGTTATATGTATAAAGGACCATCTGGATGATTCCAAACATCCAATTCTTAAAATTTCCAGCATGAGGCTAACATGTCATCCTATTGAGCAGGGCAATCATGTACTGGTACTCATCATCAAAATCAATCTTATACAAGTGTACGGGCAATTTAGCTGAGGCAATGTAGGTGCTGCTCTTCGACCTCCACTGATACATCCTCTTCCTTGCACTCTTCTTATTGTTGTTATATTCTGTCTCCAGTTTATGTAGATCCACACTGACCACCCCTCTTTCCAACTGACAGGTTGAAAGTAGATGTGATGCCCTTAATTGAAAAGTCTACATATGCTCTCCCATACTTCTCCACCCGCCTAGTTTGAGGGTTATAATTCCTGGCACATTCTACTACCAGCTCTGGGGTCTCCATGGCATACAGGAATCTGGTGGCATACCACATTCTTGAAACATATATTGCATCTATAAGGGTATTGTCCTTATCATGATCTATTCAGGTTGACCATACTACTAGGTCTGTATCTCCTTGGTGAGTGTCTCCAATGATGCCATACTTGAATTGTACCCCCTCGGGCTAAACAAACATGGGCTTAAGAAATTCTGCATCAAACCCATCTGCCTAAGATCTGCCATGGAATCCTGCAATAAACATGCCTTGTCTTACCATACGATAGCCATATGCATTCATACAACATTATATCTCTATGGCATCATGCATACTCTATTCATTACTCTTTACTTCATCATGATGTGCACACATATAGATTCAAACCACAAGAAAAAACATACTACCTGAACATGCAAATAATGACAATAGGAAGGTTTTCAATTACTTACCTGATAGTGCTTTCCTCTTGGGTTAGATGGGTGATTACGGAAAAGGGTTGCAAATGCTGATGATCACCTGTTCTGTTACACTGGAAGATCCGGTCCGTTCACAAGTAGCTTGTATGAGTGTTTGACTTCTCTACTCTATACTTTCTTCTTTTTTCACAAGGTAAATGAAAATAACCTTGGAAAGTTACCTTTAAATGCATCCATAGGGAAAATTAGGGTAAAACTATGTTGGGATGGCTTAATCCGTCGATCTTCTATAGAGAATCCATGGATGATGCCATGTGTTTGAATTGTATTCGCAATCGGTGGGAATCCATCTACTGCAGTTAAGTCTATTTAATGTTAGGAAATAGGGGGAGGGGGTGATCTCTGAAAGATTTGGTGATGTTCAAAATATGACCTTCCGCCTTTGAGTGGCAAAATTAGTGCAAAAGAATCGGGTGATGTGGTCAACGTTGACAACATGTAAATCGAGTCATGAATTTAAGATCAGGAAATGTTTAAAATATGACCCCACAATTAAAATGACCCCCCTTTTGAAAAAAATTGGGATGACGTGAATGTTACGATGACTTTGTTTAAACATTGTGTTGTAATGACGTCATCGTCATGTTATTGAATACGGTGGGCATCAGATATATACCTCCACGGGGTAAAATAGAATGATGACTTCATCACCAGAGTGATATTTTTTGTTCATTGGGTTTAGATGACATCATTGGCATATTGGCATAGGGTGATATTTTGCGAAGAGGGTGATATTCATAAGATGATGAATATTAAAAATATGACCCCCCGCAAAATATGCGAAGTTGTTTGATGGGCAGATAACAACTATCACATAAAATTGATGTTCGAACCTCGTGGACCAAGTGATTATCAGGTGATAAACCTATACCGGGGTGATCTTATATAATATGATGGATGTTTGAAATATGACCTTCCTCCTTGGAATATCAGGTTTGACTGAAACTTTGACTTAACATAACTTTCTCCCCTTAGAGAATTTCAGAGTGATCCAAAAGGCAAACCTGCTTGGAATTTCGTATACTTTCTAACCATGAGGTTAATGATATGAAATACTAACTTTGAAAAATTACATCATCATGGTGACCTATCTACCCCTTGTAGGGCTACCTGCATGACTAATTTTACCAGACTACCCAAAGCAGAAAAACAACAAGCCAAAGCAGCAAAAAAAGTTGGGTCCCTGTTTTGTCAAGTCAAAATGGGGTGTGTTGTATAACCACACAACAAATTGCCACCAAATAACATAACTAAATTCCAATGATTCAAGTGATGTGATCACATTCTAACATAGTATTTTAACTCTTTCTAAGTATAAGTATATGATCTTTTTGAATGATAAGATTTCCATCATGGCAACAATGCTAACAAAGGATCAGGTGTGTGCCTATGATTAATTATCTTCATCTTGAAAGTAAGTTGAAAAAATGAGTAACTGATGTTAAGCTACATAGTTTGGGAGCATCCCTCATAGCCAACTTGGATAGAGCCTTGCTACCAATAGGTGTCTATAGCCTCGGCAAGGTTATCTATACAATCTCCATAAGTAGAGTCCCACTGCCAGTAGGCGTCTATAGCCCCAGTAGAGTTACTTAGATGGCCTAATTTTTATTTCTTTATGGATTTTCAATATTTATCTCTATATTCATATGATGTCATCACGTAGGCTTAATGTGCAAGACATGGTCACTTGCTGATTTAGGTTGGAGATTGCATTGGTAGCAAGGGAGTCCCTTTAGATATTTCACTTAACACCTATACTTATGTGTTCCACAAACCCAAGGTTGTTAGGTGAGTCATTGTGAAAGAATCACTTTGGTCAAGAAAGGTCACCCTGATGAAAAGATATCACATACCTGATCACCAACACTTCTCAAAATGAGTCATAACCTATATATGAATTTGTTCTCATCACTTGAATCTTAACAATTTGGTTATTTTCTTTGGGTGATGAGTTGTATCATCTTAACTAACCAAAACAGAACTCAACAAGCAAACAAACACAAACAAAACAAAACTGTACAAACAACTATACAAATATGCACACTATGATACACATGGCTTGCATGACAATGTTTTAGGCTTGAAAATAATGCTTGAGAAACTATCCATTAACTGGTAATGGGACATCCTCACTGGTTAAAGTCTTAAGCCTATAGGTGTTATCTCCTAAAATTTCTGAAACTTGAAAGGGACCTATCCAAAGTTTATCAAATTTACCATGATCTCCTTTCCTTTCATGTGCTTTATCCCACATAAGGACTAAATCTGAAATTCTAAAAGCCTTAACTCTAGCTCTTTTGTCAAACTAGTGTTTGACAATAGCCTAATGTTTAGCAAATTGGTCAATTCCTTTATTCATTTTTTCTTCTAGGTACATCAACTGAAGTAACCTAACTTCTTGTTTGTTATCTATGCCTAGATATTCTTGTGCAAACTACAGTGTAGGAATCTTTAGGTTAATAGGGAGGACAAGATCCACCCCATATACTAGGTGAAAAGGAGAATTTCCTAATGCAGCCTTCATCCTAGTTCTATCTACCCACAAGGCATACTTCAATAGGGTGTTCCATTCCCTTGGGTTCTTTTCTATCAATTACTTTATGATGTTCAATAAATTCTTGTTTGTGGATTCTACTAATGCATTCCCCTGGGGATAGTAATTTGAGGAAAATTTTAAGATGATTCCATGGTCAAAAGCCCAACTTGATAATCTTATTGAAGAAAAGGCAGACCCATTATCACATACTAAAGCATAAGGAACTCCATACCTGGTTACTATATTTCTTTCCAAAAACTTGATTACATCCTCAGCATTGCATGTCTTATTGTTGACAGCTTCAGTCCACGTAGTACAATAATCAGTGATAGTCAAAAAATACCTATGGCCTGAAGATAGAGGGTTGATAGGTCCTATGAAATCCATTCCCCATTGAGCAAATGGGCGCATCTCCATCACTGGCTGCAAAGGTTGAGCAACATATCTTTCTCTATTTGCAGCAACCTGACACATATGACAACATTTGATGTGTTCAGTAGTATCTTTAAAATTAGTGGGCCAGTAATACCCTACTCTAAGGATAGCATGAGTGGTAGCTAAGGATGAACCATGTGCAATTCCAAACTTGTCATGTAATTCTGCTAGCACTTTATCTGCTTCTTGTCTTTCTAGGCACCTAAGGTATATTCCCTCATAGTTCTTCTTGAAAAGGACTCCTCCTTTATCATGTATTTATGTGATCTTATCTTTAAGGCTCTCCTCTATGAGACCTGCAATCTTAAAGGACATTTTCCAGTGATTAGGATGTGCCTGATGTCTGAATACCATTCTCCATCTTCCTTTGTATTTATGACATATTGCTAGCTCATGATGTTAGGATCAATTTCATATATCATCTGACTTAATGCTTGTCCTCTCACTAATTTCATGGGTGTTATGTCCATATCATATTCTTGGAGGATAGTAATCCATTTGGCTCTCTTTTCACCTGGTTCACTTTGCATTAAAAGCATCTTTACTGCTGCATCTGGTACTACAACGATCACTTTACTTCTTAAGATGTAATGTCTAAACATCTTGACAACTCGAACCAGAGCAAGTGCTTGTCTTTCAACATCCATGTATCTGTGTTTTGCATCTCTGAAAGGACAATTCATGAAGGCTATGGGTTTTTCTTCTTTAGCCTCATTTCTCTGTGTTAGTACTGCTATAGATGTATGCTCTAAAGCAAATGAATAAATGTAACAATCTTTGGTATAATTTGGACTAATTAGAATTGGAGCATTAGATATGGCTTTCTTGATATCTTCAAAAGCTACTCTAGCTTTAGGTGTCCACTCAATTTTGGCATCCTTCTTGAGCATGGCATTCAATGGTCTGACAATTTCTGCAAAGCCAATAATAAACTTTCTAACAAAATTAATCTTACCAAAGTAAGATTTGAGCTCCTTCTTACTTCCAGGAAGTTGTATCTTCATAATTGATTCTACCTTCTTAGGGTCAATGATGATCCCATTCTCTGTTATCAGGCAACCTAATAACTTCCCTGTGGTTACCCCAAATATGCATTTCTTAGCATTTAGGGATATCCTGTAATGTTCACATTTCTCTAGTACCTTCCTGAGGTCTTCTACATGATTCCCTCTCTCTTTAGAGAAAACTATCAAGTCATCCATGTATATGACTATGCATTTACCAATCAGCCATGTGAAGGCTATATCCATCTCTCACTAGAATGTGGCTCCAGCATTTATCAATCCCAAAGGCATGCGCCTGTAGGCGAATATTCCCCACTTTGTGGTGAATTCAGTCTTCAACCTATCTATCTTGTATACCATCACCTGGTTGTAACCTAAAAAATCATCCAGAAATGACATCATCTTTGCACCATTTACAATCTACAAGACTCATCTAGGGAAGGCAAAGGATAGTTATCCTTTTTAGAAGCTCTATTTAAATTTCTAAAGTCCACACACAATCTGATGTCACCATTCTTCTTTCTTACTGGGACCAAGTTGGCCACCCATGTGGAATGTCTCATAGGAAATCTGATCCTGGCATTTAGCAATTTCTTAACTTCTTCAAAAATGATGGGCTCCAGTAATGTATTAATAGGTCTCTGTTTCTATCTAAAAGGATTGGCGTCTAGCTTCAAAGGTATAGTATGAGTGATGATGGATGTATCACAAGTTTTCAACTCATCATATGTCTAGGGAATGACATGGATATAATCTTTAAGTGCTTGGGTTACCCCTTCCAGTTCTTCTTCTGTGCACACTTTTCCAATCAAGACATTCCTTTTTTCATCATCATGTCCAATGCTAACCTGTGAATACTCTCCTCCATCTGCTTTAGGGAGATCTTTCTATTTCAGCATGTTGTCTAGATCAAATGCTCTTTCCAACTCTATCATTCCTTTAGGAATCTTGTTACTAGGCAACTCTAGGATCTCTTCTTCTTCCCAAACATGATCTTACACATTTCTTTCATCTATGATCTGTGCATCAAAGACATCCTTGTTGGATATGAAGTCTAAAATATGTTGATCATCATCAAAGACTTGAAGGTTAACTACATTATCTGGTATAGATGGTACTAACACTAATTCCACTGAAAACCTTTTCAAACCAGATATGGACAATGGTTCCAAAGTGCTTGCGGCTTGGCCCAAGGCATCTTCCCTGTGATTTTGTTCTCTAGGTACATGGGTGATGTTGAATGCATCAAAATCTTCTATCAAGTCCCATACGCTATGTTGGTAATTAGACAACCTCTTGTAATTACAAGAATATATACCTCTTACTTGTCTTACTACCAATTTTGAGTCTCCATAGACATGCAGAATCTTCAGTTTCTTTCTGAGTGCAAACAATATCCCATGAATCAAGGCTTCATACTCTATCACATTTTTTGTTCATGGGAATTGCAATCTATATGCTGCTAAGTAGGATTTACCAGATGGATCAATAAGATCTATTCCTACTCCAGCCCCTTGTTTTGATTTGGATCAATCAAACCTAAGGATTCATGGCTTATCTTCAATTAAAGGCTTGTCTAGGCCTTCTCTTTTCTTTTTAGCTCTAGCAGCTACACCATTTGATATCCATTTCAATTTTCATGTTTCAATCTTCTCAACCTTTACCTTATCTGGCTGATGTGAAGCTGATATCTCTTCTTTTTCTTTACCATCAGAAGGAAAATCTTCTGGACTAGGCAACATCTACCTTTTCAGAATATGTAAACATAATGAACAAGCATTTTTTGAATGTGGTGCTTCATGTAACCTACACCATCGCTCAGTTAGAACATCTTGTGGAGATCTTTGCTGTTATGTCATCTTTTGAATCGGTTTTGACAAAAATTCTTCAAACTTGGATAGATTACTACCCCTATCTTCATCAGATAGTTCATAATCTGATTCTACCAAACAATCACTTCCTAGAGTGATCTTCTTGTTACTTTTAGTATTATTCTTACCACATACCAAAATCTCTTCCATCTAAATAGGACTTTCATTACGATATATGCCTTCTCCTATTCCTGTAGATGACAAACAAAAATCAGTATCATTATCGCTATCTGTAGAACTTACCGTGGATGATGATGATGATGCCTCACTGCATGCTTGTTCCAATTCCATCATATCTAAGCAAGCATCACAGGTCTTTTCAGAATGTGCATCATCATGTAACTTGCACCATCCTTCAATTAGAATATCATGAATAGGCACTTTTAACAATTGGCATCGTTGCACTTCTTTGGACAAGTGCATCTCAAAATTCTTGAGGTGATCTACCTCTGTCTTATTTTTAGGGTTACAAACAGACTCTAAAGTTATTTTATCATCCTGAAGATTATCATCATGAACATGAACATCATACATGAGGATCTCCTCTATCCTGACGGTCTGGGGTCTGATGGAGTAAACTCCAGGTTCTACATCCACATACATGATCTCATTGGTTTTATTATATTTAGTTATCATATGTTTCATGTGAGGCTCATCATCTATTCTTATTTGATAAGGTATTCATTTCCAAGGCAACCAAATGTGACTAAAATCAGTGGACATGTATCCATTAAGTGTTTTTGACCAATCTCTACTGAGTAGCATCCCATAGGTATCAGGTATATCAACCACCTGAATAACAATGTAGTATTGGATTCTTAGATCTGATGCTAATTGCATATGAATGTGAGTTAGTTCTCCTACCACACTGACCTTTGTTTTATCTAATTGTGTTACTTTCTTCAGTGACTTAGCAGGATGCAACCCTAAGGCATTGCATATGGATAGAAGCATTACATTGGTAGATGCTCCTGAATCTACTAAGCAATTATGCAAATTTTTACTAAACATCCTTATGGTAAGGAGAAAAGGAGGTGACTCAGTCTTGTCTCTATAAAGGGTCATGTGTGAAGTCTATGCAACCTAAACAGTAGCTGGAGCTTTGTGTTTAACATTAACATCGCTAACAACATGATCTTTATTCCCTGTCTGGCTTGAGGTATGATTATCTTCTTTTGAAACAGGATCATCCAAGGATTTCATGAAGGCTTTTTTGATAGCTGGGGTTTTGAGTAGTTCTGACAATGACAGGTTGATTTTGATCTTTTTCATTTCATCTCCTAGATATGTGACCAATTTATCAGACTCAGGAGGTAGATTACTAGATTTTGGTGCTATATTTTGTGGTGTTAAGTACTTAGCATTGACTTTAGGAAATCTAGGGTTATTGCTTGCCTTAGGATTAGGAGTGTTGAAATTATTTGGAGGCAAGGATGTAGTCAAAGGACCAGCAAGTCTGTTTGAATTATTCCTTATATTGTAATTATGCCTACCCTGATATTGTTGTTGATAAGCATGCACCTGTTCATGTTAAATTGATGGCTCATTTTCATCTTCAAATGGAAAAACATAATTAGTCTCAAAATCCATGGCTGACTCCTCGCATGCTAAGGTGTAATCCTGATGAGGTGACATTATCTACTGATGAGGATGATTGATGAAACTTTCTAGCACCAAAGTAGAATCATATCCACAGGGGACAATTTCATTTCCTTCAACACAAGGTGGATTACCTAAAGTATTAGACACTTCAATTTGGAATATATTGGCAGCAATCCTGAACTGAGGAAAATCTAGCTCTGCATGAGCATTGGTATTATGTATCCTGCACCAGTTTGTAAGGGTTGCCTCTACCAAGTTCACTCTAGTGGTCTGCTTAGGTTTACTAGGAGGTTGATTATCTAGGGATGATGGCAGAGAACCATTGTTTGGCCTAGTGTTCCACACTCTAGGCTGTCTAGGGGGATTATGTTGTGTGGTTACACAACACGCCCCATTTTGACTTGGCAAAACAGGGACCCAACTTTTCTTTTGGCTTGTGTTGTCTGCTTTCTGGCGGTTTGGTAAAATCAGTCATGTTCATCATTATGTGGAGTCAAGATGAGGTAAGCCCCAATATGAGGTCATTCTGTCAAAATTCATATTTCATATATATGACCACATATTCTGAAAGAGCATTAAAATTCATGCAGGTTTGCCTTTTACATCACCCTGATATTCATCAGGACGTGAGAGTTATGAACAGTCAAAGTCTTGGTCAAACCTGATATTCGCAAGAAGAGGGTCATATTTTATAACCTCAGTTATGCTGTTTGAAGAACATCATCATCATATTTGAAACGTCCCCACTGATAATATCCTGTGGTTCAAATATCTGGACGTCAACTTTAAGTGATAGTAAGTCTCCCCCGTCGAACGGTCTTTTGTATCGTGAGCATCATGTTTTCAAATGTAACCCGATATTCATTAATATCATCCTGACGCGAAATATCACCCTTAGCAAACATCCTGATGACATCATCATCATATTTACATTTCGACAGGATATTTTGTAAACATGATCATGTTCACCCAATATGACGATGACGTCATGAAGCATTTCCGATACAAAGAACAAATATCATGATGACGTCATCCTGATATTCAAAGAGGAGAATGAGTAAGTTTGAAGGTCATCATCATATTTTTGAATATCACCCGATAGACCGAAATATCCTCCTGATGTGCTAAAATGTAAACAAAGGTGCGTTGTCACCCGAATTTTGTCGCGATAGCAATTTCAAGACTAGGGAGGATGATATTGAAACTCAACCTAATATTTATGAATATCATCCTGCCCTCATGATATCTTGTCGTATGAATATCCCCCCGCTCCCTTTGCCGCCATTGCCATTAAATGCGCGCAGATATGGTAGGTGATTCCTGCCGACCCCGGAATCCAATGAAACGTCTGGCGAGATCCTGAGTTTTTGCACGAATGATCAAAGATTGCGATCTAACTTGTCAGAGTTACCCTAAGTTTACCCTAACTGCGATGTTAAAAGGTAATTCAACCGCCATTGTTACATTTACCTACGTTAAAATTGTTTTACAGAGCACCAGCCTCCATATCCGCAGAATAGCCACCGTTGCGCAACTGGAGCTCATAAACTGAGGGAGGAAGGTGATCAGCAGCTGAGTCAAGAGTGTCTTAGAGATATACTGGTATAAAAAGAAATCGGCATAACCAGGTAAGTAAACTGAAACCCTCATCATGTTGTTTCTATATGATGCTGTAAGTTCTGGTTATGTATCCGTATGAATAAGTAACGTGAAATTGGTGCAATAGGCATGATATTTGCAATATGTATGCATGCATATCCCTGTTGTGAGAGGAGATGTTGTCAATTGCAGGTACCCATGGCTGAAAAATGTTTAGTCAAGTGTCAAGAGGAATTCAGCAGGCCTATGTTCTCTTCTCAGAGAGGGGTCCTGTTCAAATTTGGGGCAATTACAGATACCCATCAAGGGAGTACCAACCTGGAGGCCTGGTCAGCCAAGCTAAACGATGGACAAGATAAGAGTCCTATACTGGATGCGGTATTTGTCTCCGGCATGTGGAACGCTGCTGGCTTCCCATACTCCATGGAGTCTCCGGAGCTGGTTATTGAGTGCACCCGGAATTACAACCCTCAGACGAGGCAGGTGGTGAAGCATGGGAGGGTGTATGCAGACCTGTCCATCAAAGGTCTATCCCGAACGTTTGGACTGCCAATGGGCAGTAAGGTAAAGAGTGTAGACTTGAAGAAGTCTGAAAGAGAATATGAGGCCAACAAGAAGACGGCCAGAAAGAATATGTATGCTTGGCGGGCCGAGAACAACATGTATAATGCAGCGGCCAAGCTCCCAGTGCACCTGTTCAAATATGATTTTAATGAAGAATACCAGTACGTGATTGCTCTCCTGAACAGGGTGACTGGCCAGCCTAATACTGGAGAATTCAGAGACTGGATGTACAGCATAATAATGATGTGTCTATATGCAGACATCAAGCCACTGTGGGGCCAAATCATAAGTGATGCTCTGCATGAGCAGCTGTTGAACCTGGGAGGTTCAGATTGTGCCTTCTATATGACTTCTTATATTGTTTATTCATGTGCTTATAGAGGCACTTTTGACGCCCTGGTCACAGATGGAAAACTGACGGGCACAAATGCAGCATATATATGGGATCATCATCCTCAGCTGCAAAGAACCAAATATATCAAGGACTACAAACTGGTCAATGATGCATTCTCTATGCATCTGGTAAGGACCATGGAAGATGACAGAACTAAAAGACTGAGCATGGAGGCTCAGGAGACAGTATACAGGCATGGGGCATGGTATATACAATTTGCCACCTTTTCCTATATCAGGATAGAGGGTTTTGAAGGACATCCCCTGATGCTGCCGAGGTATCCTACTGATGCAGTAGTTTTAATGGAATTTATCAGGCAGGGCTCCACCATGATACAAATGTATAAGGATGCCAAGAAGCTGCCACCAATTTTGTTCCCAGTCAGCATCGGCAACTATATGTGCCCTGACTCGGATAATATTAAGAAGGTGATGGTCACTCTGAACAAGATGAATTTACTACCCTTCCCAGTAACGAGACCATATGATCCTTACGGTCGAATGCAGAAGATTCTAGGAAAGCCTATTCATCAAAGGCACCTAGAAGATTTTTGGGCTGACTGCGAAGATGAGGCAGAACCCAGGAGGAGGAGGTATCAGAGGCTGACTCTGAACCAGATCAGGACATTCGAATGCGTGCCCCTTCCTCAGCAGCTGAAGAGTGATGACGGTAGGATAATGGCAGATGAATACGAGCAGAAGAAGATATACAATGATACCATCTTTGCACCTGACCTCACCATGTAGGAGGATATGTCCTTGGACCCATTCTTTGCCAGAACACTACACTTGACCCAAGCTTGGGTAGATGCACAGGTAGAGGCATTGAAGAAAAAGGGTGTTGCCATCACGGTGGACAACAAAAAGAAGGGGCAGGACATCCCCGCAGATGAATATGATGACTTCCTGCTGGAGAAGAGGACGACTAAGGGAGAGAGAATCCCTCCACCACAGCAGCCAAGCAAGAGAGCCCCAAGGGGCAAGAAGGTGGAAAAGGGACCCAAAGGGGTCATAATTGAAAGGGCAGTATTCACAGCTTTGGAGGCAGCCAGATCAGGATCAGAATTAGATTCTCCTCCCAAGCCCAAGAAAGCCAAGACAGCAGAGGCTGGAACCACAGAGACCCAAGAAGTGGGTCAGTCATCTAGACAACTAGGCAAGGATATCCTCATGGAGGAAGAGCCCGAAGAAGAGGAGGAAGCTCCATTGATAATCAGAAGAAAGAGGAGAGCTCCGCAGGTGCTGGTTCCTACCACACCTAAGAAACCAAGAACCTCCATGAGAGGTGAGATGAGTCAACCCCCAGTGCAATTACAAGGGGCAGGTAGTGAAGTGCAGGAGGAACTTCAGCATAATGTTCCACTTCCTACCATTGTCAAGTTCAAAACAGAACTTGCTGAAGAACAACAAAAAGAAACCTCCCAGGTGCAAGAAGAAAGGCATGTCTCGCTAGACGAGACAATAAACTTGTCTGATGATGAGGTGGTGCAGGATGTAGCTGCACAAGAAATGGAAACACTTGCAGCTGCTGGCATCAGTGTGACTACTCATAAGCCTCCATCTGTCCAATCAATGCTTGAGGAGATGAAATAAGCAGAGGCGGAGCGAGAAAAGAGCCCGGAGCAGGTAGCTCAGGACATAGGGCTGGATACATTGATCGCTGAGGTGACAAGTCTTGTAGTGGTAGATTTGACGGAGAAAAGGGATGCAAGTCCTGAACAGCCAGCAGGATCACCTGGTAAGGGCCACTTAATAGAAGAGATAGAGATGGCAGAAGCAGAAGGCCATGCTCTTGAATCAGGCCAACAAAGCCCACAGGATACATCAGCAGGACCTGCTATAGTAGAGGTCCAAGAAGCAAAAGCTGATGATGAGAAGAAAGAAGTGATAGAGGATCCTGCTGATAAGGCACAAGAGGTGGATGCTGCAGGTACAGAGCAAATAGCCGCCGCAGAGCAGATGCCATCACCTCAGGCAGATCCTACAATATCAAAGGTGGTGGACATACCACCAAAAGTTGAAAAACAAAAGGAGGATGACCAACCTCCACAGGGGGAAGAAATGGGAATAGGTGAAATAACAAAGGAAAAAGATCATGATCATCATGATCTACATACAGGTACACCGCAGGGTTCCCCACACAGAGAAGATGCTCCCCCGGAAAAGGAAGCTCCTCAACAGGAGGAGGCACCAAAGGATCAGCAGCAAAGCGAGCATCATGAGGAAGAAAAAGAGAAATCACCGTCTCCACAGCACTTGTTAACAGAAACAGGAGATAGGGGTGAACAACAGCATGATGCCGAAAAACATGATCAGGTACCTCCATGGTTAACAACAGAAGTGAATGTTGAGGAGGAGCTAGAGATTCAAGAGTTTGACATCTCCACCCTATTCGCCGCAGATATAATGAAGCCCAGGAGAAAGGCCAGAATGACTTCAGCCATCAAAAGAGATCCGGCAACAGGGAGAAGGACTGCACAGATTGCTGTACCTGCCGTAGAGAAAGAGAAAGGCAAAATCACTGTGGATGAATTCCAGATAAGCACAGTTGATTTGGGTTTTGCCAATGAAGAGCAGGAAGGTCAGGAGGGAAAGGACATCATAGACTCTCTAATTCAGAAAGTGAAAAGAGAGAAGGAGAAGAATAAGCAACATAAAGAGCACATTGCTCAGTTGCATGCATACATTAAGGGTTTAACCAACCCTGAGGATACTACAGGTGAAGCTGCAGTCCCATTGACTGCCATTTCTCAGGAAGAGGTAAATAAACTGGACCTCATGAAACATGAGGTTTCCGTAATAAGAAAGTGGGTGTCATCCACATTGGATGATGCTATGGAAATAATGAAGAGTTCTTTGAAAAGATGGAGCATATTGAGTGACTCCAAAACCAAGGTGGACAGGTTGCAGATGCAGACCGGAAAAAGGTCTTATAAACTGGAGAAAGTCCTCAGCCTGTTGGACGAAATAAGGAAGATCAACCCACAACTGCTTATCAGTAAGCAGGTGTTAAATAATAATACTGCATTGTTAGTAGACATCTGGTATAAGGATGTGCAGTTTGAATGCGGAGTCCTCAAGAGATGCAATAATAAGCTGAGGGAGATCAGCATGAGGCTACGCGATTTAATGGGCATTGAGGCAGACATGCTAGAAACAATAGAGGGCAAAGTGGAAGGGAAAATTGAGAATCAAGATGAAGATTCTACCCTTAAGGCTCTGCATAATAACTTCCAAATGGAAGATGATGGTCCACTCGTCCACTTGACAGAAGAGGTAATAAATAAAATGATGAGGATCAAGGTCAAGATGGAGACCTATAAGGAGACATTACAGGATAGAGAAAATAAGCTGGATAGCAGCAAAGATAAGTATGAGGCACACAAACACGCCATCATCAAGGCAAAGACTCAAGATGGTGGAGGAATAGACCAAGTTGTGCAGTCATACGAACAAATCCAGAGTAGCATGCAGCCCCATATGCAGCAGCGTCATCATCAGGATAGCGAAGAGTCAGGAAGTGATGCACATGATGATGACCCGCGTGCATCAGATGAAGAGCATGATGAAGATACATCATGAGGGGGAGTATTTTGCATATGCAGTATAGATAGTTGCCAGCTGGCAACTTGTGCCTCTTTGTGAAATTGACAAGTCATGAAGTGATGACCGTTGATTTGTATTGACATATCAGATCCGTGGATCTTTTGTAAAGGATTCCTCACCTTATTCTATAAAAGGTGGTGGAATGCCTTGTTATATTCATTCGAAACTTAATTGAAATTTGATTGCTGAAGTATTTAGGACTTATTTCAAAGCTGCTGTATATGTACATGTCATTTGCATACTTAATGAAAGAGAAGAGTATTCTGATTACAGATCTTAGTAAATCTTGAGTAATCTGTGTTTGAATTCTGGATATATGCTTTGATTTGCTACGTCCCTTGGAGTGCTCATCATGTTGTATGTATTGTTTTCATTCATTATCCTCTGAAGTTTGCATCAACTGTATCTAGCTGTGGAATGTCCTGGTGAATATATGGTTTGATTTCTTCTCCTCATGACAGTATCAAGCATGTATGTGGATCAAAAGCTAAAGGTTCAACTTAATTAGAAGTATTTCCTTTAATTTCTTTCGATTTTAGAGCATCTCACTATCACAATTGCAAATAAACTGATAATCTTAAGCAAACAACCCAAAATATGCAGACATCTCGTAGATAATCGTAAATATTTAGCATATTTGAACACTAAGCATGCACAACTGAAAATATCATGCAAAGATCTAGGTATTTTACTTCTTTTCATCAAATAACTGCATAATTTGACTTCTCTGTAAGGAATTTCTGCAGGAACGTCATGATGATAGTACATTTTCCCGTAAGGGCCCAAAATGGAAACAACAATTGACATTAACTACTGAGTAACGTCAGTCGATTAAGACCTAATCATCGAAGACTTGGGATCATGAATTCTCTGAATTCACTGTATCTTTCAAGATGAATAAAGGTTAATGTGTACTTTTATTCTATGTTTGTTTGTGACTAACATCATGACCAACATAAATTGGCGCTAGAAGGAGGGCCTGATCCCGGAAGATCACGAACATCATCAGTATTTTTAGGTTTGATGATGCATAGAGTAAGGTAACCTCATATCGCCTGTGAATTTCAATAAAATACGTAAATATTTGCTGTGAGAAGTTTGTATGTGTTCATTCTATGTAAAGATTTCCAGATCTCACATAAATACTGCAAGCTTTACAGTAGATCTCTCTGAATTCACTAATATCGGCTAAAGATACGTAAATTTGTTCAAGCTTTGAGAATTTGAGCCTTAAACACTTGAGATCTTGTGCTACAGGTCAAGATATCCCAATATCCTGTCATATTTGCAGTGTCTTCGCAAATATTTCGTAAATATCCAGTCTGATTTGCCATCTGACCGCAAATATCACCTCATCCAGTGAAATTTAACCAATATTTGCAAAGTCTCAGCCAATTTGCCTCCAAATCGAGAAATCCTGGCTTACAGGATAAATACCAGGTCTAGACCTAGTGAAATTTTTGAAGAATTGCCTGTTAGAGATTTCAGACCTAGGACTGTAGACATTCACCATACTCCAGGGTCAAGCGTGTCTAAAGCTTCACCAGAGCCTCCTCCTGTGACCCCTGTCAGTTTGTAAATACCTTCCGGTATATCCGCGACACCTCTTGTTCAAACTTAGGGTGTGCCTTTAGTTCAAACTCAGCCAGCTGCACCACCAGTTCAGCCCCCTCCGGTTGCAATGTCTTTCTTTGCAGCAGAGTCACCCTTGACCTTTAATGCATATCATGAGTTACCAAAGAATCCAGACAAAATTTGCCCAAAATATCATCCTTACCAAGACGCTGATGATCATATCAGGACATTTAAGGAGGCTTGCTGCAGAGCTAGAATAGAGCATCAAGATGTGGTGTGCAGATTATTCCCTTTTTCCTTAGGGGAAGAGGCTTATAATTGGTTCATTAGTCTTGGTCAATCTTCTGTCGGTTCATGGACTATCTTAGAGAAAGCCTTTCTTGACAGGTTCAAGGTCCCTATTGATCCATCCATGAATTACCATATGTTTGCCACAATCAAAAGATTTGAGAATGAGCCTATTGCCAATTTCAATGCTAGGTTCCAGAAAATGTTGTCCAAGCTAGTTGCCCCATATGTGGTGACTAATGCTGCTGCTAGGAGTATCTATTATTCAGCCCTGGATCCATTAACTTCCATGTTCATCAGAAGAACACATCCTGAGATCACTACCTTGACAGGAGCTTTTCAAGAAGCTATCAAGGTAAATCAGCAGTTGATACCTGCTCCTACTCCAAATATAGTATTCCCTACTTTGCCTAGCGTGCAAGCACAATATCCAGCACAATATCCTGCAGCTTATCCTTCACAATATCCTACACAATATCCTAATGGATTAGTGATCCCCCCAGCAGTCATGCCTGCACCTTTGCAAGTACCTCCATTGAGTATTATGCCTCCTCCTAATGGAAATAGCCAATTGCCACAATATCCTGCACATGCTCAAACACCTCAGGGTACTGATCTATCCAACAATAACCATGGATCTTCCTTTTTCAAGCCTCAGACCAAAAATGTAGTGGCCAAAGATCAAGAGGAGAAGGAGGAAATCAAAGAAATTTCTACTCAACTCAGAAAACTCACCACAGAAGTAACACATTTGAGAAATCAAGGGTTTTATTCGCAGTCAGGTCAGAATAGAAATTATTCCAATGACAGACCAAATTACCCTGACAGAGGATATAACAACAATAACTTCAACAATAATGCTGGAAGTAATAATAATCCTCCTAGACAGCCTAGAGTGTGGAACTCCAGGCCAAATAATGGCTTATTACCATCACCTCTAGACAATCAGCCTCCTGGTGAAGCCAAACAGACTACTAGAGTCAATCTTGCTGAAGCAGCCCTTACCAATTGGTGTAGGATTCACAATACAAATGCACATGCAGAATTAGATTGTCCACAATTTAGGATTGCTGCTAGCATCTTTCAGACTGAAGTGTCTAACACTTCTGGAAATCCACCTCTGGTAGAAGGAAATGAGATAGTTCCTTGTGGATATGACTCAGCTTTTGTGCTAGAAACGTACACAAATCAGCCTCATCTGAGTTATGATCAGACCTGTGAGGAATCTGCCTTAACCTTTGAAACAAACTATGTTTTTCCTTTTGAGGATGAAAATGAACCTGCAAGAGAGCATGAGGAAGTACATGCATACCAGCAGCAATATCCTGGTAAGCACAATTATAACCTGAGAAGTAGTGCCAACAGATCTGTTGGGCCATTGACATCATCTCTACCTCCAAACAATTTCAACACACCTCCTGATCCTAAGGCTAGCAATAACCCTGGGTTCCCTAAGGTGAATGCTCAATACTTGTCTCCTCAAAACACAGTAACAAAAGTCACAAATGCACCTCATGAGTCCAACAAGTTAGTCAACTATTTGGCTGATGAAATGAAGAAAATCAAGATCAGCCTGTCCCTATCTGAGTTATTGAAAACTCCTGCCATCAAAAGGGCATTCATGAAGTCATTAGATGATCCTGCTCCTAGAGAAGATAGCCATCTTTCAGGTCAGTCTAGTGGCAAGGATCATGCTGCTAAGGATAATATTAGCAAGCCCAAAGTGTCCGCTACAGTCCAAGCTGCTGAAACCTCCCACATGACCTTGTATAGAGATAAAACTGAATCACCTCCGTTTCTCCTCACTATAAGAATGTTCAGCAAGAATTTGCACAACTGTTTAGTTGATTCAGGAGCTTGAACGAATGTTATGCCTTTGTCAATATGCAATGCTTTAGGACTGCATCCTGCTAAATCCTTAAAGAAGGTCACTCAACTGGACAAGACAGAAGTAAGTGTAGTAGGAGAACTGACTCACATCCACATGCAGCTAGCATCTGATCCTCGGATCCAATATTACATTGACATTCAGGTAGTTGACATACCTGATACATATGGGATGTTGCTTAGCCGAGACTGGTCTAAAACGCTTAACAGATATATGTCTACAGATTTCAGTCACATGTGGTTGCCATGGAAAGGTATACCTAATCAAATTAGGATCGATGCTGAGCCTAGAATGAAACATATGATCACGGAATATAACAAAACAAATGAGATCATGTATGTAAACATAGAACCTAGAGTTTATAGCATCAGGCCACAAACTGTTAAAATAGAAGAGATCCTGATGCTTGATGTTCATCATCATCATGATGATGATTATCATGAGGATATGCCAGTTATAGAACTTAATAATGATCCTGATAATGAAAATAATGTGAATCGCTTCAGAGATTTTGAGATACATCTATCTACTTAGGTAAAACGTTGTCGATTATTAAATATATCTGCTAATGATATTTTGATTGATGGATGGTGCAGATTACACGGCGAGGCACACTTAGAAAAGACTTGTGAACCATGCTTAGACATGATGATACTAATTCTTATTTGTCTTCTGCAAGAACAGAAGAGTCGACGGATCCTAATGAAGATCATATCTGGAGAATAGAAGAAGTCCTGGTGTCGGATCCGATAAATGATGCGAGAAAAGAAAAGATCACTCCTGGTAGTGATTGCTTCATGGAATCAGATTATGAGTTGTCTGATGAAGACAAAGGTAGTGACCTGATGAAGTTTGAAGAATTTTTGGTAAAAGAAATAGAAAAGATGACACAACAGCGTAAATCTCCCCAGGAGGTTTTAATTAAAGGTTGGTGTAGGCTGCATGAGGCACCTCATTCAGAAACAACTTGCTCACTGTGTTTACACATCTTGGAGAAGCATGCAACTGTATATCCTGAACATCATCCTCCTACTGAGATGGAAGAGAAAACAGAAAAGCCATCAGGCTCACAAAATAAAGGAAAGAAGAAACTTGAGGATGATGATATCCCCAAATTAAAGTGGATATCAGGCGGAGCAGCAGCCAGAGCTGCAAAGAAGAAAGAAAGTTCAAATAAATATCCTGCTGAAGATAAGCCTTGGATCTTAAGGTTTGACGGATCTAAATCTAAGCAAGGTGCTGGGGTAGGAATTGACCTTATCAATCCATCAGGAAAATCCTATTTAGCAGCTTACAGATTACAGTTCCCCTGTACTAACAATATAACAGAGTATGAGGCTCTGATTCATGGAATGTTATTTGCTCATAAGAAAAAAGTGAAGATCCTGCATGTCTTTGGAGATTCAGAACTGGTTGTGAGACAAGTAAGAGGAATTTACTCTTGTAATTACAAAAAGCTATCAAATTACAGACATCGTGTGTGGGACTTGATTGAAGACTTTGATGCCTTTAATATCACTCACGTACCAAGGGAACAGAACCAGAGGGCAGATGCACTCGCCCAGGCCGCCAGTACGTTGGAACCGCTGTCTATATCTGGTCTGAAGAGATTTTTAGTAGAATTGGTGTCAGTACCTTCAGTACCTGACAATGTGACTAATCTCCAGGTGTTTGATGATGATCAGCACATCCTGGACTTTATATCAAACAGAGACATATTTGAAGCTCAGATTATAGATGAGAATGGTATGGAAGATCATGTATGGGAAGAAGATGAGATATTAGAGTTGCCTAGCAATAGAATTCCCAAAGGTATGATTGAATTAGAAAGAGCCTTTGATCTAGATAATATGCTTAAACATAAAGATCTGCCTAAGGCAGATAGAGGTCAATATTCACAAGTGAATATTGGACAAGCTGATGACAAGAGAAATGTCTTATTGGGCAAGGTTTGTACACCAGAAGAGCTAGAAGGAATAACTCAGGCCCTTAAAGATTACATACATGTAATTGCATGGACTTATGATGAGCTAAAGACATATGACACTTCTGTCATAATTCATACTATACCTCTCAAGCCAGATGCAAAACCTTTCAGACAGAAGCAGAGGCCAGTCAATGCTCTGCTTGAACCAATCATCCTTGAAGAAGTCAAGAAATTGTTAAATGCCCGGATAATATTTCCTGTGAGGCACTCCACTTGGGTGGCGAATCTTGTGCCAGTCAGAAAGAAGAATGGAGACATCAGGTTATGTGTAGATTTCAGGAACCTGAACAGAGCATCAGAAAAGGATAATTATCCTTTGCCCTCTGTAGATGAAGTTCTACAGATTGTAAATGGAGCCAAAATGATGTCCTTCTTAGATGGTTTTTCAGGATACAACCAAGTAATGGTAGATAAAATTGACAGATTAAAAACTGCCACAAAGTGGGGTATATTTGCATATAGACGTATGCCATTTGGACTTATAAATGCTGGAGCTACATTCCAGCGAGCAATGGACATAGCCTTCAGAGGCTTAATAGGAAAATGTATAGTCATCTACATGGATGACTTGACAGTATTCTCCAAGGAAAGGGGGAATCATGTTGCTGATCTCAGAAGTGTACTGAAGAAATGTGAAGAGTATGGAATATCTTTGAATCCTAAGAAGTGTATATTTGGGGTCACAACAGGAAAATTACTAGGCCACCTGATCACAGAAGATGGAATTATCATTGATCCTGACAGGGTGGAATCCATTATGAAGTTACAACTTCCAGGAAGCAAAAAGGAACTTAAATCTTATTTTGGTAAGATAAATTTTGTGAGGAAGTTCATCACCGGCTTTGCTGAGATTGTCAGACCACTGAATGCCATGTTGAAAAAAGATGCACAAATTGAGTGGACACCAGAAGCCAAGGCTGCTTTATAAAGAAGGCCATTTCAGATGCTCCTGTCCTCATTAGTCTAGATTATACAAGAGATTTCTACATCTACTCATTTGCTTCAGAACATACTTCTGCAGCAGTGTTAACTCAAAGAAATGAAGAGAAAGAAGAGAAACCAATTGCTTTCATGAGCTGTCCTTTCAGAGATGCTGAATTGAGATATGTAGATGTTGAAAGACAGGCACTTGCATTAGTCAGAGCAGTAAAAAAGTTTAGACATTATATACTGAGGAGCAAAGTGATTGCTGTAGTACCAGATGCAGCAGTGAAGATGCTGTTGATGCAGAGTGAACCTGGTGAAAGAAGAGCCAAATGGATTACTGTATTACAAGAATATGACATAGAGATCACACCAATGAAACTAGTAAGAGGACAAGCTCTGAGCCAGATGATATCTGAAACTGATCCAAACATCATCAGTCAGCAGTATGTGATCAATGAGAAAGACAATAGAGAATGGTATTCGGACATCAGGCACATCCTGATCACCGGAAGATGTCCTTCAAGAATGCAAGCCTCACAGAGAAGAGCCTTAAAGATAAGATCCCAAAAGTATATGATGAAGGGAGGAACCCTGTTTAAAAGGAATTATGAAGGAATATACCTAAGATGCTTGGAGAAACCAGAAGCAAATAAAGTTTTGATAGAGTTACATGACAAGTTTGGAACTGCACACGGATCAGCATTGGCCACAACACATGCAATCCTCAGAATAGGATACTACTGGCCTACGATTTTTAAGGACACAGCTGATCATGTTAAATGTTGTCATGTTTGCCAGGTTGCTGCCAATAGAGAAAAATATGCTGCACAACCGTTGCAGCCAGTGGTGGAAGAGTACCCATTTGCCCAGTGGGGCATGGATTTCATAGGACCGATCAATCCTCTGTCTTCCTCAGGCCATAGGTATGTCCTAACGATTACTGATTATTGTACCAGATGGACTGAGGCTATCAGCAGCAAAACTTGTACTGCAGATGATGTCATTAAGTTTCTGGAAAGCAACATTATCACCAGGTATGGAACTCCCTATGCATTGGTAAGTGATAATGGTTCTACCTTCATTTCCACCAAATTGTCAAGTTGGGCTTTTGATCATGGGATCATACTTAAGTTTTCATCCAACTACTATCCCCAGGGAAATGGATTAGCAGAATCCACCAACAAGAATTTACTGAGTATAATAAGGAAATTGATAGAGAAAAATCCCAGGGAATGGAACTCATTTCTGAAATATGCCTTATGGGTAGACAGAACTAGAATGAAAACTACATTAGGAAACTCACCCTTCCAACTAGTATATGGGGTAGATCCTATCCTCCCTGTAAACTTGAAAATTCCTACTCTGCAGTTTGCCCAAGAATATCTAGGCATAGATAATAAACAGGAAGTCAGGTTGCTTCAGTTGATGCAACTGGAAGAAAAACGAAGTCAAGCGATTGACCAATTTGCAAAACATCAGGCTGTTGTCAAACGTTGGTTTGACAAAAGAGCCAGAATTAAAGCTTTCAGGATATCTGATTTAGTCCTGATGTGGGATAAGGCCCATGAAAAGAAAGGTGACCATGGTAAGTTTGATAGATTATGGATAGGTCCCTTTCAAATTTCTGAAATTTTAAGAGATAGCACTTATAGGCTTAAGAACCTGACAGGTGAGGATGTCCCGTTGCCAGTCAATGGACAATTCCTCAAGCATTATTTCCAGGCCTGAATGACTTCGTCACAGTCATATGTATCATAATGTATATTTGTATAGTCGTTTGTACAGTTTGTTTGTTGTGTGTTGTTTTTGTTTTGTTGGTTGAGACCTTGTTCTGGTAAGTCAGGATGATGCACTTCATCACCCTAAGAAAATAATTAAATCGTTAGGATTCAAGTGATGTGAACACGTTTAAATATAGGTTAGGATTCATTCTAGGAAGTATTCATGATCAGGTTTGTGATATCTTTTCATCAGGGTGCTTTTTCTTGGTCAAAGCGAATCCATCACAATGAAACACCTAACAGCCTTGGGTTTGTTGAACACACTAGTATAGGTGTTAAGTGAAAAATCTAAAGGGACTCCCTTGCTACCAATACAATCTCCAACCTAAAGCTGCAAGTGACTGTACCTTGTACAAATGAACTGACATGATGATATCAGATACAAATAAAAATATGAAAGAGAAAATTAGAAAAGAAATAAAATTAGGCCACCTAAGTAACCCTACCGGGGCTATAGACGCCTGCTGGCAGTGGGGCTCTACTTAGGGAGATTGTGTAGATAACCTTGCCGAGGCTATAGACACCTGCTGGCAGCAAGGCTCTATCCAGGTTGGCTATGAGGGATGATCCCCAACTATGTAGTTTAACACCAGTTACTTATGTTTTCAACTTACTTTCAAGATGAGGATAATTAATCATATGCACACACCTGATCCTTTGTTAGCTTTATCACCATGATGAAATTTTATCATTCAGAGGATTATGATGCTTACACTTAGACAGAATTAGAATACTATAGATAAATGTGATCACATCACTTGAATCATTGGAATTTGTTCATTTTCTGTGGTGGCAAGTTGTTGTGTGGTTACACAACATGCCCCATTTTGACTTGGCAAAACAGGGACCCAACTTTTCTTTTGGCTTGTGTTGTCTGCTTTCTGGCGGTTTGGTAAAATCAGTCATGTTCATCATCATGTGGAGTCAAGATGAGGTAAGCCCTAATATGAGGTCAGTCTGTCAAAATTCGTATTTCATATATATGACCACATATTCTGAAAGAGCATTAAAATTCATGCAGGTTTGCCTTTTACATCACCCTGATATTCATCAGGACGTGAGAGTTATGAACAGTCAAAGTCTTGGTCAAACCTGATATTCGCAAGAAGAGGGTCATATTTTATAACCTCAGTTATGCTGTTTGAAGAACATCATCATCATATTTGAAACGTCCCCCCCGATAATATCCTGCGGTTCAAATATCTGGACGTCAACTTTAAGTGATAGTAAGTCTCCCCCGTCGAACGGTCTTTTGTATCGCGAGCATCATGTTTTCAAATGTAACCCGATATTCGTTAATATCATCCTGACATGAAATATCACCCTTAGCAAACATCCTGATGACATCATCATCATATTTACATTTCGACAGGATATTTTATAAACATGATCATGTTCACCCAATATGACGTGACGTCATGAAGCATTTCCGATACAAAGAACAAATATCATGATGATGTCATCCCGATATTCAAAGAGGAGAATGAGTAAGTTTGAAGGTCATCATCATATTTTTGAATATCACCCAATAGATCAAAATATCCTCCTGATGTGCTAAAATGTAAACAAAGGTGCGTCGTCACCCGAATTTTGTCGCAATAGCAATTTCAAGACTAGGGAGGATGATATTGAAACTCAACTTGATATTTATGAATATCATCCTACCCTCATGATATCTTGTCGTATGAATATCCCCCCACTCCCTTTGCCGCCATTGCCATTAAATGCGCGCAGATATGGTAGGTGATTCCCGCCGACCCCGGAACCCAATGAAACGTCTGGCGAGATCCTGAGTTTTCGCACGAATGATCAAAGATTGCCATCTAACTTGTCAGAGTTACCCTAAGTTTACCCTAACTGCGATGTTAAAAGGTAATTCAACCGCCATTGTTACATTTACCTACGTTAAAATTGTTTTACAGAGCACCAACCTCCATATCCGCAGAATAGCCACCGTTGCGCGACTGGAGCTCATAAACTGAGGGAGGAAGGTGATCAGCAGCTGAGTCAAGAGTGTCTTAGAGATATACTGGTATAAAAAGAAATCGGCATAACCAGGTAAGTAAACTGAAACCCTCATCATGTTGTTTCTATATGATGCTGTAAGTTCTGGTTATGTATCCGTATGAATAAGTAACGTGAAATTGGTGCAATAGGCACGATATTTGCAATATGTATGCATGCATATCCCTGTTGTGAGAGGAGATGTTGTCAATTGCAGGTACCCATGGCTGAAAAATGTTTAGTAAAGTGTCAAGAGGAATTCAGCAGGCCTATGTTCTCTTCTCAGAGAGGGGTCCTGTTCAAATTTGGGGCAATTACAGATACCCATCAAGGGAGTACCAACCTGGAGGCCTGGTCAGCCAAGCTAAACGATGGACAAGATAAGAGTCCTATAGTGGACGCGGTATTTGTCTCCGGCATGTGGAACGCTGCTGGCTTCCCATACTCCATGGAGTCTCCGGAGCTGGTTATTGAGTGCGCTCGGAATTACAACCCTTAGACGAGGCAGGTGGTGAAGCATGGGAGGGTGTATGTAGACCTGTCCATCAAAGGTCTATCCCAAACGTTTGGACTGCCAATGGGCAGTAAGGTAAAGAGTGTAGACTTGAAGAAGTCTGAAAGAGAATATGAGGCCAACAAGAAGACGGCCAGAAAGAATATGTATGCTTGGCGGGCCGAGAACAGCATGTATAATGCAGTGGCCAAGCTCCCAGTGCACCTGTTCAAATATGATTTTAATGAAGAATACCAGTACGTGATTGCTCTCCTGAACAGGGTGACTGGACAGCCTGACACTGGAGAATTCAGAGACTAGATGTACAACATAATAATGATGTGTCTATATGCAGACATCAAGCCACTGTGGGGCCAAATCATAAGTGATGCTCTGCATGAGCAGCTACTGAACCTGGGAGGTTCAGATTGTGCCTTCTATATGACTTCTTATATTGTTTATTCATGTGCTTATAGAGGCACTTTTGACGCCCTGGTCACAGATGGAAAACTGACGGGCACAAATGCAGCATATATATGGGATCATCATCCTCAGCTGCAAAGAACCAAATATATCAAGGACTACAAACTGGTCAATGATGCATTCTCTATGCATCTGGTAAGGACCATGGAAGATGACAGAACTAAAAGACTGAGCATGGAGGCTCAGGAGGCAGTATACAGGCATGGGGCATGGTATATACAATTTGCCACCTTTTCCTATATCAGGATAGAGGGTTTTGAAGGACATCCCCTGATGCTGCCGAGGTATCCTACTGATGCAATAGTTTTAATGGAATTTATCAGGCAGGGCTCCACCATGATACAAATGTATAAGGATGCCAAGAAGCTGCCACCAATTTTGTTCCCAGTCAGCATCGGCAACTATATGTGCCCTGACTCGGATAATATTAAGAAGGTGATGGTCATTCTGAACAAGATGAATTTACTACCCTTCCCAGTAACGAGACCATATGATCCTTACGGCCGAATGCAGAAGATTCTAGGAAAGCCTATTCATCAAATGTACCTAGAAGATTTTTGGGCTGACTGCGAAGATGAGGCAGAAGCCAGGAGGAGGAGGTATCAGAGGTTGACTCTGAACCAGATCAGGACATTCGAATGCGTGCCCCTTCCTCAGCAGCTAAAGAGTGATGAGGGCAGGATAATGGCAGATGAATACGAGCAGAAGAAGATATACAATGATACCATCTCTGCACCTGACCTCACCATGTAGGAGGATATGTCCTTGGACCCATTCTTTGCCAGAACCCTACACTTGACCCAAGCTTGGGTAGATGCACAGGTAGAGGCATTGAAGAAAAAGGGTGTTGCCATCACGGTGGACAACAAAAAGAAGGGGCAGGACATCCCTACAGATGAATATGATGACTTCCTGGTGGAGAAGAGGAAGACTAAGGGAGAGAGAATCCCTCCACCACAGCAGCCAATCAAGAGAGCCCCAAGGGGCAAGAAGGTGGAAAAGGGACCCAAAGGGGTCATAATTGAAAGGGCAGTATTCACGGCTTTGGAGGCAGCCAGATCAGGATCAGAATTAGATTCTCCTCCCAAGCCCAAGAAAGCCAAGACAGCAGAGGCTGGAACCACAGAGACCCAAGAAGTGGGTCAGTCATCCAGACAACCAGGCAAGGATATCCTCATGGAGGAAGAGCCCGAAGAAGAGGAGGAAGCTCCATTGATAATCAAAAGAAAGAGGAGAGCTCCGCAGGTGCTGGTTCCTACCACACCTAAGAAACCAAGAACCTCCATGAGAGGTGAGATGAGTCAACCCCCAGTGCAATTACAAGGGGCAGGTAGTGAAGTGCAGGAGGAACTTCAGCATAATGTTCCACTTCCTACCATTGTCAAGTTCAAAACAGAACTTGCTGAAGAACAACAAAAAGAAACCTCCCAGGCGCAAGAAGAAAGGCATGTCTCGCTAGACGAGACAATAAACTTGTCCTGATGATGAGGTGGTGCAGGATGTAGCTGCACAAGAAATGGAAACACTTGCAGCTGCTGGCATCAGTGTGACTGTTCATAAGCCTCCATCTGTCCAATCAATGCTTGAGGAGATGAAATAAGCAGAGGCGGAGCGAGAAAAGAGCCCGGAGGCAGTAGCTCAGGACATAGGGCTGGATACATTGATCGCTGAGGTGACAAGTCCTGTAGTGGTAGATTTGACGGAGAAAAGGGATGCAAGTCCTAAACAGCCAGCAGGATCACCTGATAAGGGCCACTTAATAGAAGAGATAGAGATGGCAGAAGCAGAAGGCCATGCTCTTGAATCAGGCCAACAAAGCCCACAGGATACATCAGCAGGACCTGCTATAGTAGAGGTCCAAGAAGCAAAAGCTGATGATGAGAAGAAAGAAGCGATAGAGGATCCTGCTGATAAGGCACAAGAGGTGGATGCTGCAGGTACAGAGCAAATAGCCGCCGCAGAGCAGATGCCATCACCTCAGGCAGATCCTACAATATCAAAGGTGGTGGACATACCACCAGAAGTTTGAAAAACAAAAGGAGGATGACCAACCTCCACAGGGGGAAGAACTGGGAACAGGTGAAATAACGAAGGAAAAAGATCATGATCATCATGATCTACATACAGGTACACCGCAGGGTTCCCCACACAGAGAAGATGCTCCCCCGGAAAAGGAAGCTCCTCAATAGGAGGAGGCACCCAAATGATCAGCAGCAAAGCGAGCATCATGAGGAAGAAAAAGAGAAATCACCGTCTCCACAGCACTTGTTAACAGAAACAGGAGATAGGGGTGAACAACAGCATGATGCTGAAAAACATGATCAGGTACCTCCATGGTTAACAACAGAAGTGAATGTTGAGGAGGAGCTGGAGATTCAAGAGTTTGACATCTCCACCCTATTCGCCGCAGATATAATGAAGCCCAGGAGAAAGGCCAGAATGACTTCAGCCATCAAAAGAGATCCGGCGACAGGGAGAAGGACCGCACAGATTGCTGTACCTGCCGTAGAGAAAGAGAAAGGCAAAATCACTGTGGATGAATTCCAGATAAGCACAGTTGATTTGGGTTTTGCCAATGAAGAGCAGGAAGGTCAGGAGGGAAAGGACATCATAGACTCTCTAATTCAGAAAGTGAAAAGAGAGAAGGAGAAGAATAAGCAACATAAAGAGCACATTGCTCAGTTGTATGCATACATTAAGGTTCTAACGCAACCCTGAGGATACTACAAGTGAAGCTGCAGTCCCATTGACTGCCATTTCTCAGGAAGAGGTAAATAAACTGGACCTCATGAAACATGAGGTTTCCGTACTAAGAAAGTGGGTGTCATCCACATTGGATGATGCTATGGAAATAATGAAGAGTTCTTTGAAAAGATGGAGCATATTGAGTGACTCCAAAACCAAGGTGGACAGGTTGCAGATGAAGATCGAAAAAGGTCTTATAAACTGGAGAAAGTCCTCAGCCTGTTGGACGAAATAAGGAAGATCAACCCACAACTGCTTATCAGTAAGCAGGTGTTAAATAATAATACTGCATTGTTAGTAGACATCTGGTATAAGGATGTGCAATTTGAATGCGGAGTCCTCAAGAGATGCAATAATAAGCTGAGGGAGATCAGCATGAGGCTACGCGATTTAATGGCATTGAGGCAGACATGCTAGAAACGCTAGAGGGCAAAGTGGAAGGGGAAAATTGAGAATCAAGATGAAGATTCTGCGTAATAACTTCCAAATGGAAGATGATGGTCCCGCTCGTCCACTTGACAGAAGAGGTAATAAATAAAATGATGAGGATCAAGGTCAAGATGGAGACCTATAAGGAGACATTACAGGATAGAGAAAATAAGCTGGATAGCAGCAAAGATAAGTATGAGGCACACAAACATGCCATCATCAAGGCAAAGACTCAAGATGGCGGAGGAATAGACAAGTTGTGCAGTCATACGAACAAATCCAGAGTAGCATGCAGCCCCATATGCAGCAGCGTCATCATCAGGATAGCGAAGAGTTAGGAAGTGATGCACATGATGATGACCCGCGTGCATCAGATGAAGAGCATGATGAAGATACATCATTGAGGGGGAGTATTTTGCATATGCAGTATAGATAGTTGCCAGCTGGCAACTTGTGCCTCTTTGTGAAATTGACAAGTCATGAAGTGATGACCGTTGATTTGTATTGACATATCAGATCCGTGGATCTTTTGTAAAGGATTCCTCACCTTATTCTATAAAAGGTGGTGGAATGCCTTGTTATATTCATTCGAAACTTAATTGAAATTTGATTGCTGAAGTATTCAGGACTTATTTCAAAGCTGCTGTATATGTACATGTCATTTGCATACTTAATGAAAGAGAAGAGTATTCGATTACAGATCTTAGTAAATCTTGAGTAATCTGTGTTTGAATTCTCGATATATGCTTTGATTTGTTGCGTCCCTTAGAGTGCTCATCATGTTGTATGTATTGTTTTTCATTCATTATCCTCTGAAGTTTGCATCAACTGTATCTAGCTGTGGAATGTCCTGGTGAATATATGGTTTGATTTCTTCTCCTCATGACAGTATCAAGCATGTATGTGGATCAAAAGCTAAAGGTACAACTTAATTAGAAGTATTTCCTTTAATTTCTTTCAATTTCAGAGCATCTCACTATCACAATTGTAAATAAACTGATAATCTTAAGCAAACAACCCAAAATATGCAGACATCTCATAGATAATCGTAATATTTAGCATATTTGAACACTAAGCATGCACAACTGAAAATATCATGCAAAGATCTAGGTATTTTACTTCTTTTCATCAAATAACCGTATAATTTGACTTCTCTGTAAGGAATTTCTGTAGGAACATCATGATGATAGTACATTTTCCCGTAAGGCCCCAAAATGGAAACAGTAATTCACATTAACTACTGAGTAACGTCAGTCGATTAAGACCTAATCACCGGAGACTTGGGGATCATGAATTCTCTGAATTCACTGTATCTTTCAAGATGAATAAAGGTTAATGTGTACTTTTATTCTATGTTTGTTTGTGACTAACATCATGACCAACAGATTATTGTTACCATTGTTGTTATTGTAGTTGTTATTGTATCCCCTATCAGGATAATTAGGTCTGTCATTGACATATCCTCTATTCTTATTTGGTTGAGAATAGAAATTCTGACTCCTCAAATGAGTGATCTCAGTGGTGAGTTTCCTCAACTGTGCTGATATCTCTTTAATTTCTTCCTTCTCTTCCTGAACTTTGGCTACTACATTCTTTGTTTGAGGTTTGAAAAAGGAAGATACATTGTTATTGTTGTTAGATTGTTCCACAACCTGAGGTACCTGTGTATGTCTTGGATATTGTAACATTTGACCATTTCCATTTGGAGGTGGCATGATACTAAGTGGAGTATCTGCAAAGGACTTAGCATTATAGCTAGAGGTATGATGGCTCCATTAGTTTGTTGTTGAGCAGGATATGTAGGATAAACAAGGAGTGTAGGAAATGCAATATTAGGTGTTGGAGCAGGGATCAACTGTTGACTGACTTTGATGGCTTCTTCAAAAGCTCCTGTCAAGGTTGTGACACCAGGATGTGCTCTCCTAATAAACCTAGAAGTCAAAGGATCTAAGGCTGAGTAATATATGCTCCTAGCAGCTTCATCTAATATAGTATATGGAGCAACTAGCTTAGAGAGCATCTTTTGGAATCTGCATTGAAATTAGCAATAGGCTCTCCTTCAAATCTCTGGATTGTGATAAACATATGATAATTCATTGAGGATCTATAGGTATTTTGAATCTATCCTTAAATGCTTTCTCCAAGGTGGCCTATGAACTAATTGAACCTTGACCAAGACTGATATACCAGTTATATGCCTCTTCCCCTAAGGAAAATGGAAATAACCTGCATACCACATCCTGATGTTCAATTCTAGCTCTACAACAAGCTTCCTTGAATGTTCTAATGTGATCATCAGCATCTGATATGGATGACATTTAGGACAAATCTTATCAAGATTTTTAGGCAATGGATGATATTGCAATGAAACTCAAAGGTGACTCTGTAGTAAAGAATGACATTGTGACTAGTGGAGGTTGGACCTGAGGTGTGACAGGTTGTCCTGTAGGTGTTTGCAACCTGATAGGAGTTACAGGAGCACGTTCTGGTGAAGCTCCTGACACACTAGAACTAGGAGAATGATGAATATCTACTGTTCTAGGCCTTAAATCCCTGGATAGGCAATTCTTCAAAGAGTCCACTAGATCTGGACCTGGTATTGGCCTGAGAGCCAGGATTTCTTGAATTTTAAGGAAATTGGGCCTGTTTTACTATAAAGATCAGCTAAAACACCCTAGAAAAGGCTGTATTTATGATCAGGGTCTGAAAACTAACTAGATATTTATGGAATATTTGTAGAAATAAGGCAAATATGAGGTGATATGAGGCTTTGGGACACAAGCAACTAGATATCAGGTTTCTTAAGCAGATTACCTCAAAGATTTTAGCAAAAAGATCTGAAATATAGCTTATCTTTGATACATCATAGTGATCAACCACAAAGCTTGAAATATCTATGCCCAATTTTGAAAACTTTGCAAAGTACAAAGCATGCACAGACTTAAAACAAAAAAATCTTTGCGTATGACTTGAAATATAGAGCAGCTTGAGTATTACCTTTCTGTCTGCATCATCAAATTAGACAAATCTACTAATGAAAAGGCCCTCCTTCTAGTGCCAATTTATGTTGATGATGATTGTTAGTCATAACAACATGCATAAAAATTTGCACAACAAACCTTAATTATCTTGTAAAGTACGATCAACATAGGATAAGTTGATGACTCAAGTCTCTATTCATTGGGTCATGATCATCTAATGTTACTTAGAGGTTGATGTGACATGTTGTTTTCCCATTTCAAGGGGTCTTACATTTGTCTTGATGATCAGTATTGTTCTGTTTCCTATAAATTTACTCCACAAAGGTTATTTCTACTCTATTTTCAAAGATAGTTGATGTATTTACAGGTTTGATCAATTCTTCTGATTATTGATCATCATGAACCTGTTCTTTCTTCTACATAGTATATTTATTCAAATGATGTGTCTGTAAGTGGATATTTGTATTTATCTCTTGGACATTTGTATGAATTTGCATGATATTTGTCAATTTAACATGCTTTTACTCTAAATATGCTATGTATTTCCAATTATCTACGGGATATCAGCATATTTCATGTTATTTTCTTTTAATTCTCTATTATTTGCAATTATGGTGATGAATTGTTATAAAATTGAAAGAAATTTAAAAGAATGCTTCTAATTTTAGTGAATCTTTAGCCATTGAACCACATAAATACAAGATACATTCATGAGGAGAAGAAATCAAACCATATGTCACCAGGATGTTCCACAGCTAGATATGGATGATGCTAACTTCAAAGGATAAGGAATGGAAACAACACATGCAAACTGACAAGCACTCTAAGGGACGCAGCTAATCAATGCATGTATCAAGATTTCAAACATAGATTAATCAAAATTTATGATTATTTGTAATCAAATTGTCTTCTCTTTCATTCAGTATGCATAACATGTACATTTACAACAAATTTGAAATGAGTCCTGATATTTTAGCAATTAAATTTCAATTAAGTTTTGAATATTCAAAATATGGTATCCTTGCGCCATTTATAGAATAAGGTGAGGGAGCAGTTACAAATGACCTACGATCAAGATTTTGTTGGCAAGAGACACTATATAGATTCATGATTGTTGTCATTGATGGCAACAAAGTTCATTCCACACATCTGCAGGACATGGTGTGTCTCTACTGGAAGTCAGAGTGAAGAATGTTGTGGTTTGGTAAACAAGAACAGAGCATATGGCAAGGTCCGACAGACAGGTCCAGATCTCTCAGAGGAAGTATCTTGGTAAAGTATAGATTTGAGGAAGTAAAGAGTACTATCTTGAGTGATAGATTCCAAGGTTTTAGCCTCCGGTGATAGATGAGGCAAAAGATATGAATACTTGAGTACCGGGTTCCTAAGTGACAGTGTGAACAGAGGAAGAACTTACTGACAGAACATCAGACTACTTTCTGGATGTGTTACTGATGGTGTTAAAGGTTATGAAGGCATGAATCATGTTTGGCTGACATGATTAATGATTTCTAGAAGTATATGCTTGATCTGCATTACTTGATGTGTAAGGATTCAGCCGACAGAACAGAGTTTGTGAGAAGATTGACTGTTCCAGGTGCCGACTAGAAAGATAATGAAATCACTTGTGCGGATATATATAAAGGATGGATTTAGTTGTGAGAAGTGTTGTTGTGATATGTGGTATGTGAGTAAAAGAAGAGCAGAGCAGAAGCAGTAAGGAAGGTCCGGTATGTGAAAAGAATGCAGCATAAGAGAAGAGGAAAGATGAAGTGCAGTAGATCAGTGTACTAAGCCTAACCGGAACTGAACTCCAGCATATGTGGATGCTTCCAATTAGTTCAAGTATTGTATAACATTCTTTTGTAGACAGTGTGTCTCCTTATAGGCAGTGTGCCTCCTTTGTGAGCAGTGTGCTCAGGCAGTGAGCCCTAATTGGCAAGTGCCATTTTGTATTTCCTTATTCTTCTAACAGAGAATAATCTTTGGGTTAATCACCCCGTGGTTTTCTCCCTTATCAGGGTTTCTACGTCAAAAATACTGTGTCATGTGTTTTTCCTTTTCATGGTAATATTTGCTTATTTGAATTAATGTTGCATTGATTAATAAGAAAGTTCAGAAAGAAGAAATAATTAGGATAACTAATTCACCCCCCCTCTTAGTTATCAACAATTGGTATCAGAGCTAAGTTCCTCCTAACAGAGTCTAACAGCTCGAGGAAGATCTGGGAGTCCAAATGGATGCATATGGTTTAAGGGAGCAACTCAAGACTGCCCTTGAGGATCTTGAATAGTCAAACTCTGAAGTCAATGAATTAAAGGAAAGACTCAAACAGGTTGATGATTTCATGAGAGAACTAAAAGACAAATTAAGTCTCTCTATGAAAAAGAGAAAGGAGCTACTTCAGCAATTGGTAAGACAAGGTGAAGAAAATAATGCAAATGAAGAACTGACTGAGAAAACTGAGTTATGTGAAAAGTTATCAAAAGAAATGATTATGGTAAGACATGAAATGGAATCAGGAGTTATAAAGTTTACCCAAGAAATTGAAGAGAAAAGAAAAAATGAAGATAATCTAAAACAATCTCTCAAGGAGAAATCAGAAGATTGCCACCAGATGGATAGAATTATTAGACATCTTGAATCTGATCTTGAAGATGCTAAAGATAATGAAGAAAAACTTGAGGATCAAATTGTCTCTCTAAAAAGGGATCTTCAAACAGCAAATGAGTATAAAGAGAAATTCAAGATAAGTTCTGCTCAACTTGAAGTTCTTCTTGGAAGTCAAAAGAAGGTAGATGACAAATGTGATTTGGGATATGAGAAAGGAGAAAGCTCCGGATCTGGTCAGAAGAATTTTGGATCAGAAAATCCAAGGAACAGGGCTAGAAGACCTTTATTAAGACAGCCCAATGCTCAAAGATATCCATCCTTCAATAGATACTACCACAGTTGCAATCACTTTGGTCACAAAGCTAATCAGTGTAGAAAGAGAATGAATCAGACTAATTCATCCTTCTCTAGACAGTGTTTTAACTGCAAAAGGTATGGTCACAAGTCTCATGAATGCAGAAATATGCAAATGAACAAATCATTCAATGGTAGATGCTTTGCATACAGTAGAGTAGGTCATATGGCTAATCAATGCAGATCAAGAGGATATTAGTCAAATATGCAAAGAAATGTTGTTTGCCAAATCTATAATAGGTCCGGTCATAATGCAAAATTTTGTAGAAGCAAGAATCAGAAGAAAAGAGGTCTGGTATATCATAATCAGAATCAAGATAAGGGTAAACAAAAGGTGAATGCGGATGAAGTTAGGAATGAGATGAACAAGATTTGGGTGAAGAAAATTTTAGAGAATGTAGAGGTTGGATCCGCACCAGACTCTAGTGCTGATATTCCTTCTAGAAACTAAAAGGTGAGCTCTGGCTCAGGGGGAGACACAAAGAAAACCTTGTTCCCCTAGCCAGTTAAGTGGTGCCTGAAATTGGCACATGAGAAGCTGCGGATCAAAGGGTTTCTAGAGAAACATGTAAAGAAGGTCAGGTAAAGATCTGAGAGATCTGTAAGAAAATTTAAAAGGTTCAATTCCTTCATAATTGGTCCCGTTAAGCAAGTCTTCCGGTAAAATAGGTTTCTCACAAGATTGGCCTAGTATGAATCCAAATTGATACAGCTTGATCTGCGGATACATAAGATGATCAAAAGGACAAGTGGATATGATGATTCATCACTAACATCGATCACAAGGGAATCATAATGATCCGGATGAGTTTCTTCCTCCTTAAACAAGGAAAACTAGGCAAACCAGAATGAATTAGGTTGCGCATTTATTGCAGGGTGTAGGGCTTCTTGGAATAAAATAGTTCATTTGTCTATCATTTACACACTTGTACACTCACATGCGAAGAAGAAAGAAAAGGAGCTCTGCAAACAACTTCTCCCAAAAGATCAAGGCAACTCTTCATACAGCTCTATATAGATTTCTTCGTGTGCCCTAACCTGCGTAAAAGGTATTTATCATTCTTGATATCCTTCAGCAAGATTGTTTGATGATGGCTACTCCGAATATAGTAAAGATCTCTGATAGACCTCGCCCTACATTTAAGAAACATCCATACAAATCCTTGGAGGTAGACCCCCTAGGTGCATTTTCTAGTGTTCTGCATGGCGTCTTACACACCAAAGATATTAGGGTTTATATACATGCAAACATTGAAGAGTTTGGGGAATTCAAACTAAGAGACATATACCACAAGCAGTTAATAGATGATTCCTTTGAGATCAAACCTCAGTATAAGGGCATCCATGAAAAGTATTTTGATCAGTTCATTCATTTCCCCCTGATTTGAAGAAGATGAATGGGTTTGGTATGTTTTAAGTAGGGTGCATGATAACTTCCTATGGCTGAATAGACCTTGCAAGATCACCAAGGAAGCAATTAGGGTAGTAACTGGTTTACATTCCTCCGGAGGAATTCCTGTCCTCAAATCTGTCAAAAACAACATTGTCACAGAGGCCACCGGATCAAAATTTGATAAGAGGGCAATGACCATTGAAGATATTACTGACCTGGATATCAAGTATGCATCTATGATAATAGGACACAAGATATATCATTCCAGTAGGGAGAATGCAGTATCCGGAACTGTAGTATACACGGCCTATGAGATGCTGAGAAAAAATGTAGAATATGATCTATGTGAACTTCTTTTGAGCCAGTTAATGGAAAACATACAAAAGATCAAAAAGGACAAGAAAAACTCTTTCAAATATGGTGCACTAATAGTATGTTTATTTTTCTACTTCATGAATGAGTTGCCTAGATCAAATGGATGGGTATGGAAAAATGACAAACTGGTAGCAGTTCAGATCAGAGACTATTTGCATGGGCTTGGGGATGCTAAAGCAAGAAATACAACCATGTAGGGATACTTCAAAAACTTTCAGAACATGATGCAATCAAGAGAAAGGATTCCCCAGTCTCTTGTTGGGAAATACAAGGACACAGTCTGCTTTATGGTAGAGACTAATTAGTGCCTAATGGAGGCAGTAGAACCAAGGACAGTCTGGATCATGCCCATGGGGTATGAAGTTGATGAACAGATTGTGGAGCTACATGTTCAACACATGCTGAGTCAGCCTAAAGATCCAAAGGCAGAAAGGTTTGGAACCTTTGAGGAGCTGAGTGTAAAGATCCATGTGGAACTCAAAGAACCAGAGATGAAAATGAAGGAGAGAAAAGAAGTAGAACATATTGCACAAGGCCTTGGGATCTCAAAGGAGGCACTTGATGCCAACAAGGAAAAGAGACAAAAAGTTGATGAAGAGAAGAAAGAGGCAGAAAAAGGAAGCAAGAAAAGTGCTCCCGTAGAAACTTCCACCTGGACCAGATCCTTAAGAGACCAGCACCTGTCCCAGCTAAAAGCTCAAAACTGGAAGTCCAAGCATCTGGCAAAGGAGAGAAAAGGTCAAAGACAAAAGCCACAAGGGCTTATGTAAGTCAAAGAGATGAAGAAGAAACTGAATTAGATGAGGGGGTAAAGGAAATAAAGAAGCAGAAGAAGAAAGGATCCGGTCGACCCTCCACAGGCCAAGACAAGGAATAAATAGTAGAGGAATTTGTTGAAAGCCCACTCTGTCCCTAGAAAGTGTAATCAATCAGTCACTGTGGATGGAAACCTTCAACCAATGGCCAAATTCTATGATAATTACAATGAGACCGACCAAAAGATCCTGCAGGAAGCTACAATCAGGTATCTAAACATTTACAATAAAGCTTTTATTGAAATTATCTCTCTAATTCCTAAGAGTCTAGAGGAGTTGGAAATGAGAAAGACCAATGCCATGGCAAAAGACCTTGAGATCCAGGAATAGATAGCTATTCAGCTATATCCTTCAATTGATCCCAAGACAATGAACATGGTATTCAAATACTGCAAGGATGAATTCAAGAGCAAAGCAAGGATGAATCAGCTTATGCTTAGTGATACCGACAAGGTAGCCAAGGACACTGAAGAGATTCTCTGGAAAACCTTCAAAAGATTTAATTTTCCTATCATAGAGGACTTGGGTACTGATCCTACAAATGTTGTAGAAGAAACTCCTGAGAAAATGTCAGAAGAGGTGGGCCCCGAACAGACTAACATTTCCCCTCCGGTTTCCCCTACAGTCTCTGGATCTAAAGGAGAAGAAAAATCACAGGAGAAAGAAGCAAAGGTGAAGGAAAAAGAAGATGACAGTGCTAAGGTTGTAGAAGGAGAGAAGACTTCAGCAAAGAAAACCATAACTGCTAGTGGTGAAGGAGAGAAAACTCCTAAGGACAACTCCAAGACTGTAGAAGAGAAGAAACATCTATCTCCGACAAGAGACACGGCACAAACTATCCAAGAATTCTTGAACAAAGAAACAATGGAGATTGATGAACCGGAGCTTCTACAAGTTCCATTCAATTTTGATTCTCTTTCTCTGATTCAGACAATGAAGATAGCTTCATTTGCAAATGCTAAGGCCAATGAGAAACTCCTGAAGTCTCATATGGAAGACTGTGAGTTGATAGAAGCTGCATCTGGAGTGCTGGAAAAGATCATGCCATCTTTTCAAAAGTATCCCACAGCCTCCTCTTCCGGTAATCTCAAAACCTTAATGAGCGGTGTTAGTACACATTTTGATTCTCTAGAAAAATCAGCTGAAGAAAAGGTCCGGAAGGAGTTTTTAGATAAGAGATTCTCAGAGGTACAAGGATTAATCACAAATGATAGGATAAATATGAGTATTGGGATAAAGAGCTTAGAAAATGCTCTTAAGGATGGCAGTGAAATATACAAATTTTGTATCTCCTGGTTCAAAGTAACAGTAGAGATTGAGAAGAAAATAAAAGAGCAAGAGGATAAACTACTAAGTTTGTCTCAAAGTTTTGATCCTCTCTCTTCCTCCATAGTAAATCAAGAGTGTCAAACTATTGCAATCACAAATGCAATAAAGAATTTTGAGAAGGAAAGGAAGAACATGATCAGCCGGATGGGTGAACTTAGGAGGATCATTGTCCCTAAGTTAGAGGCCATGCATGAGGCCATAAGTGAAGCTCAAATCACAGCCCAGACAAATGATCTGACAGATCTATAAGGGGCAAATGCATTTGCATTCCTATTGAGTGGGCATATCTCAATTTTGGACAGGATGAAGCAGAGTTGGGTGACATAAGTTGTACAGTTGAAGAACACTTTTGCAGACATACTTCAGTATATGTAAGTACAACTTGTATATATATACTTATGTGGCTAAGTATAGTAAAATTTTGAAAATTTTGGTGTGCGGACCCTACCCTTTGCCATTGATGTCAAAGGGGGAGTGAAGAGTAGTGAAAAATGAGGAATCCAACTAAGGGGGAGCTCCAAAAAAATATATATAAAGACAGAGCATCAGCCAAGGGGGAGCCTAGTGTAAACACTTAGTCATTTTTCACTAAATGTTGCCATCAATGCCAAAGGGAGAGATTGTTGGCAAGAGACACTATATGGATTCATGATTGTTGTCATTGATGGCAACAAAGTTCATTCCACACATCCACAGGACATGGTGTGTCTCTACCAGAAGTCAGAGTGAAGAATGTTGTGGTCCGGTAAACAAGAATAGAGCATATGGCAAGGTCTGACAGACAGGTCCAGATCTCTCAGAGGACGTATCTTGGTAAAGTGCAGATTTGGGGAAGTAAAGAGTACTACCTTGAGTGATAGATTCCAAGGTTTTAGCCTTCGGTGATAGATGAGGCAAAAGATATGAATAGTTGAGTACCGGGTTCCTGAGTGACAGTGTGAATAGAGGAAGAACTGACTGACAGAACATCAGACTACTTTCCGAATGTGGTATTGATGGTGTTAAAGGTTATGAAGGCATGAATCATGTTTGGCCAACATGATTAATGATTTCTACAAGTATATGCTTGATCCACATTGCTTGATGTGTAAGGATTCAGCTGACAGAACAGAGTTTGTGAGAAGATTGACTGTTCTGGGTGCCGACTAGAAAGATAATGAAATCACTTGTGTGGATATATATAAAGGATGGATTTAGTTGTGAGAAGTGTTGTTGTGATATGTGGTATGAAAATAAAAGTAGAGTAGAGTAGAAGCAGTAAGGAAGGTCTGGTATGTGAAAGGAAAGCAACATAAGAGAAGAGGAAAGATGAAGTGCAGCAGATCAGTGTACTGAGACTAACCAGAACTGAACTCCAGCATATGTGGATGCTTCCAATTAGTTCAAGTATTGTATAACATTCTTTTGTAGACAGTGTGTCTCCTTGTAGGAAGTGTGCCTCCTTTGTGAGCAGTGTACTCGGGCAGTGAGCCCTAATTGGCAAGTGCCATTTTGTATTTCCTTATTTTTCTAACAGAGAATAATCTTTGGGTTAATCACCTCATGGTTTTCTCCCTTAACAAGGTTTCCACATCAAAAATACTGTGTCATGTGTTTTTCCTTTTCATGGTAATGTTTACTTATTTGAATTAATGTTGCATTGATTAATAAGAAAGTTTAGAAAGAAGAAATAATTAGGATAACTGATTCACCCCCCCTCTCAGTTATCAATAGATTTATCAATTAAGATCAATGGTAGATAATCACTCCTTGACTCAGTCAACTTTCCTTCATGGCATAGGTTGCCAGCTGGCAACCATCTGGATGACTCATTACCTTATGAGTACCTTATGCATATTTCTTCTTGTGATGCATCATCATTTATTCCTCGGGTTCCTCTTCTTCATTCTCTTCTTCTTCATCATGATCATCATCCTAATTACTTTCCATATCGCTATCACCCTGATGAACATCATCATATATATGGACCTTCATTGTCATCCTGATATTCTCATACGCCTATACTATTTTATCTACCTTCCCGCCATCTTGGGTTTTGGCTTTTGTTATGGCATGCTTGTGAGACTAGAATTTAGTTTTGATCGCATCTAGCTTACCCTTTCTGCTATTCAAAGTCTCATTGTAAGTCTCCACCCTGACCTTTATCCTCATGATCTTGTTCATCACCTCTTATGTTAGGTGGGTGAGGGGGTCATCAGCTATTGGCTGGAAATTATCATGTAGAGCTTTGATAGCAAAGTCTGCGTCTTGATTTTCTATCTTTCCCTCTACTTTCCCCTCTAATGCTTAAAGGATCTCTACTTCGTGTGCCATCATACTGTGCAGCTTTATACTGATATCCCTAAGCTTGCCATTGCATTTCTTCAGGATATCACATTCGAACCTGATATCCTCATACCATACATCTATCAACAGGGCAATGTTATTATTCAACACTTGATTGTTTATTAGGATTTGAGGATCAATCCTCTTCATCTCACTCAAAGTAGTTAGGTCCTTTTCTAATTGGAATGACCGTCTTCCTATTTCATTTTGCATTTTGTCTACTTTTCTCTTCAAGTTATTTAAAGAATTCCACCTCTCTAAGGAGGTTATCAATACATCCTCATCTCCTGTCAGGACTAACAGCATCCACTTCTCCATGATCATGGCTTTGTGCTTCATGAGGTCCAATTTGGTGACCTCTTCCTGAGATATGATAGTCAATGGGACTGCCGAATCCACTGATGTACTATCAGGATTAATCAACCCCTTTATATATATGAATACCGCTGGGCAATGTGCTCCTTATGCTATTTATTTTTCTCTTTCTCCTTCTTTACCCTTTGGGTCAAAGAATCAATGATGTCCTTCCCTTCCTGACCTTCTTGGTCCTCATTGGAAAAACCCAAATCAATAGTTGTGATTTGGAACTCTTCAAGGGTGATCTTGCCCTTCTCTTTCTCTACAGTGGGAAGTGCTACTTGGGCTCTCCTTTTGCCTGTAGCAAGATCTCTTCTAATAGCCGACATCAATCTAGCTTTCCTCTTTGGCTTCATTATTGTTTCTACAAACAGGGTAGAAACATCAAATTCTTGAATTTCAAACTCTCCTTCCATACCTATTTCTTTCTCCATTCACTGAGGCACTTCATCTCCAGATCCCTGACATCCTTTGTCATCATCATGTCCACCATGATCTCCAGTATCTACTTCTATTCTGGGTGGAGAAGGTGACTTCCTAGTTTCTTCCTCATGGAGTTCCTCATGAGGGGGATCCTCTTACATCTCTTCTTGCTGAGGGGCTTCCTTTTGTGGGGGGTATCCTATGGAGTGTCCACATGAGGGGGATCCTGTGCTTGATCTTGTACTCCCTCTTTCTAAGTTTCATCCACTTTAGTATTTTCCTTGTCTTGAGGCATATTAACATTTGTGGCTGATGTCTGAGTGTTTGGCCTTGGTGCATCACCCTGATCTTGGGTCACATTTTGTTTCATACCCGATGCACCAATGTCTTGTGTCTTAAGGTCCTCATGACCTGATTTATCTTTTTCTCCTATATCTCCTTCAGTCTGGGCAGCATCATCACCTGATGTACCTTTATCACCCTCACCTTTCTATTGGACTTCCACTATCTTTGGCTCAGCGGGTATCTCATGATGTTGTTGGCCCATATCTAGAGCATTGCTCTCTTCTTCTACCTACTTGGCTACTTCAACTTTCTCTGTTACATTAGGTGCACTTGCTTTGTCTTTTGGGCTCACATCCTCCCTGTATGTCAAATCTATAACTGTAGGTCTAGTCACTTGATCAACCAACTTGTCAAGCCCAATTTGTTGGGCTGCCCTTCCTGGGCTACTTTCTTTTTCTTCCTAAGTTGTTTTCTTTACCTCCTCCAATACCACCATCTATGCTAATGGGGTCCCATGTGGAGTCATGTGGGTACTGGAGGTGAGAGTCTCCATTCTCTAAGAAGCTACATTCTACACTACTTCATCATTTGATAGGTCCACAGTGTCTTCTAAAGAGAAAGGACCATCCTGACCTGCTTTGGAAGTCTCTTTTGTCTGTTCTTCTACCCTCTCAGTCTTAAACTTGATTATGGTGGGAAGTGGCACATCATGTTGCATTTCCTTCTTAAATGCTTCGCCACTAGCTCCTCTTAATACTATAGGATCGACCCTGAAATCACCTCGCATGGATGTCCTTTGCTTCTTGGGTGGTGACATCAGTGGCGCCGCCCTTCTCTTCCTACTGACCATCATCAGGTGATCACCTGCAGGCTCTTTATTTACTGTCTCTTCTTCAAATGGGATATCCTCTTCTACCTCATGCTATGAGGTTTGGCCTTCCTCCCATACTTCTGTAATTTCTATAGTTGGCCTCAAGATCCTCTATCTTTGGTTTGTCCATTAGAGGTGGTACAAATGAGGTGGATGTATGTCCTGATGTTGATGTACTTGCAGCTGGTATGGCAAGTCTTTTGATTATCACCCCCTTAGGCTCATCTTCAGTTTTCTTTCCTCTAGGGGGACCCTTCCTCTATTTCTGTGTGGGTAACCTCTCTCCATTGGACTTCCTTTTCTCATTGAGGAAGTCATCATATTCCTCATCAGTTAGCTCTTACCTTTTCTTCTTCACATCAACAGTAAGGGCTACACCCCTTTTCTTCAATCTATTTATCTATTCATCTACCCAAGTTTAGGTTAACTACAACACCCCACCTATAAACTAATCCAAGGAAATATCCTCTGGCTGTGTTAGATCAGGGGCTGAGATGGTGTCATTGTAGACCTTTTTGTCTCCATATTCATTTGACATAATTTTTCCATCATCCTTCTTCAGTTGTACTAGCACTGCGATGTAGTCATATGTCCTTATCTGGTTCAAGGTGAGCCTCTAGTATTTTCTTCTTCTCACCTTAGCTTCATCCTCGCAATCTATCCAGAAATCCTCCAAATATTTCTGATGAATAGGTTTTCCAGTTATTTTCTGCATCCTACCATAAGGGTCATAAGATCTAGCCAATGGAAATGGCTACAGATACATCAGTTTCAGACCTCCTATGGCATGCTTTATGCTCTGTGAATCTGAACACATATACTAGCCCATAGACAATGGAAATAGTATTGGAGGTATCTTCTTTTGTGCTTTATATGCCTCCATTATGGTAGACACTTGTCTAAGAAAATCCATCAGGACCACCCCATCAGTAGGGTACGTTGGTAGCATAAGGGGTTGTTCTTCAAATCCTTCTATTCTTATATATGAGAATGTGGCATACTAGATGAACCAGGCCCCATGTCTGTAAACAACTTCCTAAGCCTCCATGCTCAGTCTCTTGGTTCTGTCTTCCTCCATTGTTCTGACTAGATGCATAGAGAATGCATCATTCACTAATCCATAATCCAAGAGGTAGTTCTTTCTCTGTAGCTGAGGATAGTGATCCCATATGTTGGCATCATCTACATCACCACTAGCCTTACCCACTGTAGTCAGGGCATCAAATGTTCCCTTGTAATCACATGAGTACACAACATATGAGGTCATATGGAATGAGCATTCCTGACCTCCTAGGTTCCTCATCTCTTCATCTAATGCATCACTAATGACCTTGGCCCATAATGGCTTGTTATCTGTATAAAGGACCATCTGGATGATTCCAAACATCCAATTCTTAAAATTTCCAGCATGACATTGACCTGTCATCCTACTGAGCAGGGCAATCATGTACTGGTACTCAACATCAAAATCAAACTTATACAAGTGTACAGGCAATTTAGCTGAGGTAGTGTAGGTCTTTCTTTTAGACCTCCACTAATACATCCTCTTCCTTGTACTCTTCTTATTGTTGTTATATTCTATCTCCAGTTTATGTAGATCCACACTAACCACCCTCTTTCCAACTGGCAGATTGAAAGTAGATGTGATGCCTTTAATTAAAAAGTCTGCATATACTCTCCCATGCTTCTCCATGTGCCTGGCCTGAGGGTTATAATTCCTGGCACATTCTCCTACCAGCTTTGGGGTCTCCATGGCATACAAGAATCTGGCAGCATGCCACATTCTTGAAACATATATTACATCTAGAAGGGTATTGTCCTTATCATGATCTATTCTGGTTGACCATACTGCTAGGTTTGTATCTCCTTGGTGAGTGTCTCCAATGATGCCATACTTGAATTGTACCCCCTCAGGCTGAACAAACATGGGCTTAAGAAATTCTACATCAAACCTGTTCTACCTAAGATCTGCCATGGAATCCTGCAATAAACATGCCTTGTCTTACCATACGACATCCATATGCATTCATACAACATTATATATCTCTACGGCATCATGCATACTCTATTCATTACTCTTTACTTCATCATGATGTGCACACTTATAGATTCAAACCACAAGAAAGAACATACTACCTAAACATGCAAATAGTGAGAACAGGAGGGTTTTCAATTACTTACCTGATAGCGTTTTCCTCCTGGGTTAGATGGGTGATTACAGAGAAGGGCTGCAAATGCTGATGATCACCCATTCCATTACACTGGAAGATCTAGTACATTCACAGGTAGCTTGTATGAGGGTTTGACTTCTCTACTCTGTAATTTCTTGTTTTTTCGCAAGGTAAATGAAAATAACCTTGGAAAGTTACCTTTAAATGCATCTGTAGGGCAAATTAGGGTAAAACTATGTTGGGATGGCTTAATCCATCGGTCTTCTATAGAGAATCCATGGATGATGCCATGTGTTTGAATTGTATTCGCAATTGGCGAGAATCCATCTACAGCATTTAAGTCCATTTAATGTTAGGAAACAAGGGGAGGGGGTGATCTCTGAAAGATCAGGTGATGTTCAAAATATGACCCCCCTAGATAAAATGACCTTCCACCTTTGAGCGGAAAAATTAGTGCAAAAGAATTAGGTGATGTGATCAACATTGACCACATATAAATCAAGTCATGAATTTAAGATCATGGGATGTTTAAAATATGACCCCTCAACTAAAATGATTGCCCTTTGGAAAAAAATTAGGATGATGTCAACATGTCAATGACTTTGTTTAAGCGTTGTGTTGTAATGACGTCTACGTCATGTTATTAAATATGGTGGGCATCGGATATATACCTCCGTAGAGTAAAATAGAATGATGACTTCATCATCAGGGTGATATTCTTTGTTCATTGGGTTTAGATGACCTCATCGTCATATTGGTATAGGGTGATATTTTGCAAAGAGGGTGATATTCGAAAGATGACGAATATTAAAAATATGAACCCCCGCAAAATATACGAAGTTGTTTGACGGGCAGATAACAGCTATCACGTAAAATTGATGTCTGGACCTCGCGAACCAAGTGATTATCGTGTGATAAACCTATACCGGGGTGATCTTATATAATATGATAGATGTTTGAAATATGACCCCCCTCCTTGGAATATCAGGTTTGACCGAAACTTTGACTTAACATAACTTTCTCCCCTTAGAGAATTTTAGGGTGATCCAAAAGGCAAACCTGCTTGGAATTTTGTATATTTTCCAACCATGAGGTTAATGATATGAAATAATGACTTTGACAAATGACCTCATCATGGTGACCTATCTACCCCCTACAGGGCTACTTGCATGACTAATTTTACCAGACTGCCCAAAGTAGAAAAACAACAAGCCAAAGCAGCAAACAAGTTGGGTCCCTGTTTTGTCAAGTCAAAATGGGGTGTGTTGTGTAACCACACAACAATGATCCAAATATATATTTCAATAGAAGTTTTGTATTGTCTTCCTATTAAATCATGTACTATGATCAACTATTAATTAAGACTATTTTTATTAGGAAACTTTAAATGGAAAAAAATAGAGCATCTCATGCTAGGACTATTCATGCCTGGAGGGTAGAGCCTAATGAGAAATAAGAAGCACAAATAAATAATAATGCTAGAATAGAATCCATAATTAACATATTAACTAATCAAAGAGATAGGATAAATACTTTGTAGCAAACTATTAATGAACATAGGGAAGGAAATAAATATTAAAAAAATTAATCGAACTAGATTTTCAAAACTTGGAAAATTTGAACAATTTAGAGGAAAAGTTTTTGGTAAATTACAATCCAATTGAAAATGAAAAGAATACAGTTGCACCTAGACATGACCTAACAATTATAGAACTAATAAAAAATCTAAAAAAGATCACACATCCAAAGTTTGATGGAAAATAGTTAGATGAAGGAACAGAGAATTGGCTAACTGAAATGGAGAAATATTATGAGCTATAATATTATACTTAATCTATCAAGGCATTGTGCAAAGCTTATCAATTAATTAGAGAATCTACAAATTGGTGGATAAAACTAAAATAACATAATGGCTATGCCAAGGATAATATAACCTAAGAATAGTTTGTTCTACACTTTCATAAAAGATGGTTACCACAATTATTTCTTGATGAACAAATGACAAAATTCTACAACCTTAGACAAGATTCCTTTTCATTCCAATAATATTGGGATATATTTCCAAAATTATTGAAATACATCCTAATGTATTAGAAATGTGAGAGGTCTCAAACAAGAATTTCTATTAGGATTAAATACTAATGTTGGTGTAGAGATAGATATGCATGGTCCTAAAAATATGAATGAAGTAATAGAAAAATATTTGAAATAGGAAAGAAAGTATCAAGACAAAAGTTTAATACTAGAAACAAGAATTTTCCATTTAGAAGGAAATAAGATTTTAGGGTAAACCAAAACTTGAATAAGAACTGTAATGGGTGGAATTTGGATGTTTGGTTTTTGGTAGTTTTGTATGTGTATCCTCCTTTCACCAATTACATTCAAGGACCTAGGGCCAAGTGTCCATGCACTATCAAACCCTAGATCACTATGAGATGTAGGGAAACATGGATTTGTATGATTTGATTGTCAATTATACTCACTTATTCTTAATTATACAATAAAACCCTAATTATACAAATACGACAGCAAATGGACAAATATCAGGAAATGCTGCTATAGAAAGATGTAAAATGACATATAACTGTGCACCTATTTTCAGGGTTCGGAAGCAGAATAGTTAGGGACTAACGAGTGGGTGCCCAAGTCTAATGCCTAGGTTTTTGTCAGGATCTAGAAGCTCAGTCTGTAACCTATTCCTGCTGCACCAGAGAATTTCCCATCACAGAATCCATAGGACTAAAGAGCAGGTGTCCAAGTCTGCGGTGTTGTTTTCAACTCTGATCTGCAAATCTGACACTCTGTAATGCCCTCCTACAACTCCACTTTTCTTGTATCTTTAACCTGTAACCTGCAATCATAAAAAATTTGGGAGGGGGTTGTGGTGTTTAGAGGCTTGCCTCAATCAAGCCCTGAAGAGACATTCAAGTCTTCCGAACACTGTTGTCAGATAGAGAGTGCATGCCCTTGGAGGCAGAGGAAAAAACCAAATGATAAATGCTCAAAAAAAATGATGTCACCTTGTAGTGAAGATCTCATGGGAGGAAGAATCTCTTCATGCCATGAGGAGATGATTGCTCAAATCTACAAATACATACACATAAACAACACAAATCTGCATTTGCAACACAATGAAAGCCTTGAATCACCTTTAGGATGCCAAAAGATCACAATAATCATCTAGTTGAAATCTAGTTTACAAATTAATGCGTAAGCATGCTTATATATGAAACTACAAATACTCTCGCCAAGAATTTTGTAATTCAAAATTACCGTGTTGACATAGGACCTAAATAATGATCACAAGCCAACACTAAAAATTTGGGACTGACCCAAAATAGGGAAGGACTAGGGTGCGGACACCCAAGTCCTCCCCCCTATTTTGGTTAGGGTTAGGTTCAAGGGATCCTCCTAGGTCCCATTTGTCATGAAACTTAGGGATCATTTCATCGGGATGTCAAAATACGATGCAAGATGTCCTAAATGCAACTAAAAGACCCGAGAGCTAAACCTTAGGAGGGAAAAGCCCCCAAGGGGACATTTTCCAACGTTACATTTAGCCCCCACTTTAATGTATGTATAAATGCAAGGCCAATACATGCATTAAAGTATGGTCAACAAACACAATAAACATGCCAAGCACGGAGAAGACACGCCAGACACATTGAAGATAATGACAGGCACACAAAACATGGAAACGACTATTACAACCATGCAAAACATGAAGAATACAATAGATGCATAGAAGACAGTTAATTCATAGAATACAGGAATGATTTCTTTTCTTTTTCTTTTTCTCATATATATGAAATGCAAATGCAAGTATAGGAAAGTAAATACACCTCCCATAATACAAGAAGCACTCATCGCGCTGGTCTTTAAACTGCATATATGGGGCAACACACAAGTAAGACATGCCAAACCTCCCAAATTGCAGGAAGCACTCATCAAGCTAGTCTTTAGATTGCATATGGGCAACAGAAACGTCAAAAAAATCAAGCACGACAAACATGCACACTTTGAAGACACAGAGAAAACATAGCAGACAAGCGATGGAGTGTTCCTATTTCTAGGCTCATCACTATCTCAGGCACATTACAAGCACACACCGATGATTGGGATTCACCACAACAATTGCCAAAGATATGCTTAAGGGTTGAGTTAGTCACAGAACCGCTCCCTATCTCCACAGATGACTTTTGAAAATGATAGGATGGGCACTCTCCGCAAGAGATACACCACCCCCACCTCTGTAGAGGACTTAAGATGATTGATTGATTGATTAAAAACAAACTCAGAGTGCAGGAGAGACTCATCGCCACCAGTCTTTAAACTACACTTGAGGACAAGCACATTGCTAACATCTACAATAGATAGCTTACCTTATATATGCCCCCACCTTAAGGTGGTTGATATCAAGTATCAATATCAATCATGTTAAGGTAGGAAGAAAACACACAAGGGAACACAGACTTTCACAAATCCCATGCCCCTTGGAGGTGACATGTACTTTACGATCGTCAAATGTTCCCACAAACACATCCTTGCAAGAAACATGTTAGTGTCTACATAATCATGATAAACAACATCAATGCATATGATTAACCACACAAAGAGCCAACGTTATACTACGAATTTAGAGATCAAGGATAACCGTGGGGCTATATCACGAAAATCTCTGAATCAAGTGTCACCAAGGTGAGATTCAAAGACAAACAGATTGCATGGAGCAGCAATATTGTTAAGGTTTGTAAGTGAGATAAAAGATCATCAAAATCACTATGTAGAAAGCATGGAGTGCTTCTACTAGCCAAGCATTGGATAATATATACAACCCCATCGTCATATTAGGAACTAAGTCCAATTTTTTATTTCTTGCTAAAGGGACGCTAGGTCCACATTAGTATAAATGTTTTTCGTCATCCACCCACTAGATAGAAACACTAGAGGAAGGGAAACAATAATTAAGAGAGGAGAAACAAGTGTCTTAGGGACAGTCACATAAGAGGGTGCCCCCAAGTCACCAACTACAACACTATGTCCGTAAGACAACACACAACAATGAAATCAGAGAGAGGCAATATAGAAGAATGATGATACAAATAGAAGGTCACAACAGAGGCAGTCTCCTCATATCTCGGACCTTACAAGAGAATTGGGGGTCATCCCAGGAGGCCTAAACAACACATAACACATCACAGGGGAAGCACATCATGAGAGATATAAAGGGTTAGAAATACTTACCTGTAGGGTCTTCGTGCTAGGTCTCATCATCAAGTAAATCATTGTCATCCTCCCACTCCCAAATTTTAGAGGAAAATGGGACATAAGGTACCATAGCCCAACTCTTGTCTTTGTCTTTAGATTGTTCATTGTTAGGATTATCTTTGTTTGGTTCAATATTTGGATCAATGTTTTCTTGTTGAGATGCAAGGTTTATGGCATAATCTTGTCTTCTTGTCCTTATTTCTCTTGCTTTTATATTTCTCTTTCTCTTACCACTTATCTCTTGTAAGATAGGGCTCTGCTCTTTTATGTGTTTTTGTGTTTTAGAAGAGGAAGCACTAGGATCAAATCTCATTTGTCGATGTGGAATGCTTTGTTGTCAACAATTACCTCCTGATCCTTGTAAGGATTGCAGGGGAGGAACCTCAGCATAGGGGCCTTGTCCTTTTGGTCTAGGGTTCTCTTCAAATGCGGGTTGCTTGTCTTTTGTTGTTTCTTGCATAGATAGACCGGCCATTGGATGTAATAGTTTTGCTTTGTAATTTCTATAGCTCAAGAAGCTAAAGTCTATTCGTGGCTCCAATTTCTTTTCAAATTTATCCCAAAAGTAATCTAGTGTACAATGTTTTCTTGTAACCAAAGGTTTATACTTATTGCAAAGGATAGTAATTATATGTCCATCAAAAGGAAATTTTAGACAATTATGAATTGTTGAAGGGACAACTTTCATAGCCTTTAACCAAGGGTGTCCCAATTTAATGTGAAAGAGGTCAGAAACAAGGACAACATAAAACCATTGCTCTACATGTTTCTCAAATATAGTTACCAACAATGATATTTTACCTAAAGGATTTACAAATGTTCCCTTATGTGTTTTAATCATCATGCCTGAAAGGTCATAAGATCCTTGCATCAAGTTATGTAAATAGAGGAACTATTCCATGGAAACATTAGTCATGTAATTAGGATCAATAAGTGTTCCATCTACAGGGCTTCCCATTATTTTCATAGTGATGTAAAGAGGTCCTTCAGTGTCTCTAGTTGTTCTATCATTAGGTGTAAACACAATTTCAAGTTCAGGGACTTTTCACTTCATGTAAGGCCTAGGAGGGAACATATTATTATTGTTGTGATTAGAATCCATGTGTATATGCTCAAATTAATGCAAGATCATATTTTAAGGTTTTCCAAAAGTATGCAAAAGACAAGTGCAAAAAAATGACCTAAAATGCTTGATTTTTTGTACTTTTTCAATGCACATAAGTGAAAAGAAAGATGTTGTAAGGAAATTGATCAGGGGAAGAAAATTATATGTCTAATATTAGTCCAATACAGTAATAATTTCTATCACAACACACTCTTGGTGCAAATCTAAGATGATGACTAGTCCAAATCTAGGTAAAAATACACTAAAATATGTGAATTTTCACCAAATCTCAATGCAAAAGAACATGACAAAGGGTGTTGTGAGGAAATTGATGATGGATAGAAAATTATATCAGTAATAAAAACCACCTAATGCCAAAAAATCTGTCACAACACACTTATAGTGCCACTCAAGATCAAACCCTAGTGAAAATATAGTAAAAATAGGCAATTTTTTTAAAAAAATTCAACTCCAAGACCTAGCAAAAGGGGTGTTGTAATAAATTTTATGAGGTGAAGAAAATAATAGAAATTATATAAGTCACCTACAATCATAATATATTTTACAAAACACTTGGGGTGCAATCTAGGTCAAACCCTAGGGCAAATATAGTAAAAAAATCTAATTTTTCACCAAATTTTCAATTCAAGAGCCCAATAAAAAGGTGTTGTGAAGATTTTTAGGAGGGGTAGAAAATAACAACCATGATAAAATAAAATTAGTGCAAAATAATTCTTCACAACATGCCTGTGGTGCAAAATTAGAGAGTCGATAAGGCCAAATTTAGTGAAAATCAAGGTTTTTCAAGCCCTAGGTTTGAATTCTTGATGTAAAATGCTATATGAATGTCTTGTAATCTATTTTATGATGAAACTTAAGTCCACTCAGATCTGAAAATAATTTTCAAACCCCACCATGCAAAATGCAAGTGCAAATCTAAGGAAAAATCAATGAAAATGCTAGTTTTTGTTGAAATTTTCTATGTAAAAATGCACAATTTTGAGATCTAAATACAAATTTACACTAAAATGCAACACTAAAGCCAAATGAAAATTTGAATGAGTGTATAATATCAGTAGAAAATTCTGAAACAATATTTTTCCTACAAACCCTAGATTTTGGAATTACTAGGTTATATGAAAAATTCACAATTTTCAACAAAACCCTAGCAATTTTATGATGAAAATGCAATGTAAGCTATTGAATTTTTGTAAATTTCTGCAATTTTACTCAGATCTAATGAAAAAATCATAATTTGATGAAATTTAAATTAATTGATACAACATGCAAACCCTAGAATGTAATTTTTTTTAAATTTTCCAATTTTTTAATTTTTTTGTAAGTTTTCCAATGCAATAAGATGAATGATAATATGAATGAATGAAATTAATGTAAATCTAAAGCAAAACACTCAGCAAGGTGCAAACTAGTTCAATAACATGGGCTCACCAAAATGTAATGGTGGAATTTAGATGTTTAGTTTTTGGTAGTTTTGTATGTGTATCCTCCTTTCACCAATTACATTCAAGGACCTAGGGCCAAGTGGCCATGCACTATCAAACCCTAGATCACTATGAGATGTAGCGAAACTTGGATTTGTATGATTTGATTGTCAATTATGCTCACTTATTCTCAATTATACATCAAAACCCTAATTATGCAAATATGACAACAAACAGACAAATATTGGGAAATGCTGCTACAGAAAGATGTAAAATGATAGATAACTATGCACCTGTTTTCAAGGTTCAGAAGTAGAATAGTCGAGGACTAATGAGCAGATGCCCAAGTCCAGTGCCTAGGTTTTTTTCAGGATCTGGAAGCTTAGTCTATAACCTGTTCCTATTGCACTAGATATTTTCCCATCACAGAATCCAGAGGACTAAAGAGTGGGCACCCAAGTCCAGGGTGTTGTTTTCAACTCTGATCTGCAAATCTAACACTCTGTAATGCCCTACTACAACTCCACTTTTCCTATATCTTCAACCTATAACCTGCAATCGCAAAAACTTTGGGAGGGGGTTGTGGTGTTTAGAGGCTTACCTCAATCAAGCCCCAAAGAGACATTCAAGTCTTTTGAACACTGTTGTCAGATAGAGAGTGCATGCCCTTGGAGGTAGAGGGAAAAACCAAATGATAAATTCTCAAAAACATAAATGATGTCACCTTGTAGTGAAGATCTCATGGGAGGAAGAAGCTCTTCATGCCATGAGGAGATGATTGCTCAAATTTGCAAATACAAACACATATACAACACAAATCTGCTCTTGCAACACAATGAAAGCCTTGAATCACCTTTAGGAAGCCAAAAGATCACAATAATCATCTAGTTGAAATCTAGTTTACAAATGAATGCCTAAACATGCTTATATATGCAACTACAAACACTCCCACCTAGAATTTTGTAATTCAAACTTACCGTGTCAGCATAGGACCTAAATGATGGTCACAAGCTGACACTAAAAATTTAGGACTGACCCAAAATAGGGCAAGACTAGGGCACAGGTGCCCAAGTCCTTCCCCCTATTTTGGTTAGGGTTAGGTTCAAGGGACCCCCCTAGGTCCCATTTGTCATAAAACTTAGGGATCATTTCATCGGGATGTCAAAATATGATGTAAGATGTCCTAAATGCGACTAAAAGACCCGAGAGCTAAACCTTAGGAGGGAAAAGTCCCCAAGGGGACATTTTCTGACATTACAAGAACAAAAAGATAGACACTTAAGAAATAATTTGTAAATCAAAATCTAAGAAATGTTTAAAGAGGAAATAATAGTAGGGGGTAATAACTAGAACAATCCAAAAGGCAATGATAGACCAACATTTCCACCATGATCCAATGAAACAAGAAATGTTCCTCTAAGGAATACAATACCATGAGGACCACCAAGTGGGTGTTTTATGTGTGGAACAATTCACTATGCTAGAGACTAATTTTGGATGCAAGGTTAGATCAAGGCAAATGAACCCCAACATGCACCTCCATGAAAAATATATGCAGTAGTAAGAAATCATTAGACCTAGTTGCAAAATGTACCTATTGAGAATACAGGTATAATTTTTGGACTACCCATTACTATCCTAATAGACATAGGATCATTATAATATTTTCTTTCTCTAGAATTTATAAATGAATGTCCTTAAAATTTATTCATATGGAAATATCATGGATAGTCTAGTATGGGGACAAGGCTATTAGAAAAGTAAGTAAATGTTTCTTAAACACCACTGTGATGGATAAAAATTTGAATGCAAAGACCAATGAAAGAAACTAAATTAACACAATTATACCTTCCCTTGCACACAAATCCAGCCTCATTGATTGAGCCAATTGGAGTGCACCCAAATCCAATATATTTGCTCCTTGCTATGTGAATATTATGTGGATTGCTCGAACTCAAGTAGCATAACCTTAATCTCCCAAGTTGATGTACTTTCAACAACATAAGTGTACCAAGATGAGAGATGACCAGATTGTGAGAAGGATGTTCAATTTATAGACTTTTAGAAATGCAGATCAATGGTGGAGGATGATCAGAGAGATCAATAGTTGAAATCAATTGAGAGGATGTGAGTAAATGAGAGAGACAATCATCCTTGTACTCTCATGAATTATGGAGGCTAATAGATTTGATTAAGGAGTTAACTGAATTAAATGATTGGTTAACTAGGTTGATTGGGTTATTTAATAAAATTGATTGATTTTTTAATAGAATTGATTGAGGAGTCAATTGCTTTGATTGATCTGTTAACTAATTTGACCAGAGGAAATAATGGTGAGTGACAATAATGGGGAAATTAAATAAATTAATTATTTAATTTCATGTGCACATGGATAAATAAATAAAATATTAAAATTTTATTTATTTGGAGGGAAATGAAATATTTAAATAAATAATTTGAGTTTATTTATTTAAAATGTGGAGGGAAATTGATTTAATTAAATAATTAGAATTATTTAATTAATATGGAGGAATATGATGAAGATAGATGAATTAATTAATTAATATGGAAGAATGGGAATTGGATAATTAAGTTGGAAATGATGTGAATGTGGTGTAGTGATATGAAAAACACGTTGGTGAATTTTAAATGTCTACATTTTGCCCCTCTTTGATACGACATCCCATAAGGTGGTGTCATGTCAGAAAATAGAAAAAGATGCCTCGGGCAGTGATAGGAATGGAGAATACATGATGGAATAGAGAAGGGATATTGGATGCCCCCTCGAAAAAAAATTTAGAAAAAATGAACAGTTTCAAAAAAAAATCGCAAAAGGAAGGGAAGGATACAAAGATAGTGAAATGTAAGGGTAATAGAGGAAAAATGAAAGACTGGGGGAAAATAGGGTGATTCAAGAGGCTTCAGTAAGGCTGTGGATTAAAACTGTTGGCAAGAGACACTGCTTTGGTATGGACTTGTATGTTGTCATTGATGGCAACAAGGCTCAATGATCTTATCACCATGACAGGAAGAGATAACTCCAAAAGGTCACATTGGAATTCAAGTCTGGTTGACAAATCCGATTGGTAGAAGTGGCTAAGTATGGGTATCTATAAAGTAAAAGATAGTCAGTGGGTCAGTGTGCTTCCGCAGATGATGATATGGTAATACAGTTCAGGTATGATGTTAGGAATTGTTTGGTGGTGTCATGCTCAAGAGATTAAGCCCTGACTTCCTCTGAAAGTCATTTGGAAGAATTATCTAAGTCCGGGTGAACAGAGGTATAGCAGAGACAGTGAACACGACACAGTGTAATGGTCCGCATTCCTCCACAAGTGTTTATTTTGTTATGCAGTCTTAAGGTGTTGTAAACACTTATATGAAGTGTCTAATTCTAGAGTTGTGAGATCTTAAGTCAACCAGAAAGATAATTACAAGCTACTGAGTATCGGTACAATGTCTTACAGAGTTTGATAGAGACAATGTCTAAGTTGTAATGGTCCACATTTCTTCGTAAGATGATATCACGCCTTGCAGTTCTGAGGGTAAGAGTGGGAATGTGTAAAGATTCCTTGATATGATTTTGGAAGTGTTTTGTGATCCACTGTAAAATTGTAAGTCTACAAATGAACCTGTTAAGCATGCTCTTAAACAATAGGCTGACTAATATGATAAATCATTATACGGAGAAGAGATAGTGTGTGAAGGATGTATTTAAGTGATTGAATGATTAGAGATAACCTATTTGAACATTTTTTGGCAAAGATTTGGGTCTGCATAACATATAGTGAATTGGATTGAGCCGACAAGCTACACTTTTCTATGTACACGTTTCACTTCTTGGATGCCGACTTGATTGTGGATCAAATCATGATGCGGATATAAAAGAGCGATGAATTTCAGTTGACAAGAAGAGTGGGTGTGTGGATTGATGTGAATATGTGAATAGCAGAGCAGTGACACAGATAAGTGATAATGAAGACTTGGGATTCAGAATTCAGTTGTTGTACCTTGGCATATAGACAGATGCTTATGCAGTACTCCCTTTCATATATTATTTGATTTGTATTTGGTAGTGAGCCTTTCTTCATCAAGGTAGTGAGCCTAGCAGTGAGCCTCCATTAGGGTTTAACAACCCTTATTGTAATCTTACTAGGTTTAGAGTTGAGATAGTGAGCCTGCTAGACCTAGTTGTAATTCATGGCACTGAGCCAGCATGTTCTAGGCTCGTGGAGTGACCAAGACTAAACATCATTATTTGTAAATATTTCAATATTTATTTGAGATCTAATCCTTTCAATGGTTTTTCCCACTTTAGGTTTTCCATGTAAAAATCTTGGTGTCCATGTGTCATGTTTTTATGGTTGTTGTTCATATGCATGTTGTGCCTTTGTTTAATTAATTTTGGAAAATGGTTGAAAGTTAAAGTGCATCAAAAGATTTTTAGAACACTGATTCACGCCCTCCCTCTTAATGTTCCTAACTTTCAACAATTGGTATCAGAGCAAGGTTCCTTAGAAAAAGTCTAACAGGTTAAGGAAGACCTAGGATAGTATGATCATGGTAGCAAGAAGATTTGGAAATTATGAAAGCAACAAAAAACTAGAAGCAACTCTTATGGATCTTGAAAATTCTAAAGTAGAAGTCAGGGATCTGAAAGAAAATTTGCAACAAGATGATGAATGCATCTCAAAGCTAAAAGAGCAAGTCAAGAAATTCAAAGACAAATACAAAGAAGTTAATGATCAATTGATATCAGCAAATGAAGCCCTGAATGAATTGGAAGAAGAAGTTATAGAAAGAACAAGAGCAGAAGATGGTCTGAATTTAATTGTGAAGAATAGATTAGAAGATTGTGCCAAACTTGAAAAATAAATTGTAAGTCTAAAAATAGATCTGGAAAAGGCTAGAAGCTTTGAAGAAAAATTTAAGATAAGTACTACAAAGCTTGATGAAATGATTGCTAGCTAGAAGAGTGCTGATGACAAGCAAGGTTTAGGATTTGAGAAAGGAGAAAGTTCAAAATCTAGTCAAATAAACAATGAGTCAAGGAAAAATGAAGGATACCAATTCAAGAATCAAAGAAGAAGACCTTCGGTCAAATAGCCAAATGCTCAAAGGTACCCATCCTTCAATGATCACTATTATAAATGCAATAAGTATGGTTATAGGGCTACTTAGTGTAGAAGTAGAATGAGTCAAAATGTTCCATCTTTCTTTGGTAAATGTTTCAATTGCAAGAAGATTGGTCATAAAGAAAATGAGTGCAGAAGTATGTCAAGAAATATGCCAAACTATTCTAGGAATGGTCAATTCTTCAATGGCAAGTGTTCCACATGCAATAGATTTGGACACATGGCTAATCATTGCAGATCAAGGATGAATTCATTCAGAGGAAGAAGTCAAGGATAAGGAAACATTGTATGCCCCAATTGCAACACATTTGGACATGTTGCAAGATTCTGTAGAAGCAAGAATATGAAGAGAAATTATTATGTTAAAGAAAGAAAAATAGAGCGGAGGAATGATAAGGGAAAAGAAAAGGTTGATCGAATGAAAACCAAGAATAAGATGAATATGATCTAGATTAAAAATAATGTAAATGAGGTTAAGTATGGATCCATACCAGCATCTGATGTAGACACTTCCTCCAAGAAGTAAATTAAGAGCTCTGGCTCAGGGGGCCAATGTTGAAAATCTAAATCCCCCAGCCAAAAAGTGGGTGCCAGAATCTGGCATGAAAAGTGCATGATGAAATCTGATACGACACATCTCTCAAAAGAAAATCTAGAAGAAAAAGGGTCAATGCGGCATATTGCAGAGCAATCCTAATTGATTGTATTCTACAGTAAAAGGATTTAACAACTTTTTGGGACTGAGCATTTATGACAACTTAGATTAAGTCATGTGAAGGATAAAAGGGAAATTGTTTGGTATCAAAATCACTTTGCACTCGAAGCTATCAAGTATTCAGAGAGATTGGAGCAGACTTTTAGCAATGACAACCAAGATTTGAAGCGCTTGAAGTATTTCGAAGAAAAGGAAACCCTAACTCAGTGAAACAAGGTACCCATTGATGAGGAGTACGCAGTGAGAGTGTACAACTAACCAAACTAATCGGTCAGAGTCCAATCTTTTAACTCACTGATCTACTGTCCTTCTTTTGTTATCAGCTAGACATATCCCGTCGGCCACTTCATAACTTCTCACACTGAAGTCTTAGTCACTCCGATGTCACCTCCGAACCACACTAGTCGGCAAGACTTAGTTCATCGGTGAACACTTATGAATTTTGGTTGATGTGCCGATACACTATACTTTGGTGTGACTACTCCTCGTCAGTGAACTCTAACCAAGTTCTGCCGATACGCTGATACAACCCATCGTCAGTGAGCCTTCCTTCATCGGTGAACTCCTTGTTTGTTCTCCCGATCTTCCAATTTCTCACCTCTTGACTTCAACTTTGACTTTAACTTATCAGCAAGATGATTGTTATTGGCCACAGTAGGATTAGCTTCATCGATACGCTAATGGACCATCCATTCTTTGATGTCACTTGTCTCTTGTCACCTCGATATAAATCCTTAGACCACGACTTCCATACGGTGGTTTGAACTCCTCTTCAACCAGACTAACCTTATCGCTCTGAGAGAGAAATATTTTGCCGATGGCCTCGGTCTCACCAAAAATGACTTCAGTAATTCTGTAACTCAAAGATTTGTCTACCCTTCAACTAAACCCTAGCACATGGAGATGCTAGGTAATCTACTATGCGAAATCACCCTATTTAGATCCTCTGCACCGTCAGACACAAAAACAAAACAAGGAACAAAACAAATACTTGTATAGCAAAGCCATTCCACTAATTTTGATAGAAATCGTACTAGTGGAATGCTTCACATCGACATGCTACAACAATGGAATGCATAGAAAGAACTACCCTTTGAACAAAAATATACAATTACACAATATACAGAGAAAAGAAACTCAAATTGACAGAACAGAAAATCTTTATTTCTCCTTAGAACATTACACAATCACTCTTCATGCACACCTTCTCTGATTCTCCTCTTTGATGGTTATTATCAACTCATCATGTCAGTAGTTGGAAAACCAACCAATGCAAACAATTGGAAGACCAACTGATCCAAACTGCTTCAAACCGTCTGACTGCCCTATTTTTGGCACTATGTGACTACAATTTGATAAATGTGTGTGTTAAGTCACTTTGGACTTACAAAATGGGTTCTAGTTCTTAGAGACAAACTGAAAATGAAAAATGCATTGGTCAAATAGACCTTATTACAAAAGAAAACATGATTCTCTAGGTGCTCCTGCACCATACTCCCCAGAAGAAAAATGTCTCAAGTCCTCTTAGAGACCAATTCTTGTACATCTCTGCCTTGCTTTAGAATGTCTTCCTCCAACATCCATGTAGCTTCTGAATCTAGAAGCCCTTGCCACTTAACCAGATGTTCAAAATATGTTTTGTGCCTTATCATCCTGGCTTCTCTGCTTTCCAAAATGTACTCCATTTGTGGCTACTCCCTAGAAGGTAAGTGCTTCATCTAGTCTTCATTTTCCTGGACAGGGTCTTCAGTATTCTCCCCTGTATTAGGACTTATGTACAATGTCAAATCAGCAATGTTGAATATGGGTGAAATGGCAATATCATCAGGAAGCTCAATCTTGCAAGAAATGAAATGAGCCATCTTGCTGAATCGGTCTACCACTACAAACACACTGTCACAACCTGTCCTTGTTTTAGGTAACCCCATCACAAAATCCATACTCAAACATTCCCAAGGCTTGTTGGGTATTAGCAAAGGTTGATACAATCCTGCATTGGTCGAGACTCCTTTTGCTCTTTGGCATACTATGTAACTTTGAACAAATTTTCTAATGTCAAACTGCATTCTTGGCTAGAAATAAAATCTCCTTACTAGATCTAAAGTCTTATTCAACCCAACGTGTCCACCTAAACCACCAATATGTTTTTCCTTCATAATATTATCCCTCATTGAGCATTTAGGGATACACAACTAACATCCTTTCAACAATAGTCCATTCTATAGTGTAAAAGCTAAAAAATCAATATGAAAAGTATTAGCAAATTCATTGCATACCTTGTAGATTTCTCTAAAATCTTGATCTTCTTCATACAATTCTTTGAGTGACTCAACACCCATGCTTTGCGACTGCACTTCTTGGACTGTCAACACCCTCCTGCTGAGAGCATCTGCCACCTTGTTTGTGACTCCTTTCTTATGCTTAATGGTGAAAGTGTATGCTTGTAGACTTTCCACCCATTTCATATGTCTGTGGCTGAGTTTGTCCTGTCCATTCAGAAAACTGAGAGCATGATTATCAGTGTACACAATAAATTCCATGGGAAGCAGGTAATGTCTCCACTTTTTTAGAGCTTATAGCATAGCATACAACTCTAAGTCATAAGAGGAGTATTTCCTCTTGGCTTCATTTAACTTTTCACTAAAGAAGGCTACTGGTCTACCTTCTTGGCTCAACACTGCTCCAATGGCCAGCCCACTTGCATCGCATTCAATTGTAAAAACCTTATTGAAATCAGGTAACACTAAGACAGATAATTTAGCAACTTTCTGTTTTAGACTCTCAAAGCTTCTATCTGCTTCTCACGTCCACACAAACTTCACCTTACAACCACCCTTGATGGTTTCCAACATAGGTGCACAAACATCACTGTAATTCTTAATGAATTTCCTATAGAATGTGGCCAAACCATGGAAACACCTTACCTCCCCTGTTGTCTTACGTGTGGACCAATTCAGAATAGCCTCCACCTTTGAAGGATCCATTTTCAAATCACCTTTGGAAATAACAAAACCCAAGTAGATCAACTCTTGTTTCATGAAGTCACATTTGTCCAAATTTATCAATAGCTTCTAGTCTTGTAGCCTCTTCAAGACTATTTCCAAATGTTTCAAGTGTTCTTCCTTGCTCTTTCTGAACACCAAAATATCATCAAGGTAGACTACCACAAACTTCCCTATGAACTCCTACAGCACCTCATTCATTAGTCTCATAAAAGTGCTAGGGGCATTTGAAAGACCAAAAGGCATCACAAGCCACTCATACAATCCTTCATTGGTTTTGAATGTGGTCTTCCACTCATCCCCTTCTCTTATCCTTATCTGATGGTACCCACTCTTCAAGTCTATTTTAGAGAAATAGGTAGCACCCCCCAAATAGACCATTAGGTCTTCAATTCTAGGAATAGGAAACCTGTATCTGATGGTTATCCTATTTATTTCCCTAGAATTAGTACACAGTCTCCATTTCCCATCTTTCTTTGGTGCCAAAATAGTGGGGACTGTACATGGACTTAAACTCTTCCTTATTAACCCCTTGTCTAAAAGTTCTTGAACCTGCCTGGCTATCTCCTCATTCTGTTGAGGGGTCATCTTATAGGCTGCCTTATTGGGAAGTACAGCTCCAAGTATGAGATCAATCTAATGGATGATATCTCTAATTGGTGGTAGTGAGTCTGGTATATCTACTGCAATTACTTCCTTATAACTCTCAAGTAGTTCTCTGACCTCCCTAGGCCCTACCTCTCTCATATTTTCTCTTTTCTTCTCCTTAGGTTTCACAACCAAAGAAAAACCTACTCCACCTAATTCTTCTAGTATTTCAAGGAATTCCCTTTCTCCTACTAGCATTACACTAGATCCTACACACTGTGGATTTTCCTCAATCAATGACTGTATCCTAGAAGTTACACCATCCTTTTGGAAAGAGTAAGCATTCTTTTCCCCATCATGATGAACCTTTCTGTCAAACTGCCATGGTATGCCCAGTAGAAGATGGAAAGCATCCATTGGAAGGATGTCACACAAAATCTTGTCTCTATACCCCCCAATACTAAATTCTACCCATGCTTGTTCATTTATGACTATATGCTATCCCTTGTTTAACTAACTGACCCTATATGGACAGCTATGGGGTATCTTATCTAATTTCAATTTATCTACTAGTTCCAAAGATATAATATTGTCAATAGAACTAGAGTCAATGATAACTTTACAAACCTTACCTTGGATCTTATAGTTGACTCTAAACAAAGCTCTTCTTTGTGATGGTTCAGTCTACATTGGTTCTTTGAGCAACGTCCTCTTAATCATCAAATTTTCTCCCATCTCTGATGTCAAATTCACTTCAGGAGATGTCACACTCCTTGCATCCTCTTGAATCAAAGTGGTTCTCTTCTCACCACCATGAGAAGTTGAGGCCTTCTCTAGACATTTGTATGCCGGGTGCCCCATCTGATTGTAGTTATAACATCTCATGTTGGAGAACTTAGATCCTCTACCTAATCCATTTGTCCCACCTCTTCCATTAGGCCTTCTTCCTTGGTAGCTTCCTCTACTACTTGAGTCCCAAACTTACTCTTCTTGGCTAGACTCACCATTAGGCCTCTAGTTAGGACTTCTTCCTCCAAAACTACTTCTACCTCTAAAATTTCTACCACCTCTTCCTCTATCTTTCTATTCACCTTTTCTCTTTAGCTTTTCTTCATCTCTTAATGCTACTTGGAAACATTTTTCCATGGTTTCAGGAGTCAATAAACTTATCTCATCTTGAATATTAAACCTCAGACCATTTAGATACCTTTCTACCTTGGATTTTTCATCCTCCATGTACCCACAATGAAGAGTGTATTTGTAAAACTCCTCGGTGTAAGTAGCTACGTCCATATCTTTTTGCTTGAGGTTTTGCATTTTCTTGTAAATCTGTACCTCGTAGTCAGATGGAAGGAACTGGGACTTGATCTTCTCCAGCATTCTACTCCATGAAGATATCATACTCTTCCCATTCTTTACCCTCTCTCCTTGGGTGTAATTCCACCATGTAAGGGCAGCACCTTTGAGTTTAGTTTTTGCAAACTTAACTCTCTTACTTTCAGGAACTTCCTTGTATTCGAAGTAGTTATTCAGAGCCTCAATCCATTCCATGACTTCGTCAGCATTCCTCTTTCCACTAAACATGGGAATATCTATCTAAGCCTCTAAAGAGTCCTTGCCAATAGCCTTAATGGCTTCTAGGAATTGCTTTTGTTCAGCCGGTATCTCTACCTCTTCTTGTTCCTCTTCTTCTTCCTCTCCATCAGATTCATCATCTGATTTCTTTCCTATCTTCAGTGCCTTCAACTCAGCCTGGAGTGTTTCCTTGACTCTAATTTTGATCATCTCTTCCATCTCTTAGAACTTCTTAATCACTTCTGTTGTCATCCCCTTTGGAGGTATGATGCTAGCCTCTCCTTCACTCTCCTCTGCTGGCATATACTATTCATAGACAACACCCAAATGCCAACACTCCTACAAATCTTCAATTTGACTTGCCACCCAAATCTTTTTAGGCTCTGATACCAATATGATGAGGAGTATACAATGAGAGTGCACAACTAACCAAACTGATCAGTCAGAGTCCAATCTTCTAACTCACCGATCTACTATCCTTCTTTTGTTATCGGCCAGACATATCCCATCAGCCACTTTATAACTTCTCACACCAAAGTCTTAGTCACTCCGATGTCACCTCTGAACCACACTCATCGGCAAGACTTAGTTCATCGGCGAACACTTATGAACATTGGATGATGTGCCGATACACTATACTTCAGCGTGACTATTCCCCGTCGGTAAACTTTAACCAAGGTCTACCAATATGCCGATACAACCCGTCGTCAGTGAGACTTCCTTCGTCGGCAAACTCCTTGTTTGCTCTCTTGATCTACCAATGACTCACCTCTTAACATTGATTTTGACTTTTTCTTATCGGAAAGATGATTTCTATCGGCCACGGTAGGATTAGCTTCGCCAATACGCTAATGGACCATCCATTCTTCGGTGTCACTTGTCTCCTGTCACCCTGATATAAATCCTTAGACCACAACTTCCATACAGTGGTTTGAACCCCTCTTCGGCCAGACTAACCTTATCGCTCCGAGAGAGAAATATTTTTCTGATGGCCTTGGTCTCACCAAAAAATGACTTCAATAATTCTGCAACTTGATGATTCGTCTACCCTTCAACTGAACCCTAGTGCATGGAGATGCTAGGTGATCTACTGTGCGAAATCACCCTGTTTGGATCCTCTACACCGTCGGATAGAAAAACAAAACAAGGAACAAAACAAATACTTGTACAGCGAAGCCATTCTACTAATTTTGATAGAAATTGTACCAATGGAATGCTTCACATCGACATGCTACAACAATGGAAAACATAGAAAGAACTAGCCTTCGAACATAACTATACAGTTACACAATATACAGAGAAATGAAACTCAAATTGACGAAACAGAAAATCTTTATTTCTCCTTAGAACATTACATAATCACTCTTCATGCACACCTTCTCCAATTCTCCTCTTCTATGGTTATTATCAACTCATCCTGCCAGCAGTTGGAAAACCAACCGATGCAAATAGTTGAAAGACCAACTGATCCAAACTGCTTCAAATTGTTTGACTGCCCTATTTTTGGCACTATGTGATTACAATTTGACAAATGTGTGTGTTAAGTCACTTTGGACTTACAAAATGGGTTCTAGGTCTTAGAGACAAACTGAAAATGAAAAATGCATTGGTCAAATAGACCTTATTACAAAAGAAAACATGATTTTCTAGGTGCTCCTGCACCACCCATCTAGCTATGAATTTATTGGAAAGAAATGAAAAATCCTTTAGTTGTTGATATATTTGAGTGTCCATGACCCAAATTCAAGAAACATCCTCACAAAACAACTGAAATTGATCAAATGGGTGCTTTCTTGAGTATACAAAATAGAGTTTTATATGTGGAAGATGTTAGGGCATATATTCATTTAGCCCTAGATGAGCACAGTGATAGTAGATTCACATACTTATATCCAAATCATTTAAGTGATGATCACTTCCACCTAAAAGAAGAATACAAAATCCTGGAAGAAAAGAAATTCATCCAATATATAGTGCTTCCTGCATTTGTTGAGGATGAATGGCTTTGATATGTGCTAAGTAGGATCCATGATGAGTTCATGTGGTTGGGGAAGGGACAACCTTGTAAGATAAAAAAGGATGTAATTCAGGCAGTCACTAGACTAAACTCCACTAGAGGTGTGCCATTATTGAAAACAGTCAAGATTCAAATGGTTACAGATGCCACTAGAGCCAAATTTGACAAAAGAGCAATGACAACAAATGATATTATTGATCTTGCGGCAAAGTTTGCTTTAATGGTCATAGGGTACAAGATTTAATTCACAAGAAGAGAAATTTCTATCTTTGGTATGGCCATTTACACAGTATACCAAATGATTAAGGAGAATGCGGATTATGACTTGTGTGAGCTGTTGAGAACTCAATTAATGGACAACCAAAAAAAGTTTAAGGAAAGCAAGAACTATCCCTTCAAATTTGGTATGCTTATTATCTATTTATTCTTCTATTTTCTAAATGAGTTCCATAATCACAAGGGCTTGATTTCATTAAGTAATCAACTAGTAGTTGTTCAAATAAGAAACTGCCTTAGCAATCTAAGTAGTCACAATGAGCAAAAAGTAGCTCTATGGGGGGTTTTCAAGAACTTTCAAAACATGATGCAGTTAAGGGAAAGAATACCTACGGAAATTGTTGAGAAATACAAAGATACCATTTGTTTCATGGTCACCAAGGACCAATGTTTAATGGAGGTTGTTGAGCCCAAAATAGTTTGGATCATGCCCATGGGGTATGAAGTGGATGGTCAAGTATTGGACAGATATGCTGAACATATGCTAAGCAAACCTAAGGACACAAAGGAAGAAAGGTTTGGTATATATGAAGAACTATCTATAAAATTGTATGTTAAACTTAGAAAACCAGAATCCACCAGGAAAGTGAGAAGAGAAGAAGAAGAAATTGCTGCAAGGTATGGTATTACCAAAGAACAACTAAAAGAAGTCAAGTAAAAGATAGAGAAAATAAAAGCCTCTAACTCATGTAGATGTAATAAAAACTGTCACAGTTGATGGAAATCTAAAGCCCATGATTGAACTCTATGATGGACATGGTGATGTTGATAAAAGAAGCTTGGAAGGAGCCACTGTGAAATATCTAAACATCTTCAACAGGGCTCTTATTGAGATAATCTCTGATCTCCCTAAAAGCCTAGAAAATATTTTGAATCAGAAAGGAGACTGCTAGAGCTAAGGATATTGAGCTAAGAAAACATGTGATAACTAAATTATGTCTGAAAATTACTCTGGAAGAAGAAGACCTGATCTCCAAGGAGACCAAGGACCAGTTTAGAACAAAAATGAGGATGAATTCATTAATGATGGGTGAGATTGATAAGGTGGTGAAAGAAACAGAGGAAATTATTTTGGAAGCTCTGAAGAAACACAATCTTCCAACCACATGTGTCAATGAAGAGAATGATGTTGCTGATAATTCATCTATTCCAGAAGTAAACTTGGGCCAAGAACTTGATAAAGATGATAGAGTGTCCAAAGAAAAGGAAGCACTTGCTGATGACTCTCAAATGGGACCCTCATTGGCACAACAAACTGAGGATGTTACCAAAAAAGGAAAGATTGAGGAAGAATCAGCCATGGAAAATCCTCCACCAGAACAAAAAGAGGAAACTCCTCCTATACCAAGAGACACTACTGAATCAGTGAAAGAACTATTGGAGAAAAGAAAGCAGGTTTTGGATGAGTTAGAATTCTTACATCATCCAATAAGCTTGGATACAATGTCACTGGCACAGAATCTGAAGTTGGTCATAGTTGTTCAGGCCAAGGCTCAAGAAGAAATGTTGAAGTCTCACATTGAGGACAATGAGCTCATTGTTGAAGCATCCAACATTTTGGAGAAGTTGATACCATCTTATCATAAAGACAACTCCTTGCCTCCAAAAAACCAACTCAAAGGACTTATCAGTTTGGTAAGTAAACATTTTAAATCTTTTGAGAAATTTGCTAAAAGAAAAGATAGAGAAGAGCTCAATGAGAAAAGGTTAGATGAGTTGACAAAGTTGATAGCCCATGATAAGTCTCAGCTAGATAATAAGATACAAAATGTTTAGAGTGCTATTAGAGAAGCTGGTGATGTATATAAATTTTGTCTATCATGGCCAGAAGTTACAAAGAAGACAGAAAAAAAGATCAAGGAATTGGAAGGAAAACTGATGAATACTTCTAAGAATTGTGATCTAGTACATGAATCACCCAGTAACCAAGAAGCTCAAGTCATCAGCATCCACAATGACTTGAATGGTTTAATAAATCAGAGGTATCAAATAAAGAGTAGAATGGGACATCTAAGAAGACTAATCAGTCCCAAATTGGATTTGATGATGGAGCTTGTAGATGAAGCACAGCTTGTTGTACAAACTGTCACATCATCAGAACTGCAAATAGCTGAAACTTTGGTTTTTCTCTTCAATGGACACATTTAGATTTTGGATAATGCCAAGAATGGCTAGGATATTTGGGCACAGATTAAGAACATATTCAATGACATTCTCAAATACAAGAAATATAAAGATGAAGATTGTACTTGTAAATATGTGGCAGAGTACATAAATTTTTTGGAATTTTGACAAATTTTTGGTTCCAGATCACACCCTTTGGCATTGATGTCAAAGGGGGAGAAGAAGATCAATGAACAATGGGGTAAAACATCTTAGGGGGAGAAGGAAAACAAAGTGTATATAGTAAGGGGGACCAGTTAAACATTTTTCACTACTAAGTGTTGCCATCAATGCCAAAGGGGAAGATTGTTGGCAAGAGACATTGCTCCGGTATGGACTTGTATGTTGTCATTGATAGAAAAAAGGCTTAGAGATCTTATCACTATGATAGGAAGAAATAACTCTAGAAGGTCAAATTGGAATTCAGGTCTGGTTGATAAATCTGGTTGGCAGAAGTGGCTAAGTATGGGTATCTACAAAGTAAAAGATAGTCAGTGAGTCAGTGTGCTTCCACAGATGATGATTTGGTAATATGGTTCGAGTATGATGTTAGGAATTGTTTGGTGGTGTCATGCTCCATAGATTAAGCCTCAACTTCCTCTGGAAGTCATTTGGAAGAATTATCTAAGTTCAAGTGAACAAAGGTATAGCAGAGACAGTGAACAGGGCACAGTGTAATGGTCTGCATTCCTCCGCAAGTGAGTATTTTGTTATGTAGTCTTAAGATGTTGTAAACACTTATATGAAGTGTCTAATTCTAGAGTTATGAGATATAAAGTCTACCAAAAAGATAGTTACAAGCTACTAAGTATCGGTACATTGTCTAACAGAGTTTGACAGAGACAGAGTCTAAGTTGTAATGGTTCGTATTTCTCAGCAAGATGATATCATGCCTTGCAATTCTGAGGGTAAGACTAGGAATGTGTAAAGAGTCCTTGATATGATTTTGGAAGTGTTTTGTGAACTGCAGTAAAATTGTAAGTCTACAAATGAACTTGTTAAGCATGCTCTTAAGGAACAGGCTAACTAATATGATAAATCATTGTGTGGAGAAGAGATAGTGTGTGAAGGATGTATTTAAGTGATTGAATAATTAGATATGACCTATTTGAACACATTTGGGCAAAGATTGGGTCCGCATAACATATAGTACATTGGATTGAGCCAACAAGCTACACTTTTCTATGTACACATTTCACTTCTTGGATGTTGACCCAATTATGGATCAAATCATGATGCGGATATATAAGAGCACTGAATTTTGATTGAGAAGAAGAGTGGGTGTGTGTGGATTGATGCAAATACGTAAATAGCAGAGTAGTGACATAGGTAAGTGATAATGAAGACTTGGGATTCAGAATTCAATTGTTGCACCTAGGCATATTGATAGATGTTTATGTAGTGCTCCCTTTCACATACTGTTTGATTTGTATTTGGCAATGAGCCTTTCTTTATCAAGGTAGTGAGCCTCCATTAGGGTTTAAAATCCCTCAGGATTTAACAACCCTTATTTTAATCTTACTAGGTTTAGGGTTGAGGCAATGAGCCTGCTAGACCTAGTTGTACTTCATGGTAGTAAGCCAACATGTTCCAAGCCCGTGGAGTGACCAGGCCTAAACATCATTACTTGTAAAGATTGCAATATATATTTGAGATCTAATCCTCTCTGTGGTTTTTCCCACATTGGGTTTTCCATGTAAAAATCTTGGTGTCCATGTATCATGTTTTTATGGTTGTTGTTCATATGCATGTTGTACCTTTGTTTGATTAATTTTGGAAAATGGTTGAAATTTAAAGTGCATTAAAAGAATTTTAGAACACTGATTCACCCCCCACTCTCAGTGTTTCTGACATTCAACAAAAAACTAGGGCTGGGGACTTATTTCTAGTCATTTACACCACAAGCTTAACAAACCATGTAGAGAACAGAAAAAGAGAGAGACATGGTAGATCAAATAGCTATCCCACATCATCGGCACTGCAGTGAGTACATCAGGTAGTACCATTGACTAACAGGAGTTGGTAGACTGGTGAGTAACTAATCCTAGGGGCTGTCTGGTAGGTTAGGGGGTGGGTAGGGGTCATAAATGTTAGGAAAATGCATGGAAAACCATGAACATGCCTTTAGAAAAGTGCACCTATGGTAAAAACAAAGTGCCTAGGGTTAGGAATGATGCAACCATGGTAAATGAGCGATCGTGGGGAAAATGCGCGCCCACACATGCAGGCGGCATGCTTATGGCAAAAAGTAGCGTGCCTATGTGATAAAGGTTCCTCAAATAGGTGCACTTTTTAGAAAGAGTGGTGCTCCTTTGTATAAAGGTACACTAAGGATGAAAAGAGGCACACCTTTGTGAAAAAGGGTGCCTATGGTAGAAAATAATGCGCTTTTGCATAGAGGCAAAAAGTGGTCAACTAGAGGGGTTTTTGTGAGATGAAAAATTAACTTGGTGAAATATTTTGATGAGTCGAAGCATCCAAAGGTGATCTAGTCACATGTGCGGGGACCTCAGACGATGAGACTATTTCCTCAGTTCACATAGGAGGAGTAGGATTTCTTAGTGGCTATTGGGATGTTGTGGATAGCTAGGATGTTAGAGATTAGAGTACACAGAACAATGATGACAACACTGATTGAGAGATGTCACAACGCGAGGAGTGTGTTTCTCCTCCTAACTGGGGAGATGACAGTGACTTTGGAGGATGTATGGCATATACTAAGGATACCCTTACATGAATCCTTGGTGTGATACAATATGCATTAGAGAGAGTGTTTGGAGATGATGACCTACCTATAGTGGAGACACAATTGAACCTGACACGAGTAGAGATAGACACCCTATTGCCACTATTTATTGCAGGTTTGATTTTATATGTTCTAGTACCTGGGAGGAGGTCTTGACATTTTTCCATTATATGGGGAGATGTCTTGGAGAGGATGATGGATAGAGAGGTGTTTGCATGGGGATTATGTGTGTTGGTCCACTTGTATAAAGACTTGCATCACTATGTATATAGTAGGAGTCAGTACCTAGGATGTGGAGTGGTATTGCTACAAATATGGGCATGGGAGCACATAGCTATGTCGATGCCAGTATGTGACAAGGTGAGGAGTATAGACCATCCATATTACTAGATGTACATGAGAGTCTTGAATTATAGGTGAGTTTGTGACATGGCTTATTGGCAGAGGGTCGTGGATGAGATAGAAACTATGATATGGAGGCCATGGTGAGACTGTGAGGTTTGGCATGAGGATGTAGAGCATCTTTCATATTTATGGCAGAATAGATACACCATGGGGGGGACAAAACACATAGTTGAGAGATATATGCCAAATAGGGTGCTGAGGTAGTTTGGAGAGTGGTAGACAATTCCCTTGCATGAGGTGATCTTTCCTAGAGTACGATGGGATATAGGGACATGGAGAGTAGCCTTGGATCCTGAAGTATCTCTAGTAGACTTTCAGGGGTTATAGCCAATGCCATGGGTTCCTCTAGACAATGATATAGATGATGCAGGGACTACTCCAAAGTTTGACATATGGTGGGCCTTGCACAGACCAATGAGACTCACCATTCCTGACACACAGGTAGGATAGGTTGCATAGAGATGGGTTAGACAAAGAGTGGAGGGAAGCCATGTGGACATCCCAGGAGACAGAGGTAGATATGGAGAGGATAGGGGTTAGGCTAAGGCTGAGGCGGCGATCCCTAGAGATGAGGAGGATCTAGAGACATTGAAAGCATACAGAGATAACCTACAACTAGAGGTGGAGTATCTACAAAGTGTTGTGAAATGGTTGACAGTAGAGAGAGATAGTGCCCTCCTCTAGATCCAAACATTGCAAGGATAGGTACAGGCATTATAGGTGCATGTACAGGCACTGGTTAGGAATGGAGATAGTGATGGGATACTGTAGTAGGTGATGGCAAAGAATGATACACTTAGGGTGGAGAGAGATGTAGCAGTAGCCTTTGCATCACATTTCCAATAGGAGAATGACACAACCCAGGGGATTATAATAGGTGGAGGGAAGCAACAGATGTGGGCTACCATGATGAGAGTGTAGGGTGAGCTAGCAGTAGCCAGACAGAGTGCAGAGTACTATTATACTCTATATAATAGTGTGGTGTCAAAGAGACAAAGAGCATTGACTTTCAGTTCACGGAGAAGATCTAGGACAACTAGGTCAATAAGGTCAGGTCCATCAATGATGGGACCACCACCTCTGAGAGCTACAACAACATAGACTCTACCACTGTCAGGGCCATTAGATAGATTACAGGGACATAGGGACCATGCCCTCCTCCTCCTCAAGAATTAGCCCCACAACCTTCCCCATTGACACATTCAGAGGGAGGCCATTCTACATGAGATGATATGATGATCATGATGTTATGTATTTTTCATTACTGCGGGCTGATAAGTATTTTGTATACACATGCATTGTATTATGGCTAGTTTGTATAATATATATGATGATGTCAATATTTTGATGATATTTATGATTTGTGTTATGGTGCTTTATTGATGATGTCATGATGATATGGTAGTATATTTTGATGTTTACCTGATGATGCAGTGTTATGGATGCATTATGTAATTGATGATTATGCTATGATTAATGGTAATAAATGGATGTATGATGTAAATGGATTAGAATAGATGATGATATATTACTGATGATGATGTATGTAGTGTAGAGAGGATGATTTTATGGTATATGTGATGACTTAATGGTGATGATAGATGATAAAGAAAAGGTTAATGTGAATGGTAAAAATGATAATGAAATCAACAATGATAATGATAATGGTAAAGAAAGTGAATAGAAAAGATAATGATAATAAATAATGGTAAAGGAAATGAAATGGATAAATAAAAATGATAATGAAAATGGATAATGATGATTGATAATGAATTTGGTAATAAAATGAAATGATAATGATAATGAAATGAGAATGGAAATGATAAGAGAAATGACCATAACAATAGGAATGTGATGAAAAGAAAATTAGTATGAATAGAAAGTGACGAAGATTAGGATGAAATGTTTGGGAAGAACATGGCATAGATAGATAGATAGATGTAAGAATGATGGATTTAATGGGAGTAGTTATGCTAACATATGTAGAGAAATCCTTTATTTAATATAGCATATGGATGTTATGCACCAAGGTATAAGGAACTAAGGTGATGATGTATCCAATGCATAGGATATTGACTTTGCAAACAAATAGTTTGAACATATTTCTACTAGACATAATAGAACCTTATTAGATATGTGAATGGAAAATAGTCTTAGCATAGAATAATCTTAATACACATAAGGCCTTTACAAAACCTTAGATGAAAAATATATTGATATGCAAGATGCTAATTCCAACACACACAAGATAAATATTAGCCATAGTAAGACAATAAGATCATCCCACAAACACAATAGATGAAAGCAATGACCATGCCCCAATCCATACTATATCACAAGATACAAAGATATAGAAAGATCAAGGTAGTCTTGAGTAGGTATTAGAAAGGAATAAAAGATAAATCAAAAAGAAATCGACCAACTAATAAAACAAATACACGGCCATCATATTCTCTTGCCAAAGAGGGTACTCATGGTAGATTGGGCCTTATTGCAGGAAGGATATATCTATTAAAGGCTTTGGATTTAAGATTGATGGATTTAATAGATGTGGAAAGTGGTATGTAGGCAAGCACACTGCTTTAGGAGTATTCTTTTGCTTCTCATTTTATAAGTGCTTGAGCTTTCAAAGGATGCATAGTCATTTTCTACTTGAGGTAGTCAAGTTGGGGTGGTAGGTGAATACAATGGATTGTGGTAGACAGATAAAGTGAAATTTTGGATTTATTATGGATTGTGATAGATGAGTGATGTTTATGGAAAGTGAGTGAAAGTGTGGCAATTCCTCTCGAGTCAAAACAAGGATCCATTCCTAGACCTAAGTTAAGGAAACATGCCCCCATTCAGGCAGAGATTTTATTCTAGAGAATGGTGAATGAATCAACTGACTATGGATGATGCTATAGGGTAACAACTGACACAGACAATTTCCAAGCCATGATAGATGGGTATGTGGAAATGCAAAGGTCAATAAATTTATTATGGATGGCTGGGGTTTTATTATGGAATGAGATGGATGGAATGGATGGAAGACTTAGTAGAAGGTGGATGCTGACTCTTACACATAGCACCTATTTGCCATGCTTTTACTATAGTACTTATCCAAGCTGCATGGTTACCAGGTTTTCACCAAAGGAGAAATTCTTTTTGTATTTTTGTATTTTTTTACTTTTTTGTATTTTTCTATTTTTTTTTATTTTTTTGTATTTTTCTGCTAGGGATACTTTGAGGATCTTACATGGAACTTCTTAAGATGAACATTGTTGATGGGTTCATCTAGAGGAATTCCTTTAGGTGTTGATAATGTATAAGCTCTTGATCCATTAACTATTGTAATAACAAAAGGTCCCAACCAGTTAGGCTCAAACTTGCCCTTTTTGTCTCGATCCTGTTGGTTTCTCTGATTTTCCTTAAGAACAAGATCACCTACTTGGAATCATCTTTATTTGATCATCTTGTTATAGTTACAATGAAGGCAGTTTTGATAGACTTGAAGGTGATTTAATGTTGTGAGGCACCTTTCATCTAGTAACTCTAGCTCATTCAATCTAGCAATTTTGTACTCTTCCCCATCAATAAGATGCTACATGGAGACTCGAAGAGATGGGATCTCGACTTCAATAGGTATAATGACTTTAGTGCCATAGACTAAATCATACAGAGTAGCACCGATCAGGATTCTAATACTTGTACGATATGCCCATAAGGCAAGATTGAGCTATAAATTCTAATCACAATCAACTTCATCGACTGTTTCCTTAAGGATTTTGAAGATAATTTTGTTTGAAGCCTCAGCCTGGACATTATTTTGTAGATGGTAAGGAGTGGAGAAGTGATGCTAAATATGGTATTGAGTGCACAAGGCATGAATACTTGGTTCTTAAAAGATTTTCCATTATTAGTTACTATAGAAAGTGGAATACCATACTGGCAAATGATGTAGTGCAAGATAAACTTAGCTATTTGTTTTCCAGTGATGTAGGTCATAGGGATGGCTTCTACCCACTTCATGAAATTCTCAGTGGTAGTGATAATGAACTTATGGCCATTGGAGGATGATGGATGGATTTTACCTACGAGGTCAAGTCCCCACTATGAAAACTATTGAAATGAACCAGACAACTGAGAGGGGGTGAATTAGTTGTCTCAAATCTTTAATTAGTTTTGCACCTTAAAACATTAAACACTTGTCCACCATTTTTTATGATTAAATCATGAAGGCATAAACTTAGACACATAAACACAATTGCAAGATCATACACAAGTGACACTAGATTTGTTTATGTGGAAAACCCTGTTAAGGGAAAAACCACGGTGGATGTTAGTCCACAAGATAAATAAGTTATAATAATACTAAAAATTGGAGGCTCACTGACCAAATTGCTCACTACAAAGAAAGGCTTACTACCAAAGGGATGGCTCACTTCCAAAGTGATGGATCACTACCAAAAGGTTGAACTGAGATAACATCATCTACTCCATGCCAAGGTTCAGTTCCATTAAAGCACAAAACACTTATGCTTTGCTCTACTACCTTACTTCACTTTATCTTCGCATCTTCACTCAAGGATGCATTTTCACAACTCAATTACAAGTATTTATACAATACATCAACCTTATAATGAACATCAAGGTTGGCATCACAAACATCAACCGTTGGAACAATCTCCAAGGTCGGTATTACAAACATCTACAAAATAGGTATTGACCTAATACAAAATTATGCTAAGGAAATGTAGTAAAGATGTATGCAGATCACTCCATGCCTTAGTTGGGACTTAAACACGATCTTCCATGCCATGACATGCTTCTACACTCTTCAATAGATCTCTGCTAACACTAGAATTAACCAAGTCAACTAAGACTGGTTCCACGCTACGTTATTTGGGAATAATCTTCAAACATGATCTCAATTTCTTAACACGGACCAAGGCAAAGGTAGGAACATGATCAGGAGACATCTACAAGGAACATCTGCACAACATCTAACCACTTGAACCATGAGATTTCTTCAACTAGAGCATAAGAAATTGACTATCATCAAATGTCATTATAGAAAGATCACTTGAAGACTACAAAATTATGAACCATTACAATTGTAGGTGCATATCATCATCCTAGACATCACTTTAGAATTTTAGACTAAAATACATACCGGAGCAAAATACTTTCTCCTAGACACTAGAGAATGAACAGAAAAAGCAGGTTTTACTCTAGTGAACTCAACTTCCTTAATTCTTCATACCAAAGGCTCAAACTCAGAATGTAGCATCTTCAGACATGCCTCTAAATATCTTCCAATCCACAGACCAAGATATTCAATCAACAAGAAATGTGGAGCAATCTTTTGCACTGTTCTTTTATCATCAACACACTGTCTTGTCTACAATTTACTGCAACTCACTGTTTCTTCTAGAGGGGAAAACTTTCTCAATGTCCTCAACACATAAGGCTTCTAATCAATTAAAAGATAAGAATACAGTTGACACCAATGACAACATAGATATGTTGACATCAATGACAATACTGATTTGGCACATACTTGCAACAATCTCCCTCTTTGTCATTGATGGCAACATATGATGTGAAAAACTATAACTACCATCAAGACAAGATTCTCCCCCTTTCTCTCTACACATCTGCACTCTTCCTCTCTAATTTTTTCATATGAGTTCTCTCCCCTTTTGACATCAATGGCAAAGGGAACACACTTGCATTCTGCTACTCTGATAGAACCAAACTTTTTCTCTAACATTACTTTTCTTTATTTCTCCCCCTAAATGATGCAATACTTACTAGTCTCATTAGCTACTCCCCCTAAGATGTAGCTACCAAATCATCAATCCAGTTTAAAGAATGAAACTATAAGCACCATCGGATTGATGCACTTCTATGTGCCTTAGTTTAGAGCAAGATGGGTGATGACCTCTAACTTTTCTCTGAGATACTCAAAAGTATCCTTAGGCAAGGGCTTAGTGAAAATGTTTGCAATCTGATCTTTTGTAGATACATACTCAAACTTGACTTCATTCTCTACCACCTTTTCTCTTAGAAAGTGATATCTTATGGATATATATTTTGTCGTTGAATGCATCACCAGATTATTGGATATGTTTATGGCACTTGTATTGTCACAGAGGATTGCAACTAGATCTTCATACACAACTCTGATGTCTCTTAATGTTTGTTTCATCCATAAAACTTGAGTGCAACTACATGTTGATGCAATGTAATCTGCTTCTATAGTGGACAAGGAGATTGATTCTTGCTTCTTGCTCAACTATGAAACCAATCTGCTTCCCAAGAAGTATGCACCTCCACTAGTACTTTTACTATCATCCATATCTCCATCCCAATCAACATCTGTGTATGTTCTGAGGGTGAAATCATTGTCCTTTGGATACCGTAAGCCATGCTCTGGAGTGCCCTTCAAATATCTCAATATCCTCTTGACTACCATCACATGTGATGCTTTAGGATCTACTTGAAATCTTTCCACAAGATAGATCACATGCATAATATCAGCTTTGGTTTGGGTTAGATAAAGTAATCCTCCAATCATGGATGTGTACCTTTTCTGATTTGCCAAAGGTGAATCATTATTTTTTCTTAATTTGCAACTAGTCACCATGGGAGTGCTTACTGGTTTGGAGTCCTCCATCCCAAACTTCTTCAAGAACTCTTTCAAATACTTAGACTGAGAAATGAAGATTCATTTATTTGATTGATTGATTTGTAGACCCAAGAAGAAGTTTATTTCACCAAACATGGACGTTTCAAATTCACTTTTCATCTCACTAGCAAACCTTATGCACATACCTTCATTCCCTCCAAAGATATTGTCATCAACAAAGATTTCAACAATTAAGATCTGATCATCATTGATTTTGAAGTACACATTGCTATCTGTAGTACCTTTACTAAATCCCAATTTTAAATAAATACATGTCTAACCTTGCATACCAGGCTCTAGGAGCTTGTTTGAGTCCATATAAAGATTTCTTTAGCCTACATACCATATCTCTTTGATTTGACAATTGCAATCCATCTGATTGCTCAATGTAAACTTCCTCTTCTAGTTCACCATTCAGGAAGGCAGATTTCAAATCCATTTTATATACCTTAAAATCTTTGTGAGCTGCAAATACGAGAAACTTTCTGATTGCTTCAATCCAAGCTACTAGGACAAAGCTTTATTCAAAATCTATCCCTTCAATTTGAGAATATCCTTTGCATACAAGTCTTGCTTTATTCCTTACAACTTCTCCATTTTCATTCAGCTTATTCCTGAAGACCCATTTAGTTCCAATGACATTTTTGTCAGCAGGTCTGGGAACTAATTCCCAAGTTTCATTCTTCTCTATCTGCAATAGTTCTTCCTCCATTACCTTTACCCAATTTTCATCATTGCATGCTTCATTCACATTTTTTGGTTCAATCTTTAAAAGAAAACAATAATTAACTTGTTCTTCTACAACTCTTCTTCTTTTTAGCACACCTTTGTTCTTGTCACCTATAATCTAATATTTAGAATGATTAATCCTTACATACCTGGGAGTCTTGATAGTACTTTCTATAGCCTCTTCTTCATTTTGACTGTATGCTTGCTCATCTTATTCTTCAATTTCTATAGTCACAGGTTCATCTAGTTCATAACAACTTAGGTCTGATATTCTTCCTTTCCCTTCATCTACTTTCACATTCGCACTCTCAACAATCATTTTGAGCCTCTTGTTGTAGCACCGGTAAGCCTTACTCTTGGTGGAGTATCCAAGAAAGATTCCTTCATCACATCTTGCATCAAACTTTCCTAGATCTTCATTTCTCCTAATATAACATTTGCTTCCAAAAAATTTGAAATATTTTACCGTGGGAATTCTTCCATACCATAATTCATAGGGATTTTTAATAAATTACCATTCAATTGAACTCTATTTTGAATGTAGACAATAGTGTGAATAGCTTCTTTCCAAAAGACTTCCAGCAGACCTTCTTCCTTCATCATTGTCCTAGCAACCTCCTGAACTGTCATGTTCTTCCTTTCCACAACTCCATTCTGCTGAGGAGTCCTAGGTGCAGATAGTTGTCTCTTATCCCATGCTCTTCATAGAAAATGTTGAATTCATTTGATGTGAACTCACCTCATCTATCAGATCTTAAGCATTTGATCTTCAATTATATTTCATTTTCAACCATTACCCTTAAAGATTTGAATTTCTTTAGGGCTTATGATTTATCTCTTATAAAAGTAACCCAAGTCATTCTAGAATAATAATCAATAAGCAACATGAATTACTTGACACCTTGTAGACTTCTCACACCTGTAGGACCACAGAGATCTGTATGTCCTAGATCCAGCAAATCGGTAGAAAATTGTTCTTTTCTCTTGAAGCTTGTCCTTATCTTCTTTCCCAACTGACATTCCTTACAAATTGAGTTGGAAGGTTTCACAAGTTTTGGTAAATCTCTCACAGCTTGACTTGAGCTTATTTTTACTAGATTAAAGTTTATATGACACATCCTTCTATGTCACAACCAACTTTCATCTACCCGAGCCAATAAACAATAATCATTGATTCCTTTCAATTGATAGATGTTACCTTTTGTCTTCTTCCCAGTAACAATCATAGTTCTGGAGATTTCCATGATCATGCACCCATTGTCTTTGAATCTTAGATCATATCCTTTTTCGTACATCTGACCAACACTCAAAAGATTATTCTTCAAACCCTTCACATATAGAACATTATCAGTATTATGCTTTCCATGAAATGAAATAGATCCTTTTCCATGGATCTTAGCAGCTATATTATCCCCAAACCTATCCAGTCCACCATCATACTTTTCTAGAATTACAAATTTACTTTTGTCACTGGTCATGTGATTAGAGCATCCACTATCAATAATCCATTCATCCTTATCTTTCTCAACTTGAATAGCCAAAACACTTTCTTCTACTAGGTTTTCATCCTTCACATAGCTAGCAGAATTAGTAGACATAGGATCTTCTTCAATAGCAATAAATTGGCATTCATTTGCACTAGTACTAGCATCTTCAGATTCATCATTAGTCACTCCTTCATTACCAAAATCTCTGACATAGTAACACTTCTTTGGAACTCTAGGCCTTCTCTCATATGTCTTTTGATTCCTTTTAATTCTTTCAGGACATCTAGAAGCATAATGGCCTACTTTACCACAAGAGAAACATTTGAAAGGTAATTTTCCTTTGAACTTACCAGAGCCTCTTTGAAGCATGTTAACAAAGTTGGCTTCAAGTTCTTCAAATTCCTCATCCACTTGGTATTTCCTAGCTCTTGAGGTCTCAGCTAAAGTACTAGCTTTAAAAATTGATTCAACTTTAGGCAGGGCATCACCAAATTCTCTCATCTCAAAGGCTATAAGCTTATCAAGTAACTAATCTCTATCAATAGTTTTTACAGTCATAAATTCTTCAATTACAACTACCTTGTGACTGTAAGACTTTGGTAGTGATCTAAGAATTTTCATCACAACTTCCTTATCACTGAGAGTTCCTCCCATACCCTTTATTCCATTGACAAGTTCATCCACTCTTTGCATAAAGGTTATTATGTTTTCATCTTCATTCATCTTCAAACCCTCATATTTCACTTTCAAACTTTGTAGCTTGGCTTCCTTCATAGAATCATCTCCTTCTGTAGCCATCAAAAAATGTCTCGACACAACACCTTGTTGACATGACCTTGTGTGTTTTTCCCTAGGTCCTAGGTCATCCAACCTCATCCCACTCACAAATCCCACTTACCCCACTCCTAATCCTATCATAATCACTTAGCCAATTGATTAAATAAATCATATTTATTTAATTAATTCCCCATCTCATTTGTCTAACTTAATCACCTTCCTGATTAATTAAATAAACCCTCTTTATTTAATTAATCCCAGTTGATCACATTCTCAATTAATTAAATAAATCCCATTTATTTAATTAATTGCACCTAGTCACATGTCTCACATAATTCAAATTAAAACTTTGAATTATTCTCTCACCTCTCATCACATTGCGACACATGTCACATGTCTCCATCATCCACTTAATAGGCCTTCACATGTCAAACTAATTCAAATTTGAATTAGCTTCCCCTTTATTCTCCATCACACACTTGTCATGTGACTGCAATCCCTCTTTGAGTGGGAAACCCTAATCCAATCCTAATCAATCTTGACAGTCCATATCTTTCAAAACAACTGTCAATCACAACCGTCCATTCGAATTTTCCTTTTTCTATAAAGGTAGCATCTCTTGAGCCATTCACATCGAATCTTCTTCTAGTATCCTTACTCTACTGAATTTTCCTCTCAATCTCTCATCCATCTATCTTGCATTAATCCAATCATTCATATACCAATCCCTATCCTATCATTTTGTTGTTGAACCAAGCAACCAACATTCATCTCTTTGGGTAAAGCTAGAGTGCTTCAGGTGCAGCAGTCTCAACCCTATCAATGGATCATGAGTCGATATGAGGTTTGCATTTGTTGTCATTTCCTTCATGTCAGTTTTTCATGATTTCATTTTGGCATGCCTGGTTTCGGATCTAATCATGAGTTTTTTACAGATTTTGTTCTCAAAATTTTGTTTTTCTCTAACCCTGGGTTGTCAAAATTTGTAAGTTTTAGGGGTGAGCTATTGTAGGTTACATCCTGGGTGAAAACTGACCCCACCATTGTGATCAAGATGTTGTTTCTGAGTTTTTTGACTATAAACTTGATAGGTTTCAGTGACCAAAATTTTTTGAAAAAATTTGAAATTTTTTTAGGGCCTGCAAATTCATACCATACGGAATTTGCAGACCCTCTGTTGTTTGTTGATCCTGGTCGATGTGTGTTTGTAGGCTTTATAACACGAGTTAGAGATTAATAGTCGTAGGTTGTTTTTGGGTTATAGATTTATGTTTAAAATTTCTGATGTTCTTGTCACAGGTTCTAAAAACCTCGGCCGCCATTGATAAACCCTAAAGTTCCTTGCCTTCTGCCAGTCACCACTCCTCACGAATTCTCCTTCCACCTTATACCTCTTGGGCAGGTATCTATGTCACCACCTATCCTCCTGCACTCCATTGAGTTGACACCTCTCTACAGAGGTCGACACCCTCGGCTATACCCTGCTCGGCACCCACAATCACCACTACTGGGTTCCCTCTGCTCAGCCTCTGTAGTGGCTACTCTTTAAACTGTCGTCACCACCAATGACCTTCAACCTCTGCCTATGCTCAGGTTATCACCCCCTCTCTTTGAACTAGTTCATGTTAATTTTTGGTCAACGTATCCCTGCAAGATCCACCCATCACTGTTGAAAAGTCTAACGGCTGCCGGAAATCTTCGACCCAACATCTTGGACATCCATCATTTGACCCTAAATCTTGGGTCGTAGATCCCTCGACCATAAGCCTAAAACCCGCAATGTTCAACTGTAAACCTCTAGCATCTAACACAAGCCTTAAACATTTAGGGTTAATTGGCATTTGCAGCCTATAGGTGCTTGGCCCAAATTCCTAAGCGTCCAGTCACATGCGTGACCAAGGGGAGGAGAGGGGGTTTTATAAGCCCCTTTCATATTATTTTTTTTTTAATTTTTGCTTGCATCCAGCCCTTGGTCATATGAATGACCAAGGACTACTCTATAACCTTAACTGCCTAAATAGACTACCCAGCCAGAAACCCTACATGTGAGCAGAATTTAAACAAATTGCTAGTGGTATGTGTCAAATAGTTAGGTTTGCCCTCCTTCCTCCACATACCCTAAAGGAGGCTATTTTTTCTTTTTGATATAAATTTCACATACGGTGGTAAAATTTTGTGAATGAACACTCGTCAGAAAGATGGGATGACGAACTACATAGTGGAGAAGAAATTATCAGGTGAATGTGTCATTTTGACCATTTTTTTTTGCAATCAAAGCCAACTTGCATATGAACTTCAAACAAGCATATCTTTTGCAATTTTCATCCTTTTTTCACAATTTTTTTTTTAAATTGCATAAAATTTCATCTAGAATCCATTTATACACTTCATTCTTCTATATCAGTTCATTTCTCATTAGATTTTATCAGATTCTTGATTTTCACATAACAGTCTTCTTGGCTAGTCTACTTGCTTGTTTTTTGATTTGGTGGCTTGTAGGTGACCTTATGGGGCTGGAACAACATCAGGAACAATATATACAGTAGCTTGGGATAGCAAAATAATCAGGTGTATCCATTTCATCATTCATCTCTTTAATTTGATCAATCAATCGTGTTTGTATCACACATTTCAATTTGGGACTTAAAACGAATATTGCTTTAGCAATCACATCAAAAAATTGGGCTAACACTAACCACTATCTTCAATCACACATCTTGACTTTGGGGTTAAACAAGAACAAGTGCCTTTATTTCTTGGTGAAATTGCATGTGATTAGTGGTGTGTATGCTCTTCTCATGCACTTCATGCGATCTTGAGAATCAAAAACACCTCTTATCCATTCAATTTTCACACACACATTTCATTTTCTAAGGGTTAATTTACAAGTGTGAGTGTGAATCAAGTGTGTGTGTGTATGCTCTCTCCTCGCACCACAAGGTGATCTTAGAGATCAAAAACACCTCACTTGATTTTCTTTTGTTTACCCTTTCTTAGGAGGCCTGCTAGAGGATTTTATCACCCCTAGGGATGACCTCATTCGAGGCTAAATTGAAAGACACCCTCATTGGGAGTTGGAATCTTGTCACTGTTGGCTAAGCCCCAAAGAACTTTATACCTTTGGGAAGTGAAGGTGAAGGGTGGGTTACCCCTTTCTCCCAGTTGTGTGGTAGGATTTCGCTTTCAATTCCTTCGTCAACCTCGTGTAAACATAGCCTAAGACCTAATTGGCCATACCCCACTTGACTAGTCATAAGGCTCATTGATGTGTCTTCCATTTGTGCTTGTTTAATCATCATTACATTCATTCAAAGTCAAATTCAAAATTTCTTATGTGTCTTGCGTGAGTGATTCATGATTGTACATGTGTGATCATTTGATTGAACATTATCAAATCAAGCTAAACACCAAACACATAAGACAAGTCATTCAACTCATTCTGCCAACACATTCAAATCCAATCACATTCATCCTAATCACCATTTTTAGCCACTTCATTCCTAATCATATCCTTGTCACTTTACATCATCAAATCATCATCATTCTATCCAAATCATTATCCAATCAACATCATTCTAATTCTTGTCAAATCAACCATCATCCTAATCATCCTAGTCATCATCCTAGTCATTACACATTATCTAATCATTCCAAGCCAAATCACATCACAACTACTTTCATCCCAATCCAAATCCAAATCAACCCAATCAAAAATCAAGACCTTAGTTGATCATTATAAACCGTTATCCAAACTTTCTTGAGATCATTAGTCTATCTTAAGTAAGTCAACCAATCAAATCAATCCAATCAACGCTCTATTACTTCGGTGTCATTAGTCTACCTTAAGTATAGAGAATCAATCCAATCAACCCTCTATTACTTAAGTGTCATTAATCTACCTTAAGTATAAGGAGTCATCTATCAAAAAATAAAAAAAATCAAATCATCCTAAGGTCTTGAAATTTGATCCCAATCACCCACTATCCATTTCATCTCATACCTCTCCAACAACATGGATCCTTCGACCTCATACCAACCTTCATCATATCAATCTAATCCACACACTTATCACATTCATGCCACATTGCCTAATTCCACTTCATCATCCTATCGAGGCAATTTCATATCCACTTATCCAACATCTTTCCATAACAATGCCACATCCATACCACAAATCACCCTCACTATTCCTAGCAACACCCCAAATGCAAGTACTTCTATAAGCCTACCATCTAATGATCCTAACTCCATTGCCATCATATCCCAACTGCTTTCTCAACAAACTTCCAACATCAACCAATGTCCACAACAATCCACCTCACAAAACCTTTCACCTACAAATCCTATCAAGCCACCTCATCACCAAACCTATCCACATGGCAATCAAATGTTCTTACAAGAACAACATGCAAGCCCAAATGGCCCTATGTACATAAATCAAGCAAGTCCAAGTTATCATATGCAAGACCTAAAATCCTTTGACAAGGGACAAACCAACCTAGAAAGTGCCTCCTTTGAGTCACCTTCACCATCCAATCATATGCCAACACATGATCCAACTAGTCCCATCCCAACACCTTTATCAAGCCCTTCATCACCTTCATCTGCATGTTCCACTAATTCTTCATTAAAAGATTCCATGGAGATACTTTTAGAGAAATTTGTCCAAGCAAATTTGATTGAGTTGTACCCATTCAAAGCATATTCTCCATATATGTTTAAACCTAGGTGGTATAAAGATGATGCATATTGTGCATACCATAGGTATAGGGGCCATACCATATCCACTTGTGTCTGATTTCAAAAATTGGTCAAGAACCTAGAAGATTGTGGTAAGATTGTCTTGGATAAAACCAATCCCTCTAGTTCCATTATCTTTCCATCTAGTTCAAGTTCCAATCTATCTAATCCTATTATCCATCTAATTAGCCCTCAATCTAATCATGATCCTAAGCCTCCAACCCTATCTACTATTATCATCCATCCACTATATTTCCCATTCACACATACACTTGAAAAGGATGTGATCCAATGGCTACTAGTGAGGAATCAACCACCCCCATGTCAAACACCTATTCTTGAGCCTCCTACTGAGTCCACCAGTACCATGTCCAATCCTACAGCCCCATCATGTGATCTACAAGCTATCAAGCCTAATAAAGAGCCTAATACTATGAGCCCAAGTCAAATTCCATTATCCCCTCATGTTGATGACCATGAAGAACATATCAAACCTAGTGAAGAGTCTCCAACTATAAATCCAAGTCAAGTACCATTATGCCCTCATATCGATAACCCTCAAGAACATGTCAAGCCTATCCAAGAGCCTATTGAACCTATCCAAGAGTTATCCCCTTCCACTCAAGAACATCAAGAGGTGTGTCAACAGCATAATCCTATGCATGAGGAAACATCAACCCCTAATCTAATTCAAGATCAAAGCATATCCAAGATCCACAGATCCATGACCCACATGTTTTCTATGATCACGACATTGTTTATGATCATAACCTTATTCATGAGAAAAGTGATCTTATCCATAACATGTTCAATCCTATCTATGATCACATTTATAATCAAAGTCCTATCCATGATAATGAAAACCATGATGACCTTGACCAAACTCATGAAAATCATTATGAGCCTCTTAGCTAGACTTTATGCATGTCATGATCAAGAAGTGATCCCTCCACATATCATCCCTTCCATACCTAATCATGAGCAAGATATCCAAATTGCTCCTAGTCATCCTCCATCTAACCCAATCCATGATCCTAGACCTTCCACTTGTCATGATGAGACATGTGCCTCCAAAGCAAACATAGAATATCAAACAAATAATTTGGATACCAATGAACATAAGAAAGATCCTAATGATCCTTCCACATCCACCATTGATCCCATTTCAAATCCACCATATCCTACTAGTCTATCCATATTCATTCATGAGTGTCCCTCCTTAGAACACCAACAACCATTATCCACTTCACCTTCTCCATCCAATAATAAGCTCAAGTATAATGTCCAAACTACACCTAGACCTATAGTCAATTAGATGCTCCAAAATATGAACTACCAAGGCAAAGGTTTAGGCCTACATGAACAAGGCATTTTGGAGCCAATCCATGTCAAGGTCCCTCCTCACTCATTTGGCCTTGGATACACACCCCAAAGTCAACAATCAAAAGATGTTGGTACTTCCTCCACACTTCCTAAATCCACTTCCTTCCATAATATACCCCATCATATTCCTAAAACATATGTTGCCATTCCACCCCCATCATCCTACAAATGTCAAAAGCATGAGACCATTCACCTTCTGCCATCCACTTTACCTCCACTGCTTCCAACTCCAAATATCCCTCCATCCACTTTACCTCCACTTCTATCAACACCTAATTATCCATTTATCCATAAGTATCCTTACAATACTAATCATGACCAATAAGTGCACGCATTGTATAAACAAGAAGCTTCTACTCATTTCATCTACTAGATGGGATTCAAAAACAAACATTTGGATGCCTCCTTATATAAAGCCAAAAATCTTAAGGGTCTTAATACCTTAAGAACTTAATCCAAAAATTCAAATCGAAGTACATCCAAAAAGCCATCCAAGCCCATACCTCCAAAAGCAAAGTCAAAAACCAAAATGGTATGGGTACTGCTGGAACTGGCAATTATCAGTCAATTTTTTCAAAAAATGCTTACTAGTTGAGCTTTATTCAGGCGGTGTTGGCATTGAGAATTGTGTAATGGCTCCAACATTTAGCATGTGAATAGTCTGCATGGACTATTACATGTCCTCTCCCATTCCAGAAGTGGATGTCTACTACAACCCATTTCAAGGTGAAGTGGTTGCAGAGGTTCCGGTAATAAGAATATATGGCTCTACTCCGGCTGGACAGAAGACTTGTCTGCACGTCCACCAAGCCTTTCCATATCTCTATGTTCCATATGATAATGATCTCCCTCAAAACCTTGAAGAAGGCTACACTTATGTTCGTCTTCTGGCCTCTGCTATTGAGAAAGCTAGGAAGCTCAGTGGTATTGGTGCAAAAGGGCAGCATGTTCATAGCTGCAGTCTTGTGCGTGCCAAGAAATTTTATGGTCATTACTCATATGATCAGTTATTTATAAAAATCATTTTATACTATCCAGAGGATGTAAATCGTGTAGCTACATTGCTTCTGGGTGGTGGGATACTAAATCATGTGTTCCAGCCTCATGAATCACATATACCTTATCTTCTTCAATTCTTGATTGATCACAATCTGTATGGAATGGGTCAGATACATTTATCCAAAGTGAAATTTTTCTATCCTTTCCCAAATGGTATTCCAAAAAGTTCTAGCCTGTTTAGGGATGTTGCTTTACAGGTCAGAGTTGGCAGGCAGTCTATTGATGATGATTTAGTTGCATTAGATTCTGAGAAAACCTTTTATCAAATGGAAGATGAACCTGTTACACCTAGTCCACTTGAATATACTAAATCTTCCAGAAGGGATGGAACCTATTATAGAACTGAAGTTGAACCAGATACCCCCAGTCCGCTTGAACATATTAAATCATCTGTAAAGGATTGTATTGGCAATTCGGCTGGTGAGGACAACATAAAATCACCAGAAAGACTGGAGTATACATAGTAATTAAAACTAAAACAAGCTTGGATCTGAGATATATTACACACATACACGTATATGCAATAAGGATGCAACAGAGCCCCCAGTCACATGGATGCAGATTTCACCGAGGGCCCTTCGCCGGCCATAGCGAGATGGACAAGCAGTGTTTCTCAAAGATTTCAGAATTATCTTGACAAATCGACTCCTCATTACACTGGTAGATGGCTGGGGTTGCTTCTATTGTCGGCCATTTATGTCCTGAGGGTGTATTCCTTGCACGGGTTTTATATTGTGTCATATGGCCTGGGGATTTATATCTTGAATTTATTGATAGGGTTTCTGTCGCCGTAGGCCGATCCCGAGATGGAGGGCCCCACTCTCCCTACCAAGGGCTCTGATGAGTTCAAGCCCTTCATTTGACGCCTCCCCGAGTTTGAATTCTGGTATTCTATTACAAAGGCATTTGTTATTGCTTTTGTAATGACATTCTTCTCAATATTTGATGTCCCAGCTTTTTGGCCAATATTATTATTCAACTGGATTGTACTTTTTGTATTAATGATGAAGTGGCAAATACTACACATGATGAAGTACAAATATGTACCATTCTCAGTAGGCAAGCAGCAATACACAGGCAAGAGTAATTCTAGTTTGATTGCTGGTTTCAAGTCTGATGCTTCAGAAAATGAGGTTTCTGTTCGCAGTCCAGCTTGTTCAAGGGATGGCCCTTTAATTGCTAAGATACCAGCTTCTGGAAAATAGAAAATAACACACGTCCAGAAATATATAGATGATAAATCTATAACTGGAAACAGAAAACAACGGAAGATTCATTGGAAAAATGATTTGAGAACTCCCTACATGAGTAGAATAGAAAATACTAGCACTGCTAGTAATACGGAAAACCAAAAGGAGAAATGTGAGGAGGTTGAATTCTCATCAATAATTGAAGATATGGCAGTGGCATCCCATGTGCATGATCACAGTAAAGCTTCTGGCTCAAATTCCAGCACAGATCCACACTAAAATGAATTGGATCATATGAGCACAAATCTTGTTTGTTCAATATGCCAGTTTGGAGAAGCTGAAAAGTTATTACTTCTCTGTGATGGGAAAAAGTGCAACGACACAGTTCGTGTAGATAAATAACACTAGGCCTCAAATTGATGCTCAGCAATAAGGAAGTTTTGGCTTGTGTTTTCAAGGCATCATATGATCTCAGTGCTGGTTTCCTTATGCTGGTAAGAAGATTGCTTTAGATTAGGGTTGATGATATTCTTAAGCTATTAAAGTTTTTTTTTTGTTAATTTTGTCTTTGTTGGAAGAATTTTCATTGACTTTAATCTACACTTGGCAAGAGCAAAAACCTGATAGGCTGTTTGAGAGCAACCCAATTAAACACTGGGCCCACAGCCACTTGGTCTAACATTCCCTCATACCACTCTATGCATCATAGATTCAGACTAACTACAGTCGTAATCATTTAAATGTTCCTAGGGTTATTGATAGATTGAAGCTCCTCTCAACCTCGACATCCTCTCCGACAACTATGTGCATCATAGGGTCGTACCTTGAAATTTTTTTATTATGATGAGGGCTCAAACGCTTATCTGTGCTGGTTAGAATCCATGCATTTAAAGCTCGGCTGCAGAGAAAGATTCTGACACAAGGTATAATGTGAAATGGAGCACTCCAAAAAGATGGCTCCAGCCATAAGGTGGTATGTAAACTCAAACAACGCGCAAGTCCTCATATATCTAGCGCAAGTCTCTAATCCTTACACAGCATTACAAAATTTCAGAGCAAATTTTTAAATCTCAAAGCACAAAAGTATATCATCTCGAGTTCATTGTAAACTTGATAAGCACTTAATAGCTCCAACGCAAAGTTTTCAAAGGAGATAAAAAATTGTTGAAGAATTTTAGTACAACGATTATATTCAGCACATATTCTTAATGGTACATTGCCAGGAAAACTACTGCAAGTAATAATGAGTGGAAGGAATCTGTAGCCATCAGTATTATCGCATCTGGGGGGTATGAAGACGATGAGGATGATGGCGGAGGAAACAACGAACAAGGGCTAGTTGTAGCTTCACTTTTTAATGAATGTCTTGGTTGTGTATAATGTAAAGCACAGACAATGTATAGATGCCTTAAGAGGTCATGGTCTCATGTTGCATAGCAGTGCTAGGGTATACATATTAGAGTGATCATAAGTGATGCACAACATGGGTGCACAGAGAAAGGCACGCGAATAGTTTGCAAAATGCCTCTGAAAGAAATGCGATCTCATGGAATAAAATCATATCAGAATAACGGAAGTGTGAAAGGTTTTTGAGCTTTACCAAATATCTTTGGGCGCAAACCAAATTAGGAGCTTTCGAGTAAGAATGTGGCCATCCATCAAAATCAAGTATTTTAGCTCTGCAATTCATACAATGCACACAGTATGAGGAGCAGCTGATCTTAGCAAGATTATAAGCAGTAATAAATCAAATAGGTCTTCTTGTAGAACTGATGCCATCTCTGGATATTATTACCATTGCTTAATAATCTCACTTCTGAAAATCCTCATCTCTCTACCATTACTCATATTATGCTAACTTGTTCTTTTGGATAGCCATGGGAGATATATCAAAGTAGTAGATATATAAAAGGTCAGCTGCCCACACTACATGGGAAAGCTTTCAATCAGAATATGGTTTTACAGATCTGGAGGAATGCAGTGCATATCCAAAACCCAGCATCCAAAACCCTGTAATTGAATTCTAGTTATATTAATAAAAAAAATAATCGCCACACAATCCAAAGTTCATCGTTCTGCAACCCCATAAAAATGGGCCCTGCTTCATCGTTAAATAGCACGTTGACGGTGGTCTTTAGGGCACAAGCGTTCAAAATATAGAGATAGATTCTTCCCCACAGTGGCATGAAGCATGATTGAGTTAGTTCAAGGGAAAGATGTAATAGAAGCTAAAGTACACAATACACAGATTCAGGCAAATATTGCAAAAGATGATTTTCATATATAAACTGAAAAAACAAAACAACATAGAAGGAAAAGATTAGCTACAACTGAATATCTTTCCAATACCACTAAAGAAGGAACCAAAATAATGTGATTCACTGGTTTGTGCTGATTGTGGTGGAAGTTTTCTGGGTAAATGTTTATGAAAGGCCTTTACTGCCCCTGAAACTCCATCTTCATTCTCCATTGCCTCGGAGATTGCAGTTGCAATCTCCTTCACCTGCTCTACCAAATCACCAATAATCAGCAATAACTACAATAATGGTCATGATTATAGAATAGCATCTCAGACAAAATCAACTTTAAATCTCAAAAGATTAAAGATTAACAACATTACATTTGAATTGAAGAATGCCTTCTACTTGAAAACATGCTTATTGAGGACGAAAGACATTCATTTACCAAGAAATGCTTGGGCAAGGAGAGTATAGAGAATAGTCCAATTAATTTCTTTACTTTCTAACATAGCTTGAAATGGAAAAATACGTAATAGCAACTTCGCTAATGATATCAATTGGAAGCTAAGATAATAAATGGAAAATATAAAGATTAGCATCAACTGACACAGTGATCTATCTAAAAAATGGGTCCTGAATGAGAAGTTGGGAAACAATCTGCCGGGGCATTCTTAAAACCCTGAAAATAATGGATACACAGAGATTGAAATGCAGCAAATATTATGAAGCCTCTCGGTCATTTTGAAACATTTCCTCCACAGTTAATATTCAATCAATATATGTTGATTTTGAGCAATTTGAGCGGCTGAAGTAGATCGTTGAGAGCGATTAAACAAAGGGTAGGAGGCAAGTTAAACAAATGGCTTCGGGAGGAGGAAGAGGAACAGCCCCGCAATTGAATGCAGGATTGCGGCAGCAATTGAACTTGGAAGACGTGAGGAATCGAGCAATGGACCTCTTCAAAGCCATTACTCGAATCCGTGAACAATTGGAGGGCAATGCTAATGTCAAGTGGCAAGATGTGCTAAGTCAATTTTCAGTTGTGAATATGAGTTTAGTAAAAATTGTGGATGATATTAAAAAGGTTTCGAAAGCATTTGTGGTATATCCAAAGAATGTAAATTAAGAAAACTCCACGAAGTTGCCGGTAATGTTGTCATCTAAGCTATTACCCGAGATGGAATTGGAAGAAACATCCAGGAGGCAACAAATTCTACAAGGAATATCAAGCCTCCCTGTTCAAACACAAGTTGAGAAATTGAAGAGTAGAATAGATGCGATTGCAACAGCTTGTAATAATGCTGAAAAATGTATATCTGAAGCTCGCAAATTCTATGGGCTGGGAGCACGCCACAATCCTGGAATTATTCCTCAATTAGACAAGCATCCAAGTCCTCTAAAGATTCATAATGCCATACTTCAAGTTCCAGAATTGTTGGAAAGTATTAGAAGCCTTGATTCTATTTCAAAATTGTCACCAGAAAGGAGCGAGTATGGAAAAAACAAAGATATTGAGGCTAGATCAAATCAACATTTTTACAATCTAATTGTTCCTGAAACTTCAAGCTTTATTGACACCAGATACAAAGAAGTTGATTCCTTTGGTTCCCTTAGGCAAGTAGCTGAAAGAGTTCCCATGGAGGCAGTCACACGCAACCCTATTAAAAGTAAATTACGAGGATACAATCACAGTTTGTCCCGAGTGATCTTGCATCGAGAAAAGTCCATGATTATTATGAGACGGCATTTAAAGAAGCCTCAACATTATTGAAAGATATTATATGCTGTGGGGTAAAATATTAAAATTATCCAAGGTAAGGATTTCTTGAGGTTGTAAAATGCTTTCAAATTTTACCAAAGGGGTTACAAGGTTGGAAACAAAATACTTTTCAAGGAATTCCCTGCATAGGTAATTATTTTACCTAAAAAATTTTTTTTGAGGAAGTAACATAAAATGATCAGGGGACATTTTTCACCGAGCAAATGCAGAAGGGGTAATCATATTCACCCAATATTTTTGTCCAACAAAAGTAAAAAAAAAAATATGCGGGTGAATATAATTGAGAAATGAAGTAAACTTTAAAACATTTAAAAATACTTTATTAAGTGAAAATTAATAAAGTATGAGAGTGAATATTTTGTTATCGAAAACTATGAAGATTGATTTAAATATTTTATTTCAGCCCTAAAAGGAAATATCAAAGCAAATCAATTAAGATAAAATGAAATGTTGTCACGATGATAAAACCCTAAATACATGAGAAAATATACGGAAACAAGGAAACTATACCGCACGCCACAGGTCCTAAGGATTACCTCAATATAAGTTATATGTTTATATATGATTTATCTAATAAATGATTTGATTTGTTTTTGCAGGATTATTATTAATATAATCGAGTGTTTCAAGCCGGAGATAAAAGAATGCAAATCAAGCAGCTTTCAACAGGGAAGATTATTCCGGCCTTCGAGGATTTTTTGAGTGTTTCAAATCAAGTTATTTAAATTTATGTAATTAATGATGTCAGTTCTCATGGTTAGGTTTAATCAGTTATCAACCGTCATGATTTTTGTAACAGGTCTGAGGCTTGTTGCATCTCTTTAAATAGAGATCCCTGGACCCGGAATTAAAAAAGTTAGAATTGAGTGAGAAATTAGGTTAGAATTAGGTTAGAAATAGGGATTTTCACAAAAAGACAATTGAAATACTTTAGGATTAAATTAGGTTAGATTTTATTCAATCTGATGCAAATTTTATCCTTCTGTGCAATGTCGTTCTGAGAAAGATTATGGTGCGTGATATGTTTTGAGGCAGCATTGTTTGAGGATTCAAATTTGAAATACACTGTGACGGTATCATCTGTTTGTTGTTTTTCATTCAATCAATTTAATTATCTCCATGTCATTCATTTTCTGATTATTCAATTCGAATGTGTTAAGGATATGTTCAAATTGTCTGATTACAGTTGCTAATTCAGTATATTTGATTTGATTGGTTTCTCAAGTAGAATTAAATCCTTTCTCATCAATTATAGTAATCTTAGAATGTTGAATGGATTATTAAGTACGATTAATTGATTAGGGTTATTAATTTGTCTCCAGAGTTGATCTAATTTGTTAATTTGCAAATTTAAATTGGTTCTTTCCTGAAAGATTAAAATCCTTTTTAATATTTTGCATTTAATTCAATTATGTCCTTTGGATTATTAAGAATGAGTTAATAATTTCTTCCTTGCACGTTTGTACAAGTTGCAAACTATTATATGTGTCAATCAGATCGAGTTATTACCCGATACAAGTTATTTGTTTTTGATATCCTGACTCCGTTGCCCAAACAGACAAAGCACCAGTATAATTATTGATTTATTTTACATTTAAAATCTTTGCTCTGTCGTAGATTCATTTCATGTTATTTGTTATTTCTGTTAAAATTTAGATTAAATCATTTACTTTTCCTTAGAAATAGTTTATAGTATTTCATCTGATTTACAAGTATGCCAGTGTAATCAGATAAACTAGCAGCAAACCAACATCGATTTAATCATACAACCTACTTTGAAAATCAAAGGTTCACCCGCCTAGGTTGTAGTAGGACTTGAAGTACAGGGAGAAGTTGATCGTTAAAGTCAAACTCCAGTCATTAGCTCAAAAACATTGTAGATTTGACCATAGGGCTTGGCATCCCCTTAGAATCCACAACCTGCATTTTTGAGACCCAACAAATTGGCGACTCTACTGGGGAGTCAAGTGAAAGTATTAGCCAGAAATTCTAAAGTTTTTCCCATCCGAGTCGTAACAAATTGGCGACTCTGCTGGGAACAGTTCGCCTGAAAATCTAAAGCCATTTGTTATAGAGTCAGATCCAAATTTTTATTTAAAGGACTCCGCTGGGAAGAAAAGTATTTTAATTTTCCTCTTCTCACAAGAGGTGGCGACTCCGAAAATAAAATTGATGAAACATGGAAAAATATAACATACCCCCTTTAGATGCATTCTTTGAACCAAGGAGACACGAAGGAGAACCATTAAATGATGGGTATACAAATGAAAATAATGACTATAATAGCCCACATGATGAGGAGAAGTTTATTGATCAAACTGTTCTTTACTTTAATAGCATGATTGATCAGGAATTAGAAATGTATTTAGAATGGGAAGAAAAATAGCTCAGGAGATCACAGATGATACAAAGAAGCAAAGAACTAGATAGACAAATAGTAGGATTGGATAGACAGCTGGTACAATTGGGCCTCCAGGTATTGGAACCACCAAAACCTATCCCTCCACATAAACAAAGTAGTGATGTCAATTCACATGCACCCTCTCAGAACACATATGCTCCACATACTCCAAGAGTACCTCGTGATCCATACCTTAACCCTATTCAATATAATGGGTCACCACAAGAGCCCCAGCTTATAAATGCAAGTAACATTCCTCAATACTATCCACCACTAGGACAGCATTATACCCCACAATATCAGCAATATATGCCGCATCGCAATGCTTACTATCAGTCTTTATATAAGACAGAGTTTTTACCCACCCACCCACCGCCATATATGGATCAGCAGTGTTGGGAGGAAGAGGAAAATAACCAACAGTGTTGGGAAGAAGAGGGGAATGAGTATTTGCAATCAGGACAAGATGACAACGAGGAGGAAATATACATGTCTGAGGATAATTTTCAGGTTTGTTCAAATCTATTGTATGATAACATAGTAAAAGAAGATGAGGCGATACTTTGCCAAGATATTCCTGAACAAGAATTTCATGTGCATTCAGATCTAAATTATGAGAGGGATGAAGTGCCTTCAGATAACCAAAGTGATGTCTCATCTTATGAACATGCTGACAAAACAGGTGTATCTGATTTTAATGATCGTGAGCATTGTGGTAATGTTGAAAGAGATGGAGAAAATGTTGGAAACATGATGGACGAAGAAATATGCTCACTTAACAGTGAACAAATTTCAGAATTACTCACTATAGAATATCAAAAATATGCACGCAAGGATGATACTCGAATACCATGTCCAACATACATATGCTTTGACAGTGAGGATACTTTGTATGATAGTAGACCATACGATTGGCGTGAAAGGATAATATCAGGATCATATTCAGTTGAGGTAGAAACATCTAGTGATTATGCGTTTCATAGCAATGATTTTCCAGAGATAGGTTCTATCAAACCTTGTAATAATGAAGTCTAGGTATCACAGTTGTATGAGAAAAATACATATAATGCTAAAGGTAGTGGTGACAACTTTGAATCTGATATAATACCATTATATGATGCTAACATTGAAAAAAGAGAATATCAAATACAATCTCATTTTGCCTGTTTTTCAATTCATATAGAGAACTATCATTTGGGGGATGATAGTGAATATTGTTACTTAAAATATCATGATAAAAATGGGTTTGATCTATCATTTGGGAGTTCTCAGATTGCGTATGATTTTCAAATTCATAATCATGAAGAATATAGCAACATCGATGAACCATTGTTAAAAAATATGGATATGTTCAATCATGCAAATCTTAGTAATATGATTAGATTTGTTTCATTACAGCGTGATGAAAACAAAGTATTTGATAGAGGAAAGACATGGATTTTCTTTTCTGATATGGTCTTCTCACCATATTAGTTTTGGGGGCAAAAGTCGACTCTGTCGCCCAATGAGAAGGCACTAGTCTGCTCCTCCAGAAATTTGGGATTTTGCTACGCCCACAAGGGGCATACATCCCCAGTCGGAGCCTATGCTGGAACTAGAAATTATCAGTCAATTTTTTCAAAAAATGCTTACTAGTTGAGCTTTATTCAGGCGGCGTTGGCATTGAGAATTGTGTAATGGCTCCAACATTTAGCATGTGAATAGTCTACATGGACTATTACATGTCCTCTCCCATTCCAGAAGTGGATGTCTACTACAACCCATTTCAAGGTGAAGTGGTTGCAGAGGTTCCGGTAATAAGAATATATGGCTCTACTCCGGCTGCACAGAAGACTTGTTTGCACGTCCACCAGGCCTTTCCATATCTCTATGTTCCATATGATAATGATCTCCCTCAAAACCTTGAAGAAGGCTACACTTATGTTCGTCTTCTGGCCTCTACTATTGAGAAAGCTAGGAAGCTCAGTGGTATTGGTGCAAAAGGGCAACATGTTCATAGCTGCAGTCTTGTGCGTGCCAAGAAATTTTATGGTCATTACTCATATGATCAGTTATTTATAAAAATCATTTTATACTATCCAGAGGATGTAAATCATGTAGCTACATTGCTTCTGGGTGGTGGGATACTAAATCATGTGTTCCAGCCTCATGAATCACATATACCTTATCTTCTTCAATTCTTGATTGATCACAATCTGTATGGAATGGGTCAGATACATTTATCCAAAGTGAAATTTCGCTATCCTTTCCCAAATGGTATTCCAAAAAGTTCTAGCCTATTTAGGGATGTTGCTTTACAGGTAAGAGTTGGTAGGCAGTCTATTGATGATGATTTAGTTGCATTAGATTCTGAGAAAACCTTTTATCAAATGGAAGATGAACCTGTTACACCTAGTCCACTTGAATATACTAAATCTTCCAGAAGGGATGGAACCTGTTATAGAACTGAAGTTGAACCAGATACCCCCAGTCCGCTTGAACATATTAAATCATCTGTAAAGGATTGTATTGGCAATTTAGCTGGTGAGGACAACATAAAATCACCAAAAAGACTGGAGTATACACAGCAATTAAAACTAAAACAAGCTTGGATCTGAGATATATTACACACATACACGTATATGCAATAAGGATGCAACAGAGCCCCCAGTCACATGGATGCAGATTTCACCGAGGGCCCTTCGCTAGCCATAGCGAGATGGACAAGCAGTGTTTCTCAAAGATTTCAGAATTATCTTGACAAATCGACTCCTCATTACACTGGTAGATGGCTGGGCTTGCTTCTTTTGTCGGCCATTTATGTCCTGAGGGTGTATTCCTTGCACGGGTTTTATATTGTGTCATATGGCCTGGGGATTTATATCTTGAATTTATTGATAGGGTTTCTGTCGCCGCAGGCCGATCCCGAGATGGAGGGCCCCACTCTCCCTACCAAGGGCTCTGATGAGTTCAAGCCCTTCATTCGACGCCTCCCCGAGTTTGAATTCTAGTATTCTATTACAAAGGCATTTGTTATTGCTTTTGTAATGACATTCTTCTCAATATTTGATGTCCCAGCTTTTTGGCCAATATTATTATTCAACTGGATTGTACTTTTTGTATTAACGATGAAGCGGCAAATACTGCACATGATGAAGTACAAATATGTACCATTCTCAGTAGGCAAGCAGCAATACACAGGCAAGAGTAATTCTAGTTTGATTGTTGGTTTCAAGTCTGATGCTTCAGAAAATGAGGTTTCTGTTCGCAGTCCAGCTTGTTCAAGGGATGGCCCTTTAATTGCTAAGATACCAGCTTCTGGAAAATAGAAAATAACACACGTCCAGAAATATATAGATGATAAATCTATAACTTCAAACAGAAAACAACGGAAGATTCATTGGAAAAATGATTTGAGAACTCCCTACATGAGTAGAATAGAAAATACTAGCACTGCTAGTAATATGGAAAACCAAAAGGAGAAATGTGAGGAGGTTGAATTCTCATCAATAATTGAAGATATGGCAGTGGCATCCCATGTGCATGATCACAGTAAAGCTTCTAGCTCAAATTCCAGCACAGATCCACACTAAAATGAATTGGATCATATGAGCACAAATCTTGTTTGTTCAATATGCCAGTTTAGAGAAGCTGAAAAGTTATTACTTCTCTGTGATGGGAAAAAGTGCAACGACACAGTTCGTGTAGATAAATAACACTAGGCCTCAAATTGATGCTCAGCAATAAGGAAGTTTCGGCTTGTGTTTTCAAGGCATCATATGATCTCAGTGCTGGTTTCCTTATGCTGGTAAGAAGATTGCTTTAGATTAGGGTTGATGATATTCTTAAGCTATTAAAGTTTTTTTTTTGTTAATTTTGTCTTTGTTGGAAGAATTTTCATTGACTTTAATCTACACTTGGCAAGAGCAAAAACCTGATAGGCTATTTGAGAGCAACCCAATTAAACACTGGGCCCACAGCCACTTGGTCTAACATTCCCTCATACCACTCTATGCATCATAGATTCAGACTAACTACAGTCGTAATCATTTAAATGTTCCTAGGGTTATTGACAGATTGAAGCTCCTCTCAACCTCGACATCCTCTCCGACAACTATGTGCATCATAGGGTCGTACCTTGAAATTTTTTTATTATGATGAGGGCTCAAACGCTTATCTGTGCTGGTTAGAATGCATGCATTTAAAGCTCGGCTACAGAGAAAGATTTTGACACAAGGTATAATGTGAAATGGAGCACTCCAAAAAGATGGCTCCAGCCATAAGGTGGCATGTAAACTCAAACAACGCGCAAGTCCTCATATATCTAGCGCAAGTCTCTAATCCTTACACAGCATTACAAAATTTTAGAGCAAATTTTTAAATCTCAAAGCACAAAAGTATATCATCTCGAGTTCATTGTAAACTTGATAAGCACTTAATAGCTCCAACGCAAAGTTTTCAAAGGAGATAAAAAATTGTTGAAGAATTTTAGTACAACGATTATATTCAGCACATATTCTTAATGGTACATTGCCAGGAAAACTACTGCAAGTAATAATGAGTGGAAGGAATCTGTAGCCGTCAGTATTATCGCATCTGGGGGGTATGAAGACGATGAGGATGATGGTGGAGGAAACAACGAACAAGGGCTAGTTGTAGCTTCACTTTTTAATGAATGTCTTGGTTGTGTATAATGTAAAGCACAGACAATGTATAGATGCCTTAAGAGGTCATGGTCTCATGTTGCATAGCAGTGCCAGGGTATACGTATCAGAGTGATCATAAGCAATGCACAACATGGGTACACAGAGAAAGGCACGCGAATAGTTTGCAAAATGCCTCTGAAAGAAATGCGATCTCATGGAATAAAATCATATCAAAATAACGAAAGTGTGAAAGGTTTTTGAGCTTTACCAAATATCTTTGGGCCCAAACCAAATTAGGAGCTTTCGAGTAAGAATGTGGCCATCCATCAAAATCAAGTATTTTAGCTCTGCAATTCATACAATGCACGCAGTATGAGGAGCAGCTGATCTTAGCAAGATTTTAAGCAGTAATAAATCAAATAGGTCTTCTTGTAGTACTGATGCCATCTCTGGATATTATTACCATTGTTTAATAATCTCACTTCTGAAAATCCTCATCTCTCTACCATTCCTCATATTATGCTAACTTGTTCTTTTGGATAGCCGTGGGAGATATATCAAAGTAGTAGATATATAAAAGGTCAGCTGCCCACACTACATGGGAAAGCTTTCAATCAGAATATGGTTTTATAGATCTGGAGGAATGCAGTGCATATCCAAAACCCAGCATCCAAAACCTTGTAATTGAATTCTAGTTATATTAATAAAAAAAATAATCGCCACACAATCCAAAGTTCATCATTCTGCAACCCCATAAAAATGGGCCCCGCTTCATCGTTAAATAGCACGTTGACGGTGGTCTTTAGGGCACAAGCATTCAAAATATAGAGATAGATTCTTCCCCACAGTGGCATGAAGCATGATTGAGTTAGGTCAAGGGAAAGCTGTAATAGAAGCTAAAGTACACAATACACAGATTCAGGCAAATATTGCAAAAGATGATTTTCATATATAAACTGAAAAAACAAAACAACATAGAAGGAAAAGATTAGCTACAACTGAATATCTTTCCAATACCACTAAAGAAGGAACCAAAATAATGTGATTCACTGGTTTGCACTGATTGTGGTGGAAGTTTTCTGGGTAAATGTTTATGAAAGGCCTTTACTGCCCCTGAAACTCCATCTTCATTCTCCATTGCCTTGGAGATTGCAGTTGCAATCTCCTTCACCTGCTCTACCAAATCACCAATAATCAGCAATAACTACAATAATGGTCATGATTATAGAATAGCATCTCAGACAAAATCAACTTTAAATCTCAAAAGATTAAAGGTTAACAACATTACATTTGAATTGAAGAATGCCTTCTACTTGAAAACATGCTTATTGAGGACGAAAGACATTCATTTACCAAGAAATGCTTGGGCAAGGAGAGTATAGAGAATAGTCCAATTAATTTCTTTACTTTCTAACACAGCTTGAAATGGAAAAATACGTAATAGCAACTTCGCTAATGATATCAATTGGAAGCTAAGATAATAAATGGAAAATATAAAGATTAGCATCAACTGACACAATGATCTATCTAAAAAATGGGTCCTGAATGAGAAGTTGGGAAACAATCTGCCGGGGCATTCTTAAAACCCTGAAAATAATGGATACACAGAGATTGAAATGCAGCAAATATTATGAAGCCTCTCGGTCATTTTGAAACATTTCCTCCACAGTTAATATTCAATCAATATATGTTGATTTTGAGCAATTTGAGCGGCTGAAGTAGATCATTGAGAGCGATTAAACAAAGGGTAGGAGGCAAGTTAAACAAATGGCTTCGGGAGGAGGAAGAGGAACAGCCCCGCAATTGAATGCAGGATTGCAGCAGCAATTGAACTTGGAAGACGTGAGGAATCGAGCAATGGACCTCTTCAAAGCCATTACTCGAATCCGTGAACAACTGGAGGGCAATGCTAATGTCAAGTGGCAAGATGTGCTAAGTCAATTTTCAGTTGTGAATATGAGTTTAGTAAAAATTGTGGATGATATTAAAAAGGTTTCGAAAGCATTTGTGGTATATCCAAAGAATGTAAATTAAGAAAACTCCACGAAGTTGCCGGTAATGTTGTCATCTAAGCTATTACCCGAGATGGAATTGGAAGAAACATCCAGGAGGCAACAAATTCTACAAGGAATATCAAGCCTCCCTGTTCAAACACAAGTTGAGAAATTGAAGAGTAGAATAGATGCGATTGCAACAGCTTGTAATAATGCTGAAAAATGTATATCTGAAGCTCGCAAATTCTATGGGCTGGGAGCACGCCACAATCCTGGAATTATTCCTCAATTAGACAAGCATCCAAGTCCTCTAAAGATTCATAATGCCATACTTCAAGTTCCAGAATTGTTGGAAAGTATTAGAAGCCTTGATTCTATTTCAAAATTGTCACCAGAAAGGAGCGAGTATGGAAAAAACAAAGATATTGAGGCTAGATCAAATCAACATTTTTACAATCTAATTGTTCCTGAAACTTCAAGCTTTATTGACACCAGATACAAAGAAGTTGATTCCTTTGGTTCCCTTAGGCAAGTAGCTGAAAGAGTTCCCATGGAGGTAGTCACACGCAACCCTATTAAAAGTAAATTATGAGGATACAATCACAGTTTGTCCCGAGTGATCTTGCATCGAGAAAAGTCCATGATTATTATGAGACGGCATTTAAAGAAGCCTCAACATTATTGAAAGATATTATATGCTGTGGGGTAAAATATTAAAATTATCCAAGGTAAGGATTTCTTGAGGTTGTAAAATGCTTTCAAATTTTACCAAAGGGGTTACAAGGTTGGAAACAAAATACTTTTCAAGGAATTCCCTGCATAGGTAATTATTTTACCTAAAAAAATATTTTTGAGGAAGTAACATAAAATGATCAGGGGACATTTTTCACTGAGCAAATGCAGAAGGGGTAATCATATTCACCCAATATTTTTGTCCAACAAAAGTAAAAAAGAAAATATGCGGGTGAATATAATTGAGAAATGAAGTAAACTTTAAAACATTTAAAAATACTTTATTAAGTGAAAATTAATAAAGTATGAGAGTGAATATTTTGTTATCGAAAACTATGAAGATTGATTTAAATATTTTATTTCAGCCCTAAAAGGAAATATCAAAGCAAATCAATTAAGATAAAATGAAATGTTGTCACGATGATAAAACCCTAAAATACATGAGAAAATATACGGAAACAAGGAAACTATACCGCACGCCACAGGTCCTAAGGATTACCTCAATATAAGTTATATGTTTATATATGATTTATCTAATAAATGATTTGATTTGTTTTTGCAGGATTATTATTAATATAATCGAGTGTTTCAAGCCGGAGATAAAAGAATGCAAATCAAGTGGCTTTCAACAGGGAAGATTATTCTGGCCTCTGAGGATTTTTTGAGTGTTTCAAATCAAGTTATTTAAATTTATGTAATTAATGATGTCAGTTCTCATGGTTAGGTTTAATCAGTTATCAACCGTCATGATTTTTGTAATGGGTCTAAGGCTTGTTGCATCTCTTTAAATAGAGATCCCAGGACCCGGAATAAAAAAAGTTAGAATTGAGTGAGAAATTAGGTTAGAATTAGGTTAGAAATAGGGATTTTCACAAAAAGACAATTGAAATACTTTAGGATTAAATTAGGTTAGATTTTATTCAATCTAATGCAAATTTTATCCTTCTATGCAATGTCGTTCTGAGAAAGATTATGGTGCGTGATATGTTTTGAGGCAGCGTTGTTGAGGATTCAAATTCGAAATACACTGTGACGGTATCATCTGTTTGTTGTTTTTCATTCAATCAATTTAATTATCTCCATGTCATTCATTTTTTGATTATTCAATTCGAATGTGTTAAGGATATGTTCAAATTGTCTGATTACAGTTGCTAATTCAGTATATTTGATTTGATTGGTTTCTCAAGTAGAGTTAAATCTTTTCTCATCAATTATAGTAATCTTAGAATGTTGAATGGATTATTAAGTATGATTAATTGATTAGGGTTATTAATTTGTCTCCAGAGTTGATCTAATTTGTTAATTTGCAAATTTAAATTGGTTCTTTCCAGAAAGATTAAAATCCTTTTTAATATTTTGCATTTAATTCAATTATGTCCTTTGGATTATTAAGAATGAGTTAATAATTTCTTCCTTGCACGTTTGTACAAGTTGCAAACTATTATATGTGTCAATCAGATCGAGTTATTACCCGATACAAGTTATTTATTTTTGATATCCTGACTCCGTTGCCCAAACAGACAAAGCACCAGTCTAATTATTTATTTATTTTACATTTAAAATCTTTGCTCTGTCGTAGATTCATTTCATGTTATTTGTTATTTCTGTTAAAATTTAGATTAAATCATTTACTTTTCCTTAGAAATAGTTTATAGTATTTCATCTGATTTACAAGTATGCCAGTGTAATCAGATAAACTAGCAGCAAACCAACATCGATTTAGTCATACAACCTGCTTTGAAAATCAAAGGTTCACCCGCCTAGGTTGTAGTAGGACCTGAAGTGCAGGGAGAAGTTGATCATTAAGATCAAACTCCAGTCATTGGCTCAAAAACATTGTAGATTTGACCATAGGGCTTGGCATCCCCTTAGAATCCACAACCTGCATTTTTGAGACCCAACAGGTACCTAAGCAAAAATCAAGCAAATCAAATGAGACATCCACCTCTCAAAAATTCCATTCAATTCAAACATTTCAAACATCCCACATGAAAAGAAAAAATCAGAAAAAATACTAAGTCCTTGTGGGTTCCAAAAGTCCTAAATCATCCATCTCCTAAGAAAACATCACCATTGCTTCCTACGCCTCCATGCACTCACATGTTTCCATGTTTATCATGGTGTGTGCAACCGTTGGTCATGATTCCTTTTCACACCTCTATCACTCCATCATTCACTCATTATCCTACATATCTCCCCCATCACCTTCCTATGGTCAATGCTTTTGCATATGTCCATTATAATCCACATCATAATCCACTATTGATGCCTTCATAATCCACATCATAGTCCACTTTTGATCCTTCCATAATCCACATCATAATCCACTATCTACCTAATCCATCTCACTTTCATGCCATCTCCCTACCAACATTGATAAGCACATTTGACATGGTCCATGCAACATTCCTCTCCAATGGGACTATCACCTTTCATGGCACTAGACACTTGAGTCTCTCTCGTCCATATCCACCTTCTTCCATTCAAAAATCAAAATAGTCACCAAAAAAAAAATTGAAAAAATTGAAAAATCAAAAAAGTAAAGATAAATCCATTCGTCCAACGGTGAAAACCTGGCAAACAGGTGCCTTGGATAAGTACCTTACAACTTCTCCATTTTCATTCAGTTTATTCCTGAAGACCCATTTAGTTCCATTGACATTTTTGTCAGTAGGTCTGGGAACTAATTCCCAAGTTTCATTCTTCTCTATCTGCAACAGTTCTTCCTCCATTGCCTTTACCCAATTTTCATCATTGCATGCTTCATTCACATTTTTTGGTTCAATCTTTGAAATAAAACAATAATTAACTTGTTCTTCTACAACTCTTCTTCTTGTTAGCACACCTTTGTTCTTATCACCTATAATCTAATATTTAGAATGATTGATCCTTACATACTTGGGAGTCTTGATAGTACTCTCCAGAGCCTCTTCTTCATCCTGACTGTATGCTTGCTCATCTTATTCTTCAATTTCTATAGTCACAGGTTCATCTAGTTCATAACAACTTAGGTCTGATATTCTTCCTTTCCCTTCATCTACCTTCACATTTGCACTTTCAAAAATCATTTTGAGCCTCTTGTTGTAGCACCGGTAAGCCTTACTCTTCGTGGAGTATCCAAGAAAGATTCCTTCATCACATCTTGCATCAAACTTTTCTAGATCTTCATTTCTCCTAATACAACATTTGCTTCCAAAAACTTTGAAATATTTTACCGTGGGAATTCTTCCATACCATAATTCTTAGGGAGTTTTAAAACAATTACCATTCACTTGAACTCTGTTTTGAATGTAGACACTAGTGTGAATAGCTTCTTTCCAAAAGACTTCCAGTAGACCTTCTTCCTTCATCATTGTCCTAGTAGCCTCCTGAACTATCATGTTCTTCCTTTCCACAACTCCATTCTACTGAGGAGTCCTAGGTGCAAACAGTTGTCTCTTTATCCCATGCTCTTCACAAAAAATGTTGAATTCATCTAATGTGAACTCACCTCCTCTACCAGATCTTAAGCATTTGATCTTCAAATATATTTCATTTTCAACCATTACCTTGAAAGATTTGAATTTCTCTAGGGCTTATGATTTATCTCTTAGAAAAGTAACCAAAGTCATTCTAGAATAATCCTCAATAAGCAACATGAAATACTTGTCACCTTGTAGACTTCTCACACTTGTAGGACCACAGAGATCTGTATGCACTAGATCCAAGAAATCGGTAAAAAATTGTTCTTTGCTCTTGAAGCTTGTCCTTATCTTCTTTCCCAACTGACATTCCTTACAACTTGAGTTGGAAGGTTTCACAAGTTTTGGTAAATCTCTCACATCCTGACTTGAGGTTATTTTTACTAGATTATTAAAGTTTATATGACACATCCTTCTATGCCACAGCCAACTTTCAGTTGCCTGAGCCAATAAACAATAATCATTCATTCCTTTCAATTGATAGATGTTACCTTTTGTCTTCTTACTAGTAGCAATCATAGTTCTGGAGATTTCCATGATCTTTCACCCATTGTCTTTGAATCTTAGATCATATCTTTTTTTGTACATCTGACCAACACTCAAAAGATTATTCTTCAAACCCTTCACATATAGAACATTATCAGTATTATGCTTTCCATCAAATGAAATAGATCCTTTTCCATAGATCTTACCAGCTGCATTATCTCCAAACCTATCCAGTCCACCATCATCCTTTTCTAGAATTACAAACTTACTTTTGTCACCGGTCATGTGATGAGAGCATCCACTATCAATAATCTATTCATCCTTATCTTTCTCAACCTCAAAACACTTTCTTCTACTAGTTTTTCATCCTTCACATAGCTAGTAGAATTAGTAGACACAGAATATTTTTTAATAGCAATAAATAGGTAATCATTTGCACTAGTACTAGCATCATCAGTCACTCCTTCCTTATCAAAATCTTTGACATAGTAACACTTCTTTGGAACTCTAGGCCTGCTCTCATATATCTTTTGATTCCTTTCAATTCTTTCAGGACATCTAGAAGCATAATAGCCTACTTTACCACAAGACACATTTGAAAGGTAATTTGCCTTTGAACTTACCGGAGCCTCTTTGAAGCCTGTTAACAAAGTTGGCTTCAAGTTGTTCAAATTCATCATCCATTCTATATTTCTTAGCTCTTGAGGTCTCAGCTAAAGTACTGGCTTTAAAAGTTGATTCAACATAGGCAGGGCATCACGAAATTCTCTCATCTCAAAGGTTGTAAGCTTACCAAGTAACTAATCTCTATCAATAGTTTTTATAGTCATAAATTCTTCAATTGCAGATGCCTTGTGACTGTAAGACTTTGCTAGTGATCTAAGAATTTTCATCACAACTTCCTTATCACCAAGAGTTCCTCCCATACCCTTTATCCCGGTGACAAGTTCATCCATTCTTTGCATAAGGGTTGTTATGTTTTCATCTTCAAACCCTCATATTTCACTTTCAAACTTTGTAGCTTGGCCTCCTTCATAGAATCATCTCCTTCTGTAGACATCAAAAAATGTCCATGTCTTGACACAACACCTTGTTGACATGACCTTGTGTGTTTTGCCCTAGGTCCTAGGTCATCCAACCTCATCCCACTCACAAATCACACTTACCCCACTCCTAATCCTATCATGATCACTTAGTCAATTGATTAAATAAATCATATTTATTTAATTAATTCCCCATCCCATTTTTCTAACTTAATCACCTTCCTGATTAATTAAATAAACCATCTTTATTTAATTAATCCCACTTGATCACTTTCTAATTAATTAAATAAATCCCATTTATTTAATTAATTGCACCTAGTCACATGTCTCACATAATTCAAATTAAAAATTTGAATTATTCTCTCACCTCTCATCACATTGCAACACGTCACATGTCTCCATCATCCACTTAATAGGCCTTCACATGTCAAACTAATTCAAATTTGAATTAGATTCCCCTTTATTCTCCATCGCACACTTGTCATGTGGCTACAATCCCTCTTTGAGTGGGAAACCCTAATCCAACCCTAATCAATCTTGACCGTCCATATCTTTCAACATAACTCTTAATCATAACCGTCCATTCAAATTTGCCTTTTTATATAAAGGTAGCCTCTCTTGAGCCATTCGCATCGAATCTTCTTCTAGTATCCTTACTCTACAAAATTTTCCTCTCAATCTCTCATCCATCTATCTTGCATTCATCCAATCATTCATCTACCAATCCCTATCCTATCATTTTACTACTGAACCAAACAACCAACATTCATCTCTTTGGGTAAAGCTAGAGTGCTTTGGGTGCGGCACTCTCAACCCTATCAATGGATCATGAGTCGATATAAGGTTTGCATTAGTTTGATTTGCATTTGTTGTCATTTCCTTCATGTCAAATTTTCATGATTCACCTTCATACAAATTGTTTAGCTTCTCCCAGACCTCATTTGCAGTTTCAAGATCCACAACTTTTGTCAGCACTATGTCACTTAAGGAACTTAATAGAGCATCCTTTACTTTGATATCCACCTCATATTTTTTCATTTCATCTCCATTCATCAAACCATTTGGAGGTATGGTATTTTTTTTTCTACATCTTTCCATACTTTATAACCAAGACAAAGAAGATGGCTTTTCATTTGTACCTTCCTAAGAGCATAATTTCTCCCATCAAAATGCAAGGCTTCCTTCTCATAATACATTCCAGATCTTTCTCAAGTTGTTAGGCTTTCTTCAGAGGAACTTGGCTCTGATACCAATTATTGAAATGAACCAAACAACTGAGAGTGGGGGATGAAACAATTGTCTCAAATCTTTAATTAATTCTACACCTTAAAACAATAAACACTTGTCCACCATTTGTTATAATTAAATCATGAAATCATAAACTCATAAACATAAACACAATTACAAGATCATACACAGGTGACACCAGATTTTTTACATGGAAAATATTGTTAAGGGAAAAACCACAGTGGATGTTAGTCCACAAGATAAATAAGTTATAACAATACTGAAAATCGGAGGCTCATTGCCTATAGGGCTCACTGCCCTTAGGGCTCATTATCCAAATTGCTCACTACAAAGAAAGGCTCACTGCCAAAAGGTTGAACTGAGATAACAGCATCTACTCCATGCCAAGGTTTAGCTCTGTTGAAGCACAAAACACTTATGCTCTACTCTACTACTTTACTTCACTTTATCTTTGCATCTTCACTCAAGGATGCATTTTCACAACTCAATTACAAGTATTTATAAACTACATCAACCTTGGAATGAACATCAAGGTCAGCATCACAAACATCAACCATAGGAACAATCTCCAAGGTCGACATTCCAAACATTTACAAAATAGGTCTTGACCTAATACAAAACTATGCTAAGGAAATGTAGTAAAGATGTATGTAGATCACTCCATGCCTTAGCTGGGACTCAAACATGATCTTCCATATCACGACATGCTTCTACACTCTTCAATAGATCTCTGCAAACACTAGAATTAACCAAGTCATCTAAGACTAGTTCACACTATGTTATCCAGGAATAATCTTCAAACATGATCTCAATTTCATAACGCAGACTAATGCAAAGGTAGGAACATGATTAGGAGACATCCACACAACATCTAACCACTCGAACCATGTGATTTCTTCAACTGGAGCATAAGAACTCAACTATCATCAACTGTCATTAAAGAAAGATCTCTTGCGGACTGCAAAATCATGAACCATTGCAATTGTAGGTGCATATCATCATCCCAGACATCACTCTAGAATCACAGACCAAAATACATAACTATGGAGGAATGCAGAGAAAAATACTTTCTCCCAGACACTAGAGAATGAACAGAAAAAGTAGGTTTTACTCTGGACACAACTTCCTTAATTCTTCATATCAGAGGTTCAAACTCAGAATGTAGCATCTTTAGACATGCCTCTAAATATTTTCCAATTCACAAACCAAGATATTCAATCAATAAGAAATGCAAAGCAATCTTCTACACTATTCTTTTATCATCAACACACTATCTTCTCTACAATTTACTGCAACTCACTGTTTCTTTTGAAGGGGCAAATTTTATGAATGTCCTCAACATATAAGGCTTCTAATTAATCAAAAGATAAGAATATAGTTGACACCAATGACAATACAAATATGTTGACATCACTGACAACACCAATTAGGCACATACTTGCAACAAAAATGACCATGGAGTAGTAACCGGTTGTAATTGATGTGTTGGTGCATGAATTAGATCTTCGTATTGTTGACATTGAAGGCATTTCTTGGAAAATTGATGAGCACCTTGTTCCATTGTATTCTAGTAGTATCCTATATAGAGCAATGTCTTAGCAAGGTTAGGACTAGTGGAATGTGCTCCATAGACACCTTCATCAACGTCTCATAAAGAAACATTAGCCTCTTCCAAGTTGAGACATCTAAGTAGGATACCATCAAGATTCCTTCATTATAATGTGTCACCAAAGACGGTAAATTGAGAGGCTCAATAGATGAAATTTTTCTTTTTGTTATTAGTAAGGTTTGGTGGAAGGGTGTTATCATGAATGTACTCGTAGATATCTTGTTACTAGGGAGAATTGGGACCAACAAGTTCATAGATAATCTCCATAGGTGGAACATCGACAACCAGTATCAAGAGTTATTTGACCAGGAATTCACAGTGTTGGGTATTTCTAGGCATATCTAGGAGGGATCCAATTGTTTCCATAGCATCAACAGCCTTGTTATTCAATCTAGGAATTTCTTCAAAGGAGCTGTTGGAAAATTGTTGCTTGAAGTCATCAACCATCCTTTTGTAAGGCATTAATTTGTCTTTTTTGGCTTAGTATTCATCTATGACCTATCGAATGACTAGTTGGGAATCTCCATTGACCTGTAACTATTTGATATTCCACTAAACTTCCATATGGAGCCCTGTAAGTAAAGATTCATATTTGGAAATGTTGTTTGTGCAAGGAAAAGATAGCTGATATGACTTATGAATGCAATCACCCTATGGTGTGATAAAGAGAATTCCAGCTCCTGAACGATTTTGGGTATATGAATTGTCAAAATATAGCTTCCATTCAACTGATGTAGAGAGACTAAATATCCCTTCATCTGGGAAATCCAAAAATATAGGATGTGTGTGATTAATAGGGCTTCTTCTAGTTGATCAATGATGACTTGTCCTTTGATGGCTTTGCGATCAACATATTCAATATCAAACTCACTTAGAATCATGACCAATTTCGCTAATCTTCCTATGAGAGCTACCTTCGATAGAAGATATTTCAAGGGATCTATTTTGGAAATGAGCTTAGTTTGTTGGTTTAACATGTGGTGTCACAACTTTTGGGAAGCAAACACCACAGCTAGACATGCCTACTCCATGGGAGTATAATTAAGCTCATATCTGACCAATGTACAACTGATGTAATAGATCACTTGTTCTTTACCAAAGTGATCATTTTGTGCACTAAGAGAGCAGCCAAGGCTACTAATGTAGTGGAGATGTATAACAATAAGGGTCTCTCTAAAACTAGTGGCATCAACACTAGAGGTGTAGTGAGATATTCTTTGAGTTACTCAAATGCTTGCTGATACTTACTATCCCATTTGAATGATACATCTTTACAGAGTAAGTGTAAAAGAGGTTTACATTTATTGGAAATCTATGATATGAAATTCCGAATAGACTGAATTTTTTTTTAAGGCTTAGTTTTTTTAGATTTGAAGGAGGAGACATCTCAACTATAGCCTTTACTTTTGCAAGATCGACTTCAATTCCTCTTTGAGACGTAATGTATCCCAATAGTTTCCTAGGTGTAACACCAAAGACACATTGCTTAGGATTGCGTCTAACTTGATACTATTCTAATCTACCAAAGATCTATGCCAGTACCTATAAATTGTTGTGATGCTCACAACATGCCCCATTTTACTCCTTAGCAAAATAAGGACCCCTGTTGTGGCTTTGCTTTTGCTTTTGTGTGTGGGTCTGTTTGGTGGTAAAAGGGAAAAAGAGAGTGAAAGTTACAAACCTTGTTGAAAATAAAGAAAAATTGTATTAAGTACCAGAGCAGAATATGGGTGGATTCCTTGTCAAAAATGAGTGAGGGTTGCTTTTTGAACTATGTTAAAATTCCCTGTATTTTGCAAGTTATGAGTATTTTGGTAAAATGTACAATCGGGTTTGTATGTTGCATATACATGGTCCTTTGCATATTGGGTTACATATACAAGGTCCTTTGCATATACAAGGTCACTTACATACAAAGTCACTCATATACAAAGTCCTTTGTATATCGAGTCTCGTATATAAAGTTGTTTGTATATGCAAAATCGGGTTGCATATACAAATCAGGTTGCATATACAAAGTTGTTTTTATACATTTATACTTGTATGCATTTTGCTTGCACCATTTTCTTACATACAAGTCAAGCTCGAAAAGTTCAAAAATTAAGTCAATAATTGTTTAAGCCCATTGAATGCACTTTATGTTTGTATGTTTAAACATGCAAAGTGGATATACAAAGTTATATGCATACTGCAGAACCGAAAAGATTATGAAATAAAGTTAAGTCATTGTATGTTCTGCGCATTGTATGTATGTTTCGATACATACATTGCGGGACATACAACGCAGAATTCAAAAGAAGTTAAAATGTGGTATAAATGATGCATCCTGACTTAAAGTATAATAAAAGATGCATTGCTTTTTATACATGTTGCGGACCCGATGGTTTCCAAGGTTTGAATGCATAATTGTTTAAATCTGGTGGTTGTATGTTATGTTTGTATGTTAGCAAAAGGAAAACATACAAAGCCGATATGCATTGCATTTATGCAAGTCATGGAACCCAAAAATTCTTAAGGTTGGTTTTATTGTTGTATGTTTGTGCTTTGTATATATATATATATATATATATATATATATATATGTTTCGGGATAGACATTGCTGTGTACATGCAAGGTGGAACTCAGGAAATATTACGATTTGGTTAATACGATGCATCACACCTTAAAGTATATTGGAAAATATGCATTGCACTTATACAAGTGGCGAAACTGAAAGGTTATTAAAGTTGGTTTTATGGTTGTATGTTCACGCTTTGTATGTATGTTGCGGATACATACATTGCGGTACATACAAGGGGCGGAACTCAGAAGAAATTAAAATCTGGTATATACAATGTATCACTACTTAAAGCATATCGAAAGATACATTGCATTGTATGCATGTTGCGGGGGCGAAAGGTAAATAGAATGCGGTTTATAAAAAGAATAAGTCCGAAAGGGTTATACAAAGGATGTTGTATGTATCTGCGGGCTTGTATCTAAAAGAGATATAAAAGCAAGATATACAAGCAATAGATACAAGAGAAGATTTTGGCCTTGTATGCAAAAGGAAAGGTACAAGTTAAAGATGCATTTTTGGATGCGATGCAAAGGTAAAACACTATTAAATGAGAGGTTAAGTCTGCAGTTACAAAGTGGTTTGTATGTATCTTGTATACAAAGGAAAGGATACAAAGCTGAAGTTGAGGGTATATTCCAATTTGGTTAATGCACCTTTTTGAAGTCCGCATTTGTATAACACATACAAAAGGAGATAAAAGCAATTTTGGATACAAGCCGGTGCGAAGAGAAAGTCAAAAAATGAAAGAGTTCTTGTATGTTTGGGATGTTTGTATGTCTTCAATATACAAGCCTGATATACAAAAGAAATAAAAGCATCGCGGGATGAAAAAGGTAAGAGAAGTTTTGTATAGGTCGTTGCATATTCACTCATACAAGAGTAACATACATATGGCGATATACAAGGATGTATGGAAAAGTGAAAAAAAGGGAATTTAAGTTCAATTGTTTGCATAAAATGCTTGTATGTTTAAAATATACATGGAGAACAAAACAAAAGGAACATACAAAGAAAACATACAAGGGAGCATATAAAGAAAACTATATGTATGCAGAATTAAACTAACAATAAAGAAAGTTAAAAAGCACGAACACTACAACTGAAGACCGAGCTTGTGGTGCATTAATTACTGTAGTTAGTGCCCATCTAACATTCTGACAAGGTATAAATTGGCAAAAGCAATGTGAATATTTTATAATCCATTTTATTGTCTGTTTGCAAGTTTGCAGGTATATAGAAGGTGAAACTTAATGGCGATGACATCTCAAAGGGTGGATCAGATCACCAAAGAAACGAAAGGAGATAAGGATGGCGATGAGAAGTAATATGTAGGTAAAACTTAATGGTGATGACATCACAAAGGGTGGAATGGATCACAACAGAAGCAGCAGAAGATATTTTGATGGTTGTTAGGGTTTCCAAAGCAGGATCTTTACGCCCAGTATGAGTATGTTGCTTAGAGATTTTTGGCAGGATTTGTTTTCCACCATTGATGTTGCACTTGAGATATGGACTGTTGATTGACTAGGGTTTTGGAACCGTGGGGATAATCAGAGCTATATATTGAGCCCCTTTACTTTGTAATACTTACATAGGTATTCGTAGGACAGAGTTGGAAGTTGTAATTTTTCTTGTCATTTTGAGTAGTGGAATAGTTTAGTTTAGAGTAGAAGGAGGTCGGCTATGTCTACAATAAGGAACGCATGAAACATTTGGCTTCCTTACTATATCTATAAATCATTGTAAGTTTTTGTGAAGTTGATTAATGAAGCTAAGAGTCATTCATACATTGTAAATCATATATAACTGCGTGTTTTGAATACAAATGAATATGGAATTTTGCATCTATATTTAGAGTGTCTTCTGGCTCTTCTTTGTATTTGAAATAATATCTCTTAAAGCTTGCAATCTTTAATGTATGTTCGTGAGAATACTCAGGGCATTCACATTCAAAGCTTTAGTCTGTGGATTTGATCAGGTTTACTATACTTCTTACAATGTGCATAACAGAGCATTTAGATCCTATAGCAGAATGAAGTTTTGTTTAGATTTCTCTAACTTTTCCCAAACCATTTGAAATACTTAGCTTAAACGCAAAAATTTAAAGGAGATTGTCTGATACTTGAAGGAAACATGAACAACTGAGTTGATATTTGACAGTTTTCATAATACTTGAAAAGAAAAGCTTGTGTTAATATAAATCATATAGAGCTTTGTGATACAGTAGCAGATTTATGCAAAGGAATGAATAAAATGTTGATATTTGTGATATTTTGCATAATTAGAGTCTAGTAAATCATAAAACACCTTAAATCACGTAATGCCCCTTGCATATTATAGCTTCACATCAACCTATTGAATTGTCCAATAGGTCAAGACCTAACCATACGGAAACTTGGGATTAAGTAATCTTAATTGATTTCTTCATATCTTTCAAGACAGTCAGGTTCATTTTTGTGAATTTTAACTTTTGTTATGAATGTGTAAAAACAATCATCAACATAAATGACCTTCTCTAGTAGTTGATTTACCCAATAGATCATCAACATAATCTTCCATAATGGTATGGAAGAGGTCATGAATGATAATTGTCATCGCTCTTTGATATGTTGCTCCTGCATTCTTCAAACTAAAAGGGATGACTTGCCAACAATATGTTCCCCAAGGACATGTGAAAGCTATCTTGTATTGATCTTTAGGTGCTATCATAATCTAATTATAACTAGAAAAACCATCCATTAAGGAAAGAATTTCATGACTAGCTATCAAATCTATAACGATGTCAATGTTACGCAATGGAAAGTCATCTTTTGGACATGCCTTGTTAAGATCCCTAATGTTGGTACAAATGTGAATGTCCCTAGTGACTTTTGATACAAGTACCAAGTTAGAAACCCACTCTGGGTAATCAATAGGTCATATAAACTTTATGTCTAGCAACTTTTGAAGTTCATCTTTAACCAACAATGCTATTTGAGGATGCATTTTTCAAAGTTTCTATTTAACTGGCTTAGCATTAGGGGACATTGCTAAATGATGGACCACCAATGAAGGATCCAACCCAAGCATGTATGCATATGTCCAAGCGAAGTTAATCCTTTTCATAAAAAAATCTATGAAACCCTTTCACTCTTTCTCTAAGAGAGAAAATGCTAAGAGAGTGATCTTGGGATTTTGTGTTCTTCCTAGGTTCATCTCTTGTGATTGCTCAACCAAAAGTGAATACTTTTCGTGATATTTTGAAGGCAAGGGAAGGTCAAATCCTCCATTCTCAAGCACCTTAGGGAGGTTTTTACAATTGGATATGTCCTTTATTTTTACTTTTTTGGGATCCAAAGGTGCCACAAAGTGGTTTTCACTAGGGGATCTGATATTTTGCTTTTTATTTTTGTGACTGGAGGATTTGGCATTCTCACCAAAGAATGCTATAGGATATAAGTCCATGAAAAATCATGCATTATAGTCAACAAGTCAAATACCATCTCAAAGTCCCATGAATTCTGCGAGGGCTTCCTCATTCTAAAAGGTATCAAGAATGGGAGCCTCTTGCTGATCCTAATCGACAAGGTCAGGGTATACAAGAACAATGTTCTAGGTTTTAGTTTTGGAGGTGAGGGATATCAAGGATATGATTGTAAAGGGTAAAATTTGGATGTTTTGATTTTGGCAGTTTTGTCTATGTATCCTCCTTTCACCCTTTCATTCAAGGACCTAGGGTCGAGTTCAAATGTACTATCCTACCCTATGTCATTGTGAGATGTAGGGAAACTTGGATTTTTATGATTTGATTGCCAATTATGTTCTCTTATGCTCAATTATACCTAAAACCCCTAATTATGCAAATATGAAAACAAACAGACAAATATCACAAAATACTTCTATAGAAAGATGTAAAATGAAAAAATAACTATGCACCTATTTTCAAAGTTCAGAAAGCAGAATAGTCAGGAACTAAAGAGCGGGCACCCTAGTCCAAGGTACAGGTTTCTTTGTGGAATCCTGATCTCCTTCCGACACTGATCTATACCGTAACTTTCATTTTCAGTGATTTAATTGTGGAGGACACAGGGACTAACACCCAAGTCTTGAAAAGGCTCCAAAGTCCTGCCTCTTTTCAGATCCTGAATCCTTGATGCCTGCTGACCTCTCCTGCAACTCCACTTTCTCTAGATGTGACACCTATAACCTACAATCACAAAACTTTTGGAGGGGCTCGTGGTGTTTAGAGGCTTTCCTTAGTCAAGCCTCGAAGAGATATTCAAGTCTTCTGAACACTGTTGTTAGACAGACAGTGTGTGCTTAGGGAGGTAGAGGTAAAAACTAAATGATAAATGCTTACAAACACAAATGAATGTCACCTTGTAGTAAAGATCTCATGTAGGAAGAAACTATTTATGCCATGAGGAGATGATTCCTCAAATCTACAAACATAAACACATAAACAACACAAATCTACTCTTGCAACACAATGAAAGCCTTGAATCACATCTAGAATGCCAATGCTCATCTAATAATCATCTAGTTGAAATCTAGTTTACAAATGAATGCCTAAACATGATTTTATATGCAACTACAAATACTCCCACCAAGAATTTCATAATTCAAACTTACCATGTTGACATAGGACCCAAATAACGATCACAAGTCGATAACCAAAAATTGGGACTGCCCCAAAATATAGTAGGACTAGGGCATAGGCGCCCAAGTCCTCCCCCCTATTTTGGGTAGGGGTTATCTCAAGTGGTCCCCCTAGGTCCTATTTAACAAGACACTTAGGGGTTTTCTCATCTGGATGTTGAAATATGATGAAATATGTCCTAAATGCACACTAAAGACCCAACAAGTAAACCTTATGAGGGAAAAGCCCCCAAGGGGACATTTTTCGACGTTACATTTAGCCCCCACTTTAATGTATGTATAAACGTGAGGCCAATACATGCATTAAAGTTCAGTCAACAAACATGAAAAACACACCAAGCACGGAGAAGACACGCCAAACACATTGAAGACAATGACAGGCACGTAAAACATGAAGAAGATAGTTATAGTCACGCAAAACATGGAGAATACATTGAATGCATAGAAGACACATTAATGCATAGAAGACAAGAATGATTTCTTTTCTCTTCTTTTTCTCATATATATGAAATGTAGATGTAAGTAAAGGAAAGTAAACAAACATCCCATAATGCAGGATGTAATCATCACATAAGTCTTTAAACTACATATATGGGGCAACACACATGCAAGACATGTAAAACCTCCCAAGATGCAGGATGTACTCATCGTACAGGTCTTTAAACTGCATATGGGGCAACAAACATGCCACAAAAAGCAAGCATGCCAAAAACACACACTTTGAAGACACGAAGAAAACACGGCAGACAAGCGATACAGTGTTCCTATTTCTAAGTTCATCACCATCTCAGGCACATTACAGGCACACACCGATAATTGGGCTTCACCACAACAATCATTGAAGACACACTTAAGGGTTGAGGTAGTCATAGAAATGCTCCCTGCCTCCACAGAGGACTTTTGAAAATGATAGGATGATGCAATCTGCTCCAAGAAATACAACATCCCCACCTCTACAAAGGGCTTAAGATAAAAAGGATATACGTAATGTAATGTTAGAAAATGTCTGCTTGGGGGCTTTTCCCTCAAAAGGTTTAGCTCTCAAGTCTCTTAGCTGCATTTAGAACATATTACATCATAATCTGACATCTCGATGGAATGAACCCTGGGTATCATTACAAATGGGACCTAGGGGGACCCCTTGAGCTTAATCCTGCCCAAAATAGGGGGGAGGACTTGGGCGCTTGCACCCTAGACCTGCCCTAATTTGGGTCAGGGACAAATTTGAAGTGTTAGTTTATGACCGTTATTTGGTCCCTAGGCCGACACGGTAAGTTTGAATTTACAAAATCTTGGCGGGAATGTTTGTAGTCGCATATAAAAGTATGTTTAGGAATTCATTTGTAAACTAGATGGTTATTGTGAACTTTATGCATTCTAGAAGTAATTCAAGGCTTTCATTGTGTTGCAAGAGTAGATTTGTGTTGTCTATGTGTTTGTGTTTGCAGATTTGAGCATCCATCTCCTCATGGAATGAAGAGCTTCTTCCTCCCATGAGATCTTCTCTACAAGGTGATATCTATTGTGATTATTGAGCATTTATCATTTGGTTTTTGCCTTTGCCTCCCTAGACACTCACTCTCTATCTGACAATGGTGTTCGGAAGACTTAAATGTCTCTCCGGGGCTTGACTGAAGCAAGCCTCTAAACACCACAACCCCCTCCCAAAGTTTTCATGGTTGCAGGTTATAGGTTGATGATGCAGACAAAGTGAAGTTGCAATAGGGCATATTAGAGTATCAGGATTTCTAATCTGTGAAATAAATAGCTACCTGGACTTGGGTGCCCACTCATTAGTCCTCAAAGTTTCACAAAGGGCAAATCTCTAGTACAACAGATATAGGTTGCAAACCTTGTTTCTGGATCTCGAGAAAAAGGAGGGCACTAGACTTGGGCGCCCGCTCTTTAGTCCTTGACTTTTCCACCTTGGAACCTTGACAATAGGTGCACAATTATTTGATATTTTACATCTATTTACAGAAGCATTTTTCTATAATTCATCCGTTTACTGTCGTATTTGCATAATTAGGGTTTTAAGGTATAATTGAGCATAAGAGAAGGAAATTGTCAATCTAATCATAAAAATCTAAGTTTCCCTACATCTTAATAGTGACCTAGGGTATGATAGTACATTACAACTTGACCCTAGGTCCTTGAATGTAAGGGTGAAAGGAGGATATACACCAAAACTACCAAAAACTCAACTATCCAAATTTTACCCTTGACACGCAATATCCCACCTCCACAGAGGGCTTAAATGATTGATTGATTGATTGCAAACAAACTCAGAGTGCAGGATGCACTCATCACACGAGTCTTTAAACTCCACCTGAGGACAAGCACATTGCTAACATCTACAACAGACAACTTACCTCATATATGCCCCCACCTTAAGGTCATTGATATCAGGCATCGATATCAAGCATGTTAAGGTAGGAAGAAAACACACAAGGGAACATAGGATTTCACAAAGCCCATGCCCCCCAGAGGTAACATGTACTTTACGATCACCAAATGTTTCCACAAACACATCCCTGTAAGAAAGATGTTAGTGTCTGCATAATCATGATAAACAACAATATCAATGCATATGATTAACCACACAAGGAGCCAAGGTTATACTATGAATTCAGAGTTCAAGGATAACTGTGGGGCTAGATCATGAAGATCTTTGAATCAAGTACCACCAAGGCTAGATTCAAAGATAAACAAAGTGCACAAAGCATTAGTATTGTTATGATTTGTAAATGAAATAAAAACATCATCAAAATCACTATGTGGAAAGCACAAGTGCTTCCACTAGCCAAGCGTCTGATAAGATATACAACCCCATCATCATATTAGGAATTGAGTCTAATTTTTTATTTCTCATGAAAGGGATTCTAGGTCTGCATCAGTATAAATGTTTTTCATCATTCGTCCGCTACATAGAAACACTAGAGGAAGGGAAACAATAAATAAGAGAGGAGAAACAAGTGTGATGCAGAGGCAAACGCAATGGGAGCTTACTAACAGGAAGGAGGAGCCAAATATACAAACAGCATGATAAAAATCCCTATCGGCTCAGCATCATCATCATATTTCCTAAAAACACCAACAGCATCATCATATTTCGGATGAGCAGAATTATCCTCCTGCCGACTACTGTTCACCTCCTCCGCCTGTCGCCTATCATCATCATCATGATACTCAACGGGCGCAAACATCCTCCTGTTGCACTGTTCATCGGGCGCCAAACACTAGCGGCATCATCATGATATGCGACATCACGTTCGTCAGCAGGATATCAAATATCCGGTTGCTCCAAATATCCTGATGACGACCACTTCAGCACCCTCCCTTCGATGCTCCGATAGCCGACGACACAAGCAACAGCATCATGATATGATTTATCCGGTTCTCTCGAAACCTCCTGATGATGTTAACACAACTTTCTGCCGAGAACTTACGCCGATACCTAAGCACTTAGCGACAACAGGATCAACATGCATAGAGTGATATCTCAATATCCTGATGACAATGACGTCATATAATATCCTGATGATCTCTTCAACACTTAGTCAAAAAAACTAAACTTTCACTCCCGTGTCTACTACGATATGTGGATGATGGGCACCCCCGAGAGATGATCCTGACAGTGATATATACACTGAGTATATATCTGACTTAAACCATCCTGATGCACTTGCAACATGCAAACTTCAATAGTTTCATGACCCGATCCTGGTGGCGATGCATTCGCAGATGACGATGCGGCTCGTTCTGACTGGAAACGCACATGCAGACTCCTGTGTATCCGTCCGCTGCATGTAAACACTCAAAACCACACAATTACACAAAGACAATATGATGATCAGGCCGGATCACCTTCAAACCAAAATTTAACAGCTTATCTTTCTAGACCTAGCACATGAGGATGCTAGGCTGATTCACAGCATGCTCCTAACTGATCTCTTGAACAATGCAATGCATAAACAGAAAACACAAATGCAAACTAAGCTATAATACAGGACCATTCCACCGATTCATAGGATCAACCGGTGGAAGGGTTGAAAATATCCATCAACTTGCAAAACAGAAAGGAAATCAAAACAGATACAGCTGATAAACCAGAAACTGCAAATGATGAGATCTTATTCAAATGAAATTCAAATGTACTGGTTCTACAATACTGTCAAACAACAGTGCTTCTCAATCTCTGGACTGTTCTCCTGAATCTCAACACCATAACATCTATCAATATCCTAAACCCTAACAGATCGAAGGTATAAATAGCAAAATCCTTCGAGTACTACCAACTCACTTCCCAGTGGCTGGGAGCTTCCAAGCGGCTGGGAGAAGGACAGCTCAGACTACCTTATCACGATCTCTAACTGCCTACACATACTCCTAGGCTGAACTAATACATAGCATCGGTCCAACGGACCTTATTACATGATGAAGTCAAACATACTAAAAATAGACTAATGTCCTGTCATCATGTGGACAATTATCCTATATCCTGATCATGTACGGGTGCTCCTGCACCATACTCCCCAAAAGAAGAAATCTCAAGTCCACTTGAGATGAGAGTATCAAGGTCTGCACCATGTTTCTATATCTGCTCTGCAGTCATCCATACTGCTTCAGAATTCGGCTGTCCCTTCCAAGAGACTAAATACTCCAAGTATTGTTTGTTCCTGGTCTGTTTGACCACTCTGGTGTCCAAAACCTTCTGTAACTGTGGAGGATCATGTTGGGGAATGTCTTCAGCAACTGTATCCTATAGGATATCCTGATCTGCATCTGGATTAGCCTTGTATGGAGTTAAATCACATACATTGAAGATAGGAGACAAACCAAGATCAGGTGGGAGTTGGATCTCATAAGCATTCTGTCCATGCTTGTGCACAATCTGACATGGTCCAACTTTCTTTTGCATGAGCTTAGTATACTTTCCCTTAGGAAGCCTATCTTTCTTCAAGTGAACCCAGACCAAATCTCCAACATCAAATTGAACATCCTTCTTCTTCTTATCAGCATATTCCTTATACTTTAAGGTGGTTTGTTGGAGTTGGGTCTTGACCTGATCATGAACCTCTTTGATGGCTTCAGCAAAAGCTTCTCCTTCTGCACTAACAGGATCTACTGTAGGTAGATCTCTCAACTCCAAAATTCCTCTGGGATGCATTCCATAAACTACCTAAAAAGGTGATTTCCCTGTGCTCCTATTGACAGTATCATTATATGAAAACTCAGCTTGAGACAGAATATTGTCCCACTTCTCTCCATGCTATTTTGTCAAGCATCTAAGCAAATTCCCCAAGGAACGGTTCACTACTTTAGTCTGTCCATCCGTTTGAGGATGATATGCAGAGGAAAAAGACAAATTGGTTCCCAGTTTCCTCCATAGAGTTCTCCAGAAGTGACCAATAAACTTCACATCTCTGTCTGAAACTATGCTCAAAGGCAATCCATGGATTCTGACAATCTCCCTGAAGAATAAATCTGCAATGTATGAAGCATCAGCAGTGGTTTTGCATGGCAAGAAATGTGCCATTTTACTGAATCTATCCACTACAACAAAAACACTGTCAAATCCTCTCCTTGTCCTTGGTAAACCCAAGACAAAATCCATACTGATGCTTTCCCATGGTCTGGAAGGAATGGGTAAGGGCTGATATAAACCTGCATTAGTTGACCTGCCTTTAGCTTTTTGACATATCACACATGTCTCTACAAATTTTCTGACATCTGATTGCAACTTAGGCCAAAAGTAATGCCTTCTGACCAGATCAAGAGTCTTATCTAGACCAAAATGACCTGCCATAGCTCCACAATGTTTCTCCTTGATTATATTTAATCTCATAGAACACCTTGGAATACACAACTGTCCACCTTTGAACAACAATCCATCCTGAATCAAAAATTTAGAGAACTCAGCATGGTATTTCTCCCCAAAAGAAGTACATACCTGATATATCTCTCCAAAATCTACATCAGACTCATACATGGTCTTGAGTGAATCAATACCAACACTCTCTAACTGAATCCAATTGACTGTGAGAACTCTCCTGCTCAAAGCATCTGCAACTTTGTTCTTGACCCCTTTCTTATGCTTCAATGTAAAAGTGAAAGCCTGTAAGGTTTCTACCCATTTCATATGTCTGTGGTTCAGCTTTTCCTGGCTGTTTATGAAACTCAGAGCCTAGTTATCTGTGAATACTATGAATTCCTTTGGCATCAGGTAATGCCTCCATTTCTTGAGGGACTGAACTAAAGCATACATTTCCAGATCGTATGATGAATACCTTTTCTTAGCATCATTGAGCTTCTCACTGAAAAATGCAATAGGTCTACCTTCTTGGCTGAGTACTGCTCCAATGGCCATGTGACTGGCATCACATTCTACCTGAAAGATTTTGTTAAAATCTGGAAGTGCAAGGACTGGCTGCTGTGCCACCTTCTTCTTCAATGTTTCAAAAGAATTATCTGCTCCTTGAGTCCAAACAAACCTGCACTTCTGTCCTCCTTTGATGGTATCCAGCATGGGTGCACAAATATGACTGAACCCTCTTATAAACTTTCTGTAGAAGGTTGCTAACCCATGGAAACTTCTGACATCATTCATAGTCTGTGGAGTTGGCCAATTCAATATGGCACTCACCTTCTCCTTATCCATCTGTAGCTTTCCTTGTGAAATGACAAAACCCAAATATGTGATCTCCTTTTGCATGAACAAGCACTTGTCTAAATTTATCATCAGCTGCTCTTCATGTAACCTCTTAAGAACCAAATCTATATGTCTGAGATGTTCTTCTTTGGTGTTACTGAAAATCAGAATGTCATCTAAATATACTATGACAAACTTACCAATGAATTCTTTCAGAACCTCATTCATCAGCCTCATAAAAGTACTAGGTGCATTAGATAAACCAAAAGGCATAACCTTCCATTCATATAACCCTTCATTTGTTTTGAATGCTGTCTTCCACTCATCACCTGGTCTAATCCTGATCTGATGGTATCCACTCTTCAAATCTATTTTTGTAAAGTACTTAGCACTTCCCAAACAATCAAGTAAATCCTCTATTCTAGGGATTGGAAACCTATACCTGATTGTGATCTTGTTGATGGCTCTGGAATCTGTGCAAAGCCTCCAAGTGCCTTCCTTCTTTGGTGCTAGTACAGCTGGTACTGCACATGGACTCAAACTCTTCCCAATCAGACCTGAATCCAACAATTCTTCAATCTGTCTGGCTACTTCTGCATTCTGTTCTGGAGTAAGCTTATAGGCTGCTTTGTTTGGAAGTGTTGACCCTGGAATTAAGTCTATGCAATGACTGATATCTCTGACAGGTGGTAGGGATCTTGGCATTCCCTCTGAGATGACACCTTTGTACTTATCCAATAGCTCTTGGATAGCTGGGTCTATCAACCTTGGCTTTTTCTCTTTCTTGACTTCTTGCTGTTGTTCCTTATTCACACTCATACATGGGATTAGGGCATATGCAACTGCACCTTCTGCTGCTACTTCTTTCATGAACTGTTTACCTTCCATCAGCATGACCTTCACCTCTTTTCCTTTAGTTTTCCCCTCCTTCTCTGCCAGTGGGAATAACTTTGTCACCTTACCATCTTTGGTGATTTTATAGGTGTTTCTAACACCATCATGCTGTGCCTTCAAATCATACTGCCATGGTCTACCAAATAAAAGGTTGCAAGCATCCATCTTGGTAATGTCAAACAACAACCTATCCTTATATGCACCAATCTGAAATTCTACCCAAGCCTGCTCTTCTACAGTTGTCTGCTGACCTTGGGTAAGCCATGAGACTTTATACGGGGATGGGTGAGGCAATCTCCTAAGCTTAAGCTTTATCACCATTTCTTTAGACACAAAATTCTCAGTAGAACCAGAATCAATCAAAACTTTACATGCCTTACCTCCTGCTTTGCAAATGGTTCTGAAAAGAGACTTTCTCTGAGGGGCTTCTTTGTCAGGTACCTTCATGGTAGTCACTGTTCTTCTCATCATCAGATAATCCACTTTCTGGATATCCATAATTATCAGGAGCATTCACACTCTGAAAATCATTAGAGCTTGTCCTACTTTGATTATCAGGTTCTTTGACCAGATTTGTTCTCCTTTCTCCTGCTGAGCTTGTGGCCTTGTCTGGACATCTGCTGGCTATATGGCCTTCTTTGTTACAGTTATAACATCTGATGGATCCTCTGCCCTGGGATCTTCCTCTGAAAGGTCTTCTACCTCTGAAGTTTCCTTGCTGACTGTAATTCTCTCTCTGATTCTGACTATTGTTGCCCTTACTATTGTCATGACTGGATTCTCCTTGATATCCCTGTCCATGTCCTCTGCCTCTAAAAGGACCTCTTCCACCTCTTTGTTGTCTTCCTCTTCCTCTATTGTTTTGTTCTTGTTTTCTCTTCAACTTTTCTTCCACTTTCAATGCCAACTGAAAGCTTTTCTGCACTGTATCTGGATTATGCAGACTAAGATCTTCCTGAATATTAAACCTCAATCCATTAAGGTATCTGGCTACCTTCTCTTCTTCACTTTCTTTCACCTTTGTCTTCATACAGAGTTTCATGAATTCTTCTGTATATGAGCTGACATCTAGCTCCTTCTGCTTCAGGTTTTGCTTCCTCTTGTGTAACTGGATACTGTAATCCAATGGAATATAAGCTTCCTTTACCAATGCCATCATCTTCTTCCATGTGGCAACTCTACGTTTTCCTTCCTGTACTCTATCATCTTGAACAAAATTCCACCATGTCAAGGCAGCTGCTTTCATCTTTGACTGTGCTATCTTCACTCTCTGTTGTTCTGGTATCTCCTCTGTTACAAAGAAATTGTTCAAACAGTCTATCCACTCCATCACTGAATCAGGGTCCATCTTACCTGTAAACACTGGCAAATCCAGTTTCACATCCATGGTTCTCCTCTCCATGGCTTTGAGGGCGTTCAACAGTGGTCTCTGGTCTGCAGGAACAACCTCCTCGCTCCAATTAGGGATCTCTTCTTCTTCCCTATCTTCTTCTCTACCAGAACCTACTCTGCTCCTCAACTTTGCTAACTCATCTTTCAACTCCTGATTCTGAGCCTTCACGGCCTTGCTTTCTGCAATCTGTTTCTTCACCAGAACTGCCAACTCAGCGTTGGTCATCCTTGCTGGAACCTCCGATGTTCCTTCTTCGTCTGACATCCTGCTTAACTTTTCCAGAAGATCCTAACCTTTGCTCTGATACCACTATGATGCAGAGGCAAACGCAACGGGAGCTTACTAACAGGAAGGAGGAGCCAAATATACAAACAGCATGATAAAAATCCCTATCGGCTCAGCATCATCATCATATTTCCTAAAAACACCAACAGCATCATCATATTTCGGATGAGCAGAATTATCCTCCTGCCGACTACTGTTCACCTCCTCCGCCTGTCGCCTATCATCATCATCATGATACTCAACGGGCGCAAACATCCTCCTGTTGCACTGTTCATCGGGCGCCAAACACTAGCGGCATCATCATGATATGCGACATCACCTTCGTCAGCAGGATATCAAATATCTGGTTGCTCCAAATATCCTGATGACGACCACTTCAGCACCCTCCCTTCGATGCTCCGATAGCCGACGACACAAGCAACAGCATCATGATATGATTTATCCGGTTCTCTCGAAACCTCCTGATGATGTTAACACAACTTTCTGCCGAGAACTTACGCCGATACCTAAGCACTTAGCGACAACAGGATCAACATGCATAGAGTGATATCTCAATATCCTGATGACGATGACGTCATATAATATCCTGATGATCTCTTCAACACTTAGTCAAAAAAACTAAACTTTCACTCCCGCGTCTGCTAGCGATATGTGGATGATGGGCACCCCCGAGAGATGATCCTTACAGTGATATATACACTGAGTATATATCTGACTTAAACCATCCTGATGCAATTGCAACATGCAAACTTCAACAGTTTCATGACCCGATCCTGGTGGCGATGCATTCGCAGATGACGATGCGGCTCGTTCCGACTGGAAACGCACATGCAGACTCCTGTGTATCCGTCCGCTGCATGTAAACACTCAGAACCGCACAATTACACAAAGACAATATGATGATCGGGCTGGATCACCTTCAAACCAAAATTTAACAGCTTATCTTTCTAGACCTAGCACATGAGGATGCTAGGCTGATTCACAGCATGCTCCTAACTGATCTCTTGAACAATGCAATGCATAAACAGAAAACACAAATGCAAACTAAGCTATAATACAGGACCATTCCACCGATTCACAGGATCAACCGGTGGAAGGGTTGAAAATATCCATCAACTTGCAAAACAGAAAGGAAATCAAAACAGATACAGCTGATAAACCAGAAACTACAAATGATGAGATCTTATTCAAATAAAATTCAAATGTACTGGTTCTACAATACTGTCAAACAACAGTGCTTCTCAATCTCTGGACTGTTCTCCTGAATCTCAACACCATAACATCTATCAATATCCTAAACCCTAACAGATCGAAGGTATAAATAGCAAAATCCTTCGAGTACTACCAACTCACTTCCCAGCGGCTGGGAGCTTCCAAGCGGCTGGGAGAAGGACAGCTCAGACTACCTTATCACGATCTCTAACTGCCTACACATACTCCTAGGCTGAACTAATACATAGCATCGGTCCAACGGACCTTATTACATGATGAAGTCAAACATACTAAAAATAGACTAATGTCCTGTCATCATGTGGACAATTATCCTATATCCTGATCATGTACGGGTCCTCCTGCACCAAAGTGTCTTAGGGATAGTCACATAAGAGGATGCCTCCAAGTCACCAACCACAATGCTATGTCCATAAGACACAACACACAACAATGAAATCAGAGAGAGAGGCAATATAAAAGAATGATGATATAAATAGAAGGTCACAACAGAAGCGATCTCCTGGTATCCTGAGTCTTACAAGAGAATCAGGGGTCATCCCAAGAGGCCTAAACAACACATAACACATCACGGGGGAAGCACATCATGAGAGAGATAAAGGGTTAGAGATACTTACCTAGTAGGATCTTCATGCTAAGTCTCATCATCAAGTAAATCATCAAGGAGGTCATCAACTTCCCAAGTTCAAATGCTAGAAAGGAGTATAGGTTGTTCCATTTGTCTGTCTAATGTATTTTGATCACCTCTCGATCTCTGAAGGGATAACAAAGGGTGGACCTCAACATGAATATCATCTCTTAGTGGAATAGGTGGGTTTTGAAACTATTCCTTATCCACATCAATCATTCTGAATAGGTCAGGATAGTCAAAATAGTCTTGTGTTGTCATGATGTCCTCCATTAATGCTTCATTTTGGTTGGGAGGATTATTCAAATTACTAGAGCTATCCCTAGTCTTCATATTTGAGTTATCTGAATGCTCAAATGTAGGAGAAGTAGGGTGGCTTGTGAATTCATCATCTGATGTAGGACCATCCCTAGTTCAAGAGAAATCTTGCATCACCCAAAAAAATTTGTATTTCAGTTTGTTTGCATTTCAGTTTCTTTCATTTTCTAGGTCAGTTCAGGCAGTTCAGTCAGAAGCAGTTTCATCTTTTGGTCTGGTATTCTACCATAGCTTCATTTCACACCTTTCAAATCTAGACTTAGCATCTACATTCATTCATCTACATCATGTCAAGAATTCAAAGCATTTGGATCAGTTATGGGAAAGATATCGCTATTAGAAGATCGAATGTTTTCTCAGAGCAGAGCATCCTGACGGTCTCAGACAATCAGCTAAAGGGGAAGGCTTGCGGATCATTTCTTGACTTACAGATCTTAATGACACATCATTCAATGATCTTTGGTTCATGGCTGACCTTCCCCAAGGATCCACACAATATTCCATCCATTTGAGGAAGTGTTCTATGCATTTATGTCTAACCTATCTATGTACACATTATAGCTCTTCATTGGAGTTTGTGACCTTCCTTGGTCGACGTGAAGGAATCTATTGGTCTAGAAATGATATATAATGATGTAATAGATCCTTAGGAAAGTAGCAATAAAGTTCTCATGATTTGGAAGATTGATAGTTTGGATTTTGTGGGAAGGAGCTTCAAAGCTTTATTTTGTGCATGTATGTAATAAGGCCTGAGAGCCTTAATTGTAAGCTTGCATGTTACCAGCCAATCTACATTTGAATTCTATGATATGCTAAATAACTAAATCTACATTTTCTTCATTTGTTTGAGTTGTTTCCATTGTGTTTACTCTTGCTGCATGGTTTGGATAGTTCATTCTACGAACCCTCCTACCATGACTACACCAAGTGGTATCAAAGCGATAGTTCAAATCTTTGGGAGCGAATTGAGTGAAGTTGGCAAGGAAATTCCATAAGATCTTGCTATGGATAGATCACTGAATTGAGGTAGGTTACTTGTGTTGCAACTGATCACCGATTGAGAGGCAGTTGTCAACTTGTAGCTTGATCGCCGAACATTAAGCAGTTTGCACTTGATCCTAGGAAGAATGCCGCCAAGGAGAGTTGCTGTTGTTGGAACAATGGTTGGAAGAATGGATGAGATGATGGAGATGATGAGAACAATGTGAATTCAATTGGATGATGTTGAGGAAGATAGGTGAAGAGGATTAACACTAAGACCTAATGTTGAAAGTGATGATGAAGAGGAATTTCAATCTGTTGAACAAACTGGTGAAACCCTAGGAGGTGATGAAGAGGAAGAATTAGATCAAGTAAAGATGTTACAAACTATTTCAAAGATTGGAAAGAGACCTAGAGTTGATGTGTTGAACTATACTGGTAATTTAAACCCTGAAGAATTGATTGACTGGATCAATGACAATGAAGAATACTTTGAATATGAGGAAATTGAAGATCTGGAGAAGGTGAAATTTGCAAAGAAAAAATTGAAAGGACATACTGCTATATGGTGGAAAGAAGTTTAGTTGGAAAGAAAGAGAAGAGGGAAAGAAAAGATTACAAAATGGGATAGGATGGTGACAAAGTCGAAGAAACAGTTTATACGTGCTGACTATGAGATGGAGCTGTTGAAGTGATTGCAAAACCTGAGACAAAAGGAGAAATCTGTGAAGGAGTACAGTGAAGAATTTCATAAGATGATCATAAGAACATGATATAGTGAAGCAAGCAAGGAGAAAGTAACTAGATATATCAATGGACTGAGATTGAACATTCAAGAGGAACTAAGCTTGGTAAGGATGCCATCTTTGGAAGAAGCATATCAGTTTGCCCTAAAAGTTAAGGAAAAGCTAAATAAGAGGCATGATCAGAGACAGAGAGGCAAAGGAAGTAAATTTTAGAGAGGTAGGACATTTTCTAGAGGAGACAAATCATATCCAGAGTAGAACAAGTTTGACAGCCCATTCAAGAAGGAAGATAGAGATAATAATGCTTACCGGAGAGATGACAAACATTTTTACCCAAGAGGAAACCATAGTTCATACCAGAATGAGGGATACAGGAGAAAAGGAAGAGGATTTGATAAGAGAACATTCAGAGGTACTTGTTTCAAGTGTGGAGGTGAAGGACATAGAGCATTTGAGTGTAATCAGGGTAGTACAAGAGGACCAAAAATAGTGGAAGAACAACCTATGTTGAAGAAGAACCTATTAAACTAAGTGATCCCTGTTCTGTTGGTAAGCCAGAGAAAAGAGAATCATTGGTGATGAGGAGAGCACTATTTCAAGTAGAGACAAATGAGGAACCACCATAGAGGAAGAGTCTGTTCAGAACTAGATGCAAATCAAGAGGTAAGTGTTGTAAAGTTGTAACTGATAGTGGTAGTTTAGATAACCTAGTTTTAGAGGAGATGGTGACTAAGATGAAGTTGGAAAGATTGAAACACCCTAAGCCCTATCAGATAGCATAGATTTGGGATGATCATAAGGTACTGGTGAGTGAACAATGTTTGGTGAAATTTCATATTGGATCTTATCATGATGAAGTCTTGTGTGATATTATGCCTATGGATGTTTGTCATATCTTGTTGGGTAGATTTTGGCAGTATGATAGAAAAGCTATACATGATGGGAGAAGAATACATATACTATAACATCAAATGGAAAGAGAATTACCTTGATTCCTTTGGAGGATGGTCCTAAGAGTGAAGTATGTGGGAATGCTAGAATCTATTTGGTAGATGCAAGAAAATTTTTGGATGGTCTGAGACATGAAAATATGTGTTATGCCTTGATTCCTAAGAAGCCTGAAACATTGAAGAAAGAGACTGAAGAATCGCAACCAGAGGAGATAAAAGAATTACTGGCAGAGTATGAAGACATCATATTAGATAATGTACTTGAAGGATTGCCACCTATAAGGAGTATCAATCATCACATGGATCTTATACCGGGAGTAAGTTTGCCTAACAAAGCAGCACATAGAATGACATCGACAGAGAATGAAGAAATGAATAGATAGATACAGGAGTTGTTGAGAAAAGGTTTGATCAGAGAAATTTTGAGTCCTTGTGCAGTACCTGTAGTGCTTGCACCTAAGAAGGATGGAGAATGGAGAGTCTACACTGACTCTAGAGCAATAAATAAGATCACAGTTAAGTATAGATTTCCTTTACCTAGGATGGATAATATCATGGATTATTTAAGTGGAGTGAGATATTTCACAAAGATAGACTTGAAGAATGGATACCATCATATCAGAATCAGAGAAGGAGATGAGTGGAAAACTACTTTTAAGATAAATGAAGGACTGTATGAATGGTTAGTGATACCCTTTGGATTGAGAAATGCACCGAGTACTTTCATGAGATTGATAAATAAAGTCTTGAAGAAATTCTTGGGTAAGTTTGTTATTGTGTACTTGGATGATATTCTAATTTTTAGTAAGACAAAGGAGGAACATTTGTGGCATATCAGACAAGTTTTGCAGAGGTTGAGAGAAGAGAAATTGCTGATAAACATCAAGAAATGTAGTTTCATGAAGGAAGAGTTGGTATATTTGGGATTTGTGATTTCTGCAAAAGGATTGAAGATGGACCCTAAGAAAGTAAGAGCAATTGTTGAATGGCTTACACCAGAGAGCATTGGAGAAGTTAGATCATTTCATGGATTGGCTAGTTTCTACCAAAAGTTCATTAGAAATTTTAGTTCAGTTTGTAACCCTATGACAAAGACAATGAGAGGTTACAGAAAAGACTTTAAGTGGACATCTGGAGTAGATAAAAGTTTTGATTTGTTGAAGTAGAAAGTGACTAAGAAACCTATTTTGGCATTACTAGATTTCAATAAGGTATTTCAAGTAGATTGTCATGCAAGAGGAAGTGCAATTGGAGTAGTGTTAAGTCAAGAAGGTAGACCAGTAGCATATTTCACTAAGAAGTTGAATGATGCAAGGAGAAGATATTCAATCTATGATCAAGAGTTCTATGCCATAATTCATGCCTTAAAGAAGTGGAGACATTACTTGTTGCCTAAGGAGTTTGTGTTGTATACAAATCATCAAGCTTTGCAATATTTTAATAGTCAAGGTAAGTTGAATCGGAGACATATGAGATGGGTAGAGTTCATGCAGAGTTATACTTTTGTGTTGAAGCATAGGAGTGGTAAATCAAACAAAATTGCTGATGCATTAAGTAGGAGAAGAAACTTGTTGACAAAAATGAGAATTGAGGTGTTGGGTTTTGATGAATTGAAGAACATGTATGAGGAAGACATTAATTTTGCAGAACCTTGGAAAGCATGTAAGGAACCTGTTGTGACAGATAGGAGTAAGTGGTTGGACTATTTCACTGAAGATGATATGTTGTTCAAAGAAAGTCAGTTGTGCATACCTAGAAGTTCAATGAGAGATAATTTGATCAAGGAGAAACATAGTGGTGGATTGGCAGGACATTTTGGCATTGATAAGACAGTGTGCTTTGGTGAGTGAAAACTACTTTTAGCCTCAGATATATAAGGATGTTCAGAGATTTGTGCAGAGTTGTAAAGTTTGTCAAGTTGCAAAAGGGAGTAGTCATAATACTGGATTGTATAAACCTTTCACAGTACCAGAGAGACCTTGGGAAGACATAAGCATGGATTTTGTAATGAGATTGCCTAAGACAAAGAGAGTGTTAGATTCAAGATAGACAACTGAGGGGGGGTGAATCAGTTGTCAAAAACTTTCTTCCAATTAAACACTTAAATCCACTTTGTGATTTAGAAGCATATTAATAAATCAATCATGGAAATATAATGCATTGAATCAAGAGAAGAAACACATCAACACATAAGACACCAAGATTTTGACATGGAAAACCCGGTTAAGGGAAAAACCATGGGGTGATAACCCAAGATTGTATTCTTTGTTAGAAGAATAGAAAGAACAAAATGGCACATGCCAATTTGGGCTCACTGCTTGAGCACACTGCTCACAAGAGGCCCACTACCTACAAGAGACACACTGTCTACAAAATAATAAGTATCACATACTTGAACTGGAGAATAGCATCTTCACCATGCTTGAATCAGTTCCATTTAATCCCAAAAACTTATGCTCTGTCTTTCACTCTCTTCCTTGCTACCACACTCTCATCTCCACAAGACCCGCTTTGAAATGACTTTACAACTTCTCATTTATACAAGACATCGACTTAGGAATAATCATCTATGTCAGCAAACATCTACAAGAACATCCACAAGATGTGTAATTCATCTGGTCAGCCAAACTTAGGAAGAACACCATCATCCAGAAGTTATTCTTTAATTGCGAGCTCAAACTCTAATGCGGACCACCAACACAAACTAGACAAGATCCAAAAGACCACCACAAGCTTGCTTGAATCACCAAGAACATCCACACTTCATCTGCTTACTGAAATCCTTATCTCCTTCATCTAGAAACTCAAGAACACAGTCTGTCATTACTGTCACAATGGAATAGATGCTTGTGGACCTCCATACCACTAACCATTTGAGTTATCACTTCACATGGACTTCCTAAACACTCCACCAAATCCGTAGAATAGGATATTGCATTTCCAGATCCCATCGGACCTATCTGTGTCACTCTGTCACCTTTGAACACCTACCAGAACCGGTTTTACTTGAGCCACCATAACTTCTTCATATCTTCATGTGGACCTCTGAAATCTTTATTGGATCACTTTAAGACATATATCTACAAACCCTTTGAACTGCATCCTCTGATAGTCATCTTATCTTAGATCTTTGCCTTACTGTCTTCACTATTCTTCATTGTTCCTGATATGACTAATTTTCTCAATATCCTCAGTACATAGCTCATCCAATCCTTATCATCAATACAACAGGAGTATGTTGACATCAATGACAACACCGGTTAGGCCCATACTTGCAACAGAGAGGACATGATTCAATATTTGTAGTGGTTGACAAATTTTCAAAGATGGCTCATTTCATACCTTGTAAGAAGACAATTGATGCAGTGCATGTAGCTGACCTATTTTTCAAGGAGATTGTGAGATCTTGCATGGATTACCTAAGAGTATAGTTTCAGATAGAGACACAAAGTTTGTTGGATACTTTTGGAGGACACTTTGGAAGAAGATGAAGATAGATTTGAAGTTTAGTTCAACTTTTCATCCACAGACAGAGGTAGTGAATAGGAGTTTGGGAAACTTGTTGAGATGTTTGATTGGAGAGAAAGTTAGAAGTTGGGATTTGATTCTTTCACAAGCAATGTTTGGATACAATAATTTAGTAAACAAGAGTACTAGAAGAACACCTTTTGAGATTGTTACCAGAATAAATCCTAGAGGAGTAGCAGAATTAAGAGATATCAACAGGGAGGAAAAGAGAAGTGCAGAAGTAGAAGAATTTACAAATCACATGAAGATAGTGCATAATCAAGTGAAGAAGCATTTGGAGGATATGAATAGTAAGTATAAGGAAAAGGCAGATGAGAAGAGAAGACATAAATAATTTGAAGTTAGAGACGAAGTGATCGTGTACTTGAGAAAAGAACGATTCCCAGTTGGGACATATAACAAGTTGACGATGAAGAAGTTTGGACCTTGTAAGATACTTAGGAAATTTGATTCAGGTAATGCATATGAAGTGGAATTACCAGAGACATTGGGTATATCACCTAATTTCAAAATTACAGACTTATATCAATATCATGAAGTAGAGTTTAGTGACAACATGGAAGATAACTTGAAGAAGCAGTTACCACACAAAGCACCAGAGTAGATAGAAGACATTTTGGACAGCAGAGTTGGAGGTAGCACTAGAGGAAGACAATACAAAGAATATCTTGTGAAGTGGAAAAGAAGACTAGAAGAGGATTCATAATGGATTTCTCAGGTTGAGGTGGACCATCTTGGTTATCCCCTAGCCTCAGCAAAGTGAGGGACTCACTTTTCAATAACCCTCCTATTATGACTACACCAAGAGTAAACACAATGGAAACAACTCAAAGAAATGAAGCAAATATAGATTTAGTCATTCAGTATATCATAGAATTCAAATGAAGATTGTCTGGCAACATGCGGGCTTACAATTAGGGCTCTCAGGCCTGATTACATACATGCGCAAGATAAAGCTTTGAATCTCCTTCACACAAAATCCAAACTATCAATCTTCTAAATCATGAGAACATTATTGCTACTTTCCTAAGGATCTATTACATCATTATATATCATTTCTGGACCAATAGATTCCTCTGTGTCAGCCAAGGAAGGTCACAAACTCCAATGAAGAGCTGTAATGTGTACACAGATAGGTCAGACCTAAATGCATAGAATAGTTCCTCAAATGGATGGAATAATGTGTGGAGCCTTGGGGAAGGTTAGCCATGAACCAAAGATCATTGAATGATGTGTCATTGAGATTGGCAAGTCAAGGAATGATCTGCAAGCCTTCTCCTTCAACTGATTGTTTGAGACTGTTAGGATGCTCTGCTCTGAGAAAATAGTTGATCTTCTGATAGTGATATCTTTTCAGTAACTGATCCAAATGCTCTAAATTCTTGACATGATGTAGATGAATGAATGTAGATGCTAAGTCTAGATCTGCAAGGTGTGAAATGAAACTGTGGTAGAATACCGGACCAAAAACTAAAATTGCTTCTAATTGAACTACCTGAACTAAACTAGAAAATGAAACAAAGTCAAATGCAAATGTTTTTGGTTGATGCAAGATTGCTCTTGAATTAGGGATGCTCCTACATAAGACATCTGGGGTTATTAAAAAGTGAGTCCCTCACTTTGTTGGGGCTATGGGAGAACCAAGACGGTCCACCTTAGCCTGAGAAATCCATGATGAATCCTCTTCCAGTCTACTTTTCCACTTCACAAGATATTATTTATATTATCTTCCTCTAGTTCTGCATCCAACTCTGCTATCCAAAATGTCTTCTATCTACTCCGGTGCTTTATGTGGTGTGATAGGTAAAAATCAAGTTGATAAGATCAAGCATAGCCATGAAAACCTAACCCTACCATCATCAAAGAATCTAATCTAAATGAAATCAAAAGCCTGCAATTCAAGAACAATATCACCTAGATTGTATGATTCCTTTTTTATGATGTGGATTGCTTCTTCAACAATGAACAATTATAAAGATTAAAGCTGCCATGATAGATGGATGATAATGATAATAAGCTAGATGGATGCTAAAGTGCTCAATATGCTCGAGATGATAATGTAGAAGCTATATGAATGCTGGATCGGATGTAGTATGGAATGAGAGGGTGTTTATATAGAACTCGACCAAAATCAATCAACGGTGGAGATTTGGTGGCTATGTGAATGGATGAGATTAAAGGATAGTCATAGGTGAATGTGAAGATGACAAGTGGAGGGACGATAAGGCTTATGTGTGACTGTGTACATAAAAAGTACTACAAGTGTAAGATATTAACTAAAAGATGTAGTACCACTTATCTTTTTAAATGAAAGAGGCACACATGTTGGCTCATTGAGATAAATGATGAGAAGAAATTAATTAAATAAATAAAATTTATTTAATTAATTAGAAACTGGGTTTGTGAATGGAATTTTAATTAAATAAATAAGATTTATTTAATTAAAAATAGATAGAAATAGATAATTAAATAATTAAAGATTGTTTAATTATAGCTTAGAGGAAATAGTTAATGAATTAATTAAATAAATATAAATTTATTTAATTAATAGAAGAAATAGATGATAGGGATATTGCTCAAGTGTGTTAGACAAATGCAGATGCTAGATAATACAATATTTATATGCTAATGATAATTAGGTCAATTTTGGGTGTCTACATTTTGCCCCTCTTTGATACAATGTTCGTTAAAATGTTGTGTCAAAGAAGATACGATAATCGCTTGATAAACAAGGTGATGCCCCAGTGTAACTGGTAGGTGATGCCCCCTCGAGAGGTAAGCCAAGCTGACTAGGAAGGACTTGGTTGACTTGCAATAAGATGAAATGCTAGAAATAAGGCTAACACGAAGAAAATAGAAGTTGGGTGGGATAGAATGGGATGGGATAAAAGAATTAGGGTTTGGACAAGGGCTATAAGTAGGGCTCTCAAGGGAAAATAGGCTCATTTGTGCTCATTTGTGTTCAGAAAGCTAGAGAGATCCAGAGCTCCTTAGAGTTGGTGGGCAACAAGAGTTGGAGAGCTATCAGGATGGTGATTCCACACAGAGATCATCGTGCTGAGCGAGGGAGGACATATGGATGACCAGAGGGAGCAGGCACACCAGTATGTTTCAAAACTTTTGCTAAAAGCGTAATTTAAATAAGCTAACAGCGTCATAAATGCACACACGTCACTAGAAGCGACTAGGTTAGAGGCTAGGTAGTTCAGGTCGCTTGTAGGCTAAAATTGGTCACTTAGGGTAGTTGAGGTCGCATATAGGCATGACTTAGTCGCATATAGAAAAAATGAGTTGCTTGTGGTCAGCTAGTGGAAATAGGTAGGCGAAATGCGCATATCGCTAGAATAGGTTGCTTATAGAGGAAAAGTGAACGCATGTAGAAAAATGGCTCACTTTTGAGGGATAGACAGATGCATGTGGCAAATAGATCGCTTGTAGGTGAAGAGCATGTTCATGTAGATGTTTAGCTTGCTGATAGTCAACAGTCACACGCATATGGTAAGCAAGTCGCATGTAAGGTAAAAGCATGCACCTATAATAAATTGAATTGATTATGACCAATAGATAGTCACATGTAGAAATATGGGTCTCTTATAGCAGATATAGTCAAGTATAGCATGCAAAAGGCAATTTTGATAGCACAAAAATTGATATGGTAAGTGAAATGATGCAGGATGTACTACCACCATTGTTATTACAAGAGCCACATCCCAAAGATTTGCGGTTGGTGAGACTACTGGATGAAGAGGAGCGGCTAGTGTTAGAGATCCTTAGGTTGGAGCATGTATCTAGATTGGTGCCGGTGCAGGCACATCAAGGATTGATGATGTCGATGGAGGAGATAGCATAGTTTGTTTTTGTTGCCAACAGGAGAGGCCATGATCACACTAGAGAATGTGTTCCAGATTCTGTGTGTTCCTATTGATGGGGACTGAGTAGATTATGATCTTGATATGGGTCCAACTGCATTTAGACAATTGTTTGGGACTCCAGATATTGGGGTGGAGGGTTCAGAGATTTTGATGGTGAGGATGGAGGAACTATGTGATAGGTTGCAACGAGTAGTTGTGGCTGTTATCAAATGGCTGGTTGGGGATAGGTGAGCTAGAGGATTCCCAATAGGATGGGGGACAGTTGTGGAGGGTATGTTCTATGGGATGAGATATGCATGGGAGGAGTGTGTGCTTGGATAGCTCTATCATTATATACATGACTGTGCATATATGTTCAGGGCTACTATGTCTGCTGGAGTCACAGTTTTGCATGTACAGGCCTATGAGCATATTCCAATGATGAGACCAGATGGATGGGTGGTTAGAGCAGTAGGAGAGCCTTATGCAAGGATGTATAGAGGAGCCTTGACATACCGGCAGCACAGAGGACTAGTGTACTGGAGGAGGATATTAGATGAGGTAGATAGATTTATATGAAGGCCATGGCTAGGATGTGAGAGATGGGATGAGGAGGACAGAGAGCTTGTCTATGCTAGGCAGGTGAGATATATTTTTGGATGCAGGATATAGATTATAGAGTGCTATTTGCCAAAGAGAGTTTTGAGATAGTTCAGTTTGCCAGAGGCAGTACCAGTTGGTTGGTGATGCCATTTTTGGGAGGACTCGATAGGAGGTTTTTGATTGGGGGCCATAGGTAGTGGTTGACACGGCTTTGGTAGAGAGAGGGGCTACAGCTAGTTGTATGGTAGTGGGGACATGCTCCTATAGATCCAGGCATGCTACTATATTTTAATGCATATTGGGTGACAGCAAGACTAACTTAGTTGATGAGGGTTGGAGAGATAGGACAGATAGGGATGGAGAGACTAGTCAGGAGGAGATGACGAAGGGCTCCATCAGCACAGGCTATAGTGCCGGTAGCTCTAGGGATACAAGTAAAGGGACAGGCACAAGGGCAGCCTCAGATACTTGCACAGCCTCAGGGTCAGATATTAGAAGGTGATGATGTCAGGATTCAGCAGCTATGGAGGAGGATTAGGGAGGAGAGGAGATGGAGGCAACAGACTTAGATAAGGTTAAGGAGAGTGGAGTTAGATAGGCATCAGGCGGTGATAGGCTTGTGGCATGCAAGAGCACAGGCTCAAACATACCAGGCTCAGCTACAAGCTAGAGTACAGGCTGGGGATGGGTAGGATGATGGTGCACTTGCCAGAGTGACAGGAGAGAAAGATGCATCTAGGTAGAGTGAGTAGATGATGAGATTAGAGTGAGACACTATTATACAGTAGATGCAGGTGATGAGGGTTGAGAGAGATGATCTACGGATAGAGAGGGATATAGCGGTTAAGCAGTTACAGGTGATGACCGGTGAGCGGGATAGAGTAGTGGCTGCATTAGGTACAGATGGAGCTACCATGTATCTAGCCACATAGCTGACACAGGTATAGGGAGAGATGAGGAGGGTATAGGGTGAGGTTGAGTATTACAGGGGCTTATACTATGGAGCCATACCAGTAGAGCAGAGGCACCCTAGCTTCAGGAGTAGGTCAAGAACTTTAGGTTCACAGAGGACAGGTGGATCTTGATCTATAGTATCAGTGATGGGACCACAGAGATATAGGGGGACAGGTGCAGGACCCAGTGGTGGTGGTCAGGGAGAGGGAGCTAGTAGTAGTCACTAGGGCTACCTTGCTTGTGTATATTATGTTGTATCATGAGGAGGCATAGAGCCGATTGTACATACATTCTTTGATGGCTTAGCTTGTACATATTGTAGTTGTAGACACTTGTATATTGACACATTTATGTATATATATGATGGATGATGGCTTTGGTTCTATATGATTATGGATGCACTTATGGTATTATGATGGTTATGCATGTTATATTTGTATTTTCATGGATTATATGGATGTTTATGCAAATGAGTATGAATATGCAAATGGAAATAATGGAAATGTATGATGTTAATGATAATGCAAATAGATAAATGGTAATGATGTGATATGGACTGATGCTTATATATATATATAGATGGTAATAATAATAATATCTCTAACACACTCATTTTGCAGGATAAGGAAGGCAAAAAAGGACAATGGAGGAAAGATTGATCTTGGTTGAGTACTACATAGGCATATGATGGAATGAATAAATGAAATGACGGCTTTTAAAAGTAATTTCTCAAAAATTAAAAGAAATGCAATCCTTATTTAGCATATGGATGTTATGCACCAAGGTATAGAAGACCAAGGTATCGAGATATCCAATGCAAAACTAGCATACAAAAATCTTGTCTGAACATATGAGGTTAAGATGTTGAGCAATCATACACAAGATATGAATAGAATCTAGTGTTCCGAGATGGACTTTGATGCTACAAGCAATGGTTTGAGCTTATCTCCACTACACATACTAATACCTTGTTGGTTATATGTATGGAGTTAGTCTTAACATAAAATAGTCTCAAATGCATAAGAGACTATTTAGCTTCTCAGATACTAGAGATATTGATATGTAAGATGCTAATCCCAACACGTGCAAGATAGAAATACGTATAGGAAGAGAATAAGATCATCCTGCAAACACAGCATATGCAAGCACTATGACCATGCCCCAGTCCTTACTTCATCGCAACATACCAAGATATGGTAGATCAAGGCAGTCTTGATTAGGCATAGGAAAGGAACAAAAGATAAAATAAAAGATAATGTCATCACATTCTCTTGCCAAATTTAAGTGCTCTTGGATGGGTTTAAGTTGGTGCCTTGTTGAGAGGAAAGTTGCATCCTGTTGAAGGCTAAAGATGTTGATAAAATGTTACAGCAAGTGTTGGCTTGAGGCATGTGGACAAATAGCTTCTGGCTGATCCCTGATTGGTTAAAGTGCTGGAGCTTTCACTATATAGAGTCTGCTTCTTGCTTGAGCTGATCAAAGAGAAGAAGGTGGAAGATGAAAGAAGATGAAGAAGATGGGGTGGATCATCTGTGCTTGAGTACTGGAAACTTCCTTCACATTCTAGACTACCTACATACCATGTGTCCATGGGATCAAAGCACATTTACGATGGTGATGAGACATGATGAATATGTAGTTTTGGGTTTATTGATGATGTAAGTGATGAAAGACAGAAGAAAAAGAGATGAAAGATTAGAGGATGATTAGAAAAAATATGAAAAGATGGATGATGGAAAGAGGGGCTATCATCTTTGCCTAAATCATAGTGTTTCCTTCACATCTTAGATTGCATACATACCCTATATCTATGGGATCAAGGCTTTAACAATAGAGCTGGCAATGTAGTTCTTTCTTATTGCATTAATGGTTGATGTCAAAAGATCAACTTTATTGCTTGGATTTTTCTGATGTTTTGATTTTTTTGAATTTTGAATTTTGATACATTTTTTATGTTTGGTTGAGCTGGGATTGATTGCTAAGATGTCGGTCCTAGTTCTAAATGTTGGCCATGTTTGAAGTTGGATGTGTGCTATGTTTTAAGTTTGAAAGTTTGCTACATTATGAGCTTGGGTGTTTGTTGTGTTGTGAGCTAGAGCTAGAGATATCCACTTCCAAATAAGGATCAACAAGTGCACCCAGTGTGGGATGATGGTTTATTATGGAGAAGTTTCTAGAGATGTAGTCATGAAAACAAGATGCTAAGGTGCCAAATGATATAAGTATCTCAACAAACTCCAAACTACAAAAGATAGCAAGACAGAGGGGAGGATGGAAGAGCATTTATTAAGGATGGATAAGGGATGATGGCTTACAAGACAAGATGTGGATTATGATATGGATTACATAGGATAAGTGGCGAAGTATGCTATGAAAAAAGCTATTATCGAAACAAACTAAGCGGATGATAGGAACTAGTCACTACACATAGTGCCTATTTGCTAGGTTTTCACTATGGTACTTATCCAAGGTGCCTGTTTACCAAGTTTTCACCAAAGGATAGATTATTTATCTTGTACTATTTTTTTTGTTATCCAGAGTGCCACAAAGTGGTTTTCACTATTGGATGGGTTTTTTTTTAGGATAGCTAAGATTCATGGATAAAACTTCTTGAGATGAATGTTGTTGACTGGATCATCAAAGGGAATGCCTTTAGGTGTTGAGAGAGTGTATGTACCTGATCCATAAACTAATGTGATGACAAAAGGACCAAGCCAATTAGGTTCAAACTTGCCCAGTTTCTCTCGATGTTGCTGGTTCTTTTGATTTTCTTTAAGAACAAGGTCCCCAACTTGAAATATGTGTTCTCTGATTTTCTTGTTGTAGTTGCAGCGTAGACGGTTCTGATAGACTTGGAGATGGTTGAGAGCTGAAAGACGCCATTCATCTAATAGCTCAAGATCATTGAGTCTAGATACTCAATATTCTTCATCTGAAATAGTATGTTGTAAAGATACTCGCAATGAGGGGATCTCGACCTCAATAGGTAGGATAGATTTAGTACCATACACAAGAGCATAGGGTGTAGCTCCAATTGGAGTTTTGATACTTGTTCAATAAGCCCATAATGCAGGATTGAGTTGTAAATGCCAATCACAACCAACTTCATTGACTGCCTTTTTAAGGATTTTGATGATTGTTTTATCAGAAGCCTCAACTTGGTCATTACTTTGAGGATAGTAAAGTGTAGAGAATCATTGTTGGATATGGAACTTGTTACGAAGATCGCTGACCTCTTAGTTCTTGAAAGGACAACCATTATCAATGACAATGGCTTGAGGAACTCCATACTGGAAAATAATATAGTGTAAGATGAACATAGATATTTGCTTGCCAGTAGCATAGGTCATTAGTATTGCTTTCACCCTCTTTGTAAAGTACTTAGTGGTTGTTATGATAAACTTATGACCGTTTGATGAAGTTGGATGAATTTTACCTATGATATTAAGTCCCCACTACGAGAATGGCCAAGGAGTGGTAATAGGCTGAAGTTCATGTGCTGGTGCATGTATTAAATCTCTATGTTTTTGACATTGTAGACATCTTTTGTAAATTATTGTGCATATTTCTCCATAGTTGGCCAATAATATCCAGCTTGTAGAAGTTTCTTAACAAGGCCAGGGCCAGCGGAATGCAATCCGTAGACACCTTCATGTGCTTCATGTAAGGCAACATTTGCTTCCTCAGAATCAAGACATCTAAGAAGGATTCCATCAAGACTCCGGTGATATAGGGTGTCTCCTAAGATAGTATAGCGAGAGGCTCGATGGATGAATGTTTTGCATTGGGTATTAGATAGTTGTAACAGAAAGGTTTGATGGGGGAGATACTCATATATGTCCTCATACCAAGGTAAATTGGGACCAACAATCTCATAAATAAGTTTAGACTATGGTACTTCAAATGCTGGGATCAAAAGATGTTCAACCAGAAACTCACATTTATGTGTATTGGATGACATATCTAGAAGAGATCCAATCATAGCCATGGCGTCTGCTGCTTTATTCTGTATCCTTGGAATATGTTCAAAGGTGATAGTATCAAACTATTTCTTGAAATCATCAACCATTAGTTTGTAGGGAAGAAGCTTCTCATCTTTTGTTTGATATTCATCTAAAACCTATCTAATAACCAATTGAGAATCCCCAAAGACCTATAGCTACTTGATAGCCCACTGTACTACCATGTATAATCCTATGATTAAAGCTTTATATTCTGCTATGTTGTTTGTACATGGAAATGCAATTCTATATGATTTCAGGATACAATCTCCTTGAGGGGTAACAAACAATATCCCTACTCCTGATTCATGTTGTGTAAGATCCATCAAAATATAGTTGCCACAATGTTGGTGAAGTTAGGTTGAACAATTCTTCATCAGGAAACTCTGGATGAATTGGTTAAATATCTGTAATGGGTGCTACAGCTAACTGATTAGCAATAACTTGTCCTTTTATGGCCTTTCAATCCACATATTGTATGTCAAATTCACTTAGAATCATAACCCATTTTGCTAGTCTTCCCATAAGGATTTCTTTGGAGAGAAGATATTTGAGTGGATCAACGTTAGATATGAGCTTTATTGTTGGGTTCAACATGTAATGTCGTAACTTTTGGGAAGCGAACACCAATGGCAAACATGCTTTTTCCATAGATGAATAATTAAGTTCATATCCCACAAGAGTTCTACTGATGTAATAAATGGCTTGTTCTTTTCCTGAATCATCATGTTGAGCTAGAAGGGCACCCAATGCTGCTTTTGTTGAAGATATGTAGAGCAATAGTGGTTGATCAAGTATTGGAGGTACCAACATAGGAGGTGTTGCTAGATATTCTTTTATTTTGTCGAAGTCATATTGACACTTCTCATCCCACTTAAATGGTTCACCCTTATGAAGAAGGTGCTAGAAAGGATGACACTTATCTTCTAGTTGTGAGATAAATCTGCAGATAGATTACAATCTTCCTTGTAGGCTTTAGAGTTGCTTAAGATTTGTTGGCAGAGGCATCTCCATGATATCTTTTACTTTGGTAGGATCCACTTCTATCCCTCGTCAAGACACAATGTATCCCAACAATTTTCTAGATGTTACACCAAATACACATTTCTTTGGGTTTAGCATAACTTGATACTTCTCTAGTCGATCAAAGATTTGTGTCAATACCTGTAGATGTCCTTCTCTTGTCTGGGATTTTCCTAGAATATCATCAACATAATCTTCCATGATAGTATGAAAGAGGTCATGGAAAATCACTGTTATGTCTCGTTGATAAGTAGCTCCAGTATTCTTGAGACCAAAAGGCATTACAACCTAGCAGTATGTACCCCATGGACAAATAAATGATGTCTTGTCTTGATCTTCCTCTACTATTCTGATTTGGTTGTATCCTGAGAATCTTTCCATCAAAGATAACATTTCATGTCTAGCTATGAGATCTACAATGTTGTCTATGCTTGGTAATGGAAAGTCATCTTTGGGACATGCTTTATTAAGATATGAAGTCTGTACAACAGTGAACTCGTCCATCAGGTTTTGCTACAGGTAGCAAGTTTGAAACCCACTCTGGATAATCAATAGGCTTTATAAACTTTGCTTCTAAAAGCTTTGGAATTTTTGCCTTAACCAATAGACCTACCAGTGGATGCATTTTGCACAATTTTTGTTTGACAGGTTTTGCATTAGGAGATACTGCTAAATGATGTACCACAAGTGAAGGATCTAGACCTGGCATGTCAGCATAGGTCCATGCAAAATTGATAGTTCTTTTTATAAAAAATGTTGTGAAATCTCTTCTTTCTTGCTCTGATAGTGATGATGCCAAATATGTGATCTTTAGATTCTGTTCTGTGCCCAAGTTCATGTCTTGTGATTTTTCAACTAGCACTGTTGATTTCTCCCGATAGTCAATGGCAATAGGAAGATCAAATCCCCCATCCTCGAGCGCCTTAGGGAGGTTTTCACCCTTGGATACGTCCTTTATTTTTATTTTTTCATGGTCAAGAGGCACCTTTCAGTTTTCACCTAATGACCTATCTTTTTTTATTTTATTTATTTCACTTTTGCGACTGAAGGATTTGATACTTTTGCCAAAATATACTAGTTTAAGGAGATCCATCATGAAACCTGCTTTATGGTCACCCAATGGAATGCCTTGTCATAAGCCCATGAATTTAGCAATAGCTTTGTCATTTTCAAATGTGTCCAATATCGGTGCCCCCTGTTGGTCCCAATCGACGAGGTCAGGATATACGAGTGAAAGGGTAACAGACGAAGGGTGTCGGCTAGATGAAGTTGTGGAGATCATGAAGATGGAATTTTCTTGAAAAAGGCTAGTGATATGAAGGGAGGAGTCATCGATGGTATCCATATTATAATTCTCTCCTACCGAGGAAGGTCTAGCTTCCATATCAAAAATACACTTAATGTCTTTGGGAAGCGGTACCTCCGGCTGATAACTAAGGCCTTGTTTATTAAACTTCTTGGACACAACAATGGGTTCAATAGGTCCCTATTCCTATGATCCCAATCCACCATGTCCTTTGTAGCCCATGTTCTTAATGATGTGGAACCCATTATTAAATCACTCTACTTCAAGTTGTACTTGGTCATTCTCATCAAAGAATATCCAAGAGTTGATGTCATCAATGTCTTCATCATCCAGGAATCCACCTTTAATGAATAATGTGGGTGGGGCTTTAATGACAGTTGCGGATGAAGATGGCTTGGATGTAGAAGGTTTGCCATGAGATTTGGGAGATAAGGGAAGAGTTCCAACACAACAAGATTCTTGCAATGTGTACTCACCCGAGCCATGTTTAGTGTACTTGATACGGAGATTGGAAGAGGATTTGCTAGATGATGGCTTGAGTAAGATGGATGGATCTACATATGATGAAGATGGATATGCTTTGGTGTTGATAGGGATATGATTAGGGCTTTGATATTTATCTTGAAAGGCATGGCAAAATTCAAATGGATTGGGATCAACACGAATAGTAAATTCAACACCGTTATGTGGAAACTTGAGGCATTGATGGTATGTGGAAGGAACTGCTTTGAGAGCATGGATCCATGGATGACCAAGAATGATGTTATAGGGAAGCTCAATATTAAGGACCTGACAATGGGTGTCAGTAGTAACCAGCCCAACTTGAATAGGCAAGTGAATAATGCCTTCTGTATCTCTCTCGACATCATCATATGCTTTGATAGTAATGACCTTGGAAGTGTCAACATCCTTCTCAGAATATCCCAATTGTTTTATTAATTTTAGTGAACATATGTTCAGACTAGCTCCACCATCCACTAAGATTCATTTGATATGGAACTGTTTGACAAACACTTATATGTGGAGAGCTTCATTATGTGATGGTTTGATAGAGGGTTGAAGATCTTTGTCAGAAAAGGTAAGATGGAAAGGTGATGCAATGCTAGCTATCATAGATTGGAATTGAGTGATATCAATATCGTTGGGCATCGAAGATTCTTGTAAGGCTTTATCAAGGATAGATTTGTGGATAGGGGATATGCGAAGCAACTCGAGAATGGAAATATGTGAAGGTGTTTTGCCAAGGTGATCAAGGATATTGTAGCTAGACGATGGTCGAGGAGGATGGACAGTTGCTCCTTAAATGGTAACGTGACCTCTTTAGTTAGTCACAGCACAGTCAGGTGCTTTGCCTTGGATGGTAATAGTGTAAATGCGAGCATGGTCAATGCAGCCAATAGTAGATGATTCATAGTTATATTGAATGGCATTCCCAGCATGAGGGTTACTTGGTTTGTCATGAGATGGAAGTGGAATATCGAAAGCATCTAGATCATAATTTGATGTTGGTTGCTATGTAGGTTGAATTGTTGGAGGTGTGATTTTGATTAATCCTTGATCGACGTAATCTTGAATAACATGCTTTAAACCAATACAACCATTTGTCTTATGTCCCTTGACTCTGTGGTAATCGCAATACTCATTTTATTTGTACCAAGGAGCTTTGAAGAGTAGTTCACCATTGGGTGGTGCATCTAGCAAAATGATATCTCCTACTTGGAGAAGCTTTCAAAAGATAACTTCCATAGGTTCCACTAATGGTGTGAATTTTTGTCGAGGATTTCAAGTTTGTCGAGTTCGTTGAAAAGGTTGATTTGTTGTCGATGTGGCTTGGATATTAATAGGAGCTTTCACTATTTCGATGTTCTTTGCATCTACAACACCATCATTCACAACATTCTTATTCTTGTTCCAAAAGTGAGACTTATCATTAGGATTTTGCAGATTGTCTTTGTTATCTCTAAAAATCTTGATAGTGCCTTTAGCAATTAGTGCACATTCAATAATGGTTCCTTTAGAAACAAGTTCATCAAAGGTGCTAGCACTTTGCAATTGTAGTTGGAATGAAAGCTCAGGATGAATATTTTGAACAAAGATATCGAGCTATTGTTTCTTAGGTATTTCCCATGACAATTTGCTAGCCATATTATGCCATCGTTGAGTGAATGAAGAGAAGGCTTCACCATTGCATTGTTTATTGTTGACAAGATCGTTCATGTTCAATGTTGAAAGTGAAATGTGATCAAAATTTATTTGCAAGTTCTGCAAATGACTTAATGCTCAGAGGTAAATGACAGAACCATTCAAGAGCTTGTCCCACTAGGCTTCAGGGAAATAGTCTCAAAAGATATGTATCATCTTGAGCAACATCGAGACATGCGACAAAGAATGCTCTAAGATGGTCGTCTAGATTTCCTTTTCCTTTGTACTTGTCAAATTGTGGAATTTCAAAGTGTGGCAGAAAAGGTGTCATATGAAGTGACTTGTCAAATAGATAAGCGTATATGTCTTCTAAGGAAAATGTCTTTATGCCTTGGCCTACCACTTTTTTAATCATTTGTTGAACATCCACTGGAGATAATTGTTGTTGTTGCTAGGGGGGGTTGGTTCAGAGGTGCAGTGTAATATGATGTATATTGTGATTTATTTTGTGGGATATATGAAGCCATGACCATTTGTTGAGGTTGTGAACTCACAATATATGTCATAGGATTAGTATGTGACACATATGTGTTTGAAGATTGCTGTCCATGAGACACAAGTAGTGGTTGAGTATATTGTGATGAATTAGGACCAAAGTTTTGCATCACATGGGAAGTAGAGGATGGATTGGCATTGGTTAATGGTTGTGAGTTCGAAGTTGGATTCGTGACATGGTAAGTGATGGAAGGATTGGTAGAGGCAAAAGAAGGATGAACATGTGGGTTTGTATTTTGGACAACATGAGGATTAGCATATGTTGCATATTGGGTGACGATGGGCAATCCTTGAGTGGTATAAGATGGATTAATGGCTTGTGAAAGTTTGTAAGAAGATGGTTGAAGTGATGTAAGTTGATCAACATAAGAGACCACGACACTAGGATTAGCTTGGGAAACAACAGGCGGGTCATTCATGTCAATAAGACTAACATTGGGATTGTATGGTGTGTTGGATGGATCGGTGGAAAATGTGGAGACAATATTAGCAGTGATAGGAATATGAGATGCGGTTTCCATATGTGATGCAATGGGAGTAGTGGATTGCAATGGTTTTGAAGCTTGGATGGCTTGTGTCATTTGGGTAGCTTGGGAAACTTGCGACGTATGGGATATGGGGATAGCTTGCAACATGTGAAGAGTTTACACTTGGGCAACATGGATAGCTTGTGTTACTTGAGGTACAGATACAGTCATGGTAGGAGAAGGGGTATGTTGTGAGACATGAAAAGGTGGAATGTTTAGATTTTGTGAAAGGAAAGGGAGTACATTAGTTGGAGTTATCAAAGGTTATAAAGTGTACTCTGAGCATGGTGGGTCAAAGGAAGTAACAATGGGTAATGAAAGAGATGGTTGGAAGATGGATTTTGTGGCATGGTATGTGATGGTGTGGTTATGGTAGATGGTCCCTTTGCAACAACAACAGGAGTGTTTGGATCATGCTCTCTAATAGTGGATATGTAAAAATATCTTGGTAATTTAGCTCCCATATGTGTTAATTACAAGAAGTAGTGGTTAGGATCAAATAAAACAAGTCTCTCGAATTGATTCCATACATGTGTATCTCTAAATTCTGATAAGTCTTCTTGGGATTGTTCTTCATAAGTCTCTGAAAATGTGTGAGGTTGGACTTCTTGTGAGGATGACTCTCCAATGGTATATCCCTTAGGTACAAACATGTGAGGAGGCATTCCAGTCGTAAATTGAGTCGCATCTCTAAGAGGTGTTGATCTAGATTGTTGCATCTTGGCTTCCATCTCAGTTCACAATTTTGCTTCCATTTTAGCTCTATATTGGCTCCTAGTTTGAGGCATGATTGTTGATGTTGAAAGTTGGACTTTGGTTTGCTAAGGTTGAGATCCAAAGGTGATGATTTTCTGATTGTTTGCTTGGTTGATTGGTTATTGGTTTGCTTTTCTAGTTTGTTGTTGGGTTGCTTGGTTGATTCTTGATGTTGTTTGGTTGTTGGTTGCTAATTGTTTGATGGTTGGTTTACAAATTTCCCTAGAGGATAACTCACATACTCAAAGGGAAAAAGTTGGTTAATGTTGTTGTTTGCTGATATTGCTAAGGCTAAAGACAAAATTTGTTTTGCTGATGTTGGATTGATTGTTGGATGTTTAGTTTGCCGATTTGAGGTCTCAAGAAGATGGAAAGTCCACAAAGTCCAATTGTTTTCTATTCTCAAGATAGAAGACAAAATCTAGTTGTCTAGAAATGATCAAAAACAAGTCTGAAAGCTAGTGTTGAAGCTAAGCAAGTTGAAAATGTAGCGGGTTTGGCTAAATTGTTCAGTTTTGCTGATATTTAACCAGAGGCAATAGATAATAACTTAGATGCGACACAGAAAAACCACAGGGGACTAACAATAGCTCAGAAGTGATCTAGTTTCAGTGCAGGTGACAGGTTACAGTATTAGCCAGAAGCAAGCCAGTTTTCTATAGGCAAACAATTTTAGTTCTAAAGCAATTTTCTACAGATTAAAGGCGACTCAGTTTGGGCCAAAGGTGAGCATATGTTGTTCAAAAGTGACTAGATTTAAGCAAAAGGTGACTGACTATTGTTTAAAAGTGATTTGGTTGTCTGTATGCGGGAAGTTAAGTCTCAAAAGTGATCTGTATCCATCAGGGAATATGTTTGAATTATGTTTTTGACAAGAAAATAGTAATTTCAGTCACTCACACAACAATCACAAACTTGTACAACCTAGGCTAGGAAAAGACAATATTTGTTGAGTCCCCTAGCCGTGCTTATTCAAGGCAGATAGCTTGAGGATCTTGGTAGCACTAGCTCCTCTCCACGGCACACACTTCTCACGCATACCAAGATCCAAGTTTCCCAAGGCTTGTCCCCCCACCAAACCTTAGGATTGTCCCTGCTATCTCTACTAAGAACCATGTGAATCGAGGCAACTTCAAAGGTCCCACCCTTTGCATCAACAAATAGAGGATTTTTAGCTACTACACAAGGTTACTAGTAAGGGCATCTGTTTAGGTGGCTATATGTACAGCAACACTACTCTCTATTATGGAGTCTCCCAGCCTTCAAGGGTTATGCCTTAGAGGGTTTTGGGGGAGGTTGGTTGTCGGTATAACACAACAACACCTATTGTTTGTGGCTTTTGACACAAACACTTTTCTTATATAGTGGTTTGGAAGGACTTGGCTTAAGCCCGTTACTGCTTGGGTCGTATCCCTTCTCACACTAGAAAGGCAGGCCCTCTAAAGATAATAACAAGTTCTCATACAACCAAGATCTATTTGATAGGCAAGGGGAGAGGATACTTTTGTTATTAAATTTGGGTTACAAACATGCACATTCAAGAAATCAAGAAAGATAAATCAAGCACGAAGCAAACAATGATTCATTTTAAGCACCAAGCCCAAATGTTCCTAAATTAGTGATAAACCACAAGTCTTGGACCGATCAGAGTTACAACAAATATGTTAGTAGTTTGATAACCTCCTTTTCTTAGACAATCGATAAGATGTTGCACAAATACCCAGTTAGTAACAAAGAAAACCAAACTACAAAATGATACAAACTGGAAGTGACACAGTTACTAGAGGCGATCAGCTATTGATCAGAAGTGATCTGTATTCTGCCAAAAGTAAAATGTTACAAATCAGAGGTAATGCAAGTAAAGCAGATGTGAATTGATAAAGCTCATAAGTGATGCAAAAAGGCAATAGGTGACTGACTATAGATCATAAGCGATCTAGATCTGCTGAAAAACAAGACATAATAGAAAAACCCTAGTTTTGTAGAAAGCGATCTAAATAGCTAAAAGCAGTCACTATCAGATTAAAAGTGATGCAAATAAGGACGAAAGAGATCCAAATAAGGACATAAGCAAACATTGTTAGCTTATAAGTGATGCAAAAAAGGTAATAGGAGACTGTTGTTCACTCAAAAGTGATCTGGAAAATGTTGTAAGCGGCTGATTTCAGCTTAAAAGTGCTACAGATAATCGGACGACGACTGATTTTCACTCAAAAGTGACTGAAACTTGCCATAAGTGCTCAAAAAATCTGATCTTCACAAAACAACTTCAAATAACAAAGTTAATCAAGGACGTGAGTCCCACCAAGCGTGCCAAAATGTGACAGGTAAAAATCAAGTTGATAAGGTCAAGCATAGCCATGAAAACCTAACTCTACCATCATCAAAGAATCTAATCTAAATGAAATCAAAAGCATGCAATTCAAAAACAATATCACCTAGATTGTATGATTTCTTGTTTATGATGTGGATTGCTTCTTCAACAATGAACAAATATGACGATCAAATCTGCCATAATAGATGGATGATAATGATAATAAGCTAGATGGATGCTAAAGTGCTCAATATGCTCAAGATGATAATGTAGACACTATATGAATGCTGGATCGGATGTAGTATGGAATGAGAGGGTGTTTATATAGAACTCAACCAAAATCAATCAATGGTGGAGATTTGGTGGCTATGTGAATGGCTAATATTAAAGGATAGTCATAGGTGAATGTGAAGATGACAAGTGGAGGGAAGATAAAGCTTATGTGTGACCATGTACATAAAAAGTACTACAAGTGAAAGATATTAAATAAAAGATGTAGTACCACTTATCTTTTTAAATGAAAGAGGCACACATGTTGGCTCATTGAGATAAATGATGAGAAGAAATTAATTAAATAAATAGAATTTATTTAATTAATTAGAAAGTGGGTTTGTGAATGGAATTTTAATTAAATAAATAAAATTTATTTAATTAAAAATAGATAGAAATAGATAATTAAATAATTAAAGATTGTTTAATTATAGCTTAGAGGAATTAGCTAATGAATTAATTAAATAAATATAAATTTATTTAATTAATAGAAGAAATAGATGATAGGGATATTTCTCAAGTGTGTTAGATAAATGCAGATGGTAGATAATACAATATTTATATGCTAATGATAATTAGGTCAATTTTGGGTGTCTACATGTGGTAACTGCTTCTTCAAGTTTTCTTCCATGTTATCACTAAACTCTGCTTCATGATACTGATATAAGTCTCCAATGTTGAAAATAGGTGATCTACCCAATGTCTCTGGTAATTCCACTTCATATGCATTGCCTGAATCAAATTTCCTGAGTATATTACAAGGTCCAAACTTCTTCATCTTGAACTTGTTATATGTCCCAATTGGAAATCATTCTTTTCTCAAGTACACCATCACTTCATCTCCAACTTCAAATTCTTTGTCTTCTCTTCTCATCTGCATTTTCCTTATACTTACTATTCATATCCTCCAAATGCTTCTTCACCTGATTATGCATTGTCTTCATGTGATTTGTAAATTCTTCTGCTTCTGCACTTCTCTTTTCCTCCCTGCTGATATCTCTTAATTCTGCTACTCCTCTAGGATTTACTCTAGTAACAATCTCAAAAGGTGTTCTTCTGGTACTATTGTTTACTGAATTAATGTATACAAACTCTGCTTGTGAAAGAATCAAATCCCAACTTCCGGCTTTCTCTACAACCAAACATCTCAACAAGTTTCCAAAACTCCTATTCACTACCTCTGTCTATCCATCTGTCTGTGGATGAAAAGTTCAACTAAACTTCAAATCTGTCTTCATCTTCTTCCAAAGTGTCCTCCAAAAGTATCCAACAAACTTTGTGTCTCTGTCTGAAACTATACTTTTAGGTAATCCATGCAATTTCACAATCTCCTTGAAAAATAGGTTAGCTACACGCACTACATCAATTATCTTCTTACAAGGTATGAAATGAGCCATCTTTGAAAATCTGTCAACCACTACAAATATTGAATCATGTCCTCTCTGTGTCTTAGGTAATCCCATTACAAAACCCATGCTTATGTCTTCCCAAGGTCTCTCTGATACTGTCAAAGGTTTATACAATCTAGTATTCTGACTACTCCTTTTTGCAAATTGACAAACTCTACAACTCTGCACAAATATCTGAACATCATTATATATCTGAGACCAAAAGTAGTTTTCACTCACCAAAGCCACTATCTTATCAATGCCAAAATGTCCTATCAATCCACCTCTATGTTTCTCCTTGATCAAATTATCTCTCATTGAACTTCTAGGTATGCACAATTGACTTTCTTTGAACAACATATCATCTTGAATGAAATAGTCCAACCACTTACTCCTATTTGTCACAACAGGTTCCTTACATGCTTTCCAAGGTTCTGCAAAGTCAATGTCTTCCTCATACATGTTCTTCAATTCATCAAAACCCAACACCTCAATTCTCATTTCTGTAAATAAGTTTCTTCTCCTACTCAGTGCATCAGCAACTTTGTTTGATTTACCACTGCTATACTTCAACACAAAAGTATAACTCTGCATGAACTCTACCCATCTCATATGTCTCTGATTCAACTTACCTTGACTATTCAAATATTGCAAAGCTTGATGATTTGTATACAACACAAACTCCTTAGGCAACAAGTAATGTCTCCACTTCTTCAAGGCTTGAATTATGGCATAGAACTCTTGATCATAGACTTAATATCTTCTCCTTGCATCATTCAACTCCTCACTAAAATATGCTATCGATCTACCTTCTTGACTTAACACTGCTCCAATTGCACTTCCACTTGCATCACAATCTACTTGAAATACCTTATTGAAATTTGGTAATGCCAAAACAGGTTGCTCAGTCACTTTTTGCTTCAATAACTCAAAACTTTTATCTGCTCCAGATGTCCACTTAAAGTCTTTTCTGTCACCTCTCATTGTCTCTGTCATAGGGTTACAAACTGAGCTGAAATTTCTAATGAACTTCTGGTAGAAACTAGCCTATCCATGAAATGATATAACTTCTCCAATGCTCTCTGGTGTAGGCCATTCAACAATTTCTCTTACTTTCTCAGGGTCCATCTTCAATCCTTCCATAGAAATCACAAATCCCAAATATACCAACTCTTCCTTCATGAAACTACATTTCTTGATATTTATCAGCAATTTCTTTTCTCTCAACCTCTGCAAAACTTGTCAAATATGCCACAAATGTTCCTCCTTTGTCTTATTGAAAATTAGAATATCATCCAAGTACACAATCACAAACTTACCCAAGAATTTCTTCAAGACTTCATTCATCAATCTCATGAAAGTACTCGATGCATTTGTCAATCCAAAGGGCATCACTAACCACTCATACAGTCCTTCATTTTTCTTAAAAGTAGTTTTCCACTCATCTCCTACTCTGATTCTAATATGATGGTATCCACTCTTCAAGTCTATCTTTGTGAAATATCTCGCTCCACTTAAATAATCCATGATATCATCCATCCTAGGTAAAGGAAATCTATACTTAACTGTGATCTTGTTTATTACTCTAGAGTCAGTGCAAATTCTCCATTCTCCATCCTTCTTAGGTGCAAGCACTGCAGGTTCTACACAAGGACTCAAACTTTCTTTGATCAAACCTTTTCTCAACAACTCCTGTATTTGTCTATCCAATTCTTCATTCTCTACTAGTGTCATTCTATGTGCTGCTTTGTTAGGAAAACTTGCTCCCAGTATAAGATCCATGTGATGACTAATACTCCTTATATGTGGAAATCCTTCAAGTACATTATCTGATATGATGTCTTCATACTCTGTCAGCAATTCTTTTATCTCCTCTGGTTGTGATTCTTCAGTCTCTTTCTTTAATGTTTCAAGCTTTTTAGGAATCAATGCATAACACATATTCTCATGTCTAAGACCATCCAAAAATTTTCTTCCATCTACCAAACAGATTCTAACATTCCCACATACTTCACTCTTAGGATCATCCTCCAAAGGAATCAAGGTAATTCTCTTCCCATTTGATGTTATAGTATATGTATTCTTTCTCCCATCATGTATAGCTTTTCTATCATACTACCAAGGTCTACCCAACAAGATATGACAAACATCCATAGGCATAATATCACACAAGACTTCATCATGATAAGATCCAATATGAAATTTTACCAAACATTGTTCACTCACCAATACCTTATGATCATCCTGAATCTATGCTATCTAATAGGGCTTAGGTTGTTTCAATCTTTCCAACTTCAGCTTAGTCACCATCTCCTCTGAAACTAGGTTATCTAAACTACCACTATCAATTACAACTTTACAACACTTACCTCCTGATTTGCATCTAGTTCTGAACAGACTCTTCCTCTACAGTGGTTCCTCATTTGTCTCTACTTGAAATAGTGCTCTCCTCATCACCAATGATTCTCCTTTCTTTGGCTTACCAATAGAACAAGGATCACTCAGTTCAACAGGTTCTTCAACATAGGTTGTTCTTCCACTATTTTATGTCCTCTTACTTGTACTACCCTGATTACACTCAAATGCTCTATGTCCTTCACCTCCACACTTGAAACAAGTACCTATGAATGTTCTCTTATCAAATCCTCTTCCTTCTCTCCTGTATCCCTCATTCTGGTATGCACTAGGGTTTCCTCTCTGGTAAAAATTTATGTCATCTCTTTGGTAAGCATTATTATCTCTATCTTCCTTCTTGAATGGGTTGTCAAACTTGTTCTGCTCCAGATATGATCTATCTCCTCTGGAAAATGTCCTACCTCTGAAATTTACCTCCTCTGTCTCTCTATCTCTGATCATGCCTCTTATTTAGCTTTTCCTCAACTTTTAGGGCAAACTGATATGCTTCTTCCAAAGATGTCATCCTTACCGAGCTTAGTTCCTCTTGAATGTTCAATCTTAGTCCATTGATATATCTAGCCACTTTCTCCTTGCTTCACTATGTCATGTTCTTATGATCATCTTATGAAATTCTTCAGTGTACTCCTTCACAGATTTCTCCTTTTGTCTTAGGTTTTGCAATCTCTTCAACAGCTTCAACTCTGGTGTAGTCACAGGAGGAGGGTTCACATAATGAACTATCCAGACCGTGCAGAAAGAGTGAACACAATGGAAACAACTCAAAGAAATGAAGGAAATCCAGATTCAGTCATTCAGTATATCATAGAATTCAAATGCAGTAGCCAGCAACATGCGGGCTTACAATTAGGGCTCTCATGCCTAATTACATACATGCGCAAGATAAAGCTTTGAATCTCCTTCACACAAAATCCAAACTATCAATCTTCTAAATCATGAGAACTTTATTGCTACTTTCCTAAGGATCTATTACATCATTATATATCATTTATGGACCAATAGATTCCTCCGAATCGGCCAAGGAAGGTCACAAACTCCAATGAAGAGTTGTAACATGTACACAGATAGGTCAGACCTAAATGCATAGAACAGTTCCTCAAATGGATGGAATAATGTGCGAACCCTTGGGGAAGGTTAGCCATGAACCAAAGATCATTGAATGATGTGTCATTGAGATCCGCAAGTCAAGGAATGATACGTAAGCCTTCTCCTTCAGCTGATTGTCTGAGACTGTCAGGATGCTCTGCTCTGAGAAAATAGTCGATCTTCTGATAGCGATATCTTTCTGGTAACTAATCCAAATGGTCTGAATTCTTGAAATGATGTAGATGAATGAATTTAGATGCTAAGTCCATATCCGCAAAGTGTGAAATGAAATTGTGGTAGAATACTGGAGCAAACGCTGAAACTGCTTCTAATTGAACTGCCAAAACTGAACTGGAAAATGAAAGAAACTGAAATGCAAACAAACTAAAATGCAAATATTTTTGGTTGATGCAAGATTGCTCTTTAACTAGGGATGCTCCTGCATCATCATCGCTCTCATAGTCATTGTCAATATCATCTCCATATGTTCCAGCTATCAATTCCAAACTATTAAGAGAAGTGTCATGCTCTTCCTTCAAAGTGTGTTTTATCAATTCTTCTACTACCCAAGGGTATGTATTGATGAGAGATATGAAGTTGTTAAGATTAGATACATAGTAAAGGATTTCAAAGTAAGAGAACACAAATATATCCTTGTTGTACATAGCTTGTATATAGTTAATGACATGAGGATGCATGCTAAGAAATTTGTAGAGATTTTCAAATTTTGTGATATATGTATGTATGATGAAAATTAAATGTTCTCAAATCTAAAAATGATTTTCAAGCTCTAACATGTAAAATGTAAGTGCAAATCTAATGAAAAATTAATGAAAATGCTAGTTTTTGTTGAATTTTTCTATGCAAAAATGCAAATTTGTATTAAAATTAAAGACTACAGCCAAATGCAATTTCAAATGAGTCTCTAAAATCAATAGAAAAATCTGAAACAGGATTTTACCTACAAACCCTAGATTTTAGAATTACTAGGTTATATGTGAAATTCATAATTTTTAACAAAACCCTAGCAACTTTATGATGAGAATGCAATGCAAATTAATGATTTTTTGTAATTTTCTGTAAATTAACTCATATCTAATGAAAAATCATAAATTTGATGAATTTGAATTTAATTAATGCAACATGCAAACCGTAGAATGCAATTTTTTCTAATTTTTCAATTTTTTTTGTAAATTTTCCAATGCAATAAGATGAATAACTATATGAATGAATGAAAATCAATGTAAATCTAAAGAAAAACACTCAACAAGGTGCAAACAAATCCAACAACACGGGTTCACTAAAATGTAAAGGGTAAAATTTGGATGTTTTGATTTTGGTAGTTTTATGTGTATATCCTCCTTTCACCCTTTCATTCAAGGGCCTAGGGTCGAGTCGCAATGTACTATCCTACCCTAGGTCACTGTGAGATGTAGGGAAACTTAGATTTTTATGATTTGATTGCCAATTATGTTCTCTTATGCTCAATTATACCTTAAAACCTTAATTATGCAAATATGACAACAAACAAACGAATATCAGAAAATGCTTCTACAAAAAGATGTAAAATGACAAATAATTGTGCACCTATTTTCAAAGTTCAGAAAGCGGAATAGTCAGGGACTAAAGAGTGGGTGCCCTAGTCCAAGGTACCAGTTTCTTTACGGAATCCTGATCCTTCCAACACTGATCTACACTGTAACTTTCGTTTCTAGAGATTCAACTACGGAGGACACAAGGACTAGCACCCAAGTCCCGAAAAGGCTCCAAAGTCCTGCCTCTTTTCAGATCCTGAATCCTTGATGCCTGTTGACCTCTCCTGCAACTCCACTTTTTCCAGATGCGACACTTGTAATCTCTAATCACAAAACTTTGGGAGGGGGTTGTGGTGTTTAGAGGCTTGCCTCAATCAAGCCCTAAAGAGACATTCAAGTCTTCCGAACACCGTTGTCAGATAGAGAGTGCATGCCTAGGGAGGCAGAGGCAAAAACTGAATGATAAATGGTTACAAACACAAATGAATGTCACCTTGTAGTGAAGATCTCATGGAGGAAGAAGCTCTTCATGCCATGAGGAGATGATTGCTCAAATCTACAAACATAAACACATAAACAACACAAATCTTCTCTTGCAACACAATGAAAGCCTTGAATCACTTCTAGAATGCCAATGCTCATCTAATGATCATCTAGTTGAAATCTAGTTTACAAATGAATGCCTAAACATGCTTTTATATGCAACTACAAACACTCCTACAAAGAATTTTGTAATTCAAACTTACCGTGTCAACATAGGACCCAAATAACGGTCACAAGCGAACACCCAAAAATTGGGACTACCCCAAAATAGGGTAGGACTAGGGTGCAGGCACCCAAGTACTCCCCCCTATCTTAGGTAGGGGTTATCTCAAGTGGTCCCCCTAGGTCCTATTTGCCAAGACACTTAGGGGTTTTCTCATCAGGATGTTGAAATATGATGAAATATGTCCTAAATGCACACTAAAGACCTGGGAGCTAAACCTTATGAGGGAAAAGCCCCCAAGGGGACATTTTCTAACATTACAATGATGAATATGGAAGTCTCCTGAAATAAGTTGGCAAGTGTAAGTAGGATTCTTCAATAGTATCCTCATTAGAAATCGTAACTGGCAAAAGCTTTTTCTACTTTGTTGAGAATAAACTTAATGTACGAGGATCATGATACCTCCTTTCCGTATCCTAAACCATGCTTATTAGTTTTCTTACTTACAAAGATAGGTTTTAAGTTTCCTCATTCATGCATGCCAAGCTCACCTTGTCCTTTGTAACCCATGTTCTTTACAATATGGAGACCTTTGTTGTATTGATCAATTGGTATTGTGACTGGGTCTTTGTCATCTTTGAATATCCAAGAGGACATGTCCTCAATAGACTCATCTTCTAACATTCCCCAATGAATGAATATTGTTGGGTGAGCTTGTACGATTACCTTTTTACTTTCCTTGGTTATAGGTATTTTTCCATATGACTTGAGTGATAATGGAAAATTCCCCACATAACAAGACTTGTGTAATTCATACTCTCCCAATCGCGTATCCTTATATTGAACCTTGATCTCAGAAAAATGTGTATTAGCTAGGGCTTTGACTAAGGTGGATGGATCTAGGTAGGAGGATGATGGTTGAGCTGCAATTTTATTTGGGATTTGATTGGAATTATAATATTTACCTTGCATGGTTTAGCAAATTCAAAAGGATTGGGATCTCTAAGAATATTAATTTTAGTACCATTGAAAGGAAACTTTAGGCATTTATGATATGTGGAGGGTATGACCTACATGGTATGGACCCATGGGTGACCTAGGATAATGGAGATCCTCAATAATCACCATCATATGCCTAAATAATCTATTCACTTGAATGCAACAAATATTTACAAAAAATTTCTTTGATGAAGATGCACTAAATGTAAGACTATCTAGGGTTTACTATCAAAACCCTAGATTTTAAATGCTTACTCTCTAAACCACAATTTTTTGATGCACTTGAATAATTTTTGAACACATGATATTTATGAAATCCTACAGAAATGGAAAATCAAATTGGAAATGTAGATGATAGCAACAAAATCCAAAACAAGATATTAATTACAAACCCTAGGTTTTGAATTTGACTAAGTTTTCCAAAAATGCAACTTTTTTTGACAAAACCCTATCAAACAAGAGGATTGAATGCAAGATGTATCACTATTAAATGATTAAATGTTGTTATACCAATTAGATATGATGCAAAAATCATAATTTTAATTCATGCTATGATGATCTAACCTTATGAAATGTAAACAAGGTGATGAACATGTTTATTTCCCAAATCTAGATCAAATGCTAGTTTTTCAAATTTCTAATGTAAATATGCAAGAATGTTCTAATCACCAAGAATGATAAGATAGAAAAAATGAAATCACTTTAATCAACTTAATAATACGAATGCAACAACATCTGAAATAACACACTAATCTACAAACCCTAGGTTGAAGATTAGCTAGATTTCCTAGAAATACAAGGTTTTTGTAAACCCTAATAATGAAATAATGCAAAATTAAGCTATATAACTATGTAAAATGATGAATGTAACCTAAAAAGGTCTAGGGCATCAAATGACTCAGATTTGAAGCAAGAAGGAATCCAAAATGCAAGAAGAGTCAGGTTCACCAAAATGTTTGATATAATAGAGAGACTTAGCCTAACAAGGTTAACTAGGTTGAGAACCCTCTTCTATTAACATTGGAACACAAATTGAGCTTGGATTCCACCCAAGAAGGAGAGCCAAACTATAGGGGTTTTGTCCCTTTGATATATAGAGGAGAATCAACCAAATCCGACCAATCAAGGTACGACAAAGTAGAAACCCTAGTTAAGTAAGATCTGTGAAAATACAACTGTCAGAAACAGATATCAGAAATCTAAAACCACAATGGGAATTAGAGGGAAGAATAGAACCTAGATCCAGATTCACGAGCCCAAAGGACTAGGGCACTTGGGTACCCTAGACCTTGTTGTGTGGTTGCATAGCATGCCCCATTTTGCCTCAGCAAAACAGGGACCCAACTTTTGGACGGTATCGGTAAAATGTCTCTGATGCTTGAAATTCAAGTTGCACAGTACTTGGTAAGAAACAATTGTTATTAATGAGATTTGTGTCAAAATTTTGCTAGGGTTTCCTTTTGAACAATTTGAAAATTCCATGTATTTCAAGAGTTATGCCATTTTTGTGAAAGGTCAATGCTAGACTGCTTTGGTTAGAATGTATCTCATATACATTTCCATTTGCATGTATTTGATATACATTGTGTTGGTCTATCGGATTATAATGTGCATCATGTTTAAATGCCTTTTACGTTTGTATCACCAATAGTTCAAAACATTCTTATGCAAATCTGGACCCGACAGCATTTTATGGTGAACTTCATAATGGTAGAAGTCTGCACTTGTATTTGTATCTTGCAAAGCATGTATTAAAGATACAAATGCAAAATATACATCAGCGGATGTCAAAAGAAGTTTAAATTTAGTATATAAAGTCGTGGTCGCCTCATTTGTATGATTAATATGTTAACAATATACATACTTTCTTGCATACATATAGATGCGGACCCGAAACAAAATTCAATTGAGTTTGGAGAACGAAAGTGAATATTTGTATGTGTAATCGCATGTATCCAATATATAGATACAAATTCAGACAAGTAGAAAATTTAAACATTGTGAACTTTTAGATGGGGTCTGGACATGTATGTTTAGATGCATGTATCAAATGTACAAAAGAACAAGATACAACCATGAACATGAACTTAGATTAAATTGTGAGGTAAAGATCATGTATACATAACGAAAGAAAGGCTAACATCATGTTTGCATTGTTAGAGATTGTATGTATGAGATATACAAAAAAGGGTAATACAAACAACACATATACAAAGTCAGATCCGAGGGTAATTCAAAGTCGTTTCTAAACCCGATGAAGTTCACACGTGTATGTTTGGCTTTTGTATAAGACATACAAAACACATATACAAAACAAATATACAAAACCAACGAGAGGAAAAATGGCAAAGGCATAAAAGTAGCTTGTGATGCTTAAGATACAAAAGGCAAACTTAACATGAAAAAGGTCATTAAGTCGAACATGTTTGTAATGATGCCATCACTCCTTTTCTGCCTATTAGTGAAAAGTGTATGTATGCGATATACAAAAAGATGATACAAGCATTTATATACAAGACCGGATATGAAATTAATTCCAATCTATTTTATAAATCTGATAGAGTCTATGTTTGTATGTTGTGATAATTGTATGTGATATACAAAAGGCATATACAGTGAAATATGCAAAGCAAATGAAAAGGGGATTACAAATGCGTAAAGTGCAAAAGGTGAACTTGGCATCAGAAGGGGTATTTAGTCAAAATATTTATTATGACATCATCACCTCCTCTTTTCGGCATATTAGTGAAAGTGCGTACATAGGCATATACAAATGCAATGGATAAATGAATTGACTAGAATGTTGTTTTTATAACAGGAACCATGGAAATGGAGGCAAAGGAGTTGGTTCAATAGTGCATTCATCGCTATAGCTTGTAGATAGGGTGGTTTCTCATGAGACTAAGGATGCAAAGTTAGTCAAAGTTTGGTCAACAGATTAACACGTAGAAAGCTGGATGCTGCAGAGGAAAGCTAAAATGGATGAAGTTGCAAACAAGGACAACCTAAACTAGAACAAGGGGGGAATGCTACCGAATATGCTATCTACCAGCTGGGCATGGACTGATTCAAAGATGTTGGAATATTCTTTGCCAGCTATGTGATTGCCAACTGGCAATCACGTGCCATCAATTTGGACCATTGATTATTCTTGAGACGATCCTGATCATTAGATCAATGTAACTATTTTCTGGCCTTTGTTCTATAAAAGGGCCATGACTTGTCATTTGAAAGGATAGCCAATTATTTTCACATATGGCCAAGAGGTCAAATTGTTGTAGTCCTGATAGGAGATCAAATTACTGAGACTAATGAAGACTGAATTGTTGAAATTATGGGAGGCTGAATTGTTTCGATTCTGAGTGCCTATTGTGATGTTTTGCAACTTAGTGAATTCTCTCACAAGGTTCTTTCTTCAAATCGCTGTAAGGGTACTTGTTCTAAAGCATACTGGATGGAGATGAAGCTACAAATTACATCCTCATTGTACATTTTAAGTAATCTTCAAGTTGATTTCTAGATATGTAATGGTGAAATGAACCGTTCAATAGAAGTGCTTTCATTTTATTGCATATTGTTGTCAACTTTTCCTTTGAAGATTTGCACTAGATCATACGGATTTGTGGACTGTACTGGTGAAGTATGATTTAGTTTCACTTCTCTTCATTACTATATCAGAACATGTATGTGGATCAGTGGTCTCAGTTAAGTAATTTTGGAAATCTCATTCTCTGAACTCTATTTTCTCATTTTCATTTCATTAAACCGCCATCATCCTAACTACAATATATAGATAAATGAAAAGCAAACCATAAAATATGTAGATACTCGTAGACATATGAAAATCATTAGCATATTTAAGCTAAATGCATGTAGAATTGAAAATATTATGCAAAGAATTACAAATAATGGTAAGAATCATGGAAATATTAGCTTGTAAGCACAATATTCATGTAAATTCATAGTGCAAAAGTAAGATTAAGTAAAGATTAGTTCAGTTTCAAGAAAATTGAGATAGTTGTAGAAGAACTAATTAGAAATCATCAAGGTCATTGCAAATAATATTGATCGGAATGGAGATTAACATAAATATACATAAATATTTGCATGTTTGGGTTAGATACAATAAGATTTAACCTCATTTGTTGAGAATTTACAGAGAATAGGTGAATTTGAGTTTATCCAGACATGAATTTCTCATAATTGGAAATGTATGGCCCCTTAAGGAAAATAGCAACACACATCAAACAACTGAGTAACGTCAAATGATTATGAACTAATCTATGGAGGCTTGGGATCATGAATTCTCTGAATTTATCGTATCTTTCATTTGCATTTATTTATCTATGTTTGTTTATGACTAACATCATGATCAACAGACCTTGATTAGGGTTTAGAAGAATGTTAAATTTTTAGCACCTTCGCCCTTCTCTATTCCTGCTTGTAATTTCTTTTATGTTGATTCTTTCAAATTCTACCTGCACACACACAAGAAGGGAAATCATTGGGTGCTATTTAGGAACTTGCCTAAGTCAAGCTCTATGAATGGTGTTTCCACCTTCACAATAGATATGATGAGATCTCAAAGAGTGTGTGCCCCAGGAGGGTAGAGGAAAATCTAAAGTAGAATGGAATGCTAGAACAAAGCATGAAGAAAATAAGTCACCATGAGCATGGAAACCCTAGCATGCATGATGCGGTGTCACAACTTGAATCAAGAAGTTGGTGCAGCCCAAAGAAGTAGAAAGGTCTTCACAAGACTTGCAAGAAGTTAATGCAACAACAATAATCCAATAGAGAGCATGAGAGAGAAGAAGAGAGAGTGAAAGTATGCCTAGATTGCTTAGATGTTCAAATGAATAAACTAACTTGCTTATATATGAATTCCAATTGATTTTTAGAGAATTAAACCAAATGAGGCTAATGTGAGAAACCATTTGAGATGCTTAAAACCAAAATACCATCAATTTAGGACCAGGTTAAAGGAGGGCCCAGGGCACTTGGGCACCCTGGTCCTTTAACCCTACAACTTTTGGGATAAGTCACTTTAAGTGTTTATATCCTGCCTTATAGTTATTTTTTATGTTTTACGCATCGAGATCAAGAATTACATGTTTTGGGTCCACCTGGGTGCTAAACTAGGTGTAAAATGATAGTGTACACATTTTACTCCATAATAAGGAATACCAGTTATATCAAGCTTGTAATAGCCATGAAGATGAATTAAACAAGCTGGAATATAAATCAAACTTTGGAATAATAGATGAATCTTGTGGTGTAAGTCAAGACTTTGAGTTAGAAACTATTTTTTCATAGGAAAATGGTGCAATGAATGTCATATCAATCATATAGCCTATTATAATTAGTCATATTAGACTTATATCAGTCGGGAAGGTAGAGTTAAAGGTGAGTTATGTGTTGATGTATGTGCATGTGTTGATGAAAATGAGACTAACATTTTGTTGCATCTGGAGATGCATGACAAAATTCAATTTGAGGAGGTACAAGAAGATAGAGAGGATCATCAAGAGGTTGTCCTAAAAGCAAAATCACTTCAACATGACTAGCTAAGTGGAATCAGAGAGTATATTCATGATTTTGGTAGTGTCGATCTAATGCATTCAAATGACTCATCTAGGGTAGATTCTTGTTTATCATGTATTAATGATTCTAACCCCATTGATGATGATATTGAACTAGATTCACGTCTTTGATGATGACATACAAGATTTTTATGAATGCAATGATTTTTCTCACGAGGACTTATCTCAAATGTAAAATTTCTAAAAATAGAGGCCCTGCTATTTTTAGCCTTTTCGAAAACTTTAGATGTTTTAAACCATTCTTCAGGACTTTTTAGAGGAAATAAGCTTCATGGGTATTTGCCAAAACTAAAATTAAAAGGAAATAAGATGAATTCATTTTTTTGGGTGATGCAAGATTGCTCTTACACCCTTGGATTCTCCTACATCATCTATTTATCCTAGAGTTTTAGTAATTGCATCAATGGAAATTATTTTTTCAACTAATAATGTCTTAATTAAGCAATTTGTATCTTCCATTATTATTAGCTACATCATTTACTAACTACAATAGCAAATAACTAGTAAATATTAATTATTACGTGGGTAAGAATTGAACAAAATATAGTCAAATATGTTTGTAATTGATATTATTGATCAAACATTATTTGAGTTATAGTTCAAGATGACCTATTGATGTAGAAACTTTCGGAGGTCATAACTTTTGACCCGAGAGTCAGTTTGAGCTGAAATTTGGTGGGCAGATCCATCTTGAGGAGTTGATTGAAAATCTCACCGAACTGACAAGTTTGGTAGGTCATTATTTCAACACTTTTTCAGGACTTTTTCAATCATCTAGGGCCTCAAATTGAGGTCTTAATGATTTTGCAAAACATTTCCAAGTTGTTTTTTCTAATTATTTTTTGAACTTTACATGCAATTAGATTATAAAGGTTACAATTAGTCCTCTTTTAGTTAGTTTCAAATAATTGGCAAGTTTCATGGCGATACGGATAAAGATGTGAAATTACCAAAAATGACAATTTTAGAAAGTTGCTTAAAACTACCAAAAAAGGAAATTTTTGTTTATGTAGATTTTTTATATTTCTATTTAGTTGTAGTAGGATGAAATAGAATGGGAAGTAGAATTTGAAAATATTTTTGTGTTTCTAAATTTGTTGGCAATAATAATGGTGATGAATATTATGCTGTGAAGTTTGGTTATATCATCTATTGCTTCTTTGTGACATCAATATCAATGAATGAATACAATGTAATTCAAACACATTAGAACATTCTTCAACAACAACAATACGCATTTTGTATTCACTTATTGACTATGCTTGGTCAAACATCAATAAAAACAAATATCAAATCCTTAAAATAGACATGTATTAAAGTGATCACAATACTATCTATGTTTTATTTGGCATTTTGAATACAAAACAAACATTATCATAACAAATGCAAACTCATATCATGTATCAAATACAAACTCATACACCATCCTATGAACAATTTCATATCCATTTTATTTTATTTTTAAAATATCTACACAAATAATCTTATAAACAAAAGAAATATATCAAATATTATACATTTAAAAAATACAAAACATTGAAACAAAAATGAAAATACAAATTCAACAAATAAAATAGAAGACAATACAATACATATTACTCCAATCCCATTTATATTAGCTTTTATCTACTACAAAACAAATATTATAATATTTCAAAAACAATACTGCTCTCTACGTAGTACTTGCTTTAATTTTACCATGAAACATTAGTTTTTAAAGAATGTATATAGCCTAATAAAACTTTTTGACTTGCTGGAGGTAAGTCGGTAGGGGGTTTTAATGCATATGAAACAAGCATTCTACTCGATACTAGTACGGGAGCAATGCATAACAGATATGACATGCAATTTGAAATTCCCTAAAGACGGATGAAATGACAATTTGAAACAAAGAGAAGCGTGTTGTTTCTTCTTACCTCTCAATTCTAGTAAGATCGAAAGATAGAAGCGTGCTGGTTTGTTTGTTGTATATTCAGCGAAAGAAATTTGAATTGTAGCTACATACAGAGATAGTGATGTTACTTTCTAGCGTTTTTTATTGACCAAGCTGCAAAAAGAAGCACCAAAGCATATGTAGAGCAGTCTAGTTCAATGCAACCAGACAGCCATACTTTATTCAAACAGAAGCTACTTACCCAACATAAAAACAGCAGTTAATCCAGAGCATCAGCTGGCCCCCTTAAAGCTTTCCTTGTCTAAGCTATGCTCTAATATTGGAGGCTTCGAATAGTCATTGTCTTTTAAAGTAATGTAGTCCCCATATTTTATGAATGACATCTCAAACAGTAGCTTGTCACATCGTTTTATGAATGACATCTCATATTTTCAATGTTTAACTTCTTAATCAGATATCAGGTGATTTCTGAAAGCAGTCACATGGTTCTCACTTCAGTGGTGGAGTACTATAAATCAAGTTTTGTTAAATATGAAATCTAACTTTTAAAAATAAAAATACAAAATCTAAATACAAAAACCAAACACTTTTAAAAACAAGGGGCTGAAATTACATTAAAAAATTCAGATATGTATCAAAAATATTTAGATATTTAATATCAATATTGAGTTCAGTAGATCGCAACAGCACTAGAAAAACAACGTTTCGTAAGAGAAATATTAAAGTTTAAATGGGCTATTCTTAAACATTATCTATTTCAACAATTAAAGGTCAATTTTAACCAATAAAAATTCGACAAATATTTACTTTTTTGTGTGAATGAGATGTAAAATTGCTATTGACTGTTTGACCATTGAACCAAATAATGTATAAGTAGAATAGATCAAATATATGAAGACATTTAAACCGTTAAAACTACCATAAAATTTTATCCACTTTTTGAAATCCAAATCTCTCTAGTTCACTACTTTATTTTGAAGTCCAAATCTGCCTAGTACACTACTTCATTCAAAGTCCAACACTATGATGTCATTTAGCTTTGGCATCTCCTATTCTACACGTGGGTCAATGAATTTTCCCCATACCTAACTATGTTACCTCTCTTACAATTCCCATTGACCACCTTTTATTTTAATACCTCAACATAAAGGCGGAAGATGGTATGATTTGGTAAGTTCATGCTATTGTCTTTTGTTATATGGTACCCCTTACTCAAAATATTTGTTGGTACTATAATGCACTTAATCTTTTTTAATGCACCTCCATTGTATTATTAGTGTGTTTCATTAGCAAATTTTTTGTTAGGTCATTTATTGAGTTTGTTTAAATTTATTTTAATGATTTTATTTTTCATTTTGTTGTTTTATTTTTATTTTTTTATTAGAGTGCAATAAAGTTATAGGTTTTTAAGTTAGAACTATCAAATAGTTTTATAACATTTTTTATATTATATTTATAATAAAAAATAATAGATACATAAGTTTAATGATGATTATATTTAAGACATAGTAATTTTATTTTATAAATTGAGGATTTTTCCACGATTTATACAAAGGGACAATAAAAAGTCAAGAATACAAGTTGATGATCATAAATTCCTCCAAATGAATTGTTTTTATATTATAAGGCTGCAAACATAGGTGCAAATCTCAATAACAAAAAACCAAATGGCAGCAAAACAGGCTCAAGGCCTCAAACAACCAGATAACAGTAGTTCAACAACATAACCAAAAAACCAGAGTATGAGTCTTAAAACAAAAACTATAGAAACAACTAACTAAGTAGTTCCTTCCACTCATTAGTGAGCAAATTAAAAATATTCTCTTTATCATCCAGTAGAGAATCCACTCCATTGATCCGGTCGTCTTGTAGAATTGAGAAGGCAGCAATAGCCATGTGAGAAGACTTCATCACCAAATTGATTAACACCTTAACTTTGCTCTCCATAGCAGATAGCCATGTCTTGACCTCATTCAGTTCCTTCTCTAGTCTCTTGTTGTCCATCTCCATCCTGGCGCTCATCACCTCCTTCTCTGGAGTCTCCTAAATTTCAGTGTCCTCATAGTTAGTATCATAGTAAGAGTTGTTCATGGACTCAAAATGGCTAGTGCCCACCTGATCATGAACCGATTCGGTCTTCACTTCGTTATTTTCAACATTCTGCTCAATATCCTCCTGGTCAGAGGCAGAAGAGTAATCAACAATCTTCAGAACTTGGGGCTTATCCCCAGCCAATCTAGACGATCTCCTGATGCTCGGTCTTCTAACAACATTATATTTTCCCATTGCCCTCTCCTCAACAACCTCCACATCCTTGTCCAAAAGCTTCTCTTGACTGTCCTTATTCCCCTAAGTCTGCTGATGAATGGGTTTTGGACTAAGAGGTGGCCTTAGAAACAGGGGGCTAGATAAAGGGGCCGAAGGGCTCATAGGTGGGTTAGGGGGGAAATAGACGCTGAAGGAGTAGGGGATTTTAGTTTAGAAGGCTTCCCAAGCCTCGCACTAAGGGGAACCTTGTCTTTGGGGTCTTCGTTAGAGCTATCATCCACAAGTCCAGCAGTAGGAGATTTAGGAAGACACAGAGCAAGGTGGTACTGGTATAGATGAAAGATGAGCCCTTGGTGTAGAGGCAAAGCAGAAACCTCAAGGTTGCCCTCGCAGGCCTTTTTGGATTGGATCACAGAAGCCTCCAGACTAGAGAGGAGGTAAGAGGGAAAATTGATCTCAATTTTGTGTCTAAAATGGTTAAGAATTTCAAAGTGATAGTGGTAAAAAACCTTGTATCTCCCTTCTAGAGTAAAATGCTTCATTATTAAAAAATATACCTAGTTCCAAGGGCTGACCAAGATTTCTTGTTCGAAGCCACCTTGAAGTCTTATCTGCTTTTCTCCTTCCCTGAAGAACAATTTCATTCCCTTGTTGTCTTGGACATGTGTCTGCTTCTTGAGTCTATTTCCAGAACAAGGCAATCCCGTAACTTTGGCAATGGCTTCCTCAAAGACCACGAATTGAACTCCTCCCACCTTCACTATTCTATTACCATCCCAAGAGCCAACAAATTAGGCTGATAAATGCTCATCAAAGCTATTCAGACTTTCAATAAAAGGGGTCACTCCCCCCTCATAAGCTATCCTTCAGATTTGAGCATCCTCTTTGAATTCTCCACAGTTCATGGGCTCCATTCTAACTTTCTCCCCACCTATTTTCCACAACAAACAATACGCAACACTGGAAATGTAGCTGTAGAGAAAAGAGAAGTATCGGAAGAACAATCTAGAGGGAAACTTTAATTCCATTCCATTACTTGAGTTTCCATTCATGTCCTTCCCAACCCCGAACGCGCTCAGATCATTATTGCCTTCAGGTGTTAGCTCGTGCGAGCCTTCTGAAGCTAGCACTTCATGAGGTGACTAACAAGACTGGCCCAAACTACTAGGTCGCCAAACAAGCATATTGGTAAGATGGTCCATATCCCTATAGGTATCCAACATCCACGTCACCATATAAGAGTTGATAAGGCTCTGAAAGTCATCAACAAGGTTATGACTCCACTCAAAGGGAGGTAATCCTAGAAAGATACTACACCAAGCAATCTAAGTAATTATTATAGTCATGATGAATTAGCGAGGCGCCTCCTTTTGAATGCCAAAAAAAATGTTTAAGGGAAGATTGTCTAATTCTCTCCAGCATCTTAGGGGATTAAGATTAATCCCAAAATTAGCTAAGAGATCAACAGTTTTGTTGCCCTCTCTATAAATATGTCTCACCTCCTTGCTTTCAAAGTTTTAGAGGAGGGTTTTTATATCTTGAACAATATCCTCCATCTGCCAGCCAACTTTGCCATTTTCTTTAACTGTTTCGATCACCATTTTAGAATCACCTTCCACTATGATATTTTTTATGCCTAGATCCAATGCAAATTTAATGCCCTAGAGGAGAGTAGTAGCCTCTATAATATTATTTTTATTTCTACTTAGGCTTCCAGCAAATGCAGCCAAGAGAGCACCCTTATCTGATCTTATTAAACCTCCACCACTAGCCAGCCCAGGGTTACCCTTAGCAGCACCATCAAAGTTAAGCAAATACCATCCCACAGGGGGAGGGGACCAATTAGTGCTAGCCCTAGTTTTTTTCTTGCTATCATCAACTCTGCATAAACATAATGGGATGACCCACTACTTAATTAAATTCAATTCCAACACATTTGGGGGAGTTTCAACCACTCTTATGGAGCTTCTACTGATGTTGTCTTGCAATAGCTTGACAGCTGAGCCAAACACCTCCTTAGGCTCTCTAAACTTTTCTTGAAAGAGTCTATTGTTCTTTTCTTTCCATAGGCACTGGGATAGAATGGGGAAAACCAGGGCCCAAATTACTTTGCAAACAGGATTGGAAAAAGGGAGGACTAGGCTCTAATGCACTCCTCCAGATTCCCATTCCAACACCAAGACACACCTAACATATTCAATGCAATACACCAAACCTCCTAAGCAAATTTGTAGTGTAAGAGGATATGTGGAATAGTCTTCTCTTCTTTCATACAAAGAACACATATGCTGGGGATTTGGAAACATCTGATCCTGAGGTTATCAGTCGTTAGAATTTTGTTCTACACCGCCATCCACCAGAAGTGGTTAATCTTTGGTATTAGATTGTTATTCTAGATCTTCTTCCATAAAATATCACCATTTTGAGGAAGGAATAGGTTATAAGCAGATCTAACAAAAAAACACCCAAACTTCTCTTTTGCCCATATAATTTTATCTTTTTGAGGAAAAGGGGGAATCCTACATCCTTTTAGAGAGAGTTGGATTTCATTGGCAATCCCCCTAAGATCAACCTATCTTTGGCAGTAGTTTGATAGTTGTTTCCAACCCTTTTTGTCAAGAAGAAAATAGTCATAGACTAGCCTCCCAAAATGCGTATAGCAATATTAACCAACCCTTGGATATGCTGAAGACCCTTTAAAGGCCCTCCATTAATCCAATTGTCATCCCAAAACTGTGTTGTCTCTCCATCTCCCAGTTTCCACTTAACACCTCTCAGTAGAACTGTTCTGCATTTTAGAATGTTATTCCATATCACCGAGCCTTTGGGGAAGTCAAAGTTGAGTAAAATATCCTCTTGGGTTAGATTCCCAAAGTATTTGGCATACATAATTTTACCTCAGTCTTTGTCACCAGCTAAAAGGTTCCACCCAATCTTAGTGATCAGGGCTTTATTGAGTAGATTTAGCTTCATCAAGCCTAAGCCCCCTGCATCTTCGGCCTACACATTTTATCCCATCCAACTAGGGCCATTCTTTTCTTACTCTACACACCAGTCCATAAAAAGTTCCTTTGAATTTTCTCTAACCTCTCTGCCATATATTTAGGAATTTTAAAGAGGGACAAGACGTAAATAGGAATCCCTTGTAAAGAGGCCTTGAGAAGTTGGAACTTCCTCGCTTGACTTAGAAGTTTTCCTTTCCACCCAGCCAACTTCCTTTATGTCCTTTCAATTATGGAATTCTAGTACTTAGAAGGGGCATCTTTCACTGAGAAGGGGAGCCCAAGATATCTACCAAGAAGCATACCCACAGAGCCACCAAGAATCCCCATTATCTTCTGCTATAGAACAAGTGGGGTGTTAAAGAAGTAAACCTAGATTTTGTCACAATTGATGTATTGGCCAGCCAAGGAAGCATAATCTTGAAGCACCTTCTTCCACTTTCTAGCCTCTATCACCGAAGCTAAACCAAACAGGATGGTGTCATCCACAAATTTTTGAATCAATGCAGGGATTGCTGTTGAAGCAGGTTTAACACCTTTAATTTCTCTATCATTTAATAGATAGAGAAATCATTTGCTTAGGGATTCAACAAGTAGCATGAAAAGGTACAGGGATAGGGATACCCTTGCCTGATCCCCCTACCAGCATTGAAAAACCCTATGGAAGCTCCATTAACCAGAACAAAAAATCTGACTAAAGTGACACATATCTCAATAAGTTGTAAGAGTTTACCTTGAAAGCCTAGCTTCCTTAGGACAGTAAAAAGGAACTCCCAATTAACTCTTTCATAAGATTTTGAGATGTCCAATTTAAATCCCATTCCTGGGATTTTGCTTCTTTCCATGGAGTGGATAATTTCATGAGTGGTGATGGCTGCATCAGTTATCTGTCTTCCCGATGCAAAACCTTTTTGGTAGCTGCTTATGAGATTATCAAGAATAGGTTGCAACTTGAACACTAAGATTTTGGAGAAGATCTTGTAAACAGTATTACAAAGGCTAATGGGTCTAAAATCCCACATACACACTAGGTCTTGTTTTTCAGGGATAAGAGAAATGAAGGTATGATTTAGTTGCTTCAACAATTTACCCATCTAGAAGAAGTCCCTAGAAGCCTCAATGACATCTTTCCCCACAATATCCCAAAATTCTTGAAAGAAAGAAGGGGGGAAACCATCAGGTCCAAGGGCTTTAAAAGCACCCATGGAGAAAAGACTAGCTCGAACCTCTTCCTCAATAATTAATCTTCCAAGTTGAGCATTATCTTCTTCAGTTAGAAGAGTAGGGATGATATCAACAAGAACCTAATTGATGCAATTATCTTGAGCTTCTAGGAAATTCTAGAAGTAGGAAGTAGCCACCTGCCCAATATGAGTGTCTGAATCTACCATAATACCTCTGTCATCCATCAATCTAGTTATCTATTTATTTTCCTATGCTTCATAGTTGATTGATGGAAAAAGGAAGTGTTCCTATCCCCCTCCTTTAGCCGTTGCACTCTTGACTTCTATTTCCAATAAATCTCCTCCTTCAACAACTCTTTGTTGGAATCGTTTGCCTTTGCGCTAAAAGCTTGATCTATCAATGCTCGCTACAAATGCTAGACTTAACCCATATCAATGGGAGGCTCATTGCCATGTTACGAATCCCAAGGTCAGTGTTGAACACCTCACTGAAAAGGGGGCAGGTCACTGCCAGAAATCCCCCCCTCAACGCAACCCGAGGGATTTGAACCTGTGATCCATGGCTCTGATACCAATTGTAGGAGTACAATTAACACTGAGAGGGGGGGCGAATCAGTGTTAATATAATCATTCAATTTTCTCACCTTTTACAAATTGTCAATGAACTTTATTATGAACTGAGATCAAATATTAACTTCACAATCATCAAATTGTTAAACACCAATTATTAATGCAAAGAAACAACACAAGAAGTTTAACTCAAAGATATACCAAGTGGAAAACCCTCCAGGGGTAGAAAAACCACTCAAACTGCCTCACTGGCTTAAATGAAAAGCTTCAATTTTACAAATTTCTCACTGACATATACAAAGGTCTCACTAACCACAAGCCTCACTGGCATAGGAAGATCTCACTGACCAATTCAATTATCCTCATCAAAATAATGTGCAAGACATGATTGCTTCTCAATCTGATTTGCACCATTCATGATCTGATATCTCTGAGCACACTCAAACCAATATGCATACTAGTCTCATTATCGCTATTCAATCAATTCATAATTCATTCACCTGATTATCTCTGCATAACAATTCACCTGATACACCATCATTGTCTTCAAGGTTCAATCTGAAAATATGTTGCAACAAGGAGATTATAATTTCTACATTATGGTCCTCACATCAACTCTCTTTAGCTCAATTTTCACTCTCCTATCAACATCTGATGACTTGTAAAAATATTATAAGCAATTTGAATGTCCTTTGACATTCTCTGAAAATAAAGTTATCTTCTTCAATTCTCATCTACCCTGTAAATTTCTCTTCTTCAATGATTTTTTTTATCCTCCTACAAAATAATAATACATTCTCTTGAAAAGAAAAAACTTATATACAATGTTATAAAATTTTTCTTTCATATTCCCATTCAAAAAGACTTCATCTCCTTTCATCTTCTTTTCACCTTCCTATAAAAAACACTTCCAAACAAAATAAGATCATATAATATTAAATACCATTCAAAAACTCTTCATATTCTCTTCTCTCTGCAAAAATATCTTCAATCTGCATATTAGACCTCCAAAAATCAAATCACAATGAAATGATATTTCATATTCCTCTTCATTCAAAAAACCTTTCAATTTTCTTCTCTGCAACTATAAATATTCTCCAATCTGCAAATTTTCTTTACTTTGCATAAACAAATCATTCTCTTGCACAAAAATATGTCTCCAAAAATAACTTCCCCCCTTTTTAAAAAACTTCTAACTCTAAGACTTAAAATAATTTAGATGGTCCACTTGTGATTAAGAAATAAAAAAAATTCTTCATATAAAAACTTCTAAATGAAATACAATTCATTCGGGCAAAAATTGCCTTCCAAAATAGTGTTTAAGAAAGGTAAAAAATAGCCGTAAAAAAACTATACACTACAGTTGCAAAGCATTGACATCCCCAAGCCGTCAAAGATGATTCTTAAAAGAGAAAGTTCCATTTTGAATATCGGCCATAGATTTGGTATTTGCCACTCAACATACTTTTAAACTCATTCATTGATTTGACTTTACCACCCAAACACTTGTGGAAGAGACCGAAGGTGTTAGTTGAACTAGGATAGGGCCGATCATTCACAACAACATGTGACCCCTCTAGCGGGTTGCATAAGTGGAATGATCTTCTCTCGCAGGTCAAAGTGAAAATAAAACATAAAGTGCATGATGGGTAAAGAAGGGTTAAACACAACATGTTAGAAGCACTTGACTTAGGGTTGTAAATAGGATTCATACCCATTAATATCTACAGAGACATGAGTAAGATCACAAGATATAATATGCCTTTAACATCAGAAATATAAACAACACAACATCTCCATCTGAACCCTTAACACTGTGAAAAAAACTTGACACCATAAATTCTTCAAGGAGATCATTAAGAGATGTTAACATGAAGTGATCTTGAACACACTTAACTCTTGAACATAAAGGCATGAGCTTTGAATAAAGATGACATAACCCTGATTTGTCTCAAATTGTAGAGAATGCAGAGGATACCACTAAGCAAAAAGACCACTGATTTCATGATTGCACAAAGACCATTGATTGTATGAACCAAGTATGAAGCCCACTCAAGATGCCAAACAACAAACTCCTAGATATCAAATCATGATGAAAACCACTGATCAAGACATGATACCCTTTTTTATTATCCTGAATAACATAATGATAACATAAAGCAAGATCCCACTGTCCAAAATGTTCTTTCCAAGGTGATTGTGAAGACAATCTTTGTAAACCATGAATAAAGATCACATCTCTGCATATCTGCATAACCATGCATGATGAGCATTATCCAGACCATTAAGATAGATACCATTAAGGTACACTATGATGCTAAAGCAGCCTTGTCTTGAGCACATCCTGAGATCCACTGGAAAATACCATGACCATGTCCAACCAAACATCACTTTGTAACACCAACCATAAACAACACTACAAGAATTTATGATGATGACATCCATAGCGTAATGATGATGACATCCATAATGAACCTGATTGAAGACCACATCTGAATTTACCTCAACCATATGAAGATCATGATGAACACCTGATACATGACATCTTGTCATATGAAGACCAAACACAAGAACACATCTTGCCATATGAAGACTCAACACCTTTTTTGACATCAATGACAAACAATTCACCATCAATCTGCCCCTTTGTCATTGATGGCAAGACTACATGATGCATTCTTTCTCTCTCCCCCTTGCTGACATCTGATGACAAAGACTCAAATTAATTTTCTCCCCCTCAACATAATATCACTTCTTGATACAATACCAATATGAGGATGAAGATGACATATCTCTACAACCAAATACCAACTTCTTGAACACTATGCAAAGAAATCATAAACACATCAATACTTTGAAGAACAATATTGCAAGCAAAAATTACAGTTCCCAACACAAGATGACATGATGACCACTATGATAGTGACAACTCAATCCCTTCAGAGAAGAAATATAGTACACACAACACCAACTAGTACTTGAACATTATCATTGTCATCTGCCATAACTAATTCAAGACCTTTACTTGCCTCTGATTAACTGATGAACTTGAAGAAAAACAAGGCACCACCATCAATTTCATAAGCATCTCTAGATATCATAGCTTGAAGCACATACCTGAATACCACTTCAAAACTAGAACCACACAATTTGTACATACCTCCTTGAAACATATTAATGATGAAAAACCATCAAAGAAACATGTCAGATTATCACATCAAGAACACTTCCATATGAGAAAGACTTGACATCCAGTCCATCATCTTCTTTTGGTACTATCTCCAATCCACCTAAAAGCTCCAATACTCATGCAATACACACATGATCAAAATATGAAGACTATACTTGATGAAGATCACCAGGTTGATCCTGTACATGACACTTTTTGCAACACAATGTCAAATCTGATATATATTGTAATGCCACTTGACTCTATAATCTAAATCAGCCCATCAAGACTATTCAGCAACAAACCAAATGTAGAGACAAAAATAATGAATTGACTCCTTCCATTTGTAACCTCCTTAGCTCACATAAACAAACATCTAAAAAGAGCACCTTGAGAACATCTTAATTGATTTTGAACTTCACAATCTCACTTTCAAGAACACACAACTTTTGTAAGAGTGATATGAAGAGAATATAGGATCATTCATAAACCAAGTTATCAAACTCTGAACATCCTTTCAACACTTTGAAAGCATACTAAACCAAATATCACCTATATCACTGTCATCAACTTAGTTAGCAATACCATCATAAATTTCATTTCATAAGACTGGCAATCTCCTTCCTTAAACTTCTTGGGGATAATTGATAGGACATGAACAACTCCCCCTTACTTCATGCTATCTGTTATTCAAATGAAGATGTAACTTGTCCAAGATGCACAAGTTTAGAATTTGTACTCTTTTGTCTTTGTTTTTGCTTCCATACTTTCACAGATTTTTCTTCCTCCAATCTTTTTCAGTCTATGTCCTTTTCAAACTTATCAAATCAGGTGAAGCATACATTCTGCAACTATGTGATTTGTATCTAGGAGTGTTGCAATTATAACAAATTATATTGTGATCATAATCAAATGATTGATAATACCTTTTTGACATCCTTTGAGCATTTATGATATGCTTCCATGAAGGATCATACCTTCTATTCATTTTGCAATTTCTTTGTGTGTGACCAACATTATTGCACTTGTAACAAACAATATCAATATTCCTTTTGCAATCAATTGATTTGTGTCCAAAATGATTAGAAGTATAACAATAACCATTAAATGAATAGTTATACATGTACATGTATTCTTGTCTTATAGGAGCAGGTTTTTTGAAATTCCTTTTTGATTGTGCACAAATTCATCTCTGGTTTTCTATTCAGCTTCACTCTTCCTTTTACCTTCTATGGCAACAACATGATGACAAATCAATTTTCCTTCTAGGAGTCTCTATAGCTTTGGAACATTCGCCCTTCTTCATAACCAAATTCAGTTGTTTTCAGATGATGTTTCTATTTACCCAGTATCTTATGTAGCTTGCTTGTGCTTTCTTCAAACTCTTTATACTTCTTAGATAAAGCCTTGAGACCATCATACTCTTTTCTCAGATTGATAATATCACCCTCTAATTTCAGATTCTTAATCCTTCTAACTTCAAGGTCATATTTTGAAACATCTGCTATCCTCTTAGCTTCCTCAACCTCTATCTTCAGATTGATAATCAAATTGTCTGAGTTATCAATTTGTGTCCTTAAATTTACAATCTGAATACTTGCTTCTTCAAGATCAGAGAGTGCTTTGTCTTTGAAGTCTCTTTCTTGTTGTAGCTACAACATTAATTTCTAGTTCTCCTTGTTATAATTCTTGAGTTCACTTAGAGCATATATGAGCTCTCCTTCCATATCAATCTCACAATCTTGTTCATCATATTCCTGATCATCATCACTTATGATGTTAGCTTCTTCTGAATCTAATTGGGTTTCAACTTCTTCATGTGATTGTCTTCTTTCATGGTCACTTTCATTAGACACCAAATTGTCCTCTTCTTTATCATTACCTTGATAAACTCTTATCAATTCTTTCTAGAAATCCTGAGTGATTTCACAATGTATAACTTGACAAGAAACATCATTAGATAGAGCAGACAATATGGCCTTCTTTGCAATATAATTACGTTCAATAGCTTCTTTGTTATTTGCAGTAATACAATACCCATTCTCAACTGACATTAAAACATCATATCCTAAAGAGGATAAATACACTTGCATTCTAACATACCAAACTAAAAAATTTGAACCATCAAACTAAGGAACTCCTAAAACTTTTTCTTCTAATACAATATTAGATTCAACTTGGGGAACATTTATATCAACAGGTTCTATATCAACCTTTGAATTTGATAGAGATGAAGAGTTTTGACTAGTCTGAGACTTAACAATTTTCTTGCTCTTATTTCTTTTGCATTTACCCATGGTACTCCACACACAAGACCTACCCAAGCTGATTAAGCTTCAAAAGGGAACCTAGTCTCTGATACCAATTGTAGGAATCATTTTCCATTGTGCCAAAAGCTCGAGCTATCAACGCTCGTTACAAATGCCAGACTTAACCCAGATCCATGAGAGGCTCACTGTCATGTCATGAATCCTAAGGTCAGCATTGAACGCCTCACTGAGAAGGGGGCAACTCACTACCAAAAATTCCCCCTCAACACAACCCGAGGGATTCAAACCTGTGACCCATGGCTCTAATACCAATTTTTGGAATCATTTTCCATTGCGCCAAAAGCTTGAGATTTTGGCGCAATGGCAAACGATTCTAACACTCTTTCCATTCCTTTCTCAAAGACTCTTCTTCCTTAGCAGTGTCCTCTAAATTGTCCCCTTCCTCCAACTTCTTTTGTAACTCTCCAAGTTTAGCATTGATTCCCCTTTTTTCACAAAATATGTTCCCAAAACTGAATCTATTCCATCCTTTAACATTATTCTTGACCTTCTGCAACTTTTGCGCCAGTTAGAACATGGGCATTCCTTGGACATCTTATTTCCACCAACTTGCTAACTTATCTGTAAAATTTGGGTGTTTAGTCCACATAATATCAAACCTGAAGGGGTAAGGGCCTTTTCCATTCACATCCTTCCAAGAGAGAAGCATGGGGTTATGATTAGAAGTAGTTCGGGGCATAGCTTCTAGGGAGTAGGAGCTTAAGAACTTCTAGTTGGGAGAGACTAGAACTCTATCAAGCTTGACTTAAATCAAATTCCTCCCTTTTCTCTGATTAGACTAGGTAAATCTATTTCCTTGGATATCCAGATACATAAGTCCAACATTATTTAGAAAGTCATTTAAATCCATCATGATGTCAGTGTAATCCATGATCCCTCCACTCTTCTCAGAGGGGAAGAGTAGAGAATTAAAATCTCCAGCTAGCATCTAGCAACTACATGGTTCACTAGCAATCAGAGATGTGAGAAGGTCCCACACCTCCCTTCTTGGGCCCCTCTGATTAGGAGCATATATATTGCTCAGGTTCTAGGAATTGTTGCTATATTCCATTTTAACCGCCATAAAGTTTTTTGTTTTTTTCTATGATCCTTCCCTTGACAACCTTGTTCCACATGGTGACTATTCCCCTAGAGGCACCCGAGGCATCATAGCTTAGATGCTCTGCATTAGGCCATAAATTCCTTGTGACAGTTTGAAAACCTTCACTTTTCATCTTAACTTCTTGTAGAAACAAAATATTGATTTGTTATCAAAGATACTATTATTGACTAAGAACTATGTGTGGGGGTTGTTAAACCACTGAATATTCCATGATAGTAATCTCATTTGATTAGGGCCTTCTTGGAGCCAATATCCAAGGTTTCCTGTCTGCCCATAGCAATGTCTTTATTAATTGCCTTTTGCCTTGTCTCTCTTTGAGATGGTCTTTCCTGCTTGGTATCTGCTCCCACATCCATAATCTTCTTCCCAGGTCCTTTACCTTTCCTTTTAGTAGTAGTCCAACCATCCGGGTCAGTGATACTAGAACAAGCCCCAGGGGTAAGGACTAAAGTTTTGTTGTTGGGGGAGGAAATCCCCTGATTCGTGTCACGGCCCTCTTAATTACCCACCTCACCCATAAAAGGGCTACTCAACCTAGAAGGCTTCACCTTCTCCATTGAACCTTTTTTTTTGGGTATTTCCTCATGGTGAATCTCCCTGTCTTCCAATTCGGTGGCCATCGGAACAGAAAAGACTTCCCCACCAGAAGTGGTAGAAGCTAGTGACCCCCCCATTAAAGTGTCATCTTGGGCCACTGGGGCTTCTTGTGGAGGAACCACATACTTATCCTTGTTAGCATGTTATCCTCAAAATTAGATGTGTTTGATTTTGTAGGATGACCCTATGAAACTAGTCTATTTGTAGCCTATGACTCTAAGAACACATTGTTAGTTTGATATGGTTGTCTTTATCATTGTTGTCAAATTGGTTGTGGTTGTCTTGTGCATTCATGTGCAGATGGAGTTCATGTTCCTTGATCTCATGTTTCATGGTAGCATGTTTACTTTAGTGGTTGTTCATGTATATTTGGTATTCAAACATCTCAGGTGATGAGTGGTCTTCATGTCATTATCAGGATCTTTCTTGTTGAGTCTGCATGGTTGTTGAAGTTCATTTGTGCCATTATGAGGATTAGTTGGAAAGTGGTTTTTTTTTTTAAGGTGTCATGCCTTTTGTTAATATGCACAGAGGAGAATTCAATATGGACAGAGCTGTCATTTGATAAGGTGAAGTTCATTGTTGATCATCAGTGGATCCTAATCAAAAGCTGATATGATCATGGAGGAACAAATTCACTAAAACCCTAACTCTCATCATGCTTTGGAACCTAACACTTTAACACTTACCCTAGCTCATCGAGAGTAAAGTGCACTTTATGTTTTAAATTGATGATGACTTGTTACAGCAAGTATGTCAATTAAAAGTTACCGCCTGGAGGGTTTTAATACATTGTGGTGACCGGCCCTATCACCTAGGAATACTGGTAATCACAGGTTCATTTTTAAACTTATACGAAGACTAATGATAACCACCAATCTCGATGGCAGGAAATTAAGATCAATGACTCATATTTGAAGTCAGTTTAAATTCCAACGTTCCTTCTTCTCGATTAACTTTGATAGGTTCTTAGTTTAAAAGGCTAAAAAGCCTGCCTTTTAGGCTCTCTTTGTGGAATCTGATTATAGAAAGAAAATGAAAATGATGTCATATTTTTATTTTGGTGTGAAGATTGTATTTATATTGTGATGAGGTGTATTTCCATTATTGCAACAAAGATTTTTACCATAAAAGCATGTTGTGATTTGTATTGAAACTACTTTTTTTTTTGGCAAAAAGTTTGTTTGTGATGAAGGCAGAGATGAAGCATGTTGCAGAAGTTTGTTTGGAAGCAGAGATGGAGAAACTTGTGTATTTGCAGTGATAGTTTGTCTTATTAGTTTGCAGAGTTTATAATGAAGATAATTCATTATATAATGTTTGAGATATAAGAGTGAATTGAAGACTATATTCATAAAGAGGAAAATTTCAGAAGTGATTGATTTTGCAGAGGTAAAATTCAGAGATGGTAAATTGAAAAGATCATTTGATGCAGGTGTTAACTACATTAAATTGAAGAGGCTATTGTGTGTTGAAGATATTGAAGAAATTATTTAAAGTTGAAGGATAATATTTGTTGTTGTTGTACAGATCAACATGCAATGATGAAGATAATTTTATGAAAATTCTCTTAAATAGAAAAATACATATGAATGTATGTGTAAACTAATTTGTAGTGACAAAGACACATTTTTGTGAAATGCTCTTGATAGAGTATCAGGTGATTTCAAAGATAAGTTGTTTAGTGGATTGAAAGAAATGATTGAAATATATGTTGCAGATGAATTTGATTGATTTGTCAGTGATGAAACACAGAGTGTATATTGGTGCAAATCAGATTGAAAAGCAATCATTTCTTACACAAAAAGTTTTATATGTTGATCATGCTGATTGTATTTGCCAGTGAGGCATCATATATGTCAGTGAGACTTTCAGTATGCCAGTGAGGCATCATGTATGTCAGTGAGACTTTCAGTATGCTAGTGAGGCATCATATATGTCAGTGAGACTTTCAGTATGCCAGTGAGGCTTGTAGGTCAGTGAGACCTTACATTTGTTAGTGAGACACCCACATCAGCCAGTGAGGCTTGTAAAGATGTTTTCAAGGTTAAGCCAGTGAGGCAATTTTGGAGTGGTTTTTTTCTACCCCAGGAGGGTTTTCCACTCGTGCAAATTTGTGTTATGACTTATATTGTTTTCATCTGTATGAGTGTGTGTTAATATTTTTCTCATGAGTTTTTGTTTATACCTTTCATTCTCAGTTATGTGCATATGTGTAACAAATCAATGAGATGTTTCACTCTTTGTGTCTTGAAAGTTAAAGTTTGCAAAAAAAGGTTTCAAAATTTATACAACACTAATTCACCCCACCTCTCAATGTTGTCCTGGACTCCAACACACATTTAGAGGTAGATATTTTCCCTTGTACATAGTCCTCTAGCCCCTAAGAATCCATTTGAATATCTTCTTGAATTAGTTTCTTAGAATCTACGCAAGTTTTTAAACTTGGAATTTTTTTAGTTTTGAGGAGTTAGAAACTTTTTGTCTCTACATGCAAGGGCAGCATTTTTTGCCGCCATTGCATGTTAGAGGGTTTTTGTCATGTGCAAGGGTAGTGAAAATCACTGCCCATACACATTGTCCTTATGTCATGCACAAGCAGTAAAAAGTGTTGCCTATGCACTTTAAGTTAACTTTAAGTCTAATTTGCATGCAATTAATGCACGACAAGTTTAGTGTTTAAAAACTTTTTTATGGTTTAAATCATTTTAAACTTCAATTGTAATTGTGTTTAGTCATTTCTTTTTTCCTTTGAGCCCTTATTCATTTTCAGATTTCTTAGCGAACAAGTGAATATTGATTTCTTGGTGGATCAGAGGTCATTTACTTTCTCTCACATTCAACATTTTCTAGGTAGGCTTTTTAGTAATGCATATTTCTTTATTTACTTCTTTTTAAATGTGATAGGGTTATGAAATATTTTTGTTTTAAGTTTTATTTCTTGTTTTTAAAGAACCCTAAATTCTTCTTCTTTACAATGATTTATTTTGGTTTAAATCTAGGGTTTCTACTTACAAGTGGGCATTACAAAATTGTCACTTCATTCTTATTTTATTGAATCTTTGTTTGTCATGTTTTTATTATATTTTTGCTTGATATAGTCAGTGATTTTTGCCATACCTTTCATTGTTTCTGTGTTAGAATCGTAAAATGTTGTTTTCGTTCCTTGCCTTAGCAATTTTTTGTTTTACCTAACGTGTAGGGGCACCAAATTTTGCCACCCATACATGTTTTCCCAATCATTACCATATGTATGGGTGGTGATTTTGACTGTCGATACATATGGTGTTTTATTACTAAGTGCATGAGCAGTGAAAATCACCGCCCCTACTATTTTCCTTTTGTTATGTTAAAGGTGTAAGGGCGGTGGATTTCACCGCCAATACACATTTAAATTGTTTTGACTTTCCCCTCATATGCAAGGGCAGCAAAAATAACCACCCGAGCATAAAAAGAAATTACTTCCTACCAACGTACAAGTGATCCTTTTCACCGCTCTTACATATAATGCAAACCTATCCTTTCATGCAAAAGCAGACCTTTTTGTTGCTCAAGTACTTTTTGCAAATGATACCTAACATGCAGGAGCTCATCATTTTTTTCCACATGTCCATGTTTTCAATGCAATTTCCTCGTGCATGCAAGGGCGGCAATTTTTGCCACCTGTGCATTCATATATTAAAAAATTTCTAACACTAGGAAATTTTTGCATTTACTATCTTTAGCCAGCTTTCATTTATTTCTTCAACTTGCTTTCTCTTTAGCCCTTTCAAGCGCATCCTTGTGATCATGATCATCAACATGCAGTTTTCCAAATTGCCATTTCTACCCCTAACTGCAAGATCATGACTTTTTCTCGTAGTTTCTTTTACAAGTTGCCAAGATCATCAATTCATCCAAAGAAGTCTATCTTTCAAATGATTGATCGTCTCCTAAGAAGGCCAATGCAATGAAGTACAAGTATCAAGGTGTTTTTCCTATCACGTCAATCACATCCTATGTGGATGAGATAAGGGATACATAGATTGGTCATGTTGATATGGCTAAATTTATGGAAAGGACGAAGTCAGATAAACCTAGCCATTACATGCAAAGAATTATCAAGAGTAATATCCATTTGGTTGCTTCTTTTCCCATTGCTGCACATAATGTTGAATTTGTTCTCCAAGCTGCTCATTTTTATAATAAGGATAACATGACAGTGGTGGATACTCATGGAAATGTAATTATGAGACTAGATCCTAAATTCATGATTAAGGTTTTCATGTGTCCTGGTGCTAAGGATATTACAAAGTTGGATTTCAGCATTGCCCAGAGAGAATATGATAAAGATATGGAAAAAGCCAGAAGGGTGATCAACACCAAATGACTCAAAACTGCTAGACCAAATTTGTCCAGATGGCCCAAGAGTTTTTCCAGGAGTGACTTTGTGGAGGATGTTGGTTTTTCTTCTGAATTAGCAGAGGGTTTGCCAGTTCCAATGCATAGGCAGATTCAACCAACTAATACAGGAGGTTACGTGAGCTACCTCCCCTTCACTTTTGGTTCTGCCGCACCAAGGGGGATCCCTATAGCTAAAGATTTAACCTTAACTTGCCCAATGACAGAAAGATTTAGCTTTACAATGACAGGTAGAATACTCTCATGTATGGACCAAGATTTGAATGATAGATCACAAGTTTGGCAACACTCTTGGACATATCTAACTGGTTATGGATGAGAGTATGCAGGGGTCCTAATCCTACTCCTACAACTAATAGGCTGGAATAATAGAATGATTTGTTTTAATGTTTTGGATGCAAGACAGGAAGTTTTGGATCATAACTATTACACTGGAAGCAGACTGGTGCATATCTTAGAGCAAGGAGTCAACTAGACGTATACAAGAGAATGGCTTGCAACTGGCATTCAAGTTTCAAGGGGTTAGGATTGGTATTTACCTTACAAACACCACCCAAGGATAAGTATTTAACTGTCTCTACTTATAAATATCCTCGCTGACATACAACCTTCTCCATACTCAACCTAAAACAATTTAATCCACTCCTTGAATGGAAGTTAGAGATTAATCATGTGATACAGAAATCTATACCCTAGAATCTAGGGAACCCTTAGCAATGAGATTCAAAAGAAGAAAATGCATACAACAAATGGAGACAGACAGATAAACACATGCAATGAAGCATTTTTCATATAAACATGACATGAAACTAAACATATGTGCAAGATGCATTTAGATGCAACTCATAAACTCCAAAAGAGATAAAATAGACAGGAAATGCTCTGTCTTTCATTATTTTTCCCCCAAAATTGTCCAAGTCTTCAACAACTGAAATGAGTAACACAGTTTGCCTTTTATAGCAAGACTGTGTACTCAGCAAATCAATTAATTACACGGCAATTCAAAAATTCTGACAGATACACTGCACCCATAAATGGCGCCCAAAACATTAAAAGTGTTGGTAGAACAGGAGGAAAAAATAGGTGAGTTCGGGAGATGTGCCGCTGTTCGCAGATTTTCCTCGTAAATCTAATTGTTGGCCTATCAACTCCATCAATCCATACCACTGTGAACTTGCCATTAATGGAATTTCAACTGACATCCATCTGAAAGGTAGTAGCTGCGTGCCTCTAAAATTTTCCCACCTGAATATAGCTAAAGAAACAAAGAGAACCTTCACTGTTGAGAGTTTAAAAGATGGCCATCAATCTTCCTCCCTTTGCCAAAATCCTATGGCATCAAAACATGTTGAAAAGTCACCACCCAATAAGAACGTGCCACATAGGCACCCTGTACTTCTATCGCTGACTTTTCTACCATCGTAACATGCATTTTGCCTCTTTTTGCCATGTATATACTTTTTCAAATGCATATACAACTGCCCGCTTTCCTACCTTTCAAATCCTTTGTATATGCCAATGCATATATATACAACTATTTAACATACAAGGTGGACCCCAAATATGTATAGAACAAATCAAAATTCTACTCGGGTCTAGCTTGTATCATCTTTTGCATCTTTCCATTTTGTATATTGCATACATACAATGCAATATACATGCCACAAATTTCAAATTTTATGAAATAGATTGGGACAGTTTTCAAATCCATGCCTTGTATCTCATCCCTTTGTATATCAACATATACAAATGCCATATACATGCAAACCACGAACCCCAAATGTTTATGAAGTAGCTTGAAATTTCCATCGGGTTTAGATTGTATCTAACACATTGCACTTCAAATTGTATATCGGCATATACAATGCACAATATACATGCAAGCCACGGACGTCAGCACTGAATTTGCCACATTTGACTTTTAAGTCGGGTCCAGCTTGCATCTTTAGAAAGCATGTTCTGCTTGTATGTACGATCAGTGGGTCCCACTGTTTGTATCTTTTCCCTTTGCATGTTTCGATTGTATGTTGGGAACATACAAACCCAACATACAATGCACGGACACCACCTGCTTTACAAATGCAATTAACTATCTTGCCACGTCCACCTTGCACTTGTTCATTTGTATATTTCCTCTTGTATATCAGACATACATTCGACTTTGCATGTTGACCCTTGCACATTCTTCTTTGCATATAGCGAATGTATACTGCATATACATTCCGCACTGTACGTGAGGCGGATCCCACCACATGTATCTCTGCCGCTTTGTATGTTGCCGAATATACAAGGCCCCTTGTATATTTGCACTATAGCGAATGTATATGCGCCCCCTTTGTATATCTACAATGTACATTCCCAATGTATGTCAGACATACATTCACCATTGCATCTGTCTTGATGTACATTGACCCTTGTATGTTTCGCTTGTATGCCGCCAATGTATATCTTCTTTGCATGTTTTCCTTTGTATCTAGCCGTTGTATGTCTGAACATACAACACAAAATATACATGCAACCCGATATACAAGCAGGGAATATTCCCAGAATCTGTGATAGATTCTTCAATGTATATGCACCCTTTTTAAGCCTGATATGCATGCACGAATGCATATAACTAATTTTTTCACTTTTTTGAAGGCCGATTGAGATTTCTGACCCGCCAATGCACATTTGACCTGCATGTATATACAAACAGCCTTGTATATACAAAATGACATGCATACAATAGATTTTTTGTAATTTTTCTACTGAGAAGGCTGAAAGACAGGATTTTTATGAATTTTTATGAAGGGACTTACAGATTTAAATGTTTGAAACCTGAATATTCATGTAGGCACCAACACTGGCTCTGTTTGGGGATGCATGCCCCTTGCAGGCATGGTGAGAACTCCAGAATCTCTGGTTTCACAGATTGGGCTTTATCCATTGGGCAACCAAGTCAAAGCTGCACTAACTTGCATCACAAAACACATTTAGTTAAAATTTACTTGGTGGCCCTAGGCCACCAAAAAAGAAAAACCAGAATTTTCCTCTGTCAAACACTTGATTTTCTTTTGATCTCACTGGGTCAAGCCTAAAGATGCTATCATGATCTACCCACAAACAACCCTTGTCATTTGCATATCCAACCATCTTATTAACTTGTCTCTGTCAACCTTATGCAAATAACCTTTAGCATCAAGCAACATGTGAATGTTATATTTATCAAACAATGCATATTCATATAGCATATAAAGCTTATCATCATCTATATCAGAAATATGCATTGCAAAGTGATCTCCTAGCTAGACTAAAAACTGAAAGCACTCAAAGTCCACCACAAAGCTAGGAGCATCAGGCCTCATTTTATCATAAGCTGGCATATCAAAGATAAAGCTCTCAAATCCATATTTGTGCACTTCATGCATACAATCTTCAGTTGCACCAGACAGGAAAGGCTCAGACTTTGGCACCTCTCTGCAATAACCTTCATGATATATGTTAGTCTCCCTTTCATCAAGATGAAAATTAGAATCCATATCAATAACAGTACCTTGATTTTCACCATACTCAAACAGATCCTCATCACTATATGTGTCAAAAAAGGTTGATCCAAGTGTTTCACCTTCATTATGGTATGCCACTGGTTCATGGGCAGCAGAACATGCATTTTCATTACCAATGAATTCCTTGTGTGGAGGAGTATCAGCCTATGTGCCATAAGAAAAACTATAATCAAACAAAGAACAATCATGCTCAGCACTACTACTTGTTTCAATCTCTGATTGCTCTTCATCATCTCCATGTGTCTGAATAAAAGGCAATGATTCAAACATGGAATTGCTCCTCTGTTTGCTTATTTCTTCTCTATCCTGAGCACAATACTCATAATCATCTCCACAAACCCACTTAAACAAGTGTTCACTACTGTCCATAACCTCATCATTGTTTTCAGAATCAGATACCTTAACCTCAACTTGGGAGTCATCATTGATCCTCTCACTGGCATCCCTCACTGGTGAACAATCTAGTTGAGCACTATTATCAGCATTATGTTCAAACATAGCAGTCTCAACTTCTATATTTTCATTTTCACATCTATCTTCAAATGATGCCATGATCACTTGGTCATTTGCAGCCATACAACTATTATTCGCACCAAATCCTACAGACAAGGAATTCTGTATGTGTAGATTTCTCATTTTTTCTGTATCTTCTAAAAACTTGTATGCCATCTGCATACTTGTTATCTTGAATTCCTTCAACAATGCACTAGAACCCTCCTCAAAAGCTTCAAAGAATATGCCAATACAGGCTGAAGTATCAGGTCTGAGGTCTTCAGGGATTTGTGAAAGGGCTATTGCAAATCTATGACTAAAATCAATACTGGGCTCTTCATCTTGTCTTTTGATTTCCATTAATTTTGCAACAAGATCATCAGGTTCTCTTGCAAATTCTTTTCTGAAATAGCCAACAAGTTCATCCCAACAGGCAAAGAATCTCTTTAGAAAGCTCAAATACCAATCTTTAGCTCTTGCACTTAAGGATCTAACAAAAAACCTCATCAACATATCCTCATCTCTAAATGAGTGTTTCTCCATGAAGCTTTGAAAATTTTGGATATGTGCACTCCCATCACACATACTGTGTCCACTAAATTTGGGCATCTGATTGTAGATCTGAGTAGGCATACTTTCAACTTCATAATCAACCCATGACAAATCTAGTTGGTCATACAAAGGATCAAAAGAGCTAACAAGAGGTTTAGCATTTTGACTGGCAGACACAACAGGGTTACTATTTAACTGAGCATGCCGAGCCTCTAAGGATATCAACCTATTCTTTATCTCTTCAATCTTTTTACACAACATTTCATCCCCCTCTTGGATAAGCATGGGTGAATACATATTTGGATTCATATAAATCCCACTTTCAGACATCTTATATCTACCTAAGACCTAAGGCTTCCCCTTGGCATTTAACTTATGCAAAAAAAACAAAAACAAATAAAAGTGGGAAGAAACTAGGTACCTTTTCTCATCCAGATGCCAAAATCTTGAACAAAACATTTTTTAGATCTCAATAACATACATCAGCCCTTTCATGTGCACTGAGAACTTTTTTGCAGAGTCGCCACCTCTCCAAAGAGGATAAAATTTTTAAACAACTGAAAGCTCATCATAGAACAAATATTCTTCTGAGTTCATTCCACCAGCAGAGCACCATTATTCACATGAAAGAACTAGATATGCAGTAATGATTTCACATTATTAGACTCTTGTCCCCAGTAGAGTCACCATTTTGTTGGTTTTTCTTTCGAATCATCAAAGGGTTTGCCAGTTCCAACGCACAGGGAGATTCAGCCAACTAATACAGGAGGTTGTGTGAGCTACCTCCCCTTCACTTCTAGTTCTTCCGCACCAAGGGGGGATCCCTATAGCTCAAGATTTAACCTTAACTCACCCAATGATAGAAAGATTTAGGGTTACAATGACAGGCAGAATACTCTCATGTATGGACCAAGATTTGAATGATAGATCACAAGTTTGGCAACACTCTTGGACATATCTAACTGGTTATGGATGAGAGTATGTAGGGGTCCTAATCCTACTCCTACAACTAACAGGCTGGAATAATAGAATGATTTATTGTAATGTTTTGGATGCAAGACAGGGGGTTTTGGATCATAACTATTACACTAGAAGCAAACTGGTGCCTATCTTAGGGCAAGGAGTCAACTAGACATATACAAGAGAATGGCTTGCAACTGGCATTCGAGTTTCAAGGGGTTAGGATTGGTATTTGTCTTACAAACACCACCCAAGGATAAGCATTTAACTGTCTCTACTTATAAATATCCTTGCTAACATACAACCTTCTCCATACTCAACCTAAAACAATTTAATCCACTTCTTGAATGGAAGTTAGAGATTAAGCATGTGATACAGAAATCTATACCCTAGAATCTGGGAAACCCTTAGCAACTAGATTCAAAAGAAGAAAATGCATACAACAAATGGAGACAAATAGATAAACACATGCAATGAAGCATTTTTCATATAAACATGACATGAAACTGAACATATGTGCAAGACGCATTCAAATGCAACTCATAAACTCGAAAAGAGATAAAATAGACAGGAAATGCTTTGTCTTTCGTTATTTTTCCCCCAAAAATACCCAAGTCTTCAACAACAGAAATGAGTAACATAGTTTGCCTTTTATAGCAAGACCGTGTACTCAGCAAATCAATTAATTACATGGCAATTCAAAAATTCTGCCAGATACACCGCACCCAAAAATGGCACCCAAAACATTAAAAGTGCAGGTAGAAGAGGAGGAAAAAAAAGGTGAGTTTAGAAGATGTGCCACCATTCACAGGTTTTCCTCCTAAATCCAGTTGTTGGCCTGTCAACTCCATCGATCCATACCACTGTGAACTTGCCATTAATGGCATACCAACTGACAGCCATCTAAAAGGTAGTAGCTGCGTGCCTCTGAAATTTTCCCACCCAAACACTTGCAGAAATAAAGAGAACCTTCGCCGCTAAGAGTTTAAAAGATGGCTGTCAATCTTCCTCCCATTGCCAAAATCCCATGGCCTCAAAACATGCTAAAAAGTCTCCACCCAATAAGAATGTGCCACGTAGGTACCCTATGCTTCCATCGCTAACTTTTCTACCATCGCAACATGCATTTTGCCTCTTTTTGCCTTTTATATACATATTCAAATGCATATACAACTGCCCGGTTTCCTGCCTTTCAAATCCTTTGTATATGCCAATGCATATTGTGATCAATGAGGACAAAATGAAGATCTAAATATAAATCAAATGTAAAAACAAATGATTATACCTCCATAATGACTCACAAATCCAAGAGGGAAGGAGTTGCACCCGATAGCTCCTCAGATTTTACCCATGATTAGAATGACTAATATGGATTGCTCAATGCTTTTCAACATAATAGGATGAGATTAGATGATGGATTGATAGATTAGATGGAGATGAGGGATAATTTTGGCATTATGATGTTAGGATGAGGAGATTGTGGAGTGATTTTGGCAGAGGTTTGATACATGAAGAAGTCCCTCTCAAATGGCTTGGAGAGGGTCTCATTTATAGATTTTCTAAAAGGAGAATGGAGGGTGAGGATTGAAAGATGAGATCAAGGGCTAGGAATAAAAGTAAATCTTTTATTCATTTTGGGAAAAGGGGTGATAAATGAGGTATGGGTGTGAAATAATGGGAAATGAATTAAGAATTCATTTTGGGGATAAGAGGTAATGAATGAGGATGGGTGAGGTAAGGGGTTTGTAAAAGAAGTAAATGTGATGTGTGATTTATTTGAATTTTTAATTTGGGGGATGTGGGGAAGGGTGTTAAACTAGATTTGACCACCCAAATGAGAGGTTAGGACTAATTAAACAGAGGTTTTGCTTAATTGATCCTAGGGGCTAGGATGAGGTAGGCTAGGGTAGGTCAATTAGTAGGCTAGATCAACTAGATAACCATGATTTATCTAATTAATAAGGATTACAGAAAAAGACAATTTAGCTAAATAAATATTGTGAATATTTATTTAATCAAATGAGGATATAGTTGTAAGGTAAAAGTGATAAATTAAATAAATTAATTGATCACAAGGGATAGACAGATGGTTAGGGAAGATATGGGAAATTGATTTGTAGAGCAAGTCAATTTTATGTGTCTATATTTGCCCCTCTTTGAGATGGTGTTGTAGCTAAGTAACATCATTTCAAAGAAGTTAAAACATAGAGTTGGATTAGATAGAAAAAAGATTTTGGCTTAGAAGAATAGGGTAAGGTTTGGGGATAATTGGTAAGGATGATGCCCCCTCGAGAGTGTTGCATGTATGAGGATAACTGGTGTTGTCATTGATGTCAACATACTCATATTGCATTAATGAGAAGGATTGGATGAGCTTTGTGTTGATGATATTGAGGAAATTAGTCTCAATCAGGAACAGTGAAGAACAGTGATGACAAGAAGGCAAAAGTCCTTAATAGGTTGAGGATCAGAGGATGCGGTTTAAAGGGTTTGTAGATATGAGTCTTGATATGTTCCAGTCAAGATTTCAAAAGTCTGCATGAAGATCTAAAGATGTTATGATCACTCAAGTAGAACCGGTTCCGATAAATGTTTAGTGGTGACAGAGTGTCACAGATTGGTCCGGTGAGCTCTGGAACTACATTATCTCATTCTATGGATTGGAGAGAGTGTTGAAGAAGTCTATGTGAGGTGAAAAATAGATTTGTTCATGGTTTTGAGGTCCGGAAGAGCCTTTTTCATTATGACAGTGATGATAGACTGTGTTCTTGAAGTTCTGGATAAAGAAGAGAAGAATTCCAATAAGCTGATAAAGTGCAGATGTTCTTGATGACTTAGGAAAGGTTTTGGTGATCTTTGGATTGTGTACAATTCTTATTGGCAGCCCGCATTGAAGTTAGAGTTTGCATTTGAAGAATAACCATGGATATGGGTGTTCTTCTTGAGACTGGCTGACTGGATGTATTACATGTCTTGTGAATGATCTTGTAGGTGTTTGCCGACTTAGATGATTGTTCCTAAGTCGATGCCTTGTATAAATAAGGGATTATGAATTCATTTTGAAGTGTGTCTTATGGTGATGAGTGTGGCATAGCGAAGAGAAGTGCGAAAGGTAGAGCAAGAGTTTTTGGGCTTAAATGGAACTTATCCAGGCATGGTAAAGATGTCAATCTCCAGTTCAAGTTTGTAATACTTGTTACTTTGTAGACAATGTGTCTCTTGTAGGTAGTGTGCCTCTTGTGAGTAGTGTGCTCGAGCAGTGAGCCCTAATTGGCAGGTGCCATATATTTTTTTTATTCTTCTAATAGAGAATAATCCTTGGGTTAATCACCCCATGGTTTTTCCCTTGACCGGGTTTTCCACATCAAAATCTTGGTGTCTCATTTGTTGATGTGTATCTACTCTGGTGTTTATGCTTTATGCTTTCATGAGCGATTAATTGATATGCTATTAAATAACAAAGAGGATTTAAGTGTTTGAATTAGAAGCAAGTTTTGAATAATTGATTCACCCCCCCTCTCAGTTGTGTGCCCTAAATCTAACAATTGGTATCAGAGCTAAGTTCCTCTAAAAAGAGCTTAACCGCTTGAGGAGATCCAGGATGTCGTCATACAAGAAGGACAGTCTGAAGTTTGATGGAACCAACTTCTCTCTTTGGAAAGGTCACATGAAATGTCACTTGGAGTGTATGGGAAAGGCGTACTTGTCCATGGTCACAAAAGCATATGCACCTCCACAGGGTGGTCTGACAACTCTAAATGAAATCACAGATGCTGAAAACAATTTGCAGACCAAAGAGGCTCTTCTAAGCGCATTAACTAACTCAGAGCTCTCAAATGTTATTGACCTACAAATTACCTGTGAGATCTGGATTAAACTAGAACTTCTGCATGAAGGAGATGAGTATGTTAAGAGTGTAAGGTTGCAGAGTCTTAAAGGGAAATTTGAAAGACTAAAAATGAGAGATGATGAAAATATTACTACCTTTATGCCAAGAGTAAAGGAAAATTACCCTTTAAGTGCTTCAATTGCAATAAGATTGGACATTTTGCCTCAAGATGTTCGGAAAGATCTACAAGGTTAAATTCTAACAGACAAAGGTTCCAAAAGAATTGTTATTATGTTCATGAAGAAGATGATAATGAAGGAGTAACAGATGATGAATCAGAGATAGGAAACAAATTTGGAAATGAATGGGTGTTTATTGCCATCAAGGAAGAAGATCCAATATCCTCTGAATCTGTCAATCATAAGGTTGTAGAAAGAGCTTTGGCTGCCCAAGTTGAAGAGAAGGATGATTGGGTTATTGACAGTGGATGCTCTCACCATAGGACAGGTGACAAGAACAAGTTCTTAGATTTTGAAAGGTATGAAGGAGGAATGGTAAAGTTTGGTGATAATTCTGCTGGTAGAATCAGAGGAAGAGGAACTATTTCTTTTAATGAAAGAAACAAAACTGGTAATGTGTTGTATGTTGAAGGTTTGAAGCACAATCTTCTCAGTGTTGGATAGTTGGTGGACAAAGGCTATGATCTTTGATTCAAGGATGGAAAATGCAAAATCTTTGAAAGATCCAGAATAGAGATTGCATTTGGTACTCAAACTAAAGGTAATATCTTCCACTTGGTTGGTGTTGGTAAAAGTTGTCTGTTTGTTCAAGTTGATTAGAGTTGGTTATGGCATAGAAGGATGTGTCATGTAAATTTTGATAACATCATCAAGATAAGCAATACTCAGGCTGTAAGAGATCTTCCAAAATTGGTAAAATTAACAAACAGTTTGTGCAAAGAATGTTAGCTGGGTAAACAGAGCAGAGTCTCATTCAAAAGTAAGGATCAGTCCTCTACCGGATTATTGGAATTAGTTCATACTGATCTATGTGGTCTGGCAAGAATCAAGAGTATGCAAGGTGATAGATATTTCATGTTACTAATTGATGACCATTCCTGGATGATGTGGGTTACCTTTCTGAAAGAGAAATCAAAAGCTTTTGAGAAGTTCAAAATCTTCATGGCTATGGTAGAGAATCAAACCGGATTAAAATTGAAATGTTTGAGGTCTGATAGAGGTGGTGAATTCACATCCAGTGAATTCATAGATTTTTGTGAGAAGCATGGTGTAAAGAGACAGTTATTTGCTCTTAGGACTCCTCAGCAGAATGGAGTAGTTGAGAGAAAGAACCGGACCATCTAGGAAGCATCCAAGACAATGATGATGGAAGCAAATGTTCCCTAGATGTTTTGGAGAGAAGCTGTTAGCACTGCAGTCTACACTCTCAATCCAGTTCAAATCAGAAGTAATATCGGTAAGACTCCTTATGAACTTTGGTTTGGCATCACTCCTATTGTGAGATATTTCAGAGTATTTGGTAGTAAATGCTACATTAAAAGAGATGAAGATCTAGGAAAGTTTGATGCTAGAAGTGATGAAGGAATTTTCTTGGGTTACTCCACTCAAAGCAAAACATACCGGTGTTATAACAAGAGACTAAGAAAGATGATAGAAAGTACAAATGTGAAGGTTGATGAGGGAATAGAAAAACCCTCAAGGTTTTATGAGTATGATGAAGATGATCAAGATGGTGTTCTGGTTCAAGGAGCTCAATCCTCTCCTGAAAGTCAGATTCAGATTGATCCGGTAAATCAGGAAGAAGAGATAGGTTTGAATGAGGCTGATCAAGAAACACAAGTGCAAGAAACTCCCAAAGTTCCAAGGTATGTAAGACTGAACCACTCTGAAGATTAGATCATAGGTGACAAAAGCAAAGGTGTGCAAACTAGAAGGAAAATTGCTCAAAATTTAGATGAATGTTGTCTGATTTCAAAGATTGAACCTAAGACAATAAATGAAGCCTGCAATGATGAAAATTAGACCAAAGAAATGGAGGAAGAGTTGATGCAAATTGAGAAAAATCACACTTGGGATCTTGTTTCTAGACCTAGAAACAAGAATGTGATTTGAACCAAATGGGTTTTCTAGAACAAACTAAATGAAGTTGGTGAAGTAATCAGAAATAAAGCCAGATTAGTCTGCAAAGGCTACTCTCAAATAGAAGGGATTGATTTTGAGGAAACCTTTGCTCCGGTGGCAAGAATTGAAGCAGTCAAACTATTTCTTGCATTTACTGCCTTCAAAGATTTCAAAGTGTATTAGATGGATGTCAAATCTGCTTTCCTAAATGGTGACTTAGAAGAAGAGGTGTACATTGAACCACCAGATGGATTTCAGTTATCTGAGCATGGTGATATGGTCTGCAAATTAAAGAAGGCACTATATGGTCTAAAGCAAGCCCCAAGAGCATGGTATGAGAGGCTGGAAAAACATCTTTTGAAGATTGGTTTCAACAAAGGTACTGCTAAAAGTAACCTATATTTCAAAATTGATCATGAAAACATCTTGATTGTTGAAATATTTGTTGATGATATCATCTTTGGAGGAAGAGATAGTATATGTAAAACCTTTGCAAATCAAATGAAAAGTGAGTTTGAAATGTCAATGCTCGGTGAAATGAATTTCTTCTTGGGTCTGTAAATTACTCAGACAAAGAAAGGAATCTTTATCTCTCAGACCAAATATGTGAAAGAATTGTTGAGGAAATTTGGAATGGAAGATTCAAAGCCAATGAACACTCCCATGGCAACCAGATGTAAGTTGAGCAAAGATGATGACTCTCCTAAGACAGATCAGACTAAGTATAGATCAATGATTAGAGGATTATTGTATCTCACTCAGACTAGACCAGATATAATGTAGGCTGTTGGTCTTGTGGTGAGATTCTAGGCTGATCCCAGAGAATCTCATGTCATGGCAATCAAAAGAATTTTTAAGTACTTAAAAGAAATAGTTGAGTATGGTCTATGGTATCCTAGAGATCATAATTTTTCTCTTCATGCATATACAGATGTAGATTGGGCAGGAGATGTGGATGATAGGAAGAGTACAAGTGGAGGAGCATTCTTTTTGAGAAAAAGGTTGGTTTCTTGGCTAAGCAAGAAACAAGAGGCAATATCCCTGTCTACAATTGAAGCAGAATACATTGCAGCAGCAGGAAGTTGCACTCAACTTTTGTGGATGAAGCAGATGCTAAGAGATATTCAAGTAGAATATGAGGAGCCTATCACAATTTTCTGTGATAATTCAAGTGCAATAAATATTTCTAAGAATCCAGTGTTGCATTCTAAGACTAAACATATATCTATCAAGTTTCACTTTCTGAGAGAACAAGTGAACAAGGGTGAAGTCAGATTGGAATATGTGCCCTCCAAGGATCAGCTTGCAGATATTTTTACTAAACCTCTTCCCAAGGAATCTTTTGAGTATCTCAGGGAGAAGTTAGGGGTTATTGCCCCTCCAGTGATGAACTAGGATGTACTAATGTGCATCAGTCCGGTGGATATCATAGTCATATCTTGTGATCCGGATTGATGATGGGGAGTTGCTACTCAGGGGGAGCAGCTGGCATGATTCTGATATGTTAGAATTGCAAGTATGAGTCATTTGGCATTGATGTCAAAGGGGGAGAGAAGACATGTGAAAAACAAGTGGTTGATGATCAAAAGGGAGCAATAAAGAAAGAGCAGACATGTGAAGAGTTGTTGCTGATAGGGGGACCTGTGATAGAAAGGAGAAGTTCTTGTCTTGATGGTTTTTCACATCATATGTTGCCATCAATGACAAAGGGGGAGATTGTTACACGTATGAGGATAACTGGTGTTGTCATTGATGTCAACATACTCATATTGCATTAATGAGAAGGATTGGATGAGTTGTGTGTTGAGGATATTGAGGAAATTAGTCTCAATCAGGAACAGTGAAGAACAGTGATGACAAGAAGGCAAAAGTCCTCAATAGGTTGAGGATCAGAGGATGTGGTTTAAAGGGTTTGTAGATATGAGTTTGATATGTTCCAGTCAAGATTTTAGAGGTCCGCATGAAGATTTGAAGACATTATGATCACTCAAGTAGAACCGGTTCTGACAAATGTTTAGTGGTGACAGAGTGTCACAGATTGGTCTAGTGAGCTCCGGAACTGCATTATCTCATTTTGCGGATTGGAGAGAGTGTTGAAGAAGTCCGTGTGAGGTGAAAAACATAATTGTTCATGGTTTGGAGGTCCGGAAGAACCTTTTTCATTATGACAATGATGATAGACCGTGTTCTTGAAGTTTCAGATAAAGAAGAGAAGAATTCCAGTAAGCTGATAAAGTGCGGATGTTCTTGATGACTCAGGAAAGGTTTTGGTGATCTTTAGATCATGTACAATTCTTATTGATGGTCTGCATTGAAGTTAGAGTTTTTATTTGAAGAATAACCATGGATATTGGTGTTCTTCTTGATACTGGCTGACCAGATGTATTACACATCTTGCGAATGATCTTGTAGGTGTTTGCCGACTTAGATGATTGTTCCTAAGTCGATGCCTTGTATAAATAAGGGATTATGAATTTATTTTGATGTGTGTCTTGCGGTGATGAGTGCGGCATAGTGAAGAGAAGTACGAAAGGCAGAGCAGGAGTTTTTGGGCTTAAATAGAACTGATCCAGGCATGGTAAAGATGTCAATCTCTAGTTCAAGTTTGTAATACTTGTTACTTTGTAGACAGTGTGTCTCTTGTAGGCAGTGTGCCTCTTGTGAGTAGTGTGCTCAGGCAGGGAGCCCTAATTGGCAGGTGCCATCTATTTTTCTTATTCTTCTAACAGAGAATAATCCTTGGGTTAATCACCCTGTGGTTTTTCCCTTGACCGAGTTTTCCACGTCAAAATCTTGGTGTCTCATTTGTTGATGTGTATCTGCTCTGGTGTTTATGCTTTATGCTTTCATGAGTGATTAATTGATATGCTATTAAATAACAAAGAGGATTTAAGTGTTTGAATTAGAAGCAAGTTTTGAACAACTGATTCACCCCCCCTCTCAGTTGTGTGCCCTAAATCTAACAGAGAGGATAGGCGGGTTCCAAGAACATGGTTGTGCTCTTGAAATGGATGGAAGAGATTAGTTGAAGTGGTTGGAGGATAAGTGGTGAGATGAAAGGATGATGATGGTGGGAGATTGATTGGTGGATGATCATTGTGTTAAAAAATGATTTAGCGCAATCCTAGGTTTGATATAGCAAAGTGGATATGTTTTCACCAAGGTATAGAAGACCAGGGTGATGATGTTTATCCAACATTTGCATGGACTAGACAAACAGATAAAGGGATGATCTCATGCATGCCTAAGATAGTACAACCTTGTCCTGATGAGGGAAGGGGACTCATAGCATAAGTCCTTAGTACACAAAAGGTATGATGAACCTTAGATGAATAAGGGGATCAATATGCTAGAACTGACCCTATGATCAACAAGATATGAATATTAGCTTGGAGTAATGAAACCAACCCACAAGCACAACATACAAAAGCAAGACTATGCCCCATTCTAGATGTTTTTGCCACATACCATGATATAGTGAGATCAAGGTAGCTTTGATGTGATCTTCGAATAGGACAAAAGATAAAAATAAAAACAAAAAGACCAACGAATCAAACGAGTAACCATTGTATCTCTTGCCAAGATGGATGATGATTGGAAAGATTCTGCCTATCGTAGGAACGATATATCCTAAGGTAGGAATCGGTTGATGATTGGATCGTGTTTTGTTGATGTTGTAAGATTGGCTCAAGATATGATGGTGAAAAGTTGTGGTTGATGTTGATTTGATAGTTGATGACTTTTGTTAAGGGATGATGCTTTGATAGGTGATGCGATGCTTGGATCTAGTGTAAGCTCAACGGGTTGGATGGGTGCATCTTAGGTACTTGAGTATTGGAAACATCCTTCGTATTCCAGCCTGCCTACATACCCTCTATCCATGAGATCAAGGCACATTAAGATGCGGGTGGTTATGATATGTAGTTCTGATTTGTGATGATGATGTGGGATGATGATAGATGTGATGATGTTGGAAGATGAAATGTGTTGGATGATTTGGGTGATTTTGAAGATGTTGGAAGATGATGAGATGTTGATGGAGCAGTGTTGATGTTGTGACATAAATTATTTTTGGAATTTTGTTTGTTTTCTATTGTTTTTGGTATTTTTTTTATTTTTGTGATGTTTTTGGATTTTTTTTTAATTTTATGATGTTTTTGGATTTTCATGATTTTTGAAAAGGAATGGTTTATTATGAGATGGTTGCATTGGATTTCGTGTGGATAACTTTTATGCTATATACCAATGACAAGGGAACACCAAGTCTAGAGGTGAAGGTGATGGGGTTGGATAGGGGGATTGGTGATGAAAGATGATGGATAACTGATTCATGATATATGAATGGACAAGTGATAGGGATGCATGTTAGATAGATGGAAGATAGGGATGAAGGATAGGATAGGTATGCATGATATATGGATGGGGGTTTTTAGGATTTTCTCCAAGGGCTAGGTTGCAAGGAATCATATGCCCCAATGCTTAGAATTTTGCATGATGTGTTCATGTTTGAATGGATGGACTTTGTAGTAGATGAATGGATGATATACTTACAAAGGGAGTATGCCAAGAGGTCTCCAAAGCATCTTGTTGATATTTTTCCCCTTGTCTTCATCAAGATCTAAGGAGGAGGATATAGTGGATAGAATGGATGGGGAATGATGGGATGAATAGGGGGTAGTGGATAGGAATATGATAAGGATACATGGATAGGATATGCAAAAGGATGTTATGGATGTGGAGATTAGATGGTTTTTCCCCCAAGTGTAGGGTTACAAAATGGATGGAGAAGGGATTACGTATGATGCCCACAAGGGGTTTTCATCAAGGTACTTGCCCAAGGTGCCACAAGGAGTGGTTTTCACCATTGGACCGATTTTTTCTCTTTACTATTTTCTTTATTTTTTGATTTTTTTGCTTTTTTGATGGAGTGGGGACTCTAGCATCTTTTTCCATAGCAAGGAGAAGATGGTCCCATGTTGGATAGCATTATGGATGACAATTGTGTGGATTGTTGGTAGATTGGAGAAGATGGAATGGATGGTGGATAATAGATTATGTGGATTATGATGTGGACTATGCGGATTATGATGTGGACTATGCAAAAGCATGAACCATAGGAATGTGATGGGGAAGATATGTAGGATAGTGGATGAAAGATGGATAAATGGGGGAATGTGGGAATGTCAAGTGGTGGAGGGGAACCAAGACCAATGGTTGCACACACCGTGATGTATTCGGAAGCTTGAATTTTGGATGTGGAGTTGGGAGTAATGGGGATTGGGATGGGGGATTTTTGGATGGTTGATTTGGGGTTTTAGGGACCCAAATGGACTTAGGAATTATGGGATTTTTAGATGGGGAGAGGGATGTTTGGGATTTTGGGGTGGATTGGGATGTGGATGCCTCATTAGAGTTTTGTTCTTTTTGTTTAGGGACCCACACCATTTTTGTTTTTTCTTTTTCTTGTGATGGTGTGGGCTTTGATAGCCTTTTGGATTTTTCATTTTGATTGGAAGGGATAATATCTTTAGGCTTTTGTGCTTTATGCATTGAGGTATTCAAATTATTACTTTTGAATCCCATGGATTTGGGGGAAGCTTCATGTTTGAAAGATGTGTGCTTTTGTTGGTCTTGATTGGGAATTTTAGGGGGTTTATGGGTGGAGAAATTAAAAGTGGATTTATGGATAAATGGATGAGGAGATTTGAGGATAGGGATATTAGGAGTTGGTAGGAGTGGAGGTAAAGTGGATTTGATAGAGATATTTGGAGTTGGAAGTAGTGGAGGTAAAGTGGATTTGATAGAGATATTTGGAGTTGGAAGTAGTGGAGGTAAAGTGGATTTGATAGAGATATTTGGAGTTGGAAGTAGTGGAGGTAAATTTGATGGAGGGAGATGGATGGTCACATGCTTTTACAAATGATAGGATGATGGAGGAGGGATGGCGACATATGTTTTGGGAGTGCGATGAGATGCACCATGTTGGGGATTGGATGAATGGATTTTAGAAGGTGTGTGGGTGGTACCAACATGTTCATTTTGTTTTTCTTGGGATGTATAGCCAAGGCCTTGCGAGGATGGATGGAATGTGGTATGGATGGGCTCCAAGATGCCTTGCTCATGAAGGCCTAAGCCTTTGCCTTGATAGTTCATGTGTTGGAGTATGCGACATGCGATGGGATGTTTAGTGCTTTGGAAACAAGACGCGAGTCCATTATTTATTGGAGAAAGATAGGTGGTGGATGGAAGTTGTTCACCTCTTACAAGGGAGTCACCACAGATGAAAGTGATTGTGCCAAGTGGATAAGGGGATGGATTTTAAATGGGATTGGTAGATGGAGTTGAAGGATTCATGGGGGATGGTGAAGGGGTGGTAGAAGATGGGGTGAGATCAATAGATGGGAGGGGATCATGGATGGGATTAGATGGGATGGTTAGATCTTGATTAGGAGAAGGGATTGATGTTTCAACATGCTTTGGATTTGATTCTTGACATGGCTCATGGGTTTGGATAGAAGTGGGAGTGACTTGGATAGATGTGATGGGTGCTTTAATGGATGTGATAGGTGCTTGACTTATGGGTTCTTGAACATGGCTGCATGATGGTTCTTGAGTTATGATAGGGGATTGTGCAAGAGATTTGGTGGGTGTAGGATTGCATGAGGGTATTTGATTCCTTGCTAATAGCCAATGGATGGTATCCTTCATGATTTTATGGGTTGAAGAACAATGTAATGGATGGATAATGATGGTGGATGGTGTAGGATTAGGATTGGGATTGGATAGGGGGGTGATGGGATTAAGTAATGATGGTTCCTGGGTAGGTTCAAGGATAGGTGTTGGATTAGATGGTAGTGTTGGAGGGGTGGGGGATTGGGGGGATTCCTTTTCTTTGTTTTCATTTTTAGGTGATGTTCTTTGGAGGAAATCCCACAAGGATTCTTTGGATGTGATAGTGTTGGGACTTGGAAGTTTTGATGGTGGATTAGATGGTGGATGGGTGATAGGGATTGGTGGATTGGAAGATACATAAGGTGATGGATTAAGGTTGATAATGTTGGAGGGATATTGTGATGGGGGGATTGGAGGATGGGGATTAGGAGATGGGGGATATGATTGTTGATATGAGGTTTGGATTTTGGATATAACGTGTGCTAGATTGGTGTTCCCTTGATCAAAGTTAGCATGACAAAGGTTAGGGGATGGATAAGGTGGAGGTATTGATTGGTTGGATAAGTATGATGGCATGGATGTATAAGGGGATGGTGATTGATATGAGGGTAAAGGTTGATATGATGAAGGTTGGTATGAGGGAAGTTGGTATGAGGTTGAAGGTTGATATGAGGTTGATGGTTGATATGAGGTTGATGGAGTGGATATGTAAGATGTAGGTTGGTATGAAGGTTGAAAGAATGAAGATTTATATGATGTGGATGGGGATGATGTGTAGGGTGTTTGTTGATATGATGAAGGTTGGTATGAGGTCAATGGTGTGGATATGTAAGATGTTGAAGGTTGGTATGATGAGGGTTGATATGATGAAGATGGGGTAGGGGTTTGGGATTCTCCAATGATGAGGTGTGCTAAGGGTATATCTTTAATGTCATTTTTGAATTGTTCCTTAGCATTAGGATCTATGTTCTCATAGAATTTTCTACGTCTTTGTAATTGTTGTATTGCTTCATAAAGATCCATTTTGTGGGAGATAGTATGGGATGATGGGGGATGATGGATGATTGTGATGTTGGGAATCAAAATTTCAAGACCTTAAGATGATTTGATTTGATTTGTTTTTTGTTGGATGGTTCTCTATGCTTTTGATAGACTAATGATCTTAAGCAAGAAGGTTGATTGGGTTGATTTGATTATGTGATCAATTAAGGTCTTGATTTTTGATTGGGTTGATTCAGATTTGGATTTTGATAATGATGTTTGGGGATTTTGTTAATGATGTGGATAATTGTGGTTGGGATTTTGGATGAGGGGATTGATAGAGGATGAAGGAGACTAGGTCCTTAACCAAAGTTTGATGTGCCAAGGATGATTTATTGATTAAGGATTATGAATTGGAATGTTTGATTGGAGTGGATAATGGAGAATGGATGATTGATGTTGGATTTGATTTTGGATTTTGGATTTGGATGAGATGGGATTAGAATGATGTTGATGAATTGGATTAATGATGATGAGAGTGATTAGGATAAGATTAGATTGAATGATTTGGATGATGATGTGGATAAGATAGGTGATTAGGATGATTAGGATAGATGAGTGATTGGATTTGAATGTGTTGGAAGAATGAGGTGAATGACTTGTCTTTATATGTTTGATGTTTAGCTTGATTTGGCAATGTTCAATGGAATGATCATACTTGTACAATCATGAATCACTCACACTAGACACAAGCAATTTTGAATTTTGAATTTGAAGAATATGATAATGATTAAACAAGCACATGTGGAAAACACATCAACAACTCCTAATGCCTAGTTTGAAATAAGGTATGGCCATTTAGGTTTGGGCAATGTTTACACGAGGTTGACTAATGAATTGCAAGTGAAATCCTGTCACACAGTCGAGAGAAGGGGGTAACCAACCCTTCACCTTCACTTCCCAAAGGTAGAAAGTTTTTGGGGCTTAGCCAAGAGTGACAAGATTCTGATTTCAATGAGGGTGTCTTTCGATTCAACCTCAGATGAGGTTGTCCCTAGGGGTGATGAAATCCCCTAGTAGGCCTCCTAGGAAAGGGTAAACAAAAGAAAATTAAAGTGATGTGATTTTGATCTCCAAAGTCACCTTGCGGTGTGAGGAGAAAACATACACACTCCACTTAATTCACACTTACACTTGTAAATTATCCCTTAGAAATTGAAATGTGAAGAAGACACTTCAAGCATAGGTTCTTTTTAGCCCAATTTCAAGATGTGGTTGAAGACAAAGGTTCATTTTAAGCCCAATTTTGATATGTGATGAAGACAAATGTTTGTTTTTAGAAGCCCAAATCGAAATGTGTTTGCAAACACTGATTCATTTTATGTCCCAAATTGAAGTGTGTTTGCAAACAAGATTAAAGATAAAAGATTAGAATGGATGTACCTGGATTGTTTTTGCTGTCCAAATTTCTATATTTTTTGATCCTGATGTTGTTCCAGCTCTGTTGATGTCCCTACAAGTCACCAAAATTGAAAAGGAACCAGTAGACTAGCATAGGAGGTTGTTATGCAAAAATCAATAATCTGATAAAATTTGATGATAAAAGAACTAATATAGAAAAACTAAGTGCATGAATAGATTCTTTAGGAAATTCTATGCGATTTCAAAAAAATATTTGTGAAAATTTGATCAAAAATGCAAAAGATATGAGCATTTGAAGTTTGCAAGTATGTTTGACTTTGACTAAGAAAAAAGCTGATAAAATGCTACAATCACCTAAAAATTTCCTCACAGCTATGAAGTTTCCTGAGTCCTCTTTCTAACACCACCAATTTTGTGCGATTTTGACCTCGTATGCAAAAGTTGTGTAAGTTTGAAAAACGCAACCTATTATGGCATGTAGAGAGCACAAGAGGTTAACTGGCAGTTTGCAAAAAATGTTAATTGTTGGAAAATTCTTGGTCACATGCAAAAGTTTTCTCCTGTGGCGGTTTAGGTCTAAGTTTGGTAGTTAAAAGTGAAATAGGCCCCTAGTCACTGATATGACCAGGGGCTAGATCCAACAAAAAAAAAAAGGAATTATGAAAGGGGCTATAAGCCCTACTCGTTCGGTCACAGTGGTGACCACACCTTCGCAACACCCGAGGGGCTTAAAGCCCTGGCGGATTAGGCAATGACCTAATCTGGTGAGTGGCAGAAATGATAAGAGGGTGGCAGAGGACGAAGATTAGGCCGGGTTTAAAGGCAGCACAAGGTTGGAACGGGCGGCGGAGGACGGAGCTCAGGCGGGGGTTTAAAGGTAGCACAGAGTTGGAAGGGGTGGCGGAAGAGTATATGCAGAGAGTGGTGGTGAGGAAGTGTTGACTGGGAGTGGTTGTGGGTGTCGACAGGGGTTTAAAACTCAGGCAGCGAGTGGTGACGGGTCCTTAGATGGCGGTGACCTGGTGGAGGGGAGTCCTCTGGCGGTGGCAACAAAGGGTTTCAAACGGCGGTGGGTGAGAGGTTGGTCGGCGTTGAGTGTATGCTGAGTGGCGGTGGAAGCAACAAATACCAAACGGTGGTGACTAGTCAAGGAGGTATAAGTGTTTCTACGTGGGTGGGTGTGTGTTTCGAAACCAGTGGTGGTTGGGTGGCAGTTTCGACTGTGTAGGAAATGGTGGTGGCAGGTAGGTGGGCAGAGATCCACAGGAGTGGTGGTTGGGAGGTGAAGCAGTTGTTAGGGTTTAAACAAATACCTCAAACCTACGAAATCAGTGCCCTGCAACACAGAAATTAGTGATCACAGAAAATAGAGAATGCACGGATTAGTACGACAGGGGTACGGTTCTGTACGGTACGGATCTGTACAGTACTGACTGTACATAAATTTTTTTTCAAGAATTTTCAAAAATTTCAGACATAGAACCTAGTCAAATTTACTGTCAAAATTCACAGAAACAACGTCTTGATCACAATAATGCAATCAATTTTTGCCCAAGATGCAAACTGTAACAATTTATCACCAAAATTTGCAAAACTTGCTACAACTAGGGTTAGAAAACAAAGATTTTGACTACAAAACCTTCAAAAAGCGACGATTAGATCCAAGACCAAGCATGCCAATGTGATCAATGAGGACAAAATGAAGATTTAAATATAAATCAAATGCAAAAACAAACAATTATACCTCCATAATGACTCACAAATCCAAGAGGGAAGGAGTGTTGGTTACGATGTTAGTCATAAACAAGCATAGAATAAAAGTACACATTAACCTTTATTCATCTTGAAAGATATGATGAATTCAGAGAATTCATGATCCCAAGTCTCCGGTGATTAGGTCTTAATCGTTTGATGTTACTCAGAGGTTAATGTGAGTTGCTATTTCCATTTTGGGGCCTTACATGAAGTTCATCATCATGACAATACTCCTGCAAAGATTCTTTACAGAGAAGTCATTTTATACAGTTCTTTGATCAAATGATGCAAAAATACTTCAATCTTTGCATGATATTTTCAATTGTACATGCTTTGTCTTCAAATATGCTAAATATTTGCAATTATCTACGAGATGTCCACATATTTGTGTTATTTGCTTGAGATTATCAATTATGTGCAATTATGAGGGTGAAATGCTCTGAAATTTGAAAGAAATTGAAAGAAATGCTTTGAATTAAAGTTGAACCATTAGCTTTTGAACCACATGTACATCAGATACAGTCATGAAGAGAAGAAAACCAAACCATATTTCCCTAGGACATTCCACAGCTAGATACAGTTGATGCTAACTTCAAGGGAATTGTATGAAGACAACATATGTAAGTAGACATGCACTCCAAGGGACACAGCAAATCACCACATACATCCAAAATTCACACACTAATTACTCAGGATTTACTATGAATTGTAATCAAAATAGTCTTCTCATTCATTAAGTATGCAAAGATATAAATGTATACAAAAGCTTTGAAATGAGCTCTGAATATTTCAGCAGACGGATTTCAATTAAGTTTCGAATAATAGAAATGAGGCATTCTAGCACCTTTTATAGAACAAGGTGAGGAATCCGTTACAAAAAGATCTAAGATCTTGATTTTATTAATGAACATCTATGGTCAATACCTCCTTTGACTTTGTCAACCGTATCAAGATGGCACAAGTTGCCAGCTGGCAACTATCTGGATTACTTATTTTCACTAAGTATCAGATGCTAATATTCACTTCATGATGCATCATCATCTACTTTATCTGACTCATGAGCTTCATCGTCAGGTGCATCACTTCCTAAACCTTCATCATCCTGATGATGATGACCTCGTATATGAGGCTGCATGCTACTCTGGACCTATTCATACAATTACACTATTTTATCTATCTCTCTGCCATCCTAGGTCTTTGCTTTGATGATGACGTGTTTATGTGCCTCGTACTTGTTTCTGATGCTGTCCAGCTTATTTTTCCTGTTGTGCAGTGTCTCATTGTAATGCTCCATTTTCATCTTTGTCCTTACCAGTTTATCCATGATTTATTCTGTCAGTTGGCCTAGTGGATCATCTGCAACAAATTGGAAGTTATTATGTAGAGCTTGGATTGCAAACTCTTTGTCCTGATTGTCTATCTTCCCTTCCACTTTACCCTCTAATGTTTCCAAAATTTCTGCCTCAAAAGACATCATGTCATGCAGTTTTATGCTGATCTCCCTCAACTTATTATTGCATCTTTTGAGGACATCACATTCAAATTGAATGTCTTTGTACCATATATCAACTAATAATGCAGTGTTATTATTCAGTATCTACTTGTTGATAAGCAGTTGGGGATTTATCCTCCTTATCTCTCCCAAGATATCCAATATCTTTTCCAATTGGAAAGACCTTTTTCTTGTCTGCATTTGCAATTTGTCTACCTTTTTCCTAGACTCACTGAGAATACCCCACCTCTTCAGAGAGGCCTTCACCACCTCCTTTGCAGTATCTAATGTGGCACACATCCACTTTCTCAAAATGGATGACTCATGTTTCATGATATCCAGCTTATGTACCTCATCCTAGGAAATAGTAGTCAATGGGACTGCACGTTCAGTGGAACTATCTTCAGGATTAATCAACCTACCTATGTATGCATGCAACTGAGCAATGTGCTCTTTGTGTTTCTTATTTTTCTCTTTTTCCTTCTTAACCTTTTGAATTAAAGAATCAATGATGTCTTTGCCTTCTTGACCCTCTTGGTCTTCATTGGCAAACCCCAAGTCCACTGTGCTGATCTAAAATTCATCTAAGGTAATTTTACCTTTTTCTTTATCTACAATGGGGATTGCAATTTGGGCTGGATCTCTCTTGATGGAGGAAGTCATTTTGGCCTTCCTCTTTGGTTTTATTATGTTTTTAGAAAATAAGGTAGATACATCAAATTCTTGAATTACAAAATCTACCTCTGTGTTTACCTCTTTTTCCAACCATGGGGGTACCTGATCATATTTCTGAGCATCATCATGTTGTTCACCTTGATCTCCTGTGTCTGTTAGCATATGTGATGGAGAAGGTGATTTCCTCATTTCTTCTTCATGATGTTCACTTTGAGTTTGATCTTGTGGTATATCCTCTTGCTGAGGAACTTCTTCTTCCGAAGGAGCATCCTGAGGTGGAGGATCTTGTGATGTATCCATATGATGATCATGATCCTTCTCTTTTATTTCCTCATCTATTTTTGACTCTTCCTCCTATTGAAGCACATTTACAGTAATGGATATTGTCACATCCTCCTTAGGTGTTGATGTTGGTTTTGAAACCATTATTTGTTTTGCACCCGTACTACTAACTTCTTGAACTGTAGCAGTAGGATCTCCTATTACTTTCTCCTCATCAGCCTTCTTCTCTTGAACTTCTACTATGGTAGGCTTAGCTGATGTATCCTGTTGGTCCATTTCTGAAGTATGGCCTTCTGGTTCTACCATCTTCACTTCTTCTGAATGTTGCCTTTTGTTAGGTGTGCCTGCTGGATGTTCAGGACTTATATCTTGTCTACTTGTCAAATCTACCACTACAGGACTTGTCACCTGTGTAACTAATGTATCTAGCCCCATTTCTTGGGCTATCCTCTCTAGACTCTTTTCCTTGTCAGATTCCACTTGCCTCATCTCCTCCAATATTGTTTGGGTTGATGGAGTCCCATGAGGAGTCATGTGCGTACCTGCAGCAAGGGTTTCCATCTTCTGTGATGCTTCTTCTTTCACCACCTCATCATCAGACAGATCAACTATTTCTTCTAGTGAGATAACACCTCCTTCTAATAGCTTGGAGGTTTCTTTTCTCTACTCTTCAGCTTGCTCTGTTTTAAATTTCACTATGGTAGGAAGTGGAACATTGTGTTGAAATTCTTTGTGAAACACTTCACTACCAGCTCCTTTCAACAATATAGGAGATTGTTTTATTTCCCCCCTCATAGAGGTTCTTGGTTTCTTAGGTGGGGTAGCTACCACCACCGGTGGGGCTTTTCTCTTCCTCTTGAATAGCAAAGGGGGTTCTTCTTCTTTAGTATCCTCTTCCATGAGGATATTTTCTTCTATTTGTTTTCCTGAGGATTGACCCTCTTCTTGGGTCCCAGCAATTACTACCCCTGCTGCCTGATCTTTCTTAGCTTTTTGTTTACCCTCCCGTGGAGGCGATGCTGATCCTGATCCAGATCCTGATGCTGTTGTCTCCTCAGCTGGAAACACTGCCCTCTTAACGATCACCCCTTTGGGTTCATTATCAACTTTCTTTCCTCTAGGGGGTCTTTTTCTTTTTTTTTGTTATGGAGGCAGTCTATCCCCTTTTGATTTCCTTTTCTCAATTATAACGTCATCATATTCCTCAGCAGGAATATCCTGTCCTTTCTTCTTCTTATCCATAGTAATAGCTACCCATTTCCTTTTCAGTGCCTCAATTTGTTCATCAACCCAAGCTTGGGTTAGCTGTAATGTCCTAGCAATGAAGGGGTCCAAAGATATGTCCTCTGGTATGGTTAGGTCAGGTGCAGATATAATATCATTATATATTTTCTTCTTTTCATATTCATCTACCATTATCCTGCCATCATCTTTCTTCAATTGTTGAGGAATGGGGATACAGTCAAAGGTTCTGATTTGATTCAATGTTAACCTTTGGTATCTTCTTCTTCTAGCTTCTGCTTCATCCTCACAATCTGCCCAAAAGTCTTCCAGGTGTGCCTGATGAATAGGTTTCCCTATTACTTTCTGTATCCTTCCATAAGGATCATATGGTCTTACCAATGGGAATGGTTGCAACTGCATTTTATTTAAACTGACCATCACCTTCTTGATATGATCTGAGTCTAGGCACATATACCAACCAATGGATACTGGAAACAAGATGGGCGGTATCTTCTGGGCATCCTTGTATGTTTTCAGCATTGTGGAGCTTTGCCTTATGAATTCCATCAATATCACTGCATCTGTGGGGTATCTTGGTAGCATGAGGGGCTGTCCCTCAAAACCCTCAATCCTCATATAGGAAAATGTGGCAAATTGAATATACCAGGCTCCATGCCTATAAATTATTTCTTGAGCTTCCATGCTCAATCTTTTTGTTCTATCTTCCTCCATGGTCCTGACCAGATGCATAGAGAATGCATCATTTACCAATTTGTAGTCACGGAGATAGTTAGCTCTCTGTAGTTGGGGATGATGATCCCAAATGTGCATAGCATTGAGGGTGCTTGTAAGCTTTCCATCTGTAACTAGTGCATCAAATGTGCCTTTGTATGCACAGGAGTAGACAATGTATGATGTCATATAAAATGAACAATTTGTTCCTCCCAGGTTCATCAGCTACTCATGTAGAGCATCACTTATCAATTGGCCCCATAATGGCTTGATGTCTGCATATATACACATCATGATTACGCCATATATCCAATCTTTGAAACTACCAGCATTAGGCTGGCCTATCACTCTACTAAGTAATGCAATCATGTACTGATATTCATCATCAAAATCATATTTGTACAAGTGCACAAGAAGTTTGGCAGCTGCAGGATATGTGTTGTTCTTGGCCCTCCACTGATACATATTCTTCCTGGCCTTCTTCTTGTTATTCTCATACTCCATCTCTAATTTTCTCAGGTCTACACTGTTAACCTTTCTGCCCAATGGCAGTCCAAACATTTGTGAAAGACCTTTGATGGACAGGTCTGCATAAATTCTTCCATGCTTCACCACCTGCCTTGTTTCTGGATTATAATTCTTGGCACATTCAATGACCAGCTCTGGTGACTCCATAGAGTACGGAAAACTAGCCGCATTTCACATTCTTGATATGAACACTGCATCCAGCAGGGTGCTCCTGTTCTTCTCATCATTCATCTTAGCGGACCAGGCCTCCAAATTAGTACTCCCCTGATGTGTATCTATGATGGCACCATGTTTGAACAAAATTCCTTTGAGGGACGTGAACATGGGCTTGCTGAATTCAGCCTCGCATTTAGCCAACCTCTTGTCAACCATGGATATCTGCAATTAACACAATTTGTCTTACAATGGATACCCATATGCATGCAGATAACATTTTATCTTTAATACTCATCATGCCTACTATATTTATTCAGCATTAACTCATCATGGGATGCATAAACTAAAACCCTGTAACATCATACCTAACTATTGTAGAAGCAACATGATGAGGGTTTCAATTGCTTACCTGGATATGCAGATCCCCTTTATACTAGAGGATTTTCAGAAAATGCTTGTAATTCTGATGATAATGCCATACTTCTTCTTGCCTGCAAGCTTCGTTCGTCACTGTATCACCTGTATGAAGGTATGGAAGCTGGTGCTCTATAAAAGTAATTTGTCGCAACGCAAGTGTGAAAATCACATTAGATTTACCTTTTAACCTTGCAATTAGGGTAAATTTAGGGCAAGGTCTGACAGATTAGATTTTAAACGTTGATTTTTCTCACGGAGACTTAGGATTTCACTAGGTGTGTCATCAGGTTTTGCAGTCAGCGAGAAATACCTACCACCTCTATGTACATTTAATGTCAATGGTGGCAACGGGAGCGGGGTGATATCCATATGACAGGATGATATTTGAAAATCAGAGTGATATTTGGATATCGGGGCGATACTTGGATATCGGGGTGATACTTGGATATCGGGGTGATACTCGCACCGCTAGGTCTTGCTTTATACGTCAGGAGGATATTTTGAAATATTGGGTGATGTTACAAAAAGATGATGACCGAACAAACATTACTCGATATTTCCTCTCAGGATATCAGGATGACGTCATCCAGATATCCGCTCACTATATCGCTATGGCATAATGACGTCATCGTCATGTTATACGAACAGGATCATGTTTGTGAAATATGCACCCGAAAAGTAAATGTGATGATTACATCATCATCATGTTCGCTTCTTTGTTTATCGAACTCATATGACGTCATCAGGATAATGGCTTAGGGTGATATTTCGTGGCAGGAGGATATTGAGAAATATCAGGTTACATTGGGAAATATGATCCTCGTGAAATATATAAGGCTGTTGACGGGTAAGGGTCATTATCACCTAAAATTGACATCTGGATATTTGGACCACAAGATTTATTAGGTGATAGACTAGATCAGGATGATCTCCGGTAATATGACTGATGTTACAAAACATGATCCTCCTCTTGTGAATATCAGGTATGACCAAAACTTTGACCGTTCATAACTTTCACATCCTAATGAATATCAGGGTGATGTAAAAGGCAAACCTGCATGGAATTTGATGCTCTTTCTAAATATGAGGTCATTGAAATGAAATATGAACATTGACAAATTGACATCATGATGACAACTTACCTAGCCTCTTCATGCATGATGATCTGCATGACTTACTTTTACCAAACCGCCAAAAAGCAGAAAATACAAGCCAAGCCAAAAAGTTGGGTCCCTATTTTGCCAAGTCAAAATGCGGCATGTTGTGTAACCACACAACAAGGAGTTGCACCCGATAGCTCCTCATATTTTACCCATGATTAGAATGACTAATGTGGATTGCTCAATACTTTTCAACACAATAGGATGAGATTAGATGATGGATTGATAGATTAGATGGAGATGAAGGATAATTTTGGCATTATGATGTTAGGATGAGGAGATTGTGGAGTGATTTTGGCAGAGGTTTGATACATGAAGAAGTCCCTCTCAAATAGCTTGGAGAGGGTCTCATTTATAGATTTTCTGAAAGGAGGATGGAGGGTGAGGACTGAAAGATGAGATCAAGGGCTAGGAATAAAAGTAAATCTTTTATTCATTTTGGGAAAAGGGGTGATAAATGAGGTATGGGTGTGAAAGAATGGGAAATGAATTAATAATTCATTTGGGGAATGGGAAATGAATTAAGAATTCATTTTGGGGATAAGAGGTAATGAATGAGGATGGGTGAGGTAAGGGGTTTGTAAGAGAAGTAAATGTGATGTGTGATTTATTTGAATTTTTAATTTGGGGGATGTGGGGAAGGGTGTTAAACTAGGTTTGACCACCCAAATGAGAGGTTAGGACTAATTAAACAGAGGTTTTGCTTAATTGATCCTAAGGCTAGGATGAGGTAGGCTAGGGTAGCTTAGGGTAGGTCAATTAGTAGGCTAGATCAACTAGATAACCATGATTTATCTAATTAATGAGGATTAGGGAAAATGACAATTTAGCTAAATAAATATTGTGAATATTTATTTAATCAAATGAGGATATAGTTGTAAGGTAAAAGTGATAAATTAAATAAATTAATTGATCACAAGGGATAGACAGATGGTTAGGGAAGATACGGGAAATTGATTTGCAGAGCAAGTCAATTTTAGGTGTCTACACATATATATACAACTATTTAACATACAAGGCAGACCCCAAATCTGTATAGAACAAATTGAAATTCTACTCGGGTCTGGCTTGTATCACCTTTTGCATCTTTCCATTTTGTATATTGCATACATACAATGCAATATACATGCCGTGGATTTCAAATTTTATGAAACAAATTGGGACAGTTTTCAAATCCGGGCCTTATATCTCATCCCTTTGTATATCGGCATATACAAATGCCATATACATGCAAGCCGCAGACCCCAAATGTTTATGAAGTAGCTTGAAATCTCCATCAGGTCCAGATTGTATCTAACTCATTACACTTCAAATTGTATATCGGCATATACAATGCACAATATACATGCAAGCCGCGGACGCCAGCACTGAATTTGCCACATTTGACTTTTAAGTCAGGTCTGGCTTACATCTTTAGAATGCATGTTCCACTTGTATGTGCGATCGGTGGGTCCCACTATTTGTATCTTTTCCCTTTGCATGTTTCGATTGTATGTTGGGAACATACAAACCCAACATACAATGCGTGGACACCACCTGCTTTACAAATGCAATTAACTATCTTGTCGTGTCCACCTTGCACCTGTTCATTTGTATATTTCCTCTTGCATATCGGACATACATTTGACTTTGCATGTTGACCCTTGCACATTCTTCTTTGCATATAGTGAATGTATATTGCATATACATTCCGCACTATACATGAGGCAGACCCCACCACATGTATCTCCGCCGCTTTGTATGTTGCCGAATATACAAGACCCCTTGTATATTTGCACTGTAACGAATGTATATGTGCCCCCTTTGTATATCTAAAATGTACATTCCCAATGTATGTCAGACATACATTCACCATTGCATCTGTCTCGATGTACATTGACCCTTGTATGTTTCGCTTGTATGCCGCCAATGTATATCTTCTTTGCATGTTTTCCTTTGTATCTAGCCGTTGTATGTTTGAACATACAACACAAAATATACATGCAACCCAATATACAAGCAAGGAATATTCCTAGAATCTACGATAGATTCCTCAATGTATATGCACCCTTTTTAAGCCTGATATGCATACAAGAATGTATATAACTAATTTTTTCACTTTTTTGAAGGCCGATTGAGATTTCTGACCCGCCAATGCACATTTGACTTGCATGTATATACAAACAACCTTGTATATACAAAGTGACATGCATACAACAGATTTTTTGCAATTTTTCTACTGAGAAGGCCAAAAGATAGGATTTTTATGAATTTTTATGAAGGGGCCTCAGATTTAAATGTTTGAAACCTGAATATTCATGCAGGCACCAACAGAGGAGGTAAGTGATTTGATAACTCTTTTGAGCAAGGTAAGAGGACTTCCATCTTCTACATTCCATGAATAGATGTAACCTTTCATCATGATCATAATTCAAGATAAGCAAAATATATTCTGGGAAGAACAGATTAACAATGCTCTTCATCGGCAACTGAGTAAGGTATCAACTACCTCCAAGTTCTATATGACCTCATACCTTGTATATGCAACAACTTCAATGTGAAGCTTTCTAGGTTCAACATCTAATGGAGATAGGAGGGTTGTACCGATTTATTAGTATTATCCTCAATTAACCTTGAAAGGCTCAATTCATCATTTTAGAAGGGTAAATGATGCCTTCTTTGATTCCCAATTGGAGCAAAGGAGAGTTTTTAATGATGCCTGGGTAGTGGTAAATGGTTTTGGTTGCTTTTTTCTCCAGTTTTCAACTATCAAATATCTAAGAGTTGGCTATTATTAGGGATGGAGGTGTGTCGGTGAATGATTGTCATTCATAATAAACAAATGGAACTAAAGAAGCCTGGATTTAGGTTTCCTATTGAAATTGGTAGGTATTCTGTTAAAACTACTGCAAAAGCTAAGGCAATGGAAACTGAGATGCAAATGGTTACCATGAAGCAATTCAAGAGGAGACCTAAAATTGATTATCAGGGACTAAAAGTTAAGATCAGGAGAAAGACTCAATTTCACGAGCCAATGGTGGAAGATATTTGGGTTGACTTGTGAACAAAAGAGGATATCAAGAAGCTAGATTACAGTAGGTTGACTTTAAGTTAAATTGAATACTTGGGCTTGGCTGATATTCTAGAAGGGATGGTGGATAACAAGGATGTTGTTAGTCCTAAATATGTCAGTGAACAAATTGCATCTTCTCCCTTGCTTGCTGTGTAATGGTCAAAGAAGGAGTTAACTTCTCTGAGAAAGAGGTTTGAACCTATTATGGTTAATACCAATCTGTGGCTTCAAAGCAAGGGTATACCCTTGAAGGACTTCTTAACTCGTTCTGAAGAGGAGGCCTTAGAGAAAATAGGGAAGAAAGCCAAGTTAAGGACTAAGAACATAAGTGATGCTCCCAGTACATCTAAGGCTCCCAAGCCTAGGATTAAATTTGTGTCCAAAGGAAATAAGGCCAAGGAGACATAAGAGAAATATGATACTAAAGAAATGGATGTTGATGAATAGGATGTTAAAGAACTTGTCATAGAGGAAATGGATATTGAGGACAGGTCTTTAGGAGAAAAGGAAGATGAACATGACAAGGGAGAGAGAGATGATCAAGAAAATCTATAGGATACAACCATGTCTCCATAAAGAGATGTGTCACAAGAAACTAAGTCTCTTCCCCTCAACCTACTGTATCTATTTCAGTTTCTTTGCCAACTCCTCCTATAACCCCATTGTCTCCCATTATTGTTTAGTCATCTAGTTTGTCACCATCTTCTTCTAGGATATTTTTTTATAGTCCTAAGATTGCTTTTGATGCTGCTCTGCATTCTTCTAGGTCAATTTCGAGCTTGTCTTCACCCTCTTATGACATTGGTGATTCAACATTTTTTTATCATTTTGTTTTAGGTGCTGAGTAGGCTATTGATGTGAATGTACTAGTTGTAATATTCACAAATACTCCTCCCATCATTACTACCACGAGTGCAAGCACAATTCTTGCAACACCTGCAGTGGAGTCAGATCTGAATGTTAGTACATTAGTGCTTCCTCCATGGCTTTCATCTTACACTCCTAAGAGGAAGAAACAAGCCATCTCTCTAGATGACTTTGACTTTGGGAAGATGATTTAAGTGAAGGCAAAAACACAAAAGAAGCCTAAGACTCTTTCTCGGCTACTAGAAGACAAAGTCGACAAGTATGTGGAAAATGCATATGTCACCAGATGCAACTATTGATAATTTTGTCATGAGTGACTATTCCATTTCCAGGATTGAAGTTAGAAAGATCACACATGAAAGTGCCAAAGATGATGTCCAGTCTACACTCAATTCCTTACTTTTGAAATTTGATCATGAGAAGGAAATGAAGGAGAAGTACAAAGCAATGGTAGAGTGGCTGGTTGTGGTGGTGAGAAAGATTACTTTGACATCTGAGTCAATAAAACCTGAGGCAACCACAGTGGAAGATCCTGTTGTTCAGAGAGCGGGGAAGACTCATGTGAAAGGGAGACTGATTGAAGAATATCTTGATAAAATATAGGTACAAGGAGTAACTCTTCTTACCAGTACACAGAATGGAAAAAAATAAGAGCTGAGATGGACGATTTAGTGGATGCTATTTCTCAAGATATTGAGTATTTATATGAAAGCTTTGAGAAGTGGACTGAGATGAAAAATTTGAAAACAAAAACTCTGATATCACTTGGCATTGTTTAAAATTATGAGTCTTATGTGGAAACTAAAGATTCATTAATTTATCAAAGTAATGTTCTAAAAGAGTTGATCAAAGACTTGGATAATGCTAGGGAGCTCAACGAAGAAAGTGATGTTGATCTGCTACACAAATTGGAGGAGTTTCCATGCAAGCTGAGATCAGAGGATCATCATTTTCTTCCTACTAATGAAATGATTCAAGAGTTTAAGAATATGTTTCAAACAGAGTTTGAAGACAAATCTTTCTCAGTCACCTCCCTAGACAATATTCTGGATAATCGGTTAACAATGGATAATCTGAAATCCAAGTTGACCAGTCACGACAAGGCGACCACAAAAGTAAAAGATGCAGTGATCAGAGCTCGAGTAATCTTTAGGAACACTGCTAGTCCTGACAGCTCCGGGATGCAAGCAACACTCACTATGTATGATGCTTATATGAGGAAGAATGGATATGCGAGTTGATGTAAGTTGTCATGCCTTAGTTATTTTATGTATTTTCATATGTACTTTGTTTATAATTTTAGACATTTTTACATATACTTTTTTCATATGTAATTACATGTAAAACCACAGGAAGTCCCAAGTCAATAAGGACTCCTATTTTGAATAAGTCAAAGCAGTTAGATTTTTCCTAGTTTTTCTCATGGCATCTCACTATAAATAAAGAGGGTCTCTATTGTAATTTTTATCTTTTTTCTATTGAAGCGAAGCACTGCCATTTTGAAGAGCAATTTGAGACATTGAGCTTATTTTGTAAATCAGTTTTCAAGCAATATTAAGAAACAAGTTGGCATCCAATCTTTATCTTGGAGCAAGTTTGTAATCTTATAGAATTGTTCTTATGTCCTCTCTATTATATTATCTTGTATGAATGTTTGAATTGTGAGCATGGAAATCAAGTGTTCGGAAGGTGATTCAAAACTGATTTTGTAGACTTTATGCTGCTATATCATATTTGAAATTTGCATTGAAGTTTGTGAATGAGGAGTAACTTGAAGACTTTGGGATGTGAGTTATTGTTCACGATCACGTTATCTTATATCGGCATATAGTGAAGACTTTGGACTGTATTCTATTTCGAAATCTTTCATTTTCAATTGGCATAAGAAGCAACGAGAAACTTTGTGTTTTCATGGGTTTCTTCATGGTTTAAATATACTAGTATTGTTTCAATTATCCTTTTGTGTTGAATTTCATATTAAAAATTGTAAACATCATTTCTGAAAAAAGAGAAATGGATGATATAGAATCACCTCGAAGTTAGTATTTAGTGCAAATAAGTTTGTAATAGTTATTAGTTTGTATTTGGCAATAAAAGGGAGCCGCCCCTTGTTGAGAGGAGAGATAATATCTCATCATACTATGGTTGATATAACCATTTTGCCTTTAGTGAGTTAAAGAAAAAATATTCACCCAACAGAACACTAGCCTTTAAAGGAGAATCCACAATATTTAGTAATTCCTCCCTAAAAGGGTAGTCATCATGAATATCAGTAGTTTGGCCTTCCAGGGCTAGAGTAGGCTTTTTAGCCCTGCATTGGGATGCTAGATGACCTTTCTTGTTACAAACTTGGCAAAAGGTTGTTAAATTTTCATAGAAAATGGGTTGGATCCATTAGCCAAATTTAGATTCCAGAGTGATATTATTGGGAAGAACCTTGTTAATATCAACATTCACACTAAATCTAGCAAAGACTAACCTTGATTTGTTTTTGGTGGTGTTGTCAAGAGTGATGAAGTGACCAAACGAGTTGGCTATCCACATAAAGATCTCTTCATCCTAGTACTCCAATGGAAGACCCAGGAGTCGAACCCAAACCGGTGTTGTTTTGTTAAGATTCACAACACTATCAAGTCCTAGTTTCCATTTACATAGGGATAAACTATGTTTCCCATACATCCAAGGCCCCCTCGCTAAAATAGAGGCCAAATCTTCTCTATCTTGTAAATTTGAAGAGAAACATTCCTCCAGTCATAGCATTCACTAAAACACTTCCCTTCACTCTCCATTTGGCATTCACCCACTTTCTAACAGCATCAATGTTAGGTCTGAAGGAAAAAAGCTTTCCTACCAAAGCATTTTCCATAGTTGAGACCACCCTATCTATCGTGATGTCTGGAAGTACTATCGCCAACCCATCAACAGTCTATTTAAAACTTAGAGAAGCATGAGTGCCCTCCAATTCCTCCCCTAAAAGGGCATTCTTCCAGGCCCTGGGCCCCAACTCCTTTTGCAGTGCATGAGAAGAGGACTCATAGTCCTTGTCACCAAGCACATGACTATCCATGCAACTATCCATCATGCTAGGAATGGACACCACCTCCCCAACAATCCCTGGGCAACCCTAAATTAGAGGGTCTGGGGGATCACTCGGATCCCAAGTAACCATTGAAATTCAAATTCAAAATCAAAGCAGTGAACATGAATTATGATATCCAAATTCCAAAAGAATTGTTACATCTTTTAGATGTTTGAAATTTCCTCTAACAATATCAATTTATTTCATAGTCTATAAAACATCCTAGCAATGTGTAGTCTATCTTTCATATTGTTGTTAGTTGGATTTGTACCCTGTGTTGGAGAGGTTTAATGATTTTCAACAATCTATTGAAACATTGAGATGACCTCCAAGTGTGGGACCCTATAAGGAGGCCAAATCTCTAGAGAGAGACTAGTTCCTTCATTGAATGAGAGATTCAACTATTCCTAAGACTAAACCTAATCTATCAACCATTTAGGAAAAGGGGAAGGAGGACGAACTAAAAATGAAAAGTAGGTGATACACCAGGTTTGAATAAAGAACACTCACAAAGCCAAAATACACAAATAAATGAATACAACTGATAAACTTACACAAATCATGAAGATTTTAACAAAGGTTAAAAATGGATTGCAAGGAATTAGACATTCATAAACAATAACCAATTCTAAGACTACACAGAGTTAAAAAGAAAGCATGAAAAGGTAAAACATAGTATGTATTAATCAGAAGGCACGGTTTGAGTAGAGGAGAGTTCTATTTGAACAAAAAAAGGTCTTTGTATCTAACCCTCATTACATCTTTTTTCTATGCATATATAGCATTTCATTCATTGACCTAAGTCATTACAATAAATTCACCCCATGGGCTCTGTTAGAAGATATTTTACAAAGGGAATGCCATAAATGCAGAAAATATCTTCTGAAGTGGTTGAACAAATATCTTCAAGTATCTACGTTGAAAACTAGCACTTGAACCTCCACTTGCACAATAAATGCTCAACAAGAAATCCCCAGCTGGAGCTGGATGTTTGACTTTTATTTGGACTAGATTCCTACCTTAGAAGCAATATTTTAACAAGATTGATCATGGTGGACATTTGATTCCTCTTCATTTCCTTTTTTTTTTCCTGAAGATCGTGAGAATGGTCAGAGATCAAGCCTCAGGCCTTCAATTTTCTACCTTACAAAAGCGAAGGAAGAAAGAATTCCACCTCCCGAGCTTTGCTTTGTACTTAGAAGAATTCAATATTGGCACACTTCAGGCCTAGGGCTTTAAGTCTTCTACCTTACCAGAGAAAGAGGAAGAAGGAAAGTTCAAGCCCCAAAAGTCAAAGACTTAGTAGATCTTTTGAAAGTTTCGTAGGAGATCAGAGCTCGGGCCTTCCATCTTCCACCTTTAGTGAGAGGGAGGAAGAAAGAAGGTCTGATCCCCAAAGTCTGAAACACTTAGCACTATTTCACATGTTTTTGGTGAAAGTCGACCTTTAGGCCTTTCGCCTTTTGCTTTCCTCTTGTCCACTTGGTAGCTTTCTGTAGCTTTGTAAAGAACAAACTCAAGGCCCAACAAAGATAATAGCCTCTATGAAATAAAAGTGCATCGAGGTGGTAAGCTGACATGTCATAACTTAAAGGTGACCGGATGGATATTTTAAAAGATGAAAATGACTGGCATTGTGGCCACGTGTTAGCTTTCCATGGTTCCACAAGCTTGTTGGGCCCACCCAAAAGGACTCCATTGAATGGCAAAAAGCCTTAGAGATTTTAGCACTTGTCAGGGGTCAGGCGTTGGGCCTTCCACCTTTTGCCTTCCAAAAGGAGAGGAAAAGGGAAGAAATAAGGTCTGAAGTCTGAAACTCTAAAAAGGTTAAAATGCTTAGTCATTTTTTTAAAACAAAGGGGGAGAGTTTAGAGTGGTGTATGACGACATGATGAAGGGAGGAACTCTAAACTCCAAAACTTTGAAAAGATAGAAAACATAAGGAAAACTCAAGATTTTTAGGACTTAGTCAATTTTGGGAGGCTTTTTCCTGCATTTTTAAAGGGAAAAACACTTAAAGATTTTATGGATTTTGGAGTGTTTGGCTGAGGAGCAAAATAGGACAACAGATACCAAGTCCACATTATTTTTTTTGTTTACAAGTTATAAGAGCTTTTGTAGCACTAAATTTCTTATGTTTAGTCTTACTTTGAGTTTAGATCAATAGAATTATGTCTCTCTAATGACAAATATATGGCATGGCCTCTCGAAGGTCACATCTATAATAACATTGCAATTCAATCCCTCTACCCCACAATTTCTAAATAGAATTTTCTTAGAATGGAAGTGATTCAAGTTAGATTTATCTTTCTTTCATTTATACAAACTTATATGATAATTTGTTGTTTGTTTGATAATTTTCTCTAAGGATATGTAATATTCAATATTAGGATTTAAACACTCATATTTTTATATAATTTGTATTTGTAATGTCAAAAAATGTCCCCTTGGGGGCTTTTCCCTCTTTAGGTTTATCTCCTAGGTCTTTAGTGTGCATTTAGGACATTTTACATCATATTTTAACATCCTGATGAGAAAACCCCTAAGTATCTTGACAAATAGGACCTAGGGGGTCTACTTGAGATAACCCCTACCCAAAATAGGGGGGGAGGACTTGGGTGCCCATGCCCTAGTCCTACCCTATTTTGGGCTAGTAACAATTTTTGGGTGTTGGCTTGTGACTGTTATTTGGGCCCTATGCCAACACGGTAAGTTTGAATTACAAAATTCTTGGCGGGAGTGTTTGTAGTTTAATATAAAAGCATGTTTAGGTATTCATTTGTAAACTAGATTTCAACTAGATTATGTTCATGTGATTTTGGTATCCTAAAGGTGATTCAAGGCTTTCATTGTGTTGCAAGAGCAGATTTGTGTGGTCTATGTGTTTGTGTTTGTAGATTTGAGCATCTATTTCCTCATGGAATGAAGAGCATCTTCCTCCCATGAGATCTTCACTATAAGGTGACATTATATTGTTTTTGTGATCATTATTCATTTGGTTTTTGCCTCTTCCTCCCTAGGCACACACTCTCTATCTGACAAAGGTGTTTGGAAGACTTAAGTGTCCTTCCGAGGCTTGACTGAGGTAAGCTCCTAAACACCACAACCCCCTCCCAAAGTTTTATGATTGTAGGTTATAGGTTGATAATGCAAAAAAAGTGAAATTGTAGGAGGGCATGTTAGAGTGTCAGAATTGTAGATCAGTGAAAGAAACAACTACCTAGACTTGGGTGCCCGCTCATTAGTCCTTGAAGTTTCATGATAGAAAAACCTTCGATGCAGCAGGAATAGGTTGCAGATCTTGTCCTCAGATCCTAACACAAAGTAGGGCACTGGACTTGGGCTCCCACTCTTTTGTCCCTGACGTTTCTACCTCAGAACCCTGAAAGCAGGTGCACAGTCATTTGTAATTTTATATCTTTTTGTAGAGGCATTTTTCGTTATTCATCTGTTTACTGCCGTATTTGCATAATTAGGGATTTGATGGATAATTGACCATAAGAGAAGGAAAATTGATAATAAAATACCCTAATCCAAGTTTCCCTACATTTGTAAGTGACCAAGGACCTAATAGTGCTTTGCCACTCGATTCGAAGGTCCTTGAATGTAATGGGTGAAAGGAGGATTTAAAGACTAAACTAAACAAATCCAAATTTTCACTTAAATTTTTTTGGTGAACCCATGTTTTTGGACTTAATTACAAATTGATGAGTGTTTGTCTTCAGATTTGAGTTGATTTCATTTGGTCATTCATCTTATTGCATTGATAAAATTACAAAAAAAAATGAAAATTTTGAAAAATTTAAAAAAAATTACATTTTAGAGTTACTAATTTGCATCAATTCACTCTAATTTTTACTAATTCATAATTTTTGCATCAGATATTATATAAAATATAGAACAATACAAAAATACAATAATTTGCATTACATTTCATCATATAATTGCTAGGGTTTTGTAGAAATTTTGACAATTTAAATATAACCTAGTAATTCCAAAATATAGGGTTGGTAGGCAAAATCTTCTTTCATATTTTTCTACTGATTTTATAGACTCATTCAAAATTGAATTTGTCTATAGTCTTTCATTTTGGTGTAAAATTGCATTTAGATTTCAAATATTTGCATTTTTGCATAGAAACTTTCAACAAAAACTAGCAATTTTCATGCATTTTCATTAAATTTGCACTTGCATTTGAATCTTAGAGCTTGGAATTAATTTTTAGATATGAGTACACTTCATTTTCATCATAAATCAGACTTCAAAACATTCATATAGCATTTTGTGCCAAGATCTCAAACCTAGGGCTTGAAAAACATTGATTTTCACTAAATTTGGCCTTATCAACTCTCTAAATTTGCACCATAGGCATGTTGTGAAAGATATTTTTGCATTAATTGGTTTTTATCAGGGTAATTATTTTCTTCCCCTCCTAAAAATCTTCACAACACCTGTTTATTGGGCTCTTGTATTGAAAATTTGGTGAAAAACTACACATTTTTGCTATTTTTGCCCTAGGGATTGACCTAGTTTGCACTCCAAGTGTGTTGTGACAAATTTTATGGATTTGGGTGACTGATATCATTGCTTTTATTTGTGGCACCTCCTAATATTCATTACAACACCCTTTTGCTATGTCTTGGAGTTGAAAAACCATGAAAAAAAGTCTATTTTTGCTATATTTTCACTAGGGTTTAACCTTAAGTGGCACTAAAAGCATGTTGTGACAGATATTTTGGCATTGAATGGATTTTATCACTGATATATTTTTCTTTCCATCATAATTTTCCTCACAACACCCTTTTTCATGCTCCTTTGTATCGAGATTTGGTGAAAAATTGCATATTTTGACATATTTTCACTATATTTTGACTTATCATCATCTTAGACTCACATCAAGAGTGTTTTGTGAAGGATCTTACTGCTGTTTTGGACTGATATCAGACATATAATTTTATTCCCTTGATCAGAATCCTTACAACACCCTTTGTTTCATTCATTTACATTGAGAAAGTACCAAAAAATCAAGCATTTTAGGCTATTTTTGCACTTGTCTTTTGCACCAATTTTGAAAAGCTTTCAAAATATGATTTTGCATTGATTCAAGCATATAAACATGGCCTCTAATAGAAACAACAACAATGGGTTCCCTCCTAGAACTTACATGAAAATAAAGGTTCTTGATCCTGAAATTGTGTTTACACCTCATGATAGAACAATCAGAGACTTTGAAGGGCCTCTTTATATCACTGTGAAAATAATGGGAAATCCTATGGATGGAACTCTTATTGATCCTAATTTCGTGACTAATGTTGCCACTGAAGAGTTCCTCTTTTCGCATCAATTAATGCAAGGTTCTTATGACCCTTCGAGCATGATGATTAAAACACATAAGGGAACCTTTATCAAGCCTTTGGGTAAGATATCATTGTTGGTAACACTATCTGGAAAACATGTCGAACAATGGTTTGATGTCGTCCCTATTTCTGACCTCTTCTATATTAAATTGGGACACCCTTGGTTAAAAGAAATGAAATCTATCCCTTCAACAATACACAATTGTTTAAAATTTCCTTTTGATAGACGTGTGATTACCGTCCCTCGCAACAAATATAAACCTTTGGTTGAGAAAAAGCATTACACATTGGATTACTTTTGGAACAAAACTACAAAGAAACTAGAGTTACAAATAGAATTTACCTTTTTGAGCTATACAAACCACAAAGCAAAACTTTTACACCTAATGCCCGGTCCTTCTATGTAAGAAATGACAAAAGCTAAACAACCTGCATGTGAAGAGAACCTTAGACTGAAAGGACAAGGTCCCTATGTTGAGGTTCCTCCCCTGAAATCCTTACAAGTATCAAGAGGTCATTATCAACAACAAAATATTCCACCTCGACAAATGAGGTTTGATCCCAATGCTTCATCTTCTAAATTGTACAAACCTATGAAAGAGAAAAGCCCCATCTTACAAGAGATAAGTGTCAAAAGAAAAAAAAATAGAAAAGCAAGAGAAAGAAGAAGAAGACAAGCTTGTGCCATAAACCTTGCATCTCAACAAGAAAACATTGATCCTAACATTCAACCAAACAAAGATGATCCTAACAATGAACAACATGATGAGAAAGACATGAATTGGTCTATGGTACCTTATGTCCCACTTTCCTCTAACATTAGGGAGTGGAAGGATGATGATGATTTGCTTGATGATACCCAACAGCCTAGCAGAGCCCTACAGGTAAGTATCTCTAACCCTTTATCTCTCTTGTGATGTGCTTCCCCTGTGATGTGTTATGTGTTGTTTAGGCCTCCTGGATGACCCCTGATTCTCTTGTAAAGTCCGAGATACTAGGAGACCACCTTTGTTGTGACCTTTTTCTATTTGTATCATCATTATTCTATATTGCCTCTCTTTGATTTCATTATTGTGTGTTATGTCTTACAGACATAGCGTTGCGGTTGGTGACTTAGGGGCACCCTCCTATGTGACTTTTCCTAAGACACTTGTTTCTCCTCTCTAATTTATTGTTTCCCTTCCTCTAGTGTTTCTATCTAGTGGGCGGATGATGACAAACATTTATATTGATGTGGACCTAGTGTCCCTTTTGAGAGCAATCAAAAATTGGACTTAGTTCCTAATATGATGATGGGGTTGTATAAATTATCTGACACTTGGCTAGTAGAAGCACTTTGTGCTTTTTGAGTAGTGATTTTGATGGTATGATATCTCATTTACAAACCTTAACAATACTGTTTCTTTGTGCACCTCTGTTTGTCTTTGAATCTAGCCTTAGTGGTACTCGATTCAGAGAGCTTCATGATATTGCCCCACGGTTATCCTTGAACTCTTAATTCCTTGTATAACCTTGGCTATTTGTGTAGTTAATCATATGCATTGATGTTGTTGTTTATCATGATTTTGTAGACACTAACATGTTTCTTGCAGAGATGTGTTTGTGGGAACATTTGGCAATCGTGAAGTACATGTCACCTCCAAGGGGCATGGGCTTTGCGAGAGCTTATGTTCCATTGTGTGTTTTCTTCCTACCTTAACGCGCTTGATATTGATACCAAATATCAACCACCTTAAGGTGGGGCATATATAAGGTAAGATGTCTGTTGTAGATGTTAGCTATGTGCTTGTCCTCAGATGCAGTTTAAAGACTAGCTCGATGAGTGCTTCCTACATCCTAAGTTTGTTTGCAATCAATCAACCAATCATGTAAGCCCTCTGTGGAGGTAGGATATTGTGTATATCCATTTTATCTTAAGCCCTCTGTGGAGGTAGGGATGGTGTATTTCTCAAAGTAGATTGCATCATCCTATCATTTTCAAAAGTCCTTTGCAGAGGCGGGGAGCGGTTCTATGACTAACTCAACCCTTAAGTGTGTCTTTGGAGATTGTTGTGGTGAAGCCCAATCATCGGTGTGTGCCTGTAATGTGCCTAAGATGGTGTTGAGCCTAGAAATAGGAACACTCCATTGCTTGTCTACCATGTTTTCTCCATGTCTTCAAGTGTGTGTGTGTGTTTTGCATGCTTGCTTTGTTTGGTGTGTCTGTTGCCCCATATGCAGTCTAAAGACTAGCTCGATGAGTGCTTCCTATTTTTTTGGGAGGTTTTGCATGTCTTGCATGTGTGTTACCCCATATGCAGTCTAAAGACTAGCGCATCCTACATTATGGGAGGTTTGTTTACTTTCCAGTACTTGCATCTGCATTTCGTATATATATATAAAGAATCATGCCTGTCTTCCATGCACAAATGTGTCTTCTATGCATTTGTTGTCTTCTTCATGTTCTGCATGACTATAACTATCTTCTTTGTGTTTTGTGTGCCTGTTACTATTTTCTATGTGGTTGGCGTGTCTTCTCTGTGCTTGGTGTGTTTTCTTTGTTTGTGACCGTACTTTAATGCATGTATTGGCCTCACATTTATACATACATTAAAGTGGTGGCTAAATGTAATGTCAAAAAATGTCCCCTTGGGGGCTTTTTCCTCTTTACGTTTAGCTCCCGGGTCTTTAGTGTGCATTTAGGACATTTTACATCATATTTTAACATCCTGATGAGAAAACCCCTAAGTGTCTTGACAAATAGGGCCTAGGGGGTCTACTTGAGATAACCCTTGCCCAAAATAGGGGTGGAGGACTTGGGCTCCCATGCCCTACTCTTGCCCTATTTTGGGGTAGTCCCAATTTTTGAATGTTGGCCTATGACTATTATTTTCATCCTATGCCAACACGGTAAGTTTGAATTACTAAATTCTTGGCGGGAGTATTTGTAGTTGCATATAAAAGCATGTTTAGGCATTCATTTGTAAACTAGATTATGTTCATGTGATTTTGGCATCCTAAAGGTGATTCAAGGCTTTCATTGTGTTGCAAGAGTAGATTTGTGTGGTCTCTATGTTTGTATTTGCAGATTTGAGCATCCATTTCCTCATGGAATGAAGAGCATCTTCCTCCCATGAGATCTTCACTACAAGGTGACATTATATTGTGTTTGTGATCATTATTCATTTGGTTTTTGCCTTTGCCTCCCTAGGCATGCACTCTCTATCTAACAAAGGTGTCTGGAAGACTTAAGTGTCCTTCCGAGGCTTGACTAAGGCAATCTCCTAAACACCACAACCCCCTCCCAAAGTTTTATGATTACGGGTTACAGGTTGATGATGTAGACAAAGTGAAGTTGTAGGAGGACATGCTGGAGTGTCAGATTTCATATCAGTGAAAGAAACAACTACCTAGACTTTGGCGCCTGCTCATTAGTCCTTAAAGTTTCGTGACAGAAAAACCTTCGGTGCAACAGGAATGGGTTACAGATCTTGTCTGCAGATCCTAACAAAAACCAGGGCAATGGACTTGGGCGCCCGGTCTTCTGTCCCTGACTTTTCTGGCTCAGAACCCTGAAAATAGGTGAATAGTCATTTGTAATTTTACGGCTTTCTGTAGAGGCATTTTTTGTTATTCATCTGTTTACTACCGTATTTACATAATTAGGGTTCTCATGGATAATTAAGCATAAGAGAAGGAAAATTGATAATCAAATACCCTAATCCAAGTTTCCCTACATTTGTAAGTGACCAAGGACCTGATAGTGCTTTTCCACTCAATTCGAAGGTCCTTGAATGCAATGGTGAAAGGAGGATTTAAACACTAAACTAAACAAATCCAAATTTTCACTTAAATAGTATTTTTAGGTAATATAAGAATTTCCTTCAAGATATCTTGCATCCATATTTTCCTAATTTTCATATATGACATATTGATTCTTAAATAGAATTTGAGAGGGTCAAACTTCACTATCACATTTAATAATTATCTCAAGCTCTTCCTTAATTAATTTAATTATACTCAAATGGGGGTATTGTTTAAGTATGTGTATGCTATCCTTGAGCTTCCTAGATTACTTGTAGAAAGTGTTTGTCTTAATTCCTCATTTGTCTTCTATTGATTTTATATCTTTTAAAGATATTTTTTGTTCCTCTAGGATTTATTTCTTTCTTTCTAGGGTTTCTTCATTATTATATTTAATTGATAAATTTGAACCTTTGAGGATCACACCCATTTTAATTATCAAGAAAAAAATTATATAAAGAAGATATGCCTATTGTGAATGTCTAAAACTATGCCATTATACCCTAAAAATCAAATAAACAAAAAACTAGTCATGTAGATGTCAAGAAACTAATATATTACTTAAAGCAACAACCCAACCACTAGAACAACACCCAAAACATATCAGACTAGCTAAGGGAAATATCAACTAATGTATAAGACACCATTACACATATGTATAACAAACATACAATAACTAGATAGTTATACCAACTCAAACCATGACCATGGGAACATCTGACACTACAACAAAGAAATCAAGGCCGATTTCTATTGTTGGAGCTATCCATGCCAACCACCTCCTACAACATCATATGTATCTCTCAAATGATATGCCTCACAACAATATTCCTTAATAAGAAAAAAATGGCATCAGTAAAGTTTATAGGCTTTACAAGAATAAATGGGCATAGGTCCTTTTCATGGTTGAACAAATCCATATTGAAATCAGTCAGAAAACCTTTTACCACACCTACCATCATAGATATAAGGATGCAATTCACACCATTCAAAGAGGCAAAAATCTCTAGAGGAAAAAATCCACCCATATCCACATGCAATCTCCCAATCATACTCCACCAAAACTACATTCATTTTTTAATTTAAAATTAAAAAAATCTTTAATATACACATTTACATGAGCTCTAACCATATTAGCATCTCCTAGAAGGTTCATTGCACTAGATAAAATGATAGAAGTGAAGGTGTAGAATAGGTGATGCTGTGGAAACTCCATAAGGTCTTACAACCCCACCACACAAACTAGAGAATTCTTTTCACAAGTGGAGACCCAATGAGAAGACCTTCCTTAGTTTGTCTATTTCATATCTCCCTACATCATGCATGTCTCTAATTTCCATGGCAACAATAACACCTTACAATTGATATTCTAATTTATTTTGGACCTGTAACGAAATATCCAAGTTCTACCCCAAAATTTGTTTTCAAATAAAATGCATAACAACAAAGATCCAAAAATAGGCCAACCCAACCTATGGACATGACATACACTCAATGCTCAAGTTATGTGATAGATGACTTGGTGTCCTATCAAAAAGCCCCAAAAACCATATGCATGCACTATAAGCATTTATATATACTTCTTTGGTATAACTATATTGAAAGAATCCTTTCAATAATTGAAGATACCTCTAGAGATCATTTTTCCTTCAATCCATCATTATAAATGATTAAAAACTTACAACAAATGAAGATTAATAGAGATGACATACCATAAGTAGATTTTGTGTGAGAAGACATTTTGGCATCCAAAATTGTGTGAAAATATATCCACACATGGAGTGCCCTCCACAAAATCTCCAAAGTATACTCTCCTTAGTGATTCATTATGACTTTCCTCCAACTAGCTATTCATAATAAGACATTGTTGATCTTGCATGTGCATGTTAATTCAATTGCAACATATTTAGAATGTAAACAAATGATCTATCAATAATAGATTCAATAATTCTAATGTTTACAGGAATCAAACCTCTCCACAACATTAATTTTGATTTCATTATTATATCATGTGGACTATCAATCGCTAGGTTATCCAATCTATCTACCAACCCACTTGTCTCCCTATAACAATGTTTGCATTCAAAATTTAGAAAGTAGTCAAGGATTTCTGATACCGACTTATAGAATATTGTTTTGTTTCCATCTCCCAACATGTTTTGATTAGACCATATTAATTAGAATCATTGAGTCTCTCCAATACAAATCTTGGAATCTCTCAATTCTTTACCAATATAAGTCCTAGGGCTAATTTTGTCTTCTACCTTGTTATCAATCCCCAATTGTAGTTTTGATGAAGTAGACATAATTACCCTTCCTTCCAAATCCATTGTTACATAGTCAATACAAGAAGTACCAAGATTGTCACATGAAGCTCCATGAAAGCTTAATTTCACCATGCCTTTACTTAGAGGAATCTATTTAACTTTATTTTGATCAACCTAGATAATTTTATCTTTTAGAACCTCATGAATAGGGGTGGCTTCATGAGCCTTCATTTTTAATAGTTCAATATTTCCATAAAAAATCATTATTCATTTGGGAACATTGTGTAACACTTACCTTTATAGTTTCAAAATTACATTTTCCAACTTGGATATAACATGCTCAAAAGAGGATTATTTTTCTCTGGAAGATTTTGTTGTTTCTATCATGCCAAACATATGCCAAATAAATAGCAATGGTGCAATGCACCAAATGTTACTAAAAGTTGCATTTTTATATAAAGTCAACCAATAGTTGAGGTAGGGTTTACAAAAGAGCTATACTCCATTCCAATCTTGCACAGAGCCACTATAAACATTTGTATGAAAAGGGAGAATGAAGGAAGAGGTGATCCAAACTTTTATTTCTTACTCCACACAATATAGAGCTAAAGTTCCTTGTAAGGTTGAATTGGATCAATAAAACACCTATTAAGACCTTACTATGAAGCACCACCCAATAAAAAGTGTTAGCCTTTGATATAGAGTCACATAGCAAAAGCTTATAAACAGGATGAAAAACTCATTAAACCCACTAAATAGCTAAAATCCTGACATACAGCATGTATGTCTAAAACCTATCAGTAGCATCATATTCGGCGAACTCAATTATCCTCCTGATGATCACTATTCACCTTACCGCCTAACTCTATCTACAGCATCATGATATTTGGCTTCTATCAACAACATCATGATATTCGGCTTCAACATGATATAAATTATCAAGTTACATTGACACATCCTGATGACGATACTCAACTTTATACACACGACGAATATTCCATCAAATATTCCTTCCGTCGGCGAACACTTCGCACCGATCAACTTGATATCCTGCGCCTATGCCAAATACTTGTCGTCGGCAGAATAAACCTTTTATCAGGTGATATTTGTAAATGTCCTAATGACGATGATGTCACATGCACCTAATGTCGATGTCACCCAGATGTAAGACTCACTTACATACTCTGCAGCATGATATGAATTGTCAGGTTATATTCTAATATCCTGATGATGATCTATGTGATCCTCGGCTACCCGATGCTCAAACAAAAGATGATCTACCTCCTTTCTTTAGCAAAGGTGACTTTGACTCACCGTTGACCCGTTTACTTGTACCTATGCCTGCATGCATGCTCCAGCATACAACAGCGATATATGGATGATGGATACACACAAAATGATGATCCTGACAATGATATACATAGGAAATAAACATCCAACCTATATCATCCTGATGCACTTAGAACATGCATTTTCCCTAAGTTTCAAGACCTGATCCAGATAGCGATATGTGCACAGATGCAAGTGTGATTTACATAGTCTATAGTGTCGCATGCAGATGCTGTATATCCGTCGAATGCATAAAATTCCCAGATCTTCACAACTTCACAAAGAAAACATGACAATCGAGTCAGATCATCATCTGAGCGATTCACACTTAGAAATTTATCCTCCTAACCCTAGCACATGAGGATGCTAGGATAATTCATAGCATGCTACAAACTGATCCCACAAACATGAAATGCATAAATAGAAAAATAAAGATGCAAACTAAACTAATGTACATGTCCTTTCCACCGATTCAGAGAATCAACCGGTGGAAGGGTTGAATGAATCCATTCACCTGTAACCAAAAAGAATCAATATATAGATAGCTTGTGAACCAGACCAATGAAATCAATGGGATCCTCTTATTTTCAATAACAGAGATGCATACAAGTTCCACAGTCTCACTGTATCACAATTGTCTATAATTCTGCAATGCTAAAACCTCACCAAACGATCAATTCTCCACTGTCTAGTCTACTCTCTATATCTACTCTCTCTAAAACAAACTGATCTAGAGCATAAATAGTAATCCTTCGCAAGTGCTACCAACTTGATTCCTAGCAGCTGGGAGGAGACAACTAAGACAGCTGGCATAACAAACTCCTAACTACCTACACATTCTCCTAGGTTGATCTAATACATATGCATTGGTCCAATGGACCTTATTACATCATGAAGTCAAACATACTAAAAATAGACTTATGTCCTGACATGCTAAAAATAGACTTTTGTCCTGTTTTGTAGGGGTGCTCCTGCACCATACTCCCCAGAAGAAGAAATCTCAAGTCCACTTGAGATGAGAGTATGTAGATCTACACCATGTTTTTGGATCCGCTCTTCAGTCATCCACACTGCTTCTGAATTAGGTTTTCCCTGCCAAGACACTAAATACTCCAAATATTGTTTGTTCTAGGTCTTCTTGATCACTCGTGTGTCCAAAACCTTCTGCAACTATGGTGGATCATGCTTTGGAATGTCATCAGTTGCTACATCCTGTAGGAGTTCATGTTCATCATCTGGATTATGCTTGTATGGGGTTAAATCACATACATTGAATATAGGTGATAAACCAAGATTTGGAGGGAGTTGTATCTCATAAGCATTCTGTCCATGCTTGCTCAAAATCTGACATGGTCCAATCTTCCTCTGCATGAGTTTAGTATATTTGCCCTTAGGAAGTCTTTCCTTCTTCAAATGAACCCATACCAAATCTCCAACATCAAACTGTACATCCTTCTTTTTATCAGCATATTCTTTATACTTCAAGGTGGTTTGTTGTAGTTGGGTCTTTACTTGATCATGAACCTCTTTTATAGCTTCTACAAAAGTTTCTCTTTCTACACTAATAAGGTCTTCTGTAGGTAGATCTCTTAATTCCAAAATTCCTCTTGGATGCATACCATACACTATCTGAAAAGGTGATTTCCCTGTACTCCTATTGACAGTATCATTATAGGAAAATTCAGCCTGAGAGAGAATATTATCCCACTTTTCTCCATGTTGTTTTGTCAAACATCTGAGCAAATTCCCTAAGGAATGATTAACTACTTCAGTCTGTCCATCCATTTGAGGATGATATGCAGATGAAAAAGACAAATTTGTTCCAAGTTTCTTCCAAAGAGTTCTCTAGAAGTGACCAATAAACTTCACATCCCTATCTGACACTATGCTCAATGGCAATCCATGTATTCTAACAATTTCCTTGAAAAACAAATCTGCAATGTATGAAGCATCAGTAGTGGTTTTGCATGGCAAGAAATGTGCCATTTTGCTGAATCTGTCCACTACAACAAAAACACTGTCAAATCCTTTCCTTGTCCTTGGTAAACCTAAGACAAAATCCATACTTATGCTTTCCCATGGTCTGGAAGGAATGGGTAAAGACTGATATAAACCTACATTAGTTGATCTCCCTTTTGCTTTCTGACATATCACACATGTCTCTACAAACTTTCGGACATCTGATTGTAACTTAGGCCAAAAATAATGTCTTCTAACAAGATCAAGAGTCTTATCCAAACCAAAATGACTTGCCATAGCTCCATAATGTTTCTCTTTAATGATGTTCAACCTCATAGAACACCTTGGAATACACAATTGTCCACCTTTGAACAACAATCCATCCTGGATCAGAAATTCAGAGAATTCAGCATGATATTTTTTGCCAAAAGAAGTACATACCTGATATATCTCTCCAAAATCTTCATCAGTATCATACATGGTCTTCAATGAATCAATGCCAACACTCTCCAACTGAATCTGGTTGACTGTTAGAGCTCTCCTACTCAAGGCATCTGCTACCTTATTCTTGACTCCTTTCTTATGCTTTAATGTAAAAGTAAAAGCTTGTAAGGTTTCTACCCATTTCATGTGTCTGTGGTTCAGCTTTTCCTGGCTGTTTATGAAACTCAGAGCCTGATTATCTGTGAATACTATGAATTCTTTTGGCATCAAGTAATGCCTCCATTTCTTGAGTGATTGGACTAAAGCATACATTTCTAAATCATATGATGAATACCTCTTTTTAGCATCATTGAGCTTCTCACTGAAAAATGCAATTGGTCTACCTTCTTGGCTGAGTACTGCTCCAATGGCCATGTGACTGACATCACATTCCACCTAAAAGATTTTGTTAAAGTTTGGAAGTGCAAGGACTAGCTGCTGTGCCACCTTCTTCTTCAATGTTTCAAAAGAAACATCTACTTTCTTAGTCCAAACAAATCTGCACTTCTGTCCTCCTTTTATAGTATCAAGCATGGGTGCACAAATATGACTAAACCCTCTTATAACTAACCCATGGAAACTTCTGACATCATTCATAGTCCTTGGAGTTGGCCAAGACAATATGGCACTTACCTTCTTCTTATCCATTTGCAGTTTTCCTTGTGAAATGACAAAACCCAAATATGTGATCTCCTCTTGCATGAACAAACACTTGTCCAAATTTATCATCAGCTGCTCTTCATGTAACCTCTTGAGAACCAAATCTATATGTCTGAGATGTTCTTCTTTTGTGTTGCTGAAAATCAGAATGTCATCTAGATATACTATGACAAACTTACCCATGAATTCTCTCAAAACCTCATTCATCAACCTCATAAAAGTACTAGGTGCATTAGACAAACCAAATGGCATAACTTTCCACTCATACAACCCTTCATTGGTTTTGAATGCTGTTTTCCATTCATCTCCTGGCCTAATCCTAATCTGATGATACCCACTCTTCAAATTTATTTTTGTAAAATACTTAGCACCTCCCAAACAGTCAAGTAAATCCTCTAGCCTAGGGATTGGAAACCTATACCTGATTGTGATCTTATTAATAGCTCTGGAATCTATGCATAGCCTCCAAGTGCCTTCTTTCTTTGGTTCTAGTACAACTGGTACTGCACATGGACTTAAACTTTTACCAATCAGACCTGTGTCCAACAATTCCTTAATTTGTCTGGCTACTTCTACATTCTGGTCTGGAGTTAGCTTATATGCTGCCTTGTTTGGAAGTGTCTATCCTGGAATTAGATCTATGTAATGGCTGATATCCCTTATAGGTGGTAGGGATCTTGGCATTCCATCAGAGATGATACCTTTATACTTATCCAATAGCTCTTGGATAGCTGGGTCTATGAACGTCAGCTTCTTCTCTTTCCTGACTTCTTGCTGCTGTTCTTTATTCACTGTCATACATGGAATTAGGGCATATGCAACTACACCTTCTACTGCTACTTCTTTCATGAACTGTTTCCCTTCCATCAGCATTACCTTCACCTCTTTTCCTTTGGATTTCTCCTCCTTCTCTGTTAATGGTAGTAACTCTATCACCTTACCATCCTTGGTGATTGTATAGGTATTTCTAACACCATCATGGCATGCCTTCAAGTCATACTGCCATGGTCTACCAAACAAAAGATTGCAAGCATCCATCTTGGTAATGTCAAACAACAACCTATCTTTATATGCTCCAACCTAAAATTCTACCCAAGCCTGTTCTTCTACCACTGTTTGCTGACTTTGGGTAAGCCGTGAGACCTTATATGGGGATGGGTGAGGCAATCTCCTAAGCTTAAGCTTTGTCACCATTTCATCAGATACAAAATTTTTAGTAGAACTAGAATCAATTAGAACTTTACATGCCTTACCTCCTGCTTTGCAAATGGTTCTGAAAAGAGACTTTCTTTGAGGGGGTTCTTTGTTAGGTACCTTCATGGTAGTCATTGTTCTTCTCATCATCAGAGATTCTCCACTCTCTGGATATCCATAATTATCAGGAGCATTCACACTTTGAAAAGCATTAGAGCCTGTTGTACTTTGACTATTAGGTTCTTGGATCAGATTTGTTCTCCTTTCTCTTGTTGAGCTTGTGGCCTTTTCTAGACATCTGCTGGCTATATGGCCTTCTTTGTTACAGTTATAACATCTAATGGATCCTCTGCCTTGGGATCTTCCTCTGAAAGGTCTTCTACCTCTGAGGTTTCCTTGCTGACTGTAACTTTCTCTCTGGTTCTAACTGTTATTTCCCTTGCTATTGTCATGACTGGATTCTCCCTGATATCCATGTCCATGTCCTCTATCTCTGAAAGGACCTCTTCCACCTCTTTGCTATTTTCCTCTTCCTCTATTGTTATGTTCTTGTCTTCTTTTTAACTTCTCTTCCACTTTCAATGCCAACTGAAAACATTTCTGAACTGTATCTGGATTATGCAGATTCAAATCTTCCTAAATGTTGAACCTCAATCCATTAAGGTATCTAGCTACCTTTTCTTCCTCACTTTCTTTTACCTTTGTCTTCACACAAAGTTTCATGAATTCCTCTGTATATGAGCTAACATCTAGCTCCTTCTACTTTAGGTTTTGCTTCCTCTTGTGTAATTGGATACTGTAATCCAATGGAACATAGGCTTCCTTTACTAATGCCATCATCTTCCTCCATGTAGTGACTCTACACTTTCCTTCCTATACTCTGTCATGAATCTTGGACAAAATTCCACCATTTCAATGCAGCTTCTTTCATCTTTGATTGGGCTATCTTCACCCTTTGCTGTTCTGGTATCTCCTCTATTTCAAAGAAATTATTCAAGGAGTCTATCCACTCCATCACTAAATCAGGTTCCATCTTTCCTGTAAACACTGGCAAATCCAGTTTCATATCCATGGTTCTCCTCTCCATGGCTTTGAGGGTGTTCAACAGTGGCCTCTGGTCTACAGGAATGACCTCCTCGTTCCACCTAGGGATCTCTTCTTCTTCCCTATCTTCTTCTCTACCAGAACCTACTCTGTCCCTCAACTTCTCTAATTCATCCTTCAATTCCTGATACTGAGCCTTCATGGCCTTGCTCTCAGCAATTTGCTTCTTTACCAGAACTGCCAACTCAGTGTTGGTCATCCTTGCCAGAATCTCTGATGTTCCTTCTTCATCCGACATCTTGCTATCTTCTTATCTTTTCTAGAAGATCCTTCCTTTGCTCTGATACCACTATGATGCAGAGTCACATAGCAAAAGCTTATAAACAGGATGAAAAACCCATTAAACCCACTAAATAGCTAAAATCCTGACATACAGCATGTATGTCTAAAACCTGTCAGCAACATCATATTCGGCGAACTCAATTATCCTCCTGACGATCACTATTCACCTTACCGCCTAACTCTATTTGCAGCATCATGATATTTGGCTTCAGCAGGATATAAATTATCGAGTTACATTGACACATCCTAATGACGATACTCAACTTTATACACATGACGAATATTCCATCGAATATTCCTTCCATCGGCGAACACTTCGCACCGATCAACCTGATATCCTATGCCTATGCCAAATACTTGTCGTCGGCAAGATAAACCTTTTATCGTGTGATAGTTACAAATGTCCTGATGATGATGACGTCACATGCACCTGATGTCGATGTCACCCAGATGTAAGACTCACTTACATACTCTGCAGCATGATATGAATTGTCAGGTTATATTCTAATATCCTGATGATGATCTATGTGAGCCTCAGCTACCTGATGCTCAAACAAAAGATGATCTACCTCCTTTCTTTAGCAAAGGTGACTTTGACTCACCGTTGACCCGTTTACTTGTACGTACGCCTGCATGAATGCTCCAGCATACAACAGTGATATGCAGATGATGGATACACACAAAATGATGATCCTGATGATGATATACACAGGAAATATACATCCAACCTATATCATACTGATGCACTCAAAACATGCATTTTCCCTAAGTTTCAAGACCTGATCTAGATAGTGATATGTGCACAGATGCAGGTGCAATTTACACAGTCTGTAGTGTCACATGCAGATGCTGTATATCCATCGAATGCATAAAATTCCCAGATCTTCACAACTCCACAAAGAAAAAATGACGATCGGGTCAGATCATCACCTGAGCGATTCACACTTAGAAATTTATCCTCCTAACCCTAGCACATGAGGATGCTAGGATAATTCATAGCATGCTACAAACTGATCCCACAAACATGAAATGCATAAACAGAAAAATAAAGATGCAAACTAAACTAATGTACATGTCCTTTCCACCGATTCAGAGAATCAACCACTGGAAGGGTTGAATGAATCCATTCACCTATAACCAAAAAGAATCAATATACAGATAGCTTGTGAACTAGACTAATGAAATCAATGGGATCCTCTTATTTTCAATAACAGAGATGCATACAAGTTCCACAGTCTCACTATATCACAATTGTCTCTGATTCTGCAATGCTAACCTCACCAAACTATCAATTCTCCACTGTCTAGTCTACTCTCCATATCTACTCTCTCTAAAACAAACTGATCTAGGGCATAAATCGTAATCCTTCACAAGTACTACCAACTTGATTCCCAGTGGCTGGGAGCTTCCAAGCGGCTGGGAGGAGACAACTAAGACAGTTGGCATAACAAACTCCTAACTACCTGCACATTCTCCTAGGTTGATCTAATACATACGCATTGGTCCAATGGACCTTATTACATCATGAAGTCAAACATACTAAAAATAGACTTATGTCCTGACATGCTAAAAATAGACTTCTGTCCTGTTTTGTAGGGGTGCTCCTGCACCAACCTTAGGAAGACATGTTTTGTTCTTGCACAATATAGTAGGCCATTCCTTATTTATTTATTGTGCAATTTGAGACAAATACCCATTTTTTACATAATAATCATCACATTTTAAATTAATATACCTTAACCCATCACTTATTTTATAAAGGAAGATCTTCCTTCAATCTAATTCTTTTCTAAGAATCAACTTCTACACAATAAAAAATGGATAATCTATAAAATCATTCAAACACACTATGGTAATACCATTATCTTTAGAGACAACAAAGTAGTCCTTAACTTACTTCCCCCAAGGCTCCAAGAGAAATGATCTAGCTTATAAAAAATCTAATTTAGTATAGGGCTTGTGTACAAAGATGGGGGACCAAAAGGTGGTCAAAAAACTTTTTTCGTCCAAATAGGTTATAACATGATTGCACAATTAAACTTGGAATTGACTAGCCTAAGGATTGATCATTACCAAGCCAAAACATGATAGTGTTTTAAGAAAATAAAAGAATAAGAAAAAGCAATGAGCTCATTTCTCCCAATTGTCTTCAAAATGAAACAATAATGGGGTGCCCTATTATTTTTAATGATACTCTATTACAAGTTCATCCTTAATGGTATTCTAAATTATTTTGATATGTGTGATTTCTAGGGTAGAAGCAAAGGCTCTACATAGGATAGGAAGGGGGCATGCCATGACCAAGATTGCCCAATGACACCCCTATCCAAGCCATCTATTCAACATGTCACAATTCCTTCCACTACGAAGGAAAGTGTTGAGGTGGAGACCCTACAATCTATTAGTTCCCTCACATAAACCTTATTATAACATACTAGACATCTTTCACAAGGTGATGAGTCTCCTAGGTGTTGATGGTAACCACACATTTGTCATTCTTATGGATCTACTTGTGACTATGGGTCAGAGGATGTTGATGATACACATGTTGGAGGGGATACTCAACAACTTGAAGAGGTTAATCATTTTGACTAGATGTTGTTGCAAGTATGGGCCTAACTGGTGTTGTCATTGATGTCAACATACTCCTATTGCATTGATGACAAGGATTGGCTGAGTTGTATGTTGAGGATATTGAGAAAATTAGTCCTATTAGAAACATAGAAGAACAATGAAGAAAGTGAAGTAAAGATCCTAGCTAAGATGAAGATTAGAGGATGTGCATCAAATGGTTTGTAGATATGTGTCCAAAGGTGATCCAGTAAAGATTTGAGAGGTCCGCATGAAGATTTGAAGAAGTTGTGGCTATATGAGTAAAACTAGTTTTGACAGATGTTCAGAGGTGATAGAGTGACACAAATAGGTCCGGTGAGATCCAGAAATGCAATATCTTGTTTTGCAGATTTGGTGGAGTGTTTAGGAAGTCAATGTGAATTGACAACTCAATTGGTTCATGGTCTAGAGGTTCGCAATGCATCTATTCCAATATGATAGTGATGATAGACTGTGTTCTTGATGTTTTGGATGAAGGAGAGAATGATTTCAGTAAGCAGAAGTAGTGTGGATGTTCTTGGTGATTCAGGTAAGATTGTGGGGGTCTCTGGATTGTGTCTAGTTTGTGTTGGTGGTCCGCATTCAAGATTGAACTCGTAATTGAAGAATTACTTCCGGATGATGATGTTCTTCCTAAACTTGGTCGATCGGATAAGTTACACATCCTACAAATGATCTTGAAGATGTTCTATGAAGCATGGAGTATTCCTCAAAGAAGATTGAAGTCTCAAATCTGTGTGGCTGACAGTGTGATGATCCGCATGAAGTCTTACAAGGTTAATTAAGTGGCATCTTAATTAACTTAAGTCTAGGTTAATTAGATAATCAGGATTTGTAATTAGTCAAGTTGTATTTGTGTATTTGCTCTATAAAGTATGCCGACTTGGATGATTATCCCAAAGTCATTGTCTTGTATAAATAAGAGTTGTGAAGTCATTTCAAATGTATCTTGGCAGAGATGAGAGTGTGGTAGAGAGGAGGAAAGAAAAAGGCAGAGCAGAAGTATTGGGCTTAAATGGAACTAACTCCAGCATGGTGAAGATGCTATTCTTCAGTTCAATTATGTAATATTTATCATTCTATAGATAGTGTGTCTCTTGTAGGTAGTGGGCCTCTTCTGAGCAGTGTGCTTGGGCAGTGAGCCCTAATTGGCATGTGCCATTTTGTTCTTCTTATTCTTTTAATAGAGAATACAATCTTGGGTTAGTCACCCCATGGTTTTTCCCTTAACCAGGTTTTCCACGTTAAAATCTTGGTGTCATATGTGTTAATGTGTTTCTGCTCTTGAATTATTGCATTATGTTTCCATGATTGATTTATTATTATGCTACTGAATTATAAGGAGGATTTAAGTGGTTAATAAGAGAAAGTTTTGGGACAACTAATTCACCCCCCCTCTTAGTTGTCTGTCTTGAAACAAACAATTGGTATCAGAGCTAAGTTCCTCTAAAAGAGCTTAACATCTTGAAGAGATCTTGGATGTCTTCCTACAAGAAGGATAGTCTGATGTTTGATAGAACTAATTTCACTCTTTGGAAAAGCTGCATGGAATGTCACTTGCAATGTATGGGAATGCAATATTGGATCATGGCTTCAAATAAGTATGTTCCTCCATAGAATGGTCCAAGAATCGTAGATGAAATCAGAGATGCTAAAAACAATCTTTGGGCTAAAGAAGCTCTACTAAGGGCCTTATCTGATTCAGAGCTGACAAATGTTATAGATCTAAAAACTGCATATGAGATTTGAGAAAAACTAGAACTTCTGCATGAAGGAGACAAGTATGTTAAATGTGCCAAGCTACAGAGTCTGAAAGGAAAATTTGAAAACCTGAAGATGAGTGAAGATGAAAATATCACTATATTTATGCCAAAAGTAGATGAGCTTGTTTGTGGCATTAGGTGTGCTGGTGGAATCTTGGATGAAGATGAGATTGTAGCCAAAGTTCTCATATCTCTAACTCCTTACAAATACAAGGTAGATACTATTGAAGAATTCAGATCTTTTTCAAATGTCACAAGAGATCAATTGGATGGAAAATTAGTTGCATTTGAATTGGCCGAGTTTGGAGATGCACCCCCCAAGACTGAATCTGCATTCAAAGCTAGTGCATCTGTAAGAGGCAAACAAAAGTTTGATCCAGGAGAGACCTCCTCAAAGAAACTTTCTTGGTATGAAAAAGCAAGAAAAGAACTGGAAGGAGATGAAGCAGAAGCTTCTCAACTTGAAGCCCTTATTGCAAAAAGACTGCCAAGAGGATCTGGTAAGTATGAAGGAAAATTGCCCTTCAAATGTTTCAACTGCAATAAGATTGGTCGTTTTGCCTCAAGGTGTCTGGAAAGATTTTCAAGGGAAAATCCTAACAGATCAAGATTCCAAAAGAAATGTTACTATGTTCATGAAGATGATGATGATGAAGGAGTAACAGATGATGAATCAGAGACAGGAAACAAATCTGGAAGTGACTGGGTGTTTATTGCCATAAAGGAAGAAGATCCAATGCCTTCTAAATCTATCAATCACAAAATGGTAGAAAGAGCTCTTGTTGCTCAAGTTGAAGAAAAGGATGATTGGGTCATTGATAGTGGATGCTCCGACCATATGACAGGTGACAAAAATAAGTTCATAGATTTGGAAAGATATGAAGGAGGAGTGGTAAAATTTGGTGATAATTCTGCTGGCAGAATCAGAGGTAGAGGAACTATTTCTTTTGATGGAAAGAATAAAACCAATAATGTACTATATGTTAAAGGTCTAAAGCACAATCTTCTCAATGTTGGACAATTGGTGGACAAAGGCTATGATCTCTGATTCAAAAATGGAAAATGTAAGATCTTTGAAAGTTTTGGAACAAAGATTGCATCCGATACTCAAACAAAAGGTAACATCTTCCACTTGGTAGGTACTAGCAAAAGTTGTTTATTTGTTCAAATTGATCAGAGTTGGTTGTGGCATAGGAGAATGTGTCATGTGAATTTTGATAATATCATCAAGATAAGCAACACTCAGGCTATAAGAGATCTTCCAAGGCTGGTGAAACCTACAAACAGTTTGTACAAAGAATGTTAGTTGGGTAACCAGAGTAGAGTCACATTTAAAAGTAAGGAACAATCTTCTACTGGATTATTGGACTTAGTAAATACTGATCTATGTGGTCCAGCAAGAATTAGGAGTTTGCAAGGTGATAGATACTTCATGTTATTAATTGATGACCACTCCCAGATGATGTGGCTGATTTTTCTAAAAGAGAAATCTGAGGCTCTTGAGAAATTCAAAATATTCAAAGCTATGGTAGAGAATGAAACCAAATTAAACATAAAATGTCTTAGGTCTGATAGAGGTGGAGAATTCACATCCAAAGAGTTCATAGAATTCTGTGAGAAACATGGGATAAAAAGACAGTTGTCTGCTCCTAGGACTCCACAGTAGAATGGAATAGTGGAGAGAAAGAACCATACCATCTAGGAAGCATCTAGAACCATCATGATGGAAGAAAATGTTCCTCAAATCTACTGGAGAGAAGCTGTAAGCACTGCTGTCTATACTTTGAATCATGTACAAATCAGAAGCAATACTGGTAAGACCCCTTATGAACTCTGGTTTGGCATCACTCCCATTGTGAAGTATTTCAGAGTCTTTGGTAGCAAATGTTACATTAAAAGAGATGAAGATCTTGGAAAATTTGATGCTAGAAGTAATGAAGGAATATTCTTGGGTTATTCTACTCAAAGAAAAGCATACTAGTGCTATAACGAGAGATTGAGAAAGATTATAGAAAGTACAAATGTGAAGGTTGATGAAGGTATTGAAAAACCCTCAAGGTTTTATGATTATGATGAAGATGATCAGAATGATGTTTTGGTCCAAGAAGTCCAAGCCCCTTCTAAAATTCAGAGCCAGACTGATCCAGAGAATCAGGAAGAAGAGATAAGTTTGGATAAACCTGTTCAAGAAATAGAAGTGCAAGAAATTCCCAAAATTCCTAGGTATGTAAGACTGAATCACTCTGAAGATCAGATCATAGGTGATAAAAGCAAAGGTGTCCAAACAAGAAGAAAGATTGCTCAAGACTCAGAAAAGTATTATCTAATTTCAAAGATTGAACCAAAGACAGTGAGTGAAGCATGAAGTGATGAAAGCTGGACTAAAGCAATGAAGGAGGAGCTGATGCAAATTGAGAAAAATCACACTTGGGATCTTGTTCCCAGACCTAGAAACAAGAATGTGATTGGAACCAAATGGGTCTTCCTGAATAAACTGAATGAAGATGGTGAAGTAGTCAGAAACAAAGCCAGATTGGTCTGCAAGGGTTATTCTCAAGTAGAAGGAGTTGATTTTGAAGAAACTTTTGTTCCAATGGCAAGAATTGAAGCAGTCAGATTATTTCTTGCCTTTGCTTCCTTCAAGGACTTCAAAGTATATCAGATGGATGTCAAGTCTGTCTTCCTAAATGGTGACTTGGAAGAAGTATATATTGAGCAACCAAATGGATTTCAATTATCTGATCGTGGTGATATGGTTTGCAAGTTGAAGAAAGCACTATATAGACTCAAACAAGCCCCAAGAGCCTGGTATGAAAGATTGGATAAGCATATGTTGAAGATTGGTTTCAGCAAAGGTACTGCTAACAGTAACTTGTACTTCAAACTTGATCATGAAAATATCTTGATCATTGAATTATTTGTTGATGATATCATTTTTGGAGGAAGAGATAGTATGTGCAAAACTTTTGCAAATCAAATGAAAAGTGAATTTGAGATGTCTATGTTTGGGGAAATGAATTTCTTCTTGGGTCTGCAAATCATTCAAACAAAGAAAGGAATCCTCATTTCATAGACCAAATATGTGAAATAATTGTTGAAGAAATTTGGGATGGAAGACTTAAAACCAATGAGTACTCCCATGGCAACTGGATGTAAATTGAACAAAGATGATGACTCTCCTAAGGCTGATCAGAAAAAGTACAAGTCAATGATTGGAGGACTATTGTATCTTACTCAAACTAGACCTGACATTATGAATGTTGTTGGTCTTGTTGCTAGATTCCAAGCTGATCCTAGAGAATCTCATGTCATGGCAATTAAGAGGATTCTTAGATATCTAAATGGGACAGTTGAGTATGGTTTATGGTATCCTAGAGATCATGATTTCTCTCTTCGTGTATATGCAGATGTGGATTGGGCCGGAGATGTGGATGACCGGAAGAGTACCAGTGGTGGAGCATTCTTTTTAGGCAAAAGATTGGTTTCTTGGCTGAGCAAGAAATAAAAGACAATATCTCTATCCACTAGAGAAGTAAAATATATTGCAGCAGCAGGTAGTTGCACTCAAGTATTGTGGATGAAGAAAATACTAAGAGACATCAGAGTGGAGTATAAGGAACCTATCACAATCTTCTGTGATAATTCAAGTGCAATAAATATATCAAAAAATCTAGTGTTACATTCAAAGACAAAACATATATCCATCAAGTTTCACTTTTTGAGAGAGCAAGTGAACAAGAATGAAGTTAGATTGGAGTTTGTGCCCTCCAAGGATCAAATTGTAGACATTTTTACTAAACCTCTACCTAAGGACTCTTTTGAGTATATCAGGGAGAAGTTAGGGGTTATTACCCCTCCAGTTCTAAATTAAGGTGCACTGATGTGCATTAGTCCGGTGGATCTCACTATCATATCTTGTGGTCTAGATTGATAATGGGAAGCTGCTACTTAGGGGGAGCAGTTGCTGTGATTCTGAGTGATGCAAGGACATGCCCTTTGCCATTGATGTCAAAGGGGGAGAGAAGACATGTGAAAAACAAAAAGTGGTTGCTGATCAAAGGGGGAGTAGTAAAGGAAGAGAAGACATGTGAATGGTTGTTGTTGATAGGGGGAGTTAAGTTAGTCAGTGAGGAGAAGTTCTTGTCTTGATGGTTAAAACAGTTTTTCACATCATATGTTGCCATCAATGACAAAGGAGGAGATTGTTGCAAGTATGGGCCTAACCAGTGTTGTCATTGATGTCAACATACTCATGTTGCATTGATGACAAGGATTGGATGAGTTGTATGCTAAGGATATTGAGAAAATTAGTCCTATCAGAAACAAAGAAGAACAGTGAAGACAGTGAAGTAAAGATACCAGCTAAGATAAAGATCAGAGGATGCGCATCAAAAGGTTTGTAGACATGTGTCCAAAGGTGATCCAATAAAGATTTGAGAGGCCCGCATGAAGATTTGAAGAAGTTATGGCTATATGAGTAAAACCAGTTCTGGAAGATGTTCAGAGGTGACAGAGTGACACAAATAGGTCCGGTGAGATCTGGAAATGTAATATCTTGCTCTACGGATTTGGTGGAGTGTTTAGGAAGTCAATGTGAATTGAAAACTCAATTGGTTCATGGTTTGGAGGTCTGCAAAGCATCTATTCCAATATGACAGTGATGACAGACTGTGTTCTTGAGGTTCTGGATGAAGGAGAGAATGATTTCAATAATCAGAAGTAGTGTGGATGTTCTTGGTGATTCAGGCAAGCTTGTGGGGGTCTCTAGATTGTGTCTAGTTTGTGTTGGTGGTTCACATTGAAGACTGAGCTTGTAATTGAAGAATTACTTCCAGATGATGATGTTCTTCCTAAACTTGGCTGACCGGATAAGTTACACATCCTACGGATGATCTTGAAGATGTTCTGCGAAGCATGGAATGTTCCTCAAAGAAGATTGAAGTCTCATATCTGTGTGGCTGATAGTGTGATGATCCGCATGAAGTCTTTTGTAATTAGTCAAGTTGTATTTGTGTCTTTTCTCTGTAAAGTATGCCGACTTGGATGATTATCCCAAAGTCAATGTCTTGTATAAATAAGAGTTGTGAAGTCATTTCAAATGTATCTTGGTGGAGATGAGAGTGTGGTAGAGAGGAGGAAAGAGAAAGGCAGAGCAGAAGTATTGGGCTTAAATGGAACTGACTCCAGTATGGTGAAGATGCTATTCTTCAGTTCAAGTATGTAATATTTATCATTTTGTAGATAATGTGTCTCTTGTAGGCAGTGGGCCTCTTATGAGCAGTGTGCTCGGGCAGTGAGCCCTAATTGGCATGTTCCATTCTATTCTTCTTATTCTTTTAATAGAGAATACAATCTTGGGTTAGTCACCCCGTGGTTTTTCCCTTAACTGGGTTTTCCACGTTAAAATCTTGGTGTCATATGTGTTAATGTGTTTCTACTCTTAAATTATTGCATTATGTTTCCATGATTGATTTATTATTATGCTGCTGAATTACAAGAAGGATTTAAGTGGTTAATAAGAGAAAGTTTTGGGACAACTGATTCACCCCCCTCTCAATTGTCTATCTTGAAACTAACAGATGCTTCCCAAGAAACATATATGTTATTTCAATTAGAGTATGCTACATAAGGTGAGCAGTATGCTACACAGGCTAGGAGTAGGATACATCCATATTAGTGTAACATCATAAATTGTGCTTGCTCACAATTTCACATTATTTTGACACTCTCTTTAGTTTCCATGCCTTAGTGTGTTTTTAGGATCATTTCTAGCCTTGGCCTTACACTCAACCCATGAGATGTACTTTTGTGTTTCTTTAACCCTTTGTGCCCATCATACTCAAGAACCATAAAAATGCCATTATCCTAGCTTTTTCCCAAGTTGGTTAGACATTTTAAGAACTAAAATTGTCAAGACTCTAGTGCTTAGCATAGATGTTTGCGCCATGCACAGATGTCCTAAAAACCTCTTTCAGTCTTACAATCACTTTTGGAAGTTATCTTTTCATAGACTATAGCATGGCGCATAGACATCTGTGCCATGTACCATCCTCCTGGGGAGCAAAAATCTTATCATGAGTATCAATTTTATGAGGTGGAGAGGTAGGTTTTTCTATGACTAAAGAAATAATGTTTCCAAAAGAAGAATGGATTGGATTTAAAACATGAGGGAGAAGTGGTTTTTTCACTAGAGCTTATGATGGAGCTACTAGGACATAAGTGGAAATAGGAATCTGGAGGGGGAAGACAAATGCTTGACCTTGATCTCACTCTTGTGAAGTGGGAACTTGGGAAACTAGAGCACATGCAACCTCCCAACCATCCTTAGAAGTTTCTCCACCCTTAAATGTGCACTTTGGATACCTTGTCAAGATGGGCTCTTCCTCTGGCATTTGTTCTTCCTCATCTAACAGACTCAAATTTTGTGACTCGACCTCTAATAATTTCCTCTTATTTTCCTTTTACTTCTTTGGCTCTTTTGCTTTCTTAACACCTTGGTCACCTTTAGATGTTTGACCTTTCCTTGTAACCTTCTTACCATGAACATTCAATTCTTTTACTTTTTCTTCAAGACACTTGAAGATATAGTCAATTACTACCTACTAAGGTCACCCAATGAAGATTCTTCTTCTTTAGTCTAATCCATAGTAGAAATAGGAAAATCATAAATACCTATCCTATCATAAACTTTACCTAAGATCTTGTCATCATTTGAAATTTCATCTAGCACACATGTGCTATCCTAAACTCTTTTATCTAAAAGGTAGTTAACCTAGAGAATTTCATCCTTCTTATAGTATGCTCATCATCATAGTCTACCCAATAATCTTCTAGATGAGGCACATGGTTGATATGGGATCCTACAATTGTTTTCAAAAGGTCCTTTTAGATAAAAGGAATTTCTTGCATCATAAATATATAAATTTAGCCTCTGGATCTCTACATTTGATGCCCTAGTGTGTAGCATAGAAGAGTAGGTGTAGGTATTGATGGATATAGGAAACTATATTCTAGTTATATGCTTCTTAACTAGGTTCTTATGTGTTTCATAATTTTTCCTTATAACCTCAAGTAGTGATATCTTATCAATGACATACTTTATCAACCTAAAGGGTGCACCTATGAATCCACCTTCTCTAATATATGTGAATTTTAGAAATTGGATGGACCAATTTCCCTATTCTAAAATGGCCTTGGTAGCTTTGAGTGGCAACCTTTTGTTCATATATCCTCCTCCATCCTTCCAATAAGATAAAATATAAAGTCACTATTAACTCTTTTAAAAGGCCATTCACTTTCCTTAAGCTCAAATTGGGAGTAATGCTCATATGCTTTCACTTGTCTAGGGGTTTCTTTAGTAGCTCCACTTATGGTTAGTCCTAGAAATATGGCTTTCCTAGCCATCAAGTATACATTGTATTAATTTATATGAAATCTTCTAGTATCCTGGACTTTTGATAATTGCTCATGGATATTTTCACTCAACAAAGTAGCCCAATCAATCATTTAGTCATCGCTTAGGATGATTGAGACAAACCTAATCATTCATGGGGAGAAATAATTTGTAGATGGTAGTCCCATTATTCTTTTTAGTAGATTCATCATATCATTGATTTTTATAACGAAATTATTTCTCACCAATATCTTTGGCAACTTGGAGATGGTTGTCCTGGGATTTACTAGCCACTTCTTAGTCATTTTTTCTCAAACAAGTGTGAGGATTTAGGTTGAAGAACTCTAAACCATCTAACAGTTTCAATGAAATTACTCATCATGGGGAGGGACCTAAAAAATATTTTTCTATGCAGTCTAGGCTCAAGTCCAAAAACACTTCATCTTCCACCCCTACAATTTTCCTAATCCTAGGGTTATAGTGCTTTACATATGCCATTATTGTTAGTGTAGGTTTTTATTTCCTAGTTGGATTATTTATTTTTCCCTATATTACTAGGTTTCTTCTACACTTCTATTAATCTCCCTTAGGTTAATAAAGCATGTCTGATTAGGTGAGTGGTTGTGAGGTGTCACCTTCCTACATGTGAGCATCCATTAGCTATCTTGGGAAGATACTTTTCTATCTTTAGTCCGATAGATGGTTGCTCCTGATTGGTCGGTGTTGCCACCTCCTCCCTCTCCCTGGTCTATATAAGCATGCTACCTGGCTTGTATTTTGCATCTTTTTCTTTTGCATCCTCTTAATGCTATTTTGCTTCTAGCATTTGCATTACTCTCTTGGAGACTAACTCTGTGTTGCTATTTTGATTTCGTATCATTTGTATTCATAGTTTAGATATCTATTCGTTTGCACTAGTTTTCTAGGTTAGTAATCTTTTCAGATTCTAACATGGTATCAGAGCTTTTTTATGTATAAGAGTAGATTTTTGTTTCCATATTTGAGAGATTCAGGGGGGGCTAATTAAGCTTATTGCAGTTTTCCAAAAAACCCAGTATGCTCTTCTCTTGCATCTTCGGATGATCTAGAGAATCAGAAGAGTTTGACGGAAACATTTTAATCTCTAGGGTTTGCACATGTGTTTTATGAAATCTAGGTGATTGCAACATTTCTAGTTATACTGGCATCATTTATGGCTATTCCAACATGTCCAGGAGGCTGGATAAAGTTAGATTTTGCTTTCGTTTCACTAAAATCAGAGATCATCATACATAGTTGCAGAACCGGGGTTTCAAACACAAATCTGACAACCAACTTGCATATTTGGTGTTTTCAATCAATATTGTAGGTTCTAGCATGCCTTTTCTTGTCTTAGGTAGCTGATTTAGCCTTTGCATGCTATTTTTTGGTTGTTGGGGTCATTTTTTGTAGCTAAAGGCATTCTATTTACATTGGATCAACATCTTCTGTACATCAAAAAGAAAAATGCCTTCTGGGTTTTGTTTGCAGCACAGAAAAGCCATCTGGGTATGTTTTAGTTTTTGCATGTAATCTATATACTTTGTAGAAATGCACTTAGAAAGCTACAGGAGGACCCCTCTCCGTTGGCATTTACAGCTTTGAAGGTAGTTTTCAAATGCTCCGTTCTTGCTCATACAAACTCTGTTTCCCACAAAAGTTTTTTTGATTTTGGCTATTTTTTCGTGCTCTATACACTAGTGTAGATGTTTTTTGATTTTAATGCAGAGATTTTTTAGAAATTGTAGATTCTCAGTAGTGACACTACACAGTTCTCGTTTTGGGAACTTCGGAGGATCATAACTTTCACATACGACCTCGTATCGAGGCGATTCATTTTTGGAAAGTGCATGACTTTTTGAGTAGATTGCAGTGGTGTTGTTTATTTCTCTAGGTATTGTGCCAAAGTTGTATTTTCAACATATGCTCTTCGTGAGGGTTTGTAATGCATTGAAATCAAGACCACTTAGTATTTCTTTCTAGTGGTAGTTGTAAACACATTAATATAAAGTACCAAATCATATTTTCTTGGGGGGGTTCTTTGATTGAGTGAAAAGGTGGGGAGTTGTCTTGGTTGTGTTCTCTTCTTTTCAACATTTCTTCTCTGCATTTCTTCATCATGGATCAAACAAATCTACCCATCGTAACTCCATATAATTACTTTGAGTGGAAATCATGCATGACAATTCACTTAAGGAAAGATGGATTACATAGGATAACTATGGGACTTGAAACTGAACCTGCTAAAGATGAAGATAAGACTAAGTGGTTTAATAAATGTGATGAGGCATATGGAACATTGTGTTTGTCTATTTCTCCTGATTTACTCTTTCACATTAAGTCTTTGAATTCACCAAATGAAATCTAGACAAAGCTAGAAACACTATTTGGCACACAAGATTCAATGAGGGGTCATATGTTGGAAAATGAACTAATTAGTTTAAGTCTAAGCAATTTCAACACAATCTAGGATTTCTTCACTAAATTGAAATCACTAAAGCTGCAGTTAAAACAATGTGGAATTGAAAAGAAAGATGAAAAATTGATTCTTAGTATTCTCTCTAAGCTAAGTTTAGAATATTTTGTGTTTGTTTCTACCTTCTATGCTACTAAGGGTGCACTTGGTACTCAATTCACCATGCCATCTTTAGATAATTTTGTTCTCAATCTCACTCAGGAACAGGACAAGTTAATCCAGATGGGCACTCTTAAGTCCTCTAAGTCACATGCCTTGGCTGCCAACCAAGGCACAAAAGAACAAAAAGGACAAAGTAGTAAAAACAATAGTAAGGATAAGAAATAGAAGAATAGCAAGGAGAAGAAGGATCAGATACCAGTTGCTTCAAAAGCAACTAATGAGACCCAATCTTCCAAGGGCAACAAGGCTAAGAAAGAGAGGGTCCAATGTGCCTATTGTAAAAGACCTGGTCATGATGAACATAAATGTCTGAAGAAAGAAATTGATCACTTGACACACATTCTTGAGAAGAATAATATCAGTGTTCCTGAGTCTACCAAATAGAGTTCTAATGAGGAGTCTAATAAGTCAAAAGAAAACAACAAGGGGAAAGGAAAGAGCAAGGCCCTTGTTACAGTTGCTTCTTCACCATCCACTTGGATTCTTGATTCGGGTGCTTCGCACCACATGGCTTCATCTAAGGAAGAACTTGCATCTTTGGAGCCGTGTACTATGCCTTCTATTTTGATGGGTGATGACACTCCTGTTGAGGTGTGTGCAAGAGGGTCTGTTAATGTGGAGGATGCCACATTCCATGATGTTCTTTGTGTACCCTCATTATCAACTAATTTTCTATTAGTATACCAGATCACTCACACAAGTTCAGGCAAGCAAGTTGAGTTCACTCCTGATTCAGTAGAGATTTGTGAGTTGCACAGTGGCTCTACAGTTGCAGTTGGGAGAGCAGATCATTGGTCATGGCTCTATCTGTTTTCTCATTTTGTTCCTGATCCTCCTTCGACTATTTTTCTCACTCATTCTAATGATGTGAGTAGATTATGGCATGAGCAGTTTGGCCATCTTAACTTCCGCTACTTGCAACAGCTCAACCAGCAGAGCATGGTCACAGGGTTGCCTTCAGTTCAGTTTTCAGGCGGTGTTTTCCAAGGTTGCATTCTTGGTAAGCATCCTAAGGAAAATTTTGACAAAGGTAAGGCATGGAGAGCTTCACAGATACTAGACTTAGTTCACAGTGATTTGGCTAGTCCATTTAGCATCCTTCTTTCAACAGGGCCCGATATGTCCTCACATTCATTGATGACTTTTCTAGATATACTTGGGTGTACTTTCTCAAATAGAAGTCAGAGGTATTTGATCATTTTTAGGACTTCAAAACTTTTGTAGAGAAGAAATCTGGGAAAGCCATCAAAGTTTTGTGCACTGACAATGGTGGTGAGAATGTCAACCATCAATTTGAGAGGTTTTGTGTTGATAACTGAGAGGGGGGGGTGAATCAGTTATCCTAATTATTTCTTCTTTTGAACCTTCTTCTTAATCAAAGCAGTATTGAATTAAACAAACAAACATTATCATGAAATGAGAAACACATGACACAATATTTTTGACGTGGAAACCCAGTTAAGGGAGAAAACCACGGGGTGATTAACCCAAAGATTATTCTCTGTTAGAAGAATAAGGAGTTACAAAAATGGCACTTGCCAATTAGGGCTCACTGCCCGAGCACACTGCTCACAAAGAGGCACACTGCCTACAAGGAGACACACTGTCTACAAAAGAATGTTTATACAATACTTGAACTGATTGGAAGCATCTGCATATGCTGGAGTTCAGTTCCGGTTAGGCTCAGTATACTAATCTGCTGCACTTCATCTTTCCTCTGTTCTTTATTCTGCTATCTTTTCACATACCGGATCTTTCTTACTACTTCTGCTCTGCTTTGTACTTGTTCGCATACCCCATCACACAATCACACCTTTCACAACTAAATCCATCCTCTATATATATCCGCACAAGTAATTTCATCACCTTTCTAGTCAGCATCCAGAACAGTCTAGTTTCTTACAAACTCTGTTCTGTCGGTTGAATCCTTGCTCACCAAGCAATGCGGATCAAGCATATACTTGTAGATATCATTAATCATGTCGGCCAAACATGATTCATGCCTTCACAACCTTTACCATCAACAGTAACACATCCGGAAAATATTCTGATGCTCAGTCAGTCAGTTCTTCCTCTGTTTTCACTGTCTTTCAGGAATCCGGTACTCAGCTATTCATATCTTTTTCTTTGTCCATCACCGAAGGCTAAATCCTTGGAATATACTGCTCAAGGTAGTCCTCTTGACTTCCCCAAATCTGCACTGCACCAAGACACTTCCTCTGAGAGGTCCGGACCAATCTGTCGGACCTTGCCACATGCTCTGTTCTTGTTCACCGGACCACAATAGTTCTTCATCCTGACTTCCGGTAGAGGCACACCATGACTTGCGGATATGTGGGATGACCTTTGTTGCCATCAATGACAACAACCATGAATCCATATAGTGTCTCTTGCCAACAATCTCCCCCTTTGGCATTGATGGCAATACTTAGTGAAAAATGACTAAGTGTTTACACTATGCTCCCCCTTTGCTGATGCTCTATCTTTATATACAATTTCTGAAACTCCCCCTTAGTTGGATTCCTCATTTTTCACTGCTCCTCACTCCCCCTTTGACATCAATGGCAAAGGGTAGGGTCCGCACACCAAAATTTTCAAAAATTTTCTATACATAGCCGCATATTTACATACTCACATAAACTGAAGAATGTCTGCAAAAGATGTCTTCAGTTGGATCAGTTCTGTAGCCCAACTTTGCTTCATTCTATCCAAAATTGAAATGTGACCACTCAACAAAAATGCAAAAGCTTCTGCCCTCTTGAGATCTGTCGGATCATTTGTTTGGGCGGTAGTTTTAGCATCACTGATGGCCTCATGCATAGTTTCTAACTTAGGGATTATAATCCTTCTAAGTTCTCCCATCCGGTTAGTGATATTCTTCCTTTCCTTCTCAAAGTTCTTTATTGCATTTGTGATTGCAATAGTTTGACATTCTTGATTTACTATGGAAGAGAGAGGATCAAAACTTTGAGACAAACTTTGGAGTTTGTCCTATTCCGCTTTTATTTTCTTATCTATTTCTACTGTTGCCTTTGACCAGGAGATACAAAATTTGTAAATATCACCGCCATCCTTAAGAGCATTTTCTAAGCTCTTTATTCCAATACTCATATTTCTCCTATCGTTAGAGATTAATCCTAATACTTCTAAAAATCTTTTATCCAAAAATTCCTTCCGGACCTTTTCTTCAGCTGATTTTTCTAGAGATTCAAAATGTGTACTAACACTGCTGACTAAGGTTTTGAGATTACTGGAAGAGGAGGCTGTGGGATCCTTCTAAAAAGATGGCATGATCTTTTCCAGCACTCCAGATGCTACCTCCATAATCTCACAGTCTTCCATGTGAGATTTCAGTAGTTTCTCTTTGACTTTCTCATTTGCAAATGAGGCTATTTTCATTGTTTGCACCGGTGACAAAGAGTCAAAATCTAATGGTCCTTTTAGCAGGTCCGGTTCATCAATTTCTATAGTGGCTTTTGTCAAGAATTCTTGAACAGTTTGTGCAGTGTCTCTTGCCGGAGACAGATGTTTCTTCTCTTCTGCAGTTTTGTCCTTTGGAATCTTTTCTCCTTCCTTACTCTTACCACTTTCAGTTGTGGTTTTCTCTGTTGGAGTCTTCTCTTTCTCTGCATCCTTGGTGCAGTCAACCTCTTTTTCTTTAACTGCTGCTTCTTTCTCCTGTAGTTTCTCTTCTTCTTGGGATCCGGAGACTGTAGGGGAAACCGGAGGAGAGATGTTAGTCTGTTCAAGGGCCACTTCTTCCAGAGCAGATGATTCCAAGTCCACAGCTGTTTCTGTACCTAAGTCCTCTACAATAGGAAGATTAAACCTTTTGAAGGTTTTCCGAAGAATCTCTTCAGTGTCCTTGGCTACCTTGTCAGTCTCACCAAGCATAAGCTGATTCATCCTTGCTTTGCTCCTGAATTCATCCTTGCAGTCTTTGAATACCATGTTCATTGTTTTGTGATCAATTGAAGGATATAGCTGAATAGCTATCTGTTCCCTGATCTCAAGGTCTTTTGCCATGGCATTGTTCTTTCTTATTTCTAATTCCATCTCTAGGCTCTTTGGGATTTCAGAGATAATCTCAATAAAAGCTTTATTGTAGATGTTCAAGTACCTTATTATAGCTTCCTGCAAGATCTTTTGATCTGCCTCATTGTAGTCATCATAGAATTCAGCCACCGGTTGAAGGTTCCCATCCACAGTGACTGATTTGACTACACTGTCTAGAGACAGGGTGGGCTTTTCAGAAAATTCTTCTGTCATTTCTTCCTTGTCTCGGCCAGAAGAGGGTTTACCGGATCCTTTCTTTTTCTGTTTCTTTATTTCTTTCACTCCCTCATCTGACTCAGTTTCTTCTTCATCCTTTTGGCTTTGATAAGCTCTTGAGGCTTTTGTCTTGGATCTCTTACCGGATCCCTGGACTTCCGGTTTTGAGCTTTTGGTTTTGATAGGTGTGGATCCTTTAGATGATCTGGTCCGGGTTGAGGATTCCACCGGAGCACTTTTCTTGCTTTTCTTTTCTGCCTCTTTCTTTTCTTCCTCAGATTTTCTTCTCTTTTCCCGGCTGGCATCAAGTGCGTCTTTTGAAATGCCTAGGCCTTGAGCAATATGCTCTACTTCTTTTCTCACCTTCCTCTTTATCTCAGGTTCCCTGAGCTCTACATGGATCTTTACACTCAGCTCCTCAAAGGTTCCAAACCTTTCTGCCTTTGGATCTTTGGGTTGACTTAGCATGTGTTGAACATGCAGCTCCACTATCTGTTCATCCACTTCATACCCCATGGGCATGATCCAGACAGTCCTTGGCTCCACTGCCTCCATTAGGCACTGATCAGTGTCCACCATAAAGCACACTGAGTCTTTGTATTTTTCAACAAGAGACTGGGGAATTCTTTCTCTTGCTTGCATCGTGCTTTGGAAGTTTTTAAAGTATCCCCATAGGGCTGTATTTCTTGCTTTGGCATCCCCAAGCCCATGTAGATAATCTCTTATCTGGACTGCAACAGGTTTGTCATTCTGCCATGCCCATCCACTTGATCCGGGCAGCTCATTCATGAAGTAGAAGAATAGACATAATATAAGAGTACCATACTTAAAGGAATTCTTTTTGTCCTTCTTGATTTTCTGTATATTTTTCATTAATTGGCTTAAGAGCAGTTCGCAGAGATCATATTCTACATTCTTCCTTAGCATTTCATAGGCAGTATACATTGCAGTTCCGGATACAGAATTCTCCCTGCTGGAGTGATAGATCTTGTATCCTATTATCATGGATGCATACTTGATATCCGGATCTGAAATATCTTCAATGGTCATTGCCCTCTTGTCAAATTTTGATCCGGTGGCCTCAGTTACAATTTTGTTTTTGACAGATTTGAGGATAGGTATCCCTCCGGAAGAGTATAGACCAGTTACTGCCCTAATTGCCTCTTTTGTGATTTTGCAAGGTCTATCCAACCATAGGAAGTTGTCATGCATTCTGCTCAATACATACCGGACCCATTCTTCTTCTTCAAAGCAGGGGAAATGAATGAATTGATCAAACTGTTTCTTCTGGATACCCTTGTACTCTGGTTTAAGCTCAAAAGCATTGTCTATCAGTTGTTTGTGATAGAGATCTCTTAATTTGAATTCCCCGAATTCCTCAATGCTTGCATGTATGTAAACCCTAATGTCTTCTGTGTGTAAAACTCCAGGAGGAACACAGGAAAATGCTCCTAAGGGATCTACCTCCAATGACTTGTATGGATGTTTCTTAAATTTAGGTCGGGGCCTATCTGAGATTTTTACTATATTTGGAGTAGCCATTTCTTCAAAAGATTTGTAGCAAGATATCGAAAGTGGAAAATACCTTTTGCGTCTTCGGTTACACGGAGTGGGTGGATTGATTTCTGTATGTAATGACTTTGGCAAGAGATCTTCGGTGAACTTGATGAATTTCATTGCAGAGCTCCGCTTTTCGCTTCTTCTTGGATGTGGAATGATCAAGTGATTGTTGAGAAATCCCTTATATCGTTTCGCAAACCCTAATATCTGTTTGTAATAAATGCTCCACCTGCATTATTTCGGTTTGCCTTATCCGAATAGCTTGGAGTATCCCGGATCAGTCCTGATCTATGAACATCATGCGGATCTTTCAATCATGAACAAATCAAGATATTACAAGAACATCCCAAACACTCTGTCCAATCCGCAGAGTGAAATAATGCACTTCCGGATCTCTCCGGACCCTTTTGTAATCCTCTGTCATTCCGGAGCATCTCCCAGAACAGGTCTTACTTGATCGATCACAACTTCTTTACATCTTCATGCGGACCTCTGAAATCTTGTCTGGATCATCTCAGGACTTATATCTTCAAACCCTTTACTCCGCATCTTGTGTCATATCCAGCATCACTTGATTGGCTGGGGGAACAGGATTTTCTTTGAGTCTCCCCCTGAGCCAGAGCTCACTTTTTAATTTCTGGAAGGAATATCAGCACCAGAATCTGGTGTGGATCCAGTTTCTGTATCCTCTGAACTTTTCTTTACCCAAATCTTGCTCATCTGATTCCTAACTTCATCCGCATTCATCTTTTGTTTACCCTTGTCTTGATTCTGATTATACACCGGACCTCTTTTGTCCTGATTCTTGCTTCTGCAGACTTTAGCATTATGACCGGACCTATTACAGATTTGGCAAATAACATTTCTTTGCATATTTGACTGATAACCTCTTGATCTGCATTGATTAGCCATATGACCTACTCTATTGCATGTAAAGCATCTACCTTTGAATGATTTGTTTACTTGCATATTTCTGCATTCATGAGACTTGTGTCCATACCTTTTGCAGTTAAAGCACTGTCCGGAGAAGGATGGATTAGTTTGATTCATTCTTTTTCTGCACTGATTAGCTTTGTGACCAAAGTGATTGCAGCTGTGGCAGTATCCATTGAAAGATGGATATCTTTGAGCATTGGGCTGTCTTACCAGAGGTCTTTCAGGCCTATTCCTTGGATTTTTTGATCCAAAATTCTTTTGACTAGATCCGGAGCTTTCTCCTTTCTCATATCCCAAACCGTACTTGTCATCTGTCTTCTTTTGACTTGCAAGAAGTACTTCAAGTTGGGCAGAACTTATCTTGAATTTATCTTTATATTCATTTGCTGTTTGAAGATCTCTTTTGAGAGAGACAATTTGATTCTCAAGTTTTTCTTCATTATCTTTGGCATCTTCAAGATCAAATTCAAGATGTCTGATAATCCTGTCCATCTGGTGGCATTCTTCTGATTTCTCTTTAAGAGATTGTCTTAGATTGTCTTCAGCTTTTCTTTTTTCTTCAATCTCTTGAGTAAACTTTATAGTTCCTGATTCCATTTCATGTCTTAACACAATGACTTCTTTTGATAACTTTTCACATAACTTGGTTTTCTTAGTCAATTCTTCATTAGTATTGTTTTCTTCAGTTTGGCTTGCCAATTGTTGGAGCAGCTCCTTTCTCTTTTTCATAGAGAGACTTAATTTGTCTTTTAGTTCTCTCATGAATTCATCAGCCTGTTTGAGTCTTTCCTTTAATTCATTGACTTCAAAATTTGATTGTTCAAGATCCTCAAGGGCAGTCTTGAGTTGCTCCCTTAAACCATATGCATCCATTTGAATTCCCAGATCTTCCTCAAGCTGTTAGGCTCTATTAGGAGGAACCTTGCTCTGATACCAATTGTTGATAACTGAGAGGGGGGGGTGAATCAGTTATCCTAATTATTTCTTCTTTTGAACCTTCTTCTTAATCAAAGCAGTATTGAATTAAACAAACAAACATTATCATGAAATGAGAAACACATGACACAGTATTTTTGACGTGGAAACCCGGTTAAGGGAGAAAACCACGGGGTGATTAACCCAAAGATTATTCTCTGTTAGAAGAATAAGGAGTTACAAAAATGGTACTTGCCAATTAGGGCTCACTGCCCGAGCACACTGCTCACAAAGAGGCACACTGCCTACAAGGAGACACACTGTCTACAAAAGAATGTTTATACAATACTTGAACTGATTGGAAGCATCTGCATATGCTGGAGTTCAGTTCCAGTTAGGCTCAGTATACTGATCTGCTGCACTTCATCTTTCCTCTGTTCTTTATTCTGCTATCTTTTCACATACCGGATCTTTCTTACTACTTCTGCTCTACTCTGTACTTGTTCGCATACCCCATCACACAATCACACCTTTCACAACTAAATCCATCCTCTATATATATCCGCACAAGTAATTTCATCACCTTTCTAGTCGGCATCCGGAACAGTCTAGTTTCTTACAAACTCTGTTCTGTCGGCTGAATCCTTGCTCACCAAGCAATGCGGATCAAGCATATACTTGTAGATATCATTAATCATGTCGGCCAAACATGATTCATGCCTTCACAACCTTTACAATCAACAGTAACACATCCAGAAAATATTCTGATGCTCAGTCAGTCAGTTCTTCCTCTGTTTTCACTGTCTTTCAGGAATCTGGTACTCAGCTATTCATATCTTTTTCTTTGTCCATCACCGGAGGCTAAATCCTTGGAATATACTGCTCAAGGTAGTCCTCTTGACTTCCCCAAATCCGTACTGCACCAAGACACTTCCTCTGAGAGGTCTGGACGAATCTGTCGGACCTTGCCACATGCTCTGTTCTTGTTCACCGGACCACAACAGTTCTTCATCCTGACTTCCAGTAGAGGCACACCATGACTTGCGGATATGTGGGATGACCATTGTTGCCATCAATGACAACAACCATGAATCCATATAGTGTCTCTTGCCAACATTTTGCACTTTAGAGGGGATTGACCTGCAGCATTATGTTCCATACAATCCTTAGCAGAACAGTGTTGTAGAATGGAAGAATAGGTCCTTGAAGGAAATGACAAACTACATGATTCACTCTAGATCTCTTGCACCACAGTATTGGGCAGAGGCCATTAACTGTGCTTGTTATATCTAGAACTGTGTTCCTCACCGAGCCTTGAAGTGAGTCACTCCTTTTGAAGCTTGGAGCAGTCAGAAACCATCAGTTAAGCATTTTCAAGTTTTTGGTTCTCCTGCATGGGCCCACATTCCTACAAAGAAATGTAAGGCCTTGGATCCATACAACAGACCTTGCATATTTGTAGGTTATCCTGATGGTGTGAAGGGTTATCGGTTGCTCCACCCTACTATACATGAGTTGTTCATTGAGAGGAGTGTTTAGTTTGAGTAGGGCTCTTCGAGCTCACTTTCTATCACTTCTCCAACTCCTACTTTGACATTGGAGTCACTTGGGATACATGATAGATCTTTTGATGAGTCAGATTCACCTGAGCAATCTTCTACCTCCAGTTCTAATGTAGAGAGTGATTCAGAGGACTCACCTCCTTGCTCTCCTAGTCATCATTCAAAGGTTGATGATTCTCCTCCAGATTCTCCATCTTCTAATCCACTTTGGGATAGACAGACCTTGCAGTCTATAGGTGATTGGATAGGGATCCATCAAACACCAGGAGGACTTGTTCATAGTTCCAGGATGCTCCACATGTCTTCATTTCTACTGCCTCAGATCCATAGTCTTTTCATGAGGCTTCTAGTATTCTTGAGTGGGATACAACTATATAGGAGGAGTATAGTTCCTTGATGAGGAACCACACTTGGGATCTTGTCCCTCTTCCTAAGGGAAGAAAACTTGTTTGATGTAAGTGGATCTATTGGACAAAATTTGCAGTAGATGGGTTGGTTGACAAGCATAAGGCTCACTTGGTCGCTAAAGGATTCTCCCAGGTTCCTAGGATTGACTACTCTAAGACTTTTGTACCAGTAGCCCAAATGAATTCCATCCGACTTGTTCTTGCCATTGTTGCAGCCAATCGTTGGGAAGTACCCCAATGGATGTGAAGAGTGCTTTTCTTCATGGTGACCTTCAGGAGGAGATCTACATGGAGCAGCCCTAGGGGTTCATTCAGGATTATTCACTTGTGTGCCATCTTCAAAAGTCTCTCTATGGCCTCAAATAGGCTCCACGGGCCTGGTATGCCAACATGAACTCTTTCCTTCTATCAGTTGGGTTCACTTAGTGCCATTCTGATCCTAATGTCTACATTTTGCAGCAGGATGATTCACTCATATTTCTGGTTCTATATGTTGATGACTTACTGATCATAGGGAGTTCTTCATCCACCATTGGGGCTATCAAAACTACCCTTCATGACAAGTTTTTGATGACTAACTTGGGCTTGTTGCATTACTTTCTCAGGATTGAAATCTTTTAGTCTTCTTTTGGGATCACCATCACACAGTCCAAATATGCTCTAGATTTTCTCTCGAGGTTTCATATGGCTGACTGTAAGCCTTCTTCGACTCCCTTCCTTTTTGGAGTCAAACTTGAGGCTCAGTGTTCTTCGCCACTTGTTGATGGCACTTTGTACCGATAGCTTGTTGGGAGTCTCATTTATCTGACTCATATAAGACTTGACATTTCATATGCTGTAGGCATGGTCTCTTGATTCATGCAGGAGCCTCATGAGCTGCACTGGAAAGCAACCAAGAAGATCTTTCACTACATTCAGGGTACTCACAGTTTTGGGATTCACTACATAGTGGGCATTGAGCTTGACTTGGTGGGATACACAGATTCAGATTGGGCTGACGATTCTCAAGATCGCAAGTCTACTTCAGGTTACAGCTTCTCACTTGGTTCAGGTCATGTTTGTTGGTCGAGCAAGAAGTAGTCTACTATTGCTCTATCTTCTACTAAGGCTGAGTCTTGGGGGGCTATGAATGCCACCACTAAGGCCATTTGGATTCAAAATCTTCTCACTGAGTTTGGTATCCAGATCATATGGCCATTAGTCATATTTTGTGACAACCAGAGTGCCATTCAGATCTCACAAAATCTGGTCCATCATCAGTGGACCAAACACATAGAGGTCCACATGCACTACATCCAGGAGCTCATCCATGGCCACGTCGTCAACCTTCGCTACTGTCCAACTTTTGAGCAAGTTGTTGATATCTTCACCAAACCCTTCACTAAGAGCAAGTTCCTTCATTTGTGATCTTTGCTGGGGGTGTGGGATGCTTCATTTTTTTGGGGGGGGCTTCTTCCTCTCACTCAGAGTCCTGACTCTCTCTACTTTTGGGGGGGTCTCTTCTCTCTCTTTGGGGGGGAATTTTATGTACATGGGTACCTCATCAAGCTTGATTTGTTGGGACCCATTTCTACATCCACCTAAGCTTTGCTTATGGGGGGTGTTAGTGTAGGGTTTTATTTCCTAGTTCGGTTATTTATTTTTTTCCTATATTCCTAGGTTTTTCCTACACTTATATTAATCTCACTTAGGTTAATAAAGCATGTCTTATTAGGTGAGTAGTTGTGAGTTGTCACCTTCCTACATGTGAGCATCCATTAGCTATCTTGGGAAGATACTTTTCTATCTTTAGTCCGATAGATTGTTTCTCCTGATTGGTCGGTGTTGCCACCTCCTCCCTCTCCTTGGTCTATATAAGCATGCTACCTAGCTTGTATTTTGCATCTTTTGCTTTTGCATCCTCCTAATGCTATTTTTCTTCTAGCATTTGCATTACTCTCTTGGAGACTAACTGTGTGTTGTTATTTTGATTTCGTATCATTTGCATTCATAGTTTAGATATCTATTCATTTGCACTAGTTTTCTAGGTTAATAATCTTTTCATATTCTAACAATTATTAATTGAGGATATTAGACTAAGGTGGGAGATCCAACTACATGCACTTGCCCATTCCTTATGATAAACTTGTCCTTTCTTGTACTAACATCTCCAAACATCCTAGTTATAAGTTCATCTAGGTTAATGTGACCTAGGTCTATATTTGATAATTCAGAGAGGGTACATGCGATCTCTAATGGTGGGACAACTCCTTGGAACTCCTACTTCATGGCTCTATCTCTAGAAGTAGTCATATAATGTTCCTAAAAAGGAAAAAACATTGAATAAGTAGAATAAATTTATTAGGAAAATAATTTAAAAATTAAATTATCATTATTTCATAAGCCTACAGAGATGTAGAAATCAAAAGGACTCAAGGAATTCTAGAAACATTGGTGAACATCCCTCAAGGTTCCACAAGGCCACAAGTTTGCACTCACATGGAGATGTGGAATCTAGAGGGATACATAGACATTAGAATTTTAAAATATGTCCTTCTAAGCTTCACAAATTGATAAGTTAGTGTTTTTGTAGAAAAATAGAGTTTGGGAGGAGTTAGGGACTTCGACCAAATTTAAACGTCTTAGTGTTAGAACTCCACAAGATTCTTAGACACAGCCTAGGGCATGTATAGGGAAAACTATTATCATTATATATACCCTAGTGGTTTCTAAGGTGCTTAAATTAATGTTTCATAGGTACAACATTAGAAATTTTCTTAGGGTTTTCATTAACAAAGACAAATTTAAACATAGTTTTCACAAAAAAGCCCTAGAATCTATAACACATAAATATGTAAACAAGTTTTAAATTTATTCCAATTATGTTTTATCTTACAAAAATGAGAATACAAAATGAAATCCAATAGCTACTTGAATAGACACACTCAAAATAAGCTAAAAAACTTTGTTATTATTTCCTAACTTATTACGAATAAAATCCCACAACCAAAATTCTCTAGGAATCACATAAATGATTAGGGAATTATGGGATTAATGAGAGAAAATATGGAAAGATTGATAGATGAAAGTAGGGGACCATCTAGTGGTTGAAAATGCATTTGTAAAAGTGTGACATGATTTAGAAAAACCTATTTTATTAAGACTTCATTCACTTGTGAGAGTAATAATTTCTTTTTAGGGTTTTATAGAGTTGTGGAGTGTAGATGGAAGTGGGGAATGTGAAAGGTTTGAAAACATCCTCCCAAGCCCCACAAACCTGCAAATCAACAATAAGAAAAGATGCATATATAAGAGGAAGATACAAACTTTGGAAGTTAGGAAAAAGTCCTTGAAAAGTCCGTAAACCCACAAGTATACACTATGCAGAAATGGAGAGATCTCAAGGAGGTTTGGACATCGTGATAAATCTGCACTTTTCAAAACATAAAAGGGGGTTTATCAAAAAATGGGGATTCCATGGTTGTGGGACTAGACATAAGTAAGGAAAGGTTCCTTGAAAGGTTAAATTTCATGCAATTCCAAACTTTTAACACAATGTAGGAATGTAGAAGTCTGAAGGAATTTGGAAAAAATTCTCTATGTCTGTGGAAACTCTGCAATTTTGTAGAAGATTCAAAACTCAAAATTTTCAACCCAAAATTTTTCCAAACCACTTCTAAAAGATTCCCACATGAATTATGAATATAATTACTCTAGCAAGACCATGTGAAACATGCCAAAAGGATTGAACACAAAGATCTTTCTTGGACAACTTGAAAACCTTGAAAAGATTGGAAACTTAAAATTAGAAAAGAAAAATGGGTGTCCACATTTTGATAGGCAAAATAGGGCATGTGTGCAAGGCACAACACTTATGCTACTGTTGATGAGTGTTTTAGCACATAGCGACGCAGGTGTGATTGTTGGTTTCACACCTCTATTGAAAAGTATTCTACCCTAGGTAAGACTACTCCAAGGATAATACAGCTAGGTCTTAGATTGTATGGAATATCTCAGTTGGTATGTTCTAGATGTACCTACAAGGGGTCTTACATGCAATCTACAAATTTCAAAGTTGGAACAACAAATACACATAAACCCTTTATGATTTCAGCTGATAAAACAATGTAAGATGGTGCTGAAATTCCAAATCTAACAATGGTTTTCAAAGAAAATGCAAAAGGTATAGGATTTAGAGGAATCCTAAGTGACCTTCACAATGTATGGACTACTGTAAGTAGACAAACACTCTTAAATTTAACTAGTTTTCTAAGTTACCAAACTGAAATGGGTGTTACAGCACTGTAGAAAATGATGCTATCTTCAATGGAAATCAAAAGATTTTCAAATTACATTCATTCATTAAATACTTAATAAATGGTGCAATTTAACCTATGAAATGTAATTAAACTAAGCACAACTGATCATCCCAGACAAACTTTGCACAGTCATTCACCATTAGCAAACAACCAAAAGTATGGACCAGAACATTCATCAAATACTTTCAGCCAACCATGAACATTATAAAAGCACAACTAATTAATTTTTGGAGAGAAAGAGGCAAACCATGAAAACCGAAATGAATCAATACAAGATACAAATTCTCAAAACACTTGTAGACACTTGCTTTGTATTACTTCAAATGGCCAACTGTCAACAATTCAGCATCACATTCTCTTTTACAAATAGTCAAAATAGCAATCCTTTATATAGGAAAGCGGCATACCGAGTTTTGAAATGAATAGTGGAGATTAACTCAACACTGAGAATCCAGATTACATCAATAAATGCATAAACAACATCTCATATTAATTCCTGGATTACACTTTGTCTTTTATGAAAAAGATGAAAAACAACCCAAAGATACATTGAATCTAGTCAATTTGACTACCCAACTCAATATATTAATAGAAAAGAACATTTTTAAAGCATAGAAGAGACAAAATAGAGTCACATGCTGTCCCAAATATAGCAATTTACAATTACTACGTGATTACATTCCAGAATATTCAAAAAACACATCAAGGCTCTTCATCCAAATTAATTTTGTCTCCCTCCGCTAGCTTATTACGGTAGTTGAGCCATGCTTCAAGGGCTGGATTGATCTCCAAGGGGTCTAGATTCTTCAAATGGTTGACCTGATATTTAAACATTTCCAGCTCCCGACTGAATCTATTGTATATCTTCTCTATTTCTTCCCTAGCCTTGTGGAATGCTTTGAACTCAGCCTTGAGGTCACTAACTTTATCCACTCTATCTTCTATAACCAGTTTAGTACTCTAAAAAATGACCTTATGTAATTTGCCTTTGCATTTCTTGACATCATAAGGCACATAGTCATTATAAGCCTCTTCTAAGCAATCTCTTAGAGAATCATTAACATCATATATTAGAGACCGAAGTTCCTCATCTGGTGGCTTATATGCTTCTTTTACTTTTTCAAAAGTTTCTTTTCTCAAATTTAGCTATTGATACCACTCGATAGATTTTGAAAATTTGTCTCCAGTCAAAATATTTTCAACCACTAAGGTATGTGCTGGCAAATCTCTGATGCTCTTTATTCTAGGAAACATGTGGGAGTATGTCATGCCCACATTTCCCATGCGGTCACGACATGCATCACACATGTCATGTCCACATTTGTCATGTGTTCATGACACGAAATATCAAAAATTTTACCACGCTTCCCTAGAAACCCCCTCACATGTGTAAGCATGCTTGGTGGCATTACGCATAAGGTGTAAATATGATAGTTGAATACGAGGTAATGCATTCACTGGCGCATACCATTTTGCAATGAAGGCCAACTAGGGGGTCAATGCGACGTGGTTAACGTCGCTAATAGGGTTAGGATCAACGATCAAAACCCTAGGTTAACCTAAGTGAATGATGGGATTTTGACATAAGTCAAAATCAAATGCCAAACTCTAGAGCATGAGTAAATATAAATTAATGTCAAATCCTAATGTCGATAATTGGAAAAAAATAATAATTTAATCCTAAGCAAGGTTAAATTTCACTAACCTAGCTAAACCCTAAATTCTAGAAAAATCTGATAGCATAACATCTCATGGGCGTGATTAGGGTTTATTATAATAAAACTAATTTTGATCGAAAGTTTATTGGGTTGGTATTAAATCACCTATGTTACACTAGTTAAAATTGGTAGATCTGTTGAATAGATCAATTGACCATTTTTCAACAAAGCTCGATCAATTTGTTCTCCTTCATGTTTTCTATAATTTAAAACATTTTTCAACAAAGCTCGATCAATTTGTTCTTCTTCACATTTTCAACAACTTAAAATATTTTTCAACAAAGCTCGATCAATTTGTTCTTCTTCACGTTTTCTATAATTTAAAACATTTTTCAACAAAGCTCGATCAATTTGTTTTTCTTCACATTTTCTATCAATCAGAGTTATCACTGCATCCTTTACATTATTCCTAATTTATTGGTAGACCAGATTACGGAAGCATGTTATACTAACTTCATTTGGATAGTTTACTAGGTTTCCAAGTTGGATTAAAACATCTTCATTAAATTAATAAAATCTCTCTAGGTTAATTAAATAGGAATATTAAATTAATAACAATCTAATTATATATTAACCTCATCGAATTTGGTTTTATAATTAAAGGATTAACCCCATTGTGTAAAATAAAAACATCTCAATAATTAAATTGGAGTAAAGATAAAACAATAAATACCCCTCTTCAATAATCAAATTAAAATTGATAAACTATCAATTCCCTTTAGTCATAAACTATTCTATTTAGAAATTTTTCTTTACCTTACCCCTAAACAATTAAATTTAGGAACATTTCCAAAAGAATTAAAGATTACCCAATTCTTTATTTATCTCAAACCCCATTTTTAAAATTAAATTTAAAACAAATGAAATAACATAATAAAAGAGTGGGAGTCAAATTAAAAATGCATTTAAAATTTACCATGCCCTAAAATTCTCCAACAATAAAATATAATTTCATTTTGGAGAATGGGATAAACCCTAGCCTCCTTATTGTTTTCTCATTCCCCTCTTCTTTCTACATCTCACAATATCTCCATTTTCTCTTTCAAGTTTTGTTGCAGGTTGTGGTGAAGCCATTCATGGCCACACCAAGAAGTGCATATGCTATATATATATATATATATATATATATATATATATATATATATATATATATATATATATATATATATATATTTTGGAGAATGGGATAAACCCTAGCCTCCTTATTGTTTTCTCATTCCCCTCTTCTTTCTACATCTCACAATATCTCCATTTTCTCTTTCAAGTTTTGTTGCAGGTTGTGGTGAAGCCATTCATGGCCACACCAAGAAGTGCATATGCTATATATATATATATATATATATATATATATATATATATATATATATATATATATATATATATTTATATATTTTAAAAGTGCATATTTTATTTGTTGTGTTGTGGAGCTTACTGCCCACATAGGGGGCGAAGAGCAAGAGGTGGAGCTGAGAAGAGGTCCGTCGGTGGACTATGGAAGAGGGGATAGTGTAAGGAGGGCCGCAGGAGGGTAAAGGGACTAGTGGTGGTGGCAGACTGTGGCAGCGGAGGGCGGTGTGGTCTGTGGAGGGGCTATGACGTTGAAAGGGGGACTGCAGGGAGTGTTGGGCACAGAGGTAGCAGCAGTGGTTTCGGGGAGATCTGCGGGGTAAAGGGGAAGTGGGGGTGCGGGGAGGGGGAAGAATCTCCACCCACATCCCACACAGTGGGGTGTGGGTGGGGGCTTTACCCCCTCCCCACACCCATATGCATAAAACGATGGTGGGGGGGTTCGAGTTCCCCACCAAAAACAATTCTATTTTTTATATCTAAAAACTACGATTTGTAAACATTAAAACCACAGTCTAATTTCATTATACACAACATTCTATAAATGAGGTTTATATATATATATATATATATATATATATATATATATATATGTATATATTGCTGTATGAACGATGCTGTCCCATTTTTTTATTTGACAATATATTACAAAAATGTCTATATTTAAATATAATGAATGTATATATATATATATATGCTTAAAATAACTGCATTTTCAAAAATAGTTGTCTTTCTAAAACTCATAAATTTTTTTTTGAATGTATTAAAGCAAAAGAAACATTTTTATTTTTTTTTATTTTTTTTAATAGATTTAAATAGAGTAAATGAACATATCCTTTTTTGTTAAAAAAACTGTATTGCCACATAATCATTTCTTCAAAGAATTTATTCATTATATATATATTTTAAAAAAATGTATTTCCACATAATCATTTCTTCAAAGGATTTATTCATTATATATTTTTTTAAAAGCAAATGCATTTAATTAAATACTTCAAATATATATCAACCACTAAATTTCTTTTTTTTTTCTTTTCTAAGGAAATAAAATGTACAAATTTTCATTCTACCCCACATAGATAGAATATCAACTAACCTATTTCTTTATTTTAAAAATGAACATACAAATAAAATGGCAATAAGACCATATCATTCTTTCATTACTCTATTTTTTTGTTGAATCACAAGCATTGAAATCAGCAAATTAAAATTTCCATTTTCCAAAAGTAAATAGTTATTTACACACAAAAAAAACATACTCTTACAACATGAGAGAGAGAACAAGTTTCTCCTCTTTTGAAATCTAATAAATATACAAAAGCCTAACTTGGCCATGCTCTCTCAAGAGCTAAAAAAATACATAAGATAACAACTCTTTAAATATAATGATATTTTCTTCAACTTCACATAGCTCCCAATATCCTGCAATAACACAAAAAGGGGGAAGAAGCCACAACAACATGCTCTCCTTTCTACCATTGACTCACTCATGAGTCACCCTCGAGCTAGGAGGTCATCCTCATACTAGGAAAACTCAAACCACAACACAACATTGCATTCAACACCCAAAAATAATTTACTCCCATGGCTATCACAACACAAGAACTCATTCAAGATGAGTTCAATGGGCTAGGGGAGTGGACATCACTCAACTCAAGAGTGCCACTCCAAAACTTCCCAAATACAAATACCTCTCAAGGCCTCAAGCCAACACTTTAAACATAATTTCACAAGGCTTTCATTTGGCTCTCATGCCATTTCACATATTGCACATATACACATATTGCCCTCAAGGCTACAAATCCACAAAATCAAGGATGTGACCCTGAGGAGGTTCACTCCTCCCCCACCCCACACATGTTGAGCATCTTCTCCCAAGTGGGAGAGGCTCTCACAACTCCCATACAATTTTTCCCCATGACAACAAGTAAAAAAAAAACTCAAAATAGAAACTCACACATAGCATCACACCAGTAAATAAAATGCATAAGGAAGGCATTAGCCTTGAAACCTACCTTATAAAGCCCAATTGGAAGGTAGTTGAGAAGAGCTCCTCTAACTCCTTCTCCAAGTTGAGCCACCAATTTTCCTCCAACTTTTTCCCAAAATAATTAAAATAAAAAATTGCCAAAAATTCAACAACCCCATCCCTCCCTTCAAGAGGGATTAAAATAGGCTCTTCTCATGAGCCTTGAGGAATGTGGAGGTGACACATGTCACCTCCTCACTCCTCCCAACTACAAGCAAGACTCTTGAAATGGGGTGGTGACAGATGTCATTCACCACCCCACCAAGTCTCTCTCCCCTCCACTTGTCCTCTCTTAAACATGTGCGAGAGAAAAGTGGAGCTTAAGAAGGAGTGGGTGCCACATGTGCCCCAATCCTCTCCTAAGAAGGACCACACAACCCCAAGGTACCCTCACCAATTGTGGGAGAGACTTGGAGTAAATCCCTCCACAATTAAGGGGTCTTGAAGACTCCCCCAACCTAGGGAAGAGGAAAGGGAGAGGTTGAGTGTTTGACCCACTCATCCTCCCCCTCTCAAGCTTCCATTTTCGTCACTTTACTTCAGGGTTAAGTTAAAGTGACCAAGTGGAAGTTTACCTAAGGTTACACAAGCCCAAATGGTCCCTAGACCCTAGGGGTACAACCCATGGTCAAGTTTAACCCATTTTGAGCACCAAAAGTTGAGTAAAAACACATAAAAAGGGTCTTAAAAATTTGTAACTCAAAAATAAAATTCAAATGACACTACAAATTACAACACCAATTAGAAATCAAATAAAAAAAGGGTAGACCTAACCCAACCAACAACATTACAAAATTTCATCATGCAAACATAGTTGATCTTGGTTCCTCTTGGCACTAGATCGGCTTCACATGGGAAAACAACACAGTGTGTGGGATGATCTCCAAATTTCTGTGGCTTCGTTAGAAAGACCTGCACACTCAAATAAAATGTTAATCCAACATGTATATGATAGTTGAAGCAAAGTGAAACAAGCACATACAACATCACATGTTCATATAAGCATCAAGGAAATCACATTATAGTTAAATTCTAAATTATGTATTTCAAGCATCCATCCCAAGATAAAATCACATAATACATTTCTATCTAACGTCACATGAATAGTATCCCAATAACATCATAATATAAACCATATGTCTAACATCATCAGTAAATCAATATCAAGTTCTAGTCACATCATAATCATGCTAAACATAATAAATCCACATACAACATAAAGTCTAATAGTCCTGAAATTTGGGATCAACAGTCCCAAAAGTCTAGTAAATATCACCAAGTGTAAAAATAAAGTAGTCAACTATAAGGGAATGAAAAGGTAGGCCTCACATCCTCCACCCCTAAGACTGTGCTTCCTCCTGGAAGTCATCAAAGAGGTGAGGATAAAGGGCCTTTAATCTCGCTGCATCCTCCCATGTCATCGTGACCTCATCGTATATGTCCCACTAGACCCTAACCTAGTCTGGCTCTTGACCTCGAAGGCCCAGCAACCAATGAGTCAATATATGAATTAGCTCCAAAGGTAGCTGTCCATCTGCCTCTACCTAAAGAGCACTCCAATCTAATACATTAGATAAATCTGATACGTAATGCCATAAACTAGAAACATGAAAAATACTGTGGATACGCGACAGGCTAGGTGACAAGGCTAGACGATAGGCTACAGGTCCTATTCGCTCCAAGATCTCAAAAGGTCCAACAAAATGAGGTGTGAGCTTAGAGCCCTTTCTATAATGGATTGGACTCTTATGCAGTCACACTCTCAAGAACACTTTGTCCCCAACTGAGAAGCTCCAATCTACCCTCTTAGCATTGGCATACTTCTTCTATCAATCCTGAGCCTCCTAAAGTCTCTGCCTAATCAAAGCCACCTACTGCTCCATATCCTATACTAACTCCAGCACTATCGCAACCCTATCCTCAATACAGTCCCAACTCAAAGGTGTCTTGCAAGGTCTACCGTACAAGGTCTGAAAAGAAAGCATACCCAATGAGCTATGATACCCATTGTTGTAGGTAAACTCAACTAGATACAGATACTCCTCCCATCTACTCTGGTGATTCATAATGTACATACAAAGCATATCCTCAAGACCCTGATTAACTCTCTCTGTTTGTCCATCGGTCTTAGGATGATACGCGGAACTGAAGTTAAGCTGTGTGCCCAACGTCTGCTGCAAGGCTCTCCAAAAGGCGGAAGTGAACACTGAATCCCTATCAGAAATGATATGGCGAGGTACCCCATTTAGCCTAACAACCTGATCCAAGAATACTGTCACCATAGATGGTGCATTGTACATCGTGCATATAGGTGAGAAATACGCCACCTTGGTCAACTTGTCAACCATCACCGTGATGGCATCATGGTGATGTGATGACATAGGAAGACCAACAATGAAGTCCATGGAAATGGTGTCCCATTTCCACTTAGGTATCTTGTGAGGGTATAAAAGACCTGCTGGAAGTTGATGCTCGGCCTTGACCCTCTAGCACTCAAGGAAATGAGCAACATATTCTGTAATATCTCATCTCATACCTGCCCAATGGTATAACTATTGCAAGTTGGCATGCATCTTTTTCACCCCTGGGTGTGCTGCATAAGGTGCTCTATGAGCCTCTAAAAGAACCATCTGACTCAAGGGAATATCTTACAAATTTGCCCTTAAGGGCCCTCTATTTCTGGATCTCCTACTGCACCTCAAGAAACCACTCATCCTCCAGCAGATGCTGAATGATGCACTCTCTCAAATCCACACCCAATGTCAAGGTCAGGATCTCGTGGCACCTCCAACTCAAAGTGTTAGCAAGCATGTTCTCCTTGCCTTTGATGTAGTGGACATCAAAGTCGTACTCGCATAGAAACTCCATCCAATGCCACTGGCGGGTGTTCAAATTAGGTTGAGTAAAGATGTATTGCAAGCTATGGTGATCCGAATGGAGTTCAAAATGATGCCCCAAAAGAAAGTGTCTCCAATGAACAAGAGCATGTACCACTGCTGCGAGTTCTAAATCATTAGTAGGGTAGTTCAACTCATGTGACTTGAGAGCTTATGAGACTCATATGCAATCGCCCTACCACCCTACATAAGCACGGCTCCCAAACCCTCAAGTGATGCATCTGTACAAACTACAAAATCCTCTGAAGGATCCAGAACCGCTAAAATGGGAGCGTTGATAAGATGTTCTTTGAGGACCCCAAAGGCCCTCTCACATTGCTCGGTCTAAGTGAAACTCTTCCCTTTCTACTGAAGGGAAGTGATGGGGTGCGCTATCCCAGAAAAGCCCTCTATGAACCTATGGTAGTAACCAGCTAATCCCATGAAACTCTTGACCTCTTTCACACTAGTGGGTGCTGGCCAATCTTTGATAGCTCTGATCTTCGATGGATCTATGGCGATGCCATCGCCTGATAGGATGTACCACAAGTATTGTACCTCTATCTTGAAAAAGGCACACTTCGCCAAGTTGCCATACAACTGCTACTCTCTCAAGCACTGCAAAACCTGACGCAAATGATCCACATGCTTCTCCTTGGTCCGTGAATAGATCAAAATATCATCGAGAAAAATGATCACGAACCGATCCAAGTGCGGAACACCCCATTCATGAGACTCATGAACACTGTAGGGGCGTTTATCAAACCGAAGGGTACCACTATGAACTCATAATGGCCATATCTAGTTCAGAAAGTAGTCTTATGAATATCTGCCTCTGTGATACGCAATTGGTGATACTTAGATTTTAGATCAATTTTTGAGAACACTCTAGCTCCTTGCATCTGGTCAAAAAGGTCATCAATCCTAGGCAGAGGATAACAGTTCTTCACTATCACCTTATTAAGTTGCCTATAGTCCATGCACAAGTGAAGAGACCCATCCTTCTACATCACGAAGATAACTGGTGCACCCCATGGCGAAACGCTAGGATGGATGTGCCCCTTCTCTAGTAACTCCTCCAACTGCAATTTGAGCTCTGTAAGCTCATGAGTGGTCATCCTGTAGGGTGCACTAGACACTGGCTTGGCACCTGACACTAAATTAATATGAAAGTCTACCTCATGACGGGGTGGCATCCTTGGTAACTCTGGCAGAAACACGTCGACAAACTCTCCCAAGATGGGATGGTTATCTAATGATTCCTCAGGCTCGTCCTCTGATCTATCACTGACTGTGATAGCCAACATCTGACATCCCTTCTGCATGTAGTGCTTAAGCTGCTGAGCAAAAATCATATGAACTTCTATGGGCTTCTGAATGCCCACTATCTCAACTGGTGCACCATGATCATCTAAGCAGCTAATCGCCCTTCAGCGACAATCTAGCTTGGCTCTATGATCCGTAAGCCAGTCCATACTCAACACCACACCGTAGGATCCTAATGGCATAACTCTAAGGTCACAAGATGTAGTGAAGGACCCCAAAGAAATCTCACAATCCCGAACCAAGGTATCTACTGACATCCTGGCCCTAGAGGCCAACTCAACCTCCCACCTAATGTCCTACCTAGAAGCCACTAGCCTGCAACGTTCCACTAATGATGTAGAAAGAAAAGAATCAGTAGCTCCAGAGTCAAAAATAATAGAGATGGGGACACCCTTGATCATACCTGATGTCTCCATCATGGATGCCTGATAGTCAGCCTGGCAGTTATCAACCGCTGCAAACATGTGGTGGGACTTGCCCACATCTCCTACCATCTGCTCTGACCCTCTTGAACGAGGTTGTCCCCCTGCTGTAAAACCCCATGGGCACTCTCTGGCTAGATGACCTACTCCACCACACACATAGCATGGGCCCCAAGCCTGTAACTATCCTGTCTGAGTCCTACCTGACTGGTATTCTCCAGATCCACTTGTGGAACCCTATGAACCCCCATATGACTGCTGAGACCTCATAGGCCCACAGGTAGTCTCTGCTACCTCTGGTCTCTATGCGGTCCATGTTGCTGCCATCCTTAATTCTACCCTCCCTATGCCCTCTGCTGGGGTCTAGACCTCTCATGATTCTGCTGCAGCTATGGAGGTCTAGGAGGTAATGACGGAGAACTAAATCCTCCTTTTTGTGGTGGTAGCGGTGGTCTGTGATAACTCTGCTGGTACTGCTGCTGGCCACAATCTTGAAAATGGGTGCATGATCCCTGCCCTTGTCCCTATATCTCCTTAGCTATGTATGCTTTCTCAGCAGCATCACTCAATGTCTGGGTGTCTGCCATGTGTACAGGCCCTGCTATGCTATGGTTCAATCCTTTGATGAACTTATGCACTTGAAGGTTCTCATCGTGGAGATACTCTGCATATTGAGACAACTTAGTGAATCTACCCTCGTACTGAGCAACAGTAAGCGCTCTCTACTGAAGATCATGAAATTCATCTATGTGACGTTGCCTGTAGTGATCTGATAAATACCACATGTTGAAGCACTCAATGAAGGTCTCCCAAGTGAGTGTGTCCAATGATAGATGATGCTTGCACTCCTTAATGTACCACCAAGTAGCTGCTACATCTCACAACAAGTGGACTGCCACACATGCCTTCATGTTTCCCTCGTAAGGATGCAACATGAAGCATCTGTTTAGACTGATGAGCCAAGCCTCAGCTTCGGCTCCCTCTGTAATCCTAGAAAAAGTAGGAGGATTCAACCTCAACATGTCTCTGATGGGGTCTCCTTGATCTTTGTGCCCTCTAATGGGCTCATCTGCATAATAATCATACAGCCTATGAATGATCTGCTCCACTTACGTTGTCTCCTCATGCCTATCATGACACGGAGGGCTCTTGCTATGGGCCCTGTAGTCTGATCCAACCTCTTCTACTGTCATATCTGGCTTCTCCACAAATGGCTCCACACGTGGTGCCTCTCGCGGCTTGACACGGGGCTCTACACATGGCTCAGTGGTGCAGGAGCACCTAGAAAATCCTATTTTTTTTGTAATAAGGTCTATTTGACCAATGCATTTTCATTTCAGTTTGTCTCTAGGTCTTCCAGGACCTAGCTCACTTTTCTTTTTGTAAGTCCCAAGTGACTTAGGTCACATTTGTCAAATTGTTAATCACAAGACGGTTGGTCTCCCAACCATTTGGAATCAGTTGGTTTTCCTCCCCCAGCCATTTGGAATCGATTTGGTTTTCCTCTGAGCAAGTTTATAAACCTGGAGGAATAAACCAAATAAGAGCAGAGGAAGAGAGAGAGAGAGGGAATGGAAGAGAAGAGGTTGAATGTAATTGAGTATTGTGTTAAGGAGAAATAGAACTATTTTGTTTCGATAATTTGATTTCCGTTCCCTGTAATTGCAAATTAGATAACTGTAGATTTCCATTCTTTCTGTGCTTTCCATTGTTGTGATATGTTGATGTGAAGCATTCCACTGGTAATATTTCTATCAAAATTAGTGGAATGGATTGTACAAATATCCATTTTTGTTTTCTATTTTGTTTCATGGTTTGGTGGCACAGAGGATCCAGACAGTGCGTGTCACACAGTAGGTTGAACTAGCATCTCCATGTGTTAGGGTTCAGGAGAAGGTAAACTGTGCATCGGTGTATCGGCAAAGTAAACCCTAGTGTGGCTGATAGTAATTGTCATGTCGATGAGAGAAGGTGAAAGGTGACATTGGAGTGATCGGTGTATCGATAGCTCCGGAGTAAGTCCCTCTGACAAAGCAAGTCTCGCCGAGGGTGTTGGTTCATTGGCGCATTGGGAGAGAAGTTGAGAGTTTCATTGATGGGAAGGGTCTCGCCAATAAGGTCACATCCAACTAGTGTGGAAGTCGTCACAGTTGAGACGAGGCAGAACTTAACCATCATCGGGCATTGGTAGAAGGATGAAAGACTTAGCCGATAGAAGTAAGTCTCACCGAAGATAAATTGAAATTGAGCTATTGGGGTGAGTTTGGTCATGGAGAGACTTAAGAAATTCTTTCTGACAATGATTGTCTGACTGATGGAGATGTATCGGCGACTCATTTGTTTAGTCTTTCTGACTATGAGGAAATAGGGACTCGGTCTGTAGTTTCCGCTGTGAGCTCCCCATCATATTGGTATCAGAGCGAGTTTTGAAGATCATTAGGTAGTGTGGTCTTGGTGTATGCCAAACAACAAAAGTGAAGTAGAGGCTGCCACGATGCCTCCTAAAAGCATGTCACAAGATGCAGTGAAGAAACTGATTGAAGAGATGTTTGAGTCCAAGCTTGAAGAGTTGAAAAGAAACAAGGGTAAGGATAGGGAAGATGAAAGTGACAGCGATGAAGGAGATACAAAAATTGATGAAACCAATAAGAGCATAGAGGAGATACCAGTAGACCAGAGGGCATTTGTAAATGCTTTGAAGTCAGTCAATAGGGACACCATAGATGGGCTACCTATGTATAGTGGAAGTATGGAAACTAAAGAGGTGATTGACTGGATTGAGGCATTGAACAATCATTTTGAATACAAAGGAGTCCCTGATGATAAGAGGGTTAAGTTGGCAAAGGCAAGATTGAAGGGGTCTGCTCTTGCATGGTGGAATTATGAGCAAGGAGAGAGAGTCAAGGAGGGGAAGAATATGATAACCTCCTGGGAAAGGATGAAGACCAAAATCAAGGCACAATTCTTACCTCTGGACTATAATGTGCAGACGTATAAGAAATTATAGAACCTTAGACAGAGAGACCTTGATGTGATTGCATACACACAAGAGTTTCATAAACTTAGTTTTAGATCAAAGAGACAAGAAGAAGAGTCAGAGAAGGTGGCAAGGTATCTGAATGGCCTAAGGATGAACATCCAAGATGAGATCAGCATCTTAGCACCAGAAATAGTGAACAAGTGTTTCCAAATGGCCTTAAGGTCTGAAGAGAAGATAAAGAGAAAGAGTGAATAGAATAATAGAGGTAGAGGAGGAAGAAGTTTCAGAGGCAGAGGCAGTTTTGGAGGAAGAAGTCCTAACTAGAGGCCTAGTGGTGAGTCTAGCCAAGAATAGCAAGTTAGAGACTCAAGTAGCATAGGAGGCTACCAAGGAAGAAGGCCTAATGGAAGGGGTGGGACAAATGGATCAGGTAGAGGATCCAAGGTCTCTAATATGAGATGTTATAATTGCAATTAGATAGGGCACTCAGCATACAAGTGTCCAAAGAAGGCCTCAACTTCTCATGGTGGTGAGAAGAGAACCACTTTGATTCAAGAAGATGCAAGGAGTGTGACATCTCCTGAAGTGAATCTAGCATCAGAAATGGGAGAAAATCTAATGATCAAAAGGATGCTGCTCAAGGAACCAGTGCAGACTGAACTGTCGCAAAGAAGGGCTTTGTTTAGAATCAACTACAAGATCCAAGGTAAGGTTTGTAAAGTTATTATTGACTCTAGTTATACTGATAATATTATAACTTTGGAAGCAATAAATAAGTTGAAGTTAGAAAAGATACCCCATAGCAGTCCATATAAAGTCAGTTGGTTGAATAAGGGGCAGCACATACTCATCAATGAACAAGCATAGGTAGAATTTAGTATTGGGGGGTATAGAGACAAAATTTTGTGTGACATCCTTCCAATGGATGTTTTCCATCTTTTGTTAGGTAGACCATGGTAGTTTAACAGAAAGGCTCATCATGATCGAGAAAAGAATGCTTACTCATTCCAAAAGGATGGTGTGACTTATAAGATACAGTCATTGGTAGAAGAGGATCCACAAGATGAAGGGTCTAGTGTAATGATGGTAGGAGAAAAAGAATTCATGGATACACTAAAGGAAGGTGGTGGAGTAGGTTTTGCTTTGATTGTGAAGCCTAAGGGGGAAAGAAATGAAAGTGTGAGGGAAGTATGACCTAAGGAGGTTAGAGATTTGCTTGAGTTACAAAGGAGTGATTGCAAAAGATATACCTGATTCCCTACCACCTGTCAGAGATATTAGCCATCAGATAGACCTCATACCAGGATTAGTACTTCCTAATAAGGCAGCATATAAAATGATCCCTCACAAAATGAAGAGATAGAAAATTAGATTCAAGAACTCCTAAACAAAGGGTTGATAAGGAAGAGACTTAGCCCATGTGCAGTACCTATTGTTTTATCCCCAAAGAAGGATGGGAAATGGAGGCTTTGTACTGATTCTAGGGCGATAAATAGGATAACCATTAGATACAGGTTTCCTGTTCCTAGAATAGAAGACCTAATGGATTATTTGGGAGGTGCCACTTATTTCACCAAGATAGACTTTAAAAGTGGGTATCACCAGATAAGGATAAGAGAGGGGGATGAATGGAAGACAACATTGAAAACCAATGAAGGGTTGTATGAGTGGCTTGTGATGCCTTTTGGTCTTTCAAACACCCCTAGCAGCTTTATGAGACTAATGAATGAGGTGTTGTAGGAATTCATAGGGAAAATTGTGGTAGTATACCTTGATGATATCTTGGTGTTTAGTAAGAGCAAGGAAGAACACTTGAAACATTTGGGGATAGTCTTGAAGAGGCTGCAAGATCAGAAGTTACTGATAAACTTGGAAAAGTGTGACTTCATGAAACAAGAACTGGTGTACCTAGGTTTTGTCATCTCTAAGGGTGATTTGAAAATGGATCCTTCCAAGGTAGAGGCTATTTTGAATTGGCCTACACCCAGGACAGTAGGAGAGGTCAGAAGTTTTCATGGCTTGGCCACATCTTACAGAAAATTTATTCAGAACTATAGTGATATTTGTGCACCTATGTTGGAGACCATCAAGAGTGGCAGTAAGGTGAAGTTTGTGTGGACAAAAGAGGTAGATCAAAGTTTTGAAAGTCTGAAGCAGAAAGTTGCCAAGTATCCTATCTTAGTACTTCCTGATTTCAATAAGGTTTTCACCATTGAATGTGATGCAAGTGGGTTGGCCATAGGAGCAATGTTGAGCCAAGAAGGTAGACCAGTACCCTTTTTTAGTGAAAAATTGAATGAAGCTAAGAGGAAGTACTCCTCTTATGATTTAGAGTTGTATGCTATGGTACAAACTCTGAAAAAATGGAGGCACTACTTGCTTCCTAAAGAATTTATTGTATACATTAACAATCATGTTCTCAGTTTTTTGAATGGATAGGAAAAGCTCAGCCATAGACACATGAGTGGGTGGAAAGTCTTCAAGCATACACCTTCATCATCAAACATACGAAGGGGATAACCAATAAGGTTGCTGATGCTTTGAGCAGAAGGGTGTTGACAATGCAAGAAGTGCAGCTACAAAGCATGGGTGTTGAGGCACTCAAAGCATTGTATGAACATGACCAAGATTTCAAGGAGATTTACAAGGTATGCAGTGAGTTTGCTAATGCTTTCCATAGTGAATTTTCAAATTATACATTGCAAGATGGAATTTTGTTTAAAGGGAGTCAACTATGTATCCCTAAGTGTTCAATGAGGGATAATATAGTGAAGGAGAAACATAGTGGTGGTTTAGGAGGACATTTTGGGCTTAATAAGACCTTAGATCTAGTAGGAAGATTTTACTTTTGGCCAAGGATGCAATCTGATATCAAAAGGTTTGTTGAGAGTTGTATGATTTACCAGAGAGAAAAGGGGGTCTCAACCAATGCAGGACTGTACCAACCTTTGCCCATACCAAACAGACCTTGGGAAGGTTTGAGTATAGATTTTGTGATGGGATTACCCAAGACAAGGATGGGTTGTGACAATGTGTTTGTTGTGGTAGATAGGTTTAGCAAGATGGCTCACTTTATTCCTTGCAAAACCACCAATGATGCTAGTTACATTGCAAGTTTGTTGTTTAAAGATATTGTCAGGATTCATGGATTGCCTTTGAGTATTGTATCTGATAGAGACAACAAGTTTGTGGGACATTTTTGGAGCACCTTGTGGAAAAGATTGGGTACAAATTTGTCCTTTAGTTTAGACTATCATCCTCAGACTGATGGCCAAACTGAGGTTGTGAATAGGTCATTAGGCAATCTATTGAGATGTTTGACAAGAGAACATGGAGGTAGTTGGGATGTGATACTCGCACAAGCAGAATATGCTTATAATGATTCTACGAATAGAAGTACAGGTCTAAGTCCTTTTGAAGTTGTCTATGGTAGTCATCCTAGAGGAATTTTTGAATTGAGAGATGTTCAAGTGTTGGACAAAAGGAGTGGACATGCTAATACATTTGCAGAGGCTATGAAAGAGATCCATCAACAAGTCAGAGATACTCTGAACTAGAACAGTTAGAAGATCAAGGCTAGAGTGGATCGAAGAAGAAGGGATGTGTAGTACCAAATAGGAGATATGGTCATGGTTCATCTCAACAAGAACAGACTACCCAAAGGGAAACACAAGTTGATGATGAGAAAAATTGGACCTTGTGAGATTCTAGAGAAATATGGTCCAAAAGCTTACAAAATTGAACTGACTGATGATATTTCTATTTCACCTATATTCAATGTTGTTGATCTAACATTATATAGGAGTCTTGATACAGGAGAAGGTACCGTAGATTCTGTCAAAGACAATGCAGAGTGGGTGTAGCATTTACCACCTAAGGAACCACCAAAGATGGAGTGCATCTTGGATAGCCAGACAACCAAGAAGACAAGAAATCAGACCTATTTTGAGCACTTGGTCAAATGGTATGGACTTCCAGACTCAGAAGCCACATGGATGCTGGAAGAAGACATCAAAAAGCAGGGTGGTGATTTGTAGCAGTTAGTCTCTAAGAAGACTTGAGACAACTTTCACCCTGGGAGTATGGTGCAGGAGCACCTAGAAAATCCTATTTTCTTTTGTAATAAGGTCTATTTGACCAATGCATTTTCATTTTAGTTTGTCTCTAGGTCTTTTAGGACCTATATCCCTTTTCTTTTTGTAAGTCCCAAGTGACTTAGGTCACATTTGTCAAATTGTTAATCATAAGATGGTTGGTCTCCCAGTCATTTGGAATCGGTTGGTTTTCCTCTCCCAGCTATTTGGAATTGGTTTGGTTTTCCTCAGGGCAAGTTTATAAACCCATTGGAATGAACCAAATAAGAGCAGAGGAAGAGAGAGAGAGGGAATCGAAGAGAAGAGGTTGAATGTAATTAAGTATTTTAAAGAGAAATAGAACTATTCTATTTTGTCAATTTGATTTTTGTTCCCTGTAATTGCAAATTGTATAATTGTAGATTTCCATTTTTTCTCTGCTTTCCATTGTTGCAATATGTCGATGTGAAGCATTCCACTGGTAAGATTTCTATCAAAATCAGTGGAATGGCTTTGTTGTACAAATATTTGTTTTTGTTTTCTATTTTGTTTCATGGTTTGGCGGTGCAGAGGATCCAGACAGTGCATGTCGCACAGTAGGTTGACCTAGCATCTCCATGTGCTAAGGTTCGGGAGAAGGTAATCTATGCATCGGCGTATCGGCAAAGTAAACCCTAGTGTGGCCAATAGTAATTGTCATGCCAATGAGAGAAGGTCAAAGGTGACATCAGAGTGATCAGTGTATCGGCAACTCCTGAGTAAGTCCCTCTAATAGAGCAAGTCTTGCTGAGGGTGTTGGTTCATCGGTGCATCGCGAGAGAAGTTGAGAGTTTCACCGATGGGAAGGGTCTCGCCGATAAGGTCACGTCCAACTAGTATGGAAGCTGTCATTGTGTATGAGGAAAAATTGATTAAATCAAAACTAATAAAACCAAAAAACCAAGCACATAAAGCGAACCAATCTAAGTAAAAGCCATTATCATCAAATCAAAGTAACAATGAAAGCTCTTACCAAAACCTGTATTGTTCCCTTTGGAGAAGTGTGGATTGCTCAATCAAGTTGCGAAACCATAGTTGCAACAAGTAAGTAGTGTGCTCAATGTGCTCAAAGATCAATGTTAAGAGATCGTAAGGTTGCTCAATCGACAGGTTTTGTATGCTCAAAGCTCTGTTAAGTATGCCTGAGAATACAATCGAAGAGAGGGGTAATGAAGGAGATGAGGGGGGTTTATATAGGTTTCAATGAAGATCGATCAATGGTCCAGATAATTCAGAAGAATCAATGAAGGAGAACAGTTGAGGAATGTGCAATGAATAAGAAGAAGCCAAGTGTCTTCCTTTCTTTTGCATGAGAGGAGTTATCAAGAATAGAAGAATGAGTTAACTGAAGAGATAAATCAAAAAGAATAAAATAATCAGTTAAGTGATTTAAAACAAGAAGAGGGGATTTGCATGAGAATAAGAAGATATTTTACTTTATTAAATATAGAAAGCTTGAGTTATATTAGAGATAACTCAATTTAGAAGAAAAAACAACTTAAATAAATAATTGATTTATTTAAATTTAGAGAAGATATTATTGGTAGAAGTAATTAAATAATTAGAATTATTTAATTTAGAAGATTTAGAAAGCAAATTAAATAAATAAATTTATTTAATTGTTGTGCATGATTTCAGAAGAACAGTTTTGATTTAATTAAATAATTAAAATTATTTAATTGTGGAAGAATAACAGAGGAATTTGATTTAATTAATTAAATAAATACAATTTATTCAATTAATGTTGAATTTAGGAGATTTAGAAGAATTTGATGAAATTAATTAAATAAAGGGGATTTATTTAATTAATGTTGAATTTTGAAGTCTTGGAAGAATTTGATGAAATTAATTAAATAATTAGATTATTTAATTAATGTTGAGTGTAGGTGATTAGGAAGAAATGACAAAATGCAAGTAGCGTGACAACTTGGTCATTTTAGGGTGTCTACATTTTGCCCCTCTTTGATGCGATGCAGTTAATAGCGTTGTATCAAAGAAATTAATTGTCGAAGATGTGATACAATCTTTTTTTTTATGCCCCAGTGTAGGTAGTTCCCCCAGCGTATGCCCCCTCGAGCAGGAAGACAGGGAAGCAACAGAAGAATGGTGTTGACGCTCAACTAGAAGAGTGCGTGACCAGGTAGGAGGAAAAGCAGAAAGGGGTGGGAAGAGAAGAAAACATGAGGGAGGGATGCTATAAATAGGTCCCATGGGGACCACAATCCTCATTTGCACCTTAGGAGTTTCTAAATTTAGAGAGGAAAGCCTCCAAACTAGTGGGAGAGATTTGAGTGGAAGGAGCTGACAGCGAGGGGAGATGCCGACTCCAGCGCACAGGCATCGGGCGGAGCTCGTGCGGATGTGCAGGAGGCCAACAGGAGTTTCGGTAGTGGTAAGTGGTTGAAAACCCTCTTGTATTTTGTCGTTTAGGGTAGTTTTAGGGCTAGGTCTAGGGGGGTTGAATAGGGAAGCCAAAAGCACTGTAGGGTATCGCAGCGCTAGTGGTAATCGGTTAAAGTGCGGTTGGTAGTAAGGTTCAGCGCGTTTGGTCAAAACGTAGCGCAGTTGGTTTTTTGGGCTAGCACCGCAACGCTTATGGTAGAATGCCGCAGCGCGGTTGGCTAGACAGTGCAGTGCATGTGTTAGGATAGGGTAGCACGGGTGGGAGGGTTAGCGAAAAAATAGGTCATTGTTGGTAGGACAAGACGACATGGATGGAGGTATGGGGAAGCGCTCTTGGAAAACAAGGTGCATTTGGTAGAGAAAATGCAACGCACCTGGCTAGGTATTGTGGCACCTTTGGTATGGAGGTACAGTGCCTTTGTACAAAACAAAGTGCTTTTGGTTAAGTAGGGAAAATTAGAATTGTGGGTTGAGAAATAGGGATGCCTATCCTAGGTTGCAAAAGGGAAAGGGATGGTTGGGGGTTGCATGGCATAGCAGAGGTGTAGATAGGATTTGAGGGATTTGGTAATGAAAAACTGACAAGTGATTTGTTATGGATGCAGAGGATTCTACCACCACTGATGTTGTGGGAGTGACACCACCCGATAGCGCAGGAGGTTGTACAACTGACCTGGGAGGAGGATGCATTCTTGGAGCATGCTGGATTGTGGCACGTTGCGCACCTGACACACATTAGGGTGAATCTCACCCTAGTGACAGCAGTTGTAGAGTGATCACAGTGAGACGTCGTCATTTCACTTTCTGATAGGGGAGGCCATAGTGACACTGGAGGATGTGTACCAGATCCTACGGATTCGGATTGATGGAGATATAGTAGACTTTGACCCAGCATTGGGCAAGGCAGGCTTGGTGGAGGTCTTCTGCATAGATGACCTTTGGATAGATGACGGGGAGATTCGATGGGCAGACGTCCCAAGACTCTGCGATAGGATCAGATGGATAGTGGCGTCACTGATTGGTGGCTTCTTGTGTCCTGACAGGAGATCTAGAGGACTATCGATTGGATGGGGCACAGTGTTATCTGAGGTGTTCACACATGGTAGACAGTATGCGTGGGGCCCATATGTGTTGGACAGTTGTATCACGACATGCACCACTGCGTGTATAGGAGAGGCAGGAGCCTCTCAACAGGGGTGACCTTGTTACAGGTATGGGCGTGGGAGCATATTCTAGTGATTTGACCCATGGCACGGTGCCATTGGGATAGAGGCGAGCCCTATGCATTCTTATATGATGGAGTGATTACACACTAGAGGATGGGATCTGTTAGCCACTGGAGGCAGCAGATCGATGAGATGGACTTGTTTGTGTGGAGGCCCTGGCTACTTTGCAAGGAGTGGGAGGATGAGCACGAGCAGCTTATGTATTGTAGATAGGTGCGGTATCTGTTCGGGAGATGGATAGATGCGATAGAGAGGTACCTACCAGAGCGGGTACTTAGGTAGTTTGGATTGCCACAGGGACTACCAGTGGGGGAGGCGACACATGCCAGGACATGGAGGGAGGTTGGAGACTGGGATGCAAAGATCCCAGTGGCTACAGCTTTGGCAGAGGTATAGGGACTTGTCCCCGTAAGATGGGATTGGGACACAGGGCTGGCAGACCTAGGGACGTTGCTAGAGTATGACCAATATTGGCAGACACACAGGCCGATTAGATTGACTACACTAGGTGTAGCAGGGGTAGTGGGGGAGGTACTAGTCCTCGGTGGGGAGGCTAGGATGAGACGGCAGGCTCGAGCAGCCCCGCAGTAGGCAGGTGGAGAGGGCAGCGGTCAGCAGGCAGGTGGAGAGGGCAGCAGCCAGCAGGCCGATGTGGAGATGGTGGAGGCAGTGGGCTTGGTCGTAGAGACTGGTCTACAAAGGGCCGAGCGACTGCTATAGGAGGAGATAGCTCGGAGGACTTGATTAGAGCTCTGGATGGTACGATTAAGGAGGGATAGGGATGCAACGTGGGCTGAGGCAAGACAGGCTGAGGCCACAGCTTAGGCACAGAGACAGGCAACAGCAGTAGCAGAGACAGCCCTAGCACAGGTACAGGCCCAGCTATAGGCCTAGGTACAGGCACATGCACAGCTACAGCCTAGATACAGGCACAAGCATAGGTACAAGTGCAGCCACCAGCCACACCAGCAGCAGATGCTGAGTAGCTAGCACAAGTTACGAGGGAGAGAGATGCAGAGGTGCAGCTACAGTTGACAGTAGAGACTACACTCTTTAGACTGAGGCGGGAGAGAGATGAGGCACGCTGTGCACTGGGTGCAGATCAGAGGAGCCTATACAGCGAGCTCATCCGAGTGTAGGGTGAGCTAGTATCAGCTGGCCGGGAGGCAGAGTATTACAAGGGACTATATGTGGGTGCAGTGTCAGCAGCTCAGCAGGCACCAAGTTATAGAGAGAGGAGCCGGTTAGGGGCATCTGGATCCTGGAGGACAGGGTAGTCAGTGTCCTCAGTGAGAGGGCCATTCTTACCACCCGGGGGAGGAGGAGGACCAGCAGGGGGACCTCCACCGAGCACAGGGGGAGGACAGGGGCCATAGTAGGAGGGTAGCTCTACCCACTAGGCCATGCACATGCATATTGTATCATATTTGTACCATACTCGTATCATGATGGACACTTGTACATTGTACCATTTGTATCATTTTGGATAGATGCCTGCGTGCATCTTGATGTATATTTTGTGGGCTCTTGATAGCCTTGATGTACTATTTTGCTATATATTTGGATGTATACATACGGATTTATTGATGTAAACACAAGCATTTTGTATTATGATGACCTTTATATGTGATATGTGATGATCTATTTGGCTCACTTGTTGTTTATGCTTTTTGTGTATGCATTCCTTGATGTCATAGATGTGATGATATGTATGTATGATTATGGATTCATGTGATGACATATGTTGCTTATATGATGCTTATAGATGTATGATGATATAGATGTGATGACTAGTGATATCTGACATGTGGGTTTTGCAGATATGCACCAGAGAGGAGAACAGAAGGAGATGGAGACAGAGACTGTTGGTTGATCTTTGCAGTGAAAATGATATAAAGGTTGTGGGAATGGATGAAAGATGAGCTTGTTGCAATGGTTTCACATTTGTATATAAAGAGCAATCCTTATTTTGATATAGCACGTGGATAATTTGCCACCAAGGTATAAAAGACCAAAGTACTGTAATATCCGAGTGCGTGGACGTTGACTCTGCAAGCAAGCAGTTTGAACTTAGATCCTTTAGACATAATATAATCTTGTTGGAACATGTGAATAAGCCATAGTCTTGAACATAAAATAAACTTCAATACATGTAAATGCAAGAAGAATATTAATATGTAAGATGCTAGGTCATAACACACACAAGATAACTATGATGCTAAGAAAGATACTAACGATCATTCCTCAAACACGGCACACAAAAGCAATGACTATGCCCCAAATCCGCACTGCATCACAACATACCAAGATTATAGATAAATCAAGGTAGCCTTGAATAGGTAAAGGATAAGGAACAACAAATAAACCATAAAACAAATTGACTGACTTACAAAGTAAACATATAGCCAACATATTCTCTTGCCAAAGAGGTTGCTCAGGATAGATTAGATAGGAAAGATAATAGCCTTATCGTAGGAACTCTATGTCCGTTAAAGGGTGCTATCTACCTAAAAAAGATAATGTCTTGCTGGAGGAAATGCCAAATGTCGTAGGAGACGTGTGTGTTGGTCTCGATCATGGAACACTTTGCAGAAGACAAGCTTGTTGATCTGGTGCTTTGGTTAAGCGGTACTTAGCTGGTGTTGGCAAATCAGTATGCAGAACAGTAGATGACTCTGGAAGTAGGCCTCTTTGCTTTAGGTTTGTTAAGGACTTTTTCTTTGAAAGAATGCGCTAGCTTGCTGCTTGAGTTAGTCAAGTTGAGGCGAATGGATTTTGAAAAATGGAAGACCAGAAAGGTGACACGCTAATGGATTGGGGTGGGCGGAGAATGATGAATTGTATGTGCCTAAGTACTGGATACATCCTTCGTATTCCAGACTGCCTACATACCCTGTATCCATGGGATCAAGGCACATTACGAGGAAAGATGAAAATGATAAATATGTAGTTCTGGATAGAGTGATGAGATGGGTCAAGGTGAAAAGGGGGAGATCTTATGTACCTGAGTACTAGATACTTCCTTCGTATTCCAGACTACCTACATACCCATATCTATGGGATCAAGGTACCTTAAGATTGAGAAGATGATAATATGTAGTTCTGGGTAGAGGTGATGATGTAGGAAAAGTGCTGAGTAGATAACAGCCTTATTGTAGGAACTCTGTGTCCATTAAAGGGTGTTACCTGTGAACAATGAGAAAGAGATTGAAGTGTGCGTTGCAAACCACGAACAAGGAACCAATCCTAGACCTAGGTTAAGGAAAGAGTTGCCCCCATTCTGGTAGAGGAAACTGTATGGGTGACTACCGAAGAAGACACAAAAAGCTTTGACCTAGGACAAGACAGTGTTAACTGTAGACACAGATCAAGATGTGGGATGACGACGAGGGACATTGACAAATTTCTAAGCTATACTAGATAGGGAGATGGAAATGCAAACAAAGTCAATGGTTTTATTACGGATGGATGGAAAGGCGTGCTTTGTGCACTAGACATGGAGTGGATAGGACTTGATAGACGATGGATGCTGACTTTACACATAGCGCCTGTTTGCCAGGTTTTCACTATGGTACTTATCCAAGGTACCTGTTTGCCGAGTTTTCACCAGAGGATAGATTTTTTTGGATTTTTTTGTTTTTTTGCTTTTTTTTGTTTTTTTTTTTTTTTTTTTTTTGGAATACTCTGAGGATCAGGCATAAAACTTCTTGAGATGGACACTGTTAAGTGGCTCATCCAGAGGAATGCCGTCAGGTGTAGCTAAAGTATAAGCTCCTGATCTGTATGCTAATCTGACAATGAAGGGACCTAACCAGTTAGGCTCAAACTAGCCCTTCTTTACTCGATCTGCTTGATTTCTCTGATTCTCTTTAAGTACAAGATCACCAACTTGAAACCGTCTTTCTTTGATCTTTTTGTTGTAATTACGCCGGATGTGGTTTTGATAGACATGGAGATGATTAAGTGTGGTAAGGCGCCTCTCATCTAAGAGTTCTAGCTCAGCTAATCTAGAAGTGCGATACTCCTCTCCACCGATCAGGTCCTGCATGGATACTCTGAGGGATGGGATCTCAAACTCTATAGGTAGGATGGCTTCAGAGCCAAATACCAAGGCATATGGTGTGGCACCAGTTGGTGTTCTGATACTAGTGCGGTAGGCCCATAGGGCGGGATTGAGTTGCAAGTGCCAATCACGACCAGCTTCATTGACCATTTTCTTGAGGATTTTGAGAATGGTTTTGATTGAAGCCTCAGCTTGGCCGTTACTCTGTGGATAGTAGGGAGTTGAAAAGTGATGTTGGATGTTGTATTGTATGTACAAGGCATGGACATCTTGGTTCTTGAATGGTCTCCCATTATCAGTGACAATGGCTTGGGGAATACCATATCGACATATGAGGTAGTTTAGGATAAACTTGGCTATTTGCTTGCCAGTGATCTAGATCATGGGAATGGCTTCCACCCACTTCGTGAAATACTCAGTGGCGGTAATGATAAACTTGTGGCCATTGGAAGAGGAAGGGTGGATTTGTCCTACGAGGTTGAGACCCCATTGAGAAAAAGGCCATGGGGTTGTCATAGGTTGTAATTCATGAGATGGTGCGTGAATCAAATCTCCATGTTGCTGGCATTGTAGACACTTTTTAACAAACTGTGTAGCATCTTGCTCTATTGTAGGCCAGTAATAACTTGTTCTGAGTATCTTCTTAGCAAGATTAGGACCGGTAGAATGTGCGCCACAAACACCTTTGTGTATGTCTTGTAAGGTAGCTTCGGCTTCTTCCGCATTAAGACATCATAAGAGGATACCATCGAGACTCCGGCGATATAGTGTATCACCCAGAATGATGTAACGAGAGGATCGACGGATAAAGGTTTTGCGTTGGGTGGATGATAGGTCAAGGGGAAAGGTTTTGTTTTTAAGGTATTCATAGATATCTTCATACCATGGGGAATTGGGACCAACAAGTTCGCAGATGATTTTAGTAACTAGAACGTCGATGACGGGTATCAACAATTGCTCGATCAAGAATTCACACTTCTATGTATTTGTAGGCATGTCAATCAGTGACCCTATAGAAGCCATAGAATCTGCAGCTTTATTATGCTCTTTGGGAATTTGCTCAAATGTGATGCTAGAAAAGTGTGGTTTGTAGGCGTCCACCAGTTGCTTGTAGGGGACCAACTTTTCATCTTTTGTTTGGTACTCATCTGTGACTTGGCAAATGACTAGCTATGAGTCTCCATATACTTGTAATTCTGTGATGTCCCATTGAACTGTTGTATTGAGACCTATAAGGATTGCTTCATACTCGACAATGTTGTTGGTGCAAGGGAATGTAAGCCGATATGACTTAGGAATATAGTCATTTTAAGGTGTGACAAACAAGATGTCGGCCCCTGATCCATGCTGTGTGTAGGAACCATCAAAGTACAGCTTCCACATTATTGAGTTGGAAAAAGTGAATAGATTCTCATCTGGAAAGTCTGCTACCATAGGGTGTGTATCTTGCATAGGTGCTTCTGCTAGTTGATCTGCTAGAGCTTGTCCTTTGATTTCTTTACGATCCATATATTCAATGTCAAACTCACTAAGGATCATGACCCATTTAGCTAGTCTGCCTGTAAGAGCTACTTTTGCTAGTAGATACTTCAAGGGATCAATTTTGGCTATCAGATTTGTGTGTTGGTTCAACATGTAATGCTGCAACTTTTGGGAGGCGAACACTACTGCTAAACAAGCTCTTTCCATTGGTGAATAATTGAGCTCATATCCCACCAAGGATCTTCTGATATAATAAATTGCATGCTCTTTTCCTGTTTCATCATTTTGTGCTAGAAGGGCCCCTAGGGCCGAATTTGTAGTGGAGATGTATAATATCAAAGGTTTGTCCACAATTGGTGGAACCAATACAGGAGGTGTAGCTAGATACTCTTTAAGTTGATCAAATGCTTCCTGACACTTGTTGTCCCATCGAAATGAGACATCCTTTCGGAGCAAGTGTTGAAATGGTTGGCATTCATCTGCTAGCTGTGAGATGAAACACCGAATGGACTGCAACCTTCCTTGAAGGCTCCTTAATGCTTTAAGGTTCTTGGGTGGAGGCATCTCCACTATAAATTTTACTTTTGCTGGATCCACTTCGATGCCTCTACGAGATACTATGTATCCCAACAACTTCCCTGATGTTACACCGAATACACACTTCTGTGGATTGAGTCTTACTTGGTATTTTTCAAGCCTGTTGAAGATCTGTCCTAGAACTCGTAGGTGATTTGCCCTAGAAGATTTAGCCAGTATATCATCCACATAGTCTTCCATGATGTGATGAAAGAGATCGTGGAAGATCACTGTCATTGCTCTCTGATAGGTTGCTCCTACATTCTTCAGACCAAACAGCATGACGCACCAACAATAATTGCCCCAAGGACAAGTAAAGGTTGTTTTATGTTGATCTTCCTCTGCTATCCTTATCTAGTTGTAGCCTAAGAATCCGTCCATGAGAGAAAGCATCTCGTAACCTGCTGTCAAGTCCACTATAATGTCAATGTTTGGTAGTGGAAAGTCGTCTTTGGGACATGCCTTGTTGAGATCTCTAAAATCATTACACATGCGGATGCACCCATTGGGTTTAGACACAGGTACAATGTTTGAGACCCAATCTGAATATTCAATGGGTCGTATGAACTTTGCATCTAATAATTTCTATATTTCCACTTTTACCAAGAGAGCGATCTGTGGGTGCATCTTTCTCAACTTTTGTTTGACTGGTTTCACTTTGGGATCAACTGTGAGATAATGAACTACTAACTTAGGGTCTAGCCCAAGCATATCCGCAAAGGTCCATGCAAAGTTGATGGTTCATTGCAAGAAGAAGGTGTTAAGATTCCTGTGCTCTGTTTCAGATAATGATGCTGCTAGGAATGTGGTCTTTGGATTTTGTTCTGTGCCAAGGTTTATCTCTGTAGAATCTTCCACTAGGAGAGCTGACTTCTCTTGGTACTTAGATGGTAGGGGAAGGTCAAATCCTCCATCCTCAAGTGCCACAATTGGGTTTTCACCTTTGGATACATCCTTTGTTTTTACTATTTTGTGATCCGGAGGTGCCACAGTGTGGTTTTCACCTAGAGATCTTTCTTTATTTGTACTTTTGCAACTGGAGGATTTGGCATTCTTACCAAAATAAGCCATTGGCTCTAGTTCCATTACAAAACCTGCTTTATGATCACCAAGAGGGATACCTTCCTGAAGTCCCATGAACTTAGCTAAAGCTTCATCATTCTGAAATACATCTATAACAGGGGACCCTTGTTGGTCCCAATCGATAAGTTCAGGGTAGACAAGTGTTACATTATGGGTGTTTGTGGTGGAAGTTAAGGATACAGAGGATAGCGTAAAAATGGAGGATTCTACGAATAGGTTGGTAATATGGAGGGACGAGTCATCGATGATATCCTTTGTAGACGTCGAATCAGCAGGAAACATGTCAGCTACCTCGTCGAGGATATACTCGATGTCCAAGGCGTGCAGTACCTTCTTACGAAATCCTAATCCCCTCTTGTCTAGTTTCTTTGTCACAACAATAGGTTCCATAGTTCCTTGATTTTGTTTCCTAAGGCCACCTTTGCCTTTATAGCCCATGTTTTTGACTATCCTTAAGCCGTTGCCATATTGCTTGACTGGTATTGTGACTGGTTCTTTCTCCTTATAGAGCCAAGAAGAAATGTCCTCAATAGCTTCCTCTTCCAATAACCGTCCATGTTGGAATTGGGTTAGGAATGTTGGGGGAGGAATAGCTACTTTTTTAGTTACTTTAGCAATGGCTGGTTGGCCGTAAGATTTAGGGGATAGAGGCATCCGCCCTACACAACAAGATTTTGAGATATCATATGTTCCAAAGCCTATATCACGGATGTGAGCTTTGATTTCAAGAAGAGGATTAGGGTTACTTGTAGAGGCTGGAGTTAGTGTTGTAGGGTCAACATATAGTGGGGATTCAATGGCTTTGTCATTTTTAGGCACTTGGTTGCAATTCTTTTAGCTTCCTTGCAAGACATGGCAAAATTCGAAAGGATTGGGGTCTTCTGGGATAGTTATCTCCGTACCATTGTATGGGAATTTTAGAGATTGATGATACATGGAGGGAACAGCTTTCATTGCATGGATCCATGGGCGGCCTAGGATAATGTTGTAAGGCAACTCAATATCAACGACTTGACACTGAGTTTCAAGCATGACAGGGCCCAGTTGTATAGGCAAGTGGATAACACCTTTTGAGCGGCGTTTAGCAGCATCATACCCCTTGATTGTAATACTATGATCAGTGTTGACATGATCCTTAGAGTATCCCAATTGCTTTAGTAACTTTAAAGAATAGATGTTGAGACCAGCACCACCGTCTATGAGTATGCGTTTGATTTTGCGTTTATGTATGAGAACTTCAATATGAAGGGCATCATTGTGACAAGGATCATGGGATGGGAGATCTTTCTCAGAGAAGACCACATTGTAGGGGGAAGCAATGTTACCTACTATAGCTTGGAAATCCACAATAGCTATGTTGTTAGGAACTGAAGACTCTTCGAGGGCTTTTTCTAACACCACTCTATGCGCAGGTGATGATCGTAGAAGGTCCAAGATAGAGATTTGTATTGGCATTTTTCTGAGATGTTCGACAAGATTATAATCAGTTTGAGTCAGAAGATTGGATGTAGGACCACGAATGGTGACATGACCACAACGAGTTGTAACAGCGCAATCCGTAGATTGACCTTTGATTGTGAGGGTAGACACTCGACTCTCTTCAAAATGACCTACAATGGAATCAAAGAAAGTGGAAGTATGATTGATACCTTTACCTCTATCTGAGGAGGAGGTGGACCATGATGAGGGAATGGTTCCTTGTACATATCAAGATCTTTGTTTGTGTTTTGAGGTGCTTGTTCATTCTCAAAAGTGATTAAGTTGCCGTCGATGAGATTTTGGATTCAGTGCTTGAGTTTCATGCACGACGCAGTCCTATGTCCTTTGCTTCGATGGAATTCACAGTATTCATTTTCTCTATACTGCGCAGTTTTGTAAACTGGTTCACCATATGGTGGTGCATCTGGTAAGGTGATGAGTCCTTTCTGTAAAACCTGTTGTAGGACCAACTCCATAGGCACTCCCAAGGGAGTAAACTGACGTCGTGGAGGGTAATCTTGTTGAGGTCGCTCCTGTTGTCATTGTTGTTGATTTTGATATGGTTGTCACTGTTGTTGTTGTTGTTGAGATGGAGCTTGACTTGGTTTGGAGAGCTGTAGCAGTGTTTGCAAAGTTTGGACATGTTTAGAATCAACCACACCGTCGTTAACCATGGTTTTGTTTTTGTTCCAATATTTGGGTTTATCGTTTGATTGTTGATGAGGAGCTTTGTCTTTCATTTCTTTGAAGATTTTGACCACACCCTTAGCAATGAGGGCTTTTTCAATGTCGATTCCCTTGTATGTGATTTCGTCGAAGGTTGTACAACTAAGAATTTGCAAATGGAAACCTAACTCTTGGTTGAGGTTCTGCACAAATATGCTAACAAGCTGTTTCTCCGAAATCTTGAAAGGGAATTTGCTAGCCATTTGTCTCCATCGTTGAAGGAAAGAAATGAAAGTTTCACCATTTTTTTGTTTGTTGTTGCATAGATCAGTCATGGAAATTTCATGCTCTGCGTTGTAAGAAAAGTGGGTGGCAAACTTCTCTGCTAGCTCATTGAAAGACTTGACACCCATGGGTAAGTGTGAGAACCATTCTATAGCTTGACCTCCCAGACTACAAGGAAAGAGACACATAAGATATGTGTCATTATGTGAGACCTTGAAGCAAGCAAGATAGAATTCCCTAAGATGGTCTTTTGGGTCACCTTTTCCTTTGTATTTATCAAACTTGGGAATAGTGAAATTTTGAGGAAAATGGATCATTGGTAATGACCGATCAAAAGGGTAAGGACACACTTCTTCTAAAGAGAAGGTCTTCTTGGTGTGGCCAAATGTAAGATCAGATAGCTGTTGTTGAACTTCTATGATTTTTAGCTCCATAATTGTGGGAGGGGTTGGTAACATCTCCTGTTGTCCCAAAAGTGGTTGGTGTTGCCCATATGGAGGATTGTATTGTAAGCCATGAACATTGGTGTTATAAGGGTTGTAAGATTGGTTGGGGTCATATGCGTTGTACGTTGGGTTGAGATTGGGTTGAAATTGGAGGTTTTGATTCGGTAGAGGTGGAGGTGGAGGTGGTGCTAGATAAGAATGTTGGCTTTGTGATGGTTGAAGAAAAGAATTGGGTGGAGGAAAGCTAAAGTGTGTTTGATTATGTTGCGATGGCAGCACATAGCTTTGGGAAACTTGGTGTTGGGAATGTTGAGGGTGGATAGGTAAGGTGTTGAAGAAATTTATCATGGATGAACATTGTGGAGGAGGGACATAGGTAGATGTGATTTGGGATGGTTGAGGTTGATTGATGATGAGAGTAGAAGAATGTTGTGGTTGGGATTGCATGACTCTAATTGGTTGAGACACATGAAGGTTTGATGATATGGGAGGTGGTATGTGTTGAGACCCTTGTTGCATGGCTACATAATTGTTCCCTGGATTATAATTTGGTAGGAAACCTATTTGTGAGGGAGTAACCAATATTCCACTTGCGATTGGTGTGGACACTTTAGGAGGTTGTTGCGTATTTGATCGAGCTAAGGTGGCTTGCTTAGCTAACTCTGCTTGACATTAGAGAGTTTCTTATTGGTTTTTGTAGATCTCCATAGGAGTCAGAAGCGGTGATATGACCCTCTCTTCTGTTGGGTTTTGAAAAAGGGGATACCTATACTGTGAGCCTTGTGCAGGTAAGGGCATAGTCACCGTGGACATGGTTTGCACCACTTGTATGGAACTCAAAGTGTTGTTTGTCTCCATGAGAGAGGATAAATCAAAATCTTGAGGTAACTTGGCTCCTTTCTCTCCAAGTAAGCAAAAGAAATGATCCTAGTTCTCACTAAGGATTTTGTCAAAGGCAGCCACGACTCTAGGCTCTTGTATGAATTCATCAAGATCTTGCCCATCTTCTTGAGAGGATTGACCTATTTCAAAGTGTTGCTCTTCTTGAGATGGGGCTAGATCTACAGTATAACCTTGTGGGACAAAATCTGGAGGCAAGCCGGTGGTGCATTGAGGTGTACTTATCAAAGGAATCCTATCCTCTTGAGGATTGCTTGGTTGGTCGATGTGCGGCATGCTTGGCAAATTGGTAGATCTTGCCGCGGGTGTTCTAGGAGTGACCTTAGGAGTAATGTTGAGACGACTTGATTGCGGTATGTGAGGAGGTGACTTGCACTTCTTAGGGACAACTTGCTTGGACTTCATAGTTTGCTGGAGCCTAGTGGTTACCATGGAATACACTAGGACAAGAAAGGTAATGCTGGGTTTCTGTGAGGTGCTTTGAGAAAAGGACAAACTCTGATGCACAATGCACTGGACCAAAGGCGCTATACTGTTTGACCAAAGGTATAGGACTGTGTAACCAAAAGCGTGCTACTGTGACACCAAAGGCGACGGATTGAGCTACCAGAAGCAAGTTACTATTATGCCAAAGGTGAGCTACAGTGACCAAAAGTGAGCTACTGTTATACCAAGGGTGCTGAAGTAGAGTTTTGCCAGAGGCGAGTTACTGCTATGCCAAAGGTGATCTACTGTACTACCAAAGGCGAGCTGCTGTAATACCAGGGGCACTGAAGTAGTGTCTGATGTTTCTAAAAGGCAAAATTTTGATAGATTGTTTATGTTTCTGATTGGATTTGTTTGGCAAGAGAAAACACAACAAACAATGTTGGCACAAACAAGGGATTGAGACAACAGATAGTGTATGTTCGAGGCTCCAAACAAGCCCAATGTTTCCACAGGTATAAGACAATTGCAATCAATAATAAACACTTTTTATCCCTAGAGACAAGGTTTCATTGCAGTAGATCAGCTCACAGCTTAATACTCCGTCGATAAAAATATCATTCCATAAAGGTGTCGTATATTTAGTATCTTTGCGAGAGACGATAGGTAGGGATATCTCACCCTCCACTTGGAAAGCTCAAGTAGGTCACAAGAGCTTTATGGCCAAGGGAACACTATCTCTTCTCAAGGGAGCCAATGGTGAGTATCTTAAGGGCTTAAATCGATTCCCCTTGCACTGATGACTACCGCAATGTTCAGAGGTAGGTCGGGTGGTCTCTATCTAGAATGGTTCTTAGTGACTTTGAGGGACCAATGCCTTATGAGCAATGCACCAAGCTACTAAAAGCTTTAACCAATCCTACTAAGAGTATCAAACACTTCGCTCAATGTGAAAATTGTTTCCACAAAGAGCTAGTACACCTCTTTTCAGTTTGGCACCACAAGGTAAGGCTGACGTCGGTTAGGACTTGGCTTTCGCCTTATCCCTCTTATATAGCGGTTCAAAGGAAAACTCTGCTTAGGGTCATCCCTTTTGGATGAAGCGCAATCCAAAAGCAGGCCCTTCTAAAGGAAGTACTAAAAAGTAAGAGCAAGCACGTCAAACAAAGGTTCAATTGTCCCGTTATAAGAAAAATAAGGTGCAACTAAACTAGGCACACACACGTTTGTAGTTGTCAATTGTCCCTTATAAAATTGAAGTGTTTGGCATTCATGTCCATTGTCCCTTAGAAAATTGAAGTGTTTTTGCATACATGTCCATTGTCCCTTAAGAAAAGTAGTATGTTCCTAAGACTTAGATTGCAAAAGTGATTTGTTCAATTATTCCTTTAAGCATGTAATGTGTTTCTAAGTCTTAGTGAGATAAATCAAGATTTCTTTTAACACTCGTCCTACATGAATATGTTAAAAACACCTATTTGCTCTGTGTGAGTAATAAAAAGCTTCAACAAGTCAGTTAGTTCCACCAAAAATTCACAAGTTAGCAAAAACAAATCAATTTGACCAAAAGCGAGCTACTGCTATACCCAAAGCACTTTACTGTCTTACCAACCGCGTTGTAATATAGACTCGAAGCGTCAGAGAATATTACCAAAAGTGTTGAACTAGATCCAGAAGTGCTATACTGTGTATCCAGAAGTGCGATACTGTTATGCCAAAAGTGATGTAGTGTATACCAGAGGCGTTGTAGGATACTACTAGAAGCATTGAACAAGGTCTAGAAGTGCTGTACTGTGTATCCGGAAGCGCGATACTGTTATGCCAAATGCGCTGCATGGTCTCAGATCACAAAAAGATTAGCTTTTGTCAAAATAACCAGATCAAAATGGGATTTTATGATTGATCTACTGTTCTGAGAAATAATATCTGATAGATCTGAATCGTGAAATCCAAAAAAAAACTTAGAAAGTGTAGCAACACAATAGATTAATGCAAATACCAAAGATACCCCTAAATAAGTCAGCTTAGGAAGTATCAAATAGCAGGTTTGAAAGACAAATATAACAGCTTGTCAAACAAATCAACTAGATATGTAACGAAAAAAAACCCTGAAAAAACATGAAACAGAGTCAGAAACCTAATTTAGCCAAAAGCACTTAACGATACTACCAGACGCGCCATTCTATGATACCGAAAGCATCGCTCTGTGCTACTAGAAGCACCACTGTGCCCCCAATAGCGCTGTAATGTGCCTCTAATAGTGCTTAATGATACTGCCAGAAGTGCTTTGCAATGTGTATGAGGAAAAATCGATTAAATCAAAACTAATAAAACCAAAAAACCAATCACATAAAGTGAACCAATCTAAGTAAAAGCCATTATCATCAAATCAAAGTAAAAATGAAAGCTCTTACCAAAACCTGTATTGTTCCCTTTGGAGAAGTGTGGGTTGCTCAATCAAGTTGCGAAACCATAGTTGCAACAAGTAAGTAGTGTGCTTAATGTGCTCAAAGATCAATGTTAAGAGATCGTAAGGTTTCTTAATCGACACGTTTTGTATGCTCAAAGCTCTATTAAGTATACCTGAGAATACGATCGAAGAGAGGGGTAATGAAGGAGATGAGGGGGGTTTATATAGATTTGAATGAAGATCGATCAGTGGTCCAAATAATTCAGAAGAATCAATGGAGGAGAATAGTTGAGGAACATGCAACGAATAAGAAGAAGCCAAGTGTCTTGCTTTCTTTTGCATGAGAGGAGTTATCAAGAATAGAAGAATGAGTTAACTGAAGAGATAAATCAAAAAGAATAAAATAATCAGTTAAGTGATTTAAAACAAGAAGAAGGGATTTGCATGAGAATAAGAAGATATTTTACTTTATTAAATATAGAAAGCTTGAGTTATATTAGAGATAACTCAATTTAGAAGAAAAAACAACTTAAATAAATAATTGATTTATTTAAATTTAGAGAAGATATTATTGGCAGAAGTAATTAAATAATTAGAATTATTTAATTTAGAAGATTTAGAAAGCAAATTAAATAAATAAATTTATTTAATTGTTGTACATGATTTTGGAAGAATAGTTTTGATTTAATTAAATAATTAAAATTATTTAATTGTGGAAGAATAATAGAGGAATTTGATTTAATTAATTAAATAAATACAATTTATTCAATTAATGTTGAATTTAGGAGATTTAGAAGAATTTGATGAAATTAATCAAATAAAGGGGATTTATTTAATTAATGTTGAATTTTGAAGTCTTGGAAGAATTTGATGAAATTAATTAAATAATTAGATTATTTAATTAATGTTGAATTTTGAAGTCTTGGAAGAATTTGATGAAATTAATTAAATAATTAGATTATTTAATTAATGTTGAGTGTAGGTGATTAAGAAGAAATGACGAAATGCAAGTAGTGTGACAACTTGGTCATTTTAGGGTGTCTACAGTCATGGTTGAGATGAGGAGGAACTTAACTATCATTGGGCATCGGCAGAAGGATGAAAGACTTGGCTGATAGAAGTAAGTCTTGCCAAAGATAAAGTGAAATTGAGCTATCGAGGTGAGTTTGGTCACGGAGAGACTTAAGAAAGTCTTTTCGACGATGGTTGTCTGACCGATGGAGATGTATCGGTGGCTCATTTATTTAGTCTTGCCGACTGTGAGGAAATTGGCCAGCATAGTAGATGAGATGGAAGAAGTTGGCAAAATGGTGGAAATGAAGATGGGTGAAGAAATAGAAAGTGAGGGTAAAAGAAGAGAAGGTGAAAGAATGGTAGAAATGGGAGGTAGTGTTGTGGTAGTGGATAATCAAGGAAATCACATTATAGTTAAATTCTAAATTCTACATTTCAAGCATCCATCCCAAGATAAAATCATATTATACATTTCTAACTACCATCACATGAATAGTATCCCAATAACATCATAATATAAATCATATGTCCACCATCGTCAGTAAATCAATATCAAGTTCTAGTCACATCGTAATCATGCTAAACATAATAAATCCACATACAGCATAAAGTCTAATAGTCCTAAAATTTAGGATCAATAGTCCTAGAAGTCTAGTAAGTATCACCAATAGTAAAAATAAAGTAGTCAACTATAAGGGAATGAAAAGGTAGGCCTCACATCCTCCCCCCTAAGACTGTACTTCCTCCTAGAAGTCATCAAAGAGGTGAGCATAAAGGGTCTTCAATCTCGCTGCATCCTCCCTTGTTGGAGTGACCTCATCGTGCATGTCCCACTGGACCCTAACCTGGTCCAGCTCTCAACCTCAAAGGCCTAGCATCTAACGAGCCAATATAGGAATTGACTCCAAAGCCAGCTGTCCATCTACCTCTACCTAAAGAGCACTCTAATCCAATACATGAGATAAATCTGATATGTAACGCCGTAAAACAAAAACATGAAAAACATCATGGATATGTGACAGGCTAGGTGGCAAGGCTAGACGATAGGCTACAGGTCCTATTTGCTCCAAGATCTCAAAAGGTCCAACAAAATGAGGTGCGAGCTTAGAGCCCTTTCCGTAACGAATTGGACTTTTATGTGTTCGCAATCTCAAGAACACTCTATCCCCAATTGAGAAGCTCTGATCTACCCTCTTAGCATTAGCATACTGCTTCTGTCGATCCTGAGCCTCTTGAAGTCTCTGCCTAATCAAAGTCACCTTCTACTTCATATCCTGCACCAACTCTAGCCCTATTGCAACCCTGTCCTCAATATGGTCCCAACTCAAAGGTGTCCTGCAAGGTCTGTCGTACAAGGCCTGAAAAGGAGGCATACCCAACAAGCTGTGATGCCCATTGTTGTAGGTAACCTAAACTAGATACAGATACTCCTCCCATCTACTCTGGTGATCCATAACGTACATACAGAGCATATCTTCAAGAACCTGATTAACTCTCTCTGTTTATCCATCGGTCTCAGGATGATACGCGGAACTGAAGTTGAGCTGTGTGCCCAATGCCTATTTCAAGGCTCTCCAAAAGGTAGAAGTGAACACTAAATCCCTATCAAAAATAATATGGTGAGGTACCCCATGTAGCCTAATAACCTGATCCAAGAATACTCTCGCCACAGATGGTGCATTGTACGTCGTGCATATAGGTGAGAAATGCACCACATTGGTCAACTTGTCAACCGTCACCATGATGGCATCATGGCGACGTGATGACATAGGAAGACCAACAATTAAGTCCATGGAAATGGTGTCCCATTTCCACACAGGTATCTCGTGAGGGTATAAAAGACCTGCTGGATGCTAATGCTTGGCCTTGACCCTCTAGCACTCAAGGCAACGAGCAACATATTATACAATATCTCGTCTCATACCTGCCCAATGGTATAACTGTCACAAGTCGGCATGCATCTTTTTCACCCCTAGGTGTACTGCATAAGGTGCTCTATGAGCCTCTGAAAGAACCACTACACGAATGTCACCCACACGGGGTACATAGATGCATTGTCGATGTCTAAGAAAACCATCTGACTCAAGGGAATATCCTACAAATTTGCCCTTAAGGGCCCTCTATTTCTAGATCTCCTGCTGCACCTCAAGAAACCACTCATCCTCCAGTAGATGCTGAATGATGTGCTCCCTCAAATCCACACCAAAGGTCAAGTTTAGGATCTTGTGGTTCCTCTGACTCAAAGCGTTAGCAACCACATTCTCCTTCCATTTGATGTAGTGAACATTAAAGTCATACTCGCATAGAAACTCCATCCAACGCTACTAGATGGCATTCAAATTAGGTTGATTGAAGATGTACTACAAGCAATGGTGAGCCGAATGGAGTTCTAAATGACAACCCAAAAGCAATTGTCTCCAATGAACAAGAGTATGTACCACTGTTGCGAGTTCTAAATTGTGAGTAGGGTAGTTCAGCTTGTGTGTCTTGATCTTACGAGACTCATATGCAATCACCCTACCACCCTGCATAAGCATGGCTCCCAAACCCTCAAGTGATGCATTTGTACAAACTACAAAATCCTCTGCAAGATCCGAAACCACTAAAATGGGAGCATTGAAGAAGATGACCTGGGATACACCACTCTGTTTTGCAACCACTCAGGTGCTGAAGAAGATGACTTGCTTAATTCAGTGGTTTTGTCACCATCTGATTTGGCAAGATCTTCAAGTGATCCCTACTCTTGCTCTAACTCCCCATCTTTATTTGCCTCTTTTCCTTTTTCTTCTTCACCAACCAAGTTTCTCTAGTTTACCATTACATTTTCTTGGTCTGACTTGAAGACTTCCTCTGTCTGACCTTTTTTTGGTGGATTGTCAGATATATCAACCACTTCAATACCGACTGCCCTGGCCAAAGATTCATCTGGTATTTCATTACTTGCCTCAACTAATGTATCTTTCTCTGTCTCAGGCAATAATTCAGTTTCTGGCTTTTGCAGACCCAATTCTGCACATACTTTATCAATTCCTGGCAGTAGAGGCACAACCAAGGAAGTTAAGTCTTGATTCACAGGTATTTGAGAGATAGGACAAGTAGAGGATATGGGCAATACAACCAAGTTGGTTTGTGTTAAATTGGCCAGCATAGTAGATGAGATGGAAGAAGTTGGCAAAATGGTGGAAATGAAGATGGGTGAAGAAATAGATAGTGAGGGTAAAAGAAGAGAAGGTGAAAGAATGGTAGAAATGGGAGGTAGTGTTGTGGTAGTGGATAATTGAGTGGAAGAGGTGGAAGGTAAAGGTTTGGTAGTGGTAGAAGAACATGAGGTGGCAACAATAGAGGAAATAGGACTGCTAGGGGCATTAGAAGATATTGCCAATGAGCAAGAAGCAGTTGAGATGGTAGAGGCAGGCGAAGTGGCAGCAGGGGTAGTTTCTTGAACAATAGTGGCTAAGGTTTTAGGTGCAGTAGATGCAGTAGTGGTAGAAGCCATGAGAGTTTGAACAACAGTAGTGGTTGCAGAAGTGGAGGTAGTTGTGCTTTCACTTGGGACAACAGGAGATGGGGAGGCTGGCAAACTTGCATCATCTTGAGTTGTAACACCATCTTCACTGATGTTCTTTATTTTGATTTTCTTAGTTTTGGAGCCCTCTCTAGAACCACTTGGAATATCATCTCATTCTCTTCACCTCCAAAGTCTTTGTCTAATTCTAGTGTAGTGTATGTGAGCTGCACCCCTTGTCTCTCCAAAGCAGTTACCTGGCCTCTCACCCAGGCCTTGCTCAACCTAATTGGTTCTTTCATTATAATATCCAGAGAACATTTCTTTGCATTGGTCCAATTTGGCAGTGGGATTGGTTGACAGTATTGGGCTTCCCAGGTTCTTCTAACCATAACATTCTCATCATTCTCCAATTAGTTAGGCAGTACAATGATGTGAAACTTTCTTATGAAGGCAAGAGATAATCTCGAATGAGCCTTCTTCATTACCTCGTAGTCATCCATATAGTTGGCCCAGAAGTCCTCAATATGCACTTTGTGAAATAACTTTTTGCTTACAAACCTTTCCATCACTTTATTTGGATCAAATTGATCGCTTGCATTGTAGTAGTGGAGGTTGAGAAGTGTGAGGCCGATTATTTTCCTTCCTTATTTTGATCATTTTACATTACAGTTGGTGACATTATTAGACTTTTAGAGACTATTGTTCCTTTATGTAGAGTTGATTATATCTCTTGATCCTAGTTTGACATTGATTAGACATGTGGTGATTTGATTTAGATCATATTTTGATGCTATGATGAGATTAGACATGCGAGATATATTAGATGATGATTATTGATATGATTTCTAGTTCATTATGTGGGTTCATTAATTGATGATGATTATGTGACATTAGATAGAAAATGCAGTTTAATCTTGTATTATGTTGTAAATGATTAATGTTGTATACAATGGCATGAATTTAATTCCATCTACTTCGGCTATGATTATTCATGATATGATTGAAACTTGATCCAGTTGTGCAGGATTATATTCCCAGGCCATGGGAAATTAGAGGTAGTGTTCACACATATGTTATTCCCTGTGAAACCGATCCATTCCCAAGAGGGATGAGGATCATGTTTGATTCGGATGTTGTTTAAGTACTTGTTTGTTTTATTGTTTTGGCCTAGTACCCCTTTATTTAATTAATTTATATCATGTCTTGTATATTTTTATTGTTTTACACCACTTGGTATTGTTTTCATTTTTGAGCCATTTAAAGTGAATTTATGACTCCCTAGGTGAACCTTAGTGTCCCAAAACTTACCCTAGGTGGTTACCCATGGTTCTAGGGTCAATTTTGACTAACTAAACCTTGGAGTAACCCACTTTTGGTCACTCTAAATTGAGGTTTAGTCAAATTGACGAATTTTGAAATGGCTAAGGGTGGAAGATGAGTCATGCTTTGGGAACGACCCATCTCCCTTCCCAAAGTTTGGGGATCCCTTCACCAAGAAGACTTGGGAGGTCTCCAAGACTCCCAAGTGTGTGAGACCTCCCTCCAAGACTCTCACACACGTGTGAGAGCATCTTGGAGGGAGATGGCTCTCTAGGAGAATAAGAGGATGCCATATGGCATCCCTTATCCTCATGGAGGCTTGAAGGGAATTGCCACCTCACCACTTGGTTTCTCACACATGTCTGAGAGCACAAGTGGATAAGGTGAGGATTGGGATGGAATTAGAGGATGACACTTGTCACCCTCACACTTCCTTCCCCTTGCAAGTGGCATGGTTTGAGGAATGAGAAGGTAACAAGTGTCACCTTCTCATTCCTCAAGGACAAATTGGAAGGCCTATATTATCTCCTCTTGAAGAGGAGTGTGGGGTTCTTGCATTTGGCATATTTTTCTTTCTATTCCTGGAGTTCTTTTTGGGGAGTTAGAGAAGATTTGGAGATTGGGAGACTTGGAGAAGCTCGGAGCTCTTCACCAAACGTGCTTCCATTTTTAGGATTTTTTTAAGGTAAGCTCCATGGCTATGGCCATTTACCCTTGTATATTTCATTTATGTTGTGTTGGTGGTTTTACGTTGTTCGTTGTTTTCTTTTTGTGTGGGTTGGGAGTTTGGTGAGAACACCTCCATTTGGAGGTAAGGCTCAACTTGTATGGGGTAGGGGAGAGTGAACCTCCTCAAGGTCACCTCCTTAAATTTTTTATTCTACTTATAGCCTTGAGGGATTTTCTTGATGTTGAGAACATTTTTTGATGACAAGAGTGCCATGGTAGTTTTTTGAGTTATTTCGAGATATGTATTTTGGTGGTTATGGCTTGAGGCCTTGAGACTTGGTGATTTGAGATCATGGAGTGGCCTCTTGAGTTGAGGGGTCCATTCCCCTACCCCCATCAAACTTATTTTCATGAGTTTAGTTTTGTGCAACCTTGGGGAAATTTTATGTGTGTTAGAAAATTTACATTGTTTGTGGAGTGAGTGTCAAACCATGTGAATCCTACCTCCCTAGCTCGGGGGTGACTCACTAGTGGGTCTATGGTAGGGAGGAGGGCTTTCCTTCGTGGCTTGGTTCCTCATTTTGGTGTTTGTATTATTGCAGGTTTTAATAGAGAAAATGAAGCTTTGGAGAAGTCCATTTTTAGTGTTTTGACATTCTCTTGTTGGCTGGTTTCGAGCGCCATGGCCTTGTAGGCCTATTTGTATATAGTGTTCAAATTGTTACTCTCCCTTGTGACGGTTGTGAAGGGAAATTCTATATATGTTAATCCTATTGTGGTGATTTTCAAAACTATTTAATAGACTGTTGATGCATTAATTTAGTTATGGAAGGTTGCCAAAGAAAAGGTACATTTGCTGTTATGTATGCAATGAAAATACATGCTTATCATCTTGTTGTTGTGCTTATTTGATTTTGGAAATTTGGCAAAAGAACAAATATACTTGCTGTTTATATTAAATGACTTTTCTGTTTAGTAAAATGTGAATTTAAATAGAAAGGAAACATAGTTTGTTGTTTTGCTTTTATTCAAGAAATTTTATATGCTATAGATTGAAATGGTTGTATGCTAAATAGGAAAGCAAACAAATTAGTGTTGTGGAAATGAGACTTAGAATAGAATAAATGTTTATTATTCCCATTATTGTGCTTCTATTTTTTTTATTTTTTTTTAAAAGAGAGTATTCTGTTTAATTTTATTTTCAAAAAAATATACTGCTATGTTCATATGAGTTATAGATTTGGTTATCTTCTTTACTCAGTAAGTGTGGTTTTATATATATATCACTCTCTGTTTATTAAACAAAAATATATGCATACCTCCAGTGTTTTAATAATAGAATATATGTGTTGTATATATATATATATATATATAACAAAGGAGAAACCCTACTGTATATATATACAAAATATACCTCCATGTAGAGGATTCTCCTTGGTGGCCATTGAAGAGGAGCAAACCCTTAACTTGCAATTGAACAAACAATGGAGGCACAAAACTAGAAATGAGAAAACAAGAAGAGAAACCAAAAACAAGAGAAAACAAAAGAAGAGAATAGGGTTTCATAAGGAAAACAATAAAATAAGTTTAGGGCTTTTCTTAGGAAATTAGTATAATATTAGAATAGGTTTGAGTGGAGGATGAGAGGGAAATTAGTGTTTTCTATTTTATTTATTTCCCTATTTTTCCATTTGCATGGGAATTCAAACTTCCCTTGTGTTTTAAATTTATTTTAGTTTGGGAATTTGTCCTAAGTGGGTTTTACTTTAAATGGGAATGGGATTGTTTTTATTTTATTTGGATTCCTTATCCCTTGCCTAGTATTTTATTTTGGGTGCCTTATTATTTATCTAGTGGGGTTTGTCATTTAATTCCTTAGGGAAACCGTTTTTGCCGAATTAATTTAATTTAATTGATTTTATTATTATGGTGGGAAGGAATGTTTTAATTTTCCCCCTCTTTTTATCTTTTAACTTGAGTTATTTAATAAATATAATCATTGTAATTATATTTATTAAAAGACTTAATTATTAATTTTATTTTGGTCGTTGATTTAATTTTCAAATTTTATTTTTGGATGAGTGATAACTTTTATTGACCTTGGGAATTTATTTAATTTATTCTATGCTTCATTTATTTAATTTTGCCTTAATTATTTTCCTTGGGAATTCTTTTTAAAATATTTATTTCAATTATCAAAAATGCATTATGCTATGAAAATTTTCCTAGAATTTAGGGTTTTATTTTTACGGCATCTTGTGACTTTCATTTAATCACTCCATCTTATCATGCGACCATCATGCAATTGATTTCATATTTTATTTATTCATTTGCATCTACGCATTAAAGTTAGGGTTTGGTTTCGAATCTGATGAAGTCATCTCTTCACTTAGGAAACTTAGGGTTTAGATTAAAACTGTTCTAACCCTAGAGGCAGCGCACATCGTGTTGCATACCTCCTAGACAGTTTTCATCACGCAGGGGATGGCGTAGAAAAACACACTTCCCCAAATATGTATGACATATTTACGCCTCATGCGTATTGCCACCGAGCACACAAACGCGTGCGAGGGGGTTCCTAGGGACATGCAGAGAAGTTTTTGATAATTCATGTCATGACCACATGACAAATGTGGACATGACATGTGTGTTGTGTTTTGTGACCGCATGGGAATTGTGGGTATGACATTTTGTATCAGAGCCCAAGTTTAAACATTGGGCTTGTTTAGGGCATTATTATTTTTGCAACTTTGATTAATTTGTGGTTACCTTGTTTTGGAAGGATGCCTCCCCAACAAGTTTGGCAAGCGCGTTCATGCCGCACAGAGTCTGTAGAGGTTCATAGTGACTCTTTAGCTAAGGGATAGGCACCGCCAGCCCCACAGGTACCACAGGCACCACCAGCCCTACCTATACCAGATATTGGGCCATAGATATTATAGGCACTACATGTAATGTTAGATAAGCTACCACTGGCCATAGTTGAGCTATGCATAGAGCCATGTGTTGAGCCCCATGATAATCCACGAGAGGAGCCACGCATGGACCCATGAGTAGAGTCACATGTTGAGCCACGTGTGGAGCCCTGCATTGAGCCATGAGAGGCACCACGTGTGGAGCCATATGTTGAGGTACCAGATACGACGACAAAGGAGATTGGATCAGCTGACAGGGCTCATAGTAGGAGCCCTCCATGTCATGCTAGGTGTGAGGAGGCAGTGCGAGTGGAGAAGATTGTGCACAGGCCTCATGATTATTATGCGGATGAGCCTATCAGAGGGCATAGAGATCGAGGAGACCCCATCAGGGATTTGTTGAGGCTAAATCCTCCTACATTCATCGGGACCACAGAGGGAGCTAAGGCAGAGGCCTAGCTCATCACCTTAGACAAATGCTTCACGTTGCATCCTTACGAGGCCAGCACGAAGGAACATGTGGCAGTCCACCTATTGCAAGATGTAGTAGCTACTTGGTGGTGTAGTGAGGAGTCCAAGTGCCATCTATCATTGGACACACTCACATGGGAGACTTTCATTAAGCACTTCAATGCGCGATATTTATCAGATCACTATAGGCAGTGTTGCATAGACGATTTTCACGACCTTCAATAGACAGGGCTTACTATTGCTCAGAATGAGGGTAGATTCACCGAGTTATCTCAATATGCGGAGTATCTCCATGATGAGAAACTCCTAGTTCATAAGTTTATTAGAGGATTGAACCATAGTATAGTAGGGCCTGTACACATGGCAGACCCCCAGACATTGAGTGATGTTGCTAAGAAGGTATACATAGCTAATTAGATACAGGGACGAGGGCAGAGTTCACGCCCTCAGTTTCAAGATCATGTATAGCAGTAACAGCATTAGCAGAGTTACCACAGACCACCACTGCCACCTCAGAGAGGAGGATTTAGTTCCGCATCCTTACCTCCTAGGCCCCCACAATAGCAGCAGCCGCAGCAGCAGCACCAGAGATCCTAGCCACAATAGAGGGCACATGGGGGGCATAATTGAGATTGGCAGCTACACAGAGATCAGAGGCACTAGGGACCACCTGCAGGATCCATGAGGTTGCAATAGTCATATAGAGGTTCATAGGGGTCCACAGGTAGATCTAGACAATAGCAGTCGAGCAGGACTCAGATTGGATAGGTACAGGCTAGAGGCCCATGTTATGTGTGTGGTGGAGCAGGACATCTAATCAAAGAGTGCCCACAGGGCTTTACAATAGGGGGACAACCTCATTCAGGAGGATCAGAGCAGATAGTTAGAGATGTGGGTAGGTCCCACTATATGTTCACAATGGTTGATAACTGCCAGGCTAATTTTTAGACATCAGGTATGATAGGGGATATCCCCATTTCTATTCTCTTTAACTCTGGTGCTACTAACTCTTTCATATCTCCATTGTTAGTGGAGCGTTGTAGGCTGGTGGCCTCTAGGCAGGGTGATAGGTGGGTGGCTGAGTTGGCCTCAGGGGCCAAGATGATAGTAGATGCCTTAGTCCATGACTGTGAGATATCTTTGGGACCCTTTACCACAATATGTGACCTTAGAGTTATGACATTAGGATCCTACGATATGGTTTGGGGTATGGATTGGCTTGCGGCTCATCGAGCCAAGCTAGATTATGGCCAAAAGGCGATTAGCTGCTTAGATGATCATGGTACATCAGTTAAGATAATGGGCATTCAGAATCCCACGGTAGTACATATGATATCCGCTTAGCAGCTAAAGCACTGCTTATGGAAGGGATGCCAAATGTTCCTTATTACAGTGAGTGACAGATCTGATGACAAGCCTAAGGCATCTTTGGAGGACCATCCCATCCTGAGAGAGTTTGTCATTGTGTTTCCAATAGAGTTGCCAAGGATGCCACCCTATTGTGAGGTAGACTTTCATATTGACTTAGTGTCAAGTGTTGAGCCAGTGTCTCGTGTACCCTATAGGATGACCACTCATGAGCTCATAGAGCTCAAGTTACAACTTGAGGACTTACTTGAGAAGGGGCACATCCAATCAAGCATTTCACCTTGGGGCGCTCCTATCATCTTCGTAAAGAAGGATGGGTCTATTCGATTATGCATGGATTATAGGTAGTTGAATAAGGTGACAGTGAAGAACCGTTCTCCTCTGCCTAGAATTGATGATCTCTTCGATTAGATGCAAGGAGCCAGGGTGTTCTCTAAGATTGACCTGAAGTCTAGTTACTATTAGTTGCGTATCACAGAGGCAGACATCCATAAGACCACCTTCCAGACTCGATATGGCCACTATGAGTTCACTATGGTCTCCTTCAGTTTGACGAATGCCCCTGCAGTGTTCATGAGTTTCATGAATGAGGTGTTCTGTACCTACATGGATTAGTTTGTGATTATTTTCCTCGATGACATATTGATCTATTCGCAGACTGAGGAGGAGCATGACGAGTACCTACGTCAGGTTGTACAGTGTTTGAAGGAGTAGAATCTTTATGGGAACTTGGTGAAGTGTGCATTTTTAGGATAGAGGTACAGTATTTAGGACACATCCTATCTGGTGATGGAATCTCTATAGATCCATCAAAGATCAGGGCTATCAGAGATTGGCCAACACCCACCAATGTGATAGAGGTCAAGAGTTTTATGGGGTTAGCTGGTTATTACCATAGGTTTGTTGAGGGTTTTTCTCAGATAGCACACCCCATCACTTCCCTTCAGTGGAAAGGGAAGAGTTTTCTATGGACTGAGCAGTGTGAGAGGGCCTTTGGGGTCCTTAAGGAGTGTCTTACCAGCACTCCCATTTTAGCAGTTCTTGATCCAGCAGCAGATTTTATGGTTTGCACGGATGCATCACTTGAGGGTTTGGGAGCCATACTTATGTAGGGTGGTAGAGTGATCACGTATGAGTCACGAAAGCTCAAGACCCATGAGCTAAACTACCCCACTCATGATTTGGAGCTTGCAGCAGTGGTTCATGCTCTAGTCCGTTGGAGACATTTCTTATTGGGTCATTGCTTTGAGCTTCATTCAGATCATCACAGCCTTCAGTATATATTTACACAACTAAATCTAAACATCCATCAGCAATGTTGGATGGAGTGTCTTTGTGAGTATGAATTTGATGTCGACTACATCAAAAGGAAGGAGAACATGGTGGTTGACACATTGAGTTAGAGGCGCCATGAGATCTTGACCTTGACTGTGAGTGTGGACTTGAGAGGATGCATTATTTAGCATCTATCTGAGGATGAGTGGTTCTTGAGATATAGCAAGAGATTCGTTCATAGAAAGCCCTTGTGGGTAAGTTTGCAAGGTACTCACTTGAGGCAGATGGGTTACTTTATCATCGACAGTGCATTTATGTACCCTGCCTAGGTGACCTACGTATTGTAGTGTTATCAGAGACTCATAGAGCCCCATATGCGGCACATCTAGGGGTGAAGAAGATACATGTCAACCTAAGATAGCTATACCATTGGGTAGGTATGAGAGGGGATATTGCAAAGTTTGTTGCTCGATGCCTTGAGTGCTACAAGGTCAAGGCCGAGCATCAACATCCAGTGGAGATTTCATTGTTGGTCTCCCTATGTCTTCGTGTCACCATGATGCCATCATGGTGATAATCGACAAGTTGACCAAGGTGGCACATTTCTCACCTGTACGAATGACGTACAATGCAGCAGCAGTGGCGAGGGTATTCTTGGATGATATTATGAGATTACATGGAGTACCTCACCACATCATTTCTGATAGGGATTCAGTGTTCACTTCAGCCTTTTGGAGAGCTTTGCAGCAGGTGTTGGGCACATAGCTCAACTTTAGTTCTGCATATCACCCTAAGACAGATGGATAGGCAGAGCGGGTGAATCAGGTGTTAGAGGACATGCTTCATATGTATGTTATGGACCATCAGTCTAGATGGGAGGAGTATCTATATCTGGTTGAGTTTGCCTACAATAATGGGCATCATAGCTCATTGGGTATGCCTCTATTTCAGGCTTTATACGGCAGACCATGCAGGACACCATTGAGTTGGGATTGGATAGAGGACAAGGTTGCCATTGGTCCAGAGTTGCTTTAGGTTATGGAGCAGCAGGTCACACTAATTAGGTAGAGACTTTAGGAGGCACAGGATAGGTAGAAGAAGTATGCCATGTTGGAAAGAGACACTACATGAATTCATGAATGTTGTCATTGATGGCAACAAAGTTCATCCCACACATCTGTAGGACATGGTGTGTCTATACCGGAAGTTAGATTGAAGAATGTTGTGGTCCGGTAAGCAAGAACAGAGTATGTGGAAAGGTTTGACAGTCAGGTCTAGATCTCTCATAGGAAGTATCTTTGGAAAGTACGGACTTGGGGAAGTCAAGAGGAGTACCCTGACTGATAGATTCCAGGAATTGAGCCTCCGGTGATGAAAGAGTAAAGAGATATAAGCATTCAAGTATTAGGGTCTAGTTTGATAGAACAGACAGAGGAAGAACTGATAGGCAGAGCATCAAAAGTTATTCCAGATGAGATGTTGATGGTGATAAAGATTCTTAAGGTATCTTTCATGATTGGTCGACTTATTAGATGACTTCTATAAGTTTCTTTTTGATCCGCTTCACTTGGGAAGCAAGGATTCAGCCGATAGACTAAAGTTTGAGATAATATTGACTATTCCAGATGCCAACTAGAAAAGTGTTGAAATCACTTGTGTGGATATATATACAAGATGGATTTAGATGTGAAGGTGTGTGGTGTGTAAGTGGTGTAGTGCAAAGAAAAGTAGAAGAGCAAATTGAAAGTAGTAAGGAAGGTTTGGTATGTAAAAGGATAGCAGCACATAAGAAGAGGAAGGATGAAGTGCAGTAGATCAGTGTATTGAGCCTAAACCAGAACTGAACCTCAGCATATGTGGATGCTTCTCATCAGTTCATGGATCTTGTTATTCTTCTTACATCTTGTAGGCAGTGAGTCTCTCGTAGGCAGTGAGCCTCTTGTGAGCAATGTGCTCAGGCAGTGAGCCCTAATTAGCAAGTGCCATTTTGTATTTCTATTCTTCTAATAGAGAATACAATCTTGGGTTAGTCACCTCATGGTTTTCTCCGTTAACAGGGTTTCCACGTCAAAAATATTGTGTCATGTGTATTTCCATTTCATGGTTATGTTTGCTTATTTGAATTGATGCTGCATTAATTATTAAGAAAGTTTAGAAAGCTGAAATAATTAAGATAACTGATTCACCCCCCTCTCAGTTATCAACAATTGGTATCAGAGCCAAGTTCCTCTCAACAGAGCCTAACAGCTTGAGGAAGACCTAGGAATGCAAATGGATATGTATGGTATGAGGGAGCAACTTAAGTCTGCCTTAGATGATCTTGAGCAGTCAAATTCTGAAATCAATGAATTAAAGGAAAGACTCAAATAGGCTGATGATTTCATAAATGAATTACGAGAGAAACTTAGTCTCTCTATGAAAAGAGAAAGGAGCTACTTTAGTAACCGGCAAGTCAAGGTGAAGCCAATGATACAAATGAAGGTCTGAAGGAGAAAACCAAGTTATGTGAAAAGTTATCAAAAGAAATCATTATGGTAAGACATGAAATGGAATCAAGAGTTATGAAGTTTACCCAAGAGGTTGAAGAGAAAAGAAAAACTGAAGATGATCTAAGACAATCTCTCAAGGAGAAATCAAAATATTGCCACAAGATGGATAGAATTATCAAACATCTTGAATCTGATCTTGAAGATGCTAAAGATAATGAAGAAAAACTTGAGGATCAAATTGTCTCTCTTAAAAGGGATCTTCAAACAGCAAATGAATATAAAGAGAAATTCAAGATAAATTTTGTTCAACTTGAAGTTCTTCTTGAAAGTCAAAAGAGGGTAGATGACAAGTGTGGTTTGGGATATGAGAAAGGAGAAAGCTCTGAATTTGGTCAAAAGAATCTTAGATCAGAAAATCCAAGGAACAGGCCTAGAAGACTTCCGGTAAGGTAGCCTAATGCTCAAAGATATCCATCCTTCAATGGATATTGCCACAACTGCAATAACTTTGGTCATAGAGTTAATCAGTGCAGAAAGAGAATAAATTAGACTAATACATCCTTCTTTGAATAGTGTTTTAACTGCAAAAGGTATGGTCACAAATCTCATGACTGCAAAAATATGCAAAGGAACAATTCATTTAATGGTAGATGCTTTGCATGCAATAGAATGGGTCACATGGCTAATCAATGCAGATCAAGAGGATATCAATCAAATATGCAAAGAAATGTTGTTTGCCAAATTTGTAATAGATCCAGTCATATTGCCAAATTCTATAGAAGCAAGAATCAGGACAAAAGAGGTCCGGTACATCATAATCAAAATCAAGACAAGGGAAAACAAAAAGTGAATGCAAATGAAGTTCAAAGTGAGATGAACAAGATTTGGGTGAAGAAAAGTGTAGAGAATGTAGGGGATGGATCCGCACTAGACTCTGGTGCTGATATTCCTTCCAAAAATTAAAAAGTGAGCTCTGCCTCAGGGGGAGACACAAAGAAAACCACTTTCCCCCAGCTAGTCAATTGGTGCCAAAACTGGCACAAGGAGAGTTATAGATTAAAGGGTTCATAAGAGAAAGATCTAAATAAACTATGGTTAAGATATGGAAGATCCACAAGATGATTAGATCAAGATTGATTCAGTTCTTCAAGTCATCTGAATAAGGAAAACAAGGCAAACTGAAATGACTTAGGTCGAGCATTTATTGCAACTTAGCATTAGGGTTTGCAAAGTAGTATAAGGGTTCCTATTATCAATCATTTGCTCATTTTACACTCAAGAAGAAGCAAAAAGAAGCTCTACAACCAAAATTCCTCAAGTCCATCAAAAATCATCTACAGAATACGTTTCTTCCAGCAATTAATTTGGCTCTCTCCGTGAAACCTAGAAGCACAAAAGGTATTTTCCATTCTCAATATCTCTCTACAAATCTTTGAAAGATGACTACGCCAAATATAGTGAAGATTTCTGATAGGCCATGCCCTAAATTTATAAAGCATCCATATAAATCCCTAGAAGTTGATCCCCTTGGCACTTTTTCAAGCATTCCGCATGGGGTTCTGCATGTAGAAGATGTTAGGGCATATATTCATGCAAATATTGAAGAATTTGGGGAATCTAAGCTGGCTAATATCTATCACAATCAGTTAATAGATGATTCTTTTGAGCTCAAACCTCAGTTCAAGGCTATCCGGGATAAGCATTTTGTACAGTACATTCATTTCCCCTATTTTGAAGAAGATGAATGGGTCCGGTATGTGTTGAGCAGAGTACATGATAACTTCCTATGGTTGAATAGACCATTTAAGATCACCAAAGATGCAATTAGGGCAGTAACTGGTCTGCATTCATCCAGTGGGATACCCATTCTCAAATCTATCAAGAATCAGATAGTGAGTGATGTAACTGGATCAAAATTTGACAAGAGAGCTATGACAATTGAAGATATCACTGATCCGGATATCAAATTTGCATCCATGATAATTGGTTACAAGATTTATCACTCCAGTAGGGAAAATTTAGTACCGGGAACTACAGTTTATACAGCTTATCAGATGCTAAAAGAAAATACTGACTATAATCTGTGTGAACTTCTTCTAAACTAACTATTGGAGAATCTACAGAAGATCAAGAAGGATAAGAAAAATTCCTTCAAGTATAGTGGGCTGATATTGTGTTTGTTTTTCTACTTCATGAGTGAACTACCCAGATCAAGTGGTTGGGTTTGGCAGAATGATAGACCTGTTGCATTCCAAATCAGAGACTATTTGCATGGGCTTGGAGATGCCAAGACAAGAAATACAGCTTCGTGGGGTTATTTCAAGAACTTCCAAAATTTGATGCAAGCAAGAGAGAGAATTCCCAAATCTCTAGTTGAAAAGTATAAGGATACAGTTTGTTTTATGGTTGAAACTGATCAGTGCCAAATGGAAGCTGTGGAACCAAGGATAGTCTGGATCATGTCGATGGGGTATGAGGTGGATGAGAAACTTGTGGAGCTGCATGTCCAACACATGCTTAGTCAACCCAAGGATCCCAAAGCAGAAAGGTTTGGAACCTTTGAAGAATTGAGTATAAAAATTTATGTGGAACTTAGACAACTGGAGGTAAAGAGAAAAGTGAGAAAAGAAGTAGAGAATATTGCCAAATGATATGGCATATCAAAAGAAGCTCTTGATGCCAACAGAGAAAAGATGGAAAGGGCAGAGAAAGAGAAGGAAGAAGTAGAAAAGGAAAGTGATCCGGTAGAAGCCCCCTCCCAGACTAGATACTCTAAAAGGGCTGCACCTATCTCTGATAAAAGCTCAAAGACATCAAAACTGGAAGTCCAGACATCCGGAAAAGGAGAAAAGAGAACAAAGAAAAAGGCAACAAGGTCCTATGTTAGCCTAAAGGATGATGAAGAAACTGAATCAGATGAGGAGGTGAAGAAAATGAAGAAAAAGAAGAAAATATCCAGTGAAACCAAGGAGGTAGAAGCAAAAGAGTTTGTTGAAAGGGCCACCCTGTCCCCAGATGATGTAGTCAAAGTTGTTACTATGGTTGGAAACCTGCAACCAATAACAGAATTCTATGACGCATATAATGATGCAGATAGAAAAATCTTGGAGGAAGCCACAGTTAAGTACTTGAACATATATAATAAATCCTTGATTGAAATAATTTCTCTAATTCCTAAAAGTTTGGAAAAGGAACTTGAAATGAGAAAATAAAATGCTAAGGAAAAAGACTTAGAAATCAGAGAACAAATAGCTATTCAGCTCTACCCTTCAATTACTCCAAAACAAATGGATATGATCTTCAAAGATTGCAAGGATGAGTTCCAGAGTAAGACTAGAATGAATTAGTTCATGCTTGGAGAGACTGATAAAGTGGCAAAAGAAATAGAAGAAATCCTGCAAAAGGCATACTCAAGATTCAACATTCCTATTGTAGAGGACTTGGGTGTTGATCCCTCAGCTACAAGTGTTGAAAAAGAATCTACTGAGGCAATGACAGAAGAAGTAATGGACTCCCGTGAAGGTAAAGATAAGGGCTTAGAATCCTCTACTCCGGAAGAGGTGGCTCATGAACAAACAAATATCTCTCCTCCAGTTTCCCCTTCAGTCTCCGGATCTAAAGGAGAAAAAAGAATAGAGGAGAAAGAAGAAGAAGTGAAAGGAAGAGAAGAAAGTCAAGCTGAGAAGAACATAACTGATAGTGCAGAAGAGAAGAAATCTCTATCTCCAACAAGAGACACTACAGAAACTGTCAAGGACTTCTTGACAAAAGAAATGTTGGAGATTGATGAATCAGAGTTACTTCAAGGTCCATTTAACTTTGACTCTCTCTCCCCAGTTCAAACAATGAAGATAGCTTCATTTGCCAATGCAAAGGCAAAAGAAAAACTCCTTAAGTCTCACATGGAAGACTTTGAGCTAATAGAAGCTACATCTGGCATTTTAGAAAAGATCATGCCATCTTTTCAGAAGGATCCCTCAGCCTCCTCATCAGGTAATCTTAAATCTCTTATTAGTTCAGTCAGCACTCATTTTGAGTCCTTAGAGAAATCAGCTGAGGAAAAGGTCCAGAAAGAGTTTTTGGATAAAAGATTCTCTGAAGTACTAAGTCTAATATCAAATGACAGAAGAAATATGGATATTGGGATAAAGAGCTTAGAAAATGCTCTTAAAGATGGCAGGGAAATATATAAATTTTGTCTATCATGGTCCAAAGAAACAATGGAGATTGAGAAGAAAATGAAAAAATAAGAGATCCAACTAACAAAACTTTCTCAAAATTTTGATCCATTTACCTCATCCATAGTAAATCAAGAATGTTAGACCATTGCAGTCTTGGATGAAATTAAGAAGCTAGAGAAAGAAAAGAAAAATAGAATCGGCAAGTTAAATGAGCTGAGAAGAATAATCATTCCTAAGTTGGAGGCCATGCATAAGGCCCTAAGTGATGCTCAAGCCACCGCCAAGACAAATGATCTGACAGATCTGAAGAAGGCTAAAGTTTTTGCATTCTTGTTAAGTGGTCACATATCAATTTTGGACAGGATGAAGCTGAGTTGGGCAACCGAAGTTGTACAATTGAAAAACACTTTTGCAGACATACTAAAGTATATGTAGAGTGCAACCGAATGATATACTTATGTGACTAAGTTAACTTTTTTAAAAAAATTAGTGTACGGACCCCACCCTTTGCCATTGATGTCAAAGGGGGAGTGATGAGCAGTGAAAAATGTTGAATCCAACTAAGGGGGGGCTCCAAAAAATATACATAGAGACTGAGCATCAGCCAAGGGGGAGTATAGTGTGACACTTAGTCAGTTTTCACTAAGTGTTGCCATCAATGCCAAAGGGGGAGATTGTTGGCAAGAGACACTATATGGATTCATGAATGTTGTCATTTATGGCAACAAAGTTCATCCCACACATCCACAAGACATGGTGTATCTATACCAGAAGTTAGATTGAAGAATGTTGTGGTCCGGTAAGCAAGAACAGAGTATGTGGAAAGGTTTGACAGTCAGGTCCGAATCTCTCAAAGGAAGTATCTTTGGAAAGTACGGACTTGGGGAAGTCAAGAGGAGTACCTTGACTGATAGATTCCAGTAATTGAGCCTCTGGTGATGAAAGATTAAAGAGATATAAGCATTCAAGTATTAGGGTCTGGTTTGATAGAATAGACAAAGGAAGAACTGATAAGCAGAACATCAGAAGTTATTCCAGATGAGATGTTGATGGTGATAAAGATTCCTAAGGTATCTTTCATGATTGGCTGACTTATTAGATGACTTCTATAAGTTTCTTTTTGATCCACTTCACTTGGGAAGCAATCAGTCGACAGACTAAAGTTTGAGATAATATTGACTATTCTGGATGCTGACTAGAAAAGTGTTGAAATCACTTGTGTGGATATATATACAAGATGGATTTAGATGTGAAGGTGTGTGGTGTGTAAGTGGTGTAGTACAAAGAAAAGTAGAAGAGCAGAGTGCAAGAAGTAAGGAAGGTTCAGTATGTAAAAGGATAGCAGCACATAAGAAGAGGAAGGATGAAGTGTAGCAGATCAGTGTATTGAACCTAAACTGGAACTAAACCTCAGCGTATGTGGATGCTTCTCATCAGTTCAAGGACCTTGTTATTCTTTTTACATCTTGTAGATAGTGAGTCTCTTGTAGGTAGTGAGCCTCTTGTGAGCAGTGTGCTCGGGCAGTGAGCCCTAATTGGCAAGTGCCATTTTGTATTTCTATTCTTCTAATAGAGAATACAATCTTGGGTTAATCACCCCGTGGTTTTCTCCCTTAACAGGGTTTCCACGTCAAAAATATTGTGTCATGTGTATTTCCATTTCATGGTTATGTTTGCTTATTTGAATGGATGTTGCATTAATTATTAAGAAAGTTCAGAAAGCTGATATAATTAAGATAACTGATTCACCCCCCTCTCAGATATCAACATGCCGATGCTAAGAGACTTGATCGGAGCTTCTTAGTTAGCGACAGAGTATTCCTTAGAGTGTGGCCACACAAGAGTCCAATCTGTTATGGAAAGGGCTCTAAGCTTACATCACGGTTTGTAGGACCTTTTGAGATCTTGGAGCGGATAGGACCTGTTGCCTACTGTCTAGCATTGCCACTTAGCCTGTCACGTATCCACAATGTCTTTCATATTTCTATATTGAGGCGATATATATCTGATTTATCTCATGTATTGGATTGGACTGCTCTATAGGTAGAGGTGGACAGGAAGTTGGCTTTGGATCCAATTTGCATATTGGCTCATCAAACGCTGGGCCTTCGAGGTCGAGAGCTAGACTAGGTTAGGGTCCAGTGGGATTATTATGATGAGGTCACAGTGACTTGGGAGGATGCAGCTAGTTTGAGGGCACTCTATCCTCACCTTTTTGATGACTTCCAAGAGGAATTTTAGTCTTAGGGGAGGAGGATGTGAGGCCGATTATTTTCCTTCCTTATTTTGATCATTTTACATTACAGTTGGTGACATTATTAGACTTTTAGAGACTATTGTTCCTTTATGCAGAGTTGATTATATCTCCTGATCTTGGTTTGACATTGATTAGACATGTGGTGATTTGATTTAAATCATATTTTGATGCTATGATGAGATTAGACATGCAAGATATATTAGATGATGATTATTGATGTGATTTCTAGTTCATTATGTGGGTTCATTAATTGATGATGATTATGTGACATTAGATAGAAAATGCAATTTAATCTTGTATTATGTTGTAAATGATTAATGTTGTAGACAATGGCATGAATTTAATTCTAGTTGCTTCGGCTATGATTATTCATGATATGATCGACACTTGATCTAGTTATGTAGGATTATATTCCTAGGCCACAGGAAATTGGAGGTAGTGTTCACACATATGTTATTCCCTGTGAAACTGATCCATTCCCAAGAGGGATGAGGATCACGTTTGATTTGGATGTTGTTTAAGTACTTGTTTGTTTTATTATTTTGGCCTAGTAGCCCTTTGTTTAATTAATTTATATCATGTGTTGTATATTTTTATTGTTTTACACCACTTGGTATTGTTTTCATTTTCGGGCCATTGAAAGTGAATTTATGACTCCCTAGGTGAACCTTAGTATCCCAAAACTTACCCTAGATGGTTACCCATGGGTCTAGGGTCAATTTTGACTAACTAAACCTTGGGGTAACCCACTTTTGGTCACTCTAAACTGAGCTTTAGTCAAAGTGACGAATTTTGATATGGCTAAGGGTTGGAGATGAGTCATGCTTTGGGAAAGACCCATCTCCCTTCCCAAAGTTTGGGGATCCCTTCACCACGAAGACTTGGGAGGTCTCCAAGACTCCCACGTGTGTGGGATCTCCCTCCAAGACTCTCACACACGTGTGAGAGCATCTTAGAGGGAGATTGCTCTCTTGGAGAATAAGAGGATGCCATATGGCATCCTTTATCCTCATGGAGGCTTGAAGGGAATTGCCACCTCACCACTTGGTCTCTCACACATGTCTAAGAGCACAAGTGGATAAGGTGAGGATTGGGATGGAATTGGAGGGTGACCCTTGTCACCCTCACACTTCCTCTCCCTTGCAAGTGGCATGGGATGAGGAAGGAGAAGGTGACAAGTGTCACCTTTTCATTCCTCAAAGCGAAATTGGAAGGTCTATATTATCTCCTCTTGAAGAGGAGTGTGGGGTTCTTGCATTTGGCATATTTTTCTTTCTATTCTTAGAGTTCTTTTTGGGGAGTTAGAGAAGATTTGGAGATTGGGAGACTTGGAGAAGCTCGGAGCTCTTCACCAAACGTGCTTCCATTTTTAGGGTTTTTTTAAGGTAAGCTCCATGGCTATGGCCATTTACCCTTGTATATTTCATTTATGTTGTGTTGGTGGTTTTACGTTGTTGTTTGTTTTCATTTTGTGTGGGTCGGGAATTTGGTGAGAGCACCTCCATTTGGAGGTAAGGATCAACTTGTATGGGGTAGGGGAGAGTGAACCTCCTCAAGGTCACCTCCTTAATTTTTTTGTGCTACTTATAGCCTTGAGGGTTTTTCTTGATGTTGAGAACTTTTTTTATGGAAAGAGTGCCATGGTAGTTTTTTGAGTTATTTGAAGATATGTATTTTGGTGGTTATGGCTTGAGGCCTTGAGACTTGGTGATTTGAGATCATGGAGTGGCCTCTTGAGTTGAGGGGTCCATTCCCCTACCCCCATCAGACTCATTTTCATGAGTTTAGTTTTTTACAACCTTGGGGAATTTTTATGTGTGTTGGAAAATTTACATTGTTTGTGGAGTGAGTGTCAAACCGTGTGAATCCTACCTCCCTAGCTCGGGGGGTGACCCGCTAACGGGTCTATGGTAGGGAGGAGGGCTTTCTTTGTGGCTTGGTTCCCCATTTTAGTGTTTGTATTATTGCTAGTTTTAATTGAGAAAATGGAGCTTTGGAGAAGTCCATTTTTAGTGTTTTGACATTCTCTTGTTGGCTGGTTTTGAGAGCCATGGCCTTGTAGGCTTATTTGTATTTAGTGTTCAAATTCTTACTCTCCCTTGTGAAGGTTGTGAAGGGAAATTCTATATGTATTAATCCTATTATGGTGATTTTCAAAACTATTTAATAGACTGTTGATGCATTAATTTAGTTATGGAAGGTTGCCAAAGAAAAGGTACATTTGCTATTTGTATGCAATGAAAATACACGCTTATCATCTTGTTGTTGTGCTTATTTTATTTTGGAAATTTGGTAAAAGAAAAAATATACTTGTTGTTTATATTAAATGACTTTTCTATTTAGTAAAATGTGAATTTAAACAGAAAGAAAACATATTTTGTTGTTTTGCTTTTATTCAAGAAATTTTATATGCTATAGATTGAAATGGTTGTATGCTAAATAGGAAAGAAAACAAATTAGTGCTGTAGAAATGAGACTTAGAATAGAATAAATGTTTATTATTCCCATTATTGTGCTTCTATTTTTTTTGTTTTTTTTTAAAAGAGAGTATTGTGTTTAATTTTATTTTCAAAAGAATATACTGCTATGTTCATATGAGTTATAGATCTAGTTATCTTCTTTACTCAGTAAGTGTGTTTATATATATATATATATATATATATATATATATATATATACTTTATTTGAATCACAAAATGTATTAGATAATATTGTATACCAAATAGGAATTAAAACTAAACAGCACATAAAAAAGGAAATGAACCAGAGGAGTGAAGAGCCGAGACCCTTAGGGTTTTGAATTTTTTTTGTTTTAAAAAAAAAATTGTACAGTGAGCGGTGGCCATAAGCCGCCGCCCACTGTCATTGCCTTTGGTGAATGTAGGGGGGGTGTGGAGAGGAGGCTGTGCCTCCACCCACACCCTTGGGTATGGGTGGAGGTATGGCCTCCTCCCCACACCCCTTTCCCCATATCTTAAATTCCAACGAAACTTGTGCCTGGCTTACGCCTTCCTCACGGCGGTGCCATGGGTGTTTCTGCCCTATCTCTGCCCCTTGGCCTTTCAGCCTTCGATATGTTTGTGATCCATTTTTCTTCTTAAAAGCTACAAATAATATATATATATATATGTATATATATCACTCTCTATTTATCAAACAAAAATATATGCATACCTCCAGTGTTTTTATAACAAAATATATGAGTTGTATATATATATATATATTCACCTACATGTGTATATATATATAAATAAAGGAGAAACCCTATTGTATATATATACAAAATATACCTCCATGTGGAGGATTCTCCTTGGCGGCCATTGAAGAGGAGCAAACCCTTAACCTGCAATTGAACAAATAATGGAGGCACAAAACTAGAAATGGGAAAACAAGAAGAGAAACCAAAAACAAAGAGAAAACAAAAGAAGAGAATAGGGTTTCATATGGAAAACAGTAAAATAAGTTTAGGGATTTTCTTAGGAAATTAGTATAATATTAGAATAGGGTTGAGTGGAGGATGAGAGGGAAATTAGTGTTTTCTATTTTATTTATTTCCCTATTTTTCCATTTGCATGGGAATTCAAACTTCCCTCTCAAATGCATTTTTGACCTTTCTGGAATTACTGCCCCTTGTGTTTTAAATTTATTTTAGTTTAGAAATTTGTCCTAAGTGGGTTTTAATTTAAATGGAAATGGGATTGTTTTTATTTTATTTGGAATCCTTATCCCTTGCCTAGTATTTTATTTTGGGCACCTTATTATTTATCTAGTGGGGTTTGCCATTTAATTCCTTAGGGAAACCATTTTTGTCGAATTAATTTAATTTAATTGATTTTATTATTATGGTGGGAAGGGATGTTTTAATTTTCCTCCTCTTTTTATCTTTTAACTTGAGTTATTTAATAAATATAATCATTGTAATTATATTTATGAAAAGACTTAATTATTAATTTTATTTTGGCCGTTGATTTAATTTTTGAATTTTATTTTTGGATGAGTGATAACTTTTATTGACCTTGGGAATTTATTTAATTTATTCTATGCTTGATTTATTTAATTTTGCCTTAATTATTTTCCTTGGGAATTCTTTTTAAAATATTTATTTTAATTATTGAAAACGTGTTATGCTGTCAAAATTTTCCTAGAATTTAGGGTTTCATTTTTACGGCACCTTGTGACTTTCATTTAATCACTCCATCTTATCATGCGACCATCATGCCATTGATTTCATATTTTATTTATTCATTTACATCTACGCATTAAAGTTAGGGTTTGGCTTCGAATTTGATGAAATCATCTCTTCACCTAGGAAACTTAGAGTTCAGATTAAAACTATTCTAACTCTAGAGGTGGCGCACATCACATTGCATACCCCCTAGATGAATTTCATCGCGCAGGGGATGGCATAGGAAAATGCACTTCCCTGAATATGTATGACACGTTTATGCCTCATGTGTATTGCCACCAAGCATGCAAACACGTGCGAGGGGGTTCCTAGGGACATGCGGAGAAGTTTTGGTAATTAATGTCATGAGCACATGATAAATGTGGACATGACACATGTGTTGTGTGTCATGACCGCATGGGAATTGTGGGCATGACAAGAAGTTGAAGTTCTTTATCTGAATGATTAGCAGATGCCAATGAAGGACATGCATAATTCCCCTTGCCAAACCTGATGGGAAACTGTACATTGGTTCTATGCAAGTGCTTAAGTTTCTCAGCACAAAGGATCAATTACCTAGATAGTTCCAAGAGGACTATCTTATCATTAGGGTATCTAGGAAGTCTGTAAGCTATCCCAGTGAAACCTTGTACCCTCAAATATGTAAACTTTTCAAATTAGATATACCACCTTCCATATTTGGTCACCTCATTCATGGCTTCTGTGGAAATCCTCAGGGTTGTGTTACCTTACAGCAACCTTGCTATATACATTGTGAAAGCATCATTTACCCTTTTGAAATGCATCAAAGATTGAGATGATGTGAGCTATGGATAACACTCATATACTTTAACCTGAGTCTGTTCATCATTCCCAACTTCTCCTATCTTAGACAATCCAACATAATGATTTCTTCTTGCTAATGCATAAATGACATAGCATGTCCATCTAAAGAATCTTTTCTCTTTGAAGTTGCTAAAGGCTTCATGAATCCTATCACTAAGATTTTGGGACCAGTGGAACTTAGTTCCCTTTAGTATCTCAATTATGATGAAGAACATCCACTCCTCAAAAGTGGAGGTTGTAGGTAACCCATATATTCTACTTAGAAAAGTTATTAAATCCCCTATCTCATCATGGAAGTCACTTCTGTATAATACTTGGGGGAATTTGCTCATGGAAGACCTTCTTTTTGCCTAATGATCATTCATATGTTTTCTACATCCATTCACATCTTTGTTGTAAGTTTCCTTTGATCCTCGTTTGTCTGGCATGGTCATGACTATGTGCCATGGGATGTCAAAAGTCTCAGCTAAAGAAGGTGGACTTAAATAAGCCAAGATATCCCCATTGGTGGTTTGGATTGTCCTTGTCATGATATCATATCTATCTGCACATGTTACTATTAGCTCTGCACACTACACTGAGGTGGGGAAGGAAGTAGCATGTGTAATACCACTATCTCTTAGTGTTTTGGCCCTAGGAGTTGGATTTGGGCCAAAGGTTCTCAGTTTGAAGTCATCCAAGTCTATGTGACCCAGATCTGTATCTCCTGCATCACTCCATCTGGAATGAATCTTTATCTCTGGAGGAATGCCCTTGAATTCATACTTCATGATTTGAGCCTGAACAGTCATCTAACCTGTAGGACTAGACCTTATAAGTTTGATACCTTGAGAGATTTCACTAACTCCTAAGTTTAAGTTCTTTATTGTCCAGTGGATTAATAGACTTCAACCTTATCAAAACTTGATGAATTTGTAATGCATCTGCTAAGTTATTAATATGCCTTAAAAGAATAGAAATCTGACATTTATTTCATTGCATTCATTTCATAATCTAACTTTAGGCAATTCAACATCAATGTATGTAATAAAAACTTCAAAACTACAAAAATCCCATTTAAAACATATGAAAAATCAACACTCATCATTTTCAGTCATCAATTACATCCTATTAGACATTTTTGCCCTTTCAAATTCCTTAAAAATGATCATTTTGCATCATTTACGTTGATTTCAGGGTCATCCAACCTATAGATATAAAAGCGCTAATTCTAAGGTCAACCAACCTCAGCGGGGAAATCAGGTTCAACCGACCACTGAGTTTTCAATGCTTATGTGCTTTTAATGTTTTGCATAGGTTTTGGGGTTAACCAACCTGCGCAAAATTCCAAGGGTACCGACTTGAGTTAGTCATTCAGTTAGTCGGTTGGAATTCTAGTGCAATACAACTAAGATAACTTTCACTATGTTTGCGCAGGACTTAGCCTTGTCGGACCTACATGGGATTCAGAATCAACCGATCGGCTCAGTGGTGGCATGTTTCAGCGTGAAGTTGGATGAAACTATTTTTAACGCAGGGTTACTTTCTTTTCTCTCAGTAGAAGTTTTGGTAGTCGCCGACTAGCAGAGATTTCTTAGTCATCTGACCAAGTCAGAGATGAGGTCTTTTAGCACAAGGTCAATGCAAGATGATTTTAGTGCAAAATAAACTTTGGGATTTTGTGGGGCTTTTGGATCTCACCAACCTAGTCAGTTAACGTGACAAATGCTATGGAGGTCGTAGGTCGAGGTTTTTAGCACTAATTGATTTAAGACTCTGACTGACTGGATGAATCAAAGTGTTATAGGTCAGTCAGACTCAATTTTGGCGCAAGACCCAGTTGTTCAACTAGTTTGGGAGTAGGTTCAAATGTGTTCAAATTTTGGCTAAGTTTGGTCGAGTTTTTCCATTTTCCTTACAGGAACCAACAATTACACTTCTTTAAAGTTCAGAAACTAGGGTTTGAGACAAATGAATAGTTTCAGATATAAAACCCTAGTTATATGCCTAAATTCCTTGCGGAAAGAAAAACATGCCTGAATTAAACAATGAAACCCTAACTGTATGAAAAGGAAAACCTAAGGTGAGTTAGGATCCTACCTGGTATAGCTGAAGTAGAAAGTGTTCGAGGTGCGCAGGCAGGGAACATTTGCTGGCTCAAATCAGTGATCGATGTTCTAGAAAATCACAGGAGCTCTCAAATAATTTTGTTGAAAATGTGAAATGAGTGCAATTAGTGCAAAAAATGCTTATATTGCCCAGATCAAATCGCCATTAATGTCAATTATACGCTGTGTTAGTCAGGTGGTTTAGGGGATTAAGTTTTTGGGTAACTTTTTGTCACTCCTAACTAGGTCTCTTTGGCTGGGAAATTGGGCATGATAGACTTGGTCAGTAGACAGCTACTTTAACGTTGCGGTAGCAAACTCATCTTTGTGCTTTTTGCGGGGTTTTGAGGCCCCTTGGACAGGCAAGGTTTTTGGTATCCTCCGACTTAGTCGGTAATCGAACAATGCAGTGCAAGTCAGAGACAATAGTTTTAAGCATTAAGGTCTATCGGGAGGAAAACAGTGCCAGAGTCGGTTGTGGAGGTTTATAGCGTAGAGGTCGGTTGGAGGGTTATTCAGCGCAAGAGTCAGTTACGACCAAATTTAGTGCAAAAGGACAATTCAAAGCCACTGGAAGAAATACAAAGATCCTAAATTAGAAAACTTTTGAAATGATTTTCAACATCATCCTGCTGATATGGCAAAAGTGTATTTTGACCACTTGACTACTTAGGAGGTGAAAAACCTACTTGACACTCTAGACCAAATTTGAAAGAGGGGGTCCCTATTTTTTTGAAATGGGGCGTGTGTGCAAGGCACAAAAAATGGCGACTCTGCTAGAAAATGCTCTAGAGTATTTCAACAATAAACTTTTAGTTTGAACCCAGAATCTGTATGTTTCCCACATATTAAATGAAAAAGTAGGATACCCTATCAAAGAATCCAAGATCATTAACTAGTACAACCATCCACATCCTGAAAAACTGAGTGTGTACAATTGTATTTATTCCCATCTATTGGCAACTAAGTTCATCCAAGATCCTTTGTGACAAGCTATGAAGTCAGGACCATTCTACCATGAAGAAATGCTTAAATGTTGAGATGTGATGAGCCTTGAGGGAAGTAAATAGATTTTCCCATAGTATTTTTGATGAAATAGTAATTGATGATAAATTTTTTGAACAATATCTGTTGTGAGAATTTTTAAATGGTAGTCTCTTTTCTGATGCACTGTAATGGGTCTGGTGATGAGTGTCAAATTGCACTCATAAAATACACCCTTTTTGCCTCTCTTTTTCCTATTCAGTTCATCTTCCTTGTGTCTGCACTCAAATTAGTTAAGCAAGATTGTTCTATTTTGTGATTAATTAAGATAGATTACTTGAGATTAGAATTTCTGATTAGGTGACTAATGTGCGTGGGATTAATGGAAAAATATAGAATTTCTCTTCCTTTTTGAATCTGCAGGTGTAAATATTAGAAACAGCAGTTTTGTGCATCTCTGGAGATCATCTTCAATGATCTCTGGAGACCATGACAAAGAACAGTGACACCTGGAGTTTGAAGATTTGGGGAATATCTCCGGAGCTCTGCGAGTGTCTGGAATAATCTCCGGAGCTCTACGAGTGTCTGGAATATCTCCGGAGCTACAGACAAGAACAACGATCTCTGAAGCCTCCCGAGAGCAGAGCATGTTCCAGTCAGAGCCGCCAATCAGACACTTCAGCAGCAATCCTAATACCCCCGCACTTCACTCAAATCATCACCTGAGTGGTGAAGGGTCGACTATCAGTTAAACTACTGAAGTTTTATCTTTCCAAAGATTTTGCATGAGTTATGAATTAAACTAATTTTCAGGGCTTTAGTGCCCAAGTGTATTAAGACCTAAACTTAGACCTCTGAGTGGACTTCTGTTCCACTCAAGTCTACCTTTTTTGCATGATGATCTTTCATGAGTTTGATAGTTAAGTACAAATAAGAGATGGTGTCATCTCCTAGAAAGACTGATAGATAAGTTCAGTGATATATCATCGGTCCTTTTATATATACTCTCAGAAACAGCAATAGGACAACAATGATAAAATTATTCTAATTTTTAGAGATTTCAGTTCTGTTATAGCCATACATTTTCATGAATATAGAAGTGAATGAATTGGATTGAATTTAGTTTAGATCATCTCTTGTGCTGATTTCCTGCAATAGCATTCAGCCTCAAAGGTGCGGAGCAAGGGCCCACTCTCACCAATCAGGCGGGAGGCTAGTATCTCTGTTTTACTGTTTCAAGTTTCTTTTATAAAAGCATTTCTTGTTTTAGTAGATAGATGCATGTTATCATTCTTTGCTTTGAGTACATTTCCTGTTTTATTCTGTTTTACAGCATTCATTACATTTATTCAACCAGCAGGTAGATTAGTCATTCTTTTAAGCTTTAGGATTGGCTATAAACTGGTCACTTAGAATCCCTAGTTGCAGACAGCCATGGACACAGCCCTGGTTCTTTGACATCTGAAAACAGATTAAATGATGAGGTACAGCGATAGCTCATCATTTTTAGCACCGTTGCCGGGGACTAGTTTGTGTTAATTAGGGACACTGAATTAAAAATAGTTTTTAGAATAGATCTGTATGGTTAGAGCTAGAGATCTTAAAGGAAGATATATTAAAAAGACACCCCAACAACACACCATAGGGGAAAGCAGTGAGGTGGTACAAAATCTTGTTGAAGAAGGAAACCTAGATCCTAATTTGGAACCTACATTTCAAAACAATAATCCCTTAGATCCTACAGATATTCCACTTGCCAATTATATCCAGGAATTACAACAAAAAGTTGAGGCAGATCCTTTGGTAGAACCTACTTCCTCAGAACCTTAGGAAGAAGAGCTATTATTAAACATGGAAAACGATAATCATGAGGAAGAGGAAAATCAGGCCCCAAGAACCTTCTCTTATCCTATTGTTTTGGCTGCAGGAGACAATGCTCCCATGAAGAATATCTCACCAGCACATCTGCCAAATTTCAGAGGACTTTCCTCTGAGGATCTAGATCAGTTCTTGTTTGAATTCAAAGTAGTCTGCCAAACCTATGGTTATGGATCAGATAACCAGAAACTTAAACTGTTCCCTTCAACCCTGAAAGATTCTGCGATGAGATGGTTTATGGGTTTACCCCAGGGTTCTATCCATTCTTGGGATCAAATGGAAATAGAGTTTTTGGAAAAATACCAAGATTATTGCAGATCCAGTAATAAAAATGAAGAACTATTTAAAATTAGGCAGGGGGAGGAAGAATCCTTAGAAGACTATGTGGATAGGTTTAATTTTGCCTTGAGAAGGTATGGCAATCTGGTAAACCACTTCTTAGCCAGAACCCTGTTTATAAAAGGATTGGATAAAGAATCAAAACAGGCACTGGACCTAATGGGAAAAGGGAACATTAACAAAATGGAAATACCTGACATAGAGGAAATCTGCAGGAATTATTCTAGAACTCAAGATGGAGTAAGGTCATCCAAAACTTTTAAGGGGAAGAATGAGATAGGACAGTTGATGGAGGAAATTGCAAATCTAAAAATAGATATTCTGGTCCAACTAAATACCACTTTGGATGGGATTCAAGCAAAAACCAGGACAACTGATCAAAGTAGGGCAACTGAACCGCTTTCCATTTATTGTCCTAGGTATAGAAACAAACACCTATTGAGAGAATGCCCCTTGGACAAATCAGAGATCTATCAAATCTGTGACAGGGAACATCCTACCAGTCAATGTAGTCAACTTCCAGCCTTGAAAAGATTGAGTAAAAAGAATGCTGTGATGGAGGAGGAGTTGAACTATGTGGGACAAAAACCAGGTGGAAATTTCCCTTATAATCAGTACCCAAGCCAGTCTTCTTACAGGGGTCCTACTAATTGGGGAAATAATCAGTGGAATCCAGCTTGGTATGGCCCTCAAAATAATCCTCCTTGGGGACAACAGGATTGGCAAAACCAAAACTGGCAAAACCAACCTTGGGGAAATCAACAATGGCCACAACAGTTTGGGTCACAAGGCATGCAACCTCAATGGGGTCCTCAACAGGGATACCATCAACAATACCAAGGACAACCTAGATGTTTCCAACCTCAACAACAGGCTTTACTAACTGGACCCTCCAACACATAGGGTCAAACGTAAAATGAACCAGTTAGTCAACCACCTTTACCAGCTTAGCCTATACCAAACCCACGGAATAAACAGGGAGCAGCTGTCTATATGACAGATCAGGAAAATCTGGCTGGAGTTAATGCCATATATTCAAATAATCCATAGCTGTGTTCTGGGAAAGCATTCCCAAGACCTTCTCCTCCAACTATAGTTGAAATAACCAATGATGAGGAACCTGAAAATCCATTCAATCAACCCCCAAAGGAGATTACTAACGAAAAAGTGCTAGAAAAGTCAACCACAGACAACTCCAGAGTTCCTCCTAAAAAGCCAGCTCCGGAGAATAGTCTAGAATGTAATTCTGATAAGAGCTCCGGAGATGCTCCAGAGATGGAAAAACTAGCACCCTACCCAGAACGACTTAAACAAAATGCTCCCCAGAAAAAGGTTTTACAAAAACAAATCCAACCCAATCAAGAATCAAAACTTTTACAAGAGTTCAAGCAGCTAAACATTGAAATTTCTCTCCTCCAGGCCATCAGAGATGTACTGGAACTAAATCAATTCATCAAACAGTATTGCATCAAAACTCAGGGCAGAAAGAAAAGTTTTCCCTCCACAATACAGGTGGAAGGAAAAGTATTGGATCTACTGATGGGAGAAATTCTCCTCCCAAAATATGGCGACCCTAGGAACCCTGTCATAACTGTTTTCATCTCAGGGGTAGAAATTTCAAATGTCCTGGTTGACTTAGGAGCAGCAATAAATGTGATGACAGTTCATACAATGGACAAATTAGCTCTGTCAGGTATCCAATCCATGACTACAATTCTTCAACTTGCTGATCAGTCAGTAGCTATTCCAAAGGGAGTGATCACTGATGTACCTGTTGTGATAGATTCATGGGAATTTCCAGTGGATTTCTTGATAGTGGAACCTAGAAACCAGAGAAATGCTTATCCTCTGATCTTAGGAAGGCCATGGCTGGCTACCGCAGCAGCATCTATTGATTGTCGAACTGGAGATATGGTCATTTCTAATGGGATAGATTTAAAGAAAATATCTCTGTATCCTCCAGCTAAACCATCGGTGCATTACACAGGAAGAGTATGGGTGGATGAACCAGATAACATAAACAACAGTGTCTCATTGGATATGGTAACCATTAAGGAACATTTGGAAGAATTCAAAGAAGAGGTATACTATGATACAATGGAAGACTTCACTCACATCCTAATCAACAAAGATGTGATGGAACTCACCCAAGATCCTCAAAGAGAACTTCTTGTTTCTTCTCCTTGTACCCTTGCCAACATTATTCCTTGTGGGGAAACCTTTTATAGGGACTTAGCCATCTTCCACATGTTACTCCCACATTCTTGTCCTCTCAATACCATGACACCAATGTATGGACCCACCACATCTATGGATCAAGTTACAAAACAGGTCAAGATTCTGCCAGGGAAAACACTTAATATCAATACTCGGTTGACAGCAGATCAGGAAGAAAAACTCATTCAGGTTTTGGTTTCCCACTCAACATCTTTTGCCTGGGAATACCAAGATATGAAAGGCATACCTCCTGAAATCTGTACCCACCACATCTACACTGAGGATACTAAACCTGTCAGACAACCACAAAGAAAATTGAATCCTGCCTTAAAGGACATTGTCAAAACTGAAATAGAAAAATTACTCTAGGCAGGGTTCATATATCCAATCTCAGATAGTCAATGGGTCTCACCCCTTGTCATTGTGCCTAAAAAGAATGGGAAATGGAGGGTGTGTATTGATTATAGAGAACTCAATAAGGCCACAAAAAAAGGACTACTTTCCCTTACCATTTATTGACCAAGTTCTGGACAACCTTGCTGGGAGAAAGTATTTTTCTTTTTTAGATGGATTCAGTGGGTATAATCAAATTCAAGTAGCACCTGAAGACCAAGACAAAACCACCTTCACATGCTCTTGGGGAACCTTTGCCTACAAAGTTCTTCCTTTTGGGCTGTGCAACGCCCCAGCTACATTTCAGAGACTGGTTCTAGCTATTTTTGCTGAATTGGCTAATGAATGCATGGAAGTCTACATGGATGACTTTACTGTGTATGGGAATAACTTTGAGGAAGCTCTCACAAACCTTGGAAAAGTGCTAAAATGTTGTGATAAAAATCGACTGTCCCTTAGCCATGAGAAATGTTTTATGATGGTGGAAGAAGGAATTGTTTTGGGACACCACATTTCAGAAAAAGGGATCAGAGTGGATCAGAACAAGATAGAAGTAATCACATAGTTGCCTTCACCCAAAAATCAGACTGATGTCAGGAGTTTTCTAGGTCATGCAGCTACTATAGGAGGTTCATAGAAAATTTTAGCAGAATAGCTGCTCCCCTGTTTACCCTGCTTAACAAGGAAACAGAATTTCTCTGGACAGCAAACTGTCAATCAGCATTTGAAACTTTGAAGGAGAAGCTTACTGTGACACCAGTTTTAAGGGGACCTAATTGGACTTTACCATTCCACATACAAACTAATGCTTCAAATGAATCCATTGGGGCTGTTTTAGGACAAAAAAAGGAAGGAGAGAGTATGCATGCCATTTATTACATCAGCAAGAACCTTACCTCTGCAGAAAGAAATTATACAACAACTGAGAAGGAATTCTTGGCAATTATCTATGCTATAAACAAATTCAGACATTATATTACCGGATATAAAATATTTGTGCACACTGATCATGCAGCCATCAAGTACTTAATGAATAAACTAGTAGTAGGTGCAAGGATCATCAGGTGGTTATTGCTCTTGCAAGAATTTGATATTACCATAGTTGATAATCCAGGAAAGTTTAATTTGGTTGTTGATTTTCTATCAAGATTGCATACAGGAGGAGAAGATCAACCAGTGGAGGACAAATTTCCAGATGAACATCTTTTTGCCATATCCACTACTGCACCTTGGTTTGCTAACATAGCTAATTTGTTAGCTACAGGCTTGTATCCATCCCATTTTACTTCAAAACAGAGAAAATGTTTGCTTAAAGAAAGTTTATCCTACAAATGGTTGAATGGTTTACTATTTAAATGTGGTCCTGATTTCATTCTACGCAGGTGTTTGAAGGCTGAGGAGACTTTTGATGTGTTGAGAGCATGCCATGATGAACCATCTGGTGGCCACTACTCTTTCCACAGGACAGTCCACAAGATCCTTGGAGCTGGTTACTACTGGCCTTCTCTTCATAAAGACACAAAGAGGTATGTACAGCACTGTGACCAGTGCCAAAGGATGGGGCAGCCCACCTTTACCCAGGAAATGCTGCTACATCCTCAAGTCATGATGGAACCATTTGAGCAATGGAGTCTAGACTTTGTGGGACCAATTTCACCACCATCATCAGGGAAGGAGTATATCCTAGTATGCACAGACTATGTTACTAAGTGGGCTGAGGTTCAAGCATTGCAGTTTGCAAGAGAAGAAAAAGTTACTGATTTCCTTTACAATAGGATTTTCTTGAGATTTGGAGCCCCAAAATCAATAGTTTCAGATAGAGGACCTCAATTTACTTCACAGGTAATCAAGGCATTCACGGATTTGTACCAAGTCAAGCACAGAAAAACTTCACCTTACCATCCTCAAGCAAATGGGCAGGTAGAAGTAACTAACAGAGAACTTGAGAATATCCTAACCAGGACAGTGGCAATGAACATAAAGGATTGGGCTAATAGACTACCTGAAGCAGTTTGGGCTTACAACACCACTTGGAAGTCCACCACAAAGTTTTCACCATATGAATTGGTTTATGGGAAAAAGCCTATACTATCTATTGAATTTGAACTCCAGACACTTAAAACTGTATTGGATGTTGGGCTGCCGCTATCTACAATTCAGCAGAACAGGATTCTTCAGGTCAATGAGTTGGATGAGATTCAGACAGAGGCCATTCAGCAAACAGAACTGGTTCAGTACCAAAGGAAACAATGGCATGACCAACATATCAAGAAGAGGACATTTCAACAAGGAGATTGGGTTCTTCTTTATGATTCTAAATTCAAAGAATTCAAAGGGAAATTACAGACTCACTGGCTGGGTCCTTATCAAATAAAGGAAGTGTTTGAAAATGGAACTATATCATTGCAACCAATTGATGGAAGTACAAACACATTTTTTGTAAATGGTCACCGGATAAAGCTCTACAAAAGACCATCTACTAAAGAAGAGTTTCTTGATGATCTATGTTTTGATACAGGGGATACCTCCTCTGTCACGGTGTTGGAATAAAAAAAAAAAAGAAGAAGGTTGAAAACTAGCAATGGCGGCCTTCCAACAAAAAAAAAATAGAAGGTTGAAAACCAGCAATGGCGGCCTTCCAAAAAAAAAGTTCAGAGAAAGATGGAAAACCAGCAAATGGCTGTCTTCTCGACCAAGGGAGTTGAAAACCAGTAAAATGGCGGTTCCCTTATCCAGGACAGTTGTAATAATCGAGCTCCGGATATGATCAGTTGCCAAAAATTGGCCCAATACATCTCCAACGCTTTCCAATACATCTCCGGCGCTTTCCAATAAGGAGCACCTCCGGCGCTTCCCAATAAGGATCATCTCCGGTGCTTCCCAATTAGGAGCACCTCCGGCGCTCTATTAATAATGCCGGTAGTGTCCATAATAAAGGTGGGACCTACCTCACCAGGTGGTAAAGTAGACAACTCACATGTTGAGGTCATCAAGACTCATCCTCTACTTTATCGCACAGCATAAATAAATTAGAAAACTAATAATTGCAGGATTGTCCGCAAGCCGGCGCTGACATCACCCATGGGTGTGGATTTTAGTGCCACTCAGTGTAATGATTGCAAGTCGTATGCAAGTAGGAAGCGGATGTCATATCGACCGCCACTTAAATGCCACGACGCGTGTAGTTTTCAAGGCGGCACAGCATTTCTCCCGCGTACGATTGCCTCATCATTAAAACTAATCTAGATAAATCTGTTTTTAATTAGTCATTAATTAGTAACTGTCCTGTCTTTCTAATTTGAGTGCTGCCATGATGACACGTCCCTCCGCCATCATTTCCTTTCTCACCTCCATGCATGCCGCCATCTGTGCATTAATGCCAGCTTACCTCCAGAGCGTCCTGTCAGTCTGTTACAATTATGGTTGCTTTGGTCCCTTAACCCATCTGCATAAACCCAGCCTGAAAATAATTGCATCCCTCATTCAAACTTCCGGAATAGACTGAAGCATAAGATAAACAACTCTTTGGAGCCCACAGAGTAATTTGAACAGCACTCTGGAGCCCATCGAGATCAGAGGGGCAGATAGACTGCAGATCGCAGAAGAAAAGAATAAAACACAGAAACTGCCATCAATTCAGGTATGGGGGTCAAGAAAAAGTCTGAACCAGAAAGTACTGCGGGTCTTCTAAAGGATGCAGCTGCAGCAAATATTTTAAGGACTGCTGGATGGCTTGATTTCCTAGACAAGTTCGAGGGGTTTCAGGAGGACATTGTGGATGAATTCCTTAGGAATTTGAGAGACAACCAGACCACCGTGAGAGGGAACCAAATCAGTCTCTCCTCCACAATTATCAACATCTCTGAACTCCCTAAACAAGGTGAGAGGTTCCACCACCTGAAAACCTTATATACAGAGTTAATTAAAAAAATTTCTGTTTGTGGTGAGCCTGCCATCCAATTGCATATGAATAAGAATGAGGTCAAAAGAATTTTGAGGTCCACTCTCCCAAACCCTTGGGCAACTGTTGCTACCTGGCTAATGAAATACTTTACCTGTGATGGCCAATTCTCCATAGTCTTAGGGCCCATAATGAAAATGGTCATCTTTCTTAGACATGGAAATAGGCACCCCGAATATAACATAAATATCCCAAATTTCCTATATTATGCCATCAGAGCAACTGCAGAAAAGTACCAGCAGGGTAAGGGACCCATGAAACATCATGGCCTCATCTTCTTGATAGTCAAGCATCATTTCTTATCTCAGGCCAATGGGGATGAACTATTACAGAATTTTCTTGAGCATAACCCTCAGGTTAGAGCACCAGAGATACCACAAACAGAGGATGAGAGTTCTCCCTCTCACCATAATGAAGAAACTGAGCCTATAGCCTCCTCCACACCTTCTGACAAAAGGATATCACCCTCACAGGAAGCTACATCATCTGCAGCCTCTGTTCCTAACAAGAAAAGAAAAGGCAAACAAATTGCAAAGCCTGCTCCTGCACGGCCTCTATATATGACTCGCTCAGTCAGGCGACAAATGACTTCACCTGAGGGCTCTAGGCCTAGGAGAGCCATCCCATGACTCCGATGAGGTACCTTTGGTCTGAAAGAGGAAACAAAAGGAACATTCTCCTGCACCATTTGTTCATATGGAGTCGAGTCCAGTCTCAACACCACCATGTGCTCTGGAGACAGGAAGCTTACCAACTGTTACTATCTCCTTAGACTCTGAGGAAGGAAGACCTGCTCCAGAGGCACCAGTTCCACCTATGCTCTGGAGAAGCAAAAGAAAGAGGTAGCTCTCACAGGCTGAGAAGGATACTGCCCTGCTCGCTAAGGCACTCCTTGAATTGAGCACATATGAGGACAAGGCAGGACCTTCAGTTGTGCCAGCAGCAGCAGCAAACCCTTAGGACAAGGGCATTGCAGAAGGAGAAACAAGGCACACAGATATAGAAGAAGAAACAGGGCATGCAGATACATTAGGAGAAGTAGGGCAGGTGGCCATGGATAATCTTGATAATCAGCCACCAGCCACAGAAAAAGAGGCAGAAACTCTATCACATCCCTCTGACCAAGAAGACATAGAGGTCTCAATAGAGCAACAATTAATGGAAGAAATTGAGAATTTGAAAAGGCTGCTCTGGGGAAAGAATCTAATTATTACTGACCTCAAGAAGGTCAGGGTGGAAATGGAGATGGAACTAAAGCAAACTATTGCCGAAATCCAAATAGACCTCCAAAACAAGGACAGAATCATCCAAGAGAAGGAGACAGAGTTGGAAACACAGAAAGGTGAGGCAGCAAAAGTGGTGGAAGAAAAAGACAAAGAAGCAGCACAAAAGGTTTCTGAACTCATCATGGCCAGAGACAATGGCCTCACAGTAATAGCAGCACTAATTGAAAAGGTATAGAGCTAGGACAAACAATTAACTTGGGCCAATAACAGACTAGATGACCAAGAAGAGTATATCCAAGAACTGTCTGGCCTGAGGGCAACTAGTGAACAGGAAGTGCAAACAGATGCCTATGTCAGTCCAATCCCCATAGACATTCCTAAAGCCCTGTTTCATTGGGAGGAAAGGTGCAGAGAATATGAAGCCTCCAAACCAATGTTTCAATTGCAAAGGGCAGTTACTGCTAGAACAGAAAGGATAGCAACTTTAGAAAGCAAAATCATTCAAATGGCCTCCCTCTCCTCAGAAATTCTATCTTGCAGACCTCCAAGTGCCAGCTATGCAATGTTCCTACAAGAAAGGATACTACAAAGGAAACTTTCCTTAGTCTTATCTGACATGAATGAGGATACAGAAACAACAGAAGGTTTCATGACTGCTTACACCAGAAGCAACGATGAAGACAAAAACTTCCTATGTGAGATGTACTTACATGGGTTCTGCATTAATGATATAGCCTTCATGATCAATCACTTTGTGGGAGAATGCCAGCTTAGGGCATTCATGTCCCTCATGAGGAACCACTAGATTTGGGATGAAAGGATGGAAGCTCATCTTCAAAAGGATTCAAAAACAGAGCTCCTCCTCAGAAAAGCATGTCCCAATCCTTTTGCTTTCCACACCCAATTCAGATCCATCATCTATCATCCTGCCAGTACAACCAGCATATTGCCATTATATTTGAAGAATTTGCAAGAATGCCCCATTGATTTTGGACTTTTTATGATTAACTCAGCAAATCTTGTCCTTGCTGTAGCAAAGAAAAGATGGAGTATTTTAACACCAGAGCAAAAACTTAGGGAGGTGGTCACCCCTGCAAACCTAAGACTATTCATGAGGAAAGCAAAGATGATATCCAAATTGATGGATAAACATAAACAGGAATGGACAAGAGGGCAGTTCAGACCTCCTCTAATAATTGAACCACTCCCCATGTGGACAGAACAGCTGGAAGATGAAAAACTACAAGATTGGATGAAGCAAGTTGACAAGTATAGGGGGAATGGTAACACTAATAGAACTACTTGGACAACCTATCTCTAGGAGTATAGTTTGACTGACAGATTGCTTCGTCTAAACAAATCCAGAATGTGAAAGGCAAGAGGACCTGCCAAACCTTAGGTATGGGGGGGATGATGAGTGTCAAATTGCACTCATAAATACACCCTTTTTGCCTCTCTTTTTCCTATTCAGTTCATCTTCCTTGTGTCTGCACTCAAATTAGATAAGCAAGATTGTTCTATTTTGTGATTAATTAAGATAGATTACTTGAGATTAGAATTTCTGATTAGGTGACTAATGTGCGTGGGATTAATGGAAAAATGCAGAATTTCTCTTCCTTTTTGAATCCGCAAGTGTAAATATCAGAAACAGAGTTTTGCGCATCTCCGGAGATCGTCTTCAATGATCTCCAGAGACCATGACAAAGAACAGTGACACCTAGAGTTTAAAGATTTGGGGAATATCTCCAGAGCTCTGCGAGTGTCTGGAATAATCTCTGGAGCTCTACGAGTGTCTGGAATATCTCCAGAGCTGCAGACAGGAACAGCGATCTCCGGAGCCTCCCGAGAGTAGAGCATGTTCCAGTCAGAGCCGCCAATCAGACACTTCAGCAGCAATCCTAATACCCCCGCACTTCACTCAAATCATCACCTGAGTGGTGAAGGGTCGACTATCAGTTAAACTGCTAAAGTTTTATCTTTCCAAAGATTTTGCATGAGTTATGAATTAAACTAATTTTCAGGGCTTTGATGCCCAAGTGTATTAAGACCTAAACTTAGACCTCTAAGTGGACTTCTGTTCCACTCAAGTCTACCTTTCTTGCATGATGATCTTTCATGAGTTTGATAGTTAAGTACAAATAAGAGATGGTGTCATCTCCTAGAAAGACTGATAGATAAGCTCAGTGATATATCATCACTCCTTTTATATATACTCTCAGAAACAGCAATAGGACAACAATGATAAAATTATTCTGATTTTCAGAGATTTTAGTTCTGTTATAGCCATACATTTTCATGAATATAGAAGTGAATGAATTGGATTGAATTTAGTTTAGATCATCTCTTGTGCTGATTTCCTGCAATAGCCTTCAGCCTCAAAGGTGCGGAGCAAGGGCCCCACTCTCACCAATCAGGCAGGAGGCTAGTATCTCTGTTTTACTATTTCAAGTTTCTTTTATAAAAGCATTTCCTATTTTAGTAGATAGATGCATGTTATCATTCTTTGCTTTGAGTACATTTCCTATTTTATTCTGTTTTACAGCATTCATTACATTTATTCAACCAGCAGGTAGATTAGTCATTCTTTTAAGCTTTAGGATTGGCTATAAACTAGTCACTTAGAATCCCTAGTTGCAGACAGCCATGGACACAGCCCTGGTTCTTTGACATTTGAAAACAGATTAAATGATGAGGTACAGCGACAGCTCATCATCTGGTGTTGAAAAACACCTTTATTTTTACCCAATATAGGCTAGTAACACTTAGTGTCACCTGCCCTCTTTTAGGATTGATAGTGCATGTGGTAGAATAGGAAGCCAACCCTTTCACTTAACACAAGATCACTCAGACTTGCTCAGCTACTTCAGGATCATTCAAAGTGTGAGATATATATGGTTAGAAAATACTTTAGGTGCACCAACTAATGACTCATTTTCCATGAACAGACATCATACTCCTTAGCAAAATAGTGGAACCCATGGTGAGACTTAAGCAGAACCTTGGCTTCTCAAGGAAAGACTTTAGATTATCTACCCAACCAAGAAGCATTTGCAGGTCCACATAACTGCCACCACATTCTAGAAACAAAGACCCTGCGCAAAAGCAAGCACAGCGAGCGAAAGCAAAACCAAAAGGACAACTCATCTAAGCAAAACATCTAACTATGAAAAGCAAAGGCAAGAAAACAAATATAATCTAATAGCAACCTACTCTAACAAAGCGGGTAAACAACCTAACTATGTACACTAGGATGAGGCGTGACTTCCTCTCAAGCCTAGAAGTAGTGCTTTAAGAACTGACCATTGACGGGCAATGGAAGCTCCTCACCAGTAAGGCTTTTGAGTGGATATGTGTTGTCTTCAAGGATCTCATAGATCTGATACGGGCCTAACCAAAGCTTATCAAACTTAGCATGTTCTCATTTCTTCTCATGGGCTTTATCCCAATACAAGACCAAATCAGAGATACAGAAGGCTTTAACTTTGGCTATTTTGTCAAACCATCATTTCACTACATCCTAATGTTTAGCAAAGTTTTCTATGGCTCCGTCACATTTCTCTTCAAGGTGCAGTAATTGGGCTAATCGGGAGAACAATTGATCATTAGTTTCAAGATAGTCTTGCATGAATTGTAGTATGGGAATCCTCAAATGAATAGGAAAGATGGGCTCAACCCCATAAATTAGGTGATAGGGCGATGTGCTTAGGGCAGCTTTGTGTCAGGTTCTATCAGTCCATAAGGCAAATTTAAGCTAAGTGTGCCAGTCCCTAGGGTTTTTGTCTAACAGTTTCTTAATGACTTCAAGCAGATTTTTGTTCATTGATTCAGCTACCCCATTCCCTCGTGGATAGTAATTAGATGAAAACTTGAGAGTGATTCCATAATCAAATGCCCAGTTAGAAAAATGCAATGATGAAAAGGAAGGACCATTATTAAAAACTAAAGAAAAAGGACATCCAAACCTAGTGACAATGTGCTTTTCAACAAATTCAATAACTACCTTTGTGGTGCATTGTTTACAAGCTATCACTTCAGACCATCAGGTGCAGTAATCAGTAGCGGTCATAATATACCTATAGCCCGCAGAGGAAGGTGGATTGATCATACCGATAAAGTCAACGCCCCACTGAGAAAATGGTCATACTTCCACTACTAGTTGCAAGGGCATGGCGGCGTGTCGCTCTCGGTGTGCAGTGATCTGATAGATATGACATGTTCTTACATGTGAGTATTCATCTTTGAACAAGGTAGGCCAATAATATCTAGCACAAAGAATCTGATTAGTAGTTGAGTGAGCTAATCCGAACTTGTCCCAAATTTCTCATGAAATCTAGTCAACACTTGGTCTACTTTTGACTTGTCTAAACACCTCAGATAGATCCCCTCGTGATTCTTCTTGTAAAGAACTGATCTTTTTATCATATAGATTTTACTTTTTAGTCTGAGTACTCTTCTTTGAACCAAATTTAGTTGTGGTGGACAGTGTTGATTAAGTAAATAAAATATGGTATCTCCGTACCATTCATCCTTTGAAACATCTTCTAATAGGTACTACTAAGATACTAAACCTAGCCCTACCTTAGCCATTGTTCTAGTCAATGCCTGACCTCTTACCAATTTCATGGGCTGAATAACTATATCAAACTCTTGTAGAATGGTGACCCATTTGCCTCTTCATTCTCTCAATTCACTTTGCATCAATAGCGCTTTAACTGTAGCATCTAGGACTATGGCGATTACTTGGCTTCTTAAGATGTAGTGATGGAACTTCTTGACTACCTTTACTAGAGCGTAGGCTTGTTTTTCCACATTTGGATATCTTAACTCTGCATCTTTTAATGGAGTACTCATGAAAGCAATGGGCCTTTCATCATCTACTAATCTTTTCTACTTCAACATTATAGCACAAGTATGTTCGGAAGCAAATAAGTAAATATGAAATGGTAAAGTGTAATCTAGACTCACCAAGACAGGTGCATTTGCTATAGCTTGTTTAATTTCTGCAAAGGCAACTTTAACCTCTAGAGTCCAATCCATTTTAGTGTCTTTCTTCAACATGGCATTAAGAGGTCAAATAATTTCAGCAAAACCTGTAATGAACTTGCGTACAAAGTTAATCTTACCAAAATATGACTTGAGTTCCTTCTTGCTGGCTGGGGGAGGTATTTTGAGTATGGCTTGTCTTCAGTCTAGATTGATAGATATCCCTTGCTCAGATATCACATGTCCCAGTAACTTCCCTTCAATCACTCCAAAGATACACTTCTTAGGGTTGAGTGATATACTGTAATCTTTGCATCGTTGTAACACCTTCCTCAAATTAGCCACATGATCTTCTCGCCTCTTTGAGAACATCATGAGATCATCCATGTAGATAATAATACCTTTCCAACCAATCCTTTGAAAGCCACGTCCATCGCTCGTTGAAAGGAGGCACTAGCATTTATTAAACCAAATGGCATTCGACGATATGCATAGATGCCCCATTTGCATGTGAAAGATGTCTTCAATCTATCTTTGTAGTCAACCATTACTTGGTTGTAACTAGAATATCCACCCAAGAATGACATCATCTGGGATCCTTAAAATTAGTGGTTCCAATAGGGCATTCACTGGCTGATGTCTCTGTCTGAATGGTTTTGCTCCTGGCTTCAGCAAGATGGTGTGCGTGATGATTGATATGTTGTATGTCTTCAGGTCTTCATAGCTCCATGCTATAACCTAATGGTAATCTCTTAATGCATGAATGATGTCTGTCTTTTCTTCTTTAGTACTAGCCTTCCCAATGAATACATTCTTAACATCTTCTTCTATTCCCAAGTTAAAAAAATCACACTCCCCCTCAAGATTCTCCTTCTTTCTTTTGGATTCCTAAGTTGTCTAAATGAAATAGTCTTCCCAGTTCTACCATTCCTTGCAGAATTGTATTGGTTTTCAAGTTTAGTATTCCTTCTAAATCCATTTTGGTAGGTCCCATCTCTTCTTCATCTATTATTTGAGTAGTGAAAACATTAGATGAAGTAAGGAAGTTAATTATGTGTTGATCATCCTCAAAGACTTGAAAATTTGTAACATTATCTAGTACAGACAGGGTGGCAACAAATTCAATAGACAATTTCTTCAACCCTGCCATGGATGTCAGCTCTAATGTACTTGTTGTTTGAGCTAGAGCATCTGTGACATGGTTCTATCTTTTGGGGATTAATTGGATATTAAATCTGTCAAAGCACTCTATCAAATCCTAGACTCTATTTCTATACCTATTCAACCTCTTATCATTACATGAGTATTGCTTCCTTAATTGTTTCACTACTAACTCTGAATCTCCAAACACCTGAAGAATTCTAACTTTCTTTTGGAGTGCTAGCAACAATCCTTGTACCAATGCCTCATACTTAGTTATGTTGTTCGTACATGGAAATTGCAATCTATGTGTTTCTAGATAGGAGCTTCCAATAGGACTAATTAACTCAATACTTGCTTTGGATCCTTGTCTACATCTTGATCCATCGAACCTTAAGGTCCACAAGTGGAAATCTTTACTATTTTCACCCTGTTGTGATGATTTTTTCTTGTCAGGCAGAGGCTTTGGTTCTTTCTTTTTAGTAATTGGTACCTTTTTCGAGACAATGGGAATTTCCAGTTGCCTTTACACTTGTTCCACTACCTCTTGACAAAGCTGGCAAGTAAATTCAGAATGTGATGCATCATGTATGTGGCACCAATTGGGTAGTAATAACTCCTCCATTTGAATATGTTTTCCAACAGCAGTTTGATCCCTTACGAATTTGGCCATGAAATCGCAAAATCCTTTGAATATCCCTGGTTCATCCTCTTTTGAGGAGTTCCCTGAATCTGATTGAAAGTATGCTTCTGTACTTTCTAGTTTTTCTATAAGTGGAGGATTAAGGAATCTATGGCAACTCAGCATAAGAATCTCCTCTGTTTGATGGACATGAGGAAGATTAACCCCCAAATCAACTTCTGAGAACAAAATCGCGTTGGTCTGGTTGTACTCTGTAATCATATGTTTCATCTTTGGTTCTCTTTTAATATGTATCTGGTTGGCCAATCCCTTCCATGGTAACCACATATGAGAAAAGTTGGTTGCCATGTAACCGTTCAAAGTTCTAGACTAGTCCCTACTCAAGAGCATACCATACTGATCTAGAATATCCACTACTTGAATATCTATATATTGCTGTACTCTTGGATCAAAAGCTAGCTGCATGTGTATCCTATTCAAATCACCTACTACATTCACCTTAGTCTTGTCCAATTGTGTCACCTTCTTAGAAGACTTGGCTGGAGTGAGGCCAAGTGCCTTACAGACTGATAATGACATTACATTCATGGAGGCACCCAAATCCACTAAACAGTTATGAAGGTTTCTGTTGAATATCCTGAGTGTCAAGAGGAAAGGGAGGCTTTCCCTTTTATCCTTGTACAATGTCATCTTTTGTTCCACATCAGTCACATGTACTCTTTCCTTCCCCTTACCAAGGTTATCCTTGGAGACGGTTTCCTTTTGTGCATAGTCAATTTTGATCCCAACACCCATATCTTGAAAGAAAGACGTCCTAACCTCAGGTATTTTAAGTAACTCATACACAAAAAGACTAACCTTCATTTTCTTGAGTTCCTCAATAACATACTGTTCCATTTTTACTATGTCAGACCATTGAGAACTTTCAGCAATAGCTCCCTGATACACTAGCTGATGTATGACTTTTGGGGGCTCGGGATTATTAGAAGATTTTGGGTCTGGTGGAATTTGATAGCTATTCGAGGGAATGGATGTGGTAGAAGGACCCTTAGGTTTATTACTTCTCAGGTTATATGGGGTTTTCTTATATTGTTGATAAGCATTGACCTCTTTAGACTCTTCTTCCTCAGGCTGATTATCATCTTGAAATGGAAATGTATAACTATCAAGTACTAGAGTAGTGTCATACCTCTGAGATGGAATAATTTCATACCATGTTGGTGGGGTCTACTAGGTTTCACCATTTTGAATCTCCATTTGGAAGATACTAGATGCGATCTAGAATTTTGGGCAATCTAGTTCAGAATGGGTATTCGTATTATGCAGTTTGCACCAAGTAGACAAAGCCGCCTCAGCTAACATCACATGACCAGAAGGTTCGGTATCATTGTTTTGATTCTCCAAGGGCGATGGTACCCCTCCATTATTGGGCCTTGTGTTTCAAGATCGATTTGATCGTTGCTAAAAATTCTATTTTTGATACTGATTCTAGCTTTGACTTTGAAACTAATTTTGATTTTGGAACGAGTTCTAATTCTGACCTCTCTACTAAAGATAAGCATTTTTATTTCTGAGGTGGGTAACTTTTGTAGTGAGCTTCTTCATTTGCTCAACTAACTCTCTGATATCATCTCTATCTTCTTTTGCCTTGGCTGCTTCTGAAGACTATAGGAAAGGCATTTGTGCAGGAGGCATTTCAGCTACTGGGATTCTTGGATGGACTACTAAAGCTTATGTTGTAGCTAGGTTAGGGATTGGATTCATCACCAGGGTATGGTTGGCCAAGGCTTGATTAATCATAGGTATCTGATTAGGCATGGCTATAGGACCTATGTGATTCAGTGGACTAGTGGATGTTTGTCCCAACTAAGTACTTACATCAACAGCTATGGAATATGCTTGAGCTAAAGTAGCAGGAATGGGGCCGGCTCTCCTTACAAACATGAATGTTAGTTTGTCCAAAGCTGCATAGTAAATGGGCAAGGCTGCAACCTACCCAATGGCATAGGGAGCTTGCAAATGGCTGAAAGATTTCTAAAATCTGTTGTTAAAAGAACTTATCATCTCACCTTCACCTCGATGAATCTTTGCAAAAGATCAATAAAGATCATCCAAGGTAGTAGGCATTCGAAATCGGTCTAGGAATGCATTTTTCAGATTCAACCATGAATTTATAGATGTTGCAGGAAGGTTAGCAAACCAATAATAAGCCTCTTCTTGTAAGGAATAAGGAAACAATTGGCATATCACATCTTCATATTGTACTTGCAACATAAACATGTTACTCTCAAAGATTTTAATGTGCTCATTTGCAGTCCTATTAGGATCATTCACTCTGAACTTCAAACATAAATTATTTGGGTTCTTTCACATATCATGGTAAGCGTTAAACTGAAAAGGAGACTGGTTATTTCCTATGAAGAAAGCCATGATTTGAGGGTTAAAAGGAGCTACAATTTTGTTTCTCATAGTTGATTGAGCTCTTGGGGCCCTTGGTATCCCTTGATCCCTTCTTGTGCATCTGAATTCTGTCAGAGATAGTAGCTCTTCTCCAGCTGAGTTGGATCTGGTATGTCTTTGTCTAGTCCCCAGACTTGCTGATTTTGTAGAGGGAAATAGTTTGTTTAGCCCTCCTTCTAGCGCCATTTCTGTTGATGAGTGTTTTAGCACACAACAACGCAAATATGATTGCTGGTTTCACACCTCTCTTGAAAAGTATTCTACCCTAGGTAAGACTACTCCAAGGATAATACAGCTAGGTCTTAGCTTGCTTGGAATCTCTCAGTTGGTATGTTCTAGCTGTACCTATAAGGGGTCTTACATACAATCTATAGATTTCAAAGTTGGAACAACAAATACACATAAACCCTTTATGATTTCAGCTGATAAAACAATGTAAGATGCTGCTGAAATTCCTAATCTAACAATGGTTTTTAAAGAAAATGCAAAAGGTATAGGGTTAGAGGAATCCTAAGTGACCTTCACAATGTATGGATTACTATAAGTAGACAAACACTCTTAAATTTAACCAATTTTCTGAGTTACCAAACTGAAATGGGTGTTACAACACTGCAAAAAATGATGCTATCTTCAATGGAAATCTAAAGATTTTCAAATTACATTCATTCATTAATGGTGCAGGAGCACCTTGGAAAATTAAGGTTACCCTAGACAAATCTTTGAGTTTGATTAAAATTTGTATGCTTCAACATTGAAATGAGGTTTATCAAGTCATTTTTATGTGTTTAGGTCATTAGGAGTTTCAAAAATGCAAAATATTGCAAACCATGTAAAGGTTGTCAATGTAAAGTTGGAAAAAAGATATAGAATGAGGGAAGGTGAAGAGTCATTTGGCTCTTGGTTTGTTCCAAGTAGTTGGAAACTGAAAGGTCAATTGTAATACCTTTAAAAAGGCCTTGTATACCTTTGAAAACTCGGAGGTGATTGAAGATTGAGAATGGAATGGTAAAAAGTAATGTTTTCTGTATTATACTTCAGAAATTTGCTGTTTTCTTGCATGGTATGGCCCAGTAATGGTAGGAGGACATTTATTTTTGATTTCAAATGAAATTATATCTAATCACCCTCCCTTTCCTTTTTGTCTCATCGAATTTGGTGCAATATTGAGGAAGTTATGACCGTTTTTGTGACTGCAATTTCCAGAATTCTCCTATAACAGTCCTGTTGCAGCGTTTGGTACGGTTTTGTATAGATAGATATAGGGGAAAGCCATATATGGTTGGAAAGTGTATTGAGTCTAATTTCTATTTCTTTTTGTTACATCAAATTTCATTAATATTTGAATAAGTTATGGCATTTTTATTGAGGGTAGGTCTGCAGAGTTTAATTTTCTGAAAATGCAGTCTAAAAATATGCATGGTACGACATGGTACGGCCTCACATTGATGCATATAAAAGCTAGATAGAAATATATGTGTTTCTAGTTTACAATTATTTTGGTTTGGTATAATTTAATTAAGTTTTGTGAGAGATATTGCAATTTTGGTGAGGGCAGGTCTGAACGCTGCCTAGGGTTTGTAGTTTTGGGAAAAGAGTCATAACTTTCTTCCCTACCATTGGATCTTCATGAAAATTGGAGGAAAAATATGTATTTATATTCTCTTCAACCTGACCAAAGCAATTAGATTAGTTCTTTGATTTGTTAATGTTATTGAGGATAGTTTTGTTCCTCCTACCTCTGCATCAATTAAATACCTAATAAATGGCAGAATTTAACCTATGAAATGTAATTAAACTAAACACAACTGATCAGCCCAGACTAACTTTGTATAGTCATTCACCATCAGCAAACAACCAAAAGTATGGACTAGAGCATTCATCAAATACTTTCAACCAACCATGAACATTATAAAAGCACAACTAATTAATTTTGGGAGAGCAAGAGGCGAACCATGAAAACTAAAATAAATCAATACAAGATACAAATTCTCAAAACACTTGTAGAAACTTTTTTTGTATTACTTCAAATGGCCAACTATCAATAATTCAGCATCAAATTCTCTCTTACAAATAGTGGAAATGGTAGCCCTTTATATAGGAAAACGGCATACCAAGTTTTCAAATGAATGGTGGAGATTAACTCAACACCGATGGTCCAAATTACATCAATAAATGCATAAACAACAACTCATATTAATTCCTGGATTACACTTTATCTTTTATGAAAAAGATGAAAAATAGCCCCCAGATACATTGAATCTAGTCAATTTGACTACCCAACTCAATATATTAATAGAAAAGAACATTTTTAAAGCATAGAAGAGACAAAATAGAGTCACATGTTGTCCCAAATATAGAAATTTACAATTACTATGGGATTACATTCCAAAATATTCAAAAAACACATCAAGGCTCTTCATCCAAATTAATTTTGTGTCCCTCTGCTAGCTTATTACGGTAGTTGAGCCATGCTTCAAGGGCTGGATTGATCTCCAAGGGGTCTAGATTCTTCAGATGGTTGACCTGATATTCAAACATTTCTAGCTCTTGACTGAATCTTTTGTATATCTTCTCTATTTCTGCCCCATCCTTGTGGAATGCCTTGAACTTAGCCCTGAGGTCACTAACTTTATCCAATCTGCCTTCCATAGCTAGTTCAGTACTCTCAAAAATGACCTTATGTAATTTGCCTTTACATTTCTCGACATCATAAGGCACATAGTTGTTATAAGCCTCTTCTAAGCAATCTCTTAGAGAATCATTAATATCATATATTAGAGACCAAAGTTTCTCATCCGCTGGCTTATATGCTTCTTTTATATTTTGCTTATATGCTTCTTTTATATTTTCAAAAGTTTCTTTTCTCAAATTTAGCTGTTGATACCACTCGATAGCTTTTGACAATTTGTCTCTGGGCAGAATGTTTTCAACCACTAAGGTCTGTGCTGGTAAATCTCTGATGCTCTTTATTCAAGGAAACATGTGGGAGTAATACTCGTTAAAGGAGTCACATTCCTTGCATAGATCTTTCCATTTCTCATGAAGTTCAACAAACTTCTTATGCGCTTGGGTAGAAGCATCAATAGTTTCACATCCTTTCTCAAATACTCTAATTAGCCAATGTTTAGTCCCTTCTGACTTGGCCCTTACTTCCCCAAGTTTTTTCATTTCATCAGTAGACAGGAAAGTAGGCACTATCCTTATATCTCCTCCTGCATCAACTGGCTTGATCAGGAATTGGAGGCATGTCCGGAGCTCTTCATTTTGCTATTTCAATTCTTTCTTTGATAGCTCATCTTTATCCAACTATTCTAGGATTGAGGTGACTGATCCCTTAAACTCATCAACCCTATAAGCATGAGTGGTTGGTCCCAGATTAACCATTGAGATAACATAGTCTTCGGCTCTGATTTGTTCCCTATTTGTATTCTCCGATGGGACAGCTATTTCTGTAATTCTAGTTCCTGTCTCATCTTTATAAATTCTTGATTGTAGTTTTGCTTTCTTCTACTTCTTTGGCCTTTGAGCCTATGATAGGATTGTGCTTAGATCTAATTGCATTATTTCTACTTGTGTCTCAGGATATGCCACTCTACTTTGCAACCACTCAGGTGCTAAAGAAGATGACTTGCTTAATTCAATGGTTTTGTCACCGTTAGTTTTGGCAGGCTCTTCAAGTGATCCCTGCTCTTGCTCTGACTCCCCATCTTTATTTACCTCTTTTTCTTTTTCTTCTTCACCAGCCAGGTTTCTCTAGTTTACCATTACATTTTCTTGGGTCGACTTGAAGACTTTCTCTGTCTGACCTTTCTCCGGTGGACTGTCAGATATATCATCTACTTCAATACTGACTACCCTAGCCAAAGATTCATCTAGTATTTCATTACATGCCTCAACCAATGTATCTTTCTCTGCCTCAGGCAATAATTCAGTTTCTGGCTCTTGCGGACCCAATTCTGCACATACTTTGTCAATTCTTGGCAGCAGAGGCATAACCAAGGAAGTTGAGTCTTGATTTACAAGCATTTGAGAGATAGCACATGCAGAGGATATGGGCCGTACAACCAAGTTTGTTTGTGTTAAATTGGCCAGCATAGCAGATGAGATGGAAGAAGTTGGAAAAATAGTGGAAGTGAAGATGGGTGAATGTTGTGTGGTTACACAACACACCCCATTTTGACTTCACAAAATAGGGACCTAACTTTTCTGCTTGGCTTGGCTTGTGTTTTTCTACTTTTTGACGGTCTAGTAAAAGTAAGTCATGTAGGAGGACCCTGCATAAGGGGGTTGGGTAAGTCATCATGATGAGGTTAGTTTGTCAAAGTTAATATTTCATATCAATAACCTCATGGTTTGAAAGAGTACAAAATTTCATGCAGGTTTGTCTTTTGGATCACCTTGATATTCCTTGGGGAATGAAAGTTATTGCAAGTCAAAGTCCTAGTCAAACCTGATATTCCTGGGGGGTCATATTTCTTAACATCAGTCATCTTATGTAGGATCACCCTGATCCAATTTTATCACTCGATGATCATTTGGTCTGAAACTCTGGTCGTCAATTTTACATGATAGTGGTATTTACCCATCAAACAACGTCATATATTTTGCAGGGGTCATATTCAAACATCACCTGATCTTCTGAATATCACCTGATCTTTCAAATATCACCCTGGTGCAAAATATCACCCCAGTGCCAATATACCGATGATGTCATCCAATCCCAATGAACAAATAAAATCACCCTGATGGTGACATCATCATTCTTTTTACCTCACGGAGGTATATTTCCAACGATCACCCTTTTTCCATAATAGGACGGTGACATCATCCTGATATTTTGAAAGGGGGGTCACTTTAGCTTTGGAGGGTCACATTTCGAATATCACCTGATCTTTTAAACATGACCCGATATCTAATTTTATCACCCGATATTCTCAATATCGCCCGATCCATTAACATCAGTCTTCCCGCTCAAAGGCAGAGGGTCATATTACACAGAGGGGGTCATATCATGAATATCACCTAATTTTCCAAGGATCACCCCCCTCATCTTGCCCCATGACATTAAATACACATGAATGCAGTAGGTGGATTTCCACCGATTGCGAACCCAATTCACACACCTAGCAACATCCGTGAATTTCATACAGAAGATCAATGGTTCTGATCAATTTAACCAGGTTTTGCCCTAACCCTGCCCTAAGAATGAGGTTAAAAGTGGATTTCCAAGGTCATTTTGCATTTACCTTGCGATAAACGAGAATTTACAGAGCAGATGTTTAAACCCTCATACGACCTACCTGCAGACGTGTATAGCCTACAGCAGAATAGAACACATGATTATCACCAATATCTGATCCCCTTTTCCATAATCATCTACTTAATCCAAGAGATAAGCGTTATTAGGTAAGTAATTAGAAACCCTCCTGTTGTCATTTTCTGCAATATCCAGGTAGTAAGTTCTTTTATGGTTTAACTCTGTAATTATGCATATCATGATGAAATGAAGATTAATAAGTATAATATGCATGATGCTGTAAACGTATAATGTTGTATATGCATGCATGTGGATATTGTTGTAAGACCAGTTGTGTTCATTGCAGGAATCTATGGTGGACGTTAGGAAGAACAAGTTTGATTCAGAATTTCTTAAGCCTATGTTTGCCCAACCTGAGGGAGTACAGTTCAAATATGGTGTCATCGGAGATACTCATCAGGGAAACACAGATTTGGCGGCATGGTCAGCCAAGATGGGCGATGATAAAGAAAGTACCCTACTGGATGTTGTTTTTGTATCAGTAATGTGGTATGCGGTTGGATTTCCTTATTCCATGGAAACTCTAGAATTAATAGTAGAGTGTGCCCGAAATTACAACCCTAAGATGAGGCGAGTAGAAAAACATGGAAGGGTATATGCAGATCTGTCAATAAAAGGGATTACATCTACTTTCAACCTTCTAGTTGGGAAAAAGGTAGTTAGTATGGATCTGAAGAAACTAGAGATTGAATATATAAATAACAAAAAGAATGCAAGAAAGAGGATGTCCTAATGGAGAGCAAAGACCAACCCTTACACTACCTCTACCAAATTACCAGTGCACCTGTACAAGTTTGATTTTGATGATGAGTATCAGTATATGATTGCCCTGCTCAGCAGGATGATAGGCCAGCCTACTACTGGAAGTTTCAAGGATTGGATGTATGGGGTTATCATGATGTGCATTTACACAGATAACAAGCCATTATGGGCTAAGATCATCAGTGATGCTCTAGATGAACAACTGATGAACCTAGGGGGCCTAGACTATTCATTTTATATGACTTCATATATTGTGTATTCATGTGCTTATAAAGGTACATTTGATGCACTGACCTTGGAAAGATTGGTGGTAGTTTGAATGATGCCCATATATGGGACCATTATCCTCAGTTGCAGAGAACACACTATCTACATGACTACAAATTAGTGAATGATGCATTTTCTATGCATCTGGTCAGAACAATGGAAGAGGATAGAACCAAAAGACTGAGCATGGAAGCTCAAGAAATTATATACAAGCATGGTGCCTAGTTCATCCAGTTTGCCAAATTTTCCTACATCAAGATAGAAGGTTTTGAAGGACAGCCCTTAATGTTACCCAGGTACCCTATTGATGGGGTAGTCCTGATGGAGTTTCTAAGACAGATATCAACTATACTAGAACATATAAAGCAAACAATAAAATACCTCTAGTATTGTTTCCAATAACTATAGGGTGGTACATATGCCCTGATTCAGATGGCATAAAGAAGGCCATAGGTGGTCTGAACCTAATGAATTTACAGCCATTCCCATTGGCCAGATCATATGACCCCTATGGAAGAATGCAAAATATCATAGGCCAGCCTATACATAAGAAGCACTTGGAGGATTTCTAGACTGACTGTGAGGATGAAGCTGAAGTAAGAAGAAGGAAATATCAGAGACTAACCGTCAATCAGGTTAGGACATTTGATTGCATTCTAGTGCCTGCACAATTGAAGAAAGATGATGGCAAGTTATTGTCAAATGAATATGAAGACAATAAGGTGTATAATGACACCATTTCAACCCCTAACCTAACGCAACATGAGGACATTTCATTAGATCAGTTTACAGGTGGGGTGCTATAGTTGACCCAGTCATGGGTGGATAAACAAATAAATATATTGAAGAAGAAGGGGATGGCCATCACAGTAGATAACAAGAGGAAAAGGCAGGAAATTCCTGATGAGGAATACGATGACTTTCTTGTAGAGAAGAGAAAATCTAATGGAGAAAGGCTGCCACCCCAGAAATAAGGAAAAGGACCTCCTAGAGGGAAGAAGAAGACTGTTAATGAACCTAAGGGGGTAATAGTTGAGAGAATTGATATACCATCTGAGGATGTGTCTGATTCAGGACAGGCGTCAGCCTCTTCTGCACCACCTCTACTGGATAAACAAAAGACCAAAAGGATCCTGAGGCTAACTGTGGATACTACAGAAATACAAGATCAAGGCCAAACTTCATAGCAGTATGTGGAGGAGGATATTCTTATTGAACAGGAGCTTGCAGAAGATGACCCCATGATGGTCACTAGGAAGAGGAAGGCAGGTTCCCTAGTAACATCAACCCCTAAAAAACAAAGAACACATATGAGGGGTGAAATAAGACATGACCCTATAATATTAAGGGGATCTGGTAGTGAAGTGTTTAGAAAAGAATTGCAACATGATGTGCCACTTCCTACCATAATTTAGTTAAGACTGAGAAGGCGGAAGAGCAAGCAAAAGAAGCCACTAAAGCAACTCAAGGTGGTCCTTTCTCATTGGAAGAGACTGTGGACCTATCAGATGATGAGGTGGTACAGAATGTGACTTCTCAGCAAATGGAGATGCTCGCTTCTAACACTCACATGAATCCATAAGGAACCCCATCCTCATAGAGGGTGATATTAGAAGAGTTGAAGCAAACAGAGCAAGAAAAATAAGATAGTCTAGAGAGGGCAGCCCAACAAATCGGGCTTGATAAATTAGTTGATCAGGTAACTAGCCCTATAGTGATTGACCTAACACACATGCAAGATGTAAGTCCTAAACATCAAGCAGGTGTACTTGATAAGGCACAAAATATTAAGAAAGTCAAGTTGACAGAAGTGGAGAATCATTCTCCAAATATGGGCCAACAACAACAAGATATATCTGATGAGCCCAAAATAGTTGAAGTTCAACAAAAGGGCAGTGATAAAGAAACTTCAGGTCATGATGACCTAAAGATTCAAGAGGTAGATACAATAGGTACAGAGAAAAATGTGATCCAAGATCAAGTAAATGCACCTAAGTCAGATACAATGATATCCACGGATATAAATATACCTTAGGGAGAAAATTACCAAGGTGGATGAAACAAAAGAAGATGAAGTGCAAGATCAACTACAGGATCATCATGTGGATGCACCGCAAGATGCTCCACCACAAGAAGAAACTCCTCAGGAGGAGGAAGTACAATAGGATCCCCCTCATGAAGAATATAATGAGGAAGAAATAAGGAAGTCACCCTCTCCACCGAGAACCAAGACAAATGCTGGAGATCAGGATGGACATGATGATGATGATGGACACCAAGGATCCAGAAATTAAGTACCTCAATGGCTTGAGAAGGAAATAGGTACGGAATCTGGTTTTGAGATTCATAAGTTTGATGTTTTGACATTATTTTCAGAAACCATCATTAAGCCTAAGAGGAAGGCTAGATTAACCTCGGCCATCAGAAGAGATCCTACTACAGGCAGAAGGACTGCCCAGGTAGCACTTCCCATTATTGAGAAAGAGAAAGGCAAAATAGCCCTAGAAGAATTCCAGATTAGCACAGTTGATTTGGGGTTTGCCAATGAAGACCAAGAAGGTCAAGAAGGGAAGGATATAATAGATTCTTTAACCCAAAGGGTGAAGAAAGAAAAGGAGAAGAATAAGCAGCATAAGGAGCACATTGCCCAGCTGCATTCATACATTAAAGGGTTAATTAACCCTAACAATACATCATCAAATCAGGCAGTCCCATTGACTGCAATTTCTCAAGAGGAGGTTAATAAATTGGACCTCATGAAGCATGAGTCAGTGATCATGAGAAAATGGATGTCATCAGCACTAAACGGAGCTGAAGAAGTAGTGGAAGCCTCTTTGCAAAGGTGGAATTCTTTGGGTATCTCCAAGAAGGTGGATAAATTACAGAATTAGGCTGGAAGAAGATCATTCCAGTTGGAGAAAGCCTTGGGTGCTTTGAGTGAAATGAAGAGGATTAATCCTCAGATCCTAATAAATAATAAGGTACTAGATAATAACACTGCCATGCTGGTGGATATTTGGTATAAAGACATTAGGTTTGAATGTGATGTACTGAAGAAGTGCAGTAATAAGTTAAGAGATATCAGTGTGAAACTGCACGGCATGATGTCCTATGAAGCAAAGGTCATGGAAGCCCTTGAGGGGAAAGTAGAGGGGAAAATTGAAACTCAAGATGTGAACTTTGCCATAAAAGCTCTGCATGATAACTTTCAGCTGATGGCTGATGATCCTCTCACCCACTTGATGGAAGAAGCAATGAACAAGGTCATGAGAATCAAGGTCAGAGTGGAGAACTATAATGAAACATTGAGCAGCAGGAAGGGCAAGTTAGAAGTCCTCAGAGATAAATATCAGGCCCACAAGCACGCCATTGCCAAAGCTAAAATTGAGGATGGCAGAGAAGTTGATAAGATAGTAGAAGCATACGAAAATATAAGGACATCATTAAAGGTTCATATATAGGAGGATAGTCATTAGGGTGATGAAGACACAGAAAGTGATGATCATGATGATGAAGAAGAGGATCCTGAGGATTAAATGAAGATGCGCTACAAGGGAAACATCTGCATCAGGTACTTAGAAGAAAATGAGTTACCCAGATGGTTGCTAGCTAGCAACCTGTGCCATGAGATACTGTTGACCAAGTCAAAAGGGAATATCCACCGTGGATCTTAATTGATAAATCTTGATCGTAGATCATTTGTAACCTCTCCCTCACCTTATTCTATAAAAAGTGCAGGGATGCCTTGTTTTAAACATTGGAAGCTTAATTGAAATTTGTTTGCTGAAATATCAGGGCCTATTTCAAAGTTATTGTAAACATACATGTTTTTGCATACTTAATGAAAGAGAAGACCATTTTGATTACAAATCATCATAAATCCTAAGTAGTCTGTGTTTGAATTCTTGATACATGCTTTGATTTGTTGCATCCCTTGGAGTGCTCATCAGTCTGCATGTATTGTCTTCATTCATCATCCTTTGAAGTTTGCATCATTTGTATCTAGCTGTGGAACATCCTAGTGAAAATATGGTTTGATTTCTTCTTGTAATGACAATATCAAGTGTGTATGTGGTTCAATAGCTAAAGATTCATCATAATTTGAAGTATTCTTTTCAATTTCTTTTAATTTCAGAACAATTCACCATCACAATTGCAAATAATAGATAATCCGAAGAAAATATACATGAAATATGCAAACATCTCGTAGATAAATGGAAAATTATAGCATATTTGAAGTTAAAGCATGTACAATTGACAAATATCATGTAAAGATTTGAGCATAGACACATCATTTGAAGAAATATACTGTGTAGAATAACCTTCTATGCAGCATCTTTATAGAAACAGAACCCTACTGATGAGCAAACGTAAGGCCCCTGAATAGAAAACAACACACATCAACCACTGAGTAACGTCAGTTGATTAAAAACTAATCCAAGGAGACTTGGGATCATTAATTCTTTGAATTCATCATATCTTTCAAGATGAGTAAAGGTTGTTGTGTAACTTTTATTCTATGTTTGTTTATGACTAACATCATGATCAATAGTTAAGAAATAGACAGTGAGGGTAAAGGAAGAGAAAGTAAAAGAATGGTAAAAATGGGAGGTAGTGATGTGGTAGTGGATAATTGAGTGGAAGAGGTGGAAGGTAAAGGTGTGGTAGTGGTATAAAAGCATGAGGTGGATGAAATAGAGGAAATAGGACTGCTAGGGGCACTAGAAGATATTGCCAATGAGCAAGAAGTAGTTGAGATGGTAGAGGTAGGCGAAGTGACAACAGGGGTAGTTTCTTGAACAATAGTGGCTGAGGTTGTAGGTGCAGTAGATGCAGCAGTGGTAGAAACCATGGGAGTGTGAATAGCAGCAATGGTTGCAGAAGTGGAGGTAGCTGTGCTTTCACTTGGGACAGTAGGAGATGGGGAGGCTAGCAAACTTGTATCATCTTGAGTTGTAGCACCATCTTTGCTGACCTTCTTTATTTTGATTTTCTTAGTTTTGGAGCCCTCTCCAAGACCACTTGGCATATCTCTTTTCTTGGAGGCTCTTGTTCTTGTAGAAGGGGGCTGATCTTTCTTAGGAGGCTTTGCAGATGGTTTCTTAACTTTCTTTGCCTTCTCTGCCAAATGTGTATGCTCTTTGCTATCTGATTTCTACTTTTGAACTGACTCTGCCTCATCTGTGATGTTAATTGGCTCATCCTCTTCACCTCCAGTGTCTTTGTCTGATTCTAATGTAGTGTATGTGAGTTGCACCCCTTGTCTCTCTAAAGCAGTTACTTGGCCTCTCACCCAGGCCTTGCTCAACCTAATTAGTTCTTTCATTATAATATCTAGAGACCTTTCCTCTGCATTGGCCCAATTTGGCAATGGGATTGGTTGACAGTATTGGGCTTCCTAGGTTCCTCTGACCATAACATTCTCATCATCTTGCAACTAGTTAGGCACTGCAATGATGTGAAACTTTCTTATGAAGGCTAGAGATAATCTGGAATGAGCCTTCTTCATTACCTCATACTCATCCATACAGTTGGCTTAGAAGTCCTCAATATGCATTTTGTGAAACAACTTTTTACTTACAAGCCTCTCCATCACTTTATTTGGATCAAAGTGATCCTTTGCATTGTAGTAGTGGAGGTTGAGAAGTTGAAGTTTTTTATCTGAATGATCAATAGATGCCAATGAAGGATATGCATAATTTCCCTTGGCAAACCTAATGGGAAACTGTACATTGGTTCTATGCAAGTGCTTAAGTTTCTCAGCACATGGGATCAATTTCCTAGATAGTTCCAAGAGGACTATCTTATCATCAGGGTACCTAGGAAGTCTGTAAGATATCCCAGTGAAACCTTGTACCCTCATATATGTAAACTTTTCAAATTGGATATACCACCTTCCATATTTGGTCACCTCATTCATGGCTTCTGTGGAAATCCTCAAGGCTATGTTACCTTACAACAACCTTGCTATATACATTGTGAAAGCATCATTTACCCTTTTCAAATGCATCAAAGATTGAGATGATGTGAGCTATGGATAACACTCATATAGATTAATAGTTTGTTCATCATTCCCAACTTCTCCTATCTTATACAATCCAACATAATGATTTCTTCTTGCTAATGCATAAACGACATAGGATGTCCATCTAAAGAATCTTTTCTCTTTGAAGTTGCTAAAGGCTTCATGAATCCTATCACTAAGAATTTGGGACCAGTGGAACTTAGTTCCCTTCAGTATCTCAATTATGATGATGAACATCCACTCCTCAAAAGTGGAGGCTGTAGGTAACCCATATATTCTACTTAGAAAATTTATTAAATCCCCTATCTCATCATGGAAGTCACTTCTGTATAATACTTGGGGGAATTTCTTCATGGAAGACCTTCTACTTTTTTCCCAATGATCACTTATATGTTTTATGCATCCATTCACATCCTTGTTGTAAGTTTCCTCTGATACTCATTTGTCTGGCATGGTCATTACTATGTGCTATGGGATGTCAAAAGTCTCAGCTAAAGAGGGTGGACTTAAATCAGACAGGATATCCCCATTGGTGGTTTGGATTGTCCTTGTCATGATATCATATCTATCTGCACATGTTACTATCAGCTCTGCACACTGCACTGAGGTGGGGAAGGCAGCAGCTTGTGCAATACCATTGTCTTTTAGTGTTTTGGCCCTTGGAGTTGGATTTGGGCCAAAGGTTCTTAATCTGATGTCATCCAGGTCTATGTGACCCAGATCTATATCTCCTACATCACTCCATTAGGAATGAATCTTTGTCTCTAGAGGAATGCCCTTGAATTCATACTTCATGATTTGAGCATGAGCAGTCATCTAACCTACAGGACTAGACCTTATAAGTTTGATACCTTGAGAGATTTCACTAACTCCTAAGTTTAAGCTCTTTATTGTCTAGTGGATTAATAGACTTCAAGCTTATCAAAACTTGATGAATTTGTAATGCATTTGCTAAGTTATTAATATGCCTTAAAAGAATAGAAATATGACATTTATTTCATTGCTTTCATTTCATAATCTAACTTTAGGCAATTCAACATCAATGTATGCAATAAAAACTTCAAAACTACAAAATCCTATTTAAAACATATGAAACATCAACATTCATCATTTTCAGTCATCAATTACATCCTATCAGACATTCCTCCCATTGAAAATTCCTGTAAGGGTAAAACGTGGATCAATCAAATTGAATTTTATAAGACCCAACCATCAACAGAATAGAAGATAACAAGAAAGATTGAAAGAAAATAGCAATGAATAACACAAAGCAAACCTTCCCTGAAATCGATGCTTCTGTTGTTTGCCTATTACAGCCGTCCTTTTGTAGATGAAGTAAGCCCTTAGAGAGTGCACTCCTTTAAGCTGTGTTCAAGGAAGTCGATGGTAAATGGCTATTGTGATATGCAATGAAGATGAGCTCCAAGGCAAGTATGTGATCTCAAGCTAGTGAATGGTAAAAGGGTGCCAAAGGCGCGCTAGTGAATTTCTGCAGAGTAACAATATCAAAAGCCTGGATGGATAGAATGGAGGGATGAAGCTTCTTTTATAGACTCAGAAGAATGAGGATCAACGGTTGAGAGGAGATATGAAGATCAACGGGTGAGGATGGTTGAGGAATGTGCAACCAGTAGAAGTATGACAAGTGTCTCAGCTCCATCATGAAAGAGGGGATGTGACAAAATTGATTGAAGAGTTATCTCCATTGACTGAACAGTTAACAGACTTGATTGATCAGTTAGAAGAATGAATTATGGAACTGACTGAATTGATTGAGGGATTAACTCAATTGACAGGTTAGTTAACACTTTTGATTGGTTAGTTAACTAACTTCTGATTTGAGAAGAAATAGGCCATGTGGGTGAGGGAAAATAAGGTAATTAAATATTAAATATATTTAATTACATGTGCAACCTGATGAGGTGGACAAGGTGAGGTGGAAAAGTGAGGTGTAAAGGTGAGGTGGATTTTTGAATTTAGAACTTAGGATAGAGGAATTTGGATTAATTAAATAATTTATGATTATTTAATTATGTAGGACATTTAGAAGAATTTTAATTAAATAAATAGATTTTATTTAATTATGGAACAGTGAATCGATTAAATAAATTTAGAATATTTATTTAATTGATAGAAGAATGGAATAAATATTTAGAATGATAGAAGGAATTCAGAAAGGAAATAAATATTTAGAATATTTATTTAGAATGAATCATGCCATTTTTAGGCGTATACAATTCCTTAAAAATGATCATTTTGCATCATTTGCACTGATTTCAGGGTCATCTGACCTATAGACATAAAAGTGCTAATTCTGAGGACAACCAACCTCAGCGGGGAAATCGGGTTCAACCGACCACTAATTTTTCAATTCTTATGTTCTTTTAATGTTTTGTGTGGGTTTTGGAGTTAACCAACCTGCGCGGAATTCTGAGGGTACCGACTTGAGTTAGTCATTCAGTTAGTTAGTTGGAATTCTAGTGCAAGACAACTCAGATAACTTTCACTATGTTTGCGCGGGACTTAGCCTTGTCAAACCTGCATGGGATTTGGAATCAAGAGTCTGGGTCAATGGTGGCATGTTTCAGTGTGAAGTCGGATGAAACTATTTTTGGTGCAAGGTTACTTTCTTTTCTCTCAGTGGAAGTTTTGGTAGCTTCTGACTAGCAGAGATTTCTTAGTCATCTGACCAAGTCAAAGACAGGGTCTTTTAGTGCAAGGTCAGCGCAAGATGATTTTAGGGCAAAATAAACTCTGGGATTTTGTGGGGCTTTTGGATCTCGTCGTACTAGTCAGTTAACGTGACAAATGCTATGGAGGTCAGAGGTCGAGGCTTTTAGCACTAATTGATTTAAGGCTTTGGCATGTGTTTTCATGGCTGCTGACCGATTGGATAAATCAAAGTGTTACAGGTTAGTCAAACTCAATTTTGGCGAAAGACCCAGTTGTTCAACTAGTTTGGGAGTAGGTTCAAATGTGTTCAAATTTTAGCTAAGTTTGGTCGAGTTGTTCCATTTTCCTTACGAGAACCAACATTACACTTCTTAAAGTTTAGAAACTAGGGTTTGAGACAAATGAATAGTCTTAGATATAAAACCCTAGCTATATGCCTAAATTAAACAGTGAAACCCTAACCATATGAAAAGGAAAACCTAAGGTGAGTTGGGATCCTACTTGGTATAGCTCAAGCAGAAAGCATTCGAGGTGCGTAGGCAAGAGCATTTGCTGGCTCAAATCAGCAATCGATGGTCTAGTAAATCGCAGGAGCTCTCAAAATTTTTTGTTGAAAATGTGAAATGAGTGCAATCAGTGCAAAAAATGCTTATATTGCCCTGATCAAATCGCCATTAATGTCGATTGTATGCTGTGTCAGTTGGGAGGTTCAGGGGATTAGGGTTTTGTGTGACTTTTAGTCACTCCCGACTAGGTCTCTTTGGATGGGAAATTGGGCGTGACAGACTTGGTCAGTAGACAGCTACTTTAGCGCTGCGGTAGTGAATTCATCTTTGTGCTTTTTGCGGTGTTTTGAGGCCCCTCAGACAGGCGAGGTTTTTGGTATCCTCCAACTTAGTCAGTAATCGAACAATGCAACTCAAGTTGGAGACAATAGTTTTAATCGCTAAGGTTCGTCGGGAGGAAAACAATGCTAGAGTTGATTACAAAGGTTTATAGCACAGAGGTCGGTTGGAGGGCAATCAGCACAAGAGTCGATTAGGACCAGATCTAGTGAAAAAGGACAATTCAAAGCCACTAGAAGAAATACAAAGATCATAACTTAGCAAACTTTTGAAATGATTTTCAACATCATCCTTATGATATGGCAAGTGTATTTTGACCACTTGACTACTTAGTGTTGATAACTGAGAGGGGGGTTGAATTAGTTATCCTAATTATTTCTTCTTTTGAACTTTCTTATTAATCAAAGCAGCATTGAATCAAACAAACAAACATTACCATGAAATGAGAAACACATGACACAGTATTTTTGACGTGGAAACCCAGTTAAGGGAGAAAACCATGGGGTGATTAACCCAAAGATTATTCTCTGTTAGAAGAATAAGGAATTACAAAATGGCACTTGCCAATTAGGGCTCACTGCCTGAGCACACTGCCTACAAGGAGACACACTGTCTACAAAAGAATGTTATACAATACTTGAACTGATTGGAAGCATCTACATATGCTGGAGTTCAGTTCTGGTTAGGCTCAGTATACTGATCTGCTGCACTTCATCTTTCCTCTACTCTTTATTCTACTTTCCTTTCACATACCAGATCTTTCTTACTGCTTCTGCTCTGTTCTGCACTTATTCGCATACACCATACCACAACTACACTTCTCACAACAAAATCCATCCTCTATATATATCCGCACTAGTGATTTCATTATCTTTCTAGTCAGCACCTGGAATAGTCTATCTTCTCACAAACTTTGTTCTGTCGGCTGAATCCTTGCATATCAAGTAATGTGGATCAAGCATATACTTGTAGATGTCATTAATCATGTTGGCCAAACATGATTCATGCCTTCACAACCTTTACCATCAACAGTAACACATCCAGAAAATAGTCTGATGCTCTGTCAGTCAGTTCTTCCTCTGTTCACACTGTCACTCAGGAATCCGGTACTCAACTATTCATATCTTTTTCTTTGTCCATTACCAGAGGCTAAATCTTTGGAATATACTACTCAAGGTAGTCCTCTTGACTTCCCCAAATCTGCACTACATCAAGACACTTCCTCTAAGAGATCCGGACCAATCTGTCAGACCTTGCCACATGCTCTGTTCTTAATCACCGGACCACAACAATCTACATTCTGACTTCCGGTAGAGACACACCATGACTTGCAGATATGTGGGATGACCTTTGTTGCCATCAATGAAAACAACCATGAATCCATATAGTGTCTCTTGCCAACAATCTCCCCCTTTGGCATTGATGGCAACACTTAGTGAAAAATGACTAAGTGTTTACACTATGCTCCCCCTTGGCTGATGCTCTATCTTTATATATATTTTCTGGAACTCCCCCTTAGTTGGATTCTTCATTTTTCACTACTCCTCACTCCCCCTTTGACATCAATGGCAAAGGGTAGGGTCCGCACACCAAAATTTTCAAAAATTTTACTGTACTTAGCCGCATATTACATACTTACATAAACTGAAGAATGTCTGCAAAGGATGTCTTCAATTGGACCAGTTCTGTAGCCCAACTTTGCTTCATTCTATCCAAAATTGAAATGTGACCACTCAACAAAAATGCAAAAGCTTCTGCCCTCTTGAGATCTGTCGGATCATTGGTTTGGGTGGTAGTCTGAGCATCACTTATGGCCTCATGCATAGTTTCTAACTTCGGGATAATAATCCTTCTAAGTTCTCCCATCCGGTTAATTATATTCTTCCTTTCCTTCTCAAAGTTCTTTATTGCATTTGTGATTGCAATAGTTTGACATTCTTGATTTACTATGGAGGAAGAGAGAGGATCAAAACTTTGAGACAAACTCAGTAGTTTGTCCTGTTCCTCTTTTATTTTCTTCTCAATTTCTACTGTTGCTTTTGACCAGGAGATACAAAATTTGTAAATGTCCCCGCCATCCTTAAGAGCATTTTCTAAGATCTTTATTCCAATACTCATATTTCTCCTATCATTAGAGATTAATCCTAGTACTTATGAAAATCTTTTATCCAAAAATTCCTTCCGGACCTTTTCTTCAGCTATTTTTTCTAGAGAATCAAAATGTGTATCAACACTGCTGACTAAGGTTTTGAGATTACCAGAAGAGGAGGCTGTCGGATCTATCTGGACCGATGGCATAATCTTTTCAAGCACTCTGGAAGCAGCCTCTATCAACTCACAGTCTTCCATATGAGATTTTAGGAGTTTTTCATTTGCCTTAGCATTTGCAAATGAAGCTATCTTCATTGTCTGTATCAAAGAGAGGGAGTCAAAGTTGAATGGACCTTTTAGAAGCTCCAGTTCATCAATCTCTATTATTTCTTGGCTCAAAATTTTTTGAACAGTTTGTGCAGTGTCTCTTGCTGGAGATAGATGTTTCTTCTCTTCTGCAGTCTTGTCCTTTGGAGTTTTCTCTCCTTCCACATTCTTACCACTTTCAGTTGTGGTTTTGTCTGTTGGAATCTTCTCTTTCTCTGCATCCTTGGTACTGTCAACTTCCTTTTCTTTTACCGCTGCTTCTTTCTCCTGTAATTTCTCTTCTTCTTTGGATCCAGAGACTGTAGGGGAAACTAGAGGAGAGATGCTAGTCTGTTCAAGGGCCACTTCTTCCGAAGTAGAGGATTCCAAGTCCACAGCTGTTTCTGCACCTAAGTGCTCTACAATAGGAATGTTAAATCTTTTGAATGTATTCCGGAGGATCTCTTCAGTGTCCTTGGCTACCTTATCGGTCTCACCAAGCATAAGCTGATTCATCCTTGCTTTGCTTCTGAATTCATCCTTGCAGTCTTTGAATACCATGTTCATTATTTTGTGATCAATTGAGGGATATAGCTGAATAGCTATTTGTTCTCTGACCTCAAGATCTTTTGCCATGGCATTGGCCTTTCTCATTTCTAGCTCCTTCTCTAGACTCTTAGGAATAAGGGAGATAATTTCAATGAAAGCTTTGTTGTAGATGTTTAGATACCTGATTGTGGCTTCCTGCAGGATCTTTTGGTCAGCCTCATTGTAGTCATCATAGAATTCAGCCATTGGTTGAAGGTTTCCATCCATAGTGACTGATTTGATTACACTGTCTAGAGATAGGGTGGGCTTTTCAACAAATTTCTCTGCCATTTCTTCCTTGTCTTGGCCTGTGGAGGGTTTACCAGATCCTTTCTTCTTTTGCTTCTTTATTTCCTTTACTCCCTCATCTGACTCAGTTTCCTCTTCATCTTTCTGACTTGTGTAAGCCCTTGTGGCTTTTATTTTAGATCTTTTCTCTCCTTTACCGGATGTCTGACCTTCCGGTTTTGACATTTTTGAGCCTTTGGTTGTGACAGGTGTAGATCCCTTTGATGATCTGGTCTTGGTTGAGGTTTCCACCAGAGTACTTTTCTTGCTTTTCTTTTCTACCTCTTTCTTCTCTTCCTCAGCCTTTCGCGTCTTTTCCCGGTTGACATCAAGTGCCTCCTTTGGGATGCCTAGGCCTTGAGCAATATGCTCTACTTCTTTTCTCACCTTCCTCTTGATCTCCGGTTCTCTGAGTTCAACATGGATTTTTATACTTAGTTTCTCAAATGTTCTGAACCTTTCTGCCTTTGGATCTTTAGGCTGACTAAGCATGTGTTGAACATGCAGCTCCACAATCTGTTCATCCACTACATACCCCATGGGCATGATCCACACAATTCTTGGTTCTACTGCCTCCATCAAACACTGATCTATTTCTACCATAAAGCATACCGTGTCTTTGTACTTTTCAACAAGTGACTGGGGAATTCTTTCTCTTGCATGCATCATGCTCTGAAAGTTCTTGAAATATCCCCACAGGGCTATTTTTCTTGCTTTAGCATCCCCAAGTCCATGCAAATAATCTCTGATTTGGATGGCAACTGGTCTGTCATTCTGCCATATCCATCCACTAGATCCAGGAAGCTCATTCATGTAATAAAAGAATAAACAAAGGATCAGACTACCATACTTGAAGGAGTTCTTCTTGTCCTTCTTGATCTTCTACAGATTTTCTAAAAGTTGGTTTAAAAGAAGCTCACACAAATCATAGTCTGCATTCTTCTTTAGCATTTGATAGGCTGTGTAAATTGCAGTTCTCGGTACTGAATTTTCCCTACTGGAGTGATAGATCTTGTAACCAATTATCATAGATGCAAATTTGACATCCAGTTCAGTGATGTCTTCAATTGTCATAGCTCTCTTGTCAAATTTTGATCCGGTTGCATCACTAACTGTCTGATTTTTGATAGACTTGAGAATAGGTAATCCACCGGAGGAGTGCAGACCGGTTACAGCCCTGATTGCATCTTTGGTGATCTTGAAAGGCTTGTTCAACCATAGGAAATTGTCATGCACTCTACTTAGAACATACCGAACCCATTCATCTTCTTCAAAATAGGGGAAATGAATACATTGTGCAAAGTGCTTATCCCAGATGGCTTTGTACTGAGGTTTAATCTCAAAGGAATTGTCTATCAATTGTTTGTGATAGACATCCATCAATTTTGATTCTCCAAAGTCTTCAAAACTCGCATGTATGTAAACCCTAATGTCCTCCGTATGCAATACACCATGCAGAACACTAGAGAAGGCTCCTAGGGGAACTACCTCCAAAGATTTATATGGATGTTTCTTGAATGTGGGGCAAGATCTATCAGAGATTTTAACTATGTTCGGAGTAGCCATTTTTCAAAGATTTATAGTAAGATATCAAAAACGGAAAATAACTTATGCGCCTTCGGTTACACGGAGTGGTTGGATTGATTTCTGTATGTAATGACTTCTCCAAGAGATCTTTGGTGAACTTGATGAATCTTGTTGCAGAGCTCCACTTTTCACTTCTTCTTGAGTGCAGAATGAGCAAGTGATTTATGAGAAATCCCTTATATTGCTCCGCAAACCCTAATATCTGATGGCAATAAATGCTTGACCTACATTATTCTGGTTTGCCTTATTCAGATAACTTTGAAGAACCAGATCAGTCATGTTCTATGAACATCATGTGGATCTTCCAACCATGAACAAATCAAGATGACACATCACAAGGACATCCCAAACACTCTGTCCAATCCGCAGAATAAGACAATGCACTTCCAGATCTCTCCGGACCCTTTTGGTAATCCTCTGTCATTCCGGAGCATCTCCCGGAACAGGTCTTACTTGATCGATCACAACTTCTTCACATCTTCATGTGGACCTCTGAAATCTTATCTGGATCATCTCAAGACTTATATCTACAAACCCTTTACTCTGCATCTTGTACCACATCCGGCACCACTTGATTGGCTGGGGGAATAGGATTTTCTTTGAGTCTCCCCCTGAGCCAGAGCTCACCTTTTAATTTCTGGAAGGAATATCAGCACCAGAGTCTGGTGCAGATCCAACCTCTACATTCTCTGAACTTTTCTTCCCCCAAATCTTGTTCATCTGATTCCTAACTTCATCTGCATTCATCTTTTGTTTACCCTTGTCTTGATTCTGATTATACACCGGACCTCTTTTGTCCTGATTCTTGCTTCTACAAACTTTTGCATTATGACTGGACCTATTACAGATTTGGCAAATAACATTTCCTTGCATATTTGACTGATAACCTCTTGATTTGCATTGATTAGCCATATGACCTACTCTATTGCATGCAAAGCATCTACCATTGAATGATTTGTTTATTTGCATATTTCTGCATTCATGAGACTTGTGTCCATACCTTTTGCAGTTAAAGCATTGTCCAGAGAAGGATGAATTAGTCTGATTCATTCTCTTTCTGCACTGATTATCTTTGTGACCAAAGTGATTGCAGTTGTGGCAGTATCCATTGAAGGATGGATATCTTTGAGCATTGGGTTGTCTTACTGGAGGTCTTCTAGGCCTATTCCTTGGATTTTCTGATCCAAAATTCTTTTGACCAGATCTGGAGCTTTCTCCTTTCTCATATCCCAAACCATACTTGTCATCTGCCCTCTTTTGACTTCCAAGAAGAACTTCAAGTTGAGTAGAACTTATCTTGAATTTTTCTTTATACTCATTTGTTGTTTGAAGATCTCTTTTGAGAGAGACAATTTGATCCTCAAGTTTTTCTTCATTATCTTTGGCATCTTCAAGATCAGATTCAAGATGTCTGATAATCCTGTCCATCTAGTGGCATTCTTCTGATTTCTCTTTAAGAGATTGTCTTAGATTGTCTTCAGCTTTTCTTTTCTCTTCAATCTCTTGAGTATATTTTATAACTCCTAATTCCATTTCATGTCTTACCATAATGACTTCTTTTGATAACTTTTCACATAACTTGGTTTTCTCAGTCAATTCTTCATTTGTATTACTTTCTTCACTTTGTCTTGCCAATTGTTGGAGCAGCTCCTTTCTCTTTTTCATAGAGAGACTTAATCTGTCCTTTAGTTCTCTCATGAATTCATCAGCTTGTTTAAGTCTTTCCTTTAATTCATTGACTTCAGAGTTTGACTGTTCAAGATCCTCAAGGGCAGTCTTGAGTTGCTCCCTTAAACCATATGCATCCATTTGAACTCCCAGATCTTCCTCAAGTTGTTAGGCTCTATTAGGAGGAACTTAGCTCTGATACCAATTGTTGATAACTGAGAGGGGGGTGAATCAGTTATCCTAATTATTTCTTCTTTTCAACTTTCTTATTAATCAAAGCAGCATTGAATCAAACAAACAAACATTACCATGAAATGAGAAACACATGACACAGTATTTTTGACGTGGAAACCTGGTTAAGGGAGAAAACCACAGGGTGATTAACCCAAAGATTATTCTCTGTTAGAAGAATAAGGAATTACAAAATGGCACTTGCCAATTAGGGCTCACTGCCCGAGCACACTGCCTACAAGGAGACACACTGTCTACAAAAGAATGTTATACAATACTTGAACTTATTGGAAGCATCTACATATGCTGGAGTTCAGTTCAGGTTAGGCTCAGTATACTGATCTGCTGCACTTCATCTTTCCTCTACTCTTTATTCTGCTTTCCTTTCACATACTGGATCTTTCTTACTGCTTTTGCTCTGTTCTACACTTATTCGCATACACCATACCACAACTACACTTCTCACAACAAAATCCATCCTCTATATATATCCGCACTAGTGATTTCATTATCTTTCTAGTCGGCACTCGAAATAGTCTATCTTCTCACAAACTCTGTTCTGTCGGCTGAATCCTTGCATATCAAGTAATGTGGATCAAGCATATACTTGTAGATGTCATTAATCATGTCGGCCAAACATGATTCATGCCTTCACAACCTTTACCATCAACAGTAACACATCCAGAAAATAGTCTGATGCTCTATCAGTCAGTTCTTCCTCTGTTCACACTGTCACTCAGGAATCCAGTGCTCAACTATTCATATCTTTTTCTTTGTCCATTACCAGAGGCTAAATCTTTGGAATATACTACTCAAGGTAGTCCTCTTGACTTCCCCGAATCCACACTACATCAAGACACTTCCTCTGAGAGATCCGGACCAATCTGTCAGACCTTGCCACATGCTCTGTTCTTGTTCACCAGACCACAACAATCTACATTCTGACTTCCGGTAGAGACACACCATGACTTGTGGATATGTGGGATGACCTTTGTTTCCATCAATGACAACAACCATGAATCCATATAGTGTCTCTTGCCAACACTTAGGAGGTGAAAAACCTACTTGACACTCTAGACCAAATTTGAAAGAGGGGGTCCCTATTTTTTTGAAATGGAGCATGTGTGCAAGGCACAATAGCTACCTACTTACCTATTACACATGATTCCCATCCATATGATTACACATCCCATACATTCACCCCATCTACTTGTTCACCATGCCTATGCATGCACTGATGCAACCAAATATTCACAACATAATATTCATCACTATTATTATTGCAAACAAACTCAAAAAATCATAAAGATTATCATTTTTTCTTCTCATCCCATTCCATCCTCTACAATGAAAAGAAACTCCTTATATCTACAAAAATAAAAATTCCCTTTTTTTGGCAACTTTTAGTAACTTTCTAAATTTTTCATTTTAAGAAATTTTGCATGATTATCCACATGGCCATGAAAGTTGTCATTTATTTGAGACTAACTAGAGTAAGCCTGATTATCAACTTTCTAATCTAATTGCATGTAAGCGTTCAAAATTAATTATAAAAAACATTTTGGAAAAATCTCAAAAAATCATTAAGACCTCAATTTGAGGCCCTAGATGATTGAAAGTAGCTTTGAAAAAATGTCAAAATGGAGTCAAATGGAACTAGGTTTGGTTTTCAATCAACTCCTCGAGTCACATCTTCACACCAAACTTTAGCTCAAACGAACTCCCATGTCAAAAGTTATGACCTGCGGAAGTTTCTACATCATTCTCCGCTGGTTGAAAAGAACACAATTCTTGCAAGTTGTTTTCCTAGAACTTGTGCCACTTGTCTTAATCTAGCTTCTTCAATTCCCACCCTAGAATCCATACATTATCTACTTGTGCTAGCCTTTCCCACTATACTAGAAACATGTTGTATTGATCCTTTCATGTGTATATTGTCTGCTTGTCTAGAATCCGTACAATCTTTTCCTTTTTCTTGCTTGGAACTTGTTGTTGCCAATCTACTTTGGCCTCACCTTTTTCATCATGATTCTCACCATGAAAAGCATATAAATTAGAAACATTAAACACATGAGAAATGTCTAAATGCTCTAGTAAATCTACCTCATAAGCATTATCATTGATTTTTTTTAATTCTACAAGGATCAATTTTCTTCTATTTCAACTTGTAGTTCCTATGGGGAACCTCTCTCTTCTTAGATAAACCATCACTAATTCACCTTCAGTGAATACTTGATGTCTTGTACTAGCATATACTATAGTTTTATACCTGTGATTACTCACTTGGATCTTCTGTGTCACCTCTTTCTACAATTACTTAAGATGTTTTGCATATGCTTCTCCATCATCACTAATCCTATCCCCAATTGGTATCTGCACCAAATCTAAAACAACCTTAGGATTCCTGCCATAAATAATTGGAAATAGTGATTTACCTATTTATCAATTTACTTAACTGTATAAGAAAATTCAGCTTGTGGTAAGGCCAAGTCCCACTGTCTGGGTTTCTCTCCAACGATGTATCTCAACAAGTTTCCCAAACTCTGATTTACAACCTCTGTCTACCCATTTGTTTGTGGATGATAAGTACTACTAAATTGGAGCTTAGTTCCCATCTTCTTCCATAGAGTCCTCCAAAAATGACTCAAAAACTTGGTAAACCTATTGGATGTGATAGTTCTTGGGACACCATGCAATCTGACAACTTCTTTAAAAATAATTCTACTACCCTAGTTGCATCACTAGTTTTTTGGTAAGCAATAAAATGAGCCATATTAGAGAACCTATCAACAACTACAAAAATGGAATCATTACTTCGTTGTGTTTGGCAGTCCTAACACAAAGTCCATATTTAAATTTGTCCATGGTTCTATAGGTACTGGTAATGGCATATACAACCTTGCCTTCTGTGAATGTCCTTTAGCCATTTGACAAGTCCTACACCTATTAACATATCTTGTTATGTCTCTTTTCATCTTTGGCCTTTAGTATTTGTCTTCTACCAAAGCTATAGTCTTATCCTTGCCAAAGTGTTTGGCCAACCCACTTCTATGAATCTCTCTTATAATATTATCTCACATAGACCCAACTAGAATACATAATTTCTTTCCTTTAAAGAGATAGCCATCCTGCATAAGATATTCACCTTGAATGTGCTCCATGTTTCCTGCTATAGGGGTTTTCAACTATTCCACAATCTCCCAAAAATCATTGTTAGATTCATATAGATATTTGATGGCATCAAAACCAATCGCCTCATTTTCCATTGTTTTCAATAGTATAGCACGTCTACTTAAAGCATCTACAACCTGGTTCTGTTTTCTTGACTTATGCTTCAGAACAAAGGTGTAGCCTTCTATGAAAGAGACCCACTATGCATGCCTACTATTTAATTTTTTTGTGTGTTCAAGTATCTCAAGGCAATATGGTGTGTAAAAAACACAAACTCCTTGGGAACTAGGTAATTCCTCTAATGTATCAATGCTTACACAATTGTGTAAAATTCTACAACATAAGTTGAATAGTTCTTGCTTACCTCATTCAACTTTTCACTAAATAAGGCTATGGGTTTACCTGCTTGACTAAATGCAACTCCAATGCCCACATGCAAGGAATCACAATCCACTTCAAATACCTTATGAAAATATGGTAATGCTAAAATAGGAGCTTCTATCACCTTTGTCTTCAGAAATTTAAAACTCTCCTCAACTTCCTTGGTGCACACAAATTCTCTTCCTTTGGTGAAATCTATTATGGGTGCTATAATACTATTGGAATTTTGAATGATTTTTTTTTAAAATGTAGCTAACCCCTAAAAACTTCTTATGTCTATTATGCTCATTGGACTAGGCCACTCTAGAATTGCCGTAACCTTTTCTTTGTCCATTTTGACACCATCCGCAGAAATGACAAAGCCCAAAAATACCAGACTTTCTTGAATGAATCTGCACATCTTCAAGTTTGCATGGAGTTTCTCTTTTCTCAACACATCAAATATGATCCTCAAGTGTTGCAGGTGCTCCTCCTTTCCCTTACTAAAAAGCAAAATATCATCAAAATAAACTACCACAAACTTACCATTGTAAGAATGTAGTACAATATTCATTAGCCTCATGAAGTTGTTGGGTGCATTGGATAATCTGAATGGCTTAACCATCCACTCATATAATCCATCCCTACTCTTAAAGGTTGATTTCCACTCATCCCCTTCTTGAATCTGGATTTAGTGGTAACCACTACGTAGATCAATTTTGCCAAAATATTTAGCCCCTATAAGCACATCCATCATGTCATCCAAATGAGGGATGGGAAACTAATATTTGATTGTGATTTTATTTATTGCTCTACTATTTGTGCACGTCCTCCATGTGCCTTTCTTCATTGGAGTTAATAATATAGGCACAACACATGGGATCATGCTCTCCCTCAACACACCTTTCCTTATGAGATCTATCACTTGTCTATTTAGTTTTGCATATTGGGTGTTGGTTCTTTCTCTCTAAATCCCGAGAGGGTTTGCCAGTTCCAATGCACAGGTAGATTCAGCCAACAAATATAGGAGGTTGCATGAGCTGCCTCCCCTTCACTTCTAGTTCTGCCGCACTAAGGGGGTATCCCTATAGCTAAAGATTTAACTTTGACTCACCCAATAGAAAGATTTAGCTTTACAATAAAGGTAGACTACTCTCATGTTTGGACCAAGAATTGCATGATAAGTCACTAGGCTGGCAATGTTCTTGGACATATCTAACTAGTTGGGAATGAGAGTATGCAAGGGTCCTATTTCTACTCCTACAACTAATAGGTTGGAATATTGAAATGATTTGTTTTATATTTTGGATGCAAGATAGGGGGTTTTGGATCATAACTACTACACAAGGGCAGACCAGTGCCTATCTAAGGGCAAGGAGTCAACTAGACGTACACAAGTGAATGATTTACACTGGCATTCAAGTTTCAAGGGGTTGGATAGGTATTTGCCTTACAAACACACCCAAGAATGAGTATTTAGCTATCTCTACTTACAAACATCCCTGCTGCCATACAATCTTCTTCATACTTAACCTAAAATAGTTTAATCCACTCCTTGAATGGAGGTTAGAGATCAAGCATGCAATATAGAAATCTATATCCTAGAATCTTAGTAACCCTTAGCAACCAAATTCAAAAGAAGGGATGCATACAACCATGGAGACAAATAGCTAAACACATGCCATGAAGCATTTTTAATATAAAAATGACATGAAACTAAACATGTATGCAACGTGCATTCAGATGCAACTCATAAACTCCAAAAGAGACAGAACAACTAAGAAATGCTCTGCTCTTCATTATTTTCTCCAAAAAATTGCCCAAGTCTTCAACAACCAAAAAAATGAGTGACAGAGTCTTGATATACCCAAAATGTGTACTCAGCCATCAAGTACAGGGTCACTTCAAAATGCTCCCAGATACATCGCACCATGAAAATGGCACCTAAAACATTCAATGCAGTAGAGAAACAAAGAGGAAAGGAGCAGGTGAAATCGGGGAATGTGCAGCTGCTTGAAGATTTTCTCCTTTAAGATGGTAGTTGGCATGTCATTCATCGACCATGCCTTTGCAATTTTGCCATTAATGACCAACCTACTCGTGGCTTCAATAATTCACGTGCTCAGGAATTTTTCCCACCTGGAATGCATCTGCAAACATAGGAAATCCCTCACTCTCTGAAAGTTTGAATGATGGCCATCGATTTCCTCCTTCCCGCCGAGATCTAAAGCTTCAAATCACTTTGAAAAGTCCACAACCAATGAAATTACGCCATGCAGGCATATTGTCCCCTTTGACTTTTCACAGCGCAAACATACATTTTACCTTTTCTACCTATTTTTTCCTTTTTCACCTTCAAATCTTTGTATATATAGTTGTATATACATACAACTGCCCCTGGACACATGGCAGCCTCTGATTGGATCTCCATCACTGAACATTTGTGCCTCCATCAGCAAGAAATTGCATCTTCATCAGTCGTCGGAAAGACCCTGGAAGTGCCCGCTGATAAGCATTGTCCTACTGACAAGCCATTGTATCCTTTTTTGCTTTTGAAATTGTATGTGCAATGGTATATACATACAATCACCACATACAAGGGCGGACCCCAAATTTTTATAAAACAAATTGAAATCTATGTCGGGTCTGGGCCTTGTATCTAACTCCTTTTGCATATCGGCATAAACAAGCACTTCACCATACAAACTACGGACTCAACGCTAAATTTGCCAAATTTGATATGCTAGTCAGGTCTGCCTTGTATATCGCTTTGTATATAACCAATGTATGTGCCAACATACAATGCAAACATACATACAAGGAAAACATACAATCACCTCTGCCTGAATCAACCAGAATGCATATTTATTTTAGGTCCAGGCCCTGTATCTTAGGAATGTATTCTCCCTTGTATATGTGATTGTATGTACAAAGATATAATCACATATACATGCAATTGGTGGACCCCATCTTAGTATCTTACCTTTGCACATTGACTTTGCATATTTCCTTTTTGCATCATCGGCCATCGGAAAGACTATTAGTTGAGTTGTCGATGCATATTGTTTTGCTGATGATCCTTTTGCATACTCTCCTTGTATGTGCATCGGCCTATCGGTGAGACTCCTGCATGAATCGCCGACACACATTGTTACACTAAAAATCCCCTTGCATCTTTTCCTTTGCATGTGCGCTTTGTACATTGCCTTTGTATGTCTGCCTTGCACATAGATACAATGGCCATATACAAAGATGCATACATATAACTGTGAAGGCCGAGGGACCTAGAATTTTTTTGGGTTTCTCTAAAAAGGCCTGCAAATGAATACTTGAAACCCAAACTCTAAGTGGGCACCACCAATGGCTCTGTCTGGGGATGCATGCCTCTTGCAGGCATGGCGAGAACTCTAGAATCTCTGGTTTCACAGACCGGGCCTTATCTATTGGGCTACAGAGTCGAGCACCACACAAACCTGCATCACAAATTACATTTTTTTTTAATTTACTTGGTGGCCCAGGGCCACCAAAAAGGAAAAACCAGAATTTTCCTTTATCAAACACTTGATTTTCTTCTGATTTCTTCAAATGAAGCTTGAAAGCATTTAATCATCTACAGCACCCTACTTTGCAATTGGTTGTGTTGCTGCCCATTTTTCTTTCTTTAACAAATCTACAACAAGCTTCATCAGCATACATTATCATCAGCTATAGAATGTCATCATCATATGAGTCACCAATGTTGCTTGGAAAAGTAATAAACTCATATGAAACAAATGAATCCACATCAGAATTTTACCCTTCTTCAAAAAATAAGAGCTTCTATGTATCAAACATGCAATATTCAGGCAAAAACAACACTTCATAATCAGATTCATCTTTATAAACATTCAGATATTCATCATCATTGTGCTCAATAATTCTGTTATTAAGGTCCACCTGGAATGTCTCAAGAGAAGGCACAAAGAACTCAGAATGCAGCCCTAAGATGAAAGCTTCATAGTCACCCCTGCAACCAACACTATCCCCATCTGTATCAGCATGAACATCTGCAACTCGTCCATTCACATCTGAATAATGACCTTGTTTTTCCTCTTCACCAGTGCACTGATAATCAACAGCAAATTTTTCAACCTCTGCACTATAAAGGTAGTTAGAATTTTCAAGGAAACACTCATATTCAACATCCATATATATTTCATCATCTGAAAGGCTCACATATGCATCTGAATGCTGACAGTCACTAACATATTCACTGCCATCCCTTGAATTAGCATCTTCTATATTCAGAGTGAAGCTCTGCATATCCGCCTTGTACAAATAATCATGAGTAACTGGGATATGCCTATTGCTGCAGGACACAACTTCATGTATATCTTTCATTTGATCATTTGAAGGGCATTTTGCGTCTACAGGCTTCTCTTCTAGAGGCTAATAACAATCTTTGTCTTCACCATTATAGGATGTGCCTACATTTTCTACAACATCTTCTTCATGTTTATGCCTCACATCATGACTGCACCCATTGTTCTGAAACACATTCCCCTTTGCAAAACCATCTCTCAATGAACACACTAGGAAAGTTGAAATATGTTCACTTTGATAACTGTTTTGAAAACTTATAGTCATGAAACCTACTAGCATTCCATATTTCTGATTATTTTCAATATGCATAGCAAATCTGTAAGCCTTGTGAAGTGTGATTGGTTCTTTATCTCTCAACAAATAACTCATTTCTTCATCAAATACAGCCAAATAAATTGTCAAGCACAATGCATCATTGGGTCTCATATATTCAGGAATCTTCTTAAGCAACTTAATAAATCTAAGATTAAAGGCTAGAACTAGTTCTTCATCTTTCGTTTGAATATTCATGAACTGTATGATCAATGAGGCCAAATCAAATCTTTCACCAAACTGCTCTAGGAATGCAATTTCTAAATCTACCCATGAAGAAACTGAACACACAGGCAAGTCTAAAAACCAAACCCTAGCATCATCCTCTAATGACTGAGCAAAAAGTCTCATTACTACATCTTCAGCCTCTACCTCATAATCTTCTATCACATTAAAAATTTTTTGCAAATGTTTGTTTGTAGACTCATAATTTGATCCACTATATTTTGGCAAACATTTTCTAATCTTATTGGGAATAACGTTTGGGTAACCAATTATTCCTATGAAATTCAGAGCTTTATATCTTTCAATAAAAAATGGTCTTCTTTGAGAGCACAACCAGGACTATTGTTCTAGACTCATTATTTTTTAATCAAAAGATGAATACCTGGAAATATGTTGTAACTTTGATAGGTTTAATCAACAGAGTCGCCACCTCTCACAGAGAGGATAGAATATCAACAAGGCACCTTTGTTTTCTTGATTCATCGTGCCAGTAGAGCACCACATGGTCGTTCCTTGGTATTGCTGCAACAACATCACTAGAAACTAGATTTTCTAGCCTTTAAATTATTCGACTCTATGTCTAGTAGAGTCACCACTTTGTTGGTGACTCGGATGGGCAAAAATAACACTTTTAATTCAACTCCCCAGTAGAGTCGCCACTTTGTTGGTGACTCGGATGGGAAAAATAACACACTTTTAATTCAACTCCCCAGCAAAGTCACCACTTTGTTGGTTCTTTCTCTCTGAATCCGCAGAGGGTTTGCCAGTTCCAATGCACAGGTAGATTCAGCCAACAAATACAGGAGGTTGCGTGAGCTGCCTCCCCTTCACTTCTAGTTCTGCTGCACCAAGGGGGGTATCCCTATAGCTAAAGATTTAACTTTGACTCACCCAATAGAAAGATTTAGCTTTATAATAAAGGTAGACTACTCTCATGTTTGGACCAAGATTTGCATGATAAGTCACTAGGCTGGTAATGTTCTTAGACATATATAATTGGTTGGGAATGAGAGTATGCAAGGGTCCTATTTCTACTCCTACAACTAACAGGTTGGAATATTGAAATGATTTGTTTTATATTTTGGATGCAAGATAGGGGGTTTTGGATCATAACTACCACACAAGGGCAGACCAGCGCCTATCTTAGGGCAAAGAGTCAACTAGATGTACACACATGAATGATTTGGACTGGCATTCAAGTTTCAAGGGGTTAGATAGGTATTTGCCTTACAAACACCACCCAAGAATGAGTATTTAGTTATCTCTACTTACAAACATCCCTGCTGCCATACAATCTTCTTCATACTTAACCTAAAACAGTTTAATCCACTCCTTGAATGGAGGTTAGAGATCAAGCATGCAATATAGACATCTATATCCTAGAATCTTAGTAACTCTTAGCAACCAGATTCAAAAGAAAGGATGCATACAACTATGAAGACAAATAGCTAAACACATGCCATGAAGCATTTTTCATATAAAAATAATATGAAACTAAACATGTATGCAACGTGCATTTAGATGCAACTCATAAACTCCAAAAGAGACAGAACAACCAAGAAATGCTCTACTCTTCGTTATTTTCTCGAACAAATTGCCCAAGTCTTCAACAACCAAAAAAATGAGTGACACAGTCCTAATATACCTAGAACGTGTACTCAGCCATCAAGTACAGGGTCACTTCAAAATGCTACCAGATACATTGTACCATGAAAATGGTGCCTAAAACATTCAATGCATCAGAGAAACAAAGAGGAAAGTAGCAGGTAAAATCAGGGAATGTGCAGCCGCATGAAGATTTCCTCCTTTAAGATGGTAGTTGGCATGTCATTCATCGACCATGCCTTTGTAATTTTGCCATTAATGGCCAACCTACCCTCGGCTTCAGCAATTCACTTGCTCAAGAATTTTTCCCACATGGAATGCATCTGCAAACATAGAAAATCCCTTGCTCTCTGAAAGTTTGAATGATGGCCATCAATTTCCTCCTTCCTGCTGAGATCTACAGATTCAAATCACTTTGAAAAGTCCACAACCAATGAAATTACACCATGCAGGTGTATTGTCCCCTTTGACTTTTCACAGCGCGAACATACATTTTACCTTTTCTGCCTATTTTTTCCTTCAAATCTTTGTATATGCAGTTGTAAATACATACAACTGCCCCTGGACACGTTGCAACCTCTGATTGGATCTCCATCGCTAAACATTTGTGTCTCCATCAGTGAGAAATTGCATCTTCATCAGTCATCGGAAAGACCCTGGAAGTGCTCGCTAATAGGCATTGTCCTGCTGATGAGCCATTGTATCTATTTTTGCTTTTGAAATTGTATGTGCAATTGTATATTCATATAATCACCACATACAAGGGCAGACCCCAAATTTTTATAAAACAAATTGAAATCACTATTGGGTCTGGGCCTTGTATCTAACTCCTTTTGCATATCGGCATATACAAGCACTTCACCATACAAAATGCGGACTCAACACTGAATTTGCCAAATTTGATTTGCCAGTTAGGTCTACCTTGTATATCACTTTGTATATAACCAATGTATGTGCCAACATACAATGCAAACATACATACAAGGAAAACATACAATCACCTCTACCTGAATCAACCAGAATGCATATTTATTTCAGGTCCAGGCCCTATATCTCAGGAATGTATATTCCCTTGTATATGCGATTGTATGTGTAAAGATACAATCGCATATACATGCAATTGGTGGACCCCATCTTAGTATCTGACCTTTGCACATTGACTTTGCATATTCCCTTTTTGCATCATCGGCCATCGGAAAGACTATTAGTTGAGTTGCTGATGCATATTGTTTCACCGATGATCCTTTTGCATACTCTCCTTGTATGTGCATCGGCCTATCAGTGAGACTCCTACATGAGTCACCGATACACATTGTTACACCGAAAATCCCCTTGCATATGGCTAATGTATAAGACCCTTGCATCTTATCCTTTGCATGTGCACTTTGTACATCGCCTTTGTATGTCTGCCTTGCACATAGATACAACGGCCATATACAAAGATGCATACATACAACTGTGAAGGCCGAGGGACCTAGAAATTTTTTGGTTTCTCCAAAAAGGCCTGCAAATGAATACTTGAAACCCAAACTCTGAGTGGGCACCACCAGTGGGTGGGACTCATTTTGTAAGATACCTGATTAGGTAGAGATGCTCTTGGGATCAAATTGTGATATGGTGCTAAATATCTCTCTTTGGTGGTAGACCATCAGGTAACTCATCCTGCACAACATCAACATATTCTTCTAGTACCTTTGATGTTTCTAATGGTATTGGTATTTCCTCACCATCTTCTTTCTACACCACCAGTGCATAACGAAACCTTGTCACCTTCATTTCCTTTACAAGTTCTCTTGTGGACAACATACTCTCAACTTCCCTTTCATCCTTAAGCGCCAATAAAATCAGTTTAGAACCTTCTTTCCAAAAAGTGTATGTATTATTTTCTCCATCATGCATTACCTTCCTGTCATATTGCTATGGCCTTCCCAACAACACATGGCATGTATCCATTGGGATGACATCACACTATATTTCATCCTTATAAGTCTTTCCTATGGAAAACTTAACTAAACACCTCTTATCAATAGTGACTCCATTTCCCTTTTTAAACCATGCAATATGATAAGGATAGGGATGTTTTCACAATGCAGATTCAATTTATCTACCATTTCTCTAGAAACCATATTTTTACAACTACCACTATCAATAATAACTTGACATACCTTTCCTCTTGAGGTGCACTTGGTTCAAAAAATATTGGTTCGAAGCTAAGAATCATCATGACCTTTAATCTATGCTTGCCCTTTTTTGAAATCACATTCCTCTTCTCATCATGAGACTCTCACCCACATCTGGTGGAACCTCTAGTTCTGCCCCTTCTTCATTCTCAACTTGAACCAAGTTCAACTTGGGTTGTTCTCCTTGTTTCCTTTCTTGCATATGATAGTTTGGACATTTAAATGCCCTATGACCATCTTCACCACACCTATAACAAATGAAAGGTTTTCATTGGTTTTCCCATCCTCTACCACCACTGTAACCTCTGTCCCTCTGAAATCTTCTTCCTCTTTATTGAATTTGAGGATCTTGCTGAATATCTTCTATTTTTTCTATTCCTTGGGATGATTCTCCCCAACTATAATTCAAGTCACCTCACAACAAAGATGTTGTCCCCCTTCTCACTCCTCTATTCCTTTCAAAATGTTGTCTACTTTGTTTTTCTTGTGCCTTTAAAGCTAATTGGTATGCCACTTCTATACTACTAACCATATGCATGCTAAATTCATCTTGAATAGAGAATTTTACACCATTTACATACCTTACAACCATTTTTTCATCAGTTTCTTGATGCTCCACATGAATGGACAATTTGTAAAATTTATTTGTATAGTCTTGCACAATAGATGAGTTTTGTTTCAAAATTTTAAATCTACGAAAAAGAGTTTGCGCATAGTCCATAGGCAAAAAAATTTCTCTCAGCTTCTTCTCCATTTTTCTCTAGGTCCTTGTTGTCATATTTTGCCTAGCCCCAAAATATCTCTGTCCCCCTCTTTCTATCAAATAAATCTGATCAGAGAAAGCCTAAATAGAAGGAGAAAAAGCTTAAATTCTTCAAAAACCCATCCTCTACCTTACAAAAAAACCCAAAATCTTGCCTTGAGAATCCTTAAAGAAAACCTAAAAAACCCAAAAATCTTTTGTCTTCAAGTGCCTTCTGTTGTTATATGAAGCCTAATCAGACTCGGAGGTTATATTTACCCCACTTTTATCGGCGCGGTTTCCCCCCAAATTCCTATGGGGTCAAGGGGCAGTGCCCCTGGCGCATTCCCTGTCGCAATACAAGGCGGGGTCGAGGGGCAGCGCCCCCGTGGGGGCTCGGGGGCAATGTCCCCGAAACCTCACACGATTTTTTATTATTTTATAAAGGCATTAGGAGTTATTTTTTTGATTGACCGACATAAGAAAACCCTATTTTTGTAACTGACAAAAAGCTTGATAAAAAGCGATTAAGGGTTAGGGTTTTGGTATTGTATTGTAGCATTTTGCAGTAGTATTGAGTTGCAGGGATTGCTGATTGTAATCGGTTTGATTTACTGGATAATAATATTGGACTCTCTGTTTGGTGGATGTAGCCTGAGTTTGGGTGAACCACGTTAAAACTTATCTCTCACTGTTATTATTTCTGTGTATTTCCATTCCTCTGTTTAATCTTTATTTGCATTTAATTGATATCTTCTTCCGGCTAACCCTAACACCTTCCATTGTAGATAATTCTTAGTTTTATACTTAATCATCTTTGTATGTACCTTTGTATGTATATTTGTTGTATCACATATACAATCGCATATACAATTGCATATACAAGGGAAGTTGCAAAGTCAGATACAAAAGTGGGATACAAAAGTGAATGTGCATCAGGTTATCTTTGTATATGGAATTGCATATACAAATGCATATACAAGGCAATCTACAAGGGGGAGATACAAAAGATGTGTCCATTTTTTGTATGTATATGCGATTGTATCTTTGTACATACAATCCTATATATAATGGCATAGACAATCCTGACATACAATCCCAGACCCAAAAGAGTATGTAAATTAGTTTAGAAAGGTAGATGCGGTTGTATGCATCTTTGTATGTATAAGCAATTGTATGCAATTTTGTTTGTATATTCGCATTATATATGTGATATACAAAAGGTGATGCAAAAGGGAATACATACAATCTGGACGTGAATGAAGAATCAAATGTGGTGGATTTTGAGTTGGGGTCCACCAGTTGTATGTAAATGCGATTGTATCATCCCATATACAATCCTATATGCAATTGCATATACAAAAGTTAGATACAACAGGGATATACAATACGGACCCGACTAGGAAATTAAATTTGGTAGACTTCAGTTGGGGTCCGCAGTTGTATGATTGAAGTGCATGTATGTGCCAATATGCAAAAAAGCAAGGATACAAGGCCGGACCTATTTTAAAGTTCCATTCTGGTTGATAATCCTTTGAGTTCCACAATTGTATGTACATGCGATTGTATCTCATTTACAATTGCATATACAAAGTCACATACAAAGGATTTTTGACAAAGCAGGCCTTATCAGTGGCTTAGTTTGAGGTCTCTCCGATGGTTGATAAAGATGCAAATGTTCAGCGATGGGTCCTAGGTTCAGCTCAGTGACCAATGGAGTGATTGTTAGATCTAGGGCACACAACTGAGAGGGGGGGTGAATCAGTTATACAAAAACTTGCTTCTACTTTAAACACTTGATTCTTATTTATTAGATAACAGCATATCAGTTAACCGTTCATGAAAGTAAAAGCATAAACACAGGAGTAGATAAACATCAACACATTAAACACCAAGATTTTGACCTGGAAAACCCGGTTAAGGGAAAAACTATGGGGTGATTAACCCAAGGATTATTCTCTGTTAGAAGAATAAGAAAAATGGATGGCACATGCCAATTAGGGCTCACTGCCCGAGCACACTGCTCACAAGGAGGCACACTGCCTACAAAGAGACACACAGTCTACAAAGTGATAAGAATCACAAACTTGAACTGGAGAATGACATCTTTACCATGCCTGGATCAGTTCCATTTATGCCCAAACCTTCTGCTCTGCTTTACTACCACACACTCATCATCACAAGACACACTTCAAAATGAATTCACAATCCCTTATTTATACAAGACATCGACTTAGGAACAACCATCTAAGTCGGCAACCACCTACAAGATCATCCACAAGATGTGTAATACATCCAGTCGGCCAGACTGAACAAGAAATTCTTCATCCGGAAGAATATCTTCAATTCTGGGCTCTACCACTGATGCGGACTAACAACACAACCTCAACATGATCCAAGAACCTTCACAAGCTTGTCTGAATGACCAAGTACATCCGCACTTCCTTGACTTATCAGAATCTCTTCTCTTCTTCATCTGGAACTTCAAGAACACAGTCTACCACCACTGGCATAATGCAAAAGGTACTTCCGAACCTCCAAACTATATACAAATCAAGATGACACATCACAAGGACATCCCAAACACTCCTTCCAATCCGTAAAACAAGACAATGCACTTCCAGATCTCACCGGACCTTTTTGTAACACTCTGTCACTCCGGAGCATCTTCCGGAACTGGTTCTACTTGATCAATCACAACTTCTTCATATCTTCATGTGGACCTCTGAAATCTTAACTGGAGCATCTCAAGACTCATATCTACAAACCCTTTAATCCGCATCCTCTGATCCTCAACTGATTGAGTACTTTGGCCTTCTTCTCATCACTATTCTTCATTGTTCCTGATTGAGACTAATTTTTTCAATATCCTCAGCTCACAGCTCATCCAATCCTTCTCATCAGTGAAATATGAGTATGTTGACATCAATGACAACACTGGTTAACCTCATACTTGCAACAATCTCCCCCTTTGTCATTGATGGCAACATATGATGTGAAAAACCATCAAGACAAGAACTACTCCTTTCTGTCATAGCTCCCCCTATCAACAACTCTTCACATGTCTTCTCTTTCTGTACTACTCCCCCTTTGATCAACAGCCACTTGTTTTTCACATGTCTTCTCTCCCCCTTTGACATCAATGGCAAAGGGCTCATACTTGCAATTTCAACACCTTAGAATCATACTAGCTGCTCCCCCTAAGTGGTAGCTCCCCATCACCAATTTGGATCATAGGATATGACTGTGAAATCCACCAGACTGATGCACATCAGTGCATCCTAGTTCATCACCGGAGGAGCCATGACCCCTAACTTCTCCCTGCGATACTCAAAAGAATCCTTGGGAAGAGGTTTAGTAAAGAGATCTGCAATCTGATCCTTTGAAGGTACATACTCCAATCTGACTTCATCCTTGTTCGCTTGCTCTCTCAGAAAATGAAACTTGATAGATATGTGCTTGGTCTTAGAATGCAACACCGGATTCTTAGAAATATTTATTGCACTTGAATTATCACAGAAAATTGTGATAGGCTCCTCATATTCTACTTTAATGTCTCTTAACATTTGCTTCATCCATAAAATTTGAGTGCAATTGCCTGCTGCAGCAATGTATTCTGCTTCAGTTGTAGACAAGGATATTGCATCTTGTTTCTTGCTTAGCCAAGAAACTAATCTCTTTCCCAAAAAGAATGCTCCACCACTGGTACTCTTTCGATCATCCACATCTCCTGCCCAATCTGCATCTGTGTAAGCATGAAGAGAGAAATCATGATCTCTAGGATACCACAAACCATACTTAATTGTTCCTTTTAGGTACCTAAAAATTCTTTTGATTGCCATGACATGAGATTCTCTGGGATCCGCCTGGAATCTTGCCACAAGACCAACAGCCTGCATTATATCTGGTCTAGTTTGAGTGAGATACAACAATCCACCAATCATTGATCTGTACTTTGTCTGGTCTACCTTAGGAGAGTCATCATCTTTGCTCAACTTGCATACGGTTGCCATGGGAGTATTCATTGGTTTTGAATCTTCCATCCCAAATTTTATTAACAATTCTTTTGCATATTTGGTCTGAGAAATGAAGATCCCTTTCTTTGTTTGAGTAATTTGCAGACCCAAGAAGAAATTCATTTCACCAAGCATGGACATCTCAAACTCACTTTTCATTTGATTTGCAAAAGTTTTACACATACTATCTCTCCCTCCAAAAATGATATCATCCACAAATACTTCAACAATCAAAATGCTTTCTTGATCAATTTTGAAATACAAATTACTCTCAGTAGTACCTTTGTTGAAATCAATCTTCAAAAGATGTTTGTCCAACCTCTTATACCATGCTCTTGGGGCTTGCTTTAGACCATACAGTGCCTTTTTTAATTTGCAAACCATATCACCATGCTCTGATAACTGAAATCCATCTGGTTGTTCATTGTATACCTCTTCTTCCAAGTCACCATTCAGGAAAGCAGATTTGACATCCATCTAATACACTTTGAAATATTTGAAGGCAGCAAATGCAAGAAATAGTCTGACAGCTTCAATTCTTGCCACCGGAGCAAAGGTTTCTTCAAAATCAATTCCTTCTATTTGAGAGTAGCCTTTGCAGACCAATCTGTCTTTGTTTCTGATTACTTCACCAACTTCATTTAGTTTGTTCCGAAAGACTCATTTGGTTCCAATCACATTTTTGTCTCTAGGTCTGGGAACAAGATCCCAAGTGTGATTTTTCTCAATTTGCATCAACTCTTCCTCCATTGCTTTGGTCTAGTTTTCATCATTGCAAGCTTCATTTATTATCTTAGGTTCAATCTTTGAAATCAGACAGTATTCATTTGAATTTTAAGCAATTCTCCTCCTTGTTTATACCCCTTTGCTTTTGTCACCTATGATCTGATCTTCAGAGTGGTTTAGAGTTACATACCTTGGAACTTTGGGAGTTTCTTGCACTATTGTTTCCTAATCAGGCTCATTTAGACAAACCTCTTCTTCCTGATTTACCGCATCAGTCTGGATTTAAATTTTAGAGGAGGATTGAACTCCTTGAGCCAGAGAATCATTCTGATCATCTTCATCATATTCATAAAATCTTGAAGGCTTCTCAATTCCTTCATCAACCTTTACATTTGTACTTTCTATTATCTTTCTTAGTCTCTTGTTGTAACACCAGTATGCTTTACTTTGAGTGGAGTAACTGATGAAGATTCCTTCATCACTTCTAGCATCAAACTTTCCTAGATCTTCATCTCTTTTGATGTAACATTTGCTACCAAATACTCTGAAATATCTCATAGTAGGAGTTATACCAAACCAAAGTTCATAAGGAGTCTTACCGGTATTGCTTCTAATTTGAACTTGATTGAGAGTGTAGACTGCAGCGCTGACAGCTTCTCTCCAAAACATCTGAGGAACATTTTCTTCCATCATCATTGTCCTAGATGCTTCCAGGATGGTCCGGTTCTTTCTCTCAACTACTCCATTTTGCTGTGGAGTCCTAGGAGCAGACAGCTGTCTCTTTATACCATGCTTTTCACAAAAGTCTATGAATTCACTGGATGTGAATTCACCACCTCTATCAGACCTCAGACATTTCAGTTTCAATCCGGTTTGATTCTTTACCATAGCTTTGAAGATTTTGAACTTCTCAAGGGCTTCTGATTTCTCTTTTAGAAAGGTAACCCACATCATCCGAGAGTGGTCATCAATCAGTAACATGAAATATCTATCTCCTTGCATACTCTGGATTCTTGTTGGACCACATAGATTAGTATGAACTAATTCCACTAATCCGGTAGAGGACTGATCCTTGCTTTTGAAAGAGACTGCTCTGTTTACCTAGCTGACATTCTTTGCATAAACTATTTGTAGGTTTCACCAATTTTGGAAGATCTCTTACAGCCTGAGTATTGCTTATCTTGATGATGTCAAAATTCACATGACACATCCTTTTATGCCATAACCAACTCTGATCAACTTGAACAAACAAACAACTTTTATTAGAACCAACTAGATGAAAGATATTACCTTTTGTTTGAGTACCGGATGCAATCTCAGTTCTGGAGCTTTCAAAGATCCTGCATCTTCCATTCTTGAACCGGAGATCATAACCTTTGTCTACTAACTGACCAAGACTGAGAAGATTGTGCTTCAAACCTTCAACATATAGTACATTACCAGTTTTGCTTTTTCCATCAAAAGAAATAGTTCCCCTACCTCTAATTCTACCAGCAGAATTATCACCAAATTTTACCATTCCTCCTTCATACCTTTCCAAATCTAAGAACTTCTTCTTGTCACCTGTCATATGGTGAGAACATCCATTGTCAATAACCCAATCATCCTTTTCTTCAACTTAAGCAGCCAAAGCTCTTTCCACAACCTTATGATTGACAGATTCAAAGGATATTGGATCTTCTTCCTTGGTGGCAATAAACACCCATTCATTTCTGGATCTGTTTCCTATTTCTGATTCATCATCTGTTACACCTTCATTATCATCTTCTTCATGAACATAATAACAGTTCTTTTGGAACCTTTGTCTGTTAGAATTTGATCTTGCAGTTCTTTCCAGACATCTTGAGGCAAAATGACCAATCTTATTGCAGTTGAAGCATTTAAAAGGTAACTTTCCTTCATACTTACCAGATCCTCTTAGCAGTCTTTTTGCAATGAGGGCTTCAAGATGAGTTGTTTCTGCTTCTTCCTCTTCCATGTCTTTCCTTACCTGATCATACCATGACAACTTCCTTGAAGAGTTTTCTCCCAGATCAAATCTTTGTTTGCCTTTCACATAGGCACTGGCTTTGAATGCAGATTCAGTCTTGGGGGGATCATCTCCAAACTCAGTCATTTCAAAAGCAGCCAGTTTGCTAGCCAATTTCTCTCTTGTGACAGTTGTATGGGCTCTGAATTCATCAATGGAAGCAACCTTGATTTTATAGGCAGTAGGAAGGGATCTGAGAATTTTGCAAACAATCTCATTTTCATCCAGAACTCCACCAGCATTCCTAATTCCACACACCAGCTCATTTACTCTTGGCATAAAGGTAGTGATATTTTCATCATCTCTCATTTTCAATCTTTCAAATTTCCCTTTGAGACTTTGCAACCTTGCACTCTTGACAAACTCATCTCCTTCATGCAGAAGTTCCAGTTTAACCCAAATCTCATATGAAGTAGGTAGGTCAATAACATTTGAGAGTTTTGAGTCATTCAATGTGCTTAGAAGAGCTTCTTTGGTCTACAGATTGTTTTTAGCATCTGTAATTTCATTCAGAGTTGTCAGACCACCCTGTGGAGGTACATATGGTTTTGTGACCATGGACAAGTATGCTTTTCCCATACACTCCAAATGACATTTCATGCGACCTTTCCAGAGAGAGAAGTTGGTTCCATCAAACTTCGGACTATCCTTCTTGTATGACGACATCTTGGATCTCCTCAAGCGGTTAAGCTCCTTTTAGAGGAACTTGGCTTTGATACCAATTGTTAGATCTAGGGCACACAACTGAGGGGGGGTGAATCAGTTGTACAAAACTTGCTTCTACTTTAAACACTTGATTCTTCTTTATTAGATAACAGCATATCAATTAACCGTTCATGAAAGCAAAAGCATAAACACAGGAGCAGATAAACATCAACACATTGAACACCAAGATTTTGACGTGGAAAACCCGGTTCAGGGAAAAACCACGGGGTGATTAACCCAAGGATTATTCTCTGTTAGAAGAATAAGAAAAATGGATGGCGCATGCCAATCAGGGCTCACTGCCCGAGCACACTACTCACAAGGAGGCACACTGCCTACAAAGAGACACATTGTCTACAAAGTGATAAGAATCACAAACTTGAACTGGAGAATGACATCTTTACCATGCCTGGATTAGTTCCATTTACGCCCAAACCTTCTGCTCTGCTTTTTGCGCTCTTCTTCGCTACCACACACTCATCATCACAAGACACACTTCAAAATGAATTCACAATCCCTTATTTATGCAAGACATTGACTTAGGAACAACCATCTAAGTCGGCAACCACCTACAAGATCATCCGCAAGACATGTAATACATCCAGTTAGCCAGACTGAACAAGAACGTCTTCATCCGGAAGAATATCTTCAATTCTGGGCTCTACCACTGATGCGGACCGACAACACAACCTCAACATGATCCAAGAACCTTCACAAGCTTGTCTGAATGACCAGGTACATCCGTGCTTCCTTGACTTATCAGAATCTCTTCTTCATCTGGAACTTCAAGAACATAGTCTACCACCACTGTCATAATGCAAAAGGTACTTCCAGACCTCCAAACTATATACAAATCGAGATGACACATCACAAGGACATCCCAAACACTCCTTCCAATCCGCAGAACAAGACAATGCACTTCCGGATCTCACCAGACCTTTTTGTAACACTCTGTCACTCCAGAGCATCTTCCAAAACTGGTTCTACTTGATCGATCACAACTTCTTCATATCTTCATGTGGACCTCTGAAATCTTAATTGAAGCATCTCAAGACTCATATCTACAAACCCCTTAATCCGCATCCTCTGATCCTCAACCGATTGAGTACTTTGGCCTTCTTCTCATCACTGTTCTTCATTGTTCCTGATTGAGACTAATTTTCTCAATATCCTCAGCTCACAGCTCATCCAATCCTTCTCATCAGTGAAATATGAGTATGTTGACATCAATGACAACACTGGTTAACCTCATACTTACAACAGTGATGACACGTGGCAAGGGCATAGGTGCAAAAGGTGATACAAAGGTAAAGACTCGCTTTTGTATGTTGGCAATTGTATTGTATATACATTTGCATATACAAAAGCATATACAAAGGGAGATTCAAAGACATGCAAAGCAATTTGATATGTAAAATGCAAAAAGTGAAGAAATCGCATAAGTGCAGAATCGAAGGATTTGAAGGACCCGATCGCATGATGACATCATCCAGGCCTATTCTTTGCCCAAGTTCTATATGATGCTGACGTCATCATGGTTTTTTATAGTGTATACATTTTTGTATGTCTATATGCATACAAACAACGGTTCTCTTGGCAGTAAGGATAAAATTGACGGTCATTGACTCAGAAGCCAAAAATGTAGGTTCGGTCAAATAGGGAAAATTCAAAGGCCGATTATACAGATACAAAGCCCGATTGTGCAGACGATCTCAGCAAGTGAGGATGCAAAAAAGTCAAGGGGTCGAGGATTTAAAGTGTTGTAAAAGCTTTGTCAAGGGGCGATATATCCCATCCGCCATCAATATAAATCCAATTTCTCAACTGCCATGCTTCAGATATTTTATGTATTCATTGTTAAAGATAGATGATTGAGCTGCTCACATTCAAGGCCCAAAATATCTTCCACCTGCCCTGTTCTAGATATTTTATTCCATAACTTCTTGCAGGTGGACGTCCTTTCTGGCGATGTTATTTTCTGATAGAGCCCATGGGGAGAATTGATTGTAACCAACTTAGGTCAAATGCAAAATGCTATATATGCATAAACATGGGATGTAAAAGAAGTTGGAAGATTTCATAATCTATGCTTCTGATTCCAAATAGAGCTTTTCCACTACTGTAACCTTGCCTTCTGATTAAATACATGCTGGTTATTTTACCTCTTCATGCTATTTTTAACACTGTGTGATCTAAGAATGATGTGTTTGTGAATGTTTAATTCCTTCTAATCATCTCTTGCTCCTTGCCTCTGTTAAAATCAGCTTGATCTGTGTATGCTTATTGGTTGTATCTAGTCATTTTGTGCATTCTCTTAGTTCTGTGAGGGTTCTTTTATTCAACTTGGTGTATCACCTATTTTTCTATTTATGTTTCCTTCTACCCCCTTTTCCCCTGCAGCATTAGCACTAGGTTTAGATATTTTTCTCTAAGCAATAGGATTAGAATAAGGAACCAACCTTCTTTGGAGGTCTAATCTCAGTTCAAAAGGTCCCACACTTCGAGATCATTCCCATTGTGTCATTAGAATGCTTGGACTCTCTCTAAGCAAGGTGCAATTCTTTGTGACAACAGTCCTAATTTTAGTCTTTCCCTTTCTAGTTCTTTCTTTTTCTAGATGATCCCACCAGATCATTGCATGACCCCTTAACTTGGTACATGCAATTTTCACCTTCTTTTCCTATTCCATAGTCTTCAATTCAAAGAATTTCCCCATGTCATTCAACCAATCTATCAACTCCTCTAGTTTGAGATTGTCTACATACTCTAAAAATTTAATTTTAATCCCTTCATTTTTCCTTCTAATGCTCTATGCATCCTCTCTTCAAAAGTTAGGCACTCTACTTATGCTTCCTCTTTAGGTTCTGCATGCTGATCTTCATCTCCTTGGTCTATTTCTTCATCATAATCATCTCTTCTTTACCTCAATCTCTGATCTGCCATCATACTTGCAAGATCTACTACTTGCCTTTGTAGATTTTCCATATCCCTATGCATCTAGGCAAGACCCACTCTTCTTCTTCTTCCTCTCCAAGACATCTTCACACTCTGATACCAGATGATCCAATCAAATATTCACAACATAATATTTATCATTATTATTATTGCAAACAAACTCAGAAACTCATAAATATTATCAAATCTATTTCTCATCCCATTCTATCCTCTACAACTGGAAAGAAACACCTTATATGTACAAAAACAAAAATTTCCTTTTTTTCGTAATTTTTAGGAACTTTCTAAACTTGTCATTTTAGGGAATTTTTCATGTTTATCCCCATGGCCACAAAAGTTTCCATTTATTTGAGACTAACTAAAGTAAGCCTAATTATCAACTTTCTAATCTAATTGCATGTAAGAGTTCGAAACTAATTAGAAAAAACATTTTGGAAAAATCCTTAAAAATCATTAAGAACTCAATTTGAGGCCCTAGGTGATTGAAAATGGCCCCGAAAAAATGTCAAAACAGAGTCCATCTGAACTAGGTTTACTCAGCATTTCAATCAACTCCTCAAGAGGTATCTTCACACCAAATTTCAGCTCAAATGGACTCCTGGGTCAAAAGTAATGACCTTCAGAGGTTTTTGCATCATGCACATACTTCCATGAACATGTTATCCACCTAAATTTATTCGCTTTTGTTTCCTTAGACAAGTTCACAATCATAAGGCCATTGTTATGATCATGAACTTGTCCCACACAAATTCAAATTTGGTCAACTCTTGTCTTTACCCTTCTCGACCAGGGCTAACTAAACACAAATTTATGTGTTGTTATGTCCTTACATTTAAAGACATTCAATGCATCGATTCTAGTCACAAAGTAACATCAAGGAATTTGAATATCATCCACATTTACACACTTTAATTGGTGCACTAAAAGGATTGATGTTTTTGATCACTCATACAAATTTTTGTGGGTTCACCTTGAGAATGTATCCCCTTGTGCATATCGGCAGCCAACCATGTTATTTATAAATATTTAGCCAACACCACATATATCAGAAGACACAAAAGAAGTCAAGACACATTGAGCAAAGTGAAGTAAAAAGTATGAATTTTATAGTATAAGATTGCAAGTACATGACAAATCCATGGCCATAGATTCATTCCTCCTCTCTAGATTCATCTATGTATAACCAAAATAGAATGTTCTAAATTGGAGGCAAATACCAATCTATCACTATCACTTTCTAAATCTAAGACATATCAAATTTAATATATACATTAGTCTTAAACATACTTTGATTTTTTTTATTATTATTATTATTTTAAAAAAGAGTGACAGAGCACCCAGACATGTATTAAAAAATATAACAAAAGGGCGTATACAGAGACAAGACCAAATAGTCTATAAAGATTATCCACATCAAAAGCAGATGGAAACAATATCTCCCAACCAAAACGCAAAAATAAAAAGAGACGAGCTCGCAGGCTCATACCAAAACTCAGAGACAAACAGAAGGCATCAAAAAGTGAAATGCCAAAGCTAACCAAAAGAACTATCCCCAAACCCTGAAACACATCAAGTCCTAGAAGCACACTGTGAGGCCCCAAATGGCTAACCTCCATTCAATTCCACAGGACCGGCAATCGCGGTTGCTCGGCCCCAGCCAACATACTTTAATTATTGATCTAAATACCTTTATTTCTATTTACATTCCCACATTTAACTACTTAAACAAACACAAATTATTATAATATCCTATTCAAATTGTCATATGATTAGGTTGGTTTATGCTTATGTGTATACATTTTATTGGATTAGTGTAGGTTAAGGTCAAGGAAAGTTTGTTTTCCTTTACATATACAATGTCAAATCTGTTATTTCGAACATTAAATTGATAGCACTCATGCTTGTCAATGACAACTACATATATAAATTCGGAGCAGTGCACTACATTATTGCTTTCGTTGTACAATTTCTTGCCAGAAGAGACGAAAGCTTAACGATAACAATCTGTTCTATGTATTCGACCAAAGAATGTAAACATCAGCTAAATTCTGAAATGGATTTGCCACCGAACAAGTCAAGACGGCTCAAATGATATATAGACAAAGTATTTAACACGAAGATATGTACAAGATGATACCAATTTGCCGTTCCGTATACGAAATCAGCAGTGGGAGATGACTTGTTTGAAAATAATTCCACTCACCTTACAGCCAGCCGGATTGTTATCAAGGTTTAGGGGTCCATGTAATTTTCTGATAAGCACAACATGTAATTTGGGATTCGTTTTTTTAAATACTGTGGTCCTTAGAGTTAAGGATGTGAAAGGTGGAGAGGTGGCTGAAATTGTTTTCAAAATTTAGGAATTATAAAGATCACAATTGGATAATTGTTTGAAATAAAATAACAATAAAATTATATAACCGCTAGCCTTTAAACAATTTTAAAAAAATTGAAATAGCTAAGAAGTTACGTGAGATCTTGTTTTATAAAGTTTGATTTTTTAAAGGTCTAAAGATAAATGCTAGACTCCTTTATTGAAAGTCCAGTATACTCTATCTCCCACACATGTTAATTAACTTTGACATCATCGATTCTAGAAATGGGTGGATCACTTTTTTGATGGCCGAGTCCCCTCCGCGTCATTGACTTCTTACCTCTCTTATGGATTCCCCTTGATTAAGACTATATTTAGTCTTTGGTCTTAGTGAGTCATATGTTGGAAGATAGCTCTTTCTATCTAGTCCTTTAATTTTACAAAGATTGACCATGTTCACTGAACATCCAAGTACGGTCATGAAATTCAAATTTAAAGTGCAAAGTTTAAACAATTTAGAAAAGATTTTTTTTTTTTTAGAGTTTTTATAAAAGAGGCCACCTTAAAATGAGGTGGTCTATTCTTTTGTACATCTATTTTATTTTTGTCCTAACATTTGAGTTACCTTAGTAATGAGGGCACTCATTGATGTGAATGTTGTCAATGTCCACGTCATAAAATAAGCAACAAGTATTCCACTTTAGTTTTCATGAAAAGGAACATGTTAATGGATACATTTTCTTCCCAAAATATCTTAAGAAGCATTCAACCTACACTTTAAACTACAACATTAAGATGAGATAAAGAAACTTGGTTAAAAGACAAAAATATATTAATGATTGTCAAATTAAAATTCTTAAGACAAAATATCATCATCATTCTACATATCTGAATATTCTTTAACATCATTCTTAAATAATGACTCCTAAAATATTAGGCTAAAAGAGCTATTATACCCATTTAAAACTTCAAATATAAAAGTAAGCCCTCTAACTTTAAAGCGAGTGTAAGTTTTCACTCACATGATAAATATTTTTGGAACTATTCTAAAAATTAAAAAAATCAATGATCAAAATACAAAAAATTAGGAGCCAAAGGGAATGTCAGGTTCAAAATTAATCATTTTTCTATTAATCATATTGAATGTTAAAAAATCATGGGTTTAAGAATGTTGTGACATAAAAGATCTCTTAGTTTACATGAGAAGATGTCTTGGTATCTTTTTGAGAGTTCTTTGGAAATTAAAGAAAAAATTATGAATTGTAACTAACCTTATAATAGAAATAGATTTGTTAAATATGAAGGATTAATTGCCTTACTTTAAAAAACTACTATTAAATATGAAGGATTGATTATCAAACATAAAAAAAAACTAAGGTTAGCAAGAAGAAATTGTTGCATATGGGTTGTCATTTGATGCAGAGTCACACAGCAAAAGCTTATAAATAGGATGAAAAACCCATTAAACCCACTAAACAGCTAAAATCCTGACATATAGCATGTATGTCTAAAACCTGTCAGTATCATCATATTTTCTCTGCCGACCGATATCCTCCTGCAGACAAACCTTCGACCTTTCGCCTGTCAGCAGCATCATCATATTTTGCGAACACAATTATCCTCCTGACGATCACTGTTCACCTTACCGCAAAGTTCTATTTACAGCATCATGATATTCGGCATCTATCGGCAGCTTTCATCAGCAGGATATAAAATATCGGGTTCCTCCAAATATCCTGATGACGACGACCTCATGCACCTCTCTTTAGATGCTTACGTCACCCCGATATTCGACCCACTTACACCACCAGCATCAGGATGCAATTTATCAGGTTACATTGACACATCCTGATGACGATACTCAACTTTATACACACGACGAATATTCCACCAAATATTCCTTCCGTCGGTGAACAATTCGCACCGATCAACCCGATATCCTGCGCCTATGCCAAATACTTGTCATCAGCAGGATAAACCTTTTATCAGGTGATATTTGCAAATGTCCTGATGACGATGATGTCACATGCACACGATGTCGATGTCACCCGGATGTAAGACTCACTTACATACTCTGCAGCATGATATGAATTGTCGGGTTATATTCTAATATCCTGATGATGATCTATGTGATCATTGGCTACCTGATACTCAAACAAAAGATGATCCTCCTCCTTTCTTTAGCAAAGGTGACTTTGACTCACCGTTGACCCGTTTACTTGTACCTTCACCTGCATGCATGCTCCAGCATACAACAATGATATGCGGATGATGGATACACACAAAATGATGACCCTGACAATGATATACACAAGAAATATACATCCAACCTATATCATCCTGATGCACTCAAAACATGCATTCTCCCTAAGTTTCAAGACCCGATCCGGATAGCGATATGTGCACAGATGCAGGTGCGATTTACACAGTCTGTAGTGTCGCATGCAGATGCTATATATCCGTCAAATGCATAAAATTCCCAGAGCTTCACAACTTCACAAAGAAAACATGACGATCGGGTCGAATCATCACATGAGCGATTCACACTTAGAAATTTATCCTCCTAACCCTAGCACATGAGGATGCTAGGATAACTCACAACATGCTACAAACTGATCCCACAAACATGAAATGCATAAATAGAAAAATAAAGATGCAAACTAAACTAATGTACATGTCCTTTCCACTGATTCAGAGAATCAACCAGTGGAAGGGTTGAATGAATCCATTCACCTGTAACCAAAAATAATCAATATACAGATAGCTTGTGAACTAGACAAATGAAATCAATGGGATCCTCTTATTTTCAATAACAGAGATGCATACAAGTTTCACAGTCTCATTGTATCACAAGTGTCTCTGATTCTGCAATGCTAAAACCTCACCAAACTATCAATTCTCCACTGTCTAGTCTACTCTGTCTAAAACCAACTAATCTAGGGCATAAATAGTAATCCTTCGCAAGTACTACCAACTCGATTCCCAGCGGCTGGGAGCTTCCAAGTGGCTGGGAGGAGACAGCTAAGACAGCTGGCATAACAAACTCCTAAGTACCTGCACATTCTCCTAGGTTGATCTAATACATACGCATTGGTCCAATGGACCTTATTACATCATGAAGTCAAACATACTAAAAATAGACTTATGTCCTGACATGCTAAAAATAGACATATGTCCTATTTTGTAGGGGTGCTCCTGCACCATCATTGATGTCAACAGTGGTATGGAGTGCTGCAGTATGGAAATATATAAAGGATGTCAGAGGGAGAATGCAGTACTATAGTGATCAGAAGCATTGTGAGGAAGATCAAGAAAGAAGGCAGAAGGAGATGGATCGGTATCATCTGTACACAGTCACACCTTATTTGTTGAAATTAATGTGTATGTTCATATTTTAGTTATGTTGTGAAAATGATTGTGTTTGAAATGATTGATGAGTAAAGTTGGATTTCTGTTATATGATGATAATATGAACTCATAATGGTTGCCACTAGGTAAAGAAAGTTATGAAAGTTTGAAGGAAATTTGCCTAAGTAAAGTTCTAGTCAGTAAAGGGGTCACATGCCTAGATAAATGCACTGCATGTCTCTGTTGTTGAAGATATTGCCTTGTAGATTGGAATATAAGTAGAAACAGGTGCAAAGAATGTATATTCCAAGTTTTAGAGCATGAAAGTCACTACAAATTGTTTTGAGTCAGAAGAGTGAAGGCAACTATCAAAATAGTGTAAGTTCAGTTATAGGGAGACAAGAAAATGCTCCACATTTCTCCATAGATGAAGATATAATGATGCAGTTTGGAGAATAGGTAGATATGTGTAGCAAGTATGCATGGTTCAAATCCCAAGTAATAATATGTAATGCAGATGGTTCTCTGGAGTCAGATGTGTGAATATATGTTTTGATCAACGAAAGTAATCAGAAGGAGATAGTTGAAGACACCGCAGCTCACTACACTTTGATAGTTGGCCTTGCTGATTAAATGATGAACTCTTATGGCTAGATGGTATTCTCTGTTCAAGTTTCAAATGATTAAGTTCACCGCAAGAATGGTTTCCATTACCGTATCCTAATACTGTGTAAGGATAAGTTGTTGAGGACACTGACATCAGAGATCAAGTGATTGTGCTAGCATGAAGCATCTTGAGATGATAAGATAAGTATACATGAATGTTTTACAAGTCACATAATATTTCAGTAAATGTTCTGCATGATGTAAGTATGTTTCCTCCAGTACCGCCTTAGGTCTGGAGTCAAATGCAAGAAAGGATAAGTGTTGCAGTGCCGACTTGGTGTATAATGGAGTTTTTTTTTCATGTGTATGGAGTGTGCGCCATCCTAGAAGAGTGTGCTAAGGTAAAAGAGGACTTGATTATGTTTTGCTCTTGAACGGTATTGGATTTCTACTTACCACATATATTGTGGAGCTGACTATTATGGCCGCTACATGTTTCATGTTATTTGTTTCATCTTGGTCAACCAAGGAGAAAGATCTTGATGCTTACTGAGAATATAAATGTAAGATCAAATGTGTCAAGAAAAGTGTGAAGTATGTGTTATGTGATAGTGTTGATATTGTGGAAATAAACTTAATATAGAAATAAATCTTATGATGAAATGTGGAAAGCATCAGTTTATGTAATGTGATACTGTTGTCGAGGCAGTTGTTGGTGATTTGATAATGGAGAAGAGATTTAGAAGTTATTTTTTTGTGGCAGAGGTTTGTATTGTGATTATGAAGAAGTGAGAGTGTTGTGCACAGAGGCTGAAGTGATCAGCAGTTAGTATTGTGAGAAGAACATTTGATTCAGATTAGTTTGTTGTGTAAAGATTGAAAGAGTTGTAACTATTCAGGGAGTTGTAGCTTCCTTTGGGTTGTAGTTGATAAATAATATTATAATCTTGTTTTATTTGTGAGGCTGGATTCAGATATTAGATCCAAGCAGGTTACTCATCGTGGTTTTTCCCTTCTAGGGTTTTCCACATAAATTTGTTGTCATAGATGTGTGCTTTTGTGCTCTTGTACTTTTCATGTTTTAAAATGATTTGGTTAGGTTGAATTATGTTGGAAGAAAGGAATTTGAATAAGTGTTGATTCACCCTCCCCCTCTTAGTACTTCTATGTGTTCAACAATTAGTATCAGAACAAGGTTCCTTGAGTACAGCCTAATAGCTGAGGTAGATCTTGGTATGAACACATGGGAATTGAAGTACTATTTAATGGAAAGAATCATCCAAAAGATGATGAAGACATGAATACCTTTAATCGAGAAGATTGCGTGGTTGACTTTGAAGGAGAACTCATTTCTTCTCTAGAAGATCTGAATGCAGCAAGAAATGAAAACGAAGAATATAACATTAAGCTCAAAGAATCAAAAGAAACAATTGTCAAATTGAAAGTTGAGGTTGAAGAAGGTAAGAAGGTTGTAGATTGTTTGAATAACAAGCTTAATGAGAAATCAGTTGAATGCTCCAAACTTGAAGAAGAACTTGTCTTTCTGAGGAAAGAGTTGGAAAATAGCTAAGGATCAAATAGACAAAGGTATAAAACTAAAGAACAACCCCAACATCCTTGATGAAATAATAAGTAATCAAAGACCTTTGAAGAATAAAGGTGGCATTGGATTTGAGAAAGGCCAAAGTTCTAAAATAGACAATCTTGAAGGCATGTTTCAAATAAAATTAGAAGTACCCTACTTTGAAAACCCTGAGGAGACTGAAAATGAGGAGTAGGAGATGGATGATAATGACTTCATATTGGTCAGCAATAAGAAGAAAAATATCAAGAGATCTCCTCCTAGACAAGTTGCTAATCCCAGGTTCAGACATAGAGCTATTAATTGCAGAACCCAGACTAGAAGTAATGATAACATGAGGAAGAATTCATTTGTGCCTAAAAAATATGATGTTGTGATCTCTCACTCTTTCTATGGCTATTGTTATGCATGCAATAAATTTGGCCATAAGGTTGTTGAGTGTAGAACTAAGGTAAGGAAAAATAGTATATCCTTGAATTATAATGTTGTTTGCTATAAGTGCAACAACTTTGGAGATTGTTGTCACATAGATTCACACCTAGTGTTGAAGGCTTTTAGGGCTCCAACAATCTAGTGAAACATTGAGATGATCTCTAGGTGTGGGACCCTGCAGGGAGATCAAATCTCCAAAGAGAGGCTAGTTCCTTTGTTGAATAAGAGATTAAGATATACTAAGACTAAACCTAATCTATCCATCATTTATGAAAAGAGGGAGAGGGATAAGACTGCAATTGAATGGAGGTGATACACCAGGTTTGAATATAAAACTTCCACAGAACTGTATATGCACAAAACAATCAGATATAAATGATAAATTTACACATATCTAGTAGATTCTAATAGAGGTAAAAAGAAAGAAAGGATTGAGAGGAACTAATAATTCATAGACAAACCACTCTTATATTCTTAGATTTGTCAGTCCTAAGTGTAGTTACAACTGAGTTCTAGACAACATATACAAGAAAGATCAGATAGCTTACTATTCTCATTTTTCAAAAAACAAGCAGAGAAACATCCTTCTTGTGCATCATCCTAGATCTACCTTAAGTTGTTAGGATTTCTTCCAAGGAACCCTCTCTTTGATACCAATAGTTGAATGCATAATACAACTGAGAGGGGGGTGAATTAGTTGTATCAAAAACTTTAAACCTTTTCAAGCATAATCACCTTCAATTTTCACTTAAGACCTAATTCTATTATAAAAATTAAACATGAAAACAGATAACAAAAATTTAATCACATCAACACCATGCACAAGAGAACACTAGATTTTTACGTGGAAAACACTAAAAAGGGAAAAACTATGGTGATGAATATCTCACAATGCATAGTAGTATCAATATCAGATTACAAAGAGGCTCTCTACCAAAGGACTCACTACCCAAGGACACGCTATCCAAAGAAATTATCACTGCAATAGGCTCACTGTCATGAATTGATATAATAGAATCTACCACATGCTTGAATTTAGTTCCATTGAAGCGTAGTATATCTCCTTTCACAACATTACAACACACACATCCTCATCTTCAGATCCTCACACATTTAAATGAATTCTTTACACTTACTTATATCAGTCATCAACCTTGGAACATACATCAAGGTCAACACCACACTCTACAACATTTGAAAAAACTTTCAAGGTCAGCAACCATACATAATTCAATTTAGGTATGGACCTAAAAATTCTTTTGAATCAAATGAATGAAGGTAGAACACTTCACATCTTAGATCAGACCCAAATACATCTTCACATGCTTTAACACACTTTTACAATCCACAAAATGCATCTGCAAAGAGTGTTAGCACCCAAGTTGGCCAAACTTGTGGAAAAACCAAGAATACATAGGCACACACTTCCAAGAACTCAATCATAGATTGCAGATCAAGAACAAGCCTTTAACACAATTTGGAGACATCCACAAACAAAATAAAATCACCTGGGAGCCAATAAATCCAACTACAACAAGTTTCACTTGAAGACAACAAAACTAACTTGAAGACAACTTGCAATCAACACTGCTAAGCTCTGCTACTCAATAACTTGCTTTCCAGAGCACCAAATAATAAATCCTTTTTAATGAAGATAGATAAGGACCTTATAAACATATCTCCAAAACTACAACACCTGAAACCAATCTACAGAGAAATGCAGAGCAAAATACTTTCTCCTAGACACCTCTGCACAACTCAGAAACTCTGTCAATTATAGTCTTCAAACTTGTGAACATAACATCTACTGAATAGTGATCCAAAACACCAAACTCTCAATTTAGCATCTTCAAACACTTCTTTGAAACATATCAAAAACTCACACTCCAATCTTCAACATAGAATAAATGTGGAGCAAAAACTCAAACAGTATCCTACAAGCCAAAATACTTTGCAACACACTATTTCCTTTGGAGATCAAATTTTTTCAAAAGCACTTGGAAACTCAACAACAAGAGTACTATACCAACATCATCACTTATATAATGGATTTAAATCACTTTAACATGAAAACTCAATCAAGCAACAATCCGCAATATCAGAAGACACAGTTGACACCAATGACAACACAAGCATGTTGACATCAATGACAACACCGGTTAGCACATACTTGCAACACCAATCACATTTTTGTTCTTTGGTCTTGGGACAAGTTCCCAAGTCCAATTCTTCTCAATCTACATTAGTTCTTCTTCCATAGCCTTGATCCAATACTCATCCTTACGTGCCTTAACCACTATTTTAGGTTTAACTTTAGAAAGTAAACATAGATTTACCTGTTCTTCAGTGTCACATCCCTCTTTTTGAAAACAAATATGCTATTTACTTTCTTGCAAATTTTAGTAATTTAATATGTTGTGAATGACATGGAAATTGACGATTTATCTTACAAAGTTGTTATATTGAATTGTGGAATCTAATGATTACGATCAAGGTGATATTGTAGACTAAATGTCTTTATAATAAATGCAATGATGTTTGGATATATTATGTTTTGATTTGAACATAGGTGCTTTGACCACAAAATGGTATGTGAGTCTGTCGATGCAGGAACAGGTGGACCGTGTTCGACGGGAAGAGAAAGTACCTTCGAGAGAGAGTATAGACTCTAGAAATTAACCATGGGCGTTTGTTACTGAGGTCGCCAAACAGGTAAATAAGCCTTGGAACCAACCAGTTAGTCTTGTTTGTCGGTTGGGTTAGTTAACTAGATGTCGACGTCATGTAGAATCTTGGAGTCGTCGATGTCGTTGTAAGTCCATCATAGCAAGTCGACTTATTTAGACGTTTAATATTTTCATTTATAAGTGTTTATTGAACCATCTTGTAGCGAAATTGTAAATCTTGTCTCGTAGTCAAAAGATGCGAGAAGTCAGCTTTGTGCATTTATCGTCGTAAGAACTCGTTCGCGTTATGACCAATCCATTGTGATTGTCGTAAAACGCGTCGAACTTGTATTGTGAAGTTATTCTATTCTTGTAGATTGACGAATGTCGATTTGTAGCCTTAGCGTGAAATAATTTATTTGGTCGTCATTCTTCTGTCTTTGACCGCGAGTAGTTGTCAATCTAACTTTGAGCTTTTTTTAGTAAGTTGGTCTTTGCCTCTTGTTCCTTTTCGACCAAAACGATGCTTTAGACATTTCCTAGACCACCGCCAAGCTGAGCTTAACTCCACAATACATCTTATGGTGGCTTTTGGATTGAATTAGATAACTTGGTATTCGAGTGAAGGTGGAGTTGTTTTGTCTTCTAGTAAGCCACATCGCCATAAGAACCACCACCTTTTGATTAGTCGTGATAAATGGGAAGTCGGGTTTAAAATCAATTATGTCGATCCATATGGTTAAGATTATGTCAACCGAGAACTCTTTGGAGAGATTCCTTTTACCAAAATGTGAGAGGAAGGCAGTTTGCTTTTGGTGAAGGAGCGTAACCGATATTAAATGTGATACTCCATTATCTAAAAAGAGGAGGGTTTTCGGTGGCTGTTGTGCGAAAGGAGATGGAACTGCAGAGTTTAGGGAGAAGTCGAGGTAGTTTTGGAAGTGAGGAGATTATGGAAGGCAGTTGAAAGTTGTTTTAACTTCCTTCGTGGGCAGTAGGAGTGAAGGGAAAAATGTGGAACGAGAGTTTAGTGAGAAGATTCCCTTCGCAAGGTGTAAGAGGAAGGATGTAGCCGTCGCTGAGGGAGAAATGGCAGAAAAGAACTGCGAAGAAAGAGGAAGGAGCCGTCGTTGAGGAGATACCAACGGATAGGGAGAAGCTGCGGGAAGAAAGATTAAACACGGCGGTTATTGTTGTTAGAGACCATCATCGGAGAGGGGAGAGAGAAGTTAGAGGAGTTAGTGGTCGTGGTTGTGAGAAAGGGAGTCGGCAGTAAAAGGGGAGAGAAGGCCATTACCGCGGGATAGGAGGTGGCGTTTAGCAGGAGTAAAACGGGGAGTGGACAGTGAGAAAGAACAGAGAGAGAGACGGAAAATAGAGCCCCGGGCACTATAAAGAAAGAAAAGAAAACGATAGTGAAAGAGCATGTGGGGAGAGTCGAGTAGTGGGAAGAGAGTTTTGATTAGTGTGGACTGTCATTATTTTGGAAGGAGTTTAGAGAGATAGCTTCGAAGAAAAGCAGAGGAGAAGTGGAATTGCCACAGCAACATCCGTTTTTATCATCAGGTTTATTTCCTTCAATACTTTTCTCAGTTTAGATATGTCAGTAAGGCTCACTTTGCAAAAGATCAATACGTTTAAAACGAAAAGAAATGTATGACAATGTAAATCTAGTATTATATCTGTATGCGGTCAATCCACATAATAGTATCATTGCTGTGTTTGAGATTTGAAGACTCAGAATAAGAAGTATTGCTGTCTCATCACTGTGTTTGTAATTTATAAACTCAGAAAAAGTAGTATGCTGTTTTCTTGAATTCGTAAACTCAGAAATTGTAGCATTGTTTGCCATAAATTAAGCGGTGTAATAAAGGAACGCAGTTCTCTAACACATATCCATTTAGGAACGAACTTATTGTGATGCAAGATGCAATATACCTTCCTTGAACGATAACTCCACAGCGAGTAAACATGTTGCTCCACGTGCATGTTGTGTAGGAGTCAAAAACCACAGTTCTAAGCACGTCTTGACGTAAAATTAGAGTGTTTAATAGCCAGATAATGCAGCTGTGAACAGCTGATGTCTTAACCATCATACATCTTTAACTAAAGGTCGACCATGCGTTGGTCATCTTTAATGACATAATAAAGATTCCATAATCATTTATATTTTATTTATGACTTTTATCTTGATTGAACCATGTGAAACTAATGACATGGAAAGAGGAGTAGGAGGATAAAGTTTGGTAATGATTAGGAAACCGTCATGTTCTGAAATGAACAATTTGAATTGAAAACCCGCATGTGAGTTGAAATTATGTTGCATGCGACGGTGCTAGAATCGTTTTATCTTGTAGACCATATGACTCTAGAACCCTCGAATTTTGGAATAATGGGAAATGGCTTTAAATATTTTGAGTATGTTGTGTAAACATGGGAAGCAAGTAAACAAATAGGAAACCACTTAGGAGTGGGCGCTTTAAGAAATGTTATTACATGAAAATGGATTATGAAACTCTAAACTCGAGATAAGAGTAAAGTTGCGCCATGCGCTATTGTAGGAGGATATCCTAAACCCTTGAGGTCATCAAGGTCATCAAATAGTTAAAAATAACACAAATAGGAAACTGTAGGATTTCGACCAGTTCAAGTCGAGTAGGGTGGGTGAACCAAGTTCATGCTTTCTTAGAACGCTAATTAAAAAAAAAAACAAATCCTTTGGCCAAGGTGATGTACTATCCTCAAGTGCATCGAACGTTCACCGTAACTGGATGGCATTTCTTGTGGAGTGTCGGGCATGACTAGAGGGTATCTAGGGATCTGTACGATAACAAGACACGTAGGTTACAACACCAGAGCTCAGATGGCAAACACCGATGGTTATCCTAAGTCTATCCTCTTTAGTAGGGTAGGGCCACTTCCGGTTAGGAAGGAGTGCGGGAGACCGACGGTCTGTGGTTGGAGGTTAAGCTCCTTGAAGATACTTTCTCTTCCAAATATCGAGGAATGCCGAGTCTTGAATGAGATGGATCGACAATCGGGATGCATGTTAATGGTATGTTTCCAATTTATGTTGTTTCAAGAAAATTTCATTTGTTAGAAAACAAAATGTTTAAAGTATATCATTTCTTTCAGCTTTATGATATTGAGATCATGCATTTGATTAAATGGAAAATGTTGTATTGGTTTATAGATGAGTAACTTTTGCATGTGATTGCCTAGTAAATAAAAAAAAAAAATTTACCGTTGTGAAAACTTAGTTACTTCTTGTTTTTCCTTGGTGGATGTTACATATGGTATCAGAGCTAACCAGGTTCAGCACTAGGGCTGATGAGTCCACTAACCTGATTAGGAAATCATCATTATGCGGGTAGCTAATGATTTGGTTTATTGTGCCAGGATGGTATACACCAAGAAAACCGCAAGAAAATCTTTCGCGGGTTAGAAGCGTTATCTGCAAGCTAAGCAGAAACGACTTGCGATGATCAAGACCATAGAGAAAACCAATGACGAAAATGACCTATGGCTTGACGATGTGGAAACCTTAGCCAATGCTATGTCATGACTTAAGCGAGTGAGGAGAGAACTTCTTGAGGGAACAGTGATGGCGGTTCGAACCATGATCAACCGCTGCTCTTGGATTGTAACTGATAGTGTACCTGTTAGTGTACCTAGTACTATACCCATGATCACTAGAGATCCACGTGTAGTACCTAGACCTGAGATTATTGAGTTATCTTCTGATAGTGAGTCTGAGGGGTATACACCTCATGATTATGTGTCAGACAATGAATCCGAAGGTTACACTCCACTAGATAACACTATGTAGAAACATGAGACTTGTCTATCTCTAATGATGTTGAAACAATTTTGCAAAGTGAATTAAGACAAAATTTTGGTTTGAGAACAATTATGATTATGATCAAATGATGTGTTCTTTTGATGTTGTTTAATTTAATAAGCGCAAAACTGATTAGTATATGTTTAATCAGGTGTGAAATTAAACTAGCATGGACCAATCAAGGTTTAACGAGGGGGAGGATCGGGAAGGTCATAACTCTCAGGAAAACTCCACTGACAAGTTGGATAGGATCCTCAACATGCTCACGGAAACCAAGGAAAGATTGAACAAACTGGAAAGGAAAATAGATGAAACTGGCAATACAGAGGGTGAAAACGAGAACTCTCATTACACAAGCAAGAGTAAACATTGGGATGATGGCATGACGAGTGAGCGTCCTGACAACAGTGAAGCCTAGAGGAGAACCAAGGATAAACTTGCCTTAGAGTTATCTAAGGATATGAAGAAGGTTAACCCTCCAAAGTTCGACGGAATGAAAACTAGAGATGCAGCTGAAGCATGGTTGACGGAGATGGAGAAATATTCTGAGATCAGGAACTACTCTAAGGTTACTGAAGTATGTTCCCCAATACCAAAAGGATGAAAGGTTTCGAATCAGAAAGTTCATCATAGGACTCAATCCTCAGATCGGTGGTGAGGTGGAGGTGCATGGTCCAAGCACAATGGATCAAGTTTATGAAAAGGCAATAAAACAGGAGCAGAAGATTAAATCTATCTCTGCTTACCGTGACAAGAAACGCAAGAAGTTTGACAAGAACTACAATGATCAGTCTTTTAATAGGAAAAATGATAAGGGATATGGAAACAGGAGGTTTGATAGGGGAAATTGAAAGAATCAAGGAGGATTTGGTAATGAGCGCAGAGGTGAAGATTTTAAGAGAAATACAAATTTTAAGAAGAATGGTGATTCTGCAAGTAGGCCATCTGAGAAGTGAGGACCTATAGGGGGATGCTTTTCTTGTGGAGGAGATCATTACGCTGACCATTGCCCCAACAAGAAGCCGAATGGGAGGCCTAGGAACACGGAGCTTGCTTCACAATAGGAAGCTTTTCAGCAAAGGATTCATGCCACTCTTGACAATCGGCAAGCGGAGTATCAAATCACTCCTATTGAGATGACAGGTACCTTATTTGGAGTTCCTGTTTCTATTCTATTTGATACTGGTGCAATAGAAAATTTTGTGTCACCTAGAGTCCTAGGTAAATTTTCTAGAAAAGCTGGTTTTATGTCAAAACCTTGGACAGTAGAGTATGTAAATAATTCAAAGGCTCAGGTAGAGCAATGTTTGTTCGAAGCTAGGATTGATGTTTCTAACTTCGCCACTGAGGCAAACTTATATGTAGCACCTTTAGGGTCCTACGATGTCATCCTAGGAATGAGCTGGTTGTGGAAACATCGAGCCAAAGTAGATTGCTATCATAAAACCATTGAGTGTTTGGATCAGACGGGCAAAATAGTGAATCTCCAAGGAATTCAAAGGGAAATAAATGTTAGATCCATTTCTTCTAAAGAACTAAAGCAGGCTAGGTGAAAGGGATGCCAACTCTTTGCAGTCAAGATGGACCTAGTAGAGGAAACCTCAGAGAAGCAATCTTTTGAGGAAAGATATCTATTTTTGTGCAACTTCAGGGATGTATTTCCTGAGGAGTTACCAGGCTTACCTCCGAAGAGAACATTTGACTTTGGCATAGACATTAAACCAGGATCGGAGCCAATCTCAAAAGCTCCGTATCGTATGACTACCACAGAACTTATGGAATTAAAAGCTTAGTTGCAAGAGCTTTTGTCTAAGAATTTGATTAGGCCAAGTGTATCACCATGGGGAGCCCCGGTTATCTTTGTCAAAAAGAAAGATGGAACTTTAAGGCTGTGCATAGATTATAGGATGCTTAACAAGGCAACCATAAAGAACAAGTATCCCTTGCCACGGATTGATGATCTATTTGACCAAATGCGTGGCACATCGGTCTTTTCCAAGATAGATCTAAGATCTGGATATCATCAGTTAAGGTTGAAAGACGAAGACATTCCTAAGATAGCTTTTAGAATGAGGTATGGTCATTATGAGTTTACGGTGCTATCGTTTGGATTGACCAACGCACCTGCTGCATTCATGAATCTCATGAATAGTGTATTCAGAGATTGTCTTGATAAGTTTGTACTAGTCTTCATCGATGATATTCTGATCTATTCCAAGGATGAAGAGGAGCATGCACGACATCTTCAAATAGTCTTACAACGGTTAAGAGAACATAAATTGTATGTGAAACTCTCCAAGTACACTTTCTTTTAGAAAGAAGTACAGTACTTAGGGCACATAATATCAGTCGATGGGATATCAATTGATCCGGCCAAAATAAAAGCTATTATGGAATGGCCTGAACCTACCAATGTGTCAGAGGTACGAAGTTTCATGGGATTAGTAGGGTATTACAGGAAATTTGTGTTGAATTTCTCAAGCATAGCTAGCCCCATTACCTCTTTGCAAAGAAAAGGAAAAAAGTTTGTGTGGATGGATGTATGTCAAAAGGCTTTTGATTTGTTAAAAGAAAAATTAACAACCGCTCCAATTCTGAAAGTTCCTAATCTAGAGGGAGAGTTTGAGGTTATCACTGATGCCTCGGGGGAAGGATTGGGAGGTGTGCTTATGCAAGATGTAGGGTAGTAGCCTATGAGTCTAGGAAGCTGAAAAATTATGAGTAGAACTACGCTCCTCATGACCTAGAGATGGCAGCAGTGGTTCACGCCCTTCAGCTGTGGCGACATTATTTGTTGGGAAGGACTTTTATTTTAAAATCAGATCACCAAAGCCTTCGCTACATATTCACACAACCTAATCTCAATGCAAGGCAAAGGAGATGGTTGGAACTAATAGCCGACTATGACTTTGAAATTTCTTATATCAAGGGCAAGGAAAACTGAGTAGCGGATGCCTTAAGCAGAAGAAGGCATATAGCCTCTATAATTTCCATACATGCTAACTTTAAAGACTTAGTATTGCAAAACTTATCTGGGGATGAGTATTATGAACAAGTGAAATAGGAACTGTACTCAAACCCTAAGGACCCAAGATATGACGGATTCAGTTTTGAATCCAATGGATTGATGAGATTCAAGGGAAGAATATATGTTCCTGATTCAGTTGAACTTAGAAACCTTGTGTGGAAGGAAGTTCACTGTGCTCCTTACTCTGGACACCCTAGTGTAACTAAACTGTTAGCGGATGTAAAGCCGCTATATTTCTGGAAGGGAATGAAAAGTGATGCTGCAAAGTTTGTAGCTAGTTGTTTGGAAGGTCAGAGAGTTAAGGCAGAACACCAACATCCTGCTGGGTTGTTGTACCCACATGATATTCCGGAATGGAAATGGCAAGTTATTAGTATGGATTTTGTCCAAGGGCTACCTATGTCTAAAAATAGGCATGATGCAATATTGGTTGTTGTGGATAAACTAACCAAGGTTGCACATTTCATACCGGGAAATTTGATAGATGGAGCACATATTTTGGCTTGCAAATTTGTGCAAGAAATTTTCAAATTGCATGGGGTGCCTGAAAAGATAATATCTGATAGAGATGCACGGATAACATCACGGTTTTGGCAAACCTTATTTTCTGCATTAGGGACTAAACTAAATGTAAGTACTACTTATCACCCCGAAACTGATGGACAGACAGAAAGAGTGAATTAGGTTTTAGAAGACCTTTTGAGAATGTATTGCATGGATCAGCAATACAGATGGGAGGAATATCTACCTCTTGTCGAATTTGCCTATAACAATTCCTATCATTCTGCCATTAAGATGGCGCCATTTGAAGCATTATATGGAAGGAAATGCAGAACTCCTATAAGCTAGGATAAGCTGGAAGATAGGATAAGCATTGGACCTGAAATGCTTGCTGATATGGAAGAAAAAGCTAAAGTGATTAGGAAGAGGTTGGCAGAAGCCAATGATAGGCAAAAGAGTTATGCAGATCGCAAGCGAGTGCCTAGACACTTCTCTGTTGGCGAGAAGGTGCTTTTGTGAGTGAAACCCCAAAAGAGTTCTATAAAGTTTGGTAAATCTTTGAAATTGGCTCCTCGTTATGTCAGACCTTTCGAAGTTCTTGAAATTATCAATCCGGTTGCCTACAAAGTTGCTCTACCTCCAGCCTTGTCTAAGATGCATAATGTTTCTCATGTTTCGTATTTAAAGAAATATTGTGTAGGTAATAACCATATCCTAAACTGGAATTCCTTACAGATGCAAGAACCCGGGGTGGTTGTGATCGAGCCACTCAAGGTGCTCGAAATGCGTAAACTGCGTTTACGTAATCGAGAAGTTTTGCAATGCAAAATACAGTGGGACCAATATGGCGAGGATAGCGCCACTTGGGAAGATTACAAAGATATTTACCAAAGATTTCCAAAACTATTTAAAGACATTAATAATGCATTATAGAAAGTTTGTTTTAAGTTTAAGTTTTTGCTTGATAAACTTAATCATTGGGGACGATGATTTTTAAAGGGGAAGGATATGTCACATCCCTCTTTTTGAAAACAAATATGCTATTTACTTTCTTGCAAATTTTAGTAATTTAATATGTTGTGAATGACATGGAAATTGATGATTTATCTTACAAAGTTGTTATATTGAATTGTGGAATCTAATGATTACGATCAAGGTGATATTGTAGACTAAATGTCTTTGTAATAAATGCAATGATGTTTGGATATATTATGTTTTGATTTGAACATAGGTGCTTTGACCACAAAATGGTATGTGAGTCTGTCGATGCAGGAACAGGTGGACCGTGTTCGACGGGAAGAGAAAGTACCTTCGAGAGAGAGTATAGACTCTGGAAATTAACCATGGGCGTTTGTTACTGAGGTCGCCAAATAGGTAGATAAACCTTGGAACCAACCAGTTAGTCTTGTTTGTCGGTTGGGTTAGTTAACTAGATGTCGACGTCATGTAGAATCTTGGAGTCGTCGATGTCATTGTAAGTCCATCATAGCAAGTCAACTTATTTAGACGTTTAATATTTTTGTTTATAAGTGTTTATTGAACCATCTTGTAGCGAAATTGTAAATCTTGTCTCGTAGTCAAAAGACGCGAGAAGTCGGCTTTGTGCGTTTATTGTCGTAAGAACTCATTCGCGTTACGACCAATCTATCGTGATTATCGTAAAACGTGTCAAACTTGTATTGTGAAGTTATTCTATTCTTGTAGATCAACGAATGTTGATTTGTAGCCTTAGCGTGAAATAATTTATTTGGTCATCGTTCTTCTGTCTTTGACCGCGAGTAGTTGTCAATCTAACTTTGAGCTTTTTTTAGTAAGTTGGTCTTTGCCTCTTGTTCCTTTTCGACCAAAATGATGCTTTAGACATTTCCTAGACCACCGCCAAGCCGAGCTTAACTCCACAATACATCTTATGGTGGCTTTTGGATTGAATTAGATAACTTGGTATTCGAGTGAAGGCGGAGTTGTTTTGTCTTCTAGTAACCACGTCACCATAAGAACCACCACCTTTTGATTAGTCATGATAAATGGGAAGTCAGGTTTAAAATCAATTATGTCGATCCATATGGTTAAGATTATGTCAACCGAGAACTCTTTGGAGAGATTCCTTTTACCAAAACGTGAGAGGAAGGCAGTTTGCTTTTGGTGAAGGAGCGTAACCGATATTAAATGTGATACTCCATTATCTAAAAAGAGGAGGGTTTTCGGTGGCTGTTGTGCAAAAGGAGATGGAACTGCAAAGTTTAGGGAGAAGTTGAGGTAGTTTTGGAAGTGAGGAGATTATGGAAGGCAGTTGAAAGTTGTTTTAACTTCCTTCATGGGCAGTAGGAGTGAAGGGAAAAATGTGGAACGAGAGTTTAGTGAGAAGATTCCCTTCGCAAGGTGTAAGAGGAAGGATGTAGCTGTCGCTGAGGGAGAAATGGCAGAAAAGAACTGCGAAGAAAGAGGAAGGAGCCGTCGTTGAGGAGATACCAACGGATAGGGAGAAGCTGCGGGAAGAAAGATTAAACACGGCGGTTATTGTTGTTAGAGACCATCACCGGAGAGGGGAGAGAGAAGTTAGAGGAGTTAGTGGTCGTGGTTGTGAGAAAGGGAGTCAGCAGTAAAAGGGGAAAGAAGGCCATTACCGCGGGATAGGAGGTGGCATTTAGCAGGAGTAAAATGGGGAGTGGACAGTGAGAAAGAACGGAGAGAGAGAGAGATGGAAAATAGAGCCCCGGGCGCTGTAAAGAAAGAAAAGAAAACGACAGTGAAAGAGCATGCGGGGAGAGTCGAGTAGTGGGAAGAGAGTTTTGATTAGTGTGGACTGTCATTATTTCGGAAGGAGTTCAGAGAGATAGCTTTGAAGAAAAGCAGAGGAGAAGTGGAATTGCCACAGCAACCTCTGTTTTTATCATCAGGTTTATTTCCTTCAATACTTTTCTCAGTTTAGATATGTCAGTAAGGCTCACTTTGCAAAAGATCAATACATTTAAAACTAAAAGAAATGTATGAAAACATCAATCTAGTATGATATCTATATGCGGTCAATCCACGTAATAGTATCATTGCTGTGTTTGAGATTTGAAGACTCAGAATAAGAAGTATTGCTGTCTCATCACTGTGTTTGTAATTTAAAAACTTAGAAAAAGTAGTATGCTGTTTTCTTGAATTCATAAACTCAGAAATTGTAGCATTGTTTGCCATAAATTAAGCAGTGTAATAAAGGAACGCAGTTCTCTAACGCATATCCATTTAGGAACGAACTTATTTTGATGCAAGATGCAATATACCTTCCTTGAACGATAACTCCACAGCGAGTAAACATGTTGCTCCGCGTGCATGTTGCGTAGGAGTCAAAAACCATAGTTCTAAGCACGTCTTGATGTAAAATTAGAGTGTTTAATAGCCGGATAATGTAGCTGTGAACAACTGATGTCTTAACCATCATACATCTTTAACTAAAGGTCGACCATGCGTTGGTCATCTTTAATGACATAATAAAGATTCCATAATCATTTATATTTTATTTATGACTTTTATCTTGATTGAACCATGTGAAACTAATGACATGGAAAGAGGAGTAGGAGGATAAAGTTTGGTAATGATTAGGAAACTGTCATGTTCTGAAATGAACAATTTGAATTGAAAACCTGCATGTGAGTTGAAATTACGTTGCATGCGACGGTGCTAGAATCGTTTTATCTTGTAGACCATATGAGTCTAGAACCCTCGAATTTTGGAATAATGGGAAATGGCTTTAAATATTTTGAGTATGTTGTGTAAACATGGGAAGCAAGTAAACAAATAGGAAACCACTTAGGAGTGGGCGCTTTAAGAAATGTTATTACATGAAAATGGATTATGAAACTCTGAACTCGAGATAAGAGTAAAGTTGTGCCATGCGCTATTGTAGGAGGATATCCTAAACCCTTGAGGTCATCAAGGTCATCAAATAGTTAAAAATAACACAAATAGGAAACTGTAGGATTTCAACTAGTTCAAGTCGAGTAGGGTGGGTGAACTAAGTTCATGCGTTCTTAGAACGCTAATTAAAAAAAAAAAAATCCTTTGGCCAAGGTGATGTACTATCCTCAAGTGCATCGAACGTTCACCGTAACTGGATGGCATTTCTTATGGAGTGTCGTGCATGACTAGAGGGTATCTAGGGATCTGCACGATAACAAGACACGTAGGTTACAACACCAGAGCTCAGATGGCAAATGTCGATGGTTATCCTAAGTCTATCCTCTTGAGTAGGGTAGGGCCACTTCCGGTTAGGAAGGAGTGCGGGAGACCGACGGTCTGTGGTTGGAGGTTAAGCTCCTTGAAGATACTTTCTCTTCCAAATACCGAGGAATGCCGAGTCTTGAATGAGATGGATCGACAATCGGGATGCATGTTAATGGTATGTTTCCAATTTATGTTGTTTCAAGAAAATTTCATTTGTTAGAAAACAAAATGTTTAAAGTATATCATTTCTTTCAGCTTTATGATATTGAGATCATGCATTTGATTAAATGGAAATTGTTGTACTGGTTTATAGATGAGTAACTTTTGCATGTGATTGCCTAGTAAATAAAAAAAAAAAAATTTACTGTTGTGAAAACTTAGTTACTTCTTGTTTTTCCTTGGTGGATGTTACATTCAATAGCTCTACTTCTTGTCAATATACCTTTTCTCTTATCACCAATGATTTGGTCTTTAGTGTGATGCCTTTGCACATATTTAGGAGTTTTAGGGATTAGTTTTGGAGCTTCTAGTTCTTCAACTTGTACTTCTTTTTCTTTAGTTTATTCTTCTTCTCCGCAAGAAGACTCATCTGATTCATATTCATTAACCTCTAAAATCTTCTATATATCTTCATCAACCTTGACATTCGCACTCTCAGCAATCTTTCTTAGCCTCTTGTTGTAGCACCTGTAAGATTTACAGAGCTCATAGGGAGTCTTTATGTCATTTGCCTTTACTTGTACTCTGTTTTGTATGTAGACAATAGTATGAATTGCTTCTCTCCAATAAACTTCCAGTAAGTTTTCTTCTTTGATCATTGTCCTTATAGCTTCTTGAACAGTTTGTAGACACCCAAAATTGACCTAATTATCATTAGTATAAAATATTGCATTATCTATCATCTACATTGTCTAACACACTTGAGCAATTTCTCTATTCATCAAAATCACCTATTTCTTCGATTAATTAAATAAATTTATATTTATTTAATTAATTCATTATCTATTTCCTCTAATCTATAATTAAATAATCTTTAATTATTTTATTATCTCTATTTCTATCTATTTTAATTAAATAAATTTTATTTATTTAATTAAATTTGCTTCATAATCCTACTTTCCAATTAATTAAATAATTTTTATTTATTTAATTAATTTCTCTTATCATTTATCTTCATCTCATCACAAGCCAACATGTGTACCTCTTTTATTTGAAACATGTGTGGTACTACATCTTTTATTTAATATTTTTCACATGTAGTACTTTTTATGTACACAATCACACGAGCTTTTTCTTCCCTCCACTTGTCATCTAGACATTCACCTATGATTATCAATTCATCTCAGCCATTCACATAGCCACCAAATCTCCACCATTGATTGATTTTAGTTGAGGTCTATATAAACACCCTCTCCTTTCATACTTCATCTATCCATAATTTTCATACAACATCTGCATTATCATCTTGAGCATATTGAGCACTTTAGCATCCATCTAGCATATCATCATTATCATCCATCTATCATGACAGCTTTGATCTTTATAATTGTTCATTGTTGAGAAGCAATCCACATCATAAACAAGGAATCATACAATCTAGGTGATCTTGTTCTTGAATTGCATGTTTTTGGTTTCACTTGGATTAGATTCTTTGTTGATGGTAGGATTAGGTTTTCATTGGCATGCTTGATCTTATTAACCTAATTTTTACCTATCACATTTTAGCACACCTGGTGAGACCCGTGTCCTTGATTAACTTTGCTATTTGAAGTTGTTTTTGTGAAGTTTAGATTTTCAGAGCACTTACATTAAATTGCAGTCATTTTAAGCGAAAACCAATCACCTACAGAACTTCCACATCACTTTTAAGCTAAAATCCACCACTTTCAACATTTTCTAGGTCACTTTTGAATCAATAGTGGTCGCTTCTAGCCAAATTTGCATCACTTTTAATTAGAAATTGATCGCTTCCGATTGTCTGGGTCGCTTCCGACTATCTGGGTCGCTTCCTATAATTTGGGGTTTTTGTTAACATCTAACTTTTTGTAGGGGTTTTGCTGGATTTTCATCCAATCAATCATGGGTTTAATCTCTATTTTGGAGGATCCTAATCATCATTTCATCACTTTTCAATCAATTTGATTAGGGTTTTCATTTTACTTGAGCTAACACCTTTGATTTTGTAAGATCTCATCAATTTATCATTCTAGGGCTTCCAATTGATCAATCTGTGGTTTCAGGGTATCCATCTGATCATATTTCATCCACTGGATTTGCCATTTTAGGGTTTGCAATCTCTAATAGTCATTTTTTTCATAATCCTAACCTAGTTTTATAGAAACACAAAAAATTTACACATCTGGCAGAAACAAGTCACTTTTGAGTATTGACAGTTCGCATCTGGGTTTTCTGTGTCATTTCTGAGCTGTAACAGTTCACTTTGGTAGAATTCAGATCACTTTTGAGCAACAATTGGTCACTTCTAGTAACTGTGTGTCACTTTTAGTTCTGTGATTCATGGTTGGGTTTTCTTGTTACTAATTATCTATTTGTGTAGCATCTTATCGATTTTCTAAGAAAAGGAGGTTGTGAAACTACTAACATATCTATTGCAGCTTCAATCGGTCCAAGACATTTCATTTTTGTCACTAATCTAGGAACATTTGGCCTTGGTGCTTAAAAAGAATCATTGTTTGCTCCGTGCTTGTTTTATCTTTCTTGATTCCTTGTTGTGCATGTGTATAACCCAAATTTAATAGCAAAAGTATCCTCTCCCCTTGCCTATCAAATGGATCTTGGGTGCATGAGAACTTGTTATTATCTTTAGAGGGCCTGCCTTCTCGGTGTGAGAAGGGGTACGACCCAAGCGGTAACAAGCTAAAGCCAAGTCCTTTCAAGCTGCTATATAAGAAAAGTGTTTGTGTCGAAAGCCACAAATAATGGGTGCCGCTATGTTACATCGACGAATGTTTCCCCCAAACCCCTTAGAGCATAACCTCTTTGGGCTGGGAAGCCTCCATTAATGGAGCAAATTGCCGCATGTGTAGCCACCTAAATGGATACCCTTACTAGCAACCTTGTGTAGTAGCCAAAATCCCTCTATTTTTTGATGCAAAAGGTGGGACCTTTGAAGTTGCCCTGATTCTGATGGTTCTTAGTAGAGATAGCAGGGACAATCCTAAGGTTTAGTGGGGGGACGAGCCTTGGGAAACCCAAAACTTGGTATGTGTGAGAAGTGAGTACCGTGGAGGGGAGCCGGTGCTACCAAGATCCTAAAGCTATCCACTTTGAATAGGCATGGCAAGGGGACTCAACAAATACAGTCCTTTCCTAGCCTAGGTTGTACAATTTTGCAAATGTTGTGAGTGTGAGTGACTGAAATCACTATTTTCTTATCAAAAACATCATTCAAACACATCCTTTGTTAGACACAGATCGGCTCTGAACCATAATTGCTTGCTTTCAGAAATCCAGATCGCTTTTAAACAATAGTTCCTCACCTTTTGGAAAACCAAATCACTTTTAAACAATAGCTACTAGCTTCTGGCAAACATTGCGTCACTTTTAAATAGCAGTAGCTCACCTTTGAATTGAAACCTATCACTTTTGGTAAAACTACTCGCCTCTGGTTTATATTGCAATCTTTCATCTAAAACAAAACCATATCGCTTTTGAGATATTAGTAGTCTCTTTTGACATTTTCTGAGTCACTTTTGAGCTATTACCTGTCGCTTCTGGTCAAACATCAGCAATCCATATCAACCAAGCCAAATTAGTTGCATTCTCATATTGCTTAGCTCTGTCATCAACTTTTAGACATTCCTCTAACCATCTAGAGTCACCTGAACATCATCTCCTATCTTGAGCATACCAAACCATTGGACTTTTTGAGCTTCCATTCTCTTAAGACCCCCAACTAGAAACCAACCATCAAAACAATCAACCCAACAACAACAAACATCATCTCTTTAGCTTTTATCCAGCCCTAGCAATACCAGAAAACAACATCATCAATCAACTTTACCCTTGAGTTTGTGAGCTATCCTCTAGGGAAGTTATCCAATCAAACAACCCACAAAGCAATCCAACAACAACAACAACCAACAACTGAAAACAACAACAACCCAACAACCTATTAGCAAACCAAGCAACCAGTAAACTAGCAAAACAAACTATCAACAACCAAACAACAAACCATCAACTTTTGGGTCTCAACCTTGACAAAACTAGTCCAATCTTTAACATCAATCATCATGCCTCAAACTAGGAGCAAATATAGAGCCGAAATGGAAGCCAAAATGCAACAATATCGATCAACTCCCTGCAAAGATGCAACTCAATTCACAACTGGTATGCCCTCTTACATGTTTGTACCCAAAGGATACATAGATGGACCATCATCTTCACAATAAGTGCAACCTCAACCATTTACACAGACCTATGAAGAGTAATCCCAAGAGGATTTATCTGAATTTAGAGACACACACATATGGGACCAAGTTGAGAAGCTTATTTTATCTGATCCTGATCATCATTCCTTGCAATTAGCCCATATGGGAGCCAAGTTACCAAGCAACTTTGACATAACTTCCATTCGCAAACAAGATTCAAATACTTCCGCTATTGCTGCAAACAGACCATCCACTATAGTTGCACCACTTCATGACATGTCCATGCAATCTCATCCACCTTCTAACCCATCTCCCTCATTGCCTATTGTTACACCATCAAGCCCACCATGTAGGGACTACACTTTAGAACCTTTGATAACCCTAACCAAAGTACTTCATTACCTTTCACAAAATTTGAGCTTTCCACCTTTCCATGTTTCACAACATACCCCCGCTTCTACCATGACTGTATCCATGCCTCAAGTATCACAAGCTGTCCATGTTTTACAAGTGCAAACTCTGCAAGTTTCACAAGCCATCCCAATACCACAAACTCTGCAAGTTTCACAAGGTATCCCAATATCACAAGTCTCACAGCCATCACAAGTTTCTACTCCTATTGCATCACATGTGGAAACCACACCCCAAACTAGTGTTCCCACCACTTCTAATATGGTCTCCATGATTTCCACGAATCCATCCAACACACCATATAATCCCAATGTTAGTCTCATTGACATGAGTGACCCATTTATTGTATCACAAGCCCATCCATGCACCATTGTCTATTATGTTGATCAACTTACATCAATCACTACATCTCCACATAATCCTTCACAAAACATCCATCTGTCTTATGCCACCCAAAGCTTACCCATTGTCAACCAACATATGACATACTAATCCATCTCAAAGCACTCATGTTTTCCAAAACATAAACCCAAATGTCCATCCTTCTTCATCCTCCAATCCTTCCATTGCTTCTCATAACACAAATCCAACCTTCAATCCACAACCATTGACCAATGTCAATCCATCCTCTACTTACCATGTGATGCAAAACCTTGGAGTCAATCCATTGCAATATACCCAACCACCACTTGTGTCTCAAGGACAACAATCCTTAAATACATATGTGTCACATACCAATCCTTCGACATACAATGTGAGCACACAACCTCAACAAATGGTCATACCCTCATACATTTCACAACAGCCACAATATACATCATAAACTACACTCCACCTCCAAACCAACAACCCCCTTTGCAACAACAACTATCCCAAGTGGATGTTGAACAAATGGTTAATAAGGTAGTAGGACAAAACAAGAAGACATTTTCCTTGGGAGATATATGCCCTTATCCATTTGACAAGTCACTTCACATGACACCTTCTCCACCACATTTTGAAATCCCACAATTTGACAAATACAAAGGGAAAGGTAATCAGGATGACCATCTTAGAGAATTTTATGTTGCATGTCTCGATGTTTCTCAAGATGACACATATCTCTGGAGACTATTCCCCCGAAGTTTAGCAGGACAAGCTCTTGAATGGTTTTCTCATTTACCTTCGAGAATCAAGACTTTTGAGGAATTAGCGCATAAATTTTGGTCCCATTTCTCTTTCATCATTGAACATGAGGTGAATATGAATGATCTTGTCAATAACAAATAACACAATGGTGAAACTTTCTCCTCATTTACTCAATGATGGCATAAAATGGCTAGCAAATTATCATGGCAAATACCCAAGAAATAGTAGCTTGACATCTTTGTCCAAAATCTTCATCCAGAGCTCTCATTCCAATTGCAATTGCAAAATTCTAGCACCTTTGATGAACTCATCTCCAAATGAACCACCATTGAGTGAGATTTAATTGCTGTAAGGAAAGCACAGGTGCAGAATATAGCTTCCCTAATGATAATTCAAAGGGGATTATGCAGAAAAGTAACTTTCAATTCAAAAAACACAGATGAATACACTAGAAAAAACAAAATAAACAATTAAGACAACACAGAACGACACCAGTTTTACGTGGGAAAACCCTTTCGGGTAAAAAACCTACCACCACAATAGAAGCTATCTTTATTACAGTAAAATGAAAGATTACAATATCAGGTATCAATTCTTTTACAATTATACAAAGCCATTTAATTCATCTACATATCTACAAAATAAACTGTATAATTCAAATTGTTTCATCATCTTCAACGACACACATAGATCCGTTTTTATTTCCAGTCATCAAGAGCAAAGACAGTTATTCAACTTTTGCCCTAACTGATCTATTTAACTTCCCCAGCACCACTGCCTTCAAACCATCATAACTATTCACATTCTCACGACATGTTTAATCCCACATGCACCAAGTTGCAGACAACATTCTGGTTTATATCTCTGAACTCTCAGTAATACCATCATCAGCAATTTTGTTTCCGACAATGCCAAACTATAGCCTCATCGGAATAACCTGCTCCATCAGTGAGCGCTTCACTTCCTACACCGATTCCATTGTCTCAGTGATGTCTTTGACTTACCACATACATCACATGACTTACTATAGCTGGTAATCCATTGTATCTTTCTCGGATGTCACTAGTTTGGCCGGTTGTCCCTTTGTATCTAACTCAATGTACATTTACAATGTACATTTGCAACATGCATTTGCAACATACATTCTAAAGATGCTTTCTTCAGCATTCAAACAAAACTGACCTTTGACCCGACCATTGATCTCCTTTGTATGCTGATACACTTGTACATTCACAATATATGTTCACTACATACAATTGTGATATACAACAGGGAGATACACACGATTTATTCTCAACATACAATTGTGAGATATACATGAATTGTTCACAAGATACATTTGTGATATACACACGAATTGTATATTCAGTGACACAATGCAAAATTCACACCGATACATTCAAATCATTGAAACCTTGCATATCGATGTAAAGCTCCCAACTCTCGCCGATAGTTAAAGTCTTTCCAACGGTAGACCATTGAACCTGAGATTCATATGAACAACACCAATGACTAAAAGAGAGGTTCAAGCAGTAATTTGAGACACCAAGTCTCTTCAATCTCCCACTTGTCAAAGAGATTATTGCTACCTCGTAATCCTCATATGATTACTGAGAATTATGGGCCCAAAGACCCATTCCATCTGAACACCATTTGAACTTGGCTGTGCTCACTAGTTTAGTTAAGGCGTCAGCGACATTTTCCAAAGTGTTAACCTTTTCCAGCTTCACCTTCCTGTCTTCTACCATATCACAAACAAAGTTATATTGAAGATCAATATGTTTTGTCCTGGCATGAAATGTAGGGTTCTTTGCTAAACATATAGCACTTTGACTGTCACAGTGAATTTGTATCTTCCCTGCATTAAAACCAACATCAGAACACAATCTTTTCAACCAAATGACTTCTTGGCATGCACGAGAAGCTGCCATGTATTCTACCTCTATTGTGGACAAAGTGACTACAACCTGCCACTTGCTCATCCAACTGATAGCACCACCATTTAAAGTGAATACATATCCACTGGTGGATCTTCTACTGTCAATGTCCCCTGCCAAATTAGAATCAACATATCCCTGAATGCTTATAGACCTCTGAGATCCAACTGAGTTTCCATGATAGCATATAGCATAGTCAAAAGTTCACTTCAAATACCTCATGACTCTCTTCACAGCATCCCAATGTGACCTACCTGGATTCACCATAAACCGGCTCCAAACTCCCACTACTTAGGCAATGTCTGGTCTGGTATAGACCATTGCGTACATTAAACTGCCAACAACACTTGCATAAGGCACTTTTTTCATGTTGTCAATTTCATTCGAAGATTCTGGACAATCTTTAACATATAGTTTCATTCCCTGCAAAACTAGAACAACTAACTATTTGGAATCAGACATATTAAATTTATCAAGAACATTGGTAATATATTTTCTCTAGCTAAGCCAAAGCTTTCTCTTAGATCTGTCCCTTTTGATTTCCATTCCCAGAATGTACTTCGCTGCCCCCAGATTCTTCATTTCAAATTTCAAGGACAACTGAGATTTTAATTCTAAGATCATCCCCTTACCATTGCCAATGAATAACATGTCATCCACATACAGTGCAATTATAAGAATCTAATCACCATCAGTTTTATAATAGACACAATGATCAGATTTAGATCTCACATATCCCAAAGATAGTACATACCTATCAAATTTTTGATACCACATTCTGGGAGATCGCTTCAAGCCATAAAGAGACTTTTTAAGTTTACATACCAGATGTTCTTTGCCTTTTCCACAAAATGCTCTGGCTGGGACATATAAATTTCTTCTTCAAGATCCCCATGAAGAAATGTTGTCGTCACATCCATCTGCTCAATTTCAAAGTCATACACTGCTGCAAGTGACAGCAGAAATCTAATGGATGTCAGCTTAGCTACAGGAGAAAAATTTCTCCATAATCTATACCTTCCTTTTGGGAATACCCCTTAGCAACCAGTCTTGCCTTGTACTTTTCAATACAACCATCTGGACCATATTTCTTTTTAAATACCCACTTACAGCCCACAGGTTTTCTACCTTCAGGCAAGGACACCAGATCCCAGATTCCATTTTTCTCTAATGATGGCATTTCATTATCCATGGCTTCCAACCAAGAATCTGAATCAAGTAAATTAATAGCTTCTTTCACAGTCCTAGGTTCATCAGTATCAGTAAGTAAAGCATAGGCACAACTTGAATCAAGTACTGAAAATCCATACCTATCTGGTTGTCTTCTTTCACGTGTAGATCGCCTCAATGGCTGAGGTGCAGGTTTAGGTTCTTGCTCTAGATCTGAATCTTCGGAGCTACCCGAACTCACATCCAAATCATCTACAATTGGTGCTTGTTGTTCCTCTTTTATAGGGGTTAGAGGAATATTAACAACACTCTTTTCTTTCTTCTCTTTTGTCTTCTCCAGCTGAGGATCAATAACCAAAGGTTTCAGCTCTCTGAAAATTACATTCCTGTTGTAAATTACCTTTTTAGTTTTAGGATTCCAAAGCTTGTACCCTTTAACATCGACCCCATAGCCAATAAAGATACATTTGACTGCTTTGTAATCCAGCTTAGATCTTTTTACCTCATGAATATGAGCATATGCCTCACAGCAAAAGACACGAAGATGCCTTAGAGAGGGCTTCTTTCTAGACCACGCTTCCATAGGCATCTTATCAACCAATGTTGAAGTAGGAGAACGATTCAACAAGTAACAAGCTGTAGCAACTGTCTCAGCCCAGAACTTTTGTTCAAGACTAGCATAACTCAACATACTTCTTGCTTTCTCCATGAACGATCGATTTAACCTTTCAACAACTACATTTTGTTGTGGAGTATAAGGTGTAGTCTTATGCCTTTTAATTCCATGGTCTAAACAATACTTATCAAAATCTGCATTGCAATATTCACCACCATTATCTATTCTCAAACATTTTATTTTTCTACCAATCTAATTTTCCACAAGAGTTTTAAATTCTTTAAACCAATTGAACACTTCTGATTTATTTTTCAAAAAATATACAAATGCCCTTCTTGAATAATCATCAATAAATGATACGTAGTATCTTGATTTAGATAGAGAAGGAACATCAACTGGACCAAAAACATCAGAATGTACATAGTCCAGAATACCAGAAGATTTATGAGAACTAGAGTAAAAAGAAACATGGTTCTATTTTCCATATATACAATGTTCATAGAAATCAAACTCCAGATTGCAATCAATCAGCCCATCTACCAGGGTTTTGTTTTTCAAGGTTTTTAAACCTTTTTCACCTATGTGACCAAGTTTATGATGCCAGAGCATTGTTTTCTCTGTAGGAAGTTTAACTTCCATAGAGTTTGCATCATGTGTTACAATAGTATCTTTTTCAGATTTTATAGAGACACTATTATAGAACACTAGTTTAGCATCTATCCTATACAGAGTTCCAATGCGTTCACCCTTTGCCAGTACAATAGAACCTCAAGTCATCTTACAACCACCATTCATAAAAGTAACTTGCACTCTAACATCATTAAGCTTAGTAACAGAAAGTAAATTTTGAGCTAGACCTGGTATGTGTAATACTCCATTCATTCCCTTTATTTTGCCATCCAGGAACTAAATTCTGACTCTTCCTTGGCCAACAATTTCCAGTGTCTAATCACTTGCTAGGAACACCTTCCCACCAGTATACGCTTCATACTTAGTGAACCATTCTCTGTGAGATGTCATATGAAAAGATTCTCCTGAATCCACCAGCCATACATCTTCAGATGCAGGCATTGCCAAGGCAACAATGAAGGCATCAACATCACTCTGAGAAGAATTGTTGTCAGAGAAGTTCTTCTTCTTCTTCTTTTTCTCCTCTTTGCAGTCTCTTCTGATGTGTCCTTTCTACCCACAATTCCAACACTTCACCTTGGACTTTATGCTAGGAGATTTTGATCTCCCCTCTGATTTGGACTTTGACTTTTTGTCCTTCTTCTTGCCTGTTTCCTTTGATCTACCTCGAACAGACAAGGCCTCTTTGGCCATCTCAGAAGATTTCCTCCACATCTCATCAGATAATGAGGTAACAACCACTTTAGTTGTAAACGTGGTTGTTGTACTTCCAATAGCCATCAAAGATGATCCCATGAGTCAGGTAAGGAACACAATAGAAGCATACAGTGGTCTTCCTCTTCTATTTTTACACCTATAGGCGTCAATTGTGCAACAATCAAATTAAATGTGTTCAGATGGTTTGCTACAGATGCTCCTTCATCCATCTTCAGAGAGTACAACTTCTTCCTGAGAAAACATTTATTCACCAAGGACTTGCCCTGGTAAATATCTCCCAACTTCTTCCACAAATTTTTTGCAGTCGTCTCCTCATGGACATTCAATAGAACATAATCCACTAAACTTAATTTTATCAGTCCTCTGGCTTTTCTATCTACCAGGTCCCAATCTTCTTGCTTCATGGCTAAAGGTTTAGTTCCAGACACAGCAACCCAAAGATCTCTATCGACTAGCATATATTCAACCTTAAGCTTCCACAACTCAAAGTTTGTGCCATTGAACTTATCAATTTCTATTTTTCCTGATGTACTTGCCATCTTATTTAACAAAATAGACCTCTATAGAACTCCCACTCACTGAACTAACACAAAAAACCCAACCTACCAACAAGGATAACACAACTGGCCAAGCTCTGATACCACTTGTAAGGAAAGCATAGGTGTGGAATAAAGCTTCCCTAATGATAATTCAAAGGGGATTATGCAGACAGGTAACTTTCAATTCAAAAAACATAGATGAATACACAAGAAAAAACAAAATAAATAATTAAGACAACACAGAATGACACCAGTTTTATGTGGGAAAACCCTTTCAGGTAAAAACCCCACCACCACAATAGAAGCTATCTTTATTACAGTAAACTGAAAGATTACAATAAAGATCCTAGCTCTTTTTGTTTAGGTATCGATTCTTTTACAATTATACAAAGTTGTTTAATTCATTTGCATATCTATAGAATAAACTATATAATTTGAATTGTTTCATCATCTTCAACAACACATGTAGATCCATTTTTATTTCCAGTCATCAAGAGCAAAGACAGTTATTCAGCTTTTGCCCTAACTGATCGATCTAACTTCCCTAGCGCTGCTGCCTTCAAACTGTCATAACTGTTCACATTCTCACGAGATGTTTAATCCCACATGCACCAGGTCGCAGACAACATTTCGGTTTATATCTCCAAACTCTCAGTAATACCATCGTCAGCAATTTTGTTTCCGACGATGCCAAACTATAGCCTCATCGGAATAACCTGCTCCATCAGTGAGCACTTCACTTCCTAAACTGATTCCATTGTCTTAGCAATGTCTTCGACTTATACATCACATGACTTACTATAGCCAGCAATCCAATGTATCTTTCCCCGATGTCACTAGTTTGGCCGGTCATCCCTTTCTATCTAACTCAATGTACATTTACAATGTACATTCACAACATGCATTTGCAACATACATTCTAAAGATGCATTCTTTAGCATTCAAACAAAACTGACCTTTGACCTGACCATTGACCTCCGTTGTATGTCGATACACTTGTACATTCACAATGTATGTTCATTACATACAATCGCGATATACAACAGTGAGATACACATGATTTGTTCTCAACATACAATTGCGAGATATACATGAATTGTTCACAAAATACATTTGCTATATACACATGAATTATATATTCAGTGAAACAATGTGAAATTCACTTTGATACATTCATATCATTGAAACCTTGCATATTGATGTAAAGCTCCCAACTCTCGCTGATAGTTAAAGTCTTTCCAACGGTAGACCATTGAACCCAAGATTCATATGAACAACACCAACGACTAAAAAAGAGGTTCAAGCAGTAATTTGAGACACCAAGTCTCTTCAATTACTAAGGGCACCATCAAGATTTTTAGAGACAACAAAGACAATCCTCAATCTTCAAATGGCAAAACCCGCTTTTGGAACAAAAACAAAATTATCGTTAATGATGGTATTGTGGATGCAAAGAACATACAAACAGTGAAAGCTCCCGTTAAAATTCAAGCCGCATCTACAACTAATCAACCTTTTTAATGAAACCGACCAAGAGAAAATCCAACACCTCGATGATAATTTGCTCCTTTAGGGTAACCCATGGAGGTAATCTTTCGTAAACTTCTCCAAGAGGGAGATATCACATTACCTGAAGCTCCACCAAATGTAGAACCTATCTTCAAAGCTCCTTGGTACAAAGAGAATGAATATTGTGAATACCATAGAGTCAAAGGACATAAAACCAATGGTTGCATGTGCTTAAAACATGCTATTCAAGATTGCATTGATCAAGGTCTAGCTAAAATCACACCACCAACATCACAATCGACACATCAACCAACTTTGAACTATGATCTAGATGCTTTCAAGAATCCACTTCCAGTTCATGACAAGACAAGTAACCCTCATACTGGGAATGCTATCCATTACAACTATGAGTCATCCACGATTGGCCGCATTGATGAAGCTCGCATCTCTACCATCACTATCCAAGGCAAAGCACCTGATTGCACTATAACTACTAGAAGAGGTTGTGTTACCATTCAAGGATCACCTATCAATCCTCCTCGACTACCTTCTAGTTATAATATCCTTCATTACCCTGGCAAAACTCCCACACACATCTCCATCCTAGAATTTCTTTGCATATCCCCTGCTCATAAAGCTATCCTTGAAAAAGAACTGCAAGAGTCTTCGGTGCCTAACGATATCGATACCACACAATTTCAATCTATGATAGCTAGCATTGCAGCCCCTTGCCATCTCATCTTCTCTGACCAAGATCTTCAACCATCCATTAACCCATCACATAATGAAGCCCTCCACATAGAAGTATTTGTAAACCAATGCCATATCAAACAAATACTAGTGGATGGTGGAGCTGGTCTCATTATATGCTCTCTAAAACTAATAAAACAATTGGGATATTCTAAGAAGAAGATTGACACTTCCAAGGTCATTACCATCAAAGCATATGATGATGCTGAGAGAGATATTGAAGGAGTCATCCATTTGCCTATCCAAGTTGGTCCTATCACTACTAATACTTGCTGTCAAGTCCTTGATATTGAGCTTCCTTATAACATTGTCCTTGGCTGTCCATGGCTTCATACCCTTAAAGCTGTTCCTTCCACATACCATCAATGCCTCAAGTTTCCACATAATGGTGTTGAAGTTACCATTTATGTCGATCCCAATCCATTTGAATTTTGTCTCACCTTTCAAGCTAAATATCAAAATCCAAATTGTATTCCCATTAACACTGAAGCTGATCCATCCTCTTTACTTGAGCCATCATCTAGTAAAGCCACTCCAAATCTCTATATCAAGTACACTAAACTAGGTTCGGGTGAATATACACTACAAGCATCTTTATCTGCATCCATTTCTAATATGGGAGTTGGACCTTCTTTGGTAGGAGAGACTTGTAACTCTGATACCATCGACGACTCCTCCCTTCATATCACTGACCTTTTTTGGGAAAACTCCATCTTCATGATCTCTACCACCCCTCCATCTCCATCTAATGATGAACTCAAGTCTAGTTCCCAAAACACTCCTAGTTCCATTGTTGATCGCATGCTTCCGCAAGCTAAAGATGTTGGTAATTCCTCCATCCATCCTAAGTCCACCATTTCACATCAAAAACCATATCACAAGCACCAAAAGCATGTAACTGTACATCTTTCACCATCAACATTACCTCCGCTACTTCCAACTCCTAAACTTCTATTATCCATTCTACCTCCACTATTTTACAAATCACAAAAGCATGTGATTATACACCTTCCTATTGAAAGTATGAGGATAACTAGTGTTGTCATTGATGTCAACATACTCATGTTGCATTAATGAGAAGGATTGGATGAGCTGTGTGCTGAGGATATTGAGTAAATTAGTCTCAATCTGGAACACTGAAGAATAGTGATGACATTAGGGTAAAAGTCCAAGATAAGGTGAAGATCAAAGGATACAGTTTAAAGGGTTTGTAGATATGAGTCTTGAGATGCGCCTATCAAGATTTTAGAGGTCCACATGAAGATCAAAAGAAGTTATGGTCACTCAAGTAGAACTGGTTCCGACAGATGTTCAGTGGTGACAGAGTGTCACAAATTGGTCCGGTGAGCTCCGGAATTGCATTATCTCACTCTGTGGATTGGAGGGAGTGTTGAAGAAGTCCGTGTGAAGTGACAACTAGATCTGTTCATGGTTTGGAGGTCCAGAAGCACCTTTTTCATTATGACAGTGATGACAGACTGTGTTCTTGAAGTTCCAAATGAAGAGAAGAATTCCAGTAAGCTAATAAAGTGCGGATGTTCTTGTTGACTCAGGAAAGGTTTTGGTGATCTTTGGATTGTGTATAATTCTTATTGGCGGTCCACATGAAAGTTTGAATTTGCATTTGAAGAATAACCACGGATATTGGTGTTCTTCCTAAGATAGGCCGATCAGATGTATTACACATCTTGTGAATGATCTTATAGGTGTTTGCCGATTTAGATGATTGTTCCTAAGTCGATGCCTTGTATAACTAAGGGATTGTGAATTCATTTTGAAGTGTGTCTTGGAGCGAATGAGTGTGATATAGTGAAGAAGAAGAGCGAAAGGCAGAGTAGGAGTTTTTGGGCTTAAATGGGACTGATCCAAGCATGGTAAAGATGTCAATCTCTAGTTCAAGTTTATGATACTTGTTACTTTGTAGACAGTGTGTCTCTTGTAGGCAGTGTGCCTCTTGTGAGCAGTGTGCTCAGGCAGTGAGCCCTAATTGGCAGGTGCCATCTATTTTTCTTATTCTTCTAACAGAGAATAATCCTTGGGTTAATCACCCCGTGGTTTTTCCCTTGACTGGGTTTTCCACGTCAAAATCCTGGTGTCTCATTTGTTGATGTGTATCTGCTCTGGTGTTTGTGCTTTATGCTTTCATGAGTGATTAATTGATATGCTATTAAATAACAAAGAGGATTTAAGTGTTTGAATTAGAAGCAAGTTTTAAACAATTAATTCACCCCCCTCTCAGTTGTGTGCCCTAAATCTAACAATTGGTATTAGAGCTAAGTTCCTTTAAAAAGAGCTTAACCGCTTGAGGAGATCCAGGATGTCGTCATACAAGAAGGACAGTCCGAAGTTTGATGGAACCAACTTCTCTCTTTGGAAAGTTCACATGAAATGTCACTTGGAGTGTATGGGAAAGACGTACTTGTCCATGGTCACAAAAGCATATGCACCTCCACAGGGTGGTCCGACAACTCTAAATGAAATCACAGATGCTGAAAATAATCTATGGACCAAAGAGGCTCTTCTAAGTGCATTAATTGACTCAGATCTCTCAAATGTTATTGACCTAACAACTGCCTATGAGATCTAGATTAAACTAGAACTTCTACATGAAGGAGATGAGTATGTTAAGAGTGCAAGGTTGCAGAGTCTCAAAGGGAAATTTGAAAGACTGAAAATGAGAGATGATGAAAATATTACTACCTTTATGCTAAGAGTAAATGAGATGGTGTGTGGAATTGGGAATGCTGGTGGAGTTTTGGATGAAAATGAGATTGTTGGCAAAATTCTTAGATCCCTTCCTGCTGCCTACAAAATCAAGGTTGCTGCCATTGATGAATTCAGAGCCCATACAACTGTCATAAGAGACCAATTGGATGGCAAACTAGCTGCATTTGAAATGACCAAGTTTGGAGATGATCCCCCCAAGATTGAATCTGCATTCAAAGCTAGTGCCTCTGTGAAAGGTAAACAAAGTTTTGATCTGGGAGAAAACTCTTCAAGGAAGCTATCATGGTATGATCAAGCAAGAAGAGACATGGAAGTAGAAGAAGCAGAAACATCTCAAGTTGAAGCCCTCATTGCAAAGAGACTGCCAAGAGGATCCGGTAAGTATGAAGGAAAATTACCCTTTAAGTGCTTCAATTGCAATAAGATTGGTCATTTTGCCTCAAGATGTTCGGAAAGATCTACAAGGTTAAATTCTAACTGACAAAGGTTCCAAAAGAATTGTTATTATGTTCATGAAGAAGATGATAATGAAGGAGTAACAGATGATGAATCAGAGATAGGAAATAAATTTGGAAATGAATGGGTGTTTATTGCCATCAAGGAAGAAGATCCAATATCCTCTGAATCTGTCAATCATAAGGTTGTAGAAAGAGCTTTGGCTGCCCAAGTTGAAGAGAAGGATGATTGGGTTATTGACACTGGATGCTCTCACCATATGACAGGTGACAAGAACAAGTTCTTAGATTTTGAAAGGTATGAAGGAGGAATGGTAAAGTTTGGTGATAATTCTACTGGTAGAATCAGAGGAAGAGGAACTATTTATTTTAATAGAAGAAACAAAACTAGTAATGTGCTGCATGTTGAAGGTTTGAAGCACAATCTTCTTAGTGTTGGACAGTTGGTGGACAAAGGCTATGATCTCTAATTCAAGGATGGAAAATGCAAACTAAAGGTAATATCTTCCACTTGGTTGGTGCTGGTAAAAGTTGTCTATTTGTTCAAGTTGATCAGAGTTGGGTATGGCATAGAAGGATGTGTCATGTAAATTTTGATAACATCATCAAGATAAGCAATACTCAGGCTATAAGAGATCTTCCAAAATTGGTAAAACTGACAAACAATTTGTGCAAAGAATGTCAGCTGGGTAAACAAAGCAGAGTCTCATTCAAAAGTAAGGATCAGTCCTCTACTGGATTATTGGAATTAGTTAATACTGATCTATGTGGTTTGACAAGAATCAAGAGTATGCAAGGTGATAGATATTTCATGTTACTAATTGATGACCATTCCCAGATGATGTGGTTTACCTTTCTGAAAGAGAAATCAAAAGATTTTGAGAAGTTCAAAATCTTCAAGGCTATGGTAGAGAATCATACCGGATTAAAATTGAAATGTTTGAGGTCTGATAGAGGTGGTGAATTCATAGATTTTTGTGAGAAGCATGGTGTAAAGAGACAATTATCTACTCCTAGGACTCCTCAGTAGAATGGAGTAGTTGAGAGAAAGAACCGGACCATCCAGGAAGCATCCAGGACAATGATGATGGAAGCAAATGTTCCCCAGATGTTTTGGAGAGAAGTTGTTAGCACTGCAGTCTACACTCTCAATCGAGTTCAAATCAAAAGCAATACCGGTAAGACTCCTTATGAACTTTGGTTTGGCATCACTCCTACTGTGAGATATTTTAGAGTATTTGGTAGCAAATGTTACATTAAAATAGATGAAGATCTAGGAAAGTTTGATGCTAGAAGTGATGAAGGAATTTTCTTAGGTTACTCCACTCAAAGCAAAGCATACTGGTGTTATAACAAGAGACTAAGAAAGATGATAGAAAGTACAAATGTGAAGGTTAATGAGGGAATAGAAAAACCCTCAAGGTTTTATGAGTATGATGAAGATGATCAAGATGGTGTTCTGGTTCAAGGAGCTCAATCCTCTCCTGAAAGTTAGATTCAGACTGATCCGGTAAATCAAGGAGAAGAGATAGGTTTGAATGAGGCTGATCAAGAAACACAAGTGCAAGAAACTCCCAAAGTTCCAAGGTATGTAAGACTGAACCACTCTGAAGTTTAGATCATAGGTGACAAAAGCAAAGGTGTGCAAACTAGAAGGAAAATTGCTCAAAATTCAGATGAATATTTTCTGATTTTAAAGATTGAACCTAAGACAATAAATGAAGCCTGCAATGATGAAAATTGGACCAAAGCAATGGAGGAAGAGTTGATGCAAATTGAGAAAAATCACACTTGGGATCTTGTTTCTAGACCTAGAAACAAGAATGTGATTGGAACCAAATGGGTCTTCCGGAACAAACTAAATGAAGTTGGTGAAGTAATCAGAAATAAAGCCAGATTAGTCTCCAAAGGCTACTCTCAAATAGAAGGGATTGATTTTGAGGAAACCTTTTCTCCAGTGGCAAGAATTGAATCAATTAGACTATTTCTTGCATTTTCTACCTTCAAAGATTTCAAAGTGTATCAGATGGATGTCAAATATGCTTTCTTAAATGGTGACTTAGAAGAAGAGGTGTACATTGAACAACCGGATGGATTTCAGTTATCTGAGCATGGTGATATGGTCTGCAAATTAAAGAAGGCACTGTATGGTCTAAAGCAAGCCCCAAGAGCATGGTATGAGAGGCTGGACAAACATATTTTGAAGATTGGTTTCAACAAAGGTACTACTGATAGTAACCTATATTTCAAAATTGATCATGAAAACATCTTGATTGTTGAAGTATTTGTTGATGATATCATCTTTGGAGGAAGAGACAGTATGTGTAAAACCTTTGCAAATCAAATGAAAAGTGAGTTTGAAATGTCAATGCTCGGTGAAATGAATTTCTTCTTGGGTCTGCAAATTACTCAGACAAAGAAAGGAATCTTTATCTCTCAAACCAAATATGTGAAGGAATTGTTGAGGAAATTTGGAATGGAAGATTCAAAGCCAATGAACACTCCCATGGCAACCAGATGTAAGTTGAGCAAAGATGATGACTCTCCTAAGACAGATCAGACCAAGTACAGATCAATGATTGGAGGATTATTGTATCTCACTCAGACTAGACCAGATATAATGCAGGCTGTTGGTCTTGTGGCAAGATTCTAGGCTGATCCCAGAGAATCTCATGTCATGGCAATCAAAAGAATTTTTAGGTACTTAAAAGGAACAATTGAGTATGGTATATGGTATCCTAGAGATCATGATTTTTCTCTTCATGCATATACAGATGCATATTGGGCAGGAGATGTGGATGATAGGAAGAGTACAAGTGGAGGAGCATTCTTTTTGGGAAAAAGTTTGGTTTCTTGGCTAAGCAAGAAAAAAGAGGCAATATCCCTGTCTACAACTGAAGCAGAATACATTGCAACAGTAGGAAGTTGCACTCAACTTTTATGGATGAAGTAGACGCTAAGAGATATTCAAGTAGAATATGAGGAGCCTATCACAATTTTTTGTGATAATTCAAGTGCAATAAATATTTCTAAGAATCCAGTGTTGCATTCTAAGACTAAGCATTTATCTATTAAGTTTCACTTTCTGAGAGAGCAAGTGAACAAGGGTGAAGTCAGATTGGAGTATGTGCCCTCTAAGGATCAACTTGCAGATATTTTTACTAAACCTCTTCCCAAGGACTCTTTTGAGTATCTCCAGGAGAAGTTAGGGGGGGTTATTGCCCCTCCAGTGATGAACTAGGATGCACTAATGTGCATCAGTTCGGTGGATATCACAGTCATATCTTGTGATCCAGATTGATGATGGGGAGCTGCTACTCAGGGGGAGCAGCTGGTATGATTTTGATATGTTAAAGTTGCAAGTATGAGCCCTTTTCCATTGATGTCAAAGGGGGAGAGAAGACATGTGAAAAACAAGTGGTTGATGATCAAAGGGGAGCAATAAAGAAAGAGAAGACATGTGAAGAGTTGTTGCTAATAGGGGGAGCTGTGACAGAAAGGAGAAGTTCTTGTCTTGATGGTTTTTCATATCATATGTTGCCATCAATGACAAAGGGGGAGATTGTTGCAAGTATGAGGATAACTGGAGTTGTCATTGATGTCAACATACTCATGTTGCATTAATGAGAAGGATTGGATGAGTTGTGTGCTGAGGATATTGAGGAAATTAGTCTCAATCAGGAACAGTGAAGAACAGTGATGACATTAGGGTAAAAGTCCAAGATAAGGTGAAGATCATAGAATGTGGTTTAAAGGGTTTGTAGATATGAGTCTTGAGATGCTCCTGTCAAGAGTTTAGAGGTTTACATGAAGATCAGAAGAAGTTATGGTCACTCAAGTAGAACCAGTTCCGACAGATGTTTAGTGGTGATAGAGTGTCACAGATTGGTTCAGTGAGCTCCAGAATTACATTATCTCACTCTGCAGATTAGAGGGAGTGTTGAAGAAGTTCGTGTGAAGTGACAACTAGATTCATTCATGGTTTGGAGTTCTGAAAGCACCTTTTTCATTATGAGAGTAATGACAGACTGTGTTCTTGAAGTTTCAGATGAAGAAGAGAAGAATTCCAGCAAGCTGATAAAGTGCAGATGTTCTTGTTGACTTAGGAAAGGTTTTGGTGATCTTTAGATCATGTACAATTCTTATTGGTGGTCTGCATTAAATTTTGAATTTGCATTTGAAGAATAACCACAGATATTGGTGTTCTTCCTAAGACAGGCCGACCAGATGTATTACATGTCTTGCGAATGATCTTATAGGTGTTTGTCGACTTAGATGATTGTTCCTATGTCGATGCCTTATATAAATAAGGGATTATAAATTCATTTTGAAGTGTGTCTTGGAGAAGATAAGTGTGATATAGCAAATAAGAAGAGCAAAAGGTAGAGCAGGAGTTTTTGGGCTTAAATGGGACTGATCCAGGCATGGTAAAGATGTCAATCTCCAGTTCAAGTTTATGATACTTGTTACTTTGTAGACAGTGTGTCTCTTGTAGGCAATGTGCCTCTTGTGAGAAGTGTGCTCAGGCAGTGAGCCCTAATTGGCAGGTGCCATCTATTTTTCTTATTCTTCTAATAGAGAATAATCCTTGGGTTAATCACCCCATGGTTTTTCCCTTGACCAGGTTTTCCACGTCAAAATCTTGGTGTCTCATTTGTTGATCTGTATCTACTTTGGTGTTTGTGCTTTATGCTTTCATGAGTGATTAATTGATATGCTATTAAATAACAAGGAGGATTTAAGTGTTTGAATTAGAAGCAAGTTTTGAACAACTAATTCACCCCCCCTCTCAGTTGTGTGACCTAAATCTAACACTTCCACCATCCAATCTACCTCCACTCCTTCCAACTCCTAATATCCCTCCATCTTCTTTATCTCCATTCCTTCCAACACCTAATTATCCCCCTATCACTAAGTACCCTTACAATCACAATCATGGCCAACAAATGCACATGTTGTCTAAATGTAAACCTTCTAGTCATTCCACCAACTCCATCTCCACCAAACCCATGGGATTCAAAAATAAAAATTTGGATGCCTCTACCTCTAAAACTAGAAATCCTACCAAGAATCCTAAAGATCCTCATGCCTTAGGGAATCAATACAAAGACTCAAATCAAAATCCATCTAAAGAGCCATCTAAGCCCATAACTCCACAAGAAGAGTCCAAGACCAAAATGGTCTGGGTTCCTAAGCAAACAAGCAAGCAAGAGGAATGAGGCATCCTTATCCTCCTTTCAAAATCCCAACCATTTACTTCCATCCCAAATTTCCATTCCATCCAAGTATCCCACAACCAAAGAAAAAATCATAAAATTACTAAGTCTATGTGGGTTTCTAAATCATTCTATCATCCACCTCACAAAGAAACATCCCCCTTGCTTCCTACACCACCTTTCCATCCAAATCTTCAATGTTTATCACAGTGTGTGCAACCATTGGTCATGACTCGATTCCATTCCTCAACATTTCCACATATTTCCATATCTCCATACTTCATCCATTATCCTAAATATTTCCCCCATCATCCTATCCCTATGGTCCATGCTTTTACATAAACTTTTCATCCACTTTTACATAATCCACATCATAAACCATCTATCTTCCATGTAATCCCTTTACCAACATCTATGCGCACTCTTGACATGGTCCATGTGATGACATCCATCTTCAACAGGACTATCAACTTTCATGGAACTAGACACTTGAGTCCCTCCTATCCATTACCATGGTGAAAACCTAGCAAATAGGTGCCATGTGTAATTGTCATTCCAACAAAAAAAAATCATCCAATAGTGAAAACCACCTTGTGGCACTTTGGATGACAAAAAAAATAAATAGTACAAGATAAATAATTCATCCTCTAGTGAAAACCTGGCAAACAGGTGCCTTGGATAAGTACCATAGTGAAAACCTAGCAAATAGGTGCTATGTGTAGACCTCCATCATTTATCTAGTTGTTTGATCACAACTTTCCATAACATCATCTACTATCTTGTCTCCATAATCCACCTCATAATTCACTATCTTTCCTATCTAAACATTGCAACCCATCATTCCTTATCCATCCATAATAAATCCTTTTCACCCTTACCTCTGCCATGCTAGTTGGTGTAGTTTGGACTTTGTTGGGGTTCATATATCATTTGGCACCTAGCATACCCTCTACATAAACACATCCATCGCAACATCTTCCTAATAAACTTTATCCCACACTGGGGGCACTTGTTGAGTCTTATTTGGAATTGGATATCTAAAATTCTAGCTCATATCATTTCAAAAACCAAAACATAGCAAACATCCAAAACCAAAACCAAAATATAGCACAAAACACAAAAAAACTAGAACACAACAAAAAAACCAAAAAAAAAATTCAAAACATTGCAAAAATCCAAGCAATAAAGTTGATCCTTTGTCATCAACCATCAACACAATAAACAAAAACTACATCACATCTCTATCATTCAAATCCTTGATCTTGTGGATACAAGGTATGTAGGCAATCTGTTATGCGAAGGAAGTACTCTGATTCAGGCATAGATGATAGCTTCTCTCTCATCATCCATTTTTCATCTTTCTTCTAATCATCCTCCAATCTTTCATCTAACTTTCTTCTATCTATCATCACTTACTTCATCAATAAGTCCAGAACTACATATTCATCGTGTCTCATCACTATCGTAATGTGCTTTGATCTCGTGGTTACAGGGTATGTAGGTACTTTGGAATACAAAGGAAGTATCCAGTATGCAAGTACAGATGATCCACCCCATCTTAATCTTCTTTCATCTGCAATCTTCTTCTCTTTGACCAGATCAAGCAAGAAGCAGACTATGCATATCAGCAAAAGGTCAAGCACTATAACAAATCAAGGATAAGCCAAAAGCTATTTGTCCACATGCCTTAAGCCAACATTTGCTATAGTATTTTATCAACATTTTTAGCCTTTAACATGATGCAACTTTCCTCTCAACAAGGCGCTAGCTTAATCCATCCAAGAGCACTTAAACTTGGCAAGAGAACATGATGACAATATCTTTTATTTTATCTTTTGATTTATCTTTTGTTCCTTTCCTATGCCTAATCAAGACTGCCTTGATCTATCATATCTTGGTATGTTGCGATGAAGTATGGAGTGGAGCATGGTCATATTGCTTTCATATGTTGTGTCTATGGGATGATCTTATTCTCTTCCTATGTGTATTGGTATCTTGTACATGTTGGGATTAACATCTTGCATATCAATATCTTTTGCATCTAAGAAGCTAAACAGTCTCTTATGCATTGAGAACTATTCTATGCTAAGACTATTTCCATACATATAACTAGCAAGGTGTCATTATGTGTAGTGGAGATAAGCTCAAACCTTTGCTTGTAGCGTCAGAGTCCATCCTGAAACACTAGATACTATTCATATCTTGTGTATGTTGGTTTAACATCTTGACTTCATACGTTTAGATAAGATTGTAGTATGCTAGTTATGCATTGGATATCTCGACACCTTGGTTCTTTATACCTTGGTGCATAACATCCACATGCTATATGAAATATAAGGATTGCATTTCTTTACTTATGAGCAATTACTTTAAAATGTTTTCATACCATCTATCCATTCCATCATATTCCTATATAGTCCTCAACCAAGATCAATCTTTCCCCCTATCTTCATTCCTCTTTCTTCATTTCCCTCATTTATATCCTACAAAACAAGTGTGTTAGTCATACATAGGTACATATCATTATCATTGTCATCTAGATATATTGCATTATCATAACCTCATTATCATACATTACCATTATGTGCATTGCTATCATCATAATACCATTAGCATAGGACATTTACATTATTACCATAAATGCATATTCATATCATTCACATAAACATCCATATAGACCATGAAAATACAAAAAATGCATAACATTATAATATAAGTGCATCCATCATCATTACAACATGGTATAGATACCCAAAAGCATCATATATATATCATCAAACAGGTTAATATACAAGTGTCTACATATACAAAATGGACTATCCATGAGCCAACAAAACTGTATGTACAATCGGCTCATAGGTCTCATCATGATACAAAAGATACATAAACAAGGAAGCCCTAGTGACTACTAGCAGCTCCCTCACCTTGTCCACCACCACTGGGTCTTGTCCCTGTTCTACCATCTCTAGGAGGCCCCATCACTGAAACTATAGACCTCGATCCTCCTATCCTCCATGAACTCGAAGCCCTTGATCTACTCCTGAAGCTAGGCTGCCTCTGCTCTGCTGGCACTACCCCATAATACATGCCTCTATAATACTCAGCCTCACCCTGTGCTCTCCTTAGCTCTCCTTGTGTCTGTGTCAACTGAGTAGCCAGATGCATGGTGGCTCGATTTGTCCTCAATGCAGATACTGCTCTATCTCTCTCAACTATCAGAGCTTGCACCTACTGCACAGTTGCATCCCTCTATGTTGTCACAACCTATACTTGCTATATTGCTAAATCCCTCTCAATCGTCAGGACATCTCTCTCTGCAGTAATAGCCTAAACTTGATGCAAATCAGTATCTCTCTCTAGCCTCATAGCCTTCTTACTTTGTCTTGCTACATCTCTCTCATGTCACCCTGGCGAGAGTACCATCATCCTGCCCATCAGCTCCCTGCACTATAGCCTGCAATTGTGCCTAGTAAGCCTGAGCTTGTGCTCTAGCATGCCGCAATCCCAAGACCACCTAGTGTCTATCTATCTCCACTCTCCTTAGTCTCAACTGAGCTTGCTGCCTCCATCTCCTCTCCTCTCTAATCCTCCACCTAAGCTGCTGAATCTCAACATCATCACCTCCTAGCACCTATGCTTGTGGTTGTGCAAGTACCTGCGGTTGACCCTGTCCTTATCGCTGAATCCCTAGAGTTGCTGGTACTACTACCTATACTGGCAGAGCTCATCATCGCCTCCTCCTAACCGGCCTCTCCATGCCAATCTCCCCTATCTCCCCAGGCCTCGTCAACTGAGTCGGCCTAGCTATGGCCCAATATGCATCATAATCTGGTAAAGTCCCTAGATCTGCAGGACCTTGTCCCCACTACCACACAACTGGCTATAATCTCTCTCTCTTTGCCAAAGCCATATCCACCACTATCTCTAGCCCCCAATCAAACACCTCCTGCCAATTCCTCCCAAAAATGGCATCACCTACTGGTACTTCCTGTGGTACTCCAAACTACCTCAACACCCTCTCAAGGAAATAGCACTCTATGATATATATCCTGCGACCAAAAATGTATCTAGCCTACCTAGCATAGACAAGCCCCATATCCTCATCCTCCCATCTCTCATACCCTAGCCATGGCCTCCATATAAACCTATCAACCTCATCCAATGTTTTCCTCCAATATACTATACCCCTACAATGCCGATAGGTAAGAGCTCCCCTATACATCCTCACACACGACTCTCCTACTACCCTAGCCACCCATCCATCTAGCCTCATCACCGGAATGTGCTCATATGCCCATATGTGCAACAATGTGACCCCCGTAGACATACTAGATCCAAACATATATGCACAATAATGAAAATAATGATACAACTACCCCAGTACACACTCAACCCATGTATATCTAGTCCCATATGAGAACATCCCCTCCATAACTGTCCCCCATCCGACTAGAAATCCTCTCTCCCATCTGTCTCCAACCAGCCATTTGATAATCGCTACAAGCACTCGCTGTAACCTATTGTATACGCCTAAAAATGACACGATTCGGTCTAAATAAATATTTTTGATATTTCTTCCATCTTTATTCCTCTATCAATAAATAAACAAACAAATTTATTTATTTAATTCATATTCTTCCAACAATTAAATAAATCCTTTATTTAATTAAATTCCTCCAAACAATTAAATAATTCTTAATTATTTAATTAAATCAAATCTTTCTTCCAAATTTAAATAAATCAATCAAATTTATTTAAATCCTTTCAATCTCCAAAAATAAAATATAATCAAATATTTTATTTATTCTTCCAAATTATGCACAAACAATTAAATAAATTTATTTGTTTAATTTGCTTTCTTATCTTCTAATTCTCCCAAATTCATTCTAAATTAAATAATATCAATTATTTAATTATTTCTTCCAATAATATCTTCTCTAAATTTAAATAAATCAAATATATAATTAAGTTGTCTTTTTCTTCTAAATTGAGTTATCTCTAAATATAATTCAATCTTTGTGCACATGCAATTAAATATTCCTAATATTTAATAAAGTAAAATATCTTCTTATTTCCATCCAAATCCCTTCTTGTTTTTAATCACTTAACTGATTATTATATTCTTTTAATTGCTTTAACTCATTCTTCTATTCTTAGCAAATCCTCTCATGCAAAAGAAAGAAAGACACATGTCTTCTTCTTATTTGTTGCACGTTCCTCAACTGTTCTCAATTGTTGATCTTCTCATTCTTTCTATATCGTCGATCTTCATTCTCTCAAGTCTGTAAGTACAACCTTGTTCTTCCATTTCATTCATCCAAGCTTTAAGTATCGTTACTTTGCAGGAATTACAGCGCGCCTTTGGCACCAATTCCTTCATTTCTTGTGATCAAATTCGTTACTGCGCACCACTACCATCGTTGTGAAGCTCCTCTACATTGCGATACTATCACTGCCATTCCCAATTGACATTCTTGAAGCATAGCATGGAAGTGCACTCTCTGAGGGCCATATTTCATACATGCAAGATCGATTGTGATAGGCGATCAATGGAAGCTTCAAATTAAGGAGGTTTGCTTTGTTATTTGTTTATTGTTTATTGAATCTTCTTTGTTAACCATTTCATTGAGTTTTGGGTATCTTGATATTTGATATTATTGATTATTCATTATTGATCCAATTTTCCCTTAACATTTTTGGCACCCACCATGGGGCCTAGCCCCAAATTTAACCTAAAAACTAAGTTTTTGTGTTTTAGAAAGTCGTACATAGGAGGAAACAATGCCTCCATCACTTTCTAACATGCATCTGTTACCTGTTACGGCACATTCATTACTGCAATGCATACATACTATGTTACAGTGCTTTTACCATTTAAAACGACACATCTACTACTTCAGTGTATATACACTGTATTTCGGCGCTTTTAACCTTTGTTTTAGCACATATGTAATACGGTGCTTTTGTTCACTATTTATGTGCATCCAGTCTCTGAAGTGGCGCATCTGTTCTAGGCAGTGATTTTAGGGTTTTCTTGAAGATTTTTGCTAACACTGATGTCTTTGCAGGAACTCTCTTGATTTGTTTTGCAAGCTAAGTACTGGTTTAGATTCATATAGTTGCACTTGTTAGCTCACACTTCAATTTCTAACGGGAAAGTAAAATGGATGCTCATGCAAATCTCACATAGTTTAACTAGGAAAGTGGTAATTGAATCATTGCTATCTTGCATATCATTGAATCATTGTTATTGCTATCTTTTCAAAGTTATTGCTATCTGGATAAAACTGAACTCATCATTGCTATCTGGGTAAAACTGAACCATTGCTATCTCGATTGACCATCACTTCAAAGTTAACAACTCGTGCTACGTGGATAAAATTGAACTCATCATTGCTATCTGGGTAAAATTGAACCATTGCTATCTCGATTGACCATCACTTCAAAGTTAACAATTTGTGCTACGTGGATAAAATTGAACTCATCATTGCTATCTTGGTTAAAACTGAACCATTGCTATCTTGATTGACCATCATTTCAAAGTTAACAATTCATGCTACGTGGATAAAATTGAACTCATCATTGCTATCTTGGTTAAAATTGGACCATTGCTATCTTGCTAAACACTTCAAAGTTCTGTGCTTGCCCAAGTAGATAGCTTATCTAGTTTTTCTGATTTTAACTAGGGCAAAAGAACCACTGTATTTTGTGTTTTGGGAATGATACTAGGCCTATGCTCTCCCCTATCTTGGGTGACCAAAATGCTAGACATATCATTTTCGCATGTGTTTTTCCTTTAGAGGGGCCTGCTCTTAGATATTGTTCATCTAAGTAGGAACGACCCTAAGTGGTAATAGGCTAGATGCCAAGCCCTTCCAAGCCACTATAAATAAATTGTGTTTGAAGCGAAAGCTTCAAACAAAGAGTGAAGTTGTGTTATACCGACAGCCAACCTCCCCCAAAACCCTCCAAGGCGCAACCCTTGTAGGCTGGGAGACTCCATAACGGAGAGTAGTGCTGCCACATGTATAACCACTTGAATGGTTGCCTTCATTAAACACCTTTGTTCTAGTGGCCCAAAACCCTTGTTATCCATTTGAAGCCTAGGATTTGTACTTGTTTTTCCTTTTAGTCCAAAAAGAGTCAAAAAATCACAAAAAAATAAAAAACCATAAAAATATTCTTTGTGTTTGCTGTGTCTTCTTGCCGTAATTTTAGAAAATCAAATCAAAAAGACCTTTTTGCAACCAAAGTACCAAAAACATCAAAAAATTCCAAAAAATTCCAAAAATACTGAAAAAAGCTAGAGTGGCGCATCCGTCCTCTGTTGCAGTGCATCTGTGCCAACCTACGATGCATTTGTTCTAACCTGCAATGCTTTTACTGCCTGTTACAACACATATACATTTTACTAGTGCGGTGCATATATCTTGACTCACAGTGCATTTGTCAATTTCTTCAGCACATTTGTTTCAGTGCATGCATGACAGTGAGCACTTACACAATTTTTGAGGAGAAAATTTTACCAGTTTCAGGTACCCATTTCAGTCTAGTTTCAGGTTCAGAGATCAGGTCTTACCTTGCAGTCATTTTTCCATCTATTTCGCGTCAAAGTCTCTCTTTCATTGGTCATCCCATTTGCCTTCTATTAGGTCTTTTTAGTCGTAAGTCAAAGTATCCCATATCAGGTCAGCATAGGCCCCTTTTTCGTATCACTTTGGATTCAAGTAACCCTAGTAAGTCAGAGAACTTTTCTAGTGGTCTTGGTACATGACTAGTCCCTACATAGAAAGATAGGTATCGAGTACCCTTACTAGTGGCTACCGTCTTGTATCGGCCGTCTTACTTGGAATCATTGATCGAGAAAGTCCCTTGCCCGAGTCTTGTCATAAGTATCCTATTCTTAGTAGTCTCCATCGGCATCTTGCCAAAATCTCTAGTTTCATTCCACCTCATCCCTCGTCACCTTGCATGGTTCTTACTAGATCTCAATACCAAAAGCAACTTGAAATGGCCGAATCATCCAACCACATCATCACACCTCATGATAGTGATGAGGAAATCTCTAACTAAGATTATTAGGGAAGCCTCCAAAATCAGAAATTCCAATGCTTGTTAGAGAAAGTCCTCCATGATGATCCTCACAAGTACTTTTATTATCTTGCCAATCTTTGAATTAAACTCCCCGCAGATTTTGATATAAGCACAATCTAAGAAAATGTGGAGAATAATCATGAAGAAAAAGAAAAGAAAGCCATAGACCCAAACACAGAGGGAAAGAAGGCCATAGAACCAAGAACTCCTATGGAAGAAATGAGAAAACAAATTGAGGGTCTGAAGCAACAAATGTCGGATCTCAAGATGGGTACAAACACTAAAACCTATTCCTTGGAAGATATTGCACCGTACCCCTTTGATAAAAGTTTGAACATGACACCATTGTCCTTTCGATTCGAAGTTCCAAAGTTTGACAAATACAAAGGGAAAGGGGACCCTAGAGATCACATTAGGGAATTCAATGCAGCATGTATGGAAGTAGCTCACAATGAGACTTACTTAATGAGATTATTCCCTAGATCACTAGGTAGTCAAGCCATGGAGTGGTTCTCATGACTCCCACCAGGCATCAAATCTTTTGATGAGTTAGTCAACAAATTCATCACACACTTCTCTTACAATATTGAACACGAAGTCTCTATGCTTGATTTATGCAACACTAAACAAAAGAGTTGTGAATCATTCGCCACTTTCCTACAAAGGTGGAAACAACTAGCAAGTAAATGTTCATATGATGTACCAGAGAAACAATAAATGGAGATGTTTGTCCATAACCTCAATACCGATAATAGCTATCAAATACAAATTCAATGCCCTACTTCATTTTCAAAGGTTAGTGAAATGGGATTGTTCATTGAAAAAGCTATGATTGCCAAGGGGCAAATCAAGTTATACAAGGACACACCTACCTCCAATTATACGACTAACAAATTAAAGTTTTGGACTAAAAACAAAAATGTCGTCAGCAATGGATTAGTTGATGCCAAGGTGGCGGCTCCCAAGCAACAATTGATATTCACCCTCAAAGGAGAGGCAAGCAATGTTACGCCCAAAAAAACATTCTCTCAGGAGCCAAGGCCATGGCTCAACTCAAACCCAAGGTGAAAGTTCACACTGCTGGGTGAGTCCCAAGAATCTGCATTGAGGAAGCTATTGGCTAATAATGAAATCTCTCTACTGCCAACAAGTGATTATGAGCCTCAAATCAAACCTCACTATTGGAAAGACACCAACTATTGTGAGTATCATAGAGGAAGGGGACATACAACCAACAATTGCATCCATCTCAAACATGTTATTGAAGATGTGCTTGATCAGAATCAAGGAGGAAACCAACAACATACCTCCAATGAGACACATGTGGCTTATAGGGATCCGCTTCTCAATCATGACAGGCTGTACAACAACAATAACAACAATGGCAATAACAACAGTGGAAACAACAATGGTAACAACAACAACAACAACCGCAACAGGCAAAATCAAAATAGTGGGAACAATAATGCCAACTATGCAAGTGTGCCATTCAACTATACCATTAATTGCATATCAGAGCATGTCCCATAGATCAATGTGGTCACGCCGAACCAACAATCAGAGCCTAACCGAAATAATTGTAGTATCATTACCCGTAGTGGTAAAGTCACATTGAATACCATCCCTCCAAGGTCATCACCTTCTCAGTCCAATCCCCATTAGTATAGCATCATAGACCAACTTCAGAGGACTCCGGCCCACATTTCTATCTTAGAGTTGTTGCGTCTATCTCCTTCCCATAAGGAGATTCTCAATAAATCCTTAGTGGAAATGATTGTACCCACAAACTTGGCCCAAGAGAAGTTTTAGGCCATGGTAGGTAATCTGACCTCCTCTAGTACCATATCATTTACCGAGCAAGATGACCTCTCAGTGTCTCAACCTCATAACACCCCTCTTCACATCGTCACCTTCATCAACAAGCACTGCATCAAGAGGGTTCTCATTGATGGGCGAGCCAATTTAAATATTTGCACGTTAAAGCTAGTCCTTACATTGGGGTTCTCTGAAAATGCCGTTGATCCAAGAAAGAAGATAACTATCAAAGCCTATGATGAAGAGGAGAGAACTACAAAAGGAACAGTGGTGTTGCCCATACAAGTGGGACCGATAATAAAATATGTTGTGTGCCAAGTCCTAGATAGGGAGCTCACCTATAATATTCTTCTAGGTAGACCATGGGTTCATGCCATGAAAGATGTTCCCTCTACTTATCACCAATCCATAAAATTCCTGCATAATGGCAAGCAAGTCACCATCCAAGGTGACCCTGACCCCTTCCAGCACTGCAACTCTATCCTTTCAAAGCCCGATTGCATCATACCAAACAATAGAGCATCTACATCCCCTACGCCATAGCTTGATTCTACCTCTGAAGCTTCCTCATCAAGGCCCAAAGAGCAAAAAATTACCATCAAAGAAAAAGGAGTTGGGGAATACTCCATAGAGCACAACCTCAATCTAGCCTTTCCAAAGCCATCTGCTCCCCCTATACCTCCCACAGCCCCCTTTGTAAAATGAGGGACCTTATCAAATGAGACAGAGGAAAGAGATATTTGAAGAGACCTAATGTCTCAAGTTACTACTTGGAACCTCATTCATTCATTGGTTTTGTTCATCGTTCATCGACAAGGTTTGAACTATCAGCGAACTCTTGAACTTCACTCATTAGGTTCAATGGTTCAATAGGTTCAACTAGAAGTCTTGGACTTCACTCGTCAGGTTCAATGGTTCAACAGGTTCAACTGATGTTATACATCTATCGGTATAAGGTTGGATGTCGGCGAAAGTTGTGGTAGTCACTCCGATGTTAATGGTCACTCCGATGGAAGACCATCAGAGTGAGTATCTTTATCGGCCAATCCTTGAGAACTCTCTCTGATACTCTTGTGTCTCTCCGATGTAGCATTGGCGTCGGTGTGAGAACTTCTGTCGGCCCATCTTTGTGGAGTCTCTCTGATGTTAACGGTCTCACCGATGGTGGTTTGTCCAGATGATTGGTGAGAGGATATTCATCAGCGCAGCGTAAATTTTTTGGGCCGATGGCAGAGGTCATTCTGATGGATGATGAAGAGCTTTGGGCATCGCTGGGACAAGGAACCATCAGTGTAGGCAATGAAGTGGTCTTTGATGGTTTGAGCTATCCTGATGAGGTATAGACTGGCATTGTTAGCAACAAAACTACCAACGATAGTCTTACTGAGTGTTTGTGGATATAAACCAGAATATCATTTTCGTACTGGTGAATGTGGGACTAATGGTCTCGCAAGTATACGAATAGTCAGATGGCAGTTATGCGATGGTTAGAGATAGCGATGTTGAGTCAGTTGGAATGAACAGTTAGGGCAGAAGTTAAAAAAATGGTTTTGCTCTTGAAGACTGTGAATATATAAATAGATCTAATGGTGTCGTCTAAGTTGATGATGAGATTTGATTATATTGTTCATTTTGTAAATGTGCAGTGAAAGTGAACAGTTTATATAATTTGAGAATCGATACCTGAGCAAGTGAGCTGAGATCTTTATTGTAACTATAAAGTTTATTGTAATAAAGATTGTCTCTTGTGGTGGTGGGATTTTTACCTGAAAGGTTTTCCCACATACATCTAGTGTTGATCTTTGTTATCTTGAATGTTTATTCTGTATTTTTTGGTGTATTTATCTTTGTATTTGAATTAAATGTAACCTGTCTGGATTATCCCCTTTGAATTGACATTAGGGAAGATGTATTCCACACCTCTGCTTTCCTTACAAGTGGTATCAGAGCCTGGCCAGTTGTGTTATCCTTGTTGGTAGGTTGGGTTTTTTTTGTTAGTTCTGTGAGTGGGAATTCTGTAGAGGTTTATTTTGTTAAATAAGATGGCAAGTACATCAGGAAAAATAGACATTGAAAAGTTCAATGGCACAAACTTTGAGTTGTGGAAGCTTTAAGTTGAAGATATGTTGGTTGACAGAGATCTTTGGGTTGCTGTGTCTGCGACTAAACCTATAGCCATGAAGCAAGAAGACTGGGACCTGGCATATAGGAAAGCCAGAGGACTGATAAGATTAAGTTTAGTAGATTCTATTCTATTGAATGTCCACGAGGAGAAAACTACAAATGCTTTGTGGAAGAAGTTGGGAGACATTTATCAGGGCAAGTCCTTAGTGAATAAACTTTTCCTCAGAAAGAAGTTGTACTCTCTGAAGATGGATGAAGGAGCATCTATAGCAGACCATCTGAACTCATTTAATTTGATTGTTGCACAGCTGACGTCTGTAGGTGTAAAAATAGAAGAGGACCGCTGTATGCTTCTGTTGTGTTCCTTTCCTGAAATATGGGATCATCTTGTGATGGCTATTGGAAGTAAAATAACCACGTTTACAACTGAAGTTGTTGTTGCCTCACTGTTATCTGAAGAGATGCGGAGGAAATCTTCTGAGATGGCTAAAGAGGCCCTATCTATTCGAGGTAGGTCAAAGAAAAGAGGCAAGAAGAAGGACAAGAAGTCTAAGTCCAAATCAAAGGGGAGATCGAAATCTCCTGGCACAAAGTCCAAGGTGAAGTGCTGGAATTGTGGGTAGAAAGAACACATCAGAAGAGACTATAAAGAGGAGAAAAAGAAGAAGAAGAACTTCTCTGACAACGATTCTTCTTAGAGTGATGCTGATACCTTCATTGCTGCCTTAGCAATGCCTGCATCTGAAGATGTATGGCTGGTAGATTCAGGAGCATCTTTTCATATGACATCTCACAGAGAATGGTTCAAAAAGTATGAACCGTATGCTGGTGGGAAGATGTTCCTGGCAAGTGATTGGACATTGGAAATTGTTGGCTGAGGAAGAGTCAGAATCCAGTTCCTGGATGGTAGAATAAAGGGAATGAATGGAGTACTACACATACTAGGTCTGGCTCGAAATTTACTTTCTGTTAGTAAGCTTAATGATGTTGGAGTGAAAGTTACTTTTGTGAATGGTGGTTGTAAGATGGCTAGAGGTTCTATTGTATTGGCAAAGGGTGAACGCATTGGAACTTTGTATAGGTTAGATACTAAACCAGTGTGCTGTAATAGTGTCTATGTAAAATCTAAAAAGATACTATTGTAACACATGATGCAAACTCTATGGAAGTTAAACTTCCTGCAAAGAAAACAATGCTCTAGCATCATAGACTTGGCCACATAGGTGAAAAAGGTTTAAAAACATTGAAAAACAAAACCCTGGTAGATGGGCTGATTGATTGTAATCTAGAGTTCAATTTCTGTGAACATTGTATATATGGAAAATAGAACCATGTTTCTTTTTATTCTAGTTCTCATAAATCTTCTGGTGTTCTAGACTATGTACATTCTAATGTTTTTGGTCCAGTTGATGTTCCTTCTCTGTGTAAATCAAGATACTACGTATCGTTTATTGATGATTATTCAAGGACATTTGTATATTATTTGAAAAATAAATTATAAGTGTTCAGTCGGTTTAAAGAATTTAAAATCTTGTGGAAAATCAGACTGGTAGAAAAATAAAATGTTTGAGAATGGATAACAGTGGTGAATATTGCAATGCAGATTTTGATAAATATTGCATGGATCATGGAATAAAAAGGCATAAGACTACACCTTATACTTTATAGTAAAATGGAGTTGCTGAAAGGATAAATCGATTGTTGATGGAGAAAGCAAGAAGTATGTTGAGTTATGTTGGTCTTGAACAGAGATTCTAGGCTGAGGTAGTTGCTACAACTTGTTGCTTGCTGAATTGTTCTCCTACTTTGGCATTGGTTGATAAGACGCCTATGGAAGCATGGTCTAGAAAGAAGCCCTCTCTAAGACATCTTCATGTCTTTGGCTGTGAGGCATATGCTCATATTCCTAAGGTAAAAAGATCTAAGCTGGATTACAAGGCAGTCAAATGTATCTTTATTGGCTATGGAGTCGGTGTTAAGGGGTACAAGCTTTGGAATCCTGAAACTGAAAAAGTAATTTACAACAGGAATGTAATTTTCAGAGAGCTAAAACCTTTGGTTATTGATCCTCAACTGGAGAAGACAGAAAAGAAGAAAGAAAAGAGTGTTGTTACTATTCCTCTGACCCCTGTAAAAGAGGAACAACAAGTACCAAGTGTAGATGATTCAGAAGTGAGTTCGAGTAGCTCTGAAGATTCAGATCCAGAGCAAGAACCTGAACTTGTACCTCAGCCATTGAGGAGGTCTACACGTGAAAGAAGACAACCAGATAGGTATGGATTTTTAGTACTTGATTCAAGTTGTGCCTATACTTTGCTTATTGATACTGATGAACCTAGGACTGTGAAAGAAGCTATTAGTTTATCTGATTTAGATTCTTGGTTGGAAGCCATGGATAATGAAATGTCATCATTGGAGAAAAATGGAACCTGGGATCTGGCACCCTTGCCTAAAGGTAGAAAACCTATGGGTTGTAAGTGGGTATTTAAAAAGAAATATGGTCCAGATGGTAGTATTGATAAGTACAAGGAAAGATTGGTTGCTAAGGAGTATTCTGAAAAAGAAGGTATAGATTATGGAGAAATTTTTTCTCCTATAGCTAAGCTAACATCCATTAGATTTCTGTTGTCACTTGCAGCAGCATATGACTTTGAAATTGAGCAAATGGATGTGACAACAACATTTCTTCATGGGGACCTTGAAGAAGAAATTTATATGTTCCAACCAAAGCATTTTGTGGTAAAATGTAAAGAACATCTGGTATGTAAACTTAAAAAGTCTCTTTATGGTTTGAAGCAATCTCCCAGAATGTGGTATCAAAAATTTGATACGTATGTTTTATCTTTGGGATATGTGAGATCTAAATCTGATCATTGTGTCTATTATAAAACTAAAGGTGATTGGATTCTTATAATTGCACTGTATGTGGATGATATGTTGTTCATTGGCAATGGTAAGGGGTTGATCTTCAAAATTTGAAATGAAGAATCTGGGGGCAGTAAAGTACATTCTAGGAATGGAAATCAAAAGGGACAGATCTAAGAGAAAGCTTTGGTTCAGCTAGAGCAAGTATATTGCCAATGTTCTTGATAAGTTTAATATGTCTGATTCTAAATAGTTAGTTGTTCTAGTTTTGCAGGGAATGAAACTATCTGTTGAAGATTGTCTAGAATCTTTGAATGAAATTGATGATATGAAAAAAGGGCCTTATGCAAGTGTTGTTGGTAGTTTGATGTACGCAATGGTCTGTACCAGGCCAGACATTGCCCAAGCAGTGGGAGTTTTAAGCCGGTTTATGGTGAATCTAGGCAGATCACATTGGGATACTGTGAAAAGAGTTATGAGGTATTTGAAAGGGACATCTAACCTTGCTATTTTCTATCATGGAAACTCAGCTGGATCTAAGAAATCTATCAACATTTAGGGATATGTTGATTCTGATTGGGCAGGGGACATTGACAATAGAAGATCCACTAGTGGATATGTATTCATGTTAAATGGTGGTGCTATCAGTTGGATGAGCAAGAAGTAGGTTGTAGTCGCTTTGTCCACAACAGAGGCAGAGTACAAGATAGCTACTTGTGCATGCCAAGAATCCGTTTGGTTGAAGAGGTTGTGTTCTGATGTCAGTTTTGATGTAGGGCAGATACAAATTCATTGTGACAATCAAAGTGCTATCTGTTTGGCAAAAAATCCTACTTTTCATGCTAGGACAAAACATATTGATGTCCAATATCACTTTGTTCATGATATGGTGGAAGACAAAAAGGTAAAGCTAGAAAAGGTTGATACTTTAGAAAATGTTGTAGATGCCTTGACTAAACCAATAAACATGGCCAAGTTCAAATGGTGTTCAGATGAAATGGGTCTTTGGGCCCATAATTCTTAGTAATCATATGAGGATTAAGAGGTAGCAGTAATCTCTTCGACAAGTGGGAGATTGAAGAGACCTAATGTCTCAAGTTATTGCTTGGAACCTCATTCATTTGTTGGTTTTGTTCATCATTCATCAGCAAGGTTTGAATTGTCGGCAAACTCTTGAACTTCGCTCGTCGGGTTCAATGGTTCAACAGGTTCAACTGGAAGTCTTGAACTTCACTCGTCAGGTTCAATGGTTCAACAAGTTCAACTAATGTTATACGTCTATCGGTATAAGGTTGGATGTCGGTGAAGGTTGTGGTAGTCACTCCAATGTTAATAGTCACTTTGATGGAAGACCATCAGAGTGAGTAGCTTTATCGGCAAAGCCTTGAGAACTCACTCTGATACTCTTGTGTCTCTCCAATATAGCATTAGCGTCAGCATGAGAACTTCTATCGGCCCAGCTTTAAGGAGTCCCTCTAATGTTAATGGTCTCACCAATGGTGGTTTATCCAGACGATCGGCGAGAGGATATTCATCGGCGCAAAATAAAGTTTTTGGGCCGATGGCAGAGATCACTCTGATGGAGGATGAAGAGCTTTGGGCATTGCTAGGACAAGGAACCATCGGTGTAGGAAATGAAGTGGTCTCCGATGGTTTGAGCTATCCCGATGAGGTATAGACTGGCATCATTGGCAACAAAATTGCCGATGTTAGTCTTACTGAGTGTTTGTGGATATAAATTGAAATATCATTTTCGTACTAGTGAATGTGGGACTAATGGTCTTACAAGTATGCAAACAGTCAGATAGTAGTTATACGATGGTTGGAGACAGTGATGCTGAGTCAGTTTGAATGAATAGTTAGGGCAGAAGCTAAAAAAAGGGTTTTTCTCTTGAAGACTATGAATATATAAACAAATCTGGTGGTGTCATCTAAGTTGATGATGAGATTTGATTATACTGTTCATTATGTAAATGTGCAGTGAAAGTGAATAGTTTATATAATTTGAGAATCGATACCTGAGAAAGTGAGCTGAGATCTTTATTGTAACTATAAAGTTTACTTTAATAAATATTCTCTTGTGGTCATGGGTTTTTTACCCAAAACAGTTTTCCCATGTACATCTGGTGTTGATCTTTGTTATCTTGAATGTTTATTCTATATTTTCTGGTGTATTTATCTTTGTATTTGAATTAAACGTAACCTATTTGCATTATCCCATTTGAATTGACATTAGGGAAGCTATATTCCATACCTCTACTTTCCTTACAATGTCCTACAATGGCTTTATATTGAAGAAGAAGAGAACATACAACAAGAACCACCTGGGCTCCCAATAGAAATCTATGGGCAAGGTGAATCTATCCTACATAGAATGGGTTATGAAGGACAAGGCCCCATTAGCCTAAGAAGAGAAAGAATCATAGAACCCATTCAACCTTCTTCATCCTCATCAGCTAGAAACACAAAGGGTCGAGGATATAAGGATAAGGGCAAAGCTAAAGAAAATGCTTATCTAGTGGAAATGATCCATACGCTTCAAGTGGATAGTGACACAGATTCCAATGAACATGAGTGGGATGAGTTGACAAAGCATTCCTACAATGACAAAGAGGTCGATACCATTCAAACTTATAGCCCCTACTGTGAGGGACAAATTCTATCGAATAGGCCATTAGAGTTTGATTTGCCTATCTCTGAGAATACGACTTTCGAGGAAGGTTTGGGTTCTATCGCAATAAACAACTTGGAGGAAAGTACCATCCTAAACACTCCCCCTCCCAATACTCCTAGCATATCCATTTAAACTATCAACGAATTAGATCTATCCTCCAACTCCCTCCCCCTTGTGCATCTTGAACTTATTGACTGGGATCTACGAGGAACCCCTCAACTAGATATGTTCCAAAATGACGATGCCTATATTAACTACATGGAACTTAGGACCACCTACCCAAAGGGGATCATAAAGATGGTTTTGCTATTGAACTTAATACCATGGCTTATTTCAGAGAGGGTGCCAAGCCTTCCAGTCACAAAAATATCAAAGTAAAAATTGGATCTGATGGTGAAAACCACTCTGCGGCAGTTTCAAATCCCAAAATAGTAAGAAGAAAGGATGCATCCTAAGGTGAAAACCCAACTATGGCACCTAACAATGGAAGGATTGACACTCTCCCCAATGACATGCACCAGGAGAAGTCTCAGATTGTTGTGGAACCCATAGAGCCTGTTAACATTGGAACAGAGGAACAGCCTAAGATCATTCACTTTGCTAAGTCTCTAACCCCACCAGAGAAGACTAAGTTTGTACCATTCTTCAAGAGAAAACAAGTCAATTTTGCTTAGTGATACGCAGATATGCCGAGGTTAGATCCAGATTTGATTCTACACCATCTTCCATTAGATCTAGGAGTGAAACTAGTGAAACAAAAGCTTAGAAAGATGCATCCACACATAGCACTACTTGTAAAGGAAGAACTCAAGAAATTACTGGATGTAGGGTTCATCAGAGCTATAGACTATCCAGAATGGGTCTCCAACATAGTACCAGTATCCAAACCAGATGGCCGAGTCAGACTATGTAATGATTTTAGAGATCTAAACAAAGCTTGCCGCAAGGATGATTTTCTGTTGCCAAATATAGATATCATAGTTGACCTAACAGCAGGGCATACCATGTTATCTCTCATGGATGGCTTCTTAGGATATAATCAGATTAGGATAGCACCAAAAGACCAGCATAAGATGGCCTTTACTTGTCCTTGGGGCACTTTCTGTTGGAATGTCATGCCATTTGGGCTAAAAAATGTAGGAGCCACAAATCAACATGCTATGACCACTATATTTCATGATATGATGCACGTCACCATGGAAGATTATGTAGATGATATCCTAGCAAAGTCACTTACAAGAGAATCACACCTAGATGTGTTAGAGAAAGTCTTTCAGAGATTAGAACAATTCAAAGTCAGGTTGAACCCAAAGAAGTGTGTGTTTGGAGTCACCTTAGGCAAACTCCTAGGTTTTATTGTTTCAACAAACGGAATAGAGGTGGACCCTGCCAAAGTCAAGGCTATCATGGACATGCCACCACCCAAAATGCTTACTCAACTAAGATCTCTACAAGACAAGCTACAAGCAATCCATAGATTCATATCACAACTGGCAGACAAGTGTCAACCATTTAGTCATCTCCTGCAGAAGAATATTCCATTCAGATGGGATGAAAAATGTGAAGAGGCATTCAACAATATGAAAGAATATCTTATGAATCCACCTATTCTCATGCCTCCTATTCAAGGCAAACCATTGATACTCTACATATTTACTACACCTACAGCTCTTGGGGCTCTTCTAGTACAGCAAGATTATGAGAATAAACAAAGAATCGTCTACTATATCAGTCACACGTTGGTGGGCTATGAGTTGCAATACTCTCAGATAGAAAGATCATGTCTTGTGGTAGTTTTTGCTTCCCAAATACTCTGACATTATATGTTTACACATCCAGTCAAACTTATTGCAAAAATAGATCCATTAAAGTACCTACTAAGCAAAGCAGCCCTAACCGGTCACTTAGCCAAATGGGTCATGCTCCTAAGTGAATACGACATTGAGTATGTAGACATAAAAGCTATCAAGGGACAAGTCATTGCTGACCAGCTAGTAGATGCACCACTACAGGACACCACACCAATACAATTTAAGTTTTCAGATGAATCTTTATTCAATATCTCAACACATTCTTGGAAACTATACTTTCATGGATCCTACACAAACCATGGATCGGGGGCAAGAATCTTGTTTGTAACTCCTCATGGCGACACCATACCAAAGTCTTACTGTTTGTTATTTCCATGCACCAATAACATAGTAGAATATGAAGCCTTAGTCATTGGCCTCAAGATAGCAACAGAATCAAAAATCAAACAGCTACATGTCTATTGCCAACTGATTTATCTTCAAACCAATGACAAACCTTCATACGCCAAACCTCTCGCTATACCATTATTGCTGACACCCTTTACCGACATGGTCTAGATGGTACTTTACTCTGTTGTTTAGAATAAGAAGAATCCCTAACCGCCTTACAAGATGTACATGAAGGCATGTATAGAACACACTCTAGCACTCCTTCCTTAGCTAAGAAACTCATGCTTTTGGGTTATTACTAGCTGAACATGGAAACAAATTCATACCAGTTTGTGAAGAAGTGCAAGCAGTGCCAAATACATGGGAACCTGATACATGCACCAGCTCAAGAGTTGTGACTTTTAACGATACCTTGACCCTTTTGCCAATGGAGACTTGACCTTGTGGGAAAGATCCATCCACCCTCATCCAACGACCATAAATTCATCATAGCTGCCACTGAGTACTTTACCAAGTGGATTGAAGCCGTCCCCTCACCACTGTCACAGGTAAGCAAATCTCCTCATTCATCTTGAATTACCTCATCTATAGATATGAAATTCCCTCATCCATTATCATGAATAATGGAAGACCCTTCAAGAACTAGGATGTCCAAGACCATCTTGAAGCATCCAACAAGACCATCTTGAAACTCCTCAAGAAGACAGTCAATAATGCTGGCTGTGATTGGCACATCCAACTCAATCCTACTCTATGGGCCTATAGAACCAGTATATGCACTCCCACAGGTGCTACACCTTATGTGCTTGTCTATGGCTCAGAAGCTATCCTCACCATTGAATTTGAGTTACCATCCCTCGAGGTGTCATTAAAAGGTCTCATATCAGATGAAGAATACAGAGTTTCCAGATTGCAAGAACTAGAATTGCTAGAGGAAAGGAGATAGAAAGCCTTCAACCATCTCAAAGAATATCAACAGATGATGTCACGAAGCTATAACCATAGAGTTAATCCAAGAATCTTTAAGGTTGGAGATCTAGTACTTAAGGAGAATCCCTGTAATCAACAAGATAGGGAAAAGAAAGGCAAGTTTGAACCCAACTGGCTTGGGCCTTATGTGATCATAGCTGCTTATGGATCAGGGGCATATCAGTTAGCAACATCAGAGGGTGAGCTATTAGATGACCCAATCAATAGCATGCATCTTCACCAGTTCTATACCTAGGAGAACCCCAATGTAAGGGGGGCATAAAATACAAAAAAATAAAAAAAAGTTAGAAAAATACAAAAAAAATTATCCTTTGGTGAAAACTTGGCAAATAGGTGCCTTGGATAGGTATCATGATAAAAACCTAGCAAACAGGCATCATGTTTACTTTCTAGCTTTTTGTACAAATAAAAGCAAGTGGCGAAAACCTGGTAAACAGGTGTTGCTTGTGATAAACCACTTCCTCCATCTTTGGGAAACCAATCACCTTGTGTCCATTCTTCCTCATGTCCCATTCGATCCATATCTGTTCCATAATAGAAACCTAAAGATAACCTATCATGGCTTGATACTCTGTCTCTTTGTTGCCTTGTCAACCAAGGTTTTATCCCATATCCTATCCATAGTGTCAGCCTGGTATAGTGTCTCTCATTGGTCTTCATGGTCCAAGTCCATGAACTATGTCACCTCTACATCGTCACGTAGGCAAGGCCATTTTTCAAATGCGCCCCCGAGGCTCCCATGGTCCCATCCATCCTATTTCTGGTCATCTTTCTTCTAGTCCATCCATGGTCCATTAGGGTTTACCCTGAACTACATTGCCTTTGCGTCATCACATAGGCAAGGCCATTTAGCAATGAGCCCCTGAGGCACTAGGTCAATCCCTTAGGATCCATCTCGCTAATAAAGATTGTGGAATCTTCTCACTAGGCAAGCAAGCACAAACAAAACCTGCTCTTTTCAAGTAGAAATCTTGACGTAGGACATTAACCTATCAAAAGCAAAGCAAGCACCTAAGGCCTTCTAAATGATTTTACCCAAATTATGCCAAGAAACAAGCACATCTAAATGCAAATATGTTTTGTGGATTGGAATCATGGTTAAGGTATGAGAGTCTTGATTTTTTCTATCATGTCTTTCTATGCTACTCGAGGATGCCAAAAGCTAGAGATGCTAGGATGGGGGGCATGATTATTTTCTTTGTTTGTTGTTTGTGGATTAAACTTTAGTAATGTGAAGCCTTGTCTAAAGACATGATCGGCAAAAGATCATTGAGGACATCAAAGGTCTAACATGAAAGGGGGCAATCCTTGACTATTGATACATAAGAAATACTCATGTCATCTCGGTTTAATTATATCTCAATGCTTGTATTAACTTGCTAAATCAAAATCCATGTAAGCAATGCTCAGGTAATCTCGGTCCAATTATACCCAGATGCTTGTATTAACTTACAACATTTGAAAAAAGTACCCAAAAAAATTGCCCAATGATGAAATAAGCACTTCAAAATACTTGCACCATCAAGATGTCAAAAGCAAAAGCATCCATCATACATCCATCCATTTATACATCCATACATCCATATCCCATTTAATAAAAGATCCAAACAATGCAGAGTAACAATACAAAGTCAAAGCTTGTGATTCCTTCTATCGAGTCATTCTTTTATGAATCAGTATTCTACCTATCCTTGTGGTCCATTCTTCTCAATTCGACAACCCGAGAAATGATCCAAATGCAAGTCCATCCTTAATCCATATCAATCAAGTCAAGTCAATCTTGTCAAATGATCCAAGCACCGTCAGTGGTCTTGATCCTTGTCTGGTTGTAAACCAACTCAATTAGATGTAATCATTCAATTGTCTTATATAGGATGTTACATTATCAAAATCAGACCAATACACACATCTTACACGACATGTTCCATTTCCTGAAACCAGACACTATCCTTCATGTTGCTCTAGGGATCTATTGTTCCCCACCATGACAACACTATCGTATATCGTTATCAGTATATCGTTGGTTTACCGCTTGACAGGGGCAATACCTTGTTTGTTCTTGTATCATTTGTGCATACTTACTTACTTGCTTGTGTGTGTTATCATTCTATCTTGCATAGCATATCATTCAGCTCTTTCTTCATCCTTCTTCTTTGTGAGATTGTCCGTCTCATGCCTTCTACCTTCTTCTCATCCAATCTCCCAAGGGGGCATCCTATTGTCGTAACCTGTACCAGGGGCAAACTGGGGCATGTATCATTGTTAGAAAAATTCTATTCTTTGAAGCAACACTGTAAACTGCATTACATCAAAGAGGGGCAAAATGTATACACCTAAAAATGACACAATTCGGTCTAAATAAATATTCTTGATATTTATTCCATCTTTATTCCTCTATCAATAAATAAATAAACAAATTTATTTATTTGATTCATATTCTTCCAACAATTAAATAAATTCCTTTATTTAATTAAATTCCTCCAAAGAATTAAATAATTCTTAATTATTTAATTAAATCAAATCTTTCTTCCAAATTTAAATAAATCAATCAAATTTATTTAAATCCTTTTAATCTCTAAAAATAAAATATAATAAAATATTTTATTTATTCTTCCAAATCATGCACAAACAATTAAATAAATTTATTTGTTTAATTTGCTTTCTTATCTTCTAAGTCTCCCAAATTCATTCTAAATTAAATAATATCAATTATTTAACTGTTTCTTCCAATAATATCTTCTCTAAATTTAAATAAATCAAATATTTATTTGTCTTTTTCTTCTAAATTGAGTTATCTCTAAATATAATTCAATCTTTGTGCACATGTAATTAAATATTCCTAATATTTAATAAAGCAAAATATCTTCTTATTTCCATGCAAATCCTTTCTTCTTGTTTTTAATCACTTAACTAATTATTATATTCTTTTAATTGCTTTAACTCATTTTTCTATTCTTAGCAAATCCTCTAATGCAAAAGAAAGCAAGACACGTCTTCTTATTTGTTGCAGCTCCTCAATGGTTCTCAATCATTGATCTTCTCATTCTTTCTATACCATTGATCTTCATTCTCTCAAGTCTATAAGTACAACCCTGTTCTTCCATTTCATTCATCCAAGCTTTAAGTATCGTTACTCTGTAGGAATTATAGCGCGCCTTTGGCACCAATTCCTTCATTGCTTTTGATCACATTTGTTACTATGCACCACTACCATCGTTGTGAAGCTCCTCTTCATTGCGATACTAGCACTATCATTCCCAATTGACATTCTTGAAGCATAGCAAGGAAGTGCACTCTCTGAGGGACCTATTTCATACATGCAAGATCGATTGTGATAGGCGATCAATGGAAGCTTCAAATTAACAAGGTTTTCTTTGTTATTTGTTCATTGTTTATTGAATCTTCTTTGTTCACCATTTTATTGAGTTTTGGGTATCTTGATATTTGATATTATTGATTATTCAGTGTTGATCCAATTTTCCCTTAACACCTATCACAAAGCTCCTCCATCCTTACCATCAGAATCTCTGAGCCCTCAGCCCCAATGTCTGGAGTGTCGAACAGTTGCTTGAATGGAGCTGGACCCAAGTCAAGATCATAATCTACTCTATCTCCATCAATTAGGATGCACAGAATCTAGAACACATCCTCTAGCTTGCTCCTCCACCACTCAACCATCACTGTCATAAGTCTTCGATGTGCCTACACTGGCTCTAATCTTGACACATGCTCTAAACCAATGATATCTAAGAACAACCGCTCCTCTCCATCCAACAATCTGACCAATTGCAAGTCCCTAGGATGTGGCTCTCGCAACAATAATGGTGGTAGTACATCCTGCATCATTCCATTCACTGTATCAGTCTCTTGTGCTAAAAATTAACTTTTGATTGCTAAAACTACTTATCTTTAATAAAAGTGAACCAATTTTCTACATGAGATACCCTTTTGATCATAAGCGAACCATTTTACTGCAAGCGAACACTCTCTGCACATAAGTGACTTATCTACTATAAGCAAGTAACTGTCACTTATAGGCAATCTACATTTCTATAAGCAATCACTTTTTGTTTATAAGTGACCTAATTTTACCCTATGCACATTTTGCCTATCCGTTTGCCCTAGCTGACTAGAAGTGACCTACTTTTGCCCTAAGCAGTCAGTTCGAGCTTAAATGTGAGTTGAATTACCATAAGTGACCACCTTTCATCTATAAGTGACCTAAACTTCCTATCCTAAAACTGATTGCTTCTGGTGACGTGTGTGCATTTATTACACTTTTAACCTTAAAAAATCATGCATTTAGCAAAAGTTTCGGTACATACTGGTAAGCCTACTCCTGTTGGTCCCCCATGTGTCCTCACCTGCTCAGCACAATGATCACTACATAGAATCACCATCCTGATTTCTCGCTGACACCCTAAGCACTACCACACTCCAAAGCTCTAGATTTCTAAAGACAACAAGCACAAATGAGCCTATTTTCCCTTGAGGGACCTATTTATCCCCCACTTTCCCAACCCTAATTCTTCTAAATCATTTCATCTTATCGTGAGCCAACCTAGCCCTTCCTGGTTTTCCTGACTTACCTCTTGAGGGGGCATCCTGCCAGTTACATTGGGGCATCACCTTGTTTATGGAGCGAATTATCGAATCTTCTTTGACACAATGTTCTAACGAACATTATATCAAAGAGGGGCAAAATGTAGACACCCAAAATTGTCCTAATTATCATTAGTATGAAATATTGCATTATCTATCATCTGCATTTATCTAACACACTTGAGCAATTTCTCTATTCATCAAAATCACCTATTTCTTCTATTAATTAAATAAATTTATATTTATTTAATTAATTCATTATCTATTTCCTCTAATCTATAATTAAATAGTCTTTAATTATTTAATTATCTCTATTTCTATCTATTTTAATTAAATAAATCTTATTTATTTAATTAAATTTCCTTCATAATCCCACTTTCTAATTAATTAAATAAATTTTATTTATTTAATTAATTTCTCTTATCGTTTATCTTCATCTCATCACAAGCCAACATGTGTGCCTATTTTATTTGAAACATGTGTGGTACTACATCTTTTATTTAATATTTTTCACATGTGGTACGTTTTATGTACACAATCACACATGAGCTTTATCTTCCCTCCACTTGTCATCTACACATTCACTTATGATTATCAATTCATCTCAGCCATTCACATAGCCACCAAATCTCCACCATTGATTGATTTCGGTTGAGGTCTATATAAATACCCTCTCCTTTCATACTTCATCTATCCATCATTTTCATACAGCATCTACATAATCATTCTGAGCATATTGATCACTTAGCATCTATCTAGCATATCATCATTATCATCCATCCATCATGGAAGCTTTGATCTTCATAATTGTTCATTGTTGAGAAGCAATCCACATCATAAACAAGGAATCATACAATCTAGGTGATCTTGTTCTTAAATTGCATGTTTTTGGTTTCACTTGGATTCGATTATTTGATGATGGTAGGATTAGGTTTTCATTTGCATGCTTGATCTTATTAACCTAATTTTTACCTATCACACAGTTATGTTCTTCCTTTCAACCACATCATTCTACTAAGGAGTCCTAGTGGCAGATAAATGCTTCTTTATCCCATGATCCTCACAAAACATGTTAAACTCATTAGAAGTAAATTCTCCACCTCTGTCAAAACTCAAACATTTGATCTTCATATCCATTTCATTTTCAACCATTGCTTTAAAGACTTTAAACTTATCTAGGGCTTCTAATTTTTCCTTAAGAAAAGTGACCCATGTCATTCTAGAGAAATCATCAATAAATAACATAAAATACCTATCACCTTGAAAACTTCATACACTAGTAGGATCACAAAGATCTGTATGTACCAACTCTAATAGTCCGGTAGAAGATTGTTCTTCGACTTGTAAACTTCCTCTCGCTTTCTTTCAAACTTGACACTCCTTGCAAGTGGTATTGATGGGCTTTGTAATCTTTGGAAGATATCTCATAGCTTGACCTGAACTTATCTTTACTAGGCTATCAAAATTGCTGTGATATAGTATCCTATGCCATAGCCAACTCTCACTGATCTGAGTTATAAAGCAATATCCATCATCACTTTTGAGATGATAAATATTTTCATCTATCCTCTTTGCAGCATCTATCACAGTTTCAAACTCCTTTTTGATCTCAAATCCATCATCCTAAAACATAAGATTGTATCCTTTGTTGCACAATTGTCCAACACTCGAGATTTTTCTTTAAACCTTTAACATAAAAACACCATTAGTGTTATGCATTCCATCAAGATGGATTGAGCCTCTTCCACATATCTTAGCTATATAATCATCACCAAATCTGAATAGTCCTCTATCATATTTATCAAATTTAATAAACTTGTTTTTATCACGAGTCATATGATTTGAGCAACTACTATCAATAACCCAATAGTTCTTTTCTTGTCTAGTATAAAAAGTAGACATCAAAGTATCTTCATTATCAAGACTTATCTCTAAAGCATTTTCCTTCACACATTCTTCAGGGTCATCTAAAATAGTATCATCTTCATCATCAAATTCATCATCATATATATTTGCATCTTCTTTCACATAGTAGCTTTTCTTAGGCACTCTACTTTTGTTTTCCATGTTCTTAATTTTCAAAATTCTTTTTGGATATCTTGAAGCATAATGACCAATCTTTCCACAACTAAAACATTTAAAAGGCAACTCACCATTGAACTTTCCAGTACCCTTTTTCATTCTTCTCACAAAGTTAGCTTCCACTTCATTAAGGTCTTCCAGATCTAATTCTGCAATCTTCTCTAATTTGCCAGTCTTGAAGGCAGTTGTAACTGAGTTCCAAATTTCATATCCAAGAGAAACTAGATAACTTACTATTCTTATTTTCTAGAGGGCATAATGAGGAGCATCCTTCTTGTGTACTATCCCAGATCTACCTCAAGCTATTAAGCTTTCTTCAAAGGAACTTATCTTTAGTACCAATTGTTGAATACATAAGAAAACTAAGAGGGGGGGTGAATCAGTTGTATCAAAAATTCTAAACCCTCACAAACATTCAGATCCACATTAACCTTTAAACTTGTTATGATGATTAAGAATGAAAAACAAATAACATAAATTGAATCATAACAGCACCAAATGCAAGATAATACTAGATTTTACATGGAAAATCGAAGAAGGGAAAAACCATGGTGAGGATTAGCTCACAATATAAAGTAGTAGCAATATCAAATTACAAAGGCTCACTACCCAGAAGAAAGAAATGTTTAATACTAAAGGACTCACTATCTAGAAGAAATAGATAGAAGAAGAAGAGGCTCAGTGCCTAGGATAAACTAATATAACTGCATCTAACCTATGCATGGAGTTCAGTTCCAATGAAGATCAATATTCACAATGCCACAAACATCACCTTCAAAGTAACACTGAAAAATAGTAGCCACCTTTTGTTCACTACATCCAGTAGCCTAACACATGAAAGATCTCACTACCCTGATCAAATGTATATCACAAACATCCTATCCATCATGCATACATTCAATCACAAATCCTTGACACTTATTTATACCAACATCAACCTTGATAACATTCTCCAAAGTTAGTAACACAAATTAACCCTTGAAAACATTCTCCAAAATTGGCAACACAAATTAACCCATAAAATTCAAATTAGGCCTAGACCAAAACATTCCCATGGAGGAAAGGAATGAATGTGGACTACATCACACCTTAGCATGGACCTAAATTCATTCTTACTTTCTTCATAACACTTTCACAATCAATGAAGCACAACCACAATTAGTGTAAACAATCAAGTCGGCCAAACTTGTGTGAACAGTATGAACTTAAAAGTGCACGCTTCCTCAAAATCAAGAGACGGCATGCAAACCATGCACCAAGCTTGAACATGATCTAGAAATATCCACAACCACCTGAAAACCAACAAAATCATTTGCAACATCTTTCACCTGAAAAAAGTTCACACCGGAGCACTTAGATTACACTATCATCAACTGCAACTCAAGAAACCATCAATTGTAACTCAAGAAAGGAACTTGCAGAGCACCAAACCATGAACCATTTAAACTAAAGAAATGTATGGACCTTATAAGCATGTATACAAAACCACAACAATAGAAACAGATCTATGGAGAAATGAGGAGCAAAACACTTTCTCCCAAACACTTTTGCACAACTCAAAAACATTGTCTGCACACTGGTGAACATAACTTTCTCTGCACAGCTAAGTCAAGAAAAAAATCTGGATTATAACATCTTAGAACACCATTGAACAACATATACAAACCACACAATTAGATATTCAATTAGGAAGAAATGTGGAGCAAAACTCTATCATAACTCTGTGAAGCCAATCAGTCTCTTCAACACATTGTTTCCTTTATTAATCAAATTTTCTCAAAAGCACTTGGAAACCAATCATTAGAAATATATTCCTAATATCTTCATCACTTTTTCAAGGTAATCGCATCATCCTCAACACAACAAATTAGTCAAACAACAACAACAACAACAGAAGATACTTAGCAACAACAAAAGACACAATTGACACCAATGACAACACAAGCTTATTGACATCAATGACAACACTGATTAGCACATTATTTCAATAGAAAATAGTTAATGGTATTAGAGGTCTTGGTGGAACAATGAAATAAGATGAGATTGTGAAGAGGATTCTGAGATCTCTCCCTAAATCTTACAGTCATAAGGTATCTTCTATTGAGGAGACTAAGGATTTGGATTACTATACAGTAGATCAATGGTTTGGTTCTCTCACAACATTTGAAATGAGAGAATTTGACAAAGGTTCTCTAAAGAAGGAAAAAAACATTCAAAGCAAGTAAGAAGGCAGAAAATGAAACAACTGATCAAGATGGTGAACTTGATGAGATAGAAGCAAACTTTGTGAGAAAATTGAAGAAGGGTACCAGAAAGTATAGAGGTAAGTTACCTTTCAAATACTTCAATTTTGGGAAAATTGGTCATTTTTCCTCTAAATGTCCTTTTAAGGAATCAAAGGATAGCAATAAAAGAGAGAAGTCCAAAAGAATTCTTTATTCTATAGAGAACAACTATTCTTCATAAGATGACGATCATGATGATTCAAATGATGAAACACTTTTCATGGCTTTGAAAGTTGGTGACAAAAAGGGTGATATTAGAAAATGTAAAAAGTTTGATACCATGCAAACTGACAAAGATAATGAAAAATCAATGGTTGTGTGGATTGCCTTTCATGTAAAAGAAGAAGAAAATTCTTGGGTAATTGATAGTGGTTTCTCTAATCACATGACTCATGACAAGGAGAAGTTCATCAGCCTTAAGAAGTGGAATGGTGGAGTTGTCAAGTTTGATGGTGATGAGTCAGCACAAATATGTGGAAAGGTTTCTATAACTATTGATGGAAGGAACATGACTGAGAATATTACCTATGTCAAAGGGCTGAAGCACAATCTCTTTAGTGTTAGTCAGATGTGCAGTAAAGGATACAATCTTACATTTCATGCCAAGGGTTGTGAGATCAGGAAGGCATGGTCCAGAAAATTAGTTGCAGAAGGTATTAAGACATATGGAGATATCTATAATCTAAAGGAAGTAAATGCAAGAACCTATTTAGTGGCTCACTTTGATGAGTATTGGCTATGGTACAAGTGAATGGGACACATCAGCTTTGATAATATGGTAAAGATTAGCTCTATTCATGCAATGAGAGATATGCCTAAGATAACCAAGCCTACAAACACATTATGCAACGAACACCAAATGGGAAAGGAGACAAAGACAAATTTCAAGAGTAAGGAGTATTCTTCTACAATGCCTCTAGAGTTGATTCACACTAACCTATGTGGACCTACAAGAACAAAGAGTCAACAAGGTGAAAGGTACTTCATGTTTCTTATTGATGATTACTCTAGAATGACTTGGGTTAGTTTTTTAAGAGAAAAATCAGAAGCCTTTGATAAGTTTAAAATTTTCAAAGAATAGTTGAGAATGAAATGGATGCTAAGATCAAATGCTTAAGATCTGATAGATGAGATGAATTTACTTCAAATGAATTTGAAACATTTTGTGAAGATCATGGTATTAGGAGACACGTGTCTACTCCTAGGACCCCTCAATAGAATAGGGTAATGGAGGAAGAATAGGACTTGTTATGTTGTAAAATGTCCCCTAGGACTTTTACCTCCTAACTTTAGCTCTAGAGTCCCTTGTTTTGCATCTTGCATGTTCATTTTGACTCCCAGAAGAAAATGGCTTGAAACCCATGTCACATGGGGCTTGAGGGACATTGTTGCACTTGACCCTACCCTAAAATAAAACCCAAGGACATGGGCACTCGCACCCTTGTCATGCTCTATTTCAGGCAGGTTCCAAATTTGAATTTTGGTTATGTGACCATTAGAAGGTTCCATTGTTGACATCTTAAGTTTGAATTACAAAATTTAAAGTAGGAATGCACATATAAGCATGTTTAGGGTTTCATTTGAAAACTAGAAGATGATTATGAACTTTTACAAAACTTATAATTTTAGAGCATTGAAGATATTCATTGTTGTAGAGCAGAATATTGTTTTTGTGCTTGTGGTTGCAGATTTAGCTTCATCTTCTCATATTTTGAAGGATTTTCATCTATATGCAAGCTACACCTCTGAGGTGATATCTATTGTGTTTGAATTATTTATAAATTTGTTTTTCCTCTATGCCACATGGATACACACTCTTTATCTAAAAATGGTGTTTGAAAGACTTGAATGTCCTTCTAGGGCTTGACTCAGGCAATCTCCTAAACACCACAACCCCCAACCACACTCCTTATGGTTGTAGGTTACATGTATCAGATTTCGCAGAGTGGAGTTGCAGAGGAGGGTTGCAAAAGATAAGGATTTTAGATCTGGTAGAAAGAAGTTGCCTAGAGAACTTTCAGGATAAGGGTACTAGTGCTAGTGTCATCCAAGGTTGTAGACACAAGAATATTTGTGATAGTTATATTTAGCATCTAAAGAAGTCCTAACATTCTGAGGAATACCCTACCTTGGACTTGGGCATGAGTGTCAGTGTCCTCCACATCTTCCATAAGAGAAATAGATAGAATAGTGATCATCGATGTCATAAGGAGACTAGGAATCCCTAAAGAAAACACTACATTGGACTAGGGCATGAGTACCAGTGTCCCTGAGTATTCTACATCATGAACTTCAAAAAATGGTCAGTAACTAATCTCCGTCTACTATCTTAGTTTGTGAGCATTTATTGTAATTTATTAGTTTGCTTCCATTTTTGCATAATTAGGGTTTTAAGTAGATTTGAGCATTAAATTAATACACTAATTGATGATTTCTAAGTTTCCACAGCATTAAAAGTGACACCCAACTTGTAGGTGAATCCTCTTGTAAGAGTTGAGATTCAACTCGGTTGAAATGTCCTTGAATGTTTGTAGTGAAAGAAGGATTTAACCCACGCAACCATCGAAATTGAAAACCCCTTCTTTTCCTATAAAACATTTTGGTGAACCCATGTTTATTTTAATTTTTCACCTTGCTGAGTGTTTTACTTTAGATTTACATTCATTCATTTAAATTTCATCTTATTGCATTTGAAAATTTACAAAAAAATTGAAAATTTTGGCATTTTAGGCTTGCATTTTAACATAATTTAATTAAATTTCATTTAATTTCTGATATTTTCATTAGATCTAATATAATTTATAGTAGTACATCATTTTACTATCATTTTCATTAATTTTCATGCTTAAATTGTTAAAAATTACTTGAAATTGTGCATTTTCCATATAACCTAGTTTTTGCATTAGCTAGGGTTTGTAGTTAAAATCATGTTCCAAATTTTACTACTCTTTTAGACACTCATTTAGGGCTGATTTCTAATTGTAGTGTTTCATCATAGTATCTTTTTACAAAAATTCATGCCTTAATTTCACAACTAGGGTTTGAAAACCTTGCATTTTCAGTAGATTTTGCCTTGTCATTTATCTAGATCTGAATTATAGGTGTGTTATGAAGGATATTATTGCAATATTGGACTGTTATAAAGGTTATTATTTTCTGTCCCTCATTAATTTCTTCACAACACTTCTTTTAGTTATTTGCATTGAAAAAGGTGAAAAAAGTGAAAATTTAGGTGCATAAACATGTATAATTTGTGTTGTTTCATTGCATTCAATCTAAATATATCAAATCATCAATTAGGCCTTGTTGTGTTGTACTATTTTCCTCCTATCCATTGTGTTTGTTGTGGACTTAGTGTGTCTTGTTAGCCCTTTTCCCTCAAACAAGTGTTTAGGAGTGAAATAGTCACACATCTAGGGTACCTTAATCATCATAAAACTTCGCATGTCTTGTCTTACTAGATTTCATTAGACATTAATGCTACAATAGATTTCAAGATGGCATCTTCATGGAGATCTTTGCATGAGTATATCTTGGATTATGAAAGTTTCTCTAATTTCACTAATGAGAACCCTTATGTTCTAGAACACATAGCTTGCGTACATGATATTGATATTTCTACATGTTCTACACATGAGCTTAAATTACTTTATTATATACATGATTTTGATATCTTCACATTACTCATAAAAGCATATCCTTTGATATTAGAAGATTCAACCAAATTCATCTCTAAGAATACTCCTAATAAAGATGAGAGTGAAAATTCCTCTTCTATTAATGCCTTGGAATTGATAGCTAAATAATATGATGATGTTGATGATCCCATAAGTTATCATACTTCTCCTATAGTTGAATGTCCAAGAACCTTAGATGAGAAGACTATGGATATCTCTACTATGGTTGTAAATTTGAGTCCCTTAGACATCACTAATAACCATCTTAACAACACCTTACCTTTCTTTCGTTTCAATGCTCTCCCTAGCCAAGATCTAGCATTAGTGGATGAGAATAGGTCTCTTACATTAAATCCTTTAGGGATGGATGTTGGGTATAATCGAAAGGAAAACAATGTTAATTTAATCTTTACTAATAGACTTATTTCACCCACCAAGGGCTTACTAGATAAGTGTAGCAATATTCCTAAGATGGTTGTATGGGGAGCACCTAATGCACCTTCTTTCTTCAAATCGGTGATTACAGTTCAAGGTGATCGAAAACCACCTCAACCCCTGGATTACATTCTAATCTACACACGATAAATCACTCAAAGAAATCAAGGTGTTTGAAATGTGATTTCTCACACATATAAAACCCATAATAACAAGCAAAGTAAGCAAGCACCTCATGTGCTTGTCTCTCTTCCATGTTCTCAACCTATGCTCCCTCCGCCACCCCGTCTTACTCATAAAAATGGTCAAGAATATGATCTTGTCGAGCAACTTCACACTATTTTGGCTAAGATCTCTCTTTGGGATTTAATACAAACATCACCTACATACCATGGAATTCTTCAAGAAGCTTTACAGAAGGTGATTATACCACCTTCTACTAAGCTGAATGATGTAGCAGCTCTATTAGATTGTATGCATGCAACAAAAAATGGATATTTGGTTTCAACCACATGAATTACCATCACCCAAAGTTCAAAACCAATATGATCCTCTTATAATCTTTGTCACATAAATAAAAAGTTAATAAAGATAGTTATGATTAATAATGGATCGGTTCTTAATGTTTGTGGCATAGACTTACTACACAAAATCAAGATTGACACATCTTTAATTAAACTGGATATAATTAGTGTAGACACCTAAAATGTCTTTTACCATAAAACCAACTCTTGACATCCCTAAACACACCAATTTCCCTTCTAACTAATTACTTAAATTTTTATTTAATTAATTATCCTTCCATTTCCCAAATTCACATCATTTTATCCCCAAAAATTGAATTAATTTCATTAATTCAATAGTCCAAACCTTAGCCAATTCATTTAATAAATATGCAATATTTATTTAATCAATTTCCCCCTTTTCACTAAACCCAATTAATTAGCTAAACCATGTTTAACTAATTAATTCAGCCTATTAATTGACCTATCCCTACCCTAGACAATTAAATAGCTATTATTTAATTGCCTATCCTAGCCTACCTCATCCTAGCCCTAGGATTAATTAAATAAAATCTATGTTTAATTAATCCTAACCCCTCATTTGGGTGGTCAAACCTAGTTTAACACCCTTCCCCACATCCTCCAAATAAAAAATTGAAATAAATCCACATAAGTCAATTTTTTATTTAAAAACATCCCACATCACAATTAATTCTCCTTACACCCCCTTACCTCACCCATACTCATTTATTTCCACTTATCCCCAAATAAATTTTTTATTCATTTCACATTCCCCCATATGAATCTTTAATTCAAAAATAAGCCTTCACACCCATACTCATTTAATACCCCTTTTCCCAAAATGAATAAAAGATTTACTTTTATTCCTAGCTCTCCATTCCTCCAAGATCAAATCTAGGCCCTCCACATCACTTTTATCCTCCACCATTGATCTTCCAAATCAATCTCCACCCTTGGATCAAAATCCCTCCAAAATCTCTATAAATACATCTGTCAACCCATTTTGGGATCCAAGTTTTGAGTAATGTTACCATGTCCAAATGCCTATTGAGTTAGAATTGTGAGTTACATAATTAGAGAAGCATTTCACATTTAAATCTATTATCTAGGGATTATCACGTCTTAGGAACTCTTGGGTGCAAACTTCTTCCTCCCTTGATGAGATTGGGTCTTCATGTGAAGGTATAACTTTGTATGTTTATTTACATTTAGCTTGTGTCTTGACTTCATTTTGATTTTCTAATCTACAATTAGCATTCATGGCTTTGATAATGTTGGTAGACAATCCCTGGGTACTATAACTTTACCTATAAAGGTGGGACCCATAACATTATATACCCTTTTTCATGTCATGTCTGGTTTGATTTCATCTAATATGATTCTTGGTGGATTCATGCCATGGGCGCAGTTCTGTCTACCATTCATAGATCAATAAAATTTATTTATCAAGATAAGCTTTGCACCATGGAAGGTTATCCTGGACCAGATAGTTGTTTAGATATTGAAATGCAAAAACAAGTTAAAAATCATATGAGTCTAAACTTATGAGTGGAGTAATCAAAGCCTCTTGCCATAGGTAATGTTGTGCAAGACTCTAAAACATTGAATGCACTTTTAGGTGATGATTCAGAATCATTAGATTTTAATCCTTACAGTGTAGGGGAATATAAACTTAATAACCTTGACATATCCAAAGTCACACTGATCTCATCCAAACAATCTTTTGAAACACATAAGAAAACCAAAACCTCCTTGGTACAAAACAAAGACAATACCCTTATACTACAGATTATGACATTTATGAGGCTTCATCATCTTCTAAGGAAATGACATCCCTCTATGGTCAAGGATTTAAAATCCTTTATAACAACTATGATTATTTAGGTAATGGATGTGGTGTAAATAAATAAGGAATTAGAGTACCTTTACAAGTTTCTGGAATTAACTACATTGTCAATATTAGATACCTCTCTTTGAAACCCACCAAAGCCTCTCGTCATCCTAAAGTTAATGTTAATGTAATATCAACAAGACCGAAATGACATGTGACATATCCTAGGCTGATAAATGATAATTGTCTACTAGGAATTATCCCATTGAAATAGGTAAGTATTTCTCCCTTGTTAAGCCATACTCATTATAACAACTATTATAGTTACTCTCAAGAGTGGCCTCTTCCTAGATACATATGTTCTTAACATTGGGTTGAAATATGCAAGTTTTTGGTGTAGTCACGGTTAGGATGGTCCTCAAAGATAACAATCTAAACCATGCAGCTACAGTAAATACAACAGAAACAACACAAAGATGTAAAGCAAATGCAGATTCAGTCATTCATTATAGCATAGAATTCAAATACAAATTAGCTGACAACATGCAGCTTATAGTTAGGGCTCACAATCTTGATTACAGGATATCAGAATATACAAGATATAGCTTTGAAGCTCTTTATGCAAATTCAAACTATCAATCTTCTAAATCATGAGAACTATGCTAACTTCTTTCCTAGGAATCTATTACATTATTATATATCATATCTGGAACATAAGATTCCTCTGCGTCGACCAGGGAAGATCACAAACTCCAGTGAAGATTTGTAACATGTGTACATGGATAGGTCAGACCTAAATGAATAGAACTCCTCTGCAAGTGAATGGAATGATGTGCGGATCTCAGGGAAGGTTGCCCATGAACCCAAAGTACATGGAATGATGTGTCGTTAGGCTTCAAAGATTGTGAAATGCTTCGTAGGTCTTCTCCTTCAGCTGATTATCTAAGACTGTTAGGATGCTCTATTATGAGAAAATAGTCAATCTTCTGATAGCGATAACTTTCTGGTACTTGATCCAAATGCTCTAAATTTTGGATATGTTGTGCATGAATGTGTCTAGATGTTAAGTCCAGCTCCGCAAGGTCTAAAATGTGACTATGGTAGAATGCAGACCAAAATATAGAAACTGCTACTGATTGAACTACCTAAACTAAATTGGAAAATGAGAAGAAACAAACTGAAATGCAAACAAAATTGAAATGCAAATGTTTTTGGTTGATGCAAGATTTCTTTTGGACTAGGGATCCTCCTACATCAGGCATCTGAGGTTATTGAAAAAGTGAGTCCCTCATTTTGCTGAGCCTAGAGGGAAACCAAGACAATCTACCTCAGCCTGAGAAATCCATGATGAATCTTCTTTCAGTCTACCTTTTCACTTCACAAGGTATTCTTTGTATTGTCTTCCTCTAGTGTTGCATCCCACTCTACTGTCCAAAATGTCCTCAATTTGCTCCAGTGCTTGTTATGGTAACTACTTCTTCAAGTCTTCTTCTATGCTATCACTAAATTCTACTTCATGATAGTGATATAGGTATGCAATGTTGAAGATACGTGATATACCCAATTTCTCTGGTAGCTCCACTTCAAATGCATTTCTTGAATCAGATTTCCTAGGTATCCTACAAGGTCTAAAATTCTTCATCTTCAACTTGTTATATGTTCCCACTAAAAATCTTTCTTTCCCAAGTATACCATCACTTCATCTCCCACTACAAATTCTTTGTCTTCTCTTTTCTTCTTCTTGCTCCTTGTACTTATTGTTCATCTCCTCCAAATGCTTCTTCACCTGATTATGCAATGCCTCCATATGTCATGCAGATTCTTCTACTTCTGCACTTCTCTTATCTCCCATACTAATATCTCTCAACTTTGCTACTCCTCTAGGATTTACTCTGATAACAATCTCAAAAGGTGTTCTTCTAATACTCCTATTCACTGAATTATTGTATGCAAACTTTGCTTGTGAAAGAATCAAATCCCAACTTCCTACCTTCTCTCCAACCAAACATCTCAACAAGTTTCCCAAACTCTTATTCACTACCTCTATCTATCCATTAGTCTGTGGATGAAATGTTGAACTGAACTTCAAATATGTCTTCATATTCTTCCAAAGTGTCTTCAAAAAATATCCCAGAAATCTTGTATCTCTATCTAAAATTATGCTCTTAGGTAATCCACGCAATCTCACAATCTCCTTAAAAAATAGGTCAACTACATGCACTGCATCAGTGCTCTTCTTACAAGGTATGAACTGTACCATCTTTGAAAATTTGTCCACCACTACAAATATTGAATCATGTCCTCTCTATGTCTTAGACAATCCCATTGCAAAATCCATACTTATGTCTTCCCAAGGTCTCTCTGGTACTGTTAAAGGTTTATACAATCCAGTGTTTTGACTACTCCCTTTCACAACTTGACAAACTCTACAACTCTGTACAAACCTCCTAACATCATTATGTATCTGAGGCCAAAAATAATTTTCACTTACCAAAGCCATTGTCTTATCAATACCAAAATGTCCTGCCAATCTACCACTATATTTCTCCTTGGTCAAATTATCTCTCATAGAACTTCTAGGTATGCACAACTGATTGCCTCTGAACAACATATATTCTTGAATGAAATAGTCCAACCACTTACTCCTATCTATCACAATAGGTTCCCTACATGCTTTCCAAGTTTCTACAAAATCAAGATCTTCCTCATACATTCTTCAATTCATCAAATCCCAACACTTCAACTCTCATCTTTGTCAACAAGTTTTTTCTCCTACTTAATGCATCTGTAACTTTGTTTGATTTTCCACTCCTATGTTTCAATACAAATGTATAAAATTGCATGAACTCTACCCATCTCATATGTCTCTAATTCAACTTCCTTAACTGTTCAAATATTGCAAGGCTTGATGATCTATGTACAACACAAACTCCTTAGGCAACAAGTAATGTCTCCACTTCTTCAAGGCTTGAATTATGGCATAGAACTCTTGATCATAAACTAAATATCTTCTCCTTGTATCATTCAAATTCTTATGGAAATATGCTACAGGTCTACCCTCTTGACTTAACACTGCTCCAATTGTATTCCCACTTACATCACAATCTACTTGAAATACCTTATTGAAATATAGTAATGCCAAAATAGGTTTCTCTGTCACTTTCTGCTTCAACAATTCAAAACTTTTATCTACTCCTAATGTCCACTTGAAATCTTTTATGTCACCTCTAATTGTTTCTATCACAGGGTTACAAACTGAACTGAAATTTTTGATGACCTTCCGATAGAAACTAGCCAATCCATGAAATGATCTAACTTCTCCAATTCTCTCTGGTGTAGGCCATTCAACAATTGCCCTTACCTTCTCATGGTCCATCTTCAATCCTTCCACAGAAATCACAAATCCCAAATATACCAATTCTTCCTTCATGAAACTACACTTCTTGATGCTTATTATTAATTTATCTTCTCTTATTCTTTGCAATACTTGTCTAAGGTGCTACAAATGTTCTTCTTTTGTCTTACCAAAAATTAGAATGTCATTCAAATATACAATAACAAACTTACCCAAGAATTTTTTTAAAACCTCATTCATCAACCTCATGAAAGTGCTTGGTGCATTTGTCAATCCAAAAGGCATCACTAACCACTCATACAGTCCTTCATTTGTCATGAAAGCAATCTTCCATTCATCTTCTTCTTTGTTTCTGATATGATGGTATCCACTCTTCAAATCTATCTTTGTGAAATATTTTTCTCCACTCAAATAATCCATGATATCGTCCATCTTAGGTAAAGGGAACCTATACTTAACTGTGATCTTGTTGATTGCACTAGAGTTTGTACACATTCTCCATTCTCCATCTTTCTTCGGTGCTAACACTGCAGGTACTACACAAGGACTCAAACTTTCTCTAATCAAACCTTTCCTCAACAATTCTTGTATTTATCTATTCAATTCTTCATTCTTTGTTGGTGTCATTCGGTGTGCTACTTTGTTAGGCAAACTAGCTCCAGGTATAAGGTCCATGTGATGACTGATACTCATAATTGGTTGCAATCCTTTAGGTAAATTGTCTGATATGATGTATTCAGTCTTTCAGCAACTCTTTTATCTCCTCTAGTTGTGATTCTTCAATCTCCTTCTTTAATGTTTCAGGCTTCTTAGGGATCAAGGCATAACACATGTTCCCATGTCTCAAACCATCTAGAAATTTCCTTCTGTCTACCAAATAGATTCTAGCATTCCCACATACTATGCTCTTAGGATCATCTTGCAAATGAATCAAAGTAATTCTCTTCCCATTTGATGTTATAGTGTATGTATTCTTTCTCCCATCATGTATATCTTTTCTATCATACTGCCAAGGTCTACCCAACAAGATATGACATACATCCATAGGCATAATATCACACAACACTTCATGATGATAAGATCCAATATAAAATTTCACCAAACACTGTTCACTTACCAATACCTTATGATCATCCTGAATACATGCTATATGATATGGCTTAGGGTGTTTCAATCTCTCCAACATTAGCTTAGTCACCATCTCTTCTGAAACTAGGTTATCTAAACCACCACTATCAATAACAACTTTACAACATTTGCCTCCTCATTTGCGTCTGGTTCTAAACAAACTTTTCCTCTATGGTGGTTCCTCATTTGTCTCTGCTTGAAATGGTGCTTTCCTCATCACAAGTGATTCTCCTTTCTCAAGTTTGCCAACTAAACTAGGTGATCCAATAGGTTCCTCTTCCACATAGGCTGCTCTTCCCCTGTTCTCTGTCCTCTTACTTGTACTCCCTTGATTGCATTCGAATGCTCTGTCCTTCACCTCCACACTTGAAATAGGTTCCTCTGAATGTTCTCCTATCTAGTCCTCTTCCTTCTCTTCTGTATCCTTCACCCTAGTAGGGCCTAGGGTTTCCTCTATGATAGAAATTTTTGTCATCTCTCTGGTATGCATTGTTATCTCTTTCCTCCTTGAATGATTTCTCCGGTCTATTCATATCTATGTATGATCTTTCTCCTCTAAAAAATGTTTTACCTCTCTAAAACTTACCATCTCTACCTCTCCATTTCTGATCATGCCTCTTATTCAACTTCTCTTCAACTTTCAAGGCAAACTGATATGCATCTTCCAATGTTGTCATCCTTACTAAGTTGAGTTCTTCTAAAATATTCAATCCCAGTCCATTGATGTATCTAGTCACTTTCTCTTTGCTTTCTTTACTGTGTCATGTCCTTATGATCATCTTATGGAATTCTTCAGTATAGTCCTTCATAGATTTCTCCTTTTGTCTCAGGTTCTACAATCTCTTCAATAGCTCCAACTCATAGTCAGCAGGTACAAATTGGTCCTTCAATTTTGTTACCATCCTATCCCACTTTGTAATCTTTTCTTTGCCTCTTTTGTTTCTATCCAACTGAACTTATTTCCACCATATAGTAGCATGTCCTTTAAACTTTGTTTTTGCAAATTTCACCTTCTCTGAATCTTCAACTTCTTCATACTCAAAGTATTCTTCCATATCATTTATCCAGTCAATCAACTCTTCAGGGTTCAAATTGCCAATGTAATTAGGTACATCAACTCTAGGTCTCTTTCCAATCTTTGAAATAGCTCTCAACATCTTGACTTGATCTGATTCTTCTTCTTCATTAGCTCCTAGGGTTTCGCCAATTTGATCAACAGATTGAAATTCCTCTTCATCATCACTTTCAACATTAGGTCTAGGTGTTAATCCTCTTCGCCTATCTTCCTCGACGACATCCAATCAAATTCTCATTGTTTTCATCATTTCCATCATCTCATCCATCCTACCAGCCATTGTTCCAACAACAGGGATTCTCCTTGGCAGCATCTTCCTAGGATCAAGTGCAAAATGCCTCAATTTTGGTGATTGGGCTACAAGGTGACAACTACCTCACAATCAGCGATCGGTTGCAACACAAGTAACCTGCCTCAGATTTAGTGATCTGACAAAACAAGATCTTATAGAATTTCTTCACCAACTTTGCTTAATTCACTCTCAAAGATTCAAACTTTCACTCTGATACCACTTGGTGCAGTCACAGTTAGGAGGGTCCTCAAAGAGAGTAATCCAAACCATGCAACTAGAGTAAACACAATGGAAACAACACAAGATGTAAAGAAAATGTAGATTTAGTCATTTAGTATGGCATAGAATTCAAATACAAATTGGCCAGCAACATGCGGGCTTTTAGTTAGGGCTCACAGGCCTGATTACAGGATATCAGAATATACAGGATATAGCTTTGAAGCTCTTTATGCAAATTCAAACTATCAATCTTCTAAATCATGAGAACTATGCTAACTACTTTCCTAGGAATCTATTACATCATTATATATCATATCTGGAACATAAGATTCCTCTGCATTGGCCAGGGAAGATCACAAACTCCAATGAAGAGCTGTAACATGTGTACATAGATAGGTCGGACCTAAATGAATAGAACTCCTCTGCAAGTGAAGGGAATGATGTGCGGATCTCAGGGAAGGTTGTCCATGAACCCAAAGTACATGGAATGATGTGTCTTTAGGCATTTAAGATTGTGAAATGCTCTGCAGGTCTTCTCCTTTAGCTGATTATTTGAGACTTTCAGGATGCTCTATTATGAGAAAATAATCAATTTTTTGATAGCGATAACTTTCTGGTACTTTATCCAAATGCTCTGAATTTTGGATATGTTGTGCATGAATGTGTCTAGATGTTAAGTCTAAATCCACAAGGTTTAAAATGTGACTACAGTAGAATGTGGACCAAAATATAGAAACTGCTACTAGCTAAACTACCTAAACTGAACTGGAAAATAAGAAGAAACAAATTGAAATGCAAATGTTTTTGGCTCATACAAGATTGCTTTTGAACTAGGGATGCTCTTGCATTAGTTTTTCTAATCCTTTACCTCGATGTTGTGTTTCCCCTATGATGTGCTATGTGTTGTTTAGGCCTCCTTGGATGACCCTTGATACTCTTTATTTTATAGTAAAATTGATGGAGGATTACTGTTTTATTTAGTTTGAATCCTCCTTTCCACAAAACATTCCAAGGGCTTTTCAACTAAGTGCCTCACCTATCGAGAGGAGAGTCAGCTATCAAACTTGAGGTGCCACTTGGTTTTCTGCTAGGAAATTTAGATTTGATCATACAAGTTTGCCAATTAATGCCTTTATGTCCTTAAAACCCTAATTTAAGCAAATAGTAATCAAATCTGTGAATTACAACAAATGCTATAGGAAATAGACAAAGGGAAGGGAACCTTGACTCACTATTTTTCGTAGTCAGAAAATAGAAAAATCTGGGACAACAGTGATGGCGCCCTAGTCTAGTGTGCCACTTTTTTGACATAGTCTTGATCTCCTTCCGACATTGATCTTTGCTATGTCTTCTATTTCCCATGACCAAAAATTTGAGGACAAGTTGATGGCACCCTTGTCTTGAAAAGTTGATCAGTGTCTGCTTCTTTTTAGATCCAGAATCTACAATGTCCGCCTTCCTATTCTGCAATTCCACTTTCTCTAGATCTGACACCTGTAACCTACAATCACAAGGAATGTGGGAGGGGGTTGTGGTGTTTAGAGGCTTGCCTTGGTCAAGCCTTGAAGAGACATTCAATTATTCTAAACACCATTGTCAGAGAGAGTGCGTGCCCTTGGGAGGCAGAGGAAAAAACTAAATGATAATAATTGATAAAGCACAATAAATGATACCTTGATGATGAAGCTCTCATGGAAGGAAGAAGATCTTCAATGCCACGAGGAAAAGATGTAATCCAACCTGCAAACAAACACAGCAACAATGCTATGCTCTGCAACACAATGATAATCACAAGTATACCAATAGCTTTTGGAACATAAACATCCTGTAGTTTTCAAATGATAACCTAAACATGCTTATATATGCAACTATTAAGATTCTTGCCAAGAATTTCATATTTGAAACTTATGATGTCAGCCTGGGGACCAAATAATGCTCACAAAATTGACATTTCAAATTAGGGCAGACCCAAAATAGGTCTAGACTAGGGCGCTAGCACCCTTGTCCAACCCTCTGTCTTTGATCAAAATTTAATGAAGTGCATCCCCCTAGGTCCTATTTTCCACAAGACTCATGGGTTTTCTCATCGAGAGTCTAATTTAACATACAAAATGCTCTAAATACAAATCTAAAGACTCAGGGGCTAAGCTTTTAGGAAAAAGCCCCCAAGGGTGCATTTTTCCAACATAACATTTAGCCCCCACTTTAATGTATGCATTAAACACAAGGCCAATACATGTATTAAAGTAGGTCCACAAACACAACAAACACACCAAGCATGGAGAAGACACGCCAAACACATTGAAGATAATGACAGGCACACAAAAACATGGAGAAGACAGTTATAGTCACACAAACCATGGAGTATACAACATTGAAGAGAAGCAGAGCACAGAGAATACAATGAATGTAGTGATTATTTTTTTTGGATTTTTCTATATGAAATGCAGGATGCAAGTACAAGACAAGTAAACAAACAAATCCCAAAAAGTGTAGAGGAGCTGTTCACCACGAGTCTTGCACTTTTTGAGAACAAACATGCCAAACAAAATCCCAAGGTGTAGAGGAGTTGTTCACCACTGGTATTGTACCTTGAGAACAAACACACCAAACAAATCCCCAAGTGTAGAGGAGATCATCACCACCGGTCATGCACTTTGAGAACAAGCACACCATACACACACATGCTGAAGACACTGAGAAAAAATGACAGAAAAGTGATGGACTATTCCTATTGCTAGGCTCATCACCATCTCAAGCACATTAAAGGCACACACCGATGATTAGGTTTTGCCACAAAAACCACTGAAAACACACTTAAGGGTTGATTTAGTCACATAACTACTCCCTGCATCATGATGAGGGCTTAAGATAAAAGGATATGCTTGATATCCCACCTTCGTAGAGGGCTTAAATGATTAATAGATTTCAGATTGTTCAAACATGCTTTACTATGATCTAAAGCAGACAACCTACCTTATATATATCCCCACCTTAAGGTTGTTGATGTCCTGTACCAATATCAAGCACATTAAGGTAGGAAGAAAACACACAAGGGAACACGATCTCTCACAAGGCCCATGCCCCCTAGAGGTGACATGTACTTTATGATCACCAAATGTTCCCACAAACACATCCATATAAGAAAAGTGTTAGTGTCCAAATAATCATGATAAACAACAATGCATATGATCAACTAGATGAAAGAGCCAAGCAAGGCGATATTAGTGATAAACAAAGTGCACAGAGAAGCAACATTGTTAAAGTGTTGTTAGCAAGATAAGATAACATCAACATCAACATCAATATTGAGAAATCACAGAGTGATTCCACTAGCCAAGCGTTAGATAATTTGTTACAACCCTGTCATCATATAGGAACTAAGTCCATTTTTTGATTGCTCTTGAAAGGGACACTAGATCCACATCAGTATAAATGTTATTCATCATCCACTTGCTAGATGGAAACACTAGAGGAAGGTAAACAATAAATCAAAGAGGAGAAAAAGTGTCTTAGGGATAGTCACGTAGGAGGGTGCCCCCAATTCACCAACTGCAATGCTATGTCCGTAAGGAACAACACACAACAATGAAATCAGAGGAGAGGAGATATAGAAGAATGATGATACAAATAGAAGAAGGTCATGACAGAGTTAGTCTCCTAGTATCCTTGACCCTACAAGAGAATCAAGGGTCATCCTAGGAGGCCTAAAACACATACACATCATGGGGGAAGCACATCACGAAGAGATAAAGGGTTAGAGATACTTACCTATAGAGAGGCCCATGCTAGAAGTAATCATCAAGGAGGTCATCATCATCCTCCCAATCCTGAATGCTGGATGAAAGTGGTGTGTAAGGTACCAAAGCCCAACTATTGTTCTTGTTCATCTTTAAGTTCTTCTTGATTCTCAATGTTAGGTTGAATGTTCTATTGTTCATTTGCAATCCATTGGGCATAAACTTGTCTTCTCATCTTCCTTTATTTTGATATTCTATTCCTTCTTGTCATATTGCTTATCTTATCTGTTGTTCTATTGTTTGTGCAGTAGAGGAGGATGCACCATGTTCAAATCTCATTAGTATAGGTGGGATATTTTGTTGTCTATCAAAGCCTCCTAATCCATTTAAGGATGATAGGAGAGGAACCTCAGCATAGATGCCATCTCCCAGTGGATGAGGTGGGTCATGAGACCTTTCATTTTCCACATTTCTCTTGTCAAAAATTTCATCAAATCCATAATAGTATTGTTTAATACTTGTTTTTCTCTTATTGGATGTAAGGGAGACTTGGCCACTCGAGCTAGTTGTTTTGCTTTGTATTTTTTGTATTCTAAAAAAATTCTATCTCTTCATGGCTTAGGATCTATCTCAGGTTAAGGCCAAAATTAATCAAGAAATTTTTTTTTATCCCTAGCCAGAGGTTGATAGTCATTATGACAGATTGTACAGATCTCTCCACGCAAAGGAAATTTAATGCATTTATGAATAGTAGAAGGAACAAAATTCATAGCTTTAAGCCAAGGATGTCCAAGTTTTAAATGGAAGAGGTTAGATAAGGGGATTATGTCAAATGATTGATCCACAGCTTTATCATAGATCGAGACCATTAGAGTTATCTTGCCAATCGGTTTTATGAAAGCTCCATTATGTGTTTTAATTCTCAAATCTGATGGTTCATTAGATTCTTGTGCCATTTCATGTTTAAGGAGGAAATATTCCGTGACCACATTTGTCATGCACTTAGGATCTATGATTGTTCCATGCATAGGTTGTTCCATTGTCTTTACTATTATATAAAGAGGCCCTTCGGTATTGACCATTTCTTTGTCATGAGGTGTGAATGTTATTTCAAGCTCAAGGGCTCTTCTTTTCAAATGAGGCCTAGGAACAAACCTAGAATTATTATTATTTTGAGAAGCCATTTGTAAGTTTTCAAAGGAGTTTTAAATCATATTTTCAAGATCTTCCAAAACTTATGCGAAGGGAAATGCAAAATGTGATGTCGAATATGCTCTAAAATGCTTGATTTTTCAACTTTTCTCGATGCAAACAACTGAAAGAAGAGGTTTTGTACATATTTTCAAGAGGGAAAAAAAATGATATGATGAAAAAAAGTCCACTAATGCTATAATACCTTTCACAACATGCTTTTGAAGCAACTCTAGAAAGTCGATAAGCCAAAACCTAGTGAAAATATGCAATTTTTCACCAAATCTTCATGCAAACAAATGAAAGAAGAGGTGTTGTGAAGATTTTAAAGAGGTAAATATAATTATATGCCTAATAACATTCCACTAATGCAATAATATCTTCCACAACATGCTTTTGAAGCAATTCTAGAAAGTCGATAAGCCAAAACCTATTAAAAATAGGCCAAAATATGCGGGTTTTCACTAAATCTCAATGCAAAAGAGTAGGGAAGCGGGTGTTGTAAGAAAAATGATGATAGAAAGCAACTTATAACAGTAAAAACAGACACCTAATTCCAAAAAATCTGTTACAACACGCCTATAGTGCCTCTCTAGACCAAACCCTAGTGCAAAGATAGTAAAAATATGCCAATTTTCCCAAAATTTGAATGTAAAAGCCCAAAATAAAGGGTGTTGTAAGGAAATTGAGAAGGGGAAGAAAATTATTAGGCTAATAACAGTGAATTGGTGCAATAAAATCCCTTACAACACACTTGGAGTGCAAATCTAGCAAGACGATAGGTTCAAATCTAGTGAAAAATGCAAGTTTTCAAACCCTAGACATGAAATTTCACAAGGAGGACACTATAATGCAACACTACCATCAGATATCAGACCTAATGAGTGTTTTGACAAGGTAGTAAAATCTGAGACAAGATTTTGACTACAACCCTAGCTCATGCAAAACTAGGTTTTCATGAAAAATGCAAGATTTTAAGCAAATTTTGACAAATCAAGCATGCAAATGAAATGTGAATGAATTGTAAATGATGAATTTATGTATTTTGGATCAGATCTAATGTAAATGAAAGAAATGAATTTAAATTAGATTCCAATTAATTCAAATTTCACAAAAATGCAAGCTTAATATGCCAATTTTTGCAAATTTTCCAAATCTTTTAACTTTTTTTGTATTTTTTTAATGTAATATTGAAAATAATGAATTGAATGATGATGAATTTCAGATCTGATGTAAAAATAAGAGAATTAATTAAATTTAATTGAATGAATGCAAATTATGTCAAAAATCAAACCCTAGAATGCAATGTTTTTCAATTTTTCCAAATATATCATTTTTTAATAAATTTTCCAATGCAATAGAATGAATGAATGCAAAATTGTAAAACAACACTCAGCAAGGTGCCAAAAAAGTTCCAAACATGGGTTCACCAAAACTTTTTGTGGTAAAATTGATGGAGGAACCTTAATGTTTTCCTCAGTTTGATTCCTTCTTTCCACAAAACATTCCAAGGGCTTTTCAACAGAGTGCCTCACCTATCGAGAGGAGAGTCAACTATTAGACGTGAGGTGCCACTTGGTTTTATGATGGGATAGTCAGATGTGATCACACAAGTTTTTCAATTAATGCCTTTATGTCCTTAAAACCCTAATTTAAGCAAATAATAATCAAATCTATGAATTACGACAAATGCTACAGGAAATAGACAGAGGGCAGATAACCTTGACTCACTATTTTTCGCAGTCAGAAAATAGAAAAATCTGGGACAACAGTGATGGTGCCCTAGTCTAGTGTGCCACTTTTTCCACACTATCCCAATCTCCTTTCAGCATTGATCTTTGATATGTCTTCTGTTTCTCGTGACCAAAAATTTGAGGACAAGGTTGATGGCGCCCTTGTCCTGAAAAGTAGAACAGTGTCTACTTCTTTTTAGATCTGGAATCTTCAATGTCTACCTTCATGTTTTGTAACTCCACTTTCTCCAAATCTGACACCTGTAACTTACAGTCACAAGGAGTGTAGGAGGGGGTTGTGGTGTTTAGAGGCTTGCCTCGGTCAAGCCCCGGAGAGACATTCAAGTCTTCCAAACAATGTTGTCAGAGAGAGTGTGTGCCCTTAGGAGGTAGAGCCAAAAACCAAATGATAATAATTGATAAAGCACAATAAATGATACCTTGATGATGAATCTCTCATGGAAGGAAGAAGCTCTTCAATGTCATGAGGAGAAGATGTAATCCAACCTGCAAACAAACACAATAACAATGCTATTCTCTACAACACAATGATAGTCACAAATATGCCAATAGCTTTTGAAACATAAACATCCTCTAGTTTGCAAATGATAACCTAAACATGTTTATATATGCAACTATTAAGATTCCCACCAAGAATTTCATATTTGAAACTTATGATGTCATCTTGGAGACCAAATAACGACCACAAAACTGACATTTCAAATTAGGGGAAACCCAAAATAGGGTTGGACTAGGGTGTTAGCGCCCTTGTCCACCCATTGTCTTTGGTCAAAATTTAATGAAGAAGCCCCCTAGGTCCTATTTGCCACAAGACCCATGGGTTTTCTCATCATGAATCTGATTTAACATGCAAAATGCTCTAAATGCAAATCTAAAGACCTGGGACCTAAACCTTTAGGAAAAAGCCCCCAAGGGTGTATTTTTCTGACATAACACTCTTGTAAGGGCAAGGATACTAGGATACCACCAAGAAATGAATTAAATAAATTAAATTTATGAAAACCTTAGAGATTAAAAAACTAAATATGTAGATGAAAAAGAAAATATAAGAAATGTAAAAATAAAAGAAAGAAAGAAGTTACTTTTGAGTTAAAATAAAGGTTAAATAACCTTATTTATAAAGTACACTCATATTGGAGTGTTTTTCACAAGAAGTTGCAATTAAAAGGTGATTTGTAATATTATTTATGTATGGGTGTGATGGTTAGAACCACCCATTGGGTTATTACTTGAACCCATGAAAAAATGATGCTAAAGACACAGAGGAAAATATAAAGGAAAAAGCAATATAGAAATTCAGAGAGCACACAAGAGTGAAGGTTTTGGTTCTTTCTGAAATTTAAACATTTGGAGAAGGGGCACACAACGTGTGTCCAACTTGGAGTACAACATACACCTAGGAGTGTCCTGGCTAGGGCTATATTTATGTCGTAAAGACAGGTTGGTTTTGTGCAAGAACCGGTTCCTCTGGGGGTGTTTGTGCCGGGAAAAGCCAGGTCTAGTAACCCTATCTTTGTGTGCGGGATAGTTGCTTCCAAAAACTATTAAAGATAAGTATTATTTCCATTGCCCTATAATTTAAATGTTCTCTTCTTAATTTATCATCTCATGTCAATGTTATAAATTTCACATTCATATTATTTCTTAAGTGATTAATTATTTCTGCTCCTTTTATTTATTAATGCTCCAATTATATGTATGCCTTACTAATTAAATAAATTGAAATATCTTTCATTTGTGTATTGTTGGAGAATAGTTAGGTTATTTGACCCTTCTTCTATCTGTATCATCATTCTTCTATCTTGCATCTCCTGTATTTTCATTGTTGTGTGTTGTCTTAGGGGCATAGCATTGTGGTTGGTGACCTGGGGGCACCTTCCTACATAACAAACCTAAGGTACTTGTTCTCCTCTCTTGATTTATTGTTTACCTTCTTCTACTGGTTCTATCTAGCTAGTGGATGATGAAAAACAAAAATAATACTGATACAGACCATGTGTCCCTTCAGCGAGTAAGCAAAAATGGACCTAGTCCATACATAACGATGGGGTTGATATATATATATATTATCCGATGCTTGGCTAGTAGAATCACTCCGTGTGATATTTTGATGATGTCTTATATTTGCTAACAAACTATAATAATATAGCTGCTCTGTGCACTTGGTTTATCTTGGGTCTCACCTTAGTTACACTCAGTTCTGAGATCTTTGTAGTATAGCCCAATGTTTATACTCAGTTTCTGAATCTGTAGTGTAACCTTGGCTCTTGATGTGATTATGTTTATGCATTGCTTTTTTTCATGTGATGTGGTTATTATCTTAGAGAAAGAATTCTAACCTTTCTTAATGCAGGAAATTGTGTGTTTGTGTGAACATTTAGCGATTGTAAAGTACATGTCACCTTTGGGGGCATGGGCTTTGTGTGATCTCTTGTTCCCTTTTGTGTTTTCTCTCTACCTCAAAGTACTTGATATTGGTACATGATATCAACTACCTTAAGGTGGGGGCATATAAGGTAAGTTGTCTGATGATTTTGGTACTAACAAAGCATGTTTGTAAGCCCTCTGTGGAGGTGGGATGTTGTATCTCTACATGAGTGCACATCTTTATTTTATATTGCAATGAGAAATCCCTCTATAGAGGTGGGATATTGTTCATATCCTTTTATCTTAAGCCCTTTGTGGAGGCAAGATATTGTATCTCTTGAGCTAGTGCATAGCCTTTTATTTTAAGCCCTCTATGGAGGCAGGGATGGTGTATCTCTTGAGCTAGAGCACATCCTTTTATTCTAAAAGTCATCTGAGAAGGCAAGGTTGTTGTATCCTCTGTTAACTATGTCTTTGGCAGCTGTTGTGGCATAATCCCAACCATCAGGTGTGCCTATAATTTGCCTGAGATGGTTAGGGCTTAGCAATAAGTTCCTTCCATCACCTTGTTTTTCATGTTTTAGACGTATAGTATGTCTTTGGCATGCTATACGATGCTCGTGTTTTCTATGTGTCTTCTATGTGTTTATTCCCATGTATAGTCCAAAGAGCATGGCAAAATGCCCCTCCTATACTTTGGGATTTGTATGGCATGTTTGTTCTCAAGTGTAGTCCAAAGAGCATGGTGAAATGCCCCTGCTACACTTTCAAATATTGTATTGCATGTCTGTTGCCCCATATGTAGTCCAAATAGCATGGCGAAATGTCCCTCCTACATTTGGGGTGGTGTGTTAAATTTTTACTTTCCATGCATCTATATTTGCATTTATTTATATATGTGAAAATGAAAAAGAAATAATCACTACATTCATTGTATTCATCATGTTTTGTGTGTCTTCAATATTGTCTTCTTCATGTTTTACATGACTGTAACTATCTTCTTTGTGTTTTATATTCCTTTTACTATCTTCACTGTGTTTGGTGTGTCTGTAATGTGTGCTCTCAAATGTCTTCCTGAGATTGGGGGCTAGAAATAGTTCCTCAATCTTTGTGTATGTATTAGCTTCAAGTGCCTAGCATGTTTGTTGTGTTTTGACCATACTTTAATGCATGTATGGGCCTTGCATTCATGCATAAATTAAAGTGGGGGATAAATGTTATGTCATAAAATGTCCTCATAGGACTTTTACCTCCTAAGTTTAGGTCTCGAGTCCCTTGTTTTGCATCTTGCATGTTCATTTTGACTCCCGGAAGAAAATGGTCTGGAACCCATGTCACATGGGGCTTGAGGTGTGATAGGTAAAAATTAGGTTAATAATATCAAGCATGCAAATGAAAACCTAATCCTACCATCATCAAAGAATCAAATCCAAGTGAAACCAAAAACATGCAATTCAAGAACAAGATCACCTAGATTGTATGATTCCTTGTTTGTGATGTGGATTGCTTCTCAAAAATGAACAATTATGAAGATCAAAGATGCCATGATGGATGGATGATAATGATAATATGCTAGATGGATGCTAAAGTGCTCAATATTCTTAGGATGATAATGTAGACGCTATATGAAAATGATGGATAGATGTAGTATGGAATGAGAGGGTGTTTATATAGGCCTCAACCAAAATCAATCAACAGTAGAGATTTGGTGGCTATGTGAATAGTTAGGATGAATTGATAATCATAGGTGAATGTGTAGATGACAAGTGGAGGGAAGATAAGGCACATGTGTGATTGTGTACATAAAAAGTACTACATGTGAAAATATTAAATAAAAGATGTAGTACCACACATGTTTTAAATAAAAGATGCACACATGTCATCTTATGATGAAATGAAGATAAGTGATAAGAGAAATTAATTAAATAAATAAAAATTATTTAATTAATTGGAAAGTGGGATTATGAAGGGATTTTAATTAAATAAATAATATTTATTTAATTAAAATAGATAGAAATAGAGATAATTAAATAATTAAAGATTATTTAATTATAGATTAGAGAAAATATATAATGAATTAATTAAATAAATATAAATTTATTTAATTAATAGAAGAAATAGGTGATTTAGAGAAAAATAGAGAAATTGCTCAAGTGTGTTAGACAAATGCAGATGATAGATAATGTAATATTTGATACTAATGATAATTAGTTCAATTTTGGGTGTCTACATGAGGGACATTGTTGCACTTGACCCTGTCCTAAAATAGGACCTAAGGACATGACTTCTCGCACCCTTGTCCTACCCTATTTTAGGTAGGTCCCAAATTTGAATGTCAGTTATGTTACCATTAGAATGTTCCGTTGCTGACATCTTAAGTTTGAATTACAAAATTTAAAGAAGGAATGCATATATAAGCATGTTTAGGGTTTCATTTTTGAAAACTAGAAGATGATTATGAACTTTTGGCTAACTTATAATTTTAGAGCATTCAAGATATTCATTGTTGTAGATTAGAGTACTATTGTTGTGTTTGTGATTACAGATTTAGCTTCATCTTCTCATGTGTTGAAGGATTTTTATCTACATGCAAGCTACACCTTTGAGGTAATATCTATTTGTGTTTGAATAATTTATCAATTTGTTTTTCCTCTATCCCATAGGGATACACACTCTTTATCTAACAACAATGTTTGGAAGACTTGAATTTTCTTCTGGGGCATGACTGAGGCAAGCTCCTAAACACCACAACCCCCAACCACACTCCTTGTGATTGCAGGTTACAGGTATCAGATTTCATTGAGTGGAGTTGTAGAGGAGGGTTGCAAAAGATAAGGATTCTAGATCTGTGGAAAGAAGCTACCTGAAGAACTTTCAGTACAAGGGTGCTAGTTCTAGTGTCCTCCAAGGTTGCAGACAGGAATATTTGTGACAGTGATATTTAGCATCTAAAGAAGTTCTGACATCCTAAGGAATATATCTTGCCTTGGACTTGGGCGTGGGTGCCAGTGTCCTCAGCATCTTCCATGATAGAAACAGACAAAATAGTGATCATTAGGGTCATAAGGAGACTGTGAATCCTTGAAGAAAACACTGTATTAGACTAGGGCATGAGTGCCAGTGTCCTTGAGTATTCCACATCATGAACTTTGAAAAATGGTCAGTAAGAATCTCTGTCTACTACCTTGGTCTGTGAGCATTTGTCATAATTTATTAGTTTGCTTCTGATTTTGCATAATTATGGTTTTAAGTACATTTGAGCATTAATTTAATACACTAATTGATGATCTCTGAGTTTCCATAGTGTTACAAGTGACACCCAACCTTTAGGTGAATCCTCTTGCAAGAGTTGAGATTCAACTCAGTTGAAATGTCCTTGAATGTTTGTAGTGAAAGGAGGATTTAACCCACACATCCATTGAAATTGAAAACCCTTTCTTTTCCTATAAAATAGGACTATGCAAGAGATGGCTAGGGCAATGTTGAAAGATGCATATCTACCTAATATGTATTGGAAGGAAGTAGTTCACAGTGTTGTCTACCTGCTTAACAGAGTAAAACTAAGGGTCAATATCACTAAGTCACCCTATGAGCTAGGGTATGGAAGACCTCCTACTGTCAGATACCTCATGATCTTTGGCAATAAATGTTACATCAGGAGATATGAAGAAGACCTTTTAAAGTTTGATTCAAGATGTGATGAAGGGATCTTTCTTGGTTACTCAACTAGAAGCAAGGCCTATAGATGCTACAATAAGAAATAGGGAAAGATGATTGAAAGCACAAATGTTAAGGTAGATGAATATTTGTATCAGATCTCACAAGAACCAGAGGACTATGGATCTGATATACCTCCCTACATTGAAGAAGAAGAAGAGGAGAAAGAAGAGAAGGAGCAATAATCAGAACAAAACCCTAAGATTCTAGTACAGTATGTTTAGATAAATCATTTAGCAGATCAGATCATTAGGGATAAGAATGGAGGTGTGCAGACCAAGAGAAGGCTTGCAAAAGCAAGTGGGCAAGTGAATCTTTTCCTACTATCAAAGGTGGATCCCAAAACCTTTGTTGATGCTAGCAAAGATGATGATGGATGGTTGAAGGCAATATGGAAGAAGAATTGAATCAAAAAGAAAAGAATTAGACATGGGAATTTGTTCCTAGACCAGTTGATACAAATATTATAGGAACAAAGTGGTGTTGGGATAAGGTGCCATTAACCTTATAAATTCTTAATATTGTATTTATTCCATTTATCATTTGTAATTTGTAATTTCCCATAAGGGAATGAGGTAGTTTCCTCAGTAGTGGTAATTTTGGATTCACCGAAGGTAATTAAGAAGTGACATTTATGGTTGGCAATTGTAAATCTCATGAGTAAATGAGTGTAGGCACCACCTTGGGTGAATATACTATTTTTAGCATATATGTGTTGGTTGCCCCTCAGTTGTTGTCCATTGATGACAAACACACAACTTTCTACCACTTGGCACAATGACTGTTGGCATTGGCATTGGCATTTGGCATTCATGAGGTTTACCATTTGATGCTATGCATGTTCTTGATGATGTTCTTGATAATGTTCATAATGTTGCTCACTTGGTATTGATGGGGTTTTGTCTTGAAGTGACATCAAACATGTTGGTTTTCCATATTGGTTCTAGTACTATGATGACATGATGACAATAGGACAGAGGTTATTGGTTCTATATGGTAATGGCATGCTCTCATACAGTTAGTAATAATATTACATATGGCATAAGTTGTTGTTACCAGTGGTGGTCTCAGGTGACACATGGTATTGCTATGGCAAGTGTTTTATGGTGACATGATGGTTTTCATGACTATGACAGTTGATCTTGATAGTGGGTTTAATATGACAGTTGTTATCTTGATATTTCATGCATGTTGACATATGGTTTATCTCATGTGATTATGTGGTAGAGTGATATTTCATGCATATTGATCTATGAGGTTTTTACAATGTCTTATGCATTTGGTTAGGGTGACTAAGAGTCACTCAAAGTCACACCATGATTAATTTGTTCTTATGGCATTCAAATTAAAATTCATTAACTTGACTTTAAAATGCCACTTCGGGCTATGTAAGTGATTTAACTTGTCGAACAGGTCTCAAGTTTAAAAATAGGTTTTTAGTCAAGGTTTACCGGTCCCTTTTAGGGTACACTGGGATGTAGGCAATAGGGAACAAAAAGAGCTTCATAACATTTCATTTTGCATAGTTTGAGCTTCGAATATGAGCTCTCGGTTGAGCTAGGGTATGAAGGTAAGGGTTTTATATTTCTTCACTACTGAAAGTTATGGATATTGTAGAATCTTTGAAAAAGGATTATGGAGTATGTGATCTTGCTGAAACTAAAGTTTGTGAGCAATTAAGATACTTGATCAACTAGTTTTCAGGTGCTTTTCTTTCTTCTCTTCCATTCTTTCTCAATAGCTGTTAGCAGTTATTTTGATAAACATAATTAAGGGTTGTTAAGTTCACATATGATACAATTATTTTTATTTTGAAAACACAGTCATTTTTGTTACAGTTATGGGTTTCTTGGTTTAAGGTTTTGAATAGCCTGTATACTCTTCTTAGATGGTGATTATATGTTGCTAAAGATAGTTTTTGTGGAAAGGTTTCATTCAGTTGTTAGTTTGTTTTTATTATGGTAAACATAGTCGGGTTATACACATTTGGTACTTGAAAAATGTGATTATCTTTGTTTACCCATAAGTAATTTATGCTAGGGTTTGAAATATCCTTTGAAAGATATTGTTACAGTTAATTCTCTTTGGACAGTCTTTTGTCTAATTATGATTTCATTCACAGTGAAGGACTTTGTGTTGAGGTCTTGTTTCAGTGAAGATTAATCATGATTTACTACAATCCTTATTGATGAAACTTTACAATTCTAGAAACCATGACAATTATTATTTGGGGTTCAACCCTAATCATGAATGATTATCTAGACTGTTTCAAATAGTTGGAGCAAAACAGTTATTTTTTCAAACTGTTCAATGAAAGAAAGAGAGACATTGTTTTGAGAAAGTATAAAAGAGAGATTATACCCTATTGTGTTTGATGGGTTTTTGCAGTTATTGTAAAATCAAACAAAAGCAATAGATTATGTTTGAATATCATTATGTAATTAGTTGTAGATGTGCGCAAGTTGATGTAAATCTTGGTCTCAAATATTCAATGAGATATTCAAGAATAGGGCTTTAAGAGAAATAGGGTAACCCTCTGTATTAAACTGTATTATTCATTGTGTGGATTAAAATATTCTAGTGAGGCACAAATAGCTAGTGAGGAACAAACAACTAGTGAGGTGGGATAAAAATCTAGTGAGACAAAGTTGTATAAAGCTAGTGAGGCAAGAAAAATTGTTAGTTAGACAAAAGAAGTCAGTGAGATTGTATGATTGGGATTTTGATATTAAGCTAGTGAGGCATCTTTCCTGAGTGGTTTTTATTCCCCAAGAGGGTTTTTCACTCATGCAATTTTCTATGTTATGGTCTCTTTGTGTGTGATCCATTGATGTCTTATGTCTAAACTTTCTATTACATTCATTGTTTAGTGTTTCATAATTTAACTGTTGCATATGTGACATGATGTTCATTATGGGTCAGTACAAATGCATAATATATCCAATAAAGAAATAAAACTGCCCTACTGTTTGTCATTGTTCATCAATTGTTATTTTGTTCATTCATGTTGATCTGTTAATGCATTATAGTTCATAAATGAATGTTTTGCTTTCATCATACAAGGGTTGAAGTTTATGGTTGGTAAAGTTTATTAATTGTTGCCAAAATCAAGTCTGTTTTATGAGACACTAAATCACCCCCCCTCTCAGTGTCTTTTGTATTCCAACAAGTGGTATCAGAGCTAGACCCTTGCAAGAAGTCTAAACAACTTAAGGGTTCCTGGCAAGTGGAGTACAATGGGTAAAAAGAATAGAAATAAGGCCTCAAATAGAGAAAAGAAAGATGTTGATCAAAAAGTTGAAAAGAAAGCCTTAGTTAAGTCTGGAAATGAGTTGTTGTATGAGTCAACCATGATTGTAGATACAAAATGTCATAAAGAAATCAGTCTTGTAGTTAAGAGTCTTGACAATGTGAATGTTAGTAGACAAGAACTTGATGATTTTTAAGTTGAAATTGATGATGAAGAAGGAGACCTATTTGTGGATGAATATGATTATGAACAAGTGTATGATGAACTGGATTGTGAGATTGATTTAGAAGGAGAACTCTTGTGTGCCTTGGATACAATCAATCAACTTAGAAAGGAGAATCAAAGATTAGAAGACCAACTTTAACAAGAAAAAGGCTCCAAAGACAAGGTATGTTCAGATTCTGCAAAAGTTTCTTTAAAGCTTGAAGAGACAAGAAATAAAATTGTTGACTTGAAGATACAAGTTGAAGAGTCTAATAAATTGATTATTAGTCTAAAAACTAAAGTAGAAGAAGCAAAAAGAGAAGTTGATTTTACAAAATATGATGTTGAAGTCAAAACTAATGAATGTCTAAGACTAGAGTTAGACATTGTTTCTCTAAGAAAGGAATTAACAAAAGCATCTTCTGAGTTGGACAAGAATTTGCAATTTAAAAAGAGTACTAATTGTTTGAATGACATGTTAAGCAAGCAAACATTTCACAATGACACTACAGGCCTAGGTTATGAAGAAAGACAATGTTCTAAAACTAGAAATAATCCTAGAAAGAAGATAGACCTGAATTATTACTCTGCTCCTGATGAAGAGAAGAAGAAAATTGCTGATGCTCTAGAAGATCAAGGGAGGAGCATAGTTTGGTCCACTAGGTCACTACCCAATAGTTAAACAACAAGGTACAATTACTCTCAATTTCATGGTTACTATCATTCATGTTTTGAGTTTGGCCATAGAGAAAATGAATGTGGAAAACAAGCTCGTATACATGCAAGGAATAGGCATCATAATTTGTCAAACCAGGTCCAGTGCTATAAGTGTAATCAACTAGTTCATGTTGCAAGGTTTTGTTGTCTTCAAGTAAGAAATGATGCTCCTAGTTATTCAAAAAGACACATTGCTTTTATCCCTCTAGCTAAAAAGAATGTCACCTACTTTAATTGTCATCAGTTTGGGCATAAAGTAAAGTATTATATCAGTAAGTTGAACAAATCATGTGAGAACATAAGAGGTGATGCTATAAACAAGAAGAAGAAAGGGATTATTAAGATTTCAAGAAGAAAGTTAAATCCAGGAAAAAAAAAATTTGATCTTGTGCAAACTGCACAAGTGGCCTCTTAGAGTCAGGGGGAGGTGCTTATTGCCTTATCTTTCTTACCCTGTAGAAAGTCAAAAAAGTGTAGGGTTGTTACTGCTTTGGTGTGCTTCACATGGAATCAGTGTGTCAAGATGTTATCTTCAGGATCCTCATTTAGTGTTTGAGGTTGTTGACATTATTGATCATCTTGATGTCTTTATGCAGTGACAATTCACTTGGATAGGAGAATGGTTTTTGGTCGATACTTTAAAGAGTGCAGAGCCTCTTGTTTTGATTTTTTTGTTAGTTGGTGTTGTAAATGTATGATTCTCTTGTTATTGATGCTCTATGATAGTACTCTAATCTTATATCTCAGACCTTGTATCTCTGATTTTGAGAATGACACAGTGAGCACACTTGTATCAATCTTTTTAGTTGGCATTATGTTAGACCCTGTATTATGAGACAATTCAAAGTCATTGGTCTCAAGGTTATTATGACATGAACAATTCAAGAATAAGCCAAGGTTTTAAAGAAAGTGACATGATAGTTGGATGTTGCTTATCTTGATGATGAACCAGCCATTTATGTATGACAGGGCATTTATATGTGTGTGTTCCTTATGTTGTAGACCTAGACCAAACTATGGACGATATGGCTTCCATCAATGTGGTAAGAGGTGGTTTTCAAATAGAAAGTGTGACAGTCTCTAAGGTATTTTAAGACAGTTAGTAGGCCCTATGTTGCAGTGGTGATGACATTAATTGTGGTGCTAAATGATGGTAGGATCTTGTCATATGTAATCATAAGTCTTCTTACAACAATATACTACAAATCCTAAGAATTATGATATCATTTGTTGGTTTGTCAAGTTGTCTATTTTTATTGAAGTTGAATTATTGCATGAACATTGTTCCTAAGTTGAAGATGTTTACTTTGTTGTATGATTCAAGGTTGTTTGAGACAGTGCTTTTCTACTTAGGGAAGTAGCTTTCTTTGTCCAACACTCATGCTCTCAGCTGCTAGTAATTATCAATTCCACAGTACCTTGTTAGTCTGTTGCGATCACTTTCTCTTCTTCAAATTTGGACATGATTATTTTATGCTTCATTTTGTATAATGACTATGTTATGACCAGGACAGTGACAATATGGTTGTATTATCAATGTCGTGACAAGTATGATACGTTATGTAAAACAGTGATATATTGATTCTGTGGTACTGAGTATGACAGTGTAGGATTTGTTTGTTTAGACAAGGACATTGTTTAATGTGATCACTGATACAGTGTGTAGAGAGGAACTATCAAGTGCAGTGTTAGAAGTGGAGATCTACATTGTTGTAGTGATGGCATTAGACATTTCTTTTCTTGACAGTGTAACAGTGAAATAACAGTATGGGTAAGATTATCTACATTCAGTGACATAAGGTTATTTGAGCAATTAATTCAAAGTAGAACACTAAATAAATGGTATATTCTTGATAAGAGTATACTATGTGAAATTATTTTCAAGGATTCTTGAACCTCTAAGATAGCATATAGTGGTCGTTTTTACTTGTCTTGAAAATTTCATTATTACAGAATATAAGGATTGTCTAATAAAATATTGCATGAATAGTATTGATGGAGCAGTAGTTTAAAAATTGATTTTTGATATATGATGACAATCATGACCATTATAACAGTGATAAACATCAACCATAATGTTGTTTAAACAAGTGATGCCTCTAATAGATGCTTCTTGATATTTCTTTATTTGTGACATTGGTCATATGTGTTGGAAACAAGGCAGATAACTGAGAGGGGGGGTGAATCAGTTATCTCTATTATCTTAACTTTCTTTTCTTCTTTTATAATTTGTACAACATCAAAACATATAAGCATATATAATCATGAGAGCAGAAATAAAATCAACACACATAACACAAGGATTTTTACGTGGAAAACCCTGTTAAGGGAAAAACCATGGGGTGACTAACCCAAGATTGTATTCTCTGTTAAAAGAATAAGAAGTACAAAATGGCACTTGCCAATTAGGGCTCACTGCCTGAGCACACTGCTCACAAGAGACCCACTGCCTACAGGAGACATGCTGTCTATAGAACTTACAGAAGGTAACCAGGTGTTTGAAGTGATGAGAGGCATCTACAAATGCTAGAGTTCAGTTTTGGATAGGCATAATATACTGATCTGATGCACTTCATTCTTCCTCTACTCTAGTGTTGCTACTCTGTCACATACCGAACTTGTATTGCTACTTCCACACTTATCTCTTCCTTTCTTCACACTTTATTTTATCATATCTATACACACACTCATCTTCATACTGGAATCCATCTGGTATATATACCCACACCAAGGATTTCAACAACTTTCTACTCAGCAACTAGAATACTCAAGATTTTTACAAATTACTGATCTATCAGCTGAATCCATGCTTGATTTGTGATGTGTATCAAAAACATAGGCACCGAAGTCATCAATCATGTCGGCCAACAATGTATGATCCCTCAAATAGCTTGATCAACATCAATTACTCATCCAGATTGAAGTTTGATACTCTGTTGGTCAGTTCTTCCTCAGTCTGCTCTACCTGTCTGGAATCCAACACTCAGATGCTCATATCTTTTCCATGTTTTATCGCCGGAGGCTCAATATCTAGAATATAGTAGTCATGATACTCCTCTTGACTTGTCCAAGTCTGCAACTTGCTGAGTTACACCATCTAAGAGATCTAGACCTGATTGTCTGACCTTATTGCATGCTCTGTTCTTGTTCACCAGACCAAAACAGTCTTCAATCTGACTTCCGGTATAGGCATACTATGTGCTGCGGATGTATGGGATAGATTTTGTTGCCATCAATGACAACACTCATGAAGCTACATAGTGTCTCTTACCAACAATCTCCCCCTTTGGCATTGATGGCAACACTTAGTGAAAAATGACTAAGTGTCATAGGAAATGCCCCCTTGGTTGATGCTCTATCTTATGCACTATTTTACCAGAGCTCCCCCTTAGCTGGATTCCACATTTTTCACTACTCCTCACTCCCCCTTTGACATCAATGGCAAAGGGCAGAATATGCACACCAAAATTTGCAAATATTAACCTATACATGGCCGCATAAGTAGATATACATGGTTGCATAAGTATATATACATGTTATACTTACATATACTTAAGTATATCCGCAAAAGTGGCCTTCAACTATACAAGCTTTGTGGCCCAGCTCTACTTCATCCTATCCAAAATGGAGATGTGACCACTCAACAAAAATGCATATGCTTCTTCCCTTCATAGATCTGTCGGATCACTAGTTCAGGCTATTGTCTGAGCATCTATTAAGGCCTCATGCATTGCCTCTAACTTAGGGATAATTTGTAGGAGTCAAGGACAAAACTGAGAGGGGGGGTGAATCAGTGTTGTGTGAATTTTCAAATCTTTTTCAAACTTTAACTTGGAGAGCATAAGGAGAGAAAGTAATCATTGAATTGTCAAACACATATGCACATAACTGATAATGATAAACAAAACTCATGAGTAAAACATACAACCACAGAAAGATGACCAATATGAATCAAGACACAAGAATTACTGGAGTGGAAAACCCTCTCTGGGTAGAAAAACCACTCATGAAGTGCCTCACTGGCTTAACTTTGAAAACATCTTACAAAGCCTCACTGGCTGAATATAATGTCTCACTGACTATTGAGGTCTCACTGACCTACAAGCCTCACTGGCATACTGTTTAGAAGCACCAGCTTCAAGGAGCACCAACCCCTATTACAGAACAAACTGAAAAAGAATTCAGAGGGTTTCTCTATTTCAATACAAAACATTTCTTCTTTCATGTGTCTGTCAAATGTCCATTCTGATCAAAAACAATCCTACATCCAGATACACTCAACAACAACTCCATTCTGATCAAAAACAATCCTACATCCAGATACACTCAACAACAACTCCTCTTCATTTATGTTTCATCAATGTCTATTTATAAATTTGCATCAATGCATCTGAAAAGTCCTTTCACCTTTAAAACATATTTTTCATTATCCTCTTATCAAAACCTTTCATCTTCTCTGAAAGAAAATAGATCTCCATTCTGTATTCTTTTTAAACTGCAAAAAGAATTCATTATAAAGTATTTTGAATTTGCCCCTGTAATAAAATCTCTGTCCTCATTTTCATCTTCCATCAAAATGCCTTCATGCATGATCCTTCATATTCCTGCAAAAGAATCTCCAATATTGTCCCTTCAAAAATAAAATCATTTTGCCCGTTCAAATTCAATCTGCAAAAATAACTCAACCAATTTTTCAATCAAACTTCTCTGCAACATTATTGGCAAGATCATTTCATATTCTCTTATCATTTCAATCAGGACTTGTAAAATAAAAAAAAACTCTTTGAATATTTAGTCTTTTCATTTTCATCTCCTTTTCTTCTCTCTGTGAATCACAAAAACCATTTTGTATTATCCTCTTTTTAAAAAACTCTTGATCTTCCATTTCTGCATCAAATTTCTTTCAAAATAACTGATCAACATTGATTTTCTTATTTGAGCAATTTTATCTTCATCTGTAAAAAAAATGTCTCTTCAAAAACTAATATCTTTCAAATTCTTCGTAATCCTTGTGCAAAAATTCCTTGATCCAATTTTTCTTTTCTCTCTATATATTCATCTACTCAATCTGCAAGAGACCAATCTATCTCTGAAAAAAAATTCATTAGGATCCTTACAAAAATCTCAATGTTCCACAAATATTTCTCTTAACCTTTTCTCAAGAAGAATTTTTAATCACTGCTTAAAAAAAACAAAAACCTTCCTTCTTTACTTTTTTAATACACGAGTTAAGATGATTAAAATAGAATGAATCTCATTAAAAATCTCACAAAAACTTCTGAAGGAAAGATCTTAAAAAAACACCAAAAAAAAATTGCCTTTATTTCGGGCTAAACTTAGCCTCAGAAAAATAGTTTCCAAATGGTCACACACAGTGACATCCATTTGCACGTCAAAGTGCATACACATGAAGAGATGGCTCAATTTGAATGCCGACCATTGATTTCACCATACCCGCTCAACCTTCATTCAAATACAACCTTTGATCAGTTTTTGGCGCCCATCCGCTTCACCCTGCCACCGATGGAGCCGGTCTCACTAGGAATAGGGGCCGGTTATGGAATGTGGCAAACACCCTTTAGTTGTCACTTAAGTGACAATGACCATTTCAACCGGTCAATGAATGAATAAAACAAAAATGAATGACATTCTATTCATAGATTATAAAGGGTAATTTAGAACTATAGACATCTAGGTCTTTAATTCTTAGGTTTGCCTAGAATTTAAATCATAAGACTTTTAGGATTTTAAAGTCTTCAAAAATCTATGATCAGAGATATAAAATCTAGCATAGATAGAAATGTGAACAAATGTAAAAACTCATAGAAGAGTCAAGAACATATTTATACTATAGCAACTAAAGAACATTATGAGATAAAGACTTTGTTCACATGCCACTGTAAGAGTCTTGTCAACAGAAATTGTCAAGAGACATAGATGAACACTATATAAATACTTTGCAGGAGACAATGACATCACAACTGTCACAACTGAAACTAGGATCAAATGAAGACCATACTATCAAAGACAATGACATCACAACTGTCACAACTGAAACTAGGATCAAATGAAATCATCTCTATTTGTGGCAAACACAAACCAAACAACCTGTAACATTCTTCATACCAAACCACTTCAAGACACCATCACTGAATATTGTCATGACATGAAGTAACTGAACTCAACACCAAGTAACATGAACTCGAAGAACATAAAAAGACACATTGAAGGCCAACCTGATCAACCAAGTCCTGATGACATCAAACACACTGAGGACACCTTTTTGACATCAATGACAACCTGACTCCATCAATCTCCCCCTTTGTCATTGATGGCAAAAACACCTGATGCATATTTTTCTTTCTCCCCCTTTTTGACATCGGATGACAAAGACTATTATCTTCTCCTGAGAACAACTCCATTGAAAAGATGTTATATCTTGATAATTGCAATCACCCTGCAATATGAGAACTTTGAAAACATAAACTTTTGTTATCTTTGAACCACTTGCCAAAATCTTTGAAGCCATATGACAATACCACTGTGAAGATGAAGACTGAAACATTCCTTTCTGATAACATCACAAACTTTCAAAACAAACAGTTCTTCTTCAATCAACAACCTTTTTGACCTGAAATAACAAATCTCCAAGATCTTCCATGTATAAAAGATCACAAACAAATTACTACTCAGAAATACCATTGGTAAACACTGACAAGACTAACCAACATAACTCAACTCAACTCAATACTTATCCACTTCCTGAATTAGTCCCGAAGCAACATATCAACTTGAAGTATACCATCCATTTACTGACAGTCAACCTTCTGAACACTTTTGCAAAGAAAATCATAAACATACCAATACTCTTTGATGAACAATTTTGCAAGCACAAAACATGTAGACCCCTCATCACACAGATGCCAAGATGATCATTTTTTATAAGACCTTTACTTGCCTCCGATTTGAAGAAAAACAAGATTCACCATCAATGTCATAAAAGACTCTGGATTGTCATAACTTGAAGCTCATACCTGAAATCACCACACAATTTGAACAAACCTTTCTGAAAGCTCCAAGGTACATGTCATAAACATAACTCAATAAAGCAATAGATATAATCATCAAACTAATTTCCTGATATGAACTATCATCCTGCATATTCTAACACCTTTTCATGACAAAAAATGAAGACCATCTGAACTATCCTCCTGTTCTGTGCAAGACACTTTTCACAACATAAGAACTGATCTGTTTTTAACCTTGATATTCAAATCAGCCCATCAAGACTGCACACCAAGTTCTTCCTGCAACAACACTTGCATTCACTGAACATGTCATTGATCATGAACACCTGATACCACTTTGCACATATCTTTCTGAATCATATTAATGAGAAAGAACATGTCAAATTATTATACCAATGAACACTTCTAAATGAACATTCATTTTGCAACCAAGAATGAAGATCATCTATCATATCTGAAACCTACTGCAATCAACAAGAACTCCTATTTCTTGATTTTATCAGTAAATCAAGAGTTTATTGCAACAATACTTTGAATTGCAATGACAAATCATTCTTAGTAGTTAGGATCATTAACAATTTGTGCATTTGAACTCCTGAAACATCTTTTCAATATCTTGAGAGCATGATAAGCCAATGAACACCTGTATCACTGTCATACACTAAACATCAACATTATTAGCAACATCATCATCAACTATTTCATAGCACAGTAAGAATGATAGACAGACAAGATCATCAAATCAAATGGTCTCCTTCCTGAAACTTGGGGTTAACTGATAGAACATTTGATACCTCCCCCTTACTTCATGCTATGTTATGCAAAAGATGAACTGACTTGTGCAAGATGCACAAGCTTAGATTCTGACTTCTCTTTTCTTTCTTTCTGCTTCCAAATTTTCACAGGTGCTTTCTTTCTCCAAACCTTTTCTATTTCTTTCCGTTTCCAACCTATCAACTTAGATGATGCAGATGATGCTTTTCTGCAACTAAATGCTTTGTGACCAGGATAATTGCAATTATAACAAACTATATCATAATCAAATGACTGATAGCACCTTTGAGAACTTATGTTAGACTTCCATGCAGAATCATACCTTTTACAATTTCTTTGTATATGTCCAACATGATTGCACTTGTAACAAATAAGGTTAATATTCCTTTTGCAATCAACTGCTTTATGACCAAAATGATTACAAGTATAACAATAACCATTAAATGAATAGTTATACTTGTAAATGTATGCTTGTCTAACAGATGCAGGTTTTCTAAAATTTCTTCTTTGATTGTGCACAGATTCATCTCTCATTTTCTGTTCAGCTTCATTCTTCCTTTTTCCTTCTGTGGCAACATGACTTAAATCAATTTTTCTTCTAGGAGTCTCTCTAGCTTTGGAACATTCCCCTTCTTCAGTACTCTTTTCAAACAGCAGATTCTTGTGCAACTTAGAGGAAGCTTTTTCTAACTCCTTTCTTAAAGAGACTATTTCTGATTCTAGTTTTAGATTCTCAATCCTTCTAACTTCAAGATCAGATATTGAAAAATCTGCTATCCTCTTAGCTTCTTCAATTTCTGTCTTCAATCTAGCAATTAGTTTGTCAGAATCATCAATATATGTCTTTAAGGTTATAATTTGATATTTGGCCTCTTCAAGATCTGTAGATACAATTTCAAGTTTTGAGAGTACAATATCTTTAGATTCTCTTTCTTGCTGCAACTGCATCATTAATTTATTGTTCTCTTTCTTATAATTCTTGAGCTCACTCAAAGCATATATGAGCTCTCCTTCCAAATCAATCTCACAGTCTTGTTCATTATAATCCTGATCATCATCACTTGTAATGCTAGCTTCTTCTAAATTTGATTGAGATTGAACTTCAACTCCTTCATTTGAAAGTCTCTTTTCATTGCTACTTTCTTCACACACCAGAGTGCCTCCTTCTTTATCATTATCTTGATAAATCCTTTTCAATCTTCTCCACATATCCTGAGCTGTAACACAATCCATAACTTTACAAATAACATCATTAGACAGAGCAGATAATATAGCCTTCTTTGCAATATTATTATATTCAAGAACTTCTTTGTTATTTGCAGAATTACCATTTTCAACCGACATTAAAACATCATATCCTAAGGAGGATAAATATACTTGCATTCTAACATACCAAACTGAAAAATTTGAACCATCAAACTGAGGAACATCTGAAACCTTTTCTTCTAAGATAATATCAGACTTAACATGGAGAACATCTTTATTAACTGACTTTATATCAACATTAGGATTTGATAATGTCTTTTGTATCTTCTGATCAAAAAGAATCTTAACATTTCTCATGTTCTTATTTCTCCTGCACTTACCCATTTAACTCCACACACAGGACCTACCCAAGCTGATTAAGCTGTAGAAGAGAAACTGGCTCTGATACCAATTGTAGGAGTCAAGGACAACACTGAGAGGGGGGGTGAATCAGTGTTGTGTGAATTTTCAAATCTTTTTCAAACTTTAACTTGGAGAGCATAAGGAGAGAAAGTAATCATTGAATTGTCAAACACATATGCACATAACTGATAATGATAAACAAAACTCATGAGTAAAACATACAACCACAGAAAGATGACCAATATGAATCAAGACACAAGAATTACTGGAGTGGAAAACCCTCTCTGGGTAGAAAAACCACTCATGAAGTGCCTCACTGGCTTAACTTTGAAAACATCTTACAAAGCCTCACTGGCTGAATATAATGTCTCACTGACTATTGAGGTCTCACTGACCTACAAGCCTCACTGGCATACTGTTTAGAAGCACCAGCTTCAAGGAGCACCAACCCCTATTACAGAACAAACTGAAAAAGAATTCAGAGGGTTTCTCTGTTTCAATACAAAACATTTCTTCTTTCATGTGTCTGTCAAATGTCCATTCTGATCAAAAACAATCCTACATCCAGATACACTCAACAACAACTCCTCTTCATTTATGTTTCATCAATGTCTATTTATAAATTTGCATCAATGCATCTGAAAAGTCCTTTCACCTTTAAAACATATTTTTCATTATCCTCTTATCAAAACCTTTCATCTTCTCTGAAAGAAAATAGATCTCCATTCTGTATTCTTTTTAAACTGCAAAAAGAATTCATTATAAAGTATTTTGAATTTGCCCCTGTAATAAAATCTCTGTCCTCATTTTCATCTTCCATCAAAATGCCTTCATGCATGATCCTTCATATTCCTGCAAAAGAATCTCCAATATTGTCCCTTCAAAAATAAAATCATTTTGCCCGTTCAAATTCAATCTGCAAAAATAACTCAACCAATTTTTCAATCAAACTTCTCTGCAACATTATTGGCAAGATCATTTCATATTCTCTTATCATTTCAATCAGGACTTGTAAAATAAAAAAAAACTCTTTGAATATTTAGTCTTTTCATTTTCATCTCCTTTTCTTCTCTCTGTGAATCACAAAAACCATTTTGTATTATCCTCTTTTTAAAAAACTCTTGATCTTCCATTTCTGCATCAAATTTCTTTCAAAATAACTGATCAACATTGATTTTCTTATTTGAGCAATTTTATCTTCATCTGTAAAAAAAATGTCTCTTCAAAAACTAATATCTTTCAAATTCTTCGTAATCCTTGTGCAAAAATTCCTTGATCCAATTTTTCTTTTCTCTCTATATATTCATCTACTCAATCTGCAAGAGACCAATCTATCTCTGAAAAAAAATTCATTAGGATCCTTACAAAAATCTCAATGTTCCACAAATATTTCTCTTAACCTTTTCTCAAGAAGAATTTTTAATCACTGCTTAAAAAAAACAAAAACCTTCCTTCTTTACTTTTTTAATACACGAGTTAAGATGATTAAAATAGAATGAATCTCATTAAAAATCTCACAAAAACTTCTGAAGGAAAGATCTTAAAAAAACACCAAAAAAAAATTGCCTTTATTTCGGGCTAAACTTAGCCTCAGAAAAATAGTTTCCAAATGGTCACACACAGTGACATCCATTTGCACGTCAAAGTGCATACACATGAAGAGATGGCTCAATTTGAATGCCGACCATTGATTTCACCATACCCGCTCAACCTTCATTCAAATACAACCTTTGATCAGTTTTTGGCGCCCATCCGCTTCACCCTGCCACCGATGGAGCCGGTCTCACTAGGAATAGGGGCCGGTTATGGAATGTGGCAAACACCCTTTAGTTGTCACTTAAGTGACAATGACCATTTCAACCGGTCAATGAATGAATAAAACAAAAATGAATGACATTCTATTCATAGATTATAAAGGGTAATTTAGAACTATAGACATCTAGGTCTTTAATTCTTAGGTTTGCCTAGAATTTAAATCATAAGACTTTTAGGATTTTAAAGTCTTCAAAAATCTATGATCAGAGATATAAAATCTAGCATAGATAGAAATGTGAACAAATGTAAAAACTCATAGAAGAGTCAAGAACATATTTATACTATAGCAACTAAAGAACATTATGAGATAAAGACTTTGTTCACATGCCACTGTAAGAGTCTTGTCAACAGAAATTGTCAAGAGACATAGATGAACACTATATAAATACTTTGCAGGAGACAATGACATCACAACTGTCACAACTGAAACTAGGATCAAATGAAGACCATACTATCAAAGACAATGACATCACAACTGTCACAACTGAAACTAGGATCAAATGAAATCATCTCTATTTGTGGCAAACACAAACCAAACAACCTGTAACATTCTTCATACCAAACCACTTCAAGACACCATTACTGAATATTATCATGACATGAAGTAACTGAACTCAACACCAAGTAACATGAACTCGAAGAACATAAAAAGACACATTGAAGGCCAACCTGATCAACCAAGTCCTGATGACATCAAACACACTGAGGACACCTTTTTGACATCAATGACAACCTGACTCCATCATAATTATCCCTCTGATTTCACTCATCTTGTTTATTATATTCTTCTTTTCTTTGTCCAACCTTTTTATTTCATTTATAATGACAATGGTCTGACATTCTTGATTCATTAAGGATGTAGTGAGGGGATCAAAATTTTGAGATAAACTTGATAGTTTACGTTCTTGCTCTTTCACCTTCTTTTCAATATCCTCTATCACTTTGGGCCAAGATAGACAAAATTTGTACATGTCCCCACCATCTTTAAGAGCATTTTCAAGGCTTTTTATCCCAATATCTAGGGTCCTCCTATCATTAGTAATGAGTCCCTATACTTTAGTGAATCTTTTTCCTAAAAACTCTTTCCAGACCTTTTCTTCTACCAATTTCTCTAAAGAATCAAAATGAGTACTAATAGAGTTTACCAAAGATTTCAAATTACTAGATGGAAAGGCTGAAGGATCCTTTTGAAAAGATGGCATGAACTTCTCGAGCATACCGGATGCAATCTCTAACAGCTCATAGTCTTCCATGTGAGACTTCAAAAGTTTTTCTTTTGCCTTGGCTTGAGCAAAGGTCTTCTCTGTTTGTTCTTCTTCTTTTCCCTTTACCTCCTCTTCTTGACTCACTTTTTCCTCTTTTCTTCCTTCTCCTTCAATTTCAAAATCTGGAATGTCTATAGTGGGATCTAGAGGAGAGATGTTACCTGTATTTACTGCATCATGAACTTCCTCTTCTGGAATAGAGGAATCCAATTCCTTAGTCTTCTCTTCACCTATTTTTATTAGAAGATTCTTCATTGGCAACATCCATGGTGGAAGGTTCTTCATCTATTTCCTTTACAATTGGAAGATTGAATCTTTTGAAGGCATTCTAGAGGATGCCTTTTGTCTCTCTTGCTACTTGGTTAGTTTCCCTGAGCATAAGTTTATTCATTCTTGCTTTGCTCCAAAATTCATCCTTGTAGTCCTTAAAGATCATGTTCATTTGCTTTGGAGTAATAGAAGGATAGAAATGAATTACTATTTGTTCTTGAATCTCTAAGTCTTTTGCCTTTGCATTCTCTTTTCTAAGTTCAAGTACCTTCTCTAGACTTTTGGGAATTAATGAAATGATTTCAATGAATGCTTTATTATAAATAGGTACTTGACTGTAGCTTCTTCCAAGATCCTTTTGTCAGTATCACTATATTTATCATAAAATTATGTTACTGGTTGTAGATTCCCATCCATAGTGACTGCCTTGATGATATCATCAATGGAAAGAGTGGGCTTTTCAACAAATTCTTCTACCTTTTCTTCTTTGTTTTTACCAATAGAGGATTCCTTGAATGCTTTCTTCTTCTTCTTCATTTTCTTAACTTCCTCATCAGACTCTATTTCTTCATCATCCTTGTGACTTGTGTAAGACCTTGTGGCTTTTGTTTTCATTCTCTTTTCTCCTTTTTCCAAATGTCTTGACTTTTGGTTTGGTGGCTCTTGAGCTCTTACGAGTGGTAGGTGTAGAGCTCTTGGAAGATCTAGTCCAGGAGGAGGCTTGTACTAGAACACTTCCTTTCTTAGCTTATTGTTTCTCTTTCTTAGCTCTTTCAACTTTCTCTCTGTTTGCATCTACTACCTCCTTTGATATGCCATATCTTTTGGCAATTTCCTCAACTTCCCTTCTAACTTTCCTCTTAATCTCTGGTTGTCGTAGCTCAACATGTATTTTTATACTTAATTCTTGAAAGGTTCCAAATCTTTCTGCCTCAGGGTCCTTGGGCTGACTTAACAAGTGTTGAATATGCAACTCCAAGATTTTCTCATCAACCTCGTATCCCATTGGCATTATCTAAATTGTTTTGGGCTTAATTGCCTCCATTAGGCATTGATCAGTATCTACCATAAAACACACTGTATCCTTGTATTTCTCAACTATGGATTGAGGTATCCTCTCTCTGGCTTGCATCATACTTTGGAAGTTCTTAAAGTAACCCCACAATGCTATTCTTTGAGCTTTAGCATCACCAAGTCCATACATATAGTCCCTAATCTGTATTGCAACTACTTTGTCATTTTGCCAAACCCAACCACTTGATCCGGGCAGCTCATTCATGTAGTAGAAGAATAGACACAGTATTAAACAACCATACTTGATTGAGTTCTTCTTATCCTTCTTGATCTTTTGCAGGTTTTCTAACAGTTGGTTTAAAAGAAGATCACATAGGTCATAATCTACATTTTCCCTCAACATATGATATGTTGCATATATTGCAGTCCTAGACATAGAATTCTCCCTACTATAATGATGGATTTTATACCCAATTATCATTTAGGCAAATTTGACATCCGGATCTGTGATGTAATCTATGGTCATTGCTCTCTTGTCAAACTTCGATCAGGTAGCTTCAGTTACTGTCTAGTTCTTGACAGATTTGAGTATAGGTAACCCATCAGATGAGTGCAGTCTAGTTACTGCCCTAATTGCATCTTTTGTTATCTTGAAGGACTTCATTAACCACATGAAATTATCTTACATTCTGCTAAGGACATACCGGACCCAATCATCTTCTACAAAACAAGGAAAGTGGATGCAATGTCTAAAGTGCTTATCTCAGATGGCCTTGTATTGAGGTTTGAGTTCAAAACTTTCATCTATTAACTATTTGTGATAGATATCCATCAAATTAGATTCTCCAAATTCCTCAATGTTGGCGTGGATGTAGACCCTAACATCTTCTATGTGCAATACCCCATGCGGAATGCTAGAAAAAGTGCCTAAAGGATCAACTTCTAGGGATTTGTAGGGGTGTTTCTTGAATTTTGGACGCGGCCTATCGATGATCTTAACAACCATTGGACTAGCCATTTTGCAAAAGATTCAGAGAGAGATTTTTAGAATGGCAGTACCTTTTTACACTTTAGGGTTTGAAATAAGAGCTAGAACAAATTGCTGGTTGAATTAGATTTTGCAGTTGATCTTTGAGAGAGTTGTAGAAACTTGATGCAGAGCTCTTCTTTTCTTCTTCTCGAATGCAAATGTGCAAATGATGAGTGAAAGAACCCTTTTATTCTTTTGCAAACCCTAATTTCCTTTTGCAATAAATGCACAACTTAAGTTATCTGGTTGCCCTATTCTGAGAAAGATCTTTTCAAATCACTGTGTTGTACTTAGAATCATTTTTAGTGAGGATTGACAATGTATCTTCTTTTCTCCAATCATGCCATGGATCCACGGATCAAAGTATATCGATTTTGAATCATACCAGACCTATCTGTGAAAATCCTGCTTTACCGGATGGCTATCAAACCGGATCAATCTTGGATGATTAAACTCTTGTAAAACTCCATGTGGATCTTTCATATTTTTACCGAGGGTCATTTAGATATTTTTCTGAGAACCCTTTAATCCACAACATTCCATGTGCCAAATTTAGGCACCAATTGACTGGCTAGGGGAAATTATTTTTCTTTGTGACTCCCCCTGAGCCAAAGCTCATTTGTTTAGTTTTTGGAAGGAATATCAGCACTAGATTCTGGTGCGTATCCATCCCCGACATTTTATGTACTCTTCTTCACCCAAATCTTACTCATCTCCCTTTGAACTTCATCCGCATTCACTTTTCCTTTCCCCTTATCTTATTTTTGATTATGATGCACCGGACCCTTTTTATCCTAATTTTTACTTCTATAGAATTTGGCAATGTGATCGGATCTATTATAGTTGTAACAAACAACATTTCTTTGCATATTTGAATGATATCCTCTTGATCTATATTGATTAGCCATATGTCCCATCCTATTGCATGCAAAGCATCTACCATTGAATGAATTGTTTATTTGCATATTTTTGTATTCATGAGATTTGTGACCATACCTTTTATAGTTGAAACATTGTCCAGAGAAGGATGGATTAGTCTGATTCATTCTTCTTTTGTACTGAGTTGCTTTATGACCAAAGTTGTTGCAATTGAAGCAATATCCATTGAAGGATGGATATCTTTGAGCATTTGGTTGCCTTACAGGAGGTCTTCTAGACCTGTTTCTTTGATTTCCTGATCTAAAGTTCTTTTGACTAGATCTAAAGCTTTCACCTTTCTCATATCCAAGCCACACTTGTCATCTACCCTTTTTTAGCTTTCAAGAAGAACTTCAAGTTGAGCTGAGCTTATCTTGAATTTATCTTTGTATTCATTTGTTGTTTGAAGATCTTGTTTAAGAGTGTCTATCTGATTCTCAAGTTGTTCTTCATTATCTCTAGCTTCTTCAAGATCAGATTTAAGATGCCTAATTATTCTATCCATTTTCTGGTAGTCCTCTATCTTCTCCTTGAGGGATTGTTTTAGATTATCTTCAATTTTCCTTTTCTCTTCAATTTATTGGGTGAATCTCATAACCCGCGATTCCATCTCATGCCTTACCATAATGACCTCTTTTGATAGCTTCTAACATAGCTTGTTTTTCTCATTCAGATCTTCATTAGTATCATTGGCTTCACTTTGACTTGCTAATTTTTGAAGTAATTCCTTTCTCTTTTTCACAGAGATACTCAGAATTTCTTTTAGCTCATTTATGAAATCATCAGCTTGTTTGAGTCTTTCTCTCAAGTTATTGACATTAGAGTGAGATTGCTCAAGATCATCTAGGACAGACTGAAGTTGTTCCTTCATACCATACATATCCATTGAGATTCCCAGATCTTCCTCAAGTTGTTAGGCTCTGTTTAGAGGAACTTGGCTGTGATACCAATTGTTGGAAACAAGGCAGATAACTAAGAGGGGGGTGAATCAGTTATCTCTATTATCTTAACTTTCTTTTGTTCTTTTATAATTTGTGCAGAATCAAAACATATAAGCATATATAATCATGAGAGAAAAAATAAAATCAACACACATAACACAAGGATTTTTACGTGGAAAACCCTGTTAAGGGAAAAACCACGGGGTGACTAACCCAAGATTGTATTCTCTATTAAAATAAAATGAAGTACAAAATGGCACTTGCCAATTAGGGCTCACTGCCTGAGCACACTACTCACAAGAGGCCCACTTCCTATAGGAGACACACTGTCTACAGAACTTACAGAAGGTAACCAGATGTTTGAACTGATGAGAGGCATCTACAAATGCTAGAGTTTAGTTCCGGTTAGGCACAATATACTGATCTGATGCATTTCATTCTTCCTCTACTCTAGTGCTGCTACTCTGTCATATACCAGACTTGTATTATTGCTTCCACACTTATCTCTGCCTTTATTCGCACTTTATTTTATCATATCTATACACACACTCACCTTCATACTAGAATCTATCTGGTATATATATCTGCACCAAGGATTTCAACAACTTTCTAATTAGCAACTAGAATACTCGAGATATTTACAAATTACTGATTTATTAGCTGAATCCATGCTTGATTGTGATACGCATCAAAAACATAGGCATTGAATTCATCAATCATGTTGGCCAACAATGTATGATCCCTCAAATAGCTTGATCAACATCAATTACTCATCCAGATTGAATTCTGATACTCTGCTGGTCAGTTCTTCCTTAGTTTGCTATGCCTGTCTAGAATCTAACACTCAGATGCTCATATCTTTTCCATGTTTTATCACTGGAGGCTCAATCTCTGGAATATAGTAGTCATGATACTCCTCTTGACTTGTCCAAGTCCATAACTTGCTGAGTTACACCATCTGAGAGATCTGGACCTGATTGTCGAACCTTGTTGCATGCTCTGTTCTTGTTCACCGAACCAAAATAGTCTTCAATTTGACTTCTGGTATAGACATACTATGTGTTGCGTATGTGTGGGATAGACTTTGTTGCCATCAATGAAAACACTCATGAAGCCACATAGTGTCTCTTGCCAACAATATGATGATCATACTCTCAGCCTTCAGTGGTATATTCTAATGTTTGGTATTTGCTCCAGTGGTGTAGTTAGATATTCTTTTGGTGTTTGATCATTTCTATGGTGATTGGTAATGGTGACAGTGTTATCCTATCTAATGCTATTGAGTTGTTGTCCTTACTTTGATGTGCAAATAATGCAGTTTTTGTTTCAAATGATAGTTCTCCTTCATGGAACAATCATGGTATGTTTGGTATGTTTTATATTTTTTGATTCTATTTCTCATTTTAGGCATTTATTGATCTCTAATTTATGTTATCTCTTGGAGGCATTGGCCCACATTTTTCTTTCTTCCTTTGTCTTGATGACAAAAAAGAGGGAGAGAAGTTGTGTTTTTGCCATCATGGACAAAGGGGAAGTTTGTTGGTTGTCCATGTTGGTTCTAGTACTATGATGATATGATGACAATAGGACAGAGGTTATTGGTTCTATTGGTAATGGCATGCTCTCATATAGTTGGTAACAATATTATAGATGACACAAGTTGTTGTTTGCAGTGGTGGTCTCAGGTGACACATGGTAATGATATGGTAAGTGTTATATGGTGACATGATGGTTTTCATGACTGTGACAGCTGATCTTAACAGTGGGTTTAATATGACAGTTGTTATCTTGATATTTCATGCATGTTGGCATATGGTTTATCTCATGTGATTATGTGGCAGAGTGATATTTCATGCATATTGATCTATGAGATTTTTACAATGTCTTATACATTTGGTTAGGGTGACTAAGAGTCACTCAAAGTCACACCATGATTAATTTTTTCTTATGGCATTCAAATTAAAATTCATTAAATTGGCTTTAAAATGCCACTTTGGGCTATGTGAGTGATTTAACCTATTGAAAAGGTCTCAAGTTTAAAAATAGGTTAAAAAGGGGTTTTTTGTCAAGTAAGGTTTACTGGTCCCTTTTAGGGCACACTCGGAATGTAGGCAATAGGGAACAAAAAGAGATTCATAACATTTCATTTTGCATAGTTTGAGCTTTGAATATGAGCTCTCGCCTGAGCTAGGGTATGAAGGTAAGGGTTTTATATTTCTTCATTATTGAAAGTCATGGATATTGTAGAATCTTTGAAAAAGAATTATGGAGGATGTGACAATGCTGAAACTAAAGTTTGTGAGTAGTTAAGATACTTGGTCGACTGGTTTTCAGGTGCTTTTGTTCCTTCTCTTCCATTCTTTCTCAACAGCTGTTAGCAGTTATTTTGATCAAAGTAATTAAGGGTTGTTAAGTTCTCATATGATACAGTTGTTTTCATTTTGAAAACACAGTCATTTTTTTTACAGTTATGGGTTTCTTGGTTTAAGGTTTTGAATGGCTTGTATACTCTGCTTAGATGGTGATTATATGTTGCTAAAGATAGTTTTTGTGAAAAGGTTTCATTCAGTTGTTAGTTTGTTTTTATTATGGTAAACACATTCAGGTTATACACATTTGGCAGTTAAAAAATGTGATTATCTTTGTTTATCCATAATCAATTTATGCTAGGGTTTGAAATATCCTTTGAAAGATATTCTTACAGTTAATTCTCTGTGGATAGTTTTATGTCTAATTATGATTTCATTAACAGTGAAGGACTTTGTGTTGAGGTCTTGTTTCCGTGCAGATTAATCATGGTTTACTGTAATCCTTATTGATGAAACTTTATGATTCTGGAAAACATGACAATTATTATTTGGGGTTAGACCCTAATCATGACTGATTATCTAGACTGTTTCAAACAGTTGGAGCAAAAAAGTTATTTTTTTAAAACTGTTTAATGAAAGAAAGACATTGTTTTGAGAAAGTATAAAAGAGAGATTATACTCTATTGTGTTTACTGGGTTTTTGCCGTTATTGTAAAATCAAACAAAAGCAATAGATTATGATTAATATCATTCTGTAATCAGTTGTAGATGTGCGCAAGTTGATGTAATTCTTGAAGTCTCAAATATTCAATGAGATATTCAAGAATAGGCCTTTAAGAGAAACAAGGTAACCCTCTATATTAAACTATATTATTCATTATGTGGATTCAAATATGCCAGTGAGGCACAAATAGCCAGTGAGGCACAAATAGCCAGTGAGGCACAAACAACTAGTGAGGTAGGATAAAAATCCAGTGAGAAAAGTTGTATAAAGCTAGTGAGGCAAGAAAAATTGTTAGTTAGACAAAAGAAGTCAGTGAGACTGTATGATTGGGATTTTGATATTAAGCTAGTGAGGCATCTTTATCAAGTAGTTTTTATTCCCCAAGAGGATTTTCCACTCATGAAAATTTTTATGTTATGGTCTCTCTATATGTGATCCATTGATGTCTTATGTATAAACTTTCCATTACATTCATTGTTCAGTGTTTCATAATTTAACTACTGTATATGTGACATGATGTTCATTATGGGTCAGTATAAATGCATAATATATCCAATAAAGAAATAAAACTTCCCTATTGTTTGTCATAGTTCATCAATTGTTGTTTTGTTCATTCATGTTGATCTATCAATGCATTATAGTTCATAAATGAATGTTTTGCTTTCATCATACAAGGGTTGAAGTTTATGGTTGGTAAAGTATATTAATTGTTTCCAAAAATAAGTCTATTTTATGAGACACTGATTCACCCCCCCTCTCAGTGTCTCTCATACTCCAACAATATTACACACATCATAATGTTTGGTGGGTGCATGTTGTTATATGGTAAAATGGGGATATGAGTTGAAGTGTGGTTAAGATAGTTTCAATCAAACCCTCCTTTCACAATTACACTCAAGGACAATAATCGAGTTGAGTCGATGCAGATGGAGAGGACTCAACTACATGTTGATGTCACTTAAGAATGATATGGAAAGATAGATTAGATTGTTAGATATGTCAAACCCTAGTTTAATTAAGCCTTAAACCATAATTATATGATTCTAGATATAAATGAACAAGATATGACAAATGATCACAAAGAGGGCATTAAATGCATATTAGAAACATGCCAGGATTCAGATTTATGAAGGTAGAAACTTCAAGGACACTCACGCAGGCACCCTAGTCCAACATGCCACTTTTTCTATAGATCTGGAATAGTGAGGTGATTAGGACCACAACATGCTTTAGAGTTTCTAGAGATATCAGTCGGGAGGACTATGGGGTGGAAGCCCAAGTCCAGTAGGTTAGTTTTTCTACAATTTCTACTCAGATTTTGAATCTCTATCCTCTACTTTGATCTTCTGTAACTCCACTTTGCAAGATCCTGCACTTGTAATCTGCAATCACAGGAGAGGGGTTTGAGGGTTGTGGTGTTTAGGAGCTTACCTCGGTCAAGCCCCAGAATGGAATTCAAGCATTCCAACACCATTGTTAGATAGAGTACGTGTCCTTGGTGGATAGAATAAAAATCAAATAATAAGATAGATTAACTAAAACATAAATAGATGTCACCTTGGAGGTGAAGCCCTCACAGAGAATGATCTTTAACACCATGAGGAGGTGGATTGATGAAGCCAAATATGCAACAAATAAACACAATAACAACATAAGTCTACTCTACAACACAATGAATGCCTTGAAATCCCTTAGCTCAATATCACAAATTCATATTATCTATCTAGTTGTAAAATGAAACCCTAAACTCTTGGCAAGAGATACTGCTCCGGTATGGACTTATATGTTGTCATTGATGGTAATAAGAGAAACAAGGCTCAGAGATCTTATCAGCATGACAAGAAGACATAACTCTAGAAGGTCACATTGGAATTCAGGTCTGGTTGGCAGAAATGGCTAAGTATGGCAATTTACAGAGTAGAGGATAGCAAGTGGATCAGTATGCTTCCGCAGATGATGATCTAGAAATATGGCTTAGGTATGATGTTTATAATTGTTTTATGGTGTTATGATCTAGAGATCAAGTTCTAACTTCCTTTGGAAGTCACCTGAAGAAAGTATCTAAGTCCAGATGAGCAGAAGTATAACAGAGACAGTGAACAGGGCACAATGTAATGGTTCACATTCCTCCACAAGTGAGTATTTTGTTATGCAATTTTAAGGTGTTGTAAACACTTATATGAATTATCTAATTCTAGATTTGTGAGATCTGAAGTCCACTGAAAAGATAGTTGCAAGTTGCTAAGTATCGGTACAGTGTTTGACAGAGTTTGACTGAGACAGAGTCTAAGTTCTGATGGTCCTCATTTCTCCACAAGATGATATCATGCCTTGCGGTTCTAAGGGTAAGTTTGGGCATGTATGAAGAGTTCTTGATATGATTTTAGAAGTGTTTTATGATTCGCAACAAAAGTTGTAAGTCAACAGATGAATCTGTTAAGCATGCTCTTAAGGAACAAGCCTACTGGCATGATAAATCATTGTGCGGAGAAGAGATAGTGTTTGAAGGATCTACTCAAGTGATTAAATGATTAACATTGACCTATATGAACATGTTTGGGAAAAGATTTGGTTCCACATAACATATAGTGCATTGGATTGAGCCGACAAGCTACATCTTTCTATGTACATGTTTAACTTCTTGGATGCCAACCTGATTATGGATCAAATCATGATGCGGATATATAAGAGTGATGAATTTTGGTTGAGGTGGTGTGGATGTATGGTGGATGGATGGGAATATGCAAATAATAGAGCAGTGATACATATCAGTGATGATGAAGACTTGGGATTCAAAATTTAGTTGTTGCACCTTGGCATATTGACAGATGTGTATGTAGTATTCCTTTTCATATACTATTTGATTTATATTTGGTAGTAAGCCTTTCTTCATCAAGGCAGTGAGCCTGGTAGTAAGCCTCCAATAGGGTTTAATAGCCATCAGGGTTTAACAACCCTTATTATAATCTTTCTAGGTTTAGGGTTGAGGCAGTGAGCCTGCTAGACCTAGTTGTACTTCATGGAAGTGAGCCAACATGTTCGAAGCCCGTGTAGTGACCAAGCTTGAACATCATTATTTGTAAAGATTGAAATATATATTTGAGAGCTAATCCTCTTCGTGGTTTTTCCCTCTTTGTGTTTTCCACATAAAATCTTGGTGTCCATGTGTCATGCTTCTATGGTTGTTATTCATTTGCATGTTGTGCTTGTGTTTAATTAATTCTAGGAAATGGCTAAAAGAAAAAAATTATAGAACACTGATTGACCCCCCTCTCAGTGTTCCTAATATTCAATAATTGGTATTAGAGCAAGGTTCCTTGGAAAATGTCTAACAGCCTAAGGAAGATCTGGGATAGTGTGATCATGGCAGCAAGAAGATTTGGAAATTATGAAAGCAACAAGCAACTAGAAGCAACTCTTATGGATCTTGAAAATTTTGAAGTAGAAATTAGGGATTTGAAAGAAAACTTGCAAGAAGCCGATGAATGCATCTTTAAGCTAAAAGAGCAAGTCAAGAAATACAAAGAAGTAAATGATCAATTGATATCAACAAATGAAGTCCTGAGTGATTTGGAAGCAGAAGTTATAGAAAGAACAAGAGCAGAAGATGATCTAAATTTAATTGTAAAGAACAAATCAAAAGATTGTGCAAAACTTGAAAAAGAAATTGTAAGTCTAAAAATAGACCTAAAAAAGGCCAAAATCTTTGAAGAAAAATTCAAGATAAGTACTGCAAAGCTTGATGAAATGATTGCTAGCCAGAAGAGTGTTGATGACAAGCAAGGTTTGGGATTTGAGAAAGGAGAAAGTTCAAAATTTGGTCAAATAAACAATGAGTCAAGGTAAAATAGAGGATGCCAGTTCAGAAATCAAAGAAGAAGACCTAGAAGACTTCTAGTCAGATAGCCAAACGCTCAGAGGTACCCATCCTTCAATGGTCACTGTTATAAATGCAACAAGTATGGTCATAGGGCTACTCAGTGTAGAAGTAGAATGAATCAAAATGTTCCATCCTTCTTTGGTAAATGTTTCAATTGCAAGAAGATTGGTCATAAAGTAAATGAGTGCAGAAGTGTGTTAAGAAATATGCCAAACTATTCTAAGAATGGTCAATTCTTCAATGGAAAGTGTTTCACATGCAATAGATTTGGACATGTGGTTAATCAATGCAGATCAAGGATGAATTCATTTAGAAGAAGAAATTAAGGACAAAGAAACATTGTATGTTTCAATTACAAATTTGGACATGTTGCAAGATTCTACAGAAGCAAGAATATGAAGAGAAATTACTATGTTGAAGAAAGAAAAACAGAGCAAAGGAATGATAAGGAAAAGAAAAGGTTGATCCAATGAAAACCAAGAATGAGATGAGTATGATATGGATTAAAAAGGATATAAATGAGGTTAAGGATGAATCCGCACCAGCATCTGGTGTAGACGCTTCCTCCGAGAAGTAAATTGAGAGCTCTAGCTCAGGGGGAGCAATGTTGAAAATCCAAATCCCCCAGCCAAAAAGTGGGTGCCAGAATCTAGCACAAAGGTGTATGATGAAATCTGATGTGACACATCTCTTAAAAGAAAAAACTGGAAGAAAAAGGGTCAATGTAGCATATTGCGAAGCAATCCTAATCGACTATATTCTATAGTGAAGGGTTTTAACAGATTTTTGGGAATGAGCATTTATGATGACTTAGGTTAAGTCATGCGGAGGATAAAAGGAAATATATTAAGTCGTAATATCAGTTTGCACTCAGAGCTATCAGGAATTCAGAGAGATTGAAGTTGAATTTGAGCAATGATGACCAAGATTTGAGGTGATTGAAGCATTTTAGAGAAAGGAAACCCTAACTCAGTGAAACAAGGTATATATCTGACTATGAATTTATTGGAAAGAAATGGAAAATCCTTTAGTTGTTGATATCACTAAGCATCCATGACCCAAATTCAAGAAACATCCTCACAAAGAAACTGAAATTGATCAAATGGGTACATTCTCAAGTATACCAAACAGAGTTTTATATGTTGAAGATGTTAGGGCATATATTCATGTAGCCCTAGATGAGCACGGAGACAACAGATTCACAAACTTATATCAAAATCATTTAAGTGATGATCAATTTTACCTGAAGGAAGAATACAAAATCCTAAAAGAAAAGAAATTCATCCAATATGCAATGTTTCTTACATTTGCTGAGGATGAATGGGTTTGATACATGCTGAGTAAGATTCTTGATGAGTTCATGTGGTTAGGAAAGGGGTATCCCTTTAAGATAAAAAAGGATGTAATTCAGGCAGTCACTAGACTAAACTCCATTGGAGGTGTGCCATTATTGAAAGTGGTCAAGAATCAAATAGTTACAGATGCCACTAGAGCCCAATTTGACAAAAGGGCAATGACAACAAATGATATTATTGATCCTATGGTAAAGTTTGCCTCAATGGTCATAGTGTAGAAGATTTACTTCACAAGAAAAGAAAATTCCATCTCTGGTACGACCATTTACACAACATACCAAATGATTAAGGAGAATGTGGATTATGACTTGTGTGAGCTGATGAGAATTCAATTAATGGACAACCTAAAAAAGATCAAGGAAAGCAAGAACTATCCTTTCAAATTTGGTATGCTTATTGTCTGTTTATTCTTCTATTTTATGAATGAGTTCCCTAACCACAAGGGCTTGATTTGGTTAAGTAATTAACCAATAGTTGTTCAAATAAGAAACTGCCTTAGCAATCTGGATAGTCACAATGAGAAAAAAATAGCTTTATGGGGGTTTTTCAAGAACTTTCAAAACATGATGCAGTCAAGGGAAAGAATACCTAGGGCAATTGTTGAGAAATACAAAGATACCATTTGTTTCATGGTCACCAAGAACCAATGTTTAATGGAGATTGTTGAGCCTAGAATAGTTTGGATCATGCCCATGGGCTATGAAGTGGATGGTCAAGTACTAGACAACTATGCCCAACATATGCTAAGCAAACCTAAGGACATAAAGGAAGAAAGGTTTGGTACATATAAAGCACTATTTGTAAAATTGTATATTGAACTTAGAAAGCTAGAATCCACCAGGAAGGTGAGAAGAGAAGTAGAAGAAATTGATGCAACGTATGGTATTACCAAAAAAAAAATAAAAGAAGTCAGGGAAAAAGAAGAGAAAGCAAAAGAGGCAAAACAAAAGAGTGTACCGGTACATGTTCTGGAAGAATCTCAGATGAAACAAGACAAACTAGATAAGGTTCAAAGGACCACTAGGAGCTCTGCTACCTCCTCTAGTGCCACATCATCAATAAACTTGGAGAAAACATCAAAAGAATCCTCTATCAAAGACATGAAGAGGAAAAAGATGAAGGGAAGAAGATTTTATGTTAGTGTTGGTGAAAAGGATGAAGAAGAAACAGAGTCAGATGAAGAGGTTAAGAAGATCAAAGTTGAGGCTGTCAAAGCCTCTAGAAGAATTAAAGAAAAGCCCTCTAGAAAGGAAAAATCTAGTAAAAGATAGAGAAAAGAAAAGCCTCTAACACTTGCAGATGTAATAAAAGTTGTCACAGTTGATGGAAATATGAAGCCCATGATTGAACTCTATGATGGATATAGTGATGTTGATAAAAGAAGCTTGGAAGAAGCCACTGTGAAATATCTAAATATCTTCAACAGGGCTCTTATTGAGATCATCTTTGATCTCCCTGAAAGCCTAGCAAATATTTTGAGCATCAGAAAGGAGACTTCTAGAGCTATGGATATTGAGTTAGGAAAACATGTGATGACTAGATTGTGTCTAGAAATTACTCTAGAAGAAGAAGACCTAATCTCCAAGGAGACAAAGGACTAGTTTAGAATAAAAATGAGGATGAATTTATAAATGATGGGTGAGATTGATAAGGTGGTGAAAGAAATAGAGGAAATTATTTTGGAAGCTCTAAAGCAACACAATCTTCCCACCACATATGTCAATGAAGAGAATGATGTTGCTGATAATTCATCTATTTTGGAAGTAAACTTGGGCCAAGAAATAGATAAAGATGACAGAGTGTCTAAGGAGAAAGAAGTACTTGCTAATGACTCTCAAATGGGACCCTCATTGGCACAATAAACTCAAGATGATACCGACAAGGAAAAGATTAAGGAAGAATCGGTCATGGAAAATCCTTCACCACAACAAGATGAGGATATTAATAAGGATATGGATTTAGATTGTCTGGAACAAAGCCAAAAATAAGGAGTTTCTACTGTGCCAAGAGACACTGCTATATCAGTGAAGGAATTGTTAGAGAAAGAAAAACCAATTTTGGATGAGCCTGAATTGATATTGTGATAGGTAAAAAACCAAGTTAATAAGATCAAGCATAGCCATGAAAACCTAACCCTACCATCATCAAAGAATCTAATCTAAATGAAACCAAAAGCATGAATTCAAGCACAATGTCACCTAGATTGTGTGATTCCTTGTTTATGATGTGGATTGCTTCTTCAACAATGAACAATTATGAAGATAAAAGCTGCCATGATGGATGGATGATAATGATGAAATCTCAATGGATGCTATGAATACTCAAATGCTCAATATGCTCAAGATGATAATGTAGATGCTATATGAATGTTGGATAGATGGTATGGAATGAGAGAGTGTTTATATAGAACTCAACCAAAATCAATCAATGGTGGAGATTCGATGGCTATGTGAATGGCTAAGATTGAAGGCTAGGCTAGGCATAGGTGAATGTGAAGATGACAAGTGGAGAGAAGATAGGGCTTATGTGTGCTTGTGTACATAAAAAGTACTACATGTAAAAGATATTAAATAAAAGGATGTAGTACCACTTATCTTTTTAAATGAAAGAGGCACACATGTCGGCTCATGAGATAAATGATAAGATAATTAATTAAATAAATGCAATTTATTTAATTAATTGGGAAGTGGGCTTATGAATGAATTTTTAATTAAATAAATAAGATTTATTTAATTAAAAATCGATAGAATGAAGATAATTAAATAATTGAAGATTGTTTAATTATAGCTTAGAAGAAATAGCTAATGAATTAATTAAATAAATATAAATTTATTTAATTAATAGAAGAAATAGATGTGTTAGGGATATTGTTCAAGTGTGTTAGACAAATGCAGATGATGTGATAGTGTGATATTTGAATGCTAATGATAATGAGTCAATTTTGGGTGTCTACATTTTACCCCTCTTTGATACAATGTTCAATAGAGCATTGTGTCAAAGAAGATATGATATGCCTTTGCTAAACAAAGTTATGCCCCAGTGTAACTGGCAAGTGATGTCCCCTCAAGAGATAAGCTAGGCTAACCAAGAAGGGATGGGTTGGCTCATGATAGAAGAAAAGCTAGGATGCAAGGTTGACACGAAGAAAACGAGGGTTGGGAGGTAACAAAATGGGATGATGCAGATGAAAAGATGATTTGGCATAGAAGAATTAGGGTTTTGGATAGGGCTATAAATAGGTTCAACAATGGCAAATAGGCTCATTTGTGCTCATTTGTGCTCAAAAAACTATAGAGATCTAGAGCTCCTTAGAGTTGGTGTGTGACGAGAGTTGGAGAGCTATCAAGATGGTGATTCCACACAGAGATCATCGTGCCAAGCAAGTGAGGACACATGGGAAACCAAAGGGATCAGATGTATTGGTATGTATCGAAACTTTTGCTAAAAGCATGATTTTGATAGGCTAGAAGAGTCATAAATGCACACACGTCACCATAAGAGACTAGGTCGTAGGATAGGCAGTTCAGGTCGCTTGTGTAGGAAAATAGGTCACTTACAGTAGGTTAGGCAATAGTATAAGAAAAATGCGCATATGGATATAAATAAGTCACTTATAGGTATGTAGTCCAACAGTGATCACATATGCAGAATAAATCACATACGAGAAAGATAGAAGCGTATATGGTAAAAGAGATCGCTTCTGATCAACAGATTCGTGCATATGGAAAAATGAACCGCTTATGGTAGATAGAAGCTAGGAGAGAAATAAATAGTCAAATTTTGATAGCATTTAAGTAGCGCAAGGGACTACATGATGAATGACATGATGCAGGATATACTACCGCCTTTGTTATCATGGGAGCCACATCCTAGGGATTTGCGATTGGTGTGATTACTAGATGCAGAGGAGTGGCTAGTGTTAGAGATCCTCAAGTTAGAGCATGTATCAAGATTGGAGCCAGTGTAGGCACATTGAGGACTGATGACGGCAATGGTGGAGTGATGGATGAGCGAGCATAGTTCGCTCTTATTGCTAACAGGAGAGGTTACGATCACACTAGAGGATGTGTTTCGAATTTTACGGATTTCTATAGATGGGGACCGAGTAGATTATGATCCTGATATGGGTTTAGCTACATTCAGGAGATTATTTGGGACACCAAACATTGGAGTAGAGGGCTCAAAGATCTTGATGGCGAGGAGGGAGGAGCTATGTGATAGGTTGCAGCGAGTTGTAGTGGCTATCATCATATGGCTAGTGGGAGATAGGCGAGCGAGAGGTTTTCTAGTAGGATGGGGGGCAATGATGGAGGGGATGTTCTCCTATGGTACGAGATATGCATGGGCAGAGTGTGTACTTGGAGATATGCGAGGGAGCTGCCAGTAGTCACTGGGCTACCTTGTGTATATTGTATCATGATGAGGCCTAGAGCCGATTGTACATACATTCTTGATGGCTCAACTTGTATATGTAGACACTTGTGTATTGACACATGTATATAAATATGATGGAGTATTTCTGATCTATGTGATGTTGCAATGGATGCACTGTTGGTATTATGATGGTTATGCATGTTGTATTTTGTATTTCATGGATTATGTATCGATGTTTATGCAAATGAGATGAATGGAAATGTATGATAATGCAAATATGTAAATGGTTATGATATGATATGGACTTATGCATGTAGATAGATGGTAATGAGATGATGTATGATGGACTTATGTATGTCTAACACACTTGTTTTGCAGGATACAAGACGTGGAGAAAGGACGATGAAATGATTGATCTTGGTTGAGAACTATATAGGTGAATAATAGAATGGATAGATGATGTGATGGGCAACTTTTTAAGTAATTGCTCAAAATGAAAAAGAAATGCAATCCTTATGTTTGATATAGCATGTGGATGTTATGCACCAGGGTATAGAAGACCAAGGTGTCAAGATATCCAATGCAAAACTAGCATGTTACAATCTTGTCTAAACACATGAGGTCAAGATGTTGAACCAACATGCACAAGATATGAATAATAGCTAGTGTTCTGAGATGGACTTTGACGATACAAGCAATGGTTTGAGCTTATCTCCACTACACATAGTGATAGCTTGCTGGTTATATGTATGGAACTAGTCTTGACATCGAATAGTCTCAAATACATAAGAGACTGTTTAGCTTCTTAGATGCTAGAGATATTGATATGCAAGATGCTAATCCCAATATGTACAAGATACCAATACACTTAGGAAGAGAGTAAGATCATCCCACAAACACAGCATATGAAAGCAATATGACCATGCCCCATTCCTTACTTCATCGCAACATACCAAGATATGATAGATCAAGGCAGTCTTGATTAGGCATAAAAAAGGGACAAAAGATAAATCAAAAGATAAAACAAAAGATACTGTCATCACGTTCTCTTGCCAAATTTAGGTGCTCTTAGATGGATTTAAGCTGGCACCTTGTTAAGAGGAAAGTTGCATCCTATTAAAGGCTAAAGATGTTGATAAACTACTGTAGCAAATGTTGGCTTAAGGCATGCGGACAAATAGCTTCTGGCTCATTCTTGATTGGTTAAAGTGCTTGAGCTTTCAGAATACTCATAGTTTTCTTCTACTTGAGTTAATCAAAGAGAAGAAGATGGAAGATGAAAGAAGATGAAGAAGATGGGGTGGATCATCAGTGCTTGAGTACTATAAACTTCCTTCGTATTCCAGACTGCCTACATACCCTATATCCATGGGATCAAAGCACATTTACGATGATGATGAGACATGATGAATATGTAGTTCTAGGTTTTATTGATGATGCATTTGATGAAAGATAGAAGAATGTGAGATGAAAGATTGGAGGATGATTAGAAGAAAAATGAAAGATGGATGATGAAAAGAAGGGGCTATCATCTTAGCTTGAATCAGAGTGCTTCCTTTGCATCTTAGATTGCCTACATACCCTGTATCCACAGGATTAAGGCTTTAACGATAGAGATAGATGTAGTTCTTACTTATTGTACTAAATGGATGATGTTGAAAGACTGATGTGATTGCTTAAATGTTTGCATTGATGATGTTTTACGATTATCGGATGAGCGTGAATTGATTGCAAAGATATGAAGCCTGATTGCAAAATTCTTTGCCACATTTGTTGTTGGATGAGCGCTATGGTTGAAGTTGAAAGTTTGCTGTATTGCGAGCTAAAGTATTTGATGTGTTATGAGCTAGAGATAGCATTATCCACTTCCAAATAAGACTCAACAAATGCCCCCAGTGTAGGATGAGGTTTATTATGAAGGAGCAACGATGAAGAAGGCATGTGATCAAGATACTAAGATGCCAAAAGAGATAGTTATCACAACAATGTCTCAAGTATGATAGCTAGCATTGATAGAGATGAAGATGGAAAGGCTATTTATTGTCATGATATGCAGATTATGATATGGATTATGTGGGATAGGATGGTGAAATATGGTAGGAAGAGTGATGATCAAACAAACCAAGCAGACGATGGAAGCTGGTCACTACACATAGCGCCTATTTGCCAACTTTTCACTATGGTACTTATCCAAGGTGTTTGTTTACCAGGTTTTCACTAGAGGATGGATTATTTATCTTAGACTATTATTTTTTTGTTATCCAAAGCACCACAAAGTGGTTTTCACTATTGGATGGATTTATTTATTTATTTTTTTGAGATAGCTGAGCTTTAAGGATAAAACTTCTTGAGATGAACACTATTGACTGGTTCATCCAAGGGAATGCCTTCAGGTGTTGAGAGAGTGTATGCACCTGATCCATAAACTCCTATTTCTCATGGTGTTGCTGATTCTTTTGATTTTCTTTAAGGACAAGATCTCCAACTTGAAATCGACATTCTCTATTTTTTTTGTTGTAGCTGCGGTGTAGACGATTTTGATATACTTGGAGATGGTTGAGTGCTGTAAGATGACGTTTCTCTAGAAGCTCAAGATCATGGAGTCTAGATACTCGATATGCTTCCTCTGAGATGGTATGTTGTAAGGATACTCACAGTGAGGGGATCTCAACCTCAATAGGTAAAATAGCTTCAGTGCCATACACAAGAGCATAAGGTGTGACTCCAATGGGAGTTTTGATACTTGTTCTATATGCCCATAATGTAGGATGGAGTTGTAGATGCCAATCCAGGCCAGCTTCATTGACCATCTTTTTGAGGATTTTGATGATTGTTTTATTAGAAGCTTCAACTTGGCCATTGCTCTGGGGATAGTATGGAGTAGAGAATCTATGTTGGATATGAAATTTGTTGCAAAGATCTCTAACCTCTTGATTCTTGAAGGGACGATCATTATTTGTGACAATAGCTTGAGGAACTCCATAATGACAAATGATATATTGTAGAATAAACTTAGATATTTGCTTGTCTATGATATAAGTCATTGGTATGGATTCCACTCACTTTGTGAAATATTTAGTGGCGGTGATAATGAACTTATGACCATTTGATGAAGTAGGATGGATTTTACCAATGAGATCAAGTCCCCACTATGAAAAAGGCCATGGAGCAGTGATAGGCTGAAGCTCATGTGCAGGTGCATGTATTAAATCTCCATGTTTCTGACATTGTAGACATCTATTTGCAAATTACTGTGCATCTTTTTCCATGGTTGGCCAATAGTATCCTGCTCATAGAAGTTTCTTAACAAGGCTAGGGCCAGTGGAATATGAGCCGCAGACACCTTCATGTACATCACGTAAGGCCACTTTTGCTTCCTCAGAATCAAGACACCTAAGAAGGATACCATCAAGACTCTAACTATAGAGGGTATCTCCTAGGATAGTATAGTGAGAGGCTTGGTGGATAAATGTTTTGCGTTGGTTGTTAGATAGTTGAAATGGAAAGGTTTGATTATAGAGATACTCATATAAATCCTCATACCATGGCGAATTGGGACCAACAATGTCGCATATAAGCTCAGACTGTGGAACTTCAAATGCTGGAATCAAAAGCTGTTCAACCAAAAACTTACATTTATGTGTATTAGATGGCATGTCTAAGAGAGACCCAATCATAGCCATGGCATCTGCTACTCTGTTCTGTAGTCTTGGGATTTGTTCAAAAATGATAGTGTCAAAATACTTTTTAAAATCATCAACCATTAGCTTGTATGGAAGAAGCTTCTCATCTTTTGGTGATATTCATCTAAGACCTATTTGATAACTAGCTGAGAATCACCAAAGACTTGTAACTATTTGATAGCCCATTGTACTGACATGCGTAATCCTGTGATTAAAGATTCATACTCTGCTATGTTATTGGTACATGGAAATGCAATTCTGTATGACTTGGGTATACAATCTTCTTGAGGGGTAACAAACAAAATGCCTGCTGCTGATCCATGTTGTGTATATGATCCATCAAAATATAGCTGCCACCATGTTGGAGAAGTTAAATTGAACAATCCTTCATCAGGAAATTCTAGATACATTGCATGAATATCTGTGATGGGTGCTGCAACTAATTGATCAGCGATGACTTTTCCTTTGATGGCTTTTTGATCCACATATTGTATGTCAAATTCACTTAAGATCATGACCCATTTTGCTAATCTTCCCATGAGAATGGCTTTGGAAAGAAGATATTTGAGTGGATCAACATTAGATATGAGCTTAGTTGTTTGGTTGAGCATAGAGTGTTGTAACTTTTGGGAAGCAAACACTAATGCTAAACATGCTTTTTCCATAGATGAATAATTTAGTCCATATCCCACAAGAGTTTTGCTGATGTAATAGATGGCTTGTTCTTTTCCTGAATCATCATGTTGAGCTAAAAGGGCACCCAATGTTGCTCTTGTTGATGATATGTAGAGCAATAATGGGTGGTCAACCACACAAGGTACTAATACAGGAGGTGTTGCCAGATATTCCTTTATTTTATCAAAATCTTGTTGACACTTTTCATCCCACTTAAAAGGTTCACCCTTACGAAGAAGATGCTGAAAAGGATGACATGCTAGTTGTGAGATAAATCTGTGGATAGACTGTAACCTTCCTTGTAGACTACAAAGCTGCTTGAGATTTGTTGGTGAAGGAATTTTCATGATAGCTTTTACTTTATCTAGGTCCACTTCTATCCCTCATCGAGACACAATGTATCCCAACAGTTTTCCAGATGTTACACCAAATACACATTTCTTTGGGTTCATTCTGACTTGATATTTTTCTAATCGATCAAAGATTTGTGCTAATACCTATAGATGTCCTTCTCTTGTCTTAGATTTTCCCAAGATGTCATCAAAATAGTCTTCCATGATAGTATGAAAAAGGTCATGAAAAATGACTATCATGGCTTGTTGATAAGTAGCTCCAGTGTTCTTAAGACCAAAAGACATTACAACCTAGTAGTATGTGCCCCATGGACAAATAAAAGATGTTTTATCTTGATCTTCCTCTGCTATTCTGATTTGATTATACCCTAAAAATCCATCCATCAAAGATAGCATTTCATGTCTGGCTGTAAGATCTACAATGTTGTCTATGCTTGGTAATGGAAAGTCATCCTTAGGACATGCTTTGTTAAGATCTCTAAAGTTTGTGCAACAATGAACTCGTCCATCAGGTTTTGCTACAGGTACCAAATTTGAAACCCATTCTGGATAATCAATAGGTTTTATGAACTTTGCTTCTAACAGTTTCTGAATCTCTGTCTTGACCAATAAAGCTAACTGTGGATGCATTTTGTGCAATTTTTGTTTGACAGGTTTTGCATTAGGAGATACTGCTAGATGATGTACCACAAGTGATGGATCTAGACTCGGCATGTCAGCATAAGTCCATGAAAAATTTATAGCTCTTTTAAGAAAAAATGTTGTGAAGTTTCTTCTTTCTTGCTCTAATAGTGATGCTGCCAAAAAGGTGATCTTTAGATTCTACTCTGTACCCAAGTTCATGTCTTGTGATTGTCCAACTAGCACTGCTGATTTCTCATGATAATCAGTAACAACAGGAAGATCAAATCCCCCATCCTTAGGTGCCTCGGAGAGGTTTTTACCTTCGGATATGTCCTTTATTTTTACTTTTTCATAGTCAAAAGTTGCCTTTCAGTTTTCACCTAGTGAGCTATTTTGTTTGATTTTGTTTATTTCACTTTTGTGACTGAAGGATTTGATACTTCTGCCAAAATATGCTAGTTTAGGTAATTCCATCATGAAACCTGCTTTGTGATCACCCAATGGAATGCCTTGTTGCAAGCCCATGAATTTTGCAATAGCTTCATCATTTTCAAATGTATCTAATATCGGTGCCCCCTATTGGTCCCAATTGACGAGGTCAGGATATACAAGTGAAAGAGAAATGGAGGAATGGTTATGGCTAGAGGAGGCTATGGAGATCATGAAGATGGAGTGTTCTTGGAAAAGGTTGGTAATATGAAAGGGGGAGTCATTGATGGTATCTGAATTAGAAGTCTCTCCTACCGAGGAAGGTCCAACATCAGTATAAAAAATACACTTAATGTCCTTGAGTTGCAGTACCTCCGACTGATAACAAAGGCCTTGTTTATTAAACTTCTTAGACACAATAATGGGTTCAATAGGTCCTTGTTCCTGTGATCCCAATCCACCATGTCCTTTATAGCCCATGTTCTTTATGATGTGGAACCCATTGTTGTATCTCTCTACTTCTAGTTGCACTTGGTCATTTTCATCAAAGAATATCCAAGAATCTATATCATCAATGTCTTCATCATCTAGGAATCTTCCTTTAAGGAATACTGTAGGTGGAGCTTTGATAATAGCAGGGGCTGAAGTTGGTTTGGATGTGGAAGGTTTACCAAAGGATTTAGGAGATAATGGAAGGGTGTCTACACAACAAGAGTCTTGTAGTTTCTATTCACTAGGGCCATGTTCAGTGTACTTGATACGGAGGTTGGAAGCGGCTTTCCAAGATGATGGCTTGAGTAGATAAGAGGGGTCTACTTAGGATGAAGATGGATATGCCTCGGTGTTGATAGGAATGCAGTTTGGACTCTGATATTTAGCTTGAAAGGCATGACAAAATTCAAATGGATTGGGATCAGCTTGGATTGTAACTTCAACATCGTTGTGTGGGAATTTAAGGCATTGATGATATGTGGAAGGAACTTCCTTGAGGGCATGTATCCATGGATGACCAAGGATGATGTTATAAGGAAGGTCAATATCAAGAACCTGACAATGGGTTTCTGTGGTGATTGGCCCAACTTGGATAGGCAAGAAAATAATTCCTTCAGTATCTCTCTCAGCATCATCATATGCTCTGATAGTAATAACCTTGGAGGTGTCAACATCCTTCTCAGAATATCACAATTATTTTATTAACTTCAAAGAACATATATTAAGACTAGCTCCACCATCTACTAAGATTTGTTTGATACGGCGTTGCTTAACAAACACTTCGATGTGGAGGGCTTCGTTGTGGGAAGGATGGATGGAGGGCTGAAGATCTTTGTCAGAAAAGGTTAAATGACAAGGGGCTGCTATGCTAGCCACCATAGATTAGAATTGTGTGATATAGATATCGTTGGGCACCAAAGATTCTTGTAAGGCTTTGTCAAGGATAGCTTTATGAGCAGAGGATATGCGAAGCAACTCAAGAATGGACATGTGCGCAGGTGTTTTGCCAAGGTGCTCCAAGATATTATAGTTAGAGAACGGTCGAGGAGGATGAATAGGTGCTCCTTGAATGGTGACTCGACCTCTACAGGTAGTTACAATGCAATCAAGTTCTTTGCCTTGGATAGTAATGGTAGAAATGCAAGCATGGTCAATGCAGCCAATAGTAGACAATTCATAGGTATATTGAATGGCATTCCCAGCATGAGTGTTACTTGTTTTGTCATGAGATGAAAGTGGATTCTTGAAAGTCTCTAGATCATAGTTCAATGTTGATTGTTGTGTAGGTTGAGTTGTTGAAGGTGTAACTTTGATTAATCCTTGATCGATGCAATCTTGGATGACATGTTTTAAGCACATACAACCATTTGTTTTGTGTCCTTTAACTCTATGGAAATCACAATACTCATTTTCTTTGTACCAAGGAGCTTTGAAGAGTGGTTCACCATTGGGTGGTGCATCCGGTAAGATAATATCGCCCGCTTGGAGAAGCTTTTGAAAGACAACCTCCATAGGTTCCGCTAATGGTGTAAATTGTCAACGCAGATTGGAAGTTTGGCATTGTCGCATTCGTTGAAAGGGTTGTGTTGTTGTAGAAGCAGCTTGGATGTTGATGGGAGCTTTCATAGTTTGGATGTTCTTTGCGTCCACAACACCATCATTGACAACATTTTTTTTTTTTTCCAAAAGCGAGACTTATCATTGGAGTTTTGAGGATAGTCTTTGTTATCATGAAAGATCTTGATAGTTCCTTTAGCAATTAAAGCTTGTTCAATGATGGTTCCTTTGGAAACAAGTTCATCAAAGGTGCTAGCACTTTGCAATTGTAATTGGAATGACAGCTCAGGATGAAGATTTTGAACAAAGATATCGAGTTGTTGCTTCATAGGTATTTCCCATGATAATTTGCTAGCCATATTATGCCATCATTGAGTGAATGAAGAAAAGGCTTCACCATTGCGTTGTTTATTGTTGACAAGGTCGTTCATGTTTATCTCATGGTCAATGTTAAACGTGAAGTGTGATCGAAACTTATTAGCTAACTCTAAAAAAGACTTAATTCCCGGAGGTGAATGAGAGAACCATTCAAGTGCTTGTCTGGCTAAGCTTTGAGGAAATAGTCTCAAAAGATATGTATCGTCATAAGCAACATCGAGACATGCCACAAAGAATGCTCTAAGATGGTCTTTTGGATTTCCTTTTCCTTTGTACTTGTCAAATTGTGGGATTTCAAAGTGTGGCAGAAAAGGTGTCATATGAAGAGACTTGTCAAATGGATATGCGCCTATGTTTTCTAGAGAAAATGTCTTCTTGCCTTATCCTACCGCTTGTTTAATCATTTGTTGAACATCCACTGGAGATAATTGATGTTGTTGCAAAGGGGGTGAAACATGGTATGGTGCATATTGAGGTTGTTGTTGTGGGATGTATGAAGCCATGATCATTTGTTGAGGTTGTATACTCACAATGTATGTCAAAGGATTGGGATGTGACACATATGTGGTGGAGGATTGTTGTCCTTGAAGCACAAGCGGTGGTTGGGTATATTGTGACAAATGGGCACCAAGATTTTGCATCACATGTGAAGTGGAAGATGCATTGACACTAGTTAATGGTCAGGAGGTTGGATTTGGATTTGTAGCATGGTAAGTGATGGACGGATTGGTAGATGTGAGAGAAGGATGAACACTTGGGTTTGTATTTTGGACAACATGGGGATTGATGTGTGTTATGGGTGGGGTGATAATAGGCAAGCCTTGGGTAGCATAAGATGGATTTATGGTATGTGAGGGATTGGAAGAGTATGACGGAATGGATGTAAGTTGTTGAACATAACTGACCATAAAGCTAGGATTGGCTTGAGAAACAATAGGAGGGTCACTCATATCAATCAAACTAACATTGGGATTATATGGTATAGTGGATGGATTAGTAGAGATGGTGGAAAGCGTATTAGCAGTTGGTATATGGGATATGGTATTCATATTGGATATGGTAGGTTGTGATGGTCGTGAAGCTTGGGCTATTGGTGTTGTTGGTATAATTTGGGATGCTTGCATAGTATGGGATATGGGGATAGCTTGTGATGTTTGGAGCATTTCCACTTGGGCCACATGGATAGCTTGTGTTACTTGAGGCATGGAAATGATCATGGTAGGAGGAGGTGTATGTTGAGGAACATGGAATGGTGGAATGTTTAGATTTTGTGACATGAGAGGGAGCACATTGATTGGTATGATCAAAGGTTCTAAAGTGTGCTCTGAGCATGGTAGATCAAATGAAGTAACAATAGGCAATGAAAGAGATGTGGTGGAAGATAGAGCTTGTGATATGGTGGGGGATGGTGTGACTATAGTGGATGGTCCCTTTGCAACAACAGCAGGAGTGTTTGGATCGTGCTCTCTAACAGAGGATATGTCAAAATCTCTTGGTAATTTAGTGCCCATGTGAGCAAGTTAGAAGAAGTACTGATTAGGCTTAGATAGAACAAGTCTCTAAACTTGATCCCACACATGGGTGTCCCGAAATTCTGATAAGTCTTCTTGGGATTGTTCTTCAAAAGTCTCCAAAGATGTTTGAGGTTGTACTTGTTGTGAGGATGACTCTCCAACAATATACCCATGAGGTGTAAACATATGAGGAGGCATACTAGTCATGAATTGAGTTGCATCCTTAAAAGGTGTCGATCTAAGTTGTTGCATCTCAGCTTGCAATTTGGCTTCCATTTCAGCTCTATATTGACTCCTAGTTTTAGGCATGATGTTGATGTTGAAAACTAAAGTTTAGCTTGTCAAAGTTTTGAGACCCAAAAGATGATAGTTTTCTAGTTGGTTGATTGGTTGGTTTGTTGGTTTTCTTGGTTGTTGATTTGTTTGGTTGGTTTGCTTTGGTTGATTTATTTTGCTTGGTTTGGTTTGGTTGATTTGTTGTTGGCTGGTTTTCCCTAGAGAATAACTCACACACTCAAGGGAAAAGTTGTTTGCTAAAGATTGCTATGTTACTGATGTTTGCTAAAGCTAAAGCTAATGTTTTGCTAATGGATCAAAACGATTGGTTTGATGTTTGGTTTACTATTTTGGGATCTCAAAAAGATAAAAAGCTCATGAAATGTGATTGATTGATATGCTCAAAATAGGTGACAAAGTTCAGGTATCTGCTAATAGTCAGAGACAGGTCTGAAAGCTAATGCTAAAGCTAAGCAAGCTGGATTTGTAGCTAATTCGATTGAGTCACTAAGATTTCCTGATATTAGACTACAGGCGACAAGTGATAGCTCATATGTGACTCAGAAAAGGCTAAGGATGATTAGTAATAGCTCAAATGTAGACTGGTTTAGAATCTGTCAGTAGGTTACAGTGTTAACTAGAGGCGATCCGATTGTTCACAGGAGATAACTGTGGGCTCAAAAGTGATTTACTATTGATTGGAAGCGACTCATTTTATGCCAAAGGTGACAAACTGTTGTTTAAAGGTGACCTGATTTAGATAAGAGGCAATTGACTGTCAATTAAAAGTGACTTTGTTTATGCTAAAAGTCATTAACTGTGGTTTCAAAGCGATTCTATTTAGGGAAAAAGTGGCTAACTATGGTTTAAAAGCGATTTTGTTGTCTGTGTGTAGGCAGTTTAGGCTTAAAAGCAATTGTGTCAGTTAGAAAAGATCTCTGATTTGTGATTTTTGACAAGAAAATAGTAACTGCAGTCACTCACACTCACAACAATCACAAACTTGTACAACCTAGGCTAGGAAAGGGATGTACTTGTTGAATCCCCTGGCCGTGCTTATTCAAAGCGGATAGCTTCAGGATCTTGTTAGCATCGGCTCCCCTCCATAGCACACACTTATCATGCATACCAAGATCTAGGTTTCTTTAAAGGCCTATCCCTCACCAAACCTTAGGATTGTCCCTAATATCTTTTCTAAGAACCACGTGAATCAGGGCTGCTTCAAAGGTCCCACCTTTTGCAGAAACAAATAGAGGGTTTTTGGCTACTACACAAAGTTGCTAATAAGGGCATCTGTTCGGGTGGCTATACATGCAGCAGTGCTACTCTCCATTATGGAGTCTCCCAGCCTTCAAGGGTTACGCCTTGGAGGGTTTTGGGGGAGGTTGGTTGTCGGTATAACACAACAACACTTGTTGTTTGTGGCTTTCAACATAAACACTTTTCTTATATAGCAGTTTGGAAGGACTTGGCTTTAGCCCGTTACTACTTGGGTCGTATCCCTTCTCACACCAGGAAGGCAGGCCCTCTAAAGATAATAACAAGTTCTCATACACCCAAGATCCATTTGATAGGCAAGGGGAGAGGATACTATTGTTATTAAATTTGGGTTACAATCAATCACATGCAAGAAATCAAAAAACATAATGTGATTAATGAGAACAAAATGAAGATGAAATATGAATCAAATGCAAAAACACACGATTATACCTTCCTTTTGACTCACAAATCCAAGAGGGAAGGAGTTGCACCCACGAGCTCCTCAGATTTTACCCAAGACTAGAATGTATGTGGATTGCTCAATGCTTTTCAACACAATAGGATGGGAGACAAGTGGATTCAGATAGAGATTGAGATGGGGATGAGGGATAATTTTGACATTATAATAGTAAGATGAAGGAGAGTGTGAAGTGATTTTGGTAGAGGTTTGTTGCATGAAGAAGTCCCTCCTAATGGCTTTTAGAGATGTCTCTTTTATAGATTTTAGGAAATGAGGATGGAGGGTGAGGATCAAAAGATGAGATCAAGGGCTAGGAATAAAAGTAAATCTTTTATTCATTTTGGGAAAAGGGGTGGCAAATGAGGTATGGGTGTGAAAGAATGGGAAATGAATTAAAAATTCATTTGGGGAATGGGAAATGAATTAAGAATTCATTTGGGGATAAGAGGTAATGAATGAGGATGGGTGAGGTAAGGGGTTTGTAAGAGAAGTAAATGTGATGTGTGATTTGTTTTAATTTTTTATTTGGAGGATGTGGGGAAGGGTGTTAAACTAGGTTTGACCACCCAAATGAGACGTTAGGATTAATTAAACAGAGGTTTTGTTTAATTGATCCTAGGGCTAGGATGAGGTAGGCTAGGGTAGATTAGGGTAGGTCAATTAGTAGGCTAGATTAATTAGATAAGCATGATTTATCTAATTAATGAGGATTAGGGAAATGGAGAATTGAACTAAATAAATATTGGGAATATTTATTTGATTAATGACGGATAGTGTTGTAAGGTCTAGTGATAAATTGAGTTAATTGATCACAAGGGATAGACAGATGGTTAGGGATTAATTGAATTTATTCAATTAATAGGAGGGATAAATTGGTTTGCAGAGCAAGTCAATTTTAGGTGTCTACATTTGCCCCTCTTTGAGATGGTTTTGTGGCTAAGTAACATCATTTCAAAGAAGTTAAAACATAGAGTTGGATTAGATAGAAAAAATATTTTGGCTTAGAAGAATAAGGTAAGGTTTGGGGATAATTGGTAAGGGTGATGTCCCCTCGAGAGGATAGGTGGGTTGCAAGAACACAGTTGTGCTCTCAAAATGGATGGAATAGATTGGTAGAAGTGGTTGGAGAATAAGGGGTGAGATGAAAGGATGATGATGGTGGGAGATTGATTGGTGGATGATCATTGTGTTGAAAATGATTTAGAGCAATCCTAGGTTTGATATAGCAAAGTGGATATGTTCACCAAGGTATAGAAGACCAGAGTGATGATGTCTATCTAACATTTGCATGGACTAGACACGCAAACAAAGGGATGATCCCATGCATGCCCAAGATAGTACAACCTTGTCCTGATGAGGGAAGGGGACTCATAGCATAAGTCCTTAGTACACAAAAGGTATGATGAACCTTAGATGCATAAGGGGATTAATATGCTAGAACCAACCCTATGATCAACAAGATATGAATACTAGCTTGGAGTAATGAAAACAACCCACAAGCACAGCATACAAAAGAAAGACTATGCCCCATTCTAGATGTTTTCGCCACATACCATGATATAGTGAGATCAAGGTAGCTTTGATGTGATCTTCGAATAGGAAAAAAGATAAAAATCAAAAACAAAAAGACCAACGAACCAAAACAAATAGCCAGTCTCTCTTGCCAAGATGGATGATGATTGGATAGATTCTGCCTATCGTAGGAATGATACATCCTAAGGTAGGAATCGATGGATGATTGGATCATGCTTTGTTGATGTTGTATTGGCTCAAGATATGATGGTGACAAGTTGTGGTTGATGCTGATTTGATAGTTGATGATTTTGATTAAGGGATGATGCTTTCGTTAGATGATGCGATGCTTGGATCTAGTGTAAGCTCAGTGGGTTGGATGGGTGCATCTTGTGGACCTGAGTACTAGAAATGTCCTTCGTATCCCAGACTGCCTACATACCCTGTATCCAAGGGATCAAGGCACATTAAGATGCAAGTGGTTATGATATGTAGTTCTGATTTGTGATGATGATGTGGGATGATGATAGATGTGATGATGTTGGAAGATGATGTGTTGAATGATGAGATGTTGATGGAGCAATGTTGATTTTGTGATGGATAAATTATTTTTGGAATTTTGTGTGTTTTCTATTATTTTTGGTATTTTTTGATTTTTGTGATGTTTTTGGATTTTTGATTTTGTGATGTTTTTTGATTTTTTGATTTTGTGACAAGGAATAGTTTATTATGAGATGGTTGCATTGGATTTCATGTGGATAACTTTTATGCTAGATACCAATGACAAGGGAACACCAAGTCTAGAGGTGAAGGTGATGGGGTTGGATAGGGGGATATACGATGAAAGATGATGGATAGCTAATTCATGATAGATGAATGGACAAGCGATAGGGATGCATGTTAGATAAATGGAAGATAGGGATGAGGGATAGGATAGGTATGCATGATATATGGATGGGGGGGTTTAGGATTTTCTCCAAGGGCTAGGTTGTAAGGAATCATATGCCCCAATGCTTAGAATTTTGCATGATGGGTTCATGTTTGAATGGGTGGACTTTGCAGTAGATGGATGGAGGATATACTTACAAAGGGAGTATGCCAAGAGGTCTCCAAAGCATGTTGTTGATATTTTTCCCCTTGTCTTTATCAAGATCTAAGGTGGGAGATGGTAAAAGTAAGATATAATGGATAGGATGGATGGGAAATGATAGGATAAATAGAGGGTAGTGGATAGGAATATGATAGGATAAGGATAAATGGATAGGATATGCAAAAGGATGTTATGGATGTGGATAATTAGATGGTTTTGCCCCCAAGTGTAGGGATACAAAATGGATGGAGAAAGGATTACGCATGACGCCCACAAGGGGTTTTCATCATGGTACTTGCCCAAGGTGCCACAAGGAGTGGTTTTCACCATTGGACAGATTTTTTCTCTTTACTATTTTCTTGATTTTTAATTTTTTTTTTTTTGCTTTTTTGATGGAAGGGGGGCTGTAGCATTTGTTTCCATAGCAAGGTCAAGATGGTCCCATGTTAGATAGCATTTTGGATGATGATTGCATGGATTGTTGGTAGATAGGAGATGGAATGGATGGTGGATAATGGATTATGATGTGGATTATGCAAAAGCATGGACCATAGGAATGTGATGGGGAAGATATGTAGGATAGTGAATGAAAGATGCAGAGATGGGGGTATGTGGAAATGTTAAGTGGTGGAGGGGAACCAAGACCAACGGATGCACATACTGCGATGTATTTGGAATCTTGTACTTTGGATGTGGAGTTGGGAGTAATGGGGATTGGGATGGAGGATTTTTGGATGGTCGATTTGGGGTTTTAGGGACCCAAATAGACTTAGAATTTGGGGGATTTTTAGATGGTGAGTGGGATGTTGGGGATTGTGGGGTAGATTGGGATGTGGATGCCTCATTAGAGTTTGGTGCCTTTTGTTTAGGGACCCACACCATTTTTGTTTTTTCTTTTTCTTGTGATGGTGTGGGCTTTGATAGCCTTTTGGATTTTTAATTTTTCTTGAAAGGGATAACATCTTTAGGCTTTTGTACTTTATGCATTGAGGCATTCAAATTATTACTTTTGAATCCCATGGATTTGGGGGAAGCTTCATGTTTGAAAGATGTGTGATTTTGTTTGTCTTGACTAGGAATTTTAGGGGGTTTATGGGTGGAGAGGTAAAAAGTGGATTTATGGATAAATGAATGAGGGGATTTGAGGATAGGGATGTTTGGAGTTGGTAGGATAGGAGGTAAAGTGGATTTGATAGGGATATTTAGAGTTGGAAGTAGTCGAGGTAAATTTGATGGAGGAAGATGGATGGTCACATGCTTTTGCAATTGATATGATGATGGAGGAGGGATGGTGACATATGTTTTGGGAGTGTGATGAGATGCACTATGTTTGGGATTGGATGAATGGATTTTGGAAGGTGTGTGGGTGGTACCAATATGTTTAGATTATTTTTCTTGGGGTGTATAGCCAAGGCCATACGAAGATGAATGGAATGTGGTGTGGATGGGCTCCAAGATGCCTTGTTCATGAAGGCCTAAGCCTTTGCCTTGATAGTTCATTTGTTGGAGCATGCGACATGCAATGGGATGTTTGGTGCTTTGGAAACAAGATGCGAGTCCATTATTTGTTAGAGAAAGATAGGTGGTGGATGGAAATTGTTCACCTCTTACAAAGGAGTCACCATGGATGAAAGTGCTTTGTCCAAGTGGATAAGGGGATGGATTTGGGATGGGACTGGTTAATGGAGGTAAAGGATTAATGGGGGATGGTGAAGGGGTGGTAGAAGATGGTGTAGGATCAATAAGTTGATCAATAGATGGGAGGAGATTGGAGATGGGATTAGGAGAAGGGGTTGATGTTTCAACATGCTTTAGATTTGATTCTTGACATAGTTCATGTGCTTGAATAGAAGTGGGAGTGACTTGGATAGATGTGTGGGTGCTTGGATGGATGTGATAGGTGCTTGGATGGATGCAATAGCTGCTTGACTTATGAATTCTTGAACATGGCTGCATGATGATTCTTGAGTTATGATAGGAGATTGTTCAAGAGGTTTGGTGGATGTTGGATTGCATCAGGGTGTTTGATTCCTTGCTAATAGCCAATGGATGGTGTCTTTTATGAGTGTATGTGTTGATGAACAATATAATGGATGGATAATGATGGTCTTTGGTGTAGGATTAGGATTTGGATTGGATAGGTGGGTGATAGGATTAGGTAATGATGGTTCATAGATGAGTTCAAGAATAGGTGCTGGACTAGATGGTGGTGTTGGAGGGGTGGGGGATTTGGGGGATTTGAGGGATTCATTTTCTTTGCTTGGTGATGTTCTTTGGAGGAAATCCCACAAGGATTCTTTGGATGTGATAGTGTTAGGATTTGGAAGATTTGATGGTGGATTAGATGGTGTATGGGTGATAGGGATTGGTGGATTGGGAGATACATAAGGTGATGGATTAAGGTTGATAAGGTTGGAGGGATATTGTGATGGGAGGATTGAAGGATGGGGATTAGGGGATGGGGGATTTGTATGGGGAAATGGTTGTTGATATAAGGTTTGGATTTCAGAGATAAGGTGTGCTAGATTGGTGTTCCCTTGATCAAAGTTAGCATGACAAAGGTTGGGGGATGGATAAACTGCAACACTTAAGCCCCAAAACTTAATAAAAACTGTTAGAAAATGAAGATTTTGACAACAAAACCTACACAAACTGACAATCAGATCCGAGACCAGGCATGCCAATGTGATTAATGAGAACAAAATGAAGATGAGATATGAATCAAATGCAAAAACACACGATTATACCTTCCTTTTGACTCACAAATCTAAGAGGGAAGAAGTTGCACCCACGAGCTCCTCAGATTTTACCCAAGACTAGAATGTATGTGGAATGCTCAATGCTTTTCAACACAATAGGATGGGAGACAAGTGGATTTAGATAGAGATTGAGATGGGGATGAGGGATAATTTTGACATTATAATAGTAAGATGAAGGAGAGTGTGGAGTGATTTTGGCAGAGGTTTGATGCATGAAGAAGTCCCTCCCAATGGCTTAGAGAGAGGTCTCCTTTATAGAGTTTTGGAAATGAGGATGGAGGGTGAGGATCAAAATATGAGATCAAGGGCTAGGAATAAAACAGAGGTTTTGTTTAATTGATCCTAGGGCTAGGATGAGGTAGGCTAGGGTAGGTTAGGGTAGGTCAATTAGTAGGCTAGATTAATTAGATAAGCATGATTTATCTAATTAATGAGGATTAGGGAAAAGAAGAATTAAACTAAATAAATATTGGGAATATTTATTTGATTAATGAGGGATAGTGTTGTAAGGTCTAGTGATAAATTAAGTGAGTTAATTAATCACAAGGGATAGACAGATGGTTAGGGATTAATTGAATTTATTCAATTAACAGGAGGGATAAAATAGTTTATAGAGCAAGTCAATTTTAGGTGTCTACAGATAAATCAAGCATGGAGCAAGCAATGATTCATTTTAAGCACTAAGTCCAAATGTTCCTAATTTAGTGAAAAACCACAAGTCTTGGACCAATCGGAGATGCAATAGATATGTTAGTAGTTTGATAACCTTCTTTTCTTGGACAACTCGATAAGATGCTATACAAATACCCAATTAGTAGCCAAGAAAACAAACTGCAAATTATACAGACTGAAAGAGACAGTTTACTAGAGGCGATTCACTATTTGTCAGAAGCGATCTCTTTTTTTGTCACAGGTGAAATCTTATAGATCACAAGTGATGCAGAGAGCGCCAAATGCAAATTTTTTAGGCTCACAAGCGATGTGAAAAAGCATAAAGTGGTTGGTTTTAGCTCATAAGTGACCTGGATCTGCAAAATAAATAGTATACATCGAAAACCCTAGTTCTGCAAAAAGTGACGCGGTTAGCTAAAAGTGATCATTGTTGGATCAAAAGTGATTCAATTAAATGCAAAAGCGACTACTGTTAGAATAAAAGTGATCCAGAATAAACAAAAAGCAATCATTGTTAGTATAAAAGTGATCCAAAACATGCTACAGGTGGCAGATTTCATCTCAGAGGCAATGCAAGTATGCAGACAGCGACAGTTTTTTGCTCAGAAGCGACTGGAACTTGCTGTAAGCGCTTGGATAATCTGATCTTCATAAAAACAACTTTAAACAACAAAGTTAATCAAGGACGTGAGTCCCATCGGGTGTGCCAAAATGTGATAGGTAAAAAATTAGGTTAATAAGATAAAGCATAGCCATGAAAACCTAACCCTACCATCATCAAAGAATCTAATCTAAATGAAACCAAAAGCATGCAATTCAAGCACAATATCACCTAGATTGTGTGATTCTTTGTTTATGATGTGGACTGCTTCTTCAACAATGAACAATTATGAAGATAAAAGCTGCCATGATGGATGGATGATAATGATGCAAGCTCAATGGATGTTATGAATACTCAAATGCTCAATATGCTCAAGATGATAATGTAGACGCTATATGAATGCTAGATAGATGGTATGGAATGAGAGGGTGTTTATATAGAACTCAACCAAAATCAATCAATGGTGGAGATTCGGTGGCTATGTGAATGGCTAAGATTAAAGGATAGGCATAGGTGAATGTGAAGATGACAAGTGGAGAAAAGATAGCGCTTATGTGTGCTTGTGTACATAAAATGTACTACATATAAAAGATATTAAATAAAAGGATGCAGTACCACTTATCTTTTTAAATGAAAGAGGCACACATGTCAGCTCATGAGATAAATGATAAGATAATTAATTAAATAAATACAATTTATTTAATTAATTGGAAAGTGGGCTTATAAATGAATTTCTAATTAAATAAATAGATAGAATGAGGATAATTAAATAATTGAAGATTGTTTAATTATAGCTTAGAAGAAATAGCTAATGAATTAATTAAATAAATATAAATTTATTTAATTAATAGAAGAAATAGATGTGTTAAGGGATATTGTTCAAGTGTGTTAGACAAATGCAGATAATGTGATAATGTGATATTTTAATGCTAATGATAATGAGTCAATTTTGGGTGTCTACAGATACATGGTCCAATAGACTTGGATGCAATGTCCCCTATGCAAAAACTAAAATTGGCTTCAATTGTACATGCAAGAGCGAGAGAAGAAATCTTAAAATGTCATAGAGGATAGTGAACTTATTGATGAAGCATCCTACATTTTGGAGAAGTTGATGCCTACCTACTAGAAGGATTCATTCATGTATTCAATAAACCATCTAAAGGGCCTAATAAACTCTATAAGTAAATAGTTTGAATCCATTGAAAAGTCTGCAGAAATAAAGGTTAGGCAAGAATTTGATGAGAAAAGGTTGGAAGAATTGAAGATAATGATAGTCAATGATAAAATTCAGCTAGATAAAAAAATAGCAAACATTCAATAAGTTGTGAAAGAAGCTAGTGATTTGTACAAATTATGTTTATCCTGACCAAAAGTTACTTAGAAGATCGAAGATAACATCAAAGATCTGTAATAGAAACTGATGGATATTTCCATGAAATTTGATCCGGTAGTAGAGTCAATAAGCAATAAAGAAATTGAAGTCATTAGCATTCATAATAACTTGATTAACTTAATAAATCAAAGGTATCAGATAAAAAGTAGAATGGGATAGTTAAGAAGACTAATCTTCCTTAAGCTAGACTCAATGACAAATCTTGTTGCAAAGGCTAAGTTAGCTGTACAAACAGATACAACTTCTGATCTCAAAAAGGTAGAAGCATTAGTCTTTCTCTTTAGTGGACACATTCAGATTTTGGATAATGCCAAGAAAGGCTACAATATTGAGTGGGCACAGATTAAGAACATTTGCAATGACACTCTCAAATACATGTAATATAAAGATGAAGATTGTTCTTGTAAATATGCTACAAAGTACATAAATCTTTTAAAATTTTGACAATTTTTTTTCTAGATCACACCCTTTGCCATCGATGTCAAAGGGGGAGAAGATCAGTGAAAAATGGATAAACATCTTAGGGGGAGTAGGAAAATGAAGTGTATATAGTAAGGGGGAGCAGTCAAGCATTTTTCACTAAGTGTTTCCATCAATGCCAAAGGGGGAGATTGTTGGCAAGAGACACTGCTCCGGTATAGACTTATATGCTATCATTGATGGCAACAATGGCAAAAAGGGTTAGAGATGTTATCAACATGATAGGAAGACATAACTTCAGAAGGTCACATTGGAATTCAGGTCCGGTTGGTAGAAATGGCTAAGTATGGCAATTTACAAAGTAGAGGATAGCAAGTGGATCAGTATGCTTCCACAGATGATGATCTAGAAATGCGGCTCAAGTATGATGTTTATAATTGTCTGATGTTGTTATGATTTAGAGATCAAAAATTGACTTCCTCTGGAAGTCACCTGAAGAAAGTATTTGATGCAGGAGCATCCTTGGTGTCAAAGAAATCTTGCATCAACCAAAAACATTTGCAATTTAGTTTGTTTGTAGTTTGTTTCTTTTCATTTTCTAGTTCAGTTCAGATAGTTTAGTTAGAAGCAGTTTTAGCTTGTGGTCTGGTATTGGCATTTCACATCTTGCAGATCTAGACTTAGTACCTACATTCATTCATCTACATCATATCAAGAATTTGTAGCATTTGGATCAGTTACCAGAAAGATATCGCTATTAGAAGATCGACTATTGTCTTAGAGAAGAGCATCCTTATAGTCTCAAATAATCAGCTGAAGGAGAAGGCTTGCGGATCATCCCTTGAATTGCGGATCTTAATGACACATCATTCGATGATCTTTAGTTCGTAGCCGACCTTCCCCGAGGGTCCGTATGCCCTTCATTGGAGTTTGTGACCTTCCTTGGCTGACGCGGAGGAATCTATTAGTCTGGAGATGATATATATTGATGTAATAGATCCTTAGGAAAGTAGTTCAAAAGTTATCAACAAGTTCATAGTTTAATTTTTTTGCAAAGGATCTTCAAAGCTTTATCTCACATGTATGTAATCAGGCCTTTGAGCCCAGTTGTAAGCCCGCATGTTGCCGACCAGATTATATTTGAATTCTTTGATATACTGAATGACTGAATCTGCATTTGCTTTATTACTTTGAGTTTTTTCCATTGTGTTTACTCTATTACATAGTCTAGACAATTCATTCTGTGAACCCTCCTACCATGACTGCACCAGTATCTAAGTCTGGATGAGCAGAAGTATAATACAGATAGTGAATAGGGCATAGTGTAATGGTCCATATTCCTCCACAAGTGAGTATTTTGTTATGTGGTTTTAAGGTGTTGTAAACACTTATATGAAGTGTCTAATTCTAGAGTTGTGATATCTAAAGTCCACCGGAAAGATAGTTGCAAGCTGTAGAGTATCGGTATAGTGTTTGATAGAGTTTGACTAAGACAGAGCCTAAGTTCTGATGGTCTACATTTCTCTATAAGATGATATCATGCCTTGTGGTTCTAAGGGTAAGTTTGGGAATGTATAAAGAGTTCTTGATATGCTTTTGGAAGTGCTTTATGATCCGCAGCAAAAGTTGTAAGTCAACAGATGAATCTATTAAGCATGGTCTTAAGGAATAGGCTGACTGGCATGATAAATCATTGTGTGGAGAATAGATAGTGTTTGAAGGATCTACTCAAGTGATTAAATGATGAAATGATTAAATCCAACCTATATGAACATGTTTGGGCAAATATTTGGGTCCACATTGTTGGTTTTTTCCCTGACTGGATGTTCATTCCCAGATTTCCCTACAAGGTAGCCATCAATGATCAACAGGATCTCTGGGCCAGGGCCAACAGTATAGGAGATAGACTCTATTTTTATCTCCTCTTCTTCTTCAGGCTCTGCAAAACCTAGGGGGTATTCCCTATTCAACACCCATGAGAATATGCTTGTGGGTTGGCTTGGGATGTTGATACAAAGCAGATAAATCCTCCTGTAAATAGACCAAAATTGTAGGATAAGTGCAAAGGGGCTAGCTTTGGGCCTATGTTCAGTTGTGAATCAGAGGATCTTGGTCCTAAACTACTTCTATAGTGCTAATGGTTTGGAGTTGAAGTTTGAGTTTGATTTTATGTGTTTGGATGCAAAACTAGGACCTGGTATGTAATCTCAATGCAGAGCTAGATTGGTGCCTATCCAGGGCTTGGAGTTAGTAGACATACACCTGTGAATGATCAACATGAACACTAAAACTATATTTCAAGGGGATTTTGTGATATCTACCTTACAGATACCTCCCAGAACAGAGTGTTGAGTTATCTCTACTTATGGCATCCCTATTGCAGTATATCCTACCCAACACTTAATCTAAAAACACTTTAATCTACCCATTGAGTAGAAGTTGAAAGATCAAGCATTCAATATAAGAATTCTGTATTCTAGAATACCAGACACCCCTTAGATATCTAGATTCAAAAGAAGGACACATGCAATATTGGAGACAGAATTAACAAAACACATGCAAATACAGCATTACTCATATAAAATCAATCATGAAATCAGTAAATTCATGCATGAGACATACAACAAGAGATACATAAACTCACAAGGCCACCTACATAGAGCAACCATAACCAGTTGTATCTTATTACAGAGCTAGATATGTCTAGTTTTCAACAACCTTAAAAATGAGAAACACAACCTGCTCTATACAGTAAAGAAGGTCCTCAGCATTAATTACATGGTTGACTCAAAAATTTGCCAGATACATGCATTGCGAGAAAATGGCGCCCAACACATTGAATGCAACAGGTAGGGGAGGAGACAGGAAGAAACCTTGAGCCCTGCACCACCATTTTGGGATTCACAACTTTAGTCAGGCAGTTTGACCATTCACGCCATCACCCATACTTCTGCAACAACTGCCATTAATGGCGTACCAACCCGCGGCCATTGAAAAATGCAAAAAATTGTGCATCGCATCCTTTCTTGCCAAGAAATATTGCCCTAATATTTGAAAATATGTAGGATATCAATTATCCCACATGCACCCCGTGGTGACCTCCTCATCACTTTATATGCATGACCACGAGCACATATAATGTCGGTGATTTTGCTCCCGATGGCACTTAGCACATACCCTCACCATCATTCATCCTTAGCATGATATCCTGTTGCTTGAAATATCACCCTGATGTTAGCAAGTCTCAGCACCATATGTAAAGAATATCACCCTGACGTCAGCATCATACTGTATGATAACCTCCCAATAATTCATATCATCCTGATATGAAAAATCACCCAACAGAAAAAATCACCCTACGAGAAAGCATATCTGGACCTCATCACCATATGTAAAAAATAACATCCTAATGACCAACCTCACCTTCATTGGCACAACCTGATGCATCAGAGAAAGATCCTCCTACTTTGCCGATACCAAATGTTTGGCCGATGAAAATCCTGATGACATCACTGTCATATCCTGCTGAGCTCATTTGGATAATTCACACCACCTAATAAAAGATTTCACCCTGATAATTGAACATCCTGATGATGTCATCATCATATTTAGAGCAAGGGTGATATTCAGAAGATGACCCATTATTCAGAAAATCACCCTGACACAGAAATATGAGGGTGCACTATAGACTAGATGATGATGATGACCTCTTCAACTCAAGAAATATCAAGTTAGATTGAGCAACTTAGGAAATGACCCCCTCGAAAGATCGGGGTGATATCATCATCATATTGGGGCAGGGTGATGTTTGGAAGATCACCGGATGTTTGAAATATCACTCCCCACAAGAATATTGGGTAGCACTATAGCTCCATGAAACATCAGGGTGATGTAGAACATCCCTGATATTTGGAAATATCACCCCGTCCTTAGAAAATGATGAAGCTGAAAGACATATCACCCCGACAATTGAAAATCTTGCTGCTGATAAGAAAATATCACCTCTACAAGATCATGACGTCAGCAACATCGGAGAAGTTAAAACATAAGGTGATAAACTAACATCGGGGTGATCCTAACAAGGATCACCCAATGTTCAAATATGATGACCTCGGGACATCGGGTCATACTTAGCAAATTCTCAACACCAACATCAGGATGATGTTGAACTAAGATCACCTGATGTTAAAATATCACCTCTAGGCAGGATGTCAGGTTGGCAAAAACATGAATCCCCCACAGGATATCCGATCATGACAAGAAATGACCCATGCAAGAAACAGCAGGGGGATGTCTGGGAACATGGTGATGATGACAACCCCCTACTTCAGAATATCATGATGATGCTGAAAAACACTAAGAAGGTGCAACACTTAGGAAACTTTCTAGATTTCTAGGGAGGTGCACATATTGTTACCCTAACATAAAATATTACCAACATAGGCTCTGATTGGGGATGTGCAGGTGCAAGACTGCAATGAGAACTAGACTTCTCCGAGGTAGACCAGACAAAACCCAAAATCAAAATAGGACCGACCACACAAGGTATGTACAAAATATTTACAACTATTTTACATTGTGCACACAAGTTACTCTCTTATGTGAAAAAGGTCTTAAGGAATTTGCTATGCACTAGAAATCCCATTAGTTCACCATTTAGGGCTTGAAGAAAGTAGGAGTCTCTTCCATAGATATGGCTAATTTGATATGGGCTTGTCCACAAGGGTTCAAATTTGCCATGTTTACCCTTATCCTGGTTCCTTACATTCCACATAAGGACCATATCACCTATTTGAAAACCTCTCTCTGTAACCCTTTTATCAAACAGATACTTCATCTTTTGTTGTTTCATGATGTTTATTTTTTGTGCCTCTACCCTGATTTCATCTAACTCAACCAGATGATTGATCCTTTCAATCATTGAATCATTAGCCTCCCCATCATTCTCTTGTATGAACTTGTAAATTGGTAGGAGGTTATTCACAAGCAATCTAGCTGCTACACCATACACTAATTCATAAGGTGACCTTCCAGTGGCTCTTTTCACTATCACCCTATCAGCCCATAATGCCAACTTTAGTTTTGAATCCCAAGATTTCTTATTTTTATCCATTATCCTCTTGATGATTTTCATTAGGCTTTTGTTGCTTGATTCTACTTGACCATTTCCTTATGGATGGTATGGTGATGTGTGAGACAAGTCAATTCCATATTTATTGCAAAAATCAACAAATTCACCTGATCTAAAGCACATTGCATTATCTATGATTAGCTTGACTGGTACCCCAAACCTGATAATAATATTTTCCAGGATAAAATCCATCACCACCTTACTTGTAGCCTTTTTAGTAGGGATAGCCTCAATCCATTTAGTGAAGTAGTCAGTGGCAACTAGAATCCAACTATGTCCTCCACTAGATTTCTCTAAAATTTCCCCTATGAAGTCAATTCCCCATTGTTGAAATAGAGCTTCCACAGTTATTGTCTTGAGGGGCAATGCACTATCATATCTTAGCTTTCCTGAGATCCTTTGGGAAGGGTCACACTTTCTTATCATTCTGTGTGCATCTGAGAAAAGAGTTGGCCACCAGTAACTAGCTCTGAGGACCTTGTGGGATGTTGTATAAGAAGGATAATGTCCACCACACACTCCATGGTGCATGTCATTTAGAATGTCCTTAGCCTGGTTTTCATCCACACATTTGAGTAATACACCATCATGATTTCTCCAATACAATTCTCCTTGAACAATGATGTATTTAATGGCTTGCAGCTTCAAATTTCTCTTCTGAATATCACTGAGGTGGGAAGGACAGTTCAAGTTTTGTAAATAATATACTATGTCCCTGTACCACTCATATTCTAGCATATTTATAACTTCATTGTGCACTTCATTTACTTGGCATGCCTCTAAGTTTGATTCTGCCATCAATTTTGCTAAGCCTTGTCCTCTTACCAACTTGGTAATTTGTATCTCTATGTTGAATTCATGTAGCTTGTTTATCCATCTACACCTTCTTCCAGTCACCTCCTACTGAGTGAAGATATCCTTGACTGCTGCATGAGGCACATATGCAACTATTTGGGATCCTACCAGATATGGCCTGAAACTCTTGACCACTCTGACAAGTGCATATGCTTGTTTCTCCATGATATCATACTTTAACTCAGAACCCTGCAAGGACACACTGAAGAAAGCTATGGGATGCTCAAATCCACCTTCATTTTTCTATAGTAAACATGCAGCAATAGTATGGAAAGAAGCAAATGAAAACAATTGAAATGGCTTGGAAAAATTAGGAGATTTCAGCATAGGAGCCATCTTTATTGCTTCTTTGATGTTCTAAAATGATTCAATTGCTTCACATTCCCAAATGACAGTTGCATCCTTCTTCATCATCTTGGAGATGTTCCTTGTAGTTTCTGCAAAGTTGGGAACAAATCTTCTAATAAAATTTATTTGTCCAAAGAAGGACTGAACTCCTTTTACTATTTTTGGCATCTGGATTCTGTCAATGGCAGCTACTCTTTCAGGATCAATCCTAACTCCATCTTTGGAAACAATGTGCCCCAAGAGCTTTCCTTCAATTACACCAAAAGCACATTTCTTGGGATTAAGAGAGATGCCATAGTCTAGTGCTTTAATAAAAATCTGTTCTAGATGCATACAATGCTGCTCTTCCTTCTTAGAATAGGCAGTCAGATCATCTTGATAAACAACTAGAATTGAATCAATCAACCTTGCAAAAGCAACATCCATAACTCTTTGAAAAGTAGCACCTGCATTTGGTAGTCTAAATGGCATTCTAACATATACATATGTTCCCCATGGAGTGGTGAAGGTAGTCTTGTATTGTTTTGATTCCTTTACCTTCACCTGATTGTAACCTAAGAATCCATCCATCATGGATAGGAGTTTACATCCAGTCACCCTCTGCAACATAGCTTCCATATTAGGCAATGGGTAATTATCCTTTAGGAAAGATACATTCAAATTCCTAAAATCAACACAAAGCCTAATATCACCATTCTTTTTTCTGACTGGGAAAAGGTTAGACACCCAAGTTGAATGTCTAATTGGCACAATTATTCCAGCCTCCCTAAGCTTCTTGAGTTCTTGCATTTTTGGAGCCAAGGTGGGATTAATAGGTCTTTGCTTTTGTCTAAATGGCTTAGCTCCAGGCTTCAAAGGGATCTCATGCTAGAATAGGTCCTCTCTATAGGCCTTTAGGTCCTCATATGATCAAGCAAAAACATGTTTATACCTTTTTAGCAATGCTATCAGCATGCTCCTAATGTGTGGTTTGAGCTATCTGCCAATGTATACCTTCTTGGGGGCCTGAGGTGTCCCCAAATTGATCTCCTCTAAGTCATCTTTGTTTGTGGGAGATGTCTTTGTGACCAATTGGTCTCTATTATCAAAAGCTCTTTCTAAAGCTACCAACCCTCTAGGGATTTTGTTAGTCCTCAACTGCATTACTTCTTTCCCCATAAGAGTTTCTTTTCCATCTACAATTTCTACAAAGTTTTGAAAATCAATTTATTGGTTCTCATACTCATCTATGCAGTGCAAAAATCTTAACAACTCTTTGTCATCATCAAACACTTGCCAACTGCATATGTTTTCTGGTACTGCACGTTTGATTTTAACTTCAACATTTGTAACACCTGATAGAGTGATATCATCTGGTCTTATTGCTACATTGGCTAAGAAATCAGCCATGACATTTTTTGATCTTTCTACCCAACCTATTGAAAATGCATCAAATAGTTCAATGGTATCCCAGACAGCATGCTTGTATTATTTTAATCTTTTGTTCTTTGAGGCATACCTATCTCTAACTTGGGACACAATCAATTCAGAATCCCCAAATACCCTTAACATCTTAATTCCATGTTTGAGAGCCATATTTAAGCCTAAAAGTAAGGCTTCAGACTCTGCAATGTTGTTTGTATAAGCAAATCTTAGCAAGAGGGAGAACTTTAGGAGCTTACCAGATGGAGATAGGAATACAACTCTAGCTCCAGAGCCTTCCTTTGCACAAGCTCCATCAAAATACATGGTACATAGACCCTGCTGGTCCAGCTCTTTAATGCAAATATTGTCCTCATTTTCCTCTTTATCATCTGAGACAACCCTGAAGTTCTCATAGTCACTGTCTACAAAACAAATGCGTTCTTCTAAATCTTGATCTTCAACTAACTCTTGTGATCTTTCTTCTCTGTTCAGCTTGACATCTTTGCCATTCATTGGGATCATGGCATATGACAGGTCCAGTTGCATGCTTCCACCAATCAGTGCTGCCCATCTCCTTGATAACAGCATACCATATTGTGGCTTGATATCAACCACTGTTATATTCATCTTGTATGTTTTCTCTAGATATACTGCCAATCTGAAATCCACATCCTTCATGATTCCAATGACAGGTACCTCTCTGGCATCCATAGCATAACATTTTCCACATGCCTTGTCTATTTTTAATCCAACTTGTTGCATGATAGCCAATGGCATAATGTTTGTGGATGCTCTAGAATCAAGCATACAATTTCTGATTACTTTTCCATTCATAACCAAGGATACATAAAAAGGCTCCACTTGTGAAGGGCATTTTGTCATGGTCATCCCTAAATACACCTTAGGGACTTCATCCTCTTCATTGCACAAGACCTGCTTCTTACCCTGGGCCTCATCATTTTGCTTAGCTTGACAAGGCACCCCAGAAATTAGGGATACTATCCTATTCTTGATTCCTTCAACCTTCATTAGTTCCATCAATGGGACAGAAACTTTTACCTGAGAGAGGACTCGAGTTATATCAAAGGGAGCATAATCTTGTACCACAGTTGTAGCTTGTGTTGTGGCTTTGTTTTTATCCTGAGACGATCTAGCTTTTATCTTCATAGTCCCCTAATAATCATTTCTGATTTGGGAACTCTTGTTTTGATCTTCAACATGGGGAATTCTATTTTCTAGTCTTTGAGAATCGTGATCTATTTTTTGCTTAAAATTTTGCTTGTTATTTCCCCACTGCCTTTTCTGTGGTTCAATCCCTCTATGACTATGCACTGGTTGACCTGTAGAAATATCTTCTGGCTGGTGTGGGCTACTTACCTACTCTTTGCCTCTGAGGTTATAGTTACTTTTGACTTGGGCCACTGCTGCAGCTGTGAGAGCCCTAATCTCCTCATCAGAAGGTCTTTGTAGGTTACTCAAAAAATTATGTGAGCCTTGAGCATATACATAACTATCTTCATCATCCTCATCATAAAAACCTGCTGACAGGTCTGAATCCCATCATCCATATTCTCATCTGCATTATGAGAAGGGTGCTCCCTGCTTATGGATAGCATATTAACATCATCATCCTGTACATAATGTGGCTCATTGCATTCATTGCAGGACACAACATTATCATATAAAGTTTGAGCAATCATGCATTGTGACTGTGAATGTGGCATATGATAGATTATGCACCAAGGAGTATCATCAACAATATTTACAGCTTTCTTCAAAGGATCAAGAGTATCTTTGACATGTTGAGTTCTCTGATTTGTGTTGTTATGTGGAAATACAGGCTTCCCATTATGCCAATTGGTATTGTATGGCATATCATGCAATGATGGCCTTTTTTCCTGCCTTTGGTAAACTTGCCTATCAAGACCCATCCCTTTTTCACTTCTAGCCAATCTATAGCTTAGGTCCTTAACAACATTTGCCAATTTATCAATTTTGTCTTCAGGAGCAGATGTATTGCCTTGAATATTCTGAAGTTTATTTGGATTCTACAGAATTTTCACATCATCCCTTCTATTTGTCTTGCCTGATGCTTTCTTGTTACTTTCAATATTTATTGCTATCTTGAAAGCATCCTTGAGAGTAGTAGGACCCTTATCTCTTAACCCATATGTTGTTTGGCATCAAAAGCATTTATATATAATATTATGCACATAGGTTCATTTGGCCTCATGTGTTGTGGCAATTTGTTCAACACTTTAGTAAATCTTGCATTAGAAGTTGCAACTTGCTCATTTGACCCTTTAGTGATACTAGTGAACTCATTTACAAAAAAGCTAGGGTCAGTTTTGTCACCATATTCCTCCTTAAACATTCTTTTAAAATCATCCCATGATGAGATACTCTGGTCAGGCAGATTTTTGTACCATTCTCTAGCCTCATCGATCAAAGATTGCATGAATGACTTCAAAAAAACATCCTCATGCTCAACCTCAAAGTTGTCCATGACACTTTGAAAAGCTTTTAAATGATCCTCCCCTGAAACAGTATTATTTCTTGAAAACTTTGGCACTTGAAGCCTCAGATGCTTGTCAATAGGATTAGGATAACTAGGAATACCATCAAACACCAGCTATCTAAATCTATCTAGCTGCATAGATTGTCTACCAAACTGATTATCATTAACATTTCTATCAACATTTTGTTGTCTCACATTATTTAATGGTATTCTAGCATTATTTGCATTCTGTCTCTGATTATTTTGCTGATATTAGACTTCATTTCTATGCTAATTCCTCAGGGCATCTACATTATCTAGAGTGGGGACCGCATCCTACTGAGCTGTCCTCAGGGCTTGTACCCTCTGTCTCATGTCATCTCTGACTTTCATTGCTTGTAAATATTCTAATTCTGCTCTTAGGCTTTTGATTTCTTCAGCTAACCGTTCTTCTTTAGGCATGGAGGTAGATGGTCTCATACCATTCTAGTCATCATCTTCATCATCCCTTGGAGATTCAACCTCTTCAAATCTTTCACTGGGATCTAGGAAAGGGCATTCTTGAAACACCTCTGACCTCATCCTTATGCCACCACCCTATTGCCTCTCATATGCACCTTGGATATCAGCTTCTGCATTTGAAAAATAAGGCACATGCTGTCCTGATGGCCTAAGGTTGTCCTGAGTATCATCATTATTTCTGGGAGAGCCCTCATGACTGGCTGAGATAGTTCCTTTTCTTCTATACATCATCCTTCTAGGTAACTCTTCTAATAGAGAATTACACAGGGATCTTCTCCCTTGTATACAAATTGTTACTTTACCGGTTTGGGAGAATGTTCGGAGTCGCCATCTATAACTAGGAACTATTTTCTTTTAAATCAGGGTTCTTTTATTATAGAATCCCCAGTAGAGTCACCAGTTTCTATTGGTTTTTTCCCTAACTGGATGTTCATTCCTAGATTTCCCTACAAGGTAGCCATCAATGATCAACAGGATCTCTGGGCCAGGGGCCAACAGTATAGGAGATAGACTCTATTTTTATCTCCTCTTCTTCTTCAGGCTCTGCAAAACCTAGGGGGGTATTCCTTATTCAACACCCATGAGAATATGCTTGTGGGTTGGCTTGGGATATTGATACAAAGCAGATAAATCCTCCTATAAATAGACCAAAACTGTAGGATAAGTGCAAAAGGGCTAGCTTTGGGCCTATGTTCAATTGTGAATCAGAGGATCTTGGTCCTAAACTACTTCTACAGTCCTAACGGTTTGGAGTTGAAGTTTGAGTTTGATTTTATGTGTTTGGATGCAAAACTAGGACCTGGTATGTAATCTCAATGCAAAGCTAGATTGGTGCCTATCTAGGGCTTGAAGTCAGTAGACATACACCTGTGAATGATCAGCATGAACACTAAAACTGGATTTCAAGGGGATGTTGTGATATCTGCCTTACAGATACCTCCCAGAACAGAGTGTTGAGTTATCTCTACTTATGGCATCCCTATTGCAGTATATCCTACCCAAAACTCAATCTGAAAACACTTTAATCTACCCCCTAAGCAGAAGTTGAAATATCAAGCATTTAATAAGGGAATTCTGTATTCTAGAATACCAGACACCCCTTAGATATCTAGATTCAAAAGGACACATGCAATATTGGAGACAGAATTAACAAAACACATGCAAATACAACATTACTCATATAAAATCAATCATGAAATCAGTAAATTCATGCATGAGACATACAACAAGAGATACATAAACTCACAAGGCCACCTGCATAGAGCAACTAGAACCAGTTGTATCTTATTACAGAGCCAGATATGTCCAGTTTTCAACAACCTTAAAAATGAGAAACACAACCTGCTCTATACAGCAAGGAAGGTCCTCAGCATTAATTACATGGTTGACTAAAAAAATTGCCAGATACACGCATTGCAAGAAAATGGTGCCCAACACATTGAATGCAATAGGTAGGGGAGGAGATATGAAGAAACCTCGAGCACTACGCTACCGTTTTGGGATTCACAACTTCAGTCGGGTGGTTTGACCATTCACACTGTCACCCATACTTCTGCAACAACCGCTATTAATGGCGTACCAACCCGCGTCCATCGGGAAATGTAGAAAACTGTGCATCGCATCCTTTCCCACCAAGAAATATCACCCTGATATTTGAAAATATGCAGGATATCAATTATCCCACATGCACCCCATGGCGACCTCCTCATCACTTTATATACATGACTGCGAGCACATATAATGTCAGTGATTTTGCTCCCAATGGCACTTAGCACATACCCTCACCATCATTCATCCTTAGCATGATATCCTATTGCTCGAAATATCACCCTAACGTCAGCAGGCCTCAGCACCATATGTAAAGAATATCACCCTGACGTCAGCATCATACTGCATGATAACCTCCCGATAATTCATATCATCCTGATATGAAAAATCACCCCACAAAAAAAATCACCCTGAAGGAAAGCATATCTGGACCTCATCACCATATGTAAAAAATAACATCCTGATGACCAACCTCGCCTTCATCAGCACAACTTGATGTGTCGAAGAAAGATCCTCCTACTTTGCCGATACCAAATGTCTGGCCGATGAAAATTCTGATGACATCACTGTCATATCCTGCTGAGCTCATCCAGATAATTCACACCACCTGATAAAAGATATCACCCTGATAGTTGAACATCCTGATGACATCATCGTCACGTTTAGAGCAAGGGTGATATTCAGAAGATGACCTGATATTCAGAAAATCACCCCAGAAATATGAGGGTGCACTGTAGACTGGATGATGATGATGACCTCTTCAACTCAAGAAATATCAGGTCAGATTGAGCAACTTAGAAAATGACCCCCTCAAAAGATCAGGGTGACATCATCATCATATTGGGGTAGGGTGATGTTTGGAAGATCACCAGATGTTTGAAATATCACCCCCTGCAAGAATATCGGGTAGCACTGTAGCTCCATGAAACATCAGGGTGATGTTAGAACATCCTTGATATTTGGAAATATCACCCCATCCTTAGAAAATGATGAAGCTGAAAGACATATCACCCTGACAATTGAAAATCATGCTGCTAATAAGAAAATATCACCTCTACAAGATCATGACGTCAGCAACATCGGAGAAGTTAAAACATAAGGTGATAAACTAACATCGAGGTGATCCTAATGAGGATCACCCGATGTTCAAATATGATGACCTCGGGACATCAGGTCATACTTAGCAAATTCTCAACACCAACATCAGGATGATCTTGAACTAAGATCACCCGATGTTAAAATATCACCTCCAGGCAGGATGTCAGGCTGGTAAAAACATGAAGCCCCCATAGGATATCCGTTCATGACAAGAAATGACCCATGCAAGAAACAACAGGGGGATGTTCGGGAACATGATGATGATGACAACCCCCTACTTCAGAATATCATGATGATGCTGAAAAACACTAAGAAGGTCCAACACTTAGGAAACTTTCTGGATTTCTAGGGAGGTGCACATATTGTTACCCTAACATAAAATATTACCAACACACATAACATATAGTGCATTGGATTGAGCCAGCAAGCTACATCTATCTATGTACATGTTTCAGTTCTTGGATGCCAACCTGATTATGGATCAAATCATGATGCAGATATATAAGAGTGATGAATTTTAGTTGATGTGGTGTGGATGCATGGTGGATGGATGTGAATATGCAAATAGTAGAGCAGTGATACAGAACAATGATGATGATGACTTGAGATTCAGAATTCAGTTGCTACACCTTGGCATATTGACAGATGCTTATGCAGTATTTATTTTCATATACTATTTGATTTATATTTGGCAGTAAGACTTTCTTCATCAAGGCAGTGAGCCTCCAATAGGGTTTAACAACCCTTATTGTAATGTTTCTAGGTTTAGGGTTGAGGCAGTGAGCCTGCTAGACCTAGTTGTACTTCATGGCAGTGAGCCAACATGTTCCAGGCCCGTGGAGTGACCAAGCCTGAACATCATTATTTTTAAATATTGCAATATATATTTGAGAGCTAATCCTCTTTGTGGTTTTTCCCTCTTTGGGTTTTCCACGTAAAAATTTTGGTGTCCATGTGTCATGCTTCTATGGTTGATATTCATTTGCATGTTGTGCTTGTGTTTAATTAATTCTAGGAAATGGCTAAAAGAAAAAGTTTATAGAACACTGATTCACCCCCCCTCTCAGTGTTCCTAATATTCAACATAAACATGTTTATATATGCATTCTCGCTAAACTTTTGTAATTCAAATTGAAAAGGCCGACAAAGGGAAACCTTTTTAATTGTCCTATGTTAACAATTTAAATTTAGGTCCCAATAAAATAAGCATGGATTAGGGTGCAGGGCCTAAGTCTGGGGTATGATTTTAAGTCTTGATTAGCATTAAATGTGGACCCCTAAGTCCCATTTGGTATGAGTTTTGAGGGAATTTTCTCTGGGATAAGTTTTAAGAATGCATAATGAAATTAAGGGGACCTAGGAGCTAAACAAGGTGGTAAAAAATCATAGGGATACTTTTCATAACATAACATTTAGCCCCCACTTTAATGTATGTATGATCTTATGATCCATACATGCATTAAAGTATGGTAAAAAACACATCAAACACACTAGGCACATGAAGCTAAGGCATACACAAAGGTTGAGAAACTATTTCTAGCCCCTAGTCTCAAGTAAGAACTAGAAGACACATTGAATACATGCAAGACACAAAGAATATAGTATGAAGCACTCAAAATACAATGAATACATTGGAAGCACGCAAAAAATGATGAATATAGTGGAAGCACTCAAAACATGATGAATATATTGAGAGAAGACATGATTAAGTAAATACATACATACATACATAGGGAGCTTATAGCTATGTACCACCATCAAAAATATGCAAGATATGCATAAAACATGCTAGGCATGCCAGACACACAAAGAAGACACGTGGAAAACACATGGAATACAAAAGCACCGCATAGAATGCTAGAGACACTATATGTCTTATACATGACAAACATGAGTGATGGAAGGATATTATTGTTAAGTCCCACCATCTAAAACATGCCAAACAAACTTATGGTTGAGATTATGCTACAACAACTACCAAAGACATGCTTAAGGGGTTGATAGCTCAAGATCCAACCCTGCCTCCGTAGAGGACTTTGTATAAAAGGATGTGCACTAGCTTAATAGATACACCATCCCACCTTGTGCAGAAGGGCTTTCAAAATGCAACCCCACCTGCATCGCAGAGATGCCTTATAGTGAAAAGGAAGCATGTGCTTAAAGTATACAACCCCACCCACATCACGGAGACACCTTACAATGAAAAGGAGGTATACATAATAGATCAATGTACGCAAACACACTTTGTCAGTGTCAAAATAATCAAGTAGATACCATTATATATGCCCCCACATTAAGTTCGTTGATGTCGCTTACTGATATCAAACACATTAAGGTGGAGTGAAAACATACGAGGGAACAAGAACTCTTGTAAAGCCCATGCCCCCAAAGGTGACATGTGCCACAATCACAATCACCAAATGTTCCCTCAAAAACATTGATAAGATATGCTAAGATGATCAAGATATAAGGTTAGAACATCTTACTCTAAGATATTAACCAAATAAAATCAATGCATGTTTTAAATCACATCAAGAAACCAAGGCTACACTTATGGGTTCAGATCTAAGTATAGTCATTGGGCTTATACTGTAGGTATCTTAGAACCAAGTGTAACAATAAGGTGAGATACAAAACAATCAAAAGTGCAAAGAGTAGCTATATTGCAAAGGTTTGTTAGAAGAGATAAGACAACATGATGCATCACATGGAGTGATTCTACTAGTCAAGCGTCAGATATATATATCAACCCGATCTTCATATATGGACTAAGTCCATTTTTTCTTACTTGCTAAAGGGACAAATGGTTTCTATCAATATTTGTTTATTTTCATCATCCGTCGACTAGGTAGAACCATTGAAGAAAGTAAGCAATAAAAATGAAAGAGCAGAACAAGTGCCTTAGGAATGCCATGTAGGAGGATACCCCCAAGACATCAATCACAACGCTATGCTCCTAAGGCATGACACACAATAGTAAAATAGAGAATAGAAGGATAGAAGAATAATGAATCAAATAGAGGAATGGTCATAATAGAGGCAGTCTCCTGGTATCCTTGACCTTACAAGAGTATCAAGGGTCATCCTAGGAGACCTAAACAACATATAACACATCACGGGGGAACACAACACAATGCTGACAACATATATATCTAGGAGGAGGCCACCCTTCAAAGAAACCAGAATAGGTGCTACATCGAGTGTGGCTAAAGGAGGGAGAAATACTTACCTGATTCAATGGGATATTTCTTGGTGAACAATCCTTGTCTATCATCTTAGGATATCTTACATGTAGTTTTGGTCTTGTTGATATTGTATTGACATTAATTTTAGGACAACGATGGGATTTGGTGCACTTCAAAGAATGGTATCCAATATCGGTCATGTAGTTAATTCTAACAACATGTAAAGGTAGTCTAATTCCTTGTTGATTTACACCACAATCATTGCCTATGTAGTTGAAATTTTTGTACAAAATTTGAAATCCATAGAGAGAGTTAATTTATTTAGAAGATGGTGAGGCTTCATAGGTCTCATAATTTTTAGTCTAAGTAAGACTATTGTCTTTGTTTTCTACCAAGGAGACTTTGGGTTTCTCAGGTGTTTCTAGAGATTGCTTGGATGAAATTGATGCAACTTTTGATGTGTCAGAGTTATTAAGTTTATATTCCCCACATAGGAAGGACTAAAATATAATGAACCCCAATCATCACCAAAAAGTGCATTCGATGGTATAGAATCTTGTACAACATTATCTGTGGCAAGAGGTGTTGATGAATCAACTTGTAAGTGTTGAATCCAATGAACACTAAGAGGGGGGTGAATCAGTGTTCTAAAAAACCATTTATGCACTTACTCTATTATCCATTTACCAAATTTAATTATATGAAAGCGGATTAAACAAATGAACAACTACCACAAAGACATAACACATGAACACCAATAATTTTTATGTGAAAAACCCAAAGAGGGAAAAACCACAGAGATTGTTAGCTCTCAATATATTATTGTAGCACAATACCAAATTACAAAAGGCTCACTTCTCAGAGCTCACTGCTCAAGAAAAGGCTCACTGCCAATTAGAAGAAGAAAGAAGAGGAAGGATGCCTCACTGCCAAGAATGAACTATTGTGATTGCATCTACATATGCATGGTGATAGGTCCAATTAAGCTCATAAATATTGACTCGGAATTCTTCATTTCAGCTTGCCCCTATTTCTCTTCTCTGCTCTTACATGTGTTCAAGGTATTTCTCTATTTGCTGTGGTCATTCTATCTTTACATATTTTGCATTCATCCATTTTCACATTGCAATCTTCACATACTTAAATACTGAAATCCATCCTCTATTTATATCAGAAACTAAATCTTTCTCATGATCAGGTTAGAAAGCAAGCTGTGAAGCGTGTATACCAAGTGTTATATCTTGTCGGCTTGTTCTTGTGTTAAATCATCAATGCAGATCCAGACAAACATGTATATGTCTTCATATGTGTTGGATCTAATCATAAAACCACTTACCTTTATCATCCAACTCATATTTCTTCTCTGCATAAGGATTCAACCAGCCTGTTGGCTTGTTTCTTAATAACAAATATGATAGTTTCCTATGTCACATCATAACTCATGTTGTGGACCAAATGAGACTTCATGAATCATAATCAGCAAACATTATTCATCTCTTGACATGTCTTCAATTCTGTAGAACAAAATATGCACTTGCGAAGGAATGTGGATCGTTATGTTGTGCCCTGTTCACTGTCTCTGTTGTACCTCTGTTCATCTAGACTTAGATATTTTTTCCAAGTGACTTCTGGAGGAAGTCAGGACTTGATCATTGGAATATAACAACATCAAAAAACTATTCATATTGTACTTGATCCACATTTCCAAGTCTTTATCTGCTGAAGCACGTTGATCCACTTTCTATCCCTTACTATGTTCCTCACCCATACTTAGTCATTTTTGGCAATTGGATCTGAATTCCAACAAGACCTTTTGGAGTTATGTCTTCCTATCATGCTGATGAGATCTTCGAGCCTTGTTTCCATCAATGACAACATACAAGTTTGTACCAGAGCAATGTCTCTTGCCAACAATCTCCCCCTTTGGCATTGATGGCAACACTTAGTGAAAAATGCTTTACTATCAAAAGTTGCTCCCCCTTACTGTAACAAAATCCTTATTCAAGCATATAAGCCCTAAAAGAAAACTGGCAAAATTTTTGAAGCTTAACAAGCTTTACATATTAAATCTATTCCATCATCATTAAGAAAGTAAACAAGATCATTATAACTGTAGCACTCATAATACAAATCTCATAAGCATGTAATGAAATGAGACATTGTAAGAAGCTTATTTTAAGCAGTAAAATTTTAGAATGAAGAAACACAATTCAATAAAATTTCATGAAATCCAATGAAATCATAATGTTCCTACAACATTATTGTAATTCAGCTTCAATAATTCATCATTTAATTTAACATGTACAAAGCATATCAAGATTTAAGGACATATCTTAGTTTTGTATAGAGTGTAGAAGTAAGTGGCATCTCGATGATTCCTCGCCTCTAGCTCCTCCCTTCATACACTTGAAGACAAGAGAGCATCATAGAAGCGACATCCACCATACCATGAAGCCAAGCTTCCCCATGCTACCCCACACAGGCAGCCCAACCTGTCTCAAGGAGACTAGTTCCTCTAGGTCACCATACAAGATAGTGAATTTAACCATGCATATCTACCCATTGCCCTATGCAAACATATAGAAAGCAACTATAAATTCAAACGGTGTTCATAATTTCAATTCATTGGAAAACTTGTTTCCCTTGAAATCCACCATGTGTCAGTCATGTATGATGGATTGATTAGCATATACATTTTCTTACATGGTTTATGGTTTCAATTTTTATTTTTATTTTAATAACTTTTCATTATTTTCATGGTTTCAACATTATCAAGAGTATTACGTTATCCAGAGTATTATGTCTCTGTATAATATCTTAGAAAATTAAATTTGTTCATATACCCATCTATTTAAACCATAGCTTAATGATTTAGAATTTAATTTGTTTATTAATCTAATTCTACACAATAAAATAGTTTTAATTTGTAATTAATTTCAAGCCACTATTGGATATTAAATTAAATTTGTTTTAGAATTTAATTTGTTTATTAAACTTATTCTACATAAGAAAATAGTTTTAATTTGTAATTAATTTCAAGCCACTATTGGATATTAAATTAAATTTGTTTATCAAGCAAAATCAATTTTATGGATTCTTTCCATATACTATGATTTGGAAGTTTTACTATGTAATGAAAAATTTATCCAAAGATAAAATAGCTTATATAACTTAAGCTTGCCTAAAGTTACAAATAGAAATTTTTCTTAAAAAAATCATTTCCAAACTTATTTTTATTTACGGCAGTTCAAAAATGACAAATCTTTTAAATAAAAGATTTCCTATTATTTTTTTTTAATTTTGAAGTGCAACTAGGGCTGCTGGACGAGACACCTCCAATGGAGGTGCTGGCTCAAGTAATCTTCCTTAGAAAATTTTCCTAATTTCTCTTTTTTCTTTTCTTTTTTTTTTTCTTAGCTACTACTGGTATTTTTTGCCATTTACTGCTGAAATTTATTTTAAAACCCAGCAATTCTCTGATTAGTATGATGGAATTTCTTCCTGAGATATAAAATTTATGGTTTTTACATGCTGGGTAATATCCTGACCTTGTTTCTTTTTGTTTTGACACAGGTTTTCTTAAATAAATTCAGGCAGATTCTTCCTATAGAAAATGATTAATAATGTTGTGCATAATAGTTCAAATGTTTTTTTATTTCATTTATATATTTTTCCTAAAAAAAATCCCATTGAGGTACAAGCAATTCTCTATATGCTTAGGAGATAATTTGATGTACTAGAAATAAAATCTTGCCAGAAACTAGTTACGTCACATACCTTGCTCACTGAAAGCCAAACTATTTTTTTGTTTGTTGAAACCAAAGCTAATTCCCTATTCTCTCTTTCTTCTCTTCCATCTAACATTCCTTCTGATATTTTTTTGTCCTTTTTTATGGACTCTATTTCACTCTTTTCTAAGTTCTAGATGTCTTTTTTCTTCATGAAATAATGCCAAGTATAATGTTCATGAAATTTCCAAACTATGTTTCAGCCACGCACATGGTAGCCTGCTAGATGTAAATGGGAAAAGGCCAATGGTGGCGGCAAGTCTAAGATTTAATTAAAAAAAGTCAAATTCATTTCCTTAGTGAAAAGACTCTTCCATTATTTTATTTCTTGCCCATGGAATAAGTTGTTGTGGGCTACACATGTCCAGGCTAAATATAATTAAATTATTCTTAATTAAATTCCATAAATTCCAATTTTAAGACAGTAAAAACCATTTATTTATTTATATTATTTTTACCTAAACAACCTTAATATTTAGCTGCATTATGAGTTTACAATTAAAATAATAATTAAAGAGAATATTTTCTTTATATTACACATGTATATAATATATGTTTATATATTATATATATTTATATATCGTATACACATATACAATGTGTGTAGTTGGGCTATGATGCATGTATGCACATATTAATGTTTATATATTTGTTCATATAACATGCATGTGTGTATGCATCATTTATTGAAATTCATACCTCTACACACATATATTTGTATATCTATATTATATATATATATATAGTTATTAATCTTTTCCAACTTGGTATAACTCTTCATGAGGTTATTAAGAAAAAAGAATCAGAGTAACTACTACCCCCATCCCAATGCAATTATGAAAATGATTTAATGTGTGTGAAGATGTCATGTTGGAGACCTAGAGAGGAACTAGGTTCCTCTCTTCTATGATACTCTCTCGTCGGTAGGGATGAGTGGTGGTCCTATTACACTCAACACTAGGCAATGATTAGTTATAACATATTAGCATCATGTAAGAATTTAAAATTCTAAATATGCTATTCTATCATGCAAAAAAAAATCATCTACTCTACAATAAAATAAACATAAAAACCATCCTGATAATTGTTCATTATATGCTTCTAATCAGATACATCATGTATGCCAATATGGATTAGGTTAACATCATTGTCCTATATCATATAATCATATATACAAGTCTAAAATCATCATTACAGAGTAGTATAACAACAAAATGGTACATGCAAGTCTGTTATCATCAATATAGTGCTATGTAACAAAAATGGGCTATGACATCCCTTCCCCCTGGGAGTTGTCATCGTCTTGATGATATCCATGGTGCAAAATACAAAACTAGAAAAGATATGGAAAGACTCGTTGCATTTCTGTAGTATCTTCCCATGTAGCACTATCTACAGAAAACTGGTCCCACTGCACTTTGCATTGAGCTACCTCTCTGTTGTGCAATTTAATCTTGCGCTGCTCTAGGATTTGTAGGGGTTCTACCTATACCACCCCTGGTGTTAGTGTAGATTTTTATTTCCTATTTAGGTTATTTATTTTTCCCTATATTCCTAGGTTTTTCCTACACTTCTATTAATCTCGCTTAGGTTAATAAAGCATGTCTTATTAGGTGAGTGTTTGCAAGGTGTCACCTTCCTACATGTGAGCATCCATTAGCTATCTTGGGAAGATACTTTGCTATCTTGAGTCCGATAGATGGTTGCTTCTGATTGGTCAGTGTTGCCACCTCCTCCCTATTCCTGGTTTATATAAGCATGCTACCTTGCTTGTATTTTGTATCTTTTTCTTTTGCATCCTCTTAATGCTATTTTACTTCTAGTATTTACATTACTCTCTTCAAGACTAACTCTGTGTTGCTATTTTGATTTCGTATCATTTGCATTCATAGTTTAAATATCTATTCGTTTGCACTAGCTTTCTAGGTTAATAATCTTTTCAGATTCTAACATGGTATCAGAGCTATTCTATGTGCAAGAATAGATTTTAGTTTCCATATTTGAGAGATTCAGGGGGGCTAATAAAGTTTATTGTAGTTTTTCAAAAAACCCACTATGCTTTTCTCTTACATCCTCGGATGATCTGGAGAATTAGAAAAGTTTGACGGAAACATTTTAATCTCTGGGGTTTGCACGTGTGTTTTATGAAATCTAGGTGATTGTAGCATTTCTAGTTATATTGGTAGCATTTTCAAATGTTCCAACGCATCCAGGAGGCTTGAGAAAGTCAGATTTGGCTTTTGTTTCACCAAAATCAGAGATCATCAGACACAGTTGTGGAATCAGGGTTTCAAGCTCAAATCTGACAACCAACTTGCATATTTGGTGTTTTTAATCAATATTGTAGGTTCTAGTATGCCTTTTCTTATCTTAGGTAACTGATTCAGCCTTTGCATGTCATTTTTTAGTTGTTGGGGTCATTTTTTGTTGCTAAAGGCGTTCTTTTTACATTGGATCAACATCTTATGTACATCAGCAAGAAAAACACCTTCTGGGTTTTGTTTGTAACACAGAAAACCCATCTGGGTATGTTTTTATTTTTGCATGTAGTTTATATATTTTGTAGAAACGCACTCAGAAATCTACAATAGGACCCCTATCCATTACCAGTTGTGGTTTTGAAGGTAGTTTTCAAATGCTCCATTCTTGCTCATACGGACTCTGTTTCCCACGATTATTTTTTTATTTTGGCTTTTTTTTTGTGCTCTATGCACTAGTGCAAATGTTTTTTTATTTTGATGCAGAGATTTTTCAGAAATTACAGATTCTTAGTTGTGACACTGCACAGTTCTCATTTTGGGAACTTCAGAGGATCATAACTTTCACATGCGACCTCATATCAAGGCGATTCTTTTTTTGAAAGTGCATGATTTTTTTAGTAGATCATAGTGGTGCTATTTATTTCTTTAGGTATTGTGCCAAAATTGTATTTTCAGCATATGGTCTTCATGAGGGTTTTGTAATGCATTGAAATCAAGACCACTTAGTATTTATTGTTAGTGGCATTTGTAAACACACTAATATAAAGTGCCAAATCATATTTTCTTGGGGGGTTCTTTGATTGAGTGAGAAAAGGGGGGGTTGTCTTGGTTGTGTTCTCTTCTTTTTGGCATTTCTTCTCTGCATTTCTTCATCATGGATCAAACAAATGTGCCCATCCTAACTCCATACAATTACTTTGAGTGGAAATCATGCATGACAATTCACTTAAGGAAAGCTGGATTACATAGGATAACTATGGGACTTGAAACTGAACCTGCTAAAGATGAAGATAAGCCTAAGTGGTTTAACAAATGTGATGAGGCATATGGAACATTGTGTTTATCTATTTCTCCTGATTTGCTCTTTCATATTAAGCCTTTAAATTCACCAAATGAAATCTGGACAAAGCTAGAAACACTATTTGGCACACAAGATTCAATGATGGGTCATATGTTGGAAAATGAACTAATTAGTTTAAGTCCAGACAATTTCAACACAATCTAGGATTTCTTCACTAAATTGAAATCACTAAGGCTACAGTTAAACCAATGTGGAATTGAAAAGAAAGATGAACATTTGATTCTTAGTATTCTCTCTAAGCTAAGTTTAGAATATTCTATGTTTGTTTCTACCTTCTATGCTACTAAGGGCGCACTTGGTACTCAATTCACCATGCCATCTTTAGATGATTTTGCTATCAATCTCACTCGAGAATAGGACAAGCTAATCCAGATGGGCACTCTTAAGTCCTCTAAGTCACATGCCTTGGCTGCCAACCAAGGTACAAAAGAATAAAAAGGACAAACTAGTAACAACAATAGTAAGGATAAGAAACAGAAGAATAGCAAGGAGAAGAAGGATTAGATATCGATTGCTTCAAAAGCAACTAATGAGACCCAATCTTCCAAGGGCGACAAGCCCTAAGAAAGAGAAGGTCCAATGTGCCTATTGTAAAAGACCTGGTCATGATGGACATAGATGTATGAAGAAACAAATTGATCACTTGACACACATTCTTGAGAAGAATAATATCAGTGTTCCTGAGTCTATCAAATAGAGTTCTAATGAGGGGTCTAACAAGGTAAAAGAAAATAGCAAGGGGAAAGGAAAGGGCAAGGCCCTTGTAGCAGTTGCTTCTTCACCATCCACTTGGGTTCTTGATTCAGGTGCTTTGTACCACATGGCTTCATCTAAAGAAGAACTTGCATCTTTGGAGCCATGTACTATGCCTTCTATTTTGATGGGTGATGACACTCCTGTTGAGGTGTGTGGGAGAGGGTCTGTTGATGTGGGGGATTGCACATTCCATGATGTTCTTTGTGTGCCCTCATTATCAACTAATCTCCTATCGGTATACTAGATCACTCATACAGGTTTAGGCAAGCGGGTTGAGTTCACTCCTGATTTAGTGGAGATTCGTGAGTTGCACAATGGTTCTACAGTTGCATTTGAGAGAGCAGATCATCAGTCACGACTCTATCTATTTTCTCACTTTGTTCCTGATCCTCCTTTGACTATTTTGCTCACTCATTCTAATGATATGAGTAGGTTATGGCCTGAGCAGTTTGGCCATCTTAACTTCCACTACTTGCAGCAGCTCAACCAACAACGCATGGTCATAGGGTTGCCTTCAGTTCAGTTTTTCAGGTGGTGTTTGCCAAGGTTGCATTCTTGGTAAGCATCCTAAGGAAAAGTTTGGTAAAGGTAAGGCATGGAGAGCTTCATAGATACTGGAGTTAGTTCACAGTGATTTGGCTGGTCCATTTTAGCAGGGCTAGATATGTCCTCACATTCATTGATGACTTTTCTTGATATACTTGGGTGTACTTTCTTAAACACAAGTCAGAGGTATTTGATCATTTTCAGGACTTCAAAACTTTTGTAGAGAAGCAATCTGGGAAAGCCATCAAAGTTTTGCGCACTAACAATGGTGGTGAGTATGTCAACCATCAGTTTGAGAGGTTTTACACTTCAGAGGGGATTGATTTACAGCATTCAGTTCCATACAATCCTCAGTAGAATGGTGTTGCAGAACAGAATAATAGGTCCTTGAAGGAAATGGTGAACTGCATGATTCACTCCAGATCTCTTGCACCACAATATTAGGTAAAGGCCATTAACTGTGCTTGTTATATCCAAAACCGTGTTCCTCACCGAGCCTTGAAAGGAGTCACTCCTTTTGAAGATTGGAGTGGTTGGAAACCATCAGTTAAGCACTTTCAAGTTTTTGGTTCTCCTGCATGGGCCCACATTTCTATAGAGAAATGCAAGGCCTTAGATCCATAGAGAAGACCTTACATATTTGTAGGTTATCTTGATGGTGTGAAGGGTTATTGGTTGCTCCACCTTACTACACATGAGTTGTTCATTAAGAGGAGTGTTCAGTTTGAGGAGGGCTCTTTGAGCTCATTTTCTATCACTTCTCCAACTCCTACCTTGACATTGGAGTCACTTGGGATACATGACAGACCTTCTAATGAGTCAGATTCACCTGAGCAGTCTTCTACCTCCACTTCTAATGCAGAGAGTGATTCAGAGGACTTACCTCCTTCCTCTCCTAGTCATCATTCAGAGGTTGATGGTTCTCCTCCAGATTCTCCATCTTCTGGTTCACTTTGGGCTAGACAGACCTTGTATTTTGCAGGTGATTGGGTTTGGGATCCATCAGACACCAAGCGGACTTGTTCACAGTTCTAGGATGCTCCACATGTCTTCATTGCTACTGCCATAGATCCACAGTCTTTTCATGAGGCTTCTGGTATTCCTAAGTGGGATATAACTATGTAGGAGGAGTATAGTTCGTTGATGAGGAACCACACTTGGGATCTTATCCCTCTTCCTAAGGGAAGAAAAAATGTTTGATGTAAGTGGATCTATCGAACAAAATTTGTAGTAGATGGGTTGGTTGACAAGCATAAGGCTCACTTGCTTGCCAAAGGATTCTCCTAGGTTCCTAGGATTGACTACTCTGAGACTTTTGTACCAATTGCCTGAACGAATTACATCCGACTTGTTCTTTCCATTGCTGCAACCAATCATTGGGAAGTACACCAGATGGATGTGAAGAGTGCTTTTCTTCATGGTGACCTTTAGGAGGAGATCTACGTGGAGCAGCCACAAGGGTTCATTCAGGATTCTTCACTTGTGTGCCATCTTCAGAAGTCTCTCAATGGCCTCAAATAGGCTCCTCAAGCCTGGTATGCCAAGATGGACTCCTTCCTTCTGTCAGTTGGGTTAACTTGATGCCATTCTGATCCCAATGTCTACATTCTACAGCAAGATGATTCACTCCTTTTTTGGGTTTTGTATGTTGATGACTTGCTGATCATAGGGAGTTCTTCATCCCCCATTGGGGTTGTTAAAACTGCCCTTCATGATAGGTTTTTGATGACTGACTTGGGCTTATTGCATTACTTTCTCAAGATTGAGATCTTTCAATCTTCTTCTGGGATCACCATCACATAGTCCAAGTATGCTCTAGATTTGCTCTAGAGGTTACATATGGATGACTGTCAACCTACACTGACTCCCTTCCTTTCTAGAGTCAAACTTGAGGCTCAGTTTTCTTCTCCACTTGTTAATGGCACTTTGTACTGACAGCTTGTTGGGAGTCTCATTTATCTAACTCATATGAGACCTGATATTTCATATGCTGTAGGCATGGTCTCTTGATTCATGTAGGAGCCTCATGAGCTACACTAGAAAGTAGCCAAGTGGATCCTTCACTACATTCAGGGTACTCATAGTTTTGGGATTCACTACGCAGTGGGCATTGAGCTTGACTTGGTGGGCTACACAAATTCAGATTGGGCGGGCGATTCTCAGGATCACAAGTCTACTTTAGGTTATAGCTTCTCACTTGGTTCAGGTCTTGTTTGTTGGTCGAGCAAGAAGCAGTCTGCTATTGCTCTATCTTCTGCTAAGGCCAAGTATCGGGGGGCCATGAATGCTGCCATTGAGGCCATTTAGCTTCAAAATCTTCTCAGTAAGTTTGGTATCTAGATCAGACTCCCATCAATCATATTTTGTGACAACTAGAGTGCCATTCAGATCTCACAAAATTTGGTCCATCATCAGCATACCAAACACATAGAGGTCCACATGCACTACATCTGGGAGCTCATTAATGGCCACGTCATCTAACTTCGCTACTATCTGATTTTTGAGTAGGTTGCTGATATCTTCACCAAACCCTTCACTAAGGGCAAGTTCCTTCATTTGCAAGATTTGCTGGGGGTGCAGGATGCTTCATCTTCTAGAAGCTTCTTCCTCTCACTAGAAGTCCTGACTCTCTCTACTTTTGGGGGGGTCTCTTCTCTCTCTATTTTGGGGGAGATTTTTCTCTCTCTTTGGGGGGGAATTTTATGTACATGGGTACCTCATCAAGCTTGATTTGTTAGGACCCATTTCTACATCCACCTAAGCTTTGCTTATGGGGTGGTGTTAGTGTAGGTTTTTATTTCCTAGTTGGGTTATTTATTTTTCCCTATATTCCTTAGTTTTTCCTACACTTCTATTAATCTCGTTTAGGTTAATAAAGCATGTCTTATTATGTGAGTGGTTGCGAGGTGTCACCTTCCTACATGTGAGCATCCATTAGCTATCTTGGGAAGATACTTTTCTATCTTTAGTTTGATAGATGGTTGCTCCTGATTGGTCAGTGTTGCCACCTCCTCCCTCTCCTTGGTCTATATAAGCATATTACCTTGCTTGTATTTTGTATCTTTTTCTTTTGCATCCTCTTAATGCTATTTTGCTTCTAGAATTTGCATTACTCTCTTGGAGACTAACTCTATGTTGCTATTTTGATTTCGTATCATTTGCATTCATAGTTTAAATATCTATTCATTTGCACTAGTTTTCTAGGTTAATAATCTTTTCAAATTCTAACACCCAGATCCTAAACCTGCAAAGCCCGCCAATCCAAAATGTGACTGGTGTTAGGGTGATAAGGTTTTAACAAAGAAACATGAAAGACATCATGCAACTAAGAGAGAGAGAGCTGGTGGTAGGGCCAATCTATAGGCCACATGATTTATCACTTCTAGAACATCAAAAGGTCCTACATATCTGGGGGCCAACTTTGTTGATTTTCCAAAGGATATGGAACTTTTGTGTGCTTTAACCCTAAGAAATACTTTGTCTCTGACTATGAATTGACAAAAACTCCAATTTTTATTAGCATAGCTCTTCTATCTATTAGAGGCTTCCTTCAATCGCTCTCTTATTAGTTTCATTTGCTATTCCATTTCTTTGAGCAGTTTAGGACTAATTATTACCCGATCCTCTACTTTGTCCCAACTGACTGGGGTTCAACATTTCCTACCATAAAGGGCTTCAAAAGGGGCCATACTTAGAGAGGATTGATGAGAATTGTTATAGGCAAATTCAATCGATGGAAGATATTCTTCCCATTTGCTTTGTTAATCCATACAATACATTCGAAGCAAATCTTCAACTATTTGATTACCTCATTCAATTTGCCTGTCTATTTGTGGACAGTATGCAGAACTGAAATTTAGTTGGGTGCCTAAAGTAGCATGCAAGGTTTTCCAAAACCTTGATGTCATTCTTACATCTCTATCAAAGATAATAGTTTCTAGTACTCCATGAAGTCTGAAAATATCTTGCACAAATCTTTTGGCTAAAGTCAATGATCCGTCTAACAAATTTCCAAGTATAAAATGGACTACCTTTGTTAGCTTATCAATCACCACAAGGATGACATCATGTTTGGATTTAGACATGGGTAACCCTTGAATGAAATCCATGCTAATCACCTGCCATTTTTTTTCTGGTATATCATGTGGGTATAGATATCCTGCTAGATGGATATGTTCAGCCTTGACCCACTTACATTCCAAACATCTGGCCACGTACTCTGTTACATCCCTTTTCATACCAGGCCAATAATATAGAGGTTTTAGATCAACTACAAGTTTAGTTATGCTAGGATGTCTGGAATAAGGGGCATTATGAGCTTCTTCAAGTACTTTCATTCTTAACTCACAAAGATTTGGTATATACATTCTACCATTAAATCGAAGTAACCCATCCTGTTCTAGCTTGTACCCCTCAAACTGTTGGTTGGAAGCATCCTTTCATAAATATGATTTAACCTTTGCTTAAAATTCATCATTCTACAGTTGTTCTAGAATGTGCTCTTTGAAAGTAGAGCAGAAAACTGTAATTGGCATCAACTACCCTTTTTTCTTTTCCCTCAATATTATGAATATCAAAGTCATATTCACTAAGAAATTCAAGCCATCTTCTCTATCATACATTTAGGTTAGGTTGGGTGAAGATGTATTTGAGCCCTAAATGATCATATTTTAATTCAAATGGTTTACCGATCAAATAGTGCCTCCACATTTGTAAGGCATGCACTATTGCAGCCAATTCTAGGTCATGAGGAGCATAGTTAACCTCATAAGTCTTTAGTTTTTGGGACTCATAAGCTACAACTTCACCATTTTGCATGAGGATCCCTCCCAAACCATCTCCTGATGCATCTTTTATAACTGAAAATCTTCCATTTAGATCAGGTACAATGAGAATAGGAGCGGTTATGAGTTTATATTTCAAAATTTGGAAAGCTTGCTCACATTTTTTTGTCCATTCAAATTTCTTTTCCTTTCTCTAAAGGGTAGTAATAGGGTTCACTATTCTTGAAAATCCTTCAACAAATCTCCTATAATATCCTGCTAGACCCATAAAACTACGGACCTCCTGACTGTTTGTGGGGATCGGCCATTCTAGGATAGCTTTGATTTTTGTGGGGTCAACAGATATTCCTTTTTCTGAAATAATATGTCCCAAGTATTGTACTTCCTTCTGGTAAAAAGAGCATTTAGATAGTTTTCCAAAAAGATGATGCTTCCTTAGATGCTGAAGGACTAATCTCAAATGTTGATCATGTTCCTCTTCACTCTTGGAGTAGATAAGAATGTTGTCTATGAAAACTATGACAAAATCATCTAGATAGTCTCTGAACACACTATTCATCAGGTGCATTAGTAAGGCCAAAAGGAAGGACTGTGAACTCATAATGTCCATAACAAGTCCTAAAGGATATTTTATGTATATCTTCCTCCTTGATCCTTAGCTAATGATATCCTGAACTTAGATCAATTTTTGAGAAAATGATGGCACCTCTCATCTGATCAAATATTTCACTAATCCTTGGCAATGGGTACCTATTTTTAATAGTCACCTTGTTGACCATTACATAATCAATACACATTCAGAGAGTTCCATCCTTTTTCTTAACAAAAAGTACAGGTGCTCCCTGAGGTGACACACTTAGTCAAATCAAACCTTTATCCAGCAATTCCTGTATCTGAACCTTCATCTCATATAATTCTCAAGTGGTCATCTTGTAGGGGGCATTGGATTGAGGTTCAGTTCCAAGTAGAAGGTCAATAGAGAAGTCAAACTCTCTCTTTGGTGGAAGACCAGGTAATTCTTTCGGAAAGACATCTCAGAATTCCTGAAGTACTGGAAACTCATCAAGAGAAGGTTCTTTCTCCTTTTCTAATTTGGCTATATGAATAGCATATAAGGTACATCCTTTATTTTGATCCCTTTTAACTTGCATGGCCGAAATTTGTCTAAGGCTTATGCCCCTTTGTATACCACACAATTGGGTTGGGTTCCCATAGTCATCTCTACATGCTATACTTTTCTCAAAACAATTTACAATGGCTTTATGTTGTGTTAACCAATTTATACCCATGATCACATCATATGATACCAGTGGAGACACATAGAGATTAACTTGGGTTACAAGATTTTGTAATATTAACTCGTTGCAGGCTAGGCATTGGTCTACCTTCCTCTCATCTCGGTTACCATACATCACTATCCATAATTTGGCCATATAGCTAGCCTTCCCAAGTAATTTTTCTACTACTCTAGGGTCATAAAACATTCTGTAGCACCTGTGTTTATAAGCACATTAACTGAAATGCCATAAATCATACTGGTCAGTGTAGTTAGGGTAAAATTGCAAATAGGATAAATGAAGAATCAACAATGATAAAACCCTAGCAATGCACAATGAAGCACAAGACAACATGAAAATCAAAATAACAAATGTAAATGCAAATCGATCTCTACACTATGCTTGATTTATCTCCATTGCTCTTCTCCACCTCGCATAAGCATGCAAGATTTTGAAGGATTATTGTTGGAAGAATATTGGGTGCTCACTTCTGCAGCATAACATTAAGATGAAGATGATATGAGAATGATAGCTGAAGGATGCAAAGGCTCTAATGATATTTCAATAGCATATGGATACTTGAGGATCAATGCATGCTTTAGATAATTTGGCAGAATAATGTTACTTGAAGCTCAATGCATGCTAATGGCTTGTGAGGGGTTTGATTTATAGAAAAGGCTTGGTTCAAATGGCTGGTTGAGATTAAAAAGCTAAATGATTGATGTGGACGGCTATGATTGATTCGGTTATCCCACTCTTCAAGGGAGTTGTAGTCATTTGACAAGTGTCAAGGAGAATAGGACTCATGTGTGCTTGTGTACATAAAAAGTACTACATATGAAAGATATTAAATAAAAGGCTGTAGTACCACTTATCTTTTTAAATGAAAGAGGCACACATGTCGGCTAAATGATAAGATAAATTAATTAAATAAATAAAATTTATTTAATTAATTGGAAAGTCGGCTTATGATGAGAACTTAATTCAAATAAAATATTTGAATTAGTTAGGATATGAGTTGGATATTAATTAATTAAATAAAATTTATTTAATTAATTAGATAGTGGGGAACTTAATTCAAATAAAATATTTGAATTAGTTGGGATATGAGTTGGATATTAATTAAATAAATAAAATTTATTTATTTAATTGGAAAGTGGGATTATGAATGTGAAATTAATTAAATAAATAAAATTTATTTAATTAATTGGCTAAGTAGGATAAGGATGGGATTAAGATGGGATTTTAATTAAATAAATAAAATTTATTTAATTAATTAGCTAATGGATAAATGGGATTAAGAGTGGGATTTAGGACAAAATGCTACATGATGTCTAAGATAATGTATTTGACAAGGTGTTGCTAGACATGAACAAAGTTGGGACAATTTTGGGTGTCTACAGTCAATTCTATTGGAGTACCTTGGAATTCAGCTTGTCTATTATGTACTGCTGCATGTATAAAAAAGGTTGTTGTTGCCGATTCCCTTATCTTCTCTCAACTATCCTCTATGGGCATTTATTAGCAAAATGTTCACCCCCACAATTGAAACATCCACCTCTTGGTCCCTCCTTGGGTTTTTGATACTACCCTTTGTCATTATTGTCATTTACCCCTTCATTGAAGATCCTTGGCTTGACGTAAGGTTTATTTTGCTCACCCCCTTTTACAAATCAATTCTTGTTCTTCTTATCCCCAGAAGGGTTATTTTTCTGGTTCTTTTGTTTGGAAGAATTTGTAGGAGCCTGATTTAGATAGTTCTTTCCTTTCTCTTTATTTTCCCTTTTATAATCTGCAATGCTTTGGAGCTTTTGCTCTTGCTTGATGGCCTTTTCAAAAGCTTCATCCATGGTCTAAGGGCCATGAAGATCCACTTCTAAACCTATTTGTGGTTTTAATCCCAAAATAAACTTCCTTACACGGAAGCGCTCATCCTGTTGATAGAAGGGAACATATTTGAGAAGTTGAACAAACTTCTCCCAATATTGTGTTACTGAAAGTTCTCCTTGCCTTAAGCTTTGAAATTCATTCATTTTCTTGTCAAAGTAATGTTGTGGAAGCCATCACTTCCAGAACAAGGATAGGAATTTATCCCATGTAATGTTTTTAGTTGAAAGTTGTTTTTCTATTTTTGCATTATCACACCAGGTGGCTGCTTCTCCTTTTAATTGAAAGGATGCCCAAACTACTTTGGTTTCCTCTGAGAGATTACATAGTTCAAAATATCTTTCCATTTCCACAATCCAAGCTTCATCACCATCCCCTACATTTTTTCCATCAAAATTGGGGGATGAAATCTTCTTTAAATCTTTGGCCAATTCATTTTCAATTTTGGCCCTTTTGCTTCCTGGTGTGGATTCACTTTCATGGTGTTTCCGTTCAGATGGATTTTCTTTGTTTATTAAAGTTTCCTATTGATCTTCCTAATTTGTCATGGACCTGGTGGCCCTAACCTCATGTTCTAGGGCATTCATTCTAGCCCTAGTATCTATCAATATGGCTAGAATTTGATCAAGTTTATCCTCTAGATTTCTTTCATTTCTGATTTCATTTTGATTTGCACCGTAGAAAGGTTCCATTATTGGTAGTTCCTAAAAATTATAAGTTGCATTAGAAACAAGTAGACTCATTAGGCTCCAGTGTTTAACCCAGATCTCTGATACCACATGTAACAACATCCTTATTTAAGCATATAAACCCTAAAAGAAAACTGACTTCAATCAAGGTTTTTAGGAATTAGGGCAGAAATTTTGAAGCCTAACAAGCTTTACACATTAAATCCATTCCATCATCATTAAGAAAGTAAACAAGATCATTATAACTGTAGCACTCATAATACAAATCTCATAAGCATGTAATGAAATGAGACATTGTAAGAAGCTTACTTTAAGCAATAAAATTTTAGAATGAAGAAACACACTTCACTAAAATTTCATGAAATGCAATGAAATCATAATGTTTCTACAACATTATTGCAATTCAACTTGAATAATTCATCATTTAATTTAACATGTACAAAGCATATTAAGATTTAAGGACATATCTTAGTTTTGTACAGAGTTTAGGAGTAAGTGGCATCTCGATGATTCCTCGCCTCTAGCTCCTCCCTTCGTACACTTGAAGACAAAAGAGCATCATAGAAGCGACATCCACCCTACCATGAAGCCAAGCTTCCCCGTGCTACCCCACACAGGTAGCCTGACCCATCTCAAGGAGACTAGTTCCTCTAGGTTGCCATACATGACAGTGAATTTAACCATGCATATCTACCCATTTCCCTATGCAAACATATAGAAAGCAACTATAAATTCAAATGGTGTTCACAATTTCAATTCATTGAAAAACTTGTTTCCCTTGAAATCCACCATGTGTCAGTCATGTATGATGGCTTGATTGGCATATACATTTTCTTACATGGTTTATGGTTTCAATTTCAATTTATATTTCAATAACTTTCCATTATTTTCATGGTTTCAACATTATCAAGGGTATTACGTTATCCAGAGTATTATGTCTCTATATAATATCTTAGAAAATTAAATTTGTTCATATACCCATCTATTTAAACCATAGCTTAATGATTTAGAATTTAATTTGTTTATTAAACTAATTCTACATAAGAAAATAGTTTTAATTTGTAATTAATTTCAATTGGATATTAAATTAAATTTGTTTTAGAATTTAATTTGTTTATTAAACTTATTCTACATAAGAAAATAGTTTTAGTTTGTAATTAATTTCAAGCCACTATTGTATATTAAATTAAATTTGTTTATCAAGCAAAATCAATTTTATGGATTCTTTCCATATACTATGAATTGGAAGTTTTACTATGCAATGAAAAATTTACCCAAAAACAAAATAGCTTATTTAACTTAAGTTCGCCTAAAGTTGCAGATAGAAATTTTTCTAAAAAAATCATTTCCAAACTTATTTTTATTTATGGCAGATAAAAGTTCAAAAATGACAAATCTTTTAAATAAAAGATTTCCTATTATTTTTTTTATTTTGAAGTGCAGCTAGGGCTGCTGGAGAAGATGCCTCCAATGGAGGTGTTGGCTCAAGTAATCTTCCTGAGAAAATTTTCCTAATTCTCTTTTTTCTTTTCTTTTTTCTTTTTCACAACTACTACTGGTATTTCTTCCATTTACTGCTGAAATTATTTTAAAACCCATCTATTCTCTGATTAGTATGATGGAATTTCTTCCTAAGATATAAAATTTATGGTTTTTACATGCTGGGTAATATCTTGACCTTGTTTCTTTATGTTTCGACATAGGTTTTCTTAAATAAATTCAAGTAGATTCTTCCTACAAAAAATGATTAATAATGTTGTGCAGAATAGTTCAAATGTTTTTTTTTATTTCATTTATATATTTTTCCTAAAAAAAATCTCATTGAGGTATAAGCAATTCTCTATATGCTCAGGAGATAATTTGATGTACCAGAAATAAAATCTAGCCAAACCAGTTATATCACATACCTTGCTCGCTGAAAGCCAAACTATTTTTCTATTTGCTGAAACCAAAGCTAATTCCCTATTCTCTCTTTCTTCTCTTCCATCTGACATTCCTTCCAATATTTTTTTCTCCTTTTTATGGACTCTATTTCACTCTTTTATAAGTTCCAGATGTCTTTTGATTTTCATGAAATAATGCCAAGTATAATGTTCATGATATTTCCAAACTATGTTTCAGCCATGCACATGGTAGCCTGCTAGATGTAAATGGGAAAAGGCCAATGGTGGTGGCAAGTCTAAGATTTAATTAAAAAAAAGTTAAATTCATTTCCTTAGTGAAAAGACTCTTCCATTATTTTATTTCTTGCCGATGGAATAAGTTGTTGTGGGCTACACATGTCCAGGCTAAATATAATTAAATTATTCTTAATTAAATTCCATAAATTCCAATTTTAAGACAGTAAAAACCATTTATTTATTTATATTATTTTTACCTAAACAACCTTAATATTTAGCTGCATTATGAGTTTACAATTAAAATAATAATTAAAGAGAATATTTGCTTTATATTACACATGTATATAATATATGTTTATATATTATATATATTTATATATCGTATACACATATATAATGCGTGCAATTGGGCTATGATGCATGTATGCACATATTCATGTTTATATATTTGTTCATGTAACATGCGTGTGTGTATGCATCATTTATTGAAATTCATACCTCTACACACACACACATATATAGTTATTAATCTTTTCCAACTTGGTATAACTCTTCATGAGGTTATTAAGAAAAAAAGAATTAGAGTAACTACTACCCCCATCCCAATGCAATTATGAAAATGATTTAATGTGTGTGTGTGAAGATGTCATGTTGGCAACCTAGAGAGGAACTAGGTTCCTCTCTTCTATGATACTCTCCCATTGGTAGGGATGAGTGGTGGTCCTGTTGCACTCAACACTAGGCAATAATTAGTTATAACATATTAGCATCATGTAAGAATTTAAAATTCTAAATATCCTATTATATCATGCAAAAAAATCATCTACTCTACAATAGAATAAACATAACAACCATTATGTTCATTATATGCTTCTAATCAGATACATCATGTATGTCAATATGGATTAGGTTAACATCATTGTCCTATATCATATAATCATATATACAAGTCTGAAATCATCATTACAGAGTAGTATAACAACAAAATGGTACATGCAAGTCTGTTATCATCAATATAGTGCTATGTAACAAAAATGCGCTATGACACTTACTATATACACTTAATTCTCCTAGTCCCCTTGCGATGTTAATCCATTTTTCACTGATTTTCTTCTCCCCCTTTGATGTATCAATGGCAAAGGGTGTGATCTGAAGCCCAAAAATGGGTCAAGACTTAAAAAAAATTATGTACTATGCTGCATATTTACAAGTATACATTTTCCACTTCAATTTATGGATGAAGGTAGAATATCATTATAGATAGTCTTTATCAAAGCTATCTCTCCATTCCATCTATTCCTTGCACTTTCCAAAATTTGTATGTGGCCATTTATTGAAAAGACTAGCTTTTCTACCTTCTGTACATCTGATGTTGTATCAATTAATGCTTGTGATTTCAGGGCGTCATCTACTAGATTGGTCATGGAATCAATTTTTGGACTTATCAGTCCCCTGAGCTAGCACAACCTGTCTCTAATTTCTTTCCTTTTCTTCATCAGAGTGCCCAAATCACTATGAATATTTACAACTTGTGTTTCCATGGCATTTATTGACTCAACTACCAGATTATATGTCTCAGAGATATTGAGCAATTTGAGTTCCAAGTCTCTAATTTTATCTTCTAAATCCTTTGTAGCTTTTGGCCAAGATAAACAAAAATTGTATATTTCACTGGCCTCTTCAATGACACTTTGTATGCTTTTTATTCCATTTCCTAACAGAGTTTTATCTTGAGATATCATAGCCTTCAACTTAACCATTCTCTTTTCATCAAACTCATTTTTTAACTTTTACTTCTGTAGATTTTTCAAAGGACTCAAAATGTGTACTTATAGAGTTCAAAAGGCCCTTGAATTGATTAGCGGAGGATAATGAGGTGTCCTTTTGAAATGTTGGCATCATCTTCTCTAGAATGTTGGTGGCATCACTGATCAATTTATTATCTTGGACATGTGATTTCAGCATCTCGTCTTGTGCCTTGGCCTAAATAATACACACTAATTTGAATTTTTGCACAGGTGACAATGAGTCCAAGTTAATTAGTCCTTGAGTAAATTCTGATTCATTTGGATCTTGTTGTTTCCCAAAAACAACTAAGACATCTACAGTGTCTCTTGCAGAGGCTTCTCCTTTCTGGCTTTGTTCTAGATTATCTAGATTCATGTCTCTATTAGTATCCTCCTTCTATTTCAGTGGAGAGGTTTCCTTGAAGTGTTCCTCTTTTGTTTTCTCCTTGTCATTTTATTTTTCAGAGAAGGTGTTTTTCGAGTTTCCACTATAGGTGCTTCCATTTCCTTGGGCTCATGGTCATCTTTTCTTTCTTCTTGTTTAGGATTCATTTCTGGAATAGATACATCATTTCTTCCATCTGTTACTTCATTATCATAGATGGTAGGGATATTGTAATTCTTTAGTATATCCAAAATGATCTCCTCTGTTTCCCTGACCACTTTATCAATTTCTCCTAGCATCAGTGCATTCATTCTTTTATTTCATCTGAACTCATTGTTAAGTGCTTTGGAGATTTTGGCCTTTTCTTTTGGAGTAATATCCAGACATAATTTTATCAATGTATGTTCTCTGAGTTCCATGTCCTTGGCCATAGTAGCTTCCTTTCTGACTGATAAAATACTACCCAAGGTATCTGGGAGATCACCAATGATCTCAATGAGAGCTCTATTGTATATATTTAGATGATTTATGGTATCTTCTTCCAAAATCCTTTTATTAGCATCATTGTAGTCATTATAAAATTCAACCATAGATTTCCATCAACAGTGACATATTTTAATACATCTTCAAGTGTTAATGTGGCTTGAAGCTTGTCTACCTTCTGTCTTTTGTTTGATTTGCCCTTTATAGAGGACTTCTCCTTTCTATATCTAGAGACTTTAGTGGTCTCAAGTTTCATTTTCTTGACATCTCCATTAGACTCAATCTTTTCTTCATCCTTTTCACTTACACTTACATACATTCTTCTGCTTTTTGTTTTCTATCTTTTTTCTCCTTCGTTAGTTTGCTTCTTTACAGATTCCTTTATGCTAGTGGATGTATGACAAGAGGAGGAGGCAGCGATTCTAGTAGACCTCTTTTCTGCTTGAGGTTTTTCTTCTTTTTCTTTAGGTTTTGTTGTGATGCTCACAACATGCCCCATTTTACTCCTTAGCAAAATGAGGACCCCTGCTGTGGTTGTTGCTTTTTGCTTGTGTGGTCTGGTTGGGTGGTAAAAGGAAAAGAGGCAAAGGTTACAAACCATGTTGAAAATTGAAAAGAGTTAGTATTAAGAACTAGAGGGGAATAGAGGTGAATTCTTTATCAAAATCAATAGGTTTCTTTTTGAACCAGTAAAAAATTCCCAATATTCTGTAAGATATGTGTGTGTTTGGTAAAATGCATTATAGAAAGGTTTGTATGTTGCATATACAAATTCATTTATATGTGGAGTCAATGTATAAGTCATATCGCATACAGTCAGGTTTGTGCATCGTGGTAGTTTGTATGCATATGCTTAGTGTTTTTATTATCTGTATACAAGTCGGACCCGATAGGTTTTCAGGAATAGAGCAAATAAATTGTTAAGTCTGCATTATATCTTGATTTATATGTTTGTTTGAAAGAGAGATATACAAAGTAATGTACAAGGAAATATACATTCACAGACCCAAGGAGGATATAAAATACAGTCTATTAAGGTGAGAAAAAGGGTACGTCTTGTAGTTTGTATGGTTGTATGTTTCGGGCTTGCATCTTTAGCATACAAATACAGATTTCAAGAGATAATTAAATCAAATGTAAGTGATGCATTGTATCTTAACATTTCTTGGAAAATATGCATTTGCTTAATATGCATGTGTGGATCTGAAAGGATTGTACAATGTAGTTAAAGCGGTCATGAAAAGCTTGCATGTATAAGGGATTGTACCTAAGGATAGATACAATTATGGTTTCAAAAGATATAAAGGGCGTTCATGCTCACGTTTAGCCTATGTATGTGCTAATTTTGTATGTATAAAATAATTGTACATTTTAACATACATACAAATGACTGGTACAAATGTTTCATTGTATATGAAAGCATACATTCATAGATTTTAAACTAGATTTAAATCAAGCAGAGGGCAAGATGACAAGAAAGTGTTGTATGGTCAAATTTAATGGATTAAGTGTTAGCAGAATCAGAATTCAAGAAACCAAATTGAGTAGATACAAATGAAAAAAAAAAGAGTGAAATAATTTGGAAAGACGATTAGAAAACACACAATTACAAAATTTGACGTATATTATATTGATTATAGGCAGGGGTATGTACAATCAAAAAGGCCGTATTTACAATTCATATTCAAAATCTAAGTTACGGTAAAAAATAAAATGACTAAGGTATAAAAAAAGTGTATTTTTGTCTCATGCCTTAGGGATTTCTCTAAAACAGACCTGTCCCAACTATATTCACAAAATGGCCAACCTAGTCTAGGGTTGGCGATACTTCAATTCCTTGAGTTAACTTTAGAAAACTGATGTCGATTCTAGACCAGTCTCTATGGTTTGCTAAGGCCTGATTTGAAGGTAACATGAGAAAAGGTAGTCAGGTAACTTGAACACCAGGAACCTGAACAAGGTGAAGCTCTGATGCTTGGGGAATGCCCACTCCCAGCTCAGATGCTAAAAGAACATCTACATCTATGAGAAGATAGTCTTCTTTGAAAATATCCTATAGCAACAAGAAAACCTCAATCTTATTAATGCTGATATCTAAGATAGAGGCTAGGAACCACGAGGCAATGTCAGAATTGACTCTGTAATGGTCATAATGACTCAATAAATTCCTTCCCATTATCATTTTGATTACTTTCAATTCTAGGTCATGAAAAAGGGGATTGGTATGCCCCAGAATTAAGCCTTTCAGACGAGCATCTAAAAGTGGACCAAACAATGCTGTTTGCCTTTTCAAACTAAGAAGGCAGATAGGGGTCATCATATCTACAAAGTTTTTCTAGGAATTCTATAGTGAATAAAATGATGTTAAGCTAGTTCCTAAATAGAGGTTTCACATGAATTATAGGTTTAATCACCATTAATGGTTGCTGGGAGAAATTGAAAAAACATAAATGTGAATGTTATGTCATGTGTGCGAGTAGTCTAGTGAAGTGAGGGTTATTAACATAGCAGATTTTCAAGCATGTCTTAAAGATTTGGATATTAATTACAAATGGGGTAAGTGAAGTGGGTCCCATAGTGTTCTCTTGCGGTTGTATGATGCATATACAAATGAATATACAAGAGCATATACAAGTGGAGATTCAAGCAGAGATATAAAGAAATGAAAAGGTAAATGCAGATGTCAAAAGAAGTAAAGTGAGGTTAATGCTTTGTATGTTGGTGCAATTGTATGTTAACGACATACAATCCCCATATACAAAGAAATGAAAGAAATCATCAGGAACTAAAAGGTAAAAGGGGTTGGTATGGGTTGCACTTGTATAATTGTTTGTATTTATATTATATACATTGCAACATACAAACTGAAGATACAAAGTTTGACATAATGAAAGAGGTAGCATTGATTATAACCCGTTGCATGTAGGCTTCTATATTGAAAAGATACAAAGTGACATACAAGAAATGACATACAAGGAGACATACAAAAAATGTGATGTATGCAAAGAGTAGACTAACGGATAAAATGTTTAAAATTAGAATGTTGAAGTAGAAAACAGAATCTGTATGTGCATTGATTGCAGTAATTAATGTTGAACTAACACTGCAATGATAGAATTTAACGTGTTAAGGTAAATAAAGGTTGTTTTTTCCTACAGAATTGCATTGTTAAAGCTAAAATTGTAGAAAGAAGAATTGTTGCACAAGTTGAATAGAAAATTCATTGCGAGACAAAAGTTCAAAAACGGGAACAGATCAGAAAACGGTAAAGTGAGTTAATGGTTGTAAAGTTGAGCTATCATGAATATAGTTATTTATCTTGAACATCATTATAGTTTAGTTAATTGAAAATGCAAAGTGATTATCAGTAATTTTGTTTTAAAAAATGCAAGAAAAATGTTAAATTATTGTTTCTAATTAAGAAATCAGCTTATTTGGGTTAAATAATATGAAGGTTTACAAAGGAAAAGACAAAAGGAGGATTAGGGTAAATATAAAACTCAGAAAATTCATTGTAAAACCCTAGGTAAATGGAGTAAAAATGACAAGTTAAAGAATGCCTTTTTTACAGGATGGCCCCAAAATAGAAGAAGGTAGATACATGGGGTGAAGAAAAGGTAAAAAAGGAAAGAAAGCCCCGCAAAGAAATAGAGAAAGAGGAGCTACCATTACACAAAGGTTACCCTTCATTAATCAGTACAAGTGGAGTTGAGACAGATACCAACATAGTGTTGGTCATGATGTTAGTCACAAACAAACATAGAATAAAAGTACACATTAACCTTTATTCATCTTGAAAGATACAGTGAATTCAGAGAATTCATGATCCTGTTGTGATGTTCACAACACGCCCCATTTTGCTCCTTAGCAAAACGAGGACCCCTGCTGTCGCTTTGCTTTTTTACTTCTGCTTGTGTTTGTCTGCTTTCTGGCGGTTTGGTAAAAATGAGTCAGGTGCATCATCATCATGATATTCGATGAGGTAGGTCATCATCATGAGGTTAGTTTGTCAAAGTTCATATTTTGTTTCTGTGACCTCATATTTAGAAAGAGCTTGAAATTCCATGCAGGTTTCCCTTTTACATCACTTGAAAATTTGTCCATATGTGGAAGTTATCCACAGTCAAAGTTTTGGTCAAACCTGATAATCGCAAGTGATCATCATATTTTTTCATGTTATCAAGGTCATCATGATCTTGGTCTATCACTTGATAAAATCATGCAATCGAAATATCCGGACGTCAATCTTAGGTGATAGTGCCCTTTACCCGTCAAATGACCTTACGCGCATCGTGAGCATCATGTTTTGAGTGTAACCCGATATTTCATAACAACGAGCATCATGATATTTTTTTACATCACCTGATGTTACAATATCATGCTGATATTAAATATCACCCTGACTTAGAAAATCCACCATCTGCATAATTTGCATGCGAATGCCAAAATCCTATCGGAGGGTCATCATCCTGATCTTTCACAAGAGGGTCATATTTGCTGAAATTCGTTAGGATGATGATGACGTCATCATATCCTCCTGATCTCCTTTTGCATGATCACGATGATCACCCTATCTTTTAAGGGAAGGTGATATTCCATTCCTCAACAGCATGATCATATTTTAAATATCACCCTAGCGCTAACCTGATGATGACCTCAACTCATCCTCATGCTCCGATCGAAATATGATGGTTACGTCATCATGATATTCGATGAGGAGGATCATCATATTTTTTATCCTGTCCTATTATCCAGATCATCATGATCTTGTTTGTCTACCCGATATTTCGTGAAGTCCTCCTGCCGAGAAATATGACCTTTTGCAAATATCCTGATGATCATCATCATCACATTTCCCTTCGGCAGGATATTTTCCAAAACATGATCCGGTTCGCGAATATGATGATGACGTCATGTTCTAAGTTTAACAAAGGCCCCGGATATCATGATGACGTCATCCCGATCTGATAAACGAAGAAGCAAATATCCTGATGATCATCATCATCACATTTCCCTTCGGCAGGATATTTTCCAAAACATGATCCGGTTCGCGAATATGATGATGACGTCTTATTGTAAGTTCGACAAAGGCCCCAAATATCCTGATGATCATATCATCCTGATCTTTCGAGAGGGTTACCTTGGCCGCAAAGGGGTCATATTACATTCACCACCTGATCATGCTCCTTAGGTGACCCGATATTGCATTTATCCCCTGATCTTAGCTCAAAATGACGGTGACGTCATCTTTTGCATTTTAATGAAGCCCGAATATGATGATGATGTCATTCTTTTCCCCAATATATAGAAACGAAACATCCTGATGACTTCATCTGGACCATTTGAAAGGAGGAGCATCATTTTTTCAAAATATCATGCAGACGAAAAGGTGATCGGCCAAATAACGAATATCGGCCAACATGTTTTTTGACACGCTGATAGCGATAGTCATGCCGATGGGCGGGAAATGAAGCGGTGGAGTTTTAAACCATTTTTTTTGGCGCCCGTGGCATTTTCCCGGTCAGCGATGGTTGACCCGATGGGTTTTGAGCGGTTTGTATGCGTTTTGAACACGTTTTGAGAGTATTTTGGACCCGATTTCCACGATTTTGCATAGTCACCATGATTTAAACGATTATTTTAATTTCCTGCTGTTTATGTGATAAATGAAATACTTATTGCTTGTCTTGTCTTGCAGACTTGCAGTTGAGGAAGCAGCTGGAAAGTCAACACAGTGACCTCATGGAGGAAGGAAATCCAATCTCAGGAGCAGGAAGATAAAGATGAAGTACGAAGAAGTCAAGGCCATTCAAGTGAAGAACAAGGTTGTAGCTGAGAGTATTACTACAACAGACAAACAAGAGTTATTGCTGAGCTGCCAGAACTTCTTAGAAGGGGCAATATTTTGCCCAGATTTGACACTGCTCAGAGATATTTTGGAAGATCTGGTTCACCTGTATTTATTGCTGTAACCAGGGGTTTGAACCAGGGGTTCAGTTAGGTTTCTGCTGTAATGAGGACAATCAAAATGTCTTTATATTGTGCCTCCCTACACTGTAATACTTTACAACAGGGGCTACAACAGGATTTTCTTTTAGGAACATACAACAAGTTAGCATAGTCTAGAGGTAGAAGAAGGAGGTCACCTGTTTGTCTGCAGTAAGGTGCGCGTGGAATGTCTGGCTGTCTTACTGTATCTGTAAAGCTTGTAAGTTCTCTGTAGTATGATCAATGAAACTAAGAGTCATTCCTACATTGTAAATCATGTATGACTATTCGTTTCTAATATAATAGAATCTGGAGTTCTGCATCTATCTTCTGAGTGTTCTCCTGCTCTTCTTTGTGTTTTGAAATATTTTCTTTGAGAGCTTGCAATTTTAAATGTATGTTTGAGAAAATGCTCAGAACTTGCATTTAAGGTTTTCACTGTGGATTTGATCAAATTACTGTGGTATTTACATAGTGCATAACAGAAACAATTAGATCCTTCGGTAGATTAAATGAGGTATAGATTAGATCTTTCTAACTTTTCCCAACGCATCTGAATATTTAGCTGAAAACGTAGAAATCTAAAGGAAATTGTCTCAAATTTGAAGAAGCATGCATAACAGAGCTATAAGTAGACAGTTTTCATAAATAGATAAAGAAGAAAGCTGCAAAAATTCAAGAAAACCATCTAAAACTTGCAGCACAGTAACACTTTTATGCAAAGGAATGAAAAGTATTGACATATCTCATGACCTTTTTGCATATTCTTAGTCCAGTAAACCACCAAACAAACCTAAACTACGTAAGGCCCCTTGAACATTACAGCTTCGCATTGACCAACTGAACTTGACCAACCAAACCATTATAGACTTGGGATTAGTTGAATCTCAAATGATTCCTTCTTATCTTTCAAGTATAGTTTCAGTTCATTATATGTGAATTTTAACTTATTGTTATGATTGCATCAAAACAATCACCAACAGTTTTCTGGCGCTAGAAGGAGGGCCTTCCTGAGTTAGGTTTCATTTCAAACTGGCTAACGACAGTAATAGAGTGACTAGGTCTAGGTCCAGTTCAGGAGATATATTTGTGCAACTACCTGATACAAGGCGAAGTAAAAACCCTTTAATTTGGAATCCAAAGATATCGCAAGCAGGAAGTTCATCTGGAACACCTCCTGGGTCACCTTTTAACATCCGTAGTATTGTGAGTCCTGACAGTTCACTGTTCAGATCTTTAAATCTTGGTTCAGGCACTCCTGGAGGTCTCAATCCTCCTCTAAATCCTAATCCACCAATCAATCCAGGTATTCCTGTAGGTTCAAGTCAAGCTCAAACACCTGCAATGGCTTATTTCGATGTCAATTCTCCCATACTCTTCAATGATTATCATAAGATGCCAAAGAATCTGGAAAAGATATGTCCCAAATACCAGTTGCATTAGGACCCAAAGGATCATATTAGAATATTTAAGGAAGCATGTTTTAGGGCTATGTTAGAGCACGAGGATGTTGTGTGTAGATTGTTTCCTTACACCTTTAATGAGCAGGCCTCTAGCTGGTACGTAAACTTACCCAATGGTTACATTTCTTCCTGGGCACTTATGGAAGAAGCATTTCTGTCAAGATTTAGAGGACCCATTGACCCTTGCGCTTTGTATCATAAATTGGCTGCTATAAAATGAGGTGAGGGAGAGCTAATTGATAATTTCAATGACAGATTTCAAAAGGCCTATTCTAGGCTGGTAGCCCCTTATACCATAGATGATGCTCCCTTGTTGGCTATGTACTATGCTGCCTTGGATCCTTTAACCGCCATGTTTGTCAAAAGAAAACCTGACATAGATTCAATATCCAAAGCCTATAAAGAGGCAGCCTCAGTGAACCAAGAAATGAGGCATACAACTTATAGTCCATTTGTCAATGGAGGAAATTTTGGGGTGCAAAATCAGGCACACCCATGGAATGGAGTCCCTGTACAGCATGCTCCACTAGTAAATCCAGTTCCTTCTTACACACCTGTGTATAATCCTACTCCAATCCAAGCTATAACTCCTTACACGGCTAGTACTTCCAATAACAGTCAAAATAATGGTCAGCCTTTCTTCCAACTTCCTAGGGATGTAACTGTGGCAAAAGCACAAGAGGATAGGGAAGAAATCAAAGAAATTACTGTACATTTGAAAAGATTAACAACCGAGGTGACACAGCTAAGAAATGAGAACCTCTATGGAAGAAGCAACCAAAACTACAATCCACATCAAAATCACAACCAAGGCCAAAATCAGAATTATAGTCTCAATCAAAATCAGCAGTACAATCAGAACCAAAACTACAATCAGCATCAAGGCCCCAGTCAGGGGCAACCAATGCAAAATAGGGGGCCAGTGATAGATAATAGGACCTGGGGCAATAATAACAAAAATCAGAATCAACCTAGGCCACCCAAGACATGGAACACTGGGCCCAACAACGGTACTCTGGCTTCTCCTTTTGAGAATACAGATAATCATGGTGCAAAACAAACGACTAGCATACAAATGGCCAGTACAGCACCCAAAAATTGGTGCAGATTTCACAATACCAATGCCCATGCTGAGCACGACTGTCCACAATTCCACTTGGCAGCTAGTATTTTCAACGTAGATGTACAACCCCCTACCTCTGAATTTCTCATTCCTAAGGGTAATGAGGTAGTACCCTCAGAATATGACACAGCATTAGTCTTAGAAATGTTTACCTTTGCAACTGCAGAAGAGAAAGAAGATGAATTGCTAGAGGATGAACCATACTGTTGTGAAAGTCTTTATCCTGAATCAGCCTTTGTGTTAAATGCTTTTCAGTTTCCTTTTGAATCTGAAAATGAGATATTAAATGAGATAGAGGAGGTGCAGGCCTTTCAACAAACAAATAAGAGCCACACCTACAATTTGAGGAACAACCCTAGGCTGGGAGGACCTTTCACCACTTCCACTCCTCCGAATAACATCAATACCCCCCCAGATCAGAATGCTGGCAACAATCCTGCCATACTTAAAGCTAGTCAGCACACAAATAATGGAACAACAGTGCAAAAGGATCAAACAAGCAAGACAGAAGCAATAGAGACAACAAGATTAATGAATTACTTATCAGAGGAAATAAAGAAAATTAAGGTCAGTATACCTCTAAATGAATTATTGAAGACCCCAGGGATCAGAAATGCTTTTTTAAAATCCCTGGATACATCCATAGCAAACAAGGTGTCTGCTGATATAACTGTTCCTAATAGTGATTCACCAACTAAGGAGAAGGGTAAGAAAGTTGAACAGCCTTCCAATACAAATGTAGTAATACATGCGGATAAGAGGGATACTCAACCTTTCTTGTTAGCTGTTAGGTTGTGTGGGAAGAATATACACAATTGCATGGTAGATTCTGGTGCTTCAGCCAACGTAATGCCCTTAGGAATATGTAAAACTCTCGGGCTGACTCCTACCAAATCTGCCAAGGTTGTCACGCAATTAGATAAGACCGAGGTTAGCGTGATAGGAGAACTCATGAACATACAAGTGCAATTAGCTTCAGACCCTAGGGTAAGCCAAATCATTGACATTCAAGTAGTGGATATACCCGTAAATTATGGAATGTTGTTAAGTAGGGATTGGTCCAAGACATTAAACGGATATATGGCTACTGATTTTTCACACATGTGGTTACCATGGAGAGGCATCCCAAACCAGATCAGAATAGAGGCAGAGCCCAGAATGAAACATATGATAATAGAGTATAATCAAACTAATGAAATATTATATGCTGCTGTTGAACTAGGTGTCTATAGAATTACCAACAACGGGATGCAGATTGAAGAGATTATGATGTTAAACATTAGAAAGAAGTGTGTCAGCAATAGAACGGCACTATTCATTAAGCCTGACGGAAATTCTTCAGATGAAGAAAATAATGCAATAGACAAATTTGGTCGTGCCATTAGATGAGAGGTGGAAGAGTGCGTTACACACAAACTCTCAGTCCAATGTAAGTTATATAAAAATAGGTGTAGAGTCCATGATAGGGAACATTCTAAGGAGAATTGTGAAATATGCAAAGACATCATTGAATATGAATACAAAAAGTGCATAGGGAGGGTAGAGTCACAAGAGAAAGATGAGGATCCTGATCCAACACAGAGATATGTTCAGGATAATATAGATGCCCTGATTCCAGATTTAGGAAAAGAAATAGAGGACAAGGGTGGTTATCTTTCCGAGTTGCAAACTAAAGACACGCATATGCAAGATAACCAAACGGAAAAACCCATGTATAAACAAGACAACACCCCACAGGCAATAAAAGGGACAAGGTATGCCAAGGTAAAAGATCAGAAAAGTAAAGATGGCATGTGGACGTTAAAATGTGATGGGTCCAAATCAAAACAGGGCGCAGGTGCAGGTATTGAACTCATAAATCCTCAAGGTAAATCACATTTGGCAGCATATAGATTACAATTTTCCTGCACTAACAATATTGCTGAATATGAGGCCCTAATTTTAGGACTTGTCATGGCCATCAAGAAAAAGGTAAAAACCATTAGAGTATTTTCAGACTCTGAATTAGTAGTCAGACAAGTGAGGAAACTATATGCCTGCAATTATAAGAAAATGATTAGTTACAGACATAGAGTATGGGGTTTAATGGATTCGTTTGATGCTTTTAACATAGAACACATTCCTAGAGAGCTGAACCACAGGCCAGATGCGTTAGCAGTTGCTGCTAGTACATTAGAACCATTGACACTGTCAGGATTAAGACGATTTGCTGTTGAGCTAGTTAACGTGCCCAGTATACCAGACAACGTTACACACTTTCAGGTATTTGGAGAGGATCAACAAATTATTAATTTTCTGACTTGTAATGAGGCATTTGAGGCCCAAATCATTGATGAACAAGAAAGGCCTGAGGTAACATGGGACGAAGAAGATATGATCAACTTAAAGAGCAACTTCTTACCAAAAGGAGTAATTGAATTAGAACACATCTTTGACTTCGACGGGGTAATAAGACAGAAAGACTTACCCAAAATAGAAGGGGGTAGGTGTGATTTACATAACTTAGGGACTGAGCTAAATCCACAAAGTGTACTAATTGGGAAAGCTTGCTCTGAGAAAATTAGAAAAGAGGTTCTGGACGTTCTGAAAGAATATAAACATGTCATAGCATGGACTTATGAAGACTTGAAAACATTTGATGAGTCCATCATAACTCACATAATACCTTTAAGAAAAGAAGTCAAACCATTTAGGCAGAAACAGAGGCCTGTAAATGCCATTCTAGAGCCTTTAATCTTTGAGGAAGTTAAAAAATTACTGTCCGCTGGAATAATTTTCCCAGTCAGACATTCTGTCTGGGTAGCTAACTTAGTACCAGTGAGAAAGAAAAACGGAGACATCAGGTTGTGCGTAGACTTTAGAAATTTAAACAATGCATCTGAAAAGGATAATTATCCTTTGCCCCCAATAGACGAAGTACTGCAAGCAGTAAATGGCGCAAAGATGATGTCTTTTTTAGATGGTTTTTCAGGTTATAATCAGGTCTTAATTGATAGAGAAGATAGACTAAAAACCACCTTCACTTGCAAATGGGGAAATTATGCGTATAGAAGAATGCCTTTTGGTCTAATCAATGCAGGTGCCACTTTTCAGAGGGCCATGGACGTTGCATTCCGTGGATTATCAGGTAAATGCATTGTTGTGTATATGGATGATTTAACTGTGTATTCCAAGGATGCATCCACCCACATTGAAGACCTCGGGAAAGTACTCAAGCGATGTGAAAGGTATGGGATTTCCCTTAATCCTAAGAAATGTATATTTGGCGTAACTGAAGGTAAATTATTAGGCCATGTCATTTCTGAAAATGGAATTTCAATTGATCCGGATAGAATAGAATCCATAAAAAATTTGCAAATACCAAACAGTAGGAAAGAGCTGAAATCATTTTTTGGTAAAATTAACTTTGTTCGGAAGTTTATAACAGGTTTTGCAGAGATCGTGCAGCCGTTGAATGCCATGTTAAAGAAAGATGCACAGATGGAATGGACGCCAGTGGCCAAAGCCGCATTTGAAGATATCAAGGAGGCAATTTCTGATGCCCCTGTATTGGCAAGTCCAGACTACACAAGCCCGTTTTACATCTACTCCTTTGCATCTTCTCATTCTGTCGCAGCTGCCTTGACACAGAAAGGTGAAAATAATGGAGAGAGGCCCATAGCATTTATGAGTGCGCCTCTGAAGGATGCACAGCTGAGATATCTAGATATCGAAAGACAGGCATTCACATTAGTGAAGGCTGTGAAAAAATTTAGACACTATATTCTGCGCAGCCAGATTAAAGCCATAGTACCAGACGCAGCAGTAAAAATGCTGCTGATGCAAAACGATCCTGGAGAAAAAAGAGCCAAATGGATCACCACACTGCAAGAATTCGACATGGAGATCATTCCTGCAAAGCTGGTCAGAGGGCAGGCGCTGGTGCAGACAATAGCAAACATGGATCCAAATCTGGTAAAACAGCAATATGTATTGAATTCCCAAGACGCATCAGGCTGGTACGATGATTTAAGCACCTTCCTGATAGCTGGAAAGTACCCAAGCAAGATGAAGGCTTCTCAGAGGAGAGCTTTGAAGATTAAGGCACAGAATTATATGGTGCAAAGAGGTCTTCTATTCAGGAAGAACCATGATGGAATTTATCTGAGATGCATAAACAGAACTGAAGCTGATAGAGTGTTGACAGAACTACATGACAAGTATGGAACCGGTCATGGTTCCCATTTAGCTACAACACACAATATACTAAGGGCGGGCTATTACTGGCCCACTATGTTCAAAGATACTAAGAGTCACATCAGAAGTTGCCACACCTGTCAGACTGCAGCAGACAAAGGGAGAAATCTGGCCAATCCACTGCAGCCTGTGATCGAATCCAGACTGTTTGCACAGTGGGGCTTGGATTTTATCGGAGTCATCAATCCCCCATCTTCTGCAGGACACAAATTTATATTGATGGTAACAGACTATTGTACGAGGTGGACTGAGGCCACCTGCTGCAAATTTTCCACAATTGAGGTAGTTATCAAGTTCCTTGAAGAAAACATTATCACCAGGTTTGGAACGCCCTATTCATTGGTATGTGATAACGGCCCTGCTTTCTCTTCTTTAAAATTTTCTAAATGGGCATTTGAATATGGGATTATTCTAAGGTTTTCTTCGAATTATTACCCTCAAGGTAATGGACTGGCTGAATCAACAAACAAAATTTTATTAGACATAATCAAGAGGTTAATTGCCAAAAGTCCTAGAGAGTGGAATACCCTGTTAAGATATGCATTATGGGTAGACAGGACCAAGTTTAAAATAGCTTTAGGTAGCACACCTTATCACTTAGTTTATGGGACTGATCCCATACTTCCGGTTAATCTGAGAATACCAACCTGGAAGTTTGCCAATGAATATCTAGGCTTTGATAACAATAGGGAAGCCAGAATAGTGCAAATGTTACAACTAGAGGAGAAAAGAGGTCAAGCCCTCGAGAAGTTTGCCAAACACCAAGCGGTTGTTAAGAGGTGGTTTGACAAAAGGGCAAGAGTCAAGACATTTAGGATATCAGACTTAGTGTTGTGCTGGGACAAAGCACATGAAAAGAAAGGAAACCATGGAAAATTCGATAAATTATGGCTGGGTCCATTACAAGTCTCGGAAATAATAGGAGATAACACCTTTAGACTTAAGACCTTGACTGGAGAAGATATGCCATTACCAGTTAATGGCCAGCATTTGAAACACTACTTCCAGGCTTAAGGTAAGAGGGGAGGGCAGTCCTTTTTTCTTAATGTAAAATGCTGTGGGTAATGTACAGTTCTTCTTTTGTGTTTTCTTTTGGGGTTGGCTGTTTGTATAGTTTGTCTTCTGTTTGTTTTTTGCTTTTTGTTTCTTTCTGTTTGTACAGTTTTTTCTTTTGTTGTGTTGTTTGTACAGCTTGTTTGTTTGGTTTGTTTGTTGTCTCCTCAGCAGGGATCTTTATTTTACTTTAGAGTATTAAGGAGAAAAACTAGCAACCATTCACAACAGTATAAAACTTAGGGTATTCAAGTTAACCATTTGCAATTTACACATAATTTGTCACTATCATGAATGTAGAGAGTTGTTCATCTTCTGAAGTTTTGTATTCAATAAATGTGATTGAGAATTCGAAGCAGGTTTCTCACGATGACACACCTAAAATCCTTGGGTTTGTTGAACTTACCAGTGTAGATATTAGGTGAAAAATCAGAGGTCACCCTTGCTACCATTACAATTCTCAGCTTAATTTCAGCAAGTGCCCACTCCTTGCATCATGAAGTTACAAATTGCTATATCTTATGAAATCTTTCAAAATTAGAAAACAAAAAAAAAAAAAAATAAATAAATAAAGCGGATTATACTAAAAATCTAGATTAAGCCATCTAAGTAACTCACCGGGGCTATGGACGCCCGCTGGTAGTGGGGCTCTACTTAGGAGAATTGTAACGATAACCTTGCCGGGGCTATGGACGCTCGCTGGCAGCAAGGCTCTATCCAGTCGGCTATGAGGGAATATCCTCACCTATGTAGGCTAATGTCAGTCACTGGTTTGTTCAACCGATCTTCAAGATGAGGATAATTAATCACGTGCACACAACTAAACTGAAAATGGAAATTCATGCATCTTTATTGAATACTTTGAGTCTCAAGCTGAATAGTAATTTGCAGGAAAGATAGTCGGAAGTTATGAGTTCATTTCATCTAGTTTCCTTGAACACTCTGAATTTAGTTGTTTTGTTTTGGTTGCTAGTTGTTGTGATGTTCACAACACGCCCCATTTTGCTCCTTAGCAAAACGAGGACCCTTGTTGTCGCTTTGCTTTTTTGCTTTTGCTTGTGTTTGTCTGCTTTCTGGCGGTTTGGTAAAAATGAGTCAGGTGCATCATCATCATGATATTCGATGAGGTAGGTCATCATCATGAGGTCAGTTTGTCAAAGTTCATATTTTGTTTCTGTGACCTCATATTTAGAAAGAGCTTGAAATTCCATGCAGGTTTCCCTTTTACATCACTTGAAAATTCGTCCATATGTGGAAGCTATGCACAGTCAAAGTTTTGGTCAAACCTGATAATCGCAAGTGATCATCATATTTTTTCATGTTATCAAGGTCATCATGATCTTGGTCTATCACCTGATAAAATCATGCAGTCGAAATATCCGGACATCAATCTTAGGTGATAGTGCCCTTTACCCGTCAAATGACCTTACGCGCATCGTGAGCATCATGTTTTGAGTGTAACCCGATATTTCATAACAACGAGCATCATGATATTTTTTACATCACCTGATGTTACAATATCATGCTGATATTAAATATCACCCTGACTTAGAAAATCCACCATTTGCATAATTTGCATGCGAATGCCAAAATCCTATCGGAGGGTCATCATCCTGATCTTTCACAAGAGGGTCATATTTGCTGAAATTCATTAGGATGATGATGATGTCATCATATCCTCCTAATCTCCTTTTGCATGATCACGATGATCACCCTATCTTTTAAGGGAAGGTGATATTCCATTCCTCAACAGCATGATCATATTTTAAATATCACCCTAGCGCTAACCTGATGATGACCTCAACTCATCCTCATGCTCCGATCGAAATATGATGGTTACGTCATCATGATATTCGATGAGGAGGATCATCATATTTTTTATCCTATCCTATTGTCAAGATCATCATGATCTTGTTTGTCTACCCAATATTTCGTGAAGTCCTCCTGCCGAGAAATATGACCTTTTGCAAATATCCTGATGATCATCATCATCACATTTCCCTTCGGCAGGATATTTTCCAAAACATGATCCGGTTCGCGAATATGATGATGACGTCATGTTCTAAGTTTAACAAAGGCCCCGGATATCATGATGATGTCATCCCAATCTGATAAACGAAGAAGCAAATATCCTGATGATCATCATCATCACATTTCCCTTCGGCAGGATATTTTCCAAAACATGATCTGGTTCACGAATATGATGATGACGTCTTATTCTAATTTCGACAAAGGCCCCAAATATCCTGATGATCATATCATCCTGATCTTTCGAGAGGGTTACCTTGGCCGCAAAGGGGTCATATTACATTCACCACCTGATCATGCTCCGTAGGTGACCCGATATTGCATTTATCCCCTGATCTTAGCTCAAAATGACGGTGACGTCATCTTTTGCATTTTAATGAAGCCCGAATATGATGATGATGTCATTCTTTTCCCCAATATACAGAAACGAAACATCCTGATGACTTCATCTGGACCATTTGAAAGGAGGAGCATCATTTTTTCAAAATATCATGCAGACGAAAAGGTGATCGGCCAAATAACGAATATCGGCCAACATGTTTTTTGACACGCCGATAGCGATAGTCACGCCGATGGGCGGGAAATGAAGCGGTGGAGTTTTAAACCATTTTTTTTGGCGCCTGTGGCATTTTCCCGGTCAGCGATGGTTGACCCGATGGGTTTTGAGCGGTTTGTATGCGTTTTGAACACGTTTTGAGAGTATTTTGGACCCGATTTCCATGATTTTGCACAGTCACCATGATTTAAACGATTATTTTAATTTCCTGCTGTTTATGTGATAAATGAAATACTTATTGCTTGTCTTGTCTTGCAGACTTGCAGTTGAGGAAGCAGCTGGAAAGTCAACACAGTGACCTCATGGAGGAAGGAAATCCAATCTCAGGAGCAGGAAGATAAAGATGAAGTACGAAGAAGTCAAGGCCATTCAAGTGAAGAACAAGGTTGCAGCTGAGAGTATTACTACAACAGACAAACAAGAGTTATTGCTGAGCTGCCAGAACTTCTTAGAAGGGGCAATATTTCGCCCAGATTTGACACTGCTCAGAGATATTTTGGAAGATCTGGTTCACCTGTATTTATTGTTGTAACCAGGGGTTTGAACCAGGGGTTCAGTTAGGTTTCTGCTGTAATGAGGAGAATCAGAATGTCTTTATATTGTGCCTCCCTACACTGTAATACTTTACAACAGGGGCTACAACAGGATTTTCTTTTAGGAACATACAGCAAGTTAGCATAGTCTAGAGGTAGAAGAAGGAGGTCGCCTGTTTGTCTGCAGTAAGGTGCGCGTGGAATGTCTGGCTGTCTTACTGTATCTGTAAAGCTTGTAAGTTCTCTGTAGTATGATCAATGAAACTAAGAGTCATTCCTACATTGTAAATCATGTATGACTATTCGTTTCTAATACAATAGAATCTGGAGTTCTGCATCTATCTTCTAAGTGTTCTCCTGCTCTTCTTTGTGTTTTGAAATATTTTCTTTGAGAGCTTGCAATTTTAAATGTATGTTTGTGAAAATGCTCAGAACTTGCATTTAAGGTTTTCACTGTGGATTTGATCAAATTACTATGGTATTTACATAGTGCATAACAAAAACAATTAGATCCTTCGGTAGATTAAATGAGGTATAGATTAGATCTTTCTAACTTTTCCCAACCCATCTGAATATTTAGCTGAAAACGTAGAAATCTAAAGGAAATTGTCTCAAATTTGAAGAAGCATGCATAACAGAGCCATAAGTAGACAGTTTTCATAAATAGATAAAGAAGAAAGCTGCAAAAATTCAAGAAAACCATCTAAAACTTGCAGCACAGTAACACTTTTATGCAAAGGAATGAAAAGTATTGACATATCTCATGACCTTTCTGCATATTCTTAGTCCAGTAAACCACCAAACAAACCTAAACTACGTAAGGCCCCTTGAACATTACAGCTTCACATTGACCAACTGAACTTGACCAACCGAACCATTGTAGACTTGGGATTAGTTGAATCTCAAATGATTCCTTCTTATCTTTCAAGTATAGTTTCAGTTCATTATATGTGAATTATAACTTATTGTTATGATTGCATCAAAACAATCACCAACAGATCCCAAGTCTCCGGTGATTAGGTCTTAATCGACTAACGTTACTCAGTGGTTAATGTGAGTTGCTGTTTCCATTTTGGGGCCTTACGTGAAAATGCACTATCATCATGAAGTTCCTACAGAAATTCCTTACAGAGAAGTCAAATTATGCGGGTATTTGATGAAAAGAAGTAAAATACCTAGATCTTTGCATGATATTTTCAATTGTGCATGTTTAGTGTTCAAATATGCTAAATATTTACAATTATCTACGAGATGTCTGCATATTTTGGGTGGTTTGCTTAAGATTATCAGTTTATTTGCAATTGTGATAGTGAGATTCTCTGAAATTGAAAGAAATTAAAGGAAATACTTCTAATTAAGTTGAACCTTTAGCTTTTGATCCACATACATGCTTGATACTGTCATGAGAAGAAGAAATCAAACCATATGTTCACCAGGACATTCCACAGCTAGATACAGTTGATGCAAACTTCAGAGGATAATGGATGAAAACAATACATGCAACATGATGAGCACTCCAAGGGACGCAGCAAATCAAAGCACATATCCAGAATTCAAAAATAGATTACTCAAGATTTACTAAGATTTGTAATCGGAATACTCTTCTCTTTCATTAAGTATGCAAAAGACATGTACATATATAACAGCTTTGAAATAAGTCCTGAATATTTCAGCAATCAGATTTCAATTAAGTTTCGAATGAATATAACAAGGCATTCCACCACCTTTTATAGAATAAGGTGAGGAATCCGTTACAAAAGATCCACGGATCTGATTTATCAATATAAATCAACGGTCATCATTTCATGACTTGCCAATATTACAAAAAGGCACAAGTTGCCAGCTGGCAACCATCTATACTGCATATGCAAAAAATTTCCCTTCATGATGTATCTCCATCATGCTCTTCATCTAATGCATGCGGGTCATCATCATGTGCATCGCTCTCTGAACTTTTGCTATCCGGATGATGACGCTGCTGCATATGGGGCTGCATGCTGCTCTGGATTTGTTCGTATGACTGCACAACTTGGTCTATTCCTCCGCCATCTTGAGTCTTTGCCTTGATGATGGCGTGTTTGTGTGCTTCATACTTATCCCTGCTGTTGTCCAGCTTATTCTTTCTGTCCTGCAGTGTCTCGTTGTAGGTCTCCATCTTGACCTTGATCCTCACCATTTTATTTATCACTTCCTCTGTCAAGTGGACGAGCGGACCATCATTTTCCACTTGGAAGTTATTGTGCAGAGCCTTAAGGGCAGAATCTTCATCTTGATTCTCTATCTTCCCTTCAACTTTGCCCTCTAATGTTTCGAGCATGTCTGCTTCAATGCCCATTAAATCGCGTAGCCTCATGCTGATCTCCCTCAGCTTATTATTGCATCTCTTGAGGACTCCGCATTCAAACTGCACATCCTTATACCAGATATCCACTAACAATGCAGTATTATTATTCAATACCTGCTTACTGATAAGCAGTTGTGGATTTATCTTCCTTATTTCGTCCAACAGGCTAAGGACTTTCTCCAGTTTATAAGACCTTTTTCCGGTCTGCATCTGCAATTTATCCACCTTAGTTTTGGAGTCACTTAGGATGCTCCACCTCTTCAAAGAACCTTTCATTATTTCAATGGCATCATCCAATGTGGATGACACCCACTTTCTTATTACGGAAACCTCATGTTTCATGAGGTCCAGTTTATTCACTTCTTCCTGAGAAATGGCAGTCAATGGGACTGCAGCTTCGCTTGTGGTATCTTCAGGGTTGGTCAAGCCTTTAATATATGCATGCAACTGAGCAATGTGCTCTTTATGTTGCTTATTCTTCTCTTTCTCTCTTTTCACTTTCTGAATCAGAGAGTCAATGATATCCTTTCCCTCCTGACCTTCCTGCTCTTCATTGGCAAAATCCAAATCAACTGTCTTATCTGGAATTCATCCACAGTGATTTTGCCTTTCTCTTTCTCTACGGCAGGTACAGCAATCTGTGCGGTCCTTCTCCCTGTCGCCGGGTCTCTCTTGATGGCCGAAGTCATCCTGGCCTTCCTCTTGGGTTTCATTATATCTGCGGTGAACAGGGTGGAGACGTCGAACTCTTGAATCTCCAGCTCCTCCTCAACATTCACCTCCTTTTCTAACCATGGAGGCACCTGATCATGCTTCTCAGCATCATGATGCTGTTCACCTCTATCTTCTGTTTCCATCAATATGTGTTGTGGAGATGGTGATTTTTCTTTTTCTTTCTCCTGATGCTCGCCTTGCTGCTGTTGATCCTGAGGCGCCTCCTCCTGTTGAGGAACTTCCTTTTCCGGGGGAGCATCTTCTCTGTGTGGGGAACCTGGCGGTGTACCTGTATGTGGATCATGATGATCATGATCTTTCTCCATCCTTTCTTCACCTGTCCCCAGTTCTTCCCCTTGTGGAGGTTGATCATCCTCCTCTTGTTTCTCTATTTCTGGTGACATGTCGACCACCTTTGATATTGTAGGATCTGCCTGAGGTGATGGCATCTGCTCTGCGGTGGCTATTTGCTCTGTACCTGCAGCATCCACCTCTTGTGCCTTATCAGCAGGATCCTCCATCGCTTCTTTCTTCTCATCATCAGCCTTTGCTTCTTGGACCTCTACTATAGCAGGTCCTGCTGATGTATCTTGTGGGCTTTGTTGGCCTGATTCGAGAGCGTGGCTTTCTGTTTCTACCATCTCTATCTCTTCTATTAAGTGGCCCTTATCAGGTGATCCTGCTGGCTGTTCAGGACTTGCATCCTACTTCTCTGTTAAGTCTACCACTGTAGGACTTGTCACCTCGGTGATCAATGTATCCAGCCCTATGTCCTGGGCTACCTGCTCTGGGCTCTTCTCTGGTTCTGGGCTCTTTTCTCGCTCCGCTTCGGCTTGTTTCATCTCCTCCAGCACTGTTTGAACCGTTGGAGGCTTGTGAGGAGTCACACTGATGCCAGTAGCCGCAAGTGTTTCCATTTCTTGTGCAGCTACATCCTGCACCACCTCATCATCAGACAAGTTTATTGTCTCGTCTAGCGAGACATGCCTTTCTGCTTGTGCCTGAGATGCTTCCTTTTGTTTCTCTTCTGCCAGTTCAGTTTTGAACTTGACAATGGTAGGAAGTGGAACATTGTGCTGAAGTTCCTTCTACACTTCCCTACCTACCCCTTGTACTTGCACTGGGGGTTGACTCATCTCACCTCTCATGGAGGTTCTTGGTTTCTTCAGTGTGGTAGGAACCAACACCTGCAGAGCTCTCCTCTTTCTTCTAATTACTAATGGAGCTTCCTCCTCTTCTTCAGGCTCTTCTTCCATGAGGATATCCTTGCCTGGTTGTCTGGATGACTGACCCACTTCTTGGGTCTCTGTGGTTCCAGCCTCTGTTGTCTTGGCTTTCTTGGGCTTGGGAGGAGAATCTGATTCTGATCCTGATCTGGCTGCCTCCTCAGCCGTGAATACTGCCCTTTCAATTATGACCCCTTTGGGTCCCTTTTCCACCTTCTTGCCCCTTGGGGCTCTCTTGCTTGGCTGCTGTGGTGGAGGAATCCTATCTCCCTTGGTCTTCCGCTTCTCCAGCAGGAAGTCATCATATTCGTCTGCAGGGATGTCCTGCCCTTTCTTTCTATTGTCCAGTGTGATGGCAACACCCTTTTTCTTCAATGCCTCTACCTGTGCATCTACCCAAGCTTGGGTCAAGTGTATGGTTCTGGCAAAGAATGGGTCCAAGGACATATCCTCCTGCATGGTGAGGTCAGGTGCAGAGATGGTATCATTGTATATCTTCTTCTGCTCGTATTCATCTGCCATTATCCTGCCGTCATCACTCTTCAGCTGCTGAGGGAGGGAGATGCAGTCAAATGTTCTAATCTGGTTCAGAGTCAACCTCTGATACCTCCTCCTCCTGGCCTCTGCCTCATCCTCGCAGTCAGCCCAAAAATCTTCTAGGTGCCTCTGGTGAATAGGCTTTCCTAGGATCTTCTGCATTTGGCCGTAAGGATCATATGGTCTTGTTACTGGGAAGGGCAGTAAATTCATCTTGTTCAGAGTGACCATCACCTTCTTAATATTGTCAGAGTCAGGGCACATGTAGTTGCCGATGCTGACTGGGAACAAAATTGGTGGTAGCTTCTTGGCATCCTTATACATCTGTATCATGGTGGAGCCCTGCCTGATAAATTCCATTAAAACTACTGCATCCGTAGGATACCTTGGCAGCATCAGGGGATGCCCTTCAAAACCTTCTATCCTGATGTAGGAAAAGGTGGCAAATTGGATGTACCATGCCCCATGCCTGTATACTGCTTCCTGAGCTTCCATGCTCAGTCTTTTAGTTCTGTCATCCTCCATGGTCCTTACCAGATGCATAGAAAATGCATCATTGACCAATTTGTAGTCCTTGATATATTTGGTTCTTTGCAGCTGGGGATGATGATCCCATATATATGCTGCATTTGTGCCTGTCAGTTTTCCATCTGTGACCAGGGCATCAAAAGTGCCTCTATAAGCACAGGAATAAACAATATAGGAGGTCATGTAGAAGGCACAATCTGAACCTCCCAGGTTCAGCAGCTGCTCATGCAGAGCATCACTTATGATTTGGCCCCACAGTGGCTTGATGTTTGCATATAGACACATCATTATTATGCCGTACATCCAGTCTCTGAATTCTCCAGTATCAGGCTGGCCAGTCACCCTATTCAGTAGGGCAATCACATACTGATATTCTTCATTAAAATCAAATTTGAACATGCGCACAGGGAGCTTGGCCACTGCATTATATGTGCTGTTCTCGGCCCGCCAAGCATACATGTTCTTTCTGGCCGTCTTCTTGTTGGCCTCATATTCTCTTTTAGACTTCTTCAAGTCTACACTCTTTACCTTGCTGCCCATTGGCAGTCCAAATGTTTGGGATAGACCTTTGATGGATAGGTCTGCATACACTCTCCCATGCTTCACCACCTGCCTCGTCTGAGGGTTGTAATTTCGGGCGCACTCAATAACCAGCTCCGGAGACTCCATGGAGTAGGGGAAGCCAGCAGCGTTCCACATACCTGATACAAACACAGCGTCCAATATTGGACTCTTATCCTGCCCATCATTCAGCTTGGATGACCAAGCTTCCAGGTTGGTACTCCCCTGATGGGTGTCTATAATTGCCCCAAATTTAAACAAGACCCCTCTTTGAGAAGAGAACATAGGCCTGCTAAATTCTTCCTGACACTTGACTAAGCATTTTTCAGCCATGGGTACCTGCAATTAACAGCATTTCTTCTCACAACAGGGACATGCATGTATACATATTGCAAATATCGTGCCTACTGCACCAATTTCACGTTACTTATTCATACGGATACATAACCAGAACTTACAGCATCATATAGAAACAACATGATGAGGGTTTCAGTTTACTTACCTGGTTATGCCGATTTCTTTTATACCAGTATATCTCTAAGACACCCCTGATTCAGCTGCTGATCACCTTCCTCCCTCAGTTTATGAGCTCCAGTCGCGCAACGGTAGCTATTATGCAGATATGGAGGCTAGTGCTCTGTAAAACAATTTTAACGCAGGTAAATGTAACAATGGTGGTTGAATTACCTTTTAACCTTGCAGTTAGGGTAAACTTAGGGTAACTCTAACAAGTTAGATCGTAATCTTTGATCATTCGTGCGAAAACTCAGGATCTCGCCAGACGTTTCATTGGGTTCTGGGGTCGGCGGGAATCACCTACCATATCTGCACGCATTTAATGGTAATGGCGGCAAAGAGAGTGGGGGAATATTCATATGACATGATATCATGAGAGCAGGATGACATTTCACAAATATCAGGTTGAGTTTCAATATCATCCTCCCTAGTCTTGAAATTGTTATCGTGACAAGATTTGGGTGACAACGCACCTTTGTTTACACTTTAGCACATCAGGAGGATATTTCGGTCAATCGGGTGATATTCCAAAATATGATGATGACCTTCAAACTTACTCATTCTCCTCTTTGAATATCAGGATGACGTCATCATGATATTTGTTCTTTGTATTGGAAATGTCCCATGACGTCATCGTCATATTGGGTAAACATGATCATGTTTACAAAATATCCTGTCGAAATGTAAATATGATGATGATGTCATCAGGATGTTTGTTTCTTTGTTTATCGGATTCAGATGATGTCATCAGGATGTTTATTTAGGGTGATATTTTGCGTCAGGATGATATTAGCGAATATCGGGTTACATTTGAAAACATGATGCTCGCGATACAAAAGACCGCTTGACGGGAAGACTTACTATCACTTAACGTTGATGTCTAGATATTTGAACCGCAGGATATTATCGGGGGGGACATTTCAAATATGATGATGATGTTCTTCAAACCGCATAACTGAGGTTATAAAATATGACCCTCTTTTTGCGAATATCAGGTTTGACCAAGACTTTGACTGTTCATAACTCTCACATCCTGATGAATATCAGGGTGATGTAAAAAGCAAACCTGCATGAATTTTAATGCTCTTTCAGAATATGTGGTCATATATATGAAATACGAATTTTGACAGACTGACCTCATATTGGGGCTTACCTCATCCTAACTCCACATGATGATGAACATGACCGATTTTACCAAACCGCCAGAAAGCAGAAAACACAAGCCAAAAGAAAAGTTGGGTCCCTGTTTTGCCAAGTCAAAATGGGGCGTGTTGTGTAACCACACAACACATAGGAAACTATGATGCTAAAGATGTTTTGTAGAAGATTACAACAATAGATGCTACACCTGACATGAAGTGTATATGGGAAAGAGGATTATACAGAGCTGCAGGTTTCCTGCTAGCTATGGAGGCTAAGGACCTATGTCTGGATTGTATACATAAATATGATTTAGCTACCAGGAGGGAAATAAATGAAGATAGGGTCATTACAGATTTATCTACGGAAGGGATCGCAAGAACATTTGGCCTAGAAGTACATTAGGAAATGGTAGATATTGATATCGACCAATACAATGAAGACTTCAATAATAATGAGAGGGATTGTAGAAGCAGAATCTTCTACAGTTGGTATAATGTGGAGAATAAACCCAAGGCCATAGCAAGAGTGCATAAGAACCTACAAAGAATAGATTTCAAAGAGGAGATATATTTGATGATAACAATGTTGAGCAGATTGGTAGGTCTAAGAGATGCCACTAAGTGTGAACCTTAGATGTTCACTGTTATTCAATTCATGAGAGAGGTGAAGAAATAACAAGGATAGATACACTGGGCTAAGGCTATTAGCACAACCATATGGAAATAGACAATGGTATGAAAATAGAAGATGATGCCATTCTATTTGTCCTCATATGTATTATACTCCTGTGCATCAATAGTTTAGCCATACAAATATGGGATTGATAGAGTTGGGACCCTAGGGAATGGCCCAGATTAAAAACTTGTATATGATCATTATCTAGATCTACAGGAAGATAATGCACTAAGAAAGTATGCTTTAGTAAATGATGTATTTTATACATATATGGTAAGGGTTTTAAGAGAAGAGTACGATAAGAGATTATCTGCAGATACAAAGGATACAATTGGTTTGCACAGTTCTTGGTACATACAATTTCAAAATTTCACATATATTAGAACTGAAGGTTTTGAAGGAAAACCTTTTATGTTGCCTAGGTATCCTTCCAACAAGTTCATTGTATTGGAATTCTCAACGCAAAACTTGAATGCTTTTAAAATGTATAAGAAGAAGTATAGCAGAGGGAACCTTAATTTCCCTTGGGCAATTGGTAGGTATTCATGTTACAGTGAAGAAATGGTTGGCTACTTAGAGAAAGAGTTAAGGTATTATGAATTTGAGGAATTTGAGTTAGCAAGGAGGTTTGATCCTTTTCACAGGATCCAAAGAACTATTGATTCTAAGTTTAAACATCAAGTACACATTGAAGATTACTGGTCAGACTACAAGAATGATAGAGAGGTGAGAAAGAGAGCTCACCAAAGATTGACAGTAGAGAAAATGAGGTCCATGGGGGATATCTATGTACCCCTGGAAGTCAAAGATGATGATGAATTATTGCATTATAGTTATAAGAGTATCAGGCTTACTCCTATTGGTGAGCCCGATTGGTCACAACAGTGGAATACATCTTTGGACGTATTGTCCAAGCCAATCATTTTGTTTTCAAATACATGATTAAAAAATAAAATAGAAGAGCTTAAGGTTAAAGGGATTGAGCCTATATACCCAAAGAAGGGTAAGAAGAGAGTGAGGGAGCATCAAGATGAGCTCCAGTGTTTCTATGAAAAAAAGAGGAAGATTGTGGAGGCAAAAATTATGGAGAAAAACAAAAATGCCACTCTAATGGATCCGTATCTACTAGGGGTGACAGTGGCAGTATCATCAGGCACATTTGTAGAAGAAAAATTAGTTGACCATGATACTAGTGCAGGATAGGCACATGATGCTAAGGGGTTGATAGGACAAAAAATAATGAAAGCCATAGAAATAGAAACATCTAAAGGAGAAACATCAAAACAAGATGATGTGGTAGGGGCACAATAGGTGGGTGCTAAGTTGAGTAGCATACCTAGTATAGCTACATAAGAAGAAAAGAGGCAAAGATATGTAAAAGTTAAAATAGAATTGGTTGAAGAAAAGCTACATGGGTCAAATGTACATGAAGCCAAACAAGTGACGGAGACTGTTAATGTTGAGGATGATAGCAGTGATAGTGGGATCAGTTAGGTAAGTCCCAAGGCAAGAAAAGAAACTGGTAGGGATAAAGAGCAATCTAGTGAATACTTAGGTGAAGAAGAGGAACAAGATACTCATGCCTACATAGAAGTTGAACAAAGTCCATCTGAAGAAGAGAATGTACAAGAAGGAGTGGAAACAATAGATCCGTTCGATACACTGGTACCTCTAGAAACCATAAAGGATGTGCAGGATGTAGCACATCATATAGAGGAATCTAAAAAGGAAGGCACACCTAAAAAAGTAGTGAAGGAAACACATGCCCAAGTAGATAAAGAAGAAAGAATTAATGCTTCTGATATAGATGTATTAGATATTTTGAATATGTATGCAGAATACAATGAAGAAGAAAGGAATATAGAAAACAAAGATGAACATGAAAAAGATACAGGGGAACCAGGTAAGAATACAGAGTCACCTTCACATACAAAGCAAACTGACATGCCTGAAGATGTGTCAGAGAACGTTCAAACAATAGAAGAACCAACGAAAGTATCAAGTAAACCTGAAAAAGATAAAGAGGGTACATAAAATATTGTTGAAGGTAACATTGAACCTAAAAGAAAAATAGAAGGTGAAGACATGAAGAATAGGGAACAAGTAAATATAGAGAAAGAAGAACAAAAGGAGCCCTCTGAAAAAGAAAATAAAGAGGAAGGTGATGAAGAGGGAGGAGATACTGAGATAGAACAAGATGACAATTAGGGAAATCAGAAAAGAAGGATAATCCATTGGTCATAGAACAAGGCTCTCAATTTCAAACCCCTCCACAATAACAACAGCAAGAACAGGTAGAAATAGAGAAGCCTGAAGAAGAGGTAATCAATTCAAAAAAGGTAACAGAACATGCAAAAGAGGCTCCAGCCTGGTTAGGTTCAGAAGTTAGGAGAGAAAAAGTAGAGGTACAATTGGTACCTATAGACATCAAGAGTTTATTAGGTGGTGCAACACCATAGAAAGAGAAAAGGAAGGCCAAAACCATGTCAGCAATCAAAAGAGGTCCTATTGGATCTAGAATGTTGAATCTAGCCATACCACAAAAGGAAAAGGCCAAAGGAGAAATAACAGTAGATGATTACAAAATACTTAATATGGATTTGGACCACATGACAAGGGACCAACATATAAATGAGTGGGAAGATATGCACTAGGCTACTATGGAGATATTAAGGAAAGATAAAGACAAACATGAATATTTGAAAGGACACATTGTCCAATTGCAACAGTTCATTAAAGGGATATTTGATCCCAATGCTACAATACTAGAGTTGCCTAGTGAAATAGCTGTATGATTAAAAGAGGATGTAAAAGACATGGAGAATAAAAGGCTTGAAGCCAATATTTTTGAGGATTGCTTCAGAGAATTCATGCAGAAGGGAGAAGAAGTAACTAAGCAAGTAGTAATAGGCTGGGAAATGGCTACAACAGAGAAAAATAAATGCATTGTGCTTATACATAATTCTCAATTTAGAAGGGAAGAATGCAGGTCTAAATTGAAACAGCTGGAAGAAATTGAGGAAAGGGCAGAAGAATTGATAAATGAAGGAGCCATTACTATTCATATGGCTAATCAAGTGTCACAGGCCAGGATAGAATTAAAGTTTGAGGCTGATAGTCTCAGAGGATGTATCACAGTGACTCAAGAGTTAGAGGAGATTGCAGATAGAATAATAAGGTTACATATGAAGATAATTAAGAAACTCATTGATCATAAGTGCTTAGACATACTAGCATATGACTTACAAAAGGCATTAAAAGAATTTAAAGCTCTTTTTCCACCATGTTTGGAGAACTCGACAACTTATTTGAGTAAGCAAATGATTGATTCTAAAATGGAAACAAGTGCCAAAATAAGGAAGTATAAGAAGAGGATTGAAGGTTCAAGGAAGAGAAGCAATTGAAGGAGGAAGTCAGAATGTAGGAATACATATGGACAAGAAGTCCAAGGGGAAATTGCACTCTCATAGAAGGTATGATAAATAATTTCAAGGTATACCTGAAGGAGGAATAAAGTATCAAAAGGAAAAATAATGCTAAGGAAAGGGTTAATTGAAAGGCATCAAAAGGCAAAGTCAACAAATTAGAAGGAGTCAGTAGGTATTGTAGATTAGGTAAATGCAATAAGGCAAAACACTAAATCAAATGCAAATGAAACACAAGATTATACCTTATAAAACACAACCTAATCCCATCAAGGGAAGAAGGAGCCTTCGCATCCAAAAGAAGCTCCCAAGACCAAGATTGTCCCTAGACTATGGATTCAAATGTGAAATGCTTCTCAATTGTGCAACTCACTATCTACTCAAAGGTGATTTTGGCATGGTAACTTTGCATGGAATTGGATGATGAAAATGACTTGTGAGAGGTTGTATTTATAGACTTTTTGGAGAGATTTTGATCCAAGGGTGGAGATTGAATGGAGAGATCAATGGTGGAGGATGAAAGTGATGTGGAGGGCCTAGATTTGATCTTGGAAGATGGAGGGCTAGGAATAAAAGTAAATCTTTTATTCATTTTTGGGAAAGGGGTGAATAAATGAGGTTGGGTGAGATGGATTATTTGTGAATTAAAAATTCCCATGGGGAAGGGTAAAATGAATTAAAAATTCATTTGGGGAAGAGTGGATATTTATTAGCTATGACATGTGTAAGGGATGTGTAAGAGGAGTAAATGTGATGTGTGATTTATTTGAATTTTAAATTTGGGGGATGTGGAGAGAAGTGCCAATGAGGGTTTGACTCACTTAATTAGGGTGATTAGCCTAATTAATGTGGCTGGAATAAATTAGTAGAGGGATTAGAGGGGGGATAAGATTAATTAATTAGTGATTTAATTAATTAATCCTAAGGCTAGGATGAGGTAGGCTAGAGTAGGCAATTAAATACTAGCTATTTAATTGTCTAGGGTAGGGATAGGCTAATTAGCAGGCTAGATTAATTAGTTAACATGGTTTTTAACTAATTAATTAGATTTAGGGAAAATGGGGGAATTGATTAATATATTTTGCATATTTATTAAATCAATTGGCTAAGGTTTGGACTATTGAATTAACAAAATTAATTCAATTTTGGGGATGAAATGGTGTGGATTTAGGAAATGAAAGGGGTAATTAATTAAATACAAATTTAATTAATTGATCGGAAAGGGAATTGGTATGTTTAGGGATGTCAGGAATCAGTTTGGTGGTCGAGACATTTTTAGGTGTCTACATTTGCCCCTCTTTGACTTGGCGTCAGGACCTAGGAGGGAAATGACGTCAGGTCGAAGAAAAATATGCCCCAGCTACTGGGAAGGAATGAGATGGATAGGGGATGCGCCCTCGAGAGTTTAGCAGGAAAATGAAAATTTTGCGGGTAAGCTCTCGAAAGGATGCGATGGAAGTGACTGTTGGAGAGGTGATGGAAAAAGAAGATGGTAGGAGGAAAAACGGAGGAAAAAGGCTGAGATTTGTGCCCTGGAGGAAAAAAAGAAGGGATGGAGGGATGACATGGCCCACTATATTAGGCAAAGTGGGCCCAAAAGAGTGCCACATTGGCACACTTTTGACTTTCTAGAAGAAGAGACAAAGGAGAGATGGCTGAGCACAACCCACAGTTCCCGCGACTACATCACATCTCAGAGCGATTCTGAGAGGTCAGGCGGTCACCCGAGGCTGGACCCCAGGTAGGGCCTAACCCGAACTTTGTGATTTTATATTTTGCGCACATGTTTTTGAGTTTTGGGATATGGGTTTTGGAGCGCGTGGCGCCAAAGATAAGGTGAATTAGCGCAATCCTACGGATTAGCGCTATCCGCCAGGGTAGGGTAGGGTGATTTTGTCACCATTTGGGGGAAATATTGGCGCTATCGTCTGGATTAGCGTCAAAACTCAGAGAGAAAGAAAGATAGCATTTTGACACCATCTTATGGTTATAACGGCGCTATCATCTAGAATAGCGCCATAATGGGGAATGGCGCTATTGTTAGTTTTAGCGCTAAAAGGTAAATTGATGCGAAAATGAAATATTTTGCCATCGACTGGATTGGCGCGATATAGGGCGCGCAGTGGTGCCATTGTCTATATTGGCGCAATAAATAGGGAGAAGTAGCACCATTTTTAAAAATGGCACTAGGGACTATCCGTGTGGGGCCACATGATTGGGGCCTTTGAGACATTTAGAAGAAGAAGTGTGTGCGGAAAATAAGTTAGTATCTAATGAAGAAATGGTGGATGCAGGATACACAGCGGTTTATACTGCAGTCGCGGGAGCGACGAGTGCGATCCGTGATGGCACTGTTTGATGAGGCATGGTGGCCTCGACTGGCGAGACTAGGGCTTTGGACGGTGGCAGCGATGCCAGTGCTGCAAGCTCATAGAGCTCTGATGATGGCCGCAGTGGAGCGATATCACAGTGAGACCTTTAGCTTTTTGCTGCCGACAGGAGAGATGACCATCACACTTGAGGATGTTTATCACATCCTCAAGCTACCGATTCTTGGTCGACGTGTGAGATATGACACGAGGCGGGGGCGAATTGCATTGGTCAGAGTGTTCAGAGCAGAGCACGTGGTTTTTTCAGCAGATGGGAGGGAGATGGACTATGATAGGATGCTGGCGGCGAGTACAGATCCCTTTGCCTTATTTCTGTGTGCGTTGATTGGAGGTGTGGTGCTGCCGGATAGGCGAGGCAGAGGTTTTCCTATGGGTTGGGGCGGGATGATAGAGGGGATGGTGAGCCGTGATATTGTCTACTCATGGGGGTCAGTGATGCTAGCACAGCTGCTGCACGAGATGCACACAGTCGCTTATCTTCATGACAGGGCTTTATCTGCTGGGGTTACGCTGCTACACGTATGGCTTTGGGAGCACATCCTTGTGACTCGGCTGACATACGGTTATTATCGGTGGCCATTTGAGGCATTTGTGTTCTTGTATCAGGATGCAGAGTATACCTATACTGGATAGGTTTGCCACTAGCGGAGGATACTAGATGATGTGATTAGCGTGGTGTGGCGGGCATATATTGGTTGTGAGGAGTGGCCTGATGATGTGATTCATCTCCCGTACACATTTTAGCAGAGATATCTTATGGGTCGTGCAGACCGTACCATAGAGATGTACCTACCCTCGCGGGTTATGCGTCAGTTTGGTCTGGTATAGGATACGCCTCAGCAGATGGTGATATATGCGTGGACGCCGCGGGATACAGCTTATTGGCCCACACCATTACAGCCACAGGTTGCACTGAATGATTGGGCAGCACTTTGGCCAGTTCAGTGGGATTGGAGGAGCACAGTGATGGATACAGGTACTATGCCTGCTTATGAGGCCTGGTGGTAGACACATCGGCCCACTTGATTGATAGATCTGACAGTGGAGGTGTTAGAGGATGAGGGAGATGGGGGTGGAGATGATATGGATGGTGGAGATGAGATTGTGGAGGACTATATCATGGAGGTGATGGATGATGGGGAGGAGAGCGTGATCGCGAGAGATGGCTAGCGTGTAAAGGAGGTGGCAGCAGCGGTAGTGGGACAGGGACAGGTGGGGCAGGAGGTTCCAGCACAGCAGGTTCCTGCACAACAGGTTCCAGCATAGCAGGTCCCTGCATAGCAGGTCCCGGCACAGCAGGCCCCGGTTAGGGGTAGACGACAGCGTAGAGGACCACGGCGGCACGGTGGACAGCTGAGGACGGAGTAGGGTGATCTATCTCCATCACGGGTGGAGTAGCTACAAGTCGGTAGACATGATACTGAGGCAGGGAGTTCAGGGGCAGGGGTGGTGGTAGAGGGTGAGAGGCTGACACCTCGGTGACATCCACGGGAGGAGACAGAGGAGGTGGAGACATTACGTGCTCAGGTGGCCAGCCTAGAGGAGGTGTTAGGGTGTTGAGAGGCTGAGTTGGGATAGCTGCAGGGAGTAGATGGGTAGGTGGCAGTGCTAGAGGCTGAGCTGGCTCAGGCTCGAGAGGACATGGAGGATTTGAGGCTAGAGCAGGATGCAGCGCTCGTGAGAGCACATCAGGCAGAGACTGGGTTGAGCAGTGTACAGGCTGCGGGTGGGGGACTTGCCCTGATTTTGGTAGGGATGTAGGCCCAGCTGGCTCAAGCGTAGACACATGCACATCAGATACAGGGGCAGTTGAGCCAGGCACAGGGATAGATATCTTAGGTATAGGGAGAGCTAGCAGAGGCCAGAGCATGGATGGAGTATTATCGGGGGTTGTACTATGCAGCTGTGCCTGCAGCGCAGCGAGCACCGAGTTACAGCCAGGTTAGTAGATCAGGGGCATCGAGATCACATCGATCGAGATCTATTCAGTCAGTTCAACAAACGATGCCTCCTCCCACATATGTGCCCCAGCAGGATCCTCAGGTACCAGTAGCACCACAGTCATAGCCACCGCTAGGATCACAGGCTCGACCAGGGTCAACATCTCCTACCCCCTTAGAGAGAGGATCCTCGATGTGAGAGTTATACCATGTTAGCCCTTAGAGGCATTGTATCAAGACACTTTATTTTTTGATGATGTGAGCGATGTACATTTTTTTGTGGTGATTATATATGATGCGATACTTCTGATGGTTTATGATGTTCTATTGTGATGATGCTTATATGATGGATGCACATGTTATATTTTATATGTTGTGGATGTATGATGTTTCAAATGATGTGTGTGATTTGGTGGTTGCATGGATGTTTTTGTGATATATGCATGGTGTTGTGATTTTATGGACTATATGATGTAACTGAATATGCAGACTAATGAACATTTATTATGGATGAAAATGTATGAGATTATGTATATGCCACTAGATGTATATGTTGTTTGAATGGTGATGCTGATGATGTTGTAATGCAACTAATTGTTTATGAGATGTTGATATGTATGGAATGCAATGTGATGATGCTATTATTAATATGCACCTATGATATGATTTGTAATGATATGCAGTTAAAATGAATCTACTTGTATTTTTAAATGGATGAACCTAGACTGCAATGCAACTTAGATGGATCTAAAACTAAAATGGATTAAAATGAATCTACGATGTTATGTAAATGAATTAAAATGAATCTAAAATGTAATGCAAAGGGATTAAAATGAACCTAAAATGAGATGCAAATGCATTAAAATGAACCTGAAATGAGATTAAAATGAACCTACAATGTGATGTAAAGGGATTAAAATTAACCTAAAATGAGATGCCAATGCATTAAAATGAACCTAAAATGAGATTAAAATGAACCTACAATGTGTTGTAAAGGGATTAAAATGAACCTAAAATGAGATGCAAATGCAGTTTAGGTGATAGGTGGTATGCACACTAGGTGATAGGTGAGGTAGCCTAGTCCTGATACACATGATGTTCCTTGTGTTGACCCTGAATGGTGAGACTATGGGAGATCGTGTTAGGTGGTGGGGGATGATAGGGGTGGGAGTGTCTAGGGGATGGTGGTGGGGAAATTGGAGGCTTGCTAGGTTAGAAGACACCACGTCATTAAGGGGGGGGGGGGTTTGGGTTGGTTCAAGATGTGTTAGGTGGAGATATGGTGGGAAGATGGGGTCAATGAGGGTTTAGATTGGGGGGGGGAGGTTTGAAAAGTGTTTATCAAATCTAGGCCGATATGGGATGGGTGACTGAGTGATTAGGAAAATGATTGTGAGCTAGTAACAGTAGTTGCACAAAATTAATTGAGAGCATTTCTTAGTTTAATGTAGCAATGTAGGATATAGTTCACAAAGGTATGAAATGACCTAGGTGATGATGTATATCTGACGATTGCATGGACTAGACCCACAAACAATAGGTTGATTTCATGCATGCCCAAGGTAGTATAATCTTGCCTAGTGAAGGAAGGGGACTCATAGCAGTCAGTGTGAATAATGCATCTAAGGTGTTGATGCCTGTAGATGTAAATAGGACACATCATGCTAGAACTGACCTGGACTTCAAAATATGAATACTATTCTTGGAGTAATGAAAGCAACCCACAAGCACAGCATACCGAAACAATGACTATGTCTACTCTAAGGGCTATCCGCTACGTACCATGATATGATGAGATCAAGGTAGCTTTGGAGATTACTTGGAGCGAGACAAAAAGATAAGAATCAATAAGCAAAAAGACCAACGAAAGATACAAATAGCCTTTGTGTGCTCTTGCCAAGAGACGTGATGATAGAATGATAGATTTTTGTCCATTGTAGGAAAGACATATCCTAGGATGCAGATCTGTTTTGATTGGAGAGTTTTTTTTTGGCAGATGGGCAAAAGAACATTCGGGCCAAATGTAAGATTATAGTTGGTATATTGCTTGATGATTTTTGCGCGAGGGACCATGTTTCAATGGTATACGTAGCATGTGTATCATCTTGTAGATCTAGAAAGCTCAGTGAGTGGGAACCATCCCAACGGGTGGAATGGGTGCATCTTAGATACCTGAGTACTAGAAACATCCTTCATATTCCAGACTACCTACATACCCTGTGTCCATGGGATCAAGGTACTTTTAAGATGCGGGTGAAATGAATATGTAGTTTTGGCAAGACTTGATGATGTGGGAATGGTTTGCGATGGGATGTGATGGGGGTTGATGTGTGTGTAGATGATCGTGATGGGATATGAGATTGATGTATGGGGGGGGGGGGGGTTGTTTTTGGATTTTCTATTTTTTATGATGTTTTTGGATTTTCTGATTTTATGATGTTTTTGGATTTTCTAATTTTATGAACTGTACAAAGGGGAGCTTACAAGGATCCTTGTTCCATGGATGGAGTTTTGGGTGGCTGAGGTAGTGTGGAATGGGTGAACAAACTTGGTGTGCCAGAATTTCAAGCCATGGGATGTGTGGGTATGGAGTGTTATGATGGAAAGAGGACTTATTAGATGGTAGAACCGGCCACTACGCATGGCGCCTAAAATAGGTTTTCACCATGTTACTTATCCAAGGCATCACCGAGGTGATTTTCACCATTGGAAGTTTTTATTGCACTCTGATTTTTCTTGATTTTTTTATTTTTTTGGTGTTTGATTAATTTTTTGTAGTTTTTTGATTTTTTGACTTGTGGTACTAGATGGGTTATGCATAGAATCACTTGAGATGCAAGATGTTCATTGGCTCCTCTAGAGGCTGCCCCTCAGGTGTTGCAAGCTGATAAGCTCCTGACCCATAGTCGACAGTGATGACATAAGGTCCTAGCCAATTAGGTTCAAATTTTCCTTGCTTCAGACGCTCTTGCAGGTTCTTTTGATTTTCCATTAGGACCAGGTCACCTACCTCAAACTTTCTGGTCTTGATCTTTTTGTTGTAGCTTCTTCTGAGGTAGTTTTGATATGCTTGTAAGTGATTTAATGCATTTAGGAATTTCTCATCCAATAGTTCAAGTTGATGCAACCTTACGACGCAATAGTCTTCATCAGAGATAATATTTTGCAATGATACTCGGAGGGATGGGAGCTTGACCTCTATAGGTAAAATGGCTTCTGATCTAAATACTAGTGAGTATGGAGTGGCTCCAGTAGGAGTGTGGATGCTGGTGTGGTAAGCCCATAGGGCAGGGTTGAGTTGGAGGTGCCAGTCATGACCAGCTTCATTGACTGTCTTTTTTAAGAAGCAAAGGATGGTTTTATTAGAAGCCTCTGCTTGACCGTTTCCTTGGGGGTAATATGGCGTGGAGAATCGGTGTTTGATGTTGAACTTTTCGCACAAAGTGCAAACTTCTTGGTTTTTGAATGGCTTCCCATTATTAGTGACAATGGAATGGGGGATACCGTAGTGGCAGATGATGTAGTGGAGAATGAACTTGGAGATTTGGATGCCTGTGGTGAAGGTGAGTGGTATTGCTTCCACCCACTTTGTGAAGTACTCAGTAGCAGTGATTATGAATTTATGGCCGTTGAAAGATGGAGGATGGATTTTCCCTACGAGGTTGAGTCCCCATTGTGAGAAAGGCCATGGTGTTGTGATTGGTTGCAGCTCCTGTGCTGGGGCGTGGATGAGATCACCATGCTGTTGACATGGGAGGCATTTTCTGATAAACTGATGTGCATCTTTGTCCATGGTGGGCCAATAATAGCCAGTCCTGAGGATCTTCTTAGAAAGAGCTAGTCCACTCAAATGTGCCCCACAAATACTTGCGTGTACCTCTTCCAAAGCTGCCTCGGCTTCCCTAGAGTCTAAACATTGTAGAAGCGTACCATCAAGATTCCTTTTGTAGAGGGTGTCACCTACAAGTATGAAACGGGAGGTTCGACGGATGAAGGATTTTTTCTGTGATGGGGATAGGTTGTTGGGGAGGATGTTATCGTGAAGGTAGAGGTAAGTTTCCTGATACCAGGGGGATAAAGGACCAACGATTTTGCACACTAGTTCAGATTAGGGAATGTCATATGCTGGGATGGGGAGCTCTTCGATCAGGAATTTGCATTTCTTGCTGCCTTGCTTCATGTCAACCAGAGATCCGATGGTGGCCATGGCATCTGCCACTTTGTTGTTTAACCTTGGGATCTGCTCAAAGTGGATGTCACCGAAATAATCTTTAAAGTCATCGACCATGTTTTTATAGGGAAGGAGCTTATCATCCTTGGTTTTGTATTCATTATTGACTTGCCTGATGACCAGTTGAGAGTCGCCATACACAGTTAGTTTTTCTATTTTCCATTGGATGGCCATTCAGAGACCTGTGATGAGGGCCTCATATTCTGCTACATTATTGGTGCATGGAAATGTGATTTTGAATGATTTAGGGATCGTGTCACCTTGAGGGGTAACAAATAGGATGCCTGCCCCTGAGCCTCTGTGAGTGTAGGATCCATCAAAGTACATCTTCCATGTATCTGCGGCTGGTGTGATTGTCAAGATGGCCTCGTCTGGAAATTCTGCTATTGTAGGATGTTCTGCCTAAATAGGTGCCTCAGCCAGCTGATCTGCTATGACTTGTCCTTTGATTGCCTTCCTCTCTATGTATTCTATGTCAAATTCGGTGAGAATCATGACCCATTTTTCCATTCTTCCAATGAGAGTTGCTCGGTTTATCAAATATTTGAGTGGGTCGATCTTAGCAATGAGCTTAGTCTTGTGATTGAGTATATAATGTCTTAAGTTTTGTGATGTGAAAACCAGGGCAAGACATGCTCGTTCAATTTGTGTGTAGTTAATCTCATAGGAAATTAAGGTGCAGCTGATGTAGTAGATGGCTCTTTCCTTCCCTTGCTCATCATGTTGTGCTAACAAAGCCCCAATTGCTGTGTCGATCGCGGAAATATACAAGAGGAGGGGCTCTCCTTGTCTTAGTGGAGATAGGATAGGGGGATTAGCCAGATATGCTTTTAGTTGGTCGAAGGCATCCTGACACTGAGTAGTCTAGGCGAAAGTCGTATCTTTCTTGAGGAGATGCTGGAATGGTTGGCATTTGTCAGTAAGTTGAGCAATAAATCGGCAAATAGACTGTAGTTTACCCTGCAGGCTTCTTAGTCGTTTCAAGGTTTTAGGAGGTGGCATTTCAGTAATAGCTTTGACTTTTGCTGGGTCCACCTCGATTCCTCATCTGGAGACTATGTATCCCAACAATTTGCCTGAAGTGACGACAAAGACACACTTTTTTGGATTTAGACAAACATTATATTGCTCTAGCCTGTCAAAGATTTTGGCTAGCACGTCTAAGTGTTCTTCTCTGGTCTTTGATTTGCCGAGTAAGTCATCAACATAGTCCTCCATGATGTGGTGAAAGAGGTCGTGGAAGATGACAGTCATTGCTCGTTGATAAGTAGCTCCTACGTTCTTTAGGTTGAATGGCATTACTACCCAACAGTATGTTCCCCATGGGCATATAAAAGATGTCTTATGCTGATCTTCTTCGGTAATTTTGATTTGATTGTATCCTGAAAAGCCATCCATGAGAGATAGCATCTCATGCCCTGCGGTAAGATCCACGATCAAGTCAATGTTGGGAAGTGGGAAGTCATCTTTTGGTCAGGCTTTGTTGAGATCTCTGAAGTCAGTGCAACAGCGGATTCTGCCATCTGGTTTAGCAACGGGTACTAGATTTGAAACCCATTCAGGATAATCGATTGGATGTATGAACCCCACATCTAGTAACTTTTTGAGCTCTACTTTGACAAGAAGGGCCACCTGAAGATTCATCTTTCAGAGCTTCTGTTTGACTGGTTTGGCATCAGGACGCACTACAAGATGATGAACGACCAAGGCAGGATCTAGCCCTGGCATGTCTGTGTAGGTCCACGCAAAGTTGCGATTTCTGTGTGTGAAGAATGCCAAGAAGTCTTCCTGTTCGAACAGGCTGAGGGATTCTGCTCGATATGTGATTTTCGGCTCTTCCTCTATCCCTAGATTCATTTCCTGCACTGGTTCAACCAAGATGGGTGATCTGTCATGATATACTTTATTTATTTTAGGGAGGCCCATACTTCCATCTCCTAGCGCCTCATGGAGGTTTTCACCAAGAGATACGTCCTTTATTTTTACTTTTTTAGGATCTGATACTGCCGTGGAACAGTTTTCACCATTAGATCCATTTTTTGTTTTTGTATTTTTGCGACTAGAAGTAGGGGTTGTCTCTCCCAAAATAGGCAACTGGATTGAGTTCCATGATGTATCTAGCTCTGTGATCTCCCAAGGGGAAGTTGTCTCTTACTCCCATCATTTCAGCAATGGCTTCGTCATTAGGTGCGATGTCAAAAATAGGAGGTCCTCGTTGGTCCCAGTCGATGAGGTCAGGGTATACTAATGGTAGGTCATTGGATGATGAGGCGAGAGTAGTGACGGAGTAGATGGTGCAAATGGAGGAGGTGAAGAAATTAGCAAAGTCACTAAAGGAGTCTTGTAGGTCCGTTTCATTAATATTGTCGACGTCTAGAGAAACTAGAGCAAACTCGGCTAAGATACATTCACTGGTATTAAGGATGCGCTGTGGTTGACCATACCCTAACCCTTGAGTATAGGGGTTCCTTGTTGCTTGTAGTGGTTCCACAATCCCCTGTTCATGAAGGCCAATGCCACCTTGTCCTTCGTAACCCATGCTTTTGACTATCTCAGAACATTTGCCGTAACTATTTGTTGGGATGGTTGGGATGTCTTGTTCTGTTTCCTTGTCCTTGTAAAGCCAGGATGAAATATCTTCAAGTATGTCCTGATCCAGAAGATGTTTTTTCTCAAAGATGGGCGAGGGTTTGCATTTGATGATGACTGTGTCAACTGTCTCTGTGTTCGGAGTGCCAAATGTCTTAGGAGTGGGTAATAAGCCCACGCAAAAGGTGCCGTGAAGGTTATATTCCCCACAACCTTGGTCGCTAAACTTGATCTTGACCTCAAGTGGTGGAGGTGTTTGGGAGGAAGTGGAGGTGATGTTGGCAGGGTCCATGTATGAGGTGGAAGCTGTTGGGGTGTTTTGGGTGGTGGCTTTATTATACGGACAGAAGGTTTGGTTGTGTCCTTCCAGAAAATAGCAGTATTGGAAGGGATGGGGATCAGCATAAATAGTGACTTCGGTGCCGTTGTGGGGGAATTTAAGACATTGATGGAAAGTGGAGGGGATGGCTTGCATGGCATGGATCCATGGGCGGTCAAGAAGAATGTTATAGGGGAGGTCAAGATCCAGAACCTGACATTTGGTTTCAAGGATTTTCTGTCCCACTTGAATAGGGAGCCTTATGGTGCCCTCGAATAGTCTCTCAGTGTCATCATATCCTTTGATTGTTATGCACTCGCTAGCATCCACAACCACATCTGAGTACCCCAAGTGTTTTAACAATTTTAGAGTGCATATATTTAGGCTAGAACCACCATCTATTAGGACCCTTTTGATGGTGTGTTTGTGAATGCGGACCTCGATGTGTAGTGCATCATTATGTAGGTGTTCAGAAGCAGGGAGATCTTTTTCAGAAAACGTGATATGGTGTGGTGTGGCAATATGGCCGACCATGGCTTGAAATTAATTGACATCCAAGTTTGCAGGGACTTGTGTTTCCAAAAGGGCCTTGTCGAGAATGTCCTTGTGGTGGGGTGACGTGCGAAGCAACTCAAGGATGGAGATTTGTGTAGGTGTCTTTCCTAGATGGTCTAGGAGGTTATATCGAGTGGTGGGTGGTGGACGGGCGTTTGGATGAGGGGGGAGGGAATTAGATGTGGATGGGGGTGTTGGTTCAATGGGAGGGGCAGTGCATATTGAGACACGACCTCGACGGGTTGTTACGGCGCAATCGGGTGCTTGTGCCCGAATGGTTATTGTGTTGATAGAGTGGGATGAGGGTTTGATGCGGCCGACAATGGAGTCGTAGTGTGCGGGTGGTGGAGTGACGTTGTACGCTTGATTGGATGATGAAGCTTTGTTATGGTTGGGCAAAGGATCCTTGTAAGCTCCAAGGTTAGCATTTGGTGATGGCTGTGCACTGTGCTCAAGGTTGACAAGATTTTGATCTATTAGGTCTTGGATACAATGTTTTAATTGCATGCAGTCCGTTGTTTTATGGCCTGCCACATGGTGGTATTCGCAATAATCATTTTCATTATACCATGCTGCTTTGAGGTCATTGTCTTGGCATGGTCTAATAGGCGGGAGTGTGATTTCTCCTTGCTTGAGACATCTATCGAGGATGTCCTCAATAGGTTCTGCTAACGGCGTGAAATTTTGGCGAGGTTTGCAGGGTTTATTTGGTCCTCTTTGGTTATTGGTGTTTGCTGCATATGTGTGTGCCGGTGTGTGATTTTGGATGTGTTGGACGGCCTTCACATCGGTGATGCCGTCGTTCAGATTATTCTTGCTCTTCCCCCAATAATGTGATTTATCATTAGATTGCGTGTTGTTATTGTTGTTGGTATTGGGAGTGTTGTGATTGGTTTTGTCGTTGTTGTTATTGTTGTTGTTGTTGGATTTGGGATCGTAAAGTTTGATGGAACCCTTGGCAATGAGGGCTCGTTCAACAGTAGTGCCTTTGTCAATGACCTCTTCAAAGGTAGATGCGCACAAAATCTGTAAATGAAAACCTAATTCCTGATTGAGATTGGCCACGAACATGGTGAAAAGTTGTTTTTCAGGAATAGACCATGGGAGCTTGCTTGCTAGGCCCCTCCACCTTTGTAGGAAAGAAGTGAAAGCTTCACCGTTCTTTTGTTTGGTGTTACAAAGGTCGGTCATAGACACCTCATGTTCAAAGTTGTAGGAAAAGTGGTTGACAAACTTCTCTGCAAGCTTGGGAAATGTTCGAATTCCAAGTGGAAGATGGGCAAACCATTCAGCAGCTTGGCCGCCAAGACTTCTTGGGAAGAGTCTCATGAGATATGTGTCATTGTGAGAGACTGCGAGGCAAGCAATGTAGAATTCCTGGAAGTGATCCCTAGGATCACCCTTTCCCTTGTATTTGTCAAATTTTGGCATTTCAAAGTTTTTAGGGAAAGGGGGCATGTACAAGGTGTGGTCAAATGGGTAGGGGCAAATATCCTCAAAAGAATTGTATTTGTGTTTACCCCCAGTTTGTAGGTCATCCACCTTTTGGATTAATCTTTGTAGGACGGTGTTGAAATCCTGTGGTTGTTGTGGTTGAAACGTGTAGGGTTGTTGGTTGGTGAGATATTGGAGATGGGGTGGGAGTTGATGTTGGGGATTGGTTTGGTTGAGATGTTGGTGTTGTAGGTTGGGGTTTGGATTGATTAGTGCCTACTGTTGTTGGTGTGCATAGAGTTGTTGGAGAATATGTGGGGGTATTTGGGAATTGGAATTATGTTGACTTATGGGATTGACGTTGGGTATGTGTATGTTGGATTGGTTAGATGCGTTGTGAGATTGTTGTGAGAATAGTTGTCGTAGGTATGCAAGGGTGTGAGGGTTTGGTGGGGGCACACTTGTGGAGGTACTTGCTTGTGTGATGTTGCCTTGTACGCCCATTGTGAGTGAAGCGGAAGGGTTGATGGTAGTTGTGGTAGTAGAAGTGATGACAGGTTGGGAGATGTTAGGTATGGCCGTGGAAATTGTAGGTGTGGTAGCGGTTGAGGTTGTGGAGGTGGTAGATACGTTAGGTGTTGACGTTTGAGAGATGGTGGGTTGGGTATGTGATGTAGATGCTTGGGTATTTGATGTGGTAGGGACAACTGTAGAAGTGGATGGTTGTGAAGATGTTGTGATGGGGGGAAGTTGAGCACCAAGCTTGAGAAGATGGTCAAGATATCTCTTTGGGTCCGATCTTAGGACTTTATCAAGTAGGTCCATATTATCGGCATCTTGCGTGAAGGTCAAGACATCTAGGTCATCTTGGGATATGGTGGGGACATTTTGTGGTGGTGGTGGTGGTGTTGGTGCTTGTGGTAAGAAGTGAAAAGGGTCGTTGGCACCAAATGGGGGGATGAAGGAATAGGTAGGTGGATTGTATGTTTGATAAATGGGTATGTTGCTACTGTCAGTGTTAGGCATGCCAAAGGGCCATCATTCTGCCATTTCTTGATTCTTTTTGTGTTGTGATCTTGTGGTGGGCATACACGTATGGATTTGATTTTCTAGACGTGGGATGAGATGGAGACCTTAGAGAATCGAATTGATTTTGTTGGACCCAAAGATGGATGTGGTAGTGAGATGGAGTAGAAGGGTATGGTGAAGATCGATATGTTTTTCCAAAGGTTTTATCCTAAGGGTGATATGAATGGGTGATATTGATATTTTTGCACAAATTTTGGACCAAAGATGGATGATAAGAAAGGGATTTGGAATTGTGATGTTTTTGATTTTTTGATTGATTTAGGATGGTGAGGATGATGTTGTTGATGTTCTTTGAATTGAGCTTTTGGATAAGATCTAGATTCTGATTTGGCACACAAAGGATGACGATTTCCTTTGTTTGGGGTAGACTAATGACCTTACGCAAGAGAGATGATTTGTTTCTCTTGAAATGTAGACTAATGACTTTTCAAGGAAAATGTGATGTTAATGATAAGATCTAGATCTATCTTTGGCTCACAAGGATGACAAGCTTTGGTTGATGATTTGTTGATGGGTTTTTTTTAATTTGGATGTTGATTTTTTGAAATGATTTGTCTTGGTCCAAAGAGATATGCAAAAAGGATTGAAAGGGGATGGATGGATATGTATTTGGGCTGATAATGGGGTCCAACAATGGTGGTGATTAATTCTCTAAGGTCAAAAAGAAGGTGCAATTTTGGGAAATTTTTTGAAGAAAATGGCTAGGGCAGATTTCTGTGAGATGGATATGGATTATGGCGGAGCAGAAGGTGTAGATCACAACAAAATGGACCTTTATTTCAGGCAAGTCAATCTAAAAATAGTGCCAATCCGTGGATGAAAAGGCGCTACAATAAGATGGATATAGCGCTGAAACAGGGTGGACAGATTTCTGACGGCAAAGATTTGGATCTGTTTATTTGGAATGGGACAAACTAATTTGTTCTGTCTCAGGCATGTCAATCTCAAAATAGCGCCAATCCACGGATGAAAAGGCGCTACAATAAGACTGATATGGCGCTAAAATGGGTTAAAAAGATTTCTGATGGCAAAATTTTGGATCTGGTTGTTTGGAATGTGACTGACTGGTTTGCTCTGTCTCAAGCACGACAATCTCAAAATAGTGCCAATCCATGGATGAAAAGGCGCTACAATAAGACTGATATGGCGCTAAAATAGGTTTTGACAGACTTCTGATGGCAAGTTGTTAGATTTGTCTATTTGGAATGTGACCAACTGATTTGTTTTGTCTCTTGGCAAGTTGTTTGTGAAAAATCAAAGCACTTTAACACACATTTGAACACAAAACAAGCAATGATTTTTGTTTGTGAAATGACATGACTTTGTTTAGAACAAGCACATTTTTACAACCTAAGGCGAGAATGTGACAATATTTGTTGAATCCCCTAGCTGCGCCTATTCAAAGCAGGTAGCTCCAGGATCTTGGTAGCACCAGCTCCCCCTTACAATTACACACACTTCTCACGCATACCAAGATCTAAGTTTCTTATAACGCTTGTCCCTCACCAAACCTTTAGATTGTCCCTACTACCTCAGCTAAGAACCGCATGAATCGGGGCTGCTTCAAGGGTTTTGCCCTCTGCGTCAACAAATAGAAGGATTTTGGCTTGCTAAAACAATGGCTCTTAGTAAGGGCATTCATTCAGGTGGTTATACGTGCGGCAGCGCTACTCTCCGTTATGGAGTCTCCCAGCCTCCAAGGGTTGCACCTTGGAGGGTTTATGGGGAGGTTGGCTGTCGGTATAACAAAACAACACCTGTCGCTTGAGACTTTCGTCCCAAACACTTTATTTTATATAGCAGCTTGGAAGAGCTTGGCTTTAGCTTGATGCCGCTTGGGTCGTTCCCACCTTTCGAAGCGGGGTAGCAGGCCCTCTAAGGATTACAAAAGCAATACAATCATGAAAACACTTTTGATCCCTAAGTTCATATAAAGATGTGAGGGGAGAGCATACGTGTTCCCTATGATTATATCACACTCAACATGGTTCAATTTTAGATCTTTGGATTAGATGGGGGGTGATTAATGCAAAGTGTTGTGAGAAGTTTTTGATTCCCAAGATCACCAGAAAGGTGCGAGGGAAGAGCATACACTTCTCACTCTACTTGACACAATCACGAAGACACTTCACACATGTATTAGATTGTCTTGATTAGATGCGTGTAAATGCAATTTTGTTGTTCTTTTTATCCAATGATGTATGCAATTTGTGGTTCTTTTTATAGCCCAAATTGAAGTGTTTGATTGTTTGTTTGTTGGCACACAAAAGAAGTATATTTTAGAGCACCAAAATAAATGTTGTAGTCACACACACACTTCACACAAGGAGTTGTTTGGATTGATTTTAAAACACCAAATTGAAATGTTGTTTAAGTCCTAACAATGTCAAACGGGGGTTCTTTTTAGCTTCCAAAATCAAAGTGTTTATCTAACTAATATCAAACCACCCTACCAAAAGACTTGTTAGTATCCACAGTACCTGCAACAAACAGAAAGGCAGATTAACAAAATAGCGCTAAAACAGACATGTACACGTGCCACTGCGAGTAGAATAACCTGACTTATGAAAGAAGGTGCTAAAATATTTTATGGCGCTAATTAAAGTCTACGATAGCGCTAATTAAAACAATGGCGTTGATACAGAATTTAGCGCTAATAAAGCCTAAGTTAGGCGCTACTACAGAGGATTGCGATGATCAGTAGTAGTAAAAGCACCACTGCGCGTTGTTTCTGAATCTGGGGGGAAATACAGATGGTGCTAATCTAAAGGATGGTGTCAATACGGAGAACTGATGCTGCTTTGTCATTTCTTTCAAAAATTTGCCATAACCTCCCCCTGTAATTCCTGGTTTTCCTACAAAATAGACAACAAAGAACACAGAAAACAACAAGAAAAGCAAAAAAATACGACACGTGAGTATGGTTAGTATATAAAAGAAAATCACACAGAGATAGCGCTAAAAGAGGAATAGCGCTGAAATACGGTAGTGATGGCACCACTGCGATGGTTGAATAGCGCTGAACCTGCAAAAAGTCAGATACTAACACAAAAACTCACAAACAAGGATTAGATTGGACCTTGTGGGTCCCACCGGGCGTGCCAATGTAGATTAGGTAAATGCAATAAGGCAAAACACTAAATCAAATGCAAATGAAACACAAGATTATACCTTATAAAACACAACCTAATCCCATCAAGGGAAGAAGGAGCCTTTGCACCCAAAAGAAGCTCCCAAGACCAAGATTGTCCCTAGACTATGGATTCAAATGTGAAATGCTTCTCAATTGTGCAACTCACTATCTACTCAAAGGTGATTTTGGCATGGTAACTTTGCATGGAATTAGATGATGAAAATGACTTGTGAGATGTATTTATAGACCTTTTGGAGAGATTTTGATCCAAGGGTGGAGATTGAATGGAGAGATCAATGGTGGAGGATGAAAGTGATGTGGAGGGCCTAGATTTGATCTTGGAAGATGGAGGGCTAGGAATAAAAGTAAATCTTTTATTCATTTTTGGGAAAGGGGTGAATAAATGAGGTTGGGTGAGATGGATTATTTGTGAATTAAAAATTCCCATGGGGAAGGGTAAAATGAATTAAAAATTCATTTGGGGAAGAGTGGATATTTATTAGCTATGACATGTGTAAGGGATGTGTAAGAGGAGTAAATGTGATGTGTGATTTATTTGAATTTTAAATTTGGGGGATGTGAAGAGAAGTGCTAATGAGGGTTTGACTCACTTAATTAGGGTGATTAGCCTAATTAATGTGGCTGGAGGGATTAGAGGGGGGATAAGATTAATTAATTAGTGATTTAATTAATTAATCCTAAGGCTAGGATGAGGTAGGCTAGAGTAGGCAATTAAATAATAGCTATTTAATTGTCTAGGATAGGGATAGGCTAATTAGTAGGCTAGATTAATTAGTTAACATGGTTTTTAACTAATTAATTAGATTTAGGGAAAATGGGGGAATTGATTAATAAATTTTGCATATTTATTAAATCAATTGGTTAAGGTTTGGACTATTGAATTAACAGAATTAATTCAATTTTGGGGATGAAATGGTGTGGATTTAGGAAATGAAAAGGGTAATTAATTAAATACAAATTTAATTAATTGATCGGAAAGGGAATTGGTATGTTTAGGGATGTCAGGAGTCAGTTTGGTGGTCGAGACATTTTTAGGTGTCTACAGGTATCTTATTTTGAAAAGATTCCAAAAGAGCACCCTTTGAGGTGAGCAAAGATACCATGAAGATATTTTGGGAAACGGTTAGGAATGGATACACACCCTTGATCAAGAAAGTTTGAATACTGACCATCAATTAAGTTTGTAGCCATAGCAGTATGAAGCTTCAAATTCTATATAAGAAGATCTGCTACTTGTATAATATTCACATAGGGATTTTTGAATTGTAGCTTGCACTTGTAATTTGTCTGATATTTGAATAGAGAGGTATTTCTTTTAGTTTAGAAGAGGAGGTCACCTATGTCTACATTAAGGAATAAGTGGAATGTCTATTTTCCTTATTGTATTTGTAAAAATGTCTGTAAGTTTTATGGAAATTTAATTACTGAAACAAAAGGTCATTCTTACATTGTAAATTCTATATGACTTTGTTCTTTGAGTACAAGTAAACTTGGAATTTTGTGTCTATTATGGAGTGTTTTCTAACTTTTACTAGTATTTGAAGTATTATCCTTTGAAAGCTTGCAATCTCTGATGTATGTTCGTGAAAATGCTCAAGACTTTACATTTGAAGATTTAGATATGTGGATTTGATCAATTTGTTGTATTTCTTAAAGACGTGAGTAACAGAACATTTAAATCATGGAGTGAAATGATACTTGACTTGATTTCTCTAACTTTTCTACAAACATTTGAAATAATCAGCTCAAACACAGAAATCTTAAGGAAATTGTCTTGTATTTGAAAGAAACATGAGAAATTACATTGGTATTTGAAAATTTTCATATCAATCTGAAAGGCAAAGTTTGTTTTACTATAAATCATACAATGCTTTGTGATACAGTAGTAAGTTTATGCAAAGGAATGAATATTTTGTTGATATTTGTAAAAATTTGCATAATTTGAGTCCAGTAAGTCACTAAACACTTTAATTAATGTAAGGCCCCTTTAATTAATTGTCCACAAGGTCAAGACCTGACCATACAGAAACTTGAGATTAAGAATTCTTAGTTAATTCTTCATATCTTTCAAGATAGTTTAGGTTCATTTTGTGAATTTTTAACTTTTGTTATGAATGTGTAAAAAGAATCATCAATAGTTTTTGGTACTAGGAGGGCCTGATTGTAGTTGAGGTAGGATTTGTGCAAGGCTGGCTCACAATAGCAGTTGAGTGACTAGGTCTAGGTCCAGTTCAGAAGATATTTTTGTGTAATTACCTAATAGGAGATAATGCAAGGGTCCTTTGATCTGGAATCCTATAATATCACACACAGGAGGTTCATCTAGAACGCCTCCTGGATTACCTTTTAACATCCATAACATAGTGAGTCCTGACAGTTTTTCATTCATATCTTTGAATCTTGGTTCAGGTCCCCCTAGAGGTCCTAGTCCTCCCAGAGGTCCAAGTCCTCCCTTAAATACAACTCCACCTAGAGGTCATAATCCACCTCTAGTTCCAGTAATGGCATATTTCAATGTCAATTCCCCTATAATGTTCTCGGATTATCATGAGATGCCAAAGAAACTGGAAAAGATATGTCCTAAATATCAGTTACATCAGGATCCAGAAGATCACATTAGGATATTCAAGGAGGCATGCTTTAGAGCGATGCTAGAATATGAAGATGTTGTGTGTAGGTTATTTCCTTACACCTTTAATGAGCAGGCTTCTAATTGGTACATCAATTTACCAAATGGTTACATTTCTTCCTAGGCACTCATGGAAGAAACATTCCTATCTGGGTTTAGAGGACCTGTTCATCCGTCCACCATATATCATAAATTGGCTACAATTAAAAGAGGTGAAGGAGAGCTGATTGATAACTTCAATGATAGGTTCCAAAAGGCTTACTCTAGGCTAGTTGCTCCTTACACAGTAACTCCAGATGCATTATTAGAAATGTATTATGTCACTCTCAATCCATTGACTTCTATGTTTGTCAAAAGAAAAGTTGACATAGATACTATAGCCAAAGCTTATAAGGAAGCAGCCACAGTAAATCAAGAAATGAGACAAACAACCTATAGTCCCTTTCTTAATGGAGGAAATCCTGGGACACAAAGTCAAGCACAACCTTGGAATGGAGTCCCTATGCATCATACTCCATTGCTAAATCCAATTCCTACATACACACCTGTGTATAATCCTTCCCCAATCCAGACTATAGTTCCCTATACTGGTAATAGTACCAATAATAATTAGAATAATGGTCAGTCTTTTTTCCAGCCACCTTGGGATACATTTGTGGCAAAGGCACAAGAGGATTGGCAAGAAATCAAAGAAATTACTGCACACTTGAGAAGATTGACCACTGAAATGACGCAACTAAGAAATAAAAATTTCTATGGTAGAAATAATCAAGGGTACAATCAGAACTATAACCAAAATTACAACCAAGGTCAAGGTTCAAATCAAAACCAAAATTATAATCAAAGTCAAAATCATAATTAGGGATAGGCAATGCAAAATAGAGGACATGTAGATAATAGGGCCTGCGGTGGTAACAATAGAAATCAAAATCAACCAAAGCCACCTAGGACATGGAACACAAGGCCAAATAATGGCACTCTAGCTTCTCCATTTGTGAGTCTAGATAATTAGGAGGCAAAACAACCAGCTAGAATTCAAATAGCCAATGTAGCATTAAAAAATTGGTGCAGGATTCACAATATAAGTACACATGCTGAATTAGATTGCCCTCAGTTTCATCTAGTGGCTAGCATCTTCAATGTGGAGGTACAACCTCCCACATCTGAATTTCTCATTCCCAAAGGGAATGAGATAGTTGTTGGAAATAATGTAGATAACTGAGAGGGGGGGTGAATCAGTTATCTTATAACGTTTCTATTTTTACTTTCTTTTCTTATCTTATCATTTAGTGTTATATCAAAGCAAAGTAATCATAAAAACTGAAAAAGAAATTTACACATAACACAAGGATTTTTACGTGGAAACCCTATTAAGGGAAAAAACTATGGTGTGACTAACCCAAGATTGTATTCTCTATTAAAAGAATAAAGAGTACAAATTTGGTACTTGCCAATTAGGGCTCACTACCCGAGCACACTACTCACAAGAGGCCCATTGACTAAGAGAGACTTATAGTCTACAAATGCTTATAGATGATACCAAGGTGTTTGAACTGATGAACAACACCTATACATGTAGGAATTTAGTTCCAGTTAGGCACAGTATACTAATCTAGCACATTTGATTCTTCCTCTACTCAATATTACTTCCTTGTCACATTTTTGGCTTGAATTACTGCCTTTACACTTGTCTCTACTTTTCTTCACACTTCCTCATACTATCTATGTCTTTCACAAGCTTGAATTCATCAGGTATATATATCTACATCAAGGATTTCCAACAACTTCTTAATCGGCAACAAGAACACCTGAGATATTTGTAAGTTATTGATCTGTCGACTGAATCCATGCTTGCATATCAAAAACTTAGGCATAGAAGTCATTAATCATGTCATCCAACAATGTATAATATCATAGATTACTTGATTAGCACCTTTTACACTTCCGAATTGAAGTCTGATACTCTGTCGATCAGTTCTTCCTCTGTCTGCTCTACCTGACTGGAACCCAACACTCAGATGCTCATATCTTTTTCTTGCTTTATCACTAGAGGCTAAATATCTAGAATACAATAGTCATGATACCCCTCTTGACTTATCCAATTCTGTAACTTACTAAGTTACACCATCTGAGAGATTTGGACCTGATTGTCGAACCTTGTTACATACTCTATTCTTGTTCACCGGACCAAAACAATCTTCAATCTGACTTTTGGTATAGGCATATTATGTACTGCAGATGTGTGGGATAGACTTTGTTGACATCAATGACAACACTTATGAAGCCACACAGTGTCTCTTGCCAACAATCTCCCCCTTTGACATTGATGGCAACACTTAGTGAAAAATGACTAAGTGTCATTGTAACTCCCCCTTTTTTTATGCTCTGTTTCTTTATACTACTTCACCAGAGCTCCCCCTTTGCTGGATTCCTCCTTTTTCACTTCTCTTCCCTCCCCCTTTGACATCAATGGAAAAGGGTGGAATCCGCATATAAAATTGTGCAAACATTATGCTACATATGGCCGCATATATATATACAAATCATATGTTATACTTACATATACTTGAGTATATCTACAAAGGTTGTTTTCAACTGTACAGTTTATGTGGCCCAACTCCTCTTCATTCTATCCAAAATGGAGATATGTCCACTTAACAAAAACACATATGCTTGTGTCCTCTTTAAGTATGTAGGATCACTGGTCCAGACTGTACTTTGTGCCTCTGCCAGGGCATCATGCATTACTTCTAACTTAGGGATGATTATCCCTCTGAGCTCACCCATCCTATCCATTATGTTCTTTTTCTCTTTAACCAGTTCTTTGATTTAATTTATTATATCAATAACTTGACATTCATGGTTTACAAGAGAAGTAAGGGGATCATAATTCTAGGACAAACTTGACAGTTTTCCTTCTTGTTCTTTTACTTTCTTCTTAATGTCCTCTATCACTTTAGGCCAGGTTAAACAAAATCTGTATATATCCCCACCATCCTTAAGAGCATTTTCAAGGCTCTTTATGCTAATGCCCAAGGTTATTCTATCATTAGCAATTAATCCTTGTACTTCACTAAATCTCTTTTCCAAGAACTCCTTGCAGACCTTAGTTTCTACCGATTTCTATAAAGATTCAAAATGAGTGTTAACATAATTGACTAAGTTTTGCAAATTACAGGATGGAGAGGCAGAAGGATCCTTTTGATAGGTTGGCATGATCTTCTCTAGTACACCAGATGCAAGTTTCAACAATTCACTATCCTCCATGTGTGATTTTAGAAGTTTCTCTTTTTCTTTGGCCTGAGCAAAATATGCTATTTTCATTGTCTAAACCTAGGAGAGAGAGTCAAAATTTAGTGGCCCTTGAAATAACTCAGGTTCATCCAGCTCCATCATTTCTCTATCTAAGAAGTTCTGCACTATCTCTGTAGTGTCTGTTGCTGGTGATTCAGACTTCTTTCCTTTAGAGATAGTAGGACTGACTGGTTTGGATAAGTCATCATTAATCTTTTCTGCTTGTTCTTCTTCTTTTAACTTATCCTCTTTTTCTTGATTCTTCTTCTCTTCTCTTCTACCTTCCCCTTCTTCTTTAGTGCCTAGAAGATTTGCCTTAGCAGCTGTGGGATCCAAAGGAGTGACATCACCAGTGTTTACTGCTTTGGGAACTTCCTCTTCTGGAATAGAGGAGACTAAGTCCTCAAGATTCTCTTCATCTATTTTCTTTAATCCTTTGACATCCTTGTCAGAGAGTTCTTCATTGATTACTTTTAATCCTTCAACATCCATGGTAGAAAGTTCTTCATCTATTTCCTCTATAGTAGGAAGATTGAATCTCCTCAAGGCATTTCGGAGGATTTCTTTTGTTTCATTGGCTATTTGTTCAGTCTCGCCAAACATGAGTTTGTTCATTCTGGACTTGCTCCAAAAATCATCTTTACACTCCTTGAAAACCATGTCCATTTGTTTTGGAGTTATAGAGGGGCATAGCTGTATCATTATTTGCTCCTGAAGCTCCAAGTCTTTAGCCTTTGCATTCACTTTTCTTTGTTCCAATACTTCTTCTAGGCTTTTTGGAATTAATGAAATTATTTCAATGAATGCTTTGTTATAGATATTCAAATACCTTATAGTAGCTTCCTCCAGAATTCTCTTGTCAACATCATTGTATTCATCATAGAACTCTATCACCAGCTACAGGTTCCCATCCACAGTAATTGCCTTGATGATGTCATCAATGGAAAGAGTGGGCTTTTCAACAAATTCTTTTGCCTTCTCTTCCTCATTTCTGCTAGCAGAGAACTTCCCAAATGTTCTCTTCTTCTTCATTTTCCTGATTTCCTCATCTAATTTTGTTTCTTCATCATCCTTATGGCTTGTATATGTCCTTGTGGCTTTGGTCTTCATCCTCTTTTCTCCTTTTTCAGATGACATGACTTCCAGTTTGGTAGACTTTGAGCTTTTAGAAGTGACAAGAGCAAAGCTCTTGGAGGATTTAGTCCGAGAGGAGGTTTGCATAGGAACACTTTCTTTCTTTGTTTCTTGTCTTTCTTTCTCTGCCTTCTCCATTTTCTCTCTATTAGCATCTACATCCTCCTTTGATATGCCAAATCTTTTGGAAAATTCTTCAACTTCCTTTCTTACTTTTCTCTTCATCTCCGGTTGTCTTAACTCAACATGTATCTTTATTCTTATCTCTTCAAAGGTGCCAAACCTTTCTGCTTCAGTGTCCTTAGGTTGGCTCAGTAGGTTTTGAATATGTAGCTCCAATATTTTTTCATCGACCTCATAACCCATAGGCACTATCCATATAGTTCTTGGCTCAACTACCTCCATTAGGCATTGATCAGTGTCAACCATGAAATAGACTGTATCTTTGTATTTATCAACTATTGTTTGTGGTATTCTTTCTCTGGCATGCATCATGCTTTGAAAATTCTTAAAGTAACCCCAGAGGGCTGAGTTTTGGTCTTTAGCATCACCAAGTCCATAAATGTAATCTCTGATCTGAATTGCAATGGGTTTATCATTTTGCTAGACCCAACCATTTGATCTAGGCAGCTCATTCATTTAATAGAAAAATAGGCACAGTATTATACTACCATATTTGAAGGAGTTTTTCTTATCCTTTTTGATATTTTGCAAGTTCTCCATCAATTGATTCAATAGAAGCTCACACAGATCATAATCTGCATCTTCCTTTAACATCTGATATGCAGCATAGATTGATGTAACAAACATAAAATTCTCCCTGCTCGAGTGGTAGATTTTGTAGCCAATTATCATTGAAGCAAACTTGACATCCAGATCTGTGATGTCATCTATAGTCATTGCTCTTTTGTCAAATTTTGATCTGGTGGCTTCAGTTACAGTTTGGTTCTTAACAGATTTGAGTGTGAGTAACCCACCAAATGAATGTAGTCCGGTCACTGCCCTGATGTTATCTTTAATAGTTATCTTGAATGGCCTGATTAGCCACATAAAATTATCATGCATCCTACTTAGAACATACTGGACCTAATCATCTTTTGCAAAAGATGGAAAATGTATGCAGTGTTAAAGTGTTTATCTCGGAGGGTCTTAAATTCAGGTCTTGTTGGATTTAAGGCATACAACTGAGAGGGGGGGTGAATCAGTTGTATAAAACTTCTTGTTCTTTCAAACACTTGATTCTTCATTGTTAGTTAACAGCATATCAATTAATCATCCATGAAAGCATAATACATACACACAAGAGCAAATAAACATCAACACATTGAACACCAAGATTTTGACGTGGAAAACCCGGTTAAGGGAAAAACCACGGGGTGATTAACCCAAGGATTATTCTCTGTTAGAAGAATAAGAAAAAGAATGGCACTTGCCAATTAGGGCTCACTGCCCGAGCACACTGCTCACAAAGAGGCCCACTGCCTACAAGGAGACACACTGTCTACAAAGTGATAAGAATCACAATCTTGAACTGGAGAATGACATCTCTACCATGTCCGGATTAGTTCCATTTAAGCCCAAAAACCTCTGCTCTGCCTTTCGCACTTCTCTTCGCTATGCCACACTCATCCACACAATCCACACTTCGAAATGAACTCACAAACCGTTATTTATACAAGACATCGACTTAGGAACAAACATCTAAGTTGGAAAACAACCATAAGAGTATCCGCAAGATGAATAACACATCCGGTCGGCCACCACAAGAACATTCGCAGGATGAACAACTCATCCGGTCGGCTAAACAGAGCAAGAACTTCATCTGGAAGAATATCTTCAATTCTGGGCTCTACTATCAATGCGGACCAACAACACAACCTCAACATGATCCAAGAACCTTCACAAGCCTACCTGAATGACCAGGTACGTCCGCATTTCCTTTACTTACTAAAATCTCTTATCCTCCTTATCCGGAACTTCAAGAACACTGTCTGTCGCCACTGTCATAATGTAGAAGGTACTTCCGGACCTCAAAATCATACACAACTCGAGATGACACATCACAAGGACATTCCAAACACTCTTTCCAATCCGCAGATTAGGATTATACAATTTCGGACCTCACCGGACCTTTCTGTGATCCTCTGTCACCTCTGAGCACTTGCCGGAACCGGTTCCACACAGACAGCCATAACTTCTTCAGGTCTTCATGTGGACCTCTAAAAACTTAACTGAAACATCTCAAGACTCATATCTGCAAACCCTTTAATCTGCATCCTCCGGTTCTCAACCTATACAATACATTTGCCTTCTTCTCATCACTATTCTTCACTGTTCCTGATTGAGGCTAATTTTCTCAATATCCTCAGCACACAGCTCATCCAATCCTTCTTGTCAATGCAATATGAGTATGTTGCCATCAATGAAAACACTGGTTCACCTCATACTTACAACAATCTCCCCCTTTGTCATTGATGGCAACATATGATGTGAAAAACCATCAAGACAAGAACTTCTCCTTTCTGTCACAGCTCCCCCTATCAACAACAACTTTTCACATGTCTTCTCTTCCTTTACTGCTCCCCCTTTGATCATCAACCACTTGTTTTTCACATGTCTTCTCTCCCCCTTTGACATCAATGGCAAAGGGCTCATACTTGCAATTTTAACACATCAGAATCATACCAGCCGCTCCCCCTTAGTAGCAGCTCCCCATCATCAATCTGGATTACAAGATATGACTGTGATATCCACTGGACTGATGCACATCAGTGCATCCTAGTTCATCACCGGAGGGGCCATGACCCCTAACTTCTCCCGGAGATATTCAAAAGAGTCCTTGGGAAGAGGTTTAGTAAAGATATCTGCAATCTGATCCTTGGAGGGAACATACTCCAACCTGACTTCTTCCTTGTTCACTTGTTCTCTCAAGAAATGAAACTTGATAGATATGTGCTTAGTCTTAGAGTGTAATATCGGATTCTTGGAAATATTAATTGCACTTGAATTATCACAGAAAATTGTGATAGGCTCCGCATATTCAATTTTAATATCTCTTAGCATCTACTTCATCCATAAGATTTGAGTGCAACTGCTTGCTGCTGCAATGTATTCTGCTTCAGTTGTAGACAGAGATATTGCATCTTGTTTCTTGCTTAGCCAAGAAACCAATCTCTTCCCCAAAAAGAATGCTCCACCACTGGTGCTCTTTCAATCATCTACATCTCTTGCCTAATCTGCATCTGTGTAAGCATGAAGAGAGAAATCCGGATCTCTAGGGTACCATAGACCATACTCAACTGTTCCTTTCAAGTACCTAAAAATTCTTTTGATTGCCATAACATGAGATTCTCTAGGATCAGCCTGGAATCTTGCCACAAGACCAACAGCCTACATTATATCTGGTCTGGTCTGAGTGAGATACAACAATCCACCAATCATTAATCTATACATTGTCTGATCTGCCTTTGGAGAGTCATCATCTTTGCTCAACTTACATCTGGTTGCCATGGGAGTGTTCATTGGTTTTGAATCTTCCATACCAAATTTCCTTAACAATTCTTGCACATATTTGGTCTGAGAAATGAAAATTCCTTTCTTTGTTTGAGTAATTTGCAGACCCAAGAAGAAATTCATTTCACCAAGCATAGACATTTCAAACTCACATTTCATCTGATTTGCAAAAGTTTTGCACATACTATCTCTTCCTCCAAAAATGATATCATCTACAAACACTTCAACAATCAAAATGTTTTCATGATCAATTTTGAAATATAAGTTACTGTCAGCAGTACCTTTGCTGAATCCAATCTGCACAAGATGCTTATCCAACCTTTCATACCATGCTCTTGGAGCTTGTTTTAATCCATACAATGCTTTCTTTAACTTACAGACCATATCATTATTGTCAGATAATTGAAATCCATCTGGTTGTTCAATGTAAACTTCTTCTTCCAGATCACCATTTAGGAAGGCAGACTTGACATCCATCTAATATACCTTGAAGTCTTTGAAGGTAGCAAATGCAAGAAATAATCTGACTGCTTCAATTCTTGCCACAGGAGCAAAGGTCTCTTCATAATCAATTCCTTCTATTTGGGAGTAGCCTTTGCAGACCAATCTAGCTTTGTTTCTGATTACTTTACCAGCTTCATTTAATTTGTTCCGGAAGACCCATTTGGTTCCAATCACATTCCTGTCTCTAGGTCTGGGAACAAGATCCCAAGTATGATTTTTCTCAATTTGCATTAATTCATCTTTCATTGCTTTAGTCCAGTGTTCATCATTGCAGGCTTCATTTACTGTTTTAGGTTCAATCTTTGAAATCAGACAACATTCATCCTGATTTTGAGCAACATTCCTTCTAGTTTGCACACCTTTGCTTCTGTCACCTATGATCTGATCTTCAGAGTGGTTTAGTGTCACATACCTTGGAATTTTGGGAGTATCTTGCACTGCTGCTTCTTGATCAGGCTCATTCAAACCTATCTCTTCTTCCTGATTTACCGGATCAGGCTGACTCTGTCTTACCGGAGAGGATTGAGTTCCTTGAACACTGTCTTGGTCATCTTCATCAGATTCATAAAATATTGAGGGCTTCTCAATTCCTTCATCAACTTTCACATTAGTGCTTTCTATCATCTTCCTCAGTCTCTTATTGTAACACCGGTATGCTTTGCTTTGAGTGGAGTAGCCCAAGAAAATTCCTTCATCACTTCTAGCATCAAACTTTCCTAGATCTTCATCTCTTTTGATATAACACTTGCTACCAAATACTCTAAAATATTTCACAGTGGGAGTGATGCCAAACCAGAGTTCGTAGGGGGTCTTACCGGTATTGTTTCTGATTTGAACTCGATTTAGAGTGTAGACTGCAGTGCTGATAGCTTCTTTCCAGAACATCTGAGGAACATTTGCTTCCAACATCATTGTCCTGGTAGCTTCCTGGATGGTCCGGTTCTTTCTTTCAACTACTCCGTTCTGCTGTGGAGTCCTAGGAGTAGACAATTGTCTCCTTATACCCTGCTTCTCACAATAGTCAATGAACTCTCCAGATGTAAATTCACCACCTCTATCAGACCTTAGACACGTTAGTTTCAATCCGGTTTGATTCTCTACCAAGGCTTTGAAGATTTTGAACTTCTCAAATGCTTCTGATTTTTCTTTTAGAAAGGTAACCCACATCATCCGGGAATGATCATCAATTAACAACATGAAATATCTATCACCTTGCAGACTCTTGATTCTTGTCGGACCACAGAGATCAGTATGTACTAATTCCAACAATCCGGTAGAAGACTGATCTTTGCTTTTGAAAGAGACTCTACTTTGTTTACCTAGCTGACATTCTTTGCACAAACTATTTGTAGGTTTCATCAATTTTGGAAGATCTCTTACAGCCTGAGTATTGCTTATCTTGATGATGTTATCAAAATTTACATGACACATTCTTCTATGCCATAACCAACTCTGATCAATTTGAACAAACAAACAACTTTTATTTGAACCAACCAGATGAAAGATATTACCTTTTGTCTGAGTACCGGATGCAATTTCAGTTCTGGAGCTTGTAAAGATTCTGCATTTTCCATTCTTAAACCGAAGATCATAGCCTTTGTCTACTAACTGACCAACACTGAGAAGATTGTGCTTCAATCCTTCAACATATAGTACATTACCTGTTTTGCTCTTTCCATCAAAGGAAATAGTTCCCCTGCCTCTGATTCTACCAGCAGAATTGTCACCAAACTTTACCATTCCTCCTTCATACCTTTCCAAATTCAAGAACTTATTCTTGTCACCAGTCATATGGTGAGAACATCCACTGTCAATAACCCAATCATCCTTTTCTTCCACTTGAGCAGCCAAAGCTTTTTCAACAACTTTGTGATTGACAGATTCAGAGAGTATTGAATCTTCTTCCTTGATGGCAATAAACACCCACTCATTTCTGGATTTGCTTCCTAGTTCTGATTCATCATCTGTTACTCCTTCATTGTCATCTTCTTCATGAACATAATAGCAATTCTTTTGAAACCTTTGTTTGTTAGTATTAGACCTTGCAGATCTTTCCGGACATCTTGAAGCAAAATGACCAATCTTATTGCAGTTGAAGCACTTAAAGGGTAGTTTTCCTTCAGACTTACCGGATCCTCTTGGTAGTCTTTTTGCAATGAGGGCTTCAAGTTGAGCTATTTCTGCTTCTTCTTCTTCCATGTCTCTTCTTGCTTGATCATACCATGTCATCTTCCTTGAAGAGTTTTCTCCCGGATCAACTCTCTGTTTGCCTTTCACATAGGCACTGGTTTTGAAGGCAGATTCAGTCTTGGGAGGATCATCTCCAAACTCGGTCATTTCAAATGCAGCTAGCTTGCCAGCCAATTGTTCTCTTGTGACAGTTGTGTGGGCTCTGAATTCATCAATTGCAGCAACCTTGATTTTGTAGGCAGCAGGAAGGGATCTAAGGATTTTGCAAATAATCTCATTTTCATCCAGAGTTCCACCAGCATTTCTAATTCCACACACTAGTTCATTCACTCTTGGCATAAAAGTAGTGATGTTTTCATCATCTCTCATCTTCAATCTTTCGAATTTCCCTTTCAGACTTTGCAACCTTGCACTCTTGACAAACTCATCTCCTTCATACAGAAGTTCCAGTTTAGTCAGGATCTCATATGCAGTTGGTAGGTCAATAACATTTGAGAGATCTGAGTCATTCAATGCACTTAGAAGAGCTTCCTTGGTCCGCAGATTGTTTTCAGCTTCTGTGATTTCATTCAGAGTTATCGGACCACCTTGTGGAGGTACATATGGTTTTGAAACCATGGCCAAGTATGCTTTTCCCATACATTCCAGGTGACATTTCATGCGACCCTTCCAGAGAGTGAAATTGGTTCCATCAAACTTTGGACTATCCTTTTTGTATGATGACATCCTAGATCTCCTCAAGCAGTTAAGCTTCTTTCAGAGGAACCTTGCTCTGATACCAATTGTTGGATTTAAGGCATACAACCGAGAGGGGGGGTGAATCAGTTGTATAAAACTTCTTGTTCTTTCAAACACTTGATTCTTCGTTGTTAGTTAACAGCATATCAATTAATCATCCATGAAAGCATAATACATACACACAAGAGCAGATAAACATCAACACATTGAACACCAAGATTTTGACGTGGAAAACCCGGTTAAGGCAAAAACCATGGGGTGATTAACCCAAGGATTATTCTCTGTTAGAAGAATAAGAAAAAGAATGGCACTTGCTAATTAGGGCTCACTGCCCGAGCACACTACTCACAAAGAGGCCCACTGCCTACAAGGAGACACACTGTCTACAAAGTGATAAGAATCACAATCTTGAACTGGAGAATGACATCTCTACCATGTCCGGATCAGTTCCATTTAAGCCCAAAAACCTCTGCTCTGCCTTTCGCACTTCTCTTCGCTATGCCACACTCATCCACACAATCCACACTTCGAAATGAACTCACAAACCGTTATTTATACAAGACATCGACTTAGGAACAAACATCTAAGTCGGCAAACAACCATAAGAGTATCCGCAAGATGAATAACACATCCGGTCGGCCACCACAAGAACATTCGCAGGATGAACAACTCATTCGGTCGGCTAAACAGAGCAAGAACTTCATCCGGAAGAATATCTTCAATTCTAGGCTCTACTATCAATGCGGACCAACAACACAACCTCAACATCATCCAAGAACCTTCACAAGCCTGCCTGAATGACCAGGTACGTCCGCATTTCCTTTACTTACTGAAATCTCTTATCCTCCTTATCCAGAACTTCAAGAACACTGTCTGTCGCCACTGTCATAATGCAGAAGGTACTTCTGGACATCAAAATCATACACAACTTGAGATGACACATCACAAGGACATTCCAAACACTCTTTCCAATCCACAGATTAGGATTATACAATTCCGGACCTCACTGGACCTTTCTGTGATCCTCTGTCACCTCTGAGCACTTGCCGGAACCGGTTCCACACAGACAGCCATAACTTCTTCAGGTCTTCATGCGGACCTCTGAAAACTTAACTGAAACATCTCAAGACTCATATCTGCAAACCCTTTAATCCGCATCCTCCGGTTCTCAACCTATACAATACATTTGCCTTCTTCTCATCACTGTTCTTCACTGTTCCTGACTGAGGCTAATTTTCTCAATATCCTCAGCACACAGCTCATCCAATCCTTCTTGTCAATGCAATATGAGTATGTTGCCATCAATGACAACACTGGTTCACCTCATACTTGCAACAGGTCTGATTTCAAAATTCTTATCTATTAACTATTTGTGATAAATGTCAAACTTTGAGTCTCCAAAATCTTCAATGTTTGCATGAATATAAACCCTAATATCTTCTACATGCAAGACACCGTGCGGAATACTAGAAAATGCACCCACGGGATCAACTTCTAGAGATTTGTAAGGGTGTTTCTTGAATTTTGGTCTCGGCCTATCAGAAATATTAACAACCACTGGAGTAGCCATTTTTGCAACAGATCTGGAGAGAGTTTTCAGACAGGAAGTACAAGCGATTCTTTAGTTGAATTCAATCTTCAGCTGAGTTTGAGTGTTTTGATGGATTTCTTCTCAGAGCTCTTCTCCCTTCTTCGTGAGTGCAAAGTGTTACAAATTATGGATGAGAAACATTTTGACCTTTCCCAAAAACCTAATTTCTCTTTGTAATAAATGCACATCTTAAGTCATCCAGTTACCCTATATTGAGAGAGATTTTCTTGAATCACTGCGCGGATCTTAAAATCATTGTCTATGAGGGTTGACAACATATCTACACCTTTTTCAGACATGCCATAGGTCCGCAGATTAAAACATTTCAATTTTGGATCATATCGGATTTGTCTGTGAAATTCTGCTTTACCGGATAGCTACTGATACAGGATCTCCTCATAGCTTCCTCAAATCTACATGTAGATTTGTCAAATTTTGACTGGACAAATTTTAAATGAATCTCCTCAAACCCTTTAAACTACAACCTCTTATTCTGACTCAATGTACGGAATTAAAGCACTCACTAGGTGGCTAGGGGAAAAAGGATCTTCTCTATAACTCCCCCTGAGCTAGAGCTTACTTTTTAGTTTTCGGAAGGAATATCAGCACCAGATTCTAGTGTGGATCCATCCCCAATATTCATTGTACCCCTTTTTACCCAGATCTTTCTCATCTGCTTTTGAACTTCATTCGCATTTATTTTACCTTTGTCTTTATCTTGTTTCTGATCATGTTCCACTGGACCTTTTCTATCCTAATTTCTGCTTTTCCAGAATCTGGTAATATGACCAAATCTATTGCAATTGTAACACATAATATTTCTTTGCTTAACTGAATGATATCCTCTTGATCTGCACTCATTAACCATATGTCCAATTCTATTGTATACAAAGCATTTACCATTGAAAGAATTGTTCATTTGCATATTTTTGCATTCATGAGATTTGTGACCATACCTTTTGCAACTGAAACATTGACCAGAGAAGGATGGATTGATTTGATTCATTTTCTTTTTGCACTAGATTGCTTTATGACCAAACTTGTTACAATTGAAGTAGTATCCATTGAAGGATGGATATCTTTGAGCATTTGGTTGCCTTACCAAAGGTCTTCTAGGCCTATTTCTTTGATTTCCTGATCCAAAGTTCTTCTGGCCAGATCCAGAGCTTTCACCTTTCTCATATCCCAAGCCACACTTATCATCTACCCTCTTTTGACTTTCAAGAAAAACTTCAAGTTGGGTTGAGCTTGATGAAGGGAGTAAATCATAAAACACACAACAATAGAAATTCAACACAAAAAATAGAACTTTCTTTATTGATTTGGACAACTTACTACATTATAGAAGCTCAAATACAATAAGAGGAATCAACCCTCCATAGGCTGCAACACATTACAACTTCCTATCACAAGACTCTGGAATCATCTACCTTCTATAACCCTAAATCAGCTAGGGTTTCTATTTTTCCACATATTCTTGACTCTACACTTCCCCCCTTAACTCCACTACCACCTAGGGTTCCCAAAATACTCATAAATAGCACTTTTTCATGGCCTCCAGCTAAATTTTGAAATTTGCAACTCCTTCCAAAAGTAGGTCAACTTCCAGGAAGCATAACTTTTGATCTGGGTGTCTGATTGACAAACCATTTAAAGTGCCAGAAAGCTCACGATGTGAACTATCATGTCCAAAATTTATAATAGATTTCTGTCAACTTTTCAGGATGTTATAAGATGTTTTAGTGCCTCATATCTCGTTTCAAAAATTTTTAGGGGCTTTTCAGAAAATAAAAACTTTAATATCTTTCAGCTCATAAATGATCTTTGCCTGATTCCTTTGCCAAAGGTCTTATATTTCTGTTATGTAACTTTCTATAAATTTTCACTTCAATGCGTGTCCAAATGCAAACTTTCCTAAAATGGCAATTAAACTTTCCAAAATAGGCAAGTTACTATTTTTAGAAGTTTTGGAAAAACTAAAATTCCTACATCATTATTCTGGATATTATGGAACCAGATACGCTAATTATGGAAAGAAATGAAAACAACTACAATTATTTTGAATTAACTTCTTTTTGGGTGATACAAGATTGCCCTTACACCACTAGATGCTCTTGCATCAGACACCCAGGGTAATTTGAGAAGTGACCCTATCACGTCTTAGATGTTATGTGAGAAAAGCCCAAATGGTCAACCTCTACCTTAGACAACCAAGAAGAATCTTCAACAAGTCTTCCTTTCCATTTTACCAGATATTCTTCATATTGTCTATTCTAAGTACTTCTTCCCTCACGACTATCCAAGATCTCTTCTATCTCCTCCATTGAAGTAGATGCCGAAATACTCCATTGCACTTCTATTGGTCCATCCTCTATTCCATCTTCATGATATTTTGATAAATCAGCAATGTTGAAAATAGGGGAAATATTGATCCCACTCGGTAGCTCTACCTCATATGCATTACAGGAATCATGCTTCTTCAGGATTCTATATGGTTCAAATTTCTTCATTTTCAACTTATTGTATGTTCCAATTGGGAACCTTTCTTTTCTCAAGTGAACCATGACTTCATCTCCTACCTGGAACTCCTTATACCTCCTCTTCTAATCTGCCTTAGCCTTGTACTAAATATTCACCTTATTAATGTGCTTTCTCACCTCTTCATGCAAATTCTTCAGATGTTCTACAAAGTCTTCGACTTCAGCACTTGTCTTTTCTCCTTTATTTAGCTTCCTTAACTCAAAAGAATTTCTTGGGCTATTTCCATATATAATTTGGAAAGGTGATTTACCAGTACTCCTATTGACAAAATTGTTGTAAGCAAATTCTGCATATAGTAAAATCAAATCCCATCCCTTGGGCTTATCTCCTACTAAGCATCGTAGTAGGTTACCCAAACTCCTATTCACCACTTCCATCTGTCTATCAGTTTGTGGATGGTGTGCAGAACTGAACTTCAAATCTGTCTTCAACTTCTTCCATAATGTTCTCCAGAAATAACCAACAAACTTGGTATCTCGATCTGAAACTATGCTCTTTGGTAGACCGTGTAATCTCACCACCTCCCTAAAAAATAACTCTACAATATGAACATCATCATTAGTCTTCTTGCAAGGAATAAAATGTGCCATCTTTGAGAATCTATCCACCACCACAAAAATGGAATAATGTCCTCTCTATGTCCTTGGTAAACCAAGAACAAAATCCATACTAATATCATCCCATGGCTTCTCTGGTATAGGTAATGGTTGATATAGCCCTGTATTCTGACTAGTTCCTTTTGCCATTTGACACACTCTGCAACTCTGCACAAATTTCCTCACATCCTGTTACAATTGTGGCCAATAATAATTTTCACCAATAATAGCAATAGTCTTATCTTGACCAAAGTGTCTATCCAATCCCCCACTATGCTTCTCATTAATCAGGTTCTCTCTCATGGAACTCCTTGGAATGCACAACTGGCTTCCTCTAAACAACATGCCATCTTGGATAATAAAATCCAACCATTTTGTCCTATCCAAAGTAATAGGTTCCAAACAAGCTTTCCAAGCCTCTACAAAATTTGGATCTTCTAGATACAAACTCTTGAGCTCATCAAACCCAACAACCTCTATCTTCATTTCTATCAACAAATTTTGTCTTCTGCTTAAGGCATCTGCAACTCTGTTGGATTTCCCACTCTTGTGCTTTAAAACAAAGGTATAACTCTGCAAAAACTCAACCCATTTTAAGTGCCTTTGATTCAACTTTCCTTGGCTATTAAGTTATTGTAAAGCCCAATGATCAGTATATAAAAAAAACTCTTTTGGAAACAAATAATGTCTCCATTTCTTCAAACCCTGAACTATAGCATAAAATTCCTAATCATAAATAAATACTTTTTCTTGGCATCATTAAGCTTCTCACTAAAATAGGTAATGGGCTTACCTTCTTGACTCAAAACAGCTCCTATAGCACTACCACTAGCATCATAGTCTACTTGAAATAACTTATTAAAATATGGAAGTGCCAAAACAGGTTGCTCTATAACTTTTTGCTTCAATGTATCAAAGATTTTGTCTGCTCCTTTAGTCCATCTAAACTCTTTTCTATCCCCTCTCATTGTCTCCGTTAGGGGTGCACAAATACTACTAAAATTCCTGATAAACTTTATGTTAAAACTTGCCAAACCATGAAAAGATCATACCTTTGTGGCACTCTTTGGTGTAGGCCATTCAAGGATAGCTCTCACCTTCTATAGGTCCATCTTAAGACCTTCCTCTGAGACAACAAATCCCAGGTATACCAACTCCTTCTTTGTAAAGCTACATTTCTTCAGATTAATCAGCAACTTCTCCTCCCTCAGCTTCTCTAAAACTCTTCTGATATGCATCAAATGCTCATCCCAAGTCTTACTGAAAATTAAAATATCATCTAAATAAACAATAACAAAACTTCCCAAAAATTCTTTCAGTACCTCATTCATGATTGGCATGAATGTGCTCAGTGCATTGGTTAGCAAAAATGGCATGACTAACCACTCATACAAACCCTCCTTTGTCTTGAAGGCTGTCTTCCATTCATCGCCTTCTCTAATTTGGATCTGGTGATACCCACTCTTTAAGTCAATCTTCGTGAAGTACTTGGCTCCACTCAAACAATCCATTATGTCATCCATTCTTTGTAATGGAAACCTGTACTTGATAGTGATCTTATTTATGGCTCGAGAATCTGTACACATTCTCCACTCTCCATCTTTCTTTGGTGCTAGTACTATAGGTACCACACATGGACTCAGGCTCTCCCTTATAAGTCCCTTCTTTAACAACTTGTGGACCTGTCTGTTCAACTCTTCATTCTCTACTAGAGTCATTTTGTGGGCTGCCTTATTTGGCAAACTCGCTCCTGGTATCAAATCCATTTGATGACTTATCTTCCTCACTGGTGGTAAACCTTCTGGTACATTATCAGAGATAATATCCTAAAATTCTTCCAACATAACTGAGACTTCTGCTGGTACATCTCCACATTTCTCTCAACTAATCTTACGGATCAATGCAAAGCAATGACGCTCATGCTTCATACCCTCCAAAAATTTTCTACCATCTACCAAGAAAATTTTGGCAGTACTACATACCTTTTCTTCCACCTCCTTCAAGGGCTTCAACCTATGGCAAACTTCATCCTTTGTTAGGGAATATGTGTTTGCATGACCATCATGGACAGTGCTCCTATCATACTGCCACGACATCCCCAATAGCATATGACATGCATCTATCAGTATGATATCACATAGCACCTCATCATGGTAGTCCCCAATCTTGAACTTCACTAAACACTGCTCATTAACCAAAGCTTTGTGGGCCTTCTGCAACCATGCAATCTGATATGGATGTGGATGCTTTCTTCTTGTCAACTTCAACTTGTCAACCATCTCCTCTAAAACAATATTGTCAATACTTCCACTATCAATAATAATATCACAACACTTACCTTCACATTTGCACCTTGTGTAGAATAAACTCTTCCTCTGATTGGGTTCTTTCTCCTCATTCAGCAAAGTTCTTCTGATAACTAGGGTTTCTCCTGTTTCAGCATTTTCAGAACACTCAGACTGCACATCTTCATCTACATGTGCAACTTGTGCATTACCCTCAGATCTTTTGTTTTTCCTTCCTTGATGTTGTGGACACTTGTATGCTCGATGCTCTTCTTCTCCACATTGGAAGCAGGTTCCTCTGAAACCTCCTCTTCTAGGTCCTTGCCCAAGTCTGCCTCTTCCTCTTCCTCTTTGCTCACCATTGTTCTGGTCACGAGGCGGTAGGCATTATCCCCTCTCTGATTTCGACTGGTGCCAGCTTCTTCACTTTTCTTTTGATCTTCATTATGGCCTCCATAGGGTCTTTCACCAATCCTTTCACCTTGACCTCTTCCCCTTTGCTTGCTATCAAATCTTTTATTTAGCTTCTCTTCCACCTTCAGGGAAAACTAGTACGCATCTTCTATGGTGGTCATTTTGACTAGGCTCAGCTCCTCTTGAATACTTGGCCTCAACCCATTAATGTAATGGGCTACCTTCTCCTTGTTGGGCTCTGCATGACCGGTTCTGATAGTAATCTTATAAAATTCTTCTATATGCTCCTTAACAAAATTGTTGCCTTGCTTCAATCCTTGCAGCTTCTTCAATAACTCCATCTCATAGTCCATAGGAACGAACTACTTCTTCAATTTCTCCACCATCAGATCCCATCTGGTAATTTTTCCTTTTCCTCTTCTATTCCTCTCTAACTGGACCTCCTTCCACCAAATACTGGCATGGCCCTTCAACTTTGTTTTTGCAAACTTGACCCGATTTGGGTCCTCCACATCTTCATACTCAAAATACTCCTCCATGTCATTGATCCAATCAATAAGTTGTTTCAGATTCAAATCCTCAGAATATGTAGAAACTTTGATCCTGGGCCTCTTTCCAATCTCTAAAATAGCCCTCAACAACCTAACTTCTGTAGGATCTCCTGCAGCTTCTTGTTCTTCCTCAGATAGCTCTTCTTCAGCTTCATCTTCGCTTTCTTCTCTTATCCTCGGCAAAACCCTCTTTGTAGCTCCTCTTGCAATGCATAGATTTGCCTTTGTAGGGATCTAAAACCCTCTTCCCTCAAAGCATTCCTCCCAATACGCTTTCTTTGTGGAGGCATCTTGATCTCTGTAGCAAACCCACAACCTCAGGTCCTGGTGCAAACTGCCTCACGGTCGGTGATCTGTCTACACACTTAGGAACCCTTGCTTTGATACCACTTGATGAAGGGAGTAAATCATAAAACACACAACAATAGAAATTGCACATAGAAAATAGAACTTTCTTTATTGATTTGGACAACTTATTACATTACAGAAGCTCAAATAGAATTAGAGGAATCAACCCTCCACAAGTTGCAACACATTATAGCTTCCTATCACAAGACTCTAGAATCATCTGCCTTCTGTAACCCCAAATCAGCTAGGGTTTCTATTTTTCTGCCTAGTCTTGACTATACACTTCGCCCCTTAACTCTACTACTACCCAGGGTTCCCAAAATAATCATAAATAGCACTTTTTGGTGGCCTCCAACTAAATTTCAAAATTTGCAACTCCCTCCAAAAGTAGGTCAACTTCCAGGAAGCATAATTTTTGATCCAGGTGTCTGATTGACGAACCATTTTAAGTGTCAGAAAGCTCGCGATGTGAACTATCATGCCAAAAATCCATAAATAGATTTTTGTCAACTTTTTGGGATGTTATGGGATGTTTTAGTGCCTCATATCTCATTTCAGAAATGTTTAGGGGCTTTTTAGAAAACAAAAACTTTAATATCTTTCAGCTCACAAATGATCTTTGCCTGATTCCTTTGCTTGATTCCTTTGCCAAAGGTCTTATATTTTTATTATGTAACTTTCTATAAGTTTTCACTTCAATGCGTGCCTAAATGCAAACTTTCCTAAAATGGCAGTTAAATTTTCCAAAATAGGCAGGTTGCTATTTTTAGCAGTTTTGGAAAAACTGAAAGTCCTACATCATTATTCTGGATATTATGGAACCAGAAACACTAATTATGGAAAGAAATGAAAACAAATACAATGATTTTGAATTAGCTTCTTTTTGGGTGATGCAAGATTGCCCTTACACCACTGGATGCTCCTGCATCAGAGTTTATCTTAAATTTTTCTTTGTATTCATTTGCAGTTTGAAGATCTTGTTTAAGAGTGTCTATCTGATTCTCAAGTTGTTCTTCATTTTCTTTGGCTTCTTCAAGATTAGATTCAAGATGCCTAATTATTCTATCCATTTTGTGGCAGTCCTCTATTTTCTCCTTGAGGGATTGTTTCAAATTGTCTTCAATCTTTTTCTTTTCTTCAATTTCTTGGGTGAATCTCATAACCCCTGATTCCATTTCATGCCTTATCATAATGACTTCTTTTGACATCTTCTCACATAGCTTATTTTTCTCATTTAGATCCTCATCAGTAATATTGACTTCACTCTGATTTGCTAATTTCTGGAGTAGTTCCTTTCTCTTTTTCATAGAATTACTAAGTTTTTTGTAGCTCATTTATGAAATCATCAACTTGTTTGAGTCTTTCTCTCAAATTATTGTCTTCAGAGTGGGATTGTTCAAGATCATCAAGGGAAGACTAAAGTTGTTCTTTCATACCATATGCATCCATTAAGATTCCCAGATCTTCCTCAAGCTGTTAGGCTTTGTTTAGAAGAACTTAGCTCTGATACCAATTGTTGGAAACAATGCAGATAACTAAGAGGGGGGTGAATCAATTATCTTATAACTTTTCTATTTTTACTTTCTTTTCTTATCTTATCATTTAGTGTTATATCAAAAGAAGGTAATCATAAGAACTGAAAAAGAAATTTATACATAACACAGGGATTTTTACATGGAAACCCTGTTAAGGGAAAAAACCATGGGGTGGCTAACCCAAGATTATATTCTTTGTTAAAAGAATAAAGAGTAAAAATTTGGCACTAGCCAATTAGGGCTCACTGCCCGAGCACACTGCTCACAAGAGGCCCACTGCCTACAAGAGACTTATAGTCTACAAATGCTTACAGATGATACCAAGGTGTTTGAACTGATGAACATCATCTATACATGCAGGAATTTAGTTCCGGTTAGGCACATTATACTGATCTGGCACATTTCATTCTTTCTCTTCTCAATATTACTTCCCTGTCACATTCTTGTCTTGAATTACTACCTTTGCACTTGTCTCTACTTTTCTTCACACTTCCTCATACTATCTATGTCTTTCACAAGCTTGAATCCATCAGGTATATATATCCGCATCAAGGATTTCCAACAAATTCTTAGTCGGCAACAAGAACACCTGAGATATTTGCAAGTTATTGATCTACTGACTAAATCCATGCTTGTGCATCAAAAACTTAGGCATAGAAGTCATTAATCATATCAGCCAACAATGTATAATATCACAGATTGCTTGATCAACACCTTTTACACATCCGGATTGAAGTCTAATACTCTGTTGGTCAGTTCTTCCTCTATGTGCTCTGCCTGATTGGAACCCAACACTCAGATGCTCATATCTTTTTCTTGCTTTATCACCAGAGGCTAAATCTCTGGAATACAATAGTCATGATACCCTCTTGACTTGTCCAAGTCCACAACTTACTGAGTTACACCATCTGAGAGATCTAGACCTGATTGTCGAACCTTGATACATACTCTATTCTTGTTCACCGGACCAAAACAATCTTCAATTTGACTTCATGTATAGGTATATTATGTACTGCGGATGTGTGGGATAGACTTTGTTACCATCAATGACAACACTTATGAAACTACACAGTGTCTCTTGCCAACAATAGTACCCTCAAGATTTGAGACTGCTCTGGTCTTAGAAAGTTTCACTTTTACAACCAGAGAGGAAGACAATCATATAGTTGACAATGAACCTTACTATTGTGAAAATTTATATCCAGAGTCAGCCTTAGTATTGGATGCTTTTTAGTTCCCTTTTGAAACTAAAAATGAAGTATTAAATGAGCCAGAGGAAGTGCAGGCTTTTCAATAGTCTAATAGGAACCACACTTATAATCTGAGGAGTAACACCAAGCCTGGAGGTCCTTCTACTACTTCTACTCCTCCTAACAATTTTAGTACTCCTCCAGATCAACATGCTAGTAATAATCCTGCAATCTTAAAGGCTAATCACTAAGGAGTTGGTGGGATAGTAACGTCAAAGGTCCAAACAAAAAAAATTGAGTTATGGAGACAATAAAGTTAATGAACTATTTGTCTAAAGAAATTAAAAAAAATTAAAGTGAGTGTGCCTTTATATGAGTTATTGAAAAGCCCAGGGGTACATTCTTATTTCATGAAATCTATAGACACATCTGTAACAAAAGAAACTTCTATTAAAAATGGTGTTCACAGGAAAGAGGTACAACCCAAGGACAAAAGTAAGAAGATAGAGAAGTCTTCCAATACTAATGTCGTCATGTATGCAAAAAAGAAGCTCCTCCTTTCTTGTTAACCATAAGAATGTCAAAAAAGAACATACATAATTGTATGGTAGATTCAGGGGCCTCAGCTAACGTTATGCCTCTGGGGATATGTAAGGCTTTAGGGTTGACTCCTGTCAAATCTGCCAAGGTTGTTACACAATTAGACAAAACGGAGGTTAATGTGATAGGTGAATTGATGCATATTCAAATATAGTTGGCCTCTAATCCTAGAGTGAGTCAGTTCATTGACATTCAGGTAGTTGATATACTTGTAAATTATGGCATGTTATTGAGTAGGGACTGGTTGAAAACACTGAATGGGTATATGGCCACTGATTTCTCACACATGTGGTTACCATGGAGAGGTGTCCCTAATCAGCTCAGGATAGAAGCAAAGCCAAGAATGAAACACATGATTATAGAATACAACAAGACTAATGAGATATTATATGCTTCTGTTGAACCAAGAGTTTATAGAGTCACTAATAAGGGAGTGTAAATTGAAGAAATCCTGATGTTGAATTTTAGAGAAAAACCTGTCAGTAGAGAAACAATAGTGTTCATTGAGTTTGATTGCAATTCTTTTGATGAGGAAGACAACATAGTAAATAGTTTTGGTTAGACCATAAGACAGGAAATAGAAAGGTGCATTGAACAAAGAATTCCAGTTCAGTGCAAGTGGTATAAAAGTAGGTACAGAGTCCATAATAAGCCTCATTCTAAAGAGAATTATGGAATGTGCAGAAACATTATAGAATATCAATACAGAAAATGCACAAGAGGGATGAAACTGCAAGAAAGAAAGGTTAATCCTGGGAAACCTGAGTTATATTTTCATGACAATATAGATGTACCAATTCAGGATTTAGAGAAAGAAACAAAAGAGAAAAGTGTCTGTCATTCTGATCTACAAGTTGAAAATGCAAATATACAGGTGGGTCAGAATGAATTACCCATGAATAAACAAGATCTTACAGCACAGGTAATAGAAAGGGTGAGGCATGCCAAAATAAAAGGTCAAAAGAATAAAACTAGCATATGGACATTGAAATATGATGGATCTAAGTCTAAACAAGGTGTAGGAGCTGGTGTTGAACTTATAGATCCCAGTGGTAAGTCATTTTTAATAGCATATAGGGTACAATTTCCTTGTACTAACAATGCAGCAGAATATGAAGCCTTGTTTTATGGACTTGTTATGGCTATCAAGAAAAAAGTAAGAATGATCAAAGTTTTTTCAGACTTTGAGTTAGTGGTCAGACAAGTTATAAAACTGTATGCGTGCAATTATAAGAAAGTGGTCAACTATAGACATAGGATATGGGATCTAATCAAATCATTTGATGTTTTTAACATTAAACATATACCTAGGGAATTAAACCAGAGACCAGATGCCTTAGCAGTTGTTGCTAGCACGCTAGAGCCATTAACATTATCAGGTTTAAAGAGATTTGATGTTGAGTTAGTGAATGTTCCAAGTATACCAGATAAAATTACTCATTTCTAGGTATTTGAAGGGGACCAACAAATAGTAGATTTTCTTACCTGCAATGAAGTGTTTGAAGCTCAAATCATTGATGAGCAAGAAAGACCTAATGTTTCTTGGGATGAAGAGGAATTAATAAAATTGAAAGGTAATTTCTTACCTAAGGGAGTAATTGAGTTGGAAAAGATTTTTGACTTTGATGGGGTAGTTAGGCAAAAAGATTTACCCAAGACTGGAGGGGGTAAATGTGATCTTTATAACCTAGGAATAGAGCAAAGTCCACAAAATGTGCTGATTGGAAAGGCTTGTTCTGAGGAATTGAGAAAAGAAATTGTGGACATTCTAAAAGAATATAAACATGTAATAGCATGGACATATGAAGATTTGAAGACTTATGATACATCCATCATAACTCATGTGATACCTTTGAGACCGGGAGTAAAACCATTTAGGCAAAAGCAGAGGCTAGTGAATGCTATTCTAGAGCCTTTGATTTTTGAGGAAGTCAAAAAGTTGTTGTCTACTAGAATCATTTTCCCTATAAGACATTCAACCTGGGTAGCAAACTTAGTACCTGTGAGAAAGAAAAATGGAGACATTAGATTATGTGTGGACTTTAGAAACTTGAACAAAGCATCTGAAAAAAAAATTACCCATTACCTCCAATAGATAAAGTACTAAAAACGGTAAATGGAGCTAGGATGATGTCTCTTTTAGATGGATTCTCAATATAATTAGGTCTTGGTTGATAAAGAACATAGGTTGAATACTACATTACTTGTAAATGGGGTAATTATGCATATAGGAGAATGCCTTTTGGTTTGATTAATGCAGGTGCCAAGCCATGGACATTGTGTTTCGTGGATTGTCAGGTAAGTGTATTATCATTTATATGGATGATCTAACTATATATTCTAAGGATATATCCACCCATGCAGAAGATCTAAGGAGAATACTCAAAAGATGTGAAAGGTATGGTATTTCTCTTAACCCAAAGAAGTGTTCATTTGGAGTAACAGAGGGAAAGTTGTTGGGGCATATCATTTTTCAAAATGGAATATCAATTGATCCAGATAGAGTAGAGGGGATTAGAAAATTGCAATTACCAAACAGTAAGAAGGAATTAAAGTCTTTCTTTGGTAATATTAACTTTGTTAGGAAGTTTATTATAGGGTTTGTAGAGATTGTGCAACCATTAAATGCAATGCTCAAGAAAGATGCAAAGATTGAATGGACACCAGTAGCCAAGGCCACATTCAAAGATATCAAGGAGGCCATTTCTGATGCTCCTGTGTTAGCAAGTCCAAACTATACCAAGCCATTTTAGATATATTATTTTGCATCTACACATTCAATGGCAGCTGCCTTGACACAAAAAAGAGAAGATAATGAAGAAAAGCCCATAGCTTTCATGAGTGCAGCGCTGAAGGAAGCTCTGCTGAAGTATTTAGACATAGAGAGGCAAGCATTTTCTTTAATAAGAGCAGTGAAAAAGTTTAGACACTACATCTTATGAAGTCAAGTTAAATCTATAGTACCAGATGCAGCAGTGAAAATACTACTGATGCAAAATGAGCTTGGAGAAAAAAGGGCCAAATGGATTACAATATTGCAAGAATTTGATATGGAGATCATTCTAATGAAGCTAGTTTGAGGATAGGCATTAGTACAGACCATAGCAAATACAGATCCAAATTTGGTAAAGCAGCAATACGTACTAAATTCTAGTGATGCATCAGGATGGTATGATGATTTGAACACATTTCTGATATCGGGTAAGTACCCAAGTAAGTTGAAATCTTCTCAGAGGAGAGCTTTAAGGATTAAAGCACAAAGGTATATGGTACAAGGGGGTCTTCTATTCAAAAATAACCATGAAGGAATATACTTGAGGTGTTTGAACAGAGTTGAAGCAAATAAGGTATTATCAGAGTTGCATGATAAATATGGGATCGCTCATGGTTCTCATTTGGCTACTATGCATAAGATTTTAAGAGTTGGGTACTATTGGCCAACAATGTTTTAGGATATAGAAAGTCATATTCAAAGTTGTCATACTTGTTAGACTACAATAGATAAGGGAAGGAATCAAGCAAATCCATTACAGCCGGTCATCGAGTCTAGGCCGTTTGCACAGTGGGGCTTGGATTTCATTGGAGTTATAAATCCTCCATCATCTGTGAGACATAAGTTTATATTGACAGTGACAAACTACTGTACAAGGTGGATGGAAGCCACATGTTGCAAGTTTTCTACTACTGAGGTGGTTATCAATTTCTTGAAGAAAACCTCATAACAAGGTTTGGAGCTCCATATTCGTTGGTATGTGATAATGGCCCTGCATTTTCTTCTCTAAAATTTTCTAAATGGGCATTTGAGTATGGAATAGTTTTAAAATTTTCTTCAAATTATTATCGTCAGGGTAATGGTTTGGCTGAGTCTACAAACAAGATTTTGTTGGATATAATCAAGAAACTAATTGTACAGAATCCCAGAGAGTGAAATATATTGTTAAAATATGTGTTGTGGGTAGATAAGACTAAGGTTAAGTCAACCTTAGGCAATGCACCTTATCACTTAGTTTATGGGACTGATCCCATACTTCTAGTGAATCTAAGAATACCTACCTAGAAGTTTGCTAATGAATATTTAGGATTTGATGACCGTAGAGAAGCTAGGTTAGTCCAGATGTTACAATTGGATGAGAAGAGAGATCAAGCTATTGAAAAATTTGTTAAACATCAACCTGTGGTCAAAAGATGGTTTGATAAAAGAGCAAGGGTAAAAACATTTAGAATATCAGACTTAGTGCTATGTTGGGATAAAGCACATGAAAAGAAAGGAAATCATGGGAAATTTGACAAATTGTGGTTGGGTCCACTATAGGTCATAGAAATAATAGGGGACAATACGTTTAGGCTCAGAACTTTAACTAGAGAGGATGTGCCATTACCTATTAATGGCCAACATTTGAAACATTACTTCTAGGCTTGAGGTGACAATGTCTGTCCTATTATGTACCATATTGTAAACAATGTACAGTTGTTTTGTTTTGTTTGTGGTATTTTGTTTTGTTTGTTTTGTTTGGTTGTTTCGTTGGTTTGGGTGTTGTGTTTCCTTGGCAGGGATGTTTGTTTTGATTTGAGGTATGCAGGAGCAGATTAACAACCACTGAAAATAATAGAAAATTTAGAGCATTCAGGTTAATCATTTAAAATTTATGCATAACTTCTTGTGACTTCCATGAATGTAGAAAATTGTTTGACTTGTGAAGTTTTATATTCAATAACCATGGGTTGAGTATTCAAGGGAAGTTTCTCACAATGACACACCTAAAATCTTTGGGTTTGTTGAACATACTAGTGTAGGTGTTAAGTGAAAAATCAGAGGTCACCCTTGTTACCATTACAATTCTCAGCTTAATTTCAGCAAGTGATCACACCTTGCATCATGAATCTATAATTATAATATCTTATGAATTTCTATCTTACAAAAAGTTAAAATATAAATAAATAAAATGGATTTTACTAAAAATCTAGATTAAGTCATCTAAGTAACTCTACTAGGGCTATAGATGCTTGCTGGTAGTGGGGCTCTACTTAGGAGAATTGTAATGATAACCTTGTCAGGGCTATGGACGCTAGCTGGCAGCAAGGCTCTATTCGGTTGGCTATAAGGGAATGACATCAACTATGTAGTTTAATATCAGTCATTGGTTTATTCAACTTATTTTCAAGATGAGGATTATTAATCACGTGCACCCACTTAAACTCAATTGGAAGATTCATGCACCTTATTGAATACATTAAATCTCAAATTAAATAATGGTCTGCAAAAAAAAGGAAGTTGGAAGTTATGAATTTATTTCATTTAGTTTTCTTGAATGATTTTAACTTAATTCTTTTGATTGGTTGTTAATTGTTGTGATGCTCACAACACACCCCATTTTACTCCTTAGCAAAATGAGGACCCCTGCTGTGGTTGTTGCTTTTTGCTTGTGTGGTCTGGCTGGGTGGTAAAAGGAAAAGAGGTAAAGGTTACAAACCATGTTGAAAATTGAAAAGAGTTAGCATTAAGTACCAGAGGGGAATAAAGGTGAATTCTTTATCAAAATGAATAGGGGTTAGTTTTTGAACCAGTAAAAAATTCCCAATATTCTGTAAGATATGTGTGTGTTTGGTAAAATGCATTATAGAAAGGTTTGTATGTTGCATATACAAAGTTGTTTGTATGTGGAGTCATTGTATAAGTCATATCGAATACAGTTCGGTTTGTGCATCATGGTAGTTTGTATGCATATGCTTAGTGTTTTTATTATCTGTATACAAGTCAGATAGGTTTTCAGGAATAGAGTCAATAAATTGTTAAGTCCACATTGTATCTTGATTTGTATGTTTATTTGAAAGAGAGATATACAAAGTAATGTACAAGGCAATATACATTCATGGACCCAAGAAGGATATAAAATATGGTCTATTAAGGTAAGAAAAAGGGTACATCTCGTAGTTTGTATGGTTGTATGTTTCGGGCTTGCATCTTTAGCATACAAATACGGATTTCAAGAGATAATTAAATCAAATGTAAGCGATGCAGTGTATCTTAACGTTTCTTGGAAAATATGCATTTCCTTAATATGCATGTGTGGATCTAAAAGGATTGTACAATGTGGTTAAAGTAGTCGTGTAAAGATTGTATGTATAAGGGATTGTACCTAAGGATAGATATAATTATGGTTTCAAAAGATATAAAAGCCATTCATGTTCACGTTTATCCTGTGTATGTGCTGATTTTGTATGTATAAAATAATTGTATATTTTAACATACATACAAATGACTGGTACAAATGTTTCATTGTATATGATAGCATACATTCATAGATTTTAAAATGGATTTAAATCAAGTAGAGGGCAAGATGACAAGAAAGTGTTGTATGGTTGAATTTAACAGATTAAGTGTCAGCAGAATCAGAATTTGAGAAACCAAATTGAGTAGATACAAATGCAAAAAAAAGAGCAAATCTAGAAAGACAATTAGAAAACACACAGATACAAAATTTGACGTATATTATATTGATTATAGGCAGGGGTATGTACAATCAAAAAGGCCGTATTTACAATTCATATTCAAAATCTGAGTTATGGTAAAAAACAAAATGACTAAGTTATAAAAAAATGCATATTTTTGTCTCATGCCTTAGGGATTTCTCTAAAACAGACCTGTTCCAACTATATTCACAAAATGGCCAACCTAGTCCAAGGTTGGCCATACTTCAATTCCTTGAGTTAACTTTAGAAAACTAAGGCTGATTCTGGACCAGTCTTTGTGGTTTGCTAAGGCTTGATTTGAAGGTAACATGAGAAAAGACAATTAGGTAACTTGAACACCAAGAACCTAAACAAGGTGAAGCTCTGATGCTTGAGGAACGCCCGCTCCCAGCTCAGATGCTAAAAGAACATCTATATCTATGAGAAGATAGTCTTCTTTGAAAATATCTCGTAGCAACAAGAAAACCTTAATCTTATTAATGATGATATCTAAGACAAAGGCTAGGAACCATGAGGCAATGTCAGAATTGACTCTATAATGGTTTCAATGATTCAAGAAATCCCTTCCCATTATCATTTTGATTGCTTCCAATTCTAGGTCATGAAACAGGGGATTGGTATGCCCCAGAATTAAGCTTTTCAGACGAGTGTTTGAAATTGGACCAAAGAATGTTGTTTGTCATTTCAAACTAAGAAGGCAGATAGGGGTTGTCATATCTGTGAACTTTTTCTAGGAATTCTATAGTGAATAAAATGATGCTAAGTTGATTCCTAAATAGAGGTTTCACACGAATTACAGGTTTAATCGCCATTAATGGTGGTTGGGAGGAACTGAATAAACATAAATGTGAATGTTATGTCATGCGTGCAAGTAGTCTAGTGAAGTGAGGGTTATTAACGTAGCATATTTTTAAGCATGTCTTAAAGATTTGGATATTAATTACAAATGGGGTAAGTAAAGTGGGTCCCACAGTGTTCTCCCGTGATTGTATGGTGCATATACAAACGAATATACAAGAACATATACAAGTGGAGATACGAGTAGAGATATAAATAAATGAAAAGGTAAATGCGGATGTCAAAAGAAGTAAAATGAGGTTAATGCTTTGTATGTTGGTGTGATTGTATGTTAACGACATACAATCCCCATATACAAAGAAATGAAAGACATCATGGGGAACTAAAAGGTAAAATGGGTTGGTATGGGTCGCACTTGTATAATTGTTTGTAGTTATCTTATATACATTGCAACATACAGACCAAAGATACAAAGTTTGACATAATGAAAGAGGTAGCATTGATTATAACTTGTTACATGTAGGCTTGTCTATTGAAAAGATACAAAGTGACATACAAGAAATGATGTACAAGGAGACATACAAAAAATGTGATGTATGCAAAGAGTAGACTAATGGATAAAATGTTTAAAATTAGAACATTGAAGTAGAAAGCTGAATCCGTATGTGCATTGATTGTTGTAATTAATGCTAAACTAACACTACAATGATAGAATTTAACATGTTAGGGTAAATAAAGCTTGTTTTCTCTTGTAGAATTGCACTGTTAAAACTAAAATTGCAAAAGGAAGAATTGTTGCACAAGTTGAACAAAAAATTCATCACAAGACAGAAGTTTAGAAATGGGAACAGATCAGAAAATGGTAAAGTGAGTTAATGGTTGTAAAGTTGAGCTGTCACGAATACATGTATTTATCTTGAACGCTGTAATAGTTTAGTTATTTGAAAATACAAACTGATTATCAGTAATTTCATTTTAAAAAATGCAAGGAAAATGTTAAATTATTGTTTCTGATTAAGAAATTAGCTAATTTGGGTTAAATAATATGAAGGTTTAAAAAGGAAAAGACAAAAGGAGGGTTAGGGTAAATGTAAAACTCAAAAAATTCATAGTAAAACCCTAGGTAAATGGAGTAAAAATGACAAGTTAAAGAATGCATTTTTTAAAGGATGGCCCCAAATAGAAGAAGGTGGATACATGGGGTGAAGAAAAGGTAAAAAAGGAAAGAAAGCACCGTAAAGAAATAGAGAAAGAGGAGATACCATTACACAGAGGTTACCCTTCATTAATCAGTACAAGCGGAGTCGGGACAGATACCAACATAGGAAACTATGATGCTAAAGATGTTTTGCAGAAGATTACAGCAATAGATGCTACACCTGACATGAAGTGTATCTGGGAAAGAGGATAATACAAAGCTGCAGGTTTCCCGCTAGCTATGGAGGTGAAGGACCTATGTCTGGACTATATACATAAATATGATTTAGCTACCAGGAGGGTACTACATGAAGATAGTGTCATTGTAGATTTATCTATGGAAGGGATCGCAAGAACATTTCACCTAGAAGTACAAGAGGAAATGGTAGATACTGATATCAACCAATACAATGAAGACTTCAATAATAATGAGAGGGATTGTAGAAGTAGAATCTTTTACAATTGGTGTAATGCAGAGAATAAACTAAAGGCCGTAGCAAAAGTGCATAAGAACCTACAAAGAATAGATTTCAAAAAGGAGATATATTTGATGATAACAATGTTGAGAATATTGGTAGGTCCAAGAGATGTCACTAAGTGTGAACCTTGAATGTTCACTGTTATTCAATATATGAGAGAGGAAAAGAAAGAACAAGGACAGATACATTGGGCTAAGGCTATTAGCACAGCCATATGGAAACATGCAATGTTATGAAAATAGAAGATGATGCCGTTCTATTTGTCCTCGTATGTATTATACCCATGTGCATCAATTGTTCAGCCATACATATATGGGATTCACAGAGTTGGGACCCTATGGAATAGCCAAGATCAAAAACTTGTATATGACCATTATCTAGATCTACATGAAGACAATGCACTAAGAAAGTATGCTTTAGTAAATGATGTATTTTATACATACATGGTAAGGGTTTTAAGAGAAGAGTAGAATAAGAGATTATCTACAGATGCAGAGGAAACAATTGGTTTGCAAAGTTCTTGGTAAATATAATTTTAGAATTTCACATATATTAGAACTAAAGGTTTTGAAGGAAAACCTTTTATGCTGCCTTGGTATCCTTCCAACAAATTGATTCTATTGGAATTCTCAAGGCAAAACTTGAATGCTTTTAAAATGTATAAGAAGTATTGTAGAGGGAACCTTAATCTCCCTTGGGCAATTGGTAGATATTCATGTTATAGTGAAGAAATGGCTGGCTACTTATAGAAAGAGTTAAGGTATTATGGATTTGAGGAATTTGAGTTAGCAAGGAGGTTTGATCCTTTTCACAGGATCCAAAGAACTATTGATTCTAAGTTTAAACATCAAGTACACATTGAAGACTACTAGTCAGACTACAAGAATGACAGAGAGGTGAGAAAGAGAGCTCACCAAAGATTGACAGTAGAGCAAATGAGGTCCATGGGGGATATCTATGTACCCCTGGAAGTCAAAGATGATTATGAATTATTGCATTATAGTTATAAGAGTATCAGGCTTACTCCTATTGGTGAGCTTGATTGGTCACAACAGTGGAATACATCTTTATGTAAGGAAATGAGGGCATCTCAGAACGTATTTCTAAGAAAAGTGGTGTCTTCGACAAATTTAAATTCTTCCAAATGCTTCAAAAACATGCACAACTATGCCTTTAAAGCGGAAACAGACATAGAACATTTCCTACATTGACCCTTAGAGGAAAGCACAAGCGAACAATATCTAGTTTCAACAGCAGAGACATTAAACATGAAAGACAGAACAAGAACACAGATTTACGTGGGGAAAACCCTTACGGGTAAAAAAACCCCACACTCCAAAAGCCCAGATCACCATTGTATTATTCAGCAACAAAAAAATAGTTACAATACAAAATTGGCAATAAGCCTTTACAGGAGATTTACATCTTGCTCCTTCTGAAGAATAGCTGACAGTATAACCTTCTCAGCCAGAACTCACTTTATCTGAACTCTGTTTTCATTCTCTTCTCAGTCCCTTCACATGCTATTCACATGCTGGATACAGCATACAGCAAAAGACTTCACAGAAGGAGAAAGACCAGAGCTCCATCAGATTGAACTCACCTGACGTAGTCTATCGATTTCCTCATTGCTTTCTAGCAATCCAATAGAAACCACATGCAGTTAACTGTTTGATCTAACTACCCAGCAATGCTGTCTTCCAACCGTCGCACAGCGGTCGACTCTAACCGGTTCATATTCTCATAGGAGACTTTAGTCCCACATGCACAGGTTCAAGTTGGACATCTGGGTTTAAATGCCCGAACACATGTAAGATAACAGTCGGCACTTTTGCCACTGACGCCTCCAGTCTATCCCCATCGGCACAACACAAACTATCAGCCCAACCACAACCATGCACTCCGATAGTCCCTTGTCTCACCGATACCAAGTCTTCGCCCTTCGTCGGCATGACCACTATGCATCGGCCTAAAGCCTTAAAGCTATGCCGATAGAAGTCCTCATGCCGATGTCAAACACTTCGCCAACTCCCATCGGGGTGACCAATGCCCATCAGAGAAACTTCTAAACGTCAACTCGGCAAGGATTGTCATGCCGATGACCGTTCCATCGGAGAGACACCAACAATCGTCAAGACTAAACCAAACTTCACCGAAGACCAATGTCCCACCGATGCCAAAGCCAATGTCATCCATCGGAGTAACGAGGTCCATCAGAGTGAGAACTCAAGGCTTGGCCGACAGTGATTCTCACGCCGACGCAAACCCTTCATCAGTATAACATGAAGTAATGGGGAGACTCCTTCCAGCTACGCCGATAACACTACTCACTTCGATGACCTTTCATCGGATTGACTTACACCGACGAGATCGCTAACACTTCGCTAACCCTTCATCCATCGTCGGTGTGACCCAACACTGTCGGAGCTCCTACCACCAGCTTTGCTGATGGTCAACCTCATGCCGATGTCTCACTACCATCGGTGAGACCAAAGAGATCGGAGACACTACCACAGGCTTCCCCGATGACCACCCTCATGCCGATGGACATCACACATTGGTAAGACCATTAGGCCGATAACAAGGGATAACTAAGGAACCAATGAACCTGTAATTTGAGTCACTAGTACTCAACATTCTCCCACTTGATGAAGAAATTATAGGAAACCATCAATGCTCCATATCACAGAACCAAAACTGATACTGCCACCACTCCACTGTGCTCACAAGCTCCATAGAAGTTTTAACAAAAACAACTTCAAAACTTCTAGAACACAGCCAGAAACATTCTCCAGAAACAAGATAAACCATCAGCTAGAACAACAATCAGTAAGCTGACTGTACCCATCCAACTGAACATAAAACCCACATGACTAAAACATCCAATCACTCATACCTTAAAGGTATGAACATCAGTAGACTCATGCCACCTACATATACACCCATCAACTGCAAATACAAGCTCAAAGTGTGAACCAGTCGAAGAAGACCAAACACTTCAAGAAGTCCCACTGCATGGGTAATGCAGATCTGAAAAAGATCATGGCATACAAAAACTCCACCAATGGCATTACATAGAACGTGTAAATAATCATGTAGTACCAAGGAAACATCCACCATGATATGCAAAAACTGTAAGCAAATAATCCTGCAAGAACAACTCCTCACCACCAGTCCAAAGTTCTCCCAAGTTCTCCACATCTAACAAAGAAAGAGATAACAGAACAGAACCTTCATGCTGTCACCCAACAACATAAGTGAAAGCACATGACCACAAACTAGTGATCACTTCAGCTCCAATCAAATCTCAAAACAATGTAATGTGAAACACACCATCAGAGAAACTAACTGAGACCAAGAGGAACACTGCACATCATATACCTGTAGATAATCCTTTTACATACACCTCTGAATGCCAACTGTGTCAAGTATGATCTCCTTCAAAACACCCCAGAGTGAACCAGCATAACAACATCTAAACAAACATTCAATCTCCAAGATCAAGCACAACTAACATGGATGTAAGCCTCACAAACCAAAGAAGATCAAACTAATTCATTTCCCATTTCAGGAAATCAGCCCATTAACCATCTCCTAACAGTCCTCATCAATGAATGATATCTCTAAACTCAAATGCACAAGGAGATAATCATGCTATTCATTTCTCACAATGAATCCACCAGAACCATATCTATGAAAGAAAGCATAAAACACCTGAGAGAAACAATGGGCAATACCTCTCAAGTTATAACCCTACCGAGAAGACCAAGAGTGGGGATGAGAATGCTCCACCAGGGAAACCGAGTCTGTATGACTTCTCCAAGAGCAATCTCCTCTAGATCTTTTGTTGAATTCACATTCAACCAAGGTAAAGACTCCTCGACTTTCCAACTGTAAACTCTGATTTAGCACAACATATACAGACTCACCTTATTCTCCATGTATCCATGAGTACCTTTGAACAATCACCTCATGCTGAACTCCAACTGCATCACTACAACACTATGAAATAATCAAGCAAAAGATAAATGTACCCAAACATAGAGAAGTAACCAGACCACTGTCAAAACTCCATTCATCTAAATCAGGAACTTATCATGACATCATGATCTTACCATCTCCATTAGGAGATTCCATGCTCTAGGTGAACATAACCATGGTCTCTAGATCAATGTATCATACCAAAATTCAAAAGAAGAAATCATGATATGAAAAAACCAAAATTCTAAACCAACATCACCTGTCAAGCACCACCAACACCTCAGCCAAGAATTTCATGAATCCTCCATGACTCCAAGATGTTACTCATCCTCAAATAGTGCCCCTGCAAATGTGAAAGAACCCTTCTGCAGCAACAGGATCAAAGAGCTCCTCCTAGTAGCATCTGCAACACTAAAGAAGATCATTCACCACTAAGTGATGAAACACACAGTCAATGCTAAAGCTTCCACTGAACTGTAACAACAGAGCTTTCCAAGCATCCTGACCAAACATCTCCTAATCTAAAAATCTTCTAGGTCCACACATTAACATGTCCATGTGACTATAAAACCAAGTGACACCAAGATCTCCAAAACAAGGAATTAAACTATCATTGTCAATAGCTTACACAAACCTGTGTATTCAAGCTATACATGACATCATGATACACTTACTACAAGTCTCCATAACCAACTATTCAGATACTCTACAACATCCATCTTCTCATCCCAAAACAGTCACACCAATGCACAAGCGACCACAGACAAGGCCAGCTAACAAATCTGCATAAACACTGAAACAACCTTGTGGATAAAGACAGTCCACATCCGAGTCATCTCACTATAGCTTAATAGGTGATCAGCCCACAAAACTACATAACTCGTAGATCCAACCAATGTATCATGCAAACTCACTATCACACTGGAAACTGCAAAACTGAGATTTCAAGGAATAAATAACAATGTAGACAACAAGACTCAAGCATCAGAAAACTTACTTTTCACGGATTCGCCCAACATGTCCACAACCAGAGCACCATAGTCAAGAAACTAGAAGCATTACCATAGAAATGTTGAGTGTCATATCACATACCAGCACTCCCATGCAGAGAAAGCATTTCACCTCCTCACACCATGCACAGAGCATGCATGCAAAACTGCAACTATATCATCCAACAACATCCCAAAAGCCAGGGTCTAGAAATAGCTTAACTACAGCTTCACAAAACCACAAGTTTTTCTTTTGACCGTGTAAAACTTGCAAAAACCACTTGTGTTTGAAAAACACCCATGCACATCCATACCCACTTCACATCTGGAAAACCCAAAAAGTCTGCAACAAAACTCCATAACAGTTAAACCAGAATAATGGATCATCATGAATATGCAAAACCATAGTTTTTAAGGAAAAACTATAAAACCCCTCAAATCCAAAAAACATGAATCTGAGTCATGCAAGTGCAAAATATCCACTTAAGGAAATAGCAGTTCAAGAGCTTTAGCCCCACTTGTAGACCAATCCCTCAACCACCAACATGCACATGCATCCGAGAGAATCAGGCAATTACAGAAGCTCTCAGATCATCCAATGATCAACTCCAAAGCCTGCATGCAATCAGGGTAACAAAAAATTATGCCTTCCAATACCAGGAACAAAACACCCAGCATAAGCACAATACTCCATGGCTGAGCAGTAACACAAACTCTTTCATATCATCAGAGAGCGTCTCACACAGACACCCAATATGAAAGTTACTGCAGCAACACAGCCTCAAAGCAAACCCCATGCAACAAGATTAAATACTGTCAATTAAGAGCCTCAGGCCACATCATGACTAGCTCCAGTCTCTTCACCATCCTTCAAGCACTGCTGAAACAGAAACACAAGATCAACTGCTAGACTTTCACTCAAACAAGGATCAAACAAACAGACATTTCCTTCAGATTTCCTCAAGCCTGTCACACTAAGAAATCATCACAGAAGGAATACCCAGACCTTATACACCAGGAACTCTTACATGCAAACACATGCAGCACACAAATGTACATATGTGAGCAACAAAGCATATCCCAGAAGAAGGCTCTGATACCACTTGTAAGGAAATGAGGGCATCTCAGAACATATTTCTAAGAAAAGTGGTGTCTTCGACAAATTTAAATTCTTCCAAATGCTTCAAAAACACGCACAACTATGCCTTTAAAGCGGAAACAGACATAGAACATTTCCTACATTGACCCTTAGAGGAAAGCACAAGTGAACAATATCTAGTTTCAACAGCAGAGACATTAAACATGAAAGACAGAACAAGAACACAGATTTACGTGGGGAAAACCCTTACGGGTAAAAAAACCCCACACTCCAAAAGCCCAGATCACCATTGTATTATTCAGCAACAGAAAAACAGTTACAATACAAAACTGGCAATAAGCCTTTACAGGAGATTTACATCTTGCTCCTTCTAAAGAATAGCTGACAGTATAACCTTCTCAACCAGAACTCACTTTATCTGAACTCTGTTTTCATTCTCTTCTCAGTCCCTTCACATGCTATTCACATGCTGGATACAGCATACAGCAAAAGACTTCACAGAAGGAGAAAGACTAGAGCTCCATCAGATTGAACTCACCTGACGTAGTCTATCGATTTCCTCATTGCTTTCTAGCAATCCAATCGAAACCACATGCAGTTAACCGTTTGATCCAACTACCCAGCAATGCTGTCTTCCAACCATCGCACAGCGGTCGACTCTAACCGGTTCGTATTCTCATAGGAGACTTTAGTCCCACATGCATAGGTTCGAGTTGGACATCTGGGTTTAAATGCCCGAACACATGTAAGATAACAGTCGGCACTTTTGCCGCCGACGCCTCCAGTCTATCCCCATCGGCACAACACAAACTATCAGCCCAACCACAACCATGCACTCCGATAGTCCCTTGTCTCACCAATACCAAGTCTTCGCCCTTCGTCGGCATGACCACTATGCATCGGCCTAAAGCCTTAAAGCTACACCAATAGAAGTCCTCATGCCAACGTCAAACACTTCGCCAACTCCCATCGGGGTGACCAATGCCCATCGGAGAAACTTCCAAACGTCAACCCGGCAAGGATTGTCATGCTGATGACCGTTCCATCGGAGAGACACCAACAATCATCAAGACTAAACCAAACTTTGCCGAAGACCAATGTCCCACCGATGCCAAAGCCAATGTCATCCATTGGAGTAATGAGGTCCATCGGAGTGAGAACTCAAGGCTTGGCCGATAGTGATTCTCATGCCGACGCAAACCCTTCATCAGTATAACATGAAGTAACAGGGAGACTCCTTCCAGCTACGCCGATAACACTACTCACTTCGATGACCTTTCATCGGATTGACTTACACCGACGAGATCGTTAACACTTCGCTAACCCTTCATCCATCGTCGGTGTGACCCAACACTGTCGGAGCTCCTACCACCAGCTTTGCCGATGGTCAACCTCATGCCGATGTCTCACTACCATCGGTGAGACCAAAGAGATCGGAGACACTACCACAGGCTTCCCCAATGACCACCCTCATGCTGATGGACATCACACATCGGTAAGACCATTAGGCCGATAACAAGGGATAACTAAGGAACCAATGAACCTGTAATTTGAGTCACTAGTACTCAACACTTTAGACGTGTTGTCTAAGCCTGTCATTTTGTTTTCAAAGACACGGTTAAAAAGTAAAATAGAAGAGCTTAAGGTTAAAGGGATTGAGCCTACATACCCAAAGAAGGGTAAGAAGAGAATGAGGGAGCATCAAGATGAGCTCCAGTGTTTCTATGAAGAAAAAGAGGAAGATTCTGGAGGCAACAATTATGGAGAAAAATAAAAATGCCACTCTAATGGATCCATATGCACTAGGGGTGACAATTGCAGTATCATCGAGCACATTTGTAGAAGCAAAATTAGTTGACCATGATACTAGTACAGGACAGGCACAGGATGCTAAGGGGTTGACAAGACATAAAATAATGAAAGCCATAGCAATAGAAACATCTAAAGGAGAAACATCAAAACAAGATGATGTGGTAAGGGCACAATAGGTGGGTTCTAAGTTGAGTAGCATACCTAGTACAGCTACATCAAAAGAAAAGAGGCAAACATATGTAAAAGTTAAAATAGAATTGGCTGAAGAAAAGATGCATGGGTCAAATGTACATGAAGCCAAACAAGTGACAGAGACTGTTAATGTTGAGGATGATAGCAGTGATAGTGGGATCGACGAGGTAAGTCCCAAGGCAAGAAAAGAAACTGGTAGGGATGAAGAGAAATCTAGTGGATACTTGGGTGAAAAAGAGGAACAAGATACTCAAGCCTACATAGAAGTTGAACAAAGTCCATCTAAAGAAGAGAATGTACAAGAAGGAGTGGAAACAATAGATCCGTTCAGTACCCTAGTACCTCCAGAAATCATAAAGGATGTGCAGGATGTAGCACATTAGATAGAGGAATCTGAAAAGGAAGGCACGCCTAAAAAAGTAGTGAAGGAAACACATGCCCAAGCGGATAAAGAAGAAAACATTAATGCTTTTGATACAGATGTATTAGATATTTTGAATATGTATGGAGAACACAGTGAAGAAAAAAGGAATACAGAAAACAAAGATGAAAAAGAAAAAGATACAAGGGAACTAGGTAAGAATATAGAGTTACCTTCACATACAAAGCAAACTGACATGCCTGAAGATGTGTCAGAGAAAGTTGAACCAACAGAAGAACCAACAAAAGTATCAAGTAAGCCTGAAAAAGATAAAGAGGGCATAGAGAATGTTGCTAAAGGTAACATTGAACCTGAAAGACAAACAAAAGGTGAAGACATGAAGAATAGGGAAGAAGAAAATAGAGAGGAAGAAGAACAAAAGGAGCCCTCTAAAAAAGAAAATAAAGAGGAAGGTGGTGAAGAGGGAGGAGATACTGAGATAGAAGAAGATGACAATGAGGTAAAATCATCAAAGAAGGATAATCCATTGGTCATAGAACAAGGCCCTCAATTTCAAACCCCTCCACAATAATAACAACAAGAACAGGTAGAAATAGAGAAGCCTCAAGAAGAGGTAATCAATGCAGAAATGGTAATAGAAAGTCCAAAAGAGGCTCCAGCCTGGTTAGGTTTGGAAGTCAGGAGAGAAAAGGTAGAGGTACAATTGGTACCTATAGACATCAAGAGTTTATTAGGTGGTGCAACACCACAGAAAGAGAAAAGGAAGGCCAGAATCATGTCAGCAATCAAAAGAGCTCATGCTGGATCTAGAACACTGAATCTGACCATACCACAAAAGGAAAAGTCCAAAGGAGAAATAATAGTAGATGATTACAAAATACTTAATATGGATTTGGGCCACATGACAAGGGAGCAACATATAAATGAGTGGGAATATATGCACTAGGCTACTGTAGAGATATTAAGGAAAGATAAAGACAAACATGAATATTTGAAAGGACACATTGTCCAATTGTAGCAGTTCATTAAAGGGATATTTGATCCCAATGCTACAATACCAGAGTTGCCTAGTGAAATAGCAATATTATCAAAAGAGGAAGTAAAAGACATGGAGAATAAAAGTCATGAAGCCAATATTTTTTAAGAATGGTTCAGAGAATTCATGTAGAAGGGAGAAGAAGTAACTAAGCAAGCAGTAATAGGATGGGAAATGGCTACAACAGAGAAAAATAAATGCATTGTGCTTATACATAATTGTCAATTTAGAAGGGAAGAATGCAGTTTTGAATTGAAACAGCTGGAAGAAATTGAGGAAAGGGAAGAAGAATTGATAAATGAAGGAGCCATTACTATTCCTATGGCTAATCAAGTGTCACAGGCCAGGTTAGAATTAAAGTTTGAAGATGATAGTGTCATAGGATGTATCACAATTACTCAAGAGTTAGAGGAGATTACAGATAGAATAATAAGGTTACATATGAAGATTATTGAGAAACTCATTGATCATAAGTGCTTGGACATACCAGTATATGACTTACAAAAGGCATTAAAAGAATTTAAAGCTCTTTTTGCACCATGTTTGGAGAACCTGACAGCTTATTTGAGTAAGCAAATGATTAATTATATAATGGAAACAAGTGCCAAAATAAGGAAGTATAAGAAGAGGATTGAAGGTTCGAGTAAGGAAGAGAAGAAATTAAATGAGAAAGTAAGAATGTAGGAATACGTATGGACAAGAAGTCTAGGGGGAAATCGCACTCTCATAGAAGGTGTGATAAATAATTTCAAGGTATACTTGAAGGAGCAATAAAGTATCAAAAAGGGAAAATAATGCTAAGGAAAGGGTTAATTGAAAGGCATCGAAAGGCAAAGTCAACAAATTAGGAGTCAGCGGGTATCTTATTTTGAAAAGATTCCAAAAGAGCATCCTTTGAGGTGAGAAAAGATACCATGAAGATATTTTGGGAAACGGTTAGGAATGGATACACACCCTTGATCAAGAAAGTTTGAATAATGATCGTGGATTAAGTTTGTAGCCATAGCAGTATGAAGCTTCAAATTCTATATAAGAAGATATGCTACTTGTATAATATTCACACAGGGATTTTTGAATTGTAGCTTGCACTTGTAATTTGTCTAATATTTGAATAGAGAGGTATTTCTTTTAGTTTAGAAGAGGAGGTTGCCTGTGTCTATATTAAGGAATGCGCAGAATGTCTAGTTTCCTTATTGTATCTGTAAAAATGTATGTAAGTTTTATGGCAATTTAATTGCTAAAAATGTTCATGAAAATGCTTAGGACTTTAAATTTGAAGATTTAGATATGTGATTTGATCAATTTGTTGTATTTCTTAAAGACGTGACTAACAGAACATTTAAATCCTGGAGTGAAATGATACTTAACTTGATTTCTCAAACTTTTCTCCAAACATTTGAAATAATTAGCTCAAACGCGGAAATCTTAAGGAAATTGTCTTGTATTTGAATGAAATATGAGAAATTACATTGATATTTGATAATTTTCATATCAATCTAAAAGGCAAAGTTTGTTTTACTATAAATCATACAAAGGTTTGTGATACAGTAGTATGTTTATGAATAGGAATAAATATTTTGTTGATATTTACAACAATTTGCATAATTTGAGTCTAGTAAGTCACTAAACACTTTAATTAACATAAGACCCCTTGAATATTACAGTTTCACATTAACTGTTGAATTGTCCACAAGGTCAAGACCTGACCATACAGAAACTTGAGATTAAGAATTCTTAGTTAATTCTTCATATCTTTCAAGACAGTTTAGGTTCATTTTGTGAATTTTTAACTTTTGTTATGAATTTGTAAAAATAATCATCAACAGGTTCATCTAGAATCTTAACTTTTTCACTTCCTTTCTTTTCCCTTGCTTCCCTTTCTGCTTGACCTTTTTCCCTTGCTTCTTTGACTTGTTCCTTAGTGAATCCATATCTTGTAGCAATCTCTTCTACCTCTTTTCTCACCTTTTGAGTGGTTTCTGTTTGTCTGAGTTCAACATGGAGTTTCACATATAACTCTTCATATGTTCCAAACCTGTCTTCTTTAGTGCCTTTAGGTTTGTTGAGCAGGTGTTGTGCATAGTTTTCCAGTATTTATCCATCTACCTCATATCCCATGGGTATTACCCATACAATTCTAGGTTCCATAGCTTCCATCAAGCATTGATCCTTGGTGACCATAAAATTGATGGTATCTTTGTATTTTTCTATAATAGCCTTAGGAATTCTTTCCCTAGAGTGCATCATGCTCTGAAAGTTCTTGAAAAATCCCCATAAAGCTACTTTTTGCTCATTATAACTACCCAAGTTGTTAAGATAATTTCTAATTTGAACAGCTATTGGTTTATCACTCAACCAAATCAATCCCTTATGGTTTGGGAATTCATTCAGAAAATAGAAGAATAAACAAATAATAAGCATACAAAATTTGAATGGGTAGTTCTTTCTCTCCTTGATCTTTTTTAGGTTTTCCATTAATTGAATTCTCAGCAGCTCACACAAGTCATAATTTTCATTCTCCTTAATCATTTGGTATGCTGTGTAAATGGTCATACCAGAGATAGAATTTTCCCTGCTTGTGAAGTAAATTTTGTAACCTATGACCATTGAGGCAAACTTTACAGTAGGATCAGTAATATCATTTATTGTTAATGCCCTTTTATCAAATTAGGCTCTGGTGGCTTCTATAATGGTTTGATTCTTGACCGCCCTCAATAATGGTAATCCTCCAGTGAAGTTTAGTCCAGTGACTGCCTGAATTGCATCCTTTGTTATCTTGAAGGGTTGCCCTTTCCCTAACTACATGAACTCATCATGAATTCTTCTTAGTACATACCAAATCCATTCGTCCTTAGGGAATGTAGGAAATTCTGAATGAATTTCTTCTCTCATAGAACCAAGTACTCATTTTTTAGGTCATGATGGTCACCATTGAGTTGTTTCAGATATAGATCTATGAATCTACTATCTCCATGCTCATCTAGGGCAACATGAATATATGCCCTAACATCTTCAACATATAGAACTCCATGTGGAATGTCAAAAAATGCACCCATCAGATCTACTTTTGTTGCCTTGTAGGGGTGTTTCTTGAATTTAAGTCGAGGTTGTTCAGTGATGTCTACAACTTGTGGATTTGCCATTCCAAAATTTTAACAAATTCACAAATAGGGTTTGAACGAAAATACCTTGTTTTGCTGAATTAGGGTTTCCTTTCTCTAAATTACTTCGAACGCTTCAAATTTTGGTTGTTATTGCTCAAGTTCTGCTTCAATCTCTTTGAATACCTGATAGCTTTGAGTGCAAAGTGATTTAATGCTAAAAAGGTTCCCTTTTATCCTCCGCATGACTTAACCTAATCTTCATTAATGCTTGTTCCAAAAAGTTGTTTGATTTTTCTCTGATAGACATAGTCAATCAAAATTGCACCACAATGTACCGTACTCACTCACTTTCTTCTAGATTTTCTTCTAAAGGATTTTTCTTGTCGTATTACATCATAGATCTCCATGCTAGATTCCAACACCAACTATCTAGCTAGGCGATTTAGATTTTTGACACTGCTCCCCTGAGCTAGAGCTCTTAATTTACTTCCCATAGGAAGTATCTGCACCAGATGCTGGTGCGGATCCATCATTAACCTCATTTACACCCTTTTTGATCTAGATCATGCTCATCTCCTTGGTTGCCACAGGATCAACTTTATTCTTGCCTTTGACATATTTTAGCTATGTTTTCCTCTGTTGTGTAGGATAATCTCTTTCCATATTTTTGCTTTTGCAGAATCTCGCAAGGTGTCCAAACTTGTTACAATAGTAACAAACAACATTTCTTTGACTTTGATTTCTTCTGATATTTGAATTTGGCCTTGGTCTACATTGGTTAGCCATATGTCCAAATCTATTGCATGTAAAACATTTGCCATTAAAGGATTGACCATTCCTTGGATAGTTTGGCACATTTCTTGACACACTTCTACATTCATTTGCTTTATGACCGATCTTCTTGCAATTGAAATATTGACCAGAAAAAGATGGAGCATTTTGATTTATTCTACTTCTACACTAAGTAGCCCTATGACCATACTTATTGCATTTGAAACAATGACCATTGAAAGATGCGTACCTTTGTACATTTGGTTGCCTGATCGAAGGTCCTTTAGGTCTTCTTCTTTGATTCCTTACCAGATGGTTTCTGCCTCTACCTTCTTTAGATCTATCTTGCCCTAAATTTGAACTTTCTCCCTTTTCAAATCCCAAACCTTGTTTATCATTTGGATACTTTTGACTGGCTAGCAACTCATCAAGTTTTGCAAAGCTTATTTTGAATTTTTCTTTGTAATTGTTGGCTACTTCTAGATCAAATTTCAAGAGCAAAACTTATTTCCCTAGTTTTTCACATTCCTCTGACTTGTCCTTCACAACTTGATTCAGATAGTCCTCACTCTTGGTCTTTTCTTCAATCACCCTGAGAAGAATCTCTATAGATTCACTTTCTTGTTTTAATTGCTCACACAATTCTTTCCTTATTTCCTAAGATTTACTAATTTTCTCTTTTAATTTTAGAATGCAAACATCAGCTTCTTTGATATTGTCTTCTAAACCCATGATTTCAGCTTTGGAGTTGTCAAGATCTTCTAGAGCTGCTTCAAATTATTCATTATTAACATGAGTGACCATTCCTGGATCTTCCTTTAGCTATTAGGCTTCTTCCAAGGAACCTTACTATGATACCAATTGTTGAATCTAATGAACACTGGGAGGGGGGGTGAATCAGTATTCTAAAAAACCATTTATGCACTCTCTCTATTATCCATTTACCAAATTTAATTATATGAAAGAAAATTAAACAAATGAACAACAACCACAAAGACATAACACATGAACACCAAGAATTTTTACATGGAAAACCACGGAGAGTGTTAGCTCTCAATATATTATTGTAGTACAATACCAAATTACAAAAGGCTCACTGCCCAGAGCTCACTGCTCAAGAAACAGCTCACTACCAATTAGAAGAAGAAAGAAGAGGAAGGGTGGCTCACTACCAAGAATGAACTGATGTGATTGCATCTACATATGCATGGTGATAGTTCCAATTAAGCTCATAAATACTAACTCATAACTCTCCATTTCAGTCTACCCCTATTTCTCTACTCTGCTCTTACATGTGTTCAAGGTCTTTCTCTGTTTGCTATGGTCATTCTATCTTCACATATTTTGCATTCATCCTTTTTCACATTGCAATCTTCACACACTTAAATACTAAAATCCTTTCTCTATTTATATTCATAACTAAATCTTTCTCATGATTAGGTCGGCAAGCAAATTGTGAAGTGTGTATACCAAGTGTTATATCCTGTTAGCTTGTTCTTGTGTTAAACCATCAATGCGAATCTAGAAAAACATATATATGTCTTCATATGTGTTGGCTCTAATCATACAACCACTTACCTTTATCATCCAACTCATATTTCTTCTCTGCATAAGGATTCAACCAGCCTGTCAGCTTGTTTCTTAATAACATATATGATAGGTTCCTCTGTCACATCATAACTCATGCTGCAAACCAAATGAGACTTCATGAATCATAATAAGCAAACATTATTGATCTCTTGACATGTCTTCAATTTTGTAGACCAAAATATGCACTTGCAGAGTAATGCAGATCGTTATGCTATGCCCTATTCACTGTCTTTGTTGTACCTTTGTTCATCCAGACTTAGATATTTCTTCCAAGTGACTTCTGGAGGAAGTCAGGACTTAATCATTGGAATATAACAACATCAAACAACTATGAATATTGTACCTGAGCTACATTTCTAGGTCTTTATCTTTGGAAGCACGTTGATCCACTTTTTGTCCCTTACTCTGTTCCTTGCCCATACTTAGTCATTTTTGCCAACCAGATCTGAATTCTAATAAGACCTTCCAGAGTTATGTCTTCTTGTCATGCTGATGAGATCTATGAGCCTTGTTTCCATCAATGACAACATACAAGGCTATACTGGAGTAGTGTCTCTTTCCAACAATAAGTTGTTTAGACTCTTATGATTGTTAACTTGTTTTTGCGTTTCAATATGTAAACAATTATTTGGTTCAAGATCAACTTCAACAGTGTGTAGTTTGTTTTGATAGATGAAGGGTAGATGGAACTATGCCCATGGCATGAATCCACAGTCTACTGAGAATCATATTATATGAAAGAAAACCAGCCATGACATGAAAAAGGGTAGATAATGTCACAAGTCCAACCTTTACGGGTAAAGTTCTGGTACCCAGGGATTGTCTACCAACATTATCAGAGCCATGAATGCTAATCCTGTCTAGATTGATTAAATATGAGTCAATCTTTATTTTATATAGTAAGTCCATGCCACAAACATTAAGATTCGATCCATTGTCAAATATAACTCACGTTATCAACTTTTTATCTATCGTGAGAAATATTATAAGTGGATCATATTCATCTTCAACTTTACTTGATGGTATTTCATGTTGTTGAAATAGAATATCTATTTTTATCGCATGCATACAATCTAATAGAGCTGCTACATCATTTAGCTTAATAGCAGGTGGTACAATCACCTTTTCTAAATCTTCTTGGAGCACTTCGTCATATGTAGGTGATGTTTGTATGAGTTCCAAAAGAGAGATCTTAACCAAAGTAGCGTGAAGTTGTTCAACAAGATCATATTCTTGACCACATTTATGAGTAAGATGAGGTGGTTGAGAGAGTATAGGTTGAGAAGATGGAAGAGAGATAGGAACATGTGGTGCTTGCTTGCTTTTCTTGTCATGACAGGTATTTCATGTGTGAGCAATCACACTGGAATGTGGTTGTTGCGACACAATTTGAACACCTTGATTTTTTTGAGTCATTTGTCTTGCATAGTTTAGAATGTAATATGAGGGTCAAGGTGGATTTTCATCATCTTGAACCGAAATCACCAGTTTTAAGCAAGAAGGTGCATTAGGTGCCCCTTGCACAATCATCTTAGGAATATAGCTACATTTATCTAGTAACCCCTTAGTGGGTGGAAGGAACCTATTAAAGGTAATTGAGTTAACATTGCTTTGATCTTTAGTGATGTCCAATTGAATAGAACTTGCAACTGAAGGGGAGATACCCAAGGTCTTTGCATCCTTACTGATATCCATGGTTCTTGAACATTCATCCAAAGGAGGAAGATCAATGGTCTTCACTCCCTTAGGGATGTCTAGGGTGTTTGAACATTCAACTAGAGGAGGAATATGATATTTCATCAAATCATCATCATCATCATATATTTTAGATATTAGTTCCAAAGCATTAAGAGAACTTTCACACTCATCATTCTCAAGAGTATTCACAGAAATGTACTTGGTTAGATCTTCAAACACCGAAGGGTATGTATTCATGAGAGCTATGAAGTTGTCAAAATCAGATACATAATCAATTATTTCACATGAAGAGCATTTAAATATATCCCTGAGGATTCATAGAAAGAAATTTGTAGAAATTCTCAATGTTTTTGATATATGCATGTAATGATACCAAAGACCAATAAGATGAAGATGCCATAATAGAATGTCTTGGAATAGCTATACACAATAAGATCTTTTCATTTATCAAATATAACCAATTGAGAGACTTTTGTACACCACAACACTAGTTTGAGCAAACCTGGTTTTTGGAGCTTATTACCAAGAACAAAAACACACTAGTCTCCTTACAAATGGAGTGTTTAGTATGTAAAAGTTTTGCATAAAAGGTATTGTGAACCACTTTTAATATTTCTTGCAAATAAATTTTAGAGATGTTAAATTGCCTATGTTGAAATACACATTGTGTAATTACAAACATGTGAAATTTTCAAAGTAAAGTACGAAATGATGCAAAACTTTCAAATGAGCAATGAAAGTATGCTATAAATAATTTCTAGGTCTATTTTGAAAGGTGTTTATCACATCAGAAAAATCTGAAATAAGATTTTGACTATAAACCCTAGCTTTTGGAATTACTAGGTTATATGAAAAATGTAACATTTTAAGAAAAACCCTAGCAAATGAGATTTTCAAATCCAAGATGTGATATCTATTGAATATAAAGATTATTGAGAGGGGGGTGAATCAGTATTCTGAAAAAATTTTCATTCACACATTCATTAATGCATTTACCAAATTAATAATATGAAAGCAAAGTAAACACAAGAAGAGCAACCACAAATTCATAACACATAGACACCAAGATTTTACATGAAAACCCCAAAAAGGGAAAAACCATGGTGAGTGTTAGCTCACAATATATTATGATAGCAATACCGAATTACATGAAGACTCACTACCTTAGGGCTCACTGCCCAAGGGCTCACTGTCCAAAGAAGTGCTTAGTGCAATAGGCTCACTACCAAATAGAAGATTAGAGAATATAGAAAGAAGTGGTTCACTGCCAGGAGAGAACTGCTACAAGTACATCTACAAAATGTTGTGGTGTAGTACCAATTTTCTCACTATACAGATTCAAAGGACTTCATACTGGCTTCCCTACTTTTCTACTCTGCATCACATATACTTATGTCCTTCTACCCTTACTATCCTTTTTCTAATCACAGAACTACCTTAGGTCACACAATCATGGAATTCACATTCTATTCACACACTCATGCTCACCCAACACCGATATCCATTGAGTATATATATCTGCAACAAGATTCATCTCACAATTAGGTCAGCAAGCCAGACATGAAACATGTATACAAGTGTTATACCTTGTCAAATTGATCTTGTGCACAAATAGGAATGCAAACCTAAACAAACATACAATAGTCTTCATATAGGTTGGCATCAATCATTCAACCACTTGGATTAATTCTTCAAACAATATATCCTCACTGCATATAGATCTAACTTGCTTGCCGGCTTATCCCTTAAGTACATACTTGACCAATTTAACTATCATACCAAAACTTCCAATGCAGAGCATATGAGACTTTGAAAATCATAGACAACATTCATTATGGACATCTTAGCATACCTTCAGAACATCATAATATTCTTTCATAGAGAAGTGTGGATCTCATAACTGTTATTATGTCACAAAGAAATACTGTCAGACTGGAAGCTGATATTGAAGAACTTGTCAAATATGATCTAGTGGACTTCAACTGCTACAAATCTGAATTTAGATGCTTATGACATATGTCTACATTGCCTTGTTATGTTGTAAATTGTTCTCCTATATAGAATGGTACAATTTCCCTTAGTTTAGCTCCTTGCCTTTGGTGACCTCTTAACCTCTTTATTTCTGGCCTTCATGAAACCCTGATTGGCTAGTGTCTAGTTGCAAAATGTTCATTTTTTGAGACAAATATTGATGGAACCCAGAAAGAGAATTTGGATTATGGGTCCTTAGGACCCCTAGATACAAATCTGGTTAGAAAATGGGGGCCTAGACTTGGGCAATTGCGTCCTAGTCCTGTCCCATTTTTTGGGCTTTTGAATCTTGGCAGGTTGTCAGCTCCCGCCGGGCACCTCAGGATTCCGTGTTCAAATTTTTATTTTCACATGATATCAAGATGTTATTTTGAAATTTAAATTCCCCTCAAGTTAGATATTGTAACATTAGAAAATGTCCCCTTGGGGGCTTTTCTCTCTTAAGGTTTAGCTCCCGAGCCTTTAGTGTGCATCTAGGACATCTTGCATCATAATCTGACATCCTGATGGAATGAACCCTGGGTATCATGTCAAATGGGACCTAGGGGGATCCATTGAACCTAATCCTACTTAAAATAGGGGGGAGGACTTGGGTGCCCTCACCCTAGTCTTGCCTTATTTTGGGTCAAGCCCAAATTTCTAGTGTTAGTTTATGACCATTATTTGGTCCCTAAGCTGACACGATAAGTTTGAATTTATGAAATATTGGCGAGAATGTTTGTAGTTGCATATATAAACATGTTTAGGCATTCATTTGTAAAATAGATGTTTACTAGCAAGCTATTGTGTTATAAAGGTAATTCAAGGCTTTCATTATGTTGTAAGAGAAGATTTGTGTTGTCTATGTGTTTGTGTTTGTAGATTTGAGCATCTATCTCCTCATGAAATGAAGAGCTTCTTTCTCCCATGAGATCTTCACTACAAGGTGTTATCTATTGTGATTATTGAGCATTTATCATTTAGTTTTAGCCTCTACATCCCAATGCACACACTCTCTATCTGACAACGGTGTTCAGAACACTTGAATGTCTCTCCGAAGCTTGACTAAGGTAAGCCTCCAAACACCACAACCCCCTCCCAAAGTTTTCATGATTGCAGGTTATAGGTTGGAGTTACAGACAAAGTGAAGTTGCAGGAGGGTACAACAGAGTGTTGGAATTGTAGATCAATCAAGAAAAGGACACACTAGACATGGGTACCCACTCATTAGTCCTCCATGTTCTACAATAGGAAAACCTCTGATACAACAGATATAGGTTGTAGACAGATTTTCTGGATCTCAACAAAAAGTAGGGCACTGAACTTGGGTGCCCGCTCTTTAGTCCCTAACTTTTCTACCTTTGAACCCCGAAAATAGGTGCATAGTTATTTTTTACTTTACATCTTCCTATAGAAGCATTTTCCATAATTCATCTGTTTACTGTCATATTTGCATAATTAGGGTTTTAAGGTAAATTTGAACATAAGAGAAGGAAATTGTCAATCTAATCATAAAAATCCAAGTTTCCCTACATCTAAATAGTGACCTAGGGTATTGATGCAAAGTGGACAATGAAAGGTCCTCAAGTATAATCGGCCAGACCCGGGCTATGTCTTGGCGATAACTTCCCTATCAGCAAGAGGCCTTCCAAGGTTTCACCGAAATCAATCTTACCTTCTTTATCGGTCGGACATGTGTTATCGGTTGACTTCTTAATTCTCACACCGACCGTTATCCTCTCCCTAATGACCGTTACTGCCACGACTTAACCTCCGCAGTCAATTACCTCCATCGGCCAGACTTCCCACGTCGGTCTAACTCCAGTCTTCTATTCTGATGACTCACCTTACTCTGATGAGTTTTGACCTATTGGGCTGACTCTCCTCTTCGGCTAGACTTCAGTTGTGCTTTTCAATGGTTCACTTCTCTTCGATGAACCTTGACCCATCAGGTAGACTCCACTCCTCAACCAGACTTTCTTCACATCCACCGATGGTAGTCTCTCACTGATGTCTTTTCAAAGCGCTACTCGGATATGATCGGCGGGGTCCAGACTCCTCCGTCTTCGGTCAAATAAGGTTGTATGTGTCTCTGACACTATACAACGTGGTTTATATTAGAACGACCACACCTTTGGCCAGACAAGGTCCGTTTGTCACCAATGCCTACTCCTCAGGTAGAAATTGTTTATCGGAAGGTCTTCAAAAAGCTATTCTGATACTCTGTGTTATGCCGATGGACTCCAAACTACTCTGTGACACCTGATATAGAGTTCCCTTTGACAGAACAAGAATTAGGTTAATTCCCATACCAGACCTTCAATCTCTTAGATCAATCCAATCCCCAAATGACACCTAATCCCTTCTCAATGATTTCACGACTAGTCACATGGAGATGCCTAGTCGAATCCAGCTAAGTTCTCTAGAGTCCTGGGTGAGAATGTGGAAAACAACAAACTTAAACATCTTTCCCCCATCACACTGATACTACACAGGACTTCAGTGGATAGAGGAAAGGGTCTCCATTTATGAATCAAACCCTAATCCCTAGGTTACAAACTAGCCTCTGTGAAAATATTAATATTACACCATCTGCACACTACAGGAACACTAGGAATTAATAGATAGCATCTAGTTAGGGCATGAATATACAAGATCTGAACAGAGATATCAAACACCAAGAACACAAACAAAACAATATATATATCACACCCAGAAAACTCTTATTATTCATTCATCAAGTCTTCGCTGCATCACACATTTCTCCCCTATGTGGCATACAGCTTGCCTCTAGAACAGATGTAGAGACAACAGTTATTTCCCTCCAACCGTGCAAACTAATATTCAAATCAGTTAGCCATTAGTCTTACTCCTCAAACAAGCAAAACCACATGTTTTCCTTGCCTAATTACATCAATGGGACCAAATTGACCCTTATTACAACATGAAATGGTTTAAGAGCCTTATGAAACAACAAAAGAAAATATGGCCCTACACTACAGAGAAGGTGCTCCCGCACCATACTCCCCCTGTAGGAAAAACTCAAGTCCCTTGAGTTGCTAACTGCTGCAGTGTCTTCCCATGCTTCAGAATATCTGCTTCACTCATCTAGGTTGCCTCAGAATCAGGAAGATCCTGCCACTTGACCAAGTAGTCTTTGTACACACCCTTTCATGTCTTCTTGACAATTTTGGAATCCAAAATGCATTCCAACTGTAAAGGCTTACTTGGAGGCAAATCCTTGATCCAATCAGCATCTGCATCCACCACATCTAATCCACTATCACCATGCAAAGGAGGTCTGAAAGGATAAAGATCACAAACATTGAAAATAGGAGAGATACCAAGACCAGATGGTAACTCAATCTCATATGCATTTGGACCAAATTTGTGCACTACTTTGCATGGCCCAATCTTCTTCATCAGGAGTTTAGTTGGCTGTCCTTTTGGTAACCTTTCTTTCCTCAGATATGCCATAACTAAATCTCCAACTTTGAACTGCACCTCTCTTTTCTTCAAATCTACCCTTTCTTTGTACTTTGTGACTATTCTTTCCAATTGCAACTTGACTTGATCATGGACTATTTTCATGGAAGTAGCAAAATCTTCACCAAGTGCACTCCTTTTATCCCATCCTTGGAGATCCTTCAATTCAAGTGGCCCCCGTGGGTGAAAACCATAAACTACCTCAAAAGGACTTTTACCAATACTCCTATTCACTAAATCATTGTAGGCATATTCAGCCTAACTGATAACTAAATCCCATGCCAAACCATGTTGTTTTGTAAGGCATCATAGAAGGTTTCCAAGGGACCTATAAACCACTTCAGTCTAACCATCAGTTTGTGGATGGTAGGTTGATGAAAAGGACAACTGTGTGCCCAACTTCTTCCACAAGGTCCTCCAGAAGTGACCTACAAACTTCAAATCCCTGTCTGTTACAATTGACAATGGTAAACCATGTATTCTTACTACCTCTCTGAAAAATAGACCTGCAATATGAGATGCATCATTTGTGCATTTACATGGCACAAAATGAGCCATCTTGCTAAATCTATCAACAATAACAAACACACTATCCACCCCTCTAACTGTTCTAGGTAGCCCAAGTACAAAATCCATACTTATACTTTCCCAAGGCCTGTTGGGAATAGGAAGGGGCTGGTATAGACCTGCATTTGAAGACACACCCTTGGGCCTTTGACAAACTGCACAACTAGCAACATACTTTCTCACATCAGATTGTACCTTTGGCCAGAAATAGAACCTTGTAACTTGTTCCAGTGTTTTGTCCAAGCCAAAATGTCCTCCCAAAGAACCATTATTCTTCTCCTTAATGATATTGTCCCTCATGGAACACTTAGGAATACACAACAAATTGCCCTTAAACAAAAGTCCTTCTTGTAATACAAAATCTGAATATGCACCATGGAAAGTGTTAGCCATGTTCACACAAACATCATAAGCCTCTTTGAAATCTGAATCCTCTTTGTACAATTCCTTCAAACAGTCAATACCCATGCTTTCTAACTGAATTTTCTGAACAATAAGCAACCTCCTACTTAAAGCATCAACCACTTTATTAGAAACACCTTTCTTGTGCTTAATTGTAAAGGTATTAACTTGTAACTGTTCCACCCATTTAACATGTCTATGGTTCAATTTTTCTTGACTATTTAGGAAACTAAGAGCATGGTTGTCAGTGAAAACAATGAATTCTTTTGGTAGCAAATAATGTCTCCATTTTTTCAGAGCTTGCACCATTGCATAGAGCTCTAGGTCATAGGTAGAATACCTCTATTTGGCTTCATTCAACTTCTCTGAGAAGAATGCAACTGGATGTCCTCCTTGGCTAAGGACAGCACCAATAGCTTGCTTGCTTGCATCACACTCAACAACAAACACGTTATCAAAATTAGGAAGTACTAAAGTAGGTAACTCAGCTACCTTTATTTTCAACAACTCAAAGCCAACCTCAGCTTCCTTTGTCCATTGGAATCTACATTTGACTCCACCCTTGATGGTGTTGAGGATGGGAGCACTAATGTGACTAAAACCTTTGATAAACTTCCTGTAAAAAGTTGCCAATCCATGGAAACTTCTTACTTCTCCAACTGTCTTAGGAGTAGGCCAATTCAGAATAGCCTCAACCTTAGAGGGATCCATTTTCAAACAGCCATTAGAAATTACAAATCCAAGGTATACAAGTTCTGTTTTCATGAACTAACACTTGTCTAAGTTGATCATCAACTTGTGCTCATGTAGCTTCTCCAACACCTGGCCAACATGCTTCAGATGCTCTTCTTTTGTCCTGCTAAAGATTAGTATGTCATCAAGATAAACAATAACAAATTTACCAATGAATTCAACCAATACCTCATTCATCAAGTGCATAAAGGTACTTGGAGCCTTGCTAAGACCAAATGGCATAACAAGCTATTCATAAACACCATCATTAGTCTTGAAAGTAGTCTTCCACTCATCTCCTTGCCTTATTCTGATCTGGTGATACCCAGATTTCAAATCAATCTTGGAATAGTAGCATGAACCACCAAGATAGTCCAACAGATCTTCAATTCTTGGCATAGGAAATCTATACCTTATGGTGATCTTGTTAATAGCCCTTGAGTCTATACATAACCTCCATTTTCCATCCTTTTTAGGAGCAAGTACACTAGGGACTGCACATGGACTGAGACTTTTCCTAATCAAACCTTTCTCCAAGAGTTCTTGAATCTGTCTACCTACCTCTTCATTCTGTTGTGGTGTCAACTTGTAGGCAGCCTTGTTGGGTAATGTGGCTCCAGGAATCAAGTCAATCTGATGACTTATGTCCCTCATAGGTGGTAAGGAGTTAGGAGTATCCTCTACCACAAGATCCTGATACTTATCCAGTAATTGTTGCACTTCCAAGGGAATCTCCTTTTGCTTCTTGCTTTGCTGATTTGATACATCTACAGGCTTCATCATCAGTGCATACCCTTGGGTATCCTCCTTCTTCATGAGTTGTAGGAACTCTTTGCCACTCACTAACATGACACTATTGTCATTGTTCTTCTCTCCAACCTGCTCTGGTAAGGGATCCATCTGAAACTTCTTACCATTCTTGGTGATCACATATGTGCTCTTTTCACCATCATGTTGTGCTTTCACATCATACTGCCAAGGTTGTCCAAGAAGAAGGTGACAAGCATCCATAGGAATAATTTCACATAGCACCTTATCCCTATAATCACCTAGTTCAAACTCTACCCAAGTTTGTTCTTCCACCATATAGTTCTGATTCTTATTCAACCAAGATATTTTATGAGGATTAATATGGGGCAATCTTTTCAGTTTACATTTTTCTACCATTTTAGTAGATACTACATTTTCAATAGAACCTGAATCAACAATGATTTTACAGAGCTTACCATATGCTACTCCTTGGGTTCTAAAGAGATTCTTCCTTTGTGGAGGCTCTTGCTTCAATGGCATCTTCACTAGGGTTCTCTTAATCATCATGCTCTCTCCTTCAAGCACTGGTGCAGCACTACCAATTGGTGAGTTTACACTCTGACAATCATCATCCTGCAATAGTTGGTTCCTTCTCCCACCATCATGAGAGCTTAATGCCTTCTCAGGGCACTTACTTGCAGTATGGTCTACTTGATTGCAGTTGTAGCATCTTCCAGTGAAGACTCCAAATCCTCTGCCTCTACCACCACCTTTGCCTCTACCATTAGGTCTTCTCCAACCTCTGAAACCACTACCTTTCTGTTATGTCTCAGAATGTGATTCTTGCTGACTTGAACTTTCACCTTTGTTTGGCTGTCCTTTGCCAAAATTACCTATTCCTCTATTGTTCCTGCCACCTCTTTCTCTATTATTTTGATCCTCTTTCCTTTTCAGCTTATCCTCAACCCTAGAGGCTAACTAAAAACATTCATCTATAGTCTTGGGAACCACCATACTGAATTCATCTTGTATATTATATCTTAGACCATCAAGATATCTAGCCACCATCTCTTTCTCCTCCTCCCTGTGATTGGCTCTCATACTCAATCTGTGGAATTCTTCAGTGTATGTAGCCACGTCCATATCTTTTTTCCTAAGATGATTAAACTTTTTGATGGTCTACAAATCATAGTCACATAGCAAAAACTTGGTTCTCAGCATGGCCACCATTCTACTCCATTTGGTGATTGGACTCTTTCCAACCTTCTCCCTCTCACATTGGGTGTAGTTCCACCAAACCAATGCAGAACTCTCAGTTTTGTTTTTACAAATTTGACCTTCTTGCTGTCACTATACTCCTTGAAGTCAAAGTAATTACTTATGGCTTCAATCTAGTCCACAAGAGTATCTCCATCCAGTTTCCCATTGAACATGGGAACATCCATTTTTGGATCACCACTATCTCCATGACCCTTGAGTGTGTTCAGGAATGCCTTTTGATCAGCAAACATACCTTCTCCTTGAGGATTCTCTCCTATTTCTCCTTCTTCATCCTCCTCTGACTCAGAAGTGCTTCCATTCTTCTCTTTGGATCTTTCTTCCTTCAGTCTCTCTTCGAGCATCTCTTCTACCATCTTCTGGATGGCTGCTTTGCTCATCGACTTGGGAGGCATTGTACTAGCCTCTGTCTCTATCTCCAACTCTTCATCTGACATACACAGCTATGATTCAAAATATTGGCTCTGATACCAATTTGATGCAGAGTGGGCAATGAAAGGTCCTCAAGTATAATCGGCTAGACCCGGGCTATGTCTTGGTGATAACTTCCCTATCGGCAAGAGGTCTTCCAAGGTTTCACCGAAATCAAACTTACCTTCTTTATCAGTCGGACATGTGTTGTCGGTTTACTTCTTAATTCTCACACCGACTGTTATCCTCTCCCTGATGATTGTTACTGCCATGACTTAACCTCCATGGTCAATTACCTCCGTCGGCCAGACTTCCCACGTCGGTCTGACTCTAGTCTTCTATTCTGATGACTCACCTTACTCTGATGAGTTTTGACCTATTGGGCTAACTCTCCTCTTCGACCAGACTTCAGTCATGCTTTCTGATGGTTCACTTCTCTCCGATGAACCTTGACCTGTCAGGTAGACTCCACTCTTTGGCCAAACTTTCTTCACATCCACCGATGGTAGTCTCTCACTGATGTCTTTTCAGAGCGCTACTTGGATATGATCGGTGGGGTCCAGACTCCTCCATCTTCGGTCAGATAAGGTTGTATGTGTCTCTAACACTATACAATGTGGTTTATATTAGAACAACCACACCTTCAGCCAGACAAGGTCCGTTTGTCACCGATGCTTCCTCCTCGGGTAGACATTGTCTATCGGAAGGTCTTCAAAAAGCTATTCTGATACTCTGTGTTATGCCGATGGACTCCAAACTGCTCTGCGACACCTGATATAGAGTTCCCTTTGACAGAACAAGTATTAGGTTGATTCCCATACTAGACCTTCGATCTTTTAGATCAATCTGATCCCTAAATGACACCTGATCCCTTCTCAATGATTTCACGACTAGTCACATGGAGATGCCTAGTTGAATCCGGCTGAGTTCTCTAGAGTCCTGGGTGAGAATGTGGAAAACAACAAACTTAAACATCTTTCCCCCGTCACACTGATACTACACAGGACTTCAGTGGACAGAGGAAAGGGTCTCCATTTATGAATCAAACCCTAATCCCTAGGTTACAAACCAACCTCTGTGAAAATATTAATATTACACCATCTACACACTACAGGAACACTAGGAATTAACAGATAGCATCCAGTTAGGGCATGAATATACAAGATCTGAACAGAGATATCAAACACCAAGAACACACAGACAAAACAACAGATAAATCACACCCAAAAAACTCTTATTAGTCATTCATAAGTCTTCATTGCATCACACACATTTCTCCCCTGTGTGGCATACAGCTTGTATCTAGAAAAGATGTAGAGACAACAGTTATTTCCCTCCAACCATACAAACTGATATTCAAATCAGTTAGCCGTTGGTCTTACTCCTCAAACAAGCAAACCACATGTTTTCCTTGCCTAATTACATCAATGGGACCAAATTAACCCTAATTACAACATGAAATGGTTTAAGAGCCTGATGAAACAACAAAAGAAAATATGGCCCTACACTACAGAGAAGGTGCTCCTGCACTAGGTATGATAGTACATTGCAACTTGACCCTAGGTCCTTGAATGTAAGGGTGAAAGGAGGATATACACCAAAACTACCAAAAGCCCAATCATCCTAATTTTACCCTTTACAGATATAAAAAGATACTTGAAAGTCATTTTAACACACATAATCTTTATGTAAGATTGATGCCAAAACTCTGTTAAAATTGCCATTGAAGATCAGTGACTTGTTGAAGCTTTTGAAAGTGATTTTAATTTTCTATTATGGAGATAATGGATGGAGATTAGGAATCGAGATCTTGAGACTATCTTGCTCTTCCTAGGGTTTGTACACCTTTTGCATGATTTTGAGAAGGGTTGAAGCCTCCAAAATTGAGCTTAGAGATCCTCTGTGGACATTGTTGATTCACCCTCTCATTCATGCAAGTCTTCATTTGTTTTCATCTCCTTGAGGTGAAGTTGTATGTGTTTATTGAATCGAAGCAAGTTATTTCAATCTTCCCTTGATTGAGACATCTAGGGTTTGATATTTCTCCATACACTTTGTTAGGTTTGTACACACTTCTACAAATCTTTATCTCTAGCTATTGTTGAGGTAGGAATACCAAAAACAGGGCTTGACTAAGGCAAGCTCCTATATAGCTACAACATCTTTCTCCTCCTTTTGTAGATATAGATCGTGTTTTGTAGGATACAGTGAAAAGGAGTAATAGGAAGACAGATATTGTGAATGTACAGTCATCATTGAATTTTGAAATTTTGGATCCCCACATTTGCAGGACTAATGAGCAGGTGCCCTAGTCCAACTGGGGAGATTATTTGAGATCTAGAAGCTATTGGAGGTCACCAGACAACTGATGCAAAATATTTTTAGAAACATAAAGTTGCAGGACTAGTGAGTGGGCACCCTAGTCCAGTCAACCCTCAATTTCTAGGTGCATGATCTCTAAATCCTGTTCTTTGTGTTTCTATGATATATTTTATCTGCTTCATCTCTGAATTTTGTCAATTTCTATTACAAGGTGTAATTAGGGTTTACTTGATTGGTGAATAAAGACACTTGATAAAACTTTAATTAGACACCTGAATCAGACCTAATTAGCATTAGGGAAAAGATAAGTGGTCAGTAGCTTGATCCCAAGCTCGGTTCTTGTCTTCCCAATGTTTAGTTAGGTGAAAGGATAGGACTTAACATGTTTAAGAAAACCTACATTTTCACCCTAAACATGCCTTAGAATCACAAATCAAAATACTCAACAACAGAGGATTACAGACCAAAATACTCAAATGCTTTATATTGTTTCAAGCTTAACTTTGTTCATCCAAACTTAGACAAATCACCATACGACTTCCAAAGGAAGTCAGAACTTGAACACTGAAAAATGTGATCACCAAATATCAATGAACAACATACCTGAACCGCATGTAATGATCTTCAATTGTGGAGGCATACTGACCCAATCTATGATACTTTGTAGCTTGCCCATTACTTAGCCATTTTGACTAAGTTAGGCTTCCAAACCTTTACCAAACCTTGTTGTCATCAATGACAACATTATATCAGCAGTGTCTCTTGACTATGTTGCCAACAATCTCCCCCTTTGGCATTGATGGTGTTAGGAACCTGTGTTTAAAACTTCTCTTTACTTTGTTAGTGTTACCTTTTGAGTTGCCCTTATTTATTCATTTACTGGTAATATTTCTTGAACAAGAGACGATTTACCGTGTTATATTTTTGGTCATACCTTTGTTTCATAAATCAACTCTTGGTCCTTCAGTTTTTACCCGTTTGTCGTCTTTATAGACAAAGTTGCTTAAGGTTTGAACCTTTGAACCCAAACCATTCTCAAAGTTCAAAGTTCAATGGTTCAATATGTCTGAAGTGTCTCATAAAGCAAGTTGTCATTTTGTTTGTCTTAAACATCTTTGAACTTTCAGGTTGAACTTGAACCTTTTTATTCGAGGTTCAATGGTTCAACGGTCTAAAGGTTCAACACTCACTGCCTTCTTATAAGTCAGGTCATGCAGCTACCTTGTGTAATTATTATATTGTTGAACCTACTGCTCGTACTCTATAGTGGGGTTCAATGGTTCAAGGTTCAACAGTTCACTGTTTCATAATTGGAAGCCTTTTACCAAAGCCGCGTAACTGTTTGTTGGTCTACATAACCCTTGCATCTTTTGAATTTTTGGATTGAACCACATCTTTACAAGTTCAACGGTTCATAAGTTCAAGTTCCTACTTCCGTAAGTGAATCCTTTACTTATCTATATGGTCCAATTGGCATGTTTGAACCATCACATTGAACCACTGCGTTGAACCATGTCCTAAAGGTTCAATGGTTCAATAGTTTGAAGATTTGGTGATTTTGGTCCCGTTTGTTCCCACGGCTTTCTAAGTCTAATTTAGTGGGAAAGGTGGAGAAAAATATGTCAGAAACTCATCATGAAACCAAGAGCTCTAATTTAGCAGAGGCTACGAATAATCATTATACATCATGATGGCGCGTGAATAATACTTGCTATTAATGAAGAAGTCAGAGTTCATGTCTTGTCAAATATTTTTGGCACGTATCGTTCCAAGCGATAATTGTTCAATCTGGTTAGTGCCATTATTAACTAAGAACAAGCCAAGTTTAGCAAGTAAACATACTGTGCAACACGAAGAAGGATAGTGCTAGAAGTGTAAGGCTCTTGTTATTCAAGTTTTCGCAGTGAATTCAGATATCCTGAAGGTGAGTTCTATTTCCCTTGTGCTACTCCTAGTTCTTATACTGGAAAGAAGAATCTCTAGAATTTCTGTTGTTTTCAAAACTTGAAGTGTTTCATTATAATCATCCAAGTATGTCTTTGAAATCTACATGTTTGGGGAATGAACATGGCCTTGGTCTTACTTATTCTCACTCAGAATTTGGAGATACTGCATTGGTTCAATATGATTTAGAGGAATTTAAAGAAAGAACTAGAAACCCTGTTCAAACCCCTACGATGAAGAAAATTGTAGACAGTGGTTTAGTTGAAGCTACAACTTTTCCTCATGCTATACTGTGCCCAGAATTAGTTCAGGAGTGTATGAATAGGTACGACCCCCAAGACAGATGTGTTAGAAATGCAAACGGGGATGTGTTATTTCATGTCAACAGACAAACCCTCATGTCTGTGATGAAGATACCGCCTAAAGAAGCGTATTCCAGCCTTGACATTACTTCCTCCAATGGGTATTTCTCAGAGAAGAGACCAACTTACAAAAGTGTAATAGCAAGGAACTGGATACTAAAATTTTAGAAGGGCGGTTCAAGGTTGCCTAGGCCACTTACCAGGGATCATTTGATTAAAGAAGTGAGGGATATTGTAGTATTGTTACACAGACTGAGGGGTAATCAGCTTGGGAGGATTGGATGTACTTTATCATACAAGTCATCCTTCAAGGAGAACAATATTTAGATTGGGCTGAAATAGTGGCTGATTGTCTACATCAGGGTTTGAGCAATTGTCTGGGTAACAGAGATTTCTATATGTCTTCGTACCTGTTCTATTGTCTAGCATCTACAAGAGATTAGTTTGACCTACCCCATGCACCCATAGCTGAGAATAGTAAAATTTATGAATATTATTCATAGTTGCAGAGAAAGAATTGCTATGAAAATTACAAAAGGGTTAATGATGTCTTCACTGGGAAAATGACTTATGAATTGGCAGGGAACCTGGGTAAAAGAATGTCCAGTGAAGCGATGCAACTGATTAGCATCTATGGTAGCTTCATCCAATTTTCTGAGTTCACTTACATAAGAGTTGGAGGATTCGATGGTGAACCTGTGAAGTTACCTAGATATGTGTTTGATCGTTTCGTGCTGATGGAGGTATGTAGGCAGCTGGCACATGTTGATATGAAATTCTCATCAAAAAAGGGTTTTGGTATTTCCTTTCCTATTGAACTTGGGCATTATTCATGCCAATCAAAATCTGATGCCTTGAATTTGGAGGTGAACCTCAAAAGGTTCAATTTTCAGTTCTTCACTGCCAGGACTCAATTCGACAGTAAACAATTTGTCAAAGATAACCTAGATCCTGGAACAGGGCACTCACACCTTCCTAAGATAGAGGATTACTGGGAAGACTGTCCAGATGAATTTGAGGTTAGGAGAAGGCTGTGGTGTAGGTTTTCTTTGAGACAAATAATTACCCTCAATTTAAACATGGATATTTCTAGAATTATTCATAATGAAGAACAAGTGGTTGACCCATAGTTTGAAAAAGTAAAACACTTACAATTTCCAGAGGTGGACTAGAGCAAAAAGGAGGAAGATAGAATTGAAGTTAAAACTCTTCCAGTGATAAGGAGAACTGAGAAATGGTTGAGGGAAAAGAGACAGGAAGGGCTTCAGGATAGAAATGCCCAACAATTCTCTTCGATGGTTGGATCATCGCTTCCCATAGACTCTTCTAATCAACCTCTTGCTATCTGTGGTGCAGGTGCTTCCAAGCCATCAACTGAGAGAAGCCCTATCACTAAGAGATCCAGAAGAGTCCTCACAGATATTCTACCATCCTGTGTTACCAGGTTGAGGACTAAAGGGAAAAGAAAGAAGCAAGCTTCTAAAACAATAGTTGTTGATTTGAATTCAGAGGAAGATTCAGAAGAACCTATGGGTGAGAAGGAGCTAAGCCCACACAGAGAAGAGGAAGTCAACACCGGGTCATAGTCAAGGGCCATTCTGGAGACCCCTGAAATATTAATGATTTCAAATGAATCCTCTGATAGAGTGAACCCCGAGAAGACAATCTCAGCCCCTGCACCAAAGTGGCTAGAGAGTTCTATCTCTGATAAGAAAAAAGTGATTCCTTTTGTTGTCCCTTTAGAGGACATGGTAAGCAAATGTTTGGGGAAAACCCCCAAGTCCAAGAAACTCAAGATGACATCCAGAATAAACATCGATCCAAACACTGGTAACTGGAGTGCTGAAATAGCTAAGCCAGTGACAGAGGAAGAAGTGCAGGACCCAACAATGCATGATTTCACTGTGGAGAAAGTGGATCTCGGTGTTGCTTCTAGAGCTGCAGATGTCCACCACCTTGAAGCTTCTACTAAGAGGATGGTCAGTCAAACATGGAAAGATGAAAAAGACAAGAAGGAGTTGAAACAAACTCTGCGTTCAATGGCAGAGTACATTGAGGCTATTAACAACCCTAACCCGCAGCCGATCTCACAGCTTCCCTGGTCTTTTGACCTAAAATCACCTGTTAACCAGAAGTTATTGGATCAAGTCTACAGAAGAAAAATGGTGGCAAAAACATTTGACAGTTGGTTGAATAACATTGAACAAAAAGGGACTGAATACATTCATGAGCTCAAGAGCATATACGACCTGACTGCTACCACAATCGAGGATCTTAAAGCACAGGTTGCTGTTTGGGTGAAAGATGAAGGTAAGTGGATGAATGTAATAAACCAAATAGATGAAGTTCACAAATATGGGCTGGCTAAGTTTTTGACAAAGAAAATCCTGACTGGTTTGGATGAGGGTTTGTTATATGTGAACAAGAAGAATATTGAATGGAGGAATTCCATATCCCGGCAAGGACGTTTTGAACTTTCAAAGTTAATTAAGGAGATAATAGAATTCACTCAATCGTTGCAACATGACTTGCAATGTATTGATGTTAAATACATTAAAGATGATGGAAAACCAGTGGAAGATGTCAATGCAGTGGTCCAATCTTTCAAAGATAAAATTGGCTTCGTCAAAGAAAATGACAATATTTTAATTGAGGACTTCTCCAAGATTTCTAAAGTTGAATCACTACTTTACCTCTACATCGACACACTTCCAGAACACAAAGAAAAATTTGGTAAAATGCAAAGGGAAAAGGAAATTTGGAAGTCAAGAATGAAGCATATAGGTATTCCCAACTTCCTGAAGATTCAGGAGTTCGTTGCTGCTTTTCAGGAATGGAAGACCCAACGTGCTTCCCAGGCCACCGATAACAAATCCGGAGATACAAACCCGTCATCCCAGTCATGACCTCATTGGCTCATTTTCTTTATTTTAGTTCCTCTGTTATGTTATTTTCAGTAAATCTTGATCTTTAAAATCAGTTGTTAAAAACTAAATCCCGTACGGGTCAGAGTTATGTTAACTCTGGGGTTGATTTACTCAAGGACATGATTAAGACATTCATATTTATAGGTTTTTAAAATCTTGGAAAGGGGGATATAGAAGTTTAGAAAAAGAAAAGAAGGGAATTTTTTTAGCAAAAAAAAATTGTTCATAGTTTTACATTATGTGATGATTGTCTAATTAATTTTCATCTGTGAATGAGAAGAAGAAACAATTACTGCTTATTTGGTTCTATGCATCTGAATGTGTGGAATTAGATTTTCTGTGTGAAATCTCCTTTCATCTCGTAATTGTTCTTTATTTGGGCAATTCATCATATGTGTTTTATTATTTACTGGTTCAACAAGTTCGTATGAATGTATTCGTATATTTGAATATACCAAAAGTAGAATCTGTGCGTCCTATTGCTCACTATTACTGTATAAATTTATCATGTTCATAACATAGTTATGTATGAATATCAGTATGCCTTAAGCATTTTCTGGTTAAAAGTGCATTTGAGTACTTGAATAGGTTAAATTCATTTAAAATCTTAAAGGGAGCTGTACCTAAATTCAGAGGGGAACTAATATTAAAGGTTCACCCATTTGTTGTTTAACTCATTTATTCTTCAAAAGAGGGGTATAGAGTCAGAATAAATTATTTTCAGAATAAGGACAAATCTGTTAACCAACAGTTTTTGGTGACTCTGCTGGGGATAAAATCATTAATTAAAAGATTGGTCGCCTGAATATGAAGCAACAATGGTGCTTCCACATGAAAACATAATTCCTGTTCTGCAACCCAATCTTGGATTTCAAGACGAGCAAGAAGACATTATTGGCCAATTGAATACCCTTGCTTGGCGTACTCATCGAAATAGTGAAGATTACAGAAGAGCAAGCAGAGTATTAGAACAAGAAGAGGAGTTGGCTGATAACCTGAGATTGCTGTTACTCAGGCAGAGAAGAAGGCAAGTGTGAAATGCAGTAAGAAATCAAGTCCTTGAAGCACAAAGAAATCAAGAATAGCAAAGAAATCAATAACTTCCTATCTAGCCTCAATATTTTAAGCTGGATCCTAGACCGTATACCAGGTCTTCGAGAAGAGAGGGAGTTGAGGACCCTACCTTTCAAGCACTGCAAAATCTTAATTTTCCTTATATCCCTACTCGTGCAAGAAGAGCTAGAAGTATACCCCCTAGTCCCCCTAAACCTTCTACTTCCCTTGTCTGTCAAGCTTTAACTCTTTCAGGCACCGTTATCCCCTTAGCTATAAATTTTCTACCCATGGCTCATCCTTGGGGAGCAGCCATAGGGCCTCTAAACCTAGGGGCTAACCTAAATCATTTACCTAAAAATGCAAGAGAAAATTTGCCTAGGTTCAATGGAGACTGTAAATAATCACTAGAAGAACATTTGTGTGCTTTTGCAGTAGCATGCAGTGTGTTAGGTGTACAACACCAAGACGTTGCCATAAGGCTCTTTGTGCAGACTTTGACTGACACTGCGGCACAATGGTTCTACCACCTAACTGAATCCTCAGTTTCAAATTGGAATGATATGAAGACTGCTTTTGAAAATAGGTTCAAAAGTGCAGAGGATGAGCATTACCTCCTTGTACAGCTGACTCAACTTAAGAAAGAGATTCATGAACCTATGAGGGAGTTCGTGGCTAAATTTAATAGAATTGTGAACAAAATCCTTGCTACTAAAAGACCGTTTGGCGAAAATCAAAAATGTTTCTTTATTAATTCTATGCCTCCTGATATTAGCTTCCATCTCAGGAGAGGTGTAATTGCTGATTTACCAGCTACACAAGCCCTAGTAGTCGGATTGGAAGATGACCTCATTATGGCCGGTAAATGGAAGAGAGAGCTCCAGGTGCCAAATACCCAGCCCTCATCATCTACGGATCCTGTAGTGCAAAGGTTGGTTAATGATATGATTGCCTTAAAGAGGCAACTACCTAAAACTGGTGCCCCCTTTCAACAACCGTATCAAGATATAAGCAGAAGGAATTTGAATCAACAAGCAAATACTGGTAGAGCTTTACCTCTGACATCAGCACAGCCAAGACTGGCTATTGAAGCTCCTCCTGGGAGGGGAAACATGTGTATTTTTCACTTGACTACTGACCATGATGGAAATTCTTTCCCAGAAATGCTTAGGTACACTCAGATGACTGCTACTCAAGATATGCTAGGGGAATCCACAGAAGAAGAAAGGAACTTTGAGGAACCTGGCAGCTCTAAAATACACTTCTTGGAATATGAGTCTGATTCAGAAAGGGGAGGTGAAATATTGGTAACCCTTGAAGACCCTTCATGCGCTATGCTCACTAGGAGTCAGAGGAATATGAGACCCTCTAATACTCAAGTACCTGGTAAAGGTAAGGAGCCTTTAACTAGAACTCATGATGCTAATTTGAAGGCTCAGAAAAATAGATTGCTACATAGAAATGATCTAGATGCTTCTTTTGATATTGTAGATTTCTGTAAGTCTGCAAAAATTCAAATTTCTCCTATTGAGTATCTCAAGTTGAAACCTACTGAACTTGACAAATTAGTTAAACATGTTAAAGGTAGTCCTACACAAACTGAATTTGAGAATCAATTGGAGGTTGATACTGAATCCCCCATTGCTAGACTATTTGCTTCCTCATCTGAGTCATCCTTGTCTGCCCCTAAAACAACTCCCAATTCAGCAACCAATGCTCCTTATACTGATTTGAAACCCAATCCTTTCTATGTGTCTCTGTTTATCAATGGTCATAAACTTAGTAACTGCATTATAGATTTAGGAGCCTCTGATAACATTATGCCTTCCTCTGTGGCTAAAGCCCTAGGGTTATCACTCACAAAAACATTTGGTAGATGTTATTCTATGGATGGAAAATAGGTTTCCTTGCTTGGGCAGATTAAAGATGCACGAGTTGCTCTTGCAGCTTACCCTGACAAAAGGGTGAAATTGACTATTTTGGTAGCAGATATTCCTGCTAGTTATGGAATGCTTTTGAGCAGGACATTTTGCAAGGATTTGGGTGGACAAATCAAACTAGATTGGTCAGAGGCCACAATCCTAGTGGGGAAGTAGAAAGTGAAGCTGGAACCTGAGCCCAAGTGCAAGTTCACTGTCTACCCCTCTAATGATCCCAAGGCCTAGATTTTATTTGAGGAATGTGAATTTGGCAACTATTTTCTCTCCTCTAAACAGAGCTGTGAGGTAGACCCCAAAGAAGAATTAATGCAAAGGTCTGTACATTTTGATGACCTTTGGGTTATGGAATTTGATGGCAGTTGTGCTACTGCTGGATCAGGGGCTGGGGTTGTGTTGATCTCACCTGAAGGTGAATTTTTTTCTTATTCTTTTAAGCTAGAGTTTAAAAACACCAACAATACTGCGGAATATGAAGCCTTACTGCTTGGGCTATTTGAAGCCAAAGGAAAGGGTGTGAAGGTACTTAAGGTGAAGGGTGATGCTGAATTAATTGTGAAACAAGTAAGGGGGATCTTTTCTGTTAAGAATGAGAGACTAAGGCATTACAGAAATAGGGTATGGGATGAGATTGAATATTTTGATGCCTTCTCTATCGAAACAATTCCCAGAGATCAAAACTCCTAAGTAGATTCTTTAGCATTATCAGCTTCTCTCCTTTTGCCACATCCAGATTTCAAAAAAGATTCTTATAGAATAGAAATGGTATATTGTCCTAATGTCCCCGACAATGCTAAAAACTGGCAAGTTTTTGAGAGTGATAATCAGATCAGAAAGTTTTTAGAAAATGTTGAAATGTTCCTGGGGACCTATTTTGAAGGTTCCAAAACAGAATGTAAAGAATTCAATCCTAACCCTGGGATTAATCCAAAAGATGACATGATTCAGTTAAAGGGAAACAAAATCCCTAAAGGACTGGTTTCTTTAGAACATTTGTTTTCTAGAAGAGATGAATATATTAAAGGCAAACCTCCCTATGTTCCTGATAAAGTAGAGGATTATGAGAAGATAAACATTAGGAATGAAGCTGATCCTAAATGGATATCTATTGGTAGGTGCTGTTCTTCAGAGGAGAAAAAGAAGCTGATCAAATTGTTAATCAAGTATAAGGATGTTTTCGCCTGGTGCTATAATGATCTTAAAAATTTTAGACATGGACAATTTCAACACCATATTCCTTTGAAAGCAAATGCAGCCCCATTTAAATAGAAGCTGAGGAATTATAATCCAAAAGTTGCTAAAGCCATTTTCAAGGAGATTGATAAGATGCTAAAAGCTAGAATTATCTATCCAATCCATCACTCCACTTGGGTGGCAAATATTGTTCTAGTACGAAAGAAGAATGGAGAAATAAGGATCTATGTTGACTTTAGGAATTTGAACTAGGCCAACCTGAAGGATAACTATCCCTTGCCTGTGATGGACCACATCTTGCAGACAGTCGCCGGATCTGAAATGATGTCTATGCTGGATGGTTTCTCAGGTTACAATCAGATAGGTATAGCTGCAGAAGATCAACATAAGACTACTTTCACCACACCTCGAGGAACCTTTGCCTATAATCGAATGCCCTTTGGCTTGATTAATGCAGGAGCAACTTTTCAGCGGGCAATGGATTCATCTTTTAGAGATCTGAAGAACAGAATTATTGTTATTTACCTGGATGATTTGATTGTTTTCTCCAAGAGTAGAGAGGATCACTTGAGAGATCTGGAGTCTGTCTTGCAAAGGTGTCGAAACCATGGCATCTCACTCAATCCCAAGAAGTCAGTTTTCTGTGTGACTGAGGGAAAATTGTTGGGACACCTAGTCTCAAAAGATAGAATCAGAATTGACCCAGAGAGGGTCAAGGCAATTCAACAGCTTAGTCTCCCTTCAAATAGGACTGGAGTCAAGTCCTTCTTTGGTCAAATCAATTTTCTCAGAAGGCTCATTCCTGACTTTGCTGAGATTACAAAACACATTGTTGGGATGATGAGCGAGAAACAACCTTTCAAGTGGAATGAAGTTGCTAAGAAGGCGTTTGATATCAAGGAGGCGATTGCAAACACTCCCACTTTGGTAAATCCTAATTTTCAAAAGGATTTTATTATTTACTATTATGCTTCAGAACACACCATGTCAGGTATTTTGTTACAGAAAAATGAATTGGATGAAGAGGTTCCCATAACTTTTATGAGCATTCCCCTTAAAAAGCATGAGCTGAAATATTCTTTAGTTGAAAAACAAGCTTTCGCTGTGGTTAAAGTTGTTAAACAATTTAGATATTATATACTCCATTCCCATTCAGTTGTATTTGTTCCAAATTTAGCTGTGAAAAGTATTTTGACCCAGCAAGAAGTGGGATTAAACAATAGAGCAACGTGGATTGCTAAAATTTAGGAATATGATCTGGAAGTTAAGCCTACTAAGCTAATCAAGGGTCAAGGATTATGTAAGTTAATTGTTGAGAACAAAGAACAAGAAGGAGAAGGACTCCCCACAGTCTTATTAGTAAGCTTGCAGGACCCATGGTTTCTGGATGTGGCACATTATCTTACATATGGGGATTGTCCTAATCACTTAACTCCTAAAGAAAAAAGAAACCTGAAGCTAAAAGCTGCAAAATATGTTATTTGGGGGGATGTCCTTTACAAGAAAGGATTAGATGGAACTTTCCTGAGGTGTGTAGATAAAGAGCAGCAAGATAAACTCTTGGAAGTTTTCCATAATGAAGCTTGTGGTGGACATTTTTCTTCTTCAATTACAGCTTTCAAAATCCTTAGAAATTGTTACTACTGGCCAGGAATGTTTAAGGATGCATATAGATGGGTGGCCAACTGTGAAAAATGTAAAATGTTCTCAGGAAGGCCACAACTTGTAGCTCTACCTTTGAGGCCTGTTGTTGTTGAAGAACCCTTTAAACAATGGGGATTGGATTTTATTGGGCCTATCTCACCCCCCTCCAGTGCAGGGCATACCCACATCTTAACAACAATAGATTATTTCACAAAATGGGTTGAGGCAACCCCTGTAAAAAGAACAACTTTGGAGGTAGTTTGTAATTTTCTCAAAGAAAATATTTTGGTACGTTTTAGTGTTCCCCAGAAGATTGTAGCAGATAATGCTACCAATTTCTCTTCAGTTGAAATGACTTCTTTCTGTTATGAACATAGTATATCTCTCTCCCATTCATTAGATTACTATCCCCAAGGGAATGGACAAGCTGAGTCTAGTAACAAGAATCTGATTGCTATCATGAAAAAATTGGCGAATGACAACCCCAGAGATTGGCATAAGAGGTTGTCTGAAGCACTCTGGGCCGACAGAATAACTCTGAAAAGAGCAATTGGGATGGTACCTTTTGAATTAGTTTATGGGATAGGTGCCTAATTATCTTTACCTCTGGAGCTATCTACAGCCAAGCTGCAAAGTGTAATTGAGGATCAATATTTCCAAGATTCCCTGGAGAAGAGGATTATGTATTTAACTAAGATTGAAGAAGAGAGAAATGAGTTGGTTGACCGAATTACTGTGCATTAGGCCAGAGTTAAAGAAATTTTTGACAGGAAAACAAGACCCAGGAAGTTTATGGAAGGAGATGAAGTATTACTGTGGGATAGAAGAAGAGAACAAAAGGGTGCACATAGCAAATTTGACTTTCTCTGGAGTGGGCCTTTCAAGATTCACCAGGTATTGGGTCCAAATTCTTTTAAATTGGAATATCCTGATGGAACTATTTTACCCCTGTCCTATAATGGACATGATCTCAAGCTGTATCGTCTGTAAACAGGGTCCCCTATTTTGTACATAGTCTTCCCTTTTGTTTGGTTTTGTGTTTTCCTTTCCCGTTTTTGTTTTGCCCTGTTCTATTTCCTTTCTTCTCTATTTTCCTTTTTCTGCGAAACCAGAGCTTTTGAGTTCTCTGCATTTTGCCATAAAATGCAGTCCCCAGTCAGAGCCAATGTTATCTTTTGAGTCGCCCTTATTTATTCATTTACTGGTAATATTTCTTGAACAAGAGCTGGTTTACCGTGTTATATTTTTGGTCATACCTTTGTTTCATAAATCGACTCTTGGTCCTTCAGTTTTTACCCATTTGTCATCTTTGTAGACAAAGTTGCTTAAGGTTTGAACCTTTGAACCTGATCCATTCTCAAAGTTCAATGGTTCAATATGTCTGAAGTGTCTCATAAAGCAAGTTGTCATTTTGTTTGTCTTAAATGTCTTTGAACTTTCAGGTTGAACTTGAACATTTTTGTTCGAGGTTCAATGGTTCAATGGTCTAAAGGTTCAACACTCACCGCCTTCTTATAAGTCAAGTCATGCAGTTACCTTGTGTAATTATTGTATTGTTGAACCTTCCACTCGTACTCTATAGCGGGGTTCAATGGTTCAAGGTTCAACAGTTCACTGTTTCATAATTGGAAGCCTTTTACCAAAGCCGCGTAACTGTTTGTTGGTCTACATAACCCTTGCATCTTTTGAATTTTCGGATTGAACCAGATCTTTACAAGTTCAACGGTTCATAAGTTCAAGTTCCTGCTTCTGTAAGTGAATCCTTTACTTATCTATATGGTCAAATTGGCATGTTTGAACCATCACATTGAACCACCACATTGAACCACGTCCTAAAGGTTCACTGGTTTAATAGTTTGAAGATTAGGTGATTTTAGTCTCGTTTGTTCCCATGGCTTTCTAAGTCTAATTTAGCAGGAAAGTTGGAGAAAAATATGTCAGAAACTCATCATGAAACTGAGAGCTCTAATTTAGCGGAGGCTACGAATAATCATTATACATCGTGATGGCGCATGAATAATACTTGCTATTAATGAAGAAGTCAAAGTTCATGTCTTGCCAAATATTTTTGGCACGTATCGTTCCAAGGATAATTGTTCAATCTGGTTAGTGCCATTATTAACTAAGAACAAGCCAAGTTTAGCAAGTAAACATACTATGCAATGCAAAGAAGGATAGCACCGGAAGTGTAAGGCTCTTGTTATTCAAGTTTTCGCAGTGAATTCAGATATCCTGAAGGTGAGTTCTATTTCCCCTGTGCTACTCCTAGTTCTTATACTAGAAAGAAGAATCTCTAGAATTTCTATTGTTTTCAAAACTTGAAGTGTTTCATTATAATCGTCCAAGTATGTCTTTGAAATCTACATGTTTGGGGAATGAACATGGCCCTGGTCTTACTTATTCTCACTCAGAATTTGGAGATATTGCATTGGTTCAATATGATTTAGAGGAATTTAAACAAAGAACTAGAAACCATGTTCAAACCCCTACGATGAAGAAAATTGTAGACAGTGGTTTAGTTGAAGCTGCAGCTTTTCCTCAGGCTATACTATGCCCAGAATTGGTTCAGGAGTGTATGAATAGGTATGACCCCTAGGACAGATGTGTCAGAAATGCAAACGGGGATGTGTTATTTCATGTCAACAGATAAACCCTCATGTCTGTGATGAAGATACCACCTAAAGAGGTGTATTCCAGCCTTGACATTACTTCCTCCAATGGGTATTTCTCAAAGAAGAGACCAACTTACAAAAGTGTAATAGCGAGGAACTAGCTGCTAAAATTTTAGAAGGGCGGTTCAAGGTTGCCCAGGCCACTTACCAGGGATCATTTGATTAAAGAAGTGATGGATATTGTAGTATTGTTACATGGACTGAGGGGCAATCAGCATGCCTATTATTGGGAGGATTGGATGTACTTTTTCATACAAGTCATCCTTCAAGGAGAATAATATTTAGATTGGGCTGAAATAGTGGCTGATTGTCTACATCAGGGTTTGAGCAATTGTCTGGGTAACAGAGATTTCTATATGTCTTCATACCTGTTCTATTGTCTAGCATCTACAAGAGATTGGTTTGACCTACCCCATGCACCCATAGCTGAGAATAGTAAAATTTATGAATATTATTCATAGTTACAGAGAAAGAATTGCTATGAAAATTACAAAAGGGTTAATGATGTCTTCACTGAAAAAATGACTAATGAATTGGCAGGGAACCTGGGTAAAAGAATGTCCAGTGAAGCGATGCAACTGATTAGCATCTATGGTAGCTTCTTCATCCAATTTTCTGAGTTCACTTACATCAGAGTTGGAGGATTCGATGGTGAACCTGTGAAGTTACCTAGATATGTGTTTGATCGTTTCGTGCTGATGGAGGTATGTAGGCAGCTGGCACATGTTAATAAGAAATTCTCATCAAAAAAGGGTTTTGGTATTTCCTTTCCTATTGAACTTGGGCATTATTCATGCCAATCAAAATCTGATGCCTTGAATTTGGAGGTGAACCTCAAAAGGTTCAATTTTTAGTTCTTCACTGCCAGGACTCAATTCGATAGTAAACGATTTGTCAAAGATAACCTAGATCCTGGAACAGGGCACTCACACCTTCCTAAGCTGGAGGATTACTGGGAAGACTGTCCAGATGAATTTGAGGTCAGGAGAAGGCTATGGTGTAGGTTTTCTTTGGGACAAATAATTACCCTCAATTTAAACATGGATATTTCTTGAATTATTGATAATGAAGAACAGGTGGTTGACTCACAGTTTAAAAAAGTAAAACACTTACCCATTCTAGAGGTGGACTGGAGCAAAAAGGAGGAAGACAGAATTGAAGTTAAAACTTTCCAATGATAAGGAGAACTGAGAAATGGTTGAGGGAAAAGAGACAGGAAGGGCTTCAGGATAGAAATGCCCAACAATTCTCTTCGATGGTTGGATCATCGCTTCCCATAGACTCTTCTAATCAACCTCTTGCTATCTGTGGTGTAGGTGCTTCCAAGCCATCAACTGAGAGAAGCCCTGTCACTAAGAGATCCAGAAGAGTCCTCACAGATATTTTTCCATCCCGTGTTACCAGGTTGAGGACTAAAGGGAAAAGAAAGAAGCAGGCTTCTAAAATAATAGTTGTTGATTTGAATTCAGAGGAAGATTCAGAAGAACCTATGGGTGACAAGGAGCTAAGCCCACACAGAGTAGAGGAAGTCGACACTGGGTCACAGTCAGGGGCCATTCTGGAGACCCCTAAAATATTAATGATTTCAAATGAATCCTCTGATAGAGTGAACCCTGAGAAGACAACCTCAGCCCCTGCACCAAAGTGGCTAGAGAGTTCTATCTCTGATAAGAAAAAAGTGATTCCTTTTGTTGTCCCTTTAGAGGACATGGTAAGCAAATGTTTGGGGAAAACCCCCAAGTCCAAGAAACTCAAGACGACATCCAGAATAAACATCGATCCAAACACTGGTAACTGGAGTGCTGAAATAGCTAAGCCAGTGACAGAGGAAGAAGTGCAGGACCCAACAGTGCATGATTTCACTGTGGAGAAAGTGGATCTCGATGCTGCCTCCAGAGCTGCAGATGTCCACCATCTTGAAGCTTCTACTAAGAGGATGGTCAGTCGAACATGGAAAGATGAAAAAGACAAGAAGGAGTTGAAACAATCTCTGCATTTAATGGCAGAGTACATTGAGGCTATTAACAACCCTAACCCGCAGCCGATCTCACAGCTTCCCCTGTCTTTTGACCCAAAATCACCTGTTAACCAGAAGTTATTGGATCAAGTCCACAGAAGCAAAATCGTGGCAAAAACATTTGACAGTTGGTTGAATAACATTGAACAAAAAGGGACTGAATACATTCATGAGCTCAAGAGCATATACGACCTAACTTCTACCACAATCGAGGATCTTAAAGCACAGGTTGCTATTTGGGCGAAAGATGAAGGTAAGTGGATGAATGTAATAAACCAAATAGATGAAGTTCAAAAATATGGGCTGGCTAAGTTTTTGACAGAGAAAAACCTGACTAGTTTGGACGAGGACTTGTTATATGTGAAGAAGAAGAATATTGAATGGAGGAATTCCATATCCCGGCAAGGACATTTTGAACTTTCAAAGTTAATTAAGGAGATAACAGAATTCACTCAATCGTTGCAACATGACTTGCAATGTATTGATGTTAAATACATTAAAGATGATGGAAAACCAGTGGAAGATGTCGATGCAGTGGTCCAATCTTTCAAAGATAAAATCGGCTTCGTCAGAGAAAATGACAATATTTTAATTGAGGAATTCTCTAGGATTTCTAAAGTTGAATCACTACTTTACCTCTGCATCGATGCACTTCCAGAACACAAAGAAAAATTTGGTAAAATGCGAAGGGAAAAGGAAGTTTGGAAGTCAAGAATGAAGCATATAGGTACTCCCAACTTCCCAAAGATTCAGGAGTTCGTTGCTGCTTTTCAGGAATGGAAGACCCAATGTGCTTCCCAGGCCACTGATAACAAATCTGGAGATACAAACCCGTCGTCCCAGTCATGACCTCATTGGCTCATTTTTTTTATTTCAGTTCCTCTGTTATGTTATTTTCAGCAAATCTTGATCTTTAAAATCAGTTGTTAAAAACTAAATCCCGTACGGGTTAGAGTTATGTTAACTCTGGGGTTGATTTACTCAAGGACATGATTAAGACATTCATATTTATAGGTTTTTAAAATCTTGGAAAGGGGGATATAGAAGTTTAGAAAAAGAAAAGAAGGGAATTTTTTTTAGCAAAAAAAAGTGTTCATAGTTTTACATTATGTGATGATTGTCTGAGTAATTTTCATCTGTGAATGAGAAGAAGAAACAATTACTGCTTATTTGGATCTGTGCATCTAAATGTGTGGAATTAGATTTTCTGTGTGAAATCTCCTTTCATTTGGTAATTGTTCTTTATTTGGGCAATTCGTCATGTGTTTTATTATTTACTGGTTCAACAAGTTCGTATGAATGTATTCATATATTTGAATATACCAAAAGTAGAATCTGTGCGTCCTATTGCTCACTGTTACTGTATAAATTTATCGTGTTCATAACATAGTTATGTATGAATATCAATCTGCCTTAAGCATTTTCTGGTTAAAAGTGCATTTGAATACTTGAATAGGTTAAATTCATTGAAAATCTTAAAGGGAGTTGTACCTAAATTCAGAGGGGAACTAATATAAAAGGTTCACCCATTTGTTGTTTAACTCATTTGTTCTTCAAAAGAGGGGTATAGAGTCAGAATAAATTATTTTTAGAATAAGGATAAATCTATTAACCAACAGTTAGTATATTACATTTGGATGCATATTCTTTGTAAGTCATCTCGTGAGTATATTGTATTATCCCACATTCATGGGAAGTAATAGTTGTTTAGATTAGACTTAGTATATAAGTACGTGTTGAGGCCAATGAAGGCATCCACGAGTTTATTGTATTAAGCTTGCTCAAAGGAGGTTGCCCCCTCAAAGTGGCCTGCGATCCATAAATTCCTTCTGTGTTCTACTATTTCTATTATTTCGTGCAATTTTCATTATATTGTTGCAGGAGGTTCCTCTCATCTAGTATCAGAGCGCTTTCTTGGGCTCATTGGGTGGAATTTTTGCCAATTTTTTTTTCACAATGGCCTCGAGGCGTTGTGATTATTACAGTAGTTCTTTTTTCTTTGCATCTATGTTGTTCATTTCAATTGCAGGTTTAGATCAGGGAATAATCCCTATCTGCTTAACTGTGAGAAGTGCCTAGGCATAGCCCTAAAACTCATTGTGAGGAGTACCACAGGAACCCCAAAGTAGCTGGCCCATTGAGAGGACCTGCTAGCAAAAAGGGCAACGACTCCTACCTGATTGACTAGTTCCCATCTGTGAGGTAAACCAAGAGCTATCGTTTGTGGTAAAGCGATTATCGGTTTTACTTGAGCCGTGGAGTGAGGGGTACTACCCCAATATGCAAGCTAGTAGACAGCATTCGTATCTGAGTGAATCCCCTAAACCTTTAGGAAGCTGAACTTCCCTGGGGTCCATATCTATTACTAGCTGACAAATCGCTGATTGAATCTGTCTAGTGCCGTTGCAGATCATTTCTAGAAAAAAAAAAGAGTATTTTTTTTTTCACCATATCTTCCTTGCTTTAGCTCCGTTTCCTCTGAAAATTCACTAGAACTCCTGAAATTCCATTCTGCATATTTCCTTCCTTAAGGACCATATCCCAAACTCCACTTATTGAAGCCATAAATCCCACATTTGTCTATTTTTAGGGTTTGCCATAACTTCTTCGATTCTTACCCAATCACCTTAAAATTTTACCAGTGTTCATTTCCTATTTCTGCTCCTTTGTCCCTCTTGGACAAATTTTCCCATTCTTTCACCCTACTTTTGAAATCCCCATTTTATGCTTCCCTGTCCCTCAAAAAGTGTCCAGAACCTAGTCAAACCCCAATTACCTATCAATTTTTTTCCCAAATCCAAATTTTCCTTAAAAAAAAATCCTGGTTATGGTTGTCACCCGCGCATGAGCAAAAAACATGGAGGAGGAACTTGCATCCATCAAGACCAAACTCCAAGATCTAGATGAAAAAATTCTTAGGCTCAATCTTCAGCATTTAGCCATGAATAATAGACGGCAGCCAGAGTCTTCTGCAGATATAGGGTTTTCTTCTTTAGGCAATTTTTGTGGACCGAAGCTTGATTTTCCTCACTTCAATGGTGATGATCCGACTAGATGGATATACTAGACAGAACAATATTTCAATCTGCATAATACTTTTGATGTCAACAAATTCCCACTTGCCTCCTTTCATTTGGAAGATGAAGCCCTTCAATGGTTCCATTGGTACATCAAAGCTCATGAAGAGCCAAAATGGACAGATTTTTGCAAACTCATTTTCCAATGATTTGGCCCTAGTGCTTTTGATGACTTATAGGAGCACTCACAAAACTGCGCCAAACAGGCACTATGAGAATATCAGACAGAATTTGAAAGACTGGCCAATCACACAGAGGGATTGTCTGATGAATTCTTCAGGCATTGTTTTGTCAGTGGTTTGAAGGATGTAATTCACTCTAAGGTTAAAATGTTCTGTCCAAGCACAACGATGGAAGCCTTAGGGTTGGCTAAGTTGGTGGAGGACAAGATCACATCTCAACAACACTCAAAATCCAATTGTGTTCCATTCAGAAATATGGATCCCCAAAGCCCTCAAATAATGCCAACTCCTAGAACAACTCCTCTCAAGCATTTGACTGAAGCAGAGATGCGGGCATGTAGAGAAAAAGGGCTTTGTTATAATTGTGATGACAAATTCACTCGGGGACATAGATGTGTTGAGCAAAAGCTTTATCTCTTAGATGTGGATTTTCCTCCTAAAACTGAAGTTTATGCAAATTCTTAGGATATAGTAGCTGATCAAGTTGCAACTCAGCAGTCACCTGTTGACCCTACTTCTCGGGAAGACCTCCCAAAGATCTCTTTCCATGCCGTAGTAGGAGTCACCACCCCACAAACCATGCAGGTCAAGGGTTACTTCAAGAAGCTCCCTCTTACAATACTCATTTGTTTTGGTAGTACTCATTACTTCATTGACCCTCGCATAGCCAAATAGGCTGATTGTTTTGTTCATCCTTGCTCAAACTTTGAAGTTATGATTGCCAATGGGGGCACATTACCTTGCAAAGAGAAGTGTTGCAATGTGTGTATCTCTATTGGAGATTATAACATATGCTCTGACATGTTTGCTTTGCCCTTAGGTGGATGTGATGTGGTTTTGGGCACCCAATGGTTACACACACTTAGACCCATCTTATGGGATTTTGCTGAACTTTGGATGCAGTTTTTAGACAATGGGCACAAACACACATTGAAGGGCTTATAACCGGGGTCTCTCAGCATCATAAGTTCACATTGCCTGGAAAAGCTTCTTAAGAAGAATTCACATGGTGTCATCGCTCAGCTTCACTCCATTCAAATGTAACCATCCATGGTCTCCACTACTCCTTCGGCTCTACAATGAATGATGGCTATTTTGCATGCAGTACAGAAGTGGTAGCCATACCTATTAGGGAATCATTTTTGCATCGGAGCAGCTCACCAGAGCCTGAAATATTTCCTAGAACAATGGGTCTCCTCCCTAGCACAATAGAAATGGATCAGCAAACTCATGGGTTATGACTATGCGATCACTTACAAGAAGGGTAAGAATAATATTGTGGCAAATTCTCTTTCTCACACATGTGATGACCAAGCTTCTCTTTCAGCTATTTCTATGTCTGTTCCAAATTGGTTGAAATCTGTCCCATAGGCTATCTTCTATGAACTCTATGTTTCTCCATCGGTTGGGCACTCTAGGTTCCTCAAAACTTATGAGCAGGCATGGCATAACTTCTTTTGGAAGGGAATGAATAGGGCAGTTCAACAGATTGTGGCTCCCTCTCACTGAACGGTGGTACAATATCTCCTACCACACTGCATCTAACATGAATCCATATGAAGCAATCTATGGTCAGGCACCACTAGCGGTCCTTCCATACTCCCCCAGTAGTTCATGTGTTCAGGTAGTCGACATGGTTCTCCACACCTAGGATTAGATTAGGGATCATAAGTTGGCTCCTTCTTCCCGTGTTCATCTAATATTTCATGTCTCTTGTCTAAAGAAATTTCTTATCACCAACGATAGAGCACAACCTGTTTTACCACAAATGGATAATGGAGGATCCATCCTTTTAGCACTAGAGGTACTCCTCAATAGGGGCACTCATCCTCTTTCCTCCTGCTCCATCACAGAGGTATTAATTCAGTGGCATGGAATGCACCCAGAGATTGCTATAGGGGAACCACTCCTTCTGATTCAGTAATAATTTCCACATCTTACGCTTTGAGGACAAAGCTTTTCTAAGAGGGAGGGGATGTTAGGAACCTGTGTTTAACACTTCTCTTTACTTTGTTAGTATATTACATTTGGATGCATATGCTTTGTAAGTCGTCCCGTGAGTATATTGTATTATCCCACATTCATGGGAAGTAATAGTTGTTTAGATTAGACTTAGTATATAAGTCTGTGTTGAGGCCAATGAAGGCATCCACGAGTTTATTGTATTGACCTTGCTCAAAGGAGGTTGCCCCCTCGAAGTGGCCTGTGATCAATAAATTCCTTCTGTGTTCTACTATTTCTGTTATTTCATGCAATTTTCATTATATTGTTGCAGGAGGTTCCTCTCAGATGGAAACACTTCTATGAAAAATGCTTGTCTACTCCCCCTTACTATATACACCATATTTTTCTTTTCCCCTTTTTGTGTTTGTCCATTTTTTACTAGTTTTCTTCTCCCCCTTTGACATCAATGGAAAAGGTGTATGTACAAGAGTCAAAATTGTGTTAAGATAGCAAAAACTACAAAAAACTGTTATGTTCTACCGCATATATATAGGTACAATCTTCAACTTAATCTTTTGTGGGTTATAGGATGTCATTGAAAAATGGTCTTGATTTGAGTAAGCTCTCCATCCCAAATCTTCTTTGTATTTTCCAAAATTTGAATATGGTCATTTATTAGGAAGACCAATTTGCTGCCTTTTGTATATCAGAGGGTGTGTCAATTAGTGCAATTACCTACAGTGCTTCTACTGCAAGATTTGACATTGAGTCTAGCTTAGAACTTATTAGTCCTCTCAACTGACACATTCTATTTTTCATTTGATCCCTTTTATTCATTAGATTACTTAAGTCATTATTAATATTGATAACTTGTATCTCTTTACTGCTTACTGACTCAACTGTTAGATCAAATGACTTAGAAATATTTGTGAGCTACAGTTTCAAATCCTTGATCTTTTCTTCTAACTCCTTTGTGGCTTCCGTCCATGATAAACAAAATTTGTATAAATCATAAGCTTCTTTAATAGCACTATATATTCCTTTTATTCCATCATCTAATAAAGTTTTATCATTGATCAACATGGTCTTCAACTCAGTCTCTTCTCATCAAACTCTTTTCTTACTTTCATTTTTGTAGACTTTTTAAAAGATTCAAAATGTACACTTATTGATTTTATGAGTCCCTTGAGTTGATTTGTTGAATACATTGATGTATCCTCTTGATATGATGGGATCAGCTTCTCCAAAATGTTGGATGCCACACCAATGAGTTCACTGTCCTCTATATGTGACTTTAATATTTCTTCATGTGCCTTTGCTTGCACAATCGATACCAATTTAAATTTTTGCATAGAGGAAATTCAGTCCAAGTTTATTAGACCTTGCAAAAACTCAGGCTCATCCAAGACTTATTTTTCTCTTTCCAAAAATTCCTTAACAAACTCGGTAGTGTCTCTTGCTGTATCATAGACATCTTCTTCTTTATTTTGATCTAGAGGATCCAGATCCATAGCCTCATTTCCATCAACATTATGCTCTAGTATAGGGCTCATCTCATCTTGATGATCATCGGCTTTGTTCTACTCCTCAGTCTTTTCCTTGTGTGCTTGTTCATCAGTTTGTTGTTCTAGAGAAAGACTTGTCTCAATTTTGTCCTTGACAACTGTATCAGTAGTAGGGGATTCTTTCTCCTTTGGCTCTTTGCCAACTGTGTCATCTCCAACATTTGTTTCTTTAGTGTCATATATTGTTGGGAGATGAAATTCCTTCAACACTTTTAAGATGGTCTCCTCAATCTCTTTAACTACTTTCTCAACGTCATTTGACATGAGAGTATTAACCCTTTTCTTTGTTCTAAACTCCTTGTTAAGTACTTTTTGGAGATTTGTGCCTTATCTTTAGGAGTGGTCCCCAGACATAACTTTATCAGTGTATGCTCTCTAAGTTCAATGTCCTTTGCCATAGCAGTTTCTATCCTTGCAGACATTATACTATTCAGGCTGTCTGGGAGATCAACACTTATCTCAATGAGAGACTTATTATATATGTTCAAGTATTCTATAACATCAATCTCAATAATGTATTTGTCTGCATCATTATGGTCATCATATAATTAGGCAATAGGTTTCAGATTGCCATCAACTATAATGGCCTTCAAGACTTCTTCCAATCTTATTGTAGCCTATTCTTTTACAAGCTCGGCCTTCTTCTATTTCTTTCTTCTTTTGCTATTAGAGGGTTTGTTTGATTTATGACTAGAGGCTTTAGTTGCTTTGACTTTCATTTTCATAACCTCTTCATTTGATTCAATTTCCTCCTCATCACCTTGGCCTACACTGACATACATTCTTCTTCCTTTTGTCTTATATCTTTTGGGACCTTTGTTATTGAGTTTCTTGGTAGGTATCTCCACACTTGCAGATGATGTGGGATTGGAGGATATAGATGCAGCTTCTACAGAGGTAGATCCTCTGGTTCTTTTTGTCATTTCAATCTTTTCTAATATATATCTGTGAGTTGACTACCTCCATGTTCTTCTAGGGCAACATGAATATAAGCCCTAACATCATCTGCAATGTTCCACATTTGATTCTTTTCTTCTGGAATTACTTTCAAAAGATTTTTCATATGAAGCTTCACATCATATCTTCATGTTGGATCCCAGCACTAATTATCTGGATAGGGAATTTGGATTTTCAATATAGCTCCCCCTGAGCCAAAGCTCCCAATTTACTTCTCGGAGGAAGTATAGATCCATCCCTGACCTCATTAATATCCTTCTTAATCTAGACCTTGCTCATTTCCTTCTTGATTTCCACTAGATCAATCTTGTTCTTACCTTTATTTTCTCTTTGCTCTATTTTCCTCTTCTCTGCAGAATAGTCTCTTTTCTCATTTTTTTATCTGCAGAATCTTGCAATATGTCTGAACTTATTGCAATTGTAGCATACCACATTCCTCTATCCCTGATTTCTTCTGTTGATTGGATTCATTCTTGTTTTGTATTGGTTAGCCATATGCCCAAATCTATTGCATGTAAAACATTTTTCATTAAAGAATTGAGTATTCCTTGCATTGTTAAAACCATTCCTTACCAGACTTTTGCATTCATTTGATCTATGACCAATTTTCTTGCAATTAAAACATTAACCAGAGAATCATGGAACATTCGAATTCATTCTACTCCTACACTGAGTAGCCTTATGGCCAAACTTGTAGCATTAAAAACAATGGCCATTAAAAGATGGGTACCTTTGAGCATTTGGCTACCTGACTGGAGATTTTCTAGGTCTTCTTCTTTGATTCCAGAACTAGTTGTCTTTGTTTTTCTTCATCTCAATGTTTTCTTTACTTCATTTAGAACTTTCTCCTTTTTCAAATCCCCAGCCCTTCTTTTCATCTGAACTTTTCTGACTTTCAATCAACTCCTCAAGCTTTCTAGAGCTTATTTTAAATTTTTATTTATAGCTATTTGTTGTTTCCAGATCATATTTCAGAAGTAAAACATCTTTAGCCAATTTTTCACATTCCTCAGACTTATCTTTTACAACTAGATTTAGATGCTTTTCAATTTCCTCTTTCTCTTCAATTTCCAATGTTAATTTGTTTAGGGTTTCATTTGCTTCATTCAATTGTTCACTTAATTCCTTACTCTTTTCTTTGAACTTTTTGACTTGCTCCCTTAGCTTCAAAATACATTCATCATCTTCTTTGACATTTTCTTTCAAATCCTAGATCTCTGCTTCATACTTATCAAGATCCTCAAGAGTTGTTTTTAATTCTTGATCAAATGTGCAATTACCTAGAGTAGGATACCTTCTGATTGCCATGACTATTCTTTCCTAGATCTTCCTCAACTTGTTAGAATTCTTCCAAGGAACCTCACTATGACACCATTTGTTGAATACAAAGAATACTGAGAGGGGGGGTGACTTAGTATTCTAAAAAAAGAATCATTTACACATTCATTAATCCATTTACCAAATTCAATAACATGAAAGCAAAGTAAACACAAGAAGAGTAGCCACAAATTCATAACACATAGACAACAGGATTTTATGTGGAAAACCCAAAAAGGAAAAAACCACGATGAGTGTTAGCTCACAATATATTATGATAGCAATATCGAATTACATGAAGGCTCACTACCCAAGGACTCACTATCCAAAGAAGTTCTCACTGAAATAGGCTAATTGCCAAATAGAAGAGAAGAGAATATAGAGAGAAGTGGCTCACTGCCAGGAGAGGACTAATATAGGTGCATCTACAAAATGATGTGGTGTAGTACCAATTTGCTCAGTATATTGTCTGCCCTACTTTTCTTCTCTACTTCACATATACTTTTGTCCTTATGCCCTTACTGTCCTTTTGCTAATCACATAACTGCCTTCGGTCACACAATCATGGACTTCGCATTCTATTCACACACTCACACTCACCCAACACTGAAATCCATCAAGCATATATATCCACAACAAGATTCATCTCGCAATCACGTCAACAATCTAGACATGAAACGTGTATACAAGTGTTATACCTTGTCGGCTTGATCATGTGCAGAAATAGGAATGAAGACCCAAACAAACATACAATAATCTTCATATAGGTTGGCATCAATCCTTCAACTACTTGGATTAATTCTTCAAACAATATATCCTCACCGTATATAGATCTAACTTGCCTATCAACTTATCCCTTAAGTACACACTTGACCAATTCAACTGTCATACCAAAACTTCCAATGTGGACCATATGAGACTCTAAAAATCATGGACAACATTCATTATGGACATCTTAGCATACCTTAAAAACTATGGATTATAATATTCTTTCATAGAGAAATGCGGTTCTCAGAACTGTTGTTCTGTCACAGAGAAATTGTTGATAACTGAGAGGGGGGGTGAATTAGTTATCCTAATTATTTCTTCTTTCTAAACTTTCTTATTAATCAATGCAACATTAATTCAAATAGCAAACATTACCATGAAATGGAAAAACACATGACATAGTATTTTTTACGTGGAAACCCTGTTAAGGGAGAAAACCACGAGGTGATTAACCCAAAGATTATTCTCTGTTAGAAGAATAAGGAAATACAAAAATAGCACTTGCCAATTAGGGCTCACTGCCCGAGCACACTGCTCACAAAGGAGGCACACTGCCTACAAGGAGACACACTATCTACAAAAGAATGTTATACAATACTTGAACTGATTGGAAGCAACCACATATGCTAGAGTTCAGTTCCGGTTAGGCTCAGTACACTGATCTGCTGCACTTCATCTTTCCTCTTCTCATATGCTACTTTTCTTTCACATACCGGACCTTTCTTACTATTTCTACTCTGCTCTGCTTTTCTTCACATACCACATGACACCACACACACTTCTCACAACTAAATCCATCCTATATATATATCCACACAAGTGATTTCATTATCTTTCTAGTCAGCACCCGGAACAGTCAATCTTCTCACAAACTATGTCCTGTCGGCTGAATCCTTGCACATCAAGTAATGCGGATCAAGTATATACTTGTAGAAATCATTAATCATGTCGGCCAAACATAATTCATGTCTTCATAACTTTTACCACCATCAGAAACACATCCAGAAAATAGTCTGATGTTCTGTCAGTCAGTTCTTCCTTTGTTCACACTGTCACTCAGGAACCCGGTACTCAAGTATTCATATCTTTTACCTCATCTATCACCGGAGGCTAAATCCTTGGAATATACCACTCAAGGTAGTCTTCTTGACTTCTCCAAATCCACACTTCACCAAGATACTTCCTCTGAGAGATCTGGACCTGTTTGTTGGACCTTGCCACATGCTCTATTCTTGTTTACCGGACCACAACATTCTTCACTCTGACTTCCGGTAGAGACACACCATGTCCTGCGGATGTGTGGGATGAACTTTGTTGCCATCAATGACAACAATCATGAATCCATATAGTGTCTCTTGCCAACAATCTCCCCCTTTGGCATTGATGGCAACACTTAGTGAAAAACGACTAAGTGTTTACACTATGCTCCCCCTTGGCTGATGCTCTGTCTTTATATACATTTTCTGGGGCTCCCCCTTAGTTGGATTCCTCATTTTTCACTGCTCCTCATTCCCCCTTTGACATCAATGGCAAAGGGTAGGGTCCGTACACCAAAATTTTAAAAAAATTTACTATACTTAGCCGTATATTACATTTTCACATAAACTGAAGAATGTCTGCAAAGGATGTCTTCAATTGGATGAGTTCTGTAGCCCAACTTTGCTTCATTCTATCCAAAATTGAAATGTGACCACTTAAAAAAAATGCAAAATCTTTTGCCCTCTTAAGATCTATCGGATCATTGGTTTGGGCGGTAGTCTAAGCATCACTTATGGCCTCATGCATGGCCTCTAACTTAGGGACAATGATCCTCCTAAGTTCACCCATCCGGCTGATCATGTTCTTCCTCTCCTCAAAATTCTTTATTGCATTTGAGATTGCAATAGACTGACACTCTTGGTTTTCTATAGAGGATGAGAGAGGATCAAAGCTTTGAGACAGACTTAGTAGTTTATCCTCTTGCTCTTTTATTTTCTTGTCAATATCCACTGTTACCTTGGACCAGGAGATACAAAATTTGTACATTTCACTGCCATCCTTAAGAGCATTTTCTAAGCTCTTTATCCCAATGTTCATGTTTCTCCTATCATTAGTGATCAAACCCTATACCTCAAAGAACCTTTTATCCAAAAACTCCTTCCGGACCTTTTCTTCAACTGATTTTTCTAAAGAATCAAAATGTGTATTAACACTGCTGACTAAGGTTTTGAGATTACCAAAAGAGGATGCTGTGGGTTCCTTCTAAAAAGTTGGCATGATCTTTTTCAAAACTCTGGATGCTACCTCTATAAGTTCATAGTCTTCAATGTGATATTTCAGTAGTTTCTCTTTGACCTTCTCATTTGCAAATGAGGCTATTTTCATTGTTTGCACCGGTGACAGAGAGTCAAAATTTAATGGTCCTTTTAGTAGGTCTGATTCATCAATTTCTATAGTTGCTTTTGCCAAGAATTCCTTGATTGATTCTGTAGTGTCTCTTGCCGAAGATAGATTTTTCTTTATTTCTACAATCTTGGAGCTGTCCTTTAGAGCTTTCTCTCCTTCTACATTCTCACTACTAGCAATTGTGGTCTTCTCTGTTGAAGTCTTCTCTCCTTCTGCAACCTTAGCACTGTCATCTTCTTTTTCCTTCACCTCTGCTTCTTTCTCCTATATACTGTCATCTCCTTTAGATCCGGAGGCTGTAGGAGAAATCAGAGGAGAGATAGTTGTTTGTTCATGAGCCACCTCTTTCGGGATAGGAGATTCTGAGCCCTTGTCTTTACCAGAGTCCTCTGTGATGGGAATGTTGAACCTTTTAAAGGTTTTCTAGAGAATCTCTTCAGTTTCCTTAGCTACTTTGTCAGTCTCACCAAGCATGAGCTGATTCATCCTTGCCTTGCTCCTGAATTCATCTTTGCAGTCTTTGAATACCATGTTCATTGTCTTGGGATCAATTGAAGGATATAGCTGAATAGCTATCTGTTCTCGGATCTCAAGGTCTTTTACCATGGAATTGTTCTTTCTCATTTCCAACTCCTTTTCTAGGCTCTTGGGAATAAGAGATAATTTTAATGAAGGCCTTATTATATATGTTCAGGTACCTGATTATAGCTTCCTACAGGATCTTTTGGTTAGCTTCATTGTAATCATCATAAAATTCGGCCATTGGTTGAAAGTTTCCATCCACAGTGACTGATTTTATTACACTTTCTAAAGACAGGGTGGGCTTTTCAACAAATTCCTCTACCATTTCTTCCTTGCCTTGTCCTGTGGTAGGTTTACCGGATCCTTTCTTCTTCTGCTTCTTTATTTCCTTTACCCCCTCATCTGATTCAGTTTCATCTTCATCTCTTTGACTTGTATAAGCCCTTGTGGCTTTTATTTTAGACCTTTTCTCTCCTTTGCCGGATGACTGACCTTCCAGTTTTGATGTTTTTTAGTTTTTGGTTGTGACAGGTGGAGATCCTTTTGATGATTTGGTTTGGGTTGAGGTTTCCACTGGAGTACTTTTCTTGCTTTTCTTTTCTGCCTCTTTCTTCTCTTCCTCAGCCTTTCGCCTCTTTTCCCAGTTGGCATCAATTGCCTCCTTTGAGATGCCAAGACCTTTTGCAACTTCCTCAACTTCTTTTCTTACCTTTCTTTTGATTTCTGGTTGTCTGAGTTCCACATGAATCTTTACACTCAGCTCCTCAAAGGTGCCAAACCTTTCTGCCTTAGGATCCTTAGGCTGACTTAGCATGTGTTGAATATGTAACTCCACAATTTGTTCATCAACTTCATACCCCATGGGCATGATCCACATGGTCCTTGGTTCTACTGCCTCCATTAGGCACTGATCAGTATCTACCATAAAGCATACTGTATCTTTATATTTTTCAACAAGAGACTAGGGAATTCTCTCTTGCTTGCATCATGCTCTGGAAGTTTTTGAAGTATCCCCACAGGGCTGAATTTTTTGCTTTAGCATCCCCAAGCCCATGCAAATAGTCTCTAATCTGAACTACTATCGGTTTGTCATTCTCCCATACCCATCCATTTGATCTGGGCAACTCATTCATGAAGTAGAAAAACAAACATAAAATTAATGCACCATATTTGAAAGAGTTTTTCTTATCACTTTTGATCTTTTGTATGTTTTCCATTAATTGGCTCAAAAGAAGTTCACAGAGATCATATTCTGCATTTTTCCTCAGCATATCATAGACTATATATATTGCAGTTCCAGATACTGAATTCTCTCTATTGGAGTGATATATCTTGTAACCTATTATCATAGATGCAAATTTGATGTCCAGGTCAGTAATATCTTCAATAGTCATTGCCCTCTTATCAAACTTTGATCCGGTGGCCTCAGTTACAATGTTGTTTTTGATAGATTTGAGGACAGGTATCCCTCCAGAGGAGTATAAGCCAGTTACTACCCTAATTGTCTCCTTTGTGATCTTGCAAGGTCTGTTCAGCCATAGGAAGTTATCATGCATCCTACTCAACACGTACTGGACCCATTCATCTTCTTCAAAGCAAGGGAAATGAATGAATTGATCAAAATGTTTCTCTTGGATGCCCTTATATTCCAGTTTAAGCTCAAATGAATCATCTAATAGTTGTTTGTGATAGATATCTCTTAGTTTGAATTCCCCAAATTCTTCAATACTCGCATGTATGTAAACGCTAATATCTTCGGTGTGCAACATGCCATGTGGAACACTAGAGAAGGCTCCTAGGGGATCTACCTTCAAGGATTTGTATGGATGTTTCTTGAATGTGGGGCGAGGTCTATCAGAGATCTTAACTATATTTGGAGTAGCCATTTTTCAAAAGATTTGTAGTGAGATATTGAAAACAGAAAATACCTTATGCGCCTTCGGTTACACAGAGTTGGTTGGATTGATTTCTAGATGTAATGACTTCTACAAGTGATCTTCGATGAACTTGATGAATTTTGTTGCAGAGCTCCACTTTTCATTTCTTCTTGAGTGTAGAATGAACAAGTGATTAATGAGAAATCCCTTATATTGCTCCGCAAACCCTAATATCTGATTGCAATAAATGCTCGATCTACATTATTCCGATTTGCCTTATTCAGATGACTTGAAGAACAGGATCAGTCTTGATCTATGAACATCATGTAGATCTTCCAACCATGAACAAATCAAGATGACACATCACAAGGACATCCCAAACACTTTGTCCAATCCGTAGAATAGGACAATGCACTTCCGGATCTCACCGGACCTTTTTGTAATCCTCTGTCACTTTGGAGCATCTCCCAGAACTAGTTCTACTTGATCGATTAGAACTTCTTCACATCTTCATGCGGACCTCTGAAATCTTAACTGGATCATCTCAAGACTCATATCTGCAAACCCTTTAATCCGCATCCTCTTCTTGTGCCAATTCCGGTACCACTTGACTAGTTGGGGGAACAAGGTTTTCTTTGTGTCTCCCCCTGAGCCAGAGCTCATTTCTTAATTTCTGGAAGGAATATCAGCACCAGAGTCTGGTGCGGATCCATCCTCTACATTCTCTGTACTCTTCTTCACCCAAATCTTGTTCATCTCTCTTTTAACTTCATCTGCACTCACTTTTTGTTTTCCCTTATCTTGATTCTGATTAGGATATACCGGACCTCTTTTGTCCTGATTCTTGCTTCTACAGAATTTTGCACTATGACCAGATCTATTACAGATTTGGCAAATAACATTTCTTTGCATATTTGACTGATATCCTCTTGATCTGCATTAATTAGCCATATGACCTATTCTATTGCATGCAAAGCATCTACCATTGAATGATTTGTTCATTTGCATATTTCTGCATTTATGAGATTTGTGACCATACCTTTTACAGTTAAAGCACTGTCTGGAGAAGGATGAGTTTGTCTAACTCATTCTCTTTCTGCATTGATTACCTTTGTGACCAAAGTTATTGCAGTTGTGGCAGTATCCATTGAAGGATGGATATCTTTGAGCATTAGGTTGTCTTACCGAAGGTCTTCTAGGCCTGTCCCTTAGATTTTTTGATCCAAAATTCCTCTGACCGGATCTGGATCTTTCTCCTTTCTCATATCCCAAACCACACCTGTCATCTGCCTTCTTTTGACTGTCAAGAAGAATTTCAAGTTGAGCAGAACTTATCTTGAATTTCTGTTTATATTCATTTGTTGTTTGAAGATCCCTTTTGAGAGAGATAATTTGATCCTCAAGTTTTTCTTCATTATTTTTAGCATCTTCAAGATCGGATTCAAGATGTTTGATAATTCTGTCCATCTGGTGGCAATCTTCTAATTTCTCGTTGAGAGATTGTCTTAGATTATCTTTAGTTTTTCTTTTTTCTTCAATTTCTTGGGTAAACTTCATAACTCCTGATTCCATTTCATGTCTTACCATAATGATTTCTTTTGATAACTTTTCACATGACTTGGTTTTCTCATTCAGTTCTTCATTTGCATCATTTGCTTCACCTTGTCTTGCCAATTGCTGAAGTAGCTCCTTTCTCTTTTTCATAGAGAGACTTAATTTGTCTTTTAGTTCTCTCATGAATTCATCAGCCTGCTTGAGTCTTTCCTTCAATTCATTGACTTCAGAGTTTGACTATTCAAGATCATCAAGGGCAGTCTTGAGTTGCTCCCTTAAACCATATACATCCATTTGGATTCCCAGATTTTCTTCAAGCTGTTAGACTCTGTTAGGAGGAACTTAGCTCTGATACCAATTGTTGATAACTAAGAGGGGGGGTGAATCAGTTATCCTAATTATTTCTTCTTTCTGAACTTTCTTATTAATCAATGCAACATTAATTCAAATAGCAAACATTACCATGAAATGGAAAAACACATGACACAGTATTTTTGATGTGGAAACCCTGTTAAGGAGAAAACCACGGGGTGATTAACCCAAATATTATTCTTTGTTAGAAGAATAAGGAAATACAAAAATAGCACTTGCCAATTAGGGCTCCCTGCCTGAGCACACTGCTCACAAAGGAGGCACACTGCCTACAAGGAGACACACTGTCTACAAAAGAATGTTATACAATACTTGAATTGATTGGAAGCAACCACATATGCTAGAGTTTAGTTCCGGTTAGGCTCAGTACATTGATCTGCTGCACTTCATCTTTCCTCCTCTCATATGCTGCTTTTCTTTCACATACCGGACCTTTCTTACTATTTTTGCTCTGCTCTACTTTTCTTTGCATACCACATGACACCACACACACTTCTCACAACTAAATCCATCCTATATATATCCGCACAAGTGATTTCATTATCTTTCTAGTTGGCACCCGGAATAGTCAATCTTCTCACAAACTTTGTTCTGTCGGCTGAATCCTTGCACATCAAGTAATGCGGATCAAGTATATACTTGTAGAAATCATTAATTATGTCGGCCAAACATAATTCATGTCTTCATAACTTTTACCACCATCAGAAACACATCCAGAAAATAGTCTGATGTTCTGTCAGTCAGTTCTTCCTCTGTTCACACTATCACTCAGGAACCCGGTACTCAAGTATTCATATCTTTTACCTCATCTATCACCGGACGCTAAATCCTTGGAATATACCACTCAAGGTAGTCTTCTTGACTTCTCCAAATCCACACTTCACCAAGATACTTCCTCTGAGAGATCTGGACCTGTCTGTCAAACTGTTGGTGCTCATTTTGGCCTGGAGATTGAGCTTGCTTGATGGAGGGTTTCTTCATTTAAACCCTATGTTTTCTTGCCCATCGGTGTGACCTCATAGGCTTCTTGGCGATCAGGTTGGCTTGGTGTTTGGCATCGGGGTGACCTGTGTGGTCGGGTGAACGGGTAAGTGTTGTGCCGACAGTTAAGAGTCTCGCTGACGGAGGATGTGTTTTATTTGTAGGCATCGGCGTAACATTCTTCATCAGCTGGGAAGTTTATGGTTCCACCGACGGTGTTGGTCATGCTGATGGGGGGTGAGTCAAGTGTTCGTCGGTGAGATTTGGCATATCGGCAGAGGTCTTTTGCAGTTTGCCGATGGAGGGAAGTCGCCCCGATGGGGAGTGCCATCGGAGTGAGATTGGGTATCAGGTCGACTTTGAGATGCTTGGCCGATGATGTTTTTCTTGCCGATCGGGAGACATCGCTGTAGCATACTCTTTCTCTGGCCGATGATGGAGTAGCGATCGGCGTGACTTGGTGCATCAGACGAAGTGTGGAGAGTTGGGCCGACAGGGGTACTCTGGCCGATGGAGCTGTATCGGCGTAACATTTGATGTCGGCGGAGGAGTTTTTAATTGAGCCGATGGCGTGGGTCTGGCCGATAGGTGGTAGTCAGCTTATGGGCATCGGCGTGACTTTTGGAGTCAGCGTAGGTTTGAAGTGTTGCTCCGACGGTGTTGGTCTGGGCGATGACGAAGGTGGCGTCGGTGAGACAACTGATGTCGGTGGGAGATTTTTGAGGAAGGCCGATGGTGTATGTCATGGCGATGGGCTGTGGGCGAAGGGTCGTGTGTCAGACGCGGCAAAACGCTTGACACTTAGTACGCATGTGACTATGTTTTTAAAGTGATAGAGGGCTCTCTGCGCTGTGCATGTGGGATTATTTTCCTACATATTTTGAACCTGTGAAGAAGCATGTTTTGGCAGGAAATCCTTTTTGAATGCAACGACGGTCTCCAAGTGAAATGCGGGTGGTTGAGCCATCAATGACGGTCGTGCAAGGGTATGGGCGATGAATACAAATGGTCAGGCTGCCTGATTGAGAACGAAGACTTCCAGATAGTGGCGTGTGGCTCGAGGCCCCCCTTTGTTTGCTGCATTTACATTTTCTGAGTGCCATTCCTTCTGAGGACTATATCTGGCAGATTTTTTGTTATAGTCATGTAATTAATTGTTGTGGTACACTTTCTGGCTGTTATAAGAAGACTGTGTTACCATTGTTTAGGTTGTTGAAAGTTGAACATTTTGGCTCTGTAACACAATACAGTTTGTTTTGGTTGCTCTGTACAGCTAAACCTGTGAGTTTATGTATCTCTTGTTGTGCATTTTGGCATGAATCCACTGATTTCATGGTTAATCTTGTATGAATAATGCTATGTTTGCATGTGTTTTGTTAATTCTGTCTCCAGTATTGCATGTATCTTTCTTCTGAGTCTGGATATTTAAGCAATATTTGAGACTCTAGAACATGGAATTCCTGTGTTGAATGTATGATCTCTTAACTTCTGCTCAAGGGGTAGATTAAACTATTTTCAGGTTGAACATTGGGAAGGGTATACTGCAGTAGGGATGCCATAAGTAGAGATAACTTAACACTCTGTATTGGGAGATATCTGTAAGGCAGGTATCATATATATCCCCCTGAAATCCAGTTTTAGCTGTTCATGCTGATCATTCACAGGTGTATGTCTATTGACTCCAGGCCCTGGATAGGCACCAATCTTGCTTTGTGTTTGTGTTACAACCATGTCCAGCTTTGCATCCAAACTTAAAATCATAATCAAACTCTAAAACAACCATTAGGACATTAGAATTAGTTTTAGGATCCTCAGTCCTCTGTCTACAACTGCAAATAGGCCCAAAGCTAGCCCCTTTGCTCTTATCTTTCAATTTTGGTCTACTTACAGGAGGACTTATCTGCTTTCTGACAGCATCCCAATCCTTGTATGCATATCTCATGGATGTTGAGTAGGGAATACCCCCTAGGTCTTGCAGAGCCTGAAGAAGAAGAGGAGATAAAATATAGAGTCTATCTCCTACACTGTTGGCCCCTGGCCCAGAGATCCTATTGATCACTGATGGCTACCTTGTAGGGAAATCTGGGAATAAGCATCTAGTCTGGGAAAAAACCAACAGAAATTGGCAACTCCGTTGGGGATTAAGAAGTAAAAGTACTATCAGATCATCTCCAGTAATATATCTGTGACCCATCCGAGTCACCAACAGAAATTGGCGACTCCGCTGGGGATTGAGAAGTAAAAGTACTATCAGATCATCTCCAGTAATATATCTGTGACCCATCCGAGTCACCAACAGAAATTGGCGACTCTACTGGGGAATTGTGAAAGAACCCTGATTTACAAAAAGAAAACAGTTCCTAGTAATAGGTGGCGACTCCGAAGTAATCTCCCAACCGGTCAAAGTAAAATTTATATGCAAGGGAGAAGATCCCAACAAAATTCTTTATTTGAAGAGTTACCAGTAACAAGAAGAATGATGTACAAAAGAAAGGGAGCTGTCTCAGTTAGTCATGAGGGTTCCCCCAGAAAAAATGATGATATACAAGATAACCCTAGGCCATCAAAACAGCATGCGCCCTACTTTTCAAATACAGAAGCTGATATTCAGGGTGCATATGAGAGGCAACAGGGTGGTAACATGAGAATGAGGTCAGAGGTGTTCCAAGAACGCCCATTTCTAGACCCTAGTGAAAGGTTTGAAGAGGCCGAGTCTCTGAGGGATGATGAAGACGAAGACCAGAATGTGGTAAAACCATCCTCCTCTAGGCCCAGCGAGGAAGAACTAGCTGATGAAATTAGGAGCTTAAGGGCCGAGTTTGAATATCAGCAGGCAATATCAATCAGAGATGACTTGAGGAAGAAAGTGCAAGCTTTGAGGACTGCCCAGAATAATTCAATTCCTACCCTTGAGAATGCAAATGTGCAGAGACATCAACAGAGAAATGAAGTGCAACATCAGCATAATGATGAGAGACAAAATGTGAATGATGCTAGGATACCACTGAACAATGTAAGAAACCAGAATGCAAACAGAAATATTAATGTTAATCAGTTAAACAGACAACCAATGCAGCTAGATAGATTCAGACAGTTGGTGTTTGATGGTATTCCTGGGTATCCTAACCCCATTGATAAGCATCTGAGGCTGCAAGTGCCTAAATTTTCAGGAAACAACACTGCGTCAGGAGAAGATCATCTAAAGGCTTTTCAAAATGTCATGGATAACTTTGAGGTAGAACATGAGGATGTTTTCATGAAGTCATTCATGCAATCCTTAATAGATGAGGCAAGAGAATGGTACAAGAATCTGCCTGACCAGAGTATTTCATCATGGGATGATTTTAAAAGGATGTTCAAGGAGCAATATGGTGACAAAACTGACCCTAGCTTTTTTGTAAATGAGTTCACCAGTATCACTAAAGGGTCAAATGAGCAGGTTGCAGATTTTAATGCAAGATTTACTAAAGTGTTAAACAAATTACCACATCACATGAGGCCAAATGAACCAATGTGCATAATATTGTATGTCAATGCCTTTGATGCAAAAACTGCATATGGATTAAGAGATAAAGGTCCTGCTACTCTCAGGGATGCTTTCAGAATTGCAGTGAATATTGAAAACAACAGGAAAGCATCGGGCAAGACAAATAGAAGGGATGATATAAAAATTCTGCAGAATCCAAACAAGCCTCAGAACACTCAAGGTAATACATCTTCCCCTGAAGATAAGATAGACAAATTGGCAAATGTTGTTAAGGACCTAAGCTATAGATTAGCTAGAAGTGAAAAAGGGATAGGTCCTGATAGGCAAGTCTATCAAAGGCAGGAAAAGAAGCCATCATTGCATGATATGCCTTATAATACCAATTGGCATGATGGTAAACCTATATTCCCATGTAACAACACAAATCAAAGAGCTCAACATGTCAAAGAAACTCCTGATCCTCTAAAGAAAGCTGTAAATATTGTTGATGATGCTCCATGGTGTATAATTTGTCAGATGCCACATTCACAGTCACAGTGTATGATTGCTCAGTCCTTGTGTGATAATACTACATCTTGTAATGAATGCAATGAGCCACATTATGTGCAAGATGATGATGTAAATATGATGTCCATAAGTAATGGATACACTCTTTATGATGCTGATGAGAGTACAAATGATGGAACTCAGGGCTGCCAACAGTTCCCATATGATGAAGATGATGAAGTTAACTATGCCTATGCTCAGAACTCACACAATTTTCTGAGTAACTTACAACGACCTTCTGATGAGGAAATTAGGGCCTTCACAGCTGCAGCAGTTGCTCAAGTCAAGAGCAACTACAATCTCAGGGGTAAAAATCAGGTAAGCAGCCCACATCAGCCAAAAGATGTTACTATAGGACAGCCAGTGCATGGTAATAAGGGGATGGAATTACAAAAAAGGCAGTGGGTTAATAATAAACAGAATTTCAGACATAGAACAGGTCATAAATCCCAAGGACCAGAAAATAGAATCCCTCAGGCTGAAGATCAAGGTAAAGGTTCCCAAGACAAGAATGATGATCAGGGAACTATGAAAGTAAAAGCTAAATCAGTTCAGGATAAAAACAAGATTGTGGAGCAAGCTACAACTGTTATACAAAATTATGTTCCATTTGATATAGCTCAAGTCCTCTCCCAGGTAAAAATCTCTGTTCCACTTATGGAATTGATGAAGGTGGAAGAAATCAAGAATAGGACAGTATCCCTAATTTCAGGGGTGCCCTTTCAAGCTAAACAAAATGTTCAGATCCAGGGTGAGAAACATGTCATGTGTAATGAAGAAGATGAGGCTCCTGAATTCTATTTAGGAGTGACTATGACAAAGTGTCCTTCACAAGTGGAACCATTTTATGTATCCCTGGTTATAAATGGAAAAATAATCAGAAATTGTATGCTTGACTCTGGAGCATCTACAAATGTCATGCCTTTGGCCATCATGCAACAAGCTGGATTGAAAATTGACAAGGCATGTGGAAAATGTTATGCTATGGATGCCAGAGAGGTACCAGTTATTGGAATCATGAAGGATGTAGATTTCAAACTGGCAGCATTTCCTGAAAAGAGATATAAAATGAATATAACAGTGGTTGACATCAAGCCACAGTATGGTATGTTGTTGTCAAGAAGATGGGCAGCACTAATTGGTGGAAGTATGCAGCTGGACCTGTCATATGCCATGATTCCAATGAATGGCAGGGATGTTAAGCTAATTAGAGAACAAAGATCATCAGAGACAGTGGAAGACCAAGAAGCAGAGGAACATATATGCTTTGTAAACACTGACTGTGATAACTTCAAGGTTGTCTCAGATGATAGAGAAGATAAAAAGAAAAATGTCTGCATTGAAGAATTGGATCAGCAAGGTTTGTGGACCATGTTTTTTGATGGAGCTTGTGCAAAAGAAGGCTCTAGAGCTGGAGTTGTTTTCCTGTCTCCAACTAGTAAGCTCCTCAAATTCTCTTTCTTGTTGAGGTTTGTTTGCACAAACAACATTGCAGAATATGAGGCTTTACTCTTAGGCCTAAATATTGCTCTCAAACATGGAATCAAAATGCTAAGAGTATTTGGGGATTCTGAGCTGATTGTATCCCAAATTAGAGATAGGTATGCTTCAAAAAATAAAAGGTTGAAACAATACAAGCATGCTGTTTGGGATACCATTGAACTATTTGATGCATTTTCAATAGGCTGGGTAGAGAGGTCAAAGAATGTTATGGCTGATTTCTTAGCTAATGTTGCAATAAGGCCAGATGACATCACTCTGTCAGATGTTACAAATGTAGAAGTTAAAATTAGGCCTGCAGTACCAGAAAATATATGCAGTTGGCAAGTGTTTAATGATGATAGGGACTTGTTAAAATTTTTGCACTGCATAGATGAATATGAGAATCAAGAAATTGATTTCCAAGCTTTTGTAGAGACTATAGATGGAAAAGAAACTCTTGTGGGAAAAGAGATAATTCAGTTGAAGACTAATAAAATCCCCAGAGGGTTAGTAGCTTTGGAAAGAGCTTTTGACAGTAGAGACAAATGGGTCACAAGGACATCTCCCACAAGCAAAGAAGATTTAGAAGAGATAAATTTGGGGACATCTCAGGCCCCTCAAAAGGTATACATTGGTAAACAGCTCAAACCACGCATTAGGAGTATGCTGATTGCATTACTGAAAAAGTATAAACATGTTTTTGCTTGGTCATATGAGGACCTAAAGGCCTATAGGGAAGATTTATTCCAGCATGAGATCCCATTGAATCCTGGAGCTAAGCCATTTAGACAAAGGCAAAGACCTATTAATCCTACCTTGGCTCCAAAGATGCAAGAAGAACTCAAAAGGCTGAGGGAAGCTGGAATAATTGTGCCAATCAGGCATTCAACTTGGGTGTCTAACCTTGTCCCAGTCAGAAAAAAGAATGGTGATATTAGGCTTTGTGTTGACTTTAGGAACTTGAATGTATCCTCTTTAAAGGATAACTATCCACTGCCTAATATGGAAGCTATGTTGCAGAGAGTGACTGGTTGTGAACTCTTGTCCATGATGGATGGATTTTCAGGTTATAATCAGGTGAAGGTGAAGGAATCAGAATAGTATAAGACTGCCTTTACCACTCCATGGGGAACTTATGTGTATGTTAGAATGCCCTTCGGACTAACCAATGCAGGTGCTACATTTCAAAGAGCAATGGATGTTGCTTTTGCAGGGTTGATTGATTCAATCCTGGCTGTATATCAGGATGACTTGACTGCTTACTCAAAGAAAGAAGAGTAGCATTGTTTGCATCTGGAGCAGATTTTCATAAGAGCACTAGAGTATGGTATTTCTTTAAATCCAAAGAAGTGTGCCTTTGGGGTAGTTGAAGGAAAGCTCCTGGGACATATTGTTTCCAAGGATGGAGTCAGGATAGATCCAGAGAGAGTGGCTGCTATTGACAGAATTCAAATGCCAAAAACTGTAAAAGGAGTTCAGTCCTTCTTTGGACAGATAAATTTTGTTAGGAGATTTGTTCCCAACTTTACAATCCTGGCTGTATATCAGGATGACTTGACTGCTTACTCAAAGAAAGAAGAGCAGCATTGTTTGCATCTGGAGTAGATTTTCATAAGAGCACTAGAGTATGGTATTTCTTTAAATCCAAAGAAGTGTGCCTTTGGGGTAGTTGAAGGAAAGCTCCTGGGACATATTGTTTCCAAGGATGGAGTCAGGATAGATCCAGAGAGAGTGGCTGCTATTGACAGAATTCAAATGCCAAAAACTGTAAAAGGAGTTCAGTCCTTCTTTGGACAAATAAATTTTGTTAGGAGATTTGTTCCCAACTTTGCAGAAACCACAAGGAACATTTCCAAGATGATGAAGAAGGATGCAACTGTCCACTGGGAAAGTGAAGCAATAGAATCATTTCAGAGTATCAAAGAGGCAATCAAGATGGCCCCTGTTCTTAAATCTCCTGATTTTTCTAGGCCATTCCAAGTATTTTCATTTGCTTCCTTTCATACTGTTGCTGCATGTTTTCTACAGAAAAATGAAGATGGTTTTGAACAGCCCATAGCTTTCTTCAGTATGTCCTTGCAGGCTTCTGAGTTGAAGTATGATATTATGGAAAAACAGGCATATGCACTAGTCAGAGCCATCAAAAGTTTCAGACCATACTTGGTAGGATCATATATAATTGCATATGTACCCCATGCAGCAGTCAAAGACATATTCACTCAGCAGGAGGTGACTGGAAGAAGGTGCAGATGGATAAACAAACTGCAAGAGTTTAACATAGACATACAAATTACCAAGTTGGTAAGAGGACAAGGATTAGCCAAGATGATGGCATAGTCAAACTTGGAAGCATGCCAAGTTAATGCAGTCCAAAATGAGAGTGTAAATGTATCAGGATCTGAATGGTACAAGGATATTATCTACTACTTGCAAAATCTGAATTGTCCTTCCCATTTCAGTGACAGTCAAAAGAGGACTTTAAAGTTACATGCAATCAGGTATGTTATTGTTCAAGGTGAGCTATACTGGAAGAACCCTGATGGTGTGCTACTGAGATGTGTGGACGAAGATATGGCTAACGATGTTTTGATTGATATGCATAAGGGATTGTGTGGTGGACATTATACTGCCCAAACAACAGCTCATAAGACTCTCAGGGCAGGATATTGGTGGCCCACTCTCTTTTCAGATGCACAAAAGTTAGTGAGGAAGTGTGACCCTTGCCAAAGATTTTCAGGAAAGCTGAAATATGATGGTGCTTTACCCCTCAGAACTGTAACTGTGGATGCTCCATTTCAGCAATGGGGAATTGACTTCATAGGGGAAATTGCAGACAAATCAAGTGGGGGACACAGTTGGATTTTGGTGGCAACTGATTACTTTACCAAATGGATTGAGGCCATTCCGACTAGGAGAGCTACAAGTAAGGTGGTGATAGATTTCATGCTAGAAAATATTATCATCAGGTTTGGAGTACCATTCAAGATAGTCATTGATAATGCTATGTGCTTCAGATCAGGTGAATTTGTTGATTTTTGCAACAGGTATGGGATAAATCTATCATATGCATCACCATATCACCCACAAGGGAATGGTCAAGCAGAATCAAGCAATAAAAGCATCATGAAAATTATCAAGAGGATACTGGACAAGAACAAGAGAGCTTGGGACTCAAAATTAAAGTTAGCCATATGGGCTGACAGAGTGACAGTAAAAAAGGCTATTGGAATGTCACCCTTTGTAGTCTATGGTGCATCAGCTAGATTGCCCATAAACAATCTACTGCCAGTTTACGGATTCATTCAGGAAAATGATGAGGAGATTGAAGATTCCATGACAGAAAGAGTGAACCAGCTGGTTGCACTGGATGAAAACAGAAGGAAAGCCCACCAGATCAATCTCAAGAGACAACAAGAGGTGAAATATCAGTTTGACAGGAGAGCTACTAAAAGGAAATTTCAGGTCAATGATCTGGTGCTCATATGGAATGCAAAAGATCAGGACAAGGGTAAACATGGTAAATTTGAAACCTTATGGATGGGCCCATATCAGATTTGCAGTGCTCATGGGGAGGATTCTTATTTCCTCCAGGCCCTAGATGGTGAAGTTCTGGAATTGCCTGTGCATGGCCAATTCCTTAAGTTCTATTTTGCATAGATGACTTGTCGCTGTGCACATTTGTAAAAACATGTATATAGTGTAAATGTCTTGTGCAGTTCATGCTTTTTGGTTTTTTGCCTGGTCTGCCCGGAGATCTGGTTCTCGCTACAGGTTTTCACCTGCACGTCCCCATTCGGAGCCAGTGTTGGTGCTCATTTTGGCCTGGAGATTGAGCTTGCTTGATGGAGGGTTTCTTCATTTAAACCCTATGTTTTCTTGCCCATCGGTGTGACCTCGTAGGCTTCTTGGCGATCAGGTTGGCTTGGTGTTTGGCATCGGGGTGACCTGTGTGGTCGGGTGAATGGGCAAGTGTTGTGCCGACAGTTAAGAGTCTCGCCGACGGAGGATGTGTTTTATTTGTAGGCATCGGCGTAACATTCTTCATCGGCTGGGAAGTTTATGGTTCCACCGACGACGTTGGTCATGCCGATGGGGGGTGAGTCAAGTGTTCGTCGGTGAGATTTGGCATATCGGCAGAGGTCTTTTGCAGTTTGCCGATGGAGGGAAGTCACCCCAATGGGGAGTGCCATCGGAGTGAGATTGGGTATCGGGTCGAATTTGAGATGCTTGGCCGATGATGTTTTTCTTGCCAATCGGGAGACATCGCTGTAGCATACTCTTTCTCTGGCCGATGATGGAGTAGCGATCGGTGTGACTTGGTGCATCGGACGAAGTGTGGAGAGTTGGGCCGACAAGGGTACTCTGGCCGATGGAGCTGTATCGGCGTAACATTTGATGTTGGCGGAGGATTTTTTTAATTGAGCCGATGGCGTGGGTCTGGCCGATAGGTGGTAGTCAGCTTATGGGCATCGGCGTGACTTTTGGAGTCGGCGTAGGTTTGAAGTGTTGCTCCGACGGTGTTGGTCTGGGCGATGACGAAGGTGGCATCGGCGAGACAACTGATGTCGGTGGGAGATTTTTGAGGAAGGCCGATGGTGTATGTCATGGCGATGGGCTGTGGGCGAAGGGTCGTGTGTCGGGCGCGGCAAAACGTTCGACACTTAGTACACATGTGACTATGTTTTTAAAGTGATAGAGGGCTCTCTGCGCTGTGCATGTGGGATTATTTTCCTACATATTTTGAACCTGCGAAGAAGCATGTTTTGGCAGGAAATCCTTTTTGAATGCAGCGACGGTCTCCAAGTGAAATGCGGGTGGTTGAGCCATCAATGACGGTCGTGCAAGGGTATGGGCGATGAATACAAATGGTCAGGCTGCCTAATTGAGAACGAAGACTTCCAGATAGTGGCGTGTGGCTCGAGGCCCCCCTTTGTCTGCTGCATTTACATTTTCTGAGTGCCATTCCTTCTGAGGACTGTATCTGGTGGATTTTTTGTTATAGTCATGTAATTAATTGTTGTGGTACACTTTCTGGCTGTTATAAGCAGACTGTGTTACCATTGTTTAGGTTGTTGAAAGTTGAACATTTTGGCTCTGTAACACAATACAGTTCGTTTTGGTTGCTCTGTACAGCTAAACCTGTGAGTTTATGTATCTCTTGTTGTGCGTTTTGGCATGAATCCACTGATTTCATGGTTAATCTTGTATGAATAATGCTATGTTTGCATGTGTTTTGTTAATTCTGTCTCCAGTATTGCATGTATCTTTCTTCTGAGTCTGGATATTTAAGCAATATTTGAGACTCTAGAACATGGAATTCCTGTGTTGAATGTATGATCTCTTAACTTCTGCTCAAGGGGTAGATTAAACTGTTTTCAGGTTGAACATTGGGAAGGGTATACTGCAATAGGGATGCAATAAGTAGAGATAACTTAACACTCTGTATTGGGAGGTATCTGTAAGGCAGGTATCATATATATCCCCCTGAAATCTGGTTTTAGCTATTCATGCTGATCATTCACAGGTGTATGTCTACTGACTCCAGGCCCTGGATAGGCACCAATCTTGCTTTGTGTTTGTGTTACAACCATGTCCAGCTTTGCATCCAAACTTAAAATCATAATCAAACTCTAAAACAACCATTAGGACATTAGAATTAGTTTTAGGATCCTCAGTCCTCTGTCTACAACTGCAAATAGGCCCAAAGCTAGCCCCTTTGCTCTTATCTTTCAGTTTTGGTCTACTTACAGGAAGACTTATCTGCTTTCTGACAGCATCCCAATCCTTGTATGCGTATCTCATGGCTGTTGAGTAGGGAATACCCCCCTAGGTCTTGCAGAGCCTGAAGAAGAAGAGGAGATAAAATATAGAGTCTATCTCCTACACTGTTGGCCCCTGGCCCAGAGATCCTGTTGATCACTGATGGCTACCTTGTAGGGAAATCTGGGAATAAGCATCCAGTCTGGGAAAAAACCAACACGGACCTTGCCACATACTCTGTTCTTGTTTACCGGACCACAACATTCTTCACTCTGACTTCCGGTAGAGACACACCATGTCCTATAGATGTGTGGGATGAACTTTGTTGCCATCAATGACAACAATCATGAATCCATATAGTGTCTCTTGCCAACAGAAATATTGTCAGACTGGAAGCCGATATTAAAGAACTTGTCAAATATGATCTAGTGGACTCCAAGCGCTACAAATCTAAATTTAGATGATTATGACATGTGTCTACGTTTCCTTAAAACTACAAATCAAAATACTCAATAGCAGAGGAATGTGGACCAAAATACTCAGATGCTTTACATTGTTTCAGGCTTAACTTTGTTCATCCAAACTTAGACAATTCACCATATGACTTCCGGAGGATGTCAGAACTTAAACACTGGAAAATGTGATCACCAAATATCAATGAACAACACACTGACCCAATCTCTGATACTCTATAGCTTTCCCATTACTTAGCCATTTTGACTAAGTTAGTCTTCTGGACCTTTACCAAACCTTGTTGCCATCAATGACAACATTCTATCAGCAGTGTCTCTTGACTATGTTTCCAACAATATGATGCAATGATGAATGACTATAATAAATATCAGATCTGATGAAAAAATTAGAAATTTAAATCTTTCTATGATATGCCATGCAAAATATGCCAAACTATGCTTGTTTATGAATCTAAAATGCTCAAATTTTTCACTTTTTTTTGATGTAATGTGCTAATGATGCAAATGTAAATGAAAAAGATTACAATGCATTAACACTATAGTCCAAAATCATATTTCAAAGAGTGTTTAAATGAGTAGTAAAATCTAAAATGAGATTTTAGCTACAAACCCTAGCTTTTGTAATTACTAGGTTATATGAAAAAAATGCAATTTTCAAGTAAAACCATAGCAAATGAGATATGCAAATGAAAGGTAAAAGATCATGAAATGATGAAATGTTGTAATTTATCTTAGATCTGATTTAAAGATCAAAAAAATAATTTTTTTAATGATATGCAACACAAAATATGCAAAATTATGCCTTAATGCAAGCCTAGAATGTTTATTTTTTCAATTTTTTTAAATTTATGCAATATTTTTGAGTCTATGATGATGAATATGATATGAATGAATGAAAAGAAAGATTATAACACTCACCAAGATGCAATTTTAGTAAAAACATGGGTTCACCAAAATGTTATATGGTAAAATGGGGATAAGAGTTGAAGTGTGGTTAAGATAGTTTCAATCAAACCCTCCTTTCACAATAATACTCAAGGACAAAAATCAAGCTAAGTCACTACAGATGGAGAGGAATCAACTACAGGTTGATGTCACTTAGGAATGATATGGAAAGATAGATTAGATTTTTAGATATGCCAAACGCTAGTTTAATTAATCCTTAAACCCTAATTATATGATTTTAGATACAAACGAACAAGATACGACAAATCATCGCATAGGAGAGCACTAAATGCATATTAGAAACATACTAGGATTTAGATTTCCAAAGGCAGAAACTTTGGGGACACTGGGGTGGGTGCCCTTGTCCAATAGGCCACTTTTTTTGTAGATGAGGAACAATGAGGTGATTAGGACCACCGCCTGCTTTAGAGTTGTTGGAGATGTCAGTCAGGAGGATTATTGGGTGGGTGCCCTAGTCTAGTAGGTTAGATTTTCTGCAATTTCTTCTCAGATCCTGAATCTCTATCCTCTACTCTGATCTTCTGCAACTCCACTTCACAAGATCCCACACCTATAATCTACAATCACAAGAGAGGGGTTTGGGGGTTGTGGTGTTTAGGAGCTTGCCTTGGTCAAGCCCTAGAATGGCATTCAAGCCTTCCAACACCATTGTTAGATAGAGTGCGTGTCCTTGGTGGACAGAGGCAAAATCAAATGATAAGATAGACTGATTGAAATACAAATAGATGTCACCTTGGAGATGAATCCCTCACATGGAATGAAGATCTTTCACACCATGAGGAGATAGATTGATGAAGCCAAATTTGCAACAAACAAACACAATAACAACACAAGTCTACTCTGTAACATAATGTATGGCTTGAAATCCCTTAGGTCAATATCACAAGTTTCACATTATCCATCTAGTTGTAAAATGAAGCCCTAAGCATTAGCATTTAGCTATAGGAGAAGGTCTTGTTTTTTCCCATCTAGTAAAGTGTTGAACCATGCTACTGGCAGATTCGCAAGCTAGAGAGACAAATTAGCATAGACCATTTGGGTTTCAATTTGAAGGGGGGCAATGGTGTTAGAAAAAATAGCTAAACATCACAATTTACAAATGAAATTGAGAATAGCATGTCTACATGTGTGGGAGAGGAGATCAAATAATGAAGAGGCTCTGAGGAGGGCAGTTTTCTAGGACCAGGCTCAAGGGAAAATGGCAGGTAGAGAGGTGAAAAGGGAGTGCCATAATTGACGAGCGTGAGTACAAAACCAAAAAGCATGTTTGATAGACTCCACTTTGGCACAAAAGGGACATGTGGGAAGAGGGGAGATAAATTTGAGGTGGTTACCAATGGGTATCTTAACATGAAGCACTTTCCACGCCAAGAGTTGCGACTGAGCATCTACTTTGTACTTCCAAATTTGAAGGCGGAGCTTATTTCATTTGGAACAAAGGAAGGTACAATTCCATTTTGCATTGAGCTAGGGCGAGATGGTGATTGAGGGAAGTTGTCTGTAAATGGTTCAAAGGGGAAAAAAATGGATGTTGCAAGCATTAGGCCACCTCCAGTCATTCAAGAAGTTAGCATGACAATCCAGGGACAACAAACTGCAATGTTCAAGCATAACCAACTGTTGAATATCAAGAATTGGTTGCTTGTCAGAGGGGGGAGTTGGAACTGGGTTTTAAGGAATGGCCAAGATTTCCATTGAAAGGTGGTAAAGTCACATAAGTCTTTAAAAACTTGGATACCTTTTTATAGAGGCATTTTCCTTTGAATCTAGGAATAGTACCTAGTGATCTACCATTTTGTTGGAGCAACCGAATCCACCAAATAGAGGAGTTAGCAAAGATTAAGCCATGGCTGAGGGACTGATCGAACCAAATGATTCTTGTTGAGGTGATCTACCAAGCTTTCCAAATGGAATTGAAAGGAGCAGACTCATGGGTTTTGAAAAAAGGGGCTAGCAAAACTTTGTCATTCCAGCTGACGGTGTCCCAAGGATGACCAGTTGAGGTGGACTGTATGCAAAATCTAACTAGTTTCTTCCAAGGGGCATCTTCCTCCAAAGCTTTGACTATCCACTTAGAGGTAAGGAAAATTCCTAGGAGAAGAAATATTTTTGATGTAGTGCAATCCTTGAGATACACCTTTATGATGTTTATGGTTGTAAGCTTCTATTTGTTTCATGATGACATAGATGGGAACAATATTTAAGAAAAGGCATCCTTCAAATATCAGCTAGAACACTTTCATGATTTGATGGATATCATCTATAGGACTCACAAGGTGGTGAAGGGTCTCAAGGTAAATCTTAAAAATGATGCTTATGCCAATTCTTTTGGATGTTACTATGATTTTGAGATGGATGGTGAGCTAAAGGAGGTATCTCCTAAGAAGGGGGGTTAGGTCATAAATGTATGTGTATGTTGAGTGACTAGGTGGGGCCTATGTAATTTTCCTAGGATCCTCCTTAATTTCTCTATGTCTATGACTATGACATAGGGTTGGCCATAGTAATTTCCCTCTCTATTGTCTTGCATTTCTATAATTCTTAGATATTGTGTTTATCCATGGGTATGCTCCTTTTGGTTGGATTGTGCATTCTATTTGTTAGCTTCTAGATTGTGGACAACTTTCAAAGATAATATTATAAATAGTTTTCTCTTTTGTTCTCATGCTCTATGGATTGGTGGTTGGAAGAGGTCTGTTGTTTCTAAGAAGCAACTAGACTATGCATTATTTTGGTGAGTCAAAGAGTTTGGAGTTTTTTGGAATATTGAAGAATACAAGTGCATCTTTTAGGGATTAGATGAGCCCAATGGATACCTATTTCCAATCTTTAGTACTTTTTTTGTGGTCCTTGGGTGCCTAACCCAAGTTGATTAGCAAAAAAATTACTTAATAATGAAATATTTAATTTATAAAATGAATTACATATTTTATAATTATGCCAAGAGACAGTCTACTTTGGTAGAAAGGAGTCTCATGTCATGACCATGTACATAAAAATCCCTTAACTTTAATTTGATAGCCATTTATACATCAAATAATTAATATTTAATAATAAAATATAAGTATATAATATTTACTACACTTTTCAAACTTAAAACAAAAAAAAAGTAAAATAAATTTCAAATAAAAATAAAAGTAAACAATGTAATAAAATAAAATAATTCTTAAATAAAAATTAATATTTATGTGCCTATGTACTAAATAAAATAATTCTAAAGTAAAATAAAGTAACTCTTAGTTTTTAGATAGAGGTATTTAAGACATATACACTAGTTATTATGTCTTTCATTATGTTGAGAGGCTCTCTACAATGGCAACAAGGCATGGAATCTCATGTCATGATAAATTTAAAAAGAAACTAAAACTATAAAATAAAAAATTACGTTTATTATAATAACTTTTATAATATAGGGTGTGGTTGGGCGGGAGTCCTTCCACACATAAGGGTGTGGAAGGACTGGGGACATCGATGCAGCGAGTCCTTAGGGGGTTGGACAACTCAGCAATCGGGGTTATAAGTGGCTGCCAAGTGGACAAAGCCTCTATAGACTCGGTGGTCTCCTTTGGTCTAAGTGGTAAGTGAAGGGTTTTTTCCGTTTAGCAAGGTACTCATGTTTTCAAGAGGCCAAAAAACTTACAATCATTAATTTGCGTGGTCCTTCTCTAGTGAGATTTGCTAGATGGGTTGGGTCTCACGCTTGGGTGGTGTTTTAGAGGACCTAGACAGGTTGGATCTGCAAGGGATTTGATAGTTGCTATTATTTGGAGGCATGTCTTTAGTGCAGCGGAAGTTTCTTTATAGCTTTCCTTCTCCATTGTTTCTGAACCATTCAGAAACTTTTTCTAAACCCAAGGTGCTTCTGTTCTTAGCGGATTGGATAAGGTGCGGAGGTATGGATACTCCCATCCGTCTAGTAAGTGCTAAGAGGCAAATGGCTTTCTTAGACGGAATCACTGATCTGCGACTCAAGCGTCTTCTACAATGTCAAGATGAATTGGTTCTAGGGGCGGTAAAAATGATATTAGGGAAGGAATTTGTGGAATGAAGTGAGCGCTACTCGGTTGATTCTGATATGAGCTCCGAGTTTGTAGCAGCAATGCTAGATATGAACATAGTGAAGACATGGGTCGAGACAGTGACGCGAAGACTCTTCATCCCTAGTGTGTTGGGAGGGCTGGAGGAAACCCTAGAGATTGCAACTTTGGAGCAGGTCTACCCCGTCCTAGAGACATCCCTCTCCTGCAACAGCTAGGTACCGTAGTTAAATATTTTCCATTTATCTTGCATTTGAAGGGCGAGGATTTGGTATGGTACAGGCAACATGCTCAGGTTGGGGTTAACTATTTGTTGAAGTTTTTTGAGATTCTGGAGACACAGGGATATGAATGGATTGAAGATTTTAGTTTAAAACTGCATAACTATGAACTGGAGGCATGAGGGTGGAAGGTTTCAAGTTTGACAGCTGTGGTCAAGTTTTGGGGTTTTGTTGTCTCTGGGTTCAGTGTCTTGGTCTTTCTATGGCTATGGGTCTATAATCGTCTATATTTACTATTTTTAGTCCTAGTATTTGATAGTTAGCATATGCATGGCCATGCGTGGCTGTATAGAAAAGTTATAGGCAAGTATTGGAGAAGTATGGGTGCAGCCATCAAGCTGATTTTGAAAAATGTCTGAAATTGTAATCTCTTGTTTTGATATCAATATATACAGAAATCATATTATGTAGCAAAAATAACTTTCATAATATAAACTAATTATTTAAACTATATTATAAACTAATTAGTAGAAAATTTATTATTTATCTTTTAAATATAAAGACAAAGATTTAAAAAATATATTAATGCCTATAAATGAAACTATTAAAAAAATCCTATAAGTATATATTAGTTATTACACTTTTCAAAGAAAAGTCCATAAAAATAAAAATTAAATAAACATTGTAGATAAAATAAATTAATTCTTAAATTAAAATTTATGTATCCATAGTAAATAAAATAGTTGTAAAGTCAAATAGAATAACTCTTAAGTCAATAAAATAATATTTCTCATTTTTTAGATTGGTGTATATATGATATCTATACTGCTAAATCCTCACACTTACATTACCTTTATTCTCGACTCCTATATTACCCTTTCTTTTCCTCTAGTAGGTGGAAAGGAGAAGGAATTCCAAAGTAAAAATGACATTTCCCTATAATATAATAATATAATATATTCTATGGCTTTTATCACTTTGTAAAATAATTTGTTAACATTAAATCAATATCTTCTAAAACTACTTGTTTTATTAGATTAGTAAAAATAATATTATATTTTACAAATGATATTTTTCAGGTTAAGAAAAGGATTAATGTTTTTATAGCTAATTTAATATTGCAATATTTTTAATATAGTTATTACTAGAGTTCGAATAATTTAGAATATGTATTGATATCAAAATAGATGTAACATATACAACATGTGGTAATTTAGTAGGAACTCTAAAGTAAATAATTAACACGGTAAAAAATTTCCTTTATTTTTAATAATAAGAGATTAACATATTTATTTGACTTCAAACTTCCTAATAGCTACTTTCATCCTAGGAAGATCTTAGTGGTTTAGACCCTCTTATCTATGGCATACTCGTAGAGGAATCTATGCAATATAACACAAGATGTGCCCATGCATCATAGTCCTAGCCATGACAATCTAAGGTTTACACTATACCCCAAGTTGCACACACACTAGAGACTTATGCACATACCCCACCAAACCACCTTTCTTGAGTGATATCTATGTCATTTCCAAGTTTCTTACATAATTTATATAATATTTTAAGGGGTGGTTCCAAACCATCACACCTCTCATAATGATTCATTTCTCACCAGATAATCAATTATTTCATACCTTTTTCAAAGGTAATTATGTAGGAATTTCTTTTAACTCTTTTAACTCTAGAGTAAATGCATATAACTTTTGTTTTTATCTCTATTTTTACCAAAGGGTCCAATAACACTAACTTTTATCCCCATTTTAACTCCAAAGGGTTATCTCTATGTAAAAATAATATTTATTTTTAACTTTGAGAAAATGTCCTATAACACCTTTAGAAATCAAAGTGCACATTCAAACAATTTTCTTTTTGTAATTGAAGTGCACATTGAGTATCTTTAAATACCATGGGAGATCAATGTCACACAAGCATGTGCTAAGTCTACTAATAATGACTAGTTGAAGGGGGCTAGAAAGCTTGAATTTGAATATTAGGTTCATTACGCCACTCATAAATGACTATGGGGCTAAAATGCTAATCCCAAGGTTGAAACCACATGTATAGAAGTGAGTGTGAATAAGGGTGTAGTAATGATGAATAAATGACAATTGTATTGGAAAATGGTGTAAAGTGGAAGTAAATAGAGATGGATAAAGATGGAATCATGAGCCAAAACCTAATACAAAAGTGTGTCACTTGTTGATATATTATTATCTTGAAACATTCCACCAAAATAAACACAAAACTACCTGCAAACTTATTTAAACTATCTCTGTCAAAAAAGACTTAAAAAAAGATTTTAAGAAAATTAGATTAGCTTCTACCTAAATTTGGTCTTATGTCCTTTCCATACCTGAACTAAAAATAAAGGTGAGTTTTTTATGTGGACATAAAAGAAAAGGCTATAAGATGCAAGGATTTCTTTATAGCACACAATTCAATGAACTTAATATAAAGCTGGGCAAGCTTGGCACGCAATTTTCTTGTGGTCTAAAGGTTCCCATTAACATTTTTAACATTAGGAAAAGAGACTGAAAAGGACATTAAATGTGGGATTTGACCACGAGATAAGTTACTTGATTCGTCTAAGTTCTATTGATGCATTATCAATAATCGATGAGCTTGTCAAATATCTTCAAATGTTTGGGCTCCCGTATTGCCCCACATATTACACGAATTATGTACTTTAAAGTTGGAAGTATTTATTAGGTGACCTTTTTCTTTTCTTTTATTTTTTTAATAAAGTAAAATGATTTGCTCTGATTTGTCCTAATCTAAAGGCATGCTCATCCATACATCAACTTGCATGGATTCATTTTCTTTTCCATTCCAAACGAAAGGAGATTGAACATTTTATGACCAGATAAAATGATCCTCCATCATTTCATGATTGGGCAACTCCTGGACAGATAATTTCTCCATGTTTTCTTGGCTGCTATGTAGAAAAGAATCTGCCCATTTTGAATCATGTGTTAACATATTGTATCATTTTATTACCGAAGGTATTTACTGAATATGCCTATAATAATAACGACTCGTTCGAGTGATGATGAATCTATTTGACTAATAGATGACTAGAAATCACTTTCTTTATTTTTCTTAATAAAGATTTAGAGAAAGTAATAGCATGGATGAAAACTGAAAGAATCCGTTAAACGTCTATGGATTTAGTGTAGAATTTGAAAGCTTAAGGCTTAGATTTATAAAATATCATCAAATTTTAATCAGAGCATAAGAAATTTGTGATTGTAAAATGAGATATTTAGGCATATTAGATACAACCAAAGATCTTGAATAAGTGTAAAACTGTTTGTTAGTTGAATTGTTAGCAAAATTTTAGTTACACTTCTATCTTTTCAAGTAGAAAAATTAATCTCCAATAAAAAAGTGTCCTAGATCTTGATGAATTCAATTTGAAGTCTGGGTCCATCTCAGGAACACTTTATGAAATGCCCTTTGAAAATTCCATAGAAACCCTAGTAAATACTTTATAGAGAAGCATAATATCCTAGAAGTTTTCATGGTGAAAATCAAAGTTTAGAGTGGATGATAATTTCTTTCAATACACCAACACTTTTGGGTTTAGAGATTTTTTTTTCTTTTAATATATTACTTGTATGGTGATTTAGTTCATGAATGTCTTATCAATGTATAATTTGTAAACAAAGATGAACTAAAACTTGGGGGAGTACAGAAAATACAGAATAGCACCGAATAAATTATGGTAATTAGGCCCCAAACTTTTATAAACAAGCGTGCAATATGTGTATATCCTAGATTTGATATTTCTAAGCCAATGCATTCTATGTCAAGATTAGGGAAAATCCATCAAATATGTAGGTAAATCAAACACATCTGAAGAGGCTAGAAATAGCTAGTTTTTTGGGATAGAAATTTTAAAAATGCTAAATTTTATGGATAGAGTATTCAAAATAGTCAAATGGTAACATATACTAAAAATTAATTGGTCCATCTCCTAAAGACACTATACCAAGTAAAGATTATGGTCAAAATGACTTGAAGAGGTCATGACTCCATGAGCAAGTTGACAAGCTCTGGTGGAAAACTAAAATAAATTCTTAAGAGTATGAGAGTGACCATGGAAGGGGCATCTAGGGTTTGAAACAACTAGATGGACAAAGTGCTTGCAAATAGGAAGATCCCATCATATAAAATAGACTAGGTGATGTGCCCCATGATTGCACAATTTTAACACATTCCTTTTATGTATTTCATTCTCCTTTCCCAAAATTTTCATCCTAGAATACTCATTTCTACCTAGTATTGTTTACAACAAAATAATTAACATTACTTTGGTTTTTAAGATAAATAAATGGAAATGTGCTTTACATGATGATTGATGGCATTGCATGGTGATGGTTTCTGTAAGCTAGGGCATGCCTAAGCATTGCCCTAGCTATGCTTTTGCTCCTTTGTTTCCTGTGCGTAAAGGGGCTAGGAGGTGCCGTGCAGTTCAGTGTGGCATGCAAGTGTTTTGGTGGGGTTTTTAGTGCTTTCAAGGGGTTCGTGTGGGGTTCTGTTGTTTTACGGGTGTATGTAGGATGATTACAATGGTTGGGGACTATTGTTTCTCTTTGGCATTTCTTCCTTGTGGTTTTTTTGTTGTTGGTTCGGGAGATAGCTGGTGGGTTTTCCTTTCTTTTGCTTGGGTTCGACGGTTGTTGCCTCGGAGCCATGGGGTTTGGCACAGGTTTGTCTGATGGACGTAGGGTTTCTTTCTAGGAGGCTTTCAATAGGGAGGATCCCTCTTCGTCAAAGTCGTCTCAGGATTTGAATGGAGAGCATGTAGCTCTATTTGGTGGTCCTCGAGTCTCCAAGATGAATGGATGCCTAGAAAGGAGCTGAGAAAGGCCAATTCTGGTGATCCAACCAGAGACTATGGAGGAGGATGTGGCTTATCTAGTAAACCATGCCCTTATTTCTAATTTTATGGAGATCTAGGCCTCTTTACCCTTCATCGAATCCTGGATGCGTAGTACCTAGAATCCTGAAGGTGACATGGAGGTAATGCTAGCGGCAAATAATTACTTTACGGTGGTGTTCTCAAACCTGCCAGATCACAATAAGGCCTTTGAGGGAGGCCCATATTTTCATAATCAGGTTGGGCTTTTTATTAATCCATGGCATGTCAGATTTAACCAGGTGGAGGAGCTCCCTTCCAAGATCTCAATGTGTGTTTGGCTTCCCTGGTTCCCACTTGAATTCTGGAGGAATGATATTTTACATATGGTTACGTTGTTGTTGGGCAAGCTGGTGGGCCCTTTGTAATAGATGTTGGATAAAAAGGTATTTTATTTGTCTTGCATTTGTGTTGAAATTGATTTAAACAATCCTTTGCCAAATTCTCTAGATATTTGGTTAGGATCTTCCTCCTAGACTCAACAATTGGATTATGAGGCCCTCCCTTTTTGATGTCATATCTGCCATGAGTATGGTCATTTTCAAAGGAAGTGCCCTAGAATTAACTATGCAAGGACCCAGCCTGATAAGCTTCCTTGACTTGCTCCTAGGTTAGACAAGTGGAAAGCCCCGGCTACAGTAGGAGTGACAGATAAGGAGGGGTTTATTTCAACAAAGCCCCATAATAAAGGAAGAGGACAGAAGACGACTCTCAAGGATAGGCAAACTGATGGTTTGTACAACCATTTTGATGCCTTAGATGTGAAAGACTAGCAGGGGATAACCATAGAAGAGTTACAAGAAGGGTTAGGCCCCATGGGGTTGGCTCAGGAAGGATTAAAGGATGATGAATTTTGTGATAACATTTAGGTGGTGGTTGTAGGATCACAGATGAAAATAGATTAGGTTCTAGTGGTGCCAACTGAGGTGGTGGTGGCAGAGGTTAGTTTGAGTCAGGAGCCCCCATGCCTACCTTTAGCAAAGATAGTTCAATCTCCTTAGGTTGGTAGCAGTGGCCAACCTTCTCTTGGGATCCAGAAAAATAATCTCAAAAAGACTACTCAGGAGACGCCCCCTAAGTTGGGTCAAAAGAAAGATTAGGAGAAAGTTATGTTGACAAGTGAGAATTTGGAGGAATCAGGTTCAGTTAAAACCATTGATTCCCACTTTACTGCTTCTCAAAGATGATCGTGCTTTCATGGAATGTACAGGGGTTGAACAACATCCCTAGATAAAAGGTTTTTTGTGATTTGATTCATGTTCATTCTCCTAATATTCTCTTCATCTGGGAATCAAAGTTGTTGCTGGAAGGTATGTCCAACATAGCTGCTAGTTTAAGGGTTAGAAATCAGTGGTAGTGTATTGGGGCCTAAGGCAGTACAAGTGGAGTTGTTTGCTTATGGGACCTGTGCAAGGTTTCTCCTCTCTGGTGGATCTTTAGTAGATTCTCTATGTTGGTGGTTGCGACTAGTTATGAATCAGGTGAAGCTATTCTTTTCACCAATGTTTATGCCATGGTTGATGCTCAAGGAAAGTATTCTCTCTGGTCTCATATTTGGTATGTTAGGTTGTTATCCCCTTTTCTTCCTTGGATTATGGTAGGGGATTTTAATGTGATTGCTAGTTTGGATGAGAATAAGGGGGGTTTAGATAGATTGGATCTGTCTTCTACGATGTTTAGAGATAATATTTTTGGCCTTAATCTTGTGGATGTAAAGCCTTCCAATAGTTTATTTACATGGAGTAATAGAAGATGTGGGATAGATTGTATCTCTAAAAGGCTGGATAGGTTTGTGGTTTCTAGTTTCTAGATTGGCAACAATTGGGCTACGAGTTTGAAGATTCTGGTTTGGCAGTGATCAGATCATTGGCCTATTAAACTTTCACCCTCCTTGTTTGGATCAGCTAAGAATCCTTCCTTTAAGTTTCAACCGATGTGTCTTAGAGACCCTTCTCTTCAAGATTTTATGGTTCGTTGGTGGAATGAATGAAAACTGGCTTATGGTACTACTATGTACTCTTTTGTTAAAAGGTTGCAGTATGAGAAGTTTCAGCTTAAGAAGTGGAATAGACAATATTTTGGTAACATCTGTCAGGCTAGGGCAATTGCTCAACCCCAGGTGGATTCTCACTTTGGAGAGATTATGGGATGAAACAAAAGCTTTGAAGGTGTTAGAGGAATGAGAATTGCGTAAGGAATTTTTTTGGAAGAAAAAGGTGAGGATTGATTGGCTCTAGGAAGGAGATAGAAATACCTCTTTCTTCCATAATTCTATCAAAGTCAGGAGACATGGGAATGGGATTTATTCCTTGGTATTTTCCCAAGGGGTTATGTTGTCCTTTGGCTGGGAGATTTTTGCTAAGGCTTCTTGGTTCTTCTCGGCTCTATTTACGAAGGACTCACCCTCAACAATTATTGAGGAGAATAAGGTTTTGGATTGTATCCCTTCTTTGGTGACAAATGACACGAGTGAGGCTATCTTCAGTCCCATATCCGTGATTGAGTTGGAGAGGGCAGTGTTTTAGATGAAAAAAGGGAAGGCCCCTAGGTTGGATGGCTTTCTGGTTGAGTTCTTGTTGGTGTTTTTTTAAATCCCAACCTGATCTCACAAATAGCCTATGATTTAGCCATTTTCAATACTTATTTATTGTGGGGGGTTGGCCAACGAATAGGTGAAAGTTAAAATAACTTTCCCTCTACACTTCAGGCTCTACAAAAACTAGGAGGGTGATCCTTGACAATATTTAATAATATCATGTGCCAATTATCACAAATACTATAAATAGAAGATGTGTAATATGCAAATTTACTTGAGGATTATGAAAAACATGAAGATCTAGCTTAAATCAATCAAGCATTTTACATTCCTAAACCCATAGAACAATATGAAAATTCATTTCACAAAACACTTACAAGTAAATTTAAATATTTAAAAGTATTTGGGTTTGTTTGATTCTAGATTTGAAGGTCAACACACAGAGGCAAGATATTGGTGCCTTAACCTAGGGTGACAAAGTTAAACCAAATGCAATTGAAACTCAATAACATCATTTCATCTGAGCATCAAATAGCTCTATAATACTGCCTTACAATATTATACTCAAGATTCCTAACCAGTCATGCTTACAGAATCCTTGTGTACATTTACACAAATCTATATTCCCATTAAAGCATTTAACCTATTCTTTAAATATGAGCTTTAATCAAGAACACACATCCACAAAAAATATCATGGAGACAAATTGAATAATCTTTGATTTATTCATTCATAATTTGTGCAAACCAAACCTCAGGAGACAACTGGATTCATAATTATGCCATTTTGTATTCATTTAGATACTATTAAACAAATTTACAAAGAACATGCAATCCTGTCATGTCCCTTTTTTATTTAATTCATGTTGGAGGAAATATTTTTCAATTCAAAATATTTTCCTTGGACTAAGGTATGGAAATTAGAAAATGATTATATCTAAAATTGGTTATTTGGGCCCAAATCATTTATTAATTCTTATTTATGACAAAAGGGGTCAAATAATTAATTTAATATTATTATTTTGGATTATTTATCCAAGGAGGGGCGTGGCATTTCATGTGAGAAGGTTTGTAACCTCCAGGTTTAGGTGGCAGTCTATTATTAGCAGATTCCTTGGCAGTTTTTATGACACCTTGCATGTAGAGAGTTATTATTTAAATTTGATGGGGAATCTTGCAGCGGTCATTATGGTGGGCCTATTTTGGAGGGAAAATGATATAATAGTATTATTTTATTTATTTTTCCAAGAGGGGTTCATTTGGGCTTGCTCCTCTATATATTTGCAGGCAAAACCACATTTCATTCATGTCAATTTATCATATAGAAACTCTGCCAAAAATTGTCTGGACACTTGTGTTCATACAAAATCTTCTATGGATGAAAACCTATTGGAGATTGGAATTAGAGGACGAAACCCCTTTGGTTCAAAGAGCGATTTTACTCAGAAATTGCATTGGAGATTAAGGCTTTGCAGTTAGTTCAATAGTTTCAAATGTTGTGTGTGTTGCAGGTTGCAAAATTAAGTTTTGGAGAGAAGTTGTTGTGGTTTTGGTGTTGTGTGTTATAGATTGATTTGCTGTTGTGGAGAAGATTATTTCTGTTCATATGTTGTTTCAGATCAGTACCATAAATCATTGTATCCATCTTTCATTTGGGTGAAGATTGTGTGTAATCTGTGTTGTTTCACCAGTGTGTTTCCTAGAAGTTATTGTGGGTATTTTAGCAAGTGTTGTATCTAGATTTGGTTGTTGTTACAGAAGTGACTTGCTGCTGTTTTAGATCAGTTGTTGGCTGTTTATTTTCCCTACCATACATTTTTCCAATGTTGTGGAGCTATACTTGTAGTTTGGGCAAAATAGTGTTAATTGGCAGTGTGTTTGCAGGTTTGGAGTGTGTAGTTTGAGTAGTTTTCAATGTGGTGTTTCCAGATTTATTTCAGCTTGTTGATGTTGTTATTGTGATTGTAAATCAGTCCCATTTCACTGTACTTTCATCAGAGAATTAGTTAATATAATCTTGGGCTCATTCATTATCATTTATGTGCTTCCGGGTGAAATCAAGTGTAGTGAAATTGTTAGTTTTGTATACAGATTTGTGTTTGTCATTAAATATGGAAAATTTCTGATATGTAATAGCATGAGGCCGTGCAATTACTGATATTTGAAGATAATTATTAGTATTTAATGTTTAAAGAAGTTTCCCTTTGCATTTGTGTTAAAATTACCAATCTCAGGATCAATCAGTGTAGGGGTAAATTGGGGGTTTTAAAAGTTAATTAAAATATTATTTTCAGATTTGATTGTTGGCTGCAAATATTTTGTTTGGGACATTACAAATCTAGACTCAAAATCCTATAACAACACTTAAATCTTATTTCTCTGTGCTTTTTCTACAAATATTTTCCAAGAGATCAACCAACCCCTTGTAAATGGCCTTGAAATCCCTTTTATAATGCAAGGGAGCAACAAGCTTTGGCCATTTACATGTGTCACATTTTCATTTGACAATCCTTAAACAAAAGATACCAAAATAACCATCCTTAACCAATAAGGCATGCCCTCTGCAGCAAATCATCACCTTCATCAGACAGGAACAACTGATTTTGTCTCATATGTTTTCCCACTCTCAGCGTGGAGGTAAGCCATGATGTTGATGGGTGGCAGTTTGCTAGATTCTCTTTCATCTCAGCTACCCTTCACATCCTGATGCTTGTTCATAAAACAAGCATCCTCTTCTCTACCTCTCTGACCACGCACACCAAAATGAGAATACCTACAAGGAACAACAAAACAAGGAACTACCAAAGACAAGAGTCCCCCTCATTATTCCATGCTGCATGCATTGGGATGTGATCCCTTAACTTATGAGAAGAGGTTTCCAACAACCTTAGCTACCTAGAAGTCTGAGAGAGCCACATTTAGCTGACTTTGGTAGTGCCAGAATTCCAGCTAGAAAGGAAGCAACAATAGTTGTATGCTTAAGCTTGACGAAGAACTAACTGTTCTTGTCAACTTAATTTCACCCTTCCACTTCCAATTGTTTCATCCCAGGGGACAACACTCCTACAACTAGAGTTATTTCTCTATTAGAACCCATTGTGCTGAGGGAGGGGAAGAGGGAATAATAATGCCTCTCCTCACCCAATCCCAATCTGGAAACTCACTGTAACATGAAACTATGGGAGTCAACAAACAGGGAACCCAATCCCAATCCAGGATGAAAACAAGGGGAAACTAGGGTATGACAGGAGTTCAATGCTTGCCACTTTGCTTCCTGAATCTTTCCACTTTCTCCCATTCTATAGAAGAACAATCTCCAATTCCTTAATCTTGTAAGAACATAACATTAACCATGAAGATAGAGAAGAAATTCCTATAGAACAAGGGGGCAAATAGAACATACTAAAAGATGAAGATCCATATTGTCTACATAGAAGGAATGGTATACGAAGTAACAACAAAGGCACCTATTTATATCAAGACTATAGAAGTTCCCACACTTTGGGTAATCACACTCTGTCAATCTGCCTTATCAATTCACTTCAACTAGTACCATGATATGTTGTCATAAATGGTAATCCTTCAATAACGTGCCAATGCTACCAAAAGAGGAAAAGGAGGTGACACTCTACATCATGTTGATTTCCAACAACTCAGAAATGTCAATTTCCATAATGAGAAAAATAAATTTCACTCCTCGGTCACATCAATTTATCCATTTTAAATAACACATCCAGTTCAAATCCTACTACAATGTGAGCGAAAGATCCCTTCAAGCCTGGACACAAATCAACAAGAGCTGATTCTGCATCCTATCAATCTTCTCACAAGCTTATCCCCTTGTACAATGGTGGTGAATAAAACTTAGCACATGTTCGAAAAATCCCATTACTACACTGGCTCATTGATCCTTACACACCACCACTCTATTTCTTCATTTTGAAAATGGGTCGTTGATGAGATTAGTCTGAAACAAGGTCAACATTTGTCACACATCACACCTTTGTTTAAGGCCTTCCAATGCCAAATATGATGCGAAGAGTCCATATGATGAGCCAAGATGTTACCACATACCCTTCTCACCATTTAAATCCCAATTGCCAGCTTTACTTTTGTGGTCATCCCACATCGCACATTGACCTAGCTACGGCAAATAGAAATTACGATGTGAAGAACTACTACCATGAGCAGTTACTTTTGACACCTGTACTGGAAGTTCCCATCGCACATCACATTTCAACATGGAGCATTGAATACACAAATGCGATATAAAGGACTGATGCGATGAAGGAACCAAAGCGGACAATTAAGCACAGTGCCAAAAGTTTTTTTAAAAGGGGCACTCACTAGGTAATATGGCAAAGGGGGACTTCATTAAAAAATATTCATGACTTGACATAAGATAAAAAATTGTATATTTCACAAGTTGAATATTCAAAAGAATTTCCATGATAAGGGACCAAACAGTGCTTCTAGGTACAAAGGGCCAATCAAAATACGAAGAGATGGACATAAGTCATAGCTAGACTGTTCGAGAAATAGGATCAACCAGTCAACAAAAGAATAGAATAGCTTATCTTAGCAACCAAAAGATAGGTTTATTATAGTTTCACAAGATAAGATAAACCGTAAACAATGTTCAAGTAAACCCTCACTCACACAGATCAAGTAGAGACTTAGAGATGGAAAATTTGGCCAAAGATCACAAGATTTTACATAAGTCCTATCAGTTCTTTCAGGAATTTTGAGAGATTATCAAATTTGATCTTCTTGAGGTGGTTAGAGAGTCATAGAGGGGCAAACAGATGCTGAAAGATTTGAATGCTACATTCCTAGTTCTTATTCCTAAGACTATAGGAGATAACTCAGTGAATCTCTTTAAGCCAATAGCTCTGTGTAACATGGCTTATGAGATTATCATGAAGATAATTGTAGAATGGATTAAACCTTGGCTCAATAGGCTGATCTCGAAGGACCAGGGTGGATTTATGGCTGGAAGGCAAATTTTTTATGGGGTTGTTGTGACGACAGAGGCTATTCATTCAATGGCAGTTTCTAATGAGAAACTAATGTTCATTAAGCTAGATATGGTCAAAGCTTATGATAGAGTCAAATGGACTTTTCTCCATAAAGTCTTGTTGGCATTTGATTTTGGTAATGATTGGGTTATGAGTTATGTTACATCGACTTCTTTCTCTGGTCTTATCAACAGTGAGCCTACTCTGATGTTTGGTACTACTAGAGGCCTTAGCTAGGGGGACCCTCTATCACCATACTTATTTATCCTTTTCACTAAAGGATTGGGAAGACTCATAAAATCTCATGTGGGTTAGGAATTGATTCATGGTTGGACTCAGGGCAACAGTTTTCCTCGTCACTCTCATTTACAATTTGTTGATGACACGACTTTGATAGGTTTATCTAAGGTCAATGAGACGGTTAAATTTAGAAAGGGTCTGGATACTTATATGGTTGCTTTAAGTCAAAGGATTAATGAAGACAAGTCCTTAATCTTCTTCTTTAATACTCCTCATATTATTTAGAATAGGATTGTAGGGATTCTCAAATTCTAGATTAGGGCCCTCTCTCTTGTTTATCTTGGTATCTTCATCAATGTTGGCTCCTTGTCTAGGGGATTTTGGGAGGATATTCTAGACAAGTTTCAGAAGCAGGTTACTCATTGGACTTGTAGATGGTTGTCCACAACTGGGAAAGTGAATTTATTAAAGTCTGTGATTCAATCTCTCCCCATTTATCAGAGCTTTGTCCAGGGGACTCCCTCTAGGTTCATTAATGAATTTGAAGCTCTTTCCAGACAATTCTTATGGACCAGTAATTTGGAGTCTTCTAAGTGGAGTCTTGTCAAGTGGGATTTTGTTTTGTAGGCCGAAACAAAAGGAGGGTCTTGGTCTCTGGCAGGATAATCTTACTGGTCAGGCCTTGGTAGCTAAGTTGTATTGGAGGTGGTGTACTTGTCAGGATCAGGATTAGGCTAGGATTCTTAACTATAAATATTTGGGGGGTAGAAAATGCTGATGTTCCAAGGATCTACCTCTCTGGTAAGGGACCTATGATATGGACCACTCTTAAAAGGGAAGCCAATTTAATTTAGTAGGGGTTGTTTTTGGATTTGTAAGAGGGGGTCTAAGGCCCTGTTTTGGTATAATTCCTAGGATGGGCACTCGCCTATCTAGTCTATGTACTCATTGAAGATAGGGAAAACAAATGAAGTTAAAAACACAAACTAAGTGCATGAAAACACAAGCTTATACCTTCAATTGATCTCCTTCTCCTTGATAAGGTAGAGGAGCTTGCTCCCACAAGCTCCTAGCTTTACCCAAATATATGATTTGAATGTGGATTGCTCCTTGCTTTCTCAACATAATATGAGGATAGTGATGGATTGATTTGAGAGGGATTTGATAAGATGAGGATTGGATTTGGATATGGATGAGTGAGATAGAAGGCTAGAGGGATTTTGGCATTATGATGATAGGATGAAGAAGTTATTGAAAATGGCTTAGAGGAGGGTCTTATTTATAGATTTTTGGTAAAAGGATGGAGGGTGAGGATGGAAAGTTAAGATCAATGGCTAGGAATGCTTGAGGATTAGGGTTAGGATTGGAGTTGTAGTCTTGTGACAAGTGTCACAAGAAGGTTAGATGAGAGAGATCAAGGGTTAAGATTATGTCAATGAGATTGGATGGCTCTCATTATTTGTGAATTTTAAATTCACATGGGGAAGGGTGATGAGAATTAAAATGAATTAAAAATTCATTTTGGGGGAAGAGTTGGATATGACAAGTTAGATGTGAATTTTTAATTCACACATGGGGAAGAGTTCCCTTCATGGGGAAGAGTTCCATTCATGGGGAAGAGTTTCCATTAATGGAGACTAAGACAACTGAGAAGGTCAAGGACACATGTACACTTACATGTGTAAGAGGAAGATGTGACCCTTTGAATAAAAAAATGATTTTTATTCAAAGTGTGTGGGAGAAGGGGTTAAGCAAGGTTTAATTAAGTGTTTAGCTTAATTAATTTAGGTCTAGGGGATAGGTAGGCTAGGGTAGATAATTAAATAATTGTTATTTAATCAACTAGGCTAGGTTTAGGTTGATTAGTAGGGTAGATTAATTAGATAAGCATGATTTATCTAATTAATAACAATTAGTAGATGGAGAAATTAACTAAATAAATATTGAGAATATTTATTTAATTAATGAGGGGTAGTGTTGTAAGTTATAGTGATAAATCAAATGAATTAATTGATCAAAAAGGATGGATAAATGGCTAAGGGTAGATGATTAGAGATAAATTAATTAAATAAAAAGAATTTATTTAATTAATAGGAGGCATAATTGGTGGTGTAGAGATACGAGAAATTTGTTTGTGGAGCAAGTCAATTTTAGGTGTCTACACTCGTACTTACATCCCTTGTGCAACATCTTTCTTAATGTGGGGTGGTGTCGTGTGGCGAATTTCAAATCGGTTCAATGTTTGGGTCAAGTGGAGGTTTGTAGATGGAAAACTTTGTCTGAGTGGTTGTCAGGGGGATTACTAGTGGACATTTGTAGATGGAAAACTTTGTCTAAGTAGCTAAGATTCTTGATGGCAGAGTTTACAATTCTTTGGGGAGAGAGATTCCCTTGCCTGGAGTCCTAATCTGAAAGGTGTGTATTTAGTTGCCTATGGATATTGTGAGTTGGATAGATATAAGTTTGGGGAGATGGACTCTCCTTGGTGGAAGTTTGTGTGGAATAAGTTTGGATGGCCTAAATGTAATTACTTCCTTTGGTTGGTTTCTCAAAATGGTTGCCTCACTTGGGATAACCTATAGAAGAGGGGTTTTTATGGTCCTTCTATCTGCTTCCTCTACAATGGTGGTGAGGAGTGTTAGGCTCATTTATTTTTTCAATGTCCCATGGCCCACAAGATTTGACATCTTTGGTGGGGTTCTTGGAAGCAAGCATGTGTCCACACTTTTTCTTTGGTTGATTTTTGGAGAAGTTTGGACAGGCCCCTGACTAAGGCTTATTTTTTGTAGGTGGCTTGGAATATTGGTCCTTTTATTTTGTGGCAGCTTTGGCTAGAAAGGAATCAAAGGATTTTTTAGGGGAGGAAGTTGGAAGTTCAACAGGTGTGGCAAAGGATTCTTAGTATGCTTCAAGAGACTCTAGCAACTAAGCGTGATCTTTCTACTAAGTTAGACATTAGGGAGTTACAGGTGGTACAAAATTTGAGTTTAGTTGTTGGAGGTTCATGCTCTTCCTAGTCTAGGAAAAGGGGCCATTCTAAGAGTAAGATTTAGGAAGACTGAAGGTGGTCCCCTCCACCTCCAGGTATTTTGAAGGTTAATACAGATGGCTCTTCTAGGGAAACCCTGGTCATGCTAGGATTGGGGGATTAGGAAGGAATAGCTTTGGTGTTGTCCTTTGTTTCTTCTCTATCTATAAGGAGAAACAAACTAATAATTTTATGGAGGCTCTAGCTATTCTCTATGATTAGGAAAGAGGGTGTGCTTTGAGATGGCACAAGGTTATATGTGAATCTGATTCCTAGATTATGATTAACCTATTAAATGAGTGGGTGGTGGTTGGGGTGCAATAGAAATTGGCATCAATGGTTTGACATATTCTCTAGTTGAGTCACTTGAAGAACTTTGTTTCTTTTGTCCATGTCCCTCAGAAATAAAATCAAGTGGTTGATTTCTCTGCTAAGTGGGCTTCGGAGCAGGTGGAGGATTGGAATGTTAGTGGTTGGGACCAGTTGCCCCAAGATGGTGCTCAAAATTTGAAAAGGTTGATTTTAGAGGATATGGATGGTTAGCTGAGCTCCCTTCTTAGGGCTTTAGGGTTGGGGATGTTTTCCAGGTTCTAGTTTGGTTGGTTGTGGTGATAGTGTTTTTTTCTGTCTTTCTGTTGTTTCTAGGGGCGGTTGCCCTCCTGGTTTTGTACTTGTGGTTTATTTATTAATAAATTTTTACCCCTCTTTTAAAAAAAAGGATAAATAAATGGAAATATGTGTTATTAGATTAAGCTTAACCAAGTTAGTTATCTTGCCTATTTTTCACTTTCATTAAAATAATTTAGAATATGCAGTGATATCAAAATAGATGCAAGTAACTTGTACAACACATGGTAATTTAGTAAGAAATGTAAAGTAAATAATTAACACAATAAATTAGATAACATAATCACATTATTCAATTAGATTAACATAAAAATCATATATATTGATTTTCTATTATTTTCAATAATAATAGATTAAGTACTTATCTCAGTTCAATAAAAATGTATGCTAGATCAAAGTATCAAGTGATCTTGAAAAGAAAACAATTGCCAAACAATAACATTAGATGGCCACAAAATGTAAACACTTGTTCAATAACATAATAAATTCATAGTTTAAGGAAAAATATCTACAAGACTTGAACAATGAAATTTCTAGTAGGAGCCAAATCTTGGTCATCTAATAAGTCTTGGCCATCCACAATAGGATCCCATCTTCTAAGTGCATTATTGTCTTCAGTATGTTTTGTTGGGAATTAAGGTGTCTCAACTATTGCAAATTCCTAGCATTATTTATTTAATTGTATATTTATTTATTTCCTAATATTGTATTTACTTGCACATTCAGTTTGGTCACTTAGTTGAGGTGGCACGGTGACATGTTATCTTACTTGAAATGTGACTAGGATGGTCAAGTCAAACCTACATGAATTTGGGCGTCCCATTTGAGGTGGCACTAATATGCCATGTGTCAGCACCTTATGGTATGTGGAAGAGGATATTCCATATGATAGAATCTATGACGCATAAGAGCCAAGTTTGGAGATTCCTATGATGAGTGGCGAGAAGTGTCGTTGAGAATCTTTACATGAGGGAAAGACATCTTTGGGCACCCAAGTTGGGATATGACATGTTGTAAGAGGAATATGCTATATTTAACATTATATGATAGATTCTCTTATAACATTTAAGATTGTCATGTTGCAGATTTTTATGATAGTTATAAGATGTGTAAGAGCATCTGTCATAGTCTATTTTTAGCCTTGGAGTGCTCCATGTTGGGAAAGTCAAATCTGCATGTATGACAAATGTAAGAGATGTATTTGCATCTTGGACAAGTGTCCTTTGATGAGGGATAATGGCCATGTGGCCAAGGTGGATGCCTATCTCAAGAAGCTTCCAGAATATGCCTTGTATCTCTATAAAATGCATTGTTTTGGAGGTGTAGCTGCATAGTATTTTGTATAGGTATTGTTATGTTGCCATAATCACTCTAGAAATGACATTTGAAGACTCTTGGAAGAACTTGTATTACAAGTGTATTGTAAACTATTATTGTTTTAGATAATACATTGTGCAGGTTTTAGAGTGTGGGGTTTTTTACCTAAAAAGGTTTTCCCCATGATACATATTGTGTCAATCTCTTATATGTTGTGTTGTTGCTGTAATTTCTTATATTGTGTTTAACATTGCTGCAATTGTAAGGATTAAAATGAATTTGCATACCTCTCCCCTCATTATATTAGTGTAGGAAGCGATTTCCACACACCTAGCTTCATTTCATGTTTCTCCTACTTAAGTGACCAATTGTTAGGAACGTCTCATTGTGGAAAAATTACCAAAACAAAATGATAGAACTTGTCATACCTAGATGGTAGAACCCACCCACACTATTCAAAAGATAGGGAGGAAGGGTGATGAAAAGTCTAGTGGGGAGGAGACCAACTAACATGAAATTAAGAATGCCACCATTAGCTATCATTTCACCCCCACCTTTGACCCCGACATGGGGAATGACCATGAGGTGACCAAGATGAGACCACAACAATACTACATGGAGCATTGCCCCAATTATCCAAAAGGTTTGAATATGGGTCTCCTCCATAGCTACTTTATTTGCTTGCACTTGGATATACAAAAGCATATTAGAGACAACCAAATATCTTGAGTAAGTGGTAAAATGCTTATCAACTGAATTGTTAGCAAATATTTAGCTACATTCCTATCTTTCCAAATAGAAAAAATAATCTTTGATAAAAAAAAGTATGCAAAATCTAGATGAATTCAACTTGAAACTTGGGTCCATCTCAAGGTACACTTAATGAAATTCCATTTGAAAATTCTACATAAATCCTAGTAAATACTCTATAGAGAAGCATAATATCCTAGATGATTTTTTGAATAGTGAAAATCAAAGTTTAGAGTGGATGATTTCTTTTAATGTACCAGTACTTTTGGGATTCCAAGAAGAAGCTTTTCTTTTAGCATATTACTTGTATGGCGATTTAGTTTATGATGATTATATTAATGTATAATTTTTAATCAAAGATGAACTAAAACTTGGGGGAGTATAGAAAATACAAAATAACACCTAATAATTTATCATGTTCAGGTCTAAAATTGATACAAAGAATGGTACTGTAGACATCGAAAAATGACTAATGCATTTTATCTATCTCATCACACTCCATCTTCATCATCCATTCATTATTATATTTATTCTATTTGTATTAGTTAAATAATTTTTAATTATTTAATTAATATACTAACACTTCCTCTATGTGTTAATTAAATAAATTCATACATTGTATATAATTAATGACACTAATTCTTATTCCTCTTCCCACAAATAAATAAAATTTATATTTCATTTATTTTCCTCATTTTTCATCCTCACATGAATTAAATAAATTATTTTAAATTTAATTCCCATGCTTCTCTCCACTAATTTGTCTCAATCAATTTAGCTAACTAATCAATCGAATAACACAACTAGTCAATCAAATGATGCAACTAATCAATCAAATGATGCAAATGAGTTAACTAATCAATCAATTTTTGTTCTCCCTCATCAATTCTCTTCGATTAATTTCAACCATTGATCTTGTAATCCATCCTCCATGATAGATTCTTGTTTTCAAGAATCTATAAATTCATCCTAATTCAAGCCATTAAAACACATCCATTTTGCACACTTACTCTATAAATTTATCTATATGAAACCATATTCTTTGCATGTAAATCACATCCTTTTATCTATGGTTATTTTGATTTGTTAAATTAATCCACATACACTCATATTTTAAATTCATCCATGAGCATAGATAGCAGGACATGGGTGCATTATACTCCGCTTGAATAAGGAGAAGAAACTAATTGAGGTGAAGCTATAATTTCATTTGATTTATCTTTGTGTTATTCCTCTTTCATGATGTAAATCAAGGTCCAGGGGCTTTGACAAGCTACTGAACCAGACAACAAAACAAAACAACACATGTCAGGTCCCCATTTTCAGAGTGATCACTTGATGGAGTGGTTAGCCTATTTTCATTCCCATAGGCTAAGTTGGAGGGCTCATGGAATGACCTAATTGGCATTTAACCAATTTTGTAGGGAAAATTGAGCATGGAGGATGACTTGGCAAATTTTTGTGGTAATTATGATAAAGTCAACACTAGTCAAATAATTTTCCCTAAGGTGGAGTGGCCCACTTGGAGAGTGGAAAGAAGGCATAAAAAGAAAAGAAAATAAAATAAATATACCTCTTGTGTTTTGGTGCCAAAGGGATAAAATAATAAAAAGGGACAAATCCTTAGTTTGTAATTTTGGGCACTCATCTTATCTAGAGGAGGTTGACCCTAGAGAGTGAGCTAAAAGTGAAATAAAATAAGAAAAACCAAACTAGGTCGGCCATATTGAGGAAGATGGAAAAAATTTGTATAAATATAAGGAGTTTGTGGTCATATCATTCAATCATATTTTCTCTTTAGGTTTATCTCTCTTGGCTACAACGAAAGTTGGGCTTGAATCCAAGGATGAAAACCCTTGTGATTCTAGGTGGATTGGATGAAACCTAATTCATCTTGTGGAGGTTTCATGATGGAAGCCTATTTGTACTTCATTGGAGATTCATGAAGGAGAAGAGCAGAATTTCATATTCAGATTTCAAGATCAGATTGGAGCAACATTCCATTAGAGGCATTTTGATGTTCATCTTGCATTAGGCATTTCCCTGATTCGAGAGCCAACTTTGGGAGGAGCAATTTTGCATTTCTGGAGATGAATTCTTCATTGTCTAGGGTTTCTTTAACCCTAATTTCTAGCAGCATTTGGAGTAGATCTGATTTCCATACTTGAGCAACATTCTTGGTGGTTTGTGTCATCATTGCATTAGGGTTTCATGCCCTATGATTGGCACCACTTACCTAGGAGGGAAATTTCACTATTTGATCTTCATTTGGCCATGTTTTGGTATGTATCTGTTGGCCACATGTGTTTTCATTGATGCCAACATAATAGATGGAAATGTACAGACAAACTTAGTGTCAGGATGGTTAAGATAGATCAGTCTAGGAGAAAGGAAAAATAGTCTAAGTATGGATCAGTTTTGGGCTTGAACATGATGCGGAGGTAAACAACCCTATCCATGCATGATTCTGGCATATATAATTACATATATCATTAGTTGGGAGTACCACACTCAAGGGTAAGGAGTAGAAAAGTGTCTAAGGCATTCTCAGTGTAAAACCTAAGGTAGAGTCAACTTGAATTGGTTTGCACTTCTCCACAAAGAAAGATTTGGCCATGCAGTTCTAATGATAGATTTTGACATGAATTGACATGATATATCCAAGGTTTCAGTGTCTCACTTACTCAGCATGAAAAGTTACAAGGGTTAGTACTTCAACCATCACTAAGATAGAGTAGAGCAGTAATTGGGAGACAATGGAATGCTCTGCATTCCTTCAGAAGAGATCTATTTTTCATGCGGCTCTAACAAATTCCTAAGATCAGTATGTTATATGCTATGATGAAGTTTCAAGTGTTCTAGTGGTCCGTAGAGACATTACTCAAGTGACAATGGCATCACAATATATTCTAGAGCCTGATTACACATGGTTGTGACTTGCAGAAGTTGAAATATGCATAGAGTTGTTACCAAAGCTTATGAAGAGGTATTATATGGTCCAAGATACTTCACATATGATCTACATTTAGACATATTTCATTATTCTATACCGTATCAAGTGTTTATGTTTGTAAGTAAATCTTAAGTATAACTGTCTTCTAGAACTCTAAGTATCTAAGCCATTCTTGAATTCCTTTAGAAACTTCAGACAGTGGTGTGTGGATCTAATGAGTAGTGCCCATTGATAACTTTGATCATTTCCAGAAGGTTCCAGACCTTGCACTTCACCACAATATCATATTTTGGGTTGTGAAGCATTACATAAGGTCTAGAAGACTCTGTTATATATAGACTGATGCATTTCTTATCTTGTGGTTGCATAGGTTGGTATGATACTTCTCTAATAAGGTGTATGATTGTTATTGTGATCTTGCATGATTCAATCCATCATCTACATTGAGTTTTTGGCTTCTCCTTAGTAGTTGAAAGATGAACAGTTGACAGTGTTAAGTAGTATGAGTCAATTGGTTAAGTATCTAGTGCATGCAGAGGCTTTTGTCTAGTTCTGCCAAGTCTAAAAGGTGTGGAAAGGTGTGTCCTGATGTTTTTAATAATGCCCTGAGATCCACAACTAGCTTTGTCATCATTTTGCATGTGTTAAGGTTGATCAGTGACTAACTACATGTTACATTCAATATTGTTTTGGATGATGACCTAATCAATGTTTCAAGATCTTGCGGAGGATTTATATAGAAGACATAATTCATTTGAAAGGTAATTAAGGTGAATGAGAATATAGTAGATTAGAAGAAGATATGAAATGTACAGAATTAGTTTAAAGGAAGATATTAAGGAAGAATAGCAAACTGCACCATCAACATACAACATATGTGTTCTCCATAGAAGTCCTTATATATTTATTATCATTGTAATAGCAGTGAGTTGAGCATTCAGGAAGTAGTAGCTTCCTTGGGTTCTAATCCTAAATCAAAGTTGTAAATCAGGGAGTAGTAGCTTTCTTGGGTTGAAGCCCTAAAACAATGTTGTAATATCTTTTGTAGTGGGCATATTATATTGTGAGCTAATCCTCACCATGATTTTTCCCTATTTTAGGGTTTTCCACATAAAAATACTAGTGTTATGTTTTAACTTTATATTTGCATGTTTTGCTTCATGTTTTCAAAGATGTTTAGTTTTATCAGTGAATGTTTGGCTAAAGTTTTTAAGTGTTCTAATTCACCCCCCTCTCAGCACCCCATTGTGTTCAACAATTGGTATCAAAGCCAAGTAGCTCTAAGAAACTTGACCGCTGAAGTAGATCCTCCATTTGAACACATGGATTTTGAAGTGATGAACAATGATATATTTGCACGAGAACCTGATCTAGAAGCAATGGATCCTGAAGGTTGGGACTTTGAGTCTAATAAGTGTGAAATAGATCTTGAAGAAGAACTCAAGACAACCCTTAATGATCTTGAGGAAGCAAAATATCTAAACTTAGAATATGAAGACATGTCTGAAAAAGCAAAGGATACAATTGACAAGTTGAAGACAAAAGCCAAAGAATCAAAAGAAGAAATTGGGAAACTAAAAACTATGATAGAAGGAGATAAAGGAAGTGACAAGCTCAAGGAGGATGAAGACATGATCTCAAAGTTAAAGGTCATGGTTGAAGAAGAAAAAAGGATTGAAGATTTCTTAAATATCAAGTTTAATGAGGAATTAGCTAAATGTTCAAAACTTGAAGAAGAAGTTGTCACTCTAAGGAAAGAACTAGAAAAGGAAAAATAACAAATTGACAAGGGACTACAACTAAAAGGAGGAACTGATATTCTTGATGAAATAATAAGTTCTCAAAAGCTAATAAAAGAAAAAAAATGGTCTTGGTTTTGATAAGGGAAAGAGTCCTATGATCAATACTTCTGCAAACTTATATGATAACTTTCATACAGGAGGAAAGTCTGAATCTAGGAGAGAAGAAACCTACATTAAAGGTCCTAGGAGAAAAAAATATAGAGATTCAAAAGAAGATGAATTCACTCCTGTCCAAAGACAAAGGAAGAATGTGAAGAAAAAATTCAAGTATCGTCAACCTATAAGGCAATCAACTCACATCAGGTATTCTCAAAGCTTCAATGGAAATTGTTTTATTTTCAATAAGTTTAGTCACAAAGTTGTGGATTGTAGAAAAAAGATGAATCAAACGGCTATAAGATGGTATAATTGCAATAAAGTTGATCATAAAGCTACTGAATGCAGAAGTGGGATAAACTAGAGCTCTATTAGATGTTATGCATGCAACACGTTGGGACACAGGGAAAATCAGTACAAAAGTAAAATGTCAAGGTATATTAGAAATAATACTCAATCCTTTTATGGATACTGTTATACTTGTAATAAGTTTGGCCACAAAGTAGCCAACTATAGATCAAGGGCAAGGAGTGGAAATACTTAGCAAACAAAGTGCACCTGTCATGAGTGCAATCAAATAAGAAATTCTGAAAAGAATGTCAAACCCATGGATGTTTCTCAACAAATAGTGGAAATGAACAAAGTATGGAAGAAGGAGGAAGTTATTGATATTTTTGGACCTCTACCTAATGTAGGTGGGTCCTCCAGTAATTAAAAGGCAAAACATTAGTTAGGGGGAGTTTCAACAGTAAAATTTTCAAACCCCTGAACATGCAAGACGCTGAATTTTTAGCATATAGAATAGTGCTGGCATGAGAATGATAAGATTAAGAAATTAAAGGATTATGATGAAAATTCTAGAGAAAAATCTCTAAATGCAATAGAATGTGGAAGAATTTAGGGTTTATAGTGACAAGAACTTCTACTAGGAGGTTTCGTGGGCTCGGGGAGAGTTATCTCTGAAAACTCACCATCTTCTCTTCATGATGATGTAAGAACTCAAGATGTCTAGATGATCTTAACAAAAGTTTCAGAGTATTTGAATGATCTACAGAGGATTGCTAAAGGTTTATAAGGTTCTACATATGAAAGAAATAAAATTAGGTTAAAACAAAAACTACAATTAATGCAGAGGAAGATTGTTGGTGGAATGTTTATATAGGCAATTCGTGATCATTTTGATCACATTTGAGAAAAGACAAAAGTTTTGAAGAGAAAAAGGACAATTGAAGGCACTCAACAAGTTAATCAAGCAAGATTTATAACCACATATCCAGGTATTTTTCATCTTTCTAGTTAAACCCTAGCTTTGAAGATATTGCAATGGCAACACTAGTGGTAATAGATATAGTTGAAAGGCCAAGGCCCAAATTCAAAAAGCATACCTTCAAATCCACTATAACTAATGAAGCCAGGGCATTCTCATGAGTTCCTGCTAATTTATTACATATGGAGGATGTCTGGGTCTATTTCCTCTCTCCAATTGATGAGTTTAACCATCTTAAACTTGAACAATTTAGAAATGAGCATTTGTTGGGAGATGATTTTTAGTTAAAACCAGAATTTGTAAACATTGCTACCAAAAACCTAGACATCTGGAAGGGTTTTCCAAACTTTTCATATGAAAATGCTTGGGTAAGAATTTCCCTAAGCTGGATTCATGAAGACATCTTCTACATAGACCAGCCTCAAATTATCACTAAGGATGAATAAAGGCACTGATAGGCTTTTGCTCCTCCTAACCTATGCATGTTTTAAAGTCTAAAGAATGAAGAGATAATGAGGCTCACCGGTTCTAAATTTGACAAAAGAACTCTGACAATAGATGATATTGATGATATGGGGGTACGATATGCAACCATGGGTATTGCATACAAAATCTACTTTACAAATAGGGATATGATGCAGAGCACACAATGGAAGCAATTCAAAACAGGGTGAAATACCCACTAACCCACATTACAGCTTTAAAAAATCCTTTCTCAAAGTCCACATAGCATTGAACCACATACAATCTTTTATGATCAGCAAGACCATATGCCATTGGCTAACCAAATAAATTTCACACCGAAGTCCTTCCTCATTCCAATGTGTCTCTGACACCACTATCACTAGTGAACTAATGTACCTGTCACGCTCACTATTATGCTAAACACTTGTAAATGCATAACATGACTTACAATCACCAGTCCTCTTCACCACTGCTACTGGTCAACTTCTTGCATTTAACACAATGTATATGTGCAATGTATATTCTTAATATACATTCAGAAGATACATTTGAAACATGTATTCAGAATATGCATTTGGTGGGACCGACCATTGACTTTCTTTGTATGCCGATACACTATCGGTTAGACTTCCAACATCAGAATCTTTCAACCTTCTCTCTCTGACACCTCCTATCCCCCTCGATGCAAAACTTAACCATTCACAATATACTTTTGTGACATACACACTCAATGTGCTTTTGCGATATACACATAGAGTGTATACCCGGTGAAACAGCACAAATCTTTGCCTAACTTTCGTGCAAGTCATACAATGTATCTTCAGCCCAATTGTTGATTCTCCCCTACAGCTTCGTGACTCTTGTAACTTCATAGATCTTTGACTTCACCAACCTAGCACATGTGGATGCTAGGATCTCTCATAGCATAATGTACGCAATCCTGCAAACATGAACGAACAAAATGAAAAACACAAAAATGAACTATATAGCCATTCCACTAATTTCAAAGAAATCTAACTGGTGGAATGGATTAAGAATCCATCTCAGCCACAAAACTGTAAATTGATTGTACAGAGAAAACCTAACAAAATCAAATGACAAAAAGATGCACAAAACAAAACTTTGTTTATTATGCCTTTCAGAAATGTGCATACATAGATGCTCTGTTTCTCAATTACAAATCACACTCCTCTTCGATCTAATCTGAACTACAACTGACAACTACAACTACTACTCCCTCTTACATTCGATCTATCTTAGGGTATTTATCTACTCGCCTAGAGTAGTACCATCCTGATAGTACCAACATTACTCCGAGCGACTGGGAGACAACCGTCTAACAACCTCCTAACTGCCTAACAAACTTTGTGATTACAGATCGACAAGTGTCCTTGGGACTTACAACATAAACCTAGATACAACTAAAATGACATGCATTGGTCAAACAGACCTTATTACATGAATGGTCTTATAGCACCTTATTAGAAACAACAAAAATAAATATTAGACACATCATGAAATTAAATGCCTCATGGGGGCCACTGTGGATTAGGTGCTCCTGCACCATACACCCCACCGACAAAAGAACTCATGCCCCATGAGTTAATTCTTGGTCTTGCTCCACCTTTATCCTCTGCTATCTCATGTCTTCCCCATGATCTCTGGACTGCAACCTGCTTCCATGGAATAAAAGACTCATGCCTAGCTTTGTAGGCTCTACTCACACCTTGCCATAAGTGACTGCTTGCCACCAGACCTACCCTTTGCTTGCCACTCTTTCTTACTAGCATCTCTATCTGACACCTACATGCAAAACCTTGTTTGATGCTTCTTGTACTGCTACTATGGTAGGATATATTTGCCTTTCAACTCTTGTTGGTTCTAGAGGACAAACAATTGTCCCTACTATGAGAACATCTTTGTCTTTCCAATCAACTTGTGGCTTCTTGCAGACTTGCTCTTTGACCTTCTTCTGATCCATTTCAGACATCACCATCTAAGGTCCATCAGTCAAAACTGAAATCACCTTCAAACTGTGATCCTTAGCAACCCTGCTCCCTGAGGTATCCTCAACTTGCTTTGTCACTACTTCATTGTGTATGCGCCTAAAAATGACTCGATTCACATTCTTCTAAGTTAATTAAATATCAAAATATTTAATTATCTCTTCTAAGGTCAAAATTAAATAAAACCCCTTTATTTAATTTAATTCCTCCAAACAATTAAATAATTCTTAATTATTTAATTAAATCAAATTCGTTCTTCCAAATTTGAATAAATTAACTCAAATTTATTTAAATCCTTTCAATCTCCAAAAACAAAATATAATCAAATATTTTATTTATTCTTCCAAAATCATGCATAACAATTAAATAAATTAATTAATTTAATTTGCTTTCTTATCTTCTAAATTAAATAATTCCAATTATTTAATTATTTCTTCCAATAATAACTCTCAAAATTTAAATAAATCAAATATTTATTTAAGTTGCTTTTTCTTCTAAATTGAGTTATCTCTAAATATAATTCAATCTTTTTGCACATGCAATTAAATATTCCTAATATTTAATAAAGAAAAATATCTTCTTATTCTCATGCAAATCCCTTCTTCTTGTTTTAAATCACTTAACTAATTATTATATTCTTTTAATTGCTTTAACTCATTCTTCTATTCTTAGCAAATCCTCTCATGCAAAAGAAAGCAAGACACATGTCTTTTTCTTATTCGTTGCACATTCCTTAGCTCTCCTCAACCGTTGATCTTCTCATTCTCTCTATACCATTGATCTCTTCTTTCTCAAGCCTATAAATTGAACCTCATTCTTCCATTTCAATCATCCAAGCTTTAAGTATTGTTACTCTACAGGAATTACAGCACGCCTTTGGCACCAATTCCTTCATTGCTTGTGATCACACTTTTACTACACACTACGCACTACAACCCTCGTTGTGAAGCTCCTCTTCATTGGACAGTACCATAGCCATTCACAATTGACATTATTGACAAAGCAAATAAGTGCATTCTCTGAGGGCCCTTTTCATACAGACAAGGATGATTTTTGATAGGCAACAATGGAAGTTTTGATCTAGGGTTTTCTTTGTTGATTCATTGCTTGTTTGATTTAATCTTCTTACTTCACTATTCTATTGAGTTTTGGGTATTTGATATTGTTTATCATTGCATATTCATTGTTTGATCCAATTTACCCTTAACATTTTTGGCGCCCACCGTGGGGCCTAGCCCCAAATTTAACCCAAAACTGAGGTATTTGTGTTTTAGAAGGCCATACATAGGATGAAGCATCACATACACTCTCTGTTCTGGTGCATCTATCACCTGTCATGGTGCATTCATTCTCACAGCGCATATGATCTCTGTTCCGGTGCTTCTCTCACCTGTTCCAATGCATTCTTTTTCGTAGTGCATATACACTCTTTTGTGGCGCTTCTATCATATGAAATGGTGCATCCGATATTCTGGCGCATATACTCTATATTTCGGTGCTTATAAGCTCTATTCCAGTGCATATGTATAATGACGCTTCTGTTGACTATTTCTGCGCATTCAATCTCTGAAGCGGCGCATTTGTTGTAGGCAGAGATTTTAGGGTTTTCTAGGAGATTTTGCTAACGCTGACATCTTTGCAGGAATTCTCTTATCGGTTTTGCAGGCTAGGCATTGGTTTAGATTCATGTAGTTGCATTTGCTAGATCACACTTTGATTTCTAAACTGGGAAAGTAAAACAGATGTTCATGCAAAGTCTCACATAGTCTAACTAGGAAAGTGGTAATGGAACCTTTGCTATCTTGCATTGCAACATTGCTATCTTTTCAAAGTTATTGCTATCTGAATTAAAACTGAACTCACTATTGCTATCTGGGTTAAAACTGAACCACTGCTATCTTGATTGACCAAAATTTCAAAGTTAACAATTCGTGCTATCGTGGATTAAAACTAAACTCACTATTGCTATCTGGGTTAAAACTAAACCATTGCTATCTCGATTGACCAAAATTTTAAAGTTAACTATTTGTGCTACATGGATTAAAACTGAACTCACCATTGCTATCTTGGTTAAAACTGGACCATTGCTATCTTGCTAATCACTTCAAAGTTCTGTGCTTGCCCAAGTAGATAGCTCATCTAGTTTTTTCTATTTTTAACTAGGGGAAAAAGAACCACTGTATACTGTGTTTTGGGAATGATACCAAGCCTATGCTCTCCCCTATCTTGGGTGACCAAAATGCCAAAAGTATCATTTTTGCATGTGTTTTTCCGTTAGAGGGGCCTGCTCTTGAATACTGCTTATCCAAGTAGGAACGACCCTAAGTGGTAATAGGCTAGATGCCAAGCCCTGCCAAGCTACTATAAATAAATTATGTTTGGAGTGAAAGCTTCAAACAACAAGTGAAGTTGTGTTACATTGACAGCCAACCTCCCCCAAAACCCACCAAGGTGAAACCCTTGCAGGTTGGGAGACTCCATAACAGAGAGTAGTGCTGCCGCATGTGTAACCACTTGAACGGTTGCCCTCATTAAACACCTTTTGTTCTAGTGGCCAAAAACCCTTATAATCCATTTCAAGCCTAGGATTGTGTACTTGTTTTTCCTTTTAGTCCAAATAGAGTCAAAAAAATCACAAAAAAATAAAAAACCATAAAAAATTCTTTGTGTTTGCTGTGTTTTCTTGCCATAAATTTAGAAAATTAGATCAAAAAATCATTCTTGCAACCAAAGTACCAAAAACACCAAAAAATTCCAAAAACTTGCAAAAAAATTGAAAAGAGCCAGAGCGGCACATTCATCCTCTGTTCCTGCGCATCTATGCCAACTTTCAGTGCATTTGCAATGACTTTCCACGCTTTTGCATACTGTTCCTACGCATATACATTTTACTAGTCCAGCGCATATATTCTGACTTCCAGCACATTTGTCCATTTCCACAGCGCATCTATTTCAGCGCATACATGACAGTGAGCACTTGTATAGTTTTCAAGAGAAAAATTTTAGCAGTTCTGGATACTCACTTCAGTCTAGTTTTAGGTTTAGAGATCAGGTCTCACCTTGATATTAGTTTTCCATCCATTTCACATCAAAATCTCTCTTTCATTGGTCATCCAATTCACCTTCTATCAGGTCTTTCTAGTCAAAAGTCAAAACTATCCCATATCAGGTGAGCATAGGCTCCTTTTTCATATCACTTGTGAATTCAAGTAAAAACTAGTTAGTCACAGAACTTTGCTAGTAGGTCTTGGTGCACGACTAGTCCCTACACAGTAAGACAGGTATTGAGTACCCTCACTAGTGGCTACTGTCTTGTATCGGCCGTCTTACTCGAATCCATTGATCGAGAAAGTCCTTTGTCAAAATCTTGTCGTAAGTATCCTACTCTTAGCAGTCTCCATCGGCACCTCGCCAAAATCTCTAGTCCCATCCCACCTCATCCCACGTCACCTTGCATGGTTCTTACTAGATCTCAATACAAAAAACAACTTGAAATGGTTGAGTCATCCAACCACATCTTCTCACCTCACGATAGTGATGAGGAAATCTCTAACGAAGACTATCAAGGAAGCATCCAAGATCAGAAATTCCAATGCTTAGTAGAGAAAGTGCTCCATGACGACCCTCACAAGTATTTCTATCATCTTGCTAGTCTTGGAATTAAACTGCCCACTGATTTTGATATAAAGTCAATCCTGGAAAACATAGAGGATGATCATGAAAGGGGAAAGAAAACCCTAGACACAGATGCAAAAGATAAAGGAAAGAAAACCATAGACCAAAGTACTCCCATGGAAGAAATGAGAAAAGAACTTGAAGGTCTAAAGTAACAAATGAAGGATCTCAAGACGGGTACAAATACTAAAAACTACTCCTTGGAAGATATTGCACCATACCCATTTGATAAAAACTTGGTCACGAAACCATTTCCCTATCGATTCAAAGTTCCTAAGTTTGACAAGTACAAAGGGAAAGGGGACCCTAGAGATCACATCAGGGAATTCAACGCAGTATGTTTAGAGGTAGCTCACAATGAGACTTACTTAATGAGACTATTCCCTAGATCTCTAGGCAGTAAAGCTATGGAGTGGTTCTCACGGCTTCCACCGGGCATCAAAACTTTTGATGAGCTAGTCAACAAGTTTATCACTCACTTCTCTTACAACATTGAACACGAAGTCTCTATGCTTGATCTATGCAACACCAAACAAAAGGGTGGTGAATCATTTTCCACCTTCCTACAACAATGGAGACAACTAGCAAGCAAGTGCTCATACGATGTGCCTGAGAAGCAACTAATGGAGATGTTTTTCCATAACCTCAACATCGATCTTGGCTATCAAATACAAATACAATGCCCTACATCATTCTCAAAAGTCATCGAAATGGGATTGTTTATCGAAAATGCAATGATCGCGAAGGGGCAAATCAAGTTATACAAGGATACACCTACCTCCAACTATACGAATGACAAATCAAAGTTTTGGATCAAGAATAAGAATGTTGTCAACGATGGAGTGGTTAACGCCAAGGTGGTGGTTCCCAAGTAACAACCCATATTCACTCTCAAAGGAGAAGCAAGCAATGTTACACCTGACAAACAATTCTCTCGGGAGCCATGACCATGGTTTAGCGCAAATGCAAGGTGAAAGTTCACACCGCTGGGTGAGTCCCAAGAATCTGCATTACAGAAGTTATTGGCTAACAATGAAATCTCTCTACCACCAACAAGTGATTATGAGCCTATTGTCAAACCTCCCTATTGGAAAGACACTGACTATTGTGAGTATCATAGAGGAAGGGGACATACAACCAACAATTGTATCTATCTGAAACATGTTATCCAGATGTGCTTGATCAAAATCAAGGAGGAACCCAACAACATACCTCCAATGAGATGCATGTGGCTTACAAGGACCCACTTCTCAATCACGATAGGCCATACAACAACAATAACAACCATGGCAATAAATACAACCACAATAATAACCAAGGCAATAACAACAACAAAAACAACAACCATGGCAATAACAACAATAGTAACAACAACAACAACCGCAACAGGCCAAATTAGAATAGTGGGAATAGTAATGCCAACTATGCAAGTGTGCCATTCAACTATACCATCAATTGGTTATCTAAGCATGCCCCACAAATCAATGTCATCATGCCCAATCAGCAATCAAAGCCTAACCGCAATGGTTGTAGTATCATTACCCGTAGTGGTAAAGTCACGTTGAATACTGTCCCTCTAAGGTCGTCACCTTCTCAGTCTAACTTCTGCTAGTATAATGTCATAGACCAACTACAGAAGACTCCGGCCACATTTCTATCTTGGAGTTGTTGTGTCTATCTCCTTCCCATAAGGAGATTCTCAATAAAGCCTTAGTGGAAACCACCGTCCCACTAACTTGGCCCAAGAGAAGTTTCAGGCCATGGTAGGTAATCTGACCTCCTCAAGCACCATATCATTCACTGAACAAGATGACCTCTCTGTGTCTCAGCCTCATAACACCCCTCTAAATATTGTCGCCTTCATCCACAAGCACTGCATCAAGAGGGTTCTCATTGACGGGGGAGTCGGTTTAAATATTTGCACATTAAAGCTAGTCCTTACATTGGGGTTCTCTGAAAATGTTGTCGATCCAAGGAAGAAGATTACTATCAAAGCTTATGATGAAGAGGAGAGAACTACAAAAGGAACAGTGGTATTACCCATACAAGTGGGACCTATCATAAAAGATGTTGTGTGCCAAGTCCTAGATAGGGAGCTCGCCTATAATATTCTCCTATGGAGACCATGGATTCATGCCATGAAAGTTGTGCCCTCTACTTATCACCAATGTATAAAATTACCACATAATGGCAAGCAAATTACCATCCAAGGAGACCCTGACCCCTTCCAGCATTGCCACTCTGTCCTTTTAAAACCCAATTGCATCATACCAAACAACAGAGCATCTACTTCCCCTACCCCACAGCAAGACCATACCTCTGAAGCTTCCTCATCAAAGCCCAAAGAGTAGAAAATTACTATCAAAGAAACTGGAGTTGGGGAATACTCCATTGAGCATAGCCTCAATCTAGCCAAAATGCCTCTATCTCCTATATCCTTTGGTCAACCCAAGCATTTTCCAAAGCCATCTACTCCTGCTATACCTCCCACAGCTCCCTTTGTCAAATGGGGGACCTTATCTGATGAAATAGAAGAAAGAGATGTCCTACAATAGCTTTATACTGAAGAAGAAGAGAGCACACAACAAGAACCACCTAGGCTCCCAACAGAACTCTATGGGCGAGGTGAAACCATCCTACATAGAATGGGTTACGAAGGACAAGGCCCTATCGGCCTAAGAAAAGAAGGAATCATAGAACCCATTCAACCTACTTCATCATCATTAGCTAGAAATACAAATGGCCTAGGATATAAAGGTAAGGGCAAAGCTAAGGAAAATGCTTGTCTTGTGGAAATGATACATACACTCCAAGTGGACAGTGACATAGATTCAAATGAGTATGAGTGGGATGAGCTAACAGAGCATTCCTATGATGACAAAGAATATGATACCATTCAAACTTATAGCCCCTACTGTGAGGGACAAATGCTACCGAATAGACCACTAGAGTCTGATTTGCCTATCTCTGAGAATATGACTTTCGAGGAAGGTTCAAGTTCTATCGCAATAAACGATTTGGAGGAAAGTACCATCCTGAACACTCCCCCTCCCAATATTCCTAATATATCCATTCAAACTATCAACAAATCAGATCTATCCTCTGACTCCCTCCCCCTTGTGCATCCTGAACTCATTGTCTGGGATCTACGAGGAACTCAACTAGATATGTTCCAAAATGACGATGCTTATATTGACTACATGGAACTTAGGGACCACCTACCCAAAGTAGATCATAAAGTTGGTTTCTCTATTGAACTTAATACCGTGGCTTATTTCAGAGAGGGTGCCAATCCTTCCAGTCACAAAAATATCAAAATCAAAACTGGATCTGATGGTGAAAACCGTTCTGCTACAGTGTCAGATCCCAAAATAGTAAAAAGAAAGGATGCATCTGAAGGTGAAAACCCAACTGTGGCACCTGACGATGGAAGCTTGACACTCTCCCCAATGACATGCACTAGGAGAAGTCTCAGACTATTGTGGAACCCACAGAGCCAGTTAACATTGGAACAGAGGAACAACCTAAGATCATTCACTTTGCTAAATCTCTTTCTCCACTAGAAAAGACCAAGTTTGTACCATTCTTCAAGAAAAAGAGAGGCAACTTTTCTTGGTCATATGTGGACATGCCGGGTCTATGATGTAGAGGGAAACATCTAACTCAACTTCATGCTAACACATTACTCAACAACAGGTTTCAATCCATTTGATGTTCCAAGTTCATAAGAGAACTTCATCATGCAATGGCTTCAACTCAAGCATATTTGGATCTTCAACATCTCTGACCCAAACCAGACTTCACATAGTCTTCTCACATCTCAGGAAAATCAATTTAACAAGAACAAAACACATTTCAAGGTCTGATCTACCATGCAAGCAAACAACTTACTATAGGCTGTCAAACTTCTAGTAGCCCTATTTTAAGGACTGTCAGAGCATAACTCCTTCCACAGGACACTTCTCAAGACTGTGAAGGTACATTTGAATACCCATTATCCTTATCTTCAACATACCTCAAAACCCCATACCTTTGTTTTGGAGCATATCATCCAAATAATGGTTGTTACATTTTGCACAAAACTTAAAAATTAGAAATTTACTATTTTTTCACCATAACTTTCAAACCCAACCTCATTTTCAACATCTAAGACCTGTTTTGAGTACCCATTAAGGCATTTTAAAACATATCTAGAAATCACCATTGGTTATTTTGAAAAGAATGCCTCAAAATAGGACTGTCACTGTGCCAAATAGGCCTAATGGGTTTTGCATGCACCAGGGCTTATTGGTTTGGGTAACTCCAGGACTTCCCACACCTTGCATGTGCATGGAACACATCATACCAAGTCTGCATATGCTTATGGATCCATAAAAAGTCCATTCCCATCAATGTTTTTAACAAACCTTACAACTATACCTCTTAGCTGCCTCAAAACTCTGTTTTTTCATGGCTATATACAGAAAACAGTCATAAAAATCCACTTCTTTCACCCAAAATCTCAATTCCTTCATTTAAATCCTTTGGAAAATGAGAGTAGATATTGGAAAGGCTGTTTTCACCGAGTTTTGGAGATTTTCCACCAATAAAATGAAAGAAAAACAAATTTAAACACTCATTGTTGCCCTAAACAGAGGGTTATGACAGTTTAGACAAAAAATGCAATATCTTCCTTGAAACCAAACCAAAATACATGCAACCAAATGCAAATGGAAGGTGATAGATAAAAATTTCATGAAAAATCAATTAGAAGTGTACTCCAGTCTGTATAGAGCCGTACAAAGCAAGAAGATAGTAATTTTCTGGAGAAAACACAGAAAAGCATTGCTTTTTTTTTTTCTATTTCCTTTGAAATCTCTAATCACTCCCAAGTATTTTGAGTTTACAAGGCCTAAATAAAGGCATTTCACCACTTGACTCTTCAATTTCCAACTTCTCCAACAAAGGAAACTAACCTATGACCTTTGATATTCCCAAAACTGTCTTTTTAGCAACATGGCTATTTTTTCTAATTTTACATTGGCAACTTGTACATTCTTGCAATATTTTGCACATTTAAGACTCCTAGTCTCCAAGACACATAATAATGACTCAAAATAACCTTATTACAATGTTGTAACATTACAATTTAATCAAAGCCAAGGTGCTCCTGCACCATACTCCTCAGCATGAAGAAAACTCTTGTCCCAAGAGTTGTGTGGTCTGCTTCAAATGACTTTTGCCTCTTTATGTCTTCAACCCTGACTTGATGCCTCCTTTGCTTCCTCTTTACCTTCCAACTATGACTCCTATTAATGGAGTTTGACTGGCTGCCTCCAAGGTGCATCAGAAGTCCACTCCTTCCTGCTACAACAACACTCCTGTCCCTCACCTGGGAGTCCTCTCTTGCCTCTCTCCCCAAGAATTTTGGCAACAACCAATGGACCATCTCCTTTGGGCCTCTTGATAGACCTTCCTATTTGCCTACATCAGTGAGTGAACTTGCACCTGCAACCATAAAACTTCACAACAAGAATCAGGTAGCAAAAACCAATGCTTACCCCAAAATCCTGGTGTAGATTGCCTCCTTCAGCGCTCTATCTACACACTCAGAATCTTGTAAGCTCTGATACCAATTTGATGTAGAGGGAAACATCTAACTCAACTTCATGCTAACATATTACTCAACAACAGGTTTCAATCCATTTGATGTTCCAAGTTCATAAGAGAACTTCATCATGCAATGGCTTCAACTCAAGCATATTTGGATCTTCAACATCTCTGACCCAAACTAGACTTCACATAGTCTTCTCACATCTCAAGAAAATCAATTTAATAGGAACAAAACACATTCCAAGGTCTGATCTACCATGCAAGCAAACAACTTACTATAGGCTATCAAACTTCTAGTAGCCCTATTTTAAGGACTGTCAGAGCATAACTCCTTCCATAGGACACTTCTCAAGATTGTGAAGGTACATATGAATACCCATTATCCTTATCTTCAACATACCTCAAAACCCCATACCTTTGTTTTGGATCATATCATCCAAATAATGGTTGTTACATTTTGCACAAAACTTAAAAATCAGAAATTTACTATTTTTTCACCATAACTGTCAAACCTGACCTCATTTTCAACATCTGAGACCTATTTTGAGTACCCATTAAGGCATTTTAAAACATATAGAGAAATCACCATTGGTTATTTTGAAAAGAATGCCTCAAAATAGAACTGTCACCGTGCCAAATAGGCCTAATGGGTTTTGCATGCACCAGGGCTTATTGGTTTGGGTAACTCCAGCACTTCCCACACCTTGCATGTGCATGGAACACATCATACCAGGTCTGCATATTCTTATGGATCCATAAACAGTCCATTCCCATCAATGTTTTTAACAAACCTTACACCTATACCTCTTAGTTGCCTCAAAACTCTGTTTTTTCATGGCTGTATACAGAAAACAATCATAAACATCCACTTCTTTCACAAAAAATCTCAATTCCTTCATTTAAATCCTTTGGAAAATGAGAGTAGATATTGGAAAGGCTATTTTCACTGAGTTTTGGAGATTTTCCACCAATAAAATGAAAGAAAAACAAATTTAAACACTCACTGTTGCCCTAAACAAAGGGTTATGACAATTTAGACAAAAAATGCAATATCTTCCTTGAAACCAAACCAAAATACATGCAACCAAATGCAAATGGAAGGTGATAGATAGAACTTTCATGAAAAATCAATTAGAAGTGTACTCCAGTCTGTACAGAGCCGTACAAAGCAAGAAGACAACAATTTTCTGAAGAAAACACAGAAAAGCATTGCTTTTTTTGTCTATTTCCTTTGAAATCTCCAATCACCTCCAAGTATTTTGAGTTTACAAGGCCTAAATAAAGGCATTTCAACACTTGACTCTTCAATTTCCATTTTCTCCAACGAAGGAAACTAACCTATGACCTTTGATATTTCCAAAACTGTCTTTTTAGCAACATGGCTGTTTTTTCTAATTTTACATTGGCAACTTGTACATTCTTGCAATATTTTGAACATTTAAGACTCCTAGTCTCCAAGAAACATAATAATGACTCAAAATAACCTTATTACAATGTTGTAACATTACAATTTAATCAAAGCCAAGGTGCTCCTCCACCAGTCTAGACCCAAACTTGATCTTGCATCATCTTCCACTAGATCCAGGTGTGAAACCAGTCAAACAAAAGCTTAGAAAGATGCATCCACACATAGCACTGTTGGTCAAAGAATAACTGAAGAAGTTGTTGGATGTGGGGTTTATCAGAGCAATAGACTACCCAGAGTGGATATCCAACATTGTACCAGTGTCCAAACCAGATGGTAGAGTCAGACTATGAAATGACTTTAGAGATCTAAACAAAGCTTTCCACAAGGATGATTTTCTGTTGCCAAACATAGATATCATAGTCGACTTGACAACAGGACATACCATGCTCTCTCTCATGGATGGATTCTCAGGATATAATTAGATCAGGATAGCACCTGAAGACCAACACAAGATAGCTCTCACTTGTCCATGGGGCACTTTCTGCTGGAATGTCATGCCATTTGGGCTAAAGAACGCATGAGCCACATATCAATGTGCTATGACTACCATATTCCATGATATGATGCATGTAACAATGGAACATTATGTAGATGATATCCTAGCAAAGTCACTCACAAGGGAATCACATCTGGATGTATTAGAGAAACTCTTTCAAAGATTAGAGCAATTCAAAGTCAGGTTGAACCTAAAGAAATGTGTGTTTGAAGTCACCTCAGCCAAGCTTCTAGGCTTTATTGTATTAGCAAATGGAATAGAGGTGGACCCCGCCAAAGTCAAGGCTATCATGGACATGCCACCACCCAAGACTCTTACGCAATTAAGATCACTACAAGGTAAGTTATAAGAAATCAATAGATTCGTATCACAACTGGCAGATAAGTGTCAACCATTCAGTCATCTCCTGCACAAAAACATTCCATTTAGATGGGATGAGAGATGTGAAGAGGCATTCAACAAACTGAAAGAGTACCTTATGAATCCACCTATTCTTATGCCTTCTATCCAATGGAAACCATTGATACTATACATATTTGCTACACCTACAGCTCTTGGGGCTCTTTTAGCACAACAAGACTATGAGAATAAAGAAAGAGCCATCTACTATATCAGTCGCACATTGGTGGGCTACGAGTTGCAATATGCATAGATCGAAAGATCATGTCTTGTGGTAGTTTTTGCCTCCCAAAAACTCTGACATTATATGCTTGCACATCTAGTCAAACTTATCACAAAAATAGATCCACTGAAGTACCTACTAAGCAAAGTAGCTCTCACAGGTCGCCTAGCCAAATGGGTAATGCTCCTAAGCGAATACAACATTGAGTATGTAGACAGAAAAGCTATCAAAGGGCAAGTCATTGCCGATTAGTTAGCAGATGCACCACTACAGGACTCCACACCAATGCAATTTGAGTTTCTGGATGAATCCTTATTCACTATCTCAACACATTCCTGGAAACTATACTTTGATGGGTCCTACACCAACCATGGATCGGGGACAAGAATCTTGTTTGTGACTCCTCATGGTGACACCATTCCAAAGTCTTACTGTTTGTTATTCCCATGCATCAACAACATAGAAGAATATGAATCCTTAGTCATTGGTATCAAAATGGCAATAGAGTGGAAAATCAAAGAGCTACATGTCTATGGTGATTCTCAACTAATAATCAATCAGGTCAACGATGATTACCAAACCAAAGATGAAAAGCTTGTCCCTTACAAGCGGATGATCGATGACTTTAAGGAACACTTTGTGATCATCTCTTTTGAGCAGATACCTTAGATTGAGAACAAAGCAGTAGTTGCCATGGCAACCATTGCCTCTCTTCTTGAGATCCTAGAGAATGAGTCATGGTACGAGTTCTTAGTGGAAACTATTCGGCAACCAGCTTATGATCTTCCTAAAAACCATTCCATATGCCTTTTAGTTGGATCTGATTCACCTTGGTATGGTAAGATTTATACTTACCTCAAGGACAACACTCTCCCACTTGACCTATCTTCAAACTAAAGATGAACCTTTATACACCAAACATATTGCTATACCATTATTGCCAATACCCTATACTGACGTGGTCTAGATGGTATTTTAATCCATTGTTTAGAACGAGAAGAATCCCTAACCGCCTTACAAGACGTGCATGAAGGGATTTACGGGACACACTCTAGCAGTCCTTCCTTAGCCAAGAAACTCATGCATTTGGATAATTACTGGCCGAACATGGAAATAGATTCATATCAGTTTGTCAAGAAGTGCAAGTAGTGCAAAATACATGGGAACCTAATACATGCACCAGCTCAAGAGTTGAGACCTTTAACGACAACTTGGCCCTTTTGCCAATGGGGACTTGACCTTGTGGGAAAAATCCATCCGCCCTCATCCAACGGCCATAAATTCATCATAACCGCCACTGAGTACTTTACAAAGTGGATTGAAGTCGTTCCCCTCACCACTGTCACAAGTAAGTAAATATCCTCATTTATCTTGAATTACCTCATCTGCAGATATGGAATTCCTTCATCCATTATCACAGATAACGGAAGACCCTTCAAAAACTAAGATGTCCAAAAATTCTGTGACCGATTCAATATCCAACACCATTTCTCTACACCCTATTACCCCCAAGGTAACAGTCAAGTTGAAGCATCCAACAAGACCATCTTGAAACTTCTCAAGAAGACTATCAATGATGCTAGCTATGATTGGCGCATCCAACTCAATCCCACTCTGTGGGCCTACAAAACTAGTATATGCACTCCCATAGGTGCTACACCTTACACCCTTGTCTATGGCTTAGAAGCCATCCTTCCCATTGAGGTCAAATTACCATCTCTCAGGGTGTCATTAAAAGGTCTCATATCAGATGAAGAATATAGAGTCTCTAGATTGTAAGAACTAGAGTTGCTAGAGGAAAGGAGATAGAAAGCCTTTGACCATCTCAAAGCATATCAACAAATGATGTCAAGAAGCTATAACCACCGAGTTCGCCCAAGAGTCTTCAAATTTAGAGATCTGGTCCTTAAGGAAAATCCCCGCAATCAACAGGATAGGGAAAAGAAGGGCAAGTTCGAACCCAACTGGCTTGGGCCTTATGTGATTGTAGCAGCATATGGATCAGAGGCATATCAGTTAGAAACATCAAAGGGTGAGTTGTTTGATGACCCTATCAACAGCATGCATCTTCGCAAGTTCTATACCTAGGAGAACCCTAATGTAAGGGGGGCATAAAATATAAAAAAATAAAAAAATAAAAAAAATACAAAAAAAATAAAAAAAATAGAAAAGTACAAAAAAATCATCTTTTGGTGAAAACCTAGCAAATAGGTGCCTTGGATAGGTATCATGATGAAAACCTGGCAATCAGGCGTCATGTATACTTTCTAGCTTTTCATGCAAATAAAAGCAAGTGGTGAAAACTTGGTAAACAGGCATTACCTGTGATAAACTGCCTTCTCCATCTTTGGGAAACCAATCACCTTGAGTCCATTCTTCCTTGTGTCTCATTTGACCCATGTCTATCCCACAATAAAATCCTGATAGTAACCTATCATGGTTTGATACTCTATCTCTTTGTTGGCCTTGTCAACCAAGGTTTTGTCCCATATCGTATCCATCATGTCAGACTAGCGTAGTGTCTCTCGTCAGTATCCATGGTCCAAGTCCATGAACTACATTGCCTCTGCATCATCACGTAGGCAAGGCCATTACTCTAAATGCACCCTCAAGGCTCCCTTGTCCCATCCATCCCATATCTTGTCGTCTATCTTCTAGTCCATCCATGGTTCAAGTCCATGAACTAAGTTGCCTCTACATCGTCACGTAGGCAAGGCCATTATTCTAAATGCGCCCCCGAGGCTCCCTTGTCCTATCTATCCCATTTCTTGTCATCTTTCTTCTAGTCCATCCATGGTCCATTTAGGGTTTACCCCAAACTTCGTTGCCTCTGCGTCGTCAAATAGGTAAGGCCATTTAGCAATGAGCCCTTGAGGCACTAGGTTAGTCCCTTAGGGTCCTTCTCACCAATAAGGATTGTGACATCTTCTCACCAAGCAAGCAAGCGCAAGCAAAACCTGATCCCAAAGTAGAAATTTTGACACGAGGCACTTAACCTATCCAAAGCAAAGTAGAAAAACACCTAAGGCCATAATTTTACTCAAATTATGGCAAGAAACAAACACATCTAAATGCAAAAAAGTTTTTTGGATTGGAAACATGGTTAAAGGTACAGAGTCTTGATTTTTAGCTATCATGCCTTTCTGTGCTACTCGAAGATGCCAAAAGATAGAGATGCTATGATGGGGGCATGATTATTTTCTTTGTTTACTGTTTGTGGATTAAACTTTAGTAATGTAAAGCCTTTCTAAAGACATTGTTGGCAAAAGATCATAGAGGACATCAAAGGTCTAACATGAACGGGGGCAATCCTTGTCTGTTGATATGCAAGAAATACTCAGGTCATCTCGGTTCAATTATACCTAGATGATTGTATTAATTTGATAAATCAAAATCCATGTAAGAAATACTCAGGTCATCTTAGTTCAATTATACCTAGATGCTTGTATTAACTTACAACATTCAGAAAAAGTAACAAAAAAAAAATCACCCAATGATGAAATAAACACTTCAAAATACTTGCACCATCAAGATGTCAAAAGCAAAGTGTAGACACCCAAATTTGTCCATGTCTAACAACACCTTGTTAAATCATTAAGCCAATTAATTAAATAAATTTTATTTATTTAATTAAAATCCCATTCTCATCCACTTAGCCAATTAATTAAATAAATTTTATTTATTTAATTAATTCCACATCATTTCTCAATCATATCCCAATCCTATCCTATTCATTTATCCAATTAATTAAATAAATATTATTTATTTAATTAATATCCAACTCATATCCCAACTAATTCAAATATTTTATTTGAATTAATTCCTCCTCTTTTATCACATTCCAACACTTGTCTAGTCAATCATGTGTTGTTATACAACTTTCATTCATATCCTTCACATGCACAATTAATGGAATCTTAATTTAGTAACTTTCAATCCTAGCCATTCACATAGCCTCTGAATCTCCACCGTTGATTGATCTTGGCTAAGTCCTATAAACACCCTCTCACTCCATATGAGATATCTAGCAATCATATCCAGCCATCATATAGCACCTACATTATCATCTTGAGCATTTGAGCATTCACTTGAGCTTTTATCATCCATCATGGCAGCTTTTAGCTTTGCAATTGTTCATTGTTGAAGAAGCAGTCCACATCCCTCAAACAAGGAATCGCACGGTCTAGGTGATGTTATGCTTGAATTGTATTGTTCTTTGATTTCATTTAGGTTAGATTCCTTGATGATGGTAGGGTTAGGGTTTCATGACTATGTCTGATCTGCTACACCTGACTTTCACCTATCACATTTTGGCATGCCCGGTGGGACTCACATCCTTGATTGACTTCATTTTTCAGAGTTGTTTTCTTTGAAGATCAGATTTTGCAGGTGCTTGCAGAAAATTCCGGTCGCTTCTGAACGAAAATCCACCGCTTCTGGATCTCTGCACCGCTTTTAAGCTGGAACCGGCTGCATTTACCTCTCTGGATCACCTTTAAACAGAAAGTTGTCGCCTACGGTAAAATCGTATCGCTTTTGTTTTTAAAAGGCTCGCCTGTGATTTCAGCACTGTTTGCGGTTGCTTTTTAGCCAGTATATATCGCTTTTGACCTAACAGTGGCCGCCTTTGCACACAATCGCATCGCTTTTGACCTAACAGTGGCCACTTTTGGACATATTTGCATCGCTTTTGATCTAACAGTACTCGCTTTTACTCTGATCTGAATCGCTTATAAACTGATAATGATCACCTGTGCAGGTTAGGGTTTAGACTTTTTTTTTGCAGATACAGGTTGCTTTTGTCTCGCAGCTGGTCACTTTTGGGTATAGCTGGATCGCCTCTGAGTCTACAGAGGCCGCGTTTGATTTAATTAGAATCACTTTTGAATTTACAGTGATCGCCTGTTAGACTAGGGTTTTTGTCTATCGACTGTGTTTTGTAGATACAGTTCGCATCTAGCCCTCAATTGATCGCTTTTGGATGATACGCATCGCTTATGAGCTGACAGGTGTCGCATACTGTATTTTCCATGTCGCATACGATCTGTAGTCTTTCACCTCTGATATAATGAAGATCGCTTCTGATCAGCAGTGAATCACATCTGGTAAGTTTTCTTGTTTTCAAATCTGTTTCAGTTCCAGTTTGATTTTTGGCTATTAATTGGGTATTTGCGCAGCATCTTATCGATTTGTCCAAGAAAGGAGGTTATCAAACTACTGACATATCTGTTGCAGGTTTGATCGGTCCAAGATTTGTGGTTTTTTTCACTAAATTAGGCATATTTGGGCTTGGTGCTTAAAATGAACCATTGTTTGCTCCGTGCTTGATTTATCTTTTTGATTGCTTGCATGTGCCTGATTGTAACCCAAATTTAATGGCAAAAGTATCCTCTCCCCTTGCCTATCAAATGGATCTTGGGTGTATGAGAACTTGTCATTATCTTTAGAGGGCCTGCCTTCCCGGTGTGAGAAGGGATACGACCCAAGCGGTAACGGGCTAAAGCCAAGTCCTTCCGAACCGCTATATAAGAAAAGTGTTTGTGTCGAAAGCCACAAACAACGGGTGCTGTTGCACTATACCGACAGCCAACCTCCCCCAAAACCCTCCAAGGCGCAACCCTTGGAGGCTGGGAGACTCCATAACGGAGAGTAGCGCTGCCGCATGTATAGCCACCCGAACGGATGCCCTTATTAGCAACTTTGTGTAGTAGCCAAAATCCTTCTATCTGTTGACGCAGAGGGCAAAACCCTTGAAGCGGCCCTGATTCATGCGGTTCTTAGCTGAGGTAGTAGGGACAATCTAAAGGTTTGGAGAGGGTCAAGCCTTATAAGAAACCTAGATTTTGGTATGTGTGAGAAGTGTGTGCAAATGTAAGGAGGAGCCGGCGCTACCATGATCCTGGAGCTACCCGCTTTGAATAGGCGCAGCTAGGGGATTCAATGGATACTGTCCTATCTTAGCCTAGGTTGTATCAGTTTGTGCTTGTTGTGAGTGTGAGTGACTGTTATCACTATTTTCTTGCTGAAAAACTGCAACATCAGACAACTTTTGGACAAACACAGTCGCTTTTGAACCTAAACTGCTCGCACAGATCACAGACATCGCTTCTGAACTGTAGTAATTTGCTTTTAGTCTGACCTGTGTCGCTTTTAAACAACAGCTGCCCGCATATTGCTTGAACAGAGTCACTTTTAAACCACAGTTGATCGCCTTTGTCCTGAACAGAATCGCTTTTAAACCACAGTTGATCACTTTTTTTCTGAACCAAATCACATCTGAACCATAACCGATCGCATCTTGTCTGAGTCAAATCACCTTTAAGCCGCAGTTAGTCGCCTTCTGTCTGAACGAGCTCGCCTTTGAACAATAGACTATCACCTTTAGGGATATATGAGTCGCCTTTGATCAATAGGAAATCGCCTTTGAACCAACAGTCGTCGCCTCTGGCATAGCATTCGCTTCTGGTTAACACTGTCATTCTCTATTGAGCCTAAACCAGATCGCATTTGAACTATTATTGATCACCTTTGGAATCCTTTGAGTCACATTTGAGCTATCATCAGTCGCCTGTAGCTAAAATACCTGCAAACCTCAGTCCCTCAGCTAAATTAGCTACAGGTCCAGCCTGCTTGAGTCTTAAACATCAGCTTTTAGACTTCTCTTTGATCAACAACAAATACCTGGACTTTGTCTCCTGTTTTTGAGCTTCTCACTCAATCCCAACTCATGAGCTTTCCATCTTTTTGAGACCCCAACCAGCAAATCAGACATCAACCCAATCATTTCAATCGGCAAATATCTTTTAGTTTTATCTTCAACCAACAACATCCTTCAGCTTTAGCTTCAGCAAACAACATCCTTTAGCTTTAGCTCCAACAAACATCAACAGCAAACAATCTTTCCCTTAAGTGTTTGAGCTATCCTCTAGGGACAACCAACAACAACAACTCAGCCAAAACAAATCAACCAAGCGAATTAGCCAAACCAGCAAACCAAAACAACATCCAATCAACCAACCAGCCAACTATCATCTCTTGGGTCTCAAAACTTTGACAAGCTCAACTTCATCATCAACATCATGCCTCAAACTAGGAGTCAATATCGAGCTGAAATAGAAGCCAAATTGAAAGCTGAAATGGATGCCAAATTGCAAGCTGAGATGAAACAATTCACAACACCTATTAAGGACGCAACTCAATTCACAACGGGTATGCCTTCTCATATGTTTATACCTCAAGGATACACTATTGGCGAGTCATCTTCACAACGAATGCAACCTCCACCATCCTTGGAAACTTTCGAAGAACAATCTCAAGACAACTCATCAGAATTCCAAGATACCTATCTATGGGACCAAGTTGAGAAACTCATGATATCTGAGCCTGATCATTGCTTTCTCCAACTTGCTCACATGGGTGCGAAACTACTAAGGACTTTGACATATCTGCTATTAGAGAGAAAGATCCCAACACTACTGCTGTTGTTGCGAATAGACCATCTACTATAGTCACATCATCTCCTACTACATCACAAACATCATCCTCAGTGCCTATTGTTGCTTCATTTGAGCCACCACGATTAGAGCATACTTTAGAACCATTGATAGTGCCCACCAATGTGCTCCCTCTCATGTCACAAAATCTCAACATTCCACCTTTCCATGTTCCTCAACATATCTCTCCTTCTACCATGACTGTTTCCATGCCTCAAGTACCACAAGCTGTCCATGTAACACAAGCGCAAATACTTCGAGCATCACAAGCTATTCCCATGTCTTATAGTATGCAAACCTCCCAAACCACTCCAACAACACATGTTGTCCATGCTTCACACCTATTACAATCTACTACATCTCATACAAATACCATATCCCATATACCAACTGCTAATACCTCCATGCTATCATATAATCCCAACGTTAGTCTCATTGACATGAGTGATCCCCCCGTTTCTCAGGCCAATCCGAACAATACGATCGCTTATGTTGATCAACTTACATCCATGTCGTCATATTCTTCCAATCCTTCATGCACCATCAACCCATCCTATGCTACCCAAAGCATTCCTATTGTCACCCAACCTATGACACATACCCATCCTCATATTGTCCAAAATACAAATCCAAATGTTTCTATCGTATCTACCAATCCCTCTGTCACTTACCATGTCACGAATCAAATCCCAACTTCCCAACCATTTGCTACTATCAATCCACTATCCACTTCCCATGTGATGCACACCCAATTGCCGCTTGTGTCTCAAGGACAACAATCCTCCAACACATACGTGTCACATACCAATCCTTTGACATACATTGTGGGTACACAACCGCAACAAATAGTCACAACTCCATATATCCCACAACGGCAACCACAATACATCTCCTACCATACTCCACCCCCTTCGCAACAACAGCAATTATCTTCAGCAGATGTTCAACAGATGATCGATGAAAGGGTAGGACAAGGAAAGAAACCTTTTTCTCTCGAAAACATATGCGCCTATCCATTTGACAAGTCTCTTAATATTACACCTTTTCCACCACATTTTGAAATCCCACAATTCGATAAATACAAAGGGAAAGGGAATCCGGAAGACCATCTTCGAGCCTTTTTTGTAGCATGTCTTGATGTCTCTTATGACGATACATATCTTTTGAGACTATTTCCTCAGAGCTTAGTAGGACAAGCTCTTGAATGGTTTTCTCATTTACCCCCAGGCATCAAATCTTTTGCAGAATTAGCAAACAAATTTCGATCACACTTTGCCTTCAACATTGAACATGAGGTAAACATGAATGACCTTGTCAATACCAAACAACGCAACAGTGAACCCTTTTTTTCTTTTACCCAACGATGGCGTAATATGGCTAGAAAATTATCATGGGAAATACCTGAGAAACAACAGCTTGACATCTTTGTTCAAAATCTTCATCCTGAGCTGTCATTCCAACTACAATTGCAGAGTGCTAGCACCTTTGACGAACTAGTTTCCAAAGGAGTTATTATTGAACGAACCTTAATTGCCAAGGGCACTATCAAGATCTTTCGCGACAACAAAGATTCTCCCCAAAATTCCAATGATAAGTCTCGGTTTTGGAACAAGAACAAGAATGTTGTAAATGACGGTATCGTAGACCTGAAGAATATTCAAACTATGAGAGCTCCCATCAACATTCAAGCAACCTCTACACCAAGACAGCCTTTTCCACAACGAAGAAACCAACACCAAACTTCCAATCCACGTTGACAATTTACACCATTAGTGGAACCCATGGAAGTTATTCTTCAAAAGCTACTTCAAGCACGAGACATTATTCTACCCGATGCACCACCAAATGGTGAACCACTTTTTCGAGCTCCTTGGTACAAAGAAAATGAGTATTGTGATTACCATCGAGTTAAAGGGCACAAAACAAATGGTTGTATGCGCTTAAAACATGTTATCCAAGACTGCATTGATCAAGGTTTAATCAATGTCACACCTTCAATAGCTCAACCTGCTCAACAATCAACATCAAACTATGATCTAGAGACTTTCAAGAATCCACTTCCATCTCATGATCAGACAAATAACCTTCAGGCTGGAAATGCTATTCTGTATAACTATGCATCATCTACCATTGGCCGCATTGACCATGCTCGCATTTCTACTATTGCCGTCCAAGGGAGAGCACCTGATTGTGTCGTAACCACGCGAAGAGGTCGAGTTACTATTCAAGGAGCACCTCCTCATTCTCCTCGATCTCTCTCTGACTATAACTTCTTGGATCACCTTGGTAAAACACCCGCACACATATCTATTCTTGAGTTGCTCCGCATATCCCCTGCACATAAAGCTATCCTTGATAAAGCCTTACAAGAGTCTTCGGTGCCTAATAATATTAATATCACACAATTCCAATCTATGGTTGCTAGCATTGCAGCCCCTTGTCATTTGACCTTTTCCGACAAAGATCTTCAGCCCTCCATTCATCCGTCACACAACGAAGCCCTCCATATTGAAGTATTTGTTAAACAACGCCGTATCAAACGAGTCTTGATAGATGGGGGAGCTGGTCTTAATATATGTTCTTTGAAACTTATCAAGCAATTGGGATATTCTAAGAAAGATGTTGACACCTCCAAGGTTATTACCATCAGAGCATATGATGATGCTGAAAGAGATACCGAAGGGATTATCTTATTGCCTATTCAAGTTGGGCCAGTCATTACAGAAACTCGCTATCAAGTCCTCGATATTGATCTTCCTTACAACATCATCCTTGGACGCCCTTGGATCCATACCCTTAAAGTAGTTCCCTCTACATATCACCAATGCCTTAAATTTCCACATAAGGGTGTTGAGGTTACCATTCAAGCTGATCCCAATCCATTTGAGTTCTGCCGTGCCTTTCAAGCTAAATATCAGAGTCCGAATCGCATTCCTATCAACACTGAGGCATATCCATCTTCATCCTATATCAACCCATCCGATCTTCTCAAGCCCTCATCTAGCAAAGCTGCTTCCAACCTCCATATCAAATATACCAAACATGGCCCTGGTGAATACAAATTACAAGAGTCCTATTGCGTTGGCACCCTTCCATTATCTCCTAAATCCCGCGGTAAGCCCTCTACATCCAAGCCAACTTCATCCTCTGCTGTTATCAAAGCTCCCCCTACAGTATTCATTAGGGGTGGTTTCTTGGATGATGAAGACATTGAGGACATCAACTCTTGGATATTCTTTGATGAAAATGACCAAGTCCAACTTGAAGTAGAGCGATACAACAATGGGTTTCGTATCATAAAGAACATGGGCTATAAAGGACATGGCGGCTTGGGATCACAAGAACAAGGACCTACTGAGCCCATCATTGTGTCTAAGAAGTTTAATAAGCAAGGCCTTGGTTACCAACCGGAGGTACCGCGACCCAAAGACATTAAGTGTATTTCTGATATTGACGTTGGACCTTCTTCGGTAGGAGAGACTTCTAATTTGGATACTATCGATGACTCCTCCCTTCATATCACCGACCTCTTTCAAGAACATTCCATCTTCATGTTTTCTGCAACCTCTTCTAGCCATCACGATTCCTCCATTAGCCTTTCACTCGTATATCCTGACCTCATCGATTGGGAGCAACAGGGGGCACCGATATTGGATACATTTGAAAATGACGAAGCCATTACAGAATTCATGGGTTTGAGACAAGGTATTCCATTGGGTGATCATAAAGCAGGTTTCATGATGGATTTACCTAAACTAGTATATTTTGGCAGAAGTATCAAATCCTTCAGTCGCAAAAGTGAAATAAAAAAAATTCAACAAAATAGGTCACTAGGTGAAAACCGCAAGGCGCCTCTTGACCGTGAAAAAGTAAAAATAAAGGATGTATCTGAAGGTGAAAACCTCTCTGAGGTGCCTGAGGATGAGGGATTTGATCTTCCTGTTGCCACTGATTACCATGAAAAATCAACTGTGCTAGTGGAAAAATCACAAGACATGAACTTGGGAACAGAGCAGAATCTGAAAATCACTTTTTTGGCAGCATCACTCTCAGAGCAAGAACGAAGAAACTTCACAACATTTTTTGTGAGAAGAGCTATAAATTTTGCATGGACTTATGCAGACATGCCAGGTCTAGATCCTTCACTTGTGGTACATCATTTAGCAGTATCTCCTGATGTAAAGCCTGTCAAACAAAAATTGCGCAAAATGCATCCACAAGTTGCCTTACTGGTCAAAGCAGAAATTCAGAAACTGTTAGAAGCAAAATTTATCAAGCCTATTGATTATCCAGAATGGGTTTCAAATTTGGTACCTGTAGCAAAACCAGATGGACGTGTTCGTTGCTGCACAGACTTTAGAGATCTTAACAAAGCTTGTCCCAAGGATGATTTCCCACTACCAAGCATAGACAACATTGTAGATCTTACAGCAGGACATGAAATGCTATCTTTGATGGATGGATTTTCAGGTTATAATCAAATCCGAATAGCAGAGGAAGATCAAGATAAAACATCTTTTATTTGTCCCTGGGGCACATATTGCTGGGTTGTAATGCCTTTTGGTCTTAAAAACACTGGAGCCACCTATCAACGAGCCATGACAGTTATTTTTCATGACCTTTTTCATACTATCATGGAAGACTATGTTGCTGACATCCTGGGAAAATCCAAGACAAGAGAAGGACATCTACAAGTATTAGCACAAATTTTTGATCGATTAGAAAAATACCAAGTCAGACTAAACCCAAAGAAGTGTGTATTTGGTGTAACATTAGGAAAACTGTTGGGATATATTGTGTCTCAACGAGGGATAGAAGTGGACCTCGCTAAGGTAAAAGCTATCATAGAAATGCCTCCACCAACGAATCTCAAATAGCTCCACAGTTTTCAAGGTAGGCTACAATCTATCCACAGATTTATCTCACAACGAGCAGATAAATGTCATCCTTTTCAACATCTTCTTCGTAAGGGTGAACCTTTTAAGTGGGATGAAAAGTGTCAACAGGCTTTTGATAAGATAAAGGAATACTTGGTAACACCTCCTGTGTTAGTACCTCCGATACCTGATCGTCCATTACTGCTCTATATATCATCAACAACCGCAGTATTGGGTGCCCTTCTAGCTCAACATGATGACTCAGGAAAAGAACAAGCTATTTACTACATCAGCAGAACCCTTGTGGGATATGAACTCAATTACTCATTCATGGAAAAAGCTTGTTTAGCATTAGTGTTTGCTTCCCAAAAGTTGCGACACTATATGCTGAACCAAACAACAAAGCTCATCTCTAATGTGGATCTCCTCAAGTATCTCCTTTCAAAAGCCCTTCTCACAGGGAGATTAGCCAAATAGGTTATGATCTTAAGTGAATTTGACATACAATATGTGAACCGCAAAGCTATCAAAGGACAAGTTATTGCTAATCAATTAGCTGCAGCACCCATCACAGATATTCAGCTAATATATCCAGAATTCCCTGATGAAGGATTGTTTAATTTGAATTCTCCAGCATGATGGCAACTATACTTTGATGGATCCTACACACAACATGGTTCTGGAGTAGGTATCTTGTTTGTCACCCCTCAAGGAGATTGTATACCTAAATCATACAGAATAGCATTCCCATGTACCAACAACATAGCAGAGTATGAAGCTTTAATCATAGGTTTGCGCGTGGCAGTACAATGGGCTATCAAACAGTTATGAGTCTTTGGTGATTCCCAGCTGGTTATCAAACAGGTCTTAGATGAATATCAAACCAAAGATGAAAAGCTTCTTCCATACAAGCTAATGGTGGATGATTTCAAGAAATATTTTGAGGATATTACCTTTGAGCAAATTCCCAGACTACAAAATAGAGCAGCAGATGCCATGGCTATGATTGGATCTCTTTTAGACATGCCATCTAACACCTATAAATGTGAGTTATTGGTTGAACAGCTTTTGATCCCAGCATTTGAAGTTCCATAGTCTGAGCTTATATGTGAAATTGTTGGTCCCAACTCGTCGTGGTACAAGGATATATACGAGTATCTTCGCCATCAAACCTTTCCATGTCAACTATCCAACACCCAGCGTAAAACCTTTATCCATCAAGCCTCTCGTTACACTATCTTAGGAGACACCATTTATCGCCAGAGTCTTGATGGTATCCTTCTTAGATGTCTTGATTCCGAGGAAGCAAAGTACATGAAGGTGTCTGCGGTTCGCATTCTGCTGGCCCTAGCCTTGTTAAGAAACTTCTACGAGCAGGATACTATTGGCCAACTATGGAAAAAGATGCACAACAATTTGCAAGAAGATGTCTACAATGTCAGAAACATGGAGATCTAATACATGCACCAGCACATGTGCTTCAGCCTATTGTCACTCCATGGCCTTTTTCGCAATGGGGACTTGATCTCGTAGGTAAAATCCATCCTACTTCATCCAACGGTCATAAGTTTATTATTACTGCCACTGAGTATTTCACGAAGTGGGTAGAAGCCATACCAATGACCTATATCATAGGAAAACAAATAGCTAAATTCATCCTACATTACATTATCTGCCGTTATGGAGTTCCTCAAGCTATTGTCACAGACAATGGTCGGCCTTTCAAGAACCAAGAGGTAGAGATCTTTATAACAAGTTCCATATTCAACATAGATTCTCTACACCTTATTATCCTCAGAGCAATGGCCAAGCTGAAGCCTCTAATAAGACAATCATCAAGATCCTTAAAAAGACTGTTAATGAAGCTGGTCGAGATTGGCATCTACAACTACATCCTACATTATGGGCATATAGAACAAGCATCAGAACTCCCACTGGAGCCACACCCTATGCTCTCGTCTATGGCACTGAAGCTATTTTGCCTATTGAGGTTGAGATCCCCTCTTTGCACATATCCTTGCAACATACTATCTCAGATGAAGAGTATCGAGTATCCAGACTCCATGATCTTGAGCTATTAGATGAACGCCGCCTTACAGCATTGAACCATCTTCAAGTCTATCAAAACCGGCTACGCCGCAGCTACAACAAAAAGATCAGAGAACGTAGATTTCAAGTTGGCGACCTTGTCCTTAAAGAAAACCAAAGGAATCAACAACATCGAGAGAAACAGGGCAAATTTGAACCCAATTGGCTTGGCCCTTTCATTATCACAGCAGTCTATGGATCCAGTGCATACACTCTGTCAACACCTGAAGGCATTCCCTTAGATGAACTAGTCAACAGCGTTCATCTCAAGAAGTTTTATCCATAAATCTCAGCTATCCCCCAAAAAACCAAAAAAAAAAATCAAAGAAAAAACAAAAAAAAAAAAACAAAAAAAACAAACAAAAAAGCAAAAAAAAATATATATATATATATACGATAAATAATCCATCCTCTGGTGAAAACTTGGTAAACAGGCGCCTTGGATAAGTACCATAGTGAAAACCTGGCAAACAGGCGCTATGTGTAGTGACCAGCTTCCCTCATCTGTTTGGTTCGTTTGATCATATTTCCCCACTTCATCTTGTATAAGCCATAATCATAAGCCATATCACCATCCCACACATAGTCTTTCATCTTCATCCTTGTCTTTGCCAATGCTAGCTATCATATTTGAGACTTTGTCGTGATATCTATATCTTTTGGCACCTTAGCATCTTGGCCACATCTTTTTTGCATTGTCGCTTCTGCATAATAAACCTCATCCCGCACTGGGGGCATTTGTTGAGTCTTATTTGGAAGTGGATACTGTTATCTCTAGCTCATAACACATCAAACAACTCAGCTTACAACACAACAAACCTTATCAACTTCAGCCATGGCACATATCCAACAACAAATGTGACTTACCGACTTGCAACCAGGACCCATATCTTCATAATTTATCCCCATTCATCCAACAATTGCAACAAACGTCGCTTGATCAAACATCCACCCAACTAGCGACATCAATAAGAACTACATACAACTCTATCGTTGATGCCTTGATCCCGTGGATACAGGGTATGTAGGCAATCTGAGATGCGAAGGAAGCACTCTGATTCAGGCTAAGATTATAGCCCCTTTCATCCTTCATCTTTCATCACTTACATCATCAATAAAACCCAAAACTACATATTCATCATGTCTCATCTTCATCGTAAATGTGCTTTGATCCCGTGGATATAGGGTATGTAGGCAGTCTGGAATACGAAGGAAGTTTCCAGTACTCAAGCACAGATGATCCACCCCATCTTCTTTCCTCATCCATCTTCTTCTCTTTGATTAGCTCAAACAAGAAGCAAACCATGTGTATATTGAAAGCTCCAGCACTTTAACCAATCAAAAGTATGCCAAAAGCTATTTGTCCGCATGCCTTAAGCCAACATTTGCTATAACAGTTTATCAACAACTTTAGCCTTCAACAGGATGTAGCTTTCCTCTTAACAAGGTGACAACTTGATCTATCCAAGAGCACCCAAAATTTGGCAAGAGAACGTGATGACAGTATCTTTTGTTTATCTTTTGATTTATCTTTTGTCCCTTTTCTATGCCTAATCACGACTGCCTTGATCCATTTATATCTTGGTATGTTGCGATGAAGTAAGGATTGGGGCATGGTCATATAGCTTTCATATGCCGTGTTTACGGGATGATCTTATTCTCTTCCTATGCATATTGGTATCTTGTACGTGTTGGGATTAGCATCTTACATATCAATATCTCTAGCATTTGAGAAGCTAAACAGTCTCTTATGCATTTGAGACTATTCTATGTTAAGACTAACTCCATACATATAACCAACAAGCTATCATTATGTGTAGTGGAGATAAGCTCAAACCATTGCTTGTAGCGTCAAAGTCCAACACTAGCTGTTATTCATATCTTGTGCATGTTGGCTCAACATCTTGACCTCGTGCGTTCAGACAAGATTGTAACATGCTAGTTGCGCATTGGATACATCGACACCTTGGTCTTCTTATACCCTGGTGCATAACATCCATATGCTATATCAAACATAAGGACTACATTTCTTTTCATTTTGAGCAATTACTTGAAAGCTGCCCATCATCATCCTACCTATCCACTCTACCTATCCATTACATCTTACTTAGCCAAGATCAATCATTTCCATCATTCTTTGTCCATGTTCCCGCTCCTGTAAAAACCAGTGTGTTAGCCATACATAAGTCCATCATATATATCTTTCATTACCATCTACCTATATACATACATCTATCCATATCCTTACTATTTGCATATTTGCATAAACATCCATCCATAATCCATATATAATCCATACACATAACATGCATAGCCATCATAATATCCACATCCTAACCATTACAACATCATATAGATCGCCAAAACTGCCATATATATATACATGTGTGTCAAAATACAAGTGTCTACAATACAAGCTGAGCCCTGAAAGAATGAATGTACAACATCGGCTCTAGGCCTCATCATAATACAATGTAAACAAAGGTATGCCCTAGTGACTACTACCAGCTCCCTCACCCTAACCACCACCGCCACTAGGTCCTGTACCTAGTCCTCCATCTCTCGGTGGCCCCATCACTGAGGCTACTGATCAAGATCCACCTGACCTCCGTGAACTTGAAGCCCCTGATCTGCTCCTGAAGCTAGGCTGTCTCTGCTCTGCCGGCATAGCTCCATAGTATAAGCCTCTGTAATACTCAGCCTCACCCTACACTCTCTGAAGCTCTGCCTGTACCGCTGTCAACTGTGTGGCCAAGTACATCATAGCTCCATCAGTCCCCAAGGCAGCCACTGCTCTATCTCGCTCACTAGTCATCCCCTGCAGCTGCTACACTACCCTATCTCTCTCAGCTCGCAGACCATCTCTCTCTGCTCTCATAGCCTGCTCCTGCTGTATCGCAGTGTCCCGCTCAAGCCTCATCATCTGCTCATGCTGTCTCGCTGCATTCCTCTCTCCTGTCACTCTAGCTAGAGCACTGTCATCCTGTCCATCTCCTCCCTGTGCTCTCAACTGTAGCTGCACCTGATAGGTCTGTGCCTGTGCTCTCGCATGCCGCAGACTAATCACGGCCTGATGTCTATCCATCTCCACTCTCCTCAGCCTCATCTATGCTCGCTGCCTCCATCTCCTCTCCTCTCTGATCCATCTCCGCAGTTGCTGAATACCAATGTCATCACCTGCTCCAATCTGTGCCTGAGGCTGTGCTAATATCGCAGGCTGACCTGGCACCTGCCCTGGCATCTGTATCCCTGGTGCAGCTGGCACAACAACCTATGCTGGTGAAGCCCATCGTCGTCTCCTCCGAACTAGCCTCTCCATCCCAATCTCTCCAATCTCCCCATCCCATGTCAACCGAGTCAGCCTAGCTGTCGCCCAATATACATCATACTCTGGAAATGTGCCTGGATCTGCAGGACCCTGTCCCCACTACCATGCTACTGGTTGCAATCCATCTCTCTCTGCCAAAGCTGTGTCAACCGCAACCTCTGGACCCCAATCAAATACCTCCTACCTCGTCCTCCCAAAAATGACATCACCTACAGGTACTGCCTGTGCCTCCCCAAACTGTCTCAGGGCTTTCTCTGGCAAATAGCGCTCTATAATATACACGCCGCGTCCAAAAATATATCTCGCCTATCTAGCATAGACAAGCTCTGCATCCTCCTCCTCCCACTGCTCACATCCCAGCCATGGCCTCCATACAAATCTATCCACCTCATCCAATCTCTGCCGCCAGTATACCACACCTCGACGCTGTCAATATGTCAACGCTCCTCTATACATCCGTGCAAATGGCTCTCTTGCTGCTCTAGCCACCCATCCCTCTGGTCTCGTCACCGGAATGTGCTCATACGCCCATACATGTAACACTGTCACTCCTGCTGACATACTGGCTCCAAACATATACGCGCAATCATGCAGGTAATGATAGAGCTGTCCCAACACACACTCTGCCCATGCATATCTCGTGCCATAGGAAAACATGCCCTCCATCACTATCCCCCATCATACGGGAAACCCTCTAGCTCTCCTATCACCCACTAGGCATCTAATGATAGCCACTACCACCCGCTGCAACCTGTCATAGAGCTCCTCCATCCTCCCCATCGGTATCTCTGAACCCTCTGCTCCGATATCTGGTGTCCCGAACAATCTCCTGAATGCAGCCGGACCCATCTCCGGATCATAATCCACACGATCCCCATCTATCGGAATCCTCAATATCCGGAATACATCCTCTAAGGTGATGGTCGCCTCTCCTGTCGGTAACAAGAATGAACTGTGCTCGCTCATCCATCGCTCCACCATCGCTGTCATCAGCCCTCGATGTGCCTGAACTATCTCTAATCGTGACACATGCTCCAAGCCCAAGATCTCTAACACCAGTAGCTCCTCTGCATCTAACTGTCTCACCAGCCGTAAATCTCTCGGATGGGGCTCTCGTGATAACAATGGCGGTAGTACATCCTGCATCATCCATTTACCCTTGTCAGTCTCTTTCGTTAGTCATCCATATCAAAATCTGCTTCTCTATTTGCTATTTTACCCTATATCTACCATAAGTGGTCCATTTTACCACATGCGCTCTTTTTCTGCTCCCTAGTGACTAGCCTTACCATATGCGCACCTGTTTTGTCTATATGCAAGCCATTTCACCTTATGCGCCCCTGTTTTCACTACAGGCGAGCTATTTCTACTCATGCGCTTCCTGTTTGCATATAAGCGACCTAGATTACTATAAGCGCTAATCTTTAATTTATAGGCGTGTTATATACTATATGCAAGTCTTTTTTGCCTACCCGCGAGCTTAATCCTATATGCGCCTAGCTTTTTACCATATGCGAGCCCGATTACCATTCGCGACTATTCTAGCCTTATACGCGCGCTTTCCACCCCATGCGAGCCATTTCTATCCATAAGCGATCCAAACTACTTCACGCGACCGCTATTTGCTTATAAGCGAGCCCTTTCTAGCCATAAGCGACGCATATTGCAATTTACGCGCTTTTCGCCTGCATTTTTTCCACCGACGGGATGCGACCCCTTTTTACCTATGCGACCTACCCACGCCCATAAGCGACCAGAATTACTACAAGTGATCTCTATTCCTACATACGTGACCTAAATGTGCTATGTCCTAACCTAGTCACTTTTGGTGACGTGTGGGAATTAATTACGCTTTTAGGCTATTAATTACATGCTTTTGAGAAAAGTTTTGAAACATATCGGTGCGCCTGCTCCCTCTGGTCGTCCATGTGTCCTCACTCGCTCTGCATGATGATCCCTGCATGGAATAACCATCCTACTAGCTCTGCAACTCTCACTCTCAGGAGCTCTGGGTTTCTCTAGTTTCTGAGCACAAATGAGCACAAATGAGCCTATTTGCCATTGAAGAACCTACTTATAGCCCTTCTAAAAACCCTAATTCTTCTATGCCACAGTCTATTTTCTTCCATGCAACCCCCATCTCCTTCGCATCTGCCTTCTTTTTTTGCCTTTTCTTCTATCGAGAGCCAACCCAGCCCTTCCTGGTTAGCCTGGCTTACCTCTCGAGGGGGCATCACTTGCCAGTTACACTGGGGCATAACTTGTTTATCGAACACATATTGTATCTTCTTTGACACAACGTTCTGCCAAACATTGTATCAAAGAGGGGCAAAATGTAGACACCCAAATTTGTCCATGTCTAGCAACACCTTGTTAAATCATTAAGCCAATTAATTAAATAAATTTTATTTATTTAATTAAAATCCCATTCTCATCCACTTAGCCAATTAATTAAATAAATTTTATTTATTTAATTAATTCCACATCATTTCTCAATCACATCCCAATCCTATCCTATTCATTTATCCAATTAATTAAATAAATATTATTTATTTAATTAATATCCAACTCATATCCCAACTAATTCAAATATTTTATTTGAATTAATTCCTCCTCTTTTATCACATTCCAACACTTGTCCAGTCAATCATGTGTTGTTATACAACTTTCATTCATATCCTTCACATGCACAATTAATGGAATCTAAATTTAGTAACTTTCAATCCTAGCCATTCACATAGCCTCTGAATCTCCATCGTTGATTGATCTTGGCTAAGTCCTATATAAACACCCTCTAACTCCATATGAGATATCCAGCAATCAAATCCAGCCATCATATAGCACCTACATTATCATCTTGAGCATTTGAGCATTCACTTGAGCTTTTATCATCCATCATGGCAGCTTTCAGCTTTGCAATTGTTCATTGTTGAAGAAGCAGTCCACATCCCTCAAACAAGGAATCGCACGATCTAGGTGATGTTATGCTTGAATTGTATTGTTCTTTGATTTCATTTAGGTTAGATTCCTTGATGATGGTAGGGTTAGGGTTTCATGACTATGTCTGATCTGCTACACCTGACTTTCACCTATCACACAAAGCATCCATTATACATCTATTTATACATCCATACATCTGTATCCCATGTAATAAAAGATCCAAACAATGCAGAGTATCAATGTTTAAAAATAAAAGCTTGTGAGTTCTTCTATCGAGTCATTCTTCTATCAATCAGTATTCTATCTATCATCATATCTTTCATCCTTGTCCAATCAATCTGAGCAGTGATCCAAATGCAAGTCCATCCTTAATCCATACCAATCAAGTCAAGTCAATCTTGTCAAATGATCTAATCACAATCAGTGGTCTTGATCCTTGTCTGGTCATAAACCAACTTGATCAGTTAATCAATCAATTGTCTTATACAGGATGTTGCATTATCGAAATTAGACCAACACACACGTCTTACATGACATGCTTCATTTCCTGAAACCAGACACTATCCTTCTTGTTGCTCTAGAGATCCATCATTCGCCACCATGGCAACATGCCTGCCATGTTGGTCTACGGATATATCGTTCCCCGCCATGACAACACTATTGTATATCATTATCAGTATATCGTTGGTTTACCACTCGACAGGGGCAATACCTTGTTTTTTCCTGTATCATTTGTGCATACTTGCTTACTTGCTTGTGTGTGTTATCATTCTATCTTGCATCCTATATCATTCAGCTCTTTCTTCATCCTAACCTATTTTTCACCTTCGTCTTCGTGAGATTGTCCCTCTCATGCCTTCTTCCCATCCAATCTTCCGAGGGGGCATCCTATCGTCATAACCTGTACTAGGGGAAAACTGGGGCATGTATCATTGTCAGACTATCTATTCTTTGAAGCAACACCATAAACTGCATTGCATCAATGAGGGGCAAAATGTATATGCCTAAAATGACTCGATTCATATTCTTCTAAGTTAATTAAATATCGAAATATTTAATTATCTCTTCTAAGGTCAAAATTAAATAAAACTCCTTTATTTAATTTAATTCCTCTAAACAATTAAATAATTCTTAATTATTTAATTAAATCAAATTCATTCTTCCAAATTTGAATAAATCAACTCAAATTTATTTAAATCCTTTCAATCTCCAAAACATAAAATATAATCAAATATTTTATTTATTCTTCCAAAGTCATGCACAACAATTAAATAAATTTATTTATTTAATTTGCTTTCTTATCTTATAAATTAAATAATTCCAATTATTTATTATTTCTTCCAATAATATCTTCTCTAAATTTAAATAAATCAAATATTTATTTAAGTTGCTTTTTCTTCTAAATTGAGTTATCTCTAAATATAATTCAATCCTTTTGCACATGCAATTAAATATTCCTAATATTTAATAAAGCAAAATATCTTCTTATTCTCATGCAAATCCCTTCTTGTTTTAAATCACTTAAATGATTATTATATTCTTTTAATTGCTTTAACTCATTCTTCTATTCTTAGTAAATCCTCTCATGCAAAAAAAAGCAAGACACATATCTTTTTCTTATTTGTTGCACGTTCCTCAACTCTCCTCAACCGTTGATCTCTTCTTTCTCAAGCCTATAAATTGAACCTTATTCTTCCATTTCATTCTTCCAAACTTTAAGTATTGTTACTCTATAGGAATTACAGTGCGCCTTTGGCACCAATTCCTTCATTGCCTTGTGATCACGCACTACACACTACAATCCTCATTGCGAAGCTCCTCTTCATTGCAACATTACCATAGCCATTCACAATTGACATTCTTGACAAAGCAAAGAAGTGCACTCTCTAAGGGCTCTTTTCATACACACAAGGACAATTTTTGATAGGCAACAATGGAAGTTTCGATCTAAGGAAGGTTTGCTTTGTTGATTCATTGCTTGTTTGATTTGATCTTCTTAATTCACTATTCTATTGAGTTTTGGGTATTTGATATTGTTTATCATTACATATTCATTGTTTAATCCAAATTTCCCCTAACACATTGATCTTCACAAACTCTTTCTTACCCACCAAGCTGACCTTGGTTGCCTTCTTTGCTTCAGCATCCTCCTGCAATGGTGTCATCACAAATGTCCTCCCATCCTTCTTGATGGTGTAGGTGTTAACATATCCATCATACAATGCTCTCCTATCAAATTGCCATGGCCTACCTAAAAGTAGGTGACAACATTCCATGTGCAAAATATCACATAAAACCCTATCCTGATATTCTCCAATCTGAAAATCAACATATGCTTGTTCATATACCAAAAGTGATTGATTATCACTCACCCAAGATGCTTTTTAAGGATTTTGATGAGGAATCCTTTCCAGTTTCAACTTATCCACCATTTCTTGAGATACCATATTATCTGTTGAACTAGAATCTATTACTACTTGTATATTTTACCTTTGCTTTTGCAATTGGTCCTGAAAAGTGCTCTCCTTTGTATCACGTCCTTGGATGTCTTCAAGACTGTTCTCCTTAGCATTAATGCTTCTCCATCTAGAACTGGGGCTGGATTCCCAAATGGAGAGTGAACACTTTTATCTACCTCCTCTTCTTGCACATATTGAATCCTCTTTTCATTCCTCCTTTCATTATCACCAGATGTACAACTCTGTTTCATTGGGCACTTGTATGCTATATGGCCAATCTCATTGCAATGATAACATCTCCTAGTGAAAACATTAGAACCTCTACCTCCACCTTTTGTGCCTCTAAATCCCCCTCTAAAATTAGAAACTTGGCCCTTTCCTCTACTTGTGTTTCCTTGGTCTTCTTGGGACTAATTTTTGTCTTCAAAACTATCCCTATTTCTGCCACTTCTTCCTCTATTCTACTATTCTCCCTTTCTTTTCTACTTCTCTTCTACTCTCAGCGCCACTTGGAAACACTTGTCCATGGTTTCTAGTGTCAAGATGGTAATCTCATCTTGTATACTATATTTCAGGCCATTAATATACCTGGAAACTCTTCCTTTCTCATCCTCAACATGTCCACACCTTAGAGACAATTTGTGAAATTCCTCTGTGTAGGTGGATACATCCATATCCTTCTGCCTGAGGTTTTGCATTTTCTTATATATCTGCACCTCATAATCCATTGGTAGGAACTGGGCCTTGATCCTCTCTACCATCCGACTCTAGGATGAGATCATGCTCTTACCACTCTTCACCTTTCTCCCTAGGTGTAGTCCCGCCACGTGAGTGCAACGCCCTTCAATTTTGTCTTTGCAAACTTGACTCTCCTATTCTCCAGTACCTCCTTGTACTCAAAGTAATTATTCAAAGCCTCGACCCATTCGATGACTTCATCTGCGTCCATCTTTTTGCTGAACATCAGAATCTCCATTCTTGCCTCAGACAACTCCTTACCAAGTGATTTGATGGCCTCCAAAAATTATTTTTGGTCTGCAGATATATCTGTCTGTCCTAGGGTTGTCTCTTCTTCCCCATCTTCATCTTCTCCATCAGACTCCTCATTTGGTTTCTTGCCTTTTCCCAAGGTCTTCAACTCATCCTGGAGTGCTTCCTTGACTCCAGTCTTGATCAGCTTCTCCATCTCCTTGAATTTCTTGACCACTTCAATGGTCATTCCCTTTGGAGGCATATCACTAGCCCCTTCTTTGCTTTCTCTGTTTGACATAAACATTCACAGACAACACCAACACTTCTATAGATCTTTTGCTAGCTCTGATACCAATTTGATGTAGAGCACACAATGGAAGCAATTCAAAACAGGGTGAAATACCCACTAACCCACATTACAGCTTTAAAAAATCCTTTCTCAAAGTCCACATAGCATTGAACCACATACATTCTTTTATGATCGGCAAGACCATATGCCATCGGCTAACCAAATACCTTTCGCACTGAAGTCCTTCCTCATACCAATGTGTCTCTGACACCACTATCGCTAGTGAACTAATGTACCTGTCATACTCACTATTATGCCAAACACTTGTACATGCATAACATAACTTACGATCACCGGTCCTCTTCACCATTGCTACCAATCAACCTCTTGCATCTAACACAATGTATATGCACAATGTATATTCTTAATATACATTTGGAAGATACATTTGAAACATACATTTAGAATATACATTCAGTGGGACGGACCATTGACTTTCTTTGTATGCCGATACACTATCGGTCAAACTTCCAACATCGGATGCTTTCAACCTTCTCTCTCTAACACCTCCTGTCCCCCTCGATGTAGAACTTAACCATTCACAATATACTTTTGCGACATACACACTTAATGTACTTTTACGATATACACATGGAATGAATTTTGACATATATTAGCGATATACACACAGAGTGTATACATGGAGAAATAGCACAAATCTTCACCCAACTTCTGTGCAAGTCATACAATGTATTTTCAGTCCAACTATCGATTCTCCCCTACAGCTCCAGGACTCCTGTAACTTCACAGATCTTTGACTTTGCCAACCTAGCACATGAGGATGCTAGGATCTCTTACAGCATAATGTACGTGATTCTGCAAACACAAACAAATAAAATGAAAAACACAAAAATGAACTTTACAGCCATTCCACCAATTTCAAAGAAATCTAACCAGTGGAATGGATTAAGAATCCATCTCAGCCACAAAACAGTAAATTGATTGCACAGAGAAAACCTAACGAAATCAAATGATAGAAAGATGCACATAATAGAACTTTGTTTATTATGCCTTTCAGAAATGTGCATACATAGATGCTCTATTTCTCAATTACAAATCACACTCCTCTTCAATCTGATTTGAACTACAACTAACAACTACAACTACTACTCCCTCTTACATTCGATCTGTCTCAGGGTATTTATCTACTCACCCAGAGTAGTACCATCCTGATAGTACCAACATGAATCCAAGCGGCTGGGAGACAACCGTCTAACAACCTCCTAACTGCCTAACAAACTTTGTGATTACAAATTGACAAGTGTCCTTGGGAGTTACAACATAAACCTAGATACAACTAAAATGACATGCATTGGTCAAACATACCTTATTACATGAATGGTCTTATAGGACCTTATTGGAAACAACAAAAATAAACATTAGACACATCATGAAATTAAATGCCTCATGGGGGCCACTGTCAATTAGGTGCTCCTACACCAGGATAACTCTACCTCTGCAACAACAATCCATATAGCATATCAGATGGTTGAGGAGGGAAAATATTTTGATCTTTGTGAACTTCTTTGACAATAACTTATAGACAATTTAAAGAGGACAAACAAAACCAAATATAGATTTCGGTCTGGTTATCTAATCATATGTCTTAATATGTTTTACTATTTGAATGACTTACCTTCAATGAAGGGAGTAGTGTGGAACTCAAATAAATCAGTTGCCCATCAAATCAATGATTATATGAGGAGTTTTTCTGATCATAAGCACTATAATACTTTATTCTAGGGATTCTTCAAGACGTTTTAGACTGATATGCAATCTAGAGAAATAATTCCTACCAAGATTGTAGAAAAATACAAAAACGATATCACCTTTATGGTTGACAAAGAAAATTTTTATATGGAGGTTGTTGAGCCAAGAACTTTTTGGATTACAACCTTGCCCTATGAGGTGTCAGAATTTGATTTGATAGCATATGCTGACATACTTCTTAGCAAGCCAAAGGATCCTTCTACTGAGAGGTTTGGCACATATGATGAAATTATGTACAAAAATGCTAAGAAGGATGTTAAGGAAACATAAGAGACAAAATCCAAAGTTGAGGAAATGAAAATAATCTTAGAGGAGATACTTAGGTCTCCTAAAGGATCTTTAGGAGGAGCACAAACACCTCCCTCTACACATCCAAGAAGAACAAGTAGATCAACTATAGAAACTTCTTTTTTTGCCTTTGGATATTCATTACTTGCTAAAAGAACTGGTTCTAAAATCCTAGAACAAATTGTTGAAAAGAAAAAGCCTAAGAAAAAGAGTAAGGGAAAAAGAGAAAAAGTCAAAAATGTTGAAGAAGAGGAAGAATCTATGATGAAAGGCCTATAGATGATAAATCCACTCTTGAAGAAGTTGTGGTCAGGTATATGGGAGCACACAATCTGGCTTTGATTGAAATCATACATCAACTTCCAAAAGGCCTAGTTAGCATCCTAACCAAAAGAAGAGATGATGCACTAAACAAAGAAGCTGAAATAAAGAAAAGTGCAGTTGAAAAGGCTTGTCCTACCATCTCTAAAGAAGATAGAATCAGATTTTCCAAAATTCTTACAAAGGAATTTAGGACTAAAAGGAGACTAAACACTCTAATGTCAAGGAATAAGAAGGAGATAGAGAAGTTGAAAAAGGAAACTTTAAGGAAAACTATAGATGTCCTCAAAGAGATGAAGATTGAGATGGGGATCATTGAAGAACTATCTGATCAATCTAAAGAAAATGAGGAGGACAATGACATGCCTGAAAAGAATAAGGAGATGGCCCTCCTTGAAGATATCGGTGCTTCATCTCCTCCAAACACTCCTGCAGAACATGGTTCCCTTCTTCTAGAAATAATCGAGGCACAAAACAATGAGGGTCAAGACAAGGACTGTGTTGTACCTCATCAAGAGAACACAGGAGATGTTGAAATGTAATACAAGAAGATAACTCTAAGGAGAATCAAGATGAGAAGGAAAATAATGATGAGGAACAAAATAATTGAAAGGATAAAGAAAAGGATAAAGAGGAAGAGAAGTTAGAAGGGATAGATGACATAAGCCAAAGTGAATCTAAGATAGATTCTCTCCAAGATTTATTGAATTTACAAATGCAATTTTAACTAGTGATCACTCCCTCGCTACTGCAGATTCCAACTAATGAGGGATAGATAGATCTGATAGGAATCTCCCCTCTTCTTAAATTGCATCTTGGAGATATACTACATGCAACTGCCAGAAAAGAGTTCCTACAAGAAAATTTGAAGAAAAGTAGTGTAGTGGAAGATGCAGTAAAGGTCATACAAGAAGGGTTACCAGAGGTAACTATTGACTCCTCTCTACCTACTGAGAAAAAAATCATGTTGTTAATGGACTCTTTCAAACATCATTCTTCCCATTTGAAGAAAAAAGTAGAAAAGAGGCAGAAATAAGATTAACTAGTAAGAAAATGGTTGAAATGACTGAAAAATGTACTAATACACATAATAAGCTTAAAGAAAGCTTGAAGAAATTCAAAATTTGCATAGATGAAGCTACTGTCATATATCTATTTTGTTTAAAGTGGCCTACTTCAACAAAGAGTATCAAGGCACAAATTGACTCTATTGAGTCACAACTATCCAAGTTAGCAAAAACTTTTGACTTGTCAAAAGACAAGATGGGTGCAACAAGGGTACGAGTTGAAAGCCTACATGTGCAACTGTCTCAACTATAGGATCAAAGAGAAAATATAAAGATGAAATTTGGTCAGATGAGAGAGGCAATGAACTTGAGACTTACCTCAATGACTGGCACATGTTGGGGGAAGTAGAAAAGATAGACCAAAAGATGAAGACCCCAAGCAATATAGAGGAAGAAGAGGAAATGTGCATATAGTGTGAGTGTCAGACTCAATTGCCTGCCTCAAAATGTAGTATCTGAGCCTCAAATGTTCAACAACTTAGGATAATCTATAGAGATATTATCCCATCCAAGTAAGTTGTTAGAACAATTTTGATGTACATTGTATTGAGGAGATATTGACTAAAGTGGTAGTACCATTTTGGTTTTCAAGGGTATAATTTTGTAACAAAGTCAAGGGGAGCACAGTCTAGATATCTTTTTGTAAGGGGTAGTACATATAGTTTTTGGATTGATACAAAGGTTGTCAATTCCTTTGTCCTTGATGTCAAAGGGGGAGAGAGTCAAAGGGGGAGCATATGTTTAAGTTTAAGTATAACCATCTTCTAAAACTCTAAGTATCTAAGCCATTCTTGAATTCCTCTAAAAACTTCAGACAGTGGTGTGCAAATCTGATGAGTAGCATCCATTAAAAACTTTGATCATTTCCAGAAGTTTCTAGACCTTGCACTTCACCGCAATATCATATTTTGGGTTATGAAGCATTATATAAGGTCCAGAAGACTCTATTATATACAAACTGATACATTTCTTGTCTTGCAAATGCATACGTTGGTATGTTACTTCTCTGATAAGGTGTATGATTTTTATTGAGCTCTTGTATGATTGAATCCTTGGTCCACATTAAGTTTTTGGCTTCTCCCTAGTAGTTGAAAAATGAACAGTTGAAAGTGTTAAGTAGTATGATTCGACTGGTTAAGTACCTAGTGCATGCAGAGGCTTCTGACTAGTTTCTCCAAGTCTGAAAGGTGTGGAAAGGTGTGTCTTGATGTTTTTCATAATGCCTTGAGAACCGCAACAAGCTTTGTCATCATTTTGCTTGTGTTAAGGCTGGCCAATGACTAACTACACATTACATTCAATATTAATTTGGATGCCAACCTAATCACTATTTTAATATCTTGTGGAGGATATATATAGAAGATATAATTCATTTGAAAGGCAATTAAGGTGAATGTGAATACAGTAGAGTAGAAGAACATATGAAATGCACAGAATTAGTTTAAAGGTATATATTGAGCAGGAATAGCAGACTGCACCATTAGCATACAATAGATGTGTTCTCCATAACATTCCTTATATCTTTATTATCATTCTAATAGCAGTAAGCTAAGCATTCAGGAAGTAGTAGCTTCCTTGGTTTATAACCCTAAATCAAAGTTGTAAATTAGGGAGTAGTAGCTTCCTTGGGTTGAAGCCCTAAAACAATGTTGTAATATCTTTTACAGTGAGCATATTATATTGTGAGCTAATCCTCACCATGGTTTTTCACTATTTTAGGGTTTTCCATATAAAAATAATGGTGTTATGTGTTGACTCTTGATTTGCACATTTTCATTCATGTTTTCAAAGCTGTTTAGTTTTATCAGTAAATGTTTGGCTAAATCTTTTAAGTGTGTTGATTTACTCCCCCTCTCAGGACCCCATTGTGTTCAACAATATCAACCTATCATTAGATTTGAATTGTAACAACAAAAATCTATGATGAATTTGGGCATGTTTAGCCTATGTACTTGAATGTAATTTGCATATTCAAAATTCTAATTTATAGCAACAGACTATACAATCCAAAAATTAGATTTGTACCATGTTTATGTCTTCCAATTGATGCTATGTGTTGAACACATAGAAGTACTGAGAGGGGGTGTGAATTAGTACTGAGAGGGGGTGTGAATTAGTACTTACTCAAATTGTTTTCTTCCAACAATATTCAACCTATCATAAGCACTTAAAATAGAAAAGTACAATTACATAGAAGTATATATTCATAACACCTAATTTACGTGGAAAGCCCTAGAATGGAAAAACCACAGTGAGAAAGTTTCTTGGATCTACTGTCCAAATCTAGCCTCACAAATAAAACAAGATTACTATATTATTTATGTGCTACAACCCAAAGGAAGCTATAACTCCTTGAAAAGTTAAAACATTTACAATCATTACACAACTATCCTTCAATCAGTATCACAAAACTTATTTGACTCAATATTCTTCTCACAAAATAGAATGCTGATCACTTCAGAATCTAGATAGCTATCTCACCTCTACACTCTTACAATATCAACCTTTATCACAATAAAGTAACTTTAGACACTCTTCTCAATCATCACATTACCAACTACTATCTCTGCAACAATATCATATTATGTATAAACTTGTCATTTCCACATTTCATCATGATGTCTACTTCTATAGTATGTTTTCTCACATAATATCAAAAGAATTTTTACATAGTACCTTCCATACATCACTTGACACTTTTGATTTTACATTAATATCCTTTGCAAGTATCAAGATATTTCTCCTTGGTCAACCAACATGAAACAAGTAACATGAAACATGTAGTGGCCACAACAGTCAACTCTAATACATTTGGAGTAAGTGGAAATCAAGTGCGGTTAAAAAAAAAGCATAATCATGTCCTAATTTACCTTAGCACACTCTTCCAAGATGGTGTATAGACCAAACACATGGAAAGATCTTTATTATACACTAAGTTAGCTTCATAAACACTTATCCTTCCTTATATTTGGCTCCAGACCCAAAACTTGTACTAGAGGGAACAAATTATATCATGTGGACCACACAATGAACATGATGTAGTCATGGCTGGAGGGTCCTAAGAAGGGACTGTCCAAACCATGCAACAAGAGTAAACACAATAGGAACAATAAAATAATAGAATGCAATGGAAGACTCAATTTCTCAATATGTCAGATAATCACAATGCTTATATGCAGGAAACATGCGGGCTATAATTAAAAGGTCTCATAGGCCTACTTTCTAGGCTACAACAGAAATGAAAGATATGACATTAAAGTACCTTCCAAAAAGAATTAAATTATATAAACTACCATAACTAACCACTAACTCTCTAATTTATCTAAGAGATGTATATATATCATCCTTCAGCTCAAATGATCCCCTATGTCAGCCACAAGAGGTTACAAACTCCAATGAATGATGAAATGTGTAGAAACATGTAGGTCAACTTACAAAATATGATATTGCTTCACAAATGGATGAAACTTGGTGCAGACCTCCAAGTAGGTCTATCTAGTCCTTTTTTTCCTTGTGATTTTCTCCATAGGCTCCACCAGTCACAGAAGTACTCCACTAACCTTCTAACCTCAACTGACTGCATGAATGCTTTGTTTTGTGAAAACTAATGATATTTTGATAGCAATAACTTTCTGTAGGCAAATCCAAATATCCTAAAATCTTAGTATGATGCAGCTAACATGGCATAGAAGATAATTCCTTCTCTATGAGATCTAATATGAAGATGTAGTAAAATGTAGTATAAAATTCTAAAAATGCAAATGATTGAACTACAACTGAAATACAAGAAAAGAAAATAATGCAAATGTTTTTGGTTCATGCTAGATTGATCTACAACCTGGGATGCTCCTACATCAGACACCTAGGGTTGTTGAAAAAAGTGAGTCCCTCACTTTATTGGGGCTAGAGGAAAACCAAGGTGGTTTACATCAGCCTAATAAATCCATGACGAATCTTCTTTTGGTCTTCCTTTCCACTTTACCAAATACTCTTTATATTGCTTTCCTTTGGTACTGCATCCAATTCTACGATCCAAGATTTTCTCTATCTTCTTTGGTTATTGTTGTGGTAATTGATTCTTCAAACCATCTTCAATGCTATCACTTGACACTCCTTCATGGTACTGATATAGGTCTGCAATGTTGAATATAGGTGATATACCAAATGTCTTTGGTAGCTCTACTTCATATGCATTTCCTGAATCAAATTTCCTAAGAATCTTACATGGTCCAAACTTCTTCATGTTTACCTTGTTGTATGTCCCCACTAGAAATCTCTCCTTTCTTAGATATACCATTACTTCATCTCCAACTAAAAATTCTTTAGGGAGGCATTGGATTGTAGCCTAGAATATAGTAGATTTATGCATTCTTCAACTTCCTTTTCTTGCTACAACATGGATGCTAACAATTGATTTCCTTTTTCAATTTCACATTGTAGCCTACTAGAATCATTTTGATTTGGCATGGATACATATGGATTTGGGGCTGTATGACATCCAATACGATGAATGGAATATATAATGTAATTTCTATGGTCTAAGATATAGGAAGACTCATATGATGGGAAACCCTAGGGCATCCATGTTCATACCAATTGGCCATGACTAAAACATCCTACAATGTAGGGTAAAATGTAGACATATAAAAATTTGCTCCTTCACCATGATAGGAACACAATCTCAAAAGTAGGAAGAAAACCACGTGTGCCTTTCTTTCACCACTGTACCTTGAAAATAAGTCTTTGAGACAACAACAAACTTCTTCATGTTCTTTGACAATAGAGTCACCACCTCTATTAAAGAGGAAATCCTTGAAGCATGACAATCTTCAAGGCTACAAATAGCTTCTAGGTTTAGCTCACCAGTAGAGTCTTTAAATTATTTTTAACCTAGCAATATTTTTTCTTCCTCGACAATGGTGCCAAAATGTTGGTGTAAGTTGATGGGCTACCAACTTACCCAAGCCTAATGAAATGCACCTGGTAACAACTAGACATAAGACTTTCAATTACTGTTGTAGAGGTCTTCAAATATGAACTAAAGTATTACATCCCTGGCAATAGCACCATAATATTAGCTCCCAAAATAACTACAACCCAAAACCTTAAAATATTACTCAATCACTGAGGCCATGGGTGTCATCAACGTAATTGGAAATAGGTTTATCAATAGGTTTAGGGTGATTTTTAGCCAACTGACAGGAGTGAGTAAACTCCTTTGCACTTTAAGCTCAACTAGACTTAGGATGGATATTCCTAGAGGCACAAATAGAATCATAAAGACATAACTACAACCATACCCAATGCATACTTGACCCCCATAACTGTCACTAGGTAAATAAGACTAGCTGCATGAAGCCTCTAATTTAAGTTGATCACTGCACTATGTATTTCACCCAAATATGAGAATATTTCAATCCTTAAGATGACTCCATTTAACATTACATCCATAAGATACATAGTGCAGGAATACATGTTCATGGTTCACAAATGATTTGACTTATTTCAAATTAATTACTTTAGATTTATCTTTGGTTATAGAACAAAACCATGAATAGCATACAAAACATAAACTAAACATATTCCTACAATGAACAGGGTAGAGATTTGATTTAAAAGTAGTGATTGATCAATATAGACTAGTGCCTACTCCTTTGGGTAATTAAGTCACAAACATTAAATGGAAAGAGACACACCCAAAAAAATATCAATAGAATCATGAGTTGCATTCACATACAAATCTGAAATATATTTCATACAATGGACATACTCATTAATACCAACTACAACTGTAATAATTCATACATAATAGAGAAAAGACCCATACACAAGTTTTGCATGATTTAAATTCTATCATACATTATCCAACTTTTGTTACATTTGTGCCAGCAAATGTGGCAAAGGAGAATACAAAACTATGATTCAATATCCCCCTGAATCATTACAAAGTATAATGAATACACACCATGATATGAGAATTTTTAATGAATACCTTTCCTAGTTTCTTTTGAACGCATCCCTTTATTCCCAGTTTAGACGTTATGCTCTGATTGATGCCCTAAAATCTCCCTTAGGCATTCTAGACCAAGTAGTTGGTTTTGCGACCAACCTATAAAACATCTCTAAATCAAGTATATATAGCATTTGATTTACACTACTCTACTTAGGAAGGAAAAATCTACCCTACCAACCAACATTACTCCTTGACAAACTCCACAAACATGTACCTACTACAATAAACATCTTTAAAATACAATGCCCACTAAAAAGTGCATGTAAATCTTTTACAACACTTTAAAATACATTAAAATATTTTAAAACATTACATTTATCACATGCTTTATTTTCTTCTTTGACTTTTATAGTTGATTCTGAACTTTGATTCATCCCTTAGACACTCCATGAACCTTTTCAATAGGTTCCCAAGTTTGTGAACCTATCCAATCGCTGAAAAATTGTCCTCTTTATTCATTTATTTCTTTCTCCTTTATTTATCCATCTCCATGTTTATCTTTCTTGTCCCTTTTCTTTTTCTTTTCCCTTCCTTTTCAATGAAATTACTTTTCAACAAACTTTGCTCAGCGTGAACCTATTTCATCCTTTCAGCGAGTTTGCAAACTAGAGAACTCGCTGAAACCTTCTTCATTTTCTTTTCTATTCAAATTTATTATTTCTTCCTTCTTCTTCGGTGTTTCACCATATCAATGAACTTTGGAATTGTATATGCCTAAAAATGACACGACTCTATCTAAATAAATATTCTTAATATTTATTCCACTTAATTCCTCTATTAATAAATAAATCAATTTATTTATTTATTTGATTCATATTCCTCTAAATTCAAAATTAAATAAAATCCTTTATTTAATTAAATTATTCCAAAAAATTAAATAATTCTATTATTTAAGTCAAATCTTCTCCCAAATTTAAATAAATCAATCAAATTTATTTAAATTCTCTCAATCTCTAAAAATGAAATATAATCAAATATTTTATTTATTCTTCCAAATCATACACAAACAATTAAATAAATTTATTTATTTAATTTGCCTTCTTATCTTCAAATTCCTCAAAAATCTTCCAAATCTTCTTCTTCATGCACACAAAATTAAATAATTTATTATTTAATTTCTCTCAAATCATGCAAAAAGAAAATCACAAGTTGAAGTAACTGACTCAATCAATCTTGTTTTTATCAATAACTCTTAAATTAGAAAAAAACTTTCTAATTTATGAAATCAAATCTTATCTTTATAAGAGAGAGCAATTAACTCAAACAAAATAGCTTTTTGTGTGACACTTGTCTTCTTTCTATTCATGCACATCCTCTCAAGTCTTCTATACCATTGATCTTCTCTCTCATGAGTTTATAAATTGAACCCAGTTCCTCCATTTCTATCATCCAAGATTTTAGTACCCTTACTCTGCAGAATTTACAGTGTGCCTTTGGCACCCAAATTCATCCATTGCTTGTGATCAACTTGTTACCATCACCATTATCATTGTTTTGAAGCTCATCTTCATTACAAACTTATCATAGCCATTCCCACTTGACATCTTAGAAATAGCAAGGAAGTGCACCTTCTGAGGGACATATTCATACACGAGATCATTTGAGATAGGCGACCAATGGAAGCCACGAAGTAAAGAGGTTTGCAAGGTTTGAATTCTTTGTTTGTTTAATCTTCTTTGTTTCTTATTTCATTGAGTTTATTGGATTACTTTGATACTATTGATAATCATTCCAATTTTCCAATAACATTTTTGGCACCCAGTATGGGGCTTTGCCCCAATTTAACCCAAAAACCAAGTTTTTTGTGGGTTAGGTTCCAAAAATAGGAGGATTCTGCACATCTAGTCAATTCTAACATGCATCTGAGCTCTATTTCCATGCACCTGATAGATCAGTGCATCCCTGCTCTGGTCTATTGCATTTGACCTTTGTTACGATGCATTTACTAAAACTGCGCATATACTCTTTGTTTCTACGCTTTTGACCTCTGTCTTAATGCTTTTGTAATCCTACGCATCTGACCTTTGTCTCTGCGCATCTGATCTTTGCACCGGCACATCTGATTCTGATAGTGACTTTTTGAGTTTTTCCTTGTGATTTTGCTAATGTTGACACTATTCACAGGAATATTCTTTGATCTACTTGCAAGTTAGGGCTAGTTTAGTCATATAGTTGCATTTGTTAACTCATCTCTTGATCTAAAGGAAAGTAAATGGATGTTCATGTGAATCTCATTTAGTTCTAACTAGGAGGATTGTAATTTGATCTTGTTGCATCAACAACTTGAATTTAGTCCCAATGCTAGGAGGATAAAATTGAACCATTGCTATCTTGCTCTCAAAGTTAACAAATTACATGTGTGCCCAACTAGCTAACTCATTTAGTCTTTTTCATTTTAATTAGGGGAAAAGTACCATTGTATTTTGTGTTTTTGGAATGATACTAGGCCTATGCTCTCCCCTATCTTAGGTGACCAAAATGCTAGACATATCATTTCACATGTGTTAAACCTTTAGAGAGGCCCGCCCTTGGATATCCTTCCATCTAAGTGGGAATGACCTTAAGTGGTAACGAGCTAAAGCCAAGCTCTGCCTAGCCACTATAAATAAATTGTGCTTGGAGCAAAAGCTTCATGCAACGAGTGTTGTTTTGTTATACTGACAACCAAACTCCCCCAAAACCCTCCAAGGCACAACCCTTGAAGGCTGGGAGACTCCATAACGGAGAGTAGCGCTACTACACGTATAACCACTCGAATAGTTGCACTTACTAATCATCCTTTATTTTTAGTAGCCAAAAACCCCTATAAGTCGGTGCAGGGAAGGGTGATTATCACCTCCCAAAGATGCCTCAACTAGAAATAGTGAGAATTTGGTTTATATTGTCCCAGCTAGCTTAGGATTTGTACTTGTTTTTTAGTCGAAAAGAGTCCAAAAATTACAAAAAAAGATCAAAACAATCATGAAAAATTTCTTTGTGTTTGCTGTGTCTTACTTGCCATAATTGAGAAATTAGAACAAAAAGACCAACTTGCAGCCAAGAAACCAAAAACATCGAAAAATATGTCAAGAAAATTGCAAAAACAGTCAAGAAACTAGAGCTATGCATTTATCCTATAGAGCTACACATCTCTGCCAGCTGCACATATACCTTGACTTTCTGTGCATTTGTTGTTTGTTACTGTGCTTTTATAATTTGCCAGAGATGTGCATTTACCTCGACTTAGTGTGCACATACCTTCTGTTTCAATGCATTTGTAGTTGCGCATCCAAAATAGTGAGCTTTTCCACATCTTTTGAGAAAAATTTATCAACCTTTCTGGGTACCCATTTCAGCCTTGTTCTAGTTTTTGAGATTAGATTTACCATGCAGTCACCTCTTCCATCCATTTCCATAGCATACCCCCTCTTTTGTCAGTCGTCTCATCCACCTTTTACCATGTCTTCCCATAAACAAGTCAAAGTTCCTATATCAGATTAGTGCAAGACCTTTTTCAGATCATTTTAGATTCAAGTAACCCTAGTAAGTCTCCACTATCAAGGATCAGACATCCTTTTCTCTGGGAACTTCACTAGTGGTCTTTGTGCAAGACTAGTCTCTACATAGTAAATGGGTACTGGCTATCCTTACTTGTGGCTATCTTCTTGTGTTGACCAACTTACTTGGAATCATTGATCAAAAGAGTCCCTTGTTCAAATATCATCATCGTAAGTATCCTCTTCTCACCAACCTACACCAACACCTTACCAGAGTCTCTAGTTTCACCCCACTCCTTCCCACATCGCCTTGCATGGTCTTAACTAGATCCCAAACACAAAAACAACTTGAAATGGCTAGAACATCATATAGGATTGTGTCCCCTCATGATAGAGATGATGAAATCTCTAATGAGGACTTCCAAGGAGCCCTCCAAGACCAAAAATTTCAATGCATGATGGACAAAATACTCAACGAAGACCCTCAAAAGTACTTTCTTCATCTTGTAAACCAAGGACTTAGACTCTCCTCGGACTTCAATCTTAACAAATTAAAAGAAACCATAGTGGAAGAAACTCATGAGGACCGCACAAGTGAAGATAAAACCATTGGCCTAGATAAAGAGAAAAAAGCCACAGACTCAAATGCACCTCTAGATACATTAACAAAACAAATCAAGAGCCTAATGCAGAATGTAGTGGATCTCCAAATGGGGACATCCACTAAAAATTATTCTTTGGAAGACATCTCACCATATCCCTTTGACAAGAGCTTAAAAATGATCCCCTTCCCCTTTAGATTTGAAGTACCAAAATTTGACAAGTATAAAGGAAAAGGAGACCCAAGAGATCAAATTAGGGAATTTAGCACCACGTGCCTAGAAGTAGCTCACAACAACACCTTCCTAATGTGTCTATTCCCTAGATCTCTAGGTGGACAAGCCATGTAATGGTTCTCACAACTTCCCCTAGGTATCAAAACTTTTGATGAGTTAATAAACAAGTTTGTCACACACTTCTCATATAACATTGAAAACAAAGTTTCCATGTTTGATCTATGCAATACTAAGCAAAAGAGTGGTGAATCCTTCACCACTTTCTTACCAAGGTGGAGACAGCTCACGAGCAAATTCCCATATCACATGCCTGAGAAGCAAATGACGGAGATGTTTGTCCACAACCTTAACCCTGATCTAAGTTACCAAATCCAAATTCAATACCCTACCTCATTTACGAAAGTCATTGAGATGGGATTATTTAGTGAGAAAACTATGATCGCCAAGGGGTAAATAAAGTTCTACAAGGACACCCTTAACTCTAACTACACCATAGACAAGTCAAAGTTTTGGACAAAGAATAAAAATATCGTTAATGATGGAGTAGTTGATGCCAAAGTAGAGACTCTCAAAGGAGAGGCAAGAAATGCTACACCAAACAAAACCTTCTCTTGTGAGCCAAAATAATGGTTCACCTCCACTCCTAGATGAAAATTCACACCACTAGAGGAGTCCTAGGAGTCTGCGTTAAGAAATCTATTAGCCAACAATGAGATCACTCTTCCTCCCACTAGCTACTATGAACCTCAAGTAAAACCTCATTATTGGAAAGATACTAATTTCTACAAATATCATAGAGGAAGAGGCCATAAGACTAATGACTATATTTGTCTGAAACACGTCATTCAAGACATACTTGACCAAAATTAGGTAGGCACTAAAGAACATACCTCTAACGAGATGCATGTGGCATACAAGGATCCACTCCTCAACCACGATAAGCCATACAGCAACAACAACAACAACAACAATTGCAACAGGTAGAATCAAAATAATGGACACAACAATGCTAACTTTGCAAGTGTGCCATTCAACTATATCATCAATTGCATATCAGAGCACATCCCACAAGTCAATGTGGTCACATTCAACCAACAGTCAGGACCCAACAAAACTGATTGCAGCAGCATCACCCGCAGTGGCAAGGTCACATTAAACATGCTTCTTCCAAGGTCATCACCTTCTCCATCTAACTCCCATACATACAATGTCATAGACCAACTTTGGAAAACTCCTTCCCACATATCTATCTTAGAGTTGTTGCATCTGTCTCCCTCCCACAAGGAAATTCTCAATAAAGCCCTAGTGGAAACAACTGTGCCCATGAACCTGGCCCAAGAGAAGTTTCAAGCCATGGTAGGAAATCTAACCTCCTCTAGCACCATATTGTTCGTTGGATAGGATGACCTTTTAGTATCTTAGACTCATAACACACCCTTGCATATCATTGCCTTCATTCATAAACACCGTATCAAAAGAGTTCTCATTGATGGAGGAGCCGGTTTAAATATTTGCACACTCAAGCTAGTCCTTACATTGGGGTTCTCAGAAACTACATTGGATCCTAGGAAAAAGAGCACTATTAAGGCCTATGATGAAGAAGAAAGAACTACTAAAGGAATAGTGGTGTTACCAATACAAGTTGGACCAGTGATGAAGGACATTGTTTTCCAAGTCCTAGACAGGGAGCTATCCTGTAACATCCTCCTAGGTAGACCCTGGATTTGTGCCATGAAAGTTGTGCCTTCTACCTACCACCATTGCATCAAATTTCCTCATAATGACAAGTAGATCACCATCCAAGGTGATCTGGATCCTTTTCAGCACTGTAACACTATCCGCTCAAAGCCTGATTGCATCATTCCCAAAAATAGAGCTTCTACATCCCCCATCTCACAACATGATTCTACCTTTGAGGCTTCCTCATCCAAGCCCAAAGAGAAAAAAATCAAAATCAAAGAAATAGGGGTAGGGGAATACTCCATCGAGCACAACCTCAACTTAGCCAAAGTGCCTCTATCTCCAAGATCCTTTGGACAACCTACACCTAAGTACATTCCAAAGCCATCTTATCCTCCCAAACCTCCCACAACTCCCTTTGTAAAATGGGGGACCCTATCAGACCAAACTGAAGAAAGAGATATCTTGTAATGGCTCTACACAGAGGAGGATAACACACAATAGGAACCACCTAAGCTCCTGATGGAAATCTATGGGCGTGGTTAGTCTATCTTACATAGAATTGGTTATGAAGGACAAGGTCCCATTGGCCTAAGAAAAGAAGGAATTGTAGAACCCATCCAACCCTTCTCATCCTCATTGGCAAGAAATACAAAAGGGCTCGGATACAAGGACAAAGGCAAAGCTAAGACAAATGCTTGTTTTATGGAATAGATCCATAACCTAAAATAAGACAATGACATGGACTCTAATGAGTATGAGTGAGATGAACTCACTGAGAACTCCTATGAGGACAAAGGAGTTGACATCATTCAAACCTATAGCCACTACCATGAAGGACAAATGCTAACACATAGACCATTAGAGTGTGATTCACCAATTCCTGAGAGTACAACTTTCGAGGAAGGTCAGAGTTCCAACGCGATAAAAAATCTTGAGGAAAGTACCATCCCAGATCTTATCCCTACTAATCTGAATCCTAACCATGTATCCATTCAAACTATTACACCCAATGAATTAGATCTATCTTCCGATCCCCTCCCCGTTGTAGATCCTAAACTTATCGACTGGGATTTACGAGGAACCCCACAGCTAGACATGTTCCAAAATGATGATGCCTATATTGATACATGGAACTTAGGGACCACCTACCTATAGGAGATCATAAAGTTAGCTTTGCCATTGAACTCAACACCATGGCTTATTTTAGAGAGGGTACTGAGCTTTCCAGTTGCAAAAACATAAAAATAAAAAATGGATCTAATGGTGAAAACCGCTCTGCAGCAATATCAGATCCCAAAATAGTAAAAAGAAAGGACGCATCGGATGGTGAAAACCTCTCTGAGGTGCCAGATGATGGAAGGCTTGACACTCTCCCTAATGACATGTACTAGGAGAAGTCTCAGATTGTTGTGGAACCTACAAAACCTGTCAACATTGGAATAGAGGATAATCCTAACATCATTCATTTTACAAAGTCTCTATCTCCACCAAAAAAAACAAAATTTGTACCATTCTTCAAGAAAAAGCAAGTCAACTTTGCTTGGTCATACATAGATATGCCTGGTTTAGATCTAGATTTGATCCTACATCATCTTCCACTAGATCTAGGAGTCAAACTAGTCAAGCAGAAGCTCAGGAAGATGTATCCACACATTACATTACTAGTAAAAGAGGAACTCAAGAAATTGTTGGATGTAGGGTTCATCAGGGAAATCGACTATCCAGAGTGCGTATCCAACATAGTGCTAGCATCCAAACCTAATGGCAGAGTCAGATTATGCAATGATTTCCAAGATATAAACAAGGATTTCCATAAGGATGACTTTCTGTTACCTAATATTGATATCATAGTCGACTTGACAGCAAGACACACCATGCTTTCTCTTATGGATGGCTTCTCCAGGTATAATCAAATTAGGATAGCACCAGAAGACCAGCATAAAATGACTTTCACTTGTCCATGGGGCACCTTCTGTTGGAATGTCATACCTTTTGGGTTAAAGAACGCAGGGGCAACATGTCAACGTGCTATGACCACTATCTTCCATGATATGATGCACATCACAATGGAGGACTATGTAGATGACATCCTTCCAAAGTCACTCACAAGAGAATCCCACCTCGATGTACTAGAGAAGGTCTTTCAGAGACTGGAACACTTGAAAGTCAGGTTGAATTCGAAGAAATGTGTGTTTGGAGTCACCTCTAGCAAGTTCTTAGGCTTCATTTTATCAACAAATGGGATCAAAGTAGATCTTGCCAAAGTCAAAGCTATCATGGAAATGCCACCACCAAAGAATATCACTCAACTACGGTTTCTACAGGGCAAGTTACAAGGAATCCGTTAGTTCATCTCACAACTGGAAGACAAGTGTCAACCTTTTACTCACCTATTGCACAAAAACATACCATTCAGATGGGATGAAAATTGTGAGGAAGGATTTCGTAAGCCAAAGGAATACCTCTTGAACCCTCCTATTCTAATGCCACCTATCCAAGGTAAGACACTATATCTATATATATCTGCGATGCCAATAGCTCTTGGAGCCCTATTAGCACAACAGGATCATGAAGGCAAAGAAAGGGCTATCTACTACATTAGTCACACATTAGTGGGGTATGAACTACAATACTCTCAAATTGAAAGATCTTGTCTTGCTATGGTTTTTGCTTCCCAAAAAATATGATATTACATGCTAGCACATTCTGTTAAGCTTATTGCAAAGATAGATCCACTAAAATACCTATTAAGCAAAGCAACTTTAACAGGCCACCTAGCCAAGTGGGTAATGCTGTTAAGTGAATATGACATTGAGTATGTAGAAAGGAAGGTTATCAAAGGTCAAATCATCACCGACCAGTTAGCAGAAGCACCCTTGTAGGATACCACACCAATGACATTTGAATTTCCAGATGAATCCCTATTCAGTATTACAACACACTCATGGAAACTCTACTTTGATGGATCCTATACAAACCATGGATTAGGGGTAGGAATCTTGTTGGTCACTCCTCATGGCGACACCATACCTAAGTCTTACCATCTTCTATTCCCATGCACAAACAATACAACAGAGTATGAGGCCTTGGTCATTGGTCTCAAAATGGCAGCAGAATGGAAAATAAAGGAGCTACATGTCTATGGCGACTCCCAATTGGTAATCAATCAAGTCAATGATGACTATCAGACCAAAGATGACAAGTTACTACCATACAAACATATGGTAGATGACTTTAAAGAGTACTTTGTGATCATCTCCTTTGAGAAGATACCTTGCATTAAAAACAAAGCAGCAGACGCCATGGCAACCATTGCCTCGCTTCTCAAGATCCTAGAGAATGAGTCACGGTATGAGTTCTTGGTAGAGTCAGTTATGCAACCATCTTATGATATCCCTGAAACACACTCCATTTGCCTCTTAGTTGAATCTAATTTGCCCTTTTATGGTAAGATTTACACTTACCTCAAGGATAACACCCTACCACTAACTCATCTACCAACCAATGCCAAACCTTCATTTGCCAAACCTCTTGTTACACCATTATCACCAACACCCTATACTGACAAGGTCTGGATGGTACTTTACTTTGATGTTTAGAATGTGAAGAATCTCAAACCGCCTTATGAGACGTGAATGGAGGAATTTGCAGAACACACTCTAGTGGTCCTTCTTTAGCTAAGAAACTCATGTGTTTGGGATACTATTAGCCAAACATGGAAACCAATTCATATCAGTTTGTGAAGAAATGCAAGCAATGCTAGATACATGGTAACCCCATCCATGCACCAGCTCAAGAGCTCTAACCTTTAACGACACCTTGGCCCTTTTGTCAATGGGGACTCAACCTTGTGGGCAAAATTCACCCTCCATCATCCAAAAACCACAAGTTCATAATAACTACCACTGAATATTTTACCAAGTGGATTGAAGCCATTCCACTCACAAATTTCACAGGCAAATAGATTGCCTCCTTCATCCTAAATTACCTCATTTGCAGATACAAAATTCCCTCATCCATAGTCACAGATAATGGAAGACCTTTCAAGAACTAGGATATCTAAGAGCTTTGAAACAAATTCAAAATCCAACACCGTTTCTCCACCCCCTACTATCCACAAGGCAATAGCCAAGCAGAGGCATCCAACAAAACAATCTTGAAAATCCTCAAGAAAACTGTCAATGATGCCGGCCATGATTGGCACATACAACTGAATCCCACTCTATGGGCCTATCGAACCAGTATATGCACTCCCACAGGTGCTACTCCTTATGCCCTTGTCTATGGATCAGAAGCCATTTTTCCCATCGAGGTCGAGTTACCATCTTTAAGGGTGTCATTCAAAGGTCTTATCACTGATGAAGACTATAGAGTTTCCAGACTGCAAGAGTTAGAGTTGTTAGAGGAGAAGAGATAGAATGCCTTCAACAATCTCAAGGCATACTAACAAAGGATGTCATGAAGCTACAACCACAGAGTCAGTCCTAGAGTATTCAATGTTGGTGATCTAGTACTTAAGGAAAATCCCTACAATAAGTAGGATTGGGAAAAGAAAGGTAAGTTTGAACCCAATTAGCTTGGTCCTTATGTAATCATTACTGCTTATGGATTAGGAGCACATCAATTAGCTACTTTGAAGGGTGAGCTATTTAATAACCCAATCAACAGTATGCATCTTCACCGGTTCTATACCTAAGAGTACTCCAATGTAAAGGGGTAAAAATTCAAAAAAATAAAAAAAATAAAAAAATTAGAAAAAAAAGAAAAAAAAATCAAAAAAGTGAAAAAACAACAAAATATCATCCTTTGGTGAAACCTTGGAAAACATGCACCTTGGACAGGTACCATGGTGGAAACCTGGCAAATAGGCATCATGTGTACTTTTAGCTTTCATGCAAATAAAAGCAAGTGGTGAAAACCTGGTAAATAGGCGCTACTTGTGATGAACTGCTTCCTCCATCTTTGGGAAACCAATCACCTTGTGTCCATTCCTCCTTCCATTTTTCCTCATCCAATCCATATCTATTTCATAATAAAAACCTAATGGTAACCTATCATAGCTTGATACTCTATCTCTTTTTGTCACCTTATCAACTAAGGTCTTATCTAGTATCCTATCCACAGTGACAGCCTAACATATTGTCTGTCATCAGTATCACAGCGTCAACCCTGAACTACATTGCCTCTATGTCGTCACGTAGGCAAGGCCATTATCAATGCGCCCCCAAGGCTCCACTTCCCATCCATCCCATACCTTGTCATCTATCCTCTAGTCCATCCATGTGGTCCAAGTTCCTGAACTACGTTGCCTCTGTGTCGTCACATAGGCAAGGCCATTTAGCAATGTGCCACCAAGGCACTAGGTCAGTCCCTTAGGGTCCGTTTCACCAGACATGTGTGCAAGCACAAGGAAAACCCACTTTCAAACAAAATTTTTGAAGCAAGACATCAACCTATTCAAGGCAAAGCAAAAACAAGAGTAAAGCGATCCAAATGATTTTATCTAGATTATGGCAAGAAAGATACATCTAAATACAAGAATGTTTTGTTTAGATTAGTTGCATCTTAAGGTCTTCACTTTTTGTTATCATGTTTCCTATGCTACTAAAGGATGCCAAAATCTAGAGATACTATGATAGGGGCATGATTATTTTCTTTGTCTACTATTTGTGGATTAATCTTTAGTAATGTGACAACTTTTGTCTAATGACATGATCAACAAAAGACAACACCCTATCGGGGTAGACAACACCCTCGATCAACCCTACCACTATCCCTAGGAAGTAGTCATAGTAGTCATGTATATTCTGCCAAGAGATCACATGACCCTCAAGCTCAGTGTCATCTAGCATGCACCTGGACTTTGCTAATCCAACATCACGCTGGGCCTCATACTCTACAAGCTCACCTTGGATCGGTAAGTGCATAATCCTGTAAACATCCTCTAAATTAATGGCCATCTCACCAGTAGGCAAGTGAAAGGTCCCATTCTTGCTATGGAATTGCTCCACTGCTGTCGTCAACAAACTGAGGTTTACACGAACCTCGAGCATGAAGCACACATAGTCCAATCCCATAGCACTGAGAGCCTCTCGATCCATCTCTGTGAGCATGTATCGCTGCAACAATGGCAAAGGATACTGCTCCCGCGACATAAGTATATCACAAATGTCCTCCTACAATCAAGCAAAGCAATGCATCAACCAAAACTGCAAACTTGTTCAAACTATCAAACTAGCCTATCACTTACTTAACATGTCAACATTGATCAAAACAACCCATCATCTCTTGACTAGATTCCTACAATCTCAAAGATCGCTTATCAATTGACGCATCGAGCAAGATGCCAATCAAGTCAATTTCATTAAGTAAACTGACTATCCTAGTGCAAATGCGTTGAAATAGGTTGCAAATGCACAGTTTCATAACAAAAGTACAACTTCACAATGAATACACTGGTTCATATCACTATGCGCTATTTCATAGCACATGTGCAACTTTACACGTATGTGCAGCAAGGCATCACAAAAGCACATTTTCTTAACAAATGCGTAGTTTCCCATATCAAATGTAGAGAATGCATGAATGCCAATTCATATCATAAATGTGCATAAGCGCAACAAATGTGCAGTTTCGCATGGCAAATGTGCCAAAACACTGTTGTTGTGCATTCATTTCCCTAAGTTTTCCTAGCATTTATTTCTCTAATAAATGACCCTAGGCAAGTTTTGTCAAGATACATACTGGTGGTCCTACCTCAGCTAGCTGATTGAACCGTCAAATGCGCTCAAAGCAGTGCTCCTTGTGTGGAATATCCATATCTATAATGACTACTCTAGCTCATCTGCTCTCCTAAGCTCTGAGTGACCTATCAACAAAAGCCAAGTGTGCAAATGACTAGTATTGTGGACCCAACTCCTATATATAGAAAGTGAACCGTAACTAGTTGTGTGGCAACTGTGACTACTTCCCAAGCCTGTTTCTTCCCATTTCTTTGACTTGTGACCCATTTTTCTTCATCCTAACCTGTTTTTCACCTTCTTCATCATGAGATTGTCTACCGCACGTCCCTTCTGCCTTCTTCCCATCTAATCTTTCGAGGGTGTATCCTATCATTAAACCTATACTAGGGGCAAACTGGGGCATGTATCATTATCAGAAATCTTATTCTTTGAAGCAAAGTGATAAAACACATTGCATCAAAGAGGGGCAAAATGTATATGCCTAAAAATGACATGCGTCTATCTAAATAAATATTCTTAATATTTATTCCATTTAATTCCTCTATCAATAAACAAATCAATTTATTTATTTATTTGATTCATATTCCTCTAAATTAATTAAATATCAAATTATTTAATTACCTCTTCTAAAGTCAAAATTAAAATAAAATCTTTTATTTAATTAAATTCTCTCAAACAATTAAATAATTCTTAATTATTTAATTAAGTCAATTCTTCTCCCAAATTTAAATAAATCAATCAAATTTATTTAAATTCTCTCAATCTCTAAACATAAAATATAATCAAATATTTTATTTATTCTTACAAATCATGCACAAACAATTAAATAAATTTATTTATTTAATTTGCCTTCTTATCTTCAAATTCCTCAAAAATCTTCCAAATCTTCTAAAAATAAATCTTCTTCTTCATGCACATAAAATTAAATAATTTATTATTTAATTTCTCTCAAATCATGCAAAAAACAAATCAAAAGTTGAGTTAACTGACTCAATCAATCTTGTTTTTATCAATAACTCTTAAATTAGAAAAAAACTTTCTAATTTAAATGAAATAAAATCTTATCTTTATAAAAGAAAGTAGTTAACTCAAACAAAACAACTTTTTGTGTGACACTTGTCTTCTTTCTATTCATGTACATCCTCTCAAGTCTTCTATACTATTGATCTTCTATTTTTTCTATACTGTTGATCTTCTCTCTCATGAGTCTATAAATTGAACCCAATTCCTCCATTTCTATCATCCAATCTTTTAGTACCCTTACTCTGCAGAATTTACAGCATGCCTTTAATACCCAAATTCCTCCATTGTTTGTGATCAACTTGTTACCATCACCATTATCATTGTTTTGAAGCTCATCTTCATTGCAAACCTATCATAGCCATTCCCACTTGACATTTTGGAAATAGAAAGGAAGTGAACCTTCTGAGGGCCATATTCATACACAAGATCATTTGAGATAGGCGACCAATGGAAGCCACAAAGTAAAGAGGTTTGCAAGGTTTGAATTCTTTGTTTTTTTAATCTTCTTTGTTTCTTATTTCATTGAGTTTATTGGATTACTTTGATACTATTGATAATCATTCCAACTTTTTGATAATAGGAAAATTATAACTACCTTTCGGTAGGTTCGCGGGTTCATGAACCCCTGGAACTATTGAAAGGAAAACCAAATGGGACCAAGAACACTTAGAACAGAAAGGGGATTTCATACTAAGGATTTTGTAGGATCAAAAATGAATTTTTACACGTAGACTTTTAGGATTTTACACTTGAATAAATTTTTTGATGGGGATCCACATTAGAATAATCTCAAATTGGATATCAACTAGTGGGCACAAAGGGGCATTTTAACTGATTTGGGCATAAAATTTCAAGGTTGGGAACAAGAAAAATAGTATGCTAATAGAAGCCTGGGATATAATAGATAGGTTTGAACAATTCTTGTGTGGACGCACCTATAGAGAGGATAATCATGTTGCAAATTCATTGGCTAATTTAGCCTGTCAAATGTGCCAACAATATATAGATATATATTATCACTTTCTTGATTAGTTTCCAAAGATCATGGTGCTCATGAAAATTGATATAAATTGGTAAGATTTCTCTATTTAGAGAAGTCTATGTTATTTGACTAACTTTCGTTGTGATTTTTTGTAGGTTTTTATTAAAATCAACAGCACTTTCTATCATTATTAGGTTGGCATACTACTTAGACATTGACATGTGAGAATGGTTGGCAAAGTACAACAATTACAATGTATGAAGTAATCATAATTATTAGTGATGGATTATCAAGGATTTGCTCACGGGATTAGGATGAAGGCATTATTTAATTTGATGTGATCTAATTTATAAGCTTGCCTTGGGATGTTTAGCTTTGAAAAACTTCTATTTCTTTCTTCATAGTGTTGTTCATTCATAGGCATGAAGAATTCTCTAAGGAACAAGTAGAATTTTTTCATGTTCAGAAATGGAAAACTCTAATACATGGTAAGTTTGATTCTAGCCTCATTGGAAGGCTTTTCAAGATCGAGGATAAAGTGGTGGAAGGAGATATCCTAGAGGTTTGAAACATAGAACTTCTTCAAGAGTCAAGGATGATGTACTATTCTTAGGTAGTATCAATCTTTCATTCAAATGCCATGGACTTGATCCAGATTGTAGAAATGGTAAGGAATTTGGCTATGAACTATATTCAAGATTATCTCTTCTCTGATGAAAAGTTTAATGATGCACTCTCCAACTATGATATGCACATTGGTAAATTCCTAATTGGGGGTTTATTCTCTCTTCAAGAAATCTAGAGTAGCCCAGTCATGTATTGTGTATATAATACAATTATACAAGGTTTACAAAATAATTGTAATGTTACTTTAGAGAGCTCTCCATTCGTATATTAGTGAAATTGGAGCCAAGTTGGGGGATAAAATGGAAGACATATTTCATGCTTGGTCTCTACTTCTACACTTCAAACCCCCTCCTCCCAATGTGGTTCTAGTGGCTCAAGGTGCTGGTGAAGATGAAATCCATCATAGTTTTCTAGTGGATGACCTGAATGTGGAAGACCCTCCCACCTAGCTGATCAGAATTATAGTTCTATTTTTTTGTTTATATATGTTATTCCCCCTTTGTATATAGGGGTTGATATGTTGTAATCTATTTAGATATGTTTCTTCCCCATAGTTTATTGGGGTTGTTAAGTTGTTATCCATGTTTTGTTCCTCCATGGATTTGGGGAATTAGATTTTTGTCTATAATCCCTTTATGGGAAATTTGTTGTTTTTAATTTAATAATATAGTTTAGGTGCATTAGCACCTTTTACCGACCAAAAAAAACATCTTTAGTTTTCCTCCCTTTCTTTGAATTTTAAATTTCCCACCACTTTCTCTTTATGTAATACACACTTCTATTCACCAAATCATCTAAATATTTTGCACTAAAATTCATAAGTTTTATTTTATAAATTAGGGTTATTAAACCCTCAAACCCTTTATTGATTATAAACCTAATGTTTGACTTATCTAGTTTAGAATATGCTTCTTGAGTAAAAAATCATTGGGCAGAGCACCACTACTTTTATACCCTAATTGAGAACTTCTAGTTCTAAGTCCTCCCTTAATTGACTCCTTATATTCATCATATTCTTTTGTATGTTCTACCAATTTGGTCATATTTTCTTTTGCTCTTTTGATGTGGGTGATTAAGTGCTTAGGTTTTTCATTATTTTTGAGTGGTGCACTAACTATCTATCTTCTTATTGTAGATTTTTTAAAATATCGATAGTATCCCTCTTGGTGTACTCAATTAAGGCTTCCCTATCCTTCTTTATCCTTCTGTTTCATCTCCCCTCTCTTTCTTAAACTTGTTTCAACCTTCTTTCTTTCTCCATGTTCACTTCAACTACAATCTTAATCTCTTCCACAATTTCTCTCAATATCTTTCTATCTCCTTTGGCAATGAATTTTTTTATTTGGAGTTTCATTAATCATTCTATGCATCCCAAATGGCTTAATCTAGACATGCCTTTGTAGTCTGATCTTTTTAGGATCCCCCTTTCCATTTACCTATTAGGTGCCTAACCCCTCACCATGGGTTAGTACCTAGAGTGCACTATCGCAAAATATCCAATTACTTCCTTTCTATCTATAATCACTTCTTGAAAACTTTCTTACTACAAAATTCTCCTAGGATTTAGTCATCTCCTTACAATTTAATACTATGGTCTTGTCAACAAAACCAAATGTTAAAAAGATGAAGCATAGATTGTGGTTTTGAGCCAATTCTTTGTTAATGTTGTATTTTACCCTAGTTTGATGGATAAGGAAGAGAACTAAAATATTATTGGTGGATTACAACATACACAAAGTAAATAAAACATTTATTTGAAAACCACTCATTCATACATTAGATCCACAAACCTTCTTATATTCATTATAACATCATTCCATATACATTCATTAGTTGCTTAATACATATCCATCTTTTATAAGTAATCTCAATATGTTCCTCAATATCTCATATTCTTATCTCTCTTTCCCCACATATACATTCACAACTCTCTCGTTACATCTCTATCTCTATATCTTCATGTGTAGTATTATCATTCTTCTCTTATATCTTCTTTGTGTATACATGGGCATTTCCCCTATCTTTATTTCCATGTATTTGTGCCCTTTGGGAGATGCCACAAGTCACCTAATTGTGTGCTACATTACTCTTCTTATAGGTTGTAGTGGTTGTAACTTATCTACATTTAGTTGGCTCTATCTACCAATAAACATGGTTATGGATGATTCAACCCTAGAAAACACCATCTAAAAAGAAGACATGAGGCAACCACATAACCATGTCATGTTGGCTGAGTTGCAATAAGTATAGATAGTTAAGATGGCCAAACCACTCAAGTTATAACCTACTCATCTCATCACAATGAGAGAGAAGAATAATCAAAATAGGAGTAGGAACAAAGTGTGAGAAGGGGTATAGCCATGATTGGTGATTATCTCTCCCCACTATATTTGTAGAACCACTATGCACCTCACTCATAACCATAGAATTGGGAGTGAACTCAACTCACTTGCTTGAACTTGTGTGAGTGATTAGTTAGATTTATAGGAAACTGGTTGATAAAAATGGTACAAAAAGAACATTTTTGAATTTCATATCATCTACATCAACAAACCCTCTCCCACACACCTCAACAAGAGTATACTCACCCATGAAAATAGTTAGTGTAGAACATGGCTCCAAGGAAGTGAAATAATTTAGAGATGAAGCCATGTGGTATGGATCACCTAAATCAAGTATCCATGTAGATGGTGGAGATGCAATTACGACAAGATCTTGGTATTTTCCCTTTACTTTCCCTTTGCTATTATCATGTTCCTTAGAAGGTCCCTCTATCATTGAACTTAGTTTGGATAAATCAAGAACCTTGATCTAATTTTTCTCAACAAGATGTGATAGGTGATCAGTTTATTTCTTCATACACTTATGTTCATCATGACCAAGCCTTTTACAATAGGTGCATTTGAACCTCTCTCTTAGGCTTATCACCTTTCAAAGAGGAGGCCTTGGAAGATGATTTGGATTTTTATTCCTTTATTTTCTATGAATTATCCTTCTTGTGCCAATTTTTCTCTTTCTTATCCTTTCTATTTGAAGCCTTTTGTTCTTTTGTGCTCTAATTAGGAATAAGGGCATGCAAATTTGATGACTTTAGAGTACCCATTTGGACAAGCTTATCCTACTCCCTAGTAAGTGAGGTAGCAAATCAGCAAGTGATGGTATAGTCTGAATGTAGTTTCAAGGGCATCCTTAGTGGCATGAAATGTAGAAATGAAAAATTAGTAATCAAGACCAAGTTTGGAAAGAATAGACAAAATCAACTAGGAGTCTTGTTTCACAATACCACACTATTTTAACTACATTATTAGAGATTTTAAATTAGTGAAGAATTATTGGCTAGTGTGAAAACTATTAGGGCTCAAACTAATGAGGTCATTCTCAAACTAATGACCTCTTAGTATATTCTTCTTATCAAACAAACATTCTAGTTTGGAAAGAATAGATAGAATCAACTAGGAATCTTGTTTCACAATACCACACTATTTTAACTACAATATTAGTGATTTTAACTTAGTTCAGAAGTCCTAGATAGTGTCAAAATTAAAATACTAGGGCTTAAAATAATGATGTCATTCTCTAAATGATGACCTCTTAGTACCTCCTACTTACCAAATAGGCTTTCTAATGTATTCTCGATTTGATTTGGTGTATGAGTACATTTGATGTGAAAGAAAAGATCGGGAGAAACTAACATGCATAATGTTCCATCTAGGCTTCATACATTTATTAGATCATTTGGATTTTTCTATAATTAGAGTTTATTCACCTTCGAAATCCATAATGATTTGATGTAATCCTAGTTTTCTTTAGTATATCACCATTTTAGATTTCTACTCGTAGTTGTATAGTGTAAGAAGATGAACTAAACTTTGATCCATGATGTAGAAAGAAAAACTATATAAAAGAAGGTTTACAGAAAAGAAACAACACAAATACAACTTCCTATAACTCAATCAATCAACACCCCTAGAGAAAATGATTTGGCTCTTTATAACTAGTGCAAGTATAATTGTCACTAGCAATAATTACAAAGTGAACTTGATTTCAATGCTTTTTCAAATGCTCAAAATAGGCTACAATGCTAAAAGTACAATTTTGGAATAAAGTCAAGAGAAACCAATAGAACCAATATGAATTAAATAAAAAATGTGCACTTAAAAAATTGCACCTACAAGGGAACCTATGCGACAGAGCTTCAAAAGGTCCCAAAATGAGAACTATGTAGTGTCATATATGATGATCTATATATTCTAGACAAACCATGCATCAAAATAAAAATTACCTACACCACTATGAATATCATGGAAAAATAGCCTAAATATAAAAGTGCTTTAAAACAGACATCAATATGCATAAGAATGAATCCATTGGAGTTGAGCTCCAAAATACAAACTACCAATGGTGAAGGGTGGCCAAGTTGAGAAGGGTTTGTTGACATCAACTAACAGGATGTTGATGTCAACTATTTTTGGTAATAGGCTGTAAAGGTTAAAATTTGGATTATTTTTGTTTAGTGTTTGAATCCTCCTTTCACCAATTACATTCAAGGACCTTCAGATTGAGTGGCAGAGCACTATCAGGTCCTTGGTCACTTACAAATGTAGGGAAACTTGGATTAGGGTATTTGATTATCAATTTTCCTTCTCTTATGCTCATTTATGCATCAAAACCCTAATTATGCAAATATGACAGTAAATAGATGAATAATGAAAAATACTTTTGCAGAAAGCTATAAAATAACAAATAACTATGCACCTATTTTCTGGGTTCCGAGGCAGAAAAGTCGGGGGCAAAAGAGTGGACACCCAATTCCAAGGCCCTACTTTTTGTTGGGATCTAGAAACTCAATCTATAATTTGTTTCTGCTATTTCAGAGATTTTCCTGTCACAGAACTTCGAGGACTATTGAGTGGGTGCCCTACTCTAGGGTGCCCTTTTTCCTACTGTTCTACAATTTTGGCACTCCAACATGCCCTCCTACAACTTCACTTTGTCTGCATCATCAACTTGTAACTTGCAATCATAAAAACTTTGGGAGGGGGTTGTGGTGTTTAGGAGCTTGCCTTAGTCAAGCCCCAGAAGGACACTTAAGTCTTTCAAACACCTTTGTCAGATAGAGATTGCGTGCCCTTGTGAGGCAGAGACAAAATTCAAATGAATGAATGATAATAAACACAATGAATGTCACCTTGTAGTTAAGATCTCATGGGAGGAAGAAGCTCTTCATTCCATGAGGAAATGGATGCCCAAATCTTCAAACACAAACACATAGACAACACAAATATGCTCTTGCAACACAATGAAAGCCTTGAATCACCTTGAGAACACAATAGCTTGCTAGTAATCATCTAGTTGAAATCTAGTTTACAAATGAATGCCTAAACATGCTTTTATATGCAACTACAAACACTCCCACCAAGAATTTCATAATTCAAACTTATCATGTTGACATATGACCCAAATAACAGTCACAAGCCAACACCTAAAAATTGGTGTTGCCCCAAAATAGGGTAGGACTCAGTGCAGGTGCCCAAGTCTTCCCCCTATTTTGGGTAGGGGTTATCTCAAGTAGTCCCCTTAGGTCCTATTTGTCAAGACACTTAGGGGTTTTCTCATCAGGATGTTGAAATATGATGTAAAAATATCCTAAATGCAGCTAAGAGACCTGTGAGCTAAACCTTATGAGGGAAAAGCCCCCAAGGGGACATTTTCTGATGTTACATTTAGCCCCCACTTTAATTTATGTATAAATGCAAGGCCAATACATGCATTAAAGTACGGTCACAAACACAACAAACATGCCAAGCATAGAGAAGACATGCTAATCACATAGAAAACAGTAAAAGGAACACAAAACACAGAGAAGATAGTTATAGTCACATAGAACATGGGGAAGATAGTAAATGCATAGAAGACACATTAATGCATGGAAGACAAAAATGATTTTTTTTTCCTTTTTCTTGAATATATATGAAATGCAGATGCAAGTACTAGAAAGTAAACAAACCTCCCATAATATAGGATGCACTCATCGTATAGGTCTTTAAACTATATACATGGGGCAACACACATGCAAGACACACAAAACCTCCCAAAATGTAGGATGCACTCATCGTACAGGTCTTTAAACTACATATGGGGCAACAAACATGCCCACAAAGCAAGCACACCAAAACACACACACTTGAAGACACGGAGAAAACATGACAGACAAGGGATGGAGTGTTCTTATTTCTAGGCTCAACACCATCTTAGGCACATTACAGGCACACACCGAGAATTGGGCTTCACCAGAACAATCACTGAAGACACACTTAAGGGTTGAGTTAGTCACAAAACTGCTCCCTGCCACTGCAGAGGACTTTTAAAAATGACAGGATGATGCAATCTACTCTGAGAAATACACCATCCCCACCTCCATAGAGGGATTAAGAAAAAGGATATGCTAGATATCCCACCTCTATAAAGGGCTTACATGATTGATTGATTGATTAGAATCAAACTTAGGATGCAGGATGCACTCATTGCGCTTGTCTTTAAACTGCACATGAGGACAAACACATTGCTAACATCTACAACAAACAACTTACCTTATATATGCCCCCACCTTAAGGTGGTTGATATCATGCATCGATATCAAGTACATTAAGGTAGGAAGAAAATACACAAGGGAACATAAGCTCTCGTAAAGCCCATGCCCCTTGGAGGTGACATGTACTTCACGATCGCCAAATGTTCCCACAAACACATCCTTGTAAGAAACATGTTAGTGTCTACAACATTATGATAAACAACAACAATGCATATGATTAACCACACAAAGAGCCAAGGTTATACCACAAATTTGGACTTCAAGGATAACCATGGGGCTATATCATGAAGCTCTTTGAATCAAGTACCACCAAGGCTAGATTCAAAGACAAACAAAGGTGCACAGAGCAACAATATTGTTAAGGTTTGTAAATGAGATAAAAACATCATGAAAATCACTACGTGGAAAGCACGAGTGCTTCCACTAGCCAAGTGTTAGATAATTTATTACAACCCCATCATAATATTAGGAACTAAGTCCATTTTTTGATTTCTCTCAAAAGGGACACTAGGTCTGTTGATAACTGAGAGGGGGGGGGTGAATCAGTTATCCCAATTATTTCTCTATCTGAACTTCCTTATTAATTAATGCAGCATTAAATCAAACACAGAAAACATTACCATGAAATAAGAAACACATGACACAGTATTTTTGACGTGGAAACCCTGTTAAGGGAGAAAACCACGGGGTGATTAACCCAAAAATTGTTCTCTGTTAGAAGAATAGGAAATTACAAAATGGCACTTGCCAATTAGGGCTCACTGCCCGAGCACACTGCTCACAAGAGGCTCACTGCCTACAAGAAGACACACTGTCTACAAAGTGATAAGAATCACAGTCTTGAACTGATTGGAAGCATCTGCATATGCTGGAGTTCAGTTCCGGTTAGGCTCAGTACACTGATCTGCTGCACTTCATCTTTCCTCTGTTCTTTATTCTGCTATCCTTTCACATACCGGATCTTTCTTGCTACTTCTTCTCTGCTCTGGACTTGTTCGCATATACCTTCACACATTCACACCCTTCACAACTAAATCCATCCTCTATATATATCCGCACAAGTAATTTCATCACCTTTCTAGTCGGCATCCGGAACAGTCTAGTTTCTTACAAACTTTTGTTCTGTCGGCTGAATCCTTCCTCACCAAGCAATGCGGATCAAGCATATACTTGTAGATATCATTAATCATGTCGGCCAAACATGATTCATGCCTTCACAACCTCTGTCATCAACAGTAACACATTCGGAAAGCAGTCTGATACTCTGCCAGTCAGTTCTTCCTCTGTTTTCACTGTCTCTCAGGAATCCGGTACTCAACTATTCATATCTTTTTCCTTGTCCATCTCCGAAGGTTAAATCCTTGGTATATACCACTCAAGATAGTCCTCTTGACTTCCCCAAATCCGCACTGCACCAAGACACTTCCTCTGAGAGATCCGGACCAATCTGTCGGACCTTGCCACATGCTCTGTTCTTGTTCACCGGACCACAACAATCTTTAATCTGACTTCCGGTAGAGACATATAATGACTTGCGGATATGTGGGATGACCTTTGTTGCCATCAATGACAACAACCATGAATCCATATAGTGTCTTTTGCCAACAATCTCCCCCTTTGGCATTGATGGCAACACTTAGTGAAAAATGACTAAGTGTTTACACTATGCTCCCCCTTTGCTGATGCTCTGTCTTTATATACAATTTCCGGAACTCCCCCTTAGTTGGATTCCTCATTTTTCACTGCTCCTCACTCCCCCTTTGACATCAATGGCAAAGGGTAGGGTCCGCACACCAAAATTTTCAAAAATTTTCTATATATAGCCGCATATTTACATACTCACATATACTGAAGAATGTCTGCAAAGGATGTCTGCAGTTGAATCATTTCAGTAGCCCAACTTAGCTTCATTCTGTCCAAAATTGAAATGTGACCACTCAACAAAAATGCAAAAGCTTCTGCCCGCTTGAGATCTGTCGGATCTTTTGTTTGGGGTGGTCTGGGCATCACTGATGGCCTCATGCATAGTTTCCAACTTAGGGATTATAATCCTTCTAAGTTCTCCCATCCGGTTGGTGATATTCTTCCTTTCCTTCTCAAGATTCTTTATTTCATTCAAGACTGCAATAGTCTGACATTCTTGATTTATTATAGAGGAAGAGAGAGGATCAAAACTTTGAGATAAGCTTTGAAGTTTGTCCTGTTCCTCTTTTATTTTCTTGTCAATTGCTGCTGTTGCCTTTGACCAAGATATACAAAATTTGTAGATGTCACCGCCATCCTTAAGAGCATTCTCTAAGCTCTTTATTCCAATGCTTACAATCTTCCTATCCTTAGAGATTAATTCTAATATTTCAGAAAATCTCTTATCCAAGAATTCCTTCCGGACCTTTTCTTCAGCTGATTTTTCTAGAGAATCAAAATGTGTATCAATACTGCTGACTAAGGTTTTTAGATTACCGGAAGTGGAGGCTGTCGGATCTATCTGGATTGATGGCATGATCTTTACAAGTACTCCAGAAGCAGCCTCTATTAACTCACAGTCTTCCATATGAGACTTCAGGAGCTTTTCATTTGCCTTGGCATTTGCAAATGAAGCTATCTTCATTGTTTGTACCGGAGAGAGAGAGTCAAAATCAAATGGGCCTTTTAGAAGCTCCGGTTCATCAATCTCTAGAGTTTCTTTGCTCAAAAATTGTTGAACAGTTTGTGCAGTGTCTCTTGCCAGAGACAGATGTTTCTTTTCTTCTGCAGTCTTAGAACTGTCAACCTCTTTGTCTTTCACCACTGCTTCCTTCTCCTGTAATTGCTCTTCTTCTTTGGATCCAGAGACTGTAGGGGAAACCGGAGGAGAGATGCTAGCTTGTTCATGGGCCACTTCTTCTGGAGCAGAGGGTCCCAAGTCCTCAGCTGTTTCTGTACCTAAATCCTCTACAACAGGAAGATTGAACCTTTTGAGGGCCTTCCGGAGGATCTCTTCTGTTTCTTGGGCCACTTTGTCAGTCTCACCAAGCATGAGTTGATTCATCCTGGCTTTGCTTCTGAACTCATCTTTGCAGTCCTTGAAGATAATGTTCATTGTCTTGGGATCAATTTGAGGATATAGCTGAATAGCTATCTGCTCCCGGATCTCAAGATCTTTAGCATGAGCATTATTCTTTCTTACTTCCAATTCCTTTTCTAGGCTTTTAGGAATAAGAGATATTATTTCAATGAAAGCCTTATTATATATGTTAAGATATTTTACTGTGGCCTCCTGCAGAGTCTTTTGGTCGGCCTCACTGAAGTCATCATATGATTCAGTCATTGGTTGAAGGTTTCCATCCACCGTGACCGACTTGATTATGCTCTCTAGAGACAGAGTGGGCTTTTCAACAGATCCTTCTGCCATTTCATCCTTGTCTTGGCCTGTGGAGGGCTTATCGGATCCTTTCTTCTTCTGTTTCTTTATTTCTTTTACTCCCTCATCTGACTCTGTTTCCTCTTCATCCTTTTGGCTTCCATAAGCCCTTGTGGCTTTTGTCTTGGATCTCTTACCGGATGCCTGGACTTCCAGTTTTGAACTTTTGGTTGTGGGAGGTGCAGGTCTCTTTGATGATCTGGTCCGGGTGGGAGCTTCAACCGGAGCACTTTCTTTACTTTTCTCTTCTTCCTCAGCCTTCCTCCTCTTTTCCCGGCTGGCATCAAGTGCCTCCTTTGAGATGCCTAGGCCTTGAGCAATGTGCTCTACTTCTTTTCTCACCTTCCTTTTAATTTCAGGTTCCCTGAGTTCTACATGTATTTTTACACTCAGCTCCTCAAAAGTTCCAAACCTTTCTGCCTTAGGATCTTTGGGCTGACTTAGCATGTGTTGAACATGCAGCTCCACTATCTGTTCATCCACTTCATACCCCATGGGCATGATCCAGACAGTCCTTGGCTCTACTGCCTCCATTAGGCACTGATCAGTGTCAACCATAAAGCACACTGAGTCTTTGTATTTTTCAACAAGAGACTGGGGAATTCTCTCTCTTGCTTGCATCATGCTCTGAAAGTTTTTGAAGTATCCCCATAGAGCTGAATTTCTCGCTTTTGCATCCCCAAGTCCATGCAAGTAGTCTCTTATCTGGACTGCAACAGGTTTGTCATTCTGCCATACCCATCCACTTGTTCCGGGTAGCTCATTCATGAAGTAGAAGAATAGACATACAATAAGAGTACCATACTTAAAGGAATTCTTCTTATCCTTCTTGATTTTCTGTATATTTTCCATTAATTGGCTTAGTAGTAGTTCGCAGAGATCATAATCTGCATTCTTTCTTAGCATTTCATAGGCAGTGTATACTGCAGTTCCAGATACAGAATTCTCCCTGCTGGAGTGATAGATCTTGTATCCTATTATCATTGATGCATATTTGATATCCGGATCCGAAATATCTTCAATGGTCATTGCCCTCTTATCAAATTTTGATCCGGTGGCCTCAGTTACAATGTTGTTCTTGACAGATTTGAGGATAGGTACCCCTCTGGAAGAGTATAGACCAGTTACTGCTCTAATTGCCTCTTTTGTGATCTTGCAGGGTCTATCTAGCCATAGGAAGTTGTCATGCATCCTGCTCAGTACATACCGGACCCATTCATCTTCTTCAAAGCAGGGGAAATGAATAAATTGCTCAAATTGTTTCTTCTGGATATCCTTATACTCTGGTTTAAGCTCAAAAGCATTGTCTATCAGTTGCTTGTGATAGAGATCTCTTAATTTGAATTCCCCAAATTCCTCAATGCTTGCATGTATGTAAACCCTAATGTCTTCGGTATGTAAAACTCCGTGAGGAACACTAGAGAAGGCTCCTAGTGGATCTACCTCCAATGATTTGTAGGGATGTTTCTTGAATGAGGGGCGAGGTCTATCAGAGATCTTAACTATGTTTGGAGTAGCCATTCTTCAAAGATTTGCAGTGAGGTAATGAAAAACGGAGAATACCTTATGCGCCTTCGGTTTGCACGGAGTGGTTGGATTGATTTCTTTATGCAATAACTTCGGCAGGAGATCCTTGGTGTGCTTGATGAACCTTGTTGCAGAGCTCCACTTTTCGCTTCTTCTCGAGTGTAGAATGAGCAAATGACCTTTGAGAAATCCCTTAAATTGCTCCGCAAACCCTAATATCTGTCTGCAATAAATGCTTCACCTACATCATTCCGGTTTGCCTTGTCTGGATAGCTTGGAGTATCCCGGATTAGTCCTGATCTGTGGATATCATCCGGATCTTTTAATCATGAATAAATCAAGGTAACATATTACAAGATCATCCCAAACACTCTGTCCAATCCGCAGAACAAGATAGTGCATTTCCGGATCTTTCCGGACCTTTTTGTAATCCTTTATCATACCGGAGCATCTCCCTGAACAGGTCTTATTTGATCGATCACAGCTTCTTCATAACTCCATGCGGACTTCTGAAAACTTGACTGAAGTATCTCAAGACTCATATCTACAAACCCTTTGATCCGCATCTTGTGCCACATCCGGCACCACTTGTTTGGCTGGGGGAACAAGATTTTCTTTGAGTCTCCCCCTGAGCCTGAGCTCACCTTTTAATTTCTGGAAGAAATATCAGCACCAGAGTCTGGTGCGGATCCAACCTCTACATTCTCTGAACTTTTCTTCACCCAAATCTTGCTCATCTGATTCCTAACCTCATCCGCATTCATCTTTTGTTTACCCTTGTCTTGATTCTGATTATACACCGGACCTCTTTTGTCCTGATTCTTGTTTCTGCAGACTTTAGCATTATGACCGGACCTATTGCAGATTTGGTAAATAACATTTCTTTGCATATTTGACTGATATCCTCTCGATTTGCATTGATTAGCCCTATGACCTATTCTATTGCATGTGAAGCATCTACCTTTGAATGATTTGTTTACTTGTATAATTCTGCATTCATGGGATTTGTGTCCATACCTTTTGCAGTTGAAGCACTATCCGGAGAAGGATGAATTAATCTGATTCATTCTCATTCTGCACTGATTAGCTTTGTGACCAAAGTGGTTGCAGCTGTGGCAGTATCCATTGAAGGATGGATATCTTTGAGCATTTGGCTGTCTTACCGGAGGTCTTCTAGGCCTGCTCCTTGGATTTTCTGATCCAAGATTCTTTTGACCGGATCTGGAGCTTTCTCCTTTCTCATATCCCAAACCATACTTGTCATCTGTCCTCTTTTGACTTCCAAGAAGAACTTCAAGTTGAGCAGAACTTATCTTGAATTTCTCTTTATATTCATTTGCTGTTTGAAGGTCTCTTTTGAGAGAGGTGATTTGATCCTCAAGTTTTTCTTCATTATCTTTGGCATCTTCAAGATCAGATTCAAGATGTCTGATAATCCTGTCCATCTGGTGGCATTCTTCTGATTTTTCTTTAAGAGATTGTCTTAGATTGTCTTCAGCCTTTCTTTTTTCTTCAATCTCTTGAGTAAACTTTATAGTTCCTGATTCCATTTCATGTCTTAACATAATGACTTCTTTTGATAACTTTTCACATAACTTGGTTTGCTCAGTCAATTCTTCATTTGTATTGCTTTCTTCACTTTGTCTTGCCAACTGTTGAAGCAGCTCCTTTCTCTTTTTCATAGAGAGACTTAATTTGTCTTTTAATTCTCTCATGAATTCATCAGCCTGTTTGAGTCTTTCCTTTAATTCACTGACTTCAGAATTTGACTGTTCAAGATCCTCAAGAGCAGTCTTGAGTTGCTCTCTTAAACCATATGCATCCATTTGAAATCCCAGATCTTCCTCAAGCTGTTAGGCTCTATTAGGAGGAACTTAGCTCTGATACCAATTGTTGATAACTGAGAGGGGGGGGTGAATCAGTTATCCCAATTATTTCTCTATCTGAACTTCCTTATTAATTAATGCAGCATTAAATCAAACACAGAAAACATTACCATGAAATAAGAAACACATGACACAGTATTTTTGACGTGGAAACCCTGTTAAGGGAGAAAACCACGGGGTGATTAACCCAAAAATTGTTCTCTGTTAGAAGAATAGGAAATTACAAAATGGCACTTGCCAATTAGGGCTCACTGCCCGAGCACACTGCTCACAAGAGGCTCACTACCTACAAGAAGACACACTGTCTACAAAGTGATAAGAATCACAGTCTTGAACTGATTGGAAGCATCTGCATATGCTGGAGTTCAGTTCCAGTTAGGCTCAGTACACTGATCTGCTGCACTTCATCTTTCCTCTGTTCTTTATTCTGCTATCCTTTCACATACCAGATCTTTCTTGCTACTTCTGCTCTGCTCTGGACTTGTTCGCATATACCTTCACACATTCACACCCTTCACAACTAAATCCATCCTCTATATATATCCGCACAAGTAATTTCATCACCTTTCTAGTCGGCATCCGGAACAGTCTAGTTTCTTACAAACTTTTGTTCTGTCGGCTGAATCCTTCCTCACCAAGCAATGCGGATCAAGCATATACTTGTAGATATCATTAATCATGTCGGCCAAACATGATTCATGCCTTCACAACCTCTGTCATCAACAGTAACACATCCGGAAAGCAGTCTGATACTTTGCCAGTCAGTTCTTCCTCTGTTTTCACTGTCTCTCAGGAATCCGGTACTCAACTATTCATATCTTTTTCCTTGTCCATCTCCGGAGGCTAAATCCTTGGTATATACCACTCAAGATAGTCCTCTTGACTTCCCCAAATCCACACTGCACCAAGACACTTCCTCTGAGAGATCCGGACCAATCTGTCAGACCTTGCCACATGCTCTGTTCTTGTTCACCGGACCACAACAATCTTTAATCTGACTTCCGGTAGAGACATATCATGACTTGCGGATATGTGGGATGACCTTTGTTGCCATCAATGACAACAACCATGAATCCATATAGTGTCTTTTGCCAACAAGGTCCGCATTAGTGTAAATGTTTTTCATCATCCACCCACTAGATAGAAACACTAGAGTAAGGGAAACAATAAATAAGAGAGGAGAAACAAGTGTCTTAGGGATAGTCACGTAAGAGGGTGCCCCCAAGTCACCAACTGCAATGCTATGTCCATAAGACACAACACACAATGATGAAATCAGAGAGATAGACAATGTAGAAGAATGATGATACGAATAGAAGGTCACAAAAGAGGCAGTCTCCTAGTATCCCGAAACTTACAAGAGAATTAGGGGTCATCCTAGGAGGCCTAAACAACACATAAAACATCATGAGGGAAGCACATCATGAGAGATATAAAGGGTGAGAAATACTTACCTATAGGATCTTCATGCTATAGCCCATCATCAGGTGGGTCACCATCTTCCCAATATCTAATGCTAGAGGGGAGAGTTGTATAAGGTACTATGGCCCAACTTTTGTTCTTGTTTTTGTGTTGTTCAGTTAAAAGCTCTTTGAGGTTTGATTTAATGTTAGGTTGAATGTTTTCTTGTTGAGTTGTATGCATTATGCTCTTGAGAGATGGAAGAAGGAATTTAGTTTGGGTGATTTCTGTATCTTTCCAAGAGAGTTTTAATGTAGGAGACCTTTTCTCATCCACTAGTGTTACATCTTTTGATAAAAGAGCATCAGAATGAGGGGAAGGTAAGGTGTTGTGAGGACAATTATCAATGTTTGTATCTTAAGTGATGTTCAAAGAGGTAATTGATGTTTTTAAATCCTTATTGATGTCCAAATGACTTGAATATTCAAACAAAGGAGGGACATTAAAGGTCTTCTCTTCCTTAGTAATATTGAAGGTGTGTGAACAATCAACTAAAGGAGGAAAGTTGATAATATGCTCCATAGAAGTTTCATGTACTATGATAGAGTTTTTAATGTTGTTGGATGAAAGATCATCATCTACTCATGGAATGTTCTTTGTTGAAGGGAGTTCTTCATTCACTAATACTTCCTCTTGGCCAAGGAGAGCATTAGAATGGCAAAATGGTAATGGCTCTTCATTTGCTAATGCTTCATCTTGGCTAGAGTGAGCATTAGAATGAATTTTTGGTGGTATGGTGTTAAGAGACATGTAAATGAAATCATCCTCTTGCATCAAAGTGTCCTCATGAGGCGAAACAACCTTGGGAGAGGGATCATAATGTAAACCGAAGTTATCGTCACATGTTTTAGCAATAGGTGTTGTAGAGGAATGTTCCAGGAAGTCATCTAAGGCTTCATCTAACATTTTGAGGTCATCACTAGTATATATACTATTGACCATGAATTTAGTGAGATCATCTAATATCAAAGGATATATTCCCATGAGATTTGTGAAGCCATCAAAATTAGATATATAACAAAGGATTTCATATGTGGAACACATAGAGAGATCAACATCATGTATGTATGTTATTTGTTCCAGAACTTGAGGATGTTTATTAGTGAATTTAGAGAAATGATCAATGTCTACGATGTATACAAACAACTCTTCCAAAGAAGTATCCATGATATATGTTTTCAAATCAATCCCGAATCAATTTTTAAAATGTATGCAAAAAAACAAGTGCAAAACTATATGCAAAAGATGACCTAAAATGTTTGATTTTTTGTACTTTTTCAATGAAAATATATGAAAGAAAAGGTGTTGCAAGGATTTTGATCAGAGGTAGAAAATTATATGTCTGATATTAGTCCAATACAGCAATAAGATCCATCACAACACACTCTTGATGCAAATCTAAGATGATGACAAGTCAAAATATAGTGAAAATACACTAAAACATGCGATTTTTTCACCGAATCTCAATGCAAAAGAGAATGATAAAGGGTGTTGTGAGGAAAATTATGATGGAAAGAAAATTATATCATTAATAATAGCCTCTTAATGCCAAAATATCCTTCACAACACACTTGTAGTGCCACTCAAGGTCAACCCCTAGTGAAAATATAGTAAAATATGTAGTTTTTCACGATTTTTCAATTCCAAGACCTAGAAAAAGGGGTGTTGTAAATAATTTTAGGAAGTGAATAAAATAATAGAAATGATATCAGTCACCTCAATCCATAAAATTTATTACAACACACTTGGAGTGCAAACTAGGCCAAACCCTAGGGCAAAAATAGCAAAAATAGCCAATTTTTCACCATATTTTCAATACAAGAGCCCGATAAAAGGGTGGTGTGAAATTTTTTAGGAGGGGTAGAAAATAATTACCCTAATTCTTCACAACACACCTATAGTGCAAATCTAAGGGGTCGATAAGACCAAATGTAGTGAAAATCAATGTTTTTGAAGCCCTAGGTTTGAGATCTTGACACAAAATGCTATATGAATGTTTTGAAATATGATTAATGATTAAAATAAAATATAATCAAATCTGAAAATGATTTCCAAACTCTAAGATGCAAAATACAAGTGCAAATCAAATGAAAATGCATGAAAATTGCTAGTTTTTTGTTGAAATTTTCTATGCAAAAATGCAAATATTTGAAATCTAAATGCAAATTTACACCAAGATGAAAGACTATAGGAAAATGAAAATTTGAATGAGTCTCTAAAATCAGTATAAAATTTTGAAAGAATATTTTGCCTACTAACCCTAGATTTTGGAATTACTAGGTTATATGAAAATTGTCAAAATTTCTACAAAACCCTAGCAATTGTATGATGAGAATGCAATGCAAATGATTGAATTTTTGTAATTTTCTGTAATTTATCTTAGATATAATGCAAAAATCAGAAATTAGATGAAATTAGAATGAATTGAAGCAAAATTGTAACCCTAAAATGTAAATTGTTTCAAAATTTTAAAAATTTTCAATTTTTTTAAAAAAATTTCTCAATGCAATAAGATGAATGATTATATGAATGAATGAAATAAACTCAAATCTGAAGAAAAACACTTAGCAAGGTGCAAAATTTAATTAAAACATGGGTTCACCAAAATGTAAAGGTTAAAATTTGGATTATTTTTGTTTAGTGTTTGAATCCTCCTTTCACCAATTACATTCAAGGACCTTCGGATCGAGTGGTAGAGCACTATCAGGTCCTTGGTCACTTACAAATGTAGGGAAACTTGGATTAGGGTATTTGATTATCAATTTTCCTTCTCTTATGCTCAATTATCCATCAAAACCCTAATTATACAAATATGATAGTAAAAAAATGAATAACAGAAAATGCTTCTACAGAAAGCTATAAAATGACAAATAACTGTGCACCTATTTTCGGGGTTCTGAGCTGGAAAAGTCAGAGACAAAAGAGTGGGTGCCCAACTCCAAGGCCCTACTTTTTGTTGGGATCTAGAAACTTAGTCTATAACTTGTTTCTGCTATTTCAGAGATTTTCCCATCATAGAACTTCGAGGACTAATGAGTGGGTGCCCTAGTCCAGGGTGCCCTTTTCCTGTTGTTCTACAATTTCAACACTCCAACATGCCCTCCTGCAACTTCACTTTATCTGCATCATCAACCTATAACCTGCAATCATAAAAACTTTGGGAAGGGTTTGTGGTATTTAGGAGCATGCCTTAGTCAAGCACCAGAAGGACACTTAAGTCTTCCAAACACCTTTGTCAGATAGAGAGTGCATGCCCTTGTGAGGTAGAGACAAAATCCAAATAAATGAATGATCACAAACATAATGAATGTCACCTTGTAGTGAAGATCTCATGAGAGGAAGAAGCTCTTCATTCCATGAGGAAAGGGATGCTCAAATCTATAAACACAAACACATAGACAATAGAAATCTGCTCTTGCAACACAATGAAAGCCTTGAATCACCTTGAGAACACAATAGCTTGCTAGTAATCATCTAGTTGAAATCTAGTTTACAAATGAATGCTTAAACATACTTTTATATGAAACTACAAACACTCCCACCAAGAATTTCCTAATTCAATCTTACCATGTCGGCATAGGACCCAAATAATGGTCATAAGACAACACCTAAAAATTGGGACTGCCCCAAAATAGGCCAGGACTAGGGAGTGGGTGCCCAAGTCCTCCCCCCTATTTTGGGTAGGGGTTATCTCAAGTAGTCCCCCTAGGTCCTATTTGTCAAGACACTTAGGGGATTTCTCATTGGGATGTTGAAATATGATGTAAAAATGTCCTAAATGCAGCTAAGAGACCCATGAGCTAAACCTTATGAGGGAAAATCCCGCAAGGGGACATTTTCTGACATTACATAGGCTATTCCTTTGTTATGTCAGAATATTCTTTAGGGACCCAAAAACTAATTTCATATGGTTGTACTATTCATGCAAGTTCTAAAACCATTGTTTGATTCTGGAAAACCACTTTCAAGGAACTAAGTGTTGTTTTAGGTTAGCAGTGCTAGAATAGTGTTTTGAAGGTAGTTTTATGTACTATTGTTAATGGTATAGATGTTACCAATGGGTACTTTACAAATCCAATAGTTATGGAAAATAACAATGTAGTGTTGGTGGGGTTATACAAGATGTGGTTCCTCATGGGTGGCCTAGTAGGTACCCTATAGTACCTTTTATAGTGCAAGTCTATGTAGTACTTTGCATTGTACCTTTCTTAGTAAAAATCTATAGAAAATTAAAAAACTTAATATTTTCTAAAGTATCTTGTACCTTACATCTACTTGTAGAAGATGACACCAATGAGGCAAGGAATATGCTAAGATTTTATAGAATATGCTAAATGTATAATGAACATTTGAACTATTATTCAATATATATGGCTGAAGAGGGAACATTTTTCATGATGGTTCCAAATGTTGGGAATTAAGGTGTCTCAACCTTTGCAAATTCCTAGTATTATTTATTTATTTGTATATTGATTTATTGCCTAATGTTGTAATTACTTGCACATTCAGTTTGGTCACTTAGTGAGGTGGCACGGTGACATGTCATCTTACTTGGAATGTGACTTGGATGGTCAAGTCAAACCTACATGGATTTGGGTGTCCCATTTGAGGTGGCACTAATATGCCATGTGTTGGCATCTTGTGGTGTGTGGAAGGTAATATTCCATATGACAGAATCTATGATGCATAAGAGCCAAGTTTGGAGATTCCTATGACAAGTGATGACAAGTGTCAGTGAGGATCGTTGCATGAGGTAAAGGCATATTTGGGTGCCCAAGTTGGGATATGACATGTTGTAAGAGGAATATGCTATATTTAACATCGTATGATGGATTCTCTTATAACATTTAAGGTTGTTATGTTGGGAAAATCTATCGCAACTGTAAGATGAGTAAGAGCATCTGTCATAGTCTACTTTTAACCCAGAGAGGTCCTATGTTGGGAATGTCAAATCTGCCATGTATGATAGATGTAAGGGATGTATTTGCAGCAAGGACAAGTGTCCTTTGATGTGGGATTATGGCCATGTGGCCAAGGTGGACACCTATCCCAAGATGCTCTCAATATTTGCCTTGTAATCTCTATATATTGCATAGGTTGGAGTTGTACTTGCATAGTGTTTTTACAGGTACTGTTATGCTACCAGAATAACTCCAGAATTGACATTTAAAGAATCTTGGAAGAACTTGCATTGCAAGTGTATTGTAAACTATAACTGAACTTCAGATAATACATTATGCAGGTTTTAGAGTGTGGGGTTTTTTACCTGAAAAGGTTTTCCACACATATATCTTATGTCTACTTCTCTCTGTCTACATTCTTGTTTTGTGTTTACTGCTGTAATATATTTGATATATGTTTCATATTTCTGCAATTGTAAAGGTTGTGAAGAATTTTCATACCTCTCCCCTCATTAGATTAGTTTAAGAAGCGATTTCTGCAAAACTAGCCTCCTTTCAGTTGGTATCAGAGCCTGGCCAGCTTTGGTTCTAGCTACTGGGTAGGGGTTTTTTGTACTGATCTTAGATTGGGTGGGAGTCTATGCAAAGTATTCTGAAATATTGTTATAGGAAGGAGATGGCAGGCACATTTGGAAGAATAGAGGTTGAAAAGTTTAATGGTAGCAATTTCAAGTTGTGTAAACTCAAAATGGAAGACATGCTCATTGATAGAGACCTATGGGAAGCAAATTCTAGTGTAAAAGTGGCGGCAATGTCCCAAGATGATTGGGATCACAAAAATCGTAAAGATAAGGGTCTTGTGAGACTCTGTTTGGCTGATTCCATCTTCTTAAATGTTCATGAGGAGAAAAATGCAAAGGATCTGTGAAACAAACCTGGTGATGTCTATTAGGCTAAATCCCTGGTAAACAAGTTGTTCCTATGGAAGAAGCTATATTCTCTAAGGATGGAAGATGGAGGATCTTTTTCTGATCACATGAATGCCTTCAATATGTTGGTTGCATAATTGACATCCATTGGTGTGAAGATGGAGGAGGAGGATCGGTGTATGACCCTGCTTTGTTCTTTACTAGATTCATGGGATCATCTTGTTATGGCCATTGAGAGTACCACATCCACTTTCAAAATGGATGATGTACTATCTTCATTGTTATCTAAAGAAATGTGGAGAAAATTATTTGAGTCAGCCAAAGAAGCTCTTGCGATTTGTAGAAGACCCAAGAAGAGAGGGAAAAAGAAATACAAGAAAGATGAGAAGGGTAGATCCAAATCTTGTGGGAGATCCAAATCTCCTGGAAAGTCCAAGGTGCTGTGTTGGAACTGTGGGAAAACTAGGCATTTCTGAAAGGAATGTAAAGAGGAGAAAAACAAGAAAAAGAAGAATGTCCCAAATTTAGATTTTGACAAGCCACAAGATGATGGTGATGCCTTCATTGCAGCCTTGGCCACCCATTTATCTGATGTTGTGTGGCTGATTGATTTTGGTGCATCTTTCTACATGACTTCGCATCAAGACTAGTTTACAAAGTATGAAGAGTTCTATGGTGGAAGAGTGTACTGGGTGACTATTCTCATTTGAAGATAGTTTGCCATGGAAGAGTCACAATCTGATTCCCTGATGGATGAGTGAAGGGAATTTTTGGGGTTATGCACATCCTAGGCTTGGCACGGAACCTACTTTCTATAAGTAAATTGAATGATGCAGGTGTGAAAGTTTTCTTCTTGAAAGAAGGATGCAAGATGACTAGAGGAGTTGTGGTGCTTGCTAAGGGTACTTGGAGAGTACTATGTTTCAGCTGGAGGCATGCATTTCACAGTGCAATAGTTCTTCTAACTCAAAGAAAAGAGCTGTAGTCAATTCATCCCCACCATTGGAACCAACAACTAAAAGATCTGTTGTATCAAATTCTGATGGTAGTACTTTTTGGGTACCTAAGGATGCTCATGCTTTGGAAGTTAAGCTTCCTGTTGAGAAGACAATGTTATGGCATAAGAGACTTGGCCACATTGGTGAAAGAGGTCTTAGAACCTTGAAAAATAAAACCTCGTTGAGGGGTTAGATGATTGCAATCTTCATTTCAACTTTTATGAACATTGTATATATGGAAAGCAAAACCGTGTTCAGTTTTACTCGAGTTCTCATAAGTCTTCTGGTGTATTGGATCTTATTCATTCTAATGTGTTTGGTCCAGTTAATATTGTTTCGATCTTTAAATCTATATATTTTGTATCTTTCATAGATGACTATAGTAGAAGGACATGGATTTATTTTCTTAGAAGCAAATATGAAGTATTTAGTCAGTTTAAAGAGTTTAAAGCTTTTGCTGAAAATTAGACTAGTAAAAAAATTAAGTTTTTGAGAACTGACAATGGTGGTGAGTTTTGTTTGACAGAGTTTGATAAGTTATTTAAAGAGCAAGGGATTGAAAGACATAAGACAACTCCATACACCCCACAGTAAAATGGAGTTGAAGAGAGGATGAATAGGACACTGATGGAGAAGGCTACGAGTATGCTTAGTGGAGCAATCCTCAAACAAAATTTTTGGGTTGAAGCTATAGCAACTACTTGCTACCTAGTAAATAGGTCTCTTATATCAACTTTTGTTGGTAAGACACCTATGGAGGTGTGGTCTAGTAAGAAGCCTTCAGTTAGACATCTTCATGTTTTTGGTTGTGAGGCATATGCTTATGTGCCTAGGGAGAAGAGGTCAAAGTTAGAGAACAAGGCTGTTAAGTGTATCTTCATTGGCTATGGTGTCAGTGTGAAAGGATACAAGCTTTGGGATCCTATGGCTGAAAAAGTGTTGTATAGCAGAAGTGTTATTTTCAGAGAGATAACACCTTCTTCCACTATTCTACAACCAAAAGAGAAAGACAAGAAAGAGGATGTGGTTCAATTTCCTTCTACCCCTAAGAAGATTGAACTGAATGACCCTATTGGACCTGATGATGAGGAGAGCTCTGGCAGCTCTGAAAGTTTAGAAGATGAAGTAGAACCTCCACCTTAGCCTTTGAGGAGGTCCACACGAATCAGAAGGTAACCTAAGAGGTTTGGTTATACATTGCTTGATTCTAGTTGTCCTTTTGCTTTGCTTACTAATGCTAATGATCCTAGAACTATGATAGAGGCTATGGACATGAAAGATGTAGGTTCCTGGAAAGAGGCCATGGAAGATGAAATGGCTTCTTTGGAAAAGAATAAAACTTGGGACTTGGTGCCTTTGTTTGATGGTCAGAAACCTATTGGATGCAAATGGGTTTTCAAGAATAAACTTGGTGTAGATGGAAGTGTTGAAAAGTATAAAGCTAGATTGGTTGCGAAGGGGTATTCACAAGTGGAGGGAATTGATTATGGTGAAATTTTCTCTCCCATTGCAAAGCTAACATCCATTCAGTTCCTATTATCTCTTGTAGCTGTTTATGATCTAGAGGTTGAACAAATGGATGTGAAGATAGCTTTCCTTCATGGTGACTTGGAGGAAGAGATTTATATGTCACAGCCAGAGCATTACATAGAAAGAGGTAAAGAAAATTTGGTTTGCAAGTTAAAGAAGTCTTGTATGGTTTGAAGCAATCTCCTAGGATGTGGTACATTAAATTTGGTGCCTTTGTGTTGTCGATTGGATATCTGAGATTGAAATCAGATCATTGTATGTATTATAAGTTTGACAATGATTGTATTCTCATTATTACACTATATGTTGATGATATGTTTCTGATTGGGAATGGTAAGAATTGTTGGAAACAAGGTAGATAACTGAGAGGGGGGGTGAATCAGTTATCTCTTATTTCTTTACTTTATTTTTCCTTTTATAATTTGTGCAACATCAAAACACATAAGCATATATAATCATGAGAGCAGAAATGGAATCAACACACATAACACAAATATTTTAACATGGAAAACCCTGTTAAGGGAAAAACCATGGGGTGACTAACCCAAGATTGTATTCTCTGTTAAAAGAATAAGAAATACAAATGGCACTTGCCAATTAGGGCTCATTGCTCGAGCACACTGCTCACAAGAGGCACACTGCCTACAAGAGACTCACTATCTACAAATTTTATAGAAGGTAACTAGGTGTTTGAACTGATGAGAGGCATCCATATATGCTAAGGTTTAGTTCTAGTTAGGCTCAACATACTGATCTAATGCACTTCATTCTTCCTCTGCTTTAGTGCTGCTATTTTGTCACATACCAGACTTATAATGCTGCTTCCACACTTATCTCTACCTTTCCTCACAAACTATATCTACACACACACCTTCATATTGAAATACATCTAATATATATATCCGCACCAAGGATTTCAACATCTTTCTAGTCGGCAGCAGGAATACTCAAGATATTTACAAAACATTGATCTATCGACTGATTCCATGATTAACATGTGATGCGTATCAAAAACATAGACATAGAAGTCATCAATCATGTCATCCAACCATGTATGATCCCTCAAATAGCTTGATCAACATCAATTACTCATCCGGATTGAAGTCTGATACTTTACCGGTCAGTTCTTCCTCAGTCAGCTCTGCCTGTCTGGAACCCAACACTCAAATGCTCATATCTTTTCCATGACTCATCACTAGAGGCTCAATCTTTGGAATATAGTAGTCATGATACTCCTCTTGACTTTTCCAAGTCCACAACTTGCTGAGTTACACCTTCTGAGAGATCCAGACCTGATTGTCAAACCTTGCTGCATGCTTTGTTCTTGTTCACCAGACAAGAACACTCTTCAATCTGACTTCCGATATAGGCATACTATGCTCTACGGATGTGTAGGATAGACTTTGTTGCCATCAATGATAACAATCATGAAGCCACATAGTGTCTCTTGTGAGGCCAATTATTTTACCTCCCTTATTTTGATCGATTATGTTATTTTGTTGATGACATTATCAGACCTTTAGTGACTGGTTTTATTATGCAGACTTGATTTTATCTCCTGATTATGATAGGACACTGTTTTGGCATATGTGATATGGATTCGATCATATTAGACGATATTTTGTGATTTGACACATGGAATATATTAGATGATATTTCGTGATGAGTTCTAGTTATTTATGTGATGTGGACTATTTGACATGTGATTTAAAATGCAATTTAAATTGGAGTTATGTATTGATGTTTATTGATGTATTCAAATTGCATGTATTTAATTCCAGTTGCTTCAGCTATGATTTCCATGAGATGACTGACACTTGATCGAGATGTGCAGGTTTCACATTCCCTAGCCACGGGAAAATCAGAGGTAGAATTCACACTATGTTATCCCCTGTAAATCTGATCCATTCCCAAGAGGGATAAGGATCACGTTTGAATTTGAATGTTGATTTAAGTAATTGATTTAATTTTTATTATTTCAGCCTTAGTACCCGTTGTATAATTTTACTTGATTTACACCGCTTGGAATTTATTTTAGTTTGAGGCCATTTAAATGTGATTTTTAACCCCCTTTGTGAACCCTAGAGTCCCAAAAGCTACCCTAGGTGGTTACCCTTGAGTCTAGGGTCAACTTGGACTATCTAACCCTTGATTTGACTTAAGTTTGGTCACTCTAAACCTTGGTTTAGTAAAAGTGACGAAAATTTGAAATAAGGGAAGTGGGAGATGAGTCATGCCTTGGGAAAGACTCATCTCCCATCCCAAGGTGTGGGAACCCTTTCCCAAGGAAGACTTGGGAGGTCTCCAAGACTCCCAAGTGTGTGGGAGCTTCCCCCAAGACTCTCACACACGTGTGAGAGCATCTTGGAGGAAGATGGCTCCTTGAGAGAATAGGAGGATGCCATATGGCATCCCTTATCCTCTTGTGGGTGTGAGTGGAGTTGCCACCTCACCACTTGTCCTCTCACACATGTGTGAGAGCACAAGTGGATAAGGTGAGGATTGAGAGGGAATGAGAGGATGACACTTGTCATCCTCACACTTCCTCTCCCTTGCAAGTGGCATGGGAGGAAGAAGGAGAAGGTGACAAGTGTCATCTTCTCATTCCTCAAGGCCAAATTCATGGCCTATATTATCTCCTCTTGTTGAGGAGTGTGGGGTTTTTCAATTTTATTCTTTTTGCTATATTTTGGGAGGAGTTTGGAGAGTGAGAGACTTGCCTTGAAGGATTGGAAGGCTTGGGAAGGCTTGGAGCTCTTCATCAACTTGCTTCCATTTTAAGGGCTTTGAAGGTAGGCCTTCTTAACTTTTTTTCTCACCCTTGTTATTTATTGTATTGTGTTTCTGTTTTGGTTGTTTTGCTATTTTGCATTGTGTTGATGGGATGGGTGTATGGTGAGAGCACCTCCAATGGAGGTAATGCTCAACTTGTATGGGTAGGGGAAAGGAACCTCCTTGAGGTCTCTCCCACATTTTTATGTTCATGCCTTGAGGGCTTTTATTGTTGAGCAGATTATTAATGGCAAGAGTGCCATAGAGATTATTGTGATTTTTTGTGGAAAATGGTGTTTGGAGAGTTTGTCTTGAGGCCATGAGTTGTTATTTCATCTTTTGGGAACCCTTTGAAGTTGAGGGGTCCATTCCCTACCCTCCACAACTCATGTTTATGAGTTGAGTTTTGTGATAATCCTATGGGCTAGTTTGTGTTGTTGATATTTTTGTTTGTTGTGGAATGTATACCCGTGTGGATTTCCTACCTCCCCCGCTCAGGGGTGACCCACTTGCGGGTCTATGGTAGGGAGGAGACATTTTGAAGTGGCTAGTTTTGTTTCTTGTTGTTGTGTTTAGTTGCAGGTTTTGTAGTGAAGGGATGGAGTGGTTTTGGAACTCATGTTGGTGATCTTTTAATCTCCTTGTGTTGGCTGTTGGAGACATGGCCATTGTGGCCTTAATGTATTGTATTTGGTGGAAGTTTATTATGAAACTTGCCATTAGAGTTGGCTATGATTTTAATGTAATATAAACTCCTGTTTCATTTTACTTAAAAACTGTCTATTTCCTTATTGTGAAGTGGGCAATGTATTGAGGAATAGATGTGAAAATAGATCTAAACAAAATTTCTGTTATTTTCCTTCAAAAAAAAAAATATGCATGAGCTGTTTTAATTTCTTGTCACATTCTTTTCAAAGAAATATTTGTGTGTGAAATTTGTTGAATAAAGTTCATTATTATACCATGAAAGATAGAGCAAATGTATGCTACATTTTTGTCATTAATCCTGGCAAAGGAAATACATGCATGAGAAACTTTTAGAAGAATTTTAGTGAATGTAAAAGAAAGGAAGAAAATGTTTTAGTAGTTTTCTATTGTATATTAGACTTTAATTTTACTAGTGGTTATTGTTGGATAAGAAAGGAAAGCTATCTAAAATTTATGTGAAATTTAGTCTTCTACCTTACTGCTATTTTTTTTTTTTGTGTTTAAAAAAAAAGAAGAGAGTTTAAATATATTCTATATATATTTTATGCTTTCAAAAAAAAAAATGAAGGGTTGTAAATCTATTTTGTTGCCAAAAAAAAAAAAGTTTTCTATTAGTATTCAATGAATGTTACTGTTATTTCAATTTGTTTACATACCATATATATGCTGTTAAAAAAAAAAAGGAAAGAAGGATATATTTTTGCAAAATACTACATATATATATAAATATATATATGTGTATATATATTTATATATATATATATATAAATACTATTTATATAAAAAAAAGAGCATGGAAATGATTCTAGGAAATTGCATATATATATAAATATATATACAGGTGTGTATATATTTATATATAAATATGTATATATTTAAATACCATATGTTATATACTACAGAGCTAAACATCAGAAAGAAAAAAAACAAAAAAAATATTTGTTATCAAAGGGGGGACTATGGCAGCACCCACAACACCTGTAGCATAAGGGGTGTGGGGTGTGGGGGAGGCGGAGCCTCCACCCACACCCGCAGGTGTGGGTGGGGGCTCTGCCTCCCCCACACCCCACACCCCTTATCCGCAAACAGAACCTGACGCCCTGTGACCAACCACTTCTCCCTTCGCAGATAGCGCTCCCGCTGCCGTTGACCATAACCTCTGTCAGAACTCCTCCATTCCTCCTCCATGGCTGCTCACACCTCTGCCTGAAACTCTCTCTCCACCTCCACCGTGTTGGGTCCACTCCTCCACTGTGACTCCACCTCCACCCACCCCCAGCAACACCACCGCTGGTGGCCCTCTCTACATCCCAAACTCTGCAGAAAAAAAAATATATAATCTCGTGTTATAAAACAAAAAGGGAGAATATCATTATAATTTTTCCGAATGATTGAGTTTTGAGGGCATACCTTCATGAGAGCCAACTAGGGCCTCCATTGCTGGTTCAAAACCTAAACCTACAAGCTTTGAGACCACGAATACAAGAAGGAAGAGATGAGTTTTAGGGCAACCCAAATGTGTGATAACATAACATATAATTATGGTAAATAGAAAACAATTTTAAATTCGGTTAGGGTTATTTTAGATTTGACTTATTCTTCTTTTTTTTTGAGGATTTTTCCTAATGAAGATTATGTGAATTTCTGTATTTTTAAAATCTCCCCATTTTAACTTAACCATCTTTTATCCTTGTGTCTTGTGTTTTAGTTTTACTTTCAATGGGGGTTTTGTAATTGGGGTTATTTGAATTGGAATTTTAGCCCTTTATAAATGGTGATTATTATTTTATTTTCTTTTTTGTATTAATATTATTGTTTCAATCCTTTTGGTGAGGGTATTTCTTTTATTGGAATTCACCCTAGTTGGAGAGTTTTTATTTCTAAATTACCTTAGCAGAATTTGTTTTAATTAAACATCTTTAAGTCTTTTTATCTATTTTATTTTATTTTATGGGGAGAGTTATTTAAACTCTCCCCCTCCCTCAATTAAATTTTAAAAATTAAATTTTGAGTTAGTTATTAAATACAATTGCCAATTGTATTTAATAACAAACTTAATTCCCTTCTTAGATTTTTTTTACGTCGTGTCATTTAACTTTAATTTATTAAAATTATTTTAAATCGTTTCTGAATTCATTCTTTAGATTGATTTATTTTATTATTAATTTTTTTACTTAATTTTTCTAAGGGTGATTTATTTTTGAATTTTAAATTACGTTTATTAAAAATGCGTTATGCTACCGAAATTTTGCTAGATTTTTAGGAATTATTTTATGCGTTGTTTTAATTATTTTAAATCCATCTTTCCACTTTAATCACGCACCATCTTACCATATTGCCTTATCAATTTTTGATCTGAGTTATGTTGGGGTTCGATGCTGATGAAATCATCTTCACCTAGGAACTTAGGGTTCAGATTAAACCAGTCTAACCCTAGATGTGACACACTACGTGTCACATACCCCCTAGATGGCCTTCACCATCACAATTACGTTGACATGTCTACGCCTATGCGTATTGCCACTGAGCACGCAGACGCGTGAGATGGGGTTCCTAGGGATAGGTAGAAAAGTTTTTTGTAGTTCGTGTCATGACCACATGTCAAATGTGGACATGACACATGTGTTGTGTGTGGGAAATGCGGGCATGAAATCTCTTGCCAACAATCTTCCCCTTTGGCATTAATGGCAACACTTAGTGAAAAATGACTAAGTGTTGTAGCAAACTCCCCCTTGATTGATGCTCTGTCTTATGTACAATTTTACCGGAGCTCCCCCTTAGCTGGATTCCACATTTTTCACTACTCCTCACTCCCCCTTTGACATCAATGGCAAAGGGTGGAATCTGCACACCAAAATTTGCAAAAATTAACCTATACATAGCCACATAAGTATATATATACATGTTATACTTACATATACTTAAGTATATCTGCAAAAGTGGTCTTCAACTGTACAAATTCTGTTGCCCAACTCTACTTCATCCTGTCCAAAATTGAGATGTGACCACTCAACAAAAATGCATAAGCTTCTGCCCTTCTTAGGTCTACTAGATCACTGGTCTAGGATGTGGTCTGAGCATCAGTTAAGGCCTCATGCATTGCTTCTAACTTAGGGATAATTATCCCTCTAAATTCATTCATCTTGCTTATTATATTCTTCTTCTCCTTTTCAGGCCTCTTTATTTCATTTATAATGGCAATAGCCTAGCACTCTTGATTTATTATGGATGTGGTGAGGGGATCAAAATTCTGAGATAAACTTGACAGTTTACCCTCTTGTTCTTCCACCTTCTTTTCAATATCTTCTGTCACTTTAGACCAAGATAGACAAAATTTATACATTTCCCCACCATCTTTAAGAGCATTTTCAAGGCTCTTTATCCCAATATCTAGGGTCCTCCTATCATTAGCTATGAGTCCTTGTACTTTAGTGAATCTCTTTCCCAAAAACTCTTTCCGGACCTTTTCTTCTACCAATTTCTCTAAAGAATCAAAATGAGTGTTGACAAAGTTTACCAGAGATTTCAGGTTATCAGATGGAGAGGCCGAAGGATCCTTTTGGAAGGATGGCATGATCTTCTCTAACACACTGGATGCAATCTCTATTAGCTCATAGTCTTCCATGTGAGATTTCAGAAGCTTTTCTTTTGCTTTAGCTTGAGAAAAAGATGCTATCTTCATTGTCTGAACCGAAGAGAGGGAATCAAAATTTAGTGGTCTTTGGAATAATTCTGGTTCATCTATCTCTACCATTTCTTTGTTCAAGAAGCTCTTTACTGCCTCTGTAGTGTCTCTTGCCAAAGATTGAGTCTTTTTTCCTTTTGAAATCTCAGAACTGTCATCAGGGATCTTCTCTGTCTGTTCTTCTCTTCCCTTTACCTCTTCTTCTTGACTCAATTTCTCCTCTTCTCTTCATTCTCCTTCAGTACTTGAGTCTACAGGGGGATCTGGAGGAGAGATGTTGACTTCTTCATGGACTTCCTCTTCCGGAATAGAGGAATCTAAGTCCTTAGACTTCTCCTCATCTATCTCTTTTGACTCTACATTTTTCTCAATAGATTCTTCTTTTGATACACTTAATCCTTCGACATCCATGGTAGAAGGTTCTTCATCTATTTCCTCTATAATAGGAAGATTGAATCTTTTGAAAGCATTTCGGAGGATGTCTTCTGTTTCTCTTGCTACTTGATCAGTCTCTCCAAGCATAAGTTTGTTCATTCTTGCTTTTCTTCGGAACTCATCCTTGCGGTCCTTAAAGATCATGTTCATTTGTTTTGGAGTAATGGAAGGATAGAGCTGAATAGCAATCTATGCTCAGATCTCTAAGTCCTTTGCCTTAGCATTCTCCTTTCTTAGTTCAAGTACCTTCTCTAGACTTTTGGGAATTAGAGAAATGATTTCAATGAATGCTTTATTATAAATGTTTAGGTACCTGATTGTAGCATCTTCCAAGATCTTCTTGTTAGTATAACTATATTCATCATAAAATTCTATGACTGGTTGCAGATTCCCATCCACTATGACTACCTTGATGATATCATTTATAGAAAGAGTGGGCTTTTCAACAAATTCTTCTGCCCCTTCTTCTTGGTTTTTGCTAGCAGAGGATTGCCCAGATGTTTTCTTCTTCTTCTTCATTTTCTTAACTTCTTCATCAGACTCTATTTCTTCATCATCCTTTTGGCTTATGTAGGACCTTGTGGCCTTTGTTTTCATTCTCTTTTCTCCCTTTCTAGATCTCTTGACTTCCAGTTTTGAGGCTCTTGAGCTCTTAGAGGTGGCAGGTGCAAAGCTCTTGGAGGATCTAGTCCGGGAGGAGGCTTGCACCGGAACACTTTCTTTTTCTACTTCTTGTTTCTCTTTCTCAGCTCTTTCTATTTTCTCTCTATTTGCATCAACTGCCTCTTTTGATATGCCAAATCTTTTGGCAATTTCCTCTACTTCCCTTCTGACTTTCCTTTTAATTTTTAGTTGTCTCAGCTCAACATGTATCTTTACACTTAATTCTTCAAAGGTTCCAAATCTTTCTATCTCAAGGTCCTTATGCTAACTCAGCAAGTGTTGGACATGCAACTCCAAGATTTTCTCATCAACCTCATATCCCATTGGCATAATCGAAACTATCTTGGGCTCAATTGCCTCCATTAGGCATTGATCAGTGTCTACCATGAAGCATACTGTATCCTTATATTTTTCAACTATTGTTTGAGGAATTCTTTCTCTAGCCTGCATCAAACTTTGGAAGTTTTTAAAGTATCCCTAGAGTGCTGTACTTTGAGCCTTGGCATCACCAAGCCCATACATATAGTCTCTAATTTGTATGGCAACCAGTCTGTCATTTTGCCATACCCAACCACTTGATCTGAGTAGCTCATTCATATAGTAAAAGAATAGACATAGTATTAAGCCACCATTCTTGAATGAGTTCCTCCTATCCTTCTTGATCTTTTGCAAGTTTTCTAACAGTTGGTTTAGAAGATCACATAGGTCATAATCAACATTTTCCCTTAGCATCTGATATGCTATATAAATTAGAGCTTTGGACACAGAATTCTCCCTGCTGGAATGATAGATTTTATAACCAATAATCATAGAGGAAAATTTGATATCCAGATCTGTGATATCTTCTATTGTCATGGCTCTTTTGTCAAACTTAGATTCAGTAGCTTCACTTACTGTCTGGTTCTTGATAGATTTGAGTACAGGCAACCCACCGGATGAGTGCAATCCAATTACTGCCCTAATGGCATATTTTGTTATCTTGAAAGGATTCATCAACCACATGAAATTGTCATGTGTTCTACTAAGAACATACTGTACCCATTCATCTTCTACAAAATAGGGAAAGAGGATACAATGTCCAAAATGCTTATCCCGGAGGGCCTTGTATTGAGGTTTGAGTTTAAAAGTTTCATCTATTAATTGTTTATGGTAGATATCCATTATCTTAGATTCTCCAAATTCCTCAATATTGGCATGGATGTACACCCTAACATCTTCTACATGTAGAGCCCCATGCGGAATGCTAGAAAAAGCTCCTAAGGGATCAACTTCTAGGGACTTGTACGGGTGTTTCTTGAACTTTGGGTGTGGCCTATCAGTGATCTTAACAACCATTAGAGTAGCCATCTTTGCATAATATTTAGAGAGAGATATTTAGAAATGGAAATACCTTTTTACACTTTTAGGGTTCACACTAAGAATTGAAATAGGTTGCTGGTTGAATCAGATTCTGTGGTTGATCTTTGACAATGTTGTAAAAACTTGATGCAGAGCTCTTCCTTTCTTCTTTTTGAATGCAAATGTGGAAATGATGAGTAAAAGAACCCTTTTATCTCTGTGCAAACCCTAATTTCCTTTTGCAATAAATGCACAACTTAAGTCATTCAGTTGCCTTGTTCTGAGAGAGATCTTTTTGAATCACTGGGATGCACTTAGAATCATTTTCAGTGATAATTGACAATGTATCTTCTTTCCTCCAATCATGCCATGAATCTGTAGATCAAGATATTTCAATTTTGAATCATACCGGATTTGTCTATGAAGATCCTACTTTTACCAGATGGCTGTCAAACCAGATCAATCTTGGTTGATTAAACCCTTCAAAACTCCTTACGGATCTTTCATAATTTTACCAAGGGTTATTTAGATATTTCTCTAAGAACCTTTTAATCCGCAATATTCCATGTGTCAAATTTAGGCACTAATTGGTTGGATGGGAGAATTTATTTTTCTTTGTGACTCCCCCTGAGCTAGAGCTCTTTTGTTTAGTTTCTGAAAGGAATATCAACACCAGATTCTGGTGTGGAGCCATCCCCAATATTTTTTGTACTCTTCTTCACCCAAATCTTGTTCATCTCCCTTTGAACTTCATCCGCATTCACTTTGCCTTTTCCTTTATCTTGATTTTGATTATGATGCACCGGACCCTTTTTATCCCGATTCTTACTTCTACAAAATTTGGCAATATGACCAAATCTATTACAATTGTAGAAAACAACATTTCTTTGCATATTTGACTTATATCCTCTTAATCTGCATTGATTAGCCATATGTCCCATTCTATTACATGCAAAGCATCTACCATTGAATGAATTGTTCATTTGCATATTTCTGCATTCATAAGATTTGTGACCATACCTTTTGTAGTAGAAACATTGTCTAAAGAAGGATGAATTAGTAGTATTCATTCTTCTTCTGCACTAAGTTGCTTTATGACCAAAGTTGTTGCAACTGTAGCAGTATCCATTGAAGGATGGATATCTTTGAGCATTTGGTTGCCTTACTGGAGGTCTTCTAGGGCTATTTCTTTGATTTCCTGATCTGGAGTTCTTCTGACTAGATCTGAAGCTTTCACCTTTCTCATATCCCAAGCCACGCTTGTCATCTACCCTCTTTTGGATTTCAAGAAGAATTTCAAGTTGAGCTGAGCTTATCTTTAATTTCTCTTTGTATTCATTTTCTATTTGAAGATCTTGTTTAAGAGTGTCTATCTGATTCTCAAGTTGTTCTTCATTATCTCTATCTTCTTCAAGATTAGATTCAAGGTGCCTGATTATTCTATCCATTTTGTGGTAGTCCTCTGACTTCTCCTTGAGAGATTGTTTTAGATTATCTTCAATTTTTATTTTCTCTTCAATTTCTTAGGTGAATCTCATAACTCCTAATTCCATTTCATTCCTTACCATGATGACCTCTTTTGATAGCTTCTCACATAGCTTATTTTTCTCATTCAGATCTTCATTAGTATCATTGGATTCACTTTGACTAACACATCCGTATTATCACACATCTACATTTGTCTAACACACTTGAGCAATTTCTTTAACACATATATTTTTTCTATTAATTAAATAAATTTATATTTAATTATTTAATTCATTAGCTATTTCTTCTATTTTCCTGTAAACTATAATTAAACAATCTTCAATTATTTAATTATCTTCATTCTATCTATTTTTAATTAAATAAATCTTATTTATTTAATTAAAGATTCCTTTCATAAGCCGACTTTCCAATTAATTAAATAAATTGTATTTATTTAATTAATTTATCTTATCATTTATCTTATGAGCCGACATGTGTGCCCCTTTCATTTAAAAATATAAGTGGTACTACATCCTTTATTTAATATCTTTCATATGTAGTACTTTTTATGTACACAAGCACACATGAGCTCTATCTTCCCGCCACTTGTCATCCTCACATTCATCTATGTCTATCTTTTAATCTTAGCCATTCACATAGCCTCCGAATCTCCATTGTTGATTATTTTGGTTGAGTTCTATATAAACACCCTCTCATTCCATACTACAATCTATTCAACATTCATATAGCATCTACATTATCATCTTGAGCATATTGAGCATTTGAACATTCATAGCATCCATTGAGCTTTCATCATTATCATTTATCATGGCATCTTTTATCTTCATAATTATTCATTTTTGAAGAAGCAATCCACATCATAAATAAGGAATCACACAATCTAGGTGATGTTGTGCTTGAATTGCATTACTCTTTGATTTCATTTAGATTAGATTCTTTGATGATGGTAGGGTTAGGTTTTCATGGCTATACTTGATCTTATTAACCGGATTTTTTACCTATCACAAGTGAAATCCATGCAAAAGGCTCTTGGTAGTGCACAATGGGAAAGAAGAGGAAAGGCAATTCACCAGACATACGGAGTTTTGGTAGATCAGTGGATATGTTTGGCAACCTTCGAGATTAGTGCAATGTCCAATGACCCTTAAAATTAGCGCAAAGCACCTTTTGGTGGTCAGGAAAAGTGAATGTCACCAAATAGATGGGGGTTTGAGGCATCATTGGATATATTTGATATAGTGAGAAATCAATGCAAAAACTATGAAGTGGGGAATTTGTTGCAAGTATGTTCTAAACAGTGTTGTCATGATGTCAACAAGCTTGTCTTGTCATTGGTGTCAACTGTGTCTTCTGATGAGGTTGTTGCTATTTGATTGAGTTGTTGTGTTAAAGTGATTTGAGTTCTTTGAGGAGGTGCTAAAGATGGTTGAGAATATGCTCTTGTTGTTGGGTTTCCAAGTGCTTTTGACAAAATTTGATTAATTATGGAAATAGTGTGTTGAAGAAGTCTTCTAGCTTACAGAGTGCTATTCAAGTTTTTACTCCGCATTTCCTTTGTGTTCGAGATCTAAGTATGTGGTTTGGATATGTTGTTTAGAAGTGTTTAAAGATGATAAATCTAGAATTTGGTGCTCTGGATCATTGTGCAGTGGAAGTTGTGCTCACCAGTTTGAGAATAGTGTTTGACAGTGTTTGCAGTGTATTTGAGAGAAAGTATTTTGCTCTGCATTTCTCTGTAGAATGGTTTTAGGTATCATGGTTCTAGATGTGTTCTTACAAAGTCCATATTTTCCTTCATCTTAAGTGGTTAATGGTTTGGTGCTCTGCAAGTACATTTCTTAAGTTGTAGATGATGACGGAGAATGATATAGTTGGTTAAGTACTCTGATGTGAAGTTTCTTCAGGTGAAAGATGTTGTAAAGGAATTTTCTGATTTTTAGGTGCTTTTGGATGTTTCTAGATCATGTTCAAGCTTGGTGCATGGTCCACATGTCATTGTGTCATTTTGAGGAAGCATGCATTTAAAAGTTCATGGTGTTAACACAAGGATGGTCAACTTGGTTGTTTTCACTAATTGTGGTTGTGCTTCATTGATTGTGAAAGCATGTCAAAGCATGTAAGAGTGGATTTACATCCATGCTAATGCATGAAGTGGTCTACATTCATTCCTTTCCTTTACAAGAATGTTTAGGTCCAGACCTAATTTCAATTTTATGAGTTAAGATGTGATGCCAACCTTGGAGAGTGTTTTCATGATTGGTGATTGTATAAATAAGTGTCTAGGAGTCATGGATGGGGCTGTACGTGAGGCATATGATGTTAGTGATGTGAATTTGATCAAGGTAGTGAGAGATTTAATGTGTTAGTCTATTGGATGCAGTGAGTAGAAGGTGTCTACTATTTTCAGTGATGCTGCAAAGATGTTATTTTTGTTGTGATAGATATTGAACTTCATTGGAAATGAACTCCATGCATAGATTAGATGCAACAATATCAGTTCAAACCCTGGTAGTGAGACATTCATCTTTTCTTTCTTTCTTTCTTAGTGGACAGTGAGTGCACCTGCAATGAGCATTCTCTCTTTTGAGTAGTGAGCCTTGTAATTCAGTATTGCTACTACATTATATTATGAGATAATCCTCACCGTGGTTTTTCCCTTTTAGGGTTTTCCACATAAAATATGGTGTTCTCTTGTGTATGGTGTTGTTATGATTTAGTTTCAGTTATTTTCTTTTCATGCTTAAACATCATAGCATGTTTAAAGGTTAATGTGGATCTGAATGTTTGTAATGGTTTGAAGTTTTGTTACAACTGATTCACCCCCCCATCTCAATTGTCTTGTGCATTCAACAATTGGTATCAGAGCTAAGTTCCTTTGAAGAAATCTTAACAACTTGAGGTAGATCCAGGATGGCACACAAGAAATAGATTCCCTTGTTTTATGGATCAGACTATCATCTCTGGGAGGTAAGGATGAAAGCCTTTCTAATTGCTCTTGGTTATGACATCTAGAAATTAGTCAATTCTAATTACTTTATACCTAAGAATGGTATAAGTATAGAAGATGATATGAAAGCTATTGAAATAGATGGTAAGGAAAAACATGCTCTCTTATGTGGACTTATTAATTCTAAGTTGGTCAAAGTTGTAAATTTGAAGACTGCTAATGCGATTTGTAAAAATTTGGAAAGTGTTTATGAAGGAGATGATAAAGTAAAACAAGCTAAAATGTAGAATTTGAAGCTCACTTTTGAGACCATGTGAATGTCTGAAGATGAAAACATTACAAGCCACTTACAGAAGGTGGATGAAGTTATCAATGGTATCAAAGGACTTGGTGGAAGTATAGATGATAAAGAAGTGATATTGAAGATACTCAGAACTCTTCCTAAAGCTTACAATCATAAGGTTTCTGCCATTGAGGAATTACAAAATTTGAATCAATTTACCAAAGATCAGTTACTTGGCACCCTAACTGCTTTTGAAATATGAGAGTTTGGTACAACTAGTGGAGCTGTAAAGGATGAGACTACTTTTAAGGCCATCAAATCAGAGAAGACTGTGGAATTAGATCTAGAAGACTTTAATGAAGTGGAAGCTAACTTTGTGAGAAGGATGAAAAAGGGTACTGGAAAGTTCAATGGTAAGTTGCCTTTTAAATGTTTCAGTTGTGGAAAAATAGGTCATTATGCTTCAAGGTGTCCAGACAGAACTCTAAGAATTTAGAATAGGGAAAATAGAGGTAAGATTGTTAAGAAAAGTTACTCTGTTAGAGAAGATACAAGTATATTTGATGATGAATCTAATTATGAGGATGATAATGATAATGAATGCTTATTCATAGCCCTAAGAGATGAAACTATTTCTACTAACTCTAGAAACTATGTGAAGGAAAAGGATCTAGAAGAAAGCACTAACCTTGAAGGCACTGTAATGTCTTCTTTTCATGCTAGAAAAGAAAAAGATGACTAGACCATTGATAGTGGATGCTCAAATCATATGACAGGTGATAAGAGTAATTTTTTTAAACTTGAAAAATATGATGGTGGATTGGTTAGGTTTGTTGGTGATGAAGATGCTAAGATTTGTGGAAAAGGTTCAATCAGTTTTGTTAGAAAGCATAACCCTAATGATGTTCTTTATGTCAAAGGTTTAAAGAATAATCTCTTGAGTGTTGGATAGATGTGTAGCAAAGGTTACAATATTATGTTTCAAGATGATGGCTTTGAGATCATAAAAAGCTCTGAAATAGTAATTGCTACTAGAAAGAGGACAGGTGTAAATGTTTATCATCTCAAAGGTGGTGCTAGTTATTGCCTTATGACTCAGATTAGTGAGAGTTGGATATGGAATAGGAGATTGTGTCACATCAATTTTGACTGCCTCGTAAGGATAAGTTCAGTTCAAGCTATGCGAGATCTGCCAAAGATCACAAAGCCTATCAACTCTGTCTGTAAGGAATGTTAGATTGGAAATAAAACAAGAAGAAGCTTCAAAGTCAAGGATTAGTCATCTACCAGACTATTGGAATTGGTACATACTAATCTTTGTGGCCCTACTAGAGTAAGGAGTTTTCAAGGTGACAAGTATTTTATGTTATTTAATGATGATTGCTCTAGAATGACATGGGTTACTTTTCATAAGGAAAAATTAGTAGCCCTAGATAAGTTTAAAGCCTTTAAAGCAATGGTTGAAAATGAAATGGATATGAAGATCAAATGTTTGAGGTTTGACAAAGGTGGAGAATTTACTTCTAATGAGTTTAACATCTTCTGTGAGAATCATAGGATAAAGAAGCATTTATCTGCCCCTAGGACTCCTCAGCAAAATGGAGTGGTTGAAAGGAAGAATAGGACTATTCAAGAAGCTGCAAGGACAATGATCAAAGAAGCAAACCTATCAAAAGTCTACTAGAGAGAAGCAATTCATACTGTTATCTAAATAGAGAAAAGATTACAAGGGAAAATGACACAATGACTCCCTATGAGCTATGGTATGGAAGGATTCCTACTATTGAATATTTCAAAGTTTTTAGAAGAAAATGTTATATCAAAAGAGATGAAGAACTAGGAAAGTTTGATGCAAGGTGTGATGACGGTATTTTCCTTGGGTGCTCTAACAAAAGAAAAGCTTATCGATGCTACAACAAGAGACTAAGAAGCATTGTTGAGAGTGCAAATGTTAAGGTTGATGAAGACATATAGAAGATTTCAAAGATTAATGATTATGAATTAGATCATTCTTCTTCCAGTGAAGAAGAAGAAGCTAAGAAAAAAGAAGTGCAAATTGAAGAGGAAGAAGCTCTAGTGAAGTCTCCTAAAACCCCCAAGTATGTGCAAAAACATCACACTAAGGACCAGATCATTGGTGATAAGAACAAAGGTGTATTGACAAGAAGAAGAGCTATTGAAGAACATGTAAATATGTGTTTACTTTCTATAGTTGAACCTAAAACAATGGTTGAGGCATGCAAGGATGAGAATTGGATCAAGGCTATGGAAGAAGAACTAATGTAGATTGAGAAAACTCAAACTTGGGAACTTGTCCCAAGACCAGAGAACAGAAATGTGATTGGAACTAAGTGGCTATTCTGGAACAAATTAAATGAGAATGGAGAAGTGGTAACAAATAAGACAAGACTTATAGTATGAAAGGCTACTCATAAGTGGAAGGAATAGACTATGAGGAAACTTATGCTCTGATGGAAATAATGGAGGCCATTAGGATGTTTTTGGCATTTGCAGCACATAAGGATTTCAAAGTATATCAAATGGATGTGAAGTATTCTTTCTTGAATGGGGAACTAGAAGAGGAAGTGTACATAGAGCAACTAGAATGATTTTAGTCATCAGATAAGCCAGATATGGTTTGCAAGTTGAAGAAGGCACTTTATGGATTGAAGAAGGCTCCCAAAGCTTGGTATGCAAGGTTAGATAGATACTTATTATAGAAATGATTCAATAAAGCCTTTGCAAATAGCAATTTGTACATCAAATAAAGTGGAGATCAAATTATGATTGTGGAAGTGTATGTAGATGACATAATTTTTGGTGGAAATGAAGGCATATGTAAGATCTTTGCAGATGAGATGCAGAAAGAGTTTAAAATGTCAATGTGTGGGGAAATGAATTTATTTCTAGGCTTATAGATCAGCTAGATAGATAAAGACATTTTTATTTCTCAGTCAAAATATGTAAAAGAGTTGCTAAAAAGAAGTTTGGACTAGAAGATTCTAAACCAATTTGTACTCCTATGGTTACTGGTTGTAAGTTGAGCAAGAATGATGAATATCCTAAGGCTGATTAGAACAAATATAGATCAATTATTGGAGGATTACTATATTTGACTACTACTAGACCATATATTATGCACATAGTTTATCTTGTGGCTATATTTCAAGCAGATCCTAGAGAGTCACATGTTATGTTAGTGATGAGGATATTTAGTGGTGTAAGGGCACCTAAAAGAATACCTTGGAGCAAGAAGACAAAAATAACCATGGAAGGAACCTATGGAACAAATCAAGTCAATTGGGACATCTTACAACCAATTGTGGCATGTTGTAATAGGCAAAATGATGTAATGGTTAAATGTCCTGAGGGTCCTGGTAAGGACCCTAGGACCAAAAATGATGTAAGTTGGGCAAATAGTGCCCCTAGAGTCAAATATAGGTGTCTAAGGTCAGAAACAAGGTTTAATGAACCTAAAAAAATCAAACATGATGGATTAATAAGGTAAGAGTTCATTAAAATAAGGTTGGAGTTCATTAAAAATTCAAATTTCTGAATTATGCATTTAGGCGGGAAAAGCCTTTTTGATTAGTTTTTGAAAGTTTAACCATCCCTAACTAATGGGAATTGGTTGTAGAAGTTAGGGAGAGGTTATATAATCCTATTCAAGCCATGAGATATATGGAAGAAGCATTTTGGGAGGCTTGGGTTGTACGACAGGTTGAAAACAAAAGTAAATTTCAGTTTTTCTTGCATTTCCTTCTTGTTTCTGTGGTTTTTTTGATTATTGATTGTTGGAAAATGTCTTAGGACCTCATATAACAATAATAGATCTCATTCTATGCTTTCAGGAGGTTTTGAAGTGGGTTTTTCTTCTGTTTATATTGACTATTATAAAAAACAATAGACTGTTCTGTGTGTTTTGAGAGGTGGCAATGCATCTTTGGGCCTTCCCATGAATGTAAGACCCTGGTTCTCATGGGATAGGTCCTTGCTAACATGTATACTATGATTCTTTAACATTTTCAAGGTAGGAGGAGTACAAACTGGAAGGTGATCACCATTTGAAGTCAAAGTTTGCATGTGGAAGAGCATTGAAATGGTGGCATGGTTATAGCAGCTAGAGATCCGTCTTAACAAGGTGGTGTTTTTATGTTTGATATTGTCTAGTATGGTCTTGGAGATGGTGTTAGACCTTTGAATGAGGTTTGGAAGTGATTGGAAGTGGGAGATCTAGCAAGCCCTAGGTTTTAGGCCCTAGAAATGAGGTTTTAGTATTTAAACATTCAAATGAGCAAACCCTTGTCTGAGAACTGGAAAATAATTTGTTTTGAACCCTTTACTAAGATTATTTTAAGGTTTGAAGTGTGTGGGACAAGTATTTAATAGGGTTCCTTTGTAAAGTGGGCAATTTAGGCCTTGTAGGAAGACAACAGGGTGTTAGGACAGTCACATTTGGTCCAAAATAATAGCATATGAGTTTGAGATATATTCTAGAACTCAATAGAGGGTATCCAAATCAGTCATTTGTTTTGAGAGTGCTTTGGGAAAGTTGAGAGAAAAATGCAAATTAGTCGCTGAACAGGGCTACTAGGATTAGGCCTAGTCAAGTGGAATTGTCAAGAACCAAGCAAAATGGTGTATGAAACCTATTGAACCTTGTTGGTTGGGGTAGGTTGAGACCCTAGAAGGTGCAATATTTCATCTAAGAAGTTGGGATACAAATTTGAGCCCCATGGTGGAGTTTAAGGCAAAGAGAAGACTAGTGAAGTCGTATTGATTGAAGCCCACACTAGATTGAAATCTTTTGTTCTTGTTAAATTATCTCTAAGACCTAACACCTCTACATCATTCAGATATTTAAATGGCACTTCTGATCAAGGCTTGTGGCATCCAAAAGATATTGACTTCACTCTAAGTGCTTATACAGATGTAGATTAGGTTGGATGTGTAGATGACAAGAAAAGTACAAGTGGTGGAGCATTTTTCTTAATGACAGAGTAGTGTCATGGTTAAGTAAAAAGTAGGATTTAGTAGCTCTGTCTACTTCAAAGGTAGAATACAGTGTAGCAGCATCTTGTTGAACATAGGTGGTGTGGATGAAACAAACCTTGAAGGATATCAAAGTTGTGTATGATGAGCCAATTTCTATTTTTTGTGATAATACAAGTGCTATTAACATTTCAAAGAATTCGGTGATGCATTCAAGGACAAAACATATTTCAATTATGTATCACTTTATAAGAGAGAAGGTTGTAGAGAATGAAATGAAGCTTGAGTATGTGCCTATAAAGGATCAGGTTGCTAACATATTCACTAAGGCTCTTCCTAAAGATACATTTGAGTATCTCTGAGAGAAGTTAGGGGTTATTTCCCCTCCTTCCTTGAACTAGATGCATAAGAAGATGCATTAGTCCAACAGATTTCAAGACTCATTATTTTCTGGACTGATGATTGTTGGCTACCTCTCAGGGGGAGTAGATAGTGGTTATGATGATTGTTGCAGTCAGAGGGAGTACTCAGAGCAGTGAAAGAAAAGGATGTTGTAGATTAGTATTGAATAGTACAAGTATGTGTAGTATCATGAAAAGGGAAAGTTGTGACACCCTTTGCCATTGATGACAAAGGGGGAGAGATTTCATGTGAAAAACAAAGTGGGAGAAAGAACAATTAGTGATCAAAGAGAGAATAATATGTGCAAAAGAAAGGGGGAGAGTAAGCAAGTAAAGAAGATTGGTGCAGAATTGTGTCTTTCTAGTTTTTCACATCATGTGTTGCTATTAATGACAAAGGGGGAGATTATTGCAAGTATGTGCTAATCACTATTGTCATTGATGTCAATAAGCTTGTGTTGTCATTGGTGTCAACTGTGTCTTTTGATGAGGTTGTTGTTGTTTGATTGAGTTTCTATGTTAAAGTGATTTGATTTCTTTGAATAGGTGCTATAATCAGTGAAATCAGAATGAAGATAATAACTAATCTAATGCATAAAAAAATGATTATACCTTCATAAGACCTCACAAATCCATGCAGGAAGGAGATGCGCCATGTAGCTCCTCAGATTGTTCCCGTGATCAGTGTGACTAATGTGGATTGCTCAAGAGCTCACAACACAAGATGAATGAGAGACAAGTGATTAGATGATGGATTAGATAGGATAGAGACAAGATTTTGGCAGAGGTTTGATGGGATTAGGAGATTGTGGACTGATTTTGATAGAGGTTTGATGCATGAAATGGTCTTCTGAAAATGGCTTGGAGAGGGTCCAATTTATAGAAATTTGGAGATGAGGATGGAGGGTGAGGATTCATCCGATTAGATCAAAGGCTAGGAATAAAAGTGAATTTTTTATTCCTAGTGGATGAATTAAAAATTCCCATTTTGGGAAGAGTGGGGGATAGTGGGAGACATCTGAATATTAAATTTAGTGAGTGGGAGACATCTGAATTTAAAATTCAGTGAGTGGGAGACATCTAAATTTAAAATTCAGTGAGTGGGGGACATTTGAATATTAAATTCAGATTGTGGATGAGTGGGGGACAAGGTTAATTAAGTGGCATCTTAATTAACTTAGGTCTAGGTTAATTAGACAATCAGGATTTATCTAATTAATTAGGGATTAGGAAAATGGATAAATCAATTAAATGAATATTAGGAATATTCATTCAATTAATAGGATAGGGTTGTAAGGTTAAATGAATCAATTAGGTGAATTAATTGATCACCAAGGATATGCAGATTAGGGGAATGGATTAGTGTGAGGTAAGGAAAATCAGTTTGCAGAGCAGTCCAATTTTAGGTGTCTACATTTGCCCCTCTTTGAGATGATGTTGCGGCTAAGTAACATCATTTCAAAGAAGTTAGAACATAGAGATGGATTGGATAGAAAATAAGGTTTTGGTTTGGAAGGATAAGGTTTGGGGATAATTGGTAAGGGTGATGCCCCCTCAAGAGGATAGGTGGGTTGCAAGAACATGGGTGTGCTCTTGAAATGGATGAAACAGATTGGTAGAACTGGTCAGAGGATAAGTGGTGGGATGAAAGGATGATGATGTTGGGAGATGATTAGTGGATGATTATTGTGCTGAAACTAAATTTGAGCAATCCTAGGTTTGATATAGCAAAGTGGATATGTTCACCAAGGTATAGAAGACTAGCGTGATGATTTTTATCCAACATTGCATGGACTAGACATGCAGACAAAGGGATGATCCCATGCATGCCCAAGATAGTACAACCTTGTCTAGACAAGGGAAGGGGACTCATAACATAAGCTCTTAGTACAAAAAAGGTATGATGAACCTTAGATGCATAAGGAGACCAATATGCTAGAACCGACCCTATGATCAACAAGATATGAATACTAGCTTGGAGTAATGAGACCAACCCACAAGCACAGCATACAAAAGCAAGACTATGCCCCATTCGAGATGTTTTCGCCACATACCATGATATAGTAAGATCAAGGTAGCTTTGATGTGATCGTCAAATAGGACAAAAGATAAAAATCAAAAACCAAAAGACCAACGAACCAAACAAGTAACCATTGTATCTTTTGCCAAAATGATGAGGTGATAGATTCTGCCTATTGTAGGAAAGACATATCCTAAGGCAGGAATCGATAAATGATTTGATGATGTTGTAAAAGTGGCTCAAGATGTGATGGTGACAAGTTGTGATTGATGTTGATTTAATAGTTGATGATTTTGATTAAGGACAATGCTTTGATAGGTGATGCGATGCTTGGATCTAGTGTAAGCTTATTGATGAGAGATGTGATGATGATGTGGGAGGATGATAAAGCAAATTTTATTTGTGTGATGGAGCAAGTTTTATTTGTGTGATGGATAGATTATTTTTGGAATTTTGTGTGTTTTCTATTGTTTTTGGGATTTTTGATATTTGTGATGTTTTTGGATTTTTTGATTTTGTGATGTTTTTGTGTTTTTGATTTTGTGATGTTTTTGTATTTTTTTTTTAATTTTTGGAAAAGGAAAGGTTTATTATGATGGTGTCTTGGATTTCGTGTGGATAGCCTTTGTGCTAAATACCAATGACAAGGGAATTCCAAGTCTAGAGGTGAAAGTGATGGGGTTGGATAGGGGGGTTGGTGATTAAAGGATGATGGATAACTGATTCAGGATAAATGAAAGGACAAGTGATAGGGATGTATGTGAGATAGATGGAAGATAGGTATGAGGATTTTCTCCAAGGGCTAGGTTGCAAGGAATCATATGCCCCAAGGCTTAGGATTTGGCATGATGGGTTCATGTTTGAATGGATGGACTTTGCAGTAGATGTATGGAGGATATACTAATGAAGGGAGTATGCCAAGAGGTCTCCAAAGCATGTTGTTGATATTTTGCCCCTTGTCTTTATCAAGAGCTAAGGTGGGAGATATAATGGATAGAATGTATGGGGAATGATAGGATGAGTAGGGGATGGTAGATAGGAATATGATAAGATAATGATAAGACAATGGATAAGATGTGCAAGGAGATGATGGATGTAGATGAAGGATATAGTTTTGCCCCCAAGTGTAGGGATACAAAATGGATGGAGAAGGGATTACACATGATGCCCACAAGGGGTTTTTATCAAGGTACTTGCCCAAGGCGCCACGAGGAGTGGTTTTCACCATTGGACAAATTTTTTTCTCTTTACTATTTTCTTGATTTTCTTGATTTTTTTGCTTTTGTGATGGAAGGGGGACTCTAGCGTCTGTTTCCATAGCAAGGAGAAGATGGTCCCATGTTGGATAGCATTATGGATGATGATTGCATGGATGTTGGTAGATAGGCGACAATGGAATGGGTTGTGGATAATGGATTATGGTGTGGATTATGTAGATTATGATGTGGATTATGTAGATTATGATGTGGACTATGCAAAAGCATGGACCATAGGAATGTGATGGGGAAGATGTGTAGGATAGTGAACGAAAGATGGAGAGATGGAGGTATGTGGGAATTACAAGTGGTGGAGGGGAACCAAGACCAATGGTGGCACACACCATGATGAATTTGGAAGCTTGTACTTTGGATGTGGAGTTGGGAGTAATGGGGATCAAGATGGGGGATTATTGGATGGTCGATTTGGGGTTTTAGGGACCCAAATAGACTTAGGACTTATGGGATTTTTAGAGGGGGAGTGGGATGTTTGGGATTTTGCGGTAGATTGGGATGTGGATGCCTCATTAGAGTTTGGTGCTTTTCTTTTAGGGACCCACACCATTTTTGATGTTGCTTTTGCTTGTGATGGTGTGGGATTGGATAGCCTTTTTGATTTTGCATTTTGAGTGGAAGGGATCATATCCCTAGGGTTTTGTGCTTTATGAGTTGAGGCATTCAAATTTTTGAATCCCATGGATTTAGGAGAAGCTTCATGTTTGAAAGATGTGTGCTTTTGTTGGTCTTGATTCAGGATTTTAGTGGACTTATGGGTGGAGGGGTAAAAAGTGGATTTTTGGATAGATAGATGAAGTGATTTGATGATTGGGATATTAGGAGTTGGTAGGATAGGAGGTAAAGTGGATTTGTGGATAGGGATGTTGGGAGTTGGTAGGATGGGAGGTAGAATGGATTTGATAGGGATCTTTGGAGTTGGAAGGAGTGGAGGTAAAGTTGACGGAGGGAGATGGATGGTCACATGCTTTTACAAATGGTGGGATGATGGAGGAGGGATGGTGACATAAGATTTGGAAGTGCGATGAGATGCACTATGTTGGGGATTGGATGAATGGATTTTGGAAGGTGGATGGATGGTATAGACATGTTTAGGTTGTTTGCTTTGAGATGGATAGCCAAGGCCATGCAAGGATGGATGGAAGGTGGTGTGAATGGGCTCCAAGATGCCTTGCTCATGAAGGCCTAAGCCTTTGCCTTGATAGTTCATAAGTTGGAGCATGCGACATGCAATGGGATGTTTGTTGCTGTGGAAACAAGATGCGAATCCAGTATTTGTTGGAGAAGAATAGGTGGTGGAAGGAAGTTGTTCACATCCTACATGGGGTTGACCATGGATGAAGGTGCTTTTTCCAAGTGGATTTGGGGATGGATTTGGGATGGGATTGGTAGATGGAGGTAAAGGATTCATGGGGGATGGTAAAGGGGTGGTAGAAGATGGTGTGGGATGAATAAGGTGATCAAGAGATGGGAGGGGATCGGGGATGGGATTAGATGGGATGATTAGATCTTGATTAGGAGAAGGAGTTGATGTTTCAACATGCTTTGGATTTGTTTCTTGACATAGCTCATGTGCTTGCATGGATGGGGAAGTGACTTGGATAGATGTGGTAGGTGCTTGGATGGATGCAATACATACTTGGCATATGGATTCTTGAATAGGGCTGCATGATGGTTCTTGACTTATGATAGGGGGTTGTTCAAGAGGTTTGGTGGATGTTGGTTTGCATGATGGTGTTTGATTCCTTGCTAGTAGCCAATGGATGGTATCCTTCATGAGTGTGTGGGTGGAAGAACAATATAATGGATGGATAATGATAGCAAATGGTGTAGAAATAGGATTGGGATTGGATAGGGGGGTGATGGGATTAGGTAATGATGGTTCTTGGGTGGGTTCAAGGATGGGTGTGGGATTAGATGATGGTGGAGGGTACCCTAGAATGGTATTTCCCGTGTCATAGGTGTTTAGATCCTGCCTAGGATGACTTGGACTCATTTGATATATGGAGAAGGGACCACTTGGACTTTCATGTGCTTCTTGTTGCAAAGGTGGATGTGGGCTCACTAGTGCATGTTGGGGTGACACTTGGTTGTCACGTAGATGGGCTTGATGGTATGTTGGAATGTTAGAATGAGAAATTGGATAATGTTGGGGTGAAGGTTGAGTTGTTGATGTGGCATGGACATGATAGGTGGATGAATTAGGTTGGTATGAAGTTGAGGGTTGATATGAGGATGATGGAGATTGATATGAGGATGATGAAGGTTGATATGATGGAAGTTGATATGATGTTGAAGGTTGATATGAGGATAATGAAGGTTGATATGATGTTGAAGATGATGACATGTAAGGTTATTGTGGAATTTGTTGAGGTTGGGATGGTGTTGGGACTTCTTGTGGCGATATGATTTGTTGGTGATGTTGGTAAATGTGTTGATGTGATGATGATGGAGGGGTTGTAGAGGATAATGATTATTGTGATATGGATTGATATAGATAGGGGTTGTGATAAGTTGATAAAGGGGTGATGTGACATGTGGGTGAATTTGGTTGATATGAAGTGGGATAAGTTGATGTAGAATTGGTTTGATTTGTAGATGGATATGATGGGATAGGTGCAAGATATGATGGTTGGTGGACTCTGCAAGTGGCCACGAGGTGTTGGATTTCTACCAAGAGGTATTGTATGTGTGAGGATTGGCTTGTGTGACCTATTCGAATCAATTCTTGAATGCTTTGAAAGGTTCGCTGATCTAAAGGGGATTGGCTTGCATGCATGTGGTGAAGCCTATGAAGGAGCTTTTGGAGGTCCTCTACGATTGACATGATGTCTTAAGTCCTTTTTGGCAAGTGCTTGGTTAGGATTCGATGATGATGTGGATTGTTTGGATGAAGTTGATTTTTTTCTTGGCAAGTAGACAAACAATCAAGCATGAAGACACAATGGTTAAAGGTTGGATTTATGAAATATGTGACAATCAAGCATGTACAACCTTAAGGATTTAGGCCACTAAAACAAAGGTTCGTAGTGGGGGAACATCCGGGGGATCGGCACCTTACGAGCATTCGATAAACCACTTAAGGTTTTGACTAGCTCTACTAGGAGTTTAATATACCTCAAGGGTACTACTTCCTTTCAAGCTAGCACCGAATGGTAAGCGCTCATACCGATTAGACTTGGCTTTCGCCTTATCCTCAATTTACATATAGCGGACCGGATGAAAGTATTGCTTGGGGTCACCAATGAGTTCTCCGAATGGATGTGTCTCAAGGGCAGGCCCACGTCCTAAAAAATATAGAATAGAACCATTTCTCTTCACCCAAGATCCTTTTGAAGGCAAGGGCAGAGGATACTTTGATTCTACCCTATGGGATAACACAAATGTGCAAGTGCACAAGACACGGCAAACAAGAGCTAATATTCATTTTAAGCCCAAATTGAAATGTGCCTAAAGTTGTTTTGTTGCAAGAAATGATTAATTTTAGTTGCACCAAAATCAAATGTTCTTTACACTAAGGCACACAAGGATTCTTTTTAGGTGCACCAAAATGAAATGTTTGATTGTAGATTGTTTGGAAGAAAGATTCGTTTTAGGTGCACCAAAGATAAATGTTCTTTAAGCTAAGAAATCCCTGCAAAGAAGATGTTAGTAACTGCCAAGTGATGTTGATGACCTGCACAATCTAAGAAAATTTGGTAAAAAAAGAACTGATATAGAAAAATAGATTGCATGAACAGAAAATTTAGGAGATTCTATGCGATTTGAAAAAAAAATTCACTGAAAACTGATCAAATTTACAAAAGATATGATGATTTGAAGATTTTACGCAAGTTTGACTTTGACTGATGAAAAAGGCTGGAAAAAAGTATAGTCACCTGATGAAAACCTCACAACTGCAAAGTGCTCGGAGTGCTCTTTCCGACAAGTCCTTGTTTGCGTGATTTTGCCTCTGTATGACCAAGTTATGTGAGTTTGAAAAAAATAGCTGATTTCGGCATGTAGGAGGCACAAAAGGTTAAGTTTGACCATTAACTGTTGGCAGTTTACAAATCCGTGGTCACATGCTGGAGTTATCTCCTCTGGCGGTTAAGGCTTGTGGTTGATAGTTAGGGTGAAAAAGGCCCCTGGTCACTGATATGACCAGGGGCTTATCCCTTCGAAAAAAAAGATAAAATGGGGGGGGTGGTGTTTGGTAGCCTTTATCCCCTGATTCAAAGGCGCAGACAAAACAAAGGTTAAAAACCTACCATTTTGTTTACATCTAAAGGGGACTAAGTGGTTTAGGGTTTTGGGTGTGAGTTTGGAGGGAGGCCACGGGGGCAGAAAGTGGGAGGTTATTGGTGAGTCGTAGGGAGGAGTGTCTGTGGTTTGCAGCGAGGGTGGAGTGGTGTGGTCTACAGCGAGGGTGGACTGGAGGTCGGGGGGTGCAGGAGATGGTGGAAGCTATGGATTCGGTAGTGGGAGTTTGGCGAAAGCTGTGGATTGGGCGGCAGGGGAATGGTGTGGTGGTGATCTGGTGGTGCAATAGAGGGGGAAGGGAGATGGGGGTTTAACAGGCGATAGCGGGAGGATTTAGCGGTGGTAGTGACTGGTGGTTAGGCGACGGTGGTGACAGGGGTTTCAACCTGGTTGGGGGAGTTTGGAGAGGTTACTGGCTGTGGGGGTGTTGACTGAGGCTCAGGTGGTGACCGGGCTGAAGGGAGCGGTGACCTGGTGTTGAGATGGCGGTTGAAGCGGTTGTGGGTGGTGGAAGCGGTGGTTTGGGGGTAGACCTACAAACAAAACCTTGAAAACCTACACACAAACAATGTTAAACCTGCAACAAAAACCAACAAGACTGCATCCTTAAACACACACCTCCAACTCATAACCTCCAGGAATAAATTTGACTTTTAATCAAGTAACCATGTGATTCCACCAGGTTATTCTCGCATCACCATTAGTGACTCTCTCTTTGTAGCTCCATCCACCATAAAGTAGCATGTCCTTTGAGTTTTGCTTGTGCCAATCTCACCCTCTGAGGGTCATGAATATTATCATATTCAAAATATTCTTCTAATTCTCCTATACAATCTATCAACTCATTGGGATTCAATGTTCTAGAAAAATTAGAAATTTATATTTTGTTACCTCCTCCAACTTTGGCAAGTTCTCTTAGGAACCATTCTTCTCTAACATCTACTAGTTGTTCATTTTCTCCTTCTCATTCATGTTGGGAAGTTGGAAAGAGACACTACTCTGGAATAGATTTGTATGTTGTCATTGATGGAAACAAGGCTCAAAGATCTCATTAGCATGATAGGGAGACACAACTCCAGAAGATCACATCAGATTTCAAGTCCAGTTGGTAGAAGTGGCTAAGTATGAGAATGTACAATCCTTTTGGTGGACTTTAGATCTCCCAACTCTGGAATTGGATACTTCATATACATGTTTACAACTCCTCAAAACTGCTAAGTATTGGTATAGTGTTTGACGGAGTTTGACCAAGACAGAGTCTGAGGTCTAATGATTTGCATTTCTCTGCAATATGATATCATGCCTTGTGGTTCTAAGGGTAAGTTGGGAAAGGTGTAAAGAGTCCTTGATATGGTTTTTGAGGTGTTCGGTGATTCGCAGTAAAAGTTGTAAGTTAGCAGATGAACCTTCCAAGCATGCTCTTGAGGACCAGGTCGAATAGTATGATAAATCATTGTGCAGAGAAGAGATAATGTTTGAAGGATCTATCTAAGTGATTGAATGATTAGAGCTAACCTATATGAACATGTTTGGGAAATGTTTTGGGTTTGCATAATATATAGTGCATTGGATTAAGCCGCCAAGTCACATCTTTCTATGTACACGTTTTATTTCTTGGATACCGACCTGATTATGGATCAAATCATGATACAAATATATAAAGGTGATGAGTTTTAGTTGTGAGGGGTGAAAAGGTGTGTGTGTGATGCAAGTATGTGAATAGCAGAGTAGAGTTAAAAGATCAGGAATGATGAAGACTTGGGATTCAGAATTCAATTGATAGATGACTACACCCTGGCATAGTGACAGATGCTTAAGCAATATTTAGTTTTCATGTGCAATTTGCTTTGTACTTGGTAGTGAGCCTTCTTCTTCAAGGTAGTGAGCCCCCATTAGGGTTTAACAATCCTTATTGTAATCTTGTTGGGTTTAGGGTTGAGGCAGTGAGCCTAATAAACCTAGGTGTACCTCATGGCAGTGATCCAGCATGTTCCAGGCCCATGGAGTGACCAAGCCTGAACATCATTATTTGTAAAGATTGTAAAATATATTTGAGAGCTAATCCTCTCTGTGGTTTTTCCCATTTTCTATTTTCCATGTAAAAATCTTGGTGTCTATGTGTCATGTTTTTATGGTTGGTGTTCATATGCATGTTGTGCTTTTGTTTAATTAATTTTGGAAAAAGGTTGAATGTTAAAGTGCATCAAAAGATTGTTAGAACACTAATTGACCCCCTCCCCCCTCTCAGTGTTCCTAACATTCAACAATTGGTATCAGAGTAAGGTTCCTGGGAAAAAGTCTAACAGCTTGAGGAAGATCTGGGATAGTGCAACCATGGCAGCAAGAAGATATGGGAATTATGAAAGAAATGGTAAACTAGAAGTAGCTCTTATGGATCTTGAAAATTCTGAGGTAGAAATTAGGGATCTAATGAATAACTTGCAAGAAGCTGATGAATGCATCGTAAGAGTAAAGGGACAAGTCAAGAAATTCAAGGACAAATACAAAGAGGTTAGTAACCAATTAATATCAACAAATGAAACCATGAATCTCTTGGAAGTAGAAAGAACAAAAACAAAAGAATATCTAAATTCAATTGTGAAGAACAAATCAGAAGATTGTGTCAAACTTGAAAAAGAAATTGTGAGTCTAAAAGTAGATCTGGAAAAGGCCAGAAGCTTTGAAGAAAAGTTTAGAATAAGCTCTACAAAACTTGAGGAGTTATTGGTTAGTCAAAAACATCTTGATTACAAGCAAGGCTTGGGATTTGAAAAGGGAGAGAGTTCAAATTCAAGACAAGATAGATCCAAAGAAAGAAGAAGTAGAAATCCTCTAGTCAGAAATCAAAGAAGAAGACCTCCGGTGAGACAACCAAATGCTCAGAGGTACCCATCTTTCAATGATCACTATTATAAATGCAATAAGTCTGGTCATAGGGATACTCAGTGTAGAAGTAGAATGGATCAAAATGTTCCATCTTTCTCTAGTAAATGTTTCAATTGTAAGAAGATTGGTCATAAAGAAAATGAATGTAGAAGTATGCCAAACTATTCTAGGAATGGTCAATTCTTCAATGGCAAGTGTTTCACATGCAATAGATTTGGACACATGGCTAATCATTGTAGAACAACAATGAATTCATTTAGAGGAAGAAGCCAAGTACAAGGAAACATTGTATTCTTCAATTGCAACAAACTTGGACATGTTGCAAGATTTTGCAAAAGTAGGAATGTGAAGAGAAATCACTATTATGAGGAAAGGAAAACAAAGTAGAGAAATGATAAGGGAAAAGAGAAAGTTGATCCGGTTGAAACCAAGAAAGAAATGGACAAGGTATGGATCAATAAAGAAGTAATTGAAGTTAGGGATCGATCCACACCAGTATCCGGTGTAGATACTTCCTCCAAGAAGTAAATTGGGAGATCTAGCTCACAGGGAGTAGTGTTGAAAATTTGAAACCCCCAGCTAGACATTGGGTGCCAGAATCCAACACGAGGATATATGATGAAATCTGATGTGACACATCTCTTAAAGGAAAAACTGGAAGAAAAAATAGTCAATGCGGCATATTACAGAGCAATCCTAATCGACTATACTCTATAGTGAAGGATTTTAATAGCTTTCTGGAATGAGCATTTAATGATGACTAGGTCAAGTCGTGTGGAGGATAAAAAGGAACTTGTTTGGTTTCAAAATCACTTTTCTTTTTTAGGTATTCAAAGACATTGGAACAAACCTTGAATAATTTAAAGCATTTGGAGAAATTTGGAGAAGAGGAACCCTAATTTAGTGAAACAAGGTACTTCCATTCAAACCCTACTTGTGAATCTGTTAAAAATTCTAAGATGGCATTGCCGCAAGTTGTTGATATTACTGAGCGAGCATGAACAAAATTCAAAAAATGCCTATTCAAATCAACCAGAATCGATCAGTTGGGTGCATTATCAAATGTCCCTCACGAAGTCATGCATGTAGAAGATATTAGGGCATATATTCATGTTGCCCTAGAGGAATTTGGTGATAGTAGGTTTACTGATCTCTACATAAAACACTTGAGTAATGAGAATCTTGATCTAAAGAATGAATATCAAGCATTGAAAGAAAAGAAATTTATTCAGTACTTGGATTTCCCAACATTTATGGAGGATGAATGGGTCCGGTATGTGTTAAGAAGGGTTCATGATGAATTCATATGGCTTGAGAGACCTTTCAAGATTACAAAATATGCTATTAGGGTAGTCACTGGATTATGCTCTACCAGATTAGTACCCTATTGAAATCTATGAAGGATGATATAGTAATTAGGGCTACCAGAGTGAAATTTGATAAGAGAGCTTTGACAATTAATGATATTGAGGATCATGCCATGAGATTTACCTCAATGGTACTGGGATACAAAGTTTATTTCACCAATTGGGAGAACTCTGTTTCAGGAATGGCCATTTACATAGCCTATCAAATGATTAAAGAAAATGTTGATTATGACATCTATGAATTTCTCTGATAGCAAGTAATGGATAACCTGAAGAAGACAAAAGAAGGTAAATACCCCTTTAAATTTGGCACACTAATCATGTGTTTATTTTTCTATTTTATGCAAGAGTTGCCTGGTATGAAGAACTTATTTTGGACCAATGATAAACCTATCATAGTCCAAATTAGAAATTGTTTAAGTAGCATAGGCACCATTGATGCACAGAATGCAGCCCTATGGAGCTATTTCAAGAACTTCCAAAGATCAATGCAAGCCAGAGAAAGAATCCCCAAAATAGTTGTTGAAAAGTACAAGGATACAATTTGCTTAAAATTGTGACAAAAGATCAGTGCTTGATGGAGGCCGTTGAGCCCAAAACGGTCTAGGTTATGCCTATGGGATATTAGGTAAATGGAGCTATACTAGAAAACTATGCTAAATATATGTTGAGTAAACCTAGAGATCCCAAGGAAGAAAGATTTAGGACTTATAAGGAATTGCATGCTAAAATTTATGTTGAGGTGAGAAAACCTAAAATCTCTAGGAAAATGAGGAAAGTGGTAGAAGAAATTTCCATAAAACATGGATTCACAAAAGAAGAAGTGGCAAAGGCAAGGGAAAAAGCACAGGCTTTTAGGGAAGCAGAAGAAAAGAGAAAAGGTGAATCATTTGGGGCTTTGAAAGAACCTAAAGGTGAGTCAGAAAGGCCAGAGAAGTCAAAAAGAAAAACCAAAGCCTCCACTTTTGTAGAATCCATATCCACTCCTTGTAGTTCCACACCATTTGTAAATGTAGAAACTTCTACCACCAGCTCCAAAAGAAAGAAGACTAAGGCCAAGAGAATGCATGCAAGTATAGTTGTTGATGAAGAAGCAACAAAATCAGATGAGGAAGTAAAGAAGATGAATACCGAGGCCTCAAAAGCCTTAAGAAATAGCAAAAAGGAGCCCTTTGGTAAGAGTAGATCTGGGAAAGGGTTAAAGAAAGATGAGCCTCAGATAGAGGAAGCTACTATAAGCCTTGAAGATGTTCTCAAAGCCATAACAGTTGATGGCAATCTGAAAACCATTGCTAACCACTGCTTAGTTGTATGATGAATACAATGATCCAAATACGAGGATCATTGAGACTACTATATCTAAACATCTATAATAAGGCCCTGATTGAAATTATTACTGATCTACCACACAACCTAGGTAACATAATATGTACAAGAAAAGAAGTAGCTATGGCAAAAGATGTTGAGCTGAGAGAGAAGTCATTGATATGATTATGTCTGGGAATCACTCCTGAGGAGAAGATCAAAATCTAAAAATAAATCAAAGATGCTTTCAAGACCAAGAAAAGAATAAACTCATTGATGTTGGGAGAAATTGACAAAGTAGTTAAGGAAATAGAGGAAATCACCCTAGCGGCATTAAAGAAAAACAATATTCCCACTATCTATGACAATAAAGAAGCAAATGATAAAGACATCTCCACCAGAGATAAGCCAAAATCAAGGACCAAAATAGAGTGATCAAGTTCCCAAAATTGATACAATGGATATGTCAAATCAAGGAAAAACTGAAATGGATTTGGCTCTTGAGCAACAGGCTAAGGATGAAGTAGATAGATAACAGATAAGGAGCCCTACACCAGAACAAAACGTAGATCAACAGGAAAATATGGACACGAATCATCCAGAATGAAATCAAGAGGAAGTATCTAAGAGAACAAGAGACACTATAGATGTCTTAGTTGGTTTCAAGAGTCAACAAGTTGCAAATGAGTCTGAACTCCTTCAAGGACCAATCAACTTGGCCTCATTGTCACTTGTACAAAAATTCAAGTTAGTATCTATTGTTCAGGCCAAGGCACATGAAGAGATGATCAAATCACATGACCAAGATAGTAAACTAATAAAAGATGCATCCATCATTCTGGAAAAGTTGATGCCAACATTTCAAAATGATACCTCATTGTCCTCTGTTGATCATCTCAAGGAGCTTTTAGACTCTATAAGTACACATTTTGAGTCTTTTGAAAGGTCAGCAGAAGCAAAATTTAGAAAAGAATTTGATGAAAAGAAATTGATTGAGGTAAAGGCTATGCAAGCAAAAGATAAAAATACATTAGAAAATGTAATAAAAGGCATACAAAGTGCCATTGAAGAAGCCTATAAAGTTTATAAGTTCTACCTATCTTGGCCAAAAGTTACAAAGGAATTAGATGATAAAACCAAAGTTTTGGAACTCAAACTGCTTAATATCTCTGAGACATATAATTTGGCAATTGAGTCGATAAATGCCAAAGAATCTCAAGTTACAAGCATTCACAGTGAGTTAAGCACTCTAATGAAGAAAAGGAGAGAAATTAGAGATAGGTTGTGCCAGCTAAGGGGACTGATAATTCTAAAAATTGGTTCGATGACCAATCTGGCAGGTGAAGCCATGAAATCACTTGCACTAGTTGATACACCATTAGATGTGCAGAGGGTAGAGAAGCTAGTTTTTCTGATGAATGGCCACATCCATATCCTAGAAAGTGCATGAAATAGATGGAATGAAGAGATAGCTCTAATAAAGCCTATCTATAGTGACATTTTACCTTTAGTCACAAATTAAGTTGAAGATTGCACTTGTAAATATATAGCTGAATACATAAAAATTTTGAACACTCAACATTTTTTTCTCTGGATGATACCCTTTGCCATTGATGTCAAAGGGAGAGAAGAAGACCAGTGAAAAATGGATAAACATCTTAGGGGGGGTAGAAAAATGAAGTGTATATAGTAAGGAGGAGCAGTCAAGCATTTTTCAATAAGTGTTGCCATCAATGCCAAAGGGGGAGATTGTTGGCAAGTTGGCAAGAGACACTACTCTGGCATAGATTTGTATGTTGTCATTAATTGTAACAAGGCTTAGAGATCTCATCAGCATGATAGGGAGACACAACTCCAGAAGATCACATCATATTTTAGGACCGGTTGACAAAAGTGGCTAAGTATGAGTATGTACAAAATAGAACATAGTAAGTGGGCCAGTATGCTTTTGCAGATGATGATCTAGTAATGCAGTTTTGGTATGATGTTATTAATTGTTTGGTGGTGTCATTCTCTATAGATTAAGTCTTGACTTCCTCTGGAAGTCACTTAGAAGAAATATCTAAGTTTGGGTGAATAGAGGTATAGTAGAGACAATGAATAGGGCACATTGTAATGATCCACATTCTTCCACAAATGAGTATTGTACTATGCAGTTTTGAGAAGTTGTAAACATGTATATGAAGTGTCTAATTCTAGAGTTGGGAGATCTAAAGTGCACCAGAAGGATAGCTACAAGCTAGTAAGTATCGGTACAGTGTTTGACAGAGTTTGACCAAGACAAAGTCTGAGTTCTGATGGTTTGCATTTCTTCACAAGATGATATCATGCCTTGTAGTTCTGAGGGTAAATTTGGAAAGGTGTAAAGATCCTTGATATGGTTTTTGAGGTGTTTGGTGATTCACAGTACAAGTTGTAAGTCAACAGATGAACCTGTCAAGCATGCTCTTGAGGAACATGCTGACTAGTATGATAAATCATTGTGTGGAGAAAAGATAATGTTTAAAAGATCTATCTAAGTGATTGAATGATTAGATCCAACCTATATGAGCACATTTGGGAAAAGTTTTGGGTCCACATAATATATAGTGCATTGGATTAAGCCGACAAGCAACATCTTTCTATGTACACGTTTCATTTCTTGGATGCTGACCTGATTGTAGATCAAATCAGGATGTGGATATATAAAGGTGATGAGTTTCAGTTGTGAGTGGTGAAAAGGTGTGTGTGTGATGTGAGTATGCGAATAGTAGAGCAGAGTTAGAAGATCAGTAGTGATGAAGACTTGGGATTCAAAATTTAGTTGATAGATGAATGCACCCTGGCATAGTGATAGATGCTTATGCAATATTCAATTTTCATGTGCAATTTGTTTTGTACTTGGCAGTGAGCCTTCTTCTTCAAGGCAATGAGCTACCATTAGGGTTTAACAGTCCTTATTGTAATCTTGCTAGGTTTAGGGTTGAGGCAGTGAGCCTGCTAAACCTAGTTGTACCTCATGGCAATGAGCCAACATGTTCCAGGCCCATGGAGTAACCAAGCCTGAACATCATTATTTGTAAAGATTGCAATATATATTTGAGAGCTAATCCTCTCCATGGTTTTTCCCATTTTGGGTTTTCCACATAAAAACATGGGTGTCTATGTGTCATGTTTTTATGGTTGTTGTTCATATGCATGTTGTGCTTTTGTTTAATTAATTTTGGAAAAAGGTTGAAAGTTAAAGTGCATCAAAAGATTTTTAGAACATTGATTCACCCCCCCTCTCAATGTTGCTGACATTCAATAGTTCATCCTCCAGAATTTCATCCTCATCATCAACATGATCTTTTGCCCAATCTAGGATTCTTCTCAATCTAGCAACTAAATTTCTCAACTCATTCCTCATTTCAAAACAAAACTATTCTAACATTTCCTCCATTATGGTAATTCTTCTTCTCAGGGGCATCTCGAAATCCTCTCAACTTCTTCCTCTATGAATTTATTGTCTTCTTAGTTCTTCATGGCTATATGACTCCACACACCTGCAACAACCTCTGGAGCTTCAAAACAACTTCAATCCTCACCCATAGATTATGGTATAGGCTGCCTCACATTTGACACTCTACCTATGCACTCAAGATCATAACTCTGATACCACTTGATGCAAGTCAAGGTTTAAGGGCCTTATCAGGTGGCTAAACCAAACAGCAAATGATAAATGACAAATCACAACAATGAAACTATTGCAAGTATGAGGTGAACTAGTGTTGTCATTGATGTCAACATACTCATATTGCTTTGACAAGAAGGATTGAATGAGCTATGTGCTGAGGATATTGAGAAAATTAGTCTCAATCTGGAACAGTGAAGAATAGTGATGAGAAGAAGGCAAAAGTACTCAATAGGTTGAGATTTAGAGGATGCAAATTAAAGGGTTTGTAGATATGAGTTTTGAGATGATCCAGTTAAGATTTTAGAGGTCTGCATGAAGATGTGAAGAAGTTGTGATCAATCAAGTAGAACTGGTTCCGGGAGATGCTCCAGAGTGACAGAGTGTTACAAAAAGGTCCGATGAGATTCAGAGGTGCATTATCAGACTCTATAGATTGGAAAGAGTGTTTGGGAGGTCCTTGTAATGTGTCATCTTGATTGGTATGTGGTTTGGAGGTCCGGAAGCACCTTTGGCAGTATGACAGTGGCGATAGACTATGTTCTTGAAGTTCCAGATGAGGAAGAGAAGAGATTCCAGTGAGTAGAGGAAGTATGGATGTACCTAGTCATTTAGGTAGGCTTGTGAAGGTTCTTGGATCATATTAAGGTTGTGTTGTTGATCCGCATTGGCGGTAGAGCCCAGAATTGAAGATATTCTTCCAGATGAAGTTCTTGTTCAGACTAGCTGACCGGATGAGTTGTTCATCTTGCAAATGTTCTTGTGTGGCCAATCGGATGTGTTATACATCCTACGAATGTTCTTATGGTTGATTGCCGACTTAGATGATTGTTCCTAAGCTGATGTCTTATATAAATAAAGGTTTGTGAGTTCATTTCAAAGTGTGGTGGTGAAGCAGATGAGTGTGGTATAGTGAAAGAGCGAAAGGCAGAGCAGAAGTGTTTTGGGCTTAAATGGAACTGATCTAGACATGGTGAAGATGTCATTCTCCAGTTCAAGGTTGTGATCCTTATGATTTTGTAGACAGTGTGTCTCTTTGTAGGTAGTGTGTGTCCTTGTGAGTAGTGTGCTCAGGCAGTGAGCCCTAATTGGCATGTGCCATTCATTTTATCTTATTCTTCTAACAGAGAATAATCCTTGGGTTAATCACCCTGTGGTTTTTCCCTTAACTAGGTTTTCCACATCAAAAATCTTGGTGTCTAATGTGTTGATGTTTATTTGCTCTAGTGTTTATGCTTTCTTCTTTCATGAATGGTTAATTGATATGCTGTTAACTAATAAAGAAGAATCAAGTGTTTCAAGTAGAAGCAATTTTTTGTACAACTAATTCACCCCCCTCTTAGTTGTGTGCCCTAGATCTAACAATTGGTATCAGAGCTAAGTTCCTCTGAAAGGAGCTTAACCGCTTGAGGGGATCCAGGATGTCATCATATAAGAAGGATAGTCTGAAGTTCGATGGAACCAACTTCACTCTCTAGAAAGGTCGCATGAAATGTCACTTGGAGTGTATGGGAAAAGCATACTTGGCCATGGTCTCAAAACTATTTGTACCTCTATAGGGTGGTCTGACAACTCTAAATGAAATCACAGATGCTAAAAACAATTTGCGGACCAAGGAAGCTCTTCTAAGCTCATTGAATGACTCAGATCTCTCAAATGTTATTGACCTACCATCAGCATATGAGATCTAGACTAAACTGGAACTTCTGTATGAAGGAGATGAGTTTGTCAAGAGTGCAAGGTTGCAAAGTCTGAAAGGGAAATTTGAAAGATTGAAGATGAGAGATGATGAAAATATCACTACCTTTATGCCAAGAGTGAATGAGCTGGTATGTGGAATTAGAAATGCTAGTGGGACTCTGGATGAAAATGAGATTGTTTGCAAAATTCTCAAATCTCTTCCTGCTGCCTACAAAATCAAGGTTGTTGCTATTGATGAATTTAGAGCCCACACAACTATCACAAGAGAACAATTGGCTGACAAACTAGCTGCATTTGAAATGACCGAGTTTGGAGATGATCCCCCCAAGATTGAATCTACTTTCAAAGCCAGTGCCTATGTGAAAGGCAAACAGAGATTTGATCTGAGAGAAAACTCTTCAAGGAAGATGTCATGGTATGATCAAGCAAGAAGAGACATGGAAGAGGAAGAAGCAAAAACAGCTCAACTTGAAGCCCTCATTGCAAAAAGACTGCCAAGAGGATCTGATAAGTATGAAGGAAAATTACCCTTTAAGTGCTTCAATTGCAATAAGATTGGTCATTTTCCTTCAAGATGTCTGGAAAGATCTACAAGGTCAAATGCTATCAAACAAAGGTTTCAAAAGAACTTCTATTATGTTCATGAAGAAGATGATAATGAAGGAGTAACAGATGATGAATCAGAAATAGGAAGCAAATCCAGAAATGGATGGGTGTTTATTGCCATCAAGTAAGAAGATTCAATATCCTCTGAATTTGTCAATCATAAGGTTGTAGAAAGAGTTTTGGCTGCCCAAATTGAAGAAAAAGATGATTGGGTTATTGACAGTGGATGCTCTCACCATATGACTGGTGACAAGAACAAGTTCTTAGATTTGGAAAAGTATGAAGGAGGAATGGTAAAGTTTGGTGACAATTCTGCTGGCAGAATCAGAGGTAGGGGAACTATTTCTTTTGATGGAAAGAGTAAAACCAGTAATGTACTATATGTTGAATGATTGAAGCACAATCTTCTCAATGTTGGTCAGTTAGTGGACAAAGGCTATGATCTCTGGTTCAAGAATGGAAGATGTAGAATCTTTACAAGCTCCGGAACTGAAATTGCATCCGGTACTCAAACAAAAGGTAATATCTTCCATCTAGTTGGTTCTAATAAAAGTTGTCTGTTTGTTCAAGTTGATCAGAGTTGGTTATGGCATAGAAGGATGTGCCATGTGAATTTTGATAACATCATCAAGATAAGCAATACTCAGGCTATAAGAGATCTTCCTAATTTGGTGAAACCTACAAATAGTTTATGCAAAGAATGTCAGCTAGGCAAATAGAGCAGAGTCTCTTTCAAAAGCAAGGATCAGTCCACTACCGGATTGTTGGAATTAGTATATACTGATCTCTGTGGTCCGACAAGAATTAAGAGTATGCAAGGTGTTAGATATTTCATGTTGCTAATTGATGACCATTCCCAGATGATGTGGGTTACCTTCCTAAAAGAGAAATCAGAAGCCCTTGAGAAGTTCAAAATCTTCAAAGCTATGGTAGAGAATCAAACCAGATTGAAATTGAAGTGTCTAAGGTCTGATAGAGGTGGTGAATTCACATCCGGTGAATTCATAGACTTTTGTGAGAAGCATGGCATAAAGAGATAGCTGTCTACTCCTAGGACTCCATAGCAGAATGGAGTAGTTGAGAGAAATAACTGGACCATCCAGGAAGCTTCCAGGATAATGATGATGGAAGCAAATGTTCCTCAAATGTTTTGGAGAGAAGCTGTCAGCACTGTAGTCTACACTCTTAACTAAGTTCAAATCATAAGCAACATAGGTAAGACTCCTTATGAACTTTGGTTTGGTGTAACTCCTACTGTGAGATACTTCAGAGTATTTGGTAGTAAATGTTATATCAAAAGAGATGAAGATTTAGGAAAGTTTGATGCTAGAAGTGATGAAGGAATTTTCTTAGGTTACTCCACTCAAAGCAAAGCATATCGATGTTACAATAAGAGATTGAGAAAGATGATAGAAAGTACAAATGTGAAGGTTGATGAAGGAATGGAAAAGCCCTCAAGATTCTATGAATGTGATGAAGATGATTAGAATGATCCTCTAGTGCAAGGAGCTCCATCCTCCTTTGAAATTTAGATCCAGACTGATCCGGTAAATCTGGAAGAAGAAGTTTGTCTGAATGAGCCTAATCAAGAATTAGTAGTGCAAGAAACTCCCAAAGTTCCAAGGTATGTAACTCTAAATCACTCTGAAGATTAGATCATAGGTGACAAAAGTAAAGGGGTATAAACAAGGAGAAGAATTGCTCAAGATTCAAATGAATAAGTCTGATTTCAAAGATTGAACCTAAGATAGTAAATGAAGCTTGCAATGATGAAAATTGGACCAAAGCAATGGAGGAAGAATTGATGCAAATTGAGAAAAATCATACTTGGGATCTTGTTCCCAGACCTAGAGACAAGAATGTGATTGGAACCAAATGGGTCTTCCAGAACAAACTTAATGAAGTTGGTGAAGTAATTAGAAACAAAGCTAGATTGGTCTGCAAAGGCTACTCTCAAATAGAAGGAATTGATTTTGAAGAGACCTTTGCTCTGGTGGCAAGAATTGAAGCAGTCAGATTATTTCTTGCATTTGCTACCTTCAAAGACTTCAAGGTATATCAGATGGATGTCAAGTCTGCCTTCCTAAATGGTGATCTGGAAGAAGAAGTTTACATTAAACAACCAGATGGATTTCAATTGTCTAATAATGATTATATGGTCTACAAGTTGAAGAAAGCATTGTATGGATTGAAGCAAGCCCCAAGAGCATGGTATGAAAGGTTGGATAAGCATCTTGTGCAGATTGGATTCAACAAAGGTATTGCTGACAGTAACTTATATTTCAAAATTGATCATGAAAACATTGTGATTGTTGAAGTGTTTGTGGATGATATCATTTTTGGAGGAAGAGATAGTATGTGCAAAAATTTTGCAAATCAGATGAAAAGTGAGTTTCAAATGTCTATGCTTGGTGAAATGAATTTCTTCTTGGGTCTGCAAATTACTTAAACAAAGAAAGGGATCTTCATTTCTCAGACCAAATATGTAAAAAGAATTGTTGAGGAAATTCGGTATGGAAGATTCAAAGCCAATGAACACTCCTATGGCAACCGGATGTAAGTTGAGCAAAGATGATGACTCTCTGAAGGTAGATCAGACAAATTATAGATCAATGATTGGTGGATTGTTGTATCTCACTCAGACTAGACCAGATATAATGCAGGTTATTGGTCTTGTGGCAAGATTTCAAGCTGATCCTAGAAAATCTCATGTTATAGCAATCAAGAGAATTTTTAGATATCTAAAAGGGATAGTGGAGTATGGTTTGTGGTATCCTAGAGATCATGATTTCTCTCTTCATGCTTACATAGATGTAGATTGGGCAGGAGATGTGGATGACCGGAAGAGCACCAGTGGTGGAGCATTCTTTTTGGGAAAGAGATTGGTTTCTTGGCTAAGCAAGAAACAAGATGCAATATCTCTCTCTACAACTGAAGCAGAATACATTGCAGCAGTAGGTAGTTGCACTCAAATCTTATGGATGAAGCAGATGCTAAGAGACATTAAAGTTGAATATGAGGATCCTATCACAATTTTTTGTGATAATTCAAGTGCAATTAATATTTCTAAGAATCCGGTATTGCATTCTAAGACTAAGTACATATCTATCAGGTTTCACTTTTTGACAGAACAAGTGAACAAGGAAGAAGTTAGATTGGAGTATGTACCCTCCAAGGATCAGATTGCAAATATCTTTACTAAACCTCTTCCCAAGGACTCTTTTGAGTATCTCTAGGAGAAGTTAGGGGTCATGGCCCCTCCGATGATGAACTAGGATGCACTGATGTGCATCAGTCTGGTGGATATCACAGTCATATCTTGTGATCCAGATTGATGATGGGGAGCTGCTACTAAGGGGGAGTAGCTGGTATGATTTTGATGTGTTAGAATTGCAAGTATGAGCCCTTTGCCATTAATGTCAAAGGGGGAGAGAAGACATGTGAAAAACAAGTGGTTGATGATCAAAGGGGGAGCAATAAAGGAAGAGAAGACATGTGAAGAGTTGTTGTTGATAGGGGGAGCTATGACAAAAAGGAGAAGTTCTTGTCTTGATGGTTTTTCACATCATATGTTGCCATCAATGACAAAGGGGGAGTTTTTTGCACATATGAGGTGAACTAGTGTTGTCATTGATGTCAACATACTCATATAGCTTTGACAAGAAGGATTGAATGAGCTGTGTGCTAAGGATATTGAGAAAATTAGTCTCAATCTGGAACAGTGAAGAATAGTGATGAGAAGAAGGCAAAAGTACTCAATAGGTTGAGATTCAGAGGATACGGATTAAAGGATTTGTAGATATGAGTCTTGAGATGATCCAATTAAGATTTCAGAGGTTCACATGAAGATGTGAAGAAGTTGTGATCGATCAAGTAGAACTGGTTCTGGGAGATGCTCCAGAGTGACAGAGTGTTACAAAAAGGTCTGGTGAGATTCAGAGGTGCATTATTAGACTCTACAGATTGGAAGGAGTGTTTGAGAGGTCCTTGTAATGTGTCATCTCGATTGGTATGTGGTTTGTAGGTCCGGAAGCACCTCTGGCAGTATGATAGTGGTGATAGACTGTGTTCTTGAAGTTTCAGATGAGGAAGAGAAGAGATTCTAGTGAGTAGAGGAAGTGCGGATGTACCTGGTCATTCAGGCAGGCTTGTGAAAGTTCTTGGATCGTGTTGAGGTTGTGTTGTTGATCCGCATTGGTGGTAGAGCCCAGAATTGAAGATATTCTTTTGGATGAAGTTCTTGTTCAGACTAGCCAACCGGATGAGTTGTTCATCTTGCAAATGTTCTTGTGGTGGCCGACCGGATGTGTTATACATCTTACAAATGTTCTTATGGCTGATTGCTGACTTAGATGATTATTCCTAAGATGATGTCTTGTATAAATAAAGGTTTATGAGTTCATTTCAAAGTGTGGTGGTGAAGCAGATGAGTGTGGTATAGCGAAAGAGCAAAAGGCAGAGTAGAAGTGTTTCGAGCTTAAATGGAACTGATCCAGACATGGTGAAGATGTCATTCTCCAGTTCAAGGTTGTGATCCTTATGATTTTGTAGACAGTGTGTCTCTTTGTAGGGAATGTGCCTCCTTGTGAGCAGTGTGCTCGGGTAGTGAGCCCTAATTGGCATGTGCCATTCATTTTATCTTATTCTTCTAACAGAGAACAATCCTTGGGTTAATCACCCCGTGGTTTTTCCCTTAACCAGGTTTTCCACGTCAAAAATCTTGGTGTCTAATGTGTTGATGTTTATTTGCTTCGGTGTTTATGCTTTCTGCTTTCATGAATGGTTAATTGATATGCTGTTGACTAATAAAGAAGAATCAAGTGTTTCAAGTAGAAGCAAGTTTTTGTACAATTGATTCACCCCCCCTCTCAGTTGTGTGCCCTAGATCTAACAGAAACAACATATGATTCTTTATTCATATACGATAGAAGGATTACAAGAGGAGTGCAATGGGCTTCACACATACCCTGGCCAACACCGTACAGTCAATTCAATATGTAGATCAGATTGTTCCTTAGGGAAATCTTCCAAAATCCTAAAAACTCATTATGGAACTTTGACCTAGGAGAATCTCCCTTCATAGTATGAATTTCCCCTATTTAAAGACCCCTGAGGCATCCACTGACTTCATCATGTGCATATGATATGTGCCATATCTTCATTTTCTCTTGGAACAATAGTACGTGTGATTAAAACTAAAATTTTGTCATTTCTAGGTGTTTTGCGATGATTTCAAGCCTCACAAGATATCAGGTTGTAGAGAAAGTGGGGTTTCAAGGCATGGCAAGATAAAGTGGGCATATTGGCCCTCACCGGATATATGCTGAAATTGGCCTGCACAAGATATATCTTGTGCAAGGTGAAATTTGTGCAATGGCTCTTAGTAGTGCAAAATAGGAAATTGGAGGAAAGGCACTTCACCAGACATGCAGGGTTTTGGTGAATCAATGGATATGTTTGGTAGAATTTGAGATTAGCACAATGTCCAGTGACCCTTAAAATTAGTGCAAAGCAACTTGTTATATGTAAAAAGATGGATAAGGTTGAAATGTGGTTAAGGTAGATTCAATTAGACCCTCCTTTCATAATAACATTCAAGGACAACAATCGAGTTGAGTCACTATAGATGGAGAGGACTCAGCTACAAGTTGATGTTGTTGCAAGTATGGGCCTAATTGGTGTTGTCATTGATGTCAACATACTCCTGTTGCATTGATGTCAACATACTCCTATTGCATTGATGTCAACATACTCCTGTTGCATTAATGTCAAGGTTTGTATGAGTTGTGTGCTGAGGATATTGAGAAAATTATTCCTATTAGAATCATAGAAGAACAGTGAAGACAGTGAAGCTCTATGAAGTGAAGATCCCAACTAAGATAAAGATCAGAGGATGTGCATCAAAGCGTTTGTAGATATGTGTCTAAAGGTGATCCAGTAACGATTTGAGAGGTCCACATGAATATTTGAAGAAGTTATGGCCACATGAGTAAAATTGGTTCTGGTAGATGTTCAGAGGTGACAGAGTGACACAAATAGGTCTGGTGAGATCCAGAAATGCAATATCTTGTTCTGTGGATTTGGTAGAGTGTTTAGGAAGTAAATGTGAATTGACAACTCAATTGGTTCATGGTCTGGAGGTTCACAAGCATCTATTCCAATATGACAGTGATGACAGATTGTGTTCTTGAGGTTTTAGATGAAGAAGAGAATGATTTTAGTAATTAGAAGTGGTGTGGATATTCTTGGTGTTTCAGGTAAGCTTGTGGGGGTCTCTAGATTGTGTCCAGTTTGTGTTGGTGGTCCACATTGAAGATTGAGCTCGTAATTGAACAATTACTTCCAGATGATGATGTTCTTCCTAAACTTGGCTAACTGGATGATTTAAACATCTTGCGGATGATCTTGAAGATGTTCTATGAAGCATGGTGTGTTCCTCAAAGAAGATTAAAGTCCCAGATCTATGTAGCCGACAGTGTGGTGATTCACATGAAGTCTTGTGTAATAAATCAAGTTGTATTTGTGTATTTGCTCTGTAAAATATGTCAACTTTGATGATTATCCCAAAGTCAATGTCTTGTATAAATAAGAGTTGTGAAGTCATTTCAAAGCCATCGGGGAGAAGATGAGAGTGTGGTATAGAGGAGAAGAGAGAAAAGCATGATATGGTGTGGATTCTGATCAGTCTCCAAGTGGGAGATTATTGTTATATGGAGCCTAATTAGACTCGGAGGATATATTTACCCCACTTTTATTAGTGCAGTTTCCCCCCAAATTCCTTTGGGGTTAAGGGACAGCGCCCCTTGCGGGGTCCAGGGGTAGCACCCCTGGCGCATTCCCTATCGTAATATAGGGCAGGGTCGAGGGGCAGCACCCCCGTGAGGGCTCAGGGGCAACGCCCCCAAAACCTCACACGGTTTTTTATTATTTTATAATGCACCAAGAGTTATTTTTTCATTGACCGACATAAGAAAACCCTATTTTTGTAACCAACAAAAAGCTTGATAAAAAGTGGCTAAGGGTTAGGGTTTTGGTATTGTATTGTAGCATTTGCAGTGGTATTGAGTTGCAAGGATTGATGATTGTAATCGGTTTGATTTACTGGATAATAATATTAGACTCTCTGTTTGGTGGATGTAGCCTGAGTTTGGGTGAACCACGTTAAAACTTGTCTCTTGCTATTATTATTTCTGTGTATTTCTATTCCTCTATTTAATCTTTATTTGCATTTAATTTATATCTTCTTCTAGCTAACCCTAACAAGTGGTATTAGAGTGGGTTGTGTTTGATTATCATCTGCAAGAAAGTCTCATGGTTGAGTGGGAGCAATGGCGGATGAGGGTAAATTGAAGGTCGACAAATTCAATGGGAAGAACTATCAGTTATGGAAGATGCAGATGGAGGACTACCTCTATCAAAAGGATTTATGGATGCCGTTGGAAGGAGTAGCCAAGAAACTGGCAACAATGTTTGATGAGGATTGGAATCTTCTTGACAGAAAGGCACTGGGAACCATTCGATTGTGCCTGGCACCTTCGGTGGCATTCAATATAACGGAAGTGAAGACAACAGATGGTCTGATGAAAGATTTGGCTAAATTGTATGAAAAACCCTCAGCCTCAAATAAGGTATTTCTCATGAAGCAGTTGTTTAATCTGAAAATGGTTGAAGGTGGATCTGTGACAGATCATTTAAATGAATTTAATATGATTGTCAGTCAATTGACTTCTGTAAATGTAAAATTTGATGAAGAAGTTAGAGCTCTCTTGATATTATTTTCATTGCCTGAAAGCCAGGATAGTTTGGTAATGGCGGTTAGTAACTCTATTTCTGGTTCAACTACCCTGAAATTTGATGATATTGTTGGTGTTATTCTGAGTGAGGAAATTCATAGGAAAAGCTCAGGTGGATCCAAATCAGGCAGTGTTTTGAATGCAGAAAGCATGGGTAGACGAAAGGAGAGAGGAAAAGGTTCTGGAGGTCATGGGAAGTCACGAGGAAAATCAAAGGACAAAAGATCCCAAACCAGAGGACAGAAAGATTGCTGGTATTGTGGAAAGCCAGGTCATCTGAAGAAAGATTGTTGGTCTCGAAAGAATAAAGAAGGAGACAAAGAAGAAGGCAATAAGGAAGCAAATGTTGTAAGCAATAAGTATGAAGATGATGCTTTGATTCTTTCCCTAGACAATGCTAATGATTCATGGGTTTTAGATTCAGGGGCCTCATTTCATGCTACGACCCATAGAAGTTATTTCCTTGATTATGTCCAAGGGGATTTTGGGCTGGTTTATTTGGGAGATAACGAACCCTGTTAGATTGTTGGAAAGGGAAGAATCAAGATTAAGTTATAGAATGGGAATCATTGGCTACTACAAGAGGTAAGGCATGATCCAAGGCTCAGTAGGAATTTAATTTTAGCAGGGAAACTAACTAAACAAGGTTGCACTATTACATTTACTGATAAAAATTGGAAGGTTTCAAAAGGTGCCTTAGTAGTAGCAAAAGGTGTGAAAGTAGGCACCTTATATCTTTGTACAGGTCATACTGTTCCTTCTACTTTAGCTATTACAGAGAAAAAACAAATAGGTTTAGGAACAGTTGCTGCAGGTTTGCAAGAAGAGACTGAAAAAGTTGCTGCAAGTTCTGAGACAACACTGTGGCATAACAGACTCAGGCATATGAGTGAAAAAGGTATGAAGGTACTTCATTCTAAGAAAGTTTTACCAGGTCTGAAATGTATTAATATGGATTTCTGTGAAAGTTATGTGTATGAAAAACAAAAGAGAGTCAGTTTTCTCAAGGATGGGAAGCAAAAGAAAAATGCAAAGTTGGAGCTTGTGCATACAGATGTATGGGGGCCAGCTCAGGTATCTTCTCTTGGTGGCTCTCGGTATTATGTTACATTCATAGATGATGCAACTAGGAAGTTTTGGATTTATTTCCTTAGATAGAAATCTGATGTATTTGAAACATTTAAGAAATGGAGAAGCTTGGTTGAGAATGAGATGGGTAAAAGATTAAAATGTCTCAGATCCGATAATGGTGGTGAGTATTACAGCAAAGAATTTGAAGATTATTGTTCCTTTAATGGAATTTGTAGGCAAAAAATAGTTCTAGGGACTCCATAGGAAAATGGAGTGGCTGAACGCATGAATAGGACAATAATGGAGCATGCAAGGACCATGAGATTGCATGCTGGGCTGCCTTTAAACATGTGGACAGAGGCTATCAACACTACTATATATTTAATTAACCGAGGTCCTTCGGTTCCTTTGGGCTGTGGTATTCCAAAGGAAGCATAGACAGGCAAGAAGGTGAGTTATTCTTTTCTAAAAACCTTTGGCTGTGAAGCTTTTGTACATATAGATTCTGAAAATAGAACCAAGCTGGATGCGAAATCAAAAAAATGTACCTTCGTTGGATATGGCATTGATGAATTTGGTTATAGGCTTTGGGATTTTGAAAATTAGAAAATTGTGAGAAGCAGGGATGTTAGATTCAATGAGAAGGTGTTGTACAAAGATCAGTTGCAGCAGCATGAGAAGAAAGAAAAGGATTATTTGGTGCTGGATGATACTCCAAATAGTGATGTTCCAGTGGTTCCTCATGCTCCGCAACAGCAACCAGAAATACCACAAACTCCAGTGAATGTTAGATGGTCAACAAGGATAAGTAGACCTCCTGAAAGGTTTTCTCCCTCTTTATATTCTATTTTGTTAACAGATGCTGGTGAACCAGAAGGGTATGATGAAGCTATGTAGGTGGATACACAGGTTCAGTGGGAGATTGCAATGAAAGAAGAAATGGACTCCTTGCTGAAAAATCAGACATGGGAATTATGTAAGTTACCTGTAGGTAAAATGGCTTTACCAAATAAATGGGTTTACAGGATGAAAGAGGAAGATGGAGGTAAGAAAAGATTTAAGGCTAGGTTAGTTGTATAAGGATTTGCACAGAAAAAGGGCATTGATTTTGATGAGATATTTTCTTCGGTTGTCAAGATGACTTCTATTCGTACTATTTTAAGTATTGTGGCTGCTGAAGATTTACATTTGGAACAGCTAGATGTTAAAACTACCTTTCTCCATGGTGATTTGGAGGAGGAGATATATATGGAACAGCCCCAAGGATTTGAGGTCACAGGTAAGGAGAAACTGGTGTGCAAATTGAAGAAGAGTTTGTATGGACTGAAACATGCACCTTGGCAATGGTATTTGAAATTTGACAGTTTTATGGCTGAGCAAGGCTACAGCAGGTGTAATTCTGACCATTGTGTTTATTTTAAGAGGTTGGATAATGATAGCTACATTATTTTATGTTTATATGTTGATGACATGCTTGTAGCTGGGTCTAACATGGATCACATAAGAGAGTTAAAATAGTAGTTAGCACAGTCATTTGATATGAAGGATTTGGGGGCAGCAAAACAAATCCTTGGTATGAAAATTTGTAGAGATAGGAAGAACAGAAAATTGACTCTATCTCAGGCTACTTATGTTGAAAAGGTGTTGTAGAGATTCCACATGGAGAATGCAAAAGCTGTTAGCACACCTTTGCCTAGTCATTTGAAATTGACTAAGGAGATGTGTCCTAAGACACAAGAGGAGGAAGAGAAAATGTCCAAGGTACCCTATGCTTCAACTGTAGGAAATTTAATGTATGCCATGGTATGCACCAAACCAGATATTACACATGCTGTAGGAGTCGTTAGTAGGTATATGAGTCATCCCAGATTAGAGCATTGGAATGCGATAAAATGGATTCTTAGGTATTTGAGAGGTACATCTAATAAACACTTATGTTTTGGGGGCTCAATATTGATTTAGCAGGTTATGTAGACTCAAATTTGGCAGGGGATATTGATACCAGGTGGAGTACTATAGGTTATGTCTCTACTATAGGTGGAATAGCAGTGAGTTGGATTTCTAGGTTGCAAAAGGTGGTTGCTTTATCCACCACAGAGGCAGACTATGTAGCTACAACAGAGGCAAGCAAGGAGATGATATGGCTACAATCTTTCATGAAAGAATTAGGCACACAACAGATTAATAGTTATTTGTTTATGGATAGCCAGAGTGCCATACATCTTGCAAAGAATTTTGCCTTACATTCAAAGACCAAACACATACAGTTGAGGTATCACTTCATTCGGTCGGTGTTGGATGATGGACAGTTACAGCTGGCAAAGATACATACTGATGACAATCCAGCAGATATGTTTACAAAGGTAGTAACAAGGGAGAAGATGAGCTCCTCTTCAGCTTTAGTTGGTCTTCTAGACTGAAAATAACAAAAATAGAACAGCAGAGTCCAAGGTGCTTATTTCCAGTGGGAGCTACAGGGTCAGTGATGTTATGATCAGTCTCCAAGTGGGAGATTGTTGTTATATGGAGCCTAATTAGACTCAGAGGATATATTTACCCCACTTTTATCGGCATGGTTTCCCCCCAAATTCCTCTGGGGTCAAAGGGCAGCACCCCTTGCGGGGTCCAGGGGTAGTGCCCCTGGCGCGTTCCCTGTTGTGATACAGGGCGGGGTCGAGGGGCAACGCCCCTGAAACCTCACATGGTTTTTTATTATTTTATAATGCACCGGGAGTTATTTTTTCATTGACCGACATAAGAAAACCCTATTTTTGTAATTGACAAAAAGCTTGATAAAAAGTGGCTAAGGGTTAAGGTTTTGGTATTGTATTGTAGCATTTGCAGCGATATTGAGTTGCAGGGATTGATGATTGTAATTAGTTTGATTTACTGGATAATAATATTGGACTCTCTATTTGGTGGATGTAGCCCAAGTTTGGGTGAACCATGTTAAAACTTATCTCTTGCTATTATTATTTCTGTGTATTTCCATTCCTCTGTTTAATCTTTATTTGCATTTAATTGATATCTTCTTCTGGCTAACCCTAACAAGGCAGAGTAAAAGTATTGAGCTTAAATGGAACTGAATCAAGCATGGTGAAGATGCTATTCTTTAGTTCAAGTATGTAATACTTATTATTCTATAGACAGTGTGTCTCCTGTAGGCAATGGTCCTCTTGTGAGCAATGTGCTTGGGCAATGAGCCCTAATTGGCATGTGCCATTTTATTCTTCTTATTCTTTTAACAGAGAATACAATCTTGGGTTAGTCACCCTATGGTTTTTCCCTTAACCGGGTTTTCCATGTTAAAATCTTGGTGTCATGTATTAATGTGTTTTTGCTCTTGAATTATTGCATTGTGTTTCTATGATTGATTTATTATTATGATGTTGAATTACAAGAAGGATTTAAGTGGTTAATAAAAGGAAGTTTTGGGACAACTGATTCACCCCCCCTCTCAGTTGTCTGTCTTGATACTAACAATTGGCATCAGAGCTAAGTTCCTCTAAAAGGAGCCTAACCACTTGAGAAGATCCAGGATGTCTTCCTATAAGAAGGATAGTTTGAGGTTTGATGGAACCAATTACACCCTTTGGAAAAGCCGCATGGAAGGTAACTTGCAATGTATGGGAATGCAATATTGGATCATAACTTCGAAGAAGTATGTTCCTCCAAAGAATGGTCTGACAACTTTAGATGAAATCAAAGATGCTGAAGATAATCTTCAAGCTAAAGAAGCTTTATTAAGTGCCTTATCTGATTTTGAGCTGATAAATGTTATAGATTTAAAAACTACATATGAGATTTGGGAAAAACTGCAACTTCTGCATGAAGGAGACAAATATGTCAAATGTGCCAAGCTACATAGTCTAAAAGGAAAATTTGAAAACCTAAAAATGAATGAAGATGAGAATATCACTACGTTTATGCCAAAAGTAAATGAGCTTGTTTGTGGCATTAGGTGTACTGGTGGAATCTTAGATGAAGATGAGATTGTTGCCAAAGTTCTCAGATCCCTACCTCCTACCTACAAACACAAAGTTACTACTATTGAAGAATTTAGATCTTTTTCAACTATCACAAGAGATCAATTGGTTGAAAAATTAGCTACATTTGAATTGGCCAAGTTTGGAGATGTACCCCTAAGACTGAATTGGCATTCAAAGATAGTCCCTATGTAAAAGGTAAACAAAAGTTTGATCTAGGAGAGAACTCCCAAAAGAAACTATCATGGTATGAAAAAGAAAGAAAAGATCTAAAAGAAGATGAAGCAGAAGTTGCTCAACTTGAAGCCCTTATTGCAAAAAGACTGCAAAGAGGATCTGGTAAGTATGAAGGAAAATTTCCCTTTAAATGTTTCAACTGCAACAAGATTGCTCATTTTGCCTTAAGGTGTCCAGAAAGATTTTCAAGGGCAAACCCAAATAGATCAAGATTCCAAAAGAAATGTTACAATGTTCATGAAGATGATGATGATGGAGTAACAGATGATGAATCAGAGATAGGAAACAAATCTAGAAGTGACTGGGTGTTTATTACCATCAAGGAAGAAGATCCAATTCCCTCTGAATTTGTCAATCATAAAAAGATAGAAAGAGCTCTGGCTGCCCAAGTTGAAGAAAATGATGATTGGGTCATTGATAGTGGATGCTCCCACCATATGACAGGTGACAAAAATAAGTTCATAAATTTGGAAAGATATGAAGGAGTTGTAAAATTTGGTGATAATTCTGCTAGCAGAATTAGAGGTAGAGGAACTATTTCTTTTGATGGAAAGAAAAAAACCAGTGATGTACTGTATGTTGAAGGTCTGAAGCACAATCTTCTCAGTGTTGGATAGTTGGTGGACAAAGGCTATGATCTCTTATTCAAAAATGGAAAATGTAAGATCTTTGAAAGTTTTGGAATAGAGATTGCATCCGGTACTCAAACAAAAGGTAACATCTTCCACTTGGTTGGTACTGGCAAAAGTTGTTTATTTGTTCAAATTGATCAGAGTTGGTTGTAGCATAGGAAAATGTGTCATGTGAATTTTGATATTATCATCAAGGTAAGCAACACTCAGGTTGTAAGAGATCTTCCAAGACTAGTGAAACCTACTAATAGTTTGTACAAAGAATGTTAGTTGGGTAAGCAGAGTAGAGTCACATTCAAAAGTAAGGAACAATCTTCTACTGGATTGTTGGACTTAGTACATACTGATCTATGTGGACTGACAAGAATCATGAGTTTGCAAGGTGATAGATACTTCATGTTATTAATTTATGACCACTCCCGCATGATGTGGGTGACTTTTTAGAAAGAAAAAATTGAGGCTCTTGAGAAATTCAAAATATTCAAAGCTATGGTAGAGAATGAAACCAGATTAAACATAAAATGTCTCAGGTCTGATAGAGGTGGAGAATTCACATTCGAAGAGTTCATAGAATTCTGTGAGAAACATGGGATAAAAAGATAGTTATCTTCTCCAAGGACTCTACAGTAGAATGGAGTAGTGGAGAGAAAGAACCAGACCATCCAGGAAGCATCTAGAACCATGATGATGGAAGAAAATGTTCCTTATATCTACTAGAGAGAAGTTGTAAGCACTGTTGTCTATACTCTTAATCAAGTACAAATCAGAAGCAATACTGGTAAGACCCCTTATGAACTTTGGTTTGGCATCACTCCCACTGTGATGTATTTTAGAGTCTTTGGTAGAAAATGTTACATTAAAAGAGATGAAGACCTTGGAAAATTTGATGCTAAAAGTGATGAAGGAATATTCTTAGGTTATCTACTCAAAGCAAGCATACCGATGTATAACAAGAGATTGAGAAAGATTATACAAAGTACAAATGTGAAGGTTGATGAAGGTATTGAAAAACCCTCAAGGTTTTATGAGTATGAAGAAGATGATCAGAATGATGTTTTGGTCCAAGAAGTTCAAGTCCCTTCTGAAATTCACATCCAAATTGATCCAGAGAATCAGGAAGGATAGATAAGTTTGAATGAACCTGTCCAAGAAATAGAAGTGCAAGAAATTCCCAAAACTCCCAGGTATGTAAGACTGAATGACTCTGAAGATCAGATCATAGGTGATAAAAGCAAAGGTGTTCAAACAAGAAGAAAGATTTCTCAAGACTTAGAAAAGTATTGTCTAATCTAGGAAGTTGAACCAAAAATAGTAAGTGAAGCATGCAATGATGAAAGTTGGAATAAAGAAATGAAGGAAGAGTTGATGCAGATTGAGAAAAATCACACTTGGGATCTTGTTCCCAGACCTAGAAATAAAAATGTGATTGGAACCAAATGGGTCTTCCGGAATAAACTGAATGAAGATGGTGAAGTAGTTAGAAACAAAGCCAGATTGGTTTGCAAGGGTTATTCCCAAGTAAGAGTTGATTTTCAAGAAACTTTTTCTCTGGTGGTAAGAATTGAAGCAGTCAGATTATTTCCTACCTTTGTTGCCTTCAAGTATTTCAAAGTATATCAGATGGATGTCAATTCTACCTTCCTGAATGGTGACTTGAAAGAAGAAGTATACATCGAGCAACCAGATGGATTTCAATTGTCTGATCATGGTGATATGGTCTGCAAGTTGAAGAAAGCACTGTATGGACTCAAACAAGCCCTAAGAGCCTGGTATGAAAGACTGGATAAGCATCTTTTGAAGATTGGTTTCAATAAAGGTACTGCTGATAGTAACTTGTACTTCAAAATTGATCATGAAAATATCTTGATTGTTGAAGTATTTGTTGATGATATCATTTCTGGAGGAAGAGATAGTATGTGTAAAACTTTTGCAAATCAAATCAAAAGTGAATTTGAGATGTCCATGTTTGGGGAAATGAATTTCTTCTTGGGTCTGTAAATCACTCAAACAAAGGATGGAATCTTCATTTCACAGACCAAATATGTGAAAGAATTGTCGAAGAAGTTTGGGATAGAAGACTCAAAACCAATGAATACTCCCATGGAAACTGGATGTAAACTGAGAAACGATGATGACTCTCCTAAGGTTGATCAGAAAAAGTACATGTTAATGATTGGAGGACTACTGTATCTTACTCAAAGTAGACCTAACATTATTAATGGTGTTGGTCTTGTTGCTAGATTCCAAGCTGATCCTAGAGAATCTCATGTCATGGTAATCAAGAGGATTCTTAGATATCTAAAATGAATAGTTGAGTATGGTTTATGGTATCCTAGAGATCATGATTTCTCTCTTCATCCATATACATATGTGGATTGGGCAAGAGATGTGGATGACCAGAAGAGTACCAGTGGTGGAGCATTCTTTTTAGGGAAAAGATTAGTTTCTTGGCTAAGCAAGAAACAAGAGGCAATATCTCTGTCCACTGCAGAAGAAAAATATACTATAATAGTAGGTAGTTGCACTCAAGTATTGTGGATGAAGCAAATACTAAGAGACATCAGAGTGGAGTATGAGGAACCTATCACAATCTTTTGTGATAATTCAAGTGCAATAAATATATCAAAAAATCTAGTGTTGCATTCAAAGACAAAACATAATCCATCAAGTTTCACTTTTTGAGAGAGAAAGTGAACAAGAATGAAGTCAGATTGGAGTTTGTACCCTTCAAGGATCAAATTGTAGACATTTTTACTAAACCTCTACCTAAGGACTCTTTTGAGTATCTTAGGGAGAAGTTAGGGGTTATTACCCCTCCGGTTTTGAATTAAAGTGCACTGATATACATCAGTTTGGTGGATCTCATAGTCATATCTTGTGGTCTAGATTGATGATAGGAAGTTGCTACTTAGGGGGAGCAGTCTGTATGATTCTAAGTGATGCAAGTATGTGCCCTTTTCCATTGATGGGGAGAGAAGACATGTGAAAAACAAAAAGTGGTTGTTGATCAAAGGGGGAGCAGTAGAGAAAGAGAAGACATGTGAATTGTTGTTGTTGATAGGGGGAGTTATGTTAGTCAATGAGGAGAAGTACTTGTTTTGATGGTTAAAACAAATTTTCACATCATATGTTGCCATCAATGACAAAGGGGGAGATTGTTGCAAGTATGGGCCTAACCAGTGTTGTCATTGATGTCAACATACTCCTGTTGCATTGATGTCAAGGATTGGATGAGTTGTGTGTTGAGGATATTGAGAAAATTAGTCCTATCAGAAATAGAGAAGAACGATGAAGATAGTGAAGCTCTATGAAGTGAAGATCGCAACTAAGATGAAGATTAGAGGATGCGCATCAAAGGGTTTGTAGATATGTGTCTAAAGGTGATCTAGTAAAGATTTGAGAGGTTCGCATGAAGATTTGAAGAAGTTATGGCCACATGAGTAAAACTAGTTCTAGCAGATGTTTAGAGACAAAGTGACACAAATAGGTCTGGTGAGATCTGGAAATGCAATATCTTGTTCTACGAATTTGGTGGAGTGTTTAGGAAGTCAATGTGAATTGACAACTCAATTGGTTCATGGTCTAGAGGTCCACAAGCATCTATTCCAATATGACAGTGATGACAGACTATGTTCTTGACGTTCCAGATGAAGAAGAGAATGATTTTAGTAATCAGAAGTGGTGTGGATATTATTGGTGTTTTAGGCAAGCTTGTGGGGGTCGCTAGATTGTGTCCAATTTGTGTTGGTGGTCCGCATTGAAGATTGAGCTCGTAATTGAAGAATTACTTCTAGATGATGATGTTCTTCCTAAACTTGGCCAACCGGATGATTTACACATCTTGCGGATGATCTTGAAGATGTTGTGTGAAGCATGGCGTGTTCCTCAAAGAAGATTTAAGTCCCAGATCTGTGTAGCCAACAGTGTGGTGATTCACATAAAGTCTTGTGTAATAAATCAAGTTGCATTTGTGTATTTTCTCTGTAAAGTATGCCGACTTTGATGATTATCCCAAAGTCAATGTCTTGTATAAATAAGAGTTGTGAAGCCATTTCAAAGGCATCGGGGAGAAGATGAGAGTGTGGTAGAGAGGAGAAGAGCGAAAGGTAGAGAAAAAGTATTGAGCTTAAATGGAACTCACTCAAGCATGGTGAAGATGCTATTCTTCAGTTCAAGTATGTAATACTTATTATTCTGTAGATAGTGTGTCTCCTGTAGGTAGTGGGCCTCTTGTGATCAGTGTGCTCGGGTAGTGAGCCCTAATTGGCATGTGCCATTTTTTTCTTATTCTTTTAACATAGAATACAATCTTGGGTTAGTCACCTCGTGGTTTTTCCCTTAACCGGGTTTTCCATGTTAAAATCTTGGTGTCATATGTGTTAATGTGTTTCTGCTCTTGAATTATCGCATTGTGTTTCCATGATTGATTTATTATTATGCTACTGAATTACAAGAAGGATTTAAGTGGTTAATAAAAGGAAGTTTTGGGACAATTGATTCACCCCCCCTCTCAGTTGTTTGTCTTGATACTAATAGATGTCACTTAGGAATGATATGGAAAGATAGATTAAATTGATAAATTTTTCAAATCCTAATTCAATTAAGCCTTAAACCCTAATTATATGATTCTAGATATAGACAAACAAGATATGGCCAATGATCACACAGGAAGACACTAAATACAGATTAGAAACATACCAGGATTCAGATTTATAGAGGTGAAAACTTTGGGCACATTGGGGTGGGCACCCTAGTCCAACAAGGTAGTTTTTTGTAGATCTAGAATAGTGGACTATGTAAGACTACAACCTGCTTTTAGAGTTTTTGGAGATGCCAGTTGGGACGACAATGGAGAGGGCACCCTACTCTAGTAGGGTCAATTTTTTACAATTTCTTCTCAAAACTTGAATCTCTATCCTATGCTCTGCTTCTCTGCAACTCTACTTCACAAGATCTCATACCTATAACCTACAATCACAAAGAGAGGGGTTTAAGGGTTGTGGTATTTAGGAGCTTGTCTCATTCAATCCCCGAAATGGAATTCAAGCCTTCCAAAATAGTTGTTAGATAGAATGCATGTCCTTGGTGGATAGAGGCAAAATTAAATGATGAAATAGATTGATTTAAACACAAATAGATGTCACCTTGGAGGTGAAGCTTTCATGGAGAATGAAGATCTCTCACACCATGAGGAGATGGATTGATGAAGCCAAATATGCAACAAAGAAACACAGTAACAACACAATTCTACTCTTCAACATAATGAATGCCTTAAAATCCCTTAGCTCAATATCACAAGTTCACATTGTCTATCTAGGTTCAAAATGAAGTCCTAAACATGTTTATATATACATTCCTGCTAAACTTTCATTATTCAAATTGAAAATGCCAAAAAAGGGAAACCTTTTTAAAGGTCCAATGCTAATAATTTAAATTTAGGTCCTGACAAAATAGGCCTTAACTAGGGCACTGGTGGCCAAGTCTAGGGTATAATTTTAAGTCTTGGTCAAAATTTAATGTGGACCCCTAAGTCCCATTTGACATGGGTTTTAGGGGAATTTTCTCCAAGATGAGTTTTAAACATGCATGATTAAATCAAGGGGACCTAGGAGCTAAACTAGGAGGTAAAAAGTCCTAGGGAAACTTTTTATGACATAACATTTAGCCTCCACTTTAATATATGTATGATCTTATGACCCATACACACATTAACATATGGTTAGAAACACATCAAACATGCAAGGAACATGAAGCTAAGGCATACACAAAGATTGGAGGACTATTTCTAGCCCCCAATCTTAGGTAAGCACTAGAAAACACATTGAAGACATGCAAGACACAATGAAGACAGTAAGAAGCATGTAAGACATGGAGAATATAGTGGAAGCATGTAATACATGATGAAGACATGAGATAAGTCATGCAAAACATGATAAATACATTGATTGTTAAGTGGAAAAATGGGGATGAGGTTGAAGTGTAGTTAAGGTAAATTCAATCAAATCAACCTTTCACCAATAACATTCAAAGGACAACAATCGAGCCAAGTCACTGCAGATGGAGAAGACTACGATATAGGTTGATGTCACTTAGGAATGATATGGAAAGATAGATTAAATTGATAGTTTTGCCAAAACCCTAGTTTAATTAAGCCCTAAACCCTAATTATATGATTCTGAATACAAACAAATGAAATACGACAAATGATCACATAGGAAGGCACTAAATGCATATTAGAAACATACTAGGATTTGGATTTTGGATAGAAAAAACTCTGGGGACACTAGGGTGGGCACCCTAGTCTAACAGGCCAATTTTTCTATAGATCTGGAACTGTGAGATGATGAAGACTCAAAATTTTTTAGAGTTTCCAACAACTACAATCAGGATGACACAGTGGCGAGTGCCCTAGTCTAGGAGGGAATATTCTCTATTATTTTCTTTAGATCCTGAATCTTTATCCTCTACTCTATTCTCCTGTAACTCCTCTCCACAAGATCTTTCACCTATAACCTACAATCACAAGAGAGGGGTTGGTGGTTGTGGTATTTAGGAGCTTGCCTTGGTCTAGCCCTAGAATGGCATTCAATCCTTCCAACACCATTGTTAGATAGAGTGTGTGTCCTTGGTGGACAGAGGTGAAATCAAATGATAAGATAGATTTATTGGAACATAAATAGATATCACCTTGGAGGTGAAGCCCTCATGAAAGAATGAAGCTCTTTCATGCCATGAGTAGATGGATTGATGAAGCCAAATCTGCAACAAACAAACACAATAACAACACAAGTATGATCTACAACACAATGAATGCTTTGGAATCCCTTAGCTCAATATCACAAGTTTGTATTATCCATCTAGGTGTAAAATGAAGTCCTAAACATGTTTATATATGCATTCCCACTAAGATTCATAATTCAAATTGAAAAGGCCAACAAAGGGAAACCTTTTAACGGTCATAAACTGACACTTAAATTTGGGTCCCGACAAAATAGGTCTAGGATAGGGCATGGGTGCCCAAGTCTAGAGGCCTATTTTAGTCTTGATTCACATTTAGGATGGGCCCCTAAGCCCCATTTATCATGGGTTTTAGGGGAATTTGCTCTGAGATAAGTTTTACACATGCATGATTAAATCAAGGGGACCTAGGAGCTAAACTAGGTGGTAAAGAGTCCTAGGGGGACATTTTATGTCATAACATTTATCCCCCACTTTAATGTACATATGATCATATGATCCATACATGCATTAAAGTATAGTCAAAAACACATCAAACACACCAAACACATAAATCTAAGGCATACACCAAGATTGAAGAACTATTGCTAGCCCCTAGTCTCAAGTAAGCACTAGAAGACACATTGAAGACATGCAAGACACAATGAAGATAGTAGGAAGCACACAAAAAACATAGAAGACAGTGAAAGCACATAAAAAATGATGAATACATGAGATCAGTCACATAAAACATGATGAATACATTGATATAACATTTTCATATATGAAACAAAATACTCAGGAATGGGGGGAACTCATTCCTACACCCCTAAAACCACCAAAAACACACAATACAGAACCCAGAATATAGGGGGAGATCATCACTATGCCCTTAATAATACACTAGGGGAAAACATGGCAAATAAAACCTAAGTGTGGGGGGAGCCCATCACTACGCCCTTGATACCACACAAGGGGTAAGACACACCAGACAAAACCCAAGTGTGAGGGAGCTCATCGCTGTACCCTTGATACCAAACAAGGGGGAAGACACGTCAAAGAAAACCTAAGTATGGGGGGAGATTATTGCTACACCCTTGGTACCACACATGGGGGAAGACACATAAAGAAGACACATGGAATACATGAGTGCCGCATAGTATGCCATAGACATACTATATGTCTTATACATGACAAACACAAGAAATGGGAGGAGCTTATTGCTATGTTCCACCATCTAAAACATGCCAAACACACTTGACGGTTGAGCTTATACTACAACAACCACCAAAGACACACTTAAGGGAGAATAGCTCAAGATCCAACCCCGCCTCTCGATGATGACTTTGTGTAAAAGGATGTGCACTAGCTCAAGAGATACACCATCCCACCTTCCACAAAAGGGACTTGTATAAAAGGATATACACTAGCTCAAGAGATATGTCATCCCACCTCACAGAGAGGGTTTTTTTTATTGCAATTTAAATAAGGATGTGCACTAGCTCAAGAGATACAACATCTCACCTCATGAAGAGGGCTTACAAACATGCTTCATTAGTGCCAAAATCATCAGACATATACCATTATATATGCCCCCACCTTAAGGTGGTTGATGTCTCGTATCGATATCAAGCACATTAAGGTAGAGAGAAAACACGCAAGGGAATAAGAGCTCTCACAAAGCCCATGTGCTTATGATTGTCAAATGTTCCCACAAACACATTGATGGGATATGGTAAAATAAGAAAATCACATAGAAACTATGCATGTATTAGATCACATTCAAGAAACCAAGACTACACTGATGGGTTTGGATCTGAGTATAGTTGTTGGGCTTATACTATAGGTATCTCATGACTGAGTGTAACAACAAGGTGGATACAAAACAATCCAAAATGCATAGAGCAGCTGTATTGCAAAGGTTGTTTAGAAGAGATAAGACAACATGATGTATCACACATAGTGATTCTACTAGTCAAGTGTCGGATATATAGATATCAATCCCATATTCATATATGGACCAGGTCCATTTTTATTTTCTTGCTAAAGGGATGCATGATCCTTATCAATATTCATTTGTTTTTCATCATCTGCCAACTAGGTAGAATCATTAAAGAAGGTAAATAATAAAAATGAGAGAGGAGAACAAGTGCCTTAGGAACACCATGTAGAAGGATGCCCCCAAAACACCATCTGCAACGTTATGCCCCTAAGGAATGACACACACCAATAAAATAGAGGAGGGGAATGATAGAAGAATGATGAAAGAAATAGAAGAATAGTCACAATAGAGGTGGTCTCCCGGTATCCTTGACCTTACAAGAGTATCAAGGGTCATCCAAGGAGGCCTAAACAACACATAACACATCACGGGGGAACAAAACACATAAGAGGAGGTCACGTAAGTGAGAAAATGCATTCTACGACAAAGGTGACCAACAAGGTTAGAGATACTTACCTATTTACTCAACCAAACTAGCAGTTGTCATCGAACAAATCATCTTGCTCCCAATCTTGAATGCAAGAGGAAAGAGGTACATAGGGTACAATTGCCTGACTTAGATCATCATTATTTGATTCTTCAACAATAATTTCTTCTCTAGTTTGTTCAATGTCAGTTGGTGGAATGTTCTCTTATTGAGGTGTTAGTTTTCAAGATAAAGCTTGTCATCTCTTCCTCCATTCTCTTTCTTTTCTATACCTTATTATTTTATTGGTGATGTTTGTAAAGTATTGTCATGATTCTCCTTAGTCTTTGACATTTTAGAGGAGGAAGCTTGTGGTAGATTAATCTTTTGTGGTGAATTGTTTTGTTCTTTATTGGTATCTCCTGATCCTTGTAATGATGAGAGAGGAGGAACCTCAACATAGACTCCCTTTCCTTTTATTCTAGGGGGTTATTTCAATTTAGGTGGTTCTTCACTTATGATTTGTTTAGAAGATGGTCCAGCCAATTTTGTTATCAAATTTTCTTTGTATTATTGGTATTCCAAGAACATTTGATCTTGTCGTGGTTCAAGAGTTTCAGTAGGTCATGGCCAAAAGTAATAAAGATTGGAGTTCTTTCAAGTAACCATAGGTTGCTACTTGTTATGATGAATAGTATCCCTACTTCCATTGAGATGAAATTTTACATATTTATGAATTGTTGAGGGGATGGCTTTCATGGCCTTGAGCCAAGGGTGGCCTAATTTTATATAGAAGAGGTCAAATGTAGGTATGATATCGAATGATTATTCCAAAGCTTTCTCAAATACCATGATCAATAAATTAATCTTCCCTATGGTTGAGAGGAAAGCTCCAATATGTGTTTTAATCATCATGTTGGTAGGTTCATAAGATTCTTGCATCAAATCAAATGTATAAAGGAACTCCTCCATAGACACATTAGTTGTACAGTTAGGATCAATAAGGGTTCCTTTTGTAGATTTGTCCATTACTTTCACTGCAATGTAAAGAGGTTCTTCAACACTTCTAGTTATTCTATCATGTGGTGTAAAGACTAATTTAGGTTCAAGAAGTTTCCTCTTCATATAAACCTTAGGGGGGAACATAGTGTTGTGATGAGAAGCCATGTATGTGAGATTATTTTGCACCAAAACACTTGTTTTAGAAAAGCAGGTTCTAAAAGACACACGGAGTTCACAACAAACAAAGTGAATAAGATGGAAATAGTGTTGTACAAAAAGGCAAGATGAATGGTTTGAAATATTGATTAAATAAGTTTGCAGAAAGTGTATTAACCCTTAATGTTGAAATACACAATGTGTAATTAAAAACATGCAAATTTTCAAGGAAGAGTGTGGAATGATGCCAATTTTTTTTAAATGGCGAATGAAAACATGTTTAAGATGAATGCAAGATCTGAAATGAAAGATATTTATGACAAATGCAATGAAACAAAGAAAAATTATGCTTGCTCATGAATCTAAAATGCTCATTTTTTCACTTTTTTCAATTTAAATGTGCTAATAATGCAAATGTAAATGAAAAGACACACAATGCAGCCACACTACAGTCAAAAATCAGATTTGAAAGAGTGTTTAAATGAGTAATAAAATATGAAATAGGATTTTAATTACAAACCCTAGCTTTTGAAATTATTAGGTTATATGAAAAATGCAAAATTTCAAGCAAAACCCTAGCAAATGAGATATCCAAATGCAAGGTAAATGATCATGAAGAGATGAAATACTGTATTTTATCTCAGATCTGATGTAAATATTAGAAAATTAAATGTTTTCAATGATATGCAAGGAAAATAGTGCAAACTATGCCCTAATGCAAGCAAAAAATGCTTAATTTTTTCAATTTTTTCAAATTTATGCAAGATTTTTCAATGTATGATGATGAATATGATATGAATGAATGCAAAAATTATTACAACACTTGAAAAGATGCAAGTTCAGTAAAAACACAGGTTCACCAAAATGTTAAGTGGAAAAAGGGGGATGAGGTTGAATTGTAGTTAAGGTAAATTCAATCAAATCTACCTTTCACCAATAACATTCAAAGAACAACAATCGAGCCAAGTCACTATAGATGGAGAGGAATTAGCTATAGGTTGATGTCACTTAGGAATGATATGGAAAGATAGATTAAATTGATAGTTTTTTTAAAACCCTAGTTCAATTAAGCCCTAAACCCTAATTATATGATTCTAGATAGAGATGAACAAAATACAACAAATAATTCCACAAGAAGGAACTAAATGTAGATTAGAAACATACCAAGATTTAGATTCCAAATAGCAGAAAATTTGGGAACACTAGGGCGAGAGCCCTAGTCTAACAAGCCACTTTTTCTGTAGCTCTAGAACTGCGAGATGATGAACACTGCAACCTATTTCAGGGTTTTCGACAATGATAATCAGGACACAGGGGCGGGCACCCTACTCCAATAGCGAATATTCTCTATTCTTTTCATCAGATCCCAAATCTTTATCCTCTACTCTTATCTCCTACAACTCCTCTCTGCAAGATCCTGAATCTTTATCCTCTACACTAACCTTTTGCAACTCCTCTCTGTAAGATTCTGCACCTGTAACCTGCAATCACAAGAGAGGTTTGGGGGTTGTGGTGTTTAGGAGCATGCCTTGGTCAAGCCCTGAAATGGCATTCAAGCCTTCCAACACCATTGTTAGATAGAGTGTGTGTCCTTGGTGGACAAAGGCAAAATCAAATGATAAGATAGACTGATTGAAACACAAATAGATATCATGTTAGAGGTGAAGCCCTCATGGAAGAATGAAGCCCTTTCATGTCATGAGTAGATGGATTGATGAAGCCAAATCTACAACAAACAAACATAATAACAACACAAGTCTTCTCCGCAACACAATGAATGCTTTAGAATCTCTTAACTCAATATCACAAGCTTACATTATCCATCTAGGTGTAAAATGACATCCTAAACATGTTTATATATGCATTCCCACTAACATTTGTAATTCAAATTGAAAAGGACGACAAGGGGAAACTTTTTAATGGTCATAAACTAACACTTTTAAATTTGAGTCCCAACAAAATAGGTTTGGACTAGGGCACGGGCACCCAAGTCTAGAGGTCTATTTTTAGTCTTGATTCACATTTAAGATGGGCCCCTAAGCCCCATTTATCATGGGTTTTGGGGGAATTTGCTCTGGGTTAAGTTTTATACATGCATGATTAAATCAAGGGGAGCTAGGAGCTAAACTAGGTAAAAAGTTCTAGCGGGACATTTTACGACATAACATTGATAGAATTTTATATATGAAGTAAAATCCTAAGTAAGGGGCAGAAGGGGTTCATCACCATGCGCTTGTAGACCAGCAAAAACATGCAAAACAAAGACCTAAGTGTGGAGGGGGCTCATTGCCATGCGCCTTTAGACCACACTCAGTGGAAAACATGCTAAACAAAGACCTAAATGTGGAGGGGGCTCATTGCCACATGCCTTTAGACCACACTGGGGGAAAACCACCAAAAAAGACCTGAATGGGGAGGGTACTCATTGTCACGTGCATTTAGACCACACCTAGGGGAAAACAAGCAAGAAAAACACATGGAATACATGAGTGCCTCATAGCATGTCATAGACATACTATACATCTTAGACATGGCAAACATGAGTGATGGAAGGAGCTTATTGTTAAGTCCCATCATCTAAAACATGCCAAACACACCTGACAATTGAGCTTATTGTTCAACAACTACCAAAGGCACTCTTAAAGGAGGATAACTCAAGATCTAACCCCACCTCCGCAAAGGACTATGTATAAAAGGATGTGCACTAGCTCAAGAGATACACCATCCTACCTTCCACAGAAGGGCTTTCAAATAGCAACCCCACTCACATCACAAAGATTCCTTATATTGAAAAGGAAGCATGTGCTCAAAGTATACAACCCCACCCATATCATGGAGACACTTTATAATGAAAAGGAGGTAGATCAATGTATGAAAACATGCTTTGTTAGTGTCAAAATAATTACACAGATACCATTATATGTCCCCCCACCTTAAGGTGGTTAATGTCACTTATCAATATCAAGCACATTAAGGTAGAGTGAAAACATGCAAGGGAACAAGAGCTCTCAAAAAGCCCATGCCCCCAAAGGTGACATGTGCCATGATCGTTGAATGTTCCCACAAACACATTGATAAGATATGCTAAGATAATCAACAATAGATAGGGTTAGAACATCTTACTCTAAGATATTCACCAAATCAAATCATTAAAGCAATGCATGTATTAGATCACATCAAGAAACCAAGGCTACGATTATAGGTTTGGATCTGAGTATAGTCATTGGGCTTACACTGCAGGTATCTCAGGACCAAGTGTAACAACAAGGTGAGATACAAAACAATCAAAGTGCATGGAGAAACTGAATTGCAAAGGTTTATTAGAAGAGATAAGACAACATGATGCATCACAGAGAGTGATTCTACTAGTTAAGTGTCAGATATATGTATAGATCAACCCCATCTTCATATATGGACCAGGTCCATTTTTGCTTACTTGCTGAAGGGACGCGTGGTCCATATCAGTATTTATTTGTTTTCATCATATGTTAACTAGGTAGAACCAATGAAAAAGGTAAAAAATAAAAATTAGAGAGGAGAACAAGTTCCTTAGGAACACCACGTAGGAGGATGCCCCTAAGACATTAACTGCAACACTATGCCCCTAAGGCATGACACATAATAATAAAATAGAGAATAGAAGGATAGAAGAATGGTCACAATGAAAGTAGTCTCCAGGTATCCTTGACCTTACAAGAGTATCAAGGGTCATCCTAGGAGACCTAAACAACACATAATAAAGCACAGGGGAAGACAACACATGAGAGAAGGCCATTCAAGTGAGCAAAGGTATGCTATGAAAAAGGTGGCCAATAGGGTTAGAAATACTTACCTATGTACACAATTGAACTAGCAGTTGTTGTCAAGTGAATCATCTTCCTCCCAATCTAAAATGCAAGAGGAAAGAGGTACATAAGGTACAATTGCCTAACTTAGATCATCGTCATTTAGTTCTTCAACATTAAGCTCTTCTTTAGTTTCTTTAATGTCAGGTGGTGGAATGTTCTCTTGTTGAGGTGTTGGTTTCTGAGCTAAAGCTTCTCTTCTCTTCCTCTTTTCTTTTTCTTGTCTATTCCTTATTGTTTTGTTGGTGATGTTTGCAAAAGTATTGTCATGATTTTCTATAGTCTTCAACATTTTAGAGGAGAAATCTTGTGCTAGATTAACCTTTTGTCATGAATTGTTTTGTTCTACACAGGTACCTCTCAATCCTTGTAAGGATGATGGAGGAGGAACCTCATCATAGACTCCCTTACCTTTCATCCTAGGGGGTTTTTCAAATTTAGGTGGCTCTTCACTTATGATTTGTTCAGGAGGAGGCCCAACTAATCTTGTTATCAATTTTTCTTTGTATCATTAGTATCCCAAGAATATTTGATCTTGTCATGGTTCAGGAGGTTTAGTAGGTCATGGCCAAAAGTAATCAAGATTGAAGTTATTTCATGTAACCATAGGTTTCTACTTACTATGATGAATAGTATGCATGCTTCCATGGAGAGGATATTTTATACATTTGTGAATTGTTGAGGGGATAGCTTTCATGGCCTTAAGCCATGGATGGCCTGGTTTATATGGAAGAGGTCAGATGTAGGTATGATATCAAATGATTGTTCCAAAGCTTTGTCAAATACCTTGATCAATAAAGTAATATTCCTTATGGTCAGGAGGAAAGTTTTAGTATGTGTTCTAATCATCATGTCAGTAGGTTCATAATATTCTTGTTATTAAATCATGTGAATAAAGGAACTGTTTCATAGCAACATTAATCATATAGTTAGGATCAATAAGGGCACCCCTTGTAGGTTTTTTCATTACATTCACAACAATGTAAAGAGGTCCTTCAATGCTTCCATTTGTTCTATCTGTATACACCTAAAAATGACACGACTCTATCTAAATAAATATTCTTAATATTTATTCCATTCTAATTTTTCTATCAATAAATAAATAAACAAATTTATTTATTTGATTCACATTCCTCTAAATTAATTAAATATCAAAATATTTAATTATCTCTTCTAAAGTCAAAATTAAATAAAATCCTTTATTTAATTAAATTCTTCCAAACAATTAAATAATTCTTAATTATTTAACTAAGTCAACTCATTCTTCCAAATTTAAATAAATCAATCAAATTTATTTAAAATCCTCTCAATCTCCAAAAATAAAATATAGTCAAATATTTTATTTATTCTTCCAAATCATGCACAACAATTAAATAAATTTATTTATTTAATTTGTTTTCCTATCTTCAAATATTCTTCCAAATCTTCTAAAATAAGTCTTCTTCTCCATGCACACAAAATTAAATAATTTATTATTTAATTTCTCTCAAATCATGCAAAAGCAAATCATAAGTTGAGTTAACTATCTCAATCAACCTTGTTTTTATCAATATCTCTTAAATTAGAAAAAAATATTCTAATTTATGAAAGCATATCTTATCTTTACAAATGAAAGCAATTAACTCAAATAAAACAACTTTTGTATGACACTTGTCTTCTTTCTATTCATGCACATTCTCTCAACTATTCTATAGTGTTGATCTTCTTATTTCTTCTAACCATTGATCTTCTCTCTCCCAAGTCTATAAATTGAACCCTATTCTTCCATTTCATTCATCCAAGCTTTAAGTATTGTTACTCTGCAGGAATTATATCATGCCTTTGGCACCAATTCCTTCATTGCTTGTGATCAAACTCGTTACTACATACTATTATCATTGTTATGAAGCTCATCTTCATGGAAAAACTATCATAGATGTTCCCATTTGAACATCTTGGAATCATAGAAAGGAAGTGCACCTTTTGATGGCCATATTCATAGACAAGATCATTTGTGATAGGCAATCAATGGAAGCTAAGAATTAAAAGAAGTTTGCTTTGTATTGTTCATTGTTTGATTGATCTCTTTTTTTCATTATTTCGTTGAGTTTTGGGTATTATTGATATACTATATTGATTATTCATTTAGATCCAATTTTCCCTTAACATTTTTGGTATCCACCGTGGGACCTAGCCCCAATTTAACTTCAAAATTGAGTTTTTGTGTGTTAGAATCTATACATAGGATGTTTCTGTGCATCTATTATGTTTCTGCGCATATGCTCCATTCTACTGTGCATATGCTCCATTTTGCTCTGCATATGCTCCATTCTGTTGCACATATACCCCATTCTATTGTGCATTTGATTTTACCAGAGCTATGCATATGATCCATTCTGCTGCGCATATGCTCTATTCGGCTACGCATATACCCCATTCTGTGTCGCATTTGATTTTACCAAAGCTATGCATATACTCCATTCTGTGGTGCATATACCCCATTCTGTTGCACATTTGATTTTACCAAAGTTGCACATATACACCATTCTACTGTGCATTTACTCCATTCTGCTGCCCATTTACTCCATTTTGTTGCGCATCCATTCTGCTAGGTTTTTGAGTTGTTTCTTGAGAAATCTCTAATGCTAACATAATTTACAGGAATATTCTTTGATCTACTTGTAGGCTAGGGGCCGGTTTAGATCACATAGTTGCATTTGTTAACTCACCTCTTGATTTCTAAAGGAAAGTAAATGGATGCTCATGCAAATCTCACATAGTCTTAACTAGGAAGGCGGTAATTGAATCATTGATATCTTGCATATCATTGAATCATTGCTATATTGTTATCTTTCAAAATTAAACTCATTGCTATCTTGGTAAAACTGGACCATTTCTATCTTGTTATCAATTCAAAGTTAACAAATCACTGCTATCTAGGTAAAATTGAACACATCATTGCTATCTAGGTAAAATTGAACCATTACTATCTTGTTATCACTTCAAAGTTAACAAATATATGTGCTTACCCAAGTAGATAGCTCATCTATTTTTTTATCATTTTAACTAGGGGAAAAGAACCACTGTCTTATGTGTTTTGGGAATGGTACCAGGCCTATGCTCTCCCCTATCTTGGGTGACCAAAATGCCAGACATATCAGTTTCGCATGTGTTTTTCCTTTAGAGGGGCCTGCTCTTGGATACTGTTCATCCAAGTAGGGATGACCCTAAGTGGTAATAGGCTAAATGCCAAACCCTACCAATCCACTATAAATAAATTATGTTTGGAGTGAAAGCTTCAAACAACAAGTGAAGTTGTGTTATACTGACAACCAAGCTCCCTAAAAACCCTCCAAGGCACAACCCTTGCAAGCTGGGAGACTCCATAATGGAGAGTAGTGCTGCCGCATGTATAACCACTCAAATGGTTGCCTTTATTAAACACCTTTATCTTAGTGGAAAAAAACCCCTATAAGCTAGTGCAAGGAAGGGCAATTATCACCTCCTAAAGATGCTTCACTAGAGATAGTGAGAATTTGGTTTATACTGTCCTTTGAAACCTAGGATTGTACTTACTTTCTTTTAGTCCAAAAAGAGTCAAAAAAATCACAAAAAAATAAAAAACCATAAAAAAATTCTTTGTGTTTGATGTGTCTTCTTTCCATAATTATAGAAAATCAGATCAAAGAGACCATCTTGCAACAAAAGAAACTAAAAACATTGGAAAAATTGCCAAAAATTTACAAAAACATTGAAAAAACCAGAACTGCACATTTGTTATCGGAAGCTATGCATCTATCCCAACTTGCTGCGCTTATATCACATATTACTACACATCTATTTTTTACCAGTACTACACATTTGTGTCTACTTTCTGTGCTTATATCCTCTGTTGTTGTGCATCTAGTTCTGCGCATTTGTGACAGTGAGCATTTCCACATCTTTTTAGAGAAAAAATTTAGGTTTTCTAGGTACCCATTTTAGTCTTGTGTCAGTTTCTGTTAAAATGACAAACTAATTAGAAGTAATTGCTCAAGAACTCCAATACCTGCAAGAATAATTAATCTTTGATATCTCACCCCAAGATTGTATAGCAATTGCCCAAGAACTCTAAGTGATACAACAAGAAATGACAATCTTACAGGCTGAACATGCCAGTACTAGCTACACCTCACCCCAAAAGCATACATCCTTTTCTTGTCTTCATGATACTCTTGACAAGGAAAGTACCACCTCAAATTGGAAACCATATACCACTCCATCTACTAGTCCTCCTTCACCATCTCATAGAACACATGGCCCAAAGCATACTAATCATATGATGGAGAACTCCAAATCCACCCATCCATTACCTCATTCATCTAGCCATACACCTATGCAGGCTGTGATCCAAGGGCTACTAGAAGAGAGTCAACCATGTCCCCAAATTCTGGTACTTGACCTTATCAAAGAGTCTTCAAACATGTCAAATCCTACAACCCCTTCATGTAACCTGCAACCCCTTGAGCATATTGAAGAACCTCCTACCATGCACCAAAGTCAAGGTTCATCACACCTTCATGTTGTTTACCAAGAGCCTATCTAAGAGTCTTCTACCTCAACTTCAATTCAAGCACATCAAGAGTTATATCAAGAGCACACTTTAGAACATGTGGAAACATCAATCCCTTGTCCAAATCAAGATCAAAGCACTCCCATCCGACCCTTACATAACCTTTATCTTTTCGATGATCCTATACCTATACATGAGCAAGAAGTCCAATTTCAAACCATTCATAACCTATATCTTTTCCATGATCAAGATACTACCTTTGATGAAGAAACTATCCATGAGCAACTTGATCCTATACATGAGCTAGAGATCCAATTTTGGCCCCTCCATAACCTCTATCCTTTCTGTGATCAGGATATTATCGTTGATGACGAACCTATACAAGAGAACGTTAATTCCATCATGCTAAATCCTATGATCAAGATCCCATTTACGATCACGAGCTATCTATGATCAAGCAGACCATGATGATCATCCCACTTTATGCATTTCATGGTCCTTAGCTTATAACCCCATCTAGTCCTATCCAAGATCCAACAACTTCCACTTTCCTTGATGAGACACTTGCCTCCTAAGAAAGCATAGAAGATCAAACCAAAAATACTCCTTCTCCATCCATTATTAACCATGCTACAAATTCCCCAACGTGTATCCTTGGTCTTACCACCTTCATTCATGAGTGTTCCTCCTTAGAACACCAGCCACCCTTATCCTCTATCCCACCTTCTTCATCCAATAAGGAACTTGTGTCTAGTGTTCCATCTACACATAATCCCATTGTCCACCACATACTCCAACATATGAACTATCAAGGTAAAGGCTTAGGCCTTCATGAACAAGGTATTTTGGAGCCTGTCCATGTCAATGTTCCTCCTCCTTCATATGACCTTGGATATACACCCCAAGGTGAACAATCTCAAGATGTTGGTACTTCCTCCACTCCTCCAAAATCCCCCACTTTTCATTGCAAACCCTATCATTGTTGGCAAGAGACACTGTGTGGCTTCATGATTGTTGTCATTGATGGCAACAAAGTCTATCCCACACATCTGCAGAGCATAGTATGTCTATATCAGAAGTCAGATTGAAGAGTGTTTTGGTCCGGTGAACAAGAACAGAGCATGCAGCAAGGTTTGACAATCAAGTCTGGATCTCTTAGAGGATGTATCTCAGAAAAGTGTAGGCTTGGGAAAGTCATGAGGAGTACCATGACTACTATATTCTAGAGATTGAGCCTTCGGTGATGAAAAAGTGAAATGATATGAGCATCTAAGTGTTGGGTTCCTGACACACAGAGCAAACTAAGAAAGAATTGACCGACAGAACATCAAACTTTAATCTGGATGAGAAATTAATGATGGTTAAGTCATTTAAGAGATCATACATGGTTGGCCAACTTGATTGATGACTTCTAACTCGATGTCTTGGAAATGCATCACATTTTAAGCATGAATTCAGCTGATAGATTAGGGTTTAGTAAATATCTTGAGTATTCCAGTTGCCAACTAGAAAGATGTTGAAATCCTTGGTGCGGATATATATACCAGATGGATTTCAGTTTGAAGGTAAGTGTGTAGAGAAATAGTGTGCGAGAAAAGGTAGAAACAAGTGTGAAGCAGCAACACAAGTTCGGTATGTGACAAAATAGAAGGACTAAAATAGAGGAAGAATGAAGTGCAGTAGATCAGTATATTGAGCCTAACTAGAACTGAACCTCAGCATATGTGGATGCCTCTGATCAGTTCAAACACCTAGTTACCTTCCTTAACTTTGTAGACAGTGAGTCTCTTTTAGGTAGTGTGCCTCTTGTGAGTAGTGTGCTCGGGTAGTGAGCCCTAATTGGCAAGTGCTATTTTATACTTCTTATTCTTTTAATAAAGAATACAATCTTGGGTTAGTCACCCCATGGTTTTTCCCTTAACAGGGTTTTCCACATAAAAATCATTGTGTTATGTGTATTGATTCTATTTTTGCTCTCATGGTTATGTATGCTTATATATTTTGATGCTGCACTAATTGTTAAAATATTTAAGATAACTGATTCACCCCCCTCTCAGTTATCTACCTTGTTTCCAACAATTGGTATCAGAGCCAAGTTCCTCTAAACAGAGCCTAACAGCTTGAGGAAGATTTGGGAATCTCAATGGATATGTATGGTATGAGGGAACAACTTTAGTCTACCCTAGATGATCTTGAGCAATCTCACTCTGAAGTCAATAACTTAAGGGAAAGACTTAAACAAGATGATGATTTCATAAATGAACTAAAAGAAAAACTAAGTATCTCTGTGAAAAAAAGAAAGGAACTACTTCAACAATTAGCAAGCCAAAGTGAAGCCAATGATACTAATGAAGATCTAAATGAGAAAAACAAGCTATGTGAGAAGCTATCAAAAGAGGTCATTATGGTAAGACATGAAATGGAATCAAGGGTTATGAGATTCACCCAAGAAATTGAAGAGAAAAGAAAAATTGAAGATAATCTAAAACAATCTCTCAAGGAGAAGTTAGAAGACTGCCACAAAATGGATAGAATAATTAGGCATCTAGAATCTGATCTTCAAGAAGCTAGAGATAATGAAGAACAACTTGAGAATCAGATAGACATGCTTAAAAAGGATCTTCAAACAACAAATGAATACAAAGAGAAATTCAAGATAAGCTCTGCTCAACTTGAAGTTCTTCTTGAAAGCCAAAAGAGGGTAGATGACAAGCATGGCTTGGGATATGAGAAAGGTGAAAGCGCATGATTTGGTCAAAAGAACTCTAGATCAAGAAATCTAAGGAACAGGCCTAAAAGACCTCTAGTAAGGCAACCAAATGCTCAAAGATATCCATCCTTCAATGGATACTGCTACAATTACAATAACTTTGGTCATAAAGCAAATCAATACAGAAGAAGAATGAATCAGACTAATTCATCCTTCTCCGGATAGTGTTTTAACTGCAAAAGGTATGGTCATAAATCTCATGAATGTAGAAATATGCAAATAAACAATTCATTCAATGGTAGATGTTTTGCATGCAATAGAATGGGACATATGGCTAATTAATGTAGATCAAGAGGATACCAGTCAAATATGCAAAGAAATTTTGTTTGCTATAATTGCAATAGATCTAGTCATACTGCCAAATTTTGTAGAAGTAAGAATCAGGGTAAAAAGGGTTTGGTGCATCATAATCAAAATCAAGAAAAAGGAAAAGAAAAAATGAATGCGAATGAAGTTCAAAGGGAGATGAACAAGATTTGGGTGAACAGAAATACAAAAAATGTTGGGGATGGATCCGCACTAGAATCTGGTGCTGATATTCCTTTCAGAAACTAAATTAGATGAGCTCTGGCTCAGGGGGAGTCACAAAGGAAAATAAATTCCCCCAAATAGTTAATTGGTGCCTCAATTTGGCACATGGAATGCTGTAGATTAAAGGGTTCTGAGAGATATGTCTAAATAACCCTTGGTAAAATTATGAAAGATTCACAAGGAGCTTTGAAGAGTTTAATCAACCAAGATTGATCCAGTTTGATAGTCATCCAACAAAAGTAGGATTTGCACAATTAGATCTGGTGTGATTCTAAATTGAAATATCTTGATCTGCAGATAAATGGGATGATTCAAGGAAAGGAGGTACATTTTCATTTATCACTAAAAATCATTCTAAGTGCATCTTAGTGATCCGAAAAGATCTCTCTCAGAACAAGGTAACTGGAATGACATAAGTTGGGCATTTATTGCTATATGAAATTAGGGTTTGCGCAGAGATAAATTTTTTTTTTGTTCATCATTTGCACATTTGCATTTGAGAAGAAGAAAGAAAGAGCTCTACAAACAAGATTGCTTCAACCCTCTCAAAGATCAACCACAAAATCTGATTCACCAGTGATCTTTTCTAGCTCATATCGTGAACCCTAGAAGCGTAAAAAGGTATTTCCGTTCTTGAACATCTCTCTCTGAATCTTTTGTAAGATGGCTACTCCAAATGTTGTTAAGATCACTGATAGGCCATGCCCAAAGTTTATGAAACATCCTTACAAATCCCTAGAAGTTGATCCTTTAGGCGCATTCTCTAGCATTCCACATGGGGTTCTACACGTAGAAGATGTTAGGGTATACATCCATGCAAATATTGAGGAATTTAGGGAATCAAAGCTGATGGATATCTACCATAAGCAATTAATAGATGAAACATTTGAACTTAAACCTTAATACAAGGCCCTCCGGGACAAGCATTTTGGACATTCCATCCACTTTCCCTATTTTGTAGAGGATGAATGGGTCTAGTATGTTCTTAGCAGAATACATGCCAACTTCATGTGGTTGATGAGGCCATTCAAGATAACAAAAGATGCGATTAGGGCATAACCGGATTGACCTCATCCAATGGGTTGCCTACTCTCAAATCTATCAAGAATCAAACAATAAGTGAGGCTACCGCATCAATGTTTGACAAGAGAGCAATGATAGAAGATATCACAGATCTGGATATCAAATTTGCCTCTATGATAATTGGCTACAAAATATATCATTCCAGTAGGGAGAACTTTGTATCCGGAACTACAATTTATACTGCATATCAGATGCTAAGGGAAAATGAAACTATGATCTATATGAACTTCTTCTAAGCCAATTGTTAGAAAATTTATAGAAAATAAAGGAGAAGAAGAACTCATTTAAGTATGGTGGCCTAATACTATGTCTCTTCTTTTACTATATGAATGAGATACCTAGAACAAGTGGCTGGGTATGGCAAAATGATAGACCAGTTGCCATACAAATCAGAGATTATATGTATGGGCTTGGTGATGCCAAGGTTCAAAGCATAGCACTTTGGGGATATTTCAAGAACTTCCAAGGTATGATGCAGGCCAAAGAAAGAATTCATCAGACAATAGTTAAAAAATATAAGGATACAGTGTGTTTTATGGTAGACATTGATCAATGCCTAATGGAGGCAGTAGAGCCCAGAACAGTCTGGATTATGCCAATGGGCTATGAGGTAGATGAGAAATCTTAGAACTTCATGTCCAACACCTGTTGAGTCAGCCTAAGGACCCTGAGGTAGAAAGGTTTGGAACCTTTCAAGAATTGAGTGTGAAAATTCATGTTGAGCTAAGACAACCAGAGATGAAAATAAAAGTGAGAAGGGAAGTAGAGGAAGTTGCCAAAAGATATGGCATTTCAAAAGAGGTAGTTGATGGAAATAGAGAAAATTTAGAAAGAGTTGAGAAGGAGAGACAAGAAGTAGAAAAAGAAAGTAATTTGGTACAAGCCCCTTCCTGGACTAGATCTTCAAAGAGCTCTGCACCTACAACCTTTAAGAGCTCAAAATCCTCCAAACCGGAAGCCAAGACATCTGGAAAGGGAGAAAAGAGAATAAAAACCAAGGCTACAAGGTCGTACATAAGCCAAAAGGATGATGAAGAGATAGAGACTGATGAGGAGGTTAAGAAAATGAAGAAGAAAGAAAACATCTATGGAATCCTCTGCCAAAAAAAACAAAGAAGCAGAAGAATTTGTTGAAAGGCCTACTCTCTCCATTGATGATGTCATCAAGGCATCCACTGTGGATGGGAATCTGCAACCAATGATAGAATTTTATGATGAATATAGTGAAGCTGACAAGAAGATCTTCCAAGATGCTATAGTTAGGTATCTAAACATCTATATTAAAGCATTCATTGAAATCATCTCTCTAATTCCCAAAAGTCTACAGAAGGAACTTGAACTGAGAAAGGAGAATGCTAAGGCAAAGGACCTTGAGATCTGGGAAAAGATTGCAATACAACTCTATCCTTCCATTACTCTAAAACAAATGACCATGATCTTCAAGGACTGCAAGGATGAGTTCCAGAGCAAAGCTAGAATGAGCAAACTTATGCTTGGAGAGACGGATTAGATAGCAAAAGAAATAGAAGACATCCTCCAGAATGCCTATAAGAGATTCAATCTTCTTATCATAGAGGACTTAGATGATGAACATTCTACCATGGATGATGAAGGACTGAGTACATCAAAAGAAGAATCTACTAAGAAAATTGAAGAAGAGCCAAAGGAGATAGGTGAGGAGAGGACTAAGGACTCGGATCCCTTTGTTCTGGAAGAGGAAGTCCCTAAAGAAGTAAATATCTCTCTTTCAGATCCCCCTGCTAACTTCAAAACTAAAGGAGAAGGTAGAAAAGAGGAGAAATTGAATCAAGTAAAGGAGAAAAAGGGAAGAGAAGAAGAACACACAAAGAAAATCTTTGATGACAGCTCTAAGGCTAAAAAAGGGAAGGAGTCTTTGACAAGAGACACTGCAAAAGTAGTGAAGAATTTCTTAACCAAGGAAATGATGGAGATAGATGAACCAGAACTGTTCCAAGTACCACTCAATTTTGATTCCCTCTCTCCAGTCCAGACAATGAAGGTAGCATCTTTTGCTCAAGCTAAAGTAAAAGAAAAGCTTCTAAAGTCTCACATGGAAGACTATGAGCTGATAGAGATTGCATCTGGTGTGTTCAAGAAAATCATGCCATCCTTCCAAAAGGATCTTTCAGCCTCTTCATTTGGTAACATGAGATCTCTTGTTAATTCTGTTAGCACACATTTTGATTCTTTAGAGAAATTAGCAAAAGAGAAAGTTTGGAAAGAGTTTTTGGGAAAGAGATTCTCTAAAGTATAAGGACTCATAGAAAATGATAGGATAAATCTAGATATTGGGACAAAGAGCCTAGAAATTCTCTTAAAGATGGTGGAGAATTATATAAATTTTGTTTATCTTGGTCCACAGTGACAACTGACATTGCAAAGAAGGTGGAAGAACAAGAGGGTAAACTGTCAAGTTTATCTCAAAATTTTGATCCTCTCACCTCATCCATATTGATTCAAGAGTACCAGACTATTACCACTATAAATGAGATAAAGAGGCTTGAAAAGGAGAAGAAGAATAGAATAAGTAGGATGAGTGAGCTAAGAGGGATAATTATCCCTAAGTTAGAGGCAATACATGAGGCATTAACTGATGCTCAGACCATAGCCTGAACTAGTGATCCAGAAGACCTAAAAAGGGTAGAAGCTTTTGTATTTTTGTTAAGTGGTCACATCTCAATTTTGGATAGGATGAAGCAGAGTTGGGCAATAGAGTTTGTCTAGTTGAAGATCACTTTTACGGATATACTTAAGTATATGTAAGTATGAGTTGTATATATACTTATGCGGCTATGTATAGGTTCATTTTTGCAAATTTTGATGTATGGATTCCACCCTTTGCCATTGATGTCAAAGGGGGAGTGAGGAGTAGTGAAAAATATGGAATTCAGCTAAGGGGGAGCTCTAGTAAAATGTACATAAGATAGAGCATCAACCAAGGGGGAGTTTTCTATGACAGTCATTTTTCACTAAGTGTTGCCATCAATGCCAAAGGGGGAGATTGTTGACAAGAAACACTATGTGGCTTCATGATTGTTGTCATTGATGACAATAAAGTCTATCCCACACATTCGCAGAGCATAGTATGTCTATACCGAAAGTTAGATTGAAGAGTGTTTTGGTCCGGTGAACAAGAACAGAGCATGCAACAAGGTCCGACAATCAGGTCCAGATCTCTCAGAGGATGTATCTCAGCAAAGTGTAGACTTGGGAGAGTCATGAGGAGTACCATGACTACTATATTCTAGAGATTGAGCCTCTGGTGATGAAAGAGTGAAAAGATATGAGCATCTAAGTGTTGGGTTCCTGACAGGCAGAGCAAACTGAGAAAGAACTAACCAACAGAACATCAGACTTTAATCTGGATAAGAAATTGATGATGGTTAAGTCATTTAAGAGATCATACATGGTTGGCCAACATGATTGATGACTTCTAACTCTATGTCTTGGATATGCATCACATTTTAAGCATGAATTCAGCTGACAGATCAGGGTTTAGTAAATATCTTGAGTATTCCAGTTGCCGACTAGAAATATGTTGAAATCCTTGGTACGGATATATATACCAGATGGATTTCAGTTTGAAGGTGTGTGTGTAGAGAAATAGTGTATGAGAAAAGGTAGAAACAAGTGTGAAGCAGCAACACAACTTTGGTATGTGACAAAATAGTAGGACTAAAACAGAGGAAGAATGAAGTGCAGTAGATCAGTTTATTAACCCTAACTAGAATTGAACCTTAGCATATGTGGATGCCTCTAATCAGTTCAAACACCTGGTTACCTTCCTTAACTTTGCAGATAGTGAGTCTCTTGTGGACAGTGTGCCTCTTGTGAGCAGTGTGCTCGGGTAGTGAGCCCTAATTGGCAAGTGCCATTTTGTACTTCTTATTCTTTTAATAGAGAATACAATCTTGGGTTAGTCAGCCCATGGTTTTTCCCTTAACAGGGTTTTCCACGTCAAAATCATTGTGTTATGTGTATTGATTCTATTTTTGCTCTCATGGTTATGTATGCTTATATATTTTGATGCTGTACTAATTGTTAAAATATTTAAGATAACTGATTCACCCCCCCTCTCAGTTATCTACCTTGTTTCCAATAATCATATCCCCAAAACATATGTCACCATTCCACCTCCATTATTCTATAATTGTCAAAAGCATGTGACCATACACCTTCCACCATCCAATCTACCTCTGTTACTTCCAACTCCTAATATCCCTCCATGCATTTTACCACCACTTCTTCCAACACCTTATTCGCCCATCTATGAATCTTCTAACAATCCCAATCATAACCAACCAATACACGTGTTGTCTAAACAGAGGGCTTCCACAAACCTCACTTCCACTATCCCAAGGGAATTTCACAGCAAAAATCTAGATGCATCTACCTATAAAGTCAAAAATCCTAAGAGTCCTCATGACTTAGGATACAAAAGCCAAGAATCAAAGAAACATCCTTTTCAAGAGCTATATACACCCACACACATATATGCCAAACTAAAAAGGTGTCAGTCTGCATCAAACAAATGATTACCTCTGAAGCTACACCAAAGCTGCATACACCCTAGCCCATACCTTCACAAGTACTATCTAAAAGCAAAATGGTTTAGGTGCCTAAACAAAAAGCCCTCAAGTTACATGAGGCATCTACCTCTCAAGAATCCCAACCACCCACTTTCTCCATTCCATCCAAAAGTCTCAAATTCTTCCATCCCATATGGCAAGCAAAAATTAGAAAAATACTTAGTCTATGTGGATCCCTACATGCCTAAGTCATTCATCCACAAACAAAAGTCTCTGTTGCTTCCTACACTACTTTCCCATCACTAGCTTCAACGTTTATCATGGTATGTGCAACTGTTGGTCATGATTCCCTTCCATCCCACAAACATTCTCATATACCTCCATCTCCCCTTCCTTCCACTATTATCCTACATGTCTTCCTCATCCTATTCCTATGGTCCATTCTTTGGCATAAGCCTTTCCTTTGTATTATGCATCATCATCCTCTATTGTACCTTCCGCAATCTACTATCTACCTTCTCCATCTCATTGTCACGCAATCTCCTACCAACATCTATGGGAACACTTAACATGGTCCATGTGATGACATCCTTCTAGCGAGACTATCACTTTTCAAGGAACCAGATACTTGAGTCTCTCCATTCTATATTCACCTTCTCCTATTCAAAAAAATAAAATCAAAAGAGTAAAGAAAAATCCCTTCGTCCAATGGCAAAAATTTGGCAAATAGGCGCCTTGGATAAGTACCATGATGAAAACCTAGAAAATAGGTGTCATGTGTAAGTTGATCTTCTACGTCACCTACACTTGGGGGCACCTTGTCTCATTGGCATAGCACTGTTCTCCTATAAATTTCCTTCCATACCATTTCCTATCCTATCCTACCTATACTGTCCAGTCTAATCCATCCTAATCTTCCCTTGCTTTATTTTTCTTGATCTTGATAAAGATTGGGGACACAATGTTGACAAATGTTTTTGATGTCTCTTGACATACCTTATCACTCCAAACCATGAAAATCCTTCAACAATTCTCTCATCCTCCTATCATCAAAGCATTGCCATGAAAAATCCTAAGTATTCTACCTACAATGGGGCATGTTATTCCTATACAACTTAGTCCTTAGAGATCACATCCTTGATTTCTTCTATCCACCATTACCCATCCTCATACCTACCCGTTCCATTCTTTATCACCCATCCATCTATCTATCTATGGTGTTTCCTTGTCATCAGTATCATCTGATCCGTATCTGATCCATATCCATTCCATATCTGATCCATAGCTATTCCATATCTGATCCATATCTATTCTATATTGTGTCTTATCTAATCCATATTTGTTCCATGTCTGATCCATATCTGTTCCATATTGTGTCTCATCTGATCCATATCTTAGGTCCATCAAAGTCAACCCCAAGCTATGTTGCCTTTGAGTCATCACATAGGCAAGGCCATTTAGCAATGTGCCCCTGAGGCACTAGGTTAGTCACTAGATGCAAGTACACACAAGCAAAACCTGTTCTCAAGAAGAAATTTTGACGCAAGACCTCAACCTATCCAAAGCAAAGCAAGCAAGTACTTAAAGCACTCTAAATGATTTTACCTAAATTATGGCAAGAAACAAACACATCTAAATGCAAGAATATTTTGTGGTTGTGATCAGGTTAGGTTACGGCGTCTTGATTTTTGTTATCATGTCTTTCTATGCTACTCAAGGATGCCTAAAGCTAGAGATGCTATGATGGGGGCATGATTCTTTTTTTTGTTTGTTGTTTGTGGATTAATCTTTAGTAATGTGATGCCTTGTCTAATGACGTGATTGGCAAAAGATCATCGAGGAAATCAAAGGTCTAACATGAATGGGGGCAATCCTTGTCTGTTGATACATAAGAAATACTCAAGGCATCTCGATTCAGTTTTACCTAGATGCTCGTATTAACTTGGTAAATCAAAAGCCATGTAAGTGCTACTCTAGTCATCTTGGTTTAATTATACCTAGATGCTTGTATTAACTTACAACATTTAGAAAAAGTACCAAAAAAAAAGAAGCTCAATGATGAAATAAGCACTTCAAAATACTTACACTATCAAGATTTCAAAACACCATTCGCATCCACAAAGCATCCATACCATGTCCCATGTAATAAAAATTTAATGTAGAGTATCAATGTTTACAAATAAAAGCTTGTGATTCCTTCTATCGAGTCATTCTTCTATCAAATCAACTTTCTGTCTATCATTGTATCTCTCGTCAACAATTCTAGCTATTAATTCGAGCAATGATTCAGATGTAAGTTCATTGTTAATCCATACCAATCAAGTCAAGTCAATCTTGTCAAATGATCAAATCACAATCAGTGGTCTTGATCCTTATCAGGTCATAAACCAACTCGATTATTTAATCAATCAATTGTCTTATACAAGATGTGGCATTGCCAAAATTAGACCAACACATGCATCTTACATGACATGTTTCATTTCCTGAAACCAGATACTATCCTATTGTGTTGGTCGAGGGATCTTTCGTTCCCTGCCATGACAACATGCCTGCCATGTTGGTCTAGGGATATATCATTCCCCGCCATGACAACACTGTCATATATCGTTATCAGTATATCATTGATTTATCGCTCGATAGGGGCAATACCTTGTTTGTTCTTGTATCATTTGTGCATACTTGCTTACTTGCTGGTGTGTGTTATCATTCTATCTTGCATCGTGTATCATTCAACTTTTTCTTCAAACCTTACCTTCTTCTTCATGAGATTGTCCGTCTCACGCCCTTCTGTGTTCTTCCCGTCCAATCTCCTGAGGGGGCATCCTATCGTTAAACCTGTACCAGGGGCAAACTGGGGCATGTATCGTTATTAGAAACTCTATTCTTTGAAGCAACACTGTAAACTGCATTACATCAAAGAGGGGCAAAATGTATACACCTAAAAAATGACACGACTCTATCTAAATAAATATTCTTAATATTTATTCCATTCTAATTCTTCTATCAATAAATAAATAAACAAATTTATTTATTCAATTCACATTCCTCTAAATTAATTAAATATTGAAATATTTAATTATCTCTTCTAAAGTCAAAATTCAATAAAATCCTTTATTTAATTAAATTCTTCCAAAAAATTAAATAATTCTTAATTATTTAACTAAGTCAACTCATTCTTCCAAATTTAAATAAATCAATCAAATTTATTTAAAATCCTCTCAATCTCCAAAAATAAAATATAATCAAATATTTTATTTATTCTTCCAAATCATGCACAATAATTAAATAAATTTATTTATTTAATTTGCTTTCCTATATTCAAATATTCTTCCAAATCTTCTAAAAATAAGTCTTCTTCTCCATGCACACAAAATTAAATAATTTATTATTTAATTTCTCTCAAATGATGCAAAAGCATATCATAAGTTGAGTTAACTATCTCAATCAACCTTGTTTTTATCAATATCTCTTAAATTAGAAAAAATATTCTAATTTATGAAAACATATCTTATCTTTAGAAAAGAAAATAGTTAACTCAAATAAAACAACTTTTGTGTGACACTTGTCTTCTTTCTATTCGTGCACATTCTCTCAACTGTTCTATACTGTTGATCTTCTTATTTCTTCTATACCATTGATCTTCTCTCTCCCATGTCTATAAATTGAACCCTATTCTTCCATTTCATTCATTCAAGCTTTAAGTATTGTTACTCTACAAGAACTATAGCATGCCTTTGGCGCCAATTCCTTCATTGCTTGCAATCAAACTCGTTACTACATACTACTATCATTGTTATGAAGCTCATCTTCATGGTGAAACTATCATAGCTATTCCCATTTGAACATCTTGGAATCATAGAAAGGAAGTGCACCTTCTGAGGGCCATATTCATAGACAAGATCATTTGTGATAGGCAATCAATGGAAGCTGAGAATTAAAAGAGGTTTTCTTTGTATTGTTCATTGTTTGATTGATCTCTTTTGTGCATTATTTCAACGAGTTTTAGGTATTATTGATATACTATATTGATTATTCATTTAGATCCAATTTTCCCCTAACACTATCATGTGGTGTAAAGACTAATTCAGGTTCAAGAATTTTCCTCTTCATATAAACCTTAGGAGGGAACATAGTGTTTTTGTGATGAGAAGTCATGTATGTGAGATTATTTCGTACCAAAGCACTTGTTTGATGAAATTGGGTTTTTAAAAGAAAAATGCATGAATTTCACAACAAGCCAAGTGATTAAGATGGTAATAGTTCTAGACAATAAGGCAAGATGAGTGATTTAAAGGTTTTCTTAAAGAAAGTTTGAAGAAAGTGTATACAACCTATAGTGTTGAAATACACAATGTGTAATTAAAAAAAAATGCAAATTTTCAAGTAAGAGTTATGAAATGATGCAAAATTTTCAAATGAACAATGAAAATATGCCTAAGATGAATGCAAGGTCTGAATTGAAAGATTTTTATGACATATGCAATGAAACAATGCAAAACTATGCTTGTTTATGAACCTAAAATGCTCAAATTGTTGCTTTTTTCAATATAAACGTGCTAAAGATGCAAATGTGAATGAAAAAACTTACAACGAAGTAACACTATAGTCCAAAATTAGATTTGAAAGAGTATTTAAATGAGTAGTAAAATCTCAAATAAGATTTTTACTACAAACCCTAGCTTTTGGAATTACTAGGTTATATGAAAAAATGTAAATTTGAAGTAAAACCCTAGGAAATGAGATATGCAAATGCAAGGAAAAAGATTATGAAATGATGAAGTGCTTTAATTTATCTCAGATCTGATGTAAATATTAGAAAATTAAATTCTTTTATGATATGCAACACAAAATATGCAAAACTATGCCTTAATGCAAGCTTAGAATGTTTTTTTTTTCAAATGTATGCAAGATTTTTTAATGTATGATGATGAATATGATATGAATGAATACAAAGACTAATTACAACACTCAACAAGATGCAAGTTCAATAAAAACATGGGTTCACCAAAATTTTATATGTAAAAAGAGGGATAAGGTTCAAATGTGGTTAACGTAGATTCTATCAAACCCTCCTTTCACAATAACATTCAAGGACAACAATCAAGTTGAATCACTACAGATGGAGAGGAGTCATATATAGGTTGATGTCACTTATGAATCATATGGAAAGATAGATTAAATTGATAGATTTGTCAAACCCTAATTCAATTAAGCCTTAAACCCTAATTATATGATTCCAGATATAGATGAACAAGATATGACAAATGATCACACAAGAAGACACTAAATATAGATTAGAAACATACTAGGATTCATATTTCTAGAGGTAGAAACTTTGGTGATACTGGGGCAGGCACCCTAGGCCAACAGGGCAATTTTTCTATAGATCTAGAATAGTGGACTGTGTAAGACTACAACCTGCTTCAAAGTTTCAGGGGAATTTCTTCTGAAATGAGTTTTAAATATGCATGATTAAATTAAGGGGACCTAGGAGCTAAGCTAGGAGGTAAAAAGTCCTAGGGAAACCTTTTACAACATAACATGCCTTTCAGCAGTCAGGAAAAGTGAACATCACTAGATATGCAGGGGTTTGAGGAATCACCAAATATATCTGATGTAGTTAGAAATTAGCACAAAAGCTGCGAAGTGGGGAAATCAAGCATCACATGATATCCAAATTTGTCGTAGATCTGGTGACATACCAAACTCTGTTGAGGTATAACTTGCTCAATTTTGATTAGATTTTCACCAAATTCAAAATGCAGATACCCATTTGGGCCTTCTTCAAGATCAATTCATCACTTGGTGAAAAATGTTTAGGAAATTCTCTAGAAATTGATCAATCAACTCGTCCTACATTGAAACAAAGGTAAAAACAAACAACAAGAAAGCAAAAGAAATATTTTTTCTTTGATGAGGATTGCTGATGAATCTGGATGCTCCTGCAACATTATGGGAAGAAATGGCATATTGTAGGTGAATGCATGCTAAAGGAACTTGATGATCTAAAAGATATTTATGAACTTTACGAACTAAGACAACTTTGTATAGAAAATGGCATTAGTTTTCCAAGTTCTTCTAATCCAACATCTATAGATGCATCTAATGTTCACACTTAGACATCATGTATGGACATATCATTTTGGGATGAACAATGTAGTTTGATGACATGCATTGAGATCTCATCTCCATCACCTATTGCTTCGAAATATTTAGAGTAGTAGGTTCATATCAGTCTTCCTAATCCATCTCATTAGGACTCTTTTCTTGTAGATATATCATCCTTGTTTGTGGAGTCTCACATTATAGATTTGGGAGACACATTAGAGGGCATTCAGTTATTCTTTCATGACACTAATATCATCTAATCTTTAGTGTTTCTAGATGTAGTTTTGTATCTAGCATCTACTGGTTCTAATTCTATAATTAGGCATTCAGATCCTATTTTTAATAAATTATCTTTTGCCAACATAAGGATATTAGAGTTGTATTCTAAGACACACATTTGGATTCGGGTTTCCTATTCATCTAGGTTGTGGGAATGGCTTCTACATTGACTAGTGGATCTATTTCTTCCAAAGGGAGGACATGTTTTTTTTTTTCAAGGGGGTAAAAATTTATTAATAAAATAAATCAACAATACATAACCAAGAGGGCAACCACCTCTAGAAACAACAAAAGTCTAGAACAAAACACCATCAAAACAACTGACTGAACCAAAACAAGGGGGACATCTAAAACCCCAAAGCTCCAAAAAGGAACCTCAACTATCCATCCATATATGTTGAGATCAAACTTTCCAACTTTTGAACACCATTCATGGGACAACTGGTCCCAACTATTAACATTCCAAGCTCCCTCCTACTCTGAACCCCACTTGGCCAAGCAATTAGCCACACAGTTCCATTCCCTAGGGACATGGACAAATGAAATAAACTCCATCAAGTGACTCAACAAACTAATCTGTCGAACCACTGATGCCAATTCCCATTGCACCCCATCCACTACCTGCTCATTTAGAAGATTAATCACCATCTGGGAATCAGATTCATAGATAACCCTATGTTATCCCAAAGCACACCCTTTTTCTAGAGCATAAAGAATAGCAAGAGCTTCCATCAAATTATTAGTTTGATGTCCCTTATAGATAGAGAAGAAAAAAAGGACAGCACCATGGCTATCTCTTCCTATCCCCCCAATCCCAGCATGACCAAGATTCCCCATAGAAGAACCATCCATATTGATCTTAATAATACCTGGAGGTGGAGGGGACCACTGACCATCTCTCTAAATCTTGCTCTTAAGTTGACCCCTTTTCCTGGACTAAGTAGAGCATGAACCAACAACAACTAGACTCAGATTTTGTGCAATCTGCAACTCCCCAATGTTTAACTGAGTAGAGAGATCACACTTAGCCGCAAGGGTTTCTTGAAGCATACTAAGAATCCTCTTCTACACTTGCTAGACCACTAACGTCCTCCCCTAAAAAATCCTTCAATTCCTTTCCAACCAAAGCTGCCATAAAATAAAAGAAGGACCAATATTCCAAGCTACTTGCAAAAAAGAAGCTTTAGCTAGGGGTCTACCCAAACTTATCCAAAAATCAACTAAAGATGAAGCATGAACACTAGCCTGCTTCCAAGTACACCACCAAAAGTGCCAAACATCTCAAGCATGAGGACACCAAAAGAACAGATGAGCCTGAGATTCTCTCCCATTACAAAGGAAACAAATGGACGGTCCCTGAAAACCCTTTTTCTGAAGATTATCCCAAGTGATACAATGATTTTGAGTAGCCAACCAAAGGAATCAATTACATTTAGGCCACTCAAATTTATTCCACACAAACTTCCACCAAGGATATTCCATCTCCCCAAACTTTTGCTTATCTAGCACCTTATATCTAGAAGCAACAGGATACACACCTTTTGGGTTTGGACTCCAGTCTAGAGAATCATTCTCCTTCAAGGAACTACAAACTCTACTAGCTAGAATATGAGCTAACTCCTCTTGATCTACCAGTGAACCCCCCTATGGCCACTCAACAGAATCCTTCCATCTAAAAACCTCCACTTGACCCAAAGACTGAGCCAATTTGAAATAACCCACATGACTCCAACCAACATCAAGAAGGAGGTTACACAAAGGCTGTAAATGTGAAAATTCTGACAAGATAGGTGGATGGCCATCCTAAGAGTCATGCCAAAACAATGCCTTAGAACCCCTATTACAAATCCAAAATGACCCCTACTTAACAAGGTTGGCTCCCCTTTTGAGTGTACCCCAGACCATGGATCCTTTACTAGAGAGTGTAATCCTAGGTATGTAATCACTTTCAACTCCCCCCAAATACTTGTAGTTGAGGATCTTAGCCCAATCCTGATCTTGACAAATACACCACCTCCAATATAGTTTGGCATCTAAGTCCTACCTAGTAAGACTAGCCTGCCAAAGACCAAGACCTTCCTCTTGTTTTGGCCAATAGACAAACTCCCACTTGACCAAACGCCACTTTGAAGATTCCAAATTTCTAGCCCATAAGAATTGTCTAGACAAAGAATTAAATTCCTCAATGAAGCTTAAGGGAGCTCCTTGAACAAAATACCTGTGAATGGGAAGAGCTTGAATCACTAATTTTAATAAAGTAACCCTTCTAGCAGAGGACAACCATCTACAATTCCAATGACTAACCCACTTACGGAACTTGTCTAGGATATCTTTCCAGAAACCCCTAGACATATTGCCAACATTAATGGGGATCCCAAGATAGACAAGAGGAAGAGTCCCAATCTTGAATTTGAAAATCTCAACAATCCTGTCATGAATACACTAAGGAGTATTAAAGAAAAAGATGAAGCAATTGTATTCATTAATCTTTTGACCCAAAGTAGCCAAATAAATATCCAAAGCCTTTCTTAAGTTAACTGCTTCATTGACTTTATCTAAACCCATCAGAGTAGTGTCATCAACAAATTGTAAATGAGAGTGAGGAGGCAAATTTTTGCTCCAACTCTAACCTTGGATCAAACCTTGAGCCACATGAGATTTTATTAGTCTCCCTAAACCCTCATCTAAGAGGATGAACAAGTATGGAGACAAAGGGTCCCCCTATTGAAGACCCCTTGAAGCACCAAACAAATCAGTAGGATCACTATTAATAAGCATAGAAAAGGAAGTTGAAGTAACACATCTCATAACCCAGTCCACCCAGTCAGATACAAATCCAAAAGCCAACAACACTTTTCAGATAAAAGTCCATTTAACTTGATCATAGACTTTGGCCATATCCAACTTAATGAACATTGCTTTCTCCTTAGACACTGCCATTGAATGAATAGCCTCCATTACCACAACCACACCATCCAAAATTTGTCTACCAGCAACAAATCCCCCTTGCTACTCTAAAATCAACCTATTGAGCCAAGGTTTAAGTCTTTCTACAATTAGCTTTGTGATACTCTTATAAACCACATTACATGGAGCTATTGGCCAAAAAAGATTCAAAGAGTTAGCTCCTTGTCTCTTAGGGATAAGAACCAGGAAAGTAGCATTCAAATCTTTCAACATCTGCTTGCTCCTATGTGACTCCCTAACCACCTCCAAAAGATCAAATTTAATAATCTCCTAAAATTCTTGAAAGAATTCAACTGGAAAGATATTTGGTCTAGGAGCCTTTCCACATTTTAATTGAAAAACAACCTTCTCCAATTCCTCCATAGAGCTAGCCCTACAAATGGACTCATTCATCTCATTTGTCACCAAAGGAGGAATGCAATCCAAAACACAATTTTCCTCCTCCATAGCTAAAGGGGTGTCCTCCGTAAACAAAGAAGAGAAGAACCTAGAAGCCTCAGTTGTAATCTCATGTCCAGAAGAAAGCAAAACCCCTTAGGAGGACATCAAGGAAGAAATGTCACTCCCATGTCTCCTATCCTTGATGACATTATGAAAGAAAGAGGTATTTCTATTTCCTTCTTGGAGCCAGTCAACCCTCAATTTTTGCTTCAAAAAAATCTCCTCTCGTAATTCCCACTCAGCTAACTCCTGTAAAGCTTCTATTTCATCCCTAAGATTCTCCATAATGAGACGAAACTCTCTAATCTGGTGAGTAATATGATCCAACTGAGATTGAGTTGCAACCTTAGCCTAAAATATATTCCCAAAATAGTGCTTGTTCCACTTCTTAAGCTGAAATTTCACATATTGCAACCTCTTAACAAAAGAGTACATAGCAGTACCAAAAGCAATCTTTCCTTCCCTCCACCACCCAATCATATGACCTTGAAGAGAAGGTTCACAAAGCCACATCAATTGAAACTTAAAGGAAGGATTCTTAGCTAATCCAAATAGGGAAATTGATAGTTTAAAAGGCTAATGATCTGATCCGCACCAATCCAAAATCTCAGAACTTGTGGCCCAATTATTGCCAATCCAAAAAGTAGAAACCAGAAACCTATCTAGCCTTTTTGAGATACAATAAGCTCCACATCTTCTGTTGTTCCATGTAAACAAACCATTGGAGGACTTAACATACACAACGTTTAGTCTAAAAATATTGTCTCTAAACATTATAGAAGCATAATCTAATCTATCCAATCCCCCTTCTCATCCAAACTAACAATCACATTAAAATCCCAAGCCATAATGCAAGGAAAAAGGGAGCTAAGGACCTTACATACCGAATATGAGACTAGAGATAAAGGTTTCCCTGAACATGAACATGAGCATAAACATTGGTGAAAAAAATATTCTCTCCTAATTCATAACTAGTCACAACCATCGACAAAGAGAACTTGCTAGAGATCCACCAGATAGGAGAAACCTTGCATGGGTCCCATAAGAAAGCTACTCCACTAGAACTACCTTGATGTCTAATACACTACCACTGACCTCTAGCCCATAAACTAGAAGCTATGCTAGACATACTTTCCACCGACAACTTTGATTCCTGAATAAAGACCAAATCAGGAGAATAAACATGAATCAATTCATGAACATCCTTTTGTCTAGGGATGTTGTTCAACCCCCTTACATTCCATGAAATCACAATCATCTGTGAGAAGTAGTAAAGTGGGAGTCAATGGTTTTAACTAACCTTGATTCCACCAAATTCTCACCTATCAACTTAACTTTCTCCTGATCCTTCTTCTGACCCATCTTAGGGGGCACGTCTAGAGTAGCCTTTTTGAGACTCTTCTGTTGAATCCCAAGGGAGGGTTGGGCACTACTACCCACCTGACATGAAAGAGCTAGCTTAATTGAAGGAAGGCTTGTGGGATCCTGAATCAATCCATCTTCAGCCTCTATTACCTCTGATTGCACCACCAACACCTGATCTATTTCTATCTGAGAATCAGCAACCCCTTCCAGAATGATATCACAATATACACCTTCTGTTAAGCCTGCCTGAGTCCTCTCCATGGGGCCTAGCCTATCCTATATCTCCTCTGTGATCATCCCCTATTGCTCATCCGCACTTAAGGCATCAAACTGGTTGAATAATCCATCCGTCTACCTATCCTTGAGAGTTCTCTTTTTACCTCTACCTTTATTCTAGGGCTTTACAAAAATAAACCCCTCCTTGTGTGTCTCACCAACTAAAGCAGGGGCCTTCCCCTTATCCATCTTAGGAGAAGGCCTAGAACGCTTATCCGACTGGGACCCTGCACAATTAATTCTAGGGTACTTCTTTTGCAAATGCCCATACTCATGGTAGATACAACACCGAAAAGGGAGAGCCCCATAATCCAACTATTCAGTCCATGATGAAGATCCTAACTTGATTTCCATAGAATCTAGAAAGGGTTTGTTTAAATCAATTTCAATACAAATGCGAGCAAAAGAGATTACCTTTTTATCCAGTGTTTGTTGCGAAGGGCCCACTGGCTTGCCCAACAACATCACAACCATATGAAGAATATCATTCCTCTAGAATTCTAGTGGGAACTTGTTGTGTGGTTACACAACATGCCCCATTTTGACTTGGCAAAATGAGGACCCAACTTTTTGGCTTTACTTGTGTGTTCTTCTTGCTGGTGGTCTGGTAAAATTCAATCAATACAGATGATCTTGCACAATGGCTAGGGAAGTCATCATCATGAGGTTAGTTTGTCCAAGTTCATATTTCATTTCATTAACCTCAAATTTGGAAAGAGTATTAAATTTCATGAAGGTTTGCCTTTTACATCACCCTGATATTCCTTAGGATGTGAAAGTTATGAATGGTCAAAATCTTGGTCAAACCTGATATTAGTCATCATCATATTTCCCAATATCAGTCATCTTACGAAAGATCCTCCTGATTTGATTTATCACCCGATAAATTATCTATTCGCGACCTGCGGACATCATTTTTAGGTAATGGTGATACTTACTCGACAAACAACAACATGTATTCTGCGAGGATGATATTTCGAAAGATCACTTGATATTTTGAATATAACCTTATCTTTCAAATATCATCCTGTCGCCAAATATCACCCTAGAGCCATTGTCCTGATGACATCATCCAACACGATAACGAAGAGAATCGACATGATGATGACATCATCATCATTGTTACCTTGCGGAGGAATATTTCCTAAAATCACCCTTTCATAAAACATGATGATGACATCATAGTGCTTCAATGATAGACTGAACCAATATCATGGTGATGTCATCATGATATTTTGAGAGGGGTCACTTAAACAATGCGTAGGGTCATCATCCTTTTCAAAATATCACTTGATATTTTGAACATCCCCTGATACTTTATAACATGACCTGATGGTTCAAAAGTAACCTGATATACCGACAAATGTGTTCCCACTAAGATGCGAATGGTCATATTACGAGACGGTGATATTTTGAACATCATCTGATATTCAAAACATCACCCGATATTACAAAAGATCATCCTCCTCTTCTTGCCATGTGACATTGAATGCTCATTAATGTGGTAGGTGTTTCCCGCTAATGGTTAATGCGATGGTCACACCTGGCAACCTATGGAGGTTTCCCTGCGGAAACTTAATGATTAAAATTGATTTAATTAGATTGTACCCTAACTAACCAAATAAATGGGTTTATAAATTCATAACGTCATCATGCACTTAATTTGCGATACGTTTTATACAGAGCCGAGCTTTCAAACCTTCCTATGAACCACCTATAGACGTATACAGCTTGAATTAGAACGAAGGGCATGATTATCAATAGTATCCAGATTATCCCATATAATCATCATTGTAATTCAAAGGGATAAGCACACCAGGTAAGTAATTGAAACTCTCTTGCCGTTATTCTATGCATGTCCAGGCAAAATGATGTTCATTGATTTGAAGCTAGGATTTATTGATGCAGAGGTGTCAGGACTTTGAGATGATTTAATAGAAACAAAAGATTGCAATGGTTTGTGGCTTCCACCAATAAGACTTCATTAGTCTTCCCTTTGCCTTAAACTCCTCCAAAGGGCTCAACTTAGGGTTCCAACTTCTCAGATGAAATATTACATCTTATAGGGTCTCAACCTACCCCTACCAACAAGATTCAATAGGTTTCACAAACCAATTTGATTGGTTCTTGACAATTCCACTTGACTAGGCCTAATCCTAGTAGCCCTGTTCAGCGACAAACTTGCACTTTTCTCCAAACTTTCCCAAAGCACTTCCAAAAATATTGACTGATCTGAGTACCCTCTATTAATTTCTTTAACATACTTTAAAATCATATATTGTTGTTATGGATGAAATATGACTATCCTAACAACCCGCTGTCTTCCTACAAGGCCTAATTTGCCCACTTTACAAAAGAACCCTATCAAATACTTGCCCCACTCACTTCAAACCTTGAAATAGTCTTAGGAAAGGATCTAAAACAAAGGATTTTCTAGGTCTCATGCAATTATTTTCTCATTCAAGTGTTTAAACACCAAAACCCCATTTCTAGGCCCTAGAAACCTAGTTAATAGAGCAGTTTTAGAAAAAACGTGATATCTTCCTCTAGGAATCGAGTTAAGACCTCCTAATAGATGAATTTTAAAGGTAAATTAATCCTATTTCCAACCATATATGGCTTGTCTCTATATCTATCTGTACAGAACCATACCAAATGCTGCAACAGGACTGTTATAGGAGAATTCTAGAAATTGCAGTCACTAAAACGGTCATAACTTCCTCAATATTGCACCAAATTAGATGAGAAAAAAAGGAAAGGAGGGTGATTGAATATAATTTCATTTGAAATCAAAAATAAATGTCCTCCTACCCTTACTAGGCCGTACCATGCAAGAAAACAACAAATTTCTGTAGAAATGCCTAAAAAAAACAGTCTTCTTTATTGTTCCAATTCTTGAATTCAATCACCCACGAGTTTCTAAAGGTTACAAGGCCCTTTTAAAGGAATTAGACATGTATTTTCAGTTTATAACTTCCTAGGAATGAATCAAGAGCCACAAGACTCTTCACCTTCCAAGTTTTTACATTGTTGCATTTTTGAAAGATAACTTTTCCCATTTTGCAAAAGAAGACAAAACTTGAACATTTAACCTTCCTAATGACTTCATCAAATTAAATATGACATAATTTATCTTATTACAATATTGAACCAGTAAAATTTAATCCAACTCCTATGGAAGTCTCAATTTGTCAAGGTGCTCCTGCACCATACAACCAACCAACAAAATTTCCAAGTCCCTTGGAAATGTAACAGCAACAAAGGTCTTTCTCTGCATCTCTATCTTCATTTTCTTCAGCTTCAGGCTTCAAATCTTCTCATTCATAGAAAGGTGACCAACCAACTAACAAATAAAACTATCAACTTTAGAGCTTCTTTAGGCTCCTTCTACTCCCATCAGTGGAGTACTCTTCAGGCTGCAACATCAAGTGCTTCTTCAGGTATCCATCTCTCTCACTACTTCACAACACTAACTTACCAAACCATTCATCTCACCCAACAGCAGATCCTGGTGATGCACCTACCACTCTCTCCTTAGTGGTTTCTCTATGCACCCTTATCTAGCCTAATCTCCATTGGAGAATGGTCATGACAGACCTCATCTTGTCTGCCCATACACACAACCTCAGAAAACATCCTTCTGCAGTTAGATGGACCAAGCACCTGCAACCAAACAACTTAGCAAATAACGGTCACCAACATAACATATTATTCATCTCCTCCTAGATATTTTGCTAGCTCTAATACCAATTTGATGCAGAGGTGTCAAGACTTATGAGATGATTTAATAGAAACAAAAGATTGCAATGGTTTGTGGCTTCCACCAATAAGACTTCATTAGTCTTCCCTTTGCCTTAAACTCCTCCAAAGGGCTCAACTTAGGGTTCCAACTTCTCAGATGAAATATTTCATATTATAGGATCTCAACCTACCCCTACCAACAAGATTCAATAGGTTTCACAAACCAATTTGATTGGTTCTTGACAATTCCACTTGACTAGGCCTAATCCTAGTAGCCCTGTTCAGCGACAAACTTACACTTTTCTCCAAAATTTCCCAAAGCACTTCCAAAAATATTGACTGATCTGAGTACCCTCTATTTATTTATTTAACATAATTTAAAATCATATACTATTGTTTTGGATGAAATATGACTGTCCTAACAACCCGCTGTCTTCCTACAAGGCCTAATTTGCCCACTTTACAAAGGAACCCTATCAAATACTTGCCCCACTCACTTCAAACCTTGAAAAATTCTTAGGAAAGGATCTAAAACAAAGGATTTTCTAGGTCTCATGCAATTATTTTCTCATTCAAGTGTTTAAACCCCAAACCCCCATTTCTAGGCCCCAAAAACCTAGTTAACAGAGCAGTTTTAGAAAAAATGTGATATCTTCCTCTAGGAATCAAGTTAAGACCTCTTACTAGATGAATTTGAAAGATAACTCAATCCTCTTTCCAACCATATATGTCTTTCCCTTGTATCTATCTGTACAAAACCATACCAAATGCTGCAACAGGACTGTTATAGGAGAATTCTGGAAATTGCAGTCACTAAAACGGTCATAACTTCCTCAATATTGCACCAAATTTGATGAGACAGAAAGGAAAGGGAGGGTGATTGAATATAATTTCATTTGAAATCAAAAATAAATGTCCTCCTACCTCTACTTGGCTGTACCATGCAAGAAAACAGCAATTTTTTGTAGAAATGCCTAAAAAAACAGTCTTCTTTATTGTTCCAATTCTTGAATTCAATCACCCACGAGTTTCTAAAGGTTACAAGGTCTTTTTAAAGGCATTAGACATGTCTTTTCAGTTTCTAACTTCCTAGGAATGAATGAAGAGCCACAAGACTCTTCACCTTCCAAGTTTTTTACATTGTTGCATTTTTGAAAGATAACTTTTCCCATTTTGCAAAAGAAGACAAAACTTGAACATTTAATCTTCCTAATGACTTCATCAAATGAAATATGACATAATTTATCTTATTACAATATTGAACCATTCAAATTTAATCCAACTCCTATGGAAGTCTCAATTTGTCAAGGTGCTCCTGCACTATTTCTATATATCATGATGAAATAACTATTTAATAAACATATGCATGAGGCCATAAACATGTAGAATATATATATATATATATATATATATATATATATATATATATATATATATATATATATATATATATATATATATATATATAGATATATATATATGCATGAGATGAAGTATCAATCTTGAGACTAGTTCTCAAAATTGCAGGAAATCATGGCGGACAAAAGATTGATGAAGTCCAAGGCAGAATTTGTTAAGCCAATGTTTGCACAGCTTGAAGGTGTGTAATTCAAATACAGAACTATAGGTGACACTCACCAGGGTAATACAGATTTGGTTGCATGGGCAGACAGGATCAACATTAATAATGAGGATGCTCTACTTGAGGCCACTTTTGTGTCCGGGATGTGGAATGCAGATGGTTTTCCATATTCCATGGAAGCTCCTGAGCTGGTCATTGAGTGTGCTAGAAATTATAATCCCTAGACAAGGAGGGTGGAGAAGCATGGGAGAGTGTATGCAGACTTATCTATCTAGGGCTTTTCCACCATGTTCAATTCCACTAGGTAAGAATGTTGTCAGCATTGACCTGAAGAAGCTAGAAACAGAATATGAAGTTAATAAGAGGGTTACTAGGAAGAGAATGTACAGATGGAGGGCTAAAAATAGTCCTTATACAGCTGCAGCCAAGTTGCCTATTCATTTATTTAAATTTGACTTTGATGATGAGTATCAGTTCATGATCACCCTACTCAGTCGGGCAACAGGACAGCCAATAGCTGGAAGTTTCAAAAATTAGATGTATGGAGTCATCCTGATGTACTTATACACTAAGAACAGGCCATTATGGGCCAAGATGATAAGTGATGCTTTGGATGAGCAACTGAAAAGCCTAGGAGGTACAAAATGTGCTTTCTATGTGACCTCGTACATTGTTTATGCATGTGCCTATAAAGGTACATTTAATGGATTGACTACAGAGGGGAAGATTGGTGGTACCACCAATGATGCACACATCTGGGACCATTATCCCCAACTACAAAGGGTAAATTACCTCCAAGATTATAAATTCATGAATGATGCATTCTCTATGCATCTAGTAAGAACCATGGAGGAAGACAGAACTAAGAGACTGAGCATGGAAGCTCAGGAGGTATTATATAGGCATGGAGCCTAGTTCATTCAATTTGCAACCTTTTCATACATTAGGGTTGAAGGATTTCAAGACTACCCTCTCATGCTCCCAAGATATCCAACTGATGCTGTACTATTAATGGAGTTCATGAGGCAGATTGTAACAATACTGGATGCCTACAAAGCTAATAACAAGATTCCTCCAGTATTATTTCCAGTAACAATGGGCTAGTATATGTGCCCAGACAATGAAAATATTAAGAAAGCCATAGCTGGCTTAACAATGATGAAGTTACAGCCATTTCTATTAATAAGACCATATGATCCTTATGGAAGGATGCAGAAGATCATGGGACAGCCCATTCACCAAAGGCATCTTGAGGATATTTGGGCAGATTGTGAGGATGAGGCTGAAGCTCGAAGAAGAAGATATCAGAGGTTAACAATTAACCAAATCAGAACCTTTGGTTGCATTTCCATCCCAATGCAAATGAAGAAGGATGATGGAAAGATATTGGCTAAAGAATATGAAGAGAAGAAGATATACAATGATACCATATCAGCCCCAAATCTTACAATGCAGGAGGACATCTCCTTGGATCCATTCACGGGTAGGATATTATAGCTAACCCAAGCTTGGGTTGATGAGCAAGTAAATATACTAAAGAAAAAAGCTGTGGCCCTTACAGTTGATAGCAAAAAGAAAGGACAAGAGCTCTCTGCTGATGAATATGATGATTTCCTAAATGAGAAGAGGAAATCCAAGGGAGACAGGTTGCCACCTCAACAAAAGCAGAGCAAAAGACTTCCTAGAGGCAAGAAAACTATAGAAGAACATAAAGGGGACATTATTGAGAGAATAATAGATACTGCTAAGGAAGCGGCAGCATTAGGAGAAGCATCAGCTTCAGGCCAAGCTTCAACATCATCTATGCCTCCTCTGGTGGATAAGCAAAAGTCTAAGAAAATCCAAAGGGCTGATGCAATGGTTACTGAGACCTATGAAGAGGGTCAAGCTTCACAAAAACAAATGGAAGAAGATATCCCTTTGGAAGAGGAGCCTGATGAAGAAGAGGCCCCCATTTCCTTCACAAGGAAAAGAAAGGCTACTCAGGTGATGACACACACACCGAATAAAACAAGAACATCCATGAGAGGTGAAATAAAGCAAAGCCCCATTATGCTAAGAGGGGTAGGTAGTGAAGTTTTTAAAAGGGAGTTACAACACAATATACCACTTCCTGCCATTGTGAAATTTAAAACTAAACAAGCTGAAGAGCAATTCAAAGAAACTTCTAGGGTAGTTCTAGGTGGTCTTGTCTCGTTAGAAGAAACTATAGTTTTGTCTGATGATGATGTGGTTAAGGATATAACTGCTTAACAAATGGAAACACTTGCTGCGAATGCTCTCATCACTCCCTTTGGGACCCCATCAGTACAGGGAACTGGAGAAAAACAAGTTGAACAAGAAAAGAAAGAAGCCCCAAGAAAATTGCACAGCAGATTGGGCTAGATAAGTTAGTTGAGAAAGTCACTAGCCCTAAAGTTGTGGACCTTTCATATATAAAGGATGTGAGTGCTCAGCATTAGACTAATGCACCTAATGAGGTGAGTAAAACTGAAGAAGTAAAGTTGATCAAAGTAGGAATGCATACTCCGAATTTGGGTCAGTCACAACAAGATATAGCTGGTGAATCTGACATAGTGGAAGTCCGAGGAAAAGATAAGGAGGAAAAGGTCATATCAAATGAGGATATCCTCCAGACTCAAGAGACTTCAGGAGATAAAGAAAAGTTAGATCATGATGATCTGAAAACTCAGGAAGAGGTGTATACTTCAGATACAGAGAGAAATATGACGCAAGATTAGGCAAAGGAACCTAAGGTAGATGAAATAGTATCCACTGATGCAGGCATACCTCAAGATGAGGAAATCAATAAAGTGGATGAAGTTAGAATAGTGGAAGCAAAAGATCAGGGTCATGATATTGATGATGATCAATAGGATAACCCTCCAGGCAAAGAGGTTCCTCATCAGGAGGACGTACCAAAAGATCACTCTCATGAAAAGCATCATGAGGAAGAACAAAGAAAATCACCTTCTCCGTCAAATGTAGATGCACTTACAGGGGATCAAGGTGATGATCATGATGATGATGCAGGAAACCAAGGTACAAAGGATCAAGTTCCTCAGTGGCTGGAAAGAGAAATTGGCACTGAAACAGGTATGGAAATTTAAGAATTTGATGTGTCTACATTATTTTCAAAAACATTAATAAAACCCAAGAGGAAGGCCAGGTTGACCTTGGCCATTAGAAGGGATCCTACAATAGGTAGGAGGACAGCGCAGGTAGCACTCCCTACTATAGATAAAGAGAAAGGTAAAATCACTCTGGATGAATTCCAGATCAATATAGTGGATTTGGGGTTTGCTAATGAAGACCAGGAGGGTCAAGAGGGAAAAGACATAATTGATTCATTGATCTAGAAAATCAAAAGAGAAAAGGATAAAAATAAGCAACACAAAGAGCACATTGCTCAGTTACATATATATTTATTTAAAAGGGTTAATTAACCTAGAGGATACTTCAATTGATCATGCAGTCCCATTGACTGCTATTTCCCAAGAGGAGGCAAATAAGTTGGATCTCATGAAACATGAGTCATCCATGTTGAGAAAGTGGATGTACTCCACATTTGACATAGCAGAGGAAGTAGTAAAGGCCTCTTTGAAGAGGTGGAATTCCCTTAGTGGCTCCAGGAAGAAGGTAGATAAATTGCAAATGGAGACAGGGAAAAGGTCTTTCCAATTGGAGAAGATATTGGCTGTCATGGAAGAAATAAGGAAGATCAATCCTCAGATACTTCTACATAAGCAAGTGCTGAATAATAACAATACATTATTGATAGATACATGGTATAAAGACATCCAATTTGAATGTGATGTACTTAAAAGATGCAATAATAAGTTAAGAGAAATCAGCATGAGGCTACATGATATGATGTCTTTTGAAGTAGAAATGTTGGAAATGTTGGAAGGAAAGGTGGAAGGAAAGATAGAAAATCAAGACAAGGAGTTTGCAATCCAAGCTCTACATAATAACTTCCAATTCGTTGTTGATGATCCACTAGGCCAATTGACAGAAGAAGTCATGGATAGACTGGTGAGGACCAAGGTGAAAGTGGAAAATTATAATGAGACATTATACAACAGAAGGAATAAACTGGATAACATTTGAAGTAAATACCAAGCACATAAACATGCCATTATCAAAGCAAAGACTCAAGATGGTGGAGAAATAGATAAAATAGTGCAGTTGTATGAAAATGTCAGGGTAGTTATGCAGGCTCATATACAAGGTCCCAGTCATTAGGATAATGAAGATACAGCAAGTGATGCACCTAATGATGAAGAGCATGAATTTGACGGGTAGATAAGGATGCAGTATAAAGTAGATATTAGCATCTGACACTTAAGGAAAATAAGTATTTCAGATGGTTGCCAGCTGGCAACCTATGCCGCATGATAATGTTGACCAGGTCAAAGAAGAATATTCACCGTAGATATTTATAGATAAATCTTGATCGTAGATTTTTTTGTAACTGATTCCTCACCTTATTCTATAAAAGGTGCAGGGAGGCCTCATTTTAAACATTCGAAAATTAATTGAAATCTTTTTACTAAAATATTCAGGGCTCATTTCAAAGTTATTGTATACATATATGTTCTTGCATACTTAATGAATGAGAAGACTATTTTGATTAGAATCCATCATAAATCTTGAGTAATCAGTGTGTGAATTCTAGATATATGCTTTTATTTGTTGCATCCCTTGGAGTGCATATCAGTTTGCATGTGTTATTTTCATACCTTTCCTTTGAAGTTAGCATCGACTGTATCTGGCTGTGGAATGTCCTGGTGAACATATGGTTTGATTTTTTCTCTTCATGACTATATCTGATGTATATGTGGTTCAATAACTGAAGGTCCAACTTTATATTTGAAGTATTTCTTTTAGTTTTTTTCAATTTCAGAACATTTCACCATCATAATTGCAAATAATTGACAATCTTAAGCAAATAATACAAATATGCAGACATCCCATAGATAACTGAACATATTCAGCATATTTGAGGTTAAAGCATGTCAAAATGACAAATATCATGCAAAGATTTAAATATAAACACAATATTTGAAGTATATCCTGTGTAGAAATAACTCTCTATGCAGCATCATTACAAGAAACATTATCTTACTGATGAGATCTATGTAAGGCCCCAAAATGGAAACAACAACACACATCAACCTTTGAGTAACATCAGAAGATTAAGACCTAATCAACATGTTGGTGTAAGCCACACTCAGGCTGACAATGGACTGGTCCAAGAGGGGCCAGTAGCTCAGTGGTAGAGCACTCCAGTAGCAAATGGAAGGTCCTAGGTTCGAGTCCTAGCTAGTCCATGTCTCAACTTGGTATCAGAGCCAGGCCAGGCTAGGAGCCCCAGCACACAAGAGGTGTGGCTTAAGGAGGGGTGTTGGTGTAAGCCACACCTGAACTGTCGATGGACTGGTCCAAGAGGGGCCAGTAGCTCAGTGGTAGAGCACTCCAGTAGAAAATGGAAGGTCCTAGGTTTGAGTCCTAGCTGGTCCATGTCTCAACACAACAGAGACTTGAGATCATGAATTCTCTGAATTCATTATATCTTTCAAGATGAATAAAGTTTAATGTGTACTTTTATTCTATGTTTGTTTATGACTAACATCATGATCAACAGAACCAAGGAAGGCAAACCCACAACAGGATCCTGGAAGGGAGCTCCTCTGCCAGATTAAATCCTACATGCTAAGACTTAATAAAAAGCCCAATCTGATTATGAAAGTACAATCCCCCTTTAAATGCCTTGTTACAATCCATCAAGTTAAAGAAAACCACTAGAAAGTAATTATTAGCTGCCAACATAATCTCCATATCCCCTTCAGGATTCTAGGTACTTCTCATCCAGGATTTGATGAAGGAAAAAGAAACTCTAATCCCCATAAACTTGCAAATTAAGGCATGATTTGCCAAATAAGTCACATCCTCCTCCATAGATTCTAGTTGAATTACCAATATAGGCCTTTCCTCACTCCTTTCAAGGCACCCATTCACCTTAGACACCTAGGGGCTTCCAAACAAATCCACACTCACTTCCTTCAAATCATGCATTGACTTTGAAGGGATCCTCCCTATTGAGAGCCTCCCAAAAAGAAACCCTAGGGCCCTCATATGGCTCCATGCCAAATCCCATGGCAACCGAGACAACAAATGCCAAAATATGGCCAAATAAAATAACACAAAGGCTTCCCCACAATCAAAAATTACAAAGTACCATAGAAAAAAAAACTCCAATAGAAAATGACCCAGTGAACCCCAAATCACTCCCACAAAACCCCCTTACACAAACAAAATGCTAGTAGAAATCAGAAGCCTACACAAACCACCCCTAAATAGTAATAAACAACTACCAGAAGTAGAAAACCTATGGGTAGGGTAGCACTCAGGCTTGCCCCAGTGCACATAAATCAGATGCGCAGTGCTCCATCTCCAAAAAAAGAGGGGGGGCATGTTGTTTGCAAGTAGTGGATTGTGTTATCTTCAGGCATTCACCATTGGCACATGAGCTACTTCTTGGATGGGACACATTATCTCATTCATTTACTCTCTTATGGGGGGTATTGATTGTGTATTTGTGATGGACTTAGTTGTTTTTGATCCATCACATGTACATTTTTGTTGTTTTCTCTCTTTTGGAGAAGAGCTTTCTCCCACAGGGTTTTTCTCATTTTCTTTGATTATGAGAGATCTTTATTTGTAAATGGGTACCTAATCAGGCCATGTTGTTGGGACCCATCTTCCCTTTTGGCCTGTGTATTTAACCTCCCTAAGATGCACTTTAGGTCGACACTAGAGTTGTATTCTGAGACACACGTTTGGATTTAGGTTCCCTATTCATCTAGGTTATGGGAATGACTTCTACATTCACAAGTGGATCTATTTCTTCCAAAGGGGAGAAATGTTGTTTGCAGGTAGTGGATTGTGTTCTACTTCAAGCATTCACCATTGGTATAGGAGCTACCTCTTGTAGGGGACACATTATCTCATTCATTTGATCTCTCCTACGGGGGATATTCATTGTGTATTTGTAATGGACTTGGTTGTTTATGATCCATCACTTGTACATGTTTGTTATTTTCTTTCTATTGGAGAGGATCTTTTTCCCATTGGATTTTTCTCTTTTCTCCAGTATGAGAGATCTTTGTTTGTAAATGGGTACTTGAATAAGCCTTGTTGCTAGGACCCATCTTCCATTTCTTGGCTTGTGTGTGTAGGCTCCCTAAGTTGTACTTAAGGGGGGTGTTGGTGTCCAATTATATTCACACATTATCATAAGTTTATTAGGGAGTATTTTTTAGGAGAGTTTTCCTTTATTAGCTTGAGAGAATTATGAAATATTTCATGAGATTTCTTTTATCCACTTTATCTAGTTTTATCTTTATGTGCTATTCCTTTATGAATAATTAATACATCATTGATTTTTGCATCAATTTTCCTTTGGCTTTTGCTCTTGTATAGCAGCTCTCTTTTGTAGAAGAATTACTATGGGTGATCTTGGCTCTTGTGAGTCTATTGATTGACTCTAACATTTTCTAATTCTCCAAATAATAAAAGGATGTAAAAGAACATGATACTTAGTATTGAGAAGAATAAAAGCCTCCAAAATCCTCCTACTTTGATATCATGTAATATTTGACTATGAAAGCCACCCAAGGCAAAGAGACAAAAGGTAAGTACAAATAGGTTAGAAGTTCAATAGATTATATTAAGCATGATCAATGTGCACAAAATAAGAAAAATAGATATGTATATATATGATACACCACCAAGAGATGTGAATGTACAACTGTTATGGAGTAAAAAGTAGACACATGCCTTTTTTACCTCCTAGTTTAGCTCCTAGGTTCCTATGTTAACACTCTATAAGCAAAATATTCATCCCAATGAAAAATCCCCTAAAACCCATGTCAAATGGGAACTAGGGGCCCATTTAATGCTTAATTCTAGACAAAAAAGGCACCAGGGACTTGGGTACCCATGCCCAAGTCCACCCTGATTGTTCAGGGTAAAATTTAAATCATGTCGACATGGGACCTTTAAATGGGTCTCTCCTTGTCAGCCCTTTCAATTAATTTGCAAGTGTATAACGGGAAAGCATATATAATTGAGTGTTTAAATTATTTTTGTGAGAATTTGATCATACAAAGGTTATGATATTGGAACAAAGAGTATCCAAGGCATTCATAGTGTTATTGTTGCAGATTTGTGTTTGTGTTGTACATGTTTGTTGCGGATTTGGAATCATCATCAACATCCTTATCAGTTGAAGAATCTTCATCCTCCTAAGGACTTCACCTCTGAGGTGACATCATCTTTGTTTGAATCGTTTCATCATAATTTAGATTATCTTTAGCCTCTATCCTGCAAGGACATGCTCTCTCTAACAATGGTGTTGGGAAGCTTGAATGCTATCTTGAGATTTGACTAAGGTAAATACCTAAACATGACAAACCAAAAACCCCTTTTCTTCTTGTGTGCAGGTACAGGTGTGAGGATTGAAGAACTGAAGGTATAGGGAGGTTGTTCAAGGGATAGAGTTTCAAGATCCAAAAATAGAGTGTGGAAATTCCTTTGTAGAAGACTTGGACACCCATCTCGGCATCCACTTGCTAATCAGACATTGGCTACAACATTAGGACATCATTTACATCATTTTTCTAGTTTCGATCTTCTGGAGATCAGGACTTTCTAGAATCGAGCGCTAGCCTTAGAGTCTTCCAACATTTTAGCTTTTGTGAAATAGGTTATGACATCTCACTGATCATTCTGATACTTTCATATCTTGGATTTTTGTTGTTGTTTGTCTATTATAAGTTGATTATCTCAATTTTAGGGTTTAGTGCATTGATTGGGCTAGGTTTTGATGAAAGGCTTGGTTAAATCACATCTTTCCTTAACAAATAGAAGTAAAAAATCATTGGCTAAGTCCTCTTGCATCTTGTAGTGATTTAGCTCAATTTTGTCCTTAAATGTTGTAGTGAAAGAGGGTTTGATCTTGAAAGGAAGCTAGGTGTGCAGAAATCGCTTCCTACACTAATCTAAAGAGGAGAGAAGAGTGCAAATTTGTTTTATCCTTTACAATTATAGAATTTTAACAACAACAATGGAGATATTGCAGCAATACACATACACACAGAAATGAGACAGAAGAGAGAGACACAAGATATACATGGGGAAAACCCTTATCGGGTGAAAAACCCCACACTCTAAAACCTACACAATGTATTATCAAAATTGAAATGGTTTACAATACACTTGCAATGCAAGCTCTCAGGAGTCTTCAACACTCGTATCTAGAGACAAATTGATAGTATAATAGTACCTGTCAATCACATAATACATCTCCTCTCCAAAGCACCTGCTTATATAGAACATACAAGGCAAAAATGGCTCTATCTTGAGATGGGCGTCCAACATGGCCTCATGGCCCAAAACCCACACCTATGGACACTTGTCCAACACTGTAGGATGTTCTTGATACTTGTCAAGTCACCCCATCCCAAAGAGGTCACCTATTCCCAAGATGGGCAATGACAGGTGCTCTTATGACTCTTACAACTGTCATAGAATCTGTCATATTAACATATCTTACAGTTGTAAGAGAATCTTTCATAAATAGGCTATAAATAACATATTCTCTTACATGTCATAACCCTCCTTGGGGTGCCCAAAGATGCCTTCTTCCAAGATGCCTTGTGACACATGTCTTCACCTATCATAGAACCTTCTATTTTTTGACTCTTACATGTCATAGATTCTGTCATAGGAATCTATCATAACCGTTTTAGTCAAGATTCACTTACACACTAGTCAAGATGCCGACACATGGTAGAAAACCTCTACCACACAAAAGGGATGCCTATCTCCACATGGAGTGTGTTGACCATCCTAGTCATCTTACAAGTGGAGTGACAACTCATCGTGCCACTTTGCACTAAATGACAAAATAGGATGTGCAACAAAATTATGACATAGGCTAAGTAAAATAAATTACATTACAATAATAAATGCAAGGAATTACCAAGGTTGAGACACCTTAATTCCCAACAGATCTTGTTTATTTACATGCCTACATTCAATCCCCTTTTCTCTACTTAACATTTTGGTGAACCCATGTTTAATGAATGTGCATCTTCCTAAGTGTTGAAATTAGATCTTGCATTAATTCATATCATACTTTGAAAAATATTGCATTTGAAGATCTCATTTTCTAGGGTTTTGTTGAAAATTTGTATTATTTTCTATAACCTAGTTATTTGCAAAGCTAGGGTTTGTAGTCAAAATCTTATTTTAGATTTTTTTACTCTTCTAAAACACTCATTCAAATATGATTTTAAGTTGTAGTGTTGCATGAATTGGTATCCTTGCATTAAAATTTCAAATTTGGCAATTACACATTGTTGCAAGTATGTGCCTAACTGGTGTTGTCATTGATGTCAACATATCAGTGTTGTCATTGGTGTCAACTGTGCTCTTATTTTGATGCTTGTTTGTAATGAGTTTGATGCTTTGTATTTGCCTATGTAAGTGTTGGAGATCCTAATATTGAGGATATTGAGAAAATTTGCTCCTCTGGTGAAAACAGTGTGTTGTAGAGTATCTTTGTCTACAAAAGAATAGTCTAATGAATTGCTCTGCATTTCCTATAGAATGAAAATCTTTTTCTGCAGATTGGAATTTATTTATAAACATGTCTTAATATGCTATATTCCATGTTTGAGCCTCTGGTATGAAGACTTGAGTAAGTTATGGTCACCAGAGTAAAAGTTACTTTTTCTGAGTATTCACTGGTGACATGGAGAATGTATTCTGCTCTGCATTCCTCTACATTGAAGTTTCATAGTCTATGGTTCTGGAATCAAGTTGGTAATGATGATAAGTGCCTTCAACTCCAATAGTTCATGATTTGGTGGTCCACAAGTGATCTTTTCCTTATGATAGTGGCTGACAGTGTTGTTTAAGTGTTCTAGTTTGAAGAATCCTCTTGACAGATTGGTTAGAGGTTGTGTAGATGTTCTTGGTAATTACAATTTGCTTGCGGATGTCTCATGATCATCTTCCTACCTTTGGATTGGTTTGTGAAGACAAATTCAAATCATGGATGAAGATGGTTCTTAGAAGACTTAGTGTTAACACTTGTCTTAGCCGACCTGGTTGTTTTCACTAAATACAGAGATGCATTGAAGATTGTAGAAGTGTGTCATGGTGTGGAAGATTGTGTTTCAGTCCCAACTAAGGTGTGGCATGATCAGCATACATCTTTACATCTTTTCCTTAGCTAATTTTGTATTAGGTCTAGACCTATTTAATGTATGATTGTAATGTCAACCTTGGAGATTGTTCCAATGGTTGATGAATGTAATGCCAACCTTGATGTACATTCCAAGGTTGATGAATTGTATAAAAACATGTAATGAAGTTGTGAAAAAGATGTCCAAAAATGAAAATGGAAAGATAAGTGTGAAGGTGTAAGAAGAGCAGAGCAGTGGTGTCATATTTTGCTTCAATGGAACTAAACCCAGGCATGAAGTAGATGCTATCAAATTAGTTCATCAATCCTTAGCAGTGAGCCACTCCTTGGCAGTGAGCCCTAACATTTATAGTGAGCATTTTGGGAAGTGAGCCCTAAGACAGTGAGCCTTTGATTTTTGATATTGTTATAACTTATATATTTCTGTGGGCTAACACGCACCATAGTTTTTCCCTTATAGGGTTTTCCATGTAAAAATATGGTGTCTTATGTACTAAATGTGTTATTGTGTTAAGATTCATGTTTCATGCTTTCATGGTTAAATCTTATAATAGTGATTAAACATTTGAAGTATTGATAAGTGGTTAAAGTTTTGTGACAACTGATTCACACCCCCTCTCAGTTATCTTGTATATTTCAACAATTGGTATCAGAGTTAAGTTCCTCATGTGTATAGGAATAAAATTGAGATCGAATGATAATCAAAACAATGAAATAATCAATAACTTCAATCCTATAACATCAAGATAATGATCTAAGAAAACAACCAAATAATCAATGAATAATGCAAAAAACAATGAAATCTTTCACCTAGATTGTATTGTTATCTTGGTCGATTATGGATTGCTCTTTAAATTGAGAAACCATGTTTGCAACAAGCAGATTTAGATTGTGTTTGTGCTCAAAAGGTAGAAGTTCTCAACAATGTGATGTATGCTCCAAATGTTGTAGGGAGGCAAAAGCTTAAATGATCAAAGAAGATTTGTTATGGAGATGAGGGGGGTTTATATAGGTTTCAAATATGATTGATCAATGGATGAAATAAATCCATGAAATGGATGGTTGAGATAAATCAAATAACTCATGATGAATGTGCACATGACATGTGTCACTCCAAAAAAATATTTTTATTAAGATAATTACTTTTTGATAAAAGACATGATAAAGATAGATTTGATTTCATAAATTAGAATATTTTTTTTCTAATATGAGTTGATGATAAAAATAAGATAAATTAAAGCCAATTAACTTAACTTTAGATTTCCTTTTTGAAGTTTTAAAATAAGACTAATTGTGCACATGAGTTAACATGATATTTTTAGAGGAATTGGAAAGATAATTTAAAATTAAATAAATAAATTTATTTAATTGATTGTGCATGATTTGAAGAATAGATAAGATATGAAGATAAAAGATTTTAAATAAATTAAACAAATAAATTGATTTAATTTATTTTGCATGATGGAAGAATATAAATAAAATATTAATTTTATTTATTTTTAGGGATTGAGTCAACTTAAATTAATTTAACAATTTATTTAAATTTAGAAGAATAATTGAGTAATTAAACAATAAAAAATATTTAATTGTGGATAAGAGGAAATTAAATGATGAATTAATTAAATAATTGATTTATTTAATTAATGTAGACTTGAAATTGGAAGAGGATAATGATTTGATTAAATAATTGAGATTATTTAATTTAGAAGATTAAAGTGGATTTTATTGAAATTAATTAAATAAAGAGGATTTATTTAATTAATGCTAGAATCAGGTGATTTAGAGGAAATTGATGAAATTAATTAAATAATTAGATCATTTAATTAATGTTGATGCAAGCGATCTATAGTACGAAGGGTCATTTTTAGGTGTCTACACCTCAAAGGTGAGCTTAATAGCTTGAGGGAGATCTAGGATGTCTTAGAAGAAGGAGGTTCCACAGTTTGATGGAATGAATTATGCTACCTAGAAGATACGCATGAAAAGCCATTTGCTTTGTATTGGTTATAAAGTATGGAAAGTGACAGTGACTAAACACACCATGCCTCAAAATGGTCTAACAATTGAAGATGAAATCGAAGAATATGAGTTAAATACAAAAGAAAGAGATGCTCTATTAAGTGCATTGACTGACACTGACTTGATAAAGGTCATGGATTATGAAACTACTTATGAAGTCTGGGAAAAGCTAGAAAATTTGTATGAAGGAGATGAATCTATAAAGAGTGCCAAATTGCAGGGACTAAAGGCTAAATATGAAGGTTTAAAGATGGGCAAAAATGAAAACATAACATACTAAATGCAAAAGGTTGATGAACTTGTCACTGGAATCAAAGGTATGGGAGGAACTACTAATGAAACTAAAGTTGTGATGAAAATTCTTAGGTCATTACCTAAATCCTATGGTCATAAGGTAGCTGTAATTAAATAATTAATGACTATGAAAAAGATTACTAAGGATCAGTTGCTTGGAAAGCTTACTACTTTTGAAATTAGGGAGTTTGGTGATGCCCTGCCAAAAGTAGAGACTACTTTCAAAGCTAGTACTTCAGCGAAGATCTCCAGAGTAGAGAAGTACAAGGTGGAACCTGATGATGAGGTTGATGAAATTGAAGCCAACTTCATTGATAGACTACATAGAGGTTCTGGTAAGTTCGAAGGAAAATTACCTTTCAAATGCTTTACATGTGGTAAGGTTGGTCATTATGCTTCTAGGTGTCTAGAGAGAACTGAAAGGAATAGAAAAAGATTTGAAAACAGATCTAGGATCCCAAAGAAATGCTACTATGTTAGAGATCTTGATGATGAAGGTGTGACAGATGATGAATATGATGATACTAGTACTAATGTAAATGAATTCTTGTTTATTCTATTAAAGAAGAACTCATGTCTACTAATCTTGCTGGTTGTGTGAAGGAAGAAAAACTAGTGGAAGAAAGTGTTTTGGTTATTCAAGTTGAAAAAGATAAGAATGAATGGGTTATTGATAGTGGATGCTCACATCACATGACTGGTGACAAAAGTAAGTTTGTAAGTTTGGAAAAGTATGATGGGGGACTGGTTAGGTTTGGAGATGATACAATTGGTAAGATTTGTGGAAAAGGATCTAGTTCTTTTGATGGAAAGCACAATAGTGATGATGTTCTGTATGTGAAGGGCTTAAAGCACAATCTTTTGAGTGTTGGTCAGATGTGTCACAAATGTTATGATTTGAGATTCAAGGACAATGGATGTAAGATCATGGAAAGCTTTGAAATAGTGTGTTCAGTCTCAAAAATGTAATTTTTTTAGACCACAAGAGGGTACCAGTCCCTTGATACATTCTGGCCAACTGAATAGGGTTTACATAATCAAAAACCCTCTACTCTTTAGGCTCTTCTAGGCCTAGGTAGGTGTACTTGAATGATAAAGCAGACTTGAAAGGTTAATGGATTCTAATTTGGGCAATCTACTCACTATGGCACACAGATGTGAGGTAGATGCAGAGCTTACTAACTAGTTCCTAATAAGAATGCTTGAAGTATTAAGAGTGTAAATTGGATTTGGATAAAATGTTCCAAAGTTGATCAGTGCCTAATCTATTGGGTGGATGGAGTCAAATGGATGGATGATGATTATGGAGATAGATGTGTAGGATAGATGGATCTATTTTGTAGCTTCACTCTAACTTGTTGGGCACCTGAAATGTTTGCACTTTGTACAAACATGCAGGTTTGTAAGTTACTATATTCTTCTTTAATAATTCTAGTGATATTCCCCTAAATTACTGTGATTTCATGAAAGGAATTTTAATTCTTATCCTGAGGGAAACTAATCATAATAATTATTTTAAAAGGATTTTAATCCTTGGTAGGTACCAATCAAAATAGATTATCTGAAAGGATATTTAATTCACTTCAACCAGAAACCAATCAAGATAACCACACACCAACAACAAATGTATTGTGACAAATTATATAAATTTGAATAACTTAAGAAAACCACTTTGGAGACAGCATAGTAGCATATAATCATGAAAATCAATCACAACAATTGAACATTGAAAATAGATCACCATTCAAGAACAATCTGTTCCATTATATTGCTTCAAAATGTATATAATAATTGCAAAAGTTTTTGAAATATGGGAAGGGATGGGTGAAATGGGTGCAATCTATCTTCTTACTAATGCCTCACCTAAATGGAAATGATGATGATAATGATGATTTTTTTACTCCTACTTCTCTAACTTATATAGAAATATCTTGAAGAGGGTGTGCCTCTTCATAAGTGTCTTTTGAAACTTTAACAACAATATACAAGATATTAACATTATACTCATTTAGCTCTAATGAACCATAGATGAACTTGGGTAACATGATCTAAGTACCCCTGACTTAAGTATGTATCAGCATACTCCACAACATTCCTCACCACAATCTCCATAGCAATCATCTTTTCTAAGTGATCACAAGCCATTCCTAATGCTGGATTTTCATCCTCAATTGCCTCCAAAGCTCCCTGTAGTATTAGTTGGCATTCTTTTCTCCACTCATTTTGACTGTTCAGATCTTTTTTGTCATTGAATAATGTAGGCACAACTTTCTTTGAAGCATTGATAAATACTTTGGCATCTACATGAAGTTCTTTATAATAATATTTATGTTTCTTGATCAGATCTTTAGTAGTGTTAATGGCCCTAATATCAGAAGTGTTCCTGTTTTGTATTTCTTGTAGCTTTTCATGGAGCCTGTCATTTATCCTTTTATGTTCTTGGATAGCAGTGTGATTCTTAGAATGAGTAACCCAGAACTTGTCCATCTAGATCATCATATTAGTGTATCTCTTTTTGAATACTGTATAAAGTGCATCAAACCTAGCTTGGATTATTTGAGAGTTCATTGTGATATCTCACTCTTGTCCTTTATTTGGGAAATTTATCCTTGAGTCAACATTTTGGTGGGTTCTTTAAAGGCATTCTTAACTGTATCTTTCAAAAAATCATTTTCCTTATGCATCCTTTCACTGTTCAATTTGTACATGTCTCATTCCTTAATCAACATCTGGATCTGTGCCTTATTCAGTTTGGCTACATTAATGCCAATATCTGCTGTGACCATGGGATTAGTTTCACCCACTTTTAATGTCATCACATGACCGAATGCTTTTTCTATATCAATAACTACAAGCTTCTTGTGTGGGGGGTATAAGGCCCAGATCATGAGAGAATTCTCATCAGGATTATACCTTGACCTAGTGTATACCTTTGTTACCCCTTTCGGATTGAGCTTGTGTGTGGCATCATTATTATGTAAAAAACTATCATAAACTAAAGAATAACTCAAATCCAAACCAGGAAAGATCATCACACCAGACTCTAATAATTTTCTTCCCCTTTCTAGAGTCATATTCTTCATTTCATTTTCTACATCCATTTTCAATGTGTTCAACAATTGCCTTTCATTGCTTGGTGTGATATCTGCAACTGATTCTCTTACTTCTTTTCCTTTGTGTTTATAGAAGAAAGATTTAAATTCGGGAGACTGAATGAAATGGTCATCTAAAATAAAATATTTATAAGCCAATTGCCTAGAATCTGTATCAGATGATTTCCCAATTTCTTATTCTCTAGTTGGAGGTCAGTATTCCTTAATCCTTAGTTTGGGGATTTTATTAGGTTGGCCTTGGGGTTTACTTTCATCAGAAGATCCTTCACTATCAGAGGATAACACCTCTACTTCTTGTATCCCCCTCATTTTTTGTTCAACTTCTCGATTATACTCATCAATTGCTAAGTCAGCCTCTGTTTCTTCTAGGTTCCTGATGATATCATCATGAGGATATGGTGTATGAACATATCCACTCAAATTCTTTTTATTTCTTGCAAAGTCAATAAAACCTTTAGGATCAAATCCTTTCCTTGGTGTTGATTTCTTCATATTGAAGTGTGCCAATTTATCCAAAATAAGATCATATCCTTCTTTTGAAACTATAGTAAAATCACCAAAAGACAATGTGCTAGGCATGAATGACTACTTATCTTAAGCACTTAGATTCATAACATTAGAATAATCTAGCTACCTGACAATCTCCAGATACACAATTCTATCTGGCACAGTCCTAGGCAATAGAAAAGGTGTATCTTCAAAACCATAAACTTTGATTATAGTGGAATCAAGGAAGTAGTACTAGTCACCCCAATTATAATTTACAGTTGGTGGTCCATATAAATCTTTGGGCCTTAAAAATATTTTGATCTCTTTAGATAATGAATAATCACAAGGATGACCATAAAATATGTACAACATTTTGACAAAGTATTCTTCAAAACGCACATAATTAGAATTAACAAATCTACTATCCTGAATGGAGGTCCACAATTGTATTGGTAGTGGCTGACCATCTTTATCCAATTGTGTAATTCTCAATTCTTCTGGCCACATTCCTATCTCTTGTCCATAGTATAGTATCATGTGCATAAGAGAGGAATAATGTTTGAAGCACATTGTGGGAGAACTATTCTTGATAGCTGTCAACCCTGAGTCAATCCCTTTGGAAATGTGTGAAGCATAATCAAATGCTCTTGAATTGTGACATTGTATGTCTGCAGCAATTACCATTGGCCCTATAGACATAAATTTAGGGACCTCTGTTCCCATTACTTGACCTACTAAATAGCAGGTGTATTTCAAATAGGGCTCGAACAAATCAACATGGAAGGGAGGTCTATTATCATCCTCAAGTGGTACTAAGTTTCCATTTTCTCTAGGCCCGTGTAATGGAAATCTCTAGCCTTTGTAGGTGGTGTCCATTCTCTAATACTCTTTTTCTAAATCCTCATGGACAATAGGTTCATCACATGTGTCATTTAGTCTGGAAACTTCACACAATGCATTTTTAGATACATGTACGAAAGGTTCTTGTGGGTTGCAAATGGCTTTAAGGTTCAGGTTATAATGATTGGCCTGAAGTTCTATAAGATCAAGATTTATGAAGACATCAGTAACAACTATCTTCCCCAAATTGAAATTCTAGGGGTTACAAATAGGTTCAAATCTATTTCTCTAATAGTAATGAAACATGAACAATTCATATCCCCTAATGGGGATCCATACATTTCCTATATGTTTGTATTTGTCTTCTAATCTCTCCACATCTGCCCTCAATTGTGCAGTCCTCCTAGCTTTTGGCCCTGAACTAGGCAATTGATCGATGAGGTCTTGATTTAATTTTCATTCTTGTGCTTTGACTTCCCACCCTGTTTCAATTTTTTGCTTCTTGCTTTTGGATTGACTAGTTTCACCTTGTTGTTTCTTATTTTTTGTTTTCATAGGACCTTCCATTCTATATTTCTACTAGATAATAAAATTGAATTATAATTTATCAGTAGCAGGGAAATCTTGTATGCTTACTTGTATGTTTTAGACACACTAAATTACTTGACTTTCTCTCAATACCTCATTTTCTTTGCTACAACTCTTGAACATTGCTTTTGGTTCAATCCTTTTTCAACCAGAAATGTTCATATAAGGTTTGTTCATGTGGCCATTAATGTTTTCCACTAGAATTGAATGCAGCGAGTTCTTGAATTTTGAAGTGTTAGAGCGATACAATGCTTTTGTATTGGTGAAACTCTTCTAGTCTTAGGCCAATCTATGTACTTCATTTGGCACCATCTTTTGTTTATACATTCATAACTAATCACCAAGACCAACTGAATGTCTTTTTGATACAAAGTCTCCTTTTAGTTCTCTTATTTAATAGGGAAGATATATTAATTTTTCTTACTGATATGACTACCTTTTTTTATTCAGTGTTTTGAGGAGAACACCATGAAGTCTACCTGATATTAGGGTGATCTAGACTATTAGAAATCCCTTTAGGTGTCACCCAGTATCCTATCGACAAATAATAGTCATGTATTTCATCATCGGGATGACATGTACCATCGCTAAGAAAATAGGATGCCCTCCCCATGTACCTAGTCTCCCCAATATGTTTCTTCTATAGCTTTTGTTCATTGGGATATATCAGTGAGACCTTCCCTGAAAACTTTCCAGTTCTTTCTTATCAGAGTGACCTATATAGTTGACAAGATATGGAAAACCCACTCCAATCATACATGTCATTCCGACAAAACTATTGTCTTGACTTATCGGTGAGATTATCTATATTTCTCACCAAAAATATATCCATCAGTATGATGCCCAAGATTGGTATGATTTAAAAAATTTATTCTGACTTTCTTTCTTTTGCCAATGAGTTTTTCATCGGTGAGATATTATGTAATGTTTTCCCGATTATGTACATCTCTTATATTTGGGATTTTTGATCACTGTGACTTTAGTCATTTCTCCCCGATATGCATAAAATGTTCAATAGAGAACTATAGCTTGTTGAACATAAAGACATGCACATGATCCTCCTGATAAATATCAATTGCTCTTTAAATTTCTTTCTCAACTGTGATCAGGGAGATGCTTAGATGTCAAAGGCAATATTCATGGAATCATCAGTTATCATGGGTTATAAAATGGATCTTGTCACACAAATTTTGACAATTTGTATTGATCATAAAATCAAAGTGCAGAAAATTTCTATGGTATGTGGAGGATAAGTGGGTAGTGGCTATGTCAGTTTTATCTAGTCCTAATAGTGGCTCTAATTGGGGATGTATACCCCTTGTGGGTATAGCAAGAATCTAGGTCTCTAGGGAAGCAAACCAAATGTTTTATGTATCTAGTATGGAAGTTAAAGTGAATTTATGAATGGATGAGAAATGGAAGTAGAGTGAAATCCTATACTACTATGCATGGAAAATTTATTTTAAGAGGTTTGTCAAGAATTACCCATGCACTAGCAATTCTTGTTCCTCTTTATGATCTTTATGAAAAGAAGTTTTTTAAGAACTATCCATGTACTGGTAATACTTATTCTTCCCCTGTCATGTTCTGGAGGTAATATGAATCTTCACCATCCTTGCCAACAATGACAAATGGTCCTAACCATAGAGCTTCAAATTTCCCATGTTTCCCTTTGTCTTGACTCTTGGCATTCCACATGAGAACCATGTCATTTACTTCAAATTTTCTATTTTTATCTCCTTTGTCATATAGGTATTTGATTTTTAATTACTTCTTTTTATTGTGTTGCTAAGCTTGGTGCATGACCTCATCAAGTTCCATTAATTCTTCCATCCTCTCCTACATAGGTTCAAGAATGTCTAAATCTTCTTGCAAGATGAACTTACATACTGGTAATAAATTATGCAAAGGGAGCCTAGCTTGAGTCCCTGTTGTGTGGTTACACAACACACCCTATTTTGCCTTGACAAAACAGGGACCCAACTTTGCTTTTTGCTTTGGCTTGTTTGTTTTCTGCTTTGGGTGGTGTGGTAAAATCAGTCATGCATGTAGCTTTGTGAAGGGGTGGATTTGTCACCATGATGAGGTCATTTGTCAAAGTTAGTAGTTCCCATTATTAACCTCATGGTTGGAAAGTACACAAAATCCAAGCAGGTTTGCCTTTTAGATCACCCCAAAATTGTCCAAGGGAAAAGAGTTATGTTGAGTCAAAGTTTGGTCAAACTTGATATACCATGTAGGGGGGTCATATTTCAAACATCAATCATATTAGATAAGATCACCCCGATATAGGATTATCATCTGATAATTACCCAGTCCACGATGTGCAGATGTCAAATGACTTCAGTTATCTCACAGGGGGTCATATTTTTAACATCAATCATCTTACAACTATCATCCTCTTTGCATATATCACCCTATGTCAATATATTGGTGACATCATCCAAGCCCAATGACTGAAGGAAATCACACTGATGATGATGTCATTGTTCCATCTATCCACGGGGAGGTATATATCTGATGTCTGTCATATTCTTCAATATGACGGTGACATCATTAAAGCATAATGATTAAACAATGTTTCTGACATAATGATGTCACCCTGATCTTTTCCAAGGGGGGTCATTTTCTCCATGGGGTCATATTTTGAATAGCCCTTGATCTTAGTTTCATGACCCGATATACATATGGTCAAACTTTGACCATATCACCCGATCCTTTGCATTAAGTTTTTCCACTACAAGGCGGGGGGTCATATTTTGAATATCCCCCAATCTTTCAAAGATCACCCCCCTATTTCTTGACATTAAATGCAATTAAATGCAGTAGATGAATTCCTGTTGATTACAAATGCAAATTAAACACTTGGCAGCATCTATGGATTCCCTGCAGATGATCAACAGATTTGATCAAGACAATGCATTTTTACCCTAATTCTCCTATTGATCTGCTTTAAAGGTAAAATTTGAAGGTTATTTTCATTTACCTTGTGATAAAATGAGAAATAACAGAGCTCTAAAATCAAACCCTCAAACAGCTACCTGCTAACGGCTTGGATCCTTCAACATAATGGAATAGGTGATCTTAGGTGTTTATAGCCCTTCTCCGTAATCAGTCATCTAATCCAAAAGGAAAGCATTGTCAGGTAAGTAAATCTAAACCCTCCTATTGTCATTTTCTATGTTTTCAGGTAGAGTATTTGTTTTTACCTGTGGTTTGGCTTTGTGATAGTACGTATCATGATGAAGTGAAGAATAATATACAGAGTGCACATGATATAGAAGTACATGATGTTGTAGAAATGCATGTGGACATTGTAGGGTAAAACATATCATGTTTATTGTAGGAATCCATGGTAGATCTCATAAAAAATAGGTCTAAGGTAGAGTTCCTCAAGCCCATGTTTGTCTAGCCTGAGGGGGTACAGTTTAAGTATGGAGTTATTGGTGATACACACCAGGGGGATATGGACCTAGCAGTATGGTTGACAAGAGTGGATCATGATATGGACAGTCCCATTCTGGATGGGGTATATGTCTTAGGTATGTGGCATGAAGCTAGTTTTCCATATGCCATGGATGCCCCAGAGCTGGTGGTAGAATGTGTAAGAAATTATAACCCTGAAACCAGATGGGTGGAGAAGCATGGGAGGATATATGCAGACTTCTCAGTCAAAGGCATTACCACCACTTTCAATCTACTAGTTGGGAAGAAGGTAGTGAGTGTGGACCTGCGCAAGTTAGAAATAGAGTATAACAATAACAAGAAAAATGCAAGGAAGAGGATATACCAATGGAGGTCAAAGAGCAGCACATATGCTGCCTCAGCCAAACTACCCATACATCTATACAAGCTTGATTTTGATGATGAGTACCAATATATGATTGCCCTGCTGAGCAGACTAGCAAGCCTCATGCTGGAAATTTTGAGAACTAGATGTTTGGGATCATCTAGATGGTGTTATATGTAGACAACATGCCATTATGGGCTAAGATCATCAGTGACACATTGGATGAAGGAATGAGGAGTCTGGGAGGACAAACATGCTTGTTTTACATGACCTCATATGTGGTATACTCATGTGTATATAAAGGAACTTTTGATGCTTTGAAGACAGTGGGTAAGGTTGGTGGTGATGTTGATGATACACACATATGGGATCATTATCCCCAATTACAAAGGAAGGATTACCTCCTGGACTACAAACTAGTAAATAATGCATTCTCCATGCATTTGGTTAGAACCATGGAGGAGGACAGGACTAAAAGGCTAAGCATGGAAGCTTAGGAAGTTGTTTATCAGCATGGAGCCTGGTTTATCCAGTTTGCCACATTCTTGTATATTAGGATAGAGGGATTTGAAGGACAACCTCTTATGTTGCCAAGATACCCCACTGATGGGGTCATCTTGATGGAATTTGTTAGGTAGGTATCCACAACAGTTGAAGCCTACAAGGCACCAAAGAAGATACCTCTAGTGTTATTCCCAGTATGCATGGTTGGTACATGTGCCTAGATTTAGAAAGTATAAAACATGTCATTGGGGGGTTAAAATTGATTTATTTATAACCTTTTCCCCTAGCTAGATCATATGATCCTTATAGTAGGATGTAGAAGATATTAGGAAAATCAATACATCAAAAGCATCTAGAAGACTTCTGGACTGATTGTGATGATGAAGCTGAGGTGACAAGAAGAAAATATCAATGACTCACTTTGAATCAAATCAAAACCTTTAACTGCATCTTGGTGCTAGTGCAACTACATAAGGATGATGGAAAAATCATGTCCAGTGAATATGAGGATAAAAAGGTGTATAATGACACCATATCAGCCTTGGATCTTACACAGCAGGAGGATATATCCTTGGATCAAGTGACAAGTGGGGTGATCCAGCCAACCCAGGCCTAGTTAGATGAGGTGATATCTAGATTAAAGAAAAGGGGTGTTGCCCTTATAGCTGATAACAAGAAGAAGAGGCTGGAGGTGTCTGATGAGGAATATGATGATTTCCTAATGAAAAGAGAAAATCTAATGGAGAAAGATTGCCTACGGAAAAACAAAGGAAAGGTCTCCCTAAGGGTAAGAAAAGTGAAGATGAACCAAAGGGAGTGATAATTGAGAGGATTTCCATGTCAGGACAGGTGCATCTACATCAGCTCAGGCATCTATATCATCTACACAGCCTTTAATTGAAAAACCAAAAACCAAAAGAATTTTGAAGTCCATTGTTGAAACTACAGAGGTGCAGGTAGAGAGCCAGACCTTGCAGTAGGAGGTAGAAGAGGGCATCCCTTTGGAAGAAGAATAGATAAATAAGGAACCTAGAGGTGATGACTTGCAGGTAGCCAGCAAGTAGAGGAGGACAATGCCACTGATGTCACCACCCAAGAAACAAAGAACAGCCATGAGGGGGGATATCCGGGTTGACCCCATCATATTGAGAGGAGTCAGTGGTGAAGCTTTTAGAAAGGAACTGCAACATGATGTTCCTCTTCCCACCATAATTAAATTCAAAACTAAGAAAGCAGAGGAACAAAAAAGAGAAATGTTTAAAGAAAGTCAGGGCATTCCTTTCTCTTTGGAGGATACCGTAGACTTATCTGATGATGAGGTGGTTCAGAATGTGGCTTCACAACAAATGGAAACTCTGATATCCAATACCCGCATGACCCCTCATGGAACTCCATTAGCACAGATGGCAGTGTTGGAGGAGGTAAAGCAAATAGAAGAGATGAAATAAGGTATCCTAGAGAGGGTAGCCTAACAGATAGGGCTCGACGATTTGGTTGAGCAGGTGACTAGTCCTACAGCCATAGATTTAACATATATGGCTGATGTAAGCCCTAAGGATAAAACAGGTGCACCTGAGGAACCAAAGAAGACTGAAGTGGCAAAGCATGTAGAAAAAGATAGAATTGCTCCTGATCAGAGTCAGTAATAGCATGAAACACCTACAAAACTAAAAATAATAGAGGTTTAATAGAGGAGTGGGGGTGATTAGGATATATCAGATGCTTGTGCTACTCAAAGCCAGGGAGATCTGAGAGAAGTCTCAAGAACAAAAGATAAATTAGGTTAGGAGGACCCTAAGTCATAGGATATTAGTGCATCGAGTGGAGAACAAGAAATGACCCTTAATCAGGGTGATCCTCAGGGGAAAAATACATAGGCATCCATAGATGTCAATATGCCACTAGATGAGAAAAATAATAAAGAAGATGAAAATCTAAAGGATGGAGTACAAGATAAAGAACAAGATCAGAATGTGGATATCTCAAAGGATTTGTTGGTTTTTTCCCAGACTGGATGCTTACTCCCAGATTTCCCTACAAGGTAGCCATCAATGATCAATAGGATCTTTGGGCCAGGGGCCAACAGTGTAGGAGATAGACTCAATTTTTATCTCCTCTTCTTCTTCAGGCTCTGCAAAACCTAGGGGGGTATTCCCTACTCAACATCTATGAGAATATGCATACAAAGGCTGGGATGCTGACATGAAGCAGATAAGTCCTCCTGTAAGTAGACCAAAACTGCAAGATAAGAGCAAAGGGGCTAGCTTTGGGCCTATTTTCAGTTGTAGACAGAGGACTTGGGATCCTAAAACTAATTCTACTATCCTAATGGTTGTTTTGGAGTTTGATTTTGGTTTTGTTTTTGGATGCAGAGTTGGACTTGGTGTATAACCTCAACACAGAGCTAGATTGGTGCCTATCTAGGGCTTGGAGTCGGTAGACATACACCTGTGAGTGATCAGCATGAACACAATAAAACTAGATTTCAAGGGGATTTGTGTGATATCTACCTTACAAATACCTCCCAATACAGAGTGTTAAGTTATCTATACTTATGGCATCCCTATTGCAGTATACCCTTCCCAATATTCAATCTAAAAATAATTTAATCTACCCCTTGAGCAAAAGTTAAGAGATCAAACATTCAATACAGGAATTCTATATTCTAGAATACCAGACACCCCTTAGATATCTAGATTCAAAAGAAGGACACATGCAATACTGGAGACAAAATTAACAAAACACATGCAAATACAACATTACTCATATAAAATCAATCATGAAATCAATAGATTCATGCATGAGTCATTCAACAAGAGATACATAAACTCACAAAATCCTCCTGTACAGAGCAACCAAAACTAGTTGTATCTTATTACAGAGCCAAAATGTCTAGTTTTCAACAACCTTTAAAAATGAGTCACACAGTCCCTTAAATAGCAAGATAATGGACCCAGCAAATTAATTACATGGCTCACCAAAAATTTGCCAGATACAATGCATCATAAAAATGGCGCTCAAAATCATAAATGCTGCAGGAGGACAAAGCATGGAGAAACCAGAGAAGGACAAGGAGCAGGTGAGATCGAGCCTTGTGCCGCCGCTCAGGGACTTTCCTCATAAATCAGGTGGTTGAACCTGTCAACTTGACCCATACCGCCACCACAATCCGCCATCAATGTCTCATCTACCTGCAGCTAATGGAGAATGCAAGAACTGCGCCCCTAACACCTTCCCATCAAAACACATTTCATTGAAAATTCAAAATATGTAGGAAGAATAGTCCCACATGCATCCCATAGAGACCACTTTATCAATTTAAAAATAGGGCCGCATGTAAACTAAGTGTCAAGCACTTTTGCCCCACTCAACCCATAAACCTTTGAAACAAAATGATGCAGAGGTAAAACGCAACGGGAGCTTACAAATGGGAAGGAGGAGTCATTAACACAACCAGCATGTTAAAATCCTATCAGCTTATCATCATCATCATATTTCTTGCTAACACAGACAGCATCATCATATTTCGAAGAGGCATGAAATATCCTCCTGATGTTCACTGTTCATCTTACCGCCAAACTCTATCTTCATCATGATGTTCAACATCATCTTCATCAGCAGGATATAAAATATCAGGTTCCTCCAATATATCCTGATGACGACAACTTCAAGCACCTTTCCTTCGATGCTTACGTCACCCCGATATCCGACTACTCAAACAACAACATTAGGATATGACTTATCCGGTCACATTGAAACATCCTGATGATGTTAACCAAACTTTATGCCGATGACTTATGCCGATGCCAAAACACTTAGCGACAGCAGGATAAACTTGCATAGGGTGATATTCACAATATCCTGATGACGATGACGTCACATGCACCCGATGATGATGTCAATGCACCTGATGATGATGTCAATAGGATATAAGACACTTATATCCTCTGCAACATGATAATGAATATCTGGTGATCTTTTTAATATCCTGATGATGACCTTTCTGGTCCTTAGCCAAAAAGTGAACTTTCACTCCTGCATGCGATAGCGACATGCGGATGATGGATACACACGAAAGATGATCCTGATGATGATATACACACTGAGTATATATCCAACCTATATCATCCTGATGCATTTGAAACATACAGTCTTCGTTAGCTTCATGACCCGATCCGGATAGCGATATACTCGAAGATGTCGATGCTATTCATTCCGTCTGGAAAAGCACATGCAGATCCCTGTACATCCGTCGGCTGCATGCAAACTCACAGAACCGCACAATTTCACAAAGAAAACATGATGATCGGGCCGGATCACCTTCAGATCAAAACTTAACAGTTTATCTTCCTAAACCCTAGCACATGAGGATGCTAGGTTGATTCATAGCATGCTACCAATCGATCTCCCACACAATGAAATGCATAAACAGAAAACTAAAATACAACCTAAACTACCATGCATGACCATTCCACCGATTCACGAAATCAACCGGTGGAAGGGTTGAAAGAATCCATCAACCTGTAATTAGAACAGAAATCAAAACATAAACAGCTGATAAACCAGATAATGCAATTGATGAGATCTTATTTAGATGAAACACAAATGTCCTGAATAATGTTTCACAATGTCTGGACTGATCTCTGGATTTCACTTAATCACCAGTACAACATAACATAACTACTACTCTCTTCTCTTTCTACTCTCTGATCATGATTTCAAACCCTAACTGATCTGAGTTATTTATAGTAATATCCTACGAGTACTACCAACTCGATTCCCAGCGGCTGGGAGCTTCCAAACGGCTGGGAGAGGACAGCTCAGACAACCTGATCACGAGCTCTAACTGCCTGCACACTCTCCTAGGCTGATCTAATACATATGCATTGGTCCAATGGACCTTATTACATTATGAAGTCAAACATGCTAAAAATAGACTAATGTCCTGTCATGCGGACAATGAACCTATATCCTGTCTTGTAGGGGTGCTCCTACACCATACTCCCCAGAAGAAGAAATCTCAAGTCCACTTGAGATGAGAGTATGAAGATCTGCACCATGTTTCTGGATCTGCTCTTCAGTCATCCATACTGCTTCAGAATTAGGTTTTCCCTTCCAAGAGACTAGATACTCCAAGTACTGTTTGTTCCGGGTCTGTTTGACCACTCTGGTGTCCAAAACCTTCTGCAACTGTGGAGGATCATTCTTGGGAATGTTATCATTGACTGTATCCTGTAGGAGTTCCTGATCTACATCTGGATAAGACTTGTATGGAGTTAAATCACATACATTGAATATAGGGGACAAACCAAGATCAGGAGGGAGTTGTATCTCATAAGAATTTTGTCCATGCTTGTGCAAAATCTGACATGGTCCAACTTTTTTCTGCATGAGTTTAGTATATTTTCCCTTAGGAAGTCTGTCCTTCTTCAAATGAACCCATACCAAATCTCCAACATCAAACTGTACATCCTTCTTCTTTTTATCAGCATATTCCTTATACTTCAAAGTGGTTTGCTGCAGTTGGGTCTTGACTTGATCATGAACCTCTTTTATGGCTTCTGCAAAAGCTTCACCTTCTGCACTAACAGGGTCTACTGTAGGTAGATCTCTCAATTCCAAAATTCCTCTTGGATGCACACCATAAACTATCTGAAAAGGTGATTTCCCTGTGCTCCTATTGATAGTATCATTATAGGAAAATTCAGCTTGAGATAGAATATTATCCCACTTTTCTCCATGTTGTTTTGTCAAACATCTAAGCAAATTTCCTAAGGAACGGTTCACTACTTCAGTCTGTCCATCCGTTTGAGGATGATATGCAGAGGAAAAAGACAAATTTGTTCCAAGTTTCTGCCAAAGAGTTCTCCAGAAGTGACCAATAAACTTCACATCCCTATCTGACACTATGCTCAATGGCAATCCATGGATTCTGACAATCTCCCTGAAAAACAAATCTGCAATGTATGAAGCATCAGCAGTGGTTTTGCATGGCAAGAAATGTGCCATTTTGCTGAATCTATCCACTACAACAAAAACACTGTCAAACCCTTTCCTTGTCCTTGGTAAACCCAAGACAAAATCCATACTTATGCTTTCCCATGGTCTGGAAGGAATGGGTAAGGGCTGATATAAACCTGCATTAGTCGACCTGCCTTTAGCTTTCTGACATATCACACATGTCTCTACAAATTTTTTGACATCTGATTGTAACTTAGGCCAAAAGTAATGTCTTCAGACAAGATCAAGAGTCTTATCTAGACCAAAATGACCTTCCATAGCTCCACAATGTTTCTCCTTAATGATGTTTAACCTCATAGAACACCTTGGAATACATAACTGTCCACCTTTGAACAACAATCCATCCTGAATCAAAAATTCAGAGAATTCAGCATGATATTTCTCTCCAAAAGAAGTACATACATGATATATCTCCCCAAAATCTGCATCTGTCTCATACATGGTCTTTAGTGAATCAATGCCAACACTTTCTAACTGAATCTGGTTGACTGTTAAAACTCTCCTGCTCAAAGCATCTGCAACTTTATTCTTGACTCCTTTCTTATGCTTCAATGTAAAAGTAAAAGCTTGTAAGGTTTCTACCCATTTCATGTGTCTGTGGTTCAGCTTTTCCTGGCTGTTTATGAAACACAGAGCCTGGTTATCTGTGAATACTATGAATTCCTTTGGCATCAAGTAATGCCTCCATTTCTTGAGTGACTGGACTAAAGCATACATTTCCAAATCATATGAGGAATACCTCTTCTTAGCATCATTGAGCTTCTCACTGAAAAATGCAATAGGTCTACCTTCTTGGCTGAGTACTGCTCCAATGGCCATGTGACTGGCATCACATTCCACCTGAAAGATTTTGTTAAAGTCTGGAAGTGCAAGGACTGGCTGCTGTGCCACCTTCTTCTTCAATGTTTCAAAAGAATCATCTACTCTTTGAGTCCAAACAAATCTGCACTTCTGTCCTCCTTTGATGGTATCAAGCATGGGTGCACAAATATGACTAAACCCTCTTATAAACTTCCTGTAGAAGGTTGCTAACCCATGGAAACTTATGACATCATTCATAGTCTTTGGGGTTGGCCAAGACAATATGGCACTTACCTTCTCCTTATCCATTTGTAACTTTCCTTGTGAAATGACAAAACCCAAATATGTGATCTCCTCTTGCATAAATAAACACTTGTCTAAATTTATCATCAGCTGCTCTTCATGTAACCTCTGAAGAACCAAATCTATGTGTCTGAGATGTTCTTCTCTTGTGTTGCTGAAAATCAGAATGTCATCTAGATATACTATGACAAACTTACCAATGAACTCTTTCAAAACCTCATTCATCAACCTCATAAAAGTACTAGGTGCATTAGATAAACCAAAAGGCATAACCTTCCACTCATATAACCCTTCATTAGTTTTGAATGCTGTTTTCCATTCATCTCCTGGCCTAATCCTAATCTGATGATATCCACTCTTCAAATCTATTTTTGTAAAATACTTAGCACCTCCCAAACAGTCAAGTAAATCCTCTATCCTAGGGATTGGAAACCTATACCTGATTGTGATCTTGTTAATAGCTCTAGAATCTGTGCAAAGCCTCCAAGTACCTTCCTTCTTTGGTGCTAGTACAGCTGGTACTGCACATGGACTTAAACTTTTCCCAATCAGACCTGAATCCAATAATTCTTCAATTTGTCTGGCTACTTCTGCATTCTGTTCTAGAGTTAGCTTATAGGCTGCTTTGTTTGGAAGTGTTGACCCTAGAATTAAGTCTATGCAGTGACTAATATCCCTGACAGGTGGTAGGGATCTTGGCATTCCTTCTGAGATGATACCTTTGTACTTATCCAATAGCTCTTGGATAGCTGGGTCTATGAACCTTTGCTTTTTCTCTTCCTTGATTTCTTGTTGCTGTTCTTTATTCACCCTCATACATGGGATTAGGGCATATGCAACTGCACCTTCTTCTGCTACTTCTTTCATGAACTGTTTACCTTCCATCAACATTACCTTCACCTCTTTTCCTTTAGATTTCTCCTCTTTCGCCGTCAATGGTAGTAACGTTATAGCCTTACCATCTTTAGTGATTGTATAGGTGTTTCTAATACCATCATGTTGTGCCTTCAAATCATACTGCCATGGTCTACCAAATAAAAGATTGCAAGCATCCATCTTGGTAATGTCAAACAACAACTTATCCTTATATGCTCCAATCTGAAATTCTACCCAAGCCTGCTCTTCTACAGTTGTCTGCTGACCTTGGGTAAGCCATGAGACTTTATATGGGGATGGGTGAGGCAATCTCCTAAGCTTAAGCTTTGTCACCATTTCTTCAGACACAAAATTTTTAGTAGAACCAGAATCAATCAAAACTTTACATGCCTTACCTCCTGCTTTGCAAATAGTCCTGAAAAGAGACTTTCTTTGAGGGGATTCTTTGTCAGGTACCTTCATGGTAGTCACTGTTCTTCTCATCATTAGAGACTCTCCACTTTCTGGGTATCCATAATTATCAGGAGCATTCACACTCTGAAAAGCATTAGAGCCTGTCATACTTTGATTATCAGGTTCTTGGATCAGATTTGTTCTCCTTTCTCCTGTTGAGCTTGTGGCCTTTTCTGGACATCTGCTGACTATATGGCCTTCTTTGTTACAGTTATAACATCTGATGGATCCTCTGCCCTGGGATCTTCCTCTGAAAGGTCTTCTACCTCTGAAGTTTCCTTGCTGACTATAATTTTCCCCCTGGTTCTGACTATTGTTTCCCTTACTATTGTCATGACTGGATTCTCCTTGATATCCATGTCCATGTCCTCTACCTCTAAAAGGACCTCTTCCTCCCCTTTGTTGTCTTCCTCTTCCTCTATTGTGTTGTTCTTGTTTTCTCTTTAGCTTCTCTTCCACTTTCAATGCCAACTGAAAGCATTTCTGAACTGTATCTGGATTATGTAGACTTAAATCTTCCTGAATATTGAACCGCAATCCATTAAGGTATCTGGCTACCTTCTCTTCTTCACTTTCCTTTACCTTTGTTTTCATACAAAGTTTCATGAATTCTTCTGTATATGAGCTGACATCTAGCTCCTTCTGCTTCAGGTTTTGCTTCCTCTTGTGTAATTGGATACTGTAATCCAATGGGACATACGCTTCCTTTACTAATGCCATCATCTTCTTCCATGTAGCGACTCTACGCTTTCCTTCCTGTACTCTATCATCTTGGACGAAATTCCACCATGTCAAGGCAGCTTCTTTCATTTTTGACTGGGCTATTTTCACCCTCTGTTGTTCTGGTATCTCCTTTGTTTCAAAGAAATTGTTCAAGGAGTCTATCCACTCCATCACTAAATCAGGTTCCATCTTTCCTGTAAACACTGGTAAATCCAGTTTCACATCCATGGTTCTCCTCTCCATGGCCTTGAGGGCATTCAACAGTGGTCTCTGGTCTGCAGGAACGACCTCCTCATTCCAACTAGGGATCTCTTCTTCTTCCCTATCTTCTTCTCTACCAGAACCTACTCTGCTCCTCAACTTCGCTAACTCATCCTTCAATTCCTGATTCTGAGCCTTCACGGCCTTGCTCTCTGCAATCTGTTTCTTTACTAGAACTGCAAACTCAACGTTGGTCATCCTTGCCAGAATCTCTGATGTTCCTTCGTCACCTGACATCCTGCTATATCCTGATCTTTTCCAGAAGATCCTTCCTTTACTCTGATACCACTATGATGCAGAGGTAAAACGCAACGGGAGCTTACAAATGGGAAGGAGGAGTCATTAACACAACCAGCATGTTAAAATCCTATCGGCTTATCATCATCATCATATTTCTTGCTAACACAGATAGCATCATCATATTTCGAAGAGGCATGAAATATCCTCCCGATGTTCACTGTTCATCTTACCGCCAAACTCTATCTTCATCATGATGTTCAACATCATCTTCATCAGCAGGATATAAAATATCAGGTTCCTCCAATATATCCTGATGACGACAACTTCAAGCACCTTTCCTTCGATGCTTACGTCACCCCGATATCCGACTACTCAAACAACAGCATCAGGATATGACTTATCCAGTCACATTGAAACATCCTGATGATGTTAACCAAACTTTATGCCGATGACTTACGCCGATGCCAAAACACTTAGCGACAGCAGGATAAACTTGCATAGGGTGATATTCACAATATCCTGATGACGATGACGTCACATGCACCCGATGATGATGTCAATGCACCTGATGATGATGTCAACAGGATATAAGACACTTATATCCTCTGCAACATGATAATGAATATCCGGTGATCTTTTCAATATCCTGATGATGACCTTTCCGGTCCTTAGCCAAAAAGTGAACTTTCACTCTTGCATGCGATAGCGACATGTGGATGATGGATACACATGAAAGATGATCCTGACGATGATATACACACTGAGTATATATCCAACCTATATCATCCTGATGCATTTGAAACATACAGTCTTCGTCAGCTTCATGACCCGATCCGGATAGCGATATACTCGAAGATGTCGATGCGATTCACTCTGTCTGGAAAAGCACATGCAGATCCCTGTACATCCGTCGGCTGCATGCAAACTCACAGAACCGCACAATTTCACAAAGAAAACATGATGATCGGGCCGGATCACCTTCAGATCAAAACTTAACAGTTTATCTTCCTAAACCCTAGCACATGAGGATGCTAGGTTGATTCATAGCATGCTACCAATCGATCTCCCACACAATGAAATGAATAAACAGAAAACTAAAATACAACCTAAACTACCATGCATGACCATTCCACCGATTCACAGAATCAACCGGTGGAAGGGTTGAAAGAATCCATCAACCTGTAATCAGAACAGAAATCAAAACATAGACAGCTGATAAACCAGATAATGCAATTGATGAGATCTTATTTAGATGAAACACAAATGTCCTGAACAATGTTTCACAATGTCTGGACTGATCTCTGGATTTCACTTAATCACCAGTACAACATAACATAACTACTACTCTCTTCTCTTTCTACTCTCTGATATGGATTTCAAACCCTAACTGATCTGAGTTATTTATAGCAATATCCTACGAGTACTACCAACTCGATTCCCAGCGGCTGGGAGCTTCCAAACGGCTGGGAGAGGACAGCTCAGACAACCTGATCACGAGCTCTAACTGCCTGCACACTCTCCTAGGCTGATCTAATACATATGCATTGGTCCAATGGACCTTATTACATTATGAAGTCAAACATGCTAAAAATAGACTAATGTCCTGTCATGCGGACAATGAACCTATATCCTGTCTTGTAGGGGTGCTCCTGCACCACAAAAGAGACCCTCATGGATGCTGACACTTGTCGAGCTCCGTGGTAACTACGAGGGACACATGGCATCATCCGCGGCACTCATTGAAACTTTAAGGAAACTGCCCCCACTACTCGACACATATCACAACCTGCCACATTCATGAAGCATTAGGAAATAGTGCGGAAACCTATGCGGAAATAGCTATGTGTCGGGCTCCGCAGCACCTCTTGAAACATTTAGAAACTTTTTGAAACACCCGCGGAAGCCGCCACGTGGCACCTTCCATGATCTCTTGAAACATAAAGGCCCCTCCTTGAAACTTCAGTAGAAGCTGACACATGTCATCATCCGCGACACTTGAGACACTTCACTGGGACCCACCATCGTTCTCGCCACATTTAGAAACAAAAAAGAAATGATTTCGGAAGCTGACACTTGTCAAGCTCCGCAACAACCTCAAGGGGTACGTGGCACGCTCTGCCCCTGCTTGGAAACTTTTAAGGAACTATGCAGAGAGCGACATGTGGCATCATCCGCGAGGCATTGAGAAACATTAAGGGTCTTTTAGAAACACTGGCGGAAGCTGCCACTTGGCATGCCCGTGGGTCTTTAGTTACTTTCTTTTGTGTCCCTTGGGTGCCTCCACGTGGTGCCATCCATGGCACTCTTGAAAAATAAAAGAAACATTATTGAAACTTCAGTGGAAGCTAACACGTGGCGCCTTCCACGCAAGCATCTTGAAACACAAAGGAAACATTTAAAGGGTCAGTGAAACACAAGTGGATATCGACACATGTCAAGTTCCACGGCGCAGGCACAATTTTGACCCTTCAAGCCACACATAGAAACATTTAGACACAGAGATTGAAACCCGATGTGCATCTGAAATGCATTTGACCTAAATTTTTATCATTTTCGAAGGGTTCGCGGGGAAACTTCACAAGTTTGCCAACATACATTTCACCTTTGCATACTCAGAATCTGACAATATTCTCAAATGCGACAGGAAAAGTAATTAAACAATGCATGTGGGCTGGGGAACAATTTAAACCAAGGCACCAAGGGTCTGAAGGAAAACACACAGGAACCTACAAATTGGAAGCCAAAACCCTAACCTTAGGTGAACACCACCAGGATCCTCCTTTATAGAAGGAAACCCCTCAGCAGGAAGAACTTCAACAAGATTCCCCTCATGAAGAAATACATGAGGAACAAATTAAGAAGGTGCCTTCTCCACCAAGGATAGAAGCAGACACTGGAGAGCACAACATATAGGATATTGAAAAAGGACACCAAGGATCTGGAGATGATGTACCTTAGTGGATAGAAAAGGAAATAGGTATGGAACAAGGGTCAGAAATTCAAGAGTTTGATGTTTCTACCTTGTTCACTGAAAAAATGATGAAGCCAAGGAGGAAGGCCATATTAACATTAGCCATAAAATGAGATCCTACCACAGGTAGGAGAACTACACATATAGCACTTCTCATAGTTGAAAAGGAAAAGGGCAAAATTAGCCTAGAGGAATTCCAAATCACAACTATTGATTTGGGTTTTGCCAATGAGGACCAGGAAGGTCAAGAAGGGAAGGATATTATTGATTCTTTAACCCAAAGGGTGAAGAAGGAAAAGGAAAAAAATAAAATACATAAGGAGCACATTGCTTGACTACATTCTTTCATAAAAGGGTTAATTAACCCTCATAATACTCCAGTTGATCCTGCAGTCCCATTGACTATCATATCACAGGAAGAGGTCACCAAGTTGGACCTAATGAAACATGAGGCAATGGTCATGGAAAAATGGATGTTGTCAGCTCTCACTGGGGCTAAAGATGTATTGAGAACCTCCCTACAGAGATGGAATTCTTTGAGCAGTCTAAAGAGGAAGGTAGATAAAATACAAAATGATACAGGAAAATGGTCATTCCAGTTGGAAAAGGATCTGATTACTCTGAGTGAAATGAAGAGAATTGATCCACAAATTTTGATAAGCAATCAAGTATTACATAATAATACTGCCCTGCTGACAAGCATATGGTATGAAGATATCAGGTTTGAGTGTGATATCTTGAAGAAGTGCAGTGGCAAACTCAGGGATATTAGTGTTAAATTATACAGTATGATTGCGTATGAAGCAGAAATCCTTCTAGCCCTAGAAGGGAAAATAGAGGGCAAAATTGAGAATTAGGATGTAGACTTTTCTATTAAAGCTCTGAATGATAATTTTAAGTCAGTAGAAGATGACCCTCTCACCCACCTGATAGAAGAAGTAATGAAAAAAATTATGAGGATAAAAGTTAAAGTAGAAATATACAATGAGACATTGAATAGTAGGAAAGGTAAGCTAGAAGCTCTCAAAGCTAAGTTCCAGTCTCATAAACATGCAATAACCAAATCTAGAATCTAGGATGGGGGAAAGGTTGATAAAATAGTACAAGCATATGAACATATCAGGATAGCAGTAAAGGTCCACATGAAAGAGGATGTATACTAGAGTGATAGTGATGGTGAAAGTGATGAAGATGAAGAGAATGATGAAGAAGAATAAAATGAAGAAGAAGAACTTGAGGAATGAGTGAAGATGCATCACTAAGTGAGCATATGCTTAAGGTCCTCATAAATAGTGAGTCATATAGATGGTTGCTAGCTGGCAACCTGTGCCACGAGATAAAGTTGACTAAGTCATAGGAGAATTGTCAACCATTGATATGAATTGATAAATCTTGACTGTTGGTCAATTGTAACTGCTTCCTCACCTTATTCTATAAAAGGAGTAGAGGTGTAATCTTTTAGTCATTTAAAACTTAATTGAAATCTGATTGCTGAAAAGTTTAGGACTTACTTCAAAGTTATTGTAAATGTACATGTTATGCATACTGAATGAAAGAGAAGCCATTTTTTATTACAAATCATCATAAATCTTGAGTAATTTGTGATTGAAATCTAGATATATGCATTGATTAGCTGTGTCCCTTGGAGTGCTTTTCAACTTGCATGTATTATTTCCATTCCTAATTCCTTTGAAGTTAGCATCAACCATATCTAGCTGTGGAACAACCTGGTGACCTATGGTTTGATTTCTTCTCTCCATGAATGTATCTTATATGTATGTGATTCAATAACTAAGGTCACTAAAAGTAGAAGTATTCTTTTAAATTTCTTTGAATTTCACTACAGATCATCTCCATAGTTGCAAATAATAGACAATCAAAAGAAAATAAAGAATGAAATATGCAGATATCCCATAAGCAATTGAAAATACAGAGCATATTAGGAGTAAAAGCATGTCAATTGATAAATATCATGCAAATAAATATCCATGAAATACATATAAATATCCAATTATAGACACATCATTTGAATAGATATATAGTGTAGAAGAAAGAGCAAGTTCATAATGATCAATGATCAGAAGAATTGATCAAACTTACAAATATCTTAGCAATCCTTGAAAATAGAGTAGAATTGACCTATCTGTGGAGTGAATTTACAGGATACAGTGCAATACTGATCACCTAGATGAATGTAAGACCCCTTGAAATGGAAAACAACATGTCACATTAACCTCTGAGTAACGTCAGATGATCATGCCCTGATCAACAGAGACTTGGAGTCATCAACTTATCCTAAGCTGATCGTACTTTACAAGATAATAAATGTTTGTTGTGCAAATTTTTATGCATGTTGTTATGACTAACAATCATCATCAACATAAATTGACACTAGAAGGAGGGCCTCCATAGAATAGATTTGTCTGATTCGATGACATAGAAGAAAAAGTAATACTCATGTAGCTTTGTACTTCAAGTCATGTGCAAAGATTTGTTGTTTGAGTCTGTTTGTGTTTGTCTGTCGTGAAGTTCTCAAAATTGAGAATAAATATTTCAAGCTTTGTGGTTGATCACTGAGATATTCAAAAGATAAGTTTTCTTTCAAGTCTTTTTGCTAAAGCTTTGAAGTAATTTTCTTAAGAGACCTGATATCCTGTTGCTTGTGTCCAAAGTCTCACATCACCTCATATTTGCATCATTTATGCAAATATTACATAAATATCTAGTTAGTTTTAGATTCTAATCATAAATACATCCTTTGCTTGAGTGTTTTAGCTAATCTTTACAGTAAACAAGCCAAATTTCCTTAAATTCAAGAAATCCTGGCTCTCAGGCCAAATACCAGGTCCAGATCCAGTGGACTCTTTGAGGAATTACCTATCAGAGGACTCAGACCTAGAACAGTAGATATTCACCATTCTCCTAGTTCTAGTGCACCAGGAGCTTCACCAAAACACATTCTGATAACTCCTATCAGGTTGTAAATACCTATAGGACCACTTGTGACACCCCCAATCCAACCTCCAATCACAATGTCATTCTTTACTGCAAAGTCACCTTTGACTTTCACTGCATATCAACCTTTACCTAAAAATCCTGATAAGATTTTCCCTAAATATCATCCTTATCAGGATGCTAATGATCACATTAGAACATTCAAGGAAGCTTGTTGTAGAGTAATAATTGAACATTAGGATGTGGTATGCAGTTTATTTCTATTTTCCTTAGGGGAAGAGGCATATAATTGGTATATCAGTCTTGGTCAAGGTTCAGTCAGTTCATGGGCTACCTTGGAGAAAGCCTTTAAGGATAGATTCAAAATACCTATAGATCCTTCAATGAATTATCGTCTGTTTTCCACAATCAAAAGATTTGAGGGAGAACCTAATGCCAATTTCAATGCAAGATTCCAATATATGCTCTCAAAGCTAGTTGCTCCCTATACAGTAACAGATGAAGTTACTAGGAGTATATACTACTCAGCATTAGATCCCCTGACTTCTATGTTTATCAGGAGAACAGATCCTGGTGTCACAACAATCGTAGGAGATTTTGAAGAAGTTGTCCAAGTCAGTCAATAGTTGATTCCTTCTCCAACACCTAATATTGCATTTCCTACACTCCTTGTTTATCCTACATATCCCGTTCAACAACAGACCAATGGAGCCATGATACCCCCAGCTGTAATGCCAAGCCCTTTACAGATACCTCCACTTAGTATCATGCCACCTCCAAATGGAAATGGTCAAATGCTACAATATCCAGGACATACATAGGTACCTCAGGTTGTGGAACAGTCTAATAACAATAACAATGGCTCTTCCTTCTTTAAACCCCAAATAGAGAATGTAGTAGCCGAAGTTTAGGAAGAAAAGGAAGAAATTAAAGAGATATTGGCACAACTGAGGAAAGTCACCACTGAGATCACTCATTTGAGGAGTCAGAATTTCTATTCTCAATGAAATCAGAATAGAGGATATGCCAATGATAGATCTGGTTATCCTGATAGGGGATACAATAACAACTATGATAAAAACAATGGTAACAATAATCCCCCTAGACAACCTAGAGTGTGGAACACTAGGCCAAACAATGGTTCTCTGCCATCACCCTTAGATAATCAGCCTCCTAGTGAACCTAAGCAAACTACAAAGGTGAATCTGGTAGAGGCAGCTCTTACAAACTGGTGTTGGATACATAATACCAATGCTCATGTAGAGTTAGATTGTCCTTAGTTTAGGATAGCCACTAGTATATTCCAAACTGAAGTATCTAATATTGTAGGTAATCCACCTTATGTTGAAGGAAATGAAATTGTCCCCTGTGGATATGATTCTGGTCTTGTATTAGAAAGTTTCATCAATCATCCTCATTAGCAGTCAATGTCACCTCATGAGAATTACACTTTAGCATGTGCAGAGTTAGCTATGGATTTTAAAACTGATTATGCTTTTCCATTTGAAGATGAAAATGAGCCATCAGTTGAACATAAAGAAATGCATGCTTATCAGCAGCAGTATCAGGGTAGACATAATTACAACCTAAGGAATAACTCCAACTGACCTGCTGGTCCTTTGACTACATCCTTGCCTCCAAATAATTTCAACACTCCTCTTGATCCTAGGGCAGGTAATAACCCTAGATTTCCTAAAGTTAATGCTCAGTACTTAGTACCACAAAATGTAGTACAAAAAGCTGGTAATCTGCCTCCTGAGTTTGATAAATTGGTCACATATTTAGCAGATGAAATGAAAAAGATCAAGATCAATCTGTCATTGTCAAAATTACTCAAAACCCTAGCTATTAAAAAAGCCTTCATGAAATCCTTAGATGATCCTGCTCCAAAAGAGGATAATTATACCTCAAGTCAGACTAGGAATAAAGGTCATGCTATTAAGGATATTAATGTTAAACACAAAACTCCAACCACTATCCATGCTGTAGAGAATTCACACATGACTCTTTATAGAGATAAAACTAAGTCACCTCCTTTTCTCCTTACCATAAGGATGTTTAGAAAGAATTTTCATAATTGCTTAGTAGATTCAGGTGTATCTACTAATGTAATACCCCAGTCTATATGTAACGCCTTAGAGTTGCATTGTGCTAAGTCACTGAAGAAAGAAACATAGTTAGATAAAATAGAGGTGAGTGTCGTAGGAGAACTGACTCACATCCATATGTAGTTAGCATTAGATCCAAGAATCCAATACTACATTGATATTCAGGTAGTAGATATACCAGATACCTATGGGATGCTGCTCAGCAGGGATTGGTCAAAAACACTCAATGGATACATGTCCACTAATTTCAGTCACATGTGGTTACCTTGGAAATGAATACCTAATCAAATAAGGATAGATGTTGAGCCTTGCATGAAACATATGATCACTGAGTAAAATAAAACCAACGAGATCATGTAGGTAAATGTTGAACCCAGAGTCTATTCCATCAGACCCCAGACCATCAAGATAGAGGATATCCTCATCTATGATGTTCATGTTCATAATGATAATCTTTAGGATGATAGACTAATTTTAGAGTCTCTTTGTAGTTCTAAAAATGAGATAGAAGTAGATCACTTCAAGAACTTTGAAATACATTTGTCTAAAGAAGTGCAACATTGCCAATTGTTAAAAATGTTTGTTGAAGATGTCCTAATTGAAGGATGGTGCAGGCTACATGATGAGGTACATTCTGAAAAGACTTGTGATGCTTTCTTAGATATCATGGAACTGGAACAGGCATGTAGTGAGGCATCATCATCATCATCCGAGGTAAGTTTTGTAGATAGTGATAGTGATACTAATTTTTGTTTGTCATTTGCAAGAACAAAAGAAGGCACATATCCTGATGAAAGTCCTATCCAGATGATAGAAGAGCTATTGGTGTGTAGCGAGAGTAATTCTAAAAGTAAGAAGAATATCACCCCAGGAACCGATTGCTTGGTTGAGTTAGATTATGAAATATCTGATGAAGATGGAGATAGTAATTTGTCCAAGTTTGAAGAATTTTTATCAAAACAAATCTAGAAGATGATATAGTAGAAAAGATCCCCACAGGATGTACCAATTTAGGGATGGTGTAGGTTACATTAAGCACCACATTCAAAAACTACTTACTCATTATGTTTGCATATTCTAGAAAAGTAGATGTTGCCTTGTTCAAAGGATCCTCCTTTTGATGATAAAGAAGAAAAAGGAATATCAGCTTCACATCAGCTAGATAGGGTGAAGTTTGAGAAGATTAAAATACCAAAATTAAGATGGATATCAAGTGGTTCAACTGCTAGAGAGAAGGCCCAGACAAACCTTTAACTGAAGATAAGACATGGATCCTTAGGTTTGATGGATCTAAATCAAAACAAGGGGCTCGAGTAGGAATAGATCTTATTGATCCAGCTGGTAAATCCTACTTAGCAGCATATAGATTGCAATTCCCATGCACAAATAATGTGACAGAGTATGAAGCTCTGATCCATGGGATATTGTTTGTACTCAGAAAGAAAGTAAAGATTTTGCATGTCTATGGAGACTCAGAATTGGTAGTAAGACAAGTAAAGGGCATATATTCTTGTAATTACAAGAAGTTGTCTAATTACAGACATAGGGTATGGGATCTGATAGAAGATTTTGATGCATTTAACATCACCCATGTGCCTAGAGAACAAAATCATAGGGCAGATGCCTTGGCCCAAGCTACAAGTACTTTGGAACCATTATCCATATCTGGTTTGAAGAGATTTTCAATTGAATTAGTGTCAGTACCCTCTGCACCAGACAATGTAGTTAACCTTCAAGTGTTTGATGATGACCAACATATTTTAGACTTCATATCCAATAGAGATGTGTTTGATACACAAATCATAGATGAAATAAATGTGGAAGATCATACCTAGGAAGAAGAAGAGATCATAGAGTTACCCAGTAACAAGATTCCTAAAGGTATGATAGAATTGGAAAGAGCATTTGATTTAGATATCATGCTGAAATAGAAAGATCTCCCTAAAGCAGATGCAGGGGAATATTCACTAGTTAACATAGGACATGATTTAGAGAAAAGGAATGTCCTAATTGGAAAGGTGTGTATAGAGGAAGAAATGGTGGGGATTACTGAAGCACTTAAAGATTATATTCATGTTATTGCCTGGACATATGATGAGTTGAAAACTTATGATACTTCAATCATCACTCATACTATACCATTAAAGCCAGATGTCAAGCCCTTTAGACAAAAATAAAGACCTATTAATGCTTTGCTGGAGCCGATCATTTTTTAAGAAATGAAGAAATTGCTTAATGCCAGGATCATATTTCCTGTGAGACATTCGACATGGGTGGCTAACTTGGTCCCACTAAGGAAGAAGAATGGTGACATTAAGTTGTGTGTAGACTTCAGAAATTTAAATAGAGTCTCTAAAAAGGATAATTATCCTTTGCCTTCTCTAGATGAGGTCTTACAGATTGTAAATGGTGCAAGATGATGTCATTTTTGGATGGTTTTTCAGGTTACAACCAAGTGATGGTAGACAAGATAGATAGATTGAAGACTGCATTCACCACTAAGTGGGGAATATTCACCTATAGGCACATGCCCTTTGGATTGATAAATGTTGGAGCCACCTTTTAGCGAGCAATGGATATGGGCTTCAACAGATTTATTGGTAAATGCATTGTCATATACATGGATGACATGACAATTTTCTCTAAAGAGAGAGGAAATCATGTAGAAGACCTCAGGAAAGTACTAAAGAAATGTGAACATTATGGAATATCCTTAAACCCTAAGAAATGCATATTTGGGGTAACCACAAGGAAGTTATTAGGTCACCTAATAATAGAGAATGGGATCATCATTGATCCTACAAGAGTAGAATCAATCATGAAGATACAGCTTCTTGGAAGTAAGAAGGAGCTCAAATCTTATTTTGGTAAGATCAATTTCATTAGAAAATTTATTACTGGTTTTGCAGAGATTGTCAGACCATTGAATACAATGCTCAAGAAGGATGCCAAAATTGAGTGGACACCTAAACCTAGAGTAGCTTTTGAAGATATCAAGAAAGCTATATCTGATGCTCCTATTCTAATTAGTCCAGATTAACACGTCTGCAGCAGTATTAACACAAAGAAATGAGGCTAAAGAAGAAAAGCCTATAGCCTTCATGAGTTGTCCTTTTAGGGATGTAGAACTTCAATATATGGATGTTGAAAGACAAGCACTTTCTCTAGTCTGAGTAGTCAAGAAGTTTAGACATTACATCTTGAGAAGTAAAGTGATCACTGTAGTACCAGATGCAGCAGTAAAGATGCTTTTAATGCAAAATGAACCAAGTGAAAAGAGAGCCAAATGGATAACTATCCTCCAAGAGTATGATATGGACATAACACCCATGAAATTAGTGAGAGGACAAGCCTTGAATTAGATATTATCTGAAATTGATCCTAACATCATGAGCCAACAATATGTCATAAATACAAAGGAAACTGGAGAATGGTATTCAGACATTAGGCATATCTTGATTACTGGAAGATGTCCTTCAAGATTGAAGGCCTCACAGAGGAGAGCCTTGAAGATAAGATCCCAAAAATACATGATAAAAGGAGGAGTTCTTTTCAAGAAGAACTATGACAATATATCTTAGATGTCTAGAAAGGCAAGAAGCAGACAAAGTGTTAATAGAATTACGTGACAAGTTTGGAACTACACATGGATCATACTTAGCTACCACTCATGCTATCCTCAAAGAAGGGTATTACTGGCCCACTATTTTTAAAGATACTACTAAACACATCAAATGTTGTCATATGTGTTAGGTTGCTACAAATAGAGAAAGGTATGCTACTCAGCCCTTGGAACTAGTGATGGAAATGCACCCATTTGCTCAATGGGGGATGGATTTTGTAGGACCTATTAACCCTCCATCATCTTCAGGCCACATGTATGTGTTGATTGTTACTAATATTGTACTAGGTGGACTGAAGTTGTCAATAGTAAGACATGCAATACTGAGGATGTGATCAAGTTCTCAGAAAGCAACATAGTAACCAGGTATGGAGTTCCTTATGCTTTAGTATGTGACAATGGATCTACCTTTGCATCAATAACATTATCAAGTTGGGCTTTTGACCACGGAATTGTTTTGAAGTTTTCTTCAAATTACTACCCTCAAGGGAATGGATTAGCAAAATCTATAAACAAAAATTTATTGAACATCATAAATTAATTGATAGAAAAGAACCCAAGGGAGTGGAACACCCTATTAAAGTATGCATTGTGGGTAGATAGAACCAGGATGAAGCCTTCATTAGGAAATTCTCCTTTTCACCTAGTATATGGGGTGGATCCCATCCTCCCTGCTAACCTAAAGATCCCCACATTACAATTTGCACAAGAGTATCTAGGTATAGATAACAATCAAGAAGTCGGGTTACTTCAGTTAATGCATCTAGAAGAAAAAAGGAATAGAGCAATTAATCAATTTTCTAAACATCAAGCTATTGTCAAGTGTTGGTTTGATAAAAGAGCCAGAGTTAAGGCTTTTAGAATTTCAGATTTAGTCCTTGTATATGCCTAAAAATAACACGATTCGGTCTAGATAAATATTCTTAATATTTATTCCCTTCTAATTCCTCTATTAATAAATAAATAATTAAATTTATTTATTTGATTCATATTCTTCTAACAATTAAATAAAATCCTTTATTTAATTCAATTTTTCCAAACAATTAAATAATTCTTAAATTATTTAATTAAATCAAATTCATTCTTCTAAATTTGAATAAATCAAATCAAATTCATTTAAATCCTTCCAATCTCCAAAAATAAAATACAATCAAATATTTTATTTATTCTTCCAAAATCATGCACAACAATTAAATAAATTTATTTATTTAATTTGCTTTCTTATCTTCTAAATTAAATAATTCTGATTATTTAATTTATTTCTTCCAAATAATATCTTCTCTAAATTTAAATAAATCAATTATTTATTTAAATTGCTTTTTCTTCTAAATTGAGTTATCTATAAATATAATTCAATCTTTTTGCACATGCAATTAAATATTCCTAATATTTAATAAAGCAAAATATCTTCTTATTCTCATGCAAATCTATTCTTCTTATTTGAAATCACTTAACTGATTGTTATATTCTTTTAATTGCTTTAACTCATTTTTCTATTCTTGATAACTCCTCTCATGCAAAAGAAAGCAAGACACATGTCTTCTTCTTATTCGTTGCACATTCCTCATCCGTTCTATACTGCTAATCTTCTCAAGTCTTCTATACCATTGATCTTCTCTTTCCCAAGTCTATAAAAGCAACCTCATTCTTCCATTCTATTCATCCAAGCTTTAAGTATTGTTACTCTGCAGGAATTACAGCGCGCCTTTGGCATCAATTCCTTCATTTCCTGTGGTCACACTTTTGTTACTACGCACTACACACTACTATCATCATTGTGAAGCTTCTTTTCATTACGACATTACCATAGCCATTCTCAATCAACATTCTTGAACAAAGAAAAGAAGTGCACTCTTTGAGGGCCCTATTTCATACACGCAAGGATGATTTTGATAGGTAACCAATGGAAGATGCAAGGTAAAGGTTGTAAGTATCATCTATTTATTATTTAAATCTCTTTTTCCTTCATATTCTATTGATGTTTGGGTTTATGTTATTAAATTGAATTTATCCCATTTTTACCCTAACATTTTTGGCACCCACTATGGGGCCTAGCCCCAAATTTAACCCAAAATCTAAGTTTTGTGTTTTAGAAAGCCGTACACAGGAGGAAACAGTGTATCCATCAATTCCTAACATGCATATATCACCTGTCATGGTGTATACATTCCTGCAGCACTTATACCCTCTGTTTACGTGCATCTATCAACTGTTACATCACTTTCATTTATGCGGCGCATATACACTTTGTTACAATGCTTTTACCATATGAAATGATGTTTCTGTTAATCCGGTGCATATACACTATTCTCTGGTGCTTTTATTCTCTTTTGCAGTACATATGTATTTTGGCACTTCTGTTGACTGTCTCTACGCATTTAGTCTCTGAAGCGACGCTTTTGTTGTAGGCAGTGATTTTAGGGTTTTCTAGGAAGATTTTTTTGCTAACACTGACGTCTTTGTAGGAACTCTCTTGATCTATTTTGTAGGCTAGGTACTGGTTTAGATTCATATAGTTGCACTTGTTAGTTCACATTATGATTTCTAAAAGGGAAAGTAAAATGAATGCTCATGCAAATCTCACATAGTTTTAACTAGGAAAGTGGTAATTGATCATTTCTATCTTGCATTGCAACATTGTTATCTTTTCAAAGTTATTGCTATCGTGGTTAAAAATTGAACTCATCATTGCTATCTGGGTTAAAACTAAACCATCACTATCTTGATTGACCAAACACTTCAAAGTTAACAACTCATGCTATCGTGGTTAAAAATTGAACTCATCATTGCTATCTCGATTGACCAAACATTTCAAAGTTAACAATTCATGCTACGTGGATAAAATTGAACTCATCATTTCTATCTTGGTTAAAATTGGACCATTTCTATCTTGCAAATCACTTCAAAGTTCTATGCTTGCCCAAGTAGATAGCTCATCTAGTTTTTCTCATTTTAACTAAGGGAAAAAAACCACTATATTTTGTGTTTTGGGAATGATACCAGGTCTATGCTCTCCCCTATCTTGGGTGACCAAAATGTCAAACATATCATTTTTACACGTGTTTTTCCTTTAGAGGGGCCTGCTCTTGGATACCGTTCATCCAAGTAGGAATGACCCTAAGTGGTAACAAGCTAGACGCCAAGCCCTTCCAAGCCACTATAAATAAATTGTGTTTGGAGTGAAAGCTTCAAACAATGAATGAAGTTGTGTTATACCAACAGACAACCTCCCCCAATACCCTCCAAGGCGCAACCCTTGTAGGCTGGGAGACTCCATAACGGAGAGTAGTGCTGCCGCATGTATAACCACTCGAACGGTTGCCTTCAATAAACACCTTTGTTCTAGTGGCCAAAAACCCTTGTTATCCATTTGAAGCCTAGGATTTTGTAATTGTTTTTCCTTTTAGTCCAAATAGAGTAAAAAAAATCACAAAAAAATAAAAAAACCATAAAAATTCTTTGTGTTTGCTGTGTCTTCTTACCATAATTTTAGAAAATCAAAACAAAAAAGACCTTCTTTCAACCAAAGTACCAAAAACATCAGAAAATTTCCAAAAAATTGCAAAAATACTAAGAAAAACTAGAGCAGCACATTCTTCCTCTTCTGCTGCACATTTGTGCCAACCTACGGTGCATCTGTACTAACTTTCAGTGCTTTTACTATCTGTTATGATACATCTACAATTTACCAGTGTGGCGCATTTGTGTCAACTTTCTGTGCTTATATCCTCTACTGCTACACATCTGGTTCTGTGCATGTGTAACAGTGAGTACTTCCACATCTTTTCAGAGAAAAAATTCAAGTTTTCTAGGTACCCATTTCAGTCTTGTGTCAATTTTTGTAGAGACAATGTACCAATTAGAAGTAATTGCTCAAGAACTCTAATACCTATGAGAGTAATTAAACTTTGATATCTCACCCCAAGATCGTATAGCAATTGCCCAAGAATTCCAAGTGATACAACAAGAAATGACAATCTTACAAGCTGAACAGGCCAGTACTAGCTACACCTCGCCCCAAAAGCATATATCCTTTTCTATCTTCATGATACTCTTGACAAGGCAAGCACCACCTCAAGTTGGATAACATATACCACTCTGTCTACTAGTCTTCCTTCACCATCTCCTAGAGTACATGGCCCAAAGCATACTAATCCTACCATGGAGAACTCCAAACCCACTCATCCATTACCTCATTCCTCTACCTATGCACCTACTAATGATGTGATCCAAGGGTTACTAGCAGAAAGTCAACCATATCCCCAAATTCCAGTCCTTGACCTTATCAAAGAGCCTTCAAGCATGTCCATTAGTCCAACCTCTTCATGTAACCCGCAACCCCTTGAGCATATTAAAGAACCTCCTACCATGTACCAAAGTCAAGGTCTGTTGCACCTTCATGTTGTTGACCAAGAGCCTATCCAAGAAACCTCTACCTCCACTTCCATTCAAACAACCCAAGAGTTATGTCAAGAGCACACTTTAGAACATGTGGAAACATCAACCCCCTGTCTAAGTCAAGATCAAAGAACCCCCATCTGGCCCATGCATAACCTTTATCTTTTCGATGATCCTATACCTATACATGAGCAAGAAATCCAATTTCAAACCATTCATAACCTATATCTCTTTTATGCTCAAGATACTACCTTTGATGAAGAAGCTATCCATGAGCAACTTGATCCTATACATGAACAAGAGATCAAATGCCAACCTCTCCATGGCCTATATCCTTTCCATGATCAAGATATTATCATTGATGAAGAACATATACAAGAGCACCTTAAGTCCATCACACTAAAGTCTATATATGATCAAGATCCCATCTATGATCAAGAGCCTATCTATGATCAAGAAGACCATGATGATCCTCTTAGCCCACTTTATGCATTCCATGGTCTCAAGATTATAACCCCATCTAGTCCCATCCAAGATCTAACAACTTCCTCCTCCTTTGATGAGACACTTTCCTCCCAAGCAAGCAGAAAAGATCAAACTAGTAATAATCTGATGCAGAGGCATCCACACTAAAACCTTGACATACAGCATGTATGTCTGCAACCCTTCATCATCATCATATTTCCCTTAACACTGTCAGCATCATCATATTTTCTCTTGCCGACCGATATCCTCCTGCAGACAAACCTTCGACCCTTCGCATGTCAGCAGCATCATCATATTCGGCTATCGGTAGCATCATCACATTCGGCAAGCGTAAACATCCTCCTGATGTTCACTGTTCATCTTACCGCCAACCTCTATCAGCAGCATCATGATGTTCGACATCATCTTCATCAGCAGGATATAAAATATCCTGTTCCCTCCATATATCCTGATGACCACAACTTCATGCACCTTTCCTTCGATGCTTACGTCACCCCGATATCCTGATGACAATTATCCTGATGACGATGACGTCACATGCAGCTCCTCCAATATCCTACTGTCGGCCAAACTTAACATTATCGGCCTGCGATGGTTTTATCAACCTGATCTTCTACCTTATGCCGATACGCTCCTCCTCGGCAACACCTGATGATGATCACCCCGATGCACATTCACCTTATGCAAATGATTGCATCATGCTCACCTCCATCTACTCGGATGACGCCCGAAGTAACTGCAGAATATCCACAGAAATATCCTGATGATGCCGTTGCGATGGATTTTCCAACCTTAGCGAATTTTCAATCCGTCGAACCTCCTGAGGTGACCCGATCTGTCTCCTGGACAACTTTCCAGACTCTAACAACCAGCACGATTAAACAATGGAATTCAACAGAGAATGAACACAAACAGGATCTCTTTATTGATTTCAAAAGATGCAAGTACAATACTCTGTCTCACTCTCTGTCTCTCCTCTTCAATGCCATACTGACTAAAACCAACCAATCCTAATGCATAAATAGGATCTCCTGCGAGTACTACCGACTCGATTCCCAGTGGCTGGGAACTTCCAAGCAGCTGGGAGATCCCACCGAACATACAGCACAACAGCTGTCCTAACAACCTAGCTAAAAATAGTAAAGTATGGTCAACATGACCTTATTACATGCATTGGTCTTATAAGACCTTCTTGGAAACATTAACCAGACCTATAACAAACTAACTGCCTCATGGAGGCCAGCTGTCAGGTAGGTGCTCCTACACCATACTCCCCAACAGAAAAGAACTCATGTCCCATGAGTTAGGTTGTGGAAGTCCTCCACCTTTACACTTTGCCTTTACAGTGTCTTGACCTGTTCCAGCTTTGTCCTCTGCTGGCTCTCGGCTGCTCCAAGACTTCTGAACTGTAACTTGTTTTCTTGCAAGTAAATCCTCATGCCTGTCAATGTAGGCCCTTCTCTCACATACCTTGTGTTTGTCAGGTTGTCTGACCAGAACCTCTGTCTGAACTGCCTCTTGAACTTCTGTAATGTTCAACTCTGTCTTTCTTTCAACCTTTATAGGACAAACAATAGTCCCAACTATGACAACATCCTTATCATTCCTCTCAACTGGTTGCTATTTGTACACCTGTTTCTGAACCTGCTGCTGACCTCTATCAGTCAAAACTGAAACTTTCTTCAACCTATTGTCCTTAACAACTCCTTTCCCTGCAATGTCCTCAACTGCCTTTATGCCTGCTCCTATAGGCTTCTGCACAAATTCCTTCTTTCCCACTAAAATGATTTTTGCTGCCTTCTGTACTACAGCTGCTTCCTGTAATGGCATCAACATAATAGTTTTCCCATCTTTCTTGATGGTGTAGGTATTAGCATACCCATCATACATTGCCTCCTATCAAATTGCCATGGCCTACCCAATAGTAGGTGACAACATTCCATGGGCAAAATGTCACACAAAACTCTATCATGATATGCTCCAATCTGAAAATCAACATATGTCTGTTCATATACAAAAAGTGATTGACTATCACTCACCCAAGATGCCTTGTAAGGGTGATGGTGTGGAATCCTTTCCAAATTTAGTTTATCCACCATTTCCTGAGATACCATGTTGTCTGTTGAACCAGTATCAATGACAACCTTACATACTTTACCTTTGCTCTTGCATGTGGTCTTGAAAAGAGCTCTTCTTTGCATCAGATCCTTTGATGCCTGCAAACTAGTTCTCCTAAGCATCAATGCTTCTCCCTCCTCAGGATATCCATAACCGTCAGGAACTCTATCTTGATAAGTGTTTAAACTTTGTACACATTCCTCTACTTTCTCTTCTTGCACAAGTTGTACTCTCTTGTCATTCGTTCTATCATCTCTGGATGATGAACCTTTGCTTTCTGGACATTTGAAAAATGGATGACCAAACTCACCACAGGTGTAACACTCTCCTGAAAATGTAGTAGAACCTCTACCACTTCCAAATCTGCCTCTATTACCTTTCCATCCACCTCTGAAATCAGACTGTCCCTGTCCTTTACCAGTGTCTTCTTGACCCTCATTGGTTTGCCTTGTTGTAGGGGCTAATCCTCTTCCCCTCATATTGCTGCCTCTTCCTCTCATGGACTTATCTTGTCCCCTATTCATCTTTTCTTCAATCCTGATTGCCATTTGATAACAATCCTCCACACTCTTAGGGTTAGCTAAAACTAACTCATCCTGTATGTTCAATCTCAAACCAGCCAAATACCTAGCCACCTTTTCTACCTCATTCTCATGATGACCAGATCTCATACTCAACTTATAAAACTCCTCAGTATATGCCTTCACATCCATTTCCTTCTGCCTTAAAAATTGCAGCTTCTTAAACATCTAAATTTCATAATCCTTAGGCAAGAATTTACCTTTTATCCTTGCTACCATTTTATCCCATGAAGTGATCTTTGACTTTCCTTGTTTCCTTCTCTCAGATTGTACATAATCCCACCATACCAAAGCATGACCTCCTAACTTGGTCTTTGCAATCTTTACCTTCTGATCCTCAGCAACATCTTCACATTCAAAGTGATTATCAAGTGCAGCAATCCAATCCAGTAGCTCATCTTCATTCAAACTTCCATTATACTTGGAAACATCAACCTTTACCTTAGGTTTATCACTCTGCACTGCCTTTAACAGTTTTGCAAATCTCTGGTCTTCAGCATCCAGATCTTCAGCTACCTCTTCATACTCTTCAACAGCATCTTCATCTTCTTCTGATTCACTGTCGTCCACTTCCCTCTTTTTGTTCTTCTCCAAGGCTACAAGCCTGGCTTGAAGTGCTTCAACAAGCTCCTTCATCTTCCTCATCTCTCTGGCATGTTTTTCCTTCATCTCCTGCAATTCCCTTGCAGTACCATTACCTTTCGGAGGCATTTTGTCAACCTCTCACTCCTCTACCTCTGTCCTTTCAGTGACAGAATCAACACACAACAGCCCAGACCTTTTGCTGAGCTCTGATACCACTATGATGCAGAGGCATCCACACTAAAACCTTGACATACAGCATGTATGTCCGCAACCCTTCATCATCATCATATTTCCCTTAACACTGTCAGCATCATCATATTTTCTCTTGCCGACCGATATCCTCCTGCAGACAAACCTTCGACCCTTCACATGTCAGCAGCAGCATCATATTCGGCTATCGGCAGCATCATCACATTCGGCAAGCGCAAACATCCTCCTGATGTTCACTGTTCATCTTACCGCCAACCTCTATCAGCAGCATCATGATGTTCGACATCATCTTCATCAGCAGGATATAAAATATCCTGTTCCCTCCATATATCCTGATGACCACAACTTCATGCACCTTTCCTTCGATGCTTACGTCACCCCGATATCCTGATGATGATGACGTCACATGCAGCTCCTCCAATATCCTGCTGTCGGCCAAACTTAACATTATCGGCCCGCGATGGTTTTATCAACCCGATCTTCTACCTTATGCCGATACGCTCCTCCTCGGCAACACCTGATGATGATCACCCCGATGCACATTCACCTTATGCAAACGATTGCATCATGCTCACCTCCATCTACTCGGATGACGCCCGAAGTAACTGCAGAATATCCACAGAAATATCCTGATGATGCCGTTGCGATGGATTTTCCAACCTTAGTGAATTTTCAATCCGCCGAACCTCCTGAGGTGACCCGATCCGTCTCCTGGACAACTTTCCAGACTCTAACAACCAGCACGATTAAACAATGGAATTCAACAAAGAATGAACACAAACAGGATCTCTTTATTGATTTCAAAAGATGCAAGTACAATACTCTGTCTCACTCTCTGTCTCTCCTCTTCAATGCCATACTGACTAAAACCAACCAATCCTAATGCATAAATAGGATCTCCTACGAGTACTATCGACTCGATTCCCAGCGGCTGGGAGATCCCACCGAACATACAGCACAACAGCTGTCCTAACAACCTAGCTAAAAATAGTAAAGTATGGTCAACATGACCTTATTACATGCATTGGTCTTATAAGACCTTCTTGGAAACATTAACTAGACCTATAACAAACTAACTGCCTCATGGAGGCCAGCTGTCAGGTAGGTGCTCCTGCACCATAATCCCCCGTCACCCATTATCGACCATGCTGCAAATTCCCAACCATATATCCTTGGTCTTACCACTTTCATTCATGAGTGTTCCTCCTTAAAACACCAGCAACCATTATCATCTATCTCACCTTCTACATCCAATAAAGAACTCATGTCTAGTGTTCCATCTACACATAATCCCGCTATCCACCACATACTCCAACATATGAACTATCAAGGTAAAGGCTTAGGCCTTCATGAACAAGGTATTTTGGAGCTCGTCCATGTCAATGTTCCTCCTCCTTCATATGGCCTTGGAGACACACCCCAAGGTGAACAATCTCAAGATGTTGGTACTTCCTCCATACCTCCTAAAGCCCCCACTTTTCATCGCAAACCCTATCATATCCCAAAAATGCATGTGACCATACACCTTCCACCATCCAATCTACCTTCACTACTTCCAACTCCCAACATCCCTCCATGCACTTTACCACCACTTCTCCCAACACCTTATCCATCCATATATGAATCTTCTAACAATCCCAATCATGGCCACCAAATGCACATGTTGTCTAAACAAAGGGCTTCCTCCAATCCCACTTCCACCATCCCACAGGAATTCAACAATAAAAATCTAGATGCCTCTACCTTTAAAGTCAAAAATCCTAAGAGTCCTCATGACCTAGGATACAAAAGCCAAGAATCAAAGAAACATCCTTCTCAAGAGCTACATACACCCACACACCTATATGCCAAACTGAAAAAGGTGTGAGTCTGCATCCAACAAATTATTACCTCTGAAGTTGTACCAAAGCTGCATATACTCAAACCCATACCTTCACAGGTACTATCTAAAAACAAAATGGTTTGGGTACCTAAGCAAAAAGCTCTCAAGTTACATGAGGCACCTACCTCTCAAGAATCTCAACCATTCACTTTCTCCCATTCCATCCAAAAGTCTCAAATTCTTCCATCCCACATGACAAGCAAAAATCAGCAAAATACTCAGTCTATGTGGATCCCTACATGCCTAAGTCATTCATCCACTAGCAAAAGTCTCTGTTGCTTCCTATACTACTTTCCCATCACCAGTTTCAATGTTTATCATGGTATGTGCAATCGTTGGTCATGATTCCCTTCCATTCTGCAACATTTACATATACCTCCATCTCCCCTTCCTTCCACTATTATCCTACATATCTTCCTCATCCTATTCCTATGGTCCATGCATTTTCATAGACTTTTCATCCATCCTTGCATAAGTCCTCCATATTCCGCATCATCATCCACTATCACACCCTTCATAATCTAATATCTACCTTCTCCATCTCACTTTCTTGCAATCCCCTACCAACATCTGTGAGACCACTTGACTTTGTCCATGTGACAACATCCATTTAGTGGGACTATCACCTTTTGTGGAACCTAGCCATTGAGGTCCTCTCATCCATTCTACCTATCCTATCCAAATGTTTTTAAAAAAAAATGAAAAAAGTAAAGAAAAATCCCTTCATCCAATGGTGAAAATCTGGCAAACAGGTGCCTTGGATAGGTACCATGATAAAAACTTGGCAAATAGGTGTCATGTTTAAGTTGATCTCCTATGTCACCTACACTTGGGGGCACCTTGTCTCATCATCCTATCACTCTTCTCCTATCAATTTCCTTCCATACCATTTCCTATCCTATCCTACCTATACTATCTAGTCTATCCATCCTAATTTTCCATTCCTCTACTTTCTTTGGTCTTGATAAAGATTGGGGGCATAATGTTGACAAATGTTTTAGATGTCTCTTGACATACCTTATCCCTCCAAACCATGCAAATCCTTCAACAATTCTCTCATCCTCCTATCGTCGTAAGCTTTGTCATGAAAAATCCTAAGTATTCTACCTACAATGGGGCATGCTATTCTTATGCGACATAGTCCTTGGAGATCAGATCCTTGTTTCCTTCTATCCACTATTGCCCATCCTCATAACTACCCATTCCATTTTTTATCACCCATACATCTACCTATTTGTGGTGTTTCCTTGTCATTGGTATTGTTTGATCCATATCCATTCCATATCTGTTCCATATCTGTTCCATATCTGTTCCATATCTGATCCATATCTATTCCATGTCATGTCTCATCTGATCCATATCTTAGGTCCATCAAAGTCAATGATGAACTACGTCACCTTTGTGTTGTCACGTAGGCAGGGCCATTTTCTCAAATGCGTCACCGAGGCTCCACTATCCCATCCATCCTGTGTCTAGTCCTTCTATCTATCTGAGTTCGCACCACTTTCTACCACCTAGGTCTTAGGTCTATTAGGGTTTACCCTGAACTACGTTGCCTCTGCGTCATCACGTAGGCAAGGCCATTTAGCAATGAGCCCCCAAGGCACTAGGTCAGTCCCTTAGGGTCTGTCTCACCAATAAGGATTGTGGAATCTTCTCACCAGGCAAGCAAGCTCAAAGTAAAGAAAGAAAACACCTAAAGGCCTTCTAAATGATTATACCCAAATTATGGCAAGAAACAAACACATCTAAATGCAAAAATGTTTTGTGGATTAGAAACATGGTTAAACTACAGTGTCTTAATTTTTGCTATCATGTCCTTCTATGCTACTCAAGGATGCCAAAAGCTAGAGATGCTATGATGGGGGCATGATTATTTTCTTCATTTTCTATTTGTGGATTAAACTTTAGTAATGTGAAGCCTTGTCTAACGACATGATCGGAAAAAGATCATCGAGGACATCCAAGGTCTGACATGAAAAGGGGCAATCCTTGTTTGTTGATACGCAAGAAATACTCAGGTCATCTCAGTTCAATTATACCTCGATGCTTGTATTAACTTGCTAAATCAAAATCCATGTAAGTGATACTCAGGTCATCTAGGTTCAATTATACCTAGATGCTTGTATTAACTTACAACATTTCAAAAAAGTACCAAAAATATCGCCCAATGATGAAATAAGCACTTCGAAATACTTGCATCGTCAAGATGTCAAAAGCAAAAGCATCCATCTTAGATCCATCCACACATCCATACATCCATATCCCATGCAATAAATGGATCCAATCAATGTAGAGTAACAATACAAAGTGAAGCTTGTGATTCCTTCTATCGAGTCATTCTTCTATCAATCAGTATTCTATCTATCGTTGTGGTCCATTCTCCTCAATTTGGTCAATCCAAGTAGTGATCCAAATGCAGGTCCATCCTTAATCCATACCAATCAAGTCAAGTCATTCTTCTCAAATGATCCAATCACAATCAATGGTCTTGATCCTTATTTGGTCGTAAACTAACTTGATTAGTTAATCAATCAATTGTCTTATACAGGATGTAACATTGTCGAAGTCAGACCAACACACATGTCTTACATGACATGCTTCATTTCCTGAAACTAGACAGTATCCTTCATGTTGCTCTAGGGATATATCATTCCCTGCCATGATAATACACCTACCATGTTGGTCTAGGGATATATCATTCCCCGCCATGACAACACTGTCGTATATCGTTATTAGTATATTGTTCGTTTATGGCTCGACAGGGGAAATACCTTGCTTGTTCTTGTATCATTTGTGCATACTTGCTTACTTGCTTGTGTGTGTTATCATTCTATATTGCATCATGTATCATTCAACTCTTTCTTCATCCTTCATCTTCATGAGATTGTCCATCTCACGTCCTTCCACCTTCTCCTCGTCCAATCTCTCGAGGGGGCATCCTATCATCATAACCTGTACCAGGGGCAAACTGGGACATGCATCATTATCAAACTATCTATTCTTTGAAGCAATGCCATAAACTGCATCGCATCAAAGAGGGGCAAAATGTATATGCCTAAAAATGACACGATTCATTCTAGATAAATATTCTTAATATTTATTCCCTTCTAATTCCTCTATCAATAAATAAATAAATAAATTTATTTATTTGATTCATATTCTTCCAACAATTAAATAAAAATCCTTTATTTAATTAAATTCTTCCAAACAATTAAATAATTCCTAATTATTTAATTAAATCAAATTCATTCTTCCAAATTTAAATAAATCAAATCAAATTTATTTAAATCCTTTCAATCTCCAAAAATAAAATACAATCAAATATTTTATTTATTCTTCCAAAATCATGCACAACAATTAAATAAATTCATTTATTTAATTTGCTTTCTAATTATTTCTTCCAATAATATCTTCTCTAAATTTAAATAAATCAAATATTTATTTAAGTTGTTTTTTCTTCTAAATTGAGTTATCGCTAAATATAATTCAATCTTTTTGCATATGCAATTAAATATTCCTAATATTTAATAAAGCAAAATATCTTCTTATTCTCATGCAAATCCCTTCTTCTTGTTTTAAATCACTTAACTGATTATTATATTCTTTTTAATGCTTTAACTCATTCTTCTATTCTTGTTAAATCCTCTCAAGCAAAAGAAAGCAAGACACATGTCTTCTTCTTATTCGTTGCACATTCCTCAACTATTCTTAACCGTTGATCTTCTCATTCTCTCTATATCGTTGATCTTCATTCTCCCAAGTCTATAATTACAACCCTATTCTTCCATTTCAAGCATCTAAGCTTTAAGTATTGTTACTCTGCAAGAATTACAACATGCATGTGGCACCAATTCCTTCATTTCTTGTGGTCATGCTTTTGTTACTATGCACTACACACTACTATCATCATTGTGAAGCTTCTCTTCATTACGACATTACCATAGCCATTCTCAATCGACATTCTTGAACAAAGAAAAGAAGTGCACTCTCTGAGGGCCCTATTTCAAAGTATCTATCTCAGAATCAATGTCATATACAATGAGTACATCCCAACAGATGGTGATACATGTCTCAAAAATACAAAAAATGGTACAGGTCTATCCAGCTATCTGATCCATCAAAAAGGTACATAGGATCCAAACTCTACAAATCTGTACCCCTACTGCTAGGGACCACTACTACCGGTAGTGTCTCCTCCTCCTCCTCTGCTAGCCTCGGACTACTGTGGGCCCATAACAGAGGCCCCTAACCTCGACAGACCTGCTCTCTGTGAAGCCATAGACTAACTCTTGTAGCTCGGAGCCCTCTAACTAACTGACATTGCACCATGGTATAATCCACGATAATACTATTGTCATGCCCACATTTTCCTTGTGGTCACAACACACATCGTACGTGTCATAGCCACATCTGTCATGTGGTTATGACACGAGATATGAAAAACTTTTCTCACACTGTCCTAAAAACCCCTTTCGCATGCGTACGCATGCTCAACGGTGTTCTCTCATGGCGAAACACTATACTCATCGGCGGAATACAAGTACAATGGCGTGCAACCAGAAGCATATAGATCAACAAGAGGGTCTATACAACGCTGCTAACGTCATTGCAAGAGTGAGATTACCAAAGTTCTTAAATCGAACCCTCAGCAATGTTCGGTAGCATAATGCCTTACGGCGTTAGTGGGAATTACGCTGCACTCATTTACGCACGTGGTTCGCTGATATAGGAACCACTCCCCACGACGCCTTGTTCCGACTAAACCAGCTAGTGATCTCCCTATTTAGTCATTTTTCAGCCAGGCACGGTTGTCTATCTCCTCTCTTGTTTCCTGAAACATACTCCTCCTATGACTTAGCATTTTCAACAAGGCGGTTTGGTTGCCCTCTCTTCCCTTTTCACAAGTTCTTAATTTTGATTATATCTTTATCGCCCTTACCTTAACTATTTCTTAGTTCATTTAGTGTGTTTATATTTCGGTCTCTCTCTCTCTTTCGTTTTCTATGCTTTCTTTATGTGCATCCTGTCCTTTCTTCATGATTTACGTCAATCAGGGTTATCACTGCAGTTATTGTTGATATTAAACCTAATTTTAGGATGATCTAGGTCACAAAGGCTGGTTTACTATTTCGCTGGACTCGGTCTCCTAATCTTCCCCGATCTAGGTTCCTCCTCTTCGTAAATACTTAGTCAACTTGTTCCTAAGCAAATTTGGCAGAAGGGTCCATCAACTTAGTTCTCTTATCCCGTGTGAGAAATGTCGCGCATTTTCTCCTCTGTGTTTTCCAATGTTAGTTTTTCTTCTTCGGACCCTCTTACAGGTTTACATATGAGATCGTTTGCTACAGTTGAGATTAATATGGCCACATGGATTGTCAGTGGTGGCTTCTTAAGTTTATTTCCAGTGTTCTTTTGAGCAAGGAGTTGTGTAATTTTCCTCTTCATTTTCCGGGTGATTGTTAGTACGTTGATAGTTGAAACTTCCGAGAAACTCTTTCCAGAGTATCACTGAATATTCCTAAACTCTCTTTTACATTAAAATTTTATTTTCTCTTGTTTAGAATTACTGTTGTTACTATTACTCTTAATTACGATTCATACACTGATTGTGACTCGTATGACGTTGTCAATAGATGTAGGTGGTTCACCGCTTTATAAAACTCTATTCATGGTAATATATCTTCTTTGGTTGTTGTGTTCAACACTTAATAACATCTACTGTGAGAATATAATTTGTTATATTTTTTATTTTATTTTATTTTTTTTTTCCTCTATATCCATGAGACATAGTTTATAACGATTTAAAACGAAGGTCCAACAAAATGGTTCATAGATTTACTCCTATCGATATGATATATATATATATATATATATATATACATATATATATAATATATTTATTTTAATGTCTATGCATAGGACGAAATTGGTTTACCACGATTTATATATCTATATCTCTCTCTATATATATATAAATATATAGATATAGATAGATATATAATCATTATTATATTATATATATAGCTATATACATAGACATATATAGAATATATATATGCCTATATATAGAGTTATATAAAAACTGTATTTATATTTAAATAAACCAATCATATGTTAGGGCCCAAGCCCTAACATTTTATTGCTTTAGATTCCACAGCCGACGGCGGCCATGGGCGGCAGTGGCCGCAGTGACAGAGCGGCGGACAGGGTCGGCGGTGGCCGCAGAGCGGCGGACCTGAGCAGGCCGCGGGAGGCATAAGGGATTGGGGGGATGTGGAGTGGGGCAGAGCCCCACCCACATTCCCATGACATGGGGTGTGGGTGGGGCTCCGCCCCACTCCACACCTCCAAATGTATAAAAAGGGCCTGCAGTGGGGTTTTCTCCCCACTGCCCATTGTAAACAGCGACTGTGTTTTTTCTTTCCGCGGCATAAACTTGGACCGTCATTCTTATGTGCTATTCGTTGATTTCTATCAACAATAAAATATATATTTATATATATATATATATTCATGTATATATATATATATATTTATCAATGATTTTATATTTATAGATATATATATATATATATATTTCATATATATATATATACATATATATATCTATTTTTATATTGATATTTATCAGTCAATCTCATAAAAATGATACTTTACTTTCAATTTCTCTATTATTCTAGAAAATGATAATTACTCAAAATATGAAATATATATATATATATATATATATATATATATATATATATATATATATATATATAAATTTATTTATATAAAAATATTCTTATATGTGCTTAAATAATTCCTAAATTTCTCAATTTCACTACTTTATGCATTTTCTCCAAATCAACCTGTTATAAAGATAATGTCTCAACAATTAGATATATACATATATATATATATATATATATATATATATAGAGAGAGAGAGAGAGAGAGATAGATATATATCCCAATTTCACTTAATCGGTAGAAATGGTAAATAGCTATCCCTTTATTATAAGTATATATTTCCATTTTCATAAACATTTAAGACTTCGTAAATTTACAAACAGATTATATTTACATGCTAGATTTCCTCTAATCCTTCTAAATTAACAGAATCCATTAAATATGGAGAATAACTCAAACATTTAAAACTGTCTTTTCCATTTTAACATTGAACTATAAAGAAAATTAGCATTTCAACTAGTTAAGCAATTCCAAATTTTCAAATGTAAACAACTCAGATTAGATTGCAAAAATGAACTTTTTTCTTTCAGTAATACTTGAAACACAAAAATTGCTATTGAACAAAGTTTGCAAACATCAACTTAAAATTTAAGCACATTCATATTACAGCTTCTCAATCATGAATACCAACTTTCCAGATATGAACTTTCTCCTCCCAAACAGTATACAACTGAAAACTTATGACAACCAATAAAAGTCCAATAATAACAAGATCAGGGAGGTGATTTTCTTCACTCCCAGAATATCATTAATTTACAACAATAACAAGAGAGGTGTTCTCTCTTCATCTCTATGAAATGAACCAGGCCTAATTCTCATGACAAGAAGATGAACTGTTTCTTCATAAATAGCCAACCAGAAGCTCCAAGAGAAAAACCTGCGTATCAAAGACAAACAAAGAAGAAAATACCACTCGTCTAGCTCTCCTCCCTACCGTAGACCCGCAAGAGGGTCACCCCCGAGCTAGGGAGACCATACTCACACCTGGGTACTCAAACACTCCACTTCACAACATAAACAACAACAATCCCAAAGCACACATACACCCGTGGGTATTTTACACAATACGGAAACTCAACTACAGTGAGTTTCATAAGGGGCAGGAGAGTGGACACACTCGACTCCAGAGTGTCACCCTGACAGATAAATGAACTAATATAAATTTCTCTTGGTCTCAACCAAGTATGATCACAATTTGTAAGAAATCTGTATATGACTCTCAAGTCAAAAATACAGTCACAGATACATGCCCTCAAGGCTTTCAACATCCCAAAAGATGGAAACAGGTATGCACCCGAGGAGGATCTCTCCTCCCCTACCCCAAACTTGATGAGCATTTCTCCCAAGTGGGAGACGCTCTGTCAAACAACCCGACAAGGACCCCACAGAAAACAAATTTAAACACATATTTCACACACATTTCATGCACATTTCAGTTCTACCAAAACAAAGGTAAAATTCAGACCAACCTTGCAAAGCCCTCCTGGAATGAAGTTGTTGTAGAGTCCACAGAGTTCACTTCCAACCTTAGCCACCAACTCCCTCTCCCTTCTCTATCTTCCAAACTAACTTCTCTATTTTTGGTAAGGCCAAAATGAAAGTTTTTCCCCAAAATTCAACTAACTCCCTCTCATCCCAAAATTTGAAAATAAATAACCCAAATTCTCTTTCTTTCTAATTTTGAGAAATGGGGAAGTGACACTTGTCACCTCCTCACCCTTCCCAAAAACCACTATTCTGTCCAGGTGGCTTATGTCACTCTCCATTCCCAAGGGTACTCCTTATTCCTCTCATGTGACTCCACTTTCTCATGGGAGAAATAAAAAAAAGAGTTAAATGGGAACAAGACAGGTGACCCATGCCTCTTTCTCCTTTCTTCACATGGGTGTCCCCATAGTACATGGGGGAATCTTACTAAAGAAGAGGTGACTTTCACTAATGGATGGCATCTCTTATCTAGGGGAAAGTAGAGGGGATGGGTTGAGTGTTGGTACAACCCATCATGTCCCCTCCTACCTCCAATTTTCGCCACTTAACTTCAGGGGAAGGTTAAGTTGACTAGATGGAGGTTACTCAAGGGTTACCCATGCCAAATGGGCCCCTGGACCCATGGGGTATAACCCAGGGTCAACTTTAACCCATACAAGACACCCCTGGTCAAGGTAAAGCACAAGAAAAAGGGCCTCATAATTTAAATAAAATAAGAAATTTCAAATTCAATCTCTTTACAACACTTACTCATAAAAATAATGTTACATGAGGGTAACCTAACCCACTCGACCATACGAAAGACCACATTACATCATGACATCAAACACAAAGAGATCTTGGTTCCTCGTGGAACCAAATCGTCTTAACAGGGAATAACAAATAACAAGGTGTGGACTGATCTCTGAAATCTGTGGTTCGATTAGTAATCCCTGCACACTCAATTACAAGATCAGTAACCACATAAATTCATCATAGCCGAAGCAACTTAAATAACACATGCATTCTCATGCCCTAGTACAATTTAACATAATTAAAAATCATATTACAATTTTCCATCATCACCTAATTCATTTTTCTGAAAAGTAAACTTATCCAAACATCACCCAATTAGTTTTTCCGAAAACATAATAAAGTTAAATAGTCTGACAAATTCCGGGAACTGCTATCCCACAAATATGAAAGTAACAATAACAGTACTGTAAATAGTCATAACAACAGTAGTAAAAAGGGCGGTCCTCACATCCTCTCCCCCTAAGACGGTACTTCCTCCTGGAAGTCGTCAAAAAGGTGAGGATACAGGGTCTTCAATCTCTCTGCATCTTCCCATGTTGCAGTGACTTCGTCGTATAAGTCCCATTGGACTCTAACCTGGTCCAGCTCTCGACCTCGAAGGGCCAGCGTCCGACGAGCCAATATGCGAATTGGCTCCAACGCCAGTTGTCCGTCTGCCTCTACCTGAAGAGCACTCCAATCCAACACATGAGATAAGTCAGAAATATATTGACGTAAAACTAATACATGAAATACATCGTGGATACGTGACAGGCTAGGTGGCAAGGCTAGACGATAGGCTACTGGTCCTATCCGCTCCAAGATTTCGAAAGGTCCTACAAATCGAGGTGCGAGTTTAGAGCCTTTTCCGTAACGGATTGGACTTTTGTGCGGCCGCACTCTCAAAAATACTCTTTCCCCCACAGAGAAGCTTTGGTCTGTCCTCTTAGCATCGGCATACTTTTTCTGCCTGTCCTGTGCTTCCAGAAGCCTCTGTCTTATCTGTTTAACTTGCAATTCCATATTCTGAACTATCTCTGGGCCAATGACTGTTCTGTCCTCTATGCGATCCCAACTCAAAGGTGTTCTGCATGGTCTGCCATATAATGCCTGGAAAGGAGGCATACCCAACGAGCTATGATGCCCATTATTGTAGGCGAACTCAACTAGATACAGGTACTCCTCCCATCTAGACTGGTGGTCCATCACATACATGCGAAGCATGTCTTCTAACACCTGGTTAACTCTCTCTGTTTGTCCGTCGGTTTCCGGATGATATGCTGAACTGAAGTTGAGCTGTGTGCCCAACGCCTGATGTAAGGCTTTCCAGAACGATGAAGTGAATACGGAGTCTCTGTCAGATATAATGCGGCGAGGTACCCCATGAAGTCTAACAATCTGATCAAGAAACACCTTTGCCACTGATGGTGCATTGTATGTTGTACATATTGGTGAAAAATGCGCCACTTTGGTCAGCTTGTCAACTGTCACCATAATAGCATCATGGCGACGTGATGACATAGGTAGACCAACGATAAAATCCATAGAAATGGTATCCCATTTCCATTCAGGTATCTCGTGAGGGTACAACAGTCCCGCTGGATGCTGATGTTCGGCCTTGACCCTCTGACATTCCAGGCAACGAGCAACAAATTCAGCAATGTCACGCCTCATCCCAGCCCAATGATAAAGCTGTCGTAAGTCAGCATGCATCTTCTTCACTCCTGGGTGTGCTGCGTAGGGTGCTCTATGAGCCTCTGATAGGATTACTGTACGAAGATTACCCGCATGGGGTACATAGATGCGTTGCCGATGTCGAAGCATACCATCAGAATCAAGGGTATATCCTGTAAATTTGCCCTCAAGGGCCTTTTGATTTAGTACTGCCTGCTGCACTTCAAGAAACCATTCGTCCTCCGGCAGATGCTGTAAGATGCGATCCTTCAAGTCCATCTTCAAGGTCAGGGTCTGGATCTCGTGGCGTCTTCGACTCAAAGCATCAGCGACCACGTTCTCCTTCCCTTTGATATAATGGACATCAAAGTCATATTCGCATAGGAATTCCATCCAACGCCGTTGGTGGGCGTTCAAATTAGGCTGTGTAAAAATATACTGCAAACTATGATGGTCTGAATGGAGTTCAAAGCGTCACCCTAAGAGAAAGTGTCTCCAGTGAACCAAGGCATGAACAACAGCTGCAAGCTCTAAGTCGTGCGTAGGATAGTTTAACTCATGTGTCTTTAGTTTCCGCGATTCGTATGCGATCGCTCGACCATCCTGCATAAGCACGGCTCCCAAACCTTCTAATGATGCATCCGTGCAAACTACAAACTCTTCTGAAGGATTTGGAATTGCTAAAATAGGAGCACTCGTAAGACGCTCTTTGAGGACTCCAAAAGCCTTTTCACACTGCTCGGTCCAAGTGAAACCCTTCCCTTTTCGCTGAAGGGAAGTAATGGGATGTGCTATCCTGGAGAAACCTTTGACAAACCGACGATAATACCCAGCTAATCCCATAAAGCTTCTGACCTCTATCACGTTCGTGGGTGCCGGCCACTCCTGGATTGCTCTAATTTTAGATGGATCTACGGAGATGCCATCGCCTGATAAAATGTGTCCCAAATACTGCACCTCTGTCCTGAAGAAGGCACACTTCGCCAAGTTGCCATAAAGTTGCTGCCCTCGTAATTGCTGCAAAACTTGACGCAAGTGCTCTACATGCTCCTCCTCAGTCCGTGAATAAATCAGAATGTCATCTAGGAATATGATCACGAACCGGTCTAGGTATGTACGGAACACCCCGTTCATGAGACTCATGAATACTGCAGGAGCGTTCGTCAACCCGAAAGGTACCACTGTGAATTCATAATGGCCATATCTGGTTTGAAAAGTAGTTTTATGAATATCTGACTCTGTGATGCGCAATTGATGATACCCAGATTTTAGATCGATTTTTGAGAACACTCTGGCTCCCTGCATCTGATCAAAAAGGTCGTCAATCCTAGGTAGAGGATAACGATTCTTCACCGTCACCTTGTTCAACTACCTGTAGTCCATGCATAGACGAAGAGACCCATCCTTCTTCTTCACAAAGATCACTGGTGCGCCCCATGGTGAAACGCTAGGTCGGATGTGTCCCTTCTCAAGTAATTCTTCCAACTGCAGCTTAAGTTCAGTGAGTTCATGGGTCGTCATTCTATAGGGTGCGCGGGATATCGGCTCTGCACCTGGCACTAAGTCGATGTGGAAGTCCACTTCTCTACGTGGAGGCATACCAGGTAATTCTGGCGGGAATACATCGGCAAACTCTCTAAGGATAGGGTGATCATCTAAAGTAGCCTCAGGTTCATCCTCTGCTCTATCACTGACTGTGATGGCAAACATCTGACATCCCTTCCGCATACAGCGCTTAAGCTGTTGTGCGGATATCATACGAACCGCTGTGGGCTTTTGAATGCCCACTATCTCAACCGACGAACCATGATCGTCTAAACAGCTAATCGTTCTCTGGCGACAATTGTTGCAAGTATGAGGTGAGCCTTTGTTGTCATTGATGTCAACATACTCACACTGCATTGACAAGAAGGATTTGATGAGCTTTGTGCTGAGGATATTGAGAAAATTAGCCTCAGTCAGGAACAGTGAAGAACAGTGATGAGAAGAAGGTAAATATACTGTATAGGATGAGAACCGGAGGATGCGGATTAAAGGGTTAGTAGATATGAGTCTTAAGATGCTACAGTTAAGATTTCAGAGGTCCGCATGAAGATCTGAAGGAGTTATGGCTGCCGGTATAGAACCGGGTCCGGCAAGTATCCGGAGGTGACAGAGGATCACAAAAAGGTCCGGTGAGGTCCGGAATTGTATTATCATAATCTGCGGATTGGAAGGAGTGTTTTATATGTCCTTGTGATGTTTCATCCTGATTTGTGTGTAATTTGGAGGTCCGGATGTACCTCCTGCATTATGACAGTGGCGACAGACTGTGTTCTTGAAGTTCCAGATGAGGAAGACAAGAGATCCCAGTAAGCAGAAGTAAGTGCGGATGTATCCGGACATTCAGACAGACTTGTGAAGGTTCTTGAATCATGTTTAGGTTGTGTTGTTGGTCCGCATTGATGGTAGAGCCCGGAATTGAAGTTATTCTTCCGGATGAAGTTATTGCTCTGTTTAGCCGACCGGATGAGTTGTTCATCCTGCGAATGTTCTTGTGATAGCCGACCGGATGTGTTATTCATCTTGCGGATACTCCTATGGTTGTTTGCCGACTTAGATGCTTGTTCCTAAGTCGATGTCTTGTATAAATAATGATTTGTGAATTCATTTCAGGGAAGTTGTATGTGTATGAGTAAGGTGTAGCGAAGAAAGGTGCGAAAGGCAGAGCAGAGATTGTTGGGCTTAATTGGAACTGATCCGGACATGGTAGAGATGTCATTCTCCAGTTCAAGACTGTGATTTTTATCACTCTGTAGACAGTGTGTCTCCTTGTAGGCAGTGGGCCTCTTTGTGAGCAGTGTGCTCGGGCAGTGAGCCCTTATTGGCATGTGCCATTCATTTTTCCTTATTCTTCTAACAGAGAATAATTCTTGGGTTAATCACCCCGTGGTTTTTCCCTTAACCGGGTTTTCCACGTCAAAATCTTGGTGTTCAATGTGTTGATGCTTATCTGCTCTTATGTTTATGTATTGTGCTTCCATGAATGATTATTTGATATGCTGCTAACTAACAACAGAGAATTAAGTGTTTGAAAGAGAACAAGTTCTATACAACTGATTCACCCCCCCCCTCTCAGTTGTATGCCCTAGATCCAACAATTGGTATCAGAGCTGAGTTCCTCTGATAGGAGCTTAACCGCTTGAGGTGATCCAGGATGTCGTCATACAAGAAGGATAGTCCGAAGTTCGATGGAACCAACTTCACTCTCTGGAAAGGTCGCATGAAGTGTCATTTGGAATGTATGGGAAAAGCATACTTGGCTATGATTTCAAAACCATATATACCCCCACAAGGTGGTCCGACAACTCCTGATGAAACCACAGAAGCTGAAAACAATCTGCGGACCAAGGAAGCTCTTCTAAGCGCATTGAATGACTCAGATCTCTCGAATGTCATTGACCTACCAACTGCATATGAGATCCTAACTAAACTGGAACTTCTGTATGAAGGAGATGAGTTTGTCAAAAGTGCAAGGTTGCAAAGTCTGAAAGGGAAATTTGAAAGATTGAAAATGAGAGATGATGAAAACATTACTACCTTTATGCCAAGAGTAAATGAGCTGGTATGTGGAATCAGAAATGCTGGTGGAACTCTAGATGAAAATGAGATTGTCTGCAAAATCCTAAGATCCCTTCCTGCTGTCTACAAAATCAAAGTTGCTGCCATTGATGAATTCAGAGCCCACACAACTGTCACAAGAGAACAATTGGCTGGCAAACTAGCTGCATTTGAAATGACCGAGTTTGGAGATGATCCACCCAAGACTGAGTCTGCTTTTAAAGCCAGTGCCTATGTGAAAGGCAAACAGAGATTTGATCCGGGTGAAAACTCATCAAGGAAAATGTCATGGTATGATCAAGCAAGAAGAGACATGGAAGAAGAAGAAGCAGAAACAGCTCAACTTGAAGCCCTCATTGCAAAGAGACTGCCAAGAGGATCCGGTAAGTATGAAGGAAAACTACCCTTTAAGTGTTTTAACTGCAATAAGATTGGTCATTTTGCCTCAAGATGTCCGGAGAGATCTGCAAGATCTAATACTCACAGACAAAGGTTTCAAAAGAATTGCTATTATGTTCATGAAGAAGATGACAATGAAGGAGTAACAGATGATGAATCAGATCCAGGAAGCAAATCCGGAAATGAGTGGGTGTTTATAGCCATCAAGGAAGAAGATTCCTTGCTCTCTGAATCTGTCAATCACAAAGTTGTTGAAAAAGCCTTGGCTGCTCAAGTGGAAGAAAAGGATGATTGGGTTATTGACAGTGGATGCTCTCACCATATGACTGGTGACAAGAATAAGTTCTTAGATTTGGAAAGATATGAAGGAGGAATGGTAAAGTTTGGTGACAATTCTGCTGGCAGAATCAGAGGTAGGGGAACTATTTCCTTTGATGGTAAGAGCAAAACAGGTAATGTACTATATGTTGAAGGATTGAAGCACAATCTTCTCAGTGTTGGTCAGTTAGTGGACAAAGGCTATGATCTCCGGTTCAAGAATGGAAAATGCAGAATCTTTACAAGCTCCAGAACTGAAATTGCATCCGGTACTCAGACAAGAGGTAACATCTTTCATCTGGTTGGTTCAAATAAAAGTTGTTTGTTTGTTCAAATTGATCAGAGTTGGTTATGGCATAGAAGAATGTGTCATGTAAATTTTGATAACATCATCAAAATTAGCAATACTCAGGCTGTGAGAGATCTTCCAAAGTTGATAAAACCTACAAACAGTGTGTGTAAAGAATGTCAGTTAGGCAAACAAAGCAGAGTCTCTTTTAAAAGCAAAGATCAGTCTTCTACCGGATTGTTGGAATTAGTACATACTGATCTATGTGGTCCGACAAGAATCAAGAGTCTGCAAGGTGATAGATATTTCATGTTGTTAATTGATGATCATTCCCGGATGATGTGGGTTACCTTTCTGAAAGAAAAATCAGAAGCTTTTGAGAAGTTCAAAATCTTCAAAGCTATGGTGGAGAATCAAACCGGATTGAAACTAAAGTGTCTAAGGTCTGATAGAGGTGGTGAATTTACATCTGGTGAATTCATTGACTTTTGTGAGAAACAGGGTATAAGGAGACAATTGTCTGCTCCTAGGACTCCACAGCAGAATGGAGTAGTTGAGAGAAAGAACTGGACCATCCAGGAAGCTGCTAGGACAATGATGTTGGAAGCAAATGTTCCTCAAATGTTTTGGAAAGAAGCTATCAGCACTGCAGTCTACACTCTCAATCGAGTTCAAATCAGAAACAACACCGGTAAGACCCCCTATGAACTTTGGTTTGGCATCACTCCTACTGTGAAATATTTCAGGGTATTTGGTAGCAAGTGTTATATTAAAAGAGATGAAGATCTAGGAAAGTTTGATGCTAGAAGTGATGAAGGAATTTTCTTGGGCTACTCCACTCAAAGCAAAGTATATCGGTGTTACAATAAGAGATTGAGGAAGATGATAGAAAGTACCAATGTAAAGGTTGATGAAGGAATTGAGAAGCCTTCAAGATTTTATGAATTTGATGAAGATGACCAAGATAGTGTTCAAGGAACTCAATCCTCTCCGGTGAAACAGAGTCAGCCTGATCCGGTAAATCAGGAAGAAGAGTTAGGTTTAAATGAGCCTGATCAAGAAACAGCAGTACTGGATACTCCCAAAATTCCAAGGTATGTAAAACTGAATCACTCTGAAGATCAGATCATAGGTGACAGAAGCAAAGGTGTACAAACTAGAAGGAATATTGCTCAAGATCAGAATGAATGTTGTCTGATTTCAAGGATTGAACCTAAAACAATAAATGAAGCCTGCAATGATGAAAATTGGACCAAAGCAATGGAAGATGAACTGATGCAAATTGAGAAAAATCATACTTGGGATCTTGTTCCCAGACCTAGAGACAGGAATGTAATTGGAACCAAATGGGTCTTCCGGAACAAACTAAATGAAGCTGGTGAAGTAATCAGAAACAAAGCTAGATTGGTCTGCAAAGGCTACTCTCAAATAGAAGGAATTGACTTTGAAGAGACTTTTGCTCCGGTAGCAAGAATTGAAGCAGTCAGATTACTTCTTGCATTTGCTGCCTTCAAAGATTTCAAGGTATATCAGATGGATGTCAAGTCTGCCTTCCTAAATGGTGATCTGGAAGAAGAAGTCTACATTGAACAACCGGATGGATTTCAATTGTCTGATAATAATGATATGGTCTGCAAGTTGAAGAAAGCTTTGTATGGATTGAAGCAAGCCCCAAGAGCATGGTATGAAAGGTTGGATAAGCATCTTGTGCAGATTGGATTCAACAAAGGTACCGCTGACAGCAACTTATATTTCAAAATTGATCATGAAAACATTCTGATTGTTGAAGTGTTTGTGGATGATATCATTTTTGGAGGAAGAGATAGTATGTGTAAAACTTTTGCAAATCAGATGAAAAGTGAGTTTGAAATGTCTATGCTTGGTGAAATGAATTTCTTCTTGGGTCTGCAAATTACTCAAACAAAAGAAGGGATCTTCATTTCTCAGACCAAATATGTGAAAGAATTGTTAAAGAAATTTGGTATGGAAGACTCAAAGCCTATGAACACTCCTATGGCAACCGGATGTAAGTTAAGCAAAGATGATGATTCTCCAAAGGCAGATCAGACAAAGTATAGATCAATGATTGGTGGATTGTTGTATCTCACTCAAACTAGACCAGATATAATGCAAGTTGTTGGTCTTGTGGCAAGATTCCAGGCTGATCCTAGAGAATCTCATGTTATGGCAATCAAAAGAATTTTTAGATACTTGAAAGGGACAGTTGAGTATGGTCTATGGTATCCTAGAGATCCGGATTTTTCTCTTCATGCTTACACAGATGCAGATTGGGCAGGAGATGTGGATGACCGGAAGAGCACTAGTGGTGGAGCATTCTTTTTGGGGAAGAGATTGGTTTCTTGGCTAAGCAAGAAACAAGATGCAATATCTCTGTCTACAACTGAAGCAGAATACATTGCAGCAGCAGGTAGTTGCACTCAAATCTTGTGGATGAAGCAGATGCTAAGAGACATCAAAGTTGAATATGAGGAGCCTATCACAATTTTCTGTGATAATTCAAGTGCAATTAATATTTCCAAGAATCCGGTATTGCATTCTAAGACTAAGCACATATCTATCAAATTTCACTTTTTGAGAGAACAAGTAAACAAGGAAGAAGTCAGATTGGAGTATGTTCCCTCCAAGGATCAGATTGCAGATATCTTTACAAAACCTCTTCCCAAGGACTCTTTTGAATATCTCCGGGAGAAGTTAGGGGTCATGGCCCCTCCGGTGATGAACTAAGATGCACTGATGTGCATCAGTCCGGTGGCTATCACAGTCATATCTTGTGATCCGGACTAATGGGGAGCTGCAACTAAGGGGGAGCAGCTGGTATTATTCTGATGCATGAGAGTTGCAAGTATGAGCCCTTTGCCATTGATGTCAAAGGGGGAGAGAAGACATGTGAAAAACAAGTGGTTGATGATCAAAGGGGGAGCAGCAAAGGAAGACATGTGAGGAGTTGTTGTTGACAGGGGGAGCTGTGACAGAAAAGAGAAGTTCTTGTCTTGATGGTTTTTCACATCATATGTTGCCATCAATGACAAAGGGGGAGATTGTTGCAAGTATGAGGTGAGCCTTTGTTGTCATTGATGTCAACATACTCACACTGCATTGACAAGAAGGATTTGATGAGCTTTGTGCTGAGGATATTGAGAAAATTAGCCTCAGTCAGGAACAGTGAAGAACAGTGATGAGAAGAAGGTAAATATACTGTATAGGATGAGAACCGGAGGATGCGGATTAAAGGGTTAGTAGATATGAGTCTTAAGATGCTACAGTTAAGATTTCAGAGGTCCGCATGAAGATCTGAAGGAGTTATGGCTGCCGGTATAGAACCGGGTCCGGCAAGTATCCGGAGGTGACAGAGGATCACAAAAAGGTCCGGTGAGGTCCGGAATTGTATTATCATAATCTGCGGATTGGAAGGAGTGTTTTATATGTCCTTGTGATGTTTCATCCTGATTTGTGTGTAATTTGGAGGTCCGGATGTACCTCCTGCATTATGACAGTGGCGACAGACTGTGTTCTTGAAGTTCCAGATGAGGAAGACAAGAGATCCCAGTAAGCAGAAGTAAGTGCGGATGTATCCGGACATTCAGACAGACTTGTGAAGGTTCTTGAATCATGTTTAGGTTGTGTTGTTGGTCCGCATTGATGGTAGAGCCCGGAATTGAAGTTATTCTTCCGGATGAAGTTATTGCTCTGTTTAGCCGACCGGATGAGTTGTTCATCCTGCGAATGTTCTTGTGATAGCCGACCGGATGTGTTATTCATCTTGCGGATACTCCTATGGTTGTTTGCCGACTTAGATGCTTGTTCCTAAGTCGATGTCTTGTATAAATAATGATTTGTGAATTCATTTCAGGGAAGTTGTATGTGTATGAGTAAGGTGTAGCGAAGAAAGGTGCGAAAGGCAGAGCAGAGATTGTTGGGCTTAATTGGAACTGATCCAGACATGGTAGAGATGTCATTCTCCAGTTCAAGACTGTGATTTTTATCACTCTGTAGACAGTGTGTCTCCTTGTAGGCAGTGGGCCTCTTTGTGAGCAGTGTGCTCGGGCAGTGAGCCCTTATTGGCATGTGCCATTCATTTTTCCTTATTCTTCTAACAGAGAATAATTCTTGGGTTAATCACCCCGTGGTTTTTCCCTTAACCGGGTTTTCCACGTCAAAATCTTGGTGTTCAATGTGTTGATGCTTATCTGCTCTTATGTTTATGTATTGTGCTTCCATGAATGATTATTTGATATGCTGCTAACTAACAACAGAGAATTAAGTGTTTGAAAGAGAACAAGTTCTATACAACTGATTCACCCCCCCCCTCTCAGTTGTATGCCCTAGATCCAACAACAATCAAGCTTGGCTCTATGTGCCGCAAGCCAATCCATACCCAGAACTACTCCGTAAGACCCTAATGGCATAATCCTAAGGTCGCATGTTGTGGTGAAGGTTCCCAATGTGATCTCACAGTCTTTAACTAAGGTATCTACTGACATCCTGGCCCCTGAGGCCAACTCAACTTCCCACCTAATGTCTTGCCTAGAAGCCACCAGCCTGCAACGCTCCACTAACGATGTAGACAAAAAGGAGTCAGTAGCTCCTGAGTCAAAAAGGATCGAGATGGGAAAGTCTCTAATCGTACCTGCTGCCTCGATGACAGAAGCCTGGAAATCAGCCTGGCGGTTATCAACCGCTGCAAACATGTGGTGAGATCTGCCCACGTCACCTACGGTCTGCTCAGACCCTCCTGATCGGGGCTGACCCCCTGCAGTAAATCCCTACGGGCACTCTCTAGCCAGATGCCCTGCCCCACCACATACATAACATGGTCCTCTAACCTGTAACTGCCCTGACTATGTTCTGCCCGATTGTTGTTGCCCAGTCCGTCCGGTGGATCCCTGTGAGCCTCTGTAAGACTGCTGGGACCTTGCAGGTCCTGCCGATGAACCCTGCTGTCTCTGATCCCTGCGTGGTCCCTGCTGCTGCCATCCACGGTTCTGTCCTCCCTGTCCCCTCTGTTGAAATTTGGATTTTTGCTGATGTTGCTGCTGCTGTGGAGGCCTAGGAGGTAATGATGAAGGATTATATCCTCCTCTCTGTATTGTGTTTTGAGGCCTACAGAAATTTTGCTGTTGTTGGGGATTCCGTTCTTGGTACTGTGGGCGTGAATTCTGTCCTCGTCCCTGAATTTCCTCTGATATAAGGGCCTTTTCTACAGCCTCGCTCATGGTTTGGGGATTTGCCATACGAACTAGTCCTGCTATCCCGTGATTTAGCCCCCTGATGAATTTGTGTATTAAGATTTTCTCGTCATGGAGGTATTCCGCGTAACGAGAAAGCTCTATAAATCGGCTCTCATACTGAGTAACGGTGAGTCCCCTCTGCTGTAGATCATGAAACTCATCGATTCTGCGCTGTCTATAATGTTTGGACAAATATCGCGCATTGAAGCGCTCAATGAAGGTGTCCCATGTGAGTGTATCCATGGAGAGTCGGCGCTTGCACTCCTCTGTGCGCCACCAGGTGGCTGCTACATCCCTAAGAAGATGAACTGCCACTCGTGCTTTCGTGTTGCTCCCATATGGTCGTAATGCGAAACACCTGTCTAAGCTAATTAGCCAAGCCTCGGCCACAGCTCCCTCTGTAGCTCCTGCGAAGGTGGGTGGGTTGAGCCTCAGTAGATCTCTGATAGGGTCCCCTCTGTCTCTAAGTCTCCCAAGTGGCTCTTCCACACCATCCTCATATACTCCCTGCTGAACCTGTTCTTGTCTCAAAAGTCTCGGAGGACTCCTGCTCCGTGCTCAGGAGGCTGACCCTACCTCCTCTACTGTTGTGTCAGGAATCTCAATGAAGGGCTCCACACGTAGCACCTCTAGTGGATCAACGCGGGGCTCCATACGTGGCTCAATACGTGACTCGGCACGTGGCTCCTCTCGCGGATCAACACGAGGCTCTATACGTGGCTCAGGAATCACTGGTGGTAACCTGTCTAGCATAGTCTGTAGTGCCTGTAAGATCTGTGGACCTATATCCGATACTGGTGTCGCCTGTGGTACTAGTGGTGCTTGTGGTACAGGTGGTGCAGGTGGTGCTGCTGAATCTGCGGGTGCCAGTCCCTCGGCTGAGGAATCGCTGTGCACCTCGACTGACGCTGTGTGGCGTGATCGCGCTCGTCGAACACGTTGGGGAGGCATCCTACAAAACAAGGTAGAAACTAATTAGCCAAAGTTGCGGAATAATAACGTGCCCAAATACACCCAGTGTTTACAAACCGGGCTCTGATACCAAATGTCATGCCCACATTTTCCTTGTGGTCACAACACACATCGCACGTGTCATAGCCACATCTGTCATGTGGTTATGACACGAGATATGAAAAACTTTTCTCACACTGTCCTAAAAACCCCTTTCGCATGCGTACGCATGCTCAACGGTGTTCTCTCATGGCGAAACACTATACTCATCGGCGGAATACAAGTACAATGGCGTGCAACCAGAAGCATATAGATCAACAAGAGGGTCTATACAACGCTGCTAACGTCATTGCAAGAGTGAGATTACCAAAGTTCTTAAATCGAACCCTCGGCAATGTTCGGTAGCATAATGCCTTACGGCGTTAGTGGGAATTACGCTGCACTCATTTACGCATGTGGTTCGCTGATATAGGAACCACTCCCCACGACGCCTTGTTCCGACTAAACCGGCTAGTGATCTCCCTATTTAGTCATTTTTCAGCCAGGCACGGTTGTCTGTCTCCTCTCTTGTTTCCTGAAACATACTCCTCCTATGACTTAGCATTTTCAACAAGGCGGTTTGGTTGCCCTCTCTTCCCTTTTCACAAGTTCTTAATTTTGATTATATCTTTATCGCCCTTACCTTAACTATTTCTTAGTTCATTTAGTGTGTTTATATTTCGGTCTCTCTCTCTCTTTCATTTTCTATGCTTTCTTTATGTGCATCCTGTCCTTTCTTCATGATTTACGTCAATCAGGGTTATCACTGCAGTTATTGTTGATATTAAACCTAATTTCAGGATGATCTAGGTCACAAAGGCTGGTTTACTATTTCGCTGGACTCGGTCTCCTAATCTTCCCCGATCTAGGTTCCTCCTCTTCGTAAATACTTAGTCAACTTGTTCCTAAGCAAATTTGGCAGAAGGGTCCGTCAACTTAGTTCTCTTATCCCGTGTGAGAAATGTCGCGCATTTTCTCCTCTGTGTTTTCCAATGTTAGTTTTTCTTCTTCGGACCCTCTTACAGGTTTACATATGAGATCGTTTGCTACAGTTGAGATTAATATGGCCACATGGATTGTCAGTGGTGGCTTCTTAAGTTTATTTCCAGTGTTCTTTTGAGCAAGGAGTTGTGTAATTTTCCTCTTCATTTTCCGGGTGATTGTTAGTATGTTGATAGTTGAAACTTCCGAGAAACTCTTTCCAGAGTATCACTGAATATTCCTAAACTCTCTTTTACATTAAAATTTTATTTTCTCTTGTTTAGAATTACTGTTGTTACTATTACTCTTAATTACGATTCATACACTGATTGTGACTCGTATGACGTTGTCAATAGATGTAGGTGGTTCACCGCTTTATAAAACTCTGTTCATGGTAATATATCTTCTTTGGTTGTTGTGTTCAACACTTAATAACATCTACTGTGAGAATATAATTTGTTATATATATATATATTTTTTTTCCTCTATATCCATGAGACATAGTTTATAACGATTTAAAACGAAGGTCCAACAAAATGGTTCATAGATTTACTCCTATTGATATGATATATATATATATATATCTATATATATATACATATATATATAATATATTTATTTTAATGTCTATGCATAGGACGAAATTGGTTTACCACGATTTATATATCTATATCTCTATATATATATATATATATATAAATATATAGATATAGATAGATATATAATCATTATTATATTATATATATAGCTATATACATAGACATATATAGAATATATATATGCCTATATATAGAGTTATATAAAAACTGTATTTATATTTAAATAAACCAATCATATGTTAGGGCCCAAGCCCTAACATTTTATTGCTTTAGATTCCACAGCCGACGGCGGCCATGGGCGGCAGTGGCCGCAGTGACAGAGCGGCGGACAGGGTCGGCGGTGACCGCAGAGCGGCGGACCTGAGCAGGCCGCGGGAGGCATAAGGGATTGGGGGGATGTGGAGTGGGGCAGAGCCCCACCCACATTCCCACGACGTGGGGTGTGGGTGGGGCTCCGCCCCACTCCACACCTCCAAATGTATAAAAAGGGCCTGCGGTGGGGTTTTCTCCCCACCGCCCATTGTAAACAGCGACTGTGTTTTTTTCTTTCCGCGGCATAAACTTGGACCGTCATTCTTATGTGCTATTCGTTGATTTCTATCAACAATAAAATATATATATTTATCAATGATTTTATATTTATAGATATATATATATATATATATTTCATATATATATATATACATATATATATCTATTTTTATATTGATATTTATCAGTCAATCTCATAAAAATGATACTTTACTTTCAATTTCTCTATTATTCTAGAAAATGATAATTACTCAAAATATGAAATATATATATATATATCTATATATATATATATAAATTTATTTATATAAAAATATTCTTATATGTGCTTAAACAATTCCTAAATTTCTCAATTTCACTACTTTATGCATTTTCTCCAAATCAACCTGTTATAAAGATAATGTCTCAACAATTAGATATATACATATATATATATATATATATATATATATATATAGAGAGAGAGAGAGAGAGAGAGAGAGAGAGAGAGATAGATATATATCCCAATTTCACTTAATCGGTAGAAATGGTAAATAGCTATCCCTTTATTATAAGTATATATTTCCATTTTCATAAACATTTAAGACTTCGTAAATTTACAAACAGATTATATTTACATGCTAGATTTCCTCTAATCCTTCTAAATTAACAGAATCCATTAAATATGGAGAATAACTCAAACATTTAAAACTGTCTTTTCCATTTTAACATTGAACTATAAAGAAAATTAGCATTTCAACTAGTTAAGCAATTCCAAATTTTCAAATGTAAACAACTCAGATTAGATTGCAAAAATGAACTTTTTCCTTTCAGTAATACTTGAAACACAAAAATTGCTATTGAACAAAGTTTGCAAACATCAACTTAAAATTTAAGCACATTCATATTACAGCTTCTCAATCATGAATACCAACTTTCCAGATATGAACTTTCTCCTCCCAAACAGTATACAACTGAAAACTTATGACAACCAATAAAAGTCCAATAATAACAAGATCAGGGAGGTGATTTTCTTCACTCCCAGAATATCATTAATTTACAACAATAACAAGAGAGGTGTTCTCTCTTCATCTCTATGAAATGAACCAGGCCTAATTCTCATGACAAGAAGATGAACTGTTTCTTCATAAATAGCCAACCAGAAGCTCCAAGAGAAAAACCTGCGTATCAAAGACAAACAAAGAAGAAAATACCACTCGTCTAGCTCTCCTCCCTACCGTAGACCCGCAAGAGGGTCACCCCCGAGCTAGGGAGACCATACTCACACCTGGGTACTCAAACACTCCACTTCACAATAGAAACAACAACAATCCCAAAGCACACATACACCCGTGGGTATTTTACACAATACGGAAACTCAACTACAGTGAGTTTCATAAGGGGCAGGAGAGTGGACACACTCGACTCCAGAGTGTCACCCTGACAGATAAATGAACTAATATAAATTTCTCTTGGTCTCAACCAAGTATGATCACAATTTGTAAGAAATCTGTATATGACTCTCAAGTCAAAAATACAGTCACAGATACATGCCCTCAAGGCTTTCAACATCCCAAAAGATGGAAACAGGTATGCACCCGAGGAGGATCTCTCCTCCCCTACCCCAAACTTGATGAGCATTTCTCCCAAGTGGGAGACGCTCTGTCAAACAACCCAACAAGGACCCCACAGAAAACAAATTTAAACACATATTTCACACACATTTCATGCACATTTCAGTTCTACCAAAACAAAGGTAAAATTCAGACCAACCTTGCAAAGCCCTCCTGGAATGAAGTTGTTGCAGAGTCCACAGAGTTCACTTCCAACCTTAGCCACCAACTCCCTCTCCCTTCTCTATCTTCCAAACTAACTTCTCTATTTTTGGTAAGGCCAAAATGAAAGTTTTTCCCCAAAATTCAACTAACTCCCTCTCATCCCAAAATTTGAAAATAAATAACCCAAATTCTCTTTCTTTCTAATTTTGAGAAATGGGGAAGTGACACTTGTCACCTCCTCACCCTTCCCAAAAACCACTATTCTGTCCAGGTGGCTTATGTCACTCTCCATTCCCAAGGGTACTCCTTATTCCTCTCATGTGACTCCACTTTCTCATGGGAGAAATAAAAAAAAGAGTTAAATGGGAACAAGACAGGTGACCCATGCCTCTTTCTCCTTTCTTCACATGGGTGTCCCCATAGTACATGGGGGAATCTTACTAAAGAAGAGGTGACTTTCACTAATGGATGGCATCTCTTATCTAGGGGAAAGTAGAGGGGATGGGTTGAGTGTTGGTACAACCCATCATGTCCCCTCCTACCTCCAATTTTCGCCACTTAACTTTAGGGGAAGGTTAAGTTGACTAGATGGAGGTTACTCAAGGGTTACCCATGCCAAATGGGCCCTTGGACCCATGGGGTATAACCCAGGGTCAACTTTAACCCATACAAGACACCCCTGGTCAAGGTAAAGCACAAGAAAAAGGGCCTCATAATTTAAATAAAATAAGAAATTTCAAATTCAATCTCTTTACAACACTTACTTATAAAAATAATGTTACATGAGGGTAACCTAACCCACTCGACCATACGAAAGACCACATTACATCATGACATCAAACACAAAGAGATCTTGGTTCCTCGTGGAACCAGATCAGCTTAACAGGGAATAACAAATAACAAGGTGTGGACTGATCTCCGAAATCTGTGGTTCGATTAGTAATCCCTGCACACTCAATTACAAGATCAGTAACCACATAAATTCATCATAGCCGAAGCAACTTAAATAACACATGCATTCTCATGCCCTAGTACAATTTAACATAATTAAAAATCATATTACAATTTTCCATCATCACCTAATTCATTTTTCTGAAAAGTAAACTTATCCAAACATCACCCAATTAGTTTTTCCGAAAACATAATAAAGTTAAATAGTCTGACAAATTCTGGGAACTGCTATCCCACAAATATGAAAGTAACAATAACAGTACTGTAAATAGTCATAACAACAGTAGTAAAAAGGGCGGTCCTCACAACTATGTCTGGGCCTGCGCTCTAGCAAGCTCACCCTATACATGTGCTAGCTGCCCTCGCACCTGTGCCAACTCTACTTGTGCCTGTACTAGCTATGCCTGTGCCTATTGCACCTATCCAACCAAAAAATTACTCATCGCATCTATCCCCAAGGCTGCCACTACGATATCCCTCTCCACCTAGATAACTCATATCTGAGTGTCTACCATGTCCCTCTCTCTAGTCAGACCCGCAATGTACTCTATGTCTGTCTCTCGTCAAGCCTCAACCCTCCTGAGTTGCACCTGCAGCTGTCTAACCGGCCCCCTCAGTGTAGCTATGGTCCTCTCATGAATATCTACCTATGCTGGACCCAGGGCCACCTATGCCTATCCCTGCCCCTATGGCTGGGGTACTTGTTGTTGTACCACCTACTGAGGTGGTGACATCTATGCCTACTATACCTACGGTACCTATTGTGTGACCTACTGTCCCTCCCCAACCCTCCACCTCTGTCTAGGTCAGCCTCCATCATCACCACCTCCTCCCCCTCCTCCGTCATCTCCTCCATCTCTATCACCTCTCTGTCCTCCTCTCCTCTCCCTCTCCCCCTCCTCCTCCTCTAGCCAACCTAGCCCTCATCATCTAAGTCTACCTCATCTATACAAGGCACCAACACGCCAGGTCTTGAGTATCTCGAGAAGGGGTGCTCAGTAAACTAATCCTCATAATCTTGAGTCATCCCTGAGTCTGCTATCTTCCTCCGCATAGCCCAAGCAACGTAGGGTGTCTACTGAAACTCTGCTAGGGCCTCCTCATAGGATGCCATCAGTCCCCATCTAACCCTCTTGGTGTGTGTCCATGCAAATTGAGCCTGCCCCTGTGGCATGCCCTGCCTCCTGCCGAACTGTCTCTGTACTCTACCAATGATCTATCTCTCTAATATGTGGCATGTTTGTCCTATCAGCCATCTCATCTAAAAGAAGTAAGATAGCTCATCTACCTCATCATCCCATAGCTTGCAGTCTAGATATGGTTGTCAAACAACCACATCTACCCCATCCAAAGCGTGTCTCTAGTACTCTAGCTTCCCCAACCTATGCTAAGAAATCAACCCTACATAGCCATAGCTTTATGGCTCTCCTCTCTATCTATCAAACACACATATTAGTCTCGTAATCGCTATGTACTCCCATAGCCAAAACTGTAGTAGTGATATGCCTGCAGATAGGCTAGTACTCCTATGATTTACTAGCTAATGCATATCGTGGTATAAATGAGAAAGTACACAAACACCCCAAGCATATCAGGTGCCCTCTATCACCATCCTCTCCATGATCCTACCCCATCCAATGGGGAACCCATGTGATCTCCTGTCTGGGCATACGACGCCTCTGATCAGTCCTGCTACAATCCCTGGGAAGTAGTCATAGTAATCATGAATATCCTACCATGGGATGACCTATCCAACTAGCTCCAGGTCATCAAACACTTGCCTGTACTCAGTGAGTCCTACATCTCTCTATGGATCATACTCTACAATCTCACCCTAAATTGGCAAATGCAAAATCCTATAGACGTCCTCTAGTGTCATGGCCATCTCTCCAATAGGGAAGTGGAATGTCCCATCCTCACTATGGAATCTCTCCATAGCAGCAGTCATCAAGCCATGGTTCACCCACACCTCAGGCATGAAGCATATGTAATCGAGTCCCATAGCGCCAAGTGCCTCTCTATCTATCTCAGACAGCATATATCTGTACAATAAAGGCATAGGGAATTGCTCCCTAGACTATAGCGTATCCCATATCTCCTTCTGCAAGCATGCAAAGCAAGGCATCAACCCAAAGCGACAAGCACCATACTCAACATATCTATAGAACCATATCAACTAACTTAGCATTTCAAATTGATCAAAATAGCAAACTACATCTCTTGACTAGATTCCTACAATCTCAGAGATAGCTTATCGATTGACGTGTCAAACAAGACACCAATCGAGTCAATTTCACTAAGTAATCTGCCTATCTATGGCATATGCACCACAACATGTGGTAAATGTGCTACTTTTTAACCAAAGCACCATTTCTTGACCTATGTGCCACTTCTGGCAAAAGTGCTACAGAAACCTATGTATGCACCGTCCTATGCTACATATGCATTTTTCTGACACATACACTGCAACATATTGTGTATGCACCGCAGGATTACTTATGCACCACAGTTTTCTATGCATGCGCTGATTTCGCATATGTGCCACTTTATCCTATGTTTGCACTGCAAAACAATGCATGCGTCATTTTGCACTACATATGCGCCACACTACATTTCTACGCTTCTATCTACCTTGTTTTCTCCTAGCATTTATTGCATTCAGACTCAACCCTAGGAGAAGTTTTTCAAGATACATACTGGGGGTCCTGCCTCTGCTGGTTGGTTAAATCGACGAACGCGCTCAAATCGATGCTCCTCGTGTGGAATATCTACCTCTCTAGCTGCCATGCTGCTCTAAGCTCTCTGAAGCAAATCAAACTAAGACAAGTGTGCAAATGAATTGTCTTGTGGACCCTGCTCCTATATATAGCATGCAAACCCTAATCTGGCTAGGTGGTGACTATGACTACTTCCTGCATCCATTTCTTCTAGTTTTTCTTCCTGTTTCTCAGAACCACGTCCTATTTTCTTCCAACCTAACCTATTCCCTTCATCTTCTTGAGATTGTCCATCTCACATCCTCCTACCTTCTTCCCGTCCAATCTCCCAAGGGGGCATCCTATCATCATAACCTGTACTAGGCACAAATTGGGGCATGTATCATTATCATATTATCTGTTCTTTGAAGTAACGCTGTAAACTACATTGCATCAAAGAGGGGCAAAATGTATACGCCTAAAAATGACACAATTCGGTCTAGATAAATATTCTTAATATTTATTCCCTTCTAATTCCTCTATCAATAAATAAATAATTAAATTTATTTATTTGATTCATATTCTTCTAACAATTAAATAAAATCCTTTATTTAATTCAATTTTTCCAAACAATTAAATAATTCTTAAATTATTTAATTAAATCAAATTCATTCTTCTAAATTTGAATAAATCAAATCAAATTTATTTAAATCCTTTCAATCTCCAAAAATAAAATACAATCAAATATTTTATTTATTCTTCCAAAATCATGCACAACAATTAAATAAATTTATTTATTTAATTTACTTTCTTATCTTCTAAATTAAATAATTCTGATTATTTAATTTGTTTCTTCCAAATAATACCTTCTCTAAATTTAAATAAATCAATTATTTATTTAAATTGCTTTTTCTTTTAAATTGAGTTATCTCTAAATATAATTCAATCTTTTTACACATGTAATTAAATATTCCTAATATTTAATAAAGCAAAATATCTTCTTATTCTCGTGGAAATCTATTTTTCTTGTTTTAAATCACTTAACTAATTGTTATATTCTTTTAATTGCTTTAACTCATTCTTCTATTCTTGATAACTCCTCTCATGCAAAAGAAAGTAAGACACATGTCTTCTTCTTATTCGTTGCACGTTCCTCATCCATTCTATACCACTCATCTTCTCAAGTCTTCTATACCGTTTATCTTCTCTTTCCCAAGTCTATAAAAGCAACCTCATTCTTCCATTCTATTCATCCAAGCTTTAAGTATTGTTACTCTACAGGAATTACAGCGTGCCTTTGGCACCAATTCCTTCATTGCTTGTGGTCACATTTTTGTTACTATGCACTATGCACTACTATCATTGTTGTGAAGCTTCTCTTCATTACGACATTACCATAGCCATTCTCAATCGACATTCTTGAACAAAGCAAAGAAGTGCACTCTATGAGGGCCCTATTTCATACATGCAAGGATGATTTTGATAGGCAACCAATGGAAGACACAAGGTATAGGTTGTAAGTATCATCTGTTTGTTATTTGAATCTCCTTTTCCTTCATATTCTATTGATGTTTGGGTTTATGTTATTAAATTGAATTTATCCCATTTTTACCCTAATAGTCCTTATGTGGGATAAAGTACATGAAAGGAAAGGGGATCATGGTAAATTTGATAAACTTTGGATAGGTCCTTTTCAAGTTTCAGAAATTTTAGGGGACAGTACCTATAGACTCAATACTTTAACCGATGAGGATGTCCCATTACTAGTTAATGGACAATTCCTCAAGCATTATTTTCAAACCTGAGACAGTATCATGTAAGTCAAGTGTATCATAGTGTGCATATTGTATGGTTGTTTGTATAGTTTTGTTTTGTTTGTTTGTTGCTCGTTGAGTTTTGTTTTGGTTAGTCAAGATGATGCAACTTATCACCCAAAGAAAATAACCAAATTGTTAAGATTCAAGTGGTTAGAACAAATTCCTACTTAAGTTATGATTCATTTTGAGGAGTATCATTGATAAGGTCTGTGATATCCTTTTCATCAGGGTGCCTTTTCTTAACTAAAGTGATTTTTCACAATGACACCTAACAACCTTGGGTTTATGGAACACATAAGTATAGGTGTTAAGTGAAAAATCTAAAGGGACTCCCTTTCTACCAATGCAATCTCCAACCTTAATCAGCAAGTGACCATGCCTTGCACATTAAACTTACATAATGACATCATATGAATAGAAAGAATAAATATTGAAAATCCAAAAGGAATAAAATTGGGCCATCTAAGTAACTCTATTGGGGCTATAGATGCCTACTGGTAGTGGGGCTCTACTTAGGGGGATTGTATAGATAACCTTGTCTGGGCTATAGACACCTATTGGCAGTAAGGCACTATCTAGGTTGGCTATGAGGGATGCTCCCAAACTAGGTAGCTTAACATCAGTTACTCATGTTTTCAAATTACTTTTAAGATGAGGATAGTTAATCATCTACACACACCTGATCCTTTGCTAGCATTGTTGCCATGATGAAAACCCTATCATTCAGAAAGATTATAATACTTGTACTTAAAAAGAGTTAAAATGCTATGTTAGAATGTGATCACATCACTTGAATCATTGGAATTTGGTTATGTTCTTTGGTGGCAAGTTGTTGTTTGGTTACACAACACGCCCCATTTTGCCTTGACAAAATAGGGACCCAACTTCGCTTTTTTCTTTGGCTTGTTTGTTTTCTACTTTGGGTGGTGTGGTAAAATCAGTTATGCATGTAGCTTTGTGAAGGGGTGGATTTTTCATCATGATGAGGTCATTTGTCAAAGTTAGTAGTTCCCATTATTAACCTCATGGTTGGAAAGTACACAAAATCTAAGCAGGTTTGCCTTTTAGATCACTCCAAAATTGTCCAAGGGAAGAGAGTTATGTTGAGTCAAAGTTTGGTCAAACCTGATATACCACGTAGGGGGGGTCATATTTCAAACATCAGTCATATTAGATAAGATCACCCTGATATAGGATTATCACCTAATAATTACCTAGTCCATGATGTGTGGACGTCAAATTTAAGTAAGAGTCGATATCTACCTGTCAAATGACTTTAGTTATCTCATGGGGGGTCATATTTTTAACATCAATCATCTTATGAATATCACCCTCTTCACATATATCACCCTATGTCAATATGATGGTCACGCTGATGATGACGTCATTATTCCATCTATCCATAGGGAGGTATATATCCGATGTCCGTCATATTCTTCAATATGACGGTGATGTCATTAAAGCATAATGATTAAATAATGTCTTTGACATAATGATTGTTAGACTTAGGGTACATGACTAAGAGGGGGGGTGAATCAGTTGTTCAAAACTTTCTCCAAATTAAACACTTAAGTCTCCTTAGTGATTAGCTATATATTAATCATAAACCATAATGCATTCAAATCAAGAACAGAAACATATCAACACATAAGACATCAAGATTTTGACGTGGAAAACTTGGTTAAGGGAAAAACCACAGGGTGATTAACCCAAGATTGTATTCTCTGTTAGAAGAATAGAAAGAATAGAATGGCACATGCCAATTAGGGCTCATTGCCTGAGCACACTACTCACAAGAGGCTCACTGCCTACAAGAGACACACTGTCTACAAAGAAACAAGTATCACATACATGAACTGGAGAATAGCATCTTCACCATGCTTGAATCAGTTCCATTAATCTCAATACTTTTGCTCTGCCTTTCGCTCTCCTCTTCGCTACCACACCCTCATCTCCACACAAAAAGGTGAGTTCAAACTAACTTCGTAATCCCTTATTTATACAAGACATCACCTTAGGAATGATCATCTAAGTTAGAAAACATTCATAAGATCATCCAACATATGTATAACTCATCCGGTCAACCTGTCTCAAGAAGAACACCATCATACAAAAGTTACTCTTCAATTGCGAGATCCAACTTCAATGCGGACCACCAACACAAACTGGACATGAGCCAAAGACCTCCACAAGCTTGACTGAAGCATCAAGAACATCAACACTTCTTCTGCTTATTGAAATCCTTCTCTCCTTCATCCAGAACCTCAAGAACATAGTCTGTCATAACTGTCACAAGGGAATAGATGCTTGCAAACCTTCAAACCACGCACCAATAGAGTTGATACACCACAAAGACTTCCTCAGCACTCCCTTAAATCCACAGAATAGGAAACTTCATTTCTGGATCTCACCAGACCTTTCTTGTTACACACTGTCACCTCTGAACACCTACCGGAACCAGTTTTACTTGAGCAGTAATAACTTCTTCATATCTTCATGCAGACCTCTGAAAACTTGACTAGATCATCTCAAGACTCATATCTACAAACCCTTTGAATCGTAACTTGTGATCTGCATCTTAGCTAGGATCTCCACTTCACTGTCTCCATTGCTCCTCTCTGCTCATCCAATCCTTCTCATTAATGCAGCATGAGTATGTTGACATCAATGACAACACCGGTTAGGCCCATACTTACAACAATCTCCCCCTTTGTCAGTGATGGAAACATATGATGTGAAAAACCATCAAGACAAGAACCTCTCCCTACTGTCACTACTCCCCCTATTAGTAACAACCATTCACATGTCTTCTCTTCCTTTACTGCTCCCCCTTTGATCATCAACCACTTGTTTTTCACATTTCTTCTCTCCCACTTTGGCATCAATGGAAAAGGGCTCATACTTGCAATTCCAACACTATAGAATCATACCTACTACTCCCCCTGACTAGTAGCTCCCATCAATCTAGATCACAAGATATGACTATGCTATCCACCAGACTGATGCACCTCAGTGCACCTTAGTTCATCATCAGAGGGGCAATAACCCCTAACTTCTCCCTGAGATACTCAAAAGAGTCCTTAGGTAGAGGTTTAGTAAAGATATCTGTAATCTAATTCTTGGATGACACAAACTCCAATCTGACTTCATTCTTGTTCACTTGCTCTCTCAAAAAGTGAAACTTGATAGATATATGCTTAGTCTTATAATGCAGCACCAGATTCTTAGATATATTTATAGCACCTGAATTATCATAGAACATTGTGATAGGATCCTCATACTCTACTTTAATATCTCTTAGCATCTGCTTCATCCACAAAACTTGAGTGCAACTACCTGCTACTGCAATGTATTCTACTTTAGTTGTAGACAGGGATATTACCTCTTGTTTCTTGCTTAGCCAAGAAACCAATCTCTTTCCCAAAAAGAATGCTCCACCACTAGTACTCTTCTGATCATCCACATCTCCTACCCAATCTACATCTATATATGCATGAAGAGAGAAATCATGATCTCTAGGATGCCACAAACCATACTCAACTATTCCTTTTAGATATCTAAAAATCCTCTTGATTGCCATTACATGAGATTCTCTAGGATTAGCTTGGAATCTAGCAACAAGACCAACAACTTGCATAATATCTAGTCTAGTTTGAGTGAGATACGACAATCCTCCAATCATTGATCTGTACTTTGTCTGGTCTACCTTAGGAGAGTCATCATATTTTCTCAACTTACATCCAGTTGCCATCAGACTATTCATTGACTTTGAATCTTCCATCCCAATTTTTTTCAACAATTCTTTCACATATTTGGTCTGAGAAATGAAGATTCCTTTCTTTGTTTGAGTAATTTGCAGACCCAAGAAGAAATTCATTTCACCAAGCATAGACATCTCAAACTCACTTTTCATTTGATTTGTAAAAGCTTTACACATACTATCTCTTCCTCCAAAGATGATATCATCAACAAATACTTCAACAATCAAGATGTTTTCATGATCAATTTTGAAATATAAGTTACTATCAGTAGTACCTTTATTGAAACCAATCTTCAAAAGATGCTTATCCAATCTTTCATACCAGGCTCTTGGGGCTTGCTTTAATCCATACAGTGCCTTCTTCAACTTGCAGACCATATCACCATGATCAGACAACTGAAATCCATCTGGTTACTCTATATACACTTCTTCTTCCAAGTCACCATTTAGAAAGGTAGACATGACATCCATCTGATATACCTTGAAATCCTTGAAGGCAACAAAGGAAAGAAATAATCTGACTACTTCAATTCTTGCCACCAGAGCAAAAGTTTCTTCAAAATCAATTCCTTTTATTTGAGAGTAGCCCTTGCAGACCAATCTGGCTTTATTTTTGATTACTTCACCAACTTCATTTAGTTCCAATCACATTCTTGTTTCTAGGTCTGGGAACAAGATCCCAAGTGTGATTTTTCTCTATTTGCACCAACTCTTCCTCCATTGCTTTAGTCCAGTTTTCATCATTGCAAGCTTCATTCACTGTCTTAGGTTCAATCTTTGAAATCAAACAATACTCTTATGAATCTTGAGCAATTCTCCTTCTTGTTAGTATTCCTTTGCTTTTATCACCTATGATCTAATCTTTAGAGTGGTTCAATCTTACATACCTAGGAACTTTAGGAATTTCTTGCACTTCTGATTCTTGATCAGACTCATTGAGACTCATTTCTTCTTCCTGGTTTACTGGATTAGCTTGAATCTGACTGATAGCTAAGGCTTGGGCTCCTTGAGTCAGAACACCATTCTGATCATCTCCATCATATTCATAAAACCTTGAGGGTTTCTCAATTCCCTCATCAACCTTCACATTTGTACTTTCTATCATCTTTCTCAGTCTTTTGTTATAACACCAGTATGCTTTGCTTTGAGTAGAGTAACCCAAGAATATTCCTTCATCACTTCTAGAATCAAACTTTCCTAGATCTTCATCTCTTTTAATGTAACATTTGCTACCAAAAACTCTAAAATATCTTATAGTAGGAGTGATGTCAAACCAAAGTTCATAAGGAGTTTTACCAGTATTGCTTCTGATTTGAAATTGAATGAGAGTATAGACTGTAGTGCTGACAGCTTCTCTCCAATAGATATGAGGAACATTAGCTTCCATCATCATGGTTCTAGAAGCTTCTTGTATGGTCTAGTTCTTTCTTTTCACTACTCCATTCTACTGTGGAGTCCTAGGAGTAGACAACTATCTCTTTATTCCATATTTCTCACAGAACTCTATGAACTCACCGGATGTGAATTCTCCACTTCTATCAGACCTCAGACAATTCAACTTCAATCCAGTTTCATTCTCTACCATAGCCTTGAATATTTTCAATTTCTCAAAAGCTTTTGATTTCTCTTTCATAAAAGTTACCCACATCATCCGGGAATAGTCATCAATTAGTAACATGAAGTATCTATCACCTTGCATACTCCTGATTCTTGACAGGCCACAAAGGTCAATATGAACTAAGTCCAATAATCCGGTAGAAGACAATTTCTTACTCTTGAATGTGATTCTGCTCAGCTTACCCAACTGACATTCTTTGCATAGGCTATTAGTAGGTTTCACCAGTTTTGGAAGATCTCTTATAGCCTGAGTATTGCTTATCTTGATGATATTATCAAAATTCACATGACACATTCTCCTATGCCATAACCAACTCTGATCAACTTGAACAAATAAGCAACTTTTACCAGTGCCAACCAAGTGGAAGATATTACCTTTAGTTTAGGTACCAGATGCAATCTTTGTTCCAGAGCTTTCAAAGATCTTGCATTTTCCATTCTTGAATCAAAGATCATAGCCTTTGTCCACCAACTGTCCAACACTAAGAAGATTGTGCTTCAAGCCTTCAACATATAGAACATTACCAGTTTTGTTCCTTCCATCAAAAGAAATAGTTTCTCTTCCTCTGATTCTACCAGCAGAATTATCTCCAAACTTCACCACTCCTCCTTCATACCTTTCCAAATCTATGAACTTGTTTTTGTCACCTGTCATATGGTGAGAGCAACCACTATCAATGACCCAATCAACCTTTTCTTCAACTTGGGCAGCTAGGGCTCTTTCTACAACTTTATGATTGATAGATATAGAGGATGTTGGTTCTTCTTCCTTGATGACAATAAACACCCATTCATTTCCTGATTTGTTTCCAGTCTCTGATTCATCATCTGTTACTCCTTCATTATCATCTTCTTCATGAGCATAGAAACAATTCTTTTGGAACCTTGATCTGTTAGGATTTGGCCTTAAAAATCTTTTCAGACATCTTGAGGCAAAATGACCAATCTTATTGTAGTTAAAACACTTAAAAGGCAATTTTCCTTCATACTTACCAGATCCTCTTGGCAGTCTCTTTGCAATGAGGGCTTCAAGTTGAGAAGTTTCTACTTCTTCTTCTTCTCGATCTTTTCTTGCTTTTTCATACCATAAAAGTTTTTTTGATGAGTTCTCTCCTGGATCAAACCTTTGTTTACCTTTTATAGAGGCATTGGCTTTGAATGCAGATTCAGTCTTGGGGGGATCATCTCCAAACTCAGTCATTTCAAATGTAGCCAATTTGCCAGCCAATTGGTCTCTTGTGATAGTTGTATGGGCTCTGAATTCATCAATGGCAGCAACCTTGATTTTGTAAGAGGCAGGAAGGGATCTGAGAATTTTGTTAACAATCTCATTTTCATCCAAGACTCCACCAACATTTCTAATTCCACAAACAAGCTCATTTACTCTTGGCATAAAAGTAGTAATATTTTCATCATCTCTCATCTTCAGTTTTTCAAATTTCCCTTTCAGACTCTATAACCTTACACATTTAACATACCAGTCTCCTTCATGCAAAAGTTCCAATTTATTCCAAATCTCAAAGGCAGTTGGTAGATCAATAACATTTGAGAGCTCTGAGTCAGATAATGCATTTAGAAGAGCCTCTTTGGTCCGTAGATTGTTTTCAGCATCTGTGATTTCATTTAGGGTTGTCGGACCACCTATGGAGGTACATACTATTTTGTAACCATGGGCCAGTACACCATTCCCATACACTGCAAGTGACATTTCATGTGACCTTTCCAAAGAGCAAAGTTGGTTCCATCAAACTTCAGACTATCCTTCTTGTAAGACGACATCCTGGATCTCCTCAAGTGGTTAAGCTCCTTTTAGAGGAACCTTGCTCTGATACCAATTCTTAGACTTAGGGCACACAACTTAGAGGGGGGTGAATCAGTTGTTCAAAACTTTCTCCAAATTAAACACTTAAGTCTTCTTAGTGATTAGCTGTATATTAATTATAAACCATAATGCATTCAAATCAAGAGCAAAAACATATCAACACATAAGACACCAAGATTTTGACATGGAAAACCTGGTTAAGGGAAAAACCATGGGGTGATTAACCCCAGATTGTATTCTTTGTTAGAAGAATAGAAAGAACAAAATGGCACATGCTAATTAGGGCTCACTACCCGACCACATTGCTCACAAGAGGCTCACTGCCTATAAGAGACACACTATCTACAAAGAAATAAGTATCACATACATGAACTGGAGAATAGCATCTTCACCATGCTTGAATCAGTTCCATTAAGCTCAATACTTCTGCTCTGCCTTTCGCTCTCCTCTTCGCTACCACACCCTCATCTCCACACAAAAAGGTGAGTTCAAACTGAATCCCTTATTTATACAAGGCATCAACTTAGGAATGATCATCTAAGTTGGCAAACATTCATAAGATCATCCGATGGATGTATAACTCATCCAGTCAGCTTGTCTTAAGAAGAACAGCATCATACATAAGTTACTCTTCAATTGCAAGATCCAACTTTAATGCGGACCACCAACACGAACTGGACATGATCCAAAGACCTCCAGAAGCTTTCCTGAAACATCAAGAACATCCACACTTCTTCTACTCACTAAAATCCTTCTCTCCTTCATCCAGAACCTCAAGAACACAGTCTGTCATAACTATCACAAGGGAATAGATTCTTGCGAACCTTCAAACCACGCACCAATAGAGTTGATACACCACAAAGACTTCCTTAGCACTCCCTTAAATCTATAGAATAGGAAACTTCATTTTTGGGTCTCACCAGACCTTTCTTGTTACACACTATCACCTTTGAACACCTACTAGAACTAGTTTTACTTGAGCAACCATAACTTCTTCATATCTTCATGCAGACCTCTAAAAACTTGACTGGATCATCTCAAGACTCATATCTACAAATCCTTTGAACTGCAACCTCTTAGTTGCATCTTAGCTAGGATCTCACTTCACTATCTCCATTGCTCCTCTCTGCTCATCCAATCCTTCTCATTAATGCATCATGAGTATGTTGACATCAATGACAACACCGGTTAGGCCCATACTTGCAACAATGATGTCACCCTGATCTTTTCTAAGGGGGTCATTTTATCCGTGGGGTCATATTTTGAATAGCCCCTGATCTTAGTTTCGTGACCTGATATACATATGGTCAAAATTTGACCATATCACCCGATCCTTTACATTCAATACTTCTACTAAAAGGCAGGGGGTCATTTTCTCCAGAGGGGGTCATATTTTGAATATCCCCTAATCTTTCAAAGATCACTCCCCCTGTTTCTTGACATTAAATGAAATTAAATATGGTAGATGAATTCCCGATGATTACAAATGCAAATTAAACACTTGGAAGCATCTACGGATTACCTGCAGATGATCAACAGATTTGATCAAGACAACGTATTTTTACCCTAATTTTCCTATTGATCTACTTTAAAGGTAAATTTTGAAGGTTATTTTCATTTACCTTGTGATAAAATGAGAAATTACAGAGCTCCAAAGTCAAACCATCAAACAGCTACTTGCTAATGGCTTAGATCCTTCAGCATAAGGGAATGGGTGATCTTAGGCATTTATAGCCCTTCTCCATAATTAGTCATCTAATCCAAAAGGAAAGCATTGTTAGGTAAGTAACTGTAGACCCTCCTATTGTCATTTTCTATGTTTTTAGGTAGAGTATTTGTTTGCAGATCTTTGAAGAAATAGGTCTAAGGTGGAGTTCCTCAAGCCCATGTTTGTCCAGCCTGAGGGGGTGCAGTTTAAGTACGGAGTTATTGGTGATACACACCAGGGGGATACAGACCTAGCAGTATGGTCGAGAAGACTGGATCGTGATAAGAACAGTCCCATTCTGGATGGGTTATATGTCTCAGGTATGTGGCATGTAGCTAGTTTTCCGTATGACATGGATGCCCCGGAGCTGGTGGTAGAATGTGAAAGAAATTATAACCTTGAAACTAGATGGGTGGAGAAGCACATATGCAAGGAAGAGGATATACGAATGGAGGTCAAAGAGTAGCACATATGCTACCTCAGCCAAACTACCCGTACATCTGTACAAGTTTAATTTTGATGACGAGTACCAATATATGATTGCCCTGCTACACAGGATGACTGGCAAGCCTCATGCTAGAAATTTTAAGAACTGAATGTTTGGGATCATCCAGATGGTCTTATATGCAGACACCAGGCCACTATGGGCTAAGATCATCAGTGATGCATTGGATGATGGAATGAGGAGCCTGGGAGGAGAAACATGCTTGTTTTACATGACCTCTTATGTGGTATACTCATGTGCATATAAAGGAACTTTTGATTCTTTGAAGATAGTGGGTAAGGCTGGTGGTGATGCTAATGATGCACACATATGGGATCATTATCCCCAATTACAAAGGAAGGATTACCTCTTGGACTACAAACTGGTAAACGATGCTTTCTCCATGCATCTAGTTAGAACCATGGAGGAGGATAGGTCTAAAATGCTAAGCATGGAAGCTTAGGAAGTTGTTTATCAGCATGGAGCCTAGTTTATCTAGTTTTCCACTTTTTGGTATATCAGGATAGAGGGATTTGAAGGACAACCTCTTATGTTGCCAAGATACCCCATTGATGGGGTCGTCTTGATGGAATTTGTCAGGTAGGTATCCACAATAGTTGAATCCTACAAGGCACAGAAGAAGATACCTCTAGTTTTATTCCCAGTATCCATGGGCTGGTACATGTACCTAGATTTAGAAAGTATAAAACATGTCATTTGGGGGTTAAAATTGATGTATTTACAACCATTTCCCCTAGCGAAATCATATGAACCTTATAGCAGGATGTAGAAGATATTTGGAAAATCAATACATCAAAAGCATCTAGAAGACTTCTGGACTGATTGTGATGATGAAGCTAAGGTGAGAAGAAGGAAATATTAGTGACTCACCTTGAATCAAATCAAAACCTTTGACTGCATCCCAGTGCCAATGCAGCTACGTAAGGATGATGGAAAAATCATGTCCAGTGAATATGAGGACAAAAAGGTGTATAATGACACCATATCAGCCTTGGATCTTACACAGTAGGAGGATATATCCCTGGATTAGCTGACAAGTGGGGTGCTCCAGCTGACCCAGGCCTAGGTAGATGATGAGATATCTAGATTGAAGAAAAGGGGTGTTGCCCTTACAGTTAATAACAAGAAGAAGAGGCAGGAGGTGTCTAATGAGGAATGTGATGATTTCCTCAATGAAAAGAGAAAATCCAACGGGGAAAGATTGCCTATAGAAAAGCAAAGGAAAGGTCTATCTAAGGGTAAGAAAAGTGAAGATGAACCAAAGGGGGTGATAATTAAGAGGATTGCCATGTCAGCTATAGGTGCATCTACATCAGCTCAGGCATCTGTGTCATCTGCATAGCCTTTAATTGAAAAACCAAAAACCAAAAGAATTTTGAAGCCCATTGTTGAAACTATAGAGGTGCAGGTAGAGAGCTATACCCTCCAGCAAGAGGTAGAAGAGGGCATCCCTTTGGAAGAAGAATAGCTAAATAAGGAACCTGGAGGTGATGACTTGCAGGTAACCATCAAGAAGAGGAGGGCAATGTCGCTAATGTCACCACCCAAGAAATAAAGAACATCCATGAGGGGGCATATCTGGGCTGACCCCATCATATTGAGAGGAGCCGGTGGTGAAGCTTTCAAAAAGGAACTGCAACATGATGTTCCTCTTCCCACCATAATTAAATTCAAAACTGAGAAAGTAGAGGAACAAAAAAGAGAAATGTTTAAAGCAAGTCAGGGTGTTCCTTTCTCTTTGGAGGATACCATAGACTTATCTAATGATGAGGTGTTTTAGAATGTGGCTTCACAACAAATGGAAACTTTGATTTCCAATACCTGCATGACCCCTCATGGAACTCCATTAGCACAGATGACAGTGTTGGAGGAGGTAAAAAAAATAGAAGAGATGAAACAAGGTAATCTAGAGAGGGCAACCCAATAGATAGGGCTTGACAATTTGGTTCAGTAGGTGACTAGTCCTGCAACTATAGATTTAACATATATGGGTGATGTAAGCCCTAAGGATAAAGTAGGTGCACCTGAGGAACCAAAGAAGAATGAAGTGGTAAAGCATGTAGAAAAAGATAGCACTGCTCCTGATCAGAGTCAGCAACAGCATGAAACACATACAGAACCAAAAATAGTAGAGGTTTAATAGAAGAGTGGGGGTGATCAGGATATATCAGACGTTGGTGCTGCTTAGACTCAGGGAGAAGTCTCAAGAATAGAAGATAAATTAGGTCAGGAGGACCCTAAGCCAAAGGATATCGATGCATCGGGTGGAGAACAAGAAATGACCCTTGACCAGGGTGATCCTCAGGGGCAAAATACATAGGCATCCACAGATGTCAATATGCCACTAGATGAGAAAAATAATAAAGAAGATGAAAATCTGAAGGAGGGAGTACAAGATGAAGCACAAGATCAAAATGTGGAAATCTCAAAGGATCCTCCTTTGCAGAAGGCAACCCCTCAGAAGGAAGAACTTCAACAAGATCTCCCTCATGAAGAAATACACGAGGAAGAAATTAAGAAGGTGCCTTCTCCACCAAGGATAGAAGAAGACACTGGAGAGCATGGCCTATAGGATATTGAAAAAGGACACCAAGGATCTGGAGATGATGTACATCAGTGGCTAGAAAAGGAAATAGGTATGGAATAAGGGTCATAAATTCAAGAGTTTGATGTTTCTACCTTGTTTGCTGAAAAAATGATGAAGCCAAGGAGGAAGGCCAGATTAACATCAGCCATAAAAAGAGATCCTACCACAGGTAGGAGAACTGCATAGATAGCACTTCCCATAGTTGAAAAGGAAACGGGAAAAATTAGCCTAGAGGAATTCCAAATTACAATTGTTGATTTGGGTTTTGCCAATGAGGACCAGGAAGGTCAAGAAGGGAAGGATATTATTGATTCTTTAACCCAAAGGGTGAAGAAGGAAAAGGAGAAAAATAAAATACATAAGGAACACATTGCTCAACTACATTCTTTCATAAAAGGGTTAATTAACCTTGATAATGCACTAGTTGATCCTGCAGTCCCATTGACTGTCATATCATAGGAAGAGGTCACCAAGTTGGACCTAATGAAACATGAGGCAATGGTCATAGAAAAATGGATGTTGTTAGCTCTCACTGGGGCTAAAGATGTGTTGAGAACCTCCCTACTGAGATGGAATTCTTTAAGAAGTCTAAAGAGGAAGGTAGATAAAATGCAGAATGATATAGGAAAATGGTCATTCTAGTTGGAAAAGGACCTGACTGCTCTAAGTGAAATGAAGAGAATTGATCCACAAATTTTGATAAGCAATCAATTATTAGATAATAATACTACCCTACTGACAAGCATATGGTATGAAGATATCAGGTTTGAGTGTGATATCTTGAAGAAGTGCAGTGGTAAACTTAGGGATATTAGTGTTAAATAGCACAGTATGATGGCGTATGAAGCAAAAATCCTTGAGGCCCTGGAAGGGAAAATAGAGGGCAAAATTGTGAATCAGGATGTAGACTTTGCTATTAAAGCTCTGCATGATAATTTTAAGTCAGTAAAAGATGACCCTCTCACCCACCTGACAGAAGAAGTAATGAATAAAATTATGAGGATAAAAGTTAAAGTAGAAACATACAATGAGACATTGAACAGGAGGAAAGGTAAGCTAGAAGCTCTCAAAGCTAAGTTCCAATCTCATAAACATGTAATAACAAAAGCTAGAATCTAGGATGGGGGAGAGGTTGATAAAATAGTACAAGCATATGAACATATCAGGATAGCAGTAAAGGTCCACATGAAAGAGGATGTATACCACAGTGATAGTGATGGTGAAAGTGATGAAGATGAAGAGAATGATGAAGAAGAAGAAAATGAAGAACCTGAGAAATGAATGAAGATGCATCACTAAGTGTGTATATGCATAAGGTACTCATAACTAGTGAGTCATACAGATGGTTGCTAGTTGGCAACCTATGCCATGAGATAAAGTTGACTAAGTCATAGGAGAATTGTCAACCGTTGATCTGAATTGATAAATCTTGACTGTTTGTTAATTGTAACTGCATCGTCACCTTATTCTATAAAAGGTGTAGGGGTGCAATCTTTTAGTCATTTGAAACTTAATTAAAATCTAATTATTGAAAAGTTCAGGACTTATTTCAAAGTTATTGTAAATGTACATGTTATCCATACTTAATGAAAGAGAAGCCATTTTTTATTACAAATCATCATAAATCTTGAGTAATCTGTGATTAAAATCTAGATATATGCATTGATTAGCTGTGTCCCTTGGAGTGCTTTTCAACCTGCATGCATTGTTTTCATTCCTAATTCCTTTGAAGTTAGCATCAACCATATCTAGCTGTGGAACAACCTAGTGACCTATGGTTTGATTTCTTCTCTCCATGAATTTATCTTGTGTGTATGTGATTCAATAACTAAAGGTTCACTAAAAGTAGAAGTATTCTTTTAAATTTATTTGAATTTCACTACAGATCATCTCCATAGTTGCAAATAATAGACAATCAAAAGTAAATAAAGCATGAAATATGCAGATATCCCATAAGCAATTGAAAATACAGAGCATATTAGGAGTAAAAGCATGTCAATTGATAAATATCATGCAAATTCAGATAAATTTCCATGAAATACATATAAATATCCACTTATAGACACATCATTTGAATAGATATATAGTGTAGAAGAAAGAACAAGTTCATAATGATCAATGATCAGAAGAATTGATCAAACTTACAAATATCTCAGTAATCCTTGAAAATAGAGTAGGATTGACCTCTCTGTGGAGTGAATTTACAGGATATAGTGCAATACTGATCACCTAAGTGAATGTAAGACCCCTTGAAATGGAAAATAGTATGTCACATCAACCTCTAAGTAACGTCAGATGATCATGACCTGATCAATGGAGACTTGGAGTCATCAACTTATCCTAAGCTAATCGTACTTTACAAGATAATTAAGGTTTGTTGTGCAAATTTTTATGCATGTTGTTATGACTAACAATCATCATCAATAGTCCCATACACAAGTTCAAAAGGTGATTTTCTAATGCCTTTCTTCACAGTGATTCTATTTTCCCATAAGGCTAATTTCAACTTGGAATCCTAGGCCCTTTTGTTATTATCAAGGATCCTTTTTATGATCTTTAGGATGCTCTTGTTACTGGATTCAGCCTGCCCATTTGCCTATGGATGATATGGTGAAAAATATGAGATTACTATACCATAAGATTGGTAAAATCCCTTAAATTCATCTAATCTAAAACACATCCCATTGTTAGTTATAATTCTTATGGGGAACCCGAATCTGGTTATGATATTTTCCAATAAAAAGTTTGTCACAACCTTACTAGTTTCTTGTTTGGTAGGTATAGCTTCTACCCATTTTGTGAAGTAGTCTATGGCTACTAATATCCACCTGTGTCCTCTAGTAGATTTTTCTGCAATCTCTTCGATGAAATCAATCCCCCACTGGTGGAATGGAGCCTCAACTTGTAAAGGTCTTAAAGGCAATGCCCCTTGATACTTCAATTTTCCAAAAAACTTTTGACATGCTTCACATTTCCTAGTGTAAGCATAGGCATCATTGAAAATTGTAGGCCAATATTAACTTGCCCTTAACACCTTATGTGCATTAGTTTTCACCAAGAAATGCTCTCCACACACTCCTTCATGCATTTCCTTCAAAACATGCCCTGCTTGGTTTTTATCTAAGCACAACAATAGAACACCATTCCTATTTTTCCAATAGAGGTCTCCTTTCATGAATACATATTTTGAAGCCTGTAGTTTAAGGGTCCTCTTTTTATTATCATCAAATCCTTCAAGACATTTCATATGTTAAAGATAATACATGATATCAGTGTACCATGATGTGTGCTCAATACTAGTAATCATGTTGTCTTCATTATTCAGATTACACACTTGGGCAACTTCAATATTTGTTTCAGCCATTAATTTAGCAAGACCATGTCCTCTTACTAATTTAGTGATCTAGATCTCTATGTTAAACTCCTGATTTCTATTAATCCATCTACATCTCCTCCCAGTTACCTTAGTTTGTACAAACACATCTTTCACTACAGCATTAGGTACATATGCTATTATTTTTTCTCCCACCAGATATGATCTAAATGTTTTGACAAGTTTTACCAATGCATATGCCTATTTTTGTACAATATCATATTTTAATTCTACATTTTGGAGGATTTGCTAAAGAATGAAATAGGTTGTTCATACCCCTCATCATATTTTTGTAGCATCACTGTTGTAATTGTGTGATAAGATGCAAATGAAAAGATCAAGAATGGTTTACTAAAAATAGGTGATTTTAAGACCGTGGCTTCTTTAATTGCTCTTTTGATGGATATGAATGCATCTATGGCCTTAGTTGTCTAGTTAGTCTTTGCACCCTTCTTTAACATCTTTGGTACTAGATTCACTATCTCAGCAAAGTTTCATATAAACCTTCTTACAAAATTAATTTGCCCAAAGAAGGACTGAATGGCTTTAACTGTCTTAGGATTAGGAATCTTATCTATGGCTTCCACTCTTTCTAGATCAATCCTAACTCGGTCCTTGGACACTATATGTCCTAGTAAATTTCCCTTTGTTACTGCAAAATGACACTTTTTAGGATTCAAGGAAATGCCATATTCCAATGTTCTGACAAATATTTTTTCAAGGTGTGCAACATGATCTTCCGCTTTCTTGGAATATGCAGTGAGATCATCCTGGTACACCACCATTATTACATTATTAGATCAGCAAAGGCAACATCCATGGCTCTCTGGAAAGTTGCACCAACATTTGTAAATCCAAATGGCATCCTGACATATACATATGTTCCCCATGGTGTGGTGAAAGTTGTTTTGTATTGTTCTGATTCCTTAACTTTCACTTGTTTATAACCTAAAAACCCATCCATCATAGATAGTAGCTCACATCTCGTGACCCTCTGCAACAAAGCCTCCATGTTTGGGAGTGGGTAGTTATCCTTAAGAGAGGATACATTTAAATTTCAGAAGTCCACGCAGAGCCTTATGTCTCCATTTTTCTTTCTGATAGGTACTAAATTAGAAACCCAAGATGAATGTTTGATAGGCTTGATGATACCCCCTTCCCTAAGTTTCATAAGTTCCTCATGTATTTTAGGTTCTAAGGTAGGATTTATGGGTCTCTATTTTTGTTTGAAGGGTTTTGCATTAGGTTTGAGTGGGATTTCATGTTGGAACAAATCTTCTCTGTATGCCTTGAGATCATCATAAGACCAAGCAAAGATATGCTTATACTTCCTTAATAACATAATCAACATCTTTTTGATTGTTGGGCTTATCCTCTTTCCAATGTGTACCTTATTTGGTGCCAATTCAGTGCCAAAATTAATTTCCTCAACATCTTCCCTTTTAATTGGTGTTTGTTTCATAAGGGCTCATTCATTTCCATCAAACACCCTCTCTAATGCCACAAGTCCCTTAGGAATCTTGTTAGTCTTGAGATGCACAACTTCCTTGCCAAATAGAGTTTGTTTGCCATCCACTTCCTCCACAAATGCATTAAAATCAATTTCTTGAGCCTCATACTAATCTACACAATGTAGGAATTTAATCAAGTGGTTGTCATCTTCAAATACTTGCCAATTGTATATATTATCAAGGATGGTAGGTCTGTCTTTAAATTCAACTTCAGGAATGTCTACCAATGTGATATCATCCTTTTTTAGGGCTACGTTTTCCAGGAAGTCTTCCATTATATTCTTGGATCTGTCCACCCAATTTATAGAGAATGCATCAAATAACTCAATATCATCCCAAACAACATTTCTATATTGTTTCAATCTCTTATTTTTTATGAATACTTCCCCTTGATTTGAGAGACAATTAGTTCTGAATCCCCATACATAGTGAGGGATTTTATTTTATGTTTTATAGTAATGTTTAACCCTATGAGAAACACCTCATATTCTGCTATGTTGTTGGTGCATTCAAATGTTAGTAGAAATACATATTTGAAAGTCTTACCAGTTGGTGAAATAAACAATATCCCTGCTCCATTACCAGCCCTGCTACATGCACCATCAAAGTACATCTTCCACACACCACACTCATCAAGTTGGGCTTCTTGATGTATAGGGTCAATGTTCTATAGCTCTAGTTGACTCTTTTCAATTTTAAATGTACCAAGGTCTGTATCATAGAAGAAATTTATTTGATTTTGGTCAATGCATTATATGATATTCTCATACCTTGGCTCTCTACAAAGCTTAATTTCCTTTCCTCCTATTGGTATGGTGGCATAAGATAGATCTAATTGGACATTTCCTCTAATTGTTGTTGTCCATTGTCTAGATAATAGCATCCCATAATATGGTGGGATGTCCACTACAGTGATGTCAATCTTATATACTACCTCAGGATAAGTGGCTAGCCTTATCTCCACATCCCACATAATGCCTACAACTAGGATGGATCTGTTGTCCATTGCATAACATTTGCCATATGTAGTGTCAAGCCACATACCTAACTCTTTCATGACCGTCATTGGCATGATGTACATAGATGCCCTTGAATCAATCATACAATTCCTCACTAGTCTATTTTTTATCAGCAGAGTGGTGTAAAAAGGATCTACCTAAGAGGGATTCTTTGTCAAGGTGTCACCCAAATATACTTCAGGAATTCTAGTAGCCTCTTGTTGGACATTATTTATTTTGATTTTAGGTTTTTATTGCTTCTTTTTTGATATGTCTGAAGTCATCTTGACCATTGTATTTCTGTATTGATCTATCTTCATCATTTCAAGGAGTGATACTGATATCTTTCCTTGGGATACTGCTTGGGCTATGTCAAATGAGGGGGTCATTGTTTGATCAGTCTTTTCTGTTTTGATATGCCCCTTTTCTTTAGTTGGTATTTTATCTTGTCTTACCCTGTTCAGTCTTTGCTGGCTCTTTGGGTGCATATTTCATATTGTCTTTATTATGATTTTGAAATTTCACAAACACACTCCTAGGTGTTCCTTGGTCTGCATTAACTATTCTGTTTCTCAAATTATAGTTACTTTTTGCTTGTGCCACTGCAGCCATTGTAAGAGCCCTCCTTCCTTCCTCATTTGGTCCTCTCCATTGGTTATGTGGTGGCATATTGGTGCAGGAGCACCAAGGGCTCGGAGCCCATGTATATACTGCACATTTTTGGTGTGATGTGAAATTTTCTTATAATTGCATTTTTGCGTGATAAGCCTTGGCGGGAAGAAGTTTTTGCTTATCCAAAGTGGGTCATCGGTGTGAGCCTTGGCATCGGGCTGAGGAAATAATCGTGAGCCGACAGTGTATCATCTCACCGATCGGGGTGATAAACATCGAGTTTCACCGATGTGGAGTTGGCCGAAGACATCGGCATGAGTATGAGTATCGGGCTAAGGATTTGATCGTAGGCCGACAGTTGAAGGTCTTACCGATGTGTGATGTCCATCGGCATGAGGGTGGTCATCGACGGAGCCTGTGGTTGTGTCTCTGATCGCTTCATGTTATACCGATGAAGGGTTGGCATCGGCGTGAGAAACACTATCGGCCAATCCTAGGGATGTTGTTCTGATGTCATCTGTCACCCCGATGGTAGTTGGTGAGGCATTGGCGTCGGCATGAGATACTTGGTCGGTCTGAGATTTGGGTGTCTATCCGATGGTTGTCTGTTATTCCGATGAAGGCATGTTGTCTTTGGTATCGGTGGGACGTGGAACCGTCGGAGTGAAAGATGGAACGTTGGCCGATGGTTTGAGTTGTGCCGATGGGGATAGACTGGGGTCGTCGGCGGCAAAAGTGTCGACACTAGTCTTACCATGTCATCAGACATATAAACTGGAAATCCCTCAATGCCGGATGCATGTGGGACTAAAGGTCCTCACGAATATGCGAACGGTTTGGTAGTTTTGTAACGGTTGGAAAAGAGTGATGCCAGTTGGAATGAATGGTCATTTGCATGAGAATCGATGAGATTGCAAAAGTAATTTGGGAATCGATGGGAGTCTACAGATCACACAGGCCATTGGGAAGAGATGACACATCGGTGGAAAGACTTCGGGACAGACTGATAGTTGTTTGTCACACCGATAGCACAGAACTGAACCGACAATTGGAATACCAACCGGTATGGAAGTTGAACTGACCTGTAACAGACATGAGAAAATACATAAGATGTAGCATTCTTTCTGTAGAGGAGTTCAGCAGAAGGAGAATCGAAGAAGTAAATTTTGGTGTGTGAAGCATTTTGATGTAATCAGAATTTTTGAACAGAAATAAAATACAGCAGTTCGATCATTTGTACATTCTGTTCTGTTTTCACTTTATCATTCTGAAGTAGATTAGTCTTTCTGTTTCTATAGTTTTCTTCTCTTTTGCAAACCATGACTCTGTATTGATGATGCCTCAAGTTCCATTGTACAGTATGGAGGCCATCTTGCAGAGCCATGCTTTTTGTTTGTTTTTCTTTTGTGTGGTGGTCGGATTGCCGGCTAGAGGAAATGCATACTTGTTCTAGGCGAGCTCAGTGAGGAGTCCGGCTAGATAGACAAGTAGGATAGATAGATTTGCAGGGGTGGAAAAGTAGAGAGAAAGAAAGTGAGCACCAAGCAGTCCAGACCCTTGAACAGAGTGAGAAGGGTGGGCAACGGGCTCAGAAAGTTATGTGCCATTGAGGCAGTATCTGGGAAATAGTGAGGACAATGTATGTGTCCCACACCAAGCAGAGAAGTAGAGTTTTCCATCTCTGCAAGGAGTATGTCTTTTAGCACTTTGAATTGGTAGGAAGGCTAGTGTTGTCAACAGTCTTGTACACCTACAGGATGCAGAGCAGGCAGCCTAGAGTCCTCCCTATCAAATTGGTATCAGAGCCGTAAGATTTGGGTTATTCCTAGATAGGAATAGAAGAGTTGTATGTCATCACTGAGTTCAAGTGAGTCTGTTATTTCATCCAAGAAAATGGTGACTAATGCAGAGTTAGCAAAGAAGGTTGAAGATCAAGAAGAGGAGAATAGACTCCTACAAGAAAGACTAGCAGAAATGGAGAGTAAGCTAGGTGTAATGTTGCAAAAGACTGAAGAAGTCAGCCAGAGAGTTAAAAATTCTGAGGATAAGGGAAAAGGTGTATCTGTAGAAGATGAAGAGCCCACACCTAATCCTAAATTGGAAGAAGAACCATTCTTGAAAGATTTGAAAGCAATGAGTGGTACAACATTGGAAGGAGTACCACTTTTCAGTGGGAAAATGGACCCAGATTTGGTCATGGAGTGGATAGAAGGACTTGAAAATCACTTTGAATGTGATAGTGTAAGCGAGGCACAGAAAGTAAAGGTGGCCAAATCCAGACTCAGGGGAGCTGCCTTAACTTGGTGGAAATTTGTGCGGACTGAAAGAGCAAAAGAAGATAAGAAGCCCATAGCTACTTGGAAGGGAATGGTAGCTAAAATCAAAGAAGCATATATGCCAGAAGATTATGAAATACAGCTGCACAGGAAGAGACAGAATCTGAGACAAAAGGAATTAGATGTCAGTGCATACACTGAAGAATTCCAAAAGCTATGCTTAAGGTCCAAAGTAATGGAGGATGAAAGCATAAAGGTAGCAAGGTACCTTAACGGTCTGAAGTGGAATATACAAGAGGAAATCAGTTTGTTGTGTCCTACAATAGTGCAAAAATGCTATCAGCTAGCACTGAAAGTGGAGGAAAAGAATAAGAGGAAACAAGACTCAAATAGCAGAAGAAGAGGAAGAGGCAGAGATAACAGAGGACACAGAGGAGGTTTTGGTGGAAGAAATACTGACAATAGATCCCAACCAGAATCCAAACTCACAGAGCAGAGTGGGGAGTCAAGTGGTAGAGGAAACCACAGAGGAAGAGGGTCTAACAGAGGAAGGTCAGGAGGATCAGGCAGAGGATCCTATTTCACAAATATGAAGTGTTACAACTGTGGCAATCTAGGTCATCCAGCGTATAGATGTCCAGAAAAGGCCACATCCTCTTCTCAAGGAGGTGATAAGAGAAATCACTATGTCCAAGATAATGCATCCAGCAGCCAGTCACCTGAGGTCAATCTGAACTCAGAAGATGGAGAGAATCTGATGATAAGGAGAACTTTGATGAAGGAACCAGTAAAGTCTGAACCAAGCCAGAGGAGAGCACTATTCAGAATCAAGTGCAAGATTTTGAATAAGGTATGTAAAATTATCATAGACTCAGGATCCACTGATAATATTATTTCTGATGAGGCAGTTAAGAAACTGAATTTGAAAAGAATTACTCATGCAAACCCATATAGAGTCACATGGTTGAATAAGGGTCAACATGTGGTAGTAAATGAACAAAGTTGGGTAGAGTTTAGTATAGGTGGCTACAAGGATAAGGTATTATGTGATATACTACCCATGGATGCATGTCATCTCTTATTGGGAAGACCATGGCAGTATGACCGAAAAGCAGTACATGATGGTGAGAAGAATGCCTATTCTTTTCAGAAGGATGGTGTCACCTATAAGATTCAGTCATTGGAGGATGAAGATGCAGTTCAGACAAAGAGTCCTAATATCTTGGTTGTGAGTGGAAAAGAGTTTCTGAATACTCTTAAGGAAGATGGTATTGGTTATGCCATCATAGTGAAACCAAAAGAAGGACAGCAGGGTAGACAGAGATTCCCAAAGAAGTGCAGCCTATACTGGAGAAGTATAAAGGCATAATCAATGATGGTACAGCAACCACATTGCCTCCACAGAGAGCAATAAGCCATCAGATAGACCTGATTCCAGGAGCATCTCTGCCAAACAAGGCACCTTACAAGATGACTCCAGATCAGCACAAAGAGATTTCCAGGCAAGTGCAGGAATTGCTAGATCAAGGATTGATCAGGAAGAGTATTAGTCCTTGTGCAGTGCCCACAGTGTTGGCACCCAAGAAAGGAGGATCATGGAGATTGTGTACAGATGCCAGAGCCATAAACAAGATAACTATAAGGTATAGATTCCCAATTCCCAGAATTGAAGATCTCATGGACTGTATTGGAAAAGCAAAGTATTTCACCAAGATAGACCTGAAGAGTGGTTACCACCAAATAAGAATCAAGGAAGGTGACGAGTGGAAGACAGCCTTCAAGACCACAGAAGGACTGTATGAATGGCTTGATATGCCATTTGGTCTATCAAATGCACCCAGCACCTTTATGAGACTCATGAATGAAGTCCTAAAGGATTACATTGGTAAATTTGTTGTTGTTTTTCTAGATGATATTCTAATTTTTAGTCAGACCAAGGAAGAACATCTAGAACATGTAAATACTATTTTGCAAAAATTACATGATGAACAACTAACCATCAATCTGGAGAAGTGTGAATTCATGAAGCAGGAATTGGTATACCTTGGTTTTATGGTGTCCTAGGGAGAGTTGAAGATGGACAAGTCCAAAGTAGAAGCCATATTGAGCTGGCCTACTCCGAGAGCAGCCACAGAGGTAAGAAGTTTTCATGGCTTAGCCCAGTTTTACAGAAAGTTTATCAGAAATTTCAGTGGAATATGTGCACCTATGTTGGATACAATTAAGGGTGGAATGAAAGAAAAATTTAGATGGACACTAGCGGCAGATAGAAGTTTTGAAAGGTTGAAGAAAGAGGTAGCAACACAACCTATTTTGTTGTTGCCTAGTTTTGATAAGCTATTTACTATTGAATGTGATGCAAGTAATATAGCTGTAGGAGCAGTGCTAAATCAGGAAAACAGACCTGTAGCCTTTTTCAGTGAGAGGCTGAATGAAGCAAAGAGTAAGTACTCTTCATATGACTTAGAGTTGTATGCTCTAGTCCAAGCATTGAGGAAGTGGAGACATTATCTCCTACCTAAAGAATTTGTGGTCTACACAGATAACCAAGCTTTGAGTTTTCTGAACTCACAGGATAAGTTAAGCAGCAGGCATATCAAATGGATGGAGTACCTGCAGTCTTATACCTTTACAATTAAGCATAAGAAGGGGCAGCTGAATAGAGTTGCAGATGCTTTGAGCAGAAGATTGCTCACAGTGCAGGAAGTGCAATTGAAGAGCATTGGGATTGAAGATTTCAAGAATCTTTACCAAGATGATGAAGATTTTGCTGAGGCATACAAGGTATGTCAAGATTTTGAGAATCACTTTCACAGTGAATTTGCAGATTTCACCTTATAGCAGGGATTGCTATTCAAAGGTGGACAATTATGTGTGCCAAGAGGATCTATGAGAGAAAATCTCATACAGGAGAAGCATAATGGCAGTCTGAGCGGCCATTTTGGTTTGAACAAGACACTAGAGCTAGTCTAAAGGTTCTATCATTGGCCAAGGATGCACAGAGACATCAGAAGGTATGTAGAGCAGTGTACCGTATGTCAGAAGGCCAAGGGAACCACTTCTAATGTAGGACTGTACCAACCCTTACCCATTCCTTCCAGGCCATGGGAATGTGTAAGCATGGATTTTGTAGTTGGTTTGCCTAAGACTAAGACTGGTTATGACAGCATATATGTAGTTGTGGACAGGTTTAGCAAGATGAGTCATTTCATTCCCTGTAAAGTGACTCATGATGCCAGTCATATAGCACACTTATTTTTCAGAGAAGTGATCAGAATTCATGGACTTCCAGCAAGCATTGTGTCTGACAGAGATGCTAAATTCATGGGGCATTTCTGGAAAACATTGTGGCAGAGATTGGGAACAAATTTGTCTTTCAGTTCAGCATATCACCCACAGACAGATGGTCAGACAGAGGTGGTAAACAGGACATTGGGCAACCTGTTAAGGTGTATAACCAAAAAATATGGACAGAGTTGGGATCTTGTCATTCATCAGGCAGAATTTGCCTATAATGACAGTGTGAATAGGACTACTGGTAAGAGTCCATTCGAAATAGTCTATGGAATGCATCCCAGAGGTATATGTGAGCTCAGAATTATGGGAAACATGGAGAACAGAAGTGGACATGCAGAGGATTTTGCACAATCCATGAAAGAAGTACATGAGCAGGTGAAGAAAACCTTGACAGAGAACACACAGAAGATCAAGGACAGAGTAGATGCCCACAGAAGGGATATTTAGTTTGAGGTTGGTGATCTAGTTATGGTACACTTGAACAAAGCTAGAATGCCGAAAGGCACACCAACCAAACTGCAGATGAGGAGAATTGGTCCTTGCAGAATCCTGAACAAGTATGGTAACAATGCATACAGAATTGAATTGCCAGAAGATTTGGCAATCTCACCAGTGTTTAATGTCCAAGACCTGGTGCAATACAGGGGTCCTCAGTCAGCAGCAGATGGATCCATTTCAGAGAAGGAACCGACAACAAAAGATGTGACTTTGCCATTAAAACCCAAACTGCAGACAGAGAGAATACTCGATTCAAGAGTACAGAAGCAAACCAGACATGGTGTCTACATGGAGCATTTGATCAAATGGAAGCAGTTGCCTGAAGCAGAAGCTACCTGGGTTGCAGAGTCAGAATTTAAAAAGAGGGGCATTGATTTTGCCTCATTGTCACCAGAGGTGACTTGACTTCTTCTGCACAGGGGGAGTATGGTGCAGGAGCACCAAGGGCTCGGAGCCCATGTATATACTGCACATTTTTGGTGTGATGTGAAATTTTCTTATAATTGCATTTTTGCGTGATAAGCCTTGGCGGGAAGAATTTTTTGCTTATCCAAAGTGGGTCATCGGTGTGAGCCTTGGCATCGGGCTGAGGAAATAATCGTGAGCCGACAGTGTATCATCTCACCGATCGGGGTGATAAACATCGAGTTTCACCGATGTGGAGTTGGCCAAAGACATCGGCATGAGTATGAGTATCGGGCTAAGGATTTGATCGTAGGCCGACAGTTGAAGGTCTTACCAATGTGTGATGTCCATCGGCATGAGGGTGGTCATCGACGGAGCCTGTGGTTGTGTCTCCGATCGCTTCATGTTATACCGATGAAGGGTTGGCATCGGCGTGAGAAACACTATCGGCCAATCCTAGGGATGTTGTTCCGATGTCATCTGTCACCCTGATGGTAGTTGGTGAGGCATTGGCATCGACATGAGATACTTGGTCGGTCTGAGATTTGGGTGTCTATCCGATGGTTGTCTGTTATTCTGATGAAGGCATGTTGTCTTTGGTATCGGTGGGACGTGGAACCGTCGGAGTGAAAGATGGAACGTTGGCTGATGGTTTGAGTTGTGCCGATGGGGATAGACTGGGGTCGTCGGCAGCAAAAGTGTCGACACTAGTCTTACCGTGTCATCAGACATATAAACTGGAAATCCCTCAATGCCGGATGCATGTGGGACTAAAGGTCCTCACGAATATGCGAACGGTTTGGCAGTTTTGTAACGGTTGGAAAAGAGTGATGCCAGTTGGAATGAACGGTCGTTTGCATGAGAATCGATGAGATTGCAAAAGTAATTTGGGAATCGATGGGAGTCTACAGATCACACAGGCCATTGGGAAGAGATGACACATCGGTGGAAAGACTTCGGGACAGACTGATAGTTGTTTGTCACACCGATAGCACAGAACTAAACTGACAATTGGAATACCAACTGGTATGGAAGTTGAACCGACCTGTAACGGACATGAGCAAATACATAAGATGTAGCATTCTTTCTGTAGAGGAGTTCAGCAGAAGGAGAATCGAAGAAGTAAATTTTGGTGTGTGAAGCATTTTGATGTAATTAGAATTTTTGAACAGAAATAAAATACAGCAGTTTGATCATTTGTACATTCTGTTCTGTTTTCACTTTATCATTCTGAAGTAGATTAGTCTTTCTGTTTCTATAGTTTTCTTCTCTTTTGCAAACCATGACTCTGTATTGATGATGCCTCAAGTTCCATTGTACAGTATGGAGGCCATCTTGCAGAGCCATGCTTTTTGTTTGTTTTTCTTTTGTGTGGTGGTCGGATTGCCGGCTAGAGGAAATGCATACTTGTTCTAGGCGAGCTCAGTGAGGAGTCCGGCTAGATAGACAAGTAGGATAGATAGATTTGCAGGGGTGGAAAAGTAGAGAGAAAGAAAGTGAGCACCAAGCAGTCCAGACCCTTGAACAGAGTGAGAAGGGTGGGCAACGGGCTCAGAAAGTTATGTGCCATTGAGGCAGTATCTGGGAAGCAGTGAGGACAATGTATGTGTCCCACACCAAGCAGAGAAGTAGAGTTTTCCATCTCTGCAAGGAGTATGTCTTTTAGCACTTTGAATTGGTAGGAAGGCTAGTGTTGTCAATAGTCTTGTACACCTACAGGATGCAGAGCAGGCAGCCTAGAGTCCTCCCTATCACATATCATGATAATAATCAGTTTCCTCATAATTATCCTCCTAGTCTGAAAATACCTCCTATCTTCCCATATTAATGTTATATCTTTGGTTTCCCACATCATATTCATATCCATCCTCTTCTGTGCATGAATATTCTTCATTAATTTGGTGAGGTCTAATTGCTCGCATATTTATGGTATGATTATCTCCTTCCTAACCATAAGATGTTTCCTCTTTCTATACTGATAGTGCTACCACACAATAGTCAAGTGAATGGGGTAGATTACATGCTAGGCACCATAGGTTATTTCCCACTATATGCGTCCCATTTCTTTTTAAGGGGTCAGGGGTATCTTTCCCATAATTTTGCTTTTTACTATTTTCCAAAGGCCTTCCATCTTTCCAACTGGTGTTATAAGGCATGTCATGTAACCTTGGCCTATCATTTCTATAATAATTATTTTGTTTTGGTTGATTATTGTTTGGAGTTGGTACAACCTTTGGATTTTCTCTTTTCCTAATCTTTCCTGCTGCCCTCATGTTATTCTCAATACTGATGGCTATCTTTTGTGCTTTTTCCAAGGTCATGGGGGCCTTGTTCCTGAGTTCATACCTAGCTTTTGGGTCAAAGGCATTTAAGTATAAGGCTAGGGCCATGTGATCTGGGGGCTTCAATTCCAATGGGATTTTATGATAGATTTTGGAGAATCTTTGATTGAAGTCTACCACATATTCATTATAGTTTTTTTGAATACTAGTCAGTTCATGAACAACAAAATTTGGATCAAGCTAACTCCCATACTATTCTTTAAATTGATCCTTGAAATCTTCATAAGAACAGATTGATGCATCAGGTAAAATTTTACACTAGTCTTTGGCATCTTCAATAAGGGACTGTTGGAATTAGGGCTGACAACTAAGAGGGGGGGTGAATTAGTTGTCATAAAAATTTTAATACTTGTTGCAGTTAATTATTCTTTACTACTTCTTAATAGATTAATGATATAACCATGAAAAGAAAAAAATCAATAACACATGAGTAGAAGCACAATTAACACACTTGACACCAAGATTTTAACTTGGAAACCCGGTTAAGGGAAAAACCACAGTGGGGGTTAGCCCACAAAGATTATACTTTGTTAAAAGTATTACAAAAGGTGAAGACACATGCCTTCAAGCTCACTACTTAGAGCTCACAGCTCAAAAGGAAGGCTCACTACCTACAATAGGCTCACTACCTATAGAAAGAAGATTACAATGTGTTTGAACTGATAATTAGCATCTACCAATGCAAAGATACAGTTTCAGTTAAGCATAGAATACTGACTTGATACACTTTATCTTTATTCTGCCATGTTTCACTCCTCTATCATAATCCGAGCTTAGATCTTCACCTTTGCACTTATCTCTACGTTTATTTACACTTATTCCATCGTCACATCACTACTTCACACAAATCACTTGAATCCATTCGCTATATATATACACATCATGAATTTCAATAATTTTCAAGTCAGCTTCAAGAACACTTAGAACTTTTATTGAGGACTCTGCTCTATTGGCCAAATTCATGCACAACTTGTAATGCGGACCAAAAACTTGTATTCACAAATCATCAATCATGTCAGCCACTATTGCTAATCATCACAAATTGGCCAACTAGAAATTTTCATATATCTGAAACCAAGATCAATTACAAAGTCAGCATGTTTTTCTTTTGTCTGCATTGACAAACTAGAACCAGATACTCAGATTGTAATAACTTTTGAATCCTTCATCATCGGAGGCTAAAATTCTAGATTTAGATTGTCATGAAAATCCTTATGACTCCCTCAGATCTACAACACACTATGATTTACCACTAGAGAGATCCAAACCAAGATACCAGACCCTGTCACATGCCCTATTTCTAGCTACACGGACTTAGATAAATTCTTGTTCTGACTTCTGGTATGAATAAGTTATGTTATGCGAATGTGTGGAATAATCTTAGTTTCCATCAATGACAACACCTGTCATGTGTAGCAGTGTTTCTTACCAATAGGGACAACATGAATAACTTCACTAGAACATCTTTATACTACACTTCAAAGTTATCCATGACTGTTTCAAAATTTCTAATGTGTTCTTCTGCAGAGATGGCATTGTTTCTAGCAAATTTTGGGAGAGCACTTCTTAGATCATTATCAATAGGATCAAGACATACTTGATATCCAAACAAGTCCAGATGTTTGTATCTATTGATGTTAAGGGGCCCTTGTAGTTGTTGATTTAGTTGGTACTAGTTATAAGGTTGTTTTCGTTGGTATTGGTTATGAGGAGGATGTTGTTGTGCATTTAGATGTGGGTTCACATTCTGATGTTGAGGTATAACATATCATTGACCAGGCTGTGAGTATGGATTAACTATATGTTGAGAACTATTATGAGTGATGGGTGGTCTTGAATTTCTTGGAGGAATATTCTCTTGGACGTGGCTTCTGGGTGGTGGTTGTGGATTGGATGAGCTACTTGCATTCTGGTACATATTTTGTTGTACATTCCTTGGAACATACACTCCTTGTTTGTGTGGAGGCACATATTTTTGGTTAGCTTCTTTAGTTATGTCTTTTATCTGTTGTATCTGCTATTTCAACTGACTCTTAGCTTCCCTTAACAAGTTCAAGTTCCTCCTACAATTTGAACAAATTATGTTGCATCTCATCCTTATTCCTCATATCTTTTGGGGGGTTGTTATTCATTTGTATAAAAGTTTCTTGACTTATGAATTTTTGTTGAACTCCTTCACCTTGTTGTAATGACATCTTGTAGTCATATTCTACCTATTTTTGGTCTATTTCCCTCATGATCTATTCATCATAATCAAGTTGTTTCTGGGGGTCAGGCCTATATTGGTCTAAAATATCATCAGATAATCCATGGTTGTGGGATAAGAAATCATTTGATTCGTGTAGAGAGGTAAAACTATTATGGGTTATAACAAGTTGTTCTAAAGTATTCTCCTGGGTATTTTGATTATGGCTATGTTGAGATTGGTTTGATAACCTAGTTTTCTTTGAAGGAGCTCTTAGGGGTGGGGATGATTGTGTTGGAAGATGTGGCTTCTGGGTGGTGGTTGTGGAATGGATGAGCTACCTATGTTCTGGTGCATACTTTGTTGTACATTCCTTGGAACATACGCTCCTTGTTTGTGTGGAGGCACATATTTTTGGTTAGCTGCTCTAGTTCTTGTTGGATCTAGGGCATACAACTGAGAGGGGGGGGGGTGAATCAGTTGTATAAAACTTCTTGTTATTTCAAACACTTGATTCTTGTTGTTAGTTAGCAGCATATCAAATAATCATCCATGAAAGCATAATACATAAACACAAGAGCAGATAAGTATCAACACATTGAACACCAAGATTTTGACATGGAAAACCCGGTTAAGGGAAAAACCACGGGGTGATTAACCCAAGAATTATTCTCTGTTAGAAGAATAAAGAAAAATGAATGGCACATGCCAATAAGGGCTCACTGCCCGAGCACACTGCTCACAAAGAGGCCCACTGCCTACAAGGAGACACACTGTCTACAAAGTGATAAAAATCACAGTCTTGAACTGGAGAATGACATCTCTACCATGTCCGGATCAGTTCCAATTAAGCCCAAAAACCTCTGCTCTGTCTTTCGCACTTCTCTTCGCTATGCCACACTTATCCACACATCACACACACTGAAATGAACTCACAAACCGTTATTTATACAAGACATCAACTTAGGAACAAACTTCTAAGTCGGCAAACAACCATAAGAACATCCGCAAGATGAATAACACATCCGGTCGGCCACCACAAGAGCATTCGTAGGATGAACAACTCATCCGGTCGGCTAAACAGAGCAAGAACTTCATCCGGAAGAATATCTTCAATTCCGGGTTCTACTATCAGTGCGGACCGACAGCATAACCTCAACATGATCCAAGAACCTTCACAGGCCTGTCTGAAAGACCGGATACATCCGCACTTCCTTTACTTACTGGAATCTCTTGTCTTCCTCATCCGGAACTTCAAGAACACAGTCTGTCACCATTGTCATAATGCAAGAGATACTTCCGGACCTCCAAATCATACACAAATCAATGCGGACCAACAACACAACCTGAACATGATCTAAGAACTTTCACAAGCTTGCCTGAATGACCAGGTACGTCCGCATTTCATTTTCTTACTGAAATCTCTTATCCTCCTTATCCGGAACTCCAAGAACACTGTCTGTTGCTACTGTTATAATGCAAGAGGTATTTCCGGACCTCCAAATCATACACAACTCGAGATGGCACATCACAAGGACATCTCAAACACTCTTGCCAATCCGCAGATTAGGATTGTACAATTCCGGACCTCACCGGACCTTTCTGTGATCCTTTGTCACCTCTGAACACTTGCCTGAACCGGTTCCATACAGACAGCCATAACTTCTTCAGATCTTCATGCGGACCTCTGAAATCTTGGCTGAAGCATCTCAAGACTCATATCTATAAACCCTTTAATCCGTATCCTCCGGTTCTCAACCTATACAATACATTTGCCTTCTTCTCTTCACTATTTTTCACTGTTCCTGACTGAGGCTAATTTTCTCAATATCTTCAGCATACAGCTCATCAAATCCTTCTTGCCAATGCAATATGAGTATGTTGACATCAATGACAACACTGGATCACCTCATACTTGCAACAATCTCCCCCTTTGTCATTGATGGCAACATATGATGTGAAAAACCATCAAGACAAGAACTTCTCCTTTCTATCACAGCTCCCCCTATCAACAACAACTTTTCACATGTCTTCTCTTCCTTTACTGCTCCCCCTTTGATCATCAACCACTTGTTTTTCACATGTCTTCTCTCCCCCTTTGACATCAATGGCAAAGGGCTCATACTTGCAATTCTAATACATCAGAATCATACCAGCTGCTCCCCCTTAGTAGCAGCTCCCCATCATCAATCCAGATCACAAGATATGACTGTGATATCCACCGGACTGATGCACATTAGTGCATCTTAGTTCATCACCGGAGGGGCCATGACCCCTAACTTCTCCCAGAGATATTCAAAAGAGTCCTTGGGAAGAGGTTTTGTAAAGATATCTGCAATCTGATCCTTGGAGGGAACATACTCCAATCTGACTTCTTCCTTGTTTACTTGTTCTCTCAAGAAGTGAAATTTGATAGATATGTGCTTAGTCTTAGAATGCAATACCAGATTCTTGGAGATATTAATTGCACTTGAATTATCACAGAAAATTGTGATAGGCTCCTCATATTCAACTTTGATGTCTCTTAGCATCTGCTTCATCCATAAGATTTGAGTGCAACTACCTGCTGCTGCAATGTATTCTGCTTCAGTTGTAGACAGAGATATTGCATCTTGTTTCTTGCTTAGCCAAGAAACCAATCTCTTCCCCAAAAAGAATGCTCCACCACTAGTGCTCTTCCTGTCATCCACATCTCCTGCCCAATCTGCATCTGTGTAAGCATGAAGAGAGAAGTCCGGATCTCTAGGGTACCATAGACCATACTCCACTGTTCCTTTCAAGTACCTAAAAATTCTTTTGATTGCCATAACATGAGATTCTCTAGGATCAGCCTGGAATCTTGCCACAAGACCAACAGCCTGCATTATATCTGGTCTAGTTTGAGTGAGGTACAACAATCCACCAATCATTGATCTATACTTTGTCTGATCTGCCTTTGGAGAATCATCATCTTTGCTTAACTTACATCCGGTTGCCATAGGAGTGTTCATAGATTTTGAGTCTTCCATACCAAATTTCTTTAACAATTCTTTCACATATTTGGTCTGAGAAATGAAGATCCCTTCTTTTGTTTGAGTAATTTGCAGACCCAAGAAGAAATTCATTTCACCAAGCATAGACATTTCAAACTCACTTTTCATCTGATTTGCAAAAGTTTTGCACATACTATCTCTTCCTCCAAAAATGATATCATCCACAAATACTTCAACAATTAAAATATTTTCATGATCAATTTTGAAATATAAGTTACTGTCAGCAGTACCTTTGTTGAATCCAATCTGCACAAGATGCTTATCCAACCTTTCATACCATGCTCTTGGGGCTTGCTTCAATCCATACAAAGCTTTCTTCAATTTGCAGACCATATCATCATTGTCAGACAATTGAAAACCATCCGGTTGTTCAATGTAGACTTCTTCTTCCAGATCACCATTTAGGAAGGCAGACTTGACATCCATCTGATATACCTTGAAGTCTTTGAAGGCAGCAAATGCAAGAAGTAATCTGACTGCTTCAATTCTTGCCACCGGAGCAAAAGTCTCTTCAAAGTCAATTCCTTCTATTTGAGAGTAGCCTTTGCAGACCAATCTAGCTTTGTTTCTGATTACTTCACCAGCTTCATTTAGTTTGTTCCGGAAGACCCACTTGGTTCCAATTACATTCCTGTCACTAGGTCTGGGAACAAGATCCCAAGTATGATTTTTCTCAATTTGCATCAATTCATCTTCCATAGCTTTTGTCCAGTTTTCATCATTGCAGGCTTCATTTATTGTTTTAGGTTCAATCTTTGAAATCAGACAACATTCATTCTGATTTTGAGCAACATTCCTTCTAGTTTGTACACCTTTGCTTTTGTCACCTATGATTTGATCTTCAGAGTGGTTCAGTTTTACATACCTTGGAATTTTGGGAGTATCCTGTACTGCTGCTTCTTGATCAGGCTCATTTAGACCTATCTCTTCTTCCTGATTTACCGGATCAGGCTGACTCTGTCTCACCGGAGAGGATTGAGGTCCTTGAACACTCTCTTGGTCATCTTCATCAATCTCATAAAATCTTGAAGGCTTCTCAATTCCTTCATCAACTTTCACATTGGTGCTTTCTATCATCTTCCTCAATCTCTTATTGTAACACCGGTATGCTTTGCTTTGAGTGGAGTAACCCAAGAAAATTCCTTCATCACTTCTAGCATCAAACTTTCCTAGATCTTCATCTCTCTTAATATAACACTTGCTACCAAATACTCTGAAATATTTCACAGCAGGAGTGATGCCAAACCAGAGTTCATAGGGGGTCTTACCGGTGTTGTTTCTGATTTGAACTCGATTGAGAGTGTAGACTGCAGTGCTGATAGCTTCCTTCCAAAACATTTGAGGAACATTTGCTTCCAACATCATTGTCCTGGCAGCTTCCTGGATGGTCCGGTTCTTTCTCTCAACTACTCCATTCTGCTGTGGAGTCTTAGGAGCAGACAACTGTCTCCTTATACCCTGTTTCTCACAAAAGTCAATGAATTCACCAGATGTAAATTCACCACCTCTATCAGACCTTAGACACTTTAGTCTCAATCCGGTTTGATTCTCCACCATAGCTTTGAAGGTTTTGAACTTCTCAAAAGCTTCTGACTTTTCTTTTAGAAAGGTAACCCACATCATCCGGGAATGATCATCAATCAACAACATGAAATATCTATCACCCTGCAGACTCTTGATTCTTGTTGGACCACATAGATCAGTATGTACTAATTCCAGCAATCCGGTAGAAGACTGATCTTTGCTTTTGAAAGAGACTCTGCTTTGTTTACCTAGCTGGCATTCTTTGCACAAACTATTTGTAGGTTTCATCAATTTTGGAAGATCTCTTACAGCCTGAGTATTGCTTATCTTGATGATGTTATCAAAATTTACATGACACATTCTTCTATGCCATAACCAACTCTGATCAATTTGAGCAAACAAACAACTTTTGTTTGAACCAACTAGATGAAAGATATTACCTTTTGTCTGAGTACCGGATGCAATTTCAGTTCCGGAGCTTGTAAAGATTCTGCATTTTCCATTCTTGAACTGGAGATCATAACCTTTGTCCACTAACTGACCAACACTGAGAAGATTGTGCTTCAATCCTTCAACATACAGTACATTTCCTGTTTTGCTCTTACCATCAAAGGAAATAGTTCCCCTACCTCTGATTCTGCCAGCAGAATTGTCACCAAACTTTACCATTCCTCCTTCATATCTTTCCAGATCTAAGAACTTATTCTTGTCGCCAGTCATATAGTGAGAACATCCACTGTCAATAACCCAATCATCCTTTTCTTCCACTTGAGCAGCCAAGGCTTTTTCAACAACTTTGTTATTGACAGATTCAGAGAGTATTGAATCTTCTTCCTTGATGGCTATAAACACCCACTCATTTCCGGATTTGCTTCCTAGTTCTGATTCATCATCTGTTACTCCTTCATTGTCATCTTCTTCATGAACATAATAGCAATTCTTTTGAAACCTTTGTCTGTGAGTATTAGATCTTGCAGATCTCTCCGGACATCTTGAGGCAAAATGACCAATTTTATTGCAGTTGAAACACTTAAAGGGTAGTTTTCCTTCATACTTACCGGATCCTCTTGGCAGTCTCTTTGCAATGAGGGCTTCAAGTTGAGTTGTTTCTGCTTCTTCTTCTTCCATGTCTCTTCTTGCTTGATCATACCATGACATTCTCCTTGATGAGTTTTCACCCGGATCAAATCTCTGTTTGCCTTTCACATAGGCACTTGCCTTGAAAGCAGATTCAGTCTTGGGGGGATCATCTCCAAATTCGGTCATTTCAAATGCAGCTAGTTTGCCAGCCAGTTGTTCTCTTGTGACAGTTGTGTGGGCTTTGAATTCATCAATGGCAGCAACTTTGATTTTGTAGGCAGCAGGAAGGGATCTTAGGATTTTGCAGACAATCTCATTTTCATCTAAAGTTCCACCAGCATTTCTGATTCCACATACCAGCTCATTTACTCTTGGCATGAAGGTAGTGATGTTTTCATCATCTCTCATTTTCAATCTTTCAAATTTCCCTTTCAGGCTTTGTAACCTTGCACTTTTGACAAACTCATCTCCTTCATACAGAAGTTCCAGCTTAGTCAGGATCTCATATGCAGTTGGTAGGTCAATAACATTCGAGAGATCTGAGTCATTCAATGCGCTTAGAAGAGCTTCCTTGGTCCGCAGATTGTTTTCAGCTTCTGTGATTTCATTCAGAGTTGTCGGACCACCTTGTGGAGGTACATATGGTTTTGAAACCATATCCAAGTATGCTTTTCCCATACATTCCAAGTGACACTTCATGCGACCCTTCCAGAGAGTGAAGTTGGTTCCATCGAACTTCGGACTATCCTTCTTGTATGACGACATCCTGGATCTCCTCAAGCGGTTAAGCTCCTGTCAGAGGAACTTGGCTCTGATACCAATTGTTGGATCTAGGGCATACAACTGAGAGGGGGGGGGGTGAATCAGTTGTATAAAACTTCTTGTTATTTCAAACACTTGATTCTTGTTGTTAGTTAGCAGCATATCAAATAATCATCCATGAAAGCATAATACATAAACACAAGAGCAGATAAGTATCAACACATTGAACACCAAGATTTTGACGTGGAAAACCCGGTTAAGGGAAAAACCACGGGGTGATTAACCCAAGAATTATTCTCTGTTAGAAGAATAAAGAAAAATGAATGGCACATGCCAATAAGGGCTCACTGCCCGAGCACACTGCTCACAAAGAGGCCCACTGCCTACAAGGAGACACACTGTCTACAAAGTGATAAAAATCACAGTCTTGAACTGGAGAATGACATCTCTACCATGTCCGAATCAGTTCCAATTAAGCCCAAAAACCTCTGCTCTGTCTTTCGCACTTCTCTTCGCTATGCCACACTTATCCACACATCACACACACTGAAATGAACTCACAAACCGTTATTTATACAAGACATCAACTTAGGAACAAACTTCTAAGTCGGCAAACAACCATAAGAACATCCGCAAGATGAATAACACATCCGGTCAGCCACCACAAGAGCATTCGTAGGATGAACAACTCATCCGGTCGGCTAAACAGAGCAAGAACTTCATCCGGAAGAATATCTTCAATTCTGGGTTCTACTATCAGTGCGGACCGACAACATAACCTCAACATGATCCAAGAACCTTCACAGGCCTGTCTGAAAGACCGGATACATCCGCACTTCCTTTACTTACTGGAATCTCTTGTCTTCCTCATCCGGAACTTCAAGAACACAGTCTGTCACCATTGTCATAATGCAAGAGATACTTCCAGACCTCCAAATCATACACAAATCAATGCAGACCAACAACACAACCTGAACATGATCTAAGAACTTTCACAAGCTTGCCTGAATGACCAGGTACGTCCGCATTTCATTTTCTTACTGAAATCTCTTATCCTTCTTATCCGGAACTCCAAGAACACTGTCTGTTGCTACTGTTATAATGCAAGAGGTATTTCCGGACCTCCAAATCATACACAACTCGAGATGGCACATCACAAGGACATCTCAAACACTCTTACCAATCCGCAGATTAGGATTGTACAATTCCGGACCTCACCGGACCTTTCTGTGATCCTTTGTCACCTCTGAACACTTGCCTGAACCGGTTCCATACAGACAGCCATAACTTCTTCAGATCTTCATGCGGACCTCTGAAATCTTGGCTGAAGCATCTCAAGACTCATATCTGTAAACCCTTTAATCCGCATCCTCCGGTTCTCAACCTATACAATACATTTGCCTTCTTCTCTTCACTGTTTTTCACTGTTCCTGACTGAGGCTAATTTTCTCAATATCTTCAGCATACAGCTCATCAAATCCTTCTTGCCAATGCAATATGAGTATGTTGACATCAATGACAACACTGGATCACCTCATACTTGCAACAGTTCTGTCTTTTATCTATTGTATCTCCTGTTTCGACCGACTCTCAACTTCCCTTAACAAGTTTAACTTCCTCCTACAATTTGAGCAAATTATGTTGCATCTCATCTTTATTCCTCATATCTTTTGGGGGGCTATTATTCATTTGTATAAAAGTTTCTTGATTTATTATTTTTTGTTGAACTCCTTCACCTTGTTGTAATGGCATCTTGTAGTCATATTCTGCCTATTTTTGGTCTATTTCCCTCATGATATATTCATCATAATCAAGTTGTTTATGGGGGTCAGGCCTATATTGGTCTAAAGTATCATCAGATAATCCATGGTTGTGGGATAAGAACTCATTTGATTCATGCAGAGGGGAAAAACTATTATGGGTTATAATAGGTTGTTCTAAAGTATTCTCTTGGGTATTTTGATTATGGCTCTATTGAGATTGGTTTGATAACCCAGTTTTCTTTGAAGGAGCTCTTAGGGGCAGGGATGATTGTGTTGGAATTAGACTAGACAACTAAGAGGGGGGGTGAATCAATTGTCCTACAAAATTAACTTTTTCTATCTTAATCTTCTTTCACAACTTAAAAATAGATTTATGATGTGAACATTAAAGCATGAAACAATAACATATGAGTAGAAACAAAATTAACACAATTGACACCAAGATTTTTCATGTGGAAACCTGATTAAGGGAAAACCATGGTGGGGGTTAACCCACAAGATTTGTAACCTATTAAAAGTAATTGAAAAATGGGAAGGCACTTGCCTTTGGGTGCACTGCCCAGAGCTCACTGCTCAAAAGAGGCTCACTGTCTACATAATTTATGTTTAATACAAAAGGAATTAACTGAGAAATAGTATCTTTTTCATGCATGGTTCAGTCTCAATGAATGCTCATAAAACTTTTTATCTTCTCCCAAATGCTTCTTCATTATCACTTCATCCTTTACTATTCTTGTTCCTTTCCTCCTTCTCTTCTCTACTCTACCTTTGATCCTTTCTTTGAATTTGATTATTTGGCACAAGGATGATTTTCCACAACTCAACAACAAGTATTTATATGCTTCATCACCCTTGAAATCAAGGTCAGCACTCCAAACATCTGACTTAATGCAAATCACTGAGCTATCAGCCAAATATAATTGGGATTCAAATCTTCCTTGATCAACACACCATGCTCCATATAATTTCTCTTAGATCATCCGCAACACACTTGAAACATTCGGTTGGCCAAGACTAGGAAGAACAACAATACCAAGAAGAAAATCTTTACCAACAAGCTCAAACTTCAATGCGGACCTCCAACATAGAAGTCACATAATCTAGAGACCTCCACAAGCACATTGAATTCAACAAAAACATTTGTACTCCTCTAAATCACCAGAATCAGTTGTATATTCATTCAGAACCTCAAGAACACTATCTGCCATGACTGTCACACTAGAAAGATTACTTGCAAACCTCCAAACCATGAACCACTTGAGTTGATGATACATATTGACTTCGCAAACAAGCCTCTAGACCCATAGATCATAATATTTCAATACAGAGCAATCTAGACCAATTTACTGTCACTCTGTCTCTTCTGAACAACTGTCAAAACCTGTTTCTCCTCAGAAGGCCATAGCTTCTTCAAATCTTCATGCAAACCTCTCAAATCTTAAGTGGAGCTACTTCAGACAATCCTCTACATAGCCATATGGTCTGCATACATTTATCTTCATTAATTTTCTCAATATCCTCAACATTCTAGTCTTCTAAACATGCAACAAAATGGAATATAGTTGACACCAATGGCAACAAGGATACATTGACATCAATGAAAACACTGATTAGACACATATTTGCAACAATCTCCCCCTTTGTCATTGATGGCAACATATGATGTGAAAAATAGATTCAACCATCAAGACAAGAACTTCTCCCCATTTCTCTTATCACTTCTGCAACTACTTTCTTCACTACTCCCCCTTTCATCAGCAACTAGTTTTTCACATGAATTCTCTCCCCCTTTGACATCAATGGCAAAGGGCACACATTTGTAATCTTTTCTCCCCCTTTTTGTTTCAAACTAATCTCTAGAATTTGCATACTAACTACTCCTTTTGAGTAGTGGCTCCTTAACACCAATCTGGATCACAAGATATGACTGTGAATTCCACCAGACTAATGTACCCTAGTGCATCTTAGTTATAAGGAGGGGTAATAACCCCTAACTTCTCTCTAAGATACTCAAAAGTATCCTTAGGCAGAGGCTTGGTGAATATATCTGTAATCTGATCCTTTGAAGAAACAAACTCCATTTTGACTTCATTCTCACTTACTTTTTCTCTCAAGAAATGAAACTTGATGGATATGTGTTTTGGTTTTGAATACAACACCAAATTCTTGGAGATGTTTATTGCACTTGAATTATCACAGAAGATTGTAACATGCTCCTCAAATAACACTTTGATATCCTTCAACATTTGCTTTATCCACAAAACTTGAGTGCAATTACTTGTTGCTTCTATGTACTCTGCCTCTGCAGTAGACAGAGATATTGCCTCTTGCTCTTTACTCAACCAAGAAATCAATCTTCTTCCCAAGAAGAATGCACCACCACTAGTACTTTTCATGTCATCCATATCTCCTACCTAATCAGCATCAGTATATGCATGAAGATGTTGGCAAGAGACACTGTGTGGCTTCATGATTATTGTCATTGATGGCAACAAACTCTATCCCACACATCCGCAGAGCATAGTATGTATGTACTAGAAGTCAGATTGAAGAGTGTTTTGGTTCGGTGAACAAGAACAGAGCATGCAACAAGGTCTAACAATCAGGTCTGGATCTCTCAGAGGATGTATCTCAGCAAAGTACAGACTTTGGAAAGTCATGAGGAGTACCATGACTACTATATTCCAGAGATTGAGCCTCCGGTGATGAAAGAGTGAAAAGATATGAGCATCCAAGTGTTGGGTTCCTGACAGGTAGAGCAAATTGAGAAAGAATTGACCAATAGAACATTAGACTTTAATCCAGATGAGAAATTGATGATGGTCAAGTCATTTAAGAGATCATACATGGCTGGCTAACTTGATTGATGACTTCTAACTCTATGTCTTGGATACGCATCACATTTTAAGCATGATTTCAGCTGATAGATTAGGGTTTAGTAAATATCTTGATTATTCCAGTTGCCGACTAGAAAGATGTTGAAATCCTTGGTGTGGATATATATACCAGATGGATTTTGGTATGAAAGTGTGTGTGTAGTGAAATAGTGTATGAGCAAGGGTAGAGACAAGTGTGAAGCAGCAACACAAGTTTGGTATGTGACAAAACAACAGGACTAAAACTGAGGAAGAATGAAGTGCAGTAGATCAGAATATTGAGCCTAACTGGAACTGAACCTCAACATATGTGGATGCCTCTGATCAGTTCAAATACCTGGTTACCTTTTGTACCTTTGTAGATAGTGAGTCTCTTGTAGGTAGTGTGCCTCTTGTGAGTAGTGTGCTTGGGCAGTGAGCCCTAATTGGCAAGTGCCATTTTATACTTCTTATTCTTTTAACAAAGAATACAATCTTGGGTTAGTCACCCCATGGTTTTTCCCTTGATAGGGTTTTCTACATCAAAATCATTGTGTTATGTGTATTGATTCTATTTTTGCTCTCATGGTTATGTATGCTTATATGTTTTGATGTTGCACTAATTGTTAAAGAAGAACTGAAAGTTAAAATATTTAAGATAACTGATTCACCCCCTTTTAGTTATCTACCTTGTTTCCAACAATTGGTATTAGAGCTAAGTTCCTTTAAACAGAGCCTAACAGCTTAAGGAAGATCTGGGAATCTCAATGGATATGTATGGTATGAGGGAACAACTTTAGTCTACCCTACATGATCTTGAGTAATCTCACTCTGAAGTCAATAACTTGAGGAAAAGACTTAAACAAGCTAATGATTTCATAAATGAACTAAAAGAAAAATTGAGTATCTCTATGAAAAAGAGAAAGGAACTACTTCAACAATTAGCAAGCCAAAGTGAAGCCAATGATACTAATGAAGATATGAATGAGAAAAAAAAGCTATGTGAGAAGCTATCAAAATAGGTCATTATGGTAAGACATGAAATGGAATCAGGGGTTATGAGATTCACCCAAGAAATTGAAGAGAAAAGAAAAATTGAAGATAATCTAAAACAATCTCTCAAGGAGAAGTCAAAAGATTGCCACAAAATGGATAGAATAATCAGGCATCTAGAATCTGATCTTGAAGAAGCTAGAGATAATGAAGAACAACTTGAGAATCAGATAGACACGCTTAAGAAGGATCTTCAAACAACAAATGAATACAAAGAGAAATTCAAGATAAGCTCTGGTCAACTTGAAGTTCTTCTAGAAAGACAAAAGAGGGTAGATGACAAGCATGTCTTGGGATATGAGAAAGGTGAAAGCTCTGGATCTGGTCAGAAGAACTCTGGATTAGGAAATCTAAGGAATAGGCCTAGAAGACCTCTGGTAAGGCAACCAAATGCTCAAAGATATCCATCCTTCAATGGATACTACTACAATTGCAATAACTTCGGTCATAAAGAAAATTAGTGAAGAGGAAGAATGAATCAGACTAATTCATCCTTCTCCAGACAATGTTTTAACTACAAAAGGTATGGTCACAAATCTCATGAATATAGAACTATATAAATAAACAATTCATTCAATCATAGATGCTTTGCATGCAATAGAATGGGACATATGGCTAATCAATGTAGATCAAGAGGATACCAGTCAAATATGCAAAGAAATGTTGTTTGCTACAATTGCAATAGATCTAGACATATTGCCAAATTTTGCAGAAGTAAGAATTAGGGTAAAAAGGGTCTAGTGCATCATAATCAAAATCAAAACAAAGGAAAAGAAAAAATGAATACGGGTGAAGTTCAAAGGTAGATGAACAAGATTTGGGTGAAGAGAAATACATAAATGTTGGGGATGGATCTACACTAGAATCTGGTGCTGATATTCCTTCCGAAAACTAAATTAGATGAGCTCTGGCTTAGGGAGAGTCACAAAGGAAAACAAATTCCCCCAGCCAGTCAATTGGTGCCTAAATTTGGCACATGGAATACTGTGCATTAAAGGGTTCTGAGAGATATATCTAAATAACCCTTGGTAAAATTATGAAAGATTCACAAGGAGCTTTGAAGAGTTTAATCATCCAAGACTGATCTGGTTTAATAGCCATCCAGTAAAAGCAGGATTTTCACAGTTAGATCCGGTATGATTCTAAATTGAAATATCTTGATCTGCAGATAAATGGGATGATTTGAGGAAAGGAGATACATTTTTTATTATCACTAAAAATCATTCTAAGTGCATCTTTGTGATCTGAAAAGATCTCTCTCAGAACAAGGCAACCGGAATGACTTAAGTTGTGCATTTATTGCAATATGAAATTAGGGTTTGCACAAAAATAAAAGGGTTCTTTTATTCATCATCTATACATTTGCATTTGAGAAGAAGAAAGAAAGAGCTCTGCAAACAAGATTGCTTCAACCCTCTCAAAGATCAATCACAGAATCTGATTCAACCAGTGATCTTTTCGGCTCATATCGTGAACCCTAGAAGCATAAAAAGGTATTTCCACTCTTGAATATCTTTCTGAATCTTTTACAAGATGGCTACTCCAAATTTTGTTAACATCACTGATAGACCATGCCCAAAGTTCAAGAAACATCCTTACAAATCCCTAGAAGTTGACCCCTTAGGTGCCTTCTCTAGCATTCCACATGGGGTTCTACATGTAGAAGATGTTAGGGTATACATACACACTAATATTGAGGAATTTAGGGAATCAAAGCTGATGGATATCTACCATAAGTAATTAATAGATGAAACATTTAAACTTAAACCTCAATACAAGGTCCTCTGGGACAAGCATTTTGGACATTACATCCACTTTCCCTGTTTTGTAGAGGATGAATGGGTCTGGTATGTTCATAGCAAAATACATGACAACTTTATGTGGTTGATGAGGCCATTCAAGATAACAAAAGATGCCATTAGGGTAGTAACCGGATTGCACTCATCCGATGGGTTCCCTACTCTCAAATCTATCAAGAATCAAATGGTAAGTGAGGCTACCGGATCAAAGTTTGACAAGAGAGCAATGATGATAGAAGATATCATAGATCCGGATATCAAATTTGCCTCTATGATAATTGGCTACAAAATATATCATTCTACCAGGGAGAACTCTATATCTGAAACTACAATTTATACTGCATATTAGATGCTAAGGGAAAATGCAGACTATGATCTATGCAAACTTCTTCTGAGCCAACTGTTAGAAAATTTGTAGAAAATAAAGAAGGATAAGAAGAACTCATTTAAGTATGGTGGCCTAATACTATGTCTCTTCTTTTACTATATAAATGTGCTACCCAGAACAAGTGGCTGGGTATGGTAAAATGATAGACCAATTGCCATACAAATTAGAGATTATATGTATGGGCTTGGTGATGACAAGGCTCAAAGCACAGCACTCTGGGGATATTTCAAGAACTTCCAAGGTATGATGCAAGCTAGAGAAATAATTCCTCAGACAATAGTTGAAAAATATAAGGATACAGTGTGTTTTATGGTAGACACTGATCAATGCCTAATGGAGGTAGTACATCCCAGAATAGGCTGGATTATGCCAATGGGCTATGAGGTGGATGACAAAATCCTAGAACTACATGTCCAACACCTGCTGAGTCATCCTAAGGACCTTGAGGCAGAAAGGTTTGGAACCTTTCAAGAATTGAGTGTGAAAATTCATGTTAAGACAACCAGAGATGAAAAGAAAAGTGAGAAGGGAAGTAGAGGAAGTTGCCAAAAGATATGGCATTTCAAAAGAGGTAGTTGATCCAAACAGAGAAAAATTAGAAAGAGCTGAGGAGAAGAGACAAGAAGCAAAAAAAGAAAGTAATCTGGTACAAGCCCCTTCTCGGACTAGATCTTCAAAGAGGTCTGCACCTACGACCTCTAAGAGCTCAAAATCCTCCAAACTGAAAGCCAAGACATCTAGAAAGGGAGAAAAGAGAACAAAAACCAAGGCTACAAGGTCCTACATAAGCCAAAAGGATGATGAAGAGACAAAGACTAATGAGGAGGTTAAGAAAATGAAGAAGAAAAAGAAAACATCTATGGAATCCTTTGCTGGAAAAAATAAAGAAGAAGAAGCAGAAGAATTTGTTGAAAGTCCTACTCTCTCCATTGATGATGTCATCAAGGCAGTCATTGTGGATGGGAATCTATAACCAATGATAGAATTTTTATGATGATTATAGTGAAGCTAACAAGAAGATCTTGAAAGATGCTACAGTCAGGTATCTAAACATCTATAATAAAGAATTCATTGAAATCATCTCTCTAATTCCCAAAATTCTAGATAAGGAACTTGAACTGAGAAAGGAGAATGCTAAGGAAAAGGACCTTGAGATCCGAGAACAAATTGCAATACAACTCTATCCTTCCATTACTCCAAAACAAATGACCATGATCTTCAAGGACTACAAGGATGAGTTTCAGACAAAGCCAGAATGAATAAACTTATGCTTGGAGAGACAGATCAGATAGCAAATGAAACAGAAGACATCCTCCAGAATGCCTACAAGAGATTCAATCTCCCTGTCATAAAGGACTTAGATGATGAACATTCTACCATGGATGATGAAGGACTAAGTACATCAAAAGAAGAATCTACTGAGAAAATTGTAGAAGAGCCAAAGGAGATAGGTGAGGAGAGGACTAAGGACTTGGATTCCTCTGTTCTGGAAGAGGAAGTCCCTGAAGAAGTAAACATCTCTCTTCTGGATCCCCTTGCTAACTCCAAAACTAAAGGAGAAGTTACAAAAGAGGAGAAATTGAGTCAAGTAGAGGAGAAAAGGGTGTTGATAACTGAGAGGGGGGGGGTGAATCAGTTATCCTAATTATTTCTCAATCTGAACTTCCTTATTAATTAATGCAGCATTGAATCAAACACAAAAGCATTACCATGAAATAAGAAACACATGACACAGTATTTTTGACGTGGAAACCCTGTTAAGGGAGAAAACCACGGGGTGATTAACCCAAAAATTATTCTCTGTTAGAAGAATAGGAAATTACAAATGGCACTTGCCAATTAGGGCTCACTGCCCGAGCACACTGCTCACAAGAGGCTCACTGCCTACAAGAAGACACACTGTCTACAAAGTGATAAGAATCACAGTCTTGAACTGATTGGAAGCATCTGCATATGCTGGAGTTCAGTTCCGGTTAGGCTCAGTACACTGATCTGCTACACTTCATCTTTCCTCTGTTCTTTATTCTGCTATCCTTTCACATACCGGATCTTTCTTGCTACTTCTACTCTGCTCTAGACTTGTTCGCATATGCCTTCACACATTCACACCTTTCACAACTAAATCCATCCTCTATATATATCCGCACAAGTAATTTCATCACCTTTCTAGTCGGCATCCGGAACAGTCTAGTTTCTTACAAACTTTGTTTTGTCGGCTGAATCCTTGCTCACCAAGCAATGCGGATCAAGCATATACTTGTAGATATCATCAATTATGTCGGCCAAACATGATTCATGCCTCCACAACCTTTATCATCATCTGTAACACATCCGGAAAGTAGTCTGATACTCTGTCAGTCAGTTCTTCCTCTGTTTTCACTGTCTCTCAGGAATCCGGTACTCAACTATTCATAAATTTTTCCTTGTCCATCTCCAGAGGCTAAATCCTTGGAATATACCACTCAAGATAGTCCTCTTGACTTCCCCAGATCCGCACTGCACCAAGACACTTCCTCTGGGAGATCCGGACCAATCTGTCAGACCTTGCCACATGCTTTGTTCTTGTTCACCGGACCACAACAATCTTCAATCTGACTTCCGGTAGAGACATATCATGACTTGCGGATATGTGGGATGACCTTTGTTGCCATCAATGACAACAACCATGAATCCATATAGTGTCTCTTGCCAACAATCTCCCCCTTTGGCATTGATGGCAACACTTAGTGAAAAATGACTAAGTGTTTACACTAAGCTCCCCCTTTGCTGATGCTCTGTCTTTATATACAATTTCCGGAACTCCCCCTTAGTTGGATTCCTCATTTTTCACTACTCCTCACTCCCCCTTTGACATCAATGGCAAAGGGTAGGGTCCGCACACCAAAATTTTCAAAAATTTTCTATATATAGCCGCATATTTACATACTCACATATACTGCAGAATGTCTGCAAAGGATGTCTGCAGTTGAACCATTTCAGTAGCCCAACTTAGCTTCATTCTGTCCAAAATTGAGATGTGACCACTCAACAAAAATGCAAAAGCTTCTGCCCGCCTGAGATCTGTCGGATCTTTTGTTTGGGCGGTGGTCTGGGCATCACTGATGGCCTCATGCATAGTTTCCAACTTAGGGATTATAATCCTTCTAAGTTCTCCCATCCGGTTGATGATGTTCTTCCTCTCCTTCTCAAGATTCTTTATTTCATTCAAGACTGCAATAGTCTGACATTCTTGATTTATTATGGAGGAAGAGAGAGGATCAAAATTTTGAGATAAGCTTTGAAGCTTGTCCTGTTCCTCTTTTATTTTCTTGTCAATTGCTGCTGTTGCCTTTGACCAAGATATACAAAATTTGTAGATGTCACCGCCATCCTTAAGAGCATTCTCTAAGCTCTTTATTCCAATGCTAACAATCTTCCTATCTTTAGAGATTAGCTCTAATATTTCAGAAAATCTCTTATCCAAAAATTCCTTCCGGACCTTCTCTTCAGCTGATTTTTCTAGAGAATCAAAATGTGTATCAACACTGCTGACTAAGGTTTTTAGATTACCGGAAGTGGAGGCTGTCGGATCTATCTGGATTGATGGCATGATCTTTACAAGTACTCCGGAAGCAGCCTCTATCAACTCACAGTCTTCCATATGAGACTTCAGGAGCTTTTCATTTGCCTTGGCATTTGCAAATGAAGCTATCTTCATTGTTTGTACCGGAGAGAGAGAGTCAAAATCAAATGGGCCTTTTAGAAGCTCCGGTTCATCAATCTCTAGAGTTTCTTTGCTCAAAAATTGTTGAACAGTTTGTGCAGTGTCTCTTGCCGGAGACAGATGTTTCTTTTCTTCTGCAGTCTTAGAACTGTCAACCTCTTTGTCTTTCACCACTGCTTCCTTCTCCTGTAATTCCTCTTCTTCTTTGGATCCGGAGACTGTAGGAGAAACCGGAGGAGAGATGTTTGTCTATTCGGGGCCCACTTCTTCCGGAACAGATGATTCCGGATCTGCAGTTGTTTCTGTACCTAAATCCTCTACAACAGGAAGATTGAACCTTTTGAAGGCCTTCCGGAGGATCTCTTCTGTCTCTTGTGCCACTTTGTCAGTCTCACCAAGCATGAGCTGATTCATCCTGGCTTTACTTCTGAACTCATCTTTGCAGTCCTTGAAGATCATGTTCATTGTCTTGGGATCAATTTGAGGATATAGCTGAATAGCTATCTGCTCCCGGATCTCAAGATCTTTGGCATGAGCATTGTTCTTTCTTACTTCCAATTCCTTTTCTAGGCTTTTGGGAATAAGAGATATGATCTCAATGAAAGCCTTATTATATATGTTCAGATATTTGATGGTGGCTTCCTGCAGAGTCTTTTGGTCAGCCTCACTGAAGTCATCATAAGATTCAGTCATTGGTTGAAGGTTTCCATCCACCGTGACTGACTTGATTACATTATCTAGAGACAGAGTGGGCTTTTCAACAGATACCTCTGCCATTTCATCCTTGTCTTGGCCTGTGGAGGGTTTACCGGATCCTTTCTTCTTCTGCTTCTTTATTTCTTTTACACCCTCATCTGACTCTGTTTCCTCTTCATCCTTTTGGCTTTCATAAGCCCTTGATGCTTTTGTCTTGGATCTTTTACCGGATGCCTGGACTTCCGGTTTTGAGCTTTTGGTTGTGGAAGGTGCAGATCTCTTTGATGATCTGGTCCGGGTGGGAGCTTCAACCGGAGCACTTTCTTTGCTTTTCTCTTCTTCCTCAGCCTTTCTCCTCTTTTCCCAGCTGGCATCAAGTGCCTCTTTAGAGATGCCTAGGCCTTGAGCAATGTGCTCTACTTCTTTTCTCACTTTTCTCTTAATCTCAGGTTCCCTGAGTTCTACATGTATTTTCACACTCAGCTCCTCAAAGGTTCCAAACCTTTCTGCCTTAGGATCTTTGGGCTGACTTAGCATGTGTTGAACATGCAGCTCCACTATCTGTTCATCAACTTCATACCCCATGGGCATGATCCAGACAGTCCTTGGCTCCACTGCCTCCATTAGGCACTGATCAGTGTCAACCATAAAGCACACTGAGTCCTTGTATTTCTCAATGAGAGACTGGGGAATTCTCTCTCTTTCTTGCATCATGCTCTGAAAGTTTTTGAAGTATCCCCATAGAGCTGTATTTCTTGCTTTTGCATCCCCAAGTCCATGCAAATAGTCTCTTATCTGGACTGCAACAGGTTTGTCACTCTGCCATACCCATCCACTTGATCCGGGTAGCTCATTCATGAAGTAGAAGAATAGACATACAATGAGAGTACCATACTTAAAGGAGTTCTTCTTGTCTTTCTTGATTTTCTGTACATTTTCCATTAATTGGCTTAGCAGTAGTTCACAAAGATCATATTCTGCATTCTTTCTTAGCATTTCATAGGCTGTGTATATTGCAGTTCCGGATACAGAATTCTCCCTGCTGGAGTGATAGATCTTGTATCCTATTATCATTGATGCATATTTGATATCCGGATCTGAAATATCTTCAATGGTCATTGCCCTCTTATCAAATTTTGATCCGGTGGCCTCAGTTACAATGTTGTTCTTGACAGATTTGAGGATAGGTACCCCTCCGGAAGAGTATAGACCGGTTACTACCCTAATTGCTTCTTTTGTGATCTTGCAGGGTCTATCCAGCCATAGAAAGTTGTCATGCATCCTGCTCAGTACATACCGGACCCATTCATCTTCTTCAAAGCTAGGGAAATGAATAAATTGCTCAAATTGTTTCTTCTGGATACCCTTATACTCTGGTTTAAGCTCAAAAGCATTGTCTATCAGTTGCTTGTGATAGAGGTCTCTTAATTTGAATTCCCCAAATTCTTCAATGCTTGCATGTATGTAAACCCTAATGTCTTCGGTATGTAAAACTCCGTGGGGAACACTAGAGAAGGCTCCTAGTGGATCTACCTCCAATGATTTGTAGGGATGTTTCTTGAATGAGGGGCGAGGTCTATCAGAGATCTTAACTATGTTTGGAGTAGCCATTCTTCAAAGATTTGCAGTGAGGTAATGAAAAACGGAGAATACCTTATGCGCCTTCGGTTTGCACAGAGTGGTTGGATTGATTTCTTTATGCAATAGCTTCGGCAGGAGATCCTTGGTGTGCTTGATGAATTTTGTTGCAGAGCTCCACTTTTCGCTTCTTCTTGAGTGCAGAATGAGCAAATGACTTTTGAGAAATCCCTTATATTGCTCCGCAAACCCTAATGTCTGTCTGCAATAAATGCTTCACCTGCATTATTCCGGTTTGCCATGTCTGGACAGCTTGGAGTATCCCGGATTAGTCCTGATCACTGAATATCATCCGGATCTTTAAATCATCAATAAATCGAGGTAACATATTACAAGAGCATCCCAAGCACTCTGTCCAATCCGCAAAACAAGATCGTGCACTTCCGGATCTCTCCGGACCCTTTTTGTAATCCTTTATCATACCGGAGCATCTCCCTGAACAGGTCTTATTTGATCGATCACAGATTCTTCATAACTCCATGCGGACCTCTGAAAACTTGACTGAAGTATCTCAAGACTCATATCTACAAACCCTTTGATCCGCATCTTGTGCCACAACCGGCACCACTTGTTTGGCTGGGGGAACAAGATTTTCTTTGAGTCTCCCCCTGAGCCTAAGCTCACCTTTTAATTTCCGGAAGAAATATCAGCACCAGAGTCTGGTGCGGATCCAACCTCTACATTCTCTGAACTTTTCTTCACCCAAATCTTGCTCATCTGATTCCTAACCTCATCCGCATTCATCTTTTGTTTACCCTTGTCTTGATTCTGATTATACACCGGACCTCTTTTGTCCTGATTCTTGTTTCTGCAGATTTTAGCATTATGACCGGACCTATTGCAGATTTGGCAAATAACATTTCTTTGCATATTTGACTGATATCCTCTTGGTCTGCATTGATTAGCCCTATGACCTATTCTATTGCATGTGAAGCATCTACCTTTGAATGATTTGTTTACTTGCATAATTCTGCATTCATGGGATTTGTGTCCATACCTTTTGCAGTTGAAGCACTGTCCGGAGAAGGATGAATTAATCTAATTTATTCTCATTCTGCACTGATTAGCTTTGTGACCAAAGTGGTTGCAGCTGTGGCAGTATCCATTGAAGGATGGATATCTTTGAGCATTTGGCTGTCTTACCGGAGGTCTTCTAGGCCTGCTCCTTGGATTTTCTGATCCAAGATTCTTTTGACCGGATCCGGAGCTTTCTCCTTTCTCATATCCCAAACCATACTTGTCATCTGTCCTCTTTTGACTTCCAAGAAGAACTTCAAGTTGAGCAGAACTTATCTTGAATTTCTCTTTATATTCATTTGTTGTTTGAAGGTCTCTTTTGAGAGAGGTGATTTGATCCTCAAGTTTTTCTTCATTATCTTTGGCATCTTCAAGATCAGTTTCAAGATGTCTGATAATCCTGTCCATCTGGTGGCATTCTTCTAATTTTTCTTTAAGAGATTGTCTTAGATTGTCTTCAGCCTTTCTTTTTTCTTCAATCTCTTGAGTAAACTTTATAGTTCCTGATTCCATTTCATGTCTTAACATAATGACTTCTTTTGACAACTTTTCACATAACTTGGTTTGCTCAGTCAATTCTTCATTTGTATTGCTTTCTTCACTTTGTCTTGCCAACTGTTGAAGCAGCTCCTTTCTCTTTTTCATAGAGAGACTTAATTTGTCTTTTAATTCTCTCATGAATTCATCAGCCTGTTTGAGTCTTTCCTTTAATTCACTGACTTCAGAATTTGACTGTTCAAGATCCTCAAGAGCAGTCTTGAGTTGCTCTCTTAAACCATATGCATCCATTTGAAATCCCAGATCTTCCTCAAGCTGTTAGGCTCTATTAGGAGGAACTTAGCTCTGATACCAATTGTTGATAACTGAGAGGGGGGGGTGAATCAGTTATCCTAATTATTTCTCAATCTGAACTTCCTTATTAATTAATGCAGCATTGAATCAAACACAAAAGTATTACCATGAAATAAGAAACACATGACACAGTATTTTTGACGTGGAAACCATGTTAAGGGAGAAAACCACGGGGTGATTAACCCAAAAATTAATCTCTGTTAGAAGAATAGGAAATTACAAATGGCACTTGCCAATTAGGGCTCACTGCCCGAGCACACTGCTCACAAGAGGCTCACTGCCTACAAGAAGACACACTGTCTACAAAGTGATAAGAATCACAGTCTTGAACTGATTGGAAGCATCTGCATATGCTGGAGTTCAGTTCCGGTTAGGCTCAGTACACTGATCTGCTACACTTCATCTTTCCTCTGTTCTTTATTCTGCTATCCTTTCACATACCGGATCTTTCTTGCTACTTCTGCTCTGCTCTAGACTTGTTCGCATATGCCTTCACACATTCACACCTTTCACAACTAAATCCATCCTCTATATATATCCGCACAAGTAATTTCATCACCTTTCTAGTCGGCATCCGGAACAGTCTAGTTTCTTACAAACTTTGTTTTGTCGGCTGAATCCTTGCTCACCAAGCAATGCGGATCAAGCATATACTTGTAGATATCATCAATTATGTCGGCCAAACATGATTCATGCCTCCACAACCTTTATCATCATCTGTAACACATCCGGAAAGTAGTCTGATACTCTGTCAGTCAGTTCTTCCTCTGTTTTCACTGTCTCTCAGGAATCCGGTACTCAACTATTCATAACTTTTTCCTTGTCCATCTCCGGAGGCTAAATCCTTGGAATATACCACTCAAGATAGTCCTCTTGACTTCCCCAGATCCACACTGCACCAAGACACTTCCTCTGGGAGATCCAGACCAATCTGTCGGACCTTGCCACATGCTCTGTTCTTGTTCACCGGACCACAACAATCTTCAATCTGACTTCCGGTAGAGACATATCATGACTTGCGGATATGTGGGATGACCTTTGTTGCCATCAATGACAACAACCATGAATCCATATAGTGTCTCTTGCCAACAAAGGGAAGATAAGAAAAACACACAGAGAAGATCTCTGATGATAGCTCTGAGGCTAAAAAATGGAAGAAGTCTCCAGCAAGAGACACTACAGAAGCAGTGAAGAATTTCTTGACCAAGGAAATGATGGAGATAGATGAACCAGAACTCTTCCAAGTACCACTCAATTTTTATTCCCTCTCTCTAGTCTAGACAATGAAGGTAGCATCTTTTGCTTAAGCTAAAGAAAAAGAAAAGCTTCTAAAGTCTCACATGGAAGACTGTGAGCTAATAGAGATTGTATCCGGTGTGCTAGAGAAAATCATGCCATCCTTCCAAAAGGATCTTTCGGCCTCTTCATCTAGTAATTTGAAATCTCTTGTTAATTATGTTATCACACATTTTGATTCTTTAGAGAAATCAGTAGAAGAGAAAGTCCAGAAAGAGTTTTTGGCAAAGAGATTATCTAAAGTACAGGGACTCATAGCAAATGATAGGAGAAATCTAGATATTGGGATAAAGAGCCTAGAAAATGCTCTTAAAGATGGCAGAGAATTATACAAATTTTGTTTATCTTAGTCCACAGTGACAGTAGACATTGCAAAGAAGGTGGAAGAACAAGAGGGTAAACTATCAAATTTATCTCATAATTTTGATCCTCTCACCTCATCCATAATGAATCAAGAGTGCCAGGCTATTGCCACTATAAATGAGATAAAGAGGCTTGAAAAGGAGAAGAAGAATAGAATAAGCAAGATGAGTGAGCTAAGAGGGATAATTATCCCTAAGTTAAAGGCAATGCATGAGGCATTAACTGATGCTCAGACCACAACCCAAACCAGTGATCTGGTAGACCTAACAAGGGCACAAGCTTTTGTATTTTTGTTGAGTGATCACATCTCAATTTTGGATAGGATGAAGCAGAGTTAGGCAACAAAGTTTGTCTAGTTGAAGACCACTTTTGCGGATATACTTAAGTATATGTAAGTATGAGTTGTATATATACTTATGTGGCTATGTATAGGTTCATTTTTGCAAATTTTAGTGTGCAAATTCCACCCTTTTCCATTGATGTCAAAGGGGGAGTGAGGAGTAGTGAAAAATGTGGAATCCAGCTAAGGGGGAGCTCTGGTAAAATGTACATAAGACAGAGTATTAGCCAAGGGGGAGTTTGCTATGACACTTAGTCATTTTTCACTAAGTGTTGTCATCAATGCCAAAGGGGGAGATTGTTGGCAAGAGACACTATGTGGCTTCATGATTGTTGTCATTGATGGCAACAAAGTCTACCCCACACATCCGTAGAGCATAGTATGTCTATACCAGAAGTCAGATTGAAGAGTGTTTTGGTCTTGTGAACAAGAACATAGCATGCAGCAAGGTCTGACAATCAGGTATGGATTTCTCAAAGGATGTATCTCAACAAAGTGCTGACTTGGGAAAGTCATGAGGAGTACCATGACTACTATATTCCAAAGATTGAGCCTCCAGTGATGAAAGAGTGAAAGATATGAGCATCCAAGTGTTGGGTTCCTGACAGGCAGAGCAAACTGAGAAAGAACTAACTAGCAGTACATTAGACTTTAATCTGGATGAGAAATTGATAATGGTCAAGTCATTTAAGAGATCATACATGGTTGGCCGACTTAATTGATGACTTCTAACTCTATGTCATGGATACGCATCACATTTTAAGCATGATTTCATCCAACAGATCAGGGTTTAGTAAATATCTTGAGTATTCTGGTTGCCAACTAGAAAGATGTTGAAATCCTTGGTGCGGATATATATACCAGATGGATTTTGGTATGAAGGTGTGTGTGTAGTGAAATAGTGTGTGAGCAAGGGCAGAGACAAGTGTGAATCAACAACACAAGTTCGTAATGTGACAACACAATAGGACTAAAATAGAGGAAGAATGAAGTGCAGTAGATCAATATATTGAGCCTAACCAGAACTGAACCTCAGCATATGTGGATGCCTCTAATCAGTTCAAACACCTGGTTACCTTCCTTAACTTTGTAGACAGTGAGTCTCTTGTAGGCAGTGTGCCTCTTGTGAGCAGTGTGCTTGGGCAGTGAGCCCTAATTTGTAAGTGCCATTTTGTACTTCTTATTCTTTTAATAGAGAATACAATATTGGGTTAGTCACCCCGTGGTTTTTCCCTTAACAGGGTTTTCCACATCAAAATCATTGTGTTATGTGTATTGATTCTATTTTTTCTCTCATGGTTATGTATGCTTATATGTTTTGATGCTACACTAATTGTTAAAGAACAAAAAGTTAAAATATTTAAGATAATTGATTCACCCCCCCTCTCAGTTATCTACCTTGTTTCCAACAGAAGAGTGAAGTCATTGTCCTTTCGATACAACAAGCCATAATCAAGTGTCCCTTTGAGATATCTAAAAATTCTCTTGATTGCTACAACATGAGATTCTCTAGAATCAACTTGAAATCTAGCAACAAGTCCAATTGTATTCATGATATCAGGTCTAGTATGATTTAGATAGAGAATTCCCCCAATCATTGATCTATACCTTTTCTGATATGCCTTAGGTGAATTGTCATCTTTACTCAACTTGCATTTGGTTACCATAGGAGTACTTATTGGTTTTTAGTCCTCCATTCTAAACTTTTTTCAACAATTCTCTCACATATCTAGATTGAGATATGAAGATACCTTTATCTAACTGAGTAATTTGTAGACCTAAGAAGAAATTCATCTCACCAAACATGGACATTTCGAATTCACTTTGCATCTGATCAGCAAATTTCTTACACATGCTTCCATTTCCACCAAAAATGATATCATCAACAAATACCTCAACAATTAATAAGTGCTCATGATCAATCTTGAAATAAAGATTACTGTCAGCAGTGCCTTTGCTAAATCCTATCTTTAGCAGATACTTATCCAATCTTGCATATGAGGCTCTAGGGGCTTGTTTAAGTCCATACAAAGATTTTCTTAATCTGCAAACCATATCTTCTTGATCAGATAACTAGAATCTATTGCAAGTATGGGCCTACCCGGTGTTGTCATTGATGTCAACATACTCCTATTGCATTGATGATAAGGATTGGATGAGCTGTGTGTTGAGGATATTGAGAAAATTAGTCCTAATCAGGAACAGAGAAGAACAGTGAAGACAGTGAGCTAAAGATCCTAGCTAAGATAAAGATCAGAGGATGCGTATCAAAGGGTTTGTATATATGTGTCTTAAGGTGATCCAGTAAAGATTTTAGAGGTCCACATGAAGATCTAAAGAAGTTGTGGCCGCTCAAGTCAAACTGGTTCCGGCAGGTGTTTAGAGGTGATAGAGTGACATAGATAGGTTCAGTGAGATCCAAAAATGCAATATCATATTTTGTGGATTTGAGGAAATGTTTAGGAAGTCAATATGAATTGACAACTCAATTGGTTCGTGGTCTAGAGGTCCACAAGCATCTACTCCACTGTGACGGTGATGACAGACTGTGTTCTTGAGGTTCTGGATGAAGAAGATAAGGATTTCAGTAAGCAAATGTAGTGTGGATATTCCTGGTGATTCAGGCAAGCTTGTAGAGGTCTTTGGATCATTTCTAGTTCATGTTGGTGGTTCGCATTGGAGTTTGAGCTCACAATTGAAGAATTACTTCCGAATGATGGTGTTCTTCCTAAGTATGGCCGACCAGATGAGTTACACATCCTGCGGATGATCTTGAAGATGTAATGTGAAGATTGGCATGTTCCTAGAAGAAGATTGAAGTCTCAGATCTGTGTGGCCGACAGTGTGTTGATCCAAGTGAAGTCTTTTGTAATTAGTCATGTTGTATTTATGTATTTGCTCTGTAATGTTTTCTAACTTAGATGATCATTCCTAAGTCGATGTCTTGTATAAATAAGGAATTGTAAAGTCATTCCATAGTGCATTTTTGTGGGGATGAGAGTATGGTAAAGAGCATAGGAGCGAAAGGCAGAGCATAAGTATGTGATACTTATTATTTTGTAGACAGTGTGTCTCTTGTAGGCAGTGGGCCTCTTGTGAGCAGTATGCTTGGGCAGTGAGCCCTAATTGGCATGTGCCATTTTGTTCTTTCTATTCTTCTAACAGAGAATACAATCTTGGGTTAATCACCCCATGGTTTTTCCCTTAACCAGGTTTTCCACGTCAAAATCTTGGTGTCTTATGTGTTGATATGTTTCTGCTCTTGATTTAATGCATTATGTTTCCATGATTGATTTATTATTATGTTGTTGAATTACAAAGTGGATTTAAGTTTTTAATTGGAAGAAAGTTTTGGACAACTGATTTACCCCCCCTCTCAGATGTCTGTCATGAATCTAACAATTGGTATCAGAGCTAAGTTCCTCTAAAAGAGCTTAACTGCTTGAGGAGATCTAGGATGTCGTCCTACAAGAAGGATAGTTCAAAGTTTGATGGAACCAATTTTAATCTTTGGAAAAGTCACATGCAATGTCACTTACAATGTATGGGATTGCATTACTGGACCATGGCTTCAATGAAGTATACTCCTCCATAGAATAGCCTGAAAACTAGAAATGAAATCACAGATACTAAAAATAATCTGCGAACTAGAGAAGCTCTTCTAAGTGCCTTGTCTGATTCAGAGCTGACAAATGTTGTTGACCTAGAAATTGCTTTTGAGATTTGGGAAAAATTGGAACTTTTGCATGAAGGAGACAAGTATGTTAAATGTGGAAGGCTATAGAGTCTGAAAGGACAATTCAAAAATCTGAAGATGAGAGAAGATGAAAATATCACTACTTTTATGCCAAGAGTAAATCAGCTTGTTTGTGGCATTATATGTGATGGTGGAATCTTGGATGAAGATGAGATTGTTGGAAAAGTTCTCAGATCACTTCCCGCTTCTTATAAATACAAGGTTGTTGCCATTGAAGAATTCAAAGCCCATTCAGGTGTCACAAGAGATCAATTGGTTGGTAAATTGGCTGCATTTGAATTGACTGAGTTTGGAGATACCCCCCATGAATGAATCTACATTCAAAGCTAGTGCCTCTATAAAAGGTAAACAAAGGTTTGATCCAAGAGAGATCTCTTCAAGGAAACTATCATGGTATGAAAAAGCAAGAAAAGACTTGGAAGAAGAAGAAGTAGAATCTACTCAACTTGAAGCCCTTATTGCAAAAAGACTACCAAGACGATCTGGTAAGTATGAAGGAAAATTGTCTTTTAATTGTTTTAACTGCAATAAGATTGGTCATTTTGGCTCAAGGTGTCCGAAAATATTTTCAAGGCCAAATCCTAATAGATCAAGGTTCCAAAAGCATTGTTAATATGTTCATGAAGAGGATGATAATGAAGGAGTAACAGATGATGAATCAGAGATGGGAAACAAATCTGGAAGTGATTAGGTGTTTATTGCCATCAAGGAAGAAGATCCAGTGCCCTCTAAATCTGTGAATCATAAAGTTGTAGAAAGAGCTCTGGCTGCGCAAGTTGAAGAAAAGGATGATTGGGTCATTGACAGTGGATGCTCTCACCATATGACAGGTGACAAAAATAAGTTTATAGATTTAGAAAGGTATGAAGGAGGAGTGGTAAAGTTTGGTGATAATTTTGTTGGTAGAATTAGAGGTAGAGGAACTATTTCTTTTGATGGAAAGAACAAAACTAGTAATGTACTGTATGTTGAAGGATTGAAGCACAATCTTCTTAGTGTTGGACAACTGGTGGACAAAGGCTATGATCCTTGATTCAAGAATGGAAAATGTAAGATCTTTGAAGGTTTTAGAATAGAGATTGCATCTGGTACTCAGACAAAAAGTAATATCTTCCATTTAGTTAGTACTGTAAAAGTTGTCTATTTGTGCAAATTGATCAAAGTTGGCTATGGCATAGGAGGATGTGTCATGTGAATTTTGATAATATCATCAAGATAAGCAACACTCAGGCTATAAGAGATCTTCCAAAACTGGTGAAACCTACAAATAGTTTGTGCAAAGAATGTCAGTTGGAGAAACAAAACAAAGTCTCATTCAAAAGCAAGGAACAATCTTCTACCAGACTATTGGACTTAGTTCATATTGATCTATGTGGTCCAGCAAGAATAAGGAGTGTGCAAGGTGATAGATACTTCATGTTATTAATTGATGACCACTTCCAGATGATGTGGGTTACTTTTTTGAAAGAGAAATTAAAAGCTCTTGAGAAATTCAAAATATTCAAGGATATGGTAGAGAATGAAACTAGATTAAAATTAAAATGTCTGATGTCTGATAGAGGTGGAGAATTCACATTTGGTGAGTTCATACAATTCTGTGAGAAACAAGGAATAAAGAGACAGTTGTCTGCTCCTAGGACTCCACAACAGAATGGAGTAGTGGAGAGAAAGAACTGGACCATCTAGGAAGCATCTAGGACCATGATGATGGAAGCAAATGTTCCTTAGATCTATTGGAGAGAAGATGTCAACACTGCAGTCTATACTCTCAATCGAGTACAAATCAGAAGCAATACCGGTAAGACTCCTTATGAACTTTGGTTTGGATTCACTCCTACTGTGAGGTGTTTTAGAGTCTTTGGTAACAAATGCTATATTAAAAGAGATGAAGATCTAGGAAAATTTGATGCTAGAAGTGATGAAAGAATATTCTTGGGTTATTCTACTCAAAGCAAAGCTTACCGGTGTTATAACAAGAGATTAAGGAAGATTATGGAAAGTACAAATGTGAAGGTTGATGAAGGAATTGAAAACCCTCAATGTTTTATGAATATGATGAAGATGATCAAAATGATGTTTTTGCTCAAGAAGTCCAAGCTCCCTCTGAAACTTAGATTCAAACTGATCCGGTAAATCAGGAAGAAGAGAAAAGTTTGAATGAACCTGCTCAAGAATTAGAAGTACAAGAAACTCCCAAAGTTCCCAGGTATGTAAATCTGAATCACTCTAAAGATCAGATTATAGGTGATAAAAGAAAAGGTGTAAAAACAAGAAGAAGGATTGCTCAAGATTTAGAAGAGTATTGTATAATTTCAAAAGTTGAACCTAGGATAGTGAATGAAGCTTACAATGATGAAAACTAGACTAAGGCAATGGAGGAAGAACTAATACAAATTGAGAAGAATCACACATGGAATCTTGTTCCTAGACCTAAAAACAAGAATGTGATTAGAACCAAATGGGTCTTCTAGAATAAACTGAATGAGGTTGGTGAAGTAATTAGAAATAAAGCCAGATTGGTCTGCAAGGGTTACTCTCAAATAGAAAGAGTTGATTTTGAAGAAATTTTTTCTCTGGTGGCAAGAATTGAAGTTGTCAGATTATTTCTTACTTTTTCTGCCTTCAAGGATTTCAAAGTGTATCAGATGGATGTCAAGTCGGCCTTCCTGAATGGTGACTTGGAAGAAGAAGTATACATTGAGTAACCAGATGGATTTCAATTGTCTGATCATGGTGATATGGTCTGCAAGTTGAAGAAAGCACTGTATGGACTCAAGCAGGCCCCAAGAGCCTAGTATGAAAGACTAGATAAGCATCTTTTGAAGATTGGTTTTAACAAAGGTACTGCTGACAGTAATTTGTACTTCAAAATTGATAATGAAAATATCTTGATTGTTGAAGTATTTGTTGATGATATCATTTTTGGAGGAAGAGATAGTATATGCAAAACCTTTGCAAATCAAATAAAAAGTGAATTTGAAATGTCCATGCTTGGAGAAATGAATTTCTTCTTGGGTCTGCGAATCATTCAAACTAAGAAAGGAATCTTCATTTCTCAGACCAAATATGTGAAAGAATTATTGAAGAAATTTGGGATGGAAGAGTCAAAACTCATGAGTATGACCATGGCAACCAAATGTAAATTGAGCAAAGATGATGACTCTCCTAAAACTGATAAGAAAAAGTACAGGTCAATGATTGGAGGATTGTTGTATCTCACTCAAACTAGACCTGATAATATGAATGTTGTTGGTCTTGTTGCTAGATTCCAAGCTGATCCTAGAGAATCTCATGTCATGGCAATCAAGAGGATTTTTAGGTATCTAAAAGGGACAGTTGAGTATGGTTTGTGGTATCCTAGAGATCATAATTTCTCTCTTCATACATTTACAGATGCGGATTGGGCAGGAGATGTGGATGACCAGAAGAGTACTAGTGGTGGAGCATTATTTTTGGGGAAGAGATTGGTTTCTTGGCTGAGCAAAAAACAAGAGGCAATATCTCTATCCACTGCAGAAGCAGAATATATTGCAGCAGTAGGTAGTTGCACTCAAGTTTTGTGGATGAAGCAAATGCTAAGAGACATAAGAGTGGAGTATGAGGAGCCTATCACAATCTTCTGTGATAATTCAAGTGTAATAAATATATCTAAGAATCTGGCATTGCATTCAAAGACTAAACATATATCCATCAAGTTTCACTTTTTGAGAGAGCAAGTGAACAAGAATGAAGTCAGATTGGAATTTGTGCCTTCCAAGGATCAGATTGCAGATATCTTTACTAAAACTCTACCTAAGGACTCTTTTAAGTATCTTAGGGAGAAGTTAGGGGTTATTACCTCTCTAGTGATGAACTAAGGTGCAATGATGTGCATTAGTCCAGTGGATATCACAGTCATATCTTGTGGTCTGGATTGATGATGGGGAGCTGCTACTCAGGGGGAGCAGCGGGTATGATTCTAAAGTGGTGGAGTTGCAAGTATGTGCCCTTTGCCATTGATGTTAAAGGGGGAGAGAAGACATGTGAAAAACAAGTGGTTGCTGATCAAAGGGGCAGCAGGAAAGGAAGAGAAGTTGTGACAGTGAGGAGAAGTTCTTGTCTTGATGATTAAAATAGTTTTTCACAACATATGTTGCCATCAATGACAAAGGGGGAGATTGTTACAAGTATGGGCCTAACTAGTGTTGTCATTGATGTCAACATACTCCTGTTGCATTGATGATAAGGATTGGATGAGCTGTGTGCTGAGGATATTGAGAAAATTAGTCCTAATCAAGAATAGAGAAGAACAGTGAAGACAGTGAGCTAAAGATCCTAGCTAAGATAAAGATAAGAGGATGCACATCAAAGGGTTTGTAGATATGTCTTAAGGTGATCCAGTAAAGATTTCAGAGGTCCACATGAAGATCTGAAGAAGTTGTGGCCGCTCAAGTCAAATTGGTTCTGACAGGTGTTTAAAGGTGATAGAGTGACACAGATAGGTCCAGTGAGATCGAGAAATGCAATATCATATTATACAGATTTGAGGAAATGTTTAGGAAGTCAATATGAATTGACAACTCAATTGGTTCATGGTTTAGAGGTCCGCAAGCATCTACTCCACTGTGACAGTGATAACAGACTATGTTCTTGAGGTTTCAGATGAAGGAGATAAGGATTTCAGTAAGCAGATGTAGTGTGGATGTTCCTAGGGATTCAGGCAAGCTTGTAGAGGTCTTTGGATCGTGTCTAGTTCATTTTGGTGGTCTGCATTAGAGTTTGAACTTGCAATTAAAGAATTACTTCCTGATGATGGTGTTCTTCCTAAGTCTAGCCAACCGGATGAGTTACACATCTTACAGATGATCTTGAAGATGTAATGTGAAGATTGGCATGTTCCTAGAAGAAGATTGAAGTCTCAGATCTATGTGGCCAACAGTGTGTTGATCCAAGTGAAATCTTTTGTAATTAGTCATGTTGTATTTATGTATTTGCTCTGTAATGTTTGCTGACTTAGATGATCATTCCTAAGTCGATGTCTTATATAAATAAGAAATTGTAAACTCATTCCATAGTGTATTTTTGTGGGGATGGGTGTATGGTAAAGAGTAGAGGAGTGAAAGGTAGAGTAGAAGTATTGGGCTTAAATGGAACTGATTCAAGCATGGTGAAGATACTATTCTCTAGTTCAAGTATGTGATACTTATTATTTTGTAGAAAATATCTCTTGTAGGTAATGGGCCTCTTGTGAACAGTGTGCTCGGGCAGTGAGCCCTAGTTGGCATGTGTCATTTTGTTCTTTCTATTCTTCTAATAGAGAATACAATCTTGGGTTAATCACCCCGTAGTTTTTCCCTTAATTGGGTTTTCTACGTCGAAATCTTGGTGTCTTATGTGTTGATATGTTTCTTCTCTTGATTTAATGCATTATGTTTCCATGATTGATTTATTATTATGCTTATGAATTACAAAGTGGATTTAAGTGTTTAATTGGAAGAAAGTTTTGGACAACTGATTCACCCCCCCTCTCAGTTGTTTGTCCTAAATCTAACAGAATCCTTCTGGTTTCTCAATGTAGAGTTCTTCTTCTAGCTCTCCATTTAGGAATGCTAACTTGACATCCATCTGGTATACCTTAAAATCTTTATAAGCAGCAAATGCAAGAAATAATTTGAATACTTCTATTCTTGCTATCAGAGCAAAAGTTTCTTCAAAATCAATTCCTTCCACTTGAGAATATCCTTTGCATACTAACCTTGCTTTGTTTCTTACAACTTCACCATCTTCATTTAGTTTGTTCTGGAAGACCTATTTAGTCCTTGTGTCTAGAAACAAGATCCCAAGTGTGATTCTTTTCAATTTGCATTAATTCTTCTTCCATTTCTTTTACCTAGTTTCCATCATTGCAAGCTTCACTTACTGATTTTGGTTTAATTTTTAAAATCAAACAAATCTCTTCTTTTTCTTCAACAATTCTTCTCCTAGTTCTAACACCTTTATTTCTATCTCCTATGATCTAATTTTTAGGATGATTCATCCTTACATACCTGGGAGTTTTGGGATTTGCTTAAACTTCTATTTCTTGAGCTTGTTCCTTAATTTTTGCATTATCCTCTTGAGTCACTTGATTTTCTAGATCAATCTAGATCTAGGTCTAGGTTTGAACTTGCCTTCCTTGACTTTGACTTTCATCTTGATCATCTAATTGATATTCACAAGACATGGAATGTCCTTTGCTTTCATCAACTCTGATATTTGCACTTTCAACAATCTTTTTTCAATCTCTTGTTAAAGCACCAGTATGCCTTGCTTTGAATAAAGTAACCCAAAAATATTCCTTCATCACTTCTTGTATCAAACTTGCCTAGATCCTCATCTCTTTTGATATAGTATTTACTACCAAAAACTCTAAAATATCTCATAGTAGGAAGATGACCAAACCATAGTTCATAAGGTGTCTTACCAGAATTTCCTTTGATCTGCACCCTATTAAGAGTGTAGATAGAAGTACTCAACTTCTCATGAATAAACTTGAGGAAAATTTGTTTCCATCATCATGGTCCTGGCAGCTTCTTGAATGGTCCCGTTCTTTCTTTCCACAACTCCATTTTGTTGAGGAGTCCTAGGAGCAGATAACTATCTTTTTATTCCATGCTTTTCGCAAAATGTATCAAACTCACCGGAGGTAAATTCTCCACCTTTGTTAGATCTTAGACACTTTACCTTTACACCAATCTCATTTTCCACCATAACTTTGAACACCTTGAATTTGTCAAGAGCTTCTAAGTTTTCTTTGAATAAGGTTACCCACATCATCCGGGAGTAATCATCAATTAGCAACATGAAATGTCTATCTCCTTGCACACTCCTAATTCTAGAAGGACCACATAGATCAGTATGCACAAGTTCCAACTGTCCACTTGAAAATTATTCTTTACTTTTGAATGAAGTTTTGTTCTATTTACTCAATTGACATTCTCTACACATGCTATCAGGTTTCATAAGTTTTGGAAGATCTCTCACAGCCTAAGTAGAACTTATCTTGACAATGTTAGAAAAATTCACATGACACATTCTTCTATGCCATAACCAACTCTGATCAATCTGAACAATCAGGCAACTCTTACCAGAACTACTTAAATGAAAGATGTTACCTCTAGTCTAAGTACCAGATGCAATTTTAGTTCCAAAGCTTTCCAAGATTCTGCATTTTCCATCCTTGAATCTGAGGTCATAAACCTTGTCAACCAGTTGTCCAACACTGAGAAGATTATGCTTCAGCCCTTCCACATAGAGAACACCATTAGTGTTATTCTTACCATCAAAAGAGATGGATCCTCTGCCATAGATTCTACCAGCTGAGTTGTCTCCAAATTTCACAATTCCACCTTCATATTTTTCAAAGCTTACAAACTTACTTTTATCACATTTCATATGATGAGAGCATCCACTATCAATCACCCAATCATCCTTTTCAACAACCTGAGTAGCCAAGGCACTTTGCACATTTGCACAGCTAGGAGATTCAGTAGACACTGGATCTTCTTCTTTGATAGCAATGAACACCCAATCACCTTTAGTGGAACCTCCATGGTCAGATTCATCATCTGTGACTCCTCTAGCTTCTTGGACATAGTAACATTTCTTCTAACCTTTATATCTATTATGGTTTGGCTTTGAAAATTTCTCTAGACATCTTGAGGTAAAATGACCAATCTTATTACAAGCAAAACATTTGTATGGTAACTTTCCTTCATACTTACCAGATTCTCTTGGCATTCTTTTGGCATTAAGAGCTTCAAGTTCTATAGACTCAAGTTCATCATCTTCAATATCCTTTCTTGCCTTAGCAAATCTGTTTGATCTTTCTAAAGAGCTTTCACCTGGATCATATCTTTGTTTTCCATATACGTTGGCCTTAAATGTAGATTCAAACTTAGGAAGAGAATCACCAAACTCACTCATTTCAAATGCTAAGAGCTTACCAAATAACTGATCCCTTGCAATAGTTGTCACTGTCCTGATCTCTTCAATGGCAGTAACTTTATGCTTGTATGCTCCAGGTAAGGATTTGAGCACTTTGGCAACAATTTCTGATTCATCCAATACTCCACCAGCATTCCTTATACCGGTCACAAGTTCATTCACTTTTTGCATGTAGGAAGTAATGTTTTCATCTTCACTCATCATCAACCTTTTGTATTTACCCTTCAGGCTCTGTAGCTTGGCACATTTGACATAGTAGGCATGAGCTTTCCATAGTCCATAGTAACAAAGAGATTTGCTTTTACATTTGACATATTTGTCACCCTCATACAAATTTTCTAATTTTTTCTAGATTTCATGGGCAGTTTTTAATTCTAGAACATTTTCCAATTCTATATCATTCAGTGCACTCAATAATGCTTCGTTAGCTCAAATATTGAATTCAACTTCCCTGAGTTTGTCTAGAGTTGTAGGTCCATTCTTTAGAATTTTATTCTCTTTCTCAGTTATCGACCAAAAGGCATCACCTATACATTCCAAATGACACTGCATGTGAACCTTCCAAAGGGAGTAATTTGTTCCATCAAATCTCGGGCTTTCCTTCTTATAAGTCAAGATTTTGGATCTCCTCAAGTGGTTAAGCTTCTTTCAGAGGATTTGCCTCTAATACCAATTGTTGGAATTAGACCAAACAACTGAGAGGGGGGGTGAATCAGTTGTCTCACAAAATTAACTTTTTCTATGTTAATCTTCTTTCACAACTTACAAACAGATTTATGATGTGAACATTAAAGCATGAAATAATAACATATGAGAAGAAACACAATTAACACAATTGACACCAATATTTTTGATGTGGAAACCTAGCTAAGGGAAAATGAGAGTGGGGGTTAACCCACAAGATTCGTACCCTATTAAAAGTATTTGAAAAATGGGAAGGCACTTGCCTTTGGGTGTACTGCCTAGAGGTCACTGCTCAAAAGAGGCTCACTGCCTACAGAATTTTTTTTAATACAAAAGGAATTAACTGAGAAATAGCATATTTTTCATGCCTAGTTTAGTCTCATTGAATGCTCATAAAACTTCTACTCTTCTCCCAATTGCTTCTTCATTATCACTTCATCCTTTACTATTCTTTTTCCTCTGCTCCTTCTCTTCTCTGCTCTACCTCTGATCCTTTCTTCAAATTTAATTATTTCACATAAGGATGATTTTCCACAACTCATCAACAAGTATTTATATGCTTCATTAACCTTGAAATCAAGGTCAGCACTCCAAACATCTGACTTAATGCAAATCATTGAGCTATCAGTCAAATATAACTAGGATTCAAATCTTCCTCAATCAACATGCCATACTCCATAGAATTGCTCTTAGATCATCTGCAACACGCTTGAAACATCCAGTCATCCAAGACTGGGAAGAACAACAATGCCAAGAAGAAAATCTTTACCAATGAGCTCAAACTTCAATGCAGACCTCTAAGATAGTAGTCACATGATCCAAAGACCTCCACAAGCATATTGAATTCAACAAAAACATCTGCACTCCTCCAAATCACTAGAATCACTTGCACCTTCATCCAAAACCTCAAGAACACTATCTGCCATGACTGTCACACTAGAAAGATTGCTTGTGGACCTCCCAACTATGAACCACTTGAGCTGATGATACATACCGACTTCCCAAACAAGCCTCTAGAGCCACAGATCATAATATTTCAATCTGGAGCAATCCGAACCAATTTACTATCACTCTGTCTCTTTTGAACAACTGTCAAAACCTAGTTCTACTCAGATGGCCATAGCTTCTTCAAATCTTCATGCAGACCTCTCAAATCTTAAGTGGATCTACTTTAGACAATCCTCTACACATCCATATTGTCCGCATACATTTATCTTCATTAATTTTCTTAATTTCCTCAACATTCCAGTCTTCTAAACAGGCAAAAAATGGAATATAGTTGACACCAATGGCAACAAGGATATGTTGACATCAATGACAACACTGATTAGATACATACTTGCAACAGATTGTAGTTTCCTACCATCATCTTTAAATCTCCTACCATCCATGTTAAGAGATTATTATATTTCAAGACATAAAATGATTTGTAGTCTAAATAGAGTCTCCACCTCACTTTAAGAGGATTGATTACTTTCTGGGTTCTTCTTGACTAGCAGAGTTATGCCCTTTAATTTTCTAACTCTAAGGATATGGTCTCCTACTAGGTTTTCTTGTGTGTTTGTCCCCAATAGAGTCGCCAATCTATTGGGTCTCAAAAATGGAGGTTTTTTAGACCACAAGACGGTGCCAGTCCCTTGATACATTTTGACCAACTAAATAGGGTTTATATAATTGAAACCCCCCTACTCTTTAGGCTCTGCCAAGCCTAGGTGGGTGTACTTGAATGATAATGAAGATTTGAAAGGTTAATGGATTCTAATTTGGACAATCTACTCACTATGGCACATAGATGTGAGGTAGATGCAAAGCTTACTAACTAGTTCCTAATAAGAATGCTTGAAGTATCAAGAGTATAAATTGGATTTCGATAAAATATTCCAAAGTTGATCACTGCCTAATCTATTGGATGGATGGATGATGATTATGGAGATAGATGTGTAGGATAGGTGGATCTATTTTGCAGCTTAACTCTAACTTGTTGGGCACCTGAAATGTTTGCATTTTGTACAAACGTTCAGGTCTATAAGTTACTGTACTCTTCTTTAATAATCCCAGTGATATTCCCCTAAATTACTATGATTTCATGAAAGGAATTTTAAATCTTAGCTTGAGGGAAACCAATCATAATAATTATTTTAAAAGGATTTTAATCCTTGGTAGGAACCAGTCAAAATAGATTATCTAAAAGGGTATTTAATTCACTTCAACCAGAAACCAATCAAGATAACCACACACCAATAACAAATGTGTTGTGACAAATTATATAAATTTGAATAACTTAAGAAAACCACTTTGGAGATAGCCCAACAACATATAATCATGAAAATCAATCACAACAGTTGAACATTGAAAATAGCTCACCATTCAAGAATAGTCTGCTCCATTATATTGCTTCAAAATGTATATAATAATTGTATAAGTTTCTAAAATATGGGAAGGGATGGGTGAAATGGGTGCAATCTATCTTCTTACTAATGCCTCACCTAAATGGAAATGATGATGATAATGATGATTTTCTTACTCCTACTTCTCTAACTTATATAGCAATATCTTGAAGAGGGTGTGCCTCTTTGTAAGTTTCTTTTGAAACTTTAACAACAATATATAAGATATTAACATTAAAATCATTAAGCTCTAATGAGCCATAGATGAACTTGGGTAACATGATCTTAGTGCCCCTGACTTAAATATGTATCAACATACTCCATAACATTCCTCGCCACAATCTCCATAACAATCATCTTTTCTAAGTGATCACAAGCCATTCCTAATGCTGGATCTTCATCCTTAGCTGCCTCCAAAGCTCCCTGAAGTATGAGTTGGCATTCTTTTGTCAACTCACTCTAACTCATCAGATCTTTTTTGTCACTGAATAATGCATGCACACCTTTCTTTGAAGCATCGATAAATATTTTGGCATCTGCATGAAGTTCTTCATAATAATCTTTATGTTTCTTGATTAGATCTTTAGCATTGTTAATGGCCCCAATATCAGAAGTGTTCCTGTTTTGTATTTCTTGAAGCTTTTCACGGAGCCTCTCATTTATCCTTTTATGTTCTTAGATAGAAATGTGATTCTTAGAATGTGTAACCTAGAACTTGTCCATCTAGATCATCATATTAGTGTATCTCTTTTTGAATACTGTAGAAAGTGCATCAAACCTAGCTTGGATTATTTGAGAGTTCATCTGTGATATCTCACTCTTGTCCTTTATTTGGGATCTTTCTGCTTGAGTCAACATTTTGGTGGGTTCTTTGAAGCCATCCTTAACTGTATCTTTCAGAAAATTATTTTCCTTATGCATCCTTTCACTGTTCAATTTGTACATGTCCCGTTCCTTAATCAACATCTAGATCTATGCCTTATTTAGTTTCACTACATTGATGCCAATATCTGCTGTGACCACAGGATCAGTTTCACCCACTTTTAATGTGATCACATGACCTAATGTTTTTTCTGTATCAATAACTGCAAGCTTCTTATGTGGGGGGTATAATTCCCAGATCATGAGAGAATTCTCATCAGGATTATACCTTGACCTAGTGTATACCTCTATTACCCCTTCTGGACTGAGCTTGTGTGTGGCATCATTATTATGTAAAAAACTATCAAAAACTAAAGCAGAACTTAAATCCAAACTAGGAAAGATCATCACACTAGACTCCTCTAATAATTTTCTTCCCCTCTCTGGAGTCATATTCTTCATTTCAGTTTCTACATCCATTTTCAATGTGTTCAACAATTGCCTTCCATTGCTTAGTGTGATATCTGCAACTGATTCTCTTATTTCTTTTCCTTTGTGTTCATACAAGAAAGATTTAAATTCAGAAGACTGAATGAAATGTTATCTAAAACAAAAGATTTATAAGCCAATTGCCTAGCATCTATATTAGATGATTCCCCAATTTCTTGTTCTTTGGTTGGAGGTCAGTATTCCTCAATCCTCATTTTGGGGATTTTATTAGGTTGGCTTTAGGGTTTACTTTCATCAGAAGATCCTTCACTATCAGAGGATAATACCTCTACTTATTGTATCCCCCTCATTTTCTCTTCAACTTCTTGATTATACTCATCAATTGCTAAGTCAACCTCTATTTCTTCCAGGTTCTTGATGATATCATCATGAGGATATGGTGTATGAACATATCCACTCAAATTCTATTTCTTTCTTGCAAAGTCAATAAAACCTTCAAGATCAAATCCTTTCCTTGGTACTGCTCTCTTCATATTGAAGTGTGACAATTTATCCAAAATAAGATCATATCCTTCTTTTGAAACTATAGTAAAATCCCCAAAACATAATGTGTTGGGCATGAATGACTGCTTTATTGATAACTGAGAGGGGGGGTGAATCAGTTATCCTAATTATTTCTTATTTTGAACTTTCTTATTAATCAATGCAGCATTGAATCAAACAAACAAACATTACCATGAAATGAGAAACACATGACACAGTATTTTTGACGTGGAAACCCTGTTAAGGGAGAAAACCACAGGGTGATTAACCCAAAGATTATTCTCTGTTAGAAGAATAAGGAATTACAAAATGGCACTTGCCAATTAGGGCTCACTGCCTGAGCACACTGCTCACAAAGAGGCACACTGCCTACAAGGAGACACACTGTCTACAAAAGAATGGTATATAATACTTGAACTGATTGGAAGCATCCACATATGCTGGAGTTCAGTTCCGGTTAGGCTCAGTACACTGATCTGCTGCACTTCATCTTTCCTCTTCTCTTTATTCTGCTTTCCTTTCACATACCGGATCTCTCTAGCTGTTTCTGCTCTACTCTACACTTATTCACACATCAACACCACACAACGACACTTCTCACAACTAAATCCATCATGCATATATATCCGCACAAGTAATTTCATCACCTTTCTAGTCGGCATCTGGAACAGTCTATTTTCTCACAAACTCTGTTCTGTCGGCTAAATCCTTGCTCATTAAGTAATGCAGATCAAGCATATACTTGTAGAAATCATTAATCATGTTGGCCAAACATAATCCATGTCTTCATAACCTTTACCACTGTCAGAAACACATCCGGAAAGCAATCTGATGTTTTGTCAGTCAGTTCTTCCTCTGTTCACACTGTTACTCAGGAATCCGGTATTCAACTGTTCATATCTTTTTCCTTGTCCATCGCCAGAGGCTAAATCCTTGGAATCTATTACTCAAGGTAGTCCTCTTGACTTCCCCAAATCCGCACTACACTAAGACATTTCTTCTAAGAGATCCGGACCCGTCTATCAGACCTTGCCACAAGCTCTGTTCTTGTTCACCGGACCACAATAATCTTCATTCTGACTTTTGGTAGAGACACACCATGACTTGCAGATATGTGGGATGACCTTTGTTGCCATCAATGACAACAACCATGAATCCATATAGTGTCTCTTGCCAACAATCTCCCCCTTTGGCATTGATGGCAACACTTAGTGAAAAATGACTAAGTGTTTACACTATGCTCCCCCTTGGCTGATGCTCTATCTTTATATACATTTTCCAGAACTCCCCCTTAGTTGGATTCCTCATTTTTCACTGCTCCTCACTCCCCCTTTGACATCAATGGCAAAGGGTAGGGTCCGTACACCAAAATTTTCAAAAATTTTACTGTACTTAGCCGCATATTACATACTTACATAAACTGAAGAATGTCTGCAAACGATGTCTTCAATTGGACCAGTTTTGTAGCCCAACTTTGATTCATTCTATCCAAAATTGAAATGTGACCACTCAAAAAAAATGCAAAAGCTTCTGCCCTCTTGAGATCTGTCGGATCATTAGTTTGGGCGGTAGTCTGAGCATCACTTATGGCCTCATGTATAGTTTCTAACTTCGGGATAATAATCCTTCTAAGTTCTCCCATCCGGTTAATTATATTCTTCCTTTCCTTCTCAAAGTTCTTTATTGCATTTGTGATTGCAATAGTTTGACATTCTTGATTTACTATGGAGGAAGAGAGAGGATCAAAACTTTGAGACAAACTCAGTAGTTTGTCCTGTTCCTCTTTTATTTTCTTCTCAATTTCTACTGTTGCTTTTGACCAGGAGATACAAAATTTGTAAATGTCCCCGCCATCCTTAAGAGCATTTTCTAAGCTCATTATTCCAATACTCATATTTCTCCTATCATTAGAGATTAATCCTAGTGCTTCTGAAAATCTTTTATCCAAAAATTCCTTCCGGACCTTTTCTTCAGCTGATTTTTCTAGAGAATCAAAATGTGTATCAACACTGTTGACTAAGGTTTTGAGATTACCGGAAGAGGAGGCTATCGGATCTATCTAGACCGATGGCATATACTTTTCAAGCACTTCGGAAGCAGCCTCTATCAACTCACAGTCTTCCATATGAGACTTTAGGAGTTTTTCATTTGCCTTAGCATTTGCAAATGAAGCTATCTTCATTGTCTGTACCGGAGAGAGGGAGTCAAAGTTGAATGGACCTTTTAGAAGCTCCGGTTCATCAATCTCTATTGTTTCTTGGCTCAAAAATTTTTGAACAGTTTGTGCAGTGTCTCTTGTCGAAGATAGATGTTTCTTCTCTTCTGCAGTCTTGTCCTTTGGAATTTTCTCTCCTTCCACATTCTTACCACTTTCAGTTGTGGTTTTGTCTGTTGGAATCTTCTCTTTCTCTGCATCCTTGGTACTGTCAACTTCCTTTTCTTTTACTGCTGCTTCTTTCTCCTATAATTTCTCTTCTTCTTTGGATCTGGAGACTGTAGGGGAAACCGGAGGAGAGATGCTAGTCTGTTCAAGGGCCACTTCTTTCGGAGCAGAGGATTCCAAGCCCACAGCTGTTTCTGCACCTAAGTCCTCTACAATAGGAATGTTAAACCTTTTGAATGTATTCCGAAGGATCTCTTCAGTGTCCTTGGCTACCTTGTCGGTCTCACCAAGCATAAGCTAATTCATCCTTGCTTTGCTTCTGAATTCATCCTTGCAGTCTTTGAATATCATGTTCATTGTTTTGTGATCAATTGAGGGATATAGCTGAATAGCTATCTATTCTCTGATCTCAAGATCTTTTGCCATGGCATTGGCCTTTCTCATTTCTAGCTCCTTCTCTAGACTCTTAGGAATAAGGGAGATAATTTCAATGAAAGCTTTGTTGTAGATGTTTAGATACCTGATTGTGGCTTCCTGCAGGACCTTTTGGTCAGCCTCATTATAGTCATCATAGAATTCATCCATTGGTCGAAGGTTTCCATCCACAGTGACTGATTTGATTACACTATCTAGAGATAGGGTGGGATTTTCAACAAATTTCTCTGCCATTTCTTCCTTGTCTTGGCCTGTGAGGGTTTACCGGATCCTTTCTTCTTCTGCTTCTTTATTTCCTTTACTCCCTCATCTGACTCAGTTTCCTCTTCATCTTTCTAACTTGTGTAAGCCCTTGTGGCTTTTATTTTAGATCTTTTCTCTCCTTTACCAGATGTCTGACCTTCTGGTTTTGACATTTTTGAGCCTTTGGTTGTGACAGGTGTAGATCCCTTTGATGATCTGGTCTGGGTTGAGGTTTCCACCGGAGTACTTTTCTTGCTTTTCTTTTCTGCCTCTTTCTTCTCTTCCTTGCCTTTCCCCTCTTTTCCTGGTTGACATCAAGTGCCTCTTTTGGGATGCCTAGGCCTTGAACAATATGCTCTACTTCTTTTCTCACCTTCCTCTTGATCTCTGGTTCTCTGAGTTCAACATGGATTTTTATACTTAGTTCCTCAAATGTTCCAAACCTTTCTACCTTTGGATCTTTAGGTTGACTAAGCATGTGTTGAACATGCAGCTCCACAATCTGTTCATCCACTTCATACCCTATGGGCATGATCCACATAATTCTTGGTTCTACTGCCTCCATCAAACACTGATCTGTTTCTACCATAAAGCATATTGTGTCTTTCTACTTTTCAACAAGTGACTGGGGAATTCTTTCTCTTGCATGCATCATGCTCTGAAAGTTCTTGAAATATCCCCACAGGGCTATTTTTCTTGCTTTAGCATCCCCAAGTCCATGCAAATAATCTCTGATTTGGATGGCAACTGGTCTGTCATTCTGCCATATCCATCCACTGGATCCGGGAAGCTCATTCATGTAATAAAAGAATAAACAAAGGATCAGACTACCATACTTGAAGGAGTTCTTCTTGTCCTTCTTGATCTTCTACAGATTTTCTAAAAGTTGGTTTAAAAGAAGCTCACACAAATCATAGTCTGCATTCTCCTTTAGCATTTGATAGGCTATGTAAATTGCAGTTCCCGGTACTGAATTTTCCCTACTGGAGTGATAGATCTTGTAACCAATTATCATAGATGCAAATTTGACATCCGGTTCAGTGATGTCTTCAATTGTCATAGCTCTCTTGTCAAATTTTGATCCGGTTGCATCACTAACTGTCTGATTTTTGACAGACTTGAGAATAGGTAATCCACCGGAGGAGTGCAGACCAGTTACAGCCCTGATTGCATCTTTGGTGATCTTGAAAGGCTTGTTCAACCATAGGAAATTGTCATGCACTCTACTTAGAACATACCGGACCCATTCATCTTCTTCAAAATAGGGGAAATGAATACATTGTGCAAAGTGCTTATCCCAGATGGCTTTGTACTGAGGTTTAATCTCAAAGGAATTGTCTATCAATTGTTTGTGATAGATATCCATCAATTTCGATTCTCCAAAGTCTTCAAAACTCACATGTATGTAAACCCTAATGTCCTCCATATGCAATACACCATGCGGAACACTAGAGAAGGCTCCTAGGGGATCTACCTCCAAAGATTTGTATGGATGTTTCTTGAATGTGGGGCGAGGTCTATCAGAGTTTTTAACTATGTTCGAAGTAGCCATTTTTCAAAGATTTGTAGTAAGATATCAAAAACGGAAAATACCTTATGCGCCTTCGGTTACACGGAGTGGTTGGATTGATTTCTGTTGTAATGACTTCTCCAAGAGATCTTTGGTGAACTTGATGAATCTTGTTGCAAAGCTCCACTTTTCACTTCTTCTTGAGTGCAGAATGAGCAAGTGATTTATGAGAAATCCCTTATATTGCTCTGCAAACCCTAATATCTGATGGCAATAAATGCTCGACCTACATTATTCCAGTTTGCCTTATTTGGATAACTTTGAAGAACTAGATCAGTCCTGTTCTATGAACATCATGTGGATCTTCCAACCATGAACAAATCAAGATGACACATCACAAGGACATCCCAAACACTCTGTCCAATCCGCAGAATAAGACAATGCACTTCTGGATCTCTCTGGACCCTTTTGGTAATCCTCTATCATTCTGGAGCATCTCCTAGAACAGGTCTTACTTGATTGATCACAACTTCTTCACATCTTCATGCGGACCTCTGAAATCTTATCTGGATCATCTCAAGACTTATATCTACAAACCCTTTACTCCGCATCTTGTGCCACATCTGGCACCACTTGATTGGCTGGGGGAACAAGATTTTCTTTGAGTCTCCCCCTGAGCTAGAGCTCACCTTTTAATTTTTGGAAGGAATATCAGCACCAGAGTCTGGTGCAGATCCAACCTCTACATTCTCTAAACTTTTCTTCACCCAAATCTTGTTCATCTGATTCCTAACTTCATCCGCATTCATCCTTTGTTTACCCTTGTCTTGATTCTAATTATACACCGGACCTCTTTTGTCCTGATTCTTTCTTCTACAGACTTTTGCATTATGACCGGACCTGTTACAGATTTGGCAAATAACATTTCCTTGCATATTTGACTGATAACCTCTTGATCTGCATTGATTAGCCATATGACCTATTCTATTGCATGCAAAGCATCTACCATTGAATGATTGTTTATTTGCATATTTCTGCATTCATGAGACTTGTGTCCATACCTTTTGCAGTTAAAGCACTGTCCGGAGAAGGATGAATTAGTCTGATTCATTCTCTTTCTACACTGATTGCTTTGTGACCAAAGTGATTGCAGCTGTGGCAGTATCCATTGAAGGATGGATATCTTTGAGCATTGGGCTGTCTTACCGGAGGTCTTCTAGGCCTATTCCTTGGATTTTCTGATCCAAAATTCTTTTGACTGGATCCAGAGCTTTCTCCTTTCTCATATCCCAAACCATACTTGTCATCTGCCCTCTTTTGACTTCCAAGAAGAACTTCAAGTTGAGCAGAACTTATCTTGAATTTCTCTTTATATTCATTTGTTGTTTGAAGATCTCTTTTGAGAGAGACAATTTGATCTTCAAGTTTTTCTTCATTATCTTTGGCATCTTCAAGATCAGATTCAAGATGTCTGATAATCCTGTCCATCTGGAGGCAATCTTCTAATTTCTCTTTAAGAGATTGTCTTAGATTGTCTTCAGCTTTTCTTTTCTCTTCAATCTCTTGAGTAAACTTTATAACTCCTGATTCCATTTCATGTCTTACCATAATGACTTCTTTTGATAACTTTTCACATAACTTGGTTTTCTCAGTCAATTCTTCATTTGTATTACTTTCTTCACTTTGTCTTGCCAATTGTTGGAGCAGCTCCTTTCTCTTTTTCATAGAGAGACTTAATTTGTCCTTTAGTTCTCTCATGAATTCATCAGCTTGTTTGAGTCTTTCCTTTAATTCATTGACTTCAGAGTTTGATTGTTCAAGATCCTCAAGGGCAGTCTTGAGTTGCTCCCTTAAACCATATGCATCCATTTGAACTCCTAGATCTTCCTCAAGCTGTTAGGCTCTATTAGGAGGAACTTGGCTCTGATACCAATTATTGATAATTGAGAGGGGGGGTGAATCAGTTATCCTAATTATTTCTTCTTTTGAACTTTCTTATTAATCAATACAGCATTGAATCAAACAAACAAACATTACCATGAAATGAGAAACACATGACATAGTATTTTTGACGTGGAAACCCTGTTAAGGGAGAAAACCATGGGGTGATTAACCCAAAGATTATTCTCTGTTAGAAGAATAAGGAATTACAAAATGGCACTTGCCAATTAGGGCTCACTGCCCGAGCACACTGCTCACAAAGAGGCACATTACCTACAAGGAGACACACTGTGTACAAAAGAATGTTATATAATACTTGAACTGATTGGAAGCATCCACATATGCTGGAGTTCAGTTCCAATTAGGCTCAGTACACTGATCTACTGCACTTCATCTTTCCTCTTCTCTTTATTCTGCTTTCCTTTCACATACCGGATCTCTCTAGCTGTTTCTGCTTTGCTCTACACTTATTCGCACATCAACACCACACAATGACACTTCTCACAACTAAATCCATTGTGCATATATATCCGCACAAGTAATTTCATCACCTTTCTAGTCGGCATCCGAAACAGTCTATTTTCTCACAAACTTTGTTCTGTCAGCTGAATCCTTGCTCATTAAGTAATGCGGATCAAGCATATACTTGTAGAAATCATTAATCATGTCAGCCAAACATAATCCATGTCTTCATAACCTTTACCACTATCAAAAACACATCCGGAAAGCAATCTGATGTTCTGTCAGTCAGTTCTTCCTCTGTTCACACTGTTACTCAGGAATCCGGTATTCAACTGTTCATATCTTTTTCCTTGTCCATCATCAGAGGCTAAATCCTTGGATTCTATTACTCAAGGTAGTCCTCTTGACTTCCCCAAATCCGCACTGCACCAAGACACTTCTTCTGAGAGATCTAGACCCATTTGTCGGACCTTGCCACAAGCTCTGTTCTTGTTCACCGGACCACAGTAATCTTCATTCTGACTTCTGGTAGAGACACACCATGACTTGTGGATATGTGGGATGACCTTTGTTGCCATCAATGACAACAATCATGAATCCATATAGTGTCTCTTGCCAACATGCTTATCATAAGCACTTAGATTCATAACATTAGAATAATCTAGCTGCCTGACAATCTCCAAATACGCAATTCTATCTAGCATAGTCTTGGGCAATAGAAAAGGTGTATCTTCAAAACCATAAACTCTGATCATAGTGGAATCAAGGAAGCAGTACCAGTCACCCCAATTATGATTTACAGCTGGTGGTCCATCTAAAGCTTTGGCCCTTAAAAATATTTTGATCTCATTAGATAACAAATAATCACAAGGATGACCATAAAATATGTACAATGTTTTGACAAAGTATTCTTCAAAGTGCACATAATTAGAATTGACAAATCTGCTATCCCAAATGGAGGTCCACAATTGTATTGGTAGTGGCTGACCATCTTTATCCAACTGTGTAATTCTCAATTTTTCTATCCACATTCCTATCTCTTGTCCATAGTACAGTATCATGTGCATATGAGAGGAATAATGTTTGAAGCACATTGTGGGAGAGCCATTCTTGATAGCCATAAACCCTGAGTCAATCCCTCTAGAAATGTGTGAAGCATAATTAAACACTCTTGCATTGTGACACTGTATGTCTACAACAATTACCATTGGCCATATAAACATAAATTCAGGAACCTTTGTTCCCATTACTTGACCTATTGAATAGTAGGTGTATTTCAAATAGGGCTCAAACAAATCAACATGGAAGGGAGGTCCATTGTCATCCTCAAGTGGTACTAAGTTTCCATTTTCTCTATGCCTGTGGAATGGCAATCTCTAGCCTTTGTAGGTGGTGTCCATTCTATAGTACTCTTTTGCTAAATCCTCATGGACAATAGGTTCATCACATGTGTCATTTAGGCTGAAAACTTCACACAGTGCATTTTTAGATACATGTATGAAAGGTTCTCCTTGTGGGTTGCAAATGGCTTTAAGGTTCGGGTTATAATGATTGGCCAGAAGTTTTATAAGATCTAGATTTACGAAGACATTAGTAACAGCTAGCTTCCCCAAATTGAAATTCTAGGGGTTACAAATAGGTTCAAATCTATTTCTCCAATAGTAATGAAACATGAACAAGTCATATCACATTTCCTATATGTTTGTATTTGTCTTCTAATCTCTCCACATTTGCCCTCAATTGTGCAGTCCTCCTAGCTTTTAACCCCAAACCAGACAATTGATCGATGAGGTCTTGATTCAATTTTTGTTCTTGTGCTTTGACTTCCTGCCCTATTTTAGGTTTTTTCTTCTTGCTTTTGGATTGACTAGTTTCACCTTGTTGTTTCTTATTTTTTGTTTTCATAGGACCCTCCATTCTATATCTCTACCAGATAACATAATTGAATTATAATTTATTAGCAGCAAGGAAATCTTGTATGCTTACTTATATGTTTCAGGTACACTAAATTCCTTGACTTTTGCTCAATACCCTATTTTCTTCGCTGCAACTCTTGAACATTCCTTTTGGTTCAATGTTTTTTTGATCAGAAATGTTCATATAAGGTTTGTTCATGCAGCCATTAATGTCTACCACTAGAATTAAATGCAGCGGGTTTTTTGAATTTTGAAGTGTCAAAGAGATACAATACTTTAGTATCAGTGAAACTCTTCTAGTCTCAAGATGATCTATGTGTTTCATTTGGCACCATCTTTTGTTTATACATTCATAACTAAGAACCAAGACCAAATGAATGTCTTTTTGATATGAAGTGTCCTTTTAGTTCTCTTATTTAATCGAGAAGATATCTTAATTTTTCTTATCAATATGACTACCTTTTTTTAATTCAGTGTTTCAGGGAGAACACCATGAAGTCTACCCAATATCTGGGTGATCTAGACTATTAGAAATCCCTTTAGACATCGCCCAATATCCTATCGATAAATAATAGTCATGTATTTCATCATCAGGCTGACATGTACCATCGCTAAGAAAATAGGATGCCCTACCGATGTATCTAGTCTCCCCGATATGTTTCTTCTATAGCTTTTGTTCATTGGGATATATCGGTGAGACCTTCCCCGAAAACTTTCCAATTCTTTCTTATCAGAGTGACCTATATAGTCAGCAAGATATGGAAAACCCACTCTGATCATACATGTCATTATGACACAACTATTGTCTTGACTTATTGGTGAGAGTATATATATTTCTCGCCAAAAATATATCCATCGGTATGACGCCCAAGATCGGTATGATTTAAAAATTTCATTCCAACTTTCTTTCTTTTACTTAGATTTGATGCTTCTGGTTTGACTATGTGTGCTTTTTTTTGAATCGACGTTTCGGATCACACTCTGTGATCCATCATCAGGAAGAAAAGAGAGAACTATTTTTCATCAGCGAGATATTATGTAATGTTTTTCTAATTATGTACATCTGTTATCTTTGGGATTTTTGATCATTGTGACTTTAGTCATTTCTCCTTGATATGCATAAAATGTTCAATAGAGAACTATAGCTTGTTGATCAAAAAGACATGCACATGATCTTCCTAATAAAGATCAATTGCTCTTTAAAGTTCTTTCTCAACTATGATCAGGGAGATGCTTAGATGTCAAAGGCCATATTCATGGAATCATTAGTTATCATGGGTTATAAAATGGATCTTGTCACAAATTTTTTGACAATTTGTATTGATCATAAAATTAAAGTGTGGAAAATTTCTATGGTATGTGGAGGATAAGTGGGTGGTGGCTATGTGAGTTTTTTCTAGTCCTAACATAGTGATTGCTACTGGTAAAAGGACTAGAGGTAATGTTTATCATTTGGAAGGAACTAGTAATTATTGTTTATTGGCTCAGACTAATGAGAGTTGGCCATGGCATAGAAGCATGTGTCATATCAATTTTGACAACTTGGTAAAGATAAGTTCTATTCAAGCTATAAGAGATCTGCCCAAGCTTGTGAAGCCTGCTAACACCATTTGCAAAGAATGTCAATTTGGGAAACAAACAAGAACAGGTTTCAAAAGAAAAGAACAATTCTCTGTTGGATTTCTAGACTTGGTTCATATAGATCTGTGTGGTCCAATAAGAATACAAAGTCTACAAGGAGACATGTATTTTATGTTACTTATTGATGATTACTCCAAAATGATTTGGGTCACTTTTATAAAAGATAAATTAGAAGCCCTAGAAAATTTCAAAGCCTTCAAGGCAATGGTTGAGAATGAGATAGAGTTGAGGATCAAATGCTTGAGGTATGATAAAGAAGGTGAGTTCACATCAAATCAATTCAACATTTTTTGTGAAGAACAAGGGATAAAGAGACAATTATCTACACCTAGAACTCCTTAGCATAATGGAGTTGTTGAAAAGAAAAATAGGATAGTTCAAGAGGTTACTAGGACTATGTTGAAGGAAGATGACCTACCAAAAGTGTACTAGAGAGAAACCATACATATTGCTATGTACATCTTAAATAAAGTTCAAGTTAAAGGTAATAGTGCTAAAACTCCTTATGAATTATGGTATGGAAGAGCTCCTATAGTGAAATATTTCAATTTTTTTGGTAGCAAATGTTACATCAAAAGAGAAGGAGATCTAGGCAAGTTTGATGCTAGGTGTGATGAAGGAATCTTCCTTGGATACTCTACCAAGAGTAAGGCCTACCAGTGCTACAATAACAAATTGAAGAAGATCATTGAGGGTGCTAATGTGAAGGTTGATGAAGACAAGGAAAGAATATCAAATCTGAGTGGCTATGAATCAGATGAACCAGCTGCTATAACAAATGAAGAAAAAGTTGAATAAGAAGATAGTCAAGATGAAGAAGAAAAGGCTTTGGAAAGTGTTGCTAAGACTCCCAGGTATGTAAGAATTAATCACTTTGAAGATCAAATTATAGGGGGCAAAAGAAAAGGCATATTGACAAGGAAAAGAGCTACATAAGAACATGTGAATTACTATTTTCTTTCAATAGTTGAACCTAAAGCTATAAATGAAGCTTACAATGATGAAAATTGGGTAAAAGGTATGGAAGAGGAGTTGATATAGATAGAAAAGAATTAAACTTGGGAACTGGTTCCTAGACTTGCTGACAAGAATGTGATTGGAACCAAATGGGTTTTCAGAAACAAGATGAATGAGAATGGAGAAGTAGTAAGGAACAAATCAAGATTGGTATGCAAAGGATACTCTCAGTTTGAAGGAATAGATTTTGAGGAGACCTATGCTCCTATGGCAAGAATTGAAGCAATTATAATGTTTTTAGCATTTGTAGCATTCAAAGACTTCAAAGTGTATCAGATGGATGTTACGTCTGTATTCTTGAATGGAGAGTTGGAAGAAGAGGTCTACATTGAGGAACAAGAAGGATTTAAATTGTAAAAACAAGGTGATATGGTGTGCAGAATGAAGAAAGCCTTGTATGGACTAAAGCAAGCTCCCAGAGTGTGGTATGCAAGGCTAGACAAGTATTTGTTGCAATTAGGGTTCATTAAAGACACTACAAACAACAATCTATTTTTCAAAATCAATGATAATAAAATCTTGATTGTTGTAGACTTTGTTGATGACATTATCTTTGGAGGCAATGAAGGTATGTGCATGAAGTTTGTAGGTGAAATGAAAAATGAGTTTGAAATGTCTATGTTTGGTGAAATGGATTTCTTTTTGGGTCTACAAATTAATCAATCAGATAAAGGAATCTTCATATTTTAGTCTAAGTATGTGAAGTAATTATTGAAGAAGTTTGGGATGGAAGACTCTAAACTGGTATGTACTCCCATGGTGACTAGCTGCAAGTTGAGTAAAACTAATGAATCACCCAAGACTAATCAGAAAAGGTACAGTTCCATGATTGGAGGATGACTTTATCTAACTCAAACCAGACCTGATATAATGCATGAAGTTTTCCTTATTGCAAGATTTCAAGAAGATCCAAGAGAGTCACATGTGATGGTAGTTAAGAGAATCTTGAGGTATTTAAAAGGCACACCAAATCATGGCTTATGGTATCCAAAGGATAATGATTTCACTCTCAGTGTTTATACAGATGTAGATTGGGCTGAAGATGTTGATGACAAAAAAAGTACAAGTGGAGGTACTTTCTTCTTGGGTAATAGATTGGTTTCATGGTTGCGCAAGAAGCAAGACTCAATCTCTTTGTCAACTGCAGAAGCAGACTATATTGCAGTAGCATGTTGTTGTACTCAAGTGTTATGGATGAAGCAGACTTTGAAGGACATAAGAGTTGTGTATGAATATCTAGTTGCAATCTTCTATGACAATACAAGTGCTATAAACATTTCAAAGAATCTAGTGATGCACTCAAGAACAAAGAATATATCTATAAGGTATCACTTTCTGAGAGAAAAGGTGACAGAGAATGAAGTAAAGATGGAATATGTGTCCACAAAGGATTAGATTGTAGATATTTTCACTAAGCCTCTACCTAAGGATAGTTTTGAGTATCTCAGAGAAAAGTTAGGGGTCATTACCCCTCTTGCTCTGAACTAAGATGCAAAGGAATGCATCAGTCGAGTGGTGCTCAAAGTTTCATTCTTTTTTCTAGATTGATGTTTTTAGGGATACCTCTCAGGGGGAGTAGATAGATGTTCCTAATAAAGAAAGTGTTGACAATAAAGAATGTTTAGTTGGATCAGAGCAGTAGAGTGCAAGTATGTGCCCTTTGCCATTAATGTCAAAGGGGGAGAGAAATCATGTAAAAAAATTAGAGGAGAAAGAGTGCAGATGTGTAAAGAGAAAGGGGGAGAATCTTGTCTTGATGGTCTTTATAGTTTTTCACATCATATGTTGCCATTAATGACAAAGGGGGAGATTGTTGCAAGTATGTGCCTAACCAGTGTTGCCATTGATGTCAACATATCAGTGTTGTCATTTGTGTCAAGTGTGCTCTAATTTTGATGCTTTGTATTTTCCTGTGTAAGTGTTGGAGATCCTGATATTGAGGATATTGAGAAAATTTGCTCCTTCGGTGAGAATAATGTCTTGCAAAGTATCTTTGTCTAGAAAATAACAATCCAATGAATTGCTCTACGTTTCCAGTAGAATAAACATCTTTGTCCATGGATTTGAAGTTATTTATAGACATGTATTAAGATGCTATATTCCATTTTTGAGCCTCTGGTATGAAGACTTGAGTAAGTTATGTTCACCAGAGTAAAAGCTATTTTTTCTGAGTATTCACTGGTGACAGGGAGAATGTATTCTTCTACACATTCTTCTGCATTGACATTTCATAGTCTATGGTTCTGGAATCAAGTTGGTAATGATGATAAGTGCCTTCAACTCCAATGGTTCATGATTTGGTGGTCTACAAGCGATCTTTTCCTTATGACAGTGGCTGACAGTGTTGTTTAAGTGTTCCAGTTTGAAGAATCCTCTTGACAGATAGGTTAGAGGTTATGCAAATGTTCTTGGTAATTACAATGTTCTTGTGGATGTCTCCTAATCATGTTCCTACCTTTGGATTGGTCCATGAAGAGAAATTTAAATCATGGATGAAGATGGTTCTTAGAAGACTTAGTGTTAACACCTGTCTTAGCCGACTTGGTTGTTTTCACTAAATGCGGAGATGCATTGAAGATTATAGAAGCATGTCATGGCATGGAAGATTGCGTTTGAGTCCTAGCTAAGGCATGCCATGATCAACATACATCTTTACATCTTTTCCTTAGATAATTTTGTATTAGGTCTAGACCTATTTAATGTATGTTTATAATGCCGACCTTGGAGTTTGTTCCAATGGTTGATGAATGTAATTCTGACCTTGATGTACATTCCAAGGTTGATGAGTTGTATAAAAAACATGTAATGAAGTTGTGAAAAAGATGTCCAAAAGTGAAAATGGAAAGATAAGTGCGAAGGTGTAAGAAGAACAGAGTAGAGGTGTCATTGTGCTTCAATGGAATTGAACCCAAATAGGAAGTAGATGCTATCAAATTAGTTCATCAATCCTTAGTAGTGAGCCACCCCTTAGTAGTGAGCCCTAACATTTACAGTGAGAATTTTGGACAGTGAGCCTCTAATTTTTGGTATTGTTAAAACTTATATATTTATGTGGGCTAATAGCCACCATGGTTTTTCCCTTATAGGGTTTTCCATGTAAAAATCTGGTGTCTTATGTGCTAAATGTGTTATTGTGTTAAGATTCATGTTTCATGCTTTCATGGTTAAATCTTATAATAGTGATTAAACATTTGAAGTATTGATAATTGGTTAAAGTTTTGTGACAACTGATTCACCCCCCCTCTCAGTTGTCTTGTATATTTCAACACACATTGTGTATTTCAGAAAGCACAACTTCATTAATCCTATTGATTATACTCTTGGTTAGTGCACTGAGTGTTATAGGACCTTGTATGAGTTTTATAACTCACTACCCCACTAGAAACATCTTTGTAAGGAGAATTTGTAGACTAATGGGTTCTAACGATGTTGATAGCAACAATGTGCAAACATCAAAAAATCCATTACACAACTGCTTTACGAAAGGTGAATCAACACCTCTACATGATATCATAAACAACAACTTGAAAGAACCAACAATTCTTTGAAGATATGGGTAACATAGATATACATGTGCCTAATGAACAAATTAAGAAATTGGACACACAACTAGCTGAATTTCAACAAATTGTAGAACAAGCACATCTAGCTCAAGAAGTGGTACCTACTATTAAAGGTATAAGAGGATTGTTACAAGAAGGACAAGAAGGTGTTGATATGCTCTATAGATTATCTCAAATAGTGGAACATAACATTATGCCAACATCTAGCCATACGAATGTCATTGAAAATGTATCAACATCAGCATATATAAACTCTCAAGTATAGGTACCCATACCAATTACTAGAAAACCCACTTTTAAACCATCAATTCTCACCACTAATACAAATACTTGTACTACCATGGGAAGATCTACTGGAAATTACAAAGTTGTTAGATTTAATTATCAAAACTCCACACATCATGTCTCCATACCAATGCATACCTATTCTCAACCACTTATCACCTCGACTTACTCTCAACCACTCATTACATCCACTTATTACCAACCACCCCTTAATAACATGACTATATCATTTAATGCACCTATCTCAAATCCACAAACCACCATTTCATCCATTGATACTCTCCTAAATCAACTTTTGTAGAGTATGTCTTCATTACAATAGAAAGTGACAAACTTGACTAATGCTTCCTCTCAACTTGCTTTACCAACATATCATGCTTATAGTCTTGTATCCTATGCAATCCTAAGAGCTCAAATGCATGATGAATTTGAGACTCCTTTCTTTGAAAAGTACACTAGTAAAGTTGATCCTATCACTCATGTGGCATCATTCATAATGATGTGTAGTGATTTCTTTTTTGATGAGGCATTGTTATAAAAACTCTTTCCTCAATCTCTCAAGGATACTACTTTGGAATGGTTTTGCTCTCTACCTCCTAATTCAATAAATTCTTTCTCATAGCTAGTTGATCAATTCTTGCAAGACTTTCAAGAAAACATTGGACCTACTGTCTCCTTGATTGATTTGGTTCATTGTAAATAAGGTTTGAAAGATAAATTAATAGATTTCATTGGCTAATATCAAGGTCTCATATCACAAATACAATATCTGATTAACGATGAGGATCTTTAGAAGGTACTCATTACGAATCTACAATCAAACATACGTGACAAGATATTTTTGATGAAGTATAGTTCTTTTCAACACTTATGTACAACTCTCTAAGATTACCAATTTTTGGCTACTTAGTATGAGAATCATACCTCATCGGCCCCTGTTGGTCAATTCGTAACTAGACCATCTCAAAATTCATTCAATAAGAACAATAGGAATTTCAATAAGATCAATGGGCAACATTCAAACAATTTTTAGTCACAAGTGTCCACTATTCCAAGGCCTACTTAGGAACCCTTTCAATTTAGACAAGAACAAAGACAATTTACTCCATTATTAGACTTCTTCATTGGGTAATGACTCAAGCAATGAACAACAATCTTTTGAAGCTTTCTCCTACTTGTCCTTTCAAGAGTAGTAAGCCACAAGGACCTTCATTTATTGCTAATGCTTATTATCACTATCATCACTCACCAAGACATGATTCCAAAAGATGTATGCATCTTAAACATGAAATTCAAGACCTCGTCGATTCTAATATGATACAAGTGTTTAGGGTGAAATTGGATAGTTTGTTTAAACTAGGTTAAGTACTACCATTTCATCACTAAGCATTGGGAGGACAAGGACTAAGCCTATGAACAAGCTTCTAATCACTTTATTTTTCCCTTACACTTGTGTGGTTATGAAACCTAAGACCCTAACTAAGGTTTTATCAAGTGTTTTCCTTTCAACCAAGTAAAACCCTAATTATGCCTTCAATTAGAAATTCTCATAAACTAATGAAAAAACTTGCAAAAGTGATCACATAAGTGAAGATAGAGGGTTTTAGAGGCTGTGTACCTAGATTTTGAGGGGCACATGGACTAGGATGTCCGCTCTAGTGTACCACAAGTTTCTGAACTAGAAAATCTTCTGCACATGGTGTCTAAGACTACTAAAAGGCTCCCAGATCCTAGAAATAATCCAACTAGGGTGCCCACTCTAATGTCCCGCAAATCTTGAAATCTGAAAACTTGAAATTCTATCATGACTGTATCCACAATATCTTACTTTTTGTAGCTTCTTTTTGCCATAACCTACAAAACATGATCTGCACCTACAAAAGAGGGAAAATGTTGTGGCTATAGAGGAGCTTTCCTCAGTGGTGCAGGAGCACCAAGATCTCTAGGTTTTGGTTGATCTTCAAATTTTTTTGGTTTAATAAGGTCCTTTGAGACCATCTCAATGTTGTAATAAGGCTTGAAGCCATGCTTGTAAAAGGACTATGTCCAAAGAACTAGAATCTATTCTCATGTTGTAAGTCCTAATGAGGACAGTCATGTGGTAAGAGGCAATCATAGGTTTCTTTACTTTTGTAGCCCTTCTAAGGTATGTAGGAGGCTATCTTATTGGTTGTTAGCATGTCAAAGGTTAGGAGGAATGTTAGAACCTTGTTAAAGGTTATCAAATGTTTTATTAAACATAAAACAGTCGGTATAGTCCTAAACAGGACAGTTACTAAATAGTCTTTAATGTTGCAGTTGAAATCTAGAAGAAGCTTGATGGTTGGGGCAGTTTCATTGACCCCAACCACTTCCACTTGACTTCATGCAAATGTTGAGGCTTATTTTAATCCTGCCAAGGTTCTTTTGTTCAGAGACATCCAGTGGATTTGAAAGAAATAACAAAAAACTCATGTTTTCTATCTTTTTCTATATTTTATGTATTCTTGTGCATTTTTGAACTATACTACTATATAGTACGGCCCTGTTGTGGAATGTTGGATGAAGGGGAGTAAAGGTTTGTGAGTTAACTATCCATTAAAACAAGTTTGGACTCTTGGTATTGAGTGGAAAGTATGCTATGATTGTAGGATATCAAACTGCCCCTTAAATCTACTGTTACAGTCAGAAAATTTGCTGTTCTTCTACATGCTCTGTACCTATACGGCTGAGGGGTGACTGAGACCTATGATGGAGAGTTAGATTGGTGATTGACCTTTCATTTGCATGTGATTTGGGCTCTTGACATTCCTTTATACCTCTATTTTCCCCCTTCCTCTGCAAGTAGGTTAGAAACCCTGAGTTAGGGTTTTTCTGAGTAGTCTGATGGGTTTTTCTTCATTCCACTAATCTTTTCTATTTGTGATTAGTGGAATGAAATGTATAATAGTTAGGGAAAAGGTTTGTGAAGGTTACAGAGGTAGGATAATGATGTAGGGTGAGTTTGTCATATAGATGACTCTACAGCATCATGTGTTGGCACTTAGAGAAGGACAACAGTAGCTAGGTGAAGACCACCGACTGTGGAAGTGGAGATGTTGTGAAATGCCAATCATTATCAATGATGCAAGATGCCCCTAGATCTAGCAATGATCCTATAACAAGAAATATGGAGAGATCCTCTGAGGAATCAATCCTCTCTGCATGTTGATTGCTAACTCTACCAGTCCTCTTGGAGATAGTCACTACAAAGAAGGTAATAAGTTTGTTTAAGCATGTTAATGATTTGTCAAGGAAGGCATTGATGTTTGGTATGTTACTGATTTGACACCTTGTATGAGATTGAGTTTGTGTTGATGGAGATAATCCTAAGGAGGATATTGTAACTATCTTTCCAATGGAGCAGTAGTGTTGTGACAGTCCATGAGACTACTATCCTACAGACCCTGCATAGTGGGTTGGATGAAATACTGAATGGAGTTAGGCATCTTGGGATAGGTGTCCTGAAGTCCCTCATTTTTATATTTCAAGAACAAGTACATTGTTGTGTTACAACTCTTCCCCATGGGTGGTTTGATCTCTGTCATAGATAACAGTGAATCTTGAGAGCCATTACATTGAAGTTTTGAAGTATGCTTCTACTGTCCTAGATGCTCTGCATCACTCAATCAAGCCTCGTATTTGGTATGTCTACCTCAATAATAGCTAGAAAAAAAGATTTACAGAAGTGTTTGTAAACCTAACAATGTGTATGCAGAAATATCAAACCCTAGATGTCTCAATCAAGGGAAGATCAACAACTTGCTTTACATCAATAAACACATACAACTTCACCTCAAGGAGATGAAACAAATGAAGACTTGCATGAACAAGAAGGTGAATTAGCAATGTTTGTAGAGGATCTCCAAGCTTGTTGTTGGAGGCTTCAACCCTTCTCCTGATCATACAAAGGGTGTATAAACCCTAGGAAGAGCAAGATAGACTCAAGATCTTGATTCCTAATCTCCATCCATTGTCTCCATGATAACAAATACAAAATACTTCCAAGAGCTTCAACAAGTCACAGATCTTCAATAGCAATTGTAGTAGAGTTTTGGAATCAAGCTTGCATAAGAATTATGTGTGATAAAATAATTTTCAAACATCTTTTTATATCTAGCTTTAGGGAAATTTAAATTTTGAAATAACGTCTCAATATTGCGCAAAAACCAAGAATTTGAAAACAGAATCCTGAGGCACTCGGCGGGAGCCGACACCCCACCAAATTTTAAAATCTTGGGAAATAGGGGAGGACTAGGGCACAGGTGCCCAATTCCAAGTCCCCATTTCCGCTTAGATCTGCATTTTTGGGGATCCTAGGCACCCAAATCTTAAATCCCCTTTCTAAGTTCTATCAACAAGTTACATCAAAAAGTGAATAAATTGCTCCTAGACTTAGTCAATCAGGGTTTTGGGAAGGCTAGAAAAGAAAAGGTTAAGAGGTCACCATAAGTGTGGAGCTAAACTGAGGGAAATTGTACCATTCCATACAGGAGGAAAATTTTCTGCATTACATTTAGCCCCCACTTTAGTGGCCATATGACACTATGTGCATATGCTATTGCAAGCATGGGCCTAACTGGTGTTGTCATTGATGTCAACATACTCTTGTTGCATTGATGCCAAGGATTGGATGAGCTCTATGATGAGGATATTGAGAAAATTAGTCCTATCAAAAATAAAGAACAGTGAAGACAATGGAGCTCTATGAAGTGAAGATCCCAGCTAGATCAAGATCAGAGAATGTACATCAAAGGGTTTGTAGATATGTGTCTAAAGATGATCCAATCAAGATTTGAGAGGTCCGCATGAAGATTTGGAGAAGTTATGGCCATATGAGTAAAATTGGTTCTAGCAGTTGTTCAGAGGTGACAGAGTGACACAAATAGGTCCGGTGAGATTCAAAAATGCAATATCTTGTTCTGTGGATTTGGTGGCATGTTTAGGAAGCCAATGTGAATTGACAACTCAATTGGTTCATGCTCTGGAGGTTTGCAAGCAATTATTCTAATGTGACAGTGATGATAAACTATGTTCTTGAGGTTCCGGATGAAGATGCAAATGATTTCAGTAAGAAGAAGTGTGGATATTTCTGGTGATTCAAGCAAGCTTGTGGGGGTCTCTAGATTGTGTTTAGTTCATGTTGGCGGTCCGCATTGAAGATTGAGCTTGTAATTGAAGATTTTCTTTCAGGTGATGGTGTTCTTCCTAATCTTGGCCAACTAGATGTTTTACACATCTTGTGGATGATCTTGAAGATGTTCTATGACGCATGGCATGTTCCTCAAAGAAGATTGAAGTCCCAAATATGTGTGGCCAACAACGTGGTGATACGCATAAAGTTTTGTAATAAGTCAAGTTGTATTTGTGTAATTGCTCTGTGATAAAATAAAGTATGTATTATGTCAACGTTGATGATTATCCTAAAGTTGATGTCTTGTATAAATAAGACTTGTGAAGTCATTTCAAAGTATCCTTGGTCGAGATGAGAAAGTGGTAGAGAGGAGAAGAGTGAAAAGAAGAGAAGAAGTATTGAGCTTAAATGGAACTGTCTCAAGCATGGTGAAGATGCTAATCTCTAGTTCAAGTATGTAATATTTATATTATTCTATAGATAATGTGTTTCCTGTAGGCAGTGAGCCTCTTGTAAGCAGTGTGCTCAGGCAGTGAGCCCTAATTGCAAGTGCCATCTTTTCTTCTTATTCTTTTAATAGAGAATACAATCTTGGCTTAGTCACCTCGTGGTTTTCCCTTAACTGAGTTTTCCATGTTAAAATCTTGGTGTCATATGTGTTGAATATGTTTCTACTTTTAATTATTGCATTGTGCTTCCAAGATTAAATCATTATTATGCTGTAGAAATATAAGAAGGCCTTAAGTGTTTAAAGAACATAATTTTTGGTGACAACTGATTCATCCCCCCCTCTCAGTTGTCTATCGTAAAACCAACAATTAGTATCAGAGCTAAGTTTCTCTAAAAGAGCTTAACCACTTGAGGAGATCTAGGATGTCTTCCTACATGAAGGATAGTCCGAGGTTTGATGGAATGAATTACACTCTTTGGAAAAGCCGCATGGAATGTCACTTGCAATGTATGGCAATGCAATATTGGACCATGACTACAAATAAGTATGTCCCTCCAAAGAATGGTCTGGTAACTACAAATAAAATCAGAGATGCTGAAGATAATCTTCAAGATGAAGAAGCCTTACTAAGTGCCTTATCTAGTTCAGAGCTGACAAGTGTTATGGATTTAAAAACTGCATATGAAATTTGGTCAAAGATGGCACTTCTGCATGAAGGAGACAAATATGTTAAATGTGCCAAGCTACAAAGTCTAAAAGGAAAATTTGATAAGCTGAACATGAATGAAGATGAGAATATCACTACATTTATGCCAAAAGTAAATGAGCTTGTTTGTGGCATTAGATGTGCTAGTGGAACCTTGGATGAAGATGAGATTGTTTCCAAAGTTCTAAGATCCTTACCTCCTGCTTACAAACGCAAGGTTGCTACTATTGAGGAATTCAAATATTTATCAAATATCACAAGGGATCAATTGGTTGGAAAATTAGCTACATTTGAATTGGCTGAGTTCAGAGATGCACCCCCCAAGACTGAATCTGTATTCAAAGCTAGTGCCTCTATAAAAGGCAAACAAAGGTATGATCAAGGAGAAAACTCCTCAAAGAAACTATCATGGTATGAAAAAGAAAGAAAATATCTAGAAGAAGATGAGGCAGAAGCTGCTCAACTTGAAGCCCTTATTGCAAAAAGACTACCAAGAGGATCTGGTAAGTATGAAGGAAAATTGCCCTTCAAATGTTTCAACTACAATAAGATTGGTCATTTTGTTTCAAGGTGTCTGGAAAGATTTTCAAGGACAAATCCTATTAAATAAAGATTCCAAAAGAAATGTTAATATGCTCATGAAGATGATGATGATGGAGTAACATATGATGAATCAGAGACATGAAACAAATCCAGAAGTGACTAGGTGTTTATTGCCATCAAGGAAGAAGATCCAATGCCCATTGAATCTATCAATCATAAACAAATAGAAAGAGCTCTGCCTACTCAAATTGAGGTAAAGGATGAATGGGTCATTTATAGTGGATGCTCCCACCATATGACTAGTGAGAAAAATAAGTTCATAGATCTGGAAAGATATGAAGGAGGAGATGTAAAATTTGATGATAATTCTACTAGTAGAATCAGAGGCAGAGGAACTATTTCTTTTGATGGAAAGAAAAAAACCAGTGATGTATTGTATGTTGAAGGTCTGAAGTATAATCTCCTTAGTGTTGGATAGTTGGTGGACAAAGGCTATGATCTCTAATTCAAAAATAGAATATGTAAAATCTTTGAAATTTCTAGAACTTAGATTGCATCTGGTACTCAAACAAAAGGTAACATCTTCCACTTGGTTGGTATTGGAAAAAGTTGTTTATTTGTTCAAATTGATCAAAGTTGGTTGTGGCATAGGAGAATGTGTCATATAAATTTTGATAGTATCATCAAGATAAGTAACACTCAGGCTGCAAAAGATCTTCCAAGATCAGTGAAACCTACTTACAGTTTGTGCAAGGAATGTCAGTTGAGTAAGTAGAGTAGTCACATTCAAAAGTAAAGAACAATCTTCTACCAAATTGTTGGACTTAGTACACACTAATCTATGTGGACTAGCAAGAATCAGAAGTTTGCAAGGTGACAGATATTTCATGTTACTGATTGATGACCATTCCTGGATGATGTGGGTGACTTTTCTGAAAAAGAAATCTGAGGCTCTTGAGAAGTTCAAAATATTCAAGGCTATGGTAGAAAATGAAACTGGGTTAAACATAAAATGTCTTAGGTCTGATAGAGGTGGTAAATTCACATCCAAAGAGTTCATAGAATTATGTGAGAAACATGGGATAAAGAGATAGTTATCTACTCCAAGGACTCCACAGTAGAATGGAGTAGTGGAGAGAAAGAACCAGACCATCCAAGAAGCATCTAGAACCATGATGATGGAAGAAAATGTTCCTCAGATCTACTAGAGAGAAGTTGTAAGCACTGTTGTCTATACTCTTAATTGAGTACAAATCAGAAGCAATACTAGTAAGACCCCTTATGAACTTTGGTTTGGCATCACTTCTACTATGAAGTATTTCAGAGTCTTTGGTAGTAAATGTTACAATAAAAGAGATGAAGATCTTGGAAAATTTGATGCCAGAAGTGATGAAGGAATATTCTTGGTTACTCTACTCAAAGCAAAGCTTACCGGTGTTATAACAAGATATCAAGAAATATTGTAGAAAGTACAAATGTGAAGGTTGATGAAGGAATTGAAAATCCCTCAAGGTTTTATGAGTATGAAGCAGATGATCAGAGTGATGTTTTGGTCCAAGAAGTTCAAGCCCCTTCTAAAGTTCAGATCTAGACTGATCTGAAGAATCTTGAAATACCAGAAGAAGAGATAAGTTTGAATGAACCTGCCCAAGAAATAGTAGTACAAAAAATTCCCAAAACTCCTAGGTATGTAAGACTAAATCATTCTAAAGACCAGATCATAGGTGATAGAAGAAAAGGTGTTCAAACAAGAAGAAAGATTGCTCAAGATTCAAAAAATTATTGTTTGATTTCAAAGATTGAACCAAAAATAGTAAGTGAAGCATACAATGATGAAAGCTGGGCTAAAGCAATGGAGGAAGAGTTGATGCAAATTAAGAAAAATCACACTTGGGATCTTGTTCCCAAACCTAAAGACAAAAATGTGATTGGGACTAAGTGGGTCTTTTAGAATAAATTAAATGAAGATGGTGAAGTAGTCAGAAACAAAGCCAGATTGGTCTGTAAGGGCTATTCTCAAGTAGAAGGAGTTGACTTTGAAGAAACTTTTGCTCCAATGGCAAGAATTGAAGCAGACAGATTATTTCTTGCTTTTACTGCCTTCAAGGATTTCAAAGTATATCAGGTGATTTGGAAGAAGAGGTATAAATTGAGCAACCAGATGGATTTCAATTGCCTGATCATAGTGATATGGTCTGCAAGTTGAAGAAAGCATTGTATGGACTCAAACAAGCCTCAAGGGCTTGGTATGAAAGATTAGATAAACATCTTTTAAAGATTCATTTCAACAAAGGTACTACTGACAATAACTTGTACTTCAAGATTGATCATGAAAATATCTTAATTGTTGAAGTATTTGTTGATGATATCATTTTTGGATGAAGAGATACTATGTGCAAGACTTTCGCAAATAAAATGAAAAGTGAATTTGAGACGTCTATGTTTGGGGAAATGAATTTCTTCTTGGGTCTGCAAATCACTCAAACAAATAAAGGAATCTTTATATCACAGACCAAATATGTGAAAGAATTGTTGAAGAAAATTGGGATGGAAGATTCAAAGCCAATGAATACTCCCATGGCAACTGGATGTAAACTAAGCAAAGATGATGAATCTCCTAAGGCTGATCAGAAAAAGTACAGGTTAATGATTGGAGGACTACTGTATCTTACTCAAACTAGACCTGACATTATGAATGTTGTTGGTCTTGTTGCCAAATTCCAAGCTGATCCTAGATAATCTCATGTTATGGCAATCAAGAGAATTCTCAGATATCTAAAGGGAATAGTCAAGTATGGTTTATGGTATCCTAGGGATCATGATTTCTCTCTTCATGAATATACAAATCCTGATTGGGCAGGAGATGTGGATGACCGAAAGAGTACCAATGGTGGTGCATTCTTTTTGGGGAAAAGATTGGTTTCTTGGATGAGCAAGAAACATGAGGCAATATCTCTGTCCACTTCAAAAGAAAAATATATTGTAGCAGCAGGTAGTTGCACTCAAGTATTGTGGATGAAGCAAATGCTAAGAGATATCATAGTGGAGTATGAGGAACCTATCACAATCTTCTGTGATAACTCAAGTGCAATAAATATATCAAAAAATCTAGTGTTGTATTCAAAGACAAAACATATATCCATCAAGTTTCACTTTTTGAGAGAGCAGGTGAACAAGAATGAAGTCATATTGGAGTTTGTGCCCTCAAAGGATCAGATTGTAGACATTTTTACTAAACCTCTACCTAAGGACTCTTTTGAGTATCTTAGGGAGAAGTTAGGGGTTATTACCCCTCTGGTTCTGAATTAAGGTGCACTGATGTGCATTAGTTAAATGGATCTCATAGTCATATCTTGTGGTCCAGATTGATGATAGGAAGTCTCTACTCAGGGGGAGCAGTCTCTATGATTCTGAAGTATTGAAGCAAGTATGTGCCCTTTGTCATTGATGTCAAAGGGGGAGAGAAGACATGTGAAAAACAAAAGCGGTTGTTGATCAAAGGAGGAGAAGTAAAGAAAGAGAAGACATATGAATGATTACTGTTGATAGGGGGATCTATGTCAATTACTGAGGAGAAGTTCTTGTCTTGATGCTTAAAATAGTTTTTCACATCATATGTTGCCATCAATGACAAAGAGGGAGAATGTTGCAAGCATGGGCCTAACTGGTGTCGTCATTGATTTCAACATACTCTTGTTGCATTGATGTCAAAGATTGGATGAGCTGTGTTGTGAGTTGTGAGGATATTGAGAAAATTAGTCCTATTAGAAATAGAGAAGAACAGTGAAGACAGTGGAGCTCTATGAAGTGAAGATCCCAGCTAGATGAAGATCAGAGAATACACATCAAAGGTTTAGTAGATATGTGTCTGAAGATGATCCAGTCAAGATTTGAGAGGTCCGCATGAATATTTGAAGAAGTTATGCCCATATGAGTAAAACTAGTTTTGTCAGCTATTTAGAGGTGACAGAGTGACACAAATAGGTCTGGTGAGATTTGGAAATGTGATGAAGGGGGTAAATCATAAAACACACAATAACAGAAATTGCACAAAGAAAATAGATTGATATTTTATTAATATGGGCAAAATATTACATTACAGAAGCTCAAATACAATCAAAGGATGAATCCCCTACAGGTTGCAACACATTATAGCTCCCTTTCTCAAGGCTCTGGAATCTTCAGCCTTCTGTAATTCCCAAATCAACTAGGATTTCTAATTTTCTCGCCTTTTCCTGACTCTATACCTCCCCCCTTAACTATATTACCCTAAGGGTTCCAAAAAATGGTTATATATAGCCCTTTTTGGCGACCACCAGCTTAATTTTGAAATTTGTATCTCTCTCCAAAAATAGGTCAACTTCGCAGGGCCATAACTTTCGATCCGACCGTTGGATTTTCAATTATAATACCTTTCCAGAAAGCTCTCAAAAAGATGATGGTGCACAAGCAATACCAATAGGGAGATTGTTTGGGTTTCCCGCCAAATTTCAGGCCCATCCAAAGCCTCTAAGTGCCTCAAATTTGACTTTGAATATTTCAGTAGGATTTTTAGAATTTGAAATTTTAATAGCTCACAAATGACAAATGATATTGAAGTGATTTCTACACCATTAGCTTCAATTCATTGTTCTAGAGGTCTGTGTAAGATTTTGTATCCAATTGTGTACAAATGCAAACTTACTAAAGATAGTAACCTTGCCAAATTTAGCCCTTATTGAAAAGAAATAACATTTTTTTGGTTGATGAAAGATTGCTCTTACACCCTAGATGCTCCTGCATCAGACACCTGGGGTAATTTGAAAAGTGACCCTATCACTTCTCATGTGTTAGAGGGAAACCAAAATGGTTAACCTCAGTCTCAGACAACCATGCTAAATCTTCAACAGGCCTTCCTTTCCATTTCACCAAGTATTCTGTATACTGCCTGTTTCTTGTACTCTTACCCACATGGCTATCCAGAATGCTCTCTATCTCCTCCTTTGAAGTGGATGCTGGAATGTCCCACTGTGTTCCTTTATCAAGTCCATCATCATGATACTCTGTCAATTCTAAAAATGTTGAACACTGGAGAAATATTGATGTCATCAGGCAACTCTACCTCAAATACATTTCCTGAATCACGCTTCTTCAGGATTCTACATAGTCCAAATTTCTTCATTTTCAACTTATTGTATGTTCCAATTGGGAACCTTTCTTTTCTCAAGTGAACCATGACTTCATCTCCTACCTAGAACTCCTTATATCTCCTCTTCTGATCTGCCTTAGCCTTGTACTGAATATTCATCTTATTAATGTGCTTTCTCACTTCTTCATGCAAATTCTTTAGGTGTTCTGCAAAGTCTTCGGCCTCGGCACTTGTCTTTTCTCATTTGTCTAGCTTCCTTAACTCCAAAGAATTTCTTGGACCATTACCATATACAATCTGGAATGGTGATTTAGCAGTACTCCTATTGACAAAATTGTTGTAAGTAAATTCCACCTGTGGCAAAATCAAATCCCATCCCTTGGGCTTATCTCCTACTAAGCATCGTAGCAGGTTACCCAAACTCCTATTCACCACCTCTATCTATCCATCAGTCTGTGGATGGTGTACAAAACTGAACTTCAAATTTGTTTTCAACTTCTTCCATAATGTCCTCCAAAAATAACCAACAAACTTGGTATCTCGATCTGAAACTATGCTCTTAGGTAGACCATGTAGTCTCACCACTTCTCTGAAAAATAACTCTGCAATATGAATGGCATCATTAGTCTTCTTACAAGGAATAAAATGGGCCATCTTTGAGAATCTATCCACCACCACAAAAATGGAATCATGTCCTCTTTGTGTCCTTGGTAAACCAAGAACAAAATCCATACTAATATTATCCCATGGCTTCTCTGGTATAGGTAATGGCTGACATAGCCCTATATTCTAACTTGTTCTTTTTGCCATCTAACACACTCTGCAACTCTGCACAAATTTCCTCACATCTTGCTGCAATTGTGGCTAGTAATAATGTTCACCAACAATAGCAATGGTCTTATCTCGACTAAAGTGTCCAGCTAATCCTCCACTATGCTTCTCCTTAATCAGGTTCTCTGTCATGGAACTCCTCATAATGCACAGTTGGCTTCCTTGAAACAACATGCCATCTTGGAGTATGAAATCCAACCATTTTGTCCTATCCAAAGTAATAGGTTCTAGACAAGCTTTCTAGGCCTCTGTAAAATCTACATCTTCAGGATACAAACCTTTGAGCTCATTAAACCCAACAACCTCTATCTTCATTTCTATCAACAAATTTTGCCTTCTGCTCAAGGCATCTGCAACTTTGTTGGACTTTCCACTCCTGTGCTTCAAAATAAAAGTATAACTCTTCAAAAATTCAACCCATTTTAAGTGCCTTTGATTTAACTTTCCTTGACTATTAAGATACTACAAATCCTAATGATCAATATATAAAACAAACTCTTTTGGCAACAAATAATGTCTTCATTTCTTTAAAGCCTGAACTATTGCATAAAACTCTTGATCATAAACAGAATACTTTTTCTTGGTATCATTAAGCTTCTCACTAAAATAGGCAATGGGCTTACCTTCTTGACCCAAAACAACTCCTATGCCACTACCGCTAGCATCACAATCTACTTGAAATACCTTATTGAAATCTGGAAGTGCCAAAACAGGTTGTTCTATGACTTTCTGCTTCAATGTATCAAAGATCTTATCTACTCCTTTATGTCCATCTAAACTCTTTTTGATCCCCTCTCATTGTCACAGTTAGGGGTGCACAAATGCTACTGAAATTCCTGATAAATTTTTTGTAAAAACTTGCCAAACCATGAAAAGATCTTACCTCAAAAGCACTCCTTTGCATAGACCATTCAATGATAGCCCTCACCTTCTCTGGGTCCATCTTAAGACCTTCCTCTGAGACAACAAATCTTAGGTATACCAACTCCTTTGCAAAACTACATTTCTTGAGATTGATCAACAACTTCTCCTCCCTTAGCTTCTCTAAAACTCTTCTGATATGCATAAAATGCTCATCCCAAGTCTTACTAAAAATTAAAATGTCATCTAAATAAACAATAACAAAACTTCACAAAAATTCTTTCAGTACCTCGTTCATGAGCCGCATGAATGTGCTCAGTGCATTGGTTAGCCCAAATGGCATGACTAACCACTCATACAAACCCTCCTTTGCCTTGAAGGTTGTCTTCCATTCATCTCCTTGTCTGATTCAAATCTGGTGATACCCACTCTTCAGATCAATGTCCGTGAAGTACTTGGCTCCACTCAAACAATCCATTATGTCATCCATTTTGGGTAATAGAAATCTGTACTTGATCATGATCTTATTGATGGCTCGAGAGTTTGTACACATTCTCCACTCTCCATCTTTCTTTGGTGCTAGTACTGTAGGTACCGCACAGGGACTTAGGTTCTCTCTTATCAATCCCTTCCTCAACAACTCCCGAACTTGTCTGTTCAACTCTTCACTCTCGGCTAGAGTCATTCTATGGGCTGCCTTATTTGGCAAGCTGGCTCCAGGTATCAAGTCCATTTGATGATTTATCTTCCTTACTAGTGGTAAACCTTCTAGTACATTATCAGAGATAATGTCCTAAAATTCTTCCAACATATCTGAAACTTCTGCTGGTACGTCTTCACATTCCTCTTGACTAATCTTAGGAATCAATGCAACACAATGACGCTCATACTTCATACCCTCCAAAAATTTTCTACCATCTACTAAGCAAATTTTGCTAGTACTACATACATTTTCTTCCACCTTCTTCAAGGGCTTCAACTTATGGCGAACTCCTTTTGTTAGGGAATATGTGTTTACACAGCCATCATGGACAGCGCTCCTATCATACTGCCATGGCCTCCCCAACAGCATATGGCATGCATCCATCGGTATGATATCACACAACACCTCATCATGGTAGTCACCAATCTTGAACTTCACTAAACACTGCTCATTGACCAAAGCTCTATGGTCCTTCTGCAACCATGCAATCCGGTATGGATGCAGATGCTTTCTTCTTGTCAACTTCAACTTGTCAACCATCTCCTCTGAAACAAGATTATTAGTGCTTCCACTATCAATAATAATATCACAACACTTACCTTCACATTTGCACCTTGTGTAGAATAAACTCTTCCTCTGATTGGGTTCTTTCTCCTCATTCAACAAAGTTCTTCTGACAACTAGGGTTTCTCCCCTTTCTACATCTTCAGAGCGCTCAGACTGTGCATCTTCATCCACATGTGCAACTCGTGCATTACCTTTAGGTCTTCTATTCATACTTTCTTGATGTTGTGGACACTCGTATGCTCTATGCCCTTCTTCTCCACATTGGAAACATGTTCCTTTGAAACCTCCTCTTCTAGGTCCTTGCCCAGGTCTACCTCTTCCTCTTTCTCTTTGCTCACCGTTATTCTAGTCATGAGAGTGGTAGGTATTATCTCCTCTCTGATTTCGACTGGTTCCAGCTTCTTCACTTTTCTTTGGATCTTCATTTTGGCCTCCATAGGGTCTTCCACCAGTCCTTCCGCCTTGACCTCTTCCCCTTTCCTTGCTTTCAAATCTCTTATTCAGCTTCTCTTCCACCTTCAGGGAAAACTGGTACACATCTTCTATGGTGGTCATTCTGACCAGGCTCAATTCTTCTTGAATACTTAGCTTCAACCCATTAATGTAACAGGCTACCTTCTCCTTGTTGGCCTCTCCATGGCCTGTCCTGATAGTGATCTTATAAAAATCTTCTGTATACTCCTTAACAAAATTGTTACCTTGCTTCAATCCTTGCAGCTTCTTCAGCAACTCCATCTCATAGTCGACAGGAATGAACTGCTTCTTCAATTTCTCCACCATCCGATGCCATTTGGTAATCTTTGCTTTTCCTCTTCTATTTCTCTCTAATTGGACCTCCTTCCACCAAATACTGGCATGGCCCTTCAACTTTGTCTTTGCAAACTTGACCCGTTCAGGGTCTTCCACATCTTCATACTTTAAATACTCCTCCTTATCATTGATCCAATCAATAAATTGTTACGGATTCAAATCTCCAGAATAGGTAGAAACTTTGATCCTGGGCCTCTTTCTGATCTTTGAAATGGCCCTCAACAACCTAACTTTTGTAGGATCTCCCACAGCTTCTTGTTCTTCCTCAGATAACTCTTCTTCAGCTTCATCTTTGCTTTCCTCTCTCCTTCTCGACTCGAACCCTCTTCGCAGCTCCTCTTGCAATGCATCGATTTGTCTTTGCAGGGCTCTAAAACCCTCTTCCATCAAAGTGTTCCTCCCACCACGATTTCTTCATGGAGGCATCTTGATCTCTGTAGCAAACCCACAACCTCAGGTCCTGGTGCAAACTGCCTCACGGTCAGCGATCTGTCTACACACTCAGGAACCCTTGCTCTGATACCACTTGAAGAAGGGGGTAAATCATAAAACACACAATAACAGAAATTGCACATAGAAAATAGATTGATATTTTATTAATATGGGAAAAATATTACATTATAGAAGCTGAAATACAATCAGAGGATGAATCTCCTACAAGCTGCAACACATTACAGCTCCCTCTCTCAAGACTCTGGAATCTTCAGCCTTTTGTAATTCCCAAATCAACTAGGGTTTCTAATTTTCCCGCCTTTTCCCAACTCTATACCTCCCCCCTTAACTATATTACCCTAAGGGTTCCCAAAAATGGTTATATATAGTGCTTTTTGGCAACCACCAGCTTAATTTTGAAATTTGCATCTCTCTTCAAAAATAGGTCAACTTCGTAGGGCCATAACCTTCGATCCAACCATTGGATTTTCAATTATAATACCTTTCCAGAAAGCTCTCAAAAAGACAATGGTGCATAAGGAATATTGATAGGTAGATGCTTGGGTTTCTTGCCAAATTTCAGGCCCATCTGGAGCCTCTAAGTGCCTCAAATTTGACTTTGAATATTTCAATAGGATTTCTGGAATTTCAAATTTTAATATCTCACAAATGACAAATGATATTGAAGTGATTTCTACACTATTAGCTTCAATTCACCATTCTAGAGGTTTGTGTAAGATTTTGTATCCAACCGTGCACAAATACAAACTTACTAAAAATAGTAACCCGACCAAATTTAGCCCTTATTGAAAAGAAACAACATTTTTTTTGGTTGATGCAAGATTGCTCTTACACCCTGGATGCTCCTGCATCAAAATGCAATATCTTGTTCTGCGGATTTGGTGGCATCTTTAGGAAGCCAATGTGAATTGACAACTCAATTGGTTAGTGGTCTAGAGGTCTGCAAGCAATTATTCTAATGTGACAGTGATGATAGACTGTGTTCTTGAGGTTCTAGATGAAATATGCAAATGATTTCAATAAATAGAAGTGGTGTGGATGTTTCTAGTGATTCAAACAAGCTTGTGGGGGTTTCTAGATTGTGTCCAATTCGTGTTGGCAGTCCGCATTGAAGATTGAGCTCATAATTGAAGATTTACTTTCAGCTGATGGTGTTCTTCCTAATCTTGGCTGACCGGATGTTTTACACATCTTGCAGATGATCTTGAAGATGTTTTGTGAAGCATGGCATGTTCCTCAAAGAAATTGAAGTCCCAGATATATGTGTGGTCAACAACGTGGTGATACGCATAAAGTTTTGTAATAAGTCATGTTGTATTTGCGTAATTGCTCTATAATAAAATAAAGTATGTATTGTTCTAACTTTAATGATTATCCCAAAGTCAATGTCTTGTATAAATAAGACTTGTGAAGTCATTTCAAAGTATCCTTGGTCGAGATGAGAAAGTGGTAGAGAGGAGAAGAGCGAAAAGTAGAGCAGAAGTGTTGAGATTAAATGGAACTATCTCAAGCATGGTGAAGATACTAATTGTTAGGGTAAAATGTGGATTAATCAATTTAACAATAATAAACCCAAACATCAATAGAATAATGAAACTAAGAAAGATTGAATGAAATGAAGCAATGAATAATACAGTGCAAACCTTCCTTGAATCGAAGCTTCTATTGTTCGCCTATTAAAACTGTCCTTGCTAGTATGAAGTAGGCCCTCAGAGAGTGCACTCTTTTAGCTGTGTTGTAGGATGTCAGTAGTAAATGGCTATATTGGTAAATAATGCTATGAAGTAGAGCTTCAAAGCAAATGGTGATCTCAAGTAGATTGTATTGGGGGGTACTAAAGGCACGCTTGTGAATTTCTACAGAGTAACAATACAAATAACCTGGATGAATAGAATGGAAGAATGAGGTTCCATTTATAGACTTAGAAGAATGAGGATCAACGGTTGAGAGGAGATATGAAGATCAATGGCTAAGAATGGTTGAGGAATGTGCAACCAGTAGAAATATAACAAGTGTCTCACCTCCATCATGAAAGAGGGGATTTGAAAACATTGATTGGAGAGTTAACTCCTTTAACTGATCAGTTAACATACTTGATTAGTCAGTTGGAAGAATGGATTATGGAATTGACTGAATTGATTGAGGGATTAACTCAATTGACTAGTTAGTTAACACTTTTGATTGATTAGTTAACTAACTTTGATTAGAGAAGAAATAGGACATGTGGGTGAGGGAAAATTAGATAATTAAATATTTAATATATTTAATTACATGTGCAACAGGGTGAGGTGGAAAAGTGAGGTGTATGGGTGAGGAGGATTTTTGAAATTAGAAATTAGGATAGGGGGATTTAGAATTAATTAAATAAATTGATTTTATTTAATTACAGAATAGTGAACCGATTAAATAAATTTAGAATATTTATTTAATTGATAGGAGAAGTAATAAGGGAATAAATATTTAGAATATTTATTTAGAATGAATCATGTCATTTTTAGGCGTATACATTTTGCCCCTCATTGATCCAATGCGGTTTACAGTGTTGCTTCAAAGAATAAATAGTCTGATAGTGATACATGCCCTAGTTTGCCCTTGGTAAAAGTTTAATGACGATAGGATGCCCCCTCGGGCGATTGGACGAGAAACGGGTAGGAAGCGTGAGATAGACAATCTCACGAAGATGAAGGGGTACAGGTGAGGTTTGAAGAAAAGGGATGCGTTCTAGAGAAATGAGAAGAAAATTGGAAGAAAAATAGGCGCAGGAAGTAGTCACAGTCATCACCTAGCCAGATTTAGGGTTTGCAAACTATAAATAGGAACTGGGTCCACAAGATAATTCACTTGTACACTTGGATGATCTGGATTTGAGTTAGAGAGCTTAGAGCAAACTTTGAGCAGCATGGTTGCTAGAGCAGCAGACATTCCATGCGAGGAGCACCGATTCAAGCGAGTCCGTCGATTCAGGCGGCTAGCAGAGGCAGGACCCCCGGTATGTGCTTCAAAAAATTTTCCCTAGGGTCAAATTAGGGTGTCATAAATGCTAGCAAAAAATAGGGTAAACAGATGCGCCAAACTGCAGAACGGTGCATTTGTCATTCTACGGCACATATGCCTAATTTGGTGGCGCATATGTTAAAGCTGCGCATGCATGGATTTTGGTAGTGCTTCCATGATTTGGCAGCACATATGTTGAATGTTGCGGTGCATACACTATAGCTACGCATATGTGAATTGTAATGGCGCATCTGCGATTTGGCAGTGCATATGTTGATTGTAGTGGCGCATATACTAGAAGCGGCGCATCTATCAAGAAATGGTGCTTTTACCACCTGTAGTGGTGCCTTTGCTTTAGATAACAAATAACTTAGCAAAATTGATTCGATTAGTGTCCTGTTTGATGCAGAAATCGATGAGCTATCTCCGAGATTGTAGGAATCTAGTCAAGAGATGTAGTGTGCTATTTGGATCAATTTGAAATGCCAAGTTTTGTTGATATAGTTCAGTAGATATATTGAGTATGGTATTTGTGGCTTTAGATTGATGCCTTGTTTTGTGTGCTTGCAGGAGGAGATACGAGACACACTGCAGTCTAGGGAGATGTTCCCCATGCCCCTATTGCAGAGATACATGCTGACAGAGATTGACAGAGAGGCACTTGGTGCCATAGGTTTGGACTATGTATGCTTCATGCCCGAGGTGCGGGTGAACCGTAGACTGTTGACTGCTGCAGTGGAGAGATTCCATAGTGAGGATGGGACCTTCCACTTTCCCACAGGAGAGATGACTGTGACCTTAGAGGACGTATATAGGATACTGCACTTGCCTATTCAGGGTGAGTTGGTGGAGTATGACGCGCAGCGAGATGCGGGACTCACCGAATGTAGGTGAGTATTTGATGACCCTAAGCTAGTTAGACAGGTCATCCCCTGGCACGAGATTTACGATTGTTATGACTACTTCCCTGGGATTGTGGCAGGATTGATCGGAGGCATTGTATGCCCCGACAGGAGATCGCACGGGTTTCCCATTGGATGGGGTAGGATCATGGAGTGAATGGTGATAGAGGGCACCTAATATGAATGGGGTGTCTGCATATTGGCTCACCTGTATCATGACATGCATCAGGTAGTGTACCATCGCAGCACGAGTCTATCGGCTGGGGTACTACTGTTATAGTTTTGGCTGTGGGAGCACATAGCAGTGACTAGGCCGATATGTGTGTTTGCGAGACAGTGAGGGGAGCCATACAATTATGGTTATGCAGGGGTGATTTCCAAGCACAGGCTAGGGAAGTTGGAGTATTGGAGGCATACTTTGGATGGTGTAGATGTGGTCGTTTGGTGACCATATCTAGATTGTGAACCTTGGGACGATGAGGGAGACAAGCTGCCCTATTGCTTTCAGACGAGGTGGCTGATAGGGCGGATGTGACACATACTGGAGAGGCAGATGGCAGGCTAGGTACTGAGGTAGTGTGGCAGGAGGTAGGGCATGCCACAAGGGCAGACACTATTTGCACGGACACATGCAGAGCAGGTTAGATGGGGGCTGATGGCTTCATATGAGGAGGCCCTAGCAGAGTTCTGATAGACTCCTTATGTCACCTGGGATATGAGGACGTAGATAGTAGACACAGGGATGATGCAGGATTATGAGGACTAGATTATGGCACACCCCTTTCTGATATATTCAGGGCCTAGGATGCTAGTGCTGCGCATAGATGAGGTAGACTCAGATGACGAGGGCCAGGTTGGACGGAGGAGGAGGAGGGGGAGGGGGAGGGGATGAAGAGGATGAGGAGGTGGCTGAGATGGGGGAGATGACAAAGATGATGGGGATGATAGAGGTCGACAGAGACAGAGGAGGAGGGTATCTTAGGTTGAGCAGGCAGTACCAGCACAGGTTGCACAATAGCAGATACTGCAGCAGGCGCAGATGCCGCCACCTCAGTAGGTGGCACAGCAACAGGTGCCCTAGCCACAGGGGCTAGGACAGGTAGAGGCATCATAGGGGCTGGTGTAGGTAGATTCTCATTGGAGGGCTATAGCCAGCCTAAGGGGACAGGTGAGAGAGCTACGAGCACAGCTCAAGAGGGCCAACGGCCGACGAGAGATAGATGTAGTGGTGATTGCAAGGCTGACCCATGAGAGGGATATGGCAGATGCACAGGTACGCATAATCCGTGTAGAGCAGGACACTGTAGTGGCGGCTCTAGGGATAGAGGCAACCAGCTCCTTTTTGGTTGGGCAGGTGCAGCAGGCACAGGTACAGTTAGGCTAGTCATAGACACAACTAACATAGGTACAGGCAGAGCTTGCCAGAGCATAGGCATAGGTCCAATATTACCAAGGCCTAAACCATGGGGCAGTACCAGTGAGCCAGAGGGCTTCAAGCTTTAGGAGTCAGTCTGGGGCTTCTCAGAGAGCAGGTCCATCACAGTCAGGGGCTTTCGTGATGGGTCCCCAGCAGTCCGAGGTTAGCAACAGTGGTCCATAGCAGTAGGGGTAGACTTGCATTAGACTTTGTACTTTTTGGGACATGTATCACCATCTTGTTGGATGCATTTTGTATATGACATGGACTTAGAGACAGAGATTATGATATTGTACATTTGGACCTCTTCTTATGATTTGTATATATGATGATGCAGCCTTATGATTCGTGCTATATGTTTATGAAACTATGATGATTCATTTCTATTGTATGATGCGATGCATGTGCAGGCTTAGATGTGCTATCTAATGTTATATGAGATGTTTGTGATATGATGCTATGTGATGCCTATATGATCTAATGGCTATGTGATATGAGTGTTTGATCTAATATGTTTCGAATGTATGCAAATGCAACATGATTACTATATGAGAATGCAACTATTTTGTGTGATGCACTTAGCTATGTTTTTTATTTCTTTGCTGTTTGATACAATATGATGATGATAAATGGATGACCTGATGCATTTTATTATGTATGCCACTAATTTAATCATTTTCATGACTATCTCAAATGTGATATGATATGCACCTATATGCTTTGTTTTTGTGATGCCCAAATGTACTCTATCGACCCAAGAATGACAAGATGATGGATAGAAGAATTGACGTGATTTAGAAATACTTAGAAGCTTCATTTGATATTGTTACTCTGCATAGTTCGAGTACTGTTTATTTGTATGGGGTATGGATGCACGGATGTGTGTATGGATATAGGATGGATGCTTTGCTTTTGGAGTGCTTTATTTCATCATTGGGCATTTTATTTTTGGTACTTTTTTTGAAATGTTGTAAGTTAATACAAGCATCTAGGTATAATTGAACCGAGATAACCTAAGTACTGCTTACATGGATTTTGATTTAGCAAGTTAATACAAGCATCTAGTCAACATTGAATCTAGATGACCTGAATACCTCTTGCGTTTCAACAAACAAGGATTGTTCCCATTCATGTTAGACCTTTGATGTCCTCGATGATCTTTTGCCGATCATGTCCTTAGACAAGGTATCACATTACTAAAGTGTAATCCATAGATAGCAAACAAAGAAAATGATCATGCCCCCATCATAGCATCTCTAGCTATTGGCATCCTTGAATAACATAGAAAGACCTGATAACAAAAATCAAGACTCTATAACTTAACCATGATTCTAATCCACAAAAACATTCTTGTATTTAGATGTGTTTATTTCTTGTTGTAATTTGAGTAAAATTGTTTAGAAGGCCTTAGGTATTTTGCTAGTGCGTTTGAATAGGTTAAACTGCGTAAAGTCAAGATTCTTGCTTGGAACACAGGTTCTACTTGCATCTACTTGCTTGGTGAGGAGATGTGCTTGCAATCCTTATTGGTGAGATGGACCCTAAGGGACTGACCTAGTGCCTTGGGGACGCATTGCTAAATGGCCTTGCCTATGAGACAATGCAGAGGCAACGTAGTTCAGGGTAAACCCTAATGGACCTAAGACCTAGGCGAGAGAAGGTGGAGATGGACTCAGCTGGATAGAAGGACAAGATACAGAATGGATGAGAGAATGGAAAGCCTCGGGGGTGCATTGGAATAATGGCCTTGCCTACGTGACGATGCAGAGGCAATGTAGTTCATGGACTTGGACTACAAACACTGACGAGGGACACTACGCTAGGCTCACATTGAGGAGACAGTATGGGATAGAACCTTGGTTAACCAGGCCACAAAGAGGGAGAGTATCGAGCCATGATAGGTAACTACCAGGTGTTTATTATGGGATAGATATGGGTCGAATGGGATGTGAGTGGAGAAAGAATGGACTCAAGGTGACGGAATTCCCAGAGATTTTTTAGGTGGTTTATCACAAGTAATGCCTATTTACTAGGTTTTCATCACTTGCTTTTATTTGCACGAGAAGCTAGAAAGTAAACATGACGCCTATTTTCCAGGTTTTCATCATGATACCTATCCAAGGCGCCTGTTTGCTAGGTTTTCACCAAAGGATGATTTTTTTGCATGTTTCTATTTTTTTAATTTTTTTTGTATTTTCTCTTTCATCATGTTTTTGATTTTTTTGTATTTTTGTGCCCTCTTGCATTGGGGTTCTCCTAGGTATAGAACCGGTGAAGATGCATGCTGTTGATTGGGTCATCAAATAGCTCACCCTCTGACGTTGCCAACTGATATGCCCCCAATCCGTAAGCTGCTACAATCACATAGGGCCCAAGCCAGTTAGATTCAAACTTACCTTTCTTTTCTCTATCTTGTTGATTGCGAGGATTCTCTTTGAGAACGAGGTCCCCGACCTTAAAGCATCTTGGGTGAACCCTATGATTATAGCTTCTTGACATCATCTGTTGATATGCTTTGAGATGATCAAAGGCTTTCTATTGCCTTTCTTCTAGTAACTCTAATTCTTCCAACCTAGACACCCTGTATTCTTGATCTGATATGAGACCCTTTAGTGACACCCTGAGGGATGGTAATTCAACTTCAATGGCAAGGATGGCTTCTGAACCATAGACAAGGGCGCATGGTGTAGCACCTATGGGAGTGTGTATACTAGTTCTATAGGCCCACAGAGTGGGATTGAGTTGGACATGCCAATCACGGCTAGCATCATTGACTGTCTTCTTGAGAAGTTTCAAGATGGTCTTGTTAGATGCTTCATCTTGACTATTACCTTGGGGGTAGTATGGAGTGGAGAAACGGTGTTGGATTTTGAAACATTCATAAAGCTCTTGGACATCCTAATTTTTGAATGGTTTTCCATTATCCATTATAATGGATGAAGGAATGCCATATCTACAGATAATGTAATTCAGGATAAATGAGGAAATTTGCTTGCCTGTGACAGTGGTGAGGGGGACGGCTTCAATCCACTTTGTGAAATACTCAGTGGAAGTTATGATGAATTTGTGGCCATTGGATGAGGGTGGATGGATCTTTCCTACAAGGTCAAGTCCCCACTGGCAAAAGGGCCAGGGTGTCGTTAAAGGTCTCAACTCTTGAGCGGGTGCATGTATCAGGTTCCCGTGTATTTGGCACTGTTTGTATCTTTTGACAAATTGATATGAATCCATTTCCATGTTTGGTCAGTAATAACCCAAACACATGAGTTTCTTGGCTAAGGAAGGACTGCTAGAGTGTGTTCCGCAGATCCCCTCGTGTACGTCTTGCAAGGTAGTTATGGATTCTTCTCATTCTAAACAACAGAGCAAAGTACCATCGAGACAATGTCGGTATAGGGTATCGGCTATGATGGTGTAGCGAGAGGTTTGTCATATGAAAGTTCATCTCTGATTAAAAGAGAGGTCAAGTGGGAGAATGTTGTCCTTGAGGTAAGTGTAAGTCTTACCATACCAAGGTGAATTAGATCCAACTAGATGGCAGATGGAATGGGTGTCAGGAAGGTCATAAGCTGGTTGCCGGTTAGTTTCCACTAAGAACTCGTACTGTGACTCATTTTTAGGTATTTCTAGAAGAGAGGCAATGGTTGCCATTGCATCTACTGCCTTATTCTCAATCCTGGGTATTTGCTTGAAGGAGATGGTCCCAAAGTGTTCTTTGAAGTCGTCGACCATCCGGTTGTATGGGATGAGCTTTTCATCTTTGGTTTGGTACTCATCATTGACCTGATTGATTATAAGCTAAGAATCACCGTAGACATGTAATTCTTGGATTTTCCACTCATTTGCCATCTTGAGACCAATTACTAAGGCTTCATATTCTGCTATGTTGTTGGTGCATGGAAATAACAACTGGTAAGACTTTGGGATTGTGTCGCCTTGAGGAGTTATGAACAGGATGCCTGCCCTCGATCCATGGTTTGTGTAAGACCCATTGAAGTATAGTTTCCAGGAAGATATTGACACATTGAATAGGGATTCATCTAGAAACTCAAACTACATTGGCGTGGTGTCTTGTAATGGTGCATCTGCTAGTTGATCAGCTATGATTTGTCCCTTGATGGATTTTCTATCTACATATTCAATGTCATACTCACTTAGAAGCATTACCAATTTTACGAGGCGACCTGTGAGAGCTACTTTGCTGAGGAGATACTTCAGTGGGTCTATTTTTGCAATGAGTTTAACTGGATGTGCAATCATGTAATGTTAGAGTTTTTGTGAAGAAAAAACTACCGCGAGACATGATCTTTCTACTTGTGAGTATTGCAACTCATAGCCCACAAGGTTCGACTGATGTAGTAGATAGCTCTTTCTTTGTTCTCATAATCTTGTTGAGCTAGAAGTGCCCCCAGAGTAGTAGGTGTAGCAGATATGTAGAGAATTAGTGGTTTCCCTTGGATCAGAGGCATGAGAATGGGTGGATTCATAAGGTATTCTTTTAGCTTGTTGAATGCTTCTTCACATCGTTCATCCCACCTAAATGGAATATTCTTGTGCAGGAGATGGCTAAATGGTTGGCACTTGTCTGCCAACTATGATATGAATCTGTGGATTGCTTGCAGCTTACCTTGTAGTGATCTCAATTGAGTTAGAGTCTTGGGTGGTGGCATGTCCATTATAGCTTTGACCTTGGCAGGGTCCACCTCTATTCCATTTGCCAACACAATGAAGCCTAGCAGCTTGCCTGAAGTTACCCCAAACACACATTTCTTTGGGTTCATCTTGACTTGGAATTGGTCCAATCTTTGAAAGACTCTTTCTAGTACATCCAGGTGTGAGTCTCTTGTGAGAGATTTTGCTAAGATATCATCGACATAGTCCTCCATTATTACATGCATCATGTCATGGAATATAGTAGTCATAGCTCTTTGATATGTGGCACCTGCATTCTTCAACCCAAATGGCATGACGTTCTAGCAAAACATACTCCACGAGCAAGTAAAAGCTGTCTTGTGTTGGTCCTCTGGTGCTATTTTGATCTGATTATACCCTGAGAATCCGTCCATGAGAGATAGCATAGTATGTCCTACAGTTAGGTCGACTATGATATCGATGTTTGGCAATGGAAAATCATCATTGAGGCATGCTTTATTTAGGTTTCAAAAATCATTACATAATCTGACTCGGCCGTCTAGTTTGGACACTAGCACAATGTTGGATATCCATTCTGGGTAATCTATAGCCCTGATGAACCCTACATCCAGTAATTTCTTGAGTTCTTCTTTGACCAAAAGTGTTATGTGAGGATGCATCTTTTTTAGCTTCTGCTTTATTGGTTTTACTCCTAGATCCAATGGTAGATGATGTAGAATTAAGTTTGGGTCTAAACCTGGCATGTCTGCATACGACCAAGCAAAGCTGCCTCTCCTTTTCTTAAAGAATGGTACAAACCTAGTTTTCTCTAGTGGTGTAAGAGATTTAGCAAAGTGGATAACCTTGGGCTATTCTTCTATTCTAATATTCACGGGCTCTATCGATTCTACAATAATCTACGACCTTTCCTGGTACATATCACTAGGGAGAGTGTCAAGCTTTCCATCGTCAGGTGCCACAGTTGGGTTTTCACCTTCGGATGCGTCCTTTCTTTTTACTGTTTTGGAATATGACACTGCCGCAAGGTAGTTTTCACTGTTAGATCCAGTTTTGACCTTGATATTTTTGTGACTGGAAGACTTGGCACCCTCCCCGAAGTAAGCCACGGTATTCAGTTCAATAGCAAAACCAGCTTTATGATCTACCCTAGGTAAGTGGTCCCTAAGTTCCATATAATCAATGTAAGCATCATCATTTTGGAACATGTCTAGTTGGGGAGTTCCTTGCAGATCCCAGTCAATAAGCTCAGGGTGCACGAGGGGGAGGGAGTCAGATGATAGACCTGATTCATTGATGGTATGAATGGAAATGTTGGGAGCATTGGTGGGGATTGTGGTCGGGATGGTACTTTCTTCCAAATTATTTATTGCAATGGAATTTAAACTTTCCTTGAAAGCCATAATCTCAGGGATGGGAAAATCATACTGTAGTGCTCTATTCGAAAGCATTTGTCCCTCATGGTAGGGGCTAAAAGTTTGGACGGTATCAACCTCTTTGTCATCATAGGAATGCTCTGTTAGCTCATCCCACTCATACTCATTTGAATCTGTATCACTGTCCTCCTGTAGTGTTTGGATCATTTCCACAAGACAAGCATTTTCTTTACCCTTGCCTTTGCCTTTGTATCCTAGGCCACTTGTGTTTCTAGCCGATGAGGATGAAGAAGGTTGAATAGGTTCAATGATTCCTTCTTTCCTAAGGCCGATGGGGCCTTGTCCTTCGTACCCCATCATGTGTAGAATAGTCTCGCCTCGCCCATAGAGTTCTGTTGGGAGTCTAGGTAGATCTTGCGTTGTGTTCTCTTCTTTAGCATAAAGCCATTGTAGGAGATCTCTCTCGTCTGTTTCATCAGATAAGGTCCCCCATTTTACAAAGGGAGATGCGGGAGCTATGGGAGGAGCATGTTAGTAATAATTTATGTTTGGGGTATCATGCAGGTGCCTTCCCAAAAAATCCAAAAAATTTTCTAAGTCCATGAACCTCCTCAGCATGTTTCAACATCAGCATCATATTTTCTTTGAGGAGGAGGTCATCATCATCATATTTCCAGGCATCACCCTGATATTTCTTATGAGGGTCATATTTCACACTAACCTGATCTTCTACCCGCAGGGTGATATTTTGACATCGGGTGATCTTAGTCAAGATCATCCTGATGTTGGCGCTATGAAATTTCTAAGTATGACCCACTTTTCATTGGGGTCATCATATTTGAATATCAGGTGATCTTTGTTAAGATCACCTTGATGTTATTTTGTCACCTTATGTTTGTTCAACATTAGGATGCTGCTGATGTCATGTTTCTGCGGGGGTGATATCCGCTCGACCTTTGCCTTCATCTTTTTCTCTGCAAGATGATATTCTCAATATCAGGTGATACTCAAAATATCGGGTCATCTTCTGAATATCACCCTTGCTCTAGATATGATGATGATGTCATCAGGATGTTCAATTATCAGGGTGATATCCTTCAGGTGATATGCTATTGACGTCATACAGATTCGACAGGGTCATACTTCAAGTTTTCAATCTGACCCGACATTGCAATATCCTGATGACATCATCAAGACATTTGCAAATATGATGATGATGCGGATGTTAGAGAGATATCCGCTTGTCAGCTTCATGCATTGACCAGTGGGGGGTAAACTTTTCAAATATCTATCATATTCATATATCACCCTGATCTTGTAGAGAAGCTACAGTGCAGCATGATATTTGTGCATGAGGGTGATATTTCAAATATCTGATTATCTTTCGAATATCATCCTGATGCCGATATGGCGGTGTCATCATCAAGGTCCGGGGGGTCATATTTCTAACACTAGTCATCTTGTGGAGATCCCCTGATATTTGCAAATATGACGATGATGTCATCTGGATTTGTGGAGATGCGAGATATGTAGATATGATTTTGACGTCATCAAGATTTTTGTGGGCATGCAGGATGTTCATCGGTGAGACATTTGGTATTGGCTAAGCAGGAGGATCTTCCTCCGATGCATCAAGTTGTGCCAATGAAGGTGAATATTAGGTTGATATCTCACGCGAAGGTAAGGTTGGTCATCAGGCTGATATTCAAACATCAGGGTGATATTTTATATCAGGTGATGTGGATGGCATGATACTTTCTCGCAGGGTGATATTTCACATCAGGGTGAGCTCAGCAGGTGGTTCACTGACGTCAGGGTGATTTTGAGTATCCAAATATCATGCTAGAGGATGATGATGATGAAGGCTTATGCTAGTGTCGTCAGGAGCAAAAGCACTGACATCATATGTGCTCACGACCTAGTATATAAGGTGATGAGGAGGTTGCCACGAGGTGCATGTGGGATAATTTGATCCTACATATTTTCAAATATCAGGGTGATATTTCTTGGCGGGAAAAGCTACGAATGCACAGTCTACTGCATTTCTCAAGGCTGCAGGTTTGGTATGCCACCAATGGTGGTTGTTGCAGGGTATGGGCGATGGCGTGGATGTTTCAACCACTCGATTGATGATGTGAATCCCTAGGCGGCAGCGCAAGGCTCAAGATCTCTTCTTGTCCCCTCCTCCACCTGCTGCATTGAATGTTGGAATGCCATTTCCTCATGATGCATGGTATCTGGCAAATATTTTGAAGCACCATTGTACTGAAGGCTAAGCACCTCCTTGTTGTATAAGTAGGGCTGTGTTGCTCATTTTTTGTTGTTGAAGACCTGGGCATTCTTTTGTGTAAATAATGAAGAACAGGGCATGATCCTAGCTGTTATATCCCATTTTGGAGTTTATGAGTTGCAGCATGAGTGTATTTTGTACATATTTCAGATTCAGTGTTGTGTTATATGAGAAATGCTTCATTGCATGTATTTATCTACTTGTCTCCATTTGCTGCATGTTATTCTCCTTCTTTTGAATCTAGTTGGTAAGGGTTTCATAGATTCTAGGGTATAGATATCTATACTGCATGCTTGATCTATAACTTCCATTCAAGGAGTGGATTAAATTGTTTTAGGTCAATGTATGGAGAAGGTTGCATGTTAGCAGGGATATCTGTAAGTAGAGGTAGTTAGATACCCATTCTTGGGTGATGTTTGTAAGGCAAGCATCAGTCCAACCCCCTAAAACTTGAGTGAAAGTTGCAAACCATCTATTGTATACGTCTAGTTGACTCCTTGCCCAATGGATAGGCACCAATCTGCTCCTAGGTCAGTAGTTATGAGCCAAAACCCCTTGTCTTGCATCCAGGACATTATGTCCACCCATTTCATCACTTCAACCTATTAGTTGTAGGAGTAGGATTAGGAACCCCCTGCATACTCTCATACCCAACTAGACACATATATCCAAGAATGTTGCCAACCTTGTGATCTATCATGCAGTTCTTGGTCCATACATGAGAGTATTCTGCCTGATGCTGTCAAGATAAATCTTCATATCATTGAGCTAGTCAAGGTTACATCTTGAGTTATAGGGATCCCCCCTTTGGTGTGGCAGAACCAGAAGTGAAGGGGAGGTAGCTCACGCAACCTCCTGTATCTGTTGGCCAAATCAGCCTATGCATTGGAGCTGGCAAACCCTCTGCAGATTTGGTAACCAACAGAGTAGATGGCTTTGGAAAATGTTTGGGTTGGCCAAAAGATCGAGGAGACAAAGGCATCTTGGCAAGATTTAGGCTATGCTCAATGGAGTATTCCCCCACTCCACTTTCTTTTATGGTAATTTTTTGCTCTTTGGGCCTTGATGAGGAGGCTTCAGTGGTATGATCATGCTATGGGATAGGAGATATATATGCTCTATTATTAGGAATGATGCATTCAGGTTTTGCAAGGAAAGAGTTGCAATGCTAATAGGGGTCAGGGTCACCTTGAATGGTGACTTGCTTGCCATTGTGCAGGAACTTTATGCATTGATGATAAGTAGAGGGAACAAACTTCATGGCATGAATCCATGGTCTCTCTAGAAGAATATTATAAGCGAGCTCCCTATCCAAGACTTGACACACAACATCTTTTATTACTGGTCCCACTTGAATGGGTAGGACTACTAATCCCTTTGTGGTTCTTTCTTCCTCATCATATGCTTTGATGGTAATTTTCCTCCTTGGATCAACTGCCTGTTCGGAGAACCCCAATGCAAGGACTAGCTTTAATGTGCAAATATTTAAACCAGCACCCCCATCAATGAGAACCCTCTTGATGCGGTGTTTGTGGATGAAGGTGACGATATGTAGAGAGTTGTTATGAGGTTGAGATATAGAGAGGTCATCTTGCTCGGTAAATGAAATGGAGCTTGAGGAGGTCAGATTACCTACCATGGTCTGAAACTTCTCTTGGGCCAAGTTAGTGGGGATAGTGGTTTCCACTAAGGCTTTCTCAAGGATCTCCTTATGGGAAGGAGATAGACGCAACAACTCCAAGATAGAAATGTGGGCCGGAGTTTTCTGTAATTGGTCTATGACATTATACTGGTGGAAGTTGGATGGAGAAGGTGACGACCTTGGAGGGGTGGTATTGAGCATGACTTTACCACTGCGGGTAATGATACTACAACCAGTTCTACTAGGTCCTGGTTGGTGGTTGGTTGTGATGACATTGATTTGTGGGATATACTCAGAAATGCAATTAATGGTATAGTCAAACGTCACACTTGCATAGTTGGCATTACTATTCTCACTGTTCTGATTTGGCTTGTTGCGATTGTTGTTATTGCTATTGTTGTTGTTGTTGTATGGCCTGGTGTTGTTATTATTGTTGTTGCTATGGTTGTTGTGGTTGTTGTATGGCCTGTCATGATTTAGAAGCAGATCACTATAGGCCACATGTGTATCATTGGAGGTATGTTGTTGTGTTCCTCCTTGATTTTGATCGAACACATCTTGGATAACATTTTTGAGGTGGATACAATTGTTGGTTGTATGCCCTCTCCCCCTATGATATTCACAATAGTCCATGTCCTTCCAGTAGGGAGGTTTGACTATAGCCTCGTAATCACTTGTTGGCAGTAAAGAGATTTTGTTGTTAGCCAACAACTTCTGTAGTGCAGACTCTTGAGACTCACCTAATGGTGTGAATTTTTTCCTTGGATTTGAACTGAACCAAGGTCTGGGCTCTCGAGAGGGTGGTTTGTTGAGCATACCATTGTTTGTTTCTCCCTTAAGGGTGAATATGGGTTGTTGCTTTGGAGTTGCTGCCTTGGCATCCACTACCCCATCATTGACCACATTCTTATTTTTGGTCCAAAACTTTGATTTATCTATTGATTAATTGGAGGTAGGTGTGTCCTTGTATATTTTGATTGCACCTTTAGTGATCATAGCTTTTTCAATGAACAATCCCATTTCAATGACTTTTGAAAATGATGTAGGGCATTGTATCTGTATTTAATAGCTAAGATGAGTGTTTAGGTTATGGACAAACATCTCCAATAGCTGCTTCTCAGGCATATCGTAAGAACACTTACTAGCTAGTTGTCTCCATTGTTGTAAGAAGGTGGTGAATAACTCCCCACTCTTTTGTTTGGTGTTGCATAGATCTAGCATAGATACTTCATGTTCAATGTTGTAAGAGAAGTGTGTAATAAATTTGTTGACAAGTTCATCAAAAGTTTTGATTCCTAGTGGGAGACGTGAGAACCACTCCATAGCTTGACCACCTAAAGATCTTGGGAATAGTCTCATCAAGTAGGTCTCATTGTGAGCTACTTCTAAACATGCTGCATTGAATTCCCTAATATGATCTCTAGGGTACCCTTTTCCTTTGTACTTGTCAAACTTTGGAACTTCAAACTGATAGGGGAATGGTCTCATGACCAAATTTTTGTCAAAGGGGTATGGTGCTATATCTTCCAAGGAATAGTTCTTGGTACTTGTACCCATCTTAAGGCCTGATATTTGTTGTGTGAGGCTCTTGAGTTGTTTTCTCATTTCCTCCATAGGAGCATTTTGATCGATGGGTCTCTTCCCTCTATCATTTGCATTTGGGTCTATAGTATTCCTTTCTCTTTCATTTGCGTGTGGGTCTATGTCATTCTTACCCCTTTTGTGATCGTTGTCTATATTTTCCATGATTGAGCTTATATCAAAGTCTATGGGGAGTTTAATTCTGAGACTAGCAAGATGATAGAAATACTTATGGGGGTCTTCATGGAGAGCCTTCTCTATTAGGCATTGGAATTTATGATTTTGGATGTTTTCTTGATAATCGTCGTAAGATATTTCTTCGTCACTATCATGGGGTGTGATAATACGATTGGACAAACTGGCCATTTCTAGTTGCATTTTGTACTGGGATCGAGTAAGAACCATGCAAGGTGACGTGGGATGAAGTGGACTAAGATTAGAAATTTTGGCCAGGTGCCAACTGAGACTGTTGTGAATAGGATACCTAGGACAAGACTTGGACACAGGCTTTTCTCGCTCAATGATTTCAAGTAAGACGGTTGACACAAGACGGTAGCCACTAGTAAAGGTAGTCGATACCTGTCTTACTGTGTAGGGACTAGTCATGCAACGAGACTACTAGCAAGGTTCTGTGACCTACTAGGCTTACACAAATTCACAAAGGATATGAAAAGGGACCTATGTCGAACTGATATGGAATAAACTAACTTTGGGACAAGAGAGGTTTTGATAGAAGGTGAATGGGATGATGGACGAAAGAGAGATACATGGGTGAAATGGATGAAGACTGACTACAAGGTTGAATCTGATCTCAGAATGCGAAGCTAGGCTGAAATGGGTACTCAAAACAAGTAAAATTGTTTCCTCAAAAATAGTGCAAGTACTCACTGTCGCGGATGCACTGAAACATATGCACAAGACATCGCAGTGTATGCACAGTACTGGTGGAAAATGTATGCACAGTAACAGTCTGTATATGCGCAGTAGTTCTAAATATATGCGCAACTAGTCGGTACAAATGTGCAGGAAGAAAGAGTGGATGCGCAACTCTAACTTTTTTTCAAATTTTTGGAGTTTTTCTGTTGTTTTTGGTATTTTTGGCTGGAAAAATGTCTTCTTGATCTAATTTTTATGAATTAACAGCAAGAAAACATAGCAAGCACAAAGAATATTTTATAGTTTTTTATTGTTTTTGTGGTTTTTCTGACTCTATTTTGGACTAACAGGAACAAAAGCAAGCACAAAGATCCTAGGCTAGAAATGGATTACAAGGGTTTTTGGCCATTAGAACAAGAGGTGTTTAATGCAGGCAATCGTTCAAGTGGTTACACATACGGTGGCACTACTCTCCGTTATGGAGTCTCCCAGCCTCAAAGGGTTGTGCCTTAGAGGGTTTTGGGGGAGGTTGGCCGTCGGTGTAACATAGCAGCACTTGTTGCAGGAGGTTTTCACCTCAAGCACTTTTATTTTAAGTGGATTGGTAGGGCTTGGCTTTTAGCCTGTTTCCACTCAGGGTCGTTCCCACTTGGACAAGCGTGCATCCAAGGGTAGGCCCCTCTTAAAGGTTAAACAAATGGAATAACAATTCTGGCACTCTGATCACCCAATAAAGGGGAGAACATAAGCCTATTGTCATTTGTCAAGCACAGAAGACACTGATTAATCCAACCTATTTAAAAATAGAAGAACTAAATGGGCTAGTCTACTTGGGCAAGCACAGAACTTTGAAGTGATTTAACCAGATAGCATTGGTTTAGTTTTTAACCCAGAAAGCAATGGTGAGTTCAGTTTTAATCCACGTAGCACGAATAGTTAACTTTGAAGTTTTGGTCAAATGAGATAGCAGTAGTTCAATTTTAACCTAGAAATCAGTGATGAGTTCAGTTTTAATCCACGTAGCATGAATAGTTAACTTTGAAATTTTGGTCAAACGAGATAGCAGTAGTTCAATTTTAACGCAAAAATCAATGATGAGTTCAGTTTTAATACCAGATAGCAATAACTTGGAAATGATAGCACAATTGCAATGCAAGATAAACAATGATCTAGTTACTTCTTTCCTAATTAGAGCTATGTGAGGATTTGAATGAATATCAGTTTTACTATCCCTTTAGAAAGTGAAGTGTGAACTATCAAAATGCAACTATATGGAACTAAACTGAACCTATCCTGCAAAATAGCTACAGAAAACACCTGCGAAGATGTTAGCATTAGCAAACTTTCTTAGAAAAGTACTAAAATTGTTGCCCACTACAGAAGCGCAGCTTCAGTGACTAAATGTGTAGAAATAGTCAATAGAAGCGCAGCAAGAATAAATGCACCATAACAGTGCACAAAAGTGCAACAATAAAGAACAAAAGCGCAGAAATAATGGATGTGCCGTAACAGTGATCAAAAGTGCAACAATAAAGAACAGAAGCGTAGAAATAGCGAATGTGCCATAACAGTGAACAAAAGCATAGTATAAAAGCACAGATGCGTAGGAATACTAAATGTGCCACAGAAATGGGTATATGCACTGCAAAAATGTTTAAATGCGCCATAAGATTATAAGCACCGTGGAAATGTTCAAATGCACCGAAGTAGCCTGTGCGTGACCTGTATGGAACTTGCCTTAAAAAAAGCTCAGATTTTGATGAGATAAAGGGGCAAAGGTCCCACGGTGGACGCCAAAAATGTTAGGGTAAAATGTGGATTAATCAATTTACCAATAATAAACCCAAACATCAATAGAATAATGAAACTAAGAAAGATTGAATGAAATGAAGCAATGAATAGCACAGTGCAAACCTTCCTTGAATCAAAGCTTCTATTGTTCACCTATTAAAACCGTCCTTGCTGGTATGAAGTAGGCCCTCAGAGAGTGCACTCTTTTAGCTGTGTTGTAGGATGTCGGTAGTAAATGGCTAAATTGGTAAATAATGCTATGAAGTAGAGCTTCAAAGCAAATGGTGATCTCAAGTAGATTGTATTGGGGGGTGCCAAAGGCGTGTTGGTGAATTTCTGCAGGGTAACAATACAAATAACCTGGATGAATAGAATGGAAGAATGAGGTTCCATTTATAGACTTAGAAGAATGAAAATCAATAGTTGAGAGGAGATATGAAGATCAATGGCTGAGAATGGTTGAGGAATGTGCAACCAATAGAAATATGACAAGTGTCTCACCTCCATCATGAAAGAGGGGATTTGACAACATTGATTGGAGAGCTAACTCTTTTAACTGATCAGTTAACAGACTTGATTAGTCAGTTAGAAGAATGGATTATGGAATTGACTGAATTGATTGAGGGATTAACTCAATTGACTAGTTAGTTAACACTTTTGATTGATTAGTTAACTAACTTTGATTACAGAAGAAATAGGACATGTGGGTTAGGGAAAATTAGATAATTAAATATTTAATATATTTAATTACATGTGCAATAGGGTGAGGTGGCAAAGGTGAGGTGGAAAAGTGAGGTGTACGGGTGAGGTGGATTTTTGAAATTAGAACTTAGGATAGGGGGATTTAGAATTAATTAAATAATTTAAGATTATTTAATTATGTGAGATATTAGAAGAATTTAGGGAATTTAATTAATTAAATTGATTTTATTTAATTATAGAATAGTGAACCGATTAAATAAATTTAGAATATTTATTTAATTGATAGAAGAAGTAAGAAGGGAATAAATATTTAGAATATTTATTTAGAATGAATCATGTCATTTTTAGGCGTATACACTAATCTCTAGTTCAAGTATGTAATATTTATATTATTCTGTAGACAGTGTGTCTCTTATAGGTAGTGGGCCTCTTGTGAGCAGTGTGCTCGAGCAGTGAGCCCTAATTGGAAAGTGCCATCTTTTCTTCTTATTCTTTTAATAGAGAATATAATCTTGGGTTAGTCACCCCATGGTTTTTCCCTTAACCGGGTTCTCCATGTTAAAATCCTGGTGTCATATGTGTTGAATATGTTTCTGCTTTTAATTATTGCATTGTACTTCCATGATTAAATCATTATTATGTTGTAGCAATATAAGAAGGCCTTAAGTGTTTAAAGAATAGAAATTCTAGTGACAACTGATTCACTCCTCTCTTAGTTGTCTGTCCTAAAACCAACATATACAACTAAAGGAAAGTAAATACATCAATCATCAAAAGGATACCCAAAAGGATACTATAGAGGATGCCAAAGTGTTCTCGCTGAGAAGGAAGGAGCCCCCAAGTCTGCAATCCCACAAGACCACAAAGTTAGGAACCACAACCTACAAAGAAACACTTGTTAGAGAAATGAAAACCAAATCACCTACAACCACCACCAATGAGTCAGTATAAAAAATGATAAGGGGGTTGAGTGATGGGAAGGGAGGAAATCGAGGGAGATATATGCCCCCCCTTGTTTCTGCTTGCTTAGTTCAAGAGTAGAAATAAGGAGATATCCACACATATCGATTTCAATGGAAATGTGTTATGAGGGTCATTTGAAGAAACAATGCTCAAACATAACACATTGGGGAAGAAAGAGAGTGGAACCCAAATTCTAATGCAACAAATGACACTGAAACTGTAGTTCAAGAGCTTGAGAAAAGGGCTCAAGAGCGAAAGAGCACACTTTTGCACCTAGTTAGGGGTAGGAATTCTCACTCACTTACTTTATGTAAAAGGGAGTTGTCACTTATCACTAACTCATTCTAATTTCTTATCATTGCAGGAAAAGTAGAGGAGAGAGAGAAGGAGAAAAGGGGAATGACCATACCGAGCTAACATCTATATCATCCACCACAACTGGAGATGCTCTGAGCTCAAGTAGCTCAGAGAGACATTTTGAGGCCGAGGAAGGGTCCTAATTCCAAGCTTCTATCATCTTCCATTGTACTTTTGCTTTCATGTTTACCAATGTCTATGTAGGAGTCAAGGACAACACTGAGAGGGGGGTGAATCAGTGTTGTGTGAATTTTCAAATCTTTTGCAAACTTTAACATTCAAAACACAAGGAGAGAAAGTTATCATTGATTTGTCAAACACATATGCACATAACTGAGAATAAAAAACAAAAACTCATGAGTAAATCAAACAACCATAGAGAGAAGATCAATATGAATCAAGACCCAAGAATTGCATGAGTGGAAAACCCTCTAGGGTAGAAAAACCACTCCAAAATTGCCTCACTGGCTTAACTGATAAAATATGCCTCACTGGCTACAATATGTGTCTCACTGACAAATGTTAAGGTCACATTGACCTATAAGCATCACTGGCATACTGTGCCTCATTGGCATAGACAATTACCATCATTAAAACATAAAACTTTGTGTCCAAGAATTGATTGCCAATCAATCTGATTTGCACCAATTACACTCTGTGTTTCATCATACACCCTAATTTCTCCTATTTGATTTTCAAGTCAAGACCATACAAATAATTCCTTTTACACATTTCTCTGAAAACAAGCTCCTGTGAACAAATTTTCAACACTCTTATCTCTACAATTCTATTTCAATATCTTCCTCTGCATATCATTTTGAACTCACCTAATTCTCCATCAAGAACATTTAGCTCATACATACATTCTTCTATGTTTTCTTTTCAAAAGAATATTCATAAAGTTATCTTCATAATTGTTTGATGCTCTGCACTTAAACACACTTATCAAAGCACCTATAAGCCCAATAAATATCAAATGACCATTCATCTTCCTCTTGTTCTGTAATCATTTCTCTGAATCTTCAAAAATAAATCGATCTTGTAATCCATTCACCTTCATCTTCTTCAAAAATCTTCAATCTACATCAAAAGACTTTTCATATTCTTCAAGAAATTTATTCTCCTTCTCTACAAATAAAGTCTTAAAAAAATATTATCTTGGATCCAAAAAGAATAAACTTTGAGGACATCATGATCTCTTAAAAAAAACTTCCTTAGTCAAAAGAATGAAGACTCCTTCATTAAACCTCCAAAGTCTTGAGATAAGATATTAGAAATAGAAAAATTCTTTCTCAATGGATTCTTTTCTAATCCTCACAAAAATCTTTCTTAAAAGAATTTAGAAATGAATCTCCAAAATAGCCTTGAAAATGGGTTCAAAACTCCTCCTTAAAAGAAACTTTCTAAAACACAATACATAGCATTCGAAGGAAAAACATTCATTGGGACATCAAAATAGAACACCGAATTTGGGCTCACAATTTAAATAACCACCATTTGATTGTCTTTGCACACCCACTTTACTTTTGAATTAGACCATTGATATTCTTTACTTGCTTGAGCTCCATGGGGATGACCAGTCTAGCGGGTTAGACTAGGTGAAGGGGCCGGTGTGCACCATAGCTGAAGACCCCTTTAGCAGGTAACACTTAAGTCATAAACCTTTAATCGTAAGTCACCAATTCAATATAACAAAAGTGCAAACTTGAGTGACAGTCACTATTCATATGTTGTAAGTTAAAATAAACCTTTAAGAAATATCAAAAACAATAGTCACTATACACATTTTGATATAATATAGTGAAGACCTCTCAACCATATAGTGAAGACAATACACACTATCACTTTAATTTGTCACTGTAACTGGCAAGCACCTTATGATGTAGGGGCATCTAGGGTGTAAGAGCAATCTTGCATCAAACAAAAAAAAATGTTGTTTCTTTTCAATAAGGGCTAAATTTGGTAGGGTTACTATTTTTAGTAAATTTGCATTTGTGTACAGTTGGATACAAAATCTTACACAGACCTCTAGAATGGTGAATTGAAGCTAATGGTGAAGAAATCACTTCAATATCATTTGTCATTTGTGAGATATTAAAATTTGAAATTCCAAAAATCCTATTGAAATATTCAAAGTCAAATTTGAGGCACTTAGAGGCTTCAGATGGGCCCGAAATTTGGTGGGAAATCCAAGTAGTCTACCTATCGGTATTACTTGACGTTCCATCATCTTTTTGAGAGCTTTCCGAAAAGGTATTATAATTAAAAATCCAACGGTCGGATCGAAAGTTATGGCCCCGCGAAGTTGACCTATTTTTGGGAGAGATGCAAATTTCAAAATTAAGTTGGCGGTCACCAAAAAGGGGCTTTATATAACCATTTTTGGGAACCCTTAGGGTAGTAGAGTTAAGGGGGAAGGTGTAGAGTCAAGAAAGATGGAAAATTAGAAACCCTAGCTGATTTGGGAATTACAGAAGGCTGAAGATTCCAGAGTTTTGAGAGAGGGAGTTGTAATGTGTTGTAGCTTGTAGGGGATTCATCCTCTGATTGTATTTGAGCTTCTGTAATGTAATGTTTTTCCCATATTAATAAAATATCATTCTATTTTTTGCGTGCAATTTCTGTTATTGTGTGTTTTATGATTTACCCCCTTCATCACCTTATATGAAGAATGAAGACTTGTCGATAATTCAACACATATCTTGAGTCTCTTCCCTAAGCATCAACCCAAGATTCATTTTGACAGAAGATGGATTTAGGAATATTTAGGACTTAAAGTCCTCTTAATACATAAAACCCTGATCACCAAGAAAAATATAGATAAGGAGGATTTAGCTTCTTAATACATACCTCTACCATATAACATTCTCTTGATACAAGATACTAATTGCACATATGATCATGAACTTTATACAATGAAACTACAAACATTTCAACCCCCATGCAACTACACTTGTTTGTATGAAGATCAACTTCTCAATCCTGATCATGATTTGATATGAGCAAAAAAAACTCTACACCAAGCATATCAAGACACCTGTTCTCATGCATTAGACAAATCAACTTATGAAGATGACAGAAGCACAACCTACACTTTGCATCTTGTTCATGCAACATGGAGACATTGAAAAAGCATGGACTTCAACCATCAATAAGCATCATGTAAACAAAACATAAAGCAAGATCCATGTGACCTGACCAGGCAATGAACAACTATCTCCTCCTGATATCTTGCATCAACTAAGGCAACTTTATATCATCAATTAAACACACTTTTGACATCAATGACAACCTGTCACCATCAATCTCCACCTTTGTCATTGATGGCAAAACCACCTAATGCAATTTTTCTTTCTCCCCCTTTTTGACATCTGATGACAAAGACACAAATCTATTTGCTCCCCCTGTGTTGAAATACACAAACAAATCACTGCTCATAAATATCACTGGTAATTATTGACAAGAATAACCATCATAACTCAATTCAACTCAGCACTAACACACTTCCTAACTTAGCCCTAAAGCAACATATCAACCTGAAGTAAACCATCCAATTACTGACATCAAACCATCCATGCAAAGAAAAATCATGGCACTATCAAACACCTTTTGACATCACAATCAACTTTTCTTGTATCAATGTAAGGACAACAAGCTCTCAGCAAAATTATTACACTTTGAAATGGATATTATGACATCCTTGTAATTAACCATTCTTATTATGAAGAGCATCATAATGCAACAACTTCAAGCCAAACAAAATCTCTGAATATCACTTCAACATAATATCACTTTTTGACACAATACCAATATGAGGATGAAGAAGACATATCATTGCAACCAAATACCAACTTGTTGAACTCCTTGCAAAGAAATCATAAACACACCAATACTCTTTGATGAATAATTTTGCAGGCAAAAATCATGAAGACTCCTCACACACAGTTCCCAACACAAGATGCCAAGATGACCATTTTTTATAAGACCTTTACTTGCCTCTGATTTGATGAAACACAAGACTCACCATCAATGTCATAAGAAACTCTAGATTGTCATAACTTGAAGCTCATACCTGAAACCACTTCTGAACCATAATAATGAGGAAGATCAACAAAGAACATTCAAATTATTACACCAATAATCACTTCTAAATGAACATTCATTCTGCAACCAATCTATTCTTGCACTTCCTTTTTGACATGAAAAGAATGAAGACCATCTTGCTATTCCTGCACATCTTTTTATAACACACTGTCAAAACTAATATATACATAACCACATCTGAAACATGTTGCAATCAACAAGAATTAATGCCTCTTGACTCTATAATACAAATCAGCCAACCAATATCTTCTTGCAACAACATTTTCCAAAACACTTTGGATTGCAATACATGTCAATTCAACCTTGTAATCATCAACATGACCAGGAACAATTTGTGCATTTGAACTCTTGAAACACCTTTTCAACATCTTGACAACATAATGAGCCAAAGAACATCTAAAACACTGTCACATACTAAACATCAACATTGTTAGCAACATCATCATCAATTATTTCTAAGCATGGCAAGAATGATAGACAGACAAGATCATCATATCAAATGATCTCCTTCCTGAAACTTGTTGGGGTTAACTGATAGAACATTTGATACCTCCCCCTTACTTCATGCTATGTTATGCAACAGATGAAATGACTTGTGCAAGATGCACAATCTCAGATTCTGACTTCTCTTTACCTTCTTTTTGCTTCCAAATTTTCATAGGTGCTTTCTTTCTCCAAACCTTTTCTATCTCTTTCCATTTCCAACCTATCAAATTAGATGATGCTTTTCTGTAACTATGAGCTTTATGACCAAAATAATTGAAATTATAACAAACTATGTTATAATCATAACCAAATGACTGATAGTACCTTTTTGACATCTCCTAAGCAATTATGTTATGCTTCCATGTACGATCATACATTCTATTCATTTTGCAATTTCTTTGTATGTGTCCAATATTATTGCATTTATAACAAACAATATCAGTATTCCTTCTACAAACAACTGATTTGTGTCCAAATTGATTACAAGTATAACAATAACCATTAAAAGAATAGTTATACATGTACATGTATGCTTGTCTTACAGGAGCATTTCTTCTTCTTTGATTATGCATTTTGTTTTCAGTGGCAACATTCAAATCAATCTTCTTTCTGGGAGTCTCCCTGACTTTTGAACACTCTCCTTCAAATCCTAAACTAGTAGTATCCTGATGATTCTTTTGTTTGCCCAACATCTCATGTAACTTGTTTGAGCTGTCTTCAAACACTTGATATTTCTTAGATAAATTCTTGAGACCATCATACTCTTTTCTCAGATTGATAATATCACCTTCTAGTTTTAGATTCTCAATCCTTGTAATTTCAAGGTCAGATATTGAGACATCAACTATCCTCTTAGCTTCTTCAATTTCTATCTTCAATCTAGTAATTAGTTTATCTGAATCATCAATATATGTCTTTAAACTAATAATCTGACATCCGGCCTCTTCAAGATCTGTAGATACAAATTCAAGTTTTGAAAGTACATGGTCTTTAGATTCTCTTTCTTGTTGCAGCTACAAATTTAGTTTCTGATTCTCTCTCTTATATTTCTTGAGTTCAGCTAGAGCAAATATGAGCTCTCCTTCCAAATCAATCTCACAATCTTGTTCATCATAATCCTGATCATCATCACTTGTGATGATGGCTTCTTCTGAATCTAATTGGGTTTGAACTTCAACTCTTTCATTTGAAAGTTTCCTTTCATGGTCATTTTCATTAGACACCAAATTGTCCCCTTGATAAATTCTTATCAGTTCTTTCCAGATATCCTGAGTTGTTTCACACTGCACAACCTTACAAGAAATATCATTAGATAAACTAGATAAAATAACCTTCTTAGCTATATGATTGCTTTTAAGAGCCTCTTTGTTATTTGCAGAGTTACCATTCTCAACTGACATTAAAACATCATATCCTAAAGAGGATAAATACACTTGCATTCTAACATACCAAATTGAAAAATTTGAACCATCAAATTGAGGAACATCTGAAACTTTTTCTTCTAAGACAATATCAGATTCAACATGGAGAACATCTTTATCAACTGACTTTATATCAACATCTGGATTTGATGTGGATAATATCTTTTGTGTCTTTTGACCAGAATGAAGCTTAACATTTATCATGTTCTTATTTCTCCTGCACTTACCCATTGAACTCCACACACAGGACCTACCCAAGCTGATTAAGCTGCAAAAGGGAAACTGGCTCTGATACCAATTGTAGGAGTCAAGGACAACACTGAGAGGGGGGTGAATCAGTGTTGTGTGAATTTTCAAATCTTTTGAAAACTTTAACTTTCAAAACACAAGGAGAGAAAGTTATCATTGATTTGTCAAACACATATGTACATAACTGAGAATGAAAAACCAAAACTCATGAGTAAATCAAACAACCATAGAGAGAAGATCAATATGAATCAAGACACAAGAATTGCACGAGTGGAAACCCTCCAGGGGTAGAAAAACCACTCCAAAACTACCTCACTAGCTACAATATGTGTCTCACTGACAAATGTTAAGGTCACACTAACCTATAAGCCTCACTGGCATACTGTACCTCACTGACATAGACAATTACCATCATTAAAACATAAAAATCTATGTTCAAGAATTGATTGCCAATCAATCTGATTTGCACCAATTACACTCTGTGTTTCATCATACACCCTAATTTCTCCTATTTGATTTTCAAGTCAAGACCATACAAATAATTCCTTTTACACATCTCTCTGAAAACAAGCTCCTGTGAACAAATTTTCAACACTCTTATCTCTACAATTCAATTTCAATATCTTCCTATGCATATCATTTTGAAATCACCTAATTCTCCATCAAGAACATTTAGCTCATACATACATTCTTCTGTGTTTTCTTTTCAAAAGAATATTCATAAAGTTATCTTCATAATTGTATGATGCTCTGCGCTTCAACACACTTATCAAAGAACCTGTAAGCCCAATAAATATCAAATGACCATTCATCTTCCTCTTCCTCTACAATCATTTCTCTGAATCTTCAAAAATAAATTGATCTTGTAATCCATTCACCTTCATCTTCTTCAAAAATCTTCAATCTGCATCAAAAGACTTTTCATATTCTTCAAGAAATTTATTCTCCTTCTCTGCAAATAAAGTCTTAAAAAAAATATTATCTTGGATCCAAAAAGAATAAACTTTGAGGACATCATGATCTCTTAAAAAAACTTCCTTAGTCAAAAGAATGAAGACTCCTTCATTAAACCTCCAAAGTCTCGAGATAAGATATTAGAAATAGAAAAATTCTTTCTCAATGGATTCTTTTCTAATCCTCACAAAAATCTTTCTAAAAAGAATTCAGAAACAAATCTCCAAAATAGCCTTGAAAACGGGTTCAAAACTCCTCCTTAAAAGAAACTTTCTAAAACACAATACATAGCATTCGAAGGAAAAATGTTCACTGGGACGTCAAAATAGAACACTAGATTCAGGCTCACAATTTAAATAACCACCGTTTGATTGTCTCTACGTGCCCACTTTACTTTTGAATTAGACCATTGATTTACTTTACCCACTCGAGCTCCATGGGGATGACCAGTCTAGAGGGTTAGACTAGGTGAAGGGGCCGGTGTGCACCATGACTGAAGACCCCTTTAGCAGGTAACACTTAAGTCATAAACCTTTAATCGTAAGTCACCAATTCAATATAACAAAAGTGGAAACTTGAGTGACGGTCACTATTCATATGTTGTAAGTTAAAATAAACCTTTAAGAAATATCAAAAATAGCAGTCACTATACACATTTTGATATAATATAGTGAAGACCTCTCAACCATATAGTGAAGACAATACACACTGTCACTTTAATCTGTCACTGTAACTAGCAAGCACCTTATATAAAGAATAAATACTTGTTGATAATTCAACACATATCTTGAGCATCTTCCCTAAGCATCAACCCAAGATTCATTTTGACACAAGATGGATTTAGGAATATTTAGGACTTAAAGTCCTCTTAATACATAAAACCCTGATCACCAAGAAAAATATAGACAAGGAGGATTTAGCTTCTTAATACATACCTCTGCCATATAACATTCTCTTGATACAAGATACTAAATGCACATATGATCATGAACTTTATACAATGAAACTACAAATATTTCAGCCCCCATGTAACTACACTTGTTTTTATGAAGATCAACTTCTCAATCCTGATCATGATTTGATATGAGTAAAAAAAACTCTACACCAAGCATATCAAGACACCTGTTCTCATGCATTAGACAAATCAACTTATGAAGATGACAGAAGCACAACCTACACTTTGTATCTTGTTCATGCAACACGGAGACATTAAAAAAGCATGGACTTCAACCATCAATAAGCATCATGTAAACATAACATAAAGTAAGATCCCTGTGACCTGACCAGGCAATGAACGACTATCTCCTCCTGATATCCTGCATCAACTAAGGCAACTTTATATCATCAATTAAACACACTTTTGACGTCAATGACAACTTGTCACCATCAATCTATGCCAAGAGGGGAAGGTGGATAGGGGTCCCAGATAGGGAAGCCCGGGTCCACCTAGGGTGCCAGAGTGCCTCTGGGGCACCCTAGTCCCACACGAGTGCCAGTGTCCCTCCAAGATGTCGTAGTCTTCTTGGGGTACCCTAGTCCATAGAGGACACATGCCCTAGTTACATGCATTCCATTCAATTCGTGATAGCTTATTTTGGTTTCTAGAGGGGATTCTGATACTCTTACTTGTTTTCTAATATGCAGGATGTCCCTGAGATGTGTGAGCACATAGGCAGTCATTTGATGGCACTTGTATGAGAGCGCACTAGCATCTTGACTATCGCAAGGAGAGAGCATTTATAGATGGTGGGCCTATGACAAGTGTTTGATATGCCCACAATCAAATTCCACTACGATATGCTCATGACACTGATGGAGAGGTCAAATATAGATATAGATGCATCCACATTCTACTTATTGATAGGTGAGATTACCACCACACTGGAAGAAGTATTTAGTGAGGGTTGTTGGACATTGCTCAGTAGGGTATACTTGTGAGAGTTAGCTACATTGCTTGGGTCACATTGTTTCTCAAGGAGAATGAGGACATATTCAGCTCCATTTGCTAGAGTAGGGATGTAGAGACATTCCCTTACTACAGAGGATCATGATTGTCATAGTTGCACTAACCTTCACAAGGGTCTCATTCACACCATTAGAGTGATGGAGAAGCATTAGACTGTCTATGCATGGGGATATAGTATACTTACGTACCTTTATCATGACCTAGGGTGATATGTCCATTATGAGATGCATAGTCTGATGGTTTGCACATTAGTACAGGTTTGGGCCTTTGAGCACATCAGGTGTACATGACTGGTGGGTTTTCCTATAGAAGCAACATTCACCCATCCGTATTTCTACGTGTATCCATTGGTCAGGTGTTGGAGGCATGACAATCTACTATACTGGAGAGTAGTATTTGACAAATTATAGTCTGGCAACATCATTTGGAGACCATATCATAGCTACATCAGATGGCCTAGCCAGCATAGATAGTTAGCGAGGATGTAGTGGGATTGGTTGATGGCCAGTCACCTCGATCATACTGTATCTTGGTTCTACTTTGATAGAGTGGCACGACAGTTCAGATAGATACAAGATGTTCCCACAATTCATCCAAGCTATGTATGGGCTGCTCATAGCGTAGTCAGAGCAAATACCATCCTATGACTGACAGTCGCAGATGTGCCACTTAGTGATGATGAGGGTCCTAAGGATGCAGAGCCAGTGTCAGACATGGATGATGTCATATGTACCCAAGCATATCAGACTTGGTGGTACACATCGTGACCTGCACCTATCTTTCCACCTAGGCATCCTATAAGAGATGCTTGACCTTGGTCTAGTCACACAAGTGAGATAGAGGTTGAGGATGATGTCAGTGATTTCATGGGATACTTTGATCTCAAGGAGGATGAGGAGGAGGATGAGGATGAGTCCAAGGAGGTCCCATCTATTGTTTAGCGCTTCTAGTATTATTGTTTTACGCTTCTGGTCTGCATCACAACGCTTTCAGAAACACAGTGCAGCGCTTCTGGATATTATTCAGTGCTTCTAGTATTATTGTTATGCTTCTGGTCTGCATCATAGCACTGTTGAAAGCACAGTTCGGCGCTTTTGGTAGCAGAGAGAGTCGCTTCCCGTAAGATAGTGCAGCGCTTTGGGTCAGATTGATTTGTTTTTGCTAAACTTGTGAATTTTTGGTGGAACTAACTGACTTGTTGCAGCCTCTTACTACTCACACAGAGTACATAGGTCTTTTTAACATGTTCATGTAGGATGAGCATCGAAGAAATCTTGATCTATCTCACTAAGTCTTAGAAACACATTGCATTGTTAAAGGGATAATTGAACAAATCATTTTTCTTTGCAATTTAAGTCTTAGGAACATACTACTTTTCTTAAGGGACAATGGACATGTATGTGAAAACACCTCAATTTTCTAAGGGACAATGGACATGAATGCTAAACACTTCATTTTCATAAGGGACAATTGACAACTACAACCGTGTGTGTGCCTAATTTAGTTGCACCTTATTTTTCTTATAACGGGACAATTGAACCTTTGTTTGACGTGCTTGCTCTTACATTTCTGTACTTCCTTTAGAAGGGCCTACTTTTGGATTGCGCTTCATCCAAAAGGGATGACCCTAAGTGGAGTTTTCCTTTGAACTACTATATAAGAGGGATAAGGCGAAAGCCAAGTCCTAACCGATGTCAGCCTTACCTTGTGGTGCCAAACTGAAAAGAGGTGTACTAGCTCTTTGTGGAAATGATTTTCACATTGAGCAAAGTGTTTGATACTCTTAGTAGGATTGGTTAAAGCTTTTAGTAGCTTATTGCATTGCTCATAAGGCGTTGGTCCCTCAAAGTCACTAAGAACCATTCTAGATAGAGACTACCTGACCTACCTCCAAACATTGCGGTAATCATCAGTGCAAGGGGAATCGATTTAAGCCCTTAAGATACTCACCATTGGCTCCCTTGAGAAGAGATAGTATTCCCTTGGCCATAAAGCTCTTGTGACCTACTTGAGCTTTCCAAGGGGAGGGTGAGATATCCCTACCTATCGTCTCTCACAAAGATAATAAATATCCGACACCTTTACGGAATGATATTTTTATCGACAGAGTATTAAGCTGTGAGCTGATCTACTGTAATGAAACCTTGTCTCTAGGGATAAAAAGTGCTTGTTATTGATTGCAATTGTCTTATACCTGTGGAAACATTGGGCTTGTTTGGAGCCTTGAATATACACTATCTATTGTGTTAGTCCCTTGTTTGTACCAACAATGTTTGCTGTGTTTTCTCTTGCCAAACAAATCCAATTAGAAATAGAAATAATCTATCAAAATTTTGCCTTTTAGAAACATCAGACACTACTTCAGCACCCCTGGTATTATAGCAACTTGCCTTTGGTAGTACAGTAGATCACCTTTGGCATAGCAGTAACTCGCCTCTGGCAAAACTCTACTTCAGTTCCCTTGGTATAACAGTAGCTCACTTTTGGTCACTGTAGCTCACCTTTGGCATAGCAATAACTCACTTCTGGTAGATCAGTTCATCACCTTTGGTGTCATAGTAGCATGCTTTGGGTTGCACAGTCCTGCGCCTCTGGTCAAATAGTATAGTGCCTTTGGTCTAGTACTTTGTACATTAGAGTTTGTCTATTTCTTAAAGCACCTCACAGAATCCCAGCATTACCTTTTGTCCTAGTGTATCCCATGGTAACCACTAGGCTCCAGCAAACTATGAAGTCCAAGCAAGTTGGCCCTAGGAAGCACAAATCACCTCCTCGTACACCACAATCAGGTCATCTCAACATTACTCCCAAGGTTACTCCTAGTACACTCGTAGAAAAACCAATCAGCTCTCTGAACATGCCGCACATTGACCAACCAAGCAATCCTCAAGAGGTTAGGGTCCCTTTGGTAAGTACACCCCAGTATACCATCGGCTTGCCTCCAGATTTTGTGCCACAAGGTTATATCGTAGATCAACCCCCATCTCAAGAAGAGCGACACTTTGAAATAGGTCAATCCTCTCAAGAAGATGGGCAAGATCTTGATGAAATCATACAAGAGCCTAGAATCATGGCCGCCTTTGACAAAATCCTTAGTGAGAACCAGGATCATTTCTTTCGCTTGCTTACAGAGAAGGCGCCAAGTTAGCTCAAGATTTTGATTTATCCACTCTCAAGGAGAACAACAACACTCAAGATTCCATACAAGTAGTTCAAACCATGTCAACAGTGACCACACCTTTACCTGAATAGAAATCGCAGTATAGAAATCCCCTCTATCAAAACTCAACAGGAGAGAGGGCCGTATCACCACTTCTGACTCCTATGGAGATCTATAACAACCAACAAGAAACTCTCCAACATCAAGCAGAGTTAGCTAAGCAAGCCACCTTAGCTCGATCGAATATGCAACCACCTCCTCAAGTGTCCACCCCAATCACAAGTGGAATCTTGGTTACCCCATCACGGATAGGTTTCCCACCCAATTGCAATCTGGGGAACAATTATGTAGCCATGCAACAAGGGTCTCAACAAATACCACCTCCTATATCATCACACCTTCATGTCTCTCAACCAATTAGAGTCATGCAACCCCAACCGCAGCATTCTTCTACTCTCATCCTCAATCAACCCCAACCACTACATTCTTCTACTCTCATCCTCAATCAACCCCAACCGTCACAAATCTCATCTACCTATGTCCCTCCTCCACAACGTTCATCCACGCTAAATTTCTTTCACACATTGCCTAGCCACTCTCAACATTCCCAACATCAAGTTTCCCAAAGCTATGTGCTGCCATCACAACCTAATCAAACGCACTTTAGCTTTCCTCCACCCAATACTTTTCTTCAACCATCACAAAGCCAACATTCTTACCTAGTGCCACCTCCACCTCTGCCAAATCAAAACCTCCAATTCCAACCCAATCTGAACCAAACGTACAACCCGTATGATCCCAATCAATCTTAAGACCCTTATAACACCAGTGTGCATGGCTTACATTATAATCTTCCGTATGGGCAACACCGACCACTTTTGGGACAATAGGAGATGTTACCAACCCCTCCCATGACTATGGAGCTAAAAATCATAGAAGTTCAACAACAGCTATCTGATCTTACATTTGGCCACACCAAGAAGACCTTCTCTTTAGAGGAAGTGTGTCCTTACCCTTTTGATCGGTCATTACCAATGATCCCTTTTCCTCAAAATTTCACTATTCCCAAACTTGATAAATACAAAGGAAAAGGTGACCCAAAAGACCATCTTAGGGAATTCTATCTTGCTTGCTTCAAGGTCTCACATAACGACACATATCTTATGCATCTCTTTCCTCACAGTCTTGGAGGTCAAGCTATAGAATGGTTCTCACACTTACCCATGGGTATCAAGTCTTTCAATGAGTTAGCAGAGAAGTTTGCCACCCACTTTTCTTACAATGCAGAGCATGAGATTTCCATGACTGATCTATGCAACAATAAATAGAAAAATGGGGAAACTTGCATTTCTTTCCTTCAACGGTGGAGACAAATGGCTAGCAAATTTCCTTTCAAGATTCCTGAGAAATAGCTTGTTAGCATATTTGTGTAGAACATCAACCAAGAGTTAGGTTTCCACTTGCAAATTCTCAGTGCTACAACCTTTGACGAAATCACATACAAAGGAATCAATATTGAGTAGGCCCTCATTGCTAAGGGTGTGGTCAAAATCTTCAAAGAAATGAAAGACAACGCTCCTCATCAACAGACGAATGATAAACCCAAATACTGGAACAAGAACAAAAACATGGTTAACGATGGTGTGGTTGATTCTAAGCATGTCCAAACTTTACAAACACCACTGCAGTTCTCCAAACCAAGTTAAGCTCCATCTCAACAACAACAACAACAGTGGTAACCGTATCAAAATCAACAACAACGACAATAGGAGCGACCTCAACAAGATTACCCTCTGCGACGTCAATTTACTCCCTTGGGATTGGCTATGGAGTTGGTCCTACAACAGGTTTTACAGAAAGGACTCATCACCTTACCAGATGCACCCCCATATGGTGAACCGGTTTACAAAACTACATGGTATAGAGAAAATGAATACTGTGAATTCCATCAGAGCAAAGGACATAGAACTGCGTCGTGCATGAAACTCAAGCACCTAATCCAAAATCTCATCGACGGCAACCTAATCACTTTTGAGAATGGACAAGCGGCTCAAAACACAAACAAAGATCTCGATATGTACAAGGAACCATTCCCTCATCATGGTCCACCTCCTCCTCAGGATAGAGGTAAAGGTATCAATCATGCTTCCACTTCCTTTGATTCCATTGTCGGTCATTTTGAAGAGAGTCAAGTGTCTACCCTCACAATCAAACGCAAATCTATGGATTGTGTTGTCACAACTCGTCATGTTTGTGTCACCATTCGTGGTCCTACACCCAGTCTTCCAGCTCAATCTGATTATAATCTTGTCGAACATCTAGGGAAAATGCCAGCACAGATCTCTATCTTGGACCTCCTACGGTCATCACCTGCACATAGAGTTGTGTTAGAAAAAGCCCTCCAAGAGTCTTCGGTTCCTAACGACATAGCAGTCGTGGATTTCCAAGCTATAGTAGGTAACATTGCTTCACCCTATAATGTGGTCTTCTCTGATAAAGATCTCCCATCCCATGATCCTTGTCACAATGATGCCCTTCATATTGAAGTTCTCATCCATAAGCGCAAAATCAAATGTATCCTCATAGATGGTGGTGCTGGTCTCAACATTTGTTCTTTAAAGTTACTTAAGCAATTGGGATACTCTGAGGATCATGTCAACATTGATCAAAGTATTACAATCAAGGGATATGATGATGTTGAGCACTGTTCAGAAGGTGTTATCCACTTGCCTATACAACTGGGCTCTGTCATGCTTGAAACCAGGTGTCAAGTCCTTGATATTGAATTACCTTACAACATTATCCTAGGCCGCCCATGGATCCATGCAATGAAAGCTGTTCCCTCCACGTATCATCAATCTCTAAAGTTCCCATACAACGGTATGGAGATAACTATCCCAGGAGACCCCAATCCTTTTGAATTATGTCGTGTCTTGCAAGGTAGTTATAAGAATTGTAACCAGGTGCCTAACAATGAAAAAGCCCTTGAATCCCCACTATATGTTGACCCTACAACACTGACTCCAGCCTCTACAAGTAACCCTAATCCTTTGTCTGAAATCAAAGCTCACATCCGTGATATAGGCTTTGGAATATATGATATCTCAAAATCTTGTTGTGTAGGGCGGATGCCTTTATCTCCAAAATCTTACGGCCAACCACCCATTGCCAAAGTAACCAAAAAAGTAGCTATTCCTCCCCCAACATTCCTAACCCAATTCTAACATGGAAGGTTATTGGAAGAGGAAACTATTGAGGACATTTCTTCTTGGCTCTATAAGGAGAAAGAACCAGTCACAATACCAGTCAAGCAATATGGCAATGGCTTAAGGATAGTAAAGAACATGGGCTATAAGGGCAAAGGTGGCCTTGGGAAACAGAATCAAGGAACTATGGAATCCATTATTGTGACAAAGAAACTAGACAAGAAGGGATTAGGATTTGGTAAGAAGGTACCACATGCCTTGGACATCAAGTATATCCTTGATGAGGTAGCTGACACTTTTCCCGCCGATTTGACGTCTACAGAGGATATCATCGATGACTCTTCCCTCCATATGACCAACCTCTTCACAGAATCCTCCATTTTTATGCTATCTTTCGTATTCTTAACCTCCACTACCAGCACCCAGAATGTAACACTTGTCTACCCTGAACTTATCGATTGGGACCAACAAGGGTCCCCCATGATAGATGTATTTCAGAATGATGAAGCTTTAGCTGAGTTCATGGGACTTCGGGAAGATATCCCTCTTGGCAATCATAAAGCAGGTTTTATAATGGAACTAGAGCCAACAGCTTATTTTGGTGAGAATGCCAAATCCTCCAGTCGCAAAAGTGAAAATAAAGAAAGATCTCTAGGTGAAAACCACACTGTGGCACCTCCTAATCACAAAATAGTAAAAATAAAGGATGTATCCAAAGGTGAAAACCCAACTGTGGCACCTGAGGATGGAGGATTTGACCTTCCCCTACCATCTAAGTATCAAGAGAAATCAGCTCTCCTAGTGGAAGATTCTACAGAGATAAACCTGGGCACAAAGCAAAATCCAAAGACCACATTCCTAGCAGCATCATTATCAGAAATAGAGCACAAGAACCTTAACACATTCTTCTTACAGAGAACCATCAACTTTGCATGGACCTATGCTGATATGCCAGGGCTAGACCCCAAGCTAGTTGTCCATTATCTCGCAGTTGATCTGAAAATGAAACCAGTCAAGCAAAAGCTAAGAAAGATGCACCCACAAATAGCTCTCTTGGTAAAAGTGGAAATACAAAAACTGTTAGATGCAAAGTTTATATGACCAATCGACTATTCAGATTGGGTCTCAAACATTGTACCTGTGTCTAAACCTAATGGGCGCATCCGCATGTGTAATGACTTTAGAGATCTGAACAAAGCATGTCCTAAAGATGACTTTCCACTACCGAACATTGACATTATAGTGGACTTGACAGCAAGTCACGAGATGCTTTCTCTCGTGGATGGATTCTCAGGCTACAACCAGATAAGGATAGTAGAGGAAGATCAACATAAAACAACCTTTACTTGTCCGTGGGGCAATTATTGTTGGTGCATCATGCCGTTTGGTCTGAAGAATGCAGGAGCAACCTATCAGAGAGCAATGAAAGTGATATTCCATGACCTCTTTCATCATATCATGGAGGATTATGTGGATGACATACTGGCTAAATCTTCTAGGGTGGAGCACATACAGGTTCTAGGACAAATCTTTGACAGGCTTGAAAAATACCAAGTAAGACTCAATCCAAAGAAGTGTGTCTTCGGTGTAACATCAGGAAAGCTGTTGGGATATATTGTATCTCATAGAGGCATCGAAGTAGATCTAGCAAAAGTAAAAGCTATAGTGGAGATGCCTCCACCAAAGAATCTTAAAGCGTTAAGGAGCCTTCAGGGAAGGTTGCAATCCATCAGGCATTTCATCTCACAGCTAGCAGATAAATGTCAACCATTTCAACACTTGCTCCGAAAGGATGTCTCATTTTGATGGGACAACAAGTGTCAGGCAGCATTTGATCAGCTTAAAGAGTATTTGGCTACACCTCCTGTATTGGTTCCACCAGTTGCGGATAAACCTTTGATATTATACATCTCCACTACAAATTCGGCCCTAGGGGACCTTCTAGCATAAAATGATGAAATAGGAAAAGAGCATGCAATTTATTATATCAGTAGAACCTTGGTGGGATATGAACTCAATTATTCACCGATGGAAAGGGCTTGTTTAGCAGTAGTGTTCGCCTCCCAAAAGTTGCGGCATTACATGTTGAACCAACACACAATTCTTATAGCTAAAATTGATCCCTTGAAGTATCTACTAGCAAAAGCAGCTCTTATAGGCAGACTGGCTAAATGGGTCATGATCCTTAGTGAGTTCAACATTGAATATGTGGATCGCAAAGCCATCAAAGGACAAGCTCTTGCAGATCAACTAGCAAAAGCACCCATGACTGATACACACCCTATGGTAGCAGACTTTCCTGATGAGAATCTATTCACTCTTACCAACTTGATAATGTGGAAGTTGTACTTTGATGGTTCCTATATGCAGCATGGATCAGGGGTCGGCATCTTGTTCATCACACCTCAAAATGACTACATTCCAAAGTCATATCGACTTGCATTCCCTTGCACCAACAACATAGCTGAGTATGAAGTACTCCTCATAGGTCTCAACATAGCAGTTCAATGGGACATCATAGAATTACAAGTATATGGAGACTCACAGCTAGTCATTCGCCAAGTCACAGATGAGTACCAAACAAAGGATGAAAAGTTGGTCCCCTACAAGCAACTAGTGGATGCCTACAAACCACATTTGTCTAGCATTACATTTGAGCAAATTCCAAGAGAGCATAACAAAGCTGCGGATTCTATGGCTTCTGTAGGGTCATTGATTGACATGCCTGCAAATACACAGAAGTGTGAATTCTTGATCGAGCAATTGTTGATACAGCCGTCAATGTTCCTGTTACTAAAATCATCTGCGAACTTGTTGGTCCCAATTCCCCATGGTACGAAGATATCTATGAATACCTCAAGAACAAAACCTTTCCCCCTAACCTATCATCCACCCAACACAAAACCTTTATCCGTCGATCCTCCCGTTACATCATTCTGGGTGATACATTATATCACCAGAGTCTCAATGGTATCCTCTTACAATGTCTTAACGTAGAAGAAGCCGAAGCTACCTTACGAGACATACATGAAGGTGTCTGCAGCGCACATTCTACCGGTCCTAATCTTTCTAAGAAGATACTCAGAATAGGTTATTACTGGCCTATAATAGAGCAAGATGCTGTATAGTTTGCTAAGAAGTGTCTACAATGCCAGTAGCATGGAGATCTGATTCACGCACCAGCTCATGAATTACAACCTGTGACAACACCATGGCCTTTTTCTCAATGGGGTCTCAACCTCGTAGGACAAATCCACCCTTCCTCCTCCAATGGCCATAAGTTTATCATTACCACCACTGAGTATTTCATGAAGTGGGTGGAAGCCATTCCTATGACCTATATCAGTGGTAAGCAAATAGCCAAGTTTATCCTAAACTACCTCATATGCCGGTATGGTATTCCCCAAGCCATTGTCACTGATAATGGGAGACCATTTAAGAACCAAGATGTCCATGCCTTGTGCACACAATACAATATCCAACATCGCTTTTCAACTCCCTACTATCCGCAGAGTAACGGCCAAGCTGAGGCTTCCAATAAAACCATTCTCAAAATACTCAAGAAAACAGTCAATGAAGCTGGTCATGATTGGCACTTGCAACTCAATCCCGCCCTATGGGCCTACCGCACTAGTATCAGAACACCAACTGGTGCCACACCATATGCCTTGGTCTTTGGCTCTGAAGCCATCCTACCTATAGAGGTCGAGATCCCATCCCTCAGAGTTTCCATGCAGGACCTAATCGGTGGAGAGGAGTATCGCACTTCCAGATTAGCTGAGCTTGGAACTACTGGATGAGAGGCACCTTGCCACACTTAATCATCTCCATGTCTATCAAAACCGCCTCCGGCATAATTACAACAAAAAGATCAAAGAAAGACAGTTTCAAGTTGGTGATCTTGTACTAAAAGAAAATCAGAGAAATCAAGCAGATCGAGAGAAGAAGGGCAAGTTTGAGCCTAACTGGTTAGGTCCCTTTATTGTGACAGCAACATATGGATCAGGAGCTTATACTTTAGCTACACCTGACGGCATTCCTCTGGATGAGCCACTTAACAGTGTCCATCTCAAGAAGTTCTATGCTTGATCATTAGAGTATTCCAAAAAAAAAAAATCCAAAAAAATCCGTCCTCTGGTGAAAACCTGGCAAACAGGTGCCTTGGATAAGTACCATAGTGAAAACTTGGCAAACAGGCGCTATGTGTAGAGTTAGCATCCATCATCTATTGAGGCCTGTCCACCCCATGTCTAGTTTGCAGCAAATTTCCATCCATCCATAATAAAACCACTGACCTTGTTTGCATTTCCATCTCCCTATCCAATATAGCTTGGAAATTTGTCAATGTCCATCATCGTCTCCCCATGTCTTGATCTGTGTCAATAGTTAACACTATCTTGTCCTAGGTCAAAGATGTCGGTGTCTTCTTCAGCAGTCACCCATACAGTTTCCTCTACTAGAATGGGGGCAACTCTTTCCTTAACTTAGGTCTAGGATTGGTTCCTTTTTCATGGTTCGCAACGCATACTTCAATCTTTTCTCATTTCCACAGGTAACACCCTTTAATGGACACATTGCTCCTATGATAAGGCTGTTATCTTCTCAAAACTTTTTCCACATCATCACACCAACCAGAACTACATATTATCTCTTCTCAGTCTTAAGGTACCTTGATCCCATGGATATGGGTATGTAGGCAATCTGGATTACGAAGGAAGTTTCCAGTACTCAGGTACATATGATCCCCTCTTCTCAACCCTTTTCCCACATCATCAAACCAACCAGAACTACATATTATCTCATCTCAATCTTAAGGTACCTTGATCCCATGGATATGGGTATGTAGGTAGTCTGGAATACGAAGGAAGTATCCAGTACTCAGGTACATAAGATCTCCTCCTTTCACCTTAACCCATTGATCACTTTATCTAGAACTACATATTATCTTCTTTCATCTTTCCTCATAATGTGCCTTGATCCCGTGGATATAGGGTATGTAGGCAATCTGGAATACAAAGGATGTATCCAGTACTCAGGCACATATGATCCATCATTCTTCATCCACCTGTTTCAATCCATCAAACACGTCATCCTTCTAGTCTTCCATTTATCAATATCCATTCACCTCGACTTGACTAACTCAAGCGGCAAGCTAGCACATCCTTTCAAAGCAAGAGTCTTTAAACAAACCTGAAGCAAAGCAGCTTTCTTCTAGAGTCATCTACTGTCCTAACTATTCTGATTGCCAACATTAGCTAAGTACCGCTTAACCAAAGCCCTAGATCAACAAGCTTGTCTTTTGCAAAGTGTTCCATTGTCGAGACCAACACACGCATCACCTGTGACATGTGACATTTCCCACAGCAAGACATTGTCTTTTTAGGAAGATAGCCCCCTTTAACAGACACAGATTTCCTATAATAAGGCTGTTATCTTTCCTATCCAATCTATCTTGAGCAACCTCTTTGGCAAGAGAATATGTTGGCTGTATGTTTACTTTGTAAGTCAGTCAATTTGTTTTATGGTTTATCTTTTGTTCCTTATCCTTTACCTATTCAAGGCTACCTTGATTTATCTATAATCTTGGTATGTTGCGATGCAGTACAGATTGGGGGCATAGTCATTGCTTTTCATGTGCCGTGTTTGAGGAATGATCTTTAGCATCTTTCTTAGCATTCTATTTATCTTGTGTGTGTTACGACCTAGCATCTTACATATTTAATACTCTTCTTGCATTTGCATGTATTGAAGTTTATTTTATGTTCAAGACTATGGCTCATTCACATGTACCAACAAGGTCATATTATGTCTAAGGGATCTAAGTTCAAATCGCTTGCTTGCAGAGTCAACGTCCACGCACTCGGATATTACTGCACCTTGGTCTTTTATACCTTGGTGGCGAACTATAAACGTGCTATATCAAAAATAAGGATTGCTCTTTATAAACAAATGTGAAACCATTGCAACAAGCTCATCCATTTACACCATCCATTTTTCCATGGCCTTATATAGTTTTCCAGCAAAGATCGATCAACTATCTTTCTCTCATGTTCTCTTCTATCTCCACTTTCTTCTATTCAACCTCACCTATCTCCAACAAATCTTCTAGTCGAGCGTCAACATAGTTCTTTTATCGCTTCCCTGTCTTTCCTCTCGAGGGGGCACCTTACGCCAGCTACACTGGGGCAGCTACCTACATTGGGGCATCAAAAATTGTATCATGTCTTCAACTATCGATTTCTTTGACGCAACGTTGTAAACTGCATTGCATCAAAGAGGGGCAAAATGTAGACACCCTAAAATGACCAAGTCACCGAACCACTTGCTTTTCATAATCTGTCAAATCACCTGCATTTCACACATTAATTAAATAATCTAATTATTTAATTAATTTCACCAAATTATTCTAAATAACAAAATTGTGACATTAATTAAATAAATCCTCGTTATTTAATTAATTAAATCAAATTCCTCTATTATTCTTCCACAATTAAATAATTTTAATTATTTAATTAGATATATATCTTCTTTCCAAGTCTCAAGTCTCCATTAATTAAATAAATCCCATTATTTAATTAATTCATCACAAATTCTATCTTATCCTACAATTAAATAATTCCTAATTATTTAATTAAATCAAATTCATTATTCCAAATTTAAATAAATCAAATCAAATTTATTTAAAATTCTCTCATTCTCCAAAAATAAAATAAACCAAATATTTTATTTATTCTTCCAAATCATGCACAACAATTAAATAAATTTATTTATTTAATTTGCTTTCTTATCTACAAATATCTTTCAAATCTTCTAAAATTAAGTCTTCTTCTCCATGCACACACAATTAAATAATTTATTATTTAATTTCTCTCAAATCATGGAAAAACAAATCTTAAGTTGAGTTATCTATTCACTCAACCTTGTTTTTATCAATTTCTCTTAGAAAAAAGATTTCTAATTTATGAAAAGCATGTCTTATCTTTAGAAAAGAAAGTGTTTAACTCAAATAAAATAGCTTTTGTGTGACACTTGTCTTCTTCTTATTCGTTGCACATTCCTCAATTGTTCTCCTTTGTTGATTCTTTTGAATTATCTGGGCCGTTGATCGATCTTCCTTGAAACCTATATAAACCCCCCTCATCTCCTTCATTAACTCTCTCTCTCTTCGATCTTATTCTCAGGCATACTTAACAGCGCTTTGAGCATACAAAATGTGTTGATTGAGCAACCTTATGATCTCTTAACATTGATCTTTTGAGCACTACACTTGCTTGTTGCAACTATGGTTTCGCAAAAATATTGAGCAATCCACATTCAATCCAAAGGGAACAATACAAATCTTGGTAAAAGCTTTCATGTTTCTTTGATTATTATTATTGGCTTTTATTTAGATCGGCTCTCTTTATATTATTGGGTTTTTGATTTGTTTAGTTTAATTTAATTGATTTTTCCTCATACACAAGAACGAGATCACGACAGAGCCAGTAAGAGGCAGACACTGATGAGGAAACTGAGTCAAGACCATAGTCAAAGGTTCATGGTCCTACTCATGTAGATGATGTGAGGCCTAGTTAGAGAGAGCGGGGGAGAGTAGTAGGTCTATGCCCCCAGCTGCAGATCAAACAACAGAGCTCATCACACCATCAGTAATCTAAGATCCATCATGGTGAGATGGAGATCCAGGTTAGGTTTGATTTGTTATTTTATGTTTTCTATAGTTTATTATTTGTGATATTTATATGGGAGTCTAACATCTATCTCATCCTCTATTTTGTAGTTGGGACTAATGCATGGCGAGACTTTGTGAGTTGCATCATAGGGGACAAAGTACCGACAGATACCTTAGAGCAGGGAGTGGGGGTAGGTTATTCACCATGATCATCTACTGGGTGCATGCTGAGATATTTATGCCAATAGTCAGATATAGGACTACTATAGAGGCCATGCTAGAGCAGTCTATATGAGAGAGAGGAGTTTTGACAAAGAGTTGAGCATACCGAGGCTGAGCTTAGGGCACAACGAGACAAGACGGTAGTGGTTCCTACATCAGAGGGAGAGCCAGCTGTCAATGAGTTCTTACTGTGGGAGGTCCAACATGCTAGAGCTAATAGAGATAGGGTTCAGGTTGAGAGAGACTAGTACCAAAGGATGTACCAGGAGGCACATGAGCAGATGATAGAAATGAGAGGTGAGATCAGGGGGTTATGATCAAAAAGCATCTCTAGGAGTCATTCGTGATCTATAGCCACACATGTTCAGGGTTCTATCACTCGCACACCATGAGGGCTTGAAGGTACTAGAGATCAAGGCTTAGCTATGTGATGTGTAGATTTCAGGCACTATGACATCCAATATTATTTTGAGGGATAGTCGACTCGGATGTATGCATGAAACTAAGATATATATATGATTATTTCTTTAGGTCTATGTGTAATGGATTTTGATCTATCACATGTGATTTTTGTAAAAATGCAACTAGTGATGATATCTAAATGCTATAATTAATGCTATTGTGATATACTAATAATTCTAAAAAGAATGTACAGTAACAAATACAATGATTAATTATTTTACACATAACTTTAACTTCCATGCTATATTCAGTTAATACAAAAGTGATCTAAGCAATTACTACTTAAATGTGATACAAGAATGATCAACTGAACAAAGATATAATCTCAAATTATTTAAGACAAAACAGCTATATTTTGTCAAAATTGAAGCTAATCTATGTGCTAAATTATCTTAGGAACATTTAACATTAAATCTTTAAGTATAAAATCTTTTGAGGTGTGCTGCATTAATAGGTTCTTTAAGTGGCATACCTTGCTCATCGATTAATTGATATGCTCTGAATCCAAAGCTTTCAGTGATTATATATGGTCCAAGCTAATTAGGGTTGAACTTACCTTTTTCACTAGGCAGTGCATTTATGTTGTGTTGATTTTCATAAAGAACCAAGCCCCAACATTAAATGAACGTTGTATGACTTGTGCATTATAAGCTTGTTGTATTCCTTTTTGATAAGCCTTGAGATGTTCAAGAGCGTTAATATGTCTTTCATCAAGCATCTCAAGTTCTTGTAATCTTTTCTCTCATTCTATGTCATCATCCATGATATCTCTTAGGAAAATTCACAAAGAAGGAATTTCTAACTCTAAGGGCATTGTCGTTGTAGACACCCAAAATTGACCCATTATCATTAACATTCAAATATCACATTATCACACATCTGCATTTGTCTAACACACTTGAGCAATTTCCCTAACACATCTATTTCTTCTATTAATTAAATGAATCTATATTTATTTAATTAATTCATTAGTTATTTCTTCTAAATAATAATTAAACAATCTTTAATTATTTAATTATCTTCATTCTTCTATTTCTAATTAAATAAATCTTATTTATTTAATCAAAAATTCCTTTCATAAAACCACTTTCCAATTAGTTAAATAATTTTTTTTTATTTAATTAATTTATCTTATCATTGATCTCATGAGCCGACATGTGTGCCTCTTTCATTTAAAAAATATAAGTGGTACTACATCTTTTTATTTAATATCTTTGACATGTAGTACTTTTTATGTACACAACCACACATGAGCCCTATCTTCTCGTCACTTGTCATCTTTACATTCACCTATGTCTATCCTTCAATCTTAGCCATTCACATAGCCTCTGAATCTCCATCGTTGATTGATTTTGGTTGAGTTATATATAAACACCCTCTCATTTCATACTACATCTGTCCAGCATTCATATAGTGTCTACATTATCATCCTGAGCATATTGAGAATTTGAGAATCCATAGCATCCATTGAGATTTCATCATTATCATCTATCATGGCAACTTTTATCTTCATAATTGTTCATTGTTGAAGAAGCAATCCACGTCAAAAACAATGAATCACACAATCTAGGTGATGTTGTGCTTGAATTGCATTACTCTTTGATTTCATTTAGATTAGATTCTTTGATGATGGTAGGGTTAGGTTTTCATGGCTATGCTTGATCTTATCAACCTAATTTTTTACCTATCACATTTTGGCATGCCTGGTGGGACCCACGTCCTTGATTAACTTTACTGTTCGAAGTTGTTTTTATGAAAATTAGATCTTTTGAGCGCTTATGGCAAGTTCCAGCCGCTTTTGAGAAAAAATCCATCATTGTCTACATACCTACGTCGCTTCTACACTGAAATCTACCACCTTTAGCCATTCTGGGATCATTTATAAGCAGACAGAGATCACTTTTTGTTTATTCTACCTCATTTTTAGACTAATAGTGATCGCCTTTGCATTTAACCTAATCTCTTTTGATATTATAGTGGCCACTTTTAGATAATTGAATCACTTTTTACAGAATTAGGGCTTTTGTTGCGTATTGTCTCTGTTACAGATCTAGGTCGCTTATGAGCTTTAACTGTTCACCTCATGCTTTTTCGTATTGCTTTTGAGCTTCAACAATCTGCATCTAGCATTTTTGAAATCACTTTTGATCTACAGTAGTTTTCTTGTGACAGAAACAGAGGTCACTTATGATAGATAGTAAATCGCCTCTGGTAAACTGTGCTTTCAGTCTATATAATTTGCAGTTTGTTTTCTTGGCTACTAATTGGGTATTTGTGTAGCATCTTATCGATTTGTCCAAGAAAAGGAGGTTATCCAAACTACTAACATATCTGTTGCAACTCCAATTGGTCCAAGACTTGTGGTTTTTCACTAAATTAGGAACATTTGGGCTTGGTGCTTAAAATAAATCATTGCTTGTTTTGTGCTTGATTTATCTTTTTTGATTGCTTGCATGTGATTGATTGTAATCCAAATTTAATAACAAAAGTATCCTCTCCCCTTGCCTATCAAATGGATCTTGGGTGTATGAGAACTTGTTATTATCTTTAGAGGGCCTGCCTTCCCAGTGTGAGAAGGGATATGACCCAAGCAATAACAGGCTAAAGCCAAGTCCTTCCAAACTGCTATATAAGAGAAATGTTTGTGTCGAAAGCCACAAAAAATGGGTGTTGTTGCATTATACTGACAGTTAACCTCCCCCAAAACCCTCCAAGGCGTAACCCTTGAAGGCTGGGAGACTCCACAACGGAGAGTAGCACTGCCGCATGTATAGCCACCTGAATGGATGCCCTAATTAGCAACTTTGTGTAGTAGCCAAAAACCCTCTATTTGTTGATGCAAAATGTGGGACCTTTAAAACGGCCCTGATTCACATCATTCTTAGAAGAGATAGTAGGGACAATCCTATGTTTTGGTGAGGGATAGGCCTTTAGGGAAACCTAGATCTTGGTATGCATGAGAAGTTTGTACCATGGAGGGGAGCTGATGCTACCAAGATCCTAAAGCTAACCACTTTGAATAAGCATGGCCAGGGGATTCAACAATTACAATCCTTTCCTAGCCTAGGTTGTACAAGTTTGTGATTGTTGTGAGTGTGAGTGACTGCAATTACTATTTTCTTGTCAAATATCACAAATCAGACATCTTTCTTGATAGGCACAGTTGCTTTTAAGCCTAAAATGCCCCCATACAGACAACATAATCACTTTTAAGCTGTAGTTATTCACTTTTTACCTGAACTAAATCACCTTTGAATAATAGTTAATCACCTTTTGCATAAACCAAGTCGTATCTAAATAGTAGTCACTCACCTCTTATCTTAATCATCTCACATTTGAACAACAATCAATCACCTCTTATTTGAATCAGGTCACCTTTAAACAACAGTCTTTCACCTTTAGCTTAACCTGAGTCACTTCCAATCAACAATAAATCGCTTGTGAGCTAACAGTTATCACTTCTAAACATTTAGATCGCCTGTGGTTAACATTGTAACCTATTTCAAAACTTAAACTAGTCTACATTTGAGTTATTACCAGTCGCCTTTAACATTCTCTAAGTTGCATATGAGCTATCACTTGTCACCTATGGTCTAGTACCAACAAATCTTAGTGACTCAACTGAATTAGCCACAAATCCAGCTTGCTCAACTTCAGCATTAGCTTTTAGACCTGTCTCTGATCATTAGCAGACACCTATACTTTGTCTCCTTGTTTTGAGCTTATCAATCAATCACATATCATGAGCTTTTCATCTTTTTGAGATCCCAAACCAGCAAACCAAACATCAAATCAATCATTTTGATCCATTAGCAAAACATCAGATTTAGCTTCAACAAACATCAACAACATAGAAATCTTTAGCAAACAACTTTTCCTTTGAGTGTGAGAGCTATTCTCTAGGGAAACCAGCCAACAACAATTCAACAAACCAAGTGAAACAACCCATCAACCAAAGAAAACCAGCCAACAACAAATCAGCAATCAAGCAAACTAACCAATCAGTAAACCATCATCTTTTGGGTCTCAAAACTTTGACAAGCTAAGCTTTAGTTTTCAACATCAACATCATGCCTCAAACTAGGAGTCAATATAGAGCTGAAATGGAAGCTAAATATAAAGCTAAAATGGAAGCCAAATTGTAAGATGAGATGCAACAACTTAGATCGACACCTCTTAAGGATGGAACTCAATTCACGATTGGTATGCCTCCTCATATGTTTACGCCTCATGGGTATACTCTTAGAGAATCATACTCACAACAAGTGCAACCTCCAACAGCTTTGGAGACTTTCAAAGAACAATCCCAAGAAGACTTATCAGAATTTTAGGACACCCATGTGTGGGATCAAGTTGAGAGACTTGTTTTATCTGAGCCTAATCACTACTTCTTACAACTTGCTCGCATGGCTGCTAAATTGCCAAAAGATTTTGATATGTCCGGTATTAGAGAGCACGATCTAAACACTCCCATTGTTGTTGCAAAGGGACCATCCACTATAGTTACACCATCCCACACCATATCACAAGCTCCATCTTCTACCACATCTCTTTCATTGCCTATTGTTACTTCATTTGATCTACCACGATCAGAGCACACTTTAGAACCTTTGATCATATCAACCAATGTGCTCCCTCTCATGTCATAGAATCTAAACCTTCCACCTTTCCATGTTCCTCAACATATTCCTCTGCCTACCATGATTGTTTCCATGCCTCAAGTAACACAAGCTATCCATGTGGCCCAAGCGTAAATGCTCCAAACATCACAAGCTATCCCCATGTCTCATAATGTGCAAGCCTCCCAAACTATACCAACACAACCAATAGTCCAAGCTTCATGACCATCACAATCTACCATATCCCATATACCAACTGCTAATACACTTTCTACCATCTCTACTAATCCTTTCACTACACCATATAATTCCAATGTTAGTCTTATTGATATGAGTGACCCTCCTATCGTTTCTCAAGCTAATCCTAGCTCTATGGTCACTTATGTTGAGTAACTTACATCCATTCCATCATACTCTTCCAATCCTTCACACACCATCAATCCATCTTATGCTACCCAAGGCTTGCCTATTGTCACCCAACACATGACACATACCAATCCCCATGTTGTCCAAAATACAAACCCAAGTGTCCATCCTTCTTTCACATTTACCAATCCTTCCATCACTTACCATGTCACAAATCCAACTCCAAATTCCCAACCATTAACTAATGTCAATCCATCTTCCACTTTGCATGTGATCCAAAATCTTGGTGCCCATTCGTCCCAATATACTCAACCACCACTTGTGCCTCAAGGATAGTAATCCTCAACTACATATGTGTCACATCCCAATCCTTTGACATATATTGTGAGTATGCAACCTCAACAAATGGTCATGGCTCCATATATCCCACAACAACAACCTCAATATACACCATACTATGTTTCACCCCCTTGGCAACAACAACAATTATCTACAGCAGATGTTTAACAAATTATTAATCAAGTGGTAGGACAAGGCAAGAAGACATTTTCTTTAGACAACATATGTACTTATCCATTTGACAAGTCTCTTCATATGATACCTGTTGTCACATGAAATTGCACCCTGCATGTAAGGATTCCAAGCATTCCAATGACACAATGGGAATGATCTCAAGGTGTGGGACCTTGCTCAGAGAGATCAGACCTCTTGAGAAGGCCGGCTTCCTTGCCTGATTATCACCTAAAACTACTGGATTTGTAGAGGAAAAAGGAGAATGAATACTTTAAAATGAAGATGAAAACAAAAAACTTGAAAACAAAGAGTGATGCGCCAGACAGATTAAAAGAAACTTCCACAACACTGAGAAACTATACAATATAATCAGCTACAACAAGTAAACATACACAGATTAGATGATTCTAGCAAAGGTAAGGTGCAATAGGGTTGAGAGGAACAGAATGTTCACAGACAACCTCATGCAGATTCACATAGAACTAGAAAATCAGCAAAGGAGGTAAAATAACTTGCATATATCCAATGAAAAAGGCAAGGTTACAGTATATTAAAACTCTGTTTGGAAACAGAAAGACTCGAATGCCAAAAAACTTCCAACCCCCTTTACATCATAAGCCTCAACTTATATAGCATTTCAACCTAAACTAAGTCGGTTACAAAATTCGCTCAGAGAGCTGCCACCAAAACAAAATCTCTGAAGGGATGTCCCAGCTACAGAAGTAATGGTGTCAAATATCTGGAATTGATGCAGATGGAAGATATTTTTAGTCTTCAATGCAAGCTACTGCATCATCAATCTGCTCTCCTGAAATGGTGGAAGGTATTTTTGGTATTAAATGTGAGTGTCTTGCGTGTCTATCCTCAACCATGACGTATGCGCATCTAAAACAAGGTGGTGGAGAGATATTTTCTAATCATCAATGCGATCTGCTTCCTCTCTGTGTAGCAATGAATGTAAGAAATATCTACATGTGCCCCAAAATGATCACTGAAACATCCATTCGGTCAAAAAAGCAAATCTGGATCATGTACCTCTACTTTTGGTGCTTAAACTCCTCTTTGAAATTGCCCCCCTGAATATGCACCTAGATCTGCATATAACGCGGGCCCCTACCTTTTTTGAATCAGCCCTTGTATACTTCTCCTTATGAGGGATATGATGGTGATGTCACCATCATGGACGGGCCTTATTGAAACGTGACAGGATGGTGTCATCGTCATACGGGGTGATATTTGGATGAGGGGCTGATATTACAAATATCGAGGTGATATTTGGACGAGGGGTGATATTACAAATATCGGGGTGATATTTGGACAAGGGTGATATTACAAATATTGGGATGATATTTGGACAAAGGATGATATTACAAATATTGGGGTGATATTACAAATATCGAGGTGATGTTTGGACGAAGGGTGATATTACAAATATCAAGGTGATATTTGGACAAAGGGTGATATTACAAATATCGAGGTGATTTTTGGACGAAGGGTGATATTACAAATATTGGGGTATTTCGATGAGGGGGATATTACAAATATTGGGGTGATATTTGGAGGAGGGGTGATATTACAAATATCGAGGTATTTGGAATATCACCCGATGTTTGGAATATCACCCCTCCTGGAAAATCAGGTTTGACCAGAACATTGACCATACATAACTTCCTTATTTTAGTGAATTTCAGGGTGATGTAAAAAGCAAACTTGCCTATTCTTTCAAGCTCTTTCACATGGTAAGCTTCTTCAGGCAAGATTCAGACCTTGAGATTTGGGTTCAGACTTCAAGATCACAAATATAGCTTACATTGGGGATATGCACACTAACTGATGCTGCTTGAATTATTTGACTTCGACTAGAGGAAAAATAGGTCAACAATTTGGCGACTTCTATGGGATGTTTGCCTGCTAAACACTTAGATCAGTGGCCTTGAGCATCTATTGGGCATGGAGTCATACATAGACTAAAAATATACAGATATTTTCTGACTTTAGCAACTCAGCATATCCGCAATGAAGAACACTTTAAAAACCCTACAAAAAAAGCAAAATACAAAAAGCAACCTATCTAACTGTGTTGGCTACACTTAGGGAATTGAAAACTACTGCACCTACTCTATCCTAACCAAGAAACACACTAAGTCAAACAAAACCATTTACTGTTTGGGTGAAGTAGCTACCTTTTCTGCATAGTATGCAACTTTTACCGTGCTTGAGGACAGCTATAAAGAGAGGAAATATGAATGGAAATTCAACAAAGAGCTGTAAAACCTCTTGAAGAACATACACACATTCACTAACCTTTTCACATGGAATGTAAAAATTCCTGCCCTGAGGTAGAAAAGTGACTTGAATCTACTCCTTCCTAGTTGTATATTCATGCTTGGGTGCAAGAAAGATACGAATATCCTTGTTGGCCTCCATTCTGGCTAGATGTCTAATTGGGCATCCTCTGGAAAGAGTGCTTTCAGAACTCTCCATGCTAGTTCCTTGTTGTTCCAAATCATGTAGCTCTTTCTCTTCTTGTCTTTTATCTTCTATTTCAAATAGTGCTGGCTCAATATCCAAAACTGGGCAAAAAGATGCTTCTTACTGAGTCAAAACAGACTTTAGATCATCCCAAAATGAAACTACCTCATGAGATAAATCTTCATTTCCATATTGACCTCCACAAACTAGCAACTCCTCACATTGTTCAACAACCTATAGCTATCCCAAGTCTTGGGTAAGCATAGTCATATCTTCTACATTTTGTTCAGCAACTAAAGGTAGCCCGTCATACCAAAACATGTCAGCCTTATTTCCACCAAGTTTCTCTTGCTTATTTATCTCCTCGATAGACTATTCCTGCTCTTGTTCAAACATGTGAACTTGCTATCCTGATTTAGCATGATTTGCAACTTCTTCCAGTAGGTTTAACCCTTTGTCATCTAGTTTAGAGACAAAAACTTCAAGGTCATCCCAAAATGACTCTTCCTCATAGTCTTCATGAAATCCTGATGGAGGAGAGCTATTTTCTGCTTCATAACAGCTCTCAGCCAGCTGCGCATGTTCCAAGAAAGGCTTACTTTCACTTTCTTTTACTTCATCCAAGACCCCATTGTCAGATTGCTTAGTTTTAATCATCAACTCCTCATATTGTTGAACCTCTCCTTGCTAGTTTGAAATTGCTGGCAAGCTAGGTACCTGAAAGCTTTCTTCATCTTGTTCAACAAAAGCAGGTAATTGATCAAACAAGAAAACCAAATCTTCCTCACACTCTTCATGTGGTGCCTTTTCCAATGACACTTGAGCATCTTGTCTTTGTAACGAAAGACCTCTACCTCGCAACCTTTGAATGCTACCTTCATTCATGTTATAAACAACACTAGAAAATTCATCAAATGAATGAAAATGTAAAGGATTCAGAGACAATCCTAAGCCTACATCCTCTCCACATGCATTATGCTTATATTTAATTGGGGACATAGTACAAACAACAGCAACCAACTGCTCCTCTTGTTTTTAATCTTCATGTTCATATTTTCCCCTTGGAATAGGATTTGATTTCCCATCTTCCTAATCTTGGACTGGTATGGAAGGATTAACTTTGCTGAGGTTTGGCATCTTATAACCAGGATACCTAGTCCAAGAAGGATTCCATGGCTATTTAGTAATTTGATGATTTGGTTCAGATTCCTGACATGACTGAAACTGAGGATTAATAGACTGGTTTGACTAATTTTGCTCATTTATGGGCTCCTATGGTAAAGAATATCCTTGCTACCTCTTTAAGTCATCCAGCTACTTGTTCTAGTCAAGCCATATGTTCTCGGTATTTGCAATATCTATTCTATCATCATTTTGAAATTGATTGGGAAAGTAGTATTGTTGGCTTAGTGATGCAGAGCATCTAGGACTACAGAGGGACACCTCAAGAACTCTAGTGCAATCACTCACAATGTTCACTATCTCTGACAGAAATCAGGCTTCTAACAATGAAAGGTTTAAACACAACAACATATACATGCTCATGTCATGAAGAGAGAGGACTTCAGGGAACTTATCTCAGGGTGTCTAACTCCATTCAATGTTTCATCCTACCCACTGTGCAGGGTCTGCAGGACAGTAGTCTATAACACTACTACTCCATTGGAAAGACAGTCACACCAACCTCCTAAAGTATTATCTAGTGAGACAAACTCAGTCTCACACAACAAGTCAAAGCAATATCATACTACATACATCTAATGCCTTCCTTGACAAAGCAATACTATACCAAACTTACCTAGTGTCTTCCTTGTGGTGGCTATCTCTTGGGAGGACTATTAGAGGCAACATAAGGTAAAATGGACTGTTATCTTAGAGAGATTTCTTCCTACCCTTGTCATAGATCCATGATCAGATCTAGGGTTCTTCCCACTGGTCTCTACACTTAAATTCACCAACTTTCCACTTTCACAGTCATTAGACTCCACCCTTCTACTGATGTCCTTCTCTAACTTCTAACACATGGTTCTGCAGAGTCATTAACATGACAAATTCACTCTACACCATTCTCTTGCCTCCACATTCCTCACAAGCCTATGCATTGTCTAGTATACAACCCATTCCACTATTTTGAAACAGGAAAGATCATTGGAATGAGGAGAACTCCATCGGCTTCTTAGAGAAAGCCCTAACTTAGGTTTTCCAACCCACTTGTAGAGGAAAGAGAAATACAGAGATATACAAGAGTGTCAAGAGCCCAAACAACTTGCAAGTGATAGGTAACTCACCCACCTAACTCTCCATCATAGACACCAATCACCACTCAGCCATACAGGTATGAAGCATGCAAGAGAACAATGATTTTCTAACTGTGACAGTAGGTTTAAAGAGTAGTATGGCAATCTACCATCATAGCATGTCTTCCTTCAATCCCAAGGGCACAAACTCACCTCAATGGATAGCCAATCCACCGATCCTCACTCCCAAACATTCAACACTCCATGACAGAGTTGTATTGTATAGTAGTATGGGCTCAAAATGTACAAGAATATAGAAACTACAGAAAAAGGTAGGAAAACAGAAGTTTCTTGTTATTTCTTTCAATTCCACCAGTTGTTCTTCACAATACACCTAGGCAGGCTTAAAATAAGCCTCAACAATTGCATGAAGTCGAGTGGGAGTGGTTGGGGTCGAGGAAACTATCCCAACCATTGAGCTTCCTCTTGATTTCTAACTGCAGCACTAAATGACTATTTTAGTAACTGTCCTCTTTAGGACTGTAGTGATGTTTTATGTCTAAACAATGTTTTGTTTATCATTTAATTAACCTTGGACAAGGTTTTAACTCACCTCCTAACCTTTGACAAGCCTTTATAGGATTACAAACATGAAAACTTTAATGACTGTCCTATATGCGTCAATAAAGGCTTACATAAATGACTATTGCAAACTACCTATTACAACATGACTATCCTCATTAGGACTTACAGCATGAGAATAGATTCTAGACACTTGGACATAGTCCCTTACAAGTATGGCATGCAAGCCTTATTACAACATGTAGATGGTCTCATAGACCTTATTGACAAAATAACTACTAGAAGATCAAACAAAACCTTGATGTCTTGGTGCTCCTGCACCATACTCCCTGGGCATAATGAAAACTCTTGTCCCAAAAGTTATGGGATCTGCTCCAACCATTCTTCAATCTTGTGGGGATGCTCCTCTGACGAAGAAACATGAACTCTCCAAGTGTGATCCTTCTCCTTCTCCAACCTGCATGATACTTACTACAAGTGTTAGTATTCCAAAATATATTCTGATGTCCTTGTATAGGACCCTACTACTGCAATGCTTTTGTTCTTCCCAACTTGAGGTTCTGATTTATTCCTCCTTGTACTATCTATTGTTTGCCTTCCTTCTTCTGCCTCCTTATAGGGTAGTCAATGTCCCCAATCTTGACATAACTCAAGTCCCAAACCTACTTTTCTTTAGGATTGTCATCCACCTTCTTCTGCTGTAACTGTTTCTGCTAGTTTCCATCATCCTTAACTTGTACATTCAACTGCAATTTCTTTCCAAAATAAATGGTAACATGTTCCTTCTTGTCTTCACAAGGTAAAGGCATTAGTTTGAACTTTCTACCATCTTTGTACACCAAATAGTCATTAGTATAACCATCATGAATTGTCCTTCATAAGTGTTGCCATGGTCTACCCAAAATGATATGTCCAAATGTCATTGAAATGACATCACACAAAACAGAATCCTGATATGGACCAATGGAAAAATCAACATATGCCTTCTTATTAACCCTTACTTGCTGCTCTTGAATCACCCAAGTGACATGTGAAGGACTAGGATGATCAAATGTTTTCAATCCCAACTTATGCACCATCTCCCAAGAAACTAGATTATCCTGGGAACCTGAATCTATAATCAACTTGCATATCTTTCCATGGCTTAAACAATTAGTTTTAAAAATAGATACCTATGGTGTTTGCTACATTTTGCCTTTTTCCACCATGAGCATTTCTCCAACCATTACTGGAGAGGCTGACAACATTTCCAGTTCTTCTGGCTTCTCCTCCTCTTGTGCCAAGTGAACTCTTCTATCCTTGCTCTTATCAGCATCATCCTTCTTCGGACATTTGAAAGATGTGTGTCCCACTTCATTGCAATGATAACATCTACCTATAAACACTCCTCTTCCTAATCCAAATCTACCTTGACCTCTATATCCACCTCTCTTATCTGCAGAAAACTCCTTACCTTTCTCATTGTTGTTCTATACTTCATTAGTAGGTCTGCCCCTACCTCTATATCCTCTTCCACTACCTCCTTGCCTTTCTTGCTTCCTCTTTACCCTTTCTTCAGCCCTGATGGCTAACTGAAAACATCCCCCAAGTGATTTTGGTACTGTCAAACCAGTTTCATCCTACAAGTTATACCTAAGCCCATTAAGGTACCTTGCCACTTTCTCTTCTTCATCTTCCAATCCTCCTCTAATACTAAGCTTATGAAATTGCTCAGTTTAGGACATAACACCCATGTCCTTTTGTTTCAGATTCTGCCTTGTCCTCTTTGTTTGAATGGAGTAATCAGATGGAAGGAATTGATCCTTCATCATATCCTTCATCCTACCCCAAGAAGTGATTCTTGTTGCACCTCTAGTCACTCTTTCTACTTGCACACCACTCCACCATGTAAGTGTTGTTCCTCTCAGTTTTGTTTTTGCAAATTTAATCTTCTTCTCATCACTCATCTCCTCATACTCAAATAAATTTTCAAGGGCATCTATCCACCTTAATACCTCTTCACTATCCATCTTCCCTTGATAGATAGGTAACTCTATGTTTGCCTTTGTTCCACTACCTTGAACTGCCTTCAGCAATCTCACAAATTTCTTCTCTTTAGGATCCAATTCATCCTCAGGAGGATTCTCATCAATCTCCTCATCTCCTTCTTGATCATCTCGCTCATCCCTTCTAGGATTCTTCTCTAATGCTTCCTATCTTGCTAAGATTGATGCATTCTCTCTTCTTACTTGCCTCAACTCTCTTTCCCTTGCAGCATCCTATTCTCTTCTCTCCCTCAACTCTTTTTCTCTAGCCTCTAAGGCTTCTCTCAACTCATTGTTCTCCCTAGCCATCTAATTCTAAGGAGGCATCCTTACAATTCTCACCAACCCTTACTATTTCACAAGATCCTACCACTCCCTCAAGGACCTACTTGCTTGCTCTGATACCACAAATGATGCAGAGCATCTAGGACTGTAGAGGGACACCTCAAGAACTCCAATGCAATGACTCACAACATTCACTGTCTCTGACAGAAATCAGGCTTCTAACAATGAAAGGTTTAAACACAACAACATATAAATGCTCATGTCATGAAGAGAGAGGAGTTCAGGGCACTTTCTCAGGGTGTCTAACTCCATTCAATGTTTCATCCTACCCATTGTGCAGGGTCTGCAGGACAGTAGTCTACAACATTACTACTCCATTGGAAAGACAGTCACACCAACCTCCTAAAGTATTATCTAGTAAGACAAACTTAGTCTCACACAACAAGTCAAAGAAATATCATACTACATACATCTAATGCCTTCCTTGACAAAGCAATACTATACCAAACTTACCTAGTGTCTTCCTTGTGGTGGCTGTCTCCTGGGAGGACTGTCAGAGGCAATATAAGGTAAAATAGACTATTATCTTAGAGAGATTTCTTCCTACCCTTGTCATAGATCCATGATTAGATCTAGGGTTCTTCCCACCAGTCTCTACACTTACATTCACCAACTTTCCACTTTCACAGTCATTGGACTCCACCCTTCTACTGTTGTCCTTCTCTAACTTCTAACACATGGTTCTGCAGAGTCATTAACATGACAAATTCACTCTACACCATTCTCTTGCCTCCACATTCCTCACAAGCCTGTGGATTGTCTAGTATACAACCCATTCCACTGTTTTGAAATAGGAAAGATCAGTGGAATGAGGAGAACTCCATCAGCTTCTCAGAAAAAGCCCTAACTTAGGTTTTCCAACCCACTTGCAGAGGAAAGAGAAATACAGAGATATACAAGAGTGTCAAGAGCCCAAACAACTTGCAAGTGATAGGTAACTCACCCACCTAACTCTCCATCATAGACACCAATCACCACTCAGTCGTACAGGTATGGAGCATGCAAGAGAACAACAATTTTCTGACTGTGACAGTAGGTTTAAAGAGCAGTATGGCAATCTACCATCATAGCATGTCTTCCTTCAATCCCAAGGGCATAAACTCACCTCAATGGATAGCCAATCCACCGATCCTCACTCCCAAACATTCAACACGCCATGACAGAGCTGTACTATATAGTAGTATGGGCTCAAAATGCACAAGAATACAGAAACTACAGAAAAAGGTAGGAAAATAGAAGTTTCTTGTTATTTCTTTCAATTCCATCAGTTGTTCTTCACAATACACCTAGGCAGGCTTAAAATAAGCCTCAACAATTACATGAAGTCAAGTGGGAGTGGTTGGGGTTGAGGAAATTGCCCCAACCATCGAACTTCCTCTTGATTTCTAACTACAGCACTAAATGACTATTTTAGTAATTGTCCTCTTTAGGCCTGTAGTGATGTTTTATGTCTAAACAATGTTTTTTTAACATTTGATTAAACTTGGACAAGGTTTTAACCCACCTCCTAACCTTTGACAAGCCTTTAGAGGCATACAAACATGAAAACTTTAATGACTGTCCTATATGCGTCAACAAAGGCTTACATAAATGACTATTGCAAACTACCTATTACAACATGACTATCCTCATTAGGACTTACAACATGAGAATAGATTCTGGACACTTGGACATAGTCCCTTACAAGTATGGCATGCAAGCCTTATTACAACATGTAGATGGTCTCATAGACCTTATTGACAAAACAACTACTAGAAGATCAAACAAAACCCTGATGTCTTGGTGCTCCTGTACCACTTGGCATAAAATGATATTCTTGAGGCTGGTCATAGGCATACAGTGGCTGCCATGGAGTCCGTGCATGGGTGGGAGGGTGGTAAGTATGATAGACTGGCTGGTTATCAACTATCAATGGGTTGTTTGGACTAAAACTAGTTATATGACCGTTATGATATGGCCCATAAAATGACGTACGAACAAGACTTTCATGAAATGGTGGAAAATAAGACATATTTCTTTGAAAAGAAGACATATTGTGGCATTTATACATGCTGAAAACTAATTGAAAAACTTTCACAATAAAAACCAAGTCTAATTTTTAGTAAAATAAGTACATACCAGCACTTGTCTTTTCAAAACCAGTAGATATTTCTTTCCAGAGTCACCAGGTATGTGTTTCCCTTGCCTCCCAAGGCAGGTTTTACTGACATACACACCAATATCAGCAATATATAAACTATTATGCACTGGTTTTTACTAAACCAAAGCTTCGGAGTTGTCAGGTATGCATTTAAAAACACCTCAAAAGGTTGAAATCAACTGCTGTACACACCAAACAGCAGTGAAAAGTATAAAAATGGACTGAGAATTAGTTCACAGTCCCACTGGGCGTGCCAGAAACTGTTGTCACATGAAATTACACCTTGCTTGGAAGGATTCTGTTGATCATGATGTTAGTCGTAAGCAAACATAGAATAAAAATTGCACAACAACCTTTACTCATCTTGAAAGATACGATGAATTCAGAGAATTCATGATCCCAAGTCTATGTGGATTAGTTCATAACCTACTAATGTTACTCGGTGGTTGATGTGCATTGTTGTTTTCCATTTTGGGGACTTACTCTCATTAACAAGATCTGATAAGATTCTACAAAGAAATGTTATTTCACAATATATTTCTCCAAATGATATATTTGTACTTAAATCTTTGCATGATATGTGTCAATTTGACATGCTTTAACTTAAATATGCTACTAATTTTCAATTATCTTTGAGATATCTGCATATTTATTACTATTCACTTCTGATTGTCAATTATTTTCCATTGTGATGGTGAATTATTTTGAAATTGAAAGAAATTCAAAAGAATACTTCAAATAATGATGAACCTTTAGTTATTGAGCCACATACACATCAGATATAGTCATGAAGAGAAGAAATCAAACCATATGTTCACCAGGACATTCTAGAGCTAGATACAGTTGATGCTAACTTCAAAGGCAAAGGTATGAAGACAACACATGCAAGTTGATATGCACTCCAAGGGATGCAACAAATCAAAGTACATATCAAGAATTCATACACTGATTACTCAAGATTTATGATGGATTGTAATCAAAATAGTCTTCTCATTCATTAAGTATGCAAGAACATATATGTATAAAACAACTTTGAAATAAGCCCTAAATACTTTAGCAAATAGATTTCAATTAAGTTTTGAATCTTCAAAATAAGGCATCCCTGCACCTTTTATAGAACAAGGTGAGGGAGCGGTTACAAATGACCTATGGTCATGATTTATCTTTTAAGATCTACGGCTGATATTCATCTTTGACTTTGTCAGCATTTGATGTCGCACAGGTTGCTAGCTGGCAACCATCTGAATTACTTATTTTCCTAAGTATCAGATGCTTATGTCTTTTCTTGGTATTGCATCTTCATTTACTCTTTATCCTTCAAGTTCCTCATCTTCATCATCAGGAGCATCAGGATCATTGCTTCCCAAATCTTCATCATCCTGATGACTTTCTCCTTGTATATGGACCTACATGGATGTCTGGATATTTTCATAAGATTGTACTATCTTTTCACTTCCCTGCCATCTTGAATTATTGCTTTGGTGATGGCATGCTTGTGTATCTGGTAATTACCTCTAAGAGCCTCTAATTTACTCCTCCTTCTACTAGATGTTTCATTGTAGTTTTCCACTCTGACCTTGATCCTCATGATTTTGTCCATGACTTCTTCTGTCAGGTGATTTAGAGGGTCATCAGCTACTAGCTAGAAATTGTTATGTAGAGATTTAACAGCAAACTGTTCATCTTGATTCTCGATCTTTCCCTCTACTTCACCTTCCAAGGTCTCCAAGATGTCTGCCTCATATGACATCATGTCATGCAACTTCATACTGATGTCTCTTAATTTGCTATTGCATCTTTTGAGGACATCACACTCAAATCAGATGTCCTTGTACCATATATATATCAAAGTAGCAGAATTATTATCTAATACTTGGTTACTTATGAGAACCTGAGGATTAATCCTCTTTATTTCATCTAAAGCACTCAATGCTTTCTCTAACTAAAAGGACCTTCTTCCTGTATCCATCTGTAATTTGTTGACCTTCTTCCTTGAGCTGCTTAAAGAATTCCACCTCTTTAAAGAGGCTTTCACTATTTCCTCTACTCAATCAAATGTGGATATCATACATTTCCTCATTATTGATGACTCATGCTTCATGAGATCCAATTTATTCACCTCATCCTAGGAAATAGAAGTCAATGGGATTGCATGATCACTTGAAATATCATCAGGGTTAGTTAACCCTTTTATATAGGCATGCAGCTGAGCAATGTGCTCTTTATGCTACTTATTTTTCTCTTTTTCCCTCTTCACCCTTTGGGTCAATGAATCAATTATATCTTTTCCCTCTTGGCCTTCTTGATCCTCATTGGAAAATCCCAACTCTACTGTATTAATCTAGAATTCATCCAAAGTGATCTTACCTTTCTCTTTGTCAACTGTGGGAATAACTACCTAGGAGATCCTTCTGCCCATAATAGGATCTCTTCTTATGGCCGAAGTCAACCTGGCCTTCCTCTTTGGCTTCATTAGAGTCTCTGAAAACAACATTGAAACATCAAACTTGTTTATCTCTAATCCAGACTCTGTGCTTATCTCTTTCTCAAGCCATGGAGGGACTTTGTCTCCGGATCTTGGGCATCCACCATCATCATGATGATCATCCTGATCTCTAGCAACTGCATCTATTTTTAATGGAGATGGTGACTTTGTTATTTCTTCCTCATGATGCTCTTCATCAAGAGGGTGATCTTGGGGTATTTCCTCCTGTTGAGGAATTTCTTTTTCTGGAGGAGCTTCCTTTTGAGTTGGAGAATCTTGTGATGCATCCACCTGATGATCATGCACTACTTCTTTCTATACCTCATCCACTTTGGTGATTTCCTCATCCTGAGGTCTATTCATATCAGTGGATGTTATTGTGTCTATATTAGGTACATTAACCTGATCTGTAGCTGCTATCTTCTCCGTACCTGTAGTAATTGCTTCTTGAACTTTTAGGGTAGAATCAATTGATGTATCCTTTTCTTCTGCTCCTTTTTCTTGTACTTCCATTATTTTGGGTTCAACAAATGTATCTTGTGGTTGTTGACCTAAATCCGCAGTGTGGCTTTCCACTTCTACAAGCTTGACTTTCTTAATATCTTCTATTTTCTCAGGTGTTCCCACTGGATTTTTAGGATGTACTACATCTTGCCTTTGTGTTAAATCTATCACTTCGAGGCTAGTTACCTGATCTACTAATTTATCAAGCCCCATTTCTTGGGCTACCTTTTCTAGGCTATTTTCTTTCTCCAGCTCTACTTACTTCAGTTCTTCTAACACTGCTGCATGTACTGATGGTGTTCCTTGTGGTGTTATGCAGGTGTTAGTAACAAGAGTCTCCATTCTTTACGAGGCAACATTGTCTACCACTTCATCATCTGATAGGTCCACAGTCTCATCTAATGAGAAATGACATCCTTGACTTGCGCCAGTGGTTTCCTTCATTTGTTCTTCAGCCTATTCAGTCTTAAACTGAACAATGGCAGGGAGTGGTACATTATGTTTCAGTTCCTTTCTAAACAATTCACTACCTACTCCTCTCAACATTATAGGATCATGTCTTATCTCACCTCTCATGGATGTTCTTGGTTTCTTAGGTGTGGAGGCCATCACTTGAGGTGCTTTCTTTTTCTAATGAGGGGCGTTGGGTCTTCTTCTGCAGGCTCTTCATCAAGAGGAACATCCTCTTATGTTTTTTTTTGTGATGCCTGAGCCTCCTCATATGTTTCAGTAGTTTCAACCGCTGGCCTCTGGATCTTCTTAGCCTTTTGTTTATCCATGGGAGGCAGTGATGATGAGGCCAGTGCTTGTCCTGATGTGGACGCATCCTTAGCTGTTATAACTACTCTCTTAATTACCACTCCTTTAGATTCATTATCAATCTTCTTACATCTGGGGGGTCTCTTTCTTTGTTGTTGTTGGGGTGGCAACCTTTCTCCCTTAGATTTCCTCTTCTCTATCAGGAAATCATCATATTCCTCATCAGGACTATCTTGTCTCTTTTTCTTATTCTCAACTGTAAGGGCTACACCCTTCTTCTTCAGTGCATTTGTTTGGTCATCTACCCAAGACTGGGTTAACTGTAGGGTCCTACCCGTGAACTGATCCAATGAAATATCCTCAAGTTGAGCAAGATCAGGCATTGATATAGTGTCATTATATATCTTTTTCTCTTCATACTCATCAGCCATGATCCTGCCATCATCCTTCTTTAGTTGTGTAGGCATTGGGATACAATCAAAGGTCCTGATCTGGTTGAGAGTTAGCCTTTGGTATTTTCTCCTTCTAGCTTTAGCTTCATCATCACAATCTGCCCAAAAATCTTCAAGATGCCTTTTATGGATGAGCCCCCCCATGATCTTCTACATCCTGCCATATGGATCATATGATCTTGCCAGTGGGAATGGCTGTAATTTCATCATATTCAAGCCAGCTATAGCTTTCCTTATGTTTTCAGAATCTTGGCATATATACCAACCCATTGTTACTAGAAACAATACTGGTGGAAGCTTATTATTTGTTTTATATGTGTCTAGTATTGTGGATATTTGCCTCATAAACTCCATTAACACTACTACATCAGTGGGATACCTGGGGAGCATGAGGGGTTGACCTTCAAAACCTTCTATCTTGATATAGGAGAAAGTAGAATATTGTATAAACCAGGCACCATGCCTATAAATAACCTCCTAAGCTTCCATGATCAATCTTTTAGTCTTGTCTTCCTCCATTGTCCTGACCAGATGCATAGAAAATGCATCATTCACTAGTTTATAATCAGGGAGGAAATTTACTCTTTGTAGCTGAGCATAATCATCCCATATGTGAGCATCATTAGTAGTGCCACCAATCTTTCCTTCTGTTACAAGTGCATCAAATGTACCATTATAGGCACATGAATATACCACATATGAAGTCATGAAAACGTACACTCCAGACCTCCTAGGTTCATGAGCTGATCATGTAGGGCATCACTTATCATTTTTGCCCACAGTGGCTTGTTGTCTGTATAAACACACATGAGGATGACCCCATACATCCAATCTTTAAAACTTCCAACATCAAGTTGGCCTGTCACTCTGCTGAGTAAAGCTATCATATATTGGTATTCATCATTGAAATCAAACTTATACAAATGCACAGGTAGCTTGGCAGTCACACGATAGGGACTATTTTTTGCTCTCCATTGATACATTCTCTTTCTAGTGGTTTTCTTGTTATTCTCATATTCAATTTACAACTTCTTCAGATCTATACTAGATACCTTCTTTCCTAATGGCAAATTGAAAGTGGCTGCAATCCCCTTGATAGATAGATCAGCATAAACCCTACCATGTTTCTCTACTTTTCTAATATGTTGGTTGTAGTGCCTTACACATTCAACAATTAATTCCGGAGCCTCCATAGAGTAAGGGAATCTTGTAGCATTCCACATTCCTGATGTGAAGACTGCATCCAACAAGGTACTATTATTCTTTTCATCACTCATCTTAGCTGACCATGCTGCCAAATCATTATTTCCTTGGTGTGTATCTGTGATGGCACCATATTTAAATTGTACACCTTCAGGTTGAGCGAACATGGGCTTACAAAATTCAGCGTCAGACTTGCTCAATCTCTTGTCCGCCATGGTCTCCTGCAATAAACAGTACCAGTCTTACCATACCATATTTCTCATGTATGCATATAACAACATATTCTCATGGCGTGATGTACATTATACTCATTTATCATCACTTCATTATAACATGCATAGTTCACAGCTTCAAACTAGTGGAAATCATACTACTTGGACATGCAGCAATGACAGGAGGGGGGTTTCAATTACTTACTTGACTACACTTATTCTCCTGACAATGTTGATGATTATGTGAAAGAGACTCAAATACCAGTAATGTTCACGTATTTTGTTCTGCTGCAAGTCGTATGCGTCCGTAGGTCGTATGAGGGTTTGAAAGCACAGTGGCTTGTAAAAATTCATTTTTATCACAAAGTAAATGTAAAATGACTCTGTAAATTTGCTTTTAACCTCCTCCTTAGGGCAAATTAGGGCAAATTGGGGCAAATTAATTAATACTACTAATTTCTTGTACGAAAGTTCTGGATCTCGCCAGGTGTATATATCACATTCATAATCGGCAGGAACCACCTACTATATTTATGGCATTTAATGTGATGGTGACAAAAGGATCAGGGTGATCTCTGAAGATCGAGTGATATTTTGAATATTGGGTAATATTGAGAATATGACCCCTTTGGTATAATATGACCCTCTCTATGTGTAATATGATCATTCGCTTTGGCGGGAAAACCTATGTCAAAACATCGGGTGATGTTGAGGATATCAGGTGATATTCAAAATATCAGGGGATGTTCAGAATGTCTGGTGATGTTTATAATATCACCCCCTGAACTAAAGTGACTTTTCCTCAGAAAATTAGGGTGACATCATCAGGATAATAACTTAGTTCATCGCTGTCACACTATGATGTCATCGTCATGTTATGCAAGAAGGGTCACTGTTGGAAATATACGTCCACGAGGTAAAAAGGATGCTAATGTCATCATTATGTCAATCTTCTTATTTCATTAGGACTATATGACATTATCAGAATATTGGCTCTAGGGTGATATTTTGCACCAGGGTGATATTCTGAATATTAGGTGATATTCTGAATATCAGGTGATATTCAAAAAATCAGGTTATATTCAAAATATGATCCCCGCAAAATATATGATGTTGTTCGAAGGGTAAATACCTCTATCACCTAAAATTGACGTCCGGATCTCTAGATAAACGATTTATCGGGTGATAAAATTGGATCTAGGTGATCTTTCAGAAGATGACTAATGTTAAGAAATATGATCTTCCCCCCGGAATATCAGGTTTGACCAGGACTTTGACTCACCATAACTCTCATTCTTTAAGGAATATCAGGGTGATCGAAAAGGCAAATTTGCATGGAATTTTGTAGTCTATCCAACCATGAGGTTATTGACATGAAATATTAACTTTTGAAAAACTAACCTCATCATGATATTTTACCTAGTCCCCTCTATGCAGGATCATCTGTATTGACTTACTTTTACCAGACCGCTAGCAAGTAGAAAACACAAGCCAAGCCAAACAAAAGGTTGGGACCCTATTTTGTCAAGTCAAAATGGGGCATCTTGTGCAACCACACAACAACTTGCCACTAAAGAAAACACCAAAATTCCAATGATTCAAGTGATGTGAACATAGTCTAACATAGCATTCTAACTCTCTTCAAGTATAAGCATCATAATCTTTCTAAATGATAAAATGTCCTCATGGTAACAATGCTAACAAAGGATCAGTAGTGTGCAAATGATTAATTGTCCTCATCTTGAAAGCAAGTTGAAAACATGAGTAACTAATGTTAAGCTACATAGTTGGAGATCATCCCTCATAGCCAACCTGGATAGAGCCTTGCTTCTAGCAAGCGTCCATAGCCCCGACAAGGTTATCTATACAATCCCCCTAAGTAGAGCCCCACTGCCAGCAGGCGTCTATAGCCCTGGTAGAGTTACTTAGATGGCCTAATATTATTATATTTTTGGATTTTCAATATTTGTACTTCATATATTTGATGTCATCATGTAAGCTCAACATGCAAGGTATGGTCACTTGTTGTTTTAGGTTGGAGATTACATTGGTAGCAAGGGAGTCCCTTTAGATTTTTTACTTAACACCTATACTTGTATTTTCAACAAACCCAAGGCTGTTAGGTGAGTCATTGTGAAAAAATCACTTTGGTTAAGAAAAGGCACCCTGATGAAAAGATATCACAAACCTTATCATAAGTACTTTCTTAAAATGAGCCATAACCTATATATAAATGTGTTATCATCACTTGAATCCTAACAATTTAGTTATTTTCTGGGGTGATGAGCTACATCATCGTGACTAACCAAAACAAACACTCAACAAGCCAACAAGGCAAAAAAAAAAAAAAAACACTGTACAAACCACTATACAAATATACACTATGATACACATGACTGACATGAAGCTATTTAGGCTTGAAATAATGTTTGAGAAACTGTCCATTAACTAGTAATGGAACATCCTCACCTATCAAATTCCTAAGCCTGAAAGTGTTGTCTCCTAATATCTCAAAAATTTGGAAGGGACCTATCCATAATTTATCAAACTTACCATGGTCTCCTTTCCTCTCATGGGCTTTATCCCACATCAGGACTAAATCAAATATCTTGAAGGCTTTAACTTTGGCTCTTTTGTCAAACTAGCATTTGATAATAGCCTGATGTTTGGCAAATTGATCAATTGCTTGACTTCTTTTCTCTTCCAGGTGCATCAACTAAAGCAACCTGACTTCTTGGTCATTGTCTATGCCTAGGTACTCTTGGGCAAACTGCAGAGTAGGAATCTTTAGGTTAACAGGGAGGATGGGATCCACCCCATACACTAAATGATAAGGTGAGTTTCCTAATGCAGCTTTGTTTCTAGTTCTGTCTACCCATAAGGCATATTTTAGAAGTGTATTCCACTCCCTAGGGTTCTTGTCTACTAACTTTTTTATGATATTCAAAAAAATTTTATTAGTGGATTCTGCTAATCCATTCCCTTGGGGATAATAATTAGATGAGAACTTCAGTATGATCCCATAATCAAAGGCCCAACTTGACAATTTGGTTGAAGAAAAAGCAGAGCCATTATCACTTACCAGAGCATAAGGAACCCCATACCTGGTGACTATATTACTTTCTAGAAATCTGATAACATCATCTGCACTGTAGGTTTTGGTGCTGACAGTCTCGGTCCACCTGGTACAGTAATCAATAATCGTTAAAATGTACCTATGGCCCGATGATGATGGAGGATTAATTGGTCCTATGAAATCCATGCCCCATTGTGCAAATGGGCGCACTTCCATCACTGGCTGCAGAGGTTGGACATCATATCTCTCTCTGTTGGTAGCTACCTAACATGTATGGCAGCATTTAATATGTTCAGCAGTATCCTTGAAAATTGTGGGTCAATAATATCCTACCCTAAGGATTGCATGTGCAGTGTCTAGGGATGACCCATGTGCTATTCCAAACTTGTCATGTAAATTTGATAATACTTTATCTGCTTCAGGCATCTCTAGGCATTTTAGGTATATTCCTTCATAATTTTTCTTGAAAAGTACTCCTACTTTCATCATATACTTCTAGGACTTTATTTTCAGGGCCCTTCTTTGTGAAGCCTGCAATCTTGGAGGACATCTTCTAGTAATTAGGATATGCCTGATGTCTAAGTACCATTCTCCACTGTCCTTTTCATTAATAACATACTTCTGACTTGTGATATTTAGGTCAATCTCTGATATCATCTGGCTTAATGCCTATCCTCTTACTAGCTTCATAGGTGTGATATCCATGTCATATTCCTCTAGGACTGTGATCCACTTAGCCCTTTTCTCACCTAGCTCACTCTGCATTAATAACATCTTCACTGCTGCATTAGGTACCACAACAATCACTTTACTTCTCAGGATATAGTGCCTAAATTTCTTCACTGCTCTGACCAAAGCAAGAGCTTGTCTTTCTACATCCATATACCTAAGTTCTACATCTCTGAATGGACAGCTCATAAATGCTATAGGCTTTTCTTCTTTTTCTTCATTTCTTTGTGTCAGCACTACTACAGAGGTATGCTCTAAAGAAATTGAGTAAATATAGAAGTCCTTGGTGTAGTCTGGACTAATCAACACTGGAGCTTCAGATATTGCTTTCTTTATGTCTTCAAAGGCTGCTCTAGCTTCTGATTTCCACTTAATCTTTGCATCCTTTTTCAGCATAGCATTTAAAGGTTTAACTATTTCAACAAAGCCAGTGATGAACTTCCTGACAAAATTTATCTTACCAAAGTAAGATTTGAGTTCTTTCTTGCTTCCAAGAAGCTGTATTTTAATGATGGAATCCACCCTGTTAGGATCAATGATAATTCCATTTTCAGTTATTAGGTGGCCCAGCAACTTTCCTGTTGTTACCCCAAATATAAATTTCTTAGACATCTTTTCAACACATTTATGAGATCTGCTACATGGTTTCCTCTATCTTTAGAGAATACTGTTAAGTCATCCATGTATATGACTATACATTTTCCTATTAAGCCTCTGAAGGCTATGTCCATTGCTCACTAGAATGTTGCTCCAGCATTTATCAGCCCAAACGGCATGCGTCTATAGGTGAATATCCCCCACTTTGTGGTGAAGGCAGTTTTCAATCTGTCAATTTTTTCAACCATTACCTAATTATAACCAGAAAAACCATCCAGAAATGACGTCATTTTTGCTCCATTTACAATCTACAGAACTTCATCTAAGGAGGGTAAAGGATAATTGTCCTTCTCTGATGCTCTGTTCAAGTTCCTGAAGTCTACACATAACCTGATGTCTCCATTCTTCTTTCTCACTGGGACTAGATGAGCCACCCAAGTGGAGTGTCTCACAGGAAATATAATCCTGGCATTTAACAATTTCTTGACCTCCTTAAAAATTATAGGCTCTAGCAAGGCATTAACAGGCCTTTGCTTCTATTTGAAAGGCTTGGCATCTAGTTTAAGGGGTATGGTATGAGTTATGACTAATGTGTCATATATTTTCAACTCATCATAAGTCCATGCTATGACATGGATGTAATCTTTGAGTGCTTGAGTTATTCCTTCTAACTCTTCTTATGTGTACACCTTCCCTATCAGAACATTTCTTTTGTCATCATTCTGTCCAATATTCACTTGTGAATATTGTCCTCCATCAGCTTTTGGAAGATCTTTCTACTTCAACATGTTATCTAGATCAAAGGCTCTTTCTAACTCAATCATTCCTTTGGGAATCCTGTTGCTAGGCAACTTTAATATTTCTTCTTCTTCCCAAACATGATCTTCCATATTGTTCTCATCTATGATCTAAGCATCAAATACATCCCTGTTGGAGATGAAATCTAAGATATGTTGATCACCATCAAATACTTGGAGATTAGTAACATTATCAAGTACTGAAGGCAGTGATACCAACTCTACTAAAAACCTCTTTAAACCAAAAATAGATAGTGGCTCTAAGGTACTAGCAGCTTGGGCTAAAGCATCTGCCCTTTGGTTTTGTTCTTTGGGTACGTGGGTGATATTAAATGCATCAAATTCTTTGATCAAATCCCACACCTTGTGTTTATAATTAGACAGCTTCTTATAATTACAAGAGTAAATTCCTCTCACTTGTCTAACAACTAATTCTAAGTCTCCATAGACATGCAGAATATTTACTTTCTTCTTAAGGGAAAACAGCATCCCATGTATTAGAGCTTCATACTCTGTTACATAGTTGGTACAGGGAAACTATAGTCTATAGGCTGCTTGGTAGGACTTTCCTGATGGATCAATGAGATCAATCTCTACTCCAGCACCTTGTTTTGACTTAGATCCATCAAATCTAAGGATCCGCGGTTTATCTTTAGCAGGAGGCTTAGCTGAGCCTTCCTTCTTCTTTGTAGCTCTGGAAGCTGCTCCACATGATATCCATTTTAACTTAGGAATTTCAGCTTTCTCAGACTTCATCTTTCCTTTCTTCTGCGAAGCTGATCTTTCTTCTTTCTTTTCATCATCAGAAAGATGATCTTCTAAACTAGGCACTATATGTCTCCTTAAAATATGTAAACATAGTGAACAAGCATTTTCTGAGTGAGGTGCCTCATGCAACCTACACTATCCTTCAGTCAGTGCATCTTGTGGAGGTCTTTCTTGTTCTATCATCTTTTTAATTTCTCTTGATAAAAACTCCTCAAATATGGTCAGGTTACTGCCTCTGTCTTCATCAAATAACTCATAATCTGACTCCATCAAACAGTCACTCCCTGGGGTGACCTTACTATTCCTTTTCTTATTCTCATTGCAGACCAGAATTTTTTCTGTCTCCTGGATAAAATCCTCATCCTGACTCATATTCTCTCCTATTCTTGTAGCAGACGAACAAGAATCAGTATGATCATCATCACTATATGTGGAACTTACCTCTGATGATGATGATGATGCTTCTCCGCATGTTTTCTCAAGCTCCATCATGTCAATGCATGCTTCACAAGTTTTCTCAGAATGTGCTTCATCGTGTAATCTGCACCAACCATCAATCAAAATATCATGAATAGATATATCCAATAATTGACAGTGTTTTACCTTCCTGGACAAGTATATTTTGAAGCTCTTGAAATGATCTACTTCTGTTTCATCTCCATGATCATGATCAAGTCTTAAAACTACAACATGATCACCATGAGGATGATCGTCAGGATCATGATTATCATGAAAATCATACATCAGGACTTCTTCTATCCTAACAGTCTAAGGTCTAATGGAATAAACTCTGTGTTCAACATTCACGTACATGATCTCATTTGTTTTGTTGTACTTGGTGATCATGTGTTTCATTCTTGGTTTAGCATCTACCCTTATCTGGTTTGGTATACCTTTCCAAGGTAGCCACATGTGACTGAAATTGGCAGACATATATCTGTTGAGGGTTTTAGACCAATTTCTGCTGAGTAACATTCCATATGTATCAGGTATGTCAACTACCTGAATGTCAATATAGTAATGAATCCTAGGGTCTGATGCCAGTTGCATGTGAATGTGAGTTAACTCTCCTATTATGTTCACCTCTGTTTTGCCTAGTTGGGTTACCTTCTTTAGAGATTTAGCAGGATGCAACCCTAAAGAATTGCATATGGACAAGGGCATGACATTGGTGGATGCCCTTCAGTCTACTAGACAATTATGCAAATTCTTACCAAACATTCGTATGGTAAGGAGAAATGGAGGTGACTCACTTTTATCTCTATATAAGGTCATGTGGGAGGTCTCTGTAGCTTGAACAGTAGCTGGGACTTTAGTTTTAACATTATTATCTCTGACAGCATGATCCTTACCTCCAGGCTGACCTAAAAAATGGCTATCCTCTTTAGGAGCAGGATCATCTAGTGATTTCATGAATGCTTTTTTAATGGCTGGAGTTTTTAGCAACTCTGACAATGATAGGCTGATTTTGATCTTTTTCATCTCATCTACCAGATAGGTGACTAACTTGTCAGATTCATGAGGCATGCTCAAAGCTTTTGATGTTGTGTTTGGTGATGCTAGATATTGAGCATTGACCTTGGGAAATCCTAGGTTATTGCTTGCTTTAGGATCAGGAGATGTGTTGAAATTATTCGGAGGTAAGGAAGAGGTCAATGGACTGGTATGTTTTTTGGCATTATTTCTCAAGTTATAATTGTGCTTACCTTGGTACTGCTGTTGGTAAGCATGTACCTCCTCATGTTCATTTGATGGCTCATTGTCATCCTTAAAGGGGAAAACATAATTTGACTCAAAAGTCATAGCTGATTCTTCACATGCCTAGATATAATGCTGATGAGATGACACAGTCTACTGATAAGACTGATCAGTGTAACTTTCGAGTACTAAGGCTGAATCATACCCACAGGGGACAAGCTCATTCCCTTCTACATGATGTGAATTTCTTGCAGTATTGGACACCTCAGTTTGGAAAATACTGGCAGCAATTTAAAATTGTGGACAATCTAACTCTGCATGAGCATTAGTATTGTGTATCCTACACCAATTAGTGAGGGCTGCCTCAGCAAGATTGACTCTAGTAGTTTGTTTAGCTTCACCAGGAGGCTAATTATCTAAAGGTGATGGTAAGGAACCATTATTTGGCCTGGAGTTCCATACTCTAGGATGTCTAGGGGGATTGTTGTTATACCCCCTGTCAGGATAACTAGGTCTGTCATTCGTGTAACCTCTATTCTAATTAGGCTGAGAATAGAAGTTTTGGCTTCTCAAGTGAGTAATCTCAGTAGTAAGCTTCCTTAGCTGAGATGATGTTTCCTTGATTTCTTCTTTCTCCTCTTGGACTTTGGCTACCACATTTTCAGTTTGAGACTTGAAAAAGGAAGATCCATGGTTATTGTTGGACTGATCAGCACCCTGAGGCACTTGTGTCTAACTTGGATACTGTGGCACTTGACCATTTTCATTAGGAGGAGGAGGCAGGATACTTAGTGGAGATATCTGTAATGGTGTTGGCATGACTGCTGAAGGTACCATAGCTCCATTAGGATATTGTGAAGGATATGTAGGATATCTAGGCAGTGTAGGAAAGGCTATGTTGGGGGTTGGAGCAGGTACCAGCTGCTGATTGACTTTGATAGCTTCCTGTAAAGCTCCTATCAAAGTTGTGATTTCAGGATGTACTCTTCTGATGAACATGGAAGTCAATGGATCTAAAGCTGAATAATAGATACTCTTGGTAGCAGCATCTGCTACAACATATGGGGCAACTAACTTGGATGGCATTTTCTGGAACCTAGCATTGAAATTGGCAATAGGTTCACCTTCAAATCTTTTGATTGTGGCGAATAGGTGATAGTTCATTGAAGGATCTATTGGTACCTTGAACCTATCAATGAAAGCTTTCTCAAGGATAGTCCATGAACCAATAGAACCCCGATTGAGACTAATATACCAATTATAAGCTTCTTCCCCTAAGGAAAAAGGAAATAATCTACATAAAACATCCTGATGCTCTATTCTGGCTCTACAACATGCTTCTTTGAAAGTTCTGATATGATCATCTGCATCTTGATATGGATGATACTTTGGATAGAGTTTATCTAGATTCTTTGGTAAAGCGTGATATGCATTAAAGGTCAAAGGTGACTCTGCTGCAAAAAAAGACATTCCAACCGGAGGAAGTTGAGCTTGAGGTATAACAGGCTGAGATTGAACCTGAGGTTGAACTGGTGATCTTGTAGGTATTTGCAAACCAATAGGAGTTACAGGAGGATGTTCAGGTGAAGCTCCTAATGTACTAGACCCTGGACTGTGATGGATGTCTACAGTTCTAGGTTTGATTCCTCTAACAGGTAATTCATCAAAGATTCCACTGGATCTAGACCTGGTATTTATCCTGTGAGCAAGGATTTCTTGATTTTGAGGAAAATTGGTTGGATTATTGTAAAGATCAGTTGGAATTAACCAACAAAGGCTGTATTTATGGTCAGAAAATTATACTAACTAGATATTTGTAGAATATTTGCAGAGATGTTGCAAATACGCAGTGATATTTGAAGTTCTGTGTCACAAATGGTGGGATATCAAGTTCTCAAGCTACTACCTCAAAGATTTGGGCAAATTTACATGAGACAAGGCCCATTTCTGCAAATTCATGATGATCAGCTGTAAAGCTTGCAATATTTATGATCGATCTCAAAACTTTACACAGGATTAGCATGTACAAACTTAGAACAACAAATATTTACGTTTAATTGGAAATTTAGTAGTGTCTGGACATTACCTTATGATCTTTATCATCACTTGTACTACTGATGATGATCCTCATCCTATGGCCCTCCTTCTAGCTCCAATTTATGGTGATCATGATGTTAGTCATTAGCAAACATAGAATAAAAATTGCACAACAACCTTTACTCATCTTGAAGGATACGATGAATTCAGGGAATTCATGAGCCCAAGTCTCCTTGCATTAGTTCATAACCTACTGACGTTACTTAGTGGTTGATGTGCATTGTTGTTTTCCATTTTGGGGCCTTATTTTCATCAACAAGATCTGATAAGATGCTACAAAGAAATGTTATTTCATAGTATATTTCTCCAAATGATATATTTGTACTTAAATCTTTGCATGATGTGTCAATTTGACATGCTTTAACTCAAATATGCTACTGATTTTCAATTATCTTCAAGATATCTAAATATTTATTACTATTCACTTCTGATTATCAATTATTTACAATTGTGATGGTCAATTATTCTGAAATTGAAAGAAATTGAAAAGAATACTTCAAATAATGATGAACCTTCATTTATTGAGCCACATACACATCAAATACAGTCATGAAGAGAAGAAATCAAACCGTATGTTCACCAGGACATTCCATAGCTAGATACAGTCGATGCTAACTTCAAAGCTAAAGCTATGAGGACAACACATGCAAGCTGATATGCACTCCAAGGGACGTAGCAAATCAAAGCACATATCGAGAATTCATACACTGATTACTCAAGATTTATGATGGATTGTAATCCAAATAGTCTTCTCATTCATTAAGTATGCAAGAACATATATGTATACAACAACTTTGAAATAAGCCCTGAATACTTTAGCAAACAGATTTCAATTAAGTTTCAAATCTTCAAAATAAGGCATCCTTGCACCTTTTATAGAATAAGGTGAGGGAGTGGTTACAAATGACCTATGATCATGATTTATCTTTTAAGATCTACGGCTGATATTCATCTTTGACTTTGTCAGCATTTGACGTGGCATAGGTTGCCAGCTGGCAACCATCTGAATTGCTTATTTTCCTAAGTATTAGATGCTTATGTCTTTTCTTGGTATTACATCTTCATTTACTCTTTATCCTTCAAGTTCCTTATCTTCATCATCAGAAGCATCAGGATCATCGCTTCCCAAATCTTCATCATCCTGATGACTTTCTCCTTGTATATGGACCTACATGGATGTCTAGATATTTTCATAAGATTGTACTATCTTTTCTACTTCCCTGCCATCTTGAATTCTTTCTTTGGTGATGGCGTGCTTGTGTATCTGGTAATTGCCTCGGAGAGCCTCTAATTTACTCCTCCTTCTGCTAGATGTTTCATTGTAGTTTTCCACTCTAACCTTGATCCCCATGATTTTGTCCATGACTTCTTCCGTCAAGTGATTTAGAGGGTCATCAGCTACTAGCTGGAAATTGTTATGCAGAGCTTTAATAGCAAACTCTTCAGCTTGATTCTCAATCTTTCCCTCTACTTCACCTTCCAAGGTCTCCAACATGTCTACCTCATATGACATCATGTCATGCAACTTCATACTGATGTCTCTTAATTTGTTGTTGCATCTTTTGAGCACATCACACTCAAATCGGATGTCCTTGTACCATATATCAATCAAAGTAGCAGTATTATTATCTAATACTTGGTTACTTATGAGAAATTGAGGATTAATCCTCTTTATTTTATCTAAAGCACTCAATGCTTTCTCTAACTGAAAGGACCTTCTTCCTGTATCCATCTGCAATTTGTCGACCTTCTTCCTTGAGATGGTTAAAGAATTCCACCTCTTCAAAGAGGCTTTCACTATTTCCTCTGCTCCATCAAATGCAGATAACATCCATTTCCTCATTATTGATGACTCATGCTTCATGAGATCCAATTTATTCCCCTCATCCTAGGAAATAGCAATCAATGGGACTGCATGATCACTTGAAATATCATCAAGGTTAGTTAACCCTTTTATATAAGCATGCAGCTGAGCAATGTGCTCTTTATGCTCCTTATTTTTCTCTTTTTCCCTCTTCACCCTTTGGGTCAATGAATCAATTATATCTTTTCCCTCTTGGCCTTCTTGATCCTCATTGGCAAATCCCAACTCTACTGTATTAATCTAGAATTCATCCAGAGTGATCTTAGCTTTCTCTTTGTCAACTATGGGAACGGCTACCTGGGCGGTCCTTTTGCCCTTAATAGGATCTCTTCTTATGGCTGAAGTCAACCTGGCCTTCCTCTTTGGCTTCATTAGAGTCTCTAAAAACAATGTTCAAACATCAAACTCCTATATCTCTAATCCAGACTCTGTGCTTATCTCTTTCTCAAGTCATGGAAGGACTTTGTCTCCAGATCCTGGGTGTCCACCATCATCATGATGATGACCCTAATCTCTAGCAACTGCATCTATTTTTGATGGAGATGGTGACTTCATTATTTCTTCCTCATGATGCTCTTCATCAAGAGGGTGATCTTGGGGTATTTCCTCCTGTTGAGGAATTTCTTTTTCTGGAGGAGCTTCCTTTTGAGATGGAGAATCTTGCGATGCATCCACCTAATGATCATGCACTGCTTCCTTCTATACCTCATCCACTTTGGTTATTTCCTCATCCTGAGGTCTATTCATATCAATGGATGTTATTGTGTCTATCTTAGGTACATTAACCTGATCTGAAGCTGCTATCTACTCTGTACCTGTAGTAATTGCTCTTGAACTTTTAGGGTAGGATCAATTGATGTATCCTTTTCTTCTGCTCCTTTTTCTTATACTTCCATTATTTTAGGTTTAGCAAATGTGTCTTTTTGTTGTTGACCCATATCCATAGTGTGGCTTTCCACTTCTACAAGCTTGACTTTCTCAATATCTTCTGTTTTCTCAGGTGTTCCCACTGGATTTTCAAGATCTGCTACATCCTGCCTATGTGTTAAATCTATCACTTCAGGGCTAGTTACCTGATCCACTAATTTATCAAGCCCCATTTCTTGGGCTACCATTTCTGGGCTCTTTTCTTTCTCACACTCTAGTTACTTCAGTTCTTCTAACACTGCCGCCTGTACTGATGGTGTTCCTTGTGGTGTTATGCAGGTGTTAGCAACAAGAGTCTCCATTCGTTGCGAGGCAACATTGTCTACCACTTCATCATCTGATAGGTCCACAATCTCATCTAATGAGAAATGACCTCCTTGACTTGTGCCAGTGGTTTCCTTCATTTATTCTTCAGCCTGTTTAGTCTTAAACTAAACAATGGTAGGGAGTGGTACATTATGTTGCAGTTCCTTTCTAAACACTTCACTACCTGCTCCTCTCAACATTATAGGATCATGTCTTATCTCACCTCTCATGGATGTTCTTGGTTTTTTAGGTGTGGAGGCCATCACCTGAGGTGCTTTTCTTTTTCTAATGAGGGGCGTTGGGTCTTCTTCTACAGGCTCTTCATCAAGAGGAACATCCTCTTCTGTTTGTTTTTGTGATGCTTGACCCTCCTCATATGTTTTGGTAGTTTCAACCACTGGCCTCTGGATCTTTATAGCCTTTTGTTTATCCATGGGAGGCAGTGATGATGAGGCCAATGCCTCTCTTGATGTGGACGCATCCTCAGCTGTTATAACTACTCTCTTAATTATCACCCCTTTAGATTCATTATCAATCTTCTTACCTCTGGGGGGTCTCTTGCTTTGTTGTTGTTGGGGTGGCAACCTTTCTCCCTTAGATTTCCTCTTCTCTATCAGGAAATCATCATATTCTTCATCAGGAATATCTTGTCTCTTTTTCTTATTCTCAACTGTAAGGGCTACACCCTTCTTCTTTAGTGCATTTATTGTTCATCTACCCAAGACTGGGTTAACTATAGGGTCCTACCTGTGAACTGATCTAATGAAATATCCTCAAGTTGAGTAAGATCAGGCACTGATATAGTGTCATTATATATCTTTTTCTCTTCATACTCATCAGCCATGATCCTACCATCATCCTTCTTTAGTTGTGCAGGCACTAGGATGCAATCAAAGGTCCTGATCTGGTTGAGAGTTAGCCTTTGGTATTTTCTCCTTCTAGCTTTAGCTTCATCCTCACAATCTGCCCAGAAATCTTCAAGATGCCTTTTATGTATGAGCCTCCCCAAGATCTTCTGCATCCTGCCATATGGATCATATGATCTTGCCAGTGGGAATGGTTGTAATCTCATCATATTCAAGCCAGCTATAGCTTTCCTTATGTTTTCAGAATCCTGGCATATATACCAGCCCATTGTTACTAGAAATAATATTGGTGGAAGCTTATTATTTGTTTTATATGCATCCAGTATTGTGGATATTTTCCTCATAAACTCCATTAACACTACTACATCAGTGGGATACCTGGGGAGCATGAGGGGCTGACCTTCAAAACCCTCTATCTTGATATAGGAGGAAGTAGCATATTATATAAACTAGGTACCATGCCTGTAAATAACCTCATGAGCTTCCATGCTCAGTCTTTTAGTCCTTTCTTCCTCCATTGTCCTAACCAGATGCATAGAAAATGCATCATTCACTAGTTTATAATTAGGGTGGAAATTTACTCTTTGTAGCTAAGGATAATGATCCCATATGTGAGCATCATTAGTAGAGCCACCAATCTTTCCTTCTGTTACAAGTTCATCAAATGTACCCTTATAGGCACATGAATATACCACATATCAAGTCATGTAAAACGTACACTCCAGACCTCCCAGGTTCATGAGCTGATCATGTGGGGCATCACTTATCATTTGTGCCCACAGTGGTTTGTTGTCTATATAAACACACATGAGGATGACCCCATACATCCAATCTTTAAAACTTCCAGCATCAGGATGGCCTATCACTCTTCTGAGTAAAGCTATCATATATTGGTATTCATCATCAAAATCAAACTTATATAGATGCACAGGTAGCTTGGCAATCGCAGGATAGGGACTATTTTTCGTTCTCCATTGATACATTCTCTTTCTAGCAGTTTTCTTGTTATTCTCATATTCAATTTACAACTTCTTCAGATCTATACTAGATACCTTCTTTCCTAGTGGCAAATTGAAAGTGGCTGCAATCCCCTTGATAGATAGATCAGCATACTTTTCTGGTTTGTGGGTTGTAGTTCCTTGCACATTCAACAATTAATTCTGGAGCCTCCATAGAGTAAGGGAATCCTGCAGCATTCCACATTCCTGATGCAAAGATTGCGTCCAACAAGGTGTTGTTATTCTTTTCATCACTCATCTTAGCTGACCATGCTGCCAAATCAGTATTTCCTTGGTGTGTACCTGTGATGGCACCATATTTAAACTGTACACCTTTAGGTTGAGCGAACATGGGCTTACGAAATTCGGTGTTAGACTTGCTCAGTCTCTTATCTGCCATGGTCTCCTGCAATAAACAGTACCAGTCTTACCATACCATATTTCTCATGTATGCATATAACAACATATTCTCACGGCGTGATGTACATTATACTCATTTATCATCACTTCATTATAACATGCATAGTTCACAACTTCAAACTAGTGGAAATCATACTACTTGGACATGCAGCAATGACAGGAGGGGGATTTCAATTTACTTGATTACACTTATTCTCCTAACAATATTGATGATTATGTGAAAGAGACTCAAATACCAGTGATGTTCACGTATTTTGTTCTGCTGCAAGCCGTATGTGTCCACAGGTAGTTGAATGAGGGTTTGAAATCTCAGTGCCCTATAAAAATTTATTTTTATCACAAAGTAAATGTAAAATGACTATAAATTCACTTTTAACCTCCTCCTTAGGGGAAATTAGGGCAAATTGGGGAAAATTAATTAATACTACTGATTTCTTGTACAAAACTTCTGGATCTCTCCAGGTGTATATATCGCATTCGTAATCGACGGGAACCACCTACTGCATTTATGGCATTTAATGTCATGGCGACAAAAGGATCGGGGTGATCTCTGAAGATCAAGTGATATTCTGAATATCAGGTGATATTGAGAATATGACCCCCCTAGTATATATGACCCTCTCTATGTGTAATATGATCATCTTCTTTGGTAGGAAAACCTATGTCGAAACATCAAGTGATGTTGAGAATATTGGGTGATATTCAAAATATTAGGGGATGTTCAGAATGTCTAGTGATGTTTATAATATCACCCCCTGAACTAAAGTGACTTTTCCTCAGAAAATTAGGGTGACATCATCAGGATAATAACTTGGTTCATCATTGTCACAGTATGACATCATCATCATGTTATGCAAGAAGGGTCACTATTGGAAATATACCTCCGTGAGGTAAAAAGGATGATGACCTCATCGTTATGTCAATCTTCTTATTTCATCGAGACTATATGATGTCATCAGGATATTGGCTCTAGGGTGATATTTTGTGCTAGGGTGATATTCTGAATATCAGGTGATATTTGAAAGATTAGGTTATATTCAAAATATGATCCCCACAAAATATATGATGTTGTTCGAAGGGTAAATACCTCTATCACCTAAAATTGATGTCCAGATCTTTGGATAAATGATTTATTGGGTGATAAAATTGGATCTGGGTGATCTTTCACAAAATGACTGATGTTCAGAAATATGATCTTCCCCTTAGAATATCAGGTTAGACTAGGACTTTGACTCACCATAACTCTCATTCTCTAAGGAATATTAGGGTGATCCAAAAGGCAAATCTGCATGGAATTTTGTAGTCTATCCAACCATGAGGTTATTGACATCAAATATTAACTTTTGAAAAATTGACCTCATCATGATATTTTACCCAGTCCCCTCTATGCAGGATCATCTGTATTGACTTACTTTTACCAAACCGCCAGGAAGCAGAAAACACAAGCCAAGCCAAACAAAAGGTTGGGTCCCTATTTTGTCAAGTCAAAATGGGGCATGTTGTGCAACCACACAATAGATTCCAAGCATTCCAATGACATAATGGGAATGATCTCAATGTGTGGGAACTTGCTCAGAGAGATTAGACCTTCGGAGAAGGCCAGCTAAGGCCAGCTTCCTTGCCTGATTATCACCTAAAACTAGTGGATTTGTAGAGGAAAAAGGAGAAGGAATGCTTTAAAATGAAGATGAAAATAGAAAACTTGAAAACAAAGGGTGATGCACTAGATAGATTAAAAGAGACTTCCACAACAATGAGAAACTACACAATATAATCATATACAACAAGTAAACATACACAGATTAGATGATTCTAGCAAAGGTAAGGTGCAATAGGGTTGAGAGGAACATAATGTTTACAAACAACCTCATGCAGATTCACACAGAACTGGAAAATTAGCAAAGGAGGTAAAATAACTTGCATATATCCAATGAAAAAGGTAAGGTTACAGTATATGAAAACTCTATTTGGAAATAGAAAGACCCGAATGCCAAAAAATTTCCAACCCCCTTTACATCATAAGCCTCAGCTTATATAGTATTTCAACCTAAACTAAGTTGGTTACAAAATTCGCTTAGAGAGCTGCCACCAAAACAAAATCTCTGAAGGGACATCCTAGCTACAGAAGTAATGGTGTCAAATATCTAGAATTGATGCAGATGGAAGATATTTTTAGTCTTCAATGCAAGTTGTTGCATCATTAATCTGCTCCCCTGAAATGGTGGAAGATATTTTTGGTATTAAATGTGAGCAACTTGCGTGTCTATCCTCAACCATGACTGTATGCGCATCTAAAACAAGGTGGTGGAGAGATATTTTCTGATTATCAATGTGAGATGCTTCCTCTTTGTGCAGCAATGAATGTAAGAAATATCTGCATGTGCCCCAAAATGGTCGCTGAAACGTCCCTTCAGTCAAAAATGCAAATTTGGATCATGTACCTCTGCTTTTGGCGCTTAAACTCCTATTTGAAATCACTCCCCTGAATATGCACCTAGATCTGCATATAATGCGGGCCCCTACTTTTTTTTAATCAGCCCTTGTATACTTCTCCTTATGAGGGATATGATGGTGACATCACCATCATGGATGAGCCTTATTGAAACGTGATAGGATGGCGTCATCATCATATCGGGGTGATATTACAACTATCGGGGTGATATTTGGATGAGGAGTGATATTTGGATGAGGGTGATATTTGGACGAAGGGTGATATTACAAATATCGGGGTGATATTTGGACGAAGGGTGATATTACAAATATTGGGGTATTTAGATGAGGGGGATATTACAAATATCAGGGTGATATTTGGATGAGTGGTGATATTACAAATATCGGGGTATTTGGAATATCACCCAATGTTCGGAATATCACCCCTCCTGGAAAATCAAGTTTGACCAGAACATTGACCATACATAACTTCCTTATTTTAGCAAATTTCAGGGTGATGTAAAAAGAAAACTTTCCTATTCTTTCAAGCTCTTTCACATGGTAAGCTTCTTCAGGAAAGATTCAAACCTTGAGATTTGGGTTCAGACTTCAAGATCACAAATATAGCTTACATTGGGGATATGCACACTGATTGATGCTGCTTGAATTGGCTAGAGGAAAAATAGGTCAACAATACCTTTTCCACCACACTTTGAAATTCGACAATTTGACAAGTAGAAAGGAAAAGGAAATCTAGAAGACCACCTTAGAGAATTCTTTGTGGCATGTCTCGATGTTGCTTAGGACAATACATATCTTTTGAGACTATTTCCTCGAAGCTTAGTAGGACAAGCTCTTGAATGGTTCTCTCATTTACCTTCAAGAATTAAGTCTTTTTTAGAGTTAGCCAATAAGTTTCGATCTCACTTCACTTTCAACATTGACCATGAGATAAACATGAATGACCTTATCAACAATAAACAATGCAATGGCAAAGCGTTTTCTTCATTTACTCAATGATGGCTTAATGTGGCTAGCAAACTATCATGGGAAATCCTTGAGAAACAATAGTTCGATATCTTTGTTCAAAATCTTCATCCTGAGCTATCATTCCAACTACAATTGCAAAGTGCTAGCACCTTTGATGAACTTGTTTCCAAAGGAAACATCATTGAACAAGCTTTAATTGCTAAAGGAACTATCAAGATCTTTCACGATAACAAAGATTATCCTCAAAACTCCAATGATAAGTCTCACTTTTGGAACAAAAATAAGAATATTGTCAATGATGTTGTTGTCGATGTAAAGCACATCCAACATATGAAAGCTCATTTCAACATCCAAGCTGCTTCTACAACAACACAACCTTTTCAACGAATACGACAATGCCAAACTTCCAATCCTCGTCAACAATTTACACCATTAGCAGAACCCATGGAAGTTATCTTTCGAAAGCTTCTCCAAGCGGGCGATATTATCTTACTGGATGCACCACCCAATGGTGAACTACTCTTCAAAGCTCCTTGGTACAAAGAAAATGAGTATTGCAATTTCCATAGAGTTAAAGGACACAAAACAAATGGTTGTATGCGCTTAAAACATGTCATCCAAGACTGCATCGATCAAGGTTTAATCAAAGTTACACCTTCAACAACTCAACTTGCACAAGGAAACATCATTAAATGAGCTTTAATTGCTAAAGGAACTATCAAGATCTTTCATGATAACAAAGATTATCCTCAAAACTCCAATGATAAGTCTCACTTTTGGAACAAAAATAAGAATATTGTCAATGATGGTGTTGTCGATGTAAAACACATCCAAAATATGAAAGCTCGTGTCAACATCCAAGATGCTTCTACAACAACACAACCTTTTCAATGAATATGACAACACCAAACTTCCAATCCTTGTCAACAATTTACACCATTAGCAGAACCCATGGAAGTTATCTTTTGAAAGCTTCTCCAAGTAGGTGATATTATCTTACTGGATGCACCACCCAATGGTGAACTACTCTTCAAAGCTCCTTGGTACAAAGAAAATGAGTATTGTAATTTCCATAGAGTTAAAGGACACAAAACAAATGGTTGTATGTGCTTAAAACATATCATCCAAGACTGCATCGATCAAGGTTTAATCAAAGTTACACCTTCAACAACTCAACTTGCAAAACAATCAACATCGAACTATGATCTAGAGACTTTCAAGAATCCACTTCCATATCATGACAAAACAAGTAACCCTCATGTTGGAAATGACATTCAGTATACCTATGAATCATCTACCATTGGCCGCATTGACCATGCTCACATTTCTACCATTACTATCCAAGGTAAAGCACCTGATTGCACTGTAACCACTTGAAGAGGTCAATTAACTATTTAAGGAGCACCTGTTCATCCTCTTTGACCATTCCCTAACTACAATATCTTGGATCACCCTGGCAAAACACCCATGCACATATCCATTCTTGAGTTACTTCACATATCCCCTACTCATAAAGCTATCCTTGACAAAGTTCTACAAGAATCTTCGGTGCCCAACGATATTGATATCTCACAATTTCAATCTACAGGTCACCAACATTGCAGCCCCTTGTCATTTAACCTTTTCTGACAAAGATCTTCAACCCTCCATCCATCCCTTACACAACGAAGCCCTCCACATTGAAGTGTTTGTCAAACAACACCGTATCAAACAAATCTTGGTAGATCATGGAGCTGGTCTTAATATATGTTCTTTGAAATTGATAAAACAACTGGGATATTTTGAGAAAGATGTTGACACCTCCAAGGTTATTACTATCAAAGCATATGATGATGCTGAGAGACATACAAAAGGAATTATTTTTTTGCCTATCCAAGTTGGGCCAATCACCACAGAAAACTATTGTTAGGTCCTTGATATCGACCTTCCTTATAACATCATCCTTGGTCGTCCATGGATACATGCCCTTAAGGCAGTTCCTTCCACATACCATCAATGCCTTAAATTCCCACACAACAGTGTTGAAGTTACTATCCAAGCTTATCCCAATCCATTTGAATTTTGTCATGCCCTCCAAGCTAAATATCAGAGCCCAAATCGCATTCCTATCAACACTAAGGCATATCCATCTTCATCCTATGTAGATCCATCTAACCTACTCAAGCCCTCATCTAGTAAAACCCCTTCCAATCTCTGTATCAAGTAAACCAAACATGGCCCTGGTGGATACACACTGCGAGACTCTTGTTGTGTAGGCACCCTTCCATTATCTCCTAAATCCTATGGTAAACCTTCCACATCTAAAGCAACTTTAGCCCCTGATATTATCAAAGCTCCACCTACCATATTCCTTAAAGGTAGATTCCTGGATGATGAAGACATTGATGATATAGACTCTTGGATATTCTTTGATGAAAATGACTAAGTCCAACCAGAAGTAGAGAGTTACAACAATGGGTTCCACATCATAAAGAACATGGGCTACAAAGAACATGGTAGATTGGGATCACAAGAACAAGGACCTCTTGAACCTATAAGTGTGTCTAAGAAGTTTAACAAACAAGGCCTTGGTTATCAGCTAGAGGTACTGTGACTCAAGGACATTAAGTGTATTTCTAATACTAACACTAGACCTTCCTCAGTAGGAGAGACTTATAATTCAGATACTATCGATGACTCCCCCTTTCATATTACCAACCTTTTCCAAGAACACTCCATCTTCATGATCTCTGCAGGCTCCTCTAGCCATAACAATTCCTCCATTAACCTTTCACTCGTATATCATGACCTCGTCGATTGGGACCAATAGGGGGCACCGATATTAGATACATTTGAAAATGATGAACTATTGCAGAATTCATGGGCTTGCAACAAGGAATTCCATTGGGTGATCACAAAGTAGGTTGCATGATGGACTTACCTAAACTAGTATATTTTGGCAGAACTATCAAATCCTTCATTCACAAAAATGAAATAAACAAAATCAAACAAAATAGGTCACTAGGTGAAAACTGAAAGGCACCTCTTGACCATGAAAAAGTAAAAATAAAGGATGTATCCGAAGGTGAAAACCTCTCTGAGGCACATGAGGATGAGGGATTTGATCTTCCTATTGCCACTGATTATCATGAGAAATCAATAGTGCTAGTTGAACAATCACAAGACATGAACTTGTGTATAGAGCATAATCCAAAGGTCACTTTTTTGGCAGCATCACTATTAGAGCAAGAAAGAAGAAACTTCACAACATTTTTTCCAAGAAGAGCTATAAATTTTACATGGGCTTATATTGACATGCTAAGTTTAGATCGTCACTTGTAGTACATCATCTACCTAATGATTATCCAGAATGGGTTTCAAATTTGGTACCAGTAGCAAAACTTGATGGATGAGTTCATTGTTGTACAGATTTCAGAGATCTTAATAAAGCATGTCCTAAGGATGACTTTCCACTACCAAGCATAGACAACATTGTATATCTTACAGCCAGACATGAAATGCTATCTTTGATGGATGGATTTTTAGGGTATAATCAAATCAGAATAGCAGAGGAAGTTCAAGATAAAACATCTTTTATTTGTCCATGGGGTACATATTGCTAGGTTGTCATGCCCTTTGGTCTCAAGAACACTAGAACTACTTATCAATGAGCCATGACAGTTATTTTTCATGACCTTTTTCATACTATCATGGAAGATTATGTTGATGACATCCTAGGAAAATCTAAGGCAAGAGAAGGACATCTATAGGTATTAGCACAAATCTTTGATCCATTAGAAAAGTATCAAGTCAGACTGAACCCAAAGAAATGTGTATTTGGTGTAATATTTGGAAAACTGTTGGGATATATTGTGTCTCAAGGAGGAATAGAAGTGGTTCCAACTAAAGTAAAAGTTATCATGGAAATGCCTTCACCAACAAATCTCAAGTAGCTTCACAGTTTACAAGGTAGGTTATAGTCCATCCACAGATTTATCTCACAACTAGCAAATAAATGTCACCTTTTCGGCATCTTCTACGTAAGGGTGAACCTTTTAAGTGGGATGAAATGTGTCAACAAGATTTTGATAAAATAAAGGAATATCTAACAACACCTCCTGTGTTAGTACCTCTTGTGCTCAGCTACCCACTATTGCTCTACATATCATCAATGACAATAGCATTGGGTGTCCTTCTAGCTCAACATGATGATTCAAGAAAAGAACAAGCCATCTATTACATCAGCAGACCTCTTGTGGGATATGAACTCAATTATTCATCTATGGAAAAAGCATGTTTAGCATTAGTGTTTGCTTCCCAAAAGTTGCAACACTATATGCTGAACCAAACAACCAAGCTCATATCAAATGATGATCTACTCAAATATCTTCTTTCCAAAGCAATTCTCGTGGGAAAATTAGCAAAATGGGTCATGATCTTAAGTGAATTTGACATACAATATGTGGATTGAAAAGCCATCAAAGGACAAGCCATCACTGATCAATTAGCTACAGCAACCATCGCAGATATCCATCCAATAAATCTAGAATTCCCTAATGAAGGATTGTTTAATTTAACTTCTCCAAGACAATGGCAGCTATATTTTGATGGATCATATACACAACATGGATCAGGAGCATGCATCTTGTTTGTTACCCCTTAAGGAGATTGTATATCCAAGTCATACAGAATTGTATTTCCATGTACTAATACCATAGCAGAGTATGAAGTTTTAATTACAGGATTACATATGGCAGTACAATGGGCTATCAAATAGTTACAAGTCTTTGGTGATTCTCAGTTGGTTATCAAACAGGTCTTAGATGAATATCAAACAAAAGATGAGAAGCTTATTACATACAAGCTAATGGTTGATGATTTTAAAAGGTACTTTGACAATATCACTTCTGAACAAATCCCAAGACTACAGAACAGAGCACAAGATGCTATGACTATGATTGGGTCTCTTCTAGACATGCCATCTAATACACATAAATGTGAGTTTTTGGTTGAACAGCTTTTGATTCCAGCATTTGAAGTTCCACAGGTCAAGCTTATAAGTGACATTGTTGGTCCCAATTCACCGTGGTACAAGGATTTATATGAATATCTCCATAATCAAACCTTTCCACTTCAACTATCTAACAACCAACACAAAACCTTCATCTGCCGAGCCTCTCATTACACTATCCTAGGAGACACCCTCTATCGTCGGAGTCTCGATGGTATCCTTCTTAGGTGTCTTGATTCTAAGGAAGCAAAAGTGGCCTTACGTGATGTACATGAAGGTGTTTGCGACTCGCATTCCATTGGTTCTAGCCTTGTTAAGAAACTTCTACAAGCAGGATACTATTGGCCAACCATGGAAAAAGATGCACAACAATTTACAAAGAGATGTCTACAATGCCAGAAACATGGAGATTTAATACATGCACTAGCACATGAGCTTCAACCTATCACTACTCCATGGCCTTTTTCTCAATGGGGATTTGATCTCATAGGTAAAATCCATCCTACTTCATCAAATGGGCATAGGTTCATTATCACCACCACAGAATACTTCACAAAGTGGGTGGAAGCCATACCAATGACTTATATCACAAGCAAGCAAATATCTAAGTTTATTCTACACTATATCACTTGCCATTATGGAGTTCCTTAAGCTATTGTCACAGATAATGGTCATCCCTTCAAGAATCAAGAAGTCAGAGATCTTTGCAACAAGTTTCATATCCAACATAGATTCTCTACTCCGTACTATCCTCAGAGCAATGGCCAAGCTGAAGCTTCTAATAAAATAATCATCAAGATTCTCAAAAAGATGATCAATGAAGCTAGTTAGAATTGGCATCTACAACTCCATCCTGCATTATGGGCATATAGAACAAGTATCAGAACTCCCACTAGAGCCACACCTTATGTTCTTGTGTATGGTACTAAAGATATTTTACCTATTGAGGTTGAGATCCCCTCACTGTGAGTATCCTTACAACATACCATCTCAGAAGAAGAATATTGAGTATCTAGAGTCCATGGTCTTGAGCTTCTAGATGAACAGGGTATTACAGCACTCAACCATCTCCAAGTCTATCAGAACTGTCTACGCCGCAGCTACAACAAAAAAATTAGAGAACGCTGATTTCAAGTTGGAGATCTTGTCCTTAAAGAAAATTAAAAGAATCAACAACACCGTGAGAAACAGGGCAAGTTTGAACCAAATTATCTTGGTCCTTTCATCATCATAGCAGTTTATGGATCAAGTGCATACACTCTCTCAACACCTGAAGGCATTCCCTTCGATGAACCAGTCAACAGTGTTCATCTCAAGAAGTTTTACCCTTAAATCTCAGCTATCCCCCCAAAAAAAAATGCAATAGTGAAAACCACTTTGTGGCACTTTGGATAGCAAAAAAATAATAGTCTAAGATAAATAATCCGTCCTCTGGTGAAAAATTGGTAAACATGCGCCTTGGATAAGTACCATAGTGAAAACCTGGCAAACAGGCGCTATGTGTAGTGACTAGCTTCCATCGTCTTCTTGGTTTGTTTGATTATCACTTGTTCTACCATACTTTTCCATCCTATCCAACATAATCCATATCATAATCCACATATCATCATAATAAATAGCCTTTTCCACCTTCGTCTCTGTCAATGCTAGTTATCATACTTGAGACATTGTTGCAATAACTATATCTTTGGCACCTTAGCATCTTAACTGTGTTGACTTTTTCCCAGACTGGATGCTTATTCCCAGATTTCCCTACAAGGTAGCCATCAGTGATCAACAGGATCTCTGGGCCAGGGGGTCAACAGTGTAGGAGATAGACTCTATATTTTATCTCCTCTTCTTCTTCAGGCTCTGCAAGACCTAGGGGGGTATTCCCTATTCAACATCCATGAGGATATGCATGCAAGGCTGGGATGTTGACAGAAAGCAGATGAGTCCTCCTGTAAGTAGACCAAAACTGAAAGATAAGAGCAAAGGGGCTAGCTTTGGGCCTATTTGCAGTTGTAGACAGAGGACTGAGGTTCCTAAAACTAACTCTAATGTCCTAATGTTGGTTTTAGATTTTGATTTGGATTTTAAGTGTGGATGCAAAGCTGGATATGGTTATAACACAAAACAAAGCATGATTGGTGCCTATCCAGGGCCTGGAGTCAATAGACATACACCTGTGAATGATCAGCATGAACAGCTAAAACTGGATTTCAAGGGGATATATGTGATACCTGCCTTACAAGTATCTCCCAATACAGAGTGTTAGGTTATCTCTACTTATGGTATCCCTACTGCAGTATACCCTTCCCAATGTTCAACCTGAAAACAGTTTAATCTACCCCTTGAGTAGAAGTTAAAAGATCAGACAGTCAACATAGGAATTCTATGTTCTAGAATCTAAACATTACCAAACATCCAGATTCAGAAGAAGAACACATGCAATACTGGAGACAGAATTAACACAACACATGCCAAACAGCATTTCTCATATAAGTTTAATCATGAAATCAGTGGGTTCATGCCAAAAACAAACAACAAGAGATACATAAACTCACAGGTAAGCTGTACAGAGCAACCAGATCAGCTTGTTATGCATTACAGAGCCAAAATCTTCAACTTTCAACAACCTTCAAATGAGCAAGACCACCTGCTTATAACAGCCAGGTAGGTGCTCAGCAATTAATTACAATGTTGACCAAAATTTTGCCAGATACACAGTATCATGAAAATGGCGCTTCAACACAACCAGATTGGCGCCCAAACTTGAATGCAGCAGGTAGGGGAGGAGACAAGAAGATATCTCGAGCCTTGCGCTCCTGACCGCTGATTGACACCTCCAGTCGGGTACAAGATTGACCCACGCCATCGCCCATACCTCTGCAACAATCGCCATTAATGGCGCACCAACCCGCGGCCTTGGGAAAATCATCAAACAGACTATCACGACCACTTCCCGCCGAGGTTCATCATCATGATAATTCGAAAATGCAGGATAACATTATCCCACATGCACCCCGCGATGACCTCAATAACACTTTATATACTAGGTCATGAGCATATATCATGTCGGTGCTTTTGCTCCTGACGACACTAGTATAGACCTCATCATCATCATCCTCCAGCAGCACGATATCCTGTTGTTCGAAATATCACCCTGACGTCATCATGATATTTGAAAAATAACCTTCATGATAATCGGCACAACCTGATCCATCGGAGGAACATCCTCCTGCTGAGCTTATTCCAAAAGTCTGGCCGATGAACATCCTGATGAGGTCATCATCATAGACTGCTGACGTCATCATCATATCTGCTACTGCGCACCTCCTCATATCCGGATGACGTCATCATCATGTTTGCAAATATCAGGAGGTCTCTTCAAGATGATCGGTTGTTAGAAATATGACCCCCGCGGACCTTGATGACGTCATCATCATATTAACATCATCATGATATTCGGAAGACAACCGGATATTTAGAAATATCCTCCTGATGCTCAAACATCAGGTTGCACTGTAGCTCCTCTGTAAGATCGGGGCGAAAACTAAATATGATGATGCTGCTTGAAAAGATCACCCTCAATAGATAACACGCGAAACCAGCAGGCGGATATCTCCTTGATATCAACATCATCATGATGTTCGAACAAACATATATCCGGGTGATATGAAAATATCACCCCCTCCTTCGCGAATATCATGATGCAGATAGGCAGAAAGAAAAATATCACCCTGATATACGGATGACGTCAGCATCATCAGGATGAGAAACAACGAACAAGAAGTGATACAACATCATCAGGATGATATTGACTAAGATCATCCTGACGTTCAAAATATGATGACCCTAGTGAATATCGGGTCGCACTTAGAACTCTTCAACAACATCATCAGGATGATCATAACCAAGATCACCCGATGATAAAAATATCACCCCGGCGAAATATCATGAAGGCAGAAAATATGATGACCTCCGCAAGCAGCAGGATGAAAACTGGAAATATCATGATGATGACAACCCTTAAGAAAAAACAAGTTGTGTCGAGCACTTAAAGAATAAGCAACATCATCATCATGCTCGCGCAAGGTGATAAATGGAAGATCACCGGAGACTTTGAAACATCACCCTCGCAAGCAGACGAGGGCGCACTGTAGCTCATCAGTATCATCAGGATAATAAGCAAACATCACCCGACAGTTGAAATATGATGATGACATTGAAAAACAAGTCGACGAGGAACATGATGATGCAGATCATCATCGAAGACAAGATGATGATGACGACCTCCTCCTCAGAAAAATATGATGCTGCAGCTGAAAAGCGCTGAGGAGGTCCAACACTTAGAAAAAATGGGCAAGAAGATAAAGGCTTCAAATGAAGAAACCTCCTGATCATGACAAATCAACCCCTGGTCAAAATGAGTGTCAACAGTGGCTCCGAATGGGGACGTGCAGGTGAAAACCTGCAGCGAGAACCAGATCTCCGGGCAGACCTGACAAAAAGCCAAAAAACGTGAGCTGTACAAGGCATTTACACTACATACATATTTTACAAATGTGCACAGCAACCAGTCATTATGCAAAATAGAACTTAAGGAATTGGCCATGCACAGGCAATTCCAGAATTTCACCATCTAGGGCCTGGAGGAAATAAGAATCCTCCCCATGAGTATTACAGACCTGATATGGGCCCATCCATAAGGGTTGAAACTTACCATGTTTACCCTTTTCCTGATCTTTAGCATTCCAAATGAGCACCAGATCATTTACTTGAAACTTCCTTTTTGTAGCTCTCCTATCAAACTGATATTTCACCCCTTGTTGTCTTTTGAGATTGATCTGGTGGGCTCTCCTTCTGTCTTCATCCAATGCAACCAGCTGATTCACTCTTTCTGTCATGGGATCTTCAATCTCCTCATCATTTTCCTGAATGAACCTGTAAACTGGTAGGAGATTGTTTATGGGCAGTCTAGCTGATGCACCATATACTAGCTCAAAAGGTGACTTCCCAATAGCCCTTTTCACAGTCACTCTGTCAGCCCATATTGCTAAATTCAACTTTGAATCCCAAGCCCTCTTGTTCTTGTCCAGTATCCTCTTGACAATTTTCATGATGCTCCTATTGCTTGATTCTGCTTGACCATTTCCTTGTGGGTGATATGGTGATGTATATGACAGGCTTATCCCATACCTGTTGCAAAAATCAACAAACTCACCTGATCTGAAGCACATAGCATTATCAGTGATTATTTTAGATGGTACTCCAAACCTGATGATGATGTTCTCTAGTATGAAATCTGTCACCACCTTACTTGTAGCTCTTTTAGTTGGAATGGCCTCAATCCATTTGGTAAAGTAGTCAGTTGCCACCAAAATCCAACTGTGTCCCCCACTTGATCTGTCTGCAATTTCCCCTATAAAATCAATTCCCCACTGCTGGAATGGAGCATCCACAGGTGTAGTTCTGAGGGGTAAAGCACCATGATATTTCAGCTTTCCTGAGAATCTCTGGCAAGGGTCACACTTCCTTACTAACTTTTGTGCATCTGAAAAGAGAGTGGGCCACCAATATCCTGCCCTGAGAATTTTATGAGCTGTTGTTTGGGCAGTATAATGGCCACCACATAATCCTTTATGCATGTCAATCAAAATATTGTTAGCCATGTTCTTATCCACACATCTCAACAGCACACCATCAGGATTTTTCCAGTACAACTCACCTTGAACAATGACATACCTGATTGCATGTAGCTTTAGCGTCCTCTTTTGACAGTCACTGAAATGGGAAGGACAATTCAGATTTTGCAAGTAATAGATAATATCCTTGTACCATTCAGATCCTGATGCACTTACATTCTCATCTTGGACTGCATTAACTTGGCATGCTTCCAAGTTTGACTGTGCCATCATCTTGGCTAGTCCTTGTCCTCTTATCAACTTAGTAACCTGTATGTCTATGTTGAATTCCTGCAGTTTGTTTATCCATCTGCACCTTCTTCCAGTCACCTCCTGCTGAGTGAATATGTCTTTGACTGCAGCATGAGGTACATATGCAATTATATGTGACCCTACCAAGTATGGTCTGAAACTTTTAATGGCTCTAACAAGTGCATATGCCTGCTTTTCCATAATATCATACTTCAATTCAGAGGCCTGCAGGGACATACTGAAGAAGGCGATGGGCTGTTCAAAACCATCTTCATTTTTTTGTAACAAACATGCAGCTACAGTATGAAAGGAAGCAAATGAGAACACCTGGAATGGCCTAGAAAAATCAGGAGATTTAAGGACAGGGGCCATCTTTATTGCCTCTTTGATATTCTGAAATGATTCTGTTGCTTCCCTTTCCCAGTTGACAGTTGCATCCTTCTTCATCATCTTGGAAATGTTCCTTGTGATCTCTGCAAAGTTGGGAACAAATCTTCTGACAAAGTTTACCTGTCCAAAGAAGGACTGAACTCCTTTCACAGTTTTTGGCATTTGGATCCTGTCAATGGCTGCCACTCTGTCTGGATCTATCCTGACTCCATCCTTAGAAACAATATGTCCCAGAAGTTTTCCTTCAACTACTCCAAAGGCACACTTCTTTGGGTTTAAAGAAATACCATATTCTAGTGCTCTTATGAAGATCTGCTCCAGATGCATACAATGCTGCTCCTCTTTCTTTGAGTAGGCAGTCAGGTCATCCTGATATACTGCCAGGATTGAATCAATCAGCCCTGCAAAAGCAACATCCATTGCTCTTTGAAATGTAGCACCTGCATTTGTTAGTCCAAATGGCATTCTAACATACACATATGTTCCCCATGGAGTGGTAAAGGCAGTCTTGTACTGTTCTGATTCCTTTACCTTTACCTGATTATATCCTGAAAATCCATCCATCATGGATAGGAGTTCACAACCAGTCACTCTCTGCAACATAGCTTCCATATTAGGCAATGGATAGTTATCCTTCAAAGAGGATACATTCAAGTTCCTGAAATCCACACAAAGCCTAATATCACCATTCTTTTTCCTGACTGGGACAAGGTTAGACACCCAAGTTGAATGTCTGATGGGCACAATTATTCCAGCTTCCCTGAGCCTTCTGAGTTCTTCCTGCATCTTGGGAGCTAAGGTAGGATTTATAGGCCTTTGCCTCTGTCTAAATGGCTTAGCTTCAGGCTTCAGTGGGATCTCATGCTGGAATAAGTCTTCTCTATAAGCTTTTAGGTCCTCATATGACCAAGCAAAAACATGTTTATATTTTTTTAGCAATGCAATCAGCATACTTCTTATGTGTGGCTTGAGCTGTTTGCCAATATATACTTTCTGAGGGGCCTGAGATGTCCCCAAATTTATTTCTTCTAAATCCTCCTTATTTGTGGGGGATGTCTTTGTGACCATTTTGTCTCTACTGTCAAAGGCTCTTTCCAAAGCCACTAACCCTCTAGGGATCTTGTTAGTCTTCAACTGGATGATCTCCTTCCCTACAAGAGTCTCTTTTCCATCTACAGTTTCTACAAAAGCTTGGAAATCAATCTGTTGGTTCTCATACTCATCTATGCAGTGCAAAAATTTCAGCAAATCCCTATCATCATTAAAAACTTGCCAACTGCATATGTTTTCTGGTATGGCAGGCCTAATTTTAACTTCTACATCTGTGACACCTGACAGAGTGATGTCATCTGGCCTTATTGCAACATTGGCTAAGAAATCAGCCATGACATTTTTTGACCTTTCTACCCAGCCAATTGAAAATGCATCAAAAAGTTCAATAGTATCCCAAACAGCATGCTTGTATTGTTTCAATCTCTTATTTTTGCAGCATACTTATTTCTGATTTGGGATACAATCAGCTCAGAGTCTCCAAATACTCTTAACATTTTAATTCCATGTTTGAGAGCAATATTCAGGCCTAAAAGTAAAGCCTCATATTCTGCAATATTATTTGTGCAATCAAACCTCAGCAAGAAAGAGGATTTGAGGAGCTTACCAGTTGGAGACAGGAAGACAACTCCAGCTCCAGAGCCTTCTTTTGCACAAGCTCCATCAAAAAACATGGTCCATAACCCTTGCTGATCCAGCTCATCAATACAGGCATTTTTCTTTTTGTCTTCTGCATCATCTGAGACAACCTTGAAGTTATCACAGTCAGTGTCTACAAAGCACACCTGTTCATTTGCTTCTTGGTCTTCCACTGTCTCTGATGATCTTTGCTCTCTGCTTAGCTTGACATCCCTGCCATTCATTGGAATCATGGCATATGATAGGTCCAGCTGCATACTTCCACCTATTAGTGCTGCCCATCTTCTTGACAGCAGCATACCATACTGTGGCTTGATGTCAACCACTGTTATATTCATTTTGTATCTTTTTTCAGGAAATGCTGCCAGCTTGAAATCTACATCCTTCATGATTCCAATAACTGGTACCTCTCTGGCATCCATGGCATAACATTTCCCACATGCCTTGTCAATCTTTAATCCAGTTTGTTGCATGATAGCCAAAGGCATGACATTTGTAGATGCTCCAGAGTCAAGCATACAATTTCTAATTATTTTACCATTTATAACCAGGGAAACATAAAATGGTTCCACCTGTGAAGGGCACTTTGTCATGGTCATTCCTAAATATACTTCAGGAGTCTCATCTTCTTCATTACACATGACCTGTTTCTCACCCTGGGTCTGATCATTTTGCTTAGCTTGAAAAGGTACCCCTGAGATTAGGGATATTGTCCTATTCTTGATCTCTTCCACTTTCATGAGCTCCATAAGTGGAACAGAGACCTTTACCTGAGTGAGGATCTGGGCTATATCAAATGGAGCACAGTTTTGTACAGCAGTTGTAGCTTGCTCCACAATCTTGCTTTTATCCTGAGCTGATTTAGTTTTCATTTTCATAGTTCCCTGATCATCATTCTTGTCTTGGGAACCTCTACTTTGATCTTCAGCCTGAGGGGTTTTGTTTTCTGGTCCTTGAAATTCAGGACCTATTCTGTATCTAAAGTTCTGCTTATTATTTACCCACTGCCTTTTTTGTGGTTCAGTTCCTTTATGACCATGCATCAGCTGACCTGCAGAAATATCTTCTGGCTGATGTGAGCTGCCTACTTGATTTCTGCCTCTGAGATTGTAGTTGCTTTTGACTTGAGCAACTGCTGCAGCTGTGAAGGCTCTGATTTCCTCATCAGAAGTTCGTTGTAGGTTGCTCAGAAAGTTGTGTGAGTGCTGGGCATACACATAGTTATCCTCATCATCTTCATCATATGGGGACTGTTGGCAAACCTGAACCTGATGATCTGTCTTCTCATCAGCATCATAAAGAGTATATCCATTACCTATGGACATCATGTTAACATCATCATCCTGCACATGATGTGGCTCATTGCACTCATTACAAGATGTAGCATTATCATACAAAGATTGGGCAATCATGCACTGTGACTGTGAATGTGGCATCTGACAGATTATACACCACGGAGAATCATCAGCAATATTTATAGTTTTCTTCAGGGGATCAGGAGTTTCCTTGGCATGCTGAGCCCTCTGATTTGTGTTGTTACGTGGATACACAGGCTTACCATCATGCCAATTGGTATTATAAGGCATATCATGTAATGATGGCCTCTTTTCCTGTCTTTGATAGACTTGCCTATCAGGACCCATCCCTTTTTCACTTCTAGCTAATCTATAGCTCAGGTCCTTAACAACATTTGCCAGTTTGTCTATCTTATCTTCAGGAGCAGATGTACTACCTTGAGTGTTCTGAGGCTTATTCGGATTCTGCAGAATTTTTACATCATCCCTTCTATTTGTCTTGCCTGATGCTTTCCTATTGTTTTCAATATTTACTGCAATCCTGAAAGCATCCCTGAGAGTGGCAGGACCTTTATCTCTCAGTCCATATGCAGTCTTTGCATCAAAGGCATTAATGTACAAAATTATGCACATTGGTTCATTTGGCCTCATATGATGTGGCAATTTGTTCAACACTTTAGTAAATCTTGCATTAAAGTCTGCAACCTGTTCATTTGACCCTTTGGTGATGCTGGTGAACTCATTTACAAAGAAGCTAGGGTCAGTTTTATCACCATATTGCTCCTTGAACATCCTCTTAAAATCATCCCATGATGATATGCTCCGGTCAGGCAGATTCCTGTACCATTCTCTTGCCTCATCTATTAAGGATTGCATGAATGACTTCATGAAAACATCCTCATGCTCAACCTCAAAATTGTCCATGACATTTTGGAAGGCCTTTAGATGATCTTCTCCTGACACTGTATTGTTTCCTGAAAACTTAGGCACTTGCAGCCTCAGATGCTTGTCAATGGGGTTAGGATACCCAGGAATACCATCAAACACCAGCTGCCTGAATCTATCTAGCTGCATGGGCTGTCTGTTTGGCTGATTAACATTAACATTTCTATTTGCATTTTGGTTTCCTGCATGGTTCAGTGGTATCCTAGCATCATTCACATTTTGTCTGTCATCATGATGCTGATGATGCACTTCATATCTTTGCTGATGTCTTTGCATATTTGCATTTTCTAGAGTAGGAACTGAATTATTCTGGGCAGTTCTCAAGGCTTGCACTTTCTGCTGTATATCATCTCTGATTTTCATGGCTTGTAGGTATTCTAGTTCTGCTCTTAGGCTTTTGATTTCTTCTGCCAATTGTTCATCCTTAGGTCTGGAGGTAGATGGTCTCATACCATTTGGGTCATCATCTTCATCATCCCTTAGGGACTCTGCCTCTTCAAACCTCTCACTTGGGTCTAGAAAAGGGCGTTCTTGGAACACCTCTGACCTCATTCTCATACTACCACCCTGTTGCCTCTCATATGCACCTTGGATATCAGCTTCTGCACTTGAAAAATAAGGAGCATGCTGTCCTGATGGCCTAGGGTTATCTTGTACCTCATCACTTTTTCTGGGGGAGCTCTCATGACTAGCTGAGACAGTTCCCTTTCTTCTATATATCATTCTTTTTGTTAATGGTAACTCTTCAAATAGAGGATTTTGTTGGGATCTTCTCCCCTGCATATAAATTTACTTTGACCGGTTGGGAGATTACTTCGGAGTCGCCACCTATTTCTAGGAATTATTTTCTTCTGAAAACCAGGGTTCTTCCACAAGGTTCCCCAGGGTGTTTTCTTCTGTTGCTGACTCAGATGGGTCACATATATATCACTGGAGATGATTAGATAGCACTTTTACTCCTCAGTCCCCAGCGGAGTCACCAATTTCTGTTGACTTTTTCCCAGACTGGATGCTTATTCCCAGATTTCCCTACAAGGTAGCCATCAGTGATCAACAGGATCTCTGGGCCAGGGGGTCAACAGTGTAGGAGATAGACTCTATATTTTATCTCCTCTTCTTCTTCAGGCTCTGCAAGACCTAGGGGGGTATTCCCTATTCAACATCCATGAGGATATGCATGCAAGGCTGGGATGTTGACATAAAGCAGATGAGTCCTCCTGTAAGTAGACCAAAACTGAAAGATAAGAGCAAAGGGGCTAGCTTTGGGCCTATTTGCAGTTGTAGACAGAGGACTGAGGTTCCTAAAACTAACTCTAATGTCCTAATGTTGGTTTTAGATTTTGATTTGGATTTTAAGTGTGGATGCAAAGCTGGATATGGTTATAACACAAAACAAAGCATGATTGGTGCCTATCCAGGGCCTGGAGTCAATAGACATACACCTGTGAATGATCAGCATGAACAGCTAAAACTGGATTTCAAGGGGATATATGTGATACCTGCCTTACAAGTATCTCCCAATACAGAGTGTTAGGTTATCTCTACTTATGGTATCCCTACTGCAGTATACCCTTCCCAATGTTCAACCTGAAAATAGTTTAATCTACCCCTTGAGTAGAAGTTAAAAGATCAGACAGTCAACATAGGAATTCTATGTTCTAGAATCTAAACATTACCAAACATCCAGATTCAGAAGAAGAACACATGCAATACTGGAGACAGAATTAACACAACACATGCCAAACAGCATTTCTCATATAAGTTTAATCATGAAATCAGTGGGTTCATGCCAAAAACAAACAACAAGAGATACATAAACTCACAGGTAAGCTGTACAGAGCAACCAGATCAGCTTGTTATGCATTACAGAGCCAAAATCTTCAACTTTCAACAACCTTCAAATGAGCAAGACCACCTGCTTATAACAGCCAGGTAGGTGCTCAGCAATTAATTACAATGTTGACCAAAATTTCACCAGATACACAGTATCATGAAAATGGCGCTTCAACACAACCAGATTGGCGCCCAAACTTGAATGCAGCAGGTAGGGGAGGAGACAAGAAGATATCTCGAGCCTTGCGCTCCTGACCGCTAATTGACACCTCCAGTCGGGTACAAGATTGACCCACGCCATCGCCCATACCTCTGCAACAATCGCCATTAATGGCGCACCAACCCGCGGCCTTGGGAAAATCATCAAACAGACTATCGCGACCACTTCCCGCCGAGGTTCATCATCATGATAATTTGAAAATGCAGGATAACATTATCCCACATGCACCCCGCGATGACCTCAATAACACTTTATATACTAGGTCATGAGCATATATCATGTCGGTGCTTTTGCTCCTGACGACACTAGTATAGACCTCATCATCATCATCCTCCAGCAGCACGATATCCTGTTGTTCGAAATATCACCCTGACGTCATCATGATATTTGAAAAATAACCTTCATGATAATCGGCACAACCTGATCCATCGGAGGAACATCCTCCTGCTGAGCTTATTCCAAAAGTCTGGCCGATGAACATCCTGATGAGGTCATCATCATAGACTGCTGACGTCATCATCATATCTGCTACTGCGCACCTCCTCATATCCGGATGACGTCATCATCATGTTTGCAAATATCAGGAGGTCTCTTCAAGATGATCAGTTGTTAGAAATATGACCCCCGCGGACCTTGATGACGTCATCATCATATTAACATCATCATGATATTCGGAAGACAACCGGATATTTAGAAATATCCTCCTGATGCCCAAACATCAGGTTGCACTGTAGCTCCTCTGTAAGATCGGGGCGAAAACTGAATATGATGATGCTGCTTGAAAAGATCACCCTCAATAGATAACACGCGAAACCAGCAGGCGGATATCTCCTTGATATCAACATCATCATGATGTTCGAACAAACATATATCCGGGTGATATGAAAATATCACCCCCTCCTTCGCGAATATCATGATGCAGATAGGCAGAAAGAAAAATATCACCCTGATATACGGATGACGTCAGCATCATCAGGATGAGAAACAACGAACAAGAAGTGATACAACATCATCAGGATGATATTGACTAAGATCATCCTGACGTTCAAAATATGATGACCCTAGTGAATATCGGGTCGCACTTAGAACTCTTCAACAACATCATCAGGATGATCATAACCAAGATCACCTGATGATAAAAATATCACCCCGGCGAAATATCATGAAGGCAGAAAATATGATGACCTCCGCAAGCAGCAGGATGAAAACTGGAAATATCATGATGATGACAACCCTTAAGAAAAAACAAGTTGTGTCGAGCACTTAAAGAATAAGCAACATCATCATCATGCTCGCGCAAGGTGATAAATGGAAGATCACCGGAGACTTTGAAACATCACCCTCGCAAGCAGACGAGGGCGCACTGTAGCTCATCAGTATCATCAGGATAATAAGCAAACATCACCCGACAGTTGAAATATGATGATGACATTGAAAAACAAGTCGACGAGGAACATGATGATGCAGATCATCATCGAAGACAAGATGATGATGACGACCTCCTCCTCAGAAAAATATGATGCTGCAGCTGAAAAGCGCTGAGGAGGTCCAACACTTAGAAAAAATGGGCAAGAAGATAAAGGCTTCAAATGAAGAAACCTCCTGATCATGACAAATCAACCCCTGGTCAAAATGAGTGTCAACAAACTGTACGCCTTCTCCATCTTCGCTTCTTCATAATAAACCTCATCCCACACTAGGGGCATTTTTTTGAGTCTTATTTGGAAGTGGATACTGCTATCTCTAGCTCATAGCACATCAAACATTTTATCTCACAACATAGTAAACTTTCAACTTCAACCATAGCATTCATCCAACAACAGATGTGGCCAAACATTTTGCAATCAGGCTTCATATCTTTCCAATCAATTTGCATTCATCTGACATCCAAAAATTGCAAGACATCACCTTATCAACGTAATAAGCAAGAACTACATCCTAGCTCTATCATTAAAGCCTTGATCTCGTGGATACAGGGTATGTAGGCAATTTGAGATGTGAAGGAAGTACTCTGATTCAGGCTATAGCCCCTTCTTTTAATCATCCATCTTTCATCTTTCTTCTAATCATCCTTCAATCTTTCATCACACATTTTTCTATCTCTCATCACTTACATCATCAATAAAACCCAAAACTACATATTCATCATGTCTCATCATCATCATAAATGTGCTTTGATCCCATGGATACAGGGTATGCAGGCAGTTTGGAATATGAAGGAAGTTTCCAATACTCAAGCACAGATGATCCATCCCATCTTCTTCATCTTCTCTCATCTTCCATCCTCCTCTTTTTGATCAGCTCAAGCAGGAAGCAAACTATGTGTATACTGAAAGCTCTAGCACTTTACCCAATCAAGCATAAGCTAGAAGCTATTTGTCCACATGCCTTAAGCCAACATTTGCTATAGCAGTTTATCAACATCTTTAGCCTTCAACAGGATACAACTTTCCTCTTAACAAGGTACTAGCTTAAATCCATCTAAGAGCACCTAAATTTGGCAAGAGAACGTGATGACAATATCTTTTGTTTTATCTTTTGATTTATCTTTCGTCCCTTTTTTATGCCTAATCAAGACTGCCTTGATCTATCTATATCTAGGTATGTTGCAATGAAGTAAGGAATGGGGCATGGTCATATTGCTTTCGTATGTCGTGTTTGTGGGATGATCTTACTCTCTTCCTATGCATATTGGTATCTTGTACATGTTGGGATTATCATCTTACATATCAATATCCCTAGCATCTGAGAAGCTAAATAGTCTCTTATGCACTTGAGACTATTCTATGTCAAGACTAGCTCCATACATATAACCAGCAAGCTATCACTATGTGTAGTGGAGATAAGCTCAAACCATTGTTTGTAGCATCAAAGTCCATCTCACAACACTAGTTATTATTCATATCTTGTGCATGTTGGTTCAACATCTTGACCTCATGTGTTTAGACAAGATTGTAGCATGCTAGTTCCGCATTGGATATCTTGACACCTTGGTCTTCTATACCCTGGTGCATAACATCCACATGCTATATCAAACATAAGGATTGCATTTCTTCTCATTTTTGAGCAATTACTTAAAAATCTGCCCATCACATCATATATTCATCCTATTATTTGCCTAAATCGCCCTCAACCAAGATCAATTATTTCCATTGTCCTTCGTCCACATCTCCTATCCTGCAAAACAAGTGTGTTAGACATACATAAGTCCATCATATATCATCTCATTACCATAATCTATATGCATAAGTCCATTCATATCATAACCATTTACATAACATTTGCATAAACATCCATACATAATCCATGAACATACAAATCCAACATGCATAACCATCATAATACAAACAGTGCATCCATTACAACATCATATCGATCAACAATACTCCATCATATATATATACATGTGTCAATATACAAGTGTCTACATATACAAGTTGAGCCATAAAGAATGTATGTACAATTGGCTCTAGGCCTCATCATGATCCAACATAAAACAAGGTAGCCCTAGTGACTATTGGTAGCTCCCTCACCCTGACCACCACTACTGGGTCCTGCACCTAGCCCTCTATCTCTCGGTGGCCCCATCATTAAGGCTACTAATCAAGATCCACCTAACCTTCATGAACCTGAAGCCCCTAACCTGCTCTTGAAGCTAGGCTACCTCTACTCTACTGGAACAACCCCATAATATAAGCCTCTGTAGTACTCAGCCTCACCCTGTACTCTCTGCAACTCTGCCTATACCTGTGTCAACTGTGTAGCCAAGTAATCGTAGCCCCATCAGTACCTAATGCAGTCACTTCTCTGTCTCACTCACTAGTCATCCCCCATAGCTACTGCATAGCCATATCTCTCTTTGCTCACAGACCATCTCTCTCTTCTCTCATAGCCTACACCTACTGTACCACCGTATCATGCTCTAATCTCATCATCTTCTCACTCTGTCTCGCTGTCTCTCTGTCTCCTGTCACTCTAACCAGTGTACCATCATCTTGTCCATCTCTTGCCTATGCTCTCAATTGTAATTGAGCCTGATATGTCTGAGCCTGAGCCCTCGCATGCTGCAAGCCAATCACCGTCTGATGTCTATTTATCTCCACCCTCCTCAACCTCATCTGAGCTTGCTGTCTCCATCTTCTCTCCTCTCTAATCTGCCTCCACAGCTATATAATCCCAACATCATCACCCCTACTATCTACCCTTGAGGCTATGCGAGTATCTGAGGTTGTCTTGGCATCTGTCCTGGCATATGTATCTCTAGCACTGCTGGTACAACTACCTGCACTAGTGGATCCCATCATTGCCTCCTCCTAACTAGTCTCTCCATCCCTATCTCCCCAATCTCTCCAACCCATGTCAACCGTGTCAGTCTAGCTATCACCCAGTAAGTATCATAGTCTGGTAGCATCCCTGGATCTACAGGACCCTATCCCACTGCCATACTACTAGTTGTAACCTATCTCTCTCTGCCAAAGCCATCTCAACCACAACCTCCGGTCCCCAATCAAAAACCTCCTGTCTCATCCTCCCAAAAATGGTATCACCAACTGGTACTACCTATACTAACCTGAACTATCTCAAAACCCTCTCTGGCAAATAACACTCTATAATATATATGTGTGTCCAAAAATATATCTTTCCTACCTAGCATAGACATGCTCTGCATCCTGCTCCTCCCATCTCTCACATCCAAGCCATGGCCTCCATACAAAGCTATCCACCTCATCCAATCACCTCCACCAGTACACCACTCCTCAATGTTCTTGGTATGTTAGAGCTCCTCTATACATCCTGGCATAAGGTTCTCCTACAGCTCTCACCACCCATCCCTCTGGCCTCGTCACAAGGATATACTCATAAGCCCATACATGCAAAACCATAACTCCTGCCGACATACTAGCTCTAAACATATACACACAATCATGCAGATAATGATAGAGCTGTCCCAGTACACACTCTACCCACGCATATCTTGTGCCATAGGAGAACATCCCCTCCATCACTGTCCCCCATCCTACTGGAAAGCCTATCACTCACCTATCACCCGCTCGCCTATCACCCACTAGCCATCTGATGATAGCCACTACCACTCACTGCAACCTATCACATAACTCTTCCATTATTTCCATCGGGATCTCTGAGCCCTCTACTCCAATGTCTGGTGTCCTGAATAATCTCCTGAATGCAGCTAGACCCAAATCAGGATCGTAATCAACTCGGTCCCCATCTATCAGAATTTGTAGAATCTGAAACACATCCTCTAGCATGATCGTAGCCTCTCCTATTGGTAATAGGAAAGCACTATCCTCAGTCATCCATCATTCCACCATCACCATCATCAGTCCTTGATGTGTCTGCACTGGCTCCAATCTCAACACATGCTCTAATATGAGGATCTCTAACACTAGCCGCTCCTTTGCAACCAGTAATCGTACCAATCGCAAATCCCTAGGATGTGGTTCCCATGATAACAAAGGCAGTAGTATGTCCTGCATCATTCCATTCATCCTGTTAGTCCCTTGCACTACTTAACTGCTATCAAAATTTGACCGTTTCTTGCTCTCCTAGCCTCTATCTACCATAAGCGGTTCATTTTTCCATATGCACCTATCTGTTGATCAAAAGTGACCTCTTTTACCATAAACGTTTCTATCTTGTTCATAAGCAATCTATTCTGCATATGCGATCCTTGTTAGACTACATGCGAGATGAACTCCCTATGCATCTCACCATAGCCTATAAGCGAGCTATCTACCATATGTGAGCACTTATCCTTTCTATGCGAGTTTCACCTCTATATGAGCCTACTGTCTACCTATAAGCAACCCATTTCTATCTATATGCGCATTTAGCCTATCTCTTTGCTAGCCAACTAGAAGTGACCTAGTTTTTCCAGAAGCAACCAAGCCGTGCCTATGAGAAATCTAAACTACCAATAGCAACCTATCCTCCTACACAAGAGACCTGAACTGCCTATCCTAAGACCTAGTTGCTTCTGGTGAAGTGTGTACATTTATGACGCTTCTAGCCTATCAAAAACACACTTTTAGCAAATGTTTTGATACATACTGGTATGCCTGCTCCCTCTGGTCGCCCATGTGTCATCACTCGTTCGGCACGATGATGTCTGCGTGGAATCACCATCCTGATAGTTCTCCAACTCTCATCATACACCAACTCTAAGGAGCTCTAGATCTCTATAGCTTTCTGAACACAAATGAGCACAAATGAGCCTATTTTCCATTGAGGAACCTACTTATAGCCCTATCTAAACCCTAATTCTTCTATGCCTAAGCCTATTTTCATCTGCATCATCCCATTTGTTCCCACCCAACCCCTATTTTCTTCTTGTCCACCTTGCGTCCTAGCTTTTCTTCTATCGCGAGCCAACCCAAGCCTTCCTAGTTAGCCTGGTTTACCTCTCGAGGGGGCATCACCTGCCAGTTACATTGGGGCATAACTTTGTTTATCAAGCAAAATGTCGTATCTTCATTGACACAACGATCTATCGAACATTGTATCAAAGAGGGGCAAAATGTAGACACCCAAAATTGACCCATTATCATTAACATTTAAATATCGCATTATCACACATCTGCATTTGTCTAACACACTTGAGCAATTTCCCTAACACATCTATTTCTTCTATTAATTAAATGAATCTATATTTATTTAATTAATTCATTAGGTATTTCTTCTAAATAATAATTAAACAATCTTTAATTATTTAATTATCTTCATTCTTTTATTTTTACTTAAATAAATTTTATTTATTTAATTAAAAATTCCTTTCATAAACCCACTTTCTAATTAATTAAATAAATTTTATTTATTTAATTAATTTATCTTATCATTTATCTCATGAGCCGACATGTGTGCCTCTTTCATTTAAAAAAGATAAGTGGTACTACATCCTTTTATTTAATATCTTTGACATGTAGTACTTTTTATGTACACAAGCACACATGAGCCCTATCTTCTTGCCACTTGTCATCTTCACATTCACCTATGTCTATCCTTCAATCTTAGCCATTCGCATAGCCTCCAAATCGCCACCGTTGATTGATTTTGGTTGAGCTGTATATAAACACCCTCTCATTTCATACTACATCTATCCAGCATTCATATAGTGTCTACATTATCATCCTGAGCATAACGAGGATTTGAGAATCCATAGCATCCATTGAGCTTTCCTCATTATCATCTATCATGGTAGCTTTTATCTTCATAATTGTTCATTGTTGAAGAAGTAATCCACATCATAAACAAGGAATCACACAATCTAGGTGATGTTGGTCTTGAATTACATTACTCTTTGATTTCATTTAGATTAGATTCTTTGATGATGGTAGGGTTAGGTTTTCATGGCTATGCTTGATCTTATCAACCTAATTTTTTACCTATCACAATCGCATCTGTGCCATAGAGAAGATTATATGGTGTGCTACCCATAGCCATTCGTATACTTGTTCTATAAGCCCATAATGCATAGGATAATTATGTATGCCAATCTTTTTGATGTTTATTAATAGTTTTCCATAAAATCTATCCAATAACCTTATTTGAGGCTTCTACTTGGTCGTTTGATTAAGGATAGTAAGGTGTAGAAAAGTGATGTTGTATATGGTATTTGTCATGCCCACATTTCCCCTGCGGTCATGACACACAACACACATGTCATGTCCACATTTGCCATGTGGTCACGACACGAAATATGAAAAACTTTTCTACCTATCCCTAGGAACCCCCTTGCACGCGTCTGCGTGCTCAGTGGCAATACACATAAGGCGTAAACATGTCAACATAATTCAGGGAGGTGCATTGTCCTATATAGTCCCCTGCGTGATGATAGCCATCTAGGGGGTATGCGACATGAAGCATGTCTCTTTTAGGGTTAGAACAATTTTAATCCTAACCCTAAGTTTCCTAGGTGAGAAGGGGATTTCGTCCAATTCGAAACCTAACCCTAACTCAGAACAAAAATGAAATCAAAATAATGATTAAGAAATAATGGCATGATGGATGCATGATAAAGTGGAATGGAAAAATAAAAGTTTATAAAATAACATGAAATTAAAACCCTAGAATCTAGGAAAATTTTGACAGCATAACGCGTTTTCAATAATCAATTCAAAAATTTAAAAATAAAACTCCAATAAGAAAATAAACAAAATTTAAGACTAAAATTTAAACTTAAGAACAAATTAAAATTTAAATACTTCACCAAGTCCAAAATAACTCGGCTGGCAATAAAATATTAAAACTCAAATTTAAAATAATAAAATAACTAAGTTACACCAAATTAAATCTCAAAATTGAGTCCGTTAATAAATATAATTTTGACATTATATTTATTAACTAACTCAATAATTAATAGAGAAGGGGGAGAGATTAAATTACTCTTTCCCATAAAATAATAATCAAATTGCTAAATAAATAAATAACTAAAACGTAGAAGGGGGTAAAACAAATATCCCGATAAAATGATTTAATCTCAAGGGGAATACACTTCCCATTAAAAACAACAAAAATAAGACAACCCTCCCCCTTTAAAATACAAATCACAAGACATTAAAAAAAATGCAAAACCCCAATAAATTTAAACAATTTAAATGAAGCACAAGATATAAAAAGACAAAGGAAAAAATAGAGAATTTAAAAATAAGAATAAAACAATTTTCCTCACATTCTCTCACAACCCTAACAATATTCTAATATTTTGTTTTTGAAGCCCTAATGTTATTCTATAATTTCCTTAAGGAAACCCTAACTCTTTTGTTTGCCTCTCTCACTTTTGCTTTGTTCTCTCAATGCTTGTTCTCTTTTCTCTTCTAGTTTTACTTGTAGGTTGGAAGATTGGCTCTTTCATGACTGCCATAGAGATGAAACTAGAAGTATACTTCGGGCAAAATACATAGGGTTACATTTGTTTAAACCCCCTTTTTTTAATATTTAATATATATCAATTATGCATATATATGTAACATATATACATAAGTGTATATTTTTATTTTGGAACTGTATCAATGAAAGACAAAATGTAAATTGACTGATAGTATGTAGGGTTGGAGGAGGGATTGTTGTAGTAGCCACTGCCAGAGATGTCGCCGCCGGAGTTTGGGAAGGGAGTGACTGAAGGGTTTGGCGGCTGAGGAGTGGAGGGGACGGGGGGTGCTAGGAGTGATAGCAAAAAATTTGGGGTCTGTGGTGGGCGCCAACGCCCACCACAGCCCCACCTCTCTACACTTTATTTTGCTTAAAATCTGTGGTGCTAACAGTCTGCCGTTAATGGATTCTTTTCTCAACAGGTTTTTTTTACAAATTTCTATTTAAAAGTATATATATATATATATGTGTGTGTGTGTGTGTGTATATATATACTCAGATTTATACTTACAATATATATATAACAAAGAACAAATGACAGCAATTAAATCATCTCTTATATTTCTCTAGAACTTACAAACTCCACAACATAGTGAATAAACAGCTTTTTAATTAAAAACATAAAGAATGTTTACATAGCAAATACTTATTACAGTCAACACCATGGGTAGAATAACTTGACAAAAAAATTGCAATAGGGCCACAAAGGCCATGGCTCAAATAGCCAACAATATACTACTAAAGTAACACAATAATAGACTTCTCTAAAGCTCCATTTCATCAATAAGCACCTGCAATAAATACACAACAAGAAGGGGAAAACCCAGCCACTTCAAAATGCCCTCCTCCTTACCATAGAGCCATAAGTGGTTCACCCTTGAGCTAGGGAGGTAGGGATTCACACAGTTGCAAACAAACCACAACAAGCATCAAAGCAAAAACAACACAAAAATTAACCCCAAGGATGAACACATAACACAACTCATGAGAATGAGTTTGATGGGGGTAGGGAATGGACCCCTCTACTCAAAGGCCACACCAAAAATACCAAAATACCAAGTCTCATGGCCTCAAGCCAAAACCTCCAAAACCACAACTCTTCAAATATCTCAAAATAAACTTCCATGGCACTCTTGCCATCCAAATAATCTCAATACAAAGTAAAAATCCCTCAACGCCATAAATAGCACAAAATATGGGGGTGACCTCGAGGAGGTTTACTTTCCCCTACCCCAAACAAGTTGAGCCTTACCTCCAAATGGAGGTGCCTCACCAAACTCCCATCCCACATAAAAAAATGAAACAACAAACAACAAATCTACAAACACATCATAATAAAATATGCAAGGGTAAAGAACATAGTCATGAAGCTTACCTTCAAAAAGCCCTATAATGGAAGCACATTTGGTGATGAGCTCCAAGCTTCTCCAAACCTTCCAATATCTAAAATCTCTCTAACTTTCCCCAAAAATTGCTCAAAATAGAAAGAAATCTCCAAAATGCAAGAACCCCACACTCTTCAACAAGAGGAGGTAATATAGGCCTTCTAATTTGGCCTGGAGGAATGAGAAGGTGACACTTGTCACCTTCTCCTTCCTCCTCCTATGCCACTTGCAAGGGAGAGGAAGTGTGAGGGTGACAAGTGTCATCCTCCAATTACATCTCAATCCTCACCTTATCCACTTGTGCTCTCACACATGTGTGAGAGAACAAGTGGTGAGGTGGCAATCCCCTTTAAGCCTCCATGAGGATAAGGGATGCCATATGGCATCCTCTTATTCTCTAAGAGAGTCATCTCCCTCCAAGATGCTCTCACACATGTGTGAGAGCCTTGGAGGAAGATCCCACACACTTGGGAGTCTTAGAGACCTCCCAAGTCTCCTTAGTGAAGGGATTCCCAAACATTGGGAAGAGAGATGAGTCTTTCCCAAAGCATGACTCATCTCCCACCCTTATCTAATTCAAAATTCGTCACTTTAACTAAACCTCAGTTTAGAGTGACCAAAAGTGAGTTATCCCAAGGTTTAGTTAGTCAAAATTGACCCTAGGCCCATGGGTAACCACCTAGGGTAAATTTTAGGACACTAAGGTTCACCTAGGTAGTCATAAATCCACTTTAAATGGCCTCAAAAATAAAAATAATACCAAGTGCTATAAGTCAATAAAAAATATACAACACATGATATAATTAAATTAAACAAAGGGGTACTAGGCTAAAATGATAAAATAAACAAGCACTTAATCAACACTCAATTCAAACGTGATCCACATCCCTCTTGGAAATTGATTGGTTTCATAGGGAATAACATATGTGTGAATACTACCTCCAATTTCCCGTGGCCTGGGAATGTAATCCTGCAAATCTCGATCAAGTGTCAATCATATCATGAATAATCATAGCCGAAGCAACTGGAATTAAATTCATGCCATTGAATACAACATTAGTCATCTATAACATAATTTCAAATTAAACTACAATTTCTATCAAATGTCACATAATCATCATCACATAAAGAATTAGAAATCACATCTAATATATCTCACATGTCTAATCTTAACATAGCATCAAAATATGATCAAATCGAATCACCATATGTCAAATCAATGTCATATCAAAATCAGGAGATATAATCAAATCTGCATAATGAAACCATAGTCTCTAAAAGTCTGATAATGTCATCAACTGAAATGCAAAATGATCAAAATAAGGAAGGAAAAATAATTGGCCTCACAGTATTTTTTTAGGAATTTTTTCACATCCTTGTTCTTAAATGGTGTACCATTGTCCGAAACCAAGGAGGAAGGTATTCCAAATCAAGAAATTATGTTATCTTGTATGAATTGGTAGATGACATCAGTGGTCATGGATCACAAAGGGACCACTTTGACCCATTTTGTAAGATAATCAGTAGAGGTAATGATAAATGTATGACCTTGAGAGGAGGGTGGGGAAATTTTACCGATTAGCTCCAAGCCCTAGATAGAGAATGGCCATGTTGACACCTGGGCACAAACATCTTAAGTGGGAGCATGGATTAGGTGTTTATGTTGTTGGCATTGTGGGCATCTCTTGACATAAACAAAGGAATCTTGTTCCATATGCTGCCAGTAGTACCCCATACTTAACAATTTTTGCACCAATGATTTTCCATGAAAATGCCCTCCACAAGCACTAGAGTGAGCTTCTTCTAAAGCTATCAAAATCTTTAAATTGCTTAAACATCAGAGTAAAACACCATTATAACTTCGTTGATACAAGACATTCGATAATATAATGTGCTACTCTACTAGTTTGTGTAAAAAGAATTGGGCATTCTTAGATGTCAAATCAAGAATGGTTCCATCGTGTAGATAGTTAAATATGTAGGAGAACCATTCATCCATGTATGTATTACCACAGAGTTCTGAATTCGTAACTATAGGGTCATCAATTATCAGTGTCTTAAGATTATGAACAACAAAGGTAAATTCCTCAAGAGAACCATCAAGGGATATAAGGGAAGCTGCACTTGCCATTGCATCTGCATGCCAGTTATCTTTCCTGGGAATGGTATCGATTGAATATGATTTGAATTATTTTAAGAGAGATAATGCAAACTCACAATACTAAGATAGCTTATCATGCTTAGTTTGATACGATCCTGTTATTTGTTTGACAATTAACTGAGAATCACCATATATTGTAATGTTTTTGATATTAAGAGCCAAGGCTGCACGAAATCCTACAATAAGAGCTTCGTATTTAGCTATATTGTTTGTGCATAAGAAATCTAAGTGGTAAGATAAGGGAATCAACTTACAAATGGGGGGTATCAATATAACACTAGCCCCGAAGCTAGTTTGACATTTTGATCCATCAAAGTATAATTCCCACTTTTCATCTACACAGATTGTTAAGAACTGTTTGTTAGAAAAAGTATCGACATTTTGTATAGAAAAGGGTGAGGGAGCTTTAGCTAACTGATTAGATATCACTTGTCCTTTAATTGCTTTTTGTGAAATAAATTTGAGATCAAATTCTATTAACAACATAACCTATTTAGCAAGACGACCTAATAAATCTATTCTTGTGAAGAAATGTTTCAAAGGATCAAATTTTACCATTACATGCACTTCAGCATTCAAGAGGTAATGTCTAATATTTTGAGTGGCAAACACTAAAGCCAAACAGTGCTTCTCTATAACTGTGTATCGCACCTCATAATCAAGCAAAGTATGACTGATGTAATAGACAACACATTATTTGCCTTCATCATTATGTTGTGCTAACAAAGCTACTAAGGCATTGTTAGATGCTGAGATATAGAACAGAAATGGTTTATCAAAAATAATAGGTTACAAAATGGGTGGATTAGCTAAGTAATCCTTTAAGTCATCAAAATCTTTTTGACATTCAGAATTCCATTGAAAGTGAGAATCTTTCTTCAATAGTTATGTAAAGGGGTGAGTCCTATCCGCGAGTTGTGGAACAAATCGGTAGATGGCTTGTATCTTTCCTTGCAAACTATGAAGTTGAGATATGTTCTTAGGTATTTGCATATTAACAATCACATCTATCTTTTTCGTATCAGCTTCTATACCTTGATTTGAAACAATAAACCCAAGTAACTTTCCACTATCAATGCCAAAAACACACTTAGGAGGATTCAATCGCATATTATATTTTTGTATGCGTTCAAATATTTGTCAAAGATTTGTAACATGATCCTTATGATGGATAGACTTTTCTAGGATGTCTTCAACATAATCTTCTAGAATATTGTGTATATAATCATGAAATATAAGTCATTGCATGTTGATAAGTAGCTTCTGCATTCTTACGTCCAAATGGCATGACTACCCAACAAAATGTACCCCAAGGTGTTATAAAGGTTGTTTTATACTGATCAAAAGGATATATAAGGATTTGATTATATCTTGAAAATCCATCCATAAATGATAGGAACTCATGTCCAACTATGGAATCAACAATCATGTTAATACTAGGGAGCAGAAAATCATCTTTCAAAGATGCTGAGTTTAAGTCTCAAAAATCTGTGCACATTCTTATACGACCATCGGGTTTAGTGACGACAATAATATTTGAGATCCATGGAGAGTAATCAATAGGTCGAATAAAACCAGCTTGTAAGAGTTTTTCTATTTCAGTTTTAACAAGTAAAGCAATCTTAGGATTCATCTTACGAATCTTTTGTTTGAAAGGATTAGCATCTGGTTTTAACACAATATTATGCGTTACAATCTAAGGATCTATACCAGGCATGTCTAAATAATTCCAAGCAAATAATTTCAAGAACTTATTCAACAATTTAGTCATATCTTCTTTTTCTTCCGTATTTAAACAATCACCAATAGGGATAACTTTTTCAGGGTTATCCTTATCCATAATGACATCAACAGTCTTTCCATTAAGGAGAGTACTATGGTCTGGGGCATTATAGGATTGTAATTGTTCTTCAAGTTCTTCATTATACTCTACTATAGCAGTTATTGTGCTAGTAGTCTTTCCAAAATATGCATTATTGTTTAAACAATAAGGTAGGCCACGTTTATGGTGGTAATGAGGAATACCATCATAAGCAACTAAGAATTGCATTATCGCTTCATCCATTGTAAACATATCTAATGGAAATAATCTTGAAGGACAATTGATGTCAATCATCTTAGGGAATATCAAATTAAGTGTTGCTATTGTATTCACATTTAGAGTAGGGCATTTGTGGGCTTTGGACTCCCTAAAAGGATTATATCCAATGCCATTTGAACAATGTTGCATAGCGGATTCTATAGGGGCTTTAATTCCTTGTTGATTTATGCCACAGTTGTTACCTACATAGTCACAATTTTTGTAAAGGATTTGGAATCCTCTACCATAGAGAGAGACCATTTCTTTAGAAGAAGGTGGAGCTTCATAAGTTTCATAGTCAATAGTATAACTAAGAGTATTATACTTATTTGTCACCAAAGAGGCCTTATGTTTATCATTTGAAGCATGTGATGTGATTAATGCAATATTTGATGTTTCAGGGATGGGGTTTTTAAGTTTATACTCTCTTGTGGAGGAAGATGCAAAGTCTAGCGAACCCTAGTCATCACCAACAAATGCATTCATTTCTTAGACTCTTGCATAACATTTTTAGAGGAAAGAGGAGCTGAAAACTCAGCTTTCAAATTGTTCAAACTCTTAAGACAAATAATATGGTTATGCACTTCCATTTGCAAACAATTATTAGGTTTAGGATCTGAATGGATAGTATGTAGTTTACCTTTAAATATAAACTTAATCAAATGGTGCAAAGTAGAAGGAACTGCTCCTAGTGCATGTATCCAAGGTCTTCCTAGAATCATGTTATAAGATAAAGAACAAGGCATTACATGAATCAAGGTAGGCACCATCAAAGGTCCAACTTGTCTAGGTAGAGTTATAGTGCCCACAGATTATCATCCAACATTATCAAATCCATGAATACTTAATGATTCTAGTTTAATGGCAGATACATAAATTTTAACCTTATGTAATAAATCAATGCCACAAACATTAAGGCTGACCCATTATCAATCATAACTGTCTTAACCAATGTTTTGTTGATTGTAATAAAGATAACCAAAGGATCATACTAATTCTAAACTTCGAGAGATGGTAATTCATTGTTGAAACAAACTATATGTATTTGTTGCATGCATATAATCTAGTAAAGAGACAACATCATTTGGTTTAACAACAGGAGGAACAATCACCTTTTGTAAAGCTTCTTGTAGCATTCCATGGTAAGTAGGTGAAGTTTGTATAAGTTCCCAAAGAGATATCTTTATAGGAGTAGCACGAAGCTGCTCTACAAAATAATAGTCTTTACCACCTTTATATGTTAAATGAGGAGCTTGAGGAAGCATAGGTTGAGAGGCTAGTAAAGATATTAGAACATTCATTTGTTATGTACTTTGTTTGTTATTCTAAGTGTTATATGCATGAGAAACCACATTATGATTAGTTTGTTGTGAGTTTTGTTTCACTATTTGTTTTGCATAATCATAAATGTGATTAGGAGATTGAGAAGGAGATGAAAGACCTTTAACCACAAGCACATGTTTAGAGGATGGTCGAACCACATTTGTACATAGAATGACCACAATTTTTGGTTTTTCAATCTCTTCTTTAGACTTAGGAACATAAATTGCATTTACAAATCTTTGAAATAATGACGGCTTAGAGACCATAGTGGAATGTTCAATCAAGATAAAGTCCTCAAGGGCTTCATCTAACATATCGAAGTCATCACGACTAAATGGCTCATCATAAGCATGAAAATATTACAAAACATAATCTGACATTTTAACATGCTCTATTTAAACCAAGATTTACATGCACAATGATGGCCTTTGCAAATGAAATACAACTTCCAAAAATAAATGATAATTTCCAACTCTTTTAGTGAAAAGATAAAGAATGTAATCCATAATTTAACATATGCAATTTCACTAAAGAGGTTTGTCAATCCAATTATGCTTTAGAACAGAAAATTATTTTAGATCTAAAGTTTAAAAGGATGCAAATTCTTTAAAGCTTGGGTTCACCAAAATGTTTAGGGTGAAATTGGATAGTTTGTTTAAACTAGGTTAAGTACTACCATTTCATCGCTAAGCATTGGGAGGACAAGGACTAAGCCTATGAACAATCTTCTAATCACTTTATTTGTCCCTTACACTTGTGTGGTTATGAAACCTAAGACCCCTAAATAAGTTTTTATCAAGTGTTTTCCTTTCAACCAAGTAAAACCCTAATTATGTCTTGAATCAAAAATTCTCATAAACTAATGAAACAACTGGCAAAACTATTCATAGAAGTGCAGTGAGAGGGTTTCAAAGACTATGTACCTAGATTTTGAGGGCCACATGGACTAGGGCACCCACTTCAGTGTCCTACAAGTTTTTGAATTAGAAAATCTTTTGTACAGGATGTCTAAGACTGCTAAAAGGCTCCTAGATCTAGGAAGTAACCCTGGGTTGGACTAGGGAACCCGCTCCAATGTCTCACAAGTCTCAGAATCTAAAAACTCAAAAGTTTGTCATGACTGTATCTGCAATATCTTCCTTTATGTAGCTTCTTTTCGCTAGAACCTACAAAACATGATCTGCACCTACAAAAGAAGGAAAATGTTGTGGCTATATAGGATATTGCCTTAGTCAAGCCCCATCTTTGGTATTTCTACCTTAATAATAGCCAGAGAAAAAGATTTGCAGAAGTGTGTGTAAACCTAACAATGTGTATGTAGAAATATCAAACCCTAAATGTCTCAATCAAGGGAAGATCAACAACTTGATTTTCATCAATAAACACATACAACTTCACCTCAAGGAGATGAAACAAATGAAGACTTGCATGAACAAGAAGGTGAATCAGCAATGTCTGTGAAGGATCTCTAAGCTTGTTGATGGAGGCTTCAACCCTTCTCTCAATCATACAAAGGGTGTACAAACCCTAGGAAGAGCAAAATAGACTCAAGATCTTGATTCCTAATGTCTATCCATTGTCTCCATGATATAAAATATAAAATACTTCTAAGAGGTTCAACAAGTTATTGATCTTCAATAGAAATTGTAGCAGAGTTTTGGTGTCAAGCTTGCATAAGAATTGTGTGTGATAAAATGATTTTCAAATGTCTTTTTATATCTAGCTTTAGGGAAATTCAAATTTCAAAATAACATCTCGATATAATGGGAAAACTGAGAAATTGAAAACAGAATCTCGAGGCACTCGGCTGGAGCCAACACCCCACCAAAATTCAAAATCTTGGGAAACAAGAGAGGACTAGGGCATGAGCGCCCAATTCCAAGCCCCGGTTTCTGCTCAAATCTACATTTTTGGGGGTCCTAGGGACCCAAATCTCAAATTCCCTTTTAGAGTTCTATCAACAAGTTACCTCAAAAAGTGAATAAATTGCTCCTATACTTAGTCAATCAGGGTTTCAGGAAGGCCAGAAAAGAGAAGGTTAAGAGCTCACTAGAAGTGAGGAGCTAAACTGAGGAAAATTGTACCATTCCATACAAAAGGACAATTTCTGACGTTACAAGTTACTGGTGTGAATGACAATGGAAATAAGTTGGTAGCTCCTCCAAATCAAAATCTATAGATATTCACTAATCTATTTCCTAAGCATAGCAATAATAATATGGTGGAACAAACTACATTGGAGATTGAAGATGACTATCTTGACTATGATAGCATAGTGGGTATGTTAGAAGTGGATAAGATGACAAATGAAGATTTACCTCATCCATGCAGAAATGGTATCTACGCTGAGGTTCCTCCTCCATTATCCCTTTTATGGATTAGGAGATAACCAATATGCACAAGATAAGTAATTTGAACAGCCTATATGTAATCATTTGAAGCAAGAGAAAAGTGGTGACTATGAGAAGAATTCCATTTCAACATGAAAGGCTCATTAATCATGCAAAGTAGAATATGAAAGAAAAAGGAAGGAAAAGAACAAGGCATAACTCATCCATGGAAAAAGGCAATGATCTCCCTCCCCATAAGTAGAAAAAAATTTCAAACATATAGGGTCTAGAGAAATAAGCATCGCATGACTGTCTTAGAAATAAACATCAATCAGGTATGAGTTCTTTACACATCTTACCACACTTGATGGAGCACCTCTCTAAGATCCTCACAAGTTTGGCTTCCTCTTAGATAAATATATTTATATGTTTTGTGTAGTGTTCCCCTATGTTGTGTTAAATGTTGTTTAGATTTCTTTGGGCGATCCTTGATACTCTTGTAAGGTCAATGATACAAGGAGACCTCTTCTGTTGTGACCATTCTTCTACTTGTTTCTCTATTCTTCTATTATCCTCTCAACTATTTTATTGTTGTGTGTTGTGCATTTGGGGCATAACATCACAGAGGATGACTTGGGGGCATATTCCCATGTTGTAAACCCTCACTCTTTTCTCCTCTCTTCTTTTCTTAATGATTCCATTCTTCAGTGACCCTACTAGTCAGTGGATCATGAAAACAAATAATCACTGATAAGGACCATGTGTCCCTTCAGCAAGAAAACAAAAATGAACCTAGTCCATATATAAAGATGGGGTTGGTATTTATTACTAACGCTTGACTAGTAGAATCACTCCATGTGATGTATAGTATAGTGAATTTATTGTGAAAAACCTTTGCAATACTCTAAATCTGCTTCTATTTACTTTTGATTGTTTTGTATCTCACCCTGTTGTTATGCTTGGTTCTGAGATACTTGTAGTATAACTTAACAACTATAATCAGTTCTGAACCTGATGATGTAGCCTTGGTCTATCATGTGATATGATTTTTGTATAAATTTCATGATTGATTTGGTTATTATCTTAGAGTAAGATTTTCTAACCAAAGCTTGTATCTTGTTGATTATCTTAGCAAATGATATTGATGTGTTTGTGGGAACATTCAGTGATTGTGGCACATGTCACTTTGGGGCATGGGCTTTGTGAAAGCTCTTGGTCCCTTGCATGTTTTCACTTTACCTTAATGTGCTTGATACTGGAAAGTAGGATCAACCACTTTAAGGTGGGGGCATATATAATGGTAACTTCTTAATTACTCTTTACATTGACAAAGTGTGTTTCCTTTTGAAAGTCTTTCTATGGAAGGCAGGATGGTGTATCTCTTAAGCTAGTGCACATCCTTTTGAACAAAGCCCTTCTACAGAAGGTGGAGTGGTGTATCTCTTGAGCTAGTGCACACCCTTTTTGAACAAAGTCCTTTTGTAGAAGGCAAGATGGTGTATCTCTTGAGATAGTGCATATCCTTTTAACCAAAGGTCATCATTGCAAGACAGGGTTGGATCTTGAGTCATTCACCCTTAAGCATGTTTTGGTGGTTGTGGTAGTGTAGCTCAATCGTCAGGTGTGTTTGGCATGTTTTAGATAGTGGAGTAGTGATGAGTTCTTCCCTATCACCTATGTGTGTCATGTATAATACGTATAGGGTGTCAACGACATACTGTATAATCACTAGTACAAAAACAACAATATATGACTAAAAAAACTACTAAAAACTACTTAGTCATTGATTGTTGTTAACTAGTCACTTATTTAGTCATTTTTATTCACTGATTTCTATCCATTGGTAGTGTATTTAGTCATTAATTTTAATCATCATTTTGATCAATTTGGTAGTATATTTAGTCATTTTTATTCACTGATTTAACAATGGTCATATATTTAATCATATTTATACACTGTTCACTAATTGTTGTCAATTGGTAGTATATTTAGTCAATTTAATTATTAATTAACGTCAATTAGTAGTATATTTAGTCATTTTGAAGCTTGCATTTAGTCATTAGTATATTTAGTAGTATATTTTGAAGATTGCATAATGAAACAACTTTGAGAAGGTAAAAATAGCTTGTTTTATCGATCAAAAATGCATACAAACAACATACAAATCTGAAAACAAGTTACAATGCTTTCTCTTTGCTAAAAAAACCTTCATGGTTACAATACATAGCTCAAAGAATGAGTAAGAAACTGATTTTATGAGTATCATTGAGCATAGAAGCACAAAGACATTCATATATGTCTTTTTCACAAATCCATGACTGTCCCCTGAAGCTCACTGTCCTAGTTCAAGATCACACTGTCATCTCTATAGAGATCCTGTCTCATGCACCCAAATTGCTCTAGTTCATAAGATGCCACTATGAATTGTTACCTGAAGCAATAAACTATCCTTATCTCTGATGATTATGCCTTTGATGATTGTCATCTTTGGTAGGATACCTCAATTGTCATGGAATGTTATTCAACATTGCCTTATGACTACGCTATGCATTGTCATAATCAAACTTTTAGCTTCTTGAAATGCATTGTCTAATCACTTGTCAACCTACTGTCATGCATTTTCCCTTTATAAAATAATAGTGCCTCATGATTGCCACTACCTAGTGTATTAGGAAAATGTGGATAATATCAATGATAAATAAATAACCCAATAACTCAATGAAAATGGAAATAAACAAGATTTAAAACAAAAGAACAATACCTTACAAAACTTGTTACTTCGTAGCTTCAATTGTTCACCTAATCTCAATTGATTTCATTGTATGTGAATGAAGCCCTCAAAAAGCACACTTCCTTGCTTTGTTCTTCAAGATGACAATAGAGAAATGGCTATGATATTTCTTGTAATGAAGAGGATCTTCAATACAATAAAATGGTGGTCGCAAGCTATGGATGGATTTGGGTGCTAAAGGTGTGCTATGAATTCTACAGGGTAAGTTTACTGAAAGCTTGGATCCTTGAAATGAAGGAATAGGGGTGTATTTATAGACTTGTGAGAGAGAAGATCAATGGTATAGAAGAAATAAGAAGATCAACAGTTGAGAAGATTTGAGAGGATGTGCGCGAATAGGAAGAAGACAAGTGTCACACAAAAAGTTGTTTTATTTGAGTTAATTGCTTTCTTGATAAAGATAAGATTTGATTTCATAAATTAGAATGCTTTCTTCTAATTTAAGAGTTGTTGATAAAAACAAGATTGATTAAATCAATTAACTTAACTTGTGATTTGCTTTTTGGATGATTTGAGAGAAATTAAATAATAAAATATTTAATTTTGCATGCATGAAGAATAAGATTTATTTTTAGAAGATTTGGAAGATTTTTGAGGAATTAGAAGATAAGAAAGCAAATTAAATAAATAAATTTATTTAATTGTTTGTGCATGATTTTGAAGAATAAATAAAATATTTGATTATATTTTATTTTTTTAGAGATTGAGATAATTTAAATAAATTTGATTGATTTATTTTAAATTTGGAAGAATAACTTTGATTTAATTAAATAATTGTAGAATTATTTAATTGTAGATAAGAGGATTTAGAAGAATTTGATGAAGCTAATTAAATAAGCGATGTTATTTAATTTTTTGGAGGAATATGAATTAAATAAATAAATTGATTTATTTATTTATTGATAGAGGAATATTAAGATGAAATAAATATTAAGAATATTTATTTAGATAGAGTCCTGTCATTTTTAGGTGTATACATTTTGCCCTCTTTGATGTAATGTGTTTTATCATGTTGCTTCAAAGAATAGAGTTTCTGATAATGACACATGCCCCAGTTTGCCCTTGGTTCATGTTACGACAACAGGATGCCCGCCCAGGAGATTAGATGAGAAGAAAGTTTCGAGGGCATGAGACGGACAATCTCATGATGAAGAAGGTTGAACAGTTAGGTTAGGATCACAAAAAAAGGGTTATAGTTCAGAGAAAGGGTAGGAAACAGGTTTCGGAAGTAGTCACGGTCACCATACAGCTAGTTAGGATTCACTAGCTATATAGAGAAGGTGGGTCCACAATTCTAGTCATTTGCACACTTGTCATTTGGTGAGAGCTTCTAGGAGAGTTTGCAGAGCACATGAGCTAGAGAAATTAGTAGAGTGATGGATATACCACATGAGGACCACTCATTTGAGCATGTTCGACGGTTCAGATAGACAGCTGAGGCGGGACCACCAGTACGTGGTTCGATAAAACTTGCCTAGGGTCATTTATTAGCCTAATAAATGCTAATAAAATTTGCCTGAATGAATGTGCCATTCTGCATTTCAGCGCATTTATTATGCAAAACTGCACTTTTGTCCCAGATCTTGGCATCTATGTCATGAGTTAGCACATTTATCCTAAATACGCATTTGTTATAAGAATCAGTGCATCTATTAGGAAGTTGTGCATGTGTTACGCCCTTCTATGCATATGTTCTATATGTGCATACATTAGTTTATGTTGTGTATTTGTGCTAGAGCTGTGCATATGCTCAAAGAGTCAACACATATGTCCTAGATCAGTGCATTTGCTCTGAAAAGGTGCATTTGCCTTAGGGTAGTTAGTTACTTAGTGAAATTGACTCCATTGGCATCCTGATTGATGCAACAATTGATAAGCGATCTTTGAGATTGATAGAATATAGACAAGAGATGATATGCTTGTTTTGATCAATTTGATATGCTAAGTGAGTTTGATATGTTTTTGATAGTCAAGTAGGTTTTCTTTGATACAGTTATGGTTGACATTTTTCTTTGCTTGATTGTAGGAGGATATTTCAGATACGTTGATGTCATGGGAGCAGAATCTATTGCCAATGTTGCGCCAATACATGCTTACAGAGGTTGACTAGTTGGTGCTTTGTGCTATGGGTTTGGAGTATGTTTACTTCATGCCTGAGGTTCGTGCAAACCTCACTTTACTAACTACTGTGGTGGAGTGCTTCCACAGTGAGGATGGGACGTTCCATCTTCTCACTGCTGAGATCAACATTACTTTGGAGGATGTCTACATGATATTGTACCTATCTGTAGTAGGTGAGCTTGTGGAGTATGAGTCGTAACATGATGCTAGACTAGAGGAGTGTCAATAGGTCTTTGATGATCTTGGGCTTCAGGGTTAGGTGATCTCATGGCAGGATATGTATGACTACTTTGACTACTTCTCAGGGATTGTGGTAGGACTGATCAAGGGTGTGGTATGCCCCGATAGGTGATCTCATGGGTTTTCAATTGGTTAGGATAGAATGCTAGAGATGATGGTGATAGAGGTCACCCTCTTTGCTTGGAGTGTCTATGTGTTAGCTCATCTATATCACGACATGCATTAGGTAGTATATTGTGAAGCATCTAGCTTATCTGCAGACATCTCCTTGCTACAGTTCTGGGCATGGGAGCATATAGCGATGACTCGGCTGATTTGTGTGTTTTCTAGGTAGCCGGGTGAGCCTTACTCATATGGATATGCAAGTGTAGTTTCCCAGCATAAGCTAGGGAAGCTAGAGTACTGGAGACATTAGCTAGATAATGTGGACTTAGACTCTCAGTTATCTAGCAACCTTATTTGGATTGTGAGTCGTGGGAGGATGAGGATGATGAGCTTCCTTGTGTATTTCAAACTTGGTGGTTGATTGGACGGACTTCACATATTTTGGAGAGGCACATAGTGACTCAAGTTCTTAGGTAGTTTGGGCAAGTTTAGGGTCAGCCACAGGGGCAGGCCTTGTTTTCTAGGACTTATATGGAGTGCTCACAATGGGGCCCTATTGCGTCCTATGAGGAGGCTAGAGAAGACTTCTTGTAGATACCTTATCAGACATGGCCCATGAGGCATGAGATCATGGATACCAATATGACACATGACTATGAGGACTAGTTCGTGGCACACCCGTTCCCTAGATACTTGGGACCAAGAGAGTTAGCTCCTCATTTAGAGGAGGTGCAGTCAGAGGAGGAGGGTGATGGAGGCAGGAGGAGGAGATGGAGGAGGGGGAGAGGAGGATGAGGAAATGGGGGTGGCAGAGGAGATGATAGAGGGGATGGTGGAGGGGATGGTGGAGGGGGAGGTAGGTAGAGATAGAGGCGAAGAGTGGGGGAGGGCCCATCTCAGAAGTAGGTAGCATAGTAGTAGGTGGTACTGCAGTAGGTGTCAGCTCAGCAGCAAGTGCTACAGCAAGTTCCACCTTATTAGGTTTGGCAGGAGGTGGCCCCATAGGGACCGTAGGTTTAGGTGTAGCCTAACCCACAACAGCAGGCATAGGTGGTAGTAGTTACTATGCTACAGGGTTAGTTGAGGCAGGTTAGGGCACAACTGCGAGCTACAAAGTCTCGTAGGGAGGCAGATGTAAGAGTTATAGCTGGGCTCACTGCAAAGAGAGACAACAGTAGCTAGGGTATGGGCCTTGATGACCAAGAGGGATGCAACCATAGCTACCTTGGATACTGATGGGGCTACATGATTCTTAGTGATGTAGGTGACTCAGGGGCATTCCTAGGTACATCAGTTGCAGACATAGATTGTATAGATACAGGGTGAGCTTGCTAAAAAGCAGGCTCAGACACAATATTATAAAGGATTGTATCACGGGGTGGTGCTGGCAGACAGAGGGCACCCAACTATAGGAGTCAGTTAGTGGCTTCTTAGAGAGAAGATAGGTCATGATCAATGGCCTCTACTATGGGTCCACAGTAATCTGGGGCTGGTAGAGATGGAGGTGGAGAGGGTAGTGCTAGGAGTAGTGCCCCATGGTAGCAGGGTTAGTTGCTACATGTACCAATATTTTTCTTATGTACACACATTTTTTATGGCTCATGGATAGCCTGATATGTATGTATTTATCTCATTTTGTACAGTTACCGAGATATGTATCATTATTTTTGTGATGTATGTATTCCCCTTTTATGACTTGACTCATAGATGATGGACTTTGATATTGTACACTTGGACATATATATGATGATCCAACTATCGATGGTCTACATGCATTATGTGATGTCTTACGGATGAACACTTTACTTTTGATGTTTATATGGATGCACACTTTGTTGTTGATGTCTATATGATGATGTAGTTTATGAATCTATATTATGATGCTTTATGCAATGATTATGGGTGTAGTTTACTTGTTATGCTTATATGCTATGTTTTTGATATTTTTTTGATGGGATACTACATATGCATCTATGTTATGATGACACAAATGGATATGGATGTTTTAAATGCCTCTATATGCTCACATTCGATGATGATCTAATGCAAACAATTTGTGATTATAGTTATGTTTTTTCTATTTTCTAGTTAAATACAATGATATGTTGACTTATGCAGCTATATGTATGTATGCAAATGATTTAATCAAGTTAATGATTAACCCACCTAATATGAAATGCAAAAATGATTACACATACATGACTTAATGCAGTTACATGCATGCAAATGATCTAATCAAATTAATGACTATTTCACTTAATGCAAATTGATTAACATGTTTTTGATATGTCCAAGTGTACTCAATCAATACAGACGAGACTTGATGAAAGACACAAATGATAGACAGAAATAGAATTTTGATAGAAGAATGACTCAATTGAAGGGCTCACAATCTTTTGTAAACTCTTGACACTGTGAACAAGATTTTTATTGATGGATGGTATATGGAATGCAATTTGATATAGATGGATGTGGATATTTGTCATCTTGACATTGCAAGTATTGTGAAGTGCTTGTTTCATCATTGGGTACTTTAAAATGTTGTAAGAAAATTCAAGTATCTAGGTATAATTAAAATGAGATGACCTGAGTATTACTTACATGGATTTTGATATAGCAAGTTAGTACAAGCATCTAGTCAAAATTGAATCTAGATGACCTGAGTATCTCTTGCATTTAAACAGACAAGGATTTCCCCTTTTCATGTTTAGACCTCTGAAGTCCTTGATGATCTTTTGCCGATTATGTCGTTAGCAAAAAGTTGTCACATTACTAAAGATTGATCCACAAAGAGTAGATAAAGAAAAAGATTATGCCCCCATCATAGCTTCTCTAGTTTTTGACATCCTCGAGTAGCATAGAAAGACATAATAACAAAAATCAAGACTCTTTAAGTTAACCTACTCACAAACACAAAAACATTCTTGTATTAGATGTGTCATCTTGCCATAATTTAGATAAAATCATTTTGAGTGTTTAGGTACTTGTTTGCTTTGCCTTGGATAGGTTGATGTCTTGCATCAAGATTTATGTTTGGAAGCATGCTTTGTTGTGCGTGTTTGTCTAGTGAAAGGTATCAAAATCCTTATTGGTGTCCTCTTAGAACAAGTGGTATTCAAGAATCCAATTCCGTAACTAGGTCAAGGACTTGCCCCCAGTTAGACAAAAGGATCGACCTTATTATGGATGAACTAACAATGGACACAAACAAATGGGCCCTAAGGGACTGACCTTGTGCCTTAGGGGTCATTGCCAAATGGCATTGCCTATGTGATGACGCAGAGGCAACGTAGTTCAAGGTGAACTTGGTGGACCTGTTGATGATGGTTGTTAGTCATAAAAACATGCATAAAAATTTGCACAACAAACCTTTATTATCTTGTAAAGTACGATCAACTTAAGATAAGTTGATGACTCCAAGTCTCTGTTGATCAGGTCATGATTGTCTGACGTTACTCAGAGGTTGATGTGACATGCTATTTTTTAATTCAAGGGGTCTTACATTCATTTAGGTGATCAGTATTGCACTGTATTCTATAAATTCACTCCACGTAGAGGTTAATTCTACTCTATTTTCAAAGATTGCTGAGATATTTGTAATTTTGATCAATTCTTTTGATCATTGATCATTATGAACTTACTCCTTATTCTACACTACATATATATTCAAAGGATGTGTCTATAAGTGGATATTTATATGTATTTCATGGATATTTATCTAAATTTGCATGATATTTATCAATTTGACATGCTTTCACTATAAATATGCTCTGTATTTTCAATTGCCTATGGGATATCTGCATATTTCATGTTTTATTTGCTTTTGATTGTATGTTATTTGCAATTATGGAGGTGATCGGTAATGAAATTCAAAGAAATTTAAAAGAATACTAATACTTTTAGTGAACCTTTAGTTATTGAATCACATACACACAAGATACATTCATGGATAGAAGAAATCAAACCATAGGTCACCAGGTCATTCCATAGCTAGATATGGTTGATGCTAACTTGAAAGGAACTAGGAATGAAAACAATACATGCAGGCTAAAAAGCACTCCAAGGGATGCAACTAATCAATGCATATATCTAGATTTCAATCACAGATTACTCAAGATTTACAATGATTTGTAATCAAAAATAGCTTCTCTTTCATTAAGTATGCAAAACATGTATATTTACAATAACTTTGAATTAAGTCCTAAACTTTTCAGCAATCAGATTTCAATTAAGTTTCGAATGACTAAAAGATTGCACCCCTGCACCTTTTATAAAATAAGGTGAGGAGGTAGTTACAATTGACCAATGGTCAAGATTTATCAATTTAGATCAACGGTTGACAATTCTCCTATGACTTAGTCAACCTTTCCTCGTGGCATAGGTTGCCAGGTAGAAACCATCTGTATGACTCACTATTTATGAGTACCTTATGCATATGTGCACTTAGTGATGCATCTTCATTCACTCCTCAGGTTCTTCTTCATCATTCTATTCATCATTCTATTCATCTTCATCACTTTCACCATCACTGTCACTCTAATATACATCCTCTTGTATATGGACCTTTACTATTGTCCTGATATGTTCATATGCTTGTACTATTTTATCAACCTCTCCCCCATCCTATATTCTAGCTTTTGTTATTGCATGTTTATGAGACTGGAACTTAGCCTTGAGAGCCTCTAGCTTACCTTTCCTGCTATTTAATGTCTCATTGTATGTTTCTACTTTAACTTTTATCCTCATAATTTTATTCATTACTTCTTCTATTAGGTGGGTGAGAGGGTCATCTGCCACTGACTTAAAATTATCATGCAAAGCCTTAATAGAAAAATTTGCATCCTAATTCTCAATTTTACCCTCTACTTTCCCTTCCAAGGCCTTAAGGACTTCTGCTTCATATGCCATCATACTATGTAATTTAACACTAATATCTCTAAGTTTGCCGCTGTAATTCGTCAAGATATCACACTCAAACCTGATATCCTCATACCATATACTTGTCAGCAGGGCAGTATTATTATCCAATACCTTATTGTTTATAAAAATTTGTGAATCAATTCTCTCCATTTCACTTAGAGTAGTCAAGTCCTTTTCCAACTAGAATGACCATTTTCTTGTATCATTCTACATTTTATCTACCTTCCTCTTTAGACTACTCAAAGAATTCCATCTCTGTAGGGAGGTTCTCAATACATCTTCAGACCTAGTTAGAGCTGAAAACATCCATTTTTCCATCACCATCACCTCATGTTTCATTAGGTCCAATTTGGTGACCTCTTCTTGTGATATGATAGTCAATGGGACTGCAGGATCAACTGGTGCATTATCAGGGTTAATTAACCCTTTTATGAAAGAATGTAGTTGAGTAATATGCTCCTTATGTATTTTATTCTTCTCTTTTTCCTTCTTCACCCTTTGGGTTAAAGAATCAATAATATCCTTCCCTTATTGACCTTCCTGGTCCTCATTAGCAAAACTCAGATCAACACTTGTGATCTGGAATTCCTCTAAGCTAATTTTGCCTTTTTCCTTTTCAGTTGTGGGAAGTGCTATCTGTGTAGTTCTTTTTCTTGTGGTAGGATCTCTCTTTATGGCAGATGTTAATCTAGCCTTCCTCTTTGGTTTCATCATTTTCTCAGCGAACAAGGTAGAAACATCAAACTCTTGAATTTCTAACATTTGTTCCATACCTATTTCCATTTCTAACCAATGAGGTACATTACCTCTAGATCCTTGGTGGCCTTTGTTAATATCATGTATGTCGTGCTCTCTAGTGTCTGCTTCTATCCTTGGTGGAGGGGGATCTTGTTGAAGTTCTTCTTGTTGAGGGGTCGCCTTCTGCAAAGGAGGATCCTGTGGAATTTCCACATTCTGATCTTGTGCTTTATCCTATACTCCCTCCTTCAAATTTTCATCTTCTTTATTATTTTTCTCATCCTATGGCATATGGACATCTTTGGATGCCTATGTATTTTGCCCTTGTGGATCACCCTGATCATGGGTCATTTCTTGTACTCCACCTGATGCACTGATATATTGTGGCTTAGGGTCCTCCTGACCTAATCTATCTTCTATTCTTGGGAATTCTCCCAAATCTCCCTAAGTCTGAGCAACACCAGTGCCTGATATGTCCTGATCACCCCCACTCTTCTACTGAACTTCTAATATTTTTGGTTCTTTCGGTGTCTCATGCTGTTGTTGACCCTGATCAGGAGTAGTACTATCTTTTTCTACACGCTTTGCCACTTCAATCTTCTTTAGTCCCTTGGGTGCACCTTTTTCTTTCCTTGGGCTTATGTCACCCCTAAATGTTAAATCTATGGCTACAGGGCCAGTCACCTATTCAACCAAATTGTCTAGCCCTATCTATTGGGCTGCCCTCTCTAGGCTACCTTGTTTTATTTCTTTTGTTTGCTTCACTTCCTCCAACACTACCATCTATGCTAATGGAGTTCCACGAGGGGTCATGCGGGTGTTGGAAACTAGAGTTTCCATTTATTAAGAGGCCACATTCTGAACCACCTTATCATTAGACAAATCCATGGTATCCTCTAAAGAGAAAGGAACACCCTGACTTGCTTTAAACACTTCTCTAGTCTGCTCCTCCACTTTCTCAGTTTTGAATTTAATTATGGTGGAAGAGGAACATCATGCTGCAGTTCCTTCCTAAAAAATTCACCACCAGCCCCTCTCAAAATGATGGGTTCAGCATGGATATCCCCCCTCATGGCCATTCTTTATTTCTTGGGTGGTGACATCAGCGACATCCCCCTCCTCTTCCTGCTAGCCACCAGTAAGTCATCACCTCTAGGCTCCTTATTTAACTTTTCTTCTTCTAAAGGGACTCCCTCTTCTACCTCTTGCTGTAGGGTCTGGCCTTCCATATGCACCTCTGTAGTTTCAACAGTGGGCTTCAAAATTCTTTTGGTTTTTGGTTTTTCAATTAAAGGTTGTGCAGATGATGCTGATGCCTGAGCTGATGTAGAGGTACCTACAACCATAGTGGCAATCCTCTCAATTATCACCCCCTTTGGTTCATCTTCTCCTTTCTTACCTTTAGGGGGGACTCTCTTTTGTTTTTCTATAGACAATCTTTCCCCATTAGGTTTTCTTTTTTCAGTGAGGAAATCATCATATTCCTCATCAGATACCTCCTGCCTCTTCTTCTTGGTATCAACTGTAAGGGAAACACCCCTTTTCTTCAATCTGGATATATCTTCATCTACCTAGGCCTAGGTTAGCTGGGTCACCCCACTTGTTAGTTGATCCAAGGATATATCCTCCTGTTGTGTAAGATCTGGGGCTGATATGGTGTCGTTATGCACCTTTTTGTCCTCATATTCATTGGACATGATTTTCCCATCATCCTTACGTAGTTGTACTAGCACCGAGATGTAGTCAAAGGTTTTAATTTGATTCAAGGTGATTCATTGATATTTCCTTCATCTCACCTTAGCCTCATCATCACAATCAGTCCATAAGTCTTCTAGATGCTTTTGATGTATTGGTTTTCCTAGTATCTTCTACATCTTGCCATAAGGATCATATGATCTGGCTAGGGGAAATGGATGTAAATGCATCAAATTTAACCCCCCAATGATATGTTTTACACTCTCTGAATCTGGGCACATGTACTAGCCCATGGATACTGGAAATAAAATTGGAGGTATCTTCTTCTATGCCTTGTAGGCTTCAACTATTGTGGATACCTACCTGACAAATTCCATCAAGACAACCCCATCAGTGGGGTATCTTGGCAACATAAGAGGTTGTCCTTCAAATCCTTCTATCCTAATGTATGAGAAAGTGGCAAATTGGATAAACGATGCTTCCATGCTCAGCCTTTTAGTTCTAACCAGATGCATGGATAATGCATCATTTGCCAATTTGTAGTCCAGGAGGTATGCCTTCCTTTGTAATTGGGGATAATGATCCCATATGTGTGCATCATCAGCATCAGCATCACCCTTACCCACTATCTTCAAAGCATCAAAAGTTCCTTTGTATGCACATGAGTACACCACATATAAAGTCATGTAAAACAAACATGTTTGTCCTCCCAGGTTCCTCATTCCATCATCCAATGCATCACTAATGATCTTAGCCCATAGTGGCCTGTTGTCTGCATATAAGTGTTAGTGTAGGTTTTTATTTCCTAGTGGGTTATTTAATTTTTCCGTATATTCCTAGTTTTTTCCTACACATCTATTAATCTTGCTTAGGTTAATAAAGCATGTCTTATTAGGTGAGAGGATTATGAGGTGTCACCTTCCTACATGTCAGCATCCATTAGCTATCTTGGGAAGATACTTTGCTATCTTTAGTCCGATAGATGGTTGCTCCTGATTGATCGGTGTTGCCACCTCCTTCCTCTTCCTAGTCTATATAAGCATGCTACCTAGCTTGTATTTAGTATCTATTGCTTTTGCATCCTCTTAATGCTATTCTACTTCTAGCATTTGCATTACTCTATTGGAGACTAACTCTGTGTTACTATTTTGATTTCATATCATTTGCATTCATAGTTTAGATATCTATTCTTTGCACTAGTTTTCTAGGTTAATAATCTCTTCAGATTCTAACATGGTATCAGAATAATTCTATGTGCAAGAATAGATTTTAGATTCCTTATTTGAGAGATTCGGGGGGGGCTAATAAATATTATTACAATTTTTTGAAAAACCCAGTATGCTCTTCTCTTACATCTTCAGAAGATCTTGAGAATCAGAAAAGTTTGACGAAAACTTTTTTATCTCTGGGGTTTGCACATATGTTTTATGAAATCTGGGTGATTGCAGCATTTTTGGTTATACTGGCAGCATTCACGGCTATTCAAATACACCCAGAAGGCTTGAAAAAGTTAGATTTGGCTCTCATTTCACCGAAATCAGAGATTGTCATACATAGTTGCGGAACCAGGGTTTTAAGCTCAAATATGACAACCAACTTGCATATTTGGTGTTTTCAATCAATATTATAGGTTCCAGCATGCCTTTGCTTGTCTTAGGTAACTGATTCAGCCTTTCCATGCCATTTTTTGGTTGTTGGGGTTATTTTTTTGTTGCTAAAGGCGTTCTATTTACATTAGAACTACATCTTCTGTACATCAACAAAAAAATGCCTTCTAGGTTTTGTTCGCAGCACAGTAAAACCATCTGGACATGTTTTAGTTTTTGCATGCAATCTATATATTTTGGAGAAACACACTTAGAAAGCTACATCAGGACCCCTCTCCATTGGCAGTTGCAGTTTTGAAGGCAATTTTCAAATGCTCCGTTCTTGCTCATACGGACTCCGTTTCCCATGAAAGTTTTTTTGATTTTGGCTATTTTTTCATGCTCTATGCACTAGTGTAGATGTTTTTTGATTTGATGTAGAGACTTTTCAAAAATTGTAGATTCTTAGTCGTGACACTACACAGTTCTCATTTTGGGAACTTCGAAAGATCATAACTTTCACATACAACCTCATATTAAGGCGATTATTTTTTTGAAAGTGCATGATTTTTTTAGTAGATTGCAGTGGTGTTGTTTATTTTTCTATTTATTGTGCCAAAGTTGTATTTTTAGTATATGCTCTTCATGAGGGTTTTGTAATGCATTGAAATCAAGACCACTTAGTATTTCTTGCTAGTGGCAATTGTAAATGCACTAATATAAAGTGCCAAATCATATTTTCTTGGGGGGTTCTTTGATTGAGTGAAAAAGGGAGGGTTGTCTTGGTTGGGTTCTCTTCTTTTCAGCATTTCTTCATCATGGATCAAACAAATGTGCCCATCCTAACTCCATACACTTACTTTGAGTGGAAATCATGCATGACAATTCACTTAAGGAAAGCTAGATTAAATAGGATAACTATGGGACTTGAAACTGAACCTGCTAAAGATGAAGATAAGCCTAAGTGGTTTAACAAATGTGATGAGGCATATGGAACATTATGTTTGTTTGTTTCTCCTAATTTTCTCTTTCACATTGAGTCCTTGAATACACCAAATGAAATCTGGACAAAGCTAGAAACACTATTTGGCACACAAGATTCAATGAGGGGTCATATGTTGGAAAATGAACTAATTAGTTTAAGTCCAGGCAATTTCAACACAATCCAAGATTTCTTCACTAAATTTAAATCACTAAGGCTGCAGTTAAAACAATGTGGAATTGAAAAGAAAGATGACCAACTGATTCTTAGTATTCTCTCTAAGCTAAGTTTAGAATATTCTGTGCTTGTTTCTACCTTCTATGCTACTAAGGGTGCACTTGGTACTCAATTCACCATGCCATCTTTAGATGATTTTGCTATCAATCTCACTCAGGAATAGGACAACCTAATCTAGATGGGCACTCTTAAGTCCTCTAAGTCACATGCCTTGGCTGCCAACCAAGGCACAAAAGAACAAAAAGGAAAAAGTAGTAACAACAATAGTAAGGATAAGAAACAGAAGAATAGCAAGGAGAAGAAGGATCAGATATCGATTGCTTCAAAAGCAACTAATGAGACTCAATCTTCCAAGGGCGAAAAGCCTAAGAAAGAGAGGGTCCAATGTGCCTATTGTAAAAGCCCGGTCATGATGAACATAAATGTCTGAAGAAATAAATTGATCACTTGACACATATTCTTGAGAAGAATAATATCAGTGTTCTTGAGTCTATCAAACAGAGTTCTAATGAGGGGTCTACTAAGGCAAAAGAAAATAGCAAGGGGAAAGGAAAGGGCAAGGCCCTTGTTGTAGTTGCTTCTTCACCATCCACTTGGGTTCTTGATTCGGGTGCTTTGCACCACATGGCTCCATCTAAGGAAGAACTTGCATCTTTGGAGCCATTTACTATGCCTTCTATTTTGATGGGTGATGACACTCCTATTGAGGTGTGTGGGAGAGGGTCTGTTGATGTGGGGGATGGCACATTCCATAATGTTCTTTGTGTGCCCTGATTATCAACTAATCTCCTATTGGTATACTAGATCACTCACACAGCTTAAGGCAAGAAGGTTGAGTTCACTCCTGATTCAGTGGAGATTCATGAGTTACACAGTGGTTCTATAGTTGCAGTTAGGAGAGCAGACAATCAGTCACAACTCTATCTTTTTTCTCACTTTGTTCCTAATCCTCCTTCGACTATTTTGCTCACTCATTCTAATGATGTGAGTAGATTATGGCACAAGCGGTTTGACCATCTTAACTTCTGCTACTTGCAGCAGCTCAACTAGCAGAGCATGGTCATAGGGTTGCCTTCAGTTCAGTTTTTAGGTGGTGTTTTCCAAGGTTGCATTCTTGGTAAGCATCCTAAGGAAAAGTTTGACAAAGGTAAGGTAGGGAGAGCTTCACAGATACTAGAGTTAGTTCATAGTGATTTGGCTGGTCCATTTCAGCATCCTTCTTTCAACAGGGCTAGATATGTCCTCACATTCATTGATGACTTCTTGATATACTTGGGTGTACTTTCTCAAACATAAGTAAGAGGTATTTGTTCATTTTCAGGACTTCAAAACTTTTGTAGAGAAGCAATCCAGGAAAGCCATCAAAGTTTTACACACTGACAATGGTGGTGAGTATGTCAACCATCAGTTTGAGAAGTTTTGCACTTTAGAGGGGATTGATTTGCAGCATTTAGTTCCATACAATCCTTAGTAGAATAGTGTTGCAGAATAGAAGAATAGGTCCTTGAAGGAAATGGTGAACTGCATGATTCACTCTAGATCTCTTGCACCACAGTATTAGGTAGAAGCCATTAACTGTGCTTGTTATATCCAGAACCATGTTCCTCACCGAGCTTCAAAGGGAGTCACTCCTTTTGAAGCTAAGAGCGGTCAGAAACCATTAGTTAAGCACTTTCAATTTTTTGGTTCTCCTACATGGGCCCACATTCCTGTAGAGAAATGCAAGTCCTGAGATCTACAGAGAAGACCTTGCATATTTGTAGGTTATCGTAATGGTGTGAAGGGTTATTGGTTGCTCCACCCTACTACACATGAGTTGTTCATTAAGAGGAGTGTTTAGTTTGAGGAGGGCTCTTCGAGTTCACTTTTTATCACTTCTCCAACTCCTACTTTGACATTAGAGTCACTTTGGATACATGAAAAATCTTCTGATGAGTCAGATTCACCTGAGTAGTCTTCTAACTCCACTTCCAATGCTGAGAGAGATTCAAAGGACTCACCTCCTTCCTCTCCTAGTCATCATCCAGAGGTTGATGGTTCTCCTCCAAATTCTCCATCTTCCGGTCCACTTTGGGCTAGATAGACCTTGTTGTATGGAGGTGATTAGGTTGGGGATCCATCAGACACCAAGTAGACTCGTTCATAGTTCCAGGATGCTCCACATGTCTTCATTGCTACTGCCTCAGATCCACGGTCTTTTCATGAGACTTCTAGTATTCCTAAGTGGGATATAGCTATGCAGGAGGAGTATAGTTCCTTGATGAGGAACCACACTTGGGATCTTGTCCCTCTTCCTAAGGGAAAAAAACTTGTTTGATGTAAGTGGATCTATCAAACAAAATTTGCAGCAGATGGGTCAGTTGACAAGCATAAGGCTCTCTTGGTCGCCAAAGGATTCTCCCAAGTTCCTAGGATTGACTACTCTGAGACTTTTGCACCATTTGCCCGAATGAATTCCATCTAACTTGTTCTTTCCATTGATGCAGCTAATCATTGGGAATTACACCAGATGGATGTGAAGAGTGATTTTCTTCATGGTGACCTTCATGAGGAGATCTGCATGGAGCAGCCACATGGGTTCCTTGAGGATTCTTCACTTGTGTGCCATCTTCGAAAGTCTCTCTATGGCCTCAAATAGGCTCCTCGGGCCTGGTATGCCAAGATGGACTCTTCCTTCTATCAGTTGGGTTCACTTAGTGCCATTCTGATCCCAATGTCTACATTCTACAGCAGGATGATTCACTCCTATTTTTGGTTCTGTATGTTGATGACTTGCTGATCATAGGGAGTTCTTCATCCACCATTGGGGCTATCAAAACTACCCTTCATGATAGATTTTTGATGACTGACTTGGGCTTATTGCATTGCTTTTTCAAGATTGAGATCTACCAGTCTATTTCCAGGATAACCATCAACCAGTCCAAGTATGCTCTAGATTTGCTCTCAAGGTTTCATATGGCTAACTGCAAGCCTGCTCCGACTCCCTTTCTTTCTGGAGTCAAACTTGAGGCTCAGTGTTTTTCTCCACTTGTTGATGGCACTTTGTACTGACAGCTTGTTGGGAGTCTCATTTATCTGACTCATACAAGACCCAACATTTCATATGTTATAGGCATGGTCTCTCGATTCATGTAGGAGCCTCATGAGCTGCACTAGAAAGTAGCCAAGTAAATCCTTCACTACATTTAGGGTACTCATAGTTTTGGGATTCACTATGCAATGGGCATTGAGCTTGACTTGGTGGGCTACATAGATTCCAATTGGGTGGGTGATTCTTAGGATCGTAAGTCTACTTCAGGTTACAGCTTCTCACTTGGTTCAGGTCCTATTTGTTGGTCGAGCAAGAAGCAATCTGCTATTGCTCTATCTTCTACTAATGCCAAGTATCAGGGGACTGTGAATGCCACCACTGAGGCCATTTAGCTTCAAAATATTCTCACTAAGTTTGGTATCTAGATCAGATGGCCATCAGTCATATTTTGTGACAACCAGAGTGCCATTCAAATCTCACAGAATTTGGTCCATCATTAGCAGACCAAACACATTGAGGTCCACATGCACTACATCCGAGAGCTCATCCATGGCCACATCATTGACCTTCGCTATTGTCTGACTTCTGAGCAAGTTGTTGATATCTTCACTAAACCCTTCACTGAGAGCAAGTTCCTTCATTTGCGAGCTTTGTTGGGGGTATGGGATGCTTCATCTTCTGGGGGGCTTCTTCATCTCCCTTAGAGTTCTGAGTCTCTCTACCTTGGGGGGTCTCTTCTCTCTCTATTTTGGTGGGGGGAATTTTATGTACATGGGTACCTCATCAGGCTTGATTTGTCAAAACCCATTTCTACATCCACCTAAGCTTCGCTTATGGGAGGGTGTTAGTGTAGGTTTTTATTTCCTAGTGGGTTATTTATTTTTTCTCTATATTCCTAGTTTTTTCCTACACATCTATTAATCTCACTTAGGTTAATAAAGTTATGCAGAGGCAAACGCAACGGGAGCTTACTAACAGGAAGGAGGAGCCAATAATACAAACAGCATGATAAAAATCCCTATCGGCTCAGCATCATCATCATATTTCCTGTAAACACCAACAGCATCATCATATTTCGGATGATCACAATTATCCTCCTGCCGACTACTGTTCACCTCCTCCGCCTGTCGCCTATCATCATCATCATGATACTCAACGGGCGCAAACATCCTCCTGTTGTACTGTTCATTAGGCGCCAAACACTAGCGGCATCATCATGATATGCGACACCACCTTCGTCAGTAGGATATCAAATATCCAGTTGCTCCAAATATCCTGATGACGACAACTTCAGCACCTTCCCTTCGATGCCCCGATAGCTGACGATACAAGCAACAGCATCATGATATGATTTATCCGGTTCTCTCGAAACCTCCTGATGATGTTAACACAACTTTCTACCTACGCCGATACCTAAATCCTTAGCGACAGTAGGATAAACTTGCATAGGGTGATATCTCAATATCCTGATGACGATGACGTCATAACCTGATGACGATGACGTCACACAATATCCTGATGACCTCTTCAACACTTAGTCAAAAAAAACAAACTTTCCCTCCCGCATCTGCTAGCGATATGCGGATGATGGGCATACCCAGAAGATAATCCTGACGGAGATATATACACGGAGTATATATCTAACTTACAACATCCTGATGCACTTGAAATATGCAAACTCCGTCAGTTTCATAACCCGATCTTTTACCTTATGCTGATGCACTCCTCTTCGGCAACTCCTGATGATGATCACCCCGACGCACATTCACTTCATGCACTCAACTGCATCATGTTCATCTTCACTTATCCGGATGACGACGTCCAAAGCGACTGCAGGATATAAACCGAAATATCCTGATGAAGCCGTTTTGACGAACTCCCAACCTTAGCGAAATTTCACTTCACCGATCCTCCAGGGATGACCCGATCCACTCTCAGGGTGATCTTCCAACTCAAACTTATCAACTCGACCTAGCACATACCCATGCTAGGGTCTTCAACATCTGTCGACCGCGATCCTGCACACCTGCATGCAAACAGAAAACAAACTACCTCCTAATCTACTGTACACAACCATTCCACCGATTCGACGAATCAACCGGTGGAATGGATCAGCATGTCCATGAAACCACCAGATCAACAAAACAATTAAACAATGGAATCCAACCAGATAAAGAACACAAACAGGATCTCTTTATTGCTTTCAAAAGATGCAATTACAATGACCAGTCTCTCTCTCTATCTCACTCTGTGCAACCTAGCTCGATCGATGATATCTCTATCTGTATGCAATATCAACCGATCCTCATGCTTAAATAGATTTTCCCATGAGTACTACTGACCCGACTCCAAGCGGCTGGGAATCTCTCCAGGCGGCTGGGAGATCCAACCGGACCTACAGCATACAGCTGTCCTAACAAACTAACTAAAAATAGCAAAGCCTGGTCAGCGTGATCTTAATATGATTAGCTTGACCTTATTACATGCATTTGGTCTTATCAGACCTTCTTGAAAACATAAACAAGACTCAAACTAACTAACTGCCTCATGGAGGCCAGCTGTCAGGTAGGTGCTTCTGCACCATACTCCCCAAAAGAAAATAACTCATGTCCCATGAGTTAGGATATGGAAGTCCTCCACCTTTACACTTTGCCTTGTCAGTCTTCTGACCTGTTCCAGCTTTATCCTCTGCTGGCTCTTGGCTACTCCAAGACTTCTGAACTATAACTTGCTTTCTTGCAAGTGAACCCTCATGCCTGTCAATGTAGGCCTTTCTCTCACATACCTTGTGTTTGTCAGGTTGTCTGACCAGAACCTCTGTCTGAACTGCCTCTTGAACTGCTGTAATGTTCAATTCTATCTTCCTTTCAACCTTTATAGGACAAACAATAGTCCCAACTATGACAACATCCTTGTCATTCCTCTCAACTGGTTGCTATTTACACACCTGTTTCTGAACCTGCTGCTGACCTCTGTCAGTCACAACTGAAACTTTCTTCAGCTTGTTGTCTTTAACAACTCCTTTCCCTGCAGTGTCCTGAACTGCCTGTATGCCTGCTCCTATAGGCATCTGCACAAACTCCTTCTTTCCCATTAAAATGATTTTGGCTGCCCCCTGTGCTGCAGCTGCTTCCTGTAATGGCATCAACTTAATAGTCTTCCCATCTTTCTTGATGGTGTAGGTATTAGCATACCCATCATACAGTACCCTCCTATCAAATTGCCATGGTCTACCCAACAGTAGGTGACAACATTCCATGGGCAAAATATCACACAAAATTCTATCCTGATATGCTCCAATCTGAAAATCCACATATGCCTGTTCAGAGACAAAAAGTGATTGACTATCACTTACCCAAGATAACTTGTAAGGGTGTGGGTGTGGAATCCTTTCCAAATTCAGTTTATCCACCATTTCCTGAGATACCATGTTGTCTGTTGAACCAGTATCAATGACAACCTTACATACTTTACCTTTGCTCTTGCATGTGGTCTTGAAAAGAGCTCTTCTTTGTGGGGATTCTTTGTCAGGTACCTTCACTGTTCTTCTCATCAGTAGAGATTCTCCACTTTCTGGGTATCCACAATTATCAGGCTCCTTATCCTTTTGATAAGTGTTTGAACTCTGCACACTTTGCTCTACTGTCTCTTCTTGCACAAGTTGTACTCTCTTGTCATTAGTTCTATCATTTCTGGATGATGAACCTTGGTTTTCTGGACACTTGAAAGATGGATGACCAAACTCACCACAGGTGTAACATTTTCCTGAAAATGTAGTAGAACCTCTACCACTTCCAAATCTGCCTTTATTACCTTTCCATCCACCTCTGAAATCAGACTGTCCCTGTCCTTTACCAGTGTCTGTCCTTTACCAGTGTCTTCTTGACCCTCATTGGTTTGCCTTGTTCTATGGGCTGATCCTCTTCCCCTCACATTGTGTTGTCCTTGTTTTCTCTTTAACTTCTCTTCCACTTTCAATGCCAACTGGAAACATTTCTGAACTGTATCTGGACTATGCAGACTTAAATCATCCTGAATATTAAACCTCAATCCATTAAGGTATCTGGCTACCTTCTCTTCTTCACTTTCTTTTACCTTTGTCTTCATACAGAGTTTCATGAATTCTTCTGTATATGAGCTGACATCTAGCTCCTTCTGCTTTAGGTTTTGCTTCCTCTTGTGTAACTGGATACTGTAATCCAATGGGATATAAGCTTCCTTTACTAATGCCATCATCTTCTTCCATGTGGCAACTCTACGTTTTCCTTCCTGTACTCTATCATCTTGAACAAAATTCCACCATGTCAAGGCAGCTTCTTTCATCTTTGACTGTGCTATCTTCACTCTCTGTTGTTCTGGTATCTCCTCTGTTACAAAGAAATTGTTCAAACAGTCTATCCACTCCATCACTGAATCAGGGTCCATCTTACCTGTAAACACTGGCAAATCCAGTTTCACATCCATGGTTCTCCTCTCCATGGCCTTGAGGGCGTTCAACAGTGGTCTCTGGTCTGCAGGAACGACCTCCTCGCTCCAATTAGGGATCTCTTCTTCTTCCCTATCTTCTTCTCTACCAGAACCTACTCTGCTCCTCAACTTTGCTAACTCATCTTTCAACTCCTGACTCTGAGCCTTCACGGCCTTGCTTTCTGCAATCTGTTTCTTCACCAGAACTGCCAACTCAGCGTTGGTCATCCTTGTCGGAACCTCTGATGTTCCTTCTTCGTCTGACATCTTGCTTATCCTTTCCAGAAGATCCTAACCTTTGCTCTGATACCACTATGATGCAGAGGCAAATGCAACGGGAGCTTACTAACAGGAAGGAGGAGCCAATAATACAAACAGCATGATAAAAATCCCTATCAGCTCAGCATCATCATCATATTTCCTGTAAACACCAACAACATCATCATATTTCGGACGATCACAATTATCCTCCTGCCGACTACTATTCACCTCCTCCGCCTGTCGCCTATCATCATCATCATGATACTCAACGGGCGCAAACATCCTCCTGTTGCACTGTTCATCAGGCGCCAAACACTAGCGGCATCATCATGATATGCGACACCACCTTCGTCAGTAGGATATCAAATATCCGGTTGCTCCAAATATCCTGATGACGACAACTTCAGCACCTTCCCTTCGATGCCCCGATAGCTGACGATACAAGCAACAGCATCATGATATGATTTATCCGGTTCTCTCGAAACCTCCTGATGATGTTAACACAACTTTCTGCCTACGCCGATACCTAAATCCTTAGCGACAGCAGGATAAACTTGCATAGGGTGATATCTCAATATCCTAATGACGATGACGTCACAACCTGATGACGATGACGTCACACAATATCCTGATGACCTCTTCAACACTTAGTCAAAAAAAATGAACTTTCCCTCCCACATCTGCTAGCGATATGCGGATGATGGGCATACCCAGAAGATGATCCTGACGGCGATATATACACGGAGTATATATCTGACTTACAACATCCTGATGCACTTGAAATATGCAAACTCCATCGGTTTCATAACCTGATCTTTTACCTTATGCCGATGCACTCCTCTTCGGCAACTCCTGATGATGATCACCCCGACGCACATTCACTTCATGCACTCAACTGCATCATGTTCATCTTCACTTATCCGGATGACGACATCCAAAGCGACTGTAGGATATAAACCGAAATATCCTGATGAAGTCGTTTTGACGAACTCCCAACCTTAGCGAAATTTCACTTCGCCGATCCTCCAGGGATGACCCGATCCACTCTCAGGGTGATCTTCCAACTCAAACTTATCAACTCGACCTAGCACATACCCATGCTAGGGTCTTCAACATCTGTCGACCGCGATCCTGCACACCTGCATGCAAATAGAAAACAAACTACCTCCTAATCTACTGTACACAACCATTCCACCGATTCGACGAATCAACCGGTGGAATGGATCAGCATGTCCATGAAACCACCAGATCAGCAAAATGATTAAACAATGGAATCCAACCAGATAAAGAACACAAACAGGATCTCTTTATTGCTTTCAAAAGATGCAATTACAATGACCAGTCTCTCTCTCTGTCTCACTCTGTGTAACCTAGCTCGATCGATGATATCTCTATCTGTATGCAATATCAACCGATCCTCATGCTTAAATAGATTTTCCCATGAGTACTACTGACCCGACTCCAAGCGGCTGGGAATCTCTCCAGGCGGCTGGGAGATCCAACCGGACCTACAGCATACAGCTGTCCTAACAAACTAACTAAAAATAGCAAAGCCTGGTCAGCGTGATCTTAATATGATCAGCTTGACCTTATTACATGCATTTGGTCTTATCAGACCTTCTTGAAAACATAAACAAGACTCAAACTAACTAACTGCCTCATGGAGGCCAGCTGTCAGGTAGGTGCTTCTGCACCATAAAGCATGTCTTATTAGGTGAGAGGATTATGAGGTGTCACCTTCCTACATGTCAACATCTATTAGCTATCTTGGGAAGATACTTTACTATATTTAGTCTGATAGATGGTTACTCCTGATTAATCAGTGTTACCACCTCCTTCCTCTTCCTAGTCTATATAAGCATGCTACCTGGCTTGTATTTAGTATCTCTTGCTTTTGCATCCTCTTAATGATATTTTGCTTCTAGCATTTGCTTTACTCTCTTAGAGACTAACTCTGTGTTGCTATTTTGATTTTGTATCATTTGCATTCATAGTTTAGATATCTATTCTTTGCACTAGTTTTTTGGGTTAATAATCTCTGCAGATTCTAACAATAAGACCATCTGGATGATCCCAAACATCCAATTCTTGAAATTTCTAGCATGAGGCCTACTAGTCATCCTACTTAATACAGTAATCATATATTGGTACTCGTCATCAAAATCAAACTTGTACAGATGCACGGGTAGTTTGGCTGAGGTGGCATATGTGCTACTCTTTGATCTCCATTGGTATATCCTCTTCCTTGCATTTTTCATGTTATTGTTATACTTTGTTTCCAATTTGTACTGGTCCACACTCACTACCTTCTTCCCAACTGGAAAATTGAAAGCGGCGGTAATGCCCTTAATTGCGAAGTCTACATATATCATCCCAAGTTTCTCTACCTATCTAGTTTCAGGGTTGTAATTTCTTGCGCATTCTATACCGGCTACGAAGCATCCATAGCATACAGAAAACTAGCTGCATGCCACATACCTAAGACATACACCCCATCTAGAATTGGATTGTCCTTATCATGATCCAATCTTGTTGACCATACTACCAGGTCCGTATCCCCTTGGTGTGTATCACCAATAACTTCGTACTTGAAATGTACGCCCTCAGGCTGGACAAACATGGGCTTGAGGAACTCCACCTCAGACCTATTTCTCCTAAGATCTTCCAGGGATTCCTGCAATAAACAAGATATGTTTTACCCTACAGTGTCCACATGCATTTCTACAACATCATGTACTTCTATCATGTATACTCTGTATATTATTCCTCACTTTATCACTATACGTATTATCACAAAGCCAAACCACAACATAAACAAATACTCTACTTGAAAATATAGAAAACAACAATAGGAGGGTTTATAGTTACTTACCTAACAATTCTTTCTTTTGGGTTAGATGACTGATTACAGAGAAGGGCTATAAAGGCTGAAGATTGCCCATTCCATTATGTTGAAGGATCCAATCCATTGACAGGTAACTATTTGAGGGTTTGACTTTAGAGCTCTGTAATTTCTTGATTTATCACAAGGTAAATGGAAATGACCTTCAAATTTTACCTTTAAAGCAGATGAATAGGATAGATTAGGGTAAAAATGTGTTGTCCTGATCAAATCCGTTGATCATATACAGGGAATCTGTAGATGCTGCCAAGTGTTCAATTTGATTTTGTAATCGGAGGGAATTCATCTACCGCATTTAATTGCATTTAATGTCAAAAAGGGGGGGTGATCTTTGAAAGATCAGGGGATATCAAAATATGACCCCCTCGGATAAAATGACCCCCCACTTTTGAGTGGAATAACTGAATGCAAAGGATCGAGGAATATAGTCAATGTTTGACCATGTGTATATCGGGTCATGAAATCAAGAGCAAGGGCTATTCAAAATATGACCCCCTCAGAAAAGATCAGGGTGACATCATTATGTCAGCATCATTGCTTGATTATTATGTTTTAATGACGTCATCGTCATGTTAAAGAATATGACGGACATTAGATATATAACTCCTCGAGGATAGAATGGAACAATGACATCATCATCAGTGTGATTTCCTTCATCCATTGGACTTGGATGACATCACCATCATATTGACATAGGGTGATATATGCGAAGAAGGTGATATTTGTAAGATGACTGATGTTAAAAATATGACTCCCCCATGAGATAACTGATGTCTTTTGACAGGTAAATATCAGCTCTTACTTAAATTTGACATCTGCACATCACGCACCGGGTGATTATTAGGTGATAATCCTATATCAAGGTGATCTTATCTAATATGACTGATGTTTGAAATATGACCCCCCTGTGTGGGATATCAAGTCTGACCAAACTTTGACTCAACATAACTCTCTTCCCTTAGACAATTTTGGGGTGATCTAAAAGGCAAACCTGCTTGGAATTTGTGTACTTTCCAACCATGAAGTTGATAATGGGAACTACTAACTTTGAGAACTAACCTCATCACAGTGGTAAATCCACTCCATTACAAGGCTACATGCATGATTGATTTTACCAAACCACCCAAAATAGAAAGAAAAGTTGGGTCCCTATTTTGTCAAGGCAAAATGGGGTGTGTTGTGTAACCACACAACAACTTGCCACCAAAGAACATAACCAAATTCCAATGATTCAAGTGATGTGATCACATTCTGACATATCATTTTAACTCTTTCTAAGTATAAGTATTATAATCTTTCTAAATGATAGGGTTTTCATCATGGCAATAATGCTAGCAAAGGATCAGGTGTGTGCAGATGATTAATTATCCTCATCTTGAAAGGAAGTTGAAAACATGAGTAACTGATGTTAAGCTACATATTTTTGGAGCATCCCTCATCGCCAACCTAGATAGGGCCTTGCTACCAGGAGGCATCTATAGCCCCGGCAAGGTTATCTATACAATCCCCCCAAGTAGAGCCCCACTGCTAGCAGGCGTCCATAGCCCTGGTAGAGTTACTTAGATGGCCTAATTTTATTCCTTTTGGATTTTCAATATTTATTCTTTCTATTCATATGATGTCATCATGTAAGCTTAATGTGCAAGGCATGGTCACTTGCTAATTTAGGTTGGAGATTGCATTGGTAGCAAGGAAGTCCCTTTAGATTTTTCACTTAACACCTATACTTATGTGTTCCACAAACCCAAGGCTGTTAGGTGAGTCATTGTAAAAAATCACTTTAGTTAAGAAAAGGCACCATGATGAAAAGGATAGCATAGACCTAATTACCGATACTCCTCAAAATGAGTCATAATCTATATAGGAATTTGTTCTCACCACTTGAATCTTAACAATTTGGTTATTTTCTTAAGGTGATAAGTTGCATCATCTTGACTAACCAAAACAAAACTCAACAGGCAAACAAACAAACAAAACAAAATTGTACAAACAACTATACAATATGCACATTATGATACATTTGACCTACATGACACTATTTTAGGCTTGAAAATAATGCTTGAGGAACTGTCCATTAACTGGTAATGGGACATCCTCACCGGTTAAAGTCTTGAGCCTGTAGGTGCTGTCTCATAAAATTTTTGAAACTTGAAAAGGACTTATCCAAAGTTTATCAAATTTACCATGATCTCCTTTCCTTTCATGTGCTTTGTCCCACATAAGGACTAAATCCAAAATTCTAAAAGCCTTAACTCTGGCTCTTTTGTCAAACCAACACTTAACAACATCTTGATGCTTAGCAAATTGATCAATTGCTCTATTCATTTTCTCTTCTAGATGCATTAACTGAAGCAACCTGACTTCTTGTTTGTTATCTATACCTAGATACTCTTGTTCATATTTCAATGTGGGGATTTTTAGGTTAATAGGGAGGATGGGATCCACCCCATATACTAGGTGAAAAGGAGAATTCCCTAATGCAGCCTTCATCCTGGTTCTATCTACCCACACTGCATATTTTAATAGGGTGTTCCACTCCCTTGGGTTCTTTTCTATCAATTTCTTTATGATGTTCAACAAGTTCTTGTTTGTAGATTTTGCTAATCCATTCCCTTGAGGGTAGTAATTTGAAGAAAACTTCAAAATAATTCCATGGTCAAAAGCCCAACTTGATAATCTTGTCGATGCAAAGGCAGATCCATTGTCACATACTAAACCATAAGGAACTCCATACCTAGTTACTATGTTTCTTTCCAAGAAGTTGATCACATCCTCAACATTACATATCTTACTACTGACAGCTTCAGTCCACCCGGTGCAATAATCAGTAACAGTCAACACATACCTGTGTCCTGAAGATGATGGAGGGTTGATAGGTCCTATGAAATCCATCCCCCATTGAGAAAATGGGCGCATCTCCATGACTGGTTGCAAGGGTTGAGTCGCATACCTTTCTCTATTTGCAGCAACCTGACACATATGACAACATTTGATGTGTTCAACAGTATCTTTAAAAATGGTGGTCCAGTAATACCCTGCTCTAAGGATAGCATGAGTGGTAGCCAAGTATGATCCATGTGCGGTTCCAAACTTGTCATGTAATTCTATTAACACTTTGTCTGCTTCTTGCCTTTCTAGGCATCTAAGGTATATTCCCTCATAGTTCTTCTTGAAAAGAACCCCTCCTTTTATCATGTATTTTTGGGATCTTATCTTCAAGGCTCTCCTCTATGAGGCCTGCAAGCTTGAAGGACATTTTCCAGTAATCAAGATATGCCTGATGTCTGAATACCATTCTCTAGCTTCCTTTGTATTTATGACATATTGCTGACTCATGATGTTACGATCAATTTCAAATATCATCTGACTCAAGGTTTGTCCTCTCCCTAATTTCATGGGTGTTATATCTATGATCTATGAATCAAAATGAAAGTAGAAATATAAATCAAATGAAAAATAAATGATTATACCTTCACTTGACCCACAAATCCAAGATAGCGGGAAGGAGTTGCACCCAAGAGCTCCTCAAATTTTACCCATGTAGATTACAATGTGGATTGCTCAAATGCATTCAACACAATCTAGACTAGAGATTGGACTTAGATGGAGATTGAGATGGGGATGAGGAATGATTTTGGCATTATGATGGTATGATAAGAGGATTTTGGAGAGATTTTGGCAGAGGTTTGATGCAAGATGAAGTCCCCTCCCTTATGTCTTAGAGAAGGGTCTCATTTATAGAGTTTTGAAAATGAGGATGGAGGGTGAGGATCAAAAGTTGAGATCAAGGGCTAGGAATGGATGAGAGTTAGGGTTAGGATTGAAGCCATAGCCTTGTGACAAGTGTCACAAGAGGAGTGGATGAGAGAGATCAAGGGTTGAAGCTTGGTCAATGGGATTGGAGGGCTCTCATTATTTGTGAATTTTAAATTCACATGGGGAAAGGTGTGGAGGATAAAAATGAATTAAAGATTCATTTTTGGGAAGAGTGGAAATGACAAGTGAATTTTTAATTCAACTCATGGGGGAGTGTGAATTAAAAATTCACCTTTATGTGGAGATATGAAGAGGTACTTGTTGTGTGGTTACACAACACGCCCCATTTTGACTTGACAAAATAGGGACCCAACTTTTGTTTGGCTTTGCTTGTGTTTTCTACTTGCTGGTGGTCTTGTAAAAGTAAGACAGTGCAGATGATCCTGCATAGTGAGACTAGGTAAGTCATCATGATGAGGTCAATTTTTCAAAGTTAAATTTTCATGTCAATGACCTCATGGGTGGATAGAGCACAAAATTTCATGCAAGTTTGCCTTTTGGATCACCCTGATATTCATTAGGAAACAAAAGTTGTGATGAGTCAAAGATCTAGTCAAACTTGATATTCTGAGGGGGAGGATCATATTTCTCAATATTAGTCATCTTACAAAAGATCACCCCGATCCAAATTATCACCCAATAAAATCATTTGCTCCGAACATCCAAACGTCAACTTTATGTGATAATGATATCTACCGGTAGAACATCATCATATATTTTGCAAGGGTCATATTCTAAACATCACTCGATAGTTAAATATCACCCTGATATTTGCAATATCTGCCTATCACAAAATATCACACCGAACCAATGTCCTACTAACGTCATCCAAACTCAATAATTGAAGAAATAAACATATTGATGATGTCACCATCCTTTTTACCTCGTGGAGGTATATTTCCAAACATGACCCTTCCTACATAACATGACGATGACGTCATAATGCGACAATGATGAACCAAGTCTTTATCCTGTTGACGTCACCCTGATATTTTGACAGGAGGTCACTTTAGTCCAGGGGGTGATATTATAAACATCACTAGACATTCAGAACATCCCCTGATATTTTGAATATCTACTCGATATTCTCAACCCGACCAGATGTTTTGACATTGGTCTTTCTACCTAAAATGGATGATCATATTATACCAAAGGGGTCATATTCCCAATATCACCTAATATTCAGAATATCACCCGATATTCAGAGATCACCCCTCGCCTCACTGCCATAACATTAAATGCATTCAGATATGGTAGGTGGTTTTTGCCCTTTATGAACTCAATACATACACTTGGCAGGATCTAGAAGTTTTATACGAGAAAAATCAGGTGTTACATTTAATTCACCCTAAGTTGCCCTAATTTGCCTTGATGAAAGAGGTTAAAAGTCATTTACAGGAAAAGCACCATATGCGATCCACTGTTGATCATAAGCGACCTCGATATGCTTGCAGGCGATTCGTTATATCATAGATGCGAATCTGATATTAGCATCTGCGGAATATTTCAGCTCATATGCGATGCAGAAACCTCCAGATGCGAACTATTTAGGGCTATAAGTGACTTGTTCCTACAAAAATGCAGTCTCTCCACAAAACCCTATTCTGCACAGGCGCGCAATGTTAATTCAGAAGCGACGCATATCAGATCAAAAGCGGATACTGTTTGTTCATAAGCGATGCGAATAAGATCAAAAGTGATTCAAATAAATGCATAAGTGATTAGTATCTGACTAAAAGCAATCAAAATATGTGAAAAAGCGATTACTGTTAGCCCAAAAGCGATCTGGAAAGTTTCAGGAGACAGAATGCAAATGTTAACCATAAGCGACCAATTTTACCATATGCGGTCTCTTTTTGTTCAAAAGTGAGCACTGTTTGTTTAAAAGCGGACCAAATTTGACCATAAGCGACTGTTGTTTGCCCAAAGGCGAGCTGATTTAGCCCAGGCGACTGCTGTTTGATCAGAAGCGACCTGAATTACCAGAAGCACATTGTTGCAGTCCGGTTGTTGTTTTCTTCACCAAACGCTCCATTTTTCATCAAATTTAGGCAAATTTGTACTCAAAGTTTATGGAAATGGCATCTCGAACGCAATGGTGAGGTTAGATTTGGGATAAGAGATCATCTACATACATTTTTAGCCAAATATTTGCAAACTAGGGTTAGAAAAATGCAAATTTTTGCTACAAAAGCTTGCAAAAATGAAAGATTCGCACTCCAAGAGATCTAAACTTCATAAAAACAACTCAAACAAGAGAGGTTAATCAAGGACGTGAGTCCCACCGGGCATGCCAAAATGTGATAGGTGAAAGTCAGGTTTAGCAGATCAGACAAAGTCATGAAACCCTAACCCTACCATCATCAAGGAATCTAATCTAAATGAAATCAAAGAGCAATACAATTCAAGTATAACATCACCTAGACCATGCGATTCCTGGTTTGAGAGATGTGGACTGCTTCTTCAACAATGAACAATTGCAATGCTGAAAGCTGCCATGATGGATGATAAAAGCTCAATGAATGCTCAGATGCTCAAGATGCTCAAGATGATAATGTAGGTGCTATATGATTGCTGGATCCCCCCCTCTCATATGGAATGAGAGGGTGTTTATATAGGACTCAACCAAGATAAATTGACGGTGGAGATTTAGAGGCTATGTGAATGGCTATGATTGAAAGATACTAAATTTAGGTTCCATTAGTTATGCATGTGAAGGATATGAATGAAAGTTGTCTTACAACACATGATTGACTGGACAAGTGTTGGAATATGATAAAAGATGAGTGTTTAATTCAAATAAAATATTTGAATTAGTTGGGAAATGAGTTGGATAATAATTAAATAAAATAAATTTATTTAATTAATAGGATAAATGAATAGGATGGGATAAGATATGATGTGGAAATTAATAAAATTTATTTAATTAATCAGGATGAGGATAGGATAAATGGGATTATGATGTGGAATTAATTAAATAAATAAAATTTATTTAATTAATTGCCTAAGTAGGATGAGAATGGGATTTTAATTAAATAAATAAAAGTTATTTAATTAATTGGCTTGATGGATAATGATGATTTAACAAGGTGTTACTAGACATGGACAAAGTTGGGACAATTTTGGGTGTCTACATTTCATACTTACCTTGCAATAAAACATTTTTTTATAGTGCTTCAAGCTTACAAATCCTCCTAAGGCTACCTATGGATGCATAGAGCTTGAATCAGAACAGGATATAGGAGCACTGTTGGTAATTGAGTCCCTTTCACAGATATCAGCATAATTAAGAAGATAAGCACATCAAGTAAGTAATTGAAACCATCTGGTTGTCATATTCTGCATATCTAGGTATCATGAGGTCTTCTGGTTTGAAATTCTAAATTATGCATTTCAGGATAAATGAAGTATGGAAAGAATAGTAGTATGCATGATGAATAATGAATACGTAATGTATATGCATGTTTGTATATGTATCAATTGTAAGACCAGGTTGTGTTAATTGTAGGCATCCATGGCGGATAAACAGCTGGCTAAGTTAGAGGTGGAGTTCTTGAAGCCAATGTTTGCTCATCCTGATGGTGTTCAATTCAAATACGGTGCCATTACAGACACACACCAAGGGAATACAGATCTGGCAGCCTAGTCAGTCAAAATGAATGATGAAAAGAGTAGCAGCACCTTGTTGGATGCAGTATTCATATCAGGAATGTGGAGTGCAGCTAGTTTCCAGTATTCTATGGAAACCCCTGAGCTGGTTGTTGAATGTGCAAGGAATTATAACCTATAGACTAGGAGGGTAGAGAAACATGGCAGAATATATGCTGATCTATCAATCAAGGGTATTGCTACTACATTTGGTTTGCCAATAGGCAAGAAGGTTGCCAACATAGACCTAAAGAAGTTGGAAGTAGAGTACGAGAATAATAAGAAGTCTACCAGTGAGAAGATGTATCAATGGAGGGCAAAGAATAGTCCCTATCCGGCAGCAGCTAAACTTCTTGTACATTTGTATAAGTATGACTTTGATGACGAGTACCAATACATGATAGCCCTGCTTAGTAGAGTGACAGGCTAGCCTGATGCTGGAAGTTTTAAAGACTGGATTTATGCAGTCATCCTAATGTGCCTTTACACGGATAGCAAGCCAATGTGGGCTAAAATGATAAGTGATGCTCTGGATGAGCAGCTGATGAATTTGGGAGGTTTGGATTGTTCCTTCTACATGACATCATATATAGTTTATTCATGTGCCTATAAGGGTACATTTGATGCCTTGATCACAGATGGAAAAATTGGAGGCACAACCAATGATGCACATATATGGGATCATCATCCCCAACTGCAAAGAGTTAACTACCTCCAGGATTATAAGTTGGTGAATGATGCATTCTCTATGCATCTAGTAAGGACCATGGAGGAAGACAGAACTAAGAAGCTGACCATGGAAGCTCAAAAGGTAATATACAGGCATGGAGCTTGGTTCATTAAGTTTGCAACCTTTTCATACATCAGGATTGAAGGATTTACAGAGCACCCTCTCATGCTCCCAAGATATCCAATTGATGCTGTAGTATTAATGGAGTTCATGAGGTAGGTTGAAACAATACTGGATGCTTATAAAGCTAATAACAAGCTTCCCCCAGTATTGTTTCTAGTAACAATGGGCTGGTATATGTGCCCAGATAGTGAAAATATTAAGAAAGCCATAGCTAGTTTAACAATGATGAATTTCCAGCCTTTTCCATTAACAAGATCATATGATCCTTATGGAAGGATGCAGAAGATCATGGGACAACCCATTCACCAGAGGAATCTTGAAGATTTCTAGGCAGATTGTGAAGATGAAGCTGAAGCCAGAAGAAGAAGATACCAAAGGTTAACACTTAATCAAATAAAGACCTTTGATTGCATCTCCATCCCAACACAACTGAAGAAAGATGATGAAATGATAATAGATGATGAATATGAAGAGAAAAAGATATATAATGATACCATCTCTGCACTGGATCTCACTATATAGGAGGATATCTCCCTAGATCCATTCACAGGTAGGATATTACAGCTAACCCAAGCTTGGGTTGACGAGCAAGTAAATGTGCTAAAGAAAAAAGGAGTGGTCATCACTGTTGATAATAAGAAGAAGAGACAGGAAGTTCCTGAGGGTGAATTTGATGATTTCCTTGTTGAGAAGAGGAAATCCAAAGGAGAGAAGGCACCACCTCCTAAAAAAAACAAGAGGTCTTCAAGAGGTAAGAAGACTGATCTTGAATCCAAAGGGGTTATAATGGAAAGAGTGATAGTGCCTATTGAAGATGCATCAAGATCTGGACAAGCATCAGCATCATCAGCATAGCCTCCTCAGGATAAACAAAAAGCCAGGTAGATCCAGAGGCCAACTGCACAGACTACTATTGCATATGAAGAAGATCAAGCCTCGCAGAAGAATAAAGAGAAGGATATTCCTCTTGAAGAAGAATCTGAAGAAGAGGGAGGCCCCATATCCTTCACAAGGAAAAGAAAAGCACCTCAGGTGATAGCAACTACACCTAAGAAACCAAGGACTTCTATGAGAGGTGAAATAAGACAAACTCCCATAATGTTGAGGGGAGTAGGTGGGGAAGTGTTTAAGAAGGAATTGCAACATATGTTCCACTTCCCACCATTGTGAATGAACAAGCAAAGGAACAATTGAAAGAAACCTCCAAAGTATTTCAAAGTGGTCAAGTTTCATTAGATGAGACAGTTGACCTATCTGATGATGAGGTGGTGACAGATGTAACCTCACAAGGAATGGAAACCCTTGCTGCTAGCAATCAGATAACTCCTCATGGAACTCCATTAGTACAAACAGTGTTAGAGGAGATGAAGCAAGTGGAATCAGGGAAAGAGAAGAGCCCAAAAAAGGTAGCCCAAGAGATGGGGCTAGATACCTTAGTTGAACAAGTAACAAGTCCTGCGGTAATTGATCTCACCTATAGACAGGATGCAAGTCCTGAAAATCAAGGAGGTACGCAGGATCAAGAAGAAAATATTGAGAAAGTAAAAATGGTAGAGATAGAAAGCCAAACTTTGGATATGGGTGAGCAACAACAAAAGGAAGTACCTGTTGCACCCAAAACAGTAGACGTCCCACCAAAAGACAAGGAGGATAAAGAAATATCAAGTCTTGATGACCTTAAAGCTCAAGAAGTAATTATTACAACTGCAGAACAAATTGTAGTTGCAGATCAGCTGGAAGAGCCTAAGGTAGATATAGTAATATCTATGGAAACTAATGTGCCTCATGATGAGGAAATCACTAAGGTAGATGAGACACTCGTGGAGGAAGAAAAAGATCAAGATCAGGATAAACATGAAGATGATCAACAAGATCACCCTCTAGAAAAAGAGGATCCTCAACAGGAGGATATACCCAAAGATCACCCTCATGAGAAGCATCATGAGGAAGAAATAAGGAGATCACCCTCACCATCACACATGATGGTGGATACCAGAGATCAGGGTGATCATCATGATGATGATGGAGACCAACAGCTAAAGGATCAAGTTCCTTCGTGGCTCGAGAAAGAAATTGGTGTAGAACCAAGTATAGAGGCACAAGAATTTGATGTGTCTACATTATTTTCAAAAAAAATAATAAATCCTAAGAGGAAGGCAAGATTAACTTCTGCAATAAGAAGGGGTCCTGATACAGGTAGGAGGATGGCATAGTTAGCAATCCCTACAGTTGATAAAGAAAAGGGGAAGATCGCTCTGGATGAATTCCAGATTAGCACAGTTGATCTTGGATTTGCTAATGAGGATCAAGAAGGCCAAGAAGGTAAGAACATTATTGATTCATTGACCCAAAGAGTGAAAAGAGAGAAAGAAAAGAATAAGCAGCATAAAGAGCACATTGCTCAGCTGCATGCATATATAAGAGGGTTAATTAACCCTGATGATACATCTAATGATCATATAGTCCCATTGATAGCTATTTCTCAGGAGGAGGTCAGCAAGTTAAACCTCATGAAGCATGAATCAACAATAATGTTGAAATGGATGTCATCCACGCTCGATGGAGCTGAGGAAGTGGCAAAGGCCTCTTTGAAGAGGTGGAATTCTTTGGGCACCTCTAGGAGAAAAGTAGATAAACTGCAGATGGAGATCGGCAAGAGGTCATTTCAATTAGAAAAGATCATGAGCATTTTGGATGAAATGAAGAGAATTGATCCACAGATCCTAATAAGGAATCAGGTACTGAATAATAACACCACCCTATTGATTGGTATCTAGAATAAGGATGTCAGATTTGAATGTGATGTGCTTAAAAGATGCAGTAATAAACTAAGGACTATCAGCATGAAGCTACATGATATGATGTCTCATGAGGCAGAAGTTTTGGAAATATTAGAAGGAGATGTAGAAGGAAAGATTGAAAATCAAGATGAAGAGTTTGTCATCAAAGCTCTACATAGTAATTTCTAGCTAGTTGCTGAAGACCCTCTCAAACACCTGACAGAAGAAGTGCTAGATAAAGTAATGAGAATAAAGGTCAAGGTGGAAGATTATAATGAAACGTCCAGCAGTAGGAGGAATAAGTTGGAATCTCTCTGGAGCAAATATCAGGTACATAAACATGCCATCACCAAAGTGAGAACTCAAGATGGTGGAGAATTGGAGAAAATAGTGCAAGCATATGAGAATATCAGGACAGCTATGCAGGTCCATATTCAAAAGGATGATCATGATGATGATGAAGATAGCGAGAGTGGTGAAAGTCATGATGATGACAAAGAACCTGACGAGGATGAATCATAAAGAGAATATATGCATTAGATACTTATGAAAGTATAAGTTGTCTAGATGGTTGCCAGCTGGCAACCTGTACCACATGAAAAGAATTGACTTGGTCAATGAATGTAAATCATAGATTGTAATAGATAAATCTTGATCGTAGATCAATTGTAACTGCTCCCTCATCTTGTTCTATAAAAGGTGCAGGGATGCCTCATTTTAAGACATTCAAAACTTAATTGAAATCTATTTGCTGAAGTATTCAGGGCTTATTTCAAAGTTGTTGTATACATATATGTTCTTGCATACTTAATGAATGAGAAGATTGTTTTGATTACAATCCATCATAAATCCTAAGTAATCAATGTATGAATTCTAGATATATGCTTTGATTTGCTATGTCCCTTGGAGTGCATATCAGTTTGTATGTGTCATCTTCATACCTTTCCTTTAAAGTTAGCATCGACTGTATCTAGCTGTAGAATGTCCCGGTGAACATATGGTTTGATTTCTCCTCTTCATGACTGTATCTGATGTATATGTGGTTCAATAGCTGAAGGTTCAACATTAATTTAAAGTATTTCTTTCCATTTCTTTCAATTTCAGAGCATTTCATCATCATAATTGCAAATGATACAAATATGCAGACATCTTGTAGATAATTGAACATATTCAGCATATTTGAAGTTAAAGCATGTCAAAATGATAAATATCATGCAAAGATTTAAAGATAGACACAATATTTGAAGTATATCCTGTGTAGAAATAACTATTTGTGCAGTATCATTATAGGAAACATTATCTTACTGATGAGATCTACATAAGGCCCCAAAATGGAAACAACAACACACATCAACCTCTGAGTAACATCAGAAGATTAAGACCTAATCAACGGAGACTTGAGATCATGAATTCTCTGAATTCATCATATCTTTCAAGATGAGTAAAGGTTAATGTGTACTTTTATTCTATGTTTGTTTATGACTAACATTCATGATCAATAGTACTCTTACATGTGTAAGAGAGTGATAAATGAGGGGTAAGGGGGATTTTGACCATTTAAATAAGAAATTGATTTTTATTCAAAGATGTGTGGAAGGATGGGCTAAGTAAGGTTGGTTAAGTGTTTAGCTTAATTAACCTAGTTCTAGGGGATAGGTAGGCTAGGGTATATTGATCAGTAGGATAGATTAATTAGATAAGAATGATTTATCTAATTAACAAGGATTAGGGAAATGGACAAAATCAACTAAATAAATATTAGAAATACTTATTTAATTGATGAGGATAGTGTTGTAAGGTATAGTGACAAATTAAATGAATTAATTGATCACAAGGGATAGACAAATGGTTACAGATAAATTAATTAAAGAAGGTGAATTTATTCAATTAATAGAGGGGATGAATTGGTATAAAGATACTGGAAACTAGTTTGTAGAGCAAGTCTACAATATCCATATCATACTCTTGGAGGATAGTTATCCATTTTGCTCTCTTTTCATCTAGTTCACTTTGTATTAAAAGCATCTTTACTGCTACATCTGGTACTACAATGATAACTTTACTTCTCAAGATATAATGTCTAAACTTCTTGACAGCTCAGACCAGATGAAGTGCTTGTCTTTCAACATCAATATATCTAAGTTCTACATCCCTAAAAGAACAACTTATGAAGGCTATAGGATTTCCTTCTTTAGTCTCATTTCTTTGTGTTAGTATTACTACAGACGTATGCTCTGAAGCAAATGAGTATATGTAAAAATCTTTGGTATAATCTAGACTAATTAGAACAGGATCATTAGATATAGCTTTCTTGATATCTTCAAAAGTTGCTCTAGCTTCAGGTGTCCATTCAATTTTGGCATCCTTCTTGAGCATTGCATTTAATGGTCTGACAATCTCTGCAAAACTAGTAATGAATATTCTAATGAAATTGATCTTACCAAAATAAGATTTGAGCTCCTTCTTACTCCTAGGAAGTTGTATCTTCATGATTGATTCTACTCTCATAGGGTCAATGATGATCCCATTCTCTATTATCAAGTGACCTAATAACTTCCATGTGGTTACCCCAAATATGTATTTCTTAGGGTTTAAGGATATTCCATAATGTTCACATTTCTTTAGTACTTTCCTGAGGTCCTCTACATGATTCCCTCTCTCTTTAGAGAAAGCTGTCAAGTCATCCATATATATGATGATGCATTTACCAATTAATCCCCTGAATACTATATCTATTGCTCACTAAAAGGTGGCTCCAACATTTATCAATCCAAGGGGCATGCGCCTATAGGTGAATATTCCCCACTTAGTGGTGAATGCAGTCTTCAATCTATCTATCTTGTCTACCATCACTTGGTTGTAACCTGAAAAATCATCCAAAAATGACATCATCTTCGCACCATTTACAATCTGCAAGATCTCATCTAGAGAAGGCAAAGGATAATTATCCTTTTTAGAAGCTCTATTTAAATTTCTGAAGTCTACACACAACCTAATGTCACCATTCTTTTTCCTTACTAGGACCAAGTTAGCCACCCATGTGGAATGTCTCATAAGAAATATGATTCTGGCATTAAACAATTTCTTCACTTCTTCAAAAATAATGGGCTCTAGCAAAGCATTAACAGGTCTCTATTTTTGTCTAAAGGGCTTGACATCTGGCTTTAATGGTATAGTATGAGTGATGATCAAAGTATCATAAGTTTTCAACTCATCATATGTCCAAGCAATAACATGAATATAATCTTTAAGTGCTTGGGTTATCCCTACCATTTCTTCCTCTGTACACACCTTTCCAATCAGGACATTCCTTTTCTCTACATCATGTCCTATGTTAACTAGTGAATATTCCCCTCCATCTACTTTAGGGAGATCTTTCTATTTCAGCATGTTATCTAAATCAAATGCTCTTTCTGTTAGACTTAGGGCAGACAACTAAGAGGGGGGCATGAATTAGTTGTACAAAACTTTCTTCCAATTAAACACTTAACTTCACTTTGCAATTCAGTAGCATAATAATAAATCAATCATGGAAACATAATGCAATGAATCAAGTGCATAAATACATCAACACATGAGACACCAAGATTTGATGTGGAAAACCCGGTTAAGGGAAAAACCACTGGGTGATTAACCCAAGATTGTATTCTCTGTTAGAAGAATAGAAAGAACAAAATGACACATGCCAATTAGCGCTCACTACCCGAGCACACTGCTCACAAGAGGCCCAGTGCCTACAGGAGACACATTGTCTACAAAGAAATAAGTATCACCTACTTAAATTGGAAAATAGCATCTTCACCATGCTTGAATCAGTTCCATTTAAGCCCAATACTTCTGCTCTACCTTTTGCTCTCCTCCTTGCTACCACACTCTCATTTCCACAAGGACACCTTTGAAATGACTTTGCAATCCCTTATTTATACAAAACATCAACTTAGGAATGATCATCTAAGTCGACAAACATCAACAAGATCATTTGTAGGATGTGTAACTCATTCGGTCCACCAATCTCAAGAAGAACACCATCATCCAAAAGTTATTCCTCAATTGCAAGCTCTAACTCCAATGCAGATAATTAACATGGACTGGACATGATCCAAAGACCTCCACAAGCTTGCATGAATCACCAAGATCATCCGCACTTCATCTAGAACCTCAAGAACATAGTCTGTCACCACTGTCACAAAGGAATAGATGCTTGTGGACCTTCAAACCATGAACCAATTGAGTTGACACTTCACAGAGACTTCCTCAACACTCCCTCAAATCCGTAGAATAGGATAATGCATTTCTGAATCTCACCGGACCTATCTGTATCACTCTGTCACCTCTAAACACCTGCTGAAACTAGTTTAACTTGAACAACCATAACTTCTTCAGATATTCATGTGGACCTCTTAATTCTCTACTGGACCACCTTAAGACACATATCTACAAACCCTTTAAACTACATCCTCTAATCCACATCCTATCTTGAACTTTTGCCTTATTATCATCACTGTTCTTCACTGTTCCTGATTGAGACTAATTTTCTCAATATCCTCAGCTCACTGCTCATCCAATCATTATCATTAATGCAACAGGAGTATGTTGACATCAATGACAACACCAGTTAAGCCCATACTTGCAACAATCCTCCCCTTTGTCATTGATGGCAATATACGATGTGAAATCCTATTTTGTTCATCAAGACAAGAACTTCTCCTCATTATCACATATCCCCCTAACAGCAACAACCATTCACATGTCTTCTCTCCCTTTACAGCTCCCCCTTTGATCAGAAACCACTTGTTTTTTACATGTCTTCTCTCCCCCTTTGACATTAATGGCAAAGGGGACATACTTGCAATTCCACCACTTCAGAATCATACCTGCTGCTCCCCCTAAGAAGCAGCTCCCCATTCATCAATCTGGACCACAAGATGTGATTGTGATATCCACTGGATTGATGCACATCAGTGCATCTTAGTTCATCACTAGAGGGGTAATAACCCCTAACGTATCCTTGAGATACTCAAAAGAGTCCTTAGGTAGAGGTTTATTAAAGATGTTTGCAATCTGATCCTTAGAAGGCACAAACTCTAACCTGATTTCATTCTTGTTCACTTGCTCTCTCAAAAAGTGAAACTTAATGGATATGTGTTTAGTCTTTGAATGCAACATCGGATTCTTAGATATATTTATTGCACTTGAATTATCACAAAAGATTGTGATAGGTTCCTCATACTCCATTTTGATATCTCTTAGCATCTGTTTCATCCACAAAACTTGAGTGCAACTTCCTGCTACTGCAATATATTTTGCTTCAGTTGTAGATAGAGATATTGCCTCTTGTTTCTTTCTTAGCCAAGAAACCAATCTCTTCCCCAAAAAGAATGCTCCACCACTGGTACTCTTTTAGTCATCCACATCTCCTACCTAATCCGCATCTGTATATGCATGAAGAGAGAAATCATGATCTCTAGGATACCACAAACCATACTCAACTGTCCCTTTTAGATATCTAAAAATCCTCTTGATTGCCATGACATGAGATTCTCTAGGATCAGCCTAGAATCTAGCAACAAGACCAACAGCCTGCATAATGTATGGTCTAGTTTGAGCGAGATACAACAGTCCTCCAATCATTGACCCATATTTTTTCTAACCAGCCTTGGGAGAGTCATCATCCTTGCTCAACTTACATCTGGTTGCCATGGGAGTACTCATTTGCTTTGAGTCTTCCATCCCAAATTTCTTCAACAATTCTTTCACATATTGGGTCTGAGAAATGAAGATTCCTTTCTTTGTTTGAGTGATTTGCAGACCCAAGAAGAAATTCATTTCACCAAGCATGGACATCTCAAACTCACTTTTCATTTCATTTGAAAAAGTTTTACACATACTATCCCTTCCTCCAAAAATGATATCATCAACAAACACTTCAACAATCAAGATGTTCTCATGATCAATTTTGAAATACAAATTACTGTCAGAAGTACCTTTGTTGAAACCAATCTTCAAAAGATGCTGATCCAATATTTCATACCAGGCTCTCGGGGCTTGCTTCAGTCCATACAGGGCTTTCTTCAACTTGCAGACCATATCACCATGATCAGACAATTGAAATCCATCTGGTTGATCAATGTACACTTCTTCCAAGTCACCATTCAGGAAGGCAGACTTGACATCCATCTGATACACTTTGAAGTCTTTGAAGGAAGCAAATGCAAGAAATAATCTAACTGCTTCAATTCTTGCCACCAGAGCAAAAGTTTCTTCAAAATCAACTCCTATTTTAGAATAGCCCTTGCAGACCAATCTAGATTTATTTATGATTACTTCACCAACTTCATTCAGTTTGTTCTGGAAGACCCATTTGGTTCCAATCACATTCTTGTTTATAGGTCTGGGAACAAGATCCCAAGTGTGATTTTTCTCAATTTGCATTAGCTCTTCCTCCATTGCTTTAGTCTAGTTTTCATCATTGCAAGCTTCATTCACTATCTTAGGTTTAATCTTTGAAATCAGACAATATTCTTCTGAATCTTGAGCAATTCTCCTTCTTGTTTGTACTCCTTTGCTTTTATCACCTAAGATCTGATCTTTAGAGTGGTTCAATCTTACATACCTGGGAACTTTGGGAATTTCTTGTACTTTTGATTCTTGATCAGGCTCATTGAAACTCATCTCTTCTTCCTGATTTACCGGATTAATTTGAATTTGACTCATAGAGCAGGCTTGGGCTCCTTAAATCAAAACATCATTTTGATCATCTTCATCATACTCATAAAACCTTGAGGGTTTCTTAATTCCCTCATCAACCTTCACATTTGTACTTTCTATCATCTTTCTTAGTCTCTTGTTATAACACTGGTATGCTTTGCTTTGAGTGGAGTAACCCAAGAATATTCCTTCATCACTTCTAGCATCAAACTTTCCTAGATCTTCATCTTTTCTAATGTAACATTTGCTACCAAAAACTCTGAAATACCTCACAGTAGGAGTGATGCCAAACCAAAGTTCATAAGGAGTCTTACCGGTATTGCTTTCAATTTGAACTCGATTGAGAGTATAGAATGCAGTGCTGATAGCTTCTCTCCAATAGATCTGACGAACATTTTCTTCCATCATCATCATCCTAGATGCTTCTTGGATGGTACGGTTCTTTTTCTCCACTACTCCATTCTGCTATGGAGTCCTAGGAGCAGACAACTATCTCTTTATTCCATGTTTCTCACAGAACTCTATGAACTCACCAGAAGTGAATTCTCCACCTCTATCAGACATCAGACATTTCAATTTTAATCCAGTTTCATTCTCTACCATAGCCTTGAATATTTTGAATTTCTCAAGAGCCTCTAATTTCTCTTTTAGAAAGGTTACCCACATCATCTAGGAATAGTCATCAATTAGCAACATAAAGTATATATCACCTTGCACACTTCTGATTCTTGCCAAACCACAAAGATCAGTATGAACTAAGTCCAATAATCCGGTAGAAGATAGTTCCTTACTTTTGAATGTGACTCTGCTCAACTTACCCAACTGACATTCTTTGGACAAGCTATTAGTAGGTTTCATCAATTTTAGAAGATCTCTTACAGCCCAAGTATTGCTTATCTTGATGATATTATCAAAATTCACACGACACATCCTCCTATGCCATAACCAACTCTGATCAACTTGAACAAATAAGCAACTTTTACTAGTACCAACCAAGTGGAAGATATTACCTTTAGTTTGAGTACTAGATGCAATCTTTGTTCTGAAACTTTCAAAGATCTTGCATTTTCCATTCTTGAATCAGAGATCATAGCCTTTGTCCACCAACTATCCAACACTGAGAAGATTGTGCTTCAAACCTTCAATGTATAGTAAATTACCAGTTTTGTTCCTTCCATCAAAAGAAATAGTTCCTCTTCCTCTGATTCTACCAGCAGAATTATCACCAAACTTTACCACTCCTCCTTCATACCTCTCCAAATCTATGAACTTATTTTTGTCACCTATCATATGGTGAGAGCATCCACTGTCAATGACCCAATCATCCTTCTCTTCAACTTGGGAAGCCAAAGCTCTTTCCACAGTCTTATGATTGATAGATACAGAGGACATTGGATCTTCTTCCTTGATGGCAATGAACACCCATTCATTTCTGGAGTTGTTTCTTGTCTCTGATTCATCATCTGTTACTTCTTCATTATCATCTTCCTCATGAACATAGTAATAGTTCTTTTGGAACCTTGATCTGTTAGGATTTGGCCTTGAAAATCTTTCCAGACACTTTGAGGCAAAATGACCAATCTTATTGTAGTTAAAACACTTAAAGGGAAATTTTCTTTCATACTTACCAGATCCTCTTGGCAGTCTTTTTGCAATAAGGGCTTCAAGTTGAGCAGTTTCTGCTTCCTCCTTTTCTAGGTTTTTTCTTGTTTTTTCGTACCATGAGAGTTTTCTTGAAGAGTTCTCTCCTAGATCAAACCTTTGTTTACCTTTCATAGAGGCACTGACTTTGAATGCAGATTCAGTCTTAGGAGTGGCATCTCCAAACATGGTCATTTCAAATGCAGCCAATTTACCAGCCAATTGATCTCTTGTGATAGTTGTATGGGCTTTGAATTCTTCAATGGCAGCAGCCTTGATTTTATAAGAAGTAGGAAGGGATCTGAGAATTTTGCCAACAATCTCATCTTCATCTAAGACTCCACCAGCATTTCTAATTCTACAAATAATCTCATTTACTCTTGGCATAAAAGTAGTAATATATTCATCATCTCTCATCTCCATATTTTCAAATTTTCCTTTCAGACTTTATAGCCTTGCACATTTAACATACTTGTCTCCTTCATGCAGAAGTTCTAGTTTTTCCCAAATCTCAAAAGTAGTTGGTAGGTCAATAACATTTGAGAGCTCTGAATTAGATAATGCGCTTAGAAGAGCTTCTATAGTCTGCAGATTATTTTCAGCATCTATGATTTCATTTGGGGCTTTCAGACCACCCTATGGAGGTGGATACTTTGTTGTAACCATGGTCCAATATGCCATTCCCATACATTGCAAGTGACATTTCATGCAACCTTTCCAAAGATTAAAATTGGTTCCATCAAACTTCAGACTATCCTTCTTGTAAGACATCATTCTGGATCTCCTCAAGCAGTTAAGCTCCTTTTAGAGGAACTTGGCTTTGATACCCATTGTTAGACTTAGGGCAGACAACTGAGAGGGGGGTGAATCAGTTGTACAAAACTTTCTTCCAATTAAACACTTAACTTCACTTTGCAATTCAGCAGCATAATAATAAATCAATCATGGAAACATAATGCAATGAATCAAGAGCATAAACACATCAACACATGAGACACCAAGATTTGACGTGGAAAACCCAGTTAAGGGAAAAACCACTAGGTGATTAACCCAAGATTGTATTCTCTGTTAGAAGAATAGAAAGAACAAAATGACACATGCTAATTAGGGCTCACTGCCTAAGCACACTGCTCACAAGAGGTCCACTGCCTATAGGAGACACACTGTCTACAAAGAAATAAGTATCACCTACTTGAATTGGAAAATAGCATCTTCACCATGCTTGAATCAGTTCCATTTAAGCCCAATACTTCTGCTTTGCCTTTCGCTCTCCTCCTTGCTACCACATTCTCATCTTCACAAGGACACATTTGAAATGACTTTACAATCCCTTATTTATACAAGACATCAACGTAGGAATGATCATCTAAGTCGGCAAACATCAACAAGATCATCCACAGGATGTGTAACTCATCCGGTTGGCTAATCTCAAGAAGAACACCATCATCTGGAAGTTATTCCTCAATTGCGAGATCTAACTCCAATGCAGACCATCAACATGAATTAAACACAATCCAAAGACCTCCACAAGCTTGCTTGAATCACCAAGATCATCTACACTTCATCTGCATACTAGAATCCTTCTCTCCTTTATCCTAAACCTCAAGAACACAATCTGTCACCACTGTCACAAAGGAATAGATGCTTGCGAACCTTCAAACCATGATCCAATCGAGTTGACACTTCACAGAGACTTCCTCAACACTCCCTCAAATCCGCAGAATAGGATAATGCATTTCTGGATCTCACTGGACATATCTATGTCACTCTGTTACCTCTAAACACCTGCTAGAACTAGTTTAACTTGAACAACCATAACTTCTTCAGATCTTCATACGAACCTCTGAATTCTCTGTTGTACCACCTTAAGACACATATCTACAAACCCTTTAAACCGCATGCTTTGATCCGCATCCTATCTTGAACTTTTGCCTTACTGTCATCATTGTTCTTCACTGTTCCTAATTGAGACTAATTTTCTCAATATCCTCAACTCACCACTCATCCAATCCTTATCATTAATGCAATAGGAGTATGTTGACATCAATGACAACACCAATTAAGCCCATACTTGTAACACTTTCTAATTCTATCATTCCTTTGGGAATCTTGTTACTGGGCAACTCTATGATCTCTTCTTCTTCCCAGGTATGATCTTCCACATTTCTTTCATCTATGATTTGTGTATCAAACACATTTCTATTGTATATGAAGTCTAAAATGTTGTGGTCATCATCAAACACTTGAAGGTTAATGACATTGTTTGGTACAGAGGGTACTGACACTAATTCAACTAAAAATCTCTTCAGACCAGATATGGATAATGGTTCCAAAGTACTTGCAGATTGGGCGAAGGCATCTACCCTATGCTTTTGTTCTCTAGGCACATGGGTGATGTTAAATGCATCAAAATCTTCTATCAGATCCCATACCCTATGTCTATAATTAGACAACTTCTTGTAATTACAAGAATATATGCGTCCTACTTGTCTTACTACCAATTCTGAGTCTCCATAGACATGCAAAATCTTTTCTTTCTGAGTGCAAACAATATCCCATGGATCAGATCTTCATATTCTGTCACATTATTTGTGCATGTGAATTGTAATCTATATGCTACCAAGTAGGATTTACCAGTTGTATCAATAAGATCTATTCCTACTCTAGCCCCTTGTTTTGATTTAGATCCATGAAACCTAAGGATCCATGGCTTATCTTCAGTTAAAGGTTTGTCTGGGCCTTCTCTTTTACTTTTAGCTCTAGCAGCTGCACCACTTGATATCCATCTTAATTTTGGTGTTTCAATCTTCTCAAACTTCACCTCATTTGGCTAATGTGAAGATGATATTCCTTTTTCTTCTTTGTCATCAAAAGGAGGATCTTTTAAACAAGGCAACATCTGCTTTTCTAGAATATACAAACATAATGAACAAGTAGTTTCTGAATGTCGTGCTTCATGTAACCTGCACCATCCCTTAATTAGAACATCTTGTGGGGATCTTTGTTGTTGTATCATCTTTTGAATTTGTTTTGATAAAAATTCCTCAAACTTGGACAAATTACTGTCTCCATCTTCATCAGATATTTCATAATCTAACTCAACCAAGCAATCGGTCCCTAGGGTGATATTCTTGTTACTATTAAAATTACTCCCACTACACACCAATATCTCTTCTATCATCTGAATAGGGCTTTCATCAGGATATGTGCTTTCTTCTATTCCTGCAAATGACAGACAAAAATTAGTATCACTGTCACTATCTGCAAAACTTACCCCGGATGATGATGATGCCACCTCACTGCATGCCTATTCTAGTTCCATCATATCTAAGAAAGCATCCCATGTCTTTTCAGAATGCGCCTCATCATGTAACCTGCACCATCCTTCAATTAGGACATCTTCAATAGACATTTTTAACAATTGGCAATGTTGCACCTCTTTGGACAAGTGCATTTCAAAGTTCTTGAAGTGATCTACTTCTATCTCACTTTCAGAACTACAATCAGACTAAAATTATTTTATCATTCTAAAGATTGTCATTATGAACATGAACATCATACATGAGGATTTCCTCTATCTTGACGGTCTGAGGTCTGATGGAATACACTTCGGGTTCAACATCTACATACATGATCTCATTGGTTTTATTGTACTTAGTGTTGGTCTCTTACAATGATTTAACAACTAAGATCTTAAAATTGTAACTTAGAGATTGGACATCTGAACTAAGTAGTTGTCTTAATAACTATGGAGATGCATTTCACTAGTCAACCCAAGGACGTGAAGTTGAAATGGGTTAGCATGGTATGTGCACTAAGAACTTCCAAAGTAGCCATGTTCATTCTATAGCTAAGAAAGACATAATGCTGAAGATAAACTACTAGAAAGGAAATAACAGGAATGCTAAACATTAACCAACAACTATTCTAGAATCAAGTACATGATAGAAAGTAACAATCTAAGCAAACAAACAGGAAACTAATCTATCTTCTTTGGCTGCAGGAACAGACATAGAATAGAATTCTAGTGGCTGCAGGAACATTCAATGCCAGATTTAACTAAATGCTTAACAAAAAATGTAACTAAACTAGAGAGTGGAATTCTCACCAAGTGGGCCCCCTTAGATGAGTATTCCCTAAGACAAATGTAAACTCGAAAATGTGAACTCATAATTTTATTTTATTCATTCGAAAAGATGAGTACAACTAAACATTATAACTATATTACTGAAAACTAGATAATGCAAGTACAATCTCTAAATAATCAACAACAACCCCTCAGAAGGAGTATCAGAGTCTTATTTATAGAAGAAAGACTACAAAACTAACTATCTAGCAGGGTGGTCAACTCCAACAAAATAGGAGGATGCCACATTATGGAAAACATAGAAAGTGGAAAGGAGGTTATGCATGTAGGGGAATCTGGTCAAGCGAGTTGCTTTAACGCAGATCTAGCATAACAATAACTCCTAAATTTGCTCAACGAGTATTTAAGATTAGTTACAAAGCAGTTGCCTTCCCTCCATTTGACATTTGAATGATCACCATGTTTGACTTTTATGGTAAGTGACCAACCAGCAGAATCTTCCTCACTTTATGGATGCTGATTATATCTGCATAATAATGTTAGTACACACAAATAATTGCACATTCGTAACTACCTTGGAGTAATATTCATTAACCATATGTAAAATTAACATAGATAGTTCAAATAGCATGTCTTTTCCATAAAAGGATATAAGAAATAACCTATGCTCAATAAGTTATAGCTTTGGGGTAATGACATAAAAAGATCAAGATTAAAGTATCAAAATCCAAGATAACTACAACAAATGGACAATAAAGTTTAACAAAATTGAGTCATAAACTAGACTCATCACTCAGTAATCATATGTTTCATATGAGGCTCATCATCTATCCTTATTTGGTTAGGTATTCCTTTCCAAGGTAACCACATGTGACTGAAATCAGTGGACATGTATCCATTGAGTGTTTTTGACCAATCCCTACTGAGCAACATCCCATAGGTATTTGGTATATCTACTACATGAATATCAATGTAGTATTGGATTCTTGGATCTGATGCTAACTGCATATGGATGTGAGTTAATTCTCCTATGACGCTTACCTCTATTTTATTTAACTGTGTTACTTTCTTTAATGACTTGGCAGGATGCAACCCTAAGGCGTTACATATGGACAGAGGCATTACATTAGTAGATGTACCTGAATCTACTAAGCAATTATGCAAATTCTTACTAAACATCCTTATGGTAAGGAGAAAAGGAGGTGACTCAGTTTTATCTCTGTAAAGAGTCATGTGTGAAGTTTCTGCAGCTTGAACAGTGGTTGGAGTTTTGAGTTTAACATTAATATCCTTAGTGGCATGATCTTTATTCCTAGTTTGACTTGAGGTATGATTATCCTCTTTTGGAGCAGGATCATCTAAGGATTTCATGAAAGATTTTTTAATAGTTGGGGTTTTGAGTAATTCTAACAATGACAAGCTGATCTTGATCTTTTTCATTTCATCTGCTAAGTATGTGACAAATTTATCAGGCTCAGGGGGTAGATTACCAGCTTTTGGTACTACATTTTGTGGTACTAAATACTGAGCATTAACTTTAGGAAATCTAGGGTTATTGCTTGCCTTAGGATCAGGAGGAGTGTTGAAATTATTTGGAGGCAAGGATGTAGTCAAAGGACCAACAGATCGATTGGAGTTATTCCTTAGGTTGTAATTATGTCTACCCTGATACTGCTGCTGATAAGCATGCACTTCTTCATGTTAAACCGATGGCTCATTTTCATCTTCAAATGGAAAAACATAATTGGTTTCAAAATCCATCGCTGACTCTTCACATGCTAAAGTGTAATTCTCATGAGGTAACATTGTCTGCTGATGAGGATGATTGATGAAACTTTCTAATACAAGAGAAAAATCATACCCACAAGGGACAATTTCATTTCCTTCAATACAAGGTGGATTACCTGCAGTATTAGATACTTCAGTTTGGAATATACTAGCGGCTATCCTAAACTATGGACAATCCAGCTCTGTATGAGCATTGGTATTATGTATCCTACACCAGTTTGTAGGAACTGCCTTTGCCAGGTTCACTCTAGTGGTCTGTTTAGGTTCACTAGAAGGATGATTATCTAGGGGTGATGGTAGAGAACCATTGTTTGGCCTAGTATTCCACACTCTAGGTTGTCTAGGGGGATTATTGTTACAATTGTTGTTATTATAGTTGTTATTGTATCCCCTATCAGGATAACTAGATCTATCATTGGCATATCCTTTATTCTAATTTGGTTGAGAATAAAAATTTTGACTCCTCAAATGAGTGATCTCAGTGGTAAGTTTCCTCAATTGTGCTGATATCTCTTTAATTTCTTCCTTTTCTTCCTGAACTTTGGCTACTATGTTCTTTGTTTGGGGTTTAAAGAAGGAAGAGCCATTGTTATTGTTATTAGACTATTCCACAACCTGAGGTACCTGTGTATGTCCTGGATATTGTAGCATTTGACCATTTCCATTTGGAGGACGCATGATACTAAGTGGATGTATCTATAAAGGACTTGGCATTACAGTTGGAGGTATCATGGATCCATTGGTTTGCTATTGAGCAGGATATGTAGGATAAATAGGGAATGTAGGAAATGCAATATTAGGTGTTACTATTGACTGACTTTGACAGCTTCTTCAAAATTTCCTACCAAGGTTGTGACACCAGGATGTGTTATCCTGATAAACATAGAAGTCAGGGGATCTAAGGCTGAGTAGTATATACTCCTAGCAGCTTCATTTGCTACGGTATAGGGAGCAACTACCTTTAAGAGCATCTTTTGGAATCTTGCATTGAAATTGGTAATAGGTTCTCCCTCAAATCTCTTGATTGTGGCAAAGAGATGATAATTCATTGAAGGATCTATAGGTATTTTGAATCTATCCTTAAAGGCTTTCTCCAAGGCAGCCCACGAACTGACTGAACCCTGACCAAGACTGATATACCAATTATATGCCTCTTCCCCTAAGGAAAATGGAAATAACCTGCATACCACATCCTGATGTTCGATTCTTGCTCTATAATAGCCTTCCTTGAATGTTCTAATGTGATCATCAACATCTTGATATGGATGATATTTAGGACAAATCTTATTAGGATTTTTAGGTAAAGGATGATATGTAGTGAAAGTTAGAGGTGACTCTACAGTAACAAATGACATTGTGATTGGTGGAGGTTGGATTGGGGGCGTGACAGGTGGTCCTATAGGTATTTGCAACCTGATAGGAGTTATCAAAGTGTGTTCTGGTGAAGTTCCTGACACACTATAACTAGGAGAATGATGAATATCTATTGTTCTAGGTCTGAGTCCCTAGATAGGCAATTCCTTAAAGAGTCCACTGGATCTGGGCTTGGTATTTGGCCTGAGAGCCAAGATTTCTTAAATTTAAGAAAATTTGGCTTGTTTACTGTAAAGGTCAACTAAAAGACTCAAGCAAAGGATGTATTTATGATCAAAATTTGAAACTGACTGGATATTTATGCAATATTTGTAGAAATGATGCAAATATGAGGTGATGTGAGACTTTTGGACACAAGCAATTGGATATCAGGTCTCTTATGCAAATTACTTCAAATCTTTAGCAAAAATACTTGAAAGAGAACTTATCTTTTGAATATCACAGCGATCAACTGCAAAGCTTAAAATATTTACACTCAATTTTGAAAACTTTGCAACGAACAATCATAAACAGACTCAAAACAACAAATCTTTGCACACGACTTGAAGTACAAAGATGCGTGAGTATTACCCTTCCTTCTGTGTCATTGAATAAGACAAATCTATTGTATGGCCCTCCTTCTAGCACTAATTTATGTTGATGATGATTGTTAGTCATAACAACATGCATAAAAATTTGCTCAACAAACCTTTATTATCTTGTGAAGTATGATTAGCTTAAGATAAGTTGATGACTCCAAGTCTCCATTGATCAGGTCATGATCATCTAACATTACTCAGAGGTTGATGTGACATGTTGTTTTCCAATTCAAGGGGTCTTACATTCGTTTAGGTGATTAGTATTGCACTGTATTCTATAAATTCACTCCACAGAGAGGTTAATTCTACTCTATTTTCAAAGATTACTAAGATATTTGTAAGTTCGATCAATTCTTCTGATAATTGATCATTATGAACTTACTCCTTATTCTACACTGCATATCTATTCAAAGGATTTTTCTATAAGTGGATATTTATATGTATTTCATGGATATTTATCTAAATTTGCATGATATTTATCAATTTGACATGCTTTTCACTCAAAATATGCTCTGTATTTTCAATTGCCTATGGGATATCTGCATATTTCATGTTTTATTTGCTTTTGATTGTATGTTATTTGCAATTATGGAGGTGATCGGTAATGAAATTCAAAGAAATTTAAAAGAATACTTCTACTTTTAGTGAACCTTTAGTTATTGAATCACATACACACAAGATACATTCATGGAGAGAAGAAATCAAACCATAGGTCACCGAGTCGTTCCACAGATAGATATGGTTGATGCTAACTTGAAAGGAACTAGGAATGAAAACAATACATGCAGGCTAAAAAGCACTCCAAGGGATGCAACTAATCAATGCATATATCCAAATTTTAATCACAGATTACTCAAGATTTGCAATGATTTGTAATCAAAAATAGCTTCTCCATTAGGTATGCAAAACATGTATATTTACAATAACTTTGAAATAAGTCCTGAACTTTTCAGCAATCAGATTTCAATTAAGTTTTGAATGACTAAAAGATTGCACCCCTGCACCTTTATAGAATAAGGTGAGGAGGTAGTTACAATTGACCAACAGTCAAGATTTATCAATTTAGATCAACGGTTGACAATTCTCCTATGACTTAGTCAACCTTTCCTCGTAGCACAGGTTGCTAGGCAGTAACCATCTATATGACTCACTATTTATGAGTACCTTATGCATATGTGCACTTAGTGATGCATCTTCATTCACTTCTCAGGTTCTTCTTCTTCATTTTCTTCTTCTTCATCATTCTCTTCATCTTCATCACTTTCACCATCACTGTCATTCTGATATACATCCTCTTGTATATGGACCTTTACTACTATCCTGATATGTTCATATGCTTGTACTATTTTATCAACCTCTCCCCCATCCTAGATTCTAGATTTTGTTATTGCATGTTTATGAGACTAGAACCTAGCCTTGAGAGCCTCTAGCTTACCTTTCCTATTGTTTAATGTCTCATTGTATGCTTCTACTTTAACTTTTATCCTCATAATTTTAATCATTACTTCTTCTATCAGGTGGGTGAGAGGGTCATCTACCACTACCTTAAAATTATCATGCAGAGCCTTAATAGCAAAGTCTACATCCTGATTCTCAATTTTGCTCTCTATTTTCCCTTCCAAGGCCTCAAGGACTTCTTCTTCATATGCCATCATACTATGTAATTTAACACTAATATCCCTGAGTTTGCCACTGCACTTCTTCAAGATATCACACTCAAACCTGATATCCTCATACTATATACTTGTCAGTAGGGCAGTATTATTATCTAATACTTTATTGTTTATCAAAATTTGTGAATCAATTCTCTTCATTTCACTCAAAGCAGTCAGGTCCTTTTCCAACTGGAATGACCGTTTTCCTGTATCATTCTGTATTTTATCTACCTTCCTCTTTAGACTACTCAAAGAATTCCATCTCTATAGAGAGCTTCTTAATACATCTTCAGACCTAGTGAGAGTTGAAAACATCCACTTTTCCATCACCATCACCTCATGTTTCATTAGGTCCAATTTGGTGACCTCTTCCTATGATATGATAGTCAATGGGACTACAGGATCAACTGGTGTATTATCAGGGTTAATTAACTCTTTTATGAAAGAATGTAATTGAGAAATATGCTCCTTATGTATTTTATTCTTCTCTTTTTCCTTCTTCACCCTTTGGGTTAAAGAATCAGTAATATCCTTCCCTTCTTGACCTTCCTAGTCCTCATTAGCAAAACCCATATCAACACTTGTGATCTAGAATTCCTCTAAGCTAATTTTGCCTTTTTCCTTTTCAACTATGGGAAGTGCTATCTATGCAGTTCTTCTTCCTGTGGTAGGATCTCTCTTTATGGTAGATTTTAATCTAGCCTTGCTCTTTGGTTTAATCATTTTCTTAACGAACAAGGTAGAAACATCAAACTCTTGAATTTCTAACATTTGTTCCATACCTATTTCCTTTTCTAACCAATGAAGTACATTACCTCTAGATCCTTGGTGGCCTTTGTTAATATCTTGTATACTGTGCTCTCCAGTGTCCGCTTCTATCCTTGGTGGAGAAGGCACCTTCTTGATTTTTTCCTCATGTAGTTCCTCATGAGGGGGATCTTGTTGAAGTTCTTCTTGTTGAGGGGTCACCTTCTGCAAAGGAGGATCCTTTGGAATTTCCACATTCTGATCCCATGCTTTATCCTGTACTCCCTCCTTCAGATTTTCATCTTCTTTAGTATTTTTCTCATCCAACGGCATATTGACATCTTTGGATGCTTGTGTATTTTGCCCTTGTGGATCACCCTGATCATGGGTCATTTCTTGTACTCCACCTGATGCACTGATATCTTATGGATTAGGGTCCTCCTAACCTGATCTGTCTTCTATTCTTGGGACTTCTCCAAAATCTCCCTGAGTTTAAGTAACACCAGCGCTTGATATGTCCTAATCACCCCCATTCTTCTGCTGAACTTCTAATATTTTTGGTTCTGTAGGTGTCACATGTTGTTACTGACCTTGATCAGGAGCAGTGCAATCCTTTTCTACATGCTTTGCCACTTCAATCTTCTTTGGACCCTTAGGTGCACTTGTTTCTTTACTTGGTCTTATGTCACCCCTATATGTTAAATCTACGACTGCAAGGCTAGTCACCTATTCAACCAAATTGTCGAGCCCTATCTGTTGGGCTACCTTTTTTCATTTATTTTGTTTACTTCACTTCCTCCAACACTGCCATCTGTGCTAATAGAGTTCCATGAGGGATCATGCGAGTGTTGGAAACTAGAGTTTCCATTTGTTGAGAGGCCACATTCTGAACCACCTGATCATTAGACAAATCCATGGTATCCTCTAAAGAGAAAGAAACACCCTGACTTGCTTTAAACAGTTCTCTTGTCTGCTCCTCTGCTTTCTCAGTTTTGAATTTAATTATGGTGGGAAGAGGAACATCATGCTATAGTTCCTTCTTAAAAACTTCACCACCAGCCCCTCTCAAAATGATGGGGTCAGCATGGATATCCCCTCTCATGGCCATTCTTTATTTCTTGGGTGGTGACATCAACGTCATCCCCATCCTCTTCTTGCTGGCCATGAGCAAGTCATCACATCTAGGCTCCCTATTTGACTATTCTTTTTCTAAAGGGACTCCCTCTTCTACCTCTTGCTACAGGGTCTAGCTTTCCATCTGTACCTCTATAGTTTCAACAGTGGGCTTAAAAATTCTTTTGGTTTTCAATTTTTCAATTAAAGCCTGTGTAGATGATGTAGATGCCTGAGATTATGTAGAGGTACCTACAACCATAGTGGCAATCCTCTCAATTATCACCCCCTTTGGTTCATCTTCATCTTTCTTACCTTTAGGGGGGACTCTCTTTTGTTTTTCTATAGACAATCTTTCCCCATTAGATTTTCTCTTTTCAGTGAGGAAATCATCATATTCCTCATCAGATACCTCCTGCCTCATCTTCTTGATATCAACTGTAAGGGCAACACCACTTTTTTTCAATCTAGATATCTCTTCATCTACCCATGCCTAGGTTAGCTGGGTCACCCCACTTGTCAGCTGATCCAAGGATATATCCTCCTGTTGTGTACGATCCGGGGCTGATATGGTGTCGTTATACACCTTTTTGTCCTCATATTCATTCGACATGATTTTCCCATCATCGTTACATGGTTGTACTGGCACTGGGATGCAATCAAAGGTTTTAATTTGATTCAAGGTGAGTCATTGATATTTCCTTCTTCTCACCTCAGCCTCATCATCACAATCGGTCTAGAAGTCTTCTAGATGCTTTTGATGTATTGGTTTTCCTAGTATCTTCTACATCCTGCCATAAGGATCATATGATCTGGCTAGGGGAAATGGCTATAAATACATCAATTTTAACTCCCCAATGACATGTTTTATACTCTCTAAATCTAGGCACATGTACCAACCCACGGATACTGGAAATAAAACTAGAGGTATCTTCTTCTGTACCTTGTAGGCTTCAACTATTGTGGATACCTACCTGACAAATTCCATCAAGACGACCCCATCAGTGGGGTATCTTGGCAAAATAAGAGGTTTTCCTTCAAATCCTTCTATCCTAATGTATGAGAAAGTGGAAAATTGGATAAACCACACCCCATGCTGATAAACAATTTCTTGAGCTTCCATTCTCAGCCTTTTAGTCCTGTCCTCCTCCATAGTTCTGACCAAATGCATGGAGAATGCATCATTTACTAGTTTGTATTCTAGGAGGTATGCCTTCCTTTGCAATTGGGGATAATGATCCCATATGTGTGTGTCATCAGCATCACCACCAGCCTTATCCACTATCTTCAAAGCATCAAAAGTTCCTTTGTATGCACATGAGTAGACCACATATGATGTCATGTAAAGCAAACATGTTTGTCCTCTGAGGTTCCTCATTCCCTCATCCAATGCATCACTGATGATCTTAGCCCATAGTGGCTTGTTGTATGCATATAAGACCATCTAGGTGATCCCAAACATCTAATTCTTGAAATTTCCAGCATGAGGCCTACCAGTCATCCTATTCAGTAGAGTGATCATATATTGGTACTCGTCATCAAAATCAAACTTGTATAGATGTATGGGTAGTTTGGCTGAAGTGGCATATGTGCTACTCTTTGATCTCCATTGGTATATCCTCTTCCTTGCATTTTTCTTGTTATTGTTATACTTTGTTTCCAATTTATGCAAGTCCACACTCACTACCTTCTTCACAACTAGCAAATTGAAAGTGGTGGTAATGCCCTTGACTGAGAAGTTTGCATATATCCTCCCATGTTTCTCTACCCTTCTGGTTTCAGGGTTGTAATTTCTTGTGCATTCTACTAGCAGCTCCAGAGCATCCATAGCATATGGAAAACCAGCTACATGCCACATACCTGAGACATACACCCCATCCAAAATGGGATTATCCTTATCATGATCCAATCTTGTCGACCATATTGTCAGGTCCGTATGCCCTTAGTGTGTATCACCAATAACTCTGTACTTGAACTGCACCCCCTAAGGCTATACAAACAAGGGCTTGAGGAATTCCGCCTCAGACCTATTTCTTCTAAGATCTGCCATGGATTCCTGCAATAAAAATGATATGTTTTACCCTATAGTGTCCACATGCATTTCTACAACATCATGCACTTCTATCATGTATACTCTATATATTATTCCTCACTTTATCACTATATGTATTATCAAAAAGCCAAACCATAGCAGAAACAAATACTCTACCTAAAAATATAGAAAATGACAACAGGAGGGTTTACAGTTACTTGACAATGCTTTCTTTTGGGTTAGATGACTTATTATGGAGAAGGGCTATGAACGTTGAAGATCACCCTTTCCATTACGTTGAAGGATCCAATCCATTGATAGGTACCTATTTGAGGGTTTGACTTCGGAGCTCTATAATTTCTTGATTTATCACAAGGTAAATGGAAATGACCTTCAAATTTTACCTTTAAAGAAGATCAATAGGACATATTAGGGTAAAAATGTCTTGTCCTAATCAAATCTATTGATCATCTGCAAGGAATCTGTAGATACTGCCAAGTGTTCAATTTACATTTGTAATCGAGAGGAATTCATCTACCGCATTTAATTACATTTAGTGTCAAAAAGGGGGGGTGATCTTCGAAAGATGAGGGGATATCAAAATATGACCCCCTCAGATAAAATGACCCCCCACTTTTGAGCAGAATAAATGAATGCAAAGGATCGGGGAATATGGTCAACATTTGACCATGTGTATATCAGGTCACGAAATCAAGATTAGGAGCTATTCAAAATATGACCCCCTGGATAAAATGACCCCCTCAAAAAAGATTAGGGTGACGTCATTATGTCAGTGACATTGTTTGATTATTATGTTTTAATGATGTCATTGTCATATTAAATAATATGACGGACATTGGATATATAACACCTCGTGGATAGAATGGAATGATGATGTCATCATCAGCATGATTTCCTTCATCCATTGGACTTGGATGACATCACCGTCATATTGATATAGGGTGATATATGCGAAGAAGGTGATATTCGTAAGATAACTGATGTTAAAAATATGACTCCCCTATGAGATAATTGAAGTCTTTTGATAGGTAAATATTGGCTCTTACTTAAATTTGATGTCTGCACATCGCGCACTGAGCAATTATCAGGTGATAATCCTATATCAGGGTGATCTTATCTAATATGACTGATGTTTGAAATATGAACCCCTATGTGGGATATCAAGTTTGACCAAACTTTGACTCAACATAACTCTCTTCCCTTAGACAATTTGGGGTGATCTAAAAGGCAAACCTGCTTGGAATCTTGTGTACTTTCCAACCATGATGTTGATAATGGGAACTACTAACTTTGAGAACTAACCTCATCATAGTGGCAAATCCACCCCATTACAAGGCTACATGCATGACTGATTTTACCAAACTGCCCAAACCAAAAAATAAACAAGCCAAAGTAGAAAGAAAAGTTGGGTCCCTATTTTGTCAAGGCAAAATGGGGCATGTTGTGTAACCACACAATAGGACCTAGGACCTAGGCAATGGGAACTGGTGTGGAATCGGATGGATGGAAGGATAGATGACACTTGATGGAATGGATGGGAAAGGAGCCTCAGGGGTGCATTGATACAAGATGGTGGCCTTGCCTATGTGATAGCTCAGAGGTGACATAGTCCAACAACTATTCAATGGAGTGGCTCAAGACGGATGACAAGATGGATGCAAGTCTAGATTGACCGACAGGCAGAAGAAGGCTATTAAGACGAGTGAACAACAAACCATACTAGGTATACTAATGTGATTAGGTGGATGTTGTTAGGAGGTGAGAATGAGGCAAAAGGTTGGAAAAGATGGAGAAGGCAGTTTATCTCAAGTAGCACCTGTTTACCAGGTTTTCACCACTTCCTTTTATTTGCATGATAGCTAAAATACACATGACACCTATTTGCCAGGTTTTCATCATGGTATCTATCTAAGGCACCTGTTTACTAAGTTTTCACCAGAGGATGATTTTTTTTGTTGTTTCTCTATTTTTTCTTGATTTTTTGCTATTTTTCCATTTTTTTACTTTTTTGCTATTTTTGACTCCCTTGCATTGGGGTTTAGGTGTATAACTTGCAGAGATGCATGTTGTTGATGGGATCATCAAACAATTCACCTTATGATGTAGCCAATTGATAAGAACTTGACCCATAGGCAATGATGATGACATAGGGACCAAGCCAGTTGGGTTAAAATTTCCCTTATTTTCTCGATCCTGCTGATTGTGGGGATTTTCCTTAAGCACCAAATCACCAACTTGAAATACCTAGCATTTTAATCTATGGTTGTAACTTTTGGACATCATTTGTTGATACACCTTGAGATGGTTGAAGGCTTGTTGCCTTTGTTCCTCTAGTAGCTCTAACTCTTGAAGTCTAGACACTCTGTATTTTCATTTGTTATGAGGCCTTTGAACAAAACTTGCAAGGATGTGATCTTGACTTAAATGGACAAGATGGCTTTAGATTCGTAGACCAGGGAGTATGGTGTTGCACCCATGGGTGTGTTAGGTCTCAAAAATGCAAGTTGCTAATCCTAAGAGGATTCCAGGCTCTATGCTTAGATTTGCAACATTTTTGAACTAACACGACATAATCAACCTTTAGGGTTTGATGACTCCCTGCACTTTAGGTCCTACTATACCTAGGCAAGTGAACCTTGAAAATTAAAGCAGATTGAGTGTAAGAGTTTTGACTAAGTTAATGGATCTATCTACAGTGTCAAATGGTGTAGAATAGATGAAATATTGCTAATTAATCCTATATCTAATATCTGATGGATGATTGGTATAAATTGTATAAGCAATATCAAGGTAAATTTTACAACTGTGCTAATAAAGGGGTTTTAAATGATGAATTAAAATAAGACCAGTGCCTTGTTAGGTAAACAGAGTCAAATGGAAGAAAAAGACCAGTGGATTATAGTGGGAAATAACTCTAATTGTTTGGCACAATACTTTAGTTTATAAGTTGTATAAATGTGTAGGGAAATGACTGACTGACTCTCCTTAATAATCCAATAGATAAAATCGGATTTCTTGTTATTCACTAGAAGGAAATTTAATCCTTTCTTGAAGGAACCAATTGAATGAAATATAAAAGAATAACAGATAATATCAACTTGGAGACAGAATGACAATCCTAATTATATGGTTCTTCTTAGTAATCCAAACTAACACTTCCAGGTTACTGTGACTAATCAGTAGGATTTTAATTCCTCTAATGGAAACCAATTAATCCAATCATGAAAATACAACAAATGTACATTGACAAATTAAATATATACTTGATATATTAATTTGAATAACAAGGAAATGTTGAACTAGAGACAACCATATAATTGAATAATCTTAAAAAACAATTGATGCCAAAATAAAACCACAGAATCAGAGAACTTCAATTTACTTCTTCAATAATATGCTTGCAACCTGGTCTTTTAAAACATTGTGAACTTTCATGTATTATATCCTACTACTAATCATGATATCGTTTTCTAATCTACTGATGATGATTCCTCTCCTTTGATTTCATCTTTATATACACGTGTATTTTTTAGGGTTGTGACCCTTTGCTTGCCATCCTATGCATCTCTCCATTTCCGTGAAGGATAACAATTTTTATTAATGCAAAATATAAAACATTAGCCTTCAGTCCTTTTTAATTATTTCCCTTCATCTAGTGAATAATTTTGTCAATATTAATCTCTTGTGGTCACGCTCACTCAATCTTCGGAGTAGAAAATTTCACTCGTTAGGGTAACATTATGATGTTATATTAAAATAATACCCTTGTTAGGGTTTGCCTTCATTCTACATGTATTTTGATTCTTTATTTAATTATTCTTCCTGGAATTCATATTCTCATGAAAATAATTTTCCAATGTGAATATAACTATTGTCATATCCTTTTGTTCATATTTTCACCCAATCTGGAAAACATATTTTACTCTTCGGGTAAGAAAGAATTACCACTCATAAAATCTTGTTTTTCAATTAACAACCTTGTGAAAATATTTCACATCTTTTAGTGAAAATATCTTATCTCTGTTGATTATATTCCTCTAAAATATTATTCTCTTTTGATCTTTATTTCACCTATTTTATTTACGTGATTCTCCTTATAAGACTGACTTATATGATCTGGGAGACTTAGGGAACTTACTTCGATCTCATATGTCTTTCTGATACAATGGTTAGTTGTTTAGGTCGGTGAAAGACTATTTGTTTCCTACCAAAAGGTTATCTATCAGTATGACATGAGAGATCGGTATGATTGAAAAATCTCATTCTGACCGGCTTACTCTCACCAATGTGTCTTTCATCGGTAATGCGTAATATAGTGTTGCATGTTTTTTAGGGTTTCTTATATTTTTTGCCATCTTTCACTGAGTTGGTTTTAGGGATTTTGCCGTGATTAAGGGTACATTCTCTACCTTCTCACATTGGTCATCCAATCATGGAATAGTAATCTATTCAACCATTTCTCTTGCTGGCAAATTCCTCATGTTGTTGTCAGTTAAACACATTCGATAGCACCCATATGGATAAAGAGCAGTCCACATTATTATTCCTTCCACTACCAGATGAGAAAATATCTGTTCCAAGTATGTGGCCAGTGTTTTAGGATACAAATTATTGTTAACATCAACTTTTGTGAGCTAAATGGGCAGGCCGAGAGTACCCAAAAAATAGCTCTCATGTAAGGTAAATTTGGTTTGTTGCAATGGCTTTCTAGTTTAATTCCTTCCATAACCCTTCCGGAGTGTTGGAGCATTTCGATGTAGGCATCTATAGTATACTGATTGTCCCGATACTTTTGCAATTATCTGCCACCCCAAAACAATTGTAAACACATGAGGTGCTACACAAAGAAGATGGTGTATGTAATTGAACTGCCCACATCCATAGTCTCAACATCACATGCTAATTGATAATTCATCTCCATGAGCTTGAGAATTTCACCAAGGGAACTCTCCATGCACATGATCTTCATCGTGTGGAGCACACTGGCATTGATATTATGAAAGAACGAAGTGTATTGTAAGTTCCGTGACTCTAGGCCACAACTCTTGCAGTTCATCTGTTCTAAAATGTCAGGGCCAAATAGCCTATGAGGAAGACAAATTTGGATTTGGCAATCCCATGATCCTATGTTAGCACTTCCATCCAATCTGAATCTGAAATTGCGCCCTTTGATGTAAATGCATGATGCAAGTAGTCACAGATCATAACCAATACTTCAGATGCATGATTCATCTATGCTTAAACAAACAAAAATACTGTGAAGCACATAGACAACACAAGGATTACCCATATGGACAAGCAAGAAACTCCTCCTGAAATCTATGTAAATGCCATGTAGTGACTATATGATAATATTTATGAAATCAAGAGTTTCCCACTTTTTATTACTTATTTGTTATTCCATACTTCTAGCATATTCATCAATATCAAAGGCCTTCAATAGATGGGGATATTTTGTGACATGTTCAATTGCCATTTCATATGTTTCCTCATCCATATCATCTATATCCTGTCCTGCATCTCCATAATATACGTCCTCATCCATTTTTTGGCTTTCTACAAACCTTAGTAATTCTAATATCCTTGAAACTTCATTCTCATATTCATCAATTTACTCACCAATCGTAGGACACAAACTCCCTAATTGGATTCTTCTATCTCGAGGAAGTGTGTTTTGAAAAGATCCTCGCCAAGTATCTATGCCTTTACATTATGCATCCTTTTTACTAGAGCATATTTTAAACTGTAATGTCTATCAATTTATGTATTAGTGTCGTGGTTTGTATTATCTTATAGTTCTTGGCATGCATGAGGAAAAAGCCAACAAAGCTATCAAAAATGGCTTTATAACTACCAATCTCATTTGCAGGAACGTTTCTAAAACTTTATCAACAAATCTATTATGTGAAGATCTGTGGCTTTGTAGGAACGTGAGGTGGCATTAAAGCTGATGGAAATCTCCAAGTTTTTTCATCAAATCCATTGTGTGGAGATCCTGCAATCATGACACTTCAACTGTCAAAACATTCTACTTGCTGTATTATTTCCATTTGATGCAGGCTAGCAATGCGCTGGTAGGGAACTTGGTGTTACAACTGGTAGTTGCATCTACTTTAAAGTTTCTAAAACCTTTTCAACACGTCCAATGATGTGAGTCCTACATTCACCACTGATTATAATGGCTTGAAAGTTTTTAAAATTTTTTTCTAATGAATCTCATTTTGTACATATCTACGTTCGTTGCAACAACATGCGCCCCCTTTCAACAACCTCATTTTGTCCATATTCAGCTATCATTGTATAGCATGGTACTAGATGAGAGTGCGTTGGACACCTGTTGATTTCATTTGCTTGAGAATTTCTAAAACCTTTTCAACATCTTCATTTTGTATGTATGTCGTAATTATTGTAGTGTATGAGGCTGGATTTCTTTGAAGTATTTTACCAAATCATTCACAGGCTTTATTAGCTTCTTATCTATGAATTTTTATGCTTCTTTGGGCAGGTGCTTTCTTTACGAAACATCAATTCATAAATCTATATTCTCATTGGTGGTCCAATATGATTTTACCTAGTTCACTTCACATGGTTATCTATGCAATCTAAATAACAGCATAAACGGGATTCCTAACACCACCTGATGCTATGATAGGATCCACTATCTTCACATAAAGTATCCCATCAATTGAAATACTGACATTGTCTTTTGTGATTTCAGATTGGTTTGGAATTGGAATGGCTTCCTCTTTAAATTACCTCTTTAATAGTGAATCCATGGAACTAGAGAAGATGGTATCCACAAGCTTTTTCTCATCTTCAACATTCAAATCCAACTCTGCCATCTGTATAGCCAAAATTTTCATAGTCCCTCTTGCTGAAACTGCATTTAGCCCCTTCTGCCACCACACAATGTAGGAATAGCTTTGCCTATTGGTGTAGACTGATAATGATATATACCATGAATAAACTGAATATATCTTCTGATGGCCAAACCAAATACTTTTATAACTGTATGCTTTTGGTACTATAGATGATTTTTTACATCATGAGATCTAAAATTTCTACAAAAATTGATAGGAATTTTTAGTCCCAACAGTGGCTCTGTCTAGGGATATATGCCCCTTGTGGGCACAGCAAGATCCTAGATCTCTGGGGAGCAGACCAGTGCCTACTCCATTGGGCATAGAGTCTAGATGTTATTTCTGCCCTTAACTAGTATGATTTAAGAACCATACTACCACTAGGAAAAGAAAAATTGATATTTCCCTCTGTCATACACCTTATTCTGGTCAGATTTCATTAAAATCCACTAGAAAACTCTATCATATATCATGGGATCATCTCCTAGCTGGGCTAAAAACTCAGAACATTCACTGCCCATTATGTAGCCAAGATTATCAAAAGTTTGTATAAAAGATCTGCAACCATTATAGGGCCTTTGGTGTAAACTGGGCAAAAGATAGTCATAGATATTCATATTGTTTATTCCATCATCTGATTTCCCCTTAATTATGGGCTCATCATTATGTATATCATCATATTCATTTCTTTTATGAATTGGTGCAACACTCCAACTATCTAAAAATGTTTCATCCTCATCATAACATGGATTTGAGAACACTTGAAATTCATTTTCTGGCACACCTTGGCAAAATGTCATCTGATCTTCATCTATCTCTTCATACAATGGGTTTGAAAAAATTTCAAAATCATTTTTAGATATGTGCATTTTCTCCTCATCATGAGTTTGCCCTCTTTGTTGAAAATAATTATCCTTTTCCTTTCCAAACTACCGATTCATACACTGCAGTGGGTGGGTTGGGATAAAAGAAACATCTGCATTTTGAAGACTACTCTCATTTTTTGGAATATGATGGGGCTCCCAGTCTTGTGCAAGATGCTTATGATTGTCATCAAAATCTATATTTTCAATGGACTCTTCATAACAATCATAGTTATAATCTGTTATGCAGAAGAAACCTTCTATATCTTCATCCTCATCATGAAGGCTGCCATAACAATCATTTTCACTTGCACACTCATCCTTTACAAACTGATCAAAATCATTGCCTTCTTTATTGTTGTAAGGAGAACCATTTATTTTTGTTCCAGTCTTTATTGTATCATTGTCAATGCTATGGTAATAAAAACCTGGTTGCATCTCCATACCATCTGAATCACGACTGATAAAATCCTTAGGCAGTGTATTTTCAACAACATCTTCAATACTGCAGTCATCCTCCAAGGTGGAAAATTTGTCTTCAATAACTTCATCTTCATTTAAGTTTGAAAAAACTTCATTTGCACATGTCTCATTTACTGGCTGCATTGCCTGATGAGATTCTCCATATTCATCTTCATAATAGTCATTGTCGTGGCTAAGGAATAGTCTTTTGAGATCTTCCCATGAATAGATACTTTGCATAGGTAGGCCTATAAACCATTCCCTTGCGTCATCCCTTAAAGATCTTGAAAAACACCTCATAATGACATCTTCTGAAAAAATCAGAAAGTCCAAAATGAAATCCCAGAATCATTGTACATGCTTATGAGCTAATTCACACCATTCTCCATGAAATTTAGGGATATGACTTAGTATTTCTGTTAGCTCACAGGGATAAGGATTTGGGTAGCCTTGGATATTATTGCAGTTAAATGGTTTATTGATGGTTGAGACAAAGTTTGGAGAGCCATATGGATTTTGGTAGATGATTGATCTTTGTCCAGGGAATATGGGATAAGCATTTATTTGGTATGAGGCTTGTGGTAAATAATTGTTTTGTTATGCATGGTATGCACTATATCCATTACCTGAATCATGGAACACTTGTGAGTTCAAAGGATCATTATACCCATCCTCATTAGACATTGATATATATTGTAATGAATTTGAAGCCTGTTTGGCTTTTAATCGTTGTATTTCTTGAATCAACCTTTTTTCTTTCCTCAATAACTCCAGCAATTCCTCTTCTTTTGACATATTCATTTTGACTGCATATGGTATTGTTTACAAATTGTATTTATATTCTTCATTGAATTCCTTTTCAGAGTTGCCACCTCTTATCAAAAGAGGAATGATTTTTTCTTTTCTGGGTCCTTCTTGCCAGCAGAGTTACCAATTTGTGTCGAAATTCAAAAGTTTACTGACTCTGTAATGAGATGATCTTTAACCAGATTTTGGATTACTCCCCAGCAAAGTCACCAATTTGTTAGGTCTCAAAAATGTAGGTTGCTAATCCTAAGAGGATGCTAGGCTCTATGCTTAGATTTGCAACATTTTTGAACTAATGCGACAAAATCAACCTTTAGGGTTTGATGACTCCTTGCACTTTAGGTCCTGCTATACCTAGGCGGGTGAACCTTGAAAATTAAAGTAGATTGAGTGTAAGTGTTTTGACTAAGTTAATGGATCTATCTACATTGGCAAATAGTGTAGAATAGATGAAATCTTGCTAATTAATCCTATATCTAATATCTGATGGATGATTGGTATAAATTGTATAAGAAATATCAAGGTAAATTTTACAACTGCTAATAAAGGGGTTTTAAATGATGAATTGAAATAAGACCAGTACCTTGTTGGGTAAATAGAGTCAAATGGAAGACAAAGACCGGTGGCTTATAGTGGGCAATAAATCTAATTGTTTGGCACAATACTTTAGTTTATAACTTGTATAAACGTGTAGGGAAATGACTGACAGACTCTCCTTAATAATCCAATAGATAAAATCAGATTTCTTGTTATTCACCAGAAGGAAATTTAATCCTTTCTTGAAGGAACCAATTGAATGAAATATACAAGAATAACAGATAATATCAACTTGGAGACAAAATGGCAATCCTAATTATATGGTTCTACTTAGTAATCCAAACTAACACTTCCAAGTTACTGTGACAAATCAAAAGGATTTTAATTTCTCTAATGGAAACTGATTAATCCAATCACACAAATACAACAAATGTGCATTGACAAATTAAATATATACTTGATATATTAATTTGAATAAAAAGGAAATACTAAAATGGAGACAACCATATAATTGAATAATCTTAACAAACAATTGATGCCAAAATAAAACCATAGAATCAAAGAACTTCAATTTAGTTCTTCAATAATCTGCTTGCAACCTGGTCTTTTAAAACATTGTGAACTTTCATGTATTATATCCTACAACTGATCATGATGTTTTTTCTAATCTATTGATGATAATTCATCTCCTTTGATTTCATCTTTATATACACGTTGTGTATTTTTTAGGGTTGTGACCCTTCGCTTGCCATCCTGTGCATCTCTCCATTTCTGTGAAGGATAACAATTTTTATTAATGCAAAATATAAAACATTAGCCTTCAGTCCTTTTTAATTATTTCCCTTCATCTGGTGAATAATTTTGTCAATATTAATCTCTTGTGGTCACGCTCACTCAATCTTTGGAGTAGAAATATTTCACTCATTAGGGTAACATTATGATGTTGTATTAAAATAATACCCTTGTTAGGGTTTGCCTTCATTCTACATGTATTTTGATTCTTTGTTTAATTATTATTCCTAGCATTCGTATTCTCATGAAAATAATTGTCCAATGTGAATATAACTATTGTCATATCCTTTTGTTCATATTTTCACCCAATCCAAAAAACATATTTTACTCTTCGGGTAAGAAAGAATTACCACTCATAAAATCTTGTTTTTCAATTAACAACCTTGTGAAAATATTTCACATCTTTTAGTGAAAATATCTTATCTCTGTTGATTATATTCCTCTGAAATATTATTCTCTTTTGATCTTTATTTCACCTATTTTATTTACATGATTCTCCTTATCAGATTGACTTATATGATCTAGGAGACTTAGGGAACTTACTTCGATCTCATATGTCTTTCGGATACAATGGTTAGTTGATCAGGTCAGCAAAGGACTATTTGTTTCCTGCCGAAAGGTTATCTATCGATATGACATGAGAGATCAGTATGATTGAAAAATCTCATTCTGACCGGCTTACTCTCACTGATGTGTCTTTCATCAGTAATGCGTAATATAGTGTTGCATGTTTTTTAGGGTTTCTTATATTTTTCACCATCTTTTACTGAGTTAGTTTTAGGGATTTTCCCAGTGATTAGGGTTACATTCTTCACCTTCTCACATTGGTCATCCAATCATGGTATAGTAATCTGTTCAACCATTTCTCTTGCTGGCAAATTCCTCATGTTGTTGTCAGTTAAACACATTCGATAGCACCCATATGGGTAAAGAGCAGTCCACATTATTATTCCTTCCACTACCAGATGAGCAAATATCTGTTCCAAGTATGTGGCCAGTGTTTTGGAATTGAAATTATTGTTAACATGAACTTCTACGAGCTAAATGGGTAGGCCGAGACTACCCAAAAAATGGCTCTCATGTAAGGTAAATTTAGTTTGCTGCAATGGCTTTCCAGTTTAATTTCTTCCATAACCCTTCCAGAGTGTTGGAGCATTTTGATGTAGGAATCTACGGTATACTGAGTGTCCCGATACTTTTGCAATTATCTACCACCCCAAAATAGTTGTAAACACATGAGGTGCCACACAAAGAAGATGGTGTATGTAATTGAACCACCCACATCCACCAGTCTCAACATCACATGCTAATTGATAATTCATCTCCATGAGATTGAGAAGTTCATCAAGGGAACTCTCCATGCACATGATCTTCATCATGCAGAGCACACTGGCATTGATATTATAAAAGAATGAAGTGTATTGTAAGTTTCATGACTCTAGGCCACAACTCTTGTAGTTCATTTGTTTTGAAATGTCAGGGCCAAATAGCCTATGAGCAAGACAAGTTTGGATTTGGCAATCCCATGATCCTATGTTAGTGCTTCCATCCAATTCTAAATATGAAATCATGCCCTTTGATGTAAATGCATGATGTAGGCAGTCATAGATCATAACCAATACTTCAGATGCATGATTCATCTATGCTTAAAGCAACAAAAAAACTGTGAAGCACATATACAACACAAGGACCGCCCATATTGACATGCAAGAAACTCCTCTTGAAATCTCCATAATTACCATGTAGTGACTGTATGATAATATTTATGAAACCAAGAGTTTCTCACTTTTTATTACTTATTCATTATTCCATACTTCTAGCATATTCATCAATATCAAGGGCCTTCAATAGATGGGGATATTTTGTGACGTGTTCAATTGCCATTTCATATGTTTCCTCATCCATATCATCTATATCATGTCCTGCATCTCCACAATATACGTCCTCATCCATTTTTTGGCTTTCTACGAACCTTAGCAATTTTGATATCCTTGAAACTTCATTCTCATATTTGTCAATTTTCTCACCAATCGTAGCACACAGACTCCCTAATTGTATTCTTCTATCTTGGAAGTGTCTTTTGAAAAGATCCTCACCAAGTATCTATGCCTTTACATTATGCATCCTTTTTACTAGAGCATATTTCACACTGTAATGTCTATCAATTTGTCTATTAGTGTCGTGGTCTGTATTCTCTGATAGTTCTTGGCATTCATGAGGAAAAAGCCAACAAAGCTACCAAAAATGGCTTTATAACTACCAATCTCATTTGTAGGAAAGTTTCTAAAACTTTATCAACAAATTTGTTATGTGAAGATCTATGGCTTTGTAGGAACATGAGGTGGTGTTAGAGCTGATAGAAATCTCCAAGATTTTTCATCAAATCCATTGTGTGGAGATCCCGCAATCGTGGCACTTTAACTGTCAAAAAATTCTACTTGCTGCATTGTTTCCATTTGATGCAGGCTAGCAATGCATTGGTAGGGAACTTGGTGTTACAACTGGTAGTTACATCTACTTTAAAGTTTCTAAAACCCTTTCAACATGTACAATGGTGTGAGTCCTGCATTCACTACCGATTACAATGACTTGAAAGTTTTTTAAATTTTTTTCCTATGAATCTCATTTTGTACATATCTGTGTTCATTGCAACAACATGCGCCCCCTTTCACCAACCCCATTTTGTCCATATTTGGCTATCATTGTATAGCATGGTACTGGATGAGAGTTTGTTGGACACCTGTGGATTACATTTGCTTGAGAATTTATAAAACCTTTTCAATGTCTTCATTTTGTATATATGCCGTAATTATTACAGTGTATGATGCCGAATTTCTTTGAAGTATTTTACCAAATCATTCACAAGATTTATTAGCTTCTTATCTATGAATTTTTATGCTTCTTTGGGCAGGTGCTTTCTTTATGAAACATCAATTCATAAATTTGTATTCTCATTGGTGGTCCAATATGATTTTACCTAGTTCACTTCGCATGGTTATCTATGCAATCTAAATAATAGCATAAATGAGATTCCTAACACCACCTGATGCTATGATAGGATGATGCAGGGACAAGGGCAGCACAAAAAATGGAAAGTTTCATTTATTTGACTGATCATACATTGTCTTGATTGTCCTCTTAAAATGCTTTGCTTCAAGGCTAGGTAAGGATGCCATTTCATGGTTAGAATGCAATGACTACTTGCCTAACCTTCAAACCACTGTAAATCACACTATTTTTCCTAGATGACACTCACCAAACTCACTAAACAACTTAGCAATTTGTCCTTCCTATCATTCCTTTGTAAACAACCTAATTGCTTGTAGCCCTGTCTGAGGTGTTTTTGGAGCATAACTTTCATAAAACCTATCAAACCCATGAACAAACTAGACTCATAGATACCCATTATGGAGTTACACAACATACTAAACATGTAGGGTGTGGTCTTTTGGAACACAAGCTTCAAAGAAGGACTATTTTTGCTATCCTAGAGGGTAATTAGCCCACTTTTACAAAGGAAGTGTCCTCTAAACTTGTCATAGACCCCTAAAATCAATAAATAATCATGGTATAGGTCTCCAAACTCCCAAATATGCATTCACATTCAGGTGGCATGATCATTTAGATAGAGAACTCAAGAACCCTCATTTTAAGGCAAATTCCCTAGGTTTTATTCAATCTCACCACTCCTGAGCTTATAGAACCGCAAAATTGCATTCAACAGACTCTATTTGGTCTGGAAAAACTCACAAAATCATCACATGAACGACCCATTCACTATTTTAACAAAACCCCCATCATGATGCCTTCTCTTCATAAGGAAAAATCTCATTTTCTCTATTCTAGGACCTCACCCATTGCCATCCACTTAACTTATTAGCCTCCACCACCTTAAGAACATCTAATATAGCATAATACAAGTCCATCCACTAAGGTAGAGGGTCAGATAGTAGGTGGATTGACTATTTCAACATTGAGCTTCTATCAAAACCCTTAAAACTATGTAATAGGGCAGTTTTGGAAAAACTACAATATAATGCTTTTTTTGATCATTGACAAACCTTCAAACTAGGTACAAACCAATGTTAACACATTCCTTTACTTGATTTCAGATATTTTCCCTCATGACTATGCTGTACGATTCCGTACCAATGCTGGAAGCACAAGAAAACAGTGAAAAAATGTAGAAAAAATGGGTAAAACTCTATTATTCCTCCTCAAATCTTCTCTAAAATTACTTAACAATGCATGCACAAGATAGATAAGGTAGAGACTTATTTCATTTGCTTGTATGGATTTATGATAGTATGGCCAAGTATGTGTTTGGGATAGAAAAGTATAGGAAAACAATGAAAAAGTAGAAAAAAAGACTGTTTTCTGTATATTTCCTTTATAAAAACTACTCCAAATTATATTTTCTTCATCTCCTCACCTGAATGATGCATAACATGAAGTATTTACAATTTAAACTTTCCATCCTCAACTCCCTCATTGTGGAAAAGCCTCAAAAATAGGCATGAAACATCCTTCATTAAGGACAGTCATAAACCACTCACTCCACACTCTCCACTCACCCCAAACATGGCATAAAATGATTTATTACAACATTAAATGAGATAAATCCCCCTATAATCTTTATTCAAACCAAAAATACAAAATTTATGACCAAAAATACAGAAATTTATGTCTTGCAGTCATGGTGCTCTTGCACCATACACCCCAACTTTTGAACTTTTCCAAGTCCCTTGGAAAGAATCTTGTAATTTGTCCTCCTAACCTCCATGCTTGCCTTCAGCAGGTTCATTTTGTTCTTGAGTCTCACTGTCCTTTTCATGTCTACCATCATCATTACTTGTTTCTTGACAATACCCATTTCTTGCAAACGGTCCTGCTTTGACCTTGTCACCTTTATGAGTTAGTGTTATGACTATCTTGGCACTTGTATCCATGTCCTTTTGGACTGTCCCTTCACTTATCTTCTGATCCATCCTTGGTATTAGCTTAAACTCATTCAAAGTATCTTTCAAACCACTATCTGCTACTACACTTGCTGTCTTCACTTTTTCCTGCCTACTATCTACCCTTAAGATTACTGTATCAACTGTCTTTTCCTCTGTCTTATCAATCCTATCATCATCTCTTTGCACCTTCCTTCCTACTATTCTGAGTGGACACAGAATTGTCCCAACTATGATATGGTCATGCCAGATTTGTGTCTACTCCATCAACATAGTCTTCATTTCCTCTTGGAATGTTCTAGTCATTTCCTTGTCATCCTTACTTTGAAAAATCAGATTACACTTCAAACTTACTATTTCTTCATCTTCCTTCTACTTCGTATTCGCTATCTCAACAACTTTATGCCTTGAAAAGGCTGTACACTCCTTGTTTGCATTCTCCTTAAACATCACTAGCTCCTTCTTACCAAACATGATCATATTTGCTGCTCTTGACTACTCCTCCAATGGCAGTAGCACAAAAGTCTTCTCATCCTTCTTGATAGTGAAGGTATTAGTTCTTCCATCATAGACTGCAAACCTATCAAATTGCCAGGGTCTTCCCATTATCACATGACAACAATCCAATTGTAGGATGTCACAAAGTACCCTATCCTCATATGCTCCAATCTTAAACTCAAGTAATGCTTGTTCAGTCACTAAAATGGACTGATGATCACTCACCCAAGAAATTGTGTAGGGAACTTCCCTAGGAACCCTTTTCAATTTCAGTTTGTCTACCATTTCACTTGACACCATATTATTAGTACAACCATAATCCACTATAACTTTACATACCTTGTCCTTCCTTTTACAATTTGTTCTAAACAATGCTCTCCTCTGAATCAGCTCCTTCTCCCTAGAGGTCTTCAACAGTGCTCTTTCTCTCAGCATCAATGCTTCTCCTACCTTCGCATCACACCTTGTGTAACTAGAACTACCACATTCTTCTTCTTGGACTAATTAAGTCCTTCTTTCACTCTTCCTTTCACCATCATTTGAAAGATTTTTCTTTTCAGGACACTTATATGTTGGGTGCCCAAACACTTGGCAATTATAACACTTACCTACAAAGGTGTTTGCACTCCTTCCACCACCAAATCTACCTCTAGAACCTCTACCTCTAAAATATGTACTTTGTCCTTGTTTGAAATCAACACCTTGTCCTTGTGCCTTGTTCATGTCTTCTTGACTCTCATTAACTTGTTTTGTGTTAAAAGATCCTTTACCTCTAGAGGTATTGCCTCTGCCTCTAGCTGACTTATCTTGTCTTCTATTCAACCTCTCTTCCACTCTAACTTCCATCTGATAACAGTCTTCAACACTACTTGGATTTGCCAACACTAACTCATCCTACATGTTAAACCTCAAACCACCAATATACCTAGCAACTTTTTACACTTCAATTTCATTTTGACCAGACCTTATACTCAACTTGTAAAACTCTTCAGTGTATGTCTTAACATCTATCTCCTTTTGCCTTAAACCTTGAAGCTTCTTAAACATTTGAACTTCATAATATTTAGGCAAGAATTTACCTTTGATCTTAGCTACCATCTTGTCCCATGAAACAATATTTGCCTTTCCTTGCTTTCTTCTCTCTGTCTGCTGATAATCCCACCATAACAAAGCATGACCTGTCATCTTGGTTTTTTCAATCTTCACTTTCTGATCATTAGGAATTTCTTCACACTCAAAGTGGTTGTCCAATGTTGCAACCCAATCTAACAACTCTTCATCATCTAGGCTTCCTCCATACTTTGGCACATCTATCTTCATCTTGTGCTTGTCTTCTTTTACTGCTCTCAGCAACTTTACCATCCTCTAATCCTCAGGGTCCAACTCTTCTTTTGCTTCTTCATACTCAGCTTCTTCTTCTTCCTTAGACTCAATCTCATCACCTAGAGCCACTCCTCTTCTCTGATTTTGTTCTAGGGTAGCCATTCTTTCCTTTAGCTCCCTCAACTCTCTAGCATGCTTCTCTTTCAGCTCATTCATCTCTTGAGCCATGTTTATCAGTCTTGGAGGCATCTTGACAAATTGCCTTTGCAACTTAACACTTCATAGACCTACTAACTGTGCTCTGGTACCAATTTGATGTAGGGATAGGGGCAGCACAAAAAATGGAAAGTTTCATTTATTTGACTGATCATACATTGTCTTGACTATCCTCTTAAAATGCTTTGCTTCAAGGCTAGGTAAGGATGCCATTTCATGGTTAGAATGCAATGACTACTTGCCTAACCTTCAAACCACCTTAAATCACACTATTTTTCCTAGATGACACTCACCAAACTCACTAAACAACTTAGCAATTTGTCCTTCCTATCATTCCTTTGTAAACAACCTAATTGCTTGTAGCCCTGTCTGAGGTGTTTTTGGAGCATAACTTTCATAAAACCTATCAAACCCATGAACAAACTAGACTCCTAGATACCCATTATGGAGTTACACAACATACTGAACATGCAGGGTGTGGTCTTTTGGAACACAAGCTTCAAAGATGGACTGTTTCTACTGTCCTAGAGGGCATTTAGCCCACTTTTACAAAGGAAGTGTCCTCTAAACTTGTCACATACCCCTAAACTTAATAAACAGTCATGGTATAGGTCTCCAAACTCCCAAATATGCATTCACATTCAGGTGGCATGATCATTTTGATAGCAAACTCAAGAACCCTCATTTTAAGGCAAATTCCCTAGGTTTTATTCAATCTCACCACTCTCGGGCTTATAGAACCACAAAATTGCATTCAACAGACTCTATTTGGTCTGGACAAACTCACAAAACCATAACATGAACAACCCATTCACTTTTTTAACAAAACCCCCATCATGATGCCTTCTCTTCATAAGGAAAAATCTCATTTTCTCTATTCTAGGACCTCACCCATTGCTATCCACTTAAAACACCCTGCAAAAGCTTGTTAGTATCTATAAAATGATAGTGATGACCTACACACAAGTTGTCAGTCCCTGCACAGAACCCAAAAGTTAGTCTCAGAAAATAGTGCTAATACAGAGGCAAGATAGCGCTCATACAGAAGATAGCACCAATACAGAAAATAGTGCCAATATAAAAAATAGTGCTAATACAGAAAATAGGGCTAATACAGAAGATAGCGCTAATACAGAAAATAGCGTTAATAGAGGAAATAGCACTAATACAGACGCAAGATAGCACTAATACATAAAATAGCGCTAATACAGAAAATAGCGCCAATCCAAACATAAGATAGCGCTAATACATAAAATAGCACCAATACAGAGGCAAGATAGTGCTAAACTGTGTTTTTGCCTTAGTTTACAGTCTGCAGTGAGAAAGATAGCGCTAAACTAGGTGATGATAGTGCCAATATGGTACAGAGTTGGTCAATGGATGATTTTAAGAAAATTTTGCCATAGTTTCCCCTTGTTTCTGCATAAAACCTATAAAACTTGAGAGCTAAATTGCTAGAAAGGCCAGAAAACAAGAAAAAAAAGAAGTGTTAAAATAGTGCCACAACAGATAGAGAATAGTGCCAAAACATGAGTAAAATGGCACCACTATGCAGGAAGATGGTGTTAATCTACAAAAAGCATGTCTTTCACAAAAAAAACTCACAAGATAGTTAGATTGGGACTGTGTGGGTCCCACTGGGCATGCCAATGTGATCTATGAGAACAAAATGAAGTAGAAATATGAATCAAATGCAAAAACAAATGATTATACCTTCTTTTTGACTCACAAATCCAAGAGGGAAGGAGTTATACCTGATAGCTCCTCAGATTTTACCCATGATGACTGAAATGTGGATTGCTCAAATGCTCAACACAATGTAGATGAAGGATTTGGACTTAGATGGAGATTGAGATGGGGACGAGGGATAATTTTGGCATTATGATGATATGATGAGGAGATTGTGGAGTGATTTTGGCAGAGGTTTTATGCAAGATGAAGTTCCTTCTAATGGTTTAGATAGGGGTCTCATTTATAGAGTTTTGGAAATGAGGATGGAGGGTGAGGATCAAAAGATGAGATCAAGGGCTAGGAATAAAAGTAAATTATTTATTCATTTTGGGGAAAGGGGTGATTAAATGAGCATGGGTGTGAAGGAATATTTATGAATTAAAGATTCATTTGGGGATAAGAGGTCATAAATGAGGTACGGGGGTGGTAAGGGGTTTGTAAGAGAAGTAAATGTGATGTGTGATATGTTTCAATTTTTTATTTGGAGGATGTGGGGAAGGGTGTTAAACTAGGTTTGACCACCCAAATGAAAGGTTAGGATTAATTAAACATAGGTTTTGTTTAATTAATCCTAGGGCTAAGATGAGGTAGGGTAGGGTAGGGTAGGGTAGGTCAATTAGTAGGCTAGACTAATTAGATAAGAATGATTTATCTAATTAATAGGGATTTAGGGAGATGGACAAAATAGCAAAATAAATATTAGAAATATTTATTTAATAGATGAGGATAGTGTTGTAAGGTCTAGTGATAAATTAAATGAATTAATTGATCACAAGGGATAGACAGATGGTTAGGGATTAATTGAATTTATTCAATTAACAGGATGGATAAATTGGTTTGTCGAGCAAGTCAATTTTAGGTGTCTACACAATGGTATAGAAGAAAGAAGAAGATCAACGGTTGAGAAGATTTAAGAGGATGTGTGTGAATAGGAAGAAGACAAGTGTCACACAAAAAGCTATTTTGTTTGAGTTAACTACTTTCTTGATAAAGAAAAGATTTGATTTCATAAATTAGAATGCTTTCTTCTAATTTAAGAGTTGTTGATAAAAACAAGATTGATTAAATCAATTAACTTAACTTGTGATTTGCTTTTTACATGATTTGAGAGAAATTAAATAATAAATTATTTAATTTTGTGTGCATGAAGAATAAGATTTATTTTTAGAAGATTTGGAAATTTTTGAGGAATTAGAAGATAAGAAAGCAAATTAAATAAATAAATTTATTTAATTGTTTGTGCATGGTTTGGAAGAATAAATAAAATATTTGATTATATTTTATTTTTTTAGAGATAGATAATTTAAATAAATTTGATTGCTTTATTTAAATTTGGAAGAATAACTTTAATTTAATTAAATAATTGTAGATAAGAGGATTTAGAAGAATTTGATGAAGCTAATTAAATAAATAATTTTATTTAATTTTTGGGAGGAATATGAATGAAATAAATAAATTGATTTATTTATTTATTGATAGAGGAATATTAAGATGAAATAAATATTAAGAATATTTATTTAGACAGAGTCATGTCATTTTTAGGTGTATACACCTAGCTCATTATTCTGGCATGCTTTCACTATACTCTGCCTCCCATCAATGTAGAACATCGCCCCTCTATTGAATGCCTTGACTACCTCTGACATCACTGTATCTTTTCCAAATTCCTTGAAAATAGTTCATCACTACTACTGTTACCTAGGTATGCACTCTATATCATCTGCCAAACTGTTACTTGTGTGGAAATACATGCTTGGAGCCCTTCAATATAAGCACATCCCCCTTTCATCTTTTAAAACTTCTGCAATGTGAGCAATCTTCCTGGAGTAAGCTATACCGTGTAGAATCCAAGAAGGAGAGTGTTTATCATGTCCCATATATAAAGCTCTCTCCTTCAATGCACCCAACAATAACCCTAGAATCTTTCCTCCTTTATATGCAACATGCCATCTGATATGAGCAACAGGGTGATGCCTTTTCTGCCTTGAATGAAGCTATGCCTCAATACAACCAACAAAATTACTATTAGTCTCAATTCAGAAAGAATAAAAGTGCATTGTATATTACAAGTTTACAAAAGTAAGTCCAAACACAGTAGAAAGATAAATCAATTAAAAAACTATAGCCTTGTCAACAAATTCCTTAAACAGAGTGTTCAACATAGGCCTGAAATATGCATATTGAACCCTTGATTTCAGAACCTTGTTCAAAGTTTAAGAAAGGTGATACGATCAGATTATAGAATGAAGTTGACATTATAGAATGAAGGCTATCAACACTAACCAAACTAGAACAACATTATCAATAGAAATTTCTTGGAAACCAAGCCCAAGAATGCCATTAGACTTAGACTTGACAAAAATGTCAACCTTGGTTCATGTGTTGTCTTAGTAAAGACTTGCACCATGAAAGAATCTATTTATACATAAATTCTAGATTAAGTTGATGAGAAAAGATCTTTGATATCCAACTAGGAAGCCTTAACATCCAAAAATTACTAACCTGATGTTTCACAACAAGTTTCCCAACTGTGACATCATCTTTACTTAAGAAACTAGATATTGATCCATTGCCATATTGGATCTCACAAGATTCTCCTTCACAAACAACAAATGATATATATTAATTGTTTAGCAACTTCCTTAATATCCCCATGTAAGCATACTAAACTAACTAAGGTTGAGGATTTGAAGTAGAGTACCATCTTCTTGGTATGTGATTGACTTTGATGATTTGTATCTTGAATGAAAATAGCAAGCTAGCTGCACTGTAAAATTATTATTAATCATTGTTACAAAAATAACCACAAAATCCTCCTTAATTAAAATAATCCTTCTAGATATTTCAAGACAAGATATTTTAGTTAATTTCTAAGAAAGCTAATTTAACTATCCAAATAGCCATCAAACTATTTACTGTATATAATTTCCCAGAATTCAAAATTTGAATGTAGGCTGAGTATTCCAGCAACACTACTTTTTTATAAGTTGGATCCTAAAAATATTTGTGCAGAAGCAAGCAAGTGTGGTGAGGTTCAAATAGTAAGGTGATTGATGAAAGATAGAGGAATTAAAAAGATACCTGCATGTAGTTGAATTGAAGGGCATAAAATGGTACATGTTTTTTTTGTGTAGGAGACAGATCACATCCACAAACATGGGAGAGCTATGCAAAATTGGAGAAATTGGCTTGGCAAATGAAGGCAGTAGGGTATTTCTAGATTCAATACTTTTACTTAATGCTGTAGAATAGAACAAAAAAGAATCATTTATTTTCCACCATAGTGAAAAGTTAGCAATTGTATTTGGTTTGTTAAACTTAGCCCCTAGTACAACCATTAGAGTTGTTAAGAACCTTTGAGTATGTTCTAATTTTCACACTGCATCTAAATTCATCTCCAAGATTGTTGCAAGAGAAATTGTTCTGATAGATGTCAACCATTTCCATCATTTTAAATAGGGACAATGTTCTTGTGGAGAATATTGGTTATGCTAAATGAAACAATCTAAAAAATAGGCTTGCACTATAATAATGTGCACTACATCAGATATCTAGTAATAATGAAGGGACATCCATCAAAGCATAACAGCAGGGATTTTTTTGTCATATGTTGTAGTTACAAGTACCCTGCTAGACATACATGAAAATGTGGAAGCATAGACAAGACAAGAGAACTATTTCAAAAAATGCCTCAAAGAAATGTGATATCATGGAATGTTGTGATTAAAGCATATGTTTAAAATGGGTTTTTCTAAAAAGTCCTTAGAAAATTTTAAGAAAATGCAACCAATGGGTATAAAGCCCAACTCCTCAACCATTGAAAGCATCCTTCCTACCTGTGTGTGAATTGGAGCTTTGGATGAGGATATGAACATCCATCAAAAGCATATTTGGAAGTAGATTTTTATCAGATATTGTAGTTGCAAGTTCCACTTTGGATCACCAAAGCCTTCACAAAAATTTCTACACAAAATTCAATAATGAAGAATTTATGCACAAATTCTCTTTCGAATGATTCACAAAGCCTCCACCGCAACACCACACAGTTTGTTATTGGGCCTTGAGGTGATTTGGGAATCACTTGCATCACCACAAGGCTCAGAAATAGTGTGATGTTGCGGTGAAGGCTTTGTGCATCATTCAAAAGAGAATTTGTGCATAAATTTTTCATTATTGAATTTTGTGTAAAAGTTTTTGTGAAGACTTTAGTGATCCAAAGTGGAACTTGCAAGATTTCTGCTTGAATAAATAGGCAGATAAGGTAACCCTTCATTCCACTAGCTCTGCTACCTCCAACTGGACCTATGACACAGGGTTCATGAAATAAAACAGGGTTAGTTAAGAAGCATGTGGAGTCAATTCATCTTCTACAATGGTTCTCCTACAATGTTCTACATGTGATACACATCTATACATACATTTGATAAAAGAACATTTAGGGACTGATACCTCATAGAGTTCTAGCTACAGACATAAAAACTATCAGTAAGACTTAGATTTAGCTACATATATACAACCCCCAACCCAATAATCAAATCCATAAGATTTTGATTTGATTTTCCTAAACTCAAGCTTTTAGCTTAGGCCCTGGTCTACAAACTCTACAAAAGCACTCAAGCCAAAAGAAATAGTGATGCACAAGCATCCTTGGTTCAAGAGAAATCTTGCATCAACCAAAAACATTTGTATTCTAGTTTGTTTGCAGTTCAGTTTGTTTCTTTTCACTTCCCAGTTTAGTTCAGGCAGTTCAGTCAGAAGCAGTTTCAACTTGTGGTCTGATATTGGCATTTCACATCTTACAGATTTGGACTTAGCATATACATTCATTCATTTACATCATATCAAGAATTTAGAGCATTTGGATAAGTTACCAAAAAGCTATTTCTATCAGAAGTTGGCCGTTTTTCAGAGTAGAGTATCCTGATATTCACTGGCAACCAGCTGAAGGAGAAACTTGTAGAAGCATTTCCTAATCTTTGGAGCCTAATGACACATCATTCAATGATCTTTGGTTCATGGTTGACCTTCCTTGGAGATCCACACTTCATTCCATTCATTTATCGGAAGTAACCATCCATTTAGGTCTGACATATCTGTGTTCACACGTTACACCTCCTCTTTGGAATTTGTGATCTTCCTTGGCCGACACGGAGGAATCTATTGGTCCAGAGTTGATATATATTGATGTAATAGATCCTTAGGAAAGTAGTTAAGAAGATAGCAATTGATTCATAATTCTTAGTTTAGATTTTGTGTGAAGGGAGCTTCAAAGCCTTATCTTGCGCATGTATGTAATCAGGCCTGTGAGCCCTAATTATAATCCTGCATGTTGCCGGTAGATCTCTATTTGAATTCTATGATATATTGAATGATTGAAACTATATTTGTTATATTTCTTGAGTTGTTTCCATTGTGTTTACTCTTGCTGCAGGGTTCGAACAGTTCATTCCATGAACCCTCCTGTCGTGATTGCACCAAGTGGTATCAGAGTGAAAGTTTAAATCTTTTGGGAGTGAATTGAGCAAAGATTGGCAAGGGAATTCCATATGATCTTGATGTGGACAGATTGCCAAATTGAGGCAGGTTACTTGTGTTGCAACCAATCATCGATTGTGAGGCAGTTGTCACCTTGTAGCCCAATTGCTGAACCTGAGGCAGTTTACACTTGATCCTAGGAAGAATGCCACTGAGGAGAGCTGTTCCTATTGGAACAATGGCTAGTAGAATAGATGAGTTGATGGAGATAATGAAAATAATGTGAATCCGATTGGATGTTGTTGAAGAAGATAGGTGAAGAGGATTGACATTGAGACCTAATGTTGAAAGCGATGATGAGGAAGAATTTCAATCTGTTGAACACACTGGCGAAACCCTAGGAGGTGATGAAGAAGAAGAGTTAGATCAAGTAAAAATGTTGCAAGCTATTTCAAAGATTGGAAAGAGACCTAGAGTTGATGTGCCAAATTATACTGGTAATTTGAACCTTGAAGAATTGATTGATTGGATAAATGATATGGGAGAATATTTTGAATATGACAAAATTAAAGATCCTAAGAAGGTGAAATTTGCAATGACAAACTTGAAAGGACATGTTGCTATATGGTGGAAAGAAGTTCAGTTGGAAAGAAACAAAAGAGGAAAAGAAAAGATTACAAAATGAGATAGAATGGTGACAAAATTGAAGAATCAGTTTATACCTACTGACTATGAGTTGGAACTATTGAAAAGATTGCAAAACCTAAGACAAAAGGAGAAGTCTGTGAGGGAGTACACTAAAGAATTTCATAAGATGATCATAATAATAAGACATAGTGAAGCAAACAAGGAGAAAGTGGCTAGATACATCAATGGACTGCGATTGAACATTCAAGAAGAACTAAGCTTGGTAATGATGACATCTTTGGAGGAAGCATATTAGTTTCCCCTGAAAGTTGAAGAGAAGCTGAATAAGAGGCATAATCAGAGATAGAGAGGAAGAGGGAGTAAATTTCAGAGAGGAAGAACATTTTCTAGATATGATCAACCATTTACAGAGCAAAACAAGTTTGATAGCCCAGTTAGGAAGGATGATAGAGATAACAATGCTTACCAGAGAGATGAAAAAAAATTTACTAGAGAGGGAACCCTAGTGCATACTAGAATGAATGATATAGAAGGGAAGGAAGAGGAATGGATAAGAGAACATTTAGAGGTACTTGTTTCAAGTGTGGAGGTGAAGGACATAGAGCATTTGAATGTAATCGGGGTAGTACAAGTAATAGGACAAAAAATAGTGGAAGAGCAACCTATGTTGAAGAAGAACTTGTTGAAATGGATAACGCCTGTTCTATTGGAAAACCTGAGAAAGGAGAATCATTGGTGATAAGGAGAGCACTATTTCAAATAGAGATAAATGAGGAAAAGATTGTTTAGAACTAGATGTAAATCAAGAGGTAAGTGTTGTAAAGTTGTAATTGATAGCGGTAGTTCAGATAACCTAGTTTCAGAGGAGATGGTGACTAAGCTAAAGTTGGAAAGATTGAAACACCCTAAGCCCTATCAGATAGCATTGATTAAAAATGACCATAAGGTACTGGTGAGTGAACAATGTTTGGTGAAATTTCATATTGGATCTTATCATGATGAAGTCTTGTGTGATATTATGCCTATGGATGTTTGTCATATCTTGTTGGGTAGACCTTGGCAGTATGATATAAAAGCTATACATGATGGGAGAAAGAATACATACACTATAACAACAAATGGAAAGAGAATTACTTTGATTCCTTTAGAAGATGATCTTAAAGATGTGGTATGTGGAAATGCTAGAATCTGTTTGGTAGATGGAAGAAAAATTCTGGATGGTTTGAGACATGAGAATATGTGTTATGCCTTGATCCCTAAGAAGCCTAAAGCATTGAAGAAAGAAACTATACCGGAGGAGATAAATGAGTTGCTGATAGAGTATGAAGACATCATATCAAATAATGTGCCTGATGGATTGCCACCTATAAGGAGTATCAGTCATCACATGGATCTTATACTGAGAGCAAGTTTGCCTAATAAAGTAGCATACCAGATGATACCAGCAGAGAATGAAGAACTGAATAGATAGATACAAGATTTGTTGAGGAAAGGTTTGATCAAGGAAAGCTTGAGTCCTTGTGTAGTACTTGTAGTGCTTGTACCTAAGAAGGATGGAGAATGGAGAATGTGTACCAATTCTAGAGTAATAAACAAGATCACAGTTAAGTATAGATTCCCTTTACCTAGGATGGATGATATCATGGATTGTTTGAGTGGAGCAAGATATTTCACAAAGATAGACTTGAAGAGTGGATACCATCAGATCAGAATCAGAGAAGGTGATGAATGGAAGACTGCTTTTAAGACAAATGAAGGATTGTATGAGTGTTTAGTGATGCCCTTTGGATTGACAAATGCACCGAGTACTTTCATGAGATTGATGAATGAAGTCCTAAAGAAATTCTTGGGTAAGTTTGTGATTGTATACTTGGATGATATTCTAATTTTTAGTAAGACAAAAGAGGAACATTTGTGGCATATTAGACAAGTTTTGCAGAGACTGAGAGAAGAGAAATTGTTGATAAACATTAAGAAGTGTAGCTTCATGAAGGAAGAGTTGGTGTATTTGGGATTTGTGATTTATGCAGAAGGATTGAAGATGGACCCTGAAAAAGTGAAAGCAATTTTCGAATGGTCTACACCAAAGAGCATTGGAGAAGTTAGATCATTTTATGGTTTGGCTAGTTTTTACCAGAAGTTCATCAGAAATTTCAATTCAATTTGTAACCCTATGACAGAGACAATGAGAGGTGACAGAAAGGATCTTAAGTGGACATCAGGAGCAGATAAAAGTTTTGAGTTGTTGAAACAGAAAGTAACAGAGCAACCTATTTTAGCATTACCAGATTTCAATAAGGTATTTCAAGTTGATTGTGATGCAAGTGGGAATACAATTGGAGTAGTATTAAGTCAAGAAGGTAGACCTATAGCATATTTCAGTAAGAGTTGAATGATGCAAGGAAAAGATATTTAGTTTATGACCAAGAGTTCTATGCCATAATTCAAGCCTTGAAGAAGTGGAGACATTACGTGTTGCCCAAGGAGTTTGTGTTGTATACAAATCATCAAGCTTTACAATATTTGAACAGCCAAGGTAAGTTAAATTAGAGACATATGAGATGGGTAAAGTTCATGTAGAGTTATACTGTTGTGTCAAAGCATAGGAGTGGTAAATCAAACAAAGTTGTTGATGCCTTGAGTAGGAGAAGAAACTTGTTGACAGAGATGAGAGTTGAAGTGTTGGGTTTTGATGAATTGAAGAATATGTATGAGGGAGACACTAATTTTGCAGAACCTTGGAAAGCATGTAAGGAACCTATTGTGACAGATAGGAGTAAGTGGTTGGACTATTTCATTCAAGAAGATATGTTGTTCAAAGGAAATCAGTTGTGCATACCTAGAAGTTCAATGAGAGATAATTTGATCAAGGAGAAGCATAGTGTTGGATTGGTAGGACATTTTGGCATTGATAAGACAGTGGCTTTGGTGAGTGAAAATTACTTTTGGCCTTAGATACATAAGGATGTTTAGAGATTTGTGCAAAGTTGTAGAGTTTGTCAAGTTGCAAAAGGGAGTAGTCAGAATACTGGATTGTATCAACCGTAGACAATACTAGAAAGACCTTGGGAAGACATAAGCATGGATTTTGTGTTGGGATTGCCTAAGACACAGAAAGGACATGATTCAATATTTGTAGTGGTGGATAGATTTTCAAAGATGGCTCATTTCATACCGTGTAAGAAGACAATTGATGCAGTGCATGTAGCTAACCTATTTTTCAAGGAGATTGTGAGATTGCATGGATTACCTAAGAGTATAGTTTCAGACAGAGATACAAAGTTTGTTGGGTACTTTTGGAAGACACTTTGGAAGAAGATGAAGGCATATTTGAAGTTTAATTCAACTTTTCATCCACAGATAGATGGACAGATAGAGGTAGTGAATAGGATTTTGGGAAATTTGTTGAGATGTTTGGTTGGAGAGAAGATAGGAAGTTGGGATTTGATTCTTTCACAAGTAGAGTTTGCATATAATAATTCAGTAAACAGGAGTACTGAAAAAACACCTTTTGAGATTATTACCAGAGTGAATCCTAGAGGAGTTACAAAATTGAGAGATATCAGTATAGAGGAAAAGAGGAGTGTAGAAGCAGAAGAATTTGTAGATCATATGAAGACAGTGCATAATCAGGTGAGGAAGCATTTGGAGGATATGAACAACAAGTATAAAGAGAAGGCTGATGAGAAGAGAAGACATAAGGAATTTGAAGTTGGAGATGAAGTGATGGTGTACTTGAGAAAAGAAAGATTTCCAGTTGGGACATATAACAAGTTGAAGATGAAGAAGTTTGGACCTTGTAGGATACCCAAAAAATTTGATTCAGGAAATGCATATGAAGTAGAGGTACTGAAGACATTGGGTATATCACCTATTTTCAACATTGCAGATCTATATCAGTACCATGAAGTAGAGTTTAGTGACAACATAGAAGAAGACTTGAAGAAGCAGTTACCACAACAAGCATGGGAGCAGATTGAAGACATTTTGGACAGTAGAGTTGGATGCAACATTAGAGGAAGACAATACAAATAATATCTTGTAAAGTGGAAAGGCAGACCAAAAGAAGATTCATCATGGATTTCTTAGGCTAAGGTGGACCGTCTTGGTTCTCCCTTAGCCCCAGCAAAGTGAGGGACTCACTTTTTCAATAACCATGGATGTCTAATGCAGGAGCATCCTTGGTTCAAGAGCAATCTTGCATCAACCAAAAACATTTGCATTCCAGTTTGTTTGTAGTTCAGTTTGTTTCTTTTCATTTCCCAGTTCAGTCAAAAGTAGTTTCATCTTGTGGTCTAGTATTGGTATTTCACATCTTGTGGATCTACACTTAGCATATACATTCATTCATTTACATCATATCAAGAATTTAGAGCATTTGTATCAGTTACCAAAAAGATATTGCTATCAGAAGTTGGACATTTTTCAGAGCAAAGCATCCTGATATTCATTGGCAACCAGCTGAAGGAGAAACTTGCGGAAGCATTTCCTAATCTTTGGAGCCTAATGACACATCATTCAATGATCTTTGGTTCATGGCCGACCTTCCTTGGAGATCCACACTTCATTCCATTCATTTATCAGAAGTGACTATGCATTTAGGTCTGACCTATCTATGTTCACCCGTTACACCTCTTCTTTGGAATTTGTGATCTTCCTTGGCCGATGCGGAGGAATCTATTGGTCCGGAGTTGATATATATTGATGTAATAGATCCTTAGGAAAGTAGTTAATACGTTAGCAATTGATTCATAATTCTTAGTTTAGATTTTTTGCAAAGGGAGCTTCAAAGTCTTATCTTGTACATGTATGTAATTAGGCCTATGAGCAGTAATTGTAAGCCCACATGTTGCCGACCAATCTCTATTTGAATTCTATGATATATTGAATGATTGAAACTACATTTTCTATATTTCTTGAGTTGTTTCCATTGTGTTTACTCTTGTTGCATGGTCTGGACAATTCACTCTATGAACCCTCCTACCGTGACTGCACCAAATAGCCTAAATTTTCAAAAAGGTCTTCATTGCTTCAGCAAGCATGCACTGCTTTTGTTGGTTATTGATTCAACGAAAAGACAAAGACCAAAAGCAACTAAGGCATTATATTTAACTCCAATCTTTCAATAATTATATAAGTTACAGATTAGCCAATAATGTTTCATTTAGGATTTAAAATTTGACCTTTGAATAGTATGACAAACTTAAGTATGTATGGTTTCATAATAGCTTAAATATAACTAAAAGTTCACCATCTACAAGGAGATTATTTACCTAGAGCAACAACTAGATAAGGAACTGGTGGTTGTGAAGATGATGTCCAATGGTCATTAAGAGGTCCTAAAGTAGGACTAGGCCCTGCTAGTGGATGACCTTGCATAAACCATGAGAAGTTTTGTATGATCATTAGGAACTCTATCAAGTCATTAAAGGTATGAACAAGCTTTTTAAGGGTTTGTGAAGTTTTCTAAGGGTTTATGAGACATTTGTAAGGTCTATATAGATAAACTTCTAGAAACCCTATGGAACCCATAATAGGCCTATACATGGCCCAGCCAAGACAAGAATAGAAAGGTTTGTAGTTATTCATTAGGACCATTCAAAATTCTCATAGTCCCACTTGGTTTCATGCAAATTTCCTTCCATAAATCCATCTTAGGGGTCCATATTTCTTTTAAAATTATTCCAGGAGTCATTCATAAGCACCCCATACCAAGTCCATGTGAAAGATATTTGTTTTTTTTACCATTGATGTGTTTTTGTCTCTCACCATAGTCCCACATGTCACTCAAAAGGTCTTGGCGGGTGTGCAGGAATCAAGGATAATAAGGGAGCAGTTATCACTATCCTATAGCATGAAGAGAATACGCTTGCGGCATCATGGTATGTAGAGATCAATTACCATAGCCCTGCAGCGGTCTCAAAATGAAGTGGCGGGCTGTTGGTATAAATTTAAGTGGCATATGATACTTCACCATGGTCCTTTAGCAGTCAAGAGAATAACCAGTGGTAATGCGGTAAGAAGGAGCAGAAGAAAATAGTACACCACGCCCTCACGGTAGCCTCAAGTGAGGCTTGTGGTATGGTGGTATAAGGAGTATAAGTTATGTAAGTGTTGAATACCGTGGCCCTGTGACAGTTTCAATGAAGGAGTACGGTAGTGCGATGAAAGGCTTCAAGTGATGTTTAGTATACCATGGTCTCGCAATGGTCAAAGAAGCGTATTGCAGTACTACAGCAGGGAACAAGTCATGGTGATATAGTTGAATTTTGGAGACAATATTTCTCATTGGCCTGATCAAATCAAAGAACACTTTTTCTGCCTTTTCTCCACTATTCTTTTATGAGCTGAGTAATTTCAAATTTGATTACTATCATTTGCAATGCATTTCTATTGCATTTCAATCTGAAACGTTTGATCCATTCTTGGATTGTTGTCACCTTTATAGACATAAAATGTACCTGTTCTAATATTTTAAACTTATGATAAGTCAAAGTGGGTTGTGCTCGTTTAGCAGCTGGTTGAAATTTAATTTGAATGTACTACTTCTTAATGTTCCCCTAGACTCATTATCATTTTTGTTTATCATCTTGCTTTTTGGATAGCAACAAACATGTGATGCATCTGTTGTGATGTCCTATGTGTGGTGGATTTTTCCAAATTATTTTCACACTATTTTGAGTTCTAGGTGTACACCTTGTGGAGACTTATGGCATATTTCTATGCTTAATTTTTTTTCCAACGTTACAGTGAGTTGATAAATGCAATTATTCAAAAGGTAGTGGAAATAATTTTGGAACAATTATCTAAGTTCTCTCTTAATGTTTAGATTTGTGTAATTTTGATTTTATAGATTTTTAATAGCCTTGTTTGAGAAGTCTTGGAAATTGGTTTCAATTTATAGGGTAAAGCTTCCATATGGAGCTAAGAAGATTGTGCCAAGTAGTTGCAGAGCCATGATTGGTCAGGCTATTGGTGGTGGAAGGACAGAAAAGCCAATGCTCAAAGCTGGCAATGCATATCACAAAAATAGGGTCAAAAGAAATTGTTGGCCTAAGGTTTGTGGTGTGGCAATGAATCCTGTTGAGCATCCTCATGGTGGTGGTAATCATCAACACATTGGTCATGCCAGTACTGTGTGCCGTACAGAGAAGGCTTAGCATGCACATGTACTTAGTCATAATTAAACAATTATAGAGCTTTGATTATTTAAAAATATCATCTTTTAGTTACTTTTTTCTTTAGGTTGCTTTGTGTCAACAACTTATGGGGACCAGATTGTAAACCATGTTTCCTATTATTGTTTCTTATCATTAGTGGTTTACTCTTGATTCAAAATTTTGGGAAAGACTTCAAACGAGGTTGTAATCCTTGTTTCCTTGTATTGTTTGAGGCTTATTTTAGGCTGCCATATTAACTGACTTTGTTATTTTTTATTATTTCTTGAGTTCTTGTTATTTTCTTTTAGATCATAGAAATGACAAAAAGATTGATGATTTATTACTATTATAAACTATGAACTTTCTGTTTTAAAAAAGTAATAATTTGGAATGTTCTCAACTGTACAAAAAAATGAGAAGATAATATGCCAATTTGTCATCACTTTTGCTGAGAATGTTTCTTACTTTGATGTTTTTTTTTTAACTATTTGGCTTTATATGAGATGCATTGAGGCTTCCATGGTATTGTGTTAGAGATCTTATGACATGATAATGCAACTATGTGATGAAGTAGAAAGATAAATACCTGAGAAGCCAATGACCATGTGATTCTGAATGAAAGGAAGTAGAAAGATAAAGACTTGAGAAACCAAAGAATTGTTATCTTGCACAGTAAATTGATAGATTTTAGAGATGAAATTTGGGAGGTCATATTGCTAAATTGTTAGGCTTGATAATTTTGAGGGTAAATTAATTGGATAATAGAGCTGAAATCTGATGGGTAGTTTTATTGAATTGTATGTTGGGTTTTGGAGTTAAATTTGAAGGGAAACCTTGCTATCAAGTGCCCTTTATTTTCTGTTTAGTTTTTTAGATGTGCTAAATGTAAGTAAACATGTGGCAATGAGTGTTTTTGTGTGCTAGGAAGCATGAGTACCATTTGCATGGTACACAGAAGCATATAATTTTATAGTGTTGATATTAATGATTAAATTTGGTTGTGCCATCTAGCTACTAACAATTGCATAGGGTGTAAGGCAATTGCTATGATGTACTATGCAACTTGTGACTAGCATTAGTCTAGAGGTATAGATCTTTGCAAGCAACTAAACTATATTCACTGCTCTACAAACCAGAGGGAGGTTGTAGAAGTGGGATCCAAAAGGGAACCTTTGAAAAAGAGATGATCTAGGTTTACAAATGGTTGCCAGAGGACATAAAAAAACCCAGATTTGCCAAAAATATCATGACCCTTGTTTGAGAAAACTCTCTATCCTTGGCAAACTTGAAGAAGAAAGAAAGCTAGTCTTCTTCCCATTAATTTGCCCATGAGAGGAAAATCATCATGCTAAAAGGACATTTTAGTTAGATGATCATCATGGAGAGAAACATCTGAAAGTGTGACTTCCATATCACAAAAAAAAATCTAGAAACCTTAGATTGATCTACAAGCTCATCACTTGGGCATTTTAATCCAAGCTGAACTACCTACCCCAATTAAGAAAAATCAAACCCCATTTTAACAATGGAGCATATTGAATACTCTTTAGAAAGGGATGAGCATTGGGAAGATGAGGCAAAATGAGAGGACAAATAAAAGGAGAAAATAGGGGGTTACCTGGAGGGACTAATTGACACACGAGAGAAACTCGACAGAGTGCTTGGGAAGGAGAGCCAACAAGTTATTAAGCACATTTTGTGATTGCGTAGGCAACATTCTTTGCATCAAATCCATCACTACCTCCATTAGAACCCTTGACCTCTGATTTCAACGAGAAAAGCCTTTTCAAAGGATAACTCTACCTCACCATATTTCAAAAACTCTTCTCTGTCACATGATGATATAGGGGTTTCTTTTGTTTGAATTATTTTTCATCAAAAAAATTTCCCTCTCTTTCTAATTGGAAATATTTTTTTAATTACCCACTTTAATATCATATTGTCTAATTTTTATTTGTGTGACTAATTATTTAGTTGTGTTTTTTACCTGATGATCAAATTAGTCATTAATTAGTCATTTATTTAGTCATTTATAACTGTGTTCCAAAAAATTAGTAGAATTTAGTCATTTTTAGTTGTCATGACTAAAAGTTTTAGTCACGTAGTCATTTATTTGCCAAATTCTACTAGTGAATGCTCATGTATTCTGTGGGTCTTCAGTGTGTTTTATGTGTCTTCTTTGTGTGTCTTGCGTGATTGTGGTGTGGTCTAAAGATGTGTGGTGATGAGCCCCCTCACACTGTATGTGTTTTGTGTGTTTTTGTGTGGTCTAAAGATGTGTGGTGATGAGCCCCCCCATGCTGTGTGCTTTGTTTACTTTTATATGTAGATATGTAATTGTTTAATTATGTCTTCTCTTCATGTCTACTTCATGTATTATGCGAATGTATTCATATCTTCTCCGTGTATTGCATGCTTTCACTGTCTTCTCTGTGTATTGCGTGTTTCCTTACTATATTCATTGTGTCTTGTGTGATTTAAGTGTTTGCTTATGTTTGCCTAAGTTTGGGGGCTAGAAATAGTCCTTCAAACTTAGGGTGTGTCTTCGTTCTTGTGTTTAATGTGTTTGATATGCTTCGATCGTACTTTAATTCATGTGTTGAATCGTAAGATCACACACACATTAAAGTGGGGGGTAAATGTTATGGAGTAAAAAGTGGACACATGCCTTTTTTACCTCCCACTTTAGTTCCTAGGTCCCTGTGTTAAAACTCTACAAGCAAAATATTCATCCTGATGAAAAATTCCCAAAACCCATGTCAAATGGGAACTAGGGGCCCATTTAATGCTTAAGTTCAAACAAAAAAGGCACCTAGGGACTTGGGAGCCCACGCCCAAGTCCACCCTAATTGGTCAGGATAAAATTTAAATCATGTCAGCATGGGACCTTTAAATGGGTCTCTCCTTGTCGGCTCTTTCAATTAATTTGTGAATGTTTAACGAGAAATCATATATAAGTGAGTGTTTGAATTCATTTTGTGAGAAGCTGATGATAGAAAGGTTATGATATTGGAGCAAAGAGTATTCAAAGAATTCATAGTGTTATTGTTGCATATTTGGAATCATCATCAACATCCTCATGAGTTGAAGAATCTTCATCCTCCTAAGGACTTCACCTTTGAGGTGACATCATCATTTGAATTATCTTTGGCCTCTGTCTTGCAAGGACACACTCTCTCTAACAATCATATTGCGAAGCTTGAATGCTATCCTAGGATTTGACTGAGGCAAATCCATAAACACCACAACCCCCAAACCCCTTTTCTTCTTGTGTGCAGGTTATAGGTCTGAGGATTGAAGAAGTGAAGGTACAAGGAGGTTGTTCAAGGGATAGAGTTTCAAGATCCAAAAACAAAGTGTGGAAATTCCTCTGCAGAAGACTTGGGCACCTACCCTGGCATCCACCTGCTAATTAGACACTAGATATAGCATCAGTACATCATTTACAACATTTTTCTAGTTTTGAGCTTGCAGAGATCGGGACTTTCTGGACTCAGGCACTAGCCCTTGAGTCTTCTAGCATTTTAGCTTCTATGAAACAGGTTAAGACATCTCACTGATCATCCCGGTATTTTCATATCCTAGCTTTTCATTGTTGTTTGTCTGTTATAAGCTGATTATCTCAATTCTAGGGTTTATTGCATTGATTGGCCTAGGGTTTGACGAAAGGCTTGGTTAAATCACATCTTTCCTTAACGAATAGGAGCACAAAATTAGTAGGTGAGTCCTCTTCCATCTTGTAGTGACTTAGCTCGGTTTTGTCCTTGAATGTTGTAGTGAAAGAGGGTTTGATCTTATGTACTTACAAGCTTGCATTCAACCCCCTTTTCTCTACTTAACAACAACCAAATAGGGAAGTACACATCACATTGTGAAATGTACCCGAGTAGATACCTACCTAAGCAAGCTTATCCTATCCTAGGTGCAAATATGCAATAAGTAAATAGACCAAATGCAAAAATAAAAATATGCACCAACAACTTGCCTCTATACATAAAGCCTCCCAAAGTTGCTTCTTAAGACCATCCTATTTTCGACATATGGACATACATCGAACCAATTATTTTTTACAAGTACTAGATGATGAACTTAACATTAGACAAAATTGCATAAATAAAGTAGACCATAAGTGCAATCTTGTCTTGAGCCATAGATATTAGTTTCCAAATTACAAGCTTATGTTGCAACATCACAATGATCAAAGTCAACACCAATCCTCTTTCTAACTAAACCCTAATCACTCTTACTTTTATGTATATTACTATTTATCTACTCAATATCTTAAATAACAACTACATTATTAATTTAAGATCTAATTACAATAAATAATTTATCATCCTCATTTGAAAATCTAAATTAATCATAAGTTTTTTTAATCCCTATAATATATTATTATGTTTATTTATCTTTGTTTTAAATATCAATGCATATTAATTGATTTGAGTCTAGTCGTTGTCCCTACTATCATTTCGTATGCCATCTCTTTCGAATTTTGTCATGTTCACATATTACTTACCTCCTTGACTTCGTACCCAAGTTATGATTAGGTTAATTGAATTGGCAAAACCAAGCTTGATTTATTTAGGATACAAACCATCTAAATTGAATGTATTTATGTTGTACACGCTTTTATTTAATAAGAAATTTATTATTATTATTACTTGTTATTGTCCTAAGTTGTTTAATTATTTAAAAGTGAAGAATATAATTATACAAGATAGGCTTATTATACGAGTGACCGAAACAAAAAAACAAAACACACTTGAGAGCATTGGTAGCAAAGCTTCTCACTTCCATTTGGTAAATGATTTGAATAGAGCTTTGAATGCCACGAACACATTCATCATACTATATAAGAATATCTATTGGAAAAACTAATCTTAATCTATTTAATATAGAAGACATTTTAAAGGATTTATTTAATTGTTTTTGGTGTGTTCTTTTTTTTTTTTAATTTAATTGTTATTGTTTTCTTAAATAGATAGGCTTGTTATACATGGGAGAGAAGATAATAAGATAAAATTAAAATGAAGAGTATTGTTAGGAAGTTGATCATTTTAATAAAGTAGTACAAAGGAATAGTTTTGGTTAATTTAATAAAATGTATATATAAGTATAAATTAAATTAATCATTAATAGTTATAGATATTTTTAATTTTTAATTAAATGTTATTTTATAAAAGTAAATGTAAAGTGAGTGGAGGCATTTGTTCATTGATTGAAGAATGAATCATTTTGATGAACATTCTCAGATTTCAAATCTAAAAACGATATTTTTCTCTTTATGTGAGTTCTCAAATTCTATGCAAGATATGTACTCTATTTAGGGTCGAGTAAGCGTCTTAGGGTCACTTTTGCATCTATGGATTTATCCTCTACCACATATATCTGATCTTGCTCAAGGTGTGCCTTTACTCTTTGGTTCACTTGGTTAGCCCATGTCTACTATGTATTTTGCTTTATAGTAAAGACCAACAATATTTAGAAATACCTTTAAATGAACTATTTGAATAATCTAAACTCATAACTATGTCTTTTGCTTTATAGTAAAGACTAACAATATTTAGAAATACCTTTAAAATGAACTATTTCAATAATCTAAACTCATAACTAGTCTTGATTTTAAAAATCCATTCCAAAAAAGGAAACACATTCTAAATAAAAAGTACCTATTCTAAACTAAATTGAACCCAATATTTTTTATAAATTAGATTTAAGGTATTCAAAACAATCTAGACTTATTCTTAAGAAATTGCACCAGTGCCATTTAATATTAAATGCAAATGATAAATCTATTTTATTTAATAATGATGACTATTTATTTATTTATTTTTAAATTGTGTTTATATGCAATCCTTAACAACTAACTATAAATAACATATTATTAAGTTCACACTATGAAATAGAAATATAACATGTTATCCATTAAGTCACTTTTTCATTTCATTCTTAGTTCATTTCAAATTTATAGGACATAATTGAAATAAATTGGAGAGATATTAAAACTATGCAAATTTAACACTATAAAATAATAGAATAAACTCTATCCATTTAAAATGGATTAATTTCAACTTTCACCATTTTTTAGATTTGATGCATTTCAAATAAAACAATTTAAACTCATTTTATAATCATTTCAAATAATATACTCATTCCATATTAATTTCAAATAATACCCATTCCAAATAGTGTAAACTTATTAATTTAATACTTAATTAATCTAAAAGAAGGATAGACATTTTATTTGAAATGAACATTGCAGATATTTATAATAAAAATATTATTGGCATTATTTCATTTCATATAGAATAATAAAGGTTTCTTTGAATGCTAAATATACATTAAATTGGCTCAAAGGCTAAAAATTTCTAAGTATAAACTCTTGTTGAACACATCTGGAGACTAAGAGGGTGTGAATCAGTCTATTCTTAAACTTTAAATCAATTCCATTTATAGCTTAAACATCAAATCATTTTAACCAAAAGAAGAATAACAGAAAGTAAAATATGCACCACACAAAGACACCAAGATTTTTATGTGGAAAACCCAATGAGGGAAAACCATGGTGAGGATTAACTCATAATATATGAGCTCACTGCTTATAAAATTATAACTTTGTTTTAGGGCTACAACCCAAGGAAGATACTACTCCCTGTTGAACTTGCAGACTAAGGCTACAACCTTAGGACAATATACGTGGACCTGCTGAAGAGACTCACTGTCTGATAGCAAGATACATGAAAATTACAATAGAAACATGAACATGAACTGCTATAAAGAAGGCATCTGACATATGCTGATGTTGTAGTCCCTTATTTCACACAATTACCCCATCACTCTGAGTTTGCACACTTCGTGCTTAACACACTTCCAATCTACATTCTTCATTTTCAAAAATGATTTTGTTCTTCTATAAATACTCTCTACAACAAATCAAAACTTTAATTAGGTGACACCAAGATGACTTTTGTTAGATCTAGGGCACACAACTGATAGGGGGGGTGAATCAGTTGTACAAAAACTTGCTTCCAATTCAAACACTTAAATCCTCTTGTTATTTAATAGCATATCAATTAAACACTCATGAAAGCATAAAGCATAAACACCAGAGCAGATACACATCAACACATGAGACACCAAGATTTTGACATGGAAAACCTGGTCAAGGGAAAAACCACGGGGTGATTAACCCAAGGATTATTCTCTATTAGAAGAATAAGAAAAATAGATGGCACATGCCAATTAGGGCTCACTACCCGAGCACACTGCTCACAAGAGGCACACTACCTATAAGAGACACACTGTCTACAAAGTAACAAGTATTACAAACTTGAACTAGAGATTGACATCATTACCATGTCTAGATCAGTTCCATTTAAGCACGAAAACTCTTGCTCTGCCTTTCGCTCTTCTTCGTTATGCCACACTCATCCACACCAAGACACACTACAAAATGAATTTACAATCCCTTATTTATACAAGGCATCGACTTAGGAACAATCATCTAAGTCGGCAAACACCTACAAGATCATTCGCAAAACGTGTAATACATCCGGTCGGCCAGTCTTAAGAAGAACACCAATATCTGTGGTTATTCTTCAAATACACACTCTAACTTTAATGTAGATCACTGTCATTAACTAGACATGATCCAATGATCATCATAACCTTCCCTAAATCACCAAACACATCCGCACTTTATCAGCTTACCTGAATTCTTCTGTTCTTCATCCAGAACTTCAAGAACACAGTCTGTCATTACTGTCATAATGAAAAAGGTGCTTCCAGACCTCCAAACCATGAACAAATCTAGTTGTCACTTCACACGAACTTCTTCAACACTCTCTCCAATCTGCAGAATGAGATAATGCAATTCCAAATCTCACCGGACCAATCTGTGACACTCTGTCACCACTGAACACTTGCCGGAACCGATTCTACTTGAGTGATCATAACTTATTCAAATCTTGATGTGGACCGCTGAAATCTTGACTGGAGCATCTCAAGACTCATATCTACAAACCCTTTAAACCGCATCCTCTGATCCTCAACCTATTGAGGACTTTTGCCTTCTTGTCATCACTGTTCTTCATTGTTCCTGATTGAGACTTATTCTCCCAATATCCTCAGCACACAGCTCATCCAATCCTTTTCATTAATGTAATATGAGTATGTTGACATCAATGACAACAATGGTTAACCTCATACTTGTAACAATCTCCCCCTTTGTCATTGATGGCAACATATGATGTGAAAAACCATCAAGACAAGAACTTCTCCTTTCTGTCATAGTGATGCAGAGTCACACAGGGAAAGCTTATAAATGGGTTTTTCACCAAATAGCTAATATCCTGACATATAGCATGTATGTCTGAAACCTGTCAGCATCATCATATTTTCTCTGCCGACCGATATCCTCCTGCAGACAAACCTTCGATCTTTCGCCTGTCAGCAGCATCATCATATACGGCGAACACTATTATCCTCCTGACGATCACTATTCACTTTACCGCCTAACTCTATCTGCAACATCATGATATTCAGCTTCTATCGACAGCATCATGATATTCGGCTTCAGCAGGATATAAATTGTCGGGTTCCTCTAAATATCCTGATGACGACAACCTCATGCACCTCTCTTCCGATGGTTACATCACCCCAATATCCTGCGCCTATGCCAAATACTTATCATCGGCAGGATAAACTTTTATCGGGTGATATTTGGAATGTCCTGATGACGATGACATCACATGCACCTGATGTCGATGTCACCTGGATGTAAGACTTACTTAATACTCCATAGCATGATATGAATTGTCAGGTTATACTCTAATATCCTGATGATGATCTAAACAATCCTCGGCTACCCAATACTCAAACAAAAGATGATCCTCCTCCTTTCTTTAGCAAAGGTGACTTTGACTCGCCGTTGACCCGTTTACTTGTATCTTCGCTTACATGCATGCTCCAGCACAGAACAGCGATATGCAGATGATGGATACACACAAGATGATGATCCTGATGACGATATACATAGGAAATATACATCCAACCTATATCATCCTGCTGCACTCAAAACATGCATTTTCCCTAAGTTTCAAGACCCGATCCGGATAGCGATATACACATAGATGCCGATGCGATATACATAGTCTGTAATGTCACATGCAGATGTTATATATCTATCAAATGCATAAAAACTCTCAGAGCTTCACAACTTCACAAAGCAAACATGATGATCGGGCCGGATCATCACCTGAGCGATTCACACTTAGAAATTTATCCTCCTAACCCTAGCACATGAGGATGCTAGGATAACTCATAGCATGCTACAAACTGACCCCACAAACATGAAATGCATGAACATGAAAATAGAAAAGAAAACTAAACTACTATACATGACCATTCCATTGATTAGAGAATCAACCGGTGGAAGGGTTGAATGAATCCATTTGCCTGAAACCAAAAGAGATTAATACATAGATAGCTTGTAAACCAGATAAATGAAACCGATGGGATCTCTTACTTTCACTAACAGAAATGCATACAAGATTCACAGTCTCACAGTATCATAAATGTCCTGCTTCTGCAATGCTAAAAATAACAATTTCCCCACTGTCTAGACTACTCTGTTCAAACTCCAGAAACTCAATACCTCAATGAACTATCAACTGTATCTCCTGTCTAAAAACCTAACTGATTTAAGACATATATAGTAATCCCTCACAAGTACTACCAACTTGATTCCCAGCAGCTGGGAGCTTCCAAGCGGCTGGGAGGAGATAGCTGGCCTAACAAACTCCTAACTACTTACACATTCTCCTAGGTTGATCTAATACATATGCATTGGTCCAATGGACCTTATTACATCATGAAGTCAAACATACTAAAAATAGACTTATGTCCTGACATGCTAAAAATAGACTTATGTCCTATTTTGTAGGGGTGCTCCTGCACCATACTCCCTAGAAGAAGAAATCTCAAGTCCACTTGAGATGAGAGTATGTAGATCTACACCATGTTTCTAGATCTATTCTTCAGTCATCCACACTACTTCTGAATTAGGTTTTCCCTGCCAAGACACTAAATACTCCAAATATTGTTTGTTCCGGGTCTTCTTGATCACTCTTGTGTCCAAAACCTTTTGCAACTATGGTGGATCCTACTTTGGAATGTCATCAGCTGCTGTATCCTGTAGGAGTTCATGTTCATCATCTGGATTATGCTTGTATGGGGTTAAATCACATACATTGAATATAGGTGATAAACCAAGATCTAGAGGGAGTTGTATCTCATAAGCATTCTGTCCATGCTTGCTAAAAATCTGACATGGTCCAATCTTCCTCTACATGAGTTTAGTATATTTGCCCTTAGGAAGTCTTTCCTTCTTCAAATGAACCCATACCAAATCTCCAACATCAAACTGTACATCCTTCTTCTTTTTATCAGCATATGCTTTATACTTCAAGGTGGTTTGTTGTAGTTGGGTCTTTACTTGATCATGGACTTCTTTTATAGCTTCTGCAAAAGCTTCTCCATCTGCACTAATAGGGTTTTCTATAGGTAGATCTCTCAATTCCAAAATTCCTCTTGGATGCATACCATACACTATCTGAAAAAGTGATTTCCCTGTGCTCCTATTAACAGTATCATTATAGGAAAATTCAGCCTGAGAGAGAATATTATCCCACTTTTCTCCATGCTATTTTGTCAAACATCTGAGCAAATTCCCTAAGGAACGATTAACTACTTCAGTCTATCCATCTGTTTGATGATATGCAGATGAAAAAGACAAATTTGTTCCAAGTTTCTTCCAAAGAGTTCTCCAGAAGTGACCAATAAACTTCACATCCCTATCTAACACTATACTCAATGGCAATCCATGTATTCTGACAATTTCCTTGAAAAACAAATCTACAATGTATGAAGCATTAGCAGTGGTTTTGCATGGCAAGAAATGTGCCATTTTGCTGAATTTGTCCACTACAACAAAAACACTATCAAATCCTTTCCTTGTCCTTGGTAAACCAAAGACAAAATCCATACTTATGCTTTCCCATGGTCTGGAAGGAATGGGTAAAGGCTGATATAAACCTACATTAGTTGATCTGCCTTTTGCTTTCTAACATATCACACATGTCTCTACAAACTTTCTAACATCTGATTGTAACTTAGGCCAAAAATAATGTCTTCAAACAAGATCAAGAGTATTATCCAAACCAAAATGACCTACCATAGCTCCACAATGTTTCTCTTTAATGATGTTCAACCTCATAGAACACCTTGGAATACACAACTGTCCACCTTTGAACAACAATCCATCCTGGATCAGAAATTTAGAGAATTTAGCATGATATTTATCTCCAAAAGAAGTACATACCTGATATATCTCTCCAAAATCTTCATCAGCATCATACATGGTCTTCAATGAATCAATGCCAACACTCTCCAACTGAATCTGGTTGACTGTTAGAGCTCTCCTACTGAAGGCATCTGCTACCTTATTCTTGACTCCTTTCTTATGTTTCAATGTAAAAGTAAAAGCTTGTAAGGTTTCTACCCATTTCATGTGTCTCTGGTTTAGCTTTTCCTAGCTGTTTATGAAACTCAAAGCCTGGTTATCTATGAATACTATGAATTCTTTTGGCATCAAGTAATGCCTCCATTTCTTGAGTGACTAGACTAAAGCATACATTTCCAAATCATATGATGAATACCTCTTTTTAGCATCATTGAGATTCTCACTGAAAAATGCAATTGGTCTACCTTCTTGGCTGAGTACTGCTCTAATGGCCATGTGACTGGCATCACATTCCACCTGAAAGATTTTGTTAAAGTCTGGAAGTGCAAGGGTTGGCTGCTGTGCCACCTTCTTCTTCAATGTTTCAAAAGAATCATCTGCTTTCTTAGTCCAAGCAAATCTGCACTTCTGTCCTCCTTTTATAGTATCAAGCATGGGTGCACAAATATGACTAAACCCTCTTATAAACTTTATGTAGAAGGTTGCTAGCCCATGGAAACTTCTGACATCATTCATAGTCCTTGGAGTTGGCCAAGACAATATGGTACTTACCTTCTCCTTATCCATTTGCAGCTTTCCTTGTGAAATGAGAAAACCCAAATATGTGATCTCCTCTTGCATGAACAAACACTTGTCCAAATTTATCATCAGCTGCTCTTCATGTAACCTCTTGAGAACCAAATCTATATGTCTGAGATGTTCTTCCTTTGTGTTTCTGAAAATCAGAATGTCATCTAGATATACTATGACAAACTTACCCATGAATTCTCTCAAAACCTCATTCATCAACCTCATAAAAGTACTAGGTGCATTAGACAAACCAAAAGGCATAACTTTCCACTCATATAACCCTTCATTGGTTTTGAATGTTGTTTTCCATTCATCTCCTGGCCTAATCCTGATATGATGATACCCACTCTTCAAATCTATTTTTGTAAAATACTTAGCACCTCCCAAATAGTCAAGTAAATCCTCTATCCTAGGGATTGGAAACCTATACCTAATTGTGATCTTATTAATAGCTCTGGAATCTGTGCAAAGCCTCCAAGTGCCTTCTTTCTTTGGTGCTAGTACAGCCGGTACTACACATGGACTTAAACTTTTGCCAATCAGACCTGTGTCTAACAATTCCTCAATTTGTCTTGCTACTTCTGCATTCTATTCTAGAGTTAGCTTATAGGCTGCCTTGTTTGGAAGTGTAGATCCTAGGATTAGATCTATGCAATGGCTGATATCCCTTACAGGTGGTAGGGATCTTGGCATTCCATCAGAAATGATACCTTTATACTTATCCAATAGCTCTTGGATAGCTAGGTCTATGAACCTCAGTTTCTTCTCTTTCTTGACTTCTTGCTGCTGTTCTTTATTCACTGTCATACATGGAATTAAAGCATATGCAACTGCACCTTCTACTGCTACTTCTTTCATGAACTGTTTCCCTTCCATCAGCATTACCTTCACCTCTTTTCCTTTGGATTTCTCCTCCTTCTCTGTTAATGGTAGTAACTCTGTCACCTTACCATCCTTGGTGATTGTATAAGTGTTTCTAACACCATCATGGTGTGCCTTCAAGTCATACTGCCATGGTCTACCAAACAAAAGATTGCAAGCATCCATCTTGGTAATGTCAAACAACAACCTATCTTTATATGCTCCAATCTGAAACTCTACTCAAGCCTGTTCTTCTACAACTGTTTGCTGACCTTGGGTAAGCCATGAGACCTTATATGGGGATGGGTGAGGCAATCTCCTAAGCTTAAGCTTTGTCACCATTTCATCAGATACAAAATTTTTAGTAGAACTAGAATCAATTAAAACTTTACATGCCTTACCTCCTTCTTTGTAAATGGTTCTGAAAAGAGACTTTCTTTGAGGGGGTTCTTTGTCAGGTACCTTCATGGTAGTCATTGTTCTTCTCATCATCAAAGATTCTCCACTCTCTGGATATCCATAATTATCAGGAGCATTCACACTCTGAAAAGCATTAGAGCCCGCTGTACTTTGACTATCAGGTTCTTGGATCAGATTTGTTCTCCTCTCTCCTATTGAGCTTGTGGCCTTTTCTGGATATTTGCTAGCTATATGTCCTTCTTTGTTACAATTATAACATTTGATGGATCCTCTGCCCTGGGATCTTCCTCTGAAAGGTCTTCTGCCTTTGAAGTTTCCTTGCTGATTGTAACTTTCCCTCTGGTTCTGACTGTTATTTCCCTTGCTATTGTCATGACTAGATTCTACCTGATATCCATGTCCATGTCCTTTGCCTCTGAAGGGACCTCTTCCACCTCTTTGCTATTTTCCTCTTCCTCTATTGTTATGTTCTAGTCTTCTCTTTAACTTCTCTTCCACTTTCAATGCCAACTGAAAAACATTTCTGAACTGTATCTGGATTATGCAGATTGAAATCTTCCTGAATGTTGAACCTTAATCCATTAAGGTATCTAGCTACCTTTTCTTCCTCACTTTCTTTTACCTTTGTCTTCACACAAAGTTTCATGAATTCCTCTATATATGAGCTAACATCTAGCTCCTTCTATTTTAGGTTTTGCTTCCTCTTGCGTAATTGGATACTGTAATCCAATGGAACATAGGCTTCCTTTACTAATGCCATCATCTTCCTCCATGTAGTGACTCTACGCTTTCCTTCCTGTACTTTGTCATCTTGGGCAAAATTCCACCATGTCAATGCAGCTTCTTTCATCTTTGATTGGGCTATCTTCACTCTCTACTGTTTTGGTATCTCCTCTGTTTCAAAGAAATTGTTCAAGGAGTCTATCCACTCCATCACTAAATCAGGTTCCATCTTTCCTGTAAACACTGGCAAATCCAGTTTCACATCCATGGTTCTCCTCTCCATGGCTTTGAGGGCATTCAACAGTGGCCTCTGGTCTGCAGGAACGACCTCCTCGTTCCACCTAGGGATCTCTTCTTCTTCCCTATCTTCTTCTCTACCAGAACCTACTCTGTCCCTCAACTTCTCTAATTCATCCTTCAATTCCTGATTCTGAGCATTCATGGCCTTGCTCTCAGCAATCTGCTTCTTTACCAGAACTGCCAACTCAGCGTTGGTCATCCTTGCTGGAATCTCTGATGTTCCTTCTTCATTCGACATCTTGCTACCTTATCTTTTCCAGAAGATCCTTCCTTTGCTCTGATACCACTATGATGCAGAGTCGCACAGCAAAAGCTTATAAACAGGTTGAAAAACCCATTAAACCCACCAAATAGCTAATATCCTGACATACAACATGTATGTCCAAAACCTGTTAACATCATCATATTTTCTCTGATGACCGATAAGCTCCTGCAAACAAACCTTCGATCTTTCACCTGTCAGCAGCATCATCATATACGGTGAACACTATTATCCTCCTGATGATCACTATTCACTTTACCCCCTAACTCTATCTGCAGCATCATGATATTCGGCTTCTATCGACAACATCATGATATTCGGCTTCAGCAGGATATAAATTATCAGATTCCTCTAAATATCCTGATGACGACAACCTCATGCACCTCTCTTCCGATGCTTACGTCACCCCGATATCCTGCGCCTATGCCAAATACTTATCATCGGCAGGATAAACTTTTATCGGGTGATATTTGGAATGTCCTGATGATGATGACATCACATGCACCTAATGTCGATGTCACCCAGATGTAGACTTACTTACATACTCCGCAGCATGATATGAATTGTCAGGTTATACTCTAATATCCTGATGATGATCTAAACGATCCTCGGCTACTCGATACTCAAACAAAAGATGATCCTCCTCCTTTCTTTAGCAAAGGTGACTTTGACTCGCCGTTGACCCATTTACTATTACAAGTATGGGGTTAACCAGTGTTGTCATTGATGTCAACATACTCATATTGCATTGGTAAGAAGGTTTGGATGAGCTGTGTGTTGAGGATATTAAGAAAAGTAGTCTCAATCAGGAACAGTGAAGAACAGTGATAAGAAGAAGGCAAATGTACTCAATAGGTTGAGAATCAAAGGATACAGATTAAAGAGTTTGTAGATATGAGTCTTGAGATGATCTAGTTAAGATTTCAAAGGTCCGCATGAAGATATGAAAAATTTGTGATCGGTCAAGTAGAACCGGTTCTGGGAGCTATTTCGGAGTGACAGAGTGTTACAAAAAGGTCCAGTGAGATCCGGAGGAGCATTGTCAGACTCTGTGGATTGGAAGGAGTGTTTGAGATGTCCTTGTGATGTGTCATCTTAGTTTGTACAAAGTTTGGAGGTCCAGAAGCACCTTCTTCAGTATGACAGTGGCGACAGACTGTGTTCTTGAAGTTTCAGATGAAGAGGAGAAGAGATTCCAATGAGTAGAGGGAGTGCAGATGTACCTGGTTAATTAGGCAAGCTTGTGAAGGTTCTTGGATCATGTTGAGGTTATGTTGTTGGTCCGCATTGTTGGTAGAGCCCAGAATTGAAGATATTCTTCCAGATGAAGTTCTTGCTCAGACTAGCCGACTGGATGAGTTGTTCATCTTGCGAATGTTCTTGTGATGGCCGACCGGATGTATTAATCATCTTGCAGATGTCCTTATGGTTGATTGCTGACTTAGATGATTGTTCCTAAGTCAATGTCTTGTATAAATAAAGGTTTGTGAGTTCATTTCAAAGTGTGTGGAGCAACAAATGAGAGTGGTATAGCGAAAGAGCGAAGGGCAGAGTAGAAGTATCTCGGGCTTAAATGGAACTGATCTAGACATGGTAAAGATATTAATCTCCAGTTCAAGTTTGTGATTCTTATCACTTTGTAGACGGTGTGTCTCTTGTAGGCAGTGTGCCTCTTTGTGAGTAGTGTGCTTGGGCAGTGAGCCCTAATTGGCATGTGCCATTCATTTTTTTATTCTTCTAATAGAGAATAATCCTTGGGTTAATCACCCCGTGGTTTTTCCCTTAACCAGGTTTTCCACATCAAAATCTTGGTGTCCAATGTGTTGATGTTTATTTGCTCTTGTGTTTATGCATTATGCTTTCATGGATGGTTAATTGATATGCTATTAACTAACAAAGAAGAATCAAGTGTTTGAAGTAGAAGCAAGTTTTTGTACAACTGATTCACCCCCCCTCTTAGTTGTGTGCCCTAGATCTAACAATTGGTATCAGAGCCAAGTTCCTCTGAAAGGAGCTTAACTGCTTGAGGAGATCTAGGATGTCGTCATACAAGAAGGATAGTCTAAAGTTTAATGGAACCAACTTCACTCTTTGGAAAGGTCACATGAAATGTCACTTGCAGTGTATAGGAAAAGCATACTTGGCCATGGTCTCAAAACCATATGTACCTCCACAGGGTGGTCTGACAACTCTGAATGAAATCACAGATGCTAAAAACAATTTGCGGACCAAGAGAGCTCTTCTAAGCGCATTGAATGACTTAGATCTCTCAAATGTTATTGACCTACCGACTGCATATGAGATCTGGACTAAACTGGAACTTATGTATGAAGGAGATGAGTTTGTCAAGAGTGCATGGTTGCAAAGTTTGAAAGGGAAATTTGAAAGATTGAAGATGAGAGATGATGAAAATATCACTACCTTTATGCCTAGAGTGAATGAGCTAGTGTGTGGAATCAGGAATGTTGGTGGAGTTCTAGATGAAAATGAAATTGTTTGCAAAATTCTTAGATCCCTTCCTGCTGCCTACAAAATCAAGGTTGCTGCCATTGATGAATTCAGAGCCCATACAACTGTCACAAGAGAGCAACTGGCTGGCAAACTAGCTGCATTTGAAATTACTAAGTTTGGAGATGATCCCCCCAAGACTGAATCTGCATTCAAAGCCAGTGCCTATGTGAAAGGCAAACAAAGATTTGATCTGGGAGAGAACTCTTCAAGGAAACTATCATGGTATGAACAAGCAAGGAAAGATATGGAAGAGGAAGAAGCAGAAACAGCTCAACTTGAAGCCCTCATTGCAAAGAGACTGCCAAGAGGATCCGGTAAGTATGAAGGAAAACTACCCTTTAAGTGCTTCAACTGCAATAAGATTGGTCATTTTGCTTCAAGATGTCTAGAAAGATCTGCAAGGTCTAATACCAACAGATAGAGGTTTCAAAAGAACTGCTATTATGTTCATGAAGAAGATGACGATGAAGGAGTAACAGATGATGAATCAGAAATAGGAAGCAAATCCAGAAATGAATGGGTGTTTATTATCAAAGAAGAAGATTCAATATCCTATGAATCTGTCAATCATAAGGTTGTAGAAAGAGCTTTGGCTGCCCAAATTGAAGAAAAGGATGATTGGGTTACTGACAGTGGATGCTCTCACCATATGACTGGTGACAAGAACAAGTTCTTAGATTTGGAAAAGTATGAAGGAGGAATGGTAAAGTTTGGTGACAATTCTACTGGTAGAATCAGAGGTAGGGGAACTATTTCTTTTGATGGAAAGAGCAAAACTGGTAATGTACTATATGTTGAAGGATTGAAGCACAATCTTCTCAGTGTTGGTCAGTTAGTGGATAAAGGCTATGATCTTCGGTTCAAGAATGGAAGATGCAGAATCTTTACAAGCTCCAGAACTGAGATTGCATCCGGTACTCAAACTAAAGGTAATATCTTCCATCTGGTTGGTTCAAATAAAAGTTGTTTGTTTGTTCAAGTTGATCAGAGTTGGCTATGGCATAGAAGATTGTGCCATGTGAATTTTGATAACATCATCAAGATAAGCAATACTCAAGCTGTAAGAGATCTTCCTAAATTGGTGAAACCTACAAATAGTTTATGCAAAGAATGTCAGCTAGGCAAACAGAGCAGAGTCTCTTTCAAAAGCAAGGATCAGTCCACTACCGGATTGTTGGAATTACTACATACTGATCTCTGTGGTCCGACAAGAATCAAGATTATGCAAGGTGATAGATATTTCATGTTGCTAATTGATGACCATTCCCGGATGATGTGGGTTACCTTCCTAAAAGAGAAATCAGAAGCCCTTGAGAAGTTCAAAATTTTCAAAGCTATGGTAGAGAATCAAACTAGATTGAAACTAAAGTGTCTAAGGTCTGATAGAGGTGGTGAATTCACATCCGGTGAATTCATAGACTTTTGTGAGAAACATGGCATAAAGAGATAGCTGTCTGCTCCTAGGACTCCACAGTAGAATGGAGTAGTTGAGAGAAAGAACCGGACCATCTAGGAAGCTTCCAGGACAATGATGATGGAAGCAAATGTTCCTCAGATGTTTTGGAGAGAAGCTGTCAGTACTGCAGTCTACACTCTTAATCGAGTTCAAATCAGAAGTAATACCGGTAAGACTCCTTATGAACTTTGGTTTGGTGCAACTCCTACTATGAGATACTTCAGAGTATTTGGTAGCAAATGTTATATCAAAAGAGATGAAGATTTAGGAAAGTTTGATGCTAGAAGTGATGAAGGAATTTTCTTGGGTTACTCCACTCAAAGCAAAGCATACCGGTGTTACAATAAGAGATTGAGAAAGATGATAGAAAGTACAAATGTGAAGGTTGATGAAGGAATAGAGAAGCCCTGAAGATTCTATGAATGTGATGAAGATGATCAAAATGATCCTCTAGTGCAAGGAGCTCCATCCTCCTCTGAAATTCAAATCCAGACTGATCCGGTAAATCAGGAAGAAGAAGCTTGTCTAAATGAGCCTGATCAAGATTTAGTAATGCAAGAAACTCCAAAAGTTCCAAGGTATGTAACTCTAAATCACTCTGAAGATCAGATCATAGGTGACAAGAGTAAAGGGGTACAAACAAGGAGAAGAATTGCTCAAGACTCAAATGAATACTGTCTGATTTCCAAGATTGAACCTAAGACAGTTAATGAAGCTTGCAATGATGAAAACTGGACCAAAGCAATGAAGGAAGAATTGATGCAAATTGAGAAAAATCATACTTGGGATCTTGTTCCCAGACCTAGAGACAAGAATGTGATTGGAACTAAATGGGTCTTTCGGAACAAACTGAATGAAGTTGGTGAAGTAATCAGAAACAAAGCTAGATTGGTCTGCAAAGGCTACTCTCAAATAGAAGGAATTGATTTTGAAGAGACCTTTGCTCCGGTGGCAAGAATTGAAGCAGTCAGATTATTTCTTGCATTTGCTGCCTTCAAAGACTTCAAAGTATATCAAATGGATGTCAAGTCTGCCTTCCTAAATGGTGATCTGGAAGAAGAAGTTTACATTGAACAACCAGATGGATTTCAATTGTCTGATAATGATGATATGGTCTGCAAGTTGAAGAAAGCATTGTATGGATTGAAGCAAGCCCCAAGAGCATGGTATGAAAGGTTGGATAAGCATCTTGTGTAGATTGGATTCAACAAAGGTACTGCTGACAGTAACTTATATTTTAAAATTGATCATGAAAACATTTTGGTTGTTGAAGTGTTTGTGGATGATATCATTTTTGGAGGAAGAGATAGTATGTGCAAAACTTTTGCAAATCAGATGAGAAATAAGTTTGAAATGTCTATGCTTGGTGAAATGAATTTCTTCTTGGGTTTGTAAATTACTCAAACAAAGAAAGGGATCTTCATTTCTTAGACCAAATATGTGATAGAATTGTTGAGAAAATTTGGTATGGAAGATTCAAAGCCAATGAACACTCCTATGGCAACCGGATGTAAGTTGAGAAAAGATGACGACTCTCTGAAGACAGATCAGACAAAGTTTAGATCAATGATTGGTGGATTATTGTATCTCACTCAGACTAGACCAGATATAATGCAGGCTATTGGTCTTGTGGCAAGATTTTAAGCTGATCCTAGAGAATCTCATGTTATGGCAATCAAAAGAATTTTTAGGTACTTGAAAGGAACAGTTGAGTATGGTCTATGGTATCCTAGAGATCTGGATTTCTCTCTTCATGCATATACAGATGCAGATTGGGCAGGAGATGTGGATGACCAGAAGAGCACCAGTGGTGGAGCATTCTTTTTGGGAAAGAGATTGGTTTCCTGGCTAAGCAAGAAACAAGATGCAATATCTCTATCTACAACTGAAGCAGAATACATTGTAGCAGTAGGTAGTTGCACTCAAAACTTATGGATGAAGCAGATGCTAAGAGACATAAAAGTTGAATATAAGAAGCCTATCACAATTTTCTATGATAATTCAAGTGCAATTAATATTTCTAAGACTAAGCACATATCTATCAAGTTTCACTTCTTGAGAGAACGAGTGAACAAGCAAGAAGTCAGATTGGAGTATGTACCCTCCAAGGATTAGATTGCAGATATCTTTACTAAACCTCTTCCTAAGGACTCTTTTGAGTATCTCTGGGAGAAGTTAGGGGTCATGGCCCCTCCGGTGATGAACTAGGATGCACTAATGTGCATCAGTCCAGTGGATATCACAGTTATATCTTGTGATCCAGATTGATGATGGGGAGCTGCTACTAAGGGGGAGCAGCTGGTATGATTCTGATGTGTTAGAATTGCAAGTATGAGCCCTTTGCCAATGATGTCAAAGGGGGAGAGAAGACATGTGAAAAACAAGTGGTTGATGATCAAAGGGGGAGCAGTAAAGGAAGAGAAGACATGTGAAGAGTTGTTGTTGATAGGAGGAGCTATGACAGAAAGGAGAAGTTCTTGTCTTGATGGTTTTTCACATTATATGTTGCCATCAATGACAAAGGTGGAGATTGTTGCAAGTATGAGGTTAACCAGTGTTGTCATTAATGTCAACATACTCATATTGCATTGGTAAGAAGGTTTGGATGAGTTGTGTGTTGAGGATATTAAGAAAAGTAGTCTCAATCAAGAACAGTGAAGAATAGTGATAAGAAGAAGGCAAATGCACTCAATAGGTTGAGAATCAGAGGATGCAGATTAAAGGGTTTGTAGATATGAGTCTTGAGGTGATCCAGTTAAGATTTTAGAGGTCCTCATGAAGATATGAAAAAGTTGTGATCGATCAAGTAGAACCAGTTCCGGGAGCTGTTCCGGAGTGACAGAGTGTTACAAAAAGGTCCGGTGAGATCCAGAGGAGCACTGTCAGACTCTGTGGATTGGAAGGAGTGTTTGTGATGTCCTTGTGATGTGTCATCCCAGTTTGTACAAAGTTTGGAGGTCCGAAGGCACCTTCTTCAGTATGACAGTGGCGACAGACTGTGTTCTTGAAGTTTCAGATGAAGAGGAGAAGAGATTCCAGTGAGTAGAGGAAGTGCAGATGTACCTAGTTAATCAGGCAAGCTTGTGAAGGTTCTTGGATCATGTTGAGGTTATGTTGTTGGTCTGCATTGATGGTAGAGCCTAGAATTGAAGATATTCTTCTGGATGAAGTTCTTGCTCAGACTAGCCGACCAGATGAGTTGTTCATCTTGCGAATGTTCTTGTGATGGCCGACCAGATGTATTAATCATCTTGTGGATGTCCTTATGGTTGATTGCTGACTTAGATGATTGTTCCTAAGTCAATGTCTTGTATAAATAAAGGTTTGTGAGTTCATTTCAAAGTGTGTGGAGCAGTGAATGAGAGTGGTATAGCGAAAGAGCGAAGGGCAAAGCAGAAGTATCTTGGGCTTAAATGGAACTGATCCAGACATGGTAAAGATGTCAATCTCCAGTTCAAGTTTGTGATTCTTATCACTTTGTAGACAGTATGTCTCTTGTAGGCAGTGTGCCTCTTTGTGAGCAGTGTGCTCAGACAGTGAGCCCTAATTGGCATGTGCCATTCATTTTTCTTATTCTTCTAATAGAGAATAATCCTTGGGTTAATCACCCCGTGGTTTTTCCCTTAACCGGGTTTTCCATGTCAAAATCTTAGTGTCCAATGTGTTGATGTTTATTTGCTCTTGTGTTTATGCATTATTCTTTCATGGATGGTTAATTGATATGCTATTAACTAACAAAGAAGAATCAAGTGTTTGAAGTAGAAGCAAGTTTTTGTACAACTGATTCACCCCCCTCTCAGTTGTGTGCCCTAGATCTAACATTTACTTGTATCTTCACCTGCATGCATGCTCCAGCACACAACAACAATATGCAGATGATGGATACACACAAAATGATGATCCTAACGATGATATACATAGGAATTATACATCCAACCTATATCATCTTGATGCACTCAAAACATGCATTTTCCCTAAGTTTCAAGACCCGATCCAGATAGCGATATACACATAGATGCCGATGTGATATACACAGTCTATAATGTCGCATGCAGATGCTGTATATCTGTCAAATGCATAAAAACTCTCAAAGCTTCACAACTTCACAAAGCAAACATGATGATCAGGCCAGATCATCACCTGAGCGATTCACACTTAGAAATTTATCCTCCTAACCCTAGCACATGAGGATGCTAGGATAACTCACAGCATGATACAAACTAACCCCACAAACATGAAATGCATGAACATGAAAATAGAAAACAAAACTAAACTACTATACATGACCATTCCACTGATTAGAGAATCAACTGGTGGAAGGGTTGAATGAATCCATTTGCCTGAAATCAAAAGAGATTAATACATAGATAGCTTGTAAACCAGATAAATGAAACTGATGGGATCTCTTACTTTCACTAACAGAAATGCATACAAGATTCACAGTCTCACTGTATCATAAATGTCCTGCTTTTGCAATGCTAAAAACATCATTTTCCCCACTATCTAGACTACTCTGTTCAAACTCCAGAAACTCAATACCTCAATGAACTATCAACTATGTCTCCTGTCTAAAAACCTAACTAATTTAAGACATATATAGTAATCCCTCACAAGTACTACCAACTCGATTCCCAGCGGCTGGGAGCTTCCAAGTGGCTAGGAGGAGACAACTAAGATAGCTGGCCTAACAAACTCCTAACTACCTGCACATTCTCCTAGGTTGATCTAATACATACGCATTAGTCTGATGGACCTTATTACATCATGAAGTCAAGCATACTAAAAATAGACTTATGTCCTATTTTGTAGGGGTGCTCCTGCACCACATAGCTCCCCCTATCAGCAACAACTCTTCACATGTCTTCTCTTTCTTTACTACTCCCCCTTTGATCATCAACCACTTATTTTTCACATGTCTTTTCTCCCCCTTTGACATCAATGGAAAAGGGCTTATACTTGCAACTCTAACACATTAGAATCATGCTAGCTGCTCCCTCTGAGTAGCAGCTCCCCATCACCAATCTGGATCACAAGATATGACTATGATATCCACTGGACTGATGCACATCAGTGCATCCTACTTCATCACTGGAGGGGCCATGACCCCTAACTTCTCCCTGAGATACTCAAAAGAGTCCTTGGGAAGAGGTTTAGTAAAAATATCTGCAAGCTAATCCTTGGAGGGCACATACTCCAATCTGACTTCACCCTTGTTCACTTGCTCTCTCAGAAAGTGAAACTTGATAGATATATGCTTAGTTTTAGAATGCAACACCGGATTCTTAGAAATATTTATTGCACTTGAATTATCACAAAAAATTGTGATAGGCTCCTCATATTCCACTTGAATATCTCTTAGCATTTGCTTCATCCACAAAAGTTGAGTGCAACTTCCTGTTGCTGCAATGTATTCTGCTTCAGTTGTAGACAGGATATTGCCTCTTATTTCTTACTTAGCAATAAACCATCCTTTTTCCCAAAAAGAATGCTCCTCCACTTGTACTCTTCCTATCATCCACATCTCTTGCCCAATCTGCATCTGTATATGCATGAAGAGAAAAATTATTATCTCTAGGATACCATAGACCATACTCAACTGTTCCTTTTAAGTACCTAAAAATTCTTTTGATTGCCATGACATGAGATTCTCTAGGATCAGCCTGGAATCTCGCCACAAGACCAATAGCCTGCATTATATCTGGTCTAGTTTGAGTGAGATACAATAATCCTCCAATCATTGAATAGTACTTGGTTTGATCTATCTTAGGAGAGTCATCATCTTTGCTTAACTTACATCTGGTTGCCATGGGAGTGTTCATTGGCTTTGAATCTTCCATTCCAAATTTCTACAACAATTCTTTCACATATTTGGTCTGAGAGATAAAGATTCCTTTCTTTGACTGAGTAATTTGCAGACCCAAGAAGAAATTTATTTCACCGAGCATTGACATTTCAAACTCACTTTTCATTTGATTTGCAAAGGTTTTACACATACTGTCTTTTTCTCCAAAGATGATATCATCAAAAAAATACTTCAACAATAAGATGTTTTCATGATCAATTTTGAAATATAGGTTACTATCAGTAGTACCTTTGTTGAACCCAATCTTCAAAAGATGTTTGTCTAGCCTTTCATACCATGCTCTTAGAGCTTGCTTTAGACCATACAATGCCTTCTTTAATTTGCAGACCATATCACCATGCTCAGATAACTAAAATCCATCTAGTTGTTCAATGTACACTTCTTCCTCTAAGTCACCATTCAGGAAAGTAGATTTGACATCCATCTAATACACTTTGAAATCCTTGAAGGTAGCAAATGCAAGAAATAGTATGACTACTTCAATTCTTGCCACCGGAGCAAAGGTTTCCTCAAAATCAATCCCTTCTATTCGAGAGTAGCCTTTGCAGACTAATCTGGCTTTATTTCTGATTACTTCACCAACTTCATTTAGTTTATTCTAGAAGACCCATTTGGTTCCAATCACATTATTGTTTCTAGGTCTAGAAACAAGATCCCAAGTGTGATTTTTCTCAATTTGCATCAACTCTTCCTCCATTGCTTTGGTCCAATTTTCATCATTGTAGGCTTCATTTATTGTCTTAGGTTCAATCTTTGAAATCAGACAACATTCATCTGAATTTTGAGCAACATTGCTTCTAGTTTGCACACCTTTGCTTTTGTCACCTATGATCTGATCTTCAAAGTGGTTCAGTCTTACATACCTTGGAACATTGGGAGTTTCTTTCACTTCTGCTTCTTGATCATGCTCATTCAGACCTGTCTCTTCTTCCTGATTTACTAGATCAGTTTGAATCTGACTTTTAGGAGAGGATGGCGCTTCTTGAACCAGAACATCATCCTGATCATCTTCATCATACTCATAAAATCTTGAGGGCTTCTCAATACCTTCATCAACCTTCACATTTGTACTTTCTATCATCTTTCTTAGTCTCTCATTGTAACACCGGTATGCTTTGCTTTGAGTGGAGTAACCCAAGAAAATTCCTTCATCACTTCTAGCATCAAACTTTCCTAGATCTTCATCTCTTTTAATGTAACACTTGCTACCAAATACTCTAAAATATCTCACAGTAGGAGTGATGCCAAACCAAAGTTCATAAGGAGTCTTACCGGTATTGCTTCTGATTTGAACTCGATTGAGAGTGTAGACTGCAGTACTGGTAGCTTCTTTCTAAAACATTTGGGGAACATTTGCTTCCATCATCATTATCCTAGATGCTTCCTGGATGGTCCGGTTCTTTCTCTATGGAGTCCTAGGGGCAGATAACTATCTCTTTATACCATGCCTCTCACAAAAATCTATGAATTCACTGGATGTGAATTCACCACATCTATCAGACCTCAGACATTTCAATTTTAATCCAGTTTGATTCTCTACCATAGCCTTGAAGATTTTGAACTTCTCAAACGCTTCTGATTTCTCTTTTAGAAAGGTAACCCACATCATCTGGGAATGGTCATCAATTAGTAACATGAAGTATCTATCACCTTGCATACTCTTGATTCTTGTTGGACCACATAGATCAATATGAACTAACTCTAATAATCTGGTAGAGGACTGATCCTTGCTTTTGAATGAGACTCTGCTCTGTTTACCTAGCTGACATTCTTTGCACAAACTATTTGTAGGTTTTACCAATTTTGGAAGATCACTTACAGCTTGAGTATTGCTTATCTTGATGATGTTATCAAAATTTACATGACACATCCTTCTATGCCATAACCAACTCTAATTAACTTGAACAAACAGACAACTTTTATCAGAACCAACCAAGTGGAAGATATTACCTTTAGTTTGAGTACCGGATTCAATCTCTATTTCAAATCTTTCAAGGATTTTGCATTTTCCATCCTTGAATCAAAGATCATAGCCTTTGTCCACCAACTATCCAACACTGAGAAGATTGTTCTTCAAGCCTTCAACATATAGCACATTTCCAATTTTGTTTCTTCCATTAAAAGAACTAGTTCCTCTTCCTCTGATTCTACCAGTAGAATTATCACCAAACTTTACCACTACTCCTTCATACCTTTCCAAATCTAAGAACTTGTTCTTGTCACCTGTCATATGGTGAGAACATCCACTATCAATAACCCAATCATCCTTTTCTTCAACTTGGGCAGCCAAAGCTCTTTCTACAACCTTATGATTGACAGATTCAGAGGATATTGGATCTTCTTCCTTGATGGCAATAAACACCCATTCATTTCTGGATTTGTTTCCTATCTCTGATTCATCATCTGTTACTCCTTCATTATCATCTTCTTCATGAACATAATAACAATTCTTTTGGAACCTTTGTCTGTTAAAATTTGACCTTGTAGATCTTTCCAGACATCTTGAGGTAAAATGACCAATCTTATTATAGTTGAAGCACTTAAAGGGTAATTTTCCTTCATACTTACCGGATCCTCTTGGCAGTCTCTTTGCAAAGAAGGCTTCAAGTTGAGCTGTTTCTGCTTCTTCCACTTCCATGTCTCTTCTTGTTTGATCATACCATGACAGCTTCCTTGAAGAGTTTTCTCTTGGATCAAATCTTTGTTTACCTTTCACAGAGGCACTAGTTTTGAATGCAGATTCAGTCTTGGGGGGATCATCTCCAAACTTGGTCATTTCAAATGCAGCTAGTTTGGCAGCCAATTAGTCTCTTGTGACAGTTGTATGGGCTCTGAATTCATCAATGGCAGCAACCTTGATTTTGTAGACAGTAGGAAGGGATCTGAGAATTTTGCCAAGAATCTCATTTTCATCCAAAACTCCACCAGCATTCCTGATTCCACACACCAGATCATTTACTCTTGGTGTAAAGGTAGTAATATTTTCATTATCTCTCATTTTCCATCTTTCAAATTTCTGTTTGAGACTTTGCAACCTTGCACTCTTAACATACTCATCTCCTTCATGCAGAAGTTCTAGTTTAATCCAGATCTCATATGCAGTTGGTAGGTCCATAACATTTGAAAGCTCTGAGTCAGTTAATGCACTTAGAAGAGCCTCTTTGGTCCACAGATTGTTTTTAGCATCTGTGATTTCATTTAGAGTTGTCGGACCACCCTGTGGAGGTGTATATGCTTTTTGTGACCATGGACAATACACCTTTCCCATACACTCCAAGTGACATTTCATGCGGCCTTTCCAAAGAGTGAAGTTGGTTCCATCAAACTTCAGACTATCCTTCTTGTATGACGACATCTTGGATCTCCTTAAGTGGTTAAGCTCTTTTTAGAGGAACTTAGCTCTGATACCAATTGTTAGATCTAGGGCACACAACTGAGAGGGGGGGTGAATCAGTTGTACAAAAACTTGCTTCCAATTCAAACACTTAAATCCTCTTGTTATTTAATAGCATATTAATTAAACACTCATGAAAGCATAAAGTATAAACACCAGAGCAGATACACATCAACACCAAGATTTTGACGTGGAAAAACTGGTCAAGGGAAAAACCACGGGGTGATTAACCCAAGGATTATTCTCTGTTAGAAGAATAAGAAAAATAGATGGCACATGCCAATTAGGGCTCACTACCTCAGCACACTGCTCATAAGAGGCACACTGCCTACAAGAGACACACTGTCTACAAAGTAACAAGTATTACAAACTTGAACTAGAGATTGACATCTTTACCATGTCTGGATCAGTTCCATTTAAGCCCAAAAACTCTTGCTCTACCTTTCGCTCTTCTTCGCTATGCCACACTCATCCACACCAAGACACACTACAAAATAAATTTACAATCCCTTATTTATACAAGGCATCAACTTAGGAACAATCATCTAAGTCGGCAAACACCTACAAGATCATTCGCAAAACATGTAATACATCCGATTAGCCAGTCTCAAGAAGAACACCAATATCCATGGTTCTTCTTCAAATGCACACTCTAACTTTAATGCGGATCACCGTCATTAACTAGACATGATCCAATGGTCATCATAACCTTCCCTGAATCACCAAACACATCCACACTTTTTCAGGTTACTAAAATTCTTCTGTTCTTCATTCAGAACTTCAAGAACACAGTCTGTCATTACTATCATAATGAAAAAGGTGCTTTCAGACCTCCAAACCATGAACAAATCTAGTTGTCACTTCACACGAACTTCTTCAACACTCTCTCCGATCTACAGAATGAGATAATGCAATTCCGGATCTCACCGGACCAATCTGTGACACTCTCTCACCACTGAACACCTACCAGAACCAGTTCTACTTGAGCGATCATAACTTATTCAGATCTTCATGTGGACATCTAAAATCTTGACTGGAGCATCTCAAGACTCATATCTACTAACCCTTTAAACCACATCCTCTGATCCTCAACCTATTGAGGACTTTTGCCTTCTTGTCATCAATGTTCTTCACTGTTCCTGATTGAGACTTATTCTCTCAATATCCTTAGCACACAACTCATCCAATCCTTCTCATTAATGTAATATGAGTATGTTGACATCAATGACAACACTGGTTAACCTCATACTTGCCACCAAGATGACTTTTAGATGAAACATGTGATATTGTATAGGTCGTCTCAAAACAAATACATTATGAAGAGAAAATGAGTTGCGGATCACTACACATGACATAATAGGGTCAAATACATTACAACACATCTTTCAAGGAAAAATTGATTAATTAGGATCAACTGCAAATGAAGGAAACCATACTGTCTACCCAAGCAACATCAACACTAGACTAATTGTTCATCTTTACACCACCGGGGAGAGACCAAAAACATCATGTGGACCAAGATGTGAGCAATATACTCTATCAATAACATCCTTACGACCTTTTCTTAAAGTATATTATCATTATATTCTACCATAAGAAGAGAAATATATTGAACTGCTGGAAACAGAGCATCCAAGACTGACTATGACCTATTGATGGTGATTGTTAGTTATAACAACATATAAAAATTTGCACAACAAACCTTTATTATCTTGAAAAGTATGATTAATTTGGAACAAACAGATGACTCCAAGTCTCCATTGATCAGGTCATGATCTTCTGATGTTACTCAGAGGTTGATGTGACATGTTATTTTCCATTTCAAGGGATCTTACACTGTCTGTATTGTGAATTATTGCCTATATATTTGATTCTACACCTGCTTCCTATAAATTTACTTCACAAACAAAGTTATTTCCATTGTATTCAATAGATGATGATTATATTTATAAGTTTGATCAATTCTTCTGAACATCAGCTATCATGAACTGATTATACTTTTTCACTGTGCATTTAACTAAATAATGTGTCTACATGTAGATATTTGCATGTTTATCCTTGATATTCATATGTATTTGCATGATATTTATCATTCTGACATGCTTTTGTTAGTTTTCGTTGCACCAAAAGATCGACCTATTAATGCCCGATCAACCACTTGACTTAACAAGCATGGGAGGTGGTTAAGCCCTTGTCACAAACCACCACAACACAGCACTGAACAAGGAGACCAAGGGCCACACCTTGCAACAATCCCCCCAACGCAAGCACGGGGTTTGAACCTGTGACCTCGGCTCTGATACCAACTATTAGTTGCTGCTGCACCATAAGATTGACCTATTAATGCCCGATACAACCACTTGACTTAACAAGCATGGGAGGTGGTTAAGCCCTTGTCACAAACCACTGCAGTGTAGCGCTGAACAAGGAGACCAAGGGCCACACCTTGCAACATCTTTCACTCAAAATATGCTCTGTATGTTTAATTATTTATAGAATATAGGCATATTTCATGTTTATTTACTTTAGATTGTCTATTAATTGCAATTGTGAAGGTGATTTGCAATGAAATTAAATAAATTTAAATAATACTTTTAAATTTGATGAAACTTCAGCTACTGATTCACATACATTCTAGATACTTTCATGAAGAGAAGGAATCAAACCATAATTTCACTAGGATGTTCCACAACTAGGTATGGTTGATGCTAACTTCAAAAGAACAAAGAATGAACACAACACATGCAGACTGATAAACACTCCAAGGGACACAGCTAATCAATGCATATATCTAGAATTCATCCACTGATTACTCAATATTTATGATTATTTGTAATCAAAATAGCTTCTCTTTCATTAGGTATGTAAAAGACATGTACATTCACAATGAGCTTTGAAATTGGTCCTGAAACTCTCAGCAGTCTAACTTCAATTAAGTTTCTAATAATACAAAATGAGCACTCCATCTCCTTTTATAGGCTAAAGAGAGGAGGTAGTTACAATGATCCAATGATCAAGATTTATCTATCTAAATCTACAGTCAATATCTTCTCTTTGACTTGGTCAATACTAGTAAACGTGGTACAAGTTGCTAGCTAGCAACCCTCTAGTAGGACTCAATCCTTTTCTTATCTAGTTATGCATATGACTCTGTTTATGATTATCATGCATCTTTGCTTACTCTTTGTCCTCTTCTTCTTCATTCGCATCGTCACCTTCATCCTCATCTTCATCACTATCATTTTCATCATCACTAGCCACAGGATCACACCTTATGTGCATACTGATTATCCTTCTGATAGATTCATAAGCCTATACTATTCCCTCAATTTGACCTCCATCTTGGACTCTGGCCTTAACTGTAGCATGCTTGTGAGAATTGAACTGTGCCTAAAGAGTATTCCACTTATTCTTTCTATTATTTAATGTCTCATTGTATGTTTCTACTTTAGCCTTCATTCTCATGGCCTTGTTTATCACATCCTCTGTTAAGTGATGAAGAGGATTCTCTACTACTTGCTTGAAATTATTATGGAAGGCTTGGATAGTAAAATTAGTATCTTGATTTTCTATTTTTCCTTCTACTTTATCCTCCAAAGCCTCTAGGGTATCTATTTCATTTACCATGAGATGATACAATTTTACACTTATGTCCTTGACCTTACTACTACATCTCTTTAATACATCGCATTCAAATCTAGTGTCCCCATACCAAATACCAAGCAATTGTGTAGTGTTATTATCCAGTACCTTGTTATGCATTTGTATCTTCATGTCTATCCTCCTTATTTCTCCTAAGGCATTCAGATGTTTTTCTAATTTTAACGATCTTCACCCAACTTCATTTCAATGTTTATCTACTTTTGTCCTTAGAGCACCCAACGAATTCCAATTTGAAAGGGATGTTTTGACTACATGCTCTACTTCACTAGAAAAAGAGAGAAACCAATTATCCACCAACCGAGCTTTATGTTTCATAAGGTCTAACCCTATTACCTCATCTTGAGAGATGATTGTCAATGGTGTGGCAATACTGAGTGGTGTATGCTTAGGGTCAATTATCCCTTTTATAAATGAATGTAACTGAGCAATATGCTCTTTATGCTATTTGTTCTTATCTTTTTCCTTTCTAATCCCCTTTAATAAAGAGTCAATACTATCCTTGGCCTCCTGGCCCTCTTGTTCTTCTTTAGAAAAACCTAAATCAATATTGGTTATTTGGAATTCCTTAATACTTATTTCCCCTTTGACCCTATCTGCCATTGGCAAGGAGACTTGGGCAGTTCTCCTACCTATAGTAGGGTCTCTTTTAATTGCAGATGTTGGTCTAGCCTTCCTCTTAGGCTTCATCATACTGGCTAAAAATAATGCAGAAGCAACAAATTCTTTGACTTCACCAATTTGTTGTGGATTTATCTCCTTCTACAACCAATAAGGCACATAAGCACTAGACTTTTATTGATTGGTCTGCTCAATTTGAGCATCCTGAGATTTTGTATTGTACTCTTGCCTTGGTGGAGAATTCTCTTTCTTTTGTTCTTCTTCATGCACTTTATCTTTAGGTATCTCCTGCTAAGGAATCTCTTCTTGATGTATATCCTTTGCAGGAACCTCTTGTTGAATAGGATCTTCTTGAAATGTAGGAGGTCCTTGAGCTACGAGAGGTGATTGCGTAGTAGTAACTTTAGGTGGTACAACTGTATTTTGATCTGGTGCATTTTGTTAAGGTTGATCCTTAGAAGGATCCTACACATTATGATCTTGCACATTATGTTGGGGTGGATCTTCAGAAAGATTTTGAGAATCATGATCATGCACCTCCTATTAAGATGGTTCCTCAGGAATATTTTGAACATTATGATTATGCACCTCCTATTGAGGTAGACCCGTAGGAGGTGATTGGATGTTCTGATCTGTTGTGTCCATATGCTCCCCTTGATTTTCCTGATTCATATTCTCCAATATCTTCTGCTAACCATCATCAGGCTGAAGGCTCTGTCCCACATCTTTTGATGTATTTCCTTCCTCTGGGTTCTAAGTTTTCTCTAGTTTCTCTTCAACTATTTTCTCTCGTGACATTGGATTCTAACCTTGATCTTCCTCCTTGGCAGGCACTTCATTATCCCCCTCCATATGTACATGAACTTCTATCTTTTCTTGCTCTGGGGGTGGATCACTACCTTTATCCTAATCCTGGTCACCCTGATATGCCATATCAATTGTTGCAATATGGGTGACCTGATCAACTAGGTTAGTCAGTCCAATCTATTGGGCTATTACCTCTAGACTTTTTTCTTCAATTTCTTCTCTTTTTACCTCCTCTTGGAGAGCTTCTTTTTGCACTAAGGGAGTGCTACGAGGAGTCATTCTTGTATTTGCTACCAATGTTTTCATCCTCTACGTAGACACATCATTAACTATTTCATCTGAGAACTCAACTATGTCATCAAGTGTTAGGATGGTTCTTTTTCTTCACTCTGCATTTCCTCCCTCTATTCATCTACCCTTTCAGTTTTAAATTAAATAATGTTTGGAATGGGGAATTCATGTTGTAAGTCTCTCATGATACCCAAACCACCTACACCTCTCACTAATAGAGGATCTATGTCCATCATTCCTCTCATTGTAGTCTTTTTCTTCTTTGGAGGTGGTTGAGATGGGGTTGCAACTTTCTTCTTTTTCCTTGTAATTAGCAAGTCACTATCCAAAGGTTCTTCTCTTTCCTCTTCAACTACAACAAGAACATGCTTTGTGACAACTTTATTTTGTTTGGGTGATACATCAAATGAAGTTCCTGTAGCTAATGTAGATGCACCGTCTGATTTTAGTTTTGGCTACCTGATGATCACCACCCCATATGATTGGGAATTCCTCTTACCCTTTGGCCTCTTCTTATCCTAATGTGGCTTCCTTTCTCCATTAGATTATCTCTTTAATGCAAGGAAATCATCATATTCTTCATCAGAAAGTTCTTATCTTTTCCTTTTATTATCCATGGTGAGGGCTACACATTTATCCCTCAATTTCTTAACCTCAGCATCTACCCATTCTTGGGTCTGTTTCATAACCTTCGCCTTTATTTGATTAAGTGAGACAACCTCTGGCTAGGTCAAATTAGGTGTTGCTATGGTATCATTATTGTAACGTTAGAAAATGTCCCCTTGGGGGCTTTTGCATGCATAGGTAACATGACAAATGGAACCTAGGAGGACCCCTTGAGTTGTATCCTACCCAAAATTGGGGGGAGGACTTGGGTGTCCATGCCCTAGTCCTACCCTATTTTAGGGCAGCCCCAATTTTTGGGTGTCAGTTTGTGACCGTTATTTGGGTCCTATCCTAACACGGTAAGTTTGAATTACAAAAATCTTGGCGGGAGTGTTTGTAGTTGTATATAAAAACTTGTTAGGCATTCATTTTTAAACTAGATGATTACTACCAAGCTATTGTGTTCTCAAGGTGATTCAAGGCTTTCTTTGTGTTGCAAGAGTAGATTTGTGTGGTTTATGTGTTTGTCTTTGTAGATTTGAGCCTCCATTTCATCATGGAATGAAGAGCATCTTCCTCCCATGATATATTCACTACAAGGTGATATTATATTATGTTTTCATCATCATTTCCTTTGGTTTTTGCCTCCGCCTCACAAGGGCATGCACTCTTTATCTGACAACGATGTTCAAAGACTTAAGTGTCCTCTAGGGCTTGACTGAGGTGAGCTTCTAAACACCACAATCCCCTCCCAAAGTTTTCATGGTTGAAAGTTATAGGTTGCAAAGCTGGGAAAAGTGAAGTTATAGGAAGGCATCTTGAAGTTTCAGCATTACAGAACAGAAGGAAAAATAACCACCTAGACTTGGGTGCTCGCTCATTAGTCCTCCAACTTTTGTGATAGAAAAATCTCTAGGATAGCAAGGAAGAGTTGCAGACTGAGTTTCCAAATCTGGACAAAAAGCAAGGCATTGGACCTGGGTGCCCACTCTTTTCTCCCTGACTTTTCCATCTCGGGACCTCGAAAATAGGTACTTTGTGATTTGATATTTTACTTCCATCTGCAAGAGCTTTTTCTGTTATTCTTTCGTTTACAGTCGTATTTATGAAATTAGGGTTTTAATAGTCAATTAAGCATAAGAGAAGGAAATTTGATAATTAAACACCCTATTCCAAACTTCCCTACATCTCACAGTGATCTAGGGTATGATAGTGAATTACCACTCAACCCTAGATCCTTGAATGTATAGGGTAAAAGGAGGATTCAAACATCTAAACACTAAAAACTAAACGAATCAAATTTCACACTAAACATTTTTGTGAACACATGTTTTGTGACTTAAATTTCAACTGTTTGAATGTGTTTCTTTAGATTAGGATTGATTTCATTCATTCATATAGTCATTCATTTTATTGCATTGAGAAAAATTTAAAAAAAATGAAAAATTTGAAAAATTCAAAAAAATTGCATTGTTTGGCTTACTAAATTGCATCAATTCTTTCTAAAATTTCCTAATTCATGATTTTTGCATTAGATCTTATATAAAATATAGAAAAATACAAAAAATTAAAAATTTGCATTGCATTTTCATCATTAATTTGCTAGACTTTTGTAGAAATTTTGATAATTTTCATATAACCTAGTAATTCCAAAATCTAGGGTTAGTAGGCAAAATATTCTTTCAGATTTTTCTACTGATTTTAGAGGTTCATTAAAATTTGCATTTGGCTTTAGTCTTGTATTTTAGTGTAAATTTGCATTTAGATTCAAAATATTTGCATTTTTGCATAGAAAATTTCAAGAAAAAACTAGCAATTTTCATGCATTTTCATTAGATTTGCATTGGTATTTGGCATATTAAAGCTTGAAAATAACTTTCAGATTTGAGTACACTTCATTTTGATCATAAATAAGACTTCAAAACATTCACATAGCATTTTGTGTTAAGATCTCAAACCTAGGGCTTCAAAAACAACGATTTTCACTAAAATTGGCCTTATCGACTCTATAAACTTGAACCATAGGTGTGTTGTGAAGGGTATTTTTACATTAATTGACTGATATCATTTATTTCATTTGCTGTGCCTACTAAAATTCATTACAACACCCCTTTGGCTAGGTCTAGGAATTGAAAAATAGTGAAACATAGCCTATTTTTACTATATTTTCACTACGGTTTTACCTTAAGTGGTACTAAAAGCATGTTGTGTTGGGTATTTTGGCACCAAGTGGCTATTATTACTGATATTATTTTCTATCCATCATCATTTTCCTCACAACACCCTTTGTTATGCTCTTTTGCATTGAGTTTTGGCGAGAAAAGTGCCTATGTTGACATATTTTCACTATATTTTGACTTGGCATTATCTTGGATTGACATCAAGATTGTGTTGAGAAGGATCATATTGCTGTTTTGGACAAATATCAAAAATATAACTTGCTTCCCCTGATCAAAATCCTTACAACACCCTTTTGCTCACCTATTTGTTTTGAAAATGTACAACAAATTAAGCATTTTAGGCTACTTTTGGCATATCATTTTGCACTTGCCCTTCATACACCTTTGGAAAAACTTTCAAATCTGATTTAAGCATAAAAACATGGCCTCTAATCACAACAACAATAATATGTTCCCTCCTAGACCTTAAATGAAAAGAAAATCACCTGAACCTGAAATTGTGTTTACACCTCATGATAGAACAATTGGAGACTCCGATGGACCTCTTTACATCACTGTGAAAATAATGGGAAACCTTGTGGAGGGAACTCTTATTGATCCTAATTGCATGACTAATGTTGCCATTGAGGAGTTCCTCTTTTCACATCAACTAAAGAAAGGTTCTTATGACCCCTCGAACATGATTAAGACACATAAGGGAACCTTTATCAAGCCTTTGGGTAAGATATCATTGTTGGTAACACTATCTGGAAAACATGTCAAACAATGGTTTGATGTTGTCCCTATTTTTGACCTCTTTCAAATTAAATTAAGACACCCTTGCATAAAAGAAATGAAAGCTATCCCTTCAACAATACATCATTGTCTAAAATTCCCTTTAGATGGACGTATGATAACCATCCCTCGCAACAAATATAAACCTTTGGTTGAGAAAAAGCATTACAGATTGAATTATTTTTGGGATAAAACTAAAATACCTAGTCCTTATTGTAGACACCTAAAATTGACTTGCTCCACAAACCAATTTCCCATATCTGTACACCATCAATTATCCCTCCTATTATATAAATAAACTCATTTTATTTAATTAATTTATCCCTCATCATCTACCTTGACCATTTACCCATCCTTGGTGATCAATTAATTTATTTTATTTATCACTATACCTTACAACTATATCCTCATTAATTAAATAAATATTCTAAATATATATTTAGTTAATTTGTCGATCTCTATAATCCTTGTTTATTAGACAAATCATGCTTATCTAATTAATCTAGCCTATTAATCAACCTATCCCTATCCTACTTAATTAAATATCAATTATTTAATTAGCCACCCTAGACCACCTATCCCCCAGACCTAAATTAATTAAGCTTAACACTTAATTAACCTTGCTTATCCCATCCTCTCACACACCTTTGAATAAAAATCAATTTTTTATTCAAAGGGTCAAATCCTCTTTACACCTCATTTATCACCCTTTTACACATGTAAGTGTACATGTGTCCTTGAACCTTCACATCTTGACATAAAAGTGAATTTTTAATTCACACTCCTCCATGAGTTAAATTTTTAATTCACTTGTCATATCCACTCTTTCCAAAAATGAGTTTTTAATTCATTTTTATCCTCCACACCTTTCCCCATGTGAATTTATAATTCACAAATAATGAGAACCCTCTAATCCCATTGACCAAATCTCAACCATTGATCTCTGTCATCCACTCCTCTTGTGACACTTGTCACAAGGCTATGACTCCAATCCAAACCCTAACTCTCAATCATTCCTAGCCCTTGATCTCAACTTTTAATCCTCACCCTCCATCCCTTTTTCAAAAATCTATAAATAAAACCCTCACCCAAGCCATTTACAACAACTTCTTCTTGCATCCTTACCATGCCCAAATTTCTCTCAAATCTCTTCATCATACCATCATAATGTTAAAATCATTCCTCATCCCCATCTCAATCTCCATCTAAATCCAAATCCCTCATCCTATTGGGTTGAATCTCAAAGAGCAATCCACATCCATCTTCTTGGGTAAATCTAAGGAGTTTGGGTGCAACTCCTTCCACCCTATCTTGGATTTGTGGGTCACATTGTGAAGGTATATCATTTGTGTTTGCATTTGATTTGTGTTTTTGGCTTTCATTTTGACTTCATAGATCACATTGGCATGTCCGGTGGGACCCACAAGGTCTCAATCTAACAATCTTGTGAGTTTTTTTTTTATAGTTAAGATGTGTTTTTTGCAGATTAGCACTATCTTCCTACGTAGTAGTGCCATTTTACCCACATTTTGGAGCTATTTTCAAACTGTGGTGATGCCTTCTTACCACAACATTGCTTGATCATTTGGACTCACATATTTTGTGTTTTTTCACCTTTTTAGCATCTTTTGAATCTTTTGCTCTCTGTTTTGCAGGATTTTACGTAGGACAGGGGGAGACTATGTCATTTTTTTCCTAAAATCAGACCCTTGACCATCTCTGCATCGTTTTGGTGCTAAACTCACCCAGTTCAGTGCTATCTTTCTCACTGCATAAGTTAAAGTAAGGCAAAAACATAGTTTAGTGCTATCTTGGTGCAGAAGATTTGTGCTAGCCCGATGCGGAAGGTCTCACCGATGATCGACTTGGCTGAAGACATCGGTGTAAGAAGGTATATCGACGTAAAGTTTTGAGTGGTAACCGATAGTTTATGTTCTCGTCGATCGGGGAGATCATTATGAAGTGTTGCCGATGGGAAGCGAGAGTTAGACACTCATCGGTGTGACCGATAGCGTCGGCAAAAGATTCAAGGAACTCGCTGATAGAATAGTATCATGCCGATAGGCACATAACCGAAGCCACTCATCGCTGAGAGATATGTATCGGTGAAGGTCTCTTCTGTTTGACCGACAATGTATGGTCTTGCCGATAAGCAAGAATATGGATATTTCGGTGTGACTTCTACCTTATCTGGCCGATATACTCTGTAATGGTTATTTTGTGGGCTTTTCAAGGATTATTCAATCTGTTTTGGTATGTTATCTAGTTTCTCTCTGCATCAAATTGGTATCAGAGCTAGCAAAAGCTCTGGGAGGAGATGTTGTATTGATTCTGTCACTGAATAGGCAGAAGAAGAAAGAAGAATCTGAGAGAAGCAAGAAGCTGACAAGTGTGCTAGAAAAGAATTTTGCTGACTTCCAGTTGCAGGTGCAGATTCACTCGCTACAGTAGGCAGATGAGAGATCTGTCATGGGCCTAAGAAGGAGGTCCAGTTGGTGTCGCCAAAAGTCTTGGGGAGGGAGGCGAGAAAGGACTCCCAGGTGAGGGACAGATGTGTTGGTGTAGCATGAAGGAGTGGATTTCAGTTGTTGCATTTCAGAGGCAGCCATTGATAGAAGGCACAGTTGAGGATGAAGAGGAAGTAGCAGAGGCATCCAGTTAGTATTGACGACATCGAGAATGCCAAAAGATATTGCAGACTTTTCACTGAGCATTTCCATGGGACATGGAAAATTTTCAAGTCTGGGAGTATGGTGCAGAAGCACCTCGAAGACATTAAGAATCTGAGGATTCTATACATTTTATGTTATGTCCAAAATGTTATGTTGTAAGGCCTTAGGCCACTTTGAGTCTTAGTTAGCTGCATAATGACATGTATGTCAAGAAACAGCTTAAAAGCTTGTAACCGAACAAGGAGTGTAATCGATTGGCAGGGTGGTTGAGGAACGGTTCACCTTCCACCTTCTATAACTGCCAATGTATGAGTCTTTAAATAGTTATCTCTGTATTCGTGGAAAGAGCAGACGGAGAGAGAGAAGATTGTAAACTAACTCTGGGAAGGAATACAAATTCTATTTCTAGTGTAAATCCGTAGAAGACATCGTTTGGAGTCATTCCACTGGTGGGTTTCTTCGAAACCAGTGGAATGACCTCCGTAAGAGTAGTTTGTTTTGATTTTCTGTTTTATAGTTTTTCGTAGTTCTGTGTGTTTCGTTCAGTTACATGAGTTGTGGAGAGGAACTATGCACTTTAAGTGTAAACAACTAATGTATGTGGAAGGCATCCCCGGTGTATATCGCAAATACAGTTCGTGTGTATCTTCCTTTTGAATGTCGCTGTTGTATGTGGGAGGAAAATGCATTCTGAACGATGCAAGAAATAACCGGTGGAAACAGTAAGGAGGACCGGAAGAATAAGTTGAGCAATGTATGGAGAAGTCATCGGATTGACTATGTCTATCGGGTAGACAAAGGTGCATTGAACTGATAACATTAGTCTTGCCGATTGTGTTTGTGTCGAGGTGACAAATGGTAATGTCTTACCGAAGATGAAGCATTATGTTGAGTCATCGGTAAGAGTTGTATTGTCGGAAGGTGGGCGAAGAGTCCCACCGATGATCTTAGTCTCACTGACAAAGGTGGTTCGAAGAGTCCATCGGTGTAGGTATCGGCATCGGCAGAGAAGATAAATGTCTAGCCGAAGAGAGAAGTCTTGCCGACAATGGAGCAGATGCTAGGTCTATCGGTCTGACTAAACATATCGGTGAAGAAGATTTGTGCTAGCCCGATGCGGAAGGTCTCACCGATGATCGACTTGGCTAAAGACATCGGTGTAAGAAGGTATATCGGCGTAAAGTTTTGAGTGGTAACCGATAGTTTATGTTCTCGCCGATTGGGGAGATCATTATGAAGTGTTGCCGATGGGAAGCGGGAGTTAGACACTCATCGGTGTGACCGATAGCGTCGGTAGAAGATTCAAGGAACTTGCCGATAGAATAGTATCATGCCGATAGGCACATAACCGAAGCCACTCATCGCTGAGAGATATGTATTAGCGAAGGTCTCTTCCATTTGACCGACAGTGTATGGTCTTGCCGATAAGCAAGAATATGGATATTTCAGTGTGACTTCTACCTTATCTGGCTGATATACTCTGTAATGGTTATTTTGTGGGCTTTTCAAGGATTATTCAACCTGTTTTGGTATGTTATCTGGTTTCTCTCTGCATCATATCTTGCCTCTATATTAGCGCTATCTTGTATATTGGTGCTATCTTGCCTCTGTATTGGGACTATCTTGTATATTGGTGCTATCTTGTATCTGTATTGGCACTTTCTTGTGTCTGTATTGACACTATCTTTCATATTGGTGCTATCTTGCCTATGTATTGGCACTATCTTGTGTATTAGTGCTATCTTGTATATTGGCACTATATTGCCTCTGGATTGGCACTATTTTTTTGTACTAGCTTAGGGATTTGTGCAGGGTTGGGCCCCTTTTCTGCAAGATATTTCAAATCATCCTAGAGCATAATCTGAAAGCTACTAACATCTTTTGCAGGGATTTCTTAGCATAGAGAACACTTTATCTTGGTGCACCTAAAAAGAACCTTTGTGTGCTTAGCTTAGAAAACACTTAAATTTGGTGCATAAAATCAATCTTTCTTGCAAAACAATCTACAATCAAACATTTCATCTTGGTGCACCTAGAAAGAATCTTTGTGTGTCTTAGTATAAAGAACATTTGATTTTGGTGCAACTAAAATTAATTATTGCTTGCAAAAAACAACTTTAGGCACATTTTTTATTTGGGCTTAAAACAAACATTAGCTTTTGTTTGTTGTTTCATGTGCACTTGCACGTTTGTGTTATCCCATAGGGTAGAATCAAAGTATCCTCTCCCCTTGCCTTTAAAAGGATCTTGGGTGAAGAGAAATGGTTCTATTCTATTTTTCTTTTTAGTACATGGGCTTGCCCTTGAGACACATCCATTTAGAGAACTCATTGGCAACCCCAAGCGGTACTTTCATCTAGTCTGCTATACAAAAAAGGATAAGGCAAAAGCCAAGTCTGAATCGGTATGAGCACTTACCATTCGATTCTAGCTTGAAAGGGAGTAGTACCTTGTGTATATGAATCCCCTAGTAGAGCTAGTCAAAACCTTAAGTGGTTTATCAGATGCTCGTAAAGGTGTCAATCCTCTAGATGTTCCCCCACTACGAACCTTTGTTTTAGTGGCTCAAATTCCTCTACTTGTTCCACAAGTATTGTCCTTGCTTCACCTTAGGTTGTACATGCTTGCTTATCACATTTTCATAAATCAAACCTTTGGCCATTATGTTTTCTTTCTTGATTGTTTGTCTACTTACCAAGAAAAATCAAATTCCTCCATCAATCAAACCATTTCCAAAAAACTTCACAGTCTTTTAGCACTATTTTCCACTATTTTAGTGCCATTTATTCATCCTGTAGTGCCATCTATCTATCTCATAGTGCCATTCCTCTCTGTTTAAGCACCATTTCCGTATGTTTTAGCACCTTCTTCATCCATGTCCAAAAATCAAATTTTCGCATCAAAAACATCAATTTTATAAGCCCATTTTTCAAAAGATATCCAGTCGAGGGCTACGGCCCTGAACTCCTATCAGTGGGTGGTCATGTCCAGTGCCCCACAACTCCCCTCATGCTGGGCTGGGTTTTCCTCCCAACACCACTAAACCATCCCCCCATTTATCAAACCCCATAAATTGAGCTTATCCAATCCTTTTATTTGAGCTTGATCAAATTCTAATCCACTTCCTCTCTAGTCATAATCTATCTTCATCATCCTAATCATTCTTATCCACTTTATCTTAATCCAATCACCCATCTATCCTAATCATCCTAACCACTTGTCTTATCCACATCATCATCCAAACCATTCAATTCAATCTTATCTCAATCACCCTCATCATCCTTAATCTAATTCATCACCATCATTATAAACCCCATTTCCCTCATCCACTTGATCAATCTCATCCAAATCACATCCAAAACCCAACCAACATCAATCCATAATCTCCCAAACCATAGTCCAAATCCAATCCAAAATCAACATCGATCCCAATCATTATCCAAATCCCCCAACATCATTATCAAAATCCAAATCCAAATCAACCCAACCAAAAATCAAGACCTTAATTGATCATCCAATCAAATCAACCAAATCAATTCTATTACTTAAGTGTCATTAGTCCACCTTAAGTATAGAGAAACATTCATCCTTTGTAGCAAATCAAATCATCCTAAGGTCTTGAATTTTGATCCCCAACATTGCAATCATCCATTTCACCCCATACCTCGCCAACAACATGGATCCTTATGTAGCTATGCAACAATTACAAAGACTTAGAAAAATCTATGAGATCATGGACCCTAATGCTAAGGAGAAATGCAAAAATGACATTAGAGATATACCCTTAGCACACCTCGTCATTGGGGAATCCCAAGCCCCTACCCAACCTTCATCATACCAAACTTCATCCTATAGGTTCACTCCATCAACCTCATATCAACCTTCAACCTCATACCAACCTTTATCATATCAACAAACACCCTACATTTTATCCCCATCCACATCATATCAACCTTCATCATACCAACCTACATCTTACATATCCGCACCACCAACCTCATACCAACCTCCATCATATCAACAAACACCCTATCTTTCATCCCCATTAACATCATATCAATCTTCATCCCCTTATACATCCATGCCATTATACCTATCCAACTAATCAATACCTCTAACTTATCCATCCCCTAACCTTTGTCATGGTAACTTTGATCAAGGGAACACCAATTTAGTAAACCTTATATCTGAAATCCAAAGCTTATATCAACAACCATTCATCCATGCAAATCCCCCATCCCCTAATCCCCATCCTCCAATCCTCCCATCACAATATCCCTCGAACCTTATCAACCTTAATCCATCACCTTATGTACCTCCCAATCCACCAACCCCTATCACACATACACCTTCTAATCCACCATCAAATCTTCCAAATCCTAAGGCCACGACATCCAAAGAATCCTTGTGGGATTTCCTCCAAAGAACATCACCAAGCAAAGCAAAGGAATTTCCCAAATCCTCCACCCCTCCAACACCACCATCTATTCCAACACCTATCCTTGAACCCATCCATGAACCATCACAACCCAATCCCATCACCCACCTATCCATTACCAATCCAAATCCCACATCATCCACCATCATTATCCATCCATTATATTGTTCATCAACCCATACACTCATGAAAGATACCATCCATTGGCTATTAGCAAGGAATCAAACACCCTCATGCAATCCAACACCCACCAAATCTCTTGAACAATGCCCTATCATAAGTCAAGAACCATCATATAGCCATGTTCAAGAACCCATAATCAAACAACTATCACATCCATCCAAGAACCTACCATTACCATCCAAGTTACTTCCACTTCTATCCAAACACACGAGCTATGTCAAGAATCAAATCCAAAGCATGTTGAAACATCAACCCCTTCTCCTAATCAAGATCTAACGATCCCATCTAATCCCATCACTGATCCCCTCCCATCTATTGATCTACTCATTGATCCCACACCATCTTCTACCACCCCTTTACCATCCCCTATTAATCCTTTACCTCCATCTACCAATCCCATCCCAAATCCATCATCCTATTCACTTGGACAAAGCACATTCATCCACAGTGACTCCCTTGTAGGAGGTGAACAACTTCCATCCACCACCTATCCTTCTTTAACAAATAATGGACTCGCATCTTGTTTCCAAAGAACTAAACATCCCATCACATGTCGCATACTCCAAAATATGAACTATCAAGGCAAAGTCTTAGGTCTTCATGAACAAGGCATCTTGGAGCCCATCCACACCACATTCCATCCATCCTCACATGGCCTTGGCTATACACCCCAAGGAAAACAAAATAAACATGTTGTTACCACCCACGTATCCTCCAAAATCCAATTACCCAATTACAAATCCGGTGCATCTCATCGCACCCCTAAATCATATGTTGCCATTCCCCCTCCATCATCTTATCATGAGAAAAAGCATGCGACCATCCATCTTCCTTTATCAAATTTACCTCCACTACTTCCAACCCCAAATATCCCTATTAAATCCACTTTACCTCCTATCCTACCAATGCCAAACATCCCTATCCACAAATCCTCTTATCCTCCCATCCTCCCAACTTGTAATATCCCCATCATCAAATCCCCTCATCCATTTATCCAAAAATCTACTTTTAACCCCTCCACCCATAAAACCCCTAAAATCCCCAATCAAGACCAACAAAAGTACACATCATCCAAACATGAAGCTTCCATCAAATCCATGGGATTCAAAAGTAATAATTTGAATGCCTCAACTCATAAAACACAATAACCTAAAGAGGTTATCCCTTCCAAGTAAAATAAAAAACACAAAGGCTATCAAAGCCCACACCATCAAAAGAAAAAGCAAAAACAAAAATGGTGTGGGTCCCTAAACAAAAAACACCAAACTCTAATGAAGCATCCACATCCCAATCTATCCAAAAATCCAAAACATCCCACTCCCCATCTAAAAATACCATAATTCCTAAGTCCATTTGGGTACCTAAAACCCCAAATCGACCATCCAAAAATCCCCTATCTTGATCCCCATTACTCCCAACTCCACTTCCAAAGTACAAGCTTCCAAATAAATCATGGTGTGTACACCCATTGGTCTTGGTTCCCCTCCACCACTTAACATTCCCACATACCCCCATTTCTCCATCTTTCATTCACTATCCTACATATCTTCCCCATCACATTCCTATGGTCCATGCTATTGCATAATCCACATCATAATCCGCATAATCTACATCATAATCCACATAATCCATATCATAATCTTCATAATCCACATTATAACCCACTATCCACCGACATCCATGCAATCATCATCCATAATGATATCCAACATGGGACCATCTTCTCCTTGCTATGGAAATAGATGCTAGAGTCCCCATTCCATCAAAAAAGCAAAAGAAATCAAAAAATTAAGAAAATAGTAAAGAAAAAAAATCTGTCCAAATGGTGAAAACCACTCCTTGTGGCACCTTGGGCAAGTACCATGATGAAAACCTCTTGTGGGCATCATGCGTAATCCCTTCTCCATCCATTTTGTACCCTACACTCAAGGGAAAAATCATTCACATCCATAACATCCTTTTGCATATCCTATCCATGTATCCTTATACACCATCCCCTATTTATCCTACCATTTCCCATCCATCCTATCCACTATAGCTTCCTCAAGTTAGATCTTGATAAAGACAAGGGGAAAAATATCAACAACTTTCTTTGGACACCTCTCGGAACACTCCCTTTCCAAGCATATCCTCCATCCATCTACTACAAGCCCATCCACTCAAACGTAAACCCATCATGCAAAATCCTAAGTATTGGGGCATATGATTCCTTGCAACATAGCCCTTGGAGTAAATCCTTATCCCCATCTCTCATCCATCTATCTTGCATCCCTATCTCTATCTTCCAATCCATCTATCATGAATCTCCTCTCTATCACCTTCCACTAACAATCCTGCCATCTACTTGTCATGTATCCCTACCTGATCCTTTATCCCCCATCCTACTCCTTATCTACATGTATCTACCTATCTATCAAAATATCCTATCCATTATCCTTTCATCGCCAATCCCCCAACCCAACCCCATCACCTTCACCTCTAGACTTGGTGTTCCATTGTCATTGGTATCTAGCACTTAGGCTATCCAAACAAAATCCAATGCAACCATCTCATAATAAACCATCCCCTTTTGAAAATCACAAAAATAAAAAAAATCAAAAAATCCATAAAATCCCAAAAATATCAATCCCAAAATCAACATCGTTCCATCAACATCTCATCATCATCACATCTATTCTCAATCATCCCACATCATCATCACAAATCAGAACTACATATCATCACCACCCGCATCTTAATGTGCCTTGATCCCATGGATACAGGGTATGTAGGCAGTTTGGAATACGAAGGAAGTTTCTAGTACTCAAGTACATAAGATGCACCCATCTGACCTGCTTGGATGGTCCCTACCCGCTGAGCTTACACTAGATCCAAGCATCACATTACCTATGAAAGCATCATCCCTTAACAAAAATCATCAACTATCAAATCAATATCAACCACAACTTGTCATCATCATATCTTCAGCCAATCTTACAACATCAACTAAGCATGATCCAATCATCCATCGATTCCTACTTTAGGATATATCATTCCTACAATAGGCATAATCTATCAAATCATTATCCATCTTGGCAAGAGATACAATGGCTATTTCTTTGGTTCGTTGGTTGTTTGGTTCATTGATCTTTTGGTTCTTGATTTTTTTATCTTTTGTCCTATTCGAAGATCACATCAAAGCTACCTTGATCTCACTATATCATGGTATGTAGCAAAAACATCTAGAATGGGGCATAGTCATTTCTTTTGTATGTTGTGCTTGTGGGTTGGTATCATTACTCCAAGCTAGTATTCATATCTTGTGGATTGTAGGGTCAGTTCTAGCATATTGATCTCCTTGTACATCTAAGGTTCATCATATGTTTTGTGTATTAAGGGCTTATGCTATGAGTCCTCTTCTTTCATCTAGACATGGTAGTACTATCTTGGGCATGCATGGGATCACCCTCTTGGTTGTGTGTCTAGTCCATACAAATGTTGGATAAACATCATTACCCTGGTCTTCTATACCTTGGTGAAAAATATCCACTTTGCTATAACAAACCTAGGATTGCTCTAAATCATTTTTAGGGTAGTGATCATCCATTTTCCAATCCATCTATCATCTAATCATCAGTCCATCATCATTCTTTCATCTCACCCCTTATCCTCCAACCACTTCTACCAATCTATTCCATCCATTTTGAGAGCATAACCATGTTCTTGCAACCCGCCTGTCCTCTCAAGGGGGCATCCCCCTTACCAATTATCTCTAAACCTTATCCTATTCTTCTAAGCCAAAATCTTTTTCTATCCAATCCAACTCTATATTTTAACTTCTTTGAAATAATATTATTCCCATTACCAATTATCTCTAAACCTTATCCTATTCTTGTAAGCCAAAATCTTTTTGTATCCAATCCAACTCTATATTTTAACTTCTTTGAAATAATATTACTTAGCCACAACACCATTTCAAAGAGGGGCAAATGTAGACACCTAAAATTGACTTGCTCCACAAACCAATTTCCCGTATCCGTACACCATCAATTATCCCTCCTATTAATTAAATAAATTCATTTTATTTAATTAATTTATCCCTCATCATCTACCTTGACCATTTACCCATCCTTGGTGATCAATTAATTCATTTAATTTATAACTATACCTTACAACTATATCCTCATTAATTAAATAAATATTCTCAATATTTATTTAGTTAATTTGTCCATCTCTCTAATCCTTGTTTATTAGATAAATCATGCTTATCTAATTAATCTATCCTATTAATCAACCTATCCCTATCCTACTTAATTAAATATCAATTATTTAATTAGCTACCCTAGCCTACCTATCCCCTAGACCTAAATTAATTAAGCTTAACACTTAATTAACCTTGCTTATCCCATCCTCCCACACACATTTGAATAAAAATCATTTTTTTATTCAAAGGGCCAAATCCTCCTTACACCTCATTTATCACCCTCTTACACGTGTAAGTGTACATGTGTCCTTCAACCTTCACATCTCCACATAAAAGTAAATTTTTAATTCACTTGTCATATCCACTCTTCCCAAAAATGAGTTTTTAATTCATTTTTATCCTCCACACCTTTTCCCATGTGAATTTAAAATTCACAAATAATGAGAACTCTCCAATCCCATTGACCAAATCTCAACCATTGATCTCTATCATCCACTCCTCTTGTGACACTTGTCACAAGGCTATGACTCCAATCCAAACCCTAACTCTCAATCATTCCTAGCCCTTGATCTCAACTTTGAATCCTCACCCTCCACCCCTTTTTCAAAAATCTATAAATAAAACCCTCACCCAAGCCATTTACAACAACTTCTTCTTACATCCTTACCATGCCTAAATTTCTCTCAAATCTCCTCATCATACCATCATAATGTGAAAAATCATTCCTCATCCCATCTCAATCTCCATCTAAATCCAAATCCCTCATCCTATTGTGTTGAATCTCAAAGAGCAATCCACATCCATCTACTTGGGTAAATCTAAGGAGTTTGGGTGCAACTCCTTCCACCCTATCTTGGATTTGTGGGTCACATTGTGAAGGTATATCATTTGTGTTTGCATTTGATTTGTGTTTTTGGCTTTCATTTTGACGTCATAGATCACACTTATATACAAGAAATGACAAAAGATAAACAACCCACATGTGAAGAGAACTTTAGACTGAAAGGACAAGGTCCCTATGCTGAGGTTCCTCCCCTGAAATCCTTACAAGGATTGGGAGGTCATTATTAACAAAAAAATGTTCCACCATGACAAATGAGGTTTGATCCTAGTGCTTCATCTTCTAAATTGCACAAGGCTATGAAAGAGGATAACCCTATCTTAAAATAGATAAGTGGTAAAAGAAAATGAAATAGAAAAACAAGAGAAAGAAGAAAAAGAAGACAAGATTATGCTATAAATCTTACCTCTCAACAAGAAAACATTGATTCTAACATTCAACCAAATAAGAATGATCCTAACGATGAACAAAACATGAATTTGTCTATGGTACCTTATGTCCCACTTTCCTCCAACATTAGGGAGTGGGAAGATGACGATGATGATTTGCTTATAGACAACTTCTAGCTCGGAAGGGGCCCTACAGGTAAGTATCTCTAACCCTTTATCTCTATCGTGATGTGCTTCCCCCGTTATGTGTTATGTGTTGTTTAGGCCTCCTGGGATGACCTTGAATTCTCCCATAAGGTCCAGGATACTAGGAGACTGCATCTATTGTGACCTTCTTCTATTTGTATCATCATTCTTCTATATTGCCTCTCTCTCTAATTTCATTGTTGAGTGTTTTGTCTTACGAACATAGCATTGTGGTTGGTGACACTAGGGTACCCTCCTATGTGACTGTCCCTAAGACACTTGTTTCTTCTCTATTATTTATTGTTTCCCTTCCTCTAGTGTTTCCATCTAGCGGGCGGATGACGAAAAACATTTATACTGATGCGGACCTAGTGTCAATTTTGAGAGTAATAAAAAAATGGACTTAGTTCCTAATATGACGATAGGGTTGTATATTTTATCCGATGCTTGACTAGTGGAAGCACTTGTTCTTTCTGCATAGTGAATTTCATGATGTTTCTATTGCATTTACAAACCTTAACAATACTATTGCTCTGTGCACCTTTGTTTATCTTTTAATCTAGCCTTGGCGGTACTTGATTCAGAGATCTTCATGATATAACCCCATAGTTATCCTTGAACTCTGAATTCGTTATATAACCTTGGCTCTTTGTGTGGTTAATCATATGCATTGATGTTGTTATTTATCATGATTTTGTAGACACTAAAATGTTTCTTGTAGGGATGTGTTTGTGGGAACATTTGGCGATCGTAAAGTGCATGTCACCTCCGAGGGGCATGGGATTTGCGAAAGTCAGTGTTTCCGTGTGTGTTTTCTTCCTACCTTAATGCGCTTGATATCGATAACTGCTATCAACCACCTTAAGGTGGGGGCATATAAGGTAAGCTATCTATTATAGATGTTAGCAATGTGTTTGTCCTTAGGTGCAAAGACCTGCGCAATTAGTGCTCATGCATCCTAAGTTTGTTGCAATCAATAAATCAATCATGTAAGCCCAATACGGAGGTGAGATATCAAAGATATCTTTTTCTTAAGCCCTCTGTAGAGGTAGGGATGGTGTATTTCTCAGAGCAGATTGCATCATCCTGTCATTTTCAAAAGTCCTCTATGGAGATGGGGAGCGATTTTGTGACTAACTCAACCCTTAAGCATGTTTTTGGTGTTTGTTTTGCTGAAGCCCAATCGTCGATGTGTGCTTGTAATGTGCCTAAGATGGTGATGAGCCTAGAAATAGGGAACACACCATCGCTTGTTTGCTATGTTTTCTCCATCTCTTCAAGTGTGTGTTTTGGCATTTTTTTTTGTTTGGAGTGTTTGTTGCCCCATATGCAGAATAAAGACTAGTGCCTTAGGGGTGTGCTTCCTGAATTTTGGGAGGTTTTGCATGTGTGTTGCCCCATATATATAAAGACCTACACGATGAGTGCATCATGTATTATGGGAGGTTTGTTTACTTTCTAGTACTTACATTTGCATTTCATGTATATGAGAAAAATAAAAAGAAAAGAAATCATGCCCATCTTCCATGCATTAATGTGTCTTCTATGCATTGACTGTCTTCTCCATGTTCTGCGTGACTGTAATTGTCTTCTCCACGTTTTGTATGCCTGTTACTATTTTCTATGTGATTGGCATGTCTTCTATGTGCTTGATGTGTTTGTTATGTTTGTAACCTTACTTTAATGCATGTATTGGCCTTGCGTTTATACATACATTAAAGTGGGGGCTAAATTTAATGTCCAAAAATGTCCCCCTGGGGGCTTTTCCCTCATAAGGTTTAGCTCCTGGGTCTTTTGCATGCATTTAGGACATCTTAATTCATAATTTGGCATCCCAATGGAATGAGCCCTAGGTAACATGACAAATGGGACCTAGGAGGACCCCTTGAGCTGTACCCTACCCAAAATAGGGGGGGAGGACTTGGGTACCCGTGCCTTAGTCCTTCCCTATTTTGGGGCAGCCCCAAATTTTGGGTGTCAGTTTATGACTGTTATTTGGTTCCTATGCCGACACAGTATGTTTAAATTATGAAAATCTTGGTGAGAGTGTTTGTAGTTGCATATAAAAGCATGTTTAGGCATTCATTTGTAAACTAGATGATTACTAGCAAGCTATTGTGTTCTCAAGGTGATTCAAGGCTTTCATGGTGTTGCAAGAGCAGATTTGTGTGGTTTATGTGTTTGTGTTTGCAGATTTGAGCATCTATTTCATCATGGAATGAAGAGAATCTTCCTCCCATGATATCTTCACTACAAGGTGACATTATATTGTGTTTTCATCATCATTTCTTTTGGTTTTTGCCTCTGCCTCACAAGGGTATGCACTCTTTATCTAACAACGATGTTCAGAGACTTAAGTGTCCTCCGAGGCTTGACTGAGGCAAGCCTCTAAACATCACAACCCCCTCCCAAAGTTTTCATGGTTGCAGGTTATAGGTTGCGAAGCTGGGAAAAGTGAAGTTGTAGGAAGGCATCTTGAAGTGTCAGAATTGCAGAATAGAAGGAAAAACAACCACCTAGACTTGGGCGCCTATTCAATAGTCCTCCAACTTCCATGATGGAAAAATCTCCAGGACAACAAGGAAGAGTTGCAGACTAAGTTTCCAAATCTAAACAAAAAGTAGGGCATTGGACTTGGGCACTCGCTCTTTTGTCCCTAAATTTTCCACCTCAGAACCCTAAAAACAGGTACTCTATAATTTGATAATTTGCTTTTGTCTGCAAGAGCTTTTTCTGTTATTCTTCTGTTTACAGTCATATTTACAAAATTAGTGTTTTAATGGTCAATTAAGAATAAGAGAAGGAAAATTGATAATTAAACACCCTAATCCAAACTTCGTTACATCTCACAGTGATCTAGGGTATGATAGTGAATTGCCACTTGACCCTAGATCCTTGAATGTATAGGGTGAAAGGAGGATTCAAACATCTAAACACTAAAAACTAAACGAATCAAATTTTACTCTAAACAATTATATACCTTATTTTTCTCATACTCTTGAGACATTACTTTCTCATCATCCTTACATACTTGAACTGGCACTGAGATGTAATCAAAGGTACGTATTTGCTTTAGGGTGAGCCTTTGGTATTCTCTTCTCCTCACCTCTGCCTCATCATCACAATCAGTCCAATAATCCTTAAGGTGTTTCTGATGGATGGTCTTCTCCAGCAACATTTCCATTCTACCATAAGGATCATAGGGTCTAGCTAACTCAAAGGTTTGCATATGCATCATATTGAGTCCCCCAATTGCATATTTTACACTTTCCCTATCGAGGCATACATACCAGCCCATCATGACTGGAAACAATCTTTGTGGAATATTTCCTCGTTCAATGTGAGCCTCCACCGAGGGTAGTATTTGTCTAACAAACTCCATTAGGACCACTTTATCATTTGGGTACCTGAGCGGCATAAGAGGTTGCCCTTCAAAACCTTCTATCCTTATGTAAGAGAGTGTGGGAAATTGAATGAACCAGGCTCCATGTTTATATATAACTGCTTGTGCTTCTACACTTATCCTCTTTAGCCTGTCCTCCTCCATCAATCTAACCAAATGCATAGAAAAAGAATCATTTACCAACTTATAATTGTCAAGGGTCTCTCTCCTTTTCAGCTGTGGATAATATTCCCATATGTTCATATATCCTAGGTTGCTCCCCAATCTTTGTATTGTCTATAATCCATTGAAAGTCCCTCTGAAAGCACAAGAATACACAACGTAAGATGTCATATGGAACATGTTGATGTTCCCCCCAGCTTTTTCATGCCTTCATCCAGGCTGTCACTTATGATTTTGGCCCATAGGGGAATGTCATCAGAATACTCAATCATCCGCATTATACCATACATCTAGTTTTTAAACAATCTGGCATTTGGCCTCCCTGTCATTGTGTAGAGAAAAACCATCATGTACTAATACTCTGACAAGAAATCAAACTTGAAAAGGTGCACAGGTAATTTGGCAGCAGCCTTATATGTACTTCTCTTAGACCTCCACTGGTACATGACTCTTCTAGTGGCCTTTTCATTGCTACTATATTCTTTCTCTAATTTTCTCAAACTCAATCGAACCACCTCGAGTCCCTTAGGTAAATTAAATGTTGTCGTGATGCCAGCAATGGAGAAATCTACCTATACCTTGCCATGTTTCTCAACTTTCCTAGGCTCAAGGTTGTAATTTCTAGCACATTCTACCACCAGCTCTGTAGCTTCCATGGCATATAGGAATCCTCCGACATTCCACATTCCTGAATTGACTATACTCATGAGGAGAGGGTTATCTTCTCCCCTATCTAGTCTTCTCATCCATGCATCAAGATTTGTGCATCCCTAATGTGTATCATTGATTATTCCATATCTGAACATTACCCCTTCTAGTTGCGGGAACATAGGCTTTAAGAATTCACTCTCTGAACTGTTCTTTCATGCTGCCATGATTTTCTACGATAAAACATACATGTCTTACCCTAATGTGTTGAGTATAGAAGTTATTTTACAATTTCATGCATCTCATGGTGATTATTCTAGTGTTTTAATTTATCTCATGCAGTCATCATACTAATTAACTTTGTAAAAACTATGTTTACCTTACGATTTACCATAAACGACAAAACTAGGATTTTTTATTACATACCTGAAAAATGCCCTTCTTTCTTATTGTAAAGGTGGTATCTTTATGAATATGATTGTGCTACAATTGCCGTTATCCATTCCGTTCAAATGTAGTTCCATTCTGTTCATGATTTGCAATAAGGGTATACTCACTCTGAGCTCTGTAAATTTGACTTAAATGCATGCTAAATTCAAAATGACCCCTAGAATTACCTTTTAACTATTCGACATGTTGAATTAGGGTATATTTAATGTCACTCTACTCATGTCCATTGATTAATATATGATATTAGTAGATGCTGACAAGTGGTACGTAAGTATTTGAAATTTAGAATGCCTCACCTATCATTAGAATCTCATTTAATGTGGAGTGTGATGTTTGGGAACATCTAGATATTTGAAAATGTGACTATTATACAGAACATGATGGTGACGTCATCATAAGATGGTCAACAATCAACCAATGATTGAGGTCAAGTTAATATACCTCCCTTCTATAACAATGAAGTTATATATTGTATCTATCATGATCATGAGGATGTGCCACGTGGAACTATCTAATTGGTTATCAAAGATCATTACATTTCAAGTTATAAGAACTAATATGAAGGATACAAAGAAATATTTGGATCTTTGAAACTTGCGAAATATCCCCCACATAAGAAAGTACATATGATGTCATCACAGAGATGGTTCTTTAGAATTGTTCAGGAGAATGACATCATCATCATATTAGTTATGATCAGGCATGTTTCAAAGTATGACCTTCTTTCTTTTAGGTCATGAGGGTGACATCATCAAGAAATCATGATTCATTAACATTGGTTAAAGGTGATGTCATCGTCATATTGAAAAATATGGTGGACATTTAGAAATGTGACCTTCTGGGTATTGAGTATACTAGTGACATCATCATCATGTTAAGTTCCTTATAGGTTGAACAAAGATGATGTCATGGTTGTATTTTGGTGAAGGGTGATGTTTAGGAACATCTGAATATTTGAAAATGTGACCCTGTGAAAATATACCTAAGATTTGATGGGTGAACCTTCCTTTAGATTTTACTTTGACGTTCTGCATATCAATGCATATGTGGATATTGGATGATCTTCATCTTTCAGAGTCATCTAATGAATATGTAGATTTTTGAAAATATGACCCTGCAAAAATATTAGGTTTGAACAATTTTTTGACTTAGCATAACTTTTTACCCTTTACGAATATCAGGGTGATCCAAAAGGAGAACTTTCTTAGAATTTCTTGATCTTTAAGACTATGGGATTTATGACAATAAATTATAACTTTGACAAATGGCCCCTTCATGTGATACACATGCAGGTGCATGGGTGATACATTTAGCTGACTTTTTGCCAAACCACCCAAAGCAAGGAAACAAAAACATTGGCTCCCTGTTTTGATAAGGTAAAATGGGGCTTGTTGTGTGGTTGTAAATGGGGCTTGTTGTGTAACCACACAACAACTTTCCACCAAAGAAAACAACCAAATTCAAATGATTCAAGTGATGGGGTCACATTAAAACATAGTATTCTAACTCTCTCTAAGTATAAGTATCATGACCCTCTGAATGATATCAGGTTCATGAGTGAAACAATGCTAATAAGGGATGAAGTGTGTGCATATGATTAATTATCCTCATCTTGAAAGTAAGTTGAAAACAAAAGTAACTAGTGTTAAACTACATATTTTGAGTTCATCCCTCATAGCCAACCTGGATAGAGCCTTGCTGCTAGTAGGCATCTATAGCCCTGACAAGGTTATCTTTACAATCCCCCTAAGTAGAGCCCCACTGCTAGCAGGCGTCTATAGCCCTGGTAGAGTTACTTAGATGGCCTAATTTTATCCCTTTTAGATTTTCAATATTCATCTCTTTTTTTTGTATATATGCAAATTCATAAGATATCATCATGTAAGTTCAGTGTGCAAGGTGTGGTCACTTATTGCTTTAGGTTGAGGATTGTAATGGTAACAAGGGTGACCCTTTAGATTTTTCACTTAACACCTATACTGATGCCTTCAACAAACCCAAGGCTGTTAGGAGAGTCATCGTGACAATCTCCTTGGTTAAGAAAGGCATCACTTATGAAATGGATATCACAGACCTGATCAGGGATACTTCTCAAAATGAATCACAACCTATGTAGAAATCTATCCTCATCACTTGAATCCTAACAATTCTATTGGTTTCTTTGGGTGATAAGGTGCATCATCTTGACTAACCAAAACAAAGACTCAACAATAGAAACAAACAAACAAGCACACAAAGAAAAACTATATAAACAACTATACAACATATACATTATGGTACAAATGACTTACATGACCCTGTTTAGGCTTGAAAGTAATGTTTGAGGAACTACCCATTGACTGGTAATGGGACATCCTCACTAGTTAGAGTCTTAAGTCTGTAGGTACTGTCTCCTAGGATCTCTAAAATTTGAAAAGGACCTATCCAAAATTTGTCAAATTTCCCATGGTCACCTTTCTTTTCATGTGCTTTATCCCATGTGAGGACTAAATCTAAAATCCTAAAAGATTTCACTCTGGCTCTTTTATCAAACTATCATTTGACAATAGCCTGATGTTTGGAAAATTGGTCAATTGCCCTATCTCTTTTCTCTTCTAAGTGCATGAGATGAAGTAATCTTACTTCTAGCTTGTTATCTATACTAGGATATTCTTGTGCAAATTGTAATCTGGGGATCTTCAAGTTGATAGGGAGGATAGGATCCACACCATACACTAACTGATAAGGAGAGTTTCCTAATGCAGCTTTCATCCTAGTTCTGTCTACCCACAAGGCATACTTCAATAGGGTATTCCACTCTCTAGGACTCTTCTCTATCAGTTTCTTTATGATATTCAATAAGTTCTTATTTGTTGACTCTATTAAACCATTCCCTTGGGGGTAATAATTTGAAGAAAATTTCAAGATAATTCCATGATCAAAAGCCCAACTAGATAGTTTTAATGATGCAAAAGCAAATCCATTATCACATACTAGGACATATGGTACACCATACCTGGTCATTATGTTGCTTTCCAAGAATTTGATCACATCCTCTGCATTGCATGTCTTACTGCTGACTGCTTTAGTCCACCTGGTACAATAATCAGTGATTGTCAAGACATACCTATGGCCTAAAGATGATGGAGGATTGATGGGTCCTATGAAATCCATGCCCCATTGAGAAAATGGGTGCATCTCCATCACTGGCTGCAAAGGTTGAGCAGCATATCTTTCTCAACTAGCAGCAATCTGGCAAGTGTGACAACATTTAATACGTTCAGCAGTGTCTTTAAAGATAGTAGGCCATTAATATCCTTCTCTCAAGATAGCATGAGCGGTAGATAAATGTGACCCATGTGTAGTCCCAAACGTATCATGCAATTCAACCAAAACCTTGTCAGGTTCTTGTCTATCTAGGCATCTGAGATATATTCCTTCATAATTCCTTTTGAAGAGGACTCCCCCTTTTATCATATACTTCTATGATCTTGTTTTCAAGGCTCTCCTCTATGAATCTTGTAACTTAGATGTGCATCTTCTAGCAATCAAGACATGCCTGATATCTGAATACCAATATTTATCGTCTTTGGAATTAACTACATATTATTGACTCGTTATATTGGGATCGGTCTTAGAAATCATCTAGCTTAGAGCTTGTCCCCTTACTAACTTCATGGGTGTTATATTCAATCATATTCTTGGAGTATTGTTATCCACATGGCCCTCTTTTCTCCTAGTTCACTCTGGATCAAGAGCATTTTTGCTACTGCATCTGGTACTACAGCAATTATCTTACTTCTCAAAATGTAATGTCTAAATTTCTTGACTGCTCACACTAGAGCAAGAGCTTGTCTCTCAATATCCATGTATCTAAGCTTTGCATCCTTAAATGGGCAGCTCATGAAGGCTATAGTCTTTTCTTCTTTAGCCTCATTTCTTTGTGTCAGTACTATTGTAGATGTATGCTCTAAAGCAAATGAATAGATGTAGAAATCTCTTGTATAATCTAGACTGATCAGAATAGGAGCATCAAATATGGCTTTCTTGATGTCCTCAAATGTTACTCTTACTTCAAGAGTCCATTCAATTTTTGCATCTTTTTTTAGCATTGCATTAAGTGGTTTGACAATATCTGCAAATCCAGTAATGAACTTCCTAACAAAATTCATCTTACCAAAATAGGATTTAAGCTCTTTCTTGCTTCCAGGAAGCTGCAACTTCATGATAGATTCTACCTTAGCAGGGTCAATGATGATCCAAATGTCTATTATCAAGTGACCAAGTAGTTTACCAGTTGTCACTCCAAATATGCACTTCTTGGGATTGAATGAGATGCCATATTGTTCACACTTCTTGAGTACCTTCCTAAGGTCTTCTATATGATCACCCCTTTTCTTTGAGAAAATAGTCAAATCATCCATGTAAATGACTATGCATTTGCCAATCAAGCCTCTGAAGGCTATATCCATTGCACGCTAAAAGGTGGCTCCAGCATTTATCAATCCAAAAGGCATGCGCCTATAAGCAAATATCCCCCACTTAGTGGTGAATGCAGTTTTCAACCTGTCTATTTTATCTACCATCACTTGGTTATACCTTGAGAAACCATCGAATAATGACATCTTTTGAGCACCATTTACTATTTGTAAGACTTCATCAAGTGAAGGTAAAGGATAGTTGTTCTTTTCAGAAGCCTTGTTCAAGTTTATGAAGTCTACACATAGCCTGATATCACCATTTTTATTTCTTACAGGGACCAGATTGGCCACCCATGTTGAATGTCTCACAGGAAATATGATTCTAGCATTAAGCAACTTCTTCACTTCTTCATATATGATGGGTTCCAACAAAGAATTAACAGGTCTCTACTTTTGCCTAAAAGGTTTAGCATCTAACTTCAATGGTATAGTATGGGTGATGATTGAGGTATCATAAGTCTTCAACTCATCATAGGTCCAGGTGATAACATGGATGCAATCCTTAAGTGCTTGGGTTATCCTTGTCATTTCTTCTTCTATACAAACTTTACCAATCAAGACATCCCTTACTTCTTCATTTTGTCCTATATTAATTGGTGAATATTCTCCTCCATTAGTCTTTGAGAGATCTTTTTGTTTCAACATATTGAGCAAATCAAAAGCCTTTTCTAATTCTATCATACCCTTTGGGATTTTATTACTTGGAAACTCTAGAATCTCTTCTTCTTCCTAGATATGATCTTCCACATTTCTTTCATCTATGATCTAGGCATCAAACACATCTTTATTTGATATAAAGTATAAAATGTGTTGGTCATCATCAGATACTTGGAGATTGGTGACATTATCTGGTATGGAGGGCACTAATATTAATTCAACCAAAAATCTATTTAAGCCAGAAACAGACAATGGCTCCAGTGTACTTGTAGCCTGGGCCAAGGCATCTGCTCTGTGATTATGTTCTCTAGGCACATGGGTGATGTTGAATGCATCAAACTCTTCTATTAAGTCCCACACCCTATGTCTGTAATTAGATAACTTCTTGTAATTGCAAGAGTATATGCCTCTTACTTGTCTTACCACCAATTTTGAGTCTCCATAGACATGCAGAATGTTAACCCTTTTCTTGAAAGAAAATAATAACCCATGAAATAAAGCTTCATACTCCATCACATTGTTAGTACATGGGAATTGTTAGCTGTCATTGCACCAAAAGATCAACCTTTTAATGCCTGATACAACCACTTGACTTAACAAGAATGAGAGGCGGTTAAGCCCTTGTTGCAAACCACCGCAGTGCAGCGCTAAACAAGGAGACCAAGGGTCAAACCTTGCAACAATCCCCCCTAGCGCAAGCACAGGGTTTGAACCTATGACCTTGGCTTTGATATCAATTATTAGCTTCTGTTGCACCAAAAGATCAACCTTTTAATGCCTGATACAACCACTTAACTTAACAAGCATGGGAGGTAGTTAAGCCCTTGTTGCAAACCACCGTAGCACAGTGCTAAACAAGGAGAGCAAGGGTCAAACCTTGCAACAAGAATTGCAATCTATATGCTACTAGGTAATATTTTCCTGCTGGATCAATAAGGTCTATCCCTACTCCAGCTCCTTGTTTTGACTTGGATCCATCAAACCTAACGATCCATGGTTTATCTTCTGTTAGAGATTTGTCAGGACCTTCTCTTTTCTTTTTAGTTCTAGCAGATGCATCACCTGATATCCACTTCAGTTTTGGTGACTTATTCTTTTTCTCTTTTAGTGAGTGACTTATATCTAATACATGTCCCCTTTTGACCTCTAGGGTATCATCATTATCTTTACTTGATGGTACTCCCATCTCTTTCTCTTTATCTTTAATTGTGTCCTTATTATCAAGTGATTGATCTCTTGAATAAAGTAACTTCTATTTATTCAATATGTGTAAGCATAATAAGCATGTTGTTTTGGAATGTGGTGCTCTATGTAATCTACACCATCTCTCAATTAAAATCTGATGTGGAAGAATCTCCTGCAACATAAGCTTTTGAATCTATTTTGATAAAAACTCTTCAAACTTGGTCAAATCACTCCCTTTATCTTCATCTGACACTTCATAATCTGACTCAATCAAACAGTCAGTTCCTAGGGTGATTTTATCTTCATCCCTAGAAATTGTTTCAGCATACATCAGGATCTCTTCTAAATTATGAATGCAACTTTCATCCTTATATGTATTTTCTTCTATACCTGTAGATGATAAACAATAATTAGCATCACTATAATTATCTGTCACTTACATCAACTGATGACAATCCTGTCTCACTACATGTTTGTTCTAGCTCTATGATGTCTAAACAAGCATCACAAGTTTTCTCTGAATGTGCTTCATCGTGCAATCTGCACCATCCTTCAATCAAAATGTCTTCATTAGATATATTCAATGTTTAACAATGATGCATTTCCCTAGAAAAGTGTAATTCAAAGTTTTTGAAATGATCATCTTTGTCACTATCATCTGAACTATAATCAGACTCAATGAGCACCCTATTATCTTGATGAAAATGCTCAGGGCTATGTGCATCATACATGAGGATCTCTTCTATCCTGACTATTTGGGGCCTGATGGAATAAACCCTTGGTTCAACATCTATGTACAACACCTCATTTGTGTTATTATATTTAGTGATCATGTGTTTCATGTGAGGTTCAGCCTCTATCCTAATTTGATTGGGAATCTCCTTATAGGGTAACTACATGTGGCTAAAATCTATAGACATGTATCCATTAATTGTCTTTGACCAATCCCTGCTAAGTAACATCCCATAGGTGTCAGGGATATCCACTACTTGGATGTCAATATAATATTGAATCCTTGGATTTGATGCTAATGGCATGTGGATATGCATTAACTCTCCCACTACACTCACTTCAAACTTGTCTAGCCATGTTACCTTCTTGAGTGATTTGGCTGGATGTAATTTTAAGGCATTGCAGATTCACAGTGGCATAACATTAGTTGATGCACCAGAATCTACCAAGCAATTATGTACATTCATGCCAAACATTCTCAATGTGAGTAGGAAAGGAGGTGACTCAGCTTCATCTCTATACAAGGTCACATGACAAGTTTCAGCAGCCTGAATAGTAGCTGGAACTTTCTGCTTAACACTGTTGTCTTTAGCAATAGGGTCTTTGTTTGCATTATATCAAGGATTGTGAGCATGACTATCTTATTTTGGTATAGGCTCATCTAAGGATTTCATGAAATCCTTCTTGATGGTTGGATTTTTAAGTAATTTGGACAATGACAAGCTGATTTTAACCCTTTTCATCTCCTCTGCTAAGTATGTGACTAATTTTTTAGACCAATGAGACTGATTACTGATCTTTGTCCCTATATTTTGAGGTTCAAAATACTGAGTATTAACCCTAGGAATACCCAGATTGTTACTGGCTTTTGGATTTGGAGGAGTGTTGAAGTTGTTAGGAGGTAATGATGTGGTCAAAGGGCCAGAATGCCTACTAGGATTACTCCTAAGGTTATAATTATGTCTACCTTGGTACTGTTGTTGATAAGCATGAACTTCCTCATGCTCCCCTGCTGGCTCATTCTCATCTTCGAATGGAAACACATAGTTAGTTTCAAATGTCAAGACAGATTCCTCACATGCTAATGTGTAATTCTCTTGAGGTAAGGCTGTTTGGTGTTGAGGGTGATTTACATAACTTTCTAACACAAGAGTAGTATCATACCCATAAGGGATGAACTCATTTCCTTCAATGAAAGGAGGATTACCTATAGTATTGGACACTTCAGCCTAAAAAATGGAAGTTACTATTTTGAACTGAGGGCAATCTAGCTTAGCATGTGCATTGGTGTTGTGTATTGTACACCAATTTGTAAGGGCTACCTCTGCTAAGTTCACCGTAGTGGTCTGTTTTGGTTCATTGGGAGGCTGATTATCTAAGGGTGATGGAAAATAACCATTGTTTGGCCTAGTATTCCACACTCTAGGCTGCCTAGGTGCACTATTGTTATTGCCAATATTATTGTTATAGTTCCTATCATTATTGTATCCTTTGTCAGGATATCTTGATCTATCATTGTTGTATCGTCTATTTTGATTTGACTGACAATAAAAGTTTTGACCTCTCAGATGTGTAATTTCTATTGTTAACTTCCTTAGTTGTGCAAACATCTCCTTGTTGTATTCTTTCTCTTCTTGAACTTTGGCTACTACATTCTCTTGTTGTGGATTAAAGAAAGAAGAACCATTATTATTATTTTTCCCTACACCCTGGGATGTTTGAGCATGTCCTTGATATTGCACTATCTAACCATTTCCATTTGGAGGAGGCATGCTGCTAAGAGGCGGTACCTATAAAGGACTGGGCATTGTAACTAGAGGCATCATAGCTCCATTGGTCTGCTACTAAGTAAGATATGCAGGGTATGAAGGATAGGAAGGAAATGCTATGTTTGGTGTTGGAGCGGAGATCAATTGCTGATTAACTTTTATTGCTTCCTCAAAAGATCTTGTTAAAGTTGTGACACTAGAATGTGTTCTTCTGATGAACATAGAAGTCAGGGGATCTAAGGATGAGTAGTATATACTTCTAGCTGCCTCATCTTCTACATTATATGGAGCAACCGGTTTGGAATACATTTTCTAGAATCTAGCATTAAAGTTTGAAATAGGTTCCCCTTCCAATCTCTTGATTGTGGCAAAAAGATGATAATTCATTGAAGGATCTATAGGTATCTTAAATCTATCTTTAAAAGCTTTCTCTAAGGATGCCCATGAACCAATTGAGGCTTGACCAAGACTAATATACCAATTATATGCTTCCTCTCCCAAGGAGTACGGAAATAATCTACATATCACATCCTGATGCTCAATCCTTGCTCTATTGCAAGCTTCTTTAAATGTTCTGATATGATCTTCTACATCCTAAAATGGATGATATTTACGGCAGATCTTATCATGATTTTTAGGTAAAGGATGATATGCAGTGAAAGTTAAGGGTGAGTCAGCAACAAAGAAAGACATTGTGATTGGTGGTTGTTGGACTAGAGGTGTAACTAGTGACCCTGGAGGTGTTATAGTACGTCTTGACAAAGATACTAAAGCACCTAAGTTAGGAGTATGATGGATATCTATAGTTCTAGGTCTAAGTCCATGGATGGGCAATTCTTCCAAGGGTCCACTGGATCTGGACCTAGTATTAGGCCGGTGAGCTAGGATTCTAGCAACTTATGACAAAATATGAAAATTTAACCTAACTTTCTGTAAAGGTCAAAAAGGACTGACCAAGCAAAGGTAATATTTATGATTAAGACTCAGTATCTTCTGGATATTTGTGCAATATTTGCATCAACCATGCGAATAGGTGTGAAGGTCAAGCCTCTAGACATGGATATTGAGATATCTGACCATATAGGCAAATCAACACATGAAACTCACAAGAAAACATCAAACAACGACTAAACCTTCAAAGATTTCAAGGATTAACTATAAAACCTAGAATATTTATGCTCAATTCTAAAATATTTACCATCAACAAGCTTGAAATAGTACAAAATAAGAAAATCTTTATGCAAACACTCAAAGGATAGGCAATTATGATGAGCTTTGAGAAGATTACCTTATACGGATGCAGGATTACGTGTATGCAATTGATTCACTTACCAAACAAGGGATAAGGCCCTCTTTCTAGTGCCAATTTATATTGATGATGATTGTTAGTCATAACAACATGCATAAAAATTTGCACAAAAAACCTTTATTATCTTGAAAAGTACGATCAATTTGGAATAAACTGATGACTCCAAGTCTCCATTGATCAAGTCATGATCTTTTGACATTACTCAGAGGTTGATGTGACATACTATTTTCCATTTCAATGGATCTTACACTATCTGTATTGTGAATTATTGCTTGTATATTTGATTCTACACCTGCTTCCTATAAATTTACTTCACAAACAAAGTTATTTACACTGTATTCAACAGATGATGATTATATTTATAAGTTTGATCAACTCTTCTAAACATCAGCTGTCATGAATTGATTATACTTCTGTACTGTGCATTTAACTAAATAATGTGTCTACATGTAGATATTTGCATGTTTATCCTTGATATTCATATGTATTTGCATGATATTTATCATTTTGACATGCTTTCACTCAAACTATGCTTTGTATGTTTAATTATTTATAGAATATAGGCATATTTCATGTTTATTTGCTTTAGATTGTCTATTATTTGCAATTATGAAGGTTATTTGCAATGAAATTAAACAAATATAAAGAATACTTCTAAATTTTATGAACCTTCATCTACTGATTCACATACATTCTAGATACTTTCATGAAGAGAAGGAATCAAACCATAATTTCACTAGGATGTTCCACAGCTAGGTATGGTTGATGTTAACTTCAAAGGAACAAATAATGAAAACAACACATGTAGACTTATAAGCACTCTAAGGGATGCAGCTAATCAATGCATATATCTAGAATTCATCCACTGATTACTCAAGATTTACGATTGTTTGTAATCAAAACAACTTCTCTTTCATTAAGTATGCAAAAGACATGTACATTCACAATGAGCTTTGAAATTAGTCATGAAACTCTCAGCAATCTACCTTCAATTAAGTTTCTAATAATAAAAAATGAGCACTCCATCTCCTTTTATAGGCTAAAGAGACAAGGTGATTACAATGATCCAACGATCAAGATTTATCTATCTAAATCTATGGTCAATATCTTCTCTTTGACTGGGTTAATACTACTAAATATGGCATAATTTGCCAGCTGGCAACCCTCTGGTAGGACTCAATCCTTTTGTTATCTAGTTATGCATATGACTCTATTTATGATTATCATGCATCTTTGCTTACTCTTTGTCCTCTTCTTTTTCATCATCATCATCATCATCATCTTCTTCTTCATTCACATCCTCACCTTCATCCTCATCTTCATCACTATTATTTTCATCATCACTAGCCATAGGATCATGCCTTATTTGCATATGGATTATCCCTCTAACAAATTCATAAGCCTATACTATTCCCTCAATTTGACCTCCATCTTGGAATTTGTCCTTAAATACAACATGCTTGTGAGAATTGAATTGTGCCTAAAGACTATTCCACTTGTCATTTCTACTATTTAATGTCTCATTGTATGTTTCTACTTTAGCCTTCATTCTCATGGCCTTGTTATCACATCCTCTGTTAAGTGATGAAGTGGATCCTCTGTTGCTTGCTTGAAATTATTATGGAAGGCTTGGACAGCAAAATCAGTATCCTAATTTTCTATCTTTCGTTCTACTTTATCCTCCAAAGCCTCTAGGGTATCTATTTCATTCACCATGAGATGATGCAATTTGACACTTATGTCCTTGAGCTTACTACTATATCTCTTTAATACATCACATTCAAATATGGTGTCCTCATACCAAATACCAAGCAACTGGGCAGTGTTATTATCCAGTACGTTGTTATCCATTAGTATCTTCATGTCTATCCTCATTTCTCCTAAGGCATCCAGATGTTTTTCCAATTTTAATGATCTTTGCCCAACTTCATTTTGAAGTTTATCTACTTTTGTCCTTAGAGCACCCAATGAATTCCAATTTGAAAGGTATGTGTTGACTACATGCTCTGCTTCACTAGCAAAAGAGACAAACCAATTATCCACCAGCCGAGCTTTATGTTTTATGAGGTCTAACCCTATTATCTCATCTTAAGAGATGATTGTCAATGGTGTGGTGGTACTAAGTGGTGTATGCTTAGTGTCAATTAACCCTTTTATAAATGAATATAAGTAAGCAATATGCTCTTTATGTTATTTGTTCTTATCTTTTCCTTTTTTAATCCTCTTTAATAAAGAGTCAATACTACCCTTGGCCTCCTAGCCCTCTTGTTCTTCTATAGTAAAACCTAAATCAATATTGGTTATTTGGAATTCCTCAATACTTATTTCCCCTTTGACCCTATCTGCCATTGGCAAGGCAACTTGGGTAGTTCTCCTACCTGTAGTAGGGTCTCTTTTAATTGCAGATGTTGGTCTAGCCTTCCTCTTAGGCTTCATCAAACTAGCTGAAAATAATGTAGAAACATCAAATTCTCTGACTTTACCAATTTGTTGTGGATTTATCTCCTCCCACAACCAATAAGGCACATCAGTACTAGAATCTGGCTAATTGGTCTGCTCAATTTGAGAATCATGAGATTTTGTATTGTGTTCTTGCCTTGGTGGAGAATTCTCTTTCTTTTGTTCTTCTTCATGCACTTTATCTTGAGGTATCTCCTGCTGAGGGATCTCTTCTTTGAAAGGAAGCTAGGTATGCAGAAATCGCTTCCTACACTAATCTATTGAGGAGAGGGCTATGCAAATTCAAATTTATCCTAACTATTACAGCAATGTTAAACCATTAACATGAGATATTGCAGCAAAACACAAGAGCCAGAAAGTAGACAAAAGAAGAGAGACAAAGATTTACGGTGGGGAAAACCCTTATCGGGTGAAAAACCCCACACTCAAAAACCTGCACAATGTATTAACAAATCTGAAAGAATGTTTACAATACACTTGCAATGCAAGATTCAATGGTCTTTGACACTCATGTCTAGAGTCAATCTGGTAGCATAACAGTACCTGTAAACTTGTGATACAAACTCCATCTCCAAGCACCTATATATATAGGAAATACAAGGCAATATTGGACCTTTCTTGGAATGGACGTCCAACATGGCTTCATGGACCAAAAACCACACCCAAGGACACTTGGTAAACATTGTAGAATGTGCTTGATAGTTGTCCATAGCTCCCATCCCAAAGGGGTCACCTATTTCAAAAATGGTCTATGACAGATACTCCTACGACACTTACCATCATCATAGAATCTGTCATAGCGGTTACAACTTACAACTGTAAGAGAATCTATCATACACATGCTATATATAGCATATTCTATTACAACATGTCATATTCCACCTTGGGGCACCCAAATATGGCTTATTCAAAGATGCTTCATGACACATGTCATCACCTGTCTTACAACCTTCTATTTCTGACTCTTACATGTCATAGATTCATCATAGGAATCCATCATAACCATTTCAGTCAAACATTCCTTACACAACATGGAAGATGCCGACATATGGCAGAATATTCCTACTACTAAGTGGGATGCCTATCTCCTCATATGAGGACAAAAATACAAGTTGTCATAATCCATGTAGGATTGACACATCATCATGCCACATCCCACAATATGACAATATGGATTTTCCAAATATTTACAACATAGGTAATTAAATAATAAATACAAACATTACAAATGCAGAGAATTACCAATGTTGAGACATCTTAATTCCCAACATTCTCCCACTTGTCAAACACCTTGTAAGAGCCAATAGAAAAATAGGATTTAACTGCTATAGGCCAAGAGGCCGATAGACTCCGAACATCATCTGAACTTCTCGGTACCCACTAGTTTCATTAATGCATCTGCAAAATTCTTCAAAGTATCTACCTTCTCTAAATTTACCTTTGCATGCTCAACCATGTCTCACACGAAGTGAAACTGAACATCAATGTGCTTTGTTCTAGCATGGAAAATTGGATTCTTTGCAAGACAAATTGCACTCTAACTGTCACAACTGGTCGTGAACTGACCTGCATCAACACCAATATCTGAACACAATCTCTTAAGCCAAATGGATTCCTCACAAGCATGAGTTTCTACCATAAACTCAGCTTCTATCATTGACAAAGCAACAACAGGTTGTCGCTTACTCTTCCAACTAATAGCACCACCAAAAAGTGTAAAAACATAAGCACTGGTGGATCTCCTGCTATCAATGTCACCTACCCAATATGAATCCATGAATATCAATAGAATGTAGAGGTCCTAAAATATTACCATGATAGAAAATGGAATACTCAGAAGTACTCAAATATTTGAACACTCGCTTAACTACATCCCAATGAACCTGTCCAGGATTAGCCATAAATCGACTAAGGACTCCCACTGCTTGGGAAATGTCTGGTCTTGTGCAGACCATAGCATACATCAAACTGCCAACAGCATTGGCATAATGTACTCTGCTCATGTCCTCCACCTCATTAGGAGATTTTGGACAATCCTCAAGAGATAACTTTGTCCCCAAAGAAACGGGAACACACAATGGTCTACAATCTGCCATGTTGAATCTGTCCAACATGGTCTTCACATACTTACTTTGGCTTAACCAAAGTTTTCTATTGGTTTTGTCTCTTCTGATTTCCATTCCTAGAATGTACCTAGCTGCCCCTAAATCTTTCATTTCAAACTAAGCTGACAACTAAGATTTAAAATCAGAAATCATATTCTTACCCTTCCCAATGAGCAGCATATCATTAGCATACCGTGCAATAATGAGAATACGATCACCATCAAATTTATAATACACACAGTGATTTGATTTCAATCTCACAAATCTAATTGACAACACAAAGGTATCAAACTTCAAGTACCATCTGCTAGGGGATTGCTTCAAACCAAACAAAGGCTTTTTAAGTTTGCAAACCAAAATTTCTTTAGCTTTCACCATGTAATGCTCTGGCTGTGACATGTAGATTTCTTCCTCCAAGTCACCATGAAGGAAATCTATCTTCACATCGATCTATTCTACCTCCAAGTCATAAGCTACTATGAGAGACAACAAGAATCGAATGGATGTCATCTTTGCAACAAGAGAGAAGATCTCACCATAATCGTTACCCTCCACTTGTGAATACCCCTTCGCAACCAATCTGTCCTTATACTTACCAACAATGCCATCTACACCAATTTTCTTCTTGAACACCCATTTGCATCCAACAAGTTTCCATCTAAGAGGCAAAGGCACCAAGTCCCAAGTTTGATTCTTTTCTAAAGAAGCCATTTCTTCCTCCATGGCCTCCTTCCAGGAACCTACATCCTTCATATCCAAAGCCTCTAATACAGTTCTAGGTTCATCACTATTAGTAAGCAAAGCATAAGCACAACTAGAATCAAGCAATGTAAAACCAAACCTTTCAAGTTGCTTTCTTATCTGTGTAGACCTCCTCAAGAGCTGAGGTTGAGGTTCAACTTCTTCATCTAAGCTTTCAGAGCTGCTCGAGCTCTTCTCATCATCAGGTCCAACATTTTCTTTCTATTTAGTCTTCTTAGGGGTGAGAGGAAACTGAACAACATCCTCTTTCTTTTCTCTTTCTTCTGGCTGTAAAATAGTGGAAGAAGGTGTAAGCTCTCTGAAGATGACACTTCTTCTATACAACACTTTTTCAGCCACGGGGTCCCAAAGCTTGTATCCTTTCACACCAACACCATAGCCGATGAAGATGCACTTAACAGCTTTGTTCTCCAACTTTGACCGCTTCTCCCTAGGCACATGTGCATATGCCTCACAACCAAAAACACAAAGATGCCTTATTAAAGGATTTCTACAAGACCACACCTCCATGGGTGTCTTTCCAACAAGAGCTGATGTAGGAGATCTGTTTATCAGATAGCAAGCAGTGGCAACACCTTCAGCCTAAAACTTTTGTTCTAGGCTAGCTCCACTAAGCATACTCCTAGCCTTCTCCATTAGTGTCTTGTTCATCCTCTCTGCAACTCCATTTTGCTGCAGGGTGTATGGAGTTGTCTTATGCCTTTCAATCTCAAGTTCCTTGCAATACTTATTGAATTCTATAGAATAGAACTCACCACCATTGTCAGTTCTCAAACATTTAATCTTTTAACTAGTCTGATTTTCAGCAAAGGCTTTAAACTCCTTAAACTTGCTATAGACTTGAGATTTACTTCTGAGAAAATAAATCCATGTCCTTCTACTGTATCATCTATAAAAGATACAAAGTATATAGATTTTGATAATGAAGGAACATTAACATGACCAAACACATTAGAATGAATGAGGTCCAACACACCAGAAGACTTATGAGAACTCAAGTAAAACTGAACACAGTTTTGTTTTCCATAAATGCAATGTTCACAAAAGTCAAACTCAAGATTACAATCATCTAACCCCTCAACGATGTTCTTATTTTTTAGGGTACACAGACCCTTCTCACTAATGTGGTCAAATCTCTTATGCCATAACATTGTCTTTTCTACAGGAAGTTGAACTTCCAATGCATGATTACAACCATCAAGACTAGAAACAACAGATTTCTTCATTGCTCATTCAAATGGTGGGGATGAAGTGACAACTGCCCTCTTCCTTGAGTCAGAAGAACTTTTGCATTGTGAAATGCATGCCTCCAATTGAAATAGAGTATCTCTCCTAGTATCCTTAGCAAGCACCATAGCTTCTCTAGTCATCTTGCATCCTTCTTTCGAAAAGACAACCTACACACCTGCATCATTCAACATACTTATAGAAAGCAGGTTTTGTGCTAAGCCTGGGATGTGTAGAACCCCAGAGATCCCCTTCAGTTGACCATCAAGGAATCAAATAGAGACTCTTCCATGACCAACGATGTTTAAATGAGAGTCGTCACCTAGATACACCTTTCCACCATCGAACTCCTCATACTTAGTGTTGGCTAACAGATTTGTCCTTATTCTGAAAATGTTTTATTCTGACTCTATACCCTTCTTTAAAGAACAAATGAGTTAAGCAACAAATGGGTGAACTTTTTAAATTAGTTCCCCTCTGAATTTAGGTACAGCTCCCTTTAAGATTTCCAATGAATTTAATCTATTCAACTATCCAAATGCACTTTTAACTAGAAAATGCCTAAGGTAAATTGACATTCATACATAACTATGTTATGAATGCGGTAAATTTATGCAATAACAATGAGTAATAGAATGCACAGATTCTATTTTAGATACATTTAAATACATGAACACATACATATGAATTTGTTGAACCAATAAATAATAGAACACATATGATGAGTTGTCCAATAAAAGAGCAATTACCAGATGAAAGGAGATTTCACACAGAAAATCCAATTTCAAACACCCAGACGCACAAATCTAAGTAAGTAGTAATTGTTTCTTCTTCTCATTCACAGATGAAAAATTTCTTAGACAATAATCATATACTGTAAAACCATAAAATAGTTCAGCTAAAAATTCCTCTTGTTTTTCTTTCCCAGTCTCTCTATCTATTGAAAAGATTTTAAAAATTATATATATAAGTGTCTTAATCATATCCTCAAGTAAATCAAACCTAGAGTTAAAGTAACTCTGACCCATACGTGATTTATTTTATAACAACTGATTCAAAGATCAAGATTACGGAAATAGTATAACAGGAGAACTGAATAAAAGAAAAAAAGCCAATAAGATCACGGCTGGGACAATGGATTTGAATCTTTGGATTTGTCATCTATGGTTGGAGAGGTATGCTGAGTCTTCCACTCCTGAAAAGCTGCAACAAACTCCTGAATTCTCAGGAAGTTGGGAATACCTGTGTGTTTCACCCTTGATTTCCAAACTTCTTTCTCCCCTCGTATTTTCCCAATTTTTTCCTTATGTTCTGGAAGTGCATCGATGCAGAGGTAAAGTAGTGACTCTACCTTAGAAATCCAAGAGAAATCTTCAATCAGGATATTGTCACCTTCTTTGACAAAGGTAATTTTGTCCTTAAAGGATTGAACCACTATGTGGGCATCATCTTCTGGTTTCCCATCATCTTTTATGTATTTGACATCAATACATTGCAGATCACGCTACAACGATTGAGTGAACTCAGTTATCTCCTTAATCAATTTTGTAAGTTCAAAATGCCCTTGCCATGATATGGAGTTTCTCCGTTCAATATTTCTTTTATTCACATATAACAGATCTTCATCCAATCCAGTTAGGTTCTTTTCTGTCAGAAACTTTGCTACTCCATATTTTTGAACTTCATCGATTTGATTTATCACATTTACCCATTTACCTTCATCTTTCACCCAAGTGGTAACCTGTGCCCTGAGGTCTTCAATGGTGACAACGGTCAGATCATATATATTTTTGAGTTCATGAATATATTCAGTCCCCTTGAGTACAATGCAGTCCAACCAGCCGTCGAATGTCTTAGCCACCATCTTGTTTCTATGAACTTGATCCAACATCTTCTGGTTAACTGGTGATTTAGGATCGAAAGACAGGGAGAGCTGTGAAACCGGCTGCGGGTTCGGATTATGTATAGCATTGATGTACTTTGCCATTGAACGCAGAGTCTGCTTCAATTCCTGTTGTGTGGTTACACAACATGCCCCATTTTGACTTGGCAAAACAGGGACCCAATTTTTGGTTTGGCTTGTGCGTCTGTTTTTGGGCGGTTTGGTAAAAATAAGTTGAGTGCATCATGCTGAAAGATCATGATGAGGTTGGTTTGTGAAAGTTCATATTTCATCTCTGTGACCTTATATTTTGAAAGAGCATTGAAATTTAGGCAGGTTTGCTTTTTACATCACCTTGATATTCATCAGGATATAAAAGTTATGAACGGTCAAAGTTTCGGTCAAACCTGATATTCATAAGTGGAAGGTCATATTGTCTTGACATCATCATATTTGAAATACTCCCCCCCCCCCCGATATGTCATGCAGTTCAAATATCCAGACGTCAACTTTAAATGGTAGCAAATTCTTCCCGTCAAACAGTTTTATCTATCGCGAGCATCATACTTCGCATATAACCCGATATATCTTTATATCCTCCTGACGCGAAATATCACCCTTAGCAAATATCCTGATGACATCATCCAAATACGATAAACGAAGGAACATACATCCTGATGACATCAGTAGCATCATACTTACACTGTCGCAGGATTTTCTCTAAAAGCATGATCATGTTAGCCTAATATGATGATGACGTCATGATGCACTTCCGATACGAAGAGCGAATATCAGGATGACGTCATCCTGATATTCCGAAAGATAGAGAGATGTAAGTTTGTCTCGACATCATCATATTTTGAAACATCACCCAATACACCAAAATATCCTCCTGATGTACTACGTAGAAATAAAAGGTGCTTTTGTTACCCGAATCTTGTCGCGATAACAATTTCAAGACTAGGGAGGATGATATTGAAACTCAACCCGATATTTGTGAATATCATCCTGCCCTCATGATATCTTGTCATATGGATATCCCCCCACTCCCTTTGCCACCATTATCATTAAATGCGCGCAGATATGGTAGGTGATTCCCGCCGACCCCAGAACCCGATGAAATACCTGGTGAGATCCTAAGTTTTCGCACGAATGATCAAAGATTGCAATCTAACTTGTCAGAGTTGCCCTAAATTTACCCTAAATGCAAGGTTAAAAGGTAATTCAACCACCATTGTTACATTTACCTGCGTTAAAATTGTTTTACAGAGCACCAGCCTCCACATCTGCATAACAGCTACCGTTGCGCAATTCGAGCTCACAAACAGAAGGAAGGAAGTGATCAGCAGTTGAATCAAGGGCGTCTTGATAATATACTGGTATAAAGGAAAATCTGCATAACCAGGTAAGTAAATTGAAACCCTCATCATGTTGTTTCTATATGATGTTGTAAGTTCTGGTTATGCATCCATATGAGTAAGTAATGTTGAAATTGATGCTCAGGCATGATGATTGCAATATGTATGCATGTATATCCCTTTTTGTGAGAAGAGATGTTGTTAATTGCAGGTACTCATGGTTGAAAAATGATTAATCAAGAGTCAGGAGGAATTCAGCAGGCCTATGTTCTCTTCTCAGAGAGGGGTCCTGTTCAAATATGGAGCAATTACAGACACCCATCAGGGGATTACCAACCTGGAAGCCTGGTCAGCCAAGCTAAATGATGGACATGACAAGAGTCCGGTATTGGACGCAGTGTTCATATCGGGTATGTGGAACGCTGCTGGCTTCCCATACTCCATGGAGTCTCTGGAGCTCGTCATTGAGTGCGTCCAGAATTATAACCCTCAGACGAGGCAGGTGGTGAAGCATGGGAGGGTATATGCAGACCTATCCATCAAAGGTCTCTCCCGGACATTTAGACTGCCAATGGGCAGTAAGGTAAAGAGTGTAGACTTGAAGAAGTCTGAAAGAGAATACGAGGCCAACAAGAAGGCAGCCAGAAAGAACATGTATGCTTGGCAGGCTGAGAACAGCACATACAATGCAGCGGCCAAGCTTCCTGTGCACATGTTCAAGTTTGATTTCAATGAGGAGTATCAGTACCTAATTGCCCTACTGAACAGGGTGACTGGCCATCCTGATACTGGTGAATTTAGAGATTGGATGTACGAAATCATAACAATGTGTCTGTATGCAAATATCAAGCCACTGTGGGGCCAAATAATAAGTGATGCTCTGCATGAGCAGCTGATGAACCTGGGAGGTTCAGATTGTACATTCTACATGACATCCTATATTGTTTATTCTTGTGCTTATAGAGGCACTTTTGATGCCTTAGTCACAGATGGAAAACTGACAGGCACAAATGCAGCATATATCTGGGATCATTATCCCCAGCTGTAAAGAACCAATTATCTCAAGGACTACAAACTGGTCAATGATGCATTCTCTATGCATCTGGTAAGGACCATGGAAGAAGATAGAACAAAGAGATTGAGCATGGAGGCTCAAGAGGCAGTATACAGGCATGGGGCATGGTACATACAATTTGCCACCTTTTCCTATATAAGGGTTGAGGGTTTTGAAGGACATCCCCTGATGCTGCCAAGATATCCTACTGATGTAGTAGTGTTAATGGAATTTATCAGGCAGGGCTCCACCATGATCTAGATGTACAAGGATGCCAAGAAGCTACCACCAATTTTGTTCCCAGTCAGCATCGGCAACTACATGTGCCCTTACTCCGATAACATCAAGAAGGTGATGGTCACCCTGAATAAAATGAACTTACAGCCCTTTCCAATAACTAGACCATATGATCCTTACGGCAGAATACAGAAAGTGCTAGGAAAGCCTGTTCACCAGAGGCACCTAGAGGATTTTTGGGCTGACTGCGAGGATGAGGCAGAGGCCAAGAGAAGGAGGTATCAGAGGTTGACTCTGAACCAGATTAGAACATTTGACTGCATCTCTCTCCCTCAAGAGCTAAAGAATGATGATGGCAGGACAATGGCAGATGAGTATGAAGAGAAGAAGATATATAATGACACCATATCTGCACCTGACCTCACCATGCAGGAGGATATATCCTTGGACCCGTTCATTGCTAGGACCCTACGCCTAACCCAAGCTTGGGTTGATGAACAAGTAGAGGCATTGAAGAAGAAGGGTGTTGCCATCACGGTGGACAACAAGAAAAAGGGGCAGGATATCCCCGCAGATGAATATGATGACTTCCTGTTGGAGAAAAGGAAGACCAAGGGAGAGAGAATCCCTCCACCTCAACAGCCAAGCAAAAGATCCCCAAGGGGTAAGAAGGTGGAAAAGGGACTGAAAGGTATAATAATTGAAAGGGCAGTGTTTACGGCTGAGGAGGCAGCAAGATCAGGATCAGGATCAGATTCCCCTCCAAAGAAGGAAAAGCCCAAGAAAAGCAAGACAGCAGAGGCTGGAATCATTGAGTCCCAAGAGGTGGGTCAGTCTTCCAAACAACCAGGAAAAGATATCCTCATGGAGGAGGAGCCTGAAGAGGAAGAAGCTCCACTGATAATAAGAAGAAAGAGGAGAGCTCCGTAGGTGCTGGTTCCTGCCACACCTAAGAAACCAAGAACCTCCATGAGAGGTGAAATAAGCCAACCTCCTGCACTAGTACAAGGGGCAGGTAGTGAAGTGCCAAAGGAACTTCAACATAACATTCCACTTCCTACCATTGTCAAGTTCAAAACTGAACTTGCTGAAGAGCAACAAAAGGAAACCTCCCAGACGCAAGTAGAAGGACATGTCTCATTGGAAGAGACAATCGACCTGTCTAATGATGAGGTTGTGCAAGATGTGTCTGCACAGAAGATGGAAACACTGGCTGCTGATACCAGCATGACTCCTCACAAGCCTCCATCTGTTCAATCAGTAACTTGAGGAGATGAAGCAAGAAAAGAGTCCAGAGCAAGTAGCTCAAGAAATGGGGCTGGACACACTGATCGCAGAGGTGACAAGTCCTGCAGTGGTAGATCTGACAGAGAAACAGGACGCAAGTCCTGAACAGCCAACAGGATCACCTGATAAGGGCCACCTAACAGAATAGGTAGAGATGGCAGAATCTGAAGGCCATGCTATTAAATCAGGCCAACAAAGCCCATAGGATACATCAGCAGGACCCACTATAGTAGAGGTCCAAGAAGCAAAGGCTGATGAGGAAAAAGCAGCAATAGAAGATCCTGCTGCTAAGACACAAGAGGTGGATAGTGCAGGAACAGAACAGATGCCATTACTCCAAGCAGACCTCACAGCATCCGGAATGGTGGACATGCCACCAGGAACAGAGAAACCAAAGGAGGATGATCAACCTCCACAAGGGGAAGAACTGGGGACAGGTGAAGTAATGATGGAGAAAGATCATGATCATCATGACCTACATATAGATGCACCACAGGGTTCCCCACACCGAGAAGATGCTCCCCCAAAAAAAGAAATCCCTCAACAGGAGGAGGCACTGAAGGATCAACAACAAAGCGAGTATCATGAGGGAGAGAAAGCAAAATCACCATCTCCACAACACTTGTTAATAGAAACGGGAGGTATGGGTGAACAGCAGCATGATGCCGAAAAACATGATCAGGTACCTCCATGGTTGACAAAAGAGGTAAACGTTGAGGAGGAACTTGAAATTCAAGAGTTCGACGTCTCCACCCTGTTCTCCGCAGATATAATGAAGCCCAGGAGGAAGGCCAGAATGACTTCGGCCATCAAGAGAGATCCGGCGACAGGGAGAAGGACTGCACAAATTGCTATACCTGCGGTGGAGAAGGAGAAGGGCAAAATCACTGTGGATGAATTTCAGATAAGCACAGTAGATTTGGGTTTTGCCAACGAGGAACATGAGGGTCAAGAAGGTAAGGATATAATTGACTCTCTAATTCAGAAAGTGAAAAGAGAGAAAGAGAAGAATAAGCAACATAAAGAGCACATTGCTCAGTTGCATGCTTATATTAAAGGCTTGACCAATCCTGATGACACTACAAGTGAAGCTGCAGTCCCATTGACTGTCATTTCTCAGGAGGAGGTAAATAAATTGAACCTCATGAAACATGAGGCTTCTATAATAAGGAAATGGATGTCATCCACATTGGATGATGCTATAGAAATAATGAGGACTTCTTTGAAGAGGTGGAGCATATTAAGTGACTCCAAGACCAAGGTGGATAAATTGCAGATGCAGACCGGGAAGAGGTCTTATAGGCTGGAAAAGGTCCTGAGTCTCTTGGGAGAAATAAGGAAGATAAACCCACAACTGCTTATCAGTAAGAAAATATTGAATAATAATACTACACTATTAGTGGACATCTGGTATAAGGATGTGCAGTTCGAATGCGGAGTCCTCAAGAGATGCAATAATAAGCTGAGGGAGATCAGCATGAAGTTGCGGGACTTAATAGGCATTGAGGCAGATATGCTAGAAACACTAGAAGGCAAAGTAGAGGGAAAAATAGAGAATCAAGATGAAGACTCTACCCTTAAGGCTCTGCCCAGCAACTTCCAAATGGAAGAAGATGGTCCACTCATCCACTTGACAGAGGAGATTATAAATAAGGTGATGAGAATCAAGGTCAAGATGGAGACCTACAATGAGACATTGCAGGATAGGGAAAATAAGCTGGATAACAGCAGGGATAAGTATGAAGCACACAAGCATGCCATTATCAAGGCAAAGACTCAAGATGGCGGAGGAATAGATCAGGTTGTGCAGTCATATGAACAGATCCGGAGCAGCATGCAACCCCATATGTAGCAGCATCATCATCAGGATAGCGAAGGTTCAGGAAGCGATGCACATGATGATGACCCGCATGAATCAGCTGAAGAACATGATGGAGATACATCATGAAGGGGAATATTTGCATAAGTAATATAGATAGTTGCCAGCTGGCAACTTGTGCCATTTTGTATGAATTGACAAGTCATGAAATTATGACCATAGATTTGTATTGATAAATCAAGATCGGGGATCTTTTGTAACGGCCTCCTCACCTTATTCTATAAAAGGTGGTGGAATGCCTTGTTGTAGACATTCAAAACTTAATTGAAATCTGTTTGCTGAAGTATTCAGGGCTTATTTCAAAGCTGCTGTATATGTATATGTCTTTTGCATACTTAATGAAAGGGAAGAGTATTTTGATTACAAATCTTCGTAAATCTTGAGTAATCTGTGCTTGAATTCTGGATATGTGCCTTGATTTGCTGCATCCCTTGGAGTGCTCATCATGTTGCATGTATTGTTTTCACTCATTATCCTCTGAAGTTTGCATCAACTGTATCTAGCTGTGGAATATCCTGGTGAACATATGGTTTGATTTCTTCTCCTCATGACAGTATCAAGCATGTATGTGGATCAAAAGCTAAAGGTTCAACTTAATTAGAAGTATTTCTTTAATTTCTTTCAATTTCAGAACATTTCACTACCACAAATTGCAAAATAATTGATAATCTTAAGCAAATAACGCAAATATGCAGACATCTCGTAGATAATCGCAAATATTTAGCATATTTTAATACTAAGCATGCACAATTGAAAATATCATGCAAAGATTGAGGTATTTTTACATCTTTTCATCAAATAACCGCATAATTGGACTTCTCTGTAAGGAATTTGTACAGGAACGTCATGATGATGATAATCTTCACGTAAGGCCCCAAAATGGAAACAGCAACTCACATTAACCTCTGAGTAACGTCAGACGATTAAGACCTAATCACTGGAGACTTGGGATCATGAATTCTCTGAATTCACAGTATCTTTCAAGATGAATAAAGGTTAATGTGTACTTTTATTCTATGTTTGTTTGTGACTAACATCATGACCAACATAAATTGGCGCTAGAAGGAGGGCCTAGTCTGGAACACTACGTTCATCACCATTGTTTTCAAGTTCTATGATGCAGAGAGTAAGGTAACCTCAGATCGTTTGTGAATTTCAAATATTACATCAATATTTACTGTAAGAAGCTCATATATGTTCATTTCGTGTGAAGATTTCCAGATCTTACATAAATATTGCAAGCTTTACAGTAAATCATTCTAAATTCACTAATATTGGTCAAAATATCCGTAAATCTGTTTAAACTTTGAAGAATTTAAGCTTTAGATACTTGAGATCTCGTGCTAGGGTCATTATACCCTAAATATCCTGTCATACTTGTAGTATCTTCATAAATATTTCATAAATATCCAGTTTGATCAGCCATCTGACTGCAAATATCACCTCATCTAGTGAAATCCAGCCAATATTTACAAAGTTTCAGCCAATTTGCCTCAAAATTGAGAAATCCTGGCTTACAGGATAAATACCAGGTCTAGATCTAGTGGAATCTTTGAGGAACTACCTGTTAAAGGTTTCAGACCTAGAACTGTAGACATTCATCATACTCCAGGGTCTAGTGCGTCAGGAGCTTCACCAGAACCTCCTTCTGTAAGTCCAGTTGGTTTACAAGTACCTTCTGGGATATCTGTAACACCTCCCGTTCAGCCTCAGGGAGTACCTTTGGTTCAACCCTAGCCAGCTGCAACATTAGCTCAACCTCCTCTGGTTGCAATGTCTTTCTTTACAGTAGAGTCACCATTGACCTTTAATGCATATCACGAGTTACCAAAAAATCCAGACAAACTGTGTCCAAAATATCATCCTTATCAAGATGCTGATGATCATATCAGGACATTTAAAGAAGCTTGCTGCAGAGCCAGAATAGAACATCAAGATGTAGTGTACAGATTATTTCCTTTTTCCTTAGGGGAAGATGCTTATAATTGGTTCATTAGTCTTGGCCAAGCCTCTGTTTGTTCATGGGATGTCTTAGAGAAAGCCTTTCTTGACAGATTCAAAGTTCCTATTGATCCATCTATGAATTACCATATGTTTGCTACGATCAAAAGATTTGAGCACGAACCTATTGCCAATTTCAATGCTAGGTTTCAGAAAATGTTGTCCAAGTTAGTTGCCCCATATGTGGTATCTGATGCCTCTGCTAGGAGTATTTACTATTTAGCCCTGGATCCATTAACTTCCATGTTCATCAGAAGAACACATCCTGAGATCACTACATTGACAGGAGCTTTTCAAGAAGCTATCAAAGTAAATCAACAGTTGATACCTGCCCCTACTCCAAATATAGTATTCCCTACCTTGCCTGGCATGCAGTCACAATATCCTGCATCATATCATGTACCGTATTCTTCACAGTATCCTACACAATATCCTAATGGAGCAGTGATACCTCCGGCAGTCATGCCTGCACCTTTGCAAGTACCTCCACTGAGCATTATGCCTCCTAATGGAAATAGCCAATTACCACAATATCTTGCACATGCTCAGACACCTCAGGGTACTGATCTGTCCAACAATAACCATGGATCTTCTTTTTTCAAGCCTCAGACCGAAAATGTAGTGGCCAAAGCCCAAGAGGAAAAGGAGGAGATCAAAGAAATTTCCGCTCAATTGAGAAAACTCACCACCGAAGTAACACATTTGAGAAATCAAGGGTTTTATGCACAGTCAGGTCAGAATAGAAATTATTCCAATGATAGACCAAACTACCCTGACAGAGGATATAACAACAATAACTTCAACAATAATGGTGGAAACAACAATAATCCACCTAGACAGCCCAGAATATGGAACTCCAGGCCAAATAACGGTTCATTACCATCACCCCTAGATAATCAGCCTCCAGGTGAAGCTAAACAGACTACTAGAGTCAATCTTACTGAGGTAGCCCTTACCAATTGGTGTAGGATCCACAATACCAATGCACATGCAGAATTAGATTGCCCACAATTTAGGATTGCTGCCAGCATCTTTCAGACTGAAGTGTCCAACACTTCTAGAAATCCACATCAGGCAGAAGGAAATGAGATAGTTCCTTGTGGATATGATTCGGCTTTTGTGCTAGAAACATACACTAGTCAGCCTCATCCGAGTTATGATCAGACCTGTGAGGAATCTGCTTTAACTTTCGAAACAAATTATGTTTTTCCTTTTGAGGATGAAAATGAACCTGCAAGAGAGCATGAGGAAGTACATGCATACCAACAGCAATATCCTAGTAAGCACAATTATAACTTGAGAAGTAATGCCAATAGACCTACTGGTCCGTTGACATCATCTTTGCCTCCAAACAACTTCAACACACCTCCTGATCCTAAGGCTAACAATAACCCTGGGTTCCCTAAGGTGAATGCTCAGTACTTGTCACCTCAAAGCACCGGATCAAAGGTCGTAAATGCACCTCAGGAGTCTGACAAGTTAGTCAGCTATTTGGCTAATGAAATGAAGAAAATCAAGATCAGCTTGTCTTTATCTGAGTTACTGAAAACTCCTGCCATCAAAAGGGCATTCATGAAGTCACTAGATGATACTGCTCCTAAAGAGGATAGCCATCTTTCAAGTCAATCCAGTGGCAAAGATCATGCTGCTAAGGATAATATTATCAAGCCTAAAGTGTCAGCTACAGTCCAAGCTACTGAAACCTCCCATATGACCTTGTACAGAGATAAAACTGAATCACCTCCATTCCTCCTCACTATAAGAATGTTCAGCAAGAACTTACACAACTATTTGGTTGATTCAGGAGCCTCAACGAATGTTATGCCTTTGTCAATATGTAATGCTTTAGGAATGCATCCTGCTAAATCCTTAAAGAAGGTCACTCAACTAGACAAGACAGAAGTAAGTGTAGTAGGAGAACTAACTCACATCCACATGTAGCTAGCATCTGATCCTAGGATCCAATATTACATTGACATTTAGGTAGTTGACATACCTGATACATATGGGATGTTGCTTAGCCGAGACTGGTCTAAAACGCTTAACAGATATATGTCTACAGATTTCAGTCACATGTGGTTGCCATGGAAAGGTATACCTAATCAGATAAGGATTGATGCTGAACCTAGGATGAAACATATGATCACAGAGTAAAACAAAATGAATGAGATCATGTACGTAAACGTAGAACCTGGAGTTTACTGCATTAGGCCACAGACTATTAAAATAGAAGAAATCCTGATGCTTGATGTTCATCATCATCATGATGATCATCATCATGATGATCATCATCATGAAGACCGGCTAGTTATAGAACCTGATAATGATCCAAATAACGAAAATGAAATGAATCGCTTCAGAGATTTTGAGATGTATTTATCTACTCAGGTAAAACGTTGTCAATTATTAAATATACCTGCTAATGACATTTTGATTGATGGATGGTGCAGATTACACGATGAAGCACATTCAGAAAAGACTTGTGAGACATGCTTAGATATGATGATGCTGGAGCAGACATGCAGCGGAACATCATCATCATATTCTAAAGTAAGTACTACATTTGATGATGATGATGATACTAATTCTTATTTGTCTTCTGCAGGAACAGAAGAGTTGACAGATCACGATGAAGATCATATCCTGGAAGTAGAAGAGATCCTGGTGTCCAATCAGATGAATGACGCGACAAAAGATAAGATCACCCCTCGTAGTGATTGCTTCATGGAACCAGATTATGAATTGTCTGATGAAGACAAAGGCAGTGACCTGACCAAGTTCGAAGAATTTCTGGTAAAAGAAATAGAGAAGATGACACGATAGCATAAATCTCCCCACGAGGTGTTAATTAAAGGTTGGTGTAGGCTGCATGAGGCACCTCACTCTGAAACAACTTGCTCACTGTGCTTACACATTTTGAAGAAGCATGTAGCTGTAGATCCTGAACATCATCCTCCTGCTGATATGGAAGAGAAAACAGAAAAGCCATCAGGCTCACAAAATAAAGGAAAGAAGAAACTTAAGGATGATGATGTCCTTAAGATAAAATGGATATCAGGCGGAGCAGCAGCCAGAGCTGCCAAGGGAAAAGAAAGTTCAGCTAAATGTCTTGCTGAAGATAAACCTTAGATCCTGAGGTTTGATGGATCCAAATCTAAGCAAGGTGCTGGGGTAGGAATAGACCTGATTGATCTAACTAGGAAATCCCATCTGGTAGCTTACAGATTACAGTTCCCCTGTACTAACAATGTAGCAGAGTATGAGGCTTTGATTCATGAAATGTTGTTTGCTCATAAGAGGAAAGTAAAGATTCTGCATGTCTTTGGAGATTCAGAACTAGTTGTGAGGTAAGTAAGAGGAATTTATTCCTCTAACTACAGAAAACTATCAAATTACAGACATCGTGTGTGGGACCTGATGGAGGACTTTGATGCCTTTAACATCACTCATGTACCAAGAGAACAAAACCATAGGGCAGATGCGCTAGCTCAAGCTGCCAGTACATTGGAGCCACTGTCTATATCTAGTCTAAAGAGATTTTCAGTAGAACTGGTGTCAGTGCCATCAATACCTGACAATGTGACTAATCTCCAGGTGTTTGATGATGATCAACACATTCTGAACTTCATTTCAAATAGAGACATATTTGAAGCTCAGATTATAGATGAGAATGGTATGGAAGATCATGTCTGGGAAGAAGATGAGATATTAGAGTTGCCTAGCAACAGAATTCAAAAAGGTATGATTGAGCTGGAAAGAGTCTTTGATCTGGATAATATGCTTAAACATAAAGATCTGCCTAAGGCAGATGGAGGTCAATATTCACAAGTGAATATTGGACAAGCTGATGACAAGAGAAACATTTTGTTGGGTAAAGTTTGCACACCAGAAGAGTTAGAAGGAATAACTCAGGCCCTTAAGGATTACATACATGTAATTGCATGGACTTATGATGAGCTGAAGACATATGACACCTCTGTCATAACCCATACTATACCTCTCAAGCCGGATGTGAAACCTTTCAGACAGAAGCAGAGACCAGTCAATTCTCTACTTGAACCAATCATCCTTGAAGAAGTCAAGAAATTGTTAAATGCCCAGATAATATTTCCTGTAAGGCACTCCACTTGGGTCGCTAATCTTGTGCCAGTCAGGAAAAAGAATGGAGACATCAGGTTATGTGTAGATTTCAGAAACCTGAACAGAGCATCAGAAAAGGATAATTATCCTTTACCCTCACTAGATGAAGTTCTACAGATTGTAAATGGAGCCAAGATGATATCCTTCTTGGATGGTTTTTCAGGATACAACCAAGTCATGGTTGACAAAATTGACAGATTAAAAACTGCCTTCACCACAAAGTGGGGGATATTTGCATATAGACGTATGCCCTTTGGACTCATAAATGCTGGAGCCACATTCCAGCGAGCAATGGACATAGCTTTTAGAGGTTTAATAGGAAAGTGTATAGTCATCTACATGGATGACTTGACGGTATTCTCCAAGGAAAGGAGAAATCATGTTGCTGATCTCAGAAGTGTGCTGAAGAAATGTGAAGAGTACGGAATATCTTTGAATCCTAAGAAGTGCATATTCGGAGTCACAATAGGAAAATTACTAGGCCACCTGATCATAGAAGATGGAATTATCATCGATCCTGACAGGGTGGAGTCTATTATGAAGTTACAACTTCCAGAAAGCAAAAAGGAACTTAAGTCTTACTTTGGTAAGATAAATTTTGTGAGGAAGTTCATCACCGGCTTTGCTGAGATTGTCAGACCACTAAATGCCATGTTGAAAAAGGATGCACAAATTGAGTGGACACCAGAAGCCAAGGCTGCTTTTGAAGATATAAAGAAGGTCATTTCAGATGCTCCTGTCCTCATTAGTCCAGATTATACAAGAGATTTCTACATCTACTCATTTGCCTCAGAACATACTTCTGCAGTAGTGTTAACTCAAAGAAATGAAGAGAAAGAAGAGAAACCAATTGCTTTCATGAGCTGTCCTTTCAGGGATGCTGAATTGAGATATGTAGATGTTGAGAGACAGGCACTTGCATTAGTCAGAGCACTAAAGAAATTCAGACATTATATACTGAGAAGCAAAGTGATTGCTGTGGTACCAGATGCAGCAGTGAAGATGCTACTAATGCAGAGTGAACCTGGTGAAAAAAGAGCCAAATAGATTACTGTATTACAAGAGTATGATATGGAGATCACACCAATGAAGTGGGTAAGAGGACAAGCTTTGAGCCAGATGATATCTGAAACGGATCCAAACATCATCAGTCAACAGTATGTGATCAATGAGAAAGACAATAGAGAATGGTATTCAGACATCAGGCACATCCTGATTACTGGAAGATGTCCATCAAGGATGCAGTCCTCATAGAGAAGAGCCCTAAAGATAAGATCCCAAAAGTATATGATGAAGGGAGGAACCTTATTCAAGAAGAATTACGAAGGAATATACCTCAGATGCTTAGAGAAGCCAGAAGCAAATAGAGTCCTGGCAGAATTACATGATAAGTTTGGAACGGCACATGGATCAGCGTTGGCCACAACACATGCAATCCTCCGAGTAGGATATTACTGGCCTACAATTTTTAAAGACATAGCTGATCATGTTAAATGTTGTCATGTTTGCCAGGTTGCTGCCAACAGAGAGAAATATGCTACGCAACCATTGCAGCCAGTAATGGAAGAGCGCCCATTTGCACAGTGGGGCATGGATTTCATAGGACCGATCAATCCTCCATCTTCCTCAGGCCATAGGTATGTCTTAACAATTACTGACTATTGTACTAGATGGATTGAGGCTACCAGCAGCAAAACTTGCACTGCTGATGATGTCATTAAGTTTCTGGAGAGCAACATTGTTACCAGGTATGGAACTCCTTATGCATTGGTAAGTGATAATGGTTCTGCCTTCATTTCCACCAAATTGTCAAGTTGGGCTTTTGATCATGGGATCATACTGAAGTTCTCATCCAAATACTATCCCCAGGGGAATGGATTAGTAGAATCCACCAACAAGAATTTACTGAGTATCATAAGAAAACTAATAGAGAAAAACCCCAGGGAATGGAACTCATTTTTGAAATATGCCTTATGAGTAGACAAAACTAGAATGAAAACTACATTAGGAAACTCACCCTTCCAACTAGTATATGGGGTAGATCCTATCCTCCCTGTAAACTTGAAAATTCCTACTCTACAGTTTGCCCAAGAATATCTAGGCATAGATAATAAACAGGAAGTCAGGTTACTTCAACTAATGCACTTGGAAGAAAAACGGAGTCAAGCGATTGACCGATTTGCTAAGCATCAGGCTGTTGTCAAACTCTGGTTTGACAAGAGAGCCAGAATTAAAGCTTTCAGGATATCTGATTTAGTCCTGATGTGGGATAAGGCCCATGAAAAGAAGGGTGACCATGGTAAGTTTGATAGATTATGGATAGGCCCCTTTCAAATTTCTGAGATATTAGGAGACAGCACTTATAGGCTTAAGAACCTGACAGGTGAGGATGTCCCATTGCCAGTCAATGGACAATTCCTCAAACATTATTTCCAGGCCTGAAGGACTTCATGACAGTTAGTATGTATCATAGTGTATATTTGTATAGTTGTTTGTACAGTTTGTTTGTTGTGCTTGTTTTGTTTTGTTGGTTGGGACCTTGTTCTGGTAAGTCAAGATGATGCACTTCATCACCCCAGAAAATAATTAAGTTGTTAAGATTTAGATGATGAGATCACATTTAAACATAGTTTATGATTCATTCTAATAAGTGTTCATGATCAGGTTTGTGATATCTTTTCATCAGGGTGCTTTTTCTTGATCAAAGTGAATCAATCACAATGAAACACCTAACAGCCTTGGGTTTGTTGAACACACAAGTATAGGTGTTAAGTGAAAAATCCAAAGGGACTCCTTTGCTACCAATACAATCTCCAACCTAAAGCTGCAAGTGACTGTACCTTGTACAAATAAGCTAACATGATGATATCAAATACAAATTTTAAAGAGAAAAATTAGAACAAAAATAAAATTAGGCCATCTAAGTAACTCTACCGGGGCTATAGACGCCTGCTGGCAGTGGGGCTCTACTTAGGGAGATTGTATAGATAACCTTGCCGGGGCTATAGACGCCTACTGGCAGCAAGGCTCTATCTAGGTCGGCTATGAGGGATGATCCCCAACTATGTAGTTTAACACCAGTTACTTATGTTTTCAACTTGCTTTCAAGATGAGGATAATTAATCATATGCACACACCTGATCCTTTGTTAGTATTGTTGTCATGACGAAATTTTATCATTCATAGGATCATGATACTTATGCTTATATGGAATTAGAATGCTATATGTAAATGTGATTACATCACTTGAATCATTGGAATTTGTTTGTTTTCTTTGGTGGCAAGTTGTTGTGTGGTTACACAACACACCCCATTTTGACTTGGCAAAACAGGGACCCAATTTTTGGTTTGGCTTGTGCGTCTGTTTCTGGGCGGTTTGGTAAAAATAAGTCGAGTGCATCATGCTGAAAGATCATGATGAGGTAGGTCACCCTGAGGTTGGCTTGTGAAAGTTCGTATTTCATCTCTGTGACCTTATATTTTGAAAGAGCATTGAAATTTAGGCAGGTTTGCTTTTTACATTACCTTGATATTCATCAGGATATAAAAGTTATGAACGGTCAAAGTTTCGGTCAAACCTGATATTCATAAGTGGAAGGTCATATTGTCTTGACATCATCATATTTGAAATACTCCCCCCCCCCCCCCGATATGTCATGCGGTTCAAATATCTGGATGCCAACTTTAAATGGTAGCAAAATTCTTCCCGTCAAACAGTTTTATCTATCGCGAGCATCATACTTCGCATATAACCCGATATATCTTTATATCCTCCTGACGCGAAATATCACCCTTAGCAAATATCCTGATGACATCATCCGAATACGATAAATGAAGGAACATACATCCTGATGACATCAGTAGCATCATACTTACACTGTCGCAGGATTTTCTCTAAAAGCGTGATCATGTTAGCCTAATATGATGATGACGTCATGATGCACTTCCAATACGAAGAGCGAATATCAGGATGACGTCATCCTGATATTCCGAAAGATAGAGAGATGTAAGTTTGTCTCGACATCATCATATTTTGAAACATCACCCGATACACCGAAATATCCTCCTGATGTACTACATAGAAATAAAAGGTGCTTTTGTTACCCGAATCTTGTCGCGATAACAATTTCAAGACTAGGGAGGATGATATTGAAACTCAACCTGATATTTGTGAATATCATCCTGCCCTCATGATATCTTGTCATATGGATATCCCCCCACTCCCTTTGCCGCCATTATCATTAAATGCACGCAGATATGGTAGGTGATTCCCGCCGACCCCGGAACCCAATGAAATACCTAGCGAGATCCTGAGTTTTCGCATGAATGATCAAAGATTGCAATCTAACTTGTCAGAGTTGCCCTAAATTTACCCTAAATGCGAGGTTAAAAGGTAATTCAACCGCCATTGTTACATTTACCTGTGTTAAAATTGTTTTACAGAGCACCAGCCTCCACATCTGCATAACAGCTACCGTTGCGCAATTCGAGCTCACAAACAGAAGGAAGGAAGTGATCAGTAGTTGAATCAAGGGTGTCTTGATAATATACTGGTATAAAGGAAAATCTGCATAACCAGGTAAGTAAATTGAAACCCTCATCATGTTGTTTCTATATGATGTTGTAAGTTCTGGTTATGCATCCATATGAGTAAGTAATGTTGAAATTGATGCTCAGGCATGATGATTGCAATATGTATGCATGTATATCCCTTTTTGTGAGAAGAGATGTTGTTAATTGCAGGTACTCATGGCTGAAAAATGATTAATCAAGAGTCAGAAGGAATTCAGTAGGCCTATGTTCTCTTCTCAGAGAGGGGTCCTGTTCAAATATGGAGCAATTACAGACACCCATCAGGGGATTACCAACCTAGAAGCCTGGTCAGCCAAGCTAAATGATGGACATGACAAGAGTCTGGTATTGGACGCAGTGTTTGTATCAGGTATGTGGAACACTGCTGGCTTCCCATACTCCATGGAGTCTCCGGAGCTCGTCATTGAGTGCGCCTGAAATTATAACCCTCAGACGAGGCAGGTGGTGAAGCATGGGAGGGTGTATGCAGACCTATCCATCAAAGGTCTCTCCCGGACATTTAGACTGCCAATGGGCAGTAAGGTAAAGAGTGTAGACTTTCAGATAAGGGCAAAATCACTGTGGATGAATTTCAGATAAGCACAGTAGATTTGGGTTTTGCCAACGAGGAACAGGAGGGTCAAGAAGGTAAGGATATAATTGACTCTCTAATTCAGAAAGTGAAAAGAGAGAAAGAGAAGAATAAGCAACATAAAGAGCACATTGCTCAGTTGCATGCTTATATTAAAGGCTTGACCAATCCTGATGACACTACAAGTGAAGCTGCAGTCCCATTGACTGCCATTTCTCAGGAGGAGGTAAATAAATTGGACCTCATGAAACATGAGGCTTCCGTAATAAAGAAATGGATGTCATCCACATTGGATGATGCTATAGAAATAATGAGGACTTCTTTGAAGAGGTGGAGCATATTAAGTGACTCCAAGACCAAGGTGGATAAATTGCAGATGCAGACCGGGAAGAGGTCTTACAGGCTGGAAAAGGTCCTGAGTCTCTTGGGAGAAATAAGGAAGATAAACCCACAACTGCTTATCAGTAAGCAAATATTAAATAATAATACTGCACTATTAGTGGACATCTGGTATAAGAATGTGCAGTTCGAATGCGGAGTCCTCAAGAGATGCAATAATAAGCTGAGGGAGATCAGCATGAAGTTGCGGGACTTAATGGGCATTGAGGCAGATATGCTAGAAACACTAGAAGGCAAAGTAGAGGGAAAAATAGAGAATCAAGATGAAGACTCTACCCTTAAGGCTCTGCGTAGCAACTTCCAAATGGAAGAAGATGGTCCACTCATCCACTTGACAGAGGAGATTATAAATAAGGTGATGAGAATCAAGGTCAAGATGGAGACCTACAATGAGACATTGTAGGACAGGGAAAATAAGTTGGATAACAACAGGGATAAGTATGAAGCACACAAGCACGCCATTATCAAGGCAAAGACTCAAGATGGCGGAGGAATAGATCAGGTTGTACAGTCATATGAACAGATCCGGAGCAGCATGCAACCCCATATGCAGCAGCATCATCATCAGGATAGCGAAGGTTTAGGAAGCGATGCACATGATGATGACCCGCATGAATCAGCTGAAGAACATGATGGAGATACATCATGAAGGGGAATATTTGCATAAGTAATATAGATAGTTGCCAGCTGGCAACTTGTGCCATTTTGTATGAATTGACAAGTCATGAAATTATGACCATAGATTTGTATTGATAAATCAAGATCGGGGATCTTTTGTAACGGCCTCCTCACCTTATTCTATAAAAGGTGGTGGAATGCCTTGTTGTAGACATTTGAAACTTAATTGAAATCTGTTTGCTGAAGTATTCAGGGCTTATTTCAAAGCTGCTATATATGTATATGTCTTTTGCATACTTAATGAAAGGGAAGAGTATTTTGATTACAAATCTTCATAAATCTTGAGTAATCTGTGCTTGAATTCTGGATATGTGCCTTGATTTGCTGCGTCCCTTGGAGTGCTCATCATGTTGCATGTATTATTTTCACTCATTATCCTCTGAAGTTTGCATCAACTGTATCTAGCTGTTGAATATCCTGGTGAACATATGGTTTGATTTCTTCTCCTCATGACAGTATCAAGCATGTATGTGGATCAAAAGCTAAAGGTTCAACTTAATTAGAAGTATTTCTTTAATTTCTTTCAATTTCAGAACATTTCACTACCACAAATTGCAAAATAATTGATAATCTTAAGCAAATAACACAAATATGCAGACATCTCGTAGATAATCGCAAATATTTAGCATATTTGAATACTAAGCATGCACAATTGAAAATATCATGCAAAGATTGAGGTATTTTTACATCTTTTCATCAAATAACCGCATAATTTGACTTCTCTGTAAGGAATTTCTACAGGAACGTCATGATGATGATAATCTTCACGTAAGGCCCCAAAATGGAAACAGCAACTCACATTAACCTATGAGTAATGTCAGACGATTAAGACCTAATCACCGGAGACTTGGGATCACGAATTCTCTGAATTCACAGTATCTTTCAAGATGAATAAAGGTTAATGTGTACTTTTATTCTATGTTTGTTTGTGACTAACATCATGACCAACAATTCCCTCTTGTCCTTTTCATCTTTCCAACTCCGACTAACTATCCTCTTGGTGGATGCTTCAAGATGATGAACATCTACAGCTCTTGACGCAGCACCGAGATCCACTCTTTCAACAGTGAAATCCTACACAGTTGGATCCTGTACTTCTTCCTCCGTCACTGGTTTGGCTATCTCAGCACTCCAGTTTCCAATATTTGGATCAATACTTACTCTGGATGTCATCTTTAGCTTCTTAGACTTGGGTGTTTTCCCTAAACATTTTCTCACCATGTCCTCTAAAGGGACAGAAAAAGGAATTACTTTTCTCTTGTCAGTGATAGAACTCTCCAACCACTTGGGTGTAGGGGCTAAGGTTTCCTTTTCAGGGTTCAATCCATCAGAGGACACATTAGAAATTGTTAATAGTTCAGAGGTCTCTAGAACAACCTCTGACTGCAGCCTAGTATCAACTTCCTCTACTCTATGTGGACTTGATTCTTTATCACCCATGGGTTCTTTTGAATCCTCCTCTGAATTCAGATCCACAACTATTGTTTCGGAAACTTGTTTCTATCTTCTACTTTTGGTCCTCAATTTGGTACCACGAGGGGGTAGAATAGCTATGAGGGCTCTTCTGGATTTCTTAGTAGCAGGGCTCCTTCTAGTTGATGACTTGGAAGCACCTGCACCACAGATAGCAATAGGTCGATTAGAAGAGCTTATGAGAAGTGATGATTCAATCATTGAGGTGAATTGTTGGGCACTTTTATTCTGGATCCCTTCCTGTCTCTTTTCCCTTAACCATTTCTCGGTTCTCCTTATCACTAGAAGAGTTTTAACTTCAATCCTATCTTCCTCCTTTTTTCTCCAGTCAACTTCTAGAATAGGTAATTGCTCTACTCATTCAAACTGTGGGTCAACCACCTGTTCCTCATCATCAATAACTCCAGAAATATCCATATTTAGATTGAGAGTAATTATCTGCCCCAAAGAGAATCTACACCATAGTCTTCTCCTGACCTCAAACTCATCTGAACAGTCTTCCTAGTAATCCTCTAGCTTAGGAATGTGCGAAAGCCCTATTCCAGGATCTAGGTTATCTCTGACAAATCCTTTGCTGTCAAATTGAGACCTGGCAGTGAAGAACTAAAAATTAAACATTTTAAGATTCACTTCTAAATTCAAAGCATCAAATTTTGACTAGCACGAGTAATGCCCAAGTTCAATGGGAAAAGAGATACCAAAACCCTTCTTTGCCGAGAATTTCTTATCCACATGTGCTAGTTGTTTGCAAACCTCTATCAGCACAAAACGGTTGAACACATATCTGGATAACTTAACAGGCTCACCGTCAAATCCTCCCACTTTGATGTAAGTGAACTCTGAAAATTGAATAAAGAAACTACCATAAATGCTAATCAGTTGCATTGCTTCATTGGACATTCTTTTACCCAGATTACCTGCTAGTTCATAAGCATCTTCCCAGTGAAAACATCATTAACCCTTTTATAATTTTCATAATAGTTCTGGATCTGCAACTGTGGATAATACTCATAAACCCTACTATCCTTAGTCAAGGATGCATGAGGTAGATCAAACCATTCTCTTGTAGATGCCAGGTAATAAAACAAATAGGAAGACATATAAAAATCTCTGTTACCCAAACAATTAGTCAAACCTTGATGCAAACAATCAGCTACAATTTTTGCCCAATCCAAATATTTCTCTCCTTGAAGGATAACTTGTACAAAAAAGTACATCCAATCTTCCCAATAATACGCATGCTGGCTGCCTTTCAGTCTGTGTAATAACACTACAATATCTCTCACTTCTTTAACCATATGATCTCTAGTTAGTGGTCTAGGCAACCTTGAGCCGCCCTTCTGAAATTTTAGTAGCTAGTTTCTTGCTATCACACTTTTGTAAGTCAATTTCTTCTCTGAGAAATGCCCATTAGAAGAAGTAATATCATGGCTGGAAAATGCCTCTTTAGGCAGTATTCTCATCACAGACATCAGGGTTTGTCTGTCGACATGAAACAGTATATCCCCGTTTGCATTTCTAATGCACCTATTTTGGGGTTCATACCTATTCATACATTCTTGAACCAGTTCTGGGCATTGTACAGCCTTGGGAAAGGCCGCAGCATCAACTAAACCACTACCTACTATTTTCTTCATCATAGGGGTTTGCTCAGGGGTTTTAGACCTTTCTCTAAATTCTTCTAAATCATATTGAACCAATGCAGTATCCCCAAATTCAGAGTGAGAATAGGTAAGACTAGGGCCATGTTCATTTCCCAGATAATTAGATTTCAAAGCCATACTTGGAGGATCAAAATGAAAAACACTTCAAATTTTGAAGACAATGTCAGAAACTCAAGAGATTCTTCTTTCCAGCTAAGAAATAGGAATAACACATAGGAAGAACAATACTCACCTTCAAGATGTCTAAAATCACTGCGAGGTTTGAGTAGCAAGAACCTTACACTTCCTGCACTATTCTCGTCTGCGTTGCATAGCATGCTCACTTGCTAAATTTGGCTTGTTCTTTGTTAATAATGACACTAATCAGATTGAATAATTATCACCTGGAACAATACGTGCTGAAAATGTTTGAAAAGACATGAGTTCTGACCTCTTCATTAATAGCAAGTATTATTCACACGCCATCACAATGTATAATAATTACCCGTAACCTCCACCAAATTAGAACTTTCAGTTTCATAATGAGTTTCAGATATATTTTCCTCCAACTTTACCACTAAATTTGACTTAGAGAGCTTTGGGAATAGATGAGACCAAAATCACCAAATCTTTGAACCATTGAACCATCAAACTTTTGGGGCATGGTTCAATATGGTGGTTCAATATAGGGGTTCAATCATACCAATTGGATCATGCAAAGAGTCAAAGGGTTCACTTGCAGAAATATTGAACTTAGACTCATGAACCATTGAACTCATTAAGATATGGTTCGATATGAAGGTTCAAAGATGCAAAAACCAATAGACTGACCAAAAGTCACGTGGCTTTGTAAAAGGTTTTTAAGTATGAGACAGTGAACCGTTGAACCTTGAACCATTGAACTTTGCTATAGAGTACGAGCGAATGGTTCAACGATACATTAACTACACAAGATAACTGCACGACATGACTTATTAGAAGGCATTGAATGTTGAAGCTTAAACTATAGGACCATTGAACTATTGACAAAAGGGTTCAAGTTCAATCTGGAAAACTCAAAGATGTTTAAAATACACAGAACAAAACAACTTGCTTTTTTAGAGACTTTGAACATGTCGAACCATTTGAACTTTGAACTTTGAGAATGGTTCAGGTTCAAAGGTTCAAACTTTAAGTGACTTCACATGCAAAGATGATAAACGGGTAAAATTGGAAGGATCAAGAGCCGATTTAAGAAACAAAGACATGACCAATAATACAACACAACAAACTGACTATTTTTTAGGGAAAAAAATTACCAATTGATAAATAAAGGTGACTCAAAGGGTAACATTGGCTCTGACTAGGGACTGCATTTTATGGCAAAATGCAAAGAACTCAGAAGCCCAGGTTTCACAGAAAAAGGAACATAGAGAAGAAAGGAAACGAAACAGAACAAAACAAAAATAGGAAAAGAAAACACAAAACCAGACAAAAGGGAAGACTATGTACAAAACAGGGGACTCCTATTTTACAGATGATATAACTTGAGATCATGTCCATTATAGGACAGGGGTAAAATAGCTCCATCATGATATTCCAATTTAAAAGAATTTAGACCCAATACCTGGTGAATTCTGAAATGTCCTTTCCAAAGTGAGTCAAATTTGCTATGTGCACCCTTTGGTTCTCTTCTTCTATCCCACAGTAATACTTCATCTCCTTCCATAAACTTTCTAGACCTTATTTTCCTGTCAAAAATTTCTTTAACTCTAGCTTGATGTACAGTAATCTGGTCAACCAACTCATTTCTCTCTTCTTCAATCTTAGTTAAATACATAATCCTCTTCTCCAGGGAATCTTGGAAGTATTGATCCTCAATTACACTTTGTAGCTTAGCTGTAGATAGCTCCAGAGGTAAAGATAATTGGGCACCTATTCCATAAACTAATTCAAAAGGTGCCATCCCAATTGCCCTTTTTGGAGTTATTCTATCAGCCCAGAGTGCTTCATACAGTCTCTTATGCCTATCTCTAGGGTTATCATTCATCAATTTCTTCACGATAGCGATCAGATTTTTGTTACTGGACTCAGCTTGTCCATTCCCTTGTGGATAGTAATCTGATGAATGGGAGAGAGATATACTATGTTCATAACAAAAAGAAGTCATTTCAACTGAAGAGAAACTGGTAGCATTATCTGCTACAATCTTCTAGGGAACACCAAAACGTACCAAAATATTTTCTTTAAGAAAATTACAAACCACCTCCGAAGTTGTTCTTTTTACAGGGGCTGCTTCAACCCATTTTGTGAAATAATCCATTGCTGTTAAGATGTGGGTATGTCCTACACTTGAGGGGGGTGAGATAGGCCCAATAAAATCCAATCCCCATTGTTTAAAGGGTTCTTCAATAACAACGGGCCTCAAAGGTAGAGCTGCAAGTTGTGGCCTACCTGAGAACATTTTACATTTTTCATAGTTAGCCACCCATTTATATGCATCCTTAAACATCCCTAGCCAATAGTAACAATTCCTGAGGATTTTGAAAGCTGTAACTAAAGAAGAAAAATGTCCACCACAGGTTTCATTATGGAAAACTTCCAAGAGTTTATCCTGTTGCTCTTTATCTACACATCTTAGAAAAGTCCCATCTAATCCCTTCTTGTAAAGGACATCCCCCCAAATAATATATTTCACTGCTTTTAGCTTCAGATTTCTTTTTTCTTTAGGGGATAAGTGATTAGGACAATCCCCATAGGTAAGATAGTGTGCTACATCCAAAAACCATGGGTCTTGTAAGCTTACCAATAAGACTGTAGGGAGTCCTTCTCCTTCTTCTTCTTTGTTCTTAGCAATTAATTTACATAAGCCTTGACCCCTGATTAATTTAGTAGGCTTAACTTCCAGATCATATTCCTGAATTTAGCAACCCACATTGCTCTATTGTTTAACCCTACATCTTGCTGAGTCAAGATACTTTTCACAGCTGAATTTGGAACAAATACAACTGAATGAGAGTGAAGTATATAATATCTAAATTGTTTAACAACTTTAACCATGGTGAAAGCTTATTTTTCAACCAAAGAATATTTCAGTTCATGCTTTTTAAGGGGAACGCTCATGAAAGCTATGGGAACCTCTTCATCCAATTCATTTTTCTGTAACAAAATACCTGACATGGTGTGTTCTAAAGCGTAACAGTAAATAATAAAATCTTTTTGAAAATTAGGATTTACCAAGGTGGGAGTGTTTGCAATCACTTCCTTGATATCTTCAAATGCCTTCTTAGCAACTTCATTCCACTTGAATGGCTGTTTCTTTCTCATCATTCCAACAATGTGTTTTGTAATCTTAGCAAAGCCAAGAATGAACCTTCTAGAAAATTGATTTGACCAAAGAAAGACTTGACTCTAGTCCTATTTGAAGGGAGAGAAAGCTGTTGAATCACCCTGACCCTCTCTAGATCAATTCTGATTCTATCTTTTGAGACTAGGTGTCCCAACAATTTTTCCTCAGTTACACAGAAAACTGACTTCTTGGGATTGAGTGAGATGCCATGGTTTCAGCACCTTTGTAAGACAGTTTCCATATCTTTCAGGCGATCTTCTCTATTTCTGGAAAAAATAGTCAGATCATCAAGATAAATAACAATAATTCTATCCTTCAAATCTCTAAAAGATGAATCCATCACCCGCTAAAAAGTTGCTCCCACATTAATCAAGCCAAAGGGCATTCGGTTATAGGCAAAAGTTCCCTGAGGTGTAGTAAAAGCAGTCTTATGTTGATCATCTACAGCCACACCTATCTGATTGTAACCTAAGAAACCATCCAGCATAGACATCATTTCTGAGCCAGCAACTGTCTGCAATATGTGGTCCATCACAGGTAAGGGATAGTTATCTTTTAGGCTAGCCTAGTTCAAATTCCTAAAGTCAACGTAGATTCTTATTTCTCCATTCTTCTTGCGTACTGGAACAATATTTGCCACCCAAGTGGAGTGATGAATTGGATAGATAATTCTTGCTTTCAAGATTTTATCAATCTCCTTGAAAATGGCCTCAGCAACTTTCAGATTATAATTCATCAGCTTTTGCCTAAATGGAGCTGCATTTGCTTTCAGAGGAATATGGTGTTGAAATTGTCCATGTCTAAAATTTTTAAGATCATCATAGCACCAGGCAAAAACATCCTTATACCTGATTAACAATTTGATCAATTTGTTTTTCTCTTCTAAAGAACAGCACCTACCAATGGATATCCATTTAGGATCAGCCTCATCCCCAATATTTATTTTCTCATAATCCTCTACATTATCAGGATTATGGGGAGGTTTGCCTTTAATATATTCGTCTCTTCGAGAAAACAAATGTTCTAAGGAGACCAGTCCTTTAGGGATTTTATTTCCCTTTAACTGAATCACGTCATCCTTTGGATTAATCCCTGGGTCAGGGCTGAATTCCTTACATTCTATTTTGGAACCTTCAAAATAGGTTCCTAGGAACATTTCTGCATTCTCTAAAAACTTTCTGATCTGATTATCATTCTCAAAAACTTGCCAGTTTTCAGCATTGTCCGGGACATTAGGACGATATACCATTTCTATTCTATAAGAATCTTTCTTGAAATTTAGATGTGGCAGAAGGAGAGAAGCTGATACTGCTAAAGAATCTGCTCAGGAATTCTAGTCTCTGGGAATTGCTTCGATAGAGAAGGCATCAAAATATTCAATCTCATCCCATACTCTATTTCTATAATGCTTTAATCTTTCATTCTTAACAGAAAAGATCCCCCTTACCTATTTCATAATTAGTTCAGCATCACCTTTCACTTTAAGTACCTTCACACCCCTTCCTTGGCTTCAAATAGCCCAAGCAGTAAAGCTTCATATTCTGCAGTATTGTTGGTGTTTCTAAACTCTAGCTTAAAAGAATAAGAAAAAATTTCACCTTCAGGTGAGATCAACACAACCCCAGCCCCTAAACCAGCAGTAGCACAACTGCCATCAAATTCCATAACCCATAGGTCATCAGAATGTTCAGATCTTTGGATTAATTCTTCTTTGGGGTCTACTCCAAAACTCTGCTTAGAGGAGAGAAAATAGTTACCAAATTTAGATTCCTCAAACAAAATCTAGGACTTGGGATCATCAGAAGGGTAGACAGTGAACTTGCACTTGGGCTTAGGTTCCAGCTTCACTTTCTGCTTCTTGACTAGGATTGTGGCTTCTGACCAATCCAATTTGATCTGTCCACCCAAATCCTTGCAAAATGTTCTACTCAACAACATTCCATAACTAGCAGGAATATCTGCTAACAAAATAGTCAATTTCACCTTTTTGTCCAGGTAAGCTGCAAGAGCGACTCGTGCATCTTTAATTTGCCCAAGCAAGGAAACCTATTTTCCATCCATAGAATAACATCTACCAAATGTTTTTGTGAGTGATAACCCTAGGGCTTTAGCCACAGAGGAGGGCATAATGTTGTCAGAGGCTCCTGAATCTATAATACAGTTACTAAGTTTATGACCATTGATAAACAAAGACACATAGAAAGGATTGGGTTTCAAAATAGTATAAGGAGCATTGGTTGATGAATTGGGGGTCAATTTAGGGGTAGTCATGGATGATTTAGATGAGGAAGCAAATAGTCAAGCAATGGGGGACTCGGCATCAACATCTGGTTGACTCTCAGACTCAGTTTGTGCAGTACTACCCTTAACATGTTTAACCAGTTTGTCAAGCTCATTAGGTTTCAACTTGAGATACTCAATAGGAGAGATTTGGATTTTTGCAGACTTACAGAAATCTACAATATCAAAAGAAGCATCTGAATCATATCTATGCAATAATCTAGTTTCCTAAGCCTTCAAATTAACATCATGGGTTCTAGTAAAAGGCTCCTTACCTTTGCCAGGTACTTCTTGAGTGTTAGAGGATTTCACATTCCTCTGACTCCTAGTGAGCATGGCACATGAAGGATCTTCAAGGGTAACCAATATTTCACCTCCCCTTTTTGAATTAGACTCATATTCAAGGAAGTGTATTTCAAAGATGCCAGGTTCCTCAAAGTTCCTTTCTTCTTTTGTGGACTCCCCTAGCATATCTTGAGTAGCAGTCATCTGAGCATACCTAAGCATTTCTGGTCAAGAATTTCCATCATGGTCGGTAGTCAAATGAAAAATACACATGTTTCCCCTTCTAGGGGGAGCTTCAATAGCTAGCCTTGGCTGTGCTAATGTCAGGGGTAGAGCTCTACCAGTATTTGCTTGTTGACTCAAATTCCTTCTGCTTATATCTTGATACAGTTGTTGGAAGGGAGCACCAGTTTTAGGTAGTTACCTCTTTAAAGCAATAATATCATTAACCAACTTTTGCACTACAGGATCCGTAGATGATGAGGGCTGGGCATTTGACATCTGGACCTCTTTCTTCCATTTACTGGCCATAATGAGATCATCTTCCAATCTGACTGCCAAGGCTTGTGCAGCTGGTAAATCAGCAATTACACCCCTCCTGAGATGGAAGCTAATATCAGGAGGCATAGAATTAATGAAGAAACATTTTAGATTCTTGCCAGTAGGTCTTTTAGTAGTAGCGATTTTGTTCACAATTCTGTTAAATTTAGCCACGAATTCCCTCATAGGTTCATGAATCTCTTTCTTAAGCTAAGTTAGTTGTGTAAGGAGGTAATGTTCATCCTCCGCGCTTTTGAACCTATTTTCAAAATTGATTTTCATGTCATTCCAATTTGAAATTGAGGAATTAGTTAGGTGGTAGAACCATTGTGCCGCAGTGTCTGTCAAAGTCTGCACAAAGAGTCTTATGGCAACATCTTGGTGTTGTACACCTAACACACTACAGGCTGCTGCAAAGGCACACAAATGTTCTTCTAGTGATTGTTTGTTGTCTCCATTGAATCTGGGTAAATTTTCTTGTGCATTTTTAGGTAAAGGATTTAAGTTAGCCCCTAGGTTTAGGGGTCCTATGGCTGCTCCCCAAGGTTGGGCCATGGGTAGAAAATTTATAGCTAAGGGGATAATGATGCCTGAAAGAGTTAAAGCTTGACAAACAGGGGAAGTAGAAGGTTTAGGGGGGCTAGGGGGCCTACTTCTTACTTTTGTGATACGAGTAGGGATATAAGGAAAATTAAGGATTTGTAGTGCTTCAAAGGTAGAATCTTTGACTCCCTCTCTCCTCAAAGACCTGGTATACAGTCTCGAATCCAGTTTAAAATATTGTGACTGGATAGGCAGTTGTTAATTTCTATGTTGTTCTTGATTTCTTGCTGCATTTTGTGCTTGCCTTCTTCTCTGTCTGAGTAACAGCAATCTCAAGTTATCGGCCAATTCCTCTTCTTGTTCTAATACTCTACTTGCTCTTCAATAATCTTCACTATTCTGACAAGTATGCCAAGCAAGGGTTTTCAATTGGCCAATAATGTCTTCCTGTTCATCCTGGAATCCAAGATTGGGCTGCAGAATAGGAATTATGTTTTCATGTGGAAGCACCATTGTTGCTTCATATTAAGGCGACCAATCTTCTAATTAATGATCTTTTCCCTAGTAGAGTCGCCAAAAAACTATTGGCTAACAGATTTGTCCTTATTCTGAAAATGTTTTATTCTAACTCTATACCCTTCTTTAAAGAACAAATGAGTTAAGCAACAAATGGGTGAACTTTTTAAATTAGTTCCCCTCTGAATTTAGGTACAGCTCCCTTTAAGATTTCTAATTAATTTAATCTATTCAACTATCCAAATGCACTTTTAACTAGAAAATGCCTAAGGCAAACTGACATTCATACATAACTATGTTACGAATGCGGTAAATTTATGCAATAACAGTGAGTAATAGAATGCACAGATTCTATTTTAGATATATTTAAATACATGAACACATACATATGAATTTGCTGAACTAATAAATAATAGAACACATATGACGAGTTGTCCAATAAAAGAGCAATTACCAGATGAAAGGAGATTTCACACAAAAAATCCAATTTCAAACACCTAGACGCACAGATCTAAGTAAGTAGTAATTATTTCTTCTTCTCATTCACAGATGAAAAAATTTCTCAGACAATAATCATATACTGTAAAACCATAAAATAGTTCAGCTAAAAATTCCTCTTGTTTTTCTTTCCCAGTCTCTCTATATATTGAAAAGATTTAAAAAACTATATATATAAGTGTCTTAATCATATCCTAAAGTAAATCAAACCCAGAGTTGAAGTAACTCTGACCCATATGGGATTTATTTTATAACAACTGATTCAAAGATCAAGATTATGGAAATAGCATAATAGGAGAATTGAATAAAAGAAAAAGAGCCAATAAGATCACGGCTGGGACAATGGATTTGAATCTCCAGATTTGTCATCAGTGGTTGGAGAGGTATGCTGAGTCTTCCACTCCTGAAAAGTTGCAACGAACTCCTAAATTCTCAGGAAGTTGGGAATACCTATGTGTTTCACCCTTGATTTCCAAACTTCCTTCTCCCTTCGTATTTTCTTAAATTTTTCCTTATGTTCTGGAAGTGCATCGATGCAGAGGTAAAGTAGTGACTCTACCTTAGAAATCCAGGAGAAATCTTCAATCAAGATATTGTCACCTTCTTTGATAAAGCTAATTTTGTCCTTAAAGGATTGAACCACTGTGTCGACATCATCTTCCAGTTTCCCATCATCTTTTATGTATTTGACATCAATACATTGCGAATCACGTTGCAGCGATTGAGTGAACTCAGTTATCTCCTTAATCAATTTTGTAAGTTCAAAATGCCATTGCTGTGATATGGAGTTTCTCCATTTAATATTTCTTTTATTCACATATAACAGATCTTCATCGAATCCAGTTAGGTTCTTTTCTGTCAGAAACTTCGCTACTCCATATTTTTGAACTTCATCGATTTGATTTATCACATTTACCCATTTACCTTCATCTTTCACCCAAGTGGTAACCTGTGCCCTGAAGTCCTCAATGGTGACAATGGTCAGATCATATATATTTTTGAGTTCATGAATATATCCAGTCCCCTTGAGTACAATGCAGTCCAACCAGGTGTCGAATGTCTTAGCCGCCATCTTGTTTCTGTGACCCTGATCCAACATCTTCTGGTTAACTGGTGATTTAGGATCGAAAGACAGGGAGAGCTATGAAACCTGCTATGGGTTGGGATTATGTAGAGCATTGATGTACTCTGCCATTGAACACAGAGTCTTCTTCAATTCGCTCTTGTCCTTTTCATCTTTCCAACTCTGACTAACTATCCTCTTGGTGGATGCTTCAAGATGATGAACATCTGTAGCTCTTGACGTAGCACTGAGATCCACTCTTTCAACAGTGAAATCCTACATAGTTGGATCCTGTACTTCTTCCTCCGTCACTGGTTTGGCTATCTCAGCACTCCAGTTTCCAGTATTTGGATCAATACTTACTCTAGATGTCATCTTTAGCTTCTTAGACTTGGGTGTTTTCCCTAAACATTTGCTCACCATGTCCTCTAAAGGGACAGAAAAAAGAATTACTTTTCTCTTGTTAGTAATAGAACTCTCCAGCTGCTTGGGTACAAGGGCTAAGGTTTCCTTTTCAGGGTTCAATCTATCAGAGGACACATTAGAAATTGTTAACAGTTCAGAGGTCTCTAGAACAACCTCTAACTGCAGCCTAGTATCAACTTCCTCTACTCTGTGTGGATTTGATTCTTTATCACCCATGGGTTCTTCTAAATCCTCCTCTGAATTCAGATCCACAACTATTGTTTCAGAAACTTGTTTCTATCTTTTACTTTTGGTCCTCAATCTGGTAGCACGAAGGGGTAGAATAGCTGTGAGAGCTCTTCTGGATTTCTTAGTAGCAGGGCTCCTTCCAGTTGATGACTTGGAACCACCTGCACCACAGATTGCAATAGGTTGATTAGAAGAGCTTATGAGAAGTGATGATTCAATCATTGAGGTGAATTGTTGGGCACTTTTATTCTGGATCCCTTCCTGTCTCTTTTCCCTTAACCATTTCTTGGTTCTCCTTATCACTGGAAAGTTTTAACTTCAATCCTTTCTTCCTCCTTTTTTCTCTAGTCGACTTCTAGAATAGGTAATTGCTCTACTCGTTCAAACTGCGGGTCAACCACCTATTCCTCATCATCAATAACTCTAGAAATATCCATATTTAGATTGAGAGTAATTATCTGCCCCAAAGAGAATCTTCACCACAGTCTTCTCCTGACCTCAAACTCATTTAAATAGTCTTCCCAGTAATCCTCTAGCTTAAGAATGTGCGAAAGCCCTATTCCAAGATCTAGGTTATCTCTGACAAATCCTTTGCTGTCAAATTGAGACCTGGCAGTGAAGAACTAAAAATTAAACTTTTTAAGGTTCACTTCTAAATTCAAAGCATCAGATTTTGACTGGCACGAGTAATGCCCAAGTTCAATGGGAAAAGAGATACCAAAACCCTTCTTTGCCAAGAATTTCTTATCCACATGTGCTAGTTGTCTGCAAACCTCTATCAGCACAAAATGGTCGAACACATATCTGGGTAACTTAACAGGCTCACCGTCAAATCCTCCCACTCTGATGTAAGTGAACTCTGAAAATTGAATAAAGAAACTACCATAAATGCTAATTAGCTGCATTGCTTCATTGGACGTTCTTTTACCTAGATTACCTGCCAGTTCATAAGTCATCTTCCCAGTGAAAACATCATTAACCCTTTTATAATTTTCATAACAATTCTGCATTTGCAACTGTGGATAATACTCATAAACCCTACTATCCTCAGTCAAGGGTGCGTGAGGTAGATCAAACCATTCTCTTGTAGATGCCAGGCAATAAAACAAATAGGAAGACATATAAAAATCTCTGTTACCCAAACAATTACTCAAACCTTGATGCAAACAATTGGCTACAATTTTTGCCCAATCCAAATATTGCTCTCCTTAAAGGATAACTTATACAAAAAAGTACATCCAATCTTCCCAATAATATGCATGCTGGCTGCCTTTCAGTCTATGTAATAACACTACAATATCTCTCACTTCTTTAACCATATGATCTCGAGTTAGTGATCTAGGCAACCTTGAGCCGCCCTTCTGAAATTTTAGCAGCTAGTTTCTTGCTATCACACTTTTGTAAGTCGATTTCTTCTCTCAGAAATGCCCATTAGAAGAAGTAATATTAAGGCTGGAATATGCCTCTTTATGCGGTATTCTCATCATAGACATTAGGGTTTGTCTGTCGACATGAAATAGTATATCCCCGTTTGCATTTCTAATGCACCTGTTTTGGGGTTCATATCTATTCACACATTCCTAAACTAGTTCTGGACACTGTACAGCCTTGGGAAAGGCCGCAGCTTCAACTAAATCACTATCTACTATTTTCTTCATCATAGGGGTTTGCTCAGGGTTTTTAGACCTTTCTCTAAATTCTTCTAAATCATATTGAACCAACGCAGTATCCCTAAATTCAGAGTGAGAATAGGTAAGACTAGGGTCATGTTCATTTCCTAGACAATTAGATTTCAAAGCCATACTTGGAGGATCAAAATGAAAAACACTTCAAATTTTGAAGACAATGTCAGAAACTCAAGAGATTCTTCTTTCCAGCTAAGAAATAGGAATAGCACATAGGAAGAACAAAACTCACTTTCAAGATGTCTAAAATCACTGCGAGGTTTGAGTAGCAAGAACCTTACACTTCCTGTGCTATTCTCGTCCGTGTTGCATAGTATGCTCACTTGCTAAATTTGGCTTGTTCTTTGTTAATAATGGCACTAATCAGATTGAATAATTATCACCCGAAACAATACGTGCCAAAAATGTTTGAAAAGACATGAGTTCTGACCTCTTCATTAATAGCAAGTATTATTCACGCGCCATCACGATGTATAATAATTACCCATAACCTCCACCAAATTAGAACTTTCAGTTTCATAATGAGTTTTGGACATATTTTCCTCCAACTTTCCTGCTAAATTTGACTTAGAGAGCTTTGGGAATAGATGAGACCAAAATCACCAAATCTTTGAACCATTGAACCATCAAATTTTTGGGGCGTGGTTCAATACGGTGGTTCAATATGGGGGTTCAATCATACCAATTGGATCATGCAAAGAGGCAAAGGGTTCACTTGCAGAAATATTGAACTTAGACTCATGAACCATTGAACTCGTTAAGATATGGTTCGATATGAAGGTTCAAAGACGCAAAGACCAATAGACCGACCAACAGTCACGTGGCTTTGTAAAAGGTTTTCAAGTATGAGATAGTGAACCATTGAACCTTGAACCATTGAACTTCACTATAGAGTACGAGCGAATGGTTCAATGATACATTAACTACACAAGATAACTGCATGACGCGACTTATTAGAAGGCATTGAATGTTGAAGCTTGAACTATAGGACCATTGAACTATTGACAAAAGGGTTCAAGTTTAACTCGGAAAACTCGAAGACGTTTAAAATACACAGAACAAAACAACTTGCTTTTTGAGAGACTTTGAACATGTCGAACCATTTGAACTTTGAGAATGGTTCAGGTTCAAAGGTTCAAACTTTAAGTGACTTCACATGCAAAGATGATAAACGGGTAAAATTGGAAGGATCAAGAGCCGATTTAAGAAACAAAGACATGACCAATAATACAACACAACAAACTGACTTTTTTTAGGGAAAAAAATTACCAATGGATAAATAAAGGCGACTCAAAGGGTAACACTTAGTGAACCAATTTCAATACGAGGTCATGTGGAATGATGCACCAGAGTCAATTAGCCACACAACATCAGATGCATGGGTTGCCAGGGCTGCGATGAAAGCATCACTGTTGTCTTGTGACTTGTCAGAATCTGAATTAGGAGCTTTCTTCTTTTTCTTCTTCTCCTCTTTACAGTCCTTTCAGAAATGCCCAGTCTTGCCACAATTCCAATAAAGAGCCTTGGACTTTCTAGGAGATTTGGATCTCCCATGGGATTTGGATCTACCCTTCTCAGCTTTCTTGTCCTTCTTCTTCCCTTTCTCCTTGGGTCTTCCATGAACTACAAGGGCCTCTTTGGCTACCTCAAAAGACTTTCTCTACATCTCTTCAGACAATAGCAAAGAAACCACTTCTTCCATTTTGAATGTGGATGTGGTGCTTCTGATTGCCATGACAAGATGATCCCACGAGTCTGGTAGAGAACAAAGTAGGGTCATACACCAATCCTCCTCCATCTTTACACCAATAGATGTCAATTGTGTAACCAACATGTTGAAAGCATTCATATGTTCAACAATGGATCGTTCGTCCTCCATTCGAAGAGAATACAACTTATTTCTCAGAAAAAGTTTATTAACTAGGGATTTGGCTTGATACACATCCCCCAACTTCTTCCAAAGTAGTTTTGCAGTAGTCTCCTCATGGACATTTAACGACAAAGAATCGGCAAGACTAAGTCTTATGAGACCCTTAGCCTTCTGATTCTTGAGATCCCAGTCATCTTGTGACATTGCAGCTGGTTTAGTTCCATTCACACTATCCCAAAGGTCTCGGTCAACTAACATGTCTTCCATCTGGAGCTTCCACAACTCAAAATTACTGCCATTGAACTTCTCTACTTCAAACCTTCCTGATGTGCCTACCATCTCCTTGCTACAATAAGATATAGAATGCTCTACACAGACTCCCACTCAACCTAATATTAGCTCAAAAAACCCCTACCCAACAACTAGGACCAAACGTGATCAATCTTTGATACCAACTGAAAGGAAGCTAGGTATGCAAAAATCACTTCCTACACTAATCTATTCAGGAGAGAGCTATGCAAATTTAAATTTATCCTAACTATTAGAGCAATGTTAAACCATTAATTTGAGATATTTTTGCAAAACACAAGAGCTAGAAAGTAGACAGAAGAAGAGAGACAAAGATTTATGGTGTAGAAAACCCTTATCGGGTGAAAAACCCCACACTCAGAAACCTGCACAATGTATTAACAAATCTAAAAGAATGTTTACAATACACTTGCAATGCAAGATTCAATGGTCTTTGACACTTGTGTCTTGAGTCAATCTAGTAGCATAATGGTACCTATAAACCTATGATACAAAATCCATCTCCAAGCACCTGTATATATAGGAAATACAAGGCAATATTGGACCTTTCTTGGAATGGGCGTCCAACACGGATTCATGGACCAAAAACCATGCCCAAGGACACTTGGTCAACATTGTAGAATGTGCCTAACACTTTTCCATAGCTCCCATCCCAAAGGGGTTGCCTATTTCAAAAATGGACTATGACAGATGCTCTTACGACACTTATGACCGTCATAGAATCTGTCATAGCGGTTACAACTTACAGCTGTAAGAGAATCTGTCATACACATGCTATAAATAGCATATTCTCTTACAACATGTCATATTCCACCTTTGGGTGCTCAAATATGCCTTATTCAAAGATGCTTCATAACACATGTCATCACCTGTCTTACAACCTTCTATTTCTGACTCTTACATGTCAGATTCGTCATAGGAATCTGTCATAACCGTTTCGGTCAAACATTCCTTACACAACATGGAAGATGCCGACACATGGAAGAATATTCCTACCACTAAGTGGGATGCCTATCTTCTCATGTGAGGACAAAAATACAAGTTGTCATAATCCATATAGGATTGACACATCACCGTGCCACATCCCACAATATGATAATATAGATTTTCCAAATATTTACAACATAGGCAATTAAATAATAAATACAAACATTACAAATATAGAGAATTACCACAGTTGAGACACCTTAATTCCCAACATTCTTGATGTCTCTCCTTTGCAGGAACCTCCTATTGAGCAAGATCTTTAAATGTAGGAGGTCCTTGAGGTGCGAGAGGTGATTGCGTAGCAGTAACTTTAGGTGGTACTTCAGTATTCTGATCTGGTGCATTTTGTTGAGGTTGATCCTTAAGAGGATCCTGCATATTGTGATCTTACACATTATGTTTTGGTGGATCTTTAGAAAGATTTTGAGAATCATGATCATGCACCTCCTATTAAGGTGGTTCCCTGGGAATATTTTGAATATTATGATCATGCACCTCCTGTTGAGGTGGACCCCTAGGAGGCGATTGGATGTTCTGATTGGTTTGTCCATACGCTCCACTTGACTTTCTTGATTCATATTCTCCATTATCTTCTACTAACCATCATTAGACTGCAACCTCTATCCCACATCTTTTGATGAATTTCCTTCCTCTGGGTTTTGAGTTTTCTCTACTTTCTCTTCAACTATTTTCTCTCATGACATTGGATTCTAACCTTGATATTCCTCCTTGGCAGGCACTTCATTATCCCCCTCCGTATGTACATGAACTTCTATCTTTTCTTGCTCTGGGGGTGGATCACTACCTTTATCCTGATCCTGGTCACCTTGATATGCCAGATCAATTGTTGCCGGATGGGTGATCTGATCAACTACGTTAGTTAGTCCAATCTGTTGGGCTATTATCTCTGGACTTTCTTCATCAATTTCTTCTATTTCCACCTTCTCTTGGTGAGCTACTTTTTGTACTAAGGGAGTGTTGTGAGGAGTCATTCTTGTATTTGCTACCAATGTTTCCATCCTCTGGGCAGACACTTCATTAACTATTTCATCATCTAATAACTCAACTATGTCATCAAGTGGTAGAGGTGGTTCTTTTCCTTCACTCTGCATTTCCTCCCTTTGTTCATCTGCCCTTTCAGTTTTAAATTGAATAATGTTTGGAATGGGGAATTCATGTTGCAAGTCTCTTATGATACCCAAACCACTTGTACCTCTCAATAATAGAGGATCTATGTCCACCATTCCTCTCATTGCAGTCTTCTACTTGTTTGGAGGTGGTTGAGATGGGGTTGCAACTTTCTTCTTTTTCCTTGTAATCAGCAAGTCACTATCCAAAGGTTATTCTCTTTCCTCTTCAACTGCAGCAAGAATGGGATTTGTGACAACTTTCTTTTGTTTTGATGATACATCTGATGAAGTTCCTACAGCTGATGTAGATGCACCATCTGATTTTGGTTTTGGATTCCTGATGATCACCACCCCATATGCTTGGGAATTCCTCTTACCCTTTGGCCTCTTCTTATCCTCGGGTGGTTGCCTTTCTCCATTAGATTGTCTCTTTAATGCAAGGAAATCATCATATTCTTCATCAAAAAGTTCTTGTCTTTTCCTTTTATTATCCAATGTGAGGGATACACCTTTATCCCTCAATTTCTTAACCTCAACATCTACCCATTCTTGGGTCTATTTCATAACCTTTGCCATTATCTGATTAAGTAAGACAAACTCTAGCTGGGTCAAATCAGGTATTGTTATGGTATCATTATATACCTTATTTTTCTCATACTCTTGAGACATTACCTTGTCATCATCCTTACGTAATTGAACTGGCACTGAGATGCAATCAAAGGTACATATTTTCTTCAGGGTGAGCCTTTGGTATTCTCTTCTGCTCACCTCTACCTCATCATCACAATCAGTCCAATAATCCTTGAGGTGTTTCTAATGGATGGTCTTCTCCAGCAACATTTCCATTTTCTCATAAGGATCATAGGGACTGGCTACTCAAAGGGTTTCAAATGCATCATATTGAGTCCCCCAATTGCATATTTTACACTTTCCCTATCAAGGCATACATACTAGCCCATCATGACTGGAAACAATCTCTGTGGTATCTTTTCTCGTTCAATGTGAGCCTCCACCGAGGGTAGTATTTGTCTAACAAACTCCATCAGGACCACTTTATCATTTGGGTACATGGGTAGCATAAGAGGTTGCCCTTCAAAACCTTCTATCCTTATGTAAGTGAACATGGGAAATTGAATGAACCAGGCTCCATGTTTATATATAACTGCTTGTGCTTCTACACTTATCCTCTTCAACCTATCCTCCTCCATCATTTTAACCAAATACATAGAAAAATAATCATTTACCAACTTATAATTGTCAAGGGCCTCTCTCCTTTTCAGCTGTGGATAATATTCCCATATTTTCATATCTCCTAGGTTTCTCCCCAGTCTTCCTACTATTTGTAATTTATTGAAAATCCCTTTAAAAGCACAAGAATACACAATGTAAGATGTCATATGGAACATGTTGATGTTCTTCCCCAAGCTTGTCATGCCTTCATCCAGGCTATCACTTATGATTTTGGCCTTCAGGGGAATGTCATCAGAATACTTAATCATCTATATTATACCATACATCGAGCATTTGGCCTCCCTGTCATTCTATAGAGAAAAACCATCATGTACGGATACTCTGACAAGAAATCAAACTTATACATGCTTCCCTGAGACCTCCATTGGTACATGAATCTTCTAGCTACCTTTTCATTGCTACTATATTCTTTCTCTAATTTGCTCAAACTCAACCGAAGCACCTCGAGTCCCTTAGGTAAATTAAATGATCCGCATATACCCTTCCATGTTTCTCAACTTTCTTGGTCTCAGGGTTGTAATTCTTAGCACATTCTACCACCAACTTTGTAGCTTCCATGGCATATAGGAATCCTCTGGCATTCCACATTCCTGAACTAACTATACTCATGAGGAGAGGGTTATCTTCTCCCCTGTCCAGGCTTCTCATCCATGCATCAAGATTTGTGCATCCCTGATGTGTATCATTGATTATTCCATATCTGAACATTACCCCTTCTGGTTGTGGGAACATAGGCTTTAAGAATTCACTCTCTAATCTGTTCTTTCAAGCTACCATGATGTCCTGCAATAAAACATACACATTTTACCCTAACGTGTTGAGTGCAGAAGTGATTTTACAATTTCATGCATCTCATGGTGATTATTCTAGTGTTTTATTCCATCTCATCTAGTCATCATGCTAATTAACTTTGTAAAAACTATGTTTACCTTACGATTTACCATAAATGCCAAAACTAGGGTTTTCTATTACATACCTGAAAAACACCCTTCTTTCTTACTATAAAGGTGGTATCTTTATGAATATGATTGTGTTGCAATTGTCGTTATCCATTCCATTCAAATGTAGTTTCATTCCATTCACGATTTACAGTAAGGGTTTACTCGGTCTAAGCTCTATAAATTTGACTTAAATGCATGATAAATTCAAAATGACCCCTAAAATTACCTTTTGACTATTCGACATGTTGAATTAGGGTATATTTAATGTCACTCTGCTCATGTCCATTGATTAATATATGATATTAGTAGATGTTGACAAGTGGCGCGTAAGTACTTGAAATTCAGAATGCCTCACCTACCATTAGAATCTCATTTAATGCAGAAGGTGATGTTTGGGAACATCCAGATATTTGAAAATATGATCGTTATTCAGAACATGATGGTGACGTCATCACAAGATGGTCAATGATCGACCAATAATCGAGGTCAAGTTAATATACCTCCCTTCTATAACAATCAAGTTGTTTATTATATCTATGATGATCGAGAGGATGTGCCACATGGCACTATCTAATTGGTTATCAAAGATCATTACATTTCATGTTATAAGAGCTGATACGATGGATATTAAGAAATATCCAAATCTTTGAAACTTGCGAAATATCCCCCATATAAGAAATTGCATATGATGTCATCACAGAGATGGTTCTTTGGAATTGTTTAGGAGAATGACATCATTGTCATATTGGTTATGGTTAGGCATGTTTTGAAATATGACCTTTATTTTAGGTCATGAGGGTGATGTCATTAGGAAGTTGCAATTAATTAACATTGGTTAAAGGTGACGTCATTGTCATATTGAAAAATATGACAGACATTTAGAAATGTGATCTTTTGGGTATTGAGTATACTAGTGATGTCATCATCATTTAAGTTCCTTATAGGTTGAAGAAAGATGACGTCATGGTCATATTTTGGCGAAGGGCAATGTTTAGGAACATCCAGATATTTGAAAATGTGACCCTATGAAAATATACCTAAGATTTCACAGGTGAACCTTCCTTCAGATTTTACTTTGATGTTTTGCATATCAATGCATATGCAGATATTAGGTGATCTTCATCTTTCAGAGTCATCTAACGAATATGCAGATTTTTGAAAATATGACCCTACAAAAATATTAGGTTTGACTAGTTTTTTGACTTAGCATAACTTTTTACCCTTTGCAAATATCAGGGTGATCCAAAAGGAGAAATTGCTCATAATTTTGTCCTCTTTAAGACTATGGGGTTTATGACAATAAATTCTAACTTTGACAAATGCCCCCTTCTTGTGATACACATGCATGTGCATGGGTGATACATTTAGCTAACTTTTGCCAACTGCCCAAAGCAAGGAAACAAAAACAAGCAGAAGCAAAAAAGTCGGGTCCCTATTTTGCTAAGGCAAAATGGGGTGTGTTGTGTAACCACACAACATGACCCGTCAATACTTAGGATATTGCATTGTAGTTTACCAAAACATCTGAAATGCATATGGATGCACCCACATACCACTCTGAACATATCCCCAAATCCACACAGTCATATCTATCACTTTGGAGGAATTTAGAACATTTCAACAAGCCTTCATCATTGTTGAACACACTCAGATACTTAGAGGGGGGTGAATCAGTATCTAGACAAATCTCAAAACCCTATGAAGAAAATTAATACTTAAACTTTATAGCATTAACAAAAACATAAAAAATAAACACAATGCACAACATCACATAACACTAGATGTACGTGGAAAACCCCAGAGGGGAAAAACCACAGTGAGGATTAACTCACAATATATGAAGCTCAATGAAGTAAAAGATTACAACTTTGTTTTAGGGCAAAGAAACTACTACTCCCTGCTAACTTTATTTTAGGGCTTCTACCCAAGGAAGTTACTACTCCCTGAAGAAAGGTTTTAGAGTCACTCCCAAGGAAGCTACAACTCCCTATAGACTTTGCTTTAGGGCTACAAACCAAGGAAACAACTACTCCCTAAACTAAGAACAAACTCAGAAATGATTATAGAATGAAAGTCCTTCTATTGTCTGAACCTAAAAATGAAGCTTACTCCTTTGATGATTGCAATTCTTCCTTTTCACTCTTCTTTTGATGATTGCTCTTCTACTCTAACAACCTCTACACTTTCTTCAAATGTCTTCTTTGTAGCTTACTGACTCACTTCTTTAAGCCTTCAAGAAGTTCTACCTTTAGCTCACTACCTCTGGTAATCAATTAGGCACACTCTTCACTTCCCTCCTGTCACAAAAATATCTTAAAGATGAATCCAATAATGATGTATCACTTCTTCTTTTTCTCCTTTGGTCACACATAATAATGCATTACATATCCATATTCTACTCTTCACACACTCATATTTGCAATCATACCTCACCTAGATAAACTAGGTTTACAATATATACATAATATTACATTGATTACATTACAAGTTAGACAGAGACAACAAGAATATTACAATTACAAGTTGGCTAGAGATCAAACAACATGAAACATGTAGAGGGCAAGTCCTAACATGAACTACACACAACTCTAGGAAGAGAAACATATCTTGTAGATTCTAACACATGCTTAACCTGGTCCTAAACATCCTTCATAGAAACATCCTTCTATTTTGTATGAAAAAGAGGAGGATGGGGTTTGATTGATTGTTTTAGTGTTGATGGGTTTAGATCTTCCTTTCACTACAAACATTCAAGGACATATCAATCAAGTTGAATCCCTACTAATCAAAAGAGTTCACCTAATAGGTTGGGCTATCACTTTGAATGATGTGGAAGCTCAGATGTTATCAAACATTATCTCAATTTAATGCTCAAATACCCTTAAAACCCTAATTATGCAAAATGGTAAACAAATTGATGAATTTCAACAAATCCTTGCAGACTAAGGTAGTAGGCAGAGATTGATAACTAACCATTTTTCAAAGTTTAGGATGTGTAATAGTCATGGACACTACCACTAACACCCCTTTCCAAGGTATTGTTTTCTCTATAGAATCTTGATCTTCTCCTAACACTGATATTCACTGTATTTTTAGTTTTTGCCTAGGAAGACATGGAGGTCACCTCCACTAGTGCCCTAGTCGAAGGCCAGATGTTCTTTAGGGTGTTGAAATCTCTTCAGATGATGATTATCATTGTCCAAATTGTTTTTGTGTTTGTAACTTTGGAGGACACTACCACTGATGCTCGTGTTTGAACAATCCTTTTCTTCAGAGATCTAGAATTTGCACACTGTCTTACTATTCCCTGAACTCCACTCCATCAAGATGTGAAACCTATAACCTGCAATCACAAAGAGAGTGGTTGGGGGTTGTGATGTTTAGAGGCTTGCCTCAATCAAGCCCCAGAGAGACATTTAAGTCTTCCAAACACCATTGTCAGATAAAGAGTGTGTATCCCTATGGGATAGAGGGAAAACAAATTGATAAATAATTCAAACACAAATAGATATCACCTTGGAAGTGTAGATCTCACATAAATGAAGGCTCTTAAATCACATGATAAGATGAAGCTAAATCTACAATTAAAAACACAATAAGCATGCTCTACTCTACAATAATGAATATCTTGATTACTCTAAAATTATAAGTTCGACAAAAGTTAACAATCATCTTCTAGACATCTTCTAGTTTGCAAATGAAACACTAAACATGCTTATATATGCAACTAAAAACATTCCCACTAAGAATTTCATAATTCAAACTTGAGATGTCAGCATAGGACCTAAGTAATGGTCATAAAACCTATATTTAAATTTAGGGCTGACCCAAAATAGGGCAAGACTAGGGTACTAGTACCCAAGTCCACCCTCCCATTTTCAGTCAGGGTTCATTAGAATAGCACCCCCTAGGTCCTATTTTCCATAACACTCATGGGTTTTCTCATTGGGAGTGAAAATTAACATGCAAGATGCTTATAATGCATTCTAAGGACCCAAGAGCTAAACCTTAAGAGGGAAAAGTCCCCAAGGGGACATTTTCCAACATAACATTTAGACCCCACTTTAATGTATGTATAAATGCAAGGCCAATACATGCATTATAGTACAGTCAAAACACAACAAACATGCCAAGCACGGAGAAGACATGCAAAAGATGAAGAAGATAGTTACAGTCATGCAAAACATAGAGAAGAAAGCATTGAAGACACACAAAACACAATGAATATAGTGAATGTAGTGATTATTTCTTTTTCATTTTCTCATATATGAAATGCAAATGCAAGTACATGAAAAGTAAACACACAACCCAAAATGTAGGAGGAGCTCATCGCCACTAGTCTTGAAACTACATAAGGGGTAACAAACATGCAATACAAATCTTAGAGTGTAGGAGGAGCTCATCACCACCAGTCTTGAAACTACACATGAGAACAAACACGCCATAAAAATCCCAAAGCATAGGAGAAGCTCATCACCACCGGTCTTGAGACTATGCTTGGGAACAAACATGCTATACACACACATGGAAGACACGAAGAAAACATAGAAACTGAGATATGGAAGGAGCCTATTGCTAGGTTCACCACCATCTCATGCACATTACAAGCACACACTGATTATTGGGCTTCACCACAACAACCACCAAAAAAAATGCTTAAGGGAGGATACTCCAACATCACCTGCTTGGAGGACTTTTAGAAATGATAGGAAGTGCAATCTCCTCAAGAAATACAACATCCCCACCTCCATAAAGGGCTTAAAATAAAAGGATATGCATGATATCCCTCCTTCGCAGAGGGTTTAATGATTGCAATATAAAATAAAGATGTACACTCATTCAGAGATGGAACATCCTACCTCTGCAGAGGGCTTATAAACATGCTTCGTTCATACCAAAATCATCAGGTAGCTTACCTTATATATGCCCCACCTTAAGGTGGTTGATATCATGTACCGATATCAAGCACGTTAAGGTAGGAAGAAAACACACAAGGGAACAAGAGCTTTCACAAAGCCCATGCCCCCAAAAGTGACATGCACTTTACAATTGCCGAATGTTCCCACAAACACACAGTATCCTGCAAGAAAAGGGCTAGAAATATTTCCATAAGATAACAACCACATCACATGATCAAAAAAATGCATAAACATAATCACATCAAAAAGATGAGGTTATACTATGGATTCGAAGCTCGAGTATAACCGTGGGTCTATACCGTAGAGATCTTAGAACCAAGTATAATCAAGGTGAGATCCAAGATAGACAAAGTACATGGAGAAACAATATTGTTATGGTTTGTCAGTGTGACAAGAAATCATCAAAATATCACATGGAGTGATTCTACTAGCCAAGCATTGGATAATATATATCAACCCTGTTGTCATGTATGGACTAGGTCTATTTTTTCTTACTTGTTGAAGGGACACTTGGTCCATATTAGTCTTATTTGTTTGTCATCATTCGCCAACTAGATAGAATCACTAGAGGAAGGTAAATAATAAATCAAGAGAGGAGAAAAAAGTGTCCTAGGGTCGTCACGTAGGAAGGTGTCCCCAGGTCACCAACCACAACGCTATGTCCCTAAGACACAACACAACAATGAAAATAGAGGAGAGGCAATATAGAAGAATGATGATACAAATACAAGAAGGGTCACAATAGAGGTAGTCTCCTGGTATCCTTGACCTTACAAGAGTATCAAGGGTCATCCAAGGAGGCCTAAACAACACATAACACATCACGGGGGAAACACAACACAGAGGTAAAAGGTTAGAAATACTTACCTGTAGGGACAACCAAACTAATGGTTGTCGATGAGCAAATCATTGTCTTCCCATTCCTGAATGTTAGAGGAAAGTGGGACATAAGGGACAAGTACCCAAATCTTATCATTGTATTTAAGTTCATCTTTATGAAGCTCTTCATTGTTTGTTTCAATGTTAGGTTGAATGTTTTCTTGTTGAGGTGCATTTCATTGGGCAAAATCTTGTCTTCTCTTCCTCCTTTCTCTTGCTTGTCTAATTGTTTATCTCTTCAAAGGTAGTGTTATGTTTTTCTATAGGAGTTTTCACATTAAAGGAGGAAGCACCATGTTCAAATTTCATTGGTCTCGATGAAATGTTCTTTTGTCGATGAACACCTCCTGATCCTTGTAAGGATGACGGGGGAGGAACCTCAGCATAGATACCATCTCTCTGTGGATAAGGTGAGTTATGAAACTTTTCCTTATCCACTTCTATCATGCCAATGATTTCATCATAATCATAAAAATCTTGTTTTACTCTTATTTCATTTTGTCATTTTCTTTTTTCTCTAGGGGGATCTTCAAATGCATTTTGTTCTTCCCTTATTGTTTGTAAAGAAGGCCTAACCACTCTAGATAGTTATTTTCCTTTGTATCATCTATATTAAAGGAAAGCTTGGTCTCTTCATGGCTCAAGGTCGCTATCAGGTTGTAGCCAAAAGTAATCAAGAGTGAAGTTTTTGTCCTTAGCTGGAGGTTGATATGAATTATAGTGAATAGTACGTATTTCTCCATGCAAAGGGAATTTAATGTATTTGTGAATGGTTGTGGGGACGACATTCATAGCCTTAAGCCATGGATGTCCTAGATTTACATGGAAGAGGTAAAATAAGGGGATAATATTAAATAACTGATCCACAACTTTATCACATACCGAGACCAATAAGGTTATCTTCCCAAATGTATTCATCAATGCTCCATTATGTGTTTTAATTATCAAATCTGACGGTTCATAAGAATCTTGCACCAAATCAAGTTTAAGAAGGAACTCTTATGTGACCACATTAGTCATACAATTAGATTATATGAGTGTTCCATGCATAGGTATTTCCATTATGTTCACTATAATGTAAAGAGGCCCTTCAGTATCTACCATTGCTTTACATGAGGTGTAAATGTTATTTCAAGTTCAGGGGCTCTTCTTTTCAAATAAGGCCTAGGAGTGAACCTAGCATTATTGTTGTGTTGATAAGCCATGTGTATATGTTTTCAAATGAATTCCAAATCAGATTTTAAAGATTTTCAATGCTTATTGAAAGACCAAGTGCAAACCTATGTATGAATATGACCTAAAAATGCCTGATTTTTAACTTTTCTGACAATTTTTCAATGCAAATGACTAACGGAAGAGGTGTTGTGAAAAATTTCAAGAGGGAAAGAAAATAATAAGCTCAATATCAACCCAATAATGCAATAATATCCTTCACAACATGCCTATGATGCACTTCTAGAGGGACGATAAGGCCAAAATCTAGTGAAAATGTAATGTTTTCAAACCCTAGGCATGGATTTTTGCAAAATGACACTATGATGCAACACTAAAATTAGAAATCAGTCCTAAATGAGTGTTTGGAAAGGGTAGTAAAATCTTGAAACAATATTTTAACTACAAACCCTAGCTAATGCAAAACTAGGTTTTTATGAAAAATGCACAATTTTAAGCAATTTTTAACAAATTAATCATGAAAATGCAATGCAAATGATTAAAATAAGATGGATTTCTACAATCTAAATAAAATGTAATGAAAAATAACAGAAATTAAATGGAATTAAATGCCAATTAATTCAATTTATGCCAAAATGCAAGCCTAAGATGCCAATGTTTTCAATTTTTTTTTATTTTTCATTTTTTTTTGTAATTTTTCAAATGCAATAAAATGAATTAATGAAAATCTATGACATGACACTTAGTAAGGTGCAAAATTGAAATAAACATGGGTTCATCAAAATGTTTAGGAATAAAAAGGGGAGGATGGGGTTTGATTGATTGTTGTGATGAGCCAAACTTAAATTTAATATAAAATATTAGATCTGAAAATATAGTTTCAACAAATCCACCCAAAACTACATTGAAACTGATGTAACTAACTAGCTAGTCTTGCAAGGAATTAACACCCAATATGCTGAAACTTCACCAAGATGATTTTTATTAATTTTTAGATGGAAATGACATGTTATCAGGTCTATAACACTGATCTATAGCAGCAGTAATATTACAACTTCAAATAGCCAAAATTTGGGTGAACCCACAAAAACTGCCGACACCAGCAAACACCCAGATGTATCCCAAACACCATAAAATGATATTGTTTGATTATTAGAAAGAAAATAAATGAAATATAGTCTGATATGATTAGAATATCTACAACAAACACCTACAACACTTAGCCACAAACTACACAACCAAATCTTCACTACAAGCTGAAATACACATTGTGTATTCAAACCCACAAGCCAAAAAACTACACAACACAATCTAGAAGTCCTAGAGCTAATCTCTGACACTATGAAATAAAAATCTACAGCTACAACTCTAAAAACAAATTAACTTAACAACAGAAGCATATTCGAACACTCTTGGAGCCACTGCTGTGACACATGAAGCCCTGCACACACAAACAATGGAAACTGCCAAAAACTACTGAATCTTTGAAGCTTTGTGCAACCTCTAGATGAAGCTACTCCTTGTGATCAAAAGATTTTCAACCTCTGGCCACCTTAAACTCATGGTTTTTCATCCACAAGTCTCTTTACTCCAATGGGTTTTTGTCCATCGAAGCCAAAATCTGCAAATCTGCAAGTTTGAGAGAAAATATCAAATCAACAATATCCCCAAATGACCAAAATTACATATTTTGTATCAATATTTCATGGAAGAGAGGGATATCCAAGATTCCCACATTTTTTTTTATTCCTTACTATTTTGGGGTATGACAATTGTCATAAGCTGTCATACATTGTCATAAAGTCCCCTGCCACTTGTGATTTACCAAGATTTTCAAAATCTTCATGCAAATGGACACCTCACCAAACCCAACACCCCTTTTTGAGTCTCAAAATATTTAATTTAATATTTAATTGTCCTCTTGAAATAGATATTAGTTGGACAATATTAAATATTTATTCTTCCTATGCTTGCCCAATTAACCTATGGGAGAATAAAATGTGTTAATATTGACCATTAATTAATTATTTTAGAAAGGGGAAATGACAAGTCCGCCCTCCTAGAAATTGGTTGTCCTCAAGCAATGTAAGTTTGGATGGTCAAGAATTTTTGGTCCTTCCCATGTTGCATCTTCCACTGACAAATTCTTCCATTTGATCAAATATTTTGAAATGCTCCTGTTCCTCAATCTTTTATCCCTTGTTTCCAAAATCTTTTCAGGTATCAAAATCAACTTCCCTTCATCATCCAAAAGTGGTAAATCAGATGAAGGCAAAATTTTCTATCCAAGGACCTTATTCAAACAAGAAACATGAAATACATTATGTATCCTGTTGTTTGGAGGAAGCTCCAACTCATAAGCTACCTCACCAATTTTCCTGATGATCCTGTAGGGCCCAAAGAACTTAGGCTTAAGCTTTTCAGCCCCACTCTTCTTCAAAGAGCTTTGTTTATATGGCTACAATCTAAGAAATACGAAGTCTCCCATATCAAAAAGTCTTTCTTTTTTCTTCCTATCCACATATATCTTTTGTTGGTTCTGTGCTTGCCTTAAGTTATCTTTTAGTGACCTTATGATCTCTTGACTATGATTGATAAGATCACCAGCTGCAAGTACTCTACTATATGTAAACATCAAATCAGCAAAAGAAATTCCATCATAACCATAAAGAGCTTGAAATGGAGGCATACCAATTGACATATGATGTGATGATTGTAACAATACTCTCCCAAGTGCAACCACTTGACCCAAGTAGTTTGTTGATCTGAAACATAATTCCTCAAATACCCCTCTATCCACTTGTTAACAATTTCTATTTGTCTGTCTATTTATGGATGGTAACTTGTACTTTGTGTGAGCTCTATTCTTGTCAAGTGAAATAGTTCCTTCCAAAAAGAACTAAGGAACCTACTATCTCTATCACTAACAATGTTCTTTGGCAAACCATGCAGCTTAAATATCTCTTTGAAAATAAACTTTGCTACTTGAGGATTCTTAAACTTTGAAGTGATGGGAAAGAAATGAGCATACTTTGTTAATCTTGTAGGAGTCCATGACAACTTATTATAACTTTTAATTTACAAGACTCAGAAAGAGTAAGTCATCAATAAGCTATTACACATATATGTACAAGTTTGATAATGAACATTATGAGCAGGACCACATAGAGATAAATCTTAACATAGAAGCAAATACACACATAGAAGCATATCATTAACACAAGAATTACTGGAGTGGAAAACCCTCTTGACTAGAAAAACCACTCAAAACTACCTCACTGGCTTAACTGAAAAGCATGCCTCACTAGCTATACAAAATGTATCTAGGAGCACCAACTCCAATACCAAATAGAAGCACCCACTTCCTACACAGATATACCTCACTAGCAAACAAATAGGTCTCATTGACCTACAGGCCTCACTGGCTAATACAAGGCCTCACTGGCAAACCAAATCATCAATTGAAGTAATAAACAAGATCAGAGGGACACTCTATTTCTATTCAATTCTCAATTCATTCACACCTGCATAACAATTCATCTGATTATCTTTGCATCACATACCCAGTATCATATTATCATCTTTCTTTTCTCTTCAAGAGGATATCATACAAAATGTCTTTGTTTCTGTATAAAATTCCACACTCACACCCTATTAATGTAGTTGTGAAGCCAATAAATAAAAAATCCCTCTCAACCTTCTGCAAAATCAATTTCATCTTCTTATGACCTTTCATATTCTCTAATATTTCAATCAGTGTCCTGTAGGAGAAAATAAAATCTCTTTCAAACTGAATATTTAGTCTTTTCATTTTCATCTTCCATCTAAAAATTAAATCTCCTTATCTACGAATATCTTTGCCAAAAATCTCTCCACTTATGATCTTTCACCTGCAAAGAAAACAAAACATTTCTCCAAAAATCTTTTAATCTTCTCACAATTTCTTTCCACAAAAAAAATCTTTTTGTGCCAAAATATTTGCCTTATAAAATCTCCTCAAATTCTTCTCTGCATATTCCTGCAATCAAACTCTTTATCTTCTCATGAAAATCAATCTTCAATAATAATATCTTCATCCTCTATAAAAATCTTCACCAAAAAAAATTACATTCAGATTCTCTAAAACCATCTATATAAGCTCTTAAAAAGATAAAAAATCTTTATACAATATTTATTTTCCTTTTCACATGAGATGGATTTTAAAGAGAAATAAATCTCTTAAATAGAAAATCCTTAAAATCTTAACCTGCCCACCTTTAGCTCAAAGCATAATTAGAAATTACTTTTAATGTCATAAAAATGACATAAGGAGGGGCCGACCACTTTAGTGGTTTAAAAAACAATGTTTCCCAAACCAACGACCATCGAATGTGCTTATGAAAATTTTTAAACAAAACCAACAATGTCCATTTCCTGCTCGGGCTTCATACGGTTTTGTTTGTCCATTCATATGTGAATAAGACCGATTTCATCGGTGATAAGGAGAGGAGGGGCCGGTAGTCTAATGACACTTAACCCTTTAGGTTGCCACTTAAGTGGCCTACGACCTGTGCAATAGGTCAATACGTTTTTAAAACAAAAAATGCTTTTATTATGATGTGCATCAAAAACACTTGAGGACATTTACAAAAGCACTTCAAAGATGAACTATTGAATTTTGATCATTTAGCATTGAATTCTGCTATGAAGAATGCCAATGTAGATTCACTTTGAGGATAGCATATTGTGCACCATAGAAATGATTTGAAGACTTCAAGTTTGTGACCTCATCTTGTCAAGACTTATATCAACCTTTTGAAATTAATAAGAATCATCTAAATAAGCTCTTGATAAAGAACCACTATGCCAATACAAATGTTGTGAACAAAAACTGATGTCACCAAACTTTACCTATAGATCTCAACCTGCCAAATACACCATATTTGAAAGCACACCAACATAAATACCTAATCTGTATTGCTCTTACATTAAGTAGAGTAACAACACACATGAACCCTCTTTAGCTTGAACCATGATGAAGAATGCAAACCATGAAGACCATAAGATCATACCAACAACCCAATAACTTTGTATACCAACAACTGATATCATCAACCTTGTGAAGACCACTCTTGAAACATGCCTACCAAGAATATGCCATTTCCACTGATAAATCATGACATTGTGAAGACCAACTAATTGTATGAACCAAGTAAACCATGAATGAAGATAATATCCTTGCTTGAACAAGCATCTTGTGAAAACATCCTGATACATGATCAACACACTTATCTTGATTGAATGAACAACTCCTGATTGATTTTTGCTATAAGTGAACAACTTGTGAAGATGCACAACAACTCAACTCTCTCAATACCTTTTGACATCAATGAAAAACTAGCACCATCAAATCTATCCACCACCACATTTATACAATCCTTACCTTGTACCTTGGGAAGTCCTGTGGTAAAGTCCATGGACATGCTCTCCCATTTCTGTTCAAGAATTGGAAGCAGTTGTAGGAGACCTGCAGGAAAAATCTGTTCACCTTTGTTCCATTGGCAAGTCATACACTCTTTGATATGCTTGTGGACATCCTCTTTCAAACCTTTGCAAGAAAATCTCTCATGGATCTACCTGTATGTTTTGAATAACCTTGATGACCAGCCAAGGGAGTGTCATGGAAAGCTCTTAAAATCTTTTCGTTGATTTTTGATTCAGGAACAAGAAAAATTTGGTTCTTGTAATAAATTAGCCCATCATTCACTGTATACCTATCATCTTCTACTATATCATCCAATACATTAGATGCAAAAGTATTTTTGACATATTTAGCAATGATAGAATCTTTCCACTCTGTAGAAATAGAAGATAATGAACACAAAGTTGGCTTCCTAGAAAGTGCATCTGCTACCACATTTCTTTTACCCTTCATATATTTTATTTCAAAATCATATGCTTGCGGCTTTCTTACCCACCTTTGTTGGTGATCATTCAAATATTTTTGATCAAGGAAATACTTCAAACTATTATGATTAGTTTTCACAACAAACTTCCCACACACAAGATATTGTCTAAACTTCTCTAGTGCATGCATAATTGCCAACATTTCCTTGTCATAAATGTGATATGTTTTTTTCTAGATTGTTTAGCTTCCTACTCTCAAAAGAAATTGGATGTCTCCTTTGAGTTAGGAAATCCCCAACACCTCCACCTGAAGCATCACATTCAACTACAAAAGGCAATGAAAAATCAGGAATAGCAAGCACAGGGCATGAACTCATTACCTCCTTAAACTTGTCAAAAGTTTTCTGAGCTTCTTTAGACCATGCAAAGGCTCCCTTCTTAGTCAAATCTGTTAATGGAATAGCAAGCTAACAAAACCCTTTTACAAACCTCCTATAATAGAAAAATAGCCCAAAGAGTCCTTTCAACTATGTAAGATTTGTTGGTGGAGGCCAATCAAGTATTGCTTGAATCTTTTGTTGATCTACTTGAACACCCTTAGAACTTATGACATATCCCAAGTAAAGAATTTTAGTTAATCCAAACTCACATTTGGACAACTTAGCATAGAAATATTCCTGCTCCAAAATACCCAAAACTGTATCTAAATGTTCCAAGTGTTCCTTCCAAGTTTTACTATAGATCAATATATCATCAAAGAAAACCAAGACAAACTTCCTGAGTTACTTGCTAAATACCTTGTTCATGCATGATTGGAAATTTTCTTGTGCATTAGTGAGGCCAAAGGGCATGACCAAGAACTCAAAATGCCCATAGTGACAACAAAAAGCTATATTTTCCACATCTTTGTCTCTCATCTGAATCTAGTGGTATCCCGTTCTCAAATCAATCTTAGAAAAGTAAACAGCTCCATGAAACTCATCAATAAGTTCATCTATCCTTGGCATGGGATATCTATTCTTAATGGTTTTCTTATTCAAAGCTCTATAGTCTATGCACATCCTTAGAGTTCCATCCTCCTTCTTCACAAGAACTACAGATGATGCAAAAGGACTAGAACTTGGTCTAATGAATCCCATATCTAAGAGCTCTCTGATAGTCTTCTCTATCTCTTCCTTGTAACCCCTTGGATGTCTGTATGGAGTAGTTATAACAAGCTTGGCATCTTTTTCCAACTCTATAACATGCTAAAACCCTTTATCTGGAGGTAATCCTGGGGGTATATCACTGAAAACAATGCTATGCTTATCTAAAATTTCTTGAATTTTAAAATGAAATTTACCTTTTCCATTTGGAGATTGTTGGTGATTGTTTTTACACAGTCATAACAATAGTTAAAATTCACATAAAATGAACCTGACTGACTTGAAAGATATGAAGAAATTGATTAAGATTTTCTTAATCCCAAGTTTAATATGGTTAGGTCTTGACCTGTTGGGCAAATTCAGTAGGTTGATGTGAAGCTGTAATGTTCAAGGGGCCTTACGTGATTTAGGGTTTCTTGATGGTTTACTAGACTCAAACTATACAAAAGATCATAAATATCAGCATGTTAATCATTCCTTTTGCATAAACTTGTTACTGTATTATAAAGCTCTGTATGGTTTATATTATTGCAAGCTTTTCCTTTCAAATATTATGAAAACTGTCTACTATCAACTCAGTTGTTCATGCTTTTTTCAAGTATGAGACAATTTCCTTTAAATTTCTATGTTTAAGATAAGTATTTTTAGATGGGTTGGGAAAAGTTAGAGAAATCTAAACTAAACTTCATTCAATCTACTACAGGATCTAAATGTTCTATTATACACTTTGTAAATAATGCAGCAATTTGATTAAATCCATAGACTAAACCTTAAATGTAAGTTCTGAGTATTTTCACAAACATACATCCAAGATTGCAAGCTTTAAGAGATATTGTTTCAAGTACAAAGAAGAGCCAGAAGACACTTAGAAAATAGATGTAGAATTCCAGATTCATTTGTATTCAAAACACATAGTCATATATGATTTACAATGTATGAATGACTCTTAGCTTCATTAATCAAATTACAGAAAACTTACAAAGCTTTACAGATACAGTAAGGAAGCAGGATGTTCCACACATTCCTTATTGCAGACACAAGTGACCTCCCTCTACTTCTAAACTAAAAGGTCCCTCTATTCTAAATGCTTACACAAACTACAACTGCTAACTATTTCTAAAAAAATCCTTGTGTAAAGTATTACAGTGTAAAAGGGGCAATATATAGCTATGACCATCCCCAATACAGCTTTCAAAACCCTAGTTAATCAATGGTGGAAAAAATCCCACCTAAAATATATCTCTGATCAACACACTCAATCTGGGCATAATATGCCCCTTTGGAAACCCTTACAGCTCAAAATATCTTCTATTGCTCATATAATAGTGTTTCCCCATCTGCATTTTGTCCTTGTATTGAAGGCTTTGACTCCTTTCATCCCCTCGTGATCTGATCTGCCACCCGGTTAGAATGTTAGATTGGCCATTAAAGCTCTACCTTTAATATCTACCTGCACGCTGCCACTGCATTGACAACTCTACATTTTCCAGCTATTTTGAAATAGCCCCAACAATCTACAATAAACAAGTAGGAACAAGGATCATGTTTAATAAATCAACAAGAAAATTTAGACATTTGTATTAAATTAGGCCCTAAATGCTCAAAAACAGATATCGGGCTATGAAACCATGAAAATCGTGCATCCAAATGCATATACAACATAAAAAATGGTTGGGTCAACCATCGTTGACCAAAATAACTTAAAATTCTTATCACCTTACCTTCCTGCCCTTTCACCAGTTTAAATCCTTGTATACCATGAATGTATGTTTCCTTTGTATATCAGGCTTGTATGTCTCAATATATAAGCAATTTGAACATACAAGGACCCTTTTTTCGTTTTAACTTTCCATTCAGGTTTTGAAAATGCATCTTTACCTTTGTATCTATCACTTGCATGTTCCACTTGTATATCGTAATTATACATTGTAATTATACAAGCCAAATATACAAGCAGTGGGGGCCACCTTACCTTCTACTTGCATCTCCGTGATGCAATCAGCTTGTATATCTGTGAAGATACATACAAAGTCCCTTGTATATCCCTTTCGGACCTCAATTTCCTATAGACCGCAATCTATTAACCCTTTCAAATCTGTGATGCATAAAATGTAATGCATCCTTTGATATGCTTTCAGACGTGATGCATTGTATAAACCGGATTTAACCTTCCTTTCGAGTTCCACCTTGTATATCGGCAATGTATGAAATACAATGTATCTCTTAATATACATTCGAGTTTGATACATTGCATTTATCAGATTTCAATTTCTTTTGGATTTTGGTGCTTGTATATTTCAAAATATACATACAAGTGGCAGAAATACAACAATTACTTCCCATTTGATAGCCTTTTCAGATCCGCGCCATGCATAAAACATTGCATATCGCAATGTATATAACACACATACATTGTGAAAACATACAATGAACTAACCGTAATTTATAACCCCTTCGGGTCCGTCCAATGTATAAAGCCCTTTTTATGTTTCACTTGTATGTTTGAATATACAAACACCAAATATACAATAGTTTAACTCTGTTTCTCAAACCTTTTCGAGTCTGCAGCTTGCACATTGAAAATGTATATAACAAATGCATGTCAGATACATACAAACATAAGATGCACTCGGTGAATTTATCCAAACATTCATTTCAACTTCCAACAGCGGCGAGTCCACCTTACATGTATAGATAGAACATTAACGAATGCATACAAGTATAAAAACATATAAACAGCTTTGTATGTAGACCTGATGACCCATGCGACTATGTATAAAAACGACCTTGCATATAGAATCAACTTTGTATATGGAGAGAGATATACAAAAGGCTTTGTATACAAGTGAACTTGTATACAAAGGGCCTTGTATATGCAACCCAATATACAAAAGACATTGTATCTGCAACAACAAACCTTTCCCTTGTACATTTTACCAAAATACTCATAACTTGCAAAATACTTGGAATTTTAAGACAGTTCAAAAAAACAACCCTAGCTCATTTTTCACAAGGAATTCACCCATATTCTGCCCTAGTACTGAAATGCATTTTTTCTCTAGTTTTAACAAAGTTTGCAATTTTCACTCTCTTTTTCCCTTTACCACCAAATAGAACAGCACACACAAGCAAAAGCAACAAGCCTCAACAAGGGTCCTCATTTTGCCTAGGAGTAAAATGGGGTTTGTTGTGAACATCACAATAGAGAGCTTGAAGGTCAGATTAAGAAAGTGGCTGCCCAAGAAACTTGACCTCTTCTGAAAGTCCTCTCCATCTTCTTTGATGTCAGCACTCATGGAACTCCATTTGAAATCCCTCTAAGTGTAATCTCCTTGCCTTCTGACTGAAAATTGAACTCCATAGTTTGATAGTTCTAATAGTGTCCTCCAATAGAATGCAACCATTTAACACCTAAGACAACATCAATTTCACCAATGCCAACAACATAAAAATCATCACAAACCTTGTAGTCTCCCATAGTGATGCTCAATTGTTTGACCACTCTGGTGCATGGCATAGTGAATCCGTCTACAATAGTCACATTGAACCATTCAAATTCTTCAGTCTCCAATCCTCTCTTCATTACTAAGCCTTCATCAATAAAATTATGGATTGCCCCACTATCAATCAAAATAGTCATTCGTTGCCCTGCTAACACTCCATGAACCCTGAAAGAATGATATCTTGGTGCTCCTAAAAGTGCAGCTAATGAACCTTCTTTTTTAGTCTCATCTTTGATCTCAGGTTCAGAATCCTCTATGTCATGAAACTCCTCATTACCATCTAAGTTTGAATCCTTATCTAAGACAACCTTTTTGTAATGGACTTGTCCTTTTCCCAAACACCTATGTCCAGGGACCCAAGGCTCTCTACAAGAAAAATAAAATTTCTTCCTCCTAAGCTCATTCCTTGTTTCTTCATCCATCTTCATTGTAGTATTAGGAGTTGTATTTTTTTGTATAGGTGTAGGTGCATGGAATGGTTTCTTCTGGAATCCTCCCTTATGATGCCATGTGTTTGGTTTGGAGGAGTGTGTGAAAGCACTCTTTGGAATTGATGGCTCAAGGGTCAGAGCCCTCTTGATAGCTTCTTGCAAAGTGAGAGGTGCAAAAGATCTGACAAATCCCCTAAGAGGTTTAGTGAGCCCTGTGATGAATACATGTACTCTTCTCTTCTCTGATATTTTAGGTACCATCACTGCAACCTTTTGAAAGTCTTCTATATATTCACTTACTGAGTTCTTTTGCTTAATTTTAGACAACTAGCTGAAATATTCTTCTTCTTTCAATTCATACCTGTCAAGAATCCTTTGTTTGAAATCACCAAAGGTCTATACCTGATAATGTCCCAAAGTAGTGCGAACATGGTACTACCATTCATAGGCATCTCCTTCCAAATGTAAAGTGGAAAACTAAACTGCATCCTTCTCTGTCATGGGATTGAGCATAAAGTATGTCTCTATCTTCTGCAGCCAAGCTCTAGCTGAAATCTTTTCACTTCCATCAAAGAAAGCTATGGTTAACTTACCCAACTTGTATTTTAGTTCTTTATTTTTTCCTTTCCCCTTCTTTTGAGATTCACCTCTTCTCAGGAACTCTACATATTCTCCCCAAGACATATCATTCTTGATCTCATCTGCCAATGCATTGTATTCTCCACACCATTTGTTAAGGGTCTCCATATTGAACAAACTAGCAGTTACAGACTCAACTTGTTCAGGTTCCTCTTCAGGTAGGAATAAGGATTTGTTTGCAGCCCCTGAATTTTGTGTCTCAATTTCCTTCCCTTTTCCATTGTTACTGTTGTTTGCACCCGAAGTACTACCACCATTGTTTTTGTTGTTGTTGTTGTTGTTGTTGTTTTGGATCCATTGCATCATTTGCCCAAAAATTTCAGCAAGTCTAGTTTGTGCCTCAACCATTTGAGTAAATTTCCTTGAAGGATCATCTTCTTCTGCATCTCTTCTATCTGTCATTGTTTCCTCCAATTGCAATTTCCTTTGCTCTCTCCACAAATATCTAATTTCTCTGTCACTCGGTATCATCAATCATCTGAATAAACTACAGGTGGAAATATCATGCTCTAATACCATTGTAATGATCCAAACTTAAAAATAACATTTCACATTAGGTCTGAAAATGAATTTAAATATCTTCACCAATTTTGCATCAAATTTGACGAAACTAGCTAGCTAGTCTTACTCAGGATTAACACCCAAAATATGAAACTTCACCAAATTTTTTTTTGATTGATTTATGATGTAAATAACATGTTATAAGATGTATAATACTAATTTTCAGAATAAACAAATAATACAACTTTGAACAACAAGATTTGGGCAAAACCCACAAAAACTGCCAACACTATCAATCACCGAAATATACTAAAAACACCCAAAACTGATATTATTTGATTTTTAGATGGAAAGTACATGAAATATGATCTGATACCATTAAATTAATAGTAGAAAACACCTACAACACTCAGCAGAAAACTACACAACCAAATCTTCACAACAAACTGAAATACACATTGGGTATTCTGACCCACAAAGCTAAAATCAACACAACACTACCCACAACTTCCAATACTAATCTCTGACATTAGAAAATGGAAATATACAGATACTACATAGAAAACCAAAGGAAATAACAACAACAACTCTTCCCAGCACTTTTGGAACTACCATGGCAACACAAGAAGACTTGCACACACAAACAATGGAAACTGCCATAAACTACCGAAAACTACTTAATCTTGAAGCTCTGTGCAACCTCTGGATGAAGCTACTCCTTGTGATCAAAGGGTTTTCATCCTCTGGCCACCTGAAACTCATGGGTTTTTTTCCACAAGCCTCTTTACTCTAATAGGTTTTCATCCATTGAAGCCACAATCTGCAAATCTATAAGTTTGAGAGAAAATATCAAATCAACAACAGCCCCAAATCACCAAAATTACATATTTTGTATCAATATTTCATGGGAGAGAGGGAAATCCAATATTCCCACATTTTTCTTTGATTCCTTGCTATTTTGGGGTATGACAGTTGTCATAAGATGTCATACATTGTCATAAAGTCCCCCACCACTTGTGATTTACCAAGATTTTTGAAATCTTCATGCAAATGGACACCTCACCAAACCCAATGCCCCTTTTTAAGTCTCAAAATATTTAATTTAATATTTAATTGTCCTCTTAAAATAGATATTATTTAGACAATTATAAATATTAAATATTTATTATTCCTATGCTTGCCCATTTAACCCATGGAAGAATAAGATGGGTTAATATTGACCATTAATTGATTATTTTAGAAAGGGGACATGACAACTCACTACCAATAGGGCTCATTGCCAAAGGGCTCACTGCCAAAAGGGCTCACTACCATGAACTGATATAATAGCATCTACCACATGCCTGAGTTTAGTTCTAATGACACACAATATATATCACCTTCGCAACCTCACAACACAAACATCCTCATCCTTGCATTTTCACACTTACACACAAATTATTTACACTTATTTATGTCAATCATCAACCTTCAAACATTCACCAAGGTTGGAAACACACTCTACAACTTTTGTAACAATCTTCAATGTTGGCAAACATACATAATTCAAATTAGGTCTAGACCTAAACATTCTTGCAAAAAAAAGAATGAAGGTAGAACACTTCATGTCTTAGATTAGATCTAAATACATCTTCACATGCTTCAACACACTTCCACAATCCACAAAACACATCCACAAAGAGTGTAAACAACCGGATCGACCAAAACTAGTGTTGACACTAGGATATTTAGGTACACATTGAACCAAGAAGATAACCATAAATTGTGGACCAAGTAAAAGACTTCAACATGATCTTGAGACATCCACAAACAACATGACATCACTTGGGAGCCAATAAATCTAGCTACAACAAATCTCACTTGAAGACAGATCACAAACTTCTCACAATCAACACTAATAAGCTCTGTTACTCATGAAAACTATATTTCAAAGCACCAAATCACAATTCCTTTAGATGGAGCATAGATGTGGATCTTAGGAATAATCCTCTAGAACTGTAAGACCAAAACCCAAACTACAAAGGAATGCGGAGCAAAATACTTTCTCCCTGTCACACTACAACTGCTACCAGACACAGTTTTCAAACTGGTGAACATAACTTTGAGACCATAGCATTTCAAACCACCAAATTATAGATTTAACATCTTCAACTACTTCTCTAAATCATATCCAAACCTCATACTCTGGTCTTCAATATAGGAGAAATGCGGAGCAAAAAAATAGACAGTATCCTATAAGCCTGAATACTTTTTCACAACACTGTCTTCAGTATTTATCAAATTTTCTCAAAAGCACTTGGAAACTCAGAAACAAGAGAAATATACTAACATCACAAACACTTATTCAAGTCATTCAAATCACCTTAACACAATAACTTAATCAACCCAAAACAACAACAATAGAAGATATAGTTGACACCAATGACAACACAAACATGTTGACATCAATGACAACACTGATTCGCACATACTTACAACAATCTCCCCCTTTGTCATTGATGATAGCATATGATGTGAAAAACCATCATGACATAATTCTGCACTAATCTCACTCTCCCTCTTTCTTTTAAACATCTTACTCTCCCTTTGTTTTCACATGAACTCTCTCCCCCTTTGACATCAATGGCAAAGGGTGAAACATCTTCTTCAAGCTTTCTCCCCCAAAATAAGATACTACACATACTTGCAGCTACTTTGAATACCTCCCCCTAACTGTAACACTGAGAGGTAGCCTCTACCATTAGTCCATAAAAGAATGATTCCTAAATCACACTGGATTGATGCACTTCCTTCTGCATCTAGTTCAACAAAGGAGAGCAATAACCCCTAACTTCTCCCAGAGATACTCAAATGTGTCCTTAGGAAGAGCCTTGGTGAATATGTCAAAAACCTAATTTTTTGTAGGCACATACTCAAGCTTCACTTCTTTCTCTACAACCTTCTCTCTCAAAAAGTGATACCTGGTAGAGATATGCTTTGTCCTTGAATGTATCACTAGATTCTTTGAAATGTTAATTGTACTGGTATTATCACATCAAATAGGAATTGGATCATCATATTCAACTTTGATATCCTTTAGAGTTTGTCTCATCCATAGCACTTGTGTGTAACATGATGTTCTTGTAATGTACTCTGCCTCTATAGTAGATAAGGACATTGAATCTTTCTTCTTGCTTTTCCATGACACAACTCTATCTCTAAGAAAGAACACACCACCACTTGTAATTTTCCTGTCATCTACACATCTGGCCCAATCTGCATATGTGTAGGTACTTATGGTGAAGTAATTGTTGTTAGGATACTACAAACCATGGTCTAGAGTGTTCTTCAAATACTTGAATATCCTCTTTACTACCATGACATGTGACTCTCTAGGATCTACTTGAAATATTGCTACATGATAGACTGTATGCATGATATCCGGTCTAGTAGCAGTTAGGTATATCATTCATGTAATCATTGATCTATATTTTCTCTGATTAGCCTTAGGGGATTCATCATTTTTTCTCATCTTACAACTAGTTGTAATGGGAGTACTAACTAGTTTAGATTCTTCCATTCCAAACTTCTTCAACAACTCCTTGACATACTTTAATTATGAAATGAAAATGCTCTTATCTATCTAATTAATTTGCAGCCCAAGAATGAAGTTCATCTCACCACACATTGACATCTCAAATTCCTTTTGCATCACATCTTCAAAGTTCTTACACATACCTTCATTTCCACTGAAGATTATGTCATCCACATAGACCTCAATAATCTAGATTTGATCTTTTCTTACATTGATGTACAAATTACTATCTACAGACCCTTTACTGAATCCCTGCTACAACAAATACCTGTCTAACCTAGCATACCAAGCTCTAGGAGCTTGCTTCAATCCATACAATGCCTTCTTCAATCTGCATACCATATCTAGTTTGTTTGATAACTGAAATCCATCTGGCTACTCTATATATACTTCTTTTTCCAACTCACCATTTAGAAAAGAAAACTTTACATCCATTTGATATACCTCGAAATCTTTGTGCTGCATAAGACAGAAACAACCCAATAGCTTCCAATCTTGTCACCAGAGAAAAAGTTTCTTCATAGTCTATTCCTTCAACTTGTGAGTAGCATTTGCATACAAGTCTATCTTTATTTCTTACCACTTCTCCATTCTCATTCAACTTATTTCTAAAAACCCACTTTGTTCCAATCACATTCTTATTTATAGGTCTAGGGACAAGTTCCCAAGTCTTGTTCTTCCATTGCCTTGACCCAATGTTCATCTTTACATGCTTCAGTAACTGTCTTAGGTTCAACCTTTGAAAGTAAACAGAGATTTACTTGTTCTTCTACAACTCTTCTTGTCAAAACTCCTTTTCTTTTGTCACCAATGATTTGATCCTCTAAGTGATTCTTTTGCACATACTTGGGGGTTTTAGGAACTCTTTCAGGAGTTTCTTCTTCTTCAATAATCTAAACTTCCTTGTCTTTGTCTTCTTCAACTTCTTCTGTATCAACAATCTCATCTAATTCATATTTGTTAGGCTTTGAGATTCTTTGAATATCTTCATCTACCTTTACATTTGCACTCTCAATAATCTTTCTCAACCTTTATTTGTAACACCGGTAAGCTTTTCTCTTGGTAGAGTACCCAAGGAATATGCCTTCATCACATGTAGCATCAAACTTTCCTAACTCTTCATCTATTCTGATATAGCATTTTCTTCCAAAAACTTTGAAATATTTGACAGTAGGAGTTCTTCCATACCATAGCTCATAAGGTGTCTTTGTTCCATTTGATTTGACTTGCACTCTATTCTAAATGTAGACAGTAGTGTGAATTGCTTCTTTCTAGTATACTTCTGATAGGTCTGCTTCCTTGATCATTGTTTTAGTAGCTTCCTAAACTATTCTATTCTTCCTTTCAACTACTCCATTTTGCTGAGGAGTTCAGGGGCATATAATTGTTTGTTTATCCCATGTTCTTCACAAAAAGCATTGAATTCATTTAAAGTAAACTCACCACCTTTGTCAGACCACAAACACTTGATTCTCAAATACATTTCATTCTCAACCATTTCTTTAAATGCCTTGAACTTGTCTAGGGCTTCTGATTTTTCTCTAAGAAAAGTAACCCAAGTCATTTTTGAATAATTATTAATAAGTAGCATGAAATACATGTCACCTTGTAGACTTCTTGTTCTTGTAGGACCACACAAGTCTATATGCACCAACTCCAATAGATTGGTAAAGGATTGTTCTTTGCTCTTGAAACTAGTCTTTGTTTGCTTCCCAAATTGACATTCTTTGCAAATAGTATTAGTAGGCTTCACAATCTTAGGTAGGTCTCTTACTTGAACTGAGCTTATTCTCACTGGATTATCAAATTTAATGTGACACATTATCCTATGCCATAAACAGCTTTGATCTGACTAAGCTAACAAACAACAATTATCAGTGCATTTTAATTGATAAATATTACCATGAATCTTCTTACTAGCAACAGATATTCTTTCAGAGCTTTTCCTTATTTTAGATCCATTGTCCTTAAACATTAGATTGTATCCTTTTTCACACATCTGTCCAACACTTAGAAGATCATGCTTTAAGCCTTTGACATAAAGAACATCATCTGTATTATGCTTGCCATCGAAAGTAATTGACCCTTTTCCATAAATCTTACCATCTACATCATCACCAAATCTAACTAGTCCTCCATCATACTTTTCCAATTTAACAAACTTAATCTTATCTCCTGTCATGTGATTTAAACATCCATTGTCAATGATCCATTCTGGTGCAGGAGCACCCCTACATGATCAGGATATAGGTTCATTATCCGCATGACAGGACAATTAGTGTATTTTTAGTATGTTTGACTTCATGATGTAATAAGGTCCATTGGACCAATGCATATGTATTAGATCAGTCTAGGAGAATGTGCAGGCAGTTAGAGTTCATGATCAGGTTGTATGAGCTGTCTTCTCCCCCAGCCGCTTGGAAGCTCCCAGCCGCTGGGAATCGAGTTGGTAGTACTCGTAGGATATTGTTATAAATAACTCAGATCAGTTAGGGTTTGCGATATCATAGATAATCATATCAAGGAGAGTAGTAGTTGTGTTGTGTTGTGCTGGAGATCAGTCCAGACATTGTGAAACATTGTTCAGGACATTTGTGTTTCATCTGAATAAGATCTCATCAATTGCATTATCTGGTTTATCAGTTGTTATTGTTTTGTTTTTTGTTCTGATTACAAGTGGATGGATTCTTTCAACCCTTCCACCGGTTGATCCTGTGAATCGGTGGAATGGTCATGTATGATAGTTTAGTTTGCATTTTAGTTTTCTGTTTATGCATTTCATTGTTTGAGAGATCAGTTGGTAGCATGCTGTGAATCAGCCTAGCATCCTCATGTGCTAGGTTCAGGAAGATAAATCTTTAAGTTTTGACCTGAAGGTGATCCGGCCCGATCATCATATTTTCTTTGTGAAATTGTGCGGTTCTGTGAGTTTGCATGCAGCTGACGGATATACGTCATCAGGATATTTGAAGGGAACCGGATATTTTATATCCTGCTGATGAAGGTGATGTTGAATATCATGATGTTGAAGATAGAGTTTGGCGCTAAGTGAATAGTGAACATCAGGAGGATGTTTGCGCTTGCCGAATATCATGATGCTGTTGACAGGCGAAAGGCGATAAGGGAGTGAACAGTAGTCAGCAGGAGGATATTTCGTGCTCGTTCGAAATATGATGATGATGCTAAGCCGATAGGATTTTTAATATGCTGATTGTATTATTGACTCCTCCTTCCCATTTGTAGGCTCCCGTTGCGTTTACCTCTGCATCATAGTGGTATCAGAGCAAAGGAAGGATCTTTTGGAAGAGATAAGGATATAGCAGGATGTCAGGTGACGAAGGAACATCGGAGGTTCTGACAAGGATGACCAACGCTGAGTTGGCAGTTCTGGTAAAGAAACAGATTGCAGAAAGCAAGGCCGTGAAGGCTCAGAATCAGGAATTGAAGGATGAGTTAGCAAAGTTGAGGAGCAGAGTAGGTTCTGGTAGAGAAGAAGATAGGGAAGAAGAAGAGATCCCTAATTGGAGTGAGGAGGTCGTTCCTGCAGACCAAAGACCGCTGTTGAACGTCCTCAAGGCCATGGAGAGGAGAACCATGGATGTGAAACTGGATTTGCCAGTGTTTACAGGAAAGATGGACCCTGATTTAGTGATGGAGTGGATAGACTCCTTGAACAATTTCTTTGTAATAGAGGAGATACCAGAACAACAGAGGGTGAAGATAGCCCAGTCAAAAATGAGAGAAGCTGCCTTATAATGGTGGAATTTCGTCCAAGATGATAGAGTACAGGAAGGAAAGCGTAGAGTCGCTACATGGAAGAAGATGATGGCATTAGTAAAGGAAGCTTATGTCCCATTGGATTACAGTATCCAATTACACAAGAGGAAGCAAAACCTGAAGCAGAAGGAGCTAGATGTCAGCTCATATACAGAAGAATTCATGAAACTTTGTGTGAAAACAAAGGTAAAGGAAAGTGAAGAAGAGAAGGTAGCCAGATACCTTAATGGATTGAGGTTCAATATTCAGGAAGATTTAAGTCTGCATAATCCAGATACAGTTCAGAAATGCTTTCAGTTGGCATTGAAGGTGGAAGAGAAGTTAAAGAGAAAACAGGAACAACACAATAGAGGAAGAGGAAGACAACAAAGAGGTGGAAGAGGTCCTTTTAGAGGCAGAGGACATGGACAAGGATATCAGGGAGAATCCAGTCATGACAATAGTAAGGGAAACAATAGTCAGAACCAGAGGGAAAATTATAGTCAGCAAGGAAACTTCAGAGGTAGAAGACCTTTCAGAGGAAGATCCCAGGGCAGAGGATCCATCAGATGTTATAACTGTAACAAAGAAGGCCATATAGCCAGCAGATGTCTAGAAAAGGCCACAAGCTCAACAGGAGAAAGGAGAACAAATCTGATCCAAGAAACTGATAATCAAAGTGTGACAGGCTCTAATACTTTTCAGAGTGTGAATGCTCCTGATAATTATGGATACCCAGAAAGTGGAGAGTCTCTAATGATGAGAAGAACAGTGACTACCATGAAGGTACCTGACAAAGAAGCCCCTCAAAGAAAGTCTCTTTTCAGAACTATTTGCAAAGCAGGAGGTAAGGCATGTAAAGTTTTGATTGATTCTGGTTCTACTGAAAATTTTGTGTCTGAAGAAATGGTGACAAAGCTTAAGCTTAGGAGACTGCCTCACCCATCCCCATATAAAGTCTCATGGCTTACCCAAGGATAGCAGACAACTGTAGAAGAGCAGGCTTGGGTAGAATTTCAGATTGGTGCATATAGGGATAAGTTGTTGTTTGACATTACTAAGATGGATGCTTGCAATCTTTTATTTGGTAGACCATGGCAGTATGATTTGAAGGCACAGCATGATGGTGCTAGAAACACCTATAAAATCACTAAAGATGGTAAGGATATAATCTTATTCCCATTGAAGGAGAAAGAGGAGAAATCTAAAGGAAAAGAGGTAAAGGTAATGCTGATGGAAGGTAAACAGTTCATGAAAGAAGTAGCAGCAGAAGGTGCAGTTGCATATGCCCTAATCCCATGTATGAGTGTGAATAAAGAACAGCAGCAAGAAGTCAAGGAAGAGAAGAAGCAAAGGCTCATAGACTCAGCTATCCAAGAGCTATTGGATAAGTACAAAGGTATTATTTCAGAGGGAATGCCAAGATCCCTACCACCTGTGAGGGATATCAGTCACTGCATAGACTTAATTCCAGGGTCAACACTTCCAAACAAAGCAGCCTATAAGCTAACTCCAGAACAGAATGCAATAGTAGCCAGATAGATTGAAGAAGTATTGGATTCAGGTCTGATTGGGAAGAGTTTAAGTCCATGTGCAGTACCAGCTGTACTAGCACCAAAGAAGGAAGGCACTTGGAGGATTTGCACAGATTCTAGATGATGCAGAGGCAAACGCAACGGGAGCTTACTAACAGGAAGGAGGAGCCAAATATACAAACAGCATGATAAAAATCCCTATCGGCTCAGCATCATCATCATATTTCCTAAAAACACCAACAGCATCATCATATTTCGGATGAGCAGAATTATCCTCCTGCCGACTACTGTTCACCTCCTCCGCCTGTCGCCTATCATCATCATCATGATACTCAACGGGCGCAAACATCCTCCTGTTGCACTGTTCATCGGGCACCAAACACTAGCGGCATCATCATGATATGCGACATCACCTTCGTCAGCAGGATATCAAATATCCGGTTGCTCCAAATATCTTGATGATGACCACTTCAGCACCTTCCCTTCGATGCTCCGATAGCCGACGACACAAGCAACAGCATCATGATATGATTTATCCGGTTCTCTCAAAACCTCCTGATGATGTTAACACAACTTTCTGCCGAGAACTTACGCCGATACCTAAGCACTTAGCGACAACAGGATAAACATGCATAGAGTGATATCTCAATATCCTGATGACGATGACGTCATATCCTGATGACGATGACGTCACACAATATCCTGATGATCTCTTCAACACTTAGTCAAAAAAACTAAACTTTCACTCCCGCGTCTGCTAGCGATATGTGGATGATGGGCACCCTCGAGAGATGATCCTGACAGTGATATATACACTGAGTATATATCTGACTTAAACCATCCTGATGCACTTGCAACATGCAAACTTCAACAGTTTCATGACCCGATCCTGGTGGCGATGCATTCGCAGATGACGATGCGGCTCGTTCTGACTGGAAACGCACATGCAGACTCCTGTGTATCCGTCCGCTGCATGTAAACACTCAGAACCGCACAATTACACAAAGACAATATGATGATCGGGCCGGATCACCTTCAAACCAAAATTTAACAGCTTATCTTTCTAGACCTAGCACATGAGGATGCTAGGCTGATTCACAGCATGCTCCTAACTGATCTCTTGAACAATGCAATGCATAAACAGAAAACACAAATGCAAACTAAGCTATAATACAGGACCATTCCACCGATTCACAGGATCAACCGGTGGAAGGGTTGAAAATATCCATCAACTTGCAAAACAGAAAGGAAATCAAAACAGATACAGCTGATAAACCAGAAACTGCAAATGATGAGATCTTATTCAAATGAAATTCAAATGTACTGGTTCTACAATACTGTCAAACAATAGTGCTTCTCAATCTCTAGACTGTTCTCCTGAATCTCAACACCATAACATCTATCAATATCCTAAACCCTAACAGATCGAAGGTATAAATAGCAAAATCCTTCGAGTACTACCAACTCACTTCCCAGCGGCTGGGAGCTTCCAAGCGGCTGGGAGAAGGACAGCTCAGACTACCTTATCACGATCTCTAACTGCCTACACATACTCCTAGGCTGAACTAATACATAGTATCGGTCCAACGGACCTTATTACATGATGAAGTCAAACATACTAAAAATAGACTAATGTCCTGTCATCATGTGGACAATTATCCTATATCCTGATCATGTACGGGTGCTCCTGCACCACCAGAGCTATTAACAAGATCACAATCAGGTATAGGTTTCCAATCCCTAGGATAGAGGATTTACTTGACTATTTGGGAAGTGCTAAGTATTTTACAAAAATAGATTTGAAGAGTGGATATCATCAGATCAGGATTAGACCAGGAGATGAATGGAAAACAGCATTCAAAACTAATGAAGGGTTATATGAGTGGAAGGTTATGCCTTTTGGTTTATCTAATGCACCTAGTACTTTTATGAGGTTGATGAATGAGGTTTTGAAAGAGTTCATTGGTAAGTTTGTCATAGTATATCTAGATGACATTCTGATTTTCAGTAACACAAAAGAAGAACATCTCAGACATATAGATTTGGTTCTTAAGAGGTTACATGAAGAGCAGCTGATGATAAATTTAGACAAGTGTTTGTTCATGCAAGAGGAGATCACATATTTGGGTTTTGTCGTTTCACAAGGAAAGTTACAGATGGATAAGGAGAAGGTAAGTGCCATATTGTCTTGGCCAACCCCACAGACTATGAATGATGTCAGAAGTTTCCATGGGTTAGCAACCTTCTACAGGAAGTTTATAAGAGGGTTTAGTCATATTTGTGCACCCATGCTTGATACCATCAAAGGAGGACAAAAGTGCAGATTTGTTTGGACTCAAGAAGCAGATGATTCTTTTGAAACATTGAAGAAGAAGGTGGCACAGCAGCCAGTCCTTGCACTTCCAGATTTTAACAAAATCTTTCAGGTAGAATGTGATGCCAGTCACATGGCCATTGGAGCAGTACTCAGCCAAGAAGGTAGACCTGTTGCATTTTTCAGTGAGAAGCTCAATGATGCTAAGAAGAGGTATTCCTCATATGATTTGGAAATGTATGCTTTAGTCCAGTCACTCAAGAAATGGAGGCATTATTTGATGCCAAAGGAATTCATAGTATTCACAGATAACCAGGCTCTGAGTTTCATAAACAGCCAGGAAAAGCTGAATCACAGACACATGAAATGGGTAGAAACCTTACAAGCTTTCACTTTTACATTGAAGCATAAGAAAGGAGTCAAGAATAAAGTTGCAGATGCTTTGAGCAGGAGAGTTCTAACAGTGAACCAGATTCAGTTAGAAAGTGTTGGCATTGATTCACTCAAGACCATGTATGAGTCTGATGAAGATTTTGGGGAAATATATCATGTATGTACTTCTTTTGGGGAGAAATATCATGCTGAATTCTCTGAATTTTTGATTTAGGATGGATTGTTGTTCAAAGGTGGACAGTTATGCATTCCAAGGTGTTCTATGAGGTTGAATATCATTAAGGAGAAACATTGTGGAGCTATGGCAGGTCATTTTGGTCTAGATAAGACTCTTGATCTTGTCCGAAGACATTACTTTTGGCCTAAGTTACAATCAGATGTTAGAAAATTTGTGGAGACATGTGTGATATGTCAGAAAGCTAAAGGCAGGTCAACTAATGCAGGTTTGTATCAGCCCTTACCCATTCCTTCCAGACCATGGGAAAGCATAAGTATGGATTTTGTCTTGGGTTTACCAAGGACAAGGAAAGGATTTGACAGTGTTTTTGTTGTAGTGGACAGATTCAGTAAAATGGCACATTTCTTGCCATGCAAAACCACGGCTGATGCTTCATACATTGCAGATTTGTTTTTCAGGGAGATTGTCAGAATCCATGGATTGCCATTGAGTATAGTGTCAGATAGAGATGTGAAGTTTATTGGTCACTTCTGGAGAACTCTTTGGAGGAAACTTGGAACAAATTTGTCTTTTTCCTCTGCATATCATCCTCAAACAGATGGACAGACTGAAGTGGTGAACCGTTGCTTAGGGAATTTACTTAGGTGTTTGACAAAACAACATGGAGAAAAGTGGGATAATATTCTATCTCAAGCTGAATTTTCCTATAATGATACTGTCAATAGGAGCACAGGGAAATCACCTTTTCAGATAGTTTATGGTATGCATCCCAGAGGAATTTTGGAACTGAGAGATCTACCTACAGTAGACCCTGTTAGTGCTGAAGGTGAAGCTTTTGCAGAAGCCATAAAAGAGGTTCATGATCAAGTCAAGACACAACTGCAGCACACCACCTTGAAGTATAAGGAATATGCTGATAAAAAGAAGAAGGATGTTCAGTTTGCTGTTGGAGATTTGGTATGGGTTCATTTGAAGAAGGACAGACTTCCTAAGGGAAAGTATACTAAACTCATGCAGAGAAAAGTTGGACCATGTCAGATTTTGCACAAGCATGGATAGAATGCTTATGAGATACAACTCCCACCTGATCTTGGTTTGTCCCCTATATTCAATGTATGTGATTTAACTCCATACAAGTCTTATCCAGATGCAGATCAGGAACTCCTACAGGATATAGTCAATGATGACATTCCTAAGCATGATCCTCCACAGTTGCAGAAGGTTTTGGACACCAGAGTGGTCAAACAGACCCAGAACAAACAATACTTGGAGTATCTAGTCTCTTGGAAGGGAAAACCTATTTCTGAAGCAGTATGGATGACTGAAGAGCAGATACAGAAACATGGTGCAGATCTTCATACTCTCATCTCAAGTGGACTTGAGATTTCTTCTTCTGGGGAGTATGGTGCAGGAGCACCCCTACATGATCAGGATATAGGTTCATTATCCGCATGACAGGACAATTAGTCTATTTTTAGTATGTTTGACTTCATGATGTAATAAGGTCCATTGGACCAATGCATATGTATTAGATCAGTCTAGGAGAATGTGCAGGCAGTTAGAGTTCGTGATCAGGTTGTATGAGCTGTCTTCTCCCCCAGCCGCTTGGAAGCTCCCAGCCGCTGGGAATCGAGTTGGTAGTACTCGTAGGATATTGTTATAAATAACTCAGATCAGTTAGGGTTTGCGATATCATAGATAATCATATCAAGGAGAGTAGTAGTTGTGTTGTGTTGTGCTGGAGATCAGTCCAGACATTGTGAAACATTGTTCAGGACATTTGTGTTTCATCTGAATAAGATCTCATCAATTACATTATCTGGTTTATTAGTTGTTATTGTTTTGTTTTCTATTCTGATTACAAGTGGATGGATTCTTTCAACCCTTCCACCGGTTGATCCTGTGAATCGGTGGAATGGTCATGTATGATAGTTTAGTTTGCATTTTAGTTTTTTGTTTATGCATTTCATTGTTTGAGAGATCAGTTGGTAGCATGCTGTGAATCAGCCTAGCATCCTCATGTGCTAGGTTCAGGAAGATAAATCTTTAAGTTTTGACCTGAAGGTGATCCGGCCCGATCATCATATTTTCTTTGTGAAATTGTGCGGTTCTGTGAGTTTGCATGCAGCTGACGGATATACGTCATCAGGATATTTGAAGGGAACCAGATATTTTATATCCTGCTGATGAAGGTGATGTTGAATATCATGATGTTGAAGATAGAGTTTGGCGCTAAGTGAATAGTGAACATCAGGAGGATGTTTGCGCTTGCCGAATATCATGATGCTATTGACAGGCGAAAGGTGAAAGGCGATAAGGGAGTGAACAGTAGTCAACAGGAGGATATTTCGTGCTCGTTTGAAATATGATGATGATGCTAAGCCGATAGGATTTTTAATATGCTGATTGTATTATTGACTCCTCCTTCCCATTTGTAGGCTCCCGTTGCGTTTACCTCTGCATCACATTCATTCTTTTCCTTTCTAGCATGAAATGTTGACATCACTTTCTCTTCTTTTGGACTTCCTTCCTTCACACAACTAAACAGGTTCTTCTTTTAGGAAAATAAACAAGCATTCACTAGTATTACCATCTTCAAAACTAGATTCATCATCAGTTACACCATCATTTTCTTCAACATAGTAACTTTTCCTTACCATCTTACTTTTACCTTCTTTGTTCTTGAACTTCGAAGCTTTGTCAGGGCATCTTGAAGCATAGTGACCAATCTTACCACAATTAAAACATTTGAAGGGTAACTTACCTCTAAACTTTCTAGTTCCCATTTTCATTCTGCTTACAAAGTTTGCCTCAATCACATCAAAGTCTTCCTCATCTGATTGCACATCATACTTGTCTGATTTAATAGTCCTTTCTAATTTGGCCTTAAAAGTAGTCTCAACTTTCAGAGGACCATCAGTAATACCAAATTCTCTCATATCAAAAGTAGTCAGTTTACCAAGCAATTGATCTTTTGGAAGCTTGTCCATATCTTGCAATTCTTCAATGGCAGACACTTTGTGACTATAAGATTTGGGAACTGTTCTGAGTATCTTATTTACAACTTCTTTATCATCCATATCTCCATCAAGACCTTTGATGCTATTGACACACTAGTAGAATTTTGGCAAATAAATGACTACGTGACTAAAAATTTTAGTCATGACAACTAAAAATGATGAATTCTAATATTTTTTGCAACACAACTATAAATGACTAAATAAATGACTAATTTGATCATCATAAGTGACTAATTTGATCATAAGTGGAAAATTAAGTGGAAAGTAATAAAAAAGAAAGTGAAAGGCTTAGTTTTTTTGGGGGCACCAAACAATGAAAAAGAGAATTTTCAGTTGAAGTGTCTATTGAGTGAGCTTTTTAGTTTGCTAGTTGGAAGAAGTCCAAAGATTTTTTTTTAGCATGGTGTAGAACCAGCAGTTGGTTGCACCATCATCTATCCATGTTGTTGAGAAGATCTGGGATAAAGGCATGTTGAGTTCACTCTAAAGAAACCTTTCTTTGTTGGCTTTGAATTCATCCACACTGTAGAGATTCACAAGGGTTTGAAGACCCATTATATGCACGAGGAAATTGTCCAAGGTTTTGAGGACAGATCATGCCCATGTTGAGATAATATTCGAGGTTTTCTTGGAATCCTTCATCCTCACATCTTTCCAGGTATACTTTATGTTGTTAGGGTTTTTAGTTTTGTTTGAAGTTTCAAAAAAGATCTTTCTTGTCTCTTTTCATTTGATGATGACCCTTTAAAGATTTGTCATGATTGTCTTATTTCTTTTGTTAATTGTACCCTTTTCTACATCTTGTAACTATCTGGGTTGTCTCTTTACAATCCATACTTGTACTATACTAAAAGGCATCTTAGTATTGAATGATTTGATGTGGTTGTCTATTGTTTCTTCTTGCCATGAATATCAAGGCATGGAATGTCAATGTAACTCAAAATCTCACATTGGAACTTCACAGAGTTACAAGATAGAAACAAAAAAGAAACACATAAAACCTTTATCTTTTGCCCTATTTCTTCTCAAAAAATGTGAATAAAAGAAGGAATCTCTTTGCACTTGGCACAACACAATAGCCTTGCTACAAGCCTTCCACTATGGCCTTAAATCTCCCATAGTAATTAACTCATTGCATTCATTAGTAACCATGCAAAGGTGAGGAATGACAAGCTTGAAAACCTCTGAATGTAGACTCTTTTACCTATCTTTGTAAACACTGAAAATGAAAGAAGTACCAATCTGCACATTGTACCATCTTGTCCAAATAAAAATTCCATGTAACAACACTTACATTCAATAGTCTTAAGCCACATCAACGTATTCCTCATTTGCAGTTCTTGCTTTTGTTCCACTGCATCATTGTCACTTTTGTTATCCTCCAAGACATCTTCCACACATGTCTGCATCTCCATCAGACTTGCACAAAATTGTAACTATTCCCGTGGATTTATTAAGGGATTGTGGGGTGTCTGTAGGTCTTATATAGGTTTGAAAGTTCTTTCATGTCACACAAGCTGCCAAGGAATATTCTAAACAATTGGGTGTAGATTCATGCATAAAGTTGTTTGAACAGTTCAAGTCTTATGAAGGACTATATTTGTGTTTTTCACTTGTATTCAGTAATATGTCCAATGGATGGATTTGTCTCAGATCTAATAATTTATGTTTGTGTTTTAAGATTTAATGCAAAAACATTACAATATTAATTATTCAATACATTATGCTTCTCCTTGTGTGCTAATTTATGTATGGAGTAAGCCACTCTTTTGGTTGATTTTGTTAAGAAAGAACATTGTATGGCATGTTGAATGTTATTGGTTAGAAGAATATTGTTTGGAAAATGTTTGGTTTTGAGATTCAGTGTCAAATTCTGGAACTATAGTAAACATAGGAAAAATGGTCGATATCAGTTCTTATCTCTAAATTCTCCTTTTTCTTTGCATTTGTTTACCCTTGTCATGATTGTTGGAAGATATATACTTCTCTTGCTACTATATATCATGTATAACTTGTGAGAAATGTAAAGTCAAAATTTGAAGTACAATCTAATGTTAAATAAGGAAGATTTTACAGAAGGTTTGCACAGGATGGCTGGTTTGTTCATTACAATGTCCTTGTTTCTTATCCAGAAGACAAGTGCTCTTGGTGTAGTATAATTTCATTGCATTTGTCTTGAACTTTGTAGTATGGAAACCTCCATGAAAGGCTATTCCTCCATGTTTACATTAATATATCATACAATTCACTATCAAAGGGTCTGCTTAATCTTTAGCCTATTAAATTGTAAGAGCTTGACCATTGGAAATGTCAACTAACTGAACTGGTTCAACATGCCTTGTAATTCTTTCTTAATGTATGTTGGTAGTCAGATGGAACAATTAGGAATGCATTAATTAGATATCCCTACAAGCCTATTATTGACACAAACTGAAACAAAAATCTTTAGATGAGTGCCTAATGTTCTTGCTATTATTGCATGGTTGCCACAAATGTAAGCAAACACCCATTTTTCCCTAGAGATCAATGCATGAACTGCCTATTTTTCTTATTATGCTAATATCAAATAATTTGAAACATCGGTAACATCTTTAATTACAACTTGAACTATAAATTGTGAAGCAGATTTGATTTTTTTATTATGTGTAGTTGAGAAACTCTTTATAGAAGACTTGTGTAATGGTCATGTTTTGTCACACCTAAGCCAATTTTAGGCTCAAATGATTTCATGTCATGTATTTCACATGAATGAGATTTTGTAACTATTAATGCATCGACTTTATAGAGGTATCTAATCTATTAGAAAATACTTATTCCACTTAGAGTGAACTTTCTATGCAATCTTTATCCTAAAAACATAGTTCTATAAATGTTGTGATAGGACAATAATTAACCTATCTAAAATGTGGAGTTCTTTAAAGTTTATGCATGCTGATCATCACAATAGTAATCAACAACACATGAATCAAAGAGAATACCTTCTACCATAAATATGGTCCTAAACCTAAACACTATTACAATGTTCTATTTTTTGAATATAACTCAAGCAGAGATTTATTGTTGTATTACAGATATAGAGGTGTAAATATTAAACTACACAGTAAAAGGTTATTTAGTTAATAGAAGTTAGTGAAAGACCGTAGTGTTGTGATATTATCAATTTGTGTATATCCATTTTGTACATATCCTGCAATCATTGCATTCCAAGAGATGGCATCTCTTTGAGCCATTCCATCAAATAGTTCATGTGCCTTATCTATACTTCCACATTTTGCATACATGTCTACCAGAGAATTTCCAACTATAATATCTAATGAAAATCCCCCTTCCATTACGTTATGATGGATGTCCATACCCTGTTCCAAAGCTCCCATTTTAGCACAGGCAGGGAGGATGCTGGCAAAGGTTGTCAAATTTGGCTTTACACTTACTAATTGCATTTTCTTGAAAGTTTCTGAAGCCTTTTCAAAAAATCCATTTTGTGCATATCCCACAATCATCGCATTCCATGAGATGACATCTCTTTGAGGCATTCTTCTAAATAGTTCATATGCCCTGTCAATGCTTCCACATTTTGCATACATGTCTACTAGGGAAGTTGAAACTACAATATCTAAGATAAATGGAATTTAGGTACCATCTATGAGTTCCACTTTTGGATCTGTTGAAGTGGATGTTGGTTCTTTAAGTATTTCAAGTCAATCAAAAGAGATGCTTTACATGTTCTTAAATGTACTGTACATGGTGCAATTTTCCTGTTCTATTTACTGCTTGAAGTCAAACTGGGACATTAATATAATTTTTTTTATTTCATTTTCCTGATATTGTATTTAGGGTTTTTAATCATCCACCATGATAATTAGCTTTTTCTATTTTAAATGCCACTTCCATCTCCAACATACTACAACTTGTGTTACGTTTCCTGTAATATTTGTTGGTATGTAACTTAAGCATATCACAGATTATCTTTGTTCATACTGAGTTAAGAATTAGACACTTCAACATTTTGATTTCTTTTATGCTAAATTTGTGAAAAGATGAAATTGGTATTATAGTGAGACATATAGTGCATATTATGGTGTGTACTTCATATGCAATTTTTATTTGTCCATACAGAACTAAAAGTAAAGTGGAACTAAGAATTAAAAACATCACAACTTGGTTAGTTGTAAATACATATTCTAATAGCCAATATTATGGCTAGTAAATACTTTTTGCATGTAAAAAACTATGTTCTCATGAAGGAATATTCTTTTATTTTCTATACAGATTGGTTGGAGGAAAAAATTTCAAGGAAAGGAAATGACTCAACACCAAAACTTGTGACAATTGTAAATCTTGGCAACCCATCTGGATCTTATGTCCCAGACCCTCTTCTATGGGTTTGTATCAACCTTAAATGTAAATCTATATGCATTAAAGCTTCTTAGAGTGTTTAACCATTCTTATTTGACAATAATGAATTTGGCATAATTTTAACTACTCTTTTATTTATATCTATTCAGAGAATATCTAAGTTTTGCAAAAATGTAGGGTCTTGGATGGTAGTGGATAATACTTATGAGTAAGTTCAACATACCATTATACCATTATCTTGAATAGATAACTCAAATTTAAGGTAGCAATCATGCCAAATAAAATACCCAACAAATGTCTTCTCTGAATTTCTAAGCAGGTTCATCCTACACAACTGCATTACTTACACCTCTCTTCATTCTTCTTTCATCCTTTATATTGCATTCGTACATACCATGAAAGTTTCATGCCACCTTCTCAATCATATGAGCTCTCTCTAAGCGGTTAAAAGATCTCTCTATGCAGTCCATGAGACCACATTTTTCTCTTCCTGCATCCCTATGCACACACAAAAGTTCCTTCTCATGGATGCAGGGAGAGCCCACCATCCCACACCCTCATGCCCTAGTCTTTGCAGGGCTACGGAAGAGCCTGGATGCATAGAGATAAGTAGGTGAGATAGAAATCACACCAAATGAAATACCCAATAGATGTCTTCCTTGAATTTATAAGCAAGTTCATCCTGTACGGATGCATTACTTACACCTCTCTTCATTCTTCTTTTCTCCTTTTATATTGCAGTTGATCAGGAGGCTCTCTCTAAGCTCTCTCTATGAAGTCCAAGAGACCACATTTTTTTTGAGGCATTTTATCAAACAGTTCATGTGCCTTGTCCATGGTTCCATATTTTACATGCATATCTACTAGGGTAGTTGCAACTAAAACATCTGACAAAATTCCTCTATCCTTCATGCTTTGATGGATGTCCATGCCCTATTCCCAAGCTCCCATTTTGGCATGGGCAAGGAGGATGCTGGAAAAGGTTGTGGAGTGTAGCTTTACACCTGCCAATTGCATTTGCTTGAAGGTTTCTAGAGTCTTCTCAAAAAGTTCAATTTGTGCATATCCTGCAATCATTGCAGTCCATGAGATCACCACATTTCTTTGAGGCATTTTGTCAAATAGTTCATGTGCTTTGTCTATGTTTACACATTTTGCATACATGTCTACTAGGGCAGTTGCCACTACAACATTTGATCAAATTTCTCTCTCCTTTATGCTTTGATGGATTTCTATACCCTGTTGCAAAGCTCCCATTTTGTCACAGGCTAGGAGGATACTAGCAAAGGTTGTAGAATTTGGCTTTAGAACTGCCAATTGTATTTACTTGAAATTTTTGAAAGCCCTTTCAACAAATCCATTTGTGAATATCCTAAAATTATTGCATTCCATGAGATTACATCTCTTTGAGGCATTTTGTCAAATAGTTCACAAGTTTTTCTATGCTTCCACATTTTGCATACATGTCTACCAGAGTATTTCTGACTCCAGTATTGGACAAAAATCCCCATTTCATTATGCTTTAATAGAGGTCCATACCATGTTCCAATGTTCCCATTTTGGCACAAGTAGGGAGGATGCTAGAAAAGGTTGTGGAGTTTGGCTTTACACATGCTCTTCTGTAAATTGATATGTTTTTTGTGTTGGGCATTCTTAACATACTTTGTTCTCTATGTATATGATATGGATTAGTCCATTGTTTAATTTGTTCTCCAATTCATCCATTATGAATTCTTAACCTATTTCTTCTTTTGTGTGTATGAGATGGATTAGTTATTGTTGGTGTGTGAAGTCAGTTTATCTTATTCTAGTAGTGGTAAAGTAGTTGACGAAAGTCAATTGATCTTGATTGCAAATGCATGGTAAAATTCTATAATAGTGAATTTCTTCTAAGAATAAAATTATTGAGAGATCTTTGCTAGTGGTTTTTCCTTGTACAAATTAGATTTTCCACATAAATCTGTGTTGTATATTTTGTACAACTTACTACTATTTCATTGTGTTAATTCTCAATTCTGCATTGCATATTTTTCTAACAGTTATTTGGATTAGAGATTAGCATTGGTTTTCAATAGTATCTGTGCTATGAATTAGATAAATTATCATTTTCTTCTTATTTTCTTATCATTGCAATGATTGCAGAGCTTCTTGATAATGCAATTGATGAGGTAATGTAGCTTTGTACTTTGTTTCCTGAGATGAATTGCTAAGGTGCCTACAATCACTCGTTTGTGATAGTTACCCTAGATATGAAAGAAGCTCATAACTAATGCTTATTTATAAAATATCTTAGTTAGTTTTGTTTGTTGAAGGGTTGTCTTGATGGTGACTATTTGTCAACCTGATGTATGATGTTTTGATGATAAGATATCTTATATTTGAAGAATAGTGTTCTATTATTGTCTTATTGTGGGTAGAAATTTTCCTTATTATGTTTCTTATTTTGGTCCAATAACATTCAGATACATCATGGTGCAACTTATGTCAAAGTGGACTAGATTTACAATCCTTGTGACTGTAGGCATGCTTTACCTTTTTAGGGTGCGAACATTATTCCTAGCTTGCTATCATTATTTGTGCAAATTGGTATTGTATTTACTTTTATGAGCACATAATAGTTGAAATTATCACCTTGTATTTTCTTTTGCAGATGATGGAATGGGCATGGATCTTGATTGTATTTGACAATGCATGAGCTTGGGATATTCTATGAAGAACACAAACATTACCATAGTGACAATAGTTTAAAGTGACTATGCTAAGAGAAGGTAACTGTTGGCTATGAATATACACTTCAAAGAACTGAGAGGGAGATGTAGAAGCTAATTATTAGTGACAATAAAGAGCACAAAACAATAAAGAGCACAAAAGCAATAGGGTTGTAACGACAGTGATCAAGGAGGATGGTCTCAAGTGTAATTTTTGCATAGGTGGTAGTCAAGTCTCAAATGCACAATATATTCTTAGTAATTGTGTTTTATTTCTTAGCTTTTCATCTATTTTGTTGGACCTTGAGAGGAATGTTGGATGTGCCCAATGTGTTACTTGTTTCACTTGATAGTTTGTAATCTTAAAGGTTTTGAGATAGTGACTTCTTGCTATGTATTAGTCTCATTATGGGATTTTGGAATTGAGGTATATAGTGGAGGTTTCAAACGCTTTCAAGGTAATGTTTGCAATGTATAAAGATTGCAGCAAATAGCAAGGCAGTGAAATCCAAACCCTGCATAGTCAAGATTGCAATTAAGGCTTCATTAAGGTTTAAACCTTGGTGACATACGGTTTTGAGGGAAGTAGTTTTGACTGTGAATTGTAGAAGGTAGAATATGGACTTGTTATGATATGTTGTCAAAGATTACAAGGTGTTTGCAGCAGATTACAAGGAATTGCAACCTTCTCTTCATGGAAAGTTTTTTGTTTGAAGGATTCTCTATTTAAGGTCTTCTCAAAGGACTTATATTCTTTAGTTCTTGCTTCTTTTACAATAACAATAGTTGCCTTGTAACTCTTTTTCAAGAGATTTTATGCAACAACTCTTTTCAAATTAATAAAGACAACAGTATTCCTTTTTCAAGACTTGTGTTTCTCTTTGCAACTAGTGATTTGATGTTTAATAAACAATGTATCAACATACTACAGTTGACATAAATTAGTGAACAAAAACAATTAAATAAACTACCAAATTGATCAAAATGATGATTAAAATTAATGACTAAATAAACTACCAATGAAAGGAAATCAGTGAATAAAAATGACTAAATAAGTGACTATTTAACAACAATTAATGACTAAATATATCAGTGAATAAAAAATAACTAAATAAGTGACTAGATTACAACAATCAATGACTAAATCAACGACTAAATATACTACGAAATAGATCAATCAAAACAACCAATAAATGACTAAAACTAGTTTAGTCATCAGTTTGGTCGCGTTATAAATGACTGGCAATAAACTACTAATGGTCACGTGACCATGTTTGGTCATTTATAAGTAGTTTTTAGTAGTTTTTTTAGTAATATATTGTTGTTTCTATACTAGTGACAACTTCATCAATCTTCTGCATATAACTTGTTATGTTCTCATCTTCAGACATCTGCATAGTTTTATATTTGAACTTCAAATTTTGCAACTTGGCTTTCTTAACAGATTCATCACCTTCATAGATATTTTTCAATTTATCCCAGATCTCATGTACAGTTTCCAAATCCAAAACTTTCACCAGCTTAGAGTTAGATAGAGCATTTAGTAGGGCATTTCTAGATTTACCATTAGTCTCATAAGCCCTAATCTCCAGTGTAGTCTATGGACCATTATCAAGTATAGTGTATTCCTTTTCAACTATTCTCCAGACATTGTAACCAAGAGAGATAAGATAACTTTGCATTCTTACCTTTCAGAAGGCATAGTCAGATCCATCAAACTAAGGAATGTCTTTCTTATGCATCATCCTAGATCTACCTTAAGCTGTTAGGATTTCTTCCAAGCAACCCTTGCTCTCATACCAATTGTTGAATGCACAAGACAACTGAAAGGGGGGTGAATCAGTTGTATCAAAAATTTTAAACCCTCACAAACATAATCACATCCACATCAATTCACTTAAATGCTAATTTTGTTATGTAGATTAAACATGAAAAATAGATAACATAAACTTAATCACATCAACACCATGTACAAGAGAACACCATATTTTTATGTGGAAAACCCTAAAAGGGAAAAACCATGGTCAGGATTAGCTCACAATATATAGTAGTATCAATACTAAATTACAAACTACCAAAGGTCTCACTGCATTAGGACTCACTGTCCAAAGAAATGCTCACTGCAATAGGCTCACTGCCAATAGGGCTCATTGCCAAAAGGGATCACTGCCAAAAGGGCTCACTACTAAATGGGCTCACTACCAAAATGGCTCACTGCCATGAACTAATATAATAGTATCTACCACATGCTTGAGTTTAGTTCCAATGAAGCACAATATATATCACGTTCATAGCCTCACAACACAAACATCCTCATCTTCACATTTTCATAGTTACACATGAATAATTTACACTTATTTATATCAATCATCAACCTTGAAACATTCACCAAGGTTGGTAACACATTCTACAACTTTTGAAGAAATCTTCAAGGTCAGTAAACATACATAATTCAAATTAGGTCTGGACCTAAACATTCTTGTGAAGTAGATGAATGAAGGTAGAATACTTCATGACTTAGCTCAGACCTAAATACATCTTCACATGCTTCAACATGCTTCCACAATCCATGAAGCACATCTGTAAAGAGTGTAAACAACTAGGTTGGCCAAAACCATTGTTGACACTAGGAGCTTTAGGCACATGCTTCCAAGAAGACATCCATAACTTGTGGACCAAGTACAAGCCTTCAAAATGATCTAGAGACATCCACAAACAACATGAAATCACTTGAGAGCCAACAAATCTAGCTACAACAAATCTCACTTGAAGACAGATCACAGACTGCTCACAATCAACACTGCCAAGCTTTGCTACTCATGAAAACTACATTCTGGAGTACTAAATCACAATTCCTTTAGATGAAACATTGATATGGATCTTAGGAACACTCCTCCAGAACCACAAGACCAAAACCCAAACTATAGAGGAATGCAGAGTAAAATACTTTCTCCTTGTCACACTGCAAGTGCTGCCAGGCACAGTCTTCAAACTGGTGGACATAACTTTCAAACCATAGAGTTTTAGACCACCAAATTCTAGATTTAACATCTTCAACTACTTCTCTAAATCATATCCAAACCTCACACTCTGGTCTTCAATACAAGAGATTGCAGAGAAAAAACTTGGACAGTATCTTGTAAGCCAAAATACTTCTTCACAACACTGTCTTCAGTATTTATCAAATTTTCTCAAAAGCACTTGGAAACTTAAGCACAAGAACAATATACTAACATCATCAAAATTTCTTCAAGTCATTCACCTTAACACAATAACTTAATCAACCAACAACAACAACAATAGAAGATATAGTTGACAACAATGAAAACATAAACATGTTGACATCAATGACAACACTGATTAGCACATACTTGCAACAAAAGGTCTGAAACACAATCTATTGAGTGTAAATGAGATTTTTGATAGTGGTTACCACATTTTATTTAAGGCTCAAGGATGTGAGATAAAGAAAAAATAAGGAAAAAAGTAGTAGAAGGTATGAGAACAAAAGGTAATGTATACAGTCTCAAAGGGACTAAAAACAGAGATGGACATGAAAGAATCTACCTTATGGGATAGGTGGAGGAAATTTGGTTATGGCATAGAAGACTTGGACACCTAAACATTGATAATCTAGTCAAAGTTAGTAAAAATTAGAATGTTAGAGACATGCCTCACATCACCAAACCTATCAATAGTACATGCAAAGAATGTTAGCATGGAAAATAGACCAAAATCAGTTTCAAGTCAAAAGAGAATTCATCCACAAAACCATTGTTGTTAGTACATATAGATTTGTGTGGTCCTACAAGGACAAAAGCTCTAAGTGGAGAAAGATATTTCATGTTATTCATTGATGACTACTCAAGGATGACTTGGGTAACATTTCTAAAACACAAATCAGAGGCATTTGAAATATTCAAGATTTTTAGAAAGTTGGTTGAAAAAGAATTAGACCAAAAAATCAAATGCTTGAGGTTTGTTAAAGGTGGAGAATATACTTCAAGGGAGTTTGAAGAATATTTTGAGCAACATGGCATCAAAAGACATTATTCAGCCTCAAGGACACCTCAACAAAATGGTGTGGCAAAAAGAAAAAACATGACAATCAAGGAGATTGCTAGGACAATGCTAAATGAAGCCAATTTTTTAGATATCTACTAGAAAGAGGCACTCCATACAGTTGTATACATGCTGAATAGAGTCCAATTGAAGGTAAATTCTAAGAAAACTCCATATGAGTTTTGGTACGGTAAGTCAGCTACTGTTAGTTATTTTAGAATATTTGGTAGCAAATGCTATATTAAGAAGGATGAAGAATGTTTAGGTAGATTTGAGTCTAGGAGTGATGAAGGAATATTCCTTGGATATTCCACTTATAGAAAAGCATACAAATGTTTCAATAAGAGGCTAAAAATAATTGTTGAAAGTACTAATGTCAAAGTTGATGAGCAATGGCAGATTGACAGACAACAATTATAAGTTGCTAAAGAGGAATCTGAATCAGAAAAAGAAGCAGATGTTCCAAAAGAAGAGTTGACACCTGAACAACCTATTGAAACTATGGTAAAGACTCTCCCTCAAGAACTATACAAAGAAATCATCTTGAAGAGTAGATTATTAGAAACAAATATGCAGGAGTGCAAATTAGAAGAGGCCTTGCAAAAATCAAGTGAACAAACTAATGTTTTCTTGTTATTTTTATGTCATAAAATGACCCCCTAGGACTTTTACCTCCTATGTTTAGCTCCCAGGTCCCTTGTTTTTATTCATTCATGTTCATTTTAACTCCTGATGCAAAATCCCTGAAAACCCATGTTAAATGGGGCTAAGGGGACCTTGTTGAGCTTGTTCTTGCCTTGAAAATGGGGCCAAGGGCTTGGGTACTTGTGCCCTAGTCCTACCCTATTTGGTTGGGACCTAAATTTTAAATGTCAGTTATGTGACCATTAAAAGGTTCCATTGCAGACATCTTAAGTTTGAATTACAAAATTTGTAGAGGGAACGCATACATAAGCATGTTTAGGGTTTCATTTGTAAACTAGATGATGATTATGATATTTTGGTGAACTTATGATTTTAGATCATTCAAGGCATTTATTGTTGAAGAGAAAAATATTGTTTTTTTGTTTGTTATGCAAATTTGGCTTCATCTTCTCATGTGCTGAAGGATTTTCATCTACATGTGAGCTACACCTCTGAGGTGATATCTATTTTTGTTGAATCAATCATTTATCAATTTATTTTTTCCTCTATCCCATAGGGATACACAATCTTTATCAAACAATGGTGTTGGAAGGCTTGAATGCCATTCCAGGGCTTGACTGAGGCAAGCTCCTAAACACTGCAATCCCCAACCCTCTTCTTTGTGATTGCAGGTGATAGGTGTCGTGTTCTACGAAAGTGGAGTTGCAGGAGGCTATAATAGAGAGTATAGAATCCAAATTAGAGAAGAAAAGCACTTCTTAGGCTTGGGCACCCGCCCTGAAGCCCTCCAAATCTTCTCAGCTAAAAACCTCTGGGACAGTGATAATTAGTAGCAGACAACTTTTGGAAATCCCCACAAAAATTCATAACCTGAGCTTGGACGCCTATTCTTTAGCCCCTAACTTTTCCACATCTAGAATCTTGAAACCTGATATGTATCTACTATGAATATTACATCTCTGTGTGCGAGCATTTGTTAGGATTTGTTTGTTTGTTTACGATTTTGCATAATTAGGGTTTTAAGCATAATTGGGCATTAAATTACTACATTAATCATCAAATTCCAAATTTCCCTATCATTACAAGTGAAAACCAGCCTATAGGTGAATCCTCTTGCAAAAGTTGAGATTCAACTCGGTTAAATGTCCTTGAATGTTAGTAGTGAAAGGAGGATCTAACCTAACCACCATCAATCTCATCTTTCCTCTTTTCCTACTAAACATTTTGGTGAACCTATGTTTTTATTGAATTTTACACCTTGGTGAGTGTTGTACTTCAAATTTTCATTCATTCATTTCATTTTCATCTTATTGCATTTGAAAATTTACAAAAAAAATGAAAAATTTGGGAAATTTGAAAAAAAATGGCATCCTAGGCTTGCATTTTGCATCGTTTGTATCAATTTCATTAAATTTCAATTAATCTATGATTTTTACATTAGATATTATATAAATTATAGTATTTCATCATTTTATAGTCATTTGCATTGCATTTTCATGCTTAAATTGTTAGATTTTGCTTGAAATTGTGCATTTTTCATATAACCTAGTTTTCCAAAAGCTAGGGTTTGTGGTTAAAATCTTGTTTCATATTTTACTAATCTTTTAAACACCCTCTGAGGTCTTATTTCTGATTTTATTGCTTCATAATTTTGTGCCTTTGCATTTACATCTTAAATTTTGCATTTTCACATAGTCAATTTCAACAAAAACTAGCATATTCACTCATTTTTTTCCTTGAAATTGAAATTGCATTGAGCATTGTAGAACTTGTGACATCATTTTCAGACTTGGGATAAGTTGTTTGGCATAATAAATTTGATTAGAAAAGATTCATACATAATTTTGCATATATTCATGCCTTAATTTCACAATTAGTGTTTAAAATCCTTGCATTTTCACTAGATTGACTTGTCATTCATCTAGATTTGCATAATAGGTATATTGTGAAGGATATTGCTGCATTATTGGACTGATATTAAGGTTATAATTTTATTCCCCTCATCAAATTCCTTACCACACTACATCTTTTAGTTATTGGCATTGAAAAAAGGGAAAAAATCAAACATTTTTAGGTCAAAATATACATAGTTTTGCATACATTTCATTGCATATATATCAAAATATTTTAAAATCAGATTTGGTATCCATTTGAAAACATACACACATGGCTTATAATCATAAAAAAAAATGCTAGGTTCCGTCCTAGGCCTTGTTACAAAATAAAAACTCTTGAACCTAAAATAACATTTACACCTTATGATAAAACAGTGAGTGATATTAAGGGACCTCTTTATATTACAATTAAGGTAATGGAGATTCCCACACATGGTACACTTATAGATCCTAATTTCATGACTAATGTGGTAACAAAAGAGTTCCTTCTCTCACATGACTTGATACAATATTCTTATGAACCTTCGGAGTTAAGGATTAAGACACATACTGGAGCTTTCATGCCTACCTTTGGGAAGATACATTTATTGGTTACGGTTTATGATAAAGTTGTGGATCAAGTATTTGATGTCATCCCCTTATCTCACCTCTCCCACATAAAATTAGGACATCCATGGCTTAATGCCATGAAGGTTGTCCCCTCAACAATTCACAAATGCATAAAATTCCCTTTACATGGACAAGTGCATACTATTCATTGTAATACATGGCAACCCATGGTTATGGAAAAGAATTTTACTCTTGATTATTTTTGGCTAAAACCTGATAGAGACCCTAAGCCATGAAGAGACCAATCTTTCTTAGCATATAGATGATACAAAGAAAAACTTCTATCTAGAATGGCTAGACCTTCTATTCACCAAGCAACAAGAGAAGAACAAACCACATTAGAAGAACTTCTTAGAGATAAAGGTAAAGGACTCTATGCTAAGGTTCCTCCTCTGTCATCCTTACAAGGATCAGTAGTGACTTGTGGAAAACAAAGAACTTCATCAAGACAAATTAGATTTGAGAAAGCTTCCTCCTCTTAGATAAGAAAAAGTATGGAGAAACATGAAACTACTTTTGAAGACACAAGCAATAAAACAAAAAGAAATAGACCAGAAAGATAAAGGAGGAAGAGAAGACAAGATTTCAACCAATCAAATGAACCTTAACAAGAAAACATTCCACCACCTAACAGTGAACAAGACAAAGAAAAAATTAAAGAGAAAGAGATTAAGAACAATGACAAAAGTTGGGCTATTGTACCTTATGTACCTCTTTCCTCTCACATTCGAGACTAGGAAGATGATGATTTTCTTGTCGACAACTACTAATCCAATTGTGCAACAAGTAAGTATTTCTAACCCTGGTGGTCACCTATGCTGTAGTATTATTTGGTCATTTATGTGAACTCCCATCTTGTGTTGTGTTCCCCCCATGATGTGTTATGTGTTGTTTAGGCCTCCTTGGATGACCCTGTTAGATTTAGGATAGACAACTGAGAGGGGGGGCGAATCAGTTGTCCAAAACTTAAATCCTTCTTTTAACTCAGTAGCATAATAATAAATCAATCATGGAAACATAATGCAAAAATTCAAGAGCAGAAACACATTAACACATATGACACCAAGATTTTAACATGGAAAACTCGGTTAAGAGAAAAACTACGAGGTGACTAACCCAAGATTATATTCTCTGTTAAAAGAATAAGAAGAACAAAATGGCACATGCCAATTAGGGCTCACTGCTCATAAGAGGCCCACTGCTTATAGGAGACACACTGTCTACAAAATAATAAATATTACATACTTAAACTGAAGAATAGCATCTTCACCATGCTTGAGTTAGTTCCATTTAAGCTCAATACTTCTTCTTTGTCTTTCACTCTGCTCCTCTCTATCACACACTCATCTCTGCAAGATACATTTGAAATGACTTCACAACTTCTTATTTATACAAGACGTTTGACTTTGGGATTATCATCCAAGTCAGCATACATTACAGAGCAAATACATAAATACAACATGACTAATTACAAAAAGACTTCACGCGGATCAACACACTATCGGCTACACAGATCTGAGACTTCAATCTTCTTTGAGGAACATGCCATGCTTCATAGAACATCTTCAATATCATCCATAGGAGGTGTAACTCATTTGGTCGGCCATACTTAAGAAGAACATCATCATCCAGAAGTAATTCTTCAATTATGATCTCAATCTTCAATACGGACCACCAACATGAACTGGACACAATCCAATGACCTCCACAAGCTAGCCTGAATCACCAAGAACATCCACACTTCTTCTGCTTATTAAAATCTTTCTCTTCTTCATCTGGAACCTCAAGAACACAGTCTGTCATCACTATCATATTGGAATAGATGCTTGTGGACCTCTACAACACAAACCAATTGAGTTGTCAATTCACATTGACTTCCTAAACACTCCAACAAATCCGCAGAATGACATTTTGCATTTATGGATCTCACCAGACCCATCTATGTCACTCTATCACCTCTGAACATCTACCAGAACTAGTTTTACTCAAGTGGCCATAACTTATTTAGATCTTCATGTGGACCTCTCAAATATTTATTGGATCATCTCAAGACACATATCTATAAACCCTTTGATGTGCATCTTTTGATCTTCATCTTAGCTAGGATCTTTAGCTCACTATCTTCACTATTCTTCTATGTTCTTGATAGGACTAATTTTCTCAATATCCTCAGCATATAGCTCATCCAATCCTTGTTCATCAATCGAACAAGAGTTTAGGCCCATACTTCCAACAATCTCCCCCTTTGTCATTGATGGCAACATATGATGTTAAAAACTATTTTAACCATCAAGACAAGAACTTCTCCTCACTGACATAACTCCCCCTATCAACAACAACCATTCACATGTTTTCTCTTCCTTTACTGCTCTCCCTTTGATCAGCAACCACTTTTTTTTTTCACATGTCTTCTCTCCCCCTTTGACATCAATGGCAAAGGGCACATACTTGCATCACTTTAGAATCATACCAGCTACTCCCCCTGAGTAGCAGCTTCCCAACATCAATCTAGACCACAAGATATGACTGTGAGATCCACCAGACTGAAGCACATCAGTGCACCTTAATTCATAACTGGAGGCGTAATAACCCCTAACTTCTCCTTGAGATACTCAATAGAGTCCTTAGGTAGAGGTTTAGTAAAAATATCTACAATCTGATCCTTGGAAGGCACAAACTCCAATCTGACTTCATTCTTATTCACTTGCTCTCTCAAAAAGTGAAACTTGATGGATATATGTTTTGTCTTTGAATTCAATACCAAATTTTTTGATATATTTATTGCACTTGAATTATCACAGAAGATTGTGATAGGTTCCTCATACTCCACTCTGATGTCCTTTAGCATTTGCTTCATCCACAATACTTGAGTACAACTACCTGTTGCTGCAATATATTCTACTTCTGTAGTGGACAGAGATATTGCCTCTTGTTTCTTGCTTAGCCAAGAAACTAATCTTTTCCCAAAAAAGAATGCTCCACCACTGGTACTCTTCTAGTCATCCACATCTCCTACCCAATCCACATATGTATATGCATGAAGTGAGAAATCATGATCTCTAGGATACCATAAACCATACTCAATTGTCCCTTTTAGATATCTAAGAATCCTCTTGATTGCCATGACATGAGATTCTCTAGGATCAACTTGGAATCTAGCAACAAGACCAACAACATTCATAATGTTAGGTCTAGTTTGAGTGAGATACAATAATCCTCCAATCATTGACCTATACTTTTTCTGATTAGCCTTAGGAGAGTCATCATCTTTGGTCAATTTACATCTGTTTGTCATGGAAGTACTCATTGGTTTTGAGTCTTCCATCCCAAATTTCTTCAACAATTCTTTCACATATTTGGTCTGAGAAATGAAGATTCCTTTCTTTGTTTGAATGATTTGCAGACTGAAGAAGAAATTAATTTCCCCAAACATGGACATCTCAAATTCACTTTTCATTTGATTTGCAAAAGTTTTACACATACCATCTCTTCCTCCAAAAATGATATCATCAACAAACACTTTAACAATAAAGATATTTACATGATCAATTTTGAAGTACAAATTACTATCAGTGGTACCTTTGTTGAAACTAATCTTCAAAAGATGCTTATCCAATCTTTCATACCAGGCTCTTGGGGCTTGTTTGAGTCCATACAATGCTTTCTTCAACTTGCAGACCATATCACCATGATCAGATAGTTGAAATCCATCCGGTTGCCCAATGTAAACTTCTTCTTCCAAGTCACCATTCAGGAAGGCAGACTTGACATCCATCTAATATACTTTGAAGTCCTTGAAGGCAGCAAAGGCAAGAAATAATTTGACTTCTTAAATTCTTGCCACTAGAGCAAAAGTTTCTTCAAAATCAACTCCTTCTACTTGAGAGTAACCCTTGTAGACCAATTTGGCTTTGTTTCTGACTACTTCACCATCTTCATTCCATTTATTCCATAAGACCCATTTGGTTCCAATCACATTCTTGTTTCTAGGTCTAGGAACAAGATCCCAAGTGTGATGTTTCTCAATTTGCATCAGCTCTTCCTCCATTTCTTTAGTCTAGCTTTCATCATTGCATGCTTCATTCACTGACTTTGGTTCAATCTTTGAAATTAGACAATACTCTTCTGAGTCTTAAGCAATCTTTCTTCTTATTTGAACACCTTTTCTTTTATCACCTATGATCTGATCTTCAGAGTGATTCAGTCTTACATACCTAGGAATTTTGGGAATTTCTTGCACTTCTATTTCTTGAATAGGTTCATTCAAACTTATCTCTTCTTCATGATTCACCGAATCAGTCTAGATCTAAATTTTAGAAGGCGCTTGGACTCCTTGGACCAGAACATCATTCTGATCATCTTCATCATATTCATAAAACCTTGAGGGTTTTTCAATACCTTCATCAACCTTCACATTTGTACTTTCTATAATCTTTCTCAATCTCTTGTTATAACACCAGTATGCTTTGCTTTGAGTAGAATAACCCAAGAATATTCCTTCATCACTTCTAGCATCAAATTTTCCTAGATCTTCATCTCTTTTAATGTAACATTTGCTACCAAAGACTCTGAAATACTTCATAGTGGGAGTGATGCCAAACCAAAGTTCATAAGGGATCTTACCGATATTGCTTCCAATTTGTATTCGATTAAGAGTATAGACTACAATTCTTACAACTTCTCTCTAGTAGATCTAAGGAACATTTGCTTCCATCATCATGGTTCTAGATGCTTCCTGCATGGTCTGATTCTTTCTCTCCACTACTCCATTCTGCTGTGGAGTCCTTGGAGCAGATAACTATCTTTTTATCCCATGTTTCTCACATAATTCTATGAACTCACTGGTTGTGAATTCTCCACCTCTATCAGACCTCAGACATTTTATGTTCAATCTAGTTTCATTCTCTACCATAGCCTTGAATATTTTGAATTTTTCAAGAGCCTCAGATTTCTCTTTCAGAAAAGTCACCCACATCATCCTGGAGTGGTCATCAATTAATAACATGAAGTATCTATCACCTTGCACACTCCTGATTCTTGCCGGACCACATAGAACAGTATGAACTAAGTCCAATAATCTGGTAGAAGATTGTTCCTTACTTTTGAATGAGACTCTTCTCTGCTTACCCAACTTACATTCTTTGCACAAACTATTAGAAGGTTTCACCAGTCTTGGAAGATCTCTTACAACCTGAGTGTTGCTTATCTTGATGATATTATCAAAATTCACATGACACATTCTCCTATGCCACAACCAACTCTGATCAATTTGAACAAATAAACAAATTTTACCAGTACCAAGTGGAAGATATTACCTTTTGTTTGAGTACCGGATGCAATCTCTATTCCAGGACTTTCAAAGATCTTGCATTTTCCATTTTTGAATTAGAGATCATAGCCTTTGTCCACCAACTATCCAACACTAAGAAGATTGTGCTTCAGACCTTCAACATACAATACATTACTGGTTTTGTTCTTTCCATCAAAAGAAATGGTTCCTCTACCTCTCATTCTGCCAGCAGAATTATCACCAAATTTTACCACTCCTCCTTCATATCTTTCCAAATCTATGAACTTATTTTTGTCACCTGTCATATGGTGGGAGCATCCACTGTCAATGACCCAATCATCCTTTTCTTCAACTTGGACAGCCAGAGCTCTTTCTACCATTTTATGATTGACAGATTCAGAGGGCATTGGATCTTATTCCTTGATGGAAATAAACACCCAGTCACTTCCAGATTTGTTTTTGGTCTCTAATTCATCATCTGTTACTCCTTCATCATCATCATCTTCATGAACATAGTAACATTTCTTTTAGAATCTTGATCTGTTTGGATTTGCTCCTGAAAATATTTCTGGACACCTTGAGGCAAAATGACCAATCTTATTGCAGTTAAAACATTTGAAGGGCAATTTTCCTTTATACTTATTGAATCCTCTTGGCAGTCTTTTTGCAATAAGGGCTTCAAGTTGAGCAGCTTTTGCTTCATCTTCTTCCAGATCATTTCTTACTTTTTCATACCAAGATAGTTTCTCTGAAGAGTTCTCTCCCAGATCAAACTTTTTTTTTCCTTTTACAGAGGCACTAGCTTTGAAAGCAGATTCAATCTTGTGGGGTGCATCTCCAAACTCAGCCAATTCAAATGCAGCTAATTTACCAACCAATTGATCTCTTGTGATATTTGAAAAAGATCTGAATTCTTCAATAGCATAACCTTGTATTTGTAAGAATTAGGAAGGGATCTAAGAACTTTGGCAACAATCTCATCTTCATCCAAGATTCCACTAGCATATCTAATACCACAAATAAGTTCATTTACCCTTGGCATAAATGTAGTGATATTTTCATCCTCTCTCATCATCAGGTTTTCAAATTTTCCTTTGAAACTCTGTAGCTTTGCACATTTAACATACTTGTCTCCTTCATGTAGAAGTTCCAGTTTTTGCCAAATCTCATATGCAATTTTTAGATCAATAACATTTGTTAGCTTTGAATCAGATAAGGCACTTAGTAGAGCTTCTTTAGTCTAAAGATTATTTTTAGCATCTCTGATTTCATCTATGGTACTCAGACCATTCTATGGAGGAACATACTTCTTTGAAGCCATGACCCAATATTGCATTCCCATACATTGCAGGTGACATTCCATGCAACTTTTCCAAAGAGTAAAACTGGTTCCATCAAAACTCAGACTATCTTTCTTGTACAATGACATCCTAGATCTCCTCAAGTGGTTAAGCTCTTTTAGAGGAACTTAGCTCTGATACCAATTGTTAGATTTAGGATAGACAACTAAGAGGGGAGCTGAATCAGTTGTCCAAAACTTAAATTCTTATTTTAATTCAACAACATAATAATAAATCAATCATGGAAACATAATGCAACATTTCAAGAGTAGAAACACATTAACACATATGACACCAAGATTTTAACGTGGAAAATTTGGTTAAGGGAAAAACCATGGGGTGACTAACCCAAGATTGTATTCTTTGTTAAAAGAATAAGAAGAATAAAATGGCACATGCCAATTAGGGCTCACTACCTAAGCACACTGCTCACAAGAGGCCTATTGCCTACAGGAGACACACTATCTACAGAATAATAAATATTACATACTTGAATTGAAGAATAGAATCTTCACCATGCTTGAGTCACTTCCATTTAATCTCAATACTTCTGCTCTACCTTTCACTCTGCTCCTCTCTACCACACACTCATATCCACAAGATACATTCAAAATGACTTCACAACTTCTTATTTATACAAGACATTTGACTTTGGGATTATCATCCAAGTCGGCATACATTACAGAGAAAATACATAAATACAACATGACTAATTACAAAAAGACTTCATACAGATCAACACATTGTTGGCTACATAGATCTAAGACTTCAATCTTCTTTGAGGAACACATCATGCTTCACAAAACATCTTCAAGATCATCTGCAGGATGTGTAACTCATCCGGTCGGCCATACTTAGGAAGAACATCATCATTCGGAAGTAATTCTTCAATTATGAGCTCAATCTTCAATGCAGAGCACCAACACAAACTAGACACAATCTAAAGACCACAAGTTTGCCTGAATCACTAGGAACATCCACACTTCTTCTACTTACTGAAATATTTCTCTCCTTCATCTAGAACCTCAAGAACACAGTCTGTCATCATTGTCATATTGGAATAGATGCTTGCATACCTCTAGACCACGAACTAATTGAGTTATCAATTCACATTGACTTCCTAAACACTCCACCAAATCCACAGAACAAGATATTGCATTTTTAGATCTCACCAGACCTGTCTGTCACTTTGTCACCTCTGAACATCTGCCAAAATTGGTTTTACTCAAGTGGCCATAACTTCTTCAGATCTTCATATGGACCTCTCAAATCTTTACTAGATCATCTCAAGACACATATCTATAAACCCTTTGATGTGCATCTTCTAATCTTCATCTTAGATGGGATCTTTAGCTCACTGTCTTCACTATTCTTCTCTATTCTTAATAGGACTAATTTTCTCAATATCTTTAACATACAGCTCATCCAATCCTTGTTCATCAATGCAGCAGGAGTATATTGACATCAATGACAACACCGGTTAGGCCCATACTTGCAACAGACCCTTGATACTCTTGTAAGGTCAAGGATACTGGGAGACCGCCTCTATTGTGACCATTCTTCTATTTGTATCATCATTCTTCTATCTTGCTTCTCCTCTATTTTCATTGTTGTGTGTTGTATCTTAGGCACATAGCATTGTGGTTGATGACCTGGGGGCATCCTCCTACATGATTTTTCCTAAGACACTTGTTCTTCTCTCTCATTTTATTGTCTACCTTCTTCTAGTGATTCTATCTAGTTGGTGGATGATGAAAAATAAGCATATATTGATACAAACCTCATGTCCCTTCAGCAAGCAAAGAAAAAATGGACCTAGTCCATATATGAAGACGTGGTTGATATATATTATCTTACACTTGGCTAGTAGAATCACTCTGTGTGATATTTTTATGTTGTCTTATCATGCTAACAAACCATAACAATACTTCTACTACATGCACTTTGATTTTTTTGTTTGTCTCACCTTGCTATTACACTCAGTTCTAAGATGCCTGCAGCATAAGCCCCATGGCTATACTTAGACTTAAACCCATTTGTGTAGCCTTGGCTTCTTTGTTTTCATGCATTGCTTAGATTAAGAAATGTGTGTTTGTGGGAACATTTGGCGATCATGAGCACATGTCACCTTTGGGGGCATGGGCTTTGTGAAAGCTGTTGTTCCCATGTGTGTTTTCTCTCTACCTTAAAATGCTTGATATTGTTACACAATGTCAACCACCTTAAGGTGGAGGAATATAAGGTAAGTTGTTTGATGATTTTGGTACTAATGAAGCATGTTTATAAGCCCTCTGTGGAGGCAAGATGTTGTATCTCCAGTGTGAGTGCACATCTTTATTCTATATTGCAATCATAAAGCCCTCTGTGGAGGCCAGATATCATGAATATCCTTTTATTCAAATCCCTATGCAGAGGTGGGGATGGTGTATCTCTTGAGCTAGTGCACATCCTTTTGATTTCAAAAGTCCTCCGAGTAGGCAGGGTTGGTGTATCCTCCCTTAAGTGTGTCTTTGGCATTTGTTGTGGCATAAGCCCAACCGTTAGGTGTGCTTATAGAATGCTTGAGATGGTGCGAGCTTAGCAATAAGTTCCTCCCATCACCTTGTTTGTCATGTTTTAGACATATAGTATGTCTCTGGCATACTATACAATGCTCATGTTTTCCATGTGTCTTCCGTGTGTTTTCCTCCTTGTGTAGTCTAAAGTTGTGTGGTGAAATGCCCCTCCCTACACTTAGGTTTTGTATGGCATGTTTGTTCTCAAGTGTAGTATAAAGTTGTGTGGCAAAATGCCCCTCCCTACACTATGAGATTTGTATTGCATGTCATCTCCCCCATATGTAGTTTGAAGAGCATGGTGAAATGCCCCTCCTACATTTTGGGTTATGTGTTACATTTTTACTTTCCATGTATCTACATTCATTTATATATATATATATGAGAAAATGAAAAAAGAAATAATCACTGCATTCACTGTATTCATCGTGTTTTGCATGTCTTCAATATTGTCTTCTTCATGTCTTGCATGCCTATTATTGTCTTCTCTATGTTATGCATACCTATTACTATCTTCACTATGTTTGGCGTGGCTGTTGTATGTTTTCTCTAATATCTACTTGAGACTAGGGGCTAGAAATAGTTCCTCAATCTTTGTGTATGCATTAGCTTCAAGTTCCTGGCATGTTTGTTGTGTTTTGACCATACTTTAATGCATGTATGGCTTGTAAGATCATACATACATTAAATTGGGGGCTGAATGTTATGTCATAAAATGTCCCCCTAGGACTTTTACCTCCTAAGTTTAGCTCTTGGGTCCCTTGTTTTTAATCATGCATGTTCATTTTAACTCCAAATGCAAAATCCTTGAAAACCCATGTAAAATGGGGCTAAGGGGACCTTGTTGAACTTGTTCCTACCTTGAAAATATGGCCTAGGGCATGGGCACTCACACCCTAGTTCTACCCTATTTGGTTGGGACCTAAATTTTAAATGTTGGTTATGTGACTATTAAAAGGTTCTGTTGCCGACATCTTAAGTTTGAATTATGAAATTTATAGCAGGAATGCATATATAAGCATGTTAGGGGTTTCATTTGTAAACTAGAATATGATTATGATATTTTGGTAAACTTATGATTTTAGAGCATTCAAGGCATTCATTGTTGTAGAGAAGAATATTGTTGTTATGTTTTTTATGGAGATTTGGCTTCATCTTCTCATGTGTTGAAGGATTTTGTGCTACATGCAAGCTACATCTTCGAGGTGATATCTATTTTTGTTGAATCAATCATTTATCAATTTATTTTTTCCTCTATCCCATAGGTATAGACACTTTTTATCAAACAACGGTGTTGGAAGGCTTGAATACCATTCTAGGGCTTGACTGAGGCAAGCCCCTAAACACCACTACCCCCAACCCCCTTCTTTGTGATTGTAGGTGATAAGTGTCATGTTCTACAGAAGTGGAGTTGCAAGAGGCTGTGACAAAGAGTATAGAATCTAGATTAGAGAAGAAAAGCATTTCCTAGGCTTGGACGCTCACCCTGAAGCTCTCCAGATCTTCCACACTAAAAACCTCTGAGACAATATTATTAGTAGTAGAAAACTTCTAGAAATCCCCACAAAAGTTCCTACCCTGGGCTTGGGTACCTACTCTTTAGCCCCTAACTTTTCCGCATCTAGAATCTTTAAACCTGGTATGTATCTACTCTAAATACTACATCTCTATGTTTGAGCATTTGTCTAGATTCATCTGTTTATTTACAATTTTGTGTAATTAGGGTTTTAAGCATAATCAGGCATTAAATTACTACATTAATCATCAAATTCCAAATTTCCATATCATTACAAGTGACAACCAACCTATAGGTGAATCTGTTAGGGTTAGCCGATAGAAGATATCAATTAAATGTAAATAAAGATTAAACAGAGGAATGAAAATAAACAAAAATAATAATAGCAAGAGACAAGTTTTAACATGGTTCACCCAAAATTAGGCTACATCCACCAATAGAGAGTCCAATATTATTATCTAGTAAATCAAAACTGATTACAACTAGCAATCCTTGCAACTCAATAGCGCTGCAAAATGCTACAATACATCAACAAAAATCCTAACCCTTAGCCTCTTTTATCAAGCCTTATGTCAGTTACAAAAATAGGGTTTTTTTATGTCAGCTAATAGAAAAATAACTCTCAACGCCTTTATAAAATAATAAAAATTGGTGGACCCCATTAAATAATTTGGGGGGGAACTGCACTGATAAAAGTGGGGTAAATTTAACCTTCAAGTCTGATTAGGCTCCATATAACAACAAAATCATCTTGCAAAAGTTGAAATTCAACTCGATTAAATGTCCTTGAATGTTAGTGGTGAAAGGAGGATCTAACCTAACCTCCATCAATCCCATCTCTCCTCCTTTCCCACTAAACAGTTATCTACAATAAAGCCAAAAAATTACACTGAGGCTAGAAAAGATGAGTGTTGGATCAAGGCCATGAAGGAAGAACTAAGTCAAATTGAGAAGAACAAAACTTGGGAACTAGTTCCTAGGCCTAAAGACAAGAATATCATTGGAGCCAAATGGGTATTTAGGAACAAATTAGATGAAAATGGTAAGGTTGTTATAAACAAAGAAAGACTTGTTTGTAAAGGATACTCTCAGGTTGAGGGTATTGAATTTGAAGAGACATTTGCAAATGTGGCTAGACTTGAGGCCATAAGGATATTTTTAGGCTTCTCTATGTATAAGAACTTTAAAGTGTACCAGATGGATGTGAAATCAGCTTTTCTGAATGAGAACTTGCAAGAAGAAGTCTATATGGAGCAACCTAAAGGTTTTTAGTGTGAAGGAGTGTTGGAATTAGACCGGACAACTGAGAGGGAGGGGTGAATTAGTTGTCCAAAAATTTAACCTTTTCTTCCTTTTAATATTCTTTCACAATTTACAAATTGATTAATGATGTAAACATTAAAGCATGAAACATCACATAATCAACACATTTGACACCAAGATTTTTGACATGGAAACCCGGTTAAGGGAAAAACCATGGTAGGTGTTAGCCCACAAGATTCATACCCTATTAAAAGTACTTAAAAAGAATGGGAATGCACTTGCCTTCAGGCTCACTACCTAGAGCTCACTGGTCAAAAGAGAGGCTCACTACTTACAAGAAATTTTAGTTTAACACAAAAAGAATTAACTAAGAAATAGCATCTACTTCATGTCTGGTTCAGTTTCATTGAATGCTCATAAAACTTCTATTCTACTTCTAAACTCTTCTTCACTAACTCTTCACTCTATTCTGCTTTTGTTCTTCTACTCCTCCTCTTCTTTGTTATGCTCCTGATCCTTTCTTCAGATTTATTATTTTTGCTCAAGGATGATTTTCCATGACTCAACTACACTCCTTTATATGCTTCATCAACCTTGGAATAAACATCAAGGTCGGCACACCAAACATGTTACTTAATGCAAATCACTAAGCTATTGGCCAAATATAGCTAAGACTTGAATCTTCTTTCAACAACATGCCATGCTCTAGAGAATTTCTTCTAGAACATCTACAACATGCTTGAATCATCCAGTCTACCAGGATTGGGAAGAATAGCAACACCAAGAAGGAAATGTTCACTAACAAGATCAAACTTCAAATTGAACCTCCAACATAGTAGTCACACAATCCAGAGACCTCCTCTAGCACAATGAATTCAACAAAACATCTGTACTCCTCTAAATCATCAGAATCACTTGCATCTTCATCTGGAACCTTAAGAATACTATCTGCCATGACTATCATCTTAGAAAGATTGCTTGTGGACCTCCAAACCATGAACCACTTAAATGGATGATACACACTGACTTCCCAAACATGCATCTAGATCTATAGGTCATTATTTGACATATCCGGAAAGATCCGGACCATTTCTCTATTGCTCTATCTCTTCTGAATACTGCAAAGCTAGTTCTACTTAGATGGCCATAGTTTCTTCAAATCTTCATATGGACCTCTCAAATCCTGACTAGAGCTACTTCACATAATCTTCTATACTGCTGTATGATCTGTATCCATTGATCTTTATTAATTTTCTCACTATCCTCAATATTCCAGTCTTCTAGTTAGGCAACAAGATAGGATATAGTTAACACCAATGGCAACAAGAATATGTTGACATCAATGCTATCAATGAAAACACTGATTAGGCACATATTTGCAACAGTATCCCCCTTTTTCATTGATGGCAACATATGATGTGAAAAATTGATTCAACCATCAAGACAAGAGCTTCTCCCCCTTTCTCTTATCACTTCTGCAACCACTATCTTCACTACTCCCCCTTTCACTAGCAACTAGTTTTTCACATGACTTCTCTCCCCCTTTGACATCAAAGGCAAAGGGCACATGTTTGTAGTCTTTTCTCCTTAGTTTTGTTTAAGATCAAACTCAAAAGTTGCATACAGACTACTCCTCCTAAGTAGTGCTTCCTTAACATCAATCCGGATCACAAGATATGACTATGAATTCCACCGGACTAATGCCCTCTAGTGCATCTTAATTCTAATCAAGAGGGGTAATTGTAGACACCCAAAATTGTCCCAAATTTGTTCATGTATTGCAACACCTTGTCAAAAACATTATCCTAGACATCATGTAGCATTTTGTCCTAAATCCCACTCTTAATTCCATTTATCCATTAGCCAATTAATTAAATAAATTTTATTTATTTAATTAATATCCAACTCATATCCTAATCCCACTATCCAATTAATTAAATAAATTTTATTTATTTAATTAATATCCAACTCATATCCCAACTAATTCAAATATTTTATTTGAATTAAGTTCTCATCATAAGCCAACTTTCCAATTAATTAAATAAATTTTATTTATTTAATTAATTTATCTTATCATTTAGCCGACATGTGTGCCTCTTTCATTTAAAAAGATAAGTGGTACTATAGCCTTTTATTTAATATCTTTTATATGTAGTACTTTTTATGTACACAAGCACACATGAGCCCTATCCTCCCTCCACTTGTCAAATGACTACAACTCCCTTGAAGAGTGGGATAACTGAATCAATCCTAGCCGTCCATGTCAATCATTTAGCTTTTTAATCTCAACCATCCATTTGAACCAAGCCTTTCCTATAAATCAAACCCCTCATAAGCCATTAGAATGCATTTGAGCTTCAAGTAACATTATTTTGCCAAATTATCATTAGCATGCATTAATCCTCAAGTATCCACATGCTGTTGAAATATCATTAGAGCCTTTGCATCCTTCAACTATCATCCTCATATCATCTTCATCTTAATGTTATGCTGCAGAAGTGAGCACCCAACATTCTTCCAACAATAATCCTTCAAAATCTTGCATGCTCATGTGAGGTGGAGAAGAGCAATGGAGATAAATCAAGCATAGCGTGGAGATCAGTTTGCATTTACATTTGTTATTTTGATTTTCATGTTGTCTTGTGCTTCATTGTGCATTGCTAGGGTTTTTATCATTGCTGTTTATTCATTTGCCCTGATTTGCAATTTTACCCTAACATACATTTGGCACGCCCAGTGGGACTCACTTCACTTGATCTTTTTTGCAAGTTTTTTGTAGTAAAAATTTGTTTTCATATAACCCTCATTGTTGAGTTTTGCAGGTTTAATTAACTTTTGTTGCAGATTTGTTGTTTTTTCGACAAAACCCTAGGTTTTAAAGATTTCATCATATCTTCCAAACGGCTATGAATTTTTCTACAAGATTTTAGTAGAAGTTTGTCCATGATATAAGGAAGCTACAGCAGAATAATTTTGGGTTTATCGCGATTTTTGCGGGATTTATCACATTTTTATGTTTTTTCATAAAATCACAATTTGGGCGCAAATCAGCGAATTTTTTAGAAATTTTTATATTTCTGAAAATCTATTGAAATTCTAATGGGGGTCTATGTTTTGTAGATTTAATTTAGAGCTCATTTACAGTGCAAAACTATTAGATCTTTGCTGACTGTACTGTTTCCATAAATCCACATTTCTGGGCGCAAATCAGGGAATTTTTCTGATTTCTTTACATTTTCGGAAAGCTCTCTAAAAATTAATGGGGGTCTCTTCTTTGATTTTTTAATTTTCAAACAAAAAATCTATCGAAATAATCAAATCTAATTCGGCTATGCATCTAAAATTACAATTTTCCTTGCCTGATGAGCCTATTTTTTATGCCTGCATTATAATATCATTTTTTTTTTATGTTGTAGGTGATCATAAGGAGCTGGAGCAACATTGATATCAACATCTACAGCAATTTAGATAGCGAATTAACCAGGTGCAATCATTTCATTTCTCATCTTCTAATCATTGTTTGCAAACACATTTGGATTTTGGGCATAAAATGAACAATTGTTTGCAAATTCACATCAAAAAATTGGGCTAAAACAAACCATTGTCTTTCATCACATTTAGATTTAGGCTTTAAAACAAACAAGTGCTTGCATTGTCTTCCACACACTGAATTTCTAAGGTTAATGAACCCCATGCGAGTGTGACCAAGTAAATGTGTATGCTCTCTCCTCGCGTCCCAACACGAACTTGGAGACCAAAAACGTTTACTTGTGTTGCTTTTGTTTAGCCTTAGAGAGGCCTGCCTTGGTATCCACCCCAAGGGAACGACCTCAAGCGGTACTTTCATCTGGTCCGCTATAAAAATTAGAGGATAAGGCGAAAGCCAAGTCTAACCGGTATTAGCGCTCACCATACAGTGCTAACTCGAAAGGAGGTGTACCTTTGTGTATATTAAAACTCCTAGTAGGGTTAGTTAAAGTCTTAAGTGGCTTGCTGGATGCTCATGGGGTGCCGGTCCCCTGAATTTTCACTAGAACCTCCTTGTGATAGTGGCCTTGCCTTAACTAGGACTTTTTGAGTGTCTTCACGTGCTTGGTTAACCATCATCACATTCTTCTAAACTAAAACTTGCTTATGTGTCTTGCGTGAGTGATTCATGTGTGTATATGCATAATCATTTATTTGAATATTGCCACATCAAGCTCTAAACACCCAAACACATAAAGACAAGTTATTCTACACATTCTTCCAATAACATTCAAACCCAATCACTTTCATCCCAAACTTATCCTAGTCATCATCCAACCCTTCATAGCCAAGTCATCCAAACAATCCACGTCATCATCCAAATCCCTAAACAAACACTTGCTAAAAGGACTTAAGACAAACACTTGGGTGACAACATGTCTACATTAGAGGACCTAGAAATCAAATTCCAAAGATTCCTCCAAAATCTTTATCAAGGATCACAACCCCTAAACCAAGACGCCATTGAAATATTACAATTCTTCATCCAAAAAGCTCAACCCCATGTAAGCCAATCACCTCATCTGCAACACCTTGTAACCCAAGTCCAACACCTTTTAGCCACTAGTGAAGCTCGACAAGTACATCAATCCTTAGCCACTCCATACCAACCTAATCCACCTCATAGCCACATGTCATATCCATCCACTTCCTATCAACTTAATCCACCTATCCACCAAGTCAATACCACATCAACCTATGAACATCCACCTCAAGCTTATCCAATCCCTCATGCCACCGTTCCAATGCACTACCAAGCCCATCCACAAGTCAATCAAGTGATATTACAAGAACAACAATCAAGTCCAAATGGCCTTTTGTATATAAATCAAGTGAGCACAAGTCAACCTTGCCAACACGATAAAATGGCCACATCTTTGAGTCCACCTCAAGATCTTTTGTCCACATATCCTACCATTACACCTAGCTACCAAGACTATCAATGGCTTCCACAACGAGCACAAGTGAGCCTAAATCCACCTTTTCAACAAGAAGCACATACAACTCCAAGTGGCCCCCTGTACATAAATCAAATAAGTCCAAGTTATCCTATGCAAGATCTAATAACCTTTGACAAGGGAGATACCAATCTAGAATGGCCACCACCATCCAATCACATGCCAACACATGAGCCAACTAATCCTATCCTAACACCACCATGTGATCCCATTCCTAGTCCATTAATCCCTCAAGCTTCCAAACCACCAAGCCCTCCATTACCTTCATCACCATGTCATTCTAATCCTTCACCAAAGGATGCGGTTGAGAGAGTTTTACAAAGGATGCTTGAAGCAAAACTCATTGAACTTCCCAAAGTCAACCCATGTGAAGAAATTCCATATGATGAACATGATTATTGTGCATACCATAGTACCAAAGGCCATAATACAAATCAATGCCCAATATTTGTCTCAATTGTTTACAAGGTGTACCTGCCTACCATAAGAAATCATGTCACATCATCCCAATCCTATGTGTCACCCCCATCTAGTCCAAATCCTAATCCACCCAATCCAATTAGCCCTCAACCTAATCCTAATCATAAGCCTACAACATCATCCTCTATTATTGTTCATCCATTATATTGTCCATCCACTCATACCCTTGCGAAGGATGTGATCCATTGGCTACTAGCTAGGAATAAACTACCTCCATGTCAAACACCCATTCATGAGCCTACCAAAGAACTTCCAAATGTCATTTCCAATCCTATAATCCCATCATGTGGTCCACCTATCCTTGAGCCTATCCAAGAGACCTCCATTAACATACCTAGCCCTTTAAGCCCATCATGTGACCTACAAGCCATCAAGCCTATTCAAGAGTCTCCTATTATGAATCCAAGTCAAGAGCCTATCCAAGAGCCTTCCACTTCCATTCAAGCAACCCAAGAGGTATGTCAAATGTTTAATCCTAAGCATGTGGAAACATTAAGCCGTAGTCCAACTCAAGATCAAAACACTTCCCTTCACCCCATCCATAACATTTACCTTCTTTATGATCAAGATGATACCTATGAAGAAGCTATTCATGAGCATCTTGATCCTATCCATAATCCTATATCTATCCATGAGCAAGATATCCAAATTATTCCTAGTCATATGCCATCTAGCCCTATCCATAATGAGCAAACATCCACTTGTCATGATGAGACACTTGTCCCCCAAGTAAGCATAAAAGATCAAATAAATAACTTGGATCTTAGGGAACACAATGCTAATCAAGATCCTAATGATCCTCCTTCCACATCCACCATCAACTCCACTTCTAATCCACCATCATGTCTTAGTAGTCTTACCACCTTCCTCCATGAATGTTCTTCCTTAGGACAACAACAACCATTGTCCTCCATTTCATCTTCTCCATCCAATAATGAACTCAAGTCTAGTGTCCAAAACACACCTAGTCCCATTGTCCATCGCATACTCCAAAACATGAAATACAAAGGTAAAGGCCTAGGTCTTTATGAACAAGGCATTTTTTTGGAGCCAAACCATGTCAAGATTCATCCATGCTCATATGGCCTTGGATACACACCCCAAGGTAAACAATCTAAAGATGTTGGTAATTCCTCCATCCATCCTAAGTCCCCTTTCCATCACAAACCACATCATGTTCCCAAAACATATGTTGTCATTTCACCTACATCATCCTATAAATGTCAAAAGCATGTGACCGTACACCTTCCATCATCCACTTTGCCTCCACTTTTACCAACTCCAAATATCCCTCGATCCACCTTGCCACCATTGCTTCCAACACCTAATTATCGACTCATTCATAAGTATCCTTACATCCCTAATCATGGCCAACAAAAGCACACATCACCTAAACATGAAGCTTCCAATCATTCCACCAACCCCACTTCCACCAAACCCATGGGATTCCAAAATAAACATTTGGATGCCTTTATCTATAAAGCCAAGAATCCAACTAAAACTCCTAAGGACCCTCATGCCTTAGGCTATCAATGTGAAAAGTCTCTAAATCATCCATCTTCTAAGCAAAGTACCTTCAAAAAGATATCCAAGCCCATACCTCCAAAAGCAAAGCCCAAAAGCAAAATGGTTTGGGTTCCTAAGCAAATAGCTAGCAAGTCAAATGAGGCATCCTCATCCACCTCTCAAGAATCCCACCACATATATCCATCCAAAAGCCTATTTCCATCCAAAACTTCTATTCCCTTCAACAATCCCACAAGCAAAACAAAAGCACTAAAAATACTAAATCTATGTGGGTTCCTAAATCACTTCATCAACCATCTCCTAAGAAAACATCTACATTGCTTCCTACACCGCCATCTCATCAAAAGCTTCAATGTTTATCATGGTGTGTGCAGCCATTGGTCATGGTTCCCTTCCACTGCACAACATTCCCACATAACTACATCTCCCCATCTTCCATCCATTATCCTACATATCTCCCCCATGCTAACCCTATGGTCCATGCTTTGGCATAAACTTTTCATCCATCTATCCTTGCATGAACCTTTCATAATCCATTTCATCATCCACTATCCACCTAATCCATCTCCCATCCATGCAATCCCTTATCAACATCTATGAGCATAATGACATGGTCCATGCGAAGACATCTCTAAAGGGACACTATCACCTCTCATAGCACTAGCCACTTGAGTCCCTCTTATCCATTACCATGGTGAAAACCTGGCAAACGGGCACCATGTGTAATTGTCATCCCATCCAAAAAAAGAAAAATACAAAAAAAAAGAAAAAAAAGAACAAAAAAATAAAAAAAGTCAAGAGAAAGCCCTTCATCCAACGGTGAAAACCTGGTAAACAGGAGCCTTGGATAAGTACCATGATGAAAACTTGGCAAACAGGCATCATGTGTAGGTTGATCTTCTATGTCACTTACACCTGGGGGCACATTGTCTCATCCAACGTATCCATTTCCAAACTATCCATCCCATTATATCATTTTCCATCCTATCCTATCCTACCATCATTAGCCATCACCTCCATATACCTATCTTATTAAACCCATTTATCCATCATCCTCCTCCTTTTGATCTTGATGAAAACATAGGGGCAAAATGTTGAAACATGTTTGGATATTTCTTGACATATCTTCTTTCCAAACCAAGTCCTATCCATTAACCATTTATCCATCCCATTCAAACCAATCTATCATGTCATCCCTTGGTCATGAACTTTTTCATGTAAAAGATCCTAAGCATTACCACCTAGAATGGGGCAAGTTATTCTTCCTATGCAACATAGCCTTTGGAGATCACATCCTAGCTCCCTTATTATCCATCCACTATGGCATATCCTTTTCATGAGCTTTCCATCTTATAGCTTATCCCCATCTATTTATCATGAGCTTTCCCTTATATGGCCTATCCTTTCCATCCCATCCATCTATCATGAGCCTTTCATCACATTTACTATAAGCCAATCCCATTCATCCATCCTTGCACCTAGACTTGGTTTTTTCCCTTGTCATTGGTATCTAGCACAAAGGCTACTCCAATTGTAAATCCATTGACATCCCAAAACATTCAAAAATCCAAAAAAATCAAAATATGTCAAAAAATCCAAAAAATCAAATGTCCAACGAAAAATCCAAGCAATAAAACCAATCATCATCAATCCAAAACAATCCACTTCAACAACCATCAAAACAAATCCTATCAATCATTAGTATCAACACCAAAGAAAATCAACTAAAGCACATCAAGCCAACCATCAAAATAAATCCTATCAATCATCAGCATCAACACCAAAGCACGTCAATCTAGCCATCAAAACAAAATCCAATCACTTCAGCAAATCAAAAGTAGCTCAATCCACCACATATCATCACATCATCATTTCATCATCTTCAAAATCATTCCAACCAATAAACTCAAATACAAGTCATCTTAAAGCCATACCAATCAAGTTAATCAATCAAGCCAAGTTATCCAAACGCAATCCATGGTCTTGATCCTAGCCTTGTAAGCCAAAACAATTAGCCAACCAGCCAACCAACTCAGCAAACAACCTTGTGTTGATCTAGGGATATAGCTTTCCTCGCAATGACAACACTCTCAACTATCATCAAACAATCAATCATTGGTTTACAGCTTGACAGGGGCAATACCTTGTTTGTTTTTGAATCATTTGTGCATGCTTGCTTGCTTGCTTGTGTGTGTTATCATTTTATCTTGCATTTGCATCATATCAGTATCAATCCAGCGAATATTCATATCTTGTGTATGTTGGAATAGCTTTTTGCACTATCCTTTGCATCTAAGGTCATATCATACCTTTTGTGCATTAGGACTTCAATGCTCTAAGTTTACTTCCTCATACGTTAGACAAGGTTGTATTATGCTAGGGCACAAGACACATCGTCACCTTGGTCCTTATACCTTGGTGCATAACATCTAGTGCTATATCAAACATCATGGTTGCTCACCTTCATTGCAGCATAACACATCTTCATTTCTTCTATCTATCCCCTTATCTTTCTTTTGTAGCCAAGCCATTTCTTTTCAAGAGCATATCTGTGTTTCTCCAACCCACCTATCCTCTCGAGGGGGCATCACCAACCTATCCTTTCTATCATCATCATCATCATCATCATCATCATCATCATCATTATATCCTTACATCATCATCACTATCTTTTTCCTATATCCATACCTTAACTTCTTTGAAATGATGTTATTCGACATAAAGCTCATCATCTCAAACATCATCTCAAAGAGGGGCAAAATGTAGACACCCAAAATTGTCCCAAATTTGTTCATGTCTTGCAACACCTTGTCAAAAATATTATCCTAGACATCATGTAGCATTTTGTCCTAAATCCCACTCTAAATTCCATTTATCCATTAGCTAATTAATTAAATAAATTTTATTTATTTAATTAAATCCCTATCTTAATCCCATTTATCCATTAGCCAATTAATTAAATAAATTTTATTTAATTAATTTCCCCATCTTAATCCCATCCTTATCCTACTTAGCCAATTAATTAAATAAATTTTATTTATTTAATTAATATCCAACTCATATCCTAATCCCACTATCCAATTAATTAAATAAATTTTATTTATTTAATTAATATCCAACTCATATCCCAACTAATTCAAATATTTTATTTGAATTAAATTCTCATCATAAGCCGACTTTCCAATTAATTAAATAAATTTTATTTATTTAATTAATTTATCTTATCATTTAGCCGACATGTGTGCCTCTTTCATTTAAAAAGATAAGTGGTACTATAGCCTTTTATTTAATATCTTTTATATGTAGTACTTTTTATGTACACAAGCACACATGAGCTCTATCCTCCCTCCACTTGTCAAATGACTACAACTCCCTTGAAGAGTGGGATAACTGAATCAATCCTAGCCGTCCACGTCAATCATTTAGCTTTTTAATCTCAACCATCCATTTGAACCAAGCCTTTCCTATAAATCAAACCCCTCATAAGCCATTAGAATGCATTTGAGCTTCAAGTAACATTATTTTGCCAAATTATCATTAGCATGCATTGATCCTCAAGTATCCACATGTTGTTGAAATATCATTAGAGCCTTTGCATCCTTCAACTATCATCCTCATATCATCTTCATCTTAATGTTATGCTACAGAAGTGAGCACCCAACATTCTTCCAACAATAATCCTTCAAAATCTTGCATGCTCATGCGAGGTGGAGAAGAGCAATGGAGATAAATCAAGCATAGCGTGGAGATCGGTTTGCATTTACATTTGTTATTTTAATTTTCATGTTGTCTTGTGCTTCATTGTGCATTGCTAGGGTTTTTATCATTGCTGTTTATTCATTTGCCCTAATTTGCAATTTTACCCTAACATACAGTAATAACCCCTAACTTCTCTCTGAGATACTCAAAAGTATCCTTGGGAAGAGGCTTAGTGAAAATATCCACAATCTGATCCTTTGAAGACACAAAGTCCAACTTGACTTCATTTTCATTTACCTTCTCTCTCAAGAAATGAAACTTGATGGATATATACTTTGTCTTTGAATGCAACACCGTATTCTTTGAGATGTTAATTGCACTTGATATATAATAGAAGATTGTAATAGGCCCCTCAAATACCACTCTAATATCTTTCAACATTTACTTCATCCACAAAACTTGAGTGCAGTTACTTGCTACAACTATGTACTCTACCTCTGTAGTAGACAGAGATATTGCCTCTTGCTTTTTGCTCAACCAAGAAATCATTCTATTTCCCAAGAAGAATGCACCACCACTAGTACTTTTCATGTCATCCACATCTCCTTCCCAATCAGCACTTGTATATGCATGAAGAGTGAAGTCATTATACTTTGGATACCATAATCCATAATCAATTGTCCCCTTGAGATATCTAAAAATTCTCTTGACTGCCATAACATGGGATTCTCTAGGATCAGCTTGAAACCTAGCAACAAGCCCAACTACATTCATGATACCAGGCCTGGTTTGAATTAGATAGAGCAGTCCTCCAATCATTGATCTATACCTATTCTGATTTACCTTAGGGGAGTCATCATCTTTACTTAACTTACATTTGGTTACCATGGGTGTACCCACTTTCTTTGAATCTTCCATCCGAAACTTTTTCAACAATTCTCTCACATACTTGTATTGAGATATAAAGATACCTTTATCTAACTGAGTGATTTGCAGACCTAAGAAAAAATTCATTTCACCGAACATGGACATCTCAAATTCACTTTGCATCTGATCAGCAAATGTTTTACACATACTTTCATTCCCACTAAAAATGATATCATCAAAAAATACCTCAACAATTAGAATGTGTTCATGATCAATCTTGAAGTAAAGATTACTGTCAACAATGCCTTTGTTGAATCCTAGCTTTAGCAAATACTTATCCAATCTTGCATACCAGGCTTTTGGAGTTTGTTTCAATCCATACAGTGTTTTTCTCAATCTACAGACCATATCTTTCTGATCAGACAACTGAAATCCTTCTGGTTGCTCAATGTAGACTTCTTCTTCCAACTCTCTGTTTAGAAAAGATGACTTGACATCCATCTAATATACCTTGAAATCTTTATAAGCAGCAAATGCAAGAAATAGTCTGACGGCTTCTATTCTTTCCACCAGAGCAAAAGTTTCTTCAAAATCAATTCATTCCAGTTGAGAATATGCCTTGCATACCAACCTTGCTTTGTTTCTTACAACATCACCATCTTCATTTATTTTATTTTGGAAGACCCACTTGGTTCCAATCACATTTTTGTCTTCAAGTCTAGGAACAAGATTCCAAGTGTGATTCTTTTCAATTTGCATTAGTTCTTCTTCCATTGCTTTTATCCAATTTTCATCATTACAGGATTCACTTACAGATTTTGGTTCAATCTTTGAAATCAAATAAATCTCTTCTTGTTCTTCAGCAATTCTTCTCCTAGTTCAAACACCTTAATTTCAATCTCCTATGATCTGATCTTCAGGATGTTTCAATCTTACATACCTGGGAGTTTTGGGATTCGCTTGAATTTCTATTTCTTGAACTTGTTCCTTAACTTCTCCATTATCCTCTAGATTTTTCACATCAAATTGAATCTATGTCTGAGTTTGAACTTGTCTTCCTTGATTTTGACTTTCATCTTGATCATCTAATTCATATCTGCAAGACCTAGAATGTCCTTCTTTGCTCTCATCAACTCTAACATTTGCACTCTCAACAATCTTTTTGAATCTTTTGTTAAAGCACTGGTATGGCTTGCTTTGAGTAGACTAACCCAGAAATATGCCTTCATCACTTCTTTCTTCAAACTTACTAAGATCCTCATCTCTTTCGATATAGCACTTATTACTGAAAAAATTGAAATACTTTACAATAGGAGCATGACCAAACCATAGTTCATAAGGGGTCTTACCAGAATTACCTTTGATCTACACCCGATTAAGAGTGTAGACAACAATACTCATAGCTTCTCTCCAATAGACTTGTGGAACATTTTCTTCCATCATCATGGTCCTAGAAGCTTCTTGAATGGTCTGGTTCTTTCTTTCCACAACTCCATTCTATTGAGGAGTTCTAGGAGTAGATAACTATCTTTTTATTTCTTGCTTCTCACAAAATGAATCAAAAGCACTGGAGGTAAATTCTCCACCTTTGTTGGATCTCAGACACTTTATGTTCACACCAATCTAATTCTCCCTCATGAACTTGAACACTTTGAATTTGTCAAGAGCTTCTAATTTTTCTTTCAAGAAGGTTACCCATATCATCTGGGAGTAATCATCAATCAACAACATGAAATATATGTCTCCTTGTATACTTCTAATTCTAGCAAGACCACAAAGATTAGTATGCACAAGTTCCAAAAATCCACTTGATGATTGTTCTTTACTCTTGAATGAAATTCTCTTCTGTTTACCCAATTGACATTCTCTAGACATGCTATTAGTAGGTTTCACAAGTCTTGGAAGATCTCTTACAGCCTGAGTGGAACTTATCTTAACAATGTTATCAAAATTCACATGACACATTCTCCTATGCCAGAGCCAACTCTGATCCACATGAGCAATCAAGCAAATTTTACCAGAACTACTTAAATGAAAGATGTTAACTCTATTCTGAGTACCAGATGCAATTTTAGTTCTGGAGCTTTCCAAGATTCTATATTTCCCATCCTTGAATCCTAGATCATAACCCTTTTCAACCAACTATCCCATATTGAGAAGATTATGCTTCAGTCCTTCCACATACAGAACATCATTAGTGTTATTCTTACCATCAAAAGAGATGGATCCTTTGCCATAGATTCTACCAACTAAGTTGCCTCTAAATTTCACAAATCTTCCTTCATATTTTTCAAAGCTTACAAACTTACTTTTATCCCCAGTCATATGATGAGAACATCCACTATCAATCACCCATTCATCAACAACTTGAGTAGCCAAGGCACTTTTGACATTTGTACACCTAGCAGATTCAGTAGACACTGGATTTTCTTCTTTGATAGCAATGAACACCCACTCATTTTCTCCATGATTAGATTAATCATCTATGACTCCTTCTTCTCCATCTTCTTGAACATAGTGACAATTCTTCTAACTTTTATATCTGTTAGGGTTTGGCTTTGAAAATTTTTCTAGACATCTTGAGGCAAAATGACCAATCTTATTATAAGAAAAACATTTGAATGTCAACCTTCCTTCATACTTACTAGATCCTCTTGGCATTCTTCTGGAAATAAGAGCTTCATGTTCTATAGACTCAATTTCATCACTTTCAAGATCCTTCCTTGCCTTAGCAAATCTGTTTGATCTTCCTAAAGAGCTTTCACCTGAATCATATCTTTGCTTCCCATGAACACTAGCTTTGAATGCACATTCAAACTTAGGAAGAGAATCACCAAACTCACTTAATTCAAAAGCCAAAATTTTGCCAATTAGTTGATCTCTTGTAACTTTTGAGACAATCCCGATCTCCTCCATAGTAGAAACTTTATGTTTGTATGAATCAAGTAAAGATCTAAGCACTTTTTCCACAATCTTCAATTCATCCAAAGTTCCACTAGCACACCTGATACCACACACAAGTTCATTTATCTTTTTTATGTAGATTGTGATGTTTTCATCTTCACTCATCCTCAAATTTTCAAATTTTCCTCTCAGACTTTATAGCTTGGTACATTTGACATATTCATCGCCTTCATAAAGATTCTCCAACTTCTTCCAGATTTGATGAGCAGTTTTTAGTCCAAAGACATTTGTCATTTCTGAATCAGTCAGGGCACTCAACAAGGCTTGTTTAGCTCGAAGGTTGTTTTCAACATTTTTGATTTCATCTGGAGTTGAAGGATTCTCTGGAGGAGTATACTCATCCTTAGTTATCACCCAATAAGCCCATGCATTGCAAATGGTACTCCATACGATCCTTCCAAAAAAAGTAATTTGTTCCATCAAATCTTAGACTATCCTTCTTGTAGGTCAACATCTTGGATCTCCTCAAGTGGTCAATCTTCTTTTAGAGGAGCCGGCTCTGATACCAATTGTTGGAATTAGACTGGACAACTAAGAGGGGGGTGAATTAGTTGTCCCAAAATTTAACCTTTTCTTCCTTTTAATCTTCTTTCACAATTTGTAAATTGATTAATGATGTAAACATTAAAGCATGAAACAACATCACATAAGAAGAAACATAATCAACACATTTGACACCAAGATTTTTGACATGGAAACGCAGTTAAGGGAAAAACCATGGTGGGTGTTAGCCCACAAGATTCATACCCTGTTAAAAGTACTTAAAAAGAATGGGAAGGCACTTTCCTTCAGTCTCACTACCCAGATCTCACTTCTTAGAAGAGAGGCTCATTGCCTATAAGAAATTTTAGTTTAACATAGAAAGAATTAACTAAGAAATAGCATCTACTTCATGCCTAGTTTAGTTTCATTGAATGCTCATAAAACTTATGTTTTGCTTCCAAACTATTCTTCACTAACTCTTCACTCTATTCTGCTTTTGTTCTTCTGCCCCTCCTCTTCTTTGTTCTACTCCTGATCCTTTCTTTGGATTTATTATTTTCACTCAAGGATGATTTTCCATGACTCAACTACACTCCTTTATATGCTTCATCAACCTTGGAATAAACATCAAGGTCAGCACACCAAACATCTTATTGAATGGGAATCACTAAGTTGTCGGCCAAATATAGCTAAGACTTGAATCTTCTTTTAATAACATGCCATGCTCCAAAGAATTGTTTCTAGAACATCCACAACATGCTTGAATCATCCGGTCTCCCAGGACTGGGAAGAACAACAACACTAAGAAGGAAATCTTCACCAACAAGCTCAAACTTCAATGCAAACCTCCAACATAGTAGTCACATGATCTAGATACCTCCACTAGCACAATGAATTCAACAAAAACATCTACACTCCTCCAAATCATCAGAATCACTTGCATCTGCATCTGAAACCTCAAGAATACTATCTACCATGGCTGTCATTTTAGAAAGATTGCTTGCGGACCTCCAAACCATGAACCACTTGAATGGATGATACACACTGACTTCCCAAACATGCCTCTAGATCCGCAGATCATTATTTGACATATCTGGAAAGATCTAGACCACTTCTCTATTGCTCTGTCTCTTCTGAATACTACAAAATTGGTTCTACTCAGATGGCCATAGTTTCTTCAAATCTTCATGTGGACCTCTCAAATCCTGACTGGAGCTACTTCACACAATCCTCTATACTATCGTATGTTTTGCATCCATTGATCTTTATTAATTTTCTCAATATCCTCAAAATTCTAGTCTTGTAGTTAGGCAACAAGATAGGATACAATTGACACCAATGGCAATAAGAATATGTTGACATCAATAACAACAGCTATTAGGCACATATTTGCAACAAGGTGGACATCATTATGTTTATACATTAAAAAAGGCCTTGTATGGTTTGAAGTAGGCCCCTAGAGCATGGTACTCTCAGCTGGACAAGTATTTGCAAGAGCAAGGATTTACTAGAGGTGGAGTAGATAGAAATCTATATTTTAAATCAAAAGGTGAGGACTTACTAGTTGTTATAGTTTATGTGGATGACATCATATTTGGTAGTAGTGATGATGAAATGTGTAAAGCTTTTCTTGAGCTCATGAAATCAAATTTTGAAATGTCTATGCTTGGAGAGTTGTCCTTCTTTCTTGGATTGTAGGTTTCACAACTTGACAAAGGTATCTTCATTACCCAAACTAAGCATGCAAAGGAGATGCTTAAGAGTTTTCAAATGGATGAATGTAAACTAGTCAGTATGCCCATGATAACCCATTGCAAGTTGATCAAGGTTGATGATTCACTTGATGCATATCAAACTATGTACAAGTCTATGATAGGTAGTCTATTATATTTAACAACATCTAGGCCTAACATCATGTAGGCAGTGTGTTTGGTAGCAAGATTTCAATCATCTCCCAAAGAATATCATGTGAATGTAGTGAAAATAATCTTTAGATACATAAAAGGCACATTAGACTATGGTTTATGGTATCCTAGAACTGATGACTTCACATTACTTGCCTATATTGATGCTGATTGGGTAGGGTGCATTGATGACAGGAAGAGTACTAGTGGTGGAGCCTTTTTCTTAGGTGGAAGATTAGTGTCATGGCATAGCAAGAAGCAAGAGTCAGTGTTTTTGTCAACTGTAGAGGCAGAATGTATTACTGCTGCTTCATGTCAAGTATATAGGTTCTTTGGATGGTAAAAACTCTTCAAGACATCAAGGTAGAATCTTCTTAACTTGTCTCCATTCTATGTGATAACACTAGTGCCATCAACATATCCAAAAATCTTGTTATGCACTCAAGAACTAAGCATATTTCTATTAAATATTAGTTATTGAGAGAGAAAGTACTAGCAAATGAGGTTGCACTGGACTATGTTGCTACTAAAGACCAAGTGGCAGACATTTTTACAAAACCTTTAGCCAAGGATGTTTTTGAGCATTTGAGACAAAGTTTAGGTAATCAATCCTTTTCTTCTATCTAATAGTCAATGCTTCTAGCATAGTTTTAGCGGGAGCTTATGGATTCCTTTCTTTATCTCTAAAACTACTTTGTCTATCAGGACAGTATGGGTTCTTATATCCCTTTCATCCTTTGTCATTGATGTCAAAGGGGGAGTAGTACAGTTATCTTTGTTTGTTGTTTGCATCATTTTCTCAATTGTTGATAGAGAAATGCAGTGTGAATGTTTAGAGAAGTGAAAGTAAAAGTGACAATGCTACAAGATGTGTTGTTACAGTGTTTGTTATTTGCATCAATATTAGAGTAGAAATTTTTTTTGTATCAAAGGATATCATAGTTGGTTGTATCACATTAGTCTATGTGGTACCATCAATGTATATAGTGCATCAGTTGCATCAGTCTATATAGAATCTGTAAGGGTAAAAATGGTATAATCAAAGGAATATTAAAACCCCAAACATCAATGAAATATGAAGATAAAAGGAGATTAAAAGTAAAATAGAGAAGATACTCACAAACTTTTACCTTGTGACTTCCATTGTTCGCCTTTTCTTTCTTAATCTTGTGGTGATGAAGATGGCCCTCAAGAAGCTCGCTTCCTTGCTTCGATTCCTCAAGATGACAAGGAGAAGTGGCTAGGATACTTGTTTGTGTTGAAGATGAGCTTCAACACAATGTGAATGGATGATTGATGAAGTGATATGCAATGGGGTGCCAATGGTGCACTATAGTTCATGCAGCATAAGTTTACTTGAAAGATAGATGATGAATGATAGAAGAAGAGGGTTGTATTTATAGAGTTGGGTGAGAGAAGATCAATGGTGGAGAAGAAGTAAGAAGATCGACGGAGGAGAATGTTCAAGAGAACATGCACGAATAGAAGGACATGTGTCATTTAGAAAGAAGCTTTGTTGAGTTAACTACTTTCTTGATGAGGATGAGTTTTGTTTTTCTTAAATTAGAGCAAAGTTTGCTTTAAAGTTGCTTTAACTTAGCTTTTACTTTTGTATGACAAGAGGAATTTATTTTTAGAAGATATGAAGATTTTTTGGAAGATAAGAAAGGATAATTAAATAAATAAATTTATTTAATTATTTGTGGATAATTTTGGAAGAATAAATAAAATATTAATTATATTTTATTTTTGGAGATTTAAGATTTTTATTTAAATAAATTGCATTTTATTTAAATTTGGAAGAATAAAATATTTTAATTAAATAATTAAAATTATTTAATTATTTAGAAGAATGAAGTTGATGTAGATGAATTTAATTAATTAAATAAATGTAATTTATTTAATTAAATGAGGGAAGATGAGTCAAATAAATAAATAAATTTAGTTATTTATTGATAAAGGAACATGAAGGTGAAATAAATATTTAAAATATTTATTTAAGTAGAGTCATGTCATTTTTAGATGTATACATTTTGCCCCTCTTTGATGCAATGTGTTCTATCATGTTTTTCAAAGAATAAGCATATTTGATAGTGATACATGCCCCAGTTTGCCCCTGGTACAAGTTTAACGATAGGATGCCCACTCGGGAGATTGGACGGGAAGATGGCAAAAGGCGTGACACATACAATCTCATGAAGAACAAGGTGGAAAGCAGGTTAGGATGGAGAAAAATAGGACATGGTTTGGAGGAACAGATATGGGAAGTAGTCACAGTTGTCACACAGTCAACTATGGTTTAGGTGCTATATATAGGAGCTGGGTCCACAAGTTCTATTCATTTGCACACTTGTCCTTAGTTGATTGGTCTTTGAGAGCTCAGGAGAGGATGGAAGCTAGAGCATTCGACAGACAGATGAATATTTTGGGAGAGGAGCATCGGTTTGAACGAGTCTGATGGTTTGATTGGCTAGCTGAGGCAGGACGACCGGTATGTAGTTCATCAAAACTCGCTAAAAGTCATTTATTAGGGCAATAAATGGTTAGGGAAAAAAGCTAGGACAGATGCGCCAAACTGTCGTTTAGTGCATATGTGCTCTGAAATGGTGCATATGTTGCTAAGTTACACATATGAGATACCTTATGGTGCATATGATAGTTTGGCGCATATAGGCTTAGAATTGGTGCATCTATTGTATAATGACGCATGTGGTACAAGAAGTGGCGCATACACCAGAATGACGCATATACGTCAAGGATTGGCGCATTCATAGTGAAGAGGTGCATATGATATGGATCGGTGCATTTGCCACCTAGATCAACGCATTTGCACTAGGAAAATTAGTTGACTTAATGAAATTAACCTAATTGGCACCCCAATCGATGCGTCAATTGATAAGCGATCTTTGAGATTGCCAAGAATCTAGTCAAGAGATGATATGCTTGTTTTGATTAATTTGATATGTTAAGTCAATGATAGGATAGTTTGATTGCCTTGAGTAGGTTTTCTTGGATATGGATTTCTTTGACGCTATGCTTTGTTTTGTTGCAGGAGGATATCCGAGATACTCTTATGTCCCAAGAGTAGTTCCCTTTGCCGTTATTGCAGTGGTACATGTTGACAGAGATTGACTGCGAAGCTCTTGGTGTGATGGGTTTGCACTATGTTTGCTTCATGTCTGAGGTTCACGCAAACCATGCTATGTTGATTGCAGCGGCAGAGCAATTCCACAGTGAGGATGGGACATTCCATCTACCGACGGGGGAGATGGCTATTACCTTAGAGGATGTGTATAGGATTCAACACCTCCCTATTCAAGGAGAGTTGGTCAAGTATGAGTCACAGCGTGATGCTGGATTAGGTGAGTGTATATGGGTGTTCGATGACCCAGAGTTGGCAGAGCAGGTGATTTTGTGGTAGGACATTCATGACTTCTATGACTACTTCCCAAGGATATTGGCAGGATTGATTGGTGGCGTAGTATGCCCCAATAGGAGGTCACACAGCTTCCCAATTGGTTGGGGGAGGGTGTTAGAGAGCATGATCACTGATGGGACTCAGTATGCATGGGGTGTGTGAGTGCTAGAACACTTATACAAAGATATGCACCAGGTAGTGTATCATAGAGGAGCCAGTTTGTCAGTAGGTGTGTCTCTCTTGCAGTTTTGGTTGTGGGAACACATAGCTATCACACGGTTGATATGTCTTTTTCATAGGTAGAGGGGTGAACCCTACAGTTATGGCTATGTAGGCATGATTTCCCAGTACAAGCTGGGGAAGCTCAAGTATTGGAGACACGCATTTGATAATGTAGATCAGGTTATCTAGTGCCCATATCTATACTGCGAGGTATGGGATGATGAGGTGGACGAGCTTCCGTATTACTTCCAAACTTAGTGGCTCATTGGCAGGACGAGGTATATATTAGAGTGACAGATTGCGAGTAGGGTACAGAGGTAGTTTGGCTGAGTACAGGGCAAGCCACAGGGGCAGGCACATTTTGCGAGGACCCATGCAGAGAGATATAGGTGGGCTCCTGTGGCATCATATGAGGAGGCATTGACAGACTTTCAGCAAATTCCCCATGCAGCTTGGTCCATGAGGAGGGACATAATGGATGCTAGCATGATGCCAGATTATGAGTGGTTCACAGCGCATCCATTCCCTAGATACTCAAGGCCTGGAGAGTTATCTCCTCGTATAGATGAGGAGGATTCAGATGACAAGGGTGAATCTGACAAGAGGAGAGGAGGACGGAGGAGGAGGAGAGGAGGTTAGGGAGATGATGGAGGAGATGGAGAAGGAGGTGGTAGACCCAGATAGAGAAGGAGGTCTGGGAGGGACCTTCAAGTCAATAAGAAGTTGCGTAACCATTGGCTACAGGATAGGTGTAGGCACAGGTGCCAGCACAACAAGTAGCACTATAGAGGTAGATGTCACCACCATAACAGGTGGCACAGTAGCAGGTGCTAGCATAGTAGGTGGCATAGGGACAGGGATAGGTAGGGTAGGCTTCACAGCCTGATTTACAATAGCAGGCATTTGTGGCGTTATAGGGTCAGATTAGGCAGCTGAAGGCCCACCTGAGAGCAGCGGAGTCTCAAAGAGATGCAGATGCTAGATGGATATCAGAGATATTCAAGGAGAGAGACACAGCCTTGGCTAGCATGCTGGTGATGAGAGCAGAAAGAGATGCAACCATGGTAGCTATGGGTACAGATGGTACCTCTAGCTTTTTGGTTTCACAAGTACAGCAGGCACATACATAGTTGGCCCAAGTTCAGAGTGAGCTTTCCAGAGCGCAGGCTCAGGCTGAGTACTATGAAGGTTTATACCACAAGGCAGTGTCAGTGGATTAGTGTGCACCTAGCTTTAGGAACCAATCTATGACATCTCAGAGGGTAGGTGGGTCTCAGTTTGTAGGCTCAGTGAGGGGCCCATAGCAATGAGAGGGAGATAGAGGAGAGGGTAGTGCAAGGAGCAGTGCTCCACAGTAGTAGGATTAGACAAATTTGGACACCTATACCGATTTTTGATCTAATGTACACATTTTTTATGGCTGAGATAGCCTGTATATGTACTATTTTTTCCCCAAGACATGTATCACCATCTTGTTGTACTTTATATACATTTTATGACATGATTCTAAGAGATGGATGGATATTGTGATATGTTGTACATTTGGACATGTTATATGGTTTATACGATGATGCAATTATTGATGTTCTATATGCATGCGTTCTATGTTTATATGTTATGGATGCAATCTATCCTATGATGCTTTGAATGTGTGATTCGTACTAGATGGATTTTGATATGTAAATGTAAATATTTTATGGATATGATTATGCAGCTCTATATGTATTTTGACTATGTTTTTGAATTTTTGATATGATATGTGGATGCAAATGCATGTGGATGATCTAATGTACTTACTATGTATGCAAATGATTTAATCATGTTAATGACTATCTCATGTGATATGATATGCTATCTATGCTATGTTTTGGATATGTCTAAATGTACTCAATCGACATAGAGGTGATAGAGATATGGAAGATAAGAAATGAAAGAAAAATGGGTTTTCAATTGATATGCTGCAAGATTTTCTTATTGCATGGTTGATATGGATTTTTGGATATGGGATGGATGTGGATTGTCATCTTGATATTGCAAGTATTTTTCTTTCATCATTGGGCACTTTTTGGTACTTTTCTCTTTTTGAAATGTTGTAAGAAAATACAAGCATCTAGGTATAATTAGACCGAGATGACCTAAGTATTCCTTACAAGGATTTTGATATAGCAAGTTGATACAAGCATCTAGTCAAACTTGAATCTAGATGACCTGTGTACTTCTTGCATTTCAACAGACAATGATTGCCCCTTTTCATGTTCAAACCTTTTAAGTCCTTGATGATCTTTTGTTGATCATGTTGTTAGACAAAAGTCGTCACATTACTAAAGTTTAATCTACAGACAATAGACAAAGAAAAAGATTATCCCCCCATCATAACATGTCTAGATTTTGGCATCCTTGAGTAGCATAGGAAGACATAATGACAAAAATTGAAGACTTTGTTAACCTATTCACAAAAGTATTCTTGCATTAAATGTGTCATTTTGCCATAATTGATATAGAATCAGGTTGAGTGTTTCGGTATGGTGCTCTGCTTTGGACCGATGGATGTTTTTGCATCAAGATTTTTGTTTTGGCTAGCTTGCTTTACTGTGCATGCTTGTCTAATGAAAGGTATCACCATCCTTTATTGGTATCCTCTTAGAACATGTGGCATTCAAGAATCCAAATCTGTAACTAGGTCGAAGAGTTGCCCCCAGTTTAGACAAAGGATCAACTTATTATGGGTGGTAGGACAAACAGACATGGAGAGACAGACCCTAAGGGACTGACCTAGTGCCTCGGGGGCTCGTTGCTAAATGGCCTTGCCTACGTGATGACACAGAGGCAATGTAGTTTGGGGTGAACTTAATGGACCTAAGACTTAGGTGATGGAAAAGATGTAGAAATGGTATGGACTCAGATAGATAGAAGGACTAGACATAGGACAGATGGAACAGTGGAGCAGAGCAGAGCCTTGGGGGCACATTGAGAATGGACTTGCCTACATGATAGCTTAGAGGTGACGTAGTTCGACAATGGATGAAAGGATTGGTTCAAGATGAATAACATGATGGACACAAGAGATATGAGGTCACAACAGATGGAGGAGAGTGGTTTGTTGCAGATGGCACCTGTTTACTAGGTGGTCACCACTTTCTTTTATTTATACAAAAGCTAAGAGTACACATCATGCCTGTTTGCCAAGTTTTCATCATGGTACCTATCCCAGATGCCTGTTTGCTAGGTTTTCACTAGAGGACAATTTTTTTGTTATTTTTCTATTTTTTTTATTTTTTTGTTTGTTTTTTTTATCACTTTTCAATTTTTTTGGATTTTTTCAAGACTCCCTTGCATTGGGGTTTTTAGGTATAGAACTTGTGAAGGTGCATGCTATTAATAGAATCATCAAACAGTTCACCTTCAAATGTAGCCAATTGATATGCCCCTGACCCATAAGCTACAAGAATGACATAGGGACCCAACTAGTTAGGTTCGAACTTGCCTTTCTTTTCTGTGTCTTGCTGATTTCTGGGATTTTCTCTGAGGACAAGATCACCAACTTGGAATACTCAAGGTTTTACCCTATGATTATAGCTTTGGTACATTCGTTGTTGATAGGCTTTTAGGTGGTTAAAGGCTTGTTGCCTTCTCTCTTTGAGCAGCTCTAACTCTTGAAGTCTGGTCACTCTATATTCTTCATCTGATATGAGACCTTTTAACGAAACTCGTAAGGATGGGATCTCAACTTCAATGGGCAAGATACCTTCAAATCCGTAGACCAAGGAGTATAGTGTTGCACCTGTGGGTGTGCAGATGCTTGTGTAGTAGGCCCACAACGTGGGATTTAATTAGACATGCCAATCACAGCTGACATCATTGACAGTCTTCTTTAGGATTTTTAGAATGGTTTTATTTGATGCCTTTGCCTGGCCGTTGCCTCAGGGGTAATAAGGGGTTGAAAAGTGGTGCTGGATATGGAATTTGTCACATAGTTCCCTGATGTCTTGATTTTTGAAAGGGCGTCCATTATCCATGACAATGGATGAAGGGATACCATAGCGACAAATGATATAGTTCAAGATAAAGGAGGCAATCAACTTACCTGTGATATTAGCTAAAGGCATGACTTCAATCCACTTTGTAAAGTACTTAGTGGCGGTGATTATAAATTTATGGCCGCTGGATGAAGACGGGTGAATCTTTCCCACTAAGTCGAGTGCCCATTGACAGAAAGGCCAAGGAGTTGTTAATGGTTGTAGATCTTGTGCTGGTGCATGTATCAGGTTTCCATGGATTTGGCACTTTTTGTACTTCTTTACAAAATTATAGGAATCATGTTCCATAGTTGGCCAGTAGTATCCCATGCATATGAGTTTTTTGGCTAGGGTAGGACCACTAGAGTGAGTCCTGCATATACCGTCATGTACTTCACTAAGGGCAAATTGATATTCCTCACTATCGAGACATATAAGGAGAGTACCATCAAGACCTCTATGATATAGGGTATTGGTAACAATGGCATACTAGGATGCCTGACAGATGAAGGTTCATTTTTGGTTACTAGAGAGATTAGGTGGGAGGGTATTCTCTTTAAGATAGGAAAATATTTTTTAATAGAGGGGGGAATCTGTTCCAACAATGTGGCAAATGATATGGGATTCAGGAGTGTCATATGTAGGGCATGCTACTGGATCTACCAAGAACTCATAACATGATTGATTATTTAGAATATCAAGGAGAGATGCGATTGTTTCCATGGCATCAGCAACTTTGTTCTCAATCCTTGGTATCTGCTCAAAAGAGATCTTGACAAAGTATTCTTTGAAGTCATCTACCATTCATTTGTAAGGGATCAATTTCTCATCTTTTATCTAGTAGTCGTCATTTACTTGATTTATGACCAGCTATGAGTTGCCATACACCTGAAGTTCTTAGATATTCCATTCAACTGCTAGCTTGATGCCAATGACTAGGGCTTCATACTCGGCCACATTGTTAGTGCAGGGAAAGAGTAATCTATATGATTTAGGAATGGTGACGCCACTAGGTGTGATCAACAAGATACCTACTTCTGATCCATGTTGAGTGTATGATCCATTGAAGTACATTTTCCAAGTTGTTGTAGTTATGTGAAAGATTGATTCATCTAGAAATTCAAAGCTCAAAGGGTTGTCATCTATTAGAGGTGCATCTGCCAGTTGGTCTACAAGTACTTGGCCTTTTATTACCTTCCTGTCTACCTACTCAATATCAAACTCGCTGAGAAGCATGACCCATTTGACAGTCTACCTGTTAAGGCTACTTTGTTGAGTAAGTACTTGAGTGGATCAATCTTTGCTACCAATTTGACAGAATGTGACATGTAATGTCTCCACTTTTGTGAGGTGAGGACCACATTGAGACAGGCTCTTTCAATTGGTGTGTATTGCATCTTGTATCCAACAAGTGTTCAACTAATGTAGTATATTGCTTGTTCTTTACCGTCATAATTTTGTTGTGCTAGGAGAGCTCCCAGAGCTATTGGTGTGGCTGAGATATACAGTAGTAGAGGTTTTCCCTGAATCAGTGGCATCAATACAGGTGGCTTCATGAGATATTCCTTTAACTGTTGAAATGCCTGCTCACATGAATCATTCCATTTGAAAGGGACATTCTTGTGTAGAAGGTGAGAAAATGGGTGGCACTTGTCTGCCAATTGTGAAATGAACCTTCTGATAGACTATAGTTTTCCCTGTAGGGACCTTAGCTGAGTGAGATTCTTAGGAGGTGGCATTTCCATGATGTCCTTCACTTTAGCTGGGTCAACTTTGATTCCATTAGCAGACACTATGTATCCCAGTAGCTTACTTGAGGTAACTCCAAACATGCACTTCTTTGGATTGAGGCGTACATTAAAATTTTCTAGTCTATTGAAGATTTTGTCTAGTACTACCAGGTGTCCTTCTCTTGTGAGTGATTTTTCTAGAATTTCATCAACATAGTCTTCCATTATAGTGTGCATCATGTCATGGAAGATTGTGGTCATAGCTCTCTGATATGTTGCACTGGCATTTTTCAAAGCAAATGGCATGACACACCAACAATAGGTACCCCAAGGACATGTGAATGCAGTCTTGTGTTGGTCTTTAGGTACCATCTTTATTTGGTTATATCCAGAAAAACCATCCATTAGTGACAGCATGGTGTGCCCTGCCATGAGATCTACAATAATGTCAATGTTCAGCAGGGGGAAATCATCTTTCAGACAAGCTTTGTTCAGGTCCCTAAAGTCATTACATATTCAGACTCTACCATCTAGTTTGGCAACTAGTACTATGTTGGAAACCCACTCAGGATAGTCTATTGGTCTGATGAATCCAACATCTAATAGTTTCTTCAGCTCTTCTTTCACCATGAGGGCCACATGTGGGTGCATCTTTCTGAGTTTTTGCTTTACCGGCTTAGCTCCTGGAGCTAAAGATAAGTGATGCATTATGAGATTCGTATCTAGCCCTGGCATGTCTACATATGTCCATGCAAAGTTGATTTGTTTTCTCTTGAATCAGTGAATGCTGGCTTTTCTTATTCTATTAAAGACTGTGCCATGTGGATTATTCTAGGATTATCACCTGTGCTAACATTGATTGGCTTTGCTGGTTCTATCAAGATTCAAGATCTCTCCTGATGTGTAAGATTGGGTAGAGGGTCAAGCCTTCCATCCATTGGTGCCTCAGAGAGGTTTTCACCATTTTATACGTCTATATTTTTACTTTTTTCATGATCTAACACTATCATAGAATGGTTTTCACCATTAGATCTTTCTTTCATTTTGACAGTTTTGAGACTGAAAGGCTTGGCACTCTCTCCAAAATAGGCCTTCTCGTTGAGTTCTATGGCATAGCCAACTCTATGGTCCCCTGCAGGTATATGATCTCTAACCTCAAGATAGTCTATGATGGCTTCATCATTCTCAAAGGTATCGAGCTCAGGGGTAGTACCTTGTAAATCCCAATCTATGAGTTTGGGGTGCACCAAAGGTAAGGGGTCATTGGGTTGATCTGATTCGATGGTGTTGATAGTTAGGATAGAGTTGTTAAATGCACGGACAAAGTCTGTGATGGTACTCTCTATTAGCGGATCTGTCAAGGGGGTGTCATTCTTTCCTCATGACTTTCACTATCGTTATTATGCGTGTCAGACTCTAGAGGTCTAGCCCTTGGTCCTTGTGTCTCATTTGCATGGGTTGGGTCATACTCGTGGACAACATCGATATCTTTTCCATCACAAGATAGCTCCAAGAGACTATCCCACTCATATTCATTTGAATCAGTTTCACTCCCCATATGTAGTTGCTGAATTTGCTCAACCAAATTACTAGTAGATACCTTTGGTTGTTTGCCTTTATTCTTATTTTCTATGTTGGTTCTAGATGTGCCAGTGTAGCCTAGCCCTGTAGTGTCTCGAGCTATCAAGGTATGAGGTTGGATGGGTTTAGTGATACCATCCTTTCTTGAACCGAGCGGACCGTGTCCTTCATACCCCATTCTTTGTAGCATTTGGAATCCTTGACCATATTGTTCCATTTGTATAGTGTGATGGTTTTGTTGTGTTGATGAACTGCCTTCATCCTTATATAGCCATTGTAGGATATCTTTCTCATCACTTGAATCATCTTTGAGGCTTCCCCATTTGACAAATGGACCTTTGGTAGTTTTATCTACTTTTGATTTGTTCAGAGTGGGTCTTCCATATGATCTAGGAGATAGGGGGAGTTGTGCCAAACAGAGGGATTGGGAGATTGTGTACTCACCCAAACCCTTATCTTTGAGTTTTAGGTTAGGTTGGGACACTTTTGAAGAGGAAGCAAGTGTAGCTGGGTAAACACAAGATGAGGATGAAGCAGAGGCACAGTTGTTAGGGATCACAACTTCAAGTTTAGATTGAATAGAGTTGCAGTACTAAAATGGATTGGGGTCACCTTGGATGGTGATCTCTTGGCCTTCATAGGGGAATTTTATACACTGGTGGTATGTTAACAGTACTTCTTTCAAAGCATGTATCCATGGTCTCCCAAGAAGAATGTTATATGCTAGCTCCATATCGAGGACTTGGCAAGCCACATCTTTTACTATAGGTCCCACTTTGATTGGTAAAGTAACAATTCCTTTTGAAGTTCTCTCCTCATCATAGGCTTTGATAGTTATTTTGTTTTTTGGATCTATATCTTTTTCTAAAAACCCCAATGTAAGGATTAGTTTCAAGGTGTAAACCAGCTCCTCCATCGATTAGGACCCTCTTTATCTTGTGTTTGTGTATGAAGGCTTCGATATGAAGAGAGGTGTTAAGGGGTTGGGTGATTGACATATCATCCTTTCCAATGAATGATAGGGAGTGAGGTGAGGTAATGTGACCTACCATGGTTTGAAACTGTTCTTCAGTGAGGTTTGTTGGAATGGAGACTTCTGCTAAAGCTTTGTCAAGTATGTCCCTATGAGATGGAGACTGACGCAAAAGTTCCAGAATGGAGATATGTGCAGGTGTCTTATGTAGTTGATCCAAGATACTGTACTGATTAGCCGGAGGAACAGAGGTTCCCCTAAGAGTGACTCTATTACTGTGGGTGGTAACATTGCAATTTGGATCCTTGTTTATAGTGATCACATTAATGCGTGAATCACCTTCTGAGATATGGTTAACAACATAGTCAAATCTGACATTTGTGTAATTTGCATTGTTAGATCCACTATTGTTTTGGTTGGAAGGTCTTCCCTACTCATAGTTGGGAAGAGGATCCTTGAATGCCTAATTATCACTATTAGAGGTATGTCCATCAAGTGACACTTTATTTTATTCGATCAAGTCTTGGATAGTGTGTTTGAGTGCAATGCAGTCATTGGTTTTGTGCCCTTTGTTTCAGTGGAACTCACAGAAGTCATTGTTGTTCCACCAAGAAGGTTTTACTTTTGGTTCATACTCCCATGCAGTTGGAAGTGTTATGATCTTACTTGTGACTAGCTTCCATAGGGTGGTTTCCAATGATTCTTCCAAAGGTGTGAATTTTCTCCTAGGTTGAAAATTTGTAAACCTTGATTCAGTGTTTCTTGGTTTGTTTTGTGGGGGTTTGTTTTTGAGGAGTCGATAAGTTGAAGATTGGTTGTTTAGGTGCCACATTATTGGCATCGACCACCCCATTGTTTACAATGTTTTTGTTCTTTGTCCAGAATATTGGTTTATCTATGTTGGTGTTGGTGCTAGGAGTGTCCTTATACAGTTTTATTTGACCCTTTGTGATTAAGGCCTTTTTGATGATTAGACCCATCTCAATGACCTTACTAAACGAAGTAGGACATTGGATTTGTATCTGATAGCTTAAGTCAGTTTGCAAGTTATGGACAAACATCTCTAGCATTTGTTTTTCAGGCATTTGGTGTGGGCACTTACTTGCCAGTTGTCTCCATCTTTGTAGGAAGGCGGTGAAAGACTCTCCACCTTTTTGCTTGGTGTTATAAAGATCTAAGATTGAGGTGTCATGCTCAATATTATAGAAGTGTGTGACAAATTTGTCCACAAGTTCGTTAAAGGTTCTTATGTCGGGTGGTAGTCTAGAAAACCATTCCATGGCTTGTGCTCCTAAGCTTTGTGGAAATAGCCGCATAAGGTAAGTATCATTGTGTGCGACTTCAAGACAAACAACGTTAAATTCCCTAATGTGGTCCCTTGGATCACCCCTTCCTCGATATTTATTAAACTTTGGCACCTCAAATTTAGAGGGGAAAGGTATCATGACCAAAGTCCTATCAAAAGGATATGGTGAAACATCCTCTAGGGAGTAATTCTTATTTGATGCTCCTGTTTGCATGTCTGTGCATTGTTGTTGTAAAGCTTGGATTTGTTGGGTCACTACGCTTAGGCAATCTGTAGGATCAATGGTTGCTTTTCTTTTATCTGTGGGTATTTCCTCATGTGTGCTCCCCTCAAGTTTTCTTTCTTCTTCAGGTTCTTTTAGAGCCTCTACATCAAAATCTTTAGGGAGCTTGACTCCTAGATGTGCTAGGTGTAGAAAGAATTTGGTAGGATCTTGGGTAAGTACCTTATCCATTAAGCATTGAAATCTTCGGTCTTGCTACATTTGGAGGACTTCTTCTATAGAAATTTCCTCATCACTTTTGTGAGAGTTTGGAATAGTTTTCTCATCCATTTCAATTTGTTTTTGTTTTTGTGACTTTGTTAAGACCATGCAAGGTGACTAGAGATGGGGATGAAGTGAGTTTGAAAGTTTTGAGCAAGGTGCTAGAATGTGACAAGATTTTAGCAAGGTTTCTCTTAGATCTAGTTGGTGTCAAACAAGTTGGGTGAACAAAATGATAGTCAAGTAAGGATGATAGAAATCCTTTTACTTGATGTGGACTAGTCTTGCACAAGCCACCAGTGGAGTTCCAAGAGAAATAGATAAGTGATTCTTGATAGTGGAGACTCACTAGGTTTGTTTGAGGTTTGATGTGATCAGGAATAGCTTGGTTCTAACCTTGGTGGATTTTGTAAGAATTTTACGAGATTTTGGATGATGCAATGTGGGAAAAGTGGCTATGGTGCATAAAAAGAGGGGAATGATTGAATTGCATGGTTTTAATTAGATTTTGGAAAAACTAAGACATGTTTGAAATGGTTTTATAAAAGTTGACAATTTTTCTCTTGGAAGGTACGGAATTGTTCTCTGGTTTGAATGCGTAGCAGTTAAATGCACCATAATAGGGTGTAAATGCGCCAATCTAGTAATGTTTTAAATGTGCTGCAATAGATATCAAATGTGCCACAAGTCTACTCAAATGCACTGGAGGTCGAGGCAGAAGTGTCGTTATGGTTTTTAGCTTGGTTTTTTTTTTGCAGAATTTTGGAACGTTTTTCAAGATTTTTATTTTTTTGGGTGAAAACTTAGTCTTTTTGAGAATTTTGATCTTCAATTTATGGCAAAAGAAACAGCAAGTGCATATAAGTTTTCATGAATTTTATCTTTTGTTATTTTTTTTGTATTTTGGACTTTTTTGACTCAAGAACAAGTACAACCTAGGCTAGATAGGACAGTATTTGTTGAATCCTCTAGCTGTGCATATTTAAAGTGTGTAGCTCCAGGATCTGGTAGCATCGGCTCCCCTCCACAGCACTCACTTCACACGCATACCAGATCCAGGTTTCCTTAGGCTCGTACCCCCACTGAACCATAGGATTGTCCCTACTACCTCTACTAAGAATCACATGAATCGAGGCCGCTTCAAAGGCTCTGTCCTTTGTGTCAACAAATAGGGGTTTTTGGTATACTAAACAAGTGGCTAAGTAGTCAAGGCAACCATTTGAGTGGTTACATGTGTAGTGGCACTACTCTCTGTTATGGAGTCTCCTAGCCTCCAAGGGTTATGCCTTGGAGGTTTTTTAGGGAGGTTGGCCGTCGATGTAACACAACAACACTCATTGCAGGAGGCTTTCGCTTCAAGTACAATTTATTTAAAGTGGATTGGTAGGGCTTGGCTTTAGCCTATTTCCACTCAGGTTCATTCCCACTTGGACAGGCGGGCATCCAAGGGTAGGCCCCTCTAAAGGTTATATAGATGGAATAACAAGTCTGGTATTCTTGTCACCCAGTGAAGGGGAGAGCATAAGCCTATTGTCATTCAACAAACATAGAGGACAATGATTAATCCAAACCTAGTTAAAAGGAAAAAAACTAAATCAGCTATCTACTTGTGCACTCACGCATTTATTAACTTTGAAGTGTTTAGAAGATAGCAATGTTCATTCCCATTTGTGAGATAGCAATATTCTAAACTAGGAAAGAAAACAACAATGCAAAGATAGCAGTGGTTCAGTTACTATCCTCCTAGTTAAAGACTACGTGAGATTTTGCATGCATGCATTTTTTTACTTTTTCTCTTAATAAATCTAAAATGAACTAATTAATGCAACTAAATGATCTATCTAGCTCCTAATCCCGCAAGACAAACGTTACAATCAACCTGAAAAATCACTAGAAAATCTAAAAACCCTAATGAGAAATCAGATGCACTACTATGCAGTCTGTATGCATAGAAATAGAGCATGCAAGCGTCATTTTACAGATGCGCTAAGATAGATGTCAAAAGTGCAAGAAGATGTGACAGAAGCGCCATTTTAACAAATGTGTTGTGAGATGGTATGAAAGCACCATAAGGTAGGGTGTATGCGCCAGAGTTACGTAGGTGCCAGAACAAAAAGTAGAAGCGCTAGAACAGGGAATGTATGTACCGTAACCATAAAAACAATAGAATAGTGAGAAAATGTGTCATCTTGGGAGGTATATGCGCCAGAAGACTGTATGCACTATGACAGGAGGTAAATGTGCTGACTCAGAGGATATATGCACTAGATAAACCTATCAAAAACCTGTACAACACCTATACAAAACCTGTCACTAAGAAACTTAGATTTTGATTAGATTAGGGGCAAGGGCCCCACGGTGGGCACGAAAAATGTAAGGGTAAAAATGGGATAATCAAAGGAGTATTAAAAATCCAAACATCAATGAAATACGAAGATAAAAGGAGATTAAAAGTAAAATAGAGAAGATACTCACAACCTTTTACCTTGCGACTTCCATTGTTCACCTTTTCTTTCTTGATCTTGTGGTGATGAAGATGGCCCTCAGGAAGCTCACTTCCTTGCTTCGATTCCTCAAGATGAAAAGGAGAAGTGGCTAGGATACTTGTTTGTGTTGAAGATGAGCTTCAACACAATGTGAATGGATGATTGATGAAGTGATATGTAATGGGGTGCCAATGGCATGCTATAGTTCCTGTAGTATAAGTTTACTTGAAAAATGGATGATGAATGATAGAAGAAGAGGGTTGTACTTATAGAGTTGGGTGAGAGAATATCAATGGTGGAGAAGAAGTAAGAAGATCAACGGAGGAGAATGTTTGAGAGAATGTGCGCGAATAGAAGGACATGTGTCATTTAAAAAGAAGCTTTGTTGAGTTAACTGCTTTCTTGATGAGGATGAGTTTTGTTTTTCTTAAATTAGAGCAAAGTTTGCTTTAAAGCTGCTTTAACTTAGCTTTTTCTTTTGTATGACAAGAGGAATTTATTTTTAAAAGATATGAAGATTTTTTGGAAGATAAGAAAGCATAATTAAATAAATAAATTTATTTAATTATTTGTGGATAATTTTGGAAGAATAAATAAAATATTAATTATATTTTATTTTTGGAGATTTAAGATTTTTATTTAAATAAAATTGCATTTTATTTAAATTTGGAAGAATAAAAGATTTTAATTAAATAATTAAAATTATTTAATTATTTAGAAGAATGAAGTTGATGTAGATGAATTTAATTAATTAAATAAATGTAATTTATTTAATTAAATGAGAGAAGATGAGTCAAATAAATAAATAAATTTATTTATTTATTGATAGAGGAACATGAAGGTGAAATAAATATTTAAAATATTTATTTAAGTAGAGTCATGTCATTTTTAGGTGTATACATTTTGCCCCTCTTTGATGCAATGTGTTCTATCATGTTGTTTCAAAGAATAAGAATTTTTGACAGTAATACATGCCCCAGTTTGCCCCTGGTACAAGTTTAATGATAGGATGCCCGCTCGGGAGATTGGATGGGAAGACGACAAAAGGCGTGACATGGACAATCTCATGAAGAAGAAGGTGGAAAGCAGGTTAGGATGAAGAAAAATAGGACATGGTTTGGAGGAATAGATATGGGAAGTAGTCACAATTGTCACACAATCAGCTATGGTTCAGGTGCTATATATAGGAGCTGGGTCCACAAGTTCTATTCATTTGCACACTTGTCCTTAGTTGATTGGTATTTGAGAGCTCAGGAGAGGATGGAAGCTAGAGCATTCGACAGAGAGATGAATATTCTAGGTGAGGAGCACCGATTTGAATGAGTCTGATGGTTTGATTGGCTAGTTGAGGCAGGACCACCGGTATGTAGTTCATCAAAACTCGCTAAAAGTCATTTATTAGGGCAATAAATGGTTAGGGAAAAAAGCTAGGACAGATGCGCCAAACTGTCGTTCGGTGCATATGCGCTCTGAAATGGTGCATATGTTGCTAAGTTACACATATGAGATACCTTATGGTGCATATGATAGTTTGGCGCATATAGGCTTATAATTGGTGCATCTATTATATAATGGCACATGTGGCACAAGAAGCGGTGCATACACCAGAATGGCACATACACGTCAAGGATTGGCACATTCACAGTGAAGAGGCACATATGATATGGATCAGTGCATTTGCCACCTAGATCGATGCATTTGCACTAGGAAAATTAGTTGACTTAATGAAATTAACCTAATTGACACCCTAATCGATGTGTCAATTGATAAGCGATCTCTGAGATTGCCGAGAATCTAGTCAAGAGATGATATGCTTGTTTTGATTAATTTGATATGTTAAGTCAATGATAGGATAGTTTGATTGTCTTGAGTAGGTTTGCTTGGATATGTGTCATAGATTAATATTTGCGATCAATTTAGGATGACATGGCAGTCAATAGATAACTTGCTCAGGGCAATCAGGATGACAAGGTAGTTCAGGATGACAGAGTAGTCAACAACATGACATGACAATGTCAGATATGGGAGATTACAAAATGCATTTGTTGCAAAGGTAAGTGCAATGGTTGTTTTGGTTGACATCAATGCCAAAGTGGGAGTTTGTTGGCATTGTTTTTGTCACTGATGTCAATAGTAGTCTTGACAATGTTTCTCCGACCAATTGTCATTCACAAGATCACTAATGTTGTGTCATTGAAATCATGGTAACTGTTTGGTGGATAGAGTAAATCAAGATAGCTTTGTTCTTTGTAATCGTATCACATCTACAAACAAGAGTTCAATGTTTCATCCTCTACTCTTTGTAAATAGATGTTTGTTTGCTAATTACACTTTTGTATGGGTTCTTGCAAGTTAGGGTTTGATTGTTTGTTTGAGCTCCTGAAACTCTAAGGATCTAATTGTCTTCAAGAACAAAGTTCCTTTTCTTTTGTTTCAAGCTTAAACAAATCATTTCAACCTTATGATTTCATCTAGTTTATCCTCTAACAAATGTTTCTTTCAAAAGATGAGGATCAAATCTCAACACAATGATTCTTGATGGAAGATTAGGGTTTCCAAATGTTTGAAGACCTAACCCTAAAACCTTGAAAACAAGTCACAAAATGCACTTATGATAGACTGGTTCCTTTTTGTTTTATTTCATTGGTGACTTGTTATCACCGGTCACCTGTGACTTAAGTGACAACTTAAGTCATCCTTCTTCATGGAGTGACCGGCCTCGTGACCTAGCAATGACCAGTAGGATCGAGACAAGGTTTATAAATGAGTGCCAAAACCTTCATCAACAATGCTTATTTAATCTTCAAAAGGCGTGAAGGTTTTCATCAATGGAAAACATTTAAACCCTTAATGATTACCTCCCGAGTATGGTGTTTGATGGGTAGTTACCTATATTATCAGTTTGATAGCAGTTCAAGTAGTTTTGATAACCATTCTCAATAGTGATGGAGATAGGTTTTTTAAAATCTTGTTAAGGGATGATTCTTAAGTTTTTTTGAGAGGGTGATTATAATAAATCAAAGACATATTTTTTTGTGTTGTGACTGATAAAAAGCATTGAAGAGTTGTTTATTCTAATAGTGTAAAGTACATGAAGAGATCATTACTCTGATCTGAGAATGTATGTGTTGCAAGTATGTGCCTAACTGGTGTTTTCATTGATGTCAACATATCTGTGTTGTCATTAGTGTCAACTGTGCTCTTGTTTTGATGCTTTCCTGTAATGAGTTAAGTGTTGAAGTATTCCTGATACTACATAATAGTCCAGTAGATTGCTTTGCATTTTCTATAGAATGAATATCCTTGTCTGTAGGTTGGAAGTTATTTAGATGCATGTCTGAAGATAGTATGTTCCAAGTTTGAGCCTCCGATATGAAGATTTGAGTGAGTTATGTTTACCAGAGTGAAAACTACTTTTTCTAGATATTTGGTGGTGACATGGAGAATATATTATGCTTCACATTCCTCTGCATTGAAGTATTTTGGTCTACAGTTCTAGAGTTAAGTCTGGGATAATGTTATGTGCCTTCAACTCAAATGGTTCATGATTTTGTGTTCTACAATCAATTTTTCCTTATGACAGTAGCTGACAGTGTTGTTTATGTGCTCTAGTTTTAAGAATATTCTTGATAGAGGGTTTAGATGTTGTACAATTGTTCCTGGTGATCACAATGTGCTTGTGGATGTCTCCTGATCATGTTCCTACCTATGGATTGGTTTATAGAGAGAAATTTAGATCATGGATGAAGAATGTTCTTGAAAGTCTTAATGAGAACACCAATCTTGGCTGACTTGGTTGTTTTCACTAATTGCAAAGATGCACTGAAGATTGTAGAAGCATTTTGTGGCATGGAGGATTGTGTTTGAGTCCCATCTAAGGCATGGCATAATCTGCATACATATTTACATCTTACCCTTAGCAATTTTTTTATTGGGTCCAGACCTATTTCTATGTATGTTTGTAATGCTGACCTTGGAGATTATACCAATGGTTGATGAATGTAATGCCGACCTTTATGTTAATTCCAAGGTTGATGAATTTTATAAAGACATGTAATGTAGTTGTGAAAAATATATCCTTGTGTGAAGATGTGAAGATAAGTGTGAAGTAGTGCAGAGCATAGGAGAAGTATTGCGCTTCAATGGAACTGAACTCAAGCATGGAATAGATGCTATTAAATTAGTTCACAAATCCCTGGTAGTGAACCACCCCTTAGCAGTGAGTCAATCTTTGTACTAAGCATTTTTGGGTAGTGACCCTTAGATTTTGGTATTGTTATAACATATATATTTCTGTGGGCTAACACCCACCGTGGTTTTTCCCTTATAAGGTTTTCCACATAAAAATCTGGTGTCTTGTGTGTTGAATGTGTTATTGTGTTGAGCTTCATGTTTTATGCTTTCATGATTAAATCTTATAACAGTGATTGAACATTTGAATTATTGATAAGTGGTTAAAGTTTTGTGACAACTAATTCATCCCCCCTCTTAGTTGTCTTGTGTATTTCAACAATTGGTATCAGAGCAAGGTTCCTCGGAGGAAATCTTAATAGCTTGAGGTAGATCTAGGATGTCTTACAAGAAGGAGGATCCATAGTTTGATGGAACAAATTATGCAACCTGGAAGATATGCATGAAAATCCATCTACTTTGTATTGGTTATAGAGTATGGAAAGTGAAAGAGATTAAATATACCATGCCTCAAAATGGTTTGACAACTAAATGTTAAATCAAAGAATATGAGTTAAATATAAAAGCTAGAGATGCTCTACTAAGTGCATTGACCAACACTAACTTGATAAAGGTCATGAATTATGAAACCACTCATGAAGTCTGGGAAAATCTAGAAAATCTATATGAAGGAGATGAATCTATAAAGAGTTCCAAATTGCAAATACTGAAAGCAAAATATGGAGGTTTAAAGATGGGTGAAGATGAAAACATAACATCCTTCATGCAAAAGGTTGATGAACTTGTCACTGGAATCAAAGGTATGGGAGGACCTGTTGATGAAACTGAAGTAGTGATGAAAACTCTTAGGTCATTACCTAAATCCTATGGTCACAAGGTAGCTACAATTGAAGAATTAATGACTGTGAAAAAGATTACCAAGGATCAGTTGCTTGGAAAGCTTGCTGCATTTGAAATGAGAGAGTTTTATGATGCCCTACCAAAGGTAGAGATTGCTTTCAAAGCTTACACTTTAGAGAAGATCTCTAGAGATGAGAAATACAAAGTGGAACCTGAAAGGAAGCTAGGTGTGTGGAAATTGCTTCCTACACTAATCTAATGAGGAGAGATGAGTGCAAATTCATTTTAACCTTTATAGTTACAACAATGCTAACCCAACAATAGAGATGTTGCAGCAAACACAAACAAAAGAATGTAAGACAGAAGAAAAGAGACAAGAAATATGGGGGGAAAACCCTTACAGGTGAAAAACCCCACACTCCAAAACATAGCTCAAATGTATTATCTAAACAATGAGGTTTACAATATAGTTACAGAACCAATGCTCTTGTAAGAGTCTTTGACACCTGTATCTAGAGACAATCTGACATCATAATAGTACATATCAATCACATAATATATCTCCTCTCTAAAGCACCTGTTTATATTGAAAATATAAGGCAAAAATGGCTCTATCTTGGGATGGGATTCCAACATGGCCTCATGGCCCATAACCCATGCCTATGGACACTTGCCCAACACTGTAGGATGTTCTTGACACTTGTCAAGTAACCCCATCCCAAAGAGGTCGCCTATTCCCAAGTTGGGCAATGACAGATACTCTTACAACACTTACAATTGTCATAGAATCTGTCATAGCTATCATATCTTACAGCTGTAAGAGAATATGTCATAAATAGGATATAAATAGTATATTCTCTTACAACATGGCATAACCCTCCTTTGAGCACCCAAAGATGCCTTATTCCAAGAGGCCTTGTGACACATGTCTTCACCTGTCATAGAACCTTCTATTTATGACTCTTACATGTCATAGATTCTGTCATAGGAATCTGTCATAACTATTTGGGTTGAGATTCACTTACACACTAGTCAAGATGCCAACACATGGCAGAAAACCTCTACCACACAAAAGGGATGCCTATCTCCACATGGAGTGAGTTGACCATCCTAGTCATCTTACAAGTGGAGTGACAACTGATCGTGCCACTTCACACTAAATGAAAAAATAGGATGTGCAACAAAATTATGACATAGGCTAAGTAAATAAATTACATTACAATAATAAATGCAAGGAATTACTAAGGTTGAGACACCTTAATTCCCAATATTCTCCCACTTGTTGAACACCTTGTAAGAGACAATAGAAAATAACAGGATTTAACTTCTATAGGTTGAGAGGCCCATAGACTCCGAACACCATCTGAACTTCTTTGTGCCCACTGGTTTCATCAATGCATCTACAACATTCTTCAAAGTATCTACCTTCTCCAAATTCACCTTCCCATCCTCTACCATGTCACGCACAAAGTGAAACTGTACATCAATATGCTTTGTTCTGGCATGGAAAGTTGGATTCTTTGCTAGGCAAATTGTACTTTGATAGTCACAACAAATCCTAATCTATCTTGTATCACTACCAATATTTGAACACAATCTCTTAAGTCAAATGGATTCCTTGCAAGCATGAGTTGCTTCCATATACTTAGCTTCTGTCATAGATAAAGCAACCACATGTTGTCACTTACTCATCCAACTAATTGCACCACCGAACATAGTGAACACATAGGCACTGGTGGATCTCCTATTGTCAATGTCACCTGCCCAATTAGAATCCATGAATTGACAAATACAAACTGAATTTGGAGGTCCTATAGCATTACCATGATAGCATATGGAATATCTAAATAGTAGCTTAACTACATCCCAATGTACTCATCCAGAATTAGCCATAAATTGACTAAAGACTCCCACTGCTTGGGCAATGTTTGGTCTTATGCAGACCATAACATACATCAAACTGTCAATAGCACTAGCATAAGGTACTCTTCTCATGTCCACCTCACTAGGAGGTTTTGGACAATCATTAACAGACAACTTTGTCCCCAATGAAACAAGAACACACAATGGTCTACAATATGCCCTACTGAACCTATCCAACATGGTCTTCACATACTTACTCTGGCTTAACCAAAGTTTTTTGTTAGCTCTGTCTCTTCTAATTTCCATTCCCAAAATGTACCTGGCTGCCCCTAGATTTTTCATCTCAGACTATGCTGACAACTGAGAGTTCAAATTAGAAATCATATTCTTACCATTCCTAATTAACAACATATCATCAACATACAATGTAATAATGAGAATACGATCATTGTAAAACTTGTAATACACACAATGATCTGATTTCAATCTTAGATGTCCATTCGACAACATGAAGGCATCAAACTTCAAGTACCACAACCTAGGAGACTGCTTCAAACCATACAAACACCTTTTTAACTTCGAAACCAAATTTTCTTTACCTTTCTCTATGTAATGCTCTGGCTGTGACATGTAAATCTCTTCCTCCAAATCATCATGAAGGAATGTTGTCTTCACATCCATCTGCTCCACCTCTAAGTCATAAGTTGTTGAAAGAGATAACAAGAACTGAATAGATGTCATCTTTGCAACGAGAGAGAAAATTTTGCCATAATCAATTCCCTCCAGTTGTGAATACCCCTTCGCAACCAGTCTAGCCTTGTACTTTTCAACACTACCATCTGCACTAAATTTCTTCTTGAACACCCATTTGCGTCCAATAGGTTTCCATCCATCAGGCAAAGGCACCAAGTCCCATGTTTTATTCTTTTCCAAAGAAGCCATCTCATTTTCCATGGCCTCCTTTTAGGAACCTACATCTTTCATGCCCATTGCCTCTGTCACAGTTCTAGGCTCATCAATGTTAGTAAGAAAGGCAAAAGCACAAATAGAATTAAGTAATGAATAACCAAACCTATTGGGTTGCTTCCTTGTTCATGTAGACCTCCTTAATGGCTAAGGTTGAGGTTCAGCTTCTTCTTCTGAGCTTTCAGAGATGCTAGAGCTCTCCTCATCATCAGGTCTCATAGGGTCTATCAGTTCAATCTTCTCAGGGGTAGAAGGAAGCTGAACCACATCCTCTTTCTTTTCTATCTATTTTGGATGTATAACAATAGAAGAAGGTGTTAGCTTTCTGAAGATAACACTTCTGCTAAACAACACTTTTTCAACCACAGGATCCCCAAGCTTGTATCCTTTCACACCAACACCATAGCCAATGAAAATACATTTAACAGCCTTATTTTCTAATTTAGACTTTCTCCCTAGGCACATGTGCATATGCCTCACAACCAAAAACACAAAGATGTCTAACTAAAGGTTTCTTACCATACCACACCTCCATAGGTGTCTTACCAACAAGAGCTGATGTAGGAGACCTATTTACTAGGTAGCAAGCAATGGCTATAGCTTCGGCCCAAAACTTTTGTTTGAGACTTCCCCCACTAAGCATACTCCTAGCCTTATCCATCAGTGTCCTGTTCATCCTCTCTACAACTACATTTTGCTGCAGGGTGTATGGAGTTGTCATATGTCTTTCAATCCCTTACTCTTTACAGAACTTATCAAACTCTACCAAATAAAACTCACCACTGTTATCAGTTCTCAAACACTTAATCTTTTTACTAGTCTAATTTTAGCAAAAGCTTTAAACTCTTTAAACTGACTAAAGACTTTAGTCTTGCTTCTGATAAAATAAACCCATGTCCTTCTACTATAATCATCTATGAAAGATACAAAATATATAGATTTGGAAATCAAATGAACATTAACAGGACCAAACACATCAGAATGAATAAGATCCAATACAACAGAAGACTTGTGAGAACTAGAGTAAAACTAAACATGGTTTTGCTTTCCATATACACAATGTTTCCAAAAGTCAATGAGGTTTTTATTTTTTAGGATTCTAAGACCCTTGTCACCAATGTGGCCATATCTCAAATGCCATAACATAGTTTTTCAGTAGGAAGTTTAACTTCCAAAGCACATGCACTACCATCAGAATGTGTTACAATAGATTTCTTCACTACTCATTCAGATGGTGGGGATGAAGTGACTACAACTCTTTTCTTTGAGTCAGAAGAACTATTACACTATGAAGTGCATGCCTCTAGCTGAAACAGAGTACTTCTCCTACTACCCTTCGCAAGCACCATAGATCCTCTAGTCATCTTGCATCCATCCTTCAAAAAGACAACATGCACACCTCCATCATTCAACATACTTATAGAAAGTAGGTTCCATGCTACCCCTAGGATGTGCATAACCCTAGTGATCCACTTCACTCATCCATTAGGGAATCAAATTGAGACACTCCACAATGAACAATCTTTAGATGAAAATAGTCACTTAGGTACACTCTTCCACCATCAAACTCTTCATACTTAGTGAACCAGCTTCAATGTGAGGTCATGTGGAATGATGCACCAAAATCAATCAACCACACATCATCAGATGCATGGGTGGCCAGGGTTGTGATGAAGGCATCACCATCATCTTGTTATTTGTCAGAATCTGAATCTGGTACATTCTTCTATTGGCAAGAGACATTGTGTGGCTTCACTAGTGTTGTCATTGATGGCAACAAAGTCTATCCCACACATGCACAGTACATAGTATGCCTATACCGGAAGTCATATTGAATATTTTTTTGATCCGGTGAACAAGAACATAGTATGCAACAAGGTCTGATAATCAGGTCCAGATCTCTCAGATGGTGTAACTCAACAAGTTGCAGATTTGGATAAGTCAAGAGGGGTATCATGACTACTAAATTCTAGAGATTTAGCCTCTGGTGATAAAGCATGAAAAAGATAAGAGCATCTGAGTGTTGGGTTCCAGACAGATAAAGCAGATAGAGAAAGAACTGACTGGCATGGCATTAGACTTCAATCTGGATGACTAAAAGGTGTTGATCAAGCTATTTGGAGGATTCTACATTGTTGGCCGACATGATTAAAGACTTCCATGCCCATGTTTTTAATACACATCACAAATCAATCATGAATTCTACGGACAGATCAGTAACTTGTAAATATCTTGAAGTGTTCTTATTGCTGACTAGGAAGTTGATGAGAATCCTTTATATGGATATATATACCAGATGGATTCTAGTATTTAGGTGTGTGTGGTGAAGAAGGGATAAGTGTGAAAGCAGCAATTCAAGTCTAGTATGTGACAAAGCAACAAGACTAAAATAGAGGAAGAATGAAGTGCATCAGATCAGTGTATTAAGCCTAACTAGAACTGAACTCTTGCATTTGTAGATGCCTCTCATTAGTTCAAACACCTAATTACCTTCTATAAGTTTCTTGTAGGCAATGTGCCTCTTGTGAGTAGTGTGCTTGGGTAGTGAGCCCTAATTCGCAAGTTCCATTTTGTACTAATTTATTCTTTTAACAGAGAATACAATCTTGGGTTAGTCACCCCATGGTTTTTCCCTTAACAGGGCTTTCCATGTAAAAATCATTGTGTTATGTGTGTTGATTTTATTTTTGTTCCTATGATCACATATGCTTATATGTTTTGGTGCTGCACTAATTATTAAAGAAGAAAAGAAAGTTAAAGTAATTTGAGAGAATTGATTCACCCCCCTCTTAGTTATTTGCCTTGTTTCCAACAATTGGTATCAGAGCTAATTTCCTCTTAACAAAGACTAACAGCTTGAGGAAGATCTAGAAATCTCAATGGATATATATGGTATGAAGGAACAACTTCAATCTACCCTAGATGACCTTGAATAATCCCACTCTGAAGTCAATAATTTGAGAGAAAGACTCAAACAAGCTGATGATTTCATAAATGAGCTAGAAGAAAAACTTAGTATCTCTGTGAAAAAGAGAAAGGAACTACTTCAAAAATTAGCAAATCAAAGTGAAGCCAATAATACTAATGAAGATCTGGATGAGAAAAATAAGTTATGTGAGAAGCTATCAAAATAAGTCATTATGGTAAGGCATGAAATGGAATCAGGGGTTATGAGATTCACCCAAGAAATTGAAGAAAAGAGGAAAATTGAAGATAATCTAAAACAATCCCTCAAGGAGAAAATAGAGGACTACCACAAAATGGACAGAATAATCAGGCTTCTTGAATCAAATCTTGAAGAAGATAGAGACAATGAAGAACAACTTGAGAATTAGATAGACACTCTTAAACAAGATCTTCAAACAACAAATGAATACAAAGAGAAATTCAAGATAGGCTCAACCCAACTTGAAGTTCTCCTTGAAAGCCAAAAGAGGGTAGATGATAAGCGTGGCTTGGGATATGAGAAAGGTGAAAGTTCTGGATCCAGTCAGAAGAACTTTGGATCAGAAAATCAAAGAAATAGGCCTAGAAGACATCCAGTAAGGCAACCAAATGCTCAAATATATCCATCCTGTTGCAAGTATGGGACTAACCAATGCTGTCATTGATGTCAACATACTCCTATTGCATTGATGATAAGGATTGGATGAGCTGTATGCTTAGGATATTAAGAAAATTAGTCCTATCAAGAACAGAGAAGAACAGTGAAGACAGTGAGGTCAAAGATCCCAGCTAAGATGAAGATTAGAGGATGTGCATCAAAGGGTTTGTAGATATGTGTCTTAAGATGATCCAGTAAAGATTTTAGAGGTTTATATGAAGATCTAAAGAAGTTATGGCCACTTAAGTAAAACTAGTTCTGGTAGATATTCAGAAGTGACAGAGTGACACAGATAGGTCCAGTGAGATCTGGAAATGCAATATCTTGTTCTACGGGTTTGGTGTAGTGTTTAGAAAGTCAATGTGAATTGACAACTCAATTGGTTCATGGTCTGGAGGTCTGAAAGCATCTGTTCCAATATGATAGTGATGACAGATTGTGTTCTTGAGGTTCTGGATGAAGGAGAGAATAATTTTAGTAAGCAAAAGTAGTGTGGATTTTCCTTGTGATTTAGGCAAGCTTGTGGAGGTCTTTGGATTGCTTCTAGTTCGTGTTGGTGGTCTGCATTGAAGATTGAGCTCGTAATTGAAGAATTACTTCCAGATGATGATGTTCTTCCTAAGTCTAGCTGATCGGATGAGTTACACATCTTGTAGATGATCTTGGTGATGTTCTGTGATGAATGGTGTGTTCCTAAGGAAGATTCAAGTCTTAGATCTGTGTGGCCGATAGTGTGTTGATCCGCATGAATTCTTTTTGTAATTAGTCATGTTGTATTTATGTATTTTCTCTATAATGTATGCCGATTTGGATGATTATCTATAAGTTGATGTCTTGTATAAATAAGGAGTTGTAAAGTCATTTCAAAGGCATCTTGTGGAGATGAGAGTGCCATAGAGAGGAGTAGAGCGAAAGGTAGAGCAGAAGTATTGAGCTTAAATGGAACTGACTCAAGCATGGTGAAGATGCTATTCTTCAGTTCAAGTATGTAATACTTATTATTCTATAGACAGTGTATCTCCTATAGGCAGTGGGCCTCTTGTGAGCAATGAGCCCTAATTGGCATGTGTCATTTTGTTCTTTCTATTCTTTTAACAAAGAATACAATCTTGGGTTAGTCACCCCGTGATTTTTCCCTTAACCAAGTTTTCCACGTCAAAAATCTTGGTGTCTTATGTGTTAATGTGTTTCTGTTCTTGAATTGTTTCCATGATTGATTTATTATTATGCTATTGAATTAAGAAAAGGATTTAGGTGATTAATTGGAAGAAAGTTTCAGACAACTGATTCACCCCCCTCTTAGTTATCTATCCTAAATCTAACAATTGGTATCAGATCCGAGGTCATGGGTTCAAACCCTATCCTTGCGCTGGGGGGATTGTTGCAAGGTGTGACCCTTGGTCTCCTTCTTCAGCACTGTGCTATGGTGGTTTGCAACAAGGGCTTAACCACCTCCCATGCTTGTTAACTCAAGTGGTTGTATCAAGCATTAATAGGTTGATCTTTTGGTGCAATGACAACTAACACATCCTTCAATGGATACTGCTTCAATTGCAACAATATTGGTCATAAAGTAGCTCAGTACAGGAGGAGAATGAATCAGACTAATCCATCCTTCTCTGGACAATGTTTTGACTACAAAAGGTATGGTCACAAATCTCATGAATGCAAAAATATGCAAATAAACAATTCATTTAATGGTAGATGCTTTGCATGCAATAGAATGGGACATATGGTTAATTAATGCTAATCAAAAGGATATCAATCAAATAAGCAAGGAAATGTTGTCTATTACAATTGTAATAGATCTGGTCATATTGCTAAATTCTATAGAAACAGAAATCATGATAGAAAAGGTCTAGTGAAACATAATTAGAAACAAGATAAGAACAAAGGTAAAGTGAATACGGATGAAGTTCAAAATAAGACGAGCAAGATTTGGGTAAAGAAGAGTATAGAAAAAATTGGGGATGGATCCGTACTAGAATCTGATGCTAATATTCCTTCTAAAAACTAAAAAGGTGAGCTCTAGCTCAGGGGGAGTCACAGAGAAAAACAAATTCCTCCAACCAGTCAATTAGTGCCTGAAATTAGCACATGGAAAGCTGCGGATTAAAGGGTTCCCAAAAAAATATCTAAATAATCCTCGATAAAAATATGAAAGATCTATATGGAGTTTTGCAAGAGTTTAACCGCTCAAGTTGATCCGGTTTGATAGTTGTCTGGTAAAGCAAGATTTTCACAGATAGATCTGGTATGATTCAGAATTAAAATACTTTGATCTGTGGACCCATGGCATGACTAGAGAAAAGAAGATACATTTTCAATCCTCACTGACAATGATTCGAGAAGATCTCTCTTAAAACAAGGTAACCGGATAACTTAAGTTTTGCATTTATTACAAAAGGAAATTAGGGTTTGCACAAAAATAAAAGGGTTCTTTCACTCATCATTTTCACACTTGCATTCGCGAAGAAGATAAGAAGAGCACTACAACAAAGTTTCTACAATTCATGCAAAGATCAACTAGAAAATTGAATTCAACCAACGATTTGTTTTGGCTCTTATTTCAGACCCTAAATTGTAAAAAGGTACTTCCATTCTGAAAATCTCTCTCTGAATCTTTTGCAAGATGGCTACCCCAATGGTTGTAAAGATCATTGATAGGATGCATCCTAAATTCATGAAACACCCCTATAAATCTCTAGAAGTTGATCCTTTAGGCGCATTTTCTAGCATTCTGCATGGGGTATTGCACATAGAAGATGTTAGGGTCTATATCCATGCCAACATTGAGGAATTTGGAGACTCTAAATTGATGGACATCTATCACAAATAGCTAATAAGTGAGATTTTTGAACTCAAACCTTAATTCAAGGCCATTCGGGATAAACACTTTGGACATTGCATACACTTTCCCTATTTTGTAGAAGATGATTGGGTCCGATATGTCCTAAGAAAGATGCATGATAATTTCATGTGGTTAATGAGGCCCTTCAAGATAACAAAAGATGCCATTAGGGCAGTGATTGGACTACATTCTTCTAGTGGGTTACCTCCATTTAAATCTGTCAAGAACCAGATAGTAACTGAAGCCACTAGATCTAAGTTTGACAAAAGAGCAATGACCATAGATGACATCATAGATCTAGATGTCAAGTTTTCCTTAATGATAATTGGGTACAAGATCTATCATTCTAGCAGGGAAAATTATGTGTCTGGGACAACAATCTATGCAGCATATCAGATGTTAAGGGAAGATGTAGATTATGACCTATGTTAACTTCTCCTAAATCAACTGTTAGAAAACCTACAGAAGATTAAAAAGGATAAGAAGAATTCCTTTAAATATGGTTGTCTAATACTATGTCTATTCTTCTATTACATGAATGAGCTACCCGGATCAAGTGGTTGGGTTTGGCAAAATGACAAACCGGTTGCAATCCAAATTAGAGATTACATGTATGGACTTGGTGATGCTAAAGCTCAAAACACAGCTCTCTGGGGTTACTTTAAGAACTTCCAAAGCATGATGCAAGCCAGAGAAAGAATACCTCAATCCATAATTGAGAAATACAGGGATACAGTGTACTTCATGGTTGACACTAATCAATGCCTAATGGAGGCAGTTGAGCCCAGAATAGTGTGGATAATGCCTATGGGATACAAGGTCAATGAGAAAATCTTGGAACTACATATTCAACACCTATTGAGCCAGCCTAAGGACCCTAAGGCAGAAAGGTTTGGAACCTTTCAAGAACTAAGTGTAAAAATACATGTTGAGTTAAGACAACCAGAGATCAAGAGGAAAGTAATAAGGGAAGTTGAGGAAATTGCCAAAAGATTTGGCCTATCTAAAGAGGTAGTAGATGCAAATAGAGAGAAAATGGAGAAAGATGAGAAAGAGAAACAAGAAGAAAAGAAAGGATATGTTTCGATACAAGCCTCCTCCTGGACTAGATCTTCCAAGAGCTTTGCACCTGCCACTCCTAAAAGCTCAAGGGCCACCAAACCGGAAGTCAAGAGATCTAGAAAAGGAGAAAAGAGGATGAAAACCAAAGCCACAAGGTCATAAACAAGCCTCAAAGATGATGAAGAAATGGAATCTGATGAAGAAATCAAGAAAATGAAGAAGAAGAAAACATCCAGGGAATTCTCTACTAGTAAGAATAAAGAAGAAAAGGTAGAAGAATTTGTTGAAAAGCCCACTCTTTCCATTGATGACATCATCAAGGCAGTTGCTGTGGATGGGAACCTGTAGCCAGTAACAGAGTCCTATGATGAATATAGTAACACTGACAAGAGGATTCTGGAAGAAGCTACTATCAGGTACCTGAATATTTACAATAAAGATTTCATTGAAATTATATCATTAATTCCCAAAAGTCTAGAGAAGGTACTTCAATTGAGAAAAGATAATACAAAGGCAAAAGATCTAGAGATTCAGGAACAAATAATGATTCAGCTTTATCCTTCTATCACTCCAAAAAAAATGAACATGATTTTTAAAGATTGTAAGGATGAGTTTCGAAGTAAGGCAAGAATGAATAAACTTATGCTTGGAGAAACTGACCAAGTAGCAAGTGAGATAAAAGATATCCTCTGGAATGCTTTAAAAAGAATCAATCTTCTTGTTAAAGAGGAATCAGTTGAAGAACCTTCTACCATGAATGTTGAAGGATTAAATGTAACCAATGAAAAATCTTCTGATATAGAAGGATCAAAAGAGATAAATGAAGAGAAGTCTAAGAACTTGGATTCCTCTATTCTGGAAGAGGAAGTTCATGAAGTAGTAAACATAGGTAACATCTCTCCTCTGGATCCCACTGCAGACATTCCAACTTTTGAAGTGGAAGGAGAAGGAAGAAAAGAGGAGAAAGTGAGTCAAGAAGAGGAGGTTAAGGGAAAAGAAGGAAAACAAACAGAAAAGACCAATGATGACTATTTTGATATCCCAAAGAAGACTCAATCACCGGAAAGAGACACTGCAGATGTAGTGAAGAACTTAAACAAAGAAATGATGGAGATAAATGAACCTGAGCTATTTCAAGGGCCATTAAATTTTGACTCTCTTTCTCCAATCAACACAATGAAAATAACATCTTTTGCTCAAGCCAAAACAAAAGAAATACTCCTAAAATCTCACATGGAAGACTGTGAACTATTGGAGATGGCATCCAGGATGTTGGAGAAGATCATGCCATCATTCCAAAAGGATCCTTTAGCCTCACCATCTAGAAACCTAAAATCTTTGGTAAATTCTGTTAGCACTCACTTTGAATCTCTAGAAAAATCAGCAGAAGCAAAGGTCCGGAAAGAGTTTCTAGGAAAAAGATTCACTGAAGTACAGGGACTCATTGTTAATGATAGGAGGACCCTAGACATTGGAATAAAGAGCCTTGAAAATGCTCTTAAAGATGGTGGGGATATATATAAATTTTGTCTATCTTGGCCCAAAGTAACAGAGGACATTAAAAAGAAAGTGAAAGAACAAGAAGGTAAACTATCAAGTTTATCTCAGAATTTTGATCCCCTTACTACCTCTTTAATGAATCAAGAACACTAGGCCATTGTCATCATAAATGAAATAAAGAGGCTAAAAAAAGAAAAGAAGGATATAATAAACAGATGAGTGAACTCAGAGGGATAATTATCCCTAAGTTAGAGGCAATGCATGAGGCTTTGATAGATGCTCAAACTATAGCCTGGACCAGTAATCTGGCAGATTTAAGAAGGGCAGAAGCATATGCATTTTTGTTGAGTGGTCACATCTCAATTTTGGATAGGATGAAGCGGAGTTGGGCCACAAAGTTTGTACAATTGAAGGTCACTTTTGCAGATATACTTAAGTATATGTAAGTATAACATTTATATATATACTTATACGACCATGTATAGGTTAATTTTTGCAAAATTTTAGTATGTGGATTCTACCCTTTGCCATTGATGTTAAAGGGAGAGTGAGGAGTAGTGAAAAATTTGGAATCTAGTGAAGGGGGAGCTCCAGTATAATAGTACAAAAGATAGAGCATTAGCCAAGGGGGAGTTTACTGCGACACTTAGCCATTTTTCACTAAGTGTTGCCAGCAATGCCAAAGGGGGAGATTGTTGGCAAGAGACACTATGTGGCTTCACTAGCATTGTCATTAATGGAAACAAAGTCTATCCCACACATCCATAGTACATAGTATGCCTATACTAGAAGTTAGATTGAAGATTGTTTTGATTCAGTGAACAAGAATAGAGTATGCAACAAGGTTTGACAATTAGGTCTGGATCTCTCAGATGGTGTAACTCAGCAAGTTATGGACTTGGATAAGTCAAGAGGGGTATCATGACTACTATATTCTAGAGATTTAGCCTCTATTTATAAAGAATGAAAAAGATATGAGCATTTGAGTGTTGGGTTTTAGACAGGTAGAGCAGACAGAGAAAGAACTGACTAGCAGAGCATTAGACTTCAATCTGGATGACTAAAAGGTGTTGATCAAGCTATTTGGGGGATTATACATTGTTGGCCAACATGATTAAAGACTTCCATGCCCATGTTTTTAATACGCATCACAAATCAATCATGTATTCTGCTGACAGATCAGTAACTAGTAAATATCTTGAAGTGTTCTTGTTGCTGACTAGGAAGTTGATGAGAATCCTTTATACGGATATATATACCAGATGGATTCCAGTATGTAGGTGTGTCTGGTGAATAAGGGATGAAATAAAGTGTGAAGAAAAGTAGGGAAAAGTGTGAAAGAAGCAATTCAAGTCTGGTATGTGACAAAGCAACATGACTAAAACAGAGGAAGAATGAAGTGCATCAGATCAATGTATTAAGTCTAACCGAAACTGAACTCTTGTATTTGTAGATGCCTCTCATTAGTTCAAACACCTAATTACCTTCTATAAGTTTATTGTAGGCAGTGTGCCTCTTGTGCGCAGTGTGTTCAGGCAGTGAGCCCTAATTGGCAAGTGCCATTTTGTACTCCTTTATTCTTTTAACAGAGACTACAATCTTGGGTTAGTCACCCCATGGTTTTTCCCTTAATAGGGGTTTCTTTGTAAGAATCCTTGTGTTATATGTGTTGATTTCATTTATGTTCCTATGATCACATATGCTTATATGTTTTAATGTTGCACTAATTATTAAAGAAGAAAAGAAAGTTAAAGTAATTTGAGATAACTGATTCACCCCCTCTCAGTTATCTACCTTGTTTCCATCATCTTCTTTTTTTCTTTTCTTTCTTTCATTCCTTTAGGAAATGCCTAGTTTTGCCATAGTTTCTATTAATAACTAAGAGGGGGGGTGAATCAGTTATCTTAATTTAACTTTTTGTTCTTCTTTAACAACTAGTGCAGCATCAAAGCAAATAAGCATTCATAATCATGAAAGAAAAAATAAAGTCAAGATACATAACACAATGATTTTGACATGGAAAACCCTGTTAAGGGAAAAACCACGGTGTGACTAACCCAAGAACGTATTCTCTATTAGAAGAATAGAAATACAAAATGGCACTTGCCAATTAGGGCTCACTACTCGAACACACTACTCACAAGAGGCTTACTGCCTACAAGAGACTCACTGTCTATAAATTATAAGAAGAGTAACAAGATACTTTAACTAATGAGAAGCATCCACATATGCTAAGGTTCAGTTTCGGTTAGGCTCAATACACTGATCTACTGCACTTCATTCTTCTTCTTTGGTGCTGTTGTTCTGTCACATACCGGACCTGTCTTACTATCTTGACACAGCTCTTTTTCTTTTCTTCACACTACACCACACACCACACACACCTTGTCATCTAAATCCATTTGTTATATATATCTGCACCAAGGATTTCCTTATCTTTCTAGTCAGCATCTGGAATAGTCAATATTTTCCCAAACTCTAGTCTGTCAGCTGAATCCTTGCTTATCAAGTGATGCGTATCAAAGAGATGCTTATAAAAGTCATTAATTATGTTAGCCAATCATGAATGATACCTTAGGAAGCTTGATCACCATCAATAACTCATCTAGATTAAGGTCTAATGCTCTGCCGGTCAGTTCTTCCTCTGTCAACTCTGCCAAACAGGAACCCAACACTTAGGTGCTTATATCTCTTCACCCTTTCATCATGGGAGGCTCAATCCATGGAATCTATCAGTCAAGGTACTCCTCTTGACTTCCCCAAGTCCACACTTTACATAGATACTTCCTCTGAGAGATCCGGACCTGATTGTCAGACCTTGCTGCATACTCTGTTCTTGGTCACCGGACCAAGTTATTCTACAATCTGACTTCCGGTATAGACACACCATGTCCTGCAGATGTGTGGGATGAACTTTGTTGCCATCAATGACAACAATCATGAAGCCACACTGTGTGTCTTGCCAACAATCTCCCCCTTTGGCATTGATGGTAGCACTTAATGAAAAATGACTAAGTGTTATACTACACTCCCCCTTGGCTGATGCTTTGTTCTAATGTACATTTTTTTGGAGCTCCCCCTTAGCTATGCTCCACATTTTTCACTAATCCTCACTCCCCTTTTGACATAAATGGCAAAGGGTAGGGTCCACACACCAAAATTTCCCAAAAACAATCTATACTTAGCTGCATAAGTATATATTCATGCTATACTTACATATATTAAAGTATATCTGCAAAGGTGATCTTCAACTATACCACTTATGTCACCCAACTCTTCATCCTGTCCAAAATTGAGATGTGACCATTCAATAGGAATGTAAAAGCTTTTGCCCTCTTTAGATCTGTCAGATCACTAGTCCGGGCTGTGGTCTAGGCATCAGTTAGGGCCTCATGCATGGCCTCTAACTTAGGGATAATTATCCATCTAAGTTCACTTAACCTATTTATTCTACTTTTCTTCTCCTTCTCAAGCTTCTTTATTTCATTTATGACTGCAATAGTCAGACACTCTTGATTTACTATGGAAGAGGAGAGAGGATCAAAACTTTGAGATAAACTTAACAGTTTATCCTCTTGCTCTTTTGCTTTCTTCTGAATATCCTTGGTCACTTTGGGCCAGGATAAACAAAATTTATAGATATCTCTACCATCTTTGAGAGCATTTTATAAGCTCTTTATCTCAATATCCATAACTCTCCTATCATTTGAAATTAGGCCCTACACTTCAGAGAATCTCTTATCCAAAAATTCTTTCCGAACTTTCTCTTCTGCTGCTTTCTCTAAAGATTCAAAATATGTGTTGACAGAATTTACAAGAGACTTTGGATTACCAGATGTGGAGGCTGAAGGATCCTTTTGGAAGGATGGCATGATCTTCTCCAATACACCAGATGTAGCTTCTATGAGCTCACAGTCTTCCATGTGAGACTTTAGGAGTTTTCCTTTTTCCTTTGCTTGAGTAAAGGATGCTAGCTTCATGGTTTGAATCGGGGAGAGGGAATCAAAATTGAATGGACCTTGAAGTAGTTCCGGTTCATGAAATTCCATCATCTCTTTGGTCAAGAAATCTTTAACTGCTTCTACTATGTCTCTTGCCAGAGACAAAGTTTTCTCCCCTTCTATAGCATTAGCACTGTCATTTGTGGTCTTCTCTGTTTGATCTTTTTCGCTTCACTTCACTTACTCTTCTTGACTGATGCTCTCTTCCTTTCTATCTTCTCCTTCAATTTTGGTGTATGCAGGAGGATCCGGAAGAGAAGTGTTTTCTTCTACATGAACTTCCTCTACCAAAGCAGAGGAATCTAAGTCCTTAGCTTTCTCTTCACTTGTCTCCTTTGCCTCTTCTACCACTGTCTCAGTAGATTCTTCTTTGTCATTCATGGCCGAGGGATCATCATCTAAGTCCTCTATAATAGGAATATTGAATCTTTTGTATGCATTCCAAAGGATGTCTTTTGTTTCTTTTGCCACCTTGTCAGTTTCTCCAAGCATAAGCTGATTCATTCTAGCTTTGCTCCGGAACTCATCCTTGCAATCTTTGAAGATCATATTCTTTTGCTTAGGAGAGATGGAAGGATAGAGTTGAATGGCTATCTGCTCCCGGATCTCCATATCCTTTGCTTTGGCATTATTCTTTCTCATTTCAAGTTCCTTCTCAAGGCTTTTAGGAATTAGAGATATGATTTCAATGAAAGCTTTGTTGTAGATATTCAGATACCTAACTGTGGCATCTTGCAGGATCTTCTGGTCAGCTTCACTACATTCATCATAGAATTCTGTTAATGTTTTTAGGTTTCCATCCACAGTAATTGCCTTGATGATATCATCAAGAGTAGGCTTCTCAACACATTTATCTGTCTTTTCTTCTTCCTTGTTTAGACTGGTAGGGGATTCTCCAGATACTTTCTTCTTCTTCATCATCTTCTTGATCTCTTCATCAAATTCTATCTCTTCATCACCCTTCTGACTGATATAAGACCTTGTGGCCTTTGTCTTAGTTCTCTTCTCTCCCTTTCTAGATGTTCAGACTTCCAATTTTGATGCTTTTTGGCTCTTAGAGGTGGCAAGTGCAGATCTCTTAGAGGATCTAGTCCGGGAGGGGGCTTCTACCAGAGTACTTTCTTTTTCTGCTTCTTCCTTTTCTTTCTCTACCCTTTCCTTCTTCTCTTTGTTTGCACCAAGTGTCTCTTTTGATATGCCATACCTTTTGTCAACATTCTCTACTTCTTTTCTCACTTTTCTCTTCATCTTCGGTTGTCTAAGTTCCACATGAATCTTAACACTCAATTCTTCAAAGGTTCCAAACCTTTTTGCCTTAGGATCCTTGGGTTGACTAAGCATGTGTTGAACATGTAGCTCTACAATTTTCTCATCTACTTCATACCCCATTGGCATGATCCAGACTATCCTTGGCTCCATAGCCTCCATTAGGCACTGATCAGTTTCTACCATAAAGCATACTGTATCTTTATACTTTTCAACCAATGATTGGGGGATTCTTTCTCTAGCCTGCATCAAGCTTTGGAAATTTTTGAAGTAACCCCACAGAGCTGTCTTTTGTGCCTTGGCATCACCAAGCCCATGCAAATAATCCCTGATTTGTATGACTACTAGTCTGTCATTTTGCCACATCCAACCACTGGATCTGGGTAGCTTATTCATGTAATAAAAGAACAGACAAAGTATCAAGCCACCATATTTGAAAGAGTTCTTCTTGTCCTTCTTTATCTTCTGTAGATTCTCCAAAAGTTGGTTTAGAAGGAGCTCACAGAGATCATAGTTAGCATTTTCTTTAAGCATCTGATAAGCAGTGTAAATTGTAGTTTTGGGTACTGAATTTTCCTTGCTGGAATGATATATCTTGTAACTGATTATCATGGAGGCAAACTTGATATCCAGATCAGTGATATCTTCTATTGTCATTGCTCTCTTATCAAATTTTGATCCTGTTGCCTCACTCACTGTCTGATTCTTGATTGACTTGAGAGTAGGTATCCCACCAGATGAGTGCAATCTGGGAACTACCCTAATGGCATCCTTGGTTATCTTGAATGGTCTCATCAACCACATAAAGTTGTCATGCATTCTACTCAGAACATACCGGACCCATTCATCTTCTGTAAAATAGGGGAAATGAATGTATTGTGCAAAATGCTTGTCCCGGATGGCTTTGTGCTGAGGTTTTAGTTCAAAAGCATATCTATTAATTGATTGTGATAGATATCCCTTAACTTGGATTCCCCAAATTCTTCAATATTCGCATGAATGTAAACCCTAACATCTTCTACATGCAAAATACCATGCAGAATGCTAGAAAATGCACCTGAGGGATCCACTTCTAGAGATTTCTAGGGATGCTTCTTAAATTTAAGGCGTGGCCTATCAGTAATCTTCACAACATTTAGAGTAGCCATTTTCAAGAAGATTTACAAAGAGATATTCAAGAATGGAGAATACCTTTTACGCTACTAGGTTTCACGGTATGAGATGAATTGGATTGTTGGAAGAATTGACTTCTGTGGTTGATCTTCGAGAGGCTTGGTTTACATAGCTCCTTTTCTCTTCTTCTCGAGTGTAAATGTACAAATGATGAATAAAAGAACCCTTTTATTTCTCCGCAAACCCTAATTTTGTTTGCAATAAATGCATACCTTAAGTTATTCCGGTTGCTCTATTCTCCTTGTCCTGAGAGATTTTTCTAGATCACTAAGATGCACTTAAAGTTATTCTCAGAGGATATTTGCAATCTATCTATCTTTCACAATCATTCCATTTATCCGCAGATCAAGATACCTCAAATTTGAATCATACCGGATCTAACTGTGAAAATCCTGTTCTTATTGGATGACTATAGAACCGGATCAATCTTGGAAGATTAATCTTTTCAAAACTTCTTGCAGATCTTCCATATCTTTGCCATGGCTTATTTAGATATTTCTCTGAGAACCCTTTGATCCACAACCTTTCATGTGACACTTTCAGGCACCTATTGACTAGCTGGGGGAAAATGTTTTTCTTTTGTTACTCCCCCTGAGCTAGAGCTCATCTATTTAGTTTTCAGAAGGAATATTAGCACCAGATTCTGGTGCGGATCCATCCCCATCATTTTTTATACTTCTCTTCACCCATATTTTTTTCATCTCTCTTTGAATTTCATCCACATTCACTTTTCCTTTTCCTTTGTCTTGGTTTTGATTATGATGCACCTAACCCTTTTTGTCCTGATTCTTCTACAGAATTTTGCAATATGACTGGATCTATTGAAATTGTAGCAAACAACATTTCTTTGCATATTTGACTAATATCCTCTTGATCTACACTATTTAGCCATATGTCCCATTCTATTGCATGCAAAACATCTACCATTGAATGAATTGTTCATTTGCATATTTCTACATTCATGAGTTTTGTGACCATACCTTTTGCATTTAAAGCACTGTCCGGAGAAGGATGAATTAGTCTGATTCATTCTTCTTCTACACTAATTTGTTTTATGACCAAAGTTATTGCAATTGTGGAAGTATCCTGATGCAGAGGCAAACGCAACGGGAGCTTACTAACAGGAAGGAGGAGCCAAATATACAAACAGCATGATAAAAATGTCTATCGGCTCAGCATCATCATCATATTTCCTAAAAACACCAACAGCATCATCATGTTTCAACAGCATCATCATATTTCGGATGATCGCAAACATCCTCCTGTCGACTACTGTTCACCTCCTCCGCCTGTCGCCTATCATCATCATCATGATATTCAACGGGCGCAAACATCCTCCGGTTGCACTGTTCATCAGGCGCCAAACACTAGCGACATCATCATGATATGCGACACCACCTTCGTCAGTAGGATATCCAAATATCCGGTTGCTCCAAATATCCTGATGACGATCACTTCAACATCTTCCCTTCGATGCTCCGCTGCCCGACGATGCAAGCAACAGCATCATGATATGATTTATCCGGCTCCCTCGAAACCTCCTGATGATGTTTCACAACTTCCTGCCTACGCCAATACCTAACCACTTAGCGACAACAGGATAAACTCGCATAGAGGGATATCTCAATATCCTGATGACGATGACGTCATATCCTGATGATGATGACGTCACACAATATCCTGATGAACTCTTCAACACTTAGTCAAAAAAACTAAACTTTCACACCCGCATCAGCTAGCGATACGTGGATGATGAGCTTCCCTCAGAGATGATCCTGACTGCGATATATACACTGAGTATATACCCGATTCAAAACATCCTGATGCACTTGCAACATGCAAACTTTAACAGTTTCACGACCCGATCCTGATGGCGATGCATTCCCAGATGATGATGCGGCTTGTTCCGACTGGAAACGCACATGCAGACTCCTGTGTATCCGTCCACTGCATGTAAACACTCAAAACCGCTCGATTACACAAAGACCATATGACGACCGGGCCGGATCACCTTCAAACCAAAATCAAACAGCTTATCTTTCTATACCTAGCACATGAGGATGCTAGGTTGATTCACAGCATGCTCCTAACTGATCTCCTAAACAATGCAATGCATAAATAGAAAACACAAATGCAACCTAAGCTATGATACAGGACCATTCCACCGATTCGCAGGATCAACCAGTGGAAGGGTTGAAAGTGCCCATTAACTTGCAAACAGAAAGGAAATCAACACAGATACAACTGATACAACCAGATAATGCAAAAGATGAGATCTTATTCAATTGAAATTCAAATGTCCTGAATACAGCTTCACAATGTCTGAACTGCTCTCCTGAATCTCAACTCAACACAACACCAATACATCTATCAACATCAATATCAAAAATATATGCTAGACCCTAATAGATCGAAGGTATATATAACAAATCCTTCGAGTACTACCAACTCACTTCCCAGTGGCTGGGAGCTTCCAAGCGGCTGGGAGAGAGGACAGCTCAGACTACCTTATCCCGATCTCTAACTGCCTACACATACTCCTAGGCTGAACTAATACATAGCATCGGTCCAATGGACCTTATTACATGATAAAGTCAAACATACTAAAAATAGACTATCCTGTCATCATGCTGATAATTATCCTATATCCTGATCATGTATGTCATCATGCGGACCTATATCCTGATCATGTACGGGTGCTCCTACACCATACTCCCCAGAAGAAGAAATCTCAAGTCCACTTGAGATGAGAGTATCAAGGTCGGCACCATGTTTCTGTATCTGCTCTGCAGTCATCCAGACGGCTTCAGAATTCGGCTGTCCCTTCCAAGAGATGAGGTACTCCAAGTACTTTTTGTTCCTGGTCTATTTGACCACTCTGGTATCCAAAACTTTCTGTAATTGTGGAGGATCATGTTGAGGAATGTCTTCAGCAACTGTATCCTGTAGGATGACCTTATATTTCAAGGTAGTTTGCTGGAGTTGGGTCTTGACCTGATCATGAACTTCTTTGATGGCTTCAGCAAAAGCTTCTCCTTCTGCACTAACAGGATCTGCTGTAGGTAGATCTCTCAACTCCAAAATTCCCCTGGGATGCATTCCATAAACTACCTGAAAAGGCGATTTCCCTGTGCTCCTATTGATAGTATCATTATATGAAAACTCAGCTTGAGATAGAATATTGTCCCACTTCTCTCCATGCTGTTTTGTCAAGCATCTAAGCAGATTCCCCAAGGAACGGTTCACTACCTCAGTCTGTCCATCCGTTTGAGGATGATATGCAGAGGAAAAAGACAAATTGGTTCCTAGTTTCCTCCAAAGGGTTCTCCAGAAGTGACCCACAAACTTCACATCGCTGTCTGATACCACTATGATGCAGAGGCAAACGCAACGGGAGCTTACTAACAGGAAGGAGGAGCCAAATATACAAACAGCATGATAAAAATGTCTATCGGCTCAGCATCATCATCATATTTCCTAAAAACACCAACAGCATCATCATGTTTCAACAGCATCATCATATTTCGGATGATCGCAAACATCCTCCTGTCGACTACTGTTCACCTCCTCTGCCTGTCACCTATCATCATCATCATGATATTCAATGGGCGCAAACATCCTCCGGTTGCACTATTCATCAGTCGCCAAACACTAGCAGCATCATCATGATATGCGACACCACCTTCGTCAGCAGGATATCTCAATATCCTGATGACGATGACGTCATATCCTGATGACGATGACGTCACACAGTATCCTGATGAACTCTTCAACACTTAGTCAAAAAAACTAAACTTTCACACCCGCATCAGCTAGCGATACGCAGATGATGAGCTTCCCCGAGAGATGATCCTGACTGCGATATATACACTGAGTATATACCCGATTCAAAACATCCTGATGCACTTGCAACATGCAAACTTTAACAGTTTCACGACCCGATCCTGATGGCAATGCATTCCCAGATGATGATGCGGCTCGTTCCGACTGGAAACGCACATGCAGACTCCTGTGTATCCGTCCACTGCATGTAAACACTCAAAACCGCTCGATTACACAAAGACCATATGACGACCGGGCCGGATCACCTTCAAACCAAAATCAAACAGCTTATCTTTCTATACCTAGCACATGAGGATGCTAGGCTGATTCATAGCATGCTCCTAACTGATCTCCTGAACAATGCAATGCATAAACAGAAAACACAAATGCAACCTAAGCTATGATACAGGACCATTCCACCGATTCGCAGGATCAACCGGTGGAAGGGTTGAAAGTGCCCATTAACTTGCAAATAGAAAGGAAATCAACACAGATACAACTGATACAACCAGATAATGCAAAAGATGAGATCTTATTCAATTGAAATTCAAATGTCCTGAATACAGCTTCACAATGTCTGAACTGCTCTCCTGAATCTCAACTCAACACAACACCAATACATCTATCAACATCAATATCAAAAATATATGCTAGACCCTAATAGATCGAAGGTATATATAACAAATCCTTCGAGTACTACCAACTCACTTCCCAGCGGCTGGGAGCTTCCAAGCGGCTGGGAGAGAGGACAGCTCAGACTACCTTATCCCGATCTCTAACTGCCTACACATACTCCTAGGCTGAACTAATACATAGCATCGGTCCAATGGACCTTATTACATGATAAAGTCAAACATACTAAAAATAGACTATCCTGTCATCATGCTGATAATTATCCTATATCCTGATCATGTATGTCATCATGCGGACCTATATCCTGATCATGTACGGGTGCTCCTGCACCATATCCATTGAAGGAAGGATATCTTTGAGCATTTGGTTGCCTTATCGGAGGTCTTCTAGGCCTGTTTCTTGGATTTTCTGATCTGGAGTTCTTCTAACCAGATCCGAAGCTTTCACCTTTTTCATACCCCAAGCCTTGCTTGTCATCTACCCTCTTTTGTCTTTGAAGAAAAACTTCAAGTTGAACATAGCTTATCTTGAATTTTTTTTTTGTATTCATTTGTTGTTTGAAGATCCCTTTTAAGATTGTCAATCTGATTCTCAAGTTGTTCTTCATTATCTCTAGCTTCTTCAAGATCAGATTCTAGATGCCTAATTATTCTATCCATTTTGTGGCAGTCTTTTGATTTCTCCTTGAGAGATTGTCTTAGATCATCTTTAGTTTTTCTTTTCGCTTCAATTTCTTGAGTGAATTTCATAACTCTTGATTCCATTTCATGTCTTACCATAATGACCTCTTTTGATAACTTTTCATATAACTTAGTTTTCTCCTTTAGATCTTCATTTGTATCATTGGCTTTAGCTTGTCTTGCCAATTGCTGAAGTAGATCCTTTCTCTTTTTCATAGAGATACTCAGTTTCCCTTTTAGTTCATTTATGAAATCATCAACCTATTTAAGTCTTTCCTTCAATTCATTGACTTAGAGTTAGATTGCTTAAGATCATCTAGGGCAGACTGAAGTTGTTCCCTCATACCATACACATCCATTTGAATTCCCAGATCTTCCTCAAGTTTTTAGGCTCTATTTGGAGGAACTTAGCTCTGATACTAATTGTTGATAACTGAGAGGGGGGTGAATGAGTTATCTTAATTAATTTAACTTTCTGTTCTTCTTTAACAACTAATGTAGCATCAAAGCAAATAAGAATTCATAATCATGAAAGCAGAAACAAAGTCAAGATACATAACACAATGATTTTGACGTGGAAAACCCTATTAAGGGAAAAACCATGGGGTGACTAACCCAAGAATGTATTCTCTATTAGAAGAATAGAAATACAAAATGGCACTTGCCAATTAGGGCTCACTGCCCTAGCACACTGCTCATAAGAGGCTTACTACCTACAAGAGACTCACTGTCTATAGGTTATAAGAAGAGTAACAAGATACTTGAACTGATGAGAAGCATCCACATAAGCTGAGGTTTAGTTCCGGTTAGGCTCAATACACTGATCTACTACACTTCATTCTTCCTCTTCTTTGGTGCTGCTATCCTGTCACATACCGAACCTGTCTTACTATCTTGACATGGCTCTTCTACTTTTCTTTGCACTACACCACACACCACACACACCTTTTCATCAAAATCCATCTGGTATATATTTGTGCACCAAGGATTTCATCATCTTTCTAGTTGGCATCCAGAATAGTCAATATTTTCCCAAACTTTGGTTTGTTAGCTGAATCCTTGCTTATCAAGTGATACGTATCAAAGAGATGCTTATAGAAGTCATCAATTATGTCGGCCAATCATGAATGACACCTTAGGAAGCTTGATCACCATCAATAACTCATCTGGATTAAGGTCTGATGCTCTACCGGTCAGTTCTTCCTCTGTCAACTCTACCAAACAGGAACCCAACACTTAGGTGCTTATATCTCTTCACCCTTTCATCATTGGAGGCTCAATCCCTAGAATCTATCAGTCAAGGTACTCCTCTTGACTTCCCCAAGTCTGCACTTTACATAGATACTTCCTCTGCGAGATCTAGACCTGATTGTCAGACCTTGCTGCATACTCTATTCTTGGTCACCGGACCAAGTTATTCTACAATCTGACTTCCGGTATAGACACACCATGTCCTGCGAATGTGTTGGATGAACTTTGTTTCCATCAATGACAACAATCATGAAGCCACAATGTGTCTCTTGCCAGTAGCTCCAATAGAGAGCCTTGGACTTTCTAGGAGATTTAGATCTCCCATGGGATTTGGATCTGTCTTCATCTTTCTTGTCCTTCTTTTTCCCTTTCTCCTTGGGTCTTCCACGAATCGCAAGAGCCTCTTTTGCTACCTCAAAATACTTTCTCTGAATCTCTTCAGATAATAGTGAAGATACCACTTCATCCATTGTGAAAGTGGATGTGGTGCTCCTACTAGCCATCACAAGAAGATCCCACGAGTCTGGCAAAGAACAAAGTAAGGTTATGCAATGATCCTCCTCCTCCATCTTCACACCAATTGATGTCAATTGTGCAATTTGTTGGCTTTCAGACAAACAACTGAGAGGGGGGTGAATCAGTTGTCCAAAACATTTTTCTAATTAAACACTTAAATCCACTTTGTTATTTAGTAGCATAATAATAAATCAATCATGGAAACATAATGAATTAAATCAAGAGCTGAAACACATTAACACACAAGACACCAAGATTTTGATGTGGAAAACCTGGTTAAGGGAAAAACCACAGGATGATTAACCCAAGATTGTATTCTCTGTTAGAAGAATAGAAAGAACAAAATGGCACATGCCAATTAGGGCTCACTGCCTACAGGAGACACACTGTCTACAAAATAATAAGTGTTACATACTTAAACTGGAGAATAGCATCTTCACCATGCTTGAGTCAGTTCCATTTAAGCTTAATACTTCTACTCTACCTTTCGCTCTGCTCCTCTCTACCACACTCTCATCTCCATCAGACACACTTTGAAATGACTTTACAACTCCTTATTTGTAAAAGATATTGACTTAGGAATTATCATCCAAGTTGACATACATAATAGAGCAAGTACATAATACAACTTGACTTATTACAAAAAGACTTCACACGGATCAAGACACTATCGACTACACAGATCTGAGACTTCAATCTTTCTTTGGGAACACACCATTCTTCATAGGACACCTTCCAAATCATCCGCATGATGTGTAACTCATCTGGTTGGCCAGACTTAAGAAGAACATCATCATCCAAAAGTAAATCTTTAATTACAAGCTCAAACTTCAATGTGAACCATCAACATGAATTGGACACAATCAAAAGACCTCCACAAGCTTGTTTGAATCACCAGGAACATCAACACTACTACTGTATATTGAAATCATTCTCTCCTTCATCCAGAACCTCAAGAACATAGTCTATCATCACTGTCACATTGGAATAGATGCTTACGGGTCTCTAGATCACAAACCAATTGAGTTGTCATTTCACATGGACTTCCTAAACACTCCACCAAATCTGCAAAACAAGATATTTCATTTCTGGATCTCACCAGAACTATCTGTATCACTCTATCACCTCTGAACACCTGCGAGAATTGGTTTTACTTGAGTGGGCATAATTTCTTTAGATCTTCATGTGGACCTTTGAAATCTTTACTGGATCATCTCAAGACACATATCTACAAACCCTTTGAGTTGTATCCTCTAATTTTCATCTTAACTAGGATCTTTACCTCACTGTCTTCACTATTCTTCTCTATTCCTGATTAGGACTAATTTTCTCAATATCTTCAACACATAGTTCATCTAATTCTTATCATTAATGCAACAGAAGTATGTTAACATCAATGACAACACCAGTTAGGCCCATACTTGCAACAATCTCCCCCTTTGTCATTGATGGCAACATATAATGTGAAAAACTATTTTGACCATCAAAACAAAAGCTTCTCCTTACTATCACAACTCCCCCTATTAGCAACAACCATTCACATGTCTTCTCTTCCTTTCCTGCTCTCCCTTTGATTAGAAACTACTTGTTTTTCACATGTCTTCTCTCCCCCTTTGACATCAATGGCAAAGGGAACATACTTGCATTACTTCATAATCATGCTAGCTACTCCCCCTGAGTAGCAGCTTCCCATCATCAATCTAGACCACAAGATATGACTATGAGATCCACCAAACTAATGCACATCAGTGCACCTTAATTTAGAACTGGAGGGGTAATAACCCCTAACTTCTCCCTAAGATACTCAAAGAGTCCTTAGGTAGAGGTTTAGTAAAAATATCTACAATCTGATCCTTGGAAGGCATAAACTCCAATATGACTTCATTCTTGTTCACTTTCTCTCTCAAAAAGTGAAACTTGATGGATATATGTTTAGTGTTTGAATGCAACACCAGATTCTTTGATATGTTTATTGCACTTGAATTATCACAAAAGATTGTGATAGGTTCCTCATACTCCACCCTAATGTCTCTTAGCATTTTCTTCATCCACAATGCTTGAGTGCAACTACCTATTGCTACAACATATTCTGCTTCTGTAGTGGATAGATATATTGCCTCTTGTTTCTTTCTTAGCCAAGAAACCAATCTCTTCCCCAAAAAGAATGCTCCACCACTGGTACTCTTCTGGTCATCCACATCTCCTGCCCAATCCACATTAGTATATGCATGAAGAGAGAAATTATGATCTCTAGGATACCACAACCCATACTCAACTATCCCTTTCAGATATCTAAAATTTCTTTTGATTGCCATGACATGAGATTCTCTAGGATTAGCTTGGAATCTAGCAACAAGACCAAGAACATTCATAATGTCAGGTCTAGTTTGAGTGAGACACAATAATCCTCCAATCATTGACCTGTACTTTTTCTGATCAGCCTTAGGAGATTTATCATCTTTGCTCAATTTGCATCTAGTTGCCATGGGAGTATTCATTGGTTTTGAGTCTTCCATCCCAAATTTCTTCAACAATTCTTTCACATATTTGATCTAAGAAATGAAGATTCCTTTCTTTGTTTGAGTGATTTGCAGACCCAAGAAGAAATTCATTTCCCCAAACATGGACATCTCAAATTCACTTTTCATTTGATTTGCAAAGGTTTTGCACATACTATCTCTTCCTCCAAAAATGATATCATCAACAAACACTTCAACAATCAAGATATTTTCATGATCAATTTTGAAATACAAATTACTACTAGAAGTACCTTTGTTGAAACCAATCTTCAAAAGGTGCTTATCCAATCTCTCATACCAGGCTCTTGGGGCTTTCTTGGGTCCATACAATGCTTTCTTCAATTTGTAGACCATATCACCATGATCAGATAATTGAAATCCATCCAGTTGTTGAATATATATTTCTTCTTCCAAGTCACCATTTAGGAAGGCAGATTTGACATCTATCTGATATACTTTGAAATCCTTGAAGGTAGCAAAAGCAAGAAATAATCTAACTACTTCAAATCTTGCCACCGGAGCAAAAGTTTCTTCAAAATCAATTCCTTCTACTTGGGAGTAACCCTTGCAGACCAATTTGGCTTTGTTTCTGACTACTTCACTATCTTCATTCAGTTTATTCTAGAAGACCCATTTGGTTCCAATCACATTCTTGTTTTTAGGTCTGGGAACAAGATCCCAAGTGTGATTTTTCTCAATTTGCATCAGCTCTTCCTCCATTTCTTTAGTCTAGTTTTCATCATTGCAAGCTTCATTCACTGTCTTAGGTTCAATCTTTGAAATCAGACAATACTCTTTTGAATCTTGAGCAATCCTTCTTCTTGTTTGCACACCTTTTCTTTTATCACCTATGATCTGTTCTTCAGAGTGATTTAATCTTACATACCTGGGAACTTTGGGAGTTTCTTGCACTTCTGAGTCTTGAATAGGTTCATTCAAACTTATCTCTTCTTCCTGATTTACTGGATCAGTCTGAATCTAAATTTTAGAGGGAGCTTGGATTTCTTGAACAAAAACATTATTTTGATCATCTTCATCATATTCATAAAATATTGATGGTTTTTCAACACCTTCATCAACCTTCACATTTGTACTTTCAACAATCTTCCTTAATCTCTTGTTATAACACCAGTATGCTTTGCTTTGAGTAGAATAACCCAAGAATATTCCTTCATCACTTCTAGCATCAAATTTTCCTAGATCTTCATCTTTTTTAATGTAACATTTGCTACCAAAGACTTTGAAATAACTCACAGTGGGAGTGATGCCAAACCAAAGTTCATAAGGAGTCTTACCAGTATTGCTTCTAATTTGTACTTGATTGGGAGTATAGACTGCAGTGCTTACAGCTTCTCTCCAATAGATCTGAAGAACATTTGCTTCCATCATCATGGTTCTAGATGCTTCCTGGATGGTCCGGTTCTTTCTCTCCACTACTCCATTCTACTGTGGAGTCCTAGGAGCAGACAACTATCTTTTTATTCCATGTTTCTCACAGAATTCTATGAACTCACCGAATGTGAATTCTCCACCTCTATTAGACCTCAGACATTTTAATTTTAAACTGGTTTCATTCTCTACCATTGCTTTGAATATTTTGAATTTCTCTAGAGCTTTTGCTTTCTCTTTCAGAAAAGTCACCCACATCATCCGAGAATGGTCATCAATTAATAACATGAAGTATCTATCACCTTGCACACTCCTGATTCTTACTGGTCCACATAGATTAGTATGAACTAAGTCCAATAATCTGGTAGAACATTGTTCCTTGCTTTTGAATGAGACTCTTCTTTGTTTACCCAACTGACATTCCTTGCACAAACTATTGGTAGGTTTTACCAATCTTGGAAGATCTCTTATAGCCTGAGTGTTGCTTATCTTGATGATATTATCAAAATTCACATGACACATTCTCCTATGCCACAACCAACTCTGATCAATTTGAACAAATAAGAAACTTTTACTAGTACCAACCAAGTGGAAGATATTACCTTTAGTTTGAGTACCAGATGCAATCTCTGTTCCAGAACTTTCAAAGATCTTGTATTTTCTATTTTTGAATCAGAGATCATAGCCTTTGTCCACAAACTATCCAACACTGAGAAGATTGTGATTCAGGCCTTGAACATATAGTACATTACTAGTTTTGTTCTTTTCATCAAAATAAATAGTTCCTCTACCCTTGATTCTGCCTGCAGAATTATCACCAAATTTTACCACTCCTCCTTCATACCTTTCCAAATCTATGAATTTATTTTTTTCACCTGTCATATGGTGAGAGCATCCACTATCAATGACCCAATCATCCTTTTCCTCAACTTGGGCAGCTAGAGCTCTTTCTACAATTTTATGATTGATAGATTTAGAGGGCATTGGATCTTCTTCCTTGATGGCAATAAACACCTAGTCACTTCCGGATTTGTTTCCTATCTCTGATTCATCATCTGTTACTCCTTTGTTATCATCATCTTCATGAACATAGTAACAATTCTTCTGGACCCTTGATCTATTAGGATTTGGCCTTGAAAATCTTTTCAGACACCTTGAGCCAAATTGACCAATCTTATTGCAGTTAAAACATTTAAAAGGCAATTTCCCTTCATACTTACCAGATCCTCTTGGCAGCCTTTTTGCAATAAGGGCTTCAAGTTGAGCAGCTTCTACTTCATCTTCTTCTAGGTCTTTTCTTGCTTTTTATACCATATAGTTTCCTTGAAGAGTTCTCTCTCGAATCAAACCTTTATTTTCCTTTTATAGAGGCACTAGCTTTGAATGCAGATTCAGTCTTGGGGGGGCATCTCCAAACTCAATCAATTCAAATGCAGCCAATTTTCCAACCAATTGATCTCTTGTGATACCTAAATAGGATCTGAATTCTTCAATGGTAGCAACCCTTGTATTTGTAAGAAGTAGGAAAGGATCTGAGAACTTTGCCAACAATCTCATTTTCATCTAAGACTCCACCAGCACATCTAATGCCACAAACAAGCTCATTTATTCTTGGCATAAAAGTAGTGATATTTTCATCTTCTCTTATCTTTAGATTTTCAAATTTTCCTTTCAGACTCTGTAGCTTGGCACATTTAACATACTTGTCTCCTTCATGTAGAATTTCCAGTTTTTCCAAAATCTCAAAAGTAGTTTGTAGGTCAACAACATTTGTCATCTCTGAATCAGACAAGGCACTTAGAAGAGGTTCTTTAGTCCGCAGATTGTTTTCAGCATCTGTGATTTCATCTACGGATTTTAGACCATTCTGTGGAGGAGTATACTTCTTTGAGGCCATGGTCCAATACTGCATTCCCATACATTGCAAGTGACATTGCATGCGACTTTTCCATAGAGTAAAATTGGTTCCATCAAACTTTAGACTATCCTTCTTATAGGATGACATCCTGGATCTCCTCAAGTAGTTAAGCTCTTTTAGAGGAACTTAGCTCTGATACCAATTGTTAGCTTTCAGGCAGACAACTGAGAGTGGGGGTGAATCAATTGTCTAAAACTTTTTTCCAATTAAACACTTAAATCCACTTTGTAATTCAGTAGCATAATAATAAATCAATCATGGAAACATAATGCATTAAATCAAGAGCTGAAACACATTAACACACAAGACACCAAGATTTTGATGTGGAAAACCTGGTTAAGGTAAAAACCACGGAGTGATTAACCCAAGATTGTATTCTCTATTAGAAGAGTAGAAAGAACAAAATGGAACATACCAATTAGGGCTCACTGCCTAAGCACACTGCTCACAAGAGGCTCATTGCCTACAAGAGACACATTGTCTGCAAAATAATAAGTGTTACATACTTGAACTTGAGAATAGCATCTTCACCATGCTTGAGTTGGTTCTATTTAAGCTCAATACTTCTTCTCTACCTTTTTCTCTGCTCCTTTCTACCACACTCTCATCTCCATTAGACACACTTTGAAATGACTTTACAACTCCTTATTTATACAAGACATCGACTTAGGAATTATCATCCAAGTCGGCATACATAACAGAGCAAGTACATAAATACAACATGACTTATTACAAAAAGACTTCACACGGATCAACACACTGTTGGCTACATAGATCTGAGACTTCAATCTTTCTTTGGGAACACGCCATTCTTCACAGGACACCTTCCAAATCATTCGCAAGATGTGTAACTCATCCGGTCAGCCAGACTTAAGAAGAACATCATCATCTGGAAGTAACTCTTTAATTACAAGCTCAATCTTCAATGCAAACCATCAACACAAATTGGACACAATCAAAAGACCTCCACAAGCTTGCCTGAATCACCAAGAACATCCACACTACTACTGTCTACTAAAATCATTCTCTCCTTCATCCAGAACCTCAAGAACACAGTCTGTCATCACTGTCATATTGGAATAGATGCTTGCGGATCTCCAAATCATGAACCAATTGAGTTGTCATTTCACATGGACTTCCTAAAAACTCCACCAAGTCCGTAGGATAGGATATTTCATTTCTGAATCTCACCGGACCTATCTGTATCACTCTGTCACCTCTGAACACTTGCCAGAACCAGTTTTACTTGAGTGGCCATAATTTCTTCAGATCTTCATGCAGACCTCTAAAGTCTTTACTAGATCATCTCAAGACACATATCTACAAACCCTTTGAAGTGTATCCTCTAATTTTTCTCTTAACTAGGATCTTTACCTCATTGTCTTCACTATTCTTCTCTGTTCTTGATTAGGACTAATTTTCTCAATATCCTTAACACATAGTTCATCTAATCCTTATCATTAATGTAATAGAAGTATGTTGACATCAATGAGAACACCGGTTAGGCCCATACTTGCAACACAATTAACATGTTGAAGGCATTCAAGTGATCTGCAATAGATCCTCCATCCTCCATCTTCAGAGAATACAACTTCTTTCTCAGAAAAAAATTGTTCACCAGGGATTTGGCCTGATAAACATCTTCCAACTTCTTCCAAAGGTCCTTTGTTCTCTTCTCCTCATGGACATTTAAAAGGATAGAATCAGCTAGACTGAGTCTTATGAGACCCTTAGCCTTCCAATCTTTGAGATCCCAATCAACTTGTGCCATTGCATCTAGTTTTACAATGGATACAGTTTCCCATAAGTCACGATCAACAAGCATGTCTTCCATCTTAAGTTTCCATAACTCAAAATTAGTGCCATTGAATTTCTCCACTTCCAATCTTTGAGATCCCAATCAACTTGTGCCATTGCATCTAGTTTTACAATGGATACAGTTTCCCATAAGTCACGATCAACAAGCATGTCTTCCATCTTAAGTTTCCATAACTCAAAATTAGTGCCATTGAATTTCTCCACTTCTAATCTTCTAGATGTGCCTTCTATCTCTTTCCTGCAACAAGATTACAGAATGCTCTGCACAAAGCTCCCACTCAACCTAAGATTAGCTCAAAAACCCCTACCCAACAACTAGGACCAAAGGTGATCAAGCTCTGATACCAATTGAAAGGAAGCTAGGTGTGCCAAAATCACTTCCTACACTAATCTAATGAGGAGAGATGAGTGCAAATTCATTTTAATCTTTACATTTACAACAATGTGAACCCAACAATAGAGATAATGCAGCAAACACAAACACAAGAATGTAAGACAGAAGAAGAGAGAGACAAGATATACATGGGGAAAACCCTTATAGGTGAGAAACCCCACACTCCAAAACATAGCTCAAAAGTATTATCTAAACATTGAGGTTTACAATATAGTTACAAAGTCAATGCTCTTGCAGGAGTCTTTGACACTCATATCTAGAGACAATTTGGCAGCATAACAATACCTATCAATCACATAATATATCTCCTCTCCAAAGCATCTGTTTATATAGAAAATACAAGGCAAAATGGCTCTATCTTGGGATGGGCATCCAACATGGCCTAATGGCCCAAAAGACACACCTATGGACACTTGTCCAACACTATAGGATGTTCCTAACACTTGTCAAGTCACCCCATCCCAAAGAGGTCACCTATTCCCAAGTTGGGCAATGACAGATACTCTTACAACACTTACAATCGTCATAGAATCCATCATAGCTATCATATTTTATAGCTGTAAGAGAATCTATCATAAACAGGCTATAAATAGCATATTCTCTTACAACATGTCATAACCCTCCTTGGGGCACCCAAAGATGCCTTCTTCCAAGATGACTTGTGACACATGTCTTCACCTATCATAGAACCTTCTATTTCTGACTCTTACATGTCATAGATTCTATCATAAGAATCTGTCATAACCATTTCAGTCAAGGTTCACTTACACACTAGTCAAGATGCTGACAAATGGTAGAAAACCTCTAGCACACAAAAGGGATGCCTATCTCCACATGGAGTGAGTTGACCATCCTAGTCATCTTACAAGTGGAGTGACAACTCATCGTGCCACTTCACACTAAATGACAAAATAGGATGTGCAACAAAATTACAACATAGGTTAAGTAAATAAATTACATTACAATAATAAATGCAAGGAATTACCAAGGTTGAGACACCTTAATTCCCAACAGAACCTGATTATGAACTTGATGAAATTGAAGCCATTTTTGGTGACAGACTGCAAAGAGGTTCTGGTATGTTCAAAGGCAAATTACCTTTCAAATGTTTTTCATGAGGCAAGGTTGGTCATTATGCTTCTAGGTGTCCAGAGAGAATTAAAAGGAATAGAAAAAGATTTGAAAATAGACCTAGGATCCCAAAGAAATGCTATTATGTTAGAGATCTTGATAATGAAGGTGTGACAGATAATTAATTTTATGATGCTAGTACTAGTGCAAATTAATGTCTATTTATTGCTATTAAAGAAGAACATGTGTCTACTAATTCTGCTAGCTATGTGAAGGAAGAAAATCTAGTGGAAGAAAGTGCTTTGGCTGATCAGGTTGAGAAAGATAAGGATGAATGGGTTGTTGGCAATTAATGCTCACATCACATGATTGGTGGCAAAAGTAAGTTTGTAAGTCTGGAAAAGCATGATGGTGGACTGGTTACATTTGGAGATGATATAGCACAATACTAATGATGTTTTGTATGTAAAGGGTTTCAAGCACAATCAGTTGAGTGTTGGTTAGATGTGTGGTAAAGGTTATGATTTTAGATTCAAGGACAATGGATGCAAGATCATGGAAAGCTTTGGAACAGTGATTGCTACTGGTAAAAAAACTAGAGGTAATGTTTATTATTTGAAAGGAACTAATGATTATTGTTTATTGGCTTAGACTGATTAGAGTTCGTTGTGGCATAGAAGGATGTGTCATATCAATTTTCACAACTTGGTAAAGATAAGTTCTATTCAGGATGTAAGAGATCTACCTAAGTTTGTGAAGCATGATAACATCATTTGCAAAGAATGTCAATTTGGGAAACAAACAAGAATAAGTTTCAAAAGCAAAGAACAATTCTCTGTTGGATTGTTGGAGTTGGTTCATATAGATCTGTGTGGTCCCATAAGAATAAGAAGTCTACAAGGAGAAAGGTATTTTATGTTGCTTATTGATGATTACTCCAGGATGATTTGGGTCACTTTTCTAAAAGATAAATCAGAAGCCCTAGACAAGTTCAATGCAATGGTTGAGAATGAGTTAGAGTTGAGGATCAAATGCTTAAGGTCTGATAGAGGAGGTGAGTTCACATCAAATGAATTCAATATTTTCTATGAAGAATAAAGAATAAAAAGACAATTGTCTACACCTAGGACTCCTCAACAGAATGGAGTTGTTAAGAGAAAGAACAAGATAGTTCAAGAGGATGCTAGGACTATGTTGAAGGAAGCTGACCTATCAGAACTATACTAGAGAGAAGCCATACACACTGCTATGTACATCCTAAACAAGGTTCAAGTTAAAGGTAACAGTGCTAAAACTCCTTATGAATTGTGGTATGGAAGAGTTCATACAGTGAGATATTTCAAAGTCTTTGGTAGCAAATTTTATATCAGAAGAGAAGGAGATCTAGGCAAGTTTGATGCTAGGTGTGATGAAGGAATCTTTCTTGGATACTCTACCAAGAGTAAGGCCTACTAGTGCTACAATAAGAGATTGAAGAAGATCATTGAGTGTGCTATTGTGAAGGTTGATGAAGACAAGGGAAGAATATCAGACCTGAGTGACTATGAATCAGATGAACTTGCTTCTACAACAAATGAAGAAAAAATTGAAAAAGAAGACAGTCAAGATGAAGAAGAAAAGGCTCTAGAAAGTGCTACTAAGACTCCTAGGTATGTAAGAATTAATCATTTTGAAGATCGGATTATAGGAGACAAAAACAAAGGGGTATTAACAAGGAAACGAGCTACAAAAGAATAGATGAATTACTATTTGCTTTTAAAAGTTGAACCTAAAACTATGAATGAAGCTTGCAATGATGAAAATTGGGTAAAAGCTATGCAAGACGAGCTGACATAGATAGAAAAGAATCAAACTTGGGAACTAGTTCCTAGACACACAGATAAGAATGTGATTGGCACTAAATGGGTTTTTAGAAACTGATGAAGGGGGTAAATCATAAAACTCATAACAACAGAAATTACACACAGAAAATAGAACTTTCTTTTATTGATTTGGACAACTTATTAAATTACAAAAGATCAAGTACAATTAAGGGAATCAACCCTCCACAGGCTGGAACACATTACAACTTCCTCTCACAAGACTCTCGAATCATCTACCTTCTGTAACCCCAAATCTACTAGGGTTTCTGTTTTCCCACCTATTATTGACTCTAAACTTTCCCCCTTAACTCTACTACTACCCAGGGTTCCCAAAAATGGTTATTAATAGCCTTTTTGGTGGCCAACAACATAATTTTAAAATTTGTATCTCCCTCCAAAAATAGGTCAACTTCCAGGAGCCATAACTTTTGATCTGGGTGTCCAATTGATGAACCGTTTTATGCATCGAAAAGTTCACGGAGTGCTCTATGCTAAGAACTAGCTTTGCTAGTTCTAACCATTTTTGGGCCTATAAGGGGCTGTTTAGTACCTCAAATCAGACTCTGAATATTTTTCAGGCATTTTTTGGGAAACAAAAACTTTAATATCTTTCAACTCACAAATGATCTTTGCGTGATTCCTATGCCAAAGGTCTTATTTTTTAGTTATGAATCTTCTTGTAAATTTTCATTTCAATTCATGCCCAAATGCAAACTTTCTAAAAATAGTAGGTTGCTATTTTTAGCAATTTGGAAAAACTAAAATTTTAACATCATTATTCAAGTGATTATGGAACCAAAACCACAAATTTTGAAAAGAAATGGAAAGAACATCAACAATTTTGAAACAGATATATTTTTGGGTGATGTATGATTACCCTTACACCACTGGATGCTTCTGTATCAGACACCCAGGGTAATTTAAGAAGTGATCCTGTCACGTCTCAGGTGTTTGTGTGAGGAAAACCCAAATGGTCAACCTCTTCGACAACCAAGAAGAATCTTCAATAGGCCTTCCTTTCCATTTCACCAGATATTCTTCATATTGCCTGTTCTGAGTACTTCTTCCCATATGGCTATCTAACATCTCTTCTATCTCCTCTGTTGAAGTAGATGCCAGAATACTCCACTATTCTTCTGTTGGTCCATCCTCTATTCCACCTTCATGATATTATGATAAAACAATAATGTTGAAAATAGGGGAAATGTTGATCCCACTTGGCAGCTCTACCTCATATGCATTTCCTAAATCATGTTTCTTCAAAATTCTGTAGCTCTACCTCATATGCATTTCCTTGTAACCCCTTGGATGTTTGTATGGAGTAGTTTTAATAGGTTTGACATCTTTTTCCAACTCTATAACATGCTGAAACCCTTTATCTGGAGGTAATCTTAGGGGTATATCACTAAAAACAATGCTATGCTTATCTAAAATTTCTTGAATTTCAAAATGAAATTCACCTTTTTCATTTGGAGAGCTTGAAGGTCAAATTAAGCAAGTGGCTGCCCAAGCAACTTGACCTCTTCTGAAATTCCTCTCCATCTTCTTTTATGTCACCACTCATGGAGATGCATTTGAAATCCCTCTGAGTGTAATCTCCTTGCCTTTTGACTAAAACTTGAACTCCATAGTTTGATAGTTTTGATAGTGTCCTCCAATAGAATGCAACCATTGAACACCCAAGACAACATCAGTTTCACCAATACCAACAACATAAAAATCATCACAAACCTTGGAGTCTCCTATAGTGATGCTCAATTGTTTGACCACTCTATTGCACGACATAGTGAATCCGTCTGCAACAGTCACATTGAAACCTTCAAATTCTTCAGTCTTCAATCCTCTCTTCATTACTAACCCTTCATCAATAAAATTATGGGTTTCCCCATTATAAATCAAAATAGTTATTTGCTTCCCTGCTAACACTCCACAAACACTAAAAGGATGATATCTTGGTGCTCCTAAAAGTGCAGCTAATGAAGATTCTTTTTTAGTCTCCTCTTCAATCTCAAGTTCAGAATCCTCTACATCATGAAACTCCTCATTACCATCTAAGTCTAAATCCTTATCTGAGACAACCTCTATGTAATGGACTTGTCCTTTTCCCAAACACCTATGTCTAGGGACCCAAGGCTCTCTATAAGAAAAACAAAGTTTCTTCCTCCTAAGCACATTCCTTGTTTCTTCATCCATCTTCTTTGTAGTATTAGGAGTTGTATTTTTTTTATAGGTGTAGGTGCATGGAATGGTTTTTTTTAGAATCCTCCCTTATGATGCCATGTGTTGGGTTTGGAGGAGTGTGGGAAAGAATTCTTTGGAATTGATGGCTCAAGGGTTAGAGCCCTTTTGATAGCTTCTTACAAAGTGAGAGGTGTGAAAGATCTGATAAACCCCCTAAGAGGTTTAGTGAGACCTGTGATGAATAGATGTACTCTTCTTTTCTTTGATATTTTAGGTACCATCACTGCAATCTTTTGAAAGTCTTCTATATACTCACTTACTAAGTTCCTTTGCTTAATTTTAGACAACTGGCTAAAATATTCTTCCTCTTCTTTCAGTTCATACCTCTCAAGAATCCTTTGTTTAAAATCACCAAAGGTCTATACCTGATCATGTCCCAAAGTAGTGCGACCATGGTACCACTATTCATAGGCTTCTCCTTCCAAATGCAAAGTGGCAAACTAAACTGCATCCTTCTCTGTCATGGGATTGAGCATAAAATATGTCTCTATCTTTTGCAGCCAAGCTCTAGGTGAAATCTTTTCACTTCCATCAAAGAAAGCTGTGGTTAACTTACCCAACTTGTATTTTAGTTCTTTATTTTTCCTTTCCCCTTCTTTTGAGATTCACCTCTTCACAAGAACTCTACATATTCTCCCCAAGACATATCATTCTTGATCTCATCTGCCAATGCATTGTATTCTCCACACCATTTGTTAAGGGTCTCCGCATTGAACAAACTAGTAGTTTTAGACTCAACTTGTTCAGGGTCCTCTTCAGGTAGAAATAAGGGTTTGTTTGCAGCCCTAAATTTTATGTCTCAATTTCCTTCCCTTTTCCATTGTTGCTGTTGTTTGCACCTGAAGTACTACCACCATTGTTTTCATTGTTGTTGTTGTTGTTTTGGATCCATTGCATCAGTTGCCCAAACATTTCAGAAAGTCTGGTTTGTGCCTCAACCATTTGAGTAAATTTTCTTGAAGCATCATCTTCTTCTACATCTCTTCTATCTACCATTCTTTCCTCCATTTGCAATTTCCTTTGCTATCTCCTCAAATATCTAATTTCTCTGTCACTCGGTATCATCAATCATCTGAATAACCTACAGGATGGAAAGATTATTCTCTAATACCACTATAATGAGCCAAACTCAAATTTAATATAAAATATCAAATCTAAAAATATAGTTTCAACAAATCCACCCTAAACTACACTGAAACTGATGTAACTAGCTAGCTAGTCTTGCAAGAAATTAACACCCAATATGTTGAAACTTCACCAAGATGATTTTTATTACTTTTCAGATGGAAATGACATATTATCAGGTCTATAATACTGATCTATAGCAGCAGCAAAATTACAACTTCAAATAGCCAAAATCTGGGCAAAACCCACAAAAATTGCCGACACTGGCAAACACCCAGATGTACCCCAAACACCATAAAATGATATTGTTTGATTATCACAAAAAAATACATGAAATATAGTCTGATATGATTAAAATATCTATAGAAAACACCTACAACACTCAGCCAAAAACTACACGACCAAATCTTCACTACAACCTGAAATACACACTGTGTATTCAAACCCACAAGCCAAAAAACTACACAACACAACCTAGAACTCCTAGAGCTGATCTCTGGCACTATGAAATAAAATCTATAGATTCTACACAACAAACAAAAGGAAATAAGAACATCAACTCTTTCCAACACTTCTGGAACCACCACGACAACACAAGACCTGTACACACAAATAATGGAAACTGTCAGAAACTACTGAATCCTTGAAGCTCTGTGCAACCTCTAGATGAAGCTAATCCTTGTGACCAAAGGGTTTGCATCCTTTGGCCACTTGAAACTCATGGGTTTTCATCCACAAGCCTCTTTACTCCAATGGATTTTCGTCCATTAAAGCCACAATCTGCAAATCTACAAGTTTGAGAGAAAATAACAAATCAACAATAGCCCCAAATGACCCAAATTACATATTTTGTATCAATATTTCATGGGAGAGAGGGAAACACAAGATTCCCACATTTTCCTTTGATTTCTTACTATTTTGGGGTATGATAGTTGTCATAAGTTGTCTTACATTGTCATAAATTCCCCCGCCACTTGTGATTTACCAAGATTTTTGAAATCTTCATGCAAATGGACACCTCACAAAATCCAATGCCCCTTTTTGAGTCTCACAACAATTAATTTAATATTTAATTGTCCTCTTAGAATAGATATTACTTGGATAGTATTAAATATTAAATATTTATTCTTCCTATGCTTGCCCAATTAACTCACAGAAGAATAAAATGGGCTAATATTGACCATTAATTAATTATTTTAGAAAGGGGACATGATAGACATATGTGTGTGACTGATTTGCATAAACTAGATTAACAATCAAGTTTCAAGGGGTTGATCAGTATCTTCCTTACAGACACACCCAAAATAGAGTGCCCCATTAACTCTACTTACATATATCCCTGTTGCAATACATTCTTCCCCATACTTAACCTAGAACAATTAATCTATCCCTTGAATAGAAGTAAAAGATTAAGCATGCAATACAGAAAACCTATATTCTAGAATCTTAGATAACCCTTAGTTAGTAGATTCAAAAGAACACATACAACCATGGAGATAGTTAACATAATACATGCATGTAGCACTTTTCATTTATAATCAACATGAAATAGATAAAACTCATGCAAACATACATTCAACATATAATTCATTGACTTACAAGACAAAAGATGAGACAACCCAACAAAACTTGTATTTCATTCACTCTCCAAAAGTTCACAAAATTTTCAACAACAACAAGAATAAGTAACACAATTCTTTTATAGACCAAGAATGTGTACTCAGCATTGATTACAATGTCATTTCAGAGAATTTCACGATACAATGCACTACCTATTTTGGCATTGAGAACATTTACTACAATGGAGAGAAGAAGAGAAAAGGTAGATGGACATGGAAAATGTGCAGCCGATTGAAGGAGATCTACCTCATCAATACAGGGTTGGTGGTGGTTGGCCTTTCCTTTCAATCATGTAGGCTCATACTTTTCTGTCCATTTGCTATATGTCTTTTTAAATGGCCACTGGAATGAGATTATTTCTACAATCCTACCATTATGACTGATGTACTGGGCATCCAACAAAATCTTTACTTCCTTGTAAAATATTTCAAAATTTATTTCAGCTATATGCAACTTATCAAGTGCTAAGTTCAACATCTTCATTATTGGATTGCCATCAGTACACCAAGTAGGAATTAGCTGGTAGGCATTTTCTTTTATTTCTTCTTTCCACTTGTCTAAGTCTTTTGTTTGCCCATCACCTTCCAAAATATTTAGCAGCCATCTTGTATCCATCTTTTCTATGGCCTGCTTCTTATCTACTAAAACTTTATCTAACCTCAACTGAAAACTAGTAACCTCCTCAAAATGTTGCAACATATCCATTACCAACTTTAACTCTAGGGGTGCCTGTGCATCAAATCTTGAGCACCTATGGAGATCATTGACCTATCAAGTTCTTGGTAAGCATCTTGTTTTCACAACTGAGAGTCTTTCTTTATCTGATTCATGCTTCTCATAGGCAATCCTCAATTGTGAATAAGACCTCTAGGTCTCATCCACCCTTGCTAAAAGTTTAGTCACCCTATTATGTATCAAATTGGTGACCATATCCTTCACTGTATTCTTTTTCTCCTTTAATTTCTTCACCTCCTCCTTTAGCTCTCTGATTTCGGTCAATAAAGGCTCTGTATCAACTGGGAAGGACCCAATTGTTGGAATCACTAGTGGAGGAGTGGAATTACTAGCCCCTAATGACAATTTCTGCTTCAATCTATTTATTTCTGCAACTACCTAGGCATAATTGAGCTATAGCTCATTATGATCTTTCTGCAATGTGTTGGTGACTACTTCTACAAATTGTGTAGTCTAGACATTCAAGCTTGCAACTTGGGGGGTAGGGGTGTCAGATACTCTCTTTATTATCACATCTCCTACCAATTCCCCCAATTCAAGCCTGGGTCTATTATTATTTGGAGCTAGAGCCCATATAGCCAATGTTTCAAACCTAGGGTTGAAGGTTGCACTAGAGAGAGCCTTTTGTATTTGTTCTCCTATTATATCAAAGTCTTCTTTGGCAATTGTGTCAAATGCAATTGCATCTGACAAGGTCCAGTGAGGAAGGAGTAATAAATTACTCTTTGCAACCAATGCTCTCCCCTCCTCTAGAGTCATTGTACTAATGGATTGATTGACTTCTTTTAAGACCCTTTTGTTGAAATTAAGGAACATTGAGAGCGGGGGTGAACTAGTGTTTTGCAAAACTTATTATTTTGTTCCTTTATTAATTTACCACATACATTCAAAAGTAAGAAGCATGAACTTAAGAATAGAAATAACAAGATCATCACACATGAACACCAGGATTTTTACATGGAAACCCAGTTGAGGGAAAAACCACGGTGGGGGTTAACCCACAAGATTTTATACTCTGTTAAAAGTATTACAAAATGGGAAGGCACATGCCTTCAGGCACACTGCCTAGGGCTCACTACTCAAAGGAGGCTCACTCTCTACAAGATCAATTACAAGAGTTCACTAAAATGTTTGAACTGAAGAATAGCATCTAAGAATGTAAGATTATAGTTCCAGTTAGGGTCAATATACTGAATTCACACACTTCATCTCTTACTACCCTGTTTCACTATTCTGCCATGATTCGAACCCTAGATCTTTTTACTTCGCACTTGTTACTTCTAAACTTCACACCACTCACCTCATATTCATACATTTGCACCTCAAAATGCTCAAACTTATTGATTATATATATCCACAACATGGGATTTCATCAACTACAGTCAACCTCAAAAATACTTAGACTTTTTCAAGATCACTATTCTGTCAGTTGAATCCATTCACAAACATCAATGCAAACCTCAACTTATGAATTCAAGTCACCACATATGTCAGCCAATATCATTGGATATCATAAATTACTCAACCAACCACTTCTCTTAATCTACACAAGGATCAAACACCAAGTCAACCTATTCTTCATCGGATTGAACTGTCTAACCAAAACCTGATACTTAGATGCTTGTAACTTTCAATCCCTCCATCACAAGAGGCTAAAACTATGGATTTATTAGCCCTGGCATCCCTTATCATTCCCTCAAATCTCTAACACAATATGATTTCCTATGGAGAAGTGTGGACCAAAATGTTGAACCATATCATATGCTCTGTTCAAGTCTATCTGGACTAAGAGAAATCTATATCTGACTTTCGATATGATCAAGTGATACAATGTGGATGTGTAAGATAGATTTAGTTTCCATCAATGACAACACTTGACATTCCTAGTAGTGTCTCTTGCCAACAATCTCCCCCTTTGGCATTAATGGCAACACTTAGTGAAAAATGACTAAGTGTTAGAACAGCTCCCCCTTACTATGTACACTTGTGATTTCCAATGCCCCCCCTTAGATAAATTCCTCATTTTTCATTACTTTCCACTCCCCCTTTGACATCAATGGTAAAGGTCGAGGTCTAGATCCAAAAATTCACACAAATATTCTATATCCATACTTCCGCATATGTACAAACAATCCTTATGTCTTGTCTACATAAACTTAAACACATCACCAAAAATGTTTTTCAATAGCGCCAATTCACTATCCCAACTTTTATTCACGCCATCCAAAACTAAAATATAACCACTGAATAGAAAGGCCTATGACTTTGCCTTCTACAGATCAATGGGATCACTTGTTAGAGCAGCAACTTGAGCTTCTATCAATGCATTGAACATTGTTTCTAACTTAGGGAGAATTAGTCCCCGGAGTTCACACATCCTTGCCACAATGTTTTCCTTTTCTTTAGAAAATTTCTTTATTTCATCAATCAAGTTAACTACTTGACATTCTTGACTTGCTACAGATACTATCAAAGGATTAAAGGATTGAGATACATTTGACAATTTTTTCTTAGACTCCTTTATTTTCTTCTCAATATCCTCTACAACTTTTCACCAGGATAGACAAAATTTATACACATATCCTCCTTTAGTGAGGGCATTTTGAATACTCTTTACACTAGTATCCAACATAATTCTATCATTGTCAATTATTCTTTTTAGTTCATTAAATCTTTTATCATAGAATTCATTCTAGATTTTGACTTCAGCTGACTTTTCAAAAGACTCAAAGTGAGTACTTACAAAGTTTATCAGACTCTTCAACTGATATGAGGGGGATGCTAATGAATCCTTCTAAAATGTAGGCATGATTTTCTCCAAGATACTGGATGCAAGACCAAGCAACTCACTGTCTTCTATATGGAGCTTTAAAATTTCCTCTCTGGCCTTAGCTTGTGCAAAAGAAGCCAACTTCATCTTTTGTACTGGAGAAAGAGTATCAAAATTGATTGGACCTTGTATTGTATCCGGATCTTCTGTAACTTGTTTGTCTTTCTCCAAAATTTCTTTCACTGCTTCTGTAGTGTCTCTTCTTCAATATGAAGTTTTAGTTTTAGGGCCTGCATTTCTTCCCTTCCTAGAGTCAACTACATTATCTTGCTTATCATTTTCATTCTTTTTCTCTGCTTCTACTCTCTTTGCATCATCAATAATGTCTTCTGCACTCTTTTCTAGAGGATTTTGTATATCCTTAGTAGTATCATTATCATTATTCTTATCAAATTCCTCAACATCTGGAATGGAGGAATCAACTCCATCATCAGTTTCTTTTTCTTGATCTTCCTTGTTCTTAACTCCTACTTTCTGCTCTTTATGTTGATAACTGAGAGGGGGGGTGAATTAGTTATCCTAATTATTTCTCTTTCTGAACTTTCTTATTAATTAATGCAGCATTGAATCAAACACAAAAACATTACCATGAAATAAGAAACACATGACACAGTATTTTTGACGTGGAAACCTTGTTAAGGGAGAAAACCACGGGGTGATTAACCCAAAAATTATTCTCTGTTAGAAGAATAGGAAATTACAAAATGGCACTTGCCAATTAGGGCTCACTGCCCGAGCACACTGCTCACAAGAGGCCCACTGCCTACAAGAAGACACACTATCTACAAAGTGATAAGAATCACAGTCTTGAACTGATTGGAAGCATCTGCATATGCTAGAGTTCAGTTCCAGTTAGGCTCAGTACACTGATCTGCTGCACTTCATCTTTCCTCTGTTCTTTATTCTGCTATCCTTTCACATACCAGATCTTTCTTGCTACTTCTGCTCTGTTCTGGACTTATTCGCATACTTACTACTTCATTCACACACTTCACAACTAAATCCATCCTCTATATATATATCCGCACAAGTAATTTCATCATCTTTCTAGTCGGCATCCGGAACAGTCTAGTTTCTTACAAACTTTGTTCTGTCGGCTGAATCCTTGCTCACCAAGCAATGCGGATCAAGCATATACTTGTAGATATCATTAATCATGTCGGCCAAACATGATTCATGCCTTCACAACCTTTATCATCAACAGTAACACATCCGGAAAGTAGTCTGATACTCTGTCAGTCAGTTCTTCCTCTGTTTTCACTGTCTCTCAGGAATCCAGTACTCAACTATTCATATCTTTTTCTTTGTCCATCACCGGAGGCTAAATCCTTGGAATATACCACTCAAGGTAGTCCTCTTGACTTCCCCAAATCCGCACTGCACCAGGACACTTCCTCTGAGAGATCTGGATCAATCTATCGGACCTTGCCACATGCTCTGTTCTTGTTCACCGGACCACAACAATCTTTATTCTGACTTCCGGTAGAGACACATCATGACTTGCGGATATGTGGGATGACCTTTGTTGCCATCAATGACAACAACCATGAATCCATATAGTGTCTCTTGCCAACACTTTATTCTTCTTAAAATCACCTTTAGTAGGATCATTTCTTGCTATATTCATTTCTACATTTGCCTCACCAGATTGGTCTAGAGGAATTTGAGTATCCTCTACACCATCAACATTATCTTCCTTTTCCATCTCTTCATCTCCTTTATTTCATATTTCCTCTTTCAGAACAGAGAAGTCATCTACCTCAACTTGCTGCTCATTTTCCTTCAACTCTTCTTCACTTGGAAGGGATGTATCATTAGCATTAGGTTCCTTAGTGACCACATAAAACTTATTCTTGTCCAGGGATTTCCTCAAAATCTGTTCTATTTTTTTGACCACTTCATCAAAGTCTCCAATCATTAGCTTATTCATCCTTTTCTTGCTTCTGAATTGATCTTTAACTTCTTTGAAAATTTGATCTACTTCCTTTCTAGAGATGACCGGACATAGACTAGACAACACATGTTCCCTTAACTCCAAATCCTTTTCTTTAGCAGCTTCTTTTCTCATATCCAAGATGTCACTTAGACTCTTAGGGATTTTAGATAAAATTTCCATAAGTGCTCTGTTGAATGTATTCAAGTACTTTACAGTAGCATCCTCCAAAATTCTCTTGTTGACTTTATCAAAGCTACCATAATATTTTTTTATGGGCTTTAAATTCCCATGAATAGTTATTGCATTCACAATGTCTTCAATTGACAAGGTAGATTTTTCAACATGAGTCTCAGTCTTTTACCTTTTACTCACCCTTATACTTCTGGAGGGCTTGTCTTGGGCAACCCTTGATGCTTCTACTTTCTTTGGCTTTATAATTCTGGAGAGATTCTCCTTAGATACTTTAGCAGCCTTAGTTCCTGAGGCCTTCAACTATTTAACCTCATCATTTGAAATAGTTTCTTCTTCATCCTCCTTCACACTGACATATGACCTTTTGCCCTTTACTTTTGTCCTTTTTCCTTCCTTGTTGGTAGGTTTTTCCTTGAATTTTTCTACCATAGGAGAAGGTGATGCACCAGAGGTTAAACCAAAACTCCTAGTAGTCCTTGGCTTAGAAGAGGATTCTACCAGAACACTTCCCTATTCCCTATCCTACTTCTCCTTCTCAGCTTTCTCTATCCTTTCCCTATTTTGTCTCACAGCTTCTTTGTTATGCCAATACTTTTTGCATACATTTCAACTTGCCTTTGGATCTTTCTCTTAGATTTAGGTTTTCAGAGCTCAACATGCAGTTTCACACTGAGTTCACTATATGTCCCGAAACTCTCAACTATGGTATCTTTTGGTTTGCTCAGAAGGTGTTGAGCATACATTTCTAGTATTTGTCCATCAACTTCATACCCCATGGGCATGCTCCATTCAGTCCTTGGTTCAACTGCTTCCATCAAGCATTGATCTGTTTCTACCATAAAACAAATTGTATCCTTGTACTTTTCTACCATAGACGTAGGGATTCTTTCCCTTGATCGCATCATGTTCTGAAAATTCTTGAAATATCCCCAAAGAGCAATCCTTTGGGCATTGGAGTCACCAATATTGTGCAAGTATTCTCTTATTTGTATGGCAATAGGCTTATCACTAGTCCAACATAGGCTCTTGTTCCTAGGTAACTCATTCATGAAATAGAAGAACAAACACAATACTAACGTACCATACTTAAATTTATTCTTCTTATCCTTCTTGATCTTATTCAGATTCTCCATTAACTAGTTTTGTAGCATCTCACATAGGTCATAGTTAGCATTTTCTCTTAACATCTGATAGGTAGCATAAATGGCTGTACTAGATACAGAGTGTTCCCTGCTAGAGTGATATATCTTATATCCAATCACCATAGATGTAAATTTGACATCCAGATTAGTTATATCATTTATCGTCATTGCCTTCTTATCAAATTTTGATCTGGTAGCTTCAGTTATAGTCTAAATCTTCATTGATTTTAGCATTAGCAGTCTACCGAATGAGTTTAATCCTATTACGACCTTGATGGCATCCTTGGGGATCTTGAAGGGTTTCATCAACCACATGAATTTAGCATGCATCCAACTCAGTACATAGTAGACCCACTCATCCTCACTGAAGGATGGGAACTCAATAACTTGAATGAAATGTTTGACTTGTAACGCCTTATACTCAGGTTTAAGACCATGAATCTCATCCCTCAGATGATTTTTGAACAAATCTACTAACTTTGAATCCCCAAACTCATCTATACTATGATGAATATAAGCCCTAATATCTTCAACGTGTAACACACCATGCAAAACATTTGAAAAGACACCTAACAAATCAACCTCTATAGATTTGTGTGGATGCTTTTTGAATTTAGGTGTCAACAACCAACGGAGTAGCCATACCTAGAGATTGTAAATTTAGAGAGTTTCATAGAGAACACCTTGTTTCGTCGGTTAGGGTTAGCTATCGAATTCACTTTTCTCACTTCAAATCTTTGAAATCTCAGCTCATGTGCTCTTCTTCTTGTTCTCTTCAAATGCAAAGTGATTCAAATGTTGAGTAAATGACCTTTTATGCTCCATAAAACCTAATTCACCATTGTAATAAATGCTTTGCCCTAATACATCCAGTTACACTATTTCTACATACAATCAATCTTCATTTGCTCCACAATCAATCACATTAGCTTCTTTTCTTCCAAAATTTTCTTCAATAGATCTGCAATAGGCTTCTTTATCTTCATTCATCATGCTAGATTCAGGCACCCACTTACTAGCAAGGGGAATTAGATTTTCAATGCAGCTCCCCCTAAGCCAGAACTCTTGTTTCAATTCCCAGAGGAATTATTAGCACTGGATTCCAGTACAGACCCATCACCATCATTCATTTCACCTTTCTTCACCCATGTTTTGTTCATTTCATTCTGGATCTCATTCACATCTACTTTGCCCTAGCCTTTATCTTGTCTCTGTATGTTTTGGTTTCTGTTTACTAGACCTTTTTTGTCATCATTCCTACTTCTACAAAATCTTACAATATGATCGGATCTATTGCAATTAAAGCACACAATTGTTTTTTTCTTATTTACTTGATTTCCTCTTGATCTACACTAATTAGCCATGTGTCCAAATCTATTGCATGCAAAATAGTTTCCATTGAAAGAATTGACATTTCTTTTGTTGTTAGAGTAGTTTATCATCATACTTCTACATTCATAAGATCTATGACCATACCTTTTACAATTGAAGCATTAACCAAAGAAAGATGGACCACTTTGATTTACTCTACTTCTGCACTGAGTAGCTCTATGACCAAATTTATTGCAATTGAAAAAATTTCCATTGAAAGATGGATACATTTGAGCATTAGGTTGCCTTATTGGAGGCCTTCTAGGATTCCTTCTTGGATTTCTTTGACCAGATCTAGAGCTTTCACCTTTCTCATATCCCAAACCATGCTTATGATTTGCGTTCTTCTAACTATCAAGTAGCACCTCAAGTTTAGCTGAGCTTATCTTGAACTTTTCTTTATATTCATTTGCAGCTTCTAGGTCATGTTTGAGAATGATAATTTGCTTTTCAAGTTGTTCCTCATTATACCTAGTTTCTTGTAGATCAGACTCTAGATGGCCAATTATTCTGTCCAATATGCAGCACTCTTATATTCTTTCTTTTAGAGACTAATTTAGGTTTTCTTCAGTCTTCTTCCTTTCCTCTATTTCCTTGGTTAGCCTCATCACTCTGGATTCCATCTCATGTTTTAATACAACTTGTTTTGTCAGCTTCTCACATTCCTTTATCTTTTCCTTCAGAGCCTTATCCATGTCATTGTCTTCATTCTGGTATTCTAACCACTGAAGTAGCTCCCTTCTTTTTTCCATGGATTTGATTAGTTGCCCTTTTAAAGTTTGAATGAAATCCTCATCATCTTTAATATTCTCTTTCAGTTCTTTGACTTCTGCTCTAGACTGATCAAGATCTTCTAAAGCAACTTGAAGTTGTTCATTGATACCATCAGATTACTTGGATGAATCCATTGAAACACCTTCCCAAATCTTCCTCAAGCTGTTAAACTTCTTCCAATGAATCAATCTCTAATACCAATTGTTGAAATTAAGGAACACTGAGAAGGGGAGTGAATCAGTGTTCTGCAAAACTTATTATTTTGTTCCTTTATTAATTTACCACATACATTCAAAAGAAAGAAGCGTGAACTTAAGAACAACAATAACAAGATCATTACATATGAACACAAGGATTTTTACATGGAAACCCGATCAAGGGAAAAACCACAGTGGGGGTTAACCCACAAGATTTTATACTCTGTTAAAAGTGTTACAAAATGGGAAGGCACATTGCCTAGAGCTCACTGCTCAAAGGAGGCTCATTGCCCACAAGATCAATTACAAGAGTTCACTGAAATGTTTGAACTTGTTTAGAGGAAAATTAGATTTGTTAATATTCTAAATTTTAGATGTTTAAATCCACCTCTCCACTATACATTCAAGGATCTAGGGTCGAGTGACGAGCACCATCATACCCTAGGTCACTTGCAAATGTAGGGAAACTTGGATTAGGGAATTTAATTATCAAATTTTCTTCTCTTATGCCCAATTGACCATTAAAACCCTAATTATGCAAATACGGAAATAAATTGATGAATAATGAAAAAAGCTCTTGCAGATAGGAGTAAAATACCAAATCAAAGAGTACCTATTTTCAGGGTTCTGAAGTGGAATAGTCAGGGAAACTAGAGCGGGCACCCAAGTCCAAGGTACCAGTTTCTTCATAGAATCTAGACCTCCTTTCAACATTGATCAACCTTGTAACTTCTGTTTCCTGAAACTTAGAACTAGAGGACACTAGAGTGAGTGCCCAAGTCTTGGAAGTGCTCTTATGTCCTACTTTTCTTCAGATCTTGAATCCTTGATGCCTGCCAATCCTTCCTACAACTTCACTTTCTCCAAATGTGACACCTATAACCTACAATCACAAGACTTGGTTTGGGGCTTGTGGTGTTTAGAGGCTTGCCTCAGTCAAGCCCCGGAGGACACTTAAGTCTCTGAATACCATTGTCAGATAAAGAGGGTGTGCCCTTGTGAGGTAGAGGCAAAAACTAAAGGAATCAATGATGAAAACACAATGTTATGTCACCTTGTAGTAAAACGCTCGTGGGAGGAAGATGCTCTTCATTCCATGAGGAAATTGATGCTCAAATCTACAAATATCAACACACAAAACATAGAAGTCTACTCTTGCAACACAATGAAATCCTTGAATCACCTTGAGAACACAATAGCTTGCTAGTAATCATCTAGTTGAAATCTAGTTTACAAATGAATGCCTAAACATGCTTTTATATGCATCTACAAGCACTCCCGCCAAGATTTTAAAAATCAAAACTTACCGTAAGATCAAAACTTACTGTGTCGGCAAAAGGACCAAATAATAGCCATAAATGGACACCTAAAAATTAGGACTACCCCAAAATAGGGCAGGACTAGGGTGTAGGCGCCCAAGTCCTCCCCTCTTATTTTGGGTAGGGTACAACTCAAGGGGTCCATCGAGATGCAAAAATATGAACTAAGATGTCCTAAATTAATGCTAAAGACTTGGGAGCTAAACCTTATGAGGGAAAAGCCCCCAAGGGGACATTTTTTGATGTTATATTTAGCCCCCATTTAAGGTATGTATAAACGCGAGGCCACTACATGCATTAAAGTAAGGTCACAAACACAACAAACACACCAATCATGAAGAAGACACACTAATCACATAGAAGACAGTAACATGCACACAAAACATGGAGAAGACAGTAAATGCATAGAAGACACATTAATGCATGGAAGATAGAAATGATATCTTTTCTTTTCTTTTTCTCATATATATGAAATGCAAATGCAATTACTAGAAAATAAACAAACCTCCCATAATACATGATGAACTACCTTAGGGCACAGGTCTATGTATATATGGGGCAACACACACGCAAGACATACAAAACCTCCCAAAATGTAGGAAGCAGTACCTAAGGGCGCTGTTCTTTGCATATGGTGCAACAAACACGCCACACAAAACAAGCATGCCAAAACACACACACTTGAAGACATGGAGAAAACACGATAGACAAGCAATGGAGTGTACCTATTTCTAGGTCCAACACCATCTCAGGCACATTATAGGAAGACATCGATGATTGAGCTTCACCAAAACAATCACAAAAAACACACTTAAGGGTTGAGTTAGTCACAAAATCGCTCCCCATCTCCGCAAATGACTTTTGAAAATGACAGGATGATGCAATCTACTCTAAGAAATACACCATCCCCTCCTCCACAGAGGGCTTAAGAAAAAGGATATCCCACCTCTGTAGAGGGCTTACATGATTGATTGACTGATTGATTGCAAACAAACTCAAGATGCACGATGCACTACTCTAGCGTACAAGTCTCTGCATCTGAGGTTGAACACATTGCTAACATCTATAACAGACAACTTACCTTATATATGCCCCCACCTTAAGGTGGTTGATATCAGTTATCGATATCAAAGCACATTAAGGTAGGAAGAAAACACACAAGGGAACACTAACTTTCATAAAGCCCATGCCTGCCGGAGATGACATGTACTTTATGATTGTCAAATGTTCCCACAAACACATCCCTGCAAGAAACATGTTAGTGTCTACCAAGGCTAGATTCAAAGGCAAACAAAGGTGCATAGAGCAACAGTATTGTTAAACTGTATAAATGCGATAGAAACATCATCAAATTCACTATGTAGAAAGCATGAATGCTTCCACTAGCCAAGCATCGGATAAGATATACAACCCCATCACCATATTAGGAACTAAGTCCATTTTTTTGATTGCTCTCGAAAGGGACACTAGTTTCACATCAGTATAAATGTTTGTCATCATCCGCCAACTAGATGGAAACACTAGAGGAAGGGAAACAATAAATAAGAGAAGAAACAAGTGTCTTAGGGACAGTCACATAGGCTAGGTCACCAACCATGACACTATGTCCGTAAGACACAACACTCAACAATGAAATCAGAGAGAGCAATATAGAAGAATGATGATACAAATAGAAGAAGGTCACAATAGAGGTGGTCTATTGGTATCCTGACCCTTACAGGAGAATCTGAGGTCATCCCAAGAGGCCTAAACAACATATATCACATCACGGGGAAAGCACATCATGAGAAATAAAGATTTGGAGATACTTACTTGTAGGGCCCATGCCAGGCTAGAAGTTGTCTATAAGCAAATCATCGTCATCATCTTCCCACTCCCTAATGTTGGAGGGTAGTGGGACATACGGTACCATAGGAAAATTCATATCTTTCTCATTATGTTGTTCATCGTTAGGATCATTGTTGTTTGTTTGAATGTTGGGATCAATGTTTTCTTGTTGAGAGGCAAGGTTTATAGCATATTCTTGTCTTCTTTTTCTTCTTTCTCTTACTTTTCTATTTCTCTTTCTTTGACCACTTATCTCTTGTAAGATAGGGCTATCCTCTTTCATAGGCTTGTGCAAATGTGAAGATGAAGCAATGGGATCAAACCTCTTTTGTCATGGTGGAACATTTTGTTGTTGACAATGACCTCCCGATCATTGTAAGGATTTCGAGGGAGGAATCTCAACATAGGGACCTTGTCCTTTCGGTCTAAAGTTCTCTTCACATGAAGGTTGTTTTTATTTTGTCATTTCTTGTGTAGGAGGACTAGGTACTGTAGTTTTATCCCAAAAGTAATTCAACTTGTAATGTGTTTTCTGAACCAAAGGTTTATACTTGTTGTGAGGGACAGTGATTATATGGCCATCCAGAGGGAATTTTAGACAGTGGTGTATTGTTGAAGGGATATCTTTCATTTATTTTAGCCAAGGATGTCCTAATTTAATGCGAAAGAGGTTAGAAATAGGGACAACATCAAACCATTGTTTGACATGTTTTTCAAATAGTGTTACTAACAATGATATCTTACCCAAAGGCTTGATAAAGGTTCCCTTATGTGTCTTAATCATCATGCTCGAGAGGTCATACTAACCTTGCATTAATTGATGTAAAAAGAGGAAATCCTTAGTGGCAACATTAGTCATGCAATTAGGATCAATAAGAGTTCCATCCATGGGATTTCCCATTATTTTCATAGTGATGTAAAGAGGTCCTTCCTTGTCTCCAGTTGTTCTATCATAAGGTGTGAAAATAATTTCAGGTTCAGGGGCCTTTCTTTTCATGTAAGGTATAGGAGGGAACCTATTGTTTTTGTTATGATTAGAGGCCATGTTTTTATGCTCTAACCAATTCCAAATCAGATTTTGAAATCTTTTCAAAATTGGTGCAAGACAAGAGCAAAAAATAGCCTAAAATGTTTGACTTTTCGATACATTTTCAATGCCAATGAATAAAATAAAGGATGTTGTAAGGATTTTGATCAAAGGAAGAAAGTTATATGTCTGATATCAATCCCAAAAAGCAAAATTTTCCTTCTCAACACACTCTTGATGTGATTTTAAGTTAATGCCAAGTTGAAATATAGTGGAAATATGTCAAAATAGGCACTTTTTTCACTAAAACTCAATGTAACAAAGCATAAAAAAGGGTGTTGTGAGAAAAATTATTATGGAAAACAAATAATATCAGTAATAATAGCCACTTAGTTTCAATATTCCCAACATAACACACTTGTAGTGCCACTTAAGATAAAACCCTAGTGAAAATATAGCAAAAATAGGCTATTTTTCACGGTTTTTCAATTCCAAGACCTAGAAAAAGAGGTGTTGTAATGAATATTAGAAGGTAAAGAAAATAATATCAATGATATCAGTCACCTCAATCCATAAAATTGATCACAACATGCTTGGAGTGCAAACTAGGTCAAACCCTAGGGCAAAAATAGCCAAAATGTGTAGTTTTTTGCAAAATTTTCACTACAAGAGCCCGATAAAAGGGTGTTGTGAAGAATTTTATTAGGGGAAGAAAATTATTACCCTAATAAAATCAATTTAATTCCAAAATAGTTTTCACAACATGCATACGGTGAAAGTTTGGAGAGTTGATAAGGCCAAATTTAGTGAAAATCGTTGTTTTTGAATCCCTGGGTTTGAGATCTTGGGACAAAATGCTATGTGAATGTTTTTAAATCTAATTTATGATTTAAATTAAATACTCTCAGATCTGAAAATAATTTTCAATCTTGAACATGCAAAATGCCCATGCAAATTTAATGAAAATGCATCAAAATTGCCAGTTTTTGTTGAAATTTTCTATGTAAAATTGTAAATATTTTAAATCTAAATGAAAATTTACACTAAAATGAAAGACTACAGCCAAATGAAAATTTGAATGGGCCTCTAAAATCAGTAGAAAAATCTGAGAAAATATTTTGCCTACTAACCCTAGATTTTGGAATTACTAGGTTATATAAAATTATCAAAATTTTCACAAAACCTTAGCAATTAAATGATAAAAACACAATGTAAATTTATGAATTTTTGGTTTTTTCTATAGTTTATATCAGATATGATGCAAAATCATGAATTAAGAAAATTTAGAAAGAGTTGATACAATTTAGTAAACCAAACATTGATTTTTTTTGTATTTTCTAAATTTTTCAATTTTTTTGAATTTTTCTCAATGCAATAAAATGAATGACTATATGAATGAATGAAATCAATCCAAGTCTAAAGACACACACTCATAAAGTTGCAATTTAAGTCCAAAAACATGGGTTCACCAAAATGTTTAGAGGAAAATTGGATTTGTTAATGTTCTAGATTTTAGATGTTTAAATCCACCTCTCCATTATACATTCAAGGATCTAGGGCCGAGTGATGAGCACTGTCATACCCTAGGTCACTTGAAGATGTAGGAAAACTTGGATTAGGGAATTTAATTATCAATTTTTCTTATGTTATGCCCAATTGACCATTAAAACCCTAATTACGTAAATACGACAACAAATTGATGAATAACAGAAAAAGCTCTTGCAGACAGGAGTAAATTACCAAATCATAAAGTACCTATTTTTGAGGTTTTGAAGTGGAATAGTCAGGGACACTAGAGCAGGTGGCCAAGTCCAAGGTACCAGTTTCTTCACAGAATCTGGACCTCCTTCCAACACTGATCAGCCCTATAACTTTTGTTTCCTGAAACTTGGATGCAGAGGACACTAGAGCAAATGCCCAAGTCTTGGAAGTGCTCCTGTGTCCTATTTTTCTTTAGATCCTGAATCCTTGATGCCCACCAATCCTTCCTACAACTTCACTTTCCCCAAATGCGACACTTGGAACCTACAATTGCAAGACTTGGTTTGGGGGTTGTGGTGTTTAGAGGCTTGCCTCAGTCAAGCCCCAGAGGACACTTAAGTCTCTAAACACCGTTGTCAGATAAAGAGTGCATGGTCTTGTGAGGCAGAGACAAAAACCAAAGGAATCAATGACAAAAACACAATTTTATGTCACCTTGTAGTGAAGCTCTCATGGGAGGAATATGTTCTTCATTCCATGAGGAAATTGATGCTCAAATTTACAAATATCAACACACAAAACACACAAGTCTGCTCTTGCAACACAATAAAAGCCTTGAATCACCTTGAGAACATAATAGCTTGCTAGTAATCATCTATTTGAAATCTAGTTTACAAATGAATGCCTAAACATGACTTTATATGTAACTACAAGCAATCCCGCCAAGATTTTAAAAATTAAAACTTACCGTGCCAGCAAAAGGACCAAATAACAGTCATAAACTGACACCCAAAAACTAGGGCTGCACCAAAATAGGGTAGGACTAGGACACGGGCACCCAAATCCTCCTCCCCTATTTTGGGTAGGGTATAGCTCAAGGGGTCCACTTAGGTCCAATTTGCCATGAAACCCATGTCTCATTCCATTAGGATGCCAAAATATGAACTAAGATGTCCTAAATGAATGCTAAATACCTGGGAGCTAAACCTTATGAGGGAAAAGCCCCCAAGGGGACATTTTTCTGACATTATAGAACTGAAGAATATCATCTAACAATGTAAGATTACAGTTCCAGTTAGGCTCAATATACTGACTTCACACACCTCATCTCTTACTACCCTATTTCACTGTTCTACCATGATCTGAACCCTAGATCTCTTTGCTTCACACTTGTTATTGCTACACTTCACACCACTCACTTCATATTTGTACATTCGCACCTCAAAATTCTTAGACTTATCAATTATATATATCTATAACATGGGATTTCATCAACTACAGTCAGCCTCAAAAAAACTTAGATTTTTTCAAGATCATTGTTCTGTTAGCTAAATCCATGCACAAACATCAATGCAGACCTCAACTTATGAATTCAAGTCACCACACATGTCAGCCAATATCACTGGATCTCAGAAATTACTCAACCAACCACTCCTCTTAATTCATACAAGGATCAAACACCATGTCAATTTGTTCTTCATCAGACTGAACTGTCTAACCAAAACTTGATACTCAGATGCTTGTAACTTTCAATCCCTCCATCAATGGAGGCTAAAACTATGGATTTAGGTGGCCTTGACATCCCTTATCATTCCATTAGATCTATAGCACAATATGATTTCTTGTGGAGAAGTGCAGACCAAAATGTTGAACCCTATCATATGCTCTGTTCCTATCTATCTAGACTTAGACAAATCTACAATCTGACTTCGGGTATGATCAAGTGTTACAATGTGGATGTGTAAGATAGATTTAGTTGCCATCAATGACAACACCTAACATGCCTAGTAGTGTCTCTTGCCAACACCTTTGCGTAATGGCTTGATATTTAGTAGGGTCAGCTCCACTCTTAGCATCTTCAATATTTTTTTGGAATTCTTCACTTCTTTCAAAACATAACTCTTGAATTTAGGAGTGTTTATAAATTCATCATCTTCTTAAAATTTATTACAATCCATTACTCTAACATCTTGAATGTCCACATTTTGGCTTCTCATTGTTCTCACTGCCCTATTTTCAGGGGATGAATATGGCCTTATTCTATCAAGTGAATTCACTTGATGGGCAACTTCTTGTACATGTTCCTCTGCCTCCCCTTCTAAATCTACTAGTTCAATTTCTTTAGGATTTTCCAAATCAATAATTTTTGCTTTCTTGGTAGGGGAGGGGTCAGTTGGATCCCTCTTAGAACCATATCCTCTACTTGAGCTGCCAAGCTAATATGTTGGTCTCTCTTCTCCTACAAGAGCAGTAGCAATTAACTGCCCTGCATTATCCAACATTTTCTATATCCTTTGAATGGGGTCTTGTACTTCTGAGAATGTACCCTGATATGCTACTTTTATATTTTTTCTCATTCTCTCACCTACCATTATTATGTCCCACTTGATCCTCAAGTGGTGGACCTCATTCATTGTGAAGCAATTTCTGATAGGATCCTCGCTTAGATCAACTTCGTGGATATATCTTGGCCTTCCCTTGTTGACCCTTATCCTGTTAATAAAGCCCTCACAGTAAAAAATCCTTGGATGCTTAAAATACATCCCAAAACACTACATTATTGAATGAATATGATCAAGCCCACTCTTGTTAGCTATTAAAAAATCATTGAATCTGAGGGAAGAAGGAAAGAATGAGCCCTTCTTATGTTTCCTCAGGTGCTCCTTATCTGAATCATTCAATTGCCTAACAATCTCTAAGAATGCAACACTGTTAGGCACATATTTAGGCAAGATATGGGGTGGGGTCTCACATCCATAGACCCTGATACAAGTAGTGTGCTCATGAAAAAACCAATCACCCCAATTGTTATCAATTCCTAAGTGAGGACCCCTATCTAAAGGCCTTAGAAAATCCAATACATCTGGGTGGAACCTCTCACCCTCTGGCTCCAAGAAACCAAGAATCCTCCTCACAAAATATTCCTCAAAAATTATATAATCAACAGTAGTACAGTGCATATCTAGCATACAAGTCCATACCTGCACTGGCAGCATATTTCCTTGGGCATCTGTCATTTTGACATGCAAATTTTGGTGCCACATTCTAGACAGAGAAAACAAAAGCATGTGGCATAAGATGGGCATCCATATTAGATAGATTAGTCTTAATTTTTGACATCTACTTTTACATTCTATTAGCAATATAGGTGGCATAATCGTATGGCTCTTTGGTCTCTTGACTTTGAATGTCTACTGCCATCATCATTAAAGAAATGGGCATTTTATCAAAGGACTCCTTGCCTAACACTTGACACAAACTGTGATAAGTTCTGACAAAGTAATCCATGTACAAGCTACAATGAAAGGGTTCCTATTCACTGGACAAAATCTTCACCAGTTTTCCATCAACACCCCTTGGCCTGTACTTGGCTAGGTTGTAATCCCTATAAGCACATTTAACAGTTTGATATTTCTTCTTTAAAGTAGCTAGGTCAATTGGCTTCTTAGCTGCAGGGTCCAAGTTAAATACAGTAGTAATGTACCCTTTGGTGAATTTGATCATCTTTGTGTCATTTCCTACTATGACCGTCTTTGTGTTTGGATCATATCTCATTGCTATTTCTCTAACTAGGTTAGGGTTAGGGAAAACATTGAACAAATAAGCTTGGCCAAATCAAATTGCCAAGCATGGCAGATGGGGGCCTTATAATTCATTTTTTTATGCCAGTGCTCAAATAGGACCCAACCAAGAATAGGCAGTATATCAATCTCTATAGTTGTAACAATAATCAAGGAACTTGTCATCGAGCCCACATGGACCATGCAAATTCAAAGCCCTTATAGAAGAACCTAGAAGTTGGATCATAAGATCCTCATTTAAGCTGTGCTTAGAGGTGGAAGGCTATCTAGCTTGACTCATTTTTTCAGACTTATTGTAACAAGCTAGGGTTTCTTATACAGGCAATTATCTAGCTCCTTAATCAAGTAGTTGATTTAAAGTATGTTGGGTACAAGAAGACATAATGAACTTACTAGTTTACACTTGCAGAGTCCTAAATTTTCACTATTCGCTCACTTGAGAACTCTTTGTGTGTCTAAAATGTGTATGTGCTTGAAGAAATGATGCATAAACCTTATAACTTATGAGAAGACTTAGGATATGGTTTTAATTTTTCATGGGCCATAGGAGGTAAGACTTAGGAGATGGGACTAGTCACTTAACGGGTATGAAGGCTTAAAGTCATAACTTATGGGACTAGTAACCTATTACAAGCGGTCAACAAGGAATTAGAAATAAAGTTCATGAGCTTAGGGACTTAGGTTTAATGGATTTCCTTGAAAGGTAAAGACTTTACAAGCCTAAAATCCTAAATCCTAAAGGGGTACCACTAAGGGGCAGGAGTAGGTGCATGACACATCCATATTGGATGATAATGTATTGACAAATGACTTATTAGATAGTACATTTGGTATTGATTCATAGGTAAATTGTCAGAAGGTTTTGCAATTTATTATATTTGTATTTGAAATATTTAATTAAATATATTAATAGATATTATAAGTTAAAATTAATGTAGGTAATTGTATGTGTTATGAAATTCTAGGTTCAAAGTACTCATCCTACATTTGTTAGCTGTCTACTACAAGTTTATGAGAGGAGGTCAAGTCGACTGGTATGCAATTTACATAACAAGATAGTAAATATAGTACATGTAAACTTTTTGTCATATATCAATGGTAATCTTATTTAGTGATGATTTGATGATGAATAGGTGGATGTCAAAGATTCACCTTCAGGAGGAGTTAGTTGGGCCAGATATAGAGGTAGTTTCACTGAGGTAAATTTTACCATTTCTAATCATTATGAATTTAAATAATGTTTTGTATATTTTGGTCAAATAACCTTGAACTCTATTTTTAGTTGATGACAGGGCTTGAGACTCCTCCTCATATTCATCAGTTAATAGAGATGTGCATTACTATAGTTGTTTCATCTACAAATCATTTGATTGAGGTAAAAGCCAATAACATGTAAACATTATTATGTGTCTCTTGTTTTATCTTACATCATTTAATGTAGATAAATAATATTCATGTTTACTCAATTTTTCTTTATCATGCTTCTCATAGGAGGTTAGAACTCTAACCCATGCATCTACTAATGAAGAGAGATAACAAATGATCAAGAGGGATCACCAGATTAAGGTAAGTGATTGATTACTTATGTCATGTTGTATATAATTTCATGTTTTTTCATATTAATATGGGTACTTTTTGATTTCATTAATAGGTGGAGCTTCCAAAATCTTTATCTGGGAGGTCTAGTCAGCTGATGAGAGAGGATGAGTTGTTGAATGATTCTCCATCTTCACTGCTAAGCAAGGGCCGTCGATTATTTCATAGTACTCCATAGCATATTTGATTTTGGAACATTTTGTTGTATGCCTATATGGCAAGTTGTAAACATACTTTTGTAAATCTTTCTGATGTATATCGCTATATTTATACCTATATGGATTGGTTTATACATGCATATATACACTATATGTTATTCTCATGACATTATGCATATGATATTTTACATTATATATGATGATCAATTATGGTTATAGGATAGATAATGTATCATGCTTAAAAGTTTTGATATTGCATATGTGTTCTTCAATATTTCCATGAAATGATAGTATGTTTAATTAGTTACAATATATGTTTCAGAGTGTTTGATTAATTCAAAATTTTTTAGAGCATCCTTGAAAAATACATCTTGTGCATATCCTACAATCATGGCATTCTATGAGACCACATTTCTTCAAGGCATCATGTCAAACAACTCATGCACCTTGTCTGTGCTTCCACATTTTGCATACATGCCTCCTTGGGCATTTGAAACTAAAACATCTGTAAAAATTCTCATATCCATTATGCTTTGATGGATGTCCATACCCTATTCCAAAGATCCCATTTTGGCATAGGCAAGGAGGATGTTGGCTAAGGTTATGGAATTTGGCTTTACACCCACTAAATACATTTGCTTGAAAGTTTCTAAAGCCTTAACAACAAATACATTATGTGCATATCTTGCAATCATGGCATTCCATGAGACCTCATTTCTTTGAGGTGTCATGTCAAATAGTTCAGTTGCCTTGTCTATGCTTCCACACTTTGAGGTTATACATGTCTACCAAGGCATTTGCAATTACAACATCTCACAAAATTCCCATATCCTTCATTCTTTGATGGATGACCATACCATGTTCCAAAGATCCCATTTTGGCATTGGCAAGGAGAATGTTGGCTAAGGTTGTGGAATTTGGGTTTACACCTGCCAATCATATTTTATTGAATGTTTCTAAATCCTTAAAAAAATCCATTTTGTGCATATCCTACAATCATGGCATTCCATGAGACTGCATTTCTTTGAGGCTTCATGTCAAAGAGTTCACTTTCCTTGTCTATGTTTCCACATTTTGCATACATGTCTTCTAGGGAAGTTGTAACTACAACATCTATCATAATTCTCATATCCTTTATGATTTGATGGATGTCCATGTACCATGTTTCAAATATCCCATTTTGGTACAAGTAGAGAGGATGCAGTCAAAGGTTGTGGAATTTGTCTTTACACCCACTAATTGCTTTTGCTTGAAAGTTTCTAAAGCCTTATCAACAAATCCATTTTGAGCATATCCTACAATCATGGCATTCCATGAGACCACATTTCTTTGAGGCATCATTCCATGCAATTACAACATTTGATAAAATTCCAATATGCTTCTACATTTTGCATACATATTTGTCATACTAGACTCTTTTTTTTATACATCTCATAACAATCATGATATTGAAACTACTAGATTTGATATGATAATCATAGATAATTCCTTATCTTACATATTAAAAATGCAAGATACATATTAAAAATGACAAAAGTTATGATATTTTTCATTAAATCAAAGATAGTTATTTTCATCTTATGGCAGATTCTCTTATAGCTATAAGTGGTGTCATATATGACAAATTTAATGACAATGTAAGAGCATCTCTCATACCTATTTTTAGATTCCTACACTAATCTAATGAGGAAAGATAATGCAAATTTCTTTTAACCAGTTACAAATTAAGATACACATTAATAGAAAGGTAACAATAACAACAAATGCCAAATACCAATGCTCACAACACAAGATGTACGTGGGGAAAACCCTTTCGAGTAAAAAACCCCACACTCCACAACTTGCACATTGTATTCTCAAATCTGAATGAGATTACAACACACTTGCAATGCAAGTTCTTTTGGGAGTTCACCAATCTTGATTACTAGAGTAAATTGTTGCAAGTATGGGCCTAATCGGTGTTGTCATTGATGTCAACATACTCATGTTGCATTAATGAGAAGGATTAGATGAGTTGTATGCTGAGGATATTGAGAAAATAAGTCTCAATCAGGAATAGTGAAGAACAATGATGACAAGAAGGTAAAAGTCCTCAATAGGTTGAGGATCAGAGGATGCAGTTTAAAGGGTTTGTAGATATAAGTCTTGAGATGCTCCAGTCAATATTTTAGAGGTCCATATGAAGATCTAAAGAAGTTATGGTTGCTCAAGTAGAACTAGTTCTTGCAGGTGTTCAGAGGTGACAAAGTGCCACAAATAGTTCTGGTGAGATCCAGTATTTCATTATCCCATTCTATGGATCTGAGGGAGTGTTGAGGATGTCCATGTGAAGTATCAACTAGATTAGTTCATGGGTTGAAGGTCTGAAAGAGCCTATTCATTTGTGACAGTGATGACAGACTGTGTTCTTGTAGCTCCAGATGAAGGAGAGAAGAATTCCAGTAGTATGATGAAGTGAGGATGTTCTTGGTGATTCAGGGAAGGTTATGATGATCGTTAGATCATGTCAAGTTAATGTTGGTGGTCCGCATTGAAGTTAGAGTTTGCATTTGAAGAATAACCATGGATATTGGTGTTCTTCTTGAAACTGGCTGATTAGATGTATTACACATCTTGTGGATGTTCTTGTAGGTGTTTGCCAACTTAGATGATTGTTCCTAAGTCAATGCCTTGTATAAATAAGGGATTGTGAATTCATTTTGAAGTGTGTCTTGTGGTGATGAGTGTGTGGTAGCGAAGAGAAGTGCGAAAGGCAAAGTAGAAGTATTGGGCTTAAATGGAACTGATTCAAGCATGCTGAAGATGCTATTCTCTAGTTCATAAAGGTTATACTTATTCCTTTGTAGGCAGTGAACCTCTTGTGAGTAGTGTGCTCAGGCAGTGAGCCCTAATTGGCATGTACCATTTTGTTCTTTCTATTCTTCTAACAGAGAATACATTCTTGGGTTAATCACCCCGTGGTTTTTCCCTTAACCAGGTTTTCCACGTCAAAATCTTGGTGTCATATGTGTTGATATGTTTCTGCTTTTGATTTGAATGCATTATGGTTCATGATTAATATTATGCTAATCACTAAAGAAGATTTAAGTGTTTGAAAAAGAAAGTTTAGTACAACTGATTCACCGCCCCTCTCAGTTGTATGCCCTAAGTCTAACAATTGGTATCAGAGCTAAGTTCCTCTAAAAGGAGCTTAACCACTTGAGGAGATCTAGGATGTCGTCATACAAGAAGGATAGTCCAAAGTTTGATAGAACCAACTTTTCTCTTTGGAAAGGTTGCATGAAATGTCACTTGCAGTGTATGGGAAAGGCATACTAGTCCATGGTCACAAAAATGTATGTACCTCCACAGGGTGGTCTGACAACCCTAAATGAAATCACAGATGCTGAAAACAAACTACGGACCAAAGAGGCTCTTCTAAGTGCATTAACTGACTCAGAGCTCTCAAATGTTATTGACCTACCAACTGCCTATGAGATCTAGATTAAACTAGAACTTCTACATGAAGGAGATGAGTATGTTAAATGTGCAAGGTTACAAAGTCTAAAAGGGAAATTTGAAAAACTGAAGATGAGATATGATGAAAATATTAGCACTTTTATGCCAAGAGTGAATGAGCTAGTTTGTGGAATTAGAAATTCTGGTGGAGTCTTGGATGAAAATGAGATTGTTGGTAAGATTCTCAGATCCCTTCCTGCCTCTTACAAAATCAAGGTTGCTTCCATTGATGAATTCAGAGCCCATACAACTATCACAAGAGACCAATTGACTGGCAAACTAGCTGCTTTTGAAATGACCAAATTTAGAGATGATCCCCCCAAAACTGAATCTGCATTCAAAGCCAGTGCCTCTGTGAAAGGTAGACAAGGATTTGATCTGGGAGAGAACTCATCAAGGAAATTGTCATGGTATGGAAAAGTAAGAAAAGACCTGGAAGAAGAAGAAGTAGAAACTGCTCAACTTGAAGCCCTCATTGCAAAGAGACTGCCAAGAGGATCCTGTAAGTATGAAGGAAAATTGCCTTTTAAGTGTTTTAACTACAATAAGATTTGTCATTTTGCCTCAAAATGTCTAGAAATATTTTCAAAGCCAAATCCTAACAGATCAAGGTTCCAAAAGAATTGTTACTATGTTCATGAAGAAGATGGTGATGAAGGAGTAACAGATGATGAATCAGAGACAGGAAACAAATCTAGAAGTGAATGGGTGTTTATTACCATCAAGGAAGAAGAACCAATATCCTTTGTATCTATCAATCATAAAGTTGTAGAAAGAGCTCTGGCTGCCCAAGTTGAAGAAAAGAATGATTGGGTCATTGACAATGGTTTCTCTCACCACATGACAGGTGACAAGAATAAGTTCATAGATTTGGAAAGGTATAAAGGAGGAGTGGTGAAGTTTGGTGATAATTCTGCTGGTAGAATCAGAGGAAGAGGAACTATTTCTTTTAATGGAAGAAACAAAACTGGTAATGTACTATATGTTGAAGGTTTGAAGCACAATCTTCTTAGTGTTGGACAGTTGGTGGACAAAGGCTATGATCTCCGATTCAAGGATGGAAAATGCAAAATCTTTGAAAGATCGAGAATAGAGATTGCATTCGGTACTCAAACTAAAGGTAATATCTTCCACTTGGTTGGTACTGGTAAAAGCTACTTATTTGTTCAAGTTGATCAGAGTTGGTTATGGCATAGAAGGATGTGTCATGTGAATTTTGATAATATCATCAAGATAAGCAATACTCAAGCTGTAAGAGATCTTCTAAAATTGGTGAAACCTACTAACATCTTGTGCAAGGAATGTCAGTTGGGTAAGATGAGCAAAGTCACATTCAAAAGCAAGGAACTGTCTTCTACTGGACTATTGGACTTAGTTCACACTGATCTTTGTGGTCTAACAAGAACCAGAAGTATTCAAGGTGATAGATACTTCATGTTGCTAATAGATGACTATTCTTAGATGATGTGGGTAACCTTTCTAAAGGATAAATCAGAAGCTCTTGAGAAATTCAAAATATTCAAGGCTATGGTAGAGAATGAAATAGGAATAAAGTTGAAATGTTTGAGGTCTAATAGAGGTGGAGAATTCACATCCAGAGAGTTCATAGAATTCTGTGAGAAACATGGAATTAAGAGACATTTGTCTGCTCCGAGGACTCCACAGTAGAATGGAGTAGTGGAGAGAAAGAACCGGACCATCCAGGAAGCATCTAGGACTATGATGATGGAAGCAAATATTCCTCAGATCCATTAGAGAGAAGTTGTCAGCACTGCAGTCTATACTCTTAATCAAGTTCAAATAAGAAGCAATACTGGTAAGACCCCTTATGAACTCTGGTTTGGCATTACTCCTACTGTAAGATATTTCAGAGTCTTTGGTAGCAAGTGTTACATCAAAAGAGATGAAGATCTAGGCAAGTTTGATGCTAGAAGTGATGAAGGAATATTCTTGGGTTACTCTACTCAAAGCAAAGCATACCAGTGTTATAACAAGAGACTAAGAAAGATGATAGAAAGTAAAAATGTGAAGGTTGATGAGGGAATAGAGAAACCCTCAAGGTTTTATGAGTATGATGAAGATGATTAGAATGGTGTTCTGGTTCAAGGAGCTCAATCCTCTCTTGAAAGTCAGATTCAGACTGATCCAGTAAATCAGGAAGAAGAGATAGGTCTGAATGAGCCTGATCAAGAAGTAGAAGTGCAAGAAACTCCCAAAGTTCCAAGGTATGTAAGACTGAACCACTCTGAAGATCAAATCATAGGTGACAAAAGCAAAGGTGTACAAACTAGAAGGAAAATTGCTCAAAATTTAGATGAATATTGTCTAATTTCAAAGGTTGAACCTAAGACAATAAATGAAGCCTTCAATGATGAAAATTGGACCAAAGCAATGGAGGAAGAGTTGATGCAAATTTAGAAAAATCACACTTGGGACCTTGTTCCCAAACCTAGAAACAAGAATGTGATTGGAACCAAATGGGTCTTCCAGAACAAACTAAACGAAGTTGGTGAAGTAATCAGAAATAAAGCTAGATTGGTTTGCAAAGGCTACTCTCAAATAGAAGGAATTGATTTTGAAGAAACCTTTGCTCCGGTGGCAAGAATTGAAGTAGTCAGATTATTTCTTACATTTGTTGCCTTCAAGGATTTCAAGGTGTATCAGATGGATGTCAAATCTTCTTTCCCGAATGGTGACTTAGAAGAAGAAGTGTACATTGAACAACCAGATGGATTTCAATTATCTGAGCATGGTGATATGGTCTGCAAATTAAAGAAGGCACTGTATGGTCTAAAGCAAGCCCCAAGAGCATGGTATGAAAGACTGGACAAACATCTTTTGAAGATTGGTTTCAACAAAGGTACTGCTGATAGTAACCTATATTTCAAAATTGATCATGAAAACATCTTGATTGTTGAAGTATTTTTTGATGATATCATCTTTGGAGGAAGAGACAGTATGTGTAAAACCTTTGCAAATCAAATGAAAAGTGATTTTGAAATGTCAATGCTCCATGAAATGAATTTCTTCTTGGGTCTGCAAATTACTTGGACAAAGAAAGGAATCTTTATCTCTCAAACCAAATATGTGAAAGAATTGTTGAGGAAATTTGGAATGGAAGATTCAAAGCCAATGAACACTCCCATGGCAAGAAGATGTAAGTTGAGCAAAGATGATGACTCTCCTAAGACAGATCAGACAAAGTAGAGATCAATGATTGGATGATTATTGTATCTCACTCAAACTAGAGTAGATATAATGCAGGCTATTGGTCTTGTGGTGGGATTCTAGGCTAATCCCAGAGAATCTCATGTCATGGCAATCAAAAGAATTTTTAGGTACTTAAAAGGAACAGTTGAGTATGGTCTATGGTATCCTAGAAATCATAATTTTTCTCTTCATGCATATACAGATGCAGATTGGGAAGGAGATGTGGATGATAGGAAGAGTACAAGTGGCAGAGCATTCTTTTTGGGAAAAAGGTTGGTTTCTTGGCTAAGCAAGAAACAAGAGGCAATATCCCTATCTACAACTGAAGTAGAATACATTGCAGCAGCAGGTAGTTGCACTCAAGTTTTGTGGATGAAGCAGATGCTAAGAGATATTCAAGTAGAATATGAGGAGCCTATCACAATTTTCTATGATAATTCAAGTGCAGTAAATATTTCTAAGAATCTGGTGTTGCATTCTAAGACTAAGCATATATCTATCAAGTTTCACTTTCTGAGAGAGCAAGTGAACAAGGGTGAAGTCAGATTGGAGTATGTGCCCTCCAAGGATCAGCTTGTAGATATTTTTACTTAACCTCTTCCCAAGGACTCTTTTGAGTATCTCAGGGAGAAGTTAGGGGTTATTACCCCTCTGGTGATGAACTAGGATGCACTAATGTGCATCAATCCAGTGGATATCACAGTCATATCTTATGATCCAGATTAATGATAAGGGAGCTGCTACTCAGGGGGAGCAAGTGGTATGTTATGAAGTAGTGAAGTTACAAGTATGAGCCCTCTACCATTGATGTCAAAGGGGGAGAGAAGACATGTGAAAAATAAGTGGTTGCTGATCAAAGGGGGAGCAATAAAGGAAGAGAAGACATGTGAATAGTTGTTGTTGTTAGGGGGAGTTGTAATAGCAAGGAGAAGTTCTTGTCTTGATGGTTTTTTACATCATATGTTGCCATCAATGACAAAGGGGGAGATTGTTGCAAGTATGGTCCTAACCAGTGTTGTCATTGATGTCAACATACTCATGTTGCATTAATGAGAAGGATTAGATGAGCTGTGTGCTGAGGATATTGAGAAAATAAGTCTCAATCAGGAACAGTGAAGAACAATGATGACAAGAAGGTAAAAGTCCTGAATAGGTTGAGGATCAGAGGATGTGGTTTAAAGGGTTTGTAGATATAAGTCTTGAGATGCTCCAGTCAAGATTTTAGAGGTCCGCATGAAGATCTAAATAAGTTATGGTTGCTCAAGTAGAACCGGTTCCGGCAAGTGTTCAAAGGTGATAGAGTGCCACAGATAGGTCTGGTGAGATCTGGTATTTCATTATCCCGTTCCATGGATCTAAGGGAGTGTTGAGGATGTCCATGTGAAGTATCAACTAGATTAGTTTGTGGGTTGAAGGTCTAAAAGAGCCTATTCATTTGTGACAGTGATGACAGACTGTGTTCTTGTAGCTCCAGATGAAGGAGAGAAGAATTCCAGTAGGATGATGAAGTGCGGATGTTCTTGGTGATTTAGGGAAGGTTATGATGATCGTTGGATCATGTCAAGTTAATGTTGGTGGTATACATTGAAGTTAGAGTTTGCATTTGAAGAATAACTATAGATATTGGTGTTCTTCTTGAGACTGGCTGACCAGATGTATTACATGTCTTGTAGATGTTCTTGTAGGTGTTTGCCAACTTAGACGATTGTTCCTAAGTTGATGCCTTGTATAAATAAGGGATTGTGAATTCATTTTGAAGTGTGTCTTATGGTGATGAGTGTGTGGTAGTGAAGAGAAGTGCGAAAGGCAGAGAACAAGTATTGGGCTTAAATGGAACTAATTCAAGCATGCTGAAGATGCTATTCTCCAGTTCATAAAGGTGATACTTATTCCTTTGTAGACAGTGTGTCTCTTGTAGGAAGTGAACCTCTTGTGAGCAGTGTGCTCGGATAGTGAGCCCTAATTGGCATGTGCCATTTTATTCTTTCTATTCTTCTAATAGAGAATACATTCTTGGGTTAATCACCCTGTGGTTTTTCCCTTAACTGGGTTTTCCATGTCAAAATCTTGGTGTCATATGTGTTGATATGTTTCTGCTTTTGATTTGAATGCATTATGGTTCATGATTAATATTATACTAATCACTAAAGAAGATTCAAGTGTTTGAAAGAGAAAATTTCATACAACTAATTCACCCCCCCTCTCAGTTGTATGCCCTAAGTCTAACATAAATATGATAGCATAACGGTACCTACACATTATCATACCACTCCAACTCTAAGCACCTATATTTATAAAGGGATACAAGCATGAACAAAGCTTCTAGAGAAAGCAACAAGAGATGGGCATCCAAATCCATGTGGCACACTTTTTAAACACATGTTTAACTCCTATGACACTTGTACGAGATTCCCTTATACCTCTTACAACCCTCCATAATAATGAAATGTTTCTTTGTAGTACCATTTTGTACACTCCTTGGACATATAATATGTAAAGAGGGACTTGTTGAATGAACAAGACAAGTGAGAGGGGCGGTGAATTAGTTATATCATAAACTTTAAACCCTCACAAACATTCAGATCCACATTAACCTTTAAACTTGTTATGATGATTAAACATGAAAAGAAAATAACATAAATTGAATCATAACAATACTAAACATAAGACAACACTAGATTTTATGTGGAAAACCTAAGAAGGGAAAAACCATGGTGAGGATTAGCTCACAATATAAAGTAGTAGCAACACCAAATTACAAAAGGCTCACTACCTAGAAGAAAGAAAGAAAGTCTCACTGCCCAAAAGAAAGAGATAGAAGAGGAGGCTCACTGCTAGGGATGAATTGATATAATTGCATCTAACAAATGCATGGAGTTCAGTTCCCATGAAGCTCAATTTTCACCACAACACAAACATCACCTTCACAACAACACCAAAAATAGTAGACACCTTTTGCTCACTACATATAGTAGCCTAACACATGAAATATCTCAATACACTAATCAAATTCACATCACAGACATCATATTCATCACGCATACATTTAGTCATGAATCCTTGACACTTGTGTTGATAACTGAGAGCGGGGTGAATCAGTTATCCTAATTATTTATGCTTTTTGAACTTTATTAATAATCAATGTAACATTAATCCAAATGAGCAAACATAATCATGAAATGGAAATACACATGACAGTATTTTTGACATGGAAACCCTGTTAAGGGAGAAAACCAGGGGGTGATTAGCCCAAGATTGTATTCTCTGTTAGAAGAATGGAAATACAAAATGGCACTTGCCAATTAGGGCTCACTACCTGAGCACATTGCTCACAAGAAGGCACATTACCTACAAGAGACACACTTTCTACAAAAAGAGTGTTATACAATACTTGAACTGATTGGAAGCATCTACATATGCTGGAGTTCAGTTTTGGTTAGGCTCAGTACACTGATCTGCTACACTTCATCTTTCCTCTTCTCTTATGCTGCTTTCCTTTCACATACTGGACCTTCCTTACTGCTTCTGTTATGCTCTTCTACTTTTATTCACACATCATCAACAACCACAATGCTTCTCACAACTAAATCCATCTTGTATATATATCTACACAAGTGATTTCATCACCTTTCTAGTTGGCACCCGGAATAGTCAATCTTTTCACAAACTCTGATCTGTCGGCTGAATCCTTGCACAGCAAGTAATGCAGATCAAGCATATACTTGTAGAAGTCATCAATCATGTTGGCAAAACATAACTTATGCCTTAAGAACCTTTTCCATCATCAGTAACTCATCCAGAATAATGTCTGATGTTCTGCCAGTCAGTTCTTCCTCTGTCACACTGCCAATCAGGAACCTGATACTCAAGTGATCATATATTTTTCTTCATCTATCACCAAAGGCTAAATCCTTAGAATCTATCACTCAAGGTAGTCCTCTTGACTTCCCCAAATCCACACTTCACCAAGATACTTCCTCTGAGAGATCCGAACCTGTCTGTCGGACCTTGCCACATGATCTGTTCTTGTTTATCGGATCACAACATTCTTCACTCTGACTTCCGGTAGAGACATACCATGTCCTGTGGATGTGTGGGATGAACTTTGTTTCCATAAATGACAACAATCATGAATCCATATAGTGTCTCTTGCCAACAATCTCCCCCTTTGGCATTGATGGCAACACTTAGTGAAAAATGGCTAAGTGTTTACACTATGCTCCCCCTTGGATGATGCCCTATTTTTATATATATTTTCTGGAGCTCCCCCTTAGTTGGATTCCTCATTTTTCACTGCTCCTCACTCCCCCTTTGACATCAATAGCAAAGGGTAGGGTCCGCATACCAAAATTTTCAAAAATTGAACTATACTTAGCCGCATAAGTATGTACATATGGAATACTTACATATACTGTAGTATGTCTGCAAAAGTTGTTTTCAGTTGAATGAATTCTATAGCCCAACTTTGCTTCATTCTATCCAAAATTGATATATGACCACTCAATAGAAAAGAAAATGCATCTGCCCTTTTTAGATCTGTTGGATCATTTGTCTGAGCTATGATTTGAGCTTCTTTTATGACCTCATGCATGGCCTCTAACTTAGGGACAATTATCCCTCTGAGCTCACTTAACCTGCTTATTCTATTTTTCTTCTCTTTTTCAAGCTTCTTAATCTCATTCAAAACTGCAACCGTTTGACATTCTTGATTTATTACTGATGTAGAAAGTGGATTAAAATTTTGAGAAAGTTTTAACAGTTTATCCTCCTATTCTTTCATTTTCTTCTCAATCTCCACTGTTGCTTTGGACCAGGAAATACAAAATTTGTATACTTCACCGCCATCTTTAAGAGCATTTTCTAAGCTCTTTATCCCAGTATTCATATTTCTCCTATCATTAATGATCAACCCTTGTACCTCTGAGAATCTCTTATCCAAAAACTCCTTCTGGACCTTTTCTTTAGTTGACTTCTCTAGAGAATCAAAATGTGTGCTAACACTATTGACTAGAGTTTTGAGATTACTAGATGAGGAGGCTATGGGATCCTTCTAAAATGATGGCATAATCTTTTCTATCACTCCAAAAGCAGCTTCTATCAAGTCACAGTCTTCCATGTGAGACTTTAGGAGTTTTTCTTTAGCCTTTGCATTAGCAAATGAGGCTATCTTCATTGTCTGTACCGGAGAAAGTGAATCAAAATTAAATGGTCCTTGTAGAAGCTCTAGTTCATCAATCTCCATTGATTCTTTGTTTAGGAATTCTTGGATAGTTTTTGCAGTGTCTCTTGCCGAAGACAGATGTTTCTTCTCTTCTGCATTCTTAGAGTTGTCCTTTTGAGCTTTCTCTCCTTCTACATTCTCACCACTAGCAGTTGTGGTCTTTTCTATTGAGGTCTTCTCTCCCTCTACAACCTTGGTACTGTCAACTTCTTTTTCCTTCACTCCTGCTTCTTTCTCCTGCATTCTATCTTCTCCTTTAGATTCGGAAGTTGTAGGGGAAACCAGAGGAGAGATATTTGTTTGTTCATGAGCCACCTCTTCCGGAATAGAGGATTCTAAGCCCTTGTCTTTACCAGTCCTCTATGATGGGAATGTTAAACTTTTTAAGAGAATTTTGGAGGATCTCTTCAGTCTCTCTTGCTACTTTGTCAGTTTCACCAAACATGAGCTGATTTATCTTGGCTTTGCTCCAGAACTCATCCTTGCACTCTTTAAAGATCATATTCATTTGTTGCGGAGTGATTGAAGGGAAGAGCTAAATGGTGACCTATTCCTGGATCTCGAGATCTTTTGCTTGAGCATTATTCTTCCTCATTTCAAGCCTTTTCTCTAAGCTTTTGGGAATTAGAGAGATAATTTCAATAAAGCTTTGTTGGAAGTGTTCAAAAACTAAACTGTGTCTTGTTGGTCATGATGTTAGTCACAAACAAACATAGAATAAAAGTACACATTAACCTTTATTCATCTTGAAAGATACTGTGAATTCAGAGAATTTGTGATCCCAAGTCTCCGGTGATTAGGTCTTAATCGTCTGACGTTACTCAGAGGTTAATGTGAGTTACTATTTCCATTTTGGGGCCTTACGTGAAGATTATCATCATCATGACGTTCCTGTAGAAATTCCTTACAGAGAAGTCAAATTATGTGGTTATTTGATGAAAAGATGTAAAAATACCTCAATCTTTGCATGATATTTTCAATTGTGCATGCTTAGTATTCAAATATGCTAAATATTTGCGATTATCTACGAGATGTCTGCATATTTGCATTATTTGCTTAAGATTATCAATTATTTTGCAATTTGTGGTAGTGAAATGTTCTAAAATTGAAAGAATTTAAAGAAATACTTCTAATTAAGTTGAACCTTTAGCTTTTGATCCACATACATGCTTGATACTGTCATGAGGGGAAGAAATCAAACCATATGTTCACCAAGATATTCCACAGCTAGATACAGTTGATGCAAACTTCAGAGGATAATGAGTGAAAACAATACATGCAACATGATGAGCACTCCAAGGGACACAGCAAATCAAGGCACATATCCAGAATTCAAGCACAGATTACTCAAGATTTATGAAGATTTGTAATCAAAATACTCTTCCCTTTCATTAAGTATGCAAAAGACATATACATATACAGCAGCTTTGAAATAAGCCCTGAATACTTCAGCAAACAGATTTCAATTAAGTTTCGAATGTTTTAACAAGGCATTCCACCACCTTTTATAGAATAAGGTGAGGAATCCGTTACAAAAGATCTACGATCTAGATTTATCAGTACAAATCTACGGTCCTGATTCACTTGACTTTGTCAATGTTTACAAAAAGGCACAAGTTGCCAGCTGGCAACTATCTATACTACTTATGTTAGTATCCCCTTCATGATGTATCTTCATCATGCTCTTCAGCTGATTCATGCGGCTCATCATCATGTGCCTCACTTTTTGAACTTTCACTATCCTGATGATGACGCGGCTGCATATGGGGCTGCATACTACTGCGGACCTGCTCGTATGAATGCACAACTTGATCTATCCCTCCACCATCTTGAGTCTTTGCCTTTATAATGGCGTGCTTATGTGCTTCATATTTATCCCTGCTGTTGTCCAGCTTATTTTTCCTATCCTGCAGTGTCTCTTGGTACTTTTCCATCTGGACCTTGATCCTCATTATTTTATTTATCAATTCCTCTGTCAAAGGGATAGGTGGACCATCTGTCTCTGCTTGGAAGTTGTTGTGTACAGCTTTGATGGTGGACTCTTCATCCTAATTCTCTATTTTTCCTTCCATCTTACCTTCCAAAGCCTCCAGTATCACTGCCTCTTAAGCCATTAAATCTCGCAGCCTCATGCTGATATCCATCAGCTTATTATTACACCTTTTGAGGACTGCACACTCAAACTGAGTGTCTTTATACCAAATACCAATTAATAATGCTGTATTATTATTTAGTACCTACTTACTGATAAGCAGTTGTGGATTTATATTTCTTATTTCCCCTAATAGGGCCAGGACTCTCTCCAGCTTGTAAGACCTCTTTCCGGTCTGCATCTGCAATCTATCTACCTTGGCCCTAGAGTCACTTAGGGTGCTCCACCTCTTCAGAGAGGCCTTTACTATTTCAACAGCATCATCCAATGTGGATGACATCCATTTCCTTATTACGGAAGCTTCATGCTTCATGAGGTCCAGTTTATTTACCTCCTCCTGAGAAATGGTAGTCAATGGGACTGCAGCTTCACTTGTAGTATCATCAGGATTGGTCAAGCCTTTAATATAAGCATGCAACTGAGCAATGTGCTCTTTATGTTGCTTATTTTTCTCCTTTCTTTTCACTTTCTGAATTAGAGAGTCAATAATATCTTTGCCCTCCTGACCTTCTTGGTCCTCATTGGCAAAGCCCAAATCTACTGTACTAATCTAGAATTCATCGACGGTGATCTTACCTTTTTCTTTCTCCACCACAGGTATGGCAATTTGTGCGGTCCTTCTCCCTGTTGCCAGATCTCTCTTGATGGTCGAAGTCATTCTGGCCTTTCTCCTTGGTTTCACTATATCCGCAGAAAATAGGGTGGAGACGTCGAATTCCAGAATTTCAATCTCCTCCTCAGCACCCACCTCTTTGGCCAACCACGGAGGCACCTAATCATGTTTCTCAACATCATCCTGCTGTTCACCTGTATCTCCCGTTTCTGTCAACAAATGTTGTGGAGATGGTGACTTCCTCAGTTCTTCTCCTTGATGTTCCTTTTGTGGTTGATCCTGCGGTACCTCCTCCTGTTGAGGGATTTCCTTCTCCAGAGGAGCATCTTCATGCTGAGGGGAACCTTGTGGTGCATCTATGTGCTGTGGGGAACCCTGTGGCGTAGCTACATCCTGATCATGATGATCATGACCTGCCTCTGCCATTACTTCATCTGTTCCCACTTCTTCTTCTTCTTGTGGTTTATCCACTGCACCAGATATTGGGGACTCTGCCTGATGTGGTGGAGATTGCTCTGCAGCTACTACTTTTTCTGAGCCTTCAACATCCACTCCTTGTACTTTGGCAGCTAGGTCCTCTAATGTTTCTTTTTTACCTGCCCTCGCCTCCTGAACCTCTACTATAGTAGGTTCCTTTGTTGTATCCTGTGGGCTTTGTTGGCCAGTTTCAAGAGCATGGCCTTCTGTTTCTACCATCTCCATCTCTTCTGTTAGGTGGCCCTTATCAGGTGATCCTGCTGGCTATTCAGGACTTGCGTCTTGTTTCTCTGTCAGATCTACCATGAAAAGACTGGTCACCTCTGTTATCAATGTGTCTAGCCCTATTTCCTGAGCTATTTGCTCTGGGCTCTTTTCTTGCTCCTCTTTTGCTTGTTTCATCTCCTCAAGCACTGATTGAACAGATGGAGGCTTGTGAGGAGTCATGCTGGTACCAGCAGCCAATGTTTCCATCTTCTGTGCAGACACATCCTGCACAACCTCATCATCAGACAGGTTGATTGTCTCTTCTAGTGAGACATGTCCTTCTGCTTGTGTCTGGGAGGTTTCCTTTTATTGCTCTTCAGCAAGTTCAGTTTTGAACTTGACAATGGTAGGAAGTGGAACATTATGTTGAAGTTCCTTTGGCACTTCACTACCTGCCCCTTGTACTAGTGCATGAGGTTCACTTATTTCACCTCTCATGGAGGTTCTTGGTTTCTTAGGTGTGGTAGGAACCAGCACCTGCGGAGCTCTCCTCTTTCTTCTTATTATTAGTGGAGCTTCTTCCTCTTCAGGCTCCTCCTCCATGAGGATATCTTTTCCTGGTTGTTTGGAAGACTGACCCACCTCTTGGGACTCAATGATTCCAGCCTCTGCTGTCTTTCTTTTCTTGGGCTTTTCCTTCTTTGGAGGGGAATCTGATCCTGATCCTGATCTTGCTGCCTCCTCATCCGTAAACACTGCCCTTTCAATTATTATACCTTTCGTCCCTTTTCCACCTTCTTACCCCTTGGGGATCTTTTGCTTAGCTGTTGAGGTGGAGGGATTCTCTCTCCCTTGGTCTTCCTCTTCTCCAGCAAGAAGTCATCATATTCATCTGCAGGGATGTCCTGCCCCTTCTTCTTGTTGTCCATCATGATGGCAACACCCCTTTTCTTCAATGCCTCTATTTGTGCATCTACCCAAGCTTGGGTCAAGTGTAGGGTTCTGGCAAGGAATGGGTCTAAGGACATATCCTCCTGCATGGTGAGGTCAGGTGCAGAGATGGTATCATTATAAATCTTTTTCTGCTCATACTCATCTGCCATTATCCCGCCGTCATCATTCTTCAGCTCTTGAGGGAGAGAGATGCAGTCAAATGTTCTAATCTGGTTCAGAGTCAACCTCTGATACCTCCTTCTCCTAGCCTCTGCCTCATCTTTGCAGTCAACCCAAAAATCTTCTAGGTGCCTCTGGTGAACAGGCTTTCCTAGCACTTTCTGTATTCTGCCGTAAGGACAATATGGTCTAGTTATTGGAAAGGACTGTAAGTTCATCTTATTCAGGGTGACCATCACCTTCTTGATGTTATCGGAGTCAGGGCACATGTAGTTGCCGATACTGACTGGGAACAAAATTGGTGGCAGCTTCTTGGCATGCTTGTACATCTGGATCATGGTGGAGCCCTGCCTGATGAATTCCATTAATACCACAGCGTCGGTAGGATACCTTGGCAGCATCAGGGGATGTCCCTCGAAACCTTCAACCCTGATGTAGGAAAAGGTTGCGAACTGTATGTACCAGGCCCCATGCTTGTATACTGCCTCTTGAGCTTCCAAGCTCAATCTTTTCATTCTGTCTTCTTCCATGGTCCTTACCAAATGCATAGAGAATGCATCATTGACCAGTTTGTAATCTTTTAAGTAGTGGGTTCTTTGCAGCTGAGGATGATGATCCCAGATATATGCTGCGTTTGTGCCTGTGAGCTTCCCATCTGTGACCAAGGCATCAAAAGTGCCTCTATATGCATAGGAATACACAATATATGAGGACATGAAAAAAGCACAATTAGAACCTCCCAGGTTCATCAGTTTCTCGTGTAGAGCATCACTAATAATTTGCCCCCACAGGGGCTTGGTGTCTGAATACAGACACATCATTATAATCCCGTACATCCAATCTTTGAAACTGCCAGTAGCCAGTTGGCTAGTAACCCTATTCAAAAGTGCGATCATGTACTGATACTCCTCATTAAAATCATATTTGAACAGGTGCACAGGGAGCTTGGCAGCTGCGTTATAGGTGCTGTTCTCAGCCCACCACGCATACATGTTCTTCCTGGCTGACTTCTTATTGGCTTCATACTCCCTCTCTGACTTCTTCAGGTCCACACTTTTGACCTTGTTGCCCAGTGGCAATCCAAACGTTTGGGAGAGACCTTTGATGGAGAGGTCTGCATACAGCCTCCTATGCTTCACTACCTGCCTGGTCTGAGGGTTGTAATTCCGGGCACATTCAATAATGAGTTCTGGAGACTCCATGGAGTATGGAAAACCAGCGGCATTCCATAATCCAGATATGAACACTGCGTCCAGCACAGGACTCTTGTCATGCCCATTATTCAACTTGGCTAACCAGGCTTCTAGATTAGTGCCTCCCTGGTGGGTATCTGTGATTGCTCCATATTTAAACAGGACCCCCCTCTGAGTAGAGAACATGGGCTTGCTGAACTCCTCCTGGCATTTGACTAATCGCTTCTCAGCCATGAGTACCTGCAATTAATGACAATCCTATCTCACAACAAGGTACATACATGCATGTATACTACAGTTGAATTTATAAGTCACTATGCCTACTGTATGAACTTCAACATTACTTGATCATATGGGCACATAAACCAGAACTTACAATTATTGCACCAGGATAGAAATAATATGATGAGGGTTTATTCACTTACCTGGTTGTGTAGATTTCCTTTTATACCAGTAGAATGCCGAGACGTTCTTAATTCAGCTGGTGATCACCTTTCTCTTCTGCTCATGAGCTCAAAGTGCGCAACGATAGCTGGTATGCAGATATGGAAGCTGGTGCTCTGTAAAACAAGTTTATCATAAGGTAAATGTAAAAATGGCGGTTGAATTACCTTTTAACCTCACATTTAGGGCACATTTAGGGCAACTCTGACAGATTAGATCATGTCCCGTGCTTATCCGTGCAAAAAATACAGGATCGTGCCAGGTGTTTCATTAGGTTTCGGAGTCGGCGGGAACCACCTACCATGGCTGCGCGCATTAAATGATAATGGCGGCAACGGGAGCGGGAGAAAATCCCTATGACAGGATATCATGAGGGCAGGATGATATTCGCAAATATCGGGTTGAGTTTCAATATCATCCTCCCTCGCATTGACATTGTTATCGTGACAAGATTCGGGTGACAAAAGCACCTTTTATTTCTACGTAGTACATCAGGAGGATATTTCAGTGTATCAGGTGATGTTTCAAAATAGGATGATGATGTTTGAAACTTACTCGTCTCCCCTTTCGGAATATCAGGATGACGTCATCATGATATTTGTTCTTTGTATCGGACATGTCTCATGACGTCATCGTCATATTAGGCTAACATGATCATGTTTGTAAAATATCCTGTCGTAAGGTAAATATGATGATGATGTCATCAGGATGTTTGTTTCTTCATTTATTGTATTCAGATGATGTCATCAGAATATTTGCTTAGGGTGATATTTCGCATCAGGAGGATATTAACAAATATTGGGTTATATTTGAAACATGATGTTCGCGGTATAAAAGACCGCTTGACGGGAAAGACTTACTACCGCCTAAAGTTGACGTCTAGATATTTGAGCCGCAGGATATATCAGGGGATGTCTCAAATATGATGATGATGTTCGAAACATGACTGAGGTTATAAAATATGACCCCCCTCTTGCGAATATCAGGTTTGACCAAGACTTTGACTATTCATAACTCTCACATCCTGATGATTATCAGGGTGATGTAAAAGGCAAACCTACATGAAATTTAATGTTCTTTCAGAATATGAATTCACAGATACGAAATATGAATTTTGACAAACTGACCCCATACTGGGGACTTACCTCATCCTGACTCAACGTGATGATGCACTTGACTGATTTTTACCAAACCGCCAGAAAGCAAGAAACACACACCAAGCCAAAAGAAGTTGGGTCCCTATTTTGCCAAGTCAAAAAATGGGGCGTGTTGTGTAACCACACAACAACTTGCCACCAAAGAAAATGAACAAATTCCAATGATTCAAGTGATGTGATCACATTCATCTATAGTGTTCTAATTCTGTCTAAGTACAATCATCATGATCCTCTGAATGATAAAATTTCATCATGGTGATAATGCTAACAAAGGATCAGGTGTGTGCATATGATTAATTATCCTCATCTTGAAAGTAAGTTGAAAACGTAAGTAACTGGTGTTAAACTACATAGTTGGAGATCATCCCTCATAGCCAACCTGGATAGAGCCTTGCTGCCAGCGGGCGTCTATAGCCCTGGCAAGGTTATCTATACAATCTCCCTAAGTAGAGCCCCACTGCCAGCAGACATCTATAGCCCCAGTAGAGTTACTTAGATGGCCTAATTTTATTTCTTTTCTAATTTTCTCTTTAAAATTTGTATTTGATATCATCATGTTAGCTTATTTGTACAAGGTACAGTCACTTGCAGCTTTAGGTTGGAGATTGTATTGGTAGCAAAGGAGTCCCTTTGGATTTTTCACTTAACACCTATACTTGTGTATTCAACAAACCCAAGGCTGTTAGGTGTTTCATTGTGATTGATTCACTTTGATCAAGAAGAGGCATCCTGATGAAAAGATATCACAAACCTGATCATAAACACTTCTTACAATGAATCATAACCTATGTCTAAATGGGATCTCATTACTTGAATCTTAACAATTTGGTTATTTTCTGGGGTGATGAAGTGCACAATCCTGACTTACCAGAACAAGGTCCCAACCAACAAAACAAAACAAGCACAACAAACAAACTGTACAAACAACTATACAAATATACACTATGATACATACTGACTATCATGAAGTCCTTCAGGCCTGGAAATAATGTTTGAGGAATTGTCCATTGACTGACAATGGGACATCCTCACCTATCAGGTTCTTAAGCCTATAAGTGTTGTCTCCTAATATCTCAGAAATTTGAAAGGGGCCTATCCATAATCTATCAAACTTACCATGGTCACCCTTCTTTTCATGGGCCTTATCCCACATCAGGACTAAATCGGATATCCTGAAAGCTTTAATTCTGGCTCTCTTGTCAAACCAGCGTTTGACAACAACCTGATGCTTAGCAAATCGGTCAATCGCTTGACTCCGTTTTTCTTCCAAGTGCATTAGTTGAAGTAACCTGACTTCCTATTTATTATCTATGCCTAGATATTCTTGGGCAAACTGTAGAGTAGGAATTTTCAAGTTTACAGGGAGGATATGATCTACCCCATATACTAGTTGGAAGGGTGAGTTTCCTAATGTAGTTTTCATTCTAGTTCTGCTTACCCATAAGGCATATTTCAAAAATGAGTTCCATTCCATGGGGTTTTTCTCTATCAGTTTTCTTATGATACTCAGTAAATTCTTGTTGGTGGATTCTGCTAATCCATTCCCCTGGGGATAGTAGTTGGATGAGAACTTCAGTATGATCCCATGATCAAAAGCCCAACTTGACAATTTGGTGGAAATGAAGGCAAAACCATTATCACTTACCAATGCATAAGGAGTTCCATACCTGGTAACAATGTTGCTCTCCAAAAACTTAATGACATCATCAACAGTGCAAGTTTTGCTGCTGGTAGCCTCAGTCCATCTAGTACAATAGTCAGTAATTGTTAAGACATACCTATGGCCTGAGGAAGATGGAGGATTGATCAGTCCTATGAAATCCATGCCCCACTGTGCAAATGGGTGCTCTTCCATTACTGGCTGCAATGGTTGCGCAGCATATTTCTCTCTGTTGGCAGCAACCTGGCAAACATGACAACATTTAACATGATCAGCTGTGTCTTTAAAAATTGTGGGCCAGTAATATCCTGCTTTGAGGATTGCATGAGTTGTGGCCAATGCTGATTCGTGTGCCGTTCCAAACTTGTCATGTAACTCTGTCAAAACTTTATTTGCTTCTGGTTTCTCTAAGCATCTCAAGTATATTCCTTCATAATTCTTCTTAAACAAGGTTCCTCCCTTCATCATATACTTTTGGGATCTCATTTTCAAGGCTCTTCTCTATGAAGCTTGCATTCTTGAAGGACATCTTCCGGTGATCAGGATGTGCCTGATGTTTGAATACCATTCTCTATTGTCTTTCTCATTGATCACATATTGCTGACTAGTGATGTTTGGATCCGTCTCAAATATCATCTGGCTCAGAGCTTGTCCTCTTACCAGCTTCATTGGTGTGATCTCCATATCATACTCTTGTAATACAGTAATCCATTTGGCTCTTTTTTCACCAGGTTCACTCTGCATCAGCAGCATCTTCACTGTTGCATCTGGTACCACAGCAATCACTTTGCTTCTCAGTATATAATGTCTGAATTTCTTTACTGCTCTGACTAATGCAAGTGCCTGTCTCTCAACATCTACATATCTCAATTCAGCATCCCTGAAAGGACAGCTCATGAAAGCAATTGGTTTCTCTTCTTTCTCTTCATTTCTTTGAGTTAACACTGCTGCAGAAGTATGTTCTGAGGCAAATGAGTAGATGTAGAAATCTCTTGTATAATCTGAACTAATGAGGACAGGAGCATCTGAAATGGCCTTCTTTATATCTTCAAAAGCAGCCTTGGCTTCTGGGGTCCACTCAATTTGTGCATCCTTTTTCAACATGGCATTTAGTGGTCTGACAATCTCAGCAAAGCCGGTGATGAACTTCCTCACAAAGTTTATCTTACCAAAGTAAGACTTGAGTTCCTTTTTGCTTCCTGGAAGTTGTAACTTCATAATAGACTCCACCCTGTCAGGATCGATGATAATTCCATCTTCTGTGATCAGGTGGCCTAGTAATTTTCCTGTTGTGACTCCGAATATGCACTTCTTAGGATTCAAAGATATTCCGTACTCTTCACATTTCTTCAGCACACTTCTGAGATCAGCAACATGATTTCCCCTTTCCTTAGAGAAAACCGTCAGGTCATCCATGTAGATGACTATACACTTTCCTATTAAGCCTCTGAAGGCTATGTCCATTGCTCGCTGGAATGTAGCTCCAGCATTTATGAGTCCAAATGGCATACGTCTATATGCAAATATCCCCCACTTTGTTGTGAAGGCAGTTTTCAATCTGTCGATTTTATCAACCATCACTTGGTTGTATCCTAAAAAACCATCCAAGAAGGACATCATTTTGGCTCCATTTACAATCTATAGAACTACATCCAAGGAGGGCAAAGGATAATTATCCTTTTCTGATGCTCTGTTTAGGTTCTTGAAATCTACACATAACCTGATGTCTCCATTCTTCTTTCTGACTGGCACAAGATTTGCCACCCAAGTGGAGTACCTTACAGGAAATATTATCCGGGCATTTAACAATTTCTTGACTTCTTCAAGGATGATTGGTTCAAGCAGAGCATTGACTGGCCTCTGCTTCTGTCTGAAAGGTTTTGCATTTGGCTTGAGAGGTATAGTATGAGTTATGACAGAAGTGTCATATGTCTTTAGCTCATCATAAGTCCATGCAATCACATGTATGTAATCTTTAAGGGCCTGAGTTATTCCTTCTAACTCTTCTGGCGTACATACTTTACCAATCAGCACATTCTTCTTGTCTTCCTTTTGTCCTATATTCACTTGTGAATATTGACCCCCATCTGCCTTGGGCAGGTCCTTATGTTTAAGCATATTATCTAAATCAAAAGCTCTTTCTAATTCAATCATACCTTTGGGAATTCTATTGCTAGGCAACTCTAATATCTCATCTTCTTCCCAGACATGATCTTCCATACCATTCTCATCTATAATCTGAGCTTCAAATATGTCACTATTTGAAATGAAGTTCAGAATGTGTTGATCATCATCAAACACCTAGAGATTAGTCACATTGTCAGGTATTGATGGCACTGACACCAGTTCTACTGAAAATCTCTTTAGACCAGATATAGACAGCGGTTCCAATGTACTGGCGGCTTGGGCGAGTGCATCTGCCCTCTAGTTTTGTTCTCTTGGTACGTGAATGATATTAAAGGCATCGAAGTCTTCAATCAGGTCCCACACTTGATGTCTGTAATTAAATAGTTTTCTGTAGTTACAGGTGTAAATTCCTCTTACTTGCCTCACAACTAGTTCTGAATCCCCAAAGACATGCAGAATCTTTACTTTCCTCTTATGAGCAAACAACATTCCATGAATCAAAGCCTGATACTCTGCTACATTGTTAGTACAGGGGAACTGTAATCTGTAAGCTGCCAGATGGGATTTTCGAGTTGGATCAATCAGGTCTATTCCTACCCCAGCACCTTGCTTAGATTTGGATCCATCAAACCTCAGGATCCAAGGTTTATCTTCAGCAGGACATTTAGCTGAACTTTCTTTTCCCTTGGCAGCTATGGCTGCTGCTCCGCCTGATATCCATTTTATCTTAAGGACATCATCATCCTTAAGTTTCTTCTTTCCTTTTTCTTGTGAGCCTGATGGCTTTTCTATTTTTTCTTTCCTTTCAGCAGGAGGATGTTTTTCTGAATCTGTAGCTGCACGCTTTTTCAGGATGTGTAAGCACAGTGAGCAAGTTGTTTCAGAGTGAGGTGCCTCATGCAGCCTACACCAACCTTTAATTAACACCTCGTGGGGAGATTTATGCTGTCGTGTCATCTTCTCTATTTCTTTTACCAGAAATTCTTCGAACTTGGTCAGGTCACTGCCTTTGTCTTCATCAGACAATTCATAATCTGGTTCCATGAAGCAATCACTACCAGGGGTGATCTTTTCTTTTGTCGCGTCATTCATCTGATCGGACACCAGGATCTCTTCTGCTTCCAGGATATGATCTTTATCGTGATATGTCAACTCTTCTGTTCCTGCAGAAGACAAATAAGAATTAGTATCATCATCATCATCAGATGTAGTACTTACTTCAGAATATGATGATGATGTTCCGCTGCATGTCTGCTCCAGCATCATCATATCTAAGCATGTCTCACAAGTCTTTTCTGAATGTGCTTCATCATGTAATCTGCACCATCCATCAATCAAAATGTCATTTATATTTAATAATTGACAACATTTTACCTGAGTAGATAAATACATCTCAAAATCTCTAAAGCGATTCATTTCATTTTCGTTATCTGGATCATTATCAGGTTCTATAACTAGCCGATCTTCATGATGATGATCATCATGATGATGATGAACATCAAACATCAGGATTTCTTCTATTTTAATAGTCTGCAGCCTGATGCAGTAAACTCCAGGTTTTACGTTTACGTACATGATCTCATTCGTTTTGTTGTACTCTGTGATCATATGTTTCATCCTAGGTTCAGCATCAATCCTTATTTGATTAGGTATACCTTTCCATGGCAACCACATGTGACTGAAATCTATAGACATATATCCATTAAGCGTTTTAGACCAGTCTCGGCTAAGCAACATCCCATATGTATCAGGTATGTCAACTACCTGAATGTCAATGTAATATTGGATCCTAGGATCAGATGCTAGCTGCATGTGGATGTGAGTTAGTTCTCCTACTACACTTACTTCTGTCTTGTCCAGTTGAGTGACCTTCTTTAAGGATTTAGCAGGATGCAGTCCTAAAGCATTACATATTGACAAAGGCATAACATTCATTGAGGCTCCTGAATCAACCAAATAGTTGTGTAAGTTCTTGCTGAACATTCTTATAGTGAGGAGGAACGGAGGTGATTCAGTTTTATCTCTGTACAAGGTCATATGGGAGGTTTCAGCAGCTTGGACTGTAGCTGACACTTTAGGCTTGATAATATTATCCTTAGCAGCATGATCTTTGCCACTGGATTGACTTGAAAGATGGCTATCCTCTTTAGGAGCAGTATCATCTAGTGACTTCATGAATGCCCTTTTGATGGCAGGAGTTTTCAATAACTCAGATAAAGACAGGCTGATCTTGATTTTCTTCATTTCATCAGCCAAATAGCTGACTAACTTGTCGGACTCCTGAGGTGCATTTACGACCTTTGATCCGGTGCTTTGAGGTGACAAGTACTGAGCATTCACCTTAGGGAACCTAGGGTTATTGTTAGCCTTAGGATCAGGAGGTGTGTTGAAGTTGTTTGGAGGCAAAGATGATGTCAACGGACCAGTAGGTCTATTGGCATTACTTCTCAAGTTATAATTGTGCTTACTAGGATATTGTTGTTGGTATGCATGTACTTCCTCATGCTCTCTTGCAGGTTCATTTTCATCCTCAAAAGGAAAAACATAATTTGTTTCGAAAGTTAAAGTAGATTCCTCACAGGTCTGATCATAACTTGGATGAGGCTGACTAGTGTACGTTTCTAGCACAAAAGCCAAATCATATCCACAAGGAACTATCTCATTTCCTTCTGCCTAAGGTGGATTTCCAGAAGTGTTGGACACTTCAGTCTGAAAGATGCTGGCAGCAATCCTAAATTGTGGGCAATCTAATTCTGCATGTGCATTGGTATTGTGGATCCTACACCAATCGGTAAGGGCTGCCTCAACAAGATTGACTCTAGTAGTCTGTTTAGCTTCACCCGGAGGCTGATTATCTAGGGGTGATGGTAATGAACCGTTATTTGGCCTGGAGTTCCATATTCTGGGCTGTCTAGGTGGATTATTGTTGTCTCCACCATTATTGTTGAAGTTATTGTTGTTATATCCTCTGTCAGGGTAGTTTGGTCTATCATTGGAATAATTTCTATTCTAACCTGACTATGCATAAAACCCTTGATTTCTCAAATGTGTTACTTCGGTGGTGAGTTTTCTCAATTGAGCAGAAATTTCTTTTATCTCCTCCTTTTCCTCTTGAGCTTTGGCCACTACATTTTTGGTCTGAGGCTTGAAAAAAGAAGATCCATGGTTATTGTTGGACAGATCAGTACCCTGAGGTGTCTGAGCATGTGCAGGATATTGTGGTAATTGGCTATTTCCATTAGGAGGAGGCATAATGCTCAGTGGAGGTACTTGCAAAGGTGCAGGCATGATTGCCGGAGGTATCACTGCTCCATTAGGATATTGTGTAGGATACTGTGAAGAATACGGTGCATGATATGATGCAGGATATTGTGACTACATGCCAGGCAAGGTAGGGAATACTATATTTGGAGTAGGGGTAGGTATCAACTGCTGATTTACTTTGATAGCTTCTTGAAAAGCTCCTGTCAATGTAGTGATCTCAGGATGTGTTCTTCTGATGAACATGGAAGTTAATGGATCTAGGGCTGAATAGTAAATACTCCTAGCAGCAGCATCAGCTACTACATATGGGGCAACTAGCTTGGACAACATTTTCTGGAACCTAGCGTTGAAATTAGCAATAGGCTCATTCTCAAATCTTTTGATTGTAGCAAACATGTGGTAATTCATAGATGGATCAATAGGGACCTTGAACCTGTCAAGAAAAGCTTTCTCTAAGACAGCCCATGAACCAACAGAGGCTTGGCCAAAATTGATGAACCAATTATAAGCCTCTTCCCCTAAGGAAAAAGGAAATAATCTGCACACCACGTCCTGATGCTCTATTCTGGCTCTGCAGCAAGCCTCTTTAAATGTCCTGATATGATCATCAGCATCTTGATAAGGATGATATTTTGGACAAAGTTTGTCTGGATTCTTTGGTAACTCATGATATGCATTAAAGGTCAAAGGTGACTCTGCTGCAAAGAAAGACATTGCAGCCTAAGGGGGCTGAACTGGTGGTGCAGCTGGCTGAGTTTGAACTAAAGGTATACCCTGAGGTTGAACAGGAGGTGTCACAGATATCCCAGAAGGTATTTGCAAACCAACAGGAGTCACGGGAGGAGGTTCTAGTGAAGCCTTTGACGCACTAGACCCTGGAGTATGATGAATGTCTACAGTCCTAGGTCTGAAACCTCTAACAGGTAATTCTTCAAAAACTTCACTAGGTCTAGACCTGGTATTTATCCTGTGAGCCAGGATTTCTTGATTTGGAGGCAAATTGGCCGAGACTTTGCAAATATTGGCTAAATTTCACTGGACGAGGTGATATTTGTAGTCAGATGGCAAATCAGACTGGATATTTATGAAATATTTACGAAGGTACTGCAAATATGACAAGATATTGGGGTATCTTGACCCGTAACACGAGATCTCAAGTGTCTCCAGCCTAAATTCTTCAAAATTTTGAACAAATTTACGTATCTTTGGCCAATATTAGTGAATTCACAATGATCTACTGTAAAGCTTGCAATACTGATGTGAGATCTGGAAATCTTTACAAAGCATGAGCATATTCAAACTTCTTACGGTAAATATTCATGTAATTTACTGAAATTCACAAATGATCTGAGGTTACCTTACTCTATGCGTCATCAAACCTAAAAATACTGATGATGAGCATGGAATCCTAGACTCTGGCCCTCCTTCTAGCGCCAATTTATGTTGGTCATGATGTTAGTCACAAACAAACATAGAATAAAAGTACACATTAACCTTTATTCATCTTGAAAGATACTGTGAATTCAGAGAATTCGTGATCCCAAGTCTACGGTGATTAGGTCTTAATCGTCTGACGTTACTCAGAGGTTAATGTGAGTTGCTGTTTCCATTTTGGGGCCTTACATGAAGATTATCATCATCATGACGTTCCTGTAGAAATTCCTTACAGAGAAGTCAAATTATGCAGTTATTTGATGAAAAGATGTAAAAATACCTCAATCTTAGCATGATATTTTCAATTGTGCATGCTTAGTATTCAAATATGCTAAATATTTGTGATTATCTACGAGATGTCTGGATATTTGTGTTATTTGCTTAAGATTATCAATTATTTTGCAATTTGTGGTAGTGAAATGTTCTGAAATTGAAAGAAATTAAAGAAATACTTCTAATTAAGTTGAACCTTTAGCTTTTGATCCACATACATGCTTGATACTGTCATGAGGAGAAGAAATCAAACCATATGTTCACCAGGATATTCCACAGCTAGATACAGTTGATGCAAACTTCAGAGGATAATGAGTGAAAATAATACATGCAACATGATGAGCACTCCAAGGGACGCAGCAAATCAAGGCACATATCCAGAATTCAAGCACAGATTACTCAAGATTTACAAAGATTTGTAATCAAAATACTCTTCCCTTTCATTAAGTATGCAAAAGACATATACATATACAGCAGCTTTGAAATAAGCCCTGAATACTTCAGCAAATAGATTTCAATTAAGTTTTGAAAGTTTTAACAAGGCATTCCACCACCTTTTATAGAATAAGGTGAGGAATCCGTTACAAAAGATCTATGATCTAGATTTATCAATACAAATCTATGGTCCTGATTCACTTGACTTTGTCAATGTTTACAAAAAGGCACAAGTTGCCAGCTGGCAACTATCTATACTACTTATGTTAGTATCCCCTTCATGATGTATCTTCATCATGCTCTTCAGCTGATTCATGCGGCTCATCATCATGTGCCTCACTTTCCAAACTTTCACTATCCTGATGATGACACAGCTGCATATGGGGCTGCATACTACTGCGGACCTACTTGTATGAATGCACAACTTGATCTATCCCTCCGCCATCTTAAGTCTTTGCCTTTATAATGGCATGCTTATGTGCTTCATATTTATCCCTGTTGTTGTCTAGCTTATTTTTCCTGTCCTGCAATGTCTCTTGGTACTTTTCCATCTGGACCTTGATCCTCATTATTTTATTTATCAATTCCTCTGTCAAAGGGACAGGTGGACCATCTGTCTCTGCTTGGAAGTTGCTGTGTACAGCTTTCATGGCGGACTCTTCATCCTGATTCTCTACTTTTCCTTCCATCTTACCTTCCAAAGCCTCCAGTATCACTACCTCTTGAGCCATTAAATCTCACAGCCTCATGCTGATATCCCTCAGCTTATTATTACACCTTTTGAGGACTGCACACTCAAACTGAGTGTCTTTATACCAAATACCAATTAATAATGCTGTATTATTATTTAGTACCTGCTTACTGATAAGCAGTTGTGGATTTATATTTCTTATTTCCCCTAATAGGGCCAGGACTCTCTCCAGCTTGTAAGACCTCTTTCCGATCTACATCTGCAATCTATCTACCTTGGCCTTAGAGTCACTTAGGGTGCTCCACCTCTTCAGAGAGGCCTTTACTATTTCAACAGCATCATCCAATGTGGATGACATCCATTTCCTTATTACGGAAGCTTCATGCTTCATGAGGTCCAGTTTATTTACCTCCTGAGAAATGGCAGTCAATGGGACTGCAGCTTCACTTGTAGTATCATCAAGATTGGTCAAGCCTTTAATATAAGCATGCAACTGAGCAATGTGCTCTTTATGTTGCTTATTTTTCTCCTTCTCTCTTTTCACTTTCTGAATTAGAGAGTCAATAATATCTTTGCCCTCCTGACCTTCTTGGTCCTCATTGGCAAAGCCCAAATCTACTGTACTAATCTAGAATTCATCGACAGTGATCTTACCTTTTTCTTTCTCCACCGCAGGTATGGCAATTTGTGCGGTCCTTCTCCCTCTTGCCGGATCTCTCTTGATGGCCGAAGTCATTCTGGTCTTTCTCCTTGGTTTCACTATATCCGCAAAAAATAGGGTGGAGATGTTGAATTCCTGAATTTCAATCTCCTCCTCAGCACACACCTCTTTGGCCAACCACGGAGGCACCTGATCATGTTTCTCAACATCATCCTGATGTTCACCTGTATCTCCCGTTTCTGTCAACAAATGTTGTGGAGATGGTGACTTCCTCAGTTCTTCTCCTTGATGTTCCTTTTGTGGTTGATCCTGCGGTACCTCCTCCTGTTGAGGGATTTCCTTCTCCAGAGGAACATCTTCATGCTGAGGGGAACCTTGTGGTGCATCTATGTGCTGTGGGGAACCTTGTGGCGCAGCTACATCCTGATCATGATGATCATGACCTGCCTCTGCCATTACTTCATCTGTTCCCACTTCTTCTTCTTCTTGTGGTTTATCCACTGCACCAGATATTGGGGACTCTACCTGATGTGGTGGAGATTGCTCTGTAGCTACTACTTTTTCTGAGCCTTCAACATCCACTCCTTGTACTTTGGCAGCTAGGTCCTCTAATGTTTCTTTTTTACCAGCCCTCGCCTCCTGAACCTCTACTATAGTAGGTTCCTTCGATGTATCCTGTGGGCTTTGTTGGCCGGTTTCAAGAGCATGGCCTTCTGTTTCTGCCATCTCCATCTCTTCTGTTAGGTGGCCCTTATCAGGTGATCCTGCTGGTTGTTCAGGACTTGCGTCCTATTTCTCTATCAGATCTACCACGACAGGACTGGTCACCTCTGTTATCAATGTGTCTAGCCCTATTTCCTGAGCTATTTGCTCTGGGCTCTTTTCTTACTCCTCTTCTACTTGTTTCATCTCCTCAAGCACTGATTGAATAGATGGAGGCTTGTGAGGAGTCATGCTGGTACCAGCAGCCAGTGTTTCCATCTTTTGTGCAGACACATCCTGCACAACCTCATCATCAGATAGGTCGATTGTCTCTTCCAGTGAGACATGTCCTTCTGCTTGCATTTGGGAGGTTTCCTTTTGTTGCTCTTTAGCAAGTTCAGTTTTGAACTTGACAATGGTAGGAAGTGGAACGTTATGTTGAAGTTCCTTTGCACTTCACTACCTGCCCCTTGTACTAGTGCAGGAGGTTGGCTTATTTCACCTCTCATGGAGGTTCTTGGTTTCTTAGGTGTGGTAGGAACCAGCACCTGCAGAGCTCTCCTCTTTCTTCTTATTATCAGTGGAGCTTCTTCCTCTTTAGGCTCCTCCTCCATGAGGATATCTTTTCCTGGTTGTTTGGAAGACTGACCCACCTCTTGGGACTCAATGATTCCAGCCTCTGCTGTCTTACTTTTCTTGGGCTTTTCCTTCTTTGGAGGGGAATCTGATCCTGATCCTGATCCTGCTGCCTCCTCAGCCGTAAACACTGCCCTTTCAATTATTATACCTTTCGGTCCCTTTTCCACCTTCTTACCCCTTGGGGATCTTTTGCTTGGCTGTTGAGGTGGAGGGATTCTCTCTCCCTTGGTCTTCCTCTTCTCCAGCAGGAAGTCATCATATTCATCTGTAGGGATGTCCTACCCCTTCTTCTTGTTGTCCATCATGATGGCAACACCCCTTTTCTTCAATGCCTCTATTTGTGCATCTACCCAAGCTTGGGTCAAGTGTAGGGTTCTGGCAAGGAATGGGTCTAAGGACATATCCTCCTGCATGGTGAGGTCAGGTGCAGAGATGGTATCATTATAAATCTTTTTCTGCTCATACTCATCTGCCATTATCCTGCCGTCATCATTCTTCAGCTCTTGAGGGAGAGAGATGCAGTCAAATGTTCTAATCTAGTTCAGAGTCAACCTCTGATACCTCCTTCTCCTAGCCTCTGCCTCATCTTCGCAGTCAGCCCAAAAATCTTCTAGGTGCCTCTGGTGAACAGGCTTTCCTAGCACTTTCTGTATTCTGCCGTAAGGATCATATGGTCTAGTTATTGGAAAGGGCTGTAAGTTCATCTTATTCAGGGTGACCATCACCTTCTTGATGTTATCAGAGTCAAGGCACATGTAGTTACCGATGTTGACTAGGAACAAAATTGGTGGCAGCTTCTTGGCATCCTTGTACATCTGGATCATGGTGGAGCCCTGCCTGATGAATTCCATTAATACCACAGCGTCGGTAGGATACCTTGGCAGCATCAGGGGATGTCCCTCGAAACCTTCAACCCTGATGTAGGAAAAGGTTGTGAACTGTATGTACCAGGCCCCATGCCTGTATACTGCCTCTTGAGCTTCCAAGCTCAATCTTTTCATTCTGTCTTCTTCCATGGTCCTTACCAGATACATAGAGAATGCATCATTAACTAGTTTGTAATCTTTTAAGTAGTGGGTTCTTTGCAGCTAAGGATGATGATCCCAGATATATGCTGCATTTGTGCTTGTGAGCTTCCCATCTGTGACCAAGGCATCAAAAGTGCCTCCATATGCATAGGAATACACAATATATGAGGACATGAAAAAAGCACAATTAGAACCTCCTAGGTTCATCAGCTGCTCATGCAGAGCATCACTGATAATTTGCCCCCACAGGGGCTTGGTGTCTGAATACAGACACATCATTATAATCCCGTACATCCAATCTCTGAAACTGCCAGTATCCGGTTGGCTAGTAACCCTGTTCAGAAGTGTGATCATGTACTGATACTCCTCATTAAAATCATATTTGAACAGGTGCACAGGAAGCTTGGCAGCTGCGTTATAGGTGCTGTTCTCAGCCCGCCATGCGTACATGTTCTTCCTGGTTGACTTCTTATTGGCTTCATACTCCCTCTCTAACTTCTTCAGGTCCACACTTTTGACCTTGTTGCCCAGTGGCAATCCAAACGTTTGGGAGAGACCTTTGATGGAGAGATCTGCATACACCCTCCTATGCTTCACTACCTGCCTGGTCTAAGGGTTGTAATTCTGGGCACATTCAATAACGAGTTCTGAAGACTCCATGGAGTATGGAAAACCAGCGGCATTCCATAATCCAGATATGAACACTGCGTCCAGCACAGGACTCTTGTCATGCCCATTATTTAGCTTGGCTGACCAGGCTTCTAGATTAGTGCCTCCCTGGTGGGTATCTGTGATTGCTCCGTATTTAAACAGGACCCCCCTCTGAGTAGAGAACATGGGCTTGTTGAACTCCTCCTGGCATTTGACTAATCGCTTCTCAGCCATGAGTACCTACAATTAATGACAATCCTATCTCACAACAAGGTACATACATGCATGTATACTACAGTTGAATTTATAAGTCACTATGCCTACTGTATGAACTTCAACATTACTTGATCATATGGGCACATAAACCAGAACTTACAATTATTGCACCAGGATAGAAACAATATGATGAGGGTTTATTCACTTACCTGGTTGTGCAGATTTCCTTTTATACCAGTAGAATGCCGAGACATTCTTAATTCAGCTGGTGATCACCTTTCTCTTCTGCTTGTGAGCTCAAAGTGCGCAACGATAGCTAGTATGCAGATATGGAAGCTGGTGCTCTGTAAAACAAGTTTATCAGAAGGTAAATGTAAAAATGGCAGTTGAATTACCTTTTAACCTCGCATTTAGGGTGCATTTAGGGCAACTCTGACAGATTAGATCATGTCTCGTGCTTATCCGTGCAAAAAATACAGGATCGTGCCAGGTGTTTCATTGGGTTCCGGAGTCAGCGGGAACCACCTACCATGGTTGCGTGCATTAAATGATAATGGCAGCAACAGGAGCGAGAGAAAATCCCTATGATAGGATATCATGAGGGCAGGATGATATTCGCAAATATCGGGTTGAGTTTCAATATCATCCTCCCTCGCATTGACATTGTTATCGCGACAAGATTCGGGTGACAAAAGCACCTTTTATTTCTACGTAGTACATCAGGAGGATATTTCGGTGTATCGGGTGATGTTTCAAAATAGGATGATGATGTTCGAAACTTACCCATCTCCCCTTTCGGAATATCGGGATGACATCATCATGATATTTGTTCTTTGTATCGGACATGTCTCGTGACGTCATCGTCATATTAGGCTAACATGATCATGTTTGTAAAATATCCTGTCGTAATGTAAATATGATGATGATGTCATCAGGATGTTTGTTTCTTCATTTATCGTATTCAGATGATGTCATCAGGATATTTGCTTAGGGTGATATTTTGCGTCAGGAGGATATTAACAAATATCGAGTTATATTTGAAACATGATGTTCGCAGTATAAAAGACCACTTGACGGGAAAGACTTACTACCGCCTAAAGTTGATGTCTAGATATTTGAGCCATAGGATATATCAGGGGATGTCTCAAATATGATGATGATGTTCGAAACATGACTGAGGTTATAAAATATGACCCCCCTCTTGCGAATATCAGGTTTGACCAAGACTTTGACTGTTCATAACTCTCACATCCTGATGAATATCAGGGTGATGTAAAAGGCAAACCTGCATGAAATTTAATGTTCTTTCAGAATATGAGGTCATAGATACGAAATATGAATTTTGACAAACTGACCCCATACTGGGGACTTACCTCATCCTAACTCAACGTGATGATGCACTTGACTGATTTTTACCAAACCGCCAGAAAGCAAGAAACACACACCAAGCCAAAAGAAGTTGGGTCCCTGTTTTGCCAAGTCAAAAAATGGGGCGTGTTGTGTAACCACACAACATGTCTTCCTCCAGAATCTTTTTATCTGCTTCATTATATTCATCATAAAATTCTATTAAGGGTTGCAGGTTCCCATCCACAGTGACTACTTTCACTACAACATCTAAGGATAGAGTGGGTTTTTCAGCAAATTCCTCTTCCTTCTCTTCTTCTCCTTGACCGGTAGAGTGTTCATCGGATGATTTCTTCTTCTTCTTTAGTTTCTTTATTTCCTCATCTGATTCAGTTTCCTCTTCATCTCTTTGACTGGCATAAGCCCTTGTGGCTTTTGTCTTTGATCTTTTCTCTCCTTTGCCGGATGCCTGGACTTTTGATTTTGATGTTCTTGAGCTTTTGGCTGTGATAGGTGTAGATCTCTTTGATGATCTGGTCTAGGTTGAGGTTTCTACCAGAGCACTTTCCTTGCTTCCCTTTTCTGCCTCTTTCTTCTCTTCCTTAGCCTTTTGCCTCTTTTCCTTGTTGGCATCAAGTGCCTCCTTTGAGATGCCAAAGTTTTTTGCAACTTCTTCAACTTCTTTTCTTACCTTCCTTTTGATCTCTGGCTACCTTAGCTCAGTGTGAATTTTCACACTTAGTTCTTCAAAGGTTCCAAATCTTTCTGCTTTTGGGTCCTTTGGCTGACTGAGCATGTGTTGAACATGCAGCTCTACAATTTGTTCATCAACTTCATACCCCATAGGCATGATCCAGACTATCCTTGGGTCTACAGCCTCCATTAGGCATTGATCAGTGTCTACCATGAAGCACACTGTATCCTTGTATTTCTCAACTATTGATTTAGGGATTCTTTCTCTAATTTGCATTGTATTTTGAAAGTGCTTGAAGTAACCCCACAGAGTTGTATTCCTTGCCTTAGCATCCCCAAGTTCATGCAAGTAATCTCTGATCTGAATTGCTACTAGTTTGTCATTTTGCCATACCCATCCATTTGATCCGGGAAGCTCATTCATGAAGTAGAAAAATAAACATAATATTAGTGCACCATATTTAAAAGAGTTCTTCTTGTCCTTTTTGATCTTTTGTATATTTTCCATTAATTGGCTCAAAAGAAGTTCACGGAGATCATATTCTACATTCTTTCTTAGCATCTCATAGGCAGTATATACTACAGTTCTTGATACTGAATTCTCCCTACTGGAGTGATATATCTTGTATCCTATTATCATAGATGCAAATTTGATGTCTGGGTCAGTAATATCTTCAATGGTCATTGCCCTCTTATCAAATTTTGATCCGGTGGCCTCAGTTACAATGTTGTTTTTGATAGATTTGAGGACAGGTATCCCTCCAGAGGAGTATAAACCAGTTACTGCCCTAATTGCCTCCTTTGTGATCTTTCAAGGTCTGTTCAGCCATAGGAAGTTATCATGCACCCTACTCAATACATACTGGACCCATTCATCTTCTTCAAAGTAGGGGAAATGAATGAATTGATCAAAATGTTTCTTCTGGATACCCTTATATTTTGGTTTAAGCTCAAAAGCATCATCTATCAGTTGTTTGTGATAGATATCTCTTAGTTTGAATTCCCCAAACTCTTCAATATTTGCATGTATGTAAACCCTAATGTCTTCTATGTGCAAAATGCCATGCGGAACACTAGAGAATGCTCCTAAGGGATCTACCTCCAATGATTTGTATGGATGTTTCTTAAATTTAGGGCGGGGCCTATTAGAGATCTTAACTATATTTAGAGTATCCATCTTTCAAAAGATTTGCAGTGAGATATTGAAAAATAGAAAATACCTTTTGCGCCTTTTGGTTTCACAGAGTTGGTTGGATTGATTTCTAAATGAATTAACTTCTGCAAATGATCTTCGATGAACTTGAGGAATTTTGTTGTAGAGCTCCACTTTTCATTTCTTCTTGAATGCAGAATGAATAAGTGATTAAAGAGAAAACCCTTATAATGCTCCGTAAACCCTAATGTCAGGTTGCAATAAATGCTCGACCTAAGTTATTCTAGTTTGCCTTATTTAGATGACTTGAAGAACTAGATCAATCCTGATCTTTAAACATCTTGCGGATCTTCCAAATATTAACCATAGTTTGTTTGGATGTTTCCCTTATGAACCCTTCAATCCGCAACTCTTCTTGTGCCAGTTCTGGCACCAATTGACTGGCTGGGGGAACAAGGTTTTCTTTGTGTCTCCCCTTGAGCTAGAGCTCACTTCTTAATTTCTAGAAGGAATATCAACACTAGAGTCTGGTGCAGATCCAACCTCTACATTCTCTGTACTTTTCTTTACCCAAATCTTGTTCATCTCACTTTTAACTTCATCCGCATTCACTTTTTGTTTTCCCTTGTCTTGATTCTGATTATGATATACTGGACCTCTTTTGTCCTGATTCTTTCTTCTACAGAATTTTGTAATATGACCAGATCTATTGCAAATTTGGCAAACAACATTTCTCTAAATATTTGATTGATATCCTCTTGATCTGCATTGATTAGCCATATGACCTATTCTATTGCATGCAAAGCATCTACCATTGAATGATTTATTCATTTGCATATTTATGCATTCATGAGATTTGTGACCATACCTTTTGCAGTTAAAGCACTGTCTGGAGAAGGTTGAATTAGTCTGACTCATTCTCTTTCTGTACTGATTAGCTTTATGACCAAAGTTATTGCAGTTGTGGCAATATCCATTGAAGGAAGGATATCTTTGAGCATTGGGATGTCTTACCGGAGGTCTTCTAGGCCTGTTCCTTGGATTTTCTAATCCAAAATTCTTCTGACCGGATCTAGAGCTTTCTCCTTTCTCATATCCCAAACCACACTTGTCATCTACCTTCTTTTGACTTCCAAGAATAACTTCAAGTTGAGCAGAACTTATCTTGAATTTCTCTTTATATTCATTTACTGTTTGAAGATCCCTTTTGAGAGAGACAATTTGATCCTCAAGTTTTTCTTCATTATCTTTAGCATCTTCAAGATCAAATTCAAGATGTCTAATAATTCTATCCATCTAGTGGCAATCTTCTAATTTCTCCTTGAGAGATTGTCTTAGATTGTCTTCAATTTTTCTTTTCTCTTCAATTTCTTGGGTAAACTTCATAACTCCAAATTCCATTTCATGTCTTACCATAATAATTTCTTTTGATAACTTTTCACATAACTTGGTTTTCTCATTCATCTCTTCATTTGCATCATTTGCTTCACCTTGTCTTGCCAATTGCTGAAGCAACTCCTTTCTCTTTTTCATAGAGAGACTTAATTTGTCTTTTAGTTCTCTCATGAAATCATCAATCTGTTTGAGTCTTTCCTTTAATTCATTGACTTCAGAGTTTGACTGTTCAAGATCATCAAGTGCAGTCTTGAGTTGCTCTCTTAAACCATATGCATCCATTTGGATTCCTAGATCTTCCTCAAGCTATTAGACTCTGTTAGGAGGAACTTAGCTCTGATACCAATTGTTGATAACTGAGAGGGGGGTGAATTAGTTATCCTAATTATTTTTGCTTTATGAACTTTATTAATAATCAATGTAACATTAATCCAAATGAGCAAACATAATCATGAAATGGAAATATAATTGACATAGTATTTTTGACATGGAAACCCTGTTAAGGGAGAAAACCATGAGGTGATTAACCCAAGATTGTATTCTCTATTAGAAGAATGGAAATACAAAATGGCACTTACCAATTAGGGCTCACTGCCCAAGGACACTGCTCACAAGAAGGCACACTGCCTACAAGAGACACACTATCTACAAAAAGAGTGTTATACAATACTTGAACTGATTGGAAGCATCTACATATGCTGGAGTTCAGTTTCGGTTAGGTTCAATACACTAATCTGCTACACTTCATCTTTCTTCTTCTCTTATACTACTTTCCTTTCACATACTGGACCTTCCTTACTGCTTCTATTCTACTCTTCTACTTTTAGTCGCACATCATCAACAACCACGATGCTTCTCACAACTAAATCCATCTTGTATATATATCGGCACAAGTGATTTCATCACTTTTCTAGTCAGCACTTGGAATAGTCAATCTTTTCACAAATTTTGATCTGTCAGTTGAATCCTTGCACATCAAGTAATGCGGATCAAGCATATACTTGTAGAAGTCATCAATCATGTCAGCCAAACATAACTTATGCCTTACGAACCTTTTCCATCATCAGTAACTCATCTGGAATAATGTCTCATGTTCTGCCAGTCAGTTCTTCCTCTGTCACACTGCCAATCAGGAACCCGATACTCAAGTGATCATATCGTTTTCTTCATCTATCATCAGAGGCTAAATCCTTGGAATCTATCACTCAAGGTAGTCCTCTTGACTTCCCCAAATCTGCACTTCACTAAGATACTTCCTCTGAGAGATCCGGACCTCGCCACATGATCTGTTCTTGTTTACCGGATAACAACATTCTTCACTTTGACTTCTGGTAGAGACATACCATGTCCTACGGATGTGTGGGATGAACTTTGTTGCCATCAATGATAACAATCATGAATCCATATAGTGTCTCTTGCCAACAACTTGTTTATACCATCATCAACCTTGAAATCATTCTCTAAGGTTAGCAACACATCTTAACCCAAAAAATTCAAATTAGGTTTGGACCTAAACATTCCTATGGAGGAAAGGAATGAATGTGGACCACTTCACATCTTATCATGGAGCTAAATCTACTCTTACACATTATTCCATGCTTCCATAATCAATGAAGCACAACCACAATTAGTTTAAACAACTAAGTCAGCCAAAATTATGTTAACACTATGAACTTTTAAGTGCACACTTCCTCAAGACCAAAAGATGACATGTGGACCATGCTCCAAGCTTGAACATGATCTATAAACATCCACAAGCACCTAAAAACAAACAAAATCCTTTACAACATCTTTCACCTAAAGAAAGTTTAAACTATAGTGCGTAGATTACTCAGTCATCAATTGCAACTTAAGAAATGAACTTGCAGAGCACCAAACCATGAACCACTTGATCTAAAGAAAGATATAGACCTTATAATCATAAATCCATAACTGCAAAGCTAGAAACAAAACTGCGGAGAAATGTAGAGAAAAATAGTTTCTCACAGACACCTTTGCACAACTCAGAAACACAGTCCACACATTGGTGAACACAACTTCCTCTGTACATAGAGAACCAAAGCACAAAACTTGGAGTATAATATATCTAAACACCTCTGAACAACATATTCAAAGTGTAAAAGGAGATCTTCAATAAGGAAGAAATGCGGAGCAAAACCAAAACATTGCTCTGTAAGTCAAAACATGTCTTCAACACATTATTTCCTTTATTAATCAAATTTTCTCAAAATAACTTGGAAACCAACCATCAGAAGCATATTCCTAACATCTTCAGCACCTCTACAAAGTAACTAAATCACCTTCAACAAGGAAACTTAATCAAATAGCTCATATCATTGCAACATCCTCATCTCTACTCAACCATATCTTTGATCTCTGCTCAACACAAACTACTAATACTCTTGCATCATTTCTTAACTCATCCTCTTGACATAGTTGACACCAATGACAAAACAAGCTTGTTGACATCAATGACAATGCCGATAGTACATACTTGCAATAATCTCCCCCTTTGTCATTGATGGCAACACATAATGTGAAAAACCATCAAGACACAGATCTACACCAACTTCTTTTCTTTCTTACTCTCCCCCTTTCTTTTACACATCTTACTCTCTCTCCCTAATCACTGATTCTTTTTTTTCACATTTCTCTCTCTCCCTTTGACATCAACGGTAAAGGGTGGCACACCTCTTCTTTCACTCTTATCAAGTCACATGATCTTTTTGTTTCACATTTCTCACTCTTAGGAGTGCACACCAAACTGTATCAACTCTTACTCCCCCTATCTCCAACCATCATCATGATCACTACCTGCTACCCTTGAGAGGTAGCCTCCAACATCAATCGAGAGAAAAGAATGAATCTTGAAGTCCACTGGATTGATGCATCTCCTTATGCATCTAGTTCAAAGAAGGAGAGACAATAACCCCTAACTTGTCTCGGAGATACTCAAATGTAGCTTTAGGAAGAGCCTTAGTGACTATGTCAGCAACCTGATCCTTTGTAGGTACATACTCAAGCTTCACTTCATTCTCTACAACCTTCTCTCTCATAAAGTGATACCTAATTGATATATGCTATGTCCTTGAATTCATCAATGGATTCTTTGAAATATTAATAGCACTTGTATTATCCAAAAAATAGAAATTGGCTCATCATACACAACTTTTATATCCTTCAAGGTTTATCTCATCCATAACACATGTGTACAACATGATACTACAGCAATATACTCTACCTATGTAGTAGATAAAGACACTAAATCTTGTTTCTTAGTTATCCAAGACACCAATCTACATCCAAGAAAGAATGCACCACCACTTGTACTTTTCCTATCATCTACACAACCAACCCAATATGCATATGTATAAACACTTAGAGTAAATTCAATATCTTTTGGATACCACAAGCCATGATTAGAAGTACCCTTTAATTATCTGAATATCCTCTTCACTGCCATAACACGTGACTCTCTAGGATCTTCTTGAAATCTAGCCACAAGACAAACTGCATGCATAATATCTGGTCTAGTAGCAGTCAGATATAGTAATCCTCCAATCATTGATCTATACTTTCTCCAATCAGCCTTAGGAGATTCATCATCCTTTCTCAACGTACATCTAGTAACCATAGGAGTACAAACTAGTTTAGAATCTTCCATTCTAAACTTCTTTAACAACTCTTTTACATACTTTGACTGAGAAATGAAAATACCCTTATCTGTTTGATTGATCTGTAACCCAAGGAAGAAGTTCATTTCCCCACACATTGACATTTCCAATTCTTTATGTATTTCATCTGCAAAACTCCTACACATACCTTCATTTCCACCAAAAATTGTATCATCTACATACACTTCCATAATTAGAATTTGAACTTCACATATTTTGATGTATAGATTGCTATTTGCAGTACCTTTATTGAATCCTTGCTGTAATAATTACTTGTCTAACCTTGCATACCAAGCTCTGGGAGCTTGCTTCAATCCATATAGTGCCTTCTTCAACCTGCAAACCATATCTAGCTCATCTAACAACTGAAATCCTTCTGGTTGTTCTATGCACACTTCCTCTTCCAACTCACCATTCAAGAAAGTAGACTTCACATCCATTTGATATACTTTGAAATCCTTATGTGTTGCAAAAGCCAAAAACATCCTAATGGCCTCCATTCTTGCCACTAGAGCATAAGTTTCTATACATTAGGAAATCAAAATGAAGTGAAAACACAAACTAATCGCATAAAAACACAAAGTTATACCTCACATGAAGACCCAATCTCATCAAGGGAGGAGGAAGCTTGCACCCAAGAGCTCCTAAGACATGATATTCCCTATTTAATTCAAATGTGGATTGCTCTTGCTTTCAACACAAATGTAGATGAAGGATTAGAGGATAGATAGATTAGAGATTTGAGAGAAATTTGGGCATGGTTTTGATGCAAGAAGAAGTTGTTATGAATGGCTTGGGTGAGGGTTTCATTTATAGATTTTTGAAAAAGGAATGGAGGGTGAGGATCAAGAGTTGAGATCAAGGGCTAGGAATAAAAGTGAATCTTTTATTCATAGTGGATGAATTAAAAATTCATTTTTGGGAAGAGTGGAGGATAGTGGATGAATTAAAAATTCATTTTTGGGAAGAGTGGAGGATAATTGAATTAAAAATTGAATTAGTGGATGACCATTGAATTAAAAATTCAATTAGTGGAGGACAATTGAATTTTAAATTCAATAGTGGATGATAGTGGGGGATAATTGAATTTTAAAATTTATTTTTGGATAATGGAGGATATTAGCTAATTAAATATTAAGAATATTTAATTATGTGTGCCACATGGTGAGGTGGAAGAGATGAGGTGGATTGATGAGGTGGATTTTGTGAGGTGGATTTAGGACTTAGGATAGAGGGAAATTGAAATAATAAATATTGCATATTTATTAAATCAATTGGCTAAGGTTTTAGACTATTGAATTAATGAAATTAATTCAATTTTGGGGATAATATGATGGAAAATAGGGTAATGAAGGGATAATTAATTAAATAAACATTTAATTAATTGGTTAGGAGGGAAATTGACATGTTTAGGGATGTCAGGAGTTGGTTCGATGGTAGAAGCCATTTTTAGGTGTCTACAGTTTTCTTGTAGTATATTCCTTCCACTTGTGAGTAGCCTTTACACACAAGTCTTGCCTTGTTCCTTACCACTTCTCCATTCTCACTCAATTTGTTCTAGAATACCCACTTAGTTCCAATTACATTTTTGTTCTTTGGTCTTGGGACAAGTTCCCAAGTTTGATTCTTCTCAATTTACATTAGTTCTTCTTCCATAGCCTTGATCCAATACTCATCCTTGCATGCCTCAACCACTGTTTTAGGTTCAAATTTAGAAAGTAAAAATAGATTTACCTATTCTTTAGTAACTCTCGTTCTTACTAATACAACTTTGCTCTTATCACAAATGATCTGGTCTTTAGTGTGATGCCTCTGCAAACTTCCGTATTAGGAGATTTTCCACTGTAGTCTTCACTAATGGATCTAGTACATAACGTATATCTTCATGCTAAGGCATCAACACCATTTCCTTGGCAAGGGGGAAAGATTTTCTCAAAAGTTCTTCTTGAGCCAAAGCTCTTATCTTAGTTTCTGGAGGAAACATCTACATCAAAGACTGGTACAGGCACCTCCTTAGCCTCTGTTACATCCTTCTTAATCCAAATCTCACTCATCTCCTTCTTAGTCTCTACCAGATTAACCTTTTCGACTAGTTTGCTCTTCTCTGCTAGATTATCCTTCTTCATGCATCTGCTTCTGCAGAACTTATAGGTATGTCCAGATCTATTGCAATTGTAGCACACAACATTTCTCTAACCAGTATTCCTTCCATTCATTCTGGATGTGCATTGGTTAGCTTTATGCCCAAATTTCTTGCATGTATAATAATAGCCACTAAAAGATTTAACTATTCTATCCTTGTCATAGAAATTTCTCATTTGACTTCTGCACTCATTAGCTCTATGTCCCATCTTATTGCATGAAAAACACCTAGTAGAGTTCTGACTCACTTTATTTCTACATACAACAGCTCTATGACCAAATTTATTGCATGTGAAGCATTGACCAGAGAAAGATGGAACATTTTGATTCCTTCTACTTCTACATTCTATTGCTTTGTGTCCATACTTATTGCATAAATGACAAAAACCATTGAAAGATGGATACCTTAGAGCATTTGGTTGTCTAATTGGAGATCTTCTAGCTTTATTCTTTTGACTCTACATCTGCTTGCCATTGTTCCTCTAATTTGAAATTTGATCTAGTTTTAAACTTTCACCTTTTTCAAATCCTAAACCCCCTTTATCATTGGGACTTTTCTAATTTGCAATCATCTCATCAAGCCTTGCAGAACTTATCTTAAATTTTTCTTCATAATTATCTGCCTTCTCCAAATTTGATTTTAGATTTACAACTTCTCATTCAAGCCTTATACATTCTGTTATGTCAGAAAAAATAACCTTGGGGGATTTTTCCTATTAAGGTTTAGCTCTTGAGTCCTTTAGAATGCATTTAGGACATATTGCATGTTAATTTGACATCCCAATGAGAAAACCCTAAAGTTTCATGGCAAATGGGACCTAGGGGGTACATTTATGATAAATCCTACTTGAAATAGGGGGGAGGACTTGGGCACCAATGCCCTAGTCCTACCCTATTTTAGGTCAAGCCCAATTTCAAAGTGTCGATTTATTACTGTTATTTAGGTCCTATGCCGACACGGTAAGTTTAAATTACAAAATTCTTAGTGGGAATGTTTGTAGTTGCATATATAAGCATGATTTGTGATTCATTTGTAAACTAGATGGCAATTTTGAATCAAAAGCTTTTGTGAAAGTGATTCAAGGCATTCATAGTGTTACAAAATAGAAGTTGTGTTGTACTTTTGTTTGTATTTGCAGATTTGGTAGCCATCTCTTCATGGCATGAAGAGCTTCTTCCTTCCATGAGAGCTTCACTACAAGGTGATATCAATTTGTGTTTTCAATTATTTATCATTTAGATTTTGCCTCTATCCTGCAGGAATACACACTCTTTATCTGACAACGGTGTTAGAAAGACTTGAATGTCTCTCCGAGGCTTGACTGAGGCAAGCCTCTAAACAATACAACCCGCAACCCATTTTTTCATGGTTACAGGTTACAGGTTGTGAAAGAAGAAAAAGTGGAGTTGTAGGAGAGTAGTGCAGACTTTTAGAATTGTAGATCAGAGAAGAAAATAGGGACCTAGACTCAGGTGCCCGTTCATTAGTCCTCTAGATCCCGCAATAGGAAAATCTCCAGAACAATAGGAACAGGTTGCAGACAAGGTTTCCAAATCTCGACAAAAACTATGGCACTGGACTAGGGTGCTCGCTCATTAGTCCCCAACTTTTCTGCTTTCTAAACTTTAAAATTTGGTATGCATTTGATTGTCATTTGATATCTTTGTGTGTGCTCATTTTATATAATTTGTCTGTTTGTTCATGAATTTGCATAATTACAGTTTTGAGCATAATTGGGCTCAATTGAACAACTAGATGTCACAATTCCAATATTCTCCTATGTTCCAAGTGACAAAATATCTATAGTAGGTTCCTCTACTGAGCTAACAGTCCTTGAATGTTTAGTGGTGAAAGGAGGATTAACACAAACTATCAAAATCAACCCTAAACAAATCCTCCTCATTTTTTAACATTAAACATTTTGGTGAACCCATGTTTTTGAATTTTGCACCTTGCTAAGTGTTGTGCTTTAGATTTACATTCATTCATATCATTGTTCATCTTATTGTATTTGAAAAATTACAAAAAAAATTGAAAAATTGGCATTTTTAGCTTGCATTTTCAAGTAATTTGAATTAGCTTGCATTTAAATTCAACATATTTATGTCATTATCATTAGATCTGATTTAAAATACAAAAAAAATTCATTCATCATTCATTTAGATTGCATTTTCATGGTTAATTTGATAAAAATTGCTTGAAATTGTGCATTTTTTCCATATAACCTAGTTTTGCATTAGCTAGGGTTTGTAGTCAAAATATTGTTTTAGATTTTACTACCCTTTTAAAACACTCATTATGACTGATTTCTAATTGTAGTGTTGCATCATAGTGGTTTGCTTGTAAAATTTCATGCCTAGGGTTTGAAAACCTTGTCTCTCTAGATTTGCACCATAGGCATGTTGTAAAGGATTTTTCTACACTAATTGAATATTAGCAGGGTTTTTTTTTTTTTTTTAACAAAAGTGGTGGACCACTATAATTATATTAAAATTAAAATAATTACAAACCCTGGTTCGATGAGCATACTGGCAGGAAAGAACCAGGGGAAGAAAACCTCCAGTTATAGCTCAAGAAAACAAAAAAGCTCCAAACATTTCACAAAAATAAGAGCAAGATTTTACATGTATAATTTTAACAAAATATTACATTTTGATCATCAGACTGAGGAAGCAAAAACCCAAAAAGGCTACTAGCTAACCCAAATTCACTTCAGTATTCAGATCCTGCACAATGTAATTTGGATCCCCCACAGCATGATCTTCAATAGGCGAACCTAGAGGGGGAGGAAGAAGAGGATGAAATTGCATTAAAAGCAGCAGAGCTTGAAAAATTTCATCCACTCTATTTGAGAAGCCTTCACCAATCTCACTCCCATGAGCATGTAAAGAAAGATGTAAAAAATCTTCATCCTCATGCAACAGAGAAGAACAAACTGCATTAAAAACATAATTGTGGGTAGGAGAGTGAAGAACTTGACATTTGGTAAAAAGGCCACTGATAAGAGCTTCTGAACTAAATAAATCATAATTTTAAAAGGCTGCATCAACACTTTCATCAGTAAAAAGAAAATGATGAACAAACTTCTCAATAAGCTGACGAACTATGCCAATATCCTGTAATAAGTCCATAGCATTAGAAACAAAAACCATAAAGATCTAAGAAGGGTAAAGAACTCAGACACGGCCTTCAAGTATGTCTCAGCCCACAACCTCTCTAATGGCTTCCTCCACCTCTGGGCCATCTATAGCAAAGACAGATCTTAAACCATCCGGAGACATAGAGCCGATGAAAGCAGACTCCCACTTTGAGATAGGAAAGAATAATTGACGATTAAGCTAAATTTCCATTGCATCGAGCAGAACAAGCAACAATAGAAGAAGTATGGTTAAACGTATTAAGCAATAGCAATATATAACCCAAAGGATCAATAGATCATAATTAGTAGGCGTCATCACCCATGAGGGAAATGAATGAAACATGTTGCGAGCCGGCGCTGTAAGGAAGCAAGGACAAAAGGCTTACAGAGGATAAGAATCAATGGACAACAAAAAATCACAACACATATGAATGACGCATGTGGGAATAATGGCAACTCCAAGAAAGAACTACTAAATGCCACATCCATGAAACCACACAAGTGAGAATTAATTTGCATACCTTAAACAATCAAAATGTACTATATCCACCAAATGTGGATAGTTGCCAACTAAATCCTCATCAAAATAAGTTAGTGAGGATTCTAAATCAAAACCCAAGTTAGCAATAGCATCAGCCAATCTATTGCCCTCTCTAAGGGTATGAGAAATAATGAAGCTATCAAATGAATCCAAAAGATGCCATGCCTCTTGAAGAAGGTAATCTAATTACCAATTAAAAATATGATGCTTTTTCAATGCATTAATAATTATTAAAGAATCACCTTCAATATGGAGTCTAGAGACCTTTAAACTAATGGCCAACCTAAGACCCTCAACAAGAGCAAGGGTCTCAGCCTGGTTATTAGTACCATCAGAAATTTTACCAGAGAAGGCTTTAAGAATTTCACCTATCATATTTCAAAAAACCCCGCCAATAGAAGAAGGGCCCGGATTGCCACGAGAAGCCCCATCAAAATTAAACTTAATGAAATCACTAGAGGGGGGCAACCACTTAACTAACCTTCTATCCTCCTGAGTGCCTGCCAAAGAATTTGAAAAAGAAAATGAACCTAAAGAGGGCCAATTTGCCAAAATGGAATTATCCCAAGAAGTAAAATGAAGAGTAGAAGAATACAATGATTTAAGATAGTTCACCACAACCTCTGAGATAGAATTTTTAATAATAAGGGAAACAGACTGAAAATCCTTTCTGACATTTCTAAAAATCCTTCAATTCCTTTCCAGCCAAATATTCCAAATAACAATAGAAGGTGCAACAATCCAAATAATAGTAAAAGTAGAACCTTTGAATAAAATGGGCCAACTTTTAAAGAGTTCCAACAAAGAATTAGGAAGAGGAGAAGACCAACTTAATTTGGAAAAAAGCCATGTCCAACATGAAAAAGCAAAAGAGCAAGAGATAAACAGATGATCTACCTCTTCTTCACATAAGCCACAAAACACAGAACTGAAGGAATCCATAATCCCCAACCTGGCCAATCTCTGACCTGTTAAAATTTTATTTTTCAAAGCTAACCAAGCAAAGGCTCTAGCTTTTTGAAGACAAGCAACATTCCAACACAGCAGCTGAGGCCAATTTGGATCAGAAGGAAAATCTAGGGAAGAAAGATATCTATAACCATCTTTAATGGAATAAGAACTAGTATTAGAAAAGGACCAAAATAAAACATCTTCTTTTGGTAAAAAAAAAACCATTCTTTTACTTAATATATGGCTAAGAAGGGTCTTCTGATTCTCAAGAATAGGACAAGTTGAAAAATCTCTCCAATGAGAACTATAATAAGAACCTTCTTTAGTAACTAAAAGATAATCACTTACTCTAACACCCCAAGAAGAAGAAAGATAAGATTTAGCTTGAACCAATTCCTTAACTAAGGAGAGAGGAGAAAAACCATTCCAAGAATCATCCCAAAAAGAAGCTTTAGAACCATTATAAATTTTCCAAGATAAATGAGGTAATAGAACTCTCCTGCAAGAAACTAAAAAATTCCAAATTGAAGAACCCTTAGGAGGATTGGAAACGATAAAGATCCTATCAGGGGAAAGGGAGTCTAAGTATTTATATTGAAGGAATTTACACCATTTAAGATCCAGATTAGAAAACATCTTCCAAGCCAACTTAGCACCCAAGGCTTTATTATGCATAGAGATATTATGAATACCTGAACCACCAGATAATTTAGGAGCACAGACCTTATCCCAAGTAACTAAAGAAACTTTATGACCTTCATCAATAGAGCCTTTCCATAAAAAAGAGCTCAAAGATTTCTGGATCTCCTGGATTACACCTCTAGGAATATTTAACACAGAAAGCATATATATAGGAACAGTAGTTAAAATAGATTTTAAAAGAGTGATTCTACCAGATAAAGTTAACCATCGAGCCTTCCAAAGAGCAATTTTATTATGAATAGAATGAGAGACCTTTGCCCAAAAGGACTTCTTTTGTGGACCAAAGAATAAAGGGATTCCCAAATAAAGACTAGGTAAAGTCTCCAATTTAACTTTAAGGATAGAAACAATCCTACTTTGTAATGAAGGTTTAGTATTAAAGAAATAAATTTTAGATTTATCCAAATTGACTGCTTGATTTGACGCAGAGCTATATCTAGAAATAACCTTCTGAATACATTTAGCCTCTTTGATAGAAGGAAGACCAAACAAAAGAGTATCATCTGCAAACAAGGTATGAGTTACCGAAAAAGGAATGCCTAGAATCTGAATCCCTTTCCAATTAGATAAACTATTCTGCAATAAGATTTCTCTACTAAAAGTCTCAGCCATTAAAATAAAGAGAAAACGAGATAGGGGATCCCCTTGTCTTATACCTTGAGAGACTTGGAAGAAAGCAGTGGGACTACCATTAATGATAACCGCTGATCGAACACCTGAGATACAAGAATGAATCCATTTACACCATTTTTTATCAAAACTGAATTTGAGAAGAACTTTTAATAAAAAATTCCAAGAAACCCTATCATAAGCTTTCATCATGTCTAGTTTGAGCATCATAGCAGGAAGCTTAAGATCTTTAATAGAATGTAAAACTTCATGAGCCAAAATTGTGCCATCCGCCATTTCCTTACCAGGAACAAAACCTCCTTCTTTAGAGGAGATAATTCTAGGAATAAACAGGGCTAGCCTCATGGAAATAGCTTTTGTAAATATTTTATAAATAGTGTTGCATAAAGAAATCGATCTAAACTGGGAAAAAGAAGAAGGAGCAGTGGACTTAGGGATTAAAACAATAAAGGTTGCATTCATTTCTTTAAGGATATTACTGTGTTTCCTTGATATTAGCAGGGTTATTATCTACTACCCCTCTTAAAATTCTTTACAAAACCCTTTTTATTGGGTTTTTGCATTGAAATTTGGTGAAAATTTGCATATTTTCGCTATATTTTCCCTAGGGTTTGACATAGATTTGCACTCCAAGTGTGCTGTGATGGATTTTATGGATTTAGGTGACTAATATTACTATTATTATCTGCTACCCTTCCTAAAATTCCTTACAACACCCTTTTTATTGGGCCTTTGCATTGAAATTTTGTAAAAAATTGCATATTTTGACTATATTTGCCCTAGGGTTTGACTTAGATTTGCACTCCAAGTGTGTTGTGATGGATTTTATCACTTTAGGTGACTGATATTACCATTATAATCTACTATACCTCCTAAAATTCTTTACAACACCCTCTTTTACTGGGTCTTTGCATTGAAAATTTGTGAAAAATTGCATATTTTAGCATATTTTCACTAGGTTTTGACTTGTCATCATTCTAGATTTGCATCAAAAGTGTGTTGTGAAGGATATTATTTCTTTATTGGACTGATATTAGACATATTATTTTCTACACTTCATCAATTTCCTTACAACACCTTTCCTTTCACTTAATTGCATTGAAAAAAGTTGAAAAAATCAAGCATTTTAGGTCATTTTTTACACATAGTTTTGCACTTGTCTTTTGCATAATTGTTGAAAATATTTTAAAAATCTGATCATACACTAATTTGAAAACATACGCATAGCAACTTCATGTCATTTTTCAATGGTATCTTTGCATGCATTTATTAAAGATATTGATTTTGACCAATTTTTAACCCTCATGAGTGAACATCCTACAATATTAGAAATCTTAACAGAGTTCATCTCCATGAGTAGAAGTGAAAAAGATAATTGTGATAACACTTCTCCTATATCTAGTACATGTGATGACAACTTAAACTTTTCCTCTGGACATTCTTTCAAAACTAATTCTTCCCATGAGGATATACTAGTACAAGATAGTGAAATCAATAATACCTTCCCAACAATAGAAGAAACACAACTTTTACAAGACATCATGCCTCCTACAACTATAATAGAAGAAAAAATCTCTCATGATGTTGAAGACCCTATTGATGTGATAACATATGTATTTGATGAGCAAATAAACAAACTTCACAACGAGCTAGCCGATTTCCAAGAATTTATGGAAAATGAAAGGATAGTGGACCAAGTTGTACCTGTTATTCACAGAATCTTTTGAATCATCTCTGGAGGCTATAGTAGAAAAATTGCATGTTTATCACTATTTTTGTAGGAGTTATCATGATTTTATGTTTTTTCATAAAATCACATTTTTGGGAACAAATCAATGAATTTTTTAGAAATTTTTATATTTCTAGAAAGTTCACAAAATTATAATGGGGGTCTATATGATGTGCAAAAAAATCTGATCTTTGCCAACTGTATCTTTTTCATAAATCCACATTTTTGCGCACAAAATAGGGCATTTTTTTGACTTCTTTACATTTCTGGAAAGCTCTCAAAAAAGTAGCAGGGGTCTCTTCTTTGATTTTTTAGTTTTCAGATCAAAAATATTTTCAAATAATTGAATCTAATTTGGCTATGTTAAAAACATGTATCTGAAATTGCAATTTTCTGATGACCTTATTTTTTTATGGCTAGATTATAATATCATTTTCTGATCTTGTAGGTGAATCAAAGGAGCTGGAGTAGCATTTGGATCAGTCATACTAGCAACTTGGAAAGTGAAAATAATCAAGTGCGGCCGTTTCATCTTTCATCTCTAATCGTTGTTTGCAAACACATTTGGATTTGGATTTAAAATTAATCTTGTCTTCAATCACACAAAAAATTAGGCTTAAAATGAACAAGCATCTTCCTTCACATTTTGGCTTCAGATCTAAAGAAAACAAGTTCTTGAACTATTTGACACACATTTCCTTTCTAAGGGTCAATTAACAACTGCGAGTGTGAATCAAGTGATAGCTCACTTGGTTTGCTTTTGTTTACCCTATCTTAGGAGGCATGCTTAGAGACACACCACTCCAAGGGATGACCTCAACCAAGGTTGAATCAAAAGACACCCTCATTGGGAGTTGTAAATCTTGTCACTCTTGGCTAAGCCCCAAAGAACTTTATACCTTTGGGAATGGAAGGTGAAGGATGGGTTACCCCTTTCTCTGAGTTGCATGGTAGGATTTCACTTTCAATCCATTTCCCTAGTCAACCTTGTGCAACCTAGCTTAAGACCTAATTGACCATACCCCACCTAACTAATTCTAGGGCTTGTTGATGTGTCTTCAAGTGTTTGCTTAATCATAACATTTAATGTTGAAAGGAAAATTCATCATTGTGTCTGATGTGTGTGTTCATGCATTTACATGTGAAATTTTGTGTTTGATATTGCCCAAGTCAAACTTTTAATAAGCAATTGCCACATCATCCAAACTTTCCAAACTAAATCATCCTAGTCATTCAAGCAATCACATCCTAATAATCCCATCATTCCACATCATCATCTTAATCCTAGTCAAAACTTGTCAAAATGGTCATAATCCTAAGCAAGCCTAATCCTAATCCAAGGCCCAAGGTCACACTTCGAGGAGCTCCTCCTTCTAATCATGATGACAATCCAAAACCATACATACTCTGAGGTGACCCAAAATTCACTTCTAACAATGATGAGGATCTTGTAGATTTTGAGGCATACTTGGAGGAAAAAACTGAAATCAAAAACTTCAATCTATGTGTAACTCCATCCCAACACAAGAGCAAAAGATCATGGCACAAGAACTCCAAGACCTCATTCAAACACTTCATGAGGTACCCCAACCCATAGACTGATAAACCATAATAAGATTCCAAGCCATCATTCAAAAATTTCAACAAATCTAATCACCTCAAATACATCACCTCCAAGCCCAAGCCCAACAATTCATAGCTACTTGTCAAATCCAACCAAATCCACCCACCTAACAAGTCAATGCCACATCAACCTATCCCACTTCTTTCCATGCCAACCAATATTCATATCCATCTACATCACAACAAGCACATGTGAACCTAAGCCACTCCTTGAAACAAGATCAAATGTCCTCAAGCTCTAATGATACTCTTGACAAGGGAAATACCACCTTAAGTTTGGAATCATACACCACTCCATCTACTAGTCTCCTCATCATCCAAGAGAATGCCTATATCAAAGCCTATTAGTCCTACATCAACATCATCATCAAACCTTTCAAGTTCTAATCCATCAACCAACAAATCCTCAAATGATTTTCCCAAAAGATTTTTTGAAAAATCTAAAAGCAAAAGAAAAGCTATGGAGTTATCCAAATCCACCAATCCATTTAATCCCTCTAGCCCTCCATTTAATCAAAGTCCAAGCCCTAAGTCTAATCCATCCAATATCCCTCTTGTCCTTCAACCATGGGATCTAACTACTCCTAGTCCTAATCCACCTAATCCCAATCATGAGTCTTCATCTTCCATCACCCATTCACCTACAAAGGATGTGATCCAAGGGTTACTAGCTAGGAACAACTTGTCTCCATGGCAAGCACCCATTGATGAGCCTACCAAAGAACCTTTGAATGCCATGTCTACTTCTTCAACCCCATCATGTGGTCCACAACCCCTCGAGCCTATTGAAAAATTTCCTCCCATGAGTCCATCATGCCCTCATGTTGTTGGCCAAGAGCCTATCCAAGAGTCATCCGCTTCCATTCAAGCAAACCAAGAGCTATGTCAAGAGTTTGATCCTAAGCATGTGGAAACATCAAGCCCTAGTCCTACTCAAGATTAAATCTCTTTCATCTAATCTATCCATAACCTATATATTTTTTATGATCAAGATATTACCCATGAAGAAGCTATCCATGAGTAACTTGATCCTATACCTATCCATGAGCAAGATATCTCAAATACACCTCCACCTAGTCCTATCCATGATCCACCAACATCCACTTGTCATGATGAGACACATGCCTCCCAAGAACACATAAGCTTGGAATATCAAACAAATTCCTTAGATCCTAATGAGCATGATCAAGATTCTAATGATCCTTCCACATCCATTATCAACCATATTCCATGTCCACCATCACATCCTATTGGACTATCCACCTTCATTCATGAATGTTCCTCCCTAGGAACACAACAACCATTGTCTACCACTTCACTTTCTCCACCCAATAAGGGACTCATGTCTAGTTCCCAAACTACACCTAGTCCTATAGTCCATCACATCCTCCAAAAAATGAACTACCAAGGTAAAGGCTTAGGCCTTCATGAACAAGGTATTTTGGAGCCTATACATGTCAATGTCCCTCCATGCTCATATGGCCTTGGATATACACCCCAATGTAAACAATCTAAAAATGTTGGTAATTCTTCCATTCCTCCTAAGTCCACCACTTTTCATCACAAATCCTATCATACTCCCAAGACATATGTGGCCATTCCACCTCCATTATCCTACAAATATCAAAACATGTGACCATACACCTTCCACCATCCAATTTACCTCTGCTACTTCTAACTCCTAATATATCTCCATCCACTCTACCACCATTGCTTCCAACACCTAATATCCCTATCATCCATAAAACCCCTTACATTCCTAATCATGACCAACAAATGCAGATACTGTCTAAACATGAAGCTTCCACTCATTCTACCTATCCCATGGGATTCAAAAATAAAAAATGGATGCCTCCTTCCATAAAGTCAAAAATCATAAAGATCCTAATGACTTACCACATCAATTCAAAAAGTCAAAGCAAAGTAAATTCAAAAATCCATCTAAAAGGCTATCCAAGCCCATATCTTCAAAAGAAAAGGTCAAAACTAAAATGGTATGGGTACCTAAACAAAAAGAAGGCAAGTCAAATGAGGCATCCACCTGTCAAAAATCCCAACCATCCAATTCCATCGATTCCATTCAAAAATATCACATTCCTTCATCCCACATCAAAAATAAAAAATCATAAAAATACTAAGTCTATGTGGGTACCTAAATGCTTACATCATCCATCTCCTAAGAAAACATCTCCATTGTTTCCTACACCACCTCCACATCAAAATATTCAATGTTTGTCATGGTGTGTACAACCATTGGTCACGGTTCCCTTCCATTCCACAACATTTCCACATACCTCCATCACCCCATCTTTCAACTACTATCCTACATATCTTCCTCATCATATCCCTATGGTCCATGCTTTTGGATAAGTCTTTCATCCATCCTTTTGCATAAACCTTTCATAATCCATTAGCTACCTATTTCATCTACCTCTTCCATGTCATCCCTTACCAACATCTATGAGCATAATGACATGGTCCATGCAATGAGATCCATCTAGTGGGACTATCACCTTTCATGGAACTAGACACTTGAGTCCCTCCTATCCTTCTCCTATCCAACAAAGTCAAAAAATATTGAAAAAATTTAGAAAAAAAAAATCAAAAAATTAAAGAGAAATCCCTTCATCCAACAGTGAAAACCTGGTAAACAAGCACCTTGGATAAGTACCATGATGAAAACTTGGAAAACAAGCGTCATGTGTAGGTTTATCTTCTATGTCACTTACACTTGGGGGCACCTTGTCTCATCCACACTATCTATTCTATCATATCACTTTCTATCATTCTCCACCATACCCTACCTTACCATCCTACCATCCTTATCCATTACACCTACATATACCTGCCTTATTGAATCCATTCATCCTCCCTTCCTCCTTTTAATCTTAACTAAGAAATGGGGGCACAAGGTTGACAAATGTTTTGGATATCTCTTGACATGCCTTGTCCTTTCTAGATAAATCCTATCATTACCTTCTTGTCATTACCCATTTTTTTATCTTATCGAAACAAGCCTATCATTATCCTAATTATCATAAGCTTTGTCATGAAAAATCCTAAATATTGCACCTAGAATGGGGCATTTTGTTCCTATGTGACATAGTCTTTGGAGGTCACATCCTTGCTCCTTTATGATGCATACATCCATCCACTATAGTCTATCCTTTTATCTATCCATATATCACGAGCTTTCCATCTCCTATCATCCATTCCTTTTATCCATTCATCCAATCCTACTTCCATCCTTACACCTAGACTTGGTTTTACCTTGTCATTGGTATCTACAGTAAAGGCTACCTAAATTGTCATCTATTGGCATCTCAAAACATTAAAAAAAACTCCAAAAATTCCAAAAAAAAAAAAATCAAAACATATCAAAATCCAAAAAAATCAAAACATATCAAAATCCAAAAAAATTTAAACATTTCCAAAATCTAAAAAAATCAAAACAATTCAAAATCCAAAAAAAATCAAAACATTTCAGAAACCAAACTTTTTTTTTTCCAAAAATACAAAAAAATCACAACATTTCAAAATCCAAAAAAATCAAATATTACAACATTACAAAAATTCAAGCAATAAATTCAACCCAATCATCAATCATTTCTTCAAACCAATTCTTCAAAATCAATCCAACCATCAACTCTTCAAATCAATCCAACCATCAACTCTTCAAATCAATTCAATCAAATCAACTCTTCCAATCAATTCAAATCACTCAAATCAAATCAATCAAATTAATCAATTCTTCCAATCAATTTTCATCAAAATCAAATCATTCAATCAAATTCCTCCAAATCAAATCACTTCTTCTAATCAACTCAATCCAACCAATTCAATCCAATCATCTAATCATTCCAAGAAATAAACTTAAATGTAAATCATCAATGCATACTAATCAAGTCAATCATTTTTGCTAAATTATACAATTGCATCCTTGGTTTTGTTCTAATCTTGCTATCAACCAAATCAATCAATCAATCAATCATCATCATAATCAATGGGATTTATCATCCCCAATCCTAGTGTTGTTCCTGGGATATATCATTCCCATATCAACAACACAATCCTCATGTTGTTCTCGGGATAAATCATTCCCACATCAATAACGTTATCTTCAATCAATCAATCATTGGTTTACAGCTTGACAGGGGCAATACCTTGTTTGTTTTTGTATCATTTGTGCATGCTTTCTTTCTTGCTTGTGTGTTTTATCATTTTATTTTGCATTTGTATCATTCTTAGCTAATATTCATATCTTGTATCTAGACAAGGTTGTATTACACTGGGGCACGAGACACATCATCACCTTGGTTCATATACCTTGGTGCATAATGTCTAGTTCTATATCAAACATCATGGTTGCTCACATTCATTGCAACATAATGCATCCTTCCCCCTTCTTCTATCCATTTCTTTATCTTTCTTTCTTCACCAACCCCTTTCATTTCAAGAGTCTACCTGTGTTTGTCCAACCCACCTATCCTCTCAAGGGGGCATCATTATCATCCTATCCTTTCATCTTCTATCCATATATTTACTTCTTTGAAATGGTGTTACTCGACATAAATCACATCATCTCAAACATCATCTCAAAGAGGGGAAAAATGTAGACACTTAAAATTGTCCATGCCATGCAACAACAGCTTTTGTCCTAGGTCCTTGCCTTAAACAAACCCTAACCAATTAATTAAATTAACCCCTTTATTTAATTAATTCCCCCTCACTTGTCTTAAATAATTCAAATAAAATATTTGAATTAAATCCCTCATCTTTTACGACATTACAACATGTGTCACATGACTTCAACTCTCCTCATGCACACATAATTTAAATAATTTTGTTATTTAAATTATGAGATTCCCCTCACATCCTATTTTTAGCCCCACTTATTTGTGCGTCATAATGTATTTACTATTCAAGATAAATAAAAGAATCCCACTTATTTCCTCTAATCCTATTTTTAGCCTCATGTCATAACCCACTTAATGTGTGTCATAGGCACTAAAGTCAACTTTTAATCCTAGCCATACACATCACACATTTGACTTTTAATCTTGGCCATAGAATCATATCAGCTCTTTCCTATAAATATGGCCTCTCACAAGCCATTTGGACCCATCTTCTTCCAGTATCCTCACTCTGCCAAAATTCCTCTAATCTTCTCATCTTCATCTATCTATTTTCCTCTATCATCTTCATCTTATTGTTATGCTGCAGCTGTGAGCAATCAACAACCCTTCAACATCATGCATTCTCATGTAAGATCGATAAGATCCATGGAGATCAATCAAGTCAAGCATGGATTCAGTTTGCATTTGATTTTCTTTGTTTTTATTTTCATTCTAGTTTGAGCTTCATGGTGCATAGTTAGGGTTTAGTTAGTTTTCTATTTTTAACACTAAATCTGATTTTCCCTAGCTACAGTATGTTTGTGGATTAGGACTTCGATGTGTAAGGCTTCGTTATAAGCAGCATTGGATGTAGGTAGATCTTTTTATGAAAATGTGAGGCGATGGGGAGAGGAGATGTGGCCTACCATGACTTGGAATTGGTCAACATTCAAATTGGTAGGGACTTGGGTTTCCATTAAGGCTTTGTTGAGGACTTCCTTATGGAGGGGAGATGTGTGGAGTACCTCAAGGATGGAGATTTGTACAGGGATTTTTTTGAGGTGATCTTAGAGGTTGTATTTGTGAGAAAAGGGTGGATTGGTAGGTACAAATGTAGAGGGTTGATCATTGGTGGGGGCTTCACTGATGGAAACGTGACCACGACAAGTGGTAATAGCACAATTTGGTGTCTTAGCTCTAATGGTGATGGTGTTAATGTGGTTGGAGTAATTTCCTATTCATCCCATAACGGAGTTGAAAGAAGAGGGAGGTGGTACGACATTGTATGTTTGGTTGGAAGAGGATGTTTTTCCTTTGTTATGGTTGGGAAGGGATCCTTGTATGCTCCTAAGTTGGCATTCAGTGATTGTCTCAGAGGTTCGTCGATGATTATGTCACCCCTATCTATATGGTCTTGTATACAATGTTTCAACCTCATGCAGTTAGATGTCTTGTGCCCTTTCACACGATGGTATTAACAATAGGCATTCTCATCAAACCAAGAGGGTTTAAATTAATTTTTGTCGTAAGGTCTAATAAGGAGTAATGTGATTAAGTCCACCTTTACAAGGTTATTCAAGACATTTTCAATGGGCTCCCCTAAAGGTGTGAACTTTCTCTTAGGGTTGTTGTTTTGTCTTGGAGGTCCCTTAGGAACATTGACATTATTATTTGTGGATGTACTTGGTGGGGTGGGATTTTGTACATTTTGGATGGCCTTCACATCAGTGATGCCATCATTGCGGGTATTCTTGTTTTTTCCCCAAAAGCGAGGTTTGTCATTAGATTGTGCATTGTTGTTCATGTGGGAAGTGTTGGTGTTATTGTTGTTGACTTTGTTGTTGTTGTTGGTCTTGTTGTCATTGTTGTACAAATTTATAGAGCCTTTAATGATAAGGGATCTTTCAATGGTAGTTCCTTTGTCTAGAACCTCCTCAAAGGTTGATGTGCATTGGATTTGCAATGGAACCCCATTTCTTGGTTAAGGTTAGTCACAAACATAGTCACTAGTTATTTTTCAAGAATGGGCCAAGGGAGTTTGCTTGATAAGCCTCTCCATCTTTGCAAAAATGTGGTGAAGGATTCCACACTCTTTTGTTTTTTGTTGCAAAGGTTGGTCATGGATATCTCATGCTCAAAGTTATAGGAGAAATGGTTCACAAACTTCTCCGCAAGCTCATGGAATGTCTTAATGCTGGGGGGAAGATGAGCAAACCATTCGGTAGCTTGACCACCGAGGCTTCTAGGGAATAGTCTCATCAAATAGGTATCATCTTATGAGACTTCTAAGAACGCTATATAAAACTCCCTAAGGTGTTCCCTAGGGTCTCCCTTTCCTTTGTATTTGTCAAATTTTGGTGTTTTGAAATTTTTAGGAAAGGGAGGCATGTGTAATGTTCTATCAAACAGATATGGGCAAATATCCTCGAAAGAATATTGCTTCCTTTTGTTTCCATGTTGTATGTCATCAATGTTTTGGATCAATGTTTGGACAATGCTAGATAGATCTTATGGGGGTGGTTGTGGAATGTAGTTTTGTTGATTTTGGATTAAGTGTTGGAGGAAAGGTGGAATTTGAATTTTGGGGTGGATTTTGGTGTTGTGAGATTTGGTTTTGGGTGATTTGGTTTTCATGGGTGAGATGTTGTTGATAGGAGAGAAGTTGTTGTAGAACATGGGGCGGAATTTGTTGGTTTTGATTGGGGTTTTGTTGTGCGGTTTGGATGGAGGATGTGATAGGTGCTTGGGAGATTGGATTTTGTACATACATGAAATTGGATGAAGGGTTGTTACATGGGTTATTATTAGGGATGTTGGATGTGTTGTAGGATGGTTGTGAGAATAAGTGGTTCATGAAAGCTATGGTGTTAGCATCAAGTTGGGGAGCACTCATGGAAGTGCTTGCATGCATAGTGTTGTTGGAGATATTGAGGGTGATTTGCGGTGTAGATGTGGTGATGGTAGAAGTCGACATGGTCAAGACATTTGGTGTAGTTGATTTGGTGATATTTGAAGCTTGGGATATGTTAGGGATATTATGGGAAATAGATGGTTGTGATGATGTGGTCACATTAGGTATGTTAGCACCATTTTGAAGAAGGAATTCAAGATATCTATTGGGATCTAATTTTAGGAATCTATCGAGTATGTCCATGGAATCAGTGTCATGTGTGAAATCTAGGGCATCTTGATCCACTTGGTTGGTGTTAGTTGTTTGGGTGGGTGGAAATGGATTTATCATAGCATTGGCATCAAATTTTGAACTATAGGGACATTGTTTTGGTCAGTGTTAGGCATCCCTATGCCCATGTTGATTCTAAATGGCTCCATGTCCTTGTTCTTCTTAGCTTGAGACCTTGTCAAGGGCATACAATGGATTTGGGTGTTGATTTGGTTGGATGGATGAAGGTTTTAGAACTTAGAGAATAGATGTCAAAGTATTAGACCCAAGGATAGGTGATAATGGAAATTTGGTGAAAGGGAATAAAGGTTTAGCCTCAAGAGAATAAAATCTCAAAATTCTAAACCTAGGGATAATGATATGGATATGGTAAGATATAGATTTTTAGAGAACAAATATCAGAAGTGGCAAACCTAAGGATGATTAATGATAAAGGTATGAGGATGGATGGGAAACCTTAGAGGTTAAAACCTCCAAGATAAATGGATAAATTGATTTTTTTTAAAAAAAGGACCAAAGAGGATGGTGGGAATGGATGAAGGAAGATGATTTTGGGATGTAGGTGAATAATGATTTTAGGATCAATTTGAAAGGGATGATGATGTAGCTAAGGTAGTTTTAAGATGGTTTGGATAATAATCAACCAAGGAAGACCTTAGATGATTTGTCGAAATGGATTTTAGATGATAATCAACTAAGAAAAACCTTAGGTGATTTAGATATTTTGGATGATTTAAAGTTTTGATGATGTTTAAAAGGGATGTTCAAATCAAATGTGAGCTTTAATAAATCTATATCTTTGGATTATAAAAAGGATGTCCTTCTTTACTTAAGGTAGACTTATGACCTTGGGCAAAAAGAGGGATGATTATTTTACTTGGAGGTAGACTAATTACTAACAAGCAAAATGGGATATGATGGTAAGATCTAGATTTAATTCTTGCACAAAAATTGATTTGAAGTTTTTTTGGATGTTGATTGATGTTTAGATTTTTGGATTTTGGATTTTGGATGATTTTGATTTAATATTTGAAGGATAGAATTTAGATAAGGTTGGGGTGGATGTTGGATTTGAAATGAATTTTGGAATGGATAAGTTAAAGGTCCAACGGTGAAAATCAAAATGTAGGGTTAGGTTGAATTATGTGGAGATGAAAAAGATGGATTATGGTTAGGCTTGGTGATTGATTAATGATATAAGATGAAGGGTCCAATAGTCAAAGTGATTATCTCTAAGCTCAAAATGGAAGTATATGGATGAATTTGGACAAAATAGTTGTGGATGATGGTCAAAGGTGAATTAGGGTTTTGATGGATATTAACAAGGTGATCACAGATTATGATTAGGTAGGACTCAAGGATTTCAAAACAATTTACTAGACATGAGTTAGTTTTAGTTTCTAGATGGCATCAATTTATGGTGATAAGGTGTCAAAATAGAGTAAAATGAAGCTAGAAATTAGGAATATGGCATAAAAATAGTGGATTATGGTGCCAGAGAAAATGGCACCGCAGGGGAATTTTTAGGCACCAAATAGAGGAGTTATAGTGCCAAAGTGAGACAGTGTCTTGGATTTTGTCTAGGTTTTTGGCAAATTTTGGTTTTTCATTCTCAACTTTTGGATTTTGAAGGTCAAACGGTTGATTTGGAATGCTCAAATGTTTAATGGTTTAATTTTTCAAATGGTTCAAGTGGTTTTGGATAATGTCAAGGAGATTTCTTGGCAAGTATACAAACAATCCAAACAAGAGAACACAATGGCCAAATGTTTGATAGGAAGTACAAGCATTATGTGTATGTTCAATAGCCCCTCAAGGCCAAATTTCCACAGGTCTAGACACAATTGAATACACATGAAAATAATGCTTAGTCTACCTAAGGTCAATGGAGAATGGCAACTTGTTCAACTTACATTTGGAATCTCCATAGAATTAAATGTCATCACACCTAAAGTGGGTGTGTACATTCTTTTGTCTTTGCAAGAGAGGACAGGTAGGGACCTCTAGGACTAGAAGGATGACCCAATCACCCTCTCCTTGGAAAGTCAACAAGTGACTTATGCTAAGCTAAGGATTTTTGTTTCATCTTAGGGGAGCCTTATGGTGAGTAATCATGGGGGTGTCGTACCCTTGCATTGAATAAGACACCAATAGGTCAATAGGGTAGGCTTCTAGCTTAATGTGTCTAGTAGAAATTTGGGGACTTGATGCTTATTCAAGCACCAATGACTCACTTGAGAGACTATCCTATCCACTTACATCAATCCTTTTTCAAGGAAAGAATGGGGTTGACATATCACCTACACAAGTGTATGGATACTAGGGAACTGTCAGAATAAGAATACTTTGCCAAGAAGCTTCAGCTTTCACCTAAACCATTTGTATAGTGGACTGAATTGAAAGCACCACTTAGAGTCATCCCTTTAGGTGAGTACCTCTTTTCCCACCAAGATAGGCTCTCCTAAAAAGATAAAAGAAGATGGAACAATTTCTCTTATACCCAAGATCCTTTGAAAGGTGAGGGGAGAGGATACTTTTGTTCTATGTTTTTGGATCTACTTGATAAGGATGTGCAAATGCAATAAACACACCAAACAGTTTAAGTTCTTTTTAAGCACCAAACGAAATGTTCCTAGGTTTGAGCACACAAGTTCATTTTAGATGCAAAAAATCAAATGTTCCTATGCTTAAAATGCAACACACACAAAGAACCCTACAAGGAGATGTTAGTAGTCTTATGTTTTTGTCTTTGGTAAGCATTCTTTTCCCTGTAAAATATGTTAGCAATCTACACAGACCCCAAGAAGTTGTTATGAAAATGCCGCCAAAACAAGCAAAATGGCACTAAAGAAACAGTAAACATATAGACTAATATCAGGGAACAAAATTAAAATAGTGTCATAGATGAGTAAAATGGCACCAATACTAAAGATAGCATTGAAATGTGTTAAAATAGCATCAAAATTTTGGAAAATGGCATCAAAACACATTTATACCTGTGTTTACCCTATTACTGGACTAGATGGTGTCAAACTGTATGTATATGGTGCCAAACCATGATAGTCTCCCTAAAGCCTTCTCAAAAAAGATGGTTAGTTGGTAATAAATAGATAAAAAGGGGTTAGGAGGTCCTTCATTCTTCCTACAACACCAAAAAGTTAGATTAGGGCAATAAAAATTGTTGGTGTGAGGAAAAATGAGTTAGTGTTAGGACAAAAAGCATATTTTAATCATTTCTAGAAATTTTTTGACATTATGCCCCCTTACACCTATGTATTTCTATCAAAAACAAAGAGCAAGATGTTTTAGATTCTCTTAAAAACCTCAAAAATGCATTAAAAAAAAGTTTCTAAGCCTAACAAAGTCCCAAAAAATCATGAGATATGGTGCCAAAACATATGGAAATGGAACCAAAAATTAGGGAAATGACACCTTGCATGACCGAATGGTGCCAAACCAAGAGCTTTTAGTGCCAAAACCCTGCAAACACGTCTTTTTTCACAAATCAAGGAAAAACGTTAGTAGCTTGGGACCATGGGGGTCCCACCGGGCATGCCAAATGAAGAACAAGAAAACTTCAAAGGTTAAAAACACAAATGAAATGCATAAAACACACACATTTATACCTTGAAATCTTCTTCCTCCTAGATAAGGTTGAGAGCTTAGCACCCACAAGCTCTAGATTTACCCATGGCCATATCTTCAATGTGAAATTATCTCTAAACTCAAATGCAAGTCACTATAGCCTAGCTCAAGATGAGGAGATGAGAGAAATTTTAGCATAATAACATTACTCAAAGATTGGATAATCAAATGGCTTGAGAAAGCTTGTATTTATAAGCAACATGGAGAGGCTTTTGATCCAATGGTGGAGAATGGTTGTTGAGATCAATGGATGAGGTTGATTGCAAGATGAAGGGCTTAGATTTGATCAAGAAGATTGGATGGATGAGAATAAAAGTGAATTTTTAATTCACATGAGGAAGAGTTTCCATTAATGGAGCTTAGGACAAGTGAGAATAAAAAATTACCTTATGTGAAATAAAAGTTAATTTTTTATTTGTGAGGTGTGGGAATGAGTGTTGAGGTTTGACCAAGCTAATCAAGAGGATTAGCTTGATTAATATGGCTGGAAAAAATTAGTAGATGGATTAATTAGGAGTTAAAACTAATTAAATAATGATTTATTTAGTTAATTTAGGTCTAGGGGTCATGTAGGCTAGGATAGCTAATTAAATAATAAGTATTTAATCAACTAGGTTAGGGGTAGGCTAATTAGTAGGCTTGATTAATCAGATATACATAATTTATCTAATTAATTAGGTTGAGGGAAGTGGAGAACTTAACCAAATAAATATTTGTCATATTTATTTAATTAATTGGGCTAATGTTAGTAAGTGTAATTATTGAATTAATTAAATTAATTCAATTTTAGGGATTAAATGATGAAGAAAAAGTGAATAATTTAGGTGATGGGTGAGATAATTAATTAAATAAAAATTTAATTAATTAATTAAATGAGAAATTAGTGATATGGATGATGTCAGAGGATGGTTAGACAGTTAAGACATTTTTAGGTGTCTACACATACAACCTCCTGTCTCTCCCAAACTCCCATTTCTCAACCACCCATCGTATCATCGTCCATCCAAACCTTAAAAATTCCCAACCAACAACAAATTCCACCACACATTCTACAACAACTCCTCACCTACCAATAACACCAAGCCCAATAAAATCAAAACCAAACCCCACCTCAACACCAACAAATCCTTAATTTCCTTCAATAATTAATCCAACAATAACAAACACATGTACCCCAACCTCCACCAACCTAGGAATTATCTAACATTGTGAAAACATTAATCCAAAATGTTGATGATATGAAACATGGGCACCAAAGAAAACAATTCTCATTCAAAAATATTTACCCATAACCATTTGATAGAACCATCCCCATGCCACCTTTCCCTAAAAATTTTGAGACACCTAAATTTGACAATTATAAAGGGAAAGGGGACCCTAGGGAACACCTTAGGGAGTTTTACATTGCTTTCCTAGAGATCTCATATGACAACACATACTTAATGAGACTATTTCCTAGAAGCCTAGGTGCTCAAGCCACCAAATTGTTTTCTCATCTTGCCCCCGGCATCAAAACATTCCATGAGGTTGCGAAGAAATTTGATTATCATTTCTCCTATAACTTTGAACATGAGATATCTATGACAAACCTTTGCAACATGAAAAAAGGAGGGAATCCTTTGCTACCTTTCTACAAAGGTGGAGAAGCCTAGCAAGCAAACTCCCTTGGCCTATTTGAGAAATAATTAGTCACCATGTTTGTGACGAATTTAAATCAAGAAATGGGCTTCCATTTACAAATCCAATGTGAATCAACTTTTGAAGAGGTTATAGACAAAGGAACAATCATTGAGAGAGCTCTGATTGCTAATGGGGCTATAAAAAATTACAAAAACAACAACAACAACAAAGTCAACAGAAAAAACACAAACAACAACAATCAATCCCATGAAAAACCCCACTTTTGGGGAAAAATAAAAATACCCTTAATGATGGTGTTTCCATTGTTAAGAGTGTCCAAAATGTACAAACCACTACACCATAAAACCCATCCATGAGCAATAATGTAAATATTCCTAAGGGACCATCTAAGCAAAACAATGCACCCAAGAGAAGATTCAAACCTCTAGGTGAGCCTATTGAAGATGTTTTGAGAAACCTCATCAAGGAATATTTGATCACATTGTCCCCATTTGTCCCTATGACAACAATCAATTTACACCCTCTTGGTTTGATGAGAATTCCTATTGTGAATACCACCATGTTAAAGGGCATAAAACATCTAACTGCATGAGATTAAACATTGCATCCAAGACCTTGTAGATAGAGGTGACATAACCATTGATGAAACTCCTAAACAATCGCCTAACGCAAACCTAGGAGCATGCAAGGATCCACTTCTGGATCACAATAAAGGAAAAGTTCCATCCTCTAAGCAATCCTAAAACATAGTTCCACCCTGCTCTTCTTTCAATTCCATTGTGGGTGGTATAGAAGAATCATCCAACCAAGTCAATACCATTACCATTCAAGCCAAAAAACCCAATTGTGTCATCACTACTCATTGTGGTTGCATCTCCATTTGAGGAGCCCCTGCTAATGATCAACCCACCACAAGCACACATACCAACCCTCCATCCACTCATAAGTATAACCTCCTCAATCACCTTGGAAGAACCCCCACACAAATTTCCTGGTGCAGGAGCACCTACCTGACAGCTGGCCTCCATGAGGCAGTTAGTTTGTTTTAGGTCTTGTTAATGTTTCAAAGAAGGTCGTATAAGACCAATGCTTGTAATAAGGTCATGTTGACCATACTTTACTATTTTTAGGTAGTTTGTTATGACAGTTGTTATGCTGTATGTCTGGTTGGATCCTCCCAGCCGCTTGGAAGCTCCCAGACGCTTGGAATCGAGTGGTAGTACTCGCAAGAAGATCCTATTTATGCATTAGGATTGGTTGGTTTTAGATATAGTATAGTATTGCATTGAAGAGGAGAGACAGAGAGTGAGACAGAGTACTGTATTTGCATCTTTTGAAATCAATAAAGAGATCCTGTTTGTGTTCATTCTCTATTGATTTCCATTGTTTAATCGTGTGGTTGTTCTGGTGGTTTCATGGATTCGCTGATCCATTCCACCGGTTGATTCGTCGAATCGGTGGAATGGCCATGTATAATAGCTTAGGGTTTAGTCTGCATTTTGTGTTTGTTTGCATGTATGTTTGTAGGATCGCGGTCGAGAGGTGTTGAGAACCCTAGCATGAGTATGTGCTAGGTCATGCTGATAGTTCGAGTCTGGAAAGTTGTCCAGGAAGCAGATCGGGTCACCCCAGGAGGTTCGGCGGATTGAAAATTCGCTAAGGTTGGAAAATCCATCGCAACGGCATCATCAGGATATTTCTGTGTATATCCTGCAGTTACTTCGGGCGTCATCCGAGTAGGTGGAGATGAGCATGATGCAGTCGTTTACATAAGGTGAATGTGTTTCGGGGTGATCATCATCAGGTGTTGCCGAGGAGGAGCGTATCGGCATAAGGTAGAAGATCAGGTTGACAATTCCTTCACAGGCCGATAATGTTAAGTTTGGCCGACAGTAGGATATTGAAGGAACTGCATGTGACGTCATCGTCATCAGGATAATCGTCATCAGGATATCAGGCAGCAGGATATTGAAGGAGCTGCATGTGACGTCATCGTCATCAGGATAATCGTCATCAGGATATCAGGGTGACGTAAGCATCGAAGGAAAGGTGCATGAAGTTGTGGTCATCAGGATATATGGAGGGAACAGGATGTTTTATATCCTGCTAATGAACATGATGTTGAACATCATGATGCTGCAGAGTGTGTTTGGTGGTAAGATGAACAGTGAACATCAGGAGGATGTTTGCGCTTGCCGAATGTGATGATGCTGCCGATAGCCGGATATGATGATGCTGCTGACAGGTGAAGGGTCGAAGGTTTATCTGCAGGAGGATATCGGTCGGCAAGAGAAAATATGATGATGCTGACAGTGTTAAGAAATATGATGATGATGATGAAGGGTTGTAGACATACATGCTGTATGTCAAGGTTTTAGTGTGGATGCCTCTGCATCATTTCCATTCTTGAATTGTTCCGCACATCCCCTCTCCATAAGGATGACCTTGATAAGGCCTTAATGGAAACCCATGTCCCTAGCAACCTCAATGTCAACCAATTCCAATTAATGGTGGGACACATTGCCACACTACATCATCTCACATTCTTCGAAAAGGATCTTCCTGTATCCAATGCATCCACAACAAAGCTCTTCACATCAAGGTCCTTGTCCATAAACACATCATAAAATGAGTCTTAATAGATGGTGGCTCCAGTCTAAATCTTTGCACTCTCAAATTATTAAAACACTTGGGATACTTTGATTTGGTTGTGGATTCTAGTGAATGCATCACCATAAAGGGATATGATGATATCGAGAGATTGTTTGAAGGCACCATTAAACTCCCCATCTAAGTGGGACAAAAGATTCTAGAAACCAAATGCCACATTCTTGATATTTACCTTCCCTACAACATCCTCCTCAAATGACCATGGATCCATGCCATGTAAGCCATCCCCTTCACATTCCACCAATGCCTCAAGTTCTTGTATAATAGCACGAATGTTACTATCTACACCGATTCTTTTCCATTTCAATATTGTAGCTTTTTGGAAGGACCCAATAAAACATTCTTCCCTTACAACAATGCCACCAAAGTATCCACTCCTAACACCAATTCAAAACTTCTCATGTCATACATTGACCATTCAAACATCACATCCACATCACAATCACCCACCCCTCCCGAGGTTAAGATCAAGATGAGTCACATGGGATGTGGTGAATATGATCTACATGGCACATTTTGCATAGGCTTGCTCCCACCATCCCCTATGGCATTCAATGCCCCTAAATAAAATGAAGTCTCCATGGTCATCATCAAATGCAAGCCATCCCTAATATTCGAGTGAAATCACTTCATGGAACAAGACATCCTCAAAGATATATCCTCATGGTTGTACAAAGATGAAGATGAATAACAAGAAGCTTCCATCCTCCTAACTGAGATATATGGAAAAGGTCTCGAGATTGTCAAACACATGGGTTATAAAGAACAAGGAGACATAGGCCTACATGAACAAGGGATTATTGAGCATATTCAAGCAACAAGGAATCCTTATCTCCATGAACTAGGGTATGGAAAACAAGAATCTATCCCCACCAAACTTGAGTATATATTGAGTGAGGTTGGTAAGGCTTTCCCTATGATTGATAATGTCAATGAAGAGGACCATCAACCCTCCTTTTCTGATTTTGCCAAATTCTTGGAATCCTTCATATGCACCATTTACACCCTATCAAATACACCATCAAAATCCACTGACCTTCCTCTAGTCTATCCCCAACTCATAGATTGGGACCATCAAGGACCTCCTGTCCTTGATATTGCACAAAACAATGAAGCTATTGCCAAATTCTTGGGGGTTAGAGACTATATGCCCCTTGGAGACCATAGAGCTAGCTACATAATGGAACTCAACAAATCCACATACTTTAGGGAGACAACCCAATCTCTTAGTCATAAAAGTATTAACATAAAAATAATATCCCCTAGTGAAAACCACTTTGTTGTGCTTTTTGATGATGAAAAAATCAAAATAAAGGACATATCCCCTAGTGAAAACCTCCCCAAGGTGCTAGAGGATGAGAGAATGGACCTCCTTGAAGTCTCAGATTTATATCAATAAAGGTCACAAATTCTTGTGGAAGCATCACAAGAAATAAACCTTGGTACCAAAGAAGCACCTAAGGTCACCTTCTGAGAAACAACCCTTACAACAGTGGAACAAGAGGCCTTCTTGGCCTTCTTCAAACAAAGAAGTCATAACTTTGCATGGACATATGCTAATATACTGGGATTGGCTCTCACTTTAGTGGTACATCATCTCACAGTCCATCTTGAAGCAAAAATGGTGAAGTAAAAGCTTAGGAAAATGAATCCTCAAATTGCACTATTGGTCAAAGCCGAGCTCAAGAAGCTCTTGGATGTAGGATTCATTCATCCAATCAACTATTTTGAATGGGTGTCAAATATTTTCCCTATAGCTAAACTCACTGGGGGAATCTGCATATGCACAAATTTTAGATATCTCAACAAAGCATGCCCTAAAGATCACTTCTCGCTTCTAAACTGTTGATAACTGAGAGGAGGGGTGAATCAGTTATCATAATTAATTTAACTTTTTGTTCTTCTTTAATAACTAGTGCAGCATCAAAACAAATAAGCATCCATAAACATTAAAGAAGAAAGAAAATCAATACACATAACACAATGATTTTGATGTGGAAAACCCTATTAAGGGAAAAACCACGAGGTGACTAACCCAAGATTGTATTCTTTATTAAAAGAATAGAAGTACAAAATGGTACTTGCCAATTAGGGCTCACTGCCTGAGCCCACTGCTCACAAGAGGCTCACTGCCTACAAGAGATTCACTGTCTATAAGTTATAAATAAAGTAATAAGATACTTGAACTGATGAGAAGCATCCACATATGCCGAAGTTCAGTTCCAGTTAGGCTCAATACACTGATCTACTGCACTTCATTCTTCCTCTTCTTTGGTGATGTCCTGTCACATACCAAACCTGTATTACTGCTTCCACACTGCTCTCTACCTTTTTCACACTTCACAATACACCACACACACCTTCATACCGAAATCAATCTAGTCTATATATCTACATCAATGATTTCAATTATCTTTCTAGTTGGCATCCAAAAAACTAAAGATATTTCCAAACTTTGGTCTGTTGGCTGAATCCATGCTTACTAAGTGATGCGTGTCAAAAACATAGTTATAGAAGTCATCAACATGAATGATACCTCAAGAAACTTGATCATCATCAATATCTCATCTGGATTAAGGTCTGATGCTCTGCCGGTTAGTTCTTCCTCAGTCTACTCTATCAAATAGGAACCCAATACTTAGGTGCTCATATCTCTTCACTCTTTCATCACTGGAGGCTCAATCTCTGGAATATATTAGTCATGGTACTCCTCTTGACTTCCCCAAGGCTGCACTTTACTGAGATACTTCCTCTGAGAGATCCAGACCTAATTGTCAGACCTTGCTGCATGCTCTGTTCTTGGTCACCGAACCAAAATACTCTTCAATCTAACTTCTGGTATAGACACACCATGTCCTATGGATGTGTGGGATGGACTTTCTTTCCATCAATGATAACACTCATGAAGCCATACAGTGTCTCTTTCCAACAATCTCCCCCTTTGGCATTGATGGCAACACTTAGTGAAAAATGACTAAGTGTTATGGCATACTCCCCCTTAGTTGATGCTCTATTCTTATATACACTTTTCCAGAGCTCCCCCTTAGCTAGATTCCACATTTTTCACTGCTCCTCACTCCCCCTTTGACATCAATGGCAAAGGGTAGAATCTACACACAAAAATCCCCAAAAAAGAAAACCCAACTATACTTAGCTGCATAAGTATATATACATGTTATATTTTACATATACTGAAGTATATCTACAAAAGTTGTTTTCAACTGGACAAATTTTGTTGCCCAACTCTGCTTCATCCTGTCCAAAATTGATATGTGACCACTCAACAGGAATGTAAAAGCTTCTGCCCTCTTTAGATCTGTCAAATCACTAGTTCGGGCTGTGGTCTGAGCATCTATTAGGGCTTCATGCATGGCCTCTAATTTAGGGATAATTATCCCTCTAAGTTCACTTAACCTGCTTATTTGATTTTTCTTCTCCTTCTCAAACTTCTTTATTTCATTTATGACTGCAATAGTTTGACACTCTTGATTTATTATGGAAGAGGTAAGAGGATCAAAACTTTGAGATAAACTTGATAGTTTGCTTTCTTGTTCTTCCACCTTCTTGGTGATGTCTGTTGTTACGGTGGACCAAGATAGACAAAATTTGTATAGGTCTCCACCATCTTTAAGAGCATTCTCTAGGCTCTTTATTCCAATATCTAAATTTCTCCTATCATTTGTTATAAGTCCTTGTACCTCAGAGAATCTCTTACCTAGAAAATCTTTTCGGACTTTCTCTTCAACTGCTTTCTCCAAAGAATCAAAATGTGTATGAACAGAATTTACAAGAGACTTTAGATTACCGGATGTGGAGGCCAAAGGATCCTTTTGGAAGGATGGTATGATTTTCTCTAGCACATCGGATACAATCTCTATTAGCTCATAGTCTTCCATGTGAGACTTCAGAAGCTTTTCTTTTTCTTTGGCTTGAGTAAAAGATGCTACCTTCATTGTCTAGACCGGAGAGAGGGAATCAAAATTGAATGACCCTTGAAGTAGCTCTAGTTCATCTAATTCCATCATTTCTTTTGTTAAGAAGTCTTTGACTGCTTCTGTAGTGTCTCTTACTAGAGACAAAGTTTTCTTCCCTTCTGCAGCTTCAACACTATCACTTGTGGTCTTTTCTATTTGACCTTCTTCTCTTTCCTTCACTTCTTCTCCTTGATTGATGCTCTCTTCTTTTCTTTCTTTTCCTTCAATTCTGAAGTCTACAGGAGGATCCAGAAGAGAGGTGTCTACTTCTCCATGGACTTCCTCTTCTAGAATAGAGGAATCTAAGTCCTTAGTCTTCTCTTTATCCATCACTTTTGAATCTTCTGCATTTTTCTCTGTAGGATCTTCCTTTGATGTATAGAGTCCTTCATCATCCATGACAGAGGGTTCATCACCTAAGTCCTCTATAACAAGAATATTGAATCTTTTATAGGCATTCCAGAGGATGTCTTCAGTCTCTTTGGCCACCTGATTAGTCTCTCCGAGCATAAGCTTATTCATTTTGGCTTTGCTCCATAACTCATCTTTGCAATCTTTGAAGATCATGCTCATTTTCTTTGGAGTGATGGAGGGATAAAGCTGAATAGCTATTTGTTCCCAGATCTCTAGGTCCTTTACCTTCACATTCTCTTTTCTCATTTCAAGTTCCTTCTCTAAACTTTTGGGAATTAGAGAGATGATTTCAATAAATGCCTTATTATATATGTTTAAGAAATTAATTGTGGCTTCTTCCAAGATCTTTTTATCTACATCATTATACTCATCATAGAATTCTGTCATTGGTTATAGATTTCCATCCACAGTAACTACCTTGACTACATCATTAATGGACAGAGTAGGCCTTTCAACAAACTCTTCTACTTCTTCCTTGCTATGACTGGTGGAGGGTTCACCAGATGTTTTCTTCTTCTTCTTCATTTTCTTGATTTCTTCATCGGTCTTAGTTTCTTCATCATCCTTCTGACTCATATAGGACCTTGTGACCTTTTTCTTTGTTCTCTTCTCTCCCTTTCTAGATGTTTGGGATTTCAGTTTTGATGCTTTTTGGCTCTTAGAGGTAGCAAGTGCAGAGCTTCTGAAGGATTTGGTCCAGGAGGGGGCTTGCACCAGAGCACTTTCCTTTTCTATTTGTTTCCTTTCTTTCTTTGCCCTTTCCATCTTCTCTATATTGGCATCAACTGCCTCCTTTGATATTCCATGCCTCTTGGTGAATTCTTCTTCTCTTCTTACTTTTCTCTTGATCTCAGGCTGTCGAAATTCAACATGAACTTTTACACTCAGCTCTTGGTAGGTTCCAAACCTTTCTACCTTAGGGTCCTTAGGCTTACTCAGCAGATATTGGATATGTAGTTCTAGGATTTTCTCATCAACCTCATACCCCATTGGCATGATCCATACTATTCTTGGTTCCACTGCCTCCACTAGGCATTGATCAGTGTCTACCAGAAAGCACATTGTATCCTTGTATTTCTCAACCAAAGATTAGGGGATTCTTTCTCTGGCCTGCATCATGCTTTGGAAGTTTTTGAAGTAACCCCACAAAGTTTTATTTTGTGTCTTGGCATCACCAAGCCCATACATATAATCCTTGATTTGTATGGCAACAGGTCTGTCATTTTGCCATATCCAGCCACTAGTTCCGGGCAGCTCATTCATATAATAGAAGAATAGGAAAAGTATCAAGCTACCATAATTGAATGAATTCTTTTTATCCCTCTTTATTTTCTACAAATTCTCCAATAGTTGATTCAAGAGAAGCTCACAAAGATCATAGTCAACATTTTCTCTTAGCATTTGATAGGCAATGTAAATTACAGTTCTAGGAACTAAATTTTCCCTGTTGGAGTGATATATCTTGTAACCAATTACCATGGAGGTAAAATTGATATCCAGATCATTGATATCTTCTATTGTCATTGCTCTCTTGTCAAATTTTGATCTGGTAGCCTCACTCACAGTTTAGTTTTTGACCGACTTGAGAATAGGTAACCCTCCGGATGAGTACAAACTAGTTACCGCCCTAATAACATCTTTTGTGATCTTAAATGGTCTATTCAACCACATGAAGTTGTCATGCACTTTGCTCAGAACATACTAGACCCATTCATCTTCTGCAAAATAGGGGAAATGGATGCAATGTCCAAAATGCTTATCCCAGATAGCCTTGTACTAAGGTTTGAGTTCAAAAGAATCATCTATTAACTAATTTTGATAGATATCCAATAGCTTGGATTCCCCAAATTCCTCAATGTTTGCATGAATATATGCCCTAACATCTTCTACATGCAAAACCCCATGTAGAATGTTTGAAAAGCCGCCTAGGGGATCAACTTCTAGGGATTTGTAGGGATGTTTCTTGAATTTAAGATGTGGTCTATCAATGATCTTCACAACATTCAGAGTAGCCATCTTTCAAAAGATCCAAAGAGAGGTTTTCAAGAGCAAAAAATACCTTTTACACTTCTAGGGTTCATGATATGAGCCAGATCAGATTGCTAGAAGAATCGACTTCTACGGTTGATCTTTGAGAGGCTTGCGATAATTTTGTTGTAGAGCTCCTTTTTCTCTTTTTCTCGAATGCAAATGTAAAAATGATGAACAAAAGAACCCTTTTATTTATGCACAAACCCTAATTCCATTTTGCAATAAATGCACAACTTAAGTTATTCTGGTTGCTTTGCTCTCCTTGTCCTAAGAGATCTTTCGAATCACTGAGATGCACTTAGAGTTATTATCAGTGAATAATGGCAATCTATCTACCTTTCTCCAATCATTCCATTTATCCCTAAATCAAGATACCTCAAATTTGAATCATACCGGATCTAATTGTGAAAATCCTATTCTTACTAGATGATTGCTAAACCAGATCAATCTTGGAAGATTAACCTCTTCTAAATTTCTTGTGGATCTTACATATCTTTTCTTAGGATTATTTAGATGTTTCTCTGTGAACCCTTTAATCCACAACTTTCCATGTGCCAATTTCAGGCACCAATTGACTGGCTGGGGGAACTTGTTTTCTTTTATGACTCTCCCTAAGCTAGAACTCATCTATTTAGTTTATAGAAGGAATATTAGCACCAGATTCTGGTGCAGATCCATCCTCAACATTTTTTGTACTCCTCTTCACCCAAATCTTGTTCATTTCCCTTTGAATTTCATCTGCGTTCACTTTTCCTTTTCATTTGTCTTGGTTTTGATTATGATGCACCAAACCCTTTTTGTCCTAATTCTTACTTCTGTAGAATTCGGCAATATGACCGGATCTATTACAATTGTGGAAAACAGCATTTCCTTGCATATTTGACTGATATCCTCTTGATCTACACTGATTAGCCATATGTCCCATTTTATTGCATGCAAAGCATCTACCATTGAATGAATTGTTCATTTGCATATTTCTACACTCGTGAGATTTGTGACCATACCTTTTGCAATTAAAACACTATCCAGAGAATGATGAATTAGTCTAACTCATTCTTCTTCTGCACTGATTTGCTTTATGACCAAAGTTATTGCAATTATGGTAGTATCCATTGAAGGATGGATATCTTTGAGCATTTGGTTGCCTTACCAAAGGTCTTCTAGGCCTGTTCCTTGGATTTTCTGATCCAGAGTTCTTCTGACTAGATCCAGAGCTTTCACCTTTCTCATACCCCAAGCCTTGCTTGTCATCTACCCTCTTTTAGCTTTCAAGAACAACTTCAAGCTGAGAAGAGCTTATCTTGAATTTCTCTTTGTATTCATTTGTTGTTTGAAGATCCCTTTTTAGAGTGTCAATCTGATTCTCAAGTTGTTCTTCATTATCTCTAGCTTCTTCAAGATTAGATTCCAAATGCCTGATTGTTCTATCCATTTTGTGGCAGTCATCTGACTTCTCCTTGAGAGATTATTTTAGATTATCTTTAGTCTTTCTTTTCTCTTCAATTTCTTGGGTGAATTTCATAACCCCTGATTCCATTTCATGTCTTACCATAATGACCTCTTTTGATAAATTCTCACATAATTTGTTCTTCTCATTCATGTCTTCATTAGTATCATTGGCTTCACTTTGACTTGCTAATTGCTGAAGAAGTTGCTTTCTCTTTTTCATAGAGATACTCAATTTCTCCTTTAGTTCATTTATGAAATCATTAGCTTGTTTGAGTTTTTCCCTCAAGTTATTGACTTCAGAGTGAGATTTCTCAAGATCATCAAGGGAAGACTAAAGTTGTTCCCTCATACCATACATATCCATTGGAATTCCTAGACCTTCCTCAAGCTGTTAGGCATTGTTTGGAGGAACTTAGCTCTGATACCAATTGTTGATAACTGAGAGGGGGTGAATTAGTTATCATAATTAATTTAACTTTCTGTTCTTCTTTAATAACTAGTGCAGCATCTAAACAAATAAGCATCCATAACCATGAAAGCAGAAATAAAATCAATACACATAACACAATGATTTTGACATGGAAAACCCTGTTAAGGGTAAAACCACGGGGTGACTAACCCAATATTGTATTCTCTATAAAAAGAACAGAAGTACAAAATGGCACTTGCCAATTAGGGCTCACTACCTACAAGAGACTCACTATCTACAAGTTATAAAAAAAGTGATAAGATACTTGAACTGATGAGAAGCATCCAAATATGCTGAAGTTCAGTTCCAGTTAGGCTTAATACATTGATCTACTGCACTTCATTCTTCCTCTTCTTTGGTGCTATTTTCATCTCACATACCAGAACTATATTACTACTTCCACACTGCTCTCTACCTTTTTCACACTTCATAATACACCACAGACACCTTCATACTAAAATCAATCTGGTATATATATCTGCATCAATGATTTCAATCATCTTTCTAGTCGGCATCCGAAAAACTCAAGATATTTCCAAACTCTGGTCAGTCAGCTGAATCCATGCTTACTAAGTGATGCATGTCAAAAAGATAGTTATCAAAGTCATCAATCATGTCAGCCAATCATGAATGATACCTCAAGAAACTTGATCATCATCAATATCTCATCTGGATTAAGGTATGATGCTCTGCCGGTCAGTTCTTCCTCAGTCTACTCTGTCAAATAGAAACCCAATACTTAGGTACTCATATCTCTTCACTCTTTCATCACTAGAGGCTCAATCTCTGGAATATATTAGTCATGGTACTCCTCTTGACTTCCCCAATTTTGTACTTTACTGAGATACTTCCTCTAAGAGATCTGGACCTGATTGTCAGACCTTGTTGCATGCTTTGTTCTTGGTCACCAGACCAAAATACTCTTCAATCTAACTTCCGGTATAGACACACCATGTCCTGTAGATGTGTGGGATGGACTTTGTTGCCATCAATGACAACACTCATGAAGCCACACAGTGTCTCTTGCCAACATAAACGTAGATATCATTGTTGATCTAATGGTCGGGAATGAAATTTTATCCCTCATGGATGGAGTCTCTAGTTATAATCAAATCAGGATAGCAACAGAAGACTAAAACAAGACCTATTTCCTATGTCCATGGGGAACCTACTTCTGGGTTATAATGCCTTTTTCTTTGAAAAATGTAGGAAATACATATCAGAGAGCTATGACAATGATCTTCCATGATTTATTCCAAAACATAATGGAAGACTATGGAGATGACTTGCTAGGAAAGTCCAAAATAAGAGCAGAACATTTGAATGTGCTAGAAAAGATCTTCAACCACCTAGAGCAATACAAATTATATCTGAATCCTAAGAAATGTGTCTTTGGAGTCACCTTCGATAAACTCCTAGGATATATTGTATCAAGAATAGGTATTGAAGTTGACCCCATAAAGGTGAAAGCCACAATGGAGATGCCTCCACCCAAAACACTCAAACAACTCTGTAGCCTTCAAGGAAAGCTTCAGTCCATCAGATGCTTTATAGCCCAGCTAGTAGATAAGTGCCAGCCATTCCAACACCTTCTCAGAAAGAATGTAGAATTTGTATGGGATGAGAATTGTTAGAGGGCCTTCCAACAGTGTAAAGAATATCTTGCTATGCCACCTATCCTCATACCACAAAAACAAGGACAACCCATTTTACTCTACATCTCCATAACAAAAACAATGATAGGTTCCTTGTTGGCACAACATGATGAGCAATGAAAAGAGAGAGCCATATACTACATCAGCTATACTTTAGTGGCATATGAGCTAAACTATACACCCATTGAATGAGCATGCCTTTCTATTGTCTTAACCTCTTAGAAGTTAAGACATTACATGCTCAATCATAAGACCAATCTCATTACAAAAATTGACCCACTAAAGTGCCTATCGATAAGAGCAGCTCTCACTAATGAATGGCAAAATGGGTAATGATCCTAAGTGAGTTTGACATTGAATATATAGAATGGAAAGCCATCAAATGATAAGTAATTGCAGATCAATTAGCTAATGCAGCCATCCTGACAAAGCAACCTTTGCTTTTAGAATTTCTAGATGAGTCAATCCTTACAGTAGCACCAACAATAAAAACATGGAAGATGTATTTTGATGGATCCTATACACATCGTGGCTTAGGGGTAGGCATCCTGTTTGTCACTCCTCAAGGAGACACAATACCAAAGTCCTCCAAAATCACATTTCCTTGTACCAACAACATAGCATAATATGAGGCATTAATCACACAACTCCATATGGCCATCCAGTGGAAAATTAAAAAGCTCAAAGTTTATGGTGATTCCCAACTAGTCATAAGATAAGTCAACAACGAGTATAAAACAAAAGATGATAAGATACTGTCATACAAAAGAATGGTCGATGCCTTCAAAGACTATTTTCATGAAATCCATTTTGAACAAGTACCAAGATTAAACAATAAAGTAGAAGATGCCATGGCTACCATAGGGTCTCTAGTTGACATGAAAAAAGATAGAAAAAGGTATGAATTCCTGATAGAAGAGCTCTCAATGCTAGCTTATGATGTTCCACAATTTGAGTTATTGTGCAACATTATTGATCCCTTGTCCCCTTGGTATCAAGAAACCTACCTTTACCTCCACAACAACATCATTCCACCTAACCTTACATCCACACAACGTTAAACCTTCATCCATCGAGCCTCTTGCTTCACCATCATACGTGACACCTTATACCACAAAAGTCTTGATGGTACTCTTCTACAATGGCTTGAGTCTAGAGAAGATGAAATGACCTTACAAGAGGTACATGAGGCTATTTGTGGGGAACATCCTAGTGGACCTATCATAGAAAAATAGATTCTAAGAATAGGATACTATTGGCCTACAATGGAATAGGACGCCTATCAATTTTTGAAGAAATGCCTCCCATGTCAGCAACATGGTGATCTCATCCACACACCATCACAGGAATTGCAACCGATCATGACCCCTTGGCCCTTTTCACAATGGAGGATTGACCTTGTAAGAAAAATTCACCAACCATCATTAAATGGACACAAGTTCATAATCACTGCTACCAAGTATTTCACTATGTGGGTCAAAGCCATTCCACTCACCAACACCATTGGAATCCAAATCACAAATTTTATCCTCCATTACATAATATGTTGCTATGGAATCCCCCTTTCTATCATCACTAACAATGGGAAACCATTTAAGAACCAAGAAGTTCATAACCTTTGTGAAAACTTCCACAACCAACATCACTTTTCCACGCTATATTACCCTCAAGGTAACAGTCAAGATGAAGCTTCTAATAAAACCATCTTACATATCTTGAAGAAGACAGTTAATGATGGTGGTTGTGATTGGCACCTCCAACTCAATCTCACCCTTTAGGACTACCACATGAGCATCCATACACCTACAAGAGCCACTCTATACTCTTTAGCATTTGGTTCCGAAGCCATCCTTCCAATCAAGGTTGAGCTCCCCTATCTCAGAATCTCACTATAGAATATCATTACTAAGGAGGAGTATTGAGTTGCAAGCCTAAATGAGCTAGAACTTCTAGATGAGAAGTGCTTGAATGCTCTAAATCACCTACAGGCAGGCCTATCAAAATTGCTTATGCTGTAGCTATAATAAGAAAATCAAGAACCACTGGTTTGAGATACGTGACCTTGTCCTTATGGAAAATTAGAGCAACCTACAAGAGAGCCACAAGAAGGGTAAATTCAAGCCTAATTGGTTGGGGCCCTATGTCATCACAACTAGCTATAGATCAAGAGCTTATCAGCTTGCAACACCTGAGAGGTAGCCTTTGGATGAGCCAATGAACATCATGCACATGAAAATGTTCTATGCCTAACCCATCGAGTATCTCAAGTCAAAAAATACAAAAAAATCAAAACACAAAAAATCAAGAAAAACCCAAGTGCAAAAAAGTCATCCAATGGTGAAAATCACTTTGGTGACACCTTGGATAAGTACCATGTTAAAAATCTATCTTAGACACCATGTGTAGTGGTTAGTCCTACCATCTAATAAGTCCTCGCCTCCATCGATATCATTCCATATCACCTCCATCCCATGGCTTAGAATAACAAACATTCAGCATCGCCCATCCCATCCCTTCATCACCCACCCGAGGTAGATTCCTAAAAAGAGGATCCTTGTATGCCCTCCTTATACAACATAAAATTTGAAAAATCCAAAAAAATCATAAAATCACCAAAATCCAAAAAACTTAGAAAACCACAAAATCCAAAAACATTAGAAAGTTTAAAAACCCCAAATTTAAAAAAACAAATCCCAAAAACAATCATCAAACTCATCAATTCCATTATCCAACTCATCATAAACTATACCTACATCATCATTACAAACCAGAACTACATATCATCACCACCCGCATTTTAATGTGCCTTGATCTCGATGATACAGGGTATGTAGGCAGTTTGGAATATGAAGTATCTAGTACGTAGGTACATAATATGCACCTATCCAACTTGTTTGGATGGTCCCTATTCCTTGAGCTTATACTAAATCCAAGAGCAATACACTTGCTAAGCATACTTTCAAAAGCATCCTATCTCACATAAAAATCATCAATCAACAAACTAACTATAATCATGACACATGGCCTACTATCTTTTTTGCCCATCTTTCAACTTTTATCCTAATCATCCAATTGATTCTTGCCTTAATGGATATATCATTCCTACAATAGGCATAATCCATCATCCTCTCAAATCAACACTTATCTTGGAAAGAGATACAATGGTTGTTTGTTTAGTTCATTAGTCTTTTTGATTATTGATTTTTATCTTTTGTCTCATTCTAAGGATTACTCCAAAACTACCTTGATCTCACTATATCATGGTATGTGGCAGAAAACATCTAGAATGGGGTATGGTCATTGTTTTATATGTTGTGCTTGTGGTTTGGTCTAATTACTCCAAGTCTAGTATTCATATCTTGTAAATGTAGGGTCAATTCTAGCATATTGTTCACCTTTTACATCTAAGGTTCATCATACCTTTTATGTACTAAGGACTTATGCTATGAGTCCCCTTCCCTCATCTAGGCAAGATTGTACTACCATGGGCATGCATAAGATCATCCTATTGTTTGTAGGTCTAGTCCATGCAAAGCTGAATATGTAACATCACCTTGGTCTTTCATACCTTGGTGAAAATATCCCCTTTTGCTATAATAAATCTACGATTGCTCTCAAAAATATCAACACAATATCTCATCCCAACCCATCATCCTTAATCTACCCTCATCCCCCATTCATCAAAATCATCACCTTGGCTTTGCATTTAATGAAGAAAAGGACCTAACCAACCCCATCTACTAATCACTCAACCCCATCCCCTAATCACTCAATCCCATCCCATAATCTCCCTAACCAACCTAACAAACTCCCACCCTCCCATCCCATAGCCAATCCCATCCAATTCAACTAATCCAACAAAGCCCCTCTAACAATGTGGCATCTAGTGACCTAGTAATCATCATCCCAACCATCCCTAAACCTATCCCAACCATCCCTAGACCTATCCCAATCATCCCTAAACCATCCCCCAAACCTCCCAACCCCATCTCCCATGGTTCTAAGCATCACAACATATCATGACAAACATGTATCATCCTGCATACACAACATCATCATTAGCATAAACCACCATACCATTACATTAATCAATAACCATAATCATTACATTGCATTACTCATCTATCACATCACTTTTCATTTATCCACTCACATGATATATGTTTACTAATCTAAGCATATATTCCATTACATTTCATTTATCGATTTGCATAATATATGTTTATTAAGCTAAGCATATATTTCATTTCATTTATCCATACATAATATATGTTTATTAGTCTAAGCATATATTTACATTGCATTTTATTTATTCATGCATAATATATGTTTATTAATATAAGCATATATTTCTATTTCATTTATCCATACATAATATATGTTTATTAATCTAAGCATATATTATATATTTCATTTCCATCTCATAAAATCATATGCATATAATCCACATCATAATTCGCATAAACCATAAAACCATAAAATATCCATATGCATACCATACATCATCATCATAAATATCATAACATCCATACATGATCCATAACCATAAACATACATAAACCATAATCATCACATAGGCATCCATAATCATAACGATCACATAGAATCATAAGAAGGCATAACACATCATTTATCATCGCCGAGAATCATCATACATATATCGCTCAAAATAATGTCATGATACAAAATATGCCCTAAGGGTTGAAGTACATCAAAATACATAACACCTGAAGGCATACAAATACATATCAACCATGGGCTAAAGAACCTCTAATAGAGTCAGTAGGGGAATGAAGTTGATGTGGAGAAGGTGGCCCCATAGGTGCCTACTACTGAGATAGCTACTGCTCCTAAGGTGGTGGCTGCAACTAGAGTAAACACAATGGAAACAACTCAAAGATATAAAGAAAATACAGATTCAGTCATTCAATATATCGTCACCATGTCATGCAACTAGAGTAAACACAATGGAAACAACTCAAAGATATAAAGAAAATACAGATTCAGTCATTTAGTATATCATAGAATTCACTTTGTGTACCCTCCTAACCATGACTGCACCAAGTGGTATCAGAGTGAAAGTTTGAATCTTTGGGAGTGAATTGAGTAAAGTTGGTGAAGGAATTCTGTAAGATATTGTTGTGAATAGATCACCGAATCTGAGGTAGGTTACTTGTGTTGCAACCAATCAACAATTGTCAGGCAGTTGTCACCTTATAGCCTGATCACCGAATTTGAGGTAGTTACACTTGATCCGAGGAATAGATACCATCGAGGAGAATCCCTGCTATTGGAACAATGGCTAGAAGAATGGATGAGATGATGGAAATGATGAAAACAATGTGAGTTCTCTTGGATGTTGTCAAAGAATATTGGATAAGAGGATTGACACCTTGACCTAATGTTGAAAGTGATGATGATGAAGAATTTCAATCTGCTGATCAAAATGGTGAAACCCTAGGAGAAGAAGAAGAAGAAGAATCAGATCAAGTCAAGATGTTGCAAGCTATTTCAAAGATTGGGAAAAGACCTAGATTTGATGTACCAAACTATACTGGCAATTTGAATCCTGCAGAATTGATTGACTAGATAAATGACATGGAAGAATACTGAGTATGAAGAAATTGAAGATCTAGAGAAGGTGAAATTTGCAAAGACAAAGTTGAAAGGGTATGCTGCTATATGGTGGAAAGAAGTTCAGTTGGATAGAAACAAAAGAGGAAAAGAAAAGATTACAAAGTGGGATATAATGGTGACAAACTTGAAGAATCAGTTTATACCTGCTGACTATGAGTTGGAACTGCTGAAGAGATTGCAAAACCTGAGACAAAAGGAGAAATCTGTGAAGGAGTACACTGAAGAATTTCATAAGATGATCATAAGGATAGGACATAGTGAAGAAAGAAAGGAGAAAGTAGCTAGATACATAAATGGACTGAGATTGAACATTCAAGAAGAACTAAGTTTGGTAAGAATGGCAACATTGGAAGAAGCATATCAATTTTCCCTAAAAGTTGAAGAGAAGTTGAACAAGAGGCATGATCAGAGATAGAGAGGAAAAGGAGGTAAATTTTAGAGAGAGAACATTTTCTAGAGGAGAGAGATCTTATGCGGAGTACAACATACAAGAAGGAGGACAGAGATAACAATGCCTACCAAAGAGATGACTAAACTTTCTACCGCAAAGGAAACCCTAGTCCATACTGGAGTGAAGGATAGAGAAGAGAAGGAAGAGGACCTAATAGGAGAACATTCAGAGGAACCTGTTTTAAGTGTGGAGGTGAAGGACATAGAGCATTTGAATGTAATCAAGGGAGTACAAGCAAAAGAATAGAGAATAGTGGAAGATCAGCCTATGTGGAAGAAGAACTTGTTGGATCACCTAGTTTAGTTGGTAAACCTAAGAAAGGAGAATCACTTATCATGAGGAGAGCACTCTTTCAAGTATAGGCAAATGAGGAACCACCACAGACAAAAAGTTTGTTTAGAACCAAATGTAAATCAGGAGGTAAATGTTGTAAAGTTGTAATTGATAGTGGTAGTTCGGATAATCTAGTTTTAGAAGAGATGGTTCTAAGCTGAAGTTGGAAAGATTGAAACACCCTAAGCCCTATCAGATAGCATGGATTCAGGATGATCATAAGGTACTTGTGAGTGAACAATGTTTGGTGAAATTTCATATTGGATCTTATCATGATGAAGCATTGTGTGATATTATGCCTATGGATGTATGTCATATTTCGTTAGGTAGACCATGGTAGTATGATAGAAAAGCTATACATGATGGGAGAAAGAATACATATAATATAACATCAAATGGAAAGAGAATTACTTTGATTCCTTTGGAAGATGATCCTAAGAGTGACGTATGTGGGAATGCTAGAATCTATTTGGTAGATGGAAGGAAATTTCTAGATGGTTTGAGACATGAGAATATGTGTTATGCTTTGATTCCTAAGAAGCATGAAGCATTGAAGAAGGAGACTAAAGAATCACAACCAAAGGAGATAACTGAGTTGTTGATAGAGTATGAAGACATCATATTAGATAATGTACCAGAAGGACTGCCACCAATTAAAAGTATCAGTCATCACATGGATCTTATACTTGGAGCTAGTTTGCCTAACAAAGCAACACATAGAATGAAGAATTGAATAGACAGATACATGAGTTGTTGAGGAAAGGTTTGATTAGAGAAAGTTTGAGTCCTTGTGCAGTACTTGCAGTGTTAGCACTGAAGAAGGATGGAGAATGGAGAATGTGTACAGACTCTAGAGCAATCAACAAGATCATAGTTAAGTATAGATTTCCCTTACCTAGGATGGATGATATTATGGATTGTTTAAGTGGAGAAAAATATTTCACAAAGATAGACTTGAAGAGTGGCTACCATCAGATCAAAATCAGAGAGGGAGATGAATGGAAGACTACTTTTAAGACAAATGAAGGATTGTATGAGTGGTTAGTGATGCCTTTTGGATTGACAAATGCACCGAGTACTTTCCTGAGATTGATGAATGAGGTCTTGAAGAAATTCTTGGGTAAGTTTCTTATTGTATACTTGGATGATATTCTAATTTTTAGTAAGACAAAAGAAGAACATTTGTGGCACCTGAGACAAGTATTGCAGAGATTGAGAGAAGAGAAATTGCTGATAAAAATCAAGAAATGTAGTTTCATGAAGGAAGAATTGGTGTACTTGGGATTTGTGACTTCTACAGAAGGATTAAAGATGGACCCTAAGAAAGTAAGAGCAATTATTGAATGGCCTACACTAGAGAGCATTGGAGAAGTTAGATCATTTCATGGCTTAGCTAGTTTCTACCAGAAGTTCATCAGAAATTTTAGTTCAGTATGTAACCCTATGATAGAGACAATGAGAGGTGACAGAAAAGACTTTAAGTGGACATTAGGAGCAGATAGAAGTTTTGAATTATTGAAGTAGAAAGTGACAGAGCAACCTATTTGGCATTACTAGATTTCAATAAGGTATTTCAAGTAGATTGTGATGCAAGTAGGAATGTAATAGGAGTAGTGTTAAGTCAAGAAGGTGGACCTATAACATATTTCAGTGAGAAGTTGAATGATGCAAGGAGAAAATATTCAGTTTATGATTAGGATTTCTATGCCATAATCAAGCCTCGAAGAAGTGGAGACATTACTTGTTGCTTAAGGAGTTTGTGTTGTATACAGATCATCAAACTTTACAATATTTGAACAATTAAGGGAAGTTGAATCAGAGGCACATGAGGTGGGTAGAGTTCATGTAGAGTTACACTTTTGTGTTGAAGCATAGAAGTGGAAAATCAAACAAAGTTGCAGATGCCTTGAGTAGGAGAAGGAACTTACTGAAAGAGATGAGAGTTGAAGTGTTAGGATTTGAAAAATTGAAGAACATGTATGAGGAAGATCTTGATTTTGCAGAACCTTGGAAAACATGTAAGGAACCTATTGTGATAGATAGGAGTAAGTGGTTGGACTATTTTATTTAGGAAGATATGTTTTTCAGAGGAAATCAGTTATGCATACCTGGGAGTTCAATGAGAGACAATTTGTTCAAAGAGAATCATAGTGGTGGATTAGCAGGACATTTTGGCATTGATAAGACAGTGTCTTTGGTGAGTGAAAATTACTTTTGGCCTCAGATACATAAGGATGTTAGGAAATTTGTGCAGATTTGAAGAATTTGTCAAGTTGTAAAAGGAAGTAGTCAGAATATTAGTTTGTACAAATCTTTGACAGTACTAGAGAGACCTTGGGAAGAAATAAGCATGGATTTCATAATGGGATTGCTGAAGACATAGAGAGGAGATGATTCAATAGTCATGGTAGTGGATAGATTTTTAGAGATGGCACATTTCATACCTTGTAAGAAGACAACTAATGTAGTGCATGTAGCTGACCTATTTTTCAAGGAGATTGTGAGTTTGCATGGGCTACCTAAGAGCATAATTTCAAATAGAGATACAAGATTTCTTGGATACTTTTGGAGGATAATTTGGAAGAAGATGAAGACAAATTTGAATTTTAGTTCAACATTTCATCCATAGACTGATGGATGAACAGAGGTAGTGAGTAGGAGTTTGGGAAACTTGTTGAGATGTTTGGTTGGAGAGAAGGCAGCAAGTTGGGATTTGATTCTATCACAATTAGAGTTTGCATATAATAATTAAGTGAATAGAAGTACCAGAAGAACACCATTTAAGATTGTGATAGGAACTAACCCTAGAGGAGTTGCAGAGTTGAGAGACATCAGTACGGAATAAAAGAGGAGTGTAGAAGTAGAAGAATTTATAGGACACATGGAGACAGTGCATAATTAGGTAAAGAAGCATTTGGAGGAGATGAATAGTAAGTATAAGGAGAAAGCAGATGAGAAGAGGAGACATAGAATTTGTAGTTGGAGATGAAGTGATGGTATTGTAGACACCTAAAATTGGCTTGCTCTGTAATCTAGTTTCCCGTACCTTTACACCAAATCATCCCCCTATTAATTAAATAAATTCATCTTATTTAATTAATTTATCCCTAACCATCTATCTATCCCTTGTGATCAATTAATTCATTTGATTTGTTACTATACCTTACAACACTATCCTCATCAATTAAATAAATATTTCTAATATTTATTTAGTTGATTTTGTCCATTTCCCTAATCCTTGTTAATTAGATAAATCATTCTTCTCTAATTAATCTATCCTACTGATCTATCTACCCTATCCTACCTATCCCCTAGACCTAGGGTAATTAAGCTAAACACTTAATTAACCTTGCTTAGCCCATCCTCCCACACACATTTGAATAAAAATCAATCTTTTATTCAAAGGGGTCAAATCCTCCTTACCTCTCATTTATCACCCTCTTACACATGTAAGAGTACATCTTCACATCTCCACATAAAGGTGAATTTTTAATTCACACTCCCCCATGAGTTGAATTAAAAATTCACTTGCCATGTCCACTCTTCCCAAAAATGAATCTTTAATTCATTTTTGTCCTCCACACCTTTCCCCATGTGAATTTAAAATTCACAAATAATGAGAGCCCTCCAATCCCATTGACCAAGATTCAACCCTTGATCTCTCTCATCCACTCCCCTTGTGACACTTGTCACAAGGCTATGGCTTCAATCCTAACCCTAACTCTCATTCATTTCTAGCCCTTGATCTCAACTCTTGATCCTCACCCTCCATCCTCATTTCTAAAACTCTATAAATGAGACTCTTCTCTAAGCCATTAGGGAGAGACTTCTTCTTGCATCCAAACTCTACCCAAATTTCTCTCAATCTCCTCATCATACCATCATAATGCCAAAATCTCTCTAGCCATTCCATCTAATCTATCAATCCCTCATCCAATCCTTTATCTACATTGTGTTGAATGCATTTGAGCAATCCACATTTTGATCAAATTGGGTAAAATCTAAGGAGCTATTGGGTGCAACTCCTTCCCGCTATCTTGGATTTGTGGGTCAAGTGAAGGTATAATCTTTTGTGTTTGCATTTGATTTATATTTCAACTTCATTTTGATTCATAGATCACATTGGCATGCCTGATCTTGGATCTAATCGTCAGTTTGTAGGTTTTGTTGTCAAAATTTTGCATTTTCTAACCCTAGTTGTAGGAACTTTTGCAACTTTTGTGGGTAAACTATTGAAGGTTGCATCTTGGGAAGAAAATAACCTTACTATTGTGATCAGGATGTTGTTTCTAAGTTTTTTGACAGTAAATTTGACAATGTTGCGTGATAAAAATTTTTGAAAATTTTTTTAAAAAATTTAGGGTACAGTCTGTACCATACGGATCCGTACCATACAGACTGTCCGTGCTAGTCTGTAATGGGCTTGTCTTTGAAGTCGCAGGCATTTTCAAGTTGTAGAGTTTAGTTTCATTTGCAGGTTTACATTTTTCTTTGGAGCCTGGTTAAAACCCACCACTGCTTCACCTCCCAGTCAACACATACAAACCCCCACCGCCGCTGCTTTCATCTATTGAAAACCCTTATATCTCCCATCGTTGTTGGTATGTTGGTTTTGCCGCCCCTACTATCATCCGCCAACACTCCCTAAAACCCATCGCCACCAGTTGGAGCCCCCACTGCCACTCTCTGCAAAAAAACTCCAGTCGCCGCCATCCTACGATCCCCTTTGCCATCGGTCAACCCCACTAACACCACCTGCTAAAAACCCCCAAACCATTACCTGAACTCCTTACTCCAGCCACCTCTCAACCTTTGCCTCTACAAACCCTAAGGGTCTCCTCTACCTACATTTAAGTGTTTCCGCCACCTCCATTTGCCACTATCTCTAGTGGCTTCCTCACTATCACCACCTTTCCTGCTCAACCTCCATTGTGGGTGTAGTCGTTGCCACCCTGGATTCGTGGTCGCCTTCCCTGCAATAGGATGTAATCGTTAGTAACAACCTTCACCATTTTAGAACCATCACTCTTTAGCAATCTTCTCTAGCTCTTGTAGAGTTTCAAGCCCTAGGTCACACGAGGAGGGGAGGGGAGCTAAGAAGCCTCTCCTTTCATTTATTTATTTATTTATTTTTTCATTCTTCCTAGCCCTCGATCATATGAATGACCGAGGGTCAATCTTAACCTTAACCACTAGAGATAGCTGCCAGGGCTAAAAAGTTACATGTAACCACTCCCAAGCTGACTGCCAGCAATTAACACTAACTGCCAAGTGACCTCTTGTATCTTCCTACCTACTAAAATAGGCTATTTTTTTCAAATTCACACAACTTTTGCATATGGAGTCAAAAATTCACAAACAAGGACTTGCTGGAAAGCTGATGAGGTGAACTACATAGTTGTGAGGAAAGTTTTAGGTGACTATACTGTTTTGATCACTTTTTATGTAGTCAAAGTCAAACATGCTTCAAAACTTCAAATGCTCATATCTATTGCAAATTTGATCCTTTTTCAATGAAATGTTTTTTCAAATTGCATGGAATTTCATCTATAATCTGTTTATGTAGTCATTTTTTCTGTATCAATTCATTCTTCATCAAGTTTTATCAGATTATCAATTTTCATATAACAATCTTCTATGCTAGTCTACTTGCTTTGTTTTCAATTTTGTGACTTGCAGGTGATCATTCAGGGCTAGAACAACATCAGGAACAACATATACAAGCTTAGATAGTGAAAACAATCTGGGTACATTCATGCTAAACTTTCATCTTCAATCTTGTTTTCATCACACACTTTGATTTGGGCTCATAAAATAAGCATTTGTCTTCATCACATATCAAAATTAGGCATAAAATCAACTAGTGTCTTCCATTCACATCTTGATTTGGGCTTTAAAAAGAAGCATTGCTTGACGTGCCTTCCTCACATTTCAATTTCTAAGGGATAATTTACAAGTACAAGTGTGAGTCAGGTGTGTGTGTGTGTATGCTCTCTCCTCGCATTACAAGGTGATCTTGGAGATCAAAAACACCTCACTTTAATTTTCTTTTGTTTACCCTTTGCTAGGAGGCCTACTAGGGGATTTCATCACCCCTAGGGATGACCTCATTCGAGGCTGAATCGAAAGACACCCTCATTGAGAGTTGGAATCTTGTCACTCTTGGCTAAGGCCCAAAGAACTTTCTACCTTTGAGAAGTGAAGGTGAAGGGTGGGTTACCCCCTTCTCCTGGCTGTGTGACAGGATTTCACTTTCAATTCTTAGTCAACCTCGTATAAACATTGCCCAAGACCTAATTGTCCATACCCTATTTCAAACTAGCCATTAGGGCATGTTGATGTGTCTTCCACGTGTGCTTGTTTAATCATCATATTCTTCAAATTCAAAATCCAAAATTGCTTATGTGTCTTGTGTGAGTGACTCATGATTTTACATGTGTGATCATTTCATTAAACATTACCAAATCAAGCTAAACATCAAACACATAAGACAAGTCATTCAACACATTCAAAATCCAATCACATTCATCCTAATCACTCATTTTCTGCCACTTCATTCCTAATCACATCCAAGTCATCCTAAATAAATCCTAATCATATCTTTGTCACTCTACATCATCAATCATCATCATTTTATCCAAATCATTATCCATTCAACATCATTATTTCAATTCTTGTCAAATCAACCTCAATCCCAATCATCCCTAAGCACATCCTAGTCACATGTCCATCCTTCATCCTCATCCTATCAACATCATCCTAATCATTATCCTAATCATCCCTAATCATTCCATATCAAACTCTAATCATATCCAAGTCATCATCACATCATATCAACATCGATCCCAATCAACATCCAAGTCCCCCAACATCATTATCAAACTCCAAATCCAAATCCACCCAATCAAAAATCAAGACCTTAATTGATCATCCAATCAAATCAACCAAATCAATTCTATTACTTAAGTGTCATTAGTCCACCTTAAGTATAAAGAATCATCCATCCTTTGAAGCAAATCAAATCATCCTAAGGTCTTGAAATTTGATTCCCAACATCACAATCATCCATTATCCTCCATTTCATCTCATATCTCTCCCACAAAATGGATCCTTATGAAGCAATGCAACACTTAAAAAGACTTAGCAAAAGTATATGAGAACATGGATCCTAATGCTAAGGAAAAATGTAAAAATGACATTAAGGATATACCCTTAGCATACCTCATCATTGGAGAATCCCAAGCCCCTACCCAACCTCCATCATATCAATAAACATCCTACATATCCACACCATCAACCTCATACCAACTTCCATCATATCAACCTTTACCCTCATATCAATCACCATCCCCTTCCATATCCATGCCATCATACTTATCCAATCAATCAATACCTCTAACCTGTCAATCCACCAACCTTTGTCATGGTAACTTTGATCAAGGAACACCAATCTATCACACCTTATCTCCAAAATCCAAACCTTATATCAACAACCATTTCCCCATGTAAATCCCCCATCCCATAATCCCCATCCTCCAATCCTCCCATCACAACATCCCTCCAACCCTATTAACCTTAATCCATCACCCTACCTACCTTACAATCCATCAATCCCAACCCCCCCCAACACAATGTTCCTCCAATCTCAATCCATCACCCTATGTATCTCCCAATACACCAATCCCTATCACCCATCCACCATCTAATCCACCATCAAATCTTCCAAATCTTAACACCACGACATCCAAAGAATCCTTGTGGGATTTCCTCCAAAGAACATCACCAAGCAAAGCAATGGAATCCCCCACCCCTCCAACACCACCATCTAGTCCAACACCTATCCTTGAATCCATCCATGAACCATCACTACCTAATCCCAGCACCCACCTATCCAATCCCAATCCTAATCCCACACCAACCACCATCATTATCCATCCATTATATTGTTCATCAACCTATACACTCATGAAGGATACCATCCATTGGCTATTAGCAAGGAATCAAACACCCTCATGCAAACCAACATCCACCAAACCTCTTGAACAATCACCTATCATAACTCAAGAACCATCATGTATCTTGTTGCAAGTATGAGGATAACCAGTGTTGTCATTGATGTCAACATACTCATATTGCATTAATGAGAAGGATTGGATGAGCTGTGTGCTGAGGATATTGAGGAAATTAGTCTCAATCAGGAACAGTGAAGAACAGTGATGACATTAAGGTAAAAGTCCAAGATAAGGTGAAGATCAGAGGATGTGGTTTAAAGGGTTTGTAGATATGAGTCTTGAGATAATCCAGTCAAGATTTCAAAGGTCCGCATGAATATCTGAAGAAGTTATGGTCACTCAAGTAGAACCAGTTCTGACAGATGTTCAGTGGTGACAGAGTGTCACAGATTCATCCGGTGAGCTCTGGAATTGCATTATCTCATTTTACAGATTGGAGAGAGTGTTGCAGAAGTCTGTGTGAAGTAACAAATAGATTTGTTCATGGTTTGGAGGTTCGAAAGCACCTTTTTCATTATGACAGTGATGACAGACTATGTTCTTGAAGTTCCAGATGAAGAAGAGAAGAATACCAGTAAGCTGATAAAGTGCGGTTGTTCCTGATGACTCAGGAAAGGTTTTGGTGATCTTTGGATCATGTACAATTCCTATTGGTGGTCCACATTGAAGTTTGAGTTTTCATTTGAAGAATAACCACAGATATTGGTGTTCTTCCTAAGACAGACTGACCGGATGTATTACACGTCTTCCGAATGATCTTATAGGTGTTTGCTGACTTAGATGATTGTTCCTAAGTCGATGCCTTATATAAATAAGGGATTGTGAATTCATTTTGAAGTGTGTCTTATGGTGATGAGTGTGGCACAGCGAAGAGAAGTGCGAAAGGCAGAGCAAGAGTTTTTGGGCTAAAATGGAACTGATCCAGGCATGGTAAAGATGTCAATCTCCAGTTCAAGTTTGTAATACTTGTTACTTTGTAGACAGTGTGTCTCTTGTAGGTAGTGTGCCTCTTGTGAGAAGTGTGCTCAGGTAGTGAGCCCTAATTGGCAGGTGCCATTTTTTTTTTCTTATTCTTCTAATAGAGAATAATCCTTGGGTTAATCACCCCATGGTTTTTCCCTTGACCGGGTTTTCCACTTCAAAATCTTGGTGTCTCATTTGTTGATGTGTATCTACTCTAGTGTTTATGCTTTATGCTTTCATGAGTGATTAATTGATATGCTATTAAATAACAAAGAGGATTTAAGTGTTTGAATTAGAAGCAAGTTTTGAACAACTGATTCACCCCCCCTCTTAGTTGTGTGCCCTAAATCTAACAATTGGTATCAGAGCTAAGTTCCTCTAAAAAGAGCTTAACCGCTTGAGGAGATCCAGGATGTTGTCATACAAGAAGGACAGTCTGAAGTTTGATGGAACCAACTTCTCTCTTTGGAAAGGTCGCATGAAATGTCACTTGGAGTGTATGGGAAAGGCGTACTTGTCCATGGTCACAAAAGCACATGCACCTCCACAGGGTGGTCTAACAACTCTAAATGAAATCACAGATGATGAAAACAATTTGCAGACCAAAGAGGCTCTTCTAAGCGCATTAACTGACTTAGAGCTCTCAAATGTTATTGACCTACCAACTGCCTATGAGATCTAGATTAAACTGGAACTTCTGCATGAAGGAGATGAGTATGTTAAGAGCGCAAGGTTGCAGAGTCTCAAAGGGAAATTTGAAAGACTGAAAATGAGAAATGATGAAAATATTACTACCTTTATGCCAAGAGTAAATGAGCTGGTTGTGGAATTAGGAATGATGGTGGAGTTTTGGATGAAAATGAGATTGTTGGCAAAATTCTTAGATCCCTTCTTGCTGCCTACAAAATCAAGGTTGCTGACATTGATGAATTCAAAGCCCATACAATTGTCACAAGAGACCAATTGGCTGGCAAACTGGTTGCATTTGAAATGACCGAGTTTGGAGATGGTCCCCCAAGACTGAATCTGCATTCAAAGCCAGTGCCTCTATGAAAGGTAAACAAAGTTTTGATCCGGGAGAAAGCTCTTCAAGGAAGCTGTCATGGTATGATCAAGCAAGAAGAGGCATGGAAGTAGAAGAGGTAGAAACAACTCAACTTGAAGCCCTCATTGCAAAGAGACTACCAAGAGGATCTAGTAAGTATGAAGGAAAATTACCCTTTAGGTGCTTCAACTACAATAAGATTGGTCATTTTGCCTCAAGATGTCTGGAAAGATCTACAAGGTCAAATTCTAATAGACAAAGGTTCCAAAAGAATTATTATTATGTTCATGAAGAAGATGAAAATGAAGGAGTAACAGATGATGAATCAAAGATAGGAAACAAATCCAGAAATGAATGGGTGTTTATTGCCATCAAGGAAGAAGATCCAATATCCTTTGAATCTGTCAATCATAAGGTTGTAGAAAGAGCTTTGGCTGCCCAAGTTGAAGAGAAGGATGATTGGGTTATTGACAGTGAATGCTCTCACCATATGACAGGTGACAAGAACAAGTTCTTAGATTTTGAAAGGTATGAAGGAGGAATGGTAAAGTTTGGTGATAATTCAGTTGGTAGAATCAGAGGAAGAGGAACTATTTCTTTTAATGGAAGAAACAAAACTGGTAATGTGCTGTATGTTGAAAGTTTGAAGCACAATCTTCTCAATGTTGGACAGTTGGTGGACAAAGGCTATGATCTCTGATTCAAGGATGGAAAATGCAAAATCTTTGAAAGATCCGGAACAGAGATTGCATCCAGTACTCAAACTAAAGGTAATATCTTCCACTTGGTTGGTGCTGGTAAAAGTTGTATGTTTGTTCAAGTTGATCAGAGTTAGTTATGGCATAGAAGGATGTGTCATGTAAATTTTGATAACATCATCAAGATAAGCAATACTCAGGCTGTAAGAGATCTTCCAAAATTGGTAAAACCTACAAATAGTTTGTGCAAAGAATGTCAGCTAGGTAAACAGAGCAGAGTCTCATTCAAAAGTAAGGATCAGTCCTCTACCAGATTATTGGAATTAGTTCATACTGATCTATGTGGTCTGACAAGAATCAAGAGTATGCAAGGTGATAGATATTTCATGTTAGTGATTGATGACCATTCCCAGATGATGTGGGTTACCTTTCTGAAAGATAAATCAAAAGCTTTTGAGAAGTTCAAAATCTTCAAGGCTATGGTAGAGAATCAAACCGAATTAAAACTAAAATGTCTAAGGTCTGATAGAGATGGTGAATTCACATCCGGTGAATTCATAGATTTTTGTGAGAAGCATGGTGTAAAGAGAGAGTTATCTACTCCTAGGACTCCTTAGTAGAATGGAGTAGTTGAGAGAAAGAACCGGACCATCCAGGAAGCATCCAAGACAATGATGATGGAAGAAAATGTTCCCCAAATGTTTTGGAGAGAATCTGTCAGCACTGCAGTCTACACTCTCAATCGAGTTCAAATCAAAAGCAATACCGGTAAGACTCCTTATGAACTTTGGTTTGGCATCACTCCTACTATGAGATATTTTAGAGTATTTGGTAGCAAATGTTACATTAAAAGAGATGAAGATCTAGGAAAGTTTGATGCTAGAAGTGATGAAGGAATTTTCTTGGGTTCCTCCACTCACAGCAAAGCATACCAGTGTTATAACAAGAGACTAAGAAAGATGATATAAAGTACAAATGTGAAGGTTGATGAGGGAATAGAAAAACCCTCAAGGTTTTATGAGTATGATGAAGATGATCAAGACGGTGTTCTGGTTCAAGGAGCTCAATCCTCTCCTGAAAGTTAGATTTAGACTGATCCGATAAATCAGGAAGAAGAGATAGGTCTGAATGAGGCTGATCAAGAAACACAAGTGCAAGAAACTCCCAAAGTTCCAAGGTATGTAAGACTGAACCACTCTGAAGATCATATCATAGGTGACAAAAGTGAAGGTGTGCAAAATAGAAGGAAAATTGCTCAAAATTTAGATGAATGTTGTCTGATTTCAAAAATTGAACCTATCACAATAAATGAAGCCTGCAATGATGAAAATTGAACCAAAGCAATGGAGGAAGAGTTGATGCAAATTGAGAAAAATCACACTTGGGATCTTGTTTCTAGACCTAGAAACAAGAATGTGATTGGAACCAAATGGGTCTTCCGGAACAAACTGAATGAAGTTGGTGAAGTAATCAGAAATAAAGCTAGATTAGTCTGCAAAGGCTACTCTCAAATAGAAGGGATTGATTTTGAGGAAACCTTTGCTCCAGTGGCAAGAATTGAAGCTGTCAGACTATTTCTTGCATTTTCTACCTTCAAAGATTTCAAAGTGTATCAGATGGATGTCAAATCTTCTTTCCTAAATGGTGACTTAGAAGAAGAGGTGTACATTGAACAACTGGATGGATTTTAGTTAGCTAAGCATGGTGATATGGTCTACAAATTAAAGAAGGCATTGTATGTTCTAAAGCAAGCCCCAAGAGCATGGTATGAGAGGTTGGACAAACATCTTTTGAAGATTGGTTTCAATAAAGGTACTGCTAATAGTAACCTATATTTCAAAATTGATCATGAAAACATCTTGATTATTGAAGTATTTGTTGATGATATCATCTTTGGAGGAAGAGACAATATGTGTAAAACCTTTGCAAATCAAATGAAAAGTGAATTTGAAATGTCAATACTTGGTGAAATGAATTTCTTCTTGGGTCTGCAAATTACTCAGACAAAGAAAGGAATCTTTATCTATTAGACCAAATATGTGAAAGAATTGTTGAGAAAATTTGGAATGGAAGATTCAAAGCCAATGAACACTCCCATGGCAACCAGATGTAAGTTGAGCAAAGATGATGACTCTCCTAAGATAGATCAGACCAAGTACAGATCAATGATTGGAGGATTATTGTATCTCACTCAGACTAAACCAGATATAATGTAGGCTATTGGTCTTGTGGCGAGATTCTAGGCTGATCCCAGAGAATCTAATGTCATGGCAATCAAAAGAATTTTTAGGTACTTAAAAGGAATAGTTGAGTATGGTCTATGGTATCCTAGAGATCATAATTTTTCTCTTCATGCATATACAGATGCAGATTAGGTAGGAGATGTGGATGATAGGAAGAGTACAAGTGAAGGAGCATTCTTTTTGGGAAAAAGGTTGGTTTCTTGGCTAAGCAAGAAACAAGAGGCAATATCCCTGTCTACAACTAAAGCAGAATACATTGCAGCAGTAGGAAGTTGCACTCAACTTTTGTGGATGAAGTAGATGCTAAGAGATATTCAAGTAGAATATGAGGAGCCTATCACAATTTTCTGTGATAATTCAAGTGCAATAAATATTTCTAAGAATCCAGTGTTGCATTCTAAGACTAAGCATATATCTATCAAGTTTCACTTTCTGAGAGAACAAGTGAACAAGGGTGAAGTCAGATTGGAATATGTGCCCTCCAAGGATCAGCTTGCAGATATTTTTACTAAACCTCTTCCCAAGGACTCTTTTGAGTATCTCAGGGAGAAGTTAGGGGTTATTACCCCTTCGGTGATGAACTAGGATGCACTGATGTGCATCAGTCCATTGGATATCATAGTCATATCTTGTGATCTGGATTGATGATGGGGAGCTACTACTTAGGGGGAGCAACTGGTATGATTCTGATGTGTTAGAATTGCAAGTATGAGTCCTTTGCCATTGATGTCAAAGGGGGAGAGAAGACATGTGAAAAATAAGTGGTTGATGATCAAAGGGGAGTAGTAAAGAAAGAGAAGACATGTGAAAAGTTGTTGCTGATAGGGGGAGCTGTGATAGAAAGGAGAAGTTCTTGTCTTGATGGTTTTTCACATCATATGTTGCCATCAATGACAAAGGGGAGATTGTTGCAAGCATGAGGATAACCAGTGTTGTCATTGATGTCAATATACTCATATTGGATTAATGAGAAGGATTGGATGAGCTGTGTGCTGAGGATATTGAGGAAATTAGTCTCAATCAGGAACAGTGAAGAACAGTGATGACATTAAGGTAAAAGTCCAAGATAAGTGAAGATCAGAGGATGCAGTTTAAAGGGTTTGTAGATATGAGTCTTGAGATGATCTACTCAAGATTTTAGAGGTCCACATGAATATCTGAAGAAGTTATGGTCACTCAAGTAGAACTGGTTCCGACAGATGTTCAGTGGTGACAGAGTGTCACAGATTGGTCCGGTCAGCTCTGAAATTGCATTATCTCATTTTACAGATTGGAGAGAGTGTTGCAGAAGTCTGTGTGAGGTAACAAATAGATTTTTTCATGGTTTGGAGGTCTGGAAGCACCTTTTTCATTATGACAGTGATGACAGACTGTGTTCTTGAAGTTCCAGATCAAGAAGAGAAGAATTCCAATAAGCTGATAAAGTGCGGTTGTTCCTGATGACTTAGGAAAGGTTTTGGTGATCTTTGGATCGTGTACAATTCCTATTAGCATTCTGCATTAAAGTTTGAGTTTGCATTTGAAGAATAACCATGGATATTGGTGTTCTTCCTAAGACAAGCTGACCAGATATATTACACGTCTTGCAAATGATCTTATAGGTGTTTGCCGACTTAGATGATTGTTCCTAAGTCGATGCCTTGTATAAATAAGGGATTGTGAATCCATTTTGAAGTGTGTCTTGTGGTGATGAGTGTGGCATAGAGAAGAGAAGTATGAAAGGTAGAGCAAGAGTTTTTGGGCTTAAATGGAATTGATCCAGACATGGTAAAGATGTCCATCTCCAGTTCAAGTTTTTAATACTTGTTACTTTGTAGACAGTGTGTCTCTTGTAGGCAGTGTGCCTCTTGTGAGCAGTGTGTTTGGGCAATGAGCCCAAATTGGCAAGTGCCATTTTTTTTTCTTATTCTTCTAACAAAGAATAATCCTTGGGTTAATCACCCCATGGTTTTTCCCTTGACCAGGTTTTCCATGTCAAAATCTTGGTGTATCATTTGTTGATGTGTATCTTCTCTGGTGTTTATGCTTTATACTTTCATGAGTGATTAATTGATATGCTATTAAATAACAAAGACGATTTAAGTGTTTGAATTAGAAGTAAGTTTTAAACAACTGATTCACCCCCCCCTCTCAATTGTGTGCCCTAAATCTAATAGTATCCATGTTCAAGAACCCATAAATCAAGCATCTATCACATCCATCCAAGCACCCACCATTACTATCCAAGTCACTCCCACTTCTATCCAAGCACATGAGCTATGTCAACAATCAAATCCAAAGCATGTTGAAACATCAACCCCTTCTCCTAATCAAGATCTAACCATCCTATCTAATCTCATCCCCAATCCTCTCCCATCTATTAATCAACTTATTGATCCCACACCATATTCTACCACCCCTTTACCATCCCCCATGAATCCTTCACCTCCATCTACCAATCCCATTCCAAATCCATCCTCCTATTCACTTGGACAAAGCACTTCCATCCATGGTGACTCCCTTGTAGGAGGTTAACAACTTTCATCCACCATCTATCCTTCTCTAACAAATAATGGACTCGCGTCTTGTTTCCATAGTACCAAACATCCCATTGCATATCACATGCTCCAAAATATGAACTATCAAGGCAAAGGCTTAGGCCTTCATGAACAAGGCATCTTAGAGCCCATCCACACCACATTCCATCCATCCTCGTATGGCCTTGGCTATGCATCTCAAGGCAAACAATATAAACATGTTGATACCATCTACCCACCTTCCAAAATCCATTTATCCAATCCCAAACATAATGCATCTCATCGCACCCCCAAAGCATATGTCACCATCCCCCCTCCATCATCCTATCATTTGCAAAAGCATGTGACCATCCATCTTCCTCCATCAAATTTACCTCCACTACTTCCAAATCCAAATTTTCCTATTAAATCCACTTTACCTCCTATCCTACCAACTCCCAACATCCCTATCCACAAATCCTCTTATCCTCCCATCCTTCCAAACATCCCTATCCTCAAATCTCCTCATTCATTTATCCATAAATCCACTTTTTACCCCTCCACCCATAAACCCCCTAAATTTCCCAATCAAGACCAACAAAAGCACACATCTTCAAAACATGAAGCTTCCCTCAAATCCATGGGATTCAAAAGTAATAATTTTAATGCCTCAACTCATAAAGCACGAAAGTCTAAAGATGTTATCCCTTCCAAGCAAAATCAAAAATCTAAAAGGCTATCAAACCCCACACCATCAAAAGAAAAAGCACAAACAAAAATGGTGTGGGTCCCCAAACAAAAAACACCAAACTCTAATGAGGCATCCACATCCCAATCCACCCCAAAATCCTAAACATCCTGCTCCCCATCTAAAAATCCCCCAAATCCTAAGTTTATTTGGGTCCCTAAAACCCCAAATTGACCATCCAAAAATCCCCCATCCCTATCCCCATTACTCCCAACTCCACATCCAAAGTACAAGCTTCCAAATACATCACGATGTGTTCAACTGTTGTTCTTGGTTCCCCTCCACCACTTGACATTCCCACATACCCCCATCTCTCCATCTATCATCCACTATCCTACATATCTTCCCCATCACATTCCTATGGTCCATGCTTTTGCATAATCCATATCATAACCCACATAGTCCACATCATAATCCACATAATCCACATCATAATCCATTCCATCTTTTCCTATCCACCAACATCCATGCAATCATCATCCATAAGTCTACCCAACATGGGACCATCTTCTCCTTGCTATGGAAACAGATGCTAGATTCCCCATTCCATCAAAAAAGAAAAAAAATAAAAAATCAAGAAAATAGTAAAGAGAAAAATTTTGTCCAAATGCTGAAAACCACTCCTTGTGGCACCTTGGGCAAGTACTGTGATGAAAACCCCTTGTGGGCATCATGCGTAATCCTTCTCCATCCATTTTTTACCCTACACTCGGGGGCAAAATCATCCACATCCATATCATCCTTTTGCATATCCTATCCATGTAGCCTTATCCTATCATATTCCTATCTACTACCCCCTATTTATCCTATCATTTCCCATCCATCCTATCCATTGTATCTTTCTTTTACCATCTCCCACCTTAGATATTGATAAAGACAAGGGGCAAAATATCAACAACATGCTTTGGAGACCTCTTGGCATAATCCCTTTGTAAGTATATCTTCCATCCATCTACTGCAAAGTCCATCCATTCAAACATGAACCCATCATGTAAATTTCTAAGCATTGGGGCATATGATTCCTTGTAACCTAGCCCTTGGAGAAAATCCTAAAACCCCCCATCCATCTTATCATGTATCCCTACTAGATCCTTTATCCCCCATCCTACCCCTTATCCACATTTATCTATCCATTTAACAATATCTCCTATCCATTATCCTTTCATCACCAATCCCCCTATCCAACCCCATCACTTTTACCTCTAGACTTGGTGTTCCCTTGTCATTGGTATCTAGCATAAAGGTTATCCACATGAAATCCAATGCAACCATCTCATAATAAACCACTCATTTTCCAAAAAAATTAGAAAATCAAAAAAAAAAATCAAAAAACAGGGAAATCAAAAAAATCAAAAAATAATGAAAATCAAAAAATCAAAAAATTAGAAAATCCAAAAACACAAAAAAAAATCAGAAAATCCAAAAACACCAAAAAAAATCAAAAAATCCAAAAATCCAAAAAATCAAAATATCCACAAAATCCCAAAAACAATTATCATCACAATCACCCAAATCAGCCAACACATTTCATCTTCCAACATCATCACATCTATCATCATCCCACATCACCATCACAAATCAGAACTACATATCATCATTACCTGCATCTTAATGTGCCTTGATCCCGTGGATACAGGGTATATAGGTAGTCTGGAATATGCAGGAAGTTTCTAGTACTTAGGTACATAAGATGCACCCATCTAACCCGTTGAGCTTACACTAGATCCAAGCATCGTATTACCTATGAAAGCATCATCCCTTAATCAAAATCATCAACTATCAAATCAGCATCAACCACAACTTGTCACCATCGTATCTTGAGCCAATCTTACAACATCAACTAATCATGATCCAATCATCAATCGATCCCTGCCTTAGGATATATCATTCCTACAATAGGCAGAATCTATCATATCTTCATCCATCTTGGCAAGAGATACAATGGCTACTTGTTTGGTTCATTGCTCTTTTCATTTTGATTTTTATCTTTTGTCCTATTCGAAGATCACATCAAAGCTACCTTGATCTCACTATATCATGGTATGTGGTGAAAACATCTAGAATGGGGCATAGTCTTGCTTTTGTATGTTGTGCTTGTGATTTGGTTTTATTACTCCAAGCTAGTATTCATATCTTGTTGATCGTAGGGTTGATTCTAGCATATTGATCTCCTTGTGCATCTAAGGTTCATCATACCTTTTGTGTACTAAGGACTTGTGCTATGAGTCCCTTTCCCTCATCTAGACAAGGTTGTACTATCTTGGGCATGCATGAGATCATCCCTTTGTCTGTGTGTCTAGTCCATGCAAATGTTGGATAAACATCATCACCCTGGTCTTCTATACCTTGGTGAAAATATCCACTTTGCTATATCAAACCTAGGATTGCTCTAAATCATTTTCAGCACAATGATCATCCACCAATCAATCTCCCAACATTATCACACTCACATCTCGACCCTTATCCTCCAACCACTTCTACCAATATGTTCCATCCATTTTGAGAGCACAACCGTGTTCTTGCAACCCGCCTATCCTCTCGAGGGGGCATCACCCTTACCAATTATCCCCAAACCTTACCCTATTCTTCTAAGCCAAAATCTTTTTTCTATCCAATCCAACTCTATGTTTTAACTTCTTTGAAATGATGTTACTTAGCCGCAACACCATCTCAAAGAGGGGCAAATATAGACACCTAAAATTGGCCTACTTTGCAAACCAGTTTCCCGTACCTTTACACTAATTCATCCCCCCTATTAATTAAATAAATTTATCTTATTTAATTAATTTATCCCTAACCATCTATATATCCCTTGTGATCAATTAATTCATTTGATTTGTCACTATACCTTACAACACTATCCTCATCAATTAAATAAATATTTCTAATATTTATTTAGTTGATTTTGTCCATTTGCCTAATCCTTGTTAATTAGATAAATCATTCTTATCTAATTAATCTATCCTACTGATCAATCTACCCTAGCCTACCTATCCCCTAGACCTAGGTTAATTAAGACAAACACTTAATTAACCTTGCTTAGCCCATCCTCCACACACATTTGAGTAAAAATCAATATTTTATTCAAATGGGTTAAATCCTCCTTACCCCTCATTTATCACCCTCTTACACATGTAAGAGTACATCTTCACATCTCCACATAAAGGTGAATTTTTAATTCACACTCCCCCATGAGTTGAATTAAAAATTCACTTGTCATGTCCACTCTTCCCAAAAATGAATCTTTAATTCATTTTTGTCCTCCACACCTTTCCCCATGTGAATTTAAAATTCACAAATAATGAGAGCCCTCCAATCCCATTGACCAAGATTCAACCCTTGATCTCTCTCATCCACTCCCCTTATGACACTTGTCACAAGGCTATGGCTTCAATCCTAACCCTAACTCTCATTCATTTCTAGCCCTTGATCTTAACTCTTGATCCTCACCCTCCATCCTCATTTCCAAAACTCTATAAATGAGACCATTCTCTAAGCCATTAGGGAGGGACTTCTTCTTGCATCCAAACTCTGCCCAAATTTCTCTCAATCTCCTCATCATACCATCATAATGCCAAAATCACTCTAGCCATTCCATCTAAACTATAAATCCCCCATCCACTCCTTTATCTACATTATGTTTAATGCATTTGAGCAATCCACATTTCGATCAAATTGGGTAAAATCTAAGGAGCTATCAGGTGCAACTCCTTCCCGCTATCTTAGATTTGTGGGTCAAGTGTAGGTATAATCTTTTGTGTTTGCATTTGATTTATATTATACCTAGTTGTGTTTCCATTGTATTTACTCTAGTTGTATGGCCTAGATAGTTCACTTTGTGGACCCTCCTAACTGTGACTACACCAGCACTATTGTAGAAGAGGGGAAGATGCCCACCATACCGTTATACTTGAGATAGGCATTATCTTGGGTAAGATGAAAGTCTTTGAGGTAAGGGGTTTATGGTGGTCCATGACCTTACATTTCGTATCTATCCAAGCTATATCATCAAAGGTAGTAATGGGGGTGGGAATCTCCATTCACTATTGAGTTGAGATTGACCCATGATAGTTTCGTGAGATCTATAAGGTATGATACTCCCACTTGACTAATTACTAGGATGTTCATGTGAATGGTGTGTCTTTATTGTTGAAGCCCATATAAGCCAATTATCTAAAGTCCACCTTGAGTCAAGCCATTATGTTCTCTTGTTTTGTTTTTGTGCTTGCCAAGAACCTTTGAAATTATTCAAATCTAACATTTAAACCTTTGAAATCACTCAAGTTTGACATTTGAACCTTTGAAATCCAAAAATCTATGTTTACCAAAAGCTAATCAAAGCTTCAATCTCTGACTGTCAATCAACACCATATGCTCACTATTTATTGCCATATTCCTAACTATTAGTGCCTTCTTGTCAGTGCCATATGTTCACAAATTAGTGCTATATGTGCTTCTATTAGCACTATTTGTTCTTCTGTCAATGCCATCTAGGTCTGAATTTGCATAACTTTTGTGCCATGTCTAAAAGCCATCAATTGATTTGTACCCAAATTCCTGACCTTAGTTTTACCTTAGCATTTGGAAACCTTGTCAAAATTGCCCCAAAATCAAATCATCCATTTGACTCCAACCTTTGTCCATATTTCCATCTTCAACCTAGTCCATCCTTTGTCCAATTCCATTTACATCTATATATTTTACCATAGAGGATATCATTTTGATATTGGACCCTTGACCATACTTTATTCATCAATAAATTATTGTCTCCAACCTTCCACTCCATTTCCATTCGCATCCAAAAGGTTTTTCATGTCATCCATTAAACCCTAATCCAAATTCATCATCCTTTATTCTCTATTTGACCTTAGAGAAAATTATTGATTTTCATTTTGGACCTTTGTACTCGCCAATCCCATCCATTTAATCCAAATTAACCATCATCCAAATATTTCATCCATATCAAAGTTTCAAAATCATTCCAACCTTAGTCCAAGCCCAATCAACCCCATCCCAAACATCGACCAAAATTATCCAAATCTTTGTCAAAACCCAATCAATTATCAATCAACATCAATAAACCTTATCCAAAACATCAATCCAAAATAAAACCTATCCAAATCCAATCAACATCTAAAAATAAAAAAATCAAACCAACATCCAAAAATGTCCTTCATATCAAGTTTGTGCAAAATTAAGTCTAGATCTTATCATCCCCTCATTTATAGAGGGCTTAAGAGTTTGTCTACTTTAAGTTATTTTATAAATTAGCTTTTATCAACCCTTAGATTAATTAACTTAGGAGCCTAGACAACTCCTAAGTTGGTAAACTATAAGGCATCCCATCTTGCTTGGTGGTCATTAGTCTACCTTGGGTGAGAAGAGAACATCCTTTGCAATCCAAAAAAATCTATATTTATCTGAGCTCTCCTTTGATTTGAACATCCTTTCAAAACATCATCAAATTTGTCCAAGATCCTTGATCATCCAACCCCATTCAAAATCTCTACCCAAATCATCTAAATTATCCTTGGTCAATTATCATCCAAATTGTCCTAAGTATACCTTAGTCATCCATTCCAAAATCATCATCCCCAAATTTTCCCTTTAATCACCCATCCAAAAGTCATCCTCAAAATCTATCACAAAATCACCCTCACATCCATTTGTCTTTGGTCCAAAAATCTTTATCCATCCATCTTTTCCAAATCTCTAGGGTCATAACCTTCACTCATCTTCATCAAAAATCAAATCTATCCGTATCCCATCCATTATCTCTCATTATCAATTCATCTTCTCATTTATTCATCCTTGGGTCAAATATTTTGGAATCAACTCACTAAGGTTACAAGCTTTGCCCACCTTTCAATACCAAATTAATCCATACCCAATCCATCGCATGCCCTTGACAAGGTCTCAAGCTAAGAAAAATAAGGAATGAAACCCTTTAGAAGTAGTTTTGGGATGCATAACACCTACCAAAATAATGCCCCTATAATCCAACAACAATCATCCCTTGATGCCAATGCTATGATAAATCCTTTTGGAATTTAACCACTAGGACCACCATCCAACAACAATAATATTGATCAAGATGTCCTAGACTTTATGCAAGATGCCAACTCCATGGACATACTAGATAGAGTCCTAAGTTAGACGCAAACAAATACCTTTAATTCCTAATCCAAAATGGTACCGCAATACCCACCTCATCACAGCCATCCTCATCCAACAATATCCCTAACACACCACAAACTTCAAACACCACCACATCAAATCCTACCTCCACATCAACCATATCCATCCCTATATCCACATCCACATCGACCATAACCACATCCACTCCCCAAATAACTCTCAACATCCCCAATAACACCACACACACAAGTGCATCCACAAGTGTACCCCAATTTGATGCCAACACTATAGCCTTAATGACATGATTATTTTCCCAACCACCTTACAACATGTCCAACAACAATCCATGCAATAATGACCCTTCTTCTAATTTCACATACATACTGAAGAACAAGAAAACTTTGAAGGTTAAAAACACAAATGAAATGCATAAAACACTCACATTTATACCTTGAAATCTTCTTCCTCCTAGATAAGGTTGAGAGCTTAGCACCCACAAGCTCTAGCTTTACCCATGGCCATATCTTCAATGTGAAATGCTCTCTAAACTCAAATGCAAGTCACTATAGCCTAGCTCAAGATGAGGAGATGAGAGAAATTTTAGCATAGTAACATTACTCAAAGATTGGATGATCAAATGTCTTGAGAAAGCTTATATTTATAGGCAAAATGGAGAGGTTTTTGATCCAATGGTAGAGAATGGTTGTTGAGATCAATGGATGAGGTTGATTTCAAGATGAAGGGCTTGGATTTGATCAAGAAGATTGGATGGATGAGAATAAAAGTGAATTTTTAATTCAAATTGGGAATGGGTTTGTATTAATGAAGATTTGGCCAAGTTAGATGAAGGGGATAAAAAGTGAATTTTTAATTCACATGGGGAAGAGTTTCCATTAATGGAGACTAAGACAAGTTAGGTGTGTAAGAGCTCATTTAATGGAGCTTAGGACAAGTGAGAATAAAAAATTACCTTATGTGGAATAAAATTTAATTTTTATTTGTGAGGTGTGGGAATGAGTGTTAAGTGAGGTTTGACCAAGCTAATCAAGAGGATTAGCTTGATTAATATGGCTGGAGAAAATTAGTAGATGGATTAATTAGGGGTTAAAATTATTAAATCGAGGCTTGATTAATCAGATAAACATAATTTTTCTAATTAATTAGGTTTAGGGAAGTGGAGAATTTAACCAAATAAGTATTTGTCATATTTATTTAATTAATTGGGCTAATGTTAGTAAGTGTAATTATTGAATTAAGTAAATTAATTCAATTTTAGGGATTAAATGATGAAAAAAAGTGAATAATTCAGGTGATGGGTGAGATAACTAAATAAATAAAAATTTAATTAATTAATTAGATGAGTAATTATTGATATGGATGATGTCAAATGATGGTTAGATGGTTAAGACATTTTTAGGTGTCTATATTTGCCCCTCTTTGACATGGCGTCGTGACATAGTACAGATATGGCATCAAGTCAAATAATTTGCCCTAGCTATCGGGAAGGAATAAAATGGATGAGGGATGCCCCCTCGAGAGATCAAGGGAAAAAATAATTTTTTTTAGGTGATCTCTCGAAAGCAAGAAATGGTGGTGAAAAATGGATGGAGAAGGGAAAAACATGTTGATAGGAAGAAAATTGGGTAAAAACATTATATTTTACACCCTAGGGAGGGAAAAGTGTGTTGGAGGATGACATGGCCTTCTATAAATAGAAAATGTGGGCCCAAAGTGCCAAATTTGCACACTTAAGCCTATTGGAGAAGAAAAGAGGAAAGGAGATGGTTGCACAACCACTGTTCCCATGCTACGAGCATCTATCTAAGCGAGTGCGCACATGCACGAGATCACTGCTGCCAGGCCCCCGAGTATGTTGACTAACTTTGCCTTTGTCAATTTTTAGGGTTTTGAGACATTTATTGCATGGGAAAGGGTAGGTTTAGGGAGTCTAGCACCATAACACAGCCGTTTGGTGCCATTAGTGGCTAGATTGGCACCATCCTCTAGAATGGCACCATCGTCAACTAGATTGGTGCCATCCTCTAGAATGGTGCCATCAGCCAAGGGGTATTTTTGGGATTTTGGTGCCATTTCAGATTTCCATGGCGCCATTGTCTAGTTCGATGCCATGTCAAACAAGGGGTTTTCGATTCATTGGTGCCATATTGGATTTTTGTGGCGCCAAACTCTGGTTTGGTGCCGTGCATTTGGGGTTCTAGGTTTTGGCACCAAATGTTGGCACAGTGGTGCCATCCTCTAGAATGGTGACATACCTAGATTTTGTGGCTCCATCCTCTAGAATGATGCCAAGGTTTGGCAAATGGAATTGGGTTTTTAGTGTTAAGTGCCAGACTGGCACCAAAATTGGGAGAATTAGCACCATCCTCTGGAATGGCACCATATCTAGAAAGATTGGCGCCATCCTCTAGAATGGCACCATATTTAGCAAGATTGGCGCCATCCTTTGGAATCATGCCATGTCAATTAGAATTAGTGCCAAAATTAGTTTTAGCACCAAAGGGGTGAAAATCAACACCATGACACTGATTTGGGAAAAAAGTTAAGTTTTTGACTTATATTTTGCAGATGCAGATTGATGGGGGTATTGTGGCTTCATAGGAGTGATGAGTTTGTTGAAAACAAGGTAGATAACTAAGAGGGGGGGTGAATCAGTTATCTTAAATATCTTAACTTTCTTTTCTTCTTTGATATTAATGCAACATCAAAACATAAGAGCATACATAATCATGAGAGCAGAAATAAAATCAACACATATAACACAAGGATTTTTATGTGGAAAACCCTGTTAAGGGAAAAACCATAGGGTTACTAATCCAAGATTATATTCTATGTTAAAAGAATAAGAAGTACAAAATGGCACTTGCCAATTAGGGCTCACTGTCCGAGCACACTACTCACAAGAGGCACACTGCCTACAAGAGACTCACTATCTACAAGGTATATAGAAAGTAACCAGGTGTTTGAACTGATGAGAGGCATCCACATATGCTGAGGTTCAGTTTTGGTTAGGCTTAATATACTGATCTAATGCACTTCATTCTTCCTCTGCTCTAATGCTGGTGTTCTGTCACATACCGGACTTGTATTGCTACTTCCACACTTCTCTTTGTCTTTCCTCGCACTTGCTTCCACAACAACATAACACTTCATACTGAAATCCATTTGGTATATATATCCGCATCAAGGATTTCAACATCTTCCCAGTTGGCAACCGGAATACTAAAGATATTTCCAAGACACTGATCTGTCGGTTGAATCCATGTTTAATATGTGATGCGTATCAAGGAAATAGACATAGAAGTCATCATTCATGTCAGCCAACCATGTATGATCTCTTAAATAGCTTGACCACCATCAATTTCTCATCCGGATTAAAGTCTAATGCTCTACCGGTCAATTCTTTCTCAGTCTACTCTGCCTATTAGGAACCCAACACTTAGGTGCTCATATCTTTTCACTCTTTCATCACCAGAGGCTCAATCTTTGGAATGTAGTAGTCATGGTGCTCCTCTTGACTTGTCCAAGTCTGTAACTTTCTGAGTTACACTATCTGAGAGATCTGGACCTGATTGTCAGACCTTGTTGCATGCTCTGTTCTTGTTCATCGGACCAAAACACTCTTCAATCTATCTTCCGGTATATGCATACTATGTGTTGGGGATGTGTGGGATAGACTTTGTTGCCATCAATGACAACAATAATGAAGCCACACAGTGTCTCTTTCCAACAATCTCCCCCTTTGGCATTGATGGCAACACTTAGTGAAAAATGACTAAGTGTTGTAGCAAACTCCCCCTTGGCTAATGCTCTATCTTGTGCACTATTCTTACAGAGATCCCTCTTAGCTAGATTCCACATTTTTCACAACTCCTCACTCCCTCTTTGACATCAATGGTAAAGGGTGGAATCTGTACACCAAAATTTGCAAAAATTATCTTATACATAGTCGCATAAGTATATATACATGTTATACAAACATATACTTAAGTATATCCGCAAAGGTAGTCTTCAACTGTACAACTTATGTCACCTAACTCTGCTTCATCCTGTCCAAAATTAAAATGTGGCCACTCAACAAAAATGTAAAAGATTCTCCCCTTCTTAAGTTTGCCAGATCACTGGTCCGGGCTATGGTCTGAGCATCAGTTAAGGCCTCATGCATGGCCTCTAACTTGGGGATAATTATCCCTCTTAGTTCACTCATCCTACTTATTGTATTCTTCCTCTCTTTTTCAAGCCTCTTTATTTCATTTATAATGGCGATGGCCTGGCACTCTTGATTCATTATAGATGTGGTGAGGGGATCAAATTCTGAGATAAACTTGACAGTTTATCTTCTTGTTCTTTTACCTTCTTTTCAATATCCTCTATCACTTTAGACCAGGATAGACAAAATTTATATATTTCTACACTATATTTAAGAGAATTTTCTAGGCTCTTTATGCCAATATCCAAGGTCCTCCTGTCATTAGTTATGAGTCCCTACACTTCAGTGAATCTCTTTCCCAAAAATTCTTTCTGGACTTTCTCTTATGTTGATTTCTCCAAAAAATCAAAATGGGTGCTAACAGAATTAACCAAAGATTTCAAGTTACCAGATGGAGAGACTGAAAGATCCTTTTGGAAGGATGGCATGATCTTCTCTAGCATCCCAGATGCAATCTCTATCAGCTCATAGTCTTCCATGTGAGACTTCAGAAGCTTCTCTTTTGCTTTAGCTTGGGCAAAAGATGCTATCTTCATTGTCTAGACCAAGGAGAGGGAATCAAAATTTAGTGGTACTTGAAATAATTCTGGTTCATTTATCTCTAATATTTCTTCGTTCAAGAAGCTCTTTACTACCTCAGCAATGTCTCTTGCTGGAGACTGAGTCTTCTTTCCTTTTGCCACCTCAGAAATGTCATCTAGGATCTTTTCTATTTGATCTTCTTCTCTTTCCTTTACCTCTTCTTCTTGACTAATTTTCTCTTCTTTTCTTCCTTCTCCTTCAGTTCTGGAGTCTATTGGGGGATCCAGAAGAGAGATGTTGACTTCTTCATGGACTTCCTCTTCTAGAATAGAAGAATCTAAGTCCTTAGAATTTTCCTCACCTATCTCCTTTGACTCTTCTTCATTTTTCTCAATAGATTCTTCTTTTGATGTACTTAATCCTTCGACATCTATGACAGATGGTTCTGTTAGGACAGTAAAAATTTGAAATTTTTACTATCTTTTCAATGCATCATATTTGAATAAATCCTGAAAAAACATCCCAAAAGACCATAATAAAAAATTTATGTATCTCACAAGGTGGCTATAGATGAGCAGTGCCAAAATTCTTCAAAGTCAATCCATCGGCAAGATGTTGTTTTGTTTACACCGATACATAAGGAATCATTTCAAAATAACCATCGGCGTGAGAAGGCAGATCGGAAGGAGATATATGGAAGTCACCGATGGAATAAGTAATACTGATGACCTTACATCAGCAAGAGAAGCAAGTGGTCATACCGATCGGTATGATAGACAACTATCGGATGACCTTTTAAAAGTTGCCCCGACGGTATATATCATACCGATGAAGTATTTCGGCAAGAGTCTCACCGAACATCCTGCGGGGGTAACGAAGCAAATAGCCATCGACAAGAAGTAAACTATCGAGATAAGACACAAAGAAGTTTCCAATACTCAATGTCTTGGCGATAAGAGAGCTTTCGGCAAGACTCACAGCGATACAAGTATCTGTCAGGATGACTCAACATATCGGGACAAGCGAATTAGGTCTCGCCAATTCACAAGTCACGGCGATCAAAAGGTGTCAATGACACTTTAACATACTCTGTCCGATAAAGGATATGAAAGGGCCATCGGGGAGATGATTCAGATCGGGTTATCTTTAAAAAGCTATCCCGATAGTATATGTCATTCCGATAAGAATAAAATTCATACCTGTTGATACTCTAGCGGCGAGACAATAATAAAGTCATCCCGATCCAAAGTAGAGATGACTATCGGTGAGACAACAAAGATTGGGAGAACATAATTATGTTATCCCGATAGTATTAATCACCCCAATAAACAAATCATATCGGTAGGACTCACTATATCGCAGAGAAATCTAAAACACATGGCGATGAAGGAAGTCATGCCGATGGTCGCGCCCACTTAAGATATGACATTACATAGCATCGGGAATACAATTGAGGGGTCACGCCGATTGATTGTTTGCGCCATAAAAGCATTGAGGTCACCCAGACATTTTAAAATTCACACCGATAAGAAGAGTTATGGCGATGTGACACTTCACAGCGATGAACATTGAATTGATCAGATAATTAAATACAAACGGCTACGAAATTTCTATGATCATTATAGTTGCAAAAACCGTCCGAGAAGAGAATACAAAGGAACTCTTAAGGCAAAAGCAGAGGATTCCAATTCCAGCCACCGAACGACAGGTACATATACACAAACCACTATATAACCTGTATTTAAATTTTCTGCCAAAGTTTTAAAATGGAAACTCCGGGAAAGGGAAAAGGAAGAAAGTTACAAAGGGAAACCAGTAAGCCTAAGAAACAAAAAACTGAACAAACCCCTGAGGAGAAAGTGAAAGAAAGAAAACTCAATCAGGACCTAATTGACCAATTGCCTAGGTCAACTCCCAAGGCCAGAAGGTCTGCCCAACTCAGGGCAGAAGTGGAGAAATTAGAAGATAAACACAAACGCCTGGGAGATATCTGGACCCCAATCCGGGGATATGAACTTTTTAGATTCCACTATAATAGAAGGTTTAGGAATGCTCCTGTGTCAAACCCATGGCACATGAATTTAGGAAAACTAGTTGTACCTAATGTATTCTTGAATGTGGAACTCCTTCAATTGCTTTCCAGACATTATAATTCAAACCTGAAAGCCATCTGCAACCCACAGGGAGAACCAATTGTGCATTTGTCAAAAAATGCTATTTGCGAGGTTTTTGATTTAGATGATTTATGCACTGTCCCTATCATTTATGAAGATCTGGATAAAGAGTATTGGAGAATGGACACAACTTATAATGGATGGAGGTTGCCCATTCATAGGCCCAGGGTTGAAGGAGAAGTGATGCCCTTAACTGAAAATGATGGCCCTCCCTTTCATGTAGCCATATTTGAACCATATATACAGCATACTTATTTTTCTGTAGGCCAAGTCCTTGGCTTAGAGGTCCCCGAGTTCATGACTATTCCTCTGATGGTCATAGCCTCTGACATTCAGTGTCATAATGCAAGGCAATTTGATTATGCTTCCTATATTGCTAATAGAATGGACTTTGTTCTATCTGCAATAAAAAACAGTGCTCCAGCATGCTCTTTTGAGCATTACTCAATGCTTATGCACATGGTGTTATATTATGGCCAAGAAGTAGGGTTATGGCCAAGTGAGTTTCGAGTTGTTGCTGCAGATAAGAAAGGGAAAAAGATACTTGTACAAATGTGGACCAGAATCTGGGATAGCAGATATGCCAACTCCAGCTATGCTCAATTTGAAGAGCATTGTGTAAAAGTGTTGTATAGGTATTTTAACCACCCTTGTGAATATTCAATTTCAACTGAAATAAAAAGGTTCCTCAAACCAAAAGATTTTGGTGGCCCCCCTACTGTCACTCATAATTGGGGAGACTGGTATTGCTTCAAGGATGCTACTATGATCAGAGTTTATGGTTTTGAGGATGCTCCATTCATATTGCCCAAGACTGTCCCTGACAGGCTTGCATATTTAGAGATAATCAGGCAAATGCATTGTTCAAATGTGATGCATTTGAGTTCACATGACAAACAATCGTTTATGCCCAGCACCTTATGTTTTGGAGATTTTATTGTGGTTTCAAAAGAAGGTTACAATCTCATTTTGGATAAATTAATGCACTATAATATGATGACTGCTGAGGCAAGGAAAGGATTTGACCCTGAAGGTTTTATTGACTCTGCAATAAGAAAACAAAATCTCAGTGGATACATGCACATACATTATCCACATGATGATGTCATTAGAAATTTAGAAGAAGCTGAAGTAGAATTGGTGGTAGAAAAATATAACAGGGATTTAAGTGAAAAGAAAAAGCAGTTAGCAGAGATTGAAGTGGTTTCCTCTGAAGATGAAGAATTGATAGAACAAGAGCAACCACAAGATAAAACAATAGAAATGTCTAAAAGAAAGAGATGCATACAAATTGAATTGTGAAAGATTGATAAAAGAAAATGATTACTTGAAGGATGCTGTTAAGAGCACTTTTGGCCAATGCACAAAAAGAATAACTCAAGGTGAGAGCTCACAAGGCATTCAAGTATTATCCCCTGACCAGGCCACACAAATTCAGATAGATGCATTTGTAACAATACTACAGAGCAGGTATGCAAACATGGTGCGGGGGTTAAACCAGTTTTGGGACAATTACTCAGAGAATCATAAAGCAGTTAAAGAACATAAAAGAATTGAAAAGAGAATACAAGAAAAATTGATTGAGTTACAAAACAAAAGTGCTACTGATAGTACAGATATCTCTGATACAAGAGCATTACTCAAACAGCATCAAAATTATTATGACAAACTTAAAGCTGATGCCTCAAACGCAGGAGTGCCCAGATTATTTAAAGACAATGGAGAGGCAAAGAAGAATGGATCGTTGATTGTCAAGTCATATTATACGAGGCCACAGGAGCGCTCAAAGACAAAACTTCTGCATCCAGAGAAGCTTGCAAACACCTGGAAAAGATGGTCACAATTGATGTGATTACCAGAGTGCTATTGATCTTACTGATTCTCACCGTGATCAGGAGTATTTAGATCACCTGGCTAAAGTTTATTTATGGCTGAATAGAGCTTAATTACACTTATGTAATTATTATTAATGCTTGTTAAGTTCCCAAAAGACTTATTGAAGAGTTATGTCTCTTCATAGAAACATCTATATAAGTTCAAACAATCGATGCTGAAAGATCATGAGCAGTAGAATATATTCATATACATAATATATACAATGTTTCAAAATGACTATGTTGCATGTTTTATTTGAAGAAGAAGTTGGAAGTTCTCTGATTTAGTGGTTCTACTTTGGTATCAGTTGTTTGTTAAAATTATTCAATTGTGTGGCTGTCTCCATTTCTGCATTTCCCTGATATTCAGATTAACATATCAAGTATATATTTAATCTGTCAATACACATTTACTGTATCTGTGTGATTAAATAGGTTGGTGTCCATTTGAGGAATTAAACCCTTCTAATTTAGTTACAGTAGCCTGGAAGTATTAAGTTTGGATCACTAAGTAGGGCCACACAATTAGATTGCCATTCTGTCTCTAGTAAAATATTATCTGTTAATCTTGTCCATTCATTTCATTTGGTTCCTTCAAGTAAGGATTAAAATACCTTCTGGTGAATTATAAGATATCTGGTTTTATTCGATTGGATTATCAAGAAGAGTTTGTCAGTCATTTACTTGCACGTTTATACAAGTTATAAACTAAAACTGTGCCAAACAACTAGAATTATTACCATTAGGAAACCATTAGTCCTGGTCCTTCAAACTGACTCTGTTACCCAACAAGGCACTAGTCTTATTTTACTTAAAACCTTTTACCTTGATATTGCTTATACAATTTCTACCAATTACTCATTAGACATTAGACATAAAACCATTTAGCAAGCAATTCATCTATCCTACATCTTGTGCCATTGTAGATAGATTTAATTAGTCCACGAATTCACATTCAATCTGCTTTAATTTTCCAAGGTTTACCCACCTAGGTGTAGCAGGACCTAAAGCGAAGGAAATCATCAAACCTTGAAGGTTGATTTCGTGAAGTTAGTTCAGAAACGTTTCCAATCTAAACATAGAGCTTGGCATCCTCTTAGGATTGGCAACCTGCATTTTTGAGACCTAACAGGTTCTTCATCTACTTCCTCTATGATAGGAAGGTTGAATCTTTTGAAGGCATTCTGGAGTATGTCTTCTATTTCTTTTTCCACCTAATCAGTCTCTCCAAGCATAAGTTTGTTCATTCTGGCTTTGCTCTGGAACTCATCCTTACAGTCCTTAAATAATCATGGTCATTTGTTTTGGAGTAATGAAAGGATAGAGCTGAATTGCAATCTATTCCTGGATCTCTAAATCCTTTTCCTTGGCATTCTCTTTTCTGAGTTCAAGTACCTTCTCTATACTTTTTAGAATTAGAGAAATGATTTCAATGAATGCTTTATTATAAATGTTAAGGTACTTAACTGTAGCTTCCTCCAAGATTCTTTTGTCAGTATCACTGTAATCATCATAAAATTTAGTGACTGGTTATAGGTTTCCATCCAATGTGATTGCCTTGATGATATCATCAATAGAAAGAGTGGGCCTTTCTACAAATTCTTCTGCCCCTTCTTTGTTTTTGCCAACAGAGGATTCCCCAGAAGTTTTCTTTTTCTTCTTTATTTTCTTAACCTCTTCATCAGTCTCTATTTCTTCATCATCCTTTTGGCTTATGTATGACCTTGTGGCCTTTGTCTTTGTTCTCTTATCTCCCTTTCTAGATGTCTTGGCTTCTAGTTTTGAGGCTTTTGGACTCTTAGAGGTGGCAGGTGCAGAGCTCTTAGAGGATCTAGTCCGGGAGGAGGCTTGTACCAAAACACTTTCATTTTCTACTTCTTGTTTCTCTTTCTCAACTCTTTCTATTTGTTCTCTATTTGCATCAACTGCCTCTTTTGAAATGCCATATATTTTGGCAACTTCCTCTACTTCCCTTCTCACTTTTCTTTTCATCTTTGGTTGTCTCAGTTCAACATGTATTTTTACACTCAATTCTTGAAAGGTTCCAAACCTTTCTGCCTTAGGGTCCTTAGGCTGACTTAGCAAGTGTTGGACATGTAGCTCTAGGATTTTCTCATCTACCTCATAGCCCATTGGAATAATCTAGATTGTTCTAGGCTCAACTACCTCCATTAGGCATTGATCAGTGTCTACCATGAAACACACTATATCTTTGTATTTTTCAACTATTATTTGTGGAATTCTTTCTCTGGCCTGCATCAAACTTTGGAAGTTTTTGAAGTATCCTGAGAGTGCTGTACTTTGAGCCTTGGCATCACCAAGCCCATACATATAATCTCTGATTTGTATGGCAACTGGTCTGTCATTTTTCCATACCCAACCACTTGATCCGGGTAGCTCATTCATATATTAAAAGAATAAACACAGTATTAAACCACCATACTTGAATGAGTTCTTCTTGTCCTTGATCTTTTGCAAGTTTTCTAATAGTTGGCTTAGAAGAAGCTCGCATAGATCATAGTCTGCATTTTCCCTTAGCATCTGATATGCAGTATAAATTGCAGTTTTGGACACAGAGTTCTCCCTGCTGGAATGATATATTTTATAGCCAATTATCATAGAGGCAAATTTGATATTTAGATCTGTGATATCTTCTATTGTCATTGTTCTTTTGTCAAACTTTGATCTGGTAGCCTCACTTACTGTTTGATTCTTGACCGATTTGAGAGCAGGCAACCCACCGGATGAGTGCAAACCAATTACTGCCCTAATTGCATCCTTTGTTATCTTTAAGGGATTCAACAACCACATGAAGTTATCATGTATTCTACTAAGAACATATCGGACCCATTCATCTTCTGTAAAAGAGGGAAAGTGGATGCAATGTCCAAAATGCTTATCCCAGATGGCCTTGTATTAAGGTTTGAGTTCAAAGGTTTCATCTATTAGTTGTTTATGGTAGATATCCATCAGCTTTGATTCTCCAAATTCCTCTATATTTGCATGGATGTATACCCTAACATCTTCTACGTGTAGAACCCCATGCGGAATGCTAGAAAAGGTGCCTAAGGGATCAACTTCTAGGGATTTGTATGGGTGTTTCTTGAACTTTGGGCGCAACCTATCAGTGATCTTAACAACCATAGGACTGTTGATAACTGAGAGGGGGGTGAATCAGTTATCTTAATTATTTCAGCTTTCTGAATTTTCTTAACTATTAATGCAGCATTAATTCAAATAAGCAAACATAACCATGAAATGGAAATACACATGACACAATATTTTTGATGTGGAAACCCTATTAAGGGAGAAAACCACGGGGTGATTAACCCAAGATTGTATTCTCTGTTAGAAGAATAGAAATACAAAATGTCACTTGCCAATTAGGGCTCACTGCCCGAGCACACTGCTCACAAGAGGCTCACTGCCTACAATAGTTTATACAAGAAAATTAGATACTTGAACTAATGAGAAGCATCCACATATGCTATGGTTCAGTTTTGATTAAGCTTAATATACTGATCTACTGCATTTCATTCTTACTCTCTTAGGTGTTGTTGTCCTATTACATTCAGGACCTATCTTATTGTCCTCACACTACTCTTCTACTTTTATTTGCACAACACAATTCCCAACACACCCCTTCATACCGAAATCAATCTGGTATATATATTTGCATCAAGGATTTCATCCACTTTCTAGTTGGCATCCGGAATAGTCAATATTTATCCAAATTCTAATCTGTTGGTTGAATCCTTACTTATCAAGTGATGTGTATCAAGGAGATTCTTATAAAAGTCATCTAACATGTCCGTCAATCATGAATGATACCTTAAGAACCTTGATCACCATCAATATCTCATCTAGAATAATTTTGATGCTTTGTCGGTCAATTCTTCCTCTGTCTACTCTACCAAACTGGAACCCAATACTCAAGTACTCATCCCTCTTCACTATTCCATGACCGGAGGCTCAATCCCTGGAATCTATCAGTCAAGGTACTCCTCTTGACTTTCCCAAATCTGCACATTACTGAAATACTTCCTTTGAGAGATCCGGACCTATCTTTCAGACCTTACTGCCTGCTCTGTTCTTGCTTACCGGACCCAAGTATCCTTCAATCTGACTTCTGGTAAAGATACACTATGTCCTACGGATGTGTGGAATGGTCTTTGTTGCCATCAATGACAACACCAATGAAGTCACACAGTGTCTCTTGCCAACAATCTCCCCTTTTGGCATTGATGGCAACAATTAGTGAAAAATGACTGAGTGTTATACAACACTCCCCCTTGGTTGATGCTTTATTCTATTGTACACTATACTGGAGCTCCCCCTTAGCTGGAGTCCACATTTTTCACTACTCCTCACTCCCCCTTTGACATCAATGGCAAAGGGTGGGATCTGCACACCAAAATTTTCAAAACTCAATCTATACTTAGTCGCATAAGTATATTATCCAGTTATACTTTACATATACTTTAGTATATCTGCAAAAGTGTTCTTTAATTGTACAACTTCTATTGCCCAACTATGCTTCATCCTATCCAAAATTGAGATGTGACCACTCAATAAGAATGCAAAAGATTCTACCCTCTTTAGATCTGTTGGATCACTGGTAGGGTCTGTGGTTTGAGCATCATTTAGGGCCTCATGCATGGCCTCTAACTTAGGGATAATTATTCTTCTAAGTTCATTCAATCTACTTATTCTTTTTTTCTTCTCCTTCTCAAGCTTCTTCATTTCATTTATGACTACAATAGTCTGACACTCTTGATTTACTATGGAGGAGAATAGAGGATCAAAACTTTGAGATAAACTTAATAGTTTATCCTCTTACTCTTTTACCTTCTTCTTAATGTCCTTGGTCACTTTAGGCCAGGATAAATAAAATTTGTAAATATCACCGCCATCTTTGAGAGCATTTTCTAAGCTCTTTAACCCAATATTCATGTTATCACTGAGTTTTGCACCCTTGCATATAGCTGTGAAACCTCTGCAAACTGGAGTAAGATGGGACTGATCACTAAGTGTGGGACTTTGCTAAATGAGATCAAACCTCCAGAGAAGGCCAGCTTCCTCTCTCTAAGCCTAATGCTCAGATAAATTCATCTAAACCTAGTGCTAATGCTTGCTGGGAAAAGGGTTAGAAGGAATGCTGAAATAAACTAAGTGATACACCAAACTTAAATGTGTTTGGCTGCAACTGAATAGACACAGTAATAATCTCATAGGTGGAAAGACATTACATAGACCCATATTAATTTTAAGGAGGTCCAGAAGAGCAAACACAAGCCAAAAATAATAAGAGAGAGGCAAAAATACCAGTTTATATTGATCATAGTGGCCAAATAGCCATTACAAAGAATAGCCCAGAAGAACAACCAACCCCTATACACCTAGTTTTACATGTATATATATCATTTCATTTTGGCCTCAGCCCCTTCCCATTAATTTCGCTGATGGGCTATGTATTAGAAAATATCTCTGCCTGAAGGGACGTCCACCTGCAAAAAGTTATGGCACAAAAAGATATGAAACTGGGCAGATAGAAAATATTTTCTAGGTCTTCAATGCAAGCTACATAGTCATCGATTTGTAGGAATAAATGCAACAAATATCTGCATTTGAATATCAAATGTCACGCTAGCCAAAACATGCAAAGCCAGATCTAAAAAATGAAAACTAGAAAATCCCCCCAAAAACCTACTCAAATGAAAGAGGAGGCAAAAATATGTACTTTTGCCTCCTATAGCATGTCAAAATTTGCTGAAATGGGGAAGATACATGTGGTCAAAGATCTGGTCAACTACCTGTATATATCACTTCTGCATCTGCATGTATATCAGCTTCTGAAGATAGCTCTGAATCTGAATTTACATGTACAAACCCCTTTGTATGTATCTATGCTCTTTGGTGCCAAAAGGCCTCTACAATTGCTCCAGAAAGATGCATTTGAAATTGCTTTGTATATGCAAGAGCCTTTGTATATGCATTCACCATTGCCACGTGGCACCTCCTAATTTGCTACTATACCAAAGCTGGGACCCATCGCTGAAGAACTACACCCTCCATCAGCCTTTGGAAGGACCCAAAAATAAGCTACCGATGCATCATGTCTGGCCAAAAACTCCCTTGCATATCGGCTTGTATATGCAAAGATACAAGCAAATATACAAACAACTAGCACATGCAAATGTGCATTTTGCCCTTTGTAATCTTGACTCGCATATGCATACAATCACCCTTGTATATACAAGTCAAGGACTTCAAACTCTTAAAAAGCAAATGGGAAACATTTTGAAATCTAGGTTGTATCTGACCTCCTTTGTATCTGCAAACATACAAGCCACAGACCCCAAACTAACCATTAACTATATTTGACTGCTCTGTCAGATCCGGCCTATATCTCTGATCTTTGTATATCACTAACTTGTATATCGCAATATACAATCGCCCATATACAAGGCGGACCTAAAAATTTTAATAAAACAAGTTAAAAATGCAATCGGGTCCGGCTTATATATAAAGATTTGTATATCGGCTTTGTATGTGAAAACATACAAAGCAAAATATACAAGCCACTGTAGCAAATGTATCTCTGGCGAAGGTCCCTTTTATCTCCGATATACAATCAGCCTTGCATGCACGCAGGCCCCACCTCTTGCACATTCATCCTTTGTATGTTTCTCTATATGTTTCACATTTATATTCAAAACATACAAGGCTAAATGTGCATTCCACTGTAGCGGATGCACCTACATGTTTGAAAACCTTGTACCCTTTCATTGCATGTGCAAACATACAACACAAAATGCACTTGAAACCTGATATACAAGAGGGAATATTCCTGCAATGCATCTCCTGCTTTGTATATTTCTTTCCTTGTATATCTCCTTTGTATGAGCTAAATATACATGCAGACCCAATATACATTCAGCGAATATTCCAAGGATCTGCGATGTATATTCCATCCTTGTATCTGCCCTTGCATCCTTCCAGTGAATGTATATTTGCTTGTATGTTGAAATTACAAAGGCAAACATACAAACCTTCCAAACATACAAAAGGGGAAACTTGAAGAAAAATGCGATAGATGCACAATATACCTTGTATGTCTCACTTGCATATTGCTGATATACAAGCCGGGAATATTCCTAGGGACCTACGGGAGATTCCCAAAATGTATATGTCTCTCCTTGGCCTGATATACATTCAAAAAATGCATAAAACCTAATTTTTTCAACATCTTCTAAGGCTGATGGAGATTTGCAAGCCTGCCAAATGAACATTTGAACTGTATGTTGACCCAAACTTTTGACCATGAATAACTTCTTTGTTTGGCTGAATTTCAAGGTGCTATAAAAAGCAAACCTGCCTATTTTTTCAAGCTCTTTCCAATGGTAAAGTTCTTTAGGCAAGGCTTCTTAGGAAATTTGGCACTTTTTCTTTATAGGGACCTTAAAAAGGGATTTTCAAGGAAAATACCAGGTGGACTATTTGGCTCTGAATAGAGGAAAAAATAGGATAACATTCTTGGCAACCTCTATGGGATGTTTGCCTACTAAACATAAGATCAGTGGCCTTATTGCATCCATTGGGCATGGAGTCACACCTAAAATGTTCTAGAAAACTAGAACCTGCTTCCAAAACACAAAAAGGGGAAGGGGCCTGCATTCTCCTAATGACAATGCAGCCTATGCAGAAGCACTTATGGAAAGGGAAAACTACAACAGAAATGAAATCTACTTCTAACTCTAAACTAACCAATCAGATATGACCTTAAACAAAGCCATTAACTGGTTCTTGAAAATAACTACCCCTCCTTAACAATTTACAATGTTTCCCATTCTTGTGGGCAGTTAAAAAGAGATAAGGGGAAAATGTACATATGACAAATTGACAAAACATCCCCCACAAAATGGAGATAAACTCACCTATCCACCTGGAATGATCGTTGATGTTGATAACTTGTGGTGAATAAATGGGTTGATCCCACCCATTTCGATGCTCAACTTCATGCTTAGAGGTAAGGATGACAACTGGTGACTCCTCTTGATATGTCTCCAGCTGGGCTAGATGCCTGATTGGGCATCCCCTTGAATGCTCTAATTTTTTCTCTTCTTGCTCTTCATTTGGTATGCTGGTGACCTCCACCCTTCTATCATGTTGCTCTTGTGTGCGAAACAGCTGACCTGAGACCTCATGGTTTTTTCCTTCATCCCTCAAAGAATCCAAGAAAGTTGACATAATGTCATCATGGCTGCAATCTTCCTCTTCTTGCTGGTCTAAAAACTCTAACTCCTGTGATTCCATTATAAGTAAGGCTGCCTGTACCTTATGAACAAGATGTTCATGATTTTCTGATTTAGACTCAAAAAATGAGCCTTGTACATGTTCAAAAGAGAAAACTTCCCCACCAAGAAGTTGATATCCCTGTTGGATAACAAAGAACAAATCTTTAATTTGCTCTTGTCCATGTTTAGTCCCTTCATTATTTTCAATAAAGCATGGGAGATCCTCAAGCACATCAGCATAATCAACCTCTGTACCATCTATCATAGGGCAGCAAATTTGGCCTTCTTTATGGTTTGGAACCTCACTGTCATGCTCAGCCCCAAACTGCAGCAATTTGTTATGATTTTCTGCATTCTCTTGTTGCTGCCTGTTCACAACCAGTTGCACATATTCTTCATCTTCAATGTAGTTGGGTAGCTCATGAAGTAGGGCAGCATCATCCATTTCTAATATGACATTAACAATACTCATAGGTGCAATAGGTTCAAACAATTCCATCCTTGTGAGTGCAGGAACAAACTGCTCCTCATTAGTTTTATCTTCTTCCACCTCCTCTTTTGGCTCATCTTTCCAAAAATCCTGGTAGACAACTTGCCCACCTTTTTTTATTGAAATAGCATTAGGGAAAGAGGCCTGAATATATTCTTGAATTTCTAAGAAGGGAGAGGGTTCTATATGAATTTGTTCTTGGGGAGTGATAGCTTGAGTTTGCATAGGAACAGGGGCCTGTGAAGGGATATAGGCATTGACGCCTGGAAACGTATGGAGTCTGGGCTGCTCTTGTTTAAGTATAGGTTCCTTTGGTGGATGAGACCCTCTGGAGCTTGGACTATTTAATTCAGGAGACTCATCATGCTTGAAGCTTGGTATTCTGAAGTTAGGAACATGCTCCTCAAAGAATGGATTTGGAAGAGTGAGGGCTGGCTGAGTTTCCAACATTTGACATGGAGCCAACAAAACCCTATTTTGCTCTTCTTTTGCTGGCTGAATGCCAGAGCATTTTTCCATTTGTATGTTTGGTGAAGGGTTTTCGCAGGGTGGAAGAGATGGCCCTTTCCAACTTGGAACCTTCAAGGTACAGGGATGTCTGAAGCTTGGGATTATGACAGGCCTGGATTCTACAACCCTTTCCTCCTCTTGATTTTGAACTGGCATGAGAGGATTGGCCTTCACAAGATTCGGCATTTTATAACTAGGATGATTGGCCCAAGAAGGCTGCCATAACATAGAAGCCTGAGCCACCTTCACAGATTCACCTTGGTTTGGGGGATGGACCTTCTTGAAGCTAGGAATAGGAGAGAAACTTTTTATTTGCATGTTCAAGCATTCCTCTTCATGCACTCTTCTATTTTCTGCCTCTTGCTGGTGCAAAAAAACCTGGTAGGCAAGCTCCTCCTACTGCTCGTTATACTGTGCTTCTCTATCTATTTCTAACATTTGCTTTTTGAAATCTAATAACCAACCTTTAATGCTACCCAAATCAGCATTTTGGGACTGACTAGGGAGATTGCAGGCTGATTTTGAGTATAAAGGGTTTCACAAGGCTGACTATAAGAATGGACAGGCTGCAAACAAGGATGGACTAGAGTGGTGTGAAAATGCTCTTGCTGGTACTATTGACTGCAATCAGGAGAGGGGTTGTTTGGAGCAAATTCAGAGGCATTGGGGGCCTAGTATTGCTAATATGGAGGCCAATAGCTAGAATTTGGATTAGGGGTAGGGGAATAGCCATGACTCCCATAAAATTGTGACATTCTATGGCCTCTAAATGCTGGATATTCATAAAAATGTCAGAATTAGAGCAAAATAGGTCTGCAACCCAGAAAAGACTGGATACAAACAACAGAGGGAGTCACTAGGTGATTACAATGCTTCTTGAAGCTGAATAGGCCAGGGAACCAAAATCCTAATCTTTAAAAATTGTTTAGGTACTTGGGCTGCTAAATCCAGCTAATTTGTTCAGTAGAGTCGCCATAGTGTTGTTTGTATCACCTCCAAAGGTTGGTAATACTAGGAGAAACACCAAAAATCTCTTAGTATCTTGATGAGAAGTTCATCTAACTAGTCCCACCGAGCATGCCAAAGTTGTTATCACTCAATTTTGCACCCTTGCATACAGTTGTGAAACCTCTACAAACTAGAGTAACATGGGACTGATATCTAAGTGTGGGACTTTGCTAAATGAGATCAGACCTCCGAAGAAGGTTGACTTCCTCTCTCTAAGCCTAATGCTCAGAGAAATTCATCTAAACCTAGTGCTAATGCTTGCTGGGAAAAGGGTTAGAAGGAATGCTGAAAAGAAATGCAGAAATAAACTAAGTGATACACCAGATTTAAATGTGTTTGGTTACAACTAAATAGACACAGTAATAATCTCATAGCTGGAAAGACATTACATAGACCCATATTAATTTTAGAGAGGTCTAGAAGAGCAGACATAGGCCAAAAAATAATAAGAGAGGCAAAAATACCAGTTTATATTGATCATAGAGGCCAAATAGCCATTACAAGGAATAGCCCAGAAGAACAACCAACCCCTATACATCTGGTTTTACATGTATATATATCATTTCATTTTGGCCTCAACCCCTTCCCATCAATTTTGCTGATGGGCTGTCTATTAGAAAATATCTCTGCCTGAAGGGACGTCCACCTGCAAGAAGTTATGGCACAAAAAGATCTAAAACTAGGTAGATAGAAGATCTTTTCCAGGTCTTCAATGCAAGCTGCATAGTCATCGATTTGTAGCAATAAATGCAAGAAATATTTGCGTTTGAATATCAAATGTCACTGCTGAAATGTCGCGCTGGCCAAAACATGCAAAGCCAAATCTGAAAAATGAAAATTGGAAAATCCCCCCAAAAACCTACTCAAATGAAAGAGGAGGCAAAAATATGTACTTTTGCCTCCTACAACATGTCAAAATTCGCTGAAATGGGGAAGATACAGGCGGTCAAAGATCTGGTCAACTGCCTGTATATATCACTTCTGCATCTACATGTATATTAGCTTCTGAAGATAGCTATGAATCTAACTTTACATGTATAAACCCCTTTGTATGTATCTCTGCTCTTTGGCACCAAAAGACCTCTGCAATCGCTCCAAAAAGATGCATTTGAAATTGCTTTGTATATGCAAGAGCCTTTGTTTATGCATTTGCTGCTGCCATGTGGCACCTCCTGATTTGCCATTGTACCAAAGCTGGGACCCATCGCTGAAGAACTACACCCTCCATTGGCCTTTGGAAAGACCCAAAAATAAGCTGTCGATGCATCATGTCTGGCCGAAAACTCCCTTGCATATCGGCTTGTATATGCAAAGATACAAGCAAATATACAAACAACTAGCACATGCAAATGTGCATTTTGCCCTTTGTAATCGCGAATTGCATATGCATACAATCGCCCTTGTATATACAAGTCACGGACTTCAAACTCTTAAAAAGCAGATGGGAAACATTTTGAAATCTGGGTTGTATCTGACCTCTTTTGTATCTGCAAACATACAAGCCGCAGACCCCAAACTGACCATTAACTGTATTTGACTGCTCTGTCAGGTCTGACCTGTATCTCCGATCTTTGTATATCACTAACTTGTATATCGCAATATACAATCGCCCATATACAAGGCGGACCCAAAAATTTTAATAAACAAGTTAAAAATGCAATCGGGTCCGGCTTGTATATAAACATTTGTATATCAGCTTTGTATGTGAAAACATACAAAGCAAAATATACAAGTCACTATAGCAAATATATCTCTGGTGAAGGTCCTTGTATCTCTAATATACAATCGGCCTTGCATGCACGCGGGCCCCACCTCTTGCACATTCAGCCTTTGTATGTTTCTCTATATGTTTCACATGTATATTCAAAACATACAAGTGAAATATACAAAGAAACATACAAGGTTGAATGTGCATTCCACTATAGTGGATGCACCTACATGTTTGAAAACCTTGAACCCTTTCATTGCATGTGCAAATATACAACACAAAATGCACTTGAAACCCGATATACAAGAGGGAATATTCCTGCAATGCATCCCCTGCAATGCATCTCTTGCTTTGTATATTTCTTTCCTTGTATATCTCCATTGTATGAGCCAAATATACATGTAGACCCAATATACATTCAGCGAATATTCCGAGGATCTGCGATGTATATTCCATCCTTGTATCTGCCCTTGCATCCTTCCAGCAAATGTATATTTGCTTGTATGTTGAAATTACAAAGGCAAAGATACAAACCTTCCAAACATACAAAAGGGGATATTTGAAGAAAAATGTGATAGATGCACAATATACCTTGTATGTCTCACTTGCATATCGCCAATATACAAACTGGGAATATTCCCAGGGACCTGCGGGAGATTCCCAAAATGTATATGTCTCTCCTTGGCCCGATATACATTCAGAAAATGCATAAAACCTAATTTTTTCAACATCTTCTAAGGCCAATGGAGATCTGCAAGCCTACCAAATGAACATTTGAACTGTATGTTGACCCACACTTTTGACCATGAATAACTTCTTTGTTTGGGCGAATTTTAGGGTGCTCTAAAAAGGAAATCTGCCTATTTTTTCAAGCTCTTTCCAATGGTAAGGTTCTTTAGTCAAGGCTCCTTAGGAAATTTGGCACTTTTGCTTTATAGGGACCTTAAAGAGGGATTTTCAAGGAAAATACAAGGTGGACTATTTGGCTCTAAACAAAGGAAAAAATAGGATAACAATTCATAACTCTCCTATCATTGGTTATTAACCCTTGTACTTCTGATAATCTTTTTACCAAAAACTCTTTCTGGACCTTATCTTCTGCTGACTTCTCTAACGAATCAAAATGTGTGCTAACACTATTTACTAGAGATTTGAGATTATCGGATGAAGAGGCTGAGGGATCCTTCTGAAAAGATGGCATGATCTTTTCCAGTACACTGGATGCAATGTCTATGATCTTGCAATCCTCCATGTGAGACTTTAGGAGTTTTTCTTTTGCTTTTGCCGAAGTAAAGGATACTAGCTTTATGGTTTGAACCGAGGAGAGGGAGTCAGAATTGAGCGGTCCTTGAAGAAGTTCCAGTTCATCAAATTCCATCATCTCCTTGGTTAAGAATTCTTCTACTGCTTCTGCTATGTCTCTTGCTAGTGACAGGGTTTTGTCCCCTTCTGTAGTCTTACCACTATCATATGTGGCCTTTTCTGTTGGAGTTTTCTCTTCTTCTATAGCCTTACTACTGACATCTTTTTGCTTCTCCTCTACTTCTTGACTGATTACTCTTTCTTCTCCTTTAGATCCGGAATCTGCAGGGGAAACCGGATGAGAGATATTTGCTTCTTTTTCTTCACCTGTCTCCTTTGCCTCTTTTGACATTTTCTCAGTGAATTCTTCTTTGTTATCTATTCCCGAGGGATCATCACCTAAATCCTCTACAATAGGAATATTGAATCTTTTATAGGCATTTCAGAGGATTTACTCTATTTCTTTTGCCACCTTATTAGTTTCTCCAAGCATGAGTTGATTCATTCTTGCCTTACTCCAGAACTCATCCTTGCAATCTTTGAAGATCATATCCATTTGTTCTGGAGTAATTGAGGGATAGAGCTGGATAATTATCTGATCTCTAAGTTCTAAGTGTTGGTAAGAGACACTATATGGATTCATGGTTGTTGTCATTGATGGTAACAAAGGTCATCCCACATATCCGCAAGTCATGGTGTGCCTCTACCGGAAGTCAGGATGAAGAACTATTGTGGTCCGGTGAACAAGAACAGAGCATGTGGCAAGGTCCGACAGATTGGTCCGGACCTCTCAGAGGAAGTGTCTTGGTGTAGTGCGGATTTGGGGAAGTCAAGAGGACTACCTTGAGTAGTATATTCCAAGGATTTAGCCTCCGGTGATGGACAAAGAAAAAGATATGAATAGCTGAGTACCGGATTCCTGAAAGACAATGAGAACAGAAGGAAGAACTGACTGACAGAGCATCAGAATCCTTTCCGGATATGTTACTGTTGATTGTAAAGGTTGTGAAGGCATGAATCATGTTTGACCAACATGACTAATGATATCTACAAGTATATGCTTGATCCGCATTGCTTGGTAAGCAAGGATTCAGCCGACAGAACAGAGTTTGTAAGAAACTAGACTGTTCCAGATGCCGACTAGAAAAGTGATGAAATTACTTGTGCGGATATATGTAGAGGATGGATTTAGTTGTGAAAAGTGTGATAGAATGTGATAGTATGCGAATAAGTACAGAGCAGAGCAGAAGTAGTAAGAAAGATCCGGTATGTGAAAAGATAGCAGAATAAAGAACAGAGGAAAGATGAAGTGCAGCAGATCAGTGTACTGAGCCTAACCGGAACTGAACCCCAGCATATGTAGGTGCTTCCAATCAGTTCAAGTATTATATAACATTCTTTGTAGACAGTGTGTCTCCTTGTAGGCAGTGGGCCTCTTTGTGAGCAGTGTGCTCGGGCAGTGAGCCCTAATTGGCAAGTGCCATTTTTGTAACTCCTTATTCTTCTAACAGAATAATCTTTGGGTTAATCACCCCGTGGTTTTCTCCCTTAACCGGGTTTCCACGTCAAAAATACTGTGTCATGTGTTTCTCATTTCATGATAATGTTTGTTTGTTTAATTCAATGCTGCCTTGATTAATAAGAAAGATCAAAAGAAGAAACAATTAGGATAACTGATTCACCCCCCCCTCTCAGTTATCAACAATTGGTATCAGAGCGAGGTTCCTCCTAATAAAGCCTAACAGCTTGAGGAAGATCTAGGAATTCTAATGGATGCATATGGTTTAAGGGAGCAACTCAAGACTGCCCTTGAGGATCTTGAACAGTCAAATTCTGAAGTCAATGAATTAAAGGAAAGACTCAAACAAGCTGATGAATTCATGAGAGAACTAAAAGACAAATTAAGTCTCTCTATGAAAAAGAGAAAGGAGCTGCTCCAACAATTGGCAAGCCAAACTGAAGAAAGCAATACAAATGAAGAATTGACTGAGAAAACCAAGTTATGTGAAAAGTTATCAAAAGAAGTCATTATGTTAAGACATGAAATGGAATCAAGAACTATAAAATTTACTCAAGAGATTGAAGAAAAAAGAAAAGTTGAAAACAATCTAAGACAATCTCTTAAAGAGAAATCAGAAGAATGCCACCAGATGGACAGGATTATCAGACATCTTGAATCTGATCTTGAAGATGCCAAAGATAATGAAAAAAAACTTGAGGATCAAATTGTCTCTCTCAAAAGAGATCTTCAAATAGCAAATGAATTTAAAGAAAAATTCAAGATAAGTTCTGCCCAACTTGAAGTACTTCTTGGAAGTCAAAAGAAGACAGATGACAAGTACGGCTTGGGATATGAGAAAGGAGAAAGTTCTGGATCCGGTCAAAAGAATTTTGGATTAGAAAATCCAAGGAATAGGCCTAGAAGACCTCTGGTAAGACAACCCAATGCTCAAAGATATCCATCTTTCAATGGATATTGCCACAGCTGCAATCACTTTGGTCACAAAGCTAATCAGTGTAGAAAAAGAATGAATCAAACTAATCCATCCTTCTCCGGACAGTGCTTTAACTGCAAAAGGTATGGACACAAGTCTCATGAATGCAAAAATATGCAAGTAAACAAATCATTCAATGGTAGATGCTTTACATGCAATAGAGTAGGTCATATGGCTAATCAATGCAGATCAAGAGGTTATCAGTCAAATATGCAAAGAAATGTTATTTGCCAAATCTGTAATAGGTCCGGTCATAATGCTAAAGTCTGCAGAAGCAAGAATCAGGACAAAAGGGGTCCGGTGTATAATCAGAATCAAGACAAGGGTAAACAAAAGATGAATGTGGATGAAGTTAGGAATCAGATGAGCAAGATTTGGGTAAAGAAAAGTTTAGAGAATACAGAAACTGGATCCGCACCAGATTCTGGTGCTGATATTACTTCCAGAAATTAAAAGGTGAGCTCTGGCTCAGGGGGAGACTCAAAGAAAATCCTGTTCTCCCAGCCAATCAAGTGGTGCTGGATGTGACACAAGATGTGGAGTAAAGGGTTTGAAGATATAAGTCCTGAGATGATCCAGACAAGATTTAAGAGGTCCGCATGAATATGTAAAGAAGTTGTGATCGATCAAGTAAGACCTATTCCGGGAGAGGCTCCGGAATGATAGAGGACTACAAAAGGGGTCCGGAGAGATCTGGAAGTACATTATTTTACTCTGCTGACTGGACAGAACGTTTGGGATATTCTTGTAATGTGTCACCTCATTTTATTCATGATTGAAAGATCCGCATGATGTTCATAGATCAGGACTGATCCAGGATACTCCAAGCTATCCAGATAAGGCAAACTGGAATAATATAGGTGGAGCATTTATTGCAAACAGATATTAGGGTTTGCGAAATGATATAAGGGATTTCTCAACCATCACTTGATCATTCCACATCCAAGAAGAAGCGAAAAGCGGAGCTCTGCAACAAAATTCATCAAGCTCACCGAAGATCTCCTGCTGAAGTCATTACATACAGAAATCAATCCAGCCACTCCGTGTAACCGAAGACGCAAAAGGTATTTTCCACTTCCGATATCTTGCTGCAAATCTTTTGAAGAAATGGCTACTCCAAATATAGTAAAAATCTCAGACAGGCCCGACCTGAATTTAAGAAACATCCATACAAGTCATTGGAGGTAGATCCCTTAGGAGCTTTTTCCAGTGTTCCTCATGGAGTTTTACACACAGAAGACATTAGGGTTTACATACATGCAAGCATTGAGGAATTCGGGGAATTCAAATTGAGAGATCTCTATCACAAACAACTGATAGACAATGCTTTTGAGCTTAAACCAGAGTATAAGGGTATCCAGAAGAAACAGTTTGATCAATTCATTCATTTCCCCTGCTTTGAAGAAGAAGAATGGGTCCAATATGTATTGAGCAAAATGCATGACAACTTCCTATGGCTGGATAGACCTTACAAGATCACAAAAGAGGCAATTAGGGTAGTAACTGGTCTATACTCTTCCGGAGGGATACCTATCCTCAAATCTGTCAAGAACAACATTGTAACTGAGGCCACCGGATCAAAATTTGATAAGAGGGCAATGACCATTGAAGATATTTCGGATCCGGATATCAAGTATGCATCCATGATAATAGGATACAAGATCTATCACTCCAGCAGGGAGAATTCTGTATCTAAAACTACAGTGTATACTGCCTATGAAATGCTAAGGAAGAATGCAGAATATGATCTCTACGAACTGCTCTTAAGCCAATTAATGGAAAATATACAGAAAATCAAGAAGGACAAAAAGAATTCCTTTAAGTATGGTACTCTTATATTATGTCTATTTTTCTACTTCATGAATGAGCTGCCCGGATCAAGTGGATGGGCATGGCAGAATGACAAACCTGTTGCAGTCCAGATAAGAGACTATTTACATGGGCTTGGGGATGCCAAAGCAAGAAATACAGCCCTATGGGGATACTTCAAAAACTTCCAAAGCATGATGCAAGCAAGAGAAAGAATTCCCCAGTCTCTTGTTGAAAAATACAAAGACTCAGTGTGCTTTATGGTGGACACTGATCAGTGCCTAATGGAGGCAGTGGAGCCAAGGACTGTCTGGATCATGCCCATGGGGTATGAAGTGGATGAACAGATAGTGGAGCTTCATGTTCAACACATGCTAAGTCAGCCCAAAGATCCAAAGGCAGAAAGGTTTGGAACCTTTGAGGAGCTGAGTGTAAAGATCCATGTTGAACTCAGGGAACCTGAGATAAAGAGGAAGGTGAGAAAAGAAGTAGAGCATATTGTTCAAGGCCTAGGCATCTCAAAAGAGGCACTTGATGCCAGCTGGGAAAAGAGAAGAAAATCTGAGGAAGAAAAGAAAGAGGCAGAAAAGAAAAGCAAGAAAAGTGCTCCGGTGGAATCCTCAACCCGGACCAGATCATCAAAAGGATCCACACCTATCAAAACCAAAAGCTTAAAACCGGAAGTCCAGGGATCCGGTAAGAGATCTAAGACAAAAGCCTCAAGAGCTTATCAAAGCCAAAAGGATGAAGAAGAAACTGAGTCAGATGAGGGAGTGAAAGAAATAAAGAAACAGAAGAAAAAAGGATCCGGTAAACCCTCTTCTGGCCGAGACAAGGAAGAAATGACAGAAGAACTTTCTAAAAAGCCCACCTTGTCTCTAGACAGTGTAGTCAAATCAGTCACTGTGGATGGGAACCTTCAACTGGTGGTTGAATTCTATGATGACTACAATGAGGTAGATCAAAAGATCCTGCAGGAAGCTATAATTAGGTACTTGAACATCTACAATAAAGCTTTTATTGAAATTATCTCTGAAATTCTAAAGAGTCTAGAGATGGAACTAGAAATAAGAAAGAACAATGCCATGGCAAAAGACCTTGAGATCAGGGAACAGATAGCTATTCAGCTATATCCCTCAATTGATCACAAAACCATGAACATGATATTCAAGGACTGCAAGGATGAATTTAGAAGCAAAGCAAGGATGAATCAGCTTATGCTTGGCGAAACTGACAAAGTAGCCAAGGACACTGAAGAGATCCTCCGGAATACATACAAAAGGTTTAATATTCCTATTATAGAGGACTTAGGTGCAGAAACAGCTGCAGACTTGGAATCATCTGCTCCGGAAGAAGTGCCACTAGAATAGACTAACAGCTCTTCTCCGGCTTCTCCTACATTCTCCGGATCCCAAGAAGAAGAAAAATTACAGGAGGAAGAAGCAGCAGAAAAAGAAAAAGAGGTTGACAGCACCAAGGATGCAGAGAAAGAGAAAAATCCAACAGAGAAAACCACAACTGTAAGTGGTAAGAATGTGGAAGGAGATAAGACTCCTAAGGACAAAACTGCAGAAGAAAAGAAACATCTGTCTCCGGCAAGAGACACTGCACAAACTGTTCAAAAGTTTCTAAGCCAAGAAACTTTAGAGATTGATGAACCGGAGCTTCTAAAAGGCCCATTCGACTTTGACTCTCTCTCTCCGGTACAGACAATGAAGATAGCTTCATTTGCAAATGCTAAGGCAAATGAAAAACTCCTAAAGTCTCATATGGAAGACTGTGAGTTGATAGAGGCTGCTTCCGGAGTGCTTGAAAAGATTATGCCATCAATCCAGATAGATCCGACAGCCTCCTCTTTTGGTAATCTCAAAACCTTAGTCAGTAGTGTTGCTACACATTTTGATTCTCTAGAAAAATCAGCTAAAGAAAAGGTCCGGAAGGAATTTTTGGATAAAAGATTTTCAGAATTATTAGGATTAATCTCTAACGATAGGAGAAATATGAGTATTGGAATAAAGAGCTTAGAAAATGCTCTTAAGGATGGCGGTGATATTTACAAATTTTGTATCTCCTGGTCAAAGGCAACAGTAGAAATAGATAAGAAAATAAAAGAGGAACAGGACAAACTACAAAGTTTGTCTAAAAGTTTTGATCCTCTCTCTTCATCCATAGTAAATCAAGAATGTCAAACTATTGCAATCACAAATGCAATAAAGAACTTTGAGAAGGAAAGGAAGAATATCACTAACCGGATGGGAGAACTTAGAAGGATTATAATCCCTAAGTTAGAAACTATGCATGAGGCCATCAGTGATGCTCAGACTACCACCCAAACAAATGATCCGACAGATCTCAAGAGGGCAGAAGCTTCTGCATTTTTGTTGAGTGGTCACATTTCAATTTTGGATAGAATGAAGCAAAGTTGGGCTACAGAACTGATACAACTGAAGACATCTTTTGCAGACATTCTTCAGTTTATGTGAGTATGTAAATATGCGGCTATGTATAGAAAATTTTTGAAAATTTTGGTGTGCGGACCCTACCCTTTGCCATTGATGTCAAAGGGGGAGTGAGGAGTAGTGAAAAATGAGGAATCCAACTAAGGGGGAGTTCCAGAAATTGTATATAAAGATAGAGCATCAACAAAGGGGGAGCATAGTGTAAACACTTAGTCATTTTTCACTAAGTATTGCCATCAATGCCAAAGGGGGAGATTGTTGGCAAGAGACACTATATGGATTCATGGTTGTTGTCATTGATGGCAACAAAGGTCATCCCACATATCTGCAAGTCATGGTGTGCCTCTACCGGAAGTCAGGATGAAGAACTGTTGTGGTCTAGTGAACAAGAACAGAGCATGTGGCAAGGTCCGACAGATTGGTCCGGACCTCTCAGAGGAAGTGTCTTGGTGCAGTGCAGATTTGGGGAAGTCAAGAGGACTACCTTGAGTAGTATATTCCAAGGATTTAGCCTCCGGTGATGGACAAAGAAAAAGATATGAATAGCTGAGTACCGGATTCCTGAAAGACAATGAGAACAGAAGGAAGAACTGACTGACTGAGCATCAGAATCTTTTCCGGATATGTTACTGTTGATTGTAAAGGTTGTGAAGGCATGAATCATGTTTGGCCAACATGACTAATGATATCTACAAGTATATGCTTGATCCGCATTGCTTGGTAAGCAAGGATTCAGCCGACAGAACAGAGTTTGTAAGAAACTAGACTGTTCCAGATGCCGACTAGAAAAGTGATGAAATTACTTGTGCGGATATATGTAGAGGATGGATTTAGTTGTGAAAAGTGTGATAGAATGTGATAGTATGCGAATAAGTACAGAGCAGAGTAGAAGTAGTAAGAAAGATCCGGTATGTGAAAAGATAGCAGAATAAAGAACAGAGGAAAGATGAAGTGCAGCAGATCAGTGTACTGAGCCTAACCGAAACTGAACCCCAGCATATGTAGGTGCTTCCAATCAGTTCAAGTATTATATAACATTCTTTGTAGACAATGTGTCTCCTTGTAGGCAGTGGGCCTCTTTGTGAGCAGTGTGCTCAGGCAGTGAGCCCTAATTGGCAAGTGCCATTTTTGTAACTCCTTATTCTTCTAACAGAATAATCTTTGGGTTAATCACCCCGTGGTTTTCTCCCTTAACTGGGTTTCCACGTCAAAAATACTGTGTCATGTGTTTCTCATTTCATGATAATGTTTGTTTGTTTAATTCAATGCTGCCTTGATTAATAAGAAAGATCAAAAGAAGAAACAATTAGGATAACTGATTCACCCCCCCCCTCTCAGTTATCAACACTAAGTCCTTAGCCTTGGCATTTTCTTTTCTCATATCAAGTTCCTTCTCTAAACTTTTAGGAATTAGAGAAACTATTTCAATAAATGCTTTATTGTATATGTTCAAGTATTTGACTGTGGTTTCCTCCAAGATCTTTTTATCTGCATCATTATATGCATCATAGAATTCTGTTATTGGTTGTAGGTTCCCATCCACAGTAACTACTTTAACCACATCATCTAATGACAGAGTGGGCTTTTCAACAAACTCTTATGTTTCTACCTCCTTGGTTTCACTGGATACTTTCTTCTTTTTCTTCATCTTCTTGATCTCTTCATCAGATTCAATCTCTTCATCATCCTTCTAACTGATGTAAGACCTTGTTGCCTTTGTCTTTGTTCTCTTTTCACTTTTACCAGATGATTTTGCTTCTGGTTTAGATGCCTTTGAGCTCTTTGCAGTGGCAGATGCAGAGCTCTTAGCGGATCTGGTCCGGGAGGAAGCTTCTACCAGAGCACTTTCTTTTTCTACTTCTTTCTTTCCTTTTTCTGCCCTTTCCATCTTTTCTCTACTGGCATCAAGTGCCTCTTTTGAAATCCCATAACTTTTGGCAATGTTCTCAACTTCTTTTCTCACTTTTCTCTTCATTTCTGGTTGATGTAACTCCACATGGATTTTCACACTCAACTCTCCAAAGGTTCCAAACCTTTCTGCCTTAGGATCCTTTGGCTAACTTAGCATGTGTTGAACATGCAGCTCTACAATTTTCTCCTCCACTTCATACCCCATAGGCATGATCCACACTGTTCTTGGTTCCACTGCCTCCATTAGGCACTGATTAGTTTCTACCATAAAGCATATTGTATCTTTATATTTTTCAACTAAAGATTGGGGGATTCTCTCTCTTGCTCGCATCATGCTCTGAAAATTCTTGAAATAGCCCCAGAGAGTTGTATTATGTGTCTTGGCATCACCAAGCCCATGTATATAATCTCTGATTTGAACGGCTACTGGTCTATCATTCTGCCATACCCAGCCACTGGATTTGGGAAGCTCATTCATGTAATAAAAGAATAGGCAGAGTATCAAACCACCGTATTTGAAAGAGTTCTTCTTATCCTTCTTTATCTTCTGCAGATTCTCCAAGAGTTGGTTTAGAAGGAGCTCACAGAGATCATAGTCTACATTCTTCCTCAACATTTCATAAGCTGTCTATATAGTAGTTTTGGATACTGAATTCTCCTTGCTGGAGTGATATATCTTATACCCAATTATCATTAATCTAAACTTGATATCCAAATCTGTGATATCCTCAATAGTCATTGCTCTTTTATCAAACTTCAATCCAGTAGCCTCACTGACAATTTGGTTTTTAACAGATTTGAGTGTAGGCATTCCACCAGTTGAGTGTAATCTGATTACTGCCCTAATGGCATCCATAGTGATCTTAAACGGCCTGCTCAACCACATGAAGTTATGCATTCTGCTCAAGATATACTGGACCCATTCATCTTCCAAAAAATAAGGGAAATGAATGCATTGTGCAAAATGTTTGTCCCAGATAGCTTTATATTTGGTTTTGAGTTTGAATGAGTCATCTATCAAATGCTTGTGATAGATATCGACTAGCGTAGATTCCCCAAATTCTTCAATACTCGCATGAATATATGCCCTAACATCTTCTACATGTAGAACCCCATGTGGAATGCTTGAAAAGGCACCTAGGGGATCAACTTCTAGGGATTTATATGGATGCTTCTTAAATTTAGGGCATGGCCTATCATAAATCTTCACCACATTCGGATCACCCATCTGTCAAAGATTTGTAGAGAGATATTTAAGAACAGAAAATACCTTTTGTGCTTCTAGGTTTTACGGATTGAGCTAGATCAATTGCTGGATGAAATTGACTTCTACAGATGACCTTTAATGGGCTTGAGGAAATTTGTTGCAGAGCTCCTTTTTGCTTCTTCTTGAATGCAGAATGAACAAATGTTTAATAAGAAAAACCCTTATATTGCTTCGCAACCCTAATACGAAGCTGCAATAAATGCTCAACTTAAGCCATTCCGGTTTGCCTTGTTTTCCTTATTTGGATGACTTGATGAACCGAAACGATCTTGTTATAAACATCTTGCGGATCTTCCATAACTTGACCATAGTTTATTTAGATGTTTCTCTAAGAATCCTTTAATCCGCAACTCTCCTTTTGCCAATTCCAGCACCAATTAACTGGCTAGGGGAAATATTTTTCCTTGTGTCTCCCCCTGAGCCAGAGCTCATTTTTTAATTTCTAGAAGGAATATCAGCACCAGATTCTGGTGCAAATCCATCCTCTACATTTTCTGTATTTCTCTTCACCCAAATTTTGTTCATCTCACTTTTAACTTCATCCGCATTTACTTTTCCTTTCCCTTTGTCTTGATTCTAATTATGATGCACCAGACCTCTTTTGTCCTGGTTCTTTCTTCTACAAGATTTGGCAATATGACCAGATCTATTACAGTTGTGGCAAACAACAAATCTTTGCATATTTGAATGAAATCCTCTTGATCTGCATTGATTAGCCATATGTCCCATTCTATTGCATGCAAAGCATCTACCATTGAATGAATTGTTCATTTGCATATTTCTACATTCTTGAGATTTGTGACCATACCTTTTGCAGTTGAAACACTGTCTGGAGAAGGATGTATTAGTCTAATTTATTCTCTTTCTGTACTAATTAGCTTTATGACCAAAGTTATTGTAGTTGTGGCAGTATCCATTGAAGGATGGATATCTTTGAGCATTAGGTTGCCTTATCGGAGGTCTTCTAGGCATATTCCTTAGATTTTCTGATCCAAAATTCTTCTGACCGGATCCGGAGCTTTCACCTTTCTCATATCCCAAGCCATGCTTGTCATCTACCCTCTTTTGGCTTTCAAGAAGAACTTCAAGTTGAGTAGAACTTATCTTGAATTTCTCTTTGTATTCATTTGTTGTTTGAAGATCCTTTTTAAGAGTGTCAGTTTGATCCTCAAGTTTTTCTTTATTATCTCTAGCATCTTCAAGATTAGATTCTAGATGCCTAATTATTCTATCCAATTTGTGGCAGTCTTCTGACTTCTCCTTGAGGGATTGTCTTAGATCATCTTTAGTTTTTCTTTTCTCTTCAATTTCTTGGGTGAATTTCATAACTCCTGATTCCATTTCATGTCTTACCATAATGACCTCTTTTGATAACTTTTCACATAACTTGGTTTTCTCCTTTAGATCTTCATTTGTACCATTGTCTTCACTTTGACTTGCCAATTGCTGAAGTAGATCTTTTCTCTTTTTGATAGAGATACTTAGTTTCCCTTTTAGTTCATTTATGAAATCATCAGCTTGTTTGAGTCTTTCCTTCAATTCTCTAACTTTGGAGTTTGATTGCTCAAGATCATCTAGGGCAGACTGAAGTTGCTCCCTCATACCATACACATCCATTTTAGTTCCCAGATCTTTCTCAAGTTGTTAGGCTCCTTTGGGAGGAACTTAGCTCTAATACCAATTGTTGATAACTAAGAGGGGGTTGAATTAGTTATCTTAATTATTTCATCTTTCTGAACTTTCTTTACTATTAATGCAGCATTAATTCAAATAAGAAAACATAACCATAAAATGAAAATACTCATGACACAATATTTTTTACGTGGAAACCCTGTTAAGGGAGAAAACCATGGGGTGATTAACCCAAGATTGTATTCTCTGTTAGAAGAATAGAAATACAAAATGGCACTTGCTAATTAGGGCTCACTACCTGAGCGCACTGCTCACAAGAGGCTCACTGCCTACAATAGTTTATACAAGAAAATTAGATACTTGAACTGATGAGAAGCATCCACATATGCTAAGGTTTAGTTCTGATTAAGCTCAATATACTGATCTGCTGCATTTCATTCTTACTCTCTTAGGTACTGTTGTCCTGTTACATTCCAGATCTGTCTTACTGTCTTCACACTGCTCTTCTACTTTTATTCGCACAACACAATTCACGACACACCCCTTCATACTGAAATCAATCTAGTATATATATCTGCATCAAGGATTTCATCCACTTTCTAGTCGGCATCTGGAATAGTCAATATTTATCCAAATTTTGATCTATCGGCTAAATCCTTACTTATCAAGTGATGCATATCAAGGAGATTCTTATAGAAGTCATCTAACATGTCAGCCAATCATGAATGATACCTTAAGAACCTTGATCACCATCAATATCTCATCCAGAATAATTCTGATGCTCTATCGGTTAGTTCTTCCTCTGTCTACTCTGTCAAACTGGAACCCAATACTCAAGTACTCATGCCTCTTCACTGTTCCATGACCAGAGGCTCAATCCCTAGAATCTATCAGTCAAGTTACTCCTCTTGACTTTCCCAAATCCGCACATTATCAAGATACTTCCTCTGAGAGATCTAGACCTATCTGTCAGACCTTGCTGCCTACTCTGTTCTTGCTTACCAGACCCAACTATCCTTCAATCTGACTTCCGGTAAAGATACACTATGTCCTGCGGATGTGTGGAATGGTCTTTCTTGCCATCAATGACAACACCAATGAAGTCACATAGTGTCTCTTGCCAACAAGGAGTAGCCTGTTGATTGGTATATGATGTTAGTCACAACCAAGCACACAAAACAAAAGTTACACAACAACCCTTGTTTATCCTGAAAGATGTGATGAATTCAAAGAATTCATGATCCCAAGTCCCCATTGATTAGTTCATAATCTACTGATGTTACCATGTGGTTGATGTGTACTGTTGTTTTCCATTTTGGGGCCTTACGTATATCTGTAGATTCTGATTCTACAACAATACTATACAGGGAAGTTACTCTACACAGTATATATCTCCAAATGATGTGTCTAAGTTGATATTTGCATGAGTTCTACCCTTATTTGTGATTCTCTACATGACATTTTCAATACTACATGCATTGAGCTCAAAATATGCTAATGATACTCAGTTGTCTTTGGGATGTTAGCATATTTTCTATTCTGCTCAATATTTATCATGATGTGCAGTTGTGAAAGTGATTTCAATGAAATTAAAATAAGAAAAAGGGTTAGAGAGTGAGATTCCTAGAATTACTTGACTGAGATCACGGATCCACGTACATATTCCCATACATGCAATGAAGAGAAGAAAACTAAAATCATACTTCACCAGGACAATCCACAAATCTGTATGATTCAGTGCAAATCTTCAAGGGTAAAAGTTGACAACAACATGCAATGAAATGAAAGCACTTCTGTAGAACACAGCATTCACCAGTACATATCTAGAAATCAACTTGAAGATTACTTAAGGTTTACAATCAGGATATAGTCTAAAACTTCATCTCCATACAGTATGTTCATAAAATAGGTACATTTACAATGATCTGAGGAAAGGACCTTGATTATTTCAACAATCCAGTCCTCACTAGTCTTAGTAATCTGATCTCTTCCTAAAACTACTACAAGTCTAATTTTTTTTTATGATTGACCTCCTCCCCTTTTTTTGTACAGTACAGGGGCTTAACATATATCTCTGGTTTCTTCTCCAATCTGGCACCCAAAACCCTAGGAGATCAATGGTCAGCATCTTGAAATGCAGCATCAAACAGTGAGAAGTGAATCCCGCCAAGAATTCAAGCAGCATACCCAGATAGGGCACCCCTCCTTCAATAATGTTTCCATCCACCAACCTCCACATTGAAAGCTCCTCCTCTTCTAGTGTTTGGCCTCTCAGGATTTGGTGCTATCCTGCATGATGTCATCGCTACTCAAAGCTTCGTCCCTATGTTCACCTACATGCCGCCACTGTGTCGGCAACTTTGCCTTTTCAACTACTCCAACAATCTATAGTAAATAAGTAGGAATAAGCATCATTGTTTGGTATGTCAATAGGAAAAATGAACATCTACATTAAATCAAGCTATAAGATGCATAAACACCACAATCGGGCCCTGAAATTGTGAAAATCATGCATCAAAAATGCATATACAGCATTAAAACCAATTGGGTCAACCACCGTTGACCAGAAACATGCATTCGGGCTCCAAAAATGGATTCAAAAATCCAATTGCTTCGCTTTCCCGTCCCTTTTCCTTGTTTAAATCTTTGTATCTTTTGATATACAAGCCAGACGTGATACATCGGGTTAATCAAATTTCAAACTATTTGAAATCCAGCTTGTATATTGGTAATGTTATATCGGTTTGTATATCGCAACATACAAATACATATGCATACAAGGAATTTTCTGTATTGGACTTCCATTTCAAATCCAGCTTGTATGTATAGCAATGCATCTTTGTTATACAAGCCGAAAATATACAATGAATCAACTCTTTTTCATTTCCACCTCGCGTCTGCGGAATGTATAAGTCATTGTATATCGGCTTTGTATGTCGAAACATACAAAGCATGAAATATACAAGGGCTTAGCTCCTTTTAAACTTCTTTTCAAATCCGCGGCCTGCATGTTGGTGATGTATAAAATGCAATGTCTATTACAAAATATACATTGTGGGGAGCATACAAGCATTTTATTTTAATCTATAACATTTGGGTTCCATTGCTTGTATATAACGCAATGTATATTTCGTAATATACATTGCGGAGTTATACAACAATTTAACCAATTCTGATAACTTTTCAGGTCCCACACAATGCATCTCTGCTTTAATGTATGTATAAGGCTTAATTCAAATTTATAAATGCCTCGGGTCCGCCCGATGTATTAAACACTTGTATCTTGCCAATATACAAACCCGCCTATATACAAGGACTTAACCTTGTTTTAAGAACTTTTCGGGTCCATGACTTGTATATGGATGCTTGCATATTTGCCTTGTATGTAAAAACATACAAATGCCAAATATACAACGATTTAACTCCCCTTTATGGTGCCTTCGAGTCCATGGCCTGCACATTGCAAATGTATATATCAAATGTATGTTTTAATATACAAGCTCGAAATATACAATGAATTAACATTGCTTAATAACTTTTCGGTTCCAGTCCTTGTATAAATGCATTGTATGTTACGACCCACTAAACATACAAAGGCGAGATATATGCAATGGATTTAAACATTTATTCATTTCAACCCTTAACTATTTCGGGTCCACCTTGTATTTACAAACATAACATTTGGCAAATGCATACAAGGCAAAAAGGACATACAAAAGACTTTACATATGAACCCGACCACAAAACGACTAAGTATAAAACGATCCTTGCATATACAAATGACTTTGTATATGGAAAGTGATATACAAAGGTCTTTGTATACAAGCAAACTCACATACAAAGGGCCTTATATATGCAACCTGATATACAAAGAGACTTGTATGTGCAAACAGCTAACCCTTCCCTTGTACATTTTACCAAAATGCTCATAACTTGCAAAATATGGCAAATTTTAACATGGTTCAAAAAGCAACCCTAGCTCATTTTTTACAAGGAATCCAACCATACTATGCACTGGTACTAAAATGCATTTTTTCTCTATTTTTAACAAGGTTTGCAATTTTAACCTCTTTTTCCCTTTACCACCAGGCAAAACAACACACACAAGCAAAAAGCAAAAACCCGCAGCAGGGGTCCTTATTTTGCTAAGGTGTAAAATGGGGCATGTTGTGAACATCACAACAACTAGCAACCAAACAAAACAATCAAATTCAACCCATTAAAGATAAGTAAAAGAAATAAATTCATAACTTCCAACTATCTTTCTTGCAAATCATCATTCAACTTGGGACTTAATGTATTCAATAAGGTGCATGAATTTTCATTTCAGTTTAAGTGGGTGCATGTGATTAATAAGCCTCATCTTGAAGATCAGTTGAACAAACTAGTGACTGATATTAGACTACGTAGGTGAGGACATTCCCTCATAGCCAACCGGATAGAGCCTTGCTGCCAGCAAGTGTCCATAGCCCCGGCAAGGTTATCGTTACAATTCTCCTAAGTAGAGCCCCACTGCCAACGAGTGTCCATAGCCCCGGTAGAGTTACTTAGATGGCTTAATCTAGATTTTTAGTATAATCTATTTTATTTATTTATATATATTTTGTATTTTAATAGAGACTTCATAAGATATTGCATTTGTAACTTCATGATGCAAGGAGTGGTTACTTGCTGAAATTAAGCTGAGAATTGTAATGGTAGCAAGGGTGACCTCTGGTTTTTCACCTAATATCTACACTAGTAAGTTCAACAAACCCAAGGATTTTAGGTGTGTCATTGTGAGAAACATTCCTTGAATACTCAACCCATTCTTATTGAATACAAAATTTCACAAGTCAAACAACTTTCTACATTCATGACAGTCACAACAAGCTATGCATGAATTTCAAATAATTAACCTTAATGATCTGAATCTTACATTGTTTTTAGTGGTTGTTAATCTACTCCTTCATACTCTAAATCAAAAGAAAGATCCCTACTGGGGAAACAAAGCAACCAAAACAAAACAAGTAAAACAAAGCCACTGTACAAACAACTATACAAAGAAAGTACACTATGATACACATGACTGTCATGATGCCACCTCAAGCTTGAAAATAGTGTTTGAGGAACTGTCTATTAACTGGTAATGGAACATCGTCACCTGTTAAGGACTTGAACCTGTAGGTGTTGTCTCCTAGAATTTCAAAAATTTGAAAGGGGCCTATCCAGAGTTTGTCAAATTTACCATGATCACCCTTTCTTTCATGTGCTTTGTCTCACATTAGGACTAGATATGAGATCCTGGAAGCCTTGATTCTATCTTTTTTGTCAAACTAGTGCTTGACAACAGCCTAATGTTTAGCAAATTGGTTAATTGCTACACTTCTTTTTTCCTCTAGGTGCATTAGTTGTAGCAATCTAACTTCCCATTTATTATCTGTGCCTAGGTACTCTTGTGCAAACTGCAGTGTAGGAATCTTTAAGTTGACAGAGAGGATGGGATCCACCCCATATACTAAGTGAAAAGATGAATTTCCTAATACAGCTTTATTCCTGGTTCTATCTACCCACAAGGCATATTTCAATAGAGTGTTCCATTCCCTTGGGTTCTTATCTATCAGCTTTTTTATGATGTTTAATATGTTCTTGTTTATGGATTCTGCTAATCCATTCCCTTGGGGATAGTAGTTTGAGGAGAATTTTAAAATGACCCCATAATCAAAAGTCCAACTTGACAATAAACATGCCCATTGTCAAATACTAAAGCATATGGAACTCCATACCTGGTCATTAAATTGGTTTCCAGAAAACTGATGACATCCTCAGCATTGCATGTCCTACTGCTGAGAGCCTCAGTCCACCTAGTATAGTAATCAATAATAGTTAAAACATACATGTGGCTTGAGGATGATGGAGGATTGATGGGTCCTATGAAGTCCATTCCCCATTGAGCAAAGGAGCACATCTCCATCACTGATTACAAAGGTTGAGCAGCATATTTCTCTCTATTTGTAGCAACCTGACACATATGATAGCATTTGATGTGTCCAACTGTATCTTTGAAAATTGTGGGCCAATAATACCCTACCCTGAGGATGGCATGAGTAGTGGCTAAGGATGACCCATGTGCGGTCCCAAATTTATCATGTAATTCTGCTAGCACCTTATCTGCTTTTGATCTTTCCAAGCACCTTAGGTATATCCCCTTGTAGTTTTTCTTGAAAAGGATTCCTCCTTTTAACATATATTTCAGTGACCTTATCTTCAGGGCTCTCCTTTGTGAGGCCTACAGTCTAGATGGATATCTTCCAATGATCAGGATGTGCCTGATGTCTGAGTACCATTCTCCATCATCTTTTGCATTTACAACATACTGCTGGTTCGTGATATTGGGATCAATCTCTGATATCATCTGGCTTAATGTCTGCCCTCTTACCCACTTCATAGGGCTAATGTCCATATCGTACTCCTAGAGGACAGTGATCCATTTAGCCCTTTTTTCTCCTGGTTCACTTTGCATTAACAACATTTTCACTGCTACATCAGGTACAACATCAATCTCCCTACTTCTCAGGATGTAGTGCCTGAACTTCTTGACTGCTCAGACCAATGCAAGCACCTATCTTTCAACATCCATGTACTTGAGTTCCGCATCTCTGAAAGGGCAGCTCATGAAGGCTATAGGATTTTCTTCCTTTTCTTCATTTTTTTGCATCAGTACTACTGCAGAGGTATGCTCTAAAGCGAATGAGTAGATGTAGAAGTCTTTGGTGTGATTTGGACTGATCAGAACTGGAGCATTTGATATGGCCTTCTTAATGTCTTCAAAAGCTACTCTAGCTTCCAGTGTCCATTCAATTTTAGCATCCTTCTTAAGCATGGTGTTCAAGGGCCTAACTATTTTTGCAAAGCTAGTGATAAATTTCCTAACAAAATTAATCTTACCAAAGTAAGATTTGAGCTCCGTCTTGCTTCCAGACAGTTGTATCATCATGATGGATTCTATTCTGTCAAGATCAATGATGATCCCATCTTTAGTTATCAGGTGACCTAGCAATCTTCCTGTGGTCATCCCAAATATGTACTTCTTGGGATTCAAGGATATCCTGTACTGCTCGCACTTCTTCAACACCTTTCTCAAGTCCCCTACATGGTCCGCTCTATCCTTGGAGAACATCGTTAAGTCATCCATGTATATTACTATACACTTACCAATTAAGCCTTTGAAGGCTATGTCCATTGCTTGTTGAAATGTGGCTCTAGCATTTATCAACCCAAACGGCATGCGCCTATAGGCAAAGATCCCCCATTTCATGGTAAATGTGGTTTTCAATCTATCAATTATGTCCACCATCACCTGGTTGTATCCAGAGAAACCATCCAAGAAGAACATCATCTTGGCATCATTCACAATCTACAGGACTTCATCTAGAGAAGGCAAAGGATAATTATTCTTTTCAGAAGCTTGATCCAAGTTCCTAAAGTCCACACACAGTCTGATGTCCCCGTTCTTTTTTTCTCACTGGGACCAGGTTTGCCACCCATGTGGAGTGTCTCATAGGAAATATGATCTTGGCATCAAGCAATCTTTTAACTTCTTCGAAAATGATTGGCTCCAGTAAAGCGTTGACGGGTCTCTGCTTTTGCCGAAAAGGCTTGGTGTCTGGCTTCACAGGTATCGTATGAGCGATGACTGATGTGTCAAAAGTTTTCAGTTCATCATACGTCCAGGCAATGACATGGATGCAATCTTTGAGGGCCTAAGTTATCCCTTTCAACTCTTCTTCCATATAGACCTTCCCAATCAAAACATTTCTTCTCTTATCACCTTGCCCAATGTCAACCTGCGAATACTATCCCTCATCAGCCTTTTGAAGATCCCTTTGTTTCAGCATGCTATCCAGATCAAATGCTCTCTCTAGCTCTATCATTCCCCTAGGGATTTTGTTACTTGGCAGCTCCAGGATTTCTTCTTCTTCCTAGACATGATCTTCTAGATTCTTTTCATCAATGATCTGTGCCTCAAAAACATCTCTATTGGAAATAAAATCCAATATATGTTGATCATCATCAAATACTTGGAGATTAGTTACATTATCAGGTACTGAAGGCACTGATACTAGTTCAACTGAGAATCTTTTCAAACCTGATATGGACAGTGGCTCTAGAGTACTAGCAGCCTATACTAAAGCATCTACTCTATGGTTTTGCTCTCTAGGTACATGGGTGATATTGAATGCATTGAACTCTTCTATTAAGTTCCACAGCCTGTGTTTGTAATTGGATAGCCTTTTGTATTTGCAAGAGTATATACCTCTCACCTACCTAACAACTAATTCTGAGTCTCCATAGACATGCAAGATTTTCACCTTCTTCCTAAGAGCGAACAGTATCCCATGAATTAGAGATTCATACTCTATCGCATTGTTTGTACATGGGAACTGCAATCTGTATGCTACCAAATAGGATTTTCCAAATGGGTCAATAAGGTCTATTCCTACTCCAACTCCTTGTTTTGACTTGGATCCGTCAAACCTAAGGGTCCATGGCCTATCTTCATCTAAAAGCTTGTCTAGTGCTTCATTCTTTCTTTTCATTCTGGCAGCTGCGCAACCTGATATCCACTTTAATTTTGGTGTCCCAGCCTTCTTAGACACCACCTTATCAGCTTTATGAGAAGCCAGTATTTCTTCTTTTCTCTTATCATCAGGAGGAACATTCTCTGGACCAGGCGGCATATGCCCTCTCAAGATATGTATGCACAACAAGCAAGATGTCTCTGAGTGAGGTGCCTCATGTAACCTGCACCACTTCTCAATCAAGGCCTCCTAGGGAAGCCTACACTGCTGCGTCATCTTTTGGATTTCTTTTGATAGAAACTCCTCGAACTTGGAGAGATTGCTGCCACTATCCTCGTCAGATAACTCGTAATTTGACTCCACTAAACAATCACTCCCAGGGGTGATTTTCTTCTTGTTCTTATCATTACCCCTGTTGCATACCAGTATCTCTTCTATCATATGAATAGAACTTTCATCTTTATGTGTGCATCCTCCTGTAATTGCGGAAGACAACCAAACATCAGCATCACTATCGTTATCTGTGGAACTCACCATGGGTGAAGAAGCTTTACCGTATGCTTGTTCCAACTCCAACATGTCTAAACCGGCGTCACAAGTTTTTTCAGAATGAGCTTCATCATGCAACCTGCACCATCCATCAACCAGAATATCATGAACAAGCACATTTAATAATTGACATCATTCCACCTGTCTAGATAAATGCATCTCAAATTTATTGAAATGATCTAGTTCTATTTTATTTTCAAGATTGCAATCAGGCTCTGAATTTATTTCATCACTCCAAAGGTCACCATTATGATCGTGTATGTCAAGCATCAGGATTTCTTCTATGTTGGTGGCTTGAGGTCTGATGGAGTAAACTCTAGGTTCCACATCCACATACATGATCTCATTGGTTCTATTATATTCAGTGATCATGTGTCTCATGCGAGGTTCAGCTTTGATCATTATCTGATTTGGTATACCCTTCCAAGGTAGCCAAATATGGCTGAAATCAGTTGACATGTATCCATTGAGGGTTTTTGACCAGTCTTTGCTGAGTAACATTCCATATGTATTAGGTATATCAACTACTTGAATATCAATATAGTGTTGGATTCTAGGTTCCGATGCTAGCTGCATGTGAATGTGGGTTAGTTCTCCTACCACACTTACTTCTGTTTTGTCCAATTGTGTTACCTTCTTTAATGATTTAGCAGGATGTAACCCTAAAGCGTTGCATATGGATAGGGGAATTACATTGGTAGATGCTCCTAAGTCTACCAAGCAGTTGTACAAATTTTTACCAAACATCCTTGTGGCAAGGAGGAAGGGAGGTGACTCACTCTTGTCTTTATATAGGGTCATGTGGGAGGTATCTGCAGCTTGAACAGTAAATAGGGTTTTAGGTTTGACGTTAACATCCTTGGCAGCATGATCTTTATTTCTAAGTTGGCCCGGGGTACAGCTATCTTCGTTTTGAGCACAACCATCCAATGATTTCATGAAAGTATCCTTGATAGCAGGGGTCCTAAGCAACTCTGACATTGGCAGGCTGATCTTTACTTTTTTCATTTCATCTGCCAAATATGTAACCAATTTGTAAGATGCAGGAAGTGGATTTGTAGCTTTTGGTGCTGTGTTATGTGGTGCAAGATATCAAGCATTGACCTTGGGGAGTCCAGGATTATTACTTCCCTTGAGATCAGGTGGAGTATTGAAATTGTTTGGAGGCAATGAGGTGGTCAAAGGATCAAAAGACCTGCTTGGGTTATTCCTCAAGTTATAGTTATGCCTACCCTGAGGTTGTTGTTGATAAGCATTGACTTCCTCATGCTTAATTGATGGCTCATTCTCATCCTCAAAGGGGAAAACATAGTTAGACTCAAAAGCCATGGCTGATTCCTCACATGTTGAAGTGTAATCCTAATGTGATGATATGGTCTGCTGATAAGGACAATTCATGAAGCTTTCTAGCACCAGGGCAGAATCGTACTCACAGGGGACAATTTCATTTCCCTCTGCATAAGGTGGGTTACTTGAGGTACTGACCACTTCAGCTTGGAATATGCTAGCAGCAATCCTGAATTGAGGATAATCCAACTCTGCATGAGTGTTGGTGTTATGCATCTTGCACCAGTTCGTAAGTGCTGCCTCTATGAGGTTTACTTTAGTGGTCTGTTTAGGTTCACAAGGAGGCTAATTATCTAGGGGTGAAGGCAAGGAACCATTGTTTGACCTGGTGTTCCACACTCTAGGTTGTCTAGGAGGATTATTGTTGCCATTGTTGTTATTGTAATTGTTGTTGTACCCCCTATCAAGATAATTAGGTCTGTCATTGGCATAACCTCTATTTTGATTAGGTTGAGAGTAGAAATTCTAATTTCTCAGATGAGTGACCTTAGTAGTAAGTTTCCTTAATTGAGATGATATTTCTTTGATTACTTCTTTCTCTTCCTGAACCTTGGTCATCACATTCTCTATCTGGGGCTTGAAAAAGGAAGACCCATTGTTATTGTTGGATTGTTCTACAACCTGGGGCACTTGTGTTTGATATGGTAACATCTGGTCATTCCCACTCAATGGTGGCATGACACTAAGTGGAGGTATCTGCAAAGGGGCTGGCATCACAGCTGAAGGTACCATGGCTCCATTGGTTTGTTGGTAGGGAGGATATGTAGGATAACCAAGCAGTGTAGGGAAGGCAATGTTTGGTGTGGGAGTAGGAGCCAATTGCTGACTAACTTTGATAGCTTCCTCAAAAGCATGTGCTAAGGTTGTTACACCAGGGTGTGTTCTTCTGATAAACATGGAGGTCAGGGGATCTAGAGCTGAATAATAGATGCTCCTAGCAGCTTCATCTATTACAACATAGGGAGTAACTAACTTAGATAGCATCTTCTGGAATCTAGCATTGAAGTTTGCAATGGGTTCTCCTTTGCACCTCTTAATGGTGGCAAACAGATGATAGTTCATTGAAGGATCTATAGGCACCTTGAACCTATCCTTGAAAGCTTTCTCTAAGGCATACCATGAACAGACTGAACCCTAACCTAGACTGGTATACCAGTTATAGGCCTCTTCCCCTAAGGAGAATGGAAACAATCTGCATACCACATCCTCATACTCAATTCTAGCCATACAAAAAGCTTCCTTGAAGGTCCTGACATGATCATCAGCATCTTGATACGGATGGTACCTAGAACAAATTTTATCTAGATTTTTAGGCAAAGCATGATATGCATTGAAGGCCAGCAGTGACTCTACTATGAAAAATGACATTGCAATTGGTGGAGGTTGGATCTGGGGTATGACAGGTTGAGGCTAGGCCTGAGGTGTGACAGGTGGTCCAGTGGGTGTTTGAAAGCCAATAGGAGTGATAGGAGCATGTTTTGGTGAGGCTTCTATCACACTAGAATCAGGGATGTGATGAATGTCCATAGTCCTAGGTCTAAATCCCCTGATAGGCAGTTCTTCGAAGAGTCCACTAGATCTAGACCTGGTATTTGGCCTAAAAGCCAAGATTTCTCAAGTTTTCAAGGTAAAATGGCAAGTTTATGATCAGAATTCAAACCAACGGGATGTTTAAGCAATGTATGCAGGAGTCTACAGTTTCCTTTGTCAGCATAGCCATCTTTGTAAAATATTTAAAGAGAGATATTCAAAAATTGAAATACCTTTTCACACTTCTAGGGTTCACAATATGCGCTAGAAAAGATTGCTGGTTGAATCAGATTCTATGGTTGATCTTTGAGAGGGTTGTAAAAATCTTGCTACAAAGCTCTTCCTTTCTTCTTTTCGAATGCAAATGTGCAAGTGATGAATAAAAGAACCCTTTTATTTCTGCGTAAACCCTAAATTCCTATTGCAATAAATGCACAACTTAAGTCATCCAGTTACCTTGTTCTAAGAGAGATCTTACTAAACCACTGAGATGCACTTAGAATTATTTTAAATGATAATTGACAATGTATCTTCTTTCCTCCAATCATGCCATGAGTCCGCAGATCAAGATATTTCACTTTTGAATCATACTGGATCTGTCTATGAAGATCCTGCTTTACCAGATGACTGTCAAACTAGATAAATCTTGACTGATTAAACTCTTCAAAACTCCTTGCAAATTTTTCATATTTTTACTGAGGGTTATTTGGACATTTTTCTGAGAGCCCTTTAATTCACAACATTCCATGTGCCAAATTTAGGCACCAATTGATGGCTAGGGGAATTTATTTTCCTTTGTGACCCCCCTGAGCTAGAGCTCATCTTTTTAGTTTTTGGAACGAATATTAGCACCAGATTCTGCTGCAGATCCATCCCTAACATTTTATGTACTTCTCTTCACCCAAATCTTATTCATCTCCCTTTGAACTTCATCCGCATTCACTTTTCCTTTTCCTTTATCTTGATTTTGATTATGATGCACCGAACCCTTTTTTATCCTGATTCTTACTTTTGTAGAATTTAGCAATATGACCGGATCTATTACAATTGTAGCAAACAACATTTCTTTGCATATGTGACTGATATCATCTAGATATGCATTGATTAGCCATATGTCCCATTCTATTGCATGAAAAGCATCTACCATTGAATGAATTATTTATTTGTATATTTTTTCATTCATGAGATTTGTGACCATACCTTTTGCAGTTGAAACACTATCCAGAGAAGGATGAATTAATCTTATTCATTCTTCTTTTGCACTGAGTTGCTTTATGACTGAAAGTTTTGCAATTGTAGCAGCATCCATTAAAGGGTGGATATCTTTGAGCATTTGGTTGCCTTACCAGAAGTCTTCTAGGCTTGTTCCTTGGATTTCCTGATCCAAAGTTCTTATGACCGGATCTAGAGCTTTCACCTTTCTCATATCCCAAGCCATGCTTGTCATCTACCCTATTTTGGCTTTCAAGAAGAACTTCAAGTTGAGTAGAGCTTATCTTGAATCTCTTTGTATTCATTTGCTATTTGAAGATGCCTTTTAAGAGTGTCTATCTTATTCTCAAGTTGTTCTTCATTATCTCTAGCTTCTTCAAGATCAGATTCTAGATGCTTGATTATTCTATCCATTTTGTGGCAGTCTTCTGACTTCTCCTTGAGAGATTGTTTTAGATTATCTTCAATTTTTCTTTTCTCTTCAATTTCTTGGGTGAATTTCATAATCCCTGATTCCATTTCATGTCTTACCATGATGACCTCTTTTGATAGCTTCTCACATAACTTGTTTTTCTCATTCAAATCTTCATTAGTATCATTGGCTTCAATTTGACTTGCTAATTGTTGAAGTAGTTCCTTTCTCTTTTTCATAGAGATACTTAGTTTTTATTTTAACTCATTTATGAAATCATCAGCTTGTTTGAGTCTTTCTCTCAAGTTATTGACTTCAGAGTGAGATTGTTCAAGATTGTCTAGGGCAAACTGAAGTTGTTCCTTCATACCATACATATCCATTAAGATTCGCAGATCTTCCTTAAGATGTTAGGCTCTATTTAGAGGAACTTAGCGTTGATACCAATTGTTGAAAACAAGACAGATAACTGAGAGGGGGGGAATCAATTATCTTAAATATCTTAACTTTATTTTCTTCTTTAATATTAATGTAGCATCAAAACATAAGAGCATACATAATCATGAGAGCAGAAATAAAATCAACACATATAACACAAGGAATTTTATGTGGAAAACCCTGTTAAGGGAAAAACCATGGGGTGACTAACCCAAGATTGTATTCTATGTTAAAAGAATAAGAAGTACAAAATGGCACTTGCCAATTAGGGCTTATTGCTCGAGCACACTGCTCACAAGAGGCACACTGCCTACAAGAGACTCACTGTCTACAAGGTATATAGAAAGTAACCAGGTGTTTGAACTAATGAGAGGCATCCACATATGCTAAGGTTTAGTTCTGGTTAGGCTCAATATATTGATCTAATGCACTTCATTCTTCCTCTGCTCTAATGTTGTTGTTATGTCACATACCGAACTTGTATTGTTGCTTCCACACTTCTCTCTATATTTCCTCACACTTGCTTTGACAACAACATAACACTTCATACCGAAATCCATTTAGTATATATATCTGCATCAAGGATTTCAACATCTTCCCAGTCAGCAACCGGAATACTAAAGATATTTCTAAGACACTGATCTATCAGTTGAATCCATGCTTAATATGTGATGCGTATCAAGGACATAAACATAGAAGTCATCATTCATGTCAGCCAACCATGTATGATCTCTTAAATAGCTTGACCACCATCAATTTCTCATCTGAATTAAAGTCTGATGCTCTGCCGGTCAGTTCTTTCTTAGTCTACTCTGCCTGTCAGGAACCCAACACTTAGGTGCTCATATCTTTTCACTCTTTCATCACCGGAGGCTCAATCTCTGGAATGTAGTAGTCATGGTACTCCTCTTGACTTGTCCAAGTCTACAACTTTCTAGGTTACACCATCTGAGAGATCTAGACCTGATTATCAGACCTTGGTGCATGCTCTGTTCTTGTTCACCAGTCTAAAACACTCTTCAATTTGTCTTCCGGTATAGGCATACTATGTGCTGTGGATGTGTGGGATAGATTTTGTTGCCATTAATGAAAATAATAATAAAGCTACCCAATAGAGTTCCTGTAGTTATGCAGTTGTTAGATGATTTCGATCAGGCTACATTAGCTAGGTTAGGGTGATTGGACCTATGGACAGTGGCCGAGATGCCCACATACGAGCACATAGGGCCATGATGATGACCCTAGTAGAGCGATGGTGGAGTGAGACATGCTCATTCCTCCTACCCACAGGTGAGATTACCATCACCTTGAAGGACATGTATCACATTCTAAGGTTGCTAATCACCAAAGCATGGGCTACTTATGACATTGGTAGAGGACAAGTAGCCCTTGATAGATCTTTTGCCCCAGGTTACCCATTTCTAACATAGGATCGATGATAGATGAGTTATGGTCAGACTTTGGCAATGAGAGAAGATGACTTCACATTATTTATGTGTGCTGTGATTGGGGGTCTGGTGATGCTAGATTGATGTGCACTGGGCTTCTCAGTGGGCTGGGGAGAGGAGATTGAGCAGATGGTGAGGCATGAGACAATGTATGCATGGGGACTGTGCATGCTTAGATAGTTGTACCATGAGATGCACACTATTTTGTATTAGTTGGGTGGGGCTTTGTCTACTGGGGTGACACTTCTACATGTTTGGCTCTTCAAGTATATAGGGATTACGAGGCCATAGGAAGCTTTATTTCGAGCACAGTTTGAGGCGTTCGTCTTTTTATATAGGGCCCTTGTTTAGTATTCCTATGTTGGGTAGCTGCGATATTGGCGACACATTTTAGATGACTTGGTTCATATTACGTGGCACCCATTTATTGGAGTGGAGGCCTAGCTAGATGAACATATTCATTTTCCTTATGTATTCCAAGCTCGATACCTATTGGGTCGAGGGGATCATATGATTGATATGTATCTCCCCTCTTGGGTGATGAGATAGTTTGGTTTGTGCCAGGACTTGCCATAGGTGATCAAAATTTTTGTGAGGATGCCTTGAGACATCAAATGGCCACCTTAGATAGTGCCCCAGGTGGCGATAGAAAATTTTGCATGGTTGCAACCCCAGTAGTGGGATTAGCAGAGTATAGTTGTAGATGCAGGGAACACCCTAGACTATGATCTGTGGTGGGCAGTGTGGAGACCGATCCGCTTGACGGATCCTACTACAAAGGCTAACATAACGGTGGAGGAGGAGGTGGAGGAGGGATAGTGCTCGAGGAGGTAGAGGTTGATGAGGATGATGCCATTAGGATGTTGGTTGTAGTAGCAGTAGAGCAGGTTTTGGTTGGGAGAGGATGGGGATGAGGACAACAGAGTCCTCAGCAGCAGCGAGCAGCTGGGTAGGTCCCACAGTAGAGGCAACAACAATGGGCACCTATGTAGTAGGCATAGGTAGGGAAGAGGGGATAGATGCTGCCGCTATGTGCACCTCTACAATAGTAGCAACATGCATAGTAGCAGCCTCAAGTACCTGTGCAACAGGCACATGTTGGTTAGATGCCACCACTAGAAGTGCCAATAGTAGTAGGTGAGACCTAGGAAGCAAGCTGTATAGTAGCAGTAGGTGAGGCCACAAACACAACAATGACATGTGCTAGTAGCCCATATGGTATTCATAGGGGCTAGGGCTATAGAGGCAGGGAGTTCAAGGACAAGGCATGGTCTTGTTACGAGTGTGCATACTGGGCATTGGCACACTCGTGCTGATGATGAGGAGGATGTGGATACCTTATGATCCCAGGTTCACAGTTTAGAGGATATGATGGAGAGGCAGAGGTAGGAGCTCCAGCGACTATGGGGAGCAACTATCCTATTGGATGGGAGCAATGGAGTAGATGAATAGATCAACACACTACAGGCACAACTAGCATAGCTACAGGGATAGGTACTGTTAAGGGAAAATTGGATTTCAAATGAAGAATCAATAATATCAAAATACCCAAAATTTAATGAAATGGTGAACAAAAGAGATTCAAATAAATAATGAACGAACAACAAAGCAAACCTCCTTAATTCATAGCTTCAATTGATCGCCTATCACAATCAATCTTGCATGTATGAAATAGGGCCCTCAGAGAGTGCACTTTGCTTTCTTTCAAGAATGTCAATTAAGAATGGCTATGATAATATCACAATGAAGGTGAGCTTCAAAACGATGGTAGTAGTGCATAGTAACGAGTGTGATCACAAGAAATGAAGGAATTGGTGCCAAAAGCGCGCTGTAATTCCTACAAAGTAACAATACTTAACGCTTGGATGATTGAAATGGACGAATAGGGTTGCTTTTCTAGACTTGTGAGAATGAAGATCGACGGTATAGAGAGAATGAGAAGATCAACGGTATAGAATGGTTGAGGAATGTACGTGAATAAGAAGAAGACAAGTGTCACACAAAAGTTGTTTTATTTGAGTTAACTACTTTCTTTTCTAAAGATAAGACATGCTTTTCATAAATTAGAAATCTTTTTTCTAATTTAAGAGATATTGATAAAAACAAGGTTTTATTGAATAGATAACTCAACTTGTGATTTGCTTTTGCATGATTTGAGAAATTAAATAATAAATTATTTAATTTTGTGTGCATGAAGAAGAAGACTTATTTTTAGAAGATTTGAAAGATATTTGAAGAATTAGAAGATAAGAAAGCAAATTAAATAAATAGATTTATTTAATTATTATGCATGATTTGGAGGAATAAATAAAATATTTGATTGTATTTTATTTTTAGAGATTCAGAGGATTTAAATAAATTTGATTTGATTTATTTAAATTTGGAAGAATGATTTGATTTGATTAAATAATTAACAATTATTTAATTGTTTGGAAGAATTTAATTAAATAAAGGATTTTATTTAATTTTGAATTTAGAAGAGATAATTAAATATTTTGATATTTAATTAACTCTGAGGAATACGAATCTAATAAATAAATTTGTTTATTTATTTATTTATAGAGGAATTAGAAGGAATAAATATCTAAGAATATTTATTTAGACTGAATCGTGTCATTTTTAGGCGTATACAGGTACTACAACTACAGGCTCAGGTACCTAGTGCTATTATAGAGAGAGACACAGAGAGGTCCTTGCATCAGGTGGTAGATGCATAGGTGGGGGTTTTATAGGTGGAGGTGACCCAACTGCAAGGTATGGTAGCTGGCACTAGTATTGGTCAGATTTAATTAGACTCCTAGTAGTGTATCTAGCAGTTACAGGATCAGCTATTAGAGCAGCATTCTAGAACTGAGTATTATTATGGTGCTTATTGTGCAGCATTTCCAGAGGGTCAGCGGGTGCCTAGTTACAGTCAGAGGAGTGGTTCTAGGATGTCTGGATCGTATAGGTCTAGGAGATTAGTGTAGTCTATACAACAACCTACTCAATATCCACATGCACCTCCACAACAACCACATCAGCAGCAGTCGTATCCTGGGTCTCCTACCGACTCTGTTAGGGGGTCATCAGTCTAGGGCTAATCATTTATTATCTGATGTATTTTTTGGCCATTGTGACAAATTTATATCATGACTGTATTATTTTGAGTGATGTATGTTTTGGCGGCGATGTACTTTATGATATGATGGTGTATGCATTATGGATGTTTATGATATGCCTTATGGATGTTTATGGGTTATGTTTGTATCGATATGATGTTATGGATATGTGATGTGATGGATATTTGTGATTTATGGATATAGATGTGATGTTATGGATGCATTAATAGATGTTTATGGATTGTATAGATATATGGATATATGGATTATGTATGTTATTCTATTATGGATGCATTTTATGTTTCTGTATGTGATGATATGGATGGGATATATGCTTAGATTAATAAACATTTATTATGCATGATGAAAAGAATGAATGGGATATGTAATGGTTATGCATGGATAAATGGATTATGATGTGGATTATATGCTGAAATTAATAAACATATATTATGAATGCAAATGGATGTGAATAATGAATATATGCTCAAATTAATAAACATATATTATGAATGCAAATGGATGTGAATAAGGACTATATGCTCAAATTAATAAACATATATTATGAATGCAAATGGATGTGAATGATTATGTAATGATAAATGGATGAATGGGTAAATGGATATGTTAATGATTTAATGAAATGGGTGAAAAATGGATTAATAATGATGATACTATTTAAAGGATATGCAATAGATTATGGTAAAATGATGAAATGAAATGGTAATGTATAAATGTAATGGTTAATGATAGATGATTATGCAAATGAAATGGTAATGGATATATGTAATGGTTAATGGACAAATGATAATAAGATGGGAAATGGGATGGTTTGATGTTATAGTCATGATACATGTGATGTTTGTATAACCCTGGGCGATGAGGTTAGGTGGTGGGGATGTTTGGGATAGGTTTAGGGATGGTCGAGATAGGTTTGGGGATGGTTGGAATAGGTTTGGGGATACTAGGCTCCTAAATGCCACATTATTAGAGGGGTTTTGTTGGGATGGGTGAAATATGTAGAGTGATTTGATTGGGGTGACTAATTAGTGGGGGGAAGGGATATGTTAGATGGGAGAGGTTGTGTTAGAGTGAATGGATGGGGGCTTGAATCATTTTCAAATGCTAAGTCTAGATATTGTGTTGAATGGTTTGTGATAGAAAGGAAGATAGATAAGCTAGGCAAAGTTCTTGCCTTACATTATTGAGAGCATTTCTAGGTTTATTATAGCAAAATAGGATATTGTTCACCAAGGTACAAAAGGACCGAGGTGATGATATATATCCATCTTTGAATGGACTAGACTTGCAAATAATAGGATGACCTCATGCATGCCCAAGGTAGTATAATCTTGCCTAGATGAGGGAAGGGGACTCATAACATAAGTTCCTTTAGTACATAGAAGGTATGAATAAACTTATATGCAAATGGGAAATACTATGCTAGAACTAACCCTATCTTCAAGATATGAATACTATTCTTGGAGTAATGAAATCAATCCACAAGCACAGCATACAAAATAATGACTATGTCTATTCTAGGTGTTTTTGGCCACATGCCCTGATATAGTGAGATCAAGGTAGCTTTGAAATGATTCCTAGAACTAGACAGAAGATAAAAATCAATAATAAAAAAGACCAATGAATTACACAAAAAACCATTGTATCTCTTGCCAAGATAAGTGTTGATGATGGATTTTGCCCATTGTAGGAACAATATATCCATTAAGGCAAGAATTGATTAGATGTTGTTGGATAAAATTTGAAAGGTGGGCAAAAGGATAGCAAAGCCATGTGTGATGATTATGGTTATTTTGTTGATTGATGATTTTCACATAGGATGTGATGTTTTGATGTTATTCTTAGCATGTGTATTGTTTGGTGAATTTATTTAAGCTCAGAAGATAGGGACCATCCAATGGGTTGGATGGGTGCATCTTATATACCTGGGTACTTGATACTTCCTTCATATTCCAAACTGCCTACATACCCTGTGCCCATGGCATCAAGGTATGTTAAAGATGCAGGTGAGATGAATATGTAGTTCTGGTTTGACTTGATGATGTGAGAACAGTTCGAGATGGGTGTGATGATGGTGTAAGATGATATGTTGTGTGGGATGATGATGTGGGATTTTCTGTATTTTTGTAATTTTGTGATTTTTTTGGAATTTTGGAATTTGTATTATTTTTGGATTTTCTAATGTTTTTGGATTTTTTGGATTTTGAGTTGTATAGGATAAGCATACAAGAATCCTCGTTCCATGGATTATCTTTGGGTGGGATAATGTAGGGCAGATGATAGGATTTGATGTTTTAGAATTCTAAGCCATGGGATGTGCGTAATGTGGTATGTTATAATGGGTAAGAGGACTTATTATATGGTAGAACTAAACACTACGCATGGCGCCTAAGATAGGTTTTCACCATGGTACTTATCCAAGGCATCACCAAAGTAATTTTTACCTTTGGATGACTTTATTGATTTTTTTTAATTTTTTCTATTTTTTGACTTTTTTGTACTTTTTTGATTTGGGATACTTGATGGGCTTATGCATAGAACCCTTTTAGGTGCAATATGTTCATAGGTTCATCTAGAGGCTATCCCTCAGGTGTTGCAAGCTGATATGCCCCTAACCCATAGCTAGCTATGATGACATATGGTCCCAACCAATTAGGCTAAAACTTTCCTTTCTTGGTGCACACTTGTAGGTTTTTTTGATTCTCCATAACGGAAAGGTCACCTATCTCAAACTTATAGTTCTTGATCTTCTTGTTGTAGCTCCTACATAGGTAGTTTTGATAGGCTTGAAGGTGATTGAGACCATCCAAGCATTTCTCATCCAGTAACTCTAGCTCATTCAGTCATGTAACTTGGTATTCCTCCTCATTGATGATATTATGTAGTGAAATCCTAAGTGATGGGAGCTCAACCTCAATAGGTAAAATAGCTTTGGAACCAAATACTAATGAGTATGGCATGGCTCCTATGGGTGTGTGGATGCTTGTATGGTAGGCCCATAGGGCAAGGTTGAGTTGGAGGTGCCAGTCATGACTGGCTTCATTTTCTATCTTTTTTAGAATGCGTAAGATGGTTTTGTTAGAAGCCTCAACTTGACCATTAACTTGAGGGTAATAGGGTGTGGAAAAGTGGTGATGGATATGAAATTTCTTGCATAGGGTGCAGACTTCTTGGTTTTTAAATGGTTTCCTATTATCTGTGATGATGGAATGGGGAATGCCATAACGGCATATTATGTAATAGAGAATGAATTTAGTAATTTGGATGCTTGTGGTAAAAGTGAGTGGAATAACTTCAACCCACTTAGTGAAGTACTTGATAGTGATGATGATGAACTTGTGGCCATTGGATGAGGGTGAGTGAATTTTACCTACAAGGTCAAGTTCCCATTACAAAAAGGTCCAAGGAGTTGTTATCGGTTGCAGCTCTTATGAAGGTGCATGGATGAGATCACCATGTTGCTGACATGGTAGACATTTCTTCACAAATTGGTAAGCATCTCATTCCATGGTCAGCCAATAGTACCCTGTCCTCAGGATTTTCTTTGCTAAGGTAGGTCCACTAGAGTGTGCCCCACAAATGCCTTCGTGTACCTCTTGCAAGGCCACTTTGGCTTCCTTAGAGTCGAGACATCGTAAAAGAGTACCATCAAGACTTCTTCGATAGAGGGTGTCTCCTACGAGGGTAAAATGGGAAGCTCGATGAATGAAGCTTTTGCATTGTGTGGATGATAGGTTTGGTGGCAGGATGTTTTCGTGAAGGTACATATAGATCTCTTGATACCAAGGAGATAAGGGACCAAAAATGTTGCACACTAGCTTTGAATGCGGTACATCGTAAACCATTATTGGAAGTTCTTCAATCAGGAACTCACACTTTTTACTGTCCTTTTCATATCAACCAAAGATCCTATTATAGCCATAGCATCTACTGCTTTGTTGTTTAATCTTGGAATTTGCTCAAAATGGATGTCATGGAAATAATCTTTGAAATCATCGACAATTCTTTTGTAGGGCAGGAGCTTGTATTCCTTTGTCTTGTACTCATTATTCACTTATCTTATGACTAATTGGGAGTCTCCATAAACTTTCAGCTTCTTAATTTTCCACTGAATAGCCATACGAACTCTTATGACAAGGGCCTCATATTCTGCTACATTATTTGTGCATGGAAATGTGATTTTTTAGAATTTAGGAAGTGTCTCCTTGAGGGGTGACAAACAAGATGCCTACCCCACGCCATGATGTGTGTAAGATCCATCAAAATATATTTTCCATGCATCTGCTATCAGTGCTATTGTCAATATGGACTCATCTAGAAATTTTGCAAGGAGTGGTTGTTCTGTTGGGATCGGTACATCGGCCAATTGATCAATGATCACTTGTCCTTTAATGGATTTCCTTTCTATATATTTAATGTTAAACTCACTCAGGATCATAACCCACTTAGCCATCCGTCCTATAAGAGCTGCTCTAGTCAATATATATTTCAATAGATCAATCTTGGCAATGAGCTTGGTTTTATGGTTGAGCATGTAGTGTCTTAACTTTTGGGAAGTAAAGACAATAAGACATGCTCATTCAATTGGAGTGTAGTTCAACTCATAGGTCACCAAGGTGCAACTGATATAGTATATATCTCTTTCCTTTCCCTGTTCATCGTGTTATACTAACAAGGCCCTTTCACCATTTCTATTGTTGAGATATATAGAAGGAGGGGTTGTCCCTTCTTTGGTGGAATAAGGATGGGTGGGTTAGTAAGATATTCCTTTAGCTATTCAAAGGCATTCTGACACTAATTATCCCATACAAAAGCTATATTTTTGTGGAGAAAATGATGGAATAGTTGACACTTGTCAGCAAGTTGTGCTATGAAGCTATGGATGGATTGCAGTTTCCCTTGTAGGATTCAAAGTTTCTTGAGCGTCTTGGGTGGTGGCATCTCCACTATAGCCTTGACCTTGGCGTGATCAACTTCAATTCCTCTTCTTAACAGGATGTGTCCTAGGCACTTTTCAGAAGTGACCCCAAAGACACATTTCTTGGGATTTAGCTGCATGTTGTATTGTTCTAGCCTGTCGAAGATTTTAGCCAACACATTTAAGTGCTCTTCTTTAGTTTTGGACTTTCCTAGTAAATCATCAACATAATCTTCCATTATGCTGTGGAAAAGGCCATGGAAGATGACTGTCATTGCCCTCTAATAGGTAGCTCCTACATTCTTCAACCCAAAGGGAATCACAACCCAACAATATATTCCCCATGGACATATAAAGGAGGTCTTATGTTGATCTTCTTATGCTATCTTGATTTGATTGTACACAAAAATATCCATCCATCAAGGCTAACATCTCATGACCGGCAGTGAGATCCATGATAATGTCTATGTTAGGTAGCAGAAAATCATCCTTAGGGAAAGCCTTGTTAAGGTCTTTGAAATCTGTGTAGTAACGGATGCCTCTAGTGACTTTGGTTATTGGTACAATGTTGGATACCCATTCAAGATAGTCTATAGGGTGAATGAATCCCAAATCTAGGATTTTCTTGTGTTCTGCCTTGATGAGGAGTGCTACTTGGGGATTCATTTTCCTTAGCTTTTGTTTTACTGACTTTGCATCAAGATGTACTACAAGGTGATGAACAACTAGAGCAAGATCTAATCCTAGCATGTTAGCATATGTCCATGTGAAGTTATGACTCCTCTATTAGGGTTCAGATAGATCAGAGCAATAATCACTAACAATTATATGGAGATTAAATAACCCAAATATAACAATGAAGAATAACACAAAAGAGATCAACACAAAATTCTAACATGGTTCACCCAAAATGGGCTACATCCACCAAAACTTAGCCATCCAATGATTTTATTATCTAGTGCAAAATAGATTACAATCTCATGAATTCCACACCCGCAACATACATCCCAGCCACTTATAACAAGCTTTTTGGAAGCTTCTAGAATTAGGGTTTTACAATGTCATTTTTCTTTTGTCAGTTAACAAAAATTAACAACCGACTCTGAACGTGCAAAAAAAATATGTTATGAGTGTACAATATTTGCATGATCAGTTTCCACATACCAATAATCTCCCACTTGGAGACTAATCAGGCTCCACACCAAACAATCTCTCACTTAGAGACTAATCCTAGATGATACCGATGCACTTACAACTCCCACTAGATTATAGGCCTCACTGGTTTCTTATATCCACCATTATTAGTCATGAAGGCCAATGGAAACTGATGAGGAAATTAGTTTCTCCTATGTAACTACCTTTGTGAACATATCTGCAGGATTCTCACTTGTGTGAATTTTCTCTAGCTTCAACTATCCATACTCCAAAACGGATCGGATGAAGTGGTATCTGAGCTGTATGTGCATAGTTTTTTAATGTAAAGCTAAATTCTTAGCAAGATGAATGGCACTCTAGCTATCAATATACAAAGGACTATAATCTTGTCATTGTCCCAATTCCTCTAGAAAATGTTGTAACCAAATCATCTCCTTGCTAGCTTCTGTAGTAGCAACATACTCATCTTCAGTAGTTGAAAGCACAACAACCTTTTGCAGCCTTGAAATCCAATTGACTGTAGTACCTCCTACAGTAAAAACATACCCTATAGTACTCCTCCTACTATCAATATCACCTACTAGATCAAAGTCAACATATCCTTTTAGAGTAGAATTTGTTCCTCCAAAACATAGTTTCTTTGAAGTAGTACATCTCAAATATCGGAGAATCCATTTTACCGCATTCCAATGTTCCATTCCTGGATTGCTCATATACCTGCTCACAACTCCCACTGCATGTGCAATATCCGGCCTTGTGCATACCATTGCATACATTAAGCTGCCAACTATTGATGCATATGGTATCTTAGATATTTTGTCTTCCTCCTCTTATGTCTTTGGACACATCTCCTTAGACAAATTAAAATGACTAGGAAAAGGTGTACTAACTGCTTTTGTATTCTACATGTTAAACCTTTTCAATACCTTCTCTACATATTCACTTTGAGACAAAAATAATTTTCTGTTTGTCCTATCTCATGTGATCCTCATACCAAGGATTTATTTTGTTGCATCTAAATCCTTCATAGCAAATGAATTTGCTAATTTCTACTTAAGTTCATTAATATGCTACATGTTAGACCTAGCAACAAGCATGTCATCAACATAAAGCAATAGGATAATATAGCTTCCATTACCCAATTTCTTAAAATAAACACAATAATTAGAATGATATCTTTTGTAACCTCTTGCAATAATATAATAAAAAATGCACAAATAATAGAAATAGTAGAAGCACAGAAGGAATTTATTGATCGTAGGCGACTTTGAGGGGTCAAACTCCTTTAAGCAAGCTCAATACAATAAATTTGTGGATGCTTTCATTGGCCTCAACATGTACTTATATACTAAGTCAAATCTAAACAACTATTACTTCCCATGAATGTGGGATAATACAATATACTCACCAGATGACTTACAAAGCATATGCATCCAAAAGTAATATACTAACAAAGTAAAGAGAAGAGTTAAACATGGGTTCCTAACATCCCCTCCCTCTTAGAAAAACTTTGTCCTCAAAGGTTAAGATGTGGAAATTGTTGTTGAATCTGAAGGAGTGGTTCCCATGTAGCATCCTTTGGTTGCATTCCATGCCACTGAATTAATACCTCTGTGATGGATCAGGAGCGAAGCTGATGAGTGCGTCTGTTGAGGATTGCCTCTAGCTCCAAAATGATGGATCCTTCATTATCCAGTTTTGGTAAAATAGTTTGTGCTCTGATGTTGGTGCCAAGAACTTTCTTTAGACAAGAGACATGAAATACTGGATGAACACGAGGAGGAAGCTCTAATTTATAATCAACGGACCCAATCTTTTGAAGATGAACTTATACGGCCCATAGAACTTTGGAGCCAGCTTATGATGCCATTTGAGTTTTAGGGAGGATTGCTTGTATGGTTGTAGATGAAGAAAAACCATATCACTTACTTGAAAAGTGTGCTTAGAATGGTGCTGATCAGCTTGTTGTTTCACTTGATTTCTTGCCATGTGAAGATTGTCCTGCAAGATGCAAAGAATCTAATCTTGGGTTTGGAGAACTGTGTCAACTGCCTGAATTGGTGAACTACTAGGGGTGTATGGAAGGAGTACTAGCGGTGCTTGACCATAGACTGCTTCATATGGAGTCATTTTAGATGTAGTGTGGTAGGAGGTATTGTACCACCATTCAGTGAGAGGAAGCCACTTTGCCCACTGATGTTGTTGTTCTGAGGTGAAGCAATGAAGATAAGTTTCCAAACATTTGTTGATAATTTTAGTCTGACCATCTATTTGTGGGTGATACCTAGAACTCATCTTTAGTTTGATGTCAGTGTGTCAAAATAATTCTATCCAAAAATGACTAGTGAAAGTTGCATCACGATTTGAGACAAGGGAAGAAGGGATACCATGAAGATGGAGATCTAGTCCATGAAACTTTCTGCGACTGAGGAGGTGGTATAGGGATGACTGAGGGCACAAAAATGACTATATTTGGAGAGGTGATCAACCACAACCAAGATTACTATCTTCCCTCCAGATTTAGGGAGCTCCTTAATGAAATCCATAGAAATATCTATCCAAATCCATGTAGGGATGGGCAAGGGTTTGAGCAATCTAGGAAGGAGTGTCATTTCACTCTTGTTACATTGGCAGGTATCACATTCAGCCACCATCTGTTGATTTTCCCTTTTCATTCCCTTCCAAAAGAAGTTACGCCATGCCCATTCATAAGTTTTGAGGAACCCAGAGTGCCCTACCAATGGAGAAGCATGGAATTTGTAGAAGATAGCCTGCTGAAGATTTGTGCTCTGGGGAAGCACCAGACGACCCTTGTATTGCAGAGAAGCACCATCCCAATAGTAATACAGTATATCAAAAGGGTTATTGGCCAACTATTGAATGATTTGAGATAATGAAGAGTCATTGTCATAGCCCTACTAGACAGATTCCAACTAATTTGGAACAAGCATAGAAATAGTTGAAAGAGAAGCTTGGTCATCAAATGTGTGAGAAAGAGCATCTGCCACAATATTGCCCTTACCCTTCTTGTATGTGATCTCATAGTCATAACCCATGAGTTTGTTGACCCATTTTTGTTGTGCTGGGGAGGAGACTCGTTGTTCCAGGAAATATTTCAGACTCTGGTGATCAGTCTTGATGCAAAAATGATTCCCTAGTAGGTATGGTTGCCACTTCTATACTGCATGCAAAATAGCCATCATTTCCTTCTCATATGTAGAGAGTACTAAATTCTTGCTAGAAAGGGCTTTGCTGGTGAACGTAATGGGATGTTCATTTGAAGGAGAATAGCACCAAGTCCATTGCCGCAAGCATCACACTCAATAGTGAAGGTCTTGGAAAAATCTGGCATAGCTAGTACAGGTGTAGTACACATAGCTTGTTTTTGGTTTTCAAATGCACACTGAGTAGCATGTGTCTAGGTAAAAGCATCCTTTTTTAACATTTCTATTAATGGAGCTGCAATCTTCCTGTAATCCTTGACAAACTTGTGATAGTAGCCAGTCAACCCCAAAAAACCACGGAGGCTCTTGAGCATCTGAGGATGCTGCCAATTTTTCATGGTGTCTATTTTTGTAGGATCCACTCGAACCCCTTGGGCTGAAACAATATGCCTGCAATACTCCACTTCCTCCTGGCCAAAAGCACATTTAGATTGTTTTGCATAGAGATGATGATTAGAGAGAAGTTGCAATATAAGATCTAGATGTTGGAGATGCCTAGCCCATGTTTTACTATAGATGAGGATATCATCGAAAAAGACTAGAATGAATTTCTATAGGTAGGGCTGGAATATTTTATTCATCAATACCTAGAATGTTGAAGGAGCATTAGTGAGGTTAAAGGGCATGACCAAAAACTCATAGTGGCCATCATGTGTGTAGAAATATGTTTTAGGGATATCATCTTCATGAACCCAAATTTGGTGATACCCAGAATGAAGATCCAACTTGGAGAAAAAAATGAGTGCCATGAAGCTCATCAACAACATGAATCATAAACTTATCCTTGATTGTGATGTGATTAAGTTCTCAGAAGTCAATATAGAGGCACCATGATCCATCTTTTTTCTAGACAAGAAGAACTGATAAAAAAAAGGTACTAGTATTAGGGTGAATAATACTTGCTTCAGTAAGTCTTGAATGAGCATCTCAATCTCTGTCTTTTGGTGAAATGGGTAGTGGTAGGGCCTGATGTTGGGAGGAACGCTTCTAGGAAGGAGTTGAATATGGTGATCCTCTAGTCATGAAGGTGGCAATCCCATATGATCGACAAATATACATGCATACCTATCCAAAATTTGTTGTAGATCAGAAGGAGTAGTGGAGACTGCTGATGGTTGCATCTAAATGGAATGGAGCTGAGAGATGACACTATGTGAATTCTTCTTAAGAATTTTTTCCATGCGATGTGAACTTATGATGCTGCGAGACCTCAGTTGTAAGCCCCCTTCAATGTGTGTTTTTTCCCATTGTCTGAAAACTGCATCCAAAGTTCAGTAATATCCCACAAGATGGGTCCAAGTGTATGTAACCATTGGATGCCCAAAACCACATCACATCTACCTAAGGGCAAGGAAAACATGTCAGAGCACAGGTTATAATCACCAATCAAGATACACACATTGCGACACTTCCCTTTGCAAGGTAATGTACCCCCATTGGCAATCATGACTTCAAAGCTGGAGCAAGGATGGACAAAATAATCAGCCTGTTTGGTGATCTAAGGGTCAATGAAGTAATGAGTGCTACTAAAATCAATAAGTATTGTAAGAGGGAGCTTCTTGAAGTAACCCTTGACCCACATGGTTTGTGGGGTGGTGACTCCTACTAAGGCATGGAGAGAGATCTCTGGGTGGTCTTCCTGAGAAGAAGGGTCAACAAGCGGTTGCTAAATTTTGACCTGATCATCTATTGTATCCTAAGCATTCGCATAAACTTCAGTTTCAGGCAGAGAATCCACATCCAAGAGATAGATCTTTTTTTCTCAAAACATCTATGTCCCTGAGTGAATTTCTCATCACAATTATAACAAATCCCTTTTTCCCTATGTGCCCGTATCTCTGCTTCAGTCAAATGCTTGATAGGAGCTGTTCTAGGAGCTAGCATTATTTGAGGTCTTTGGGAAACTATATTTATGAATGGAACAAAATTTAATTTGGATTGTTGTTGGGCTGTGATCTTGTCCTTCGCCAACTTAGCCAACCCTATGGCTTCCATCATTGTGCTGGGATGGAACATTTTAACCTCAGATCGAATTGTATCCTTCAGATCGCTGACAAAATAACTCTTGAAGAATTCATCAGATAATCCCTCTGTGTGATTGGATAGTTTTTCAAATTATGTCTAATATTCTCTCACAGTGCATGTTTGACAAAGTTTAGTGAGTGCTCCTATGAATTCATCAAAAGCACTAGGGCCAAATCATTGCAAAATGAGTTTACAAAAATATATCTATTTTGGCTCTTCATGAGCCTTGATATATCAACAAAACCATTGAAGGGCTTCATGTTCCAAATGAAAGGATGCAAGTGGGACTTTTTTGACATCAAAAGTATTATGCAACTGAAATATTGTTTGGCCCAATATATCCATCTAGACGGATCATCACCATTAAAGTGAGGAAAATCAAGCCTCGGTCCATGAAAATTGTTGGAAGAAGAAAACCCCATGTCTACTGAAGACTCTAGCTGCCATCTGCTGTTTATGGCTAAATATTGAAGATTGAGGCCGAGAATTTTTTCATCCAAATCTTGGAGTTTGGTCTTGAGGGCTGCAAGTTCATCCTCCATGTTTTTTGCTCCTGTGCTGACAACCATAGCTAGGAGAATTTTTTTTATGAGAGGAAATGAAGCTAAAGCAAGGAAGATATGGTGAAAAAATGAAAAAAAATTTACTTTTTTTTTTCTAGAAATGATCCGCCAACTACTCTGGAGGGATTCAATCTACGATTTACTAATTATCAATAGATATGGGCCCCAAGTATGTTTAGCTTCCTAAAGGTTCAATGGAGTCACTCTACCACTAATGTTGTCTAACGGCTTGCATATTGGGGCAGTACCCCTCACTCCATGGCTCAAGTAAAACTGATAACTACTTTTCCACAAATGATAGTTCTTAGTTTACCTCACGGATGGGAACTAGTCTATCAGGTAGGGGCCATTGCCCTTTTCATTGGCAGGTCCTCTCAATGGTCTAGCTACTTCGGGGTTCCTTTGGTACTCCTCACAATGAGTTTTAGGGCTATATGCCTAGGTACTTCCCACAATTAAGTGGATAGGGATATTCCCTGATCTGAACCTGTAATTGAAATGAACAATACAGATGCAAAAAATAAAGAACTACTACAATAATCACAGTGCCTGGAGGCCACAACAGAAAAAAAATTTGGCAGAAATTCCACCTAGTGAGCCTAAGAAAGCGCTTTGATACTAGATGAGAGGAACCTCCTGCAACAATATAATAAAAAATGCATGCAATAACAGAAATAGTAGAAACACAAAAGGAATTTATTAATTGCAGGCCACTTCGAGGGGGCAACCTCCTTTAAGTAAGCTCAATACAATAAATTTGTGGATGCCTTCATTGGCCTCAACACGTACTTATATACTAAGTCTAATCTAAACAAATATTACTTCCCATGAATGTGGGATAATATAATATACTCATGGGATGACTTACAAAGCATATGCATCCAAAAGTAATATACTAACAAAGTAAAGAGAAGGGTTAAACATGGGTTCCTAACATTGTTCAGCCATAAAACTATCAAATTTCAAATACCATTGCCGAGGTGCTTGCTTTAGGCCATACAAACTCTTCTTTAACCTGTACACAAATTCCTCCTTACCCTTGACCTCATATCCTTATGGTTGCTACATGTATATTTCCTCTTCCAAATCCCCATGGAGAATTGTTGTTTTCACATCTAGCTATTCAAGATGCAAGTCTTCCATAGCCACAAGACTTAGAATAGTTCTAATAGAAGTCATCTTTACAACCGGAGGAAACATTTCATCAAAATCTATACCTTTTTCTATACAAAACCTTTTACCACAAGTTTGGCCTTATATCTTTTCTTGCTTCCATCCTCTTCCTTGAACTTGTAAACCCATTTATTTGGCAATGCTCTTTTACCTGCAGGTAATTGGACTAAGTCCCAAGTTTGATTCTGTAGAAAGGAATCCATTTCCTCTTTCATGCCTAGCTCCCACCGCTTTTTGGTATCTACCTACATTGCTTCTTCATAACCTTTAGGTTCACCAAAATTAGTTAATAATATAGAATATAATGATGGAGAAAATCTTTCTAGAGGTCTAGTTATCCTTGTAGAGTCTCTAACACTTGCAAGAGTTTATGGGATAACTTATTGTTGTTGAGCATCAGGTACCACTGGCATTTTATTTTCTAGAATCTCATCCAGCACCACATATTTCTTTTTGGCCTGTTTATGCTTCTTTTCCTGTAGCTAATCCTTATACATGACCTTCTCATTGAATATAACATCTCTACTCCTAATGATTTTATGATTTTCATAATCCCATAACCAATAACCAAATTCATCTACTCCATATCCAATGAAGGTACATTTTTTAGACTTAGCCTCAAGCTTGGATCTATTTTCAATATCAACATGGACAAAAGCTTCACAACCAAAGGTTTTTAGAAATGAATAGTTTACCTTATTTCCCATGCATGCCTCCTCTGGAATGCCACCATCCAAAGGATTTAAAGGTCCCCTATTTATTAAATAAACAACAGTATGTACAACATCTACCCAAAAGTGTAAGGGTAGTCCAGCATGGAATCTCATGCTCCATAATGGTCCTATTCATCCTCTTAAATACACCATTTTCTTGTGGGGTTCTAGGAATGGTTTTCTGCCTATGGATTCCATTATATGAATAGTAATTTTTAAATTCTCTACTACAATACTTGCCTCCATAATCAGATATGGGACACTTCAACTTTTTCCTGTCTCATTCTCAACCAAAGCTTTCCACTTTTTAAAAGTTTCAAATACTTTTAATTTTTATTTTAGGAAATACACCCATGTTTTCCTAGTTGTATCATCAATAAAAGTAACATAATAGCAAGAGCCACCAAGAGAAGATACCTAAACTGGTATTCAGATCCGGAGGGGTAATAACCCCTAACTTCTCCCTAAGATACTCAAAAGAGTCCTTAGGTAGAGGTTTAGTAAAAATGTCTGCAATATGATCCTTTGAGGACATAAACTCCAATATAACTTCATTCTTGTTCACCTGCTCTCTCAACAAGTGAAACTTGATGGATATATGTTTTGTCTTTGAATGCAACATTAGATTTTTTGACATATTTATTGCACTTGAGTTATCACAGAAGATTGTGATAGGTTCCTCATACTCCACTCTAATGTCTCTTAACATTTGTTTCATCCACAATACTTGAGTGCAACTACCTATTGCTACAATATATTATGCTTCTATAGTGGACAAAGATATTGCCTCTTGTTTCTTGCTCAGCCAAGAAACCAATCTTTTCCCCAAAAAGAATGCACCACCACTGGTACTCTTCTGGTCATCCACATGTCCTACCCAATCAGCATCTATATATGCATGAAGAGAGAAATCGTGATCCCTAGGATAGCATAAACCATATTCAACTATTCCCTTTAGATATCTGAGAATTCTCTTGATTGCCATGACATGAGATTCTCTAGGATCAACTTGGAATCTGGCAAAAAGACCAACAACATTCATAATGTCGGGTCTAGTTTGAGTAAGATATAGTAGTCCTCCAATCATTGACCTATACTTTTTCTTATCAGTCTTATGGGATTCATCATCTTTGTTCAATTTATATTTGGTTGCCATGGGAGTATTCATTGGCTCTGAATCTTCCATCCCAAATTTCTTCAACAATTCTTTCACATATTTGGTCTGTGATATGAAGATTCCTTTCTTTGTTTGAGTGATTTGCAGACCCAAGAATAAATTCATTTCCCCAAACATAGACATCTCAAATTCACTTTTCATTTGATTTGCAAAAGTCTTGCAAATACTATCTCTTCCTCCAAAAATGATATCATCAACAAATACTTCAACAATCAAGATATTTTCATGATCAATCTTGAAGTACAAGTTACTGTCAGCAGTACCTTTGTTGAAACCAATCTTTAAAAGATGTTTATCCAATCTTTCATACCAAACCCTTGGGGCTTGTTTGAGTCCATACAATGATTTCTTCAACTTGCAAACCATATCACTATGATCAGACAATTGAAATACATCTGGTTGGTCAATGTATACTTCATCTTCCAAGTCACCATTTAGGAAGACAGACTTGACATCCATCTGATATACTTTGAAATCCTTGAAGGTAGCAAAAGAAAGAAATAATCTGACTACCTCAATTCTTGCCACCAGAGAAAAAGGTTCTTCAAAGTCAACTCCTTCTACTTGAGAATAACCCTTACAGACCAATCTGGCTTTGTTTCTGACTACTTCACCATCTTCATTCAATTTATTCTGGAAGACCCACATAGTCCCAATCACATTTTTGTCTTTAGGTCTGGGAACAAGATCCTAAGTGTGATTTTTCTCAATCTACATCAACTCTTCCTCCATTGCTTTAGCCCATCTTTCATCATTTCATGCTTCATTTACTATTTTTGGTTCAATCTTTGAAATCAGACAATACTTTTCTGAATCTTGAGCAATCTTTCTTCTTGTTTGAATGCCTTTGCTTCTATCACCTATGATCTGGTCTTCAGAATGATTTAGTCTTACATACCTGAGAGTTTTGGGAATTTCTTGCACTACTATCTCTTGGAGAGGTTCATTCAAACTTATCTCTTCTTCTTGTATTTTAGGATTCTCTGAATCAATCTAGATCTGAACTTCAGAAGGGGCTTGAACTTCCTGGACCAAAACATCACTCTGATCATCTATTTCATACTCATAAGACCTTGATGGATTTTTAATGCCTTCATCAAACTTCACATTTGTACTTTCTACAATCTTTCTTAATCTCTTGTTATAACACTGGTATGCTTTGCTTTGAGTAGAGTAACCCAAGAATATTCCTTCATCACTTCTAGCATCAAATTTGCCAAGGTCTTCATCTCTTTTAATGTAACATTTACTACCAAAGACTCTAAAATATTTCACACGAGTGATGCCAAACCAGAGTTCATAAGGGGTCTTACTAGTATTGCTTTTGATTTGTACTCGATTAAGAGTATAGACAGCAGTGCTTATAGCTTCTCTCTAGTAGATCTAAGGGACATTTGCTTCCATCATCATGGTTCTAGATGCTTCCTGGATGGTCCAATTCTTTCTCTCCACTACTCCACTCTGCTGTGGAGTTCTTGGAGTAGATAAATGTCTCTTTATCCCATGTTTCTCGTAGAATTCTATGAACTCTCTGGATGTGAATTCACCACCTCTATCAGACCTAAGACATTTTATGTTTAACCCAGTTTCATTTTCTACCATAGCCTTGAATATTTTGAACTTCTCAAGAACCTTAGATTTCTCTTTCAAAAAAGTCACCCACATCATCTGGGAATGGTCATCAATTAGTAACATGAGATATCTATCACCTTGCAAACTCTTGATTCTTTCCAGTCCACATAGATCAGTATGTATTAAGTCCAACAGTCTGGTAGAAGATTGTTTCTGAATTTTGAATGTCTCTATTCTACTTACCCAACTAACATTCCTTGCACAGATTGTTAGTAGGTTTCACCAATCTTGGAAGATCTCTTACAGCCTAAGTGTTACTTATCTTAATGATATTATCAAAATTTACATGACACATTCTCCTATGCCACAACCAACTCTGATCAATTTGAACAAATAAACAACTTTTGCTAGTACCAACCAAGTGGAAGATGTTACCTTTTGTTTGAGTACCAGATGCAATCTTTGTTCCAGAACTTTCAAAAATCTTACATTTTCTATTTTTGAATCAGAGATCATAACCTTTGCCCACTAACTGCCCAACCTTAAGAAGATTGTGCTTCAGACCTTCAACATATAGTACATCACTGGTTTTGTTCTTTCCATCAAAAGAAATAGTTCCTCTGCCTCTGATTCTGCCAACAGAATTATCACCAAATTTTACAACTCCTCCTTCATATCTTTCTAGATCTATGAACTTATTTTTGTCCCCAGTCATATGGTGGGAGAATCCACTATCAATGACCCATTCATCCTTTTGTTCAACTTGAGCAGCCAGAGCTCTTTCTACCTGGTTATGATTGACAGATTTAGTGGGCATTGGTTCTTCTTCCTTGATGGCAATAAACACCCAGTCACTTCTGAATTTGTTTCTTGTCTTTGATTCATCATCTGTTACTCCTTCATCATCATCATCTTCATGATCATAGTAACATTTCTTTTGGAATCTTGATCTATTTGGATTTGTCCTTGAAAATCTTTCTGGACACCTTGAGGCAAAATGACCAATCTTGTTGCAATTGAAACATTTGAAGGGCAATTTTCTTTCATTCTTACCAGATCCTCTTGGTAGTCTTTTTGCAATAAGGGCTCCAAGTTGAGTAGCATCTACCTCATCTTCTTCCAAACCTTTTCTTTCTTTTTCATACCAGGATAGTTTCTTTGAGGAGTTTTCTCCTGGATCATATCTTTGTTTGCCTTTTACAGAGGCATTAGCTTTGAATACAGATTCAATCTTGGGGGGTGCATCTCCAAACTCAGCTAATTCAAATGCAGCTAATTTTCCAACCAATTGATCTCTTGTGATATTTGATAAAGATCTAAATTCCTCAATAGCAGCAACCTTGTGTTTGTAAGCAGGAGCTAAGGATCTGAGGACTTTGGTAACAATCTCATCTTCATCCAAGGTTCTGTTGTGCCTTGCACACACGCCCCATTCAAAATGGAGACCTCCTCTTTTGATTTGGCTTGAGAGTCATTGGATCTTTTCATCTCTTAAGTGATTGGATGGTCAAAATGCATTTTGACCTTGGTTGAAAGATAGTATTGAAAAGATCACTTCAAAATCTGCTAGGTTGAGACCTTATTCTCCCTTTGAAGGCCTTGAAATGACCTTTTGCACTAGATTGCCCTTCAACCAACCTTTGCGCTAAGTTCTCACTTGTCCAACCTTAGTACTAAATTCTTATCTATCTAACCTTTGTGCCAGATTGTCTCCCAACTGACCTGGTGCTAAAAACTATTTTTACCAACCTTAGCGTTGATTTCCCTTTTGATGAACTTCTGTGCTAAAATTGATGTCATCTGACTTGCGCTGGATCAAGTGATCACCAACTAAGTTGAATGAACAAGAAAAGTCCATAAGTCAGATGAACCCAAAACACCCACAAGACTATGCAAATTGAACTTTTAAGTTTAGCGCTGAAAATGGCCTGCTCTGACTAGGTCTGACACACCTGATTTCCCCACTAGGTTTGAGCTTGGAGAAAATCACGCAAACCCTAAAACTGGTAGACATACACCTGCGCATTAATGGAAATTTCACCGGGGGTTAAAAGGGGCAAATCATGTGTTTTAAATCATTTGATCACATTCAAACGGGATTCTAGAGCTCTGTTCTCACCATTGTTGTTGGTCTACCCCAAGCTCGAACCCGCGACCTGCCTGCAATCCAAACGCGCCTTCGCATTTAATAGGTAGGGTTTTGAACTCATCTCCATTCTTCAAACTTTCCTTTGTAAATAGTTAGGATTAGTTAAATGCTAAGTCTTTTGAGAAAATGAGCAATTAAGCAGTTAAATCTTCCTAAACTTATATTTCTAGGGTTTTGACTAGGGTTTCCGTACAGTGAATTGTTGTTTCTTTTTTTTCAAACCCCTAGTTAAGATTTCTTATGGAGAATAGTTTTCCATGAATTGTTAAAAAACCAAAACTTAGGCAAATTTCCCCTGAAACCTTCAGTTTTGGTGCTAAAATGAGCTCTGACCGAGCCGCAAGCTTGTTGATCATTTAGTCAGTTAGAGACCTTCAAAAACCGCGCCACACACCTAGACCCATTTGGCACTAAATTCTCCCATGTTTGACCTACGTGCCCAAAACACATTTCTCTGACTTGGTTAGAAGGATCAAATTTCCCCACAAGCTATGAAATTGCCTTTTGCACTGAAAATCCCTCACTCTGACTTTGCGCTAAAAGACCTCATCTCTGACTTGGTCGAACGCCCCAAATTCCTCCACAAAGTTGATAGTCTCCTGAAATCCTGCTGGAAACAATACATCAACTTTGTGCTAAAAATGACCCCTTCTGACCTACGCTGCAATACCCTCCCACTGACATGGTCAGTAGCAAACAAAACTCGCACAAATCAGACATTGCCAAATCCCATGCAAAAGCAATACAGAGCATCAATAGGCTTTGCACCAAAATCTCAACCGACCGACTTGACAACCAAAATAGGTTGGTGACCTCTAAATCCCACACAGGTCGGTACTCATCAAAACCCGCACAAAGTGCTCAAAAGCATAAAAGTAAACCTTTGGTTCGACCTACCCGATTTCTCCGCCAAGGTCAGATGACCTTGAATTCAGTGCTTTTCTGCCTGAAGGTCAGATGACCCTCAAATTAGCGCAAAACCATGCAAATTATTGAATTTTATGAAATTTTCAAAGAGAAAGCGTTAAAATGATAGAATTAATGTTGTAATGCATGGTTAATAGTGATTTTCATGAAATTTCTTGCAGCATTAGATGTTTGTTTGTATGCATTAATGATAGTTGTTGCAATCACAATAAATGTTGGTTTTGAGTTTCCTTCAAAGGTATGTTAGTAGCAAATAGTAGATTTGCATTAAGGTTCATCTTAAACTTAGGAGTATATTATAAGATTCCTTAAAGGTATCAAACTTATAAGGTCCGGTCGTGTAGACTCAATGACTGCTTGGGCCCAAGCAATGAAGTACGAGTTCAAAGGAGTCCCTCCAGAGACCAAGATTCACTCCAGATGGAGTGATGTAGGAGACATAGACCTAGGTCATATAGACCTAGATGACTTTAGATTGAGGGTCTTTGGTTCGAACCCAACTCCTAGGGCTAGAGTACTTAGAGATAGTGGTATTGCACAAGCTTCTACCTTCCCTACTTTAGTGCAATGTGCAGAACTAATGGCCACCTGTGCAGATAGGTATGACATAATGACAAGAACAATTCAGACAGCCAATGGGGATATCTTGGCTGATCTAAACCCACCTTCTTTAGTTGAAACCTTTGATATCCCCTGGCACAAGGTTATGACTATGCCAGATAAACAAGAATCACAAGATGCTTATAACAAGGATGTAGAAGGTTGCAGAAAGCACATAAATAATAATTGGGTTAAAAGTAGAAAGTTTTCTCTCATCAAGCTCCCCAGAATACTGTACAGAAGTGACTTCCATGATGAGATTCAAGACTTAGTAACCTTCTTGAGTAGAATATATGGATTTCCAATAGCCTCTACCTTTGAGGACTAGATGTTTGTCATTATCACTAAAATATTGAAAGGAACTAAGTTCCACTAGGCTCAGATCCTCAGTGACAATACCCATGTGGCTTTCAGTGATTTCAAAGATAACAGATACTTCAGATGGACATCATATATTGTTTATGCATTAGCAAGAAGAAATCACTATGATGGATTGTCTAAGGTTGGTGAAGTTGGGAATGATAAGCAAACTCAGATTAAAGTATATGAATGTTACCCGCAACTAACCTTATCTCAATCATTGATACATTTCAAAAGGGTGAATGATGTGTTCATGATGTATATAGCTAGAATGCTATAGGGTAACACAGCTTTGAGGATTTCCACTGAGGCCATGAATGAAATAACCAAATATGGCAGATGGTACATCCAATTTGAGAAATTTACATACATAAGAGTACAAGGCTTCACTGGGATGGCCTACAGGCTTCCCATGTATCTCGATGATAAGGCAGTACTCCTAGAGGTGTCTAGGCAATTAATGCCCTGTGCTAAGAAAATCAAACACTTGCATAGAACTAGAGTTCAATTTCCCATCAAGTTTGTCAAGTGACTTTATGCATGCCCTTCTTTGCCATCGGCAGAACATTCTGATAAAGAGTTTTAGCTCCTGAATTTGCACTATGACAATGCAAGGGGTCATTTTGATCCAAATAGAGTAATGGAAAGGTTCATTAGCAAGAAGCTCTTCCACAAGGTGCATATTGAAGACTTTTGGGCCAATTGCCCTGATGATTACAAGGTCATGAAGAAAGCACATGCAAGGCTGCCTCTAGATTTCATCAAGAGGTTTCACATAATGGCAGTACCAGATCAATTACAAGATGATGAGAATGTTATGGTCAGAGGACCATGGAAGGACTGGTACCATCATCCTATCCCATTACCAAATTGGGCAAGTGCAGAGGAGAGCTCCCTAGATATTGTTATGAGGGAACCAATCAGATTGAGCAAGGCCTGGGTCAGAGCTCAAGTGGCTATTCTCAAAGGACAAGGAGTTCAGCTCACTTACACAGCCATGGAATCAGATAAGGACTCTAGGGGAGAAGAAGATGAACCAATCCCGGTTACAGATGAGCCAGAGCTAGCTTTGAAATAGAAGTTAGATAGTTAAGAACATACATCTATCAGAGAAAAGGAAAAGAAGATGAAGAAGCCATCTGTAAAGTCTCATCAAAAGAAAGATCAACCTCCCCCAACTAGGACAAGGGTCACCAAGAAAAGGGATATGCCAACTGGTTCTGGAGAAAGTTCTAAGGCTAAAAAGGAGAAAGTAAAAGAAGTTAATAAGGAGGATGCCACAACCAAGAATGATTCCATTCCTCCAACTACCCAACCTCCTATCCAAAGTGTTGGCACTACTATCACATCCCCTGCTGCTTCTATTGCCACTTCTCTTTCCATTCCTTCTTCCTCCACTGCATCCACCTCACCCATAACCTCAGCCTCCATAACTCAGGAAACATCTCTTGCCACCTCTCTTACCTCTATGATTGCTACTACTTCTTGCTCACTGGCAATTTATTCTAGTGCCCCTAGTAGCCCTGATTCCTCCACTCTCATTATTTCATACCCTTCCACTACCACTACACCTATATCTTCTTCTTATTTACCATTGCCTCCTATTTCTACCATTCTTTCACCCTCTCTTCCTCTACATTCACTACCCTTTCCTTCACCTCTTGTCATTTCTTCCTCCTTATCATCAGTCTTGGCCAACCTCACATAGGCCAGTGCACCTTCCTTAGCCATCTCTTCTGATGTCCCTATTTCACAAATGCCTACAGATTCATTGGCAGTACCACTACTCTAGGATTGAGAAAGTGTGTGCAGAGTTGGGGTTGTAGGACCCTGAAATAGGACTCGCGGAGGAAAAAGGAGTATTGTTGTGTGGTTACACAACATGCCCCATTTTGACTTGGCAAAACAGGGACCCAACTTTTGGCTTGGCGCGTGTTGTCTGCTTTCTGGCGGTTTGGTAAAAGTAAGTCATGTGCATCATCATGTAGAATCAGGATGGGGTAAGCCATCATTATGAGGTCAGTTTATCAAAATTTGTATTTCATTTTTGTGACCTCATATTTAGAAATAGCATTAAAATCCATGCAGGTTTGTCTTTTACATCACCCTGATATTCATCAGGATGTGAGAGTTATGAATAGTCAAAGTTTTGGTCAAACCTGATATTCGCAATGGGAGGATCATATTTTATAACCTCAGTCATGTTGTCGAAGATCATCCTGATCTTGGTACATTACCTGATAAGTCATGCGGTCCAAATATTCAGACATCAACTTTAAGTGGTAGTAAATCTTCCCCGTCAAATAGTCTTATATATCGCAAGCGTCATATTTCCAAATGTAACCTGATATTTCTTAATATCCTCCTGCCATGAAATATCACTCTAAGCCAATATCCTGATGACGTCATCTAACCCCGATAAACTAAGAAACAAACATGACGATGACATCATCATCATATTTACCTCTCGGCAAGATTTATTCTAAACATGATCATGTTCACATAACATGACAATGATGTCATGATGCCTTTCCGATACAAAGAACGAATATCTAGATGACGTCACCCTGATATCCTGAGAGTTATAGGAAGAGTGACTTTGATCATCATCATCATCTAAAAACACAGCCTAATATTTTCAAATATCCTCCTAACATTTAAAGCACAGCCTGATGGCGCAAACATCACCCGATATCTAAACATACCTGACGTTTTCAAATATCATCCTGACATTTAGATATCACCCTACTCCCGTTGCCGCCATTAGCATTGAATGCGCACAGACATGGTAGGTGGTTCCCACTGATCATTAAACCAGATGGAACACCTGGTGAAATCCTGACTTGCCGTGCAGAAAATCAATGAATAAAATCTAAATTGTCAGGATTTGCCCTAAATTTACCCTAATTACAAGGTGAAAAGGCAAATCTAGCGCCATTTCACATTTACCTTGTGAAGAAATTATTTTTACAGAGCACAGCTTCCATATCCTCCTACAGGTGATATTACAATGAGTGAAGTTTGCAGGTAGCTGAAGGTGCGTGATCATCAGCAAGAATTGAGAACACTTTCAGAATTCTATTGGTATAAAAGAAATCAGCATAACCAAGTAAGTAAATGAAACCCTCATCATGTTGTTTCTGTGACAGTTAGGTATGATGTTGTAAGTCTGGTTTATGTATCCCCATGATGGACTTATGTTGAATGAACGTAATATGCATGGTGATACTAAAGATAAATTGTTATAGGTATGCATGTATATACCCATTGTAAGACAAGATGTTAATTGCAGGTAGTCATGGTTGACAAGAGGTTGGCTAAGTGTGAGGCTGAATTTAGTAAGCCTATGTTCTCATCTCAGAGGGCATCCTATTCAGATATGGCGCCATTACAGATACCCATCAGGGGGATACTAATCTGGAGGCCTGGTCGGCTAAACTAAATGACGGGAAAAACATAAGTCCTGTGCTGGATGCAGTTTTCGTATCTGGGATGTGGAATGCCACCAGTTTCCCATACTCCATGGAATCTCTAGAGCTGATCATTGAGTGTGCTAAGAATTATAATCTAGAGACCAGGCAGGTAATGAAGCATGGGAGGATATATGTAGACCTGTCCATCAAGGGTCTTTCCGGAACATTTGGACTGCCATTGGGCAAGAAGGTCAAGAGTGTAGACCTAAAGAAATCAGAGAAAGAATATGAGAATAACAAAAAACAAGCCAAGAAGAACATGTACCACTGGAGGGCTGAGAACAACACATATCCGGCAGCCGCCAAACTTCCTGTGCACTTGTTCAAGTATGATTTTAGTGAAGAATACTAGTACATGATGACACTACTGAGCAGAGCCACAGGCCAGCCTGATGCTGGTAGCTTTAAGGATTGGATGTATGGTATAATAATGATGTGCATATACTCTAACATCAAGCCATTGTGGGGCCAATTAATAGGTGATGCTCTGCATGAGCAGCTGATGAACCTAGGAGGTTCAAATTGTGCTTTCTATATGACATCCTATATTGTCTATTCCAGTGCATACCAAGGCACATTTGATGCATTAATTACTGATGGAAAGCTTACAGGCACAAATGCTATGCATATCTGGGATCATCATCCCCAGCTGCAAAGAACCAATTACCTCCAAGATTACAAACTGGTCAATGATGCATTTTCCATGCATCTGGTGAGGACCATGGAGGAGGACAGAACAAAGAGATTGAGCATGGAGGCTCAAGAAATTATCTACAGGCATGGAGCCTGGTACATACAGTTTGCTACCTTCTCTTACATAAGGATTGAGGGTTTTGAAGGATATCCCCTCATGCTGCCCAGGTATCCCACTGATGCAGTGGTACTTATGGAGTTCATCAGGCAGGGCTCCACAATGATAAAGACGTACAAGGATGCCAAGAAAATGCCACCGATTTTATTTCCAGTCAGTATTGGCTGCTACATGTGCCCAGACTCAGAGCACATAAGGAAGGTGATGGTCACCTTGAATAAAATGAATCTGCAGCCTTTTCCACTAACAAGACCATATGATCCTTACGGCAGGATGCAGAAAATAATAGGAAAGCCTATTCATCAGAGGCACCTAGAGGATTTCTGGGCTGACTACGAGGATGAAGTAGAAGCAAGAAGAAGAAGGTATCAAAGGTTAACTCTGAATCAAATTAGAACCTTTGATTGCATCCCCATTCCCCAACAATTGAAGAAAGATGATGGCAGGATAATTGCAGATGAATATGAGTATAAGAAGATATATAACGACACCATCTCTGCACCTGACCTCACTATATAGGAGGACATATCCTTAGACCCCTTCATTGCCAGGACTATACAACTAGCCTAAGCTTGGGTTGATGAGAAGGTAGAGGCACTGAAGAAGAAAGGTGTTGCCATTACAGTGGACAACAAGAAGAAGGGGCAGGATATTCCTGGGGATGAGTATGATGACTTCCTAAATGAAAAAAAGAAGACTAAGGGAGATAGACTCCCTCCACCACAACAACAGAGCAAAAGACCCCCAAGGGGCAAGAAGGTAGATAAAGAACCCAAAGGGGTTATTATTGAAAGGGCAGTATTTGTAGTTGAGGAGGCAGCAGCATCAGGATCTAAATCAGAATCAACATCCCCTCCAAGGAAAGGAAAATCCAAGAAGAGTCAGACAGTAGAGGCTGGAATCACTGAGACCCTAGAAGAGGGTCAATCCTCAAGAAAACCAGGAGAAGAGGATATCCTCATGGAGGAAGAGCCCGAAGAAGAAGAGGCTCCATTGATAATAAAGAGGAAAAGAAGAGCTCCATAGGTGCTGGTGTCCACCCCACCTAAGAAACAAAGAACCTCTATGAGAGGTGAAATAAGACAACCCCCAACATTGTTACAAGGGGCAGGTAGTGAAGTACCTAAGGAACTTCAGCATAATGTTCCACTTCCTACCATTGTCAAGTTCAAAACTGAACTTACCGAGGAGTAGATGAAAGAAACTTCTCAGACGCAAGCAGGGCATGTCTCTCTAGATGAGACAATAAATTTGTCTAATGATGAAGTTGTACAAGAGGTAGCTACACAAAAGATGGAAACACTTGCTGCTGGTACAAGCATGACCCCTCACAAGCCTCCACCAGTTCAAACTATACTAAAGGAGATGAAGCAAGTGGAGGCAGAACAAGAAAAGAGCCCAGAGCAGATAGCCCAAGAAATGGGATTAGATACATTAATTATGGAGGTGACAAGTCCTGCAGTAGTGGACTTAACAGGGAAATAGGATGCAAGTCCTAAACATCCAGCAGGATCACCTGACAGGGGACACCTTGCAGAAGAAATAAAGGTGGCAGAACCAGAGAGACATACTTCAAAAGTAAGCCCACCAATTGCACAAGGTACATCCATGGAGCCTGTTATAATAGAAGTTCAAGAGAAGGCAGTTGATGAGGATGTAACTAAAGATCCTGCTACCAAAGCCCAGGAGGTTGATAGTACAGGTGCGGAACAAATAATGGCTTTAGAACAAATGCCAGCACCTCAGGCAGAATCTATAGTATCCAGTGCAGTAGATATACAACAAGGGGAAGAGTTGAAACTAGATGAAATAATGACAGAGAAGGATCATGATCATCATGATCAACATATAGATGCACCACAAGATCCCCCACCCCAAGAAGATGCTCCTCTGGAGAAGGAAGTTCCAGAACAGGAAAATATGCCACAGGATCAACAATGAAGTGAGCATCGGGAAGAAGAAATGATAAAATCACCATCTCCACCACATCTGTTGATAGAAATAGGAGACACAGGTGAACATCATGATGATGCGGAAAAACATGATCAAGTGCCTCCGTGGTTGGAGAAAGAGATAAATGAAGAAGAAGAATTGGAAATTCAAGAATTTGATGTCTCCACATTATTCTCTGGGGATATAATAAAACCTAAGAGGAAGGCCAGAATGACTTCGGCCATCAAGAGAGATCCAGCAACTAGGAGAAGGACTGCACAGATTGTAGTTCCTACGGTGCAGAAAGAAAAAGGTAAAATTACCTTAGATGAATTCCAAATTAGCACAGTGGATCTGGGTTTTGCCAATGAGGACCAAGAAGGTCAAGAGGGCAAGGACATTATTGATTCTTTGATTCAAAAGGTAAAAAGAGAAAAGGAGAAAAATAAGCAACACAAAGAGCACATTGCTCAGTTGCATGCCTACATAAGGAGGCTGATTAACCCTAATGATACTACAACTGAACATGCAGTCCCATCGACTGCTATTTCTCAAGAGGAGGTAAATAAGTTAGACCTCATGAAACATGAGGCATCTATAGAGGAAATGGTAAAGGCCTCTTTGAAGAGGTGGAGCACTCTCAGCAATTCAAGGACTAAAGTAGATAAATTGCAAATGCAGATAGGGAAAAGGTCTTACAAACTGGAAAAGGTACTAAATCTCCTAGGAAAAATAAAGAGGATAAATCCTCAACTGCTTATCAGTAAGCAGGTACTGAACAACCATACTGCATTGTTGGTGGACATCTGGTATAAAGACATTCAGTTTGAATGTGGAGTGCTCAGAAGATGCAATAATAAGCTGAGAGAGGTTAGCATGAAGTTGCATGATTTAATGGTTGTTGAGGCGGAAATATTAGAAACATTGGAAGGAAAAGTAGAAGAAAAAATAGAAAATCAAGATGAAGAATCTGCCATCAAAGCTTTACACAGCAACTTCCAATCAGAGGCAAATGGTCCACTTGTCCATTTGACAGAAGAAGTTGTAAACAAAATAATGAGAATCAAAGTCAAGATGGAGAAATAAAATGAGACACTGCAGGACAGGAAAGAAAAATTAGATAACAGTAGAAACAAATATGAGGCACACAAGCACGCCATCATCAAAGCAAAAACTCAGGATGGCGGAGCAATAGACCCAATTATGCAGTGATATGAGCAGATCCGGAGCAGCGTGCAGCCTCATATACGGGGTCATCATCATCAGGATAGTGAAAGTTCAGGAAGTGATGCACATGATGATGATCCACATGAATCAGACATAGGGCATGATGAGGATACTCCATAAGGGGACTACGTAAATAATCTAGATAGTTGCCAGCTAGCAACTTGTGCCACTTTTGATAAGTTTGACAAAGTCAAAGAGAATGGTGACCGTAGATATACATTGATAAATCAAGATTGTGGATCTTTTTGTAACGGATTCCTCACCTTGATCTATAAAAGGTGATGGAATGCCTTATTGTAAATATTTGAAACTTAATTGAAATTCGTCTACTGAAACATTCAGAGCTCATTTCAAAGTTTTTGTAAACATCTATATTTTTGCATGCCTAATGAATGAGAAGACTGTGTTGATTACAATTCATAGTAAATCTTGAGTAATCAGTGTATGAATTCAGGACATATGTGGTGAATTGTTGTGTCCCTTGGAGTGCATGTCTACTTACATGTGTTGTCTTTGTACAAATTTCCCTTTGAAGTTAGCATCAACTATATCTAGCTGTGGAATGTCCTAGTGAAAATATGGTTTGGTTTTCTTCTCTTCATGACAGTATCTAATATACATGTGGTTCAAAAGCTAAAGGTTCAACTTTAATTTGAAGCATTTTTTTCCAATTTCTTTTAAATTTCAAAGCATTTCATCCTCATAATTGCAAACAATTGATGACCTTAAGCAAATAACACAAATATGTGGATATCTTGTAGATAATTGCAAATATTTGGCATATTTGAATACAGAACATGCATAATTAAGAAAATCATGCAAAGATTGAAGTATTTCTGCATCATTTCATCAAATAATGGTACAGTATGACCTCTCTGTAAAGAATTTCTACAGGAGCGTCATGATGATGATAAACTTTCATGTAAGGCCCCAAAATGGAAATAGCAACTCACATTAACCTTTGAGTAACATCAGAAGATTAAGATCTAATCACTAGAGACTTGGGATCATGAATTCTCTGAATTCACCGTATCTTTCAAGATGAATAAAGGTTAATGTCTACTTTTATTCTATGCTTGTTTATGACTAACATCATGACCAACAAGTATCAACTGAAGTGAACAATGAGGACTTCCAAGAACCTTCAGCCAATGTAGAGGTTATTGATATATCTGATAGTCCTCTAGACAAAGATCAAAAAGAGGAAGTTTTCAAGATTGCACAAGAGAATGTAATGACAAATCTAGAGAATTTGGCCCCAGAAGAAGAAAAGGAAGAAGAGAAAAGTCCAGAGAAGAATGAAGAGCCAGAGAAAGAACGAGAACAACCCAAGGAACTAGATGTAATTGATAAGGATGGAGCTTCTGAATTAAACAAATCTTTTGCTCCTGAATGGTTGCAAGGTAGAATCACATATCCTGAGCCACAAGTAGAAGTAATACAACTTGACCTAAGCGCGATCTTGTCACAGGCCCAGAAGCCTAAGAAGCAGAAAAAGGCTTAGATTCAATCAAGAATCTATAAGAACAAATCAGGATCAAGGATAGTAGAAATAGTGGTCCCGCCAACTGATGTAGAAAGAGAACAAGTCAAGGCAGAAGATTACATCATATCTATAGTTGATCTAGGACCAGCCACTCGTACTCAAAGAGTGGATGATTTTAAGGGCTCGACCACATCAATTTTGGAGCAATTGGACAAAAAAGATGAAATGTCTAAGAAGGACTTGAAATAGCAAAATGAAGAACTTTGAGCATGTCTTCAATTTTTGGTAAAGCCAGTAGATGCAGGAGGAGATATAAGGACCAAACCCACTTTCCTATCTACTGATGAAATGGCCAGATTGGGCGAGGTAAGATCAAAGTCCCAAGGTACAGAAAATTTGTTATTGAAAGTTTTTGAGATGGGATGTGAAGCCATTAGTGCCTCTGCTCAATCACACAAGAAATTAGTAGAATGGCATAACAAATGGAAGGACTTGCATGAGGAATGTGATTCTTTTAATGAGTACTATTCACATATGTATCCCCAGATAAAAGGTATCAAAGATATGCCTGCCCAGACTCTAGTTGTAGAGAATATTTTGACTAGGAATTAGCTGTCGAAGGCCATTAAATGGTATCAATAGCAGCTTTTGAGAAAAGAGACCTTTAAACATATAAAGGAAGCATATAAGCTAGCTGATGAAGAACTGAGATCAATCATATATGATATCAATGACTATTTGAGGGATTGCAGGGAAGCATCCTACGATGATTATGCCCCTTTTGATATTGAGAAATGTAAAGATAAGTTACATAAAGTAATATTTGAAGATGCCACAATTAGTATGGAGGAGAGGTTGGACAAGGCAAGAGACCTCAGAGCTGAATTTAAGGCATTTCAGAAGGCACGAGTAGAGATAGAAGGGATATATAGTAAATTTAGTCAAGAACTAGAGGTGTTTGACTATCGGATAAATCATTTGAAGGATCCAGACCCGTCTAACATTAATCTTGCACTTGATGTGTGGTTACTTATCGCAACAAGCTAGCCAGTGAAGACAAAATTGACTTAGACAAGGAATCTTGACATTATTTTGAATATTCTAAGGATGTAGTCCCATCACAATTGTAAATTGTTGTATTCAGGGTAGCATGTGACTCTATTTTGTCTTTTTCTTGCTTCTAAAATGTTCTTTTCTATTAATATATTGAGTTGGCTAGTCAAATTGACTAGATTCAATGTATCTGGGGGCTGTTTTTCCTCTTTTTTCCTAGAAGACAAAAAGTAATCTGAGAATTGATGTGAGCTGTTATAATTGTATCAATTGATGTAATCTGGACTGTCGATGTTGAGTTAATCTCCACCATTCATTTGAAAGCTTTGTATGCTACTTTCTATATAAAGGGCTACCATTTCCACTATTTGTAAGAGAGATTTTGATACTGAATTGTTGACTCTATGCCATGTGAAGTAATACAAAGCAAGTTTCTGTAGTAATTCTAAGAATTTGTGTATTGTGTTGGCTCATTTTAGTTTTCATGGTTCACTTCTTGCTCTCCCATAGTTATATTAGTTGTTCTTTTGTAATGTTCATGGTTTGCTTAAGTATTTGATGAATACTCTAAGTCCATACTTTTAGGTGTTTGTTGATAGTAAATAGATGTGTAAAGTTAGTCTGGGCTGATTCTTTGTGCTAAAGTTCAATTGCATTTCACAAGTTAAGTTGCACCACTTATTAGGTATTTAACAAATGAATGCAATCTAAAAATCTATTGACTCCCATTGAAGATAGCACCATTTTCTATAGCATTGTAACACTGATTTCAGTTTGGTAACTCAGGAAGCTGGTTTAAAGTTCTAGAGTATTTGTCTACTAGAGATAACCTACACTTTATGAACATCACTTAGGATCCTTCTAAAAACCTAACCCTTTTGTATTTTCTTCAAAATCATTGTTAGTTGTTAGATTAAGAATTTCAGCAACACTTCATCTTGCTTATCAGTTGAAAAGCATAAAAAGGTTTATGTGTATTTGCTACCCCCAAACATGAAGATTTGCAGATTGCATGTAAGACCCCTTGAAGGCACAACTAGAACATATTAATTGAAAGATTCCAAGCAAGCTAGGACCTAGCTATATTATCCTTGGAGTGGTCTTACCTAGGGTAAGATGCTTTTCAAGAGAGGTGTGAAACCAGCAATCACACCTGCATTGTTGTGCGCTGAAACCACCATCAACAGAATTGGCACTAGAAGGAGGGCCCCATTTTCCCTCTGCTAAAAATCAGCAAGTCTAGGGACTAGACAGAGACACACTAGGTCTAGCTCAGCTAGAGAAGAGATACTATCCCTAGCAAAATTCAAACGAACAAGAAGGGATCAAGGAATACCCAGAGCCCCATGAGTTCAGTCAGCCCCTAGGAACACTACTGCAGCTCCCATTAATCCTCCCAACATGGCCTTCTTCATAGGAAATAACCAGTCTCATTTTCTATTCAACAATTACCATGATATGCCAAAGAACCCAGATAAGTTCTGCTTAAAGTTTAGAATAAATGATCGAGATAGGACTGCAGGTGAGCACATTAAGATCTTTGAAGCTAACATGTTCATGTTGCAAGTATAGTATGAGGATGCGATATGCAGGTTGTTCCCTTATTCTTTACAGGAAGAAGCTTATTACTAGTTTTCTAACCTCCCTGCAGCATCCATAAATTCATGGCGGAACCTGAAGATGGCATTTCTAGATAGGTTTCGTATGCCTACTACCCTTGCTAATCTTTATCGATCTTTTGTGGAGATTCGTCAAGATGAAGGTGAGATGATAAGTTCCTTTAACAATAGATTCCAGAAAGCTTATAGTCATTTGCAAGCTCCTTACACTGTAGATCAAGCTATCGCACTACCCATTTACTATGTTGCCCTAGATAAAATTACCTCCATGTTTGCAAGGAGAGCTGGCCCAATCCCTGCTACTTTAGCTCAGGCATATTCTGTTACTATCACTGTGAGTACCCAGCTAGGACAAACAACCTCCGGTCCATTAAACCATATGGGATCTATTACTATGCCAAATCAAATACCTATGATAAATCATACATTGGCTAATCATACCCCTATGATGAATTCAATTCCAAACCTAGCTACGACACAAGCCTTAGTGATCCACCCAAGCAATCCAATAGCTGAAATGCTTCCAGCACAAATACTTTTCCTACAATCTTTAGAAACAGCCAAGGCCAAAGAAGATAGAGATGATATCAAAGAATTGGTTGAACAAATGAAGAAGCTTACTACTGAGGTTACTCACCTCAAGAACTAGAATGCTTATCTACAACAGAAGGGACAGAATCAACAACATTTTTAGAATTAGTAGTACTCCCAAAATCAAAATTAGAACCAGTTCTCAAATCAGAATCAGTACCAAAATTAGAACTTTCAACAATGGTCAAACTGATTCTGGAATACTAGACCAAACAATGGAGGAGTACCTTAGCCCTTAGAGAATCAAAACCATGATACCAAGCCCCCGAGTCATGTGATGTTAGTTGAAGTAGCTTTATCCACTTGGTACTGACTGCACAACATGAATGCCCACTCTGAACTAGACTACTCAGAAGTCCAGATTGCATCCAGTATCTTCCAGATGGAGATTCAAAATGCTGAAAATCAGGAGACTCCACCAACAGGGTATGAAATTGTTCCTTCTCAAAGGTATGATACTGCTCTAGTCCTTGATAGTTATACATTTCCCTTTCAAGATGATAATCACCCTGAAGAGGAAGAGTCTGAAGAAGTTAATGCATATCAGCAATATAATAAGACTCCTTACAACCTAAGAAGTAGCAAGCCTAAAGGTCCTTTCACCACCTCCATCCCTCCAAATAGCTATTAGATCCCACCTGACCCAAAAGCTACCAATAATCCTGAATGCCCGAAAGTTTCCCATCAATCAGTGTACGTAGCTGAGGAACTTAAGAAAATGAAGGTCAGTCTTTCTATGTATGAGTTACTTAAGATACCTAAGGTTAGGACCTCTTTCTTTCAAGATATAGGTGCTAGAATTAAAACTGATTATATACCAAAGGCAAATACCACCAGAGATAGCATTGATAAGGGGAAAGAAAGGATACACATGACTGATGTGGAACAAAAGATGACACTGTATAAAGACAAGAGGGAAAGTCCCCCTTTCCTCTTAACACTCAAGATATTCAATAGGAACCTTCATAACTGTTTAGTAGACTCTGCTTCCATGAATGTAATGCCACTATTAGTTTGCAAAGCACTTGGGCTCACTCCAGCTAAATCCTCTAGGAAGGTGACACAATTAGATAAGACTGAGGTAAATGTAGTAGGTGAATTAAATAGGATACACATACAACTGGCCTCTGATCCTAGGATACAACAGTATATAGATATACAAGTGGTAGACATCCCAGATCAATATGACATGCTTCTGAGAAGAGATTGGTCTAGAACTTTGAATGGTTATATGGCAACTAACTTTTCCCATATGTGGCTACCATGCAAAGGGTTGGACAATCAGATACATATTTAAAGAGAACCCAAGATGAAGCATATGATCATAGAATACAATCAACCCAACGAGATCCTATTCTCAAAAGTTGATTTGGGGGTCTATCTTCCACACATTAGTCAGTCAGAAGTGTTGGCAAGAGACACTATATGGCTTCATGAGTATTGTCATTGATGGCAGCAAAGTTCATCCCACCCATCCGCAGAACATGGTGTGCCTATACTAGAAGTCAGATTGAAGAAGTATTGTGGTCTGGTAAGCAAGAACAGAGCATGCAGCAAGGTCCGACAGTTAGGTCCAGATCTCTTAGAGAAAGCATCCTTGTAAAGTGCAGACTTGGGGAAGTCAAGAGGAATACATTGACTGATAGATTCCAGGGATTAAGCCTCTGGTGATGTAAGAGTGAAGAGATATGAGCATCTAAGTATTTGGGTCCGGCTTGGCAGAGTTGACAGAGGAAGAACTGACCGGCAGAGTATCGGACCTTAATCCAGATGAGTTGTTGATGGTGATCAAGCTTCTTAAGGTATCATTAATGATTAGCCAACATGATTGATGACTTCTATAATCATCTCTTCGATCCGCATTACTTGGTATACAAAGATTCAACTAACAGATTAGAGTTTGGGAAAATATTGAGTATTCTGGAAGCTGACTAGAAAGCGGATGAAATCTTTGATGCGGATATATATACTAGATGGATTTAGATATGAATGGAATTTATGTGTTTTGGTGTGCGAAGAAAAGCAAAAGAACAGTGTGAAAGTAGTAAGACAGGTCCGGTATGTGACAGGTCAATAGCACCAAAGAAGAGGAAGGATGAAGTACAGTAGATCAGTGTATTGAGCCTAATCGGAACTGAACTTCAGCATATGTGGATGCTTCTCATTAGTTCAAGGATCTTTTTATTCTTCTTACAACTTGTAGACAGTGAGTCTCTTGTATGTAGTAAGCCTCTTGTGAGCAGTGTGCTCGGGCAGTGAGCCCTAATTGGCAAGTGCCATTTTGTATTTCTATTCTTCTAACAGAGAATACATTCTTGGGTTAATCACCCCATGGTTTTCTCCCTTAGCAGGGTTTCCACATCAAAAATATTGTGTCATGTGTATTGATGTTATTTCCATTTCATGGTTATGTTTGCCTATTTCAATTGATGCTGCATTAATTGTTAAGAAAGTTCAGAAAGCTGAAATAATTAAGATAATTGATTCACCCCCCCTCTCAGTTATCAACAATTGGTATCAGAGCCAAGTTCCTCCAAAAAGAGCCTAATAGCTTGAGGAAGATCTAGGAACTCAAATGGATGTGTATGGTATGAGGGAACAACTTCAGTCTGCCCTTGATGATCTTGAGTAATCAAACTCTGAAGTCCATGAATTGAAGGAAAGACTCAAACAGGCTGATGATTTCATAAATGAACTAAAAGGGAAACTGAGTATCTCTATGAAAAAAAGAAAAGACCTACTTCAACAATTGGCAAGTCAAAGTGAAGACAATGGTACAAATGAAGATCTGAAGGAAAAACCCAAGTTATGTGAAAAGTTATCAAAAGAAATCATTATGGGAAGACATGAAATGGAATCAGGAGTTATGAAATTTACCCAAGAAATTGAAGAGAAAAGAAAAACTGAAGATGATCTAAGACAATCTCTCAAGGAGAAATCAGAAGACTACCACAAGATGGATAGAATAATCAGACATATTGAATCTAATCTTGAAGATGCTAAAGATAATGAAGAAAAACTTGAGGATCAAATTGTCTCTCTTAAAAGGGATCTTCAAACAGCAAATGATTACAAAGAGAAATTCAAGATAAGTTCTGCTCAACTTGAAGTTCTTCTTGAAAGCCGAAAGAGGGTAGATGACAAGTGTGGCTTGGGATATGAGAAAGGTGAAAGCTCTGAATCCAGTCAGAAGAAGTTTGGATTAGAAAATCCAAGGAATAGGCCTAGAAGACCTCTGATAAGGCAACCTAATGCTTAAAGATATCCATCCTTCAATGGATACTACCACAACTGCAATAAATTTGGTCACAAAGCCAATCAGTGTAGAAAGAGAATGAATCAAACTAATACATCCTTCTCCAGACAATGTTTTAACTACAAGAGGTATGGTCACAAATCTCATGAATGCAGAAATATGCAAATGAACAATTCATTCAATGGTAGATGCTTTGCATGCAATAGAATGGGTCATATGGCTAATTAATGTAGATTAAAAGGACATCAATCAAATATGCAAAGAAATGTTATTTGCCACAATTGCAATAGATCCGGTCATATTGCCAAATTCTGTAAAAGCAAGAATCAAGACAAAAGAGGTCCGGTACATCATAATCAGAATCAAGACAAGGGAAAAGGAAAAGTGAATGCGGATAAAGTTCAAAGTGAGATGAACAAGATTTGGGTGAAGAGAAGTACAGAAAATGTAGGGGATGGATCTGCACCAGAATCTGGTACTAATATTCCTTCCAGAAATTAAAAAAAATGAGCTCTGGCTTAGGGGGAGACACAAGGAAAAACATTTTTCCCCCAGCCAGTTAATTGGTGTAGGAATTGGCACAAGGAGAGTTGCGGATTAAAGGATTCTCAGAGAAACATCTAAATAAATTGTGGTTAAGATATGGAAGATCTGCAAGATGTTTAGAACAAGATCATTTCAGTTCATCAAGTCATCCAAATAAGGAAAACAAGGCAAACCGGAATGACTTAAGTTGAGCATTTATTACAACTTGGTATTAGGGTTTACGGAGCAATATAAGGGTTTTTCTTATTAAACATTTGTTCATTCTGTATTCAAGAAGAAGCAAAAAGGAGCTCTGCAACAAATTTCCTCAAGCCCATCAAAGATCATCTACAGAAGTCGATTCATCCAGCAATCGATTTGGCTCACTCCGTAAAACCTAGAAGCGTAAAAGGCATTTTCTATTCTTAAATATCTCTCTGCAAATCTTTGAAAGATGGCTACTCCGAATGTGGTGAAGGTTTCTAATAGGCCACACCCTAAATTTAAGAATCATCCATATAAATCCCTAGAAGTTGATCCCCTAGGTGCCTTTTCAAGCATTCTGCATGGGGTTCTACATGTAGAAGATGTTAGGGCATATATTCATGCAAATATTAAAGAATTTGGGGAATCTAATTTGGTCAATATCTATCACAAGCATTTGATAGATGACTCATTCGAACTCAAAACCCAGTATAAAGCTATCCGAGATAAACATTTTGCACAATGCATTCATTTCCCCTATTTTCTGGAAGATGAATGAATCTGGTATATCTTGAGCAAAATGCATGACAACTTCATTTGGTTGAGCAGGCCATTTAAGATCACTAAGGATGCCATTAGCGCATTAACTGGATTACACTCAACTGGTGGAATGCCTACACTAAAATCTGTCAAAAACCAAATTGTCAGTGAGGCTACCAGATCAAAGTTTGATAAAAGAACAATGACTATTAAGGATATCACAAATCCAGATATCAAGTTTGCATCAATGATAATTGGATATAAGATATATCACTCTACCAGGGAGAATTCAGTATCTAGAACTGCTATATATACTGCTTATGAAATGTTGAGGAAGAATGCAAACTATGATCTTTGTGATCTCCTTCTGAACCAACTCTTGGAGAATCTATAGAAGATAAAGAAGGATAAGAAGAACTCTTTCAAATATGGTGGTTTGATACTCTGCCTATTCTTTTATTACATGAATGAGCTTCCTAGATCCAGTGGCTACGTATGGAAAAATGATAGACTAATAGCCATTCAAATCAGAGATTATATACATGGGCTTTGTGATGCCAAGGCACAGAATACAGCTCCCTGGGGCTATTTCAATAATTTTTAGAGCATGATGCAAGCAAGAGAGAAAATCCCCCAATCTTTAGTTGAAAAATATAAAAATACAATATGCTGTATGGTAGAAACTGATCAATGCCTAATGGAGGCAGTGGAACCAAGAACAGTGTGGATCATGCCTATGGGGTATGAAGTGGATGAGAAAATTGTAGAGCTGCATGTGCAGCACATGCTAAGTCAACCCAAGGATCCCAAGGTAGAAAGGTTTGGAACCTTTGAAGAATTAAGTGTGAAGATCCATGTGGAGCTAAGACAACTAGAAATAAAAAGAAAAGTAAGGAGGGAAGTAGAAGAGTTTGCCAAGAGGCATGGAATTTCAAAAGAAGCACTTGATGCAAATAGAGAGAAGATAGAAAGGGCAGAAAAAGAAAAAGAAGAAAAAGAAGGTACTCCGGTGGAAGTCCCCTCCCAGACCAGATCCTCTAAGACCTCTACACCCACCACTGCAAAGAGCTCAAAGGCATCAAAACCAAAAGCAAAATCATCCGGAAAAGGAGAAAAGAGAACCAAGAAAAAGGCAACAAGGTCTTACACAAGCCAAAAGGATGAAGAAGAGACAGAATCAGATGAGGAAGTAAAGAAACTGAAGAAGAAAAGTAAAACATCTGGTGAACCCTCTACTGAAGAAGTAATAGAAGAATTTGTTGAAAGGCCCACTCTGTCCTTAGATGATGTAGTTAAAGCAGTTACTATGGATGGGAACCTGCAACCAATAACAGAATTCTATGATGCATACAATGATGCAGATAGAAAGATCTTGGAGGAAGCCACAGTCAAGTACTTAAACATATACAATAAGGCTTTTATTGAAATCATATCTCTCATTCCCAAAAGCCTAGAGAAGGAATTAGAGATAAGAAAGAATAATGCTAGGGCAAAGGATCTTGAGATCTGAGAACAGATAGCCATTCATCTCTTTCCTTCAATCACTCAGAAGCAAATGAATATGATCTTCAAAGATTGCAAGGATGAGTTCTGGAGTAACGCTAGAATGAATCAGCTCATACTTGGAGAAACTGATAAAGTGGCAAAAGAAACAGAAGAAATCCTCTAGAAAGCCTATAAAAGATTTAATATTCCTGTTGTAGAGGATTTAAGTGATGATCCCTTGGGAATGGATAACAAAGAAGAATCTACTGAGATAGTGGTAGAAGAGGTAAAGGAGACAGGTGAACAAAAAGGTAAGGACTTAGATTCCTCTACTCTGGAAGAAGAGGTCCATGATCAAGCAAACATCTCTCCTCTGGTTTCCCCTACAGACTCTAGATTCAAAGAAAGAGAAAGGGTACAAGAGAAAATCAGTCAAGAAGCAAAAGAGAAAGAAGATGACAGTAGTAAGGCTACAGAAGGAGAGAAAACTCCAACAGAGAAGGGCACGGATGATAGTGGTAAGGCTGCAGAAGAGGAGAAAATTTTGTCTCCGGCAAGAGACACAGCAGAAGCACTCAAAGAGTTCTTGACCAAAGAAATGATGGAATTTGATGAACTGGAATTGCTTTAAGGTCCATTGAATTTTGATTCCCTCTCTCCAGTCCAAACCATGAAACTAACTTCCTTCACTCAAGCTAAGGCAAAAGAAAAAATGTTGAAGTCTCACATGGAAGACTGTGAGCTCATAGAAACTACATCCGGTGTACTAGAAAAGATCATGCCATCCTTCCAAAAGGATCCTACAGCATCCACATCTGGTAATCTAAAGTCTTGTAAATTCTGTTAATACACATTTTGATTCTTTAGAGAAAGCAGCAAAAGAGAAAGTTAGGAAAGAATTTTTGGATAAGGGATTCTCTGAAGTACAGGGTCTAATCTCAAATGATAGGAGAGTTATGGATATTGGGATAAAGAGTTTAGAAAATGCTCTCAAAGATGGCAGAAATATTTATAAATTTTGTTTATCCTGGTCCAAAGTGACCAAAGATGTTGATAAGAAAGTAAAAGAGCAAGAAGATAAACTACTAAGTTTGTCTCAAAGTTTTGATCCTCTCTCATCTCCCGTAATCAATCAGGAATGTTAGACTATTGCAGTCTTGAATGAAATTAAGAAATTTGAGAAGGAAAAGAAAAATAGAATAAGTAGGTTGAGTGAACTTAGAGGGATCATTATCCCTAAGCTAGAGGCCATGCATGAGGCCCTAAGTGATGCTCAGACTACAGCCCGAACCAGTGATCCGATAGATCTAAAAAGGGCAGAAGCTTTTGCATTTTTGTTGAGTGGTCACATCTCCATTTTGGATAGGATGAAGAATAGTTGGTGACAAAAGTGGTACAGCTAAAGACCACTTTTTCAGATATATTTCAGTATATGTAGGGAAAACATGTATATATATGTGGCTAATTATAGATTGTTTTTGGAAATTTTGGTGTACAGATCCCACCCTTTGCCATTGATGTCAAAGGGGGAGTGAGGAGCAATGAAAAATGAGGAGTCCAGCTAAGGAGGAGCTCCAGAAAATGTACATAAGAATAGAGCATCAGCCAAGGGGGAGTATAGTGTGACAGTCATTTTTCACTAAGTATTGCCATCAATGCCAAAGAAGGAGATTGTTGGCAAGAGACACTATATGGCTTCATGAGTATTGTCATTGATGGCAACAAAGTTCATCCCACCCATCCGCAGAACATGGTGTGCCTATACCGAAAGTCAGATTGAAGAAGTGTTGTGGTCTGGTAAGCAAGAACAGAGCATGTAGCAAGGTTCGACAGTCAGGTTCGGATCTCTTAGAGAAAGCATCCTTGTAAAGTGCAGACTTGGAGAAGTCAAGAGGAATACATTAACTGATAGATTCTAGGGATTGAGCCTCTGGTAATGTAAGAGTGAAGAGATATGAGCATCTAAGTATTGGGGTCTAGTTTGGCAGAGTTGACAGAGGAAGAATTGACCGGCAGAGTATTAGACCTTAATCCGGATGAGTTGTTGATGGTGTTCAAGCTTCTTAAGGTATCATTCATGATTCGCCGACATGATTGATGACTTCTATAATCATCTCTTTAATCCACATTACTTGGTATGCAAAGATTCAGCGACAGATCAGAGTTTGGGAAAATATTGAGTATTCCGGAAGCTGACTAGAAAGCGGATGAAATCTTTGGTGCGGATATATATACCAGATGGATTTAGATATGAATGGAAGTTGTGTGTTGTGGTGTATGAAGAAAAGTAGAATAGTGTGAAAGTAGTAAGACAGGTCCGATATGTGACAGTCAATTGCACCAAAGAAGAGGAAGGATGAAGTGCAGCAAATCAGTGTATTGAGCCTAACTAGAACTAAACCTCAGCATATGTGGATGCTTCTCATCAGTTCAAGGATCTTGTTATTCTTCTTACAACTTGTAGATAGTGAGTCTCTTGTAGGCAGTGAGCCTCTTGTGAGCAGTGTGCTCGAGCAGTGAGCCCTAATTGGCAAGTGCCATTTTGTATTTCTATTCTTCTAACAGATAATACATTCTTTGGTTAATCACCCCATGGTTTTCTCCCTTAGCAGGGTTTCCACGTCAAAAATATTGTGTCATGTGTATTGATGTTATTTCTATTTCATGGTTATGTTTGCCTATTTGAATTGATGTTGCATTAATTGTTAAGAAAGTTCAGAAAGCTGAAATAATTAAGATAACTAATTCATCCCCCCCCCTCTCAGTTATCAACAAGAAGAAGTTCTTATGCTAAGTTGCTTAAGACCCTCTAAACCACTTATAAAAAGACCAGAAAGTATAGAAGCATACATTCAATCAGATGCAGAGGGCTCTTCAGAAGAAGATGAACCCAAGGTATTTGAAGGATTTTGTGATTTTATAGCTTAATTTGCGCAAGATCAAACTGTTGTTGGAAGGCAGGTTCAAATGGAGGAGTTATTATTACCCAACTGGTGTCCTATACATGATGCATCTCATTCTAAATTTAATTGCTAGCTATGTCAAGAGGCAGTCAAACAAGTGCAAAGATAATTGAAGATCACCATAATTTCGAAGAAGGAACCAACTGTTGAAAAAAAGGAAGAACTTGAACATCCGCTTGATGAAAAGAAGTCTGTAAAATAGAATGATAATAGCAAAGATTTTCACTTATGGACCTTAAGATTTGATGGCTCAAGATGTAGATAAGGGTCTGGTGTGGGGGTCGAATTGATCAGCCCCACTTGGAGCTTGTATTTGGCATCACAAAGACTACAGTTTCCATGCACAAACAACGTCACTAAGTACGAAGCATTAGTGCAAGGATTGTTGCTAGCACTGCAGAAGAAAGTCAGAATTATCCAGGTGTTTGGAGATTCTGAGTTAGTGGTAAAACAAGTAAGAAAATAGTACTCATGCAATGATAAGAGATTGAGTAGGTACAGGAACAAAGTCTAGGATTTGATAGAGTGCTTCGATGGTTTTAACATCCAAGTAATCCCAAGGAGGTAGAACCACATTGCAAATGCTCTAGCACAGAAAGCAAGTACATTAGAGCCAACATCCATGGTAGGACTAAAGAAGTTTTCTATTGAATTTATTGCTACCCTGTCTATACCTAATAATATTACCAATTTCCAAGTTTTTGAAGATGACCAGCACATAATCAATTTCCTTTCTTCATATGATGTGTTCACTGCTCAAATAATAGATGAAGAAGAAATGGAACCTGCTGAAATGGATTTAGAAGGAGTACTAAACCTGAAGACAAATACGATCCCACGAGGAATGGTAGAATTGGAAAGATTGTTTGATGCAGATAATTTAGGAACCCAAAGAAACGAAGGGGAATCTCCAGGAGGAAAGTGTGACTTATTCAACTTGGGAACCAAAGAAAATGTTAAGAATGTGTTTATTGGAAAAGCTAGTACTAAAGAAGAAAAGATAGGAATCATACATGCATTAAGGGATTACCATGAGGTTATAGCATGGAGCTATGAAGATCTAAAGACCTACGATACCTCAATCATCATGCACACCATCCCATTGAAGCTAGGAGTAAAGCCATTCAGACAAAGGTAGAGGTCAATAAATGCCCTACTGGAACCACTAATTTTTAAAGAAGTTCAGAAAATGTTGTCAACAAGGATAATATTTCCAGTCAGACATTCCACATGGGTAGTGAGTTTAGTTCTGGTTTGAAAGAAAAATGGAGAGATCAAGCTTTGTGTTGACTTTCGTAACCTAAATAGAGCATCTGAAAATGATAATTACCCACTGCCCTCTTTGGATGAAGTATTACAGATTGTTAATGGGTCCTAGATGATGTCATTCTTAGACAGATATTCTGGTTATAATCAAGTGATCATAGAATATGAAGATAGATTGAAGACATCCTTCACCTGTAAATGGGGCATCTATGCATACTACCGCATGCCATTTGGTTTAATAAATGTTGGTGCAACTTTTCACTATGTGATGGATGTTGCTTTTAAAGGGCTGGTTGGAAAATGTATTATCATCTACATGGACATCCTCACAGTATTCTCAAAAAGGTGAGAGGATCATGTAGCAGATCTAAGAAGGGTGTTGCAGCGATGTAAGGATTATGGTATATTACTCAATCCCAAGAAGTGCATTTTTGGAGTAACTGAGTGGAAGTTGCTAGGACATGTAATATCTGAGCAAGGAATATCTATCGATCCAGACCGGATCCAAGCAATACTCAAAATACCTTCCCTAGCCAGCAAGAAGGAACTTAAGTCATATTTTGGTAAGATCAACTTTGTGCATAAATTCATCATGGGGTTTGCTGAGATTGTTCAACCTCTCAACATCATGCTGAAGAAAGATGATAAAATGGATTGGACTCCAGAAGCCAAGGCTACTAATGCAGGAGCATCTAGTGGTGTAAGGGCAATCTTGCATCACCCAAAAAAAAGATGTGTTTCAAAATTGTTGATGTTCTTTCTATTTATTTTTAAAATTTGTAGTTTTGGTTCCATAATCGCTTGAATAATGATGTAGAACTTTCAGTTTTTCCAAATTGCTAAAAATAGTAACCTGATATTTTTAGAAAGTTTGCATTTGGGTACAGATTGAAGTGAAAATTTACAGGAAGTTACATAATAGAAATATAAGACATTTGGCAAAGGAATCACACAAAGATCATTTGCGAGCTGAAAGATATTAAAGTTTCCATTTCCCAAAAAATGCCTGAAAATTATTCAAACTCAGGTTTAAGGCACTAAATGGCCTCGTATGGGCTTAGAAATCCCCAAAATTGGCAGGATCTAGTTATTAGTGCATAGATAACTCCACGAGCTTTCTGACGCATAAAATGGTTCGTCAATCGGACACCCGGATCAAAAGTTATGGCTCCTGGAAGTTGACCTATTTTTGGAGGGAGATGCAAATTTTGAAATTAGGTTGTTGGATGCCAAAAAGGCTATTAATAACCATTTTTGGGAACCCTAGGCAGTAGTAGAGTTAAGGGGGGAAGTGTAGAATCAAGAATAGATGGGAAAATAGAAACCCTAGCTGATTTGGGGTTACAAAAGGCAGATGATTCTAGAGTCTGGGAACAGGAAGCTGTAATGTGTTGCAGCCCGTGGAGGGTTGATTCCTCTGATTGTATTTGAGCTTCTGTAATGTAGTAAGTTGTCCAAATCAATAAAGAAAGTTCTATTTTCTATGTGTAATTTATGTTGTTGCATGTTTTATGATTTACCCCCTTCATCAAGTGGTATCAGAGCAAGGGTTCCTGAGTGTAGACAGATCATCGACCGTGAGGCAGTTTGCACCAGGCCCTGAGGTTGTGGGTTTGCTGTGAAGACCAAGATGCCTCCATGAAGAAATTATGTTGGGAGAAATGCTTTGATAGAAGAGGGTTTTTGAGCTCTACAAAGGCAGATCGATGCATTGCAAGAGGAGCTGCGAAGAGGGTTTGATCCGAGAACAAGAGAAGAAAGTGAGGATGAAGCTAAAGAAGAGCTATCCAATGAAGAACAAGAAGTTGCAGGAGATCCTCCAGAAGTTAGGTTGTTGAGGGTCATTTCTAAGATTGGAAAGAGGCCCAGGATCAAAGTTTCTACATATTCTGGAGATTTGAATTCAGAACAACTTATTGATTGGATCAATGACATGGAGGAGTATTTTGAGTATGAAGATGTGGAAGACCCAGATTGGGTCAAGTTTGCAGAAACAAAGTTGAAGGGCCATGCCAATATTTGGTGGAAGGAGGTCCAGTTAGAGAGGAATAAAAGAGGAAAAGGAAAGATCACCAGATGGGATCAGATGGTGGAGAAACTGAAGAAGCAGTTCATTCCTGTGGACTATGAGATGGAGTTGTTGAAGAAGCTACAAGGACTAAAGCAAGGTAATAAGTCTGTTAAGGAGTATACATAAAATTTTTATAAAATTACTATCAGGATAGGCCATACAGAGCCCAACAAGGAGAAGGTTGCTCGTTACATTAATGGGTTGAGGCCGAGTATTCAAGAGGAGCTAAGCCTGGTCAGAATGACCACCATAGAAGATGCATACCAGTTTTCCCTAAAGGTGGAAGAGAAGCTGAATAAAAGATTTGACAACAAGCAAAGGGGAAGAGGTCAAGGTGGAAGGACTAGTGGAAGACCCTATGGGGGTCGAAATGAAGATTCAAAGAAAAGTGAAGAAGCCGGCACCAGTTGAAATCAAAGAGGAGATAATACCTACCACCCTCGTGACTAGAACAATGGTGAGCAAAGAGGAAGAGGAAGAGGCTGACCTGGGTAAGGACCTAGAAGAGGAGGTTTCAAAGGAACTTGTTTTCAATGTGGAGAAGAAGGGCATCGAGCATACGAGTGTCCGCAACATCAAGGAAGGACGAATAGAAGACTTGAAGGTAATGCATGAGTTACACATGTAGAGGAAGATGCACAATCTGAGTACTCTGAAGATGCTGAAAGAGGAGAAACCCTAGTTGTCAAAAGAACTTTGTTGAATGAGGAAAAAGAACCAAATTAGAGGAAGAGTTTATTTCGTACAAGGTATAAATGTCAAGGTAAGTGTTGTGATATTATTATTGACAGTGGAAGTACTGCCAATCTTATTTCAGAGGAGATGGTTGACAAGTTGAAGTTGACAAGAAGAAAGCATCCACATCCATATCGGATTGCATGGTTGCAAAAGGACCACCGAGCTTTGGTCAATGAGCAGTGTTTAGTGAAGTTCAAGATTGGGGACTACCATGATGAGGTGTTGTGGGATATTGTACCGATAGATACATATCATATGCTATTGGGGAGGCCTTGGCGGTATGATAGGAGCACTGTCCATGATGGCTGTGTAAACACATATTCCCTAACAAAAGATGGAGTTCATCATAAGTTGAAGCCCTTGAAGGAGGTGGAAGAAAAGGTATGTAGTACTACTAGAATTTTCTTGGTAGATGGTAGAAAATTTTTGGAGGGTATGAAGCATGAGCATCATTGCTTTGCATTGATTCCTAAGATTAGTCAAGAGAAATGTGAAGATGTACCAGTAGAAGTTTCAAATATGTTGGAAGAATTTTAGGACATTATCTCTAATAATGTACCAGAAGGTTTACCACTGGTGAGGAAGATAGGTCATCAAATGGATTTGATACCAGGAGCTAGTTTGCCGAATAAGGCAGCCCATAGAATGACCCCTACAGAGAGTGAAGAGCTAAACAAACAAGTTCAAGAGCTGTTAAGGAAGGGGCTGATAAGAGAGAGCCTAAGTCCATGTGCAGTACCTGCAGTACTAGCACCAAAGAAAGATGGAGAGTGGAGAATGTGTACAAACTCTCGAGCCATCAATAAGATCACGATCAAGTACATATTTCCACTGCCTAGAATGGATGACATAATGGACTATTTGAGTGGAGCCAAGTACTTCACAAAGATTGATCTGAAGAGTGGGTATCACCAGATCTGAATAAGAGAAGGAGATGAATGGAAGACAGCCTTCAAGACTAAGGAGGGTTTGTAGGAGTGGTTAGTCATGCCATTTGGGCTAATCAATGCACCAAGCACATTCATGTGGCTCATGAACGAGGTACTGAAAGAATTTTTGTGAAGTTTTGTTATTATTTATTTGGATGATATTTTGATTTTTAGTAAGATTTGGGATGAGTATTTGATGCATATCAGAAGAGTTTTAGAGAAGCTAAGAGAAGAGAAGTTGTTGATTAATCTGAAGAAATGTAGTTTTGCAAAGGAGTTGGTATACCTGGGATTTGTTTTCTCAGAGGAAGGTCTTAAGATGGACCCAGAGAAGGTGAGGGCTATCATTGAATGGCCTACACCAAGGAGTGCCACAGAGGTAAGATCTTTTCATGGTTTGGCAAGTTTTTACGGAAAGTTTATCAAGAATTTTAGTAGCATTTGTGCACCCCTAACTGAGACAATGAGAGGGGATAGAAAAGAGTTTAGATGGACTAAAGGAGTAGACAAGAGCTTTGATACATTAAAGCAGAAAGTCATAGAACAACCTGTTTTGGCACTTCTAAATTTCAAAAAGATATTTCAGGTAGATTGTGATGCTAGTGGTAGTGGTATAGGAGCTGTTTTGAGTCAAGAAGGTAAGCCCATTGCCTATTTTAGTGAGAAGCTTAATGATGCCAAGAAAAAGTATTATGTTTATGATCAGGAGTTTTATGCAATAGTTCAGGCTTTGAAGAAATGGAGACATTATTTGTTGCCAAAAGAGTTTGTTTTATATACTAATCATCAGGCTTTACAGTATCTTAATAGTCAAGGCAAGTTGAACCAAAGGCATTTAAAATGGGTTGAGTTTTTGCAGATCTATACTTTTGTCTTGAAGCACAAGAGTGGGAAGTCCAACAGAGTGGCATATGCCTTGAGCAAAAGGCAAAATTTGTTAACGGAAATGAAGACAGAGGTTGTTGGGTTTGATGAGCTCAAAAGTTTGTATCCTGAAGATCCAGATTTTGCAAAGGCCTAGAAAGCTTGTTTGGAACCTGTTACTTTGGATAGAACAAAACGGTTGGATTTCATAATCCAAGATGCCATGTTGTTTAGAGGAAGCCAGTTGTGCATTCCAAGGAGTTCCATGAGAGAGAACCTGATTAAGGAGAAGCATAATGGAGGATTGGTTGGACACTTTGGTTGAGATAAGACCATTGTTATTGTTGGTGAAAATTATTATTAGCCACAGTTGTAGCAGGATGTGAGGAAATTTGTGCAGAGCTATAGAGTATGTCAAATGGTGAAAGGAGCAAGTCAGAATACAGGTCTATATCAGCCACTACCTATACCAGAGAAGCCATGGGATGATATTAGTATGGATTTTGTTCTTTGTTTACCAAGGACATAGAGAGGACATGATTCCATTTTTATGTTGGTGGATAGATTCTCGAAGATGGCACATTTTATTCCTTGCAAGAAGACTAATGATGTTGTTCATATTGCAGAGTTATTTTTCAGGGAGGTGGTGAGATTACATAGTCTACCAAAGAGCATAGTTTCAAATCGAGATACCAAGTTTGTTGGTTATTTCTGAGAACATTGTGGAAGAAGTTGAAAATAGATTTGAAGTTCAATTCTGCACACCATCCACAGACTGATTGATAGACATAAGTGGTGAATAGGAGTTTGGGTAACCTGCTATGATGCCTAGTAGGAGATAAGCCCAAGGGATGGGATTTGATTTTACCACAGGCAAAATTTGCTTACAACAATTCTGTCAGTAGGAGTACTGGTAAATCACTTTTCCAGATTGTATATGGGAATAGTCCAAGAAATGCTTCAGAGTTAAGGAACCTGGACAAAGGAGAAAAGACAAGTGCTAAGGCTGAAGACTTTGCGGAACACATGAAGAATTTGCATGAAGAGGTGAAAAAGCACATTAATAAGATGAATATTCAGTACAAGGCTAAGGCAGATCAAAAGAGGAGATATAAGGAATTCTAGGTAGGAGATGAAGTCATGATTCACTTGAGAAAAGAAAGGTTCCAAATTGGAGCATACAATAAGCTAAAAATGAAGAAATTTAGACCATGCAAAATTTTGAAGAAACATGATTCAGGAAATGCATATGAGGTAGAGCTACCAAGTGGGATCAACATTTGCTCTATTTTCAACATTGCTGATTTATTAGAATATCATGAAGGTGGAATAGAGGATGGAACAACAGAAGAACAGTGGAGTATTCCAGCATCTACTTCAACAGAGGAGATAGAAGAGATCTTGGATAGCTATGTGGGATGAAGTACTTGGAACAGACAATATGAAGAATATCTAGTGAAATGTAAAGGAAGACCTGTTGAAGATTCTTCTTGGTTGTCTAAGGCAGAGGTTGACCATTTGGGTTTTCCTCACACAAACACCTAAGATGTGACAGGGTCACTTCTCAAATTACCCTAGGTGTCTGATGCAGGAGCATCTAGTGGTGTAAGGGCAATCTTACATCACCTAAAAAAAGATGTGTTTCAAAATTGTTGATGTTCTTTCCATTTCTTTTCAAAATTTGTGGTTTTGGTTCAATAATCACTTGAATAATGATGTACAACTTTCAATTTTTCTAAACTACTAAAAATAGTAACCTGTTATTTTTATAAAGTTTGCATTTGGGCATGGATTGAAGTGAAAATTTACAGGAAGTTACATAACAGAAATATAAGACATTTGGAGAAGGAATCACACAAAGATCATTTGCGAGCTAAAAGATATTAAAGTTTTTGTTTCCCAAAAAAATTTGAAAATTATTCAAACTCAGGTTTGAGGCACTAAACAGACCCGTATGGGCCCAAAAATAGTTGGAACTAGAAAAGAAGGTTCTTAGCACGTAGAGCACTCCACAAGTTTTCCGATGCATAACATAGTTTGTCAATCAGACGCTCGAATCAAAAGTTATGGCTCCCAAAAGTTGACCTATTTTTGGAGGGAGATGCAAATTTTGAAATTAGGTTGTTGGACGCCAAAAAGGCTATTAATAACTATTTTTGGGAACCCTGGGCAGCAGTAGAGTTAAGGGGGGAAGTGTAGAGTCAAGAATAGGTGGGAAAATAGAAACCCTAGCTGATTTAGGGTTACAAAAGGTAGATGATTCTAGAGTCTGGGAACAGGAAGCTATAATGTGTTGCAACCTGTGGAGGGTTGATTCCTCTAATTGTATTTGAGCTTCTGTAATGTAGTAAGTTATCCAAATCAATAAAGAAAGTTCTATTTTCTGTGTGTAATTTCTATTGTTGTGTATTTTATGATTTACCCCCTTCATCAGCTGCATTCACAGAAATTAAACAAGCTATATTTAATGCACCTATCTTGGTGAGTCTCGATTACACTTTACCATTTCACATATATTCATTTGCTTCCGAGCATACTTGTGCTGCCATGTTGATGCAAAAGAGGTTAGTTGATGATGAAAGGCCTATCACTTTCATGAGCACCCCATTGAAAGATGTGGAGCTAAGGTATCCAAATGTGGAAAAACAAGCATACGCTCTAGTAAAGGTAGTTGAGAAATTCCATCATTACATCTTGAGAAGTCAAGTAATTGCCATAGTCCTGGATGCAACAGTCAAAGCATTATTGATGCAAAGTGAATTAGGAGAAAGAAGGGGGAAGTGGGTCACCATACTGCAATAGTTTGACATAGACATTCAACCTATGAAATTGGTAAGAGGTCAAGCCTTAACTAGAACAATGGCTAAAGTGGGACCAGACCTAGTCTCTCAGTAGTACATGTTGGAGCATGTTTCAAAAGATGAGTGGTATGAAGATATCATATTTTATTTACTCAATCAACGTTGTCCACCACAGCTGAATTCAGTGCAAAGAAGAGCTCTCAAACTAAAAAGTAGCAATTACATGATAAAAGGATCAGTCCTTTACAAGAAGAATCATGAAGGCATCTATCTAAGGTGTTTGGACAAGTCAGAGGTCAATCAAGTGTTAACCAGTTTTCATGAGAGATTTAGGACAGGTCATGGGTCAGTGCACTCAACAACTAATCAGGTTCTTCATGTCGGATACTACTGGCCAACCTTGTTCAAAGATGCATATTCACGTGTAAGAACCTGCCATATATGCCAGACCGTTGCACATTGAGAATGACACACAGCAATGCCTTTGCAACCAATAGTGGAGGTATGACCATTTGCTCAGTGGGGCCTCAACTTTATTAGTATGATCAATCTGCCTTCCTCTGTAGGCCATGGGTATATTTTGACCGCTACTGATTACTGCACTCGATGGTCCAAAGCAATAGCTTGTAAGCAATGCACAATAGAGGTAGTTATTGAATTTGTTGAAAAGCATATTATCACTAGATTTGGTTGTCCATTTACTTTAGTTTGTGATAATGGATTTGCCTTTTCATCATTACGTTTTTCTAACTGGGCATTTGATTATGGGATTACTCTCAAGTTCTCATCTAATTACTATCCACAAGGGAATGGGGTAGCTGAATCAACGAACAAAAATTTACTTGAGGTTATCAAGAGACTATTGGACAAAAACCCCAGAGACTGGCATAGCTAGCTTAGGTTCGCTTTATGGGCTAATAGAATCTGACATAAAGTAGCTCTGAACACATCACCTTATCACCTAGTCTATGGGGCTGAACCCATCTTTCTGATCCATTTGAGAATCTTGGTACTTCAATTCATGCAAGACTACCTTGAAACTGATGATCACTTGTCCTCTAGGTTGGGTCAATTACTACATCTTGAAGAGAAACATGATGCTACCATAGAAAACTTTGCCAAACATCAGGGAGTCGTAAAAATGATGGTTTGAGAAAAGAGCCAAGGTCAAAGCTTTCCGTATTTCTCATTTGGTCCTATATTGGGATAAAGCACATGAGAAGAAAGTAGAACATGGTAAGTTTGATAAACTTTGGTTGGGTCCCTATCAGATCTATGATATCCTTGGAGACAATACATATCGACTCAAGAGCCTTACTGGTGAGGAGCTGCCACTGCCTGTCAATGGCAAATTCCTAAAACACTACTTCCAGGCCTGAGAGGCAGTCATGCCTCATTTTAGTGTACATAGTTAGGGTTTTGTTTGCTTTGGTTAGTTTAGGTTGCCTTTGGTTTGGTTTCACTTTCTTGCCTTTGCTTTCCTTAGTTGTTAGGTGTTTTGCTTAGGTTAGTTGTTCTTTTTTGGTTTTTCTTGCTGCGCTTTCTCTTCCGTGGGGTCTTTGTTTTTGATGTGATGGCATTTGTGCAGACCTGCAAGAGCTTATTTGATGGGTGAATAATCATGAGTCTTTCTTCAAGAAGCTAAGGTTTCTACTTAGTTTTGTTGTGTGTTCTGCTATTATGCCAAGGAGCATGGTGTCTATTCATTGGAAATAAGTTATTAGTTGGTGCACCTGAAGTATTTTCTAACCATATATATTTTACACTCTAAATGATCCTAAGGTAGCTAGGTAAGTCTGAGTGATCCGGTGTCAAGTAAAGGGGTTGACTTCCTCTTCTACCACATGCACTAGCAATCAAGAAATAAGGCAGGTGATACTAAGTGTTGCTAGCCTATATTGGGTAAAAATAAAAGGTGTCTCTCAACACCAGACCCATTACAATGCAAATAAAGAAACTACCAAATTGCAAATACTTACAAAAGGTACTATCTAGAAATGATTAACATCAAATATCATCATACTAGAAAACTTTACTGGTCATTAATCCATTTCAAAGCTCAGCACATTTCAATATTTGAGCATTTCCTGGTGGTAGAATGATCTCAGCTTTCTAGCTTGTCTCAGGGGATCTTGCGTGAACTTACTTGCCGGAGGATGGGAATGAATACAATTGCACACAGTTAGGTTTTTAGGATATGGAAGGTTGCACTGGTTAGTAATCTTAGATTCTTTGATAAGATACCTTGCTTTTTGTTTAATATGTGGGTAACACAAAGATTCTGGGTTCAAATTGAATGTTTATCGTTGGAATGCTCAGGAGCATTTCCCAGCAGAGTCACCATTTGTTGTGCCTTGCACACATGCCCCATTCAAAATGGAGACCCCCTCTTTTGATTTGTCTTGAGAGTCATTGGATCTTTTCATCTCTTAAGTAATTGAATAGTTAAAATGCATTTTGACCTTGGTTGAAAGATAGTATTGAAAAGATCACTTCAAAATCTACTAGGTTGAGTCCTTATTCTCCCTTTGAAGGCCTTGAAATGACCTTTTGCACTAGATTTCCCTTCAACTAACCTTTGCGCTAAGTTCTCACTTGTCTGACCTTAGCGCTAAATTCCTATCTTTCTGACCTTTGCGCTAGATTATCTCCCAACTAACCTGGTGCTAAAAACTGTTGTTACCGACCTCAGCGCTGATTTCCCTTTTGACGAACTTCTTCGCTAAAATTGATCTCATCCGAATTGTGTTGGATCAAGCAATCACCAACTAAGTCAGATGAACAAGAAAAGCCTGCAAGTCGGATGAACCTGAAACACCCGCAAGACTATGCAAATTGAACTTTTAAGTTTAGCACTAAAAATGGCCTGTTCCGACCAGGTCTAACACACCTGATTTCCCTGCCAGGTCTGAGCTCAGAGAAAATCATGCAAACCCTAAAACTGGCAGACGTATGCATGTGCATTAATGGCAATTTTGCCAAGGGTAAAAAGGGGTAAATCATGTGTTTTAAATCATTTGATCGCATTCAAACGAGATTCTAGAGCTCTGTTCTCACTGTTGTTGTTGGTCTACCCCAACCTTGAACCCACAACCTGCCTGCAATCCAAACGCACCTTCGCATTTAACAGGTAGGGTTTTGAACTCATCTTCGTTCTTCAAAATTTCCTTTGCAAATAGTTAGGGCTAGTTAAATGCTAAGTCTTTTGAGAAAACAAGCAATTAAGAGGTTAAATCTTCCTAAACTTATATTTGTAGGGTTTTGACTAGGGTTTCCATACAGTGAATTGTTGTTTCTTTTCATTCAAACCCCTGGTTAAGATTTCTTATGGAGAATGGTTTGCCATGAATTGCTAAAAAACCAAAACTTAGGCAAATTTCCCGTGAAACCTTCAATTTTGGCGCTAAAATGAGCTCCGACTGACCTGCAAGCTTGTTGATCATTCAGTCGGTTGGAGACCTTCAAAAACTACGCCACGTACCTAGACCCATTTGGTGCTAAATTCTCATTTGTCTGACCTACGTGCCCAAAACACATTTCTCTGACTTGGTCGGAAGGACCAAATTTTCCCACAAGCTATGAAATTGTCTTTTGCGCTAAAAATCCCTCGCTCTGACTTTGTACTAAAAGACCTTGTCTTCGACGTGGTCAGACACCCCAAATTCCTCCGCAAAGTTGGTAGCCTCCTGAAATCCTGCTGGAAACAATACATCAACTTTGCGCTAAAAATGACCCCTTTCAACCTGTGCTGCAATACCCTCCCACCGACTTAGTCAATAGCAACCAAAAGTCACGCAAATCATACATTGCCAAATCCCATGCAAAAGCAATACAGAGCATCAATAGGCTTTGAGCTAAAATCTCAACCAACCTACTTGACCACCAATAAAGGTCGGTGACCTCTAAATCTTGTGTAGGTTGGTACTCATCAAAACCCATGCAAAGCACTCAAAAACATAAAAGGAAGTAAACCTTTGGTTGGACGTGCCCGATTTCTCCACCAAGGTCAGATGACCTTGAATTCAGCGCTTTTCTGCCTAAAGGTCAGATGACCCTCGAATTAGCGCAAAACCATGCAAATGATTGAATTTTCTAAAATTTTCAAAGGGAAAGTGTTAAAATGATAGAATTAATGTTGTAATGCATGGTTAATAGTGATTTTCATGAAATTTCTTGCAGCATTAGATGTTTGTTTGTATGCATTAATGATAGTTGTTGCAATCACAATAAATGTTGGTTTTGAGTTCCTTCAAAGGTATGTTAGTAGTGAATAGCAGGTTTGTGTTAAGGTTCATCTTAAACTTAGGAGTATATTATAAGATTCCTTAAAGGTATCAAACTTATAAGGTTCGGTTGTGCAGACTAAATGACTACTTGGGCCCAAGCAATGAAGTAGGAGTTCAAAGGAGTCCCTCTAGAGACCAAGATTCACTCCAGATGGAGTGATGTAGGAGACACAGACCTAGGTCATATAGACACAGACCTAGGTCATATAGACCTAGATGACTTTAGATTTAGGGTCTTTGGTCTGAGCCAAACTCCTAGGGCTAGAGTACTCAGAGATAGTGGTATTGCACAAGTTGTTGCCTTCCCTACTTTAGTGCAATGTGTAGAACTAATGGCCACTTGTGCAGACAGGTATGACATAATGACAAGAACAATTCAAACAGCCAATGGAAATATCTTGGCTGATCTAACCCCACCTTCTCTAGCTAAAACCTTTGATATCCCCTGGCAAAAAGTTATGACTATGCCAGATAAACAAGGATCATAGGATGCTTCTAACAAGGATGTAGAAGATTGCAGAAAGCAAAATAAATGATAACTGGGTTAAAAGAAGAAAGTCTGCTCTCATCAAGCTCCCCAGAATACTATATAGAAGTGATTTCCATGATGAGATTTGAGACTTAGTAACCTTCTTGAGCAAAATATATGGATTGCAAATAGCCTCTACCTTTGAGGGCTAGATGTTTGTCATTATCACTAAAATATTGAAAGGAACTAAGTTCCACTGGGCTCAGATCCTCAGCAACAACATCCATGCAGCTTTCAGTGATTTCAAAGATAACAGATACTTCAGATGGACATCATATATTGTTTATGCATTAGCGAGAAGAAATCACTATGATGGATTGTCCAAGGTTGGTGAAGTTGGGAATGATGAGGAAACTTAGATTAAAGTATATGAATGTTACCCGCAACTGACCTTATCTCAATCATTCATACATTTCAAAAGGTGAATAATGTGTTCACGATGTATATAGCCAGAATGCTACAAGGTAACACAGCTTTGAGGATTTCCACTGAGCCCATGAATGAAATAACTAGATATGGCACATGGTACATCCAATTTGAAAAATTTACATACATAAGGGTACAAGGCTTCACTCGGATGGCCTACAGGCTTCCCAGGTATCCCGATGATAAGATAGTGCTCCTGGAGATGTCTAGATAATTAATTCCCTATGCTAACAAACTCAAACACTTGCATAGAACTAATGTTCAATTTCCCATCAAGTTTGAAGGGACTTTATGCGTGCCCTTCTTTGGCATCGGCAGAACATTCTGATAAAGAGCTTCAACTCTTGAATTTGCACTACTACAATGCAAGGGGTCATTTTGATCCAAATAGAGTAACAAAAAGGTTCGTCAGCAAGAAGCTCTTTCACAAGGTGCATATTGAAGAATTTTGGTCAATTGCCCTGATGATTATGAGGTCATGAAGAAAGCACATGCAAGGTTACCTCTGGATTTCATCAAGAGGTTTCACATAATGGTAGTACTAGATCAGTTACAAGATGATGAGAATGTTATGGTCAGAGGACAATGGGAGGCTTGGTACCATCATCCTATCCCATTGCCAAATTGGGCAAATGCAGAGGAGAGATCCCTAGATATTGTTATGAGAGAACCAGTCAAATTGAGCAAGGCCTGGGTCAGAGCTCAAGTGGTTGTTCTGGAAGGACAAGGAGTTTAGCTCACTTACACAGCCATGGAATCAGATAAGGACTCCAGGGGAGAAGAGGATGAACCAATCCAGGTTATAGATGAGGTAGAGCCAGTTGAGAATAGAAGTTAGATAGTGAAGAACATACATCTCTGGCAGAAAAGGCAAAGAAGATGAAGAAGCCATTTGCAAAGTCTCCTCAGAAGAAAGATTAACCTCCCCCAACCAAGACAAGGGCCTCTAAGAAAAGGGATATGCCAAGTGGTTCTAGAGAAATCTCTAAGGCCAAAAAGGTGAAAGTAAAAGAAGTTACTAAGGAGGATGCCACAACCAAGAATGATTCCAATCCTCCAACTGCCCAACCTCCTACCCAAAGTGTTGGCACTGCTATCACATCCCCTACTGCTTTTACTACCACTTCTCTTTCCATTCCTCCTTCCTCTGTTGCATCCACCTCACCCATAACCTCAGCATCCATAACTCAGGAAACATCTCTTGCCACCTCTCTTACCTCTACCATTGATGCTGCTTCTTGGTCACTGGCAATTTCTTCCAGTGCCCCTAGCAGCCCTGCTTCCTCCACTCTCACTATTTCATACCCTTCCACTACCACTACACCTATATCTTCTTCTTCTTTACCATTGCCTCTCATTTCTACCATTCTTTCACCCTCTCTTCCTCTACCTTCATTGCCCTTTCCTTCACCTCTTGTCATTTCTTCCTCCTTATCATCAGTCTTGGCCAACCTCACACAAGCTAGTGCACCTTCCTTAGCCATCTCTTCTATTATCCCTATTTCACAAATGCCTGCGGATTCATTGGCAGTACCACTACTACCTAGGATTAAGAAAGTGTGTGCAGAGTTGGGGTTGCAGGAGCTTGAAATAGCACTCGTAGAGGAAAAAGGAGTATCGACTGAAGTGAACAATGAGGACTTCCAAGAACCTTCAGCCAATGTAGAGGTTATTGATATATCTGATAGTCCTCTAGACAAAGATCAAATAGAGGAAGTTTTCAAGATTGCACAAGAGAATGTAATGACAAATCTAGAGAATGTGGCCCTAGAAGAAGAAAAGGAAGAAGAGAAAAATCTAGAGAAGAATGAAGAGCTAGAGCAAGAACAAGGACAACCCAAGGAACTGGCTGTAATTGATAAGGATGGAGCTTATGAATTAAACAAATCTTCTACTCCTGAATGGCTGCGAGGTAGAATGACATATCTTGAGCCACAAGTAGAAGTAATGCAACTTGACCTCAGCATGATCCTGTCATAGGCCCAGAAGCCTAAGAAGTAGAAAAAGGCTAAGATTCAATCAAGAATCTATAAGAACGAATCAAGATCAAGGATAGCAAAAATAGTGGTCCCGCCAGCTGATGTAGTAAGAGAACAAGTTAGGGGGGAAGTTTACATCATATCTATAGTTGATCTAGGACCAGCCACTCCTGCTCAAAGAGTGGATGATTTTAAGGGTTCATTCACATCAATTTTGGAGCAATTGAACAAAAAAGATGAAATGTCCAAGAAGGACTTGAAACAACAAAATGAAGAACTTCGAGCATGTCTTCAATTTTTTGTAAAGCCAGTAGATGCAGGAGGACATATAAGAACCATACCCACTTTCCTGTCTATTGATGAAATGGCTAGATTGGGCGAGGTAAGATCAAAGTCCCAAGGTATAGAAAATTTGTTATTGAAAGTTTTTCAGATGGGATGTGAAGCCATTAGTGCCTCTGCTCAATCACACAAGAAATTAGTAGAATTGCATAGCAAATGGAAGGACTTGTGTGAGGAATGCAATTCTTTTGATGAGTACTATTCACATATGTATCCCTAGATAAAAGGTATCAGAGAATTGCCTACCCAGACTCTAGTTGTAGAGAATATTTTGATAGGGAATCAGCTGCTGAAGGCCATTGAATGGTATCAACAACTACTTTTGAGAAAAGAGACCTTTGAACATATAAAGGAAGCATATAAACCAGCTGATGAAGAACTAAGATCAATCACATATGATATCAATGACTCTTTGAGGGATTGTAGCGAAGCATCCTACGATGATTATCCCCCTTTTGATATCAAGAAATGTAAAGATAAGTTACATAAAATAATTTTTGAAGATACCATTGTATACACCTAAAAATGACATGATTCATCCTAAATAAATATTCTAAATATTTGTTCTATTCTTCTACCAATTAAATAAATATTCTAAATTTATTTAATTGATTTACTGTTCCATAATTAAATAAATTCAATTTATTTAATTAAAATTTTTCTAAATGTCCTACACAATTAAATAATCATAAATTATTTAATTAATCCAAATTCCTCTATCCTAAGTTCTAAATTCAAAAATCCACCTCACTTTTCCACCTCACCTTGTGCACCTCATCAGGTTGCACATGTAATTAAATATATTTAATATTTAATTACCTATTTTTCTCTCACCCACATGGCCTATTTCTTCTCAAATCAGAAGTTAGTTAACTAATCAATCAAATCTGTTAACTAATTAGTCATTTGAGTTCACTGGTCAATCTATCCTATTGACTCCTCAATCAACCCAGTTCACTGGTCAATCAATTCAATCAATCCCATAATCCACTCTTCTAATTGTTCAATCAAGTCTGTTAACTGTTCAGTCAATGGAGTTAACTCTCCAATCAATTTTGTCACACCCCTCTTTCATGATGGAGCTGGGACACTTGTCACATTTCTACTGGTTGCACATTCCTCAACCATTCTCAGCCATTGATCTTCATATCTTCTCTCAACCATTGATTCTCATTCTTCCAAGTCTATAAATGAGACCTCATTCTTCCATTATGTGTAGGTGGAGCATTAGACACAAGTTCCTTATTGGATGAAGGAGATGAGATAGAGGATAATGGTGGTTGGTGTTCTAAGGAGGAACACTCATGAATGAAGGTGGTAAGACCAAGGATATATGGTGAGGGATTTGCAACATGGTCGATAATGGATGGCGGAGGAGGATTACTAGTTTGATCTTCTACGCTTGCTTGGGAGGCAAGTGTCTCATCGAGGGAAGTGGAAGTTGCTAGATCTTGGATAGGACTAGATGGGGTTATCGGCTGAGGACCATGGAACACATAAAGTGGGCTTAGAGGATCATCATGGTCTACTTGATCATAGATATGCTCTTCATCATAGATGGGATCTTGATCATAGATAGGATTTAGCATGATAGGATTTAGTATGGAGGAGAGGTTGGACAAGGCAAGTGACCTCAGAGCTGAATTCAAGGCACTTCAAAAGGTAGGGACAGAGATAGAAAGGATACATAGTAAATTTAGTCAGGAAAGGTGTTTGACTATCGGATAAATCATTTGAAGGATCCAGACCCATCTGACATTAATCCTACAATTGATGCATGATTGACTTATCGCAACAAGCTAGCCAGTGAAGACAAAATCAACTTAGACAAGGAATCTTGACATTATTTTGAATATTCTAAGGATGTAGTCCCATCACAATTGTAAATTGTTGTATTTAGGGCAGCATGTGACTCTATTTTGTCTTTTTCTTGCTTCTAAAATGTTCTTTTCTATTAATATATTGAGTTGGCTAGTCAAATTGACTAGATTCAATGTATCTGGGGACTATTTTTCATCTTTTTTCCTAGAAGACAAAAAGTAATCCAAGAATTGATGTGAGCTATTATAATTGTATCAATTGATGTAATCTAGACTGTCGGTGTCGAGTTAATCTTCACCGTTCATTTGAAAGCTTGATATGTTGCTTTCTATGTAAAGGGTTGTCATTTCCACTATTTGTAAGAGAGATTTCGATACCGAATTATTGACTCTATGCCATTTGAAGTAATACAAAGCAAGTTTCTATAGTAATTCTAAGAATTTGTGTATTATGTTGGCTCATTTTGGTTTTCATGGTTCACTTCTTGCTCTCCCATAGTTATATTAGTTGTGCTTTTGTAATGTTCATGGTTTGCTGAAGTATTTGATGAATACTCTAAGTCCATACTTTTAGTTGTTTGTTGATGGTAAATAGCTGTGTAAAGTTAGTCTAGGCTGATTGTTTGTTTTAAAGTTCAATTACATTTCACAAGTTAAGTTGTGTTGCTTATTGGGTATTTAACAAATGAATGCAATCTGAAAATCTATTAACTACCATTGAAGATAGCACCATTTTCTGCAGCACTGTAACACCAATTTCAGTTTGGTAACTCAGGAAGCTGGTTTAAAGTTCTAGAGTATTTGTCTACTAGAGATAACCTACGCATTATGAATGTCACTTAGGATCCTTCTAAAAACCTAACCCTTTTGTATTTTCTTCAAAATCATTGTTAGTTGTTAGATTAAGAATTTCAGCAACACTTCATCTTGCTTATCAATTGAAAAGCATAAAAAGGTTTATGTGTATTTGTTGCCCCCAAACATGAAGATTTATAGATTGCATGTAAGACCCCTTGAAGGCATAGCTAGAACATATCAATTGAGAGATTCCAAGCAAGTTAAGACCTCGCTGTATTATTCTTGGAGTAGTCTTACCTAGGGTAAGATACTTTTCAAGAGAGGTGTGAAACCAACAATCACACCTACATTGTTGTGTGCTAAAACCACCATCAATAGGTTCCACCAGCACATCTAATGCCACAAATAAGCTCATTTAATTTTGGCATAAATGTAGTGATATTTTCATCTTCATTCATCTTCAGATTTTTGAATTTTCCTTTTAGGCTTTGTAGCTTGGCACATTTAACATATTTGTCTCCTTCATGCAGAAGTGCTAGTTTTGACCAAATTTCATAAGCAATTTTTAAATCCATAACATTTGTCAGCTCTGAATCAGATACGGCACTTAGTAAGGCTTCTTTAGCTCAAAGATTATCTTCAACATCTCTGATTTCATCTGTAGTTGACAGACCATTCTTTGGAGGAACATACTTCTTTGTAGTCATGGTCCAATATTGCATTCCCATACATTGCAAGTGACATTCCATGTGGTTTTTCCAAAGAGTGTAATTTGTTCCATCAAACCTCAGACTATCCTTCTTGGAGGAAGACATCTTGAATCTCCTCAAGCGGTTAAGCCCTTTTGAGGAACTTGGCTCTGATACCAATTGTTGGTTTTAGGACAGACAACTGAGGGGGGGGTGAATCAGTTGTTACCTAAATTTATGTTCTTTAAACACTTAAAGCCTTCTTATATTTTTACAACATAATAATGATTCAATCATGGAAGCACAAAGCAATAATTTAAGAGTAGAAACATATTCAACACATATGACACCAAGATTTTAACGTAGAAGACTCAATTAAGGGAAAAACCATGGGGTGACCAACCCAAGATGTATTCTCTATTAAAAGAATAAGAAGAAAAGATGGCACTTGCCAATTAGAGCTCACTACCCAACCACACTGCTCACAAGAGGCCCACTGCCTACAGGATACACACTATCTTTAGAATAATATAAATATTACATACTTGAACTGAAGATTAGCATCTTCACCATGCTTGAGACAGTTCCATTTAAGCTCAACACTTCTCTACTTTTCACTCTTCTCCTCTCTACCACTCTCTCATCTCCACCAAGATACTTTGAAATGACTTCGCAATTCTTATTTATACTTGACATCAACTTTGGAATGATCATCAAAGTCAGCACAACATACTTTATTTTATTATAGAGTAGTTACAAAAATACAACTTGATTTGTTACAAAGATTTCATGCGTATCACCACACTGTCAGCCACACATGTCTGGGACTTCAATCTTCCTTGAGGAACATGCCATGCTTCATAGAACATCTTCAAGATCATCCGCAAGAGGTGTAAAACATCCAATCGGCCAAGATTAGGAAGAACACCACCTGAAAGCAAATCTTCAATTTCGGACGCAATATTTAATACGAACCATCAACATGAACTGGACACAACCTAGAGACCCTCACAAGCTTGCCTAAATCACCAAGAACATCCACACCACTTTTGCTTACTAAAATCATTCGCATCTCCATCCGAAACCTCAAGAACAAAGTCTGTTATCACTGTCTCATTAGAATAAATGCTTACGGACCTCCAGACCATGAACCAACTGAGTTGTCAATTCACATTAGCTTCCTAAACATGCTACCAGATTCGCAGAACAAGATATTGCATTCCCAAATCTTACTAGACCTATTTGTGTCACTCTATCACCTCTCAACAGCTGTCAGAATCAGTTTTACTCATATGGCCATAACTTCTCCAATTCTTCATGCGGATCTCTCAAATCTTGACTAGATCATCTTTAGACACATATCTACAAACCCTTTGATGTGCATTCTCTGATCTTCATCTAGCTGGGATCTTCACTTCATAGAGCTCCATTGTCTTCACTATTCTTCTCTATTCCTGATAGGACTAATTTTCTCAATATCCTTAGCACATAGCTCATCCAATCCTTGACATCAATGCAACAGGAGTATGTTGACATCAATGATAACACCAGTTAGGTCCATACTTGCAACATCTTCTTCCCAAGAAAAATGCACCACCACTAGTACTTTTTTTGTCATCCACATCTCCTGCCCAATCAACATCTGTATATGCATGAAGAGTGAAATCATTGTCCTTTGGATACCACAATCCATAATCAATTGTCCCCTTGAGATATCTAAAAATTCTTTTGACTACCACAATGTGGGATTCTTTTGGATCAGCTTCAAATCTAGCAACAAGGCCAATGGCATTCATGATGTCAAGTCTGGTCTAAATCAGATAGAGCAATCCTCCAATCATTGATCTATACCTTTTCTGATTTGCCTTGGAAGAATCATCATCTTTACTTAACTTGCATCTGGTTATCATAGGTGTACCTACTGGCTTTGAATCTTCCATTCCAAACATCTTTAGCAATTCTTTCACATACTTAGACTGAGATATAAAGATACTTTTATCTGACTGAACAATTTGCAAACCTAGGAAAAAATTCATCTCTCCGAACATTGACATTTCAAATTCATTTTTCATCTGATCAGCAAATGTTTTGCACATACATTCATTTCCACCAAAAATGATATCATCAAAAAAGACCTCAACAATTAGGATGTCCTCATGATTAATCTTGAAGTAAAGATTACTATCAACAGTACCTTTACTAAAACCTATCTTAAGCAAATATTTATCCAATATTGCATACCAGGCTCTTGGGGCTTGCTTGAGTCCATACAAGGCTTTTCTCAGTCTACAAACCATATCTCCATGATCAAACAACTAAAATCCTTCCGGTTGCTCAATGTAGACTTCTTCCTCCAAATCTCCATTCAGGAATGCTGATTTGACATCGATCTGATACACTTTAAAATCTCTGAAAGCAGCAAATGCAAGAAACAATCTAACTGCCTCTATTCTTGCCACCCAAGTAAAAATTTCTTCAAAATCAATTCCTTCTACTTAAGAATAGCCTTTGCATACCAATCTTGCTTTGTTTCTTACAACTTCACCATCTTCATTTAGTTTATTCCGGAAGACCCATTTGGTTCCAATCACATTTTTGTCCTCAGGTCTAGAACAAGATCCCAAGTGTGGTTCTTTTCAATTTGCATTAATTCTTCTTCTATTGCTTTTACCCATTTTTCATCATTGCAGGCTTCACTTATTGATTTAGGTTCAATCCTTGAAATCAAACAAATCTCTTCTCGATCTTTAGCAACTCTTCTCCTAGTTCAAACACCTTTATTTCTATCTCCTATGATTTGATCTTCAAGATGATTCATTCTTACATACCTAGGGGTTTTGGGAATTGCTTGAACTTCTGTTTCTTAAGCTTGTTCCTCAACATCTATATTATTTTTTTGAGTTCCTAGAGTTTTTGGATCAATCTAAATCTGAGTCAGAGTTTGAACTAACCTTCCTTGACTTTGACTTTCATCTTGATCATCTGAATCATATCCACAGAACCTGGAATGTCCTTCCTTGCTCTCATTAACTCTAACATTAACACTTTCAACAATCTTTTTCAACCTCTTGTTAAAGCACCAGTAAGACTTACTTTGAGTAGAGTACCCCAAAAATATTCCCTCATCACTTCTTGTATCAAACTTGTGTAAATCCTGGTCTCTTTTAATATATCATTTACTACCAAAAACTTTGAAATATCTCACAGTAGGAGGATGACCAAACCATAGTTCATAAGGGGTCTTACCACAATTACCTTTGATCTGCACCTGATTAAGAGTGTAGATAGCAGTACTTACAACTTCTCTCCAATAAACTTGAGGAACATTTGTTTCCATCATCATAGTCCTGGCAGCTTCTTGAATGGTCCAGTTCTCTCTTTCCACAACTATATTTTGTTGGGGAGTCCTAGGAGCAAATAACTATCTTTTTATGCCATGCTTTTCACAGAAAGCATCAAACTCGCGGGAAGTAAATTTTCCACCTCTGTCGGATCTCAGTCATTTCAATTTTTCACCAATCTCATTTTCCACCATCACTTTGAACACCTTAAATTTGTCAAGAAGCTTTTGATTTTTCTTTTAGGAAAGTTACCCACATCATCCTGGAGTAATCATCAATCAGCGACATGAAATATCTATCTCCTTGCACACTCCTAATTCTAAAAGGACCATAGAGATCAATATGTACTAGTTCCAATCACCCACTTGAAGCTTGTTCCTTACTTTTGAATGAAATTTTTCTTTGTTTCCCCAATTGGCATTCTCTACACATGCTATTAGGTTTCACAAGTTTTAGAAGATTTCTTACAGCCTAAGTGGTACTTATTTTGACAATGTTATCAAAATTAACATGACACATCCTCAGATGCCATAACCAACTTTGATCTATCTGAGCAATCAAACAACTTTTGCCAGAACTACTTAAATGAAAAATGTTACCTCTAGTTTGAGTACCAGATGCAATTTCAGTTTTGGAACTCTCCAAGATTTTGCATTTTCCATCCTTGAATCGAAGATCATAACCTTTATCGACCAACTATCCAACACTGAGAAGATTATGTTTCAATCCTTCCACATATAGAACATCATTTGTGCTATTCTTACCATCAAAAGAGATGGATCCTCTACCATGAATTCTGCCAGCTGAGTTATCTCTAAATTTCACAAGCCCTCCTTCATAATTTTCAAAATTCACAAACTTACTCTTATCTCCAATCATATGATGAGAACATCCACTATCAATCACCCATTCATCTTTCTCAACAACCTAAGCAGCTAAGGCACTTTCCATATTTACATAGCTAGCAGATTCAGTAGACACTGGATCTTCTTCTTTGATGGCAATAAACACCCAATCATTTTCAGAGAAACCTCCACGATCAGATTCATCACCTATGACTCCTTCTCCAACTTCTTGGACAAAGTAACATTTGTTCTGATTTTGGTATCTGTTAGGGTTTGGTTTTGAAAACCTCTCTGGACATCTTGAGGCAAAATGACCAATCTTATTACAAGTAAAACATTTGAGTGGCAATTTTCCTTCATACTTACCGGATCCTCTTGGCAATCTTTTGGCAAGAAGAGCTTCAAGATCTGTAGTTTCAATTTCAACATCTTCAAGATCCTTCCTTGTCTTCATGAATCTGTTTGATCTTGCAGAAGATATTTCACCTGGATCATATCTTTGTTTTCCATATACACTAGCCTTAAATTCAAATTCAAACTTGGGAAGAGAATCACCAAACTCAATTCAAGAGCTGCGATTTTGCCAACCAGTTGATCTCTTGTAACTTCTGAGATAGTCCTAATCTCCTCTATAGCAGCAACTTTATGTTTGTATGAATAGGGTAAAGATCTGAGCACTTTTGATACAATCTCTAATTCTTCCAAAGTTCCACCAGCACACCTGATACAACACACAAGTTCATTTATCTTTTGCACATAGATTGTGATGTTTTCATCTTCACTCATCCTCAGAGTTTCAAATTTTCCTCTCAGACTTTGCATCTTGGCACATTTGACAAATTTATCACCTTCATACAGACTCTACAACTTTTTCTAGATTTCATAAGAAGTTTTTATACTAAAGACATTTGTCATTTCTGAATCAGTCAAGGCACTTAACAAGGCTTCTTTATCTCGAAGGTTATTTTCAGAATCTTTGATTTGATCTAGAGTTGAAGGACCTTTCTCCAGAGGTTTATACTCAACACTGGTTATCGCCCAATAGACATCACCCATACATTGCAAATGGCACTCCATGTGATTCTTCCAAATAGAATAATTTGTTCCATCAAATCTCAGACTATCCTTCTCGTAGGTTGACATCCTGGATCTCCTCAAGTGGTCAAGCTTTTATAAGAGGATCTGGCTCTGATACCAATTGTTGGAATTAGACTGAACAACTGAGAGGGGGGTGAATTAGTTGTCACACAAAATAAACTTATTTTGATTTTAACCTTCTTTATTAACTTACTATCAGATTAATGATGTAAACATTAAAACATAGATCAACCACATATGAGTAGAAACATAATCAACACACTTGACACCAAGATTTTGATGTGGAAACCTAGTTAAAGGAAAAACCACGGTGGGGGTTAACCCACAAAGATTTGTACCTTGTTAAAAGAACTTTAGAAAAATAGAAGGCACATGCTTTTGGGCGCACTGCCCAGAGCTCGCTACTCAAAAGAGAGGCTCACTGCCTATAGAATTTATTTAGAATAGAAAGAATTAACTGAGAAATGGCATCTACTTCATGCCTGGTTCAGTTTTAATGAATGCTTTTCTTTGCCCCAGATTCTTCTTTACTAACTTTCCACTCTACACTGCTCTCGCTCCTTTTCTTCTCTACTCTACTTCTGATCCTTTATTTAGATTTAATCTATTTTGCTCAAGGATGATTTTTAACAACTCTTCAACAAGTATTTATACACTTCATCAACCTTGGAATGATCAACAAGGTCGTCCAAACTTAATGCGGATCTTTACATTGTCAGCTAAACATAGCTGAGACTTGAATCTTCCTCTACTAACACACCACACTTCATAAAATGATCTTTAGATCATTCGCAACACATTAGGAACATCTAGTTGGCCAATACTGGGAAGAACATCAACTTCAAAGAGGAATTCTTCAATAACAAGCTTAAACTCCAATGCAGACCTCCAACATAGTAGCCACATGATCCAGAGACTTCTAAAAGCACATTAAACTCACCAATAACATCCACTCTAAACTAAATTACCAGAATCATTTGTATCTTCCTCCGGAACCTCAAGAAACCTGTCTGTCATGACTGTCAAACTAGAAGGATGGCTTGTGGACCTCTAAACCACGAACCACTGGAGTTGATGATACACACTAACTTCCCAAACATGCCTTCAGATCCGCAGATCATAATATTTCACTGTGGAGCAATCTAGACCAACTTACTGTCCTCTGTCTCTTCTAAATACTGTAAGATCTGATTCTATTCAAATGGCCATAACTTCTTCAAATCTTCATGCAGACTTCTCAATTATTGACTGGAACAACCTCTGACAATCCTCTACACAACCATAAGGTCCACGAGCATTGAGTCTTCATTAATTTTCTCAATATCCTCAACATTCCAGTCTCCTGAACAGGCAACAAAATAGGGCACAGTTGACACTAATGACAATAAGAATATGTTGACATCAGTGACAACACCACTTAGGCACATATTTGCAACAACCATGTCAAAAAATAGAGAGCAAAATCTTGCAGGCAATGGTGAGAAGCACAAAACAGAAATAAAATTTTTTGAAGGCAAAAATTTCTAACAATGTTGCAAGAAGATGGTGCTACAATAGAGATATATGGCGCTAATCTAGCAATAGATAGCACTAATGCAGAAGCATATAGCACTAATTCCTGAGAAGATAGTACGACTGCAGGAGCTAATAGTGCTAATCTATGCCTATCATCAACAAACCTTCACAAAAACTAAAATACAAGTTAGATTAGGATGAGGGGGTCCCACCAGGCATGCCAAATGAAGATGAATAAAGCTCACAAAGCATGAAAGCATGAAAAGAAAGCAAAATGAAATGATTATACCTTCCCAAAATGCCTTGAAGTCCTTCACTCCTTGATAAAGTAGAAGGAGTTGTACCCAAACTCCTTAGCTTCACCCAAACTCAATGAAAGAATGTGGATATGCTCTCAAACAAACACAATATAAATTTAGGATAATAAGGGTATGATGAGAGGATTTGGAGGCTATTTTGACATGGTAAGATTTCTTGAAAATGGATGATGAAAATGGCTTGTGGGGGCTTTTATTTATAGGCATTGGGAGGGGATTTGATTCAACGGTGGACATTGAAAGTTGAGATCAAGGGTGGAGATGAGATGAGAGGATGAAGGGTTGAGATTTGATCAACAAGATTGGAGGGCTAGAAATATTTTGCAATCTTTTATTCATTTTTGGGGAAGACTTTGCATTTAATGTGATTTAGACTTATGATGAAATAAAAAATTATTTCCTTGGGATGAGATGGAATTTAAAATTCTATTTTATGTGGAAGGGTGAGATTCATGTGACACATGCACATTTTTAGCACCTTACATGTGCAAGCTAATTTTATGGAGAATATTTTAACATAAAAATAGAAAGGTGAGGTGGAAGGGTCATGTGACCTTTTGAATTAAAAGGTAATTTTTTATTTGTGGGGTGTGGGAGAAGGTGTTAATGATGGTTTGACCAAGTTAATCAGGGGGATTAACTTAATTAATATGGCTAGAGAAAATTAGTGGATGGGTTAATCAAGGTTTGAAATTAATTAAATAATGATTTGTTTAATTAATCTTGGTCTAGGGGTCATGTAGGCTAGAGTAGCTAATTAAATAATGGTTATTTAATCAACTAGGCTAGGTTTAGATGGTAGAGTAGGGGAGATTAATTAAATAAGTATGATTTACTTAATTAATCTAGTTTAGGAAAGTGGACAAATTAACCAAATAAATATTTAACATATTTATTTAATTAATTAGGATGAAGTTGTAAGGTAAAGTGATGAATTAATTGAATTAATTCATGATTAAGGGTAAATTGATGATGGATGGTAAAGAATGAATGGTCAAGGATGATGGTGGGTTAATTAATTAAATAATTATGAAATTATTTAATTAATCAGATAAATGGGGAAATTAGTGAAAGGGATGATGCAGAACAATGGTTAAAGGGTTGAGATATTTTTAGGTGTCTACATTTATATCAACCATCATCTCTAAAATCTTCTTCCTTTGATACTGCCTCATCACTACCCATATGACAGGCTTCTTCACAAATACCCTCCTCATGCTTACTACTATAATCTTCCACAAAATCTTTAACACATACTCTGCTATCTGTAAATAGAACTCTTTCCACGACTTCTTAGCTCTCAATTGCTCAAGACTCTTCACACCTACAACATTCCTTGTGAGCTCCTCTCAACTGCACTCTCTACCCATAGGTACTGGTACATACTTTGCACACTCAGGGTCTTCTGACTTTGACGCCACTTGGTGCAAAGAGGGGTTACTACTTCCTGCAATAGATGACTCACAAACTTATGAACTTATAATACAGATTGCAAATGCACATCCATTACTTATTTTATTAAATTTGAATCAACAGACTTCACAAATCTGCAAAACCAAATTTATAGCTCTTTATTGAATTTCAAATAACAACATCAATCTAGAATGAACGATTACAATATCTACAACAAAATATTAATGGCCTCTCTGCTTGACTTTATTCTTGTTTATAGAAGAACACTTATCCACAACCCATCTAGATGCATGGGCAACCACACTGCTTTCCAATTGCTTCTCCCCTTCCAATCTTGTACCTCTTTTTCCCCTCTGCAAAGATGCAATCTTATTCTATGCCAACACTCCATTTTATGTCATTTTCTAATCACAAATCTTCTAAAGGAGGCTTCTCCATTCACAACAATCACCCACCAAATCTTCCCTCCATCTACAATCAGGAATAAAATAAACTAAATTCCTTTAAGAGGTGTCTTCCTCTTTCTCTTGCACGTGTCTCTCTTCCTATTTCTCTACCTTTCTTGGTGTTGCTTTTCCAATGTCAGTTTGCAAGTTGTAATGAGCCTCAAAGTGAAGCATTTCAACTTCTGATGGTGTCTTTTTCCCAAATAGGTGCTCTTGTTTTCTCTCTTTCCTCACATCAAGGCACTCTTTCTTCCTCTATTTGGCATTTCAATTCCTAGTTGTTACCGACATGTAGTGAAGAGACTTTATCCACATTGATAATAAGATAAAGTTGGCCTCAAACTGACTTTTTCCCATCTACATACCCATTATGTCCAAATGAAACACATAACCGAGAAGAGCTCCCAGTGTCATTCCAATTACGAATATGGTATGACATTCACATAAGAAATGATATATTGTTTTGTTATTCCAATCACCACACTTGAGAGAACTGGGAAATCTGAAGTTTGCATTTGCTTTTTATGGTAGGAGTGAAGTCTCGAATTGGCATCTTTTCCATTCAACATCGTGATTTTTTTGGAAAGTATTTAAACCTTTCGAACAAGTTACAAGTTAAATCCAATATCATGAATTAGAGATAAACTTTGTCCCTAACTTCAAATTGGAGATTTTACCTCACTCATAACTGTGGGGTTCAATTTTCTCTCTACTATCCTAAAGATCTAAAAGTCTACATGATATATGCACACCAAATCAAAATGTGACATAGAAGAATGATAGAGAGGGCATTCTAGCTTCTCGTTACACCATCAAGCCAACTCCAACTATCATATGATGTGCATATTTCCGTTGAAATAATTTGAATACTCTACCCTTTGGAAGGATTTATAACTCATCCATGTATTCCTTAATTTCAACTACTTCAGTAGAAAAATCACAATTTTTTCCTCGAAGGGCTTGCAATGCTACTTGAAACTCTTTCTCCCATCCAACCTTTTCCAACCACTTAGGGGACTCTGGAATAAAGAAGAGGCCCAAGACCAAAATAGAATAGGGGATTAGTCCTATAATAGCAAATTCTTGCCATGTCAACAACATTCCAAGAAGATATACTATTAGTATATCGACAGTTATCGACAATTGATTTGTATTTGTGAGTGCTCCTCTCAAGTTCTTGGGAGTTATTTCAGCTATGTAGATATGAACTATATAGGAAGTAAGGCCAACCCCATATCCCACAAACAATCTTCCAATATCCCATGGTAATGCAACCTTGGAGATTATTATGAAACCCATCCAATGATATAAGAGGTTGAAGCTACCCTCAGTGATCCTTTTCTCCCCATGGAATCAGTGGCATACTTTATGGCTGAGGCAAAAATTGGATATGTATTGGCTTGCTTCTCATGCTTGTTTTGATGTTATCACAAATATCCCATAGGTAGAATATGTTCTTTCAATAGGCATCAGACAACAAAACTCCAACAGAACTTTGCATATGCATTTCAACGACTCGACTTGCACACCAAACTCTAATAACTGCAACAAAACCATCGGCGAGAAAATTGACACAAAACTAAAGAAAGATATCTATTGCAACAATGTGCAGTACAACTGCTAATACATTAGATCCACAAATTGAGACAACCAAAACTGATGGCTAAAACCAAAATTGTTTTTGTGTGATGCGGGATTGCTCATGCACCCGAGTGCTCCTGTATCAATCTACATCATCATAATAAATCCATTTCATTACATCCATAACCATGTGCATATACATCATCATAAAATAAAAATATACATATCCATAACATCATATCCATGAAAATTACATCACAAAATCATACCCATAATCATTATAATCCATACAATCTAGAGATACCTAAATTTTTCCACTCTTCATGTCATCCCTAAACCTCCTTAATTCATCCCTATTTATCCCTAATTCATCCTTATTCATCCCTATTCATCCCTAATTCATCGCCAGACTCCTCTAAACATCCCTAAACATCCCTAAATCACTGTTTCTTCTACATTAGCTGAATAAATGCATATTTAGATAGTTAATTGATCAAATCCCCTTCAATCTATGATTTTACAATATCGTATTATCAAAATCACTATTCATGTGCTATTTACTATTCATTTGTACTCGTATCGGTACCTACATCAATACTTATCCCTAATCAGAATGATTTGTCAATCATTTATCCCCCTTTCTCTATAGTCCAAACATTAGATAAATTTAATTTATCTATTATTCTCTTTTCCCATCCTATGAATTAAATAAATATTTGTATTTATTTAACTCGTATTTTCTACACTTTTGATTAGGTCACCTAAACCTAATTAACTAGCCTAATCCCACACTTGCACAACCTAAACCCTAATCTAACCTTGGTCAAATCCTTTCCATTCCCACAAATATACAAAGGCATGGGCCTCTTGTACATGTCCACATGGCCTTCTTACAAAAGGTATGGTCAAGGACCCATGTACAAAGGTCCTTTTGTCCTCCATCCATATTCATCCAATTTTAAATTGGGCATGTACCCATGCTTCCAATTTAAAATTCAAATCTAAGCCAACTCATCATTTTTCCTCCAATTTTAAATTAGGCATGTACCCATGCTTCTCAATTTAAAATTCCAATCAAATCCAACCCATACTTCCCATTTATCAAGTCAATCTCATCCATCCATCTTCCCAAGGTCAAATATCAACCCTTGATTCCTCCTTGATCCAAGGACATCCCTTCTCATCCAATCTCATCATGACACTTGTCAAGCTCTCCTTGCTTGAGAGATCTCAACCATCCTCATCCATTGATCTTCCAATCCAATCTTTACCATCCAATTGAACCTCCAAAAATCTATAAATTGGAGATCACCCCTTCACGAAAGACACAACTTCTTCATATGACACAATGTTGCTATTTTCACTCCAAGACTCCATGAGAAGCAAGTTTATGCTGCCCATTTGAGGAGTCATCCACATCAACATCATCAAGGAGCACATCTTGTTGAAGGCATAAGACAACTGAGAGGGGGGGGTGAATTAGTTGTATCAAAAACTTCAAACTCTCATAAACATAATCACATCCACATCAGTTCACTTAAACCCTTAATCTGTTATGAAGTTTAAGCATAAAAAGCATATAACAGAAACTTAAACACATCAACACCATGCACAAGAGAACACTAGATTTTTACGTGGAAAACCCTAAAAGGGAATAACCACGGTGAGGATTAGCTTACAATATAATGTAGTAACAATATCGAATTACAAAGGCTCATTGCCATAAAGAGAATGCTCACTGCAGGGGACTCACTATCCAAGTGGACTCACTACCCACCAAGAAAGAAAGAAGAAAGAGAAGAATGGATTACTACCATGCTTTGAACTAATAAAATTGCATCTAACCTATGCATGGATTTTAGTTCCAATGAAGCTTAATATACATCACAACAAACTCAACACCTTCGCAGCATCACCGAAAATTGTAGACACCTTCTACTCACTACATCTGGTAGCCTAACACATGAAAGCCCTTGCTACCCTGATCAAATTCACATCACAATATCATATCCCCCATTGGCACACTCTCATCCACGAATCCTTGACACTTATATTTATACCATCATTACTCTTAGAATAATCTTCAATGTCAGCAACATAATCTTCAATCCTTGAAACAATCTCAAAGGTCAAAAAATACACAATATTTGAATTAGGTCTAGACCTAAACTCTCCACGGCACAAAGGAATGAAGGAAAACCACTTTGTGCCTTAGTTTGGATCCAAATCTATCCAGGCACGCTACACAACACTCACATAATCACCAAATCAACTCCATAAACATTCAAGGTTGACCAAACAATGGAAACATAAGGAATTATTGATCACATGCTTCCACGATCACAACCATAACTTGTAGACCATACACAAGGCTTCAACACAATCTAGAAACATCCATGAACATCTTGAAGTCACCTGGAAACCAACAAATTCAGCCACAACAACTTTCACCTGAACACAACAACACTATCAAACTCTGCCACACAATAAATTACTTTCCGGAGCACCAAATCACAAACCTTTTGGAAGGAAGATAGGTAAGATCCTAATGAACACATATCCAAAACTACAACACCTAAAACCTTTTTACAGAGGAATGCAGAGAAAAATGCTTTCTCCTAGACACCTCTGCACAACTCAGAAACATTGTCAAATATTGTTCTCAAACTGGTGAACATAACTTTCACTGTATAGCAATTCAGAGCACCAAATTTTGGATTTAGCATCTTCAAACACTTCTTCACAACATATCCAAACTATACACTCAGATCTCCAACACAGAAGAAATGCAGAGCAAAAACTCGAACAATATTATGTAAGCCTAAAGACTCTTCAACACACTATTTTCAGTATTAATCAAATTTTCTCAAAAGCACTTGGAAACTCAATAACAAGAACAATCTACTAACATCATCAACACCTCTACAAGGCATTTAGATCACTTTAACACAACAACTTAATCAAATAACAACAGCAACATCAGAAGACACAGTTGACACCAATGATAACACAAACATGTTGGCATCAATGACAACACCGATTAGCACATACTTGCAACAATATCCCCCTTTGTCATTGATGGCAACATATGATGTGAAAAACCATCATGACACAACTCTGTACCAATCTCACTTTCCCCCCCTTTTTTATACATCTTACTCTCTTTTTCTCCCTTTGTTTTTCACATGAACACTCTCTTCCTTTGACATCAATGGCAAAGGGTGACACATCTTTCTCAAGCTTTCTCCCCTTGATTATGATACTGCACATACTTGCACTATTCTCAACTTCTTTGAGTACTCTCCCTTAGGAGTACACACCAACTTGTATCAACTCTTATTCCCATGTAGCAATCATCAATCATCATTGTCTGCTCCCCTGAGAGGTAGCCTCCAACTCAATTTCTGGAGGAAACATCTACACCATAAGTTGGTACTGATACATTCTTAGCCTCTGTTACATCCTTCTTAATCCAAATATTACCTATCTCCTTCTTAGTCTCTTCTAGATCAATTCTTTGTATTGGTTTGTTCTTTTTTGCTAGTGTATCCTTCTTCATGCTTCTACTCCTACAAAACTTTACAAAATGTCCAGGCCTATTGCAGTTGTAGCACACAAAATTTCTTTGATTCTAGCCATTATTCCTTACATTCAATATTGATCTGCATTGGTCAGCTTTATGCCCAAATATATTGCATGTAAAATATTTTCCATTAAAAGATTGAATCATTCTACCATTGTTATAACCGTTCATCCTTTGACTTCTGCATTCCATGGCCTTATGACCAACTCTCTTGCATGTAAAACATTGACCAAAGAAAGATGGTACATTTTGATTCACTCTACTCCTACATTGTGTAGCCCTATGTCCAAACTTATTGCAAGAATGACAATAACCATTGAAAGATGGGTACCTTTGAGCATTAGGTTGTCTAACTGGTGGTCTTCTAACTCCTTTCTTCTGATGCCAGATTTTCTTGCCACTATTCTTCTTGTTTTCAGCTTTTGATGCTTGACCTAATTTTGAACTTTCATCCTTTTCAAACCCTAAGTTGTCTTTATCATTGAGATTTTTCTGACTTGAAATCATCTTATCAAGCCTTGCAGAACTTGTCTTGAATTTTTCTTCATTATTCTTTGCCTTCTCTAGATCTAATTTTAATTTTATAACTTCTTGCTCCAACCTTGTACATTCTTTAGATTTGTTTTTCATCATTGAGTTTAGACATTCCTCAGTTCTTACCTTTTCTTCAACTTGTACTTTCAAACCAACTATGGTTTCATTTTCTAATCTCAATTGTTCATTGATCTCCTTATGCCTTTGTTTGAATTTCTTGACTTTCTCTCTTAGATTTTTGATACATTCATTTACCTCTTTGACATTCTCCTTCAAGTCTATGATTTATTCTTCCATCCTCTCTAGGTCTTCAAGAGAAATCTCGAGTTCTTCACTATTAGCAGATACGCATTCCTCTTCTAACAATTTAACAGTAGGAATTTATTTTTCTATTGTCTTGATCTGATGTTCATCCTTGCATGCTCAAACCATTGTTTTAGGTTCTACTTTAGAAATTAAACACATATTTACCTGTTCTTCCACAACTATTCTTCTTGTTGATGTCTCTTTGATCTTATCACCAATGATCTGGTCTTTAGCAAAATGCCTCTACACATACTTGGGAGTTCTAGGGATTCTTTCTGAAGCTTCTTGTTCTTCAACATGTATTTCCTTTTCAACAGCATTTTCTTCTTCTCTACAAGAGAACTCATCTTTATCTGATGCATATCTATTAACTTCAGAAATCTTCTATATGTCTTCATCAACCTTGACATTTACACTATCAACAATCTTTCTTAGCCTTTTGTTATAGCACTAGTATGCTTTGCTTTTATTAGAGTACCCAAGAAAAATGACTTCATCATATCTTACATCAAATTTTCTTAGATCTTCATTTCTTCTGATATAACATTTGCTTCCAAAAATTTTGAAATATTTAATAGTAGGAATCCTTCCATACCATAGCTCATAGGGAGTCTTTGTATCATTGCCTCTTACTTGTACTTTGTTCTATGTGTAGACAACAGTCTGAATCACTTCCCTCCAGTAGACTTCCACTAGGTTTTCTTCTTTTAAGATAGTCCTTGCATCTTCTTGAATGGTCTCGTTCCTCCTCTCAACTACTCCATTTTGCTGAAAAGTCCCAGGTGTAGATAATTGCCTCTTTATCCCATGAACCTCACAGAAGATGTTGAATTCATTTGAAGTAAGTTCTTCATTATAGGTCAAGTATTTGATTTTCATGTCTATTTAATTCTCCACCATATGTCTAAATATCTTGAACTTATCTAGGACTTTTGATTTTTCTTTAAGAAAAATAACCCATGTCATTCTAGAATAATCATTAGTTTATATCATAAAGTACTAATCACCTTGAACACTTCTTACTTTTGTAGGACCACAGAGTTTTGTATGTACCAATTCCAACATTCTAGTAGAAGATTTTTCTTTGACATCAGAACTTCTCCTGACTTGCTTTCCATCTTGGCATTCCTTGTAGACAATATTAGCAGGTTTGATGATCTTTGGTAGGTCTATCATAGCATGAACTGTACTTATCTTTACTAGATTATCAAAACTGATGTGACACATCCTTCTATGCCATAGCCAACTTTCATTAATTTGAGACATAAAGCAATAACCATCACCTTCTTTGAGATGATAAATATTTCCATCTGTCCTTTTTCTAGCAGCTATCAGAGTTCTAGATTTCTTTCTAATCTCAAAGTCATCATCCTAAAACATAAGACTGTATCCTTTGCTACATAATATTATTCAACACTCGAGATTTTTTCTTTAAGCCTTTGACACAAAGAACATCATCAGTAATATGCTTTGCATCAAGAATAATTGAGCCTCTTCCACATATTTTAGAAGTACAATCATCACCAAAGATAACTAGTCCTCCATCATATTTCTCAAATTTAACAAACTTGCTTTTATCACCAGTCATATGATTTGAGCAACTACTGTCAATAACCCAATAGTTCTTTTCTTGACTAGTAAGAGGAGTATCTTCATTATCAAGACTTACCTTCAGGGCATTTTCTTCCATGCATCCTTCAGAGTCGTTTGTAATCGTATCATCTTTCTTGTGCGCCATCTCGGATCTACCTCAAGTCGTTAAGCTTTATTCAAAGGAACCTTGCTCTGATACCAATTGTTGAAGGCACAAGACAACTGAGAGGGGGGTGAATCAGTTGTATCAAAAACTTCAAACTCTCATAAACATAATCACATCCACATCAGTTCACTTAAACCCTTAATCTGTTATGAAGTTTAAGCATGAAAAACCTATAACAGAAACTTAAAAGCATCAACACCATGCACAAAAGAACACCAGATTTTTATGTGGAAAACACTAAAAGAGAAAAACCACGGTGAGGATTAGCTCACAATATAATGTAGTAACAATAGCAAATTACAAAGGCTCACTGCCATAGAGAGAATGCTCACTAAAGTGGACTCACTGTCCAAGTGGACTCACTGCCTATTGAGAAAGAAAGAAGAAAGAGAAGAATGGTTCACTGCCATGCTTTGAACTGATATAATTGCATCTAACCTATGCATGGAGTTCAGTTCCAATGAAGCTCAATATACATCACAACAAACTTAACACCTTCACAGCATCACCAAAAATTGTAGACAGCTTCTGCTCACTGCATTTGGTAGCCTAACACATGAAAGCCCTTGCTTCCTTGATCAAATTTGCATCACAATATCATATCCCCCATTCGTACACTCACATTCATGAATCCTTGACACTTATTTATACCATCATTACCCTTGGAATGATCTTCAAGGTCGGCAACACAATCTTCAATCCTTGAAACAATCTCCAAGGTCGATAAATACACAATATTTGAATTAGGTCTGGACCTAAACTCTCCATGGCACAAAGGAATGAAGGCAAACCACTCTATGCCTTATCTCAAACCCAAATCTATCTAGGCACGTTACACAACACTCACATAATCACCAAATCAACTCCACAAACATTCAAGGTCAGCCAAATAGTGTAAACATAAGGAATTCTTGATCACATGCTTCCACGATCACAACTATAACTTGCAGACCATACACATGGCTTTAACACAATCTAGAAACATCCACGAACATCTTGAAGTCACCTGGAAACCAACAAATTCAACCACAACAACTTTCACCTGAACACAACACTGTCGAACTCTGCCACACTCTGCCACACAATAAGTTGCTTTCCGGAGCACCAAATCACAAACCTTTTGGAAGGAAGATAGGTAAGATCCTAATGAACACATATCTAGAACCGCAACACTTGAAACCTTTCTACGGAGGAATGCAGAGCAAAATACTTTCTCCTAGACACCTCTGCACAACTCAGAAACACTGTCAAATATTGTTCTCAAACTGGTGAACATAACTTTCACAGTACAGCAATCCGGAGCACCAAATTCTGGATTTAGCATCTTCAAACACTTCTTAACAACATATCCAAACCTCACACTCAGATCTCCCGGAGAAAAAAACTTGAACAGTATTCTGTAAGCCTGAAGACTCTTCAACACACTGTTTTTAGCATTTATCATATTTTCTCAAAAGCACTTGGAAACTCAACAATAGGAACAATCTACTAACATCATTAGCACCTCTACAAGGCATTCAGACCACTTTAACACAACTTAATCAAATAACAACATCAACATTAGAAGACACAGTTGACACCAATGACAACACCAATTAGTACATACTTGCAACACATCTACAATCAATGTTTGCATGTAGTTAATGGTTTAACTTCTTGTTTTATGCATTCATTTTTCTCAGTCCGATGTAGCTTAGATTTTGAGTGAAATAGGTTAGTGTTTTAACTTGTTTCTCATGCTCATTTTCTTGGTTATACACAATCATATGTACAAATAATCATAATCCATATGCATATACCATAGCATCATCACGAATAAAATAATACAATCACGTCATCATAAATGAATCATAATATCAGTGACAACTAATTGGGTCTGGTCTTGCGTCTCTAAAGCTTGGTCTAAAGAGTAGAAGTCTTTAGGGAAATGTGGTTGATCTGGAGTTATCCATGTATTCACCTAAAACAATAATACTAGTAGCCAATTTTTAAGAGGAATCATGGGGAATACCCCCTGAATCTAGTAGAACTCAAAGAAGAAGGAGAAAGTAGTTCTTCCTCATGTATTGGTCTTGTCCACCCTTGGTATGAGAAGTTATATGTCATTCTTATTGTCATAGAGTCTGATAGTCCTTGGAGCCTCAATCGACATGGGATTAGTTGCAAACCATATCATGGTCTAAAACAAGAAAAATCCCAAACATACCCTTCTACCTCAAGTCGATTAAACACACTTTTGGAATGCTTTGATGTTATGTGTTAGTATTTACAGACTTCAACACATTTATTTTAATAATCTCTTAATTTGTTAACCTTTCAACTAAGGCAATCATTGATCATTCTAGAGAGTAATCAATAGTGACACATTTCAATTTGGTGCAATAAAAAGAGAAAATAATTTGCATCTTAGGTCCTTGCTTACTATTTTTTATATTGTTCAATTTTCAAGGGGTTGATCAACATAACAAGGTATTTATCAATATTATTAGTCTACAAACTTTTAGGAAAAGTAGAATATAAGATTATGTATCAGGGAAACTTGCATGACAAAATTATAGACTAGAATTTGTGGTTGCAAGGTCCTTGACTCATGAACTTGTCCTCTCACAAGGTAGGGATCTAGCACAAAATCCCACAGGTGCTTTCCCTAATAGAAGAACTATTCCTAGATCTAATTGTACATAAATTATAGAATCTCACCCACTTGGTATCATTCTTCAATTATTGAACTAAATATCATTATCGGCCTTATTCAATTTGTAGAATATCATTATCTAATTTCCCATTTTTAATAATAACAATATGTTTAGTTAAACTAATTTAATTATACTTATTTAATTGCCATGAATTAATCTATAAAAGGAATCATTATTTTCCTTTTTCAATAATGACTATGTAAAAGCATTTGACCCTATAAAATCACCAACTAAAATCAAAATTCAACATTAAATTTAAAAGAGTGAAGTTTTAAAGGCCATGGGCACATTTCATATCTCCATGGTCGTCAAATTTAGTTAAATCAGAGTCGGATGCTTCCAATGTTCCCTTTCACTCAACAATATAGACAATGAAGCACACATGATGAAATACATTCATCCCACAATGCATGAATTTGGGAAACCAACTCAATTCAATGAACAACAGTATCAAATATCCCACGTGTAGATAAGACCTGCTACATTGGCCGAATGGGACAATGAGCTTGGTTACACACCAACGGAAAGTAACTAGAGAAATAGAAACAAAGTTGAAATTAAAGTTGAATTTAGAGGGAATTGAAGGGCCACTTGTGGGTAATAAATTACTTATAAAACAATACATCTCTATCCAAAGGGCTGAGAATCCATCACAAGATAAGTAACGGCACTTAGCAATTTTTTTATTGGCGATATTTCTTAATTTTTAAATATATATAGCTTAGAGATAACATTAGGTAGCGTCATGGCCAGGACGTCACAGAGGCAACCCTAAAGAAAATGTCACGAACCCTAGCCATGACGTGGACTGACCATCTGGATTTCCGCCACGTCATATGCTGAAGTGGACTGCCCTCGTGGCATGCCTAGTCTTTGTCTATATAAAGCGCGCTACTCTTCTTTTACAGGTCGTTTAACTGTGGTGAAGGACTCGTCCGGTGGATTATATTATAGTACAGCAAATATGTGGGAATCCATGTCAAGCAATAATTATGGAAGCATGTGGGAATTCAGCAGCTCCAGTACTAGTTTGTGGGGTTTAGAGAGCTCTGAGGGATTCAGCAATGGTGTGGATTCTGAGATATCCACCTGCACAACATCCCCTGCTCTTGTTAGATGCATTTCACAGGAATTGAACTCGTTACCTCTGAATGAGAATGACTATGAGGACATGGTTTTGCTTGGGGTTCTCAAGGAAGCAATCAGCATAGGGTGGGAACCCCCAAGGATTAGTGAGAGCAGTGAAGAGGAAAAAACTCCCCCCAAAAAGGAGCAGAAGAAACCCACTAAAGCAGTTATGGAGAAGCATTACAGAGGTGTGAGGAGGAGGCCTTGGGGGAAATATGCTGCAGAGATCAGAGACTCAAATAGGCATGGTGTCAGAGTGTGGCTTGGAACTTTTGATACTGCAGAAGAAGCAGCCATGGCTTATGACCAAGCTGCCTTTACTATGAGGGGCTCTCAGGCTATTCTTAATTTCCCTGTGGATGTTGTGTTGAAGTCCTTGAGAGAAAGCAATATTAGTAATAATAATGCCTCCTCTGAAGCCTTATCTCCCACCACTACCCAACTCTCATGCTCTTCTGATGAATACCGGTCGAGTGCCACCTCATCCTCACTTCACAGACCCCTCGCCAGGAGATCATACAAAAGAAGAAGGGCACCATCTGTGAAGGATCACAGCACCAAGCCCAAAAAGCCTAGTCTTCATGTGTCCTGCCACGCTTCATCAAGTAAGCCTGCAAAAGTGTGCAGTGAAAGACAAGAAGCAGCAGTGTTGGAGTTTGAGGATCTGGGTGTTGAGTACTTGGAGGAGCTGCTGCTCTCCACACAGTCTACAACTTCTTATGATGTAGATGATTCCATGTTTTAGAAATGCCAGTAGTTGGACACTCTTTTGTAATAATTCTATCATGTTTATGTGAATTTACTTTTGCCATCTGAATTTTGGAGCTACCTGGTGTGTGCTGAAGTTAAGAAATAGAATTCAGTACAGCTGAGTTTAGATGTAGTTGATGGATATCTTGTACATTAAATAAGTCAATTATATTGGAGTATGATTTCGTTTTTTCTAACATGTTTCATTCTATTGAAGAACAGTCTTTGGTTGAAATTAGGCTTTATTGTCCACTATCAGAATAACATTATGGATTTGTTGTCTCCAAAAGTTTAATCTACTGATTATTTTATACTTTAAAAGTTGTATAGGCATCTCCTTTCAAATGGCCTTTCACACTGTTTGAAATCATATATAATGATAAATATGTTTTTAACTATTGGCTGCAATTTGTTGGTGAAACATATTGAACTGTTGGTGTGCTCTAATAATCAGTCTCTCCATGGTTTGAATGGGAGCTCGTTCCTTATATTGGCCTTCTCTCTCACACAAAGACACAAAGAAAAAGAGAAAGAAAACATAGACAAATAATTTTACCCACACGTCATTCCTCACTACAAATTTCCTCTTAGTGTTTAGTGTTGCTTCAAAGTTATCTTCCCCTGTTACTAAACTTGTCTCTTAATTTGTCTCTCCTATATTTTTTAAAATTTCTATTAAACATATTTTGAGATTGATTCTTTTTTCCTTGCCAAATCTAACTATTTCTGCCTGCTTGTTGGTACTATTTCTGCCTGCTGGTTGGTACATTAAAAAAAAAAGTGCTCTTTGATATATTTTGGTGGTTTCTAGATATTAATTTTTTTTCTTTCTTTCTGCTAAATTTATTATCCTATTGATGATAACAGGTAAACCAAATGACTCAACACATGATTAAACATATATAATGTTCAAGTATTTCTACAATATATGTTTTCTTTATGTTTTAGAGATCTTTCAATTTAGTGATCATAGATAAAAGGAGAATCATCAATGATGAGATACAATCAAGCTAGTAAAAGCATCTAAATTAAACTAGTAAAAGCACCTACAAGTGCTATCGATTGGGCTATAGACACGTGTAAATAGCCATATTGCCCAGGGACTGCATGAAATGACTTTGAAAAAAACATAAATGTACAGTGCTTGGCCGATAGACTACTTATATATGTGCCTATTGACCGTTTGATAGCACCTTTAGTTGCTTTTACTAGTTGTAATTTCTATTAAACACACATTGAGATTCTTTCTTTCTTTCTGCCAAATCTAACTATTTCTGAGTGCTCTGGTACACTTAAAAAGAAGAGAAGTGGTCTTGGTATGTTTTGGTGGTTTTTGGACATTAATATTCTTTCTTGCTGCCAAATCCATTATCCCATTGACGAACTTCAACATATTTGGTTGCATGTGGACATTTTTGTTTATTCTTTCTTGCTAAATCTAACTAGACAATTTTATTATCTCTTCTTACCAAATTTAACTAGACCTTTTTACTCTCTTCTTACCAAACTAAACCAAACCTTTTTATTCTCTTCTCTGGCTTGTTACATCAGGGTGATAGATCATGGAGGGTGATGGTTGATGGAAAAATTATTACACAGTTGAATCCAGAAACAAAATACAAATTTAGACCTCTATAATATTTGTTTGTTTCTACCAAATTTAAATAAACATTTAATTTTTCTTGTCAAATCTATCTCTCCTGCTTCCCTCCTACATTTAATTAAAAAGTTTTTCAAGCATAATTAATACATCCCTACAAAAGAGTCAGTCTTAACCTCGCCCCCTACTATTTGTTTCTTTCCTACCATATTCCACATATGGTGGATAGTTTTCCCAATTTTATATAATAATTCCTATCATATTCCACATATGCACAGTCTTAGGAATTTTATACAATATACGAATTTCGTATGATATTTCACATGTGGGTATTTATGCCAATTTTTTTAATGGGGCAGATAAACATAAGGTGCATGAATTTCTTCGGTATCATCTTTTAATACTTGATCGTATTGTCTGAGCAGAGTTTAATGCCCACTACGCTCTGTTTCCAGTACTGAATGATTCAATGATTTAGTGAAGCCATGAGTTCTTAGGTACATGTTGAGGAGAATCTTTGAGGACCTTTTCTTTGGGTTAGGTTTGTTCTAAATCACTTTCCTTCATTACAAGTTGACTAAACTCTTAATGGCCTTAAGCATATATGAGCAAAATAATAAATTTGTACATGAAACTATTAAATAGATTACGACTTGGGAATTGCTTGTTTTGCGTCGTCCACTTTCACCTTTATAGCAGTCAATAAATAACGAAATATGTGCAGAAAACAAGCAGAATCAATCCATTTGGCGTTCCCATTCACTTTTTTAAATTTTCTTTCATGCTTCGTTTAATTTACAGTTTCATTTGAATTCCCCAAGGGTAATAATTTAAAGATGTATTAATTATGATTTAACATTTTTACACCATAAAAATTTGATTTGTGAGAAGATTTGATTTTTTACATTATTGATTTTGGTGACTCATTATTAAAATTTAATTTGTTGAAAGATTTAATTTTTCCACTTTCTATGACAATGAAAAATTAAAAATCATTTCTAACCAAAGATTAACAATAATGTAACCTATTCACTAATTAAATATATACTATAACTTTTTATTAATTTTCTATTTTAACAAACCTTTTCTTCTAACTATCTACCATTTCATTATTTGGTTTCATAGGGTATAGTATAACTTATGTGTTGCATCCATAACCATTTATTATTATTATTATTTATTATTTAAATATTGTAACTATAGGAGACATTACTTCGTGATTAAATATAAAATATACGGGCCCTTCTATCTGGAATGACGTCAAATTTGTTTTCAGATGTTAATCTTCATTAATTTTTACTTCAAGCTTAGATAATTGTTTATGAATATTTTAGATTTAAGTTGACGAGATATATTAATCTCAACTTCATTCACCTTAATTGCTTAAGCAAGTGTAAGTATTTACAAATATAAATGTTTTTAAAATAATCAAGTTTATTGGTGATGATTGTGCCTTTTTAACATTGTTTAAATTAAGTTGATTTTAATTTGAAATAGTTTATTTAGATATGAAAGAATTAAAATATATATTTTTAAAATATTTTATGTATGTAGAGAGTAGTGTAACAAGTAAATTTTTTAAATGGCAGTAAAAATATTGAAAAATATACATATGAGAATTTTGTGTCATAAATTAAAGGGTTTATCCAAAAAAAATTTAAAGTTAGTAATAGAAGTAGCATTTGAATGTAGTTTATAAGCTTTCTTTTATTCTCTTTTTTAATAGTAATTTCAATTTATTTTGATCAAAATCATATATTTTAAAGACACGTCATTTGAATTTTTTTTTTTTTTAAATAAAAGATGGAGATCACATGTAATAAAATAATTAATCAATTATTAATATTTTAATTCATTTTTTGAAAATATTAATGAACATTTTTTTTGTCAAGCCTAACTTGGTAAAAAAGTATGAAATTCAAAATTTTAACCAATATACACAATGAAGCAAAGAGTGTGTCCAAACATTCAAATTTTAAAAATGTTATGCAAATTGAAAGTTATGAGTTTTTCTCAATACATAGTGTATTTAAAAAAAATGTAATTAAAAATAAATCATATTTCTAGAATCATGGGAGTTTCCTCTACAAACTCTTTTCATTTTTAAAATCGGGTTAGTGATACACCTATCAACTTCAATGTCAAATTTGAGGAAAATCTTAGGGTATCACTCATCTTGTGATTTGTAGGTTTTTAGTAGGCTTTGGACTCCCAAACTTGACTCTTAAGCAATCCTTAGGCATTTTTGGGGGAAATCAAATTTGAGTAAAAAATGGATATCTATTCCTAAATAGATATATCTACTTTATAAAGTGGATACTTATTTTTGCAACATATATCCATTATCTTAAATATAAGAAAAGTGTTGCAAGTATGTGCCTAACCGGTGTTGTCATTGATGTCAACATATCTGTGTTGTCATTGGTGTCAACTGCACTCTTGTTTTGATGCTTGCTTGTAATGAGTTAGATGCTTTGCACTGACTTATAGAAGTGTTGGAGATAATGAGTAAGTGATCCTGATATTGAGTTTCCAAGTGCTTTTGAGAAAATTTGCTCCTTCGGTGGAAACAGTGTATAGAAGAGTACTTTTGTTTACAATAGAACAGTCCAGGAGATTGCTCCACATTTCTTGTAGAATGAATATCCTTGTCTGCAGATTGGAAGTTAATTAGAGGTATGTCTGAAGATGCTATGTTCCAAGTTTGAGCCTCCGGTATAAATATTTGAGTGAGTTATGTTCACCAGAGTAAAAGCTCCCTTTTCTGTACATTCAATGGTGATAGGGAGAAAGTATTTTTCTATGCATTCTTCCGCATTGAAGTATAATGGTCTACAGTTCATGAGTTAAGTCTGGAATGATGATAAGTGTCTTCAACTCCAATGGTTCATGATTTGGTGGTTTGCAAGCTATCTTTTCTCTATGACAGTAGCTGATAGTGTTGTTTTTGTGCTCTGGTTTGAAGAATCTTCCTGACAGAGTGGTTAGAGATTGTACGGTTGTTCCTAGTGATTACAATGTGCTTGTGGATGTCTCTTAATCATGTTCCTACCTTTGGATTGGTCCACAAAGAGAAATTTGGATCGTGGATGAAGACTATTTTTAGAAGACTTAATGTTAACACCAGTCTTAGCCGACTTGGTTGATTTCACCACTTGCAGAGATATATCAAAGATTGTGCAAGCGTATCGTGGCATGGAAGATTAAATTTGAGTCCCAGCTAAGGCATAACATGATCCACACACATCCTTCCCTTAGCTAATTTTGTTTAGGTCCAAACCTATTTCTGTGTATGTTTGTAATGCCAACCTTGGAGATTGTTCCAACAGTTGATGAATGTAATGCTGACCTTGATGTACATTCCAAGCTTGATGAATTGTATAAAAATATGTAATGAAGTTGCGAAAAAGATGTCCTTGTGGGAAAATGGAAAGATAAGTGCAAAGGTGTAAGAAGAGCAGAGCAGAGGAATTATATACTATGCTTTAATGGAACTGAACTCAGGCATGAAGTAGATTCTATCAAATTAGTTCACCAACTCTTGGCAGTGAGCCCTAACATTTGCAGTGAGCATTTTGGGCAGTGTGCCCTAAGGCAGCGAGCCTCTATTTTTTAGTATTTCTATAACATATTTATTTCTGTGGGCTAACACCCATTGTGGTTTTTCCCTTATAGGGTTTTCCACGTAAAAAATCTAGTGTCTCATGTGTTGGAGGTGTTATTATGTTGAGCTTCTTGTTTCATGTTTTCATGGTTAAATCTTAATAACAGTAACTGAGCATTTGATGTGTTGATATTCATAAGTGATTAAAGTTTTAGAGACAACTGAATCAACGCCCCCTCTCAGTTGTCTTTTGCATTTCAACAACTGGTATCAGAGCAAGATTCCTCGGAAGTAAGCCTAACATCTTGAGGTCAATCTAGGATGTCTTATAAGAAAGAAGCTCCTCAGTTCGATGGGATGAATTATGCTTTATGGAAGGTACGAATGAAAAGCCATCTCCACTGTCTTGGTTATAGAATATGGAAATTGACAGAGACAAAGTATACCATGCCTCAAAATGGTTTAACAATTGAAGATGAAATCAAAGAATATGAGTTAAATATAAAGCTAGAGATGCTCTGTTAAGTGCCTTGTCAGACACTGAATTGAGTAAGGTCATGGATCTGGAAACTACTCATGAAGTATGGGAAAAGCTAAAAAATCTATATGAAGGAGATGAGTCTATTAAAAGAGCCAAATTACAGGGTCTGAAAGCGAAATATGAGGGTTTAAAGATGAGTGAATATGAAAACATAACAGCCTACATGCAAAAAGTTGATGAAATTGTCAATGGAATAAAAGGTATGGGAGGAACTATTGAGGAGAAGGAAGTTGTGATGAAAATTCTTAGGTCATTACCTAATCCCTACAGTCACAAGGTAGCTGTTGTGCTAGGGAAAAACTAGGTTTACAGTAAAAAACAACAAACTATCAAACCCTAACTACAATAGAATGCAAACTAGCCTAGAAATTTATTAAAGAAGCACAAAACTAGTAAAAATCTAAGCTAACATTAACTAACTTCTATTGTCCTCCTCAATCTTGCATTTTTGTTCTCAGATTTGCAGGTTGTTGCACAATCTAGAGAAGCTCATATGTGTGGACAACATGATGTTAGAGATTGTAAGAGATTAAGAGTATGAAAAAAAATGAACTAAGACCCTAAGAGAGCTTAAGAAAATGTCTTCTAAGAGGTGAAAATGGAGCCAAATGAGGTGTTTTATAGAGGAGGTTGATTTGAATGGAGGGCTAGGATTGAGGGTTGTGATCGATTAGGGTTCCTCTACACTAGAGGATAAAATATAATTTTAAATTCAAGAAATTGTGAGGTGGATAATGTTTAAATTAAATAAACTTGATTAGTTTATTTAATTCATTTGAGGAAGGAGACATTTGAAAGGGGATTTTTTATGGGATTGATCTATTTATTTGAATAAATCAAGGGAAGGGGACATTAGGGTATGAATGAATAATTAAATAATCAATTGAAATCAATTATTTAATTATAGAAGGAATATGGACAAATGACTAGAATGGATGAAATTGAACTAGTTGAATAAAGGGCTTTGAATGGGACATTTGTCCTATCACACTTGGGACATGAGGACATTTTTAGGTGTCTACATTTTGCCCCTCTTTGAGATGATGTTCGAGATGATGCAATTTTTGTCAAGTAACATCATTTCAAAGAAGCTAAGGAAGTAGATAGAGGAAAAGGATGATGAAAGATAGGATGATGATGCCCCCTCGAGAGGATAGGTAGGTTAGACAAACACGGGTAGGCTCTTGAGATGAAAGGGATTGGTTAAGGAAGAAAGATAGGAGAATAGATAGAAGAAAGGAAAGGATGTGTTAAGCTACAATGAAGGTGGAGGAATGAATATGCAAGAGAGAGATGGTGGAGGGATGAAAGATTGGCTAGAAGAATGGGAAATGATATTTTGCTTTGATAGATTATGAGCTTCTCACTTGCAATTTTTTTTGCTTATCATCATAGAACTTATTATGTCAAAGGACGACAATCACCGTGGCATGTCAAAGGCCAAAGTGGAAAGTGTAGTCCCTTGTGAAATAGGCACATGACAGACAAGGAATGCCCTGACTCAGACTAGGAACTGTGATACCCTGTTGGAACATGTGATGAGATAACTGTGAGGTGTGCAAGTCCTGATGCAAGGAAGCAATTATTCTTTCCAATGCATAGGATGTCTTTGATTCACACCTAATGGAATCCCGATCACAAACAAGGCACCAAGTTGCCCCAGTCATTTTGCCAAGACAATCCACAAGCAGCAATCAAAGAAAAAGGTCTTTCCCTATCCTCACTTCTCTTCATCACTTAGGGACTACCTCGAGAAGCATGAGAATGAGACTGCAAAATAATTCAATAAAAGATCAGACAAACTAGACCAATAGCCAGTTGGAACTTTTGCCAAGTGATATGTGCTTGATTGATTGATTGATGATGAAGAAAGAGCCTGGTTTTAGGAAATGAAGTATGTCGTATAAGACGCCTGGTCTGGTTTCGATATGCAACATCTTATATAAGGCAAGTGATTGATTGATTGACACTAGTGTTGTTGGCCATGCGAGCAACACCAGGGTTTGATTGATGAATGATTGGATGAAGAAGGCCTAGTTTCAGGAAAGAAGCATGCCATATAAGACGCCTAGTCTAGTTTCGATAATGCCCCTACCTATCTAAGGCAAGTGATTGATTAGTTGATACTAGTGTTGTTGGCCATGCGAGCAACACTAGGGTTTGATTGATGATTGATTGGATAAATGATGCATGTCGTATAAGGAACAAAATCCTGGTTTTGACAATGCCCCATTTTGTAGAGTGTATGTGATAGTTGATGAGGATAGTGACATATGATTATCACGAGGCAATTGATTGATTTGGCTAGTTTGAATAGCTTGTCTTGTTGATGTTTGGGATTGGTTTTCTTGTGAAAGATTGATTGTTTGATCAAAATGTCCATCTCATGAAAGGATGACTTATTGTGATGGTTGACTCGATAGACCCTAAGGGACTGACCTAATGCCTCGGGGGTGCATCGAAAATGGCCTTGCCTACATGAAAGCTCAGAGGCGATGTAGTTCGACCATGTAGAATATGGATGATTGGAAGAATTGATTTAACTGATGTGATGATGTGAAGTGATTTGAATGGATCGATTGAGGAATGATGAGTTGATTTAGTTGAGGAATCGAATGATGTGAAGAATTGTTTGAAGAATTGATTTGGTTGGAATGATGTGATGAATGACTTGGTGGATTGATGAGTCGAGTGATTTTATTGCTTGGATTTTTTGGTTGATATTTGATTTTTTTGAATTTTGTGGAATATTTTGATTTTTTTGGATTTTGACAATGTTTTGATTTTTTGGGGTTTTTGAATGTTGTGATTTTTTTTTGGGGTTTTTTTTGGGGAATATATGATTTTTTTGGTGTTTTTGAAAATATTTGATTTTTTTTGTATTTTTGGCATGTTTTGGATTTTTGGGGAATATTTTGATTTTTGGATTTTGGGAATATTTGATTTTTTTGGTGTTTTTGAAAATATTTGATTTTTTTGTATTTTTTCGATTATGTTTAGGGAATGACATTGGATTACAATTTTTGTAGCCTTTATGCTAGATACCAATGACAAGGGGAAACCAAGTCTAGGTGCAAGGATGAATGGGATTGGGTGAATGGATAAAAGGGGTGGGCGATAATGGATGGAATGAATGCGCGTGTAAGAGGGCATGGATGTGATCTCCAATGACTATGTCGCATAGGAACAACATGCTCCATTATTGGTGGTATATGTAGGATTTTTCATGACAATGCTTATGACCATAGGGAAATGATAGGATTGTTTGGAAAGGATGAGGTATTCCAAGAGATACCCAAGACATGTTTCAACATTTTGCCCCCATTTCTTTATCAAGGTCAAAAGAGGAAGGGAGAATGGATGGACTCGATAGGCTAAGTATATGTATGGCTAAAGATGGCAGGATAGGGTGTGGAAATGATAAGATGAAATTGATATGATGGATGAGACAAGGTGCCCCCAAGTGTAGGTGACATAGAAGATCAAGCTACACATGACACTTTTTTTCTAGGTTTTCATTATGGTACTTATCCAAGGTGCCTGTTTACCATGTTTTCACCATTGGACGAAGGGATTTCTCTTTACTTTTTTTTATTTTTTAAGTTTTGAATGGAAGAGGTGGAATATGGACGAGAGGGACTCAAGTGTCTAGTGCCATGAAGGTGATAGTCCCCCTAAAGATAGGTGTCGTCACATGGATCATGTCAAATGTCATTGTGCTCATCGATGCTAGTATGCAATTTGTTGATGATGATTGTTAGTCATAACAACATGCATAAAAATTTGCACAACAAACCTTTATTATCTTGTAAAGTACGATCAGCTTAGGATAAATTGATGACTCCAAGTCTCTGTTGATCAGGTCATGATCATCTGACGTTACTTAGAGGTTTTCCATTTCAAGGGGTCTTACATTTGTCTAGATGACTAGTATTGCACTATTTCTTGTAAATTTACTCCACAGAGAGGTTAACTCTACTCTATTTCCAAAGATAGCTGATATATTTGAAAGTTTGATCAATTCTTCTAATCATTGATCACTATGAACTTGTTCTTTCTTCTACACTGTATATTTATTCAAATGATGTGTCTATAAGTAGATGTTTGCATGAATTTCTTAGATATTTGTATGAGTTCGCATGATATTGTTAATTTGACATGCTTTTACTCTAAATATGCTCTATATTTTCAATTATCTATGGGATATCAACATATTTCATGTTATTTTCTTTTGATTCTCTGTTATTTGCAATTATGGTGATGATCTGTTATGAAATTGAAAGAAATTTAAAAGAATGCTTCTAATTTTAGTGAATCTTTAGTCATTGAACCACATACATACAAGATACATTCATGAGGAGAAGAAATCAAACCATAGGTCACCAGGATGTTCCACAACTAGATATGGTTGATGCTAACTTCAAAGGGGTTAGGAATGAAAACAACACATGCAGATTGATAAGCACTCCAAGGGACGCAGCTAATCAATGCATGTATCAAGATTTGAAACACAGATTACTCAAGATTTATGATGATTTGTAATCAAATATGCTTCTCTTTCATTCAGTATGCATAACATGTACATTTACAACAACTTTGAAATGAGTCCTGAAATTTTAGCAATCAAATTTCAATTAAGTTTCTGAATGTTCAAAATATTGCACCCCTGCACCTTTTATAGAATAAGGTGAGGAGGCAGTTACAAATGACCAATAGTCAAGATTTGTCAATTAAGATCAATGGTTGATAATTACCCTTTGATTCAGTCAACTCTTCCTCATGGCATAGGTTGCCAGCTGGCAACCATCTAGATGACTCATTAGTGATGAGTACCTTATTCATATGTTCCCTTGGTGATGCATCTTCATTCATTCTTCAGGTTCCTCTTCTTCATTTTCTTCTTCTTCATCATTGTCATCATCTTCATTACTTTCAGTATCACTATCACCCTGATGTACATCCTCCTGTATATGGACGTTCATCGTTGTCTTGATGTGCTCATATGCCTGTACTATTTTATTCACCTCTTCCCCATCTTGGATTCTGGCTTTTGTTATGGCATGCTTATGAGACTGGAATTTATCTTTGAGCTCTTCCAACTTACCTTTTCTGCTGTTCAAAGTCTCATTATAAGTTTCTGCCTTGACTTTTATCCTCATGATTTTATTCATTACTTCTTCTGTCAGGTGGGTGAGGGGGTCATCTGCTACTGGCTGGAAATTATCATGCAGAGCTTTGATAGCAAAGTCTGCATCTTGATTTTTGATCTTTCTCTCCACCCTTCCTTCTAAAGCCTCAAGTATCTCTTCTTTGTATGCCATCATGTTATGCAGCTTTATACTTATATCCTTGAGCTTGCCACTACATTTCTTCAAGATATCACATTCAAACATGATATCTTCATACCATATGTCTATCAGTAGGGTAGTATTATTATTCAACACCTAATTATTTATCAAGACTTGAGAATCAATCCTCTTCATTTCACTTAAAGTAGTTAGGTCCTTTTCCAATTGGAATGACCATTTCCCTATTTCATTTTGCATCTTATCTACCTTTCTTTTCAAACTACTTAAAGAGTTCCATCTCTATAGGGAGGTTCTCAAAACATCCTCAGCTCCATTCAGGACTGACAACATCCATTTCTCCATGATCATGAGCTCATGTTTCATGAGGTCCAACTTGGTGACATCCTCCTAGGATATGATAGTTAATGGGATTGCCAGATCAACTGGGGTATTATCAGGGTTAATTAACCCTTTTATGTATGAATGTAGCTAAGCAATGTGCTCCTTACGCTTTTATTTTTCTCTTTCTCCTTCTTTACCCTTTGGGTCAAAGAATCAATAATGTCCTTCCCTTCCTGACCCTTTTGGTCCTCATTAGCAAAACTCAAATCAACAGTTGTGATTTGGAATTCCTCTAGGGTGATCTTGCCCTTCTCTTTCTCAACTGTGGGAAGTGCTACCTGTGCAGTCCTTCTGCCTGTAGCAGGATCTCTCTTTATGGCTGATGTCAATCTAGCCTTCCCCTTTGGCTTCATCATTGTTTCTGCAAACAAGGTGGAAACATCAAATTCTTGAATTTCAGATCCTTGTTCCATACCATTTCTCTTTCTAGCCATTGAGGCACATCATCTCCAGATCCTTGGTGTTCTTTGTCACCATCATATCTGTCCTGTTCTCCAATATTTGATTCTATTCTTGGTGGAGAAGGCACTTTCTTAATTTCTTCCTCATGAACTTCTTCATGAGGGGGATCTTATCAATTTCTTCTTGTTGAGGGGCTTCTTTCTGTAAAGGAGGATCCTGTGGAATGTCCACATTTTGATCCTACGCCTGATCTTGTACTCCCTCCTTCTGACTTTCATCTTCTTTATTGCTTTCCTTATCCTGAGGCATGTTGACCTCCATGGATGTATGTGTGTGTTGGCCTTGTGCATCACCTTGATCTTGGGTCATTTCTTGTTCTGCACTTGATGCGCCAATATCCTGTGGCTTGGGGTCTTCATGACGTGATTTATCTTTTGCTCCTAAGGTATCTACCGGATCTCCTTGAGTCTGGGCAATAGCAACACCTAATATATCTTTATCACCTTCACTCTTCTGTTGAACCTCTACTATTTTTTGCTCTGTGGGTATCTCATGCTATTGTTGACCCATATCAAGAGCATTTCTTTCTTTTTCTGCCTGCTTAGCCACTTCAATCTTCTTTGTTTCATCAGGTGCACCCACTTTATCCTTGGGGCTTACATCACCCTTGTATGTTAAATCTACGAAGGCAGGGCTAGTCACCTGATCAACCAATTTATCAAACCCTATCTATTGGGCTGCCCTCTCTGGGCTACTTTATTTTACTGCCTCTATTTTCTTTATTTCTTCCATCACCGCCATTTGTGCTAACGGGGTCCCATGAGGAGTCATGCGGGTGTTGGAAGCAAGAGTCTCCATCCTTTGAGAGGCCATATTCTGAACAACTTCATCATCCGATAAGTCTACAGCATCCTCCAAAGAGAAAAGACCACCCTGACCTAGTTTGAAACCTTCTCTTGTTTGTTCCTTTACCTTCTTAGTTTTAAACTTTACTATGGTGGGAAGCAGAACATCATGTTGTAGCTCCTTCCTAAATGCTTCACCACCTGCTCCTCTTAATACAATAGGGTCAGCCCTGATATCACCCTGCATGGATGTTCTTTGCTTCTTGGGTTGTGACATCAGCGGCATCGCCCTTCTCTTCTTACTGACCATCATCAGGTCATCACCTATAGGTTCTTTGTTTACTTTCTCTTCCTCAAATGGGATGCCCTCTTCCACTTCATGCTGTGAGGCTTAGCCCTCCTTATGCACTTCTGTAGTTTCAACAGCTAGCCTCAAAATCCTCTTAGTCTTTGGTTTATCAATCAGAGGCGGTGTAGATGATGCGAAAGCTTGAGCTGATGTTGATGCACCTGCAACTGGCATGGGAATCCTTTCAATGATCACCTCCTTAGGCTCATCTTTAGTTTTCTTACCTCTAGGGGGACCCTTCCTTTGTTTTTGTGTGGGAAATCTTGGCCCATTGGATTTTATCTTCTCATTGAGGAAGTCATCATATTCCTCAACTGATATTTCCTGCCTTTTCTTTTTAGCATCAATTGTAAGGGCCACACCATTTTTCTTCAATCTATTTATCTCTTCATCCACCCAAGCTTGGGTTAACTATATCACCCCACCTGTAAACTGATCCAGGGATATGTCCTCTGGCTATGTTAGATCAGGGGCTGATATGGTGTTATTGTACACCCTCTTGTCTTCATATTCATTAGACATAATCTTTCCATTATCCTTTCTTAGTTGTGCTGGCACTGGGATGTAGTCAAAAGTCTTTATTTGGTTCAAGGTGAGCTTCTGGTACTTCCTTCTCCTCACCTTAGCTTCATCCTCACAGTCAATCCATAAATCTTCCAGATGCTTTTGATGTATAGGTTTTCTTACTATTTTGTGCATCCTGCCATAGGGGTCATAAGATCTAGCCAAGGGAAATGGCTGCAAATACATCAGTTTTAGCCCTCCTATGACATGTTTTATGCTCTCTGAGTCTGAGCACATATACTAACCCATAGACATTGGAAATAACACTGGAGGTATCTTCTTTTGTGCTTTGTAAGTTTCAACTATGGTAGACACCTGCCTGACAAACTCCATCAAAACAACCCCATCAGTAGGGCATCTTGGCAGCATAAGAGTGATGGTGTTAGATTGTCATTGATGTCAAAAAGATGTTGGTATTGACAGGAGTTGTTCATGTCATCAGGATCAGTGGTTGTTAAGAGATGTCATCATCAGGATATCTTCATATTTGTCTTAGAATGGTTTCTCATGTTCTAACTTGATCACCATGTTTATGAATGGTTCATACTTGTTTGTGTTAGGTCATGTTATGTAGATCTCATGTAGTGGTGTTTGAAGAAGTTGGTTAAGTAATGGTGTGTACAGTTGCTTGAAAAGGTTGCATCAAGACTTTATTGGTTAAGTAAAAGGTTTTATTGTGCTTCAGTGACTATAATCTTTAGAGGATACTGTGTAATTGTAAGGTTGCTTCATGGTGATGTTGAAGGTGTATGTCTTCACAAGAGTATAGAGATATTTGGTCTTGTGTAAAGTCTTGAAGAAATTTGTCATATATCAAATGCACTTTATGTCTTAAAATTCAGTTGACCTGCTAGAGCAAGTCAAATCACTTAAAGTGACCTGGTAGAGGGTTCTTTTCTCATATATGCCACTTGCCCCTTCATATAAATTAGAAAGTTTAAGACAAAATTGTTTAAGACAAAATTACCTTTTTTGATGGCTTTACTCATTTATGAGTATCCAATATATTTTTGGTTTGAATATCATTAAGTTTCGAATGGAATTTTTTTTTTAAAGAGAACGTGATAAGGGAATGTGAAAAATAGTCTTGAAAATTTTTTCTTGAATAAATGGCTTTATTCAAAATTTTAGAAACTTTTCATCTCCTTTTTATTAGCCTTCTAAAAGACATCTTTCTATGAGATTTTTAAGGAGATTATTCTAAAAACCTTCTAAAAGAAATTTCTTCCTCATGGTAAGTGAAGATTTTATGCCCTTTTTATAAGGAGTTTATGATTTTTTTAAAAATGCATAAAATGTGGAAGTTTTTTTAAAAAAGCATTTTTATAAAGAGAAGGAATTTTTTTTGTGTCTTCTTGAAGAAGATTTTTGAAAAAGAATGAGTTGGAGGAGATTTTTTTTCAGATTGATTTACTCTTTCAAGATTAATTTTTTTGGTGAAGATTTTTATAGAGGATGAAGATATTATTATTGAAGATTGATTTTCTTGAGAAGATAAAGAGTTTGATTGCAGGAATATGTAGAGAAGAATTTGAGGAGATTTTATAAGGCAAATATTTTGGCACAATTTTTTTTTTTGTGGAAAGAAATTGTGAGAAGAATCTAGCATCACAAGTGATGATGATCAGGGATATGATGAACAAGATTGTGAGATTGATATGGAAGGAGAGCTTATGTATGCTCTGAGTGAGCTCAAGAATTATAAGAAGGAGAACCATAAATTAATGTTGCAGTTGCAACAAGAAAGAGTTTTAAAAGACAAAGCTCTTATAGATCTTGAAGATTCTAGAAACCTAATTGTAGACTTGAAGAATCAAGCAAGTGAATCAAACAAATTGATTGTCAGTTTGAAAATAGAAATTGAAGAAGCTAAGAGGATAGCTAATGTCTCAATATCTAACTTTGAAGTTACAAGGATTGAGAATCTAAAACTAGAGAGTGATATTATCAATCTGAGAAAAGAGTATGATGGTCTCAAGGCTTTATCTAAGAAGTATAAGGAGTTTGAAGAAAGCACAAGCAAGCTACATAAGATGCTTGGTAAACAAAAACTATACGAAGACACTACTGGACTTGGTTTTAAAGAAGGAGAATGTTCAAAAGCTAGAGACTCCCAGAAAGAAGATTGATTTGAATGCTGCCACTGAAAACAAAATGTATAATCAAAGAAGAAGAAATTTCAGAAGAAGTGCTCCTATTAGACAAGCATACATGTACAGGTATAACTATTCATTTAATGGTTATTGTTATACTTGTAATCAATTTGGACACAAATCAGTTAATTACAGAAGGAATACTGACATTGTTTGTTACAAGTGCAATAATATTGGACACATTCAAAGAAATTGTAAAGTACATAGAAGGTATGATCCTACATGGAAGCTTAATATGAGTGCTCAAAGGTATTATCAGTCAATCGATTTTGATTACAACATAATTTGTTATAATTGCAACTCTCTTGGTCATAAAGTACACAGTTGCAGGAGAGCATCACCTAATTTGAAAGGTTGGGAAAAGAAAAAGATTGAAAAGGTTTGGAGGAAGAAAGCACCTGTAAAAGTGTGGAAGCAGAAAGAAAGTAAAGAGAAGTTAGAAGCTAAACTTGTGCATCTGGCACAAGTTACATCATCACTTGAATAATTAATAGCATGATGTGAGGGGGAGTTGTTCTTGATATATCAATTATCCCCAAGAAGTTATAGGAGGAGTTCTTGTTGATTGTAGTAGGTTTCAGATATGATTTTGTATATATCATATTTGACAGTGTGTTATGTGCAGGAACAACAAGATGGTCTTCATTATTTTCATGTCAAAAAGGATGTGCAAGAATAGATTGGTTGCAGAATGAATGTTCATTTAGAAGTGATCATTGGTGTAATAATTTGACATGTTCTTTGTTGATCTTCCTCATTAATATGGTTCAGAAAGGTTTGTTCAAATTGTGTGGCTCTAGTTTTGAAGTGGTTTCAGGTATGAGCTTCAAGTTATGACAATCTGGAGTTTCTTATGACATTGATCGTGAGTCTTGTGTTTCATCAAATCAGAGGCAAGTAAAAGTCTTATCAAAAATGGTCATCTTGGCATCTTGTGTTGGGAATTGTGTGATAAGGAGTCTTCATGATTTTTGCCTACAAATTTGTTCATCAAAGAGTAATGGTGTGTTTATGATTTCTTTGCAAAGTGTTCAAAAGATGTTTGATGGTGCCATGATTTTTCTTAGCATGAAAGGTTGGATGTCAGTAATTGGATGGTACTTTAGGTTGATATGTTGCTTCAAGACTAATTCAGGAAGTGGATCAATGCTGAGTTGAGTTGAGTTATGTTGATTATTCTTGTCAGTGTTCACCAATGATATTTTATGAACAGTGATTTGTTTGTGAACTTTAACAGAGGGGAAGCAAATAGATTCATTAGAGATTTGTCATGTGGGTCAAAAAGTGTTGTTGATTGAAGAAGAATTATTTGTTTTGAAAATTTGTCTTTCAATCACATGTGATGTCATTAGGAGTGAGTCAGTCTTCATCTTCATAGTGGTATAGTAATAAGAAGTGGTATTGTGCTTCAGATGTAAGTTTCATGGTATCTTTTTGCTCTCAAGTTTGAAATGTTGATGTTTAGGATAAATTGCATTCAGTACCTTCAATACTTTGAAAGACAAGTGGTATCAAAGATTTTGGTAAGTGGTTCTAAGTTTTTGGTTGAAGATAACAAGATAACAGGAGTTTATGTCTTCAAAGCACTCATAATGCAATATGTTTGTAAATGTTATGATCAAGCTTTAATATCTTTCAGTGGAGTTATTTTCTCAGGGGGAGATAATAGTCTTTGTCATCAGATGTCAAAAAGGGGGAGAAAGAAAAATTGCATCAAGTGGTTTTGCCATCATTGACAAAGGGGGAGATTGATGGTGTTAGATTGTCATTGATGTCAAAAAGATGTTGGTATTGACAGGAGTTGTTCATGTCATCAAGATCAGTGGTTGTTAAAAGATATCATCATCAGGATATCTTCATATTTGTCTTAGAATGGTTTCTCATGTTCTAACTTGATCACCATGTTTATGAATGGTTCATACTTGTTTGTGTTAGGTCATGTTATGTAGATCTCATGCAGTGGTGTTTGAAGAAGTTGGTTAAGTAATGGTGTGTCTAGTTGCTTGAAAAGGTTTCATCAAGACTTTATTGGTTAAGTAAAAGGTTTTATTGTGCTTCAGTGACTTCAATCTTCAGAGGATACTGTGTAATTGTAAGGTTGCTTCATGGTGATGTTGAAGGTGTATGTCTTCACAAGAGTATAGAGATATTTGGTCTTGTGTAAAGTCTTGAAGAAATTTGTCATATATCAAATGCACTTTATGTCTTAAAATTCAGTTGACTTGCTAGAGCAAGTCAAATCACTTAAAGTGACCTGGTAGAGGGTTCTTTTCTCATATATGCCACTTGCCCCTTCATATAAATTAGAAAGTTTAAGACAAAATTGTTTAAGACAAAATTACCTTTTTTGATGGCTTTACTCATTTATGAGTATCCAATATATTTTTGGTTTGAATATCATTAAGTTTCAAATGGAAAGTTTTTTTAAAGAGATCGTGATAAGGGAACGTGAAAAATAGTCTTGAAATTTTTTTCTTGAATAAATGGCTTTATACAAAATTTTAGAAACTTTTCATCTCCTTTTTATTAGCCTTCTAAAAGGCATCTTTCTATGAGATTTTTAAGGAGATTATTCTAAAAACCTTCTAAAAGAAATTTCTTCCTCATGGTAAGTGAAGATTTTATGCCCTTTTTATAAGAAGTTTATGATTTTTTTAAAAATGCATAAAATGTGGAAGTTTTTTAAAAAAAGCATTTTTATACAGAGAAGGAATTTTTTTTGTCTTCTTGAAGAAGATTTTTGAAAAAGAATGAGTTGGAGGAGATTTTTTTTCAGATTGATTTACTCTTTGAAGATTAATTTTTTTGGTGAAGATTTTTATAGAGGATGAAGATATTATTATTGAAGATTGATTTTCTTGAGAAGATAAAGAGTTTGATTGCAGGAATATGTAGAGAAGAATTTGAGGAGATTTTATAAGGCAAATATTTTGGCACAAAAAGATTTTTTTTGTGGAAAGAAATTGTGAGAAGATTAAAAGATTTTTGGAGAAATGTTTTGTTTTCTTTGCAGGTGAAAGATCATAAGCAAAGAGATTTTTGGTAGAGATATTTGTAGAGAAGGAGAATTAATTTTTTAAGATGAAAATGAAAAGACTAAGTATCCAGTTTGAAAGAAATTTTAGTTTCTCCTATAGGACACTGATTGAAATGTTAGAGAATATGAAAGATCATAAAAAGATGAAATTGATTTTGTAGATTGAAGGGAATTCCAAAATGAAATGTTTTTTTTTATGTGAAGATAATATGATATTATTTTGCAGATAGAGGAAGATGATTAGTCATTCAAAGAGGAGGGATATGTTTTTAGAATGGAAATTGATGGATGTTATTTTGAAGAGAAGAGGAACAGCAAGAGTCTTTTCATTTACAATAATTTTTCAGGTGCATTGATGCAACTTTATAAATAGACAGAGATGAAACATACAAAGTATGGAGTGTTGTTGAGTGGATCAAGATACAGGGTTGATTTTGAATATCTAAGTTTTGTATATGATTTGGGTTGATGAAAAGAATGGCCATTTGACAGACACATGTGAGAGAAGAAATGTTTTGTATTGAAATAGAGAAACCCTATGAGTTCTTGTTTTTAATTTGTTCTGTATTAGGGGTTGGTGCTCCTTGAAGTTGGTGCTTCTAAACACTATAATCAGTGAGATTTTTAATAAAGCCAGTGAGGCAGTTTTGGAGTGGTTTTTCTACCCCTGGAGGGTTTCCCACTCAGGAAAATCTTGTGTTATGATGTATATTGATCTTCTCTCTGTGTGTGTATGATTTACTCATGAGTTTTTATTCTCTTCCTTCATTCTCAGTTATGTGCACATGTCAAAAATATCTCTTTCTTCATGTCTTGAAAGTTATATTTGCAAAAGGTTAAAAATTATATAACACTGATTCACCCCCCCTCTCCTACAAAGAGGGGGTCCCTCAAATCCCTCTATCCTTATGTATGAGAAGGTGGCAAACTAGATGAACTAGGCACCATGTCTATAAACAACTTCTTGAGCCTCAATGCTCAGTCTTTTGGTCCTGTCTGCCTCCATGGTTCTGACTAGATGCATAGAGATTGCATCATTTACGAATTTGTAATCCAGGAGGTAATTTTTTCTCTGTAGCTGAGGATAGTGATCCAATATGTGGGCATCATCTGCATCACCTCCATCCTTACCCACTATCTTCAAGGAATCAAAAGTTCCCTTGTAAGCGCATGAGTACATCACATATGAGGTCATATAAAAAGAGCATGTTAGACCTCCCAGGTTCCTCATCCCTTCATCCAGTGCTTCATTGATGATCTTGGCCCATAATGGCCTATTATCTACATATAGAACCATCTGGATGATCCCAAACATCTAATTCTCAAAATTTTGAGCATGAGGCTTACCTATCATCTTGCTCGGCATGGAAATCATATACTGGTACTCTTCATCAAAATCAAACTTATATAAATGTACAAGCAATTTGGCTGAGGTAGTGTAGGTGCTCCTCTTTGACCTCCATTGATACATCCTCTTCCTTGCATTCTTCTTATTATTGTTGTACTCTGTTTCTAGCTTGTGTAGATCTACACTCACCACCTTCTTTCCAACTGGTAGATTAAAAGTAGAGATGATGCCCTTGATTGAAAAGTCAGCATAAATTATTCCATGCTTCTCCACCCGCCTAGTCTTAGGGTTATAATTCCTAGCACATTCCACTACTAGCTATGGGGTAGCCATGGCATATGGACAACTGGCTACATGCCACATTCCTGAAACATATATCGCATCTAGAAGGGTATTATCCTTATCATGATCTATTCTTTTTGACCATGCTGCCAGGTCCGTATCTCCTTGGTGAGTATCACCAATGACACCATACTTAAACCGTACCCCCTTAGGCTGAACAAATATAGGCTTGAGAAACTCTGAATCAGACCTATTCCTTCTAAGATCTGCCATGGATTCCTGCAACAAACATGATTGGTCTTACCTTACAATGTCCACATGCATTCATACAACATTATGTACTTCTACAACATCATGCATACTCAATCTATTACTCTTTACTTCATTATGATATGCATATTCATAGAGCCAAACCACAAGAAAGAACATATACCCTACCTAAACATGTAGCAAATGATAATAGGAGGGTTTTTAGTTACTTACCTGACAGTGCTTTCCTCTTGGGTTAGATGGGTGATTACAGAAAAGGGCTGTAGATGCTAAAGATAACTCGTTTCGTTACGCTGAGGGATCTAATCCATTAACAGGTAGTTGTATGAGGGTTTAACCTCTCTGCTCTGTAATTTCTCATTTTTTCACAAGGTAAATGAAAATAACCTTGGAAAGTTAGCTTTAAATGCATTCGTAGGGCAAAGCTGGGATGGTTAAATTTGTCGATCTTTTGCAGGGAATTCATGGATGATGCCAAGTGTTTGATTTGTATTTGTAATCGACAGGAATCTATCTACCACATTTAAGTGTATTTAATGTCAAGAAACAAGAGGAGGGTGATCTTCGAAAGATTAGGTGATATTCAAAATATGACCCCCTTTGGATAAAATGACCCCCGCCCTTGAACGACAAAACTAATGCAAAAGAATTAGGTGATGTGGTCAATGTTGACCACATGTATATCAGGTCATGGATTTAAGATCAGGGGATGTTCAAAATATGACCCCGTAAATAAAATGACCCCCTCAGGAAAAGATCAGGGTGACGTCAGCGTGTCGGTGACTTTGTTTCATCGTTATGTTTTAATGACATCATCGTCATGTTATTGAGTATGATGGGCATCGGATATATACCTCCGCGAGGTAGAATAAAGTGATGACGCCATCAAAAGAGTGACTTCATTCATTGGATTTAGATGATGTCACCATCATATTGGCATAGGGTGATATTTGCAAAGAGGGTGATATTCGTAAGATGATGGATATTAAAAATATGACCCCTCGCAAAAAACTTAAGTCATTTTACAGGTAGATACCAGCTATAATGTAAAATTGACATCCGCACGTCACAGATCAATTGATTATCAAGCGATAATATAATATCAAAGTGATCTTATCTAATATGACTGATGTTTGAAATATGACCCCCCCTCGGAATATCAGGTTTGACCAAAACTTTGACTCAACATAACTTTCTCCCCTTAGACAATTTTAGGGTGATCCAAAAGGTAAACCTACTTGGAATTTCATGCACTTTCCAACCATGAGGTTAATAATGTGAAATACTAAATTTGTCAACTAACCCTATCATGGTGACCTATCTACCTTCTTGTAGGGTTACATGCATGACTTAATTTTTCTAGACCGCCCAAAGCAGAAAAGCAACAAGCCAAAGCAGCAAGAAAAAGTTGGGTCTTTATTTTGTCAAGTCAAAATGGGGCATGTTGTGTAACAACACAATAAATTGCCAACAAAGAACATAACCAAATTCCAATGATTCAAGTGATGGGATCACATTCTAACATAGTATTTTGATTCTTTCTAAGTATAAGTATTATAATGTTTCTGAATGATAAGGTTTTCATCATGGCAACAGTGCTAACAAAGAATTAGGTGTGTGCAAATGATTAATTATCCTCATCTTGAAAGTAGGTTGAAAACATGAGTAACTGATGTTAAGCTACATAGTTTGGGGGCATCCCTCATAGCCAACCTGGATGGAGCCTTGCTGCCAATAGACGTCCATAGCCGCGACAAGGTTATCTATACAATCCCCCTAAGTAGAGCCCCATTACCAGCAGGCATCTATATCCTTGGTAGAGTTACTTAGATGGCCTAATTTTATTCCTTTTGAATTTTTAATATTTATTCTCTCTTATTCATATGATGTCATCATGTAAGCTTGATGTGCAAGGCATGGTCACTTGCTGATTTAGGTTGGAGATTACATTGGTAGCAAGGGAGTCCCTTTAGATTTTTCACTTAACACCTATACTTATGTATTCCACAAACCCAAGGCTGTTAGGTGAGTCATTGTGAAAAACCACTTTGGTTAAGAAAAGGCACCCTGATGAAAAAGATACCACAGACCTGATCACCAATACTTCTCAAAATGAGTCATAACCTATACAGGAATTTGTTCTCATCACTTGAATCTTAACAATTTGGTTATTTTCTTAGGGTGATGAGTTGCATCATCTTGACTAACCAAAACAGAACTCAACAAGCAAATAAACAAACAAAACAAAACTGTACAAATAACTATACAATATGCACATTATGATACATATGACTTACATGACACTGTTTCAGGCTTGAAAATAATGCTTGAGGAACTGTCCATTAACTGGTAATGGGACATCCTCACCAGTTAAAGTCTTAAGCCTGTAGGTGTTGTCTCCTAAGATTTCTAAAACTTGAAAGGGACCTATCTAAAGTTTATCAAATTTACCATGATCTCCTTTCCTTTCATGTGCTTTGTCCCACATAAGGACTAAATCTAAAATTCTAAAAGCCTTAACTCTGGCTCTTTGGTCAAACCAATGCTTGACAATAGCCTGATGTTTAGCAAATTGATCAATTGCTTTATTCCTTTTTTCTTCTAGGTGCATCAACTGAATCAACCTGACTTCTTGTTTGTTATCTATACCTAGATATTCTTATGCAAACTGCAAGGTGGGGATCTTTAGGTTAACAGGGAGGATGGGATCGACCTCATATACTAGGTGAAAAGGAGAATTTCCTAATGCAGCCTTCATCCTGGTTCTATCTACCCACAATGCATACTTTAATAGGGTGTTCCACTTCCTTGGGTTCTTTTCTATCAATTTCTTTATGATGTTCAATAAATTCTTATTTGTGGATTTTGCTAATCCATTCCCTTGAGGATAGTAATTTGAAGAGAAATTCAAAATAATTCCATGGTCAAAAGCCCAACTTGATAATCTTATTGATGCAAAGGCAGATCCATTGTCACATACTAAAGCATAAGGAACTCCATACCTGGTTACAATGTTGCTTTCCAAAAATTTGATTACATCCTCAGCATTGCATGTCTTACTACTGACAGCTTCAGTCCACCTGGTACAATAATTAGTAATAGTCAACACATACCTATGGCCTGAAGATGATGGAGGGTTGATAGGTCCTATGAAGTCCATCCCCCATTGAGAAAATGGGCAAATCTCCATCACTGGTTGCTAAGGCTGAGTAGCATACCTTTCTCTATTTGTAGCAACCTAACACATATGACAACATTTGATGTGTTAAGTAGTATCTTTAAAAATAGTGGGCTAGTAATATCCTACCCTAAGGATAGCATGAGTGGTAGCTAAGTAAGATCCATGTGCAGTTCTAAACTTGTCATGTAATTCTGTTAGCACTTTGTCTACTTCTTGCCTTTCTAGGCATCTAAGGTATATTCCCTCACAATTCTTCTTAAAAAGGACTCCTCCTTTTATCATGTATTTTTGTGATCTTATTTTTAAGGCTCTCCTCTATGAGGCCTACAATTTTGAAGGGCATCTCCTAGTAATCAAGATGTGTCTAATGTCTGAATACCACTCTCCATTTTCCTTTGTATTTATGACATATTGCTGGCTCATGATATTAGGATCAATTTCAGATATCATCTGACTCAAGGCTTGTCCTCTCACTAATTTCATGGGTGTTATGTCCATATCATACTCTTGGAGGACAATGATCCATTTGGCTCTCTTTTCATCTGGTTCACTTTGCATTAAAAGCATCTTTACTACTGCATCTGGTACTACAACAATCACTTTACTTCTCAAGATGTAATGTCTAAACTTCTTGACTGCTTCGACTAGAGCAAGTGCTTACCTTTCAACATCCATGTATCTAAGTTTTACATCCCTGAAAGGACAACTCATGAAGGCTATAGGTTTTTCTTCTTTAGCCTCATTTCTTTGTGTTAATACTGCTCCAGATGTATGCTCTGAAGAAAATGAGTAAATGTAAAAATCTTTGGTATAATCTGGATTGATTAGAACACAAGCATTAGATATGGATTTCTTGATATCTTCAAAAGTTGCTCTAGCTTCAGGTGTCCACTCAATTTTGGCATCCTTCTTGAGCATGGCATTCAATGGTCTAACAATTTCTACAAAACCAGTAATAAACTTTCTAACGAAATTAATCTTACCAAAATAAGATTTGATCTCTTTCTTACTTCCAGGAAGTTGTATCTTCATGATTGATTCTACTCTCTCAGGGTCGATGATGATCCCATTATCTGTTATTAGGTGACCTAATAACTTCCCTGTGGTTACCCCAAATATGCATTTTTTAGGGTTTAGGGATATTCCATAATGTTCACATTTCTTTAGTACCTTCCTGAGGTCTTCTACATGATTCCCTCTCTCTTTAGAGAAAATTGTCAAGTCATCCATCTATATGACTATACATTTACCAATTATCCCTATGAAGGCTATATCCATCGCTCATTGAAATGTGGCTCTAGCATTTATGAATCCAAAAGGCATGCACCTGTAGGTGAATATTCCCCACTTTGTGGTGAATGCAGTCTTCAATCTATCTATCTTGTCTACCATCACTTGGTTGTAACCTGAAAAACCATCCAAAAATGACATCATCTTTGCACCATTTACAATTTGCAAGACTTCATCCAGAGAAGGCAAAGGATAATTATCCTTTTCAAAAGCTCTATTTAAATTTCTGAAGTCTACACACAATCTAATGTCACCATTCTTCTTCCTTACTGGGACCAAGTTAGCTACTTATGTGGAATGTCTCATAGGAAATATGATCCTGGCATTAAGCAATTTCTTAAGTTCTTAAAAAATGATGGGCTCCAACAAAGCATTAACAGGTCTCTATTTCTATCTAAAAGGCTTGACATCTGGCTTTAATGGTACAGTATGAGTGATGATTGATGTATCATAGGTTTTCAACTCATCATATGTCCAAGCAATAACATGGATATAATCTTTAAGTGCTTGGGTTATCCCTTCCATTTCTTCTTCTATACATACCTTTCCAATCAGGACATTCCTTTTTTCTTCATCATGTCCTATGTTAACTTGTGAATACTCTCCTCCATCTACTTTAGGGAGATCTTTCTGCTTCAGCATGTTGTCTAAATCAAATGCTCTTTCCAATTCTATCATTCCCTTAGGAATCTTGTTACTGGGCAAATCTAGGATTTCTTCTTCTTCCCAAATATGATCTTCCACATTTCTTTCATCTATGATCTATGCATCAAAGACATCTCTGTTGGATATGAAGTCTAAAATATGCTGGTCATCATCAAATACTTGAAGGTTAACTACATTATCTGGTACCGAGGGTACTGACACTAATTCAACTGAAAATCTCTTCAAACCAGATATGGACAATGGTTCCAGAGTACTTGCAGCTTGGGCCAAGGCATCTGCCCTATGATTTTGTTTTCTAGGCACACGGGTGATTTTAAATGCATCAAAATATTCTATCAAATCCCATACCCTATGTCTATAATTAGACAACTTTTTGTAATTACAAGAATATATACCTCTTACTTGTCTTACTACCAATTCTGAGTCTCCACAGACATGCATAATCTTTACTTTCTTTCTGAGTGCAAACAATATCCCATGAACCAAGGATTCATACTCTGTCACATTATTTGTGCATGGGAATTACAATCTATATGCTGATAAGTAGGATTTACCAGCTGGATCAATAAGATCTATTCCTACTCCAGCCCCTTGTTTTGATTTGGATCCATCAAACCTGAGGATCCATGGCTTATCTTCAGTTAAAGGCTTGTCTGGGCCTTCTCTTTTCTTTTTAGCTCTGGTAGCTGCACCATTTGATATCCATTTCAATTTTGGTGTTTCAATCTTCTCAAACTTCACCTTATCTGGATGATGTGAAGATGATATTTCTTCTTCTTCTTTATCATCAGAAGGAAAATCTTTTGAACAAGGCAACATCTGCCTTTTCAAAATATGCAAACATAATAAACAAGTAGTTTCTAAATGTGGTGCTTCATGTAACTTGCACTATCCCTCAATTAAGACATCTTGTGGGGATCTTTGCTATTGTATCATCTTCTAAATTTGCTTTGATAAAAATTCTTCAAACTTGGACAAATTACTACCTTTATCTTCATCAGATATTTCATAATCTAATTCAACCAAGCAATCAGTTCCTGGGGTGATCTTCTTGTTACTCTTAGCATTACTCTTGCTACACACCAAAATCTCTTCTATCATCTGAATAGGACTTTCATCATGATATGTGCTTTCTTCTGTTCCTACAGATGACATACAAAAATAAGTATCAGTATCACTATCTGCAGAACTTACCCTGGATGATGATATGATGCCTCACTGTATGCTTGTTCTAGTTCCATCATGTCTAAGCAAGCATCACAGGTCTTTTCAGAATGTGCCTCATCATGTAACCTGCACCATCCTTCAATTAGAACATCATGAATAGGTACTTTTAACAATTGGCAATTTTGCACCTCTTTGGACAAGTGCATCTCAAAGTTCTTGAAGTGATCTACTTCTATCTCATTTTCAGAGTTACAATTAGACTCTAAAATTATTCTATCATCTTAAAGATTATCATTATGAACACGAACATCATACATGAGGATATCCTCTATCTTGACGGTCTGGGGTCTAATGGAGTAGACTCTGGGTTCAACTTCTACATAGATGATCTCATTAGTTTTATTGTATTCAGTGATCATATGTTTCATGTGAGGTTCAACATCTATCCTTATTTGATTAGGTATTCCTTTCCAAGGTAACCACATGTGACTAAAAACAGTGGACATGTATCCATTAAGTGTTTTTGACCAATCCCTACTAAGCAGCATCCCATAGGTATCAGGTATATCTACTACCTGAATATCAATGTAGTATTGGATTCTTGGATCTGATGCCAACTGCATATGAATGTGAGTTAGTTCTCCTACTACACTCACCTTTGTTTTATCTAATTGTGTTACTTTCTTCAGCGACTTAGCAGGATGCAACCCTAAGGCATTGCATATGGATAGGGACATTATATTGGTAGATGCTCTTGAATCTACTAAACGATTATACAAATTCTTACTAAACATCCTTATGGTAAGGAGAAAAGGAGGTGACTCAATTATATCTCTGTAAAGAGTCATGTGTGAAGTCTCTGCAGATTGAACAGTGGTTGGAGCTTTGTGTTTAACATTAACATCCCTAATGACATGATCTTTATTCCCAATATGCCTTGAGGTATGATTATCCTCTTTTGGAGTAGGATCATCTAAGGATTTCATGAAGGCTTTTATGATAGCTAGGGTTTTGAGTAGTTCTGACAATGACAGACTGATCTTGATCTTTTTCATTTCATCTGCTAAGTATTGAGAATTAACTTTAGGAAATCTAGGGTTATTGCTTGCCTTAGGATCAGGAGGAGTGTTGAAATTATTTGGAGGCAACGATGTAGTCAAAGGACTAGCAGGTCGATTGGAATTATTCCTTAGGTTGTAATTATGCCTACCCTAATACTGCTGTTGATAAGCATGTACTTCCTAATGTTCAATTGATGGCTCATTTTCATCTTCAAATGGAAAAACATAATTGGTCTCAAAAGCCATGGCTGACTCTTCACATGCTAAGGTGTAATTTTGATGAGGTGACATTGTCTGCTGATGAGGATGATTGATGAAACTTTCTAGCACTAGGGCAGAATCATATCCATAGGAGACAATTTCATTTCCTTCAACACAAGGTGGATTACCTAAAGTATTAGACACTTTAGTTTGGAATATACTGGCAGCTATCCTGAACCGAGGACAATCCAGCTCTGCATGAGCATTGGTGTTATGTATCTTGCACCAATTTGTAAGAGCTACCTCTGCCAGGTTCACTCTAGTGGTCTGCTTAGGTTCACTAGGAGACTGATTGTCTAAGGGTGATGGCAGAGAACCATTCTTTGGCCTAGTGTTCCACACTCTAGGCTGTCTAGGGGGATTATTGTTACCATTGTTATTGTAATTGTTATTATATCCCCTATCAGGATAATTAGATCTATCATTGGCATATCCTCTATTCTGATTTAGTTGAGAATAGAAATTATGACTCCTCAAATGAGTGATCTTAGTGTTGAGTTTCCTCAACTGTGCTGATATCTTTTTAATTTCTTCTTTTTCTTCTTGAACCTTGCCTACTACATTCTCTATTTGAGGTTTGAATAAGGAAGAGCCATTGTTATTGTTATTAGACTGTTCCACAACCTGAGGTACCTGTGTATGTCTTGGATGTTGCAACATTTGACCATTTCCATTTGGAGGTGGCATAATACTGAGTGGAGGTATCTGTAAAGGACTTAGCATTACAGTTGGAGGTATCATGGCTCCATTGGTCTGTTGCTGAGAAGGATATGTAGGATAAGCAGGGAGTGTAGGAAATGCAATATTAGGTGTTGGAGCAGGGATCAACTACTGACTAACTTTAACGGCTTCTTCAAAAGTTCCTGTCAAGGTTGTGACACTAGGATGTGTCCTTTTGATAAACATAGAAGTCAAGGGATCTAAAGATGACTAATATATACTCCTAGCTGCTTCATCTGTTACAATATAGGGAGCAACTAGCTTTGAGAGCATCATTTGGAATCTTGCATTAAAATTAGCAAAAGGTTCTCCTTCAAATCTCTTGATTATGGAAAATAGATGATAATTCATTGAAGGATCTATATGTATTTTGAATCTATCCTTAAAGGATTTCTCCAAGGCAGCCCATGAACCAACTGAACCTTGACCAAGACTGATATACTAGTTATATGCCTCTTCCCCTAAGGAAAATGGAAATAACTTGCATACCACATCCTAATGTTCAATTCTAGCCCTACAACTAGCTTCCTTGAATGTTCTAATGTGATCATCAGCATCTTGATATGGATGATATTTAGGACAAATCTTATTAGGATTTTTAGGTAAAGGATGATATGCAGTAAAAGTCAGAGGTGACTCTGCAGTAAAGAATGACATTGTGACTGGTGGAGGTTGGACCTGAGGTGTGACAGGTGGTCCTGTAGGTGTTTGTAACCCAATATGAGTTATAGGTGTATGTTCTAGTGAAGCTCTAGATGCACTAGAACTAGGAGAATGATGAATATCTACTGTTCTAGGTCTAAATCCCTGAATAGGCAATTCTTCAAAGAGTCCACTAGATCTGGACCTAGTATTTGGCCTGAGAGCCAGGATTTCTTAAATTTTAAGGAAATTTGGCTTGTTTACTATAAAGATTAGCTAAAACACTCGAGCAAAGGCTATATTTATGAACAGAGACTGAAACTAACTAGATATTTATGCAATATTTGTAGAAATGATGCAAATATGAGGTGATATGAGACTTTGGGACACAAGCGACTGGATATCAGGTCTTTTAAACAAACTACCTCAAAGATTTAGCAAAAAGACTTGAAATATAGCTTATCTTTGAAATATCATGGTGATCAACCACAAAGCTTGAAATATTTACGCTTAATTTTGAAAACTTTGCAACGGACAAGCATGCACAGACTTAAAACAACAAATCTTTGCATATGACTTGAAATATAAAGCTGCATAAGTATTACCTTTCTATCTATGTCATCAAATTAGACAAATCTACCGATGAAAAGGCCCTCCTTCTAGCACCAATGTTGATGATGATTGTTAGTCATACCAACATGCATAAAAAATTGCACAACAAACCTTTATTATCTTGTAAAGTACGTTCAGCTTAGGATAAGTTGATGACTCCAAGTCTCCGTTGATCAAGTCATGATCGTCTGACGTTACTCAGAGGTTGATGTGACATGCTATTTTCCATTTCAAGGGGTCTTACATTTGTCTAGGTGACTAGTATTACATTGTTTCTTGTAAATTTACTCCACAGAGAGGTTAAATCTACTCTATTTCCAAAGATAGTTAATATATTTGCAAGTTTGATCAATTCTTCTGATCATTGATCACTATGAACTTGTTCTTTCTTCTACATTATATATTTATTTAAATGATGTATCTATAAGTAGATGTTTGCATGAATGTCTTAGATATTTGTATGAATTCACATGATATTTGTCAATTTGACATGCTTTTACTCTAAATATGCTCTATATTTTCAATTATCTATGGGATATCAGCATATTTCATGTTATTTGCTTTTGATTCTCTGTTATTTGCAATTATGGTGATGATCTGTTATGAAATTGAAAGAAATTTAAAATAATGCTTCTAATTTTAGTGAATCTTTAGTCATTGAACCACATACATACAAGATACATTCATGAGGAGAAGAAATCAAACCATAGGTCACCAAGATGTTCCACAACTAGATATGGTTGATGCTAACTTCAAAGGGGTTAGGAATGAAAACAACACATGCACATTGACAAGCACTCCAAGGGATGCAGCTAATCAATGCATGTATCCAGATTTCAAACATAGATTACTCAAGATTTATGATGATTTGTAATCAAATATGCTTCTCTTTCATTCAGTATGCATAACATGTACATTTACAACAACTTTGAAATGAGTCCTAAAATTTTAGCAATCAAATTTCAATTAAGTTTTTGAATGTTCAAAATATTGTACCCCTGAACCTTTTATAGAATAAGGTGAGGAGGTAGTTACAAATGACCAATGGTCCAAATTTGTCAATTAAGATCAACAGTTGATAATTACCCTTTGACTCAGTCAACTCTTCCTCGTGGCACAGGTTGCTAGCTGGCAACCATCTGGATGACTCATTATTGATGAGTACCTTATGCATATATTCCCTTGGTGATTGATTCTTCAGGTTCCTCTTCTTCATTTTCTTCTTCTTCATCATTGTCATCATCTTCATTACTTTTAGTATCACTATCACCCTGATGTACATCCTCATGTATATGGACCTTCATCGTGTTATGCCCTTACTTCCATAGAGTATAGGGTTATGAATAGTCGGCTTGTGGCTATCTTAACTCTTAATTAAGTCATATTATCATTATTATATTGTTATTTAGTTGGTTAGGTCAGCCTAAGGCTTCTATAGGTCTATCTAAGTCAGCCTGGGTGATATCCTAGGCATAAATAGGTATATATAGGAGGTAGTGAGTCTCATTTCATATCATATTGTGTATTGTGTTCTCATTGAAGACTGTTGGAGGTATCCCCCTCGAAGTGGATTAGGAGGTTGCCCCCTCGAAGTGGCATATTATTATCAAGTGTTTGCAGCATATTTACTATTATATTCAGATATTTTGCAAGTTGTTTCATTACAAGTGGTATCAGAGCATGATCTTGGCACCGTAGAGGCAAAAATTTTTCTCATCATTGGAGGCGATTTTGGGAAGAGCATAACTTTTAGATTTTAGCGAATTTTTTAAAGATTTTTAAAGGGTTTTTGAATACAATACTAAAGAAGATACAGTCCAGATTTTAGAGGAATTGAAACAAAAATAAGTGAGTTATTGCAAAATTAGAGTTTCTAACAAATTCGCTCTCAAGGCAGCAAATTTGCTAATTTCTTGGATTTTTTTCTGGGTAAGTGGTATCTTAGCCTTAGTAAGTTACAGTAAAAATTTTAGAGAATTCACATTTCATTTATGTGATTTATTTCAAAAATATTGGTTTCCATCATGACAGGGCCTGCAACAAGAGGCAAAAAGAATGTTGTCACACCGGGGAAATCCCCTGATAGGGATGGGGAAACAATAGAGGATATTAATCCCAATGAGGAAGTAAGTAAGGTCAAGGAAGACATTTCCTCAATCAAGTTGGTGATGTGTGGCCTAAGAGGAGATCTATCGGACATACGAAGCATGTTAAGCACCTTAATGAATGAAACAAGAAAGGAGCTCTAAAGCAACCAAGAAGAAGAAGAAGAAGAAGAAGAAGAAGAAGAAGAAGAAGAAGAGGAGGAAGAAGTGGAAGAAGTGGAAGAAGAAGCGGAAGAAGAAGCGGAAGAAGAGGAAGAAGCGGAAAAAGAGGAAGAAGTGGAAGAAGAAGCGGAAGAAGCAGAAGAAGTGGAAGAAGTAGAAGAAGAAGTGGAAGACGTAATGGAAGAAGTAAAAGAAGAAGTAGAAGAAGTGGAAGAAGTGGCAGAAGCAGTGGAAGAAGAAACGGAAGAAGTGGAAGAAGAAGAAGAAGAAGAAGAAGGAGAAGGAGAAGAAGATGATGATGATGATGATGATGATGAAGAAGCAGAAGAAGAGACAGAAGAAGAAGAAGAAGAAGAAGAAGAAGAAACAAAAGAAAAAGAAAAAGATGAAGAAGAAGAAGTTCCTAATCAAGCTATTCAACCAATGCAAGGGTACCATGTACTATCCCTCACCTCTTCCTCTATGGCACATCAAAAGGTTCAAGTAAAGGAAGAACACATTCATCACCATCAAGAGCTAGATGCAAAGGGAAGACACATCTTGGAGCTAAAGTTAATTTTCCAGACACACATGAATAAGCTGAGGACATCAAGGAAATATCTTCTAGTTGAAGTTGCCACATGGGATGATGAAGATTTTATGAAGAAACTACCACAATTGATCAGCATTGAGGACAACGCTTTTGTAAAGGTGGGGGGCATGTTATGCCCTTACTTCCATAGAGTATAGGGTTATGAATAGTCGGCTTGTGGCTATCTTAACTCTTAATTAAGTCATATTATCATTATTATATTGTTATTTAGTTGGTTAGGTCAGCCTAAGGCTTCTATAGGTCTATCTAAGTCGGCTTGGGTGATATCCTAGGCATAAATAGGTATATATAGGAGGTAGTGAGTCTCATTTCATATCATATTGTGTATTGTGTTCTCATTGAAGACTGTTGGAGGTATCCCCCTCGAAGTGGATTAGGAGGTTGCCCCCTCGAAGTGGCATATTATTATCAAGTGTTTGCAGCATATTTACTATTATATTCAGATATTTTGGAAGTTGTTTCATTACACATCGCTATCCTGATGTGCTCATATGCCTGTACTATTTTATTCACCTCTCCCCCATCTTGGATTCTGGCTTTTGTTATGGCATGCTTATGAGACTAGAATTTAGCTTTGAGCACTTCCATCTTACCTTTTCTGCTATTCAAAGTCTCATTATAAGTTTCTACCCTAACTTTTATCCTCATAATTTTATTCATTACTTCTTCCGTCAAGTGGGTGAGGGGGCCATTTGCTACTGGTTGGAAATGATCATGCAGAGATTTGATAGCAAAGTTTGCATCTTGATTTTTGATCTTTCCCTCCACCTTTCCTTCTAAAGCCTCAAGGATCTCTGCTTCGTATGCCATCATGCTGTGCAACTTTATACTTATATCCCTGAGCTTGCCACTGCATTTCTTCAAGATATCACATTCAAACCTGATATCTTTATACCATATGTCTATCAGTAGGGTAGTATTATTATTCAACACCTAATTATTTATCAAGACTTGAGGATCAATCCTCTTCATTTCACTTAAAGCAGTTAGGTCCTATTCCAATTGGAATGACCGTTTCCCTGTTTCATTTTGCATCTTATCTACCTTTCTTTTCAAACTACATAAAGAATTCAATCTCTGTAGGGAGGTTCTCAAAACATCCTCAGCTCTAGTTAGGGTTGACAGCATCCATTTCTCCATGATCATGGCCTTATGTTTCATGAGGTCTAACTTGGTGAACTCGTCCTGGGATATGACAGTCAATGGGACTATCGGATCAACTGAGGTATTATAAGGGTTAATTAACCCTTTTATGTATGAATGTAGCTAAGCAATGTGCTCCTTATGCTTTTTATTTTTCTCTTTCTCCTTCTTTACCCTTTGGGTCAAAGAATCAAAAATGTCCTTCCCTTCCTAACCATCCTGGTCCTCATTAGCAAAACCCAAATCAACAGTTGTGATTTGGAATTCCTCTAGGGTGATCTTGCCCTTCTGTTTCTCAACCATGGGAAGTGCTACCTGTGCAGTCCTGTTGGTCATGATGTTAGTCACAAACAAACATAGAATAAAAGTACGCATTAACCTTTATTCATCTTGAAAGATACAGTGAATTCAAAGAATTGCTGATCCCAAGTCTCCGGTGATTAGGTCTTAATCTACTAACGTTACTCAGTGGTTAATGTGAGTTGCTGTTTCCATTTTGGGGCCTTACGTGAAAATGCACCATCATCATGACGTTCCTGCAGAAATTCCTTACAGAGAAGTCAAATTATGCAGCTATTTGATGAAAAGATGTAAAATACTTCAATCTTTGCATGATATTTTCAATTGTGCATGCTTAGTGTTCAAATATGCTAAATATTTACGATTATCTACGGGAGGTCTGCATATTTCTCTATTTGCTTAAGATTATCCGTTATTTGCAATTATGACAGTGAGATCCTCTGAAATTGAAAGAAATTAAAGGAAATGCTTCTAATTAAGTTGAACCTTTAGCTTTTGATCCACATACATGCTTGATACTGTCATGAGGAGAAGAAATCAAACCATATGTTCACCAGGACATTTCACAGCTAGATACAGTTGATGCAAACTTCAGAGGATGATGAATGAAAACAATACATGCAACATGATGAGCACTCCAAGGGACGCAGCAAATCAAAGCACATATCCAGAATTCAGACACAGATTACTCAAGATTTACGAAGATTTGTAATCGGAATACTCTTCTCTTTCATTAAGTATGCAAAAGACATGTACATATACAACAGCTTTGAAATAAGTCCTGAATATTTCAGCAATCAAATTTTAATTAAGTTTCGAATGCAAATAACAAGGCATTCCACCACCTTTTATAGAATAAGGTGAGGAATCCGTTACAAAAGATCCACGGATCTGATTTATCAATACAAATCAACGGTCATCACTTCATGACTTGTCAGTATTACAAAAAGGCACAAGTTGCCAGCTGGCAACTATCTATACTGCATATGCAAAATGTTCCCCTTCATGATGTATCTTCATCATGTCCTTCATCTGACGCATGCGGGTCATCATCATGTGCATCGCTCTCTGAACTTTCGCTATCCGGATGATGACGCGGCTGCATATGGGGCTGCATGCTACTCTAGATTTGTTCGTATGAATGCACAACCTGGTCTATTCCTCCGCCATCTTGAGTCTTTGCCTTGATAATGGCGTGTTTGTGCGCTTCATACTTATCCCTGCTGTTATCCAGTTTATTCTTTCTGTCCTGCAGCGTCTCATTATAGGTCTCCATCTTGACCTTGATCCTCATCATCTTATTTATTATTTCTTCTGTCAAGTGGACCAGCGGACCATCATCTTCCACCTGGAAGTTATTACGCAGAGCCTTGAGGGCAGAATCTTCATCCTGATTCTCTATCTTCCCTTCCACCTTGCCCTCTAATGTTTCGAGCATGTCTGCTTCAATGCCCATTAAATCGCGTAGCCTCATGCTGATCTCCCTCAGCTTATTATTGCATCTCTTGAGGACTCCGCATTCGAACTGTACATCCTTGTACCAGATATCCACTAATAATGCAGTGTTATTATCTAACACCTGCTTACTGATAAGCAGTTGTGGATTTATCTGCCTTATTTCATCTAGCAGGCTGAGGACTTTCTCCAGTTTATAAGACCTTTTCCCGGTCTGCACCTGCAACCTGTCTACCTTGGTTTTGGAGTCACTCAAGATGCTCCATCTCTTCAAAGAACCCTTCATTATTTCCATAGCATCATCCAATGTGGATGACACCCATTTTCTGATTACAGACACCTCATGCTTCATGAGGTCCAGTTTATTTACCTCCTCCTGAGAAATGGCAGTCAATGGGACTGCAACTTCAGCTGTGGTATCTTCAGGGTTGGTTAATCCTTTAATATATGCATGCAACTGAGCAATGTGCTCTTTATGTTGCTTATTCTTCTCCTTCTCTCTTTTCACCTTCTGAATTAGAGAGTCAATTATATCCTTTCCCTCCTGACCTTCCTGCTCTTCATTGGCAAAACCCAAATCAATTGTGCTTATCTGGAACTCATCCACAGTGATTTTGCCTTTCTCTTTCTCTACGGCAGGTACAGCAATCTGTGCGGTCCTTCTTCCTGTCACCGGATCTCTTTTTATGGCCGAAGTCATCCTGGCCTTTCTCCTGGGTTTCATTATATCCGCGGCGAACAGGGTGGAGACGTCAAACTCCTGAATCTCCAGCTCCTCCTCAATATTCACTTCCTTTTCTAACCATGGAGGCACCTGATCATGTTTCTCAGCATCATGATGCTGTTCACCTCTATCTCCCTTTTCTGTTAACAAGTGTTGTGGAGATGGTGACTTTTCTCTTTCCGGCTCTTGATGCTCGCCTTGCTGCTATTGATCCTGAGGCGCCTCCTCCTGTTGAGGAACTTCTTTTTCCGGGGGAGCATCTTCTCTGTGTGGAGAACCTGGCGGTGTACCTGTAGGTAGATCATGATGATCATGATCTTTTTCCTTCGTTTCTTCACCTGTCCCCAGTTCTTCCCCTTGTGGAGGTTGATCATCCTCCTTTTGCTTTTCAACTTCTGGTGGTATCTCCACCACCTTTGATATTGTAGGATCTGCCTGAGGTGATGGCATCTGTTCCGCAGCGGCTATTTGTTCTGTTCCTGCAGCATCCACCTCTTGCGCCTTATCGGCAGGATCCTCTATCACTTCATTCTTCTTATCATCAGCCTTTGCTTCTTCTCGTACCTCTATTATAACAGGTCCTGCTGATGTATCTTGTGGGCTTCGTTGGCCAGATTCAATAGCATGGCCTTCTGCTTCTGCCATTTCTATTTCCTTTGTCGGGTGGCCCTTATCAGGTGATCCTACTGGCTGTTCAGGACTTGCACCCTACTTTTCTGTTAAGTCTATCACTGCAGGATCTGTCACCTCGGCGATCAGTGTGTCCAGCCCTATGTCCTGAGCTACCTGCTCCGGGCTCTTCTCTGGTTCTGGGCTCTTTTCTTGCTCCGCCTCTGCTTGTTTCATCTCTTCAAGCACTGTCTGACCCGTTGGAGGCTTGTGAGGAGCCACACTAATGCCAGCAGCCGCAAGTGCTTCCATTTCTTGTGCAGCTACATCCTGCACCACCTCATCATCAAACAAGTTTATTGTCTCGTCTAGCGAGACATGCTTTTCTGCTTGTGCCTGAGATGTTTCCTTTTGTTGCTCTTCTGCAAGTTCTGTTTTGAACTTGACAATGGTAGGAAGTGGAACATTGTGCTGAAGTTCCTTCTGCACTTCACTACCCGCCCCTTGTACTTGTACTGGGGGGTGACTTATCTCACCTCTCATGGAGGTTCTTGTTTTCTTAGGTGTGATAGGAACCAACACCTGGGGAGCTCTCCTCTTTCTTCTGATTATCAATGGAGCTTCCTCCTCTTCTTCAGGCTCTTCCTCCATGAGGATATCCTTGCCTGGTTGTCTGGATGATTGACCCACTTCTTGGGTCTCTGTGGTTCCAGCCTCTGCTGTCTTGGCTTTCTTGGGCTTGGGAGGAGAATCTGATCCTGATCCTGCTCCTGCTACTTTCTCAGCTGTAAACACTGCCCTTTCAATTATGACCCCTTTGGGTCCCTTTTCTACCTTCTTGCCTCTTGAGGCTCTCTTGCTTGACTGCTGTGGTGGAGGAATCTTCTCTCCCTTGGTCTTCCGTTTCTCCAGCAGGAAGTCATCATATTCATCTGCAGGAATGTCTTGCCCCTTCTTCTTGTTGTCCACAGTGATGGCAACACCCTTTTTCTTCAATGCCTCTACCTGTGCATCTACCCAAGCTTGGGTCAAGTGTATGGTTCTGGCAAAGAATGGGTCCAAGGACATGTCCTCCTGCATGGTGAGGTCAGGGGCAGAAATGGTATCATTGTATATCTTCTTCTGTTCGTATTCATCTGCCATGATCCTGCCGTCATCACTCTTCAACTGCTGAGGGAGGGGTATGCAGTCAAATGTCCTGATCTGGTTCAGAGTCAACCTATGATACCTCCTCCTCCTGGCCTCTGCTTCATCTTCGCAGTCAGCCCAAAAATCTTCTAGGTGCCTCTGGTGAATAGGCTTTCCTAGGATCTTCTGCATTCGGCCGTAAGGATCATATGGTCTTATTACTGGGAAGGGTAGCAGATTCATTTTGTTCAGAGTGACCATCACCTTTTTAATATGATCGGAGTCAGGGCACATATAGTTGCCGATGCTGACTGGGAACAAAATTGGTGGCAGCTTCTTGGCATCCTTATAAGTCTGTATGATGGTGGAGCCCTGCCTGATAAATTCCATTAACACTACTGCATCTGTTGGATATCTTGGCAGCATCAGGGGATGCCCTTCAAAACCTTCTATCCTGATGTAAGAAAAGGTGGCAAATTGGATGTACCATGCCCCATGCCTGTATACTACCTCCTGAGCTTCCATGCTCAGTCTTTTTGTTCTGTCATCTTCCATGGTCCTTACCAGATGCATAGAGAATGCATCATTGACCAGTTTATAGTCCTTCATGTAGTTAGTTCTTTGCAACTGGGGATGATGATCCCAGATATAAGCTGCATTTGTGCCTGTTAGCTTCCCATCTGTGGTTAAGGCATCAAACGTACCTCTATATGCACAGGAATAAACAATGTAAGAGGTCATATAGAAGGCACAACCTGAACCTCCCAGGTTCAGCAGCTGCTCATGCAGAGCATCACTTATGATTTGGCCCCATAGTGGCTTGATGTCTGCATATAGGCACATCATTATTATGCCGTACATCCAGTCCCTGAATTCTCCAGTATCAGGCTGGCCAGTCACCCTGTTCAATAGGGCAATCACATACTGATATTCTTCATTAAAATCAAACTTAAACATGTGCACAGGGAGCTTGGCCGCTGCATTATATGTGCTGTTCTCGGCCCACCAAGCATACATGTTCTTTCTGGCCGTCTTCTTGTTGGCCTCATACTCTCTTTCAGACTTCTTCAAGTCTACACTCTTTACCTTACTGCCCATTGGCAGTCCAAATGTCTGGGATAGACCTTTGATGGATAGGTCTGCATACACTCTCCCGTGCTTCGTCACCTGCCTCGTTTGAGGGTTGTAATTCCGGGCGCACTCAATAACAAGCTCCGGAGACTCCATGGAGTAGGGGAAGCCAGCAGCGTTCCACATGCTGGATACAAACACGGCGTCCAATACTGGACTCTTCTCTTGTCCATCATTCAGCTTGGCTGACCAAGCTTCCAGGTTGGTACTCCCCTGATGGGTATCTGTAATTGCCCCAAATTTGAACAGGACCCCTCTCTGTGAAGAGGACATAGGCCGGCTGAATTCTTCCTGATTCTTGACTAAGCATTTTTCAGCCATGGGTACTTGCAATTAACAACATTTCTTCTTACAACGGGATATGCATGTATACATATTGCAAATATCATGCCTACTGCATCAATTTCACATTACTTGCTCACATGGATACATAACCAGAACTTACAGCATCATATAAAAACAACATGATGAGGGTTTTAGTTCACTTACCTGGTTATGCAGATTTCTTTCTATACCAGTATATCGTTGAGAGGCTCTTACTTCGGCTGTTGATCACCTTCGTCCTTCTGTCTGTGGGCTCGAATCACGCAACGGCAGCTGTTATGCAGATGTGGAGGCTAGTGCTCTGAAAAACAATTTTAATGCAGGTAAATGTAACAATGGTGGTTGAATTACCTTTTAACCTTGCAATTAGGGTAAACTTAGGGTAACTCTGACAAGTTAGATCGCAATCTTTGATTATTCGTGCGAAAACTCAGGATCTTGCCAGACGTTTCATTGGGTTCCGGGATCGGCGGGAATCACCTACCTAATCGACGCGCATTTAATGTCAGTGGCGGCAAAGGAGCAGGAGGATATCCATATGACAAGATATCATGAGGGCAGGATGATATTTCACAAATATCAGGTTGAGTTTCAATATCATCCTCCCTAGTCTTGAAATTGTTATCGTGACAAGCCTCGGGTGACAACGCACCTTTGTTTTCACTTCAGCACATCAGGAGGATATTTCGGTCCATCGGGTGATATTTCAAAATATGATGATGACCTTTAAACTTTACTCATTCTCCTTTCAGAATATCAAGATGACGTCATCATGATATTTGTTCTTTGTTTTGGAAATGTCTTATGACGTCATCGTCATATTGGGTGAACATGATCATGTTTACAAAATATCCTGTCGAAATGTAAATATGATGATGATGTCATCAGGGTGTTTGTTTCTTCGTTTATCATCTTCGGATGACGTCATCAGGATATTTGTTAAGGGTGATATTTTGCATCAGGATGATATTAACGAATATCGGGTTGCTTTCAAAAACATGATGCTCGCGATACAAAAGACCGCTCGACGGGGAAAACTTATCATCACTTAAAGTTGACGTCCGGATATTTGAACCTCAGGATATTATCGGGGGGGCATTTCAAATATGATGATGACCTTCAAACAGCAAAACTGAGTTTATAACACATGACCTTCCTTTTGCGAATATCAGGTTTGACCAAGACTTTGACCGTTCATAACTCTCACATCCTGATGAATATCAGGGTGATGTAAAAGGTAAACCTGCATGAATTTTAATGTTCTTTCAGAATATGTGGTCATATATATGAAATGCGACTTTTGACAAACTGACCTCATATTGGGGCTTACCTCATCTTGACTCCACATGATGATGAACATGACTGATTTTACCAAACCGCCAGAAAACAAACAACACAAGCCAAAAGAAAAGTTGGGTCCCTGTTTTGCCAAGTCCAAAATGGGGCGTGTTGTGTAACCACACAACAAGTCCTTCTGCCTATAGCAGGATCTCTCTTTATGGCCGATGTCAATTTGGCGTTCGTCTTTGGCTTCATCATTGTTTCTGTAAACAAGGTGGAAACATCAAATTCTTTAATTTCAGATGCTTGTTCCATACCTATTTCTCTTTCTATCCATTGAGGCACATCATCTCCAGATCCTTGGTGTCTTTGTCACCATCATATCTGTCCTATTCTCCAGTATCTACTTCTATTCTTTGTGGAGAAGGCACTTTCTTAATTTCTTCCTCATACACTTCTTCATGAGGGGGATCTTGTCGCATTTCTTCTTGCTAAGGGGCTTCTTTCTGTAAAGGAGGATCCTGTGGAATGTCCACATTTTGATCCTATGCTTGATCTTGTACTCCCTCCTTCTGACTTTCATCTTCTTTATTGCTTTCCTTATCCTGAGGCATATTGACCTCTGTGGATGTCTATGTGTGTTGGCCTTGTGCATCACCCTGATCTTGGGTCATTTCTTGTTCTACACCTGATGCGCCAATGTCCTGTGGCTTGGGGTCTTCATGACTTGATTTATCTTTTGCTCCTGAGGCATCTCCCAGATCTCCTTGAGTCTGGGCAGTAGCAGCACCTGATATATCTTTATCACCTTCACTCTTCTATTGAACCTCTACTATTTTTAGCTCTGCAGGTATCTCATGCTGTTGCTGATCCATATCAGGAGCATTGCTTTCTTTTTCTTCCTACTTAACCACTTCAATCTTCTCTATTTCATTAGGTGCATCCATTTTATCCTTGGGGCTTACATCACCCCTGTATGTTAAATCTATGAAGGCAGGGCTAGTCACCTGATCAACCAATTTAGCAATCCCTATCTGTTGGGCTGCCCTCTCTGGGCTACTTTATTTTACTACTTCCTTTGTTTTCTTTATTTCTTCCAACACCACCATTTGTGCTAATGGGGTCCCATGAGGAGTCATGCAGGTGTTGGATGCGAGAGTCTCCATCCTTTGAGAGGCCACATTCTGAACAACTTCATCATCTGATAAGTCTACAGTGTCCTCCAAAGAGAAAGGACCACCCTAACATGCTTTGAAAGATTCTCTTGTTTGTTCCTCTACCTTCTTAGTTTTGAACTTTATTATGGTGGGAAGTGGAACATCATGTTGTAGTTTCTTCCTAAGTGCTTCACCACCTGCTCTCTTAATACAATAGGGTCAACCCTGATATCACCTCGCATGGATGTTCTTTGCTTCTTGGGTGGTGATGTTAGCGGCATCGCCCTCCTCTTCTTACTGACCATCATTAGGTCATCACCTACAGGTTCTTTATTTACCTGCTCTTCCTCAAACGGGATGCCATCTTCCACTTCATGTTGTGAGGCTTGGCCCTCCTCGTGCACTTCTGTAGTTTCAACAGCTAGCCTCAAAAACCTCTTAGTCTTTGGTTTATCAATCAGAGGCGGTGCAGATGATGTGGAAGCTTGAGCTGATGTTGATGCACCTGTAGCTGGCATGGCAATCCTTTCAATGATCAGCCCCTTAGGTTCATCTTCAGTTTTCTTACCTCTAGGGGGACCCTTCCTTTGTTTTTGTGTGGGCAATCTCTCCCCATTGGATTTTCTCTTCTCACTAAGGAAGTCATCATATTCCTCATCTGGTATTTCCTACCTTTTCTTTTTGGTATAAACTGTAAGGGCAACACCATTTTTCTTCAATCTATTTATCTCTTCATCCAACTAAGCTTGGGTTAACTGTATCAGCCCACCTATAAACTGATCCAGGGATATGTCCTCCGGCTATGTTAGATCAGGGGTTAATATGGTGTCCTTCTTGTCTTCATATTCGTTAGACATAATCTTTCCATCATCCTTTCTCAGCTGTGCTAGCACTGGGATGCAATCAAAAGTCTTTATTTGGTTCAAGGGGAGCCTCTAGTACTTCCTTCTCCTCACCTCAGCTTCATCCTCACAGTCAGTCCAGAAATCTTCCAGATGCTTTTGATGTATAGGTTTTCCTACTATTTTGTGCATCCTGCCATAGGGGTCATAAGATCTAGCCAAGGGAAATGGTTGCAAATACATGAGTTTTAGCCCTCCTATGACATGTTTTAAGCTCTCTGAGTCTAAGCACATATACCAGCCCATAGACACTGGAAATAACACTGGAGTATCTTCTTTTGTACTTTGTAAGCTTTAACTATGGTAGACACTTGCCTGACAAATCAAAACAACCCCATCAGTAGGGGATCTTGACAGCATAAGAGGGGGTCCCTCAAATTCCTCTATCCTTATGTATGAGAAGGTGGCAAACTGGATGAACTAGGTGCCATGTCTGTAAACAACTTCTTGAGCCTCCATGCTCAGTCTTTTGGCCCTGTCCTCCTTCATGGTTCTGACTAGATGCATAGAGAATGCATCATTTACCAATTTGTAATCCAGAAGGTAATTTTTTCTCTGTAGCTGAGGATAGTGATCCCATATGTGGGCATCATCTATATCACCTCTAGCCTTAACCACTGTCTTCAATGCATCAAAATTTCCCTTGTAAGTGCATGAGTACACCACATATGAGGTCATATTAAATGAGCATGTCAAACCTCCTAGGTTCCTCATCCCTTCATCCATTGCATCACTGATGACCTTGGCCCATAATGGCCTGTTATTTGCATATAGGACCATCTAGATGATCCCAAACATCCAATTCTCAAAATTTTTAGCATGAGGCTTACCTGTCATCTTGCTCAGCATGGCAATCATATACTGGTACTCTTCTTCAAAATCAAACTTATATAAATGTACATGCAATTTGGCTGAGGCAGTGTAGGTGCTGCTCTTTGACCTCCACTGATACATCCTTTTCCTTGCATTCTTCTTATTATTGTTGTACTCTATTTCCTACTTGCATAGATCTACACTCACCAGCTTCTTTCTAATTAGCAGATTAAAAGTAGAGATGATGCCCTTGATTGAAAAGTCAGCGTAAATTCTTCCATGCTTCTCCACCCACCTAGTCTCAGGGTTATAATTCCTAGCACATTCCACTACCAGCTCTAGGGTATCCATGGCATACAGACAACTGGCTACATGCCACATTCCTAAAACATATATCACATCTAGAAGGGTATTATCCTATCACGATCTATTCTTGTTGACCATGCTGCCAGGTTCGTATCTCCCTGGTGAGTATCACCAATGACGCCATACTTAAACTGTACCCCCTCAGGTTGAACAAACATAGGCTTGAGAAACTCTAAATTAGACCTATTCCTTCTAAGATCTGCCATGGGTTCCTACAACAAACATGATTGGTTTTACCTTATAATGTCCACATGCATTCATACAACATTATGTACTTCTACAACATCATGCATACTCTATCTATTGCTCTTTACTTCATTATGATATGCATATTCACAGAGCCAAACCACAAGAAAGAACATATACCCTACCTAAACATGCAACAAATGACAACAAGAGGGTTTTTAGTTACTTTCCTGACGGTCCTTTCCTCAAGGGTTAGATGGGTGATTACGGAAAAGGGCTGTAGATGCTGAAGATCACCCATTCCGTTACGCTGAAGGATCTAATCTGTTAATAGGTAGCTGTATGAGGGTTTGACTTCTTTGCTATGTAATTTCTCATTTTTTTGCAAGGTAAATGAAAATAACCTTGGAAAGTTACCTTTAAACACATCTGTAGGGCAAATTAGGGTAAAACTACATTGGGATGGTTAAATTCATCGATCTTCTGTAGGGAATTCATGGATGATGCCAAGTGTTTGATTTGTATTTGTAATCGGCAGGAATCCATCTACCACATTTAAGTGTATTTAATGTCAAGAAATAGGAGGAGGGTGATCTTCAAAAGATTGGGTGATATTCAAAATATGACCCCCTTTGGATAAAATGACCCCCGCCCTTGAACGACAAAACTAATGCAAAAGAATCGGGTGATGTGGTCAACGTTGACCACGTGTATATCGGGTCATGGATTTAAGATCAAGGGATCTTCAAAATATGACCCCGCATATAAAATGACCCCCTTGGGAAAAGATCAGGGTGATGTTAGCGTGTCGGTGACTGTTTAATTGTTATGTTTTAATGATGTCACCGTCATGTTATTGAATACGGTGGGCATCCGATATACACCTTTGCGAGGTAGAATGGAATGATGACGCCATCGAAAGAGTGACTTCGTTCATTCATTGGATTTAGATGATATCACCATCATATTGGCGTAGGGTGATATTTGCGAAGAGGGTGATATTCGTAAGATGACGGATATTAAAAATATGACCCCCTACAAAAAATCGAAGTCGTTTGACGGGTAGATACCAGCTATCACATAAAATTGACATCTGTACTTCATGGATCAAGTGATTATTGGGCAATAATACAATATCAAGGTGATCTTATCTAATATGACTGATGTTTGAAATATGACCCCCCCTCGGAATATCAGGTTTGACCAAAACTTTGACTCAACATAACTTTCTCCCCTTAGACAATTTCGGGGTGATCCAAAAGGTAAACTTGCTTGGAATTTCATGCACTTTCCAACCATGAAGGTTAAAAATGTGAAATACTAAATTTGGCAATTGACCCTATCATGGTGACCTATCTACTTTCTTGCAGGGTTACACACATGACTTAATTTTACCAGACCGCCCAAAGCAGAAAAACAACAAGCCAAAGCAACGAGAAAAAGTTGGGTCCCTATTTTGTCAAGTCGAAATGGGGCGTGTTGTGTAACTACACAATATGATTGCATGAAAGTGAGATGGATTAGGTGGATAGAGGATTATGGAGGGAACAATAGTGGATTATATAGGGAATGAAAGTGGATTATGATGTGGATTATTTAGGAAATGAAAGTGGATTATGATGTGGATTATGTGGGGAACGAAAGTGGATTATGTAGGGAATGAAAGTGGATTATGATGTGGATTATGTAGGGATTGAAAGTGGATTATGATGTGGATTATGTAGGATTTATATAAAGATGGTTGAATGACTTATGCCAAAGCATGGACCATAGCGAGATGATAAGGCCAGTATGTAGGGTAATGATTGAATGATGGGGTGATGGAGGTGTGAAAAGGAATCATTACCAATGGCCACACACACCGTGTTAAACATGAAAGCTTTTGAGTGGATGGTGGTGTAGGAAGCAATGGTGATGTTTTCTTAGGAGATGGATGATGTAAGCATTTGGGTACCCACATGTACTTAGTATTTGTATAATTTTTTCTTTTCATGTGGGGTGGAGGAATTTGATATTTTTGAATGGAATGGATGGAAGAGGATGGTTGGGATTTTGTAGAAGGGGATGCCTCATTTGACTTGAGTAATTTTTTTTAGGGACCCATACCATTTTGTTTTTGGAATTTTGCCTTGGAGGTATGGTCTTGGATGGATTTTTGAATGTACCTTGCTTTGAGTTTTTGGATTGATTTCCTAAGGCATTAGGACCCTTAGGATTTTTTACTTTATGAAAGGAGGCATCCAAATGTTTATTTTCAAATCCCATGTGGCAGGTGGAATGAGTGGAAGCTTTATGTTTGGACAATGTGTGCATTTGTTGGTCATGACGAGGAATGTAAGGGTATTTATGAATGATTGGGATATTAGGTGTTGGAAGTAATGGTGATAAATTAGATGGTAGGATATGTGGAGTTAGAAGTAGCGGAGGCAAAGTGGATGGTGGTAAGTGTATGGTCACATGCTTTTGACATTTATAGGATGATGGAGGTGAAATGGTAACATATGTCTTAGGAATATGATGTGATTTGTTATGGGAAGTGGAATTAGGATGAGTGGATGAAGTACCAACATTTTTAGATTGTTGAACTTGGGGTGTGTAGCCAATACCATATGAACTAGGAGGTGGGACTTTGACATGTATAGGCTCCAAATACCTTGTTTTGGAGCATGCAATTGACTATGGGACTTGGTGTAGGTTGGTCACTAGAAACGACTTCATTATTGGATGGAGAAGGTGAAGTGGAAGACAATGGTTGATGTGTTCTTAGGGAGGAACATTCATGAAAGAAGGTGGATAGGCCAAGGGGATATAAAGGTGGACTTGAAATGGGATCGATAGTGGATGATGAAGGATCGTTAGGATCTTTATTATGTTCATGTAGATCCAAGTTAGTTGTTTGATCTTCTATGGTTATGTGTTCTTGGGAGGCACAAGTCTCATCATGACAAGTGGATGTTGGTTGGACCATGGATGGGTGAGGTGGCAAGGTCTTGACCATGGGATGCATAAAGTAGACTAAGAGGATCATCATGGCCTTCTTGATCATAGAGGGGATTGTGAGAATGGGATCAAGTGTGTTATGGATAGGTTGAATGGAAGCGGTTTGATCTTGATTAGAATTAGGAGCTAATTGTTCTACATGCTTTGGATTAGACCCTTGACATATCTCTTGACTTGGAATGTGTAAGGCCTACCCTTGTCTCATTGGTACATACTGATTTACCTTATAGTTCTAGATCAAATGATAAAATGAGTTGAATTTATATAGGATGTAATTGTATGATGGATATGAACTTAGCTAGATTTTGCATCCTCATTGGTCATTATATGTTGCTTCAACTATGATCCCCATGGGCATTTTAATGTTTTGATTTGAGTGTGTAGAGCATACATATATAGGTTTTGACCAATGGGTGGATGTAGAGGAGATAGGGAACCACTGGACCTCATCGCCTTGCCTAGTCCTTAGGTCAAGCTATTTGGCCCTATGTCATGTGGTATATGGTCACTTAAACTGTCTTATTTGAATTGTGAATAGAGGACTACTTTCAGTGTTTGTCTTATACCTCTAACCAAAATTAATTGTGTTAGGATCCCTATGTCATGTGTAAACCTATAAAGTTTTCATGTCTTGTTGTTGTGTTGGCTATCGTGAAGTCTAATTCTCTTCTTTGGTTTTCTTCTATGCTTGTTAAGGAGTGTTTGCCTCTTTCCTTCATGATTTAGACATGGCATCGTCTCCATGGATCTTTTGTCTTAGTGGGGTCTATGGGCATTTTTATTGTGCCATCCTTTTGAAAGGATTTTAGAGTTAGAAGTTAAATTTTGGGTTACATAACAACTATACTAGTTTAATTCAGTGTTGATTTTGTAGTTGTGTGATGATGGTTTTCTTTATATTTCAGTAATGCTCTTATGTTAACATGCTATGATAACCCTCCTTGCTTGTCAAGCAATCTGTCTGATGTCACTTAATTATTCAATGGAGCATTTATAATGTTGTGACATATTTTGTATGAGTAAACTATATATAATACTATGACATATTTTATTATGCGTAAATATCCTGCTCCTTTGCTAGGACATTATCTATTCCATAGTGCCTTTTTGAATACTATAACTCACCTTAGTATAAGTAGGTTATATATATTAGCCATCTATATGGTTGTGGTATTTTCTGGTTGTTACATTGTTATCCTATATGATCATGACAATGTCCTTCGTGAATATAGCAACATCCTCTACAACTATGACAATGTCCTCTACAATCCTCCAAATCAATACTTGCAAAAAACCCTACTATCTAGGATGAGATGGTACCTTAGGGGCGTTAGTGGAGTCATTTTAGCTTAATCCATGTATTTTCTTATTTAACAAGACTATTGGTTTACCTTGGGTTTTTGCAAAAGTTGATGCAAGTTGAGTAGGAGTGTATGACTACAAGATATATCAACGGGGGCTCTTCTATGGATATACCTACTGAATGTTATCATTGTTGTATGGTTTAATGTATTTGAGCTAGTCTTTTTATCATAGTGATCTATTTATTGGTGTCCTTTAAAATACTTTGACATATCTTGATTTGAGTAATCATACGAAGCCAAACATATATTTATCATCATAACCCTATCTAACTTTGGCAGCTATTTCTAGATCTCCCTTCTTCATGTACTCAGATTTGGCATTCGACCTTGCCTGTCAGGTAGTTTTTGAAATGACAGTTGTCTATGTGACAGTACCTCTAAAACACTAAAGCATACCTTAGTATAAAAAAATTATATATATATATATATATATATCATCCTAATCACATACATGATTTGACAACTTGTCCAAAATCTCTCCTTTATTATGACTTAATCCTTTAAAAACATTAATTGTATTTTTTAGCAGAAATGCCAAATGCGTCCATACACCATCAGATTTGAGCTGTCTTGGAGTTGGTTGGCACTGTATTCACACACAAAGGAATGCGTATGAGCATTGGATGGAAGGGAAGTTCCTTCAGTCAACTCCTTGAGAGAGACGTCTTCTGGGATTGGGGTAAACTCCTGTTGGTCCTGCCACCTTAAAAAAATGGAGGAATTGAAATGCATAACGCAGAGAGGAAAGGACAGAGGGGTCAGCATTCTTTTTGGGGTCCCTCACCAGTACTCTCCTACGAAGGTGTCCACAATCAATCCTGCACGAGAGAGAGAGAGTTGGAGAAGGTAGGTAGAGAAAGAAATGGAAGCATTTCTGATTGAATCCCACATAGAACACAGTGGCCTCTTGAGAGGACGATAAGGGGTCTAGTAAGGAGGTTTTGGAAGTAGGAGTCGTGGGCAAGTAATCAGGATTAAAAAAAACATTGAATCCTCCTGGGATTTTAGCCTCGGGGGTCGCTCTTCATTAAAAAAAACCTTCAAGAGCAAACGCCTCTTCGGGGGGGAGGGGGGCATGAAGGATTAATGGTATTTTAGTCATCTTTAAAAGTCAAGATTTTTGTTCTGCCAGTGACCTTCTGAAAGGAGGGATGGTACATGGGAAAACTCCAGAGAACTACCGCCATTATCCTAAGGATAGAAACTGGGGAGGTATTCCCCTATGTGTCTTCTTCTAAGTATTTGAATCATGCATTTTTTTGTTCACCCTGAAAAGAAAATGTTTCTTCTTAGAGATCTGGTTCCCAACTATGTGGGGCATTATGTTTCCCTGTCGTAAGTAATATTTCCAATGAGGGTAGAAGACCCTCTCATCCTTTTGTTCCTATGTTTTGGCATAAGGATAATAAAACATTTGGTCTTGAGAGCGTATTCAAAAAGAATAATAGAGTGCAACAATAGAAATAAAATCTATCATTTTTATGACACAACCTTTTATTTCGTTAAATCTCTCCTTCACAGGATACAACCCTGTAAATGCTAAAATCACTCTTTGCATGATACAATATGTTGTATGTTGTGATCTCTCCATCGCACGACACGGTCTTTTGTATTATGTAATCTCTTGTTTCACATAATGCAGCTTTTTAAGACATTAAATCACCCTTTATTTTGATGCAGTCCTTCTTAAATGTTAGGTCACTCCTGTCTTTTGATACAGCTTTACTCATTTTACATATTAGATTCCCTGCTCTCATATGATTCAACTTTTAAATTTACTATATCTTTGCCCTCTATTCTGGGCTGTGTTTGATAGGATGAATGCTATCTAGGGAATGTGACCATCGATCTTGCTTTCAAACCAATTCTCTTATGACAGTTGTACTTCCTGCGGTGGCCTTAAAATACTACGGTAGGTTGTAGTAGTTAAGTAAGTTATTCTTTTTAGAACAAAATACTCTTCTATTTTTCTTCCATCATACAATGGCAGTTGGATCGAGATCTCTTGTGATGAGTTTCAGCCCATCTAAGGCTGCTCATAGGCACCTTTAGGCTTTATCTATTAGTTTTCTTTGGTTGTCTTCTTTTGCTATTACTCTTTTAGTTACTCACCATTCTTTGTAAGGTAATAAATAAGTTGTGGGTCAATAAGTGATTTGGGAAAATTTAATATTCTATTGTAAAGGAGTGTGGTGATTCAAAGGCCTTTTTTTTATGAGCTCATTTATTTAATAGGTTAATTTAGAAAAAAAAATGAATCTTTCTTCGTATAGTGGTGTGTAGGAAGGACCCATTTGAGCAGATAGATGAAGTCTTGCACTTGTTTAATCCCTAATGGTCATTTTTTTTGCTTCCTTAGTTTTAGGTTGAGAGTGCAACCCTAATGTATTACTTTACAATTTTTTTTGTTAAATGAGGTGTGTGTGGCTCACTAATAAATTACCTGAGTAATTTTTGTAATATCCCCTTTTGTCATAAATACTAGTTAGCATGCATAGATGGTGGGCTACACTATAACTTGAGTGCTCTCCTTTTTCTCCTTAATTGAATCTATTTCGAATGGTTAATGTTTTGAAAAGCATGAGTAGTATGAAATCAACACTTTATTGTGGTCCTTGGTGTCTTTCTCTTTCCTCCTCCTAGTTGCTGGGAAATGAGGGTCCTTGTGGTTAGATGTTGGTTTGAGAACTATACCTGTGAGTTTGTAGTGTATTGAGTTCCCTTGTCCTTTTTTGTCTCTCTCGTCGGTGTGTTGGACATGAGAGACTCGTGTCTTATGTTTTGTGGATGAACATGCTATCCTCCATGAGACCTTGTTATGTGCAAGTTTTGGCCTTGAGGTTAGTGGTTCCATGAGCTCCTCTCTTCGTAGCTCGGGGGTTGCCTAGTGCGCAATGGACATCCATTGCATTCGATGATGGCAATATGGTTGGGTGGTGGGCAACATTCCCCATTGGTTTTTGTGATGGTGTTCTCTATTGCAGGCTTGGTGAGACCTTGTCTTCACCTTTTGATGTACTCTCTTTTGTTCAAGCAGTCATTGGGGCACTTTGATGGATCTTTGACGTATGTTGTATTACTGTTAGTCTTGTAATTTCACTCTTGGAGCTCGACTCTTCTATGTGTGGGAAGGTGGCTCCCACCTTGTAATTGTATTATAATATCTTAGAATTAAACACTGACACTTCCTTTATATGGAAAAACACTCTTGGTTTATGATCTTCAATTATACATTAATGTGTTATAACTATATTGAAGTCCCTGTAGTCCTTTAATGAGTCCATGTGTGGTTTTAAAATTGTTTTTCAATTCTTTTTCCTTGTAATGAAATGGATTATCTCGTCTTAAGGTTGATATCTTATTGTAGGAAATTGTATTAAGGGAAATAATTTCTATTTTATCTCATTGTTCACCTAAGGTTGATACTTTTTTTGTAGGAAATTGTATTAAGGAAAATAACTTATGTATTTCCTTATTGTTTCCCTATATGTCCATACTATCATTCTCTCACTTAAGTTTTTACGCTATGCTTTCAAGTTGGTTATAAATCTTAATGCCTTGTTTTCTTCACTTTGTTCCTTCATGTATGGATAATATTACGTGTCTATCTCTCTCTCATTTATGGGCTATTTTAATCTTAGATGAATGTGGGCATCTTCACTTATTGCTTTGGGTATTGATTGTAAGTTTTCAACACTTCAGTTTCTATTATTTTCCTTGGTTTAGTTCATCTGACAAGGCGTCCTAGATGTTTCATCCATGCCTTGTCTTCCTTCCCCACCTTGTGCGATGGGGATTTAGGGGAAAGGAGAAAATTTTTGGTGGTTCATGTCATGACCACATGGGTAATATGGCATGACATGTGATTTCTTGTGTCGTGGCCACTCATAAAAAGTGGGCATGACACAATGGAAATCGAAGTGGAAGTGGATGACTCATGAATGGGCTTAATGGTTTGTGGACCACATGATGGGGTTGAAGGGATGAACATGGTATTTGAGGACCCTTTGGTAGGCTCATTAATGGGTGTTGGATGACATGGGGATAGTTGATCCCTTGCTAGTAACCTTGGATCACATACATTTATAGGTGTAGGGGTGGAAGGTGTTGGCTTAGGGTTTTGATTTTGATTAGGTGGATGATCAAATGGATTGGATGAAGTGGATATGGACAACTCCTTAGGCTTTATTTTGTAATGTTTGATTCTAGGATGTGAGTTTGATGTAGGATTAAATGGTAGAAGGTACTTATAGGGTGGATGAAGTAGACTTATGTTCCCCTTGTCAAAGGTAGCATTGGAATTTGAAGGCACTTTGTCTTGCTACAGAGGCGGACTTAGATAATGTTGTGGATAGGCTTGGGGTGCTAGAACCTTGTTTTATAGGATTGCCATGGAATGATGCATGTATTCATATTGTTTTACACCTTCTCACACAATTAAGACCAAGTTAGTAAGTTCTTGCTTAGGATTAAGTTGATGCGGAATGATTGGGATGAATGAGATGTGATAGAGTGGGATTGATTGGATGATTGGATGCATGAATAGGGATGATTAGGGTATGGTTAGGGTTGTAATTGAGATGACATGGAAATGATTAGGAGAATGATTAGGGGTGATGTTAATTGGATGATTTGTTGGAAGGAATGTTGATGTGTTTGGAATGATGTGTGTATGAGGGATGACTAGGAGTATCTATTCCCTTGTCTCTTCATTTTGCAACTGTGTTAACCAAATGAGACTTGTGAATTGTGGGAATTGTGGGATACTATGGGATGTCGATGCAAGGTGATGAGGCCCAGATTGTGATAGAGGCTGATGATATTAGTCTTTGAAAAGTCTAGCTCCAAGAGGGTACTCTCATCTACTAATGACCTTTCAAAGCACAAATTAGTTTTATCAAGACTTTGAGGTATGGAAGAGATGATTGATTGGAGTGAACCCATGAGTTTTAGAATTCACTTGTAAGTATGGACTTAAACTAGCTATGGAGTATTAAGCCCAAGTTTTGATTGATGTGAAAAAGATGTCAAGGTCTCTTGGTTTGAATTTGTACTTGTGATACAGTCAAGCTTTGACAGTTTCTCCCTATGTTTCAACTTTAGGAAGACTAATGTTTAGGGTCCTCTATATATGATGAGGGTTGAATGGTAATGAAATGTTGTGATGAAATTTTATTGTAAAGGAATGGAATTCGATATGTAATGGGTGTCTTTGACATAGTTGCAATCAGATTCGATAGGGAGAGTAGATACTCAAAGTTTTCCCTATAGTTATGGTGTATTGTGATTGGGAATGATTAGGATGAAATAGATTGGATAATGAATGAATGGTTATGATATGATTGGGATGTGATTGATTGGATTAACATGAAGATGATGATGTGTAATGATGAGATTGGATGATTTGGATTGAATAGGAAATGATTAGGATGAACATGATGTTGTGTAATAACAAGATTAGATGATTTGGATGGATTAGGAAGAAGTGAATTGGATTATGAATGTTGATGATTAGGGTGTTGACTAGGATTGGATTGGGATGACTAGGACATGATTCAGAGAATGATGATGATGACTTGGATGTGTTTAGGATATGCGATAGTGATGTGATGTGGAATGATAATATGAAATTGATTGGATTCAAATGGTGAGGATGATGAAATGCAATGATTAGGAATGATTTGGTCTTGATGAGGGAGAAGGTGACAAGGGATGATTTGGGTTTGAATTATGATGAATTCAATATGATTAGGGTATGGTATGGAATGATTAGGGATGAGTAAGATGATGTTGATTCGATGAGGATGGAAATATGGAATGACAAGAATGATGATTAAGACATGATTATGATGTGGTGGAATGATTAGGGGTGGTGTGTAATGAGTAAGAATGATGATGATTGGATAGTGTAGAATGTGGTTGAATGATTAGGATTGGATTGGGATGACAATGTGTAATGGTTATGCATGATGAATTGGACATGATCATGATGATTAGGCTATAATTGGGATGAGGTGGAATGATTAGGTATGGTAGAGTAGAATGGGATTATGATGAGGTGTAATGATGAGGCATGATAAGAATGTGATTAGGGATGACTTGGATATGATGTGGCTAAGAAGGGTGATTAAGATACGAAGGTTGAATAATGAAGATATGAGTGGGATGTGATTAGGATGGGATGAGTTGGAATGATGAATATGGCATGATGTGAGATGGATGTAATGATTAGGAATGATTAGGGTATAATTATGATGAGGTGGCATGAAGAAGATATGACATGAATGTGATTAGGAATTATTAGGATCATGATTGGGGTAATGTGATTAGGATATGATCGATTAGGATGTAATGGATTGGGATGATGTGCAAGGACAATGGGATTAGGGATGTGGTTGAATGATGATGAATGGGATGATTAGGATGAATGAGGTGTGATTAGGAAGGGTGATTAGGATGTGATTAGGGTATGATGGTTAGGTGTTGGTTTGATTTGGGATATTGGTTAGATTAGGAATAGGATGATGTGGAAGGATGACAATGTAATTAGGATATGACTAGGATAGAACAAGGATGATGTGGATCATGTGAATGATTAGGGTGATTAGATGATAAAGAGGATGTGGTTAGGAAGAATGATTAGGATATGGGGTCGAATGGTGAGGGTATGATAATAATGTGATTAGGATAGGGTTATGATTATTTGGATGTGACTAGGATGTGAAGTGGCTAAGGATGGTGATTAGGATGTGAAGGTTGAATGATAAGGATATGGTATGAATGTGATCAAGGTATGATGATTTGGAATGAATGGATGGAAAGAATGTTGAGGGTGATGATTAGGCAAGCACACACATCAATCAAAGAAGACATTTGGCAATCAATTGGCTATTTTTTATGACTCATGATGTTTTGCAAATACTTGTAGACATGTACAATCCTAGGCTAGGCAAGGACTATATTTGTTGAATCCCCTAGTTGTGCTTATTCAAAGCAGATAGCTCCAAGATCTTGGTAGCACCAGATCCCCTCCACAGCACTCACTTCTCATGCATACCAAGTTTAGGTTTTCCAAGGCTCATCCCCCCACAAAACCTTAGGATTGTCCTTGCTATCTCAGCTAAGAACCGCATGAATCAGGGTAGTTTCAATAGTTACCCTTCTGCATCAACAAATAAAGAGTTTTTGGCCACTATACAAAAGGGTTCTAGTGAATATCCAGGGGACTGACACCCCACGAGCATCCAGAAAGCCACTTAAGGCTCTAACTAACCCTACTAGGAGTTTAATATACACAAAGGTATGCCTCCTTTTGAGCTAGCACTGTATGGTGAGCGCTCATACCAGTTAGACTTGGCTTTCACCTTATCCTCAATTTATATAGCGGGCCAGATGAACGTCCTACTTGGGGTCGCAAGTGAGTTCTCCTTTTGAATGTGTCTCAAGAGCAGGCCCACTCTAAGGCTCAAACAAAAGCAACACAAGTTAAAATATTTTTGATCCCCAAGCTTGCATTAAGTCACAAGGGGAGAGCATACACATGTGAACTTGCTCACACTCACACATGTTCATTGACCTTAGAAAATAGATGTGTGGTGTGTTTATGCAAATGTTGTGAAGTGTTTTTGATTCCCAAGATTGCATAAAGTGCAAGGGAAGAGCATACACACTTCACAACATAAACACAATCACCAAGCATAGCAGACAATGGTTCATTTTAAGCCCCCAAAAAATGTGTGAAAATAGCGAGTTATGTTCATTTTAGTGCACCAAAACCAAATGTGCCTATGATAACCAACACACATGCATATGAAAGTGTTTAGGGGAAAATTGGATTTGTTAATGTTCTAGATTTTAGATGTTTAAATCCACCTCTCCACTATACATTCAAGGATCTAGGGTCAAGTGACAAGCACTATCATACCCTAGGTCTCTTGCAAATGTAGGGAAACTTGGACTAGGGAATTTGATTATCAATTTTCCTTCTCTTATGCCCAATTGACCATTAAAACCCTAATTATGCAAATATGGAAACAAATTGATGAATGACAGAAAAAGATTTTGCAGATAGGAATAAAATACCAAATCACAGAGTACCTATTTTCATGGTTTTGAAGTGGAATAGTCAGGGACACTGGAGCGGGCACCCAAGTCCAAGATACCTATTTCTTCACAGAATCTAGACTTCCTTCCGACACTAATCAGCCCTATAACTTTTATTTCTCAAAACTTAGATGCAGAGGACATTAGAGCAAGCATCTGAGTCTTGGAAGTGGTCTTGTGTCCTGCTTTTCTTCAGATCTTGAATCCTTGATTCCTGCCAATCCTTCCTGCAACTCCACTTTTCCCAAATATGACACCTGTAACTTGCAATCATAAGACTTTGTTTGAGGGTTGTGGTGTTTAGAGGCTTGCCTTAGTCAAGCCCTGGAGGACACTTAAGTCTCTGAACACCGTTGTCAAATAAAGAGTGCACGCCCTTGTGAGGCAGAGAAAAAAACCAAAGGAATCAATGATGAAAACACAATATTATGTCACCTTGTAGTGAAGCTCTCATGGGAGGAAGATGCTCTTCATTCCATGAGGAAATTGATGCTCAAATCTGAAAATATCAACACACAAAACACACAAGTCTACTCTTGCAACATAATGAAAGCCTTGAATCACCTTGAGAACACAACTTACCACTAATCATCTAGTTTACAAATGAATGCCTAAACATGCTTTTAAATGCAACTACAAGCACTCTCGCCAAGATTTTAAAATTAAAACTTACCGTGTTGGAAAAAGGACCAAATAATGGTCATAAACTGACACCCAAAAATTAGGGCTACCCCAAAATAGGGTAGGACTAGGGTGCGGGCACCCAAGTCCTCCCCCCTTATTTTGGGTAGGGTACAGCTCAAGGGGTCCTCGTAGGTCCACTTTGCCATGAAACCTAGGCCTCATTCCATTAGGATACTAAAATATGAACTAAGATGTCCTAAATGCATGCTAAAGACTCGGGAGCTAAACCTTATGAGGGAAAATCCCCCAAGAGGACATTTTTTGATTTTACATTTAGCTGCCACTTTAATGTATGTATAAATCCAAGGCCAATACATGCATTAAAGTAAGGTCACAAACACAACAAACATGCCAAGCACGGAGAAGACATGCTAGTCACATAGAAGATAGTAAAAGGCACACAAAATACAGAGAAGATAGTTAGAGTCACGCAAAACATGGAGAATACAATCAATGCATAGAAGACACATTAATGCATGGAATACAGAAATGATATCTTTTCTTTTCTTTTTCTCATATATATGAAATGCAGGTACTGGAAAGTAAAAAAACCTCCCATAATACATGATGCACTCATCATGTAGGTCTTTGTATATATGAGGCAACACACACGCAAGACATGCAAAACCTCCCAAAATGCATACTACATATGGGGCAATAGACATGCCAAACAAAACAAGAACACCAAAACACACACACTTGAAGACACCGAGAAAACACGACAGACAAATGATGGTGTGTTCCCTATTTCTAGGATCATCACCATCTCAGGCACATTATAGGCACACACTGATGATTTGGCTTCACCACAACAATCACCAAAAACACACTTAAGGGTTGACTTAGTCACAAAACCACTCCTCACCTCCGCAGAGGACTTTTGAAAAATGTAACCTCACCCACATCATGGAGACACCTTACAATGAAAAGGAAGCATGGCATACCACCCCACCCGCGTCACGGGGAGGTCTTACAGTGAAAAGGAGGTATGAGCTCAAAAGTATACAACCCCACCTACATCACAGAGAAGCCTTACGATGAAAAGGAGGTATACGCAATAGATAGATTGATTGATTGCAAACAAACTCAGGATGCAGGAAGTACTCATCGTACTAGCCTACACCTGAGGACAAGCACATTGCTAACATCTACAACAGATAGCTTACCTTATATATGCCCCCACCTTAAGGTGGTTGATATCATGCAATGGTATCAATCACGTTAAGGTAGGAAGAAAACACACAAGGGAACACTAACTTTCGCAAAGCCCATGCCCCCCAGAGTTGACATGTACTTTATGATCGCAAAATGTTCCCACAAACACATCCCTGCAAGAAACATGTTAGTGTCTATGAAATCATGATAAACAACAACATCAATGCATTTGATTATCCACACAAACAGCCAAGGTTATACAATGAATTCGAAGTTCGAGGATAACCATAGGGCTATATCACGAAGCTCTCCAAATTGAGTACCGCCAAGGCTAGATTCAAAGACAAACAAAGGTGCATAGAGTAGCAATATTGTTAAGGTTTGTAAATGTGACAGAAACATCATCAAATTCACTACGTGGAAAGCATGAGTGCTTCCACTAGCCAAGCGTCAGATAAGATATAAAACCCCATCGTCATATTAGGAACTAAGTCCATTTTTTGATTGCTCTCGAAAGGGACACTAGGTCTGCATCAGTATAAATGTTTGTCATCATCTGCCTACTAGATGGAAACACTAGAGGAAGGGAAATAATAAATAAGAGAGGAGAAACAGGTGTCTTAGGGACGATCACGTAGGAGGGTGCCCCCAGGTCACCAACCATGACGCTATGTCTGTAAGACACAACACACAACAATGAAATCAAAGAGAGGAGCAATATAGAAGAATGATGATACAAATAGAAGGTCACAATAGAGGTAGTCTCCTGGTATCCTAAACCTTATGGGAGAATCCGAGGTCATCCCAAGAGGCCTAAACAACATATAACACATCATGGGGGAAGCACATCATGAGAGATATAAAGGGTTAGAGATACTTACCCGTAAGGTCTTCGTATTATATCTTGGAGCTCGCGAACCTCTTGGAGAGGTATTTGATCATATTTAATGCAAAATTTGAGTGGTTCTTATGAAAGTCTTGTTTGTTAACATATGATGCTTGTTCCTTAAATCCTTGTTTAAATGATACTTTTTGTTGCTTATGAGGTGGATAACCACTATTATTTCTTACTATTGATTTTTGTCTTGCTCTTTTCCAATTTTTAACAAGTTTTCATTGTTGAATCTTTCTAGAATAGTAATGGGAATCATCCTATACCATATTACTCATCTATATCAGTTGTTGTGCTTTCTTTTCTAATGCATTTTGATTATCTCCAATCTATATAAGGATAGCGGAGGAGGAATCTCAGAATAAATTTTGTTTCTTCATGGACGAGGTGAATTGTCCACTTGTTTCTTATCTACTTCAATCATTCCGATGATAGTATCATAGTCCAAGTAATCATCCTCGTCTACTTCCACTAAACCATGTTCCACCATATTATTTTTAGTATGTTTAGGGAAAGGATTAGTGAAGATTTGTAAATTTTTATTCAGCGGAGCAACCGACTTATTTCCATTATCATTCACACCCAATACTTGGATGAAATTTGAATCAATAAGGTCCTGTATTTCATGTTTAAGACACATACATCATTCAGTGTCATGTCCTTGTGTCTGATGATAATGACAAAAGGCATTAGCATCAAAGTAAGGTCCTTATTTATTAGGATCAATAGGATTGATCGGGGGTAGCTTTATAATGTTATTACTCATAGCTTGATTCATGATAGAATGATAGGACTTAGATATTAGAGTAAACTTTCTTGGTTGATATGATGCTTTCTTCAGATTTGATATAGTTGAAACATTCAAAAAGTTGTTCATACTTGGTCCATTAATCTTGATGAAATTTCTATTATTATTGTTTCTCTTAAAGTTGTTTTGTGACGATCCACCCATGGATTGACCAACTTGAGCCAATGAGTTTTGGTTTTCATACTGACTAGACGAAAGTTGATAATCATGAAGGGCGGTGCATAAATGTTGAAAGGAGTTTTACTTCAGCAAGAGAATCTTATCATGAATATTAGGTTGTAGATTTTTAATGAATATCTTTTGAACATCCTCATCTTTCATCTGATACTGAATCTATGAATATAGTCCTTGATATCGACTAATGAATTCAATCAACTTTTCTTTCGGACCTTGTTTACATTGAACCAAGTCAATAAGGGTGACTTGGGGTCCGATATTTGCTTGAAAATGTTGTAAAAATTAATCAATTAACTGGGAAAAGGAGTGTATTGAATTCGGAGGCAACAATCAAAACCATTCTAAAATAGTATCTTTAAGAGATCGCGGGAAAAGTTTTGCTAACAAATCCTCTTTAAATTAAAAATCACTACACATAGCTGTAAATGCTGCCACATGAATATTAGGATCACCTTTTCCACCATATTTTTCAAAGTGAGGTGTCTCAAACCTCTCAGGCATAGGAGTTCTCAAGATTGCATAGGAAAGGGGATTACAGGCATGATATGTTGGTAGACTAGGCTGTGAAGAATTTTTTAAGTTTGTTACCTTTTGTTGTAAAGCAGTCATACCCTGTAAAAGTTGGTTTAGGATGACATCATTGGGAGATGCAGTTTGTTGTGAGGAATTAGAACCAAAGTGAGGAGGGAATGAGCTTGAGATACGATAGGTGGAGGTTGAGAAAAGGTCAATGGTTGTTGGACATAGTGGTAGGTTGAAGATGGTTGTGAGTAGGTAATAGGTGGTTGGAAATGAGTTGAATAGATAGGTGGTTGGGAACAATTATGCATAAAGGAGGTCCCTTTAGGAACCAAATTTTGATAATCAAATCCCACAGCTTTGTAATTAGTGCCATTAGATACTGCAATACTAGTGGTAGCATTACTATAAGCGTTTGCATTAGTTGTTAAGATCGTTGATGTAAAAGTAGATATTCCTGTAGTTGGTATAGGTGCCAAAACTTGAGTATGAGATGGTGATAGAGTGCTATTTATCACTTGTGCACATTCGGTCACTAGCATAATGTTGGTTTATACAATATGTGCTAGACCACGAATTGCATTTACACCATCTTGTCCCTCTTTTATCAATTCTCTTATATTATGAATTGTAGGGACAACTTCCTCAGCTATTCTCTCATTTTCCATAAATGATTGAAATTCAGCTAGCTCTTTATCTAGTTTTTCTATTTGCTCATCAGATACATATCCTGTTGCCTCAATAGTATTATTAGTATCATGAAAAGTTTGTTCTTCCATTGTGGTTGGAGGATGTATAATATCTTGCACAATTTGAGTTTCTCCCTTTGTAAATAAGGTGTCCAAAGTACCAACTTCTTCAAGAGCATTAGATCCCATTAATCTTTTACTTCTTCTCAAAGGGATATTGTTTTTAGGATAGCATGTCATAATTCTTATAAAAGCATACAACACACAATGCACAAACTAAGAGAACAAATCCTAGGAGAAGGATATGATTGACGGAAAAAAATGCTCGGAATTTTGTACTTTTTTAATGTAAATGAAAAAATCAAAGGGTAGTGTAAGGATTTTGATCAAGGGAAGCTAGTTATATGTCTGATATCAGTCCAAAACAGAAAAATTGTCCTTCTCCACACACTCTTGATGCGATTATAAGTTAATGCCAATTTGAAATATAGTGAAAATATGTCAAAATAGGCACTTTTTTCACCAAAACTCAATGCAAAAGAGCATAACAAAGGGTGTTGTGAGGAAAATTATGATGGAAATAAAATAATATCAGTAATAACATCCACTTGATGCAAAAATATCCAACACAACACACTTTTAGTACCACTTATGGTAAAAACCTAGTGAAAATATAGCAAAAATAAGCTATGTTTCACAGTTTTTCAACTCCAAGACCTAGAAAGAGGGGTGTTGTAATGAATTTAAAGAGGTAAAACAAATAATATCAATAATATCAGTCACCTCAATCCATAAAATTGATCGCAACATGCTTGGAGTGCAAACTAGGTCAAACCCTAGGGCAAAAATAGCCAAAATGTGTAGTTTTTTACAAAATTTTCACTACAAGAGCCCGATAAAAGGGTGTTGTGAATCTTTTTATGAGGGGGAGAAAATTATTACACTAATAACATAAAAATAATTCTAAAATACATTTCACAACACACCTATGGTGCAAGTTTGGAGAGTCGATAAGGCCAAATTTAGTGAAAATTGTTGTTTTTGAAGCCCTAGGTTTGAAATCTTGGGACAAAATGCTATGCAAATGTTTTGAAATATTATTTATAATAAAAATGACTTACTCTTAGATCTGAAAATGATTTTTAAGCTTGAACATACCAAATGCCCATGCAAATTTAATGAAAATGCATCAAAATTGCTAGTTTTGTTGAAAATTTCTATGCAAAAATGCAAATATTTTAAATCTAAATGTAAATTTACATTAAAATGCAAGACTAAAGCCAAATTAAAATTTGAATGAGTCTCTCAAATTAGTAGAAAAATCTGAGAAAAGATTTTGCCTACTAACCCTAGATTTTGGAATTACTATGTTATATCAAAATTGTCAAAATTTCCACAAAACCTTAGCAATTAAATGATAAAAATGCAATGCAAATTTCTAAATTTTTGGATTTTTCTGTAGTTTATAGCAGATCTGATGCAAAAATCATGAATTAGGAAAATTTAGAAAGAATTAATGTAATTTAGTAAGCCAAACAATGCAATTTTTTTGAATTTTTCTCAATGCAATAAAATAAATGACTATATAAATGAATGAAATCAATCCAAATCTGAAGACACACACTCAAAAAGTTGCAATTTAAGTCCAAAAACATGGGTTCACCAAAATGTTTAGGAGAAAATTGGATTTGTTAATGTTCTAGATTTGAGATGTTTAAATTCTCCTCTCCCCTATACATTCAAGGATCTAGGGTCGAGTGACGAGCACGATCATACCCTAGGTCTCTTGCAAATGTAGGGAAACTTGGATTATGGAATTTCATTATCAATTTTCCTTCTCTTATGCCCAATTGACCATTAAAACCATAATTATGCAAATACGGCAACAAATTGATGAATGACGGAAAAAGCTCTTGTAGACAGGAATAAAATACCAAATCACAAAGTACCTATTTTTGAGGTTCTGAAGAGGAACAATTAGGGACACTGGAGCAGGTGCCCAAGTCCAAGGTACTTGTTTCTTTGTAGAATCCAGACCTCCTTATGACATTGATTAGCCCTATAACTTCTATTTCTTGAAACTTAGATGTGGAGGACACTAGAGCAAGCGCCCTAGTCCTGAAAGTGCTCCTGTGTTCTTTTCTTTAGATCTTGAATCTTTGATGCTTACCAATCCTTCCTACAACTCCACTTTTCCCAAATATGACACCTGTAACCTGCAATCACAAGACTTGGTTTGGGGGTTGTGGTGTTTAGAGGCTTGCCTCAGTGAAGCCCTGGAGGACACTTAAGTCTCTAAACACCATTGTCCAATAAAGAGTGCATGCCCTTGTGAAGAAGAGGCAAAAACCAAAGGAATCAATGATGAAAACACAATATTATGTCACCTTGTAGTGAAGCTCTCATTGGAGGAAGATGCTCTTCATTCCATGAGGAAATTGATACTCAAATATGCAAATATCAACACACAAAACACACAAGTCTTCTCTTGCAACACAATGAAAGCCTTGAATCACTTTGAGAACACAACAACTTGCCAATAATCATCTAGTTTACAAATGAATGCCTAAAGATGCTTTTATATGCAACTACAAGCACTCCTACCAAGATTTTAAAATCAAAACTTACCGTGTTGGCAAAAGGACCAAATAATGGTCATAAACTGACACCCGAAAATTAGGGCTGCCCCAAAATAGGGCAGGACTAGGGCACGAGTGCCCAAGTCCTCCCCCCTATTTTGGGAAGCGTACAGGTCAAGGGGTCCTTCTAGGTCCACGTTGCCATGAAACCTAGGCCTCATTCCATTGGTTTACTAAAATATGAACTAAGATGTCCTAAATGCATGCTAAAGACCTGGGAGCTAAACCTTATGAGGGAAAAGCCCCCAAGGGGAAAATTTTTTATGTTATAGAAAGACATTGAATCCCTGCATCAAATGTGTTAGTAGTTTCAGTTTGAATGGCTTTGACTAGTGAATGCCACATGCTGTAAATCAGATATTAGTAACAACAAATCACTATGATAATGAAAAAAACATGAAATACTAAGTGAATGCCTCATTTTGTGAACCTCAAAGTAAAAAAGGGTCAAAAAGAGAATCTTCTAAAAATCTAAAAATTTTGATCAGTGATAGCAAAATAAATTGCAAAATCAGAAAATTTATGAAATTTTGAGCAGTTTGAAAAAAACATTTGCGAAAAATGGAGCAATTTTGTATGAGATATGAACATTTGAAGTTTGAATCAAGGGTTGAATTTGACCAAAAATGATTAATATGAAGTTCTCGGAGTCACCTTTTCAATGCCACCAATTTTGTGTGATTTCCTCACTGTATGGCCGAGTTATGAGCAAAAGAAAAAATATGCCTATTTAGGGTATGTAGGAGGTAAGAGGGTGACTGATTGTTTGTGCTTTAACCGCTAGCTATTTGTGATTTTTTGATCACATTGGGTAGTTACACAAAATGGTTAAGGCCTAGTGGTTAGGGTCAAATTGGCCCTTGGTCACCCACGTGACCAGGGGCTAAATCAATTGAAAAAAAGAATAGGAAAAGGGGCTCGATGGCCCCTCCTCCCCGGTCATTAATGTGACCGCACACCTTAAGGTGACCAATCTCTATCTTAACACCCACAGACAGTGACTAACATGACCAAGGGGTCAATGGAAAAGTTGTAGGGTCAGTCTAAAGAATCCATACTCTAAGCTCTCTGGAGTGAATCTACACCTTAGAAATTTAGATATTTGAGCTGCTTAGCGAATGCCGAAACAGAAGTTGTAAGCGAATGAGAGGGTGGGACAGTTGGCGACAAAGATGACGAAACAACTGGGAAAGTCTATAGTCGGCTAAATGGTGGCGGAGGATTTGTGAATAGGGAGTAGTTTAGGATTCTTAGCTAAACAAAAGATGGATTCGACATTAGTGACAGTGCCGCTCAAAGGTAGTGACGAGGCAGAGCATGAGTCGACCAAGCATTGACAGAGGTTAGAGGGATGCAAGAAATGGTAGGCTGGTGGCAGAGTGGTGGTGACGTGTGCTGGAGGAGCTATGATGGCTTCACAGTGGTGGTTGCAAGGAAGATTTAGGGTTTTATTGGTGGCGATGAACATTTTGGTTACCATCAGTGGTGATAGAAGACTGGGACCAAGCCATAAGGGTGGTGGTGACCACAATTCATGGGTGTCATTTAGGCAGCAAAGTTTGAGGGTGTCGACCACTTGTAGGCAACGACTCTGATGAAAGACACTCGGTCACCATCACTGATGGCCACATGGTAAGTCAAGGGTAGAGTGAGGCTTTCAAAGATATGTCAATGGGTGTAGGAGATCGGAGGTGGGTCCATGGTCGAGGCTCAAACGTAAGTGGAGAGTATTAGTCATGTGGTGTTAGGGTTTCTAGGGTAGCAGAGAAAATTGAAGACACAGCTAGGGTTTAGTGGGGTTGGTGAGGCAGCATCGACACTAGTGAAGTGCTTTTTACCAAAGCTAGAGTATGCTGGGTGGCTAAGGAAAGATGTCCCCACTAGGAGGGTGGAGGAATGTTTTGAAGTGGTCAACCAAAAAAATTAAAACCCTGCAATGACAACAAGTTAAAAACCTGCAACAACCACAAAAATTAAATCTCCAAGCAAAAACAATTACCCTGCAACAAAATTTATGACAATAAACTAGGAAAAAATGAAAGAAAAACCTTGAACCTGCAAATAGGGACTGCGAACAAAGAACAATACATGGTACTGTATGACCGGTCCATACTATATGGATCTATATGGTACGGACTATAGTACTAAAAAACAATTTCAGAAAAAAATAAAAAATTTTGCAAAGTCTAAACCCTATCAAATTTTATGTTATTTTTCACGAAAATGGCCTCCAAGACTCAATGGTGAGGTCCATTTGAGCTCCGAAGGTCACCTACGAAACTTGATTTTCAAAAATCACCCAAAAGGATAGAGTTTTCATGCATTTCACGTTGGGTTCACCATTTTGTGCTAGGGAAAAACTAGGTTTATAGTAAAAAACAACAGACTATCAAACCTTAACTATAATAGAATGCAAACTAGCCTAGAAATTTATCAAACAAGCACAAAAACCAATAAAAATCTAAGCTAACATTGATGAACTTATATTGTCCTCCTCAATCTTGCATTTTTGTTCTTAGATTTGCAGGTTGTTGCACAATCTAGAGAAGCTCATATGTGTGGACAACAAGATGTTGGAGATTGTAAGAGATTAAGAGTATGAAAAAAAAATGAACTAAGAGCCTAAGAGAGTTTAAGAAAATGTCTTCTAAGGGGTGAAAATGGAGCCAAATGAGGTGTTATATAGAGGAGGCTGATTTGAATGGAGGGCTAGGATTGACGATTGAAAATGGAGGGTTGTGATTGATTAGGGTTCCTCTACACTACAGGACAAAATAGAATTTTAAATTCAAGAAATCGTGAGGTGGATAATGTTTAAATTAAATAAACTTGATTAGTTTATTTAATTCATTTGAGGAAGGGGACATTTGAAAGGGGATTTTTTATGGGATTGATCTATTTATTTGAATAAATCAAGGGAAGGGGACATTAAGGTATGAACGAATAATTAAATAATCAATTTGGTGCAGGGCACCTAGGAGCATTTTGATTCCTAAGAGCATTGTGATAAGTTGGGGTTCTTGTTCAGTATGTTTTTTAATAAGGCTTTCTAGCCATGGTTGTAAGGTCCATTTTGTATGGTCAAGAGGTTTGAGGTGACCATATAAACCTTAAATCATTCTTAGTCCATTTGGACCCTAGTTGTGTCAATTAGGCCTAGTAGGTCTATTGATGGTTTTTTGAGTCTATTTGATAATTCTAATGTTTTGGCATGTTTTAGAGATTATGGTAGTTGTTTGGATTCCATTGGACAAGTTGAACCAATCAGGATCTTAGGATTAATGCAAAATGCCATAGCTGTCAAAGGTTGTCAATGGTGTCATGACACTTGGCCGGTTGCAACTCATTTTTGACAGTTGAAACTATTTTTGGAAGTTGCCTACCGACTTGGATTGGTTCATATTGTTGTTCTCTTACTCTAGTATGGAGGAGAAGATTCTGTACGAAGATTTGGGCACAAAAACTAATAAAACTGACTATTTTTCCAAGAATTCTGGTTGCTGTACGGCCTGTACGGATTCGTCAAGTGGATTGATGTGGTTTTTCTGAAACTAGTTAGAATTAGGATTCTAATGCACCAAGTTTGAAGTCTTGAAGTGATCGCAATAGGAAGATATTGGAGTTTGAATCCAAACTGGTCTAAAACCCTCATTCCTAGGGTTTGTCATACAAATTTAGCCCTAGAATGCATTCTAACTGATGAAACTTCATGCCACTCAGTGAAATGTAGGCTAGGGATGTATATTATATGATTCCAAAAGCATTTTGTTGGGAAGAATAGTCATCAAGTTTTGGAGTGATGCCCTAGGTCAAATATCCCTATGTATTTGACCAAAATTATGCAATTTGGTGATGTAAATGACAAAATTCTGATAGGGTGGGTGAATGGATGGTGGTTTTGAGATGTTTGGGTGTTGTGGAAGTAATCCAAGTTCCTGTCCCAGGTTTATGACCCCAAATTAGACCACTTGCTTTGTAACCTAGACCTAAATTGATCAATTAGGCCTAGAGACCTAGTGGGTGTGTTGAGTTGCTGGAGTAGAGTTGGAACTGGAGACTTGGAGGTCTATTGGAGTTCTATAAAGGGTATTTGAATCCACCATTTGTTTTCCTAACTCTTAAGGGTTTTGTCAAGTTGTATAGTGAAAACCAGATTAGGAGGGCTAGTAGCCTCACTAGGCCAAGTAAGGGTTGGAGATTTGTGAGAAGTTGGGGATCAAACCAACTATGGGAAAGGTGTTTGTAGACTTGTCTTAAGGTGTGGAAGGAGTCTTGAGGATTAGATAACAACCTAGATAACAAATCCCTAATTTTCCATAGGTGTGACCTTGGTTGAATGAAGTGGTGAAGTGGGTGAGTGGGCAGAGAAGAGAAAACCTTGTTGCTTCCTCTGTGCCACTCTGCATCACAATTGAAATTAATTATTTAATTATAGAAGGAATATGGACAAATGACTAGAATGGATGAAATTGAACTAGTTGAATAAAGGGCTTTGAATGGGAAATTTGTCCTGTCACACTTGTGACATAAGGACATTTTTAGGTATCTACAGCTGCAATTGAAGAAGTAATGACTGTGAAAGATGTCACCAAGGATCGGTTGCTAGGAAAGCTTACAACTTTTGAGATGAGAGAACTTGGTGATGCTCTACCAAAGATTGAGACTGCTTTCAAAGCCAATACTTGTTGGGAATTAAGGTGTCTCAACCTTGATAAATTCCTTGTATTATTTCATTGTATTTATTTATTTATTGCCTATTATTGTAATTAGGATGCAAATCCTTATTGTCATCTTATGGGAGTTGGCACAGTGATGTGTCATCCTACATAGAAGATGACCACATGTAAATTTGTCCTCACATGAGGAGATAGGCATCCCACTTAATGGTAGGAATATTTTTCCATGTGTCGGCATCTTGGATAGTGTGTAAGGGAATATTGACTGAAACAGTCATGACAGATTCCTATGACAGTTCTATGATGCGTAAGAGTTGTAAATGGAAGATTCTATGAAAGGTGAAGACATGTGTCAAGAAGCATCTTTGAAAAACTCATATTTGGGTGCCCCAAGGAGGGTTATGACATGTTATAAGATAATATTCTATTTATAGCCTGTTTATGATAGATTCTCTTATAGTTGTAAGATATGTCAGTATGATGGATTATATGACGGTTGTAGGAGTCGTAAGAGAATTTGTCATTGCCCAACTTGGGAATAGGTGACCTCTTTGGGATGGGGTGACTTGAAAAGTGTTAGGAATATCCTATAGTGTTGGACAAGTGTCCATAGGTGTGGGTTTTGGTCCATGAGGCCATGTTGGACATCTCAAGATAGAGCCATTTTTACCTTGTATTTTCTATATAAACATGTGCTTTGGAGAGGAGATGTATTATGTGATTGACAGGTACTGTTATGCTGCCAGTTTGTCTCTAGATATGAGTGTCAAAGTCTCCTATAAGAGCATTGGCTCTGTAACTGTATTGTAACCTTCATTGTTTACGAAATACATTTGAGTTGTGTTTTGGAGTGTGGGGTTTTTCACCCATAAGGGTTTTCCCCACGTATATCTTGTCTCTCTCTCTCTTCTGTCTCATTTCTATGTGTATGTGTATTACTACAATATCTCCATTGTTGTTAACATTCTATAATTGTAAAGGATAAAATGAATTTGCACTCTTCTCTCCTCTTTAGATTAGTGTAGGAAGCGATTTCTGCACACCTAGCTTCCTTTTAGTTGGTATCAGAGCTTGGCTAGTTTTGGTTCTAGCTGTTGGGTAGGGGTTTTTTGAACTAATCTTAGGTTGAGTGGGAGTCTATGCAGAGTATTCTATATCTTGTTGCAGGAAAGAGATGGCAACCACATCTGAAAGAGAAGAGGTGGAGAAGTTCAATGGCACAAATTTCAAGTTGTAGAAACTCAAGATGGAGGATCTACTTGTTGATCATGACCTATGGGAAACCGTTGATAGAACAAAACCTACGACAATGTCACATGCAGATTGGGACCTCAAAAATTGGAAGGCTAAGGGTCTCATAGGACTCTGTCTAGCTGACTCTATCCTGTTGAATGTCCATGAGTAGAAGACTGCGAAAGATCTTTGGAAGAAGTTGGGATTTGTTTATTAGGCCAATTCCTTGGTGAACAAGCTCTTTTTGAAAAATAAGTTGTTTGCTCTGAAAATGGAAGATAGAGAATCTTTTGCGGACCATATGAATTCTTTCACATGCTTTGCATAGTTGACATCTGTGGGTGTGAAAATGGAGGAGGAGGATCGATGTATGACCCTGCTTTGTTCTTTGCCGGATTCATGGGATCATCTTGTCATGGCTATTGGAAGCACTACCACCACCTTTAAGATGGATGATGTAGTATCTTCACTATTATCTAAACAAGTGTGGAGAAAGACAACTGAGTCAGCTAAAGATGCTCTTGCGATTTGTGGAAGACCTAAAGAGAAAGGGAAGAAGAAGGACAAGAAAGGTGAAAAGGGCAGATCCAAATCCTGTGGGAGATCCAAATCTCCTAGAAAGTCCAAGGCTCTCTGTTGGAACTGTGGCAAATTGGGGCATTTTTGAAAGGAATGCAAAGAGGAAAAGAAAAAGAAGAAGAAGAACACTCCTGATTTAGATTTTGACAAGTCACAAGATGATGGTGATGCCTTCATCACAGCCCTGGCCACCTATGCATCTGATGATGTGTGGTTGATAGATTCTATGCATCATTCCACATGACCTCACATCGAAGCTGGTTCACAAAGTATGAAGAGTTCAATGGTGGAAGAGTGTACCTGGGTGATGATTATCATTTAAAGATTGTTGGTTGTGGAAGAGTCTCAATCTGATTCCTTGATGGATGAGTGAAGGGGATCACTAGGGTTATGCACATCCCAGGCTTGGCACGAAACTTGCTTTCTATAAGTATGTTGAATGATGCAGGTGTGCAGGGTGTCTTTTTGAAGGATGGATGCAAGATGACTAGAGGATCTATGGTGTTTGCTAAGGGTACTCAGAGAGGTACTCTATTTTAGCTAGAGGCATGTATTTCACAGTGCTATAGTTCTTCTAACTCAAAGAAAAGAGCTGCAGTCACTTCATCCCCACCATCTGAATGAGCAATGAAGAAATTTATTGTAACACATTCTGTTGATAGTGCACATGCTTTGGAAGTTAAACTTCCTGCTAAAAAGACTATGTTATGGCATTTGAGATATGGCCACATTAGTGAGAAGGGTCTTAGAACCCTAAAAAATAAAAACCTCATTGATGGGTTAAATGATTCTAATCTCGAGTTTGACTTTTGTGAACATTGTGTAAATGGAAAGCAAAACCGTGTTTAGTTTTACTCTAGTTCTCACAAGTCTTCTAGTGTATTGGATCTTATTCATTTTGATATGTTTGGTCCTGTTAATGTTCCTTCGATTTCAAAATCTATATATTTTGTATCTTTCATAGATGATTATAGTAGAAGGACATGGGTTTATTTTATTAGAAGCAAGAATCAAGTCTTTAGTCAGTTTAATGAGTTTAAAGCCTTTACTAAAAATCAGACTAGTAAAATGATTAAGTGTTTGAGAATTGATAATGGTGGTGAGTTTTGTTCGGCAGAGTTGGATAAGTTCTGTAAAGAGCAAGGGATTGAAAGACATAAGACAAATTCATACACCCCACAACAAAATGGAGTTGTAGAGAGGATGAACATGACACTGATGGAGAAGGCTAGGAGTATGCTTAGTGGAGCAAGCCTCAAACAAAAGTTTTGGGCTGAATCTATAGTCACTGCTTGCTACCTAGTAAATAGGTCTCCTACATCAGCTCTTGTTGGTAAGACACCTATGGAGGTGTGGTCTAGTAACAAGCCTTCAGTTAGACATCTTCATGTTTTTGGTTATGAGGCATATGCACATGTGCCTAGGGAGAAATGGTCTAAATTGGAGAATGATGTAGAGCGCACAGTGGAAGCAGAGACTTTATCAAATTTTTGAACCTTCGGTGAGAGTCCTTCATCTGTCTTAGTGATCTGCCCTTCATCTTTTATTATTGGCAAGAATTACTCCATCGGCAAACTCAAAAACTATTCCAGCGACACATTGATCACTTTGATGTCACCTCTGAACCACACTCGTCAGCAAGACTTACTTCACAGTAGGATCTTTTACTCTTCTTTTGATGCACTGATAGGCTTCAACCGTTGGTGTGACTTCCTTCATCAGTGAACTCCTTGTTTGTTCTCCTGATATGCCGATATACCAACTTAGTATATGCTTGGTGTGACTTGCTATTACCGGTGGACTAAAGTTTCTTTACCCTAATTTCACCATTACGACTGGTCACCATTTGTATCTGATGAAAGGTACATTCTCAACATGCTTTTGTGATATGCATTCACAATATACATTCGATGAAATGATACGAAACTTACGCCGATTATAAACATCTGCAACTCTATAACTACACAAACACTAAACAACTTACTACAGAAACAACAAAATCTCAACAGAATAGAAAATGATCTACTCCTAAGGAAGTCATTCCACTAATTTTGAAGAAATCTCAACCAGTGGAATGCTTCTGATCTACATTCCGTGCAACATAACCTTACTCAGATATACATGACAGAACAAAATTTCTTATTCCTTAGAAAATACACATACAAATTGATTCTCTGTCTGTGTCTATTCTTCTTCTTCTTCACGAACACAGACCGACTATATAAACTCATGTCAACAGTTACATAAGATGGAAGGTGAATCGCCCTACAACCACTTCTGCCATTCGGTTACACCCATTCAGTTTGGTTACAATCTTTAATGACACGTATATAGACTCAATTTTATGCTGTTACTCAGCCAAGTATGATTCAATATGGTGCTAAGGCCTTACAAACATGACACTTTGGATAGAACAGAGCATGCATGGAATCCTCCTGATTCTTAGTTTTTGAGGTGCTCCTACACCATACAACCAACCAACAAAGATTTCCAAGTCCCTTGGAAATGTACCTACAAAACAAAACTACCTTTTCTTGCATCTCTGTCTAGCTTTGTCTTTCACTTTGTCTCTTCAGCTTCAAGCTTCAAATCTTTACATCAATGGAATAGTGACCAACCAACCAACAATAGTAAACTACCATCAACATTTTAGAGCATCTTCAGGCTCATTCTACTCCTAGCAATGGAGTACTCTTAGACTGATCAAATCCTCCATGACTACAACACAATGCTCATTCAGATGTCCATCCTACACGCTGCTTCATAGACCCATTCCCCTTATCCAACATCAGATCCTAGAGATGCACTACCACTCTCTCTCTTAGTGGCCTCACTCTGCACCCTCTTCCAGCTAAATCTCTATTGGTGAATGGTCTTGACAGATCTCATCATCATCTACCCACACACTACAGGAATCCTATTCCTTCTTGCAACTAGATGGCACAAGCATCTGCAACAATCTAACAACTACTGTCAGTCTTCAAAATACTTCTTATGATCTCTGTTGTCAAAATGGTCACCAACCAAACATTTTGCTTTAAGTCCTGAGTTTTCCTTCAACTCTTTACCTGCCTTCTCAGTGACAAATCAAATACACAACACCTCCGCCTAGACCTTTCACTGGCTTTGATACCAATTTGATGCAAAGTGCATAGTGGAAGTGGAGACTTTATCAAATTTTTGAACCTTCGTTGAGAGTCCTTCATCTGTCTTAGTGATCTTCCCTTCGTCTTTTATTATCGGCAAGATTTACTCCATTGGCAAACTCAAAAACTATTCTGCCGACACACTGATCACTCCGATGTCACCTTCGAACCACACTCGTCGGCAAGACTTACTTCGTCGGTGGGATCTTTTACTCTTCTTCCGATGCACTGATAGGTTTCAATCGTCGGTGTGACTTCCTTCGTCAGCGAACTCCTTGTTTGTTCTCCCGATATGCTGATATACCAACTTAGTATATGCTTGGTGTGACTTGCTATTACCGGTGGACTAAATTTTTTTACCTTGATTTCACTGTTACGACCGGTCACCATTTGTATCTAATGAAAGGTACATTCTCAACATACATTATCAACATGCTTTTACGATATGCATTCACAATATACATTCAGTGAAATGATATGAAACTTACGCTGATTGTAAACCTCTGCAACTCTGCAACTACACAAACACTGAACAACTTACTACAAAAACAACAAAATCTCAACAGAACAGAAAATGATCTACTCCTAAGGAAGCCATTCCATTGATTTCAAAGAAATCTCAACCAGTGGAATGCTTCTGATCTACATTCTGTGCAACATAACCTTAGTTAGATATACATGATAGAATAGAATTTCTTATTCCTCAGAAAATACACATACAAATTGATTCTCCGTCTGTGTTTGTTCTTCTTCTTCTTAACGAACATAGACTGACTATATAGACTCATGTCAGTAGTTACATAAGATGGAAGGTGAATCACCCTACAACCACTTCTGCCATTCGGTTACACCCATTCAGTTTGGTTACAATCTTTAATGAAACATATATAGACTCAATTTTATGCCGTTACTTGGCCAAGTATGATTCAATATGGTGCTAAGGCCTTACAAACATGACACTTTGGAAAGAATAGAGCATGCATGGAATCCTCTTGATTCTTATTTCTTGAGGTGCTCCTGCACCAGAGAATAAGGCTGTTAAGTGTATTTTCATTGGCTATGGTATCTGTGTGAAAGGATACAAGCTTTGGGATCCTGTGGCTAAAAAAGTGTTGTATAGAAGAAGTGTTATCTTTAGAGAGATAACACCTTCTTCCATTTTCCTACAACTAGAACAAACAGAAAAGAAAGAAGATGTGGTTAAGTTTCCTTCTACCCATGAGAAGACTGAACCGATAGACCCTATGAGACCTGATGATGAGGAGAGCTCTAGCAGCTCTGAAACCTTAGAAGAAGAATTAGAACCTCAACCTTAGCTATTGAGGAGGTCTACATGAACAAGAGAGCAACTTGATAGGTTTGGTTATTCATTACTTGATTCTAGTTGTGCTTTTGCCTTACTAACACTGATGACCCTAGAACTATGAAAGAGGCTATGGGCATGAAAGATGCAGGTTCCTGGAAAGAGGCCATGGAAGATGAAATGGCTGCTTTGGAAAAGAATAAAACACGGGACTTGGTGCCTTTGCCTAAAGGATAGAAACCCATTGGATGCAAATGGGTGGTCAAGAAGAAATTCAGTGCAGATGACAGTGTTGAAAAGTACAAGGCTAGATTGGTTGCAAAGGGGTTCTCACAAGTGGAGGGAATTGATTATGGTGAAATTTTCTCTCCCATTGCAAATCTTACATCCATTTGGTTCTTGTTATCTCTTGTAGCTACTTATGACTTAGAGGTGGAGTATATGGATGTGAAGACAACTTTCCTTCATGGTGATTTGGAAGAAGAGATTTACATGTCACAACCAAAGCATTACATAGAGAAAGGTAAAGAAAATTTGGTTTGCAAGTTGAAGAAGTCTTTGTATGGTTTGAATCAGTCTCCTAGGATGTGGTATATGAAATTCGATGCCTTTGTGTTGTCCATTGTATTTCTAAGATCAAAATTTGATCATTGTGTGTATACAAGTTTGACAATGATCGCACTCTCATTATTGCATTATATGTTGATGATATGCTCTTGATTGGGAATGGTAAGAATATGATTTCTGATTTGAAGTCTCAGTTGTCAGCATATTTTGAGATGAAAAATCTAGGGGCAGCCAGGTACATTCTGGGAATGGAAATTAGAAGAGACAGAGCTAACAAAAAACTTTGGTTAAGCCAGAGTAAGTATGTGAAGACTGTATTGGATAGGTTCAACATGGAAGATTGTAGACCATTGTGTGTTCCTATTTCATTGGGGACAAAGTTGTCTGTTAGTAATTGTCCAAAATCTCCTAGTGAGGTGGAAGACATGAGAAGAGTACCTTATGCTAGTGCTTTTGGCAGTTTGATGTATGCTATGGTCTGTACAAGACTAGACAATGCCTAAGAAGTGGGAGTCCTTAGTTGATTTATGGCTAATCCTGGATGGGTACATTGGGATGCAGTTAAGTGAGTGTTTAGATATTTGAGGGGTTTTCGAGTATTCCATATGCTATCATGGTAATGCTATAGGACCTCCACATTCACTTTGTATTCGTGGATTCATGGATTCTAATCAGGCAGGTGACATTGACAGCAGGAGATCCACCAGTGCCTATGTGTTCACTATGTTTGGTGGTACAATTAGTTGGATGAGTAAGTGACAACCTGTGGTTGTTCTGTCCATGACAGAAGCTAAGTATATGGAAGTGATTTGAATTAAGAGATTGTGTTCAGATATTGGTGTTAATGCAGGACAAATTACAATTTGTTGTGATAGTATAGTTTCACTTCATGTGAGACATGGTAGAGGATGGGAAGGTGAATTTGGAGAAGGTAGATACCTTGAAGAATGTTGTAGATGCATTGACAAAACTAGTGGGCATAGAGAAGTTTAGATGGTGTTCGGAGTCTATGGGCCTCTTGGCCTATAGTAGTTAAATCCTATTAATTCCATTGGCTCTTACAATGTGTTTGACAAGTGGGAGAATGTTGGGAATTAAGGTGTCTCAAACTTGATAAATTCCTTATATTATTTCATTGTATTTATTTATTTATTGCCTATTATTGTAATTAGGATGCAAATCCTTATTGTCATCTTGTGGGATTTGGCACGGTGATGTGTCATCCTACATGGAAGATGACCACATGTAAATTTGTCCTCACATGAGGAGATAGGCATCCCACTTGGTGGTAGGAATATTTTTCCATGTGTCAGCATCTTGGATAGTGTGTAAGGGAATATTGATTGAAACAGTCATGATAGATTCCTATGATAGTTCTATAATGCGTAAGAGTCGTAAATGGAAGATTCTATGATAGGTGAAGACATGTGTCGAGAAGCATCTTTGAAAAAGGCATATTTGGGTGCCCCAAGGAGGGTTATGACATGATGTAAGAGAATATGCTATTTATAGCCTGTTTATGATAGATCCTCTTACAACTGTAAGATATGTCAGTATGACAGATTCTATGATGGTTGTAAGAGTCATAAGAGCATCTGTCATTGCCCAACTTGGGAATAGGTGACCTTTTGGGATGGGGTGATTTGACAAGTGTCAGGAACATCCTACAGTGTTGGACAAGTGTCTATAGGTGTGGGTTTTGGGCCATGAGGCCATGTTGGACGCCCATCTCAAGATAGAGCCATTTTTGCCTTGTATTTTCTATATAAATAGGTGCTTTGGAGAGGAAATGTATTATGTGATTTACAGGTACTGCTATGCTACCAATTTGTCTCTAGATATGAGTGTTGAAGACTCCTACAAGAGCATTGGCTCTATAACTGTATTATAACCTTCATTGTTTATGTAATACTTTTGAGCTATGTTTTGGAGTGTGGGGTTTTTCACCCGCAAGGGTTTTCCCCACGTATATCTTGTGTCTCTCTCTTATGTCTCATTTCTGTGTGTATGTGTATTGCTATAATATCTCCATTGTTGTTGTTAACATTCTGTAATTGTAAAGTATAAAATGAATTTGCACTCTTCTCTCCTCTTTAGATTAGTGTAGGAAGCGATTTCCACACACCTAGCTTCCTTTCAGTACTTCAGAGATGAAAAGTACAAGGTGGAACCTGATGATGAACTTGTTGAAATTGAAGCAAACTTTGTTGATAGACTGCAAAGAGGTTCTACTAAGTTCAAAGGCAAATTACCTTTCAAATGTTTTACATGTGGTAAGGTTGGCCACTATGCTTCTAGGTGTCCTAAAAGAAATGAAAGGAATAGAAAAAGATTTGAGAATAGACCTAGGGTTCCAAAGAAATGCTACTATGTTAGAGATCTTGATGATGAAGGTGTGACAGATGATGAATTTGATGATGCTAGTACTAGCGCAAATGAATGCTTGTTTATTGCAATTAAAGAAGAACCCGTGTCTACTAATCCTGCTAGTTGTGTGAAGGAAGAAAAACTAGTATAAGAGAGTGCTTTGCCTGTTCAAGTTGAGAAAGATAAGGATGAATGGATTATTGACAGTGGATGCTCACATCACATGACCAGTAACAAAAGTAAGTTTGTGAGTTTGGAAAAGTATGATGGAGGACTGGTTAGGTTTTGAGATAATGCAGCTAGTAAGATTTGTGGAAAATGATCTATTTCTTTTGATGGAAAACACAACACTGATAATGTCCTATATGTGAAGGGTTTAAAGCATAATCTCTTGAGTGTTAGTCAGATGTGTGATAAAGGTTATGATCTATGATTCAAAGATAATGGGTGCAAGATCATGGAAAGCTTTGGAACAGTGATAGCTACCGGTAAGAAGACTAGAGGTAACATTTACCAATTAAGAGGAACTAATGATTATTGTTTATTGGCTTAGACAGATGAGAGTGGCATAGAAGGATGTGTTATATTAATTTTGACAATTTGGTGAAGATAAGTTCTGCATAGGCTATAAGAGATCTGCCTAAACTTGTGAAGCTTGCTAACACCATTTGCAATGAGTGTCAATTTAGGAAACAAACAAAAACAAGTTTCAAAAGCAAAGAACTATTCTCTACTAGATTGCTAGAGCTAGTACATATAGATTTGTGTGGTCCCATAAGAACAAGAAGTCTACAAGGTGAGAGGTATTTTATGTTTCTTATTGATGACTATTCTAGAATGACTTGGGTCACTTTTCTAAAAGAAAAATTTGAAGCCCTAGACAAGTTCAAAGTTTTCAAGGCAATGGTTGAAAATGCATTAGAGTTGAGGATCAAATGCTTAAGGTCTAATAGAGGAGGTGAGTTCACATCAAATGAATTCAATATTTTCTATGAAGAACAAGGGATAAAGAGACAGTTGTCTACACCTAGGACTCCTCGTCATAATGGAATTATTGAAAGGAAGAGCATCACAGTTCAAGAGGTTGCTAGGACTATGCTAAAGGAAGTTGACCTACTAGAGGTATGCTAGAGAGAAGCCATACATATTGCTATGTACATCCTATATAGAGTTCAAGTCAAAGGTAACAGCTCTAAAAATCCTTTTGAATTATGGTATGGAAGAGTTCCTATGGTGAAGTATTTCAAAGTTTTTGGTAGCAAATGCTATATCAGAAGAGAAAAAGAACTAGGCAAGTTTGATGCTAGATGTGATGAAGGAATTTTTCTTGGTTACTCTACCAAGAGTAAGGCCTATCGATGTGTTGTGTGGTTACAAAACATGCCCCATTTTTTCGTAGCAAAATAGGGACCAAACTTTTCTTTTTTCTTTTGCTTGCTTGTTTCTTATTGTGGGCGGTTTGGTAAAATCAGTCATGTATGTCACCTTTGCTAAAGTATATACATCTCAAGATGAGGTCAATTGCCAATGTTAGTGTTTGTTATCATAAACCTGATGGTTGGAAAGAGTACAAAATTTCAAGCAGGTTTGCCTATTGGATCACTCCAATATTGTCTAAGGGTAAAAAGTTATATTGAGTCAAAGTTCGGTCAACCCTGATATTTCCACGAGGGGTCATATTTCTAAACATTAGTCATATTCGCTAACATCAAACAGATATAGAGAATCACCTGATAACCATTAGATACTTGATAACATGAACATCAAAATTAAATAGGAGCTGGTATCTACCCGTCAAGAGCCTCATGTATTCACGGGGGGTCATATTTCTCAATATCAGTCATCTTACAAAATATCACCCCTGCTCAAATATCACCCTATGCTCATATGATGATGACCTCAATCAGTTCCAATGAATGAAAGAAATCACCTTGGTGATGATGTAATCATCTTACCCGACCCACGAAGGGTCATATATCCAAATATCTATGATATTTCTCAATATGACGATGACATCATCAAAACATGATAACTAAAGAGCATTGATGGTGTTAGTACTCATTTATATTTAGGGTTTTAAGTTTGAACATTTGCTGATTTTCTTGTTCAAATCCTAAATTTTCTAAGGCATGGGGTCTTGCATTGTTCTGCTTGTTCTAGTCATGGTTTTTTGTGGTGGGTTCCTGGTTGTTCGGTTTTATCCTTGTGCTTTAGTGTTCATAGGTTGACCAGCCTCCATGTAATGTTTCACCACCTTTTCCTGTCGCACTCATGAAAATGTTAAGTTTGTATCTGCAATTGTTCAAATCTGTTGACAAGCTTGTGAAATCCCAATCGGCTTCCAGAAATGGTGAAAAATTTGAGTTATATGCATTTTAATGCATATCAAGTTTGCATATACAAGGGGGGAATCTTTCACAGATTCCTTAGAATATTCTACAGTTGTATGCATTCCCAAATGCATATCGGGCTCAAATGAAAAATATACAAAAGTGGAATATTCTTTGATGATTCCTTGCTTGTATATAAGGGGTTTGTATGTTTGCGTTTGTATATTCGACATACAATGGAAATGTACATTGAAGAATATACAAGAGGGCACACATACATGTGCTACAGTGCAATGAACAAGTGATCTTTTATGTTTGCCAAACATACAAGGAAAAGATATGCATGTGGTGGGGCTCGGGGATATACAAGTGAGAATGTATGTGTGAATATACATTCAAGCATACGATGGTGGTCGCAGGGTTGAATGTATTTTAAGTTTGTATATCCAAATATACAATAAAAAGGTACAAGAGAAAATGTACATTCGACAAATATACAAAGTAGTAGGAGATGCATTTGGTGGGGTCTGCCTCACATACAAAGGGCTTTGTATCTCATATAGAAAGGAGAATGTATATGTGATAGACATTTGAAAATATACAAGTGAGAAGATGTAAGGCGGACCCGAAGTCGTTTTCATTTTGTTCTAAAACAGTGTCAGCTTGTACATTGTATTTGTATATGCGATGTGCAAGGAAATGTGCAAAGGAGAGAGATAATGGATCAGGCCCACCAGTTGCATACCATGGTAGTTGTATGTGTGCCGACATACATTAAAAAACATACAAGTGAAAAGATACATTCTGGACCCAAGTAGAATTCCAAGATGCTTCATACGAGTTTGGGGTCCGTAGCATGTATATTGGGTTTGTATATGCAGCATACAACCCGATATACAAAACAAAGATATACAACCCAGACATGAAGGGGGAGTCAAATACAACGAATGGTAATTTGAGGTCCGTGGGTTGTATAAGGTGCTTGTATATGCCGATATAGAAGCCGATGTGCATTGAAAGGGATACAAGTTGGACCCAAGTAGTTTTTTCAATTTGTTCTAAATTGGCATAGGGTTCTCCTTGTATATTAAGCTATTGTATGTATATGCATTTTGCATATACAAGGGACTATTGAAGAATGAACAGTGATGATTGTATATGCATTCTTTTTTGCATATACAAAAGCAATAAAGGTGAATTGAAAGGAGAAAGGGTCAGCGATAGAAGGTCAAGGTGCCTACGTGGTAGGATATTATTGGCTGGCGTCTCTTCATGCATGTTTTGAGACCGTTGATCACAGCGATGGGTTTTTGATCAAGCGGCCGGGTTTTGAACCTTCAGTGAAGGTTTTCTTTGTATGTGGCTGCATTTTTTGAGTGGGAAAACAACAGATGCATCCGTTGCTACATTTTAAAGGGCCCTATGGGTGGATGAAGCATTAATGGTGGATTTGCAAAGGATGGATGACAGAAAGGATAGGTCAACCACCCGATTGAAGATGAAAGTCCTTGAGCGGCGGTGTAGATCTCAAGTTCAGCTGCTCATTCCTCTTTGTCTCTCTGTTACATTGACTGTTTTGAGTGCCATTTCAGATGCATTGTATCTGGCAGAAATTTTGACCCTGTCATGTAATTAATTTTGTTAAGTACATAGTCTTGGTATAAAAGCCAAACTGTGTTACTCATTGTGTTGGTTGAAAACTTGACAAATTTTGGTGCTGCAGTAGGAATACAATCTTATGGTGACTCTATTTCAGGTGTCTTGTGAGTTTATGAATTGTATGTTGTATGTATTATGCATAAAATTATCAATTTCATGTTGATTTAAATGAGTAATGCTTCATTGCATGTGTTTTGTTATTTGTCTCCAGACTAAATGTGTTTTTCTTCTGACTCTGAACATCTAAGGGGTGTTATAGATTGTAGAATATAGGTTTTCTATATTGAATACTTAGTCTCTTACTTTTGCTCAAGGAGTAGATTGAATGTTTTGGATTAAGTGTTGAGAAGAATACATTGCAGTAAGGATGTTCATAAGCAGAAATAACTAAATACTCTCTCTTGGGTATTGTCTATAAGGCAGACATTTTAGAAACCCCTTGAAATCTGATTACTATCTTAGGTCTGTGGTAAACAGTCACATATATTTGTCTACTAACTCCGAGCCCTGGATAGGCACCGATCTAGTCTGGTATCTCTATTATAACCCAAAGTCCTAGTTTTGCATCCGAATATAAATCAAACTTAAACTTCAAATCAAACCTTTAGGAATTTAGATGTAGTTTTAGGATTGAAATCCTCTATCTACATCTAAATATAGGCTCAAAGCTAGCCCCTTTACACTTATCTTACAGTTTTGGTCTGCATAAGAGAGGATTTATCTACTTTGTGTCAACATCCCAGCAAATACATAGATGCATTTTATAGATGTTGAATAGGGAATACCCCCCTTGGTTCTGCAAAGCCTAAAGAAGAAGAGGAGATATTTATAGAGTCTATCTCCTATACTATTGGCCCCTGGCCCGGGAATCCTGTTGGTCAATGATGGCTACCTTGTAGGGATGACTGGGAACAAGCATCCAGTCTGGGAAAATAACCAATAGATTTTGGTGACTCTACTGGGGAGGTGAAGTGAAAGAACTTTGATTAAAAAGAAAACAATTCCTAGTAATAGGTGACGACTCCGAACCAATCTCCCAACCGGTAAAGTAAAAATTTTTATGCAAGGGAGAAGATCCCAACGGAACCCTTTGTTTGAAGAGTCACCCATAAAAATGATGTATAAGAAAAAAGGGACTGTTTGAGCCAGTCAAGATGGTTCTCCTAGCCCCAGGAAAAATGATTTTATTCAGGACAAACTAGGATCCTCAGAGAAAACAATGCCTTATTTTACAAACACTGAGGCTGAAATCTAGAATGTATATGAGAGACAACAGAGTGGTGGAAGAGGTGTTTCAAGAATACCCTTTTGTTGATTCCCCTGATAGATTTGAAGAAGTTGAATCCCTAAGGGATGATGATAATGATGATCAGAATGTGATAAAACCATCCTCTTCTATATCCAGAGAGGAGGAACTAGTTGATGAAATTAAGAGCTTAAGGGAAGAATTAGAATATTTGCAAGCAGTAAAGATCAGGGATGACATGAGATAGAAAGTGCAAGCTCTAAGAGTTGCTCAGAATGATTCAATTCCTACCCTTGGCAATGTAAATATGCAAAGAAATCAACACAGGAATGAAGTACAAGATCAACACAATGATCAAAGACAGAATGCAAATGATGCCAGAATACCATTAAATAATGTAAGAAATTAGAATGCAAATAGAAATGCCAATGTTAATCAATTTGGTAGACAGCCGATGCAGCTGGAAGATTTAGGCAGTTAGTTTTTGATGGCATTCCTGGTTACCCCAATCCTATTGACAAACATGTGAGGCTGCAAGTGCCTAAATTTTTAGGAAATAATACTGTATCAGGTGAAGACCATTTAAAATCTTTTTAGAATATCATGGACAACTTTAAGGTTGAGCATGAGGATGTTTTCATGAAATCATTTATGCAATCCTTAGTTGATGAAGCCAAGGAATGGTATAAAGGTCTGCCTAACAAAAGCATTTCATCATGGGATGACTTCAGAAGAATTTTCAAAGAATAGTATGGTGACAAGACTGATCCTAGTTTTTTCATTAATGAATTCACTGGAATCACCAAAGGATCAAATGAACAGGGTGCTGATTTCAATGCTAGATTCACGAAGGTATTGAACAAATTGCCATAGGACTTGAGACGTAATGAACCTATGTGCATAGTGTTGTACATAAATGCTTTTGATGCCAAAACAACTTATGGATAGAGAGACAAGAGCCCTGCTAGCCTCAGAGATGCATTCAAGATTGCAACAAATATTGAAAATAATAGAAAAGCATCTGGTAAGACAAACAAAAGAGATGATGTAAAAATTCTACAAAATCCAAATACTAAAGCTCAAACTATTCAAGGTAGTGCATCTACTTCTGAGGATAAATTAGATAAGTTGACAACTATTGTCAAGGACCTGAGCTATAGAATGGCTAAAAATGAAAAGTGGATAGGTCCTGATAGACCAGTTTACCAAAGGCAAGAAAGAAGACCATCATTACATGATATGCCATATAACACTAATTGGCATAATGGTAAACCCATTCTTCCAAATAGTAACATAGGTCAAAGGATTCAAAATGCAAAGGAAACTCCTGATCCTTTGAAGAAGGCTATTAATACTATTAATGATACCCCATGGTGTATCATATGTCAAATGCCTCATTCACAGTCACAATGTATGATTTCTTAGTCTCTATACAACAATGCTATTGCCTGTGATGAGTGCAATGAGCCGCATTGCATGGAAGATGAGAATGTCAATATGTTGTCTACAAACAGAGAATACTCTTCTCACGATGCTAATGTAAGTGCAAATGATGAGATTCAGGTTTGGCAGCAATTTCCCTATGATGAAGATGAGGAAGATAGCTACGCTTATGCTCAAGATTCATATAATTTTCTGAATAATTTGAGGAGACCTTTTGATGAAGAAATTTGAGCCTTCATAGCTGCAGCAATAGCTCAAGTTTAAAGAAATTATAACCTAAGAGGTAAAGCTCAGGTAAGCAACTCACACCAACCAAAGAATACTTCTGTAGGCCAGCCAGTGCAAAATTATAAGGGGACTGAAACATATAAGAAACAATGGAACAATAATAAGCAAGGTTTCAAGCAGAAAATAGGTCACAATCCTCAAGGACTAGAAAGCATGATTCCTCAGGCTAAGAATCAAAACAAAAATTCTCAGGGCAAGAATGACAGTCAAGCAGCCATAAAAACTAAGGCTAGATCATCCCAGGATAAAGGTAAAATGGTGGAGCAAGTTACAACTGTTATTCAAAATTATGCTCCATTTGACATGACTGAAGTCTTATCACAAATAAAAGTCTCTGTTCCACTGATGGAATTGATGAAAGTGGAAGAATTCAAAAATAAAGCAGTATCTTTGATTTCAGGAGTACCCTGCCAAGCTAATCAGAGTATTGAGACTCAGGGTAGGAAACAAGCCATGTGTATCGATGAAGATGAGGTTCCTGAAGTGTATCTGGGAGTGACCCTGACAAAGTGCCCTTCACAAGTTGAACCATTTTATGTCTCCCTTGTCATAAATGGAAAAGTGATTAAGAATTGTATGCTTGACTCAGGAGCATCAACAAATATCATGCCTTTGGCTATCATGCAACAAGCTAGGTTGAAAATAGACAAAGCATGTGGGAAATGCTATGCCATGGATGTTAGAGAAGTATCTGTTATTGGGATCATGAAAGATGTGGATTTCAGACTAGGAGCATATCCAGAAAAAACTTACAAAATGAACATAATAGTTGTTGACATCAAGCCACAGTATGGCATGTTGTTGTCAAGAATGTGGGCAGCATTGATTGGTGGAAGTATGCAACTAGATCTGTCATATGCCATGATCCCAATGAATGGCAAGGATGTCAAACTGATCAGAGAAGAAAGATCATCAGAGATAGTGGAGGATCAAGAACCAGAGGAGCATATATGCTTTGTGGACACTGACTGTGATAACTTCAGGGTTGTCTCAGATGATAAAGAGGGTAAAGAGAGAGATGTGTGCTTTCAAGAGCCTAACCAGCAGGGTCTTTGGACCATGTATTTTGATGGAGCTTGTTCAAAGGGAGGCTCTGGTGCAGGAATTGTTTTTCTGTCTCCAGCTGGTAAGCTCCTAAAATTCTCTTTCTTGTTGAAGTTTGCCTGTACGAATAATATTGCAGAGTATGAGGCTCTGTTGTTAGGATTGAATGTAGCTCTGAAGCATGGAATTAAGATGCTTGAAGTATTTGGTGATTCAGAGTTAGTTGTTTCCCAAGTTAGAGATAAGTATGCTGCAAAAAATAAGAGATTAAAATAGTATAAGCATGCTGTTTGGGATACAATTGAATTGTTTGATGCATTTTCAATAGATTGGATAGAGAGATCAAAAAATGTCAGGGCAGATTTTCTAGCTAATGTAGCCATATGGCCAAATGATATAACTCTATTAGATATTACAAATGTTGAGGTCAAGTTTAGACCTGCAATGCCAGACAACGTATGTAGTTGGCAAGTGTGAGATGAGGATAAGGATTTGTTGAGATTTCTACATTGTATTGATGAATATGAGAACCAGGAAATGGATTTTCAGAACTTTGTAGAGGTTGTAGATGGGAAAGAAACCCTCCTAGGGAAAGAAATAATTCAACTCAAGACAAATAAAATCCCTAGAGGGTTGGTTGCTTTAGAGCAAGCTTTTGACCATAGAGACCAATTTATTACAAAAGCATCTCCAACAAATAAGAATGATTTGGAGGAGATAAACTCGGGGACATCTCAGGCCCCCAAGAAGGTGTACATTGGTAAACAACTCAAGCTACATATCAAAACTATGCTGATTGCATTACTAAGAAAATATAAGCATGTCTTTGTCTGGTCTTATGAGGACCTCAAAGCTTATAGAGGGGATTTATTTCAGCATGAAATCCCTTTGAATCCTAGAGCTAAACCATTTAGACAAAAACAGAGGCCTATCAACCCAACCTTAGCTCCAAAAATGCAAGAAGAACTATGAAACTTAGGGAGGCTAGAATAATTATGCCTATCAGACATTCAACTTGGGTGTCTAACCTTGTCCCAGTTGGAAAAAAGAATGGTGATATAAGACTTTGTGTGGACTTTAGAAATTTAAATATGTCTTCTTTGAAGGACAATTATCCATTGCCAAACATGGAAGCCATGTTGCAGAAGGTGACTGGCTACGAACTTCTATCCATGATGGATGGATTTTTAGGGTATAATCAAGTGAAAGTAAAGGAATCAGAGCAATTCAAAACTACTTTCACTACTCCATGGGGAACATATGTATATGTGAGGATGCCATTTGGACTGACAAATGCAGGTGCCACATTTCAGAGGGCAATGGATGTTGCTTTTGCAGGATTGATTGATTCAATCTTGGCTATGTATCAAGATGAATTGATAGCTTATTCAAAAAAGGAAGAACAACACTGTATGTATTTGGAGCAAATTTTTATTAGAGCATTAGAATATGGCATCTCACTTAACCCAAAGAAGTGTGTTTTTGGGGTTGTGGAAGGAAAACTGCTTGGACACATTGTTTCCAAGAATGGGGTCAGGATTGATCCTGAAAGAGTGGCTACAATTGACAAAATTCAGATCCCTAAAACAGTGAAAGGTGTTCAGTCCTTCTTTGGGAAAATTAATTTTGTTAGAAGATTTGTGCCTAATTTTGCAGAGACCACCAAAGATATCTCTAAAATGTTGAAAAAGAATGCAACTGTCAAATGGGAAGATGAAGCAACTAAATCATTCTAGAACATAAAAGAGGCTATAAAGATGGCTCCTATTTTAAAATCTCCTAATTTTTCTAATCCATTTCAATTATTTTCATTTTCTTCTTTCCACACTATTACTGCATGTCTATTGCAGAAAAATGAAGAAGGTTTTGAACAACCTATAGCTTTCTTTAGCAGGTCATTACAGGCTGCTGAGTTGAAGTATGACATCATGGAGAAACAAGCATATGCACTGGTTAGAGAAGTCAAGAGTTTCAGGCCATATTTGGTAGGCTCTCAAGTAATTGCGTATGTGCCTCATGCAGCAGTCAAGGATATCTTCACTTAGTAGGAGGTAATTGGAAGGAGATGTAGATGGATAAACAAATTGTAGGAGTTCAACATTGAAATATAGATCACAAAATTGGTAAGAGGACAAGGTTTGGCAAAACTGATGACACAGTCTAATTTAGAGGCATGCCAAGTGAATGTAGTGCATAATGAAGTTATAAATATGTCAAAATCTGAGTGGTATAAGGACATAGTATACTACTTACAGAATTTAAATTGTCCTTCTCACCTCAGTGATGTCTAGAAGAGAAATTTGAAGCTACAGGCTATTAAATACATCATTGTTCAAGGATAGTTGTATTGGAAAAATCCTGATGGTGTATTACTTAGATGTGTGGATGAAAATTAGGCTAAGGATATTTTAAGTGACATGCACAATGGAGTGTGTGGTGGACATTATGCTACCTACACAACAACCCACAAAATTCTCAGAGCTGGCTATTGGTGGCCAACTCTCTTCTCAGATACACATAAAATGGTAAGAAAATGTGAGTCTTGCAAAAGGTTCTCAAGAAAGCTAAAATATGAAGGTGCATTGCCCCTTAGGACTATAACTGTAGAAGCTCCATTTCAGCAATGGGGAATTGATTTTATAGGGGAAATCTTAGAAAAGTCAAGTGGAGGGCACAGTTGGATTCTGGTTGCTACTGATTACTTCACTAAATGGATTGAGGCCATTCCAACTAAAAAGGCTACAAGAAAAGTGGTGATGGATTTTATCCTAGAAAATATTATTATAAGATTTGGAGTACCAGCCAAATTGGTCATAGATAATGCTATGTGCTTCAGGTCTGGTGAATTTATTGATTTTTGTAATAATAATGGAATTGATTTGTCTCATACATCACCATATCATCCACAAGGGAATGGTCAAGCAGAGTTAAGAAACAAAAGTCTCATGAAAATCATCAGAAGGGTGACAGATAAAAACAAGAGATCTTGGGATTCAAAGCTAAAGTTGGCATTATGGGCTGACAGGGTGACAGTGAAAAGAGCAATTGGAAGATCTCCTTTTGAATTGGTGTATGGTGTAGCAACTAGGTTGCCTATGAATAACCTCCTGCTAGTTTATAAATTCATCCAAGGGAACGGTGAGGAGATTGGAGACCCAATGACTGAGAGAATAAATCAGTTGGTTGCACTAGATGAGATAAGAAGGGAAGCATGGAAAACAAACATCAAGACATAGTAAAAGGTGAAATATCTGTTTGATAAAAGGGCTATAGAGAGAAGGTTTTAGATAGGTGATCTGGTCCTTATGTGGAATGCAAAGAGCTAGGATAAGGGAAAACACAACAAATTTGAGCCCTTATGGACTGGCCCATACCAAATTGGCACTATTCATGGAGGTGATTCTTATTTTCTCTAGGCCCTCAATGGTGAATTACTGGAATTGCCTGTGCACAGTAAATTCCTTAAGGATTTTTTCTCATAAATGAGTACCTATTGTGCACGCTGTAAATTAGTTGTAAATATTTTGTACATGCCTTGTATAGTCGGTCGTGTTTGAGTTTTGGGTTTTGTCTGGTCTGCCCTGGAGTAGTCTGGTCCTCGCTACAGTCTTTCACCTGCACGTCCCCAATCGGAGCCTTTGTTAGTACTCATTTATGTTTAGGGTTTTAAGTTTGAACATTTGCTGATTTTCTTGTTCAAATCCTAAATTTTCTAAGGCGCGGGGTCTTGCATTGTTCTGCCTGTTCTGGTCATGGTTTTTTGTGGTGGATTCCTAGTTGTTCGGTTTTATCCTTGTGCTTTAGTGTTCATAGGTTGACCAGCCTCCATGTAATGTTTCACTGCGTTTTCCTGTTGCACTCATGAAAATGTTAAGTTTGTATGCATAATTGTTCAAATCTGTTGACAACCTTGTGAAATCCCAATCGGCTTCCAGAAATGGTGAAAAATTTGAGTTATATGCATTTTAATGCATATCGAGTTTGCATATACAAGGGGGGAATCTTTCCCAGATTCCCAAGAATATTCTGCAGTTGTATGCATTCCCAAATGCATATCGGGCTCAAATGGAAAATATACAAAGGTGGAATATTCCTTGATGATTCCTTGCTTGTATATAAGGGGTTTGTATGTTTGCGTTTGTATATTCGACATACAATGGAAATGTACATTGAAGAATATACAAGAGGGTGCACATACATGTGCTACAGTGCAATGAACAGGTGATCTTTTATGTTCGCCAAACATGCAAGGAAAAGATATGCATGTGGTGGGGCCTAGGGATATACAAGTGAGAATGTATGTGTGAATATACATTCAAGCATACAATGGTGGTTGCAAGGTCGAATGTATTTTAAGTTTGTATATCCAAATATACAATGAAAAGGTACAAGAGAAAATGTACATTCGGCAAATATACAAAGCAGCAGGAGATGCATTTAGTGGGGTCTGCCTCACATACAAAGGGCTTTGTATCTCATATACAAAGGAGAATGTATATGTGATATACATTCGAAAATATACAAGTGAGAAGATGCAAGGTGGACCTGAAGTTGTTTTCATTTTTCTCTAAAGTAGTGTGGCATCCATGGCTTGTACAATGCATTTGTATATGCGATGTGCAAGGAAATGTGCAAAGGAGAGAGATAATGGGTTGGGCCCACCAGTTGCATACAATGGCAGTTGTATGTGTGCCAATATACATTAAAAAACATACAAGTGAAAAGATACATTCCAGACCTGAGTAGAATTCCAAGATGCTTCACACAAGTTTGGGATCCGCAACATGTATATTGGGTTTGTATATGCAGCATACAACCCGATATACAAAACAAAGATATACAACCCGGATGTGAAGGAGTCAAATACAGCGAATGGTAGTTTGAGGTCCGTGGGTTGTATAAGGCACTTGTATATGCCGATATACAAGCCGATGTGCATTGAAAGGGATACAAGCTGGACCCAAGTAGTTTTTTCAATTTGTTCTAAACTAGCATAGGGTCCGCCTTGTATATTAAGTTGTTGTATGTATATGCATTTTGCATATATAAGGGACTATTGAAGAATGAACAGTGACGATTGTATATGCATTCATTTTTGCATATACAAAAGTGATAAAGGAGAAATGAAAGGAGAAAGGGTCAGCGATAGAAGGTCAAGGTGCCTACGTGGCACGATATTATTGGCTAGTGACTCCATGCATGTTTTGAGACTATTGATCACAGCGATGGGTTTTTGATCAAGCGGCCGGGTTTTGAACCTTCAGTGAAGGTTTTCTTTGTATGTGGCCGCATTTTTTGAGCGGGAAAATAGCAGATGCATCCGTTGCTACATTTCAAAGGGCCCTACGGGTGGATGAAGCATTAATGGTGGATTTGCAGAGGATGGATGATGAAAAGGACAGGTCAACCACCTGATTGAAGATGAAAGTCCTTGAGTGGCAGTGCAGATCCCGAGTTCACCGGCTCATTCCTCTTTGTCTCTCTGCTGCATTGACTATTTTGAGCACCATTTCAGATGCAGTGTATCTGGAAGAAATTTTGACCTTGTCATGTAATTAATTTTGTTGAGTACACAGTCTTGGTATAAAATCCAAACTGTGTTACTCATTGTGTTGGTTGAAAACTGGACAAATTTTGGTGTTGCAGTAGGAATACAATCTTCTGGTGACTCTGTTTCAGGTGTCTTGCAAGTTTATGAATCGTATGTTGTATGTATTATGCACAGAATTATCAATTTCATGTTGATTTAAATGAGTAATGCTTCATTGCATGTGTTTGGTTATTTGTCTCTAGACTAAATGTGTTTTTCTTCTGACGTTGAACATCTAAGGGGTGTTATAGATTGTAGAATATAGGTTTTCTATATTGAATACTTAGTCTCTTACTTCTGCTCAAGGAGTAGATTGAATGTTTTGGATTAAGAGTTGAGAAGAATACATTGCAGTAAGGATGTTCATAAGCAGAAATAACTAAATACTCTCTCTTGGGTATTATCTATAAGACAGACATTTTAGAAACCCCTTGAAATCTGATTACTATCTTAGATCTGTGGTAAACATTCACATATATATGTCTACTAACTTTGAGCCCTGGATAGGTACCGATCTGGTTTGGTATCTCTGTTGTAACCCAAAGTCCTAGTTTTGTATCCAAATATAAATCAAACTTAAACTTCAAATCAAACCTTTAGGACTTTAGATGTAGTTTTAGGATTGAAATCCTCTGTCTACAACTGAATATAGGCTCAAAGCTAGCCCCTTTGCACTTATCTTATAGTTTTGGTCTGCATGAGAGAGGATTTATTTGCTTTGTGTCAACATCCCAACAAATACATAGATGCATTTTATAGATGTTGAGTAGGGAATACCCCCCTTGGTTTTGCAGAGCCTAAAGAAGAAGAGGAGATATTTATAGAGTCTATCTCCTATACTATTGGCCCCTAGCCCAGGAACCTTATTGATCAATGATGACTACCTTGTAGGGATGACTGGGAACAAGCATCCAATCTGGGAAAATAACCAATAGATGGCATGATGATGTCATCATGATCTAGTCAAGGGGGTCACATTTCATACTATCCCTGATCTTGGTTTCATGATCCGATCTAGCCTCTTTGTCAAAGGTTGACTATATCACCCTGATCTTTAGTAAACAATTATCCCGCGCAAGAGGGGGGTCATATTTTCAAATATCCCTGATCTTTCGAAGATAACCCCCTAGCATTAAATGCAATTAAAATGGTAGATGAAGCCTCACTGATTTCAAATACAAATTCAACACTTGGCTTCATCTATGAGCTTCATGCAAATAATCGACAGATTTGATCAGAACAACGCATATGCCCTAATTTGTCATATTGATCTGTTTAGAAGTGAAATTCAAAGGTTATTTACATTTACCCTATAATTAACTAAGAATTACAGAGCTCTGGAAGTCAAACCCTTATCAGTCACCTGCTAGCAGATCGTGACCCTTAACGTAAGGGAACAGAATGGGTGACCCCACATGATTACATTTTTCCCATTATCAGTCATATAATCAGAGAGGAAAGTGATATCAGGTAAGTAATTTCAAAACCCTCTCCATTGTCATTTTCTGCAAATATCCAGGCAAAATGATTCTTTACTAGGTTAAATTCACATGATACATGAAAGAGTTAAAATAATGAATAATAGCTAGGAGATGCATGATATTGTTGAATGTTCATACAAGTACCATAGGGTAAGACATCCATATGTCTATTGCAGGAGTCGATGACATAGGTTAGAAAGAATAGATCTGAGGCTGAGTTCTTAAAGCCTATGTTTGTATGGCTAGAGGGGGTTGATTTTAGATACGGTGTTATCAGTGACATGCACAGGGACAAATAGACTTGGATGAATGGTCAAGGAAATTGGACAATGATACTGACAACACTATATTGGATAAGGTATTTACAATGGGTATGTGGCACACAACAAGATTCCCATATGCTATGGATGCCATTGAGCTGGTAGTAGAGTGTGCTAGAAATTATAACCCTGGAACTAGGAGAGTAGAAAAACATGGCAGGGTATATGTTGACTTTTTAGTGAAGGGCATCACTGCTACATTCAACTTGCTAATGGGAAATAAGGTAGTAAGTGTAGACATCAACAAACTAGAGGAGTATAACAACAATAAGAAAGAGGCTAGGAAAAGAATATATCAGTGGAGGGTAAAGAACAACACCTATACAGCCTCGGCCAAATTGCCAGTAATCCTGTATAAGTTTAATTTTGATGATGAATACTAGTATATAATTGCCCTATTGAGCCAGATGACCGGCATACCTCATGCTAGTAACTTTGAGAACTGAATGTTTGGAATTATTCAGATGGTCTTATACTCAGATAACAAGACTCTATGGGCCAAAATCATTAGTGATTGCCTAGATGAGGGGATGAGGAAGCTGGGAGGTAAGACCTGCATATTTTACATGACCTCCTATGTTGTGTATTCTTATTTTTTCCGAGGAACATTTGATGCCCTACAAAAAGTAGGCAAGGTAGGAAACAACATTGGTGATGTGCATATATGGGATCATTAACCCCAATTGCAAAAAAAGGCATACCTCCAAGATTACAAGTTGGTAAATGATGCATTTTCAATGCATCTGGTAAGAATAATGGAGGAGGACGGAACCAAAAGACTAAGCATGGAAGCTCAAGAAATTGTTTACAAGTATGGAGCTTGGTTTATCCAATTCTCCACCTTTTCATATATAAGAATTGAAGGATTTGAAGGATAGACCCTCATGTTGCCAAGATACCCCACTGATAGGGTCATCTTGATGGAATTTGTTAGACAGGTGTCCACTTCAATTGAGACTCACATAGAGAAAAAGAAGATTCCTCCTGTACTATTCCTAGTATACATAGGCTGGTACTTATGCCCAGACAGACAGAGCATCAAGCATGCTATTGGGGGGCTAAAACTCATGTACTTGCAGCCATTCCCTATTGCCAGGTCATATGACCCTTATGGAAGGATGTAGAACCTATTAGGAAAATAGATACATCAAAAGCATCTGGAGGACTTCTAGACTGACTGTGATGATGAGGCAGAGGTGAGGAGAAGAAAATATCAAAGGCTCACCCTAAATTAAATTAGGACTTTTGATTGCATCCCAGTGTCCGCACAATTGCATCATGATGATGGGAATATAATGTCCAATGAGTATGAGTACATGAAGGTGTCTAATGACACCATTTCAGCCGTTGATCTGACACAGAAGGAGGAGACCTCCTTAGACCAAATAATGCAAGGGGTCATTAAACTGACCCAAAGTTGGGTAGATGCAAAAATTGCCAAATTGAAGAAGACGGGCATGGCCCTCACAATTGATAATAAGAAAAAGAGAGAAGAATTGTCAGATGAAGAATATGATGATTTTATTATTCAGAAGACAAAATCTAATGGAGAAAGATTACCCACTGAAGAACAAAAGCTACTCTCCAAGGGTAAGAAGGTGGAAGATGAATAGAAAGGGGTGATCATCAAGAGGCTTACATCAAAAGGTGATGGGGCATCCACATCAGCCCATGTATCCACATCACATCCACCACCTGACAAACAAAAGACCAAAATGATTGTGAGGCCTATTAATGAAAGAACAAAGAGGTAGGTAGAGGATGAGTCTCTACAAGATGAGTTAGAAGAAGGTAATCTCTTAGAAGGAGTGCAATTGAATAAAGAGCCTAGGGATGATGATTTGTTGATAACAAGTAAGAAAAGAAAGAAGGTGCTACAATCACCACCACCCAAGAAGTAGAGGATAACCATGAGGGGAGATGTTGGCATTGATCCCATCATGTTAATGTGTATGGGTGGCACGGCCTTCAGGAGAGAGCTGCAGCATGAAGTCCCCATTCCTGAGATAATTCAGTTTAAGACTGAGAGGATGGAGGAGCAGAAAGAAAAGGAAGTGCTTATGGCTAATAGGGAGTCCCCTTTCCCCTTGGATGATACTGTAGAACTATTAGATGATGAAGTAGTCCAAGACATGGCCACTCAACACATGGAAACCTTAGTTTCCAACACCAAGATGACTCCTCATGGGACCCCAATGGCCTGAATGGTAATTAATCATGCAAGGAATGAAAAGGATGAAACAAAATAGGATAGCCCTAAAAGAGTAGCCCAACAGATAGGGTTGGATAATTTGGTTGAGAAGGTTACTAGTCCTACCGCAATAGACCTAACATACAGGAGCGATGTCAGCCCAAATAAAGATAGTAATCCACCTTTGGAGCCTAAAAGGACTGAAGATACAAAGCATACCGAGAGGGGTGATGTGACTCCTAATCAAGACAAGGATCAAAATAAGACACCCACATGACAAGAAGAATCAGAAGCACAGCTTCAAAGTGGGGGTGATCAGGACATGCCAGACAAGAGTGCTGAGCAAGACCAAAGTGGTCCACCACCACCTACTCAAGGGGGTGATCAAGGTAGTAACCCAACATCAGAGGAAATATCAGCTGAGAAAGAAGTTAACCCAGAAGAAGTTGATGCATCTAAAGGTAAGGAGCAAGGTTTTTTATAGGGTGACGGTACATAGAAAGAGATAAATCAGATTGATTGTGTTGGACCCAAAGATGGATGTGATAATAAGATGGAGAGGGCAATAAGCAAAAGGTGTTAACCTAAGGGTGATAAGAATGGATGGTATTTCCTTTTGCACAAATTTGGACCAAAGGTGGATGATAGATGATGTTTTCTTGAGGATGATTTTGATGGAAGAGGTTTTTGATTTTGATGTTGATTTTGATTGATTAGGATGATGTTTTTTCAAAAGGATATGATGGTCAACAAAGTGAGCTTTAGGTAAGACCTAGATTTGTGTCATCCAAAGAGATGTTTCTCTTTGTTTGGGGTAGACTAATGACCTTACACAAAGAAGGATGATGATTTCACTTGAAAGGTAGACTATTGACCCTCCAAGCAAAATGTATGATAAAATCTAGATCTAGCTTTGGCTCAAAAGGATGATGATTTTTTGATTAGTTTTGATTTGGAAGATTTTGGATATGTTTTAGATTTGATTTCTTGTGATAAGGATTTTTGTTTGGTCTGAAAGGTATGCAAAGATCAATGAGGACTAGTGGATATGAATTTGATATAGCAAAGGGTCCAACAATGATAGTGATTTATCCTCTAAGGTCAATAAGGAAGGTATGATTTGGAAAATTTTGAGGAGAAAATGGATGGGGTACGGACGATTTTTTGGAATGTGAATATGGATTATGGCAGGGCAGATGGTGAAGATTACAACTGAATGAGTCTTAGTCTTAGGCAAGTCAATCTGAAAATAGCACCAATACACAGGTGAAATGGTACCAAAATCAAACAAAGATGGCACTGATACAGGGCAGTGTTGGTCGAGGTCCTGAGAAAGACAGATTTTGATGGCAATTTTGGATTTGTTTTGTTTAGAATTTGATCAAATGATTCTCATTATTTCTTGGCAAGTTGTTTGAAAACAATTTAAGCACATTACACACACAATAACAAAGATTTTTGTTTGTGAAAAAGATGTGTGATTTTGTTAAACAAGCATTTTGCACAACCTAAGGCGAAGATATGACTGTATTTGTTGAATTCCCTAGCTACGCTTATTCAAAGCAGGTAGCTCAAGGATCTTGGTAGCACCAGCTCATCCTTACAATTGCACACACTTCTCACACATACCAAGATCTAGGTTTTCTATAAGGCTTGTCCCTCACCAAACCTTTGGATTATCCCTGCTACCTCGGCTAAGAACTGGATGAATCGGGGCCGCTTCAAAGGTTTCCTTTTTGCATCAACAAATAGAAGGATTTTGGCTTGCTAAACAAAGGTTCTTAGTAAGTGCTTTCCTTTAGGTGTTATACATGCGGCAATGCTACTCTCTGTTATGGAGTTTCCTAGCCTCCAAGGGTTACGCCTTGTAGGGTTTTGGGGGAGGTTGGCTGTCAGTATAACACAACAATACCTGTTGCTTGTGACTTTCATCCCAAACACCTTATTTTATATAGAGGCTTGAAAGAGCTTGGCTTTAGCTTGTTGCCACTTGGGTCGTTCCCACCTTTCGAAGCAGGGTGGCAAGTCCTCTAAGGATTAAAAAAAACAATACAACCACAAAAATACTTTTGATCCCCAAGTTCATACGAAGATGCGAGGGGAGAGCATACGTATTCTTTGTGCTTGCATCACACTAAACATGGTTCATTTTAGTTCTTTGGATTATGTTAGGGGTGATTAATGCAAGTGTTGTGAGAAGCTTTTGATTCCCAAGATCACCAAATAGTGCGAGGGAAAAGCATACACTTTTCACACTACAAACACAAATCACGAAAACACTTCCAACGAATTAGATTGATTTTCTTGATTATATGAGTGAAGAATGTAGATTGTTGTTCTTTTTAATCCAATGATTTGATTGATGCAATTTGTGGTTCTTTTTAAAGCCCAAAATTGAAATGTTTTGATAATTGTTGTTGTTGGCACACACTTGTCAATTTTAGAACACCAAATTCAAATGTTGGGCACACACACACAAAGATTTGTTTGTTGTTGATCAATTTTTTATGACACCAAATCAAAATGTTGTGTAAACTAGCATGCAAGGGTTCGTTTTAAATTCCAATTGAAATGTTTGTTAATCTAAAGATAAACACCCTGTAAAAAAATGTGTTAGTGTCTGTAAAATGATGTTGATGACCTACAAACAAATTGTCAGTCCCTGCACAAAATGCAAAAGTTAGTCTTAGAAATAGCTCTAAACCAGATAACTAATGGCACCACTGCGGATAGAAAATGGCACTATTGATAGAAAATTATCAAAAAAACCTAACCCTAGATAGATAGCACCGATTCACCATATAGCGCTAAAATAGAATACAAAATAGAATAGAATATGGTGCTACAATGATTTATAGAAGGCACTAGAATATAATATAGCACTACAATGAGATAGAGTAGGTGTCAAAATATGAAATAGCACTAATATAGGTGTAATAAGGCACCACTGTGTGCATTGTCAAAGGGTGTGGTCAAAGTTTAAAAATGGCACTGAGTTGGGTGCCGATAGTGCTAATACGTGTCTGAACATGTCCGCCATGCAAAATAGAGGTTTTCCTGACCAAAACAGAGCATCAAACTGCAAAAACTAAGATCCTATTAGCCTTGTTAGTCTATCAAATGGAAAGGAAGACAAAAGAAAGGCCGAAATGCATGTTTAAATTTTTATGAAAAATTTGGTATGACCTCCCTGTGTTCCTTCTAATATTTCTGCAAAATAGAGAGCAATTAGACAAAACAATACAACATGAAGAACATGGATGAAATAGACACATGAGTGAGTCTTAAGCAAGAAATGTGCTGCGCAAAATAGCACTAAAACAAAATATGGCGCTAAAATAGCCAGAGATAGTGCCGCTATGTAGGGAATATAGCGATGCACCTGCAAAAACATGTCTTAAGCACAAAAACTCACAAAGACGGATTAGATTTGGACCTTGTGGGTCCCACCGGGTGTGCCAATGTAGGTTAGGAAATCAAATTGAAGTCAAAAGACAAACTAAATGCCAATAACACAAAGAGTTATACCTCAAACATGAAAACCCAATCTCATCAAGGGAAGAGGAAACTTGCACCCAAGAGCTCCAAGACATGATAATCCCTAGATAAATGATTCAAATGTGAAATGCTCAATTACAACTCACTAATTAGCTCAATAGATATTTGGGCATGGTAACATTGCATAAATATTGGATCCCAAAATGGGTTAGAGGATGAAGTATTTATAGAGATTTTGGAGAGATTTTGATCCAATGGTGGAGGATAAAAGTGATGTGGAGGGCCTAGATTAGATCTTGGAGGAATGGAGGGCTAGGAATAAAAGTAAATCTTTTATTCATTTTCAGAAAAGGGGTAATTAAATGAGTATGGGTGTGAAGGATTATATTTGAATTAAAGATTCATATGGGGAATGTAAAATGAATTAAAAATTCATTTGGGGATAAGTGGAGATAAATGAGGTATGGGGGTGTAAGAGGAATTAATTGTGATGTGGGATGTATTTAAATAAAAAATTGACTTATGTGGATATATTTCAATTTTTTATTTGGAGGATGTGGGGAAGAGTGTTAAACTTGGTTTGACCACCTAAATGAGAGGTTAGGATTAATTAAACATAGGTTTTGTTTAATTAATCCTAGGGCTAGGATGAGGTAGGCTAGGGTAGGTAATTAAATAATAACTATTTAATTGCCTAGGGTAGGGATAGGTCAATTAATAGGATGAATTAATTAGTTAAACATGATCTAGCTAATTAATTGGATTTAGTGAGGAGATGGAAATTGAAATAATAAATATTGCATATTTATTAAATCAATTGGCTAAGGCTTGAACTATTGAATTAATAAAATTAATTCAATTGTTGGGGATAAAATGATGAAAAATTAGATGATGAAGGGATAATTAATTAAATAAAAATTTAATTAATTGAATAGAAGGGAAATTGATGTGTTTAGGGATGTCGGGAGTCGGTTTGATGGTAAAAGATATTTTTAGGTGTCTACAGTTATTATCTTAGAGTAAGATTTTCTAATCTTATCTCTTGTTGATTATCTTAGCATATCTTATCAATGTGTTTGTGGGAAGATTCAACAATCCTAACACATGTTACCTTTGGGGGCATGGGCTTTGTGAGAGCTCTTGTTACCTTGTGTGTTTTCACTCTACCTTAATGTGCTTGATATTAGTAAGTGGCATCAACCACCTTAAGATGGGGGCATATATAATGGTATCTTCTTGATTATTTTACACTGACAAAGCGTGTTTATGTACATTGATCTATTTTGTATACCTCCTTTTCAATGTAAGGCATCTCCATGATGCGAATGGGGTTGTATAATTTGAGCACATGCTTCCTTTTCACTATAAGGTGTCTCCATGATAGAGGTGGGGTTGTATTTTGAAAGTCCTTCTGCAGAAGGTGGGATGATGTATCTCTTGAGCTAGTGCACATCCTTTTATACAAAGTCCTCATCGTAAGGTGGGGTTGGATCTTGAGTCATCCACCCTTAAGCATGTCTTTAGTAGTTGTGGTAGCGTAGGTCAACTGTTAGGTGTGTTTGGCATGTTTTAGATGGTGGGACTTAGCAATAAGTTCCCTCCATTGCTTGTGTTTACCATACATATAAGATGTATAGTGTGGCTATGACATACTATACAATGCTCATGTATTCCATGTGTCTTCCTTGCATGTTTGTTGTGTATCCCCCCAAGTGTGGTCTAAAGGCACATGGCGATGAGTCCCCTCAACATTTGGGTCTTTTCTTGGCATGTCTTCTACCAAGTGTGGTCTAAATGCACGTGGTGATCAGCCCCCTCCACATTTGGGTCTTTGTTTTGCATGTTTTCAATAGTCTAAAGATGCATGGTGATGAGCCCCCTCCACCCCTTAATTAGGATTTTCTTTCATATGTAAAATTTTATATCAATGTATTCATTGTGTATTGCGTGACTACTCACATGTCTTCATCATGTATTACTTACTTCCACTGTATTCTCTGTGTTTTGTGTGCTTCTTACTATCTTCATTGTGTCTTGCATGTCTTCAATGTGTTTTATAGTGCTTACCTGAGATTGGGGGCTAGAAATAGTCCTCCAATATTTGTGTATGCCTTAGCTTCATGTTTTTGATTTCTTTGATGTGCTTTTGATCGTACTTTAATGCATGTATGGATCATAAGATGATACATACATTAAAGTGGGGACTAAATGTTATGTCATAAAAAGTTTCCCTAGGACATTTTACCTCCTAGTTTAGCTCATAGGTCCCCTTAATTTCATTATGCATGTTTAAAACTCATACCGAAGCAATTTTCTTTGAAACCAATGTCAAATTGGGCTTAGGGGTCCACATTTAATGTTAATAATGACTCACATCATGCCTTGGGACTTGCACGCCCATGCCGTAGTCCAGGCTAATTTGTCGAGACCTAAATTTTGGATGTCAACATAGCACCTTTAAAAATGTTTCCCTTTGTCGTCCTTTTCAATTTGAATTATGAAAGTTTAGTGGGAATGCATATTTAAACATGTTTAGGACTTCATTTTACACCTAGATGGAGAATGTAAACTTGTGATATTCAGCTAAGGGATTTCAAGGCATTCATTGTGTTGCAAAGTAGAATTATGTTGTTATTGTCTTTGTTTATTGCAAATTTGGCCTCATCAATCCATCTCATCTTGGTGTGAAAGATCTTCATCTCCTTGAGGGCTTCACCTCCAAGGTGATATCTATTTCTATTTCAATCAATCTATTTCATCATTTGATTTGGCCTCTATTCACCAAGGACACACACTCTATCTAACAATGGTCTTGGAAGGATTGAATGCCATTCCAGGGCTTGACTGAGGCAAGCTCCTAAACACCACAACCCCCAAACCCCTCTCATTGTGATTGCAGGCTACAAGTGTTGGATTTAGCAAAGTGGAGTTGTAAAGAAGCAGAGTAGAGGATAGAGATTTGGGATCTAAGAAGAAATAGTAGAAAACCAAGCCTACTAGACTAGGACACCTACCCTGACGGTAGTCCTCTCAACTAGCATCTCTGGAAACTCTAAAGAAGGTTGAAGTCTTACACACCTCATTATTCTAGATCTACAGGAAAATTGCCCTATTAGACTTAGGAACCTACCCCATTGTCCGAGATGTTTCTCCCTCTAAAAATCTAAATCCTGGTATGTTTCTAATCTATATTTAGTGCCTTCTTGTGCAATCATTTGTCATATCTTGTTCATCTGTATCCAATTTAATATAATTAGGGTTTATGGATTAATTGAACTAGGGTTTGACATATCTATCAATCTAATGTATCTTTCTATATCATTCCTAAGTGACATCAACCTGTAGCGGAGTCCTCTCCATCTATAGTGACTTGACTCGATTGTTGTCCTTGAATGTTATTGTTAAATGAGGGTTTGATTGGATACCTTTAACACTATATTCCACCTATCTTCCTCCTTTGAAATGTCGAAGACTATGGAAAATCATGACAATACTTTTGCAAACATCACTAATAAAACAATAAGGAATAGACAAGCAAGAGAATGAAGGAAGAGATGACAAGATTTAGCTCCAAAACCAACACCTCAACAAGAGAATGTTCCACCACCTAACATTGAACAAACTAAAGAAGAGATTAATGTTGAAGAACTAAATGATGATGATATAAGTTGGGCATTTGTTCCTTATGTGCCTCGTTCCTCTTGCATTTGAGATTGGGAGGAAGATGATTTACTTGACGATAACTGCTAGTTCGATTGTGTACACAGGTAAGTATTTCTAACCCTATTGGCCACCTTTGTCGTAGCACATATTTGTTCGCTTACGTGGCCTTCTCTTATGTGTTGGTTCCCCCATGATGTGTTATGTCTTGTTTAGGTCCTAGGATGACCCTTGATACTCTTGTAAGGTCAAGGATACTAGGAGACCACCTTTGTTGTGACCATTATTCTATTTGTTTCATCATTCTTCTATCCTTCTATTCTCTATTTTATTATTGTGTGTTGTGTCTTAGGGGCATGACCTTGCGATTGATGCCTTGGGGGAATCCTCCTACATGGTATTCCTAAGGCACTTGTTCTTCTCTCTCATTTTTATTATTTACCTTCTTCAGTGGTTCTACCTAGTCAGTGGATGACGAAAACAAATAAATACCAATACAGATCATGTGTCCCTTCAACGAGTAAGCAAAAATGGACCTAGTCCATATATGAAGATGGGGTTGATATATATATATATATATCTAAAGCTTAACTAGTAGAATCACTCCATGTGATGCACATCATGTTGTCTTATCTCTTCTAACAAACCTTTGTAATACAGTTGCTCCGTGCACTTTGGATTGTTTTGTATCTCACCTTGTTCTTACACTTAGTCCCGACATACTTGCAATATAAGACCAATGGCTATACTCAGATCCGAACCCATAAGTGTAGCCTTGGTTTCTTGAATATGATCTAATACATGCATAGATTTCATGATTTTATTTGGTTATTATCTTAGAGTAATATTTTTTATCCTTATCTCTTATTGATTATCTTAGTATATCTTATCAATGTGTTTGTGGGAATATTAAGTCATGGTAGCACATGTCACCTTTGGGGGCATGGGCTTTGCAAGAGCTCTTGTTCCCTTGCATGTTTTCATTCTACCTTAATGTGCTTGATATTGGTGAGCGACATCAACCACCTTAAGGTGGGGGCATATATAATGGTATCTGCTTGATTATTTTACACTAACAAAGCATGTTTGCATATATTGATCTATCGCTTATACCTCCTTTTCATTGTAAGGTGTCTTTGTGATACAGGTGGGGTTGTATACTTTGAGCTCATGCTTCCTTTTCACTATAAGGCATCTCTGTGACGTGGGTGGGGTTGCATTTTGAAATCCCTTCTATGGAAGATGGGATGGCGTATCTCTTAAGCTAGTGCATGTCCTTTTATACAAAGTCCTCATCGCGAGGTAGGGTTGGATGTTGAGTCATCTCCCTTAAGCATGTCTTTGGTAGTTGTGGTAGCATATCTCAACCGTCGGGTGTATTTGGCATGTTTTAGATGGTGAGACTTAGCATTAATCTCCTTCCATCACTCGTGGTTTCCATGTATAAGACATATAGTGTGTCTATGGCATACTATACAATGCTCATGTATTCTGTGTGTCTTCCTTGCATGTTTGTTGTGTTTTCCCCCAAGTGTGGTCTAAAGGCATGTGGAAATGAGCCCCCTCCACATTTAGGTCTTTGTTTGGCATGTCTTTCTTTGAGTGTGGTCTAAAGGGACATGGCGATGAGCCCCCTCCACATTCAAGTATTTGTTTTGCATGTTTTTGACAGTCTAAAGGCACATGGCAATGAGTCCCCTCTGCCCCTTAGTTAAGATTTTCTTTCATATGTAAAGTGTTATGTCATTGTATTCATTGTGTATAGCATGACTACTCTCATGTCTTCATCGTGTATTACATGCTTCCATTGTATTCTCTATGGTTTGTGTGCTTCTTACTGTCTTCATTGTCTCGTGCGTGTCTTCAATGTGTTTTCTAGTGCTTCATGTGCCCGATGTGTTTGATGTGCTTTCGACTATAATTTAATGCATGTATGGATCATAAGGTCATACATACATTAAAGAGGGGACTAAATGTTATGTCGTAAAAAGTTTCCCTTGGACTTTTTACCTTCTAGTTTAGCTCCTAAGTCCCCTTAATTTCATTATGCATGTTTAAAACTCATCTCAGAGCAATTTCCCCAGAAACCCATGTCAAATGGGGCTTAGGGGTCCACATTTAATGTTAATCATGAATCAAATCATTGGGACTTGGGCACCCGTGCCCTAGTCCAGGCTGATTTTTCAGGACCTAAATTTTGGATGTCGGCATAGGACCTTTAAAAAGGTTTCCCTTTGTTGGCCTTTTCAATTTGAATTATGAAATTTTAACAGGAATGCATATTTAAACATGTTTAGGACTTCATTTTACACCTATATGAATAATGTGAACTTGTGATATTGAGCTAAGGGATTTCAAGGCATTCATTGTGTTGTAGAGCAGAATTGTGTTTGTTTGTTGCAGATTTGACTTCATCAATCAATCTCCTCATGGTGTGAAAGATCTTCATCTCTGTGAAGGCTTCACCTCCAAGGTGACATATATTTGTGTTTCAATCAATCTATTTCATCATTTGATTTGGCCTCTGTCCACCAAGGACATCTGCTCTATTTAAAAATAATGTTGGAATGCTTGAATGCCATTCTGGGGCTTGACCGAGGAAAGATCCTAAACACCACAACACCCAAACCCCTCTATTTGTGATTTCATGCTACAGGTATGGGATTTGGTGAAGTGGAGTTGCAGAGAAGCAGACAAGAGGATAGAGATTTGAGATTTGAGAAGAAATTGACAAAAACCAAGCCTACTAGTGTTATGTCATAAAATGTCCCCCTACGACTTTTACCTCCTATGTTTAGCTCCTGGGTCCCTTAGATTTAATCATGCATGTTAAGAATGAATCTTGGAGCAAGATCCCCTAAAATCCATGTCAAATGGGGCCATTCTTAAGCTTAATCTAGTCCCAAAATAGGACCCTAGACTTGGATGCCCAATAGTCCAGACCTATTTTGTCGGGACCCAAATTTTAAATGTCAGGAAAGTGACTGTTAAAAGGTTTCCCTTTGTCAGCCTATTCAATTTGAATTATGAATGTTTAGCGAGAATCCATAAATAAACATGTTTAGGACTTCATTTTATACCTAGATGGATAATGCAAACTTGTGATCTTTTGCTAAGGATATTCAAGGATTTCATTGTATTGTAGAGTAGTATTATGTTGTTTTTGTACTTGTTTGTTGCAGATTTGTCTAAATCAATCAATCTGCTCATGGCATGAAAGATCTTCATCTCCCTATAAGAGCTTCACCTTCGAGGTGACATCTACTTTGTGTTTCAATCAATTTTATTATATCATTTTTTTCCTCTATCCACCAAGGACACATACTCTATCTAACAATGGTGTTGGAAGGCTTGAATGCCATTTTAGGGCTTGACTGAGGCAAGCTCCTAAACACCACAACTGCCAGCCCCTCTCTTGTGATTGTAGGTTACAGGTGTCGAATCTTGTGGAAGAGAGTTGTAGGAGATCATAGCAGAGTATAAAGATTCAAGATCTGAAGAAAATGACAGAAAATAGATCTAATTAGACACAAGCACCCACCCCATTGTCCTCCAATTTTGTATCTTCAGAAATCTCTGAGTAGGTTACAGTTTGAAGTATATTTTGGTTTTGAGCCCTTAGAAAAAGTGTCACATTGGACACAGGTGCCTACCCCAATGTCCTTGAAGTTTCTACTTTCTGGAATCTAAAATTTGGTATGTATCAAATCTTTTCATTTAGTACTTTCATGTGCGAGGATTTGTCATGTTTTGTCTGTTTGTTTACGATTTCATATAATCTAAGGGTTTAAGATATAATCAGATTAGGGTTTAACAAATCAATCAACAAATTCTAAATTTCCTTATCATTCCAAGTGACACCAAACCTATAGCTGAGTCCTCTTGAAAAAGTTGTGATTCAACTTAGTTTAATGTCCTTGAATGTTTTATGTGAAAGGAGGATTTAATCACACTATCAACCTCATCAACATACCCTCTTTTCTTACATAACAAATTGGTGAACCCATGTTTTTTGCACCTTGCTGAGTATTGTACATAAGATTTGCATTCATACATTTCATTTTCATCTTCATACATTTGAAAATCTTGCATAAAAATTGAAAATTTTGAAAAAATAAGTGTTTTTGGCTTGCATTTAGACTTAATTTGCACTATTTTCCTTGCATATTATTGAAAACATTTAATTTTATGATATTTACATTAGATCTGAAATAAATCACAGCATTCCTTGTTTTTATCATCATTTACCTTGCATTTGCATCTCTCATTTGCTAGGGTTTTGCTTGAAATTTTGCATTTTTCATATAACCTAGTCATTTCAAAAGCTAGGATTTGTAATTAAAATCTTGTTTCAGATTTAATTACTCATTTAAAACACTCTTTAAAATCTGATTTTGGACTGTAGTGTTTCATCATTGTGTGTTTTTGCATCTACATTTCAAAATTTGCATTTACACATTGTGTATTTCAACAAAAATAAGCATATTCATTTATCTTGCCTTAATTTTGACTTTGCATCATTTTAAAATCTAATCTGAGTTATTTCACATAATAAATCAGATTAGATCTCATCCATCCATCATTGTGCATAATTTTATAACATTTTTTGTGCATTTATATTGAAAAAGTGAAAAAATTGAGCATTTTAGGTGCATATGCAAGCATAGTTTTGCTTTGTTTCATTGCATTTGTCATAAATATCATTCATTTCAGATCTTTCATTCATTTTCAAACATATATTCATCTATCATTTGAAAATTTGGCATCATTTAAGGCTCCAGATTGAAAATTGACATATTTGCTAAATTACACAGTGTGTATTTCATCATTAAGTGTTTACACACCTTATTCACACTTCCTTGATCAAAAACTTAAAAAACACTTACTTTGCCTTATTGTGTAGTACTTTTTCCTCAAGAAAGTGTGTCTTTTAATACCCATTTCCCTCAAGCAAGTGTGTTAGTGTGAAATAGTCCCACATATATGGCTTGTCATCATCAAAACAATGCTATGGTCTATCCCCGATTTGATAAGAAAAGGAAGACCCTTGAACCTTTAATAACATTTGAACTAAGAGATAAATTAGTGGGAGACATTGAAGGTCCTCTTTAGATCATCATAAGTATAATGAGGACTCTAGTAAGAGGAGCCCTTATTGATCCGAAATTGCATGACTAAATTGATACAAGAAACTTATGACCCTACAGACATGATGATAAAAACACATAATGGAGCTTTCCTCCCTAACTTAGGGAAGATTATTTTAATGATCTGAGTGATTGACAAAGATTTAGAACAATCATTCAATATCATTGCTACATCTGACCTCTTTCATGTAAAACTAGGCCACCCATGGCTCAAGGCTATGAAAGCTATCCTTTCAACACTTCACCAATGCTTAAAATTTTATCACCATGGGTCTATATGAATTATTCCCCCTAGTCGATCGCATCCTATGGTTATGAAGAAGAACGTCATCCTTAACTACTTTTGGCCTGAACCTATTGAAGAACCTGAACTATGAACAAATCAAACTTTCTTGGGATATAGACGTTATAAAGCACAAGTACTATTAAAATTGGTCAAACCCCCTATTCAACAAGCAACAAATAGAGAACAACCTACATTACAAGAACCCCCTAGACCAAAATCTAAGGGACTCTATGCTGAGGTTCCTCCTCCATCATCCTTACAAGGATCAAGAGATACCCATAGAAAATAAAGAAATGTACCATTAAGAGATAATCATATGTTTGCTTCTTCTTCTAAGATGCCAGAAATTATAGAAAAACATGAGATTTAGTTTAAAAACATCACTAATAAACAACAAAGAAATAGACAAACAAGAGAAAGAATGAAGAAAAGACAATCCTTGGCTCGAAATAATACACCAATATAGCAAGAGAACATTTCACCATACAACATTAAATCAAACAAAGAAGAGCTTAAGGATGAAGAAGTAAAGGATGATAACTTTAGTTGGGCAATTGCACCTTATGTACCCCTTTTGTCATGCATTCGAGATTGGGAGGAAGATGACTTGCTCAACAACAACCACTAGTTCAGTTGTATACATAGGTAAGTATTTCTAACCTTGTTGGTCACCTTTGTTGTAGCATGTCTATGCTCTCTTACGTGACCTTCTCTTATGTGTTGTGTTCCCCCATGATATGTTATGTGTTGTTTAGGTCTCCTTGGATGACCCTTGATACTCTTGTAATGTCAAGGATACTAGGAGACCACCTCTATTGTGACCATTCTTCTATATTGCCTCTCCCCTATTTTATTGTTGTTTGTCATGCCTTAGGGGCATAGCATTGCAAAGGGTATTTTGGGGGCATCCTCCTACATGGTGTTCCTAAGGCACTTTTTCTCCTCTCATTTTATTGTTTACCTTCTTCAGTGATTCTACCTAGTTGGTGGATGACAAAAACAAATGAATACTGATACGGACCATGTGTCCCTTCAGCGAGAAAGAAAAATGGACCTAGTCTATATATGAAGATGGGGTTGATCTATACATGTATCTGACACTTGACCAGTAGAATCACTCCGTGTGATCTTATGGCATTTATTGTAACTAACATTTTACAATCCACTCAATCTACTCTTGCACACTTTGAATGGTATCTCACCTTGTTGCTACACTTAGTTCTGAGGTACCTACAGTATAGCCCAATGGTTATACTTGGCTCTGAACCTTTGAGTATAGTCTTGGTCCTTGATGTGACTATTTTCATACATAGCTTTTATGATGTGATTTTGTTATTATCTTAGAGTAAGATGTTCTAACCTTATCTCTTGTTGTTTTCTTAGCATATCTTATCAATGTGTTTGTGGGAACATTCGGCGATTGTACACACCTATCACTTTGGGGGAATGGGCTTCGCAAAAGCTCTTGTTTCTTTGCATGTTTTCTCTCTACCTTAATGTACTTGATATTGGTAGATGACATGACCACCTTAAGGTGGGGGCATATATAATGATATATGTCTGATGATTTTGATACTAATGAAGCATGTTTGTAAGCCCTCTCTGTGAGGTGAGATATTGTATCTTTGGTGCAAGTGCACATCCTTATATCAATTGCAATAAAAAATCCCTCTCCACGAGGCATGATAACATATCTGTTGAGCTAGTGCATATCCTTTTATACAAAAGCCCTCATCATGAGGTGGGATGGTGTATCTCTTGAGCTAGTGCACATCATTTTATTACAAATTCCTCATCAGTAGGTGGGGTTGGATCTTGAACTATCCTCCCTTAAGCATGTCTTTGGCAATTTTTGTGGCATAAGCCCAACCACTAGGTGTGTCTGTAGCATGTTTGAGATGGTGGGACTTAGCAATAAGCTCCTTCCATCACCCATGCTTTTTGTGTTTAAGAAATAGTATGTCTATGGCATGCTATACGATGCTCATGTATTCTGTGTGTCTTCCATGTGTTTTCCCTCATGTGTAGTGTAAAGGGTGTGGTGATGAGTTCCCCCACACTTGGGTTTTCTTTGGCGTGTCTTCCCTTGTGTGTGGTGTAAATGATGTGGCAATAAGTCCCCCCCACACTTGAGTTTTGTGTGGCATGTTTTCCCCTAGTGTAGTGTAAAGGGTGTGGTGATGAGTCCCCCCTACACTTTGGGTTTTGTATTGTGTGTTTCTGGTAGTGTAAAGGGTGTAGCAATGAGTTCCTCCCACCCCTTAGAATTTTTATTTTGCATATATTGAAATGTTATATCAATGTATTCATCATGTTTTGCATGAATTCTCTCATGTATTCATCATGTTTTGCATGTCTTCAATACTGTCTTCTCTGTGTCTTGCATGCTTCTGGTGCAGGGGCACCCCTTCTAAATATAGATTAGGTCTAAATATAGTATGTTTCATGCATTATGATGTAATAAGGTCCATTGGACCAATTCTTCTATTTTCAGGTCAATCTAGGGTTATGTGCAGTCTGTTATAGTTGTTATGCTAGCTATCCTCCCAGCCACTTGGAAGCTCCTAGCCACTGGGAATCATATCTGTACTACTCTTGTGGAGTAGTTATTTATGCCCTAGATCAGTCTATTTTAGTGATAGTTCATATGGTTGCATAGGAGAAACAGAGACATTGTGTTTGGAGATTTGACATAGCACTGTGATACAGTGTGACTGGAATATTTGTATGCATTTTCTGATATTGGAATAAAGGAAATCCCATTGGTACTACCTGTCTATTTTCAATTTATTTGTGTAATCATTTTTCCTATTTGCAGGCGAGATGGATTCACTTATCCATTCCACTGGTTGATTCTTCAAATCGGTCGAATGGCCCTGTATAGTAGATTAGTTTTACTTTTTGTTTTGTTTATGTTTGTGCATTTCATGTTTTGGGATCGAGTTGCGGCATGCAGTAATTGTTCCTAGCATCCTCATGTGCTAGGGTTTGAAGGATAAGTTCTATGTTGAAATTGCCAAGGAAGCAGATCGGTCGATAACAGGGTTTTCGTGCAAGTTTGTGAAGGCGTCGGCATGAGAGGGAATATCGGGTTGAAAAGTTTCCATTGCACCGATAGAGGGCACTTTCGCTGATCGGGGTGATGAATACAAAGTGTCGCCAACAAAAGAGGTATTGGCGTAAGTCATGGTATCGGCCAAGAGAAGTTGAGATCCACCAATGTGTAAAGTCTGATCGATAGGCGTGAAGTGTGGATAGTCCATCGGGAAGAGAAGAGGCATTGGCGAAGGGTTTCCAGTCTCTCCCGATCGGTTAAGTCTCACCGATGGTAGCGAATATCTAGTGTATCAGGGTGAGCAGGAATATCAGCGGAGGAGTTTTAAGTCAGGCTGATGATAGATGTCAGGCCAACGGTGAAGCTAGTGCTAAGGCTTCGGTGTGACAATCGACATCGGCAAATGGTTGGAAAGTTAGGTCGATGGTTCATATGTTGCCGATAGGCAACCCAAGACTAGAGAAGTCCAAGTTTCATCAGTAGGAAAGATACTATCAGGCAGTAAGGGTTAAGCTATACCGATAGGCGAAGCCTTGCCGATAGGCAATAAAGTGAAAAACATCCATCGGCGTGAGAGGGAGTTTGGCGTGACCATTTTCTAGGGTGCTGATAGCAGTTGTTTGGCCGATAAGGCATGTCGGTAAGACATTCAGACAACTCTTGCCGATGGAATGAACATAGTTAGTTTCCACCAAATTTGAATGCTTTTGCTGGTCACTCTGCATCATAGTAGTATCAGAGCTAAGGAACATTTTTCTGGAAAAATGAAAGAGACAAGATGTCAGAAGGAGAGGGATCAGAGGAAGTCCCGGCAAGGATGACCAATGCTGAGTTGGTAGTTCTGGTAAAGAAATAGATTTAAGAGAGCATTGCTATAAAGGCTCAGAATCAGGCATTGAAAAATGAGTTGGAGAAGTTGAGGGACAGAGTAGGTTCTAGTAAAGAAGAAGATAGGGAAGAAGAGATCCCTAGGTGGAATGAGGAAGACGTTCTTGTAGACCAGAGACCTTTGATTAATGCCCTCAAATCCATGGAGAGGAGAACCATGGATGTGAAACTGGATTTGCCAGTGTTTACAGGAAAGATGGATCTTGATTCGGTGATGGAGTGGATAGACTCCTTAAACAATTTCTTCGAGACAGAGGAGATACCAGAACACCAGAGGGTAAAGATATCCCAATCAAAAATGAAAGAGGCTGCATTAACTTGGTGGAATTTCATCCAAGATGATAGAGTACAAGAAGGAAAGTGCATAGTTGCTACATGGAAGAAGATGATGGCTTTAGTAAAAGAAGCCTATGTTCCATTAGATTACAGCATCCAATTGCATAAGAGGAAACAAAATTTGAAGCAGAAGGAGCTAGATGTCAGCTCATATACAGAAGAGTTCATGAAGCTTTGTGTCAAGACAAAGGTAAAAGAGAGTGAGGAAGAAAAGGTAGCTAGATACCTTAATGGATTGAGGTTCAACATTCAGGAAGATTTGAATCTGCATAACCCAGATATAGTTCAGAAATGTTTTCAGTTGGCATTAAAAGTGGAAGAGAAGTTAAAGAGAAGACAAGCACAGAACAATAGAGGAAGAGGAAAACAACAAAGAGGTGGAAGAAGTCCTTTTAGAGGCAGAGGACATGGATTTGGATATCAGGGAGAATCCAGTCATGACAACAACAAGGGAGACAACAGTCAGAACCAAAGAGGAAGTTACAATCAACAAGAAAACTTCAGAGGTAGAAGACCTTTTAGAGGAAGATCCCAGGGTAGAGGATCTATCAAATGTTATAACTGTAATAAAGAGGCCATATAGCCAGCAGATGTCTAGAAAAGGTAACAAGTTCAATAGGTGAAAGGAGAATGAATCTGATTCAAGAACCTGATAATCAAAGTGCAACAAGCTCAAACACTTTTTAAAATGTGAATGCTCCTAACAATTATGGATATCCAGAGAGTGGAGAATCTCTGATGATGAGGAGAACAATGACTGCCATGAAGGTACCTAACAAAGAACCCCCACAAAGAAAGTCTCTTTTCAGAACTACATGCAAGGTAGTGAAGAGAACTTGTGTCTCAAGGTACTGCTTGGAACTTCATATCTTCGTGTTGTCTGTTTATCTTTCATCAACAAAGTTTGAACTTTTCATTGGATTTGAATTGACTCGTTGGGTTCACTGTTTCATTGAACTCTTTCGTTGAACTGCTTCGTTGAACTGTTTTGTTGAACTGTCCGTCGATTTCAATGGTTCATCGGGTTTGTTGGTTCAATCACTATTCTTTGATGAAAGTTTGAACTCTTTCATTGAACTGCTTTGTTGAACTGTTTTGTTGAACTGTCCGTTAAGTTCAATGGTTCATCAGGTTCGTTGGTTCAATCGCTATTCTTTGATGAAAGTTTGAACTCCTTTGTTGAACTCCTTCGTTGAACTGTTTATCGGTTCAATCCACAAGTTCAATGGTTCAACTGGTGGTTCGATGGTTTGTTGAACTCCTTCGTTGAACTCCTTCGTTGAATTGTTTATTGGTTCAATGGTTCAACTGATGGTTCCACAAGTTCAACTGACAGAGATTGAAGGTTTTGGATATTGGTAAGAAAATTGTCATCGGCGATATTTAGAGATATCTTTCTGACTGCTAAGTGTCTTTCCGATGGTCAGTGAATGGTAAAGTCATTGGTTTTGTTGGCATATGTGCCGACAGTCATTACTCATTTGAACGCATATATATATTACTGCTATGCCCGATAGCTGATGCATGTGGGACTAATGTTTCCCACGAATATGTAAACTTTCAGATAGCAATTACGTGACAGTTGGGACAACGGTGCAGAGTAAGTTGAAATGGTAGTTAGGGCAGAAATGAAAATGGTTTCCTGCTCTTGAAGACTATGGTTTATATACAGTTTTGGTGAGCTCGTCAAGAAAGAAAGAGATCGATGAAACTATTCTAATTATACAGTTTATTCTATAGATGTGCAGATGCAATAAACTATTTTTGTATAATTGTTATAGAATTGATACCTAAACAAAAGAGCTGGGTATCTTTATTGTAAGCCTTCAATTTACTGTAATAAAGATAGCTTCTATTGTGGTGGTGGGTTTTTTACCTGAAAGGGTTTTCCCACATAAAACTGGTGTCTTTGTGCTGAATATTGTCTATTTTTGGTTTGTCTCGTGTACTTATCTAAGTTATTTAGTTTGAAAAGTGACCTGTCTACTCTGTCCGCTGGGAATTAACATTAGGGAAGCTATTTTCCACACCTGTGCTTTCCTTACAAGTGGTATTAGAGCCTGGCCTGTTGTGTTATCCTTGTTGGTAGTTTGGGTTTTTTGTGTTAATTCTGTTGTGTGGTAGTTCTGCAGAGAGTTATTTTTAAATTAAATAAAGATGGCTAGTACATCAGACAAAATAGACATTGAGAAATTCAATGGCACAAACTTTGAGTTGTGGAAACTTAAAGTTGAAGACATGTTAGTCTATAGAGATCTTTGGGTTGCTGTGTCTGGAGTTCAACCTACAGGCATGAAGCCAGAAGATTGGGATCTGATATGCAGAAAAGCCAAAGGACTGATAAGATTGAGTTTATCTGACTCTGTTCTACTGAACATCCATGAGGAGAAGTCTGCAAGTGATTTGTGGAAGAAGTTGAATAATATTTATCAGGGCAAGTCCTTGGTAAATAAACTTTTCCTCAGAAAGAAATTGTATTCTTTGAAGATGGATGAAGGTGCATCTGTAGCAGAACATCTGAGTGCATTCAATACAATTGTTGCTTAGTTGACATCTATAGGTGTAAAAATAGAAGAGGAGGATCACTGTATGCTTTTGTTATGTTCCTTACCTGACTCGTGGGACCATCTGGTGATGGCTATTGGAAGTACAACAACTAAGTTTTCATAGGAAACTATTGTTGCCTCTTTGTTGTCTGAAGAGATGTAGAGGAAGTCTTCTAGAATGGCCAAAGAGGCTCTATCAGTTCATGGTAGATCAAAGGAAGGAGTCAAGAAGAAGGACAAGAAGGCTAAGTCCAAATCAGAGGGGAAATCAAAATCCCCTGGCAAGAAGTCCAAGGTGAAGTGCTGGAATTGTGGGCAGAAAGGTCATGTCAAGAAAGACTGTAAAGAGGAGAAAAAGAAGAAGAAGAACTTCTCTGACTTTGAGTCTTCACACAGTGATGCTGATGCTTTCATTGCTACTTTGGCAACACCTACTTCTGTAGATGTTTGGCTGATTGATTCAAGAGCATCTTTTCATATGACATCTCATAGAGAGTGGTTCAGTAAGTATGAACCCTATGCTGGTGGCAAGGTGTTCCTGGCTAGTGATTCAATGCTAGAAATTGTTGGCCGAGGTTGAGTCAGAATCCAGTTCCCGGATGGCAGAGTAAAGGGAATGAATGGAGTTCTTCATATACCAGGTCTGGCTCGAAATTTACTTTCTGTTAGTAAGCTTAATGATGTTGGAGTGCAAGTTACTTTTGTGAATGGTGGCTATAAGATGACTAGAGGTTCTATTGTTCTAGTAAAGGGTGAACGCATTGGAACTCTGTATAGGTTAGATGCTAAACCAGTGTGCTATAATAGTGTCTCAGTAAAATCTGGAAAAGTTACTATTGTAACACATGATGCGAATTCTATGGAAGTTAAACTTCTTGCAGAGAAAACAATGCTCTGGCATCATAGACTTGGTCACATAGGTGAAAAAGGTTTAAAAACCTTGAAAAATAAAAACCTGGTAGATGGGCTAATTGATTGTAATCTGGAGTTTGATTTCTGTGAACATTGTATATATGGAAAGTAAAACTGTGTTTCATTTTACTCTAGTTCTTATAAATCTTCTGGTGTTCTGGACTATGTGCATTCTGATGTTTTTGGTCCAGTTGATGTTCCTTCTTTATCTAAGTCAAGATACTACATATCGTTTATTGATGATTATTCGAGAAGGGCATTTGTATATTTTTTGAAAAATAAATCAGAAGTGTTGAGTCGATTTAAAGAATTTTAAACTCTTGTGGAAAATCAGACTAGTAGAAAACTAAAATGCTTGAGAACAGATAACGGTGGTGAATATTGCAATGCAGATTTTGATAAGTATTGTGTAGACCATGGAATTAAAAGGCATAAAACTACACCTTATACTCCACAACAGAATGGAGTTGCTGAAAGGTTAAATCGATCGTTGATGGAGAAAGCAAGAAGTATGTTGAGTTATGCTAGTCTTGAACAGAAGTTTTGGGCTGAGGTAGTTGCTACTGCTTGTTACTTGCTGAATCGTTCTCCCACTTCAACATTGGTTGATAAGACACCTATGGAAGCATGGTCTGGTAAGAAGCCCTCTCTAAGACATATTCGAGTCTTTGGCTGTGAGGCATATGCTCATATTCCTGAAGTTAAAAGATCTAAGTTGGATAACAAGGCAGTTAAATGTATCTTTGTTGGCTATGGAGTCAGTATTAAAGGGTATAAGCTTTGGAATCCTGAAACTGAAAGGGTAATCTATAGTAGGAATGTAATTTTCAGAGAGCTGAAACCGTTGGTTATTGATCCTCAGCTGGAAAAGACAGAAGAAAAGAAAGAAAAGAGTGTTGTGAATATTCCTCTGACCCCTATAAAAGAGGAACAACAAGCACCAAGTGTAGATGGTTCAGATGAGAGTTCAAGTAGCTCTGAAGATTCTGATCCAGAGCAAGAACTTGACCCTGCACCTCAACCTTTGAGGAGATCTACACGTGAAAGAAGACAACCAAATAGGTATGGATTTTCAGTACTTGATTCAACTTGTGCCTATGCTTTACTTACTAATACTAATGAACCTAGGACTGTGAAAGAAGCTATTAGTTTACCTAATTCAGATTCTTGGTTGGAAGCCATGGATAGTGAAATGACATCATTGGAGAAGAATGGAACCTAGGATCTGGTGCCCTTGCCTGAAGGAAGAAAACCTGTAGGCTGTAAGTGGGTATTTAAGAAGAAATATGGTCCAGATGGTAGTATTGATAAGTACAAGGCAAGACTGGTTGCTAAGGGGTATTCCCAAAAGGAAGGTATTGATTATGGAGAAATCTTTTCTCCTGTAGCTAAGCTGACATCCATTAGATTTCTGTTGTCACTTGCAGCAGCATATGATTTTGAAATTGAGTAGATGGATGTGACAACAACGTTTCTTCATGGAGACCTTGAAGAAGAAATTTATATGTCCCAGCCAGAGCATTTTGTGGAAAAAGGTAAAGAACATCTGGTATGTAAACTTAAGAAGTCTCTTTATGGTTTGAAACAGTCTCCCAGAATGTGGTATCAAAAGTTTGATACGTATGTTTTATCCTTGGGGTATGTGAGATCTAAATCTGATCATTGTGTCTATTATAAAACTGAAGGTGGTCAGATTCTTATAATTGCACTATATGTGGATGACATGTTGTTCATTGGCATTGGTAAGGGGATGATCTTAGAATTAAAATCTCAGTTGTCCTTGAAATTCAAAATAAAAAATCTGGGGGCAACAAAGTACATTCTAGGAATGGAGATCAAAAGGGATAGATCTAAGAGAAAAATTTGGCTCAGCCAGAGGAAATATATTACCAATGTTCTTGATAAGTTTCATATGTCTGATTCTAAATAGTTAGTTGTTCCAGTTTTGCAGGGAACAAAATTATCTGTTAAAGCTTGTCCAGAATCTTTAAATGAAATTGATGACATGAAGAGAGTACCTTATGCAAGTGTTGTTGGCAGTTTAATGTATGCAATGGTCTGTACCAGACCAGACATTGCCGAAGCAGTGGGAGTTTTGAGCCGGTTTATGGCGAATCTAGGCAGATCACATTGGGATGCTGTGAAAAGAGTTATGAGGTATTTGAAGGGAACTTTTGACTATGCTATTTGCTATCATGGAAACTCAGAAGGGTCTAAGAAATCTATCAGCATTCAGGGATATGTTGATTCTGATTGGGCAGGGGACATTGATAGTAGGAGATCCACCAGTGGATATGTATTCACGTTACATGGTGGTGCTATCAATTGGATGAGCAAGCGACAGGCTGTAGTCACTTTGTCCACAACAGAGGCAGAGTACATGGTAGCTACTCGTGCATGCCAAGAAGCTATTTGGTTGAAGAGGTTGTGTTCTGATGTTGGTTTTAATGTAGGACAAATACAAATTCACTGTGACAGTCAAAGTGCCATATGTTTGGCAAAGAATCCTACATTTCATGCTAGGACAAAACATATTGATGTCCAATATCACTTTGTTCGTGATATGGTAGAAGACAGGAAGGTGAAGCTAGAAAAAGTTGACACTTTGGAAAATGTCGCTGATGCCTTAGCTAAACCAGTGAGCACGACCAAGTTCAAATGGTGTTCAGATGAAATGGGTCTTCAGGCCCATAGTTCTCAATAATCGAATGAGGACTAAGAGGTAGTAGTAATCTCTTCGACAAGTGGGAGATTGAAGAGAACTTGTGTCTCAAGGTACTGCTTGGAACTTCATATCTTCGTGTTGTCTATTTATCTTTCATCAGCAAAGTTTGAACTATTCATTGGATTTGAATTGACTCATTGGGTTCACTGTTTCATTGAACTCTTTCATTGAACTGCTTCGTTGAACTGTTTTGTTGAACTGTCCGTCGGTTTCAATGGTTCATCAGGTTCGTTGGTTCAATCGCTATTCTTTGATGAAAGTTTGAACTCTTTCATTGAACTACTTCATTGAACTATTTTGTTGAACTGTCCGTTAGGTTCAATGGTTCATCAGGTTCATTGGTTCAATCGCTATTCTTTGATGAAAGTTTGAACTCCTTTGTTGAACTCCTTCGTTGAACTGTTTATCGGTTCAATCCACAAGTTCAATGGTTCAACCAGTGGTTCGATGGTTCGTTGAACTCCTTCGTTGAACTGTTTATCGGTTCAATGGTTCAACCGATGGTTCCACAAGTTCAACCGATGGAGATTGAAGGTTTTGGATATTGGTAAGAAAATTGTCATCGGCGATATTTAGAGATATCTTTCCGACTGCTAAGTGTCTTTCCGATGGTCAGCGAATGCTAAAGTCATTGGTTTTGTCAGCATATGTGCCGACAGTCATTACTCATTTGAACGCATATATATATTACTGCTATGCCCGATAGCTGATGCATGTGGGACTAATGTTTCCCACGAATATGTAAACTGTCAAACAGCAGTTACGCGATAGCTGGGATAGTGGTGTAGAGTAAGTTGAAATGGCGGTTAGGGCAGAAGTGAAAATGGTTTCCTGCTCTTGAAGACCATGGTTTATATATAGTTTTGGTGAGCTCGTCAAGAAAGAAAGAGATCGATGAAACTATTCTAATTATACAGTTTATTCTGTAGATGTGCAGATGCAATAAACTATTTTTGTATAATTGTTATAGAATTGATACCAGAACAAAAGAGCTGGGTATCTTTATTGTAAGCCTTCAGTTTACTGTAATAAAGATAGCTTCTATTGTGGTGGTGGGTTTTTTACCCGAAAGGGTTTTCCCACGTAAAACTGGTGTCTTTGTGTGCTGAATATTGTCTATTTTTGGTTTGTCTTGTGTACTTATCTGAGTTATTTAGTTTGAAAAGTGACCTGTCTACTTTGTCCCCTGGGAATTAACATTAGGGAAGTTGTTTTCCGCACCTGTGCTTTCCTTACAGGTAGGAGGTAAGGCATGTAAAGTTTTAATTGATTCTGGTTCTACTAAAAATTTTGTATCTGATGAAATGGTAACAAAGCTTAAGCTTAGAAGATTACCTCACCCATCCCCATATAAGGTCTCATGGCTTACCCAAGGTCAACAAACAGTTGTAGAAGAACAAGCTTGGGTAGAATTTCAGATTGGAGCATATAAAGACAGGTTATTGTTTGATATTACTAAGATGGATGCTTGCCATCTCTTATTTGGAAGACCTTGGCAGTATGATTTGAAGGCATGCCATGATGGTGTTAGAAACACCTATACAATCACTAAGAATGGTACAGTGACTGAGTTACTACCATTGACAGAGGAGGAGAAATCAAAAGGAAAAGAGGTGAAGGTAATGTTGATGAAAGGAAAACAGTTCATGAAAGAAGTAGCAGCAGAAGGTGCAGTTGCCTATGCCCTAATTCCATGTCTCATAGTGAATAAAGAATAGCAGCAAGAAGTCAAGAAAGAAAAGAAGCAGAGGTTCATAGACCCAGCTGTCCAAGAACTATTGGATAAGTATAAAGGCATCATCTCTGATGGAATGCCAAGATCCCTACCACTTGTAAGGGATATCAGCCATTGCATAGATCTAATCCCAGGATCTACACTTCCAAACAAAGTAGCATATAAACTTACTCCAGAACAGAATGCAGAAGTAGCAAGGCAAATTAAGGAATTGTTAGACACAGGTTTGATTGGTAAAAGTTTAAGCCCATGTGCAGTACCAGCTATACTAGCACCAAAGAAAGAAGGCACTTGGAGGCTTTGCACAGATTCCAGGGCTATTAATAAGATCACAATCAGGTATAGGTTTCCAATACCTAGGATAAAGGATTTACTTGACTGTTTGGGAGGTGCTAAGTATTTTACAAAAATAGATTTGAAGAGTGGTTATCATCAGATCAGAATTAGGCCAGGAGATGAATGGAAAACAACATTCAAAACCAATGAAGGGTTGTATGAGTGGAAAGTTATGCCTTTTGGTTTATCTAATGCACCTAGTACTTTTATGAGATTGATGAATGAGGTTTTGAGAGAATTCATGGGCAAGTTTGTCATAGTATATCTAGATGACATTCTAATTTTCAGCAACACAAAGGAAGAACATCTCAGACATATAGATTTGGTTCTCAAGAGGTTACATGAAGAGCAACTAATGATAAATTTGGACAAGTGTTTGTTCATGCAGGAGGAGATCACATATTTAGGTTTTGTCATTTCACAAGGCAAGTTGCAAATGGATAAGGAGAAGGTAAGTGCCATATTGTCTTGGCCAACTCCAAGGACTATGAATGATGTCAGAAGTTTTCATGGGTTAGCAATCTTCTACAGAAAGTTTATAAGAAGGTTTAGTCATATTTGTGCACCCATGCTTGATACTATAAAAGGAGGACAAAAGTGCAGATTTGCTTGGACTGAGGAAGCAGATGATTCCTTTGAAACATTGAAGAAGAAGGTGGCTCAGCAGCCAGTCCTTGCACTTCCAGATTTTAATAAAATCTTTCAGGTAGAATGTGATGCCAGTCACATGGTAATTGGAGTAGTCCTTAGCCAAGAAGGTAGGCCTATTGCATTTTTCAGTGAGAAGCTCAATGATGCTAAGAAGAGGTATTCATCATATGATTTAGAAATGTATGCTCTAGTCCAGTCACTCAAGAAATGGAGGCATTACTTGATGCCAAGAGAATTCATAGTATTCATAGATAATCAGGCTTTAAGTTTTATAAACAGCCAGGAAAAGTTGAACCATAGACATATGAAATGGGTAGAAACTCTCCAAGCTTTTACTTTCACATTGAAGCATAAGAAAGGAGTCAAGAATAAGGTGGCAGATGCCTTGAGCAGGAGAACTCTAATAGTCAACCAGATTCAGTTGGACAGTGTTGGCGTTGATTCATTGAAGACCATGTATGATGATGATGAAGATTTTGGAGAGATATATCAAGTATGTACTTCTTTTGGAGAAAAATATCATGCTGAATTCTCTGACTTTCTGATCTAGGATGGATTGTTGTTCAAAGGTGGACAGTTGTGTATTCCAAGGTGTTCCATGAGGTTGAACATCATAAAAGAGAAACATTGTGGAGCTATGGCAGGACATTTTGATTTGGATAAGACTCTTGATCTTGTTAGAAGACATTATTATTGGCCTAAGTTACAATCAGATGTTAGAAAATTTGTAGAGACTTGTGTGATATGTCAGAAGGCCAAAGGAAGATCAACTCATGTAGGCTTATATCAGCCATTGCCCATTCCTTCTAGACCATGGGAAAGCATAAGTATGGATTTTGTGTTGGGTTTACCTAGAACCAGAAAGGGATATGATAGTGTTTTTGTTGTAGTGGACAGATTCAGCAAAATGGCACATTTCTTGCCATGCAAAACCACTGCTGATGCTTCATATATTGCAGATTTGTTTTTCAAAGAAATAGTCAGAATACATGGATTGCCATTGAGCATAGTGTCAGATAGAGATGTGAAATTCATTAGTCATTTTTGGAGGACTCTTTGGAAGAAACTTGGAACAAATTTATCTTTCTCATCTGCATATCATCTTCAAACGGATGGACAGACTGAAGTGGTAAATCGTTCCTTAGGGAATTTACTCAGATGTTTGACAAGACAACATGGGGACAAGTGGGATAATATCCTATCTCAAGCAGAATTTTCCTATAATGATACTGTCAATAGGAGTATAGGGAAATCACCTTTTCAGATAGTCTATGGTATGCATCCACGCGGTATTTTGGAGTTAAGAAACTTACCTACATGAGATTCTGTTAGTGCAGATGGAGAAGCTTTTGCAGAAGCCATAAAAGAGGTTTATGATCAAGTAAAGACCCAGCTACAACAAACTACCTTGAAGTATAAAGAATATGCTGATAGAAAGAAGAAGGATGTACAGTTTGATGTTGGAGATTTAGTATGGGTTCATTTGAAGAAGGAACAACTTCCTAAAGGTAAATATACTAAACTCATTCAGAGGAAAATTGGACCATGTCATATTTTGAGAAAATATGGGCCAAATGCTTATGAGATCCAACTCCCTTCAGATCTTGGTTTATCACCTATATTCAATGTATGTGATTTAACTCCATACAAGCATACTCCAGATGAAGATTAGGAACTACTACAGGATACATCAGCTGATGACATCCCAAAACATGATCCACCATAGTTGCAGAAGATTTTAGACACAAGAGTGATTAAGAAAACTAGAAACAAGGAATATTTGGAATATTTGGTGGCTTGGCAAGGAAAACCTGATTCAGAAGCAGTGTGGATGACTGAAGAATAGATCAACACACATGGTTCAGACCTACATACTCTCATCTCAAGTAGACTTGAGATTTCTTCTTCTGGGGAGTATGGTGCAGGGGCACCCCTTCTAAATACAGATTAGGTCTAAATATAGTATGTTTCATGCATTATGATGTAATAAGGTCCATTGGACCAATTCTTATGTTTTCAGGTCAATCTAGGGTTATGCGCAGTCTGTTATAGTTGTTATGCTAGCTGTCCTCCTAGCCACTTAGAAGCTCCCAGCCGCTGGGAATCATATCTGTACTACTCTTGTGGAGTAGTTATTTATGCCCTAGATCAGTCTGTTTTAGCGACATTTCATATGGTTGCATAGGAGAAACAGAGACATTGTGTTTGCAGATTTGACAGAGAACTGTGATACAGTGTGACTAGAATATTTGTATGCATTTTCTGATATTGGAATAAAGGAGATCCCATTGGTACTACTTGTCTATTTTCAATTTATCTGTGTAATCATTTTTCCTATTTGCAGGCGAGATGGATTCACTTATCCATTCCACCAGTTGATTCTCTAAATTGGTAGAATGGCCCTGTATAGTAGTGTAGATTAGAAAAGCAAATGCAGTTAGAAATATAAACTAAATGCATAAATACAAAAGTTATACCTCACAATACCAATCTAATCCCATCAAGGGAATAAGGAGCCTTTGCACCCAAACAAGCTCCTATGACCAAGATGATCCCTAGACAAATGGATTCAAATGTGAAATGCTTACTCAAGTTGTGCAAACTCACTATCCTAGCTCAAGAGTGATTTTGGCATTATTACTTTGCATAGACTTGACCCTCTCAAATGGCTTGGGAGAGGTCTTATTTATAGACTTTTGGAGGGATTCTTGATCCAAGGGTGGAGAATGCTTGGAAAGATCAAGGGTGGAGAATGGAGATGTCATGGAGGGCCTAGATCTAATCTAGCAAAATGGATGGGTATGAATAAAAGTGATTCTTTTATTCATTTTGGGGAAGAGAAAAGTTATGGGGGAAGATTATTCCCCAAATAAAAGATTCATGGGGGGAGATGTAAATGAATTAAAAATTCATTTGGGGGGAAATAGAGGCATAGGCATGGGAAGGATATTTTTTTATTGTGATGTGGGATTTTGGGTAGATTTATTCCCATTTATTTATTTGGGAAATGTGGGAGAGTGGGTTAAACTAGGTTTAACCACCCAAATGAGGGATTTAGGGTTAATTAATATTGATTTTATTTAATTAACCCTAAGGCTAGAATAAGTGGGGTTAAATTAATTAGTTAACATGATTTTAACTAATTAATTGGATTTAGTGGAAAAAGGGAAAAAATGATTTAGTAAATATTGCATATTTACTAAATTCATTTGGGTAGGTTTGAAACTATTGAATTAATGAAATTAATTCAATTATCTAGGATAAATTGATGAGAAATGGGGAAAAGAATGGTTAATTAATTAAATAAAATTTAATTAATTGGTTTAGGAGGGGAATTGACATGATTAGGGATATCGGGAGTCAGTTTGGTGATCGAGACATTTTTAGGTGTCTACAAGTAGATTAGTTTTACATTTCGTTGTGTTTCTGTTTATGCATTTCATGTTTTGGGATTGAGTTGCGGAATGTAGTAATCATTCCTAGCATCCTCATGTGCTAGGGTTTGAAGGATAAGTTCTGTGTTGAAATTACCAAGGAAGCAGATCGATCGATAACAGGGTTTTCATGCAAGTTTGTGAAGGCGTTGGCGTGAGAGGGACTATCGGGTTGATAAGTTTCCATTTCACCGATAGAGGGCACTTTCGCCGATCGGGGTGACGAATACAAAGTGTCTCCGACAAAAGAGGTATCGGCGTAAGTCATGGTATCGACCAAGAGAAGTTGAGATCCACCAATGTGTAAAGTCTAACCAATAGGCATGAAGTGTGGATAGTCCATCGGGAAGAGAAGAGGCATCGGTGAAGGGTTTCCGATCTCTCCCGATTGGTTAAGTCTCACCGATGGTAGCGGATATCTAGTGTATTAGGATGAGTAGGAATATCAGCGGAGGAGTTTTAAGTTAGGCCGATGATAGATGTCGGGTTGACGGTGAAGCTAGCGCTAAGGCTTCGGTGTGACAATCGACATCGGCGAACGGTTGGAAAGTTAGGCCGATGGTTCATATGTTACTAATAGGCAACCCAAGACTAGAGTAGTCCAAGTTTCATCGGTAGGAAAGATACTATCAGGCAGTAAGGGTTAAGCTATACCGATAGGTGAAGCCTTGCTGATAGGCAATAAAGCAAAAAACATCCATCGGCATGAGAGGGAGTTTGGCGTGACCATTTTCTAGGGCACCGATAGTGGTTGTTTGGCTGATAAGGCATGTTGGTAAGACATTCATGCAACTCTTGCCGATGGAATGAACATAGTTAGTTTCTGCCAAATTTGAACGCTTTTGCTGGTCAGTCTACATCAACTTCCTACTGTCTTCATTATATTTTGTGTGTCTGTGATGTGTCTTCTAGTTCTTACCAGAGACTGGGGCTAAAAATAGTTCCTCAATCTTTGTGTATGCCTTAGCTCCAAGTGCTTGACATGTTTGATGTATTTCCAACTGTACTTTAATGAATGTATGGGTCATAAGATTATACATACGTTAAAGTGGGGCCTAATGTTATGTCGTAAAACATCCCCCTAGTACTTTTACCTCATAAGTTTAGCTCTTGGGTCCCTTATATTTAATCATGCATGTGAAGAATGAATCCCAGAGCAAGCTCCCTTGAAATCCATGTCAACTAGGGCTTAGGGGCCAGTCTTAAGATTAATCTAGTCCCAAAATAGGAATCTAGACTTGGGCTCCCACACCCTAGTCCAGACCTATTTTGTTGAGACCTAAATTTTAAATGTTAGCAAAATGACCATTAAAAGGTTTCCCTTTGTTGACCTATTCAATTTGAGTTAGAATGTTTAGTGAGAATGCATATATAAACATGTTCAAGACTCATTTTAAACCTAGATGGATAATGCAAACTTGTGATCTTATGCTAAGGATATTCAAGGCTTTCATTGTGTTGCAAAATAGTATTGTATTGTTTTTGTACTTGTTTGTTGCAGATTTGTCTTCATCAATCCATCTCCTCATGGCATGAAAGATCTTCATCTTCCCATGAAAGCTTCACCTCAGAGGTGACATCTACTTTGTTTTTCAATCATTTTATCATATCATTTTCTTTTGCCTTTATCCACCAAGGACACACACTCTATCTAATAATGGTGTTAAAATGATTGAATGCCATTCTAGGGCTTGATCGAGGCAAGCTCCTAAACACCACTGTATACACCTAAAAATGACATGATTTAGTCTAAATAAATGTTCTTAATATTTATTCCCTTCTAATTCTTCTATCAATAAATAAATAAACAAATTTATTTATTTGATTCACATTATTTCTTCTAAAGTCTAAATTAAATAAAATCAATTTATTTAATTAGATTCCCTAAATTCTTCTAAAGTCTCACATAATTAAATAATCCTACATTATTTAATAAATCATAAATTCCTCTATCCTAAAATCCACCTCACCTATCCACCTCACCTTTCCACCTCACCTTTTCCACCTCACCATGTTGCACATGTAATTAAATATTTTAGATATTTAATTAGCTAATATTCCCTCACCCACATGTCCTATTTCTTCTCTAATCAAAATTAGTTAACTCATCAATCAAAATTGTTAACTAATCAATCAATTCTGTCAGCTCCTCAATCTATTCAAGTAACTGATCAATCAATTCAATCAATTCCTCAATCCATTCTATTAACTCTTCAATCAATTTTGTGAACTACCCTGTTACATGATGGAAGTAAGACACTTGTCCTCTTCCTATTCATTACACATTCCTCAACCATTCTCAACCATTGATCTTCATAAATCTTCTCAACCGTTGATCTTCATTCTCCCAAGTCTATAAATGAAACCTCATTCTTCCATTCGATTCATCTAGGCTATTTGTATTGTTACTCTTTAGGAATTTACCAGCGCACCTTTGGCACCCTTTTACCATTCATTAGCTTGAGATCACCATTTGATTTGGAGCCCATCTTCATTGCACGTTTATCACCACAGCCATTTACTATCGACATCCTTGAACACAGTAAAGGAGTGCACTCTGTGAGGGCCCTACTTCATACAAGCAAGGATGGTTTTAATAGGCAAAAAATAGAAGTCTCGATCTAAGGAAGGTTTGCATTGTTTTATTCATTGCTTCATTTTATTCAATCTTCTTAGTTTCACTATTCTATTGAGTTATGGGTATTTGATGTTGTTTATCGTATATTCATTGTTTAATTGAAATTCCCTTAACAACCACAACCCCCAACCCCTCTCTTGTGATTGTAGGTTACAGGTGTCGGATCTTGCGGAAGGGAGTTGTAGGAGATTAAAGTAGAGTATAAAGATTCCAGATCTAAAGAAAATGATAGAAAATACCCCTAATTAGACACAAGCGCCCGCCCCAGTGTCCTCTAGTTTTGTATCTTCATAAATCTCTAAGCAAGTTATAGTCTGAAGCATATTTTGGTTTCAAGCCCTCAAAAAAAGTGCCACATTAGACATAAACACCTACCCTAGTGTCCCCAAAGTTTATGCATTCTAGAATCTAAAATCTGGTATGTAGCTAATCTACATTTAGTGCCTTCCTGTGTGATGCAAGAGCATCCAACAGTCATTCAGTAAATTGGGACAATTAATGTTGAATTGTAGAGTGCTAGAAAGTGAGATTGGGCTATAGTCGACTAAACCTGCTATAATAAAGCCTCTACCCTAGTATATCTCTATATGGTAGTATCTCACTCTAGTGTCATTGCCCCCACCTACCCTTACAACTGAGCAACCTACCCCTACAACTAAGCAACCTGCCCCTGCAATTGAGCAACCTACCCCTACAATTGAGCAACCTGCCCCTGTAACTGAGCAACCTACTATTGGCAAGAGACACTATGTGGCTTCATAAGCATTGTCATTAATGGAAACAAAGTCTATCCCACACATCTACAGTACATAGTATGCCTATACCATAAGTTATGTTGAAGATTGTTTTTGTCTGGTGAACAAGAATAGAGTATGTAACAAGGTTTGACAATCAGGTCCAGATCTCTCAGATAGTGTAATTCAGTAAGTTGTAGACTTGAACAAGTCAAGAGGGGTATCATGACTACTGTATTCAAAAGATTTAGCCTTCGGTGATAAAGTAAGAAAAAGATATGAGCATCTGAGTGTTGGGTTCCAGCCAGGCAGAGCAGATAGAGGAAGAACTAACCGACAGAGTATCAGTCTTCAATCCAGATGAGTAAAAGGTGTTGATCAAGCAATTTGTGGGATTATACATTGTTAGCTGACATGATTGATGACTTCTCTGCCTATGTTTTTGATACGCATCATAAATCAAGCATGGATTCAGCTGACAGATTAATAACTTGCCGTGTTCTTGTTACTGACTAGAAAGTTGATAAAAATTCTTGATGCAGATATATATACCGGATGGATTCTAGTATGTAGGTTTATGGTATGTTGGTGGAAGTAATAAGGTGTGAAGAAAAGTAGAGATAAGTGTGGGAATAACAATTCAAGTCTGGTATGTGACTGAACAACAACATTGAATAGAGGAAGAATGAAGTGCATCAGATCAGTATATTGTGCCTAACCGGAACTGAACTCTTGCATTTGTAGATGCTTCTCATCAGTTCAAATACTTGATTATCTTCTGTAAGTTCTGTAGACAGTGAGTCTATTGTAGGTAGTGTGCCTCTTGTGAGCAGTGTGCTCGGGCAGTGAGCCCTAATTGGCAAGTGTCATTTTGTACTCCTTTATTCTTTTAACAGAGAATACAATCTTAGGTTAGTCACCCCATGGTTTTTCCCTTAACAGGGTTTCCATGTAAAAAATCCTTGTGTTATGTGTGTTAATTTTATTTATGTTCTTATGATTACATATACTTTCATGTTTTGATGTAACGCTGAATATTAAGATAACAAAAGAGAAGAAAGTTAAGGAAATTTTGAGATAACTAATTCACCCCCCTCTTCATTATCTTCATTGTTTCCAACAATTGGTATCAGAGAAAGGTTCCTCTAAACAAAGCCTAAAGCTTGAGGAAGATCTAGGAATCTCAATGGATGCATATGGTATGAAGGAACAACTTCAGTCTGCCCTAGATGATCTTGAACAATCCCACTCTGAAGTCAATAATTTGAGAAAAAAACTCAAACAAGCTGATGAATTCATAAATGAACTAAAAGAAAAACTTAGCATTTCTATGAAAAAGAAAAAGGGACTACTTCAAAAATTAGCCAATTAGAGTGAAGTCAATGATACTAATGAAGATCTAGATGAGAAAAATAAACTATGTGAAAAGTTGTCCAAAGAAGCTATTATGGTGAGGCATGAAATGGAATTAGGGGTTATTAGGTTCACTCAAGAAATTGAAGAAAAAAGAAAGATTGAAGATAATCTAAAACAATCCCTCAAGGAGAAAATAGAGGACTACCACAAAATGGATAGAATAATCAGGCATCTTGAATTTGATCTTGAAGAAGCTAGAGACAATGAAGAACAACTCGAGAATCAGATAGACACTCTTAAACAAGATCTTCAAACAACAAATGAATACAAAGCGAAATTCAAGATAAGCTTAGCTCAACTTGAAGTTCTTCTTGAAAGCCAAAAGAGGGTAGATGATAAGCGTGGCTTGGGATATGAGAAAGGTGAAAGCTCCAGATATGGTCAAAAGAACTTTGGATCAAGAAATCAAAGAAACATGCCTAGAAGACCTCTGGTAAGGCAACCAAATCCCCAAAGATATCCATCCTTCAATGGATACTGCTTCAATTGCAACAATTTTGATCATAGAGCAACTCATTACAAGAGGAGAATGAATCAGAATAATTGATCCTTCTCTGGACAATGTTTCAATTGTAAAAGGTATGGTCACAAATCTCATGAATGCAAAACTATGCAAATAAACAATTCATTCAATAGTAGATGCTTTGCATGCAATAGAATGGGACATATGGCCAATCAATGCAGATCAAGAGGATATCAATCAAATAAGCAAAGAAATGTTGTATGTTACAATTGCAATAGATCCGGTCATATTGCCAGACTCTGCAGAAGCAGAAATCAGGATAGAAAAGGTCTGGTGGAACATAATCAGAAACAAGGTAAGGGCAAAGGTAAAGTAAATGTGGATGAAGTTTAAAAGGAGATGAGCAAGATTTGGGTAAAGAAGAGTACAAAAAATATTAGAGATGGATCAGCACTGGAATCCGGTGCTAATATCCCTTCCAGAAACTAAAAAGGTGAGCTCTAGCTTAGGGGGAGTCACAGAGAAAAAACATTTTCCCCAAGCTAGTCAGGTAGTGTCTAAATTCAACACATTGAGTAAACATCTGTCACTGTGAATTAAAGGGTTCTCAAAAAAACATCTAGATAACCTTCAGTCAAAATATGAAAGATTTGCATGAAGTCTTGCAAGATTTCTAACCACTCAAGTTAATCTGGTTCTGATAGCTATTCGGTTAAGTAGAATTTCATAGATAGATTTGGTATGATTCAATATTGAAATACTTTGATCTATGGACCCATGGCATGATTGAAGAAAAGAAGATACATTGTCAATCCTCACTGACAATGATTCTAAGTTCAGCACAGTGATTCAAGAAGATCTCTCTCAAAACAAGGCAATCAGATAACTTAAGTTGTGCATTTATTACAAAAGGAAATTAGGGTTTGTGCAAGGATAAAAGGGTTCTTTCGCTCATTATTTGCACACTTGCACTCACGAAGAAGAAAAGAAGAGCTCTGCAACAAAGTTTCTACAATTCACTCAAGATTAACTGGAAAATTGAATTCAACCAATGATTTGTTCCGGCTCCTATTTCAAACCCTAAAGCATGAAAAAGTATTTGCATTCTAAAAATCTCTATCTAAATCTCTTGCAAAATGGCTACTCCAATTGTTGTCAAGATCACTGATAGGCTGCATCCTAAATTCAAGAAACACCCTTATAAATCTCTAGAAGTTGATCCTTTAGGGGTATTTTCTAGCATTCCGCATGGGGTATTGCATGTAGAAGATGTTAGGGTCTATATCCATGCCAACATTGAGGAATTTGGAGACTCAAAATTGATGGACATCTATCACAAACAGCTAATAGATGAGAATTTTGAACTCAAACCTAAATTCAAGGCCCTCCGGGATAAACACTTTGGACATTGCATACATTTTCCATGTTTTGCAGAAGATGATTGGGTCCAGTATATTCTAAGAAGGATGCATGATAATTTCATGTGGCTAATGAGGCCCTTCAAGATAACTAAAGATGCCATTAGGGTAGTGACCGGACTGCATGCATCCGATGGGTTACTTGCACTTAAATCTGTAAAGAACCAAATAGTAATTGAAGCCACTAGATCTAAATTTGACAAAAGAGCAATGACCATAGATGACATCACAGATCTGGATGTCAAGTTTGCCTCAATGATAATCAGGTACAAGATCTATCATTCAAGCAGGGAGAATTTTGTGTCTGGCACTGCAATCTATGCAGCATATCAGATGTTGAGGAAAGATGCAGATTATGACCTATGTGAACTTACCCTAAATCAATTGTTAGAAAACCTACAGAAGATCAAAAAGGATAAGAAGAATTCCTTTAAATATGGTTGTCTAATACTGTGTCTATTCTTCTATTATATGAATGAGCTACCTGGATCAAGTGGTTGGGTTTGGCAAAATGATAAACTGGTTGCAATTCAGATCAGAGATTACATGTATGGACTTGGTGATGCTCAAGTCCCAAACACAGTCTCAAGATTTACTTTAAGAACTTCCAAAGCATGATGCAAGCTAGAGAGAGAATACCTCAATCCATAGTTGAGAATACAAGGACATAATGTGCTTCATGGTTAACACTGATCAATGCCTAATAAAGGCAGTTGAGCCAAGAACTATATGGATAATGCCTATGGGATACGAGGTCGATGAAAAAATCTTGGAGCTACCTATTCAACACTTGTTGAGCCAGCCTAAGGACACCGAAGCAGAAAGGTTTGGCACCTTTCAAGAGCTAAGTGCAAAAATACATGTTGAGTTAAGACAATCAGAGATAAAGAGGAAAGTAAGAAGGAAATTTGAAGAAATTGCCAAAATATTTGGCCTATCAAAAGAGGTAGTAGATACAAATAGAGAGAAAATGGAGAAGGTTGAGAAAGAGAAACAAGAAGCCAAGAAAGGAGATGTTCTGGTACAAGCCTCCTCTCAAACTAGATCTTCCAAGAGCTCTACACCTGCCACTCCTAAAAGCTTAATGGCTACCAAACTAGAAGTCAAGACATCCAGAAAAAGGGTAAAGAGGATGAAGACCAAAGCCACAAGGTCATACACAAGCCTTAAAGATGATGAAGAAATAGAATCTAATGAGGAAATCAAGAAAATGAAGAAGAAGAAAATATTTGGGGAATTCTCTGCTAGTAAAAATGAGGAAGAAAAGGTAGAGGAATTTGTTGAAAAACCCACTCTTTCCATTGATGACATCATCTAGGTAGTTACTATGGATGGGAACCTATAGCCAGTGATAGAGTTCTATGATGAACATAGCCCTCTGGGGTTACTTTAAGAACTTCCAAAGCATGATGCAAGCCATAGAGAGAATACCTCAATCCATAGTTGAGAAATACAAGGACATAGTGTGCTTCATGGTTGACACTGATCAATGCCTAATGGAGGCAGTTGAGCCAAGAACTATGTGGATAATGCCTATGGGATACGAGGTTGATGAAAAAAGCTTGGAGCTACATATTCAACACTTGTTGAGCTAGCCTAAGGACACCGAAGTAGAAAGGTTTGGCACCTTTCAAGAGATAAGTGTAAAAATAGATGTTGAGTTAAGACAACCGGAGATAAAGAGGAAAGTAAGAAGGGAAGTTGAAGAAATTGCCAAAAGATTTGGCCTATCAAAAGAGGCAGTAGATGAAAATAGAGAGAAAATGGAGAAGGCTAAGAAAGAGAAACAAGAAGCAAAGAAAGGAGGCATTCCAATACAAGCCTCCTCTTGGACTAGATCTTCCAAGAGCTCTATACTTGCCACTCCTAAAATCTCAAAGGCTACCAAACTAGAAGTCAAGACATCTAGAAAAAGGGAAAAGAGGATGAAAACCAAAGCCACAAGATCATACACAAGCCTTAAAGATGATGAAGAAATAGAATCTAATGAGGAAATCAAGAAAATGAAGAAGAAAACATTCAGGGAATTCTCTGCTAGTAAAAATGAGGAAGAAAAGGTAGAGGAATTTGTTGAAAAGCCTACTCTTTCCAATGATGACATCATCAAGCTAGTTACTATGGATGGGAACCTACAGCCAGTGACAAAGTTCTATGATGAATACAATGATATTGACAAGAGAATTCTGGAAGAGGCTACTGTCAGGTATTTGAACGTCTACAATAAAGCTTTCATTGAAATTATATCTTTAATTCCTAAGATCCTAGAAAAGGTACTTGAGCTGAGAAAAGAGAATGCAATGGAAAAAGACCTAGAGATCTAGGAGTAGATAATAATATAGCTTTATCCTTCCATCACTCCAAAACAAATGGACATGATTTTCAAGGAGTGTAAGAATGAGTTTCGGAGCAAGGCAAGAATGAATAAACTTATGCTTGGAGAAACTGACCAAGTAGCAAGTGAAACAAAATATATCATTTGGAATGCTTTGAAAAGATTCAATCTTCTATTATAGAGGAAACATATGAAGAACCTTCTACCATGGATGTTGAAGGATTAAATATAATCAATGAAGAATCCTCTGACAAGGTTGAAGAAGGATCAAAGAAAATAGATTAAGAGAAGTATGAGAACTTAGATTCCTCTATTCTGAAAGAGGAATTCATAAAGCAGTAAACACATGTGACATCTCTCCTCTAGATCCCACTACAACTATGACAAATATTCTAGACTCTAAAGCTGAAGGAGAAGATAGAGGAGAGGAGAAGAAGAGTCAAGAAGAAGAGGTCATGGGAAAAGAAGAACAAGTAGAAAAGACTAATGAAGACTCTTTTGATATTTCTAAGAAGTCTCAATCTTTAGTAAGAGACACTGTAGAGACAGTGAAGAACTTCTTAAACTAAAAAATGATGGAGATAGATGAACCTAAGCTATTTCAAGGACCACTGAATTTTGACTCTCTCTCCCCACTTCAGACAATGAAAATAGCATCTTTTGCTCAAGCCAAAGAAAAAGAAAAACTCTTGAAATCTCACATGGAGGACTGTGAACTATTGGAGATTACATCTGGGATGCTAGAGAAGATCATGCCATCCTACCAAAAGGATCCTTCAACCTCACCATCCAGTAATTTGAAAAACTTAGTAAATTCTGTTAACACTCATTCTGAATCTTTAGAGAAATTAGTAGAAGCAAAGGTCTGGAAGGAGTTTTTGGGAAAAAGATTCACTGAGGTGCAAGGACTTATTGCTAATGATAGGCAAACTCTAGATATTGGAATAAAGAGTCTTGAAACTGCCCTCAAAGATGGTGGAGACCTATTCAAATTTTGTCTGACTTGGCCTAAAGTGACAAAAGATATTGAGAAGAAAGTAAAAGAACAAGAAGAAAAATTGTCAAGCCTAGTTCAAAATTTTGACCCTCTTTCCTCCTCACTAATGAATCAAGAATGCCAGGCTATTGTCATCATAAATGAAATAAAGAGGCTGGATAAAGAAAAGAAGAACATAATGAATAGAATGGGTGAACTTAGAGGGATAATTATCCCTAAGCTAGAGGCAATGCATGAGGCCTTGATAGATGTTAAGACCACAGCCCGAACTAGTGACCTAGTAGATTTAAGGAGGGTAGAAGCATATGCATTTTTATTGAGTGGTCACATCTCCATTTTGGATAGGATGAAGTAGAGCTGGGCCACAGAGCTTGTATAGTTGAAGACTACTTTTGCAGATATACTTAAGTATATGCAAGTATAACATATATATATACTTATGCGGCCATGTATAGGACAATTTTTGCAAATTTTTGGAATACAAATTCTGCCCTTTGCCATTGATGTCAAAGGGGGAGTGAGAAGTAGTGAAAAATGTTGAATCCAGATAAGCGGGAGCTCTGGTAAAGTAGTGCAAAAGATAGAGCATCAGCCAAGGGGGAGTTACTCTGACACTTAGCCATTTTTCACTAAGTGTTGCCATCAATGCCAAAGGGGGAGACTGTTGGAAAGAGACACTGTGTGGCTTCATAAGTGTTGTCTATTGGGATAGGAAAATTTAAAATTTTCTTATATCCCTACCCACCCATGTCTGACCAAATTAGGAAACATTACACCCAAAATCATAATAATAACTGGTATATCCCATAAAAATCACATGACTTTCATCATGGGTGTCTCACCCCTTAAACTATAATATAATGAAGGGCTTTAGCCCGTTAATTTTGGTGAGACTTTGGTATTTTATTTATACCAATCCATGATCTTTTGAAAATAGGCTAAATGTGTATTGGCAAAAGAACTATGGTTGGAGAGAGTTTCAGCGATCTCTGATGAGAGGAATAACACTGATAACCCTTCATCGATGTTAGAATTCCCAGCCACACCGATTTAATAAAAATTCAGGACTATCGACATAAGAAAGCATTATCGGGGAATACTCCAAAACCCCCCGACAATATAGATCACATTGATGAAGGAGTTCGGTATGACTCTTGTCGAGCTACCCATGGAACTGGTGAAACTAATGATCATTAGGGAGAGATGCACATTAAAGCGAGAAATTAAAGTATCTCCAACTTCGCAATGTTTTAGCGATGAAGTGGCATTATTTTGGCTTGAGTCACATTGATGTCTAGGAAGGATAAAAACCATCGGCAAAAGTAAACAAGTCAGAAGAAAAGCCTACAAGTCTTGCCAAACTGATGGTCATGACGATGAAGGATATCGGTAACATACTATAATAATCACTCCGATGAAGGCTAGGAGAAAGGTATCGGGGAAACAACCGTGATCAGGTAAATTGAATTAAGTCATCCCAATAACATATGTTATTTCGATGATGATAGTATCCACACTCATCAACAAGACTCATGCCGATAGTCATATCGGAGACACTTGAAACATCAGAGTAAGATGTTAGTCCCACAGTGATAAAGAAAGTTAGGCTGATGATAACCATACCCATTTCTATATCAGGTAGATCTTGAAATATCTTGCCAATACAAACTCATATATGAAAGATGACGTCGACGAGACAAATGAAGGGTCACAACGATTGATCCACATGCAAATGTTCATGCCATAAGAAGATATTAAATCACCCTGACATTACAAAAATCATACCGATGAAGGGAGTTATGGTGATGTGACACCTCACAATGATCACAAAAATTAATGCACTAGAATAATTAATTGCAGACAAGGAAGAAATACTTTGAAGAACCTTTTGAAATTACTGCAATTAGATTCAAATGAATTATCTGAGAGGAGCACATAAATGAGAACTCAGAGGAAAGGATAGAGGAGTCCAAACATCACATAACATGTACATACTCAAAAGCCTCTGTGTGATAGAATACATTTTGAATTTGCCATCCATAATTGTAATGGAGACTCCAGTGAAAGGAAAGGGCAGAAAATAGCTGGGTGAAACTAGTAAACCTAAGAAACAAAAAATTGACAAAAGCCCAGATGAGAAAATCAAAGACAAGAAATAGAATCAAGACTTAATTGACCAATTGCCTGGATCAACTCCTAAAGCCCGAAGATTTGCACAACATAGGGTAGAAGTAGAGAAAATAGAAGACAAATGCAAATATCTTGGCAACGTGTGGACTCCAATAAGAGGTTATGAATTGTTCAAATTCCACTACAATAGAAGATTCAAGAATTTCCTAGTGTCTAACCCATGGCACTTGAATTTGGGCAAATTGGCCATTCCTAATGTGTTTCTGAATGCATAACTCTTCGAACTCCTAGCTAAGCAGTATAATCCAAGCCTCAAGGCCATATGCAACCCGCAAGGGGAACCTGTTATACATTTGTCTAAGAATGCCATTTGTGAAGTATTTGACTTAGATGATTTGTGTACTGTTCCCATAGTTTATGAAGATTTGGACAAAGACTATTGGATGATGGACACCACCTATAATGGATGGAGATTACCTATTCACAGGCCTAGGGCAGAAGGAGAAATAGTGCTTCTTAATGATAATGATGGACCTCCATTCCATGTGTCATTATTTGAACCATATATATAGTACACTTATTATTCTGTGGGCCAAGTCCTAGGGTCAGAGGTCCTTGATTTTATGACAATTCCTTTGATGGTGATAGCCACAGACATCCAGTGTCACAATGCTAGGCAGTTTGACTATGTTGCCTATGTTTTTGGAAGAATTGATTATGGTTTGACTACAATCAAGAACAACGCCCCATCAGTCTCTTTTGAACACTACTCACTCCTCATCCACATGGTGCTTTATTATGGCTAGGAAATAGGATTATGGCCAAATGAATTTAGAGTTTCTCAAATGGACCAGAGGCGACAAAAGTCACCTGTACAAATGTGGATGAGGATATGGGACAATAGATATGTCCATTCAAGTTATATTGATTTTGAAGAATACTGTATAAAAGTGTTGTATAGATATTTCAGTTATCCTTGTGAATATTCATTGTCAAATGAAATAAAGAGGTTTCTCATACCTAAAGATTTTGGTGGTCCTCCTACTGTTACCCACAACTAGGGAGATTGGTATTGTTTTGAGGATGCTACCATGGTCAGAATTTATGGTTTTGAAGACACCCCATTTATATTCCCCAAGACAGTTCCTGACAGAATTGCCTACTTAGATATAGTCATGCAAATGAACTACTCTAATGTGATACACTTGATCTCCTATGACAAGCAATCCTTCATGCTGAGTACTCTGTGCTTTGGAGATTTTACTGTGGTGTCAAAAGAGGGTTATGGTCTCATTATGGATAAACTGATGCATTACAATATGAGATGTGCAGAGGCAAGAAATAGATTTGATCATGAAGGTTTCATTGATCTTGCTAGGAGAAAACAAAACCGTAGTGGATATACACATATCCCATATCCACATGATGACATTATTAGGAATATGGAAGAAACTGAAGTTGAATTAGTGGTTGAGAAATATAATAGGGAATTAGATGAGAAAAGGAGGCATCTTGTAGAGATAGAGTTGTTGTCCTCTGCTGATGAGGGGCTTGTAGAAGAAGAAGAACCACATCAACATGCAACTAGAATATCCAAACAAAAAATGCAATGCTATCAGTCCCTTGATGAAAATCATGATGAAGAGGAGCCTAATGATGAGGATCTAAAACAAGTAGCATATGATTCTTTTATTTCAGATGATCAATTTATTCATTCTAAAGAGTTTAAATCATTTTTGTATAAATGCAAGGGTAAAGAGATTAGGGAATTAGTTGATGATGTCTCGGCCAACAATGAAAGACAATTACTTGATATGTTGAAAACAACAGTGGATAGTGAATTGCAAACTATGACTCCTGGTAGAGGTAGACAGCTGCTCAGAGAAGCAGGCATTATGATATTTCCTGGTCTTGATTTGAATTCTACTTTGGTGTTTGATAGTTTTTTGCATAATACAGATGACAAATATAAGCTCACTCCTAAGGGTGTCACAGAAGTGTATATGGGCACCAAATATAACAACGATGAAAATTCATTAATGATATGGGCCTTGTACCCACCTCATAAGAAGACAATCATTATAGATACAGAAAAGGCTTTTGGCCATGTCATGACTTTGAAAGTAGGGAAACTGACCCCTTGATTACTATAGAAATTGGCATAAATATTGCAAAGTTGAATAAAGCACAGGCTCAGATGCTGATCAAAGAACAAGATGCATATAAACTGAGTTGTGAAAGATTAATGAAAAAAATGATTTCTTGAAAGATACTGTTAGGAATACCTTCAGAGGGTAAGTGAAAAGGTTAACTCAAGGAGAGAGCTCACAAAGTACCCCATCAGCATCCATTGATCAGATAGCTCAAGTCCATATTGACACACTTGCAACAGTGCTCCAGAATAGGCATGTCAACATGATGCATTGGATGAACCAATTTTGGGATATTTATTCTGAAAACTATAAATTGATCCAAGAGCATGAGAGGCTCCACAACAGGCTGCAAGAGAAACTCCATGAGACATAGAGTAAGGATGTTTTTGACACTATAGGTATTTCCAATACAAAAGACTTGATTGAGCAGCACCAGAAATATTATGACCAGCTTAAGAATGATGTCAAAGAATGTGTTGAGGCTTCAAAAGTAGGAGTACCCATGTTGTTCAGAAATGATAAAGAACTGAAGAGCAAAGATGAATGGAGCAAGGACTATCAAGTGATATTGCATGAAGCCTTAGGAGCTCTCAAGGACAAAGACTCTGCATCTGGGGAAGCCTGCAAGCATCTCGAGAAGATGGTAACAATAGATGTGATCACAAGAAACACTATTGAATTCACTAATACACATCACAGCCAGGAGTACTTGGATCACATTGCTCAGATATACCTATGGTTGAATAGAGCTTAAGCATCACTATCTTTATTTTTGTTATGTTAATCATGTTAATTCCCAAAAGACATTTTGAAGAGTTATGTCTCTTCATAAATATTTCCACATAAGTTGAACATATGATGCTGAATTATCATTAGCAATAGGATATAATACATGAAGTTTACAATGTTTTAAAAGACCATGTTGCAAGCATTATATTGAAGAAATAAATTGAAGTTCTCTGATTCTATGGTTTTATTCTGGCATCAATTGTTTGTTAAAATTATTCAATTATATGGTTGTCTCCAATTCAGTATTTCCTTGAGTCAAGAGAGTTTTTGGATTCAACTATGTGAGATTTTTGTTATCAACATTTCGAATCACACTCTGTGATTCATCATTAGTATTTCCTTGTTATTCAAATTAATATATCAAGTATATATTTAATTTGTCAATGCACATTTTGTTAGATTTAGGGTAGACAACCGAGAGGGGGGGTGAATCAGTTGTCCAAAACTTTCTTCTAAGTTAAATACTTAACTCCACACATAATAGTAAATCAATCATGAAAGCATAATGAAACATGTTAAGAGCAGATACACATTAACACATATAACACCAAGATTTTTGATGTGGAAAACCTGGTTAAGGGAAAAACCATGGGGTGATTAACCCAAGATAATATTCTCTGTTAGAAGAATAGAAAGAACAAAATGGCACATGCCAATTAGGGCTCACTACTTGAGCACACTACTCACAAGAGGCTCACTACCTACAAGAGACACACTGTCTACAAAAGAATAAGTATCACATACTTGAACTAGTAAATAGCATCTTCACCATGCTTGAGTCAGTTCCATTTAAGCCCAAACCTTCTGCTCTGCCTTTCGCTCTTCTCCTCGCTACCACTCACTCATCTCCACATGTCCACACTAAAATGACTTCGCAATCCCTTATCTATATATGACATCAACTTAGGAACAAGCATCTAAGTTAGAAAACATCCACAAGAACATCCACAAGATGTATAATTCATCCGGTCGGCCTGTCACATAAAGAACACCATCATCTGGAAGTTATTCTTCATTTTCGGGACCCCAATTCTAATGCGAACTATAAACACAAACTGAGCATGATCCAAGGACTTCCATAAACTTGCCTGAAACACCAAGAACATCCGCACTTCCTCTACTTACTGAAATCCTTCTCTCCTTCATCCAGAACCTCAAGAACACAGTCTACCATTACTGTCACAAAGGAATAGATACTTGCAGACCTTCAGACCATGAACCAATCTAGTTAACAGACCACACAGACTTCTCCAGTGCTTCCTCAAATCTACAGAACTAGAGAATTCATTTTCAGATCTCACAGGACCTATCTGTATCAATCTGTCATTATTGAACATCTACTGGAACCAGTTTCACTTGAATTGCCATAACTTATTCATATCTTCATGCGGACCTCTAAAATCGCTATTGCAATGTCTTAAGACACATATCTACAAACCCTTTAATCCACATCCTCTAATCCTCATCCTATCTTTGTCTTTTACCTTATGTCATTACTGTTCTTCACTGTTCCTAATTGAGACTAATTTTCTCAATATCCTCAACACACAACTCATCCAACCTTATCATTAATGTAACAAGAGTATGTTGACATCAATGACAACACCAGTTAGGCCCATACTTGCAACAATCTCCCCCTTTGTCATTGATGGCAACATATGATGTGAAAAACTATTTTAACCATCTAGACAGGAAAATCACCTTACTGCCACAACTCACCCTATCAGTAATAACCATTCACATGTCTTCCCTTTAATGCTCCCCCTTTGATCAGCAACCACTTATTTTTCACATATCTTCTCTCCACCTTTGACATCAATGGCAAAGGGCACATACTTGCAGTTCCACCACTTCAGAACCATGCCTACTACTCCCCTTGAGTAGCAGCCCCCCATCATCAGTCCGGACCACAAGATGTGACTGTGATATCCACCAGACTGATGCACATCAGTGCATCTTAGTTCACCACCAGAGGGGCAATAACCCCTAACTTCTCCCTGAGATACTCAAAAGAGTCCTTAGGTAGAGGTTTAGTAAAGATGTCTGCAATCTGATCCTTTGAAGGCACAAACTCCAATCTAACTTCATTCTTGTTCAGTTGCTCTCTCAAAAAGTGGAATTTGATGGATATATGTTTAGTCTTTGAATGCAACACCAGATTCTTGGATATGTTTATTGCACTTGAATTATCACAAAAAATTGTGATGGGCTCCTCATACTCTACTCTGATGACTCTTAACATCTGTTTCATCCACAAAACTTGAGTACAGCTACTTGCTACAACAATATATTCTGCGTCTGCAGTGGATAGAGATATTACTTCTTGTTTCTTGCTTAACCAAGAAACCAATCTCTTCCCCAAAAAGAATGCTCCACCACTGGCACTCTTCTGGTCATCCACATCTCCTGCCTAATCAGCATCTATATATGCATGAATAGAGAAATCATGATCTTTGGGATACCACAACCCATACTCAACTGTCCCCTTTAGATATCTAAAAATCCTCTTGATTTCCATAACATGAGATTCTCTAGGATCAGCTTGGAATCTAGCAACAAGACCAATAGCTTGCATAATATCTGGTCTAGTTTGAGTGAGATACAACAGTCCTCTAATCATTGACCTATATTTTGTCTGATCAACCTTGGGAGAGTCATCATCTTTGATTAACTTGCATCCAGTTGCCATTGGAGTGTTCATTGTCTTAGAGTCTTCCATCCCAAATTTCCTCAACAATTCTTTCACATATTTTGACTGAGAAATGAAGATTCCTTCCTTTGTTTGAGTAATTTGTAGACCAAAAAAGAAATTCATTTCTCCAAGCATGGACATCTCAAACTCACTTTTCCTTTGACTTGCAAAAGTTTTACACATACTATCTCTTCCTCCAAAAATGATATCATCAATAATACTTCAACAATTAAGATATTGTCATGATCAATTTTGAAATACAAATTACTGTCAGCAGTACCTTTGTTGAAGCCAATCTTCAAGAGATGCTTATCCAATCTTTCATACTAGGCTCTTGGGGCTTGCTTCAGTCCATACAGTGCCTTTTTCAATTTTCAGACCATATCACCATGACCAGATAATTGAAATCCATCCGGTTGCTCAATGTACACTTCTTCTTCCAAATTACCATTTAGGAAGGTAGATTTGACATCCATCTGATACACCTTGAAATCCTTAAAGGTAGCAAATGCAAGCAATAATCTGACTGCTTCAATTCTTGCCATTGGAGAAAAAGTCTCTTCAAAATCAACTCCTTCAATTTGAGAGTAACCCTTGCAGACCAATCTAGCTTTATTTCTGATTACTTCACCAGCTTCATTGAGTTTGTTGCGGAAGACCCATTTGGTTCCAATCACATTCTTGTTTCTAGGTCTGGGAACAAGATCCCAAGTGTGATTTTTCTCAATTTGCATTAGTTCTTCCTCCATTGCTTTTGACCAATTTTCATCATTGCAAGCTTCATTCGCTGTCTTAGGTTCAATCTTTAAAATTAGACAATACTCATCTGAATCTTGAGCAATTCTCCTCCTTGTTTGCACTCCTATTCTTTTATCACCTATGATCTGATCTTCAGAGTGGTTTAGAGTTACATACCTTGGAACTTTGGGAGTTTCTTCCACCTCTAACTCTAGATCAGTCTCATTGAGACTTATATCTTCTTCCTGACTTACCAGATCAACTTGACTTTGTTTCTCAGAAGAGGCTTGGATACTTTGAATTTGAACACCATTCTGATCATCCTCATCATACTCATGAATTCTTGAGGGTCTTTCAATTTCTTCATCAACCTTCACATTTACACTTTCTACAATCTTTCTCAGTCTCTTGTTGTAACACTGGTATGCTTTGCTTTGAGCAGAGTAACCCAAGAATATTCCTTCATCACTTCTAGCATTAAACTTTCCTATATCTTCATCCCTTTTAATGTAACATCTGCTACCAAAAACTCTAAAATATCTCACAGTGGGAGTAATGCCAAACCAAAGTTCATAAGGAGTTTTACCATTATTGTTTCTAATTTGAACTCAATTGAGAGTGTAAACTGCAGTGCTGACAACTTCTCTCCAATAGATCTGAGGAACATTTACTTCCATCATCATGGTCCTGGATGCTTCCTGGATGGTCCGGTTCTTTCTCTCAACTACTCCATTCTGCTATGGAGTTCTAGGGGTAGACAACTGTCTCTTTATTCCATGTTTCTCATAGAAGTCTATGAACTCACCGGATGTGAATTCCCCACCTCTATCAGACCTCAGACATTTCAATTTTAATCCACTTTCATTCTCCACCATGGTCTTGAATATTTTGAATTTCTCAAGTGCTTCTGATTTTTCTTTTAGAAAGGTTACCCACATCATCCGGGAATAGTTATCAATTAGCAACATGAAGTATCTATCATCTTGGATACTCCTAACTCTTGCTGAACCACAAAGATCAGTATGAACTAAGTCCAACAGTCTGGTAGAAGACAACTCCTTACTTTTGAATGTGACTCTGCTCAGTTTGCCCAACTGACATTCTTTGCACAAGCTATTAGTAGGTTTCACTAATTTTGGAAGATCTCTTATAGCCTGAGTATTGCTTATGTTGATGATATTATCAAAATTCACATGACACATCCTCCCATGCCATAACCAACTTTGATCAATTTGAGCAAATAAGCAACTTTTACCAGTACCAACCAAGTGGAAGATATTACCTTTAGTTTGAGTACCAGATGCAATCTCTGTTCTGAAACTTTCAAAGATCTTGCATTTTCTATTCCTGAATATGAGATCATAGCCTTTGTCCACCAGCTGTCCAACACTGAGAAGATTGTACTTTAATCCTTCAACATACAACACATTACCGGTTTTGTTCTTTCCATGAAGAGAAATAGTTCCTCTACCTCTGATTCTGCCAGTAGAATTATCTCCAAATTTTACAATTCCTCCTTCATACTTTTCCAAATTTAAGAACTTATTCTTGACACCTGTCATATGGTGAGAGCATCCACTGTCAATGACCCAATCATCCTTTGCTTCAACTTGGACAGCCAGAGCTCTTTCTTCAACTTTATGATTGACAGATACAGAGGATATTGGTTCCTCTTCTTTGATGGCAATAAACACCCATTCATTACCAGATTTGTTTTCTGTCTCTGATTCATCATCTGTTACTCCTTCATTATCATCTTCTTCATGAACATAGTAACAATTCTTTTGAAACCTTGGTCTGTTAGGATTTGGTCTTGAAAATCTTTCTATACATCTTGAGGCAAAATGACCAATTTTATTGTAGTTAAAACACTTAAAAGGTAATTTCCCTTCATACTTACTAGATCCTCTTGGCAGTCTTTTTGCAATAAGAGCTTCAAGATGAGCAGTGTCAGCTTCTTCTTCTTCCAAGTCTTTTCTTGCTTTTTCATACCATGATAGGTTCCTTGAAGAGTTTTCTCTTAGATCAAACCTTTGTTTCCCTTTTATAGAGGCACTGGCTTTGAATGTAGATTCAGTCTTTGGAGGATCATCTCCAAACTTGGCCATTTCAAAAGCAGCCAAATTACCAACCAATTGATCTCTTGTGCCTGTTGTGTGAGCTCTGAATTCTTCGATTGCAAAAGCCTTGATTTTATAAGAAGCAGGAAGGGATCTAAGAACTTTGCCAACAATCTCATCTTCACTCAGGGTTCCACCTGCATTTCTAATCCCACAAACCAGCTCATTCACTCTTGGCATAAAAGAGGTAATATTTTCATCATCTCTCATCTTCAGTTTTTCAAATTTCCCTTTTAGACTCTGTAACCTTGCACATTTAACATATTGGTCTCCTTCATGCAAAAGTTCCAGTTTATTCAAAATCTAAAAGGTAGTTGGTAGATCAATAACATTTGAGAGCTCTGAGTTAGATAATGTGCTTAGAAGAGCCTCTTTGGTTCACAGATTATTTTTAGCATCTGTGATTTCATTTAGGGTTGTTGGACCACCCTGTGGAGGTACATAAGCTTTTGTAACCATGGACCAGTATGCAAATCCCATACACTGCAAGTGACATTTCATGTGACCTTTCTAAAGAGCAAAGTTAGTTCCATCAAACTTCAGACTATCCTTCTTGTAGGACGACATCCTAGATCTCCTCAAGCGGTTAAGCTCCTTTCAGAGGAACTTATCTTTGATACCAATTGTTAGATTTAGGATAGACAACTAAGAGGGGGGGTGAATCAGTTGTCCAAAACTTTCTTCTAAATTAAATACTTAACTCCACACATAATAGTAAATCAATCATGAAAGCATAATGAAACAAGTTAAGAGCAGATACACATTAACACATATAACACCAAGATTTTTGATGTGGAAAACCCGGTTAAGGGAAAAACCATGGGGTGATTAACCCAAGATAATACTCTCTGTTAGAAGAATAGAAAGAACAAAATGGCACATGCCAATTAGGGCTCACTGCTCGAGCACACTGCTCACAAGAGGCTCACTGCCTACAAGAGACACACTGTCTACAAAAGAATAAGTATCACATACTTGAACTGGTAAATAACATCTTCACCATGCTTGAGTCAGTTCCATTTAGGCCCAAACCTTCTGCTCTTCCTTTCGTTCTTCTCCTCGCTACCACTCACTCATCTCTACACGTCCACACTGAAATGACTTCACAATACCTTATTTATATATGACATTAACTTAGGAACAAACATCTAAGTTGGAAAACATCCACAAGAACATCTGCAAGATGTATAATTCATTCGGTCACCCAGTCACATAAAGAACACCATCATCTGGAAGTTATTCTTCATTTTTGGGACCCCAATTGTAATGTGGACCATAAACACGAACTGAGCATGATCCAAGGACTTCCACAAACTTGCTTGAAACACCAAGAACATCCGCACTTCCTCTACTTACTGAAATTCTTCTCTCCTTCATTCAGAACCTCAAGAACACAGTCTGCCATTACTGTCACAAAGGAATAGATACTTGCAGACCTTCAGACCACGAACCAATCTAGTTAATACACCACATAGACTTCCCCAATGCTTCCTCAAATATACAGAACTAGAGAATGCATTTCTGGATCTCACTAGAGCTATCTGTATCACTTTGTCATTACTAAACATCTGCCAGAACCAGTTTCACTTGAACTGCCATAACTTCTTCATATCTTCATGCGGACCTCTAAAATCTCTACTGCAACATCTTAAGACACATATCTACAAACCCTTTAATCTGCATCCTCTGATACTCATCCTATCTTTGTCTTTTACCTTATGTCATTACTATTCTTCACTATTCCTGATTGAGACTAATTTTCTCAATATCCTCAACACAACTCATCCAACCTTATCATTAATGTAACAGGAGTATGTTGACATCAATGACAACACTAGTTAGGCCCATACTTACAACACATTTGCTGTATTTGTGTGATTGGATTAATTGGTTTCCATTAGAGGAATTAAAATCCTTCTAATAAGTCACAGTAACCTGGAAGTGTTAGTTTGGATCACTAAGAAGAACCACATAATTAGGATTGGAATTTTATCTCCAAGTTGATATTATCTATTGTTCTTGCATAATTCATTCAATTGGTTCCTTCAAGAAAGGATTAAAATTCCTTCTAGTGAATAACAAGAAACCTGATTGTATTAGTTGGATTATTAAGAAGAGTCTGTCAGTCATTTCCCTACACGTTTATACAAGTTATAAACTAAAGTATTGTGTCAAATAGTTAGAGTTACTACCCACTATAAGCCACTGGTCTTTGTCTTCCATTTGACTCTATTTACCCAACAAGGCACTGGTCTTATCTCAATTCATCATTTAAAAACCCTTTTTTAGTTAAGCATAGTTGTAAAATTTACCTTGATATTGTTTAGACAATTTATACCAATCATCCAACATATTTTAGATATAGGATTAGTTAGCAAGCTCTCATCTATTCTACACCATTTTCCACTGTAGGAAGATCCATTTACTTAGTCAAAATACTTACACTCAATATGCTTTAATTTTCAAGGTTCACCCGCCTAGGTTTAGCAGGACCTAAAGTGCAGGGAGTCATCAAACCCTAAAGGTTGATTCCATCATGTTAGTTCAAAAATGTTGCAAATCTAAGCATAGAGCCTGGCATCCTCTTAGGATTAGCAACCTACTTTTTTGAGACCTAACATTGACATTGATGGCAACAAAGTCTATCCCACACATCCGTAGTACATAGTATGCCTATAGCGGAAGTTAGATTGAAGATTTTTTTGGTCTGGTGAACAAGAATAGAGTATGTAACAAGGTTTGACAATTAGGTCTGAATCTCTTAGATGGTGTGATTTAGAAAGTTACAGACTTGAACAAGTCAAGAGGGGTATCAAGACTACTGTATTCCAAAGATTTAGTGTCCGGTGATAAAGCAAGAAAAAGATATGAGTATCTGAGTGTTAGGTTCTAGTTAGGTAGAGCAGATAGAGGAAAAATTGACTGACAAAGTATGAGTCTTCAATCTGGATGAGTAGAAGGTGTTGATCAAGCAATTTGTGGGATTATACATTGTTGACCGACATGATTGATAACTTTTACGCCTATGTTTTTGATACACATCACAAATCAAGCATGGATTTAGCTAACAGATTAATAACTTGTAGTGTTCTTGTTGCCGACTAGAAAGTTGATAAAAATCCTTGATGCAGATATATATACCAGATGGATTCCAGTATGTAGGTGTATGGTATGTTGGTGGAAGTAATAAGGTGCGAAGAAAAGCAGAGATAAGTGTGGGAACAACAATTCAAGTCTGGTATGTGACTGAATAGCAACAATGAACAGAGGAAGAATAAAGTGCATCAGATCAGTATATTGTGCCTAACTGGAACTGAACTCTTGCATTTGTAGATGCTTCTCATCAGTCCAAACACTTGATTATCTTCTGTAAGTTCTATAGATAGTGAGTCTCTTGTAGGTAGTGTGCCTCTTGTGAGAAGTGTGCTCAAGCAGTGAGCCCTAATTGACAAGTGCCATTTTGTACTCCTTTATTCTTTTAACAGAGAATACAATCTTGGGTTAGTCACCCTATGGTTTTTCCCTTAACAGGGTTTCCAAGTAAAAAATCCTTGTGTTATGTGTGTTGATTTTATTTCTGTTCTTATGATTACATATGCTTTCATGTTTTGATGCAACACTAAATATTTAGATAACAAAAGAGAAGAAAGTTAACGAAATTTTGAGATAACTGATTTACCCCCTCTCTCAGTTATTTTCCTTGTTTCCAATGCCTACCCCTACAACTAACCAACCTGTCCCTATAACTAAGCCACCTGGGCTCATAGAGATATCACCTCTCCATCATCCTGAGCCTATGCTTGTGCCTGATCCTCACCTTGAACCTACACCTATGGCTACACCTCTGGCTGAGGTTGTACATGTGGAGGCCTCTGCACACTCCTCTGAACTCTCCTCTATCTACCTCCATATCAGTCATCCCCTCCATCCCCTCTCCCTCCTCCATCCTCTCCATCTCCACCTCTCCCACCTCTAGCACCTTGTCTCCTCCTCGGTGGACCCTCCTCATCTTATCTCGGAGCTACCTCTCTAGGTCTTGAATATCTATGGAATAGATGCTCTACAAAGTATGTAGTATAATCCTCTATCATCTCAACATCCACAATATGACTCCTTGCATCCCACACATGATATGGGATGTCTAGAAAGTCTACCCATGCCTGTTCAAAAGAAGCCACTGGACCCCATTGAGAACACTCCTTGTGTGTCTGAGAAAATATAGTAGTACCTTGGGCCCTCCCCTGAGTCCTGCCAAACTACCAAAACATGTGAGTAACAATCTATTAGTCTATGATGTAGAGAGCCCTCCCAATCAACCATCTCATCTAAAAACAAAAAGGCAACTTTGTTGCATCATCCTCCCATGGCTCACAATCTAGATAAGGGTGACAAATAATTGCATCCACATTATCTAGTGTGTGTCTCTAGTACTCTAGCTTTCCTAGCTTGGGATGGGAAATTGTACCTTGATAAGCATAAGCATATGCTCATCCCTCACTTCTAACCCTTGTGCATATAGGATGTGTCACTTCTATGTGCTCCCATGCCCATATTTGTAGCAATGAAACATCGACAGATAGACTAGCAGTCCCAACATAGACAAACTAATGTAAGTCATGATACAAGTGAGCCAATAAGTAGACACCCCAAGCAAATCATGTCCCCTCAGTCACCATCCACTCTAAGGTCTATCCCTATCGAGATGCTAATCCATGTGATCTCCTATCTAGGCAAATCACACCTCCAATCAATCCTACCAATATAGATGGTAGTGGCTCATAATAATCATCCATCTGTGTCCAACTAATCTCTGCCCCATCCAGATCATCATCATGAAACACTCTATGACAGGCATCTAGACCATCTCCCCCATGCTGCCCATAAGTCACTAGCTCACCATAAATAGGAATCCTTAGAATCCTATACACATCCTCTAAAGTAACAAACATCTCTCCAATAGGCAAGTGAAAAGTACAATACTCATTGTGCTATCTCTCTACCAAAGGAGTCAACATGCTCAGATTTTCCCAAATCTTAGGCATAAATGTAACATACCATAATACTGTTGATCCAAGCACATAATGATCAATCTTAGTCAAGTATGGATGTAACAACTGTGTGGGTGGAAATCACTCTCGAGACATCATAACATCTAACTCCTCCTACAAGCAACAATATAAGTGCATTAATCAACAACCAAGTTGCATATTTATCAAGTCTATCTAATCAATTACTTAGCTATCCTATCAAACTTATCCTATCATCTCTTCTAAGATTTTATCAATCTCAAAGAGCATCTATCAGCTGGCTAACAATGACCACGATGCTGAATCAATCAAATTGCTAAGTAATTAACCTATTTTCATCAAATGCACAACTTTAGTAATCACATGCACCGCTTTAGCTTATATGCATAGATTGGACATTCATATGCACAATTCTAATCATATGTGTAGCTTCAGGAGTAAAATACACAAATTTGCAACATATGCACCATTTTAGGGCATATGCACTGAAACAATAGTCAACTATGCCATTTGGGCATATGCGCAGTTGTGTGGTTCATATGCACAAATTTAGGGTATATGCACGGTAATATTGCACATATGCGCAGAATCATTCAACCTACACATATGAAATCGACCACTTTACACCTAGATTTTGACCCTAATAAATGCACTTGACATCAAAATAACTATATATGTACTAGGGGCAATACTCCTCTGAGTGATTGACAGATCCACTCAAACTTGTGGCTAGCAACTGGAATCTCCATTTTTGCTAGGGCTTCTTTGCTCTGCTATGCTCTGAGGCTCTCTATAATCACTCTTCTAATTCCAAGTGTGCAAATGACTTAGAATGGGTCCCCTCATCACTATTTATACCTTAATCAACCCTAATTGGGGATGTCTTGACCTTACCTATTGCTAACATGTGCATACTTTTCTATTCACCCATTTCTCATTTTCCATCACTTGCATTTTTTCACATGATGATCATACCATTGATTCTTCTTCATTGTGAGATTGTCTGTTATTTTTTTAATTTTTTTCACATTTTTTATCCCGATTGATCTCCCAAGGAGGCATACTACCAACACCAAACCTATATCAGGGGCAAACTAGGGCATGTATCATATTCTTAAAATTTTTATTCTTTGAAACAATGCGATAAAACACGTTGTATCAAATAGGGGCAAAATGTATACACCTAAAAATGGCTCGAGATAAATTAAATAAATATTTTATATTTATTCTTATTTCCTCTATTAATAAATAAATATAGTAATTTATTTATCTGATTCACATTTATCCTATTCAATATCTTATTTCTTCTAAAGTTATCTCTAATTAAATAATCCTAATTATTTAATTATTCTTCTAAGACAAAGTCATATTCCTAAAATCCACATCATTCATCTACATCACTCTACACATCATTTGACACCTCACCTCCATGTTGTACCATAAATTAAATATTAATAATATTTAATTAAACATTTATCCTCAACACGTCCTATTTCCTCTCAACCATCCCTACTTTGTAGAAGTTGGCCTCTCCACATCATAATGGTCAAAGTTTACTATGAGACATGTGTCTCATGAGTCCTATATTCCCTCCAACATCCCAACAAACATAGACTCCTTCTTCCATATTTCTCTCATGGTCTTTGTGAGCATCTCACCATGTGACTCCTTATCCCACATATCTCTCCATCTTGTCAATGTAGTAGGAACATCATCCTTCTATATCTCCCCTCATCCAACCAATTTAATCTTGACCCTCCATGTCATAAGACCAATTCCTTAACCATTGATCTTTTGCCACTTGGATCTAAGCCATCCATTGCCTATAAAAGGAAGCCTCTCATCCTCATTTTGGTTACAACACAAGAGAGATCATACTTTCTTTCCATAGCATTATCAATTAGCAATCTCCATTAGCATATCATTTAGAATTAGCAATCTCCATTGTTGCATTTGTAGTTGCTTCATAGTATCTTAGATTCATAACATTATCTCCATTTCACTATTATCATTAGCTTCATTCAATCATTATCATAATTTAGCATTGTAGAATCATTTACTTTGCACAAAATCCACCACAAGTCCATTAATCTTAGAGTCATCTTGAAACAAAGAAGTGCATTATGAGAGAATAATTACCATCAGAAAAATCAAGATCTTAAGAAGATAGGACACGATGGGACATGAAGGAGAAATTTGCATTTTGAAGGTATAAATAATGTTTGCTTCAAATTCTATGTTTTTCTATTAGTTTCATTGGTGATTTTGGTTTGAGTAGAAATTTAGAGTTTTGTGGTAACTTGATAGGTTTTTACTATTGTTCTCCAAATTATCATCATAGGGACTACCACATTTTCATATCAGAGCTCACAGAGTAGGACTTAGCATCTACATAGTGTCATCTACATCATATCAAGATTTCAAGTGATTTCGACTTGTTTCCTGAGAGTTATCGCTATCAGAAGATCGTTACCTTTCACAGAGCAGAGCACTCAACATTCAGTCGAAGCATACAAGGCTTGCAGAGCACTTCCATGACTTGTGGAGCTAAATAGAACATCACACAAGGTAATATGGGACCAGATAGACCTTCCTTGAGGTCCACACCAAGTTTCATTCATTTACGGAGCATTACCAAGAGTTGTAGGCTGACCTACTTGTTTCCTACATGTTTCATGTGGCAAGTTACCTTTAGGCTAACAAGATAATGTTTTGAAGGATTACGAAGGATATAAATGAAGGATAGAAGATTGTTTCAAGGTAGTGGACATGAGTATGAAGAAATTGTGCAAAAAGATGAGCAGTTTGGAAGATGCAAAGGTGTTCTGAGCCTGGAAGACAACATAGCAGAGAAAAAGATAGAGTAGAGGGTAAAAGAAGATACAAAGCAAAGAATAGAGAAGGAAAAGAATAAAGAAGATATGGAAGAATGATGTTGTCTTCTATGAATCTTTTATAAGCCTAGGTTCCTGCCTAACACAAGAAAAGACCTAGAGGCATATGTAATGAGGTTTGGAATTATAATATAATGAGAAGTGATCTTTGAAGGCTAGGTTTTTCCCTTTGATGGTTTTCCCAAGATAAATCTTGTGTCATTGGATTATGAATCTCTCTTATCATTTTTTTGTTAGCTATGTGTATTTGTTGCATCTTTGTTGTGATCTTGGTGTTGGTTGTTTGAGGTGGCAAGGCTAGACAGTCCTTCATTGGACCCTCCTACCTTGATTGCATCACTGTGCAAGAATTTGTCATGTTTCATCTATTTGTTTACAATTTCATATAACTAGGGTTTAAGGTATAATAGGATTCAGGTTTAACAAATCAATTGACAAATTCAAAATTTCCTTATCATTCCAAGTTACACCAAACCTATAGCTGAGTCCTCTTGCAAAAGTTGTGATTCAACTTGGTTTAATGTCCTTGAATGTTATATGTGAAAGGAGGATTTAATCACAATATCAACCTCATCAACATACCCTCTTTTCCTACATAACAATTGGACTAGAGCACCCACCCCATAGTCCTCTCGACTAGCATCTCCAGAAACTCTGAAGAAGGTTGTAGTCTTACACACCTCATTGTTCTAGATCTATAGGGAAACTGCCCTATTCGACTTGGGCACCTGCCCGATTCTCCCTAAAGTTTCTGCCTTTGAAAATTTGAATCCTCGTATGTTTCTAATCTATATTTAATGCCTTCCTATGCGATCATTTGGCGTATCTTGTTCATCTGTATCTAATTTCATATAATTAGGGTTTAAGGCTTAATTGAACTAGAGTTTGACATATCTATCAATCTAATTTATCTTTCCATATCATTCCTAAGTGACATCAACCTATTGGTGAGTCCTCTCCATTTATAGTGACTTGGCTCAATTGTTGTCCTTGAATGTTATTGTGAAAGGAGGGTTTGATTGGATACCTTTAACACTATCTTCCACCTTGTTTAGAGTAAAATTTGATTAAGAGGATTTTATGTTTACTTCACTAGTTTGTGTTGATCCTCCTTTCACCTCTAAACATTCAAGGACTTTCAATCATGTAGGAAATCTACTATCAAGCCTTCAATCACATAGAACATAAGGGAAAATTGGAATTGTGTGATTTTGTTGTTTGATTAAGTCCACTTATGCTCAAAACCATAATTATGCAAATTCAGAAGCAAATAGAAAAATTATAGAAAATGCTCACACATAGAGATATCAAATGATAATCAAATGCATACCAGATTTCAAAGTTTGGAAAATAAAAATGTCAGGGACTAATGAGGGGGTGCCCTAGTCTAGTACCATGCTTTTTGTCAAGATCTGGGAATCTTGTCTACAACATGTTCCTGTTGTTCTAGAGATTCTTCAGTTGTGGGATCCAGAGGACTAATGAGCAGGCGCCTGAGTCTAGGTCCCTATTTTCTCTTCTTATTTAGAATTTTGATAGTCTTCACTACTCTCCTACAACTCTTTTTCTACTCCTGCAATCACCAAAAAATGGGTTGGGGGTTGTGGTGTTTAGAGGCTTGCCTTAGTAAAGCCCTGGAGAGACATTCAAGTCTTCTGAACACTGTTGTCAGATAAAGAGTGCATATCCTTGCGGGATAGAGGTGAAATCCAAATGATAAATGATTGAAAACATAAATAATATCACCTTGTAATGAAGATCTCATGGAAGGAAGATACTCTTCATGCCATGAGGAGATGTATGCCAAATCTGCAAACACAAACACAATAACAACACAAATTCTACTCTGCAACATAATGAATGCCTTGAATCACCTTAACAAAAGCTATTGAATCAAAATTGCCATCTAATTTCCATCCAGTTTACAAATGAAACCTAATCATGCTTATATATGCAACTACAAATATTTCTGCCAAGAATTTCATACTTGAAACTTACTGTGTCGGCATAGGACCTAAATAACTGTCATAAACTGACACTTTGAAATTAGGCCTGACCTAAAATAGGGCAGGACTAGGGCATGGTAACCCAAGTCCTCCCCCTATTTTAGGTAGGACTTATCTTAAGTGCATCCCCTGAGTCCTATTTGTCATGAAACATCAGGGTTTTCTCATTGGGAGTCATCAAAATCATGCAAGATGTCCTAAATGCATAAACAAGACCTGAGAGCTAAACCTTAAGAGGGAAAAGCCCCCAAGGGGACATTTTCTGACGTAACATTTATCCCCCACTTTAATGTATGTATTAAATTCAAGGCCAATATGTGCATTAAAGTATGGTCAACAAACACAACAAACATGCCAAGCATAGAGAAGACACCAATCACAGAGAAGACAATAACAAGCATGCAAAACACAGAGAAGACAGTTACAGTCATGCAAAATATAGAGAAGACAACATTGAAGACATGCAAAACACAGTGAATATAGTGAATGTAATGAAGACAGTAATGATTTACTTTTCTTTTTCTTTTCATATATGAAATGTAGATGCAAGTGCATGAAAGTAAACACACCATCCATAATGCAAGAGGGACTCATCACCACCGATCTTTAAGACTGCATATGGGGCAAAAGACATGCCAAACAAATCAAGCATGCCATACAAATCAAGCATGCCATACAAATCGCAAAACATAGTAGGGACTCATCACCACCAGTCTTTAAGAATATGCTTGGGAACAAACACGTAATACACACACACTTGGAAGACATGGAGAAAACATGGAAGACAAGAAATGGAGTATTCCTAGTTCTAGGTTCATCACCATCTTAGGAACATTACAGGAACACACCGACGATTGGGCTTCACCACAACAATCACCGACGACACAATTAAGGGTTGAGTTAATCACATAACTGCTCCCTGCCTCGTGATGAGGACTTTTGAAAATGACAGGATGTGCACTCTCTGCAAGATATACACCATCCCCACCTTGCGATGAGGGCTTAAAAAGGATGTGATATCCTACCTCCACAAAGGGCTTAAATGATTGCAAAAGATTTCAAACAAATCTCAAAGTGCAAGAGGGACTCATCGCCACTAGTCTTTAAGATTGCACGTGAGAACAAGCACATTGCTAACATGTAGAATAGACAACTTACCTTATATATGCCCCCACCTTAAGGTGGTTGATATTAGATATCGATATCAAGCACGTTACAGTAGGAAGGAAACACACAAGGGAACACAAGCTCTCACAAAGCCCATGCTCCCCTAGAGGTGACATGTACTTTACAATCACCAAATGTTCCCACAAACACATCCCAGCAAGAAAAAGTCTTACTGTCCATATAATCATGATAAACAACAATGCATAGAGTAATGCAAGATTCAAGATAGGCAAAGTGCACGGAGTAGCAGTATTGTTATGTTTTGTAAGTGTGATAAGACACCATTAAGATCACACAGATTGCTTCTACTAGCCAAGTGTTAGATAATATATAACAACCCCATAGTCATATAGGAACTAAGTCCAATTTTTGATTTCTCACTAAAGGGATGCTAGTTCTACATTAGTATAACATGTTTTTCGTCATTCACCTACTAGATAGAACCACTAGAGGAAGGGAAACAATAAATCAAGAGAGGAAAAACAAGTGCCTTGGTGACAGTCATGTAGGAGGGTGCCCCCAAGTCACCAACCACAATGCTATGTCCATAAGACAACACACAACTGTGAAAATAGATGAGAAGAAATATTGAAGAATGATGATACAAATAGAAGAAGGTTCACAACAGAGGTAGTCTCTTGGTATCTTGGACCTTACAAGAGAATCAAGGGTCATCCCAGGAGGCCTAAACAACACAACACATCATGAGGGAAACACATCAAGAGGGAAACACATCACGCGAGAGTAAAGGTTAGAAATACTTACTTGTAGTACCACTATTCTAAATTTTAGAACTTGCAAACCTCTTGGAGAGGTACTCGATCAAGTTTTTTACAAAGGTTGAGTGGTTCTTATGAGAGTCTTGTTTGTAATCAGAAAATCCATGTAATGTTTGTTTCTCAAATCCTTGTGTAAGTGAGACCTTTTGTTGCTTGTGAGGAGAACCACTATTATTTCCAACTGATGATAATTGTCTTGCTCTTTTCCTATTTTTAACAAGTTTTCATTGTTGATTTCATCTATCATAGTTACAAGAATCATCCTGTACTATCTTGTTCTTTTCTTTTGTTATAGTCTCTTTCCTCAATTGTTGCATTTGTTTTTCTGATGCATTTTGGTTATCTCCTGGTCCTTTTAAAGATAACAAAGGAGGAACCTCAATATAAATTTCATTTCTGCGAGGACGAGGTGGTTTATCCAACTTTTCCTTATCCACTTTTATTATGCCAACGATGTTATCATATTCCAAATAATCATCATCGTCTACTTCCACTAAACCCTATTCCATCATATTTGTATTAGTATGCTTAGGAAAAGGATTAGTGAAGATTTGCAAATTTTGATTTAGCAGAGCAATTGACTTATTTCCATTGTCATTCACACTCGATACTTGTATCACATTCGAGTCGATGAGGTCTTGTATTTCATGTTTAAGTCACATACATCATTCAGTATCATGTCCTTGTTGTCAATGAAAATGACAAAAGGCATTAGCATCAAAATAAGGTCCTTGAGTTTTATTAGGATCCAAAGGCTTAATCAAGGGAAGCTTCATAAGATTATTACTCACATATTGATTCATGATAGAATGGTAAGATTCAAATATCAGAGTAAACTTTCTTTGCTGATACGGTGCCTTCTTCAGATTAGTGATAGCAAACACTTGAGAAAAGTTATTCAAATTCAGTCCATTAATCTTGATGAAACTCCTATTATTATTCCTCTTAAATTTGTTTTATGACAGTCCACCCATGGATTGACCAACTTGAGCTAATGAGTTTTGGTTTTCATATTGACTAGATGAAAGTTGATAATCACAAAGGGTAGTACATAAATGTTGAAAGGAGTTATACTTCATCAAGAGGATCTTATCATGGATGTTAGGTTGTAGATTTGTAATAAAAACCTTCTAAACATCCTCATCTTTCATCTAATATTGAATTTATACAGAGAGATTGATATCGACTAATAAATGCAGTTAACTTCTCTTTCAGACCTTGCTTGCAATGAACCAGATCAATCAAAGAGACTGGAGGTCCAATGTTTGCTAGAAAATGTTGTAAAAATTAATCAACTAACTGTGAAAAGGAGTGTATTGAATTTGGAGGTAAAGAGCAAAACCATTCTAAAGAAGTATCCTTGAGAGATTATAGGAAATGTTTTGCTAACAAGTCTTCTTCAAAGTAGAAATCACTACACATAGCTATGAATGCTGCCAAATGAGTATTAGGATCACCTTTTCCACCATATTTTTTAAAGTGTGGGGTCTCAAACCTCTCAAGCATAGGGGTACTCAAGATTGCATAAGATAATAGGCATGATAATTTGGTATATTAGGCTATGAAGAATTTGTCAAATTTTTCACTTTTTGTTGTAAAGAAGTCATGCCTTGCAAAAGTTGGTTCAAGAGGGCATCATTGGGAGATACAATTTGTTGTGAGGAATTGGAACCAAAGTGAGGAGGTGATTGATCCTAAGTTGTGATAGGCAGAGGATGTGAATAGTTCAATGGTGGTTGGACATATTGATAGGTGGAAGGTGGTTGCGTGTAGTTATATGTAATAGGTGGTTGAGAATACGTGGGATGCAAAGGTGGTTGAGAATGATTATTCATAGAAGAGATCCCCTTAGAAACCATGTTTTGATAATCAAATCCCATAGCTTTGTAATGTTGTGAACTATTTCCATTAGATAATCCAATACCCATGGTAGCATTACTACAAGCATTTTCATTAGTTGTTAAAATTGTCGATGTAAATGTAGACACTCCAGTGGTTGGTATAGGTGCCTATACTTGCGTATGAGATGGTGACGATATATTTTTGATACCATTTGCACATTTAGTCACCATCATGAAATTATTGTGTACAATATCTATTTAACCTTGAACAACATTAATTCCATATTATCATTCTTTTATCAATACTCTTATATGGTGAATCACAGGGATGGCTTCTTTTGCTATCCTTTTAGTTTCCATAAATGCTTGGAAATCAGCTAACTCTTTATCAAGTTTGTTTATTTACTCATCAGGTACATGTGTGACCACCTCAACAGTGTCATCAACATCATGAAATACTTGATCTTCCATAGTGGTTATAAGAGGTATAATATCTTGCAAAAATTTATGTTTCCCCTTTTGTAAATAAAGTATTCAATAGATTTTCAGAGGCAGGGATTTCAAATTATTCAAGAGCACTAGATCCCTTGTGTCTTATACTTCTTCTTAAAGGAATTTTTATATTAGGGTAGAGAGTTATAATACTCATACAGAGGCATCCAATGCTCAATGTACAAACTAATAGAACAAACCCTAAGAGAAGGATATGTTTAAGATCCAAAAATGTTTGGTCTTTTTTCAACTTTTTTCAATGAAAATAAGTGAAATAAAAGGTGTTGTAAGGAAATTAATCAAGGTCAGAAAATAATATGTCTTATATCAGTCCAATAAAGAAATAAAATCCTTCACAACACATTTGTGATGCAAACCTAGGATGATGACTAGTCAAAACCTAGTGAAAAACTAGTAAAATATGCAATTTTTCACAATTTTTCAATGCCAAGACCCAATAGAAAGGGTGTTGTAAAGAATTTTAGGAGGTACAGTAGAATATAACAATATTATTAGTTTCCTAAAACCATAAAATCTGTCACAACATGCTTGGAGTGCAAATCTAAGTCAGACCCTAGGGCAAATATAGTCAAAATATGCAAATTTTCACCAAATTTTAATGCAAAAGAGAATGACAAAGGGTATTGTGATGAAAATTATGATGGAAATAAAATTATAACAGTAATAACATCCACCTAATGCCAAAAAATCTGTCACAACATGCTTATAGTGCAACTCAAGGTCAAACCGTAGGGAAAATATAGCCAAAATATGCAAATTTTCACCAAATTTCTACTCTAAGAGCCCAATAAAAAGGTGTTGTAAAGAATTTTAGGAGGGGAAGAAGATAATAAACTTGATAACATCCAATTAGTGTAGAAAAATCCTTTACAACATGCCTATGGTGCAAATCTAGAGAGACAATAAGGCCAAAATCTAGTGAAAAGTCAAGGTTTTCAAACCCTAGGCATGAAATTTTGCAAGAAAACCACTATGATGCAACACTACAGTTATAAATTAGTCCTAATGAGTGTTTTAAAAGGGTAGTAAAATCTGAAACAACATTTTGACTACAAACCCTAGCCAATGCAAAACTAGGTTATATGAAAAAATGCACAATTTCAAGCAATTTTTATCAATTTGATCATGAAAATGCAATCTAAATGAATGATGAATGAAACATTTCTATATTTTAAATCAGATATAATGATAATGAAAGAAATTTATTGAAATTAAATGCCAATTAATCCAAATTAATTGAAAATGTAAGATAAAAATGCCAACTTTTTCAATTTTTTTGGTAATTTTTCAAATGCAATAAGATGAAGAATGAAATGAATGAATGTAAATCTGAAGCACAACACTCAAAAAGGTCCAAAATTCATTAAAAACATGGCTTCACCAAAATGTTTAGAGTAAAATTTGATGAAGAGGATTTTATGTTTACTTCGCTAGTTTGTGTTGATCCTCCTTTCACCTCTAAACATTCAAGGACTTTCAGTCAAGTAGGAAATCTACTATCAAGCCTTCAGTCACTTAGAACATCAGGGAAAATTGGAATTGTGTGATTTTTTTGTTTGATTAAGTCTACTTATGCTCAAAACACTAATTGTGCAAATTTTGAAGCAAACAGACAAATTATAGAAAATGCTTGCACATAGAGATATCAAATGACAATCAAATTCATACTAGATTTCAAAGTTTAGAAAATGGAAAAGTTAGGGACTAATGAGCAAGCACCCTAGTCTAGTGCTATGTTTTTTGTTAGGATCTGGGAATCTTGTCTGCAACATGTTCCTATTGTTTCAGAGATTCTTCAGTTGTGGGATCCAGAAGACTAATGAGTAGGCATATGAGTCTAGGTCCCTATTTTCTCTTCTGATATGCAATTCTGATAGTCTGCACTGCTTTCCTACAACTCCACTTTTTCTAATCCTACAACCTATAACCTGCAATCATGAAAAAATGGGTTGGGGGTTATGGTGTTTAGAGGCTTGCCTTAGTCAAACCCCAGAGAGACATTCAAGTCTTTCAAACACCGTTGTCAGATAAAGAGTGCATATCCCTGTAGGATAGAGGTGAAATCCAAATGATAAATAATTGAAAACACAAATGATATCACCTTGTAATGAATATCTCATGGAAGTAAGATGCTCTTCATGCCATGAGGAGATGGATGCCAAATCTGCAAACACAAACACAATAACAACACAAATTCTACTCTGCAACACAATGAATGCCTTGAATCACCTTAACAAAAACTCTTGAATAAAAATTGCCATCTAATTTCCATCCAATTTACAAATGAAGCCTAATCATATTTATAAATGCAACTACAAACATTCCCGCCCAGAATTTCATAATTGAAACTTACCATGTCAACATAGGACCTAAATAACGGTCATAAACTGACACTTTGAAATTGGGCCTGACCTAAAATAGGGTAGGACTAGGGCATGGGCGCCCAAGTCCTCCCCCTTATTTTAGGTAGGACTTATGTTAAGTGTATCCCTTGAGTCCTATTTGCTATGAAACATTAGGGTTTTCTCATCAGGAGTCATCAAAATCATGCAAGATGTCCTAAATACATAAACAAGACCCGGGAACTAAACCTTAAGAGGGAAAAGCCCCAAAGGGGACATTTTCTAATGTAACACAATTATCTTATTTTCATACATAACACCAACAAGATTGAGTCCCCACTGCGAGAAGGGCCAAGGAGTTGTTTGTTGGTTGTTTTAAATTCCCAACCTGATCTCAAGAAAATAGATCTATAAAATAGCCATTTCTAGTAACTGATCTATCTTGAGGGATTGGCCAATGAACAAGAAATGGGGGATTTCAATTCCCTTTTTCCTCTTCACTTTAGGCTTTTCAAGACCAAGGAGGGTGTTCCTTTTCTAAAATAGTATCCCTAAATACTTTCTCAAAACATTGTTTCTAAAATAGATATGTTCCTTCTAGATTGCTTAAAGAATTATTGATAGAGTAAAGTAATGGGCTAGATTCTTAAGCTTCAACAAAAATCTTCACATAGGAACATGTAAACAAAAGTATCATCAACATGAATACAGAAATAAAACTATTCTTTGATTGTATAAACAATTAGGGAGATTTAGATGAAGACAATAACCATCAAAAGATCAGTGCCTAAATCTGGGGTCACAAAGTCAAGAAACAAATATAAATGAAACTCAGCACAATAATGCAACCATAACTCTTATAAAAATATTGTAATGGTGTATTACACCACCACACCTTGAAATCAGTCCAAACTAATTGTACTTACCTATCCCTGCATACATCTACTATACTCAATACCTTCCTTAAAGCATTAAATCTACTCTTTGAGTAAAAGCCTTTTGGAAAAGATATCCTTACACATGAAAGACTTTGAAGATGAATAATACTGATACTTGATCAATTTATTCAAAAATATAGCAAAGGATACAATTGTAGGAGACAATGTAGTCTGAACTTCAACAATATATTCGAAATGATGAGCTAATACAATTTACACCAATAGTTGCAAGTACAAATGATTCTATTCTCAAAAAACACACCTAGAAATAAAAACTATCTATTATTAATTTGTACTGTGTTACAAAAATTCCTCTAAGATGCTTGTCAATAGGTCCTGAATTCCCTTTTATAGAAACAAGGGAGAAAGATAAGCTTCAAACCTAGAAATAGATGTCACTTTTTTATTTGACAAAGTTACACTAATCAAAAAATAAAGATAACTGATTGCACTCAGATATTTTTATAGGAGCATAAGCTATTACATGTGTGGCCACAAGACAAGTTGCAATTGGGAAGTGTGCATTTGAAGAAGGTGTAACAAACTCTACTGACCTTTATTCATTATCTATATTCTAATAACTTTCCTTTTGAGAGAGTTGATGGTTGTGCAAGAAAACAAAGGAGATCACTACAGGACAAATATGCCCAATATTTGGTAACAAGAAGATTCCCTTTACTAACAAAAAGACATGTAGAAGTATATTCTAAATTTGAAAAAAGAAATAAATAATTAGTATTTAGCTTTACGTATTTTTCACAATATTCAATATTTCAAATATCAGGTAAGTCATTATATAGACCTGATAAGATTATCCCAGACCTAATATTGCTCCTATGTTTTCCATTGAAAGTTAATAAGATTATCCACACGAGATGCATACTTATTGTTGTACTTGGCTATAATTGATTTAGCTTCCCTTGTAAAATCAACTGCAAGTTGATAGGAATCCCATAGTTTGTTGATACTTGATCTAAAAAGGGGAATATCAATCTTATTATCTTGACAGATAAATAAAGAAATGACATGGATGATATTACTGAATTGGAGAATCCAAGATTGGCATGGCTTAATGTCACCATTCTCAGTTTTTATTGCATGGATTATTCCAACTTGGTCATTATTGAAACCCTGAATCAACTTCAATGCTCTTTCCTCAAGACGGTTTATAAATGTCTGGGATTCTCCTGCTTCCTTTTCTGTCATATAGATTTGTTTAACATCTTTGGGACCACTAGGATCATGATTTGATCCTTTAAAAATGCCTAATAAAGAAGCAATCCTCGAGATCCACTTATTGAATAGAGGCATTGTTTGTCCTTTATCATATGTTATTTTATTAATGACTTGTGACAAGTCATAGTAGTATTTCTGGATACCAACTATTTTGCTTGACACTTTATCCATTAATAAATCTAAAAGATTTGAAACAATACATCAATTATCCTCCTACTATTTATCAAAAGCATTTGTAAAAATTTCTTCAAATGAATTGATTTGTTACCTTAGCTCTTCATTTTCCTTCTCAAGAATAGGCTTTGATGAAGAAGAAAGATCAGAAAAGAGGAAACCTAAATCCTTGATTACCAATGTTGTATGTGCTGAGGCTAATGTTGAGGCTTGTTGTTGCCACTACATTTCTCTATCTTTCAACTTATTGTATTCATGCAGCGTATGCATATACTCCTTTTCTAGTTCATCATACTTCTTTTGAGGAGAAATGGTGGTTGCTTTACTAAATTTTGCAACTTCTACCACCATCTCGTATGCTTTTGAAGTAGAGGTATCAAAAACTCTTTTTATTATCAATCCACCTTTCAAATCTATGTCAGGTTTTGCAACCAAAGGTTTATCAGTGTTAGGATCCAAAGACCAAATAGCTAGGGTTTCCCATTTTAGATTGAATCTGGCACCTATTAATGCAACTTCAGCCTCTTCTTCTATGGAGAATACTTCATTTTCCTGCCCCCCTATAGTATCTAGAACAATAGAAGAAGCTATATCTAACTCAGGGAGTAACAAGATTCCACTATCTCTGATCATCTGTCTACCCTATTCTGGAGTAATATTCTTCACCTCCTCCATCTGTGTAATTATCCTAATGGATACTTGCTCCTGAGTTTCTTGACGGGATTGAGACATTTCTTGTTCTAATTTTTTCTCATATTCACTCCTACTCTTCTACAAGAATTCATAAAACTCTTTAGAATTAACAAAATCATCAACACTTATAAAATTCCTATAGGCTATATTTTTGATGTCATCTAAAACATCATTACCCTTCATGGCAATGTCAGTAATCCTATTCAAAGGTAGCTCCTCAAGATCATTTCTACCAGGGGACGACATCTCAAGTTATATTTATTTCTCAGTTATTTCCATCTCTCCTTCATCATCAGGGTAATTAACCAAAGGACCATGTTCAACGGTCTTCCTTTTTGGAGAGGGCTCCCTATGAGGAGAGCTGACTTCCATCATTGGTATGGAAGGGGGAGATACTTGTGGAAGTGGTAAAAGAGACAGAGTTAATTGAGTTGGTGGAAGAGCCTGTGGAGCTTGTTCTCTGACCTCTTCACTTGTGACTCTTCTCTTGAAAGTATACTTTATTAAACTTCTAGCAGGGGGTAGGCATGAGGACCTTTCTTTCTTAGTGGGCTCAATAGGCTCACCATCTTGTATGTCAACTAATTCAGCTATATATGATAAGATCTTTTTTATCTTGGTGATGGGGTCAGCAATATATGGGAAAATTCCCTTGTAAGAAGGCTTCTTCTTTCTCATAAATTCATCATATTTCATGTCTATAGACCATCTTACTCTTTTCATTTTCACTTCTTCATCAGTCGTAGAATTTCTAATAACATCCTTAGGAAAGAACACTTGATGGGGAAGATAAGACATGTTGATACCTCATCTAATGTTGTTTATGTATCCTTCAGGGTCAAAGAACCTAGCATGCTCCTGCTTCATCTTAAAAGTAAGTAATTTATCATTTAGTTTAGCAAATCCTTCCCTGTTCATCCTGAAATTAGAAAACACTGTTAAGTAAGGGAAGAAAGATCCCTTTTTCTATACTTCCAAGTGAGCTCTTTTTAATTTAGACAACTGCTAAATGACCTCCAAGAAACCAATCCTTAATGGCACATATTTAGGTAAACTATGAGGACCAATAGTGGTACCATAAACTCTTAAAACTGTGCCCTCCTCATGGAGGATGAAGTCACCCCAATTGTGCTTAATTTCTAAAGGAGGAAGCCTTACTACATGTCTAAGGAAATTTAACAATGGGTCTAGAATCTTGGGTATATCTAACTAAAAATGTCTCAATACCGTGACCACAAAATAATCTCTGAAGAGCCTATAACTAGAATTGGGATCATGCGCTTCCCATATGTGAGTTCAACACTAGACTGGTAGTATATTTCCCATGTTGTCAACATGATTAATCATCAATTTGAGGTTCCAATCTATCTTTGTTTTCCCCTGATATAGGAACATGTGGCATAGCAATGAAAACCATCAGAATTTGGTTGTTTCCTTCTTAATTTTGATTTCCACCAACCCCTGATGTATATGTTTTTCTAAATAAGAGGTAAAATCAAATTGAACACTCTAAGATGGATGTTGAATATCAGCAGCCATATAAGTGAAAGCAATGGGGATTCTTTCACTCTTGTTTTCTCGCAAAACTTGAGAGAGAGCATAGTAGGTTTTAGAAAAATAACTTTCAAAAGTACCTAGCCTGAAAGGCTCTTGCTCACTTTGAGGAATTTTTACTGATCTACCATTTGGTGCCTTCTCCCTAAATCTAGGAAAATATATAGTTCTATAACTACTTCTGTCTTTTCCATATAAGGCTTTGAATCTATTGTATCAATCTCCGTAGAAGTAGCCAAGTTTAACCCAAAGACCATGGCAATAGCTTCTCTACTAATTTCCACTAGAACACCCCCTTTCATACTTCTAATTACTTTGGTTGTTTCATCGTAATGGGTAGCCATGGCTTGGAGTAGCTCAATATCTTCAAATACATTAGTAACTATCAATTTTCCTAAATCACTCACCCATACATTTGACAATGGTGAATGAGCATTTCTTTTGCTCCACCAATGGTAAAATAATGACCAACCATGAATAGGGATTTCTACATCTCTACACTCAACAAACTTATCAGCCAACTTGTGTTTGCTTTCAGGGCCATTAACTCTTATCCTTTGTGCATAGGAGCTAGGGAGTTGTTTTAAAAGGTATTCATGCAGCACTTATTTTTGGGAAGTGGAGGAAGCCTGGGCTTTAGGTGGGGCCATTGTTAAATGATGAAACTAGGGTGAGGGTTTTTCCTTTTCCTTGTTCAAGGGTTTTTTTAATTCATACCACAGACGATTTTCTTAAGAAAAGAAGGTAATAGACAAACCCTAATGGAATAGAAAAGTGCAATAAAAGGTGTAGACAACTCACTAGATTGTTTCACACAACCACTTTGAAATTGATGCCAGAAATATGGTAACAGTTATCAACTTCAACGCCTCAATACTTTAATGCTTTTGAGATAGTAAGTATAGAAAATTTTGGGATGTGAGTCATATATAAATACCATTTATTTAGGGCTAAAATTAGTCATGTCTACCTTCACTTTGTCTTGCATGAACTAGATATGAAGAATCATTTGTTCTTGGGAGATTTGAATGTCAACCATCAGATTATGCAATATTGGTAGAGACTGGATGGCCATAATTAGTCCTAGAAACTTGACCATACTTGACACGTCCAACAAATTTTACTAGGCCAATTAGGAAGTTCCTTCTCATTATTTCTTGATTAATTGTCAGAGCAGACAAGCCATAGAAATTATGTCATTCTTGTTATGTGGCAAGCTTCCGTGATTCTGCAATCTAGTGCGGCATACTGATTAATGATCTAGTGGAATGGTGGAGGGATGAAAATGTATTCATCATGGCATGCCTTTCTCTAGCTAGATCTTTACTTGCAAACACAGCACCATATGTCATATTTATGCTTCTTTGCGGATGCTAGTTGAGACTTCTTAGTAAAGCTTGGTGGAATGGCAAAGACTATTAAAAACTCTTCACATGGTAGTCAGGACCCACCACCACTTACTTCACTACAACTAAAGATAGTTCTTCACTAGATGGCGCCTTTTCCGTTCCATAATCATTTTTTCCATCCATATTTTAATGTTGGCGGATTGGCAGAAGCATATTAATAATTTCTACCTATCAAAAGGGGTTAGTGGTATCTGACCCTCAGCTTACAATCTTAAAAACAACCTTCATCTACTAGGGAAGAAGGGACTATGGGACCATTTGAGGGTGGACATGTAGAAACATTTTGGCATTTTGAAAAGTATTAAACACTAGCAAGAGGCAGTAACTGCTCAACAGGGGACTAGTAAACAACACTTCTCAAGGCATAAAAATGCAATTAACGAATTGAGCAATGGGCAATACATGGTCAATCTCATAATATAACAAAAGTGAAAAATCTTAAGATGCTTGACACAAGGGTTTAAGGTTTTGAGGAGTACTGCTCAAAGTATTTTTACTTTGCAAAAAGCCTAAGTCATATGCCATCTATTAGGATGTCTAAAAACTAGAACTATGGAAACAATTTACATGGTACCATCATTGTTATTGGCTACAAATCTTGAGACATTGCATGAATGAAATCACCATGTTACTGGCACTGTAAACATTTCTTGGCAAACTGAAAGGCATCTTGTTTCATACTAGGCTAGTAGTATCCTATTCTCAACAACTTCTTTGCAAGTGCAACACCGCTAGAATGTGCACCACAGATTCCCTTATGTACCTCATGTAAGGTAGTTTGGGCTTCTTCTGAGTTGAGGCACCTAAGAAAAGTACCTTCGAGACTCATTCGATATAGGGTATCTCCTAGGATGGTAAAGTGCGATGAGTGGAAAATGAATGTTTTTCGTTGGTTGGTTAATAGGTTTTGTAGAAGGGATTGGTCGTGGAGGTAGGTATAGATGTCTTGATACCAAGGGGAAGTAGGTCCAACTATTTCACAGAGAAGTTTAGAATCTAGGGTATCATATGCAGGGATAAAGAGTTACAATTCCACCAGAAACTCACACCGTTGGCTGTTGGTTGGCATGTCGATGAGTGATCCAATGATTGGCATGGCATCTACAACTCTATTGTTTAGTCAAGGCACTTATTCAAGCTAAATCTCTGAAAAATACTATTTGAAATTATAGACCATTTTCTTGTAGGGCATGAGCTTGTCACCTTTGGTTTGAAACTCATCATTAACTTGTTTCATGACCAATTGAGAAACTCCATACACGTATAATGTGTCAATCTTCCATTGAACAACCATTTTCAGTCCTGTAATCAGAGCTTCATACTTGACAATGTTATTTGTGCATGGAAACACAATCATGTATGCCTTAGGGATGCAATCACCTTGAGGGTGATGAAGAGAATACATGCTCTAGAACCATAAGAAGTAAAGGATATATCAAGGTACAGTTTCCAATGTGTTGATGGGATGACTGAACATATGGATTCATCTTGGAATTCAGCAATAAGTGGATGATCTGAATGAATAGGAGTGTCAACAAGCTAATCAGTGATAACCTATCCCTTGATAGCCTTTCGGTCCACATACTCTATATCAAATTCATTGAGACCCACTTTTCCATTGATCTTGTGAGTGTGGCCTTTGACAACATATACTTCAGTGGATCTACCTTGGAAATGAGCTTAACTTGATGATTGAGCATATCGTATCTTAGTTTTTGGGAACTAAAGGCCACTATTAGACATGCTTTCTCCATGAGAGTATAGTTACATTCATATCCTACCAAAGTTTGACTAATATAAGATATAGCCTTTTCTTTTCCTGAGTCATCATGGTGTGCTAATAGAGCCCCTAATGTTGTTGATGTTGCCGAAATATACAAAAGTAGGGGTTTTCCTTGAATAGGTGGCATAAGAATCAGAGGAGAAGCTAAGTATTCCTCCAATTTGTCAAAAGCTACTTGGCATGGAGCATCCCAGTGGAATTTGATATTTTTGTAGAGAAGATGTGTAAAGGGACAACATTTGTCTGCAAGTTGAGTAATGAAATGGTGAATGGATTAAAGCTTCCCTTGTAAACTATGGAGCTACTTTAGATTCCATGGTGGAGGCATGTCAACTATGGCCTTTACCTTAGCTAGATCCACTTCAATACCTCTCCTTGATATTATGTATCCCAATAATTGTTTCTAGAAGTGACACCAAAGACACACGTTTTGGGATTGAGTTAGACTTGATATTGCTCTAATCAATCAAAGATCTTTGGTAAAACCTGGAGATGTTCTTTTCTTGTTGTTGACTCACCCAAGAGGTCATCCACACAGGCTTCCATAATCTTATGAAGAATATCATGAAAGATCACTGTCATTTCTCATTGATAGGTGGCACCAACATTTTTGAGACCAAATGGCATGACTCACCAACAGTAGGTACCCCATGGACAAGTGAAGGCTATTTTATGTTGATATTCTTCAATGATAGGGATTTGATTATAGCCTAAAAATCCATCCATAAGTGAGAACATCTCATGTCCGACAGTGAGATCTACAATAGTGTTAATATTTGGCAACAGATAGTCATCCTTGGGACATGCTTTGTTTAGGTCTCAGAAGTCATTGCAAATATGGATGCCCCCATTTGGTTTGAAAATTGGGACTATGTTGGATACCCATTCTAGATAATCAATGGGCCGAATGAATCGTATTGCCAACAACTTTTCAAGATCTTCCTTCACCAAAAGTGAAATATGTGGATGCATCTTTCTCAACTTCTGCTTAACTGGTTTGGCATCAGGATATACTGTTAGGTGATGCACCACTAAACATGGGTCTAGACTAGGCATATCAACATAAGACCATGAAAAATTATGGGAGTGTTTTTGAAAGAATTCCATGAAATCCTTATGTTCCTCTAATGATAAAGAAGTAGCCAAAATGTGATTTTTGGATTCTCTGATGTGCCCAAGTTTAGCTCCTGAGGTTTTTCTATCAACATTGGAGATTTTTCAGCATAAAGAGCATCTTTTGAAAGGTCAAATCCCCCATCCTCTCATGCCTCAAAGAGGTTTTCACCATTGGATGTATCCTTTCTTTTTACTTTTTTATGGTTCGATAGCGTTAGAATGTGGTTTTCACTAGGGGACCTTTTTATTATGTTACTTTTGTGACTAAGGGATTTGGTCTTCTCACCGAAGTATTCTTTAGTGTTAAGCTCTATGATGAAACCAACTCTATGATCCCCTAAAGGAATGTGTTCTTAGAGTCCTATGAGTTTGGCAAGTGCTTTCTCATTTTAAATAGTATCTGGGATGGGAGGACCTTGTTGTTCCCAATCAATTAGTTGGAGGTAGATGAGTGGTATGTCGGTGGATGTAAATAAAATGGTGGAGGATAGGGTATATATGATAGAGTCTTTAAAGATTGGGTGAGTTATTCGAAAGAGTCTTTGTTGGTATCCTCATCGGTGGTCTCCACAATGGGAAAAGCTTTAGCTACCTCACTAAGAGTAAATTTGAGATTTGTGGACCCACACTCGGTTGATCCATATCCAAGTCCTTAAAATCGAGGTCTTCTTGTTGCACTTATAGGTTCTATGATACCTTTTTCTTGTTTCCCAAGACCACCTTGTCCTTTGTAACCCATATTTTGACAATTCAGAGTCCATTAGCATACTTCTCTATAGGTAAGAGGACTTGTTCCTCTTACTCTTTATACAACCACTTGGTGACATCTTCTTCAATGGACTCTTTCTCTAACACTCCCCAACACTCAAATGTTTTTGGTTTATATTTGATGACCACATTTTATACTAAACTTGAACTTGAGGATTGGGGTTTTCCATGTGATCATGGAGAGAGTGGTAGTTGGCCTATGTGGAAAGATTCTTGTAGCTTGTATTATCCACACCCCTTGTCTTTGACTTGGATCTTGATCTCAGGAATTGGAGTTTTTGCAATAGTTGGTAATGCAAGTGATGATGGGTTTATATAGGATGATTATGAAGATGTGATATCATTGTTAGGACAAAGGTTGGAACTCTTACCGTCCATCATCCTACAATATTGAAATGGGCGGGGGTCAGAAAAAATGGTAACTTCAGAGCCATTATAAGGAAATTTTATGCATTGATGGTAGGTGGAAGGGATGACTTGCATGGCATAGATCCATGGGCATCCTAGGAGGATGTTGTATGGGAGATAAAGGTCCAAAACTTGATAGGGAGTTTCTATTATTATAAGACCAACTTGAATGAGTAGTTTTATGATACCTGCAGACTCACGTTCAACATCATCATAGCCTTTGATAATAGTAATTTTATGTGAGTCTATGACATTTTCAAAATATCCCAACTATCTTATTATTTTTAAAGTACAAATATTAAGGCCTGATCCACCATCTATAAGGACTTGCTTTATTTTATGCTTGTGAATGAGTACTTCTAAATGGAGGGCATTGTTATGTGAAAGGGTATCTAAAGGGAGATCTTTTTCAGTGAATATGAGATCATGTGGAAAGGATAAGTATCCTACCATGGCTTGAAATTGATTGGTATCAATGTTATTTGGGACACATGACTCTTGGAATGCTTTATCAAGGATTTTCCTATGTGTGGGAGATATACGGAGGAGCTCAAGGATGTATATTTGTATACGAGTTTTATTCAAATGATCAAGGATGCTATACTGAGGCGATGGTTGTGAATTGGAAGGGGCTCTTTGAAGGGTTATGCAACCTCAATGTGTGGTCACTGAAGATGAAAAAGATTAGAAGACCAAATAACATGAAAAGAACTCAAAACAAAAGAGATTATACCTTCCAAAGGCTTCAATCACATTCACTCCTTGATAAGGTGGAGGAGATATGCACCAAGGTCACTCCTAGCTATACCCAAGTAGAAAATATGTGGATTGCTCTCAAAATTCAACACAATATGAACTCAATGGAGGATTTGGCTAGAGATTTGGGAGAGATTTTGGCATAATAAGGATGCATAAACTTTAGATGAAAATGGATTGGATTATGCTTGTATTTATAGGCATTTTGGAGGAGATTTGAGATCAATGGTTGAGATTCAAAGTTCAAATCTAATGGTGGAGATGAAGAGATGAGATGGAGGGCTAAATATTGATCAACAAAAATGGAGGGTTGTGATTATTTTTGAATTTTTAATTTACCTTGGGAAGGCTTAGCATTAATGAGGATTAAGACTTGTGAGGAAATAAAAAATTAATTTCCATGGGAGAAGTTGGAATTAAAAATTTGATTTTATTGGTGGATGAGATGACATGTGACACGTGTTTATTTGGCATACACATGTGTGAGATCTTTGAATTAAAAAGAGCTCTAACATGAAAGAGAAATGTGAGGTAGAAGGGTCACGTGACCATTTTGAATAAAAAATGCTTTTTATTCAAAGGGTGTGGGGAGATGGGTTAATCAAGATTTGACCCACTTAATTAAGTGTTTAACTTAATTAATGTGCCTGTAGAAAATTAGTGAGTGGCTTAATTAGTGGTTAAAATTAATTAAATAAGGATTTATTTAATTAATTTGGGTCTAGGGGCTAGGTAGGTTAGAGTAGATAATTAAATAATTGGTATTTATTCAATTAGGCTAGTTTTAGGTCATAGGCTAGGGGAGATTAATTAAATAAGCAGGTTTTTATTTAATTAATCTAGGTTAATGAATGAGGGAAATTAATGAAATAAATATTTAGAATATTTATTTAATTAATTGTGAATGATGTTGTAAGGTTTAGTAATAAATTAATTGAATTAATTCATTACTAGGGATGAATTGGTGATGAATGGCTAAGGATGAATGGTTAGGGATGGCTTGGGATAAATTAACTAAATAATTTTTATTTAATTAATTGGTGAAAGGAATAGTTAGTAGTGCAAGGATGTGGGAAAGGCACTTGGGTCAAGACATTTTCAGGTGTCTACAATCACAACACAATCATATGCTTTTGGTACAATGGTAATGGTGGCAAATTGGAAATGGAATTCATCGATATGACATACAACGGAGTCATAGGAAGTAGAGGCATTGACATTATTTTTGTTGTTGGAGCCCTTGGCTTTGTTGTTGTTTTGACCGTGGGCAGGAAAGGCATCTTCATATATACCCAAATATATATTAGTTATCTTTTGAGGGCCTTCTTCTACCACAATTTCTCCTTGGTCTATGAGGTCTTGGATACAATTTTTAAGTCTCATGCAATTTGATGTTTTATGTCCATTTACCCTATGATACTCACAACATTCAGTTTCATTGAACCATGGGGGATTCACTTGATTTTCATCATGTGGTGTTATAGCAGGCAAATTTATGAGGTTTGATTGTACCAATTTGCGCAAGATAGATTTAATGGGTTCACCTAAGGGAGTGAATCTTCGTATAAATGTAGATGTTTGTTTAGATGATCCCTTAGGGATGGTTCTTGTTGATGGATGTTTTTACACACAACTTGGATAAAATACCAAGTATCTTATCTCTCCTAAAAGGAATCAAATCCCAAGTGAATGGAAAATGACTACTCCAAGGTCTATATATCCAGGTCTTGGCTTGCAGGATAACTCAATTGTATGATGTATTTTGTTGTTCCAATCAAGGAGACTTACATGCAATGTAGAGTTTATGAAATATGACAATAGTATATACTGGAAACCATAGAATGATGTAGACTATTAAGTCTAAAATTTCATCAACTGGTGAACAATACAATGTTGCTTCAATCCTAAATATACCAACTTTTATAAACAAAATGCAAAAGGAGCAAGGGATAGAGAAATAAATAGTAAACCCTAAGGATCGATCATAGTGAGTGAACATGTTACAGATAGACAATTCCCTAAATGAACCAATTTTTGCTTAATCATGTCAAAACCACAATACTGTAGAAATAGTGCAATCGCCAATGGTAGTTAAACATTTTCAAATTACATAAATTCATTGAACACCCAATAACTGGTGTAGCTTGATCAACATTATGTAACCAAACTTAATTCATTCAATAAGGTTTAGACTAACCATGCAAAGTTACTTACAATCAGAAAGAACAAATGGTATGAACCAGAGCATTCATCAAACATCTAAGCATTCATCCAACTGCAATTGTACTTCATCTAAATATGGATAGAAATGAACCATGAAATCTAAAATTCCACAACAAAATAACACAAATTGTAGCAACACCTATAAATATGCTTTGTATTAAGTTAAAATTTTGGCAGAATCTCAATAATTCACTTTTCCAACCTTACAAAGACAAAATGACTACCCTTATATAAAGGAACATGCATACCAAGTTTTTCAATGGATAGTGAGGATTATTCCAACACCAAGGGCTCAGATTCAACAATATTTAATTTTGGATGGTGGGCAGTTACAATCCTAGATTTGACTTTGTCCTATGGGAAAAAGATAAAATTACGACTTTATAGCTCATGAGAATAGGACAAAATAGTCACTTTTTGAGTTGTCTAATAAGACAAAACACTTTTACAATGAGTAAATTAATCAAAAAGAGACATGTGGCACATTTTTTAGTAGTGGTGGAAGCCTTGGTGGATTCAACATTTGACTTATGCCCCTACTGAGTCATCCTTCTGCTGGTCAACGTCATCTATCACCACTTTATTTTTCTCTGCTTCCTTTTTCCTATATGCTATCAATGCCTCCAATGCTAGATTAATTTTTGCTAGCACAAGATCCTTAACAAAATCTATCAGGAACTTAAAAGTACCAATTGACCTAGACAAGTTATGATATATTTATGATTTTGTTCTTCTGCCCTTTTTGAATTCCTTAAAATGTGCCCTTAGATCACTTGTCCTATTTAAATCTGTTGTCCAGAAAGGTGAAGAATCTCCTTGTATCAACAACCCCAGTTGTTTCTTACACTCTGGAACATCGATAGGAGCTGTGTCATCAAGGTATAAACCTGTTGTAGATTTGAGTAAATCATTGAAGCTATAGATTGCTTCCAAGAGTTGAGTTTTGGTTGACTCTACTTTAGTCTTAGCTTTATCAAAAATTCCCCTTCTTACTTTTATCATTTCTAACCAATGCTTGGGCATATACAGCTTATTCTATACCAAACTAGTCTCCTCAATGAGAACTTCTTTAAATAGTTTACTCAATGCTAATACCTTGGGATGAATGTGGGAGTGATAGTCATCATAGTTCTTTCTATCTTTTAGTAATTCTTCCCATTCTTCCTTAAGAGCATTCACATCCATTTGCATACACTTTTGAGACCCATTCATCAGTAACTGAAGTAATTTCTCTGACATTGTGAAAATCTTCTAATTCTTCCTTTAAAAGAATAGAAGGCGCCACAGTAGTTCCTTCCTCAGTATGAATAGGTTTAATTAGATACCTGATGCAATCACGTAATTCCTCATTCTGTTATTTGAGTTGTTAGCTCATCCTTATTCAATCTGTCTACTATGTTAGAGATAGAGTCCTTAAACTCTTTGATTTCCTATGTTCTAGAGGTAGGGCTAAGGTTTATTGTAGAAATAGTATAATCTTTTGGCCTAATACCTTCCTTATTTGCTTGTGTGGCAGGCACTGCTATTTCAGTCATCCTTGACCCCGAAGCATCCTTATAAATTATGAAGTGTACCTTTTCTTTCTTCTGCTTCTTTGGCTTCTCAAGCTAGGCCAGGAAACTATCTAGATTCTGGTCTACAACTTCTACTTGAGGTTTTTAATTCCGAAGTCTCTATTGTAACCAATCAGGTGCTACCAAAGAATGAGTAGTAGAACTAATGTGGTCTCCTCCTTTATTCAAAGAATCTAAAGTACCTGCATTGTCTATTTCTACCCCTTTATTTACATTATCCTCTCTAGAAGTCCTTGCATCTGTCTTTGGAGGAGAGTTTAATTGTTCCAACTATTGTCCTGTGTCATGTGTAGCTTTGTCAAATACAATATCATCTATTTTATGCTTAGGAGGATTGTCATCAATGCTGACTACCTCCAATGTGTTTAAATCTACCTAAGGACTCTCTAGAGCATCTTCTATATGTACTTCTTCCTTAGTGATGTTTAATGTAAAAAGAGGGACAATGAGGGAATTTGATGATTTTAAGGGTTTATGTCGATCCTCCTTTCACCACTAAACATTCAAGGACATTCAACTGAGTTGAAAACTCTACTACAGATCTCCTGTCACTTGGAACATAGGGGAAGATTAGAATTGTGTGAATTTATTGTTTAATTAAGTGTAATTATGCTCAAAACCCTAATTTTGTGAAATCATAAACAAATGGACAAATTATAGAAAATGATCACACACAGAGATATCAAATGAAAACCAAATACATACCAGATTTCAAAGTTTAGTGTGTAGAAAAGTTGGGAACTAATGAGCGGACATCCTAGTCCACTGTACCTACTTTTGTTGGGATCTCTGAAGAATGTCTGCAACACAATCCTATTGTCACAAAGATTTCACCGCTTCAGAATCCAGAGGACTAATGAGCGGGTGCCCAAGTCCAAGCCCTAATTTTCTTCTTTGCTCTACACTTTTGATAGTCTGTAATGCTTCTTTGCAACTCCACTTCTTTTGCTTTCAAAACCTGTAACTTGCAATCATAGAAAAGTTGGTTGGGGGTTGTGGTGTTTAGAGGCTTGCCTTGGTCAATCCCCAGAGAGACATTCAAGTCTTCCAAACACTGTTGTCAGATAAAGAGTGTGTATCCCTACGGGATAGAGACAAAATCCAAATGATAAATGATCAAAAACACAATAGATATCACCTAGTAGTGTAGATCTCACATAAATGAAGGCTCTTCAATCATATGAGAAGATGAAGTCAAATCTGTAATCACAAAGACAATAACAATGCTCTGCTCTTGCAACAATGAATATCTTGAAATCATAAGTGTTAGGGGAAAATTGGATTCAAATGAATACGCAGCAATAATCAATATTAAATACCCAAAACTCAATGAAATGGTTGACAAAGGAGATCCAAATAAACAATGAACAAACAACAAAGCAAACCTCCTTAATTCGAAGCTTCCATTGATCACCTATCACAATCATTATTGCATGTATGAATGATGCCCTCAAAGAGTGCACTTCCTTTCTATGCTTTAAGAATGTCAATTGGGAATGGCAGTGGTAACTTATTGCAATGAAGAGGAGCTTCACGACAATGGCAGTAGTGTGTAGTAATGAGTGTGATCACAATCAATGAAGGAATTGGTGCCAAAGGCGCGCTATAATTCCTGCAGAGTAACAATACTTAAAGCTTGGATGATTGAAATGGAAGAATAGGGTTGTTTTTATAGACTTGGGAAAAAAGAGATCAACAGTATAGAAGACTTGAGAAGATCAACGATTGGGAATAGATAAGGAACGTGCAACGAATAAGAAGAGGACATGTGTCTTGCTTTCTTTTGCATGAGAGGAGTTAACAAGAATAGAAGAATGAGTTAAAGCATTTAAAAGAATATAATAATCAGTTAAGTGATTTAAAACAAGAAGAATAGATTTGCATGAGAATAAGAAGATATTTTGCTCTATTAAATATTAGGAATATTTAATTGAATGTGCACAAAGCTTGAATTATATTTAGAGATAACTCAATTTAGAAGAAAAAAGAAACTTTAAATAAATAATTGATTTATTTAAATTTAGAGAAGATATTATTGGAAGAAACAATTAAATAATTAGAATTATTTAATTTAGAATGATTTTGGAAGAACTAGAAGATAAGAAAGCAAATTAAATAAATAAATTTATTTAATTGTTGTGCATGATTTGGAAGAATAAATAAAATATTTGATTGTATTTTATTTTTGGAGGTTGAGCGGATTTAAATAAATTTGATTTGATTTATTCAAATTTGGAAGAATGATTTGATTTAATTAAATAATTAAGAATTATTTAATTGTTTGGAAGAATTTAATTAAATAAAGGAATTTATTTAATTGTTGGAAGAATATGAATCAAATAAATAAATAAATTTATTTATTTATTTATTGATAGAAGAATTAGAAGGGAATAAATATTAAGAATATTTATTTAGACTGAATCGTGTTATTTTTAGGCGTATACATTTTGCCCCTCTTTGATGCAATGCAATTTACGGCGTTGCTTCAAACAAATTGATTGTTGAATAATGATACATGCCCTAGGTTGCCCCTGGTATAGGTTATGATGATAGGATACCCCCTTGGGAGATTGGATGGGAAGATGGTAGAAGGCGTGAGATGGACAATCTCACGAAGACTAAGGTGAAGAAAGAGTTGAATGATACGTGATGCAAGATAGAATAATAACACACACAAGCAAGAAAGCAAGTATGCACAAATGATACAAGAACAAGCAAGGTATTGCCCCTGTCGAGCAATAAACCAACAATATACTGATAATGATACAACAATGTTGTCAAGGCGGGGAACGATATACCCCTAGACCAACACGGTAGGCATGTTGTCATGGCGGGGAATGATAGATCCCTAGAGTAACATGAAGGATAGTGTCTAGTTTCAGGAAATGAAACATGTCATGTAAGACATGTGTGTTGGTCTGATTTCGACAATGTTATATCCTATATAAGACAATTGATTGATTAACTGATTGAGTTGGTTTACGACTAGACAAGGATCAAGACCACTAATTGTGATTGGATCATTTGACAAGATTGACTTGATTTGATTGGTATGGATTAAGGATAGAATTGCATTTGGATCATTTTCTAGGGTTGATCGAATTGAGAAGAATGGACCACAACGATAGATAGAATACTGATTGATAGAAGAATGACTCGATAGAAGGAATGACAATCTTTTTTTTTGTATTGATACTTTGCATTGTTTGGATCTTTTATTGCATGGGATACGGTATGGATGCTTTTGCGGATGTGAATGGTATGGATGCTTTGTGGATGCAAGTTGATGTGAATGGTTTTTTGACATCTTGATAGTGCAAGTATTTTGAAGTGCTTATTTCATCATTGGGCCATTTTTTTGGTACTTTTCCAAATGTTCTAAGTTAATACAAGCATCTAGGTATAATTGAACCGAGATGACCTGAGTATTGCTTACATGGATTTTGATTTAGCAAGTTAATACAAGCATCGAGGTATAATTGAACTGAGTTGACCTGAGTATTTCTTGCATATCAACAAACAAGGATTGCCCCCGTTCATGTTAGACCTTTGATGTCCTCGATGATCTTTTGCCGATCATGTCTTTAGACAAGGCTTCACATTACTAAAGTTTAATCCACAAACAACAAACAAAGAAAATAATCATGCCCCTATCATAGCATCTCTAGCTTTTGGCATCCTCAAGTAGTATAGAAAGGCATGATAGCAAAAAATCAAGACTCTATGTTTTAACCATGTTTCCAATCCACAAAACATTTTTGCATTTAGATGTGTTTGTTTCTTGCCATAATTTGGGTAAAATCATTTAGAAGACCTTTAGGTGTTTGTTTTCTTTTCTCTGGATAGGTTAATGTCTTGCGTCAGGATTTCTGCTTGAAAAGAGTAGGATTTGCTTGCACTTGCTTGCTTGGTGAGAAGATTCCACAATCTTTATTAGTGAAACAGACCCTAAGGGACTGACCTAGTGCCTCGGGGGCTCATTGCTAAATGGCCTTGCCTATGTGACAATGTAGAGGCAACATAGTTCAGGGTAAACCCTAATAGACCTAAGACCTAGGTGATAGAAAGTGGTGTGGACTCAGATAGATGGAAGGACTAGACATGGGACAGACGGGACCGTGGGAGCCTCGGGGGTGCATTTGAAAAAATGGCTTGCCTACGTGACAATGCAGAGGCAACGTAGTTCATGGACTTGGACCATGGATACTGACAAGAGACACTATGCTAGGCTCACATTGCAGTTAGGATATGGGATAAAACCTTGGTTGACAAGGCAACAAAGAGATAGAGTATCAAGCCATGATAGGTTACTGTCAGGATTTTGTTATGGAACAGATGTGGGTTGAATGGGACACAAGGAAGAATGGGTATAAAGTGATTGGTTTCCCAAAGATGGAGAAGGTGGTTTATCACAAGTAACACCTATTTACCATGTTTTCACCACTTGCTTTTATTTGCATGAAAGATAGAAAGTAAACATGATGCCTGTTTGCCAGGTTTTCATCATGATACCTATCCAAGGTGCCTGTTTGCCAGGTTTTCACCAAAGGACGATTTTTTTGTATTTTTCTAATTTTTTGATTTTTTTTGTATTTTATGCCCCCCTTACATTGGGGTTCTTCTAGGTATAGAACCGATGAAGATGCATGCTATGGATTGGGTCATTGAACAACTCACCCTCTAATGTTGCCAACTAATATGCCCCTAATCCATAAGTAGCTACAATTACATAAGGCCCAATCTAGTTGGGTTTGAACTTGCCCTTCTTTTCCCTATCCTGTAGATTGCAGGGGTTCTCCTTAAGGACAAGATCTCCAACTTTAAAGACTCTTGGACATCATTTGTTGGTATTCTTTGAGATGGTCAAAGGCTTTCTATCTCCTTTCTTCTAGCAACTCTAGTTCTTGCAATCTAGAGACTCTGTACTCTTCATCTGATATGAGACCTTTTAACGACACCCTAAGAGATGGTAATTGAACCTCTATGGGGAGGATAGCTTCTGAGCCATAGACAAGGGCATAAGGGGTAGCACCTATGGGAGTGTGTATACTAGTTTTGTAGGCCCACAAGGTGGGATTGAGTTGGATGTGCCAATCACGGCCAGCATCGTTGATTATCTTCTTGAGGAGTTTCAAGATGGTCTTATTGGATGCTTCAGCTTGACCGTTGCCTTGGGGGTAATAGGGTGTGGAGAAATGGTGTTGGATTTTGAATTGGTCATAGAGTTCTTAGACATCCTAGTTTTTGAAGGGTCTTTCATTATCTGTGATAATGGATGAAGGAATTCTGTATCTACAGATGAGGTAATTCAGGATGAATAAGGAGATTTGCTTACCTATGATGGTGGTGAGGGGAACGGCTTCAATCCACTTGGTAAAGTACTCAGTGGCGGTTATTTTCAATTTGTGACCATTGGATGAGGGTGGATGGATCTTTCCCACAAGGTCAAGTCTCATTGACAAAAGGGCCAAGGTGTCATTAAAGGTCTCAACTCTTGAGCTGGTGCATGTATTAGGTTCCCATGTATTTGGCATTGCTTGCACTTCTTCACAAACTGATATGAATTTGTTTGCATGTTTGGCCAGTAATAACCCAAACGCATGAGTTTCTTAGCTAGAGAAGGGCCGCTAGAGTGTGTTCCACAAATCCCTTTGTGCACGTCTTGCAAGGCGATTAGGGATTCTTCTTGTTCTAAACAATGGAGCAAAGTACCATCTAGACCATGTCGGTATAGGGTGTTGGCAATAATGGTATAGTGAGAGGTTTGGCGTATAAAGGTTCATCGTTGGTTTGAAGATAAGTCAAGTGGGAGGGTGTTGTCCTTGAGGTAAGTATAAATCTTATCGTACCAAGGTGAATTAGATCCAACTAAAAGGCATATGGAATGGTTTTCAGAAAGATCATAAGCTGGTTGCCAAACTATTTCTACTAAGAACTCGTATTGTGACTCATTCTTTGGTATCTCGAGAAGAGAGGCAATGGTTGCCATGGCATCTGCTGCTTTGTTCTCAATCTGAGGTATCTACTCAAAAGAGATGATCACAAAGTATTCCTTAAAGTCGTCGACCATCTGCTTGTATGGGACAAGCTTCTCATCTTTGGTTTGGTAATCATCATTGACCTAATTTATTATTAGTTGAGAATCACCATAGACATGTAGCTCTTTGATTTTCCACTCTGTTGCCATTTTGAGGCCAATGACTAGGGCTTCATATTCTGCTATGTTGTTGGTGCATGGGAATAACAAATGGTAAGACTTCAGTATGGTGTCACCATGAGGAGTTACAAACAAGATTCCTGCCCTCGATCCATGGTTTGTGTAGGACCCATCAAAGTAAAGTTTCCATGAATGCATTGATCTATTGAATAAGGATTCATACAGAAATTCAAATTGCACTGGTGTGGTGTCCTGTAATGGTGCATCCACTAACTGATTAGCAATGACTTGCTCTTTGGTAGCTTTTATGTCTACATACTCAATGTCGTATTCACTTAGGAGCATTACCCATTTGGCTAGGTGACCTGTAAGAGTTGCTTTGCTTAATAGGTACTTCAGTGGATCTATTTTTGCAATAAGTTTGACCAGATGTGCAAGCATATAATGTCAGAGTTTTTAGGAAGCAAAACCTACCGCAAGACATGATCTTTCTATTTGAGAGTATTGCAACTCAGCCCACTAATGTGCGACTGATATAGTAGATGACTCTTTCTTTATTCTCATAATCTCGTTGTACTAGAAGAGCCCCAAGAGCTGTAGGTGTAGCAGATATGTAAAGTATCAATGGCTTCCCTTGGATAGGAGGCATGAGAATAGGTGGATTCATAAGATACTCTTTCAGTTTGTTGACCGCCTCTTCACATCTCTCATCCCATCTAAATGGAATGTTTTTGTGTAGGAGATGACTGAATGGTGGGCACTTGTCTGCCAGTTGTGATATGAATCTATGGATTGCTTGTAGCTTGCCTTGTAGAGATCTTAGTTGAGTGAGAGTCTTGGGTGGTGGCATGTCCATAATAGCCTTGACTTTAGCAGGGTCCACCTCTATTCCATTTGCTGCTACAATAAAACCTAGGAGCTTTCCTGAGGTGACTCTGAACACACATTTCTTTGGGTTCAACCTAACTTTGAATTGCTCTAATCTCTGAAAGACTTTCTCTAACACATCTAGGTGTGATTCTCTTGTGAGTGACTTTGCTAGGATATCATTGACATAGTATTCCATTGTTACATGCATCATATCATGGAATATAGTAGTCATAGCACGTTGATATGTGGCTTCTGCGTTCTTTAGGCCAAATGGCATGACATTCTAGCAGAAAGTACCCTATGGACAAGTAAAAGCTGCCTTATGCTAGTCTTCTAGTGCTATCCTAATCTGATTATATCCTGAGAAGCCGTCCATGAGAGATAACATGGTATGCCTTGCTGTTAAGTCGACTATGATATCTATATTTGGCAATGGAAAATCATCCTTGTAGCAAGCTTTGTTTAGATCTCTAAAGTCATTGCATAGTCTAACTCAACCATCTGGTTTGGACACTGGTACAATGTTGGAGACCAATTCTAGATAGTCTATAGCTCTGATAAACCCTACATCCATTAATTTCTTGAGTTCTTCCTTTACAAGCAGTGCTATGTGTGGATGCATCTTTCTAAGCTTTTGTTTCACTAGTTTCACTCCTGGATCTAATGGAAGATGATGTAGAATCAAATCTGGATCTAACCCTGGCATATCTACATATGACCAAGCAAAATTGACTTGCTTTCTCTTGAAGAATGGTACAAACTTAGTTTTCTCTGGTGGGGTTAGAGACTTAGCAAAGTGAATGATCTTAGGCTATTCTTTTGTTCCAATGTTAACTAGCTCTGTGGGTTCCACAACAATTTGAGACTTCTCCTAGTGCATGTCGTTGGGGAGAGTGTCAAGCCTTCCATCGTCAGGTGCCACAATTGGGTTTTCACCTTTAGATGCATCCTTTCTTTTTATTATTTTGGGATCTGACACTATCGTGGAACGGTTTTCACCATCAAATCTAGTTTTTACTTTGATATTTTTGCGACTGGAAGGCTTGGCACCCTCTTCGAAATAAGTCATGGTATTAAGTTCAATAGTGAAACCAGCTTTATGATCTCCTTTGGGTAGGTGGTCCCTAAGTTCCATGTAGTCAATATAGGCATCATCATTTTGGAACATATCTAGTTAAGGGGTTCCTCGTAGATCCCAGTCAATAAGTTCAAGATGCACAAGGGGGAGGGAATCAGAGGATAGATCTGATTCGTTGATAGTTTGGATGGATATACTAGGAGTATTAGTAGGGGGAGTGTTTGGGATGGTAATTTCTTCCAAATTTTTTATTGCGATAGAACTCGAACCTTCCTCAAAAGTCATATTCTTAGAGATAGGCAAATCAGACTCTAGTGGTATGTTCGGTAGTGTTTGTCCCTCACGGTAGGGGGTATAATTTTGAATGGTATCAACCTATTTGTCATCATAGGAATGCTCTATCAGCTCATCCCACTCATATTCATTAGAATCTGTGTCACTGTCCACTTGAAGTGTATGGATCATTTCTACAAGACAAGCATTTTCTTTAGCCTTGCCCTTGCCTTTATATCCTAGGCCATTTGTATTTCTAGCCAATGAGGATGAAGAAGGTTGAATGGATTCTATGATTCCTTTTTTTCTCAGGCCGATAGGGCCTTGTCCTTTGTAACCCATTTTGTGTAGGATAGCTTCTCCTTGCCCATAGAGTTCTGTTGGGAGCCTAGGTGGTTCCTGCTGTATGTTCTCTTCTTTAGTATAAAGCCATTGTAGGACATCTCTTTCCTCTGTTTCATCAGATAAGATCCCCCATTTTGCAAAGGGAGCTGTGGGAGCTATAGGGGGAGTAAATGGCTTTGGAAAATGCTTGGGTCGACCAAAGGATCTAGGAGATAAAGGCATCTTGGCTAGATTGAGGCTGTGCTCTATGGAGTATTCCCCAACTCCCTTTCTTTGATGGTAATTTTTTGTTCTTTGGGCCTTGATGAGGAAGCTTCAGAGGTATGATCATGCTGTGGGGTAGGGGATGTAGATGCTCTATTGTTTGGTATGATACAACCAGGTTTTGAAAGGATAGAGTTGCAATGCTGAAAGGGGTCAGGGTCACCTTGGATGGTGACTTGCTTGTCATTATGTGGGAATTTTATGCATTGGTGATAGGTTGAAGGGAAATCTTTCATGGCATGAATCCATGGTCTCCCTAGGAGAATATTATAGGCGAGTTCCCTATCTAGGACTTGGCACACAACATCTTTTATTATCGGTCCCACTTGTATGGGTAGGACTACTATTCCCTTTGTAGTTCTCTCCTCTTCATCATAGGCTTTAATAGTAATCTTCTTCCTTGGATCAACTACATTTTTAGAGAACCCCAATGTAAGGACTAGCTTTAATGTGCAAATATTTAAACTGGCTCCCCCATCAATGAGAACCCTCTTGATGTGGTGCTTATGGATGAAGGTGACAATATGCAGCGGGGTGTTATGAGGTTGAGACACTGACAGATCATCTTGTTCAGTAAATGATATGGTACTTGATGAGGTCAGATTACCTACCATGGCCTGAAACTTCTCTTGGGCCAAGTTAGTGGGGATGGTGGTTTCCACTAAGGCTTTATTGAGAATCTCCTTATGGAAGGAGATAGATGCAACAAATCCAAGATAGAAATATGGGCCAGAGTCTTCTGTAGTTGGTCTATGACATTATACTGATGGAAGTTGGACTGAGAAGGTGACGACCTTGGAGGGATGGTATTCAACGTGACTTTACCATTGCGAGTAATGATACTACAACCAGTTCTGTTAGGTTCTGATTGTTGGTTGGGCATGACCACATTGATTTGTGGGACATGCTCTGATATGCAATTTATGGTATAGTCAAATGGCACACTTGCGTAGTTGGCATTACTATTCCCACTATTCTAATTTTTCCTGTTGTGATTGTTGTTGTTGCCATTGTTGTTGTGGCCGTTGTTGTTGTTGCCATTGTTATTATTCTCGTTGTTGTTATTGTTGTTGTATGGCCTATCATGATTAAGAAGTGGATCCCTGTAAGCCACATGTGTCTCATTGGAGGTATGTTGTTGGGTTCCTCCTTGATTTTGATCAAACACATCTTGAATAACATGTTTGAGGTAGATACAATTGTTGGTTGTATGTCCCCTTCCTCTATGATACTCACAATTGTTTGGTGGTAGAGAGATTTCATTGTTGGCCAATAGTTTCCTTAATGCAGATTCTTGGGACTCACCTAGCGGTGTGAACTTTCACCTTGGATTTGCACTAAACCATGGTCTTGGCTCCCAAGAGAATGTTTTGTTGGGTGTAACATTGTTTGCCTCTCCTTTCAGAGTGAGTATGGGTTGTTGCTTAGGAGCCGCCACCTTGGCATCGACTACTCCATCATTGATGACATTCTTATTCTTGGTCCAAAACTTTGATTTGTCAGTCATGTAGTTGGAGGTAGGTGTGTCCTTATATAACTTGATTTGCCCCTTGGAGATCATAGCTTTTTTGATAAACAATCCCATTTCAATGACTTTTGAGAATGAAGTAGGGCATTGTATTTGTATTTGATAGCTAAGATCAGTGTTGAGGTTATGGACAAACATCTCCATTAGTTTCTTCTCAGGTACATCATAAGAGCAATTGTTAGTTGTCTCCATGTTTGTAGGAAGGTGGCAAATGATTCGCCACTCTTTTGCTTGGTGTTGCATAAGTCAAGCATAGAGACTTCATGTTCAATATTGTAAGAGAAGTGCATGATAAATTTGTTGACTAACTCATCAAAAGATTTGATGCCCAGTGGGAGTCGTGAGAACCACTCCATAGCTTGACTTCCTAAAGATCTAGGGAATAGTCTCATTATGTAGGTCTCATTGTGAGCTACTTCCATGCATGCTGTGTTGAATTTTCTAATGTGATCTCTAGGGTCCCCTTTCCCTTTGTATTTGTCAAATTTAGGAACTTCAAATTGAAAGGGAAATGACATCATGTTCAAACTTTTATCAAAGGGGTATGGTGCAATATCTTCCAAGGAGTAGGTTTTAGTGTTTGTACCCATCTTGAGATTTGACATTTGTTGTTTTAGACCCTCGAGTTGTTTCCTCATCTTTTCCATAGGAGCATTTTGGTCTATGGCTTTCTTTCCTTTATCCTCTGCATTTGGGTCTAGGGTTTTCTTTCCTTTTTCATGATCATCCTCTACGTTTTCTTGGATTGTGCTTATATCAAAATCTGTGGGGAGTTTAATTCCAAGACTAGCAAGATGATAGAAATACTTGTGAGGGTCCTCATGGAGCACTTTCTCTAATAAGTGTTGGAATTTCTGATCTTGGATGCTTCCTTGATAGTCTTCGTTAGAAATTTCCTCATCACTATCATGAGGTGTGATGATGTGGTTGGATGATCCGGCCATTTCAAGTTTCTTTTTGTATTGAGATCTAGTAAGAATCATGCAAGGTGACATGGGATGAGGTGGAATGAGACTAGAGATTTTGGCAAGGTGTCGATGGAGATTGCTGAGAATAGGATACTTATGACAAGACTTGGACAAGGGACTCTCACGATCAATGATTCCAAGTAAGATGACCGATACAAGACGGTAGCCACTAGTAAGGGTACTCGATACCTGTCTTATTGTGTAGGGACTAGTCATGTACCAAGACCACTAGCAAAGTCTTATGCCCTACTAGGGTTACTTGAATCCAAAGTGATATGAAAAAGGGAGCTATGTTGAACTGATATGGGATACTTTTGACTTTGGACTAGAAAGACCTGATAGAAGGTGAATGGGATGACCAACGAAAGAGAGATTTTGACATGAAATGGATGGAAAACTGACTGCAAGGTAATAACTAATCTCAGATTTTGGAACTAGACTGAAATGGGTACTCAGAACTAGTAAAATTTTTCCTTCAAAAAATTGTGCAAGTGTTCACTGTCATGTATGCGCTGTAGAAACTGATGAATGCGCCGTAAGTCATAACAAATGTGCTACACTGGTAAAATATAAATGTGTTTTAATAGGTAGTAAAAGTGCTGCAGGTCAGAACCAATGCGTTGCAGGTTGGCACAAATGCACAGGAATAGAGGACGGATGCGCCGCTTTGGCTTTTCTCAATATTTTTGTAAGTTTTTGGAATTTTTCTAATGTTTTTGGTACTTTGGTTGCAAGAAGGTCTTTTTGATCTAATTTTATGAATTTATGGCAAGAAGACACAGCAAACACAATGAATATTTTTATGGTTTTTTATTTTTTTGTGATTTTTTTACTCTTTTTGGACTAAAAAGAAAGCAAGTACAACCCTAGGTTTCAAAGGACAGTATAAAACTGAATTCTCCCTATCTCTAGGTGAGGCATCTTTGGGAGGCAATAATCACCCTTCCCTACATTAGATTATAGAGGTTTTTGGTCTCACTAAAAAAGGATGAGTAATAATGGCAACCATTCGAGTGGTTATACATGTGACAACACTACTCTCCGTTATGGAGTCTCCCAGCCTGCAAGGGTTGTGCCTTGGAGGGTTTTGGGGGAGGTTGGCTATCAGTATAACACAACTACACTCGTTGTTTGAAGCTTTCACTCCAAACACAATTTATTTATAGTGGCTTGGAAGGACTTGGCATCTAGCCTATTACCACTTAGGGTTGTTCCTACTTAGATGAATGATATCCAAGAGCAGACCCCTCTAAAGGAAAAATACATGCAAAAATGATATGTCTGGCATTTTGGTCACCCAAGATAGGGGAGAGCATAGGCCTGGTATCATTCCCAAAACACAGAATATAGTGGTTCTTTTCCCCTAGTTAAAATGAAAAAAACTAGATGAGCTATCTACTTGGGCAAGGACAGAACTTTGAAGTGATAACAAGATAGCAATGATGAGTTCAATTTTATCCATGTAGCATGAATTGTTAACTTTGAAATGATGGTCAATCGAGATAGCAATGGTTCAGTTTTAACCAAGATAGCAATGATGAGTTCAATTTTATCCTGATAGCAATGAGTTGTTAACTTTGAAAAGATAGAAATAGCAATGATTCAATTACCGCTTTCCTAGTTAAAACTATGTGAGATTTGCATGAGCATCCATTTTACTTTCCCTTTAGAAATCAAAGTGTGAGCTAACAAGTGCAACTATATGAATCTAAACTAGTACCTAGCCTACAAAACAGATCAAGAGAGTTCCTGCAAAGATGTCAACGTTTGCAAAAATCTTCCAAAAACCCTAAAATCACTGCCTACAATAGATGCACTTCTTCAGAGACTGAATGCGCAGAAACAATCAACAGAAGTGCCGTAATACATATGCATTGAAATAGAGGATAAAAGTGCTAGAAAAAAGTGTATATGCGCTGCAATAATAGATGGACTGTCTAAAATGGTAAAAGCATTGTAACAGATTATGTATGTGCTGCATTAACGAAAGTTTCGTGATAGATAATAGATGCACCAAAATAAAGAGTATATGACTGCGGAAATGTACGCGCCATGACAGATAATAGATGTGTGTTAGGAAGTGACAGATGCAATGTCTCCTCCTGTGTATGGCTTTCTAAAACATAAAAACTTAGTTTTTGGGTTAGATTTGGGGCTAGGCCCCATGGTGGGCACCAAAAATGTTAGGGAAAAATTGGATTCAAATGAATAAACAATAATAATCAATATCAAATACCCAAAACTCAATGAAATGGTGAACAAAGGAGATCCAAATAAATAATGAACAAACAACAAAGCAAACCTCCTTAATTCAAAGCTTCCATTGATCGCCTATCACAATCGTTCTTGCATGTATGAATGATGTCCTCAGAGAGTGCACTTCCTTGTTATACTTCAAGAATGTCAATTGGGAATGGCAGTGGTAATTTATTGCAATGAAGAGGAGCTTCACAACAATGGTAGTAGTGCATACTAACGAGTGTGATCACAATCAATGAAGGAATTGGTGCCAAAGGTGCACTATAATTCCTGCAGAGTAACAATACTTAAAGCTTGGATGATTGAAATAGAAGAATAGGGTTGTTTTTATAGACTTGGGAAAGAAGAGATCAACAGTATAGAAGACTTGAGAAGATCAATGATTGAGAATAGATAAGGAACATGCAGCAAATAAGAAGAGGACATGTGTCTTGCTTTCTTTTGCATGAGAGGAATTAACAAGAATAGAAAAATGAGTTAAAGCATTTAAAAGAATATAATAATTAGTTAAGTGATTTAAAACAAGAAGAATAGATTTGCATGAGAATAAGAAGATATTTTGCTTTATTAAATATTAGGAATATTTAATTGCATGTGCACAAAGCTTGAATTATATTTAGAGATAACTCAATTTCGAAGAAAAAAACAACTTTAAATAAATAATTGATTTATTTAAATTTAGATAAGATATTATTGGAAGAAACAATTAAATAATTAGAATTATTTAATTTAGAATGATTTTGGAAGAACTAGAAGATAAGAACGCAAATTAAATAAATAAATTTATTTAATTGTTGTACATGATTTGGAAGAATAAATAAAATGTTTGATTGTATCTTATTTTTGGAGGTTGAGAGGATTTAAATAAATTTGATTTGATTTATTCAAATTTGGAAGAATGATTTGATTTAATTAAATAATTAAAAATTATTTAATTGTTTGGAAGAATTTAATTAAATAAAGGAATTTATTTAATTGTTGGAAGAATATGAATCAAATAAATAAATTTATTTATTTATTTATTGATAGAAGAATTAGAAGGGAATAAATATTAAGAATATTTATTTAGACTGAATCGTGTCATTTTTAGGCGTATACAATAAGTATGCCTAAAGTTTACAACCATCTTCTAGTTTACAAATGAGTCACTAAACATGCTTATATATGCAACTAAATAACTTTCCACAAAGAAATTCATAATTCAAACTTGATGTGTAGGCATAGAACCTAATAATGGTCATATAACCGACACATAAAAATAGGTCCTGACCTAAAATAGGGTAGGACTAGGGCATGGTGTTGTGTGGTTACACAACACGCCCCATTTTGATTTGGCAAAATAGGGACCCAACTTTTTGGCTCAGCTTGTTTGCTTTCTGGCGGTCTGGTAAAAGTAAGTCAGGTGCATCATCATGTAGAGTCAGGATGAGGTAAGTCACCATTATGAGGTTAGTTTGTCAAATTTTGTATTTCATTTCTATGACCTTATAGTTTGAAAGAGTATTAAAATTCACTCAGGTTTGTCTTTTACATCATCCTGATATTCCTCAGGATGTGAGAGTTATGAATGGTCAAAGTTTCGGTCAAACCTGATATTCGTAAGAAGAGGGATCATATATTTTTTTATAGCTTGTCATCCTTTTGAAGATCATCATCATATTTGAAACATCCCCCGATATGTCATGCGGCTCAAATATCCAGACGTCAACTTTAAGTGGTAGTAAGTCTTCCTCGTCAAGTGGTCTTTTGTATCGCGAGTGTCATGTTTTGAATGTAACCTGATATTTCTTAATATCCTCCTGACGCGAAATATCACCCTTAGCAAATATCCTAATGATGTCATCCAAACTGGATAAACGAAGAAGCAAATATGATGATGACATCATCATCACATTCATATTTCGACAGGATATTTTTCCAAACATGATCATGTTTGCCTAATATGACGATGACGTCATGATATATTTCTGATACAAAGAACGACTATCAGGATGACGTCATCCCGATATTCTGAAAAGAGAGACATGTAAGTTCTTCTCGTCATCATCATATTTTGAAACATCACCCGATACACCGAAATATCCTCCTGATGTACTAAACATAAACAAAGGTGCTTTTGTCACCTGAATCTTGTCGCGATAACAATTTCAATACGAGGAAGGAGGATGATATTGAAACTCAACCCGATATTTGTGAATATCATCCTGCCCTCATGATATCCTGTCATATGGATATCCCCCTGCTCCCATTGCTGCCATTATCATTTAATGTGCGCAGACATGGTAGGTGGTTCCCGCCGACCCCGGAACCCAATGAAACACCTGGCGAGATCCTGCGTTTTCACACGAATAATCAAGGAATGTAATCTAACTTGTCAGAGTTGCCCTAAGTGTACCCTAACTACGAGGTTAAAAGGTAATTCAACCACCATTTTCACAATTAGCTTGCAATAAAATTATTTTTACAGAGCACCAACTTCCATATCTACATACCAGCTACTGTTGCGCGATTTGATCTCACAGACAGAAGGAGAGAGGTGATCATCGGATGAATTAGGAGCGTCGTTGGCAATCCACTAGTATAAAAAAGAAATTTGCATAACCAGGTAAGTAAATGAAACCCTCATCATGTCATTATTGTTCAGGTATGATGATGGAAGTTTTGGTTTATGCATCCATATGATTAAGTAATAGTGAAGAAATACAGTAGGCATAGTGATTTTAATTGCAGTATGTATGCATGTATATACCTGTTGTGAGTTAGGATTGTTGTTAATTGCAGGTACTCATGGCTTACAAGCAGTATGTTAAGTGTCAAGAAGAATTCAGTAGGCCTATGTTCTCTTCTCAGAGGGGAGTCCTGTTCAAGTATGGAGCAATTGCAGATACCCATCAGGGGAGCACTAATCTGGAGGCCTGGTCAGCTAAACTGAATGATGGGAATGACAAGAGTCCTATGCTGGACGCAGTATTTGTATCAGGAATGTGGAACACTGCTAGTTTCCCATATTCCATGGAATCTCCAGAGCTAGTTATAGAATGTGCCCATAATTATAATCCTCAGACGAGGCAAGTGGTAAAGCATGGGAGAATATATGCAGACCTCTCCATTAAGGGTCTCTCCCAGACATTTGGACTGCCGTTGGGTAGTAACGTAAAAAGTGTGGACCTGAGAAAGGCAGAGAAGGAGTATGAGGCCAACAAGAAATCAGCCAGAAAGAACATGTATCAATGGCGAGTAGAGAATAGCACATATCCTGCAGCAGCCAAACTCCCAGTGCACATGTTTAAATATGATTTCAGTGATGAGTACCAGTATATGATTGCACTCCTGAATCGAGTAACAGGCCAACCTGATACTGGTAGTTTCAGGGATTGGATGTATGGAGTTATAATTATGTGTTTGTATTCAAACACCAAGCCACTGTGGGGCCAAATAATAGGTGATGCTCTACATGAGCAATTGATGAACCTGGGAGGTTTAAATTGTGCATTTTATATGACATCTTACATTGTTTATTCTTGTGCTTATAGAGGCACTTTTGATGCTTTAGTTACAGATGGAAGGCTCACAGGCACAAATGTTGCATACATATGGGAACATCATCCCCAGCTACAGAGAACCAATTACCTCAGAGACTACAAACTGGTCAATGATGCATTCTCTATGCATCTGGTAAGGACCATGGAAGAGGACAGAACAAAAAGATTGAGCATGGAGGCTCAAGAGGTAGTTTATAGGCATGGAGCCTGGTATATCTAGTTTGCAACCTTTTCTTACATAAGGGTTGAAGGTTTTGAGGAACATCCCCTCATGCTGCCGAGGTATCCTACCGATGCAGTGATATTAATGAAATTTATCAGGCAGGGCTCCGTGATGATAAAGATGTACAAGGACGCCAAGAAGCTGCCACCAATTTTGTTCCCAGTCAGCATTGGCAACTATATGTGCCCTGATTCTGACAATATAAAGAAGGTGATGGTCACCCTGAATAAACTAAATCTGCAGCCTTTCCCAGTAACAAGACCATATGATCCTTACAGCAGGATACAGAAGATACTAGGAAAGCCTATTCACCAGAGGCACCTAGAAGATTTTTGGGCTGACTGCGAAGATGAGGCAGAAGCCAGGAGAAGAAGGTATCAGAGGTTGACTCTGAACTAAATTAGGACTTTTGATTGCATCTCCCTTCCCCAGCAATTGAAGAAGGATGATGGTAGGATAGTGGTAGATGAATATGAATAGAAAAAGATATACAATGACACTATCTCTGCACCTGACCTCACCATGTAGGAAGACATATCTCTGGACCCATTCATTGCCAGGACCATACAACTAACTCAAGCTTGGGTTGACGATCAGGTGGAGGCATTGAAAAAGAAAGGTGTTGCCATTATGGTGGACAACAAAAAGAAGGGACAGGATATTCCTGGGGAGGTATATGATGACTTCCTACTTGAGAAAAGGAAGACTAAGGGAGACAAGTTACCTCCACCACAACAACAGAGCAAAAGACCCCCAAGGGGCAAGAAAGTGGATAAACAACCCAAAGGGGTTATAATTGACAGGGCAGTGTTTACAGCTGAGGAGGCGGCAGGATCAGGATCAGGATCAGGATCAGAGTCAGAATCCCCTCCAAAGAAAGAGAAGCCCAAGAAGAGTAAGACAGCTGAGGCTGGAATAACTGGGACCCTGGAAGTGGGTCAATCCTCAAAGAAACTTGGAGAAGAGGATATCCTCATGGAGGAAGAGCCTGAAGAGGAAGAGGCTCTGTTAATAATAAAAAGGAAGAGGAGAGCTCCACAGGTGCTGGTCTCTACCATACCTAAGAAACAAAGAACCTCCATGAGAGGTGGAATAAGTGAACCCCCTGCACTATTACAAGGGGCAGGTAGTGAAGTGCCGAAGGAACTTCAACATAATGTTCCACTTCCTACCATAGTCAAGTTCAAAATTGAGATTACAGAAGAACAACTGAAAGAAACCTCTCAGACGCAAGCAGAAGGACATGTCTCGCTTGATGAGACAATAAATCTATTTGACGATGAGGTAGTGCAGGATGTGGCTGCACAGAAGATGGAAACACTTGCTGCTGATATAACTATAACTCCTCAAAAGCCTCCACCAGTTCAAACTGTGCTTGAGGAGATGAAACAAGCAGAAGAAGAGCAAGAGAATAGCCCAGAGCAGGTGGCTCAAGAGATAGGGCTAGAAGCATTGATCACAGAGGTGACAAGCCCTGTAGTGGTGGATCTGACAGAGAAACAGGATGCAAGTCCTGAACAGCCAGCAGGATCACCTGATAAAGGCCACCCAACAGAAGAGATAGAGATGGCAGAGTCAGAGGGCCATGCTCTTGAGTTAGGCCAACAATGTCCACAGGATACATCAGCAGAACCTGCTATAGTAGAGGTTCAGGAAGCAAGGGCTGATGAGAAGAAGGAAGCACTAGAGGATCCAGCTGCCAAAATACAAGAAGTTGATAGTGCAGGCTCAGAAGAGATAATAGCTGTAGAACAACCACCAGCACCTCAGGCAGAATCCCCAGTATCTGGTGAAGTGGATAAGCAGCACGGGGAAGAATTGGGAATAGATGAAGTAATGATAGAAGAAGGTCATGATCAGCATGATCTACATACAGATACACCATAGGGTTCCCCACACCAAGAAGATGCTCCCCCAGAGAAGGAAATTCCTCAACAGGAGGAGGTACCGCAAGATAAACAACAAAGCGAGCATCAAGAAGAAGAAAAGGAAAAGTCACCATCTCCACAACATCTATTGATAGAAACGGGAGACATGGGTGAACATCATCATGATGCTGAAAGACATGATCAGGTGCCTCCGTGGTTAGCTAAAGAAGTTAATATTGAGGAGGAGTTTGAAATTCAAGAGTTTGACGTCTCCACCTTGTTCTCCGCCAATGTAATGAAACCCAGGAGGAAGGCCAGAATGACTTTGGCCATCAAAAGAGATCCAGCAACCGGTAGAAGGACTGCACAAATTGCCATACCGGCGGTGGAGAAAGAAAAAGGTAAAATCACTGTTGATGAATTTCAAATCAGTACAGTTGATTTGGGCTTTGCCAATGAGGACCAAGAAGGTTAGGAAGGCAAAGATATTATTGACTCTCTAATTCAAAAGATGAAAAGAGAGAAGGAGAAAAATAAGCAACATAAAGAGCACATTGCTCAGTTGCATGCCTATATCAAAGGGCTGACCAATCCTGATGATACCACAATTGAACGTGTAGTCCCATTGACTGCCATTTCTCAGGAGGAGGTAAATAAATTGGACCTCATGAAGCATGAGGCGTCCGTGGTAAGGAAATGGATGTCATCCACATTGGATGATGCTGTAGAAATAATGAAAGCCTCTCTGAAGAGGTGGAGCATTTTGAGCAACTCCAAGACTAAGGTGGATAAATTGCAGATGCAGACCAAGAAGAGGTCTTACAAACTGGAGAGAGTCCTAAGCCTGTTAGGAGAAATAAAGAATATAAATCCTCAACTGCTTATCAGTAAGCAGGTATTGAACAGCAATACCGCATTATTGATAGACATCTGGTACAAAGACATTCAGTTTGAATGTGGAGTCCTCAAAAGATGCAATAATAAGCTAAGGGATATCAGCATGAGGCTACGGGATTTGATGTCTGAAGAAGCAGTGATATTGGAAGCATTAGAAGGCAAGGTGGAAGGTAAAATAGAAAATCAAGATGAAGAGTCCGCCATCAAAGCTGTACACAGCAACTTCCAATTAGAGACAGATGGTCCACCTGTCCACTTGACAGAAGAACTTATAGATAAAATAATGAGGATCAAGGTCCAGATGGAGAAATATAAAGAAACACTGCAGGACAGGAAAAATAAGCTTGATAACAGCAGAGACAAATATGAAGCACATAGGCACGCCATTATCAAAGCAAAAACTCAAGATGGCGGAGGGATAGATCAAGTTGTGCATTCTTATGAGCAGGTCTGTAGTAGTATGCAGCCCCATATGCAGCAGTATCATCATCAGGATAGTGAAAGCTCAGGAAGCGACGCACATGATGATGACCCACATGAATCAGCTGAAGAGCATGATGAAGATACATCATGAAGGGGATAGTAGCATAAGTAGTATAGATAGTTGCCAGCTAGCAGCTTGTGTCATTTTGTAAAGGTTGACAAAGTCAGATGAATCATGACTGTATATTTGTATTGATAAATCAGGATCGTAGATCTTTTTGTAACAGATTCCTCACCTTATTCTATAAAAGGTGGTGGAATGCCTTATCGAAAACATTCGAAACTTAATTGAAATCTATTTGCTGAAGTATTCAGGGCTCATTTCAAAGCTATTGTATATGTACATGTCTTTTGCATACTTAATGGAAGAAAAGAGTATTTCGATTACAAATCTTTGTAAATCTTGAGTAATCTGTGACTGAATTCTGGATATATGCTTTGATTTGCTGCGTCCCTTGGAGTGCTCATCATGTTGCATGTATTGTTTTCATTCATCATCCTTTGAAGTTTGCATCAACTGTATCTAGCTGTGGAATATCCTGGTGAACATATGGTTTGATTTATTTTCCTCATGACAGTATCAAGTATGTATGTGGATCAATAGCTAAAGGTTCAACATTAAATAGAAGCATTTCTTCAATTTCTTTTAATTTCAGAGCATTTCATCTCCATAATTGCAAATAATTGATGATCTCAAGCAAATAACACAAATATGCAGACATCTCGTAGAAAATCATAAATATTTAGCATATTTGAATACAAAGCATGTAGAACTGAAAATATCATGCAAAGATTGAGGTATTTCCACATCTTCTCATCAAATAACTGCATAATATAACACATCTGTAAAGAATTTCTGCAGGAATGTCATGATGATGATAAAATTCCAGGTAAGGCCCCAAAATGGAAACAACAACTCATATTAACCTCTGAACGACTTCAGACGATTAAGACCTAATCACCGGAGACTTGGGATCCTGAATTCTTTGAATTCATAGTATCTTTCAAGATGAATAAAGGTTAATGTGTACTTTTATTCTATGTTTGTTTGTGACTAACATCATGACCAACATAAATTGGTGCTAGAAGGAGGGCCGATCTGGAATACTGCGTTCGTTGTCATTATTGTTCAGGTTTGATGATGCAGAGAGAAAGGTAACCTCCGATCGTCTGTGAATTTCAAACACTACACAAATATTTACTGTAAAAGGTTCGTAAATGTGCTCATTCTGTGTAAAGATTTCTAGATCTCACATAAATATTGCAAGCTTTACAGTAGATCATTCTGAATTCACTAATATTGGCCAAAGATACGTAAATTTGTTCAAGCTTTGAAGGATTTGGGTCTTAGACACTCAAGATCTTGTGCTACGGGTCAAGATACCCCAAATATCCTGTCATATTTGCAGTATCTTCGCAAATATCTCATAAATATCTAGTCTGATTAGCCATCTGACTGCAAATATCACCTCATTTGGTAAAATCTAGCCAATATTTGCAAAGTTTCAGCCAATTTGCCTTAAAATTAAGAAATCCTGGCTCACAGGATAAATACCAGGTCTAGACCTAGTGGAATCTTCAAAGAACTACCTGTTAGAGGTTTCTGACCTAGAACTGTAGACATTCATCATACTCACGAGTCTAATGCGCCAAGAACTTCACCAGAACCTCCTCCTATAACTCCTGTTGGTTTACAAATACCTTCTGGGATATCTGTGACACCTCCTGTTCAGCCTCAGGGTGTGCCTTTAGTCCAACCTCAGCTAGCCGCACCACTATCTCAACCTCCTCTGGTTGCAATGTCTTTCTTTGCAGCGGAGTCACCTTTGACCTTTACTGCATATCATGAGTTACCAAAGAATCTGGACAAACTTTGTCCAAAATATCATCCTTATCAAGATGCTGATGATCATATCAGGACATTTAAGGAAGCTTACTGTAGAGCCAGAATAGAACATCAAGATGTGGTGTGCAGATTATTTCCTTTTTCCTTAGGGGAAGAGGCTTATAATTGGTTCATTAGTCTTGGCCAAGCCTCTGTTGGTTCATGGGTTGTCTTAGAGAAAGCTTTTCTTGACAGGTTCAAGGTCCCTATTGATCCATCTATGAATTACCATATGTTTGCTACAATCAAAAGATTTGAGAATGAGCCTATCGCCAATTTCAATGCTAGGTTTCAGAAAATGTTGTCCAAGTTAGTTGCCCCATATGTAGTATCTGATGCCTCTGCCCGGAGTATCTATTATTCAGCCCTGGATCCATTAACTTCCATGTTCATTAGGAGAACACATCCTAAGATCACTACATTGACAGGAGCCTTTCAAGAAGCTATCAAAGTGAATCAGTAGTTGATACCTGCTCCTACTCCAAATATAGTATTCGCTACCTTGCCTGGCATACAGTTACAATATCCTGCATCATACCCTACAACATATTCTCCACAATATCCTGCACAATATCCTAATGGAGCATTGATACCCCCAGCAGTCCTGCCTGCACCGTTGCAAGTACCTCCACTGAGCATCATGCCCCCTCCTAATGGAAATGGCCAATTGCCACAATATCCTGCACATGCTCAGACACCTCAAGGTATTGATTTGTCTAACAATAATCATGGATCCTCTTTCTTCAAGCCTCAGACTGAAAATGTGGTAGCCAAAGCTCAGGAAGAAAAGGAGGAAATCAAAGAGATTTCTGCTCAATTGAGAAAACTCACCACAGAGGTGACACATTTGATAAATCAAGGGTTTTATTCCCAGTCAAGTCAGAATAGAAATTATTCCAATGACAGATCGAATTATCCTGACAGAGGCTATAACACCAATAATTTCAACAATAATGGTGGAAGCAACAATAATCCTTAGAGACAACCTAGAGTGTGGAACTCTAGGCCAAATAATGGCTCATTACCATCACCCCTAGACAATCAGCCTCTTGGTGAAGCCAAACAGACTACTAGAGTCAATCTTGCTGAGGCAGCCCTTACTAATTGGTGCAGGATCCACAATACCAATGCACATGCAGAATTAGATTGTCTACAATTTAGAATTGCTGCTAACATCTTTCAGACTGAAGTGTCTAATACTTCTAGAAATCCACCTCATGCAGAGGGCAATGAGATTGTTCCTTGTGGATATGACTCAGCTTTTATGCTAGAAACCTATATTAATCAACCTCATTAGGGTCACAACCAGGTATGTGAGGAATCTGCCTTAACCTTTGAAACAAATTATGTTTTCCCCTTTGAGGATGAAAATGAACCTGCAAGAGAAAATGAGGAAGTACACGCGTATCAGCAGCAATATCTTGGTAAGCATAATTATAACTTGAGTAATGCCAACAGACCTGCTGGTCCATTGACATCATCCCTACCTCCAAATAATTTCAATACACCTCCCGATCCTAAAGCTAGCAATAATCCTGGATTCCCTAAGATAAATGCTCAGTACTTGTCTCCTTAGTACACAGGATCGAAGGTTGTAAATACACCTCATGAATCTGACAAGTTAGTCAGCTATCTGGCTGATGAAATGAAGAAAATTAAGATCAGCTTGTCCCTGTCTGAGTTACTGAAAACTCCTGCCATCAAAAAGGCATTCATGAAGTCACTAGATGATCCTGCTCCTAAAGAGGATAGTCATCTTTCAAGTCAGTCCAGTGGCAAGGATCATGCTACTAGGGATAATATTATCAAGCCTAAAGTGTCAGCGACAGTCCAAGCTGCTGAAACTTCTCACATGACCTTGTACAAAGATAAAACTAAGTCACCTCCATTCCTCCTCACCATAAGAATGTTCAGCAAGAACCTGCACAACTGTCTGGTTGATTCAGGGGCCTCTACGAATGTTATGCCCTTATCAATATGTAACGCTTTAGGATTACATCCTGCTAAATCCCTAAAGAAGGTGACACAACTGGACAAAATAGAAGTAAGTGTAGTAGGAGAGTTAACTCATATCCACATGCAATTAGCATCTGATCCTAGGATCCAGTATTATATTGATATTCAGGTAGTTGACATACCTGATCTTACGGAATGTTGCTTAGTTGAGACTGGTCCAAGACGCTCAATGGATATATGTCCACAGATTTCAATCACATGTGGTTACCATGGAAAGGTATACCTAATCAGATTAGGATTGATGCTGAACCTAGAATGAAACATATGATCACCGAGAACAACCGAACAAATGAGATATTGTACGTAGACGTAGAGCCTAGAGTTTACTACATCAGGCCATGGACTGTCAAAATAGAAGAGATCCTGATGCTTGATTTGCCTCATCTTCATGATGATGATCCTTAGGAGGACATGCCAGTCGTAGAACCTGATAATAATCCTGATAATGAGAATGAAATAGATCACTTCAGAGACTTTGAGATATATTTGTCTAATCAAGTAAAACGTTGTCAATTATTAAATATACCTACTAATGACATTTTGATTGATGGATGGTGCAGATTACACGATGAAGCATATTCAGAAAAGACTTGTGAAACATGCTTAGATATGATGATGCTGGAGCAGACATGTAGTGAGGCGTCATCATCATGTTCTGAGGTAAATGCTACATCTAATAATGATGATGACGATATTAATTCTTATCTGTCTTCTACAGGAACAGAGGAGTCGACAGATCATGATGAGGATCATATCCTGAAAATAGAAGAAGTTCTAGTATCTGACCAGATAAATGATATGAGGAAAGAAAAGATCACTCCTAGTAGTGATTGCTTTATGGAACCAGATTATGAGTTGTCTGATGAAGACAAAGGTAGTGATCTGACTAAGTTCAAAGAATTTCTAGCAAAGGAAATAGAGAAGATGACCCGACAGCATAAATCTCCCCAAGAGGTTTTAATCAAAGGTTGGTGTAGGTTGCACGAGGCACCTCACTCAGAAACAACTTGTTCACTGTGTTTACACATTTTGAAGAAGCATGCAGCTATAAGCCCAGAAGATCATCCTCCTGCTGAAATAAAAGAGAAAATAGAAAAGCCATCAGGCTCACAAGAAAAAGGAAAGAAGAAACTTCAAGGTGATGACCTCTCTAAGCTAAAATGGATATCAGGCGGAGCAGCAACCAAAGCTGTAAGGAGAAAAGAAAGTTTAGCTAAATGTCCTGCTGAAGATAAACCTTGGACCCTGAGGTTTGATGGGTCCAAATCCAAGCAAGGTGCTGGGGTAGGAATTGACCTGATTGATCTGACCGGGAAATCCTACTTAGCAGCTTACCGACTACAGTTCCCCTGTACTAACAATGTAGCAGAATATGAGGCTCTAATTCATGGGATACTGTTTGCTCATAAGAAGAAGATATAGATTCTGCATGTCTTCGGAGATTCATAACTAGTGGTGAGGCAAGTAAGAGGAATCTACTCATGTAACTACAGAAAGTTGTCCAATTATAGACATTGGGTATGGGACCTGATTGAGGACTTTAACGCCTTTAATATCACTCATGTACCAAGAGAACAAAACCATAGGGCAGATGCACTTGCCCAAGCTGCCAGTACATTGGAGCCACTGTCTATATCTGGTCTGAAGAGATTTTTAGTAGAACTGGTGTCAGTACCTTCAGTACCTGATAATGTGACCAATCTCCAGGTGTTTGATGATGATCAACACATTCTGGACTTCATTTCAAATAGAGACATATTTGAATCTCAGATTATAGATGAGAATGGTATGGAAGATCATGTCTGGGAAGAAGATGAGATATTAGAGCTGCCTATCAACAGGATCCCCAAAGGTATGATTGAATTAGAGAGAGCTTTTGATTTGGATAATATGCTCAAACAGAAGAGTTAGAAGGAATAACTCAGGCCCTCAAGGATTACATACACGTAATTGCATGGACTTATGATGAGCTGAAAACATATGACACCTCTGTCATAACTCATACTATACCTCTCAAGCCAGATGCTAAACCTTTCAGACAGAAGCAAAGGCCAGTTAACGCCTTGCTTGAACCAATAATTCTCGAAGAAGTCAAGAAATTGTTAAACGCCAGGATAATATTTCCTGTGAGGCACTCCACTTGGGTGGCAAATCTTGTGCCAGTTAGAAAGAAGAATGGAGACATCAGGTTATGTGTAGATTTCAGGAACCTAAACAGAGCATCAGAGAAGGATAACTATCCTTTACCCTCATTGGATGAAGTTTTACGGATTGTAAATGGAGCTAAAATGATGTCCTTCTTGGACGGTTTTTTAGGATACAACCAAGTAATGGTTGACAAAATTGACAGATTGAAAACTGCCTTCACCACAAAGTGGGGGATATTTGCATATAGACGTATGCCATTCAGACTCATAAATGCTGGAGCTACATTTCAGCGAGCCATGGATATAGCCTTCAGGGGCTTAATAGGAAAACGTATAGTCATATACATGGATGACTTGACAGTATTCTCCAAGGAAAGGGGGAATCATGTTGCTGATCTCAGAAGTGTACTGAAGAAGTGTGAAGAGTACGGAATATCTTTGAATCCCAAGAAGTGCTTATTTGGGGTGACAACAGGAAAGCTATTAGGCCACCTGATCACAGAAGATGGAATTATCATTGATCCTGACAGGGTGGAGTCTATCATGAAGTTACAACTTCCAAGAAGCAAAAAGGAACTCAAGTCTTACTTTGGTAAGATAAATTTTGTAAGGAAGTTCATTACCGGCTTTGCTGAGATTGTCAGACCACTAAATGCCATGTTGAAAAAGGATGCACAGATTGAGTGGACACCGGAAGCCAAAGATGCATTTGAAGATATAAAGAAAGCCATTTCAGATGCTCCTGTCCTCATCAGTCCAGACTACACAAAAGATTTTTACATATATTCATTTGCTTCAGAACATACTTCTACAGCAATGTTAACTCAAAGGAATGATGAGAAAGAAGAGAAACCAATTGCTTTCATGAGCTGTCCTTTTAGGGATGCTGAATTAAGATATGTAGATGTTGAGAGATAGGCACTTGCATTAGTAAGAGCATTAAAAAAATTAAGACATTACATACTAAGAAGCAAAGTGATTGCTGTGGTACCAAATGCAGCAGTGAAGATGCTGTTGATGCAAAGTGAGCCTGGTGAGAAAAGAGCTAAATGGATTACTGTATTACAAGAGTATGATATGGAAATTACACCAATGAAGCTGGTAAGAGGACAAGCTCTGAGCCATATGATATCTGAAATCGATCCAAACATCACTAGTCAGCAATATGTGATCAATGAGAAAGACAATAAAGAGTGGTACTCAAATATCAGGCACATCCTGATTACTGGAAGATGTCCATCAAGAATGCAGGCTTCACAAAGAAGAGCCTTAAAAATAAGATCCCAAAAGTATATGATGCAGGGAGGAACCCTATTCAAGAAGAATTATGAAGGAATATACCTGAGATGTTTAGAAAAACCAGAAGCAAATAGAGTCCTAACAGAATTACATGATAAGTTTGGAATGGCACATGGATCAGCATTGGCCACAACACATGCAATCCTCAGAGCAGGATATTATTGGCCTACAATTTTTAAAGACACAGCTGATCATGTTAAATGTTGTCATGTTTGCCAGGTTGCTGCCAATAGAGAGAAATATGCTGCACAACCATTGCAGCCAGTAATGGAAGAACGCCCATTTGCACAGTGGGGTATGGACTTCATAGGACCAATCAATCCTCCGTCCTCCTCAGGGCATAGGTATATTTTAACAATTACTGACTATTGTACTAGATGGACTGAGGCTATTAGCAGCAAAACTTGCACTGCAGATGATGTCATTAAATTTCTGGAGAGCAACATTGTCACCAGGTATGGAACTCCTTATGCATTGGTAAGTGATAATGGGTCCGCATTCACTTCAACTAAATTGTCAAGTTGGGCTTTTGATCATGGGATTATACTCAAGTTTTCGTCCAACTATTATCCCCAAGGGAATGGATTAGCAGAATCCACCAACAAGAATTTACTGAGTATCATAAGAAAGTTAATAGAGAAAAACCCCAGGGAATGGAACTCATTTCTGAAGTATGCCTTATGGGTAGACAGAACTAGAATGAAAACTGCATTAGGAAACTCGCCTTTCCAACTAGTATATGGGGTAGATCCTATCCTCCCTGTAAACTTGAAAATTCCTACTTTGCAGTTTGCCCAAGAATACCTAGGCATAGACAATAAACAAGAAGTCAGGTTACTTCAGTTGATGCACCTGGAAGAAAAAAGGAGTCAAGCAATTGACCAATTTGCAAAACATCAGTCTGTTGTCAAACGCTGGTTCGACAAGAGAGCCAGAGTTAAAGATTTTAGGATATCTGATTTGGTCCTGATGTGGGATAAAGCCCATGAAAAGAAAGGTGACCATGGTAAGTTTGATAAATTGTGGATAGGTCCCTTTCAAATTTCTGAGATACTAGGAGACAGTACTTATAGGCTTAAGAGCCTGACAGGTGAGGATGTCCCATTGCCAGTCAATGGACAATTCCTCAAACATTATTTCCAAGCCTAAATGGCTGCATAACAGTCATGTGTATCATAAGTGTATATTTATATAGTCGTTTGTACAGTTTGTTTGTTTTGTTGTGTCGGTTGAGACTTTGTTCTGGTAAGTCAGGATGATGCACTTCATCACCCCAGAAAATAACTAAATTGTTAAGGTTCAAGTGATGAGATCACATTTAGACATAGGTTATAATTCATTCTAAGAGGTGTTCATGATTAGGTTTGTGATATCTTTTCATCAGGGTGCCTTTTCTTGGTCAAAATGAATCAATCACAATGAAGCATCTAACAGCCTTGGGTTTGTTGAACACACTAGTATGGTGTTAAGTGAAAAATCTAAAGGGACTCCCTTGCTACCAATACAATCTCCAACCTAAAGTTGCAAGTGACTATACCTTGTATAAATGAGCTGACATGATGATATCAGATACGAATTTTAAAGAGAAAATCAGAAAATAAATAAAATTAGGCCATCTAAGTAACTCTACCGGGGCTATAGACGCCTGCTGGCAGTGGGGCTCTACTTAGGGAGATTGTATAGATAACCTTGCCGGGGCTATAGATGTTTGCTGGCAGCAAGGCTCTATCCAGGTTGGCTATGAGGGATGATCTCCAACTATGTAGTTTAACACCAGTTACTTATGTTTTCAACTTGCTTTCAAGATGAGGATAATTAATCATATGCACACACCTGATCTTTGGTTAGCATTGTTACCGTGATGAAATTTTATCATTTAGAGTATCATGATACTTATACTTAGATGGAATTAAAATACTATAGATGAATGTGATCACATCACTTGAATCATTGGAATTTGTTTGTTTTCTTTGGTGGCAAGTTGTGTGGTTACAACACGCCCCATTTTGATTTGGCAAAACAGGGACCCAACTTTTTGGCTCGGCTTGTTTGCTTTCTGGCGGTCTGGTAAAAGTAAGTCAGGTGCATCATCATGTAGAGTCAAGATGAGGTAAGTCACCATTATGAGGTTAGTTTGTCAAATTTCATATTTCATTTCTGTGACCTCATAGTTTGAAAGAGAATTAAAATTCACTTAGGTTTGTCTTTTACATCATCCTGATATTCCTCAGGATGTGAGAGTTATGAATGGTCAAAGTTTCGGTCAAACCTGATATTCGTAAGAAGAGGGATCATATATTTTTTATAGCTTGTCATCTTTTTGAAGATCATCATCATATTTGAAACATCCCCTGATATGTCATGCGTCTCAAATATCCGGACGTCAACTTTAAGTGGTAGTAAGTCTTCCCCATCAAGCGGTCTTTTGTATCGCGAGCGTCATGTTTTGAATGTAACCCGATATTTCTTAATATCCTCCTGACGTGAAATATCACCCTTAGCAAATATCCTAATGACGTCATCCAAACCGGATAAATGAAGAATCAAACATGATGATGACATCATCATCACATTCATATTTCGACAGGATATTTTTCCAAACATGATCATGTTCAGCTAATATGACGATGACGTCATGATATATTTTTGATACAAAGAACGACTATTAGGATGACGTCATCCTGATATTCTGAAAAGAGAGACATGTAAGTTCTTCTCATCATCATCATATTTTGAAACATCACCCGATACACTGAAATATCCTCCTGATGTACTAAACATAAACAAAGGTGCTTTTGTCACCCGAATCTTGTCGCGATAACAATTTCAATATGAGGGAGGAGGATGATATTGAAACTCAACTTGATATTTGTGAATATCATCCTGCCCTCATGATATCCTATCATATGGATATCCCCTCGCTCCCATTGCCACCATTATCATTTAATGCGTGCAGACATGGTAGGTGGTTCCCACCGACCCCGGAACCCAATGAAACACTTGGCGAGATCCTGCGTTTTCACACGAATAATCAAGGAATGTAATCTAACTTGTCAGAGTTGCCCTAAGCGTACCCTAACTGCAAGGTTAAAAGGTAATTCAACCACCATTTTCACATTTAGCTTGCGATAAAATTGTTTTTACAGAGCACCAGCTTCCATATCCGCATACCAGCTACTGTTGCGCGATTTGATCTCACAGACAGAAGGAGAGAGGTGATCATCGGCTGAATTAGGAGCGTCGTTGGCAATCCACTGGTATAAAAAAGAAATTTGCATAACCAGGTAAGTAAATGAAACCCTCATCATGTCATTATTGTTCAGGTATGATGATGGAAGTTTTGGTTTATGCATCCATATGATTAAGTAATAGTGAAGAAATACAGTAGGCATAGTGATTTTAATTGCAGTATGTATGCATGTATATACCTGTTGTGAGTTAGGATTGTTGTCAATTGTAGGTACTCATGGCTGACAAGCGGTACGTTAAGTGTCAAGAAGAATTCAGTAGGCCTATGTTCTCTTCTCAGAGGGGAGTCCTGTTCAAGTATGGAGCAATTACAGATACCCATCAGGGGAGCACTAATCTGGAGGCCTGGTCAACTAAACTGAATGATGGGAATGACAAGAGTCCTATGCTGGACGCAGTATTTCTATAAGGAATGTGGAACACTACTGGTTTCCCATATTCCATGGAATCTTCGGAGCTAGTTATAGAATGTGCCCGAAATTATAATCCTCAGACGAGGCAAGTGGTAAAGCATGGGAGAATATATGTAGACCTCTCCATCAAGGGTCTCTCCCAGACATTTGGACTGTCGTTGGGCAGTAAAGTAAAAAGTGTGGACCTGAGAAAGGCAGAGAAGGAGTATGAGGCCAACAAGAAATCGGCCAGAAAGAACATGTATCAATGGCGAGCAGAGAACAGCACATATCCTGCAGCAGCCAAACTCCCAGTGCACATGTTTAAATATGATTTCAGTGAGGAGTACTAGTATATGATTGCACTCCTCAATCAAGTAACAGGCCAACCTGATACTGGTAGTTTCAGGGATTAGATGTATGGAGTTATAATGATGTGTTTGGATTCAAACACCAAGCCACTGTGAGGCCAAATAATAGGTGATGCTCTGCATGAGCAACTGATGAACCTGTGAGGTTCAAATTGTGCATTTTATATGACATCTTACATTGTTTATTCTTGTGCTTATAGAGGCACTTTTGATGCTTTAGTTACAGATGGAAGGCTCACAGGCACAAATGCTGCATACATCTGGGATCATCATCCCCAGCTACAGAGAACCAATTACCTCAGAGACTACAAACTGGTCAATGATGCATTCTCTATGCATCTGGTAAGGACCATGGAAGAGGATAGAACAAAAAGATTGAGCATGGAGGCTCAAGAGGTGGTTTACAGGCATGGAGCCTAGTATATCCAGTTTGCAACCTTTTCTTACATAAGGGTTGAAGGTTTTGAGGAACATCCCCTCATGCTGCCGAGGTATCCTACCGATGCAGTGATATTAATGGAATTTATCAGGCAGGGCTCTGTGATGATAAAGATGTACAAGGACGCCAAGAAGCTGCCACCAATTTTGTTCCCAGTCAGCATTGGCAACTATATGTGCCCTGATTCTGACAATATAAAGAAGGTGATGGTCACCCTGAATAAAATTAATCTGCAGCCTTTCCCAGTAACAAGACCATATGATCCTTATGGTAGGATACAGAAGATACTAGGAAAGCCTATTCACCAGAGGCACCTAGAAGATTTTTGGGCTGACTGCGAAGATGAGGCAGAAGCCAGGAGAAGAAGGTATCAGAGGTTGACTCTGAACCAAATTAGGACTTTTGATTGCATCTCCCTTCCCCAACAATTGAAGAAGGATGACGACAGGATAATGGCAGATGAATATGAATAGAAAAAGATATACAATGACACTATCTCTGCACTTGACCTCACCATGCAGGAAGACATATCTCTGGACCCATTCATTGCCAGGACCATACAACTAACTCAAGCTTGGGTTGACGATCAGGTGGAGGCATTGAAAAAGAAAGGTGTTGCCATTACAGTGGACAACAAAAAGAAGGGACAGGATATTCCTGGGGAGGTATATGATGACTTCCTACTTGAGAAAAGGAAGACTAAGGGAGACAAGTTACCTCCACCACAACAACAGAGCAAAAGACCCCCAAGGGGCAAGAAAGTGGATAAACAACCCAAAGGGGTTATAATTGACAGGGCAGTGTTTACAGCTGAGGAGGCGGCAGGATCAGGATCAGGATCAGGATCAGAGTCAGAATCCCCTGCAAAGAAAGAGAAGCCCAAGAAGAGTAAGACAACTAAGGCTGGAATAACTGGGACCCTAGAAGTGGGTCAATCCTCAAAGAAACCTGGAGAAGAGGATATCCTCATGGAGGAAGAGCCTGAAGAAGAAGAGGCTCTATTAATAATAAAAAGGAAGAGGAGAGCTCCACAGGTGCTGGTCTCTACCACACCTAAGAAACAAAGAACCTCCATGAGAGGTGGAATAAGTGAAGCCCCTGCACTATTACAAGGGGCAGGTAGTGAAGTGCCAAAGGAACTTCAACATAATGTTCCACTTCCTACCATAGTCAATTTCAAAACTAAACTTGCGGAAGAACAACTGAAAGAAACCTCTCAGACGCAAGCAGAAGGACATGTCTCGCTTGATGAGACAATAAATCTATTTGACGATGAGGCAGTGCAGGATGTGGCTGCACAGAAGATGGAAACACTTGTTGCTAATATAACTATGACTCCTCACAAGCCTCCACCAGTTCAAACTGTGCTTGAGGAGATGAAACAAGCAGAAGAAGAGCAAGAAAAGAGCCCATAGCAGGTGGCTCAAGAGATAGGGCTAGAAGCATTGATCACAGAGGTGACAAGCCCTGTAGTGGTGGATCTGACAGAGAAACAGGATGCAAGTTCTGAACAGCCAGCAGGATCACCTGATAAAGGCCACCCAACAGAAGAGATAGAGATGGAAGAGTCAGAGGGCCACATTCTTGAGTTAGGCCAACAAAGTCCATAGGATACATCAGCAGAACCTGCTATAGTAGAAGTTCAGGAAGCAAGGGCTGATGAGAAGAAGGAAGCACTAGAGGATCTAGCTGCCAAAATACAAGAAGTTGATAGTGTAGGCTCGGAAGAGATAATAGCTATAGAACAACCGCCAGCACCTCAGGCAGAATCCCCAGTATCTGGTGAAGTGGATAAGTAGCACGGGGAAGAATTGGGAACAGATGAAGTAATGACAGAAGAAGGTCATGATCAGCATGATCTACATACAGATACACCACAAGGTTCCCCACAGCAAGAAGATGCTCCCCCAAAGAAGAAAATTCCTCAACAGGAGGAGGTGCCGCAAGATCAACAACAAAGCGAGCATCAAGAAGAAGAAAAGGAAAAGTCACCATCTCCACAACAACTATTGATAGGAACAGGAGATATGGGTGAACATCATCATGATGCTGAAAGACATGATCAGGTGCCTCCGTGGCTAGCTAAAGAAGTGAATATTGAGGAGGAGTTTGAAATTCAAGAGTTCGACGTCTCCACCTTGTTCTTCGCCGATATAATGAAACCCACGAGGAAGGCCAGAATGACTTCGGCCATCAAAAGAGATCCGGCAACCGGTAGAAGGACCGCACAAATTGCCATACCGGTGGTGGAGAAAGAAAAAGGTAAAATCACTGTTGATGAATTTCAAATTAGCACAATTGATTTGGGCTTTGCCAATGAGGACCAAGAAGGTCAGGAAGGCAAAGATATTATTGACTCTCTAATTCAAAAGGTGAAAAGAGAGGAGAAGAATAAGCAACATAAAGAGCACATTGCTCAGTTGCATGCCTATATCAAAGGGCTGACCGATCCTGATGATACCACAACTAAACATGCAGTCCCATTGACTGCCATTTCTTAGGAGGAGGTAAATAAATTGGACCTCATGAAGCATGAGGCGTCCGTGGTAAGGAAATGGATGTCATCCGCATTGGATGATGCTGTAGAAATAATGAAAGCCTCTCTGAAGAGGTGGAGCATTTTGAGCAACTCCAAGACTAAGGTGGATAAATTGCAGATGCAGACCAGGAAGAGGTCTTACAAACTGGAGAGAGTCCTAAGCCTGTTAGGAGAAATAAAGAATATAAATCCTCAACTGCTTATCAGTAAGCAGGTATTGAACAGCAATACCGCATTATTGATAGACATCTGGTACAAAGACATTCAGTTTGAATGTGGAGTCCTCAAAAGATGTAATAATAAGCTAAGGGATATCAGCATGAGGCTACGGGATTTGATGTCTGAAGAAGCAGTGATATTGGAAGCATTAGAAGGCAAGGTGGAAGGTAAAATAGAAAATCAAGATGAAGAGTCCGCCATCAAAGCTGTACACAGCAACTTGTAATTAGAGACAGATGGTCCACCTGTCCACTTGACAGAAGAACTTATAGATAAAATAATGAGGATCAAGGTCCAGATGGAGAAATATAAAGAAACACTACAGGATAGGAAAAATAAGCTTGATAACAGCAGAGACAAATATGAAGCACATAGGCACGCCATTATCAAAGCAAAAACTCAAGATGGCGGAGGAATAGATCAAGTTGTGCATTCTTATGAGCAAGTCCGCAGTAGTATGCAGCCCCATATGCAGCAGCATCATCATCAGGATAGTGAAAGCTCAGGAAGCGATGCACATGATGATGACCCACATGAATCAGCTGAAGAGCATGATGAAGATACATCATGAAGGGGATAGTAGCATAAGTAGTATAGATAGTTGCCAGCTAGCAACTTGTGCCATTTTGTAAAGGTTGACAAAGTCAGATGAATCATGACCGTAGATCTGTATTGATAAATCAGGATCGTAGATCTTTTTGTAATGGATTCCTCACCTTATTCTATAAAAGGTGGTGGAATGCCTTATTGAAAACATTCGAAACTTAATTGAAATCTGTTTGCTGAAGTATTCAGGGCTCATTTCAAAGCTATTGTATATGTACATGTCTTTTGCATACTTAATGGAAGAAAAGAGTATTTCGATTACAAATCTTTGTAAATCTTGAGTAATCTGTGACTGAATTCTGGATATATGCTTTGATTTGTAGTGTCCCTTGGAGTGCTCATCATGTTGCATGTATTGTTTTCATTCATCATCCTTTGAAGTTTGCATCAATTGTATCTAGCTATGGAATATCCTGGTGAACATATGGTTTGATTTCTTTTCCTCATGACAGTATCAAGTATGTATGTGGATCAATAGCTAAAGGTTCAACATTAAATAGAAGCATTTCTTCAATTTCTTTTAATTTCAGAGCATTTCATCTCCATAATTGCAAATAATTGATGATCTCAAGCAAATAACACAAATATGTAGACATCTCATAGATAATCATATATATTTAGCATATTTGAATACAAAGCATGTAGAACTGAAAATATCATGCAAAGATTGAGGTATTTCCACATCTTCTCATCAAATAACTGCATAATATAACACATCTGTAAAGAATTTCTGTAGGAATGTCATGATGATGATAAAATTCCACGTAAGGCCCCAAAATGGAAACAACAACTCATATTAACCTCTGAGTGACTTCAGACGATTAAGACCTAATCACCGGAGACTTGGGATCCTGAATTCTTTGTATCTTTCAAGATGAATAAAGGTTAATGTGTACTTTTATTCTATGTTTGTTTGTGACTAACATCATGACCAACACATGGGCGCGCAGGTCCTCCCCCTATTTTAAGAAGGATTCATGATAAACACGTCCCCTAGGTCACATTTTCCATGAAACTCATGGGTTTTCTCATTGGGAGTCACTATTAAGATTCAAGATGACCTAAATGTATTTTAAATGACCCAGGAGCTAAACCTTAAGAGGGAAAAGCCCCCAAGGGGACATTTTCTAACGTAACATTTAGCCCCCACTTTAATGTATGTATAAATGCAAGGCCAATACATGAATTAAAGTAAGGTCAACAAATAGAGCAAACACTCCAAGCATGGAGAAGACAACATTGAAGACATGTGAAACATAGTTAATACAGTGAATGTAGTGATTATTTTTTTTATTTTTTCCTTTTCTCATATATATTAAAAGTAAATACAAGTACAAGGAAAGTAAACACACAACCCAAATGCAGGAGGAGCTCATTGCCACCAGTCTTGAAACTGCGTAAGGGGCAATAGACACACAAAATAAATCTCAAAGTGTAGGAGGAGCTCATCGCCACCAGTCTTGAAACTACACTTGATAACAAACATGCCATACAAATCCCAAAGCATAGGAGCTCATCACCTCCAGTCTTGAAACTATGCTTGGGAACAAACATGCCATACACAGATGGAAGATGAGAAAACATGAAAAATAAGCAATGGAATAAACCTATTGCTAGGTTCACATCCATCTTAGGAACATTACAGGCACACACCAATGATTGCGCTTTGCCACAACAATCACCAAAGACATGCTTAAGGGTTAGGATAGTCTTAGATCTTGATGTAGGAGCATCCCTAGTTTAAGAGAAATCTTGTATCAACTAAAAACATTTACATTTTAGTTTGTTTACAATTTAGTTTGTTTCCTTTCATTTTTCTAGTTTAGTTTAGGTAGTTCAGTCAGTAGCAGTTTTTGTATTTTGGTCCACATTCTACTGTAGTTGCATCTTAGACCTTGCAAAGCTAGATTTAACATCTAGATTCATTCATCTACAACATATCTAAATTTTAGAGCATTTGGATCAATTACTGAAAAGATATCGCTATCAAAAGATTAACTATTTTCTTATAACAGAGCACCCTAGTAGTCTCAGCCAATCAGCTAAAGGAGAAGACCTACAGAGAAATTCATGACCTTCAAAGATTAATGACATACCATTCAATGTTGTTTGGTTAGTGGCTGACCTTCCCTAGGATCTACACATCATTCCATTCATTTGCGGAGGAGTTCTATTCATTTAGCGTTGACCTATCAATGTACACACGTTACAGCTCTTTATTGGAGTTTGTGATCCTCCTTGGCTGACGCAGAGGAATCTTTAGTTTCAAAGATGATATATATTGATGTAATAGATGCCTAGGAAAGTATTTCATGACATAGAGATAGTTGATAGTTTAGATTTTAGTTGTTGGTTGATCTGTATTTGAATTCTATGATATACTGAATGACTAAATCCACATTTATTACATATCTTGGAGCTATTTCCATTGTGTTTACTCTTGCTACATGGTCTAGATAGTTCATTCTATGAACCCTCCTACCATGACTACACCAAGTGGTATCAGAGTGAAAGTTTAAATCTTTGGGAGTGAATTGAGCAAAGTTGGTGAAGAAATTCTATAAGTTCTTGTTGTGGACAGACCATCGAATTTGAGGCAGGTTACTTGTGTCATAATCAATCACTGATTGTGAGGCATTTGTCACCTTGTAGCCCAATCACTGAACTTGAGGCAGTTTGCACTTGATCCTAGGAAGATTCTATCGAGGAGAATCTCTGCTATTGGTACAATGGCTGGAAGAATGGATGAGATGATAGAAATGATGAAAATAATGAGAATTTGATTGGATGTTGTTGAGGAAGATAGGTGAAGAGGATTTCCACCTAGACCTAATGTTGAAAGTGAAATTGGTGAAACCCTAGGAGGTGATGAAGAAGAAGAATTAGATCAAGTCAAGATGCTGTGAGCTATTTCAAACATAGGGAAGAGACCTAGAGTTGATGTATTGAATTACACTGGCAGTTTGAACCTTGAAGAGTTGATTGACTGGATAAATGACATGGAATAATACTTTGAGTATGAAGAAGCTAAAGATTTGGAGAAGGTGAAATTTGCAAAAATAGATTTGAAAGGACATGCTACTATATAGTGAAAAGAAGTTCAGTTGGACAAAAATAGAAGAGGAAAAGAAAAGACTACAAAGTGGGATAGGATGATGACAAAATTGAAGAATCAGTTTGTAGCTGCTAACTATGAGCTGGAACTATTGAAATGATTGTAGAACCTAAGACAAAAGGAGAAATCTGTGAAAGAGTATACTGAAGAATTTCATAAGATAATCATAAGGACAGGACATAGTGAGGCAAGCAAAGAGAAAGTGGTGTTGCAGTAACGGTAGGAGGGTTCATAGAATGAACAATCCAAACCATGCAAAAAGATTAAACACAATGGAAACAACTAAAAGAAATGGAACAAATGCAGATTCAGTCATTCAATATATCAAAGAATTTAAATACAATCTGGTCAACAACATGTGGGCTTACAACTAGGGCTCAAAGGACTGAGTACATACATGCGCAAGATAAATCTTTGAAGCTCCTTTACACATAATCTAAACTAAAAACTATGAATCAATTACTAACCACTTTCCTAAGGATTTATTACATCTTTATATCATTTCTGGACCAATAGATTCCTCCACATTAGCTAAGGAAGGTCACAAACTCCAATGAAGAGCTATAATGTGTTCACAGATAGGTCAGACCTAAATGCATAGAACACTTCCTTAAATTAATGGAATAATGTGCAGACCCTAGGGGAAGGTCGGACATGAACCAAAGGACATTGAATGATGTGTCATTGAGATCTGCAAGACAAGGAATGATCCACAAGCCTTCTCCTTTACCTAATTATCAAGAACTGCTAGAATACTCTGCACTGAGAAAACAATCAACTTCTGATAGTGATATCTTTTCGGTAACTGATCCAAATACAATGAATTATTGATATGATGTAGATGAATGAATGTAGATGCTAAGTCTAGATCCACAAGGTGTGAATTGCCAAAACTAGACCACCAGCTGAAACTACTTCTAACTGAATTGAACTAGAAAAGGAAACAAACTAAACTACAAACAAAATGGAATATAAATGTTTTTGGTTGAAGCAAGATTGCTCTTGAACCAAGGATGCTCCTACATCAGACATCCAGGGTTATTGAAAAAGTGAGTCCCTCACTTTGTTTGGACAAGGGCAGAACCAAGATGGTCCACCTCAGCCTAAGAAATCCATGATGAATCTTCTTCCAGTCTGCCTTTCCATTTCACAAGATATTCTTTGTATTGTCTTCCTCTAGTGCTGCATCCAACTCTGCTATCCAAGATGTCTTCTATCTACTCCAATGCTTGTTGTGGTAACTAATTCTTCAAGTCTTCTTCCATGTTGTCACTGAACTCTACTTCATGATACTGATAAAGATCTGTAATGTTGAAAATAGGTGATATAACCAAGGTCTCTAGCAATTCCACTTCATATGCGTTTCCTGAATCAAATTTCCTGAGTACCCTACAAGGTCCAAACTTCTTCATCTTCAACTTGTTATAAGTCCCAACTAGAAATATTTCTTTTCTCAGGTACACCATTAATTCATCTCCAACTTCAAATTCCTTATGTATTCTCTTCTCATAAGCCTTCTCTTTGTACTTACTATTCATATCCTCCAAATTCTTCTTCACCTGATCATGCACTATCTTCATATGTTCTGCAAATTCTTCTACTTCTGCACTCCTCTTTTCTTCTGTACTAATATCTCTCAATTCTGCTACTCTTCTAGGATTCACTCTGGTAAAAATCTCAAAAGGTGTTCTTCTAGTACTCCTATTTACTAAACTATTGTATGCAAACTCTGCTTGTGAAAGAATCAAATCCCAACTTCCAGTTTTGTCTCCAACCAAAAATCTCAACAAGTTTCCCAAACTCCTATTCACTACCTTTGTTTGTCCATCTATATATGGAAGAAAAGTAGAACTGAACTTCAAATATGTCTTCATCTTCTTCCAAAGTGTCCTCCAAAAATATCCAACAAACTTTGTATCTCTGTCTGAAACTATACTCTTAGTTAATCCATGCAATCTCACAATCTCTTTGAAAAATAGGTCAGCTACATGCACTGCATCAGTTGTCTTCTTACAAAGTATGAAATGAGCCATCTTTGAAAATCTTTCAACCAATACAAATATTGAATCATGTCCTCTCTATGTCTTAGGCAATCCCATCACAAAATCCATGCTTATGTCTTCCCAAGGTCTCTCCGGTACTATAAAAGGTTTATACAATCCGGTGTTTTGACTACTCCCTTTTTCAACTTGACAAACTCTACAACTCTGCACAAATCTCTGAACAACCTTATGTATCTGAGGCCAAAAGTAATTTTCACTTACCAAAGCCACTATCTTGTCAATGCCAAAATGTCCTCCCAATCCACCACTATGCTTCTCCTTGATCAAATTATCTCTCATTAAACTTCTAGGTATACACAACTGACTTCCTTTGAACAACATATCTTCTTGAATTAAATAGTCCAACATTTACTCCTATCTATCACAATAGGTTCCTTACATGCTCTCCAAGGTTTTGCAAAATCAGTGTCTCCCTCATACATGTTCTTCAATTCATCAAAACCCAACACTTCACCTCTCATCTCTGTCAACAAGTTTCTTCTTCTACTCAAGGCATCAACAACTTTGTTTGATTTACCACTCCTATCCTTCAACACAAAAGTATAACCCTACATGAACTCTACCCATCTCATATGTCTCTAATTCAACTTACCTTGACTGTTCAAATATTGCAAAGCTTGATGATCTATATACAACACAAACTCCTTAGGTAACAAGTAATGTCTCCACTTCTTTGAGGCTTGAATTATGGCATAGAACTCTTGATCATAAACTGAGTATCTTCTCCTTGCATCATTCAACTTCTCACTAAAATATGCTACATGTCTACCTTCTTGACTTAGTACTACTCCAATTGCATTTCCACTAGCATCAAAATCAACTTGAAATACCTTATTGAAATCTGGTAATGCCAAAACAGGTTGCTCTGTCACTTTCTGCTTCAATAGTTTAAAACTTTTGTCTTCTCCTGATGTCCACTTGAAATCTTTTATGTCACCTCTCATCATCTCTGTCATAGGGTTACACACTAAACTAAAATTTCTAGTGAACGTTTGGTAGAAACTAGCCAATCCATGAAATGATCTAACCTCTCCAATGCTCTCCAGTGTAGGCCATTCAACAATTCCTCACTTTCTCAGGGTCCATCTTCAATCCTTCTATAGAAATCACAAATCCCAAATATACCAACTCTTCCTTCATGAAACTACACTTCTTGATGTTTATCAACAATTTCTCTTCTCTAAACCTCTAAAAAACTTGTCTAATTTGCCACAATTGTTCTTTTATTTTACTAAGAATCATAATATCATCCAAGTATACAATCACAAACTTACCCAAGAATTTCTTCAAGACTTCATTCATCAATCTCATGAAATTACTTGGTGCATTTGTCAATCCAAAAGGCATCACTAACCACTCATACAATCCTTCATTGGTCTTAAAAGTAGTCTTCCATTCATCACCTTCTTTGATTCTAATCTGATGGTATCCACTCTTCAAATCTATCTTTGTGAAATATCTTGCTCCACTAAAACAATCCATGACATCATCCATCCTAGGTAAAGGAAATCTATAGTTAATTGTGATCTTGTTTATTGCTCTAGAGTCAGTACACATTCTCCATTCTCCATCCTTCTTCAGCACCAAAACTGCAGGTATTGCACAAGGGCTCAAACTTTCTCAACAATTCTTGTATCTATCTATTCAATTCTTCATTCTCTACTAGTTTCATCCAGTGTGTTTCTTTGTCAGGCAAACTTACTCCTGGTATAAGATCCATGTGATGACTAATACTTCTTATAGGTGGTAATCCTTTAGGCACATTATCTAATATGCTATCTTCATACTCTGTCAGCAACCCCTTTATTTCTTCTAGTTCAATTTCTTTCTCCACTACTTCAGGCTTCTTATGAATCAAGGCATAACACATACTTTCCTTTTTGAAACCATCCAAAAATTTACTTCCATCTACTAAACAGATTCTAGCCTTCCCACATACCACATCTTTAGGATCATCCTCCAAAGGAATGAAGGTAATTCTTTTCCCATTTTCTGTTATAGTATATGTATTATTTCTCCCATCATGTATCTCTTTTCTATTATACTACCAAGGTCTACCCAACAAGATATGACAAATATCCATAGGGATAATATCACACAAGACTTCATCATGATAAGATCCAATATGAAATTTCACCAAACATTGTTCAATCACCAGTACCTTATGATCATCCTGAATCCATGCTATTTGATAGGGCTTAGGGTGTTTCAATCTTTCCAACTTCAGCTTAGTCACCATCTCCTCTGAAACTAGGTTATCTGAACTACCACTATCAATTACAACTTTACAACACTTGCCTCTGGATTTGTATCTAGTTCTAAACAAACTTTTCCTCTATGATGGTTCCTCATTTGTTTCTATTTGAAATAGTGCTCTCCTCATCACCAATGATTCTCCCTTCTCAGGTTTACCAACAAAACTAGATGATTCAACAGGTTCTTCAACATAGGCTACTCTTCCAATATTCTCTATCCTCTTGCTTGTACTACCCTGATTACATTCAAATGCTCTATGTCGTTCACCTCCACACTTGAAACAAGTACCTCTAAATTTCGTCTTATCAAATCCTCTTCCTTCTCTTCTGTATCCTTCATTCCAGTATACACTAGGGTTTCCTCTCTGGTAAAAAATATCTGTCATCACTCCGGTAAGCATCATCCTTCTTAAATAGGCTATCAAACTTGTTTTGCTCCACAAATGATCTATCATATCCAGAAAATATTTTACCTCTCTAAAATTTACCTCCTCTACCTCTCTATTTCTGATCATGCTTCTTATTTAGCTTCTCTTCAACTTTTAGGGCATACTGATATGCTTCTTCCAAAGATGTCATCCTTACCAAACTTAATTCTTCTTGAATGTTCAATCTCAGTCCATTGATGTATCTAGCCACTTTCACCTTGCTTGCTTCACTATGTCCTATTCTTATGATCATCTTATGAAATTCTTCAGTGTACTCCTTCACAAACTTCTCCTTTTGTCTCAGGTTCTACAATCTTTTCAACAACTCCAACACATAATCAATAGGTATAAACTAATTTTCCAACTTTGTCACCATTCAATCCCACTTTGTAATCTTCACTTTTCCTCTTTTGTTTCTTTCCAACTGAACTTCTTTCCACCATATAGTAGTATGTCCTTTCAACTTTGTCTTTGCAAATTTCACCTTCTCCAAATCTTCAATCTCCTTATATTCAAAGTATTCTTCCATATCATTTATCTAGTCAATCAATTCTTCAGGATTCAAATTACCAGTATAGTTTGGCACATTAACTCTAGGTCTTTTTTCCAATCCTTGAAATATCTCACAACATCTTTATCTAATCTAATTCTTCTTCTTCATTACCTTCTAAGGTTTTGCTAGTTTGTTCAATACATTGAAATTCCTCTTCTTCATCACTTTCAACATTAGGTCTCAGCGTCAATCCTCTTTGCCTATCTTCTTCAATAGTATCCAAATGAATTCGTATTGTTCTCATCAATTCCATCATCTCGTCCATTCTATTAACCATTGTACCAATAGGAGGAACTCTCCGCGGAGGCATCTTCCTAGGATCAAGTGCAAACTGCCTCAAGTTTGGTGATCAGGCTACAAGAGACAACTGCCTCTCAATCAGTGATCAGTTGTGCACAAGTAACCTACCTCAAATCAATGATCTACTTACAACAAGATCTTATGGTATCCCCTTTGCAAATTTGCTCCAAAGAATCAAAATTTTTCTTTGATACCACTTGGTGTAGTCATGGTAGGAGGGTTCACAGAATGAACAATCCAGATCGTGCAGCAAGAGTAAACACAATGGAAACAACTCAAAGAAATGGAACAAATGTGATTTAGTCATTCAGTATATCAAAGAATTCAAATACAATCTAGTCGGCAACATGCGAGCTTACAACTAGGGATCAAAGGCCTGCATACATACATGCGTAAGATAAATCTTTGAAGCTCCTTCACACATAATCCAAACTAAGAACTATGAATCAATTGCTAACTAATTTCCTAAGGATCTATTACATCTTTATATATCATTTCCAGACCAATAGATTTCTTTGCGTCGGCTAAGGAAGGTCACAGACTCCAATGAAGAGTTGTAACATGTTAACAGATAGATCAGACCTAAATGCATAGAACACTTCCGCAAATGAATGTAACAATGTGTGAACCCTCAGGGAAGGTTGAAAATGAACCAAAGGACATTGAATGATGTGTCATTGAGATTCGCAAGTCAAGGGATGATTCACAAGCCTTCTCCTTCATCTAATTATCAGGAACTACTAGAATGCTCTACACTGAGAAAACAATCAACTTTTGATAGCAATATCTTTCCGGTAACTGATCCAAATGCTCTAAATTATTGATATGATGTAGATGCTAAGTCTAGATCTACAAGGTGTGAATTGCCAAAACCAGACCACCAGCTGAAACTGCTTCTGACTAAACTGAACTAGAAAAGGAAACAAAATGGAATGCAAATGTTTTTGGTTGATGTAAGATTGCTCTTGAACCAGGGATGCTCCTACATCAAGTGGCTAGATACATCAATGGACTAAGATTGAACATTCAAGAAGAACTAAGTTTGGTAAGGGTGACATCCTTAGAGGAAGCATATTAGTTTACCCTAAAAGTTGAAGGAAAGTTGAATAAGAGGCATGATCAGAGACAAAGAGGAAAAACATGTTTCTGGAGGAGATAGATCATTTGAAGAACATAGCAGACTAGAGAACACATTCAAGAAGGAGGACAAAGATAACAATGCATACTGGAGGGATGACATAAATTTTTACCACAAAGAAAACCCTAACCCTTACCAGAGTGAAGGATATAGAAGAGAAGGGAGAGGACCTGATAGGAGAACATTCAAAGGAACTTGTTTCAAGTGTGGAGGTGAAGGACATAGAGCATTTGAATGTAGTCAAGGGAGTACAAGCAAGAGGATAGAGAACAGTGGAAGAGAAGCCTATTTTGAAGAACCTGTTGGATCATCAAGTTTAGTTGGTAAACTTGAGAAATGAGAATCACTTGTGATGAGGAGAACACTATTTCAAGTAGAGATAAATGAAGAACCATCGTAGAGGAAAAGCTTGTTCAAAACCATATGCAAATCAGGAGGTAAATGTTGTAAAGCTATAATTGATAGTGGTAGTTTTGATAACCTAGTTTCAGAGGAGATGGTGACTAAGCTAAAGTTGGAAAGATTGAAACACCCTAAGCCCTATCAGATAGAATGGATTCAGTATGACCATAAGGTACTGGTTAGTGAACAATGTTTGGTGAAATTTCAAATTGGATCATATCATGATTAGGTGTTCTATGATATTATGCCTATGGATGTATGTCATATTTTGTTGGGAAGGCCTTGGTAGTATGACAGAAAAGCTATACATGATGGGAGAAAAAATACATATAGTATAGAACAAATGGAAAGAGAATTACTTTGATTCCTTTGGAGGATGATCCGAAGAGTGAAGTATGTGGGAATGTTAGAATTTGTTTGGTAGATGGAAGAAAATTTATGGATGGTTTGAGACATGAGAATATGTGTTATGCTTTGATACCTAAGAAGCCTAAAACATTGAAGAAGGAGAATGAAGAAGTACAACTAGAGGAGATAAAAGAGTTACTGACATAGTATAAAAATATCATATTAGATAATGTACTTGAAGGATTTCCACCAATCAGGAGTATCATCCATCACATGGATCTTATACCTGGAGCAAGTTTGCCTAACAAAACAACACATAGAATGACACCGGCAAAGAATGAAGAACTGAATAGACAGATACAAGAGTTCTTGAGAAAAGGTTTGATCAGAGAAAGTTTAAGTCCTTGTGTAGTACCTGCAGTGTTAGTACCTAAGAAAGATGGAGAATGGAGAATGTGTACAAACTTAAGAGCAATAAACAAGATCAAAGTTAAGTATAGATTTCCTTTAGCTAGGATGGATGATATCATGGATTGTTTGAGTGGAACAAAATATTTCACAAAGATACATTTGAAGAGTGGATACCATCATATCAGAATCAGAGAAGGAGATGAATGGAAGACTACTTTTAAGACAAATGAAGGATTGTATGAGTGGTTAGTGATGCCTTTTGGATTGATAAATGCACCTAGTACTTTCATGAGATTGATGAATGAAGTTCTAAAGAGATTCTTGGGTAAGTTTGTTATTGTATATTTGGATGACATTCTAATTTTTAGTAAGATAGAGGAAGAACATTTGCAGCACCTTAGACAAGTATTACAGAGACTGAGAGAGGGGAAATTGCTGATAAATATTAAGAAATGTAGTTTCATGAAGGAAGTATTGGTATACTTTGGATTTGTGATTTCTACGGAAGGATTGAAGATGGACCATGAGAAAGTAAGAGCAATTGTTGAATGGCCTACACCAGAGAGCATTGGAGAGGTTAGATCATTTCATGGATTAGCTAGTTTCTACCATAAGTTCATCAAAAATTTTAGTTCAGTATGTAACCCTATGACAGAGACAATGAGAGGTGACATAAATGATTTCAAGTGGACATTAGGAGTAGATAAAAGTTTTGAATTGCTGAAGCAGAAAGTGACAGAGCAACCTATTTTGGCATTACCAGATTTTAATAGGGTATTTCAAGTAGATTGTCATGCAAGTGGGAATGCAATAGGAGCAGTATTAAGTCAATAAGGTACACCTGTAGTATGTTTCAATGAGAAGTTGAATGATGCAAGGAGAATATATTCAGTTTATGATCAGGAGTTCTATGCCATAATTCAAGCCTTAAAGAAGTGGAGACATATTTGTTGCCTAAGGAATTTGTGTTGTATATAGATCATCAAGCTTTGTAATATTTGAATAGTCAAGGAAAGTTGAATTAGAGACATATGAGATGGGTAGAGTGAAGAGAACTTGTGTCTCAAATTACTGCTTGGAACTTCTTATCTTCGTTTTTTCAGTTTATCTTTCATCAACAAAGTTTGAACTATTCATCAGGTTGGCTGGTTCAATCGCTATTCTTTGTTGAAAGGTTGAACTGCTTCGTTGAACTGCTTTGTTGAACTGTCCATCGGGTTCGTCAGGTTTGTCAAGTTCATTTGTTTAATCGTTATTCTTTGTTGAAAGGTTGAACTACTTTGTTGAACTACTTATCGGTTCAATGGTTCAATGTTGGTTCAACAAGTTCAATGGTTCAACCGATGGCAATGGTTCGATGAACTCCTTCATTGAACTGTTTATCGGTTCAATGGTTCAACATTGGTTCAACAAGTTCAATGGTTCAACCGATGGTTCGATGGTTCATTGAACTCCTTCGTTGAACTATTTATCGGTTCAATGGTTCAACCGACGGAGGTTGAAGGTTTTGAACATTGGTAAGAAAATTGTCATTGGCGATATTTAGTGTCTTTCTGATGGTCAGCGAATGGTAAAGTCGTTGGTTTTGTCGACATATGTGCCAACAGTTATAACTCTTTTAAACACATATATATATTACTGCTATGCCCGATAGCTGATGCATGTGGGACTAATGTCTCCCACAAATATGTAAATTGTCAGACAGCAGTTACGCGACAGTTGGGACAGCGGTGCAGAGTAAGTTGAAATGGCAGTTAGGGCAGAAGTGAAAATGGTTTTCTTGCTCTTGAAGACTGTGGTTTATATACAGTTTTGGTGAGCTGGTCAGAAAGGAGAGAGATCGATGAAACTATTCTGATTATACAGTTTATTTTGTAGAAGTGCAGATGCAATAAACTATTTTGTATAATTGTTATAGAATTGATACCTGAACAAAAAGAGCTGGGTATCTTTATTGTAAGCCTTTTTTTAGTTTACTGTAATAAAGATAGCTTCTATTGTGGTGGTGGGTTTTTTACCGGAAAGGGTTTTCCCACGTAAAACTGGTGTCTTTGTGTTCTGAATATTGTCTATTTTTGGTTTGTATCATGTACTTATCTGAGTTATTTAGTTTGAAAAGTTACCTGTCTACACTGTCCTCAGGGAATTAACATTAGGAAAGCTATTTTCTGCACCTTTGTTTTCCTTACAAGTGGTATCAGAGCCTAGCCCGTTGTGTTGTCCTTGTCGGGAGTTTGGGTTTTTTGTGTTAATTCTGGTGTGTGGGAGTTCTGTAGAGTGTTATTTTTAAATTAAATAAAGATGGATAGTACATCAGACAAAATAGACATTGAGAAATTCAATGGCACAAACTTTGAGTTGTGGAAACTTAAAGTTGAAGACATGTTAGTCTATAGAGACCTTTGGGTTGCTATGTCTGGAGTTCAACCTACAGGCATGAAGCAAGAAGATTGGGATCTGATATGTAGAAAAGCCAAAGGACTGATAAGACTAAGTTTATCTGACTCTGTTCTATTGAACATCCATGAGGAGAAGTCTGCAAGTGATTTGTGGAAGAAGTTGAATAATATTTATCAGGGCAAGTCCTTGGTGAATAAACTTTTCCTTAGAAAGAAATTATATTCTCTGAAGATGGATGAAGGTGCATCTGTAGCAGAACACCTGAGTGCATTCAATACGATTGTTACTCAGTTGACTTCTATAGGTGTAAAAATAGAAGAGAAGGATCGCTGTATGCTTCTGTTATGTTCCTTACCTTACTCATGGGACCATCTGGTGATGGCTATTGGAAGTACAACAACTACGTTTTCACAGGAAACTGTTGTTGCCTCTTTGTTGTCTAAAGAGATGTGGAGGAAGTCTTCTAGAATGGCCAAAGAGGCTCTGTCAGTTCGTGGTAGATCAAAGGAAAGAGGCAAGAAGAAGGACAAGAAGTCAGTCCAAATCAGAGGGGAAATCAAAATCTCCTGGCAAGAAGTCCAAGGTGAAGTGCTGGAATTGTGGGCAGAAAGGTCATGTCAAGAAAGACTGCAAAGAGGAGAAAAAGAAGAAGAAGAACTTCTCTGACTCTGAGTCTTAACACAGTGATGCTGATGCTTTCATTGTTGCTCTGGCAACACCTGCTTCTGAACATGTTTGGCTGATTGATTCAGGAGCATCTTTTCATATGACATCTCATAGAGAGTGGTTCACTAAGTATGAACCCTATGCTGGTGGCAAGGTGTTCCTGGCAAGTGATTCAATGCTGGAAATTGTTGGCCGAGGTCAAGTCAGAATCTAGTTCCCGGATGGCAGAATAAAGGGAATGAATGGAGTTCTTCATATACCAGGTCTGGCTTGAAATTTACTTTCTGTTAGTAAGCTTAATGATGTTGGAGTGCAAGTTACTTTTGTGGATGGTGGCTGTAAGATGACTAGAGGTTCTATTATTCTGGCAAAAGGTGAATGCATTGGAACTCTGTATAGGTTAGATGCTAAACCAGTGTGCTGTAATAATGTCTCTACAAAATCTAGAAAAGCTACTATTGTAACACATGATGTAAATTCTATGGAAGTTAAACTACCTGTAGAGAAAACAATGCTCTGGCATCATAGACTTGGTCACATAGGTGAAAAAGGCTTAAAAACCTTGAAAAACAAAAACCTGGTAGATGGGCTGATTGATTGTAATCTGGAGTTCAATTTCTGTGAACATTGTATATATGGAAAGCAAAACCGTGTTTCGTTTTACTCTAGTTCTCATAAATCTTCTGGTGTTCTAGACTATGTGCATTCTGATGTTTTTGGTCCAGTTGATGTTCCTTCCTTATCTAAGTCAAGATACTACGTATCATTTATTGATGATTATTCGAGAAGGGCATTTGTATATTTTTTGAAAAATAAATCAGAAGTGTTCAGTCGTTTTAAAGAATTTAAAACTCTTGTGGAAAATCAGACTGGTAGAAAACTAAAATGCTTGAGAACAGATAACGGTGGTGAATATTGCAATGCGGATTTTGATAAGTATTGTGTAGACCATGGAATTAAAAGACATAAAAGTACACCTTATACTCCACAACAGAATGGAGTTGCTGAAAGGTTAAATCAATCATTGATGGAGAAAGCAAGAACTATGTTGAGTTATGCTAGTCTTGAACAAAAGTTCTGGGCTGAGGTAGTTGCTACAGCTTGTTAGTTGCTGAATCGTTCTCCCACATCAGCATTGGTTGATAAGACACCTATGGAAGCATGGTCTGGTAAGAAGCCCTCTCTAAGACATATTCAAGTCTTTGGCTATGAGGTATATGCTCATATTCCTGAAGTTAAAAGATCTAAGTTGGATAACAAGGTAGTTAAATGTATCTTTGTTGGCTATGGAGTCGGTATTAAAGGGTACAAGCTTTGGAATCCTGAAACTGAAAAGGTAATCTACAGTAGGAATGTAATTTTCAGAGAGCTGAAACCATTGGTTATTGATCCTCAGCCAGAAAAGACAGAAGAGAAGAAAGAAAAGAGTGTTGTGAATATTCCTCTGACCCCTGTAAAAGAGGAGCAACAAGCACCAAGTGTAGCTAGTTCAGATGAGAGTTCAAGTAGCTCTAAAGATTCTGATCTAGAGCAAGAACTTGACTCTGCACCTCAACCTTTGAGGAGATATACACATGAAAGAAGATAACCAGATAGGTATGGATTTTCAGTACTTGATTCAACTTGTGCCTATGCTTTACTTACTGATACTAATGAACCTAGGACTGTGAAAGAAGCTATTAGTTTACCTGATTTAGATTCTTGGTTGGAAGCCATGGATAGTGAAATGACATCATTGGAGAAGAATGGAACCTGGGATCTGGTGCCCTTGCCTGAAGGAAGAAAACCTGTAGGCTATAAGTGGGTATTTAAGAAGAAATATGGTCCAGATGGTAGTATTGAGAAGTACAAGGCAAGACTGGTTGCTAAGGGGTATTCCCAAAAGGAAGGTATTGATTATGGAGAGCTTTTTTCTCCTGTAGCTAAGCTGACATCCATTAGATTTCTATTGTCACTTGCAGCAGCATATGATTTTGAAATTGAGCAGATGGATGTGACCACAGCATTTCTTCATGGAGATCTTGAAGAAGAAATTTATATGTCCCAGCCAGAGCATTTTGTGGGAAAAGGTAAAGAACATCTGGTGTGTAAACTCAAGAAGTCTCTTTATGGTTTGAAACAGTCTCCCAGAATGTGGTATCAAAAGTTTGATATGTATGTTTTATCCTTGGGGTATGTGAGATCTAAATCTGATCATTGTGTCTATTATAAAACTGAAGGTGATTAGATTCTTATAATTGCACTGTATGTGGATGACATGTTGTTCATTGGCAATGGTAAGGGGATGATCTCAGAATTAAAATCTCAGTTGTCCTTCAAATTTGAAATGAAAAATCTGGGGGCAACAAAGTACATTCTGGGAATGGAGATCAAAAGGGACAGATCTAAGAGAAAAATTTGGCTCAGCCAGAGGAACGAAATTATGTCTGATTCTAAACAGTTAGTTGTTCCAGTTTTGCAGGGAACGAAATTATCTGTTGAAGATTGTCCAGAATCTTCAAATGACATTGATGACATGAAGAAAGTACCTTATGCAAGTGCTATTGGCAGTTTAATGTATGCAATGGTCTGTACCAAACCAGACATTGCCCAAGCAGTGGGAGTTTTGAGCCAGTTTATGGTGAATCCAGGTAGATCACATTGAGATGATGTGAAAAGAGTTATGAGGTATTTGAAGGGAACTTTTGACTATGCTATTTGCTATCATGGAAACTCAGAAGGGTCTAAGAGATCTATCAGCATTCAGGGATATGTTGATTCTGATTGGGTAGGGGACATTGACAGTAGGAGATCCACTAGTGGATACGTGTTCGCGTTACATGGTGGTGCTATCAGTTGGATGAGCAAGCGACAGGCTGTAGTCGCTTTGTCCACAACTGAGGCAGAGTACATGGCAGCTACTCATGCATGCCAAGAAGCCATTTGGTTGAAAAGGTTGTGTTCTGATGTTGGTTTTAATGCAGGGCAAATACAAATTCACTGTGACAGTCAAAGTGCCATATGTTTGGCAAAGAATCCTACTTTTCATGCTAGGACAAAACATATTGATGTCCAATATCACTTTGTTTGTGATATGGTGGAAGACAGGAAGGTGAAGCTGGAAAAGGTTGACACTTTGGAAAATGTCGCTGATGCCTTAACTAAACCAGTGAGCACGGCCAAGTTCAAATGGTGTTCAGATGAAATGGGTCTTCGGGCCCATAGTTCTCAATAATCGAATGAGGACTAAGAAGTAGCAGTAATTCTTTGACAAGTGGGAGATTGAGGAGAACTTGTGTCTCAAATTACTACTTGGAACTTCTTATCCTCATTTTTTCAGTTTATCTTTCATCAGTAAAGTTTGAACTGTTCATCAGGTTGGCTGGTTCAATCGCTATTCTTTGTTGAAAGGTTGAACTACTTCGTTGAACTACTTTGTTGAACTGTCCATCGGGTTCGTCAGGTTCGTTTGTTTAATCGTTATTCTTTGTTGAAAGGTTGAACTGCTTTGTTGAACTGCTTATTGGTTCAATGGTTCAATGTTGGTTCAACAAGTTCAATGGTTCAACCGATGGCGATGGTTCGATGAACTCCTTCGTTGAACTCTTTCGTTGAACTGTTGATCGGTTCAATGGTTCAACGTTGGTTCAACAAGTTCAATGGTTCAACCGATGGTTTGATGGTTCATTGAACTCCTTCGTTGAACTTTTTATCAGTTCAATGGTTCAACCGATGGTTCCATAGGTTCAACCGACGGAGGTTGAAGGTTTTGAACATTGGTAAGAAAATTGTCATTGGCGATATTTAGTGTCTTTCTGATGGTCAGCGAATGGTAAAGTCATTGGTTTTGTCGGCATAGGTGCCGACAGTTATAACTCTTTTAAACATGTATATATATTACTGCTATGCCCGATAGCTGATGCATGTGGGACTAATGTCTCCCATGAATATGTAAACTGTCAGACAACAGTTACGCGACAGTTGGGACAGCGGTGCAGAGTAAGTTGAAATGGCAGTTAGGGCAGAAGTGAAAATGGTTTTCTTGCTCTTGAAGACTGTGGTTTATATACAGTTTTGGTGAGCTGGTTAGAAAGGAGAGAGATCGATGAAACTATTCTGATTATACAGTTTATTCTGTAGAAGTGCAGATGCAATAAACTATTTTGTATAATTGTTATAGAATTGATACCTGAACAAAAAGAGCTGGGTATCTTTATTGTAAGCCTTTTTTTAGTTTATTGTAATAAAGATAGCTTCTATTGTGGTGGTGGGTTTTTTACCTGAAAGGGTTTTCCCATGTAAAACTGGTGTCTTTGTGTTCTGAATATTGTTTATTTTTGGTTTGTATCGTGTACTTATCTGAGTTATTTAGTTTGAAAAGTTACCTGTCTACACTGTCCTCAGGGAATCAACATTAGGAAAGCTGTTTTCCGCACCTGTGTTTTCCTTACATAGAGTTCATGCAGAGTTACACTTTTGTGTTGAATCATAGGAGTGGAAAATCAAACAAAGTTCTAGATGCATTGAGTAGGAGAAGGAACTTGCTGATAGAGATGAGAGTTGAAGTATTGGGATTTGAAGATTTGAACATGTATGAGGAAGATCTTGATTTTGCAGAACCTTGGAAAGCATGTAAGGAACCTATTGTGATAGATTGGATTAAGTCATTGGATTATTTCATTTAGGAGGATATGTTGTTCAGAAGAAATTAGTTGTGAGTACCTAGAAGTTCAATGAGAGACAATTTGATCAAAGAGAAGCATAGTGGTGGATTGGTAGGACATTTTGGCATTGATAAAATAGTGGCTTTCATAAGTGAAAATTACTTTTGGCCTTAGATACATAAGGATGTTAGGAAATTTGTGCGGAGTTGTAGAGTTTGTCAAGTTACAAAAGGGAGTACTCAAAACATTGGATTGTATAAAACTTTGACAGTACCGGAGAGACCTTGGGAAGACATAAGTATGGATTTTGTAATGGGATTGCCTAAGACAAAGAGAGGACATGATTTAATATTTGTAGTGGTGCACAAATTTTCAAAGATGACACATTTCATACCTTGTAAGAAGACAACTAATGCAGCATATGTAGCTGACCTATTTTTCAAGGAGATTGTGAGATTACATGGATTACCTAAGAGCATAATTTTAGACAGAGATACAAGATTTCTAGGATTTTTTGGAAGACACTTTGGAAGAAGATGAAGAAAATTTGAAATTCAATTTAGGATTTCATCTATAGACTGAATTATAGGTAGAGGTAGTGAATAGGAGTTTGGGAAACTTGTTGAGATGTTTGGTTGGAGAGAAGACTGGAAGTTGGGATTTGATTCTTTCACAAGTAGAGTTTACATACAATAACTCAATGAATAGGAGTACTGGAAGAACACCTTTTGAGATTGTTATTAAAGTAAAACCTAGAGGAGTAATAGACTTGAGAGATATTAATTTGGAAGAAAAGAGAAGTGTAGAAGCAGAAGAATTTGTAGAACATATGGAGATAATGCATAATTAGGTGAAGAAGCATTTGAAGGTTATAAATAGAAAATATAAAGAACAAGTAGATGAGAAGAGAAGACAGAAAGAATTTGTTGTGGGAGATGAAGTGATGGTGTACTTGAGAAAAGAAACATTTCCAGTTGGGACATATAACAAGTTGAAGATGAAGAAGTTTGGGCCTTGTAGGATACTTGTTGTGTGGTTACACAACACGCCCCATTTTGCATTATCAAAACAGGAACCCAACTTTTTGGCTTGGCTTGTGTTGTCTGTTTTCTGGCGGTTTGGTAAAAATAAGTCAGGTGCATCATCATCATGATATTCGATGAGGTAGGTCATCATCATGAGGTCAGTTTGTCAAAGTTCATATTTTGTTTCTATGACCTCATATTTGGAAAGAGCTTGAAATTCCATTAGAAAATCCACCATCTGCATAATTTGCATGCGCATGTCAAAATCCTATCGGAGAGTCATCATCCTGATCTTTCAAGGGAGGGTCATATTTGCTGATATTCGCTAATATGATGATGATGTCATCATATCCTCCTGATCTCCTTTTGCATGATCATGATGATCACCCTATCTTTATAGGAGGGTGATATTCCATTCCTCAGTCATGTTGTCAAGATCATCATGATCTTGTTTGTCTACCCGATATTTTGTAATGTCCTCCTGCCGAGAAATATGACCTTTTGCAAATATCCTGATGACGTCATCCTAACCTGATAAACGAAGAAGCAAATATCAAGATGACATCATCATCACATTTCTCCTTCGGCAGGATATTTTCCAAAACATGATCCGGTTCGCGAATATGACGATGACGTCATAGTCTAAGTTTAACAATAGCCCCGGATATCCTGATCATCATCATCCTGATCTTTCGAGAGGGTTACCTTGGCCACAAAGGGGTCATATTACATTCACCACCTGATCATCTTCCTTAGGTGACCCGATATTACATTTATCCCCTGATCTTAACTAAGCATGACGGTGACGTCATCTTTTGCATTTTAATGAAGCCTGAATATGACGATGACGTCACCATCATATTCCATTCCTCAGCAGCAGGATCATATTTCATATCCTCCTATTTTCCTTCGACATGATGATGATGATGATGTCTTTCTTTTCCCCAATATACAGAAGCGAAACATAACGGTTGCATCATCTGGACATTCGGAAGGGGGAGCATCACATTTCCAAAATATCATGTAGACGAAAGTTTTAAGTCTTGCTATCGGCCTTATCTTGAGTTATCATGCCGATAGAACATGTCTTCCCGATGGATGGACATCATCATATTTTTGGCGTCGGTATAAGTTTAGCCGTTGGCCTAATGTAAAATTGTCATCCCGACCGTGTGTAGTCACGTCGATACATACATGCATCATATACAGAGCCGGATTTGAAATAAATTGAGAAGTAGTTATTTCCTTGTATATGTTGCGATGCATGATCATATTTGAACCCGATATACATGAAAATGGGCGGGAAAATGAAGCGATGGAAATTTGAAGACCCGATTACATTTTCCAGTCAACGACGGTTGACCCGATTGTTTTTTGATGCTGTTTATGCATTTAGTGCATATTTTCCACTGATTTGGAGCCCGATTGCCTGTAGCTACACATTTTGGAAGCCTGTTTAGTAAAATGTTTAAATTCCTGTTGTTTATCCACATGATGATGAACTTAATGTTTGTTTACTTGCAGGAAGTCATGATGCTGCTGCTGAAGCTGAGCATTGTATGGTTGCACATGGAGGCAACATGAACCAGAAATGAGGAAGATATTGTCAAATATGTTGTTTGCCAGCTGGAGACCAAATCAAATCAAAGATGCTGGAATATTTTGTGCCAGCTGTACATTTGCCAACTGGCGAAGCATGTGCTTTTCATCTGGACCGTTGATTATTATGAGAGGATCCTAATCCTTGGATCATTGTAACTGTTTTCTGGCTTTTGCTCTATATAAGAGCCAGAGCTTGAGAAGAGAAGGAGATACATTGATAGACATAGGAACATCTGGCACATTAAGGCCAATTACTGTAGAGTCAATTAGGAGATCGGATTACTGAGACTAATGAGGATAGAATTGTTGAAATGTCAAGGTTCTTTCTTCAGATCACTGTAAATGTACCTGTTCTTGAGCATACTGAATGGATATGAAGTTTCAGATTACATCCTGATTGTAAATTTTACGTAATCTTCATGTTGATTTCTGGAAATGTACTGGTGAATGCTGTGTTCAACTGGAAGCGCTTTCATTTCATTACATGTTGTTGTCAACTTTTCCTTTGAAGATTTGCACTGGATCATGCGGATTTGTGGAATGTCCTGGTGAAGTATGATTCTAGTTTCCTTCTTTTCATTGCATGTATGGGAGCTTGTATGTGGATCAGTGATCTCAGTCAAGTAGTTTTGGGAATCTCATTCTTTAACCCTTTTCCTTTTTTTAATTTCATAAATTCATCATCATAACTGCAAATCATGACAAATAACAAGCAGAACAGAGAAATATGCTGAAATCCCGTAGGTAACTGAAAATCATTAGCATATTTGAGTTAAATGCATGTAGTATTGAAAACATCATGCAAAGAATTGCATAATGGTAGAAATCATGCAAAGAATTGTAAATAATGGTAGAAATCATGCAAATATCAGTCTGTAAGCACATTATTTGACTAAATTCACAATGCAGAGGTAGAATTATTGGAGATTTATGCAGAGCAGACATACAGAGTAGGATATTTGGAGGAATAATGATGAACTTTGCAGAAATACGTAAGGCCCCTGAATGGAAAACAGCAACACACATCAACCACTGAGTAACGTCAGTAGATTAAGACCTAATCACCGGAGACTTGGGATCATGAATTCTATGAATTCACTGTATCTTTCAAGATGAATAAAGGTTAATGTGTACTTTTATTCTATGTTTGTTTGTGACTAACATCATGACCAACAATACTCAAAAAATTTGTTTAAGGAAATGCATATGAAGTGGAGTTACCAGAGACATTGGATATCTCACCTATTTTCAACATAGAAAACCTATATCAATATTAGGGAGTAGAGTTTAGTGACAACATGGAAGAAGACTTGAAGAAATAGCTACCACAACAAGCCCTGGAGCAGATTGAGAACATCTTGGATAGCAGAGTTGGATTTAGCACCAGAGGAATACAGTACATAGAATACTTGGTGAAGTGGAAAGGTAGAACAGAAGAAGATTCATCATGGATTTCGCAAGCTGAGGTGGACCATCTTGGTTTTCCTCTAGCCCCAGAAAAATGAGGGACTCACTTTTTCAATAACCCCAGATGTCTAATGTAGGAGCATCCTTGGTTCAAGAGTGATCTTGTATCAACCAAAAACATTTGCATTTTAGTTTGTTTACAATTTAGTTTGTTTCCTTTCATTTTTTAGTTCAGTTGAGGCAGTTCAATCAGTAGCAGTTTCTATATTTTGGCCCACATTCTACTATAGTTGCATCTTAGACCTTGCGGAGCTAGATTTAACATCTAGATTCATTCATCTACAACATGTCCAAATTTCATAGCATTTAGATCAATTAATGGAAAGATATCACTATCAGAAGATTGACTATTTTCTTAGAACAGAGCACCCTGGTAGTCTCAAACAATCAGCTAAAGACCTGTATAGGAATTCATGACCTTCAAAGCTTAATGACACATCACTCAATGTTGTTTGGTTCATGGCTGGTGCAGGAGCACCTTGGAAAATTAATGTTTTCCTAGACTAATTTTTGGAGTTTGATTCAATTTTAAATGATTCAATATTGTATTGAGGTCCATCAAGTCATTTTTATGTGTTTAGGCCAATAGGAGTTTCAAATATGCAAAATATTGCAAACCATGTAAAGGTTGACAATGTAAAGTTAGAAAAAAGATGTAAAATGAGGGAAGGTGAAGAGTCATTTGGCTCTTGGTTTGTTCCAAGTAGTTGGAAATTGAAAGGTCATTTGTAATACCTTTAAAAAGGCCTTGTATACCTTTGAAAACTCGTGGGTGATTGAAGGAATGAAATGGAATAGTAAAAAGGCATTGTTTTCTGTATTTTCTTCTGAAATTTTCTATTTTCTTGCATGGTACGGCCTAGTGTAGGTAGGAGGACATTTATTTTTTATTTCAAATGAAATTATATTCAATCACCCTCCCTTTCCTTTTTGTCTCATCGAATTTGGTGCAATATTGAGGAAGTTATGACCATTTTAGTGACTGCAATTTTCAGAATTCTCCTATAACAGTCATGTTGCAGCATTTGGTACGGTTCTATACGGATAGATACAAGGGAAATCCATATATGGTTGGAAAGAGAAATGAGTTACCTTTCAAATGCATCTAGTAGGAGGTCTTAACTCGATTCCTAGAGGAAGATATCATGGTTTTTCTAAAACTTCTCTGTTAACTAGCTTTTTGGGGCCTAGAAATGGGGGTTTGGTGTTTAAACACTTGAATGAGAAAATAATTGCATGAGACCTAGAAAATACTTTGTTTTATATCCTTTCCTAATACTATTTCAAGGTTTGGAGTGAGTGGGGCAAGTATTTGGTAGGGTTCCTTTGTAAAGTGGGTAAATTAGGCCTTGTAGGAAGACAACAGGGTGTTAGGACAGTCAGATTCCATCCAAAACAATAGTATATGATTTTGAAGTATGTTAAAGAACTCAATAGAGGGTACTCAGATCATTCAATATTTTTGAAAGTTATTTGGGAAAGTTTGGAGAAAAGTGCAAGTTAGTCGCTGAACAAGGCTACTAGGATTAGGCCTAGTCAAGTGGAATTGTCAAGAACCAATCAAATTGGTTTGTGAAACCTATTGAATCTTGTTGGTTGGGGTAGGTTGAGACCCTAGAAGATGTAATATTTCATCTGAGAAGTTGGAACCCTAAGTTGAGCCCTTTGGAGGAGTTTAAGGCAAAGGGAAGACTAGTGAAGTCTTATTGGTTGAAGCCACAAGTTATTTGAATCTTTTGATCTTGTTATATTACCTTTGGAGACCTAACACCTCTGCATCAATGGCTAACCTTCCCTAGGATCTGCACATCATTCCATTAATTTGTGAAGGAGTTCTATTCATTTAGGGTTGATCCATCTGTGCACACATGTTATAGCTCTTCATTAGAGTTTGTGATCCTCCTTGGCCGATGTGGAGGAATCTTTGGTTCTGAAGATGATATATATTGATGTAATAGATGCCTAGGAAAGTAGTTCATGACATAGAGATAGTTGATAGTTTAGATTTTTTGCGAAGGAGCTTCAAAGCTATATCTTGTGCATATTGTGATATTTTGTAATCAGGCTTGTGAGCCCTAATTGTAAGCCCACATGTTGCCAGTTGATCTGTATTTGAATTCTATGATATACTAAATGACTAAACCCGCATTTATTGTATATCTTGGAGTTGTTTCTATTGTGTTTACTCTTGATGTACCATTTGGACAGTTCATTCTGTGAACCCTCCTACAATGACTGCACCAGATTCACTCCCCGCCTGCTCAGAGGACTTTTAGAAAATGACAGGATGTGCAATCTCCTCAAGGAGTACACTATCCCTGCCTCCATAGAGGGCTTAGAACAAAAAGGATATGCATGATATCCCACCTCCACAGAGGGCTTAAATGATTGTAATATAAAAAGAAAGATGTGCACTCGCTCGGAGATACAACATCCTACCTTCACAGAGGGATTCAAATGTGCTTTATTAGTACCAAAATCATTAGATAGCTTACCTTATATATTTCCCCACCTTAAGGTGGTTGATATCATGTACTGATATCAAGCATGTTAAGGTAGGAAGAAAACACATAAGGGAACATGAGCTCTTGTGAAGCCCGTGCCCCCTAGAGGTGACATGTACCTTACGATCGCCAAATGTTCCCACAAACACACAATTTCCTGTAAGAAAAGGTGTTAGCATATATATAATCATGATAAACAACAATTCATATGATCTTTCACATAAAGAACTGAGGAAGGCGAGATCCAAGATAGACAAAGTGCATCGAGTAGCAGTATTTTCATGATTTGTAAGTGCGATAAGACAACATCAAGATATCACACAAAGTGATTCTACTAGCCAAGCGTCAGATAATATATATATCAACCATGTCTTCATATATGGACTAGGTCCATTTTTTAATTTCTTGCTGAAGGGACACTAGGTCTGTATCAGTATAATATATTTTTCATCATTCACCTGCTAGATAGAACCACTAGAGGAAGGTAAACAATAAATCAAGAGAGAAGAAATAAATTCCTTAGGGATAGTCATGTAGGAGGGGTAGGAGGGTGCCCCCAAGTCAACAACCGCAACACTATGTCCATAAGACAACACACAATAATGAAAATAGAGGAGAGGCATTATAGAAGAATGATGATACAAATAGAAGAAGGGTCACAATAGAGGTGGTCTCCCAGTATCCTTGACCTTACAAGAGTATCAAGGGTCATCCTAAAAGGCCTAAACAACACATAACACATCATGGGGGAAACACAACATGAGAGGGTAGGTCACATAAATGAGCCGATAATGCTATGACATAGGTGACCACCAGGGTTAGAAATACTTACCTGTAGGGACAACCTAATTAAAGGTTGTCAGTGAGAAAATCATCATGTTCCCACTGCCGAATGTTAGAGGAAAATGGGACATAAGGTACCATAGCCCAACTTTTATTCTTGTCTTCAAGTTGTCCATTCTTAAGGTCTTCTTGGTTTGATTCAATGTTAGGTGAGATGTTTTCTTTTTGAGATGCATTTCATTGGGAAAAATCTTGTCTTCTCTTCCTCCTTTCTCTTGTTTGTCTATTCCTTCTTGTCTTACTATTTATCTCTTTTAAAATAGTGTCTTGTTCTTTCATAGGTTTTTGTGTTTTAGAGGAGGAAGCACCATGGTCAAATCTCATTTGTTTCATTGGAATGTTTTTCTATTGACAACTACCACCTAATCCTTGTAAAGATGGTAGGGGAGGAACCTTAGCATAGGGTCTTTTTCCTTTTGGTCTAGGATGTTCTTCAAATGTGGGTTGCTCATCTCTTTTTGTTTCTTGAATAGAAGGATCAGCCACTTGATGTAATAATTGTGTTTTGTAGTTTTTATAGCTCAAGAAGTTAAAATCTATCTGTGGCTTCAGTTCTAGTTCATATCATTCCCAAAAGTAATCAAGGCTAAAGTGTTGTCTTGTAACCAAAGGTTTATACCTATTACAAGGAATAGTATACCCTTGTCCATTCAAAGGAAATTTTACACAATTATGAATTGTTAAAGGGACAGCTTTCATAGCCTTTAACCATGGGTGTCCTAATTTTATGTGAAAAAGGTTAGATATGGGGACAACATCAAATAATTATTCTACTGATTTCTAAAATATAGTAACCAATGAAGATATCTTCCCAAAAGTGTTTATAAAGGTTCCCTTATGTGTCTTAATCATCATGTTTGAAGGGTCATAGAAGCCTTGTATCAAACCATGTGAATAAATGAACTCTTATGTTGCCACATTAGTCATACAATTAGGATCAATAAGGGTTCCATCTGAAGATGAGAAAATCTAACAAAGGAGATAAGACAAACAAAATGCATAGAAGACAACATTTATACCTTCAAAGATCTCCCACTCCTTGGTAAGGTTGAGGAGCTTGCACCCAAAGAGCTCCTAGCTTTACCCAATGTTGAATGTAGAATGTGGATTGCTCCTTGTTCTTCAACACAATATGATGAGGATTTGATGATAGATTGGATGGAGATTTGCTATGATAAAGACAAGATGAGATTGAGCTATGGATTGGGGAATGATTTTGGCATTATGATGTTAGGATGAGATGAGAAGATAGAAATTTGGGCATAGTAAGGATGATCTGAAGAAGTGATGAAAATGGCTTAGATGAGGGCTCTATTTATAGATTTTTGGTAAAAGGATGGAGGGTGAGGATTGAAAGTTTAGATCAATGGATAGGAATGCTTGAGGATTAGGGTTTGGATTGGAGTTGTAGTCTTGTGACAAGTGTCACAAGAGGGTAGGATAAGAGAGATCAAAGGTTAAGATTTGGTCAATAAGATTGGATGGCTCCCATTAAATGTGAATTTTAAATTCAAATTGGGAAGGATGAGGAATGAATAAAAAATTCATTTGCATGGGAGAGTGTGAGGATAGGAATAAAAGTGAACTTTTAATTCACATGGGTAAGAGTTCCATTAATGGAGACTGGGACAAGTTAGAATAAAAAATTACCTTATGTGAATTAAAAGCTATTTTTTTATTTGTGAGGTGTGGGAATGAGTGTTAAGTGGGGTTTGACCAAACTAATCAAGAGGATTAGTTTAATTAATATGGCTAGAGAAAGTTAGTAGATGTATTAATTAGGGATTAAAATTAATTAAATAAGGATTTATTTAATTAATTTATGTCTAGGGGTCATGTAGGCTAGGGTAGCTAATTAAATAATTGCTATTTAATCAATTAGGCTAGGTTTAGGTTGATTAGTAGGGTAGATTAATCAAATAAGTATGATTTATCTAATTAATCAGGATTAGGAGATGGAGAAATTAACTAAATAAATATTGAGAATATTTATTTAATTAACAAGGGATAGTGTTGCAAGGTTTAGTGATAAATTAAATGAATTAATTGATCACAAAGAATGGATAAATGGCTAAGGGTAGATGATTGGGGATGATAATTTAATTAAATAAATGAATTTATTTAATTAATTGGAAGGGATAGTTAGTGATGTGAAGATGTAAAAGGGTGGTTGAAGGGTTAAGATGTTTTTTGGTGTCTACACCATCCACAGGATTTCCCATTATCTTCATAGTGATATAAAGAGGTCCTTCAGTGTCTCCAATTGTTCTATCATTAGGTGTAAACACAATTTTGGGTTCAAGGACCTTTCTTTTCATGTAAGGCCTAGGAGGGAACCTAGTGTTATTGTTGCAATTAGAAACCATGTGTATATGTTTTCAAATCAATGTAAAATCAAATTTTCAAAGCTTTTCAAAATTTATGCAAGAAACAAGTGCAAAACTATATGTGAAAATGCCCTAAAATGCTTGATTTTTTCAACTTTTTTCAATGTAAACAAATGAAAGAAGAGGTGTTGTAAGTAAACTAATGAGGGGAAGCAAATAATATGTCTAATATCAGTCCAATAAACCAAAAATATCCTTAACAACACACCTTTGATGCAATCCTATAATGATGATAAGTCAAAACGTAGTGAAAATACACCTAAAATATGCAAATTTTCACCAATTTTCAATGCAAAGGCCCAATAGAAAGGATGTTGTAAGGAATTTGAGGAGGGATAGAAGATTATAACCTTGATAACATCTAATTAGTGTAGCAAAATGTTGGCCCACGATTGTCGTTAAAACAAAAGGTCGACCCGCCAATTTCTGATACAAGCGCCAGAGTTAATGAATCCACGAGAGGCAGTTAGTCCATGTCACAAATCCCATGGGGAGCACTAACCATTTTCCAACAAACTCCCCCTAGCATTACTATTGATCATGATGTTAGTCATAAGCAAACATAGAATAAAAATTGCATAACAACCTTTACTCATCTTGAAAGATATGATGAATTCAGAGAATTCATGATCTCAAGTCTCTGTGGATTAGTTCATAACCTACTAATGTTACTTAGTGGTTGATGTGCTTTGATGTTTTCCATTTTGGGGTCTTATGATCACCAATAGGATCTGGTAAGATGCTACAAAGAAATGTTATTTCATGGTATATTTCTCCAGATGATATATTTGTACTTAAATCTCTACATGATATTTGTCAATTTGACATGCTTTAACTCCAATATGCTACTAATTTTGAATTATCTTCAAGATATCTGCATATTTATTACTATTTGCTTCTGATTGTCAGTTATTGCAATTGTGATGGTGGACTATTCTGAAATTAAAAGAAATTGAAAAAAATACTTCAAATAATGATGAACCTTCAGTTATTGAACCACATACACATTAGATATAGTCATGAAGAGAAGAAATCAAACCATATGTTCACCAAGACATTCCATAGCTAGATACAGTCGATGCTAACTTCAAAGGAAAGGCATGAAGACAACACATGCAAGCTGATATGCACTCCATGGGACGCAGCAAATCAAAGCACATATCAAGAATTCATACACTGATTACTCAAGATTTATGATGGTTTGTAATCAAAACAGTCTTCTCATTCATTAAAAATGCAAGAACATATATGTATACAACAACTTTGAAATAAGCCCTAAATACTTCAGCGAATAGATTTCAATTAAGTTTCAAATATTTAGAACAAGGCATCCCTGCACCTTTTATAGAACAAGGTGAGAGAGCGGTTACAATTGATCTATGGTCATGATTTATCTATTATGATCTACGGTGGATATTCAATCTTGACTTAGTCAACATTTCATGTGGCATAGGTTGCCAGCTGGTAACCATCTAAATTTCTTATTTTTCTAAGTATCAAATGCTTATGTCTTTTCTTGGTATTGCATCTTCATTTACTCTTCATCAGGAGCATCAGCTGAAGAAACCTAACTTCTTGGTTATTGTCTATGCCTAGGTACTCTTGGGCAAATTGCAGGGTAGGAATCTTCAGGTTAATAGGGAGGATGGGATCCACCCCATACACTAAATGATAAGGTGAGTTTCCTAATGCAGCCTTGTTCCTGGTTCTGTCTACCCATAAGGAATATTTTTGAAGTGTGTTCCACTCCCTAGGGTTCTTGTCAACTAACTTCTTTGTGATATTCAGCAAATTTGTATTGGTGGATTCTACCAATCCATTCCCTTGGGGATAATAATTAGATGAGAACTTCAGTATGATCCCATAATCAAAGGCCCAACTTGACAATTTGGTTGAAGCAAAAGAAGAGTTGTTATCACTTACCAGGGCATAGGGAACCCCATACCTGGTGACTATATTACTTTCCAAAAATTTGATGACATCCTCTGCATTGTAGGTCTTGCTGCTAGTGGCTTCAGTCCACCTGTTACGGTAGTTAGTAATGGTTAAAACATACCTGTGGCTTGAAGATGATGGAGGATTAATTGGTCCTATAAAATCCATGGCCCATTGTGCAAATGGGCGTATCTCCATCACTGGCTGCAGGGGTTGGGCAGCATATCTCTGTCTATTGGTAGCTACCTAACATGTATGGCAGCATTTAATATGTTCAATGGTGTCTTTAAAAATTGTAGGCCAGTAATATCCTGCCCTTAGAATAGCATGAGTTGTGGCTAAGGATGACCCATGTGCTATTAAAAATTTGTCATGTAATCTGACAACACCTTTTCTACTTTTGGCCTTTCTAGGCATCTTCAGTATATTCCTTCATATTTTTTCTTGAAAAGTACTCCTGCTTTCATCATGTACTTATGTGACCTTATTTTCAGGGCTCTTCTTTGTGAAGCTTGCAGTCTTGGGGGACATCTTCCAGTAATCAGGATATGCCTGATGTCTGAGTACCATTCTCCTTTGTCCTTTTCATTAATAACCTACTGCTGACTTGTGATATTTGGATCAATCTTTGATATCATCTGGCTTAATGCATGTCCTCTTACTAGCTTCATGGGTGTGATATCCATGTCATATTCCTATAGGACAGTGATCCACTTAGCCCTTTTCTTACCTAGCTCGCTCTGCATCAATAACATCTTCACTGCTGCATCAGGTACCACAACAATCACCTTGCTTCTCAAGATATAGTGCCTAAATTTCTTCACTGCCTTGACCAAAGCAAGAGCTTGTCTTTCTACATCCACATACCTGAGTTCTGCATCTCTGAATGGGCAGCTCATGAATGCTATAGGCTTTTCTTCTTTTTCTTCATTCCTTTGTGTCAGCACTGCAGCAGAGGTATGCTCTAAAGCAAATGAGTAAATATAGAAGTCCTTGGTGTAGTCTGGACTAATTAGCACTGGAGCTTTAGATATAGCTTTCTTTATGTCTTCAAAGGCTGCTCTAGCTTTTGATGTCCACTCAATCTTTGCATCCTTTTTTAGCATAGCATTTAAAGGTCTAACTATTTCAGCAAAGCCGGTGATGAACTTCCTGACAAAATTTATCTTACCAAAGTAAGATTTGAGTTCTTTCTTGCTTCCAGGGAGCTGTATTTTCATGATGGAATCCACCCTATCAGGATCAATGATAATTCTATTTTCAGTTATCAGGTGGCCCGGCAACTTTCCTGTTGTTACCCCAAATATGCATTTTTTGGGGTTCAAGGATATCCCATACTGTTCACATTTTTTCAATACATTTTTGAGGTCTGCTACATGGTTTCCTCTATCTTTAGAGAATACTGTTAAGTCATCCATGTATATGACTATGCATTTTCCTAGTAAGCCTCTGATGGCTATGTCCATTACATGCTGGAATCTTGCTCCAACATTTATCAGCCGAAATGGCATGCATCTATAAGTAAATATCCCCCACTTTTGTGGTGAAGGTAGCTTTTAGTCTGTCAATTTTGTCAACCATTACCTTATTATAACCAGAAAAACCATCTAGGAATGACATCATTTTTGCTCCATTTACAATTTGCAAAACTTCATCTAGAGAGGGTAAAGGATAATTATCCTTTTTAGATGCTCTGTTCAAATTCCTGAAGTCCACACATAGCCTGATGTCTCCATTCTTCTTTCTCACTGGGACTAGATTAGCTACCCAGGTGGAGTGTCTCACAGGAAATATGATCTTGGCATTTAACAATTTCTTAACCTCCTCAACAATTATAGGCTCCAGCAAGGCATTGACAGGCCTTTGTTTCTATCTGAAAGGCTTGGCATCTGGTTTGAGGGGTATGGTATGACTTATGACTGATGTGTCATATGTTTTCAACTCATCATAAGTCCATGCAATGACATGGATGTAATCTTTAAGTGCCTGAGTTATTCCTTCTAACTCTTCTTCTTTGCACACTTTCCCTATTAGAACATTCCTTTTGTCATCATTTTGTCCAATATTCACTTGTGAATATTGTCCTCCATCAGCTTTTGGAAGATCCTTCTGCTTCATCATGTTATCCAAATCAAAGGCTCTTTCTAATTTAATCATTCCTTTGGGAATCCTATTGCTAGAAAACTCTAATATTTCTTCTTCTTCCCAAACATGATCTTCCACATTGTTCTCATCTATGATCTGAGCATCAAATACATCTCTGTTGCATATGAAATCCAAGATATGCTAATCATCATCGAATACTTGAAGATTAGTAACATTATCAGGTACTAAAGGCATTGATATCAGTTCTACTAAAAACCTCTTTAAACTAGAAATAGACATTGGCTCTAAGGTACTAGCAACCTGGGCTAAAGCATCTACCCTATGGTTCCGTTCTCTAGGTACATGGGTGATATTAAATGCATCAAAATCTTCAATCAGGTCCCACACCCTGTGTTTGTAATTAGATAGTTTGTTATAACGGCAGGAGTAAATTCCTCACTTGTCTAACAACCAATTCTGAGTCTCCATAGACATGCATAATTTTTACTTTCTTCTTAAGGGAAAACAATATCCCATGTATTAGAGCTTCATACTCTGTTACATTGTTAGTACATGAACATTGCAGTCTGTAGGCTGCTAGGTAGGACTTTCCCGATGGATCAAGGAGATCAATCCCTACTCTAGCACCTTACTTTGACTTGGATCCATCAAATCAAAGGATCCACTATTTATCTTCTGCAAGGTCTAGCTGAGCCTTCCTTCTTCTTTGCAGCTTTGACAGCTGCTCCACATGATATCCATTTTAGCTTAGGAATTTCAGCCTTCTCAGACTTCATCTTTCCTTTCTTCTGTGAAGCTAATTTTTCTTCTTTCTGTTCATCATCCGAAGGATGATCTTCTAAACAAGGCACTATATGCCTCTTTAAAATATGTAGACACAATAAATAAGTAGTTTCTGAGTGAGGTACCTCATGCAACCTGTACCATCCTTCAGTCAGTGCATCTTGTGGAAGTTTCCCTTGTTCTATCATCTTTTTAATTTCCCTTGATAAAAACTCCTCAAATCTAGTCAAATTACTACATCTATCATCATCAGATAACTCATAATCTGACTCCATCAAATAGTCACTCCCTAGGGTGATCTTATTATTTCTTTTCTTATTCTCATTGCAGAGTAGAATTTCTTCTATCATCTGGATAAAATTCCCATCCTGAATCATATCTTCTCCTGTTCCTGCAGCAGATGAACAACAATCAGTATGATCATCATCACTATATGTGGAACTTACCTCTGATGATGATGACACCTCTCTGTATGTTTGCTCAAGCTCCATCATGTCAATCTAGGCTTCACAAGTTTTCTCAGAATGTGCTTCATCGTGTAATCCGCACCAACCACCAATCAAAATATCATGAGCAGGTATATCCAATAATTGACAACGTTTTACCTATCTGGACAAGTATATTTTGAAACTCTTGAAATGATTTGTCCCTATTTTGTTTCCAAGATTATGATCAAATTTTGAAACTATAGCATTATTGTCATGAGGATGATTGTCAAGATCATGATCATCATGAAAATCATACATCAAGATTTCCTTTATCCTGACAGTCTGAGGTCTAATGGAGTAAACTCTAGGTTCAACATTCACGTACATGATCTCATTTGTTTTGTTGTACTCGGTGATCATGTGTTTCATTCTTGGTTCAACATCTACCCTTATCTAGTTTGGTATACCCTTCCAAGGTAGTCACATGTGACTGAAATTGGTAGACATATATCCATTGAGGGTTTTGGAACAATCCCTGCTGAGTAACATTCCATATGTATCAAGTATGTCAACTACCTGAATGTCAATATAGTACTAGATCCTAGGGTCTGATAATTGCATGTGAATGTGAGTTAATTCTCATATTACATTCACCTCTGTTTTGTCTAGTTGGGTTACCTTCTTCAGAGATTTAGCAGAATGCAACCCTAAAGCATTACATATGGACAAGGGCATGACATTGCTGGATGCTCCTGAGTCTACTAGACAGTTATGCAAATTCTTACCAAACATTTGTATGGTAAAGATAAATGGAGGTGACTCACTTTTATCTCTGTATAAGGTCATGTGAGAGGTCTCTGTAGCTTGAACAGTAGCTGGGACTTTAGTTTTAACATTATTATCTCTGACAGCATGATCCTTACCTCCAGATTGACCTAAAAAATGGCTATCTTCTTTGGGAGCAGGATCATCTAGTGATTTCATGAATGCTTTTGTAATGGCTGGAGTTTTTAGCAACTCTGACAAGGATAGGCTGATTTTGATCTTTTTCATCTCATCTGCTAGATAGGTGACTAAGTTGTCAGATTCATGAGGCATGCTCAAGGCTTTTGATGTTGTGTTTGGTGATGATAAATACTGAGCAGTCACCTTGGGAAATCTCGGGTTATTGCTTGCTTTGGGATCAGGAGGTGTGTTGAAATTATTCGAAGGTAAAGAAGAGGTCAATGGACCGGTAGGTCTGTTGGCATTATTTCTCAAGTTATAGTTATGTTTACCTTGGTACTACTGTTGGTAAGCATGTACCTCCTCATGTTCATTTGATGGCTCATTGTCATCCTCAAAGGGGAAAACATAATTTGACTTAAAAGCCATAGCTGATTCTGTTGGATCTAGGGCATACAACTGAGAGGGGGGGGTGAATCAGTTGTATAAAAACTTGCTCTCTATTTCAAACACTTGATTCGTCTTGTTAGTTAACAACATATCAATTAATCATCCATGAAAGTAAAATGTACAAACACAAGAGCAGATAAACATCAACACATTGAACACCAAGATTTTGACGTGGAAAACCCGGTTAAGGGAAAAACCACGGGGTGATTAACCCAAGGATTATTCTTTGTTAAAAGAATAAGAAAAAGAATGGCACTTGCCAATTAGGGCTCACTGCTCGAGCACACTGCTCACAAAGAGGCCCACTGCCTACAAGGAGACACACTGTCTACAAAGTGATAAGAATCACAGTCTTGAACTGGAGAATGACATCTTTACCATGTCCGAATCAATTCCATTTAAGCCCAAAAACCTCTGCTCTGCCTTTCGCACTTCTCTTTGCTACACCACTCTCATCCCCACGATCCATGCTTCGAAATGAACTCACAAACCTTTATTTATACAAGACATCAACTTAGGAACAATCATCTAAGTCGGCAATCAACCATAAGAATATCTGCAAGATAAATAACACATCCGGTCGGCCATCACAAGAACATTCGTAGGATGAACAACTCATCCGGTCGGCTAATCAGAGCAAAAACTTCATCCGAAAGAATATCCTCAATTCTAGGCTCTACCATCAATGCGGACCAACAACACAACCTAAACATGATCCACGGACATTTCCAAGCCTGCCTAAATGACTAGGTACATCCGCACTTCCTCTACTTACTGGAATCTCTTCTCTTCCTTATCCAAAACTTCAAGAACATAGTCTGTCGCCACTGTCACAATGCAAAAGGTACTTCTAGACCTCCAAATCATACACAACTTGAGATGACACATCACAAGGACATCCCAAACACTCCTTCCAATCTGCAGATTAGGATTATACAATTCCAAACCTCACCGGACCTTTCTATGATCCTCTGTCACCTCTGAACACTTGCCGGAACTGGTTCCACACCGACAGCCACAACTCCTTCAGATCTTCATGCGGACCTCTGAAATCTTAACTGAAGCATCTCAAGACTCATATCTACAAACCCTTTAATTTGCATCCTCCAGTTCGCATCCTATACAATACATTTGCCTTCTTCTCATCACTGCTCTTCACTGTTCCTGATTGAGGCTAATTTTCTCAATATCCTCAGCACACTTCTCATCGAATCCTTCTTGTCAATGCAATATGAGTATGTTGACATCAATGACAACACTGGTTCACCTCATACTTGCAACAATCTCCCCCTTTGTCATTGATGGCAACATATGATGTGAAAAACCATCAAGACAAGAACTTCTCCTTTCTGTCACAGCTCCCCCTATCAGCAACATGTCTTCTCCTCATTTACTACTCCCCCTTTGATCATCAGCTACTTTTTTTTCACATGTCTTCTCTCCCCCTTTGACATCAATGGCAAAGGGCTCATACTTGCAATTCTAACACATCAGAATCATACCAGCTGCTCCCCCTTAGTAGCAGCTCCCCATCATCAATCCGGATCACAAGATATGACTGTGATATCCACCGGACTGATGCACATCAGTGCATCCTAGTTCATCACCGGATGGGCCATGACCCCTAACTTCTCCTAGAGATATTCAAAAGAGTCCTTGGGAAGAGGTTTAGTAAAGATATCTGCAATCTAATCCTTGGAGGGAACATACTCCAACCTGACTTCTTCCTTGTTCACTTGTTCTCTCAAAAAGTGAAACTTGATAGATATGTGCTTAGTCTTAAAGTGCAATACCGGATTCTTGGAAATATTAATTGCACTTGAATTATCACAGAAAATTGTGATAGGCTCCTCATATTCAACTTTAATGTCTCTTAGCATCTACTTCATCCATAAGATTTGAGTGCAACTACCTGCTGCTACAATGTATTCTGCTTCAGTTGTAGACAGAGATATTGCATCTTGTTTCTTGCTTAGCCAAGAAACCAATCTTTTCCCCAAAAAGAATGCTCCACCACTGGTGCTCTTCCGGTCATCCACATCTCCTGCCCAATCTGCATCTGTGTAAGCATGAAGAGAGAAATCTGGATCTCTAGGGTACCATAGACCATACTCAACTGTTCCTTTCAAGTACCTAAAAATTCTTTTGATTGCCATAACATGAGATTCTCTAGGATCAGCCTGGAATCTTGCCACAAGACCAACAGTCTGCATTATGTCTGGTCTAGTCTGAGTGAGATACAACAATCCACCAATCATTGATCTATACTTTGTCTGATCTGCCTTTGGAGAGTCATCATCTTTGCTCAACTTACATCCGGTTGCCATGGGAGTGTTCATTGGCTTTGAATCTTCCATACCAAATTTCCTCAACAATTCTTTCACATATTTGGTCTGAGAAATGAAGATCCCTTTCTTTGTTTGAGTAATTTGCAGACCCAAGAAGAAATTCATTTCACCAAGCATAGACATTTCAAACTCACTTTTCATCTAATTTGCAAAAGTTTTACACATACTGTCTCTTCCTCCAAAAATGATATCATCCACAAATACTTCAACAATCAAAATGTTTTCATGATCAATTTTGAAATATAAGTTACTGTCAGTAGTACCTTTGCTGAATCCAATCTGCACAAGATGCTTATCCAACCTTTCATACCATGCTCTTGGGGCTTGCTTTAATCCATACAATGCTTTCTTCAACTTGCAGACCATATCATCATTGTCAAACAATTGAAATCCATCCGGTTGTTCAATGTAAACTTCTTCTTCCAGATCACCATTTAGGAAGGTAGACTTGACATCCATTTGATATACCTTGAAGTCTTTAAAGGCAGCAAATGCAAGAAATAATCTGACTGCTTCAATTCTTGCCACCGGAGCAAAGGTCTCTTCAAAATCAATTCCTTCTATTTGAGAGTAGCCTTTGTAGACCAATCTAGCTTTCTTTCTGATTACTTCACCAGCTTCATTTAATTTGTTCCGGAAGACCCATTTCGTTCCAATCACATTCCTGTCTCTAGGTCTGGGAATAAGATCCCAAGTATGATTTTTCTCAATTTGCATTAATTCATCTTTCATTGCTTTGGTCCAATTTTCATCATTGCAGGCTTCATTTACTGTTTTAGGTTCAATCTTTGAAATCAGACAACATTCATCCTAATTTTGAGCAACATTCCTTCTAGTTTGCACACCTTTGCTTCTATCACCTATGATCTGATCTTCAGAGTGGTTCAGTGTTACATACCTAGGAATTTTGGGAGTATCCTGCACTGCTGCTTCTTGATCAGGCTCATTCAAACCTATCTCTTCTTCCTGATTTACAGGATCAGGCTGACTCTGACTTACCGGAGAGGATTGAGTTCCTTGAACCTGAACATCGTCTTGGTCATCTTCATCAAACTCATAAAATCTTGAGGGCTTCTCAATTCCTTCATCAACTTTCACATTAGTGCTTTCTATCATCTTCCTCAATCTCTTATTGTAACACCGGTATGCTTTGCTTTGAGTGGAGTAACCCAAGAAAATTCCTTCATCACTTCTAGCATCAAACTTTCCTAGATCTTCATCTCTTTTAATATAACACTTGCTACCAAATACTCTAAAATATTTCACAGTAGGAGTGATGCCAAACCAGAGTTCATAGGGGGTCTTACCGGTATTGTTTCTGATTTGAACTTGATTTAGAGTGTAGACTGCAGTGCTGATAGCTTCTTTCCAGAACATCTGAGGAACATTTGCTTCCAACATCATTGTCCTGGCAGCTTCCTAGATGGTCCAGTTCTTTCTTTCAACTACTCCATTCTGCTGTGGAGTCCTAGGAGCAGACAACTATCTCCTTATACCCTGCTTCTCACAAAAGTCAATGAACTCACCAGATGTAAATTCACCACCTCTATCAGACCTTAGACACTTCAGTTTCAATCCGGTTTGATTCTCTACCATAGCTTTGAATATTTTGAACTTCTCAAATGCTCCTGATTTCTCTTTTAGGAAGGTAACCCACATCATCTGGGAATGGTCATCAATTAACAACATGAAATATCTATCACCTTGCAGACTCTTGATTCTTGTCGGACCACAGAGATCAATATGTACTAATTCCAACAATCCGGTAGAGGACTGATCTTTGCTTTTGAAAGAGACTCTGCTTTGTTTACCTAGCTGACATTCTTTGCACAAACTATTTGTAGGTTTCATCAATTTTGGAAGATCTCTTACAGCCTAAGTATTGCTTATCTTGGTGATGTTATCAAAATTTACATGACACATTCTTCTATGCCATAACCAACTCTGATCAACTTGAACAAACAGACAATTTTTATTTGAACCAACCAGATGAAAGATATTACCTTTTGTCTGAGTACCGGGTGCAATTTCAGTTTCGGAGCTTGTAAAGATTCTGCATTTTCCATTCTTAAACCGGAGATCATAGCCTTTGTCTACTAACTGACCAACACTGAGAAGATTGTGCTTCAATCCTTCAACATATAGTACATTACCTATTTTGCTCTTTCCATCAAAGGAAATAGTTCCCCTACCTCTAATTCTACCAGCAGAATTGTCACCAAACTTTACCATTCCTCCTTCATACCTTTCCAAATTCAAGAACTTATCCTTGTCACCAGTCATATGGTGAGAACATCCACTGTCAATAACCCAATCATCCTTTTCTTCCACTTGAGCAGCCAAAGCTTTTTCCACAACCTTGTGATTGACAGATTCAGAGAGTATTGAATCTTCTTCCTTGATGGCAATAAACACCCATTCATTTCCGGATTTGCTTCCTAGTTCTGATTCATCATCTGTTACTCCTTCATTGTCATCTTCTTCATGAACATAATAGCAGTTCTTTTGAAACCTTTGTCTGTTAGTATTAGACCTTACAGATCTTTCCAGACATCTTGAAGCAAAATGACCAATCTTATTGCAGTTGAAGCACTTAAAGGGTAGTTTTCCTTCATACTTACCGGATCCTCTTGGTAGTCTCTTTGCAATGAGGGCTTCAAGTTGAGCTGTTTCTGCTTCTTCTTCTTCCATGTCTCTTCTTGCTTGATCATACCATGACATCTTCCTTGAAGAGTTTTCTCCTGGATCAAATCTCTGTTTGCCTTTCACATAGGCACTGGCTTTGAAAGCAGATTCAGTCTTGGGAGGATCATCTCCAAACTTGGTCATTTCAAATGCAGCTAGCTTGCCAGCCAATTCTTCTCTTGTGACAGTTGTGTGGGCTCTAAATTCATCAATTGCAATAACCTTGATTTTGTAGGCAGTAGGAAGGGATCTAAGGATTTTGCAAACAATCTAATTTTCATCTAGAGTTCCACCAGCATTTCTAATTCCACACACCAGTTCATTCACTCTTGGCATAAAATTAGTGATGTTTTCATCATCTCTCATCTTCAATCTTTTAAATTTCCCTTTCAGACTTTGCAACCTTGCACTCTTGACAAACTCATCTCCTTCATACAGAAGTTCCAGTTTAGTCAAGATCTCATATGCAGTTGGTAGGTCAACAACATTTGAGAGATCTGAGTCATTCAATGCGCTTAGAAGAGCTTCCTTGGTCCACAAATTGTTTTCAGCATCTGTGATTTCATTCAGAATTGTCGGACCACCTTGTGGAGGTACATATGGTTTTGAAACCATGGCCAAGTATGCTTTTCCCATACATTCCAAGTGACATTTCATGCAACCCTTCCAGAGAGTGAAATTGGTTCCATCGAACTTCAGACTATCCTTTTTGTATGACGACATCCTGGATCTCCTCAAGCAGTTAAGCTCCTTTCAGAGGAACTTGGCTCTGATACCAATTGTTGGATCTAGGGCATACAACTGAGAGGGGGGGTCAATCAGTTGTATAAAAACTTGCTCTCTATTTCAAACACTTGATTCGTCTTGTTAGTTAACAGCATATCAATTAATCATCCATGAAAGTAAAATGCACAAACATAAGAGTAGATAAACATCAACACATTGAACACCAAGATTTTGACGTGGAAAACCTAGTTAAGGGAAAAACCACGAGGTGATTAACCCAAGGATTATTCTCTGTTAAAAGAATAAGAAAAAGAATGGCACTTGCCAATTAGGGCTCACTGCCTGAGCACACTGCTCACAAATAGGCCCACTGCCTACAAGGAGACACACTGTCTACAAAGTGATAAGAATCACAGTCTTGAACTGGAGAATGACATCTTTACCATGTCCGGATCAGTTCCATTTAAGCCCAAAAACCTCTGCTCTGCCTTTCGCACTTCTCTTTGCTACACCACTCTCATCCCCACGATCCACGCTTCGAAATGAACTCACAAACCTTTATTTATACAAGACATCGACTTAGGAACAATCATCTAAGTCGGCAATCAACCATAAGAATATCCGCAAGATAAATAACACATCTGGTCGGCCATCACAAGAACATTCGCAGGATGAACAACTCATCCGGTTGGTTAATCAGAGCAAGAACTTCATCCGGAAGAATATCTTCAATTCCAGGCTCTACCATCAATGCGGACCAACAACACAACCTAAACATGATCCACGAACATTTCCAAGCCTGCCTGAATGACCAGGTACATCCGCACTTCCTCTACTTACTGGAATCTCTTCTCTTCCTTATCCGAAACTTCAAGAACACAGTCTGTCGCCACTGTCACAATGCAAAAGGTACTTCCGGACCTCCAAATCATACACAACTCGAGATGACACATCACAAGGACATCCCAAACACTTCTTCCAATCCATAGATTAGGATTATACAATTCTGGACCTCACTGGACTTTTCTGTGATCCTTTATCACCTCTAAACACTTGCCAGAACCGGTTCCACACCGACATTTACAACTCCTTCAGATCTTCATGCAGACCTCTAAAATCTTAACTAAAGCATCTCAAGACTCATATCTACAAACCCTTTAATCCGCATCCTCCGGTTCACATCCTATACAATACATTTGCCTTCTTCTCATCACTGCTCTTCACTGTTCCTGACTGAGGCTAATTTTCTCAATATCCTCAGCACACTTCTCATCAAATCCTTCTTGTCAATGCAATATGAGTATGTTGACATCAATGACAACACTGGTTCACCTCATACTTGCAATAGATTCTTCACATGTCTGGGTATAATGTTGATGAGATGACATAGTCTACTGATAAGGCTGATCAGTATAACTTTCTAGTACTAAAGATGAATCATATCCACATGGAACAAGATCATTACCTTCTACATGATGTGAATTTCCTGCAGTATTGGCCACCTTAGTTTGGAAAATACTTGCAGCAATTTGAAATTGGGGACAGTCTAGCTCTGCATGAGCATTAGTATTGTGTATCCTACACCAATTAGTGAGGGTTGCCTCAGCAAGATTGACTCTAGTAGTCTATTTAGCTTCACCAGGAGGCTGATTATCTAAAGGTGATGGTAAGGAACCATTATTTGGCCTGGAGTTCCATACTCTAGGTTGTGTAGGGGGATTGTTGTTACCACTGTTATTATTGTAATTATTGTTGTTATACCCCCTATTAGGATAACTAGGTATGTCATTGGTGTAGCCTCTATTCTGATTAGGCTGAGAATAGATGTTTTGGCTTCTTAGGTGAGTAATCTCAGTAGTAAGATTCCTTAGCTGAGCTAATATTTCCTTGATTTCTTCTTTCTCTTCTTGGACCTTGGCCACTACATTTTTAGTTTGAGGCTTGAAAAAGGAAGATCCATGGTTATTGTTGGACTGATCAGCACCCTGAGACACTTGTGTCTGACTTGGTTACTATGGTATTTGATCATTTCCATTAGGAGGAGGCATGATATTTAGTGGAGGTATTTGCAAAGGTGTTGGCATGACTGCCAGAGGTATCATAGCTCCATTAGGATATTGTGCAGGATAAGTAGGATATCCAGGCAGTGTAGGAAAGGATATGTTTGGTGTTGGAGCTGGCACCAGCTATTGATTGACTTTGATAGCTTCCTGGAAAGCTCCTGTCAAGGTTGTGATTTCAGGATGTGCTCTTCTGATGAACATGGAAGTCAAAGGATCTAGAGTTGAATAATAAATGCTCCTAGCAGTAGCATCTGCTACAACATATGGGGCGACTAACTTGGATAGCATTTTCTGGAATCTGGGATTGAAGTTGGCAATAGGCTCTCCTTCCAGTCTTTTGATTGTGGCAAATAGGTGATAGTTCATTGAAGGATCAATTGGCACCTTAAACCTATTAGTGAAAGCTTTCTCAAGAATAGCCCATGAACTGACCGAACCCTAACGAAGATTAATATACCAATTATAAGCCTCTTCCCCTAAGGAAAAAGGAAATAATCTGCATACAATGTCCTGATGCTCTATTCTAGCCCTACAGCAGGCTTCTTTGAAAGTTTTGATATGATCATCTGCATCTTGATAAGGATGATATTTTGGACAAAGTTTATCTAGATTCATTGGTAAAGCATGATATACATTAAAGGTCAAAGGTGACTATGCTGCAAAGAATGAAATTGCAACTGGAGGAGGTTGAACTTGAGGTATAATGGGCTGAACCTGGGGTTGAATAGGTGATCCTGTAGGTATTTACAAACTAATAGGAGTTACAGGAGGATGTTTAGGTCAAGCTCCTGATGCACTAGACCCTGGAGTGTGATGGATGTCTACAGTTCTAGGTCTAAATCCTCTAACAGGTAATTCATCAAAGATTCCACTGGATCTAGACCTAGTATTTATCCTATGAGCCAGGATTTCTTGATTTTGAGGAAAATTGGTTGGATTATTGTAAAGATCAGTTGGAATTCACTAGCAAGGACTATATTTATGGTCAGAAAATTGTACTGACTGGATATTTGCAGAACATTTGCAGAGATGCTGCAAATATGAGGTGATATTTGAAGTTCTGTGTCACAAACGATGGGATATCAAGTTTTCAAGCTAACTACCTCAAAGATTTGAGCAAATTTACATGAGACAAGGCTTATTTCTACAAATTCATGGTGATTGGATGTAAAGCTTGCAATATTTATGATCAATCTCAAAAATTTTACACAGGATTAGCATGTACAAGCTTAGAACAACAAATATTTATATCTAATTGGAATTTTAGCGATATCTGAGTGTTACCTTGCGATCTTTATCATCACCTGAACTACTGATGATGATCTTCTAGCTATAGGCCCTCCTTCTAGTGCCAATTTAGCAACCTTCCTTCTAGAGATATTTAGAGAATTCCACCTCTATAAAGAGGCTTTCACTACTTCTTCAGCTCCACTGAGTGCGGATAACATCCACTTTCTCATTATTACTGATTTGTGCTTCATAAGGTCCAGTTTATTGACCTCTTCCTGAGAAATTGTAGTCAATGGGACTGCTTCTGCATTTGAAGTATCATCATGGTTAATTAACCCTTTTATGTAGGCATGTAGCTGAGCAATGTGCTCCTTATGCTGCTTATTTTTCTCTTTTTCCTTCTTTACCCTTTGGGTCAAAGAATCAATTATATCTTTTCCCTCTTGACCTTCCTAGTCTTCATTGGCAAATCCCAAATCAACAGTAGTAATCTGGAATTCTTCCAGGGTGATCTTGCCTTTCTCCTTCTCTACTGTGGGAAGGGCTATCTGAGCGGTCCTTCTGCTCATAGCAGGATCTCTTCTTATGGCTGAAGTCAACCTGGCCTTCCTCTTTGGCTTCATTAGAGTCTCTAAAAATAGCGTTGAAACATCAAACTCCTATATCTCTAATCCAAACTCTATACTTATCTCTTTCTCAAGCCATGGAGGAACTTGGTCTCCAGATCTTGGGCATCCACCATCATCATGATGATCATCCTGATCTCTAGTAACTGCATTTGTTTTTGATGGAGATGGTGACTTCCTTATTTATTCCTCATGATGCTCTTCATGAGGGTGATCCTGGGGTATTTCCTCTTGTTGAGGAACTTCTTTTTTTGGAGGAGCTTCTTTTTGAGATGGAGGATCTTGCAATGCTTCCACCTAATGATCATGCACTGCCTCCTTCTGTACCTCATCTACTTTTTTGATTTCCTCATCCTTAGGCATATTTGTATCAGTGGATGTTATTGTGTCTATCTTAGGTACATTAACCTGATCTGAAGTTGCAACTTGCTCCACACCTGTAGTAATTATTTCTTGAACTTTTAGGGTAGGATCAATTGATGTATCCTTTTTTTCTCCTCCTTTTTCTTGTACCCCCACTATTTTGGGATCAGCAGATGTATCTTGCTACTGTTGACCCATATCTACAGTGTGGCTTTCCACTTCTACAAGCTTGACTTTCTCAATATCTTCTATTTTCTTAGGTGTTCCCACTGGATTTTTAGGATGTGCTACATCCTCCCTGTGTGTTAAATCTATCACTTCAAGGCTAGTTACTTGATCCACTAGTTTATGAAGCCCTATTTGTTGTGCAATCCTTTATGGGCTGTTTTCCTTTTCCAATTCCACTTGCTTTAGTTCCTCTAACACAGCTACCTATACTGAAGGAGTTCCTTGTGGAGTTATACAGGTGTTAGCAGCAAGGGCTTCCATTCGTTGAGAAGCTACATCCTTTACTACCTCATCATCAGATAAATCAATTGTCTCATCCAATGAGACAAGACCACCTTGAATTGGCCTAGAGGCTTCTTTTATTTGTTCTTCAGCTTGTTCAATCTTAAACTGAACAATGGTGGGAAGGGGCACATTATGTTGCAGTTCCTTTCTGAATACTTCTCCACTAGCTCCCCTCAATACTATGGGGTCATGTTTTATTTCACCTCTCATGGACATTCTTGGTTTCTTAGGTGTGGATACCATCACCTAAGGTGCTTTTCTTTTTCTAATGAGGGGCATTGGGTCTTCTTCTGCAGGATCTTCATCAAGAGGAACATCCTCTTCCATTTGTTTTGTGATGCCTGACCCTCCTCATATGTTTAAGTAGTTTCCATAGCTAGCCTCTAGATATTTTTATCTTTTTGTTTATCCATGGGAGGCGGTGTTGACGAGGTTGATGCTTGTCCTGATGCGGACGCATCCTCAGCTATTATAATCACTCTTTCAACTATTACCCCTTTAGGTTCATTATCAGTTTTATTACATCTGGGGGGTCTCTTGCTTTGTTCTTGAGGTGGCATCCTTTCTCCTTTAGATTTCCTCTTTTCAATCAAAAAGTCATCATATTCTTTCTCAAGAATTTCCTGCCTCTTCTTCTTATTGTCAACTATAAGGGCTACACCCTTCTTTTTCAATGCATTTATTTGTTCATCTACCCAAGACTGGGTTAGCTACAGCATCCTGCCTATAAATTGGTCCAATGAAATATCCTCAGGCTGTGTAAGATCCAGTGCTGAGATTGTGTCATTATATATCTTCTTTTCCTCATATTCATCAGCTATTATTTTTCCATCATCCCTCTTTAACTGAGAAGGCACTGGAATACAATCAAAAGTTCTGATCTAGTTGAGAGTCAGCCTTTGGTATTTTCTTCTTCTAGCCTCAGCTTCATCCTCACAATCTGTCCAGAAATCCTCCAAGTGCTTCTGATGGATGGGCTTCCCTATGATTTTCTGCATCCTCGCATATGGGTCATATGATCTTGCCAATGGGAAAGGTTGTAATTTCATCATGTCTAGACTAGCTATGACCTTCTTGATGTTATCAGAATCTTGGCATATATACCAACCCATTGTTACTGAAAACAATACTGGTGGAATCTTATTATTTACTTTGTAAGAATCTAGTATTGTTGATATTTGTCTCATGAACTCCATCAGAACAACTACATCAGTGGGCTATCTTGGGAGCATGAGGGGTTGTCCTGCAAAACCCTCTATTCTAATATAAGAGAATGTGCTATATTGTATAAACCAGGCACCGTGCCTGTATATGACTTCTTGAGCTTCCATGCTCAGTCTTTTAGTCCTGTCTTCTTCCATTGTCTTGATCAGATGCATAGAAAATGCATCATTCACTAATTTGTAATTTCGAAGGTAATTTTGTCCTTGCAGTTGGGGATAATGATCCTAGATGTGGGCATCATTAGTAGTTCCACCAATCTTTCCTTCTGTTGCAAGTGCACTAAATGTACCTTTGTATGCACATGAGTATACTACATATGAAGTCATATGAAATGAACATTCCAGGCCTCCTAGGTTCACGAGCTGCTCATGTAGGGCATCACTTATCATTTTGGCCCATAATGGCTTATTGTCTATGTAAAGACACATCAAGATAACCCCATACATCCAATCTTTGAAACTTCCAGCATCAGGCTGACCTGTCACTCTGCTAAGTAGGGCTATCATATATTGGTATTCATCATCAAAGTTGAACTTGTACATATGCACTGGTAGTTTGGCAGCCGCAGGATAAGGACTATTCTTGTCCCTCCATTGATACATTCTCTTCCTAGTAGCTTTCTTGTTGTTTACATATTCAGTTTCTAGCTTCTTTAGATCCATGCTGACAACCTTCTTTCCTAATGGAAAATTGAAAGTGGTTGCAATCCCCCTAATGGACAGATCTGCATACACTCGACCATGCTTTTCCACTTTCCTTGTTTGTGGATTGTAGTTTCTGGCACACTCAATAATCAATTCTAGAGTCTCCATAGAATAAGGAAATCCAGCTACGTTCCACATTCCTGACATGAAAACGACATCCAACAGGGTGTTGTTATTCTTTTCATCACTCATCTTAGCCGACCATGCCACCAAATCAGTGTTTCCTTAGTGTGTATCTATGATGGTACCATATTTAAATTGTACACCTTCAGGTTGAGCGAACATTGGTTTAAGAAATTCAGCATCAGATTTGCTCAATCTCTTGTCTACCATGGTCTCCTGCAATAAACAGGAATAGTCTTACCATACAATACTTCACACACATGCATATAACATTATATCTTCACGGCATGATGCACATTATATTGATTAATCATCACTTCATCATGATATGCATAATTCACAGCTTCAAACTAGTAGAAATCATACTACCTAGACATGCAGAAAATGACAGGAGGAGGGTTTTAATTACTTACTTGATAGCATTTAACTCCTTGATTATGCTGATGATTCTATGAAAGAGATTCAAATACCAATGATAATCATGTGTCCTATTCTGCTATAAGCTATGTGTGTCCGCAGGAAGGTTGTAGAAGGGTTTGAAATCTCTGTGCTCTATAAAAACTTGTTTTATCATAGGGTAAGCGTAAAATGACTCTGAATTTACTTTTATCTTCCCTATTAGGGCAATTTTAGGGCAACACAGGGTTTATTCAATCTTAACCATTGATCTCCTGTCATTAATCCATGGATGCTGCCAGGTGTTTGGATCGCGTTCACGATCAGCAGGAATCTCCCTACTGCATTTATGGCATTAAATGTTGCACGGTGAGAGGAGCGGGGTGATCTTCAGAAGATCAGGTGATATTCTGAATATCAGGTGATATTCAGAATATGACCCCCTATCTGTAATATGATCATCTACCTTTGAGCGAGAAAACCCATGTTGAAACATCGGGTGATGTTGAAAATGTCAGGTCATATTAAAAATGTCAGCATGACTTCATCTAGATAATGAATTAGTTCATCGTTGTTGCACTATGATGTCATCATCATGTTATGTAGAAAGGGTTGCTGTTGGAAATATACCTCCGCGAGGTAAAAAGGATGATGATGTCATCGTCATGGCAATTTTCTTATCTATCGGGATTATATGACGTCATCATGATATTGGCTCCAGGGTGATATTCAGAATATCAGGTTATATTCAAAATATGACCCCAGCAAAATATATGATGTTGTTCTACGGGTAAATGCCTCTATCACCTAAAATTGACGTCTGAATCTCCAGATAAATGATTTATCAAGTGATAAAATTAGATCAGGGTGATCTTTCATAAGATGACTGATGTTAAGAAATATGATCCCCCCTTGGAATATCAGGTTTGACTAGGACTTTGACTCACCATAACTCTCATTTTCTAAGGAATGTTAGGGTGATCCAAAAGGCAAACTTGCATGAAATTTTGTAATCTATCCAACCATGAGGTTATTGTCATGAAATATTAACTATGAAAAACTGACCTCATCATGATGACTTACCCACCTCCCTTATGCAGGATCATCTGCATGACTTACTTTTACCAGACTGCCAGCAAGCAAAAAACACAAGCCAAGCCAAACAAAAAGTTGGGTCCCTATTTTGTCAAGTCAAAGTGGGGCGTGTTGTGTAACCACACAATGTGCCACCAAAGAAAACACCAAAATTCCAATGATTCAAGTGATACGAACACATTCTAACATAGCATTCTAACTCTCTTCAAGCATAAGCATCATAATCTTTCTAAATGATAAAATGTCCTCATGGTAACAATGCTAACAAAGGATTAGTAGTGTGCAAATGATTAATTATCCTCATCTTGAAAGCAAGTTGAAAACATGAGTAGTTGATGTTAAGCTACATAGTTTGGGATCATCCCTCACAGCCAACCTGGATAGAGCCTTGCTGCCAGTAGGCATCCATAGCCCCGGCAAGGTTATCTATACAATCCCCCTAAGTAGAGCACCACTGCCAGCAGGTGTCTATAGCCCCAGTAGAGTTACTTAGATGGCCTAATTTTATTATATTTTTGGATTTTTCAACATTTATACTTTATATATCTGATGTCATCATGTAAGATCAGTGTGCAAGGTATGGTTACTTGCTATTTTAGGTTGGAGATTGCATTGGTAGCAAGGGAGTCCCTTTAGATTTTTGATGCAGAGTGAAATGCAACGGAGGCTAACTAATAGGAAGGAGGAGCCAATAATACAAACAGCATGATAAAAATCCCTATCGGCTCAGCATCATCATCATATTTCCTAAAAACACCAACAGCATCATCATATTTCGGTCGAGCACAATTATCCTCCTGCCGACTACTGTTCACTTCCTCCGCCTGTCGCTTATCATCATCATCATGATACTCAACGGGCGCAAACATCCTCCTGTTGCACTGTTCATCGGTCGCCAAACACTAGCGGCATCATCATGATATGCGACACCACCTTCGTCAGCAGGATATTAAATATCCGGTTGCTCCAAATATCCTGATAACAACCACTTCAACACCTTGCCTTTGATGCTCCGCTGCCCGACGATACAAGCAACAGCATCATGATATGATTTATCCGGTCCTCTCGAAACCTCCTGATGATGTTAATACAACTTCCTGCCCACGCCGATACCTAACCACTTAGCGACAACAGGATCAATACGCATAGGGTGATATCTCAATATCCTGATGACGATGACGTCATATCCTGATGACGATGACGTCACACAATATCCTGATGACCTCTTCAACACTTAGTCAAAAAAAAAACTGAACTTTCACACTCGCATCTGTTAGCGATATGCGGATGATGAGCACCCCCGAGAGATGATCCTGATGGCGATATATATACTGAGTATATATCCGACTTAAAACATCCTGATGCACTTGCAACATGCAAACTTCAACAGTTTCATGACCTGATCCTGATGGCAATGCATTCGCAGATGACGATGCGGCTTGCTCCGACTGGAAACGCACATGCAGACTCCTGTGTATCCGTCCGCTGCATGTAAACACTCAGAACCGCTCTATTACACAAAAACAATATGACGACCGGGCCGGATCACCTTCAAACCAAAATCTAACAGCTTATCTTTCTATACCTAGCACATGAGGATCCTAGGCTGATTCACAGCATGCTCCTAACTGATCTCTTGAACAATGCAATGCATAAACAGAAAACACAAATGCAAACTAAGCTATAATACAGGACCATTCCACCAATTCGCAGGATCAATCGGTGGAAGGGTTGAAAGTACCCATCAACTTGCAAACAGAAAGGAAATCAAAACAGATACAACTGATACAATCAGATAATGCAAATGATGAGATCTTATTCAATTGAAATTCAAATGTCCTGCTTCTACAATTCTACTTCACAATGTCTGGACTGATCACCAGTACAACATATCACCAATACTACTCTCCTGAACATAACATCTATCAATATCAATATATCAAACCCTAACAGATCGAAGGTATATATAACAAAGTCCTTCGAGTACTACCAACTCACTTCCCAGCGGCTGGGAGCTTCCAAGCGGCTGGGAGAAGGACAGCTCAGACTACCTTATCCCGATCTCTAACTGCCTACACATACTCCTAGGCTGAACTAATACATAGCATCGGTCCAATGGACCTTATTACATGATGAAGTCAAACATACTAAAAATAGACTATCCTGTCATCATGCGGACAATTATCCTATATCCTGATCATGTAATCCTATATCCTGATCATGTACGGGTGCTCCTGCACCAATTTTTCACTTAACACCTATACTTGTATTTTCAACAAACCTAAGGCTGTTAGGTGAGTCATTGTGAAAAATCACTTTGGTTAAGAAAAGGCACCCTGATGAAAAGATATCACAGACCTAATCATAAGTACTTTCTTAAAATGAGTCATAACCTATATATAAATGTGTTCTCATCACTTGAATCCTAACAATTTAGTTATTTTCTGGGGTGATGAGCTGCATCATCTTGACTAACCAAAACAAAACTCAACAAGCAAACAAAGCAAAAACAAAAACAAGATGATACTGTACAAACAACTATACAAATATACACTATGATACACATGACTAACATGAAGCTACTTAGGCTTGGAAATAATATTTGAGGAACTGTCCATTAACTGGTAATGGAACATCCTCACCTGTCAAGTTCTTAAGCCTGAAAGTGTTGTCTCCTAATATCTCAAAAATTTGGAAGCGACCTATCCATAATTTGTCAAACTTACCATGGTCTCCTTTCCTCTCATGGGCTTTATCCCACATCAGGACTAAATTAGATATCCTGAAGGCTTTAACTTTGGCTCTTTTGTCAAATCAGCATTTGACAATAGCCTGATGTTTGGCAAATTGATAAATTGGCACTAGAAGGAGGGCCTATAGCTAGAAGATCATCATCAATAGTTCAAGTGATGATAAAGGTCGCAAGCTAACACTCAAATATCGCTAAAATTCTAATTAGACATAAATATTTGTTGTTTTAAGCTTGTACATGCTAATCCTGTGTAAGGTTTTTGAGATCGATCATAAATATTGCAAGCTTTACATCTAATCATCATGAATTTATAGAAATAAGCCTTGTCTCATGTAAATTTTTTCAAATCTTTGAGGTAGTTAGCTTGAAAACTTGATATCCCGTTGTTTGTGACACAGAACTTCAAATATCACCTCATATTTGTAGCATCTCTACAAATGTTCTGCAAATATCTAGTCAGTACAATTTCTGACCATAAATATAGTCCTTGCTGGTGAATTCCAACTGATCTTTACAATAATCTAGCTAATTTTCCTCAAAATCAAGAAATCCTGGCTCATAGAATAAATACAGGTCTAGATCCAGTTGAATCTTTGATGAATTACCTGTTAGAGGATTCAGACCTAGAACTGTAGACATCCATCACACTCTAGGGTCTAGTACATCAGGAGCTTCACCTGAACGTCCTCTTGTAACTCCTATTAGTTTGCAAATACCTACAAGATCACCTGTTCAATCCCAGGTTCAGCCCGTTATACATCAAGTTCAACCTCCTCTGGTTGCAATGTCATTCTTTGCAGCAGAGTCACCTTTGACCTTTAATGCATATCACACTTTACCAAAGAATCCAGGTAAACATTATCCAAAATATCATCCTTATCAAGATGTGGATGATCATATCAGAACTTTCAAAGAAGCCTATTGTAGGGCCAGAATAGAGCATCAGGATGTTATATGTAGATTATTTCCTTTTTCCTTAGGGGAAGAGGCTTATAATTGGTATATTGGTCTTGGTTAGGGTTTGGTCAGTTCATGGGCTATTCTTGAGAAATCTTTCACTGATAGGTTTAAGGTGCCAATTGATCCTTCAATGAACTATCACCTATCTGCCACAATCAAAAGACTGGAAGGAGAGCCTATTGCCAACTTCAATGCCAGATTCCAGAAAATGCTATCCAAGTTAGTCACCCCATAAGTTGTAGCAGATGCTACTGCTAGGAGCATTTATTATTCAGCTCTAGCTCCTTTGACATCCATGTTATCAAAAGAGCACATCCTAAAATCACAACTTTGACAGGAGCTTTCCAGGAAGCTATCAAAGTCAATCAGCAGTTGGTGCCAACTCCAACACCAAACATAGCCTTTCCTACACTGCCTGGATATCCTACTTATCCTACATAATATCCTAATGGAGCTATGATACCTCTAGCAGTCATGCCAGCAACTTTACAAATACCTCCACTAAGTATCATGCCTCCTCCTCATAATGGAAATGGTAAAATTCCACAGTATCCAAGTCATACACAAGTACCTCAAGGTGCTGATCAGTCCAACAATAACCATGGATATTCCTTTTTCAAGACTCAAACTGAAAATGTAGTGGCCAAGGTCCAAGAAGAGAAAGAAGAAATCAAGGAAATATCAGCTCAACTAAGGAAGCTTACTACTGAGATTACTCACCTAAGAAGCCAAAACTTCTATTCTCAGCCTAATCAGAATAGAGGCTACACCAATGACATACCTAGTTATCTTGATAGGGGGTATAACAACAATAATTACAATAATAACAGTGGTAACAACAATTCCCCTAGACAGCTTAGAGTATGGAACTCCAGGCCAAATAATGGTTCCTTACCATCACCTTTAGATAATCAGCCTCCTGGTGAAGCTAAATAGACTACTAGAGTCAATCTTGCTGAGGTAGCCCTCACTAATTGGTGTAGGATACACAATACTAATGCTCATGCAGAACTAGACTATCCCCAATTTCAAATTGCTGCAAGTATTTCCAAACTGAGGTGTCCAATACTACAGGAAATTCACATCATGTAGAAGGGAATGAGCTTGTTCCATGTGGATATGATTCATCTTTAGTATTGGAAAGTTATACTGATCAACCTTATCAATAGACTGTGTCATCTCATCAACATTATACCTAGACATGTGAAGAATCAACTATGGCTTTTGAGTCAAATTATGTTTTCCCCTTTGAGGATGACAATGAGCCATCAAATGAACATGAGGAGGTACATGATTACCAATAGTAGTACCAGGGTAAACATAACTATAACTTGAGAAATAATGCCAACAGACCTACCAGTCCATTAACCTCTTCCTTACCTCCAAATAATTTCAACATAATTCCTAATCCCAAATCTAGCAATAACCCAGGATTTCCCAAGGTGAGTGCTCAGTATTTATCATCACCAAACACAACATTAAAATCCTTGAGCATGCCTCATAAATCTGACAAGTTAGTCACCTATCTGGCAGATGAGATGAAAAAGATCAAAATCAGCCTATCCTCATCAGAGTTGCTAAAAACTCTAGCCATTAAAAAAGCATTAATTAAATCACTAGATGATCCTGCTCCCAAAGAAGATAGCCATTTTTTAGGTCAGTCTGGAGGTAAGGATCATGCTGTTAGAGACAATAATGTTAAAACTAAAGTCCCAGCTACTGTTCAAGCTGCAAAGACCTCTCACATGACCTTATACAGAGATAAAAGTGAGTCACCTCCATTTCTCCTTACCATACGAATGTTTGGTAAGAATTTGCATAACTGTCTAGTAGACTCAGGAGCGTCCACCAATGTCATGCCCTTGTCCATATGTAATGCTTTAGGGTTGCATCATGCTAAATCTCTGAAGAAGGTAACCCAACTAGACAAAACAAAGGTGAATGTAATAGGAGAATTAACTCACATTCACATGCAACTGGCATTAGACCCTAGGATCCAGTACTATATTGACATTCAGGTAGTTGACATACCTGATACATATGGAATGTTACTTAGCAGGGATTGGTCCAAAACCCTCAATGGATATATGTCTAGCGATTTCAGTCACATGTGGCTACCTTGGAAGGGTAGATGTTGAACCAAGAATGAAACACATGATCACCAAGTACAACAAAACAAATGAGATCATGTACGTGAATGTTGAACCCAGAGTTTACTCCATTAGACCTCAGACTGTCAGGATAGAGGAAGTCCTGATGTATGATTTTCATGATGATCATGATCTTGACAATCATCCTCATGACGATAATGCTGTAGTTTTAAAATCTAATCATAATCATGGAAACAAAACAGGGATAGATCATTTCAAGAGTTTTAAAATATACTTGTCCAGACAGGTAAAACACTGTCAATTATTGGATATACCTGCTCATGATATTTTGATTGATGGTTGGTACAGATTATATGATGAAGCACATTTTGAGAAAACTTGTGAAGCCTACATTGACATGATGGAGCTTGAGCAAACATGCGGAGAGACATCATCATCATCAGAGGTAAGTTCCACATATAGTGATGATGATCATACTGATTGTTGTTCGTCTGCTGCAGGAACAGGAGAAGATATGAGTCAGGATGAGAATTTTATCCAGATGACAGAAGAAATTCTGGTCTGCAATGAGAATAAGAAAAGAAATAATAAGATCACCCCAGGGAGTGACTGTTTGATGGAGTCAGATTATGAGTTATCTGATGATGATAGAGGCAGTAATTTGACTAGATTTGAGGAGTTTTTATCAAGGGAAATTAAAACGATGATAGAACAAGGGAAACTTCCACAAGATGCACTAACTGAAGGATGGTGCAGGTTACATGAGGCACCTCACTTAGAAACTACTTGTTCTCTATGTCTACATATTTTAAAGAGGCATATAGTGCCTAGTTTAGAAGATCATCCTTCGGATGATGAAAAGAAAGAAGAAAAATCAGCTTCGCAGAAGAAGGGAAAGATGAAGTCTGAGAAGGCTGAAATTCCTAAGCTAAAATGGATATCATGTGGAGCAGCTGTCAGAGCTGCAAAGAAGAAGGAAGGCTCAGCTAAACCTCCTGCTAAAGATAAACCATGGATCCTTCGATTTGATGGATCCAAGTCAAAGCAAGGTGGTAGAGTAGGGATTGATCTCATTGATCCATCAGGAAAGTCCTACCTAATAGCCTACAGACTGCAATTTCCCTATACTAATAATGTAACAGAGTATGAGGCTCTAATACATTAGGATATTGTTTGCCCTTAAGAAGAAAGTAAAAATTTTGCATGTCTATGGAGACTCAGTATTAGTTGTTAGACAAGTAAGAGGAATTTACTCCTGCCATTATAAGAAACTGTCTAATTACAGACATAGGGTGTGGGACCTGATTGAAGATTTTGATGCATTTAATATCACCCACGTACCTAGAGAACATAACCATAGGGTAGATGCTTTAGCCCAGGCTGCTAGTACCATAGGGCCACTGTCTATTTCTAGTTTAAAGAGGTTTTTAGTAGAACTGATATCAATGCCTTCAGTACCTGATAATGTTACTAATCTTCAAGTATTCGACGATGATCAGCATATCTTGGATTTCATATCCAACAGATTGTATTTGATGCTCAGATCATAGATGAGAACAATGTGGAAGATCATGTTTGGGAAGAAGAAGAAATATTAGAGTTGCCTAGCAATAGGATTCCCAAAGGAATGATTGAATTAGAAAGAGCCTTTGATTTGGATAACATGCTGAAGTAGAAGGATCTTCCAAAAGCTGATGGAGGACAATATTCACAAGTGAATATTGGACAAAATGATGACAAAAGGAATGTTCTAATAGGGAAAGTGTGCACAGAAGAAGAGTTAGAAGTAATAACTCAGGCACTCAAAGATTACATTCATGTCATTGCATGGACTTATGATGAGTTGAAAACATATGACACATCAATCATAACTCATACCATACCCCTCAAACTAGATGCCAAGCCTTTTGTTGAGTACTAGTGACTCAAATTATAGGTTCAATGGTTCCTTGGTACATCATCGGTTCATTTGTTCAGTGGTTCATCGGCCTGACTCTAGCCATTGGGCTTAGTTGAAGTTTTTTAATGGTTCAACAGAGAAGTCCATCAGCATGACGGTGACCATCAGTGGAGCCTATGGTAGTGTCTTTGATCTCTTTGGTCTCACCGATGGTAATGAGACATTGGCATGAGGTTGACCATTGGCAAAGCTGGTGGTAGTAGCTCCGACAGTGTTGGGTCACTCCGATGGAGGTTAGGCATCGGTAAGACATGTGACATTGGCATGAATTGGAATGTTGTCTCCAATATGCTATGTTACTCTGATGGAGGCCTAGTCATCGGTATGAAGTTTACTATGTCTTGGTGATGGTGCTATGATACACCGATCGACGATCGTTGGTGTCTCTCTGATGGAATGGTCATCAGCATGACAATCCTTGTTGGGCTGAAGTTTGGAAGTTTCTCCGATGGGCATTGGTCACCTTGATGGAAGTTGGTGAAGCATTTGGTGTCAGCGTGAGAACTTCTATCGACCCAGCCTTGAATTGTCAATCTGATGGTAGAAGTCACTCTGATGAAGAGTTGGCATTGTGTTGGCGTCAGTAAGACAAGGAACCGTTGGAGTGAGTGTTGAAGTGTTCGTTGATGGTGTTGGTTACTCTGATGACTTTTAACTTGGTGTCATCAGCGGCAAAAGTGCCGACAGTTATCTTACATGTGTTCAAGCATTCAAACCTGGATGTCCAACTCGAACTTGTGCATGTGGGACTAAAGTTTCCTGTGAGAATGCGAATGGTTAGAGTCGACAGTTGTGTGACGGTTGGAAGACAGCATTGCTGGGCAGTTGGATCAAACGGTTAGTTGCATGAGATTTTGGTTAGATTGCTAAAGCAATTTGGATCGATGGGGTTGGATAGTGAGAGTTCTTTTCGAGAGAGCTCTGGTTTTTTCCTTCTGTGAAGTCTTTTGCTGTATGTTGTATGCAACATGTGAACAGCATGTGAAGGGACTGAGAAGAGAATGAAAACAAAGTTCAGGTGAAAAGGTTCTAGCCGAGAAGGTAAAGTTCTATACTATACTATTTGTGGCATGATAACAGTATGAAGAACCAACCGAGTGCTGGAGAACTTTGTGCAGGGTTATACTGTCAGCTATTCTTCAGAAGGAACAAGATGTTAATCTCCTGTAAAGGCTATGAGCCTGTAAATGTATTGTAACTATTTGGTTGCTGAATAATACAAAGGATCGGTATTTTGGAGTGTGGGGTTTTTACCCGTAAGGGTTTTCCCCACGTAAATCTATGTTCTTGTTCTGTCTTTCATGTTTAAAGTCTCTGCTATTGAAACTGGTTAATGTTCGCTTGTGCTTTCCTCTAAGGGTCAATGTTGGAAATGTTCTATGTCAGTTTCCGCTTTAATGGCATAGTTGTGCGTGTTTTTTGAAGTGATTGAATAGAATTTAAATCTGTTGAAGACACCACTATTCTTAGAAATACATTCTGAGATGTCCTCATTTCCTTACAAGTGGTATCAGAGCCTTCTTTTGGGATTTGCTTTGTTGCTCACATAGGTACATTTGTGTGCTGGATGTGTTTTGCATGCAAGAGTTCCTGGTGTATAATGTCTGGGTATTCCTTCTATGATGATTTCTTAGTGAGATAGACTTGAGGAAATCTGAAGGAATCATCTGGTGTTTTGATCCTTGTTTTGAGTGAAGTCTGGTAGTGATGTTTTTTGTTTCAGCAGTGCTTGAAGGATGGCGAAAATGAAGAGACTGGAGCTGGTCATGATGTGGCCTGAGGCTCTTAGCAGACAGTATTTAATCCTGTTGCATGGGGTGGATCATGCTTTGTGGTTGTGTTGTTGCAGTAACTTTCATACTGGGTGTCTGTGTGAGAGGCTCTCTGATGATATGAAGGAGTTTGTGTTATTGCTCAGCTATGGAGTATTGTGCTTATGCTGGGTGTTTTGTTCCTAGTATTGGAAGACATAATTTTCTGTCACCCTGATTGCATGTAGGCTTTGGAGTTGATCATTGGATGATCTGAGAGCTTCTGTAATAGCCCGATTCTCTCAGATGCATGTGCATGTTGGTGGTTGAGGGATTGGTCTACAAGTGGGACTGAAGCTCTTGAACTGTTGTTTCCTTAATTGGATATTTTTACACTTGCACAACTCAGATTCATGTTTATTGGATTTGAGGGGGTTTTATAGTTTTTACTTAAAATCTATGGTTATGCATAGTCATGATGATCCATTATTCTGGTTTAACTGTTATGGAGTTTTGTTGTAGACTTTTGGGTCTTCCAGATGTGAAGTGGGTATGGATGTGCATGGGTGTTTTTCAAACACAGTGGTTTTGCATGTTTTACATGGTTAAAAGAAAAACTTGTGGTTTTGTGAAGCTGCAGTTAAGCTATTTCTAGACCCTGGCTTTTGGGATGTTGCTGGATGATATAGTTGCAGTTTTGCATGCATGCTCTGTGCATGGTGTGAGGAGGTCAAATGTTTTCTCTTCATGGGAGTGATGGTATGTGATTTGACACTCAACATTTATGTGGTAATATTTCTGGTTTCTCAAGTATGGTGCTCAGGTTGTGGACTTTTTTGGCAAATCAGTTTTGTAAGTAATCTGATGTTTGAGTCATGTTGTCTACATTGTTATCTATTCCTTGAGATCTCAGTTTTGCAGTTTCCAGTGTGATAGTGAATTTGCATGGTACATTGGTTGGATCTTTGAGTTATGTAGTTTCGTGGGCTGATCACCTATTAAGCTATAGTGAGATGACTCGGATGTGGACTGTCTTTATCCACAAGATTGTTTCAGTGTTTATGCAGATTTGTTAGCTAGCCTTGTCTCTAGTCACTTGTGCATTGGTGTGACTATTTCAGGATGAGAGGATGGATGTTGTAGAGTATCTGAATAGTTAGTTATGGAGACTTGTAGTATGTGTATCATGATGTCATGTATAGCTTGAATACATAGGTTTGTGTAAGCTATTGACAGTGATAGTTCATTTCCTTGGTTTGGAGATCTTGGTGTCACTTGGTTTTATAGTCACATGGACATGTTAATGTGTGGACCTGGAAGATTTTCAGATTAGGAGATGTTTGGTCATGTTGCTTGGAAAGCTCAGTTTCCACAGTTCAGTGGGAGCTTTAGCAATGACTACAGATTCATCACTTAATGGTGAATGATCTTCTATAGTGTTGCAGATGTTACTAGGAGAAGCTCTTTGATCCTATTGCTGCAGAAGGGTTCTTTCGCATTTGCAGGGCACTATTTGAGGATAAGTAACATCTTGAAGTCATGGAGGATTCATGAAATTCTTGGCTGAGGTGTTGGTGGTTCTTGATAGGTGATGTTGGTTTAGAGTTTTGGTTTGTTTCATATCATGATTTCTGCATTTGAATTTTGGTATGATAGATTGATCTAGAGACCATGGTTATGTTTACCTAGAGCATGGAATCTCCTAAGGGAGATAGTAAGATCATGATGTCATGATAAGTTCTTGATTCAGCTGTTTGGAGCTTTGACAGTGGTCTAGTAACTTCTCTATGTTTGGGTACATTTATTATTTGCTTGTTTACTTCATAGTGTTGTAGTGATTCAGTTGGAGTTCAACATGAGGTGATTGTTCAAAGGTACTCATGGATACATGGAGAATAAGGTGAGACTGTATATGCTGTGTGTTTTGAGTTTGCAGCAGAAATTTCGAGGAGTCTTAACCTTGGTTGAACATGAGTTCAACAGAGACCTATGAGAAGATTGCTCTTAGAGGAGTCATGGTGACTTATATATCTTGGAGGAGCATTCTTATTCTTGCTCATGGTCTACTCGGCAGTTTATTACTTGAGAGGTATTGCCCATTGGTTCTCTCAGGTGTTTTATGCTTCCTTCCATAGACATGGATCTGGAACTACTCATAGATGGTTCTGGAGGATTCATTGTGATACGGTACACCATATTCAGGAATCACAATATTACAAACACGCAGATTTAATATTCTATTATCAAGTAACAGGAAGCTTACAAAGTAGTTCATCTAATACATGGCGCGCTATGCAGCCTTATAGACCTTATAGAAAGCTTGGGACTCAAGCTTTTACAACACTTTAAAGCCAGACTTGGCTTATTATCACACTATCACACTGGACTGACTAAGAACTCAAACTTAAGACTACTGACTAAGGACTTCTCTCAAAACGGCTCTAGATTGCTTGGAATCGCTTGTGAAATGCAGGCGGCCCTGACTTCCTTTTATAGGCGGTAGAGGGCAGATCTTTTAACCCCGATCACATAATTCTTTGGAATCCGACCATAGGAGAGTGACACGAACACACCTTATCCGAAGAGCATCCCAAGAAGGTGGGACCCAATTGCTCATGAACAAGATAAGGTCGGCGACCGACACTTCCTTTTACAAACGAGTGGAATAACTCGTACACGCACTAAGGTGACGTGTTAACCCCTTTAGAACATGGTAGGGTCCATGTCTTTCGTTGGATTCACGAGGTGAAAGATTCCCTCGATGAGTGACATGCCCACTCATTAGCCTTATCTCGAGCCCGTACTGTTGGATGGAGTGCTGGACCCTTCGTAGGGGCCCCAACCAAGACAACCTTCACACAGCTGTCCTTCTGGATGGGTACAATCGGGCGCACGATAGAAACCGTGAGAATCATATTGTGGTACCCTCGGATCATCTTGACTGTAATCATGACAGTTGGCACAGTCTTGATTTGAGGCATGTGGAATGCATCCAGGAAGGCTGTCATCTTCTCGCCAGAGAATACTCATGACTTTGATTTTGTGTGGATGAGCAAGAATGGCGTTGCTGGCATATGGAATGCCTCGGGCTACTCTGTAGGTCTTCGTATGTAACCAAATTTGAGTTTAAGATATCATACATTGATGAGAATTGTTAGGAGATGTTTTTATGGGCTAATTTCCTGAAATGGGAAATGCATTAGTTTGATCTTCTTTGATCTGAGAGGCTTACATCCATGTTAAATTATTTGATCTCCTGAGATTGAATGTTTGTTTGGATGTTGTTATGTTGTTCTTCTTTGGGGTGTTTTGAAGGAGATTGTACTTGACACAGTTGGCTTTCAGAGGTGTATGTAGAAGGATTGTCTATAGGTATATGATGTGCAGTGTTTCTCTTGGTCTCAGTTATTTTCTCTGATGGTGTGTTTCACATTACATTGTTTTGAGGTCTTGTTTAGAGCTGAAGTGATCACTAGTTTGTGGTCATGTACTTTCACCTATGTTGTTGGGTGATAGCATGAAAGTTCTATTATGTTATCTCTTTCTTTGTTGGATGTGGAGAACTTGAGAGATTTTTGGACTGGTGGTGAGATGTACAGGTTATTGATTATACAGTTTTATGCATATCATGGTGGATGTTTTCCTTGGTACTACATGATATTTACACTTTCTATGTAATGAAGTTGGTAGACTTAGTATGTCTTGATCTTTTTTAGATTTGCATTATCCATGCAGTGGGAGTTCTTGATGTGTTTGGTCTTCTTTGACTAGTTGACATATGGATCTTGTAGTTGTAGTTGAAGGGTGCATGCGTAGGTGGCATGAGTCTACTGATGTTCATACCTTTAAGGTATGAGTGACTGGATGTTTTAGCACTGGCTGTGTGTGCTATTTTTAGTCATGTGGGTTTTATGTTCAGTTGGATGGGTACAGACAGCTTACTGATTGTTGTTCTAGCTGATGGTTTATCTTGTTTCTGGAGGATGTTTTTCATCGCTGTGTTCTGAAAGCTTTGAAGTTGATGTTATGAAGCTTCTGTAGAAACTTGTGAGCACAGTGGAGTGAAGGCAGTATTAGCTTTGATTCTGTGACCTGGAGCATTGATGGTTTCCTGTAATTTCTTCGTCAAGTGGGAGAATGTTGAGTACTAGTGACTCAAATTATAGGTTCAATGGTTCCTTGGTACATCATCGGTTCATTGGTTTAGTGGTTCATCGGCCTGACTCTAGCCATCAGGCTTAGTTGAATTTTTTTAATGGTTCAACAGAGAAGTCCATTGGCATGATGATGACCATCGGTGGAGCCTGTGGTAGTGTCTTTGATCTTTTTGGTCTCACTGATGGTAGTGAGACATCGGCATGAGGTTGACTGTCAGCAAAGCTGGTGGTAGTAGCTCTGACAGTGTTGGGTCACTCTGATGGAGGTTAGGCATCGGTAAGTCATGTGACATCGACGTGAATTGGAATGCTGTCTCTGATATGCTGTGTTACTCCGATGGAGGCCTAGTCATCGGTATGAAGTTTACTATGTCTTGGCGATGGTGCTATGATACACTGATTGGTGTAACTATCACTATCGGCTGAGTTTGGTATAGTCTCGATGATCGTTGGTGTCTCTCTGATGGAACGTGTTGGTGATTGTTTTGATGCAATCATAACAATAAGTTAAAATTCACATATCATGAACTGAAACTATACTTGAAAGATAAGAAGGAATCATTTAAGACTTAATTAATCCCAAGTCTACAATGGTACTGTTGGTCAAGTTCAGTTGGTCAATGTGAAGCTATAATGTTCAAGGGGCCTTACGTAGTTTAGAGTTTCCTTGTGGTTTACTGGACTAAGACTATGCAAAAAGATCATGAGATATGTCAATACTTTTCATTCCTTTGCATACAAGTGTTACTGTGCTACAAATTTTAGATGGTTTTCTTGAATTATTGCAGCTTTCTCCTTTATATATTTATGAAAGCTGTCTACCTTAAACTCTGTTATGCATGCTTCTTCAAAGTTTAGACAACTTTCTTTAGATTTCTATGTTTTCAGCTAGATATTTCAGATGGGTTGGGAAAAGTTAGAAAGATCTAATCTACACCTCATTTACTCTATCAAAGGATCTAATTGTTCTGTTATGCACTATGTAAATCCTACAGTAATATGATCAAATCCACAGTAAAAACCTTAAATGCAAGTTCTGAGCATTTTCACAAACATACATTTAAAATTGCAAGCTCTCAAAGAAAAATATTTCAAAACACAAAGAAGAGTAGGAGAACACTCAGAAGATAGATGCAGAACTCCAGATTCTATTGTATTAGAAACAAACAGTCATACATGATTTACAATGTTGGAATGACTCTTAGTTTCATTGATCAAACTATAGAGAACTTACAAGCTTTATAGATATAGTAAGGAAGCCAGACATTCCATGCACACCTTACTGCAGACACAGGCGACCTCCTTCTTCTACTTCTAAACTAAAAGGTTCCTCTATTCTAAATGTTACTTCTACAAATTCCTGCTACTACAAATCTCTATGTAGCCCCTGTGTAAAGTATTACAATGCAGAGAGGCACAATATAAAGACTTTCTGATTGTCCTCACTACAGCAAAAACCTAACTAAACCCCTGGTTCAAACCCCTGGTTACAGTAGTAAATGCAGGTGAACCAGCTCTCCAAAATATCTCTGAGCAATGTCAAATCTGGGTGAAATATTGCCCCTTTTGAGAAGCTTTAGCAGCTCAGCAATAACTTCTGTTTGTCTGTAGTAGTAATGTTCTCAGCTGCAATCTTGTCCTCCATTTGAATGGCCTTGACTTCTTCACACTTGATCTTTATCTTCTTGCTCCTGAGGTTGGATTTTCTTCCTCCATGATGTCACTGTGATCAAGTTCCAGCTACTTCCTCAACTGCAAGCCTGCAAAACAAGACAAGCAATAAGTATCACATTTATCAAATGAACAGCAGGAGACTAAAATATCTATTTAAATCAAGGTGATTGTGCAAAAAAATGTGGAAATCAAGTTCAAAATCAGCAGAAACCGCGTTCAAAATGCACACAGATGCTCAAAATGTCATGGGTCAACCATCGCTGACCAAAAAAATGCTACGGACACCAAAAATGTGTTTAAAATTCCACCGCTCCCATTTCCCGCCCATCGGCATGATAATCACCATCGGCGAGCCCCAAAATTCCTTGGCCGATGCTTGTTATTTGGCCGATGGCCTTTCTCGTTATTTCCTCCTTGTTTCTTTCCATCGGTGAGAGATTCACCATCGGCGAACTCCAAATGCCTTGCTCCGACCATAATGATTTCATCGATAACCCTATATCGGCGAGAGCCTTGCCGATGACTCCTTCGTCATGCTCTTATCCCTTCATATCGGCATGAGAATCGCCTATCGGTGAACTCCAAACCTCCTCTGCCGATCTCGTTTTATTCGGTCAAGTCTTTTTCATCTATCGGCCTAATCCTCACTTCGGCGTGACGAAAAACTTCTCTGCCGATCAATGTTGTTTGGCCGATGGCCTCTATCAGCATGACCTCTACCGAAATAGCCTTAGCGGCTTTTTTCTTCCTATCTGGCTGACACTATACTATCGGTGAGCCCCAAATGTTTCGTTTCGATTCCCATTACTACGCCGATATCCTTTGTTACCTTCAATCGGCGTAAGTCTTGCCGACACCGCTCTTCCTATGTTCCATCAGTGTGAGACGGCCCATCGGCGTACTCCAAATGCCTTGCTCCGACTACACTGACTTCACCGATGCCTTCCCGTCGGTGTGACTCTTACCGACAACCTCCACATCCTTACCTTTCCTTCTATCAGCTTTACCTTGCCTATTGACAAAGGTCCAAACGCTCGCACCGATCGTTACTACCATACCAATAACCTCCTTATTGGAGTGAGATCCTCCATCGGTATGAGCCAAAAAACATACGCCGATCCATATTGCTTGGCCGATGACCCTTTCGGTTTCCATCGGCAAGAGTTTTTTTTCTATCGGCAAGGGCCAAAACAAACTGGCCGATGGTAATAGTTATACCGATGGCAAAAGGCCATCGGGGAGATCATAGCCTTCAGCAAGAGAAAATCAAACTCCGCCGATTCCAAATGTTACGCTGATACCTTATATCGGAGAGAGTTTCGCCGATAGCCACTCGTTTTATATTCGGCCAAGTCCTTTTCCATTTATTGGTGTGACTTCACCCATCGGCAAAAGCCTAAAGCACTGCTCTGATAGTTAATGTTATGCTGATGGCATACCATCGGCCACGGTCTCACCGAAGCCTCTCCATCTATTGAACTATTGAACCATTGAACCCCGCTATAAGGTTCAACGCGGCAGTTCAATGCGGCGGTTCAACGACACATCCCTGCAAGGAAACTGCATGACCTAACTTTAGAAGAAGAAAAATGAACCCTTTGAACCTTGAACCATTGAACCAAAAAAAGGTTCAATACGGTGGTTCAACGCGGTGGTTCAAAGGCGTTAAAAACTTTGCCAATGAATAAATAATGGTGATCAAAGTGTGCCGATGCATTTTTTTTCAAATAGATAATTGTGAGATACAGAGTGGAACCTAGAAAAAATTCCCTTTAACCTAAAACCACTAAGTATGAATATTTCAAAATTTCAAACGAATGCCATTAAGGAAAAAGGCAAACAACTGACTATTTATCATGCAAAACCTGATAGTACATTTTACCAAATCGATCATAACTTGCAAAATATGATGAATTTTAAGACGGTTCAAAAGGCAACCCTGGCTCATTTTTCACAAGGAATCCAACCACATCATGAATTGGTATTGAAAAAAATGTAATTTTCTATATTTTTAACAAGGTTTGCAAATTTGACTCCCTTTTTCCCTTACCACCAAACAGAAAAACACAAGCAAAAGCAACAGCAGGGGTCCTCATTTTGCTAAGGAGCAAAATGGGGCATGTTGTGAACATCACAATAGAACGGTCATCGGCATGACAATCCTTATCAGGATGAAGTTTGGAAGTTTCTCTGATGGGCATTGGTCACCCCGATGGAAGTTGGCGAAGCATTTGGCGTTGGCGTGAGAACTTTTATCGACCCAACCTTGAATTGTCAATCCGATGGCAGAAGTCACTCCAATGAAGAGTTTGCGTTGTGTTGGTGTTGGTAAGACAAGGAACCATCAGAGTGAGTGTTGAAGTGTTCGTGATGGTGTTGGTTACTCTGATGACTTTTAACTCGGCGTCGTTGGCGGCAAAAGTGCCGACAGTTATCTTACATGTGTTCGGGCATTTAAACCCGGATGTCCAACTTGAACTTGTGCATGTGGGACTAAAGTTTCCTGTGAGAATGCGAACAGTTAGAGTCGACAGTTGTACGATGGTTGGAAGATAGTGTTGTTGGGTAGTTGGATCAAACGGTCAGTTGCATGAGATTTTGGTTAGATTGCTAAAGCAATTTGGATCGATGGGGTTGGATAGTGAGAGTTCTTTTCGAGAGAGCTCTGGTTTTTTCCTTCTGTGAAGTTTTTTGCTGTATGTTGTATGCAACATGTGAACAACATGTGAAGGGACTGAGAAGAGAATGAAAACAGAGTTCAGGTGAAAGGGTTCTGGTCGAGAAGGTAAAGTTCTATACTGTGCTATTTGTGGCACGATAATAGTATGAAGAACCAACCAAGTGCTACAGAACTTTGTGCAGGGTTATACTATTAGCTATTCTTCAGAAGGAACAAGATGTTAATCTCCTGTAAAGGCTATGAGCCTGTAAATGTATTGTAACTATTTGGTTGTTGAATAATACAAAGGCTCAGTATTTTGGAGTGTGGGGTTTTTTACCCATAAGGGTTTTCCCCACGTAAATCTATGTTCTTGTTCTGTCTTTCATGTTTAAAGTCTCTGCTGTTGAAACTAGTTAATGTTCGCTTGTGCTTTCCTCTAAGGGTCAATGTTGGAAATGTTCTATGTCAGTTTTCACTTTAATGGCATAGTTGTGCGTATTTTTTGAAGTGATTGAAAAGAATTGAAATCTGTCAAAGACACCACTGTTCTTAGAAATACGTTCTGAGATGCCCTCATTTCCTTACACCTTTCAGACAGAAACAAAGGCCTATCAATGCCTTGCTGGAGCCTATAATTTTTGAGGAGGTTAAGAAATTGTTAAATGCCAAGATCATATTTCTTGTGAGACGCTCCACCTGGGTAGCTAATCTAGTCCCAGTGAGAAAGAAGAATGGAGACATCAGGCTATGTATGGACTTTAGGAATTTGAATAGAGCATCTGAAAAGGATAATTATCCTTTACCCTCTCTGGATGAAGTTTTGTAGATTGTAAATGGAGCAAAAATGATGTCATTCCTGGATGGTTTTTCTAGTTATAATCAGGTAATGGTTGATAAAATTGATAGACTGAAAACTGTCTTCACCACAAAGTGGGGAATATTTTCTTATAGATGCATGTCATTTGGGCCGATAAATGTTGGAGCAACATTCCAGCGTGCAATGGACATAGCCTTCAGAGGCTTAATAGGAAAATGCATAGCCATATACATGGATGACTTAACAATATTCTCTAAAGATAGAGGAAACCATGTAGCAGACCTCATAAATGTATTGAAAAAATGTGAACAGTATGGGATATCCCTGAACCCCAAAAAATGCATATTTGGGGTAACAACAGGAAAGTTGCTGGGCCACCTGATAAATGAAAATGGAATTATCATTGATCCTGACAGGGTGGATTCCATCACGAAAATACAGCTTCCTGGAAGCAAGAAAGAACTCAAATCTTACTTTGGTAAGATAAATTTTGTCAAGAAGTTCATCACTGGCTTTGCTGAAATAGTTAGACCTTTAAATGCTATGCTGAAAAAGGATGCAAAGATTGAGTGGACATCAGAAGCTAGAGTAGCCTTTGAAGACATAAAGAAAGCTATATCTGAAGCTCCAGTGCTGATTAGTCTAGACTACACTAAGGACTTCTATATTTACTCATTTGCTTTAGAGCATACCTCTGAAGCAGTGCTGACATAAAGGAATGAAGAAAAAGAAGAAAAGCCTATAGAATTCATGAGCTGCCCATTCAAAGATGTAGAACTCAGGTATGTGGATGTAGAAAGACAAGCTCTTGCTTTGGTCAGGGCAGTGAAGAAATTTAGGCACTATATCTTGAGAAGCAAGGTGAATGCTGTGGTACCTGATGCAACAGTAAGGATGTTATTGATGCAGAGCGAGCCAGGTGAGAAAAGGGCTAAGTGGATCATTGTCCTACAGGAATATGACATGGATATCACACCCATGAAGCTAGTAAGAGGACATGCATTAAGCCAGATGATATCAGAGATTGATCCAAATATCACAAGTCAATAGTATGTTATTAATGAAAAGGACAAAGGAGAATGGTACTCAGACATTAGGCATATCCTGATTACTGGAAGATGTCCCCCAAGACTATAGGCTTCACAAAGAAGAGCCCTGAAAATAAGGTCATAGAAGTACATGATGAAAGAAGGAGTACTTTTCAAGAAAAATTATGAAGGAATATACTTAAGATGCCTAGAAAGGCCAGAAGTAGACAAGGTGTTGTCAGAGTTACATGACAAATTTGGAACAGCACATGGATCATCCTTAGCCACAACTCATGCTATTCTAAGCGCAGGATATTACTAGCCTAAAATTTTTAAAGACACCACTGAACATATTAAATGTTGCCATACATGTCAGGTAGCTGCTAATAGAGAGAGATATGTTGCCCAACCCCTGTAGCCAATGATGGAGATACGCCCATTTGCACAATGGGGCATGGATTTTATAGGACCAATTAATCCTCCATCATCTTCAGGCCATAGGTACATTTTAACAATTACTGACTATTGTACCAGGTGGATTGAAGCCACTAGCAGCAAGACCTGCAACACAGAGGATATCATCAAATTTCTAGAAAGTAATATAGTCACTAGGTATGGGGTTCCCTATGCCCTAGTAAGTGATAATGGCTCTACTTTTGCTTCAACCAAATTGTCAAGTTGGGCCTTTGATTATGGGATCATACTGAAGTTCTCATCTAATTATTATCCCCAAGGGAATGGATTAGTAGAATCCACCAATAAAAATTTGTTGAATATCATAAAGAAGTTAGTTGACAAGAACCCTAGGGAGTGGAACACACTTCTAAAATATGCCTTATGGGTAGACAGAACCAGGAACAAGGCTGCATTTCACCTTATCATTTAGTGTATGGGGTGGATCCCATCCTCCCTATTAACCTAAAGATTCCTACCCTGTAGTTTACCCAAGAGTACCTAGGCATAGACAATAACCAAGAAGTCAGGTTGCTTTAGCTGATGCTCCTGATGAAGAGTAAATGAAGATGCAATACCAAGAAAAGACATAAGCATCTGATACTTAGGAAAATAAGCAATTCAGATGGTTGCCAACTAGCAACCTGTGCCACATGAAATGTTGACTAAGTCAAGATTGAATATCCACCGTAGATCATAATAGATAAATAATGTCCATAGGTCAATTGTAACCGCTCTCTCACCTTGTTCTATAAAAGGTGCAGGGATGCCTTGTTCTAAATATTCAAAACTTAATTGAAATTTGTTTGTTGAAGTATTCAGGGCTTATTTCAAAGTTGTTGTATACATATATGTTCTTGCATACTTAATGAATGAGAAGACTATTTTGATTACAATCCATCATAAATCTTGAGTAATCAGTGTATGAATTCTTGATATGTGCTTTGATTTGTTGCATCCCTTGGAGTGCATATCAGCTTGCATTTGTTGTCTTCATGCCTTTCCTTTGAAGTTAGCATCGACTGTATCTAGCTGTGGAATGTCCTGGTGAACATATGGTTTAATTTCTTCTCTTCATGACTGTATCTGATGTGTATGTGGTTCAATAACTAAAGGTTCATCATTGTTTGAAGTATTTTTTTCAATTTCTTTTAATTTCAGAATAGTCCATGATCACAATTGCAATAACTGACAATTAGAAGCAAATAGTAATAAATATGTAGATATCTCGAAGATAATTCAAAATCAGTAGCATATTGGAGTTAAAGCATGTCAAATTGACAAATATCATGCAGAGATTTAAGTACAAACATATCATCTATGATGCAGAGCCACACAGTAAAAGCTCACAAATAGGGTGAAAAACCCATTAAAACCCCTTTCTGAAGACCATATGCTATCGAAATATGCATTTTCTTAGTTATCGGCAAGACTTACCATGATGTCTCTCTGATACATGTTATTGGTCTAACAATCGCTTTCAGCACACAAGGAGATCATAACACCAAAGCCCCCCTCATGCTGATGATATCCTTCGCCTTATTCCCTATCGGCAAGACCTAGCATCATCATCCGACTGACACATTACTTCCCCAATCGTATATCTCCTACCGATGAGTCTACCAACCAATTCCATCACCAAGACTTTCACTAACTCTTATCGACGCCTTCCTCTTGTCGATGGATAATCGACTCTTCGCCTATTGGTGGGACCTTCACTGTCAGCCAAGCATTCAATAGTCACCCTGATCTACTACTCTCCCTGATGAAACTTTACCCTTCGCCACCATCAGTGAGACTTAACTCATCGGAAGACTTCAGAAACCTCTCGCTGATACGCCGATGAACTCTCCTTGGCAACACTTGCCGATTGTCACTCCGATGCCAACTCCAAACCCTTTGTCAGCAAGACATATAACTATTAGCCCAACTTCATTTTCCTCCACCGATATCGCTTGTCACCCCGATATCCTTTACACCAACTCCTTCGTCGGCCAGACCATTTCGATCGGCGAACACTTCAAATCTTTTGCTGATAGCCTGCCTTACACCGATACCTTCAACACACACCACTTCAACCAATGTATGTTTGATCATCTGTTAACCTAGACTAGACAAAGGTGATATACATAGTAATTGCATCCATGAGCACCTTACGATATATGCAGGAAATGTATATCCTGCATGCAAATGGGATGTATACACAAATTGTATGTTTTCTTCAAACTTGCGGATTTTCACCATTTTGAACCCCCAAACTCCAGCGATGGCACAGATGTTCTTCCACAACGATTTCTTAGACCCATTTCACTCTTGTTCAACCTAACACATACCCGTGCTAGGGTTCCTCAATGCATTTCACTCACGATCCTGCAAGCAAGCATGCGAACAAAAATAGAAAACGCAAAACCAAAACCTAAACTATTGTACATGTCCATTCCTCCGATTCGCAGAATCAACCAGGGGAATGGTTAATCAAATCCATCCAGCCTCAATGCAGGAAATCAATTGTACAGAGAATTCAAATGCAACAAGATCTTATTAACCTTCAAAGGATGCGATTACAATGCTCTGTTTCTCAACAGTACAATGCAACAGGTTGATTTCAACTATTACAAAACCTAGATGCCCTCATCAATCAAATCCCACGGTATTTATCTAGTTACCACTGGTAGTACAGACTTGCCTCCAAGCAGCTGGGAACTACAGCTATTCAACAGACTCTAACTAACTCTAACCAACTGATCTAAAAATAGCATACCTTGGTCAAATAGACCGTATTACATTAAATGTCCAATTAGGACCTTATTAAAAACATAAAACTCAGCATAAAACAACTAAATGCCTCATGTAGCCCACTGTAGGATAGGTGCTCCTGCACCATACTCCCCAACAGAAAAATAACTTATGTCCCATCAGTTAGGTTGTGGAAGAATTCCACCTTTACTCTTTGCCATCTCAGTGTTCTGACCTGTTTCATCTTTATCCTCTACTGTCGCTTGGCTGCTCCAAGATTTTTGAACTGTAACTTACTGTCTTGCAAGTAAACCCTCTTGCCTGTCAATGTAGGCTCTTCTCACACATACCCTATGTTTACCAATCATTCTATCCATCACCTCTGTTTGAACAGCTAGGTGAATAACCTTGGTAATTTCTTCTTCAACTGCTGTAAAATCTGGTTTCTCTTTAACTATTATAGGACAAACAATAGTCCCTACTATGACAACATCCTTATCATTCCACTCAACTGGTTGCTATTTGCAAACTTGTTTCTGACCCTATTGCTGACCTCTATCAGTCAGACCTGAAATGTTCCTCCAACTATTGTCTTTAACAACTTCTTTTCCTGCAGTATCCTCAACTGCCTTTATGCCTGTGGCTGTAGGCATCTTCACAAACTCTTTCTTTCCCACTAAAATGATCTTTATTGCCTTCTATGTTATAGCTTCTTCCTTCTGTAATGGTATCAACACAATAGTTTTACCATCTTTCTTGATGGTATAGGTATTTGCATACCCATCATACAGTACACTCCTATCAAATTGCCATGGCCTACCCAACATTAGGTGACAACATTCCATGGGCAATATGTCACACAAAACTCTATCATGATAATCTCCAATTTGAAAATCAAGATATGCCTGTTCATATACCAAAAGTGATTGACTATCACTCACCCAAGATGCCTTGTAAGGGTGTTGACGTGGAATCCTTTCCACTTGCAACTTCTCCACCAATTCCTGAGATACCATATTATCTATTGAGCCAGAATCTATTACTACCTTACATATTTTACCTTTTCTTTTACAATTGGTCCTGAAAAGAGCTCTCCTTTGCATCATCTCCTTGGTTGTCTGCAAACTAGTTCTCCTTACATCAATGCTTCTCCCTCCTCAGGATATCCATAATTGTCAGGAGCTCTTAAACTTTGACAAGTGTTTGAACTTTGCACACTTTCCTCTACCTTCTCTTCTTGTACAAGTTGAACTCTCTTGTTTGTCTTCCTATCATCTCTTGATGATGACCCTTTCCCTTCTGGACACTTGAAGGATGGATGACCAAACTCACCATAGGTATAGCACTTGCCTGAAAATGTATTAGAACCTCTTCCACCTCCAAATCTACCTCTTGTACCTTTCCATCCACCTCTAAAATCAGACTGTTCCTATCCTTTACCAATTTCTGCTTGATCTGTATTAACCTGTCTTGTTGCAGGGGCTAATCCTCTTCCCCTTATGTTGTTGCCTCGTCCTCTCATGGACTTATCCTGTCTCCTTTCCATCTTTTCCTCAATCCTGATTCCCATTTGATAACAATCTTCTACACTCTTAGGGTTAGCCAAAACTAACTCATCCTGTATGTTCAATCTCAAACCAACCAAGTACCTAGCAACTTTTTCAACCTCATTCTCATGATGACCAGATCTCATACTCAATTTATAAAACTCCTCAATATATGCCTTCACATCCATTTCCTTCTGCCTTAAAATTGCAGCTTCTTGAACATTTGAATTTCATAATCCTTTGGCCAGAATTTACCTTTGATCCTTGCTACCATCTTATCCCATGAAGAAATTTTTGACTTACCTTGCTTTCTCCTTTTGGATTGTACATAATCCCACCATACCAAAGCATGACCTCCCAATTTGGTCTTTGCAACATCTTCACATTCAAAGTGATTATCTAATGCAGCAATCCAATCCAGTAACTCATCTTCATCCAAACTTCCATTATACTTTGAAACATCAACCTTTACCTTAGGTTTCTCACTCTACACTGCCTTTAACAGTTTTACAAATCTCTGATCTTCAGCATTCAAATCTTCAGCTACCTCTTCATACTCTTCAACAGCATCTTCATCTTCTTCTGATTCACTGTCATCCACTTCCCTCTTTTTGTTCTTCTCCAAGGCTACAAGCTTGGCTTGAAGTGCTTCAGCAAGCTCCTTCATCTTCCTCATCTCTCTGGCATGTTTTTCCTTCATCTCCTACAACTCCCTTGTAGTACCATTACCTTTCGGAGGCATTTTGTCAACCTCTCACTCCCCTACCTCTGTCTTCTCAGTGACAGAATCAACACACAAGTAGCCCAGACCTTTTGCTGAGCTCTGATACCAATTTGATGCAAAGCCGCATAGTAAAAGCTCACAAACAGGGTGAAAACCCCATTAAAACCCCTTTCTAAAGACCATATGCTATCAAAATATGCATTTTCTTAGTTATCGGCAAGACTTACCATGATGTCTCTCTGATACATGTTATCGGTCTAACAATCACTGTCGGCACACATGGAGATCGTCACACTGAAGTCCCCCTCATGCCGATGGATATCCTTCACCTTATTCCCTATCAGCAAGACCTAGCATCATAGGTCGACTGACACATTACTTCCCCGATTGCATATCTTATACCGATGAGTCTACCAGCCAATTCCATCGCCAAGACTTTCACTAACTCTTTCCGATGCCTTCCTCTTGTCGATGGATAATCGACTGTTCACCTATCGGCGGGACCTTCATTATCAGCCAAGCGTTCAATAGTCACCCCAATCTACTACTCTCCCTAATGAAACTTTACCCTTCGCCACCATCGGTGAGACTTAACTCATTGGAAGACTTCAGAAAGCTCTCATTGATACACCGATGAACTCTCCTCGGCAACACTTGCCGATTGTCACTCTGATGCCAACTCCAAACCCTTCATCGGCAAGACATATAACTATTGGCCCAACTTCATTTTCCTTCGCCGATATCACTTGTCACCCTGAAATCCTTTACGCCAACTCCTTCATCGGCCAGACCATTTCGATTGGCGAACACTTCAAATCTTTTGCCGATAGCCTGCCTTACACTAATACCTTCAACACACACCACTTCGACCAATGTATGTTTGACCATCTGTTAACCCAGACTAGACAAAGGTGATATACATAGTAATTGCATCCATGAGCACCTTGTGATATATGCAAGAAATGTATATCCTGCATGCAAAGGGGATATATACACAAATTATATGTTTTCTTCAAACTTGCAGATTTTTACCATTTTGAACCCCCAAACTCTAGTGATGGCACAGATGTTCTTCCACGATGATTTCTTAGACCTGTTTCACTCTTGTTCAACCTAGCACATACCCATGCTAGGGTTCCTCAATGAATTTCACTCACGATCCTGCAAGCAAGCGTGCGAACAAAAACAGAAAACACAAAACCAAAACCTAAACTATTGTACATGTCCATTCCTCTGATTCGCAGAATCAACCGGGGGAATGGTTAATCAAATCCATCCGGCCTCAGTGCAGGAAATCAATTGCACAAAGAATTCAAATGCAACAAGATCTTATTAACCTTCAAAGGATGTGATTACAATGCTCTGTTTCTCAACATTACAATGCAACAGGTTGATTTCAACTATTACAAAACCTAAATGCCCGCATCAATCAAATCCCAGGGTACTTATCTAGTTACCACTGGTAGTACAGACTTGCCTCCAAGTGGCTGGGAACTATAGCTATTCAACAGACTCTAACTAACTCTAACCAACTGATCTAAAAATTGCATACCTTGGTCAAATAGACCTTATTACATTAAATGTCTAATTAGGACCTTATTGAAAACATAAAACTTAGCATAAAACAACTAAATGCCTCATGTAGGCCACTGTAGGATAGGTGCTCCTACACCAATCTGGAGATATATGCTGTGAAATAACATTTCTTTGTAGCATCTTACCAGATCCTGTTGATGAACGTAAGGCCCCAAAATGGAAAACAGCAAAGCACATCAACCACTGAGTAACGTCATTAGGTTATGAACTAATCCACGGAGACTTGGGATCATGAATTCTCTGAATTCATCGTATCTTTCAAGATGAGTAAAGTTTGTTGTGCAATTTTTATTCTATGTTTGCTTATGACTAACATCATGATCAACAGTTACCCAGGGGGATTTGAACCCGTGACCTTTTTCTCTAATACCAATTGTTGGCCCACGATTGTCGTTAAACCAAAAGGTCAACCTATCAATTTCTGATACAAGGGCCAGAGTTAATGAATCCATGAGAGGAGGTTAGTCCATGTCATAAATCCCACAGGGAGCACTGACCATTTTCCAACACAAAATCCTTCACAACACGCCTTTGATGCAATTCTAGAGAGACGATAAGGCCAAATCTAGTGAAAATGCAAGGTTTTCAAACCCTAGACATGAAATTTTACAAAAAAGCCACTATGATGAAACACTACAATTATAAATTAGTCCTAATGAGTGTTTTGAAAGGGTTGTAAAATCTCAAGCAAGATTTTTCCTACAAACCGTAGCTAATGCAAAACTAGGTTATATGAAAAAATACATAATTTCAAGTAATTTTTAACAATTTAAGCATGAAAATGATATGCAAATGAATGATGAATGATGAATTTCTATAAATTAACTCAAATATGATGATAATGACAGAAATTAAGTGAAATTAAATTCCACTAATTCAACTTATTTGAAAATGCAAGCTAAAAATGCTAATTTTTTTCAAATTTTTCCAAATTTTCAATTTTTTTTTGTAATTTTTCAAATACAATAAGATGAAAAATGAAATGAATGGAAATATGAAGCACAACACTCAAAAAGGTGAAAATTTCATTAAAAACATGGGTTCACCAAAATGTTTAATGTAAAAAGAGGAACAATAAAAGAATTTGATGATTTTAAGGGTTTATGTCGATCCTCCTTTCACCACCAAACATTCGAGGACATTCAACCAAGTAGAAAACTCTACTATAGATCTCCTGTCACTTGGAACATAGGGGAAGATTGGAATTCTGTGAATTTTTTGTTTAATTAAGTCTAATTATGCTCAAAACCCTAATTTCATGAATTGTAAACAAACGAACAAATTATAGAAAATGATTGCACATAGAGATATCAAATGACAACCAAATACATACTAGATTTTGAAGTTTGGTGTGCAGAAAAGTTGGGGACTAATGAGCAGGTGCCCTAGTCCACTGTACTTGCTTTTGTCGGGATCTCTAAAGAATGTCTTCAACACAATCCTGCTGTCACAGAGATTTCACCATTTCAGAATTTGGAGGACTAATGAGCAGGCACCCAAGTCCAAGCCCTAATTTTCTTCTTTGCTCTGCACTTCTAACAGTCTATAATGCTTCTCTACAACTCCACTTCTTTTTCTTCCAAAACCTGTAACCTGCAATCATAGAAAAAGTGGATTGGGGGTTGTGGTGTTTAGAGGCTTGCCTCAGTCAAGCCCTAGAGAGACACTCCAATCTTCTAAACACCATTCTCAAATAAAGAGTGTGTATCCCTATGGGATAGAGGCAAAATCCAAATGATAAATGATCAAAAACACAATAGATATCACCTTGTAGTGTAGATCTCACATAAATAAAGGCACTTCAATCATATGAGAAGATGAATTCAAATCTACAATCACAAACACAATAACAATTCTACTCTTGCAATACTGAATATCTTGAAATCATAAGGATGCATAAAGTTTGTGATCATCTTCTAGTTTACAAATGAATCACTAAACATGCTTATATATGCAACTAAACAACTTCCCGCCAAGAAATTCATAATTCAAACTTGAGATGTCGGCATAGGACCTAAGAAAGGTCATGTAATTGACACATGAAAATATGTCCTAACCTAAAATAGGGTAGGACTAGGGTGTGGGTGCCTAAGTCCTACCCCTATTTTAGGAAAGCTTAATGATAAACACATCCCCTAGGTCCCATTTGCCATGAAACTTAGGGGTTTTCTCATCAGGAGTCACCATTAACATGCAAGATGACCTAAATGCATTCTAAAGGACTCGGGAGCTAAACCTTAGGAGGGAAAATCCCCCAAGGGGACATTTTCTAACGTAACAAGTGACTATATTCATCTCTGCACATGCCTTTTCAATCCCCTCTAATAAAACAACTTGTGGGGAAGGTAGATTTGGAGCATCCTTTCTATCCTGGAATGGCCAAGTTAGGGTATTATTGATAATTGCCATCAATGAATCTACAACAGTGTTGGGAAGCTGGACCCTAGAAAGGTTTGCAAATGCCACAAAACCCAAAGAAGGTGGAATGGAAGAGAGGACAATGAGAGTGGAAAGGCTAAGAGGTGCTAGAGAGAAGGATGGAGGTGAAAGGATGGTAGAGATAGGTGGTAGGGAGGAAATAGTGAAAGGTGAAGTGGATGAAATGGAGGAAATGGATAAAGAGATGGGCAAGGAAAGAGGAGGTGATGAGGAGATAGAAATGCTAACAACTAGTAATGAAGGAGAAGGTGGAGGGGAAGAAGTGAGTGCAGTTGAAGTAATGACAAGAGAAGGTGATACAGTAGGAGCACTAGAGGTAATAGGAGGTTGTGAGCTTGTGACTTTAAGAGGAGAAGACACAGGAGTGGAAGGTACACTAGATGTGGTAGGAGGGATGGTGACAATATGTAAAGGTAATGAGGTTGTGGTAGCAGCAGATGAGGAGTCTAACACTATTTTGAGGGCTGGTGGCTTCTTTGTCACCTTGGTTTTCTTTGTCTTAGATCTTTTTCCCTCTCCATTTTGCATAGGTTTTCTCTTTGATATTCTTGTCTGCATTGGATACACACTACCTCTCATTAGTTTCTTCATAGGCTCCTTAGAGGCTTTACCTTTACCTTTCCTATCCACAATGGGCACATCATCCTCTGTATCTTCACTATCAATCTTGTCTCCCTTAGCTGCAACTCCTGATGTTGTAGGATCGGGCTCCTCTTCAGCCTCAATAGGCTCATTCTTGTCATCATCACTTTATCTCTCTTGCTAAAGCTAGGTATAAGTGAGGGCTACCCTAGCATAGTAAGTTGAGCTACTTGGTTTCTAACCCATATCTTGCTATACCTTATTGGGGCCTTCATGATTTCCTCAAGGTAACTATCTTCTACTTCAGCCCAGTTAGGAGGTGGGATAGGCTATCTAAACACTCCTCCATTCATCTTTTTGTACCACCACCCCATCATCAGTTAGTTGGTCTGGTACTTGAACAATTTGAAACAAAGTGATAAAATCCAAAGATAATCTCAAGTGTTTTCTTCTCCTAACTTCATGCTCATCAAAGTAATTTGTCCAAAAGTCCTCCAAATGCTCCTTGTGAAAGAGCTTCTTGCTCACATGCTTCTTCAATTTTCCAAAGAGGTCAAAATGTGTTCTTGTTTTGTAGAAGTTTAGGTGCAGTTGCTGCAGTTCAGCATCTAAATACTCTGTTGCACCAATGGTAATGCAAGTAAACAATCCCCTACCCAAGACAATAGGAAATTTGATTGAGGCCTTGTGCAAGTGTTTTAACATTCCATGGCAAGTACACAATTGTCTTGTCAATTCCAATAGGACTACCTTGTCTGTGGGGTACTTAGGCAACCTATAGGGAACTCCCGTAAATCCTTGAACACTAAGGTATATAAATTTTGGAAACTATTTGTACCATATGCCATAGTTTTGGACTACATTGGCAGCTTCAAGAGATATTCTCCTGGATATATCTCCCTACAACATTCTAGTGATATGCATAGTAAATGCATTATTAACCCTTTTGTAGTGCACTAGGGACTGGGAAATCTCCAATTGGGGATAGCATTCATATACTTTCAATTGTCCATCGGCATTTCCAACTACTCCAAGCTGAGAAAGTCTAGGATAAACAAAATTTCTGGACAACATGCAAACTACATAAGAAGTCCAGTGGAAGTTCTTATCCTGACTTAGGGCCAAGAATGCCTCATGGATATTATCACTAATCAATTGGGCCCAATGTATTTTCGTATCTCCCTTAAGCATCTCCTCAATATAACCAAACATCCAAGGCTCAAAGGTAGAGGCAGAGGGTAGTCCCATAATTCTGCTCAATAGTGTGACTAGGTCTCCCACCTCATCTTTGATGTCACTTCTATATAACACATGAGGAACCTTTGACATTGTTGTCCTCTTCTTATTCATCTAGGTATCATTTATGATTCTTCTACAAGCTTTTGGTCCTATTGTGATGCTCACAACATGCCCCATTTTACTCCTTAGCAAAATGAGGACCCCTGCTGAAGCTGGTTTGATTTTTTGCTGGTTGGTGTGGTTTGCTTGGTGGTAAAAGGGAAGAAGAACTAAAAATTTAAACCTTGTTGAATTGGAGAAAAAATTGCATTTGAGTACTAGGTTAAAGTACAGGTGAATTCCTTGTTGAAAATAAATAGGGGTTGCTTTTTGAATTGTTTTAAATTTCATTGTATTTTGCAAGTTATTGATGTCTTGGGTAAATGTACAATTAGAGGGTTTGTGCCTTGTATATACAAAGTTCTTTGTATATGCAAAGTCATCTCATATACAAATGCATTTGTATATCGTGCTTTTGTGTTGGTCGCAAAAAGAGAAGTCATTGGGTTTTCTTATTTTGTTGCTTTTTCCTTGTATGCATTTAAGAAATGTTTTATACATACATACAAGGTGGACCCGAAAAGGAGTTAGGTTGGAGTGTATACACGTTGAAATCTGCTATGTATATTTTGGTTTGTATATTTGGCAAATGGAAGACATACAAGTAAATATACAAGGGATTATACATAGCATGGAATTGAAGAGGTATTAAAGTTGGTATAATCTATGTCTATTTGGCACTTGTATAATTGGCAGATGCGAAATATACAATCATGAGATACAAAGAATAATATACATCATAGAATTGAAATGTTATTAAATAATGCATAATGGTTGTATACGTTGGGTTTTGTATGCAAGGTATTGGGAGGCGTGCATCCCGCTTTATACAATGCAAGTTTGAGGGTAAAGCAAATTTTGGTAAGTACAATGAATTGGGACTTAATGAATGTCAGATATACATTGTGTTTTATGCAAGGTAGAATTAAGAAAGGTTCAAAGTTCAAGTGAATAATTAGTTAAGTCTGTCACTTGTATATCGGGGTTTGTATATTCGGAGGAAACGAAATATACAAACACTTTATACAAGCTGGAATCGAGGCAATTATGGAATAAATTTAAACTATTGCATATTTCATGCTTGTATGTATGTTCGAAATGTACATCGCTTTTCACATACAAGCCGGAACTCAAGAAGATTAAAATATAGTTAATTCAATGTATCACATCCGAATTGTATATTAAGAGATACATTGAGTTTTTATGCAATACGGAATTGAAAGGAAATTAAGGTACAATGTAAATGATGCATTTGGACTTAATGTATATTGCGATGCACATTTCAGTTTATACAATGGTTGGAATTGAAATCATTATGAAATGTGGCTAACTTGTATGTTTTGTCTCTGTATGTTTCGAAGTGTACAAAGCAAAATATACAAAGCTTTTATACATTGCAGAGCTGAGGGTATATACAATGCAGGTTATAGAAAGTTTGAATTCTGAAGGTTTAATGCAAATATTATCTACATCGCGGAGGTACGAAGGAAAGGTAAGGTGGGTCCCAGCATTTGTACATTTGTTGCTTGTATAATGGGAATGTATATTTTGTGATGTACAAGCAGATGTACATTCGAAGATACAAACCGGAAATACAAGCCAGATGTCAGAAAAGAGTTAAAAATGGAGAAGTCCTTGTATATTTGGTGTTTGTATGTTTATAATGTACAATCCCTATATACAAAGAATCAAAGGGCATTGCGAAAGAATAAAAGGTAAAGAATGTTTGTATAATGTGTTTGTATATGCGATTATACAATAGAATATACAAGTGAGGTATACAAGCAGGAAGTACAAAGGGTGTACGGAAAAGGTAAAGGGGAAAAGGCTTTAGTTCAATTGTATGCATAAAGTGATTGTATGTTCGAAGATACAATGAAAAGATACAAGGAAAACATACAACGGGATATACAAAAGAAAATGCATGTTTAATTAAGCTAATGGTCAAAAGTTTAAAAAACTCAAACACAGAAAAGGAAAGCCGAAGGTCGTAGCGCATTAATGACTATACTTATTGCGAGTTTAACACTCAATCAAATGGAATTTAACGAGGGTTAGGGCAGAATTATTGTTATTTTGCTTTCAAGATATATTGTTAATGTTGAAATTTATAGAAAAGGCGCTGTCACAGTAAAATCAAACAGAATTTACCAGATTAGCGAAGTTACAGTTGCTAGGTGAAAGCGAAAGGTAAAGTAAGTCAATGTCAAAGGTTAGACGGTCATAGAAACAGGTATTTATCTTGGAGCCCCATTTAATTTTTGAGTGGTAAAGTGCAATTGTTATTTCTAGTAATTTCACTTTCAAAATGCATGAATTACTGTTTTAACTGTTAATTAGCTAAATAGAGCTTAGTCCATTTAAAGGGTAAAATGGTAGAAAAAACAAATGAGTTAGGGTAAATGGTAGAAAATAGATATTCACAGTAAAACCCTAGATGTGAAGTGGAAATGAAAATTAAGACATGTATAGTTCTACAAGATGGCCCCTAAACTGAAGAAAGATATAGGGGAAGATATAAAAAAGGAAAGGAAACCATGGAAAGAGGTGGAGAAAGAAGAATTACCAATACACAGAGGGTATTCGATCCTGATCAGCATGAATGGAGTGGGGACAGAAATTAACATAGGAAACTATGATGTAGAGGATGTGCTAAAAAGGATTACTGCTGCAGATGCTACTCCTAATATGAAGTTTATCTGGGAGAGTGGGTTATACCGAGCTGCAGGTTTCCCATTGGCGATGGAAGCCAAGGATTTGTGCTTAGACTATGTAATTATGTATAACCCAGCTATCAGGATGGTTATGCTATATGATAAAGTAATTGCAAATTTGACTCCAGAAGGGATTGCTAACACTTTTGGGTTGGAGATCACTAATAAGATGACAGACATTGATATTGATCAGTATAATGAGGTTTTCTACACAAATGATGGAGACTGTAAGGGTAAAATATTTCTCCACTAGTACAGTCTGGAGAACAAACCAAAGGGAGTGGCTAGGATTCCTAAAAATATGATGAGGATACATTTCAGGGAGGAGATATATTTGATGATCACTATGTTGAGCAGACTGGTTGGATTGAGGGATGGCACCAAGTGTGAGCCCTAGATGTTCACTGTCATAGAATACCTAAGAATAGGGGAAAAGAAATAAGGACAAATTCATTGGGCCAAGGCCACTAGTACAACTATTTGGAGGCAGGCCATGCAGAGACAATAGAAGGGCTTGCCATTTTATTTATCTTCTTATGTGTTATATTCCTGTGCTGCAGGGATTGGGCCTTTTATTCATGGGATAGAGAGGATTGGTGTTTTAGGAAATGGCCTTAATCAGAAGCTAGTGTATGAACTGTTAGTTGCTGTTGCACCAAAAGATCAACCTATTAATGCCTGATACAACCACTTGACTTAACAAGCATGGGAGGCGGTTACGCCCTTGTCACAAACCACTGCAGTGCAGTGCTAAACAAGAAGAGCAAGGGTCACACCTTGTAATAATCCCCCCCAGTGCAAGCACGGGGTTTGAACCTATGACCTCAGCTCTGATACCAACTGTTAGTTGCTGTTGCACCAAAAGATCGACCTATTAATGCCTGATACAACCACTTGACTTAACAAGTACGGGAGGCAGTTAAGCCCTTGTCACCAACCACCGCAGCGCAGCGCTAAACAAGAAGACCAAGGGTCACACCTTGCAACATGAACATTACCCTGTCTTGCAGGAAGAGAATGCCTTAAAGAATTTTGCTTTAGTCAATGATGTTTTTTATACCTACCTGGTAAGAATATTAAGGGAGGAACCTGATAAAAGATTTTCCAAGGATGCAGAAAGTGCAATTGGATTGCACAGTTCATAGTTCATACAATTTGAACACTTTACTTATATAAGAACTAAGGGTTTTGAGGGGAAACCATTCATGCTTCCTAGGTATCCTTCTAAGAAGCTAATTGTGTGAGTTTTTGAGACAAAATTTGAATGTGTTTAGAATGTACAAAAGGAAATTCAATAATAGGGGGAATGTGAAATTTCCATAGGCAATTGGCAGGTATTCTTATTTTAGTGAAGAGGTGAAAGGTTATTTAGAGAAAGAATTAAGGTATTATGGCCTCAAAGAGTTTGATTTAGCAAGAAAATTTGACCCTTTCCACAGAATTTAGAATTTTGTAGATAAAAATACAAGCAGCAAGTACATATTGAAGATTTCTGGGCTGATTGCCAAAATGACAGGGAGGTGAGGAAAAGGGCTCACAAAAGATTGACTGTGGAGAAAATGAGGTCTATTGGTGATATATATGTCCCTCCAGAGGTTAGAGAGGATGATCAATTGTTGCACCATAGTTATGCACAGGCTAGGCTGGCTCCCATTACAGAGCCTGATTGGTCAAAGGCATGGAACACATCATTTGATGTTTTAACAAAACCTGTGATATTATTTTAAAAAACATGGCTTAAGGATAGGATAGAAGAGCTCAGAGCTGAAGAAAAATAAGTTACATTCCCAAAGAAGGGAAGGAAGAGAAAGGCAGAGCCCAGTGAGGACCTACAATGTTTCTATGAGAAGAAAAGAAAATTTGTTGAAGCTAAAATTGTGGAAAAAGACAAAAATGCCACATTAATGGATCCATATGCCTTAGGCATAACAATTGTAGTAGCATATGAAGCTTTTGTTGATACAAAATCCATGAGCCATGAGATTAGTACAGAGGAAGCACAGGCTACAAAAGAAGCAGCAGGACCATCAATCATGAGGGTAATTCCCATAGGTTTGTCAAAGGGGAAACTTCTAAGCTGGTTGACGTGATTGGAGCACAAGAAGTAGGGGAAAAGCTAAGAAATATAGCCAGTGCCTCCACATTAGTAGAACCAGGACAAACCTTTATCAGAGTAAAAGCAGAACTAGCTGGAGAGAGCTTGCAGGAGTCAGAAGTTAGTAAGGCCAAACCTACTACTGTAGAAACTGTGCAAATTGAGAGAAGTGATAGTGAAGAAAGGATAATGTATAAAGGAAAAGTGATTGACATAGAGGAAGAGTCAAGTGATTTCCTCAGTGAAGAAGAAGAATCAAACCTACAAGCTAAAATGGAAACAAAACAAAATATTGAAATTGAAGAAGAGGAGGTGCAGGCAAAAATAGGATCTCTTGATCCATTTGATACTCTAGTGCCACCAAAAATCATTAGAGATGTGCAAGAGGAAGCACATAAGATTAAAGAAGCTGAAAAGAAACATCATCTGAAGAGGTAAACATAGAAGGACATGCAGCACAAGGGGACACCTCAAAGGTGGATGCATTGGATATGCTAAATATGTATGACGAGCCTAGTGAAGAACAAAGGAATGAAAAAAGTGTGTGAGACCAAGGACAGGAAACAAAGGAAGATATCACAAGAGAAGGGTCCCCTGCACATACAAAACAAGTACAAGAAGAAGAAATAGATAGAGCACAGGATGAGATCAAAGATCTTGGGGAGGTAGGAGGAATATAAAAGGAAGATGAAAATAATGAAGATGAACAAGCAGAAGAGATTAATCTGCAAAATGAGGAACAAATAAATGAAGAAGTTCCTAAAGAGGAAAATCCTGAAGAAGAAGCTAAAGATGGAAGGGACACTAAGATAGAAGGAGAGGGAGATGAAGCTGGATCAAAAGGGAAAGGAGAGGACCCTATAGGACAAGAGCCTCCACTACAGCATCAAGTCCCAGAGGGGGAACAACAACAAGATCAGCAACAACAATAAGAGCAATAACAATGACAAAGGCAACAACAAAGAGAAGCAGAAGTAGATAAACCTCATGAAGAGGTAATTAATGAAGAGAGGGTTGCAGAGGGCACAAAAGAGGTGCCTACCTAGCTAGAAGGAGAGATAAGGAAGGAGAAGAAAGAAATACATCTGGCTCCTATTAACATCAAAAGCTTATTAGGTGAGAAAACTACTCCAAGAAAAGAAAAGAGAAAAGCTAGGATGGTGTCTACAATACAGAGAGGTCTAGATGGATCTAGAACTTTGAACCTAGCTATACTACAAAAGGAGAAAGAAAAAGGTGAGATTGCCCTGGAGGAGTACAAGATACTTAATCTAGGGCTTGGGCATTCCACAAGGGAACAACACATCACTGAGTGGAAAGATATGAACCAGGTGACAGCAGAAATGCTGAGGAAAGACAAAAATAAACAGGAGGTATTGAAAGGACACATTGTCCAACTCCAGCAATTCATTAAGGGGATATTTGACCCCAGTGCCATAGTGCCTGACTTACCTGTTAACATAGCGATAGTATCTAAAGAGGAAGTACAAGACATGGAAAATAAAAGGTTCAAGGCCAACATTTTTGATGAATGGTTTCATGATTTTTTGCAAGGAGGCGAACAAACAATAAGGCAAGCTGTGAAGAGCTAGAAAGTGGCCACAAAAGAGAAGAACAAATGTATGGTATTAATAAATAATTGTCAAGTAAGAGTAGAAGAGTGTAGATCTAAAATTGAACAATTGACTGAAATTGACACAAGAGCTAAAGAATTGATAAATGAGGGAGCACTCAATGTCACACTGGCAAATCAAGTGCCACAGATTATTTTGGAGCTCAGATTTGAGGAGGATAACCTCAAAAGATGCATGGGGGTTGTGCAAGAGCTGGAGAGAAAAATAGATGAGATGATTAAAATGCATAAGAAAATCATAGAAAGATTCTTACAGCATGAATGTGCAGAGGTGCCAACCTATGACTTAGATAGAGCATTGACAGAGTTCAGGGCCATATTCACACCCTGTATAGAAAATCCTGATGCAATCCTCAGCAAGCAGATGATGGATACATTGATGGAAGAGAAGGCCAAAATGAAGAAGTACAAGAAAAGAAGAGAAAACTTAGAGAATGAAGAAAAGGAATTGAAAGAAAAGGTGATGATGCAAGAATATATTTTAGCAAAAAGTCCAGGAGGGGACCGCACCTTTGTGGGGGGTGTAATTGACAACTTCAAGAAATATTTGAAAAAGTGAGAAGGCAGGAGCAAAGAATCTTGAGAGGAAATCAAATAAAGAGCCTTGGCAGGAAACGGTTTCCTAAAATGAGAATCTTATTTGTCAGATATTCCAAGAGCATCCTTTGAGAGGAGAAGGTGCCAAGTAGTGGATTAGCACACGGTTATGAAATGAAGGTGCACCATTGGTCAGTAATAAAAGGACCTTAACCATAGAATTGTGGTTGTAACCGTAGAATGGAGGTTGTAACCATGGCAAGAGAGTGAATTCAAATTCTATATAAGAGGCGTTGCTACTTGTATATTGTTTACATAGGGATTTTAGCATTTAGCCAGAAATTGTAGATTCTTCTTAAGAATTTTGAAGTAGAATATTTTAGTTTAGAGGAGGTCGCCTGTTGTCTGCATTAAGGAACACGTGGAATGTCCAGCTTTCTTATTGTATCTGTAAAGCATTGTAAGTTTTTTGGTATATTCCATTAATAAAGCTAAGATTCATTCCTACATTATAAATCTTGTATGACTGTGTTTTGAATATAAGTGAATCTGGAAGTCTGTGTCTATTTTCTGAGTGTCTTCTAGCTCTTCCTTGCATTTAAAATAATTTATCTTAAATCTCGCAATCTTGAATGCAATATTCGTTAAAATACTCAGGATATTTGTATTTAACGATTTAGTCTGTTGGTTTAATTGAATCTGTTGTATTTCTTACTGTGTGCATAACAGAATGATTAGATCCTATAGTGAATGATGGTAGATTTAAATTTCTCTAACTTTTCCCAACAACTCTGAAATACATAGCATAAACATTGAAATCCAAAGGAGATTATCTGACATTTAAAGAATTTTAAGAGCAATAAGTTGATATTTGATAATCTTCATAAAATATTTGAAAAGCAAAGCATGTTTGAATATAAATCATATAAAGCTTTGAGGTACAGTAACGATTTTATGCAAATGAATGATTAGAAAGTTGATATTTGTATTAGTTTACATAATAAAAGTCTAATAAGTCACAAACTCACTTTAAATCACATAAGGCCCCTTGCATATTACAACTTCATAATAACCTACTAAACTATCCAATAGGTCAAGACTTGACCAATAAGGAAACTTGGGATCAAGTAATCTTAGTTGATTTCTTCATATCTTTCAAGATAGTTAGGTTCATTTATGAATTTTAACTTTTGTTATGAGTGTGTAAAAAAAATCATCAATAGTTTTTGGCGCTAGAAGGAGGGCCTGTTTTGAGTTAACGTTGAATTTAAGTAAAGCTGGCTCATAATAGTAGTAGAGTGACCAGGTCTAGATCCAATTCAGAGGACATATTTGTGTAATTACCTGATAGGAGACTAAGTAAAAATCCTTTAGTATGGAATCCTAAAATATCACATACAGGAAGTTCATCTGGAACACCTCCTAGATCACCTTTTAACATCCACAATATTGTAAGTCCTGATAGTTCTTCATACAGATTCTTAAATCTTGGTTCAGGTCCTCCCAGGGGTCCTAGTCCTCCTAGAGGTCCCAGTCCTCCCAGAAATCTAAGTCCAACTAGAAATATAGGTATTCCCACAAGTCCCGGTCAAGGACAGGTACCTACAATGGCTTATTTCAATGTCAACTCTCCCATATATTTTGTGGATTTTCATGAGATGCCAAAGAACCCTGAGAAAATATGCCCTAAATACCAATTACACCAGGATCCAGAGGATCATATAAGGATATTTAAGGAAGCCTGCTTTAGAGCCCAGTTAGAACATGAAGATGTGGTCTGTAGGTTATTTCCTTATATTTTCAATGAGAAAGCATCCAATTGGTATGTCAATTTACCTAATAGCTACATTTCTTCCTAGACACTTATGGGAGAAGCATTTCTATCTAGATTTAGGGGACTAATAGATCCTTCCACTTTTTACCATAAATTGGCCACAATTAAGAGAGGTGAAGGAGAACTGATTGATAATTTCAACGACAGGTTTCAAAAGGCTTATTCTAGGATAGTGGCTCCATACACAGTAGCTCTAGACACATTGTTGGCTATGTATTATGTTGCTTTAGATCCACTAACTACCATGTTTGTCAAGAGAAAGCCTAACATAGATAATGTATCCAAAGCCTATAAAGAGGCAGCATCTATAAACTAGGAAATGAGGCAGACAACCTATAATCCATTCCTTAATGGAGGAAATCTTGGAATGCAAAATTAGGCACAACCTTGGAATGGAGTTCCTACATAGAATACTCCAATGCTAAATCCAGTCCCTACATACACACCTCTGTATAACCTTGCTCCAATTCAGGCTATACTACCTTACACTGGTAATACTGCCAATCTTAATCAGAACAATGGCCAATCATCTTTCCAACCACCTCAAGATACATTTATAGCAAAAGCACAAGAGGAAAGGGAAGATATCAAAGAAATCACTACACATCTGAGAAGATTGACCACTGAGATGACACAGTTGAGAAATGAGAATTTTTATGGTAGAAATAACCCCGGGTATAACTAGAACTATAATCAGAGTCAAAACTAGCATTACAACCCCAACCATAATCAAAATCAGAATTAGGGTTATAATCAAAATCAAAGTTATAATCAAGGTCAGAGTTCTAATTAGGGTCAAAATCATAGTCAACATTAGAATCATAATCAAGGACAACAAATGCAAAATAGAGGACCAGCTATAGATAACAAAGCTTGGAATAACAATAACAAGAATCAAAATTAGCTTAGGCCATCCAAAACTTGGAACACTGGGCCTAATAATGGCACTTTGGCTTCTCCATTTGAGAATGTGGATAACTAGGATACCAAGCAAATAGCTAGGATTCAAATGGCCAATGTAGCACTGAAGAATTGGTGTAGGATCCATAATACTAGTGCCCATGTTGAATTAGACTATCCTCAGTTTCATCTGGCAGAAAGTATTTTTAATGTGGATGTACAAGCTCCTACTTCTGAGTTCTTAGTTCCCAAAGGTAATGAGCTAGTACCCTTAGGGTATGATACTGCTCTAGTTTTAGAAACTTTCACATTTAGAGAGGAGGAAGATGACCAATTGTTAGATGATGAACCCTATTATTGTGAAAACCTATATCCTGAGATAGCCTTAGTATTAAACGCTTTTCAGTTTCCATTTGAAACTAAAAATGAGGTGTTGTGTGAGACAGAGGAGGTGCAAGCCTTCCAATAGTCAAGTAAGAATCATACTTACAACCTAAGAAGTAATTCAAGGCCAGGAGGACCTTTCACCACTTCCACTCCTCCTAACAATTTTAATACACCTCCAGACCAGAATGCTAGCAACAATCCTGCTATACTGAAAGCCAATCATAATGCAAATAATGGAACAGTAACTCATAGGGTCCAGACAAATAAAACTGAGACAACAGTAACATTGGGACTGATGAGTTATCTATCAGAAGAAATAAATAAAATCAAGGTCAGTGTACCTTTGTGTGAATTGTTAAAAAGGCCTTTATAAAATCTTTGGACACATCTATAATAGGAGAGACTTCTACTGAGGTACTTGTGCCTAATAGAGAGACACAGCCAAAAGAAAAAAGTAAGAAAGTTGAGTAGCCATCTAACACCAATGTTGTAATGTATGCAGATAAAAAAGATGCTCCTCCTTTCTTGTTAACCATTAGATTGTGTGGTAGATTCAGGTGCCTCAACTAATGTAATGCCATTAGGGATATGTAAGACTTTAGGGCTGACCCCTACCAAATCTACCAAAGTTGTTACACAGTTGGAAAAAATTGAAGTTAATGTGATTGGAGAATTAATGCATATGCAGATGCAGTTAGCTTCAGACCCTAGGGTAAGTCAGTTCATTGACATCCAGGTAGTTGATATACCTATAAATTATGGGATGTTATTGAGTAGAGATTAGTCTAAGACTTTGAATGGATACATGGCCACTGACTTCTCACATATGTGGTTACCTTGGAGAGGTGTGCCTAATCAAATCAGAATAGAGACTGAACCTAGGATGAAGCATATGATCACAGAGTACAATAGAATGAATGAAATATTGTATGCTTTTGTTGAACCTGGTGTTTACAGGGTTACTAATAAAGGGTACAGATTGAGGAGATTTAATGCTAAATTTTGGAGAAAAGCCTGTCAATAAAGAAACAAAATTATTCATAGAATTTGATGGAAATTCTTCTGATGAAGAAAATAATGCATTGAATAATTTTAGTCAGGTCATCAGACAAGAAATAGAAAAGAGCATGGAACTAAATATGTCAGTTCAATGTAGGTTATACAAAGATATGTGTAGAGTCCATGAGAAGCCACATTCTGAAGAGAATTGTGGAATGTACAGAGACATTATTGAGTATCAGTACTTAAAATGCACGAAGGAATGGGAATTTCGTAAGGAAAGGGTGAGTTCTAATCGACCTAAGAGATACTTTCAGAGCCCCATAGATGTAGAAACTCCAGAGTTAGGAGAAAGTTCAGGCAAAGATGTTTGTCATTCAGATTTGCACACTGAGAAGGTAAATGAACAAGCAAGTCAGAATGAACTGCATATGGATAAACAAGATAGCATTGCACAAGTGATAGAAAAGGTAAAACATGCTAAAACAAAATGCCAAAAGAATAGGGATGGCATGTGGACATTAAAATGTGATGGTTCCAAATCTAAACAGGTGTAGGTGTAGAGCTCATAGATCCTCATGGCAAATCATATTTAGTAGCATATAGGTTACAATTTGCTTGCACTAACAATGTTGCTAAATATGAAGCTTTAATTTATGGACTAGTGTTAGCTATAAAGAAAAGAGTAAGAATGATCAGAGTATTTTCAGACTCTGAGTTAGTAGTCAGACAGGTCAGGAAGTTGTACGCTTGTAATTATAAGAAAATGGTTTTCTATAGACATAGAATCTAGGATTTAATAGAGTCATTTGATGCTTTCAACTTAGAGCATATCCCCAGAGAACAGAACCATAGGCCTGATGCACTAGTAGTTGCTGCTAGCACTTTAGAACCTTTGACATTGTCAGGATTGAAAAGATTTGTTGTAGAATTAGTGAATGTGCCCAGTGTGCCAGATAATGTAACTCATTTTTAGGTATTTGAAGGGGATCAACAAATTGTAGATTTTCTAACTTGCAATGAAGTATTTGAAGCCCAAATTATTGATGAACAAGAGAGGCTTGATGTGTCTTGGGATGAGGAAGACATCATCAATTTAAAAAGTAATTTTCTACCTAAAGGAGTGATTGAGTTGGAACAAATCTTTGACTTTGATGGGGTAGTAAAATAGAAAGATTTGCCTAAAATAGAGGGAGGTAAGCATGATCCCTACAACTTAGGAACAGAGCAGAATCCCCAAAATGTACAAATTGGAAAGGCCTATTCTGAGAAGATTAGAAAAGAAGTTATTGATGTACTGAAGGAGTACAAGCATGTTATAGCATGGACATATGAAGATTTAAAGACATATGACACGTCCATTATAACACATGTGATACCATTAAAACCAGATGTCAAACCATTTAGGCAAAAGCAAAGGCCTGTAAATGCAATTTTAGAGCCATTGATATTTGAGGAAGTAAAAAGACTACTGTTTGCCAAAATAATTTTCCCTGTTAGACATTTGACTTGGGTAGCTAACTTAGTGCCTGTTAGGAAGAAAAGTGGGGACATCTGATTATGCGTAGATTTTAGGAATTTAAATAAAGCATTTGAGAAAGATAATTATCCTTTGCCTTTAATGGATGAAGTGTTACAAGCAGTAATTGGAGCCAAGATGATGTCTTTTTTAGACAGGTTTTTAGGCTATAACCAGGTCCTAATTGATGAGAAGATAGACTAAAAACCACTTTTACTAGTAAATGGGGTAATTTTGCATATAGAAGAATGCCATTTGGTCTAATCAATGCAGGTGTCACATTTCAGCGGGCCATGGACATTGCGTTCCGTGGACTGTTAGGTAAGTGTATTGTGATTTACATGGATGACCTAACTATGTATTATAGGGATGCATCTACTCATGCTGAAGATTCAAGAAGAATACTCAAGAGATGTGAGAGGTATGGAATTTCTCTCAACCCTAAAAAATGTGTATTTGGCATAACAAAAGATAAATTACTAGGGCACATCATTTCTAAGAATGGTATATCCATTGATCCTGATAGAATAGAAGGGATAAAGAAATTATAGTTACTAAACACTAGAAAAGAATTAAAATCATTTTTTGGTAAAATTAACTTCGTCAGGAAGTTCATTACAGGATTTGCAGAGGTCGTGCAACCGCTGAACGCCATGTTGAAAAAAGATGCAGTGATAGAGTGGACACTAGTAGCCAAGGCTACATTTGAAGATATCAAGGAGACCATTTATGATGCTCCTGTGTTGACAAGTCCAGACTATACCAAGCCATTCTACATTTATTCATTTGCATCCTCATATTCGGTTGCAGCTACACTGACCCAGAAAGGAAAAGATAATGAAGAAAAGCCAATCACTTTTATGAGTGCACCTCTGAAGGATGCACAGCTAAAGTACTTGAATATAGAAAGATAGGCATTTACACTAGTGAGGGCAGTAAAAATGTTTAGGCACTACATTCTATGCAGTTAGGTTAAAGCTATAGTACCTAATGCAATAGTAAAGATGCTGCTAATGCAAAATGAGCCTAGAGAGAAAAAAGCTAAGTGGATCACCACTTTGCAAGAGTTTGACATGGAAATCATACTGATGAAGTTAGTCAGAGGACAAGCTTTAGTACAAACTGTAGATTAGGGAAAAGCAATAAGGTAAAAACAAAACCAAATGTAAACAAAACACAAGATTTATACCTCATGCAAAACCTAATCCCATCAAGGGAATGAGGAGCCCTTGCACCCAAGAGAGGCTCCCAAGACCAAGATTGTCCCTAGACTATTGATTGAAATGTGAAATGCCCTCTAAATTGTGCAACTCACTATAAGCTCAAGTATGATTTTGGCATGGTAACTTTGCATGAAAATGGATGATGAAAATGACTTGTGAGAGGTTGTATTTATAGACTTTTTGAGAGGATTTTGATCCAAGGGTGGAGATTGATTGGAGAGATCAATGGTGGAGGATGAAAGTGAGGTGGAGGGCCTAGATTTGATCTTGGAAGATGGAGGGCTAGGAATAAAAGTAAATCTTTTATTCATTTTTGGGAAAGGGGTGAATAAATGAGGTTTGGTGAGATGGATTATTTGTGAATTAAAAATTCACAAAGGGAGGGGTAAAATGAATTAAAAATTCATTTGGGGAAGAGAGTTATGACATGTGTAAGAGGAGTAAATGTGATGTGTGATTTATTTGAATTTTAAATTTGAGGAATGTGGAGAGGAGTGCTAATGGGGATTTGACTTTCTTAATTAGGGTGATTAACCTAATTAATATGGCTGGAATAAATTAGTAGAGGGATTAGAGGGGGGTTAAGATTAATTAATTATTGATTTAATTAATTAATCCTAAGGCTAGGATGGGATAGGCTAGAGTAGGCAATTAAATAATAGCTATTTAATTGTCTAGGGTAGGGATAGGCTAATTAGTAGGCTGGATTAATTAGTTAACATGGTTTTAACTAATTAATTGGATTTAGGGAAAATGGGAAATTGATTTAATAAATTTTGCATATTTATTAAATCACTTTGGCTAAGGTTTGGACTATTGAATTAATAAAATTAGTTCAATTTTGGGATAAAATGGTGTGGATTTAGAAGATGAAAGGGATGATTAATTAAATAGAAATTTAATTAATTAGTTGGAAAGGGAATTGGTAAGTTTAGGGGTGTCGGGAGTCAGTTTGGTGGTCGAGACATTTTTAGGTGTCTACATTTGCCCCTCTTTGACGTGGCGTCAGGATCTAGGAGGGAAGTGGCGTCAGGTCGAAGAAGAAAAAAAGATATGCCCCAGCTGCCGGGAAGGAGTGAGATGGATAAGGGATGCCCCCTCGAGAGGTTGGCAGGAAAAAATGTCAATTTTACAGGTAAACTCTCGAAAGGGCGTGACGAAAGTGAAGGTGATGGAAAAAGAAGATGGTGGGAAGAAAAACGAAGGAAAAAGGCTGGGATCTGCACCCTGGAGGGAGAAGGAAGGGATGGAGAGAGGACATGGCCCACTATATTAGGAAAAGTGGGCCCAAAGAGTGCCACATTTGCACACTTTGACCTTCTAGAAGAAAAAAAAGAGAAAGGAGAGATGGGCGAGCGCAACCCACAGTTCCCGCGACTTCATCACATCTCAGAGCGATTCCGAGAGGTCGGGCGGTCTCCCGAGGCTAGACCCCAGGTAGGGCCTAACCCGTTCTTTGTGATTTTTATTTTACGTACTTATTTTTGGGTTTTGGGAAATGGGTTAGGAGCGCGTGGTGCCATAGACAAGGTGGATTAGCGCAATCCTGCGGATTAGCGCTATTCGCCAGGGTAGGTTAAGGCGATTTTGTCGCCATTTAGGGGGATTTTTGGCGCGATCCTCTGGATTGGCGCCAAAGGCTTGGAAGAAAACATATGGCGTTTTGGCGCCATAATATGGTTCGAGTAGCGCTATCCTCTGGATTGGCGCGTTGCTGGGGAATGGCGCTATGCTAAGTTTTAGCGCCAAAACTGGAATCGACGCGAAAAAAATGGTTTGTCGCCAACGTCTAGATTGGCGCGATATATGCCGCGCAGTGGCGCCAATGTCTTGATTGGCGCTATACAGGGAGCGCAGTGGCGCCATTTATGTATTGGCACTATGGGTAGGGTGAAGTAGTGCTATTTTAAAATAGCACTAGGGACTGTCTATGCGGGGCCACATGATTGAGGCCTGTGAGACATTCAGAAGAAGGAAGGGTGTGGGGGAAAATGAGTTAGTATCTAATCGAAGAAGTTGTGGTTGCAGGAGACACAGCGGTTTATACTGCAGTCGCGAGAGCGACGAGTACGATCCGTGATGGTACTCTTTGATGAGGCTTGGCGGCCTCGACTGGCGAGGTTGGGGCTGTGGACGGTGGCAGCGATGCCAGTGCTGCGAGCTCATAGAGCTCTGATGACGGCCGCAGTGGAGCGATACCGCAGCGAGACCTCCAGCTTTTTGCTGCCGACAGGAGAGATGACCATCACACTTGAGGATGTTTATCGCATCCTCAAGCTGTCGATTCATGGTCGACGTGTGAGGTATGACACGAGGAGGGGGCGGACTGCGTTGATCAGAGTGTTCGGAGCAGAGCACGTGGTGCTTTCCGCAGATGGGAGAGAGATGGACTACGATAGGACACTGGCAGCGGGTGCCGATCCCTTTTCCTTGTTTCTATGTGCGTTGATTGGAGGTGTGGTGCTGCCGGATAGGCGAGGCAGAGGTTTTCCTGTGGGGTGGGGAGGGGTGATTGAGGGGATGGTGGGGCATGATGTTGTCTACGCGTGGGGGCCAGTGATGCTAGCACAGCTGCTACATGAGATGCACACGGTCGTTTATCTGTATGATAGGGCCTTATCTGCTGGGGTTACGCTACTACACGTATGGCTTTGGGAGCACATCCCTGTGACTCAACCGACCTGCGGCTATTATCGACAGCCGTTTGAGGCATTTGTGTTCTTATATCGGGATGCCGTTTATACTTATACTGGACAGGTCCGCCACTGGCGGAGGATACTGGATGATGTGATCAGCATGGTCTATCATCCATATATTGGTTGTGAGGAGTGGCCTGATGATGTGACCCATCTCCCATACGCATTTCAGCAGAGATTTCTTATGGGTCGTGGCGACCATACCATAGAGATGTATCTACCCTCACGGGTTATGCGCCAGTTTGGACTGGTTCAGGATATTCCTCGCCAGATGGCGATATATGCGCGGACGCCGCGAGATACAGATCGTTGGCCCACAGCGTTATAGCCACAGGTTGCGCTGAATGACTGGGCAGCACTTCGGCCAGTTCAGTGGGATTGGAGGAGTACAGTGGTAGATGCAGATACTACGCCTGCCTATGATGCATGGTGGCAGACGCATCGGCCCACTCGATTCACAGATCCGGCAGCAGAGGTGTCAGAGGATGAGGGAGATGGGGACGATCCAGATGGGGGTGGTGATGAGGTTATTGCAGATTTTATTGTAGAGGTGATGGATGATGGATCAGAGAGGGTGATTGCCAGAGATGGTCAGCTGGTGGATGAGGGGGAGGCAGCGATAGAGGGACAGGGGCCAGTGGGGCAGGATATTCTGGGACAGCAGGTTCCTGCTCAGCAGGTTCCCGCGCAGCAGGTTCCCGCAGAGTAGGTTCCAGCAGAGCAGGTGCCTGTGCAGCAGGTGCCTGCGCAGCAGGTCCAGGCTAGGGGTGGACGGCCGGGTAGAGCACCACGACGACGCAGTGGTCGGCTGAGGACAGAGCAAGGTGATCTATCCCCATCACGGGTGGAGCAGCTGCAGGTCGGTAGGCATGACGTCGAGGCAGGGAGCTCGGGGGCAGCGATGGAGGTAGAGGTTGAGAGGCTGACGCCTTGACGGCGGTCACGGGACGAGATGGAGGAGATAGAGACACTACGTGCTCAGGTGGCCAGTTTAGAGGAGGCGTTGGGGCGTCGAGAGGCTGAGTTGGGACAGCTGCAGGGAGTAGATGGGCGGCTGGCAGTTGCAGAGGCTCAGCTGGCTCAGGCCAGAGAGGATATGGAGGACTTGAGGATAGAGCGGGATGCAGCGCTGGTGAGAGCACAGCAGGCAGAGACTGCGTTGAGCAGTGCACAGGCTATGGGTGGGGGCCTTGCCCCGATATTGGCAGGGATGCAGACTCAGTTGGCCCAGGCTCAGACACATGCGCATCAGATACAGGGGCAGTTGAGCCAGGCACAGGGACAGATAGTTCAGATACAGGGACAGATGGCTCAGGTACAGGGAGAGCTAGCAGAGGCCAGAGCACGTACGGAGTACTATTGGGGTTTATACTATGCAGCCGTTCCTGCAGCACTGCGAGCACCGAGTTATAGCCAGGTCAGCAGGTTGGGGGCATCGAGGTCACATAGATCGAGATCTGTGCAGTCGGTACAGCAGATGATGCCTCCGCCCTCACATGTGCCCCAGCAGGGTCCCCAGGTACCAGTAGCGCCACAGGCACAGCCGCCATCAGGATCACAGGCTCGACCCGGGTCATCATCTCCTACCCCCTCAGAGAGAGGATCCTCGATGTGAGTTATATCATGATAGCCCTTGGAGGCATTGTATCAGGACACTTTATTTTTTTGATGATGTGAGAGATGTACATTTTTTTGCGGTGATTATATATGATGTGAAACTTCTGATGGCTTATGATATTCTATTGTGATGATGCTTATGTGATGGATGCATATGTTATATTTTATATGTTGTGGATGTATGATGTGTGTGCTTTGATGGATGCAATTATGTTTTTATGATGTATGCATGGTGTTAGTGATTTTTTATGGACTATATGATGTGACTGAAAATGTGGACTAACAAACATTTATTATGGATAATGGTGTATGGGATTATGTATATGTTGCTAGATGATATGCTGTTTCAATGATGATGATGCTGTAATGAAACTTAATTGTTTATTTATATGTATGGAATGCAATGTGATGATGTTTCTAATTTTTATGATGTGCCTATGTGGTAAATGAGTGTGATATGATGTTAATGATATGCTGCTAAAATGAATCTATTTATGTTCTATGCGATTTTTAAAATGGATGAAAAATGAACCTAATATGCGATGCAACTAGACTAAAATGAGCCTAAAATATGATGCGAACGGATTATAATGAACCTAACATGTGATGCAAATGGATTAAAATATACCTAAAATGATATGCGAACTAGGTTAAAATGAATCTAAAATGATATGCAAATGGATTAAAATGAATCTAAAATATGATGCGAATGGATTACAATGAACCTAACATGTGATGCAAATGGATTAAAATGTACCTAAAATGATATGCAAATGGATTAAAATGAACCTAAAATGATATGCAAATGGATTAAAATAAACCTAAAATGATATGCAAATGGTGATAGGTGATATGTCCTAATCCTAATATACATGACGTTCCTTGGGAAGACCCTGAGGGGCGAGACTGTGGAGGATCGTGTTAGGTGATGGGGGATGATAGGGGTAGGCGTGTCTAGGGGATGGCGGTGGGGAAATTGGGGGATTGCTAGGTCATAGAACACCACGTCATTGAGGGGTGGAGGGGGGGTTTGGGTTGGTTCAAGATGTGTTAAGTGAAGAGATGGTGGGAAGGTGGGGTTAGTTAGATTGGGTGGTGGGGTGGCAAAATGTTGATCAAATCTAGGCCCATATGGGATGGTTGACTGAGTGATTAGGATGATGATGTTGAGCTAGTATCAATAGTTGCACAAAATTAATTTAGAGCATTTCTTAGTTTAATGTAGCAATGTAGGATACAATTCACAAAGGTATAAAATGACCTAGGTGATGATGTATATCCTATGATTGCATGGACTAGACCCACAAACAATAGGTTGGTTTCATGCATGCCCAAGGTAGTATAATCTTGTCGAGTGGAGGAAGGGGACTCATAGCAGTGAGTGTGTATAGTGCATATAAGGTGTTTTGTACCTATATATGCAAATAGAACACATCATGCTAGAACCGACCTGAACTTCAAGATATGAATACTATTCTTGGAGTAATGAAGCCGACCCACAAGCACAGCATACTGAAACAATGACTATGTCCACTCCAAGGGCTATCCGCTACGTACCATGATATAATGAGATCAAGGTAGCTTTGGAGTTTTCTTGGAGTGAGACAAAAAGATAAAAATCAATAAGCAAAAAGACCAACGAAAGATACAAATAGCCTTTTGTGTGCTCTTGCCAAGAGACGTGATGATAGAATGATAGATTTTTGTCCATTGTAGGAAAGACATATCCTAGGACGCAGATCTGTTTTTGATTGGAGAGTTGTTTTGTGGAAGATGGGCAAAAGAACAATCGGGCCAAATGGAAGATTATAGTTGGTATGTTGCTTGACGATTTTTGCGTGAGGGATCATGTTTCAATGGTATACGTAGCATGCGCATCATTTCATAGATCTAGAAAGCTCAGTGATTTGGGAACCATCCCAAGGGGTGGGATGGGTGCATCTTAGATACCTGAGTACTGGAAACATCCTTCGTATTCCAGACTGCCTACATACCCTGTGTCCACGGGATCAAGGTACTTTTAAGATGCGGGTGAAATGAATATGTAGTTCTGGCAAGACTTGATGATGTGGGAATGGTTGGCGATGTGATGTGATGAGGGTTGAGACGTGTTTAGACGATTGTGGTGGGATGTGAGATTGATGCCTGTGGTGATTATTTTGGGATTTTCTAATTTTCTACTGTTTTTTGGATTTTTTGATTTTATGATGTTTTTGGATTTTCTGATTTTATGATGTTTTTGGATTTTCTGATTTTATGATGTTTTTGGATTTTCTGATTTTATGAACTGTACAAAGGAGAGCTTACAAGGATCCTTGCTCCCCAGGTGGGGTTCTGGGTGGGTGAGTGAGTGCGGGATGGGCGTAGAAACTTGATGTATCAGAATTTCAAGCCATGGGATGTGTGGGTATGGAGTGTTATGCTGGAAAGAGGACTTATTAGATGGTAGGACCGGCCATTACGCATGGTGCCTGAAACAGGTTTTCACCATGGTACCTATCCAAGGCGTCACCGAGGTGATTTTCACCATTGGAAGTTTTTATTGCACTCTGATTTTTTTCTTGATTTTTTTTGATTATTTGACATTTTTTGCTTTTGTTTTTTGATTTTTTGACTTGTGGTATCAGATGGGTTATGCATAGAATCGCTTGAGATGCAAGATATTCATTGGCTCGTCTAGAGGCTGCCCCTCAGGTGTTGCAAGCTGATAAGCACCTGACCCATAATCGGCGGTGATGACATAAGGTCCTAGCCAATTAGGTTCAAATTTTCCTTGCTTCGGACGCTCTTGCAGGTTCTTTTGATTTTCCATTAGGACCAGGTCACCTACCTCAAACTTTCTGGTTCTGATCTTTTTGTTGTAGCTTCTTCTGAGGCAGTTTTGGTATGCCTGTAAGTGATTTAATGCATTCAGGCGTTTCTCATCCAACAATTCAAGTTGGTGCAACCTTGTGAGGCGATAGTCTTCATCAGATATAACATTTTGCAATGATACTCGGAGGGATGGGAGCTCGACCTCTATAGGTAAAATGGCTTCTGATCCGAATACTAGTGAGTATGGAGTGGCTCCTGTAGGAGTGCGGATGCTAGTGCGGTAAGCCCATAGGGCGGGGTTAAGTTGGAGGTGCCAGTCGCGGCCAGCTTCATTGACTATCTTCTTTAAGATGCGGAGGATGGTTTTGTTAGAAGCCTCTGCTTGACCGTTTCCTTGGGGGTAATATGGCGTGGAGAAGCGGTGTTTGATGTCAAAATTTTCGCACAAAGTGTGAACTTCTTGGTTCTTAAATGGTTTCCCATTATCAGTGACAATGGAATGGGGGATACCGTAGCGGCAGATGATGTAATGGAGAATGAATTTGGAGATTTGGATGCCTGTGGTGAAGGTGAGTGGTATTGCTTCCACCCACTTTGTGAAGTATTCGGTAGCAGTTATTATAAATTTATGGCCGTTGGAAGATGGAGGGTGTATTTTTCCTACGAGGTCGAGTCCCCACTGTGAAAAAGGCCATGGTGTTGTGATTGGTTGCAGCTCCTGTGCTGGTGCGTGGATGAGATCACCATGCTGTTGGCATGGGAGGCATTTTCTGATAAACTGATGTGCATCCTTGTCCATAGTGGGCCAATAATAACCAGTCCTTAGGATCTTCTTAGAAAGAGCTGGTCCACTTGAATGTGCCCCGCAAATTCCTGTGTGTACCTCTTCCAAAGCTGCTTCGGCTTCCCTAGAGTCTAAACATCGTAGAAGCGTACCATCAAGACTCCTTTTGTAGAGGGTGTCACCTACAAGGATGAAACGGGAGGCTCGACGGATGAAGGATTTTTTCTGTGATGGGGATAGGTTGTTGGGGAGGATGTTATCGTGCAGATAGAGGTAAGTTTCCTGATACCAGGGGGATAAGGGACCAACGATTTCGCACACTAATTCAGACTGGGGAACGTCATATGCTGGGATGGGGAGCTCTTCAATCAGGAACTCGCATTTCTTGCTGCCTTGCTGCATATCAACCAGAGATCCAATGGTGGCCATGGCATCTGCCGCTTTGTTGTTTAACCTTGGGACCTGCTCAAAGTGGATGTCACTAAAATAATCTTTAAAGTCATCGACCATCTTCTTATAGGGAAGAAGCTTATCGTCCTTGGTTTTATATTCATTATTGACTTGTCTGATGACTAGTTGAGAGTCGCCATACACAGTTAGTTTGTCTATCTTCCATTGGATGGCCATTCGGAGGCCTGTGATTAGGGCCTCATATTCTGCTACATTATTGGTGCATGGAAATGTGATTTTGAATGATTTAGGGATCGTGTCACCTTGAGGGGTAACAAATAGGACGCCTGCCCCCGAGCCTCTGTGAGTGTAGGATCCATCGAAATACATCTTCCATGTATCTGTGGCTGGTGTGATTGTCAAGATGGCCTCATCTGGAAATTCCGCTATTGTAGGATGCTCTGCTTGAATAGGTGCCTCAGCCAGTTGATCTGCTATGACTTGTCCTTTGATTGCCTTCCTTTCTGTGTATTCTATGTCAAATTCGGTGAGAATCATGACCCATTTTGCCATCCTTCCTGTGAGAGCTGCTCTGTTTAGCAAATATTTGAGTGGGTCGATCTTAGCAATGAGCTTAGTCTTATGATTGAGCATATAATGTCTTAACTTTTGTGATGTGAAGACGAGGGCTAGGCATGCTCGTTCAATTTGTGTGTAGTTAAGCTCATAGGAAATCAAGGTGCGACTGATGTAGTAGATGGCTCTTTCCTTTCCCTGTTCATCGTGTTGTGCTAACAAAGCCCCAATTGCTGTGTCGGTTGCAGAAATATACAAGAGGAGGGGCTCTCCTGGTCTTGGTGGAGATAGAATAGGGGGGTTAGCCAGATATGCTTTTAGCTGGTCGAAGGCATCCTGACACTGAGTAGTCCAGGTAAAAGCTGTATCCTTTCGGAGGAGATGCTGGAATGGTTGGCATTTGTTGGCAAGTTGAGCAATGAACCGGCGAATAGACTGTAGTTTACCCTGTAGGCTTCTCAATTGTTTCAAGTTTTTTGGAGGTGGCATTTCAGTAATAGCTTTAACCTTTACCGGGTCCACCTCGATCCCTCGTCTAGAGACTATGTATCCCAATAATTTGCCTGAAGTGACGCCAAAGACACATTTTTTTGGATTTAAACGAACATTATATTGCTCTAACCTGTCAAAGATTTTGGCTAGCACGTCCAAGTGCTCTTCTTAGGTCTTTGATTTGCCGAGTAAGTCATCAACGTAGTCCTCCATGATGTGGTGAAAGAGGTCGTGGAAGATGACAGTCATTGCTCGTTGATAAGTAGCTCCTGCATTCTTTAAGCCGAACGGCATTACTACCCAACAATATGTCCCCCATGGGCAGATAAAGGAGGTTTTGTGCTGATCTTCTTCGGCAATTTTGATTTGATTGTATCCTGAAAAGCCATCCATGAGGGATAGCATCTCATGCCCTACGGTGAGATCCATGATCATGTCAATGTTGGGAAGAGGGAAGTCATCTTTTGGGCAGGCCTTGTTGAGGTCTCTGAAATCAGTGCAACAGCGGATTCTGCCATCTGGTTTAGCAACAGGTACTAGATTCGAGACCCATTCGGGATAATCAATTGGACGTATGAACCCCACGTCTAGTAACTTTTTAAGCTCTGCTTTGACAAGAAGGGCCACTTGAGGATTCATCTTTCAGAGCTTCTGTTTGACTGGTTTAGCATCAGGACGCACTGCAAGGTGATGTACAACCAAGGCGGGATCTAACCTTGGCATGTCTGCGTAGGTCCATGCAAAGTTGTGATTTCTGCGTGTGAAGAATGCCAAGAAGTCCTCCTGTTCGAACAGGCTGAGAGATTCTGCTCGATATGTGATTTTCAGCTCTTCCTCTATCCCTAGATTCATTTCCTGCGCTGGCTCAACCAAGATAGGTGATCTATCAGGATATACCTTATCTATTTCAGGGAGGCCCATGCTTCCATCTCCTGGCGCCTCATGGAGGTTTTCACCAGGAGATACGTCCTTTATTTTTACTTTTTTAGGATCTGATACTGCCGTGGAACGGTTTTCACCATCAGACCCATTTTTTATTTTTGTACTTTTGCGACTAGAAGCAGGGGTTGTCTCCCCAAAATAGGCAGCCAGATCGAGTTCCATGATGTATCCAGCTCTGTGGTCTCCCAAGGGGAAGTTGTCTCTTACTCCCATCATTTCAGCAATGGCTTCGTCATTAGGTGCAATATCCAAAATAGGAGGCCCTCGTTGGTCCCAGTCGATGAGGTCAGGGTATACTAATGGTAAGTCATTAGGTGATGAGGGGAGAGTAGTGACCGAGTAGATGGTGCAAATGGAGGAGGTGAAGAAATCGGCAAAGTCACTAAAGGAGTCTTGTAGGTCCGTCTCGTTAATGTGGTCGACGTCTAGAGAAACTGGAGCAAACTCGGCTAAGATACATTCGCCGGTATTAAGGATGCGTTGTGTTTGGCCATATCCTAACCCTTGAGTATAGGGGTTCCTTGTTGCTTGCAGTGGTTCCACAATGCCCTGTTCATGAAGGCCAATGCCGCCTTGTCCTTTGTAACCCATGCTTTTGACTATCTCAGAACCTTTGCCGTAACTGTTTGCTGGGATGGTGGGGATATCTTGTTCTGTTTCCTCGTCCTTGTAAAGCTAGGATGAAATATCTTCAAGTATGTCCTGATCCAGAAGGTGTTTTTTCTCAAAGACGGGTGAGGGTTTGCATTTGATGATGACTGTGTCAGCTACCTCTATGTGCGGAGTGCCAAATGTCTTGGGAGTGGGTAATAAGCCCACGCAAAAGGTGCCATGAAGGTTGTATTCTCCGCAGCCTTTGTCGCTGAGCTTGATCTTGACCTCAGGTGGTGAAGGTGTTTGTGATGAAGTGGTGGCGATGTTGGCAGGGTCGATGTATGAAGTGGAAGCTGTTGGGGTGATTTGGTTGGTGGCTTTATTGTATGGACAGAAGGTTTGGTTGTGTCCTTCCAGAAAACTACAGTATTGGAAAGGACGAGGATCGGCATAGATAGTGACTTCAGTACCGTTGTGGGGGAATTTGAGACATTGGTGGAAAGTGGAGGGGACAGCTTGCATGGCATGAATCCATGGGCGGCTGAGAAGAATGTTATAAGGGAGGTCAAGATCCAGAACCTGACATTTGGTTTCAAGGATTTTCTGTCCCACTTGAATAGGAAGCTTTATGGTACCTTCTGATAGCCTCTCGGTGTCATCATATCCTTTGATTGTTATGCACTCGCTAGCATCCACAACCACATCTGAATACCCCAAGTGTTTTAGCAATTTTAGAGTGCATATATTTAGGCCGGAACCACCATCTATTAGGACCCTTTTAATGGTGTGTTTGTGAATGCGGACCTCGATGTGTAGTGCGTCATTATGTAGGTACTCGGAGGTAGGAAGGTCTTTTTCAGAAAACGTGATATGGTGTGGTGTGGCAATATGGCCGACCATGGCTTGAAATTGATTGACATCCAAGTTTGCAGGAACTTGTGTTTCCAACAAGGCCTTGTCGAGAATGTCCTTGTGGCGGGGTGATGTACGAAGGAGCTCAAGGATGGAGATTTGCGCGGGCGTCTTTCCTAGATGGTCTAAGAGGTTGTATCGAGCGGTGAGAGATGGACGAGCATTTGGACGAGGGGGGAGGGGATCAGATGTGGATGGGGGTGTTGGTTCAGTGGGAGGGGCAGTGTGGATTGAGACACGGCCTCGACGGGTTGTGACGGCGCAATCGGGTGCTTGTGCCCGAATGGTGATTGTGTTGACAGAATGGGATGAGGGTTCAATGCGGCCAACAATAGAGTCGTAGTGTGTGGGTGGTGGAGTGACATTGTACGCTTGATTGGATGAGGAAGCTTTGTTATGGTTGGGTAAGGGATCCTTGTAAGCTCCAAGATTGGCATTTGGTGACGGCTGTGTACTGTGCTCAAGGTTGACAAGATTTTGATCTATTAAGTCTTGGATACAATGTTTTAATTGCATGCAGTCTGCTGTTTTATGACCTGCCACGCGGTGGTATTTGCAATAATCATTTTCATTGTACCATGCTGCCTTGAGGTCATTGTCTTGGCATGGTCTGACGGGTGGGAGTGTGATTTCTCTTTGTTTGAGACATCGATCGAGAATGTCCTCAATAGGTTCGGCTAACGGCGTGAAATTTCGGCGAGGTTTGCAAAGTTTGTTTGGTCCTCGTTGGTTATTGGTGTTTGCTGCATATGTGTGTGCCGGCGTGTGATTTTGGATGTGTTGGACGGCCTTTATATCAGTGACACCGTCGTTCAAATTATTCTTGTTTTTCCCCCAATAACGTGATTTATCATTAGATTGCATGTTGGTATTGTTGTTGTTGTTAGGGGTGTTAGATTTGTGGTTATTATTGTTGTTGTTATTGTTGGACTTGGGATCGTAAAGTTTGATAGAACCTTTGGCAATGAGGGCTCGTTCCACAGTGGTGCCCTTGTCGATAACCTCTTCAAAGGTAGATGCGCACAGAATCTGTAAGTGAAAGCCTAATTCCTGATTAAGATTGGCCACGAACATGGTGACAAGTTGTTTTTCAGGAATAGGCCATGGGAGCTTGCTTGCTAGAGCCCTCCACCTTTGTAGGAAAGAAGCAAAAGCTTCGCCGTTCTTTTGTTTGGTGTTACAAAGGTCGGTCATTGACACCTCATGTTCAAAGTTGTAGGAAAAGTGATTGACAAACTTCTCCGCAAGCTCGGGAAATGTTCAAATTCCTGGTGGCAGATGAGCAAACCATTCAGCGGCTTGGCCGCCAAGACTTCTTGGGAATAGTCTCATAAGATATGTGTCATTGTGAAAGACTTCGAGGCAAGCAATATAGAATTCCCTTAGGTGGTCCCTAGGGTCTCCCTTTCCCTTGTATTTGTCAAATTTTGGCGTTTCAAAGTTTTTAGGGAAAGGAGGCATGTGCAAGGTGCGATCAAACAGGTAGGGACAAATATCTTCAAAAGAATAGTATTTGCGTTTGCCCCCAGTTTGTAAGTCATCCGCCTTTTGGATTAGGCTTTGCAGTGCGGTGTTGAAATCCTGTGGTTGTTGTGGTTGAAACGTGTAGGGTTGTTGATTGGTGAGATATTGGAGGTGGGGTGGGATTTGGTGTTGGGGATTGGTTTGGATGATATGTTGATGTTGTGGGTTGGGGTTTGGATTGAGATGTTGGTGTTGGGGGTTGGTTTGGATGAGATGTTGGTATTGCGGGTTGGGGTTTGGATTGATTGGTGTATGTTGTTGTTGGTATGCGTATAGCTGTGGGAGAACGTGTGGTGGTATTTGGGGGTTGGGATTGTGTTGACTTGTGAGATTGACATTGGGTATGTGGACGTTAGATGGGTTGGTCGTGTTGTGGGATTGTTGTGCGAACAGTTGTCGTAGGTATGCAAGGGTGTGAGGGTTTGGTGGGGGCACACTTGTGGAGGTATTAGCTTGTGTGATGTTGCCTTGTATAGCCGTTGAAGCGGAGGGGTTGACGGTAGTCGTGGTAGTGGAGGTGATGACAGGTTGGGAGATGTTAGCAGTGGATGTGGAAGTAGTAGATGTGGTAGCGGTTGAGGTTGTGGATGTGGTAGATACGTTAGGTGTTGACGTTTGAGAGATGGTGGGTTGGGTATGTGACGTAGATGTTTGGGTATTTGATGGGGTTGGGACAACTGTAGAAGTGGATGGTTGTGATGATGTTGTGACGGGGGGAAGTTGAGCGCCAAGTTTGAGAAGATGGTCAAGATATCTCTTTGGATCTGATCTTAGGACTTTATCAAGTAGGTCCATATTGTCGGCATCTTGCGTGAAAGTCAAGACATCTAGATCATCTTGGGGTATGATGGGGACATTTTGTGGTGGGGGTGGGGTTGGTGTTGGTGCTTGTGGTAGGAAGTGAAAAGGGTCATTGGCGCCAAATGGGGGGATGAAGGAATATGTAGGTGGATTGTATGTCTGATAGATGGGTATGTTAGTAGTGTCGGTGTTAGGCATGCCAAAGGGCCATCGTTCCGCCATTTCTTGATTTCTTTTGTGTTGTGATCTTGTGGTGGGCATACACGTATGGATTTGATTTCTAGATGTGGGATGAGGTGGAGACCTTAGAGAATCGAATTGATTGTGTTGGACCCAAAGATGGATGTGGTTGTGAGATGTAGTAGCGGGATATGATGAAGATCGATATGTTTTCCAAAGGTTTTACCCTAAGGGTGATATGAATGGGTGATATTGATTTTTGTACAAATTTTTGGACCAAAGATGTATGATAAGAAAAGGATTTGATGTTTTTTGATTTTTGATTGGTTTAGGATGATGATGTTGGATGTTTTTGAGCTTTAGGACAAGATCTAGATATTGTTTTGGCACAAAAGGATGATGATTTTCTTTGTTTGGGGTAGACTAATGACCTTACACAAAGAGAGGTGATTTATTTTTCTTGAAAGGTAGACTAGTGACTTTTCAAGGAAAATGTGATGTTAATGATAAGATCTAGATCTAACTTTGGCTCAAAAGGGGTGACAAGCTTTGATTGATGGTAAGGTCTTGATTTGGATTTGTTTTGAAATGATTTGTCTTGGTCCAAGGAGATATGCAAAAGGACTGAATAGGGATGGATAGATATGTATTTGGACTGACTATGATGTGTCAAAGGGGTCCAACAATGGTGATGATTGATCCTCTAAGGTCAAAATAGAAGGTGAAGTTTTGGAAGACTTTTGAAGAAAGTGACTGGACTGTTGGCGTGTTTCTGTGAAATGGATATGGATTATGGCAGAGCAGAAGATGTGGATCACAACAAAATAGGTCTCTGTCTCAGGAAGATAGATATGTATTTGGACTGACTATGATGTGTCAAAGGGGTCCAACAATGGTGATGATTGATCCTCTAAGGTCAAAATAGAAGGTGAAGTTTTGGAAGACTTTTGAAGAAAGTGACTGGACTGTTGGCGTGTTTCTGTGAAATGGATATGGATTATGGCAGAGCAGAAGATGTGGATCACAACAAAATAGGTCTCTGTCTCAGGAACATCAATCTACAAATAGCGTCAATCCACAGGTCTAAAGGCGCTACGATCAAACAGAGATGGCGCTAAAACAGGGAAACAATTTTTCAGATGGCAAGTTTTTGGATTCCTGATGGGAAAATTCTTGATTTTGTCTGCTGGAAATCTGACCGACTAGTTTGTCTGTCCCAGGCACGTCAGTCTAAAAATAGCGCCAATCCACGTATGAAATGGCGCTACAATCAGGCTGATATGGCGCCGAAACAGGGGAAATAGAATTCTGAAGGCAAAATTTTGGATCTGTGTGTTTGGGATATGATAAACTGAGTTTTATTTTGTCTCAGGCACGTCGATCTCAGAATAGCGCCAATCCATGGGTGAAAAGGCGCTACAGTAAGACTGATATGGCGCTGAAATAGGGTTTTGACAGATTTCTGAAGGCAAATTGTTGGATTTCTTGGACTGTGATCAACTGATTTGTTTTGTCTCTTGGCAATTTGTTTGTGAAAAAAAATCAAAGCACTTTAACACACATTTGAACGCATAACAAGCAATGATTTTTGTTTGTGAAATGATATGACTTTGTTTAGATCAAACACATTTTTACAACCTATGGTGAGATTGGGACAGTATTTGTTGAATCCCCTAGCTGCGCCTATTCAAAGCGGGTAGCTCCAGGATCTTGGTAGCACCAGCTCCTCCTTACATTTGCACACACTTCTCACGCATACCAAGATCCAGGTTTCTTATAAGGCTTGACCCTCTCCAAACCTTTAGATTATCCCTGCTACCTTGGCTAAGAACCACATGAATCGGGGCCGCTTCAAGGGTTTTGCCCTCTGCGTCAACAAATAGAAGGATTTTGGCTTTCTAAACAATGGCTCTTAGTAAGGGCATCCGTTCAGGTGGTTATACGTGCGGTAGCGCTACTCTCCATTATGGAGTCTCCCAGCCTCCAAGGGTTGTGCCTTGGAGGGTTTATGGGGAGGTTGGCTGTCGGTATAATAAAACAACACCTGTCGCTTGAGACTTTCATCCCAAACGCCTTATTTTATATAGCGGCTCGGAAGAGCTTGGCTTTAGCTTGTTGCCGCTTGGGTCGTTCCCACCTTTCGAAGCGGGGTGGCAGGCCCTCTAGGGATCACAAAAGCGATACAATCATGAAAACACTTTTGATCCCCAAGTTCATACAAAGATGCGAGGGGAGAGCATACGTGTTCCCTATGATTATACCACACTCAACATGGTTCAATTTTAGATCTTTGGATTAGATGGGGGGTGATTAATGCAAAGTGTTGTGAGAAGTTTTTGATTCCCAAGATCACCAAAAGGTGCGAGGGAAGAGCATACACCTCTTACGCTACTTGACACAATCACAAAAACACTTCACACAAGTATTTAAATGGTCTTGATTAGATGCGTGAAAATGCAAATATTTTTGTTCTTTTTATCCAATGAAGTATGCAATTTGTTGTTCCTTTTATAGCCCAAATTGAAGTGTTTTGATTGTTTGTTTGTTTGCACACAAAAAGAAGTGTATTTTAGAGCACCAAAGATAAATGTTATCACACACACTTCAATCAAAAGAGTTGTGGTTAATTTTAGAACACCAAATTGAAATGTTTTGCTAACTAATTAACAAACCATCCTGCAAGAAGATTTGGTTAGTACCCGCAGTACCTGCAATAAACAGTCAAGAAAAATTGCGCTAAAACAAATGTATATAGGCGCCACTGCGGGCAGAACAACCCGACTTACGTGAAAATAGCGCCAAACTGGAGGATGGCGTCAATTAATACCTAAGATAGCGCTAATAAAATAGAAAGCGTAATTACAAAGGATAGCGTCAATAAACGCTAATTTAGGCGCTAATTCCTATGATGGCGTTAATACTGAGAATTTAAGGCACCACTGTGCAGAGTTTTCTGAATCTGAGGAGACCGACGATAGCGCTAATCTGGAATATGGCGCCAAAACGCGACTCTGAATCAATTTGGTTGATTCTCTCAAAATTTTGCCATAACCTCCCCCTGTAATTCCTGTTTTTCCTGCAAAACAGAGGACAGGCAACACAGAAAACAACAGGGAAAGCAGAAAACAGACGTGAGTATGGTTAGTATGCAAAATAAGTTCGCGCAGAAATAGCGCCAATACAAAGATAGCGCTGAAATACGTCAGTGATGGTGTCGATGCGACGGATGGATGGCGCTGATCCTGCAAAAAGTCGAATACTAACACAACAACTCACAAACAGAGATTAGATTCGGACCTTGTGGGTCCCACCGGGCGTGCCAATGTAGATTAGGGAAAAGCAATAAGGTAAAAACAAAACCAAATGTAAACAAAACACAAGATTTATACCTCATGCAAAACCTAATCCCATCAAGGGAATGAGGAGCCCTTTCACCCAAGAGAGGCTCCCAAGACCAAGATTGTCCCTAGACTATTGATTGAAATGTGAAATGCCCTCTAAATTGTGCAACTCACTATAAGCTCAAGTATGATTTTGGCATGGTAACTTTGCATGAAAATGGATGATGAAAATGACTTGTGAGAGGTTGTATTTATAGACTTTTTGAGAGGATTTTGATCCAAGGGTGGAGATTGATTGGAGAGATCAATGGTGGAGGATGAAAGTGAGGTGGAGGGCCTAGATTTGATCTTGGAAGATGGAGGGCTAGGAATAAAAGTAAATCTTTTATTCATTTTTGGGAAAGGGGTGAATAAATGAGGTTTGGTGAGATGGATTATTTGTGAATTAAAAATTCACAAAGGGAGGGGTAAAATGAATTAAAAATTCATTTGGGGAAGAGAGTTATGACATGTGTAAGAGGAGTAAATGTGATGTGTGATTTATTTGAATTTTAAATTTGAGGAATGTGGAGAGGAGTGCTAATGGGGATTTGACTTTCTTAATTATGGTGATTAACCTAATTAATATGGCTGGAATAAATTAGTAGAGGGATTAGAGGGGGGTTAAGATTAATTAATTATTGATTTAATTAATTAATCCTAAGGCTAGGATGGGATAGGCTAGAGTAGGCAATTAAATAATAGCTATTTAATTGTCTAGGGTAGGGATAGGCTAATTAGTAGGCTGGATTAATTAGTTAACATGGTTTTAACTAATTAATTAGATTTAGGGAAAATGGGAAATTGATTTAATAAATTTTGCATATTTATTAAATCACTTTGGCTAAGGTTTGGACTATTGAATTAATAAAATTAGTTCAATTTTGGGATAAAATGGTGTGGATTTAGAAGATGAAAGGGATGATTAATTAAATAGAAATTTAATTAATTAGTTGGAAAGGGAATTGGTAAGTTTAGGGGTGTCGGGAGTCAGTTTGGTGGTCGAGACATTTTTAGGTGTCTACACAAACCATAGCCAATACAGACCCAAATCTGGTAAAGCAACAGTACGTGCTAAATACAAGTGATGCATCAAGATGGTACAATGATCTCAACACTTTTCTAATATCAAGGAAATATCTGAACAAGATGAAATCTTCATAGAGGAGAGCTTTGAAGATCAAAGTACAAAAGTATATGGTGCAAGGAGGTCTTCTATTTAGGAAGAACCACGAAGGAATTTATTTAAGATGTTTGAATAGAGATGAAGCAGATAAGGTGTTGCCAGAACTGCATGATAAGTATGGGACTGCTCATGGCTCCCATTTAGCCACTATAGTTAGGGTAAAATTGCAAATCAGGGCAAATGAATAAACAGCAATGATAAAAACCCTAGCAATGCACAATGAAGCACAAGACAACATGAAAATCAAAATAACAAATGTAAATGCAAACCGATCTCCACGCTATGCTCGATTTATCTCCATTGCTCTTCTCCACCTCACATGAGCATGCAAGATTTTGAAGGATTATTGTTGGAAGAATGTTGGGTGCTCACTTCTGTAGCATAACATTAAGATGAAGATGCTCTAATGAAGGATGTAAAGGCTCTAATGATATTTCAACAGCATATGGATACTTGAGGATCAATGCATGCTAATGATAATTTGGCAGAATAATGTTACTTGAAGCTCAATGCATGCTAATGGCTTATGAGGGGTATGATTTATAGAAAAGGCTTGGTTCGAATGAATGGTTGAGATTAAAAAGCTAAATGATTGATGTGGACGGCTAGGATTGATTAGGTTATCCCACTCTTCAAGGGAGTTGTAGTCATTTGACAAGTGTCAAGGAGAATAGGGCTCATGTGTGCTTGTGTACATAAAAAGTACTACATATAAAAGATATTAAATAAAAGGCTATAGTACCACTTATCTTTTTTAAATGAAAGAGGCACACATGTCGGCTAAATGATAAGATAAATTAATTAAATAAATAAAATTTATTTAATTAATTGGAAAGTCAGCTTATGATGAGAACTTAATTCAAATAAAATATTTGAATTAGTTGGGATATGAGTTGGATATTAATTAAATAAATAAAATTTATTTAATTAATTGGATACTGGGATTAGGATATGATTGGGAAATTAATTAAATAAATAAAATTTATTTAATTAATTGGAAAGTGGGATTATGAATCTGAAATTAATTAAATAAATAAATTTATTTAATTAATTGGCTAAGTGGGATTAGGATATGATTGGGATATTAATTAAATAAATAAAATTTAATTAATTAATTAGCTAATGGATAAATGGGATTGAGAGTGGGATTTAGGACAAAATGCTACATGATCTCTAAGTGATGTTTTTGACTAGGTGTTGCTAGACATGAACAAAGTTGGGACAAATTTGGGTGTCTACATTTTGCCCCTCTTTGAGATGATGTTCAAGATGATGAGCTTTGTGTCAAGTAACATCATTTCAAAGAAGTTAAGGTATGGATAATCGATAGGGATAATGATGATGGAAAGATATGATGATGATGCCCCCTCGAGAGGATAGGCGGGTTGGGCAAACATGGGTAGGCTCATGCATGTTTGTTTAGCCTCATGCAATTTGAATGTTTTTGGGATGTCAATGGATTTACAATTTGGGAAAACATGGGCAAATTGTGTTTTGAATGTTTTTGGGATGTCAATGGATTTACAATTTGGGTAGCCTTTGTGCTTGATACCAATGACAAGGGAGAAAGCCAAGTCTAGGTGCAAGGGATGGATAAAAGAATGGGCTCATAGTAAATGTGATGGCAAGATCATGATATATGGATGGGATGGAAGGTTCATGAGAGTTGGATGGATAGATAAGAGAGGATAGGCCATATAAGGGATGGATGCTTGCCTCATGATAAATGGATAGGTAGGCTATAGTGGAAAGCTTATGATAAATGGATTGGGATAAGCCATAAGATGGAAAGCTCATGATAAGGATACACCATAGTGGATGGATCATAAAGGAGCTAGGATGTGATCTCCAAAGGCTATGTTGCATAGGAAAAACTTGCCCCATTCTAGATGGTAATGCTTAGGATTTTTTGCATGACACATGATGGATTGGTTTGAATGGGATGGAAGGTTCATAGATAGGACTTGGTTTGGAAAGAAGGTATGTCAAGAAATATCCAAACATGTTTCAACATTTTGCCCCTATGTCTTCATCAAGATCAAAAGGAGGAAAGAAGGATAGACTCAACATGATAGGTATGTGGATGTAATGGCTAATGATGGTAGGATGTAGCATGATAGGATGGATATAATGGGATAGGTAGTTTGGAAATGGATAGGTTGGATGAGACAATGTGCCCCCAAGTGTAAGTGACATGGAAGATCAACCTACACATGATGCCTGTTTGCTAGGTTTTCATCATGGTACTTATCCAAGGCACCTGTTTGCCAGGTTTTCACCGTTGGACGAAGGGCTTTCTCTTTACTTTTTTTTTCTTTACTTTTTTTTCTTTTTTGATGGGGTAGCAATTACACATGGCGCCTATTTACTAGGTTTTCACCATGGTAATGGATAGGAGGGACTCAAGTGTCTAGTGTTTTGAATGTTGGTAGTCCCGCTAGAGAGAATGATGTCATCGCATAGACAATGTCAAGTGTGCTCATAGATGTTGATAAGGGATTGCATGGATGGGAGATGGATTAGGTAGATAATGGATTATAATGTGGATTATGGAAGGTTCATGCAAGGATGGATGGATAAAAGGCTTATGCAAAAGCATGGACCATAGGAAGGTGATGGGGAAGATATGTAGGATAATGGATGAAGGATGGCGAGATGGAGGCATGTGGGAATGTTTTGGAATGGAAGGGAACCATGACCAATGGTTGCACACACCATGATAAACATTGAAGCTTTTGATTGGATGATGGTGTAGGAAGCAATGGAGATGTTTGCTTAGGGGATGGTTGACGAAGTGATTTAGGAACCCACATAGATTTAGTATTTTTAGTGTTTTTTCTTTTCTTGTGGGACTTTTTAAGGGAATGGAAGTTTTGGATGGATAGAGGTGGTTGGGATTTTTGAGATGTGGATGAGGATGCTTCATTTGACATTCTAGCTATTTGCTTAGGAACCCAAACCATTTTGCTTTTGGGCTTTGCATTTGGAGGTATGGGCTTGGATAGCTTTGTGAATGTACTTTGCTTAGAAGATGGATGATTTAGAGACTTTTCACATTGATGGTCTAAGGCATGAGGGTCCTTAGGAGTTTTAGTTGGATTTTTGGCTTTATAAGTAGAGGCATCAAAAATTTTTCTTTTGAATCCCATGGGGTGGGTGGAGTGGATGGAATGATTGGAAGCTTTATGCTTAAACGATGTGTGCTTTTGTTGGCCATGATTATGGATGTAAGGATACTTATGAATGCTAGGTATGTTAGGTGTTGGAAGCAATGGTGGCAAGGTGGATGGAGGGATATTTGGAGTTGGTAAAAGTGGAGGCAAATTAGATGGCGGAAGGTGTACGGTCACATGCTTTTGACATTTATAAGATGATGGAGATGGAATGGCTACATATGTCTTGGGTAGATGATGAGGGGTATGATGGAAAGTCATAGGTTTAGGATGCACGAAGGGATTACCAACATCTTGGCCTTGTTTACCTTGGGGTGTGTATCCAAGGCCATATGAGCATGGAGGAACTTTGACATGGTTTGGCTCCAAAATACCTTGTTCATAAAGGCATAGGCCTTTGCCTTGGTAGTTCATGTTTTGGAGGATGCGATTGACTATGGGACTAGATGTGTTTTGGGAGCTAAACTTGAGCTCTTTATTGGATGGAGAAGGTGAAGTGGATAAAGGTCGTTGTTGTCCTAAGGAAGAACACTCATGTATAAGGGTGGATAGACCAAGTGGACATGACGGATTTGAAATGGGATCGATGATGGATGTGGAAGGGGGATCCTTAGGATCTTGATTAGCATTGTGTTCACTAAGATCCAAGTTATTTGTTTGATCTTCTATTCTTATTTGGGGGACAAGTGTCTCATCATGACAAGCGGATGTTTGCTCATTATGGATAGGGCTAGATGGCAGATGACTAGGAGCAATGTGGATATCTTGCTCATGGATGGATATAGGATTATGGATAGGATCAAGGATAGCTTCTTCATAGGTATCATCTTGATCATAAAGAAGGTAAATGTTATGGATGGGTTGCATGAAAGTGTTTTGATCTTGAGTTGGACTAGGGCTTAATGTTTCCACATGCTTAGGATTAAACCTTTGACATACCTCTTGGGTTTCTTGAATGGAAGTAGATGACTCTTGGATAGGCTCTTGGTCAACAACATGAGAACATGATGACTCTTGACTTAGATCCATAATAGGAGACTCTTGAATAGGCTTGATGGCTTGTAGGTCACATGATGGGCTTGAAGGGCTAAGAATGTTAATTGAGGGCTCTTGGATTGGCTCAAGGATGGGTGGACCACATGATGGGATTATATGATCGGACATGACCTTTGGAAGTTCTTTGGTAGGCTCATGAATTGGTGTTTGACATGGAGGTAGTTTATTCCTAGCTAGTAGCCAATGGATCACATCCTTCACAAGGGTATGAGTGGATGGGCAATATGATGGATGAGCAATAATAGAGGATGATGTTGTAAGCGTAGGACTAGGATTTTGATTAGATGGAAGGATAATGGAGTTTGATGGATTAGGATGTGGACTAGATGGGTGTGACACATGGGATTGGGATGATGTGGCATGATTTCTTATTGTATGTCGATACACCTTAAAAAACAATTGGGAAAAACATGGGGCATGTATTTGTATTGTGGCCTTTGGTCCTATGGTATGCACAATAATCATGTTCATCATATGGACTTTCTTCACATGGTTTGACTTCAGGAAGTTCAATGAGTTTTGCTTCAAGCATTCTTTGTAAAACTGTCTCAGCCGCATCCTTTGGTGAAGGATTAGAATTACATGGTGATGAAGGTGATGGAGGGCTTGGTGGTTTGGAAGGTTGATGGACCAATGGACTAGGAGTAGGATCACATGGTGGTCTTGGGATAGGACTTGTTGGTTCATGTGTTGGCATGTGATTGGATGGTGGAGGCCACTCTAGATTGGTATCTCCCTTGTCAAAGGTTATTAGATCTTGCATAGGATAACTTGGACTTGGATGTGCTTCTTGTTGCAAAGGTGGACTTAGGTCTATCAATGGTGCTTGATGGTCTTGTTGAAAAGGTGTACTTGGACCTGCTTGATTTATGTACAAAGAGCCATTGGGACTTAGATGTTGTTCTTGTAATATCACTTGATTGCTTTGTGGATGGGCTTGGTAGTGCATTGGAATGTCAGCATGAGGGATTGAATAAGCTTGAGGTGGATATTCATAGGTTAATGTGGCATTGACTTGGTGGATAGGTGGATTAAGTTGATAGGAAGTGGATGGATATGACATGTGGCTATGAGGTGGATTAGGTTGGTATGGAGTGGATAAGATTTGATGTACTTGTTGAGCTTGACTAGTGGCTAAAAGGTGTTGGACTTGGGTTATGAAGTATTGCAGTTGAGGTGATTGGCTTGTGTGGGGTTGAGCTCTTTGGATGAAGAATTGTAATATTTCAATGGCATCTTGGTTGAGGGGTTGTGATCCTTGATAAAGATTTTGGAGGAATCTTTGGAATTTGATTTCTAGGTCCTCTAGTGTAGACATGTTGTCACCCAAGTGTATGTCTTAAGTCCTTTTAGCAAGTGCTTGTTTTAGGGATTTGGATGATGATGTGGATTGTTTGGATGACTTGGCTATGTTTGGGATGAAAGTGATTGGGTTTGAATGTTATTGGAAGAATGTGTAGGATGACTTGTCTTTATGTGTTTGGGTGTTTAGAGCTTGATGTGGCAATATTGAATCAAATGATTATGCATATACACACATGAATCACTTACACAAGACACATAAGCAAGTTGTTAGTTTGGGAGAATGTGATGATGGTTAAGCAAGCACGTGAAGACAATTCAACAAGTCCTAGTTAAGACAAGGCCACTATCACAAGGAGGTTCTAGTGAAAATTCAGGGGACCGGCACCCCACGAGCATCCAGCAAGCCACTTAAGACTTTAACTAACCCTACTAGGAGTTTTAATATACACAAAGGTACACCTCCTTTCGAGTTAGCACTGTATGGTGAGCGCTAATACCGGTTAGACTTGGCTTTCGCCTTATCCTCTAATTTTTATAGCAGACCGGATGAAAGTACTGTTTGAGGTCATTCCCTTGGGGTGGATACCAAGGCAGGCCTCTCTAAGGCTAAACAAAAGCAACACAAGTAAATGATTTTGACCTCCAAGTTCGTGTTGGGACGCGAGGAGAGAGCATACACATTTACTTGGTCACACTCGCATGGGGTTCATTAACCTTAGAAATTCCATGTGTGGAAGACAATGCAAGCACTTGTTTGTTTTAAAATCCAAATCCAAATGTGATGAAAGACAATGGTTTGTTTTAGCCCAATTTTTTGATGTGAATTTGCAAACAATTGTTCATTTTATGCCCAAAATCCAAATGTGTTTGCAAATAATGATTAGAAGATGAGAAATGAAATGATTGCACCTAGTTAATTTGCTATCCAAATTATTGTAGATGTTGATGTCAATGTTTCTCCAGCTCCTTATGATCACCTACAACATAAAAAAAAATGATATTATAATGCAGGCATAAAAAATAGGCTCATCAGGCAAGGAAAATTGTAATTTTAGATGCATAGCCGAATTAGATTTGATTATTTCAATATACTTTTTATTCAAAAATTAAAAAATCAAAGAAGAGGCCCCCATTAATTTTTAGAGAGCTTTCTGAAAATGTAAAGAAATTAGAAAAATTCCCTGATTTGCACCCAGAAATGCAGATTTGTGAAAACAGTATAGTCGGCAAAGATCAGATTTTTTCGCATTATAAACAACCTCCAAATTAAATCTGCAAAATAGAGATCCCCATTAAAATTTTGAGAGCTTTCCAGAAATGTAAAAATTTATGAAAAATTCATTGATTTTCGCCCAGAATTGCAATTTTATGAAAAAAACATAAAAACATGATAAATCTCGTAAAAATCGCGATAAACCCAAAATTTTTCTTCTGTATCTTCCTTATATCATGAACAAACTTCTAATAAAATCTTGTAGAAAAATTCATATCCGTTTGGAAGATATGATGAAATCTTTAAAACCTAGGGTTTTGTCAAAAAAACAACAGATCTGCAACAAAAAGTTAATTAAACCTGTAAAACTCAACAATGGGGGTTAGATGAATGCAAATTTTTACTACAAAAACCTACAAAAAAAGATCAAGTGAAGTGGGTCCCACCGGGCGTGCCAAATGTATGTTAGGGTAAAATTGTAAATCAGGGCAAATGAATAAACAGCAATGATAAAAACCCTAGCAATGCACAATGAAGCACAAGACAACATAAAAATCAAAATAACAAATGTAAATGCAAACCGATCTCCACACTATGCTCGATTTATCTCCATTACTCTTCTCCACCTCACATGAGCATGCAAGATTTTGAAGGATTATTATTGGAAGAATGTTGGGTGCTCACTTCTGTAGCATAACATTAAGATGAAGATGCTTGAATGAAGGATGCAAAGGCTCTAATGATATTTCAACAGCATATGGATACTTGAGGATCAATGCATGCTAATGATAATTTGGCAGAATAATGTTACTTGAAGCTCAATGCATGCTAATGGCTTATGAGGGGTATGATTTATAGAAAAGGCTTGGTTCGAATGAATGGTTGAGATTAAAAAGCTAAATGATTGATGTGGACGGCTAGGATTGATTAGGTTATCCCACTCTTCAAGGGAGTTGTAGTCATTTGACAAGTGTCAAGGAGAATAGGGCTCATGTGTGCTTGTGTACATAAAAAGTACTACATATAAAAGATATTAAATAAAAGGCTATAGTACCACTTATCTTTTTTAAATGAAAGAGGCACACATGTCGGCTAAATGATAAGATAAATTAATTAAATAAATAAAATTTATTTAATTAATTGGAAAGTCAGCTTATGATGAGAACTTAATTCAAATAAAATATTTGAATTAGTTGGGATATGAGTTGGATATTAATTAAATAAATAAAATTTATTTAATTAATTGGATACTGGGATTAGGATATGATTGGGAAATTAATTAAATAAATAAAATTTATTTAATTAATTGGAAAGTGGGATTATAAATGTGAAATTAATTAAATAAATAAATTTATTTAATTAATTGGCTAAGTGGGATTAGGATATGATTGGGTTATTAATTAAATAAATAAAATTTATTTAATTAATTAGCTAATGGATAAATGGGATTGAGAGTGGGATTTAGGACAAAATGCTACATGATCTCTAAGTGATGTTTTTGACTAGGTGTTGCTAGACATGAACAAAGTTGGGACAAATTTGGGTGTCTACATCCACAACACATAAAATATTGAGAGCGGGTTATTATTGGCCTACTATGTTTAAAGATACAGAACATCACATCAAAAACTGTCACATTTGTCAAGTTACAACAGATAAGGGAAAAATCAAGCTAATCCGCTACAGACAATTATTGTGTCTAGGTCATTTGCATAGTGGGGCTTGGATTTCATTGGAGTCATAAATCCTCCATCATCTGCAGGACACAAATTCATATTGACAGTGACTGATTACTATACAAGGTGGACTGAAGCCACATGGTATAAATTCTCCACTACTAAGGTAGTCATCAAGATTCTTGAAGAGAACATCATCACCAGGTTTGGAGTTCCTTATTTGTTGGTATGTGACAATGGCCCTACATTTTCTTCTTTAAAATTTTCTAAATGGGCATTTGAACATGGAATTGTTTTAAAGTTATCTTCAAATTATTATCCTCATGGGAATGGGTTAGCTAAATCCATGAATAAAATTTTGTTAGATATCATTAAAAAGCTAATTGAAAAGAACCCAAGAGAGTGGAACACATTGCTAAAATATGCACTATGGGCAGATAGGACCAAAGTCAAGGCATCTTTGGGTAATACATCTTACCATTTAGTTTATGGGACTGATCCCATACTTCTAGTAAATCTAAGAATACCAATCTGGAAGTTCGTGAGTGAATACTTAGGCTTCAATGATCATAGGGAAGCCATAATTGTTCAAATGATGCAATTAGATGAGAAAAGAGACCAAGCTATTGAGAGATTTGCTAAACATCAAGCAGTGGTAAAGAGATGGTTTGATAAATGAGCAAGAGTCAAAAATATTTAGAATTTCAAACTTAGTGTTGTGCTGGGATAAAGCACATGAGAAGAAAGGTAGCCATGGAAAATTTGACAAGTTATGGTTAGGTCCATTACAAGTGTCAGAAATAATAGGAGACAACACTTTCAGGCTTAAGACCTTGACTAGAGAAGATGTGTCATTACCAGTTAATGGCCAGCATTTGAAACACTACTTCCAGGCTTGAGGTGAAGGTTGTTGGTGTGTTGTATCATAATGTGGATAATTGTACAGGTTTGTTTTTTTTTGTTTTTGTTTTTGGTTGTGTTTTGCTTTGTTTTGTTTTGTTGTTTTCTGTTGGTTACTATTGTGTGTTTGTTTGTTTGTTGTGTGTTGCTTCAGCAGAGATGTTTGTTTTGTTCTAGAGTATACAGGAGCAGATTAGCAACCATTGAAAACAATATAAAATTTAGAACATTCAAGTTAATCATTTGAAATTTATACATAACTTGTTGTGACTATCATGAATGTAGAAAGTTAGTTAACTTGTGAAATTTTATATTCAATAAGAGTGGGTTGAGTATTCAAGGGAAGTTTCTCACAATGACACACCTAAAATCCTTGGGTTTGTTGAACCTACCAGTGTAGACATTAGGTGAAAAATTAGAGGTCACCCTTGCTACCATTACAATCCTCAGCTTAATTTTAGCAAGTAACTATTCCTTGCATCATAAAGTTACAACTATTATATCTTGTGAAATCTTAGTCTTTATTAAAATATAAAATAGATAAATGAATAAACTAGATTTTACTGAAATCTAGGTTAAGTTATCTAAGTAACTCTACTGGGGCTATAGACGCTCGTTGGCAGTGGGGCTCTACTTAGGAGAATTGTAACAATAACCTTGTCGGGGCTATGGACGCCTACTGCCAGCAAGGCTCTATCCGGTTGGCTTTAAGGAAATGTCATCAACTAGGTAGTCTAATGTCATTCACTAGTTTGCTCAACTAATTTTCAAGATGAGGATAATTAATCACGCGCACCCACTTAAACTGAAAAGAAAAATTCATGCACCTTATTGAATACATTAAGTCTTAAGTTAAATAATGGTTTGCAAGGAAAGATAGTTGGAAATTATGGATTTATTTCATTTTGTTTCCTTTAATGGTTTTAGTTTAATTATTTTATTTGGTTGCTAGTTGTTGTGATGCTCACAACACGTCCCATTTTACTCCTTAGCAAAATGAGGACCCTTGCTAAAGCTGGTTTGCTTTTTTGCTGGTTGGTGTGGTTTGCTTGGTGCTAAAAGGGAAGAAGAACTGAAAATTCAAACCTTTTTAAATTAGAGAAAAATTTGCATTTGAGTACCAGGTCAAAGTACAGGTGAATTCCTTGTTGAAAATAAACAGGGGTTGCTTTTTGAATTGTTTTAAATTTCACTATATTTTGCAAGTTATTGATGTCTTGGGTAAATGTACAATTAGAGGGTTTGTGCCTTGTATATATAAAGTTCTTTGTATATGTAAAGTCGTCTCATATACAAATGCATTTGTATATCATGCTTTTGTGTTGGTTGCAAAAAGAGAAGTAGTCGGGTTTTCTTATTTTGTTGCTTTTTTCTTGTATGCATTTAAGAAATGTTTTATACATACATATAGGGTGGACCCGAAAAGGAGTTAGGTTGGAGTGTATACACGTTGAAATCCAATATGTATTTTGGTTTGTATATTTGGCAAATGAAAGACATACAAGTAAATATACAAGGGATTATACATAGCGCGGAATTGAAAAGGTATTAAAGTTGGTATAATCGATGTATGTTTGGCACTTGTATATTTGGCAGATGCGAAATATAAAATCATGAGATACAAAGAATAATATACATTGTGGAATTGAAATGTTATTAAATAATGCATAATGGTTGTATACATTGGGTTATGTATGCAAGCTATCAGGAGGTGTGCATCCCGCTTTATACAATGCAAGTTTGAGGGTAAAGAAAATTTTGGTAAGTACAATTAATCAGGACTTAATGAATGTTGGATATACATTGTGTTTTATGCAAGGTAGAATTAAGAAAGGTTCAAAGTTCAAGTGAATAATTAGTTAAGTCCATCACTTGTATATCGGGGTTTGTATATTTGGAGGAAACAAAATATACAAACACTTTATACAAGCCGAAATCGAGGCAATTATGGAATAAAGTTAAACTATTGTATATTTCACGCTTGTATCTATGTTCGAAACATACATCACTTTTCACATACAAGCCAAAATTCAAGAAGATTAAAATACAGTTAATTCAATGTATCACATCCGAATTGTATATGAAGAGATACATTGAGTTTTTATGCAACGCGGAATTGAAAGGAAATTAAGGTACAATGTAAATGACGCATTTGGACTTAATGTATATTGCGATGCACATTTCACTTTATACAATGGTTGGAATTGAAATCATTATGAAATGTGGCTAACTTGTTGTATATTTTGTCTTTATATGTTTTGAAGTGTACAAAGCAAAATATACAAAGCTTTTATACATTGTGGAGCTGAGGGTATATACAATGCAAGTTATAGAAAGTTCGAAATCTGAAGGTTTAATGCAAATATTATGTACATCACAGAGGTGCGAAGGAAAGGTAAGGTGGGTCCCAGAGTTTGTACATTTGTCGCTTGTATAATGTGAATGTATATTTTGTGATGTACACACAGATGCACATTTGGAGATACAAAGTGGAAATACAAGCCGGATGTTAGAAAAGAGTTAAAAATGGAGAAGTCCTTGTATATTTGGTGTTTGTATGTTTATAATGTACAATCCCTATATACAAAGAATCAAAGGGCATTGCGAAAGAATAAAAGGTAAAGAATGTTTGTATAATGTGTTTGTATATGCGATTATACAATAGAATATACAAGTGAGGTATACAAGCAGGAAGTACAAAGGGTGTATGGAAAAGGTAAAGGGGAAAAGGCTTTAGTTCAATTGTATGCATAAAGTGATTGTATGTTTGAAGATACAACGAAAAGATACAAGGAAAACATACAATGAGATATACAAAAGAAAATGCTTGTTTAATTAAGCTAACGGTCAAAAGTTTAAAAAACTCAAACATCAAAAAGGAAAGCCAAAGGTCGCAGTGCATTAATGACTGTAATTAATGCACATTTAACACTTAATCAAATGGAATTTAATGAGGGTTAGGGCAGAATTATTGTTATTTTTCTTTCAAAATATATTGTTAATGTTGAAATTTGTAGAAAAGGTGTTGTCACAGTAAAATCAAATGAAATTTACTAGATTAGCGAAGTTACAGTTGCTGGGTGAAAGTGAAAGGTAAAGTAAGTCAACGTCAAAGGTTAAACGGTCATAGAAATAGGTATTTATCTTGGAGCCCTGTTTAATTTTTGAGTGGTAAAGTGCAACTGTTATTTCCAGTAATTTCACTTTCAAAATGCATGAATTACTATTTTAACTATTAATTAGCTAAACAGAGCTTAGTCCATTTAAAGGGTAAAATGGCAGAAAAAACAAACGAGTTAGGGCAAATGGTAGAAAATAGATATTCATAGTAAAACCCTAGATGTGAAGTGGAAATGAAAATTAAGACATGTATACTTCTACAAGATGGCCCCTAAACTGAAGAAAGATACAGGGGAAGATATAAAAAAGGAAAGGAAACCATGGAAAGAGGTGGAGAAAGAAGAATTACTGATACACAGAGGGTATCTGACCCTAATCAACATGAATGGAGTGGGGACATATACTAACATAGGAAACTATGATGCAGAGGATGTGCTAAAAAGGATTACTGCTGCAGATGCTACTCCTGATATGAAGTGTATCTGGGAGAGTGGGTTATGCCAAGCTACAGGTTTCCCATTGGCGATGGAAGCCAGGGATTTGTGCTTAGACTGTGTAATTATGTATAACCCAGCTACCAGGATGGTTATGCTATATGATAAAGTAATTGCTAATTTGACTCCAGAAGGGATTACTTACACTTTTGGGTTGGCGATCACTGATAAGATGACAGACATTGATATCAATTAGTATAATGAGAGTTTCTACACAAATGATGGAGACTGTAAGGGTAAAATACTTTGCCACTGGTACAGTCTAGAAAACAAATCAAAGGCAGTGGCCAGGATTCCTAAAAATCTGATGAGGATACATTTCAGGGAGGAGATATATTTGATGATCACTATGCTGAGCAAATTGGTTGGATTGAGGGATGGCACCAAGTGTGAGCCCTGGATGTTCATTGTCATAGAATACCTAAGAATAGGGGAAAAGAAACAAGGACAAATTTATTGGGCCAAGGCCATTAGTACAGCTATTTGGAGGCAGGCCATGCAGAGACAACAGAAGGGCTTGCCATTTTATTTATCTTCTTATGTGTTATATTCTTGTGCTGCAGGGATTATGCCTTTTATTGGTGTTTTAGGAAATGGCCTTAATCAGAAGCTAATGTATGAACATTACCTTGTCTTGCAGGAAGAGAATGCCTTAAAGAATTTTGCTTTAGTCAATGATGTTTTTTATACCTACCTAGTAAGAATATTGAGGGAGGAACCTGATAAAAGATTGTACAGTTCATGGTTCATACAGTGTGAACACTTTACTTATATAAGAACTAAGGGTTTGGAGGGAAAACCATTCATCCTTCCCAGGTATCCTTCTGACAAGCTAATTGTGTTAGAGTTTTTGAGATAGAATTTGAATGTGTTTAAAATGTACAAAAGGAAATTCAATAACAGGGGGAATGTGAAATTGCCATGGGCAATTGGTAGGTATTCTTGTTTTAGTGAAGAGGTGGTAGGTTATTCAGAGAAAGAATTAAGGTATTATGGCCTCAAAGAGTTTGATTTAGCAAGAAAATTTGACCCTTTCCATAGAATTCAGAATTTTGTAGATAAAAAATACAAGTAGCAAGTACATATTAAAGATTTCTAGGCTGACTGCCAAAACGACAGGGAGGTGAGGAAAAGGGCTCACAAAAGATTGACTATGGAGCAAATGACGTCTATTGGCGATATATATGTCCCTCTAGAGGTTAGAGAGGATGATCAATTGTTGCACCATAGTTATGCACAGGCTAGGCTGGCTCGTATTACAGAGCCTAATTGGTCAAAGCCATGGAACACATCATTGGATGTTTTGACAAAACCTGTGATATTATTTTCAAAAACATGGCTTAAGGATAGGATAGAAGAGCTCAAAGCTGAAGGAAAAGAAGTTACATTCCCAAAGAAGGGAAGGAAGAGAACGACAGAGCCTAGTAAGGACCTGCAATGTTTCTATGAGAAGAAGAGAAAATTTGTTGAAGCTAAAATTATGGAAAACAACAAAAATGCCACATTAATGGATCCATATGCCTTAGGCATAACAATTGTAGTAGCATCTGAAGCTTTTGTCGATGCAAAATCCATGAGCCATGAGATTAGTATAGAGGAAGCACAGGCTGTAAAAGAAGTAGTAGGACCATCAATCATGAGGGAAATTCCCATAGGTTTGTCAAAGGGGAAACTTCTAAGCTGGTTGATGTGATTGGAGCAAAGGAAGTAGGGGAAAAGCTAAGAAATATAGCCAGTGCCTCCACATCAGTAGAACCAGGACAAACCTTTATCAGAGTAAAAGTAGAACTGGCTATAGAGAGGCTGCAGGAGTCAGATGGTAGTAAGACCAAACCTACTACTGTAGAAACTGTGCAAATTGAGAGTAGTGACAGTGAAGAAAGGATAATGTATAAAGGAAAAGTGATTGACGTAGAGGAAGAGTCAATTGATTTCCTCAGTGAAGAAGAAGAATCAAACCTGCAAATTGAAATGGAAACAGAACAAAATATTGAAATTAAAGAAGAGGAGGTGCAAGCAAAAATAGGATCTATTGGTCCATTTGATACTCTAGTGCCACCAGAAATCATTAGAGATGTGCAAGAGGAAGCACATAAGATTGAAGAAGCTGAAAAGAAAAATCATCTGAAGAGGTAAACACAGAAGGACATGCAGCACAAGGGGACACCTTAGAGGTGGATGCATTGGATATGCTAAATATGTATGACAAGCCTAGTGAAGAAGAAAGGAATGAAGAAAGTGTGCAAGGCCAAGGACATGAAACAAAGGAAGATACCACAAGAGAAGGGTCCCCTGTACATACAGAACAAGTACAAGAAGAAGAAACAGATAGAGCACAGGATGAGATCAAAGATTCTGGGGAGGTAGGAGGAATAGAAAAGGAAGATGAAAATAAAGTAGATGAATAAGTAGAAGAGATTAATCTGCAAAATAAGGAACAAATAAATGCAAAAGCAGTTCCTGAAGAGGAAAATCCTGAAAAAGAAGCTGAAGATGGAAGGGACACTAAGATAGAAGGAGAGGGAGATGAAGCTAGATCAAAAGGGCAAGGAGAGTATCCTATAGGACAAGAGCCTCCACTATAGCAGCAAGTACCAGAAGGGGAACAACAACAAGATCAGCAACAACAACAAGAGCAACAACAACAGCAAAGGCAACAACAAAGAGAAGCAGGAGTAGATAAAACTCATGAAGAGGTAATTAATGAAGAGAGTTTTGCAGAGGGTACAAAAGAGGCACCTACCTAGCTGGAAGGAGAGATAAGGAAGGAGAAGAAAGAAATACATCTGGTTCCTATTGACATTAAATGCTTATTAGGTGAGAAAACTACTCCAAGAAAAGAAAAGAGAAAAGCTAGGACGGTGGCTGCAATACAGAGAGTGTTGCAAGTATGAGGTGATCCAGTGTTGTCATTGATGTCAACATACTCATATTGCATTGGCAAGAAGGATTTGATGAGCTGTATGCTGAGGATATTGAGAAAATTAGCCTCAGTCAGGAACAGTGAAGAACAGTGAAGAGAAGAAGGCAAATGTATTGTATAGGTTGAGAACCGGAGGATGCGGATTAAAGGGTTTACAGATATGAGTCTTGAGATGCTTCAGCCAAGATTTCAGAGGTCCGCATGAAGATCTGAAGAAGTTATGGCTGTCTGTATGGAACCGGTTCAGGTAAGTGTTCAGAGGTGACAAAGGATCACAGAAAGGTCCGGTGAGGTCCGGAATTGTACAATCCCAATCTGCGGATTGGCAAGAGTGTTTGAGATGTCCTCGTGATGTGCCATCTCGAGTTGTGTATGATTTGGAGGTCTGGAAATACTTCTTGCATTATAACAGTAGCAACAGACAGTGTTCTTGGAGTTCCGGATAAGGAGGATAAGAGATTTCAGTAAGAAAATGAAATGCGGACGTACCTGGTCATTCAGGCAAGCTTGTGAAGGTTCTTAGATCATGTTCAGGCTGTGTTGTTGGTCCGCATTGATTTGTGTATGATTTGGAGGTCCGGAAGTATCTCTTGCATTATGACAATGGTGACAGACTGTGTTCTTGAAGTTCCGGATGAGGAAGACAAGAGATTCCAGTAGGTAAAGGAAGTGCGGATGTATCCGGTCTTTCAGGCAGGCCTGTGAAGGTTCTTGGATCATGTTGAGGTTATGCTGTCGGTCCGCACTGATAGTAGAACCCGGAATTGAAGATATTCTTCCGGATGAAGTTCTTGCTCTGTTTAGCCGACCGGATGAGTTGTTCATCCTACGAATGATCTTGTGGTGGCCGACCGGATGTGTTATTCATCTTGCGGATGTTCTTATGGTTGTTTGCCGACTTAGATGTTTGTTCCTAAGTTGATGTCTTGTATAAATATCGGTTTGTGAGTTCATTTCAGTGTGTGTGATGTGTGGATGAGTGTGGCATAGCGAAGAGAAGTGTGAAAGGCAGAGCAGAGGTTTTTGGGCTTAATTGGAACTGATCCAGACATGGTAGAGATGTCATTCTCCAGTTCAAGACTGTGATTTTTATCACTTTGTAGACAGTGTGTCTCCTTGTAGGCAGTGGGCCTCTTTGTGAGCAGTGTGCTCGGGCAGTGAGCCCTTATTGGCATGTGCCATTCATTTTTTCTTTATTCTTCTAACAGAGAATAATTCTTGGGTTAATCACCCCGTGGTTTTTCCCTTAACCGGGTTTTCCACGTCAAAATCTTGGTGTTCAATGTGTTGATACTTATCTGCTCTTGTGTTTATGTATTATGCTTCATGGATGATTATTTGATATGCTGCTAACTAACAACAAAGAATCAAGTGTTTGAAATAACAAGAAGTTTTATACAACTGATTCAGCCCCCCCCTCTCAGTTGTATGCCCTAGATCCAACAATTGGTATCAGAGCCAAGTTCCTCTGACAGGAGCTTAACCGCTTGAGGAGATCCAGGATGTCGTCATACAAGAAGGATAGTCCGAAGTTCGATGGAACCAATTTCACTCTCTGGAAAGGTCGCATGAAGTGTCACTTGGAATGTATGGGAAAAGCATACTTGGATATGGTTTCAAAACCATATGTACCTCCACAAGGTGGTCCGACAACTCTGAATGAAATCACAGAAGCTGAAAACAATCTGCGGACCAAGGAAGCTCTTCTAAGCGCATTGAATGACTCAGATCTCATGAATGTTATTGACCTACCAACTGCATATGAGATCCTGACTAAGCTGGAACTTCTGTATGAAGGAGATGAGTTTGTCAAAAGTGCAAGGTTACAAAGCCTGAAAGGGAAATTTGAAAGACTGAAAATGAGAGATGATGAAAACATCACTACCTTCATGCCAAGAGTAAATGAGCTGGTATGTGGAATCAGAAATGCTGGTGGAACTTTAGATGAAAATGAGATTGTCTGCAAAATCCTAAGATCCCTTCCTGCTGCTTACAAAATCAAAGTTGCTGCCATTGATGAATTCAGAGCCCACACAACTGTCACAAGAGAACAACTGGCTGGCAAACTAGCTGCATTTGAAATGACCGAGTTTGGAGATGATCCTCCCAAGACTGAATCTGCTTTCAAAGCCAGTACCTATGTGAAAGGCAAACAGAGATTTGATCCGGGTGAAAACTCATCAAGAAAAATGTCATGGTATGATCAAGCAAGAAGAGACATGGAAGAAGAAGAAGCAGAAACAGCTCAACTTGAAGCCCTCATTGCAAAGAGACTGCCAAGAGGATCCGGTAAGTATGAAGGAAAACTACCCTTTAAGTGTTTCAACTGCAATAAGATTGGTCATTTTGCCTCAAGATGTCCGGAAAGATCTGCAAGATCTAATACTCACAGACAAAGGTTTCAAAAGAATTGCTATTATGTTCATGAAGAAGATGACAATGAAGGAGTAACAGATGATGAATCAGAACTAGGAAGCAAATCCGGAAATGAGTGGGTGTTTATAGCCATCAAGGAAGAAGATTCAATACTCTCTGAATCTGTCAATCACAAAGTTGTTGAAAAAGCCTTGGCTGCTCAAGTGGAAGAAAAGGATGATTGGGTTATTGACAGTGGATGTTCTCACCATATGACTGGTGACAAGAACAAGTTCTTAGATCTGGAAAGATATGAAGGAGGAATGGTAAAGTTTGGTGACAATTCTGCTGGCAGAATCAGAGGTAGGGGAACTATTTCCTTTGATGGTAAGAGCAAAACAGGAAATGTACTGTATGTTGAAGGATTGAAGCACAATCTTCTCAGTGTTGGTCAGTTAGTGGACAAAGGTTATGATCTCCGGTTCAAGAATGGAAAATGTAGAATCTTTACAAGCTCCGGAACTGAAATTGCATCCGGTACTCAGACAAAAGGTAATATCTTTCATCTGGTTGGTTCAAATAAAAGCTGTTTGTTTGCTCAAATTGATCAGAGTTGGTTATGGCATAGAAGAATGTGTCATGTAAATTTTGATAACATCATCAAGATAAGCAATACTCAGGCTGTAAGAGATCTTCCAAAATTGATGAAACCTACAAATAGTTTGTGCAAAGAATGCCAGCTAGGTAAACAAAGCAGAGTCTCTTTCAAAAGCAAAGATCAGTCTTCTACCGGATTGTTGGAATTAGTACATACTGATCTATGTGGTCCAACAAGAATCAAGAGTCTGCAGGGTGATAGATATTTCATGTTGTTGATTGATGATCATTCCCGGATGATGTGGGTTACCTTTCTAAAAGAAAAGTCAGAAGCTTTTGAGAAGTTCAAAACCTTCAAAGCTATGGTGGAGAATCAAACCGGATTGAGACTAAAGTGTCTAAGGTCTGATAGAGGTGGTGAATTTACATCTGGTGAATTCATTGACTTTTGTGAGAAACAGGGTATAAGGAGACAGTTGTCTGCTCCTAAGACTCCACAGCAGAATGGAGTAGTTGAGAGAAAGAACCGGACCATCCAGGAAGCTGCCAGGACAATGATGTTGGAAGCAAATGTACCTCAAATGTTTTGGAAGGAAGCTATCAGCACTGCAGTCTACACTCTCAATCGAGTTCAAATCAGAAACAACACCGGTAAGACCCCCTATGAACTCTAGTTTGGCATCACTCCTACTGTGAAATATTTCAGAGTATTTGGTAGCAAGTGTTATATTAAGAGAGATGAAGATCTAGGAAAGTTTGATGCTAGAAGTGATGAAGGAATTTTCTTGGGTTACTCCACTCAAAGCAAAGCATACCGGTGTTACAATAAGAGATTGAGGAAGATGATAGAAAGCACCAATGTGAAAGTTGATGAAGGAATTGAGAAGCCTTCAAGATTTTATGAGATTGATGAAGATGACCAAGAGAGTGTTCAAGGACCTCAATCCTCTCCGGTGAGACAGAGTCAGCCTGATCCGATAAATCAGGAAGAAGAGATAGGTCTAAATGAGCCTGATCAAGAAGCAGCAGTACAGGATACTCCCAAAATTCCAAGGTATGTAAAACTGAACCACTCTGAAGATCAAATCATAGGTGACAAAAGCAAAGGTGTACAAACTAGAAAGAATGTTGCTCAAAATCAGAATGAATGTTGTCTGATTTCAAAGATTGAACCTAAAACAATAAATGAAGCCTGCAATGATGAAAACTGGACAAAAGCTATGGAAGATGAATTGATGCAAATTGAGAAAAATCATACTTGGGATCTTGTTCCCAGACCTAGTGACAGGAATGTAATTGGAACCAAGTGGGTCTTCCGGAACAAACTAAATGAAGCTGGTGAAGTAATCAGAAACAAAGCTAGATTGGTCTGCAAAGGCTACTCTCAAATAGAAGGAATTGACTTTGAAGAGACTTTTGCTCCGGTGGCAAGAATTGAAGCAGTCAGATTACTTCTTGCATTTGCTACCTTCAAAGACTTCAAGGTATATCAGATGGATGTCAAGTCTGCCTTCCTAAATGGTGATCTGGAAGAAGAAGTCTACATTGAACAACCGGATGGTTTTCAATTGTCTGATAATGATGATATGGTCTGCAAGTTGAAGAAAGCTCTATATGGATTGAAGCAAGCCCCAAGAGCATGGTATGAAAGGTTGGATAAGCATCTTGTGCAGATTGGATTCAACAAAGGTACTGCTGACAGTAACTTATATTTCAAAATTGATCATGAAAATATTCTGATTGTTGAAGTATTTGTGGATGATATCATTTTTGGAGGAAGAGATAGTATGTGCAAAACTTTTGCAAATCAGATGAAAAGTGAGTTTGAAATGTCTATGCTTGGTGAAATGAATTTCTTCTTGGGTCTGCAAATTACTCAAACAAAAGAAGGGATCTTCATTTCTCAGACCAAATATGTGAAAGAATTGTTAAAGAAATTTGGTATGGAAGACTCAAAGTCTATGAACAATCCTATGGCAACCGGATGTAAGTTAAGCAAAGATGATGACTCTCCAAAGGCAGATCAGACAAAGTATAGATCAATGATTGGTGGATTGTTGTACCTCACTCAAACTAGACCAGATATAATGTAGGCTGTTGGTCTTGTGGCAAGATTCCAGGCTGATCCTAGAGAATCTCATGTTATGGCAATCAAAAGAATTTTTAGGTACTTGAAAGGAACAGTGGAGTATGGTCTATGGTACCCTAGAGATCCAGACTTCTCTCTTCATGCTTACACAGATGCAGACTGGGCAGGAGATGTGGATGACAGGAAGAGCACTAGTGGTGGAGCATTCTTTTTGGGGAAGAGATTGGTTTCTTGGTTAAGCAAGAAACAAGATGCAATATCTCTGTCTACAACTGAAGCAGAATACATTGCAGCAGCAGGTAGTTGCACTCAAATCTTATGGATGAAGCAGATGCTAAGAGACATCAAAGTTGAATATGAGGAGCCTATCACAATTTTCTGTGATAATTCAAGTGCAATTAATATCTCCAAGAATCCGGTATTGCATTCTAAGACTAAGCACATATCTATCAAATTTCACTTCTTGAGAGAACAAGTAAACAAGGAAGAAGTCAGATTGGAGTATGTTCCCTCCAAGGATCAGATTGCAGATATCTTTACAAAACCTCTTCCCAAGGACTCTTTTGAATATCTCCGGGAGAAGTTAGGGGTCATGGCCCCTCCGGTGATGAACTAAGATGCACTAATGTGCATCAGTCCGGTGAATATCACAGTCATATCTTGTGATCCGGATTGATGATGGGGAGCTGCTACTCAGGGGGAGCAGCTGGTATGATTCTGATGTATTAGAATTGCAAGTATGAGCCCTTTGCCATTGATGTCAAAGGGGGAGAGAAGACATGTGAAAAACAAGTGGTTGATGATCAAAGGGGGAGCAGTAAAGGAAGAGAAGACATGTGAAAAGTTGTTGTTGATAGGGGGAGCTGTGACAGAAAGGAGAAGTTCTTGTCTTGATGGTTTTTCACATCATATGTTGCCATCAATGACAAAGGGGGAGATTGTTGCAAGTATGAGGTGATCCAGTGTTGTCATTGATGTCAACATACTCATATTGCATTGGCAAGAAGGATTTGATGAGCTGTATGCTGAGGATATTGAGAAAATTAGCCTCAGTCAGGAACAGTGAAGAACAGTGAAGAGAAGAAGGCAAATGTATTGTATAGGTTGAGAACCGGAGGATGCGGATTAAAGGGTTTACAGATATGAGTCTTGAGATGCTTCAGCCAAGATTTCAGAGGTCCGCATGAAGATCTGAAGAAGTTATGGCTGTCTGTATGGAACCAGTTCAGGCAAGTGTTCAGAGGTGACAAAGGATCACAGAAAGGTCCGGTGAGGTCCGGAATTGTACAATCCCAATCTGCGGATTGGCAAGAGTGTTTGAGATGTCCTCGTGATGTGCCATCTCGAGTTGTGTATGATTTGGAGGTCCGGAAATACTTCTTGCATTATAACAGTAGCAACAGACAGTGTTCTTGGAGTTCCGGATAAGGAGGATAAGAGATTTCAGTAAGAAAATGAAATGCGGACGTACCTGGTCATTCAGGCAAGCTTGTGAAGGTTCTTAGATCATGTTCAGGCTGTGTTGTTGGTCCGCATTGATTTGTGTATGATTTGGAGGTCCGGAAGTATCTCTTGCATTATGACAATGGTGACAGACTGTGTTCTTGAAGTTCCGGATGAGGAAGACAAGAGATTCCAGTAGGTAAAGGAAGTGCGGATGTATCCGGTCTTTCAGGCAGGCCTGTGAAGGTTCTTGGATCATGTTGAGGTTATGCTGTCGGTCCGCACTGATAGTAGAACCCGGAATTGAAGATATTCTTCCGGATGAAGTTCTTGCTCTGTTTAGCCGACCGGATGAGTTGTTCATCCTACGAATGATCTTGTGGTGGCCGACCGGATGTGTTAGTCATCTTGCGGATGTTCTTATGGTTGTTTGCCGACTTAGATGTTTGTTCCTAAGTTGATGTCTTGTATAAATATCGGTTTGTGAGTTCATTTCAGTGTGTGTGATGTGTGGATGAGTGTGGCATAGCGAAGAGAAGTGCGAAAGGCAGAGCAGAGGTTTTTGGGCTTAATTGGAACTGATCCGGACATGGTAGAGATGTCATTCTCCAGTTCAAGACTGTGATTTTTATCACTTTGTAGACAGTGTGTCTCCTTGTAGGCAGTGGGCCTCTTTGTGAGCAGTGTGCTCGGGCAGTGAGCCCTTATTGGCATGTGCCATTCATTTTTTCTTTATTCTTCTAACAGAGAATAATTCTTGGGTTAATCACCCCGTGGTTTTTCCCTTAACCGGGTTTTCCACGTCAAAATCTTGGTGTTCAATGTGTTGATACTTATCTGCTCTTGTGTTTATGTATTATGCTTCATGGATGATTATTTGATATGCTGCTAACTAACAACAAAGAATCAAGTGTTTGAAATAACAAGAAGTTTTATACAACTGATTCACCCCCCCCCTCTCAGTTGTATGCCCTAGATCCAACAATTGGTATCAGAGCCAAGTTCCTCTGACAGGAGCTTAACCGCTTGAGGAGATCCAGGATGTCGTCATACAAGAAGGATAGTCCAAAGTTCGATGGAACCAATTTCACTCTCTGGAAAGGTCGCATGAAGTGTCACTTGGAATGTATGGGAAAAGCATACTTGGATATGGTTTCAAAACCATATGTACCTCCACAAGGTGGTCCGACAACTCTGAATGAAATCACAGAAGCTGAAAACAATCTGCGGACCAAGGAAGCTCTTCTAAGCGCATTGAATGACTCAGATCTCTCGAATGTTATTGACCTACCAACTGCATATGAGATCCTGACTAAGCTGGAACTTCTGTATGAAGGAGATGAGTTTGTCAAAAGTGCAAGGTTACAAAGCCTGAAAGGGAAATTTGAAAGACTGAAAATGAGAGATGATGAAAACATCACTACCTTCATGCCAAGAGTAAATGAGCTGGTATGTGGAATCAGAAATGCTGGTGGAACTTTAGATGAAAATGAGATTGTCTGCAAAATCCTAAGATCCCTTCCTGCTGCTTACAAAATCAAAGTTGCTGCCATTGATGAATTCAGAGCCCACACAACTGTCACAAGAGAACAACTGGCTGGCAAACTAGCTGCATTTGAAATGACCGAGTTTGGAGATGATCCTCCCAAGACTGAATCTGCTTTCAAAGCCAGTACCTATGTGAAAGGCAAACAGAGATTTGATCCGGGTGAAAACTCATCAAGAAAAATGTCATGGTATGATCAAGCAAGAAGAGACATGGAAGAAGAAGAAGCAGAAACAGCTCAACTTGAAGCCCTCATTGCAAAGAGACTGCCAAGAGGATCCGGTAAGTATGAAGGAAAACTACCCTTTAAGTGTTTCAACTGCAATAAGATTGGTCATTTTGCCTCAAGATGTCCGGAAAGATCTGCAAGATCTAATACTCACAGACAAAGGTTTCAAAAGAATTGCTATTATGTTCATGAAGAAGATGACAATGAAGGAGTAACAGATGATGAATCAGAACTAGGAAGCAAATCCGGAAATGAGTGGGTGTTTATAGCCATCAAGGAAGAAGATTCAATACTCTCTGAATCTGTCAATCACAAAGTTGTTGAAAAAGCCTTGGCTGCTCAAGTGGAAGAAAAGGATGATTGGGTTATTGACAGTGGATGTTCTCACCATATGACTGGTGACAAGAACAAGTTCTTAGATCTGGAAAGATATGAAGGAGGAATGGTAAAGTTTGGTGACAATTCTGCTGGCAGAATCAGAGGTAGGGGAACTATTTCCTTTGATGGTAAGAGCAAAACAGGAAATGTACTGTATGTTGAAGGATTGAAGCACAATCTTCTCAGTGTTGGTCAGTTAGTGGACAAAGGTTATGATCTCCGGTTCAAGAATGGAAAATGTAGAATCTTTACAAGCTCCGGAACTGAAATTGCATCCGGTACTCAGACAAAAGGTAATATCTTTCATCTGGTTGGTTCAAATAAAAGCTGTTTGTTTGCTCAAATTGATCAGAGTTGGTTATGGCATAGAAGAATGTGTCATGTAAATTTTGATAACATCATCAAGATAAGCAATACTCAGGCTGTAAGAGATCTTCCAAAATTGATGAAACCTACAAATAGTTTGTGCAAAGAATGCCAGCTAGGTAAACAAAGCAGAGTCTCTTTCAAAAGCAAAGATCAGTCTTCTACCGGATTGCTGGAATTAGTACATACTGATCTATGTGGTCCAACAAGAATCAAGAGTCTGCAGGGTGATAGATATTTCATGTTGTTGATTGATGATCATTCCCGGATGATGTGGGTTACCTTTCTAAAAGAAAAGTCAGAAGCTTTTGAGAAGTTCAAAACCTTCAAAGCTATGGTGGAGAATCAAACCGGATTGAGACTAAAGTGTCTAAGGTCTGATAGAGGTGGTGAATTTACATCTGGTGAATTCATTGACTTTTGTGAGAAACAGGGTATAAGGAGACAGTTGTCTGCTCCTAAGACTCCACAGCAGAATGGAGTAGTTGAGAGAAAGAACCGGACCATCCAGGAAGCTGCCAGGACAATGATGTTGGAAGCAAATGTACCTCAAATGTTTTGGAAGGAAGCTATCAGCACTGCAGTCTACACTCTCAATCGAGTTCAAATCAGAAACAACACCGGTAAGACCCCCTATGAACTCTGGTTTGGCATCACTCCTACTGTGAAATATTTCAGAGTATTTGGTAGCAAGTGTTATATTAAGAGAGATGAAGATCTAGGAAAGTTTGATGCTAGAAGTGATGAAGGAATTTTCTTGGGTTACTCCACTCAAAGCAAAGCATACCGGTGTTACAATAAGAGATTGAGGAAGATGATAGAAAGCACCAATGTGAAAGTTGATGAAGGAATTGAGAAGCCTTCAAGATTTTATGAGATTGATGAAGATGACCAAGAGAGTGTTCAAGGACCTCAATCCTCTCCGGTGAGACAGAGTCAGCCTGATCCGGTAAATCAGGAAGAAGAGATAGGTCTAAATGAGCCTGATCAAGAAGCAGCAGTACAGGATACTCCCAAAATTCCAAGGTATGTAAAACTGAACCACTCTGAAGATCAAATCATAGGTGACAAAAGCAAAGGTGTACAAACTAGAAAGAATGTTGCTCAAAATCAGAATGAATGTTGTCTGATTTCAAAGATTGAACCTAAAACAATAAATGAAGCCTGCAATGATGAAAACTGGACAAAAGCTATGGAAGATGAATTGATGCAAATTGAGAAAAATCATACTTGGGATCTTGTTCCCAGACCTAGTGACAGGAATGTAATTGGAACCAAGTGGGTCTTCCGGAACAAACTAAATGAAGCTGGTGAAGTAATCAGAAACAAAGCTAGATTGGTCTGCAAAGGCTACTCTCAAATAGAAGGAATTGACTTTGAAGAGACTTTTGCTCCGGTGGCAAGAATTGAAGCAGTCAGATTACTTCTTGCATTTGCTACCTTCAAAGACTTCAAGGTATATCAGATGGATGTCAAGTCTGCCTTCCTAAATGGTGATCTGGAAGAAGAAGTCTACATTGAACAACCGGATGGTTTTCAATTGTCTGATAATGATGATATGGTCTGTAAGTTGAAGAAAGCTCTGTATGGATTGAAGCAAGCCCCAAGAGCATGGTATGAAAGGTTGGATAAGCATCTTGTGCAGATTGGATTCAACAAAGGTACTGCTGACAGTAACTTATATTTCAAAATTGATCATGAAAATATTCTGATTGTTGAAGTATTTGTGGATGATATCATTTTTGGAGGAAGAGATAGTATGTGCAAAACTTTTGCAAATCAGATGAAAAGTGAGTTTGAAATGTCTATGCTTGGTGAAATGAATTTCTTCTTGGGTCTGCAAATTACTCAAACAAAAGAAGGGATCTTCATTTCTCAGACCAAATATGTGAAAGAATTGTTAAAGAAATTTGGTATGGAAGACTCAAAGTCTATGAACAATCCTATGGCAACCGGATGTAAGTTAAGCAAAGATGATGACTCTCCAAAGGCAGATCAGACAAAGTATAGATCAATGATTGGTGGATTGTTGTACCTCACTCAAACTAGACCAGATATAATGTAGGCTGTTGGTCTTGTGGCAAGATTCCAGGCTGATCCTAGAGAATCTCATGTTATGGCAATCAAAAGAATTTTTAGGTACTTGAAAGGAACAGTGGAGTATGGTCTATGGTACCCTAGAGATCCAGACTTCTCTCTTCATGCTTACACAGATGCAGACTGGGCAGGAGATGTGGATGACAGGAAGAGCACTAGTGGTGGAGCATTCTTTTTGGGGAAGAGATTGGTTTCTTGGTTAAGCAAGAAACAAGATGCAATATCTCTGTCTACAACTGAAGCAGAATACATTGCAGCAGCAGGTAGTTGCACTCAAATCTTATGGATGAAGCAGATGCTAAGAGACATCAAAGTTGAATATGAGGAGCCTATCACAATTTTCTGTGATAATTCAAGTGCAATTAATATCTCCAAGAATCCGGTATTGCATTCTAAGACTAAGCACATATCTATCAAATTTCACTTCTTGAGAGAACAAGTAAACAAGGAAGAAGTCAGATTGGAGTATGTTCCCTCCAAGGATCAGATTGCAGATATCTTTACAAAACCTCTTCCCAAGGACTCTTTTGAATATCTCCGGGAGAAGTTAGGGGTCATGGCCCCTCCGGTGATGAACTAAGATGCACTAATGTGCATCAGTCCGGTGAATATCACAGTCATATCTTGTGATCCAGATTGATGATGGGGAGCTGCTACTCAGGGGGAGCAGCTGGTATGATTCTGATGTATTAGAATTGCAAGTATGAGCCCTTTGCCATTGATGTCAAAGGGGGAGAGAAGACATGTGAAAAACAAGTGGTTGATGATCAAAGGGGGAGCAGTAAAGGAAGAGAAGACATGTGAAAAGTTGTTGTTGATAGGGGGAGCTGTGACAGAAAGGAGAAGTTCTTGTCTTGATGGTTTTTCACATCATATGTTGCCATCAATGACAAAGGGGGAGATTGTTGCAAGTATGAGGTGATCCAGTGTTGTCATTGATGTCAACATACTCATATTGCATTGGCAAGAAGGATTTGATGAGCTGTATGCTGAGGATATTGAGAAAATTAGCCTCAGTCAGGAACAGTGAAGAACAGTGAAGAGAAGAAGGCAAATGTATTGTATAGGTTGAGAACCGGAGGATGCGGATTAAAGGGTTTACAGATATGAGTCTTGAGATGCTTCAGCCAAGATTTCAGAGGTCCGCATGAAGATCTGAAGAAGTTATGGCTGTCTGTATGGAACCGGTTCAGGCAAGTGTTCAGAGGTGACAAAGGATCACAGAAAGGTCCGGTGAGGTCCGGAATTGTACAATCCCAATCTGCGGATTGGCAAGAGTGTTTGAGATGTCCTCGTGATGTGCCATCTCGAGTTGTGTATGATTTGGAGGTCCGGAAATACTTCTTGCATTATAACAGTAGCAACATACAGTGTTCTTGGAGTTCCGGATAAGGAGGATAAGAGATTTCAGTAAGAAAATGAAATGCGGACGTACCTGGTCATTCAGGCAAGCTTGTGAAGGTTCTTAGATCATGTTCAGGCTGTGTTGTTGGTCCGCATTGATTTGTGTATGATTTGGAGGTCCGGAAGTATCTCTTGCATTATGACAATGGTGACAGACTGTGTTCTTGAAGTTCCGGATGAGGAAGACAAGAGATTCCAGTAGGTAAAGGAAGTGCGGATGTATCCGGTCTTTCAGGCAGGCCTGTGAAGGTTCTTGGATCATGTTGAGGTTATGCTGTCGGTCCGCACTGATAGTAGAACCCGGAATTGAAGATATTCTTCCAGATGAAGTTCTTGCTCTGTTTAGCCGACCGGATGAGTTGTTCATCCTACGAATGATCTTGTGGTGGCCGACCGGATGTGTTATTCATCTTGCGGATGTTCTTATGGTTGTTTGCCGACTTAGATGTTTGTTCCTAAGTTGATGTCTTGTATAAATATCGGTTTGTGAGTTCATTTCAGTGTGTGTGATGTGTGGATGAGTGTGGCATAGCGAAGAGAAGTGCGAAAGGTAGAGCAGAGGTTTTTGGGCTTAATTGGAACTGATCCGGACATGGTAGAGATGTCATTCTCCAGTTCAAGACTGTGATTTTTATCACTTTGTAGACAGTGTGTCTCCTTGTAGGCAGTGGGCCTCTTTGTGAGCAGTGTGCTCGGGCAGTGAGCCCTTATTGGCATGTGCCATTCATTTTTTCTTTATTCTTCTAACAGAGAATAATTCTTGGGTTAATCACCTCGTGGTTTTTCCCTTAACCGGGTTTTCCACGTCAAAATCTTGGTGTTCAATGTGTTGATACTTATCTGCTCTTGTGTTTATGTATTATGCTTCATGGATGATTATTTGATATGCTGCTAACTAACAACAAAGAATCAAGTGTTTGAAATAACAAGAAGTTTTATACAACTGATTCACCCCCCCCCTCTCAGTTGTATGCCCTAGATCCAACAATTGGTATCAGAGCCAAGCTCCTCTGACAGGAGCTTAACCGCTTGAGGAGATCCAGGATGTCGTCATACAAGAAGGATAGTCTGAAGTTCGATGGAACCAATTTCACTCTCTGGAAAGGTCGCATGAAGTGTCACTTGGAATGTATGGGAAAAGCATACTTGGATATGGTTTCAAAACCATATGTACCTCCACAAGGTGGTCCGACAACTCTGAATGAAATCACAGAAGCTGAAAACAATCTGCGGACCAAGGAAGCTCTTCTAAGCGCATTGAATGACTCAGATCTCTCGAATGTTATTGACCTACCAACTGCATATGAGATCCTGACTAAGCTGGAACTTCTGTATGAAGGAGATGAGTTTGTCAAAAGTGCAAGGTTACAAAGCCTGAAAGGGAAATTTGAAAGACTGAAAATGAGAGATGATGAAAACATCACTACCTTCATGCCAAGAGTAAATGAGCTGGTATGTGGAATCAGAAATGCTGGTGGAACTTTAGATGAAAATGAGATTGTCTGCAAAATCCTAAGATCCCTTCCTGCTGCTTACAAAATCAAAGTTGCTGCCATTGATGAATTCAGAGCCCACACAACTGTCACAAGAGAACAACTGGCTGGCAAACTAGCTGCATTTGAAATGACCGAGTTTGGAGATGATCCTCCCAAGACTGAATCTGCTTTCAAAGCCAGTACCTATGTGAAAGGCAAACAGAGATTTGATCCAGGTGAAAACTCATCAAGAAAAATGTCATGGTATGATCAAGCAAGAAGAGACATGGAAGAAGAAGAAGCAGAAACAGCTCAACTTGAAGCCCTCATTGCAAAGAGACTGCCAAGAGGATCCGGTAAGTATGAAGGAAAACTACCCTTTAAGTGTTTCAACTGCAATAAGATTGGTCATTTTGCCTCAAGATGTCCGGAAAGATCTGCAAGATCTAATACTCACAGACAAAGGTTTCAAAAGAATTGCTATTATGTTCATGAAGAAGATGACAATGAAGGAGTAACAGATGATGAATCAGAACTAGGAAGCAAATCCGAAAATGAGTGGGTGTTTATAGCCATCAAGGAAGAAGATTCAATACTCTCTGAATCTGTCAATCACAAAGTTGTTGAAAAAGCCTTGGCTGCTCAAGTGGAAGAAAAGGATGATTGGGTTATTGACAGTGGATGTTCTCACCATATGACTGGTGACAAGAACAAGTTCTTAGATCTGGAAAGATATGAAGGAGGAATGGTAAAGTTTGGTGACAATTCTGCTAGCAGAATCAGAGGTAGGGGAACTATTTCCTTTGATGGTAAGAGCAAAACAGGAAATGTACTGTATGTTGAAGGATTGAAGCACAATCTTCTCAGTGTTGGTCAGTTAGTGGACAAAGGTTATGATCTCCGGTTCAAGAATGGAAAATGTAGAATCTTTACAAGCTCCGGAACTGAAATTGCATCCGGTACTCAGACAAAAGGTAATATCTTTCATCTGGTTGGTTCAAATAAAAGCTGTTTGTTTGCTCAAATTGATCAGAGTTGGTTATGGCATAGAAGAATGTGTCATGTAAATTTTGATAACATCATCAAGATAAGCAATACTCAGGCTGTAAGAGATCTTCCAAAATTGATGAAACCTACAAATAGTTTGTGCAAAGAATGCCAGCTAGGTAAACAAAGCAGAGTCTCTTTCAAAAGCAAAGATCAGTCTTCTACCGGATTGCTGGAATTAGTACATACTGATCTATGTGGTCCAACAAGAATCAAGAGTCTGCAGGGTGATAGATATTTCATGTTGTTGATTGATGATCATTCCCGGATGATGTGGGTTACCTTTCTAAAAGAAAAGTCAGAAGCTTTTGAGAAGTTCAAAACCTTCAAAGCTATGGTGGAGAATCAAACCGGATTGAGACTAAAGTGTCTAAGGTCTGATAGAGGTGGTGAATTTACATCTGGTGAATTCATTGACTTTTGTGAGAAACAGGGTATAAGGAGACAGTTGTCTGCTCCTAAGACTCCACAGCAGAATGGAGTAGTTGAGAGAAAGAACCGGACCATCCAGGAAGCTGCCAGGACAATGATGTTGGAAGCAAATGTACCTCAAATGTTTTGGAAGGAAGCTATCAGCACTGCAGTCTACACTCTCAATCGAGTTCAAATCAGAAACAACACCGGTAAGACCCCCTATGAACTCTGGTTTGGCATCACTCCTACTGTGAAATATTTCAGAGTATTTGGTAGCAAGTGTTATATTAAGAGAGATGAAGATCTAGGAAAGTTTGATGCTAGAAGTGATGAAGGAATTTTCTTGGGTTACTCCACTCAAAGCAAAGCATACCGGTGTTACAATAAGAGATTGAGGAAGATGATAGAAAGCACCAATGTGAAAGTTGATGAAGGAATTGAGAAGCCTTCAAGATTTTATGAGATTGATGAAGATGACCAAGAGAGTGTTCAAGGACCTCAATCCTCTCCGGTGAGACAGAGTCAGCCTGATCCGATAAATCAGGAAGAAGAGATAGGTCTAAATGAGCCTGATCAAGAAGCAGCAGTACAGGATACTCCCAAAATTCCAAGGTATGTAAAACTGAACCACTCTGAAGATCAAATCATAGGTGACAAAAGCAAAGGTGTACAAACTAGAAAGAATGTTGCTCAAAATCAGAATGAATGTTGTCTGATTTCAAAGATTGAACCTAAAACAATAAATGAAGCCTGCAATGATGAAAACTGGACAAAAGCTATGGAAGATGAATTGATGCAAATTGAGAAAAATCATACTTGGGATCTTGTTCCCAGACCTAGTGACAGGAATGTAATTGGAACCAAGTGGGTCTTCCGGAACAAACTAAATGAAGCTGGTGAAGTAATCAGAAACAAAGCTAGATTGGTCTGCAAAGGCTACTCTCAAATAGAAGGAATTGACTTTGAAGAGACTTTTGCTCCGGTGGCAAGAATTGAAGCAGTCAGATTACTTCTTGCATTTGCTACCTTCAAAGACTTCAAGGTATATCAGATGGATGTCAAGTCTGCCTTCCTAAATGGTGATCTGGAAGAAGAAGTCTACATTGAACAACCGGATGGTTTTCAATTGTCTGATAATGATGATATGGTCTGTAAGTTGAAGAAAGCTCTGTATGGATTGAAGCAAGCCCCAAGAGCATGGTATGAAAGGTTGGATAAGCATCTTGTGCAGATTGGATTCAACAAAGGTACTGCTGACAGTAACTTATATTTCAAAATTGATCATGAAAATATTCTGATTGTTGAAGTATTTGTGGATGATATCATTTTTGGAGGAAGAGATAGTATGTGCAAAACTTTTGCAAATCAGATGAAAAGTGAGTTTGAAATGTCTATGCTTGGTGAAATGAATTTCTTCTTGGGTCTGCAAATTACTCAAACAAAAGAAGGGATCTTCATTTCTCAGACCAAATATGTGAAAGAATTGTTAAAGAAATTTGGTATGGAAGACTCAAAGTCTATGAACAATCCTATGGCAACCGGATGTAAGTTAAGCAAAGATGATGACTCTCCAAAGGCAGATCAGACAAAGTATAGATCAATGATTGGTGGATTGTTGTACCTCACTCAAACTAGACCAGATATAATGTAGGCTGTTGGTCTTGTGGCAAGATTCCAGGCTGATCCTAGAGAATCTCATGTTATGGCAATCAAAAGAATTTTTAGGTACTTGAAAGGAACAGTGGAGTATGGTCTATGGTACCCTAGAGATCCAGACTTCTCTCTTCATGCTTACACAGATGCAGACTGGGCAGGAGATGTGGATGACAGGAAGAGCACTAGTGGTGGAGCATTCTTTTTGGGGAAGAGATTGGTTTCTTGGTTAAGCAAGAAACAAGATGCAATATCTCTGTCTACAACTGAAGCAGAATACATTGCAGCAGCAGGTAGTTGCACTCAAATCTTATGGATGAAGCAGATGCTAAGAGACATCAAAGTTGAATATGAGGAGCCTATCACAATTTTCTGTGATAATTCAAGTGCAATTAATATCTCCAAGAATCCGGTATTGCATTCTAAGACTAAGCACATATCTATCAAATTTCACTTCTTGAGAGAACAAGTAAACAAGGAAGAAGTCAGATTGGAGTATGTTCCCTCCAAGGATCAGATTGCAGATATCTTTACAAAACCTCTTCCCAAGGACTCTTTTGAATATCTCCGGGAGAAGTTAGGGGTCATGGCCCCTCCGGTGATGAACTAAGATGCACTAATGTGCATCAGTCCGGTGAATATCACAGTCATATCTTGTGATCCGGATTGATGATGGGGAGCTGCTACTCAGGGGGAGCAGCTGGTATGATTCTGATGTATTAGAATTGCAAGTATGAGCCCTTTGCCATTGATGTCAAAGGGGGAGAGAAGACATGTGAAAAACAAGTGGTTGATGATCAAAGGGGGAGCAGTAAAGGAAGAGAAGACATGTGAAAAGTTGTTGTTGATAGGGGGAGCTGTGACAGAAAGGAGAAGTTCTTGTCTTGATGGTTTTTCACATCATATGTTGCCATCAATGACAAAGGGGGAGATTGTTGCAAGTATGAGGTGATCCAGTGTTGTCATTGATGTCAACATACTCATATTGCATTGGCAAGAAGGATTTGATGAGCTGTATGCTGAGGATATTGAGAAAATTAGCCTCAGTCAGGAACAGTGAAGAACAGTGAAGAGAAGAAGGCAAATGTATTGTATAGGTTGAGAACCGGAGGATGCGGATTAAAGGGTTTACAGATATGAGTCTTGAGATGCTTCAGCCAAGATTTCAGAGGTCCGCATGAAGATCTGAAGAAGTTATGGCTGTCTGTATGGAACCGGTTCAGGCAAGTGTTCAGAGGTGACAAAGGATCACAGAAAGGTCCGGTGAGGTCCGGAATTGTACAATCCCAATCTGCGGATTGGCAAGAGTGTTTGAGATGTCCTCGTGATGTGCCATCTCGAGTTGTGTATGATTTGGAGGTCCGGAAATACTTCTTGCATTATAACAGTAGCAACATACAGTGTTCTTGGAGTTCCGGATAAGGAGGATAAGAGATTTCAGTAAGAAAATGAAATGCGGACGTACCTGGTCATTCAGGCAAGCTTGTGAAGGTTCTTAGATCATGTTCAGGCTGTGTTGTTGGTCCGCATTGATTTGTGTATGATTTGGAGGTCCGGAAGTATCTCTTGCATTATGACAATGGTGACAGACTGTGTTCTTGAAGTTCCGGATGAGGAAGACAAGAGATTCCAGTAGGTAAAGGAAGTGCGGATGTATCCGGTCTTTCAGGCAGGCCTGTGAAGGTTCTTGGATCATGTTGAGGTTATGCTGTCGGTCCGCACTGATAGTAGAACCCGGAATTGAAGATATTCTTCCGGATGAAGTTCTTGCTCTGTTTAGCCGACCGGATGAGTTGTTCATCCTACGAATGATCTTGTGGTGGCCGACCGGATGTGTTATTCATCTTGCGGATGTTCTTATGGTTGTTTGCCGACTTAGATGTTTGTTCCTAAGTTGATGTCTTGTATAAATATCGGTTTGTGAGTTCATTTCAGTGTGTGTGATGTGTGGATGAGTGTGGCATAGCGAAGAGAAGTGCGAAAGGCAGAGCAGAGGTTTTTGGGCTTAATTGGAACTGATCCGGACATGGTAGAGATGTCATTCTCCAGTTCAAGACTGTGATTTTTATCACTTTGTAGACAGTGTGTCTCCTTGTAGGTAGTGGGCCTCTTTGTGAGCAGTGTGCTCGGGCAGTGAGCCCTTATTGGCATGTGCCATTCATTTTTTCTTTATTCTTCTAACAGAGAATAATTCTTGGGTTAATCACCCCATGGTTTTTCCCTTAACCGGGTTTTCCACGTCAAAATCTTGGTGTTCAATGTGTTGATACTTATCTGCTCTTGTGTTTATGTATTATGCTTCATGGATGATTATTTGATATGCTGCTAACTAACAACAAAGAATCAAGTGTTTGAAATAACAAGAAGTTTTATACAACTGATTCACCCCCCCCCCTCTCAGTTGTATGCCCTAGATCCAACAAAGAGGTCTAGATGGATCCAGAACTTTGAACCTAGCTATACCACAAAAGGAGAAAGAAAAATCTAAGATTACCCTAGAGGAGTACAAGATACTTAATCTAGACCTCAGGCATTGCACAAGGGAACAACACATCGCTGAGTGGAAAGATATGAACCAGGTGATAGCAGAAATGCTGAGGAAAGACAAAAATAAATAGGAGGTATTGAAAGGACACATTGTCCAACTCCAGCAATTCATTAAGGGGATATTTGACCCCAGTACCATAGTACCTGACTTACTTTCTAACATAGCAATAGTATCTAAAGAGGAAGTACAAGACATGGAAAATAAAAGGTTCAAGGCCAACATTTTTGATGAATGGTTTCATGATTTTTTGCAAGGAGGTGAACAAATAATAAGGCAAGCTGTGAAGAGTTGGAAAGTGGCCACAAAAGAGAAGAACAAATGTATGGTATTAATAAATAATTTTCAAGCAAGAGTAGAAGAGTGCAGATCTGAAATAGAACAATTGACTAAAATTGACACAAGAGTTGAAGAAGTGATCAATGAGGGAGCACTCAATGTCACACTGGAAAATCAAGCACCACAAATGATTTTGGAGCTTAGATTTGAGGAGGATAACCTCAAAAGATGCATGGGGGTTGTGCAAGAGCTGGAGAGAAAAATAGATGAGATGATTAAAATGCATAAGAAAATCATAGAAAGATTCTTACAGCATGAATGTGCAGAGGTGCTAGCCTATGACTTAGACAGAGCATTGACAGAGTTTAGGGCCATATTCACACCCTCTACAGAAAATCCTGATGCAATCCTCAGCAAGCAGATGATGGATACATTGATGGAAGAGAAGGCCAAAATGAATAAGTACAAGAAAAGAATATAAAACTTAGAGAATGAAGAAAAGGAATTGAAAGAAAAGGTGATAATGCAAGAATATATTTTAACAAAAAGTCCAAGAGGGGGCTGCACCTTTGTGGAGGGTGTAATTGACAACTTCAAGAAATATTTAAAAAAGTGAGAAGGCAGAAGAAAAGAATCTTGAGAGGAAATCAAATAAAGAGCCTTGGTGGAAAAAGGTCACCTAAAATAGGAATCTTATTTGACAGAGATTCCAAGAGCATCCTTTGAGAGGAGAAGGTGCCAAGTAGTGGATTGGCACACGGTTATAAAATGAAGGCGCACCATTGGTCAGTAATAAAAGAACCTTAACCATAGAATTGTGGTTGTAACCATAGAATGGAGGTTGTAACCATGGCAAGAGAGTGAATTCAAATTCTATATAAGAGGCGTTGCTACTTGTATATTGTTTACACAGGGATTTTAGCATTTAGCCAGAAATTGTAAATTCTTCTTGAGAATTTTGAAGTAGAATATTTTAGTTTAGAGGAGGTTGCCTATTGTCTGCATTAAGGAACGCGTGGAATGTCTAGCTTTCTTAATGTATCTGTAAAGCACTATAAGTTTTTTGGTATATTCGATTAATAAAGCTAAGATTCATTCCTACATTATAAATCTTGTATGACTGTGTTTTGAATATAAGTGAATCTGGAAGTCTGCATCTATTTTTTGAGTGTCTTCTAGCTCTTCCTTGCATTTAAAATAATTTATCTTGAAGCTCACAATCTTGAATGCAATATTCGTTAAAATACTCAGGATATTTGCATTTAACGATTTAGTCTGCTAGTTTAATTGAATCTATTGTATTTCTTACTGTGTGCATAATAGAACGTTTAGATCCTGTAGTGAATGATGGTAGATTTAAATTTCTCTAACTTTTCCCAACAACTCTGAAATACTTAGCATAAACATTAAAATCCAAAGGAGATTATCTAACATTTGAAGAATTTTAAGAGCAATAAGTTGATATTTGATAATCTTCATAAAATATTTGAAAAGCAAAGCATGTTTGAATATAAATCATATAAATCTTTGAGGTACAGTAACGATTTTATGCAAATGAATGATTAGAAAGTTGATATTTGTATTAGTTTGCATAATAGGAGTCCAATAAGTCACAAACTCACTTTAAATCACGTAAGGCCCCTTGCATATTACAACTTCATAATAACCTACTGAACTGTCCAATAGGTCAAGACTTGACCAATAAGGAAACTTGGGATCAAGTAATCTTAGTTGATTTATTCATATCTTTCAAGATAGTTAGGTTCATTTATGAATTTTAACTTTTGTTATGAGTGTGTAAAATACAATCATCAATAGGTCCCTGGTCATACAAGTTTTGATTCTAAGCCCTTTTGACAATAGTCAAAGTGGGGAAAGGAGGGATGTCAAATGCCTCTGCAAGAGTCTCTCTAGTAAAACTGACCACTACTTTCCCATCCTAAGTCACTATTGACCTAGTTGGGGCATGGTATCTATGAGCACAAGCTATGATTAGCCTAGGTCACTACACTGAAGTAGAGAATGTAGTTTCCTAGGCAATCCCATTATCCCTTATCCTCCTGGCCCAATCAATAGGGTTGTCACCAAAAATTCTCAATCTAAAGTCATCCAAGTTAATGTAACCCATGTCTGTATCTCCTATGTTGTTCCATACTGAAGTGATCTTGGAAATTGGAGGGATGCCTTTGAATTCATACTTCATGTTTAATTGGAAGAAAGTTTTGGACAACTGATTCACCCCCCTCTTAGTTGTCTATCCTGAATCTAACAATTGGTATCAAAGCCAAGTTCCTCTAAAAGAGCTTAACTGCTTGAGGAGATGTTCTCCTACAAGAAGGATAGTCTGAGGTTTGATGGAACCAATTACACTCTTTGGAAAAACCACATGGAATGTCACTTGCAATGTATGGGAATGCAATATTGGATCATAACTTCGAAGAAGTATGTTCCTCCATAGAATGGTCCAAGAACTATAGATGAAATCAGAGATGCTGAAAACAATCTTCAGTATAAAGAAGCTCTACTAAGTGCTTTATCTGATTCAGAACTAACAAATGTTATTGATCTAAAAACTACATTTGAGATTTGGAAAAAACTGGAACTTTTGCATGAAGGAGATAAGAATGTCAAATGTGCCAAGCTACAAAGTCTGAAAGGAAATTTTGAAAACCTAAAGATGAGAGAAGATGAAAATATCACTACATTTATGCCAAGAGTAAATGATCTTGTTTGTGGCATTAGATGTCCTGGTGGAGTCTTGGATGAAGATGAGATTGTTGCCAAAATTCTCTGATCTCTTCCTGATTCTTACAAATACAAGGTTACTGCTATTGAAGAATTTAGATACTTTTTAAATATCACAAAAGATTAGTTGGTTGGTAAATTATATGCATTTGAATTGTCCAAGTTTGGAGATGCACCCCCCAAGACTGAATCTGCATTCAAAGCTAGTGCCTCTGTAAAAGGTAAACAAAAGTTTGATTCGGGAGAGAACTCTTCAAAGAAACTATCATGGTATGAAAAAGAAAAAAAAGATCTGGAAGAAGATGAAGTAGAAACTACTCAACTTGAAGCCCTTATTGCAAAAAGACTACCAGAGGATCTAGTAAGTATGAAGGGAAATTGCCTTTTAAATGTTTTAACTGAATAAGATTGGTCATTTTGCCTCAAGGTGTCTAGAAAGATTTTCAAGGCCAAATCCTAACAGATCAAGGTTCCAAAAGAAATGTTACTATGTTCATGAAGATGATGATGATGAAGGAGTAAAAGATGATGAATCAGAGACAGGAAACAAATCTGGAAGTGACTGGGTGTTTATTTCCATCAAGGAAGAAGATCCAATGCCCTCTTAATCTGTCAATCATAAAATTGTAGAAAGAGATCTGGCTACCCAAGTTGAAGAAAAGGACGATTGGGTCATTGATAGTGGATGCTCCCACCATATGACAGGTGATAAAAATAAGTTCATAGATTTGGAAAGGTATGAAGGAGCAGTGGTAAAATTTGGTGATAATTCTGCTAGCAGAATCAAAGGTAGAGGAACTATTTCCTTTGATGGAAAGAACAAAACCAGTAGTGTACTGTATGTTGAAGGCCTGAAGCACAATCTTTTTAGTGTTGGATAGTTGGTGGACAAAGGCTATGATATTAGATTCAAAAAGGGAAAATGTAAGATCTTTGAAAGTTCTGGAACAGAGATTGCATTTGGTACTCAAACAAAAGGTAACATCTTCCACTTGGTTGGTAATGGCAAAAGTTGTTTATTTATTCAGATTGATCAGAGTTGGTTATGGCATAGGAGAATGTGTCATGTGAATTTTGATAATATCATCAAGATAAGCAACACTTAGGTTGTAAGAGATCTTCCAAGACAGGTGAAACCTACTAATAGTTTGTACAAAGAATGTCAGTTGGGTAAGCAAAGTAGAGTCACATTCAAAAGTAAGGAACAATCTTCTACTAGATTGTTGGACTTAGTTCATACTGATCTATGTGGTCTGGCAAGAATCAGGAGTGTGCAAGGTGATAGATACTTCATGTTATTAATTGATGACCATTCCCAGATGATGTGGGTGACTTTTTTGAAAGTGAAATCTGAGGCTATGGTAGATAATGAAACTGGATTGAACATAAAATGTTTGAGGTTTGGTAGAGGTGGAGAATTCACATCTGGTGAGTTCATAGAATTCTATGAGAAACATGGGATAAAAAGATAGTTGTATGTTCCAAGGACTCCACAGTAGAATGGAGTAGTGGAGAGAAAGAACCAGACCATCTAGGAAGCATCTAGAACCATGATGATGGAAGTAAATGTTCCTTAGATCCATTGGAGAGAAGTTGTAAGCACTACAGTCTGTACTCTCAATTGAGTACAAATCATAAGCAATACTAGTAAGACTCCTTATGAACTTTATTTTGGCATCACTCCCACTGTGAGGTATTTTAGAGTCTTTGGTAGCAAATGTTACATTAAAAGACATGAAGATCTAGGCAAATTTGATGCTAGAAGTGATGAAGGAATATTCTTGGGTTATTCTACTCAAAGCAAAGCATACTGGTGTTATAACAAGAGATTGAGAAAGATTATAGAAAGTACAAATGTGAAGGTTGATGAAGGTATTGAAAAACCATCGAGGTTTTATGAATATGATGAAGATGATTAGAATGATGTTCTGGTCCAAGGAGTCCAAGCCCCTTCTGAAATTTAGATCTAGACTGATCCGATGAATCAGGAAGAAGAGATAAGTTTGAATGAACCTATTCAAGAAACAGAAGTGTAAGAAATTCCCAAAGTTCCCAGGTATGTTAAACTAAATCACTCTGAAGATTAGATCATAGGTGATAAAAGCAAAGGTGTTCAAATAAGAAGAAAGATTGCTCAAGATTCAGAAGAGTATTGTCTGATTTCAAAGATTGAACCAAAGACACTAAATGAAGCATGCAATGATGAAAATTAGACTAAAGCAATGGAGGAAGAGCTGATGCAAATTGAGAAAAATCACACTTGGGATCTTGTTCCTAGACCTAAAAACAAAAATGTCATTGGAACCAAATGGGTTTTCTAGAATAAACTGAATGAAGTTGGTGAAGTAGTCAGAAACAAAGCCAGATTGGTCTACAAGGGTTACTCTCAAGTAGAAGGAGTTGATTTTGAAGAAACTTTTGTTCCGGTGGCAAGAATTGAAGCAGTCAGGTTATCTCTTACCTTCACTGCCTTCAAGGATTTCAAAGTATATTAGATGGATGTCAAATCTACCTTCCAGAATGGTGACTTGGAAGAAGAAGTTTACATTGAGCAACCAGATGGATTTCAATTGTCTGATCATGGTGATATGGTCTGCAAGTTGAAGAAAGCACTAGATGGGCTTAAACAAGCCCCAAGAGCCTGGTATGAAAGACTGGATAAGCATCTTTTAAAGATTGGTTTCAACAAAGGTACTGCTGATAGTAACTTGTACTTCAAATTTGATCATGAAAATATCTTGATTGTTGAAGTTTTTGTTGATGATATTATTTTTAAAGGAAGAGATAGTATGTGCAAAACTTTTGTAGATCAAATGAAAAGTTAATTTGAGATGTCCATGTTTGGGGAAATGAATTTCTTCTTGGGTCTATAAATCATTCAAACAAAGAAAGGAATCTTCATTTCTGAGACCAAATATGTGAGAATTGTTGAAGAAATTTGGGATGGAAGACTCAAAACCAATGAGTACTCCCATGGCAACTAGATGTAAATTGAGCAAAGATGATGACTGTCCTAAGGCTAATCAGAAAAAGTATAGGTCAATGATTGGAGGATTATTGTATCTCACTCAAACTAGACCTGACATTATGAATGTTGTTGGTCTTGTCGCTAAATTCCAAGATGATCCTAGAGAATCTCATGTCATGGCAATTAAGAAGATTTTTAGATATCTAAAAGGGATGGCTGAGTATGGTTTGTGGTATCCTAGAGATCATGATTTCTCTCTTCATGCATATACAGATGTGGATTGGGTAGGAGATGTGGATGACTGGAAGAGTACTAGTGGTGGAGCATTCTTTTTGGGGAAGAGATTGGTTTCTTAGTTGAGCAAGAAACAAGAGGCAATATCTCTGTCCACTGCAGAAGTAGAATATATTGCAGCAGCAAGTAGTTGTACTCAAGTATTGTGGATGAAGCAAATGCTAAGACATATCAGAGTGGAGTATGAGGAACCTATCACAATCTTCTATGATAATTCAAGTGTAATAAACATATCAAAAAATCTGGTGTTGCATTCAAAGACTAAACATATATCCATCAAGTTTCACTTTTTGAGAGAGTAAGTGAACAAAAATGAAGTCAGATTGGAGTTTGTGCCTTCCAAGGATCAGATTGCAGATATTTTTACTAAACCTCTACCTAAGGACTCTTTTGAGTATCTCAGGGAGAAGTTAGGGTTTATTACCCCTCCAGTTCTGAATGAAGGTACACTAATGTGCATCAATCCAGTGGATCTCACAGTCATATCTTGTGGTCCGGATCGATGATGGGAAGCTGCTACTCAGGAGGAGTAGCTGGCATGATTCTGAAGTGATGCAAGTATGTGCCCTTTGCCATTGATGTCAAAGGGGGAGAGAAGACATGTGAAAAACAAGTAGTTGCTGATCAAAGGGGGAGCAGTAAAGGAAGAGAAGACATGTGAATGATTTTTGTTGATAGGGGGAGTTATGTCAGTGAGGAGAAGTTCTTGTCTTGATGGTTAAAACAGTTTTTCATATCATATGTTGCCATCAATGACAAAGGGGGAGATTTTTGCAAGTATGGGTCTAACCGGTGTTGTCATTGATGTCAACATACTCCTATTGCATTAATGATAAGGATTGGATGAGCTGTATGCTAAGGATATTAAGAAAATTAGTCCTATCAGGAATAGAGAACAGTGAAGATAGTCAGGTAAAGATCCCAAGTAAGGTGAAGATCAAAGGATGTGCATCAAAAGGTTTGTAGATATGTGTCTTAATATGATCCAGTAAAGATTTCAGAGGTCCGCATGAAGATCTAAAGAAGTTATGGCCTCTTAAGTAAAACTATTTCTGGCAAATGTTTAGAGGTGACAGAGTGACACAGATAGGTCCGGTGAGATCCAGAAATGTAATATCTTGTTCTACAGATTTGGTGGAGTGTTTAGGAAGTCAATGTGAATTGACAACTCAATTGGTTAGTGGTCTGGAGGTCTAAAAACATCTATTCCAATATGACAATGATGACAAACTGTGTTCTTGAGGTTCCAGATGAAGGAGATGATGATTTTAGCAAGCAGAAGTAGTGTAGATGTTCTTGGTGATTTAGGCAAGCTTGTGGAGGTCTCTAGATTGTGTCCAGTTCTTGTTGGTGGTCCGCATTGAAGATTGAGATTGTAATTGAAGAATTACATCTAGATGATGATGTTCTTCCTAAGTCTGGCCAACCAGATGAGTTACACATCTTGCAGATGATCTTGAAGATGTTCTGTGAAGAATGGCGTGTTCCTAAAAGAGGATTGAAGTCTCATATTTGTGTGGCCAACAATGTGTTGATCCGTGTGATGTCTTTTTGTAATTAGTCATGTTGTATTTATGTATTTTCTCTGTAATGTATGCTGACTTGGATGATTATCCCTAAGTCGATGTCTTGTATAAATAAGGAGTTGTAAAGTCATTTCAAAAGTATCTTGTGAAGATGAGTATGTGGTAGAGAGGAGTAGAGTGAAAGGCAGAGTAGAAGTATTGGGCTTAAATGGAACTGACTCAGGCATGGTGAAGATGCTATTCTTTAGTTCAAGTATGTAATATCTATTATTATGTAGATAGTGTGTCTCTTGTAAGCAATGGGCCTCTTGTGAACAGTGTGCTCGGGAAGTGAGCCCTAATTGGCATGTGCCATTTTGTTCTTCTTATTCTTTTAACAGAGAATATAATCTTGGGTTAGTCACCCTGTGGTTTTTCCCTTAACCGAGCTTTCCATGTTAAAATCTTGGTGTCTTATGTGTTAATGTGTTTCTACTCTTGATTAAATGCATTATGTTTCCATGACTGATTTATTATTATGCTGCTGAATTACAAAGTCGATTTAAGTGATTAATTGGAAGAAAGTTTTGGACAACTAATTCACCCCCCCTCTTAGTTGTCTATCCTGAATATAACAAGGTAGTTGTCACCTTGTAGCCCATTCACTGAACTTTGAGACAGTTTGCACTTGATACTAGGAAGATGCCACCAAGGAGAGTCCCTGCTGTTGGAACAATGGCTAGAAGAATGGATGAGATGATGGAAATGATTAAAACAATGAGAATTTGATTGGATGTTGTTGAAGAAGATAGGAAAAGAGGATTGACACCTAGACCTAATGTTGAAAGTGATGATGAAGAGGAATTTCAATCTGTGGAACAAATTGGTGAAACCCTAGGAGGTGATGAAGAAGAAGAATCAGATCAAGTCAAGATGTTGCGAGCTATTTCAAAGATAGGGAAGAGACCTAGAGTTGATGTACCAAATTACACTGGTAATTTGAACCCTAAAGAGTTGATTGATTGGATAAATGACATAGAAGAGTACTTTGAGTATGAAGAAGCTAAAGATCCAGAGAAGGTGAAATTTGCAAAAACAAAGTTGAAAGGACATGCTGCTATATGGTGGAAACAAGTTCAATTAGATAGAAATAGAAGAGGAAAAGAAAAGATTACAAAATGAGACAGGATGGTGACAAAATTAAAGAATCAATTTGTACCTGCTGACTATGAGTTGGAACTATTGAAGAGATTGAATAACCTAAGACAAAAGGAGAAATCTATGGAGTATACTAAAGAATTTCATAAGATAACCATAAGGACATGACATAGTGAAGCAAGCAAAGAGAAAGTGGCTAGATACATCAATGGCCTGTGATTGAACATTCAAGAAGAACTGAGTTTGGTGAGGATCACAACACTGGAAGAAGCATACCAATTTGCCTTGAAAGTTGAAGAGAAGTTGAATAAGAGACATGATTAGAAACAGAGAGGCAGAGGAGGTAAATTTTATAGAGGCAGAACATTTTCTTGAGGTGAAAGACCATATGCAGAGCATAACAGACAAGAGAACATATTCAAGAAGGAGAACATAGATAACAATGCATACCAGAGAGATGACATAATTTTCTACCACAGAGGAAAATCCTAGTCCATACCGAAGTGAAGGATATAGAAGAGAAGGAAGAGGACCTAATAGGAGAGCATTTAAAGGAACCTATTTCAAGTGTGGAGGTGAAGGACATAGAGCATTTGAATGTAATTAGGGGAGTACAAGCAAGAGAATAGATAATAATGGAAGAGTATCCTATGTGGAAGAAGAACATGTTGGATCACCAAGTTTAGTTGGTAAACCTAAGAAAGGAGAATCACTTGTGATGAGGAGAGCACTATTTTAAGCAGAGACAAATGAGGAACCACCACAGAGGAAAAGCTTGTTCAAAACTAGGTGCAAATTAGGAGGTAAATGTTGTAAAGTTGTAATTAATAGTGGTAGTTCTGACAACCTAGTTTCAAAAGAGATGGTGATTAAGCTGAAGCTAGAAATATTGAAACACCATAAGCCCTATCAAATAGCATGGATTCAAGATGACCATAAGGTACTGGTGAGTGATTAATGTTTGGTGTGTTGGCAACATAGTCAAGAGACACTACTGATTAGCTAATGTTTTCATTGATGGAAACAAGGCAAATAGAGCATGATGGAGCTAAGGATGATTGGGAACTCAACTTGGATCAGCCTGCATACACGGTTCTAGTATCGGCACAAAAGACTAAGGAAGAATGGCTAAGTACTGATAATACAGAGTTAGTAGCAGAGACTCAAATGGTTTTCCTTCATAGTTGATGGTCAAGGCATGTGGTTTAGGTATGTTATTCAAGATTACAAGTCTTGATGACTTCCAAAAGTTAAGTAGTGATTGGCCTAAGTCTGAGTGAATAGAACTAATATAGGAGCAGTGCACAGTGTCTGAGAAAAAGGGTCTGCATTTCTCCGCAATTGCATAATTGGTCTTGTGGTTCTAGAGGTATGATCTGTGATGAGTGAAGAGCCTCTAATATGGATTTGAGTAGTTCTTGTGGTCCACAGCGGAAGATGTTGTCTCACAGTTGAACTGAACTAGTAAACAGTCTGTGAATAAGGCTGACATAATAGTATGATGTGTGTGCAGTAAAGTTTTGGTGGTTGAAACTTAATCCCAAGTGGTAAAATAGTTGAGGCCAACATGTATGATGATGTTTTAGATGTTCTTTTGGTCCACCATAGATTTTGGGAAATAAATCTGGCTAACAGAGTACATAATGCATGACTACACGGGCACACTTTATTAGGCCGACCTGATATGAAGATTTTGTTTGTTGTGGATATATATATGGGATTGATTTTGATATTTGGTGTGTGAGTAATGTGGATATAAATATGTGTAGAATGTGAACAACAGAGTGTGACAAAAGTACAGGAAGAGAGATATTTTGAGCAAAGTAGTCAAGATGAAAAGTTTTGAGACAATATTTTGAGCATACATTGAAGCTGCATTCATGCATGTGTAGATGCAATCCAAGAAGTTCATTTTGGTAGTGAGCCATATCCTTAATTCTTTCTTTCTTTTTTTGGCAATGAGCCTTTGTGCAGTGAGCACTTCTTCATAGGGCAGTGAGCCTTGGGCAGTGAGTCTCCTTGTAATTCGGTATTGAGCTATCATAATATATTGTGAGCTAACACTCACCATGGTTTTTCCCTCTTTAGGTTTTCCACATAAAAATCTTGGTGTCTATGTGTTATATCTTTAGGGTTGCTATTCTTATACTTGTTCTTCTTTCATGTTATTAATTTTAGAAATTAGATTAATAAACAAGTCAACAAGTGGTTTTATGGAATATTGATTCAACCCCCCCTCTCAGTATTCCTTACTTTCAACAATTGGTATTAGAGCCAAGTTCTTTGGAAGAAGCCTAACATCTTAAGGAAGGTCTAGGAAAGTTCATTCATGGTAGCCAGAAGGTATGGAAACTTTTCATATGAAAACAATGTTGAACTAGAAGCAACTCTTGTTGATCTTGAAAAATCTGAAGCAAAAATCAAGGATCTGAAGGATAACATTCAAGAAGCTAATGAATGCATTCTAAAGCTGAAAGAACAAGTCAATAAATTCATAGAAAAGTACAAAGATGTTAGTGAACAATTGATATTAGTAAATGAGACCCTGGATGATTTGAAAGTGGAAGTTATCAAAAGAGCTAAAGTAGAAGAAGATCAAAATTTGATGGTAAACAACAAGATTGAAGAATGTGTTAAACTAGAAAAAGAAGTTGTGAGCTTGAAAACAAATTTAGAAAAAGCCAAGAGCTATGAAGAAAAGTTCAAGATAAGTTCTGCAAAACTTGATGAGATGATTGCTAGTCAAAAGAGTTCAGATGACAAGCAAGGCTTAGGATTTGAGAAAGGAGAAAGTTCAAAATTAGGTCAAGAAAAATTTCACATGAAGAAAAACAAAAGAAACAAATTTAGGAATCAAAGAAGGATACCTAGAAGACCTCTGGTCAGATAGCCAAATGGTCAAAGGTAACCATCTTTCAATGGCCATTGTTTAATTGCAATAAGTTTGGTCATAAAGCTACTCAGTGTAGGAGTAGAATAAATAAAAATCAAAATGTTCCATCATTCTCTGGTCAGTGTTACAATTACAAAAAAATTGGTCATAGATCAAATGAATGCAGAAGTCCAATAAGAAATGGTTTTCACAATTCATGGAATACTTGATCATTCAATGGAAGATGTTTTGTTTGCAATAGAGTTTGACACATGGATAATCAATGCAGATCAAGGATGAATTCATTCAAAGGAAGGAATCAAGGATAGGGAAACATTGTGTGCTACAATTGCAACAAGTTTGGACATGTTGCAATATTTTGTAGAAGCAAGAATGTGAAAAGGAACTACTATACTGAAGAAAGGAAAACAGAGCAGAGGAATGATAAGGGAAAAGAAAAAGTTGATCCGATTGAAACTAAGAAAGAAATGGACAAGATCTAGATCAAGAAAGAAGTAATTGAGGTTAAGGATGGATCTGCACTAGCTTTTGGTGCAGATACTTCCTTCAGGAAGTAAATTGGGAGCTTTGGCTTAGGGGGAGCTATGTTGAAAATCTAAAGTCCCCAGCCAGAAAGTTAGTGCTAGAATCTGGCACTAAGGTATGTTGTGAAGAACTCTATGACAAAGCATCTAAAGAATTTCTAGTAGAGAAAGATCTAATGCGGAGCATTACGGAGCAATTTAGATTGACTATGGTTGTCAAAGAAGTGTTTGGCAGCTTTTTTAAGACCACATTTATGGTGATTAAGTTAAGGTCCCAAGGGGTTAAAAGGTTTGGATTCATAAAAGATTAATCACTTTGCTTCAAGTGTTTAAGGGTATCTGAAGCAAAAAGTGACTCAGAGATTTCCAAAATTATTCAACCCAAATCAACCTCAGGTGAAGGAAACCCTAATTCAATGAAAAAGGTATTTACAACTTGAAAACCCTTCTGTGTTGACTAAAATCTTGTGGAAAATGTTTACTCCCAAATTAATTGAGTTAACGGAAAAGCCTCACCCCAAGATCAAGAAACATTTCTACAAATCATTGGAAAATGATTTTGTAGGGGCATTCTCAATTATTCCTCATGGAATTGTGCACATGGAAGATGTTAGGGCATATGTTCATACCAATTTAGAGGAATATGATCATTTTATTCCTAGAAAACTATACTTAGATGAACTGACTACTGTTGATGTTGACTTGAAAAATGAATATAAAATTCTAGGAGAAAAGAAATTGGACCCCTGGTTGGACTTTCCTGCAATTCTGAATGATACATGGGTTCATCTTATCCTAAGCAGAATTCATGATGAGTTTTTATGGATTGATGAACCATATATGATAACTAAAGAAGCTATCAAATCTGTGACTGGTACAAGTTCCTCTGGAAGGATCCTAGGTGACAAGAAAATAAAGAACAATTTAGTAATGTAGTTGAATGATACTCCTTTATCTTCTTCTTAAAACGACATGAATGTATTCATGTTAGAAAGTCACTTGTAGAAGCGAGAGCCATTACCAAGGTATTTATGAAAATAGGTATCACCCAGATAACTTAAAAAATAAGATGGTTTCGCCTTCGTTTTATAGCTATGATGATGCGCTTAGAGCTTATCAACAAAAACAAATTGATTTAGATAGCCCTTTATGGCTCCGGTGGGAGAGAAATATAGATACCTCTATTATTAATTTAGTAAAGGGAGAAGTCCCTATCGAAGTTCAGTATGAATCTTTAGGTACTTTCTACGAAATCCATGAACATTTACAAAATCCATGAACATTTTCGAATAAGAAAAGATAGAGTGGGGGAAATACTTAATAAATACATTCGAACAACCGTTGGTCGCATTCATTTTAATCGAGAAATAGAAGAAGCCATAAAAGGCTTGTTGACTTATGAGATCCGACAAGAAATGTCACTATTCAGAATTTAATGTTATTAATCTTATGATCCTTTCATTCATGCAGAGATAGAGATCAAGGGAGCCTTCTAGGCTTAAATCCATTGCTGAATCCTGCTCCCCAAAATGGGGAGATTTTATTTTTATGGCTAATTTCGTCAAAGTGCCCTTTCCCTTTGAAGTGCCCTTTTTTAATAAAGGGATGGATAAAATTGTTATGAAGCAACTTATTAGCAGATTCATAAATCAATTTGGAATGACATATACATCACATATATTAGATCAACTGAAGATTTTAGGTTTCTAGCAAGCTACTGATGCAGCTATTTCATTAGGAATTGATGATCTTTTAACAACACCATCTAAAATATGGCTTATCCAAGATGCGCAGCAACAAGGTTTTGCTTCGGAAAAATATCATGATTATGGGGATGTACATGCAGTGGAAAAATTACGTCAATTGATTGAGATATGGCATGCTACCAGTGAATATTTGAGACGAGAAATGAATCTGAATTTTAGGATGACTGATCCTTTGAATCCAGTACATATGATATCCTTCTCAGGAGCTAGAGGAAGTACATCTCAGGTTCACCAATTAGTAGGTATGAGAGGATTAATGTCAGATCCTCAAGGACAAATTGTGGATCTACCCATTCAAGGGAATTTCCGTGAAGGACTTTCTTTAACGGAATATATTATTTCATGTTATGGTGCTCGTAAAGGAGTTGTGGATACTTCTATACGAATAGCAGATGCTAGATACCTCACACGTAGACTTGTTGAAGTAGTACAACACATCGTTGTACGTAAAGTAGATTGTGGTACTATCCAAGGTGTTTTTGTAAGTCTCATTCAAGATCGAGAAACAATCCAAAATAAATTTGTTCTACAAACACTAATTGGTCGTGTATTAGCAGACGATGTATATATAAACGGGAGATGTATTGCCACGCGCAATCAAGATATTGGAATTAAACTTGCCCATCAATTATATTATTTCCAAGCACAACCAATATATATACGAACCCCTTTTACTTGCAAAAGTATATCTTGGATTTGTCAATTATGCTATGGTCGAAATACTACTCATAGTAACTTAATCGAATTAGGAGAAGCAGTCGGCATTATTGCAGGCCAATCAATTGGAGAACCGGGAACTCAACTAACATTAAGGACTTTTCATACTGGTGGAGTATTTACAGGTGATATTGCAGAACATGTACGAGCCCCGTTCACCGGAAAAATTGAATTCAATGAAAATTTGGTTTATCCTACACGTACCCGTCATGGGCATCCTGCTTATATATGTCACAATAGTTTATATGTGACTATCGATAATAAAAAGAAAGTACAAAACTTAACCATTCCACCAGAAAGTTTGCTTTTCATTCAGAATAATCAACTCGTGGAATCGGAACAAGTTATTGCCGAGGTTCGTGCTAAAAAACCTCCCTTCAAAGAAAAAGTCGAGAAATATATATATTATGGCCTAACAGGAGAAATGCACCGAAGTCTCCCTATGTCTAATTTTATATTAAAGACAACTCATTTATGGGTATTATCGGGAAATAGGAGACCCATTCATAATATGGCCCTAAATCAAATATCCAATTGATCACCACGTCGGTACTGTAAATATGCAGTTACAAATAATCCAGCCAAAGTGATAGGAATTAGACCTAACACAATTCCGGATAACAAAACTTCAATCATATTTTTTTTTTTTTTTTTAAGAATAGGTAAGGATTAATAGCTAATCTACATAGTACCTTGAATTTACTCGGAATCTCAATTCCTATTGAGAAAAGTTAATACTGAAGTGAATTAAGAGGTTTTATTTTATTTCAAATAAGTCGTATATTGCTTAGACCGATGAATAGGACTGAGGTGAAAATAAGCAAAGCTAATAAAAGACCAAAATAACTAATTATAGTAAGCATGGAAGGACTCAATGAAAAAAAAATGATTGATACGTATTTTTATCAGGCAATTACCTAAATTTTGATCTAGGATCAGCAAAAAAAAGAGTATATAATAAATAGATACCAATTTAGAATTTAATATCTAACAATATTAATGTTATGAACAAACATAGAGGAAATAGACGATAGAAAGATATTTTCTTCATTTTATCGAAAAAGAAAAAAATCCCCCAATTTATTAATTATCATACGTAATAGTCTATTACTAAGTGAATTTGATAATGATTCTAATTAGATCACCTTACATTATCTCTATCGGTCTTTAGAACGAAAGACACTTTTGCTACAGCCAAGCATAGTAAAAATAAACTTAAGTGGATTCACTTTTTCCATACGCCTTTTTAAGACCAGTAATTGGCGAGTAATTTAGGTAAACCCTGATATCCTGTCTTTCTTGGAAAAGAAAATAGAAATAGTAACATATTTACATTTGATCAAGATAATATTTCACTATTCATCGATTCCTTTTTATTCATAAGAGGAATAGCACTCCGGTCGTTCACACTCAAAGTGCTATATTATTTAAGTCATTAAGTACATGGTCAAAAACAATATGGATTACAACCTTTGTGAGTTACTTTGGAGTGAGTTAATGGAGAATTTGAAAAGAACAAAAGAGACAAATCATCCCTTCAAATATGGAACCTTGATCACATGTCTACTCTTCTACTTCTTAAGAGAACTACTTGGTTTGGAAAGCATTGTCTGGCTTGATCACATACCTGTAGCAACTCAAATAAGAAATCACCTGCAGAATCTAGGAAACACAGTCGAACAAAATGAAATCTTATGGTGATACTTTATGAACTTCCAAAATAAAATGATATGTAGGGTCCAGATACCTGAAAAGGTAGTGATGAAAAATGAAAAGGACATTGTTTTCATGGTAAACAAAGACATATGCTTCATGGAAGCCATGGAACCAAAAACTACATGGGTCCCTGCATTAGGGTATGAAGTTGCAGAAGATAACCTAACCAAATTAGCTAATGAACTACTAAACAAACCAAAAGATATCAAAGAAAATAGGTTTGGAACATTCAAAGAATTATCTTTGGAATATGAGCACTTTGAGAAAATGATAAATGAACAATTAAGTGAGGTAAAAACCAAAGTGGAAGGGTCAAGACCCTCAATTGCTCTGGTGGAAGGGAGATCAAACACTCTAGGAAGAAAAGATGAGAAAGCTGGAAAAGAAAAACATGTATCTAGCCCTAAGAAAAGATCAAGGACTTCATCCATTATTGAATCCTCTATCCAAGCAGAGAAAAAAAATCCAACAGAAGAAAAGAAAAGAAAGAAAGTTTCACACAATGAAGAACAAGCAACAAGAGACACTGCTACTGACCAAATGTCAATTGAATATGATAGAAAGTTTCTGGAAAAATGAGTATAGATTCTAGACTCGCCCAAGATCTACAAGGACCAATAAATCTAGCCTCTATTGCTCTGGTGGAGAAATTCTCACTAGCATCAATCGTGCAAGCTAAGGCTCAAGAAGAAATCTTAAAACTTTTTGTTGATGAGACATCCGGTATTTTGGAGAAGTTGATGCCTTTATACCAAAAAGATACATCGGTGTCATCAACTACTCATCTCAAAGGTTTAATAAACTCTGTAAGTACTCATTTTGAATCTTTTGAAATGTCTGTTGACATTAAGGTTAAAAAGGAGTATGAAGACAAAAGATTAGCAGTTTCAAAAACCATGTTAGATAGTGATAAAATTCTGTTAGAAAGCAGTATCAAGAATATGAAAAATGAAATCAAGGAAGCCTGTGATATGTAAAAATTCTATATCTCTTGGCCCTAGACTACTACGGAAATATATGAGAAAGTCAAAATCTTGGAGCTTCAACTCACAAATATTTCTAAGACCTTTGATTTGGTAGCTGACTCAATAAGCAGGATAGAAACACAAGTTGAAAATATTCAGAATAACATAAGTAGTTTGTTCAGCAAATAGGAAGAAACCAAAAACAAAATGTGTCTGCTAAGAAGGATATTAAGCTTAAAAATTAAGATCATGACAAATCTTGCAGTTGAAGCATAGGTAGCTTCACAAAATGATACACCTGTTGATATGCAAAAGGCAGAAACATTAGTCTTTTTGATAAATGGTCACATTCAAGCTTTGGTAAGAGCTAAGAATTGATGGGATGAAGAGATCACACAATTAAAGATTGTAAGGGTATTCTTCAACCAACAACTAATTGATTTGAAGATTGTATGTGTACATATGTAGCATAGTATGAAGATTTTTGTACTTTTGATACAATTTTGACTCTTGTACATACACCTTTGCCATTGATGTCAAAGGGGGAGAAGAAGACTAGTGAAAAATGAGCAAACACCATAGGGGGAGAAGAATTATAGAGTAAGGGGGAGCAAATACACATTTTTCACTAAGTGTTGCCATCAATGCCAAAGGGGGAGATTGTCGGCAACATAGTCAAGAGACACTATTGATTAGGTAATGTTGTCATTGATAGAAACAAGGAAAATAGACCATGATGGAGCTAAGGATGATTGGGAACTCAACTTGGATCAGCCTGCATACAAGATTCTGGTCTGGGCACAAAAGACTAAGGCAGAATGGCTAAGTATTGATAATACAGAGTTAGTAGCAAAGACTCAAATGGTATTCCTCTGTAGTTGATGGTCAAGGTATATGGTTTAGGTATGTTATTTAGGATTGTTTGGAGGCACTGTTAGTGTAGGTTTTTTATTCCTTATTATAAGGTTTTTCCTACACATTTATTTAAGCTTGCTTAGGTTAATAAAGCATGTCTTATTATGTGATTGGTTGCGAGGTGTCACCTTCCTACACATGAGCATCCATTAGCTATCTTGGGAAGATACTTTGCTATCTTTAGTCCGATAGATGGTTGCTCCTTATTGGTCGATGTTGCCACCTCCTCCCTCTCTCTGGTCTATATAAGCATGCTACCTAGCTTGTATTTTCATTCGATATTGGAGATAGTTATCTGATACTATTTTTCCATTCAAGCATTTCACATCAATCTCATGGTATCGTTGTTATTATTTTTTTGCATTTACAACTTATGTTTCTAACTCTTTCAATTGATTCTAGGTTATAATCTGTTTTATGGATTTTAACATGGTATCAGAGCAAGTTTTGTAAGGTTAGATTCTTTGTAGAAATCTTGTAAAATCCCGTATACTCTTCTCTTGCATTTTTTGAACGATCTGGAGAATCAGAAAGGATTTATGAAGATCCGGTAAATCTTGATTTGCTCAAATCTGTCAATTGGCTTGCATATTTGGTGTTTTAATCTATATTACAGGTTGCAACATGCTTTTGCTTGACTTAGGCAGCTGATTCTACCTTTGCATGCCATTTTTTGGTTGCTGGGGTCATTTTTTGTGGCTAAAGGCGTCTGGTTTACACTAGATCTACATCTTTTATACTTCAGAAAGAAAAATGCCTTCTAGGTTTTGTTTGTAGCACAGAAACACCATCTGGGTATCTTTTAGTTTTTGCATGAAGATTGTACATTTTGCAAAAATGAACTCGCAAAGCTACAACAGACCCCCTCTCTGTTGGCAGTTGCAGATTTGAATGTAGTTTTCAAATGCTCCGTTCTTGCTCATACGGACTCTGTTTCTCACAAATTTTTTTTTGATCTTGGCTATTTTTTCGTGCTTTATGCACTAGTGTAGTCATTTTTTGATTTTAGTGCAAAGATTTTTTAGAAATTGTAGATTCTCAGTTGGGACACTGCGCAATCCTCGTTTTGGGAACTCCAAAGAGGCATAACTTTTGCATAAAACCTCAGATCGAGGTGATTCTTTTTTTGAAAGTGGATGTTTTTTTGTATAGTTTGCAGTGGTACTATTTATTGTACTAGGTATTGGCCCTAAGTATTAGTTTCAGCATATGCTCCTTTTGAGGATCTGTAATAGCATTGAGATCAAGTCCACTCAGTATTTCTTGCTAGTGGAAATTGTGAACACACTAAATATAAAGTGCCAAATCAAATTTTATTTGAGGAGTTCTTTGATTGAGTGGAAAAGGGGGGGTGTCTTGTGTATTCTTGCATCTTTTCTTTCCTCACAACAACAACAATAACAACAATCTAATTCTGCATTAAGATGACTATCCAACTTAAGAAGTTAGGACTATATAGAGTAAAAATGGGTCTGGAAACTGAACCAACCTTAATTACAAAAAGGCCTAAATTTCATAACAGGCTAGATGAAGCTTTTCGAACTCTATGCATGTCTATATTTCCTGATCTTCTTTTTCATGTTGAATCTTCTACAACACCAAATGATGTATGGACTATTTTAGAAAATCTCTTTGGTAAACAAGATGAATTAAGGGGACATCAATTGGAGAATGAGCTAATAGGGTTACATCCATGCAATTTTGATACAATACAAGACTTCTTCACAAAGCTAAAGGCCATTAGATTACATTTGAAGCAATGTGGGATTGAAAAGAAAGACCCTCAATTGATCTTAAGTATTCTTTCTAAGCTTGGTCCTAACTACTTAGTGTTTGTTTCTACATTTTATGCCACCAAAAGTGCTCTTGGGACTACCTACAAAATGCCTTCTTTAGATGAATTTGTTGCTGAACTCACTAAAGAACAAGATAAATTAGTTCACATGGGCACTATTAAGCCTTCTAAGTCTCATGCCTTGGCTGCAAATCAGGGCACTAAAGATCAGAAAGGCAATGGAAAGCAAAATATGAAACAAAAGGATCAAGGAGAGAAGAAACAAGGTCCAAAACAAGATGCAAACAATGCAGCTCCTGAGTCTTCCTCTAAAGACAACACGTCTAAAAAGGAGAAGACAAAGTGTGCCTTTTGTAAGAAACCTGGTCATGATGAGCATAAGTGTTTGAAAAAGCAAATAGCTCATCTCACTTATCTTCTTGAGAAGAATAATATCAAAGTGCCAGATTCAGCTAATGAAGATTCTTCACAATCTTCAAAGGACATGAAAAATAGTAAGGGGAAGGGCAAGGCCCCTGTTGTAGTTGCTACACCACTAGATAGTTGGGTAATTGACTTAGGTGCTTCTCACCACATGGCCAATACAAAGGAAAGTTTCTCATCCTTGGAGTCATGTTCTGTGCCTGATATTCTTATGGGTAATGATACACCAGAGGAAGTTCTTGGGAGAGGGTCTATTGACATTAGTGATGGGACATTCCATGATGTTCTTTGTGTGCCTTCTTTTTCAACTAATCTCCTATTTGTCTACCAGATCACCCATACAGGTTTCGGTAAGAGAGTTGAATTTACACCTGACTCAGTGGTTATCAGTGATCTACACAGTGGGTCTACAGTTGCTGTAGGAAAAGTTGATAACCATTCTCGGCTCTATCACTTTTCTTATTTTGTTCTTGATTCTCCTTCACTTGCATTGCTCACTCACTCAAATGAGGTGAGTCGTTTGTGGCATCAGCGGTTTGGCCACTTGAACTATCGCTACTTGCAGTAGCTCAGTCAGCATGACATGGTTACAGGGTTGCCTTCTATTTGATTCTCTGATGGAGTTTGTCAAGGATGCATTCTTGGGAAGCATCCTGAAGAAAAAATTGACAAAGGCAAAGTACGGAGAGCCACACAGCTTTTGGAGTTAGTACACAGTGATTTGGCTGGACCATTTCAACATCCTTCATTTAGTAGAGCTAGACATGTATTGACCTTCATTGATGATCTTTCCCGATAGACCTTTGTATACTTTCTCAAACAAAAGTCTAAAGTCTTTGAGTCTTTTTAGGACTTTAAAGCTTTTGTAGAGAAACAATCTGGGAAGGTTGTCAAGATTCTGCGCACCGATAATTGTGGGGAATATGTCAACCAAAGGTTTGAGTAGTTTTCTACCTCAGAGGGCATTGAACTTTAGCACACAATTCCCTACAGTCCACAGCAAAACGGAGATGCAGAATGAAAGAATCAGTCATTGAAGGAAATGGCCAATTACATGATTCACTCCAAATCATTGGCACCTCAGTATTGGGTAGAGGCCATCAACTGTGTGTGTTATATCTAGAACCGGGTTCCTCACCGAGCTGTGAAGGGGGTAACTCCTTTTCAAGCTTGGACCGGTCAGAAACCCATAGTCAGAAACCCACAGTCAAGCACTTCTGAGTATTTGGGTCTCCTGCATTGGCCCACATTCCAACAGAGAAACACAAGGCTATAGATCTGCAGAGTAGGCTTTGCATATTTGTTAATATCCAGATGGTGTCAAAGGCTATAGGCTACTCCACCCTACCACACATGAGCTCTTTATTAAGAGGAGTGTTCGGTTTGAGGAGGATACTTCTTCTACCACTTCTCCATCTTTTATTCCCATGGAGACACTGTGACTTTATGATGATAGTTCTTCTGAGGACCTTAATCCTCTTGAGGAGTCTTCTTCCTCTACTTCAGATGGTGATGATGAGGGTTCATCTTCCTCCTCTCTTAGTCATCATTTAGAGGATGCTGATTCTCCTCTAGATTCTCCTGCCACTGGGCCTCTTTGGGCTCATCAGACTTTGGAGTCAGTAGGTGATTGGGTTGGTGATCCTTCAGACATGAGAAGAACAAGGTCACAGTTTGAGCAAGCTCCTCATCTCTTCTTTGCTTCAGCTTCTGATCCACAGTCCTTCAGGGAAGCTTATGGTGTTCCTGAGTGGGATGCTACTATGCAGGAAGAGTTTAGTTCCTTGGAAAGGAACCATACATGGGATTTAGTCCCACTTCCTAAGGGAAGAAAACTTGTTCGATGCAAGTGGGTCTATCGAACAAAATTTGCTGCAGATGGGTCAGTCGATAAACATAAGGCTCGCTTGGTCGCAAAAGGATTCTCCCAAGTTCTTGGGATTGACTACTCTGAGACTTTTGTACCGGTTGCTAAGATGAATTCAATCTGACTTGTCCTTGCCATTGCTGCAGCCCATCGCTGGGAAGTTCATCAGATGGATGTGAAGAGTGCTTTTCTTCACGGTGACCTTCAGGAGGAGATATATATGGAGTAGCCACAGGGGTTCATCCAGGATCCTTCACTTGTCTGCCAACTTCAGAAGTCTCTCTATGGCCTTAAACAGGCCTCTCGAGCCTGGTATGCCAAGATGGACACCTTTCTTCTATCAGTTGGGTTCACTCGGTGCCATTCTAATCTGAACGTCTACATTTTGCAGCAGGATGATACTCTCACTTTCCTTGTTCTCTATGTTGATGACTTGCTGATTACAGGGAGTTCCTCATCCACCATCCAGGCAGTGAAAACTGCCCTTCATGATCATTTTTTGATGTCTGACTTGGGTCTTCTTCACTATTTCTTGGGCATTGAGATTACACAGTCTTCGACTGGTATCTTTCTTTCTCAGCCCAAGTATGCTCTTGATATGCTCTCCAGATTTTGCATGGCTGACTGTAAGCCTGCGCTGACTCCCTTTCTGTCAGGAGTCAAACTTGAGGCTTCTTGTTCTTCACCTTTGGTAGATGCTACCTTGTATCACCAATTGGTTGGGAGTCTCATATACTTGACTCACATGAGGCCTGATATTTCATATGTCGTGGGCCTGGTCTCTAGGTTCATGTAGGAGCCAGATGAGCTGCATTGGAAAGCAGCTAAGTGGATTCTTCACTATGAATAGGGCACTCACAGTTATGGGATTCATTATGCAACAGGTGTGGATATTGACTTGGTGGGATACACAGATTCAGATTGGGCAGGCGATTCTCAGGATCACAAGTCTACTTCAGGGTATTGCTTCTCTCTTGGTTCTGGTACAATTTCTTGGTTGAGCAAGAAGTAGTCTACTATTGCTATTTCATCTACAGAGGCTGAGTATTGAGGAGCAGTTAATGCTACTACTGAAGCCAGTTGGCTTTAATACATTCTTACTAAGTTTGGTATTTCCTTTAGGAAGCCTACGGTCATCTTTTGTGACAACCAGAGTGCTATTTAGATCTCTCACAATCTGGTCCATCATTAGCAAACCAAACACATTGAGATTCACATGCACTACATTCAGGAGCTGATTCATGAGTAGGTTCTTGATCTTCAGTATTGTCCGACATCAGATCAGATAGCTGACATCTTCACCAAACCCTTCACTGAGAGCAAGTTCATTCATTTGTGAGCTTTGCTTGGGGTGCGGTAGGTGTCCTCCTTTTAGGGGGCTTCTTAGCTCCTTCTTTCTCTCTTTATTCAAGGGGGTGTACTTTCTTTTGTGGGGGGGCTACTTCTCTTTTGGGGGGGAATTCATTGTACATGGGTACCTCATCAAGCTTGATTTGCCGGGACCCATCTCTTTACCCACCTAAGCTACGCTTAAGGGGGGTGTTAGTGTAGGTTTTTTATTCCTTATTATAAGGTTTTTCCTACACATTTATTTAATCTTGTTTAGGTTAATAAAGCATGTCTTATTATGTGAGTGGTTGTGAGGTGTCACCTTCCTACATGTGAGGATCCATTAGCTATCTTGGGAAGATACTTTGCTATCTTTAGTCCGATAGATGGTTGCTCCTCATTGGTTGGTGTTGCCACCTCCTCCCTCTCTCTGGTCTATATAAGCATGCTACCTAGCTTGTATTTTCATTTAATATTGGAGATAGTTATCTAATACTATTTTGCCATTTGAGCATTTCACATCAATCTCATGGTATCATTGTTATTATTTTTTTGCATTTACAACTTATGTTTCTAACTCTTTCAATTGATTCTGGGTTATAATCTATTTTACAGATTTTAATAGGCACTATGTTCAAGATTACAAGTCTTGATGACTTCTAGAAGTTAAGTTGTGAATGGCCTAAGTTTGTGTGATGAGAACTAAGACAGGAGCAGTGCACAGTGTCTGAGAAAAAAGGTCCACATTTCTCTGTAGTTGCATAATTTGTCTTGCAGTTCTGGAGGTATGATCTATGATGAATGAAGAGCCTTTGATATGGATTTGAGAAGGTCTTGTGGTCTGTAGTGGAAGATGTTATCTAACAGTTGAACTGAACTAGTAAACAGTCTGTGAATAAGGCTGGCATAATAGTATGATGTGTTGGAATTGATAATCAACTCAAGCACCAAGATCACCTACAAAACCTAAGATTTACCTTCCATAAGAGAAAAAAGTAAAGAGAAATAATTTGCACAATATTGGATGAATTAATGAAAATGGATTGAGAATTACATGTGACAATTTGCTTTTATATTTGCAAGTTAAATAAAACCCTAATATGACTTAAGAATACCCTAAGACTAAAATTAGCCCTAAGTAAACTTAATAAAGTGTAATTAAATATCTAATTACACAAACACCCCTCCTTAAGTGTAACTTAGGAAGAAATGAAAAGCATGCAACTAATGCAAGAATGAGTCCCGACTATAAGGCCATGTTAGGTACCCATGAACAACAAGAATCTCTCATAAAGTAGAGAAAAGGAGAAAAATCCAGTGGGAGAAAACTCCTCTCCAAAAGAGAGAAAATACAAGTACATGAACATGTGATGGAAGAAGGACTAACACTAAGACCCCCAAGAACTGAATCCATCACAAAAGTACAATAATGAATGCCCCCCATAAGAGAGGAAGAAGAGAGGTCTGGCGACCCCCCCAGAAATGAGAAGGATGAAACCTCATACGAGGAAATGCTCCCTCCCAAAATAGAGATGAGAAGAGAGACCATGCAACCACTCCTCAAGATGACTCCTGCAGTGCTGGAAGATGCTCAACACAGAATAAAGTTGAAGATCCATGAACGTCAAATAACATTCCTCCCTTTGGGAAGAAATAGAATTACAGATGTGTGCATAATGTCTTTCCATTTTGGATAGGAATATATAGGAAGAAGGATAAATGTCTTTGAACTCTGCACATGATCCAAAGACAATAATGATGCTCCTAAAAACTGCTCAAATGTCTCCAATCCACTGCCAAACTATGACTGAAGAAGAGGAGGATGAAGAACAATCTCTGAAGCAGATGATGGTGATGTAACTCCATTGAAGCTGTCATCAAATAGAAGACAAATGTCCTTAATGCGGTCCTCCAAATCTTCAAGGTGGGACTCTACAAACAACAATGATATGTCTGGTAGATATGCATCCCAAAAAGCTCTGGAAGATTGATAATGTCCTATTGCAAAGAATCTGATGTAGCAATAGGTAATACATATGTGATCTTGATAAGAGGAGAAGGAGAAGCAAGTGAAGTCTTCATGTCATCTGAACTAGCAAGACCTGTCAAATATGCAAGCTCCTCAACTGTATCATCATCAAAAGGTATGCAATCTGCATCATCAAGGGGTATGTGGCAATCCATAGCAATATCATTTGGGAATGGAGAGGTATGTGGGTCTTCATAGATCTCATAAATGTTAGTCCAAAGAGCATGTGGGCACTCAATATGTGAGATAAAACACATAGTGTCATAATCAACACTAGAACCAATCAATCCTACAATATGATCAACATAATTTCCCCATGTAGATTTCATCCCAGGTGTATCTAGCTCAGGTATGAGTCCATAAAGATAGGGTAAAAGATTAAGCCACCTGAGATGTGTCAAGATTCCTTTTTGCCAAGACTCATAATTATCCTTACCCAATGTTAGCACAGAAGGGTGAATAAAAAAACTTGTGATATCTTCTCAAATAAATAAGATCAGAGATCAACAATCTGAATATGTATTAATGTTGATAAATGAAGCCCAACAAAACAAATAGAACTTCTCCAGGTGTGAAAATGTCCAGAATATCAAACAAAAGCCATAAAACTGACAAATTGAATAAAGAATACCTAGGTATGAATCTAGAAAAAGTGCATGGATGGTTGTGTAGAACTCCTCAATACCTTTCCAATGCCACAAGAAGCGTGAAATTTGAAGATCGAGGCAAAAAGATATGAGCTTGGAGGCCAAAAAGTGTATCTAGACTTCAAACAACAATAAATGTCACCAGAAGCAAAATCAGGAAAAAATACCTACACCAGTGGATTGTACTCAGAACTAGCTTCTTGATGCCTATTTGTTTGTGAAAATCTGACTCCATTTTCCCAAGATATGCCTGATTTACCAAAACTGCTCCTTTAGGGCAAACAGGCAAAAAAGAACCCCTATCGCTAGATTTAGTAGAACCTTTGCCAAATTTTGGTGGGTTTGCCAAATTTAGTGGAAGAGCCAAGAAAATTGCAAAATTTGGCACAACACAGATTTAATAGTTTTTCTTTTATTTAAAAAAAATATTAAAAAAAATTAATTGATGTTGATTTTTTTAATAAAAAAAATTAAAAAGTATAAAAGAAAGGTATCAAGAGGGGTCAAACCCCACAAAGGCTACAGCCTTTAAACATGCCCGCTCCGTATGAAAGGGGGTTGAAAAATTCTTATATTTTTTTTAATAGAATTTTTCAAAAAACATTTATGCAGGAAAAAATACAAGATTTTTTTTAAAAAAATTTCACCTCAATTTGCATGCTGGGGAGGCCATACGGCTTCCCTAGCAAAAAAAATTTGCCTCAGAGGAGCCCAAGGCTGATTTTGACAATTTAACAGTCAACCTTAAGGTTTTTGGGCCTTCTAAGGACAATGGCAATGTCAGATTTGGCCCAAAACGCTCTAAAAATTAACTTTCCTCTAGATCTTAAAAAAAGCACCCGCTGAAACCCTTGATCTAGCCTATGAAGCTCAAATCAAGCCAAATAAAAGACTAATCTAACTTTTCTGACTACTTTGAATCCAATGGAATACTTAGTTTTACATAGAAACATACCCAACAAATGGCTCTTGCTTGAATTTTTCTCTAAATCTGAGAAGGGGCTTGCAAATCTGCTCTGATACCTGTTGGTTATGATGTTAGTCATAAACACACATCGATAAAGAGTCACAAATCAAACCTTTATCATCTTGAAAGATAAGATGAATTTGGAAAATTCATGATCCCAACTCTCTGTGGATTAGTTCATAATCTACTAACATTACTCAATGGTTTGATATGCCATGTTGTTTTCGATTCAAGGGGCCTTACGTTGCTATGCTTCCAAGAACTAATGTCTGAACATTTGGTTTTTCACCTACTTCATGTAAATCTTTTCACAAATGTTTAGGTGGAAAATTGGATTTGTTAATGTTTTAGTGTTTTGATGTTTAAATCCACCTCTCTACTATACATTCAAGGATCTAGGGTCGAGTGATGAGCACTATCATACCCTAGGTTGCTTGCAGATGTAGGGAAACTTGAATTAGGGAATTTAATTATTAATTTTCTTTTTCTTATGCCCAATTAACCATTGAAACCCTAATTATGCAAATAAGACAACAAACTAATGAATGACAGAAAAAGCTCTTGCAGACAGGAGTAAAATACCAAATTACAAAATACCTATTTTTTAGGGTTCTGAAGCAGAATAGTCGAGGACACTGGAGTGGGCACCCAAATCCAAGGTGCCAATTTCTTCTCAAGATCCAGACCTCCTTCCGACACTGATCATCCTTGTAACTTTTGTTTCCTGAAACTTAGATGTGGAGGACACTAGAGCAAGCGTCCAAGTCCTAGAAGTGCTCCCATGTCCTTTTCTTTAGATCCTAAATCCTTGATGTTTGCCAATCCTTTTTGTAACTCCACTTTTCTCAAATGTGACACATGTAACTTGCAATCACAAGACTTGGTTTGGGGGTTGTTCTATTTAGAGGCTTGCCTTAGTTAAGCCTCGGAGGACACTTAAATCTCTAAACACCATTGTCAGATAAAAAAGTGTGTGCCCTTGTGAGGCAGAGGTAAAAACCAAAGGAATCAATGATGAGAACACAATATTATGCACCTTGTAGTGAATCTCTCATGGGAGGAAGATGCTTTTCATTCCATGAGGAAATTGATGCTCAAATCTATAGATATCAACACACAAAATAAAAAAGTCTACCCTTGCAACACAATAAAAATCCTTGAATCACCTTGAGAATGCCTAAAGTTCACAATGATCATCTAGTAATGCTCTAGTTTTCAAATGAATGTCTAAACATGCTTTTATATGCAACTGCAAGCACTCCCACCAAGATTTTAAAAATCAAAACTTACCGTGTTGGAAAAAAGGACCCAATAACAGTCATGAATCGACACCCAAAAATTAGGGCTACCCAAAATAGAGCAAGAGGGCGCAGGTGCCCAATTCCTCCCCCCTATTTTGGGTAGGGTACAGCTCAAGGGGTCCACCTAGGTCCAATTTGCCATGGAACCCAGGTCTCATTCTATCAAGATGCCAAAATATGAACTAAGATGTCCTAAATGCATACTAAAGACCCAAGAGCTAAACCTTATGAGGGAAAATCCCCCAAGGGGACATTTTCCAACATTACATTTAGCCCCTACTTTAATGTATGTATAAATGTGAGGCCACTACATGCATTAAATTAAGGTCACAAACATAGCAACACATCAAGCATGGAGAAGACACGCTAATCACATAGAAGACAGTAACAGGCACGTAAAACATGGAGAAAATAGTTACAGTCATGTAGAACATAGAGAAGACAATCAATGCATAGAAGACACATTAATGCATGGAAGACAAAAATGATATCTTTTCTTTTCTTTTTCTCATATATATAAAATGCAAATGCAAGTACCAGAAAGTAAACAAACCTCCCATAATACAGGATGCACTCATCTAGCAAGTCTTTAGACTATATATATGGGGCAACACACATGCAAGACACGTAAAAGCTCCCAAAATGTAGGATGCACTCATCAAGCAAGTCTTTAGACTGCATATGGGGCAACAAACACACTAGAAGACACAGAGAAAACACAATAGACAAGCGATGGTGTGTTCCCTACTGCTAGGCTCATCATCATCTTAGGCACATTACAGGCACACACTGATGATTGGGCTTTGCCACAACAATCACCAAAAACATGCTTAAGGGTTGAGTTAGTCACAAAACCCCTCCCCGCCTCCCTAGAGGACTTTTGAAAATGACAGGATGATGTAATCTACTCTGAGAAATACACCATCCCCACCTCCACAGAGGGCTTATGATAAAAAGGATATACATGATATCCCGCCTCCACAGAAGGCTTACATGATTGATTGATTGATTGCAAACAAACTCAGGATGCAGGATGCACTCATCAAGCAAGTCTTTAGATTGCACCTAAGGACAAGCACATAGCTAACATCTACAACAGACAGCTTACCTTATATATGCCCCCACCTTAAGGTGGTTGATATCAGTTATTGATATCAAGCACGTTAAGGTAGGAAGAAGACACACAAGGGAACACTGACTTTTGCAAAACCCATGCCCCCCGGAGGTGACATATACTTTACGATCACCAAATGTTCCCACAAACACATCCCTACAAAGAACATGTTAGTGTCTACAACATCATGATAAACAACAACATCAATGCATATGATTAACCACACCAAGAGCCAAGGCTATACAATAAATTCAAAGTTCGAGGATAACCATGGGGCTATATCATGAAGCTCTCTGAATTGAGTACCACCAAGGCCAAATTCAAAGGCAAACAAAGGTGCACGGAGCAGCAATATTGTTAAGGTTTATAAATGCGACAGAAACATCATCAAATTCACTACGTGGAAAGCATGATTTATTCCACTAGCCAAGTGTTGGATAAAATATACAACCCCATCATCATATTAGGAACTAAGTCCATTTTTTTTATTTCTCTCGAAAGGGACACTAGGTCCGCATCAATATAACTATTTTTCATCATCCACCCGCTAGGTGGAAACACTAGAGGAAGGGAAATAATAAATAAGAGAGGAGAAACAAGTGTCTTAGAGGAAGTCATGTAGGAGGGTTCCCCCAGGTCACCAACCATGACACTATGTCCATAAGACACAACAAACAACAATGAAATCAGAGAGAGGCAATTTAGAAGAATAATGATACAAATAGAAGGTCACAACAAAGGTAGTCTCCCGGTATCCCAAACCTTATGGGAGAATTCGAGGTCATCCCAAGAGGCCTAAACAACACATAAAACATAACGGGGAAAGCACATCACGAGAGAGATAAAGGGTTAGAGATACTTACCTATAGGGTCTTCATATTATATGTTAGAGCTTGTGAACCTCTTGGAGAGGTATTCGATCATATTTAATGCAAAATTTGAGTGGTTCTTATGAAAGTTTTGTTGATTATCATGTGATGTTTGATTTGTTACTCCTTGTGTAAATATAGCTTTTTTGTTGCTTATGAGGAGGGGAACCACTATTTTCTCCAATTTTTGATAGTCATCTAGCTCTTTTCCGATTTTTATCAAGTTTTCATTGTTGGATCTTTCTAGCACGGGGAGGGGAATCATCCTGTACCATCTTACTCATTTGTATTGGTTGTTGTTCTTGTTTTTCAGATGTATCTTGATTATCTCCTGATCCAAATAAGGATAATGGAGGAGGAACCTCATCATAAATTTCATTTCTTCAAGGATAACGTGGATTGTTTATTTTTTTCTTATTCACTTTAATCATTCCTATGATGCTATCATAGTCTATGTAATCATCCTCATCTACTTCCACTAAACCTTGTTCCACCATATTATTTTTAGTATGATTAGGGAAAGGATTAGTGAAGATTTGTAAATTCTAATTCAGCGGAGCAACTGACTTATTTCCATTGTCATTCACACCCAATACCTGGATGACATTTAAATCAATAAGGTCATGTATTTCATTTTTAAGATGCATACATCATTTAGTGTCGTGTCCTTGGGTCTAATGATAATGACAAAAGGCATTAACATCAAACTAAGGTCCTTGTTTATTAGGATCAACATGCTTGATCGAGGGAAGCTTCAGAATGTTATTACTCACAGCTTGATTCATGATAGAATGATAGGACTCAGATATCAGAGTAAACCTTCTTGGTTGATATGATGCTTTCTTTGGATTATTTATAGCAGACACATTCATATTTGGTCCATTGATCTTGATGAAACTCCTATTATTGTTTCTCTTAAAATTTTTTTGTGATGATCCACCCAAGGATTGACCAACTTGAGCCGATGAGTTTTGGTTTTCATACTGACTAGAAGAAAGTTGATAATCATGAAGAGCAGTGTAAAAATGTTAAAAGGAGTTGTATTTCATCAAGAGAATCTTATAATGAATATTAGGTTGTAGATTTGTAATGAATATCTTTTGAACATCCTCATCTTTCATCTGATACTAAATTTGTGCATAAAGTCCTTGATACCAACTAATGAATTCAGTCAACTTTTCTTTTGGACCCTGTTTGCATTGAACCAAGTCAATAAAAGTGACTTGGGGTCCAATATTTGCTTGAAAATGTTGTAAAAATTGATCAATCAATTGCGAAAAGGAGTGTATTGAATTCGGAAGAAACAAGCAAAACTATTCTAAAGCAGTATCTTTGAGAGATCATGGGAAAAGTTTTGCTAACATATCCTCTTAAAAATAAAAATCACTACACATAGCTGTAAATGCTACCACATGAATATTGGGATCACCTTTTCCACCATATTTTTCAAAGCAAGGAGTTTCAAACCTCTCAGGCATAGGGATTCTCAAGATTGCATAGGAAAGGGGATTATGGGCATGATATGTTGGTAGACTAGGCTGTGAAGAATTTGTCAAATTTGTTACCTTTTGTTGCAAAGCACTAATGCCCTATAAAAGTTGGTTTAGGATGGCATCATTGGGAGATGAGGTTTGTTGTGAGGAATTAGAACGAAAGTGAGGAGGTGAATGAGCTTGAGATATGATAGGCAAAGGCTGAGAATATGTTAATGGTTGTTGGACATATTGGTAGGTTGAAGATGGTTGTGAGTAAGTAATAGGTAGCTAGAATTGAGTGGAATAGATAGGAGGTTGAGAACAATTATTCATAGAAGAGGTCCCTTTGGGAACCAAATTCTGATAATTAAATCCCACAACTTTGTAATTAGTACCATTAGATACTTGAATACTAGTGGTAGCATTACTACAAGCATTCACATTAGTTGTTAAGATCGTTGACGTAAAAGTGGATATTCCCGTAGTCGGTATAGGTGCTGAAACTTGAGTATGAGATGGTGATATAGTGTTATTTATCATTTGGGCACATTTGATCACTGGCATGATATTGGTTTGTACAATATGTGCTAGACCACAAATTGCATTAACACCATCTTGTCCTTCTTTTATCAATTCTCTTATGTTATGAATTGTAGGGACAACTTTTTCAGCTATTCTCTCATTTTTCATAAATGATTGATATTCAACTATCTCCTTATCCAATTTTTCTCTTTTCTCATTAGATACATATCCTATTGCCTCAATATTGTTATCAACATCATGAAAAGTTTGTTCTTCCATTGAGGTTGGAGGATGTATAATATCTTGCACAATTTGAGTTTCTCCCTTTGTAAAGAAGGTGTCCAAAGTACCAACTTCTTCAAGAGCACTAGATCCCATTAATCTTTTACTTCTTCTCAAAGGGATATTGTTTTAAGGACAGCATATCATAAATCTTATACCAAAGCATACAACGTACAAACTAAGAAAACAAATCCTAGGAGAAGGATATGATTGACGGCCAAAATACTTGGTTTTTTATACTTTTTCAATGCAAATGAATGAACCAAAAGGGTGTTGTAAGGATTTCAGTCCAGGGAAGCAAGTTATATGTCTGATATCAGTCCAAAATAGCAATATGATCACTCTCAACACACTCTTAATGCAAATCCAAGATAATGCTAAGTCAAAATATAGTGAAAATATGTCAAAATAAGTACTTTTTCACCAAAATTCAATGCAAGAGAGCATAACAAAGGGTGTTGTGAGGAGAATGATGATGGACAAAAAATAATATCAGTAATAATAGCCACTTGATGGAAAAATTCCCAACACAACATGCTTTTAGTGCCACTTAAGGTAAAACCCTAATGAACATATAGCAAAATATGTAATATTTCACAATTTTTTAATTCCAAGACCTAGCAAAGGAGGTGTTGTAATGAATTTCAGGAGGTATAGAAAATAATATCAATAATATCAGTCACCTCAATCCATAAAATTGATCACAACACACCTGGAGTGTAAACTAGGTCAAACCCTAGGGCAAAAATAGCCAAAATGTGTAGTTTTTCACCGAATTTTCACTACAAGAGCCCAATAAAAGGGTGTTGTGAATATTTTTATAAGGGGAAGCAAATGATTACCATGATAATAGAAAATTAATGCAAAAATACCTTTCACAACACACCTATGGTGCAAGTTTGGAGAGTCGATAAGCCCAAATTTAGTGAAAATCATTGTTTTTGAAGCCCTAGGTTTGAGATCTTGGGAAAAAATACTATGCAAATGTTTTGAAGTCTGATTTATAATGAAAATGACTTACTCTTAGATCTGAAAATGATTTTCAAGCTTGAACATGCAAAATGCCCATGCAAATTTAATGAAAATACATCGAAATTGCTAGTTTTGTTGAAATTTTCTATGCAAAAATGCAAATATTTAAATCTAAATGCAAATTCACACTAAAATGCAAGACTACATCCAAATGTTAATTTGAATGAGCCTCTAAAATTAGTATAAAAATCTGAGAAAAGATTTTGCCTACGAACCCTAGATTTTGGAATTACTAGGTTATCTTAAAATTGTCAAAATTTCCACAAAACCCTAGCAATTAAATGATGAAAATGCAATGCAAATTTCTGAATTTTTGGATTTTTCTGTAGTTTATATCAAATTTAATGCAAAAATCCTGAACTAGGAAAATTTAGAAAGAATTGATGCAATTTAGTAAGCCAAACAATGTAATTTTTTTCTATTTTCCAAAATTTTCAATTTTTTTGAAATTTTCTCAATGCAATAAAATGAATGACTATATGAATGAATGAAATCAATCCAAATCTAAAGAAAAACACTTAGAAAGTTGCAATTTAAGTCCAAAACCATAGGTTCACCAAAATATTTAGGTGGAAAATTGGATTTGTTAATGTTTTAGTGTTTTGATGTTTAAATCCGCCTCTCCACTATACATTCAAGGATCTAGGGTCAAGTGATGAGAACTATCATACCCTAGGTCACTTGCAGATGTAGGGAAACTTGGATTAGGGAATTTAATTATTAATTTTTCTTTCCTTATGCTTAATAAACCATTAAAACCCTAATTATGCAAATACGACAACAAATTGATAAATGATAGAAAAAGCTCTTGCAGACAGGAGTAAAATACCAAATTATAGAATACATGTTTTCAAGGTTCTGAAGAGGAATATTTAGAGACACTGGAGTAGGTGCCCAAGTCCAAGGTGCCAGTTTCTTTGTAGGATCTATACCTCCTTCTAACACTAATCAGCCCTGTAACTTTTGTTTCCTAAAACTCGAATGCAAAGGACACTAGAGTGAGCGACAAAGTCTTGGAAGTCCTCTTGTGTCCTTCTTTTCTTTAGATCCTAAATCCTTGATGTCTACCAATCCTTCCTGTAACTCCACTTTTCCCAAATGTGATACCTGTAACTTGCAATCACAATACATGGTTTGGGGGTTGTGGTGTTTAGAGGCTTGCCTTAGTCAAGCCTCAAAGGACACTTAAGTCTCCAAACACTGTTGTTAGATAAAAGAGTGCGTGCCCGTGTGAGGCAAAGGCAAAAACCAAATGAATCAATGATGAAAACATAATATTATGTCACCTTGTAGTGAAGCTCTCATGGGTGGAAGATTTTCTTTACTCCATGAGGAAATTGATGCTCAAATTTGTAGATATCAACACACAAAACACACAAGTCTACTCTTGCAACAGAATAGAAAGCCTTATGTAGACACCTAAAATTGACTTGCTTTTGCAAACCAATTTATCCCTCCTATTAATGGAATAAAATTATTTTATCCCTAACCATCTGCCTATCCCTTGTGATCAATTAACTTACTTAATTTATCACTAAGACCTTACAACACTATCCCTCATTAATCAAATAAATATTCCCAATATTTATTTAGTTCAATTCTCCTTTTCCCTAATCTTCATTAATTAGATAAATCATGGTTATCTAATTGATCTAGCCTGCTAATTGACCTACCCTAGCCTACCTCATCCTAGCCCTAGGATCAATTAAGCAAAACCTCTATTTAATTAGTCATAACCTCTCATTTGGGTGGTCAAACCTAGTTTTACACCCTTCCCCACATCCCCCAAATTAAAAATTGAAATAAATCACACATCACATTTACTTCTCTTACAAACCCCTTACCTCACCCATCCTCATTCATTACCTCTTATCCCCAAATGAATTCTTAATTCATTTCCCATTCTCCAAATGAATTTTTAATTCATTTCACATTCTTTCACACCCGTACCTCATTTATCACCCCTTTTTCCAAAATGAATAAAAGATTTACTTTTATTCCTAGCCCTTGATCTCATCTTTCAATCCTCACCCTCCATCCTCCTTTCAAAAAATCTATAAATGAGACCTTCTCCAAGCCATTGGAGAGGGACTTCTTCATTCATCAAACCTCTGCCAAAATCTCTCCACAATCTCCTCATCCTACCATCCTAATGTCAAATTCTTGCCTCATCTCCATTTAATCTATCAATCCCCATCTCATTTACATTGTGTTGAAGGCATTGAGCAATCCATATTTTAGTCATCATGGGTAAAATCTGAGGAGACTATCAGGTGCAACTCCTTCCCTCTTGGATTTGTGAGTTCATTATGAAGGTATAATCAGGTATTTTTGCATTTAATTTATGTTTTAATCTTCATTTTGTTCTCATTAATCACATTGGCATGCCCTTCTTGTCAAAATCTTCATTTTTCTAACTCTTGTTTTGTGAGGTTTTGCAAGTTTTGGTGATAAACTATTACAGGTTGCGTCTTCAGAAGAAACTAACCTCACCATCATGATCAGGATGTTGTTTCTGAGTTTTTTGACAGTAAACTTGGCTATATTCTGTTACAGAATTTTTTTAAAAAATTTGAAAATTTTTAGGGTATAGTCCGTACCGTACAGATCTGTACCATACGGAACCGTACCCCCTACTGTACTAATCTGTGCATTCTCTATTTTCTATGATCACTAATTTCTCTATTGCAGGGCACTAATTTCACAGGTTTGAGGTATTTGTTTAAACCCTAACAACCACTTCACCTCCCAACCGCTGCCCTCGCTCCGCTGCTCCTGCCGCCACCACCACCTACTCCCCATCCACTGCCTCTCCCTGCCCTCCATCCCTCTGCCTACCCCTCCCTCTACTTACCCACTAACCACCCTTCCCTCCCACACTCCCCACCCAGCACCCCCCATTCCCCTCAGACTCCTACGCCTCCCCTTCTCCTGAACTCTCCCACGCCGCTCCCTCCTCCCCTCCTCCCGCACCGCCCTCACTCCCTCTCCCCTCTCCCCTCATCCCTATACCCTACCACCCCCTCTGTCGCACCACCCCTCCTCACCACCTACTCCCCACCTGAGCTGCATCTCCCCATCGCCGCTGCACCTCCCAACTTTGCTCGAGCTCCGCTGACCGCCACCCTCTACTGCTATCGCCACCATCTAAGGAACGGTCACCACCTATGTTTAAACCCCCAAACCACCGTCTGACCCTCAGCCTTGCCACTAGCCAAGTTTCTAATCGTCCACTGACTCGTCGACCTACATCCAAACCCTGCGCCCAAACTACTAGTGATTTGGATTTAAACCCTAAGCCATACTCTGCCAGTAGTTAGGGCTTTAAGCCCTTCAAATCTTAGCCACCAATGGTTAGAGCTTAAGCCACTCTCAATTAAGGGCTTTGGTCATGCTAGTGACCGTGGGGAGGGGCTCTTAGCCCCCCTTTTGTATATATATATTTTTTAAAAAAATTCAAGCCCCTAGTCATATCAGCGACCAGGGGCCTATTTCACCAACCCTAAACATTAACCACCAGAGAGAGCTGCCAGGGGCTTAGCAATCACATGTGACCAAGATTTCTGAAATAGTTAGCCTTTAACATTAATTGCTAGGGCCTCTTGTGCTTTTCACATACTGAAATAGGCTATTTTTTTCAAATTTTCACAACTTTCACATACGGAGTCAAAAATTCACAAACAAGGGCTTTCTGAAAAGCTGACGAGGTGAACTACACAGTTGTGAGGAAATTTTTAGGTGACTGTACCTTTTTTGAGCCTTTTTTTGTAGTCAAAGTTAAACATGCATGAAAACTTCAAATGCTCATATCTATTGCAAATTTGATCCTTTTTCAGCGAATTTTTTTTTCAAATTGTATAGAATTTCACGAAGAATCTATTCATGAAATTATTTTTTCTGTATCAGTTCATTTTTCATCAGATTTTATCAGATTATCAATTTTCACATAATAATCTCCTATGCTAGTCTACTTGCTTTGTTTTCGATTTTGTGACTTGCAGGTGATCATACAAGGCTAGAACAACATCAAGATCAGCAAATAGCAATTTGGATAGAAAAATAATCAGGTGAACTAATTCTATCACTCATTTCTTCATAATCTTGTTCGCAAATACATTTCAGTTTGGGACATAAAATGAATCATTGTTTGCATACACATTTCGATTTGGGCCTCTAAAATGAACATTGTTTGATCACACATCATTGAAATTGGGCATAAAATCAACCAGTGTCTTCAATCACATCTTGAAATTGGACATAAAAAGAACCTGTGCTTGAAGTGTCTTCCTCACATTTCAATTTCTAAGGGATAATTTACAAGTTCAAGTGTGAATCAAGTGACGTGTGTATGTTCTCTCCTCGCACCACAAGGTGACCTTGGAGATCAAAAACACCTCACTTGATTTGCTTTTGTTTACCCTTTCCTAGGAGGCCTGCTAGGGGATTTCATCACCCCTAGGGATGACCTCATCTGAGGCTGAATCAAAAGACACCCTCATTGAAATTGAAATCTTGTCACTCTTGGTTATGCCCCAAAGAACTTTCTACCTTTGGGAAGTGAAGGTGAAGGGTGGGTTACCCCCTTCTCCTGGCTGTGTGACAAGATTTCACTTTCAATTCATTAGTCAACCTCGTGTAAACATTGCCCAAACCTAATTGGCCATACCTTACATCAAACTAGACATTAGGGCATGTTGATTTGTTTTACACATGTGCTTGTTTAATCATTATCATATTCTTCAAATTTGAAATTCAAAATTGCTTGTGTCTTGTGTGAGTGATTCATGATTGTATATGTGTGAACATTTCATTGAACATTGCCAAATCAAGTTAAACATCAAACACATAAGACAAATCATTCAACTCATTCTTCCAACACATCCAAATCCAATCACACTCATCCTAATCACACATTCTTAACCACTTCATTCCTAATCACATCCAAGTCATCCCAAATCAATCCTAATCACATCCTTGTCACTCTACATCATCAATCATCATCATTCTATCTAAATCATTATCCAAATAACATCATTCTAATCATTACCCAATCAACATCATTATTCCATTATTATCAAATCAACCTTAATCCCAATTATCCCTAAACATATCCTAGTCATACCTCCATCCTTCATCACTCATCTATCCTAATCATCCTAATCACCTACCTTATCCACATCATCATCCAAATCATTCAATCTAATCTTATCCTAATCACTCTCATCATCCTTAATTCAATTCATCAACATCATTCTAATCCCATCTCATCCAAATCCAAAATCCAAAATCAAATCCAACATCAATCATCCCTTCTCCATTATCCACTCCAATCAAACATTCCAATTCCTAATCCCTAATCAACAAATCATCCTTACCACATCAAACTTTTGTTAAGGACCTAGTCTCCTTCATCCTCCATCAATCCCCTCATCCAAAAGCCCAACCAAAACTATCCACATCATTATCAAAATCCCTCAACATCATTATCATCCCAATCCAAAATCCAAATCAACCCAATCAAAAAAATCAAGACCTTAGTCAAACACATCAACCTTCTTGCTTAAGATCATTAGTCTATCAAAAGCACAGAGAACCATCCAACAAAAAACAAATCAAATCAAATCATCTTAAGGTTTTGAAATTTTGATTCCCAACATCACAATCATCCATCATTCCCCATCATCTCATATCTCTCCCACAAAATGGATCTTTATGAAGCAATACAACAATTACAAAGATGTAGAAAAGTCTATGAGAACATGGATCCTAATGCTAAGGAACAATTCAAAAATGACATTAAAGATATACCCTTAGCACACCTCATCATTGGAGAATCCCAAACCCCTACCCCATCTTCATCATATCAACCCTCATCATATCAACCTTCAACATCTTACATATCCACACCATTGACCTCATACCAACCTTCATCATATCAACAAACACCCTACACATCATCCCCATCCACATCATATCAAGCTTCATTCTTTCAACCTTCATACCAACCTACATCTTACATATCCACTCCATCAACCTCATATCAACCATCAACCTCATATCAACCTTCAACCTCATATCAACCTTCAACCTCATACCAACTTCCCTCATACCAACCTTCATCATATCAACCTTTACCCTCATATCAATCACCATCCCCTTACACATCCATGCCACCATACCTATCCAACCAATCAATACCTCCAACGTATCCATTCCCCAACCTTTGTCATGCTAACTTTGATCAAGGGAACACCAATCTACCACACCTTATTTTTGAAATCCAAAGCTTATATCAACAACCAAATCCCCCATCTCCTAATCCCCATCCTCCAATCCCTCCATCACCCTACCTACCTTACAATCCATCAATCCCAAATCTCCCAACACAATATCCCTCCAACCTTATCAACCTTAATCCATCACCTTATGTATCTCCCAATCCACCAACCCCTATCACATATCCACCATCTAATCCACCATCAAATCTTCCAAGTCCCAACACTATCACATCCAAAGAATCCTTGTGGGATTTCCTCCAAAGAACATCACCAAGCAAAGAAATGAATTCCCCAAATCCTCCATCCCTCCAACACCACAATCTAGTCCAACACCTATCCTTGAACCCATCCAAGAACCATCATTACCTAATCCTATCACCCACCTATCCAATCCCAATCCTAACCCCACATCATCCACCATCATTATCCATCCATTACATTGTTCTTCAACCCATACACTCATGAAGGATGCCATCCATTGGCTATTAGCAAGGAATCAAACACCCTCATGCAATCCAACACCCACCTAACATCTTGAACAAGCCCCTATCATAAGTCAAGAACCATCAAGTAGCCATGTTCAAGAACCCATAAGTCAAACACCTATCACATCCAACCAAGCACCTATCACATCCATCCAAGCACCCACCACATCTATCCAAGTCACTCCCACTTCTATCCAAACACATGAGCTATGTCAAGAATCAAATCCAAAGCATGTTGAAACATCAACCCCTTCTCCTAATCAAGATCTCACCATCCCATCTAATCCCATCCATGATCCCCTCCCATCTATTGACCAACTTATTGATCTCACCCCATATTCTACCACCCCTTCACCATCCCCCATGAATTCTTCACCCCCATCTACCAATCCCATCCAAAATCCATCCCCTTATCCACTTGGCACAAGCACTTTCATCCGTGGTGACTCCCTTGTAGGAGGTGAACAACTTCCTTCCACCACCTATCTTTCTCCAACAAATAATAGACTCACATCTTGTTTCCAAAGCACCAAACATCCCATTGCATGCCACATACTCCAACACATGAACTATCAAGGCAAAGGCTTAGGCCTTCATGAACAAGGAATCTTGGAGCCCATCCACACCACATTCCATTCATCCTTGCACGGCCTTGGCTATACACTCCAAGAAAAACAATATAAACATGTTGGTACCATCCACCCACCTTCCAAAATCCATTCATCCAATCCCAAACATGGTGCATCTCATCGCACCCCCAAAGCATATGTCGCCATCCCTCCTCCATCATCCTATCATTTGCAAAAGCATGTGACCATCCATCTCCCTCCATCAAATTTACCTCCACTCCTTCCAACTCCAAATATTCCTATCAAATCCACTCTACCTCCTATCCTACCAACTCCTAATATCCCCGTCCTCAAATCCCCTCATCCATTTATCCATAAATCAACTTTTTACTCCTCCACCCATAAATCCTCTAAAATCTGCAATCAAGACCAACAAAAGCACACATCTTTCAAACATGAAGCTTCCCCCAAATCCATGGGATTCAAAAATTTGAATGCCTCAACTCATAAAGCACAAAAGCCTAAAGATATTATCCCTTCCAATCAAAATGAAAAATCAAAAAGGCTATCAAAGCCCACACCATCACAAGAAAAAGCAAAAACAAAAATGGTGCGGGTACCTAAAAAAAGATTACTCAACTCTAATGAGGCATCTACATCCCAATCCACCTCAAAATCCCAAACATCCCGCTCCCCATCTAAAAATCCCATAATTCCTAAGTCTATTTGGGTCCCTAAAACCCTAAATCGACCATCCAAAAATGCCCCATCCCGATCCCCATTACTCCCAACTCCACATCCAAAATACAAGCTTCCAAATACATCACAGTGTGTGCAGCCATTGGTCTTGGCTCCCCTCCACCACTTAACATTCCCACATACTCCCATCTCTCGATCTTTCATTTACTATCCTACCTATCTTCCCCATCACATTCCTATGGTCCATGCTTTTGCATAATCCACATCATAATCTGCATTATCCACATCATAATCCATTATCCACCATCCATTCCATCTCCTATCTACCAACAATCCATGCAATCATAATCCAAAATTCTATCCAACATGGGATCATCTTCTCCTTGCTATGGAAATAGATGCTAGAGTCCCCATTCCGTCAAAAAAGAAAAAAATCAAAAAATTAAGAAAATAGTAAAGAGAAAAAAAAAATCTATCCAATGGTGAAAACCACTCCTTGTGGCACCTTGGGCAAGTACCTTGATGAAAACCCCTTGTGGGTGTCATACGTAATCCCTTCTCCATCCATTTTTGTATCCCTACACTTGGGGGCAAAATCATACCTTTCATCCACATCCTTTGCATATCCTATCCATCTATCATTATCTTATCATATTCCTATCCACCATCCCCTATTGATCCTATCATTTCCCATTCATCCTATCCGATATATCTTCCTTTTACCATCTCCTACTTTAGATCTTGATAAAGACAAGGGGCAAAATATCAACAACATGCTTTGGAAACCTCTTGGCATACTCCCTTTTAAAGTATATCCTCCATTCATATACTACAAAGTCCATCTATTCAAACATGAACCCATCATGCAAAATTCTAAGCATTAGGGCATATGATTCCTTGCAACCTAGCCCTTGGAGTAAATCATTATCCCCATCTCTCTTCCATCTATCTAACATGCATCCCTATCACTTGTCCATTCATTTACCACAAATCTCCTATCCATTATCCTTTTATCGCCAATCCCCCTATCCAACCCCATCACCTCCACCTCTAGACTTGGTGTTCCCTTGTCATTGGTATCTAGCATAAAGGTTATCCACATGAAATCCAATGCAACCATCATAATAAACCATCCCTTTTACAAAAATAAAAAATCCCAAAAACATCACAAAATCAAAAAATAAAAAAAAATCAAAAAATCCATAAAATCTCAAAAATATCCATCACAAAATCGACATCATTCCATCAACATCTCATCATCTTCCAACATCCTCTAAATCACCGACATCATTCTATCAAACATCTTATCATCTAGCACATCATCTTCCAACATCATCACATCTACCATCATCCCACATCATCATCACAAATTAGAACTACATATCATAATCACCTGCATCTTAATGTGCCTTGATCCCGTAGATACAGGGTATGTAGGCAGTCTGGAATACGCAGAAAGTTTCCAGCACTCAAGTACCCAAGATGCACCCATCCAACCTACTAAGCTTACACTAGATCCAAGCATCATATGACCTATCAAAGCATCATTCCTTAACAAAAATCATCAACTATCAAATCAGCATCAACCACAACTTGTCATCATCATATCTTGATGTAAGGACCCGCTTGATCCAAACTTGAATTTTCAAAAAATTTACTTTATTAACAAGTTCTTATGAGATATATCAAGACTTCCATTGAGTACTTAGGAAAAACTTTGGCCAAAATGGGCCATATGTTCAAAATGGCACATTCTTAAGCCAACCTGGGCTCTTCTATCCTTTGGGCAAATAGGTTCATACGGAACTAGGTCAAATGGACCTTATCGCTACCTGAAACGGGGTAGAACAAACAAATAGGTTCATATGGAACCAGGTCAAACGGACCTTATCCCTACCCAAAATAGGGTAGAACAAACAAATAGGTTCATACGGAACCAGGTCAAACTGACCAATACTCTATCCAATATGGGATAAGTAAACACAACGGCCAATCGGGCTAAATAGGATAGGAATCATTATGCTTTGGCCAGAGACTTCTAACTCCATCGGAACCAATATAGATTCAAGAGTCACTTCCTGGGGACCACAGTCTGCCCAGACACTGTACTGAGGATGTCGACTTGGGAACACATAACATCAACTTGTACTCACCTCAGTTTATGGCAACGCCAGGTAAAAATAATCCACCCCGAGGATTCTTCTGAGTACTAGGAGAGTTCTTGAGTTACCTAGATAACCTTTTAACTAGAGATCAAGATTATGAAGTTGATTATTAAAGAGTACCCTATATCTGAGGGACCTGAGTACTGGAGGTATCCTTCACCGTCCAGACTGCCTACATACCCTGTATCCACGGGATCAAGGCCCTCTATGGATGTGATCTACACGACAAATGTGAACATGTAGTTCTGTCTTGCACTATATTTTATGTAACTGTGGTTGGTACATAGTTCTTCGCCAACTGCCCATTCACTCAAGTGATACAGAAATGGAATTCCTAAGAAACTAGTATTGCAAACACACCTCCTGGGAGTGTTTAGCGTTTAAGTTTTCAAGTGTGAATAATTTACCTATCACGCATATTTCCCCGACGAGGTCTTCCCGTTGATCATCCTACAACAATTTTTGATAGTCTCACTTTTTCTTTTTCTTAATTTATTTAGTCAGGTATCCGAGGAGATTTTCCCTTCCTACGGATTTAACTTAGACATGTTCCTTATTACTCCCCGATGATTTAGAGGGACGGTGCCTAGACATCATTGTTGTAGCTATGTTAGGCGCGAGGTACTTGGTTCAAAACGACAACATTACCCGTAAACGTGACACAAAGGTACCGTAAATACCCAACAATGCGAATGTTTGAGTTTGGATGTTTATTTATAAGGTTTACCTATCTAATGACAAAGGAAAAACTTGCATAATAATAGTTGAGTTTAAAATGGCCACTCATGGAATGCCTGTGATGACTTGTTTGTGTTTATTTTTAGTGTCCTTTGTAAATGAAGGGATAATACTTTCCTCTTCATTTTCCTGTCATTTAATTTGGGATATTGTTAACACTTCCAAGAAACTCTTCCTTAAAATTAAAATATATTTACCTATGCTCTTTTTAAATTGTAATTGTATAAACAATGTATTTCTGAATTGCAACTCTGAGTTTAAACATCTATTCAATTCGTATTATACATTATGCATAAATAAATCCCTCTTCCCTCGATTAAAATTTCTATTTCAAGTCAAATGTTTTAAACTACATATAGTTTGCCTTCAAATGAATAGTGAAAAGTGAATAGTAAAAGTAAATAGTGAATAGTAAAAATAAATAGTGATTAGTGGAAAGTGAATAGTAAATAGTGAAAAGTGAATAGTAATAGTTAATAGTGAAAGTGAATAGTGAATAGTGAATAGTGAAATGGTGAAATGGTAAAACTTAATGAACTGTAAAATCACAACTAACAACACATTAAGGGAGGATTTTCTCACAACTCTAAAATACCAAATTATACAACGAAAGAGAGAGAATGTTCCCCTCTTGTAAAATCAATAAGGATGAAGCTATTAAAAGACCAAGCTCCCTTAAGAGTAAAGGAAAATAAAATATTTCCCAAAATAGAAAAACTCTTCAACTCCACTTTAAGCTCCATGAAAACCTGCATGACACACAAGGGAAGAAAACACCACACAAGCTACTCTCCTCCCTACCGTAGACCTGCAAGAGGGTCACCCCCGAGCTAAGGAGATCATCCACACACCTAGGGGATTCAACACCACTTCACAACAAGATAAACACAACACACCAAAATACAAATACACCCATAGATATTTACACAACACAAAACTCATCCACTGTGAGTTTACAGAGGGTAGGGAAGTAGACTCTCCAACTCAAGGTGTCATTCTTCACAACATTTTATCACATCTTATCACATGGCCTTAAGCCAACAAAATTACTCTTCTCATGGCCTCAAGCCAATTTGCCAACAAAGATTCCAAGGAGTTCATATTTTGATTCTCAAGCCAAATAGCATAATTTCTCAAAGTCACACAAATGCCCTCAAGGCTTTCAACATCCCAAAAGAAACAAGGCATGCACTCGAGGAGGATCACTCCTCCCCTACCTCACACTTGATGAGCATTTCTCCCAAGTGGAAGAAGCTCTGTCAACATCTCAATAAAATTTCCCCAGAATAACAAAATTTGCAACACAAGCAAAATAAATAATTTTCACACATCCTTCATGCAACAAATAGAAATACAAAGGAAAAGCCATGAAATCCAACCTTAGAAAGCCCTTTAATGGATGAAGTTGATGTAGAGTTCCTTTCCATCCTCCTCTCCAAATCTCCCTTCTCAAAAACAAAACAATCTCTCTATGATTACAAGCAAGGGATAATGAATGGAGGATATAGGATGGCTAGAATAATTTTGGCATTATGAGGCTATGAAGAGGAGAATAGAGAAGGAATTGGGCATTATGAGGATGCTAGAAGAAGATTTCTTAGAGGAAATTAGGCATGATAAGAATGCAAGAATGAAGTCCCCCTGCAAGAATGAAGTTCCCCTCCAAGAATCAAGTTCCCCTGCAAAAATCCAATCTTCCTTAATTGCTTAGAGAAGGGTCTTATTTATAGATTTTCTGAATAGGGAATGGAAGGCAAGGATCAAGAGTTGAGATCAAGGGCTCACATTATTTGTGAATTTTAAATTCACATGTGAGGACAAAAATGAATTAAAGATTCATTTTTTGGGGAAAAGTGGATTATGACAAGTTGAATTTTTAATTCAACTCATCGAGGAGTGGAGGACAAAAATGAATCAAAGATTGTAATATTTATGAATTTTTAAAGATTGTAATATTTAAATAACCCCACTATCCTAAGTGGAATTAAAAAAATATCCCCACTATCCTAAGTGGAATTAATAAAATATCCCCACTATCCCAATTGGAATTAATAAAATATCCCCACTATCCCAAGTGGAATTAAAAAATATCCCCACTATCCCAAGTGGAATTAAAAAATATCCCCACTATCCCAAGTGGAATTAATAAAATAACCCCACTCATGAGGTCCCACACCATAGTCCTTTTCCAACACATGGATGAATAAAATAAAATAAGTAAAATAGAAATAAAGAGGGAGTGGATGAAACACCACCCTCTTTATGGGGGACTCCCACCAAAAGTGAGGAACAAAAAGACAACCCACTCCATTATTGGTGGATCATGGAGTCATTCCATGACTTGGAAATGGGCCTGAGTGTTGATTCCACTCATCCTATTTTCCCCATGCCTCTAAATTCGTCACTTAACTTCACTGTGAAGTTAAAGTGACCATATGGAGGTTATCCCAAGGTTATCCTAGTCAAAAGGGTCCCTAGACCTATGGGGTATAACCCAGGGTTGATTTTAACCTAGTTAGGACTCCTAGGGTCAAGTTAAAGCACAAGTAAAAGGGTCTCAAAATTTAAAATTCAAAAATAAGATAAAAATTCAAAAAAAATAATTCTTACAACACATATCATAATTTTAAATTTCAAAAATATTGAGTTGTGACATCCTTCTCCCCTAAATTTATGCATCGTCCCGATGCATGTTAGAAATAAGATCAAAACATATAGAAATAAATATACTTTCCTACTTTAAATTCTATCCTTCAACAAGGTAGGTTAAATAGTTTAACATAGATAAAGATAACAAGGAGTATTATCTAAGCATAACTGTCTATATCATCTCAACATCATTATCTTTAAGCAAAATTTGAAGTTTGTCGAGTTTATAAATAACTAGAGTGTATTCAAAATAAGTGCGTATAGAGCTATTGCATTTCCACTGTGTCTTCCCATGTAGCATTCTCAAGTGAGTACTGGTCCCACTGGACTTTAGATTGGTCCACTATCCTATTGCGAAGCTAGAATTGGCACCTCTCGATGATTCTGCATGGCTCTATTGTTATTGTACCTGTTCTTCCACCTACAGGGCATTCCAATTAAGAATATGCTTAGGGTCAGGTCTATACTTTTTTAACAAGGATACATGGAACACATCATGAATGCGGCTCAGTACCGGAGGTAAGGCCAAGTGGTAAGCTATAGGATTGATTTCCTCAAGTACTTCAAAAGACCTGACATGGTGAGGGGCTAGCTTTGACTTCCTTCCAAAAGAGATGGAACTTTTATGAGGACGAACTCTTAGGAACACCTTTTCACCAACTTGAAAACTTCTGGGTGTCCTATTCTTATCTGCATAACTTTTCTGGCGATCTGAGGCTTCCTTCAACCTCTGTCGAATAAGTTGCACTTGGTTGTCCATATCTTTCAACATTTCAGGGCCAACCAGTATCCTATCTTCCAATTTATCCCAACTTAATAGTGTTTGACAAGGTCTCCCATAAAGAGCTTCAAAGGGTGCCATACCTATTGCTGCTTGGAAGGAATTGTTATAGGTGAACTCAACTAATGGCAAATATTCCTCCCATTTAGTCTGTTGATCCATACAATACATATGAAGGAGGTCTTCCAGAATTTGGTTGGTTCTTTCTATTTGTCCAAAGGGCATTTGGATAACTTCCCAAACAACTTATGCTTCCGCAACCTTTGTAAGATTGCCTGGAGATGGGTTAAGTGTTCCTCTTCATCCTTGGAATATATTAAAATGTCATCCAGAAACACAATCACAAACTTATCTAGAAAATCATGGAACACACTATTCATTAGATTCATAAAGGCAGCTGGAGCATTTGTTAGCCCAAATGGAACTACAGTGAATTCATAGTGGCCATACCTAGTCCTAAATGCTATCTTTGGGATGTCTTCTTCTTTTATCCTTAATTGATGATAACCCAAGCGAAGATCAATTTTGGAGAACACTGAGGCTCCTCTCATTTGGTCAAATAGATCATCAATACAAGGCAAGGGATATATGTTCTTCATAGTGGCCTTATTCAACATTTTGTAGTCAATGCACAACCTTAGTGTCCCATCCTTCTTCTTTACAAATATGACTGGTGCTCCCCAAGGTGATACACTAGGCCTTATCAACCCTTTCTCTAACAATTCTTGCAACTGTATTTTCAATTCTTGGAGTTTTGTGGTGTTCATCCTATATGGGGCTTTAGATATAGGTGTAGTTCCAAGAAGTATATCGATTGAAAAATTGAATTCCCTTTTAGGAGGTAATCCAGGTAGCTCTTCTAGAAACACATCCTTGTAGTTCCAAAGGAACGAACTATTTTCAAAGGTAGGGGCTTCTTTCTCTTCTCCCTTCTCATCTAAAGATACTAAGAATATTTGATTTCCTTGTTTTTGTCTTGCCTTCTTTAGTTGCATAGCAGAAATGGTCCCCACTGATATAGGTTTGTAAATTCATTGGATCCTAACTCTACACCCCTTATCATCTACACATTCCACCACTTTATTAAAGCAATCTATGTTAGCCTTATGACTCGTTAGCCAACTTATTCCAATTATGACATCATAGGCTCCTAGGGGTGCAACATATAAGTTAGCTTTGGTTTCTAATTTAGGAAACTTAATGAGGGCTCCTCTTATGTACTTGTTCACTTTCTGTATAGCCTTGTCACCATACTGAACCATCCATGATGATTCCATATTCTTAGTTTGCAAAGACATTTTTCTTACCAATTCTGGGGAAATTAAATTCTTGGAGGAACCAGTATCTATTACAATAGTTATGGGTTTACCAAAAAGCATACCTCTTGTCTCCATAGGTACATTTTGATGATGAGTTTGTTGATTTTTGACGGCAGCATGTATTTGATGTTGCCGAGGTTGCTGTGGCTGATTGTACCCATTCCTTTTTGAACAATCCCTTGCATAATGATTGCCTCCACACATAAAGCATCCACCAGGGGTTCCATTAGAAATTTGGGGTGGTACATTCCCATCATTCCTCTTGACATTACTATTGTAATTGTTCTTGTGATCCTAATTACCAGTAGATTCTATTCTACCCCAATCTCTCCTCTTGTTCTCCTGAGCTCCTCTGTTGTCCTTATTGTCTAGTTTCCTTTTAAAGACAAATTGTTTGTCCCAAAAGTTTTGCTTTGCCACCGATAGTGCTTGTATTTTCTTTTCTTGTTTGAGTGCCTTCTCCAAGACTTGATTCATGTTGTCAGGGGCAAACATATCCACTTCTGCCCCAATATCAGTATTCAACCCCAAAAGAATCTTCCTTACCTGAGACCTTTCATCCTTTTGATAGATAGGAACATATTTCAGTAGCTTCGCAAATCTATCCCAATACTGTTGGACTGTGAGATTTCCTTGTCTAAGATTTAGAAACTTAGTCATCTTCTCATCATAAAATATTTGTGGAAGCCATCTCTCACGGAAGTGGCTCACAAACTGCCTCCAAGTCAGGTTTTCTTTTGAATAACAATATTGTTCTTTTATGTTTATCCACCAACTAGCAGCTTCTCCTTCTAACTGATAGGCTCCCCAGGTTGCCTTGATGTTCTCTGAGTAGTTTCTTAGTTCAAAATATTTCTCCATTTCGATTAACCATTCTTCTGTAGCATCCCCCACATGTTTACCATCAAACTTAGGAGGAGTTATCTTTTTGAGGTATTGTGAGATATCTAGAGTGGTAGTATCCCACCGAGCCCTAGGACCCTCTAGCTCATTAGTTGTTTGAGCTATGTGTACTTCTGCACCTTGATGTTCATTTTCCAGTTCCAAAATGTTTTCTATAGTCCCCTGTCTAGTCTTCAGGTCCTGTACAGTTTTCTCAAGGTTTTTCAACTTTTCTTTCTGTTTTGTCAACAACTGAATAATTACTTCAATACCAGTATTTGGGTTCTCAGGTGGGTTTTCAACATGTTCTTGGTTTTCAACTGGTCCTTGGTTTCAGGTTCTCACCATTTAATTCTAAAACAAGGAGAGAGGTGATTTACCACTTGCTACAATTTTTGGTTTACAACATGCAAATTGACTATATAATTAAATCTATCACAATTCTTATCTTGAATACTAATTATTATCGATTTTGAGTTTGTAGGCCTCCAGGCTGAGTGTTTGAACCATGCTCTGATACCACATGTAAGGACCCACTTGATCCAAGCTTGAATTTTCAAAAATTTTACTTTATTAACAAGTTCTTATGAGATATATCAAGACTTCCATTGAGTACTCAGGAAAAACTTTGGCCAAAACAGGCCATATGTTCAAAACGAAACATTAATTTCGACCAAAATGGGCCATATGTTCAAAATAGAACATTATTAAGCCAACCTGGGCTCTTTTATCCTTTGGGCAAATAGGTTCATATGGAACTAGGTCAAACAGACCTTATCGCTACCTGAAACAAGGCAGAAGAAACAAATAGGTTCATACGGAACCAGGTCAAACGGACCTTATCGCTACCTGAAACAGGGTAGAACAAACAAATAGGTTCATACGGAACCAGGTCAAATAGACCTTATCGCTACCCAAAATGGGGTAGAACAAACAAATAGATTCATACGGAACTAGGTCAAATGGACCAATACTCTATCCAATACGGGATAACTAAACACAACAGGGAACCGAGCTAAATAGGATAGGAATCATTATGCTCTGGCCAGAGACTTCTGACTCCATCGGAACCAATATAGATTCAAGAGTCACTTCTTGGGGACCACAGTCTACCCAGACACTATGCTGATGATGTTAACCAGGGAACACATAACATCAAATTGTACTCACCTCAGTTTACGGCAACGCTGGGTATAAGTAATCCACTCCAGGGATTGTTCTGAGTACTAGGAGAGTTCTTGAGTTACCTAGATAACCTTTTAACTAGAGATCGAGATTATGAAGTTGATTATTAAAGAGTACCCTATATCCGAGGGACCTGAGTACTGGAGGCATCCTTCACTGTCCAGACTACCTACATACCCTGTATCCACGGAATCAAGGCCCTCTACGGATGTGATCTACATGACGAATGTGAACATGTAGTTCTGTCTTGCACTATGTTTTATGTAACTGTGGTTGGTACACAATTCTTTGCCAACTGCCCATTCACTCAAGTGATACAGAGACGAAATTCCTAAGAAACTAGTATTGCAAACACACCTCCTGGGAGTGTTTAGCGTTTAAGTTTTCAAGTGTGAATAATTTACCTATCACGCATATTTCCCCGATGAGGTCTTCCCGTTGATCGTCCTACAACAATTTTTGATAGTCTCACTTTTTCTTTTTCTTAATTTTTTTAGTCAGGTATCTGAGGAGATTTTCCCTTCCTGTGGATTTAACTTAGACATGTTCCTTATTACTCCCCGATGATTTAGAGGGACAGTGCCCAGACATCATTGTTGCAACTATGTTAGGTGCGAGGTACTTGGTTCAACACGATGGCATTACCCATAAACGTGACACAGAGGTACTATAAATACTGAACACTGCGAATGTTTGAGTTTGGACATTTATTTATAAGGTTTACCTATCTAATGACAAAGGAAAAACTTGCATAATAACAGTTGAGTTTAAAATGGCCACTCATGGAATGCCTGTGATGGCTTGTTTGTGTTTATTTTCAGTGTCCTTTGTAAATGAAGGGATAATACTTTCCTCTTCATTTTCCTGTCATTTAATTTAGGATATTGTTAACACTTCCGAGAAACTCTTCCTTAAAATTAAAATATATTTACCTATGCTCTTTTTAAAATGTAATTGTATAAACAATGTATTTCTGAATTGCAACTCTGAGTTTAAACATCTATTCAATTCATATTATACATTATGCATAAATAAATCCCTCTTCCCTCGATTAAAATTTCTATTTCAAGTCAAATGTTTTAAACTACATATAGTTTGCCTTCAAATGAATAGTGAAAAGTGAATAGTAAAAGTAAATAGTGAATAGTAAAAATAAATAGTGATTAGTGGAAAGTGAATAGTAAATAGTGAAAAGTGAATAGTGAATAGTGAATAGTGAAATGGTGAAATGGTAAAACTTAATGAACTGTAAAATCACAACTAACAACACATTAAGGGAGGATTTTCTCACAACTCTAAAATACCAAATTATACAACGAAAGAGAGAGAATGTTCCCCTCTTGTAAAATCAACAAGGATGAAGCTATTAAAAGACCAAGCTCCCTTAAGAGTAAAGGAAAATAAAATATTTCCCAAACTAGAAAAACTCTTCAACTCCACTTTAAGCTCCATGAAAACTTGCATGACACACAAAGGAAGAAAACACCACACAAGCTGCTCTCCTCCCTACCATACACTCGCAAGAGGGTCACCTCCGAGCTAGGGAGATCATCCACACACCTAGGGGATTCAACACTTCACAACAAGATAAACACAACACACCAAAACAAAAATACACCCATAGATATTTACACAACACAAAACTCATCCATTGTGAGTTTAAAGAGAGTAGGGAAGTAGACTCTCTCAACTCAAGGTGTCATTCTTCACAACATTTTATCACATCTTATCACATGGCCTCAAGCCAACAAAATTACTCTTCTCATGGCCTCAAGCCAATTTGCCAACAAAGATTCCAACGAGTTCATATTTTGATTCTCAAGCCAAATAACACAATTTCTCAAAGTCACACAAATGCCCTCAAGGCTTTCAACATCCCAAAAGAAACAAGGCATGCACTCGAGGAGGATCACTCCTCCCCTACCTCACACTTGATGAGCATTTCTCCCAAATGGAAGAAGCTCTGTCAACATCCCAATAAAATTTCCCTAGAATAACAAAATTTACAACACAAGCAAAATAAATAATTTTCACACATCCTTCATGCAACAAATAGAAATACAAAGGAAAAGCCATGAAATCCAACCTTAAAAAGCCCTTTAATGGATGAAGTTGATGTAGAGTTCCTTTCCATCCTCCTCTCCAAATCTCCCTTCTCAAAAACAAAACAATTTCTCTATGATTACAAGCAAGGGATAATGAATGGAGGATATAGGATGGCTAGAATAATTTCGGCATTATGGGGCTATGAAGAGGAGAATAGAGAAGGAATTGGGCATTATGAGGATGCTAGAAGAAGATTTCCTAGAGGAAATTAGGCATGATAAGAATGCAAGAATGAAGTCCCCCTGTAAGAATGAAGTTCCCCTCCAAGAATCAAGTTCCCCTGCAAAAATCTAGTCTTCCTTAATTGCTTAGAGAAGGGTCTTATTTATAGATTTTCTGAATAGGGAATGGAAGGTGAGGATCAAGAGTTGAGATCAAGGGCTCACATTATTTGTGAATTTTAAATTCACATGTGAGGACAAAAATGAATTAAAGATTCATTTTTTTGGGAAAAGTGGATTATGACAAGTTGAATTTTTAATTCAACTCATGGTGGAGTGGAGGACAAAAATGAATCAAAGATTGTAATATTTATGAATTTTTAAAGATTGTAATATTTAAATAACCCCACTATCCTAAGTGGAATTAAAAAAAATATCCCCACTATCCTAAGTGGAATTAATAAAATATCCCCACTATCCCAAGTGGAATTAATAAAATATCCCCACTATCCCAAGTGGAATTAAAAAATATCCCCACTATCCCAAGTGGAATTAATAAAAAAACCCCACTCATGAGATCCCACACCATAGTCCTTTTCCAACACATGGATGAATAAAATAAAATAAGTAAAATAGAAATAAAGAGGGAGTGGATGACACACCACCCTCTTTATGGGGGACTCGCACCAAAAGTGAGGAATAAAAAGACAACCCACTCCATTATTGGTGGATCATGGAGTCATTCCATGACTTGGAAATGGGCCTGAGTGTTGATTCCACTCATCCTATTTTCCCCATGCCTCCAAATTTGTCATTTAACTTCACTATGAAGTTAAAGTGACCATATGGAGGTTATCCCAAGGTTATCCTAGTCAAAAGGGTCCCTAAACCCATGGGGTATAACCCAGGGTCAAGTTAAAGCACAAGTAAAAGGGTCTCAAAATTTAAAATTCAAAAATAAGATAAAAATTAAAAAAAAAAACAATTCTTACAACACATATCATAATTTCAAATTTTAAAAATATTGAGTTGTGACACTTGAGCCAATCTTACAACATCAACTAATCATGATCCAATCATCAATCGATCCCTGCCTTAGGATATATCGTTCCTACGATAGGCAGAATCTATCAAATCATTATCCATCTTGGCAAGAGATACGATGGCTACTTGTTTGGTTTGTTGGTCTTTTTGTTTTTGATTTTTATCTTTTGTCCTATTCGAAGATCACATCAAAGCTACCTTGATCTCACTATATCATGGTATGTGGTGAAAACATCTAGAATGGGGCATAGTCTTGCTTTTCTATGTTGTGCTTGTGGGTTTTTTTCATTACTCCAAGCTAGTATTCATATCTTATTGATCATAGGGTTGGTTCTAGCATATTGATCCCCTTATGCATCTAAGGTTCATCATACCTTTTGTGTACTAAGGACTTATGCTATGAGTCCCCTTCCCTCGTCAAGACAAGGTTGTACTATCTTGGGCATGCATGGGGTCATCCCTTTGTTTGCGTGTCTAGTCCATGCAAATGTTGTATAAACATCATCACCCTGGTCTTCTATACCTTGGTGAAAATATCCACTTTGCTATATCAAACCTAGGATTGCTCTAAATCATTTTTTCAGCACAATGATCATCCACCAATCAATCTCCCAACATTATCACACTTTCATCTCACCCCTTATCCTCCAACTAATTCAACCAAACTCTTCCATCCATTTCGAGAGCACAACCATGTTCTTGCAACCCGCCTATCCTCTCGGGGGCATCACCCTTACCAATTATCCCCAAAACCTTACCCTATTCTTCTAAGGCAAAATCTTTTTTCTATCCAATACAACTCTATGTTTTAACTTCTTTGAAATGATGTTACTTATCCGCAACACCATCTCAAAGAGGGGTAAATGTAGACACCTAAAATTGACTTGCTTTTGCAAACCAATTTATCCCTCCTATTAATGGAATAAAATCATTTTATCCCTAACCATCTGCCTATCCCTTGTGATCAATTAACTTACTTAATTTATCACTAAGGCCTTACAACACTATCCCTCATTAATCAAATAAATATTCCCAATATTTATTTAGTTCAATTCTCCTTTTCCCTAATCCTCATTAATTAGATAAATCACGGTTATCTAATTGATCTAGCCTACTAATTGACATACCCTAATCTACCCTAGCCTACCTCATCCTAGCCCTAGGATCAATTAAGCAAAACCTTTGTTTAATTAGTCCTAACCTCTCATTTGGGTGGTCAAACCTAGTTAACACCCTTCCCCACATCCCACAAATTAAAAATTGAAATAAATCACACATCACATTTACTTCTCTTACAAACCCCTTACCTCACCCATCCTCATTCATTACCTCTTATCCCCAAATGAATTCTTAATTCATTTCCCATTCCCCAAATGAATTTTTAATTCATTTCACATTCTTTCACACCCATACCTCATTTATCACCCCTTTTTCCAAAATGAATAAAAGATTTACTTTTATTCCTAGCCCTTGATCTCATCTTTCAATCCTCACCCTCCATCCTCCTTTTAGAAAATCTATAAATGAGACCCTCTCCAAGCCATTTGAGAGGGACTTCTTCATGCATCAAACCTCTGCCAAAATCTCTCCACAATCTCCTCATCCTACCATCCTAATGTCAAAGTCTTGCCTCATCTCCATCTAATCTATCAATCCCCATCTCATTTACATTATGTTGAAGGCATTGAGCAATCTGCATTTGATTCATCATGGGTAAAATCTGAGGAGACTATCGGGTGCAACTCCTTCCCTCTTGGATTTGTGAGTTCATTATGAAGGTATAATCATGTATTTTTGCATTTGATTTATGTTTTAATCTTCATTTTGTTCTCATTAATCACACCTCAAATCACCTAGAGAATTCCTAAAGTTCACAATGATCATCTAGTAATGCTCTAGTTTTCAAATGAATGCCTAAACATCCTTTTATATGCAACTACAAGCACTCCTGCCAAGGTTTTAAAAATCAAAACTTACCGTGTCGGCAAAAGGACCAAATAACGGTCATAAACCGACACCCAAAAATTAGGGCTGCCCTAAAATAGGGTAGGCCTAGGGTGTGGGCACCCAAGTCCTCCCCCCTATTTTGGGTAGGGTACAGCTCAAGGATTCCACCTAGGTCCAATTTTCTATGGAACCCAGGTCTCATTCCATCAGGATGCTAAAATATGAACTAAGATGTCCTAAATGCATACTAAAGACCTAGGAGCTAAACCTTATGAGGGAAAAGCCCCAAAGGGGACATTTTCTGACGTTACAACAAATAAGGTTAATCCTACTGTATTCAACAGATGATGAGGATATTTTATAAGTTTGATCAATTCTTTTGATCATCAAATGTTATTAATTATTTTTCCCTTCTGCACTATGAATTCATCTAAATAATGTGTCTACAAGCAGATATTTGCTTGATTATTATTGATATTTATATTTATTTGCATGGTATTTTCAATTATACATGCTAATTAGCTCAAATATGCTATGAATATTTAGTTTCCTTCGGGATATCAACATATTTACTTATATTTGCTCGACATTATCTGTATATTTACAATTGTGATGATGATTTTAATGAAATTAAACAAATTGTATTGAATGCTTTCTAATCTTTACTAAAATGAGTGAATCTTTAGCTATTGATCCATATACATTCCAGATACAGTCATGAAGAGAAGGAAATTAAACCATAGGTTCACCAGGATATTCCAACCTCCTTTTGTAACTTATCCACTTTGTTCCTCAATGTGCTGAGCAAATTCCAATTGGTGAGGGAGGTCTTTATTACCTTCTCTGCTTTAGAAATGAATTGAATAAACTAATTATCCATCACATGTGCCTTATGCTTCATAATACCCAGCCCTGTTACCTCATCCTTAGATATAATGGTCAAAGGGGTAGCTGTGCTGACTGGCATGTGATTTGGGTCAATTAGTCCCTTTATAAATGTATGCAGTTGAGCAATGTGCTCCTTGTGCACCTTATTTTTATTTTTCTCCCTTTCCACACTTTTGAATAAAGAATCAATAATATCCTTGGCCTCTTGGCCTTCTTTCTCTTCAGTAGCAAAGCCCAAATCAATATTGGTCATTTGAAATTCATTTCTCTCCCTTTGCTTTATCGACTATAGGCAAAGCTACTTGAGCTATCCTTCTTCCTGTAGTAGGATCTCATTTTATTGTAGAAGTGGCCCTTTCCCTTCTCTTTGGCTTAACCATGTCAGCTGAAAATAATGTAGAAATATCAAATTCAAATACATCATTGACCTGAGGTGGGTTCACCTCCTGCTGCAGCCAATATGGTACTTCATCTATAGACCCTTACTAGTCTATATGCTCAATGTGAGCATCATGAGACTCTACAATTTGTTCCACTCTTAGTGGTGAAGGTTCTTTTCTTTGTTCATCTTGAATCTCCTAATGGCGTACCTCCTCCTGTGCAGGGGTTTCTTGTTGCACTTTCGCATTCTGGTCCTTTGTATCATGTGATGCTTGATCCTCATGAGGGGTTTGAGGACTCTGGTCTAGTTTATCTAGGTGATCACCCTAGTCCTTCTGATTCATATTTTCTTCTTCTTTTCTCTAATAATCACCCTATTGAAGATCTTGTTCCCTATCCTTTGATGTGTCTATTTCTCTAGGGTTTTGGGCTTTATCCATCCCTTCTTCAACCGTTCTTCTTTCATGCATTTGCTCATTGTCATGACCATCATTTTGATCAGGCATCTCTTCATCCTCCATATGTACATTAACTTCTAATTTGCCCTATTCTGGAGGAAAGTCTTTATCTTTGTTTTGGTCTTCATCACCCTTATAAGTCAAATCTATTGTTGCGGGGCAAGTGACTTGATCAACTAATCTTGTCAATCCAATTTGTTGTGCCACCACTTCAAGGTTGCCCTCTTCTATTTCCTCTACTTCGACCTCCTCATGATGGACTTCCTTTTGTGCTATGGGGGTGCCATGAGGGTTCATCTTAGTATTCTTTATTAATGTCTCCATAGAACTGGTAGAGACCTCATTTACAACATCATCATCAGATAATTCTACTATGTTATCTAATGGAAAAGATTGCTCATCTCTTACACTATGCATCTCATTTCTCTGTTCCTCTTCCATCTCGAACTTAAACTGCATGATATCAAGAATAGGGACCTCATGCTATAGATTCTTCAGAATGCCTTCACCTCCTGCTCCTCTTAATAGGATAGTGGGGTTCTTATCTACTGCCCCCTCATAACAAATGTTTGTTTCTTCTGAGGTGGTTCTTGGATCTTCTTCTTTTTATTCCTTATTAGGAGATCATCATCAGAGCTCTCTTCTTCCTCTACAATAGCAGGAGTAGGTGATGCAATAGTTTTCTTCTATTTTGCAGGTGCATAAGGTGATGTTGCAGTAGATGTGGAAGCTACATCTTCATTTTGTTGAGGTTGACAAATGAGTTTTACCCCAATAGCTTGGTTTCCTTTCTTGATTTTACTTTGTTGCCTCTACCCTTTTGACAACCTCTTTTCCTTGAGGAAATCATCATATTCCTCATCTGATAATTCTTGTATTTTCCTTTTGTTGTCAATAGTGAGTGCCACTCCCTTATTCTTCAACTTAGTGATCTCTGCATCCACCCAGTCTTTCGTCAATTATATAACCTTCTGCATTATCTGATCCAAGGAAGTCACCTCTGGTCAACTCCAATCTAGGACTGATACTATCTCATTATATACTTTATTGTCCTCATATTCTTAGGACATGATTATGCCATCATCTTCATGTAATTGTCCAAGAACTAGTATGCAATCTAATGTGCATATCTATTTCAGAGTAAGCCTCTAGTAGTCTCTCCTTCTTACTTCTACCTCGTCATCACAATCGACCCAATAATCTTCAATGTGCCTCTGATGCATTGGTTTCTTATGCAATGTTTGCATCCTATCATAGGGGTCATATGGCCTAGCCAATGAGAAAGGTTATAGGGACATCAAATTTAGTCCTCCAATTACATCCTTTACACTCTCCCTATCATGACACATACTATCCAGTTATGATTGGAAATAGAATATTAGGTATCTTTCCTTTCTCAATATAAGCTTCCACTAAAGGCAATATCTGCCTGGATAGCACCATCAGGATGACCTTGTCATTAGGATATCTTGGCAACATGAGAGGTTGCCTAGTGAAACCTTCCATTCTCATGTATGAAAAGATGGGGAACTGGATGAACCAAACCCCATGTCTATATATTACAACCTAAGCCTCTACACTTAGTCTCTTTGCTCTATCTTCCTCCATAGTCTTGACAAGGTGCATGGAGAATGAATCATTCACTCTCTGGTAATGTTGGAGAGACTCTCTTCATTTTAGTTGTGGATAATGGTCTAGATGTTTACATCTCCAAGGTTGCTTCTGACCCTGCCTACTATTTGTAATCCATCAAAGGTGCCTCTGAATGCATAGGCATATACCACATAGGAGGTCATATGGAACATATTAATTTTTCCTCCTAATTTCCTCATCCCCTCATCTAGGTTGTCACTTATGATCTTAGCCCATTGGGGTTTCTCATCAGTACCTTCTACCATGCTTATGATGCCATACATCTAATTATCAAAAGATCTAGCATTCAATTTTCATGTCATTCTGCTGAGCATCACCATCATATATTGATACTCTGGAGCAAAATCAAACTTGTAGAGATATATAGGCAACTTGACAGAAGCCTTATATGTGTTGCCACTGGCTCTCCATTGGTACATGATCCTTCTAGCTTATTTCTCTTTGCTATTATACTCCTCCAATTTACCCAAGTTTAGTCGAACCACACAAGGTCCTCTAGGAAGATTGAAGCCTGCAGTGATACCTTCAATTGAAAAGTCTACATAAACCCTACCATGTTTCTCTACTCTTCTGGTATTCACATTATAATTCTAGGCACACTCTACTACCAATTTAGTGTCCTCCATTACATAAGGAAATCCCCCTGCATGCCACATTCTTGAACTGTAGATGTTAATGAGCAGGGGATTCCCAGTTCCTTTCTCTAATTTTTCTGCCCATGCATCAAGATATGTGCTTCTTAGATGTGTATCATTTATTTGTCCATATTTGAAGGATATCCCCTCAGGCTGTATGCACATAGGTTTCAAGAATTTTGTGTCTAACCTATTCTTCTGGACTGCCATTGGATCCTACAACGAAACATGTATATATCTTACCCTAATGTGTCATGTGTAGTGGTGGATTCAATGATCACATGAAGTTTATGGTGTTAATTCTTTTGTTCTAGTATATTTCATGCATCATCATATCAATTTACTCTGGTAAAACCATTTTGACCTGTTCATTTACCATAAATGACAAAAGAGGGTTTTATCATTACATACTTGATAATTGTTATCCTTTTACTGTGTAAGTGATGTCTGGATGAGCATGTTCACCTTGCAATTACCACTCTCCATTCGCCATTTGAGTGTGTATCCCATTTCATTGAGCTCGCAAGTTGCAATAATGTCACCTTAATCTCACAGGGATCTGTAATTCTTCACTTAAATGTTTGGTAAATTCAAAATGATCTCAAATCCTTACTTTTAATTGAGCACAATTGTGAATTAGGGTGTGATTAATGTCCTCCTATTAATATCCATTGATTGACACCCGAGGCTTGGAGATGTCACCAAGTGGTGGGTGTTTATTCAAAATTTTGAAGGCTACACCTACCGTTGAAATGGCATTTAATGCAGAGATGCATATTCGTAGAGATCAGGGATATTAGGAAATATGACTGATATCTAGAAGATGGGGATGACATCATCACGAGGATGGTCAACTATTGACCGATGACCAAAGTCAGGTCAATATATCTTTATTTAACAATCGTGATAACATAATGTGTTGATATGATCAGGTCAATGCGCCACGTGATGTCATTCTATTGGTTGCTAGAGATCCCCATATCACAGGTCTCAAGGGTTAATATGAGGGATATTAAGAAATATATAGATATTCAACAAAACAAAATATCTCCCCATTCCAAAATGTAAGGATGACGTTAATATCTTTTATAGGATTCCAAATTGGTCAAGGAGATGACATCATCGTCATATTAACGAAGATCAGGGATATTGAGAAATATGACCCTCTTGGATCTGGGTCATGATGACATCATCATCATATCAGGTCCTTTTATAAAGCGAAACAAGATGATGTCACTGTCATGTTACTGAAAGTTGAGAATATTAAGAAATATGATGGATATTTGAAAGATGAGCCTCTGGGAATATGCGTGGGTACTTGACGGGAAAATGTTCTCTCACATTTACATTTGACATTTGCATATTAAAGGATATGTGGATATTAGGTTCTTTTCGTTAAAACAAAGATTAGGCATATTAGGAAATAACTAGGATATTGGCAAATGTGACCCTCTGGGAATATCAGGTTTGACCAAACTTTGACCGAGCATAACTTTCTATCCCTAAAGAATATCAAGGTGATCCAAAAGGCAAACATGCTTAGAATTTTGTGCTCTTCTATATTATGAGGTTTATGATGAAAAAATCTAAATTTGACATTTAACCTTCCCTTATGAGGCACATGCATGCGCAGGGGTGATATACTATTGTTTCATCTGACTTTTACCAAACTGCCCAAAGAAAGAAAGCAAAGAACAAGCAAAAGCAAAAGTTAGATCCCTATTTTGCTGAGGCAAAATGGGGCATGTTGTGCAACCACACAACAAATTTCCACCAAAGAAAACAACGAAATTCAAATAATTCAAGTGATGAGGACACATTGAAACATATCATTCTAACTCTCTCTAAGCATAAGCATCATGATCTTTCTAAATGATATCATTTTCATAAGCATAACAATGCTGACAAGGGATCAAGTGTGTGCATGTGATTAATAATCCTTATCTTGAAAGTAAGTTGAAAACACTAGTAATTGGTGTTAAGCTACATAGTTTGGGTTCATCCCTCATAGCCAACTGGGATAGAGCCTTGTTTCCATCAGGCATCCATATCTCTGACAAGGTTATCTTTACAATTCCCCTAAGTAGAGCCCTACTGCCAACATGCATCCATAGCCCTGGTAGAGTTACTTAGTGTTGATATGTACCGAACAATTGAGAGGGGGGGGTGAATCAGTTGTCCCTAAAACTTAAACACTTTCTACAATTAAACATTCATCACTTATCCACAATTATTATGATTTAACAATGAGTGCATGAAATCAGAAACTTAACCACAGATACAACATCAAACACAAGAGACACCAGATTTATGTGGAAAACCCAAAGGTAGGGAAAAACCATGGAGAGCATTAACTCTCAAATATATATTGCAATCTTTACAAAAATGATGTTCAGGCTTGGTCACTGCACATGCCTAAACATACTGGCTTACTGCCATGAAGAACAACTAGGTCTAGCAAGCTCACTATCACAACCCTAAACCTAGCAAGATTATAATAAGGGTTGTTAAACCCTACTGGCAGCTCACTACCAGGCTCTCTACCATGATCAACACCTTCTTATGTTTATGATTAAAGTACAATAATTCCTCTACTCCACTCTACCCTATTTTTCTCTTCCTCTTCTTTCTTGTTCCTCTTCCTCTTCTCTGCTTTGCCTTTTGGACCTTTCTTAATATCTTTCCACTTTCACTCAAGGAAACTTTTTCCATGACTCAACTACAAGTATTAATACACTACATCAACCTTGGAATGATCATCAAGGTCAGCATCACAATCATCAACTATTGGAACAATCTCCAAGATCAGAATCACAAACATTTACAAAATAGGTCCTAACCTATTACAACATTATGCAAAGGAAATGAAATGCAAATCATGCCATGCCTTAGCTAGGACTCAAACATGATCTTCCACACCATAACATGCTTCCACAATCTTCCAGAGATCTTTACAATCACTAGGATTAACCAGGTCGGTGAAGACTGGTTACACACTACATTATATGGGAATAATCTTTAAACACAATCTCAATTTCTTAATGCAGACCAATGTCCAGATAGGAACATGATTAGGAGACATCCATAAGCATGTTATAATCATTAGGAGCAACCAAACGAACCTTAACCACTTTATCCATAGGAATCTTCTCACTGGAACACATGAACTTCACTGTCTTCAACTTTCATAAAAGAAAGATAGCTTGTGGACCACCAAACCATGAACCATTGCAACTGAAGGTACTTATCATCATCCCAGACTTCCTTCTAGAACCACAGAGCAAAATACTTTATTGCAGAGGAATGCGGAGAAGAATACTTTCTTCCTGTCCCAACTGAACTTACAAAAAAAGTAGGTTTTACTCAGGTGAACACAACTCACTCAGATCTTCATGCCGAGGGCTCAAACCTGGAATGTAGCATCCTTAGTCATACCTCTAACTTATTCCAATCTATAGACCACAATCTTCAAGCAGAAGTAAATGCAGAGTAGTTTACCAGACTATTCTTCAACATACAACTCACTGTCTGTACTGCACTTCTCTGTAACTCACTTGTTCCTTCTGGAGAGGCTAATTTTCTTAATATCCTCAACACACAAGTCTTCTAAACAAGTAATAGAATAATATATAGTTGACACCAATGACAACATCGATTAGGCACATACTCGCAACACTTAGATGGCCCAAATTTTATCCTTTGGATTTTTAATATATTTCTTTTCTCTTTTTTATTCAGATTCATAAGATATCATCATGTAAGCTCATTATGCAAGGTGTGATCACTTGCTATTTTAGGTTGGGAATTGCAATGGTAGCAAGGGTGACCTCTAGATTTTTCACTTAACACCTACACTAATGTGTTCAACAAACCCAAGGCTATTAGGTAAGTCATCGTAAAAATCTCCTTGATCAAGAAAAAGGTATCACTGATGAACCAGATATCATAGACCTAATCAGAGGTACTTCTTAGTGTAAGTCACAACCTACATAAAAATTGTACTCATCACTTGAATTCTAATAATTTTGTTGGTTTCTTAAAGTGATAAGGTGCATCATCTTGCCTAACCAAAACAAGGACTCAACAACAAGAAGAAAAAACCAAACACACCAAGAAAAGCTATACAAGCAACTATACAATATGTACATTATGATGCAATATCCCAACATGACTCTGTCTAAGCTTGAAAATAATGTTTGAGGAATTATGCATTGACTAGAAATGGAACATCCTCACCTATTAGGGTCCTAAGTCTGTAAGTACTATCTCTTAGGATCTCTAAAATTTGAAAAGGACCTATCCAAAATTTATCAAACTTTCCATGATCACCTTTCTTTTCATGTTCTTTATCCCATGCTAGGACTAAATCTGAAATCCTAAAAGCTTTTATCCTGGCTCTTTTATCAAACCAATGTTTGATAGTAGCTTGGTGTTTAGCGAATTGATCAATCACCCTATCTCTCTTTTCTTCTAGGTGCATGAGTTGAAGCAACCTAACTTCTTGTTTACTATCTATACCTAGATATTCTTGTGCAAACTGCAATGTGGGGACCTTCAAGTTAACAAGGAGGATAGGATCTACCCCATACACTAATTGGTAAGGAGATTTTCCTAATGCAACATTCATTTTGGTTCGGTCCACCCACAAGGCATACTTAAGTAGGGTATTCCATTCCCTAGGATTATTTTCTATCAGCTTCTTTATGATACTCAATAAGTTTTTGTTTGTTGACTCTATTAAGCCATTTCCTTGGGGATAATAATTTGGAAAGAATTTCAAAATGATTCCATGATCAAAATCCCAACTAGATAATCTTAATGATGCAAAAGTTGGTCCATTATCACATACTATGGTATATGGAACTCCATACCTAGTTACTATGTTGTTCTCTAGGAATTTGATCACATCCTCTGTGGTGCATGCTTTGATGTTGATTTCTTCAGCCCACCTGGTGCAATAATCAATGATTGTCAAAACATACCTATGACTTGAAGATGATGGAGGATTGATAGGACCTATAAAATCCATGCCCCATTGAGCAAATGGGTACATCTACATAACTAGCTGCAAGGGTTGGGAAGCATATTTCTCTCTGTTGGCAGTGACCTGACAAGTATAGAAACATTTGATGTGCTCAGCAGTGTCTTTGAAAATATCAGCCAATAATATCCTTCTCTCAAGATAGCATGTGCAGTAGCTAAGTAAGAACCATGTGTTGTTCCAAACTTGTCATGTAACTCAACAAGAACCTTGTTTGCTTCTGGTTTATCTAGACATCTAAGGTATATCCCCTCATAATTTCTCTTGAAAAGGACTCATTTGATCATGTACTTCTATGATCTTACTTTTAGATCTCTCCTTTGAGAAGCTTACATCTTCAATGGGCATCTCCCAATGATCAGGATATGTCTAATATCATAATACCATTCTTTATTCTCTTTAGTGTCTACTACATATTATTGACTCACTATGTTCGGATCAGTCTCAGAAATCATCTGGCTTAAGGCATGCCCTCTTACCAATTTCATGGGTGTTATCTCCATGTCATATTCTTGGAGAACTATTATCCACTTGGCTCTTTTCTCTCCAGGTTCACTCTGCATCAAGAACATTTTCACCGCTGCATCTGGTACTATAGCAATTCTCTTACTTCTTAGGATTTAATGTCTAAATTTCTTTACTGCTCTGACCAAAGCAAGATCTTGTCTTTCAACATCCATATATCTAATTTCCACATCCTTAAATGGGAAACTCATAAAAGATATGGGTTTTTCTTCTTTGGCCTCATTCCTCTATGTCAAGACTGTTGCACATGTGTGTTCTGAAGCAAATGAATAAATATAAAATTCTCTTGTGTAATATGGGTTGATCAGGATAGGTGTATCTGATATGGATTTCTTGATGTCCTCAAATGCATCCTTTGCTTCAGGCATCCATTCAATCTTGGCATCTTTCTTAAGCATTGCATTGAGTGGGTGGACAATCTTTGCAAACTTGGTGATGAACTTCTCGACAAAGTTTATCTTACCAAAATAAGATTTAAGTTCTTTCTTACTTTAAGGAAGTTGCAACTTCATAATGGATTCTACCCTAGTAGGGTCAATGGTGATCCCATTTTTTGATATCAGATGACCTAGTTATTTACCTATAGTTACTCCAAATATGCACTTCTTTGGATTGAGTGAGATACCATATTGCTCACATTTCTTGAGCACCTTTCTAAGGTCTTCTATGTGATCACCCCTCTTCTTTGAAAAGATGTGTTGGTGATTGTTTTGATGCAATCATAACAATAAGTTAAAATTCACATATAATGAACTGAAACTATACTTGAAAGATAAGAAGGAATCATTTGAGATTCAACTAATCCCAAGTCTACAATGGTTCGGTTGGTCAAGTTCATTTGGTCAATGTGAAGCTGTAATGTTCAAGGGGCCTTACGTAGTTTAGGTTTGTTTGGTGGTTTAATGGACTAAGAATATGCAAAAGAATCATAGATTTCAACAAGTATTTTGTTCATTTGCATACAAGTGTTACTGTGTTGCAAATTCAGATGGTTTTCTTGAATTATTGCAGCCTTCTCCTTTATACATTTATGAAAACTGTCTACTCTTAACTCTGTTATGCATGCTTCTTCAAATTTGAGACAATTTCCTTTAGATTTCTACGTCTTCAGCTAAATATTTCAGATGGGTTGGGAAAAGTTAGAAAGATCTAATCTATACCTCATTTAATCTACCGAAGGATCTAATTGTTTCTGTTATGCACTATGTAAATACTACAATAATTTGATCAAATCCACAGTAAAAACCTTAAATGCAAGTTCTGAGCATTTTCACAAACATACATTTAAAATTGCAAGCTCTCAAAGAAAATATTTCAAAACACAAAGAAGAGCAGGAGAACACTCAGAAGATAGATGCAGAACTCCAGATTCTATTGTATTAGAAATGAATAGTCATACATGATTTACAATGTAGGAATGACTCTTAGTTTCATTGATCATACTACAGAGAACTTACAAGCTTTACAGATACAGTAAGGCAGCCAGACATTCCACGCGCACCTTACTGCAGACAAACAGGCGACCTCCTTCTTCTACTTCTAATCTAAGCTAAGCTAACTTGCTGTGTTTTCCTAAAAAATCCTTGTGTAGCCCCTGTTGTAAAGTATTACAATGTAGAGAGGCACAATATATAGACTTTCTGGTTGTCCTCACTACAGCAAAAAAACCTAACCAAACCCCTAGTTCAAACCCCTGGTTACAGCAATAAATACAGATGAACCAGTCCTCCAAAATATCTCTGAGCAGTGTCAAATCTGGGCAAAATATTGCCTCTTCTGAGAAGTTCCGACAGCTTGGCAATAACTTCTGTTTGTCTATTGCAATAATGCTCTCAGCTGCAACTTTGTCCTTCACTTGAATGGCCTTGACTTCCTCACACTTCATCCTTAGCCTCCTGCTCCTGAGATCAGATTGCCTTCCTCCATGATGTCACTGTGTTGAAGTTTCAGCTGCTTCCTCAACTGCAAGCCTGCAAGACAGGACAAGCAATAAGTACCAATTTATCACATAAACAACAAGAAATTAAAATAATCGTTTAAATCCAGGTGACTGTGCAAAAATGTGGAAATTAGGTCCAAAAAACTCTCAAAACGTGTTCAAAATGCACACAGACTGCTCAAAAAACATCGGGTCAACTATCGTTGACCAGGAAAATGCCACGGGCGCCAAAAAATATAGTTTAAAATTTCCATCGCTATGCATTTCCCACCTATCGGCGTGAAACTGTCCATCGGCACGTCCAAAAATACATTGGCCGATGCTCGCTATTTGGCCGACGGCCTTTTTCTATTGTTTATTCCTTTGTTTTCTTCCATCAACATGTCTTGCATTATCGGCGTGACAAAAAACCTCTCCGCCGATCACTATGGTTTGGCCGATGGCCTTTTTGCTTCGTTCATCCTCTATTGGCTTGTATTTCCCTTCATTGGCGAGAGATTCGCCATCGGCGAACTCTATATGCTTTCCGCCGACCACTCTCTTCTTACCGATGTCCTTTATCGGTATGACTCTTACCGACGACCCCCTCGTTGTTCTCCATCGGCGTGAGATCGCCCATCGGCAACTCACAAACTTCCTCTGCCGATGGCCATACCTTGGCCGATGTCCCTTTATCGGTATGAATTTCGCCGATGTCTATTTCGTAATGCATTCGACCAAGTCTTCCTCCTTTCAAAACCTATGTATATCGCGATATACAAGTCATTAACTCCATTTGATAATCTTTCAATTCTGGCGTTGTATATTTTGATTGTGTATCGCCAATATACAAGCTTGCGAATATACAAGGATTTAACCTTGTTTGATAATCACTTCAGGTCCGGTGCTTGTATATTGCGCTTGCATCTTTCGCACCTGCATGTGAATAGTGCATTGTATATTCCACATTGTATATTCCGCTTGTATGTTAAAATATACAAGCGCCGAATATACAAGCAAAAAAAAAACCTGTTTTGATAAGTTTTTCAGGTCCGCCATTGCATTTGTGCATTGTATATTCTGCTTGTATATGAAAACATACAAGCCCGAATATACAACGAATTCTCTCCATTTGATAAGCCTTTCGGGTCCAACGTTGTATATTTGTATTGTATATTGTTTTGTATGTTAAAATATACAAGCCCGAAATGCAAAAGCGACCAAGTATATATAAAAAATACGACTTTGCACATACAAAGGACTTTGTATGTGCCAAGCGATAGACAAACCTGAATGTACATTTTACTAAAATGATCATAACTTGCAAAATATGGCAAATTTTAAGATGTTTCAAAAAGCAACCCTGGCTCATTTTTCACAAGGAATCCAACCATATCATGCAAGGGTACTGAAAATGCATTTTTCCATAATTTTTAACAAAGTTTGCAAATTTGGCTCTCTTTTCCCTTTACCACCAAGCAAAACAACACAACGCAGAAGCAAAAAAGCAAAGCAACAGCAGGGGTCCCCATTTTGCTAAGGAGCAATAATGGGGCGTGTTGTGAACATCACAACAACTAGCAACCAAAACAAAACAATTAAATTCAAAGTGTTCAAGAAAACTAGATGAAATGAATCCATAACTTCTGACTATCTTTCCTGCAAATTACTATTCAGCTTGAGACTCAAAGTATTCAATAAAGATGCATGAATTTCCATTTTCAGTTTAGTTGTGTGCACGTGATTAATTATCCTCATCTTGAAGATCAGTTGAACAAACCAATGACTGAAATTAGCCTACGTAGGTGAGGATATTCCCTCATAGCCGACCGGATAGAGCCTTGCTGCCAGCGAGCGTCCATAGCCCCGGCAAGGTTATCGTTACAATTCTCCTAAGTAGAGCCCCACTGCTAGCGAGCGTCCATAGCCCCGGTAGAGTTACTTAGATGGCTTAATCTGGATTTTTAGTATAATCCACTTTATTTATTTATATATTATTATTTTTTTTATTTTCTCATTTTGAAAGACTTCATAAGATATAACAATTTGTAACTTCATGATGCAAGGAGTGGACACTTGCTGAAATTAAGCTGAGAATTGTAATGGTAGCAAGGGTAACCTCTGATTTTTCACCTAATATCTACACTGGTAAGTTCAACAAACCCAAGGATTTTAGGTGTGTCATCGTGAGAAACTTGCTTCGAATTCTCAATCACATTTATTGAATACAAAACTTCAGAAGATGAACAACTCTCTACATTCATGACAGTAACAAGTTATGTGTAAATTGTAAATGATTAACTTGAATACCCTAAATTTTATATTGTTTTGAATGGTTGCTAGTTTTGCTCCTTAATACTCTAAAGTAAAATAAAGATCCCTGCTGAAGAGACAACAAACAAACTAAACAAATATGCTGTACAAACAACACAACAAAAGAAAACCTGTACAAACAGAAAGAAACAAAAAGCAAAAACAAACAGAAGACAAACTATACAAACAGCCAACCCAAAAGAAAACACAAAAGAAGAACTGTACATTACCCTCAGCACTTTACATTAAGAAAAAAGGACTGCCCCCCCCTTTTACCTCAAGCCTGGAAGTAGTGTTTCAAATGCTGGCCATTAACTGGTAATGGCATATCTTCTCCAGTCAAGGTCTTAAGTCTAAAGGTGTTATCTCCTATTATTTCTAAGACTTGTAATGGACCTAGCCATAATTTATCGAATTTTCCATGGCTTCCTTTCTTTTCATGTGCTTTGTCCCAGCACAACACTAAGTCTGATATCCTAAATGTTTTGACTCTTGCCCTTTTGTCAAACCACCTCTTAACAACCACTTGGTGTTTGGCAAACTACTCGAGGGCTTGACCTCTTTTCTCCTCTAGTTGTAATATTTGCACTATTCTGGCTTCCCTATGGTTATCAAAGCCTAGATATTCATTGGCAAACTTCCAGGTTGGTATTCTCAGATTAACTAGAAGTATGGGATCAGTCCCATAAACTAAGTGATAAGGTGTGCTACCTAAAGCTATTTTAAACTTGGTCCTGTCTACCCATAATGCATATCTTAACAGGGTATTCCACTCTCTAGGACTTTTGGCAATTAACCTCTTGATTATGTCTAATAAAATTTTGTTTGTTGATTCAGCCAGTCCATTACCTTGAGGGTAATAATTTGAAGAAAACCTTAGAATAATCCCATATTCAAATGCCCATTTAGAAAATTTTAAAGAAGAGAAAGCAGGGCCGTTATCACATACCAATGAATAGGGCGTTCCAAACCTGGTGATAATGTTTTCTTCAAGGAACTTGATAACTACCTCAGTTGTGGAAAATTTGCAGCAGGTGGCCTCAGTCCACCTTGTACAATAGTCTATTACCGTCAATATAAATTTGTGTCCTGCAGAAGATGGGGGATTGATGACTCCGATAAAATCCAAGCCCCACTGTGTAAACGGTCTGGATTCGATCACAGGTTGCAGTGGATTGGTCGGATTTCTCCCTTTGTCTGCTGCAGTCTGACAGGTGTGGCAACTTCTGATGTGACTCTTAGTATCTTTGAACATAGTGGGCCAGTAATAGCCCACCCTCAGTATTTTGTGTGTTGTAGCTAAATGGGAACCATGGCCGGTTCCGTACTTGTCATGTAGTTCTGTCAACACTCTATCAGCTTCAGTTCTGTTTATGCATCTCAGATAAATTCCATCATGGTTCTTCCTGAATAGAAGACCTCCTTGCACCATATAATTTTATGCCTTAATCTTCAAAGCTCTCCTCTGAGAAGCCTTCATCCTGCTTGGGTACTTTCCAGCTATCAGGAAGGTGCTTAAATCATCGTACCAGCCTGATGCGTCTTGGGAATTCAATACATATTATTGTTTTATCAGATTTGGATCCATGTTTGCTATTGTCTGCACCAACGCCTACCCTCTGACCAGCTTTGCGGGAATGATCTCCATGTCAAATTCTTGCAGTGTGGTGATCCACTTGGCTCTTTTTTCTCCAGGCTCGTTTTGCATCAGCAATATTTTTACTGCTGCGTCTGGTACTATGGCTTTGATCTGGCTGCGTAGAATGTAGTGTCTAAATTTTTTCACAGCCTTTACTAATGCGAATGCCTATCTTTCGATATCAAGATATCTCAGCTGTGCATCCTTCAGAGGCGCACTCATAAATGCTATGGGCCTCTCTTCATTATTTTCACCTTTCTGTGTCAAGGCAGCCGCGACAGAATGATAAGATGCAAAGGAGTAGATGTAAAACGGGCTTGTGTAGTCTGGACTTGCCAATACAGGGGCATCAGAAATTACCTCCTTGATATCTTCAAATGCAGCTTTGGCCACTGGCGTCCATTCCATCTGTGCATCTTTCTTCAACATGGCATTCAACGGCTGCACGATCTCTGCAAAACCTGTTATAAACTTCCGAACAAAGTTAATTTTACCAAAAAATGATTTCAACTCTTTCCTACTGTTTGGTATTTGCAAATTTTTTATGGATTCTATTCTATCTGGATCAATTGAAATTCCATTTTCAGAAATGACATGGCCTAATAATTTACCTTCAGTTACACCAAATATACATTTCTTAGGATTAAGGGAAATCCCATACCTTTCACATCGCTTGAGTACTTTTCTGAGGTCTTCAGCGTGGGTGGATGCATCCTTGGAATACACAGTTAAATCATCCATATACACAACAATGCATTTACCTGATAATCCACGGAATGCAACGTCCATGGCCCTCTGAAAAGTGGCACCTGCATTGATCAGACCAAAAGGCATTCTTCTATACGCATAATTTCCCCATTTGCAAGTGAAGGTGGTTTTTAGTCTATCTTCTCTATCAATTAAGACCTGATTATAACCTGAAAAACCATCTAAAAAAGACATCATCTTTGCGCCATTTACTGCTTGCAGTACTTCGTCTATTAGGGGCAAAGGATAATTATCCTTTTCAGATGCCTTGTTTAAATTTCTAAAGTCTACGCACAACCTGATGTCTCCATTTTTCTTCCTCACTGGTACTAAGTTAGCTACCCAGACAGAATGTCTGATGCAGAGTGGAACGCAACGGAGGCAACCTAACAGGAAGGAGCTGCCAACAATACAAACAGCATGATAAAATTCTCTATCGGCTGAACATCATCATCATATTTCCTAGAGACACCAACAGCATCATCATATTTCAACAGCATCATCATATTTCGGATGATCGCAAATATCCTCCTGTCGATTACTATTCACCTCCTCCGTTTGTCGCATATCATCATCATCATGATAATCAACGGGCGCAAACATCCTGCGGTTGCACTGTTCATCGGGTGCCAAATACAAGCGGCATCATCATGATATTCGATATCACCTTCGTCAGCAGGATATCCAAATATCCGGTTGTCCAAATATCCTGATGACGTTCCACTTCAACAACTTGCCTTCGATGCTTCACTGCCCGACGATACAAGCAACAGCATCATGATATTGTTCATCCGGTTCTTCGAAACCTCCTGATGATGCTAATACAACTTCCTGCCTACGCCGATGTCTAAACCCTTAGCGACAACAGGACAAATTCGCATAGAGGGATTTCTGAATATCCTGATGACGATGACGTCATATCCTGATGACGATGACGTCACACATCATCCTGATGAACTCTTCAACACTTAGCCAAAAAACTCAACTTTCACACCCGCATCCGTTAGCGATATGCGGATGATGACCTTCCCCGAGAGATGATCCTGACTGCGATATATACACTGAGTATATATCCAACTCAAAACATCATGATGCACCTGCAACATGCAAATTTAAACAACTTCATGACCCGATCCTGATGGCGATGGATTCGCAGATGATGTTGCGGCTCGTTCCGACTGGAAACGCACATGCAGACTCCTGTGTATCCTTCCACTGCATGAAACACTCACAACCGCATAATTTCACAAAGATCATGTGACGACCGGGCCGGATCACCTCCAAACCAAAATCTAACAGTTTATCTTCTAGACCTAGCACATGAGGATGCTAGGCTGATTTACAGCATGCTTCTAACAGATCTCCTGAACAATGCAATGCACAAACAGAAAACACAAATGCAATCTAAGCTATGATACAGGTCCATTCCACCGATTTGCAGGATCAACCGGTGGAAGGGTTGAAAGTGGTCATTAGCTTGCAAAACGGAAAGGAAATCAAACAGATAATGCAAAAGACGAGATCTTATTCAATTGAAATTCAATGTCCTGAATACAGCTTCACAATGTCTGAACTGCTCTCCTGAATATCTACTCAACACCAGTACATTGATATCACACTATATCTCTAAACCCTACAGATCGAAGGTATATATAACAAATCCTTCGAGTACTACTAACATCACTTCCCAGCGGCTGGGAGCTTCCAAGCGGCTGGGAGAGAGGACAGCTCAGACTCTCTTATCCCGATCTCTAACTGCCTACACTTACTCCTATGCTGAATTATTACATAGCATCGGTCACAGTGGACCTTATTACATGATAAGTCAAACATACTAAAAATAGCCTACTACCCTGTCATCATGCGGATAACTATCCGATATCCTGATCATGTATGTCATCATGCGGACCTATATCCTGATCATGTGCGGGTGCTCCTGCACCATACTCCCCAAAAGAAGAAATCTCAAGTCCACTTGAGATGAGAGTATCAAGGTCGGCACCATGTTTCTGTATCTGTTCTGCAGTCATCCATACTGCTTCAGAAGTCGGCTGTCCCTTCCAAGAGACGAGGTACTCCAAGTACTTCTTGTTCCTGGTCTGTTTGACCACTCTAGTGTCCAAAATCTGCTGTATCTGTGGAGGATTATGTGGAGGAATGTCTTCAGCAACTGTATCCTGTAGGATATCCTGATCTGCATCGGGATTAGCCTTGTATGGAGTTAAGTCACATATATTGAAGATAGGAGATAAACCAAGATCAGGTGGTAGTTGGATCTTATAAGCATTTTGTCCATGCTTGTGCAAAATCTGACATGGTCCAACTTTCTTTTGCATGAGCTTAGTATACTTCCCCTTAGGGAGCCTGTCCTTCTTCAAGTGAACCCAAACCAAATCTCCAACAGCAAATTGAACATCCTTCTTCTTCTTGTCAGCATACTCCTTATACTTTAAGGTGGTTTGCTGGAGTTGGGTCTTAACCTGATCATGAACTTCTTTGATTGCTTCAGCAAAAGCTTCTCCATCTGCACTAACAAGATCTGCTGTAGGTAGTTCTCGCAACTCTAAAATACCTCTGGGATGCATTCCATAAACTACCTGAAAAGGCGATTTCCCTGTGCTCCTGTTGACAGTATCATTATATGAAAACTCAGCTTGAGACAGAATATTGTCCCACTTCTCTCCATGCTGTCTTGTCAAGCATCTAAGTAGATTCCCTAAGGAACGGTTCACAACCTCAGTTTGTCCATCCGTTTGAGGATGATAAGCAGAGGAAAAAGATAAATTGGTTCCCAGCTTCCTCCATAGGGTTCTCCAGAAATGACCCACAAACTTCACATCTCTGTCTGAAACTATGCTCAAAGGCAACCCATGAATTCTGACAACTTCCCTGAAGAATAAATCTGCAATAGATGAGGCATCTGCCGTGGTTTTGCATGGCAAGAAATGTGCCATCTTACTGAACCTGTCCACTACAACAAAGACACTGTCAAATCCTCTCCTGGTCCTTGGTAAACCTAAAACAAAATCCATACTGATACTTTCCCATGGTCTGGAAGGAATGGGTAAGGGCTGATATAACCCTGCATTAGTTGACCTGCCTTTAGCCTTCTGACAAATTACACAGGTTTCTACAAATTTCCTGACATCTGTCTGCAACTTAGGCCAGAAATAATGCCTCCTGACCAGATCAAGAGTCTTGTCTAGACCAAAATGACCTGCCATCGCTCCACAATGTTTCTCCTTGACTATATTCAACCTCATAGAACATCTGGGAATACACAACTGTCCACCCTTGAACAGCAATCCATCTTGGATCAGGTATTCAGAGAACTCAGCATGGTATTTCTCCCCAAAAGAAGTACAGACCTGATATATTTCTCCAAAATCTTCATCAGACTCATACATGGTCTTGAGTGAGTCAATGCCAACACTCTCTAACTGAATCTGATTGATGGTGAGAACTCTCCTGCTCAAGGCATCTGCAACTTTGTTCTTAACCCCTTTCTTATGCTTCAAGGTAAAAGTGAAAGCCTGTAGTGTTTCTACCCACTTCATATGTCTGTGGTTCAGCTTCTCCTGACTGTTGATGAAACTCAAAGCTTGATTATCTGTGAAGACTATGAATTCCTTTGGCATCAGGTAATGCCTCCATTTCTTTAGGGACTGAACTAAAGCATACATCTCCAGATCATATGATGAATACCTTTTCTTAGCATCATTTAGCTTTTCACTGAAAAATGCAATTGGTCTACCCTCTTGACTGAGTACTGCTCCAATGGCCATGTGACTGGCATCACACTCTACCTGAAAGATCTTATTGAAATCTGGAAGTGCAAGGACTGGCTGCTGTGCCACCTTCCTCTTCAATGCCTCAAAGGAATCATCTGCTCCTTGAGTCCAAACAAACCTGCACTTTTGTCCTCCTTTGATAGTATCCAACATGGGTGCACAAATATGACTGAACCCTTTGATGAACTTTCTGTAGAAGGTTGCTAACCCATGGAAACTTCTGACTTCATTCATGGTCTGTGGAGTTGGCCAATTCAAAATGGCACTCACCTTCTCCTTATCCATCTGCAGCTTGCCTTGTGAGATGACAAAACCTAAATAGGTGATTTCCTGTTTCATGAACAAACACTTGTCCAAGTTTATCATCAGCTTCTCTTCATGTAATCTCTTGAGAACCAGATCTATATGCCTGAGATGCTCTTCTCTGGTGTTACTGAAAATTAGAATGTCATCTAAATAGACTATGACAAACTTACCAATAAATTCCTTTAGAACCTCATTCATCAGCCTCATGAAAGTACTAGGGGCATTAGACAAACCAAAAGGCATAACCTTCCATTCATACAAACCTTCATTTGTTTTGAATGCTGTCTTCCACTCATCACCTGGTCTAATCCTTATCTGATGGTATCCACTCTTCAAGTCTATTTTAGTAAAGTACTTAGCATTTCCCAAACAATCAAGTAAATCCTCAATTCTGGGGATTGGAAACCTATACCTGATTGTGATCTTGTTGATGGCTCTGGAATCTGTGCAAAGCCTCCAAGTGCCTTCCTTCTTAGGTGCTAGTACAGCTGGTACTGCACATGGACTCAGACTCTTCCCAATCAGACCTGAATTCATCAATTCTTCAATCTGCCTGGCTACTTCTGCATTCTGTTCTGGGGTAAGCTTATAAGCTGCTTTATTTGGAAGTGTAGACCCTGGAATCAAGTCTATGCAATGACTGATATCTCTGATAGGTGGTAGGGATCTTGGCATTCCCTCTGAGATAACACCTTTGTACTTATCCAATAACTCTTGGACAGCTGGGTCTATCGACCTTGGCTTCTTCTCCTTCTTGGCTTCTTGCTGTTGTTTCTTATTCACACTCATACAGGGGATTAGGGCATATGCAACTGCACCTTCTGCTGCTACTTCTTTCATGAACTGTTTGCCTTCCATCAGCATGACCTTCACTTCTTTGCCTTTAGACTTCTCCTCTTTCTCCTTCAATGGGAATAGTGTTACATCTTTACCATCTTTAGTGATTTTGTAGGTGTTTTTAACACCATCATGCTGTGCCTTCAGATCATATTGCCATGGTCTACCAAACAAAAGGTTGCAAGCATCCATCTTGGTGATATCAAACAACAACTTATCTTTATATCCACCAATCTGAAACTCTACCCAAGCCTGCTCTTCTACAGTTGTTTGCTGACCTTGAGTAAGCCATGAGACTTTATATGGAGATGGATGAGGCAATCTCCTAAGCTTCAGCTTTATCACCATCTCTTCAGACACAAAGTTCTCAGTAGAACCAGAATCAATCAAAACCTTACAAGCCTTACCTCCTGCTTTGCAAGTGGTTCTGAAAAGGGACTTCCTCTGAGGGGCTTCTTTATCAGGTACCTTCATGGTAGTTACTATTCTTCTCATCATCAGGGACTCTCCACTTTCTGGATATCCATAATTCTCAGGACCATTCACACTCTGAAATTCATTAGAGCTTGTCCTACTCTGATTATCAGGTTCATTGACCAGATTTGTCCTCCTTTCACCTGCTGAGCTTGTGGCCTTGTCTGGACATCTGCTGGCTATATGGCCTTCTTTGTTACAGTTGTAACATCTGATGGATCCTCTGCCCTGGGATCTTCCTCTGTAAGGTCTTCTACCTCTGAAGTTTCCTTGCTGACTGAAATTCTCTCTCTGACTCTGGCTATTGTTGCCCTTGCTATTGTCTTGACTAGACTCTCCTTGATATCCCTGTCCTTGTCCTCTGCCTCTGAAAGGACTTCTTCCACCTCTTTGTTGTCTTCCTCTTCCTCTGTTGTTCTGATCTTGCTTTCTCTTCAGCTTTTCTTCCACCTTCAGTGCCAACTGAAAACTTTTCTGCACTGTATCTGGGTTATGCAGACTCAGATCTTCCTGAATATTAAACCTCAGTCCATTAAGGTATCTGGCTACCTTTTCTTCTTCACTTTCTTTCACCTTGGTCTTCATACAGAGTTTCATGAACTCTTCTGTATATGAGCTGACATCTAGCTCCTTCTGCTTCAGGTTCTGCTTCCTCTTGTGTAACTGGATACTGTAATCCAAAGGGATATAAGCCTCCTTTACCAACTCCATCATCTTCTTCCATGTGGCAACTCTACGTTTTCCCTCCTGCACTCTATCATCCTGAACAAAGTTCCACCATGTCAAGGCAGCTTCTTTCATCTTTGACTGTGCTATCTTCACTCTCTGTTGTTCTGGTATCTCCTCTGTCACAAAGAAATTGTTTAGACAGTCTATCCATTCCATTACTGAATCAGGGTCCATCTTACCTGTAAACACTGGCAAGTCCAGCTTCACATCCATGGTTCTCCTCTCCATGGCCTTGAGGGCATTCAACAGTGGTCTCTGGTCTGCAGGAACGACCTCCTCGCTCCAATTAGGGACATCTTCTTCTTCCCTATCATCTTCTCTACCAGAACCTACTCTGCTCCTCAACTTTGCTAACTCATCTTTCAACTCCTGATTCTGAGTCTTCACGGCCCTGCTTTCTGCAATCTGCTTCTTCACCAGAACTGCCAACTCAGCGTTGGTCATCTTTGTTGGGAACTCAGATGTTCCTTCTTCGTCTGACATCCTGCTTATCTTTTCCAAAAGATCCTAACCTTTTCTCTGATACCACTATGATGCAGAGTGGAACGCAACGGAGGCAACCTAACAGGAAGGAGCTGCCAACAATACAAACAGCATGATAAAATTCTCTATCGGCTGAACATCATCATCATATTTCCTAGAGACACCAACAGCATCATCATATTTCAACAGCATCATCATATTTCGGATGATTGCAAATATCCTCCTGTCGATTACTATTCACCTCCTCTGTTTGTCGCATATCATCATCATCATGATAATCAACGGGCGCAAACATCCTGCGGTTGCACTGTTCATCGGGTGCCAAATACAAGTGGCATCATCATGATATTCGATATCACCTTCGTCAGCAGGATATCCAAATATCCGGTTGTCCAAATATCCTGATGACGTTCCACTTCAACAACTTGCCTTCGATGCTTCACTGCCCGACGATACAAGCAACAGCATCATGATATTGTTCATCCGGTTCTTCGAAATCTCCTGATGATGCTAATACAACTTCCTGCCTACGCCGATGTCTAAACCCTTACCGACAACAGGACAAATTCGCATAGAGGGATTTCTGAATATCCTGATGACGATGACGTCATATCCTGATGACGATGACGTCACACATCATCCTGATGAACTCTTCAACACTTAGCCAAAAAACTCAACTTTCACACCCGCATCCGTTAGCGATATGCGGATGATGACCTTCCCCGAGAGATGATCCTGACTGCGATATATACACTGAGTATATATCCAACTCAAAACATCATGATGCACCTGCAACATGCAAATTTAAACAACTTCATGACCCGATCCTGATGGCGATGGATTCGCAGATGATGTTGCGGCTCGTTCCGACTGGAAACGCACATGCAGACTCCTGTGTATCCTTCCACTGCATGAAACACTCACAACCGCATAATTTCACAAAGATCATGTGACGACCGGGCCGGATCACCTCCAAACCAAAATCTAACAGTTTATCTTCTAGACCTAGCACATGAGGATGCTAGGCTGATTTACAGCATGCTTCTAACAGATCTCCTGAACAATGCAATGCACAAACAGAAAACACAAATGCAATCTAAGCTATGATACAGGTCCATTCCACCGATTTGCAGGATCAACCGGTGGAAGGGTTGAAAGTGGTCATTAGCTTGCAAAACGGAAAGGAAATCAAACAGATAATGCAAAAGACGAGATCTTATTCAATTGAAATTCAATGTCCTGAATACAGCTTCACAATGTCTGAACTGCTCTCCTGAATATCTACTCAACACCAGTACATCGATATCACACTATATCTCTAAACCCTACAGATCGAAGGTATATATAACAAATCCTTCGAGTACTACTAACATCACTTCCCAGCGGCTGGGAGCTTCCAAGCGGCTGGGAGAGAGGACAGCTCAGACTCTCTTATCCCGATCTCTAACTGCCTACACTTACTCCTATGCTGAACTATTACATAGCATCGGTCACAGTGGACCTTATTACATGATAAGTCAAACATACTAAAAATAGCCTACTACCCTGTCATCATGCGGATAACTATCCGATATCCTGATCATGTATGTCATCATGCGGACCTATATCCTGATCATGTGCGGGTGCTCCTGCACCAATGTCTGACTGGGAAAATTATTCCAGCGGACAGTAATTTTTTAACTTCCTCAAAGATTAAAGGCTCTAGAATGGCATTTACAGGCCTCTGTTTCTGCCTAAATGGTTTGACTTCTTTTCTTAAAGGTATTACGTGAGTTATGATGGACTCGTCAAATGTTTTCAAGTCTTCATAAGTCCATGCTATGACATGTTTATATTCTTTCAGAACATCCAGAACCTCTTTTCTAATTTTCTCAGAGCAAGCTTTCCCAATTAGTACACTTTGTGGATTTAGCTCAGTCCCTAAGTTATGTAAATCACACCTACTCCCTTCTGTTTTGGGTAAGTCTTTCTGTCTTATTACTCCGTCGAAGTCAAAGATGTGTTCTAATTCAATTACTCCTTTTGGTAAGAAGTTGCTCTTTAAGTTAATCATATCTTCTTCGTCCCATGTTACTTCAGGCCTTTCCTGTTCATCAATGATTTGGGCCTCAAATGCCTCATTACAAGTCAGAAAATTAATAATTTGCTAATCCCCTCCAAATACCTGAAAGTGTGTAACGTTGTCTGGTATACTGGGCACGTTAACTAGCTCAACAGCAAATCATCTTAATCCTGACAGTGTCAATGGTTCTAATGTACTAGCAGCAACTGCTAATGCATCTGGCCCGTGGTTCAGCTCTCTAGGGATGTGCTCTATGTTAAAAGCATCAAACGAATCCATTAAACCCCATACTCTATGTCTGTAACTAATCATTTTGTTATAATTGCAGGCATATAGTTTCCTCACTTGTCTAACTACTAATTCAGAGTCTGAAAATACTCTGATGGTTTTTACCCCTTTCTTGATGGCCATGACAAGTCCTAAAATTAGGGCCTCATATTCAGCAATATTGTTAGTGCAGGAAAATTGTAATCTATATGCTACCAAATGTGATTTACCTTGAGGATCTATGAGTTCAATACCCGCACCTGCGCCCTGTTTTGATTTGGACCCATCACATTTTAACGTCCACATGCCATCTTTACTTTTCTGATCTTTTACCTTGGCATACTTTGTCCCTTTTATTGCTTGTGGGGTGTTGTCTTGTTTATTCATGGGTTTTTCCATTTGGTTATCTTGCATATGTGTGTTTTTAGTTTGCAACTCAGAAAGATAACTACCCTTGTCCTCTATTTCTTTTCCTAAATCTGGAATCAAGGCATCTATATTATCCTGAACATATCTCTGTGTTGGATCAGGATTCTCATTTTCCTCTTGTGACTCTACCCTCCCTATGCACTTTTTGTATTCATATTCAATGATGTCTTTGCATATTTCACAATTCTCCTCAGAATGTTGCCTATCATGGACTCTACACCTATTTTTATATAACTTACATTGGACTGGGAGATTGTGTGTAACGCACTCTTCCACCTCTTGTCTAATGGCATGACCAAATTTGTCTATTGCATTGTTTTCTTCATCTGAAGAATTTCTGTCAGACTCAATGAATAGTGCCATTCTATTGCTGACACACTTTTCTCTAATGTTTAACATCATAATCTCTTCAATCTGCATCCCATTGTTGGTAATTCTATAGACACCTAGTTCAACAGCAGCATATAATACTTCATTAGTTCAATTATACTCTGTTATCATATGTTTTATTCTGGGCTCTGCCTCTATTCTGATCTGGTTTGGGATGCCTCTCCAAGGTAACCACATGTGTGAAAAGTCACTAGCCATATATCCGTTTAATGTCTTGGACCAATCCCTACTTAGCAACATTCCATAATTTACGGGTATATCCACTACTTGAATGTCAATGATTTGGCTTACCCTAGGGTCTGAAGCTAATTGCACTTGAATGTTCATGAGTTCTCCTATCACGCTAACCTCGGTCTTATCTAATTGCGTGACAACCTTGGCAGATTTGGTGGGAGTCAGCCCGAGAGTTTTACATATTCCTAAGGGCATTACGTTGGCTGAAGCACCAGAATCTACCATGCAATTGTGTATATTCTTCCCACACAACCTAACAGTTAACAAGAAAGGGTGAGTATCCCTCTTATCCGCATGTATTACTACATTTGTATTGGAAGGCTGCTCAACTTTCTTACCTTTCTCCTTAGGTGGTGAATCACTATTAGGAACAGTTATATCAGCAGACACCTCGTTTGTTATGGATGTATCCAGGGATTTTAAAAAAGCATTTCTGATCCCTGGGGTCTTCAATAATTCATTTAGAGGTATACTGACCTTAATTTTCTTTATTTCATCTGATAAGTAATTCATTAATCTTGTTGTCTCTATTGCTTCTGTCTTACTTGTTTGATCCTTTTGCACTGTTGTTCCATTATTTGTGTGCTGACTAGCTTTAAGTATGGCAGGATTGTTGCTAGCATTCTGATCTGGGGGTGTATTGATGTTATTCGGAGGAGTGGAAGTGGTGAAAGGTCCTCTCGGCCTAGGGTTGTTCCTCAAATTGTAGGTGTGGCTTTTATTTGTCTGTTGAAAGGCCTGCACCTCTTCTGTTTCATTTAATATCTCATTTTTAGATTCAAAAGGAAACTGAAAAGCATTTAACACAAAGGCTGATTCAGGATAAAGACTTTCACAACAGCATGGTTCATCCTCTAGCAATTCATCCTCTTTCTCTTCTGCAGTTGCAAAGGTAAACGTTTCTAAGACTAATGCTGTGTCATATCCTGAGGGTACTACCTCATTACCCTTAGGAATGAGAAATTCAGAGGTAGGAGGCTGTACATCTATGTTGAAAATACTAGCTGCCAAGTGGAACTGTGGACAGTCGCGCTCAGCATGGGCATTGGTATTGTGAAATCTGCACCAACTTTTGGGTGCTGTACTGGCCATTTGTATGCTAGTCATTTGTTTTGCACCATGATTATCTGTATTCTCAAAAGGAGAAGCCAGAATACCGTTGTTGGGCCCAGTGTTCCATGTCTTGGGTGGCCTAGGTTGATTCTGATTTCTGTTATTATTGCCCCAGGTCCTATTATCTATCACTGGCCCCCTATTTTGCATTGGTTGCCCCTGACTGGGGCCTTGATGCTAATTGTAGTTTTGGTTCTGATTGTACTGCTGATTTTGATTGAGACTATAATTCTGATTTTGGCCTTGGTTGTGATTTTGATGTGGATTGTAGTTTTGGTTGCTTCTTCCATAGAGGTTCTCATTTCTTAGCTGTGTCACTTCGGTTGTTAATCTTTTCAAATGTGCAGTAATTTCTTTGATTTCTTCCCTATCCTCTTGTTCTTTTGCCACAGTTACATCCCTAGGAAGTTGGAAGAAAGGCTGACCATTATTTTGACTGTTATTGGAAGTACTAGCCATGTAAGGAGTTATAGCTTGGATTGGAGTAGGATTATACACAGGTGTGTAAGAAGGAACCGGATTTACTAGTGGAGCGTGCTGCACAGGGACTCCATTCCATGGGTGTGCCTGATTTTGCACCCCAAAATTTCCTCCATTGACAAATGGACTATAAGTTGTATGCCTCATTTCTTGGTTCACTGAGGCTGCCTCTTTATAGGCTTTGGATATTGAATCTATGTCAGGTTTTCTTTTGACAAACATGGTGGTTAAAGGATCCAAGGCAGCATAGTACATAGCCAACAAGGGAGCATCATCTATGGTATAAGGGGTTACCAGCCTAGAATAGGCCTTTTGAAATCTGTCATTGAAATTATCAATTAGCTCTCCCTCACCTCGTTTTATAGCAGCCAATTTATGATACAAAGCGCAAGGGTCAATGGGTCCTCTAAATCTTGACAGAAATGCTTCTTCCATAAGTGCCCAGGAAGAAATGTAACCATTGGGTAAGTTTACGTACCAGCTAGAGGCTTGCTCATTAAAGGTGTAAGGAAACAATCTACACACAACATCCTCGTGCTCTAACATAGCCCTAAAACATGCTTCCTTAAATATTCTAATATGATCTTCTGGGTCCTGATGCAACTGGTATTTGGGACATATCTTTTCCAGATTTTTGGGCATCTCATGATAATCATTGAAGAGTATGGGAGAATTGACATCGAAATAAGCCATTGCAGGTGTTTGAGCTTGACTTGAACTTGCAGGAATACCTGGATTGATTGGTGGATTAGGATTTACAGGAGGATTGAGACCTCCAGGAGTGCCTGAACCAAGATTTAAAGATCTGAACAGTGATCTGTCAGGACTCACAATACTACGGATGTTAAAAGGTGACCCAGGAGGTGTTCCAGATGAACTTCCCGCTTGCGATATCTTTGGATTCCAAATTAAAGGGTTTTTACTTCACCTTGTATCAGGTAGTTGCACAAATATATCTCCTGAACTAGATCTAGACCTAGTCACTCTATTATTGTCATTAGCTAGTTTGAAATGAAACCTAACTCAGGAAGGCCCTCCTTCTAGCGCCAGAAAACTGTTGGTGATTGTTTTGATGCAATCATAACAATAAGTTAAAATTCACATATAATGAACTAAAACTATACTTGAAAGATAAGAAGGAATCATTTGAGATTCAACTAATCCCAAGTCTACAATGGTTCGGTTGGTCAAGTTTATTTGGTCAATGTGAAGCTGTAATGTTCAAGGGGCCTTACGTAGTTTAGGTTTGTTTGGTGGTTTAATGGACTAAGAATATGCAAAAGAATCATAGATTTCAACAAGTATTTTGTTCATTTGCATACAAGTGTTACTGTGTTGCAAATTCAGATGGTTTTCTTGAATTATTGCAGCCTTCTCCTTTATACATTTATGAAAACTGTCTACTCTTAACTCTGTTATGCATGCTTCTTCAAATTTGAGACAATTTCCTTTAGATTTCTACGTCTTCAGCTAAATATTTCAGATGGGTTGGGAAAAGTTAGAAAGATCTAATCTATACCTCATTTAATCTACCGAAGGATCTAATTGTTTCTATTATGCACTATGTAAATACTACAATAATTTGATCAAATCCACAGTAAAAACCTTAAATGCAAGTTCTGAGCATTTTCACAAACATACATTTAAAATTGCAAGCTCTCAAAGAAAATATTTCAAAACACAAAGAAGAGCAGGAGAACACTCAGAAGATAGATGCAGAACTCCAGATTCTATTGTATTAGAAACGAATAGTCATACATGATTTACAATATAGGAATGACTTTTAGTTTCATTGATCATACTACAGAGAACTTACAAGCTTTACAGATACAGTAAGGCAGCCAGACATTCCACACGCACCTTATTGCAAACAAACAGGCGACCTCCTTCTTCTACTTCTAATCTAAGCTAAGCTAACTTGCTGTGTTTTCCTAAAAAATCCTTGTGTAGCCCCTGTTGTAAAGTATTACAATGTAGAGAGGCACAATATATAGATTTTCTGGTTGTCCTCACTACAGCAAAAAAGCCTAACCAAACCCCTGGTTACAGCAATAAATACAGATGAACCAGTCCTCCAAAATATCTCTGAGCAGTGTCAAATCTAGGCAAAATATTGCCTCTTCTGAGAAGTTCCGGTAGCTTGGCAATAACTTCTGTTTGTCTGTTGCAATAATGCTCTCAGCTGCAACTTTGTCCTTCACTTGAATGGCCTTGACTTCCTCACACTTCATCCTTAGCCTCCTGCTCCTGAGATCAGATTTCCTTCCTCCATGATGTCACTGTGTTGAAGTTCCAACTGCTTCCTCAACTGCAAGCCTACAAGACAAGACAAGCAATAAGTACCAATTTATCACATAAACAGCAAGAAATTAAAATAATCGTTTAAATCTAGGTGACTGTGCAAAAATGTGGAAATTAGGTCCAAAAAACTCTCAAAACGTGTTCAAAACGCACACAGACTGCTCAAAAAACATCGGGTCAACTATCGTTGACTAGGAAAATGCCACGGGCGCCAAAAAATATAGTTTAAAATTTCCATCGCTATGCATTTCCCGCCTATCGGCGTGAAACTGTCCATCGGCGCGTCCAAAAATACATTGGCCGATGCTCGCTATTTGGCCGACGGCCTTTTTCTATTGTTTATTCCTTTGTTTTCTTCCATCGGCATGTCTTGCATTATCAGCGTGACAAAAAACCTCTCCGCCGATCACTATGGTTTGGCCGATGGCCTTTTTGCTTCGTTCATCCTCTATCGGCTTGTATTTCCCTTCATCGGCGAGAGATTCGCCATCGGCGAACTCTATATGCTTTCCGCCAACCACTCTCTTCTTACCGATGTCCTTTATCAGTATGACTCTTACCGACAACCCCCTCGTTGTTCTCCATCGGCGTGAGATCGCCCATCGGCAACTCACAAACTTCCTCTGCCGATGGCCATACCTTGGTCGATGTCCCTTTATCGGTATGAGTTTCGCCGATGTCTATTTCGTAATGCATTCGACCAAGTCTTTCTCCTTTCAAAACCTATGTATATCGCGATATACAAGTCATTAACTCCATTTGATAATCTTTCAATTCCAGTGTTGTATATTTTGATTGTGTATCGCCAATATACAAGCCTGCGAATATACAAGGATTTAACCTTGTTTGATAATCACTTCGGATCCGGCGCTTGTATATTGCGCTTGCATCTTTCGCACTTACATGTGAATAGTGCATTGTATATTCCACATTGTATATTCCGCTTGTATGTTAAAATATACAAGCGCCGGATATACAAGCAAAAAAAAACCTATTTTGATAAGTTTTTCAGGTCTGCCATTGCATTTGTGCATTGTATATTCTGCTTGTATATGAAAACATACAAGCCCGAATATACAACGAATTCTCTCCATTTGATAAGCCTTTCGGGTCCAACATTGTATATTTGTATTGTATATTGTTTTGTATGTTAAAATATACAAGCCCGAAATGCAAAAGCGACCAAGTATATATAAAAAATACGACTTTGCACATACAAAGGACTTTGTATGTGCCAAGCGATAGACAAACCTGAATGTACATTTTACTAAAATGATCATAACTTGCAAAATATGGCAAATTTTAAGATGTTTCAAAAAGCAACTCTGGCTCATTTTTCACAAGGAATCCAACCATATCATGCAAGGGTACTGAAAATGCATTTTTCCATAATTTTTAACAAAGTTTGCAAATTTGACTCTCTTTTCCCTTTACCACCAAGCAAAACAACACAACACAGAAGCAAAAAAGCAAAGCAACAGCAGGGGTCCCCATTTTGCTAAGGAGCAATAATGGGGCGTGTTGTGAACATCACAACAAGATGGTCAAGTCATCCATGTATATGACTATGCATTTTTTGACTAGGCCTCTAAATGCTATGTCCATTACATGCTAGAAGGTGGCTCCAGTATTGATCAAGTCAAAAGGCATGCATCTATAAGAAAATATTCCCCACTTGGTAGTGAATATTGTTTTTAGTCTATCTATTTTGTCTACCATTACCTGTTTGTATCCTAAGAAACCATCTAGGAAGGACATCATTTGAGTTCCATTTACTCTTTGTAAGACTTCATCCAATGAGGGTAAATGATAATTATCCTTCTTAGAAGCTCTGTTTAGATTTCTCTACGCGTAAGCGTATATCACCATTTTTCTTTCTTACTAGGACCAGATTGGCTACCCATGTTGAGTGTCTCATAGGAAATACGATTCTAGCATTCAACAACTTCTTAACCTCTTCAAAGATAATAGGCTCCAACAGAGCATTGGCATGCCTTTGCTTTTGTCTAAAAGGCTTAGCATCTAGTTTCAATGGAATAGTGTGGGTGATTATTGATGTATCATATGTCTTTAGCTCATCATAGGTCTAGGTGATAACATGTATGTAATCCTTTAATGCTTGATTTATCCCTACCTTTTCTTCTTCAGTGCAAACTTTACCAATTAGGACATTCCTTACATCTTCATTTCGTCCTATATTGACTGGTGAATATTCTCCTCCATCGGTCTTGGGGAGATCCTTTTGCTTCAACATGTTGTGTAAATCAAAGGCCTTTTCTAATTCTATCATACCTTTGGCAATATTATTGCTTGGTAAGTCCATGATCTCTTCTTCTTCCCATGTATGATCTTCTAAATTCCTTTCATCTAGGATTTGTGTATCAAATATATATCTATTTACTATGAAATCCAAGATATGTTGATCATCATCAAACACTTGAAGATTAGTGACATTGTCGGGTATGGAGGGTGCTGATATTAGCTCAACTGAAAATCTCTTTAATCCAGAAATGGACAAAGGTTCCAATGTGCTAGCAGCTTGTGCCAAGGCATCTGCTCTATGATTTTGTTCTCTATGGATATGGGTGATATTAAATGCATCAAATTCTTTTATCAAGTCCCAAACCCTATGTCTATAGTTGGACAACTTCTTGTAATTGCAAGCATCGATACTTCTCACTTGCCTTACCACCAATTTTGAGTCTCCATAAACATGTAGAATCTTAACTCTTTTCTTGAGAGAAAACAACAGCCCATGAATTAAGGCTTCATATTCTGTCACATTATTGGTGCATGGGAATTGCAATTTGCATGCCGCCAAAGAGGACTTTCCTGCTAGATTAATAAGATCTATACCCACCCCAACTCCTTGTTTATACTTAGATCCATCAAACCTAAGGATCCAAGGTTTATCTTCTATTAATGGCTTATCAGGGCCTTCTCTTTTCTTTTTAGCTCTGGCAACTGCACCGCCCGATATCCACTTCAAATTTTGGGGTTCATTCTTTGTCATTTTTAGTGGCTAATGTGAACCTGATACCCCTCTTCTTTCCACATCTGTGGCATCATCACTATCAGTGTCTGATTGTACTTCAATCTCTTTCTTTTTATCTTTAGGCATATCCCTATTGTCCAATAACTGATTTCTTGAATAAAGCTGCTCTTGCTTATTCAATATATGCAAGCATAATGCGCATGTGGTCTCTGAATGTGGTGCTTCATGTAGTCTACACCATCCCTCAATTAAAGCATGATGTGGAGGGATCTTTTGCAATGTAAGCCTTTGAATTTGCTTAGATAAAAATTCCTCAAACTTTCTTAAGTTACTTCCTTTATCTTCATCTGATATTTCATAATCTGGTTCAATTAGACAATCAGTCCTAGGGGTGACATTATTTTCATCTTTGGAAGTATCTTCTTCATACATTATGATCTCCTCTGGATCGTGAGTATAACTTTCATCCTGATGTGTACTTTCTTCTGTATCTACAAATGACAAACAAGATTTAGTATCATGTAAACTAGATGTATTACTTACCTCATTTGAAGATAATCCCTTCTCGCTACAGGCTCATTCCAATTCTATCATATCCAAGAAAGCCTCACAAGTTTTCTTTGAATGTGCATCATAATGTAACCTGCACCAACCTTCAATTAAAATATCCTCATTGGATATGTTTAACGTCTGGCAACACTACATTTCTCTAGATAAGTACAATTCAAAGTCTTTGAAGTGATCTACTTCATCATTACCATCTGAACTATAATCAGATTTTATGATCACTCTGTTATCCTGATGAGCATTTTTATGGATGTGTGTATTATACATTAGAACTTGTGATAGGTAAAAATTAGGTTAATAAGATCAAGCATATAAATGAAAACATAATCCTACCACCATCAAAGAATTGAATCCAAGTGAAATCAAAAGCATGCAATTCAAGAACAAAATCACCTCGATTGTATGATTCCTTGTTTGTGATGTGGATTGCTTCTTCAACAATGAACAATTATGAAAATCAAAGATGCCATGATAGATGGATGATAATGATAATATTCTCAATAGATGCTAAAATGCTCAAGATGCTCAAGATGATAATGTAGACAATATATGGAAATGATGGATAGATGTAGTAAATGGCTTGAGATGATAATTTGGATGCTATATGAAAATGATGGATAGATGTAGCAAATTTCTTGAGATGATAATTTGGACGCTATATGAAATAATGGATAGATTGCTTGAGATGATAATTTGGACTCTATATGAAATGATGGATAGATCACTTGAGATGATAATTTGGATGCTATATGAAATGATGGATAGATTACTTAGATGAGAGGGTGTTTATGTAGACCTCAACCAAAATCAATCAACGGTAGGGATTTGGTGGCTATGTGAACTGTTGAGATGAATTGATAATCATAGGTGAATGTGTAGATGACAAGTGGAGGGAAGATAAGGCTTATGTGTGATCATGTACATAAAAAAGTACTACATGTGAAATATATTAAATAAAAGATGTAGTACCACACATGTTTTTAAATAAAAGAGGCACACATGTCAGCTTATGATAAAAGATAAAGATAAGTGATAAGAGAAATTAATTAAATAAATAATTTTTTTTTAATTAATTGGAAAGTGTGCTTATGAAGGGATTTTTAATTAAATAAATAAGATTTATTTAATTAAAATAGATAGAATGAAGAGATAATTAAATAATTAAAGATTATTTAATTATAGATTAGAAGAAATAGATAATGAATTAATTAAATAAATATAAATTTATTTAATTAATAGAAGAAATAATATTTAGAGAAAATAGAGAAATGCTCAAGTGTGTTAGACAAATACAGATGATATCTAATGTGATATTTGATACTAATGATAACTAGGTCAATTTTGGGTGTCTACATTTTGCCCCTCTTTAATACAATGTTCGTTAGAACATTGTGTCAAAAAAGATATGATGATTCACTCAATAAACAAGGTTATACCCTAGTGTAACTAGCAAGTGATGCCCCCTCGAGAGGTAAGCTAGGCTAACCAGGAAGGGTTGGGTTGGCTCGTGATAAGATGAAAGGATAGAAATAAGGTTGACATGAAGGAAATGGGGTTGGGAGGGAGAAATGGGGACAGTTTAGTAGAAAATAGGCTTTGGTATAGAAGAATTAGGGTTTGGAAAGGGGCTATAAGTAGGTCCTTCAAGGGCAAATAGGCTCATTTGTGCTTGTTGGCTTTAGAAAACCTAGAGCTCCCTAGAGTGTTGGTGCTTCGAGTGTTAGAGAGCTATCAGGATGGTGATTCCACGCAGTGATCATCGGGCCGAGAGAGTGAGGACACATGGGTGACCAACAAGAATAGACATACCGGTATGTACTGAAACTTTTGCTAAATGCATGATTTTGTAATGTTAAAAGAGTAATAAATGTACACACATCACCATAAGTGAGCGGTTTTAGGATAGGAAGTTCAGGTCGCTTGTATAGGAAAAGTAGTCGCTTATGGTAATATAGGTCACTTAGAGGACCTAGTAGTGGTGGACAAGGTGAGGGAGCTGCCAATAGTCACTAGGGATTCCTTGTATATTGTATATTGTGATGAGGCTAATGAGCCAGTTTGTACATACATTTTTGATGGCTCATGGATAGCCCATGTTGTATATGTAGACACTTGTATATTGACTTGTTTGATGATATATATATGTGATGGCTTTGATTATGTATGGGATGTTGTAATGATTATGGATGCACTTATATTATGATGTTATGCATTTTATGGTCTACATGAATGTTTATGTAAATGATATGAATATACAAATGGTAATAATGGAAATGTATGATGTTGATAGTATTATAATAAAAATGCAATATAATGGTAATGTATGATAATGAGGTTATGATAATGCAAATATATAGATGATAATGATAATGATAATGATATGGACCTATGCATGCCTAACACACTTGTTTTGTAGGATGACGAATGCAGAAAAGAAAGATGGAGGGAAAGATTGATCTTGGTTGAGGACTATATAGGAATATGATGGAATGGACAAATGGTATGACGACTTTTTAAGTAATTGCTCAAAAGTAAATAAATGCAATCCTTATGTTTGATATAGCATATGGATGTTATGCACCAAGGTATAAAAGACCAAGGTGTCAAGGTATCCAATGCATAACTAATGTACTACAATCTTGTCTAAATGCATGAGATCAAGATGTTGTGAAAGGAAGCTAGGTGTGCGGAAACGCTTCCTACACTAATCTATTGAGGAGAGGGCTATCCAAATTCAAATTTATCCTAACTATTACAGCAATGTTAAACCATTAACATGAGATATAGCAGCAAAACACAAGAGCCAGAAAGAAGACAGAAGAAGAGAGACAAAGATTTATGATGGGGAAAACCCTTATCAGGTGAAAAACCCCACACTCAGAACCCTGCACAATGTATTAACAAATCTGAAAGAATGTTTACAATACACTTGCAATGTAAGCTTCAATGGTCTTTGACACTCATGTCTAGAGTCAATCCGGCAGCATAGTAGTACCTGTGAACCCTGTGATACAAACTCCATCTCCAAGCACCTGCATAAATAGGAAATACAAGGCAATATTGGATCTTTCTTGGAATGGGCATCCAACATGGCATCTTGGACCAAAACCCATGCCTAGGGACACTTGGTCAATATTGTAGAATGTGTTTGACACTTGTGCACACCTCCCATCCCAAAGATGTTGCCTATTTCCAAAATGGGCTATGAAAGATGCTCTTACAAAACTTACGACCGTCATAGAATCTATCATAGTGGTTACAACTTACAGTTGTAAGAGAATCTGTCATACACATGCTATAAATAGTATATTCTCTTACAACATGTCATATTCCACCTTGGGGTGCCCAAATATGCCTTATTCAAAGATGCTACATGACACATGTCATCACCTGTCTTACAACCTTCTATTCTTGACTCCTACATGTCATAGCTTCATCATAGGAATCTGTCATAACCATTTCGGTCAAGCATTCCTTACACAACATAGAAGATGCTAACACATGGAAGAATATTCCTACCACTAAGTGGGATGCCTATCTCCTCATGTGAGGACAAAAACACAAGTTGTCATAATCCATGTAGGATTGACATATCACTGTGCCACATCCCACAATATGACAATATGGATTTTCCAAATATTTACAACATAGGCAATTAAATAATAAATACAAACATTACAAATGTAGAGAATTATCAAGGTTGAGACACCTTAATTCCCAACATGTTGAACCAACATACACAAGATATGAATAGAAGCTAGTGTTCTGAGATGGACTTTGACACTACAAGCAAAGGTTTGAGCTTATCTCCACTACACATAATGACACCTTTCTAGTTATATGTATGGAGATAGTCTTACATAGAATAGTCTCGAATGCATAAGAGACTATTTAGCTTCTTAGATGCAAAAGATATTGATATGCAAGATGCTAATCCCAACACATACAAGATACCAATATGCATAAGAAGAGAATAAGATCATCCCACAGACACATCATACAAAAGCAATATGACCATGCCCCATTTCGTACTTCATCGCAACGTACCAAGATATAGATAGATCAAGGTAGTCTTGATTAGGCATAAGAAAGGGACAAAAGATAAAACAAAAGATACTGTCATCATGTTCTCTTGCCAAATTTAAGTGCTCTTGGATAGATAAAGCTAGCATCTTGTTGAGAGGAAAGTTGTATCCCATTGAAGGCTAAAGATGTTGATAAAATGCTATAGAAAATGTTGGCTTAAGGCATGAGGACAAATAGCTTCCAGCTAATCCCTGATTTGTTAAAGTGCTTGAGCTTTCGCTAGTACACATAGTCTACTTCTCGCTTGAGCTAGTCAAAGAGAAGAAGGTGAAAGATGAAAGAAGATGAAGATGGGGTGGATCATCTGTGCTTGTGTACTGGACACTTCCTTCGTATTCCAAACTACCTACATACCCTATATCCATGGAATCAAAGCACATTTATGATGGTGATGAGACATGATGAATATGTACTTTTGGGTTTATTGATGATGTAAGTGATGAAAGATAGAAGAAAGGGAGATGAAAGATTAGAGGATGATTAGAAGAAAGATGAAATATGGATGATGAGAGAGGGGCTATCATCTATGCCTGAATCAGAGTGCTTCCTTCGCATCTTAGATTACCTACATACCATGTATCCACGGGATCAAGGCTTTGAATGATAGAGATGAGATGTAGTTCTTGTTTATTGTGTTGATGGTTGATGTCAAAGGATCAACTTTATTGCTTGGATTTTTTGATGTTTTTATTTTTTTGGATTTTGGTTGTGTTTTGGATTTTGGGATGTTTGGTTGTGTTTTAAAAGTTCATTGTGTTTTGGTTTGGATGTTTGTTGTGTTTTGGTTTGGATGTTTGTTGTGTTTTGGTTTAGATGTTTGCTGAAATGATATGAGCTAGAGTTGTGAGTATCTACTTCCATGTAATGTTCAACAAGTGCCCCTAGTGTGGGATGAAGATTTATTAGGAAGATGTTGTGATGAATGTGTTCATGTGAATAGTATACTAAGGTGCCAAATGATATCTTAACCCCAACAAAGTCCAAACTACGAGAGCTAGCATGGCAGAGGTAAGGGTGAAAAGGCTTTTAGTATGGATGTATAAGGGATAATGGCTTGCGATGTTTAGATAGGGACAATAGTGGATTATGATATGGATTATAAAGGCAAGATAGTAGATGGATGTTATGGAAAGTTGTGATAAAACAAACTAAGGAAATGATAAAAGTTGGTCTCTACACATAGCGCCTGTTTGCTAGGTTTTCACTATGGTACTTATCCAAGGCGCCTGTTTACTAGGTTTTCACCAGAGGATAGATTATTTATCTTGTTCTATTTTTTTTGTCATCCAAAGTGCCACAAGGTGGTTTTCACTATTGGATTTTTTTTTTGTTTAATGGGATGACAATTACACATAGCATTTGTTTGCTAGGTTTTCACCATGGTAATGCATAGGAGGGACTCAAGTGTCTAGTTCAATGGAAGGTTGATAGTCCCATTAGAGATGGATGTCATCACATGGAGTATGTCATTATGCTCAAAGATGTTGGTAAGGGATTTCATGGAATATAGATGGATTAGGTGAATAGTGCATGGAAGGCTAATGGATTATAAAAAGTTCATGGAAGGATGTATAGAGAGAAGGGTTTATGTAAAATCATGGACCATAGGTATAGAATGGTGAGGGAGATATGTAAGATAATGGATGAAAGATGGGGAGATGGAGGTATGTGGAAATCTTGTGGAATGGAATGGAATCATGACCAACAGTTGCACACACCATGATAAACATTTAAGCTTTTGATGGGAAGGTGATGTAGGAGGCAATGTAGATGTTTGCTTAGGAGATGGGTGATGGAGTGATTTAGGAACCCACATAAACTTAGTATTTTTGATGACTTTTGCCTTGCTTGTGGGATTTAGGAAGTTGAAACTTTTATATGGAATGGTGATTTGGATAGAAGGAGATGGTTGGGATTTTTGAAAGATAGATAAGGATGCCTCATTCGGCTTTCTTGCTTATTTCTTTAGGAACCCAAACCATTTTAATGAAGATGATGATAATGAAGGAGTAATAGATGATGAATCAAAGATAGGAAACAAATCTGGAAATGAATGGGTGTTCATTGCCATCAAGGAAGAAGATCCAATGTCCTCTATATCTGTCAATCTTAAGACTATGGAAAGAGCTCTGGCTACCCAAATTGAAGAGAAGGATGACTGGTTCATTGATAGTGGATGCTCTCACCATATGACAGGTGACAAAAATAAGTTTCTAGATTTGGAAAGGTATGAAGGAGGAGTAGTAAAGTTTGGTGATAATTCTGCTGGTAGAATCAGAGGAAGAGGAACTATTTCTTTTGATGGAAGAAACAAAATTGGTAATGTACTGTATGTTGAAGGTTTGAAGCACAATCTTCTAAGTGTTGGACAATTGGTGGACAAAGGCTATGATCTCTGATTCAAGGATGGAAAATGCAAAATCTTTGAAAGATCTGGAACAGATATTGCATCCGGTACTCAAACTAAAGGTAATATCTTCCACTTGGTTGGTACTAGTAAAAGCTGCATATTTGTTCAAGTTGATCAAAGTTGGTTATGGCATAGAAGGATGTGTCATGTGAATTTTGATAATATCATCAAGATAAGCAATACTCAGGCTATAAGAGATCTTCCAAAATTGGTAAAACCTACTAACAACTTGTGCAAGGAATGTCAGTTGGGTAAGATGAGCATAGTCTCATTCAAAAGCAAGGAACTGTCCTCAACCAGATTATTGGACATAGTTCACACTGATCTTTGTGGTCTGGCAAGAACCAAGATTATTCAAGGAGATAGATACTTCATGCTACTAATTGATGACTATTCTTGGATGATGTGGGTAACCTTTCTAAAGGAGAAATCAGAAGCTCTTGAGAAATTCAAAATATTCAAAGATATGGTAGAGAATGAAACATGATTAAAGTTGAAATGTCTGAGGTCTGATAGAGGTGGAGAATTCACATACGATGAGTTCATAGAGTTCTATGAGAAACATGGAATTAAGAGACAACTGTCTACTCCTAGGACTCCAGAGAAGAATGGAGTAGTGGAGAGAAAGAACCAGACCATCTAGGAAGCATCAAGGACCATGATGATGGAAGCAAATGTTCCTTAGATCTATTGGAGAGAAGCTGTTAGCACTGCAGTCTATACTCTCAATCGAGTTCAAATCAGAAGCAATACTGGTAAGACCCCTTATGAACTCTGGTTTGGCTTTACTCCTACTGTAAGATATTTCAGAGTCTTTGGTAGCAAATGTTACATCAAAAGAGATGAAGATCTAGGCAAGTTTGATGCTAGAAGTGATGAAGGAATATTCTTGGGTTACTCTACTCAAAGCAAAGCATACCGGTGTTATAACAAGAGACTAAGAAAGATGATAGAAAGTACAAATGTGAAGGTTGATGAGGGAATAGAGAAACCCTCAAGGTTCTATGAATATGATGAAGATGATCAGAATGGTGTTCTGGTTCAAGGAGTTCAAACCTCTTCTGAAAATCATATTCAAACTGATCTGGTAAATCAGGAAGAAGAGATAGGTCTAAATGAGCCTATTCAAGAAGCAGAAGTGCCAGAAGCTCCCAAAGTTCCAAGGTATATAAGACTAAACCACTCTGAAGATTAGATCATAGGTGACAAGAGCAAAGGTGTGCAAACTAGAAGGAAAATTGCTCAAAATTCAGATGAATATTGTCTGATTTCAAAGATTGAACCTAAGACAATAAATGAAGCCTACAATGATGAAAATTGGACCAAAGCAACGGAGGAAGAGTTGATGCAAATTGAGAAAAATCACACGTGGGATCTTGTTCCTAGACCTAGAAACAAGAATGTGATTGGAACCAAATGGGTCTTTCGGAACAAACTAAATGAAGTTGGTGAAGTAATCAAAAATAAAACTAGATTGGTCTGCAAGGGCTACTCTGAAATAGAAGGAATTGATTTTGAAGAAACTTTTGCTCTGGTGGAAAGAATTGAAGCAGTCAGATTATTCCTTTCCTTTGCTGCCTTCAAGGATTTCAAGGTATATCAGATGCATGTCAAGTCTACCTTTCTAAATGGTGACTTGGAAGAGGAAGTGTATATAGAGAAACCAGATGGATTCCAGTTGTCTGATCATGGTGATATGGTCTGCAAGTTGAAGAAGGTACTGTATGGATTAAAGCAAGCCCCAAGAGCCTGGTATGAAAGATTGGTCAAGCATCTTTTAAAGATTGGTTTCAACAAAGGTATTGCTGACAGTAACTTATATTTCAAAATTGATCATGAAAATATCTTGATTGTTGAAGTATTTGTTGATGATATCATCTTTGGAGGAAGAGATAGTATGTGCAAAACTTTTGCAAATCAAATGAAAAGTGAATTTGAGATGTCTATGCTTGGTGAAATGAATTTCTTATTAGGTCTACAAATTACTCAAACAAAGAAAGGAATCTTCATTTCTCAGACCAAATATGTGAAAGAACTATTGAAGAAATCTGGGATGGAAGATTCAAAACCAATGAATGCTCCCATGGCAATCAGATGTAAGTTGAGCAAAGATGATGACTCTCCTAAGGTAGACCAGACAAAGTACAGATCAATGATTGGAGGATTGTTGTATCTCACTCAAACTAGACTAGATATTATGCAAGCTGTTGGTCTTGTTGCTAGATTCCAAGCTATTCCTAGAGAATCCCATGTCATGACAATCAAGAGGATTTTAGATATCTAAAAGGGATGGTTGAGTATGGTCTGTGGTATCTTAGAGATCATGATTTCTCTCTTCATGCATATACAGATGTTGATTGGGCAGGAGATGTGGATGACCAGAAGAGTACCAATGGTGGATCTTTCTTTTTGGGAAAGAGATTGGTTTCTTGGCTAAGCAAGAAACAAGAGGCAATATCCCTATCTACAACTGAAGTAGAATACATAGCAGCAGCAGGTAGTTGCACTCAAGTTTTGTGGATGAAGCAGATGTTAAGAGATATTAAAGTAGAGTATGAGGAGCCTATCACAATCTTCTATGATAATTCAAGTGCAATAAATATTTCTAAGAATCCAGTGTTGCATTCTAAGACTAAGCATATATCTATCAAGTTTCACTTTCTGAGAGAGCAAGTGAACAAGGATGAAGTCAGACTGGAGTTTGTGCCCTCCAAGGATCAAATTACAGATATCTTTACTAAACCTCTTCCCAAGGACTCTTTTGAGTATCTCAGGGAGAAGTTAGGGGTTATTGCCCCTCCGGTGATGAACTAGGATGCACTAATGTGCATCAGTCTGGTGGATATCACAGTCATATCTTGTGATCCGGATTGATGATGGGAAGTTGCTACTTAGGGGGAGCAGCAGGTATGATTCTGAAGTATTGGAGTTGCAAGAATGAGCCCTTTGCCATTGATGTCAAAGTGGGAGAGAAGACATGTGAAAAACAAGTGGTTGATGATCAAAGGGGGAGCAGTAAAGGAAGAGAAGACATGTGAATAGTTGTTGTTGATAGGGGGAGTTGTGATAGTAAGGAGAAGTTCTTGTCTTGATGGTTTTTCACATCATATTTTTCCATCAATAACAAAGGGGGAGATTGTTGAAAGTATGGGTCTAACCAGTGTTGTCATTGATGTCAACATACTCATGTTGCATTAATGAGAAGGATTGGATGAGCTGTGTGCTGAGGATATTGAGAAAATTAGTCTCAATCAGGAACAATGAAGAATAGTGATGACATCAAGGTAAAAGTCCAAGATAGGTTGAGGATCAGAGGATGTGGTTTAAAGGGTTTGTAGATATAAGTCTTGAGATGTTCCAGTCAAATTTTTAGAGGTCCACATGAAGATTAGAAGAAGTTATGGTCACTCAAGTAGAACTAGTTCTGGCAGGTGTTCAAAGGTGACAGAGTGACACAGAGAGGTCCAGTGAGATCCAAAAATGCATTATCCCAATTTGTGGATTTGAGGAAGTGTTGAGAATGTACTTGTGAAGTGTGAAGTAGATTGGTTCATGGTTTGAAGGTCTAGAAGAACCTATTCCTTTGTGACAGTGATGACAGACTATGTTCTTGAGGTTCCAGATGAAGGAGAGAAGGATTCCAGTAAGCAGATGAAGTGCGGGTGTTCTTGGTGATTCAAAAAATCTTGTGGTGATCTATGGATTGTGTCTAGTTCATGTTGATGGTCCGCATTAGAGTTGGAGCCTGGAATTGAAGAAATGCTTCCGAATGAAGGTGTTCTTCCTTAGGCTGGCCGACCGGATGAGTTACTCAACTTGCAGATTTTCTTGTCAACTTAGATGTTTGTTGCTAAGTTGATGTCTTGTATAAATAAGGGATTGCGAAGTCATTTCAAAGTGTGTGGTGTGGAGATGAGGGTGTGGTAGCGAAGAGGAGAGTGAAAGGCAGAGCAAAAGTATTGAGCTTAATGGAACTGATTCAAGCATGGTGAAGATGCTATTCTCTAGTTCATGTATGTGATACTTATTTCTTTGTAGACAGTGTGTCTCTTGTAGGTAGTGAGCCTCTTGTGAGCAGTGTGCTCGGGCAGTGAGCCCTAATTGGCAGGGGCGATTTTGTTCTTTCTATTCTTCTAATAGAGAATACATTCTTGGGTTAATCACCTTGTGGTTTTTCCCTTAACCGGGTTTTCCACATCAAAATCTTGGTGTCTTATGTGTTGATGAGTTTTTGCTTTTGATTTGAATCCATTATGTTTCATGTCTAATGTACTACTAATCACTAAGAGGATTTAAGTGTGTAAATTGGAGAAAGTTTTGCACAACTGATTCACCCCCCCCACTCAGTTGTGTGCCCTAAGTCTAACAGGAGATATGTGTGGGTGTTTTGCCAAGGTGATCAAGGATATTATAGCTAGAAGATGGTCAAGGAGGATTGACAGGTGCTCCTTGAATGGTAACACAGCCTCTTCTAGTAGTTATAGTGCAATCGGGTGCTTTGCCTTGGATAGTAATGGTAGAAATGTGAGCTTGGTCAATTTGGCCAATCATGGATGACTCATAGTTGTAATGGATAGCATTCCTAGTATGAGGGTTACTTGTCTTGTCATGAGATGGAAATGGATTCTTGAAGGCATCTAGATCATGGTTCAATGTTGGTTGATGTGTGGGTTGTGATGTTGGTAGTGTGATTTTAATTAGACCTTGATCGATGTAATCTTGAATGACATGTTTTAAGTGCATACAACCATTTGTTTAATGTCCTTTGACTCTATGGTATTCACAATATTTATTATCTTGATACCAAAGAGCTTTGAAAATAGGTTTTGCATTGGGTGGAGCTTCAGATAATGTGATATCTCCCACTTGGACAAGTTTTCGAAAGATTACCTCCATTGGTTCCGCTAAAGGAGTAAATTGTCATCTAGTTGTCAGATTTACTCTTGGTCAATTTCATTGAAAAGGTTGATTAGCTATAGATGTGGCTTCGATGTTAATAAGAGCTTTCACTGTTTGTATGTTCTTTACATCCACAATACCGTCATTAACGACATTTTTGTTTTTGTTCCAAAAGTAGGATTTATCATTTGATGATTGAGGATTGTCTTTGTTATCTCTGGAAATCTTGCTAGTGCCCTTAGCAATTAAAGCTCGTTCAATGGTGGTTGCTTTGGAGATAAGTTCTTCAAACGTCCTAGCACTTTACAATTGCAGTTGGAATGAATGCTCGGGATGAAGATTTTGGACAAAGATATCAAGCTGCTATTTCTCAGGTATTTGCTATGATAGTTTGCTATCCATGTTACGCCATCATTGATTGAATGAGGAGAAAGTTTCACCATTGCGTTGTTTGTTGTTGACAAGATCATTCATGTTCACTTCATGTTCAATGTTAAAAGAAAAATGGGATCAAAATTTGTTTGCTAATTTTGCAAAAGTCTTAATTCTTGGAGGTAAGTGAGAGAACCATTCAAGAGCTTGTCCTACTAAGCTTCAGGGGAATAGTCTCAAAAGATATGTATCATCTTGAGAAACATCAAGACATGCAACATAGAATGCTCTAAGATGGTCATCCAGATTTCCTTTCCCTTTGTATTTGTCAAATTGTGGAATTTTGAAATGTGGCAGAAAAGGTGTCATATGAAGTGACTTGTCAAATGGAAAAGTGCATATATCTCCTAAGGAAAATGTTTTCTTGTTTTGTGCTACTACCTTATTAATCATTTGTTCAACATCTGCTTGAGATAGTTGCTATTTTTGCAAAGGGGGTTGATGGTTCAGAGGTGAAATGTAATATGGTGTATATTGTGGTTGATGTTGCGGAATGTATGAGGCATGACCATTTGTTGTGGTTGCATGCTCACATTATATGTCAAAGGATTGGTATGTGACATATGTGTTTGAGGATTACTGTCCTTGAGACACAAGTGGTGGTTGGGTATATTGCAATGGATTAACTCCAAGATTTTGCATCACATGGGAAGTAGGAGATGGATTGACATTGGTCAATGGTTGTGGATTCGGAGTTGGATTTGTAATATGGTAAGTGATGGAAGGATTGGTGGATGAGGAAGAAGGATGAACATTTGGGTTTGTGTTTTGGATGACATGAGGATTGGTATATGTCATGTGTTGGGTGACGATGGTTAATCCTTGGGTTGCATAAGATGATTGTGTTGATAACTGAGAGGGGGGGTGAATCAGTTATCCTAATTATTTCTTCTTTCTGAACTTTCTTATTAATCAATGCAGCATTAAATCAAACAAACAAACATTACCATGAAATAAAAGAACACATGACATAGTATTTTTGACGTGGAAACCCTATTAAGGGAGAAAACCATGGGGTGATTAACCCAAATATTATTCTCTGTTAGAAGAATAAGGAATTACAAAATGGCACTTGCCAATTAGGGCTCACTGCCCAAGCACACTGCTCACAAAAGAGGCACACTGCCTACAAGGAGACACACTGTCTACAAAAGAATGTTATACAATACTTGAACTAATTGGAAGCATCCACATATGCTGGAGTTTAGTTCCGGTTAGGCTCAGTACACTGATCTACTGCACTTCATCTTTCCTCTTCTCTTTATTTTGTTTTCCTTTCACATACCAGATCTTTCTTACTGCTTCTGCTCTGCTCTACTCTTATTCACATATATCATCACATGACATCACTTCTCATAACTAAATCCATCCTATATATATATCCGCACAAGTGATTTCATTATCTTTCTAGTCGGCACCCGGAACAGTCTATCTTCTCACAAACTTTGTTCTGTCGGCTGAATCCTTGCACATCAAGTAATGCGGCTCAAGCATATACTTGTAGATATCATTAATCATGTTGGCCAAACATGATTCATGCCTTCACAACCTTTACCATCATCAGTAACACATTCAGAAAATAGTCTGATGTTCTGTCAGTTAGTTCTTCCTCTGTTCACACTGTCACTCAGGAATCTGGTACTCAACTATTCATATCTTTTTCCTTGTCCATCACTGGAGGCTAAATCCTTGGAATATACCACTCAAGGTAGTCCTCTTGACTTCCCCAGATCTGCACTGCACCAAGATACTTCCTCTGAGAGATCCGGACCTGTCTATCGGACCTTGCCACATGCTTTGTTCTTGTTCACCGGACCACAATAATCTTCATTCTGACTTTCGGTAGAGACACACCATGACTTGCGGATATCTGGGATGACCTTTGTTTCCATCAATGACAACAACCATGAATCCATATAGTGTCTCTTGCCAACAATCTCCCCCTTTGCCATTGATGGCAACACTTAGTGAAAAATGACTAAGTGTTTACACTATGCTCCCCCTTGGCTGATGCTCTGTCTTTATATACATTTTCTGGAGCTCCCCCTTAGTTGGATTCCTCATTTTTCACTGCTCCTCACTCCCCCTTTGATATCAATGGCAAAGGGTAGGGTCCGCACACCAAAATTTTCAAGAATTCTACTATACTTGGCTATATATTACATATTTACAAAAATTGAAGAATGTCTGCAAAGGATGTCTTGAATTGGATGAGTTCTGTAGCCCAACTTTGCTTCATTCTATCCAAAATTAAAATGTGACCACTCAATAAAAATGCAAAATCTTCTGCCCTCCTAAGATCTGTCGGATCATTGGTTTGGGCAGTAGTCTTAGCATCACTTATGGCCTCATGCATGGTCTCTAACTTAGGGATAATCATCCTTCTAAGTTCTCCCATCCGGTTAATTATATTCTTCCTTTCCTTTTCAAAGTTCTTTATTACATTTGTGATTGCAATAGTTTGACATTCTTGATTTACTATGGAGGAAGAGAGAGGATAAAAACTTTGAGACAAACTCAGTAGTTTGTCCTATTCCTCTTTTATTTTCTTCTCAATTTCTACTGTTGCTTTTGACCAGGAGATACAAAATTTGTAAATGTCACCGCCATCCTTAAGAGCATTTTCTAAGCTCTTTATTCCAATACTCATATTTCTCCTATCATTAGAGATTAATCCTAGTACCTCTGAGAATCTCTTATCCAAAAACTCCTTCCGGACCTTTTCTTCAACTAATTTTTCTAGAGAATCAAAATGTGTACCAACACTGCTGACTAAGGTTTTGAGATTACTGGAAGAGGAGGCTGTGGGATCTTTCTGGACCGATGGCATAATCTATTCAAGCACTCCGGAAGTAGCTTCTATCAACTCACAGTCTTCCATATGAGACTTTAGGAGTTTTTCATTTGCCTTAGCATTTGCAAATGAAGCTATCTCCATTGTTTGTACCGGAGAGAGGGAATCAGAATTGAATGGACCTTGTAGAAGCTCTGGTTTATCAATCTCTATTGTTTCTTTGCTCAGAAATTTTTGGACAGTTTGTGCAGTGTCTCTTGCTGGAGACAGATGTTTCTTCTCTTCTGCAGTCTTGGAGCTGTCCTTTGGAGTTTTCTCTCCTTCTACATTCTTACCACTATCAGTTGTGGTTTTCTCTGTTGGAGCCTTCTCTTTCTCTGTAACCTTGGTACTGTCAGCTTCTTTTTCTTTTACTGCTGCTTCTATCTCCTATAATTTCTCTTCTTCTTTGGATCTGAAGACTATAGGGGAAACCGAAGGAGAAACGTTGGTTTATTCAGGGCCCATCTCTTCTGTTGCTTTCTCAGAAGTTTCTTCTGCAACACTTGTGGGTGAGGGATCAGTACCCAAGTCCTCTACAATAGAAAGATTAAACCTTTTGAAGGCCTTCTGGAGGATCTCTTTTGTATCCATGGCCACCTTGTCAGTCTCACCAAGCATGAGTTGATTCATCCTTGCTTTACTCCTGAACTCATCTTTGCAGTCTTTGAATATTATGTTCATTGTCTTGGGATCAATTTGAGGATATAGCTAAATAGCTATCTGCTCTCGGATCTCAAGATCTTTTGCCAGGGCATTGTTCTTTCTTATTTCTAACTCCTTTTCTAGGCTTTTAGGAATTAGAGATATAATCTCAATGAAAGCCTTATTGTATATGTTCAGATACCTGATTGTGGCTTCCTGCAGGATCTTTTGGTCAGCCTCATTGTAGTCATCATAGAATTTGGCCATTGGTTGGAGGTTTCCATCCACAGTGATTGATTTGATTACACTCTCTAGAGACAGGGTGGGCTTTTCAACAAATTCCCCTGCCATTTCTTCCTTGTCTTGGCCTTTGGAGGGTTTACCGGATCCTTTCTTTTTCTGCTTCTTTATTTCCTTTACCCCCTCATCTGATTCGGTTTCCTCTTCATCTTTCTGACTTGTATAAGCTCTTGTGGCTTTTATTTTAGACCTTTTCTCTCCTTTACTGGATGTCTAACCTTCCGGTTTTGATGTTTTTGAGCTTTTGGTTGTGACAGGTGTAGATCCTTTTGATGATCTGGTCCAAGTTGAGGTTTCCACTAGAGTACTTTTCTTGGTTTTCTTTTCTGCCTCTTTCTTCTCTTCCTCAGCCTTTTGCCTATTTTCCCAGTTGGCATCAAGTGCCTCCTTTGGGATGCCTAGGCCTTGAGCAATATGTTCTACTTCTTTTCTCACCTTCCTCTTTATCTCAGGTTCTCTGAGTTCCACATGGATCTTCACACTCAGTTCCTCAAAGGTTCCAAACCTTTCTGCCTTTGGATCTTTGGGCTGACTTAGCATGTGTTGAACATGCAACTCCACAATCTGTTCATCCACTTCATACCCCATGGGCATGATCCACACAGTTCTTAGTTCTACTGCCTCCATTAGGCACTGTTCTGTTTCTACCATAAAGCATACTGTGTCTTTGTACTTCTCAATAAGAGACTAGGGAATTCTTTCTCTTGCTTGTATCATGCTCTAAAAGTTCTTGAAATATCCCCACAGGGCTGTATTTCTTGCTTTAGCATCTCCAAGTCTATGTAAATAATCTCTGATTTGGATGGCAACTGGTCTGTTATTCTGCCATATCCATCCACTGGATCCGGGAAGCTCATTCATGTAATAAAAGAATAGACAAAGGATCAAACTACCATACTTGAAGTAGTTCTTCTTGTCCTTTTTAATCTTCTGTAGATTTTCCAAAAGTTGATTTAGAAGAAGCTCACACAAATCATAGTCTACATTCTCTTTTAGCATTTGATAAGCTGTGTAAATTGCAATTCTCGATACTAAATTTTCCCTACTGTAGTGATAAATCTTGTAACCAATTATCATAGATGCAAATTTGACATCCGGTTCAGTGATGTCTTCAATTGTCATAGCTCTCTTATCAAATTTTGATCCGGTTGCATCACTAACTATCTAATTTTTGATAGACTTGAGGATAGGTATTCCACTGGATGCAGACTGGTTACAGCCCTAATTGCATCTTTGGTGATCTTAAAAGGCTTGTTCAACCATAGGAAATTGTCATGCACTCTACTTAGTACATACTGGACCCATTCATCTTCTTCAAAACAGGGGAAATGAATGCACTGTGCAAAGTGCTTATCCCGGATCGCTTTATACTGAGGTTTAATCTCAAAGGAATCATCTATCAACTTATGCACCTTTGGTTACATGGAGTTAGTTTGATTGATTTCTGGATGTAATAACTTCTGTGAGTGATCTTTGTGAGGGTAAAATGGTGATCAATCAAATGAATAATAGATGACCCAAACATCAACAGAATAGTGAAATAAAGAAGATTCAAGTAAACAAAGCAATGAACAAACACAGCAAACCTCTTCCGTTTCGAAACTTCTGTTGTTCGCCTATCACGAATCGTCCTTTCGCAGATGAGATGGGTCCTCAGAGAGTGCAATCTTTTAAAGATGTTTGAGTAAGTCGATGGTGAACGCCTATGGTGTGATATGCAATGAAGGTGAGCTCCAATGCAACAATGGTGATCTCAAGCTTGTAGATGACAAGTGGGTGCCAAAGGCGCGCTAGTGATATTTCTGCAGAGTAACGATGTCAAAAGCCTAGATGAATAGAATGAAGGGATGAAGCTTCATTTATAGACTTGGAAGAATAGGAATCAACGGTTGAGAGGAGATATGAAGATCAACGGTTGAGGATGGTTGAGGAATGTGCAACCAATGGAAATGTGACAAGTGTCCCAGCTCCATCATGAAAGGGGGGATGTGACAAAACTGATTGGAGAGTTAACTCCATTGACTGGTCTGTTAACAGACTTGATTGATCAGTTAGAAGAGTGTATTATGGGATTGACTGAATTGATTGACCAGTGAACTGGGTTGATTGAGGAGTCAACAGAATAGATTGACTAGTGAACTCAAATGACTAATTAGTTAACAGATTTGATTGATTAGTTAACTAACTTCTGATTTGAGAAGAAATAGGCCATGTGGGTGAGAGAAAAATAGGTAATTAAATATTAAATATATTTAATTACATGTGCAACCTGATGAGGTGGACAAGGTGAGGTGGAAAACGTGAGGTGTAAAGGTGAGGTGGAAAGGTGAGATGGATTTTTGAATTTAGAACTTAGGATAGAGGAATTTGGATTAATTAAATAATTTATAATTATTTAATTGTGTAGGACATTAGAAGAATTTTAATTAAATAAATTGAATTTATTTAATTATGGAATAGTGAATCGATTAAATAAATTTAGAATATTTATTTAATTGGTAGAAGAATGGAATAAATATTTAGAATATTTATTTAGGATGAATCATGTCATTTTTAGGCGTATACATTTTGCCCCTCTTTGATGCAATGCAGTTTACAGCGTTGCTTCAAAGAATAAATAGTCTAATAGTGATATATGCCCCAGTTTGCCCCTGGTAAAAGTTTAATGACGATAGGATGCCCCCTCGGGAGATTGGACGAGAAGAAGGCAGAAGGCGTGAGACGGACAATCTCACGATGAGGAAGGTTAAGTTTGAAGAAAATGGGTGAAGAAAGAGCCGAATGATACGCAATGCAAGATGGAATGATGACACACACAAGCAAGCAAGCAAGTATGCACAAATGACACAAGAACAAACAAGGTATTGCCCCTGTCAAGTGGTAAACCAATGATATACTGATAATGATATACGACAGTGTTGTCATGGCGGGGAACAATATATCCCTAGACCAACACGACAGGCGTGTTTGTCATGGCGGGGAATGATAGATCCCTAGAGCAACATGAAGGATAGTGTCTTGTTTCAGGAAATGAAGCATGTCGTGTAAGACGCGTGTATTGGTTTGATTTCGACAATGCAACATCCTGTATAAGACAATTGATTGATTAACTGATCGAGTTGGTTTACGACCAGACAAGGATCAAGACCACTGATTGTGAGTGGATCATTTGTGCAAGATTGACTTGACTTGATTGGTATGGATTAAGGATGGACCTTGCATTTGGATCATTGCTTAGATTGACTGGACAAGGATGAAAGATTTGATGATAGATAGAAATATGATTGATAGAAGAAAGGCTCGATAGAAGGACTCGCAAGCTTTTGTAAACATTGATACTCTGCATTGTTGGATCTTTATTGCATGGGGTATGGTATGGATGTAAAAATGGATATAGGATGGATGCTTTGCTATTGGAGTGCTTTATTTCATCATTGGGCATTTTGTTTTTGGTACTTTTCTGAAATGTTGTAAGTGAATACAAGCATCGAGGTATAATTGAACCGAGATGACCTGAGTACCGCTTACATGGATTGTGATTTAGCAAGTTAATACAAGCATCTAGTCAAAATTGAATCTAGATGACCTGAGTACTTTTTGCGCTTCAACAAGCAAGGATTGCCCCCGTTCCTGTAAGACCTTTGATGTCCTCGATGATCTTTTGCCAATCATGTCCTTAGACAAGGCTTCACATTACTAAAGTTTTAATCCACAAACAACAAACAAAGAAAGTAATCATGCCCCCATCATAGCATCTCTAGCTTTTGGCATCCTTGAGTAGCATAGGAAGGTATGAAAGCAAAAATCAAGACTCCGTAACTTAACCCTAGGCTCCAATCTAGAAAGCATATTTGCGTTGATATGTGTTTATTTCTTGCCTTAATTTGCATAAAATCATTTAGAAGACCTTGGGTATTTGCTTTGCATTGGATAGGTTAAGATGCTCATAGTCAAGATTTCTGCTTGAAGCGCGGGTTTTTTTTTTTTTTTTTGCTTGCATTTGCTTGCTTGATGAGAAGGTTGCACAATCCTTATTGAGAAGACGGACCCTAAGGGACTGACCTAGTGCCTCGGGGGCTCATTGCTAAATGGCCTTGCCTACGTGACGACGCAGAGGCAACGTAGTTCGGGGGAAACCCTAATGGACCATGGATGGACTAGAAGAAAGACAACAAGGATGAAGACAAGAAAGGGAGACGAATGGGACCTTAGGAGAGATGGAAGCCTCGGGGGCGCATTAGAATAATGGCCTTGCCTACGTGACGGCGCAGAGGCGACGTAGTTCACAGATTCGGACCATAGACACCGACGAGAGACACTACACTAGGCTTACATTGAGGAGACGGTATGGGACAAAACCTGGGTCGACAAGGCCACAAGGTGAGTATCAAGCCACGATAGGTAACTGTCAAGTGTTTATTGTGGGATGGATATGGGTCAAATGGGGAAAATAGAGGGAGAATGGGCTCAAGGTGATTGGATTCCCAAAGATGGAGAATGCGGTTTGTCACAAGTAACGCCTGTTTACCAAGTTTTCATCACTTGCTTTTATTTGCATGAGAAGCTAGAAAGTAACATGATGCCTGATTGCCAGGTTTTCCTCATGATACCTATCCAAGGTGCCTGTTTGCCAGGTTTTCACCAAAGGATGATTTTTTTGTATGCTTTCTATTTTTTTCTGATTTTTTTTTTTGTATGTTCTCTTTGTAACTTTTTTTTTGATTTTTTTTTTATTTTTGACTTTATTGTGCCCCCTTGCATTGGGGTTCTCTTAAGTATAGAACTGGTGAAGGTGCATGCTGTTGATTGGATCATCAAACAACTCACCTTCTGATGTGGCCAACTGATATGCCCCCGATCCGTAAGCCACTACAATTACATAGGGTCCAAGCCAGTTAGGCTCAAACTTACCTTTCTTTTCTCTGTCCTGCTGATTGCGAGGGTTCTCTTTTAGGACGAGGTCCCCAACCTTGAAGCATCTTGGTCTAACCTTGTGGTTGTAGCTTCTTGACATCATCTGTTGATAGGCTTTGAGATGGTCAAAAGCTTTTTGGGGCCTTTCCTCTAGCAGTTCTAGCTCTTGTAGTCTAGAGACGCTGTACTCTTCGTCTGATATGAGACCTTTCAACGACACCCGAAGGGATGGGAGTTCGACCTCAATGGGAAGGATGGCTTCGGAACCATAGACGAGGACATAGGGTGTAGCACCTGTGGGAGTGCGTATGCTGGTTCTATAGGCCCACAGAGCGGGATTGAGTTGGACGTGCCAATCGCGACCAGCTTCATTGACAGTCTTCTTTAGGATTTTCAGAATGGTTTTGTTTGATGCCTCAGCTTGGCCGTTACCTTAGGGATAGTATGGAGTGGAGAAACGATGTTGGATTTTAAAACGCTCACAAAGTTCCTGGACATCCTGATTTTTGAAGGGTCTCCCGTTATCCGTTATGATGGATGAAGGGATGCCATATCAACAGATAATGTAATTCAGAATGAAAGAGGAAATTTTCTTTCCTGTGACGGTTGATAGGGGAACGGCTTCAATCCACTTTGTAAAGTACTCAGTGGCGGTTATGATGAATTTATGGCCGTTGGAAGAATGCAGATGAATATTTCCCATGAGGTCAAGTCCCCACTGGCAAAAGGGCCAGGGTGTCGTTAGAGGTCTCAACTCCTGAGCAGGTGCATGAATCAGGTTCCCATGTATCTGGCACTGTTTACACTTTTTGACGAACTGATATGAATCCATTTCCATATTGGGCCAGTAATAACCCAAACGCATGAGTTTCTTAGCTAAGGAAGGACTGCTGGAGTGTGTTCTGCAGATCCCTTTGTGCACGTCTCGCAAGGCAGTTACAGATTCTTCTTGTTCTAGACAACGGAGTAAAGTACCATCTAGACCACGTCGGTAAAGGGTATTGGCGATAATGGTGTAACGGGAGGCTTGTCGGATGAAAGTTCGTTTTTGGTTGGAAGAGAGGTCCAAAGGAAGGATATTGTCCTTGAGGTAAGTGTAGGTCTTACCGTACCAAGGTGAATCAGATCCTACTAGGTGGCAAATGGAATGGGTTTCGAGGAGATCATAAACCGGTTGTCGAATTGTTTCTACTAAGAACTCATACCGTGACTCATGTTCAGGTATCTCAAGAAGAGAGGCTATGGTTGCCATTGCATCAGCTGCTTTGTTCTCTATCCTGGGTATTTGCTCAAACGAGATGGTCCCAAAATGTTCTTTAAGGTCGTCGACCATCCGTTTGTATGGGATGAGCTTCTCATCTTTGGTCTGATACTCGTCGTTGACCTGGTTTATGACAAGCTGAGAATCACCGTAGACACATAGTGCTTGGATTTTCCACTCAGTGGCCATCTTGAGGCCAATTACCAAAGCTTCATACTCTGCTATATTGTTAGTGCATGGAAATAACAACCTATAGGACTTTGGAATTGTGTCGCCTTGGGCAGTGATAAACAAGATACTTGCCCCCGATCCATGGTTGGTGTAAGACCCGTCGAAGTAGAGTTTCCAAGGAGATGTTGACAGAGTGAATAAAGACTCATCGGGGAACTCAAACTGCATTGGTGAAGTGTCCTATAACGGTGCCTCAGCTAGTTGGTCAGCGATGATTTGCCCCTTGATGGCTTTTCTGTCCACATACTCTATATCATATTCGCTAAGAAGCATAACCCATTTGGCTAGTCGACCTATGAGAGCTGCTTTGCTGAGAAGATATTTTAGTGGGTCGATCTTAGAAATGAGTTTGACAGGATGTGCCAACATGTAGTGTCAGAGTTTTTGTGAGGCAAAAACCACCGCAAGGCATGAACATTCCACCTGTGAGTACTGCAACTCGTAGCCCACTAAGGTTCGACTGATGTAGTACACAGCTCTTTCCTTGTTCTCATAGTCTTGCTGTGCTAGGAGAGCCCCAAGAGCAATAGGTGTAGCAGATATGTAGAGAATCAAAGGTTTTCCTTGGATTGGAGGCATGAGTATAGGAGGATTCATGAGGTACTCCTTGAGCTTGTTGAATGCCTCTTCGCACTTCTCATCCCATTTAAATGGAACGTTCTTATGTAGGAGATGGCTGAAAGGATGGCACTTGTCTGCCAGCTGTGAGATGAACCTGCGGATGGCCTATAGCTTGCCCTGTAAGGATCTCAACTGTGTTAGAGTTTTGGGCGGAGGCATGTCCATGATTGCTTTGACCTTGGCTGGGTCTACCTCTATGTCGTTTGCTGACACGATGAAGCCTAGCAGCTTGCCTGATGTGACCCCAAACACACATTTCTTTGGGTTCAGTTTTACTTGGAATTGATCCAATCGTTGGAAGACTTTTTCTAATGTGTCCAGGTGTGAGTCCCTGGTGAGTGATTTTGCCAAGATATCGTCAACATAGTCTTCCATAGTCACATGCATCATGTCATGAAATATAGTTGTCATGGCCCGCTGATATGTAGCACCTGCATTTTTTAGCCCAAATGGCATGACATTCCAGCAAAAGGTACCCCATGGACAAGTGAAAGCTGTTTTGTGTTGATCCTCAGGTGCTATTTTGATTTGGTTATACCCGGAGAATCCGTCCATGAGTGACAGCATTGTATGTCCTGCCATGAGGTCGACTATGATATCGATGTTAGGCAATGGAAAGTCATCCTTGCGGCATGCTTTGTTTAAGTCTCTAAAATCGTTGCATAGTCGAACCCTACCATCTGGTTTAGACACTGGCACGATGTTTGATATCCATTCGGGGTAATCTATGGCCCTAATGAACCCCACATCTAGCAATTTCTTGAGTTCTTCCTTGACCAAAAGGGCTATATGGGGATGCATCTTTCTCAGTTTCTATTTTACGGGCTTCACCCCTGGATCCAATGGCAGATGATGCAGAATCAAGTTAGGGTCTAGACCTGGCATGTTAGCATATGACCAAGCAAGGCTACCTCTCTTCTTCTTAAAGAATGGTACAAACTTGGTTTTCTCAGGCGGCGTGAGAGATTTTGCAAAGTGTATAATCTTAGGCTGCTCTTCGGTTCCAATGTTCACTGGCTCTATTGGCTCCACCACGATCTGTGACCTTTCTTGATACATATCACTTGGGAGGGTGTCAAGCATTCCATCGTCAGGTGCCACAGTTGGGTTTTCACCTTCAGATACGTCCTTTCTTTTTACTATTTTATGATCTGACACTGCCGCACGGTGGTTTTCACCGTCAGATCCCTTTTTGATCTTTATATTTTTGCGACTAGAAGGCTTGGCACCCTCCCCGAAGTAAGCTACAGTATTAAGTTCGATAGCGAAACCGGCTTTATGATCCCCTTTTGGTAAGTGATCTCTAAGTCCCATATAGTCAATGTAGGCATCATTGTTCTGGAACATATCTAATTGGGGGGTTCCTTGCAGATCCCAGTCAATAAGCTCAGGGTGCAAGAGGGGAAGGGAGTCGGATGAAAGACCTGATTCATTGATAGTGTGGATGGAAATACTAGGAGCATAGGTGGGGGTAGTGTTCTGGGGGGTACTTTCCTCCAAGTTGTTTATCGCAATGGAATCGAAACTTTCCTCGAAAGCCATACTCTCAGGGAGGGGCAAATCAGACTCCAGTGGTCTGTCCCGTTGCGTTTGTCTCTCGTGGTAAGGGCTAAGAGTTTGGATGGTGTCAACCTCTTTGTCGTCGTAGGAGTGCTCCGTTAGCTCGTCCCACTCATACTCATTGGAATCATCTGAATCTATGTCACTGTCCACTTGGAGTGTTTGGATTGTCTCCACAAGACAGGCATTTTCCTTGGCTTTACCCTTGCCTTTGTATCCCAAGCCAGTGGTGTTTCTAGCCGAAGAGGAGGAAGAAGGTTGTATAGGTTTGATGATCCCTTCTTTTCTGAGGCCAATAGGGCCTTGTCCTTCATATCCCATCCTGTGCAAGATGGTCTCACCTCGTCCATAGAGTTCTGTAGGGAGTCTGGGTGAATCTTGGGGTGTGTTTTCTTCTTCGGCATAAAGCCATTGCAAGAGATCTCGCTCCTCTGATTCATCGGATAAGGTCCCCCATTTTACAAAGGGGTTTGCGAGAGTTATAGGAGGAGCAGAGGGCTTTGGAAAATGCCTGGGTTGATGCTTGGGCTGGCCAAAGGAGCGAGGAGACAAGGGCATTCTTGCAAGGTTGAGGCTGTGCTCAATCTAGTATTCCCCCACGCCATTTTCTTTTATGGTGATTTTCATTGGTTTAGGCCATGAGGAGGAGGCGTCAGCGGAATGGTCCTGTTGCGGGGTAGGGGAAATGTGGGCTCGATTGTTGGGTATGACACATTCAGGTTTTGCTTGGAAAGAATTGCAGTGTTGGTAGGGATCAGGGTTGCCTTGAATGGTAACCTGCTTGCCGTTGTGCGGGAATTTAATGCACTGATGGTAGGTTGAGGGGACAGCCTTCATGGCATGGATCCATGGTCTCCCTAGTAAGATATTATAAGCAAGCTCTCGATCAAGGACTTGGCACACCACATCTTTGATTACCGGTCCAACTTGAATAGGTAGGACAACCGTGCCTTTTGTGGTTCTTTCCTCCTCGTCATAGGCTTTGATGGTAATTTTCTATCTTGGATCAACTGCCTGTTCGGAGAACCCCAGTGCAAGGACTAGCTTCAACGTGCAAATATTTAGACCGGTGCCCCCATCAATGAGAACCCTCTTGATGCGGTGCTTGTGCACGAATGCGACAATGTGTAGAGGAGTGTTGTGGGGTTGAGATATGGAAAGGTCATCTTGCTCTGTAAACGAGATGGAAGTGGAGGATGTCAAATTACCCACCATGGTTTGAAACTTTTCTTGGGCTAGGTTAGTGGGGACAGTAGTTTCCACTAAGGCTTTCTCAAGAATCTCCTTATGAGAAGGAGATAGACGTAAGAGCTCCAATATAGAAATGTGAGCCAGAGTTTTTTGCAATTGGTCGATGACATTATATGGGCGGGAGTTGGACGGAGATGGTGACGACCTTGGAGGAGTGGTATTGATCGTGACCTTACCACTGCGGGTAATTATACTACAACCAGTTCTGTTAGGTCTTGGTTGTTGGTTGGGGGATATGACGTTGACTTGCGGAACATGCTCAGAAATGCAGTTAATGGTGTACTCAAAGGGAACGCTTGCATAGTTAGCATTACTCGACCCATTGTTCTAGTTTGGCCTGTTGCGATTGTTGTCATTATTGTTATGGCCATTGGAGTTGTTGCCGTTGTGACCATCGTTGCTGTTGTGGCCATTGTTGCGATTATTGTTATACGGCCAGTTGTGGTTTAGAAGAGGATCCCGGTAGGCCACATGAGATTCATTGGAGGTATGCTATTGTGTCCCTCCCTGATTTTGATCCAGTATATCCTGTATGACATTCTTGAGGCGGATGCAATTGTTAGTCATGTGCCCCCGTCCTCGATGATACTCACAATAATCTATGTCCTTCCAATAGGGAGGTTTGATGATAGGCTCATAGTCACTTGTTGGCAGTAGAGAAATTTCATTGTTAGCCAACAACTTCCTGAGAGTAGACTCTTGAGATTCCCCCAACGGCGTGAATTTTCTCCTTGGATTTGAATTGAACCAAGGTCTAGGTTCCCGAGGGGGTGGCTTGTTGAGCACACCGGTATTTGCTTCTCCCTTAAGAGTGAATATAGGTTGTTGCTTAGGGGCTGCCGCCTTGGCATCCACTACTCCATCGTTGACCACATTCTTGTTCTTGGTCCAAAACTTTGATTTATCTGTTGTATAATTGGAAGAAGGTGTGTCCTTGTAGAGCTTGAGAGTTCCTTTAGTGATCATAGCTTTTTCAATGAAGAGGCCCATTTCAATGACCTTGGCGAACGAGGTAGGGCATTGTATCTGAATCTGATAGCTAAGATCAGTGTTTAGGTTGTGGACAAACATTTCCAATAGCTGCTTCTCAGGCATGTCGTAAGAACACTTACTAGCTAGCTGTCTCCATCGTTGTAGGAAGGTGTCGAATGACTCACCACCCTTCTGTTTGGTGTTACATAGATCTAGCATAGATACCTTGTGTTCTATGTTGTAAGAGAAGTGCGTTATAAATTTATTGACAAGTTCATCAAAAGTTTTGATTCCTGGTGGGAGACGCGAGAACCACTCCATAGCTTGACCTCCTAAAGATCTTGGGAACAGTCTCATTAAGTAGGTCTCGTTGTGAGCTACTTCTAGACATGCTGCAGTGAATTCCCTGATATGATCTCTAGGGTCCCCCTTCCCTTTGTATTTGTCAAATTTTGGAATTCTGAACTGATAGGGGAATGGTTTCATGACCAAACTTTTGTCAAAGGGGTATGGTGCTATATCTTCCAAGGAGTAGTTCTTGGAACTTGTGCTGATCTTAAGGTTGGAGATTTCTAGCTTTAGACTCTCAATTTGTTGTCTCACATCCGCCATAGGAACATTTTGAGCTATGGGTTGTTTTCCTCTCTCATTGGCATGGGGGACCGTGTCATTTGTGCCTCTCTCATGTTCATTGTCTGCATTTTCCATGATGGAGCTAATGTCAAAGTCTGCGGGGAGTTTGATTCCGAGACTAGCAAGATGATGGAAATATTTGGTGGGGTCCTCAAGGAGCACTTTCTCCACTAGGCGTTGGAATTTGCTATCTTGCATGTGTGCCACTAATTCTTCACGAGAAATTTCTTCATCATCATCGCGTGGTGGGGCGATGTGATCGGATGAGTCGGCCATTTCAATTAGCTTGTTGTACTGGGATCGAGTAAGAACCATGCAAGGTGGGGTGGGATGAAGTGGACTAGGATTAGAAATTTTGGCAAGGTGCCGACTAAGACTGTAATGAATGGGGTATCTAGGACAAGATTTGGACAAAGGGTTCTCTTGCTCAATGACTTCAGGCAAGACGATTGACACAAGACTCTAGCCACTAGCAAGGGTAGTCGATACTAGTCTTACTGCGTAGGGCTTAGTCGTTCAACAAGACTACTAGCAAAAGGTACTGTGACCTACTAGGCTTACGTGAATTCACTAATGAAACAAAGAAGGACCTATGTCGAATCGGTATGGGACAGAATGACGTTGGGGCAAGAGTGACTAGGACAAAAGGTGACTGGGACGACCGACGAAAGAGAGAGAATTGGGTGAAATGGATGAAAATTGACTGCAAGGTTGATTCCGACCTCAGAAAATGAAACTAGGCTGAAATGGGTACTTTGAACAGTTGATGAAAATTTCTCAAAAATAGGGCAGATGTTCACTGTCACACATGCGCAGAAACAGATGCGCAGCAAGAATGGGTAAATGCGCCGTAAGTCGCTGTAAAAGCGCGGTTCTGGTGAAGCACGTATGCGCAGTAACAGTGCGTAAATGCGCAGTAGAAAAGTATATGCGCAGCAAGTCGGTGTATAAGCGCAACAAGTCGCTGTAAAAGCGCAGCCAAAAAGTGTATATGCGCAGCAGAAAGGTATGTATGCGTAGCCAGTCGGTGCAAAAGCGCAGCAAGTCGCTGTGTATGCGCAGCAGAAAAGTGTATATGTGCAGTTCTGGTATTTTTTGCAAAATTTTTTTTTTGGATTTTTCCCTGTTTTTGGTATTCTTTGGCTGGAAAAAGGTCTTCTTGATCTGATATTATGAATTAATTTAGCAAGAAAACACAGCAAGCACAAAGAGTATTTTGTAGTTTTCCATTGTTTTTGTAGTTTTTCGACTCTATTTTAGACAAAAGCAAGCACAAAATCCTAGGCGAGAAATGGATTATAAGGGATTTGGGCCACTAAAACAAGAGGTATTTAATTCGGGCAACCGTTCAAGTGGTTACACGTGCAGTGGCGCTACTCTTCGTTATGGAGTCTCCCAGCCTCAAAGGGTTACGCCTAAGAGGGTTTTGGGGGAGGTTGGCCGTCAGTGTAACATAACAGCACTCGTTGCAGGAGGTTTTCACCTCAAGCACAATTTATTTTAAGTGGCTCAGTAGGGCTTGGCGTTAGCCTGTTACCACTCAGGGTCATTCCCGCTTGGACAAGCGTGCATCCAAGGGCAGGCCCCTCCTAAAGGTTAAACAAATAGAATGACAAGTCTGGCACTCTAATCACCCAGAAGAGGGGAGAGCATAAGCCTATTGTCATTCGCAAGCACAGAATACACTGATTAATCCACCCTAGTTAAAAGATAAAAACTAAATGGGCTAATCTACTCAAACAGAACTTTGAAGTGATTTCAGCAATATTGCAGTGGTTCAGTTTTAAATCCCAGAAAGCAGTAGTGAGTTCAATTTTAAATCCACGTTGCACGAGATTGTTAACTTTGAAATTTAGGTCTCACGATATAGCAATGGTTCATTTTAACTGCAAGATTAGTGATGAGTTCAATTTTAAAACTGCAAAGCACGAGATTGTTAACTTTGAAATTCAGGTCTCACGATATAGCAATGGTTCATTTTAACTGCAAGATCAGTGATGAGTTCAATTTTAAAACCGCGAAGCACGAGATTGTTAACTTTGAAATTCAGGTCTCACGATATAGCAATGGTTCATTTTACCTTCAAGATCAGTGATGAGTTCAATTTTAAATCTCAGATAGCAATAACTTTGAAGGTGTTTGTAATGCAAGCATGAAATAAACCAGTTACTTCCTCCCTAATTAGGACTAGATGAAGATTTGTAATGAACAACCATTTTACTCTTTCCCAGAAAATGAAAGGTGACCTAATTAGATGCAACTACATGTAATTGAACCCGAGCCTACCCTGCAAAACCGCTCCAGCAAATACCTGCAAAGGGGTTAATGTTAGCAAAATCTTCTAGAAAAGTATTAAAACTTGAGTCTGTTACAAATGCATAGCTTCAGTGATCAGATGCGCAGAAATGATCAACAGAAGCGCAGCACTAACGAATGCGCTGCAAGATTGAACGTATGCGCGGTTAAAATGAATATATGCGCAGTTTTAATGGATGCGCAGCAACAGTCTTCACAAGCGCTGTAACAGTCAACAGATGTGCAGTTATAACCTATGCACCGTAACAGTGCGCAAAAGCACCGCAGAAATACACAGATGCGCAAAAAGAATAAATGTGCCGGAACAGTCTTTATATGCGTCGTGGAAATAAACAGATGTGCCGAAAGAACCTGTGCGTGACTCTGCGTGACCTGTACGGAACCTACCTTCAAAAAAGCTCAAAAATGGTGAAATAAAGGGGCAACGGCCCCACGGTGGGCGCCAAAAATGTGAGGGTAAAATGGTGATCAATCAAATGAATAATAGATGACCCAAACATCAACAGAATAGTGAAACAAAGAAGATTCAAGTAAACAAAGCAATGAACAAACATAGCAAACCTCTTCCGTTTCGAAACTTCTGTTGTTCGCCTATCACGAATCGTCCTTTCGTAGATGAGATGGGCCCTCAGAGAGTGCAATCTTTTAAAGCTGTTTGAGGAAGTCGATGGTGAACGCCTATGGTGTGATATGCAATGAAGGTGAGCTCCAATGCAACAATGGTGATCTCAAGCTTGTAGATGACAAGTGGGTGCCAAAGGCGCGCTGGTGATATTTCTGCAAAGTAACGATGTCAAAAGCCTGGATGAATAGAATGAAGGGATGAAGCTTCATTTATAGACTTGGAAGAATAGGAATCAACGGTTGAGAGGAGATATGAAGATCAACGGTTGAGGATGGTTGAGGAATGTGCAACCAGTGGAAATGCGACAAGTGTCCCAGCTCCATCATGAAAGGGGGGATGTGACAAAACTGATTGGAGAGTTAACTCCATTGACTGGTCTGTTAACAGACTTGATTGATCAGTTAGAAGAGTGTATTATGGGATTGACTGAATTGATTGACCAGTGAACTGGGTTGATTGAGGAGTCAACAGAATAGATTGACTAGTGAACTCAAATGACTAATTAGTTAACAGATTTGATTGATTAGTTAACTAACTTCTGATTTGAGAAGAAATAGGCCATGTGGGTGAGAGAAAAATAGGTAATTAAATATTAAATATATTTAATTACATGTGCAACCTGATGAGGTGGACAAGGTGAGGTGGAAAACGTGAGGTGTAAAGGTGAGGTGGAAAGGTGAGATGGATTTTTGAATTTAGAACTTAGGATAGAGGAATTTGGATTAATTAAATAATTTATAATTATTTAATTGTGTAGGACATTAGAAGAATTTTAATTAAATAAATTGAATTTATTTAATTATGGAATAGTGAATCGATTAAATAAATTTAGAATATTTATTTAATTGGTAGAAGAATGGAATAAATATTTAGAATATTTATTTAGGATGAATCATGTCATTTTTAGGCATATACAATCTTTGATAAACTTGATGAATTTTGTTGCAGAGCTCCACATTTTGCTTCTTCTTGAGTGCATAATGAACAAGTGATTTATGAGAAATCCCTTATATTGCTCCGCAAACCCTAATATCTGATTGCAATAAATGCTTGACCTACATTATTCCAGTTTGCCTTATTCGAATGACTTGAAGAACCGGATCAGTCCTGATCTATGAACATCATGCGGATCTTCCAACCATGAACAAATCAAGATGACACATCAAAAGGACATCCCAACCACTCTGTCTAATCTGTAGAATAAGACAATGCACTTCCAGATCTCTCCGGACCTTTTTGTAATCTTTTGTCATTCCGGAGCATTTCCTGGAACAGGTTCTACTTGATCGATCACAACTTCTCATCTTCATGCGGACCTCTGAAATCTTAGCTGGATCATCTCAAGACTCATATCTACAAACCCTTTACTCCGTATCTTGTGCCTAATCCGGCACCACTTGATTGGCTGGGGGAACAGGGTTTTCTTTGTGTCTCCCCCTGAGCCAGAGCTCACCTTTTAATTTCTGGAAGGAATATCAGCACCAGAGTCTAGTGCGGATCCAACCTCTACATTCTCTAAACTTTTCTTCACCCAAATCTTGTTCATCTCATTCCTAACTTCATCCGCATTCATTTTTTGTTTACCCTTGTCTTGATTCTGATTATAAACCGGACCTCTTTTGTCCTGATTCTTGCTTCTACAGACTTTTGCATTATGACCAGACCTATTACAGATTTGGCAAACAACATTTCTTTGCATATTTGACTGATAACCTCTTGATTTGCATTGATTAGCCATATGACCTACTCTATTGCATGTAAAGCATCTACCATTGAATGATTTGTTCATTTGCATATTTCTGCATTCATGAGACTTGTGTCCATACCTTTTGCAGTTAAAGCACTATCCGGAAAAGGTTGAATTAGTTTGATTCATTCTCTTTCTGCACTGATTAGCTTTGTGACCAAAGTGATTGCAGCTGTGGCAGTATCCATTGAAGGATGGATATCTTTGAGCATTGGGTTGTCTTACTGGAGGTCTTCTAGGCCTATTCCTTGGATTTTCTGATCCAAAATTCTTCTGACCAGATCCGGAGCTTTCTCCTTTCTTATATCCCAAACCACACTTGTCATCTACCCTCTTTTGACTTCCAAGAAGAACTTCAAGTTGAGCAGAACTTATCTTGAATTTCTCTTTATATTCATTTGCTATTTGAAGATCCCTTTTGAGAGAGACAATTTGATCCTTAAGTTTTTCTTCATTATCTTTAGCATCTTCAAGATCAGATTCAAGATGTCTAATAATCCTGTCCATCTGGTGGCAATCTTCTGATTTCTCTTTGAGAGATTGTCTTAGATTGTCTTCAATTTTTCTTTTCTCTTCAATCTCTTGAGTAAACTTTATAACTCCTGATTCCATTTCATGTCTTACCATAATGACTTCTTTTGATAATTTTTCACATAACTTGGTTTTCTCAGTCAGCTCTTCATTTGTATTACTTTCTTCATTTTGTCTTGCCAATTGCTGGAGCAGCTCCTTTCTCTTTTTCATTGAGAGACTTAATTTGTCTTTTAGCTCTCTCATGAATTCATTAGCATATTTGAGTCTTTCCTTTAATTCATTGACTTCAGAGTTTGACTGTTCAAGATCCTCAAGGGCAGTCTTGAGTTGCTCCCTTAAACCATATGCATCCATTTGGACTCCCAGATCTTCCTCAAGTTGTTAGGCTCTATTAGGAGGAACTTAGCTCTGATACCAATTGTTGATAAATGAGAGGGGGGGTGAATTAGTTATCCTAATTATTTCTTCTTTCTGAACTTTCTTATTAATCAATGTAGCATTAAATCAAACAAACAAACATTACCATGAAATAAAAGAACACATGACACAGTATTTTTGACATGGAAACCCTGTTAAGGGAGAAAACCATGGGGTGATTAACCCAAAGATTATTCTCTGTTAGAAGAATAAGGAATTACAAAGTGGCACTTGCCAATAAGGGCTCACTGCCTGAGCACACTACTCACAAAGGAGGCACACTGCCTACAAGGAGACACACTATCTACAAAAGAATGTTATACAATACTTGAACTGATTGGAAGCATCTACATATGCTGGAGTTCAGTTCCGGTTAGGCTCAGTACACTGATCTGCTGCACTTCATCTTTCCTCTTCTCTTTATTCTACTTTCCTTTCACATACCGGATCTTTCTTACTGCTTCTGCTCTACTCTGCTCTTATTTGCATATATCATCACATGACATCACTTCTCATAACTAAATCCATCCTATATATATATCTGCACAAGTGATTTCATTATCTTTCTAGTCGACACCCGGAACAGTCTATCTTCTCACAAACTCTGTTCTGTCAGCTGAATCCTTGCACATCAAGTAATGCAGATCAAGCATATACTTGTAGGTATCATTAATCATGTCGGCCAAACATGATTCATGCCTTCACAACCTTTACCATCATCAGTAACACATCTGGAAAATAGTCTGATGTTCTGTCAGTCAGTTCTTCCTCTGTTCACACTGTCACTCAGGAATTTGGTACTCAACTATTCATATCTTTTTCCTTGTCCATCACTGGAGGATAAATCCTTGGAATATACCACTCAAGGTAGTCCTCTTGACTTCCCCAGATCCGTACTGCACCAAGATACTTCCTCTGAGAGATCTGGACCTGTCTATCAGACCTTGCCACATGCTTTGTTGTTGATCACCGGACCACAATAATCTTCATTCTGACTTCCGGTAGAGACACACCATGACTTGTGGATATGTGGGATGACCTTTGTTGCCATCAATGACAACAACAATGAATCCATATAGTGTCTCTTGCCAACAGATTGATGGTTTGTGAAGGATTATATGTAGGTGGAGGAAGTGATGTAAATTGATCAACATAAGAGATAGTGGCACTAGGATTGGCTTGTGATCAATAGGTGGGTCAGTCATGTCAATAAGACTAACATTGGGGTTATATGGTGTGTTGGATGGATTCATGGAAATTGTGGAGACCATATTAGAGGTGATAGGAATATGAGTGTGGGATGTGGTTTCAACATGTGATGCAATAGGAGTAGGTGTTTGCAATGGTTGCGAGACTTGTATGGCTTGTGGTGTTTGGATAGCTTGTGAAACTTGGGGAGTTTGCAATATTGGGATAGCTTGTGATATTTGTAGAATTTGCGCTTATGTGTTGTGTGGTTACACAACACGCCCCATTTTGACTTGGCAAAACAGGGACCCAACTTTTGTTTTGGCTTGTGTTGTCTGTTTCTGGCGGTTTGGTAAAAATAGGTCAGGTGCATCATCATCATGAAGGTCAGGATGAGGTAGGTCATCATCATGAGGTTAGTTTCTCAAAGTTCATATTTTGTTTCTATGACTTCATAGTTAGAAAGAGCTTGAAATTCCATGCAGGTTTGCCTTTTACATCACTTGAAAATTCGTCCATATGAGAGAGTTATGAGCAGTCAAAGTTTTGGTCAAACCTGATAATTGCTGTATGATGAACATCATCATCATGATATTTGAAAAGCTCTCCGATAATATCCTGAGGTTGAAACATCCGGACGTCAAGTTTAAGTCGTAGTATCCTTTCCCGTCAGGCGGTCTTTTGTATCGCCAAAGGTCATCATCATGATCTTACTCTATCACCTGATAAAAATCATGCAGTCCCGAAACATCCGGACGTCAATCTTAAATGCTAGTGTGTTTTACCCGTCAAGTGAGCATCATGATATTCTAACATCATCTTCATCATGATATTCTCACATCGCGAGCATCATGATATTCCAACATCACCCGATATTATAATATCATGCTGATGAATCATCATCACCTTGCTTAAGAAACCCGCCATCTGCATAATTTGCGCGCGCACCAAGTCCTGGTGATCATCATCATCAGGATCTTTCAAGGCAGGATCGCATTCCGAAACATCCTCCTGATCTCCTTTTGCGTGATCATGATGATCACCTTATCTTCCGAAGCGGAGGGTGTTATTTCATTCCTGCCTTGTTAACAAGATCATCATCATCATGATCTTTCTCTACCCGACATTTCGCAATATCCTCCTGCCGAGATGCATAAACTTTTGCGGATATGATGATGACGATGACGTCATCATCACCTTCTCCTTCGGCAGGATATTTTCCAGGGTATGATCCTGTTCGCCAATATGATGATGACGATAACGTCATCTTCGAAGATTAACACAAGCCACGGATATCCTGGTGATCATCATCATCAGGATCTTTCAAGGCAGGATCATATTTTGGATTACCCAGTGCGGACATGATGATGATGATGTTCATCATCCTGATCTTTCGAGCGGATAGCCTTGGCCGAAAAGGGTCATATTGCAATTCATCCACGCGGTCATCTTCCTTGGAGGTGACCCGATATTCCATTTATCTCCTGCTCTTAACGAAACATGACGGTGACGTCATCCCTTTGCATTTTATTGAAGCCTGATGATGACGATGACGTCATCATGATTTTCCCCAATGGCAGGATCATTTTCCGGGTCCTCCTGTTTGTCAATATCATGATGATGATGACGATGTCTTTCTTTCCCAGTATGCAGAAGTGAACATCCTGATGTGCTTTTCATCAGAGCATTAGGAAAGGAGGATCATCATATTTCAAATATCCTGCGGACAGACAGAAGGCATATAGTTGGTCATCCTCATGATGTTTGGCGTCGGTATAACTGTTGCCGTCGGCCTAAGGTAAATTTGTCAACCTGATCATATGTGTTCGCACCCAGTGCGAACATGATTATGATGACCCGAAACATACATGCAGGGCATGCGAGCCGGTTTCAAAGGATGGTTGAAGGGCGATTATTTCCTTGTATAATTTGAGGTCATCATGATCATATTTCGAACCCGATACACATGAAAATGGGCGGGAAAGCATGAAGCGATGAAATTTTGAAGACCCGATTGCCTGTTGCTGCGCATTTTTGGGGGTTTGTTTAATTAAGCGTTTTACTTCCTGTTGTTTATCATCATGATGATGAACTTAATGTTTGTCTGTTTACTTGCAGGAAGAAATGATGATGCTGCTGAAGCTGAACATTGAAGTCATGATGCGGTTAGAGCTACTGCTGAAGCTGATGATTACAAGGTTGCGCATGGAGTCAGCATGAGCCAGAAATGAAGAGGGTATTGTCAAATATGCTGTTCGCCAGCTGGAGACCGAATCAAGTTGAAGATACTGGAATATTATGTGCCAGCTGTGCATTTGCCAACTGACGAAGCATGTGCTTTTCATCTGGACCGTTGTTTGTTATGGGCGATCCTGATCCTTGGATCATGGTAACCGTTTTCTGGCAGTCGCTCTATATAACATCCAGAGCTTGTCATTTTAAGAAGGCAGGGAATACATTAGAATACACAGACGCATCTGGCGCAAAAAGTCAATTACTGTAGAATAGATTAGGAGATCGGATTACTGAGACTAATGAGGATAGAATTGTTGAAATGTCAAGGTTCTTTCTTCAGATCACTGTAAATGTACCTGTTCTTGAGCATACTAAATGAATATGAAGTTCCAGATTACATCCTGATGGTAAATTTTACGTAATCTTCTTGTTGATTTCTGGATATGTACTGGTGAATGCTGTGTTCAACTGGAAGCGCTTTCATTTCATTACATGTTGTTGTCAACTTTCCTTTGAAGCTTTGCACTAGATCATGCGGATTTGTGGAATGTCCTGGTGAAGTATGATTTCTAGTTTTCCTTCTTTTCATTGCAAGTATGGGAGCTTGTATGTGAATCAGTGATCTAAGTCCAGTAATTTTAGGAATCTCACTCTCTAACCCTTTTCCTTTTTTTTCAATTTCATTAATTCATCACCATAACTGCAAATCATGATAAATAACAAGCAAAAACAGTGAAATATGCTGAAATCCCGTAGGTAACTGAAGATCATTAGCATATTTGAGTTAAATGCATGTAGTATTGGAAATATCATGCAAAGAATCATAAATAATGATAGAAATCATGCAAATATCAGCCTGTATGCACATTATTTGACTAAATTTACAGTGCAGAGGTAGAATTGTTGGAGGCTTATGCAGAGCGAACATCCAGAGCAGGATATTTGAAGATGATGATGATGAACAGTGCAGAAACACGTAAGGCCCCTGAATGGAAAACAGCAACACACATCAACCACTGAGTAACGTCAGTAGATTAAGACCTAATCAACGGAGACTTGGGATCATGAATTCTTTGAATTCATCGTATCTTTCAAGATGAGTAAAGGTTGTTGTGTAACTTTTATTCTATGTTTGCGAATGACTAACATCATGACCAACATAAATTGGCGCTAGAAGGAGGGCAGAACTGGAAAAGACATCGCTGCTTCAGTCATCATTCATATGTGCAGGCCCCTCGCTTTTAACGCAACATCAATTTTCGAGAAGGCAGGGCGTGAGCTGCGAATTTTTGGATTTTCTGCAAATATTGCATAAATATTTCAGCATTTGAGCTAAATGTCTGCAAATATCTCTTACCTGAGATGTTTTGGTTGCACCTTTGCAAAGATCTAGCCCAAAGCATCAAAAATTTGTTTGATTTTCTGGACTTTCAAAGTTTTAGTCTGAGATATGATAGATCTCCTTAAAATTGCAAAATAAAAAAAAATTTGAAGAATAGAGTCTCATTTTGATGGATGCATATGAAAATAATTGTCAAATTAACATTCCTTTATTTCAGGAAACTCTGAATGGGCAGATTTACCCTCACAATTTGTCTAACTTTGGTTTATCTACCTATTGCAGGATACACCAGACTACAGAACACAGTGAAATAAATTGTTTAACTTTCCTCACAAGGTTGGATTTATACTTGAAAGGACTAATATTCTTTCTGGACGTGTTCAGGGTTGAAATTTGCCAAGAAAATGAAGAAGTTTGCCAGGAAAATAAAAAAATCCGCCAGGAAAATGAAGAAATTCTGGAGCAACAAGCAGATGCAGCACCAGAAGTTATTAATTGTCCAGACACTGAAGTAGATCATTCTGAAGATTTTGAATTATACTTGTCTAGAAATATACAGTGTAGTCAAATATTAGGTTTGCCCATTGATGATGTCTTGATTGAAAGCTGGTGCAGATTACATGATGAAGAGCATTCAGAGAGAGATTGCTACCCTTGCTTGGTCATGTTGAAAAAGATTCTAGAAAATACAATAGCTGAGTCAGTTCCAGAAGGTAATGAAGAGGAAACATCTTTCCTGGATTCATTTTATGGTGGGATTGATAGGAGTTCTCTACTTCCTAATACAAGTAAGGATCAGTCAGTATGCAGGTATGAATCTTGTGAAAATTTTAGAGAAGAAATCACTCATCAGGATAATATTTTTGATTCTGATCCTAATACTTTTGATAAAGAGGATGAAACATCTTTCCTGGAGTCATTCTATGGTAAAGAGAAGTGTAAACAGATAGTAGAACAATTTAAATGCACTCCTAATGATGAAGTTCCTATGATGGTAACTCAGGGAGTCATAGAGAAGAAAATAAATGCTGATTTATTACCTGACTTCTTTGAATTAAATGATCAAATGCAAGAATGTTGCAGGTTAATGGAACCAGATCCTTTACTAGATAGAAGATGTGAATTATTCAATGAACAATTCCTGAAAGATGAAGACGTAGAAGACTTTGGAGTTGTTGTGCATAATCAGATGTCACTCCAGAAATATTTAGAAAATGAAACAGGGGAGTGTCCTCATCAAGTGAAAGTTGTTTCTCCTTTACAGTCAAATGATTTAGAAATGATAAATTTCTGTATATCAGGTTGTGATAATAAAGATACTTATTTAGATGCTGATGTGCAGGAAACTGAAGAAAATACTGAGAAGTTTCCTAAACTGGAGGATAATCTGAACATCCAGAATGAAGGGATAAGGCTGGATAAAGATGAAGAATTAGTACATCAAAAGTCATACATCCTTCAATTTGAAGAGGGACCAGGCACTGAGCCAAGCAGTGAAAATATAATGACAAATGGAAGACCAACTGCCAATGAAGAAGCATGTCCAGCAAAGCCAGAAATACACCAGGTTGTATTTCTCCTTTCCACAGTAAATGATGTTGAATACTATTTTGATTATGGAAATTCAGAAGATAAGACATGCATATGGATTAATCATGAACATGGTGAGCTTCCTCAGTTGCTGATCATCAAGAGTTGTTCTGTTGAATACAGTGAATTCAGAATATCAGAATATTCTTCAGAATATAAAGATAAATTTGCTAGGTTGAGAACCATAACTAATACCCTGATGCTCCTGCACAATCAAAAGAAGTATGCAAATGCAGGTGTCCTTAGGTCTTTTTCTGGTTTTTGTTTGCCTAGTAGTGTGTTGTATATAATTTTGTAGATTAGTTGTTTGTACAGTCTGCTTGTTTTGCTTTCTTGTTCTGTTCCTGTTGTTTCCTTTTTGTAGGTTAGTTGTTTGTATGGTGTTGTTTCTATTTTGTGTTGTTTTGGTTGGGACCTTGTTCTGGTAAGTCAGGATGATGCACTTCATCACCTTAAGAAAATAGTTAAATTGTTAGGATTCAAGTGATGAGATCAGATTTAAAGATAGGTTATGATTCATTCTAAGAAGTGTTCATGATCAGGTTTATGATGTCTTTTCATCAAGGTGCCTTTTCTTGTCCAAAGTGAATCAAACACAATGAAACACCTAACAGCCTTGGGCTTGTTGAAGATATGAGTATAGGTGTTAAGTGAAAAATCTAAAGGGACTCCCTTGCTACCAATACAATCTCCAACCTAAAGCTGCAAGTGACTACACCTTGTACAAATGAGCAGACATGATGATATCAAATTTAAATTTTTAAAGGAAAATCAGAAATGAAATAAAATTAGGCCATCTAAGTAACTCTACCGGGGCTATGGACGCCTGCTGGCAGTGGAGCCCTACTTAGGGAGATTGTATAGATAACCTTGCCGGGGTTATAGACACCTGCTGGCAGCAAGGCTCTATCCAGGTTGGCTATGAGGGATGATCTCCAACTATGTAGTTTAACACCAGTTACTTATGTCTTCAACTTGCTTTCAAGATGAGGATAATTAATCATCTGCACACACCTGATCCTTTGTTAGCTTTATCACCATAATGAAATTTTATCATTCAAAGATCATGATGATTTACTTAGACAGAATTAGAATACTATAGATGAATATGATCATATCACTTGAATTATTTGAATTTTGTTGTTTTCTTTGGTGGCAAGTTGTTGTGTGGTTACACAACACGCCCCATTTTGACTTGGCAAAATAGGGACCCAACTTTTGTTTTGGCTTGTGTTGTCTGTTTCTGGCGGTTTGGTAAAAATAGGTCAGGTGCATCATCATCATGAAGGTCAGGATGAGGTAGGTCATCATCATGAGGTTAGTTTCTCAAAGTTCATATTTTGTTTCTATGACTTCATAGTTAGAAAGAGCTTGAAATTCCATGCAGGTTTGCCTTTTACATCACTTGAAAATTCGTCCATATGAGAGAGTTATGAGCAGTCAAAGTTTTGGTCAAACCTGATAATTGCTGTATGATGAACATCATCATCATGATATTTGAAAAGCTCTCCGATAATATCCTGAGGTTGAAACATCCAGACGTCAAGTTTAAGTCGTAGTATCCTTTCCCGTCAGGCGGTCTTTTGTATCGCCAAAGGTCATCATCATGATCTTACTCTATCACCTGATAAAAATCATGCAGTCCCGAAACATCCGGACGTCAATCTTAAATGCTAGTGTGTTTTACCCGTCAAGCGAGCATCATGATATTCTAACCTAGCGAGCATCATGATATTCTAACATCATCTTCATCATGATATTCTCACATCGCGAGCATCATGATATTCCAACATCACCCGATATTATAATATCATGCTGATGAATCATCATCACCTTGCTTAAGAAACCCGCCATCTGCATAATTTGCGCGCGCACCAAGTCCTGGTGATCATCATCATCAGGATCTTTCAAGGCAGGATCGCATTCCGAAACATCCTCCTGATCTCCTTTTGCGTGATCATGATGATCACCTTATCTTCCGAAGCGGAGGGTGTTATTTCATTCCTGCCTTGTTAACAAGATCATCATCATCATGATCTTTCTCTACCCGACATTTCGCAATATCCTCCTGCCGAGATGCATAAACTTTTGCGGATATGATGATGACGATGACGTCATCATCACCTTCTCCTTCGGCAGGATATTTTCCAGGGTATGATCCTGTTCGCCAATATGATGATGACGATAACGTCATCTTCGAAGATTAACACAAGCCACGGATATCCTGGTGATCATCATCATCAGGATCTTTCAAGGCAGGATCATATTTTGGATTACCCAGTGCGGACATGATGATGATGATGTTCATCATCCTGATCTTTCGAGCGGATAGCCTTGGCCGAAAAGGGTCATATTGCAATTCATCCACGCGGTCATCTTCCTTGGAGGTGACCCGATATTCCATTTATCTCCTGCTCTTAACGAAACATGACGGTGATGTCATCCCTTTGCATTTTATTGAAGCCTGATGATGACGATGACGTCATCATGATTTTCCCCAACGGCAGGATCATTTTCCGGGTCCTCCTGTTTGTCAATATCATGATGATGATGACGATGTCTTTCTTTCCCAGTATGCAGAAGTGAACATCCTGATGTGCTTTTCATCAGAGCATTAGGAAAGGAGGATCATCATATTTCAAATATCCTGCGGACAGACAGAAGGCATATAGTTGGTCATCCTCATGATGTTTGGCATCGGTATAACTGTTGCCGTCGGCCTAAGGTAAATTTGTCAACCTGATCATATGTGTTCGCACCCAGTGCGAACATGATGATGATGACCCGAAACATACATGCAGGGCATGCGAGCCGGTTTCAAAGGATGGTTGAAGGGCGATTATTTCCTTGTATAATTTGAGGTCATCATGATCATATTTCGAACCCGATACACATGAAAATGGGCGGGAAAGCATGAAGCGATGAAATTTTGAAGACCCGATTGCCTGTTGCTGCGCATTTTTGGGGGTTTGTTTAATTAAGCGTTTTACTTCCTGTTGTTTATCATCATGATGATGAACTTAATGTTTGTTTGTTTACTTGCAGGAAGAAATGATGATGCTGCTGAAGCTGAACATTGAAGTCATGATGCGGTTAGAGCTGCTGCTGAAGCTGATGATTACAAGGTTGCGCATGGAGTCAGCATGAGCCAGAAATGAAGAGGGTATTGTCAAATATGTTGTTCGCCAGCTGGAGACCGAATCAAGTTGAAGATACTGGAATATTATGTGCCAGCTGTGCATTTGCCAACTGACGAAGCATGTGCTTTTCATCTGGACCGTTGTTTGTTATGGGCGATCCTGATCCTTGGATCATGGTAACCGTTTTCTGGCAGTCGCTCTATATAACATCCAGAGCTTGTCATTTTAAGAAGGCAGGGAATACATTAGAATACACAGACGCATCTGGCGCAAAAAGTCAATTACTGTAGAATAGATTAGGAGATCAGATTACTGAGACTAATGAGGATAGAATTGTTGAAATGTCAAGGTTCTTTCTTCAGATCACTGTAAATGTACCTGTTCTTGAGCATACTGAATGAATATGAAGTTCCAGATTACATCCTGGTGGTAAATTTTACGTAATCTTCTTGTTGATTTCTGGATATGTACTGGTGAATGCTGTGTTCAACTGGAAGCGCTTTCATTTCATTACATGTTGTTGTCAACTTTCCTTTGAAGCTTTGCACTAGATCATGCGGATTTGTGGAATGTCCTGGTGAAGTATGATTTCTAGTTTTCCTTCTTTTCATTGCAAGTATGGGAGCTTGTATGTGAATCAGTGATCTAAGTCCAGTAATTTTAGGAATCTCACTCTCTAACCCTTTTCCTTTTTTTTCAATTTCATTAATTCATCACCATAACTGCAAATCATGATAAATAACAAGCAAAAACAGTGAAATATGCTGAAATCCCGTAGGTAACTGAAGATCATTAGCATATTTGAGTTAAATGCATGTAGTATTGGAAATATCATGCAAAGAATCATAAATAATGATAGAAATCATGCAAATATCAGCCTGTATGCACATTATTTGACTAAATTTACAGTGCAGAGGTAGAATTGTTGGAGGCTTATGCAGAGCGAACATCCAGAGTAGGATATTTGAAGATGATGATGATGAACAGTGCAGAAACACGTAAGGCCCCTGAATGGAAAACAGCAACACACATCAACCACTGAGTAACGTCAGTAGATTAAGACCTAATCAACGGAGACTTGGGATCATGAATTCTTTGAATTCATCGTATCTTTCAAGATGAGTAAAGGTTGTTGTGTAACTTTTATTCTATGTTTGCGAATGACTAACATCATGACCAACATTATGCAACATGGACAACTTGTGATACTTGAGGCACGGATATGGTCATGGTAGGAGAAGGGGTATGTTGTGGAACATGAAAAGGTGGAAAGCTCAAATATTTTGAAAGGTAGGGAAGTACCTTAGTTGGAGTTATCAAAGGTTCTAGAGTGTACTCTAAACGTGGTGGGCTTGATGGGGTAGCAATAGGTAATGAAAGAGATGGGTTGGAAAGTGGATTTTGTAGGATGCATATGGTGTGAGATGGTGTGGCTATAGTGGATGGTCCCTTTGCGACAATAGCTAGAGTGTTTGGATCATGTTCTCGAATAGCAAATATGTTAAAGTCACTTGGTAATTTGGCTCCCATACGGGCTAATTACAAGAAGTAGTGATTACGATCAAATAAAACAAGCTTCTCAACTTGGTGCCCTACATGTGTGTCTTGAAATTCTGATCAGTCATCTTAGGATTGCTCTTCATAGGTCTCTAAAAATATTTGAGGTTACACTCCTTGTGAAGATGATGGTCCAGCGGTGTATCCTTTGGGCACAAACATGTAAGAAGGCATACTAGTTGTGAATTGAGTTACATCTCTAAGGGGCATTGATTGAGATTGTTGTATTTTGGCCTCCATCTCAGCTCACAATTTTTCTTCCATTTCAGCTCTATATTGGCTCCTAGTTTGAGGCATGATGGTTGATGTTTTGAATCAGACTTAGCTTGTCAAGGTTGAGATTGTTGGATTCAGGATAGACAACTGAGAGGGGGGGTGAATCAGTTGTCCAAAACTTGCTCTTAATTCAAACACTTAAATCCTCTTTGTTATTTAATAGTATATCAATTAATCATTCATGAAAGCATAAAGCATAAACACCAGAGCAGATACACATCAACACATGAGACACCAAGATTTTGATGTGGAAACTCGATCAAGGGAAAAACCATGGGGTGATTAACCCAAGGATTATTCTCTATTAGAAGAATAAGAAAAATAGATGGCACATGCCAATTAGGGCTCACTACCTGAGCACACTGCTCACAAGAGGCACACTGCCTACAAGAGACACACTGTCTACAAAGTAACAAGTATTACAAACTTGAACTGGAGATTGACATCTTTACCATGCCTGGATCAGTTCCATTTAAGCCCAAAAACTCCTGCTCTACCTTTCACACTTCTCTTCACTATCTCACACTTCTCTGCTCCAAGACACACTACAAAATGAATTCACAATCCCTTATTTATACAAGGCATCAACTTAGGAAGAATCATCTAAGTCAGCAAACACCTATAAGATCATTCGCAAGACATGTAACACATCCGGTCAGCTAGTCTCAAGAAGAACACCAATACCCAGTGGTAATTCTTCAAGTGTGAGCTCCAACTTCAATGCGGACCACCAATAAGAATTGTACATGATCCAAAGATCACCAAAACCTTTCCTGAGTCACCAAGAACATCTACACTTTATCAGCTTACTAGAATTCTTCTCTTCTTCATCCGGAACTTCAAGAACATAGTCTATCGCCACTGTCACACTGAAAAAGGTGATTCTGGACCTCCAAACCATGAACAAATCTAGTTGTCACTTCACACTACTTTCTTCAACGCTCCCTCCAATCTGCAGAATGAGATAATGCAATTATGGAGCTCACCGGACCAATCTGTGACACTCTGTCACCACTAAACATCTGTCGGAACCAGTTCTACTAGAGCAACCATAACTTCTTCATATCTTCATGTGGACCTTTGAAATCTTGACTGGAGCATCTCAAGACTCATATCTGAAAACCCTTTAAACTGCATCCTCTGATATTCAACTTATCTTGGACTTTTACCTTAATGTCATCACTATTCTTTACTGTTCCTGATTGAGGCTAATTTTCTCAATATCCTCAGTACACAGCTCATCCAATCTTTCTCATTAATGCAATATGAGTATGTTGACATCAATGACAACACTGGTTATCCTCATACTTGCAACAATCTCCCCCTTTGTCATTGATGGCAACATATGATGTGAAAAACCATCAAGACAAGAACTTCTCCTTTCTGTCACAAATCCCCCTATCAGCAACAACTCTTCACATGTCTTTTCTTTCTTTACTACTCCCCTTTGATCAACCACTTGTTTTTCACATGTCTTCTCTCCCCCTTTGACATCAATGGCAAAGGGCTCATACTTACAACTTTAACACATCAGAATTATACCAGCTACTCCCCCTGAGTAGCAGCTCCCCATCACCAATCCAGATCACAAGATATGACTGTGCTATCCACCGAACTAATGCACATCAGTGCATCCTAGTTCATCACTGGAGGGGCAATGACCCATAACTTCTCCCTGAGAAACTCAAAAGAGTCCTTTGGAAGAGGTTTAGTAAAAATATCTGCAAGCGGATCCTTGGAGGGCACATACTCCAATCTGACTTCACCCTTGTTCACTTGCTCTCTCAGAAAGTGAAATTTGATAGATATATGCTTGGTCTTAGAATGCAACACCGGATTCTTAGAAATATTTATTGCATTTGAATTATCACACAAAATTGTGATGGGCCCCTCAAATTCTACTTGAATATCTCTTAGCATCTGCTTCATCCACAAAAGTTGAGTGCAACTTCTTGCTACTGCAATGTATTCTGCTTTAGTTGTAGACAGGGATATTGCCTCTTGTTTCTTGCTTAGCCAAGAAACCAACCTTTTTCCCAAAAAGAATACTCCTCCACTTGTACTCTTCCTATCATCCACATCTCCTTCCCAATCTACATCTATATATACATGAAGAGAAAAATCCTGATCTCTAGGATACCATAGGCCATACTCAATTGTTCCTTTTAAGTACCTAAAAATTCTCTTGATTGCCATGACATGAGATTCTCTGGGATCAGCCTGGAATCTTACCACAAGACCAATAGCCTGCATTATATCTAGTCTAGTCTGAGTGAGATAAAATAATCCTCCAATCATTGATCTGTACTTGGTCTGATCTATCTTAGGAGAGTCAACATCTTTGCTCAACTTACATCCGGTTGGCATGGGAGTGTTCATTAGCTTTGAATCTTCCATTCTGAATTTCCTCAACAATTCTTTCACATATTTGGTCTGAGAGATAAAGATTCCTTTCTTTGTCTGAGTAATTTGCAGACCCAAGAAGAATTTCATTTCACCGAGCATTGACATTTCAAACTCACTTTTCATTTGATTTGCAAAGGTTTTACACATACTGTCTCTTCCTCCAAAGATGATATCATCAACAAATACTTCAACAATCAAAATATTTTCATGATCAATTTTGAAATATAGGTTACTATTAGCAGTACCTTTGTTGAAACCAATCTTCAAAAGATGTTTGTCCAGCCTCTCATACCAAGCTCTTGGGGCTTGCTTTAGACCATATAGTGCCTTCTTTAATTTGCAGACCATATCACGATGCTCAAATAACTGAAATCCATCCGGTTGTTCAATGTACACTTCTTCTTCTAAGTCACCATTCAGGAAAGTAGATTTGACATCCATCTGATACACTCTAAAATCTTTGAAGGCAGCAAATGCAAGAAATAGTCTTACTGCTTCAATTCTTGCCACCGGAGCAAAGGTTTCCTCAAAATCAATCCCTTCTATTTGAGAGTAGCCTTTGTAGACTAATCTGGCTTTGTTTCTGATTACTTCACCAACTTCATTTAGTTTGTTTTGGAAGACCCATTTGGTTCCAATCACATTATTGTTTCTAGGTCTAGAAACAAGATCCCAAGTGTGATTTTTCTCAATTTGCATCAACTCTTCCTCCATTGCTTTGGTCCAATTTTCATCATTGCAGGCTTCATTTATTGTCTTAGGTTCAATCTTTGAAATCAGACAACATTCATCTAAATTTTGAGCAAATTTCCTTCTAGTTTGCCCACCTTTGCTTTTGTCACCTATGATCTGATCTTCAGAGTGGTTCAGTCTTACATACCTTGGAACTTTGGGAGTTTCTTGCACTTGTGTTTCTTGATCAGGCTCAATCAGACCAACCTCTTCTTGATTTACCAGATCAGTCTGAATCTGACTTTTAGATGAGGATTGAGCTCCTTGAACTAGAGAATCATTCTGATCATCTTCATCATATTCATAAAACCTTGAGGGCTTCTCAATTCCTTCATCAACGTTCACATTTGTACTTTCTATCATCTTTCTCAGTCTCTTATTGTAACACCGGTATGCTTTGCTTTGAGTGGAGTAACCCAAGAAAATTCCTTCATCACTTCTAGCATCAAACTTTCCTAGATCTCCATCTCTTTTAATGTAACATTTGCTACCAAATACTCTAAAATATATCATAGTAGGAGTTATACCAAACCAAAGTTTATAAGGATTCTTACCGGTATTGCTTCTGATTTGAACTCGATTGAGAGTATATATTGCAGTGCTGACAGCTTCTCTCCAAAACATCTGGGGAACATTTGCTTCCATCATCATTGTCCTGGATGCTTCCTGGATGGTTTGGTTCTTTCTCTCTACTACTCCATTCTGCTATGGAGTCCTAGGAGTAGATAATTGTCTCTTTATGCCATGCTTCTCACAAAAGTCTATGAATTCACCGGATGTGAATTCACCACCTCTATCAGACCTCAGACATTTCATTTTTAATCCGGTTTGATTCTCTACCATAGCCTTGAAGATTTTGAACTTCTCAAAATCTACTGATTTCTCTTTCAGAAAGGTAACCCACATCATCCGAGAATGGTCATCAATCAGTAACATGAAATATCTATCACCTTGTATACTCTTGATTCTTGTTGGACCACATAGATCAGTATGAATTAGTTCCAATAATCCGGTAGAGGACTGATCCTTGCTTTTGAATGAGACTCTGCTCTGTTTACCAAGCTGACATTCTTTGCACAAACTATTTGTAGGTTTCACCAATTTTGGAAGATCTCTTACAGCCTGAGTATTGCTTATCTTGATGATGTTATCAAAATTTACATGACACAACCTTCTATGCCATAACCAACTCTGATCAACTTGAACAAATAGACAACTTTTATTAGAACCAACTAGATGAAAGATATTGCCTTTTGTTTGAGTACCAGATGCAATCTCAGTTCCAGAGCTCTCAAAGATCCTGCATCTTCCATTCTTGAATCGGAGATCATAACCTTTGTCCATCAACAGTCCAACACTGAGAAGATTGTGCTTCAATCCTTCAACATACAGTACATTACCAGTTTTGCTTTTTCTATCAAAAGAAATAGTTCCCCTTCCTCTGATTCTACCAACAGATTATCACCAAACTTTACCATTCCTCCTTCATACATTTTCCAAGACTAAGAACTTGTCTTTGTCACCTGTCATATGGTGAGAGCATCCACTATCAATAACCCAATCATCCTTTTCTTCAACTTGGGCAGCCAAAGCTCTTTCTACAACCTTATGATTGACAGATTTAGAGGATATTAGATCTTCTTCCTTGATGGCAATAAACACCCATTCATTTCCAGATTTGTTTCCTATTTCTGATTCATCATTTGTTACTCCTTCATTATCATCATCTTCATGAACATAATAACAATTCTTTTGGAACCTTTGTTTGATAGAAGTTGACCTTGTAGATCTTTCTGGACATCTTGAGGCAAAATGACCAATCTTATTGCAGTTGAAGCACTTAAAGGGTAATTTTCCTTCATACTTACCAGATCCTTTTAGTAGTCTCTTTGCAATGAGGGCTTCAAGTTGAGGTGTTTCTGCTTCTTCCTCTTCCAAGTCTCTTCTTGCTTGATCATACCATGACAGCTTCCTTGAAGAGTTTTCTCCCAGATCAAATCTTTGTTTACCTTTCACAAGGCATTGGCTTTGAATACAGATTCAATTTTGGGGGGATCATCTCCAAACTTGGTCATTTCAAATGTAGCCAGTTTGCCAACCAATTGGTCTCTTGTGACAGTTGTATGGGCTCTGAACTCATCAATGGTAGCAACCTTGATTTTGTAGACAGTAGGAAGGGATCTAAGAATTTTGCCAACAATTTCATTTTCATCCAAAACTCCACTAGCATTCCTAATTCCACACACCAGCTCATTTACTCTTGGCATAAAGGTAGTAATATTTTCATCATCTCTCATCTTGAGTCTTTCAAATTTTCCTTTGAGACTCTGCAACCTTGCACTCTTAACATACTCATCTCCTTCATGCAAAATTTCCAGTTTGATCTAGATCTCATAGGCAGTTGGTAGGTCAATAACATTTGAGAGTTTTGAGTCAGTCAATGCGCTTAGAAGAGCCTCTTTGGTCAGCAGATTATTTTCAGCATCTGTGATTTCATTTAGAGTTATCGGACCACCCTGTGGAGGTACATATGCTTTTGTGACCATGGACAAGTACACCTTTCCCATACACTCCAAGTGACATTTCATGCGACCTTTCCAAAGAGAGAAGTTGGTTCTATCAAACTTCAGACTATCCTTCTTGTATGACGACATCTTGGATCACTTCAAGTGGTTAAGCTCCTTCAGAGGAACTTGGCTCTGATACCAATTGTTGGATTCAGGACAGACAACTAAGAGGGGGGGTGAATTAGTTGTCCAAAACTTGCTCTTAATTCAAACACTTAAATCCTCTTTGTTATTTAATAGTATATCAATTAATCATTCATGAAAGTATAAAGCATAAACACCAGAGCAGATACACATCAACACATGAGACACCAAGATTTTGACGTGGAAACCCGGTCAAGGGAAAAACCACGGGATGATTAACCCAAGGATTATTCTTTGTTAGAAGAATAATAAAAATAGATGGCACATGCCAATTAGGGCTCACTACCCGAGCACACTGCTCACAAGAGGCACACTGCCTACAAGAGACACACTATCTACAAAGTAACAAGTATTACAAACTTGAACTAGAGATTGACATCTTTACTATGCCTAGATCAATTCCGTTTAAGCCCAAAAACTCTTGCTCTGCCTTTCACACTTCTCTTCGCTATCTCACACTTCTCCGCTCCAAGACACACTACAAAATGAATTCGCAATCCCTTATTTATACAAGGCATTGACTTAGGAACAATCATCTAAGTCGGCAAACACTTATAAGATCATTCGCAAGACATGTAACACATTCGGTTGGCCAGTCTCAAGAAGAACACCAATACCTGATGGTAATTCTTCAAGTGTGAGCTCCAACTTCAATGCAGACCACCAATAAGAATTGTACACAAACCAAAGATCACCAAAACCTTTCTTGAGTCACCAAGAACATCCGCACTTTATCAGCTTACTGGAATTCTTCTCTTCTTCATCTGGAACTTCAAGAACACAGTCTATCGCCACTGTCACACTGAAAAAGGTGATTCTGGACCTCCAAACCATGAACAAATCTAGTTGTCACTTCACACTACTTTCTTCAACACTCCCTCTAATCCACAGAGTGAAATAATGCAATTCTGGAGCTCACCAGACCAATCTGTGACACTCTGTCACCACTGAACATCTGTCAGAACCAGTTCTACTAGAGCAACCATAACTTCTTCATATCTTCAGGTGGACCTCTGAAATCTTGACTAGAGCATCTCAAGACTCATATCTAAAAACCCTTTAAACCACATCCTCTGATATTCAACTTATCTTGGACTTTTACCTTAATGTCATCACTGTTCTTTACTATTCCTGATTAAGGCTAATTTTCTCAATAGCCTCAGTACACAACTCATCCAATCTTTCTCATTAATGCAATATGAGTATGTTGACATCAATGACAACACTGGTTATCCTCATACTTGCAACAGAGATCCACAAGGTGATGGTTAGCTGATTGTTTGGTGTTGGTTTGTTTTGCTAGTTTGTTGTTTACTTGGTTTGCTAATAGGTTGCTTGGTTGTTGTTGTTGGGTTGTTTTGTTGTTGTTTTGTTGGTTGTTGGTTGTTTTTGTTGTTGTTTTTGGATAAACTTATCTAGAGGATAGCTCACACACTCAAGGGAAAAGCTAGTTGTTGATGTTGTTTGCTAGTGCTACTAGGGCTAAGTAAAGCCAAAAGGATAATATTTGTTTGTTGGTTTTGCTAGTTGGTTGCTATTTTGGGGTCTCAAAAGGATGGAAAGCTCAAAAAGTCCCATGGTTTGATATTTTCAAGATAGGAGACAATGCTCAGGTTACAATAGATGATTAGAGGACTATCTGAAAGCTGATGACAGAGCTAAGAAAGTCTAAAAATGTAACTGATTTGGCTGAGTTGATACTGATTGCTAATATCTAACTAGAAGCGATAGGGAATAGCTCAAAAGTGATTTGAAAGATGCCAAAAGTGATTAATAATAGCTCAAAAGTGATCTAGTTTTGTTATAGGTGACATGCTATAGTGTTAACTAGAGGCAACTAGGTTTGCCACAGGCAATCAGATTCAGGCTAAAAGTAATGCAGATTTTGCCAAAAGCAAAGGACTGTCATTTAGAAGCGGTGCAAAATCTACCAAAAGCGAATAACTATTGTTTAAAAGAGATTTGGTTTGGCTAAAGACAAGCAACTGTTGTTTAAAAGCAATTTGGGTTTCTAAAAGTGAGTGGTTATTGTTTAGAGGTGATCTGTGTGTAACAAAGGGTGTGTTTGAATGATGTTTTTGACAAGAAAATAGTAATTTCAATCACTCACACTCACAACAATTACAAACTTGTACAACCTAGGCCAGGAAAGGACTGTATTTGTTGAGTTGCCTTGCTATGCCTATTCAAAGTGGATAGCTTCAGGATCTTGGTAGCGCCAACTCCCCTCCATGCCACTCACTTCTCATGCATACCAAGATTAGGGTTTCCCAAGGCTTGTCCCCCCACCAAACCTTAGGATTGTCCCTGCTATCTCTACTAAGAACCATGAGAATCGGGGCAGCTTCAAAGGTCCCACCTTTTGCGTCAACAAATAGAAAGATTTTGGCTACTACACAAGGTTGCTACTAAGGGCATCCATTCGGGTGGCTACACGTACGATGATTTGCTCTATTAATGGAGGCTTCCCAGTCCAAAGAGGTTATGCTATAAGGGGTTTTAGGGGAAACATTCATCGGTGTAACACAATGGCACCTGTTATTTACAGCTTTTGACACAAACACTTTTCTTATATAGCAACGTGGAAGGACTTGGCTTTAGCCTATTACTGCTTGGGTCATACCCCTTCTCACATTGGGAAGGCAGGCCCTCTAAATATAATAAGTTCTCATGCACCCAAGATCCATTTGATAGGCAAGGGGAGATGATACTTTTGCTATTAAATTTGGGTTACAAATATGCACAACAAGCAATCAAAAAAAACATAAATCAAGTACGAAGCAAACAATGATTTTTTTTAAGAACCAAGCCCAAATGTTCCTAAATTAGTGATAAAATGCAATGTCTTGGACCGATTAGAGTTGCAACAGATATGTTAGTAGTTTCACAACCTCCTTTTCTTAGACAATCGATAAGATGCAGAGGCGACTAACTGCTGCTCAAAAGAGATCTGAATTCTACCAAAAGCAAACTATTACTGCTTAGAAGCAATGTGAAAACCCTAGATGTGAACTGTTAACCCTCAAAAGTGACCAAATCACTGCAAAAATTCAAATCTTAGCTAAAAACTCTAATTGTAGGAAGTGACTTGAACAACCAGAAGCAAACAATTTGAGATTAAAAGCAATGCAAATACTACCAAATGTGACCACTGTTGGATTAAAAGTGATCCAAAAAATGCTAAAAAGGATGGCCTGTAGCTTAAAAGCGATGCAAAAGTTCTTGTAGGTGACTAGTTTTTGTTAAGGGAAAATTGGAGTAAATATGAATAATCAATATAATATATCAATGATACCCAAAACTCAATGAAATAATAAACATAAGAGATTCAATCAAATAATGAACAATACAAAGCAAATCTCCTTTAATTCTCAGCTTCCATTGATTGCCTATCACAAATGATCTTGTCTATGAATATCGCCCTCAGAAGGTGCATTTCCTTCCTATGATTCCAAGATGTCAAATGGGAATGGCTATGATAGTACCACCATGAAGATGAGCTTCACAACAATGATAGTAGTGTGTAGTAATGAGTTTGATCACAAGCAATGAAGGAATTGGTGCCAAAGGCGTGTTGTAATTCTTGCAGAGTAAGTTTACTTAAAGCTTGGATGAATGAAATGGAGGAAGAGGGTTCAATTTATAGACTTACAAGAGAGAAGATCAATGGTATAGAAAGAATGAGAAGATCAACAGTATAGAATGATTGAGGAATGTGCGCGAATAGAAAGAAGACACGTGTCTTGCTATATTTTGCATGAGAGGAATTAATAAAATAGAAGAATGAGTTAACGAAAGAGATTAATCAATTAAAAGAATAAATTAATCAGTTAAGAGAATAGAACTAGAGAATGGGAATTGCATGAGGATAAAAAGATATTTTAGCTCAATTAAATATTTGGAATAATCAATTGCATGTGCACAAGGATTGAATTATATTTAGAGATAACTCAATTTAGAAGAAATAGACAACTTAAATAAATATTTGATTTATTTAAATTTAGAGAAGATATTATTGGAGGAAACAATTAAATAATTGGTATTATTTAATTTAGAATGAATTTGGGAGAATTAGAAGATAAGAAAGCAAATTAAATAAATAAATTATTTAATTGTTTGTGCATGATTTGGAAGAATAAATAAAATATTTGATTATATTTTATTTTTAGAGATTGAGAGGATTTAAATAAATTTGATTGATTTATTTAAATTTGGAAGAGTGATTTGATTTAATTAAATAATTAAGAATTATTTAATTGTTTGGAAGAATTTAATTAAATAAAGGATTTTATTTAATTTTGACTTTTGAAGAGGTAATTAAATATTTTGATATTTAATTAACTTAGAGGAATATGAATCAAATAAATAAATTTGTTTATTTATTTATTGATAGAAGAATTACAATGGAATAAATATTAAGAATATTTATTTAAACCGAGTTGTGTCATTTTTAGGCGTATACATTTTGCCCCTCTTTGATGCAATGTGTTTTATCACGTTGTTTCAAAGAATAAGAATTTTTTGATAATGATACAATACCTTAGTTTGTCCCTAGTACAGGTTTAATGATGATAGGTTGCCCCCTCGAGAGATTAGACAAGAAAAAGGTAGAAGGACGTGAGACGAACAATCTCATGATGAAGAAGGTAAAATTAGGTTGGGGTGAAGAAATTGGTTGGAGAAAGAGCCCAATGATACGTAATACAAGATAGAATGAAAACACACACAAGCAAGTATGCACAAATGATACAAGAACAAACAAGGTATTGCCCCTGTCTAGTGGTAAACCAACGATATACGACAGTGTTGTCATGGCAGGGAGCAATAGATCCCTAGATAAACATGGCAAGTGTGTTGTCATGGTGGCGAACGATAGATCCCTAGAGAAAACACGAAGGATAGTGTCTAGTTTTAGGAAATGAAGCATGTTGTGTAAGACACGTGTTGGTTTGATTTCGATAATGTTACATCCAGTATAAGACAATTGATTGATTAACTAATCGAGTTGGTTTACGACTAGACAAGGATCAAGACCACTGATTATGATTAGATCATTTGACAAGATTGACTTGACTTGATTGGTATGGATTAAGGATGGACCTGCATTTGGATCATTACTTAGATTGACTAGACGAGGATGAAAGATATGATGATAGATAGAAATCTGATTGACTAGACTCACAAGCTTTTGTAAACATTGATACTCTGCATAGGATCTTTATTGATGGATATGGATGTAAATGGATGTGAATGAATATGATATGGATGCGGAAATTTTTCATCTTGATGCTGTAAGTATTTTGAAGTGCTTATTTCATCATTGGACTTTTTTATTTTTTTGGTACTTTTTCCAAATGTTGTAAGAAAATACAAGCATCTAGGTATAATTGAACCAAGATGACCTAAGTATCGCTTACATGGATTTTGATTTAGCAAGTTAGTACAAGTGTCTAGGTATAATTGAACCGAGATGACCTGAGTATTTCTTTTGTATCAACAGACAAGGATTGCCCCCTTTTGTGTTAGACCTTTGATGTCCTCGATGATCTTTTTTTGATCATGTCGTTAGACAAGGCTTCCCATTAATAAAGATTAATCCACAAACAACAAAAAAAGAAAATAATCATGCCCCCATCATAGCATATCTAGCTTTTGGCATCCTTGAGTAGCATAGAAAGATATAATAACAAAGATCAAGACGTAACCTAACCTAATCACAAACACAAAACATTCTTGCATTTAGATGTGTTTTTATTGCCATAATTTAGATAGAATCATTTAGAGGGCTTTAGGAACTTGTTTTCTTTGCCTTGGATAGGTTGAGCTGTTGCATCAAATTTTCTAGCTTTGGAAGTGGGATTGGCTTGTGCTTGCTTTCCTAGTGAAAGGTTCCACAATCCTTATTGGTGAGATGGAGCCTAAGGGATTGACCTAGTGCCTCAGGGGCGCATTGCTAAATGGCCTTTCCTATGTGACGACTCAAAGGAAACGTAGTTCAGGGTTGACTTTGATGGACCTAAGATATGGACCAGATGAGACATGATATGGAACAAATATGGATTAGACATAGAACAGATATGGATCAGATAAGACATGATATGGAAAAGATATGGATTAGACAAGACACAATATGGAACAGATATGAGACGGATATAGATCAGATATGGATTAGATAAGACACGTTATGGAATAGATACAAGATGGATATGGATCAGATGATACTGATGACAAGGAAACACCACATATAGGTAGATGGATGGGTGATAGTATATACAGATGGTTAGGTAGAAGGAAATAAGGATGTGATCTCCAAGGACTATGTCACATAAGAATAACATGCCCCATTGTAGGTAGGATACTTAGGACTTCTCATGGTAACATTTATGACGATAGGAGGATAAGAGGATAATGAAGGATTTGCATGACTTGGAGGGATAAGGTATGTCAAGAGACACCTAAAACCTTTGTTAACACTGTGCCCCCAATCTTTATCAAGACCAAAGAAAATAGAGGAATGAAAGATTTAAGACAGACTGGACAGTATTGACGGATAGGATAGGAAATGGTACGGAAGGAAACAATAGGAGAAAGAGTGATATGCTGATGAGACAAGGTACCCTCAAGTGTAGGTCACATAGAAGATCAACTTACACACGATGCCTGTTTGCCAGGTTTCATCATGGTACTTATCCAAGGTGCCTGTTTGCCATATTTTCACCATTGGACAAAGGGATTTTCTTTACTTTTTTCATTTTTTCTTTTCTTTTTTTTTTGGATAGGAGAAGGTGGAATACGGAAGAGAGGGACTCAAGTGCCTAGTTCCATGAAAGGTGATAGTCCCACTAGAAAGATGTCGTCACATGGACCATGTCGAGTGTTCTCATAGATGTTGGTAGGAGATTGCATGACAATGAGATGGAGAAGGTAGATAGCGGATTGTGGAAGGTGCAATAGTGGATGATGATGCAGAATATAGATGGAAAGCTTATGCAAAAGCATGGACCATGTGAGTAGGATGGGGAAGATATGTAGAAGGTATATGGAAACGTTTGTGAGACGGAAGAGAATCACAACCAACGGTTGCACATACTATGATAAACATTGAAGCTGGTATAGGAAAGGAGTATAGGAAGCAAGGGAGACCTTTGCTTGTGGATGAATGACTTAGGCATGTAGGGATCCACATAGACTTAGTATTTTTTTTATTTTTTTTTCCATGTGGGATGGAAGAATTTGAGACTTTTGGATGAAAAAGGAGGAAGTGAATGGTTGGGATTCTGGAGAGGTAGATGCCTCATTTGACTTGATGGCTTTTTTCTTAGGCACCCAAACCATTTTTCTTTTAGATAGTACCTATGAAGGTATGGGTTGGGGTGTATGCAGCTTTAGTGCAGCTTTGGAGGTAATCATTTGTTGGATGCAGACCCACACCTTTTTTAGTTTGGCATATAGGTGTGTGGGTGTATGCATCTCTTGAGAAGGATGTTTCTTTGATTCTTCGCTTTTGTATCCTAGGTCATGAGGACTCTTAGGATTTTTGACTTTATAGGTAGAGGCATCCATATTTTTATTGTTGAATTCATGTGGGATGGTGGAAGTGGGGTTGGAGGAAGCCCTTCGTTTAGACAACATTTACATTTGTTGGCCATGACTGGGATTGTTAGAAGATTCATATATGGGTGAATAAGGTGTTGGAAGAAGCAGTGGTAAAATGTATGGAGGGATATTAGGAGTTGGAAGTAGCGGAGGTAGATTGAATGGTGGAAGGTGTATGGTCACATGCTTTTGGGATGTATACGATAAGGGAGGTGGAATGGTGACATATGTTTTGGGGATATGATAGGGTTTGCGATGGAAAGTGGGGGATTTAGGAGGAGTGGAGGAAGTACCAACATCTTGAGATTGTTCACCTTGGGATGTGTATCCAAGGCCATATGAAGGAGGAACATTGACATGGACAGGCTCCAAAATACCTTTTTCATGAAGGCCTAAGCCTTTACCTTGATAGTTCATATGTTGGAGTATGTGGTGGATAGCACGATTATGTGTAGGTGGAACACTATACACAAGTTCTTTATTGGATGGAGATGATGAGATAGAGGATAATGGTTTTTGGTGTTCTAGGGAGGAACACTCATGAATGAAGGTGGTAAGACCAAGGATATATGGTGGGGGATTTGTAGCATGGTCAGTAATAGATGGTGGAGGATTATTACCAGTTTGATCTTTTGTGCTTTCTTGGGAGGCAAGTGTCTCATCAAGGGAGGTGGAAGCTGTTAGATCTTGGATGGGACTAGATAGGGTTATGAGCTTAGGACCATGGAATGCATAAAGTGGGCTTAGAGGATCATCATGGTCTTCTTGATCATAGTTAGGACCTTGATTGTAGGTGGGATCTTGATCATAGATAGGATTTAGCGTGATGGAATTAAGGTGCTCCTGTATAGGTTCTTCATCAACGATAATATCTTGATCACCGAAAGGATAGAATTTATGGAGAGGTTGGAATTGGATCCCTTGCTCATGTATCAGATCAAGTTACTCATGGATAGATTCTTCATCAAAGGTAGTATCTTGATCATAAAAGAGATATAGGTTATGAATGGTTTGAAATTGGATTTCTTACTCATGTATACGTATAGGATCATTAAAAAGATAAAGGTTATGTAAGGGTCATATGGGAGTGCTTTGATCTTCATTTAGATAAGGGGTTGATGTTTCCACATGTTCTAAAGTGTGCTCTTGACATAATTTTGGGTTGTTCGAATGGAAGTGGAGGTAGAGGTCTCTTAGATAGGATCTTGGTCGACAATATGAAGGTACGAAAGATTTTGACTTTGGTTCATGGTATGAGGTTTTTTAATATGCTTAAGGAGTTATAGAATACTAGAAGGGGATGTAGGATTTGACATGGCATTGGAAGAATCTTTTGTAAGGTCTAGGACCATAATTTGGGGACATGGTTGACTCTCAACTAATAGCCCTTGGATCACATCCTTTGTAGGTGTATGGGTAAATGAATGAGGTAATGGATGAGAGAATTTGGTGTTCTCTATGGTAGGATTAGTATGCTTTGGGCCATGTGTTCTAGGAGATGAAGGAGGACTAGTAGATGGAGTGGTATATGTTTTCCAACTTGAGGTGGTGCTTGCCTTGTCAAGAGAATCATGAAGATGAGAAAATGATGTATGCTTTTGGGGCAAGGTGTAGCTAGTACTAGCCTGTTTAGCTTGTAAGATTATCATTTCTTGTTGTATCACTTGGAGTTCTTGGGCAATTGCTATACGATCTTGGGGTGAGATATCAAAGTTTAATTGTTCTTGCAGGTGTTGGAGTTCTTGAGCAATTACTTCTAATTGGTTTGTCATCTCTTCAGAAACTAACACAAGACCAAAATAGGTACTCATAAAGGTGGAAAATTTTCTCGCAAAAGAGGCGGAGATGCTCACTATCACAGATGTGCAGAAACAAAAGCACAGAAGTAGAGGGTATAAGAGCAACAAGTCATTATGAATGCATAGTACTGGTAAAAAGTAAATGCGCAACAATAGGTGATACATGCACAAGAAGTCGATACAAATGCATAGTAGGTCAAGGTAAATGTGCAACTTTAGAGGGTAAATGCGCAGCTCTAGTTTTTTGGGACTATTTTTGCAATTTTTGGCAAGTTTTTTTTTATTTTTTTGGTTTTCTTGGCTGCAAGATGGTCTTTTTGATCTAAATTTTTCAATTATGGCAAGAAGACACACCAAACACAAATAATGATTTCATGGTTTTTTAGATTTTTTTATGATTTTTGAATCTTTTTGACTAAAAGAAAGCAAGTGCAATCCTAGGTTTCAAAGGACAATATAAACTAAATTCTCACTATCTCTAGTGAAGCATCTTCGGGAGGTGATAATCGCCCTTCCCTTCATTGGCTTATACGAGTTTTTGGCTTACTAAAATAAAGGTGTTTAATATGGGCAACCGTCTGAGTGGTTATACATGTGGCAACACTACTCTCCATTATGGAGTCTCCCAGCCTACAAGAGTTGTGCCTTAGAGGGTTTTGGGGGAGGTTAGCTGTCAGTATAACACAACTTCACTCATTGTTTGAAACTTTTGCTCCGAACACAATTTATTTATAGTGGCTTGGCAGAGCTTGGCTTTAGCTTCTTACCACATAGGGTCGTTCCTACTTGGATGAATGATATCCAAGAGTAGGCCCCTCTTAAGGAAAAACACATGCAAAAATGATATGTCTGGCATTTTGGTCACCCAAGATAGGGGAGAGCATAGGCCTGGTATCATTCCTAAAACACGGAAGACAATGGTTCTTTTCCCCTAGTTAAAATGAAAAAGATTAAATGAGCTATCTACTTGGACACGCACATGATTGTAGTTGTTAATTTTCCCTTATGAAATTGAAGTGTTTTGCATTCATGTCCATTGTCCCTTAGAAAATTGAAGTGTTTTTTGCATTCATGTCCATTGTCCCTTAAGAAAGTAAAATGTTCCAAAGACTTAGATTGCAAATATGATTTGTTCAATTATCCCTTAAGAAAGTAATTTGTCCCTAAGACTTAGTGTGATAGGTTTTTAATTCTTCAATGCTAATCCTACATGAACATAGGAGCACCCATTTTCTCTATTTGAGTAATAAGAGGCTGCAAAAAATTGATTAGTTCCACCAAAAACTCAATAGTTAGCATAAAATCAATTGAACCAAAAGTGCTTAACTTATTAGGTAAAAAATGAGAAATTTTTAAAAAATATGATAATAATGATTAGATACACCAGATTGGATATTACGATCAGATTTTACATGAAGTTCAATGCAATTTTTTAAAAAAAATTGTGAAAATTTAATAAATTTTGCACAAGTTATGACCGTTTAAAATTTTGTAAAGAAGGGTTGACTTTGATTGAGTGTACCTAAAAAATATAATAAAATTACCTCAAAATTATTTCACCATAGCAAAGTTGGGAGAACCAATTTTCAAAAACCGTTGTTTTCATGAAATTCTGACACGGATTGGGATCTATTTTTTCTCGAGATTCGTGCACTTGCTATAAAACATAAGAGATACCTAGATAGGATTTTGATGTTTTCGACAAAACCCAGAAATCTTTTGAGCTAAAGTTTCACAGATATGCCTGATTTCATGAAATTACTAAAAATAGGCCAAAAAAACAAAAAAAATATGGGCTAAAAATAGGGACACAGATTTGTAATCTATTTTTCTTGGAATCCATGCACTTTCTTTAAAAAGTAAGAGATACCCAAATAGGATTTGAAGTTTTCAACAAAACCCATAAATCTTTTGAGCTAAAATTACACAGATATGCCTGAATCCTCCTGTGTACAGAACCTTGGCACAAAAAAAACTCAAATTTTGGATTAAATCGGAGCAAGGCCCCATGGTAGGCACCAAACATGTTAAGGGAAAATTGAAGTAACCATGAATAATCAATAATAATAATACCCAAAACTCAATGAAATATAGAAACAAAGAGATCAATCAAACAAAGAACTTCAAAAACCTTTGCAAACCTCAAAGCTTCATGGCTTCCATTAGTTGCCTATCTCAATCGATCTTGCATGTACGAATAAGGCCCTCAGAGAGTGCACTTCCTTGCTATTATAAGATTGTCAATGGAGAATGGCTATGATAATACTTTGTAATGAAGATGAGTTTCACAACAATGGTAGTGATATAGTAACAAGTTAATTGCAAGCAAATGGAATGACTTGGGTGCCAATGGCATGCTGTAATTCTTGTAGAGTAACAATACTAAAAGCTTGGATGAATGAAATGGAGGAAGATGGTTCAATTTATAGACTTACAATAGAGAAGATCAACGGTATAGAAAGAATGAGAAGATCAACAGTATAGAACAATTGAGGAATGTGCGCAAATAGAAAGAAGACACGTGTCTTGCTATATTTTGCATGAGAGGAATTATTAAAATAGAAGAATGAGTTAACTGAAGAGATTAATCAATTAAAAGAATAAATTAATCAGTTAAGAGAATAGAACTAGAGAATGGGAATTGCATGAGGATAAAAAGATATTTTAGCTCAATTAAATATTTGGAATATTCAATTGCATGTGCACAAGGATTGAATTATATTTAGAGATAACTCAATTTAGAAGAAATAGACAACTTAAATAAATATTTGATTTATTTAAATTTAGAGAACATATTATTCGAAGAAACAATTAAATAATTGGTATTATTTAATTTAGAATGAATTTGGGAGAATTAAAAGATAGGAAAGCAAATTAAATAAATATATTTATTTAATTGTTTGTGCATGATTTGGAAGAATAAATAAAATATTTGATTATATTTTATTTTTAGAGATTGAGAGGATTTAAATAAATTTGATTGATTTATTTAAATTTGGAATAATGATTTGATTTAATTAAATAATTAAGAATTATTTAATTGTTTGGAAGAATTTAATTAAATAAAAGATTTTATTTAATTTTGTCTTTTGAAGAGGTAATTAAATATTTTGATATTTAATTAACTTAGAGGAATATGAATCGAATAAATAAATTTATTTATTTATTTATTGATAAAAGAATTACAATGGAATAAATATTAAGAATATTTATTTAAACCGAGTCGTGTCATTTTTAGGCATATACAATTTTCACTTAAAAGTGACCGCGATGTGCTGTAAGTGCTTGGAAAATATGATCTTCACAAAAAACAACTTCAAACGACAAAGTTAATCAAGGACATGAGTCCCATCAAGCATGCCAAAATGTGATAGGTAAAAATCAGGTTAATAAGATCAAGCATATAAATGAAAACCTAATCCTACCACCATCAAAGAATCATATCCAAGTGAAATCAAAATCATGCAATTCAAGAACAAAATCACCTAGATTGTGTGATTCCTTGTTTTTGATGTGGATTGCTTCTTCAACAATAAACAATTATGAAGATCAAAGTTGCCATGATAGATGGATGATAATGATAATATGCTCAATAGATGCTAAAATACTCAATATGCTCAAGATGATAATGTAGACGCTATATGAAAATGATGGATAGATGTAGTAAATGGCTTGAGATGATAATTTGGATGCTATATGAAAATGATGGATAGATGTAGTAAATGGCTTGAGATAATAATTTGGATGCTATATGAAATGATGGATAGATCGCTGGAGATGATAATTTGGACGCTATATGAAATGATAGATAGATTACTTGAGATGAGAGGGTGTTTATGTAGACCTCAACCAAAATCAATCAATGGTAGGGATTTGGTGGCTATGTGAACGACTGAGATGAATTGATAATCATAGGTGAATGTGTAGATGACAAGTGGAGGGAAGATAAGGCTTATGTGTGATCGTATACATAAAAAAGTACTACATGTGAAAGATATTAAATAAAAGATGTAGTACCACCCATGTTTTTAAATAAAAGAGCTACAGATGTCAGCTTATTATAAAAGATAAAGATAAATGATAAGAAAAATTAATTAAATAAATAAATTTTATTTAATTAATTGGAAAGTGGGCTTATGAAGGGATTTTTAATTGAATAAATAAGATTTTTTTAATTAAAATAGATAGAATGAAGAGATAATTAAATAATTAAAGATTATTTAATTATAGATTAGAAGAAATAGATAATGAATTAATTAAATAAATATAAATTTATTTAATTAATAGAAGAAATAAGTAATTTAGAGAAAATAGAGAAATGCTCAAGTGTGTTAGACAAATACAAATGATATCTAATGCGATATTTGATACTAATGATAACTAGGTCAATTTTGGGTGTCTACAGAGCTTCCTCTATCCTGATTGTTTGAGGTTTGATGGTATAAACCCCTGGTTCAACATCTACGTACAATATCTCATTGATATTATTATATTCTATGATCATATGTTTCATCCTAGGTTTAGCTTCTATCCCTATTTGATTAGGAATCCCCTTCTAGGGTAACCATATGTGGTTGAAATTAGTAGACATGTAACCACTGTGTTTTTGACCAATCTCTACTAAGAAATATTCCAAAAGTGTCAGGAATATCTACCACATGGATGTCAATGTAATATTGAATCCTTGGATCTGATGCTAATTGCATGTGGATATATGTTAATTCTCCCACTAGACTTACTTCAGTTCTGTCTAGTTGTGTCACTTTTTTGAGGGACTTGGCTGGATGCAACCCTAAGGCATTGCAAATAGATAGTGGCATCACATTGGTTAATGCACCTAAATCTACTAGGCATTTGTGCAGGTTCTTACCAAATATTCTTAATGTGAGTAGGAATGGGGGTGACTGATGCAGAGCGCATAGCGAAGTGGACAAAATGAACAAATCTTCTAATTATTGAACCACTCGAACCATTCAACTTCTCGGTTGAACCCACTGAACTTGTTAGTCTTGAACCATCGAATTGAACTTACAAACTATTTGTATCTTTTGAACTCTTGAACCATTTTCTTGAACCTGTTGAACCATTAAACCTTGACACAAGGTTCAATGGCGAGGTTCAACGGTGAGGTTCAATGATCGGCAAGATACACACCCCATTGGCAAGTGAATAAATCCTTAGGCCGATAGGTCGATATAGCTCTGCAAGGTTGGTGAGACTTAACTCATCGCTGACACAAAATTTGATCGGCCAATAGGCCGATGATACACTTGACACTTCAACTCTACCATTTCACCATGATGGATGGCAATACGCCGATAACTCTTCTCCTCTGCAACACAGACACACACACGTAGATTTACCTATGCTGCAACTACGCAGATTTCTTTAGCTCACTATAACCATACAGAAATACAGATTACTAGACTAAATCAAACGAAAGGAAATTAAAACCTAGGGGAGTCATTCCACTAGTTTCGATGGAAGCCTCAACCAGTGGAATGGTCCCAAACCAAAAACACTGCGACGAGACCAAATCAAAATCTTTATTATTTCTACTCAGAAATGTATAATTACAAAATGTTTCTTTTTCTTTTTTCATCTCCTCCTTCTCTGTCTGTCCTCTTCAAGCACATGCTCTTATAAAGAACCTAGCCAAGGCAGTTACACTTTGGTGGAATCTGAATCGATCCAACACCTTTCTGCTAGATAGTTACAAACATGCAGTTACAACTACTTCTTGCCAACTATGCCAAATTGGCTCACAACATGGGGCTATCTCATCTAGGGGACACATTTGTCCAAATCAAAATAATTGGCGCTAGGCCTTACAATAAATTAAATGAGAATAGGGGGCTTCTTGATAGTAATGGGGTGCTCCTGCACTAGTGACTTAGACTTGTTTCTATAGAGAGTCATATGTGAGGTCTCAACAGCTTGAATAGTGGCTGAAACTTTATGTTTGAAATTGTTTTCTTTGGCTGCATGATCTTTGTTCAAGATCTGACTCAGATTATTGGAATGATTATCATCCTTTGGTGTAGATTCATCTAGGGACCTCATGAAATCCTTCTTGATGGTTGGGGTTTTAAACAATTCTGACAGAGATAAGTTGATTTTAACCCTTTTCATCTCCTTAACTAAATATGTGACTAATTGTTAGATTTTGGAGATTGATTGCTAGCTTTTGACACTATGCTTTGGGGTACAAAATACTAAGTGCTAACCTTGGGAGGACCAGGATTGTTACTTTCTTTTGGATCTGGGGCAGTGTTGAAATTGTTAGGAGGCAGGGATGTGGTCAAGGGACTAGGCAGTCTGTTAGGATTACTCCTGAGGTTATAATTATGCCTACCCTAAGATTATTGTTGATAAGTATGAACTTCTTCATGTTCTACTACTGGTTCATTTTCATCCTCAAAGGAAAACACATAATTTGTCTCAAATGCCAAGGCGGATTCTTCACATGCCAATGTGTAGTTCTCATGAGTTGAAGTTGTTTGGTGATGAGGCTGATTTATGAAACTCTCTAGTACAAGAGCAGAATCATATCCACAAGAAACAATCTCATTCCATTCAATGAAAGGAGGGTCACCTGTGATGTTGGACACTTCAGCCTGAAAGATAGTAGCTGCTATTTTGAATTGAGGACAATCTAGTTTAGCATGTGCATTAGTGTTGTGTATTCTACACCAATTCTTAAGTGTTGCCTCTGCTAGATTAACCCTAGTAGTTTGTTTTGGTTCATTAGGAGTCTAATTATCCAAAGGTGATGGCAAAGAACCATTGTTTGGCCTAGTATTCCATACTCTAGGTTGCCTGGGTGCAGTATTATTATTGCCATTATTATTGTTAAAGTTCCTATCATTGTTATATCCCCTGTCAGGATATTCAGATCAATCATTGCTATTTGTATATCCTCAGTTTTGGTTTGATTGAGAATAAAAGTTTTGACCTCTCAAGTGTGTAATCTCAGTTGTCAATTTCCTCAATTGTGCAAATATTTCTTTGATATCTTCTTTCTCTTCTTGAACTTTGGCTACTACATTTTTTTGTTGAGGTTAAAAGAAAGAAGAGCCATTACTATTGTTTGTCCTACATCTTGAGGTGTTTGAACATGTCCTGGATACTATATTATCTGACCATTCCCATTCATAAGGGGCATGGTACAAAGCAGGGGTACTTGTAGTGGACCAGGCATTGCAACAGGAGGCATCATGACTCCATTGGTTTGTGATTGGGTAGGATATGTAGGATATGCTATGTTAGGTGTTGTAGCAGGAATCAGCTGTTGATTAACTTTCATTGCCTCTTCATAAGCTCCTATTAGATTTGTGACACCAGGATGTGTTCTCCCTATGAACATGGAGGCCAGGGGATCTAAGGCTGAGTAGTATATTAGTCTGGCTGCCTCATCTCCTACATTGTATGGAGCTACTAGCTTAGAGTACATTTTTGGAATCTAGCATTGAAGTTTGAGATCGGTTCTCCTTCTACTCTTTTAATTGTAGCAAAAAGGTGATAAGTCATCGCAGGATCTATAAGTATTTTAAACCTATCATTAAAATCTTTTTCCAAGGCAGTCCATGAATTAATTGAGGCTTGAGAAAGGCTAATGTAGCAATTATATGCTTCCTCTCCCAAGGAGTATGGAAACAATCTGCATACCACATCCTGATGTTTGATCCTTTCTCTAAAGCAAGCTTCCTTATATGTCTGGATATGATCATCTGCATCCTGATATGGATGATACTTAGGGCAAATTTTATCAAGATTTTTAGGACAAGGATGATATGTAGTAAAGGTCAAGGGTGAATCAATAGCAAAGTATGACATTGTGACTGGTGGTTGAGGGATATGAGGTATAATTGGAGATCTTGGGGGTGTCTAAGGTAAAGATGGAGATAGTGGAGGTGTTATAGTATGTCTTGATGAGGATGGTGATGCACTAGACTTAAGCGTATGATGAATGCCAGTGGTACAAGGTCAGAGTCCACGAATAGGTAATTCTTCAAAAAGTCCAACAGATCTAGACCTGGTATTAGGCCTGTGAGCTAGGATTCTAATAGATTAGGATATAATATGGATATTTTGGCTAGATTTTTGCAAAGATCAGAGGAAATGATCTTCTAAGGTAGATATTTATGGTCAAGACTTTGCAATAACTAGATATTTATGCAATATTTGCACCAAAAATGCAAATATGAGCAAGGTTGAACTTCTGGTCACATATATTAGATTATTTAGTCACGTAAGCAGGTTACTACAATATATTTGTAGGACAACCTGAACAATAACTCAATATTTGAAGACTTCAAGAAATTGACTGCAAAGATTAAATTATTCATGCATAATACTAAAATATTTATAATCAACAATCTTGAAACAACCTAAAACAAGTGAATCTTTACACAAATGTCCAAAGCATAACCAATTCTAATGAACTTTGACAAGATCACCTTGTGTAGATGTAAGAATTATGTGTATGTAACCAATTCAAGTAGCATAAGAGAGAGGCTCTCCATCTAGCACCAATTTATGTTGGTTATGATGTTAGTCATAAACACACATAGATAAAGAGGTGCAAATCAAACCTTTATCATCTTGAAAGATACGATGAATTTAGAAAATTCATGATCCCAAGTCTTTGTGGATTAGTTCATAATCTACTAGCGTTACTCAGTGGTTTGATGTGCCATGTTGTTTTCCATTTAAGGGGCCTTACATTTCTCTACTTCCAAGAACTGATGTCTAAACATCCGGTTTTCCACCTGCTTCATGTAAATCTTTTCATGAACAAGGTTAATCCTACTGTATTCAATAGATGATGAGAATATTTTATATGTTTGATCAATTCTTCTGATCATCAACTGTTATTGATTATTTTTCCCTTATGCACTATGGATTTGTCTAAATAATGTGTCTACAAGCATATATTTATGTGACTATTGTTGAGATTTATATGTATTTGCATGGTATTTTTAATTATACATGCCAATTAGCTCAAATATGCTATGAATATTTAGTTTCCTTCAGGATATCACCATATTTACTTATATTTTCTTGAGATTATCTGTATATTTGCAATTGTGATGATGATTTTAATGAAATTAAACAAATTGTATTAAATGCTTTCTAATCTTTACTAAAATGAGAGAATCTTTAGCTATTGATCCATATACATTCTAGATACAGTCATGAAGACAAGGAAATCAAACCATAGGTTTACCGGGATGTTCCACAACTAAGTATGGTTGATGCAAACTTTGATGGAAAGGAAAGAAGACAACATGCACAAAATGAATTGCACTCCAAGGGATGCAGCAAATCAAAGTACAAGCCAAGAATTGGATGCCTCATTTCCTACATTGTATGGAGCTACTAGCCTAGAGTACATTTTTTGAATCTAGCAATGAAGTTTGAGATCGGTTCTCCTTCTCTTTTAATTGTAGCAAAAAGGTGATAAGTCATTGCAGGATCTATAGGTATTTTAAACCTATCTTTAAAAGTTTTTTCCAAGGCAGCCCATGAATTAATTGAGGCTTTAGCAAGGTTGATGTACCAATTGTATGCTTCCTCTCCCAAGGAGTATGGAAACAATCTACATACCACATCCTGATGTTTGATCCTTGCTCTAAAGCAAGCTTCCTTATATGTCTGGATATGATCATCTGCATCCTAATATGGATGATACTTTTTGTGTGGTTACACAACACACCCCATTTTGACTTGATAAAATGGGGACCCAACCTTTTTGTTGCTTTGGCTTGTGTTGTTCTTCTGCTCTTCAGCAGTCTGGTAAAAGTAAGTCATGCAGGTGACCCTGCATAAGGGAAGTGGGTAAGTCATCATGATGAGGTTAGTTAGTCAAAGTTAATATTTCATATCAATAACCTCATGGTTGAAAAGAGTATAAATTTCATGCAGGTTTGCCTTTTGGATAACCCTGATATTCCTTAGGGAACGAAAGTTATGACAAGTCAAAGTCCTGGTCAAACTTGATATTCCTGGGGGGGTCATATTCCTTAACATCAGTCACCTTACGTTAGATTACCCTGATGCCAGTTTATCACTCGATAATCATTTGGTCCACAAACTCCAGATGTCAATTTTAGGTAATAACTGTATTCGCCAATCAAACAACTTCATATATTTTGTGGGGGTCATATTTCAAATATCACCCGATCTTGCGAATATCACCAAATATTTCAAATATCACCCGATCTTGCGAATATCACCCAATATTTCAAATATCACCCTGCTGTAGAATATCACCCCACTGCCAATGTGCCGATGACATCATCCAATCCTGACGAACAAGGAAATCAGAAAATCACCCTGATGGTGACATCATCATCCTTTTTACCTCGCGGAGGTACGTATCCAACGATCACCTTTTTAAATAACGTGACGGTGATGCCATCCTGATCTTTCAAAAGGGGGTCACATTCATTAATATGACTCATCTTCGTCCATGATGATGACGTCAACTTATCCCATTCCACAAAAGACCTGATATGATGATGACATCATCAATCAGCTTGAACTCTGAAGGTCATCTAATTTCTAACATCCATCATCTATTCTAATATGACTGATCTTTCCTAACATGTCGATGACATCATTCTGACCCGATATATGTAAAGCTCGACGTGACCACAACGTCATCTTATTTGGAGGGTGATATTCCTCAATATCAGGGTCATATTTCTTAACATCATCCAATTTCCTTCAGTATGACCATGACGTCAGCCCTTCACATTTTAACGAAGCCCGTCCATGATGATGACATCATCATCATATCCTGATCTATGAAGAGAGTCATATTAGTTAATATCCCTCATATTAACTAATGTGCATACCCAGACCTGATAGTGTTATTCAATGGAATTTAGTGAACAAAAGTGCATGTATTGCATATGCATGATCTTATGCATGCGATAACTAAAAATGTAAGGCTTGCATATCGTATGAAGGGTCATATTACCCTTCGAATACAAAAAGAGCTACTGCAAGGTGAAACTATTTGTAAAAATTCAAAGAAACTCAAAAAATTAGGAAATTTTTGATCTTCCCCTTGGCAGGGTCATAACTCCTAACTATTTTATTAGAATTTAAACTTTTTGGACTCATTGGAAAGATAAATTAGTTATCTAGTTTGAGTTCCTCGGTTATTGAGGCTTAACACCTAGTAACTGACAAAGTCTTTGAGCCCTAATTTCACTCCAAAGGCCTCTGAAAATGTAATTTACCAAGATGTAGAAAACATAAAGAATTACATTTTCGATATTTTTATCAAAAAAATCACTCAAATGACCCTGGACCTGATCAGATATTGAAACTATTTGAAGGCCTGATAGCATGTTTTCCAGTCAACAATAGTCACCCGGACCCTCTTGACCACCTATGGACATTTAATTATGCAAATTTTCACAGATGCTCAATATTCATAACCCGATATGTATAGGTTTGCACATTCACAGCCTGATAAAATATAAATGTTTATTTCTCTACTAGTTATTAAATGATGATGCTTAATTCTTGTCTGTTTGTTGCAGGATGTTGGAGCTGTATGAAGTGGCTGAAAATTGCCAACCGGCAGGCAACATGAACCAGAGCTGGGGAGGATATCATCAAATATGCTGTGCACCAGCTGGAAGGTGGACTGAGTCGAAGATACTGTAATATTCTATGCCAGCTATACTAGCAGGCACGTGCTGTTCATCTAGACCATTGAATGTTATGAGAGGATCCCAATCCTTAGATCATTGTAACCATTTTATGGCTTTCGTTCTATAAAAGGGCCATGGCTAGTCATTTGTAATATATAGAAAAGAGTCCTAGAGAGAGAATATCTAGCAAAATAAGGCCAATTGCTATAGAATTAAGAATAGATCGGTTTACTGAGACTAATGAGGACTGAATTTTTGAAATGTCAAGGTTCTTTCTTCAGATCATTGTAAATGTACTTGTTCTAAAGCATACGGAATGAAGATAAAGCTTCAGATTACATCTTGATTGTAAACTTTACGTAATCTTGAAGTTGATTTCTGGATATGTAATGGTGAATGTTGTGTTCAAATAGAAGTGTTTTCATTTTATTGCATGTTGTTGTCAACTTTTCCTTTGAAGATTTGCACTGGATCATGCGGATTTGTGGAATGTCCTAGTGAAGTATGATTCTAGTTTTCTTCTCTTCATTATTGTATGGGAACATGTATGTGGATCAGTGATCTCAGTCAAGTAATTTTTGGAATCTCATTCTCTAACCCTTTTTCTCATTTTAATTTCATTAAAATCACTTCCATAACTACAAATCATGATAAATAACAAGCAGAACAGAGAAATATGTTGACATCTCTTAGATAATTGAAAATCCTTAGCATATTTGAGCTAAGTACATGTATTGTTGAAAATATCATGCAAAGAATTGCCAATAATGGTATAAATCATGTAAATATCCACCTGTAGGCACATTATTCAGGTGAATTCATAGTGTAGAGATAGAATTGTTTGGAGATTTATGCAGAGCAAAATATTTAGAATAATATTGAAGAACTTTGCAGAAATAACTGAAATACGTAATGCCCCTGAATGATTAACAACAACACACATCAACCACTAAGTAACGTCAGTAAATTATGAACTAATTAATAGAGACTTGGGATCATGAATTCTTTGAGTTCATCGTATCTTTCAAGATGAGTAAAGGTTGTGTAACTTTTATTCTATGTTTGCTTATGACTAACATCATCATCAACATAAATTGGCGCTAGAAGGAGGGCCTGAACAAAGAATTTCTAGATTTCTACAAATATTACATATATATTTCATCATTTGAGCTTAATGTCTACAAATATCTCTTAACTGAGGGGTTTTGATTGTATCTTTGCAAAGATCTAGTTCAAAGCTTCAAAGATTAGTTTGATTTTCTGAGCTTTCAAGTTTTATTCTGAGATATGATAGATCTCATAAAATTTCAAAATCCTAAAAAATAAAAATAGAGTCTCATTTTGATGGATGCATATGAGGGCAATTGTCAAGTTAACATTCCTTTATTTCAGGAAACTTTGAATAGGTAGCTTTATCCTCAAAATTTTTCTGACTTTCATTTATCTAGTTGTTGCAGGATACATAAGTCTGTGGAGCATAGTGAAATTAATTGTCAAACTTTTCTTATAAGGTTGGATTTATATTTGGAAGGACTAATATTTTTTATAGATGTGTTCAGGGCTGAAATCTGGTAGGAAAATGAAGAAACTCTAAAGCAACAAGTAGATACAGCACCATAAATTATTAGTAGTCCAGACACTAAAGTGGACCGCTATGAAGATTTTGAATTATATCTGTCTAGAAATATACAGTGTGGCCAAATATTAGGTTTATCCACTGATGATGTCCTGATTGAATGTTGGTGTAGATTACATGACGAAGAGCATTCAAAAAGGGATTGTGAAGCTTGCTTGGTCATGTTGGAGAAGACTCAAATTCTGGAACAGCAAGAGGAGGATGCAACACCCATAATCATGAGTTGTTTAGAAAATACAATAGTTGAATCAGTTCTAGAAGGTCAAGAAGAGGAAACATCCTTGAGTCATTTTATGGTAAGAATTGGAGTTCTCTACTTCCTAATACAGGTAAGGGTGAGGCAGAGTGCAGGTATGAAACTTTCAAAATTTATAAAGAAGAAACCATTTGTCAAGATAAAGTCTTTGATTCTGATCCTAATACTTTTGATAAGGATAGCGAAACATCCTTCCTTGAGTCATTTTATGGTAAAAGGGAATGGAGATAGGTGGAACAATTTAAATGCACTGTTGCTAAAGAAGTTCCTACTGTAGCAACTAATGGAGTCATGGAAAAGAAAGTAAATCCTAATTTGTTAGTTGACTTCTTTAAGTTGAATGATCAAATGCAAGAATGTTACATGACAATGAAACCAGATACCTTACTGGATGGAAAATGTGAGTTATTTGATGAACAATTCATGAAAGTTGAAGACGCAGAAAGCTCTAGAGTCTTTGTACATGATCAGATGCCAGTCCAGTGTCATTTTGAAAATGAAACAGGGGAGTATTCCTATCAATCAAATGTTAATTCACATTTATAGTCAAATGATTTAGAAATGATAAATTTTTGTATATCAGGTTATGATAATAAAGATACTCATTTAGATGCTGATGTGCAGAAAATTAAAGAAAACATTGAGGTGCTTCCTGAAGTCAAGAATCTGATATACATCTAGAATGAAGAGGTAGAGTTGGATAAAGATGAAGAAATAATCCACCAAGAGTCATACATCCTTCAATTTGAAGTGAGACCATGCATTGAGCCAAACAATGAAAGTGCAAATGGAAGACCAGTTGACAAGAAACAAGCATGTCCAACAAAGCTAGAAATACACTAGGTTGTATTTTTCCTTTCCACAGTAAATAATGTTGAATATTATTTTGATTATGGAAATTCAAGAGGTAAGACATGCATATGGATTAATCATGAACATGATGAGCTTCCTCAGTTGCTGATAATCAGAGATTATTCTATTAAACACAGCGAATTTACAATACAAGAGTATTTTTTAGAATACAAAGATGAATTTGCTAGGATTAGAACCATAACTAGTGCCCTGATGCTCCTACACAATCTAAGGAGGTATGCAAATACAGGTGTCTTTGGATCTTATCATGGGTTTTGTGTACCTTGTAAGGTTTGTATATAGTTTGGTAGAGTAGATGTCTTGTTTCTTTCCTTGCTTTCTTATTTTGTTTTCTGTTGTTCCCTTTTGTAGTTAGTTGTTTGTATAGTTTTCTTTGTGTTTGCTTTTGTTTTGCGTTGTTGAGTTCTATTTTGGTTAGTCAAGATGATGTAGCTCATCACCCTGAGAAAATAACCAAATTGTTAAGATTCAAGTGATGAGAACAAATTCATATATAGGTTATGACTCCTTTTGAGAAGTACTGGTGATCAGGTCAGTGATATATTTTCATCAGGGTACCCTTTCTTGACCAAAGTGACTCTTTCACAATGACTCGCCTAATAGCCTTGGGTTTGTTGAACACACAAGTATAGGTGTTAAGTGAAAAATCTAAAGGGACTTCCTTGCTACCAATACAATCTCCAACCTAAATCAGCAAGTGACCATACCTTGCACACTAAGCTTACATGATGATATCAGATGAATAGAGTATAAATTTTGAAAATAAAAATATATAATAAAATTAGGCCATTTAAGTAACTCTACCAGGGCTATAGACGCCTACTGGCAGTGGGGCTCTACTTAGGGGGATTGTATAGATAACCTTGCTAGGGCTATGGACGCCTGCTGGCAGCAGGGTTCTATCCAGGTTGGCTATGAGGGATGCTCCCAAACTATGTAGCTTAACATCAGTTACTCATGCTTTCAACTTGCTTTCAAGATGAGGATAATTAATCATTTGCACACACTTGATCCTTTGTTAGCATTGCTGCCATGATGAAAACTTTGTCATTCAGAAAGATTATGATGCTTATACTTAGAAAGAGTTAGAATACTATATATGAATGTGATCACCTCACTTGAATCATTGGAATTTGGTTGTTTTCTTTGGTGGCAAGTTGTTGTGTGGTTACACAACATGCCCCATTTTGACTTGACAAAACGGGGACCCAACCTTTTTGCTGCTTTGGCTTGTGTTGTTCTTCTGCTCTTTGGCGGTCTGGTAAAAGTAATTCATGTAGGTGACCCTGCATAAGGGAAGTGGGTAAGTCATCATAATGAGGTTAGTTAGTCAAAGTTAATATTTCATATCAATAACCTCATGGTTGAAAAGAGTATAAAATTTCATGCAGGTTTACCTTTTGGATAACCCTGATATTCCTTAGGGAACGAAAGTTATGACAAGTCAAAGTCCTGGTCAAACCTGATATTCTTGGGGCGTGTCATATTCCTTAACATCAGTCACCTTATGTTAGATCACCCTGATGCCAGTTTATCACCTGATAATCATTTGGTCCATGAACTCCGGATGTCAATTTTAGGTAATAACTGTATTTGCCCATCAAACAACTTCATATATTTTGCGGGGGTCATATTTCAAATATCACCCAATCTTGCAAATATCACCTGATATTTCAAATATCACCCTACCACAAAATATCACCCCAGTGCTAATATGCTGATGACATCATCCAATCCCGACAAACAAGGAAATCAGGAAATCACCCTGACGGCGACATCATCATCCTTTTTACCTCGCGAAGGTACGTATCCAACGATCACCTTTTTAAATAACATGACGACGATGCCATCCTAATCTTTTGAAAGGGTTTCACATTCGTTAATATGACTCATCATCGTCCATGATGATGACGTTAGCTTATCCCATTCCACAAAAGACCTAATATGATGATGACATCATCAATCGGCTTAAACTCTGAAGGTCATCTAATTTCTAACATTTGTCATCTTTTCTAATATGACTGATCTTTCCTAACATGCCGGTGACATCATTCTAACCTGATATATGTAAAGTTCGACGTGACCGCGAGGTCATCTTATTTGGAGGGTGATCATCTTATTTGGAGGGTGATATTCCTCAATATTAGGGTCATATTTCTTAACATCACCCAATTTCCTTCAGTATGACCATGACGTCAGCCCTTCACATTTTAATGAAGCCTGTCCATGATGATGACATCATCATCATATCCTGATCTATGAAGAGAGTCATATTAGTTAATATCCCTCATATTAACTAATGTGCATACCCAGACCCGATAGTGTTATTCAATGGAATTTAGTGAACAAAAGTGCATGTATTGCATATGCATGATCTTATGCATGCGATAACTAAAAATGTAAGGCTTGCATATCATATGAAGGGTCACATTACCCTTGGAATACAAAAAGAGCTACTACAAGGTGAAACTATTTGAAAAAATTTAAAGAAACTCAAAAAATTAGGAAATTTTTGATCTTCCCCTTGGCAGGGTCATAACTCCTAACTATTTTATCAGAATTTAAACTTTTTGGACTCGTTGGAAAGATAAACTAGTTATCTAGTTTGAGTTCCTTAGTTATTGAGGCTTAACGCCTAGTAACCGATGAAGTCTTTGAGCCCTAATTTCACTCCGAAGGCCTCTGAAAATGCAATTTACCAATATGTAGAAAACACAAAAAAATACATTTTCGATATTTTTATCAAAAAAATCACTCAAATGACCCTGGACCTAATCAGATATTGAAACTATTTTAAGGCCTGATAGCATGTTTTCCAATCAACGATAGTCATCCAGACCCTCTTGACCACCTATGGACATTTAATTATGCAAATTTTCACAGATGCTCAATATTCATAACCTGATATATATAGGTTTGCACATTCATAGCCTGATAAAATATAAATGTTTATTTTTCTGCTAGTTATTAAATGATGATGCTTAATTCTTGTTTGTTTATTGCAGGATGTTGGAGCTGTATGAAGTGGTTGAAAATTGCCAACTGGCAGGCAACATGAACCGGAGCTGGGGAGGATATCATCAAATATGTTGTGCACCAGCTAGAAGGTGGACTGAGTCGAAGATACTGGAATATTCTATGCCAGTTGTACTGGCAGGCACATGCTATTCATTTGGACCATTGAATGTTATGAGAGGATCCCGATCCTTGGATCATTGTAACCATTTTATGGATTTCGTTCTATAAAAGGGCCATGGCTAGTCATTTGTAATATATAGAAAAGAGTCCTAGAGAGAGAATATCTAGCAAAATAAGGCCAATTACTATAGAATTAAGAATAGATCAGATTACTGAGACTAATGAGGACTGAATTGTTGAAATGTCAAGGTTCTTTTTTCAGATCATTGTAAATGTACTTGTTCTAAAGCATACTGAATGAAGATGAATCTTTAGATTACATCCTGATTGTAAATTTTATGTAATCTTGAAGTTGATTTCTGGATATGTAATGGTGAATGTTGTGTTCAAATAGAAGCGCTTTCATTTTATTGCATGTTGTTGTCAACTTTTCCTTTGAAGATTTGCATTGGATCATGTGGATTTGTGGAATGTCCTGGTGAAGTATGATTCTAGTTTTCTTCTCTTCATTATTGTATGGGAACATGTATGTGGATCAGTGATCTTAGTCAAGTAATTTTTGGAATCTCATTCTCTAACCCTTTTTCTCATTTTAATTTCATTAAAATCACTTCCATAACTACAAATCATGATAAATAACAAGCAGAATAGAGAAATATGCTGACATCTCATAGATAATTGAAAATCCTTCGCATATTTGAGCTAAGTGCATGTAGTGTTGAAAATATCATGCAAAGAATTGCCAATAATGGTAGAAATCATGCAAATATCCACCTGTAGGCACATTATTCAGGTGAATTCATAGTGTAGAGATAGAATTGTTTGTAGATTTATGCAGAGCAGGATATTTGGAATAATATTGAAGAACTTTACAAAAATAAAAGAAATACGTAAGGCCCTTGAATGATTAACAGCAACACACATCAACCACTAATTAACGTCAGTAAATTATGAACTAATTAATGGAGAGTTGGGATCATGAATTCTTTGAGTTCATCGTATCCTTCAAGATGAGTAAAGGTTGTTGTGTAACTTTTATTCTATGTTTGCTTATGACTAACATTATCATCAACAATACTTAGGGCAAATTTTATCAAGATTTTTAGGCAAAGGATGATATGTAGTAAAGGTCAAGGGTGAATCAATAGCAAAGTATGACATTGTGGCTGGTGGTTGAGGCATATGAGGTATAATTGGAGATCCTGGGGGTGTCTAAGGTATAGATGGAGATACTGGAGGTGTTATAGTATGTCTTGATGAGAATGGTGATGCACTAGACTTAGGAGTATGATGAATGTCAGTGGTACGAGGTCTGAGTCCACAAATAGGTAATTCTTCAAGAAGTCCAATGGATCTAGACCTGGTATTAGGCCTGTGAGCCAGGATTCTAACAGATTAGGATAGAATATGGATATTTTGGCTAGATCTTTGCAAAGATTAGAGGAAAGGATCTTCTAAGGTGGATATTTATGGTCAAGACTCTGCAATAACTAGATATTTATACAATATTTGCACCAAAAATGCAAATATGAGCAAGGTTGAACTTCTAGTCACATATATCAGATTATTTAGTCACGCAAACAGGTTACTACAGGATATTTGTAGGACAACGTGAACAATAACTCAATATTTGAAGACTTGATGCAATTGACTGCAAAGATTAAAGTATTCATGCACAATACTAAAATATTTATAATCAAGAATCTTGAAACAACCTAAAACAAGTGAATCTTTGCACAAATGTCCAAAGCATAACCAATTCTAATAAACTTTGACAAGATCACCTTGTGTAGATGCAAGAATTATGTGTATGTAACCAATTCAAGTAGCAAAAGAGAGAGGCCCTCCATCTAGCGCCAATTTATGTTGGTTATGATGTTAGTCATAAACACACATAGATAAAGAGTTGCAAATCAAACCTTTATCATCTTGAAAGATACTATGAATTTGGAAAATTCATGATCCCAAGTCTCCATGGATTAGTTCATAATCTACTGATGTTACTCAATGGTTTGATGTGCCATGTTGTTTTCCATTTAAGGGGCCTTACATTGCTCTGCTTCCAATAACTGATGTCTGAACATCCAATTTTCCACTTGCTTCATGTAAATCTTTTCACATACAAAGTTAATCCTATTGTATTCAATAGATGGTGAGGATATTTTATAAGTTTGATCAATTTTTCTGATCATCAACTATTATTAATTATTTTTCCCTTCTGTACTATGGATTCATCTAAATAATGTGTTTATAAGTAGATATTTGTGTGACTATTGTTGAGATTTGTATGTATTTGCATGGTATTTTCAATTATACATGCTAATTAGCTCAAATATGCTATGAATATTTAGTTTCCTTCAGGATATCAACATATTTAATTATATTTGCTTGAGATTATCTGTATATTTACAATTGTGATGATGATTCTAATGCAATTAAATAAATTGTATTGAATGCTTTCTAATCTTTACTAAAATGAGAGAATCTTTAGCTATTGATCCATATACATTCTAGATACAGTCATGAAGAGAAGGAAATCAAACCATAGGTTCACCAGGATGTTCCACAACTAAGTATGGTTGATGCAAACTTCAAAGGAAAGGAATGAAGACAACATGCACAACATGAATTGCACTCCAAGGGATACAGCAAATCAAAGTACAAGACAAGAATTCATCTGCAGATTACGCAAAGTATATGATTGTATGTAATCTAGATCTTCTTCTTCATTAAGTATGCAACAGACATGTATATTTACAATTAGCTTTGAGAATTATTCCTGAGGCTTCAGCAATCTAATCTCAATTAAGTTTCAAATATGTTACAAGGTGCACTCCATCTCCTTTTAAAGGACAAAGAGAGGAGGCGGTTACAAATGATCCAATGATTAGGATTTAACTGTCAAAATCAATGGTCTATATCATCTTTGACTCAGTCAACAACTGTTAAACATGGCACAGGTTGCCAGTTGGCAACCATATTGTGGTACTTGATCATTTCTTTATCATATGATGCACATGACCCTGTCATCTTTCATCCTTACTCATTCTTCATCTTCTTCATCAGTAGATGGGTCATCTCTTATATGTGTGTTGATGATCCCCATAATGGGTTCATATGTCTGCACTATCTATTCAATCTCCCCTTCATCTTAAACCTTAGCCTTTGCTATAGCATGCTCTTGTGAGTGGAATTGTATCTGTAATGCAGACCATTTGTTTTTTTTGCTATTCAACATGTAATTATATCCTTCCACTTTTTCTTTCATTATCATGGTTTTATTAACTACATCTTCTGACAAATGGTCGAGAGGGTCATATGTTGCATGCTTAAAATTATCCTGGAAAACTTCAATTGCAAAATCAACATCTTGATTTTCTATCTTCCCCTCTACCTTGTCCTCAAGGGCTTCCAATATGTTTACTACCTCAGACATGAGGTGATGCAACTTGACACTGATGTCCCTGAGTTTTGTGTTGCATTTCTTCAGGATATCACTTTCAAACTGAGTATCTTCATAACATATACTCAATAGCTATGAAGTATGATTATTTAATACCTTATTGTATGAGTACTTTCACATCTATGTGTTTCATTTCAGCCAGAGCAATCAGATCCTTCTCTACTTTGATTGATCTTTGTCCAACCTCCTTTTGTAACTTATCCACTTTGCTCCTTAATGTGCTGAGCAAATTCCAATTGGTGAGGGAGGTCTTTATTACCTTCTTTGCTTTAGAAATGAATTGAATAAACCAATTATCCATCACATGTGCCTTATGCTTCATGATATCCATCCCTATTACCTCATCCTAAGATATAATGGTCAAAGGGGTAGTCGTGCTGACTGGCATGTGATTTGGATCAATTAGTCCCTTTATAAATGTATGCAGCTGAGCAATGTGCTCCTTGTGCACTTTATTTTTATTTTTCTCCCTTTCCACACTTTTCAATAAAGAATCAATAATATCCTTAGCCTCTTGGCCTTCTTGCTCTTCAGTAGCAAAGCCCAAATCAATATTGGTCATCTAAAATTCATTAATACTTAATCTCTCCCTTTGCTTTATCTGCTATAGGCAAAGCTACTTGAGCCGTCCTTCTGCTTGTAGTAGGATCTCTTTTTATTGCAAAAGTGGCCCTTGCCCTTTTCTTTAGCTTAACCATGTTGGCTGAAAATAATGTAGAAATATCAAATTTAGATACATCACTGACCTAGGGTGGGTTCTCCTCCTATTGCAACCAATATGGTACTTCATCTATAGACCCTTCCTGGTTTGTATGCTCAATGTGAGCATCATGAGACTCTACATTTTGTTCCACCCTTGGTGGTGAAGGTTCTTTTCTTTGTTCATCTTGAATCTCCTCATGGTGAACCTCTTCCTGTGCAGGGGTTTCTTGTTGCACTTTCACATTCCGGTCCTTTGTATCATGTGATTCTTGATCCTCATGAGGGGTTTGAGCACTCTAATCTAGTTTATCTAGGTGATCACCTTGGTCATTCTTATTCATATTTTCTTCTTCTTTTCTCTAATCATCACCCTATTGAAGATCTTGTTCCCCATCCTTTGATGTGTCTATTTCTCTAGGGTCTTGGGCTTTATCCATCCCTTCTTCAATTGTTCTTCTTTTAGGTATTTGCTCATTGTCTTGACCATCATTTTGATTAGGCATCTCTTCATCCGCCATATGTACATTAACTTCTAATTTTCCCTATTTTAGAGGTAAGTCTTTATCTTTGTTTTGGTCTTCATCACTAAGAGGAACCTCCTGCAATGATATAATGAAAATGCATGAAATAACAAAAATAACAGAAACATAGAAGGAATTTATTGATCACAAGCCACTTTGAGGGGGCAACCTCCTTTGAGAAAGCTCAATACAATAAATTCATGGATGCCTTCATTGGCCTCAACATGTACTTATATACTAAGTCTAATCTAAACAACTATTACTCCCCATGAATGTGGGATAATACAATATACTCATGGGACGTCTTATAAAGCATATGCGTCCAACAACAATATACTAATAAAGTAAAGAGAAGGGTTAAACATGGGTTCCTAACATCCCCTCCCTCTTAGAAAAGCTTTGTCCTCAAAGCTTAAGATGTGGAAATTGTTGTTGAATCTGAAGGAGTGGTTCCCATGTAGCATCCTCTGGTTGCATTATGTGCCACTAAATTAATACCTCTGTGATGGATCAAGAGTGAAGCTGACAAATGCACCTGTCGAGGATTACCTCTAGCTCAAAAATGATGGATCCTTCATTATCTAGTTATGGTAAAATAGTTTGTGCTCTGATGCAGTACAACAGAAGGATTATTGGCCAACTATTGGATGATTTGAGATAATGGAGAGTCATTGACATAGCCCTATTGGATAGATTCCAACCAATTTGGAATAGGCATAGAAATAGCTGAAAGAGAAGCTTGGTCATCAAATGTGCAAGAAAGAGCATCTACCACAATATTGTCCTTACCCTTCTTGTAAGTGATGTCATAGTCATAACCCATGAGTTTGTTAACCCATTTTTGTTGTGCTAGGGAGGAGACCCATTGTTCTAGGAAATATTTCAAACTCTGGTGATCAGTCTTGATGCAGAAATGATTCCCTAATAGGTATGGCCACCACTTCTATACTACATGCAAAATAGCCATCATTTCCTTCTCATATGTAGAGAGTACTAAATTCTTACCTGAAAGGGATTTTCTAGTGAACGCAATGGGATGTTCATCTTGAAGGAGAACAACACCAAGTCCATTGCCACAAGCATCACTCTCAATAGTGAAGGTCTTGGAAAAATCTAGCATAACTAGAACAGGTGTAGTACACATAGCTTGTTTCAGTTTTTCAAATGCACACTCAACAACATGTGTCCATGTAAAAACATCCTTTTTCAATAGAGATGTTAATGGAGCTGCAATCTTCCCATAATCCTTGTCAAACTTGCGGTAGTAGCCAGTTAGTCCCAAAAAACCATGGAGGCTCTTGAGTGTCTGAGGATGTGGCCAATTTTTCATGGCATCTATTTTGGCAGGATCCACTCAAACCCCTTGGGCTGAAATAATATGCCTGAGATACTCCACTTCCTCCTTCCCAAAAACACATTTAGACTATTTTACATAGAGATAATGATCAGAGAGAAGTTGCAGTACAAGATCTAGATGTTGGAGATGCTCAACCCATGTTTTACTATAAATGAGGATATCATCAAAGAAGACCAAAATGAATTTCTACAAGTAGGGCCAGAATATTTTATTCATCAATGCCTGGAATGTGGAAGGAGCATTAGTGAGGCCAAAGGGCATGACCAAAAACTCATAGTGGTCATCATGTGTGCGGAAAGTCATTTTAGGGATATCATCCTCATGAACCTGAATTTGGAGATACCCAGAATGAAGATACAACTTGGAGAAAAAATGAGCACCATGAAGCTCATCAAAAAACTCATCAACAATAGGAATTAGAAACTTATCCTTGATTGTGATGTGATTAAGTGCTCGGAAGTCAATGCAGAGGCACCATGACCCATATTTTTTCCAGACAAGAAGAACTGGTGAAGAAAAGGAACTGGTACTAGGGCGAATAATACCTTGCTTCAGTAAGTCTTGAACGAACATCTCAATCTCTGCCTTTTGGTGAAATGGGTAGCGATAGGGCCTAATGTTAGGAGGAACACTTCTAGGAAGGAGCTGGATATGATGGTCCTCTAGTCATGAAGGTGGCAATCCCACTAGTTCAACAAAGACACATGCATATCTATCCAAAATTCATTGTAGATACGAAGGACTAGTAGAGACCACTGATGGTTGCATCTAAATGGAATGGAGCTAAATGATGACACCATGTGAATTCTTCTTAAGGAGCTTTTCCATGCGATGTGAATTGATGATACTGAGAGCCCCTGGTTGTAAGCCCTTCAATGTGTGTTTTTTCCCATTGTCTAAAAATTACATCTAAAGTTTAGAAAAATCCCATAAGATGGGTCCAAGTGTGTGTTACCATTGAGCGCCTAAAACCACATCACATCCGCCTAAGCACAAGGAAAACATGTCGGAGTGCAGGTTATAATCTCCAATAGAGATGCACACATTGCGACACTTCCCTTTGCAAGGTAATGTGCCCCCATTGGCAATCATGACTTCAAAGCTGGAGCAAGGATGGACAAAACAATTAGCCTATTTGTCGATCCGAGGGTCAATGAAGTTATGAGTGCTACTAGAATCAATGAGTATTGTAAGAGGGAGCTTCTTGAAGTAACCCTTGACCCACATGGCTTGTGGGGTGGTGACTCCTACTAAAGCATGGAGAGAGATCTCTGGGTGGTCTTCCTGAGAAGGAGGGTCAACAGGCGGCTGCTGAATGTCGACCTGATCATCTACTATATCTTGAGCATCTTCATAAACTTCAGTTGTAGGCAGAGAATTCACATCCAAGAGATAGAGATTTTGCTCAACACATCTAGGTCCCTGAGTGAATTTCTCATCACAATTATAACAAAGCCCTTTTTCTTTACATGCCCTCATCTTTGCTTCAAACAAATGCTTGATAGGAGTTGTTCTAGGAGCTGGCGTGATTGGAGGTCTTTGGGAAACCATATTTCTAAATGGAACAAAAGTAGATTTGGAGCACTGTTGAGCTGTGATCTTGTCCTCTACCAACTTAGCCAACCCTAGGGCTTCCATCATTGTGCTAGGACATAACATTTTAACCTTAGATCGGATTGCATCCTTCAAACCACTGATAAAACAACTCCTGAAGAATTCATCAGACAATCCCTCTATGTGATTGGCTAATTTCTCAAATTATGTCTAATATTCTCTCACAGTGCCAGTTTGGCGAAGTTTAGTGAGTACTCTTATGAAGTCATCAAAAGCACTAGGGCCAAATCATTGCAAAATGAGTTTGCAAAAATCTATCCATTTTGGCTCTTCATGAGCCTTGATGTACCAACGAAACCATTGAAGGGCTTCATGTTCCAAATGAAAGGATGCAAGTGGGACTTTGTTGACATCAAAAGTATTATGTAGACTAAAATATTGTTCTGCTTGGTATATCCAAATAGTCAGATCATCACCATTGAAACAAGGAAAATAAAGCTTTGGCCCACGAAAATTGTTGGAAGAAGAGAACTCAGTGTCTGTAGAAGACTCTGGCTATCGTCTATTGTTCATGGCCGAATGTTGAAGATTGAGGCCAAGAATTGTTTCATCCAGATCTTGGAGTTTGGTCTTGAGGGCTTCAAGTTCATCCTCCATATTTTTTGCTCCTGTGCGGGTGACAACCATAACCAAGAATTTTTTTTGGGGGGGAATGGGTAGAAAAACAAAAATAGAAACTTTTTTAGTAAAGGAAAAATTTGGATTTGGGAAAAACTCTAATGGGTAATTGGGGTTTGACTAGGTTTTGGACACTTTCTGAGGGACAAGGAAGTACAAAATGGGGATTTCAGAAGCAGGGTGAAAGAATGGGAAAATTTGTCGAAGAGGGACTAAGGAGCAGAAATAGGAAATGAACACTATGGCAAAATTTGAAGGTGATTGGGTGAGAATCGAAGAAGTTATGGCAAACCCTAAAAATAGACAAATGTGGGATTTCTGGCTTCAATAAGTGGAATTTGGGATAGGGTCCTCAAGGAAGGAAATATGTAGAATGGAATTTTAGGGGTTCTAGTGAATTTTTAGAGGAAACGGAGCTAAAGCAAGGAAGATATGGTGAAAAAATAGAATTTTTTTTTCTAGAAATGATCTGCAATGGCTCTAGATAGATGCAATCTGTGATTTACCAGCTAGCAATAGATATGGACACTAGGTATGATCATCTTCCTAAAGGTTTAGGGGATTCACTCAACTACCAATGTTATCTAACAGCTTACGTATTGGGGTAGTACCCCTCACTCCACGGCTCAGGTAAAATTGATTACTATTTTGCCACAAACAACAGCTCTTGGTTTACCTCATGGATGGGAAATAGTCAATCAGGTAGGGGTCACTGCCCTTTTCACTGGCAGGTCCTCTCAATGGGCCAACTACTTTGGGGTTCCTGTGGTACTACTCACAATGAGTTTTAGGGCTATGCCCAGGCACTTCCCACAGTTAAGTGGACAGGGATTATTCCTTGATCCAAACCTGTAATTGAAATGAACAATACAGATGTAAAGAAAAAAGAACTACTGTAATAATCACAGTGCCTGGAGGCCACTACAAAAAAAATTTGGCAAAAAATCCACCCAACGAGCCCAAGAAAGTGCTCTGATACCAAATGAGAGGAACCTCTTGCAACAATATAATGAAAATGCACAAAATAACAGAAATAGTAAAAACACAAAAGGAATTTATTGATCGTAGGCCACTTTGAGGGGGCAACCTCCTTCGAGCAAGCTCAATACAATAAATTTGTGGATGCCTTCATTGGCCTCAACATGTACTTATATACTAAGTCTAATCTAAACAACTATTACTCCCCATGAATGTGGGATAATACAATATACTCATGGGATGACTTACAAAGCATATGCATCCAACATCAATATACTAATAAAGTAAAGAGAAGGGTTAAACACGGGTTCCTAACAATCACCCTGATAAGTCAAATCTATTGCTGTGGGGCTAGTGACTAGATCAATTAATCTTGCCAATCCAATTTGTTGTGCCACCACTGTAGGGTTTCCCTCTTCTATTTCCTCTACTTCGACCTCCTCATGATGGACTTCCTTTTGTGCTATAGGGGTGCCATGATGGGTCATCTTAGTATTCTTTATTAATGTCTCCATAGAACTGGTAGAGACCTCATTTACAACATCATCATTAGATAATTCCACTGTGTTATCTAATGGAAAGGATTGCTCATCTCTTACACTATGCATGTCTTTTCTCTATTCCTCTACTATCTCAAACTTGAACTGCATGGTATTAGGAATAGGGACCTCATGCTATAGATTCTTCAGAATGACTTCACCACCTACTCCTCTTAATATGATAGTGGGGTTCATATCTATTGCCCCCCTCATAATAGATGTTTATTTCTTCTAAGGAGGTTCTTGGATCTTCTTCTTTTTCTTCCTTATCAAGAGATCATCATCAGAGCTATCTTCCTCCTCTACAATAGTAGGGGTAGGTGATGCAACAATTTTCTTCTATTTTGCGGGTGCATGAGGTGATGTTGCAGTAGATGTGGAAGCTACATATTCCTTTTGTTGAGGTTGATGAATGACTGTCACCCCAATAGCTTGGTTTCCTTTCTTGAATTTACTTTGCTACCTCTCCTCTTTTGACAACCTTTTTTCCTTGAGGAAATCATCATAGTTGTCATCTAATAATTCTTGTCTTTTCCTTTTGTTGTCAACGGTGAGTGCCACTTTCTTATTCTTCATCTTGGTGATCTCTGCATCCACCTAGTCTTTGGTCAATTGTATGACCTTCTGTATTATCTGATCCAAGGAAGTCACCTCTGGTCAACTCCAATCTGGGGCTGATATTGTCTCATTATATACTTTATTGTCCTCATATTCTTGGGACATGATTATGCCATCATCTTCATGTAATTATGTAGGCACTGGTATGCAATCTAATGTGTGTATCTATTTTAGAGTAAGCCTCTAATAGCCTCTCCTTCTTACTTCTACCTCATAATCACAGTTGGCCCAATAATCTTGAATGTGCCTCTAATGCATTGGTTTCTTATGCAATGTTTGCATCCTATCATAGGGGTCATATGGCCTAGCCAGTGAGAAAGGATGTAGGGGCATCAACTTTAGTCCTCTAATTACATATTTTACACTCTCCCTATCAGGACACATATACCATCCAATTATGATTGGAAACATAATATTAGGTGTATTTACTTTCTCAATATAAGCTTCCACTAAACACAATATCTACCTGGCTAGCTCCATCAGGATGACCTTGTCATTGGGATATCTTGGCAAAATGAGAGGTTGCCCAGTGAAACCCTCCATTCTCATGTATGAAAAGGTGGGGAACTGGATGAACCAAGCCCCATGTCTATATATTACAGCTTGAGCCTCTACGCTTAGTCTCTTTGCTCTATCTTCCTCCATAGTCCTGACAAGGTGCATGGAGAATGAATCATTTGATGGTGATAGTTTGTCATTGATGTCAATAGGTATTGAGAAAGTTGAGTTGTGCAAAGTATCATCAGGCTATAGGTCATTTGTGGATCACTTGTACTATTGACAAAAGTTGTTCATGATCATGCATTTCACAATTGTTCTCATAGTGTTGAAGGATGTTGTCAATTGGGATTGACTTGATAAATGGATGATAATATTACAAGTGTTTGAGAACATTCATGTATTAATCATGCTCACTATATTGGTGTTTCAAGTGCTTACAGGATCACAGGAATACATAGATGTCACTTTGTCTGCAGTAGATCTCATTATGACAATATCAGGAAGTTGCATAACAAAGGTACAAGATCAAATCATGATGATGATCATAGTTCAAAGGATCTCAAGTCATATGTTGCTTTGGAGGAGTAATGTTGAATGGATGCTTTCAATATATCTTCATACTTGATCATTTTGGTTGTTCATATCCACATGCTTGCATAGTAGTTATTGATCTTCATCAGTGTCTTTGACAGAAGCATTAATTTTTTTTAATGGCAGATATAAGAGGTTTAAATCATTAAAATCCTAAGTCATGTCATCTCATAAGAAGTTTGAGTGGTAAAAAGAATTTCAAATAAAAAAGTTTGGAATGCTTCTTAAAGAAGAGCCCGATTAAAAGTCTTTTTGAAGAGATCTAAGGGACACCATGTTATAAGGAGGACACCATGTTATAAGGAGCTTTATGCTTTTCTTTGCATCGGTCATAATTTTTCTTAAGACTATTCAAAGTCTTTAACAAAGGCATGAAATATGGGGAGCAAGCTTCTTAGTTTGAACTTTTGAAGACTATTAAAAGAGCCCCAAATATCTTATTCAAAGGCACCAAATGTTTTATTAAAAGGAATTGCTTTTTAAGAAAGTTAATAATTGCAGCCCGATATTTATGGAGAGACATCTTCTTATTTGAAGAAAAAAAAAACATTTAAAAAGCCTTTTAAAATTTGGCCCACCTATTATGCATTTTTTTTAAGGAGCTCATCATAAGTGGGATGTATAAGTCTTAAAAAGAAAAAGGTATCTTTTTCATTAGAATGCTTTATTTATATAAAGCATATGAGCGGGCATGAATTTGTATGAGTTTTATAAAACTTCGAAAGTTTTTTTAAATATGTGGATGCCATAAAAGGTTTTGAAGTTTAGAAATTTTTAATTTCTATTTTACTTGCTTTTTAAAATTAAAAAAAAAAAAGCATGAGATCTAAAATGGAAAGTATATGAGATTCATTATAGAATGCATATGAGTTTTTCAAGGAGCCTTTATAGGAGATGGCTGATTTTTTAAAAGCAATATTTTTGGAAAAAGCTATTGAAGAATTTAGTGAATTTTTTATGTGAGAAGATTGATTTTTGATAAATCATTTTGCATAGAAGATGAATAATTTTTTTTGAGAAAATACAGAGGTTGTTTGCAAAGAAGAATTTGAGGAGTTTTTTTAAGGAAAATATTTATGGAAGATTGGAGATTTTTAATGAAGATTTATTTTTCTGTGTGGGAAGAATTTGAATAGTTTTTTGAAGACAAAGATGATTTTGTTTGAGAAGGTGAAAATATTTATATAGAGGAATATGAAAAATCTTTTGCAGGTGAATCAATTTGTGAAGGCTCTTCATTTTTGACATGAAAAATTGAAGCAATCCAATGATTTTTTAAATGGATATGAAGGATCATGCAATGAAGATGAAAGTGAATGCAGAAAGGAATTTGAAGAGTTATTGTTTCATTTTTGACAGGGGCAAAATGATTGAATTTAATTGAAGTTGTTTTTGGAGATATATTTTAGCTAAATGTTTTATGCAGCAGAAATTGTCCAAATTGAAATGTCAAAGAATATGAAGGATCATGTATAGAGAAGAGGAAGATCAAAATATTTTTTTAATGCATAGAATTGACGTATATTTTTTTAAGGGGAAGATATTTTGTTTATCAAAATAGAGAAGAGAATATGAAGGGTTATTGAAAGTGCATTGTGATGGGTTGTGAAAGGATATTTAGATTTTATTTAATGACATTAAATATGCTTTGATTATAGAGTTGTGTGGTTTAATAAGATGAGGTGAGTGATGTTGTGCAGATCTATGATGAACTAACAGGGATCAAATACAGATACAGAGATTGACAAGGTGATCAAAAAGACAATATGCAATTGCAATGATAATCAGGTGCATTGATTGTATGACTGGTAAGGCAGAGATGAAACATATAGAGAAAAGTAGTGTTGTTGAGCATATCTGGATGAAGGATTGATTTTGAATAGAATGGCCATTTGACAGACACATGAGAGAGAATAAATGTTCTGTATTGAAACAGAGAAACCTTCTGAATTTATGTTTTTAGTTTGTTCTATAATAGGGGTTGGTGCTCCTTGAAGTTGGTGCTTCTAAACAGTATGCCAGTGAGGCTTGTAGGTTAGTGAGACCTCAATAGTCAGTGAGACATAATATTCAACCAGTGAGGCTTTGTAAGATGTTTTCAAAGTTAAGCCAGTGAGGCACTTCATGAGTGGCTTTTCTACCCAGAGAGGGTTTTCCACTCCAGTAATTCTTGTGTTAATGATATGCTTCTATGTGTGTTCTTGCTTCTATGTTAAGATTTATCTCTATGTGGTACTGCTCATAATTTTCACTATCAAACTTGTACATAGTTTATTGATGACTTTCTCTTTCTGAGTCTTGTAAATCAAAAGTTATAATAAGTTGCAAAAATCTACACAACACTGATTCACCCCCCCTCTCAGTGTTGTCCGAACTCCTACATCATTCACTCTCCGGTAATGTTGGAAAGACTCTTCATTTCAGTTGTGGGTAATGGTCCTAGATGTTTATATATCCAGGGTTGTTTCTGACCATTCCTATTATTTTTAATCCATCAAAGGTGCCTCTGAATGCACAGGCATATACCACATAGGAGGTCATATTGAACATATTAATTTTTCCTCCTAACTTCCTCATCCCTTCATCCAAGTTGTCGCTTATCCTCTTAGCCCATTGGGGTTTCTCATCAGTACCTTTTACCATCCTTATGATGCCATACATCCAATTATCAAAAGATCCAACATTTAATTTTCCTATCATTCTGTTGAGCATCACCATCATATATTGATACTCCAGAGAAAAATCAAACTTGCAGAGATATACAGGCAACTTGACAAAAGCCTTATATGTGTTGCCACTGGCTCTCCATTGGTACATGATCCTTCTGGCTTCTTTCTCTTTTCTATTATACTCCTTGTAACATTAGAAAATGTCCCCTTGGGGGCTTTTCCCTCATAAGGTTTAGCTCCGGGGTCTTTAGAGTGCATTTAGAACATTTTAGATCATAATTTGGCATCTCGATAGAATGAGCCCTAGGTAACATGACAAATGGGACCTAGGAGGACCACTTGAGCTGTACCCTACACAAAATAGGGGGAGAGGACTTGCGCACCCAAGCCCTAGTCCTACTCTATTTTGGGATAGCCCCAATTTCTGGGTGTCGGTTTATGACTATTAGGTGGTTATTTTGCCGACACAGTAAAGTTTGATTTTTAAAATCTTGGCAGGAATGCTTGTAGGTGCATATATAATCATGTGTAGACATTCATTTGTAAACTAGATGATCATTGTGAACTCGAGGCATTCTCAAGGTGATTAAAGGCTTTCTATTGTGTTGCAAGAGTAGACTTGTATGTTTTGTGTGTTGATATTTGCAGATTTGAGCATCAATCTCCACATGGCATGAAGAGCATCTTCCTCCATGGGATCTTCACTACAAGGTGACATATCATTGTGTTTTTATCATTGGTTCTTTTGTTTTTTGCCTCTGCCTCACAAGGGCACACACTCTTTGTCTGACAACGGTGTTTGGAGACTTAAGTGTCCTTTGGGGTTTGACTGAGGCAAACCTCTAAACACCACAACCCCCAAACTAAGTCTTGTAATTGCAAGTTATAGGTGTCACATTTGGGAAAAGTGAAGTTTCAGGAAGGAGTGGCAAGAATCAAGGATTCATGATCTGAAGAAAAATCAGACAAAGGAGCACTTCTAGGACTATGGTGCCCACAAAAGTGTCCTCCACAGACAAATTTCAGAAAATAGAAGTTGCAGGGTTGATCAATGTCGGAAGGAGGTCCAGATTCCCTAAAAAAGTAGGTACCTTGGACTTGGGTACCTACACCAGTGTCCCTAACTATTCCACCTCAGAGCCCCAAACATAGGTATTTTGTGATTTGTTATTTTACTCCCATCTGTAAGAGCTTTTTCCGTCTTTCGTCAATTTGTTGTCATATTTGCATAATTAGGGTTTTAATGGTTAATTGGACATAAGAGAAGGAAAATTAATAATTAAATTCCCTAATCCAATCTTCCCTTCATTTTTAAGTGACCTAGGGTATGATGGTGCTCGCCACTCAACCCTAGATCCTTCAATGTTAGGGTGAAAGGAGGATTCAAACATCTAAAGAACAAAATATTAACAAAATCCAATTTTACCCTAAACATTTTGGTGAACCCATGTTTTTGGAGTAAAATTGCAACTTTATGAATGTTTTTCTTCAGATTTGGATTCATTTCATTCATTCATTTGGTCATTTATTTTATTGCATTGAGAAAAATTCAAAAAAAATTGAAATTTTGAAAAAATACAAAAAAATTGCATTGTTTGGCTTACTAAATTGCATCAATTATTTCTAAATTTTCCTAATTCATGATTTTTACTTCATATCTGATATAAAATATAGAAAAATACAAAAAATCAGAAATTTACCTTGCATTTTCATCATTTAATTGCTAGGGTTTTGTGGAAATTTTGACAATTTTATATAACCTAGTAATTCCAAAATCTAGGGTTAGTAAGAAAACTATTTTATCATATTTTTATACTGATTTTAGAGGATCATTAAAATGTTCATTTGGCTGTAGTCTTGCATTTTAGTGTGAATTTTTATTTAGATTTAAAATATTTGCATTTTTACATAGAAAATTTCAACAAAAACTAGCAATTTTGATGCATTTTCATTAAATTTGCATGGGCATTTTGCATGTTAAGGCTTGAAAATAATTTTCAGATCTGAAATTATGTCAATTTAATCATAAATCAGACTTCAAATCATTGACATATCATTTTATCCCAAGATCTCAAACCTAGGGCTTCAAAAACAACAATTTTCACTAAAATTGGCCTTATCGACTCTCTATATTTGCACTATAGGTGTATTGTGAAGGATATTTTTGCATTAATTTTCTATTACTAGGGTAATAATTTGCTTCCCCTAATAAAAATCTTCACAACACCCTTTTATCAGTCTCTTGTAGTGAAAATTTGGCGAAAAACTACATATTTTGACCATTTTTGCCCTAGGTTTTGAACTAGTTTGCACTCCAAGTGTGTTGTGATCAATTTTATGGATTGAGGTGACTAATATTATTGATATTATTTTCTATACCTCCTAAAATTCCTTACAACAACCCTTTTTCTAGGTCTTGGAGATGAAAAATCATGAAAAATAGCTTATTTTTGCTACATTTTCACTAGGATTTGACCTTAAGTGGTGCTAAAAGCGTGTTGTGTTGGGTATTGTGACAAAAAGTGGCTGTTATTACTGATATTATTTGTTTTCCATCATCATTTTCCTCACAAAACCCTTTTTTATGCTCTTTTGCATTGAATTTTGGTGAAAAAAGTGCCTATTTTGACATATTTTCACTATATTTTGACTTGGCGTTATCTTAGATTTGCATCAAGAGTGTGTCGAGAGTGATCTTATTTCTATTTTGGACTGATATCATACATATAACTTTTTTCCCTTGACTGAAATCCTTATAACACCCTTTGTTCCATTCATTGGCATTGAGTCATATCCTTCTCCTAGGATTTGTTCTCTTGGTTTGTGTAGTGTGTGTTGTATGCTTTTGTATAACCTTTATGACATGTTGTCCTAAAAACAATATCCCTTTGAGAAGAAGTAAAAGATTAATGGGATCTAGTGCTCTTGAATAAGTTGGTACTTTGGACACCTTCTTTACAAAGGGAGAAAATCAAATTATGCAAGATATTATACATCCTCCAACCTCAATGGAAGAACAAACTTTTCATGATGTTGATAATAATATTGAGGCAACAGGATATGTATCTAATGAGAAAATAGAAAATTTGGATAAAGATTTGGCTAAATTTCAAACATTTATGGAAAATGAGAGAATAGCCGAAGAAGTCGTTCCTACAATTCATAATATAAGACAATTGATAAAAGAAGGACAAGACGGTGTTAATGCACTTCATGGTCTAGCACATATTGTACAAACCAATATCATGCTAGTAACCAAATGTGCGCAAATGATAAATAACACTTTATCACCATCTCATATTCAAGTTTTGGCACCTATATCAACTACGGGAATATCCACTTTTACATCAACGATCTTAACAACTAATGTGAATTCTTGTAGTAATGCTACCACTGGTATTGGAGTATCTAATGGCACCAATTACAAAGTTTTGGGATTTAATTATCAAAATTTGGTTCCTAAAGGGACCTCCTCTATGCATAATGGTTCTCAACCACCTATCTATTCCACTCATTTCCAACTACCTATTACATACTCGTAGCCATCTTCCACATATCAATATGGCCAACTACCGATAACATATTCTCAGCCTCTACCTATTGTATCTTAAGCTCAATCACCTCCTCACCTTGGTTCTAATTCCTCACAACAAACCATATCTCCCAATGATGCCATCCTAAACCAACTTTTATAGGGCATGACTACTTTGCAACAAAAGGTAACAAATTTGACAAATTCTTCGCAACCTAGTCTACCAACATATCATGCCCGTAATCCATTATCCTATGCAATCTTGAGAACTCCTATGCCTGAGAGGTTTGAGACTCCTCGCTTTGAAAAATTTGGTGGAAAAGGTGATCCTAATATTCATGTGGGATCATTCACAACTATGTGTAGTGATTTTTATTTTGAAGAGGATTTGTTAGCAAAACTTTTCCCATGATCTCTCAAAGATACTGCTTTAGAATGGTTTTGCTCATTGCCTCCGAATTCAATACACTCCTTTTCACAGTTGATTGATCAATTTTTACAACATTTTCAAGAAAATATCATACCCCAAGTCACTTTTATTGACTTGGATCAATACAAATAAGGTCCCTATTGTGATGTTCACAACACGCCCCTTTTTGCCCCTTAGCAAAATGAGGACCCCTACTGTGGCTTGCCCCCTTTGTTTTTGTGCTCTGGGTGGTAATGGTAAAAAGCATCATCATATCAGGTGCATGATGATCCTCCTGTATAAGCCCAAAATTCAAGGTCTGAATCTTGCCTTAGGAAGCTTGCCATGAGAAAGAGTGTAAAATTCTAAGCAAGTTTACCTTTTACATCACACTGAAATTCGGCCAGGTAAGAAGTTATGCTCGGTCAAAGTTCTGGTCAAACCTGATATTCGGGGGGAGCATCATATTTCTTAACATCAGTCATATTACAGAGGGTCATCCTGATCTAATTTATCACCTGATAAATCATGCGGTCCAAATATCCAGACGTCAATTTTAGGTGATAGTGACCTTTACCCGTCAACAGCCTTATGTATTTCGCGAGGATCATATTTCTCAATGTAACCTGATATTTCTCAATATCCTCCTGCCACGAAATATCACCCTAAGCCATTATCCTGATGACATCATTCAAGTCTGATAAACAAAGAAACAATCATGATGATGACGTAATCATCATTTTTGCCCCTCAGGAGTATATTTCCTAAACTTGATCCTGCTCACATAACATGATGATGATGTCATAGTGCCGCAGTGCTAAACCAAGTCATCATTCGGATGACATCATCCTGATATTCCGACATGAGGTCATTTTAGTCTAAGGGGATCATCATCTTCCAAATGTCACCCCGACCTTTCGTGCATCACCCAATTTTTTGAAGATCAGTCGATCTTTTGAATATCCTCCTGTCGTGAAATATCACCCCATGACCAGTATGATGATGACATCATCCCAGCTCGATGAACAAAGGAAGTCACCTCCTTATGACATCATCATCCTTTTGCCTTGCACAGGCACTTTTTCAAACATCATTCCTATCCGATAAACATGACGATGACATCATGATAACTGTAGCGATAAACAAGGCCACCCTTCCACTAACATCACCCTGATCTTTTGAAAGGAAGGTCATCTTACCCACGGGGGTCATGTTCCAAATGTCATCCTGATCTTAAAATATGACCCGATAAGCAAAACTTGACATATCCTGATGACGTCATCTTCTTGGGAGGGTGATATTCTTCAAAGCTTTTCCCTCAGGATCATGTTCCTTGGACCTAATTTCCTTCAATATCACTGTGATGTCACCATCATATCATGACCAAGTAAAGAGAATGTCTGGAAATCTACATGCAGGTGGCAGAATTGAATGAATTATCAAAAGGGGACTAATTTCTTGTGTGTAGGTGGATTTTCATAGTATCATGACCAGATATTTATGTTTGCACTTTCAAGGCATGATTTAGCATTTGTTTTTATCCTCCTACTAATTATTTAAATGATGGTGCCTAAGTTTATATGATGACCATAGGTGCATCGGCCAAAAGATGGGGTCGGTGAGACATTGTTGGCTTGCTCCGATCAGGTGGGGTTTCATCGATGATCATGATGATGTGTGGTCACGATGGAAAAGCAAGGAAGGTGGATTTTGAGCCATCCCAGAACCTGATGATGTCATCCTTTCACCCTTCAGCAAGGCCAGTCCGTCCTGAAGATGTCATCATCATATCCTGATGACATCATCATCATAGATACTTGATCATCCTTAACATATTCCTGAGCTAGATGCATGTACCATTGAAAATTTCATGCAGGAAATCACTAATAAGGGTGGAACTCATGCAAATATCACCTTAGGCACATCAATCAGAGGTATATGCTATATAGAGTAACTTCCTTGAAAGCATTGTTGCAGAACTAGAACCTACTAATTCATGTAAGACCCCAAAATGGAAAACAACAAATACACATCAACCACTGAGTAATCTTAGCGGATTATGAACTATTCACCAAGGACTTGGGATCATGAGTTATATGAATTCATTGTATCTTTCAAGATAAACAAGGGTTGGTGTGTAACTTTTGTTTCATGTTGTACTTGTGTGTGTCTAACATCAACATCAGCAACAACAAAACTAGCACTAGAAGGAGGGCAGAACCTGAAAACTATAGATTCCTGCAAACATTGCTTAAGTATCCTGTCAGTTTCCAAATCTGACCATAAACCAACCTATCTTTCTTAAAATTCAAAGAATCTTGGCTTCTAAGCCAAACACCAGGTCTAGATCTAGTGGACCCTTTGAAGAACTTCCTACCAGAGGATTCAGACCTAGGACTGTGGACCTTCATCACTCCCGTGATCCTAGTACATCTGGAGCTTCACCAGGGCCTACTCCTGCAACTCCTATTAGCCTACACATACCTATAGGGCCTTCTATCATACCTTAGGTTCAACCTCAGCCGGTCACACCTCAGATCCAACCCCCTCTGGTTGCAATGTCATTCTTCATAGTAGAGTCACCTTTGACCTTCAATCCATATTATGCTCTGCCCAAAAATCCAGATAAAATTTGTCCTAGATACCACCCATATCAGGATGCTAATGATCATGTCAGAACCTTCAAAGAAGCCTATTGTAGGGCTAAGATTGAGTATGAAGATGTGGTCTATAGGTTGTTTCCCTTCTCCTTAAGAGAAGAGACCTACAACTGGTACATTAGTTTGGGCCAAGGTTCAGTCAATTCATTTGATGCCGTGGAGAAAGTTTTCAAGGATAGGTTCAAGGTGCCTATAGACCCTTCAACAAACTACCATTTATTTGCCACTATCAAGAGGTCTGAGGGGGAGCCAATAGCAAACTTCAATGCTAGATTCTAGAAGATGTTGTCTAAGCTAGTAGCTCCTTATAATGTAATAGATGAAGCTGCCAGGAGCATTTACTACTCAGCCTTAGATCCCTTGACCTCCATTTTTATCAAGAGGACACATCCTAGCGTAGCAACTTTAGCAGGAGCCTTTGGGGAAGCTATCAAGGTCAGCCAACAATTAGCTCGTACCCCCACACCAAATGTTGCCTTCCTTTCACTTCCAGGCTATCCAACATATCATGTCCACCAACAGACCAATGGGGCCATGATACCTTCAGCCATGATGCCAGCCCCTTTACAAATACCTCCACTCAGTGTCATGCCACCACCAAGTGGGAATAGCCAGATGTTGTCATATCAGACACAAGTGCCACATGTAGTAGAACAACCCAACAATAACAATGGGTCTTCCTTTTTCAAGCCCCAGGAAGAAAATGTAGTGGCAAAGGCTCAGGAGGAGAAAGAAAAAATCAAAGAAATATCAGCCCAGCTTAGGAAACTTACCACCGAAGTCACCCATCTGAGAAATCAAAACTTTTACTCTCAGCCTAACCAAAATAGAGGCTATGCCAATGACAGACCAAACTATCTTGACAAGGGGTACAACAATAATTACAATAACAATAATGGCAACAACAATCTTCCTAGACAGCCTAGAGTGTGGAACACTAGGCCAAATAATGGTTCCTTGCCATCACCCCTGGATAATTAGCCTCCTGGTGAACCTAAATAGACCACCAGAGTAAACCTTGCTGAGGCAGCACTTGCAAACTGGTGCAGGATTCATAATACCAATGCTCATGCAGAGTTAGATTGCCCCCAATTCAGGGTTGCAGCTAGCATTTTCCAAGCTGAAGTGTCCAGTACTTCAGGAAACCCACCTTATGAAGAAGGAAATGAGATTTTCCCCTATGAGTATGATACCGCCTTAGTGCTAGAAAGCTTCATGCATCATCCTCATCAGCATGCAACCTCATCACATCAGGATTACACCTAAACATGTGAGGAATCAACCATGGCTCTTGAATCCAACTACATTTTCCCATTTGAAGATGAGAATGAGCCATCAGTGGAACACGAGGAAGTCAATGCTTATCAATAGCAACCTCAAGGCAGAAATAACTACAACCTGAGGAATAACTCAAATCAGTCCACTGGCCCTTTGACCACCTCATTGCCTCCAAACAACTTCAATACTCCACCTGATCCCCAGGCAAATAATAATCCTGGATTTCCCAAAGTCAGTGTGCATCACTTGACACCACAGAATGCAATACCAAAAGCCATAAATCCACCTCCTAGACGTGACAAATTAGTTTCTTACCTGACTGATGAGATGAAGAAGGTTAAGATCAGCCTGCCATTGTCAGAACTGCTTAGGACCCCTGCTATCAAAAGTGCTTTTGTGAAATCTTTAGACAGTCCTACCCAAAAGGAAGATAGCCATACCCCAGGCCAGTTTGGAAATAAAGATCATACTGCCAGGGATGCTAATACAAAATTAAAAATCCCAGCCACTGTCTAAGCTGCAGAGACCTCCCACATGACCCTATACAAAGACAAAAGTGAGTCACCTCCCTTCCTCCTGACCGTAAGGATGTTCGGTAAGAACCTGCACAACTGTCTAGTGGACTCAGGAGCAGCTACCAACATGTTGCCCTTATCCATATGCAATGCCTTGGGGTTACATCCTACCAAATCATTGAAGAAAGTAACCCAGCTAGACAAAACTGAAGTAAACATGGTAGGAGAACTGACCCACATCCATATGCAACTAGCCTCGGATCCCAGAATCCAGCATTATATTGATATCCAGGTAGTCAATATACCTGATGCATACAAAATGTTGCTCAGTAGGGATTGGTCAAAGACCCTGAATGGATATATGTGTACTAACTTCAGTCACATGTGGTTGCCCTGGAGGGGAATACCTAACCAGATCAGGATCAAAGCTGAACCTCGCATGAAACACATGATTACCGAATATAACAAAACCAATGAAGTCATGTATGTGAATGTGGAACCTAGAGTTTACTCCATCAGACCCCCGACTGCTAGGGTAGAGGAGATCCTGATGCTTGACATACATGATCATGATGATAACCCTCAAGATGATGATGCATATTTAGAACCTAGTTGTAATCTTGGAGATGAGATAGAGATAGATCACTTCAAGAATTTTGAGATGCATCTGCTTAAAGGGGTGAAACACTGCCAATTGTTAAATGTACCTATTCATGATATTTTAATTAGTGGATGGTGTAGGTTGCATAATGAGGCTCATTCTGAAAAGACATGTGAGGCTTGCCTAGACATGCTGGAGCTGGAACAGGCATACCATGAGGCGTCGTCATCATCATCTGTGGTAAGTGCTACATATAATGGTAGTGATGTTGATCCTTGTTTGTCTTCTGCAGGATCGAGAGGAAGCACACATCATGATGAGGATCCTATTAAGGTAATAGAAGGGATACCGGTTGGTAATAGGAGTAATGCTAAGAACAATGAGAAAATCACCCTTGGGAGTGATTGTTTGATGGAGTTAGATTATGAGTTGTCTGACAAGGATAGGGGCAGCAGTCTGTCCAAATTTGAAGAGTTCCTGTCAAAAGAAATGCAAAAGATGATGCAGCAGCAAAGACGTCCTCAGGATGTCTTGGTTGGAGGATGGTGCAGGTTACATGAGGCACCTCATTCAGAAGCATCTTGTTCATTGTGCCTGCACATTTTAAGAAGATTGACATTGCCTAGTCCAGGGGCTGTTCCTCCTGATGATAAAAGAAAAGAAGAAATATCAGCTTCCCATGAGACTGATGAAGTGGTACCTAAGAAAATAGAGATACCAAAGTTGAAGTGGATATCCGGTGGTGCAGCTGCCAGAGCCAAAAGGAAGAAAGAAGCCCCAGACAAGCCTTTAGATGAAGACAAGCCATGGATCCTCAGGTTTTATGGATCCAAGTCAAAGCAAGGAGTTGGAGTAGGAGTGGACCTCATCAATCCATCAAGAAAATCCTACCTAGCAGCATATAGGTTGCAGTTCCCATGTACAAATAATGTAGCAGAGTATGAAGCTCTAATTCATGGGATGTTGTTTGCACTTAGCAAGAAGGTGATAATTCTGCATGTCTATGGAGACTCAGAATTAGTTGTCAGGTAGGGAAGAGGTATATACTCCTGCAAATACAAAAGGTTGTCTAACTATAGGCACAGGGTGTGGAACCTGATAGAAGATTTTGATGCCTTCAATATCACCCATGTGCCCAGGGAGCAAAACCATAGAGTAGATGCTTTGGCCCAGGCTGCCAATGCCTTGGAACCTCTGTCCATATCAGGTCTCAAAAGGTTCTCAGTTGAATTAGTATCAGTGCCTTCAGTACCTGATAATGTAACCAATCTTCAAGTATTTGATGATGATCAACATATATTGGATTTTATTTCCAATAGAGATGTCTTTGAGGCACAGATCATAGATGAAGTTAACATGGAAGATCATGTCTGGGAAGAAGGAGAAACCCTGGAGTTGCCTAATAACAAGATCCCTAAGGGAATGATAGAGCTAGAGAGAGCATTTGACTTGGACAACATGCTAAAACAAAAGGACCTCCCAAAAGCCGATGAGGGGCAGTACTCTCCAGTTGACATTGGGCAAGGTGGTAAAGAAAGAAATGTCCTGATTGGAAAGGTCTACATGGATGAAGAGTTCAAAGGGATAACCTAGGCCCTCCGGGACTACATCCATGTTATTTCCTGGACATATGATGAGCTGAAGACTTATGCACATCTGTCATCACCCATACTATTCCTTTGAAGCTAGATGCCAAGCCTTTTAGGTAGAAACAGAGACCTGTCAATGCCCTGCTGCAGCCCATCATTTTTGAAGAAGTTAAAAGACTGCTTGATGCCAGGATCATATTTCCTATGAGACACTCCACGTGGGTGGTGAACCTGGTACCCATGAGGAAGAAGAATGGTGACGTCAGGCTATGTGTGGATTTCAGGAATGTGAATAGAGCTTCTAAAAAGGATAACTATCCTTTGCCTTCCATGGATGAAGTCCTGCAGGTTGTGAATGGAGCCAAGATGATGTCCTTCTTGGATGGCTTCTTTGGTTACAATCAGGTGATGGTGAACAGAATTGATAGATTGAAAACCGCATTCACGACTAAATGGGGGATTTTCACCTATAGACGCATGCCATTTGGGCTGATAAATGTTGGAGCCACCTTCTAGCGGGCAATGGACATAACCTTCAGAGGCTTAATCAGTAAGTGCATAGTGATCTACATGGATGACCTGACTGTGTTTTCCAAAGATAGAAAAAACCATGTAGAGGACCTAAGAAAGGTGCTGAAGAAGTGCGAGTAGTACGGGATATCCTTAAATCCCAAGAAGTGCATATTTGGGATGACCACTGGGAAGTTGTTGGGTCACCTGATAACTGAGAATGGGATCATCATTGATCCTGATAGAGTAGAGTCTATCATGAAAATACAACTGCCTGGAAGCAAGACAGAGCTCAAATCTTACTTTGGTAAGATTAATTTTGTTAGGAAGTTCATCACCGGCTTTACAGAGATAGTTAGGCCCCTGAAAGCCATGCTTAAAAGGGACACCAAGATTGAGTGGACACCTAAAGTTAGAACAGCTTTTGAAGACATTAAGAAAGCTATTTCAGATGCTCCAGTCCTGATCAATCCATATTACACCAGGGACTTCTACATCTACTCATTTGCCTCAGAACATACCTTTGCAGCAGTGCTAACCCAGAGAAATGAAGAAAAGTAGGAGAAGCCTATAGCCTTCATGAGCTGCCCTTTCAGAGATGTAGAGCTTAGGTACATGGATGTTGAAATACAAGCACTTGCTCTGGTTCAAGCAGTCAAGAAGTTCAGACACTACATCCTGAGGAGTAAGGTGATTGATGTGGTACCTGATGCAGCAGTAAAGATGCTGCTAATGCAAAGTGAGCCAGGTGAGAAGAGGGCCAAATGGATCACCATCCTCCAGGAGTATGACATGGATATCACACCCATGAGGTTGGTAAGAGGACAAGATTTGAGTCAAATGATATCAGAGATAGACCCTAACATCCTGAGCCAGTAGTATGTTGTAGATGCAAAAGATGATGGAACATGGTATTCAGACGTTAGGCATGTCCTGATCACTGGGAGATGTCCCCTAAGATTGTAGGCCTCATAGAGGAGAGCCCTAAAGATAAAAGCACAGAAATATATGATGAAAGGAGGAGTCCTTTTTAAGAGAAACTATGAGGGGATATACTTGAGGTGCTTGGAAAAACCAAAAGCAGACAAGGTACTAGCGGAATTGCATGATAAATTTGGGACTACACATGGATCATCCTTGGCCACCACTCATGCCATCCTCAGGGCAGGGTATTATTGGCCCACGATTTTCAAGGACACTGCTGAACACACCAAATACTGTCATGTGTGTCAAGTTGCTGCAAATAGAGATAAATATGCTGCTCAACCTCTGCAGCCAATGATGGAGATGCACCCATTTGCTCAATGGGGTATGGACTTCATAGGACCCATCAATCCTCCATCATCCTCAAGCCACAGGTATGTCTTGACTATTACTGACTACTGTACCAGGTGGACTAAAGCTGTCAGCAGTAAAACATGTAATGCTGAGGATGTCATTAAGTTTTTGGAAAGCAACATAGTGACCAGGTATGGAGTTCCATATGCTTTGGTGTGTGATAATGGACCTGCCTTTGCTTCAATAAAATTATCAGGTTGGGCTTTTGACCATGGGGTCATCTTGAAATTCTCCTCCAATTACTATCCCCAAGGGAATGGATTAGCAGAATCCACAAACAAGAACTTGCTTAACATCATAAAGAAGTTGATAGATAAGAACCCAAGGGAATGGGACACTCTGTTGAAATATGCCTTGTGGGTAGATAGAACCAGAAATAAGGCTGCATTAGGAAACTCACCTTTTCACCTAGTATATAGGGTGGATCCCCTCCTCCCTGTTAACCTAAAGATTCCTACAATGCAGTTTACACAAAAATACCTAGGCATAGATAATAAACAGGAGGTTAGGTTGCTGCAGCTGATGCACCTAGATGAAAAAAGAAGTGAAGCCATTAACCAGTTTGCTAAACATCAGGCTGTTGTCAAGCGTTGGTTTGACAAAAGGGCTAAAATTAAGGCTTTCCGGATCTCAGATCTAGTCCTGATGTGGGACAAAGGACATGAAAGGAAGGGTAACCATGGTAAGTTTGACAAACTCTAGATAGGCCCCTTTCAAATTTCTAAAATATTAGGAGACAACACCTACAAGCTCAAGTCCTTAACAGGTGAGGATGTCCCATTGCCAGTCAATGGACAGTTCCTCAAGCACTATTTTCAGGCCTGAAGTAGCATCATGACAGTCATGTGTATCATAATGTATTTTTATTGTACGGTTGTTTGTACAGTCTCCTTCCTTTTGTTTTTTTTGTTTGGTTGCTTTGTTGTCCTCAACAGGGATCTTTCTTTTGATTTAGAGCATGCAGGAGCAAACTAACAACCACAGAAAATAATGGAAAATCCAGATCATTCAGGTTAACTGTTTTAAATTTATGCATAACTTGTTGTGACTGTCATGAATGTGGAGAGTTGTTTGACTTGTGAAATTTTGTATTCAATAAGAATGGGTTGAGTATTCAAGGATGTTTCTCACAATGACACACCTAAAATCCTTGGGTTGGTTGAAACTACTAGTGTAGATATTAGGTGAAAAATTAGAGGGCACCCTTGCTACCATTACAATTCTTAGCTTAATTTCAGCAAGTGACCACTCCTTGCATCATGATGATGAAGTTACAAATGCAACATCTTATGAAGTTCTACCAAAAATATAAAATGTAAAGCAATAAAATGGATTTTACTAAAAATCTGGGTTAAACCATCTAAGTAACTCTACCGGGGCTATGGACACTCGCTGGCAGTGGGGCTCTACTTAGGAGAATTGTAACGATAACCTTGTCGGGGCTATGGACGCCTGTTAGCAGTAAGGCTCTATTCAGTTGGCTATGAGGGAACATCCTCACCTACATAGGCTAATGTTAGTCACTGGTTTGTTTAACTGATCTTCAAGATGAGGATAATTAATCACATGCACCCACTTAAACTGAAAGGAAAATTTATGCACCTTATTGAACACATTGAGTCTCAAGTTAGATGATGATCTGCAGGAGAGATAGTTGGAAGTTATGCATGTATTTCTTTCAGTTTCCTTTAATGGTCTTTGTTTTTGATTATTTTGTTTGGTTGCTAGTTGTTGTGATGTTCACAACATGCCCCTTTTTGCTCCTTAGCAAAATGAGGACCCCTGCTGTGGCTTGCCCCCTTTGTTTTTGTGCTCTGGGCGGTAATGGTAAAAAGCATCATCATATCAGGTGCATGATGATCCTCCTATATAAGCCCAAAATTCAAGGTCTGAATCTTGCCTCAAGAAGCTTGCCATGAGAAAGAGTGTAAAATTCTAAGCAAGTTTGCCTTTTACATCACCTTGAAATTTGGCCAGGTAAGAAAGTTATGCTCGGTCAAAGTTCTAGTCAAACCTGATATTCGAGGGGAGGATCATATTTCTTAACATCAGTCATATTATAGAGGGTCATCCTGATCTAATTTATCACCTGATAAATCATGCTGTCCAAATATCTAGACGTCAATTTTAGGTGATAGTGACCTTTACCCGTCAACAGCCTTATGTATTTCGCGAGGATCATATTTCTCAATGTAACTCGATATTTCTCAATATCCTCCTACCGTGAAATATCACCCTAAGCCATTATCCTGATGATGTCATTCAAGTTTGATAAACAAAGAAACAATCATGACGATGACATAATCATCATTTTTGCCCCTCGGGAGCGTATTTCCTAAACTTGATCCTGCTCACATAACATGACGATGACGTCATAGTGCCGCAGCACTAAACCAAGTCATCATCCGAATGATGTCATCCTGATATTCTGATAGGAGGTCATTTTAGTCTAAGGGGATCATCATCTTCCAAATGTCACCCCGACCTTTTGTGCATCACCCAATTTTTCGAAGATCAGCCGATCTTTTGAATATCCTCCTATCGCGAAATATCACCCCATGACTAATATGATGATGACATCATCCCAGCTTGATGAACAAAGGAAGTCACCTCCTTATGACATCATCATCCTTTTGCCTCGCATAGGCACTTTTTCAAACATCACTCCTATCCGATAGACATGACGATGACGTCATGATAACTATAGCGATAAACAAGGCCACCCTTCCACTGACGTCACCCCGATCTTTCGAAAGGAAGGTCATCTTACCTACGGGGGTCATGTTCCAAATGTCATCCTGATCTTAAAATATGACCCGATAAGCAAAACTCAACATATCTTGATGATGTCATCTTCTTGGGAGGGTGATATTCTTCAAAGCTCTTCCCTCGGGATCATGTTCCTTGGACCCAATTTCCTTCAATATCACTGTGACGTCACCATCATATCATGACCAAGTAAAGAGAATGTCTATAAATCTACATGCAGATGGCGAAACTGAATGAATTATCAAAAGGAGACTAATTTCTCATGTGTAGGCGGATTTTTGTAGTATCATGACTGGATATTTATGTTTGCACTTTCAAGGCATGATTTAGCATTTGTTTTTATCCTCCTGCTGATTATTTAAATGATGGTGCCTAACTTTATATGATGACCATAGGTGCATCGGCCAGAAGATGGGGTCAGTGAGACATTGTTGGCTCGCTCCAATCAGGTTGGGTTTCACTGATGATCATGATGATGTGCGGTCACGATGGAAAAGCAAGGCAGGTGGATTTTGAGCCATCCCAGAACCTGATGATGTCATCCTTTCACCCTTCAGCAAGGCCAGTCTGTCCTGATGACATCATCATCATATCCTGATCAACGAAGGATTTCAAAGTGCAGCCCAATTTTCAAATGGAAAATGGCAGGAAAGTAGAGCGGGAGGAATTTGAAATTATTTTGGAGCCCGATGTATAACTTTGGTCAAACAAGAAGTACACGTAAGGCCTGTGGAGGGCCAATATGTAGATTTGACCTGACGGCATGTAGGTGGAGATATAACAGTGCTTTAATGGCGAGGGACATCCTGAGTGGTGCACTAGATCCTGAGAGGTCAGAATGAACCAAAAGGAGACAATGCATTGAATGCAGTGGTTGGCCGATGGAGGAAGTTACTGAGTGAGCGGCGCCTTGTCTGGGTGCTCTGCTCGAGATTTTGGCGAGATCCATCTTCCACCATTGGATGAGACATCTGAGGAGGCTGACCGTTGATTCAGCTAAGTTTTCTTGAGCACTGTAATGGGGGAAAGTAGAGACATATATTCAGCCCCATTACTGCTAAAAAAAAGGAGAGGAAAAAGAAGGAAAAAAGGGGGTCAATCATACAATATCAGACTGGTAGAAATTTCATGTAGTAGACCATATTGTTGAGATGAGTGAGGACTGAATTGTTGAAACATTCAAGGTTCTTTCCTCATGATCACTGTAAATATCCATGTTTTATGAACATATTGTATGGAGATGAAGCTTCAGATTACATCATGATTGTAAACCTTAAGTAATCTTCAAGTTGATTTCTAGATATGTACTAGTGGATGTTGTGCTCTTTAGAAGTGCTTTCATTTCATTGCATGTTGTTGTCAACTCTACCTCTGAAGATTTGCATTGGATCATGCTGATTTGTGGAATATCCTGGTGAAGTATGATTTCAGTTTTCTTCTCTTCATTACTATATGGGAACATGTATGTGGGTCAGTGATCTCAGCCAAGTAAATCTTAGGAATATCTCTCTCTTTAACCCTTTTTCTTATTTTAATTTTATAGAAATCACTTCCATAATTGCACATCATGGTAAATATTAAGCAGAACAGGGAATATGTAGACATCCCATAGATACTTGATCATCCTTAACATATTCCTGAGCTAGATGCATGTACCATTAAAAATTTCATGCAGGAAATCACTGATAAGGGTGGAACTCATGCAAATATCACATTAGGCACATCATTTGGAGGTATGTGCTATATAGAGTAACTTCCCTGAAAGCATTGTTGCAGAACCAGAACCTACTGATTCATGTAAGACCACAAAATGGAAAACAACAAATACACATCAACCACTGAGTAATCTTAGCGGATTATGAACTAATCACCGGGGACTTGGGATCATGAGTTCTATGAATTCATTGTATCTTTCAGTGATAGGGAGGACTCTAGACTATCTACTCTGCATCCTATAGGTGTACAAGACTGTTTGACAACTCTAGCTTCCCTACCAATTCAAAGTGCTAACAGACATCTTTCTACACACAAAAATGTCAGCTAAATTCCTCAACTCTTTGCAGAGATGGAAAACTCTATTTCTCTACTTGGTGTGGGACACATACCTTGTCCTCACTACTTCCAACATTTTGCCTCAATGGCACATAGCTTTCTGAGCCCATTGCCCACCCTTCTCACTCTGTTCAAGGGTCTGGACTGCTTGGTGCTCACTTTCTTTCTCTCTATTTCCCACCCCTGCAAATCTATTTTCCTACTTGTCTATCTAGCCAGACTCCTTACTGAGCTCGCCTAGAACAAGCATGCATTGCCTCTAGTCGACAATCCGACCACCCCACAAAAGAAAAGCAAACAAAAAGCATGGCTCTGCTTGATGGCCTCCATACTGTACAGAGGAACTCGAGGAACATCAATACAAAGTCATGGTTTGAAAAAGAGAACAAAATTGTAGAAAAAGAATGACTAATCTACTTTAGAATAACAAACTAAAAACTATACAAAAATCCACAAATTGGTTGAACTGATGAATTGGATTTTTATTCAAAACTGTTCTTACATCAAAAATGTTTCTCACAACCCAAAATCTTTCCACTCTAACCCCCACATAGAAAGAATGCTACATCATATAAATTAGCTTATGTCCGTTACAGGATGATTCAATTTCCAAACCGGTTCGTATTCCAACTGCTCCGGTTCAACTCTGTGCTATCGGCAAGATAACTGTCATCGGAAAACCTTTCATAAGTCTTACCGCGGACCAGTCTCATACCGACATGTCCCCAACACCTTTTTCACCAATATCGGCAAGATAATTTAGATGTCTCACCGAAACATGTATATGTTTTTCCTATCGGCAAGACCCTACTCAGTCGGCAAGTCTAAATCTTCATTGGCCGATAGTATTAATTTGGCCGATATCACCTTTGACTCCGTTTAACCTCCATCGGCAAAGCATGTGTTATCGGCCACACATTATTCCCTTCTTCCGATATGCTTTTGTTACCCGATGAAAGCTTTTTCGCCAACTACTTCATCGGCTAGACCTCTTACCAACTCTTGCCATCACCAAATTCCTTAACAATGAAGACTTTCCTCTACGCGCTTATCGGTGTGACTGAGATCATCGGTGGGACTTTTCCTCCACCTTCTGACAATGCAGCTCACACCGATAAGTCAAACAATGACTTTAACCTTTGGCAGAACCTAACTTATCGGCCAAACTTTCTTCTTGTGTTCTGATACCGAATGTCATACCGAAGCCTCATATCTACCTCACTATCGGTGAGACCTCCTATCGTCGGTTATACGTCCATTTCTGCTGCCAATGACTCCCTTTATGCTGATGAACACTCCATCAGTTGGACTTTCTCCTTCGGCCTAACCTTCATATCTCCTCTCGATATGCATCTCATGCCGATAAGTGTCTTCGTTGGCGAGACCTACTTTATCCTCCGCCGATACACTGTCTTATCGGTGGGACACTAGCTGTCAATATAGTTTCTTAATGCTTGGCCGATGAGCTCTCTCACTCCGATAGACCCACTTCGTAAAAGCATCAACTTCTTCCCGCGCCTTCCCAATTCGAAAACAAAAGCATCACACCAAAAATGCAAAACTATATACACATGGGCTCTAAGCCCTTGGTGCTCCTGCACCATACTTCCCTATGCAGAAAGAAGCTATGTCACCTCCGATGACAATGAGGCAAAATCAATGCCCCTTCTTTTTAATTCTAACTCTGCAACCTAGGTAGCTTCTGCTTTAGGCAACTGCTTCCATTTGACCAAATGCTCCATGTAGACACCATGTTTGGTTTGCTTCTGTACTCTTGAATCCAATATTCTCTTTGCCTGTAGTTTGGGTTTTAGTGGCAAAGTCACATCTTTTACTATCTATTCCTTCTCTGAAATGGATCCATTTGCGGCTGACTGAGGACCCCTGTATTGCACCAGGTCTTGGACATTAAACACTGGTGAGATTGCCAAATCTTTTGGCAATTCAATTTTGTAGGCATTATTTCCATACTTGTTCAGGATTCTACAAGGACCAATTCTCCTCATCTGCAGTTTGGTTGGTATTCCTTTCTGCATTATGGCTTTATTCAAGTGCACCATAACCAGATCACCAACCTCAAACTGAATATCCCTTCTGTGGGCATCTACTCTGTCCTTGATCTTCTGTGTGTTCTCTGTCAAGGTTTTCTTCACCTACTCATGCACTTCTTTCATGGATTGTGCAAAATCCTCTGCATGTCCACTTTTGTTCTCCATGTTTCCCATATTTCTGAGCTCACATACACCTCTGGGATGCATTCCATAGACTATTTCGAATGGACTCTTACCAGTAGTCCTATTCACACTATCATTATAGGCAAATTTTGCCTGATGAATGACAAGATCCCAACTCTGTCCATATTCTTTGGTTATACACCTTAACAGGTTGCCCAATGTCCTGTTTACCACCTCTGTCTGACCATCTGTCTGTGGGTGATATGCTGAACTGAATGACAAATTTGTTCCTAATCTCTACCACAATGTTTTCCAGAAATGACCCATGAATTTAGCATCTCTGTCAGACACAATACTTGCTGGTAGTCCATGAATTCTGATCACTTCTCTAAAAAACAAGTGTGCTATATGACTGGCATCATGAATCACTTTACAGGGAATGAAATGACTCATCTTGCTAAACCTATCCACTACTACATATATGCTATCATAACTAGTCTTAGTCTTAGGCAAACCAACTACAAAATCCATACTTACACATTCCCATGGCCTGGAAGGAATGGGTAAGGGTTGGTACAATCCTGCATTTGAAGTGGTTTCCTTGGCCTTCTAACATACGATACACTACTCTACATACCTTTTGATGTCTCTGTGCATCCTTGGCCAATAATAGAACCTTTGGACTAGCTCCAGTGTTTTGTTCAGACCAAAATGGCCACTCAGACTACCATTGTGCTTCTCCTGTATGAGATTTTCTCTCATAGATCTTCTTGGCACACATAATTGCCCACCTTTGAATAGCAATCCCTGCTGTAAGGTGAAATCTACAAATTCACTATGAAAGTGATTCTCAAAATCTTGACATACCTTGTATGCCTCAGCAAAATCTTCATCATCTTGGTAAAGATTCTTGAAATCTTCAATCCCAATGCTCTTCAACTGCACTTCCTGCACTGTGAGCAATCTTCTGCTCAAAGCATCTGCAACTCTGTTCAGCTGCCCCTTCTTATGCTTAATTGTAAAGGTATAAGACTGCAGGTACTCCATCCATTTGATATACCTGTTGCTTAACTTATCCTGTGAGTTTAGAAAACTCAAAGCTTGGTTATCTGTGTAGACAACAAATTCTTTAGGCAAGAGATAATGTCTCCACTTCCTTAATGCTTGGACTAGAGCATACAACTCTAAGTCATACGAAGAGTACTTACTCTTTGCTTCATTCAGCCTCTCACTAAAAAAGGCTACAGGTCTATTTTCTTGATTTAGCACTGCTCCTACAGCTATGTTACTGGCATCACATTCAATAGTAAATGGCTTATCAAAACTGGGCAACAACAAAACAAGTTGTGTTGCTACCTCTTTCTTCAACCTTTCAAAACTTCTATCTGCAGCTGATGTCCATCTGAATTTTGCTTTCATTCCACCCTTAATTGTATCCAACATGGGTGCACATATTCCACTGAAATTTCTGATAAACTTTCTGTAAAACTGGGCTAAGCCATGAAAACTTCTCACCTCTGTGGCTGCTCTGGGAGTAGGCCAGCTCAATATGGCTTCTACTTTGGACTTGTCCATCTTTAATTCCCCCTGGGACACCACAAAACCAAGGTATACCAATTCTTGCTTCATGAATTCACACTTCTCCAGATTGATGGTTAGTTGTTCATCATGTAATTTTTGTAAAATAGTATTTACATGTTCTAGATGTTCTTCCTTGGTCTGACTAAAAATTAGAATATCATCTAGAAAAACAACAACAAATTTACCAATGTAATCCTTTAGGACTTCATTCATGAGTCTCATAAAGGTACTGGGTGCATTTGATAGACCAAATGGCATAACAAGCCATTCATACAATCTTTCTATGGTCTTGAAGGCTGTCTTCCACTCGTCACCTTCCTTGATTCTTATTTGGTGGTAACCACTCTTCAGATCTATCTTGGTGAAATACTTTGCTTTTCCAATACAGTCTATGAGATCTTCAATTCTGGGAATTGGGAACCTATACCTTATGGTTATCTTGTTTATGGCTCTGGCATCTATGCATAATCTCCATGATCCTCCTTTCTTGGGTGCCAACACTGTGGGCACTGCACAAGGACTAATACTCTTCCTGATCAATCCTTGATCTAGCAACTCCTGTACTTGCCTGAAAATCTCTTTGTGCTGATCTAGAGTCATCTTGTAAGGTGTCTTGTTTGGCAAAGATGCCCCTGGAATCAAGTCTATCTGATGGCTTATTACTCTTTGTGGAGGCAATGTGGATGATGTACCATCACTGATTATGCCTTTATACTTCTCCAGTATAGGCTGTACTTCTTTGGGAATCTCTGTCTTCTTATCCTGCTATCCTTCTTTTGGTTTCACTATGATGGCATAACCAATACCATCCTCCTTAAGAGTATTCAGAAACTCTTTTTCACTCACAACCAAGATATTAGGACTCTTTGTCTGAACTGCATCTTCATCCTCCAATGACTGAATCTTATAGGTGACACCATCTTTCTAAAAAGAATAGGCATTCTTCTCACCATCATGTACTGCCTTTTGGTCATACTGCCATGGTCTACCCAATAAGAGATGGCATGCATCCATGGGTAGTATATCACATAATACCTTATCCTTATAGCCACCTATACTAAACTCTACCCAACTTTGTTCATTCACTACCACATGTTGACCCTTATTCAACCATGTGACTCTATATGGGTTTGCATGAGTAATTCTTTTTAAATTCAGTTTCTTAACTACTTCATCAGAAATAATATTATCAGTAGATCCTGAGTCTATGATAATTTTACATACCTTATTCAAAATCTTGCACTTGATTCTGAATAGTGCTCTCCTCTGGCTTGGTTCAAACTTTACTGGTTCCTTCATCAAGGTTCTCTTTATCATCAGGTTCTCTCCATCTTCTGAGTTCAGATTGACCTCAGGTGACTGGCTGCTAGATGCATTATCTTGGACATAGTGATTTCTCTTATCACCTCCTTGAGAAGAGGATGTGGCCTTTTCTGGGCACCTATATGCTGGATGACCTAGATTGCAACAGGTGTAACACTTCATGTTGCTGAAATAGGATCCTCTGCCTGATCCTCCTGACCTTCCTCTGTTAGATCCTCTCCCTCTGTGGTTTCCTCTACCACTCGACTCCCCACTCTGCTCTGTGAGTTTGGATTCTGCTTGGGATCTATTGTCAGTATTTCTTCCACCAAAACTTCCTCTGTGTCCTCTATTATCTCTACCTCTTCCTCTTCCTCTGTTATTTGAGTCTTGTTTCCTCTTGTTCTTTTCCTCCACTTTCAGTGCTAGCTGATAGCATTTTTGCACTGTTGTAGGACACAACAAACTGATTTCTTCTTGTATATTCCACTTCAGACTGTTAAGGTACCTTGCTCCCTTTATGCTTTCATCCTCCATTACTTTGGACCTTAAGCATAGCTTTTGGAATTCTTCAGTGTATGCACTGACATCTAATTCCTTTTGTCTCAGATTCTGTCTCTTCCTATGCAGCTGTATTTCATAATCTTCTGGCATATATGCTTCTTTGATTTTAGCTACCATTCCCTTCCAAGTAGCTATGGGCTTCTTATCTTCTTTTGCTCTTTCAGTCTGCACAAATTTCCACCAGGTTAAGGCAGCTCCCCTGAGTATGGATTTGGCCACCTTTACTTTCTATGCCTCACTTACACCATCACATTCAAAGTGATTTTCAAGTCATTCTATCCACTCCATGACCAAATCTGGGTCCATTTTCCCACTGAAAAGTGGTACTCCTTCCAATGTTTTACCACTCATTACTTTCAAAGCTTTCAAGAATGGTTCTTCTTCCAACTTAGGATCAGGTGTGGGCTCTTCATCTTCTACAGATACACCTTTCCCCTTATCCTCAGAATATTTAACTCTCTGGCTGACTTCTTCAGTCTTTTGCAACATTAAACCTAGCTTACTCTCCATTTTTGCTAGTCTTTCTTGTAGGAGTCTATTCTCCTCTTCTTGATCCTCAACCTTCTTTGCTAACTCTGCATTTGTCACCATTTTCTTGGATGAACTAATAGACTCACTTGAACTCGGTGATGACATACAACTCTTCTATTCCTATCTAGGAATAACCCAAATCTTACTGCTCTGATACTAGTTTGATAGGGAGCACTCTAGACTGCCTGCTCTACATCCTGTAGGTGTACAAGACTGTTTGACAACTCTAGCTTCCCTACCAATTCAAAGTGCTAACAGACATCTTTCTACACACAAAAATGTTAGCTAAATTCCTCAACTCTTTGCAGAGATGGAAAACTCTATTTCTCTGCTTGGTGTGGGACACATACCTTGTCCTCACTACTTCCAAGATTCTGCCTCAATGGCACATAGCTTTCTGAGCCCGTTGCCCACCCTTCTCACTCTATTCAAGGGTCTGGACTGCTTGGTGCTCACTTTCTTTCTCTCTATTTCCCACCCTTGCAAATCTATTTTCCTACTTGTCTATCTAGCCGGACTCCTTACTGAGCTTGCCTAGAACAAGCATGCATTGCCTCTAGTTGACAATCTGACCACCCCACAAAAGAAAAGCAAACAAAAAGCATGGCTCTACTTGATGGCCTCCATACTGTATAGAGGAACTCGAGGAACATCAATACAGAGTCATGGTTTGAAAAAGAGAACAAAATTGCAGAAAAAGAATGACTAATCTACTTCAGAATAACAAACTGAAAACTGTACAAAAATCCACAAATTGGTCGAACTGATGAATTGGATTTTTATTCAAAACTGTTCTTACATCAAAAATGTTTCTCACAACCCAAAATCTTTCCACTCTAACCCCCACATAGAAAGAATGCTACATCATATAAATTAGCTTATGTCCATTACAGGACGATTCAGTTTCCAAACCGGTTCGTATTCCAACTGCTCCAGTTCAACTCTGTGCTATCAGCAAGATAACTGTCATCAGAAAACCTTTCATAAGTCTTACCGTGGATCAGTCTCATACCGACGTGTCCCTGACACCTTTTTCACCAATATCAGCAAGATAATTTAGATGTCTCACCGAAACATGTATATGTTTTTCCTATCGGCAAGTCTAAATCTTCATTGGCCGATAGTATTAATTTGGCCGATATCACCTTTGACTCCATTTGACCTCCATCAGCAAAGCATGTGTTATCAGCCACACATTATTCCCTTCTTCCGATATGCTTTTGGTACTCCGATGAAAGCTTTTTCGCCAACTACTTCATCGGCTAGACCTCTTACCAACTCTTGTCGTCACCAAATTCCTTAACAATGAAGACTTTCCTCTACACGCTTGTCAGTGTGACTGAGATCATCGGTGGGACTTTTCCTCCACCTTCCAACAATGCGGCTCACACCGATAAGTCAAACAATGATTTTAACCTTCGGCAGGACCTAACTTATCGGCCAAACTTTCTTCTTGTGTTCCGATACCGAATGTCATACCGAAGCCTCATATCTACCTCGCTATCGGTGAGACCTCCTATCGTCGATTATACGTCCATTTCTTCTACCGATGACTCCCTTTACGCCGATGAACACTCCATTGGTTAGACTTTCTCCTTCGGCCTAACCTTCATATCTCCTCCCGATATGCATCTCACATCGATAACTGTCTTCGTTGGCGAGACCTACTTTATCCTCCGCCGATACACTATCTTATTGGTGGGACACTAGCTATCGATATAGTTTCTCAATGCTTGGCCGATGAGCTCTCTCACTCCGATGGACCCACTTTGTAAAAGCATCAACTTTTTCCTGTGCCTTCCCAATTTGAAAACAAAAGCATCACACCAAAAATGTAAAACTATATACACATGGGCTCTAAGCCCTTGGTGCTCCTGCACCATTCAGGATAAACGAGGGTTGGTGTGTAACTTTTGTTTCATGTTGTACTTGTGTGTATCTAACATCAACATCAACAACAACAGTCCCAAAGAAAAGTTGACTAAATTCAGTGGTTGATATCAAGGACTTTATGCGCAAATTCAGTATCAGATGAAAGATGAAGATGTTCAGAAGATATTCATTACAAATATACAACCTAATATTTGTGATAAGATTCTCTTGATGAAATATAACTCCTTTCAACATTTATGCACTGCTCTTCGTGATTATCATCTTTCGTCTAGTCAGTATGAAAACCAAAACTCATCAGCTCAAGGTGGTCAATCCATGGGTGGATCATTACAAAACAATTTTAAAAGGAACAATAATAGGGGTTTCATCAAGATAAATGGACCAAATACGAATGTGTCTGCTATAAATAATCCAAAGAAAACATCATATCAACCAAGAAAGTTTACTCTAATATTTGAGTCCTATCATTCCATAATGAATCAAGTTGTGAGTAATAACATCTTGAAGCTTCTCCTGATCAAGCCTGTTGATCCTAGTAAACAAGGACCTTACTTCAATGCTAATTCCTTTTGTCATTATATCAGATGCATGGACATGACATTGAATGATGTATGTGTCTTAAACATGAGATACAAGACCTTATTGATTCAAATGTCATCTAGCTATCAGGTGTGAATGATAATGGAAATAAGTCAGTTGCTTTGCTGAATTAGAATTTACAAATCTTCACTAATCATTTTCCTAAACATACTGAAAATAATATGGTGGAAAAATATTTATTAGAAGTAGATGAGGATGATTACTTGGACTATGATAGTATCATGGGTATGATTGAAGTGGATAAGAAACAAGTGGATAATCCACCTCATCCTCGAAGAAATGGAATTTATGCTAAGGTTCCTCCTCAATTATCCTTATATGGATTGGGAGATAATCAAAATGTCTTTAAAAATCAAAAACAATAACTAATACAGATGAGCAAGATGGTATAGGATGATTCCCATTACTATCCTAGAAAGATTCAACAATGAAAACTTGCTAAACATCAGAAAAGAGCAAGACGACAATCAGCAAATGGAAATAATAGTGGTTCTCCCCCTCATAAGAAACAAAAATTCTCATTTAAACAAGGATTTAATGAACAAGAATCATATGATAACAAACAAGACTTTTATAAGAACCACTCAAATTTTGCATTAAACATGATCGAGTACCTCTCCAAGAGGTTCGAGAGCTCCAAGATGTAATATGAAGACCCTACAAGTAATTATCCCTAACCCTTTGTTTCTCTCATGATGCACTTCCCCTATGATGTGTTATATGTTGTTTAGGCCTCCTGGGATGACCTCAGATTCTCCCGTAAGATTTAGGATACCAGGAGACCACCTCTATTGTGACCTTCTTCTATTTGTATCATCATTCTTCTAAATTGCCTCTCTCTGATTTCATTGTTGTGTTTTGTGTCTTATGGACATAGCGTCATGGTTGGTGACCTGGGGGCACCCTCCTACGTGACTGTACCTAAGACACTTGTTTTCTCCTCTCTTATTTATTGTTTCCCTTCCTCTATTGTTTCCACCTAGTGGGCAGATGACGACAAACATTTATACTGATGCAAACCTAGTGTCCCCTTCAAAAGAAATAAAAAAATGGACTATAGTTCCTAAAATGACAATGGCATTGTATATCTTATCTGACGCTTGGCTAGTGGAAGCACTCGTACTTTCTGCATAGTGAATTCTATGATGTTTCTATCGCATTTACAAACCTTAACAATACTATTGCTCCATGCACCTTTGTTTGCCTTTGAATCTAGCCTTGGTAGTACTCAATTCAGAGAGCTTCGTGATATAACCCACAGTTATCCTCAGACTCCAAATTCATTGTATAACCTTGGCTCTTTGTGTGGTTAATCATATGCATTGATGTTGTTGTTTATCATAATGTTGTAGACACTAACATGTTTCTTGCAGGGATGTGTTTGTGGGAACATTTGGCGATCGTAAAGTACATGTCACCTTTGGGGGGCATGGGCTTTATGAAAGTCAATGTTTCCTTGTGTGTTTTCTTCCTACCTTAAAGTGCTTGATATCGATGCTTGATATCAACCACCTTAAGGTGGGAGCATATACAAGGTAAGTTGTCTATTATAGATGTTAGCAATGTGTTTGAGCTCAGATGCAAAGACTTGCGCCCCAGAGTAGTGCATTGTGCATCCTGAGTTTGTTTGCAATTGATCAATCAATCATATAAGCCCTCTATAGAGGTGGGATATCGAGCATATCCTTTTTCTTAAGCCCTCTACAGAGGTGGGGGTGGTGTATTTCTGAGAGCAGATTACATCATCCTGTCATTTTCAAAAGTCCTCTGCGGAGGTGGGGAGTGGTTTTGTGACTAACTCAACCCTTAAGTATGTCTTCAGCGATTATTGTGGTGAAGCCCAATCGTCAGTGTGTGCCTGTAATGTGCCTGAGATGGTGTTGGACCTAGAAATAGGTACACTCCATCGCTTGTCTACCATGTTTTCTTCATGTCTTCAAGTGTGTGTGTTTTGTGTGGCGTGTTTGTTGACCCATTTGCAGAGACCAATGCCTTTGAGTAGTGCTTCATGCATTTTGGGAGGTTTTGTGTGTATTGCGTGTGTGTTGCCCCATATATAGAGACCAACGCCCCTGAGTAGTGCTTCGTGTATTATAAGAGGTTTGTTTACTTTCTAGTACTTGCATTTGCATTTCATATATATGAGAAAAAGAAAAAAAAGATATCATTTATGTCTTCCATGCATTAATGTGTCTTCTATGCATTAACTATATTCTCCATGTTCTGCATGACTGTAATTGTCTTCTCTGTGTTTTGCATGACTGTTACTATCTTCTATGTGATTGGCGTGTCTTCACCATGCTTGATGTGTTTGTTGTGTTTGTGACCTTACTTTAATGCATGTATTGGCCTTGCGTTTATACATACATTAAAGTGGGGGCTAAATGTAATTTCAAAAAATGTCCCCTTGGGGGCTTTTCCCTCATAAGGTTTAGCTTCAAGGTCTTTAGAGTACATTTAGGACATTTTAGATCATAATTTGATATCTCGATGGAATGAGTCCTAGGTAACATGACAAATGAGACCTAGGAGGATGCCTTGAGCTGTACCTTGCCCAATATATGGGGGGAGGACTTGGGTGCCTATGCCCTAGTCCTACCCTATTTTGGGACAGCCCCAATTTTTGGGTGTCAGTTTATGACTGTTAGGTGGTTATTTTGCCAACACGGTAAAGTTTAATTTTTAAAATCTTGGCGGGAATGCTTGTAGGTGCATATATAAGCATTTGTAGGAATTCATTTGTAAACTAGATGATCATTGTGAACTCTAGGCATTCTAAAGGTGATTAAAGGCTTTCTATTATGTTGCAAGAGCAAACTTTCATGTTTTGTGTGTTGATATTTGCAGATTTGAGAATCAATCTCCTCATGGCATGAAGAGCATCTTCTTCCATGGGAGCTTCACTACAAGGTGACATATCATTGTGTTTTTATCATTGATTCCTTTGGTTTTTGCCTCTACCTCACAAGGGCATGCACTCTTTATCTGACAATGATGTTCAGAGAATTAAGTGTCCTCCAGGGTTTGACTAAGGCAAACCTCTAAACACCATAACCCCCAAACCAAGTCTTGTGATTGCAGGTTACAGGTGTCGCATTTGGGAAAAGTGGAGTTGCAGGAAGGAGTAGCAGGCATCAAGGATTTGGGATCTGAAGAAAAGTCAGACAAAGGAGCACTTCTAGGACTACGGTGCCCACAAAAGTGTCCTCTACAGACAAATTTCAGAAAATAGAAGTTACAAGGCTGATTAGTGTCGAAAGGAGGTCCAAATTCCCCAAAAAAGTAGCTACCTTGGACTTGGGCGCCCGCACTAGTGTCCCCGACTATTTCACCTCGGAACCCCAAAAATAGGTATTCTATGATTTGTTATTTTACTCCTGTCTATAAGATATTTTTCTATCTTTCATCAATTTGTTTCCATATTTGCATAATTAGGGTTTTAATGGTTAATTGGACATAAGAGAAGGAAAATTAATAATTAAATTCCCTAATCCAATCTTCCCTTCATTTGTAAGTGACCTAGGGTATGATAGTGCTCGCCACTTGACCCTAGATCCTTCAATGTTAGGGTGAAAGGAGGAATCAAACATCTAAAGAACAAAAGATTAACAAAATCCAATTTTACCCTAAACACTCCCTCTCCAATTTACCCAAGTTTAGTCGAACCACACGAGATCCTCTAGGTAGATTGAAGGTTGTAGTGATACCTTCAATTGAAAAGTATGCATAAACCCTACCATGTTTCTCTACTCTTCTGGTATTCACATTATAATTCTGGGCACACTCTACTACCAATTCAGTGGCCTCCATTGCATAAGGAAATCCCCTTGCATGCCACATTCCCAAACTGCAGATGTTAATGACCAAGGGATTCCTGGTTCCTTACTCTAATTTTTCTACCCATGCATCAAGATCTATTTTTCCTAGATGTGTATCATTTATTTATCCATAATTCAAGGATATCCCCTTAGGCTATATGCACATAGGTTTCAAGAATTTTGTGTCTGACTTGTTCTTCCGAACTACCATTGGATCCTGCAACGAAACATGTATATATCTTACCCTAACATATCATGTGTAGTGGTGGATTCAATGATCACATGAATTTTATGCTGTTAATTCTATCATTCTAGTATATTTCATGCATCATTATATCAATTTACTCTAGTAAAACCATTTTTACCATTTCATTTCCCATAAACGACAAAAGAGGGTTTTATCGTTACGTACCTAATAATTGTTACCCTTTTACTATGTAAGTGATGTCTGGATGAGCACATTCACCTTTCAATTACCATTCTTCATTCACCATTTGAGTGTGTATCCCATTCCGTTGAGCTCGCAAGTTGCAGTAATGTCATCTTAATCTTGCAGGGATCTGTAATTCTTCGCTTAAACATTTGGTAAATTCAAAATGAACTCAAATCCTTACTTTTAATTGAGCACAATGGCGAATTAGGGTGTGATTAATGTCCTATTAATATGTATTGATTGACACCTGAGGCTTGGAGTTGTTAACAAGTGGCGAGTATTTATTCAAAATTTTGAAGGCTCAACCTATCATTGAAATGACATTTGATGCAAGGATGCATATTCACAGAGATCATGGATATTAGGAAATATGACTGATATCCAAAAGATGAGGATAATGTCATCATGATGATGGTCAATTGTTGGTCAACGACCAAAGTCAGGTCATTATATCTTTATTTAACAATCATGATAACATAATGTGTTGATATGATCAGGTCAATGTGCCATGTGGCATCATTCTATTGGTTGCTAGAGATCCCCGTATCACAGGTCTCAAGGGTTAATATGAGGGATATTAAGAAATATCGAGATACTTAACAATATGAAATATCTTCTCATTCTAGAATGTGAGGATGATGTCAACATCTTTTATAAGATTTCAAATTAGTCAAGGAGATGACATCATCATCATATTAACGAAGATTAGAGATGTTGAGAAATATGACCCTCTTGGATCTAGGTCATGATGACATCATCATCATATCAGGTCCTTTTATAAATCAGAACAAGATGATGTCACCATCATGTTACCGAAAGTCAGGAATATTAAGAAATATGACAGATATTTGAAAGATGACCCTCTGGGAATATGCGTGGGTACTTGATGAGAAAATGTTCTCTCACATTTAAATTTGATGTTTGCATATTAAAGGATATGTGGATATCGGGTTCTCTTCATTAAAACAAAGATCAAGGATATTAGGAAATATCTGGGATATTGGCAAATGTGACCCTCTGGGAATATTAGGTTTTAAAAAACTTTCTATCCCTAAGGAATATCAGCGTGATCCAAAAGGAAAACCTGCTTAGAATTTTGCACTCTTCTATATTATGAGGTTTATGATGGGAGAATATGAATTTGACATTTAACCTTCCCTTATGAGGCACATGCATGTGTAGGGGTGATATACTATTGTTTCATCTGACTTTTACTAAACCGCCCAAAGCAAGAAAGCAAAGAACAAGCAGAAGCAAAAGTTGGGACCCTGTTTTGCTGAGGTAAAATCGGGTGTGTTGTGAAACCACACAACAATACCATGTTGGAGTTGATAATTAACTCAAGCACCAATATCAGCTACAAAACCTAAGATTTACCTTCCATAAGAGAAAAAAGAAAAGATAAATAATTTACACAATATTGGATGAATTAATGAAAATGGATTGAGAATTACATGTGACAACTTGCTTTTATATTTGCAAGTTAAATAAAACCCTAATATGACTTAAGAATAACCTAAGACTAAAATCATGATGTGTGTGCGGTAAAGTTTTGTTGTTTGAAACTTAATCCCAAGTGGTAAAATAGTTGAGGTCGACATGTATGATGATGTTTCAAATGTTGTTTTGGTCCACCATAGATTTTGGGAAATAAATCTGGCCGATAGAGTACATAATGCATGACTACATAGTACACTTTATTAGGCTGACCTGATATGAATATTTTGTTTGTTGTGGATATATATAAGGGATTGATTTTGATATTTGGTGTGTGAGTAATGCGGATATAAATATGTGTAGAATGTGAACACTAGAGGGCGATAAAAGCAGAAGAAGAGAGATTTTGTCTAATGTAAGAGCAGAGCAGTGAAATAGAGTAGTCAAGATGAAAAGTTTTGAGACAGTATTTTGAGCATACATTGAAGTTGCATTCATGCATGTGTAGATGCAATTCAAGCAGTTCATTTTGGCAGTGAGCCATCTCCTTAATTATTTTTTTCTTTTCTTAGTAGTGAGCCTTTGTGCAGTGAGCACTTCTTCATAGGGCAGTGAGCCCTAAGGTAGTGAGCCTTCTTGTAATTTGGTATTGAGCTATCATAATATATTGTGAGCTAATACTCACCATGGTTTTTCCCTCGTTGGGTTTTCCACATAACAATCCTAGTGTCTGTGTTATGTCTTTATGGTTGTTGTTCTTATGCTTGTTCTTCTTTCATGTTATTAATTTTGGAAATTGGATTAATAAACAAGTCAACAAGTGGTTTTGCAGAATATTGATTCACCCCCCCTCTCAGTATTCCTTACTTTCAACATGGTAAAATTTCATATTGGATCATATCATGATGAAGTCTTGTGTGATATTATGCCTATGGATGTTTGTCATATTTGTTTTGGGTAGACCTTGGCAGTATGATAGAAAAGCTATACATGATGGGAGAAAGAATACATACACTATAACATCAAAGGGGAAGAGAATTACCTTGATTCCTTTGGAAGATGATCCTAAGAGTGAAGTATGTGGGAATGCTAGAATCTGTTTGGTAGATGGAAGAAAATTTTTGGATGGTTTGAGACATGAGAATATGTGTTATGCCTTGATTCCTAAGAAACTTGAAACATTGAAGAAGGGAACTGAAGAATCACAATCACAACAGGTAGTTGAATTGCTAACAGAGTATGAAGACATCATATCAAATAATGTACTTGAATGATTGCCACCAATCAGGAGTATCAGTCATCACATGGATCTTATACCAGGAGCTAGTTTACCTAACAAAGCAACACACAGAATGACACCAGTAGAGAATGAAGAGTTAAATAGACAGATACATGAGTTGTTGAGGAAAGGTTTGATCAGAGAAAGTTTGAGTCCTTATGAAGTACCTGCAGTGTTAGCACCAAATAAATATGGAGAATGGAGAATGTGTACAGACTCTAGAGCAATAAACAAGATCACAGTTAAGTATAAATTTCCTTTACCTAGGATGGATGACATCATGGATTGTTTGAGTGGAGTAAAATATTTCACAAAATAGACTTGAAGAGTGGATACCATCATATCAGAATTAGAGAAGTAGATGAATGGAAGACTAGTTTTAAAACAAATGAAGGATTGTATGAGTGGTTAGTGATGCCTTTTGGACTAACAAATGTACCTTTTGCTTTCATGAGATTGATGAATGAAGTCTTGAAGAAATTCTTGGGTAAGTTTGTTATTATATTTTTGGATGACATTTTGATTTTTAGTAAGACAAAAGAAAAGTTGCAGCACCTCAGACAAGTATTATAGAGACTGAGAGAAGAGAAGTTGATGATAAACATCAAGAAGTGTAGTTTCATGAAGGAAGAATTGGTATACTTGGGATTTGTGATTTCTGTAGAAGGATTGAAGATGGATCTTGGGAAAGTGAGAGCAATTGTTGAATGGCCTACACTAGAAAGCTTTGGAGAAGTCAGATCATTTCATGGATTAGCTAGTTTCTACTGAAAGTTCATCAGAAATTTCAGTTCAGTATGTAATCCTATGACATAGACAATGAGAGGAGACAGAAAAGATTTCAAGTGGAAATCAGGAGTAGATAAAAGTTTTGAGTTGTTGGAGCAGAAAGTGACAAAGCAACCTATTTTGGCATTACTAGATTATAATAAGGTATTTCAACTGGATTGTGATGCAAGTGGGAATGCAATTGGAGAAGTGTTAAGTCAAGAAGGTAGACCTGTAGAATATTTTAGTGAGAAGTTGAATGATGCAAGAGAAGATATTTAGTTTATGATCAAGAGTTCTATGCCATAATTCAAGCCTTGAAGAAGTGGAGACATTACTTGTTGCCTAAGGAGTTTGTGTTGTATATAGATCATCAAGCCTTGCAATATTTGAATAGTCAATGTAAGTTGAATTAGAGACATATGAGATGGGTAGAGTTCATCCAGAGTTATACTTTTGTGTTGAAGCATAGAAGTGGAAAATCAAATAAAGTTGCAGATGCCTTGAGTAGGAGAAGAAATTTGTTGAAAGAGATGAGAGTTGAAGTGTTGAGATTTGATGAATTGAAGAACCTGTATGAGGAAGATCTTGATTTTGTAGAACCTTGGAAAGCATGTAAGGAACTTGTTGTGACAAATAGGAGTAAGTGGTTGGACTTTTACATTCAAGAAGGCATGTTGTTGAGAGGAAATCAGTTGTGCATACCTAGAAGTTCAATGAGGGACAATTTGATCAAAGAGAAACACAGTGATGGATTGGTAGGACATTTTGGCATTGATAAAATAATGGCTTTGATGAGTGAAAATGACTTTTGGCCTCAGATACATAAGAATGTTAGGAAATTTGTGCAAAGTTGCAGAGTTTCTCAAGTTGCAAAAGGGAGTAGTCATTGACAAAAGGGAGTATTCAGAAAACTGGATTGTATAAACCTTTGACAATACCAGAGAGACCTTGGGAAGACATAAGTATGGATTTTTTAACAGGATTGCCTAAGACACAAAGAGGACATGATTCTATATTTGTAGTGGTGGACATATTTTCAAAGATGGCACATTTCATACCTTGTAAGAAGACAATTGATGCAGTGCAAGTAGCTGACCTATTTTTCAAGGAGATTGTGAGATTGCATGGATTACCTAAGAGCATAATTTCAGATAGAGACACCAAATTTGTTGGATACTTTTGGAAGACACTTTGGAAGAAGATGAAGATAGATTTGAAGTTTAGTTTAGCATTTCATGCACAGACTGATGGATACACAAAGGTAGTGAATAGAAGTTTGGGAAACTTGTTGAGATGTTTGGTTGGAGAGAAGGCAGGAAGTTGGGATTTGATTCTTTCACAAGTAGAGTATGCATACAATAATTTAGTGAATAGGAGTACTGGAAGAACACCTTTTGAGATTGTTACTAGAGTGAATCCTAGAGGAGTTGCAGAGTTGAGAGATATCAATATGGGAGAAAAGAGAAGTGTAGAAGCAAAAGAATTTGTAGAGCATATGGAGATAGTACATGATCAGGTAAAGAAGCACTTGGAGGAGATGAATAACAAGTATAAAGGACATGAAGATGAGAAAAGAAGATAGAATTTAAAGTTGGAGATGAAGTGATGGTGTACTTGAGAAAAGAAATATTTCTAGTGGGAACATATAACAAGTTGAAGATGAAGAAGTTTGGACCTTGTAGGATACTCAGAAAGTTTGATTCAAGAAATGCATATAAAGTGGAGTCACCAGAGACATTGGGTATATCACCTATTTTAAACATTGTAGACCTATATCAATATCATGAAGCAGAGTTCAGTGCTAGCATTGAAGAAGACTTCAAGAAGTAATTACCACAACAAGTACAGGAGAAGATTGAGGACATTTTTTATAACAGAATTGGACGTAGCACCAGAGGAAGACAATACAAAGAATACCTTGTGAAGTGGAAAAGCAGACCGGAAGAAGATTCATCATGGATTTCTCAGGCTAAGGTGGACCATCTTAGTTTTCCTCTAGCCCCAGCAAAGTGAGGGACTCACTTTTTTCAATAACCTTAGATGTCTAATGCAAGAGCATCCCTAGTTCAAGAGCAATCTTGAATCAACCAAAAATATTTGCATTTTAGTTTGTTTCTTTTCATTTTCTAGTTCAGTCAGTAGCAGTTTATGTATTTTAGTCTGCATTCTACCGCAGTTTCATTTTAGACCTTGCAAAGATGGACTTAACATCTAGACACATTCATCTAGATCATATCTGATTTTTAGAGCATTTGGATCAAGTACCAGAAAGTTATCGCTATAAAAAGATTGACTATTTTCTTATAATAGAGCATCCTGACAATCTCTGATAACTAGCTAAAGGAGAAAACCTACAGAGCATTTCTTGACCTACGAAGATAATTTCCACATCATTCAATGTTTATTGGTTCGTCGCCAACCTTCCCTGAGATCCACACATTATTCCATTCATTTGTGGAGGAGTTCTATTCATTTAGGCTTGACCTATCCGTGTACACACATTACAACTCTTCATTAGAGTTTGTGATCTTCCTTGGCCGACGTGGAGGAATCTTATGCTCTAGATATGAATATGACAATGTAATAGATATTGCAAGTATGAGGTAAACCAGTGTTGTCATTGATGTCAACATACTCATATTGCTTTGACAAGAAGGATTCAATGAGCAGTGTGCTGAGGATATTGAGAAAATTAGCCTCAGTCAGGAACAATAAAGAATAGTGATGAGAAGAAGGCAAATGTACTGTATAGGATGCGAACCAGAGGATGCAGATTAAAGGGTTTGTAGATATGAGTCTTGAGATGCTTCAGTTAAGATTTCAGAGGTCCGCATGAAGATCTGAAGGAGTTGTGGCTGTCGGTGTAGAACCGGTTCCAGCAAGTATTCAGAGGTGACAGAGGATCACAAAAAGGTCCGGTGAGGTCTGGAACTGTATAATCCTAATCTGCGGATTGGAAGGAGTCTTTGGGATGTCCTTGTGATGTGCCATCTCGAGTTGTGTATAATTTGGAGGTCCAGAAGTACCTCCTGCATTATGACAGTGGCGACAGACAGTGTTCTTGAAGTTCCGGATAAGGAGGATAAGAGATTTCAGTAAGTAAAGGAAATGCGGACGTACCTGGTCATTCAGGCAGGCTTGTGAAGGTTCTTGGATCATGTTGAGGTTGTGTTGTTGGTCCGCATTGATAGTAGAGCCCAGAATTGAAGATATTCTTCCGGATGAAGTTCTTGCTCTGTTTAGCCGACCGGATGAGTTGTTCATCCTGCGAATGTTCTTGTGGTGGCTGACCGGATGTGTTATTCATCTTGTGGATACTCTTATGGTTGTTTGCCGACTTAGATGTTTGTTCCTAAGTCGATGTCTTGTATAAATAACGGTTTGTGAGTTCATTTCGATGTGTGGATTGTGTGGATGAGTGTGGCATAGCGAAGAGAAGTGCAAAAGGCAGAGCAGAGGTTTTTGGGCTTAAATGGAACTGATCCAGACATGGTAGAGATGTCATTCTCCAGTTCAAGATTGTGATTCTTATCACTTTGTAGACAGTGTGTCTCCTTGTAGGCAGTGGGCCTCTTTGTGAGCAGTGTGCTCAGGCAGTGAGCCCTAATTGGCAAGTGCCATTCTTTTTCTTATTCTTCTAACAGAGAATAATCCTTGGGTTAATCACCCCGTGGTTTTTCCCTTAACCAGGTTTTCCACGTCAAAATCTTGGTGTTCAATGTGTTGATGTTTATCTACTCTTGTGTGTATGTATTATGCTTTCATGGATGATTAATTGATATGCTGTTAACTAACAACGAAGAATCAAGTGTTTTAAAGAACAAGAAGTTTTATACAACTGAGTCACCCCCCCTCTCAGTTGTATGCCTTAAATCCAACAATTGGTATCAGAGCCAAGTTCCTCTGAAAGGAGCTTAACCGCTTGAGGAGATCCAGGATGTCGTCATACAAGAAGGATAGTCCGAAGTTCGATGGAACCAACTTCACTCTCTGGAAAGGTTGCATGAAGTGTCACTTGGAATGTATGGGAAAAGCATACTTGGCTATGGTCTCAAAACCATATGTACCTCCACAAGGTGGTCCGACAACTCTGAATGAAATCACAGATGCTGAAAATAATCTGCGGACCAAGGAAGCCCTACTAAGCACATTAAATGATTCAGATCTCTCAAATGTTATTGACCTACCAACTGCATATGAGATCCTGACTAAACTGGAACTTCTGTATGAAGGAGATGAGTTTGTCAAAAGTGCAAGGTTGCAAAGTCTAAAAGGGAAATTTGAAAGATTGAAGATGAGAGATGATGAAAACATCACTACCTTTATGCCAAGAGTGAATAAGCTGGTATGTGGAATTAGAAATGCTGCTGGAACTCTAGATGAAAATGAGATTGTCTACAAAATCCTAAGATCCCTTCCTGCTGCCTACAAAATCAAGGTTGCTGCCATTGATGAATTCAGAGCCCACACAACTGTCACAAGCAAACAACTAGCTGGCAAACTAGCTGCATTTGAAATGACTGAGTTTGGAGATGATCCTCCCAAGACTGAATCTGCTTTCAAAGCCAGTACCTATGTGAAAGGCAAACAGAGATTTGATCCGGGAGAAAACTCATCAAGGAAGATGTCATGGTATGATCAAGCAAGAAGAGACATGGAAGAAGAAGAAGCAGAAACAGCTCAACTTGAAGCCCTCATTGCAAAGAGACTGCCAAGAGGATCCGGTAAGTATGAAGGAAAACTACCCTTTAAGTGTTTCAACTGCAATAAGATTGGTCATTTTGCTTCAAGATGTCCGGAAAGATCTGTAAGGTCTAATACTAACAGACAAAGGTTTCAAAAGAACTGCTATTATGTTCATGAAGAAGATGACAATGAAGGAGTAACAGATGATGAATCCGAACTAGGAAGCAAATCCGGAAATGAATGGGTGTTTATTGCCATCAAGGAAGACGATTCAATATCCTCTGAATCTGTCAATCACAAGGTTGTGGAAAGAGCTTTGGCTGCTCAAGTGGAAGAAAAGGATGATTGGGTTATTGATAGTGGGTGTTCTCACCATATGACTGGTGACAAGAATAAGTTCTTAGTTTTGGAAAGGTATGAAGGAGGAATGGTAAAGTTTGGTGACAATTCTGCAGGCAGAATCAGAGGTAGGGGAACTATTTCCTTTGATGGAAAGAGCAAAACAGGTAATGTACTATATGTTGAAAGATTGAAGCACAATCTTCTCAGTGTTGGTTAGTTAGTGGACAAAGGCTATGATCTCCGGTTCAAGAATAGAAAATGCAGAATCTTTACAAGCTCCGGAACTGAAATTGCATCTGGTGCTCAAACAAAAGGTAATATCTTTCATCTGGTTGGTTCAAACAAAAGTTGTCTGTTTGCTCAAGTTGATCAGAGTTGGTTATGGCATAGAAGAATGTGTCATGTGAATTTTGATAACATCATCAAGATAAGCAATATTCAGGCTGTAAGAGACCTTCCAAAATTGGTGAAACCTACAAATAGTTTGTGCAAAGAATGTCAGCTAGGTAAACAGAGCAGAGTCTCTTTCAAAAGCAAAGATCAGTCCTCTACCGGATTGTTGGAATTAGTAAATACTAATCTCTGTGGTCCGACAAGAATCAAGAGTCTGCAAGGTGATAGATATTTCATGTTGTTAATTGATGACCATTCCCGGATGATGTGGGTTACCTTCCTAAAAGAGAGATCAGAAGCCCTTGAAAAGTTCAAAATCTTCAAAGCTATGGTAGAGAATCAAACCGGATTGAAACTTAAATGTCTAAGGTCTGATAGAGGTGGTGAATTTACATCTGGTGAGTTCATTGACTTCTGTGAGAAGCAAGGTATAAGAAGACAGTTGTCTGCTCCTAGGACTCCACAGTAGAATGGAGTAGTTGAGAGAAAGAACCAGACCATCCAGGAAGCTGCCAGGACAATGATGTTAGAAGCAAATGTTCCTCAAATGTTTTGGAAAGAAGCTATCAGCACTGCAGTCTACACTCTTAATCGAGTTCAAATCAGAAACAACACCAGTAAGACCCCCTATGAACTCTGGTTTGGCATCACTCCTACTATGAAATATTTCAGAGTATTTGGTAGCAAGTGTTATATTAAAAGAGATGAAGATCTAGGAAAGTTTGATGCTAGAAGTGATGAAGGAATTTTCTTGGGCTACTCCACTCAAAGCAAAGCATATCGGTGTTACAATAAGAGATTGAGGAAGATGATAGAAAGCACCAATGTGAAAGTTGATGAAGGAATTGAGAAGCCTTCAAGATTTTATGAGTTTGATGAAGATGATCAAGATGGTGTTCAGGTTCAAGGGACTCAATCCCCTCCGGTAAGTCAGAATCAACTTGATCCAGTAAATCAGGAAGAAGAAATAGGTCAGAATGAACCTGATCAAGAAGCAACAGTGCAGGATACTCCCAAAATTCCAAGGTATGTAAGACAGAACCACTCAGAAGATCAGATCATAGGTGACAGAAGCAAAGGTGTGTAAACTAGAAGGAATGTTGCTCAAAATCAGGATGAATGTTGTCTAATTTCAAAGATTGAACCTAAAACAGTAAATGAAGCCTGCAATGATGAACACTGGACTAAAGCAATGAAAGATGAATTAATGCAAATTGAGAAAAATCATACTTGGGATCTTGTTCCCAGACCTAGAGACAAGAATGTGATTGGAACCAAATGGGTCTTCCGGAACAAATTAAATGAAGCTGGTAAAGTAATCAGAAACAAAGCTAGATTGGTCTGCAAAGGCTACTCCCAAATAGAAGGAATTGATTATGAAGAGACCTTTGCTCCTGTGGCAAGAATTGAAGCAGTCAGATTATTTCTTGCATTTGCTGCCTTCAAAGACTTCAAGGTATATCAGATGGATGTCAAGTCTGCCTTCCTAAATGGTGATCTAGAAGAAGAAGTTTACATTGAACAACCGGATGGATTTCAATTATCTGACAATAATGATATGGTATGTAAGTTAAAGAAAGCATTGTATGGATTAAAACAAGCTCCAAGAGCATGGTATGAAAGGTTGGACAAGCATCTTGTGCAGATTGGATTCAGCAAAGGTACTGCTGACAGTAACTTATATTTCAAAATTGATCATGAAAACATTTTGATTGTTGAAGTGTTTGTAGATGATATCATTTTTGGAGGAAGAGATAGTATGTGCAAAACTTTTGCAAATCAGATGAAATGTGAGTTTGAAATGTCTATGCTTGGTGAAATGAATTTCTTCTTGGGTCTGCAAATTACTCAAACAAAGAAAGGAATTTTCATTTCTCAGACCAAATATGTGAAAGAATTGTTAAGGAAATTTGGTATGGAAGATTCAAAACCAATGAACACTCCCATGGCAACCAGATGTAAGTTGAGCAAAGATGATGACTCTCCAAAGGCAGATCAGACAATGTATAGATTAATGATTGGTGGATTGTTGTATCTCACTCAGACCAGACCAGATATAATGCAGGCTGTTGGTCTTGTGGCAAGATTCCAGGCTGATCCTAGAGAATCTCATGTTATGGCAATCAAAAGAATTTTTAGGTACTTGAAAGGAACAGTTGAGTATGGTCTATGGTACCCTAGAGATCTGGATTTCTCTCTTCATGCTTACACAGATGCAGATTGGGCAGGAGATGTAGATGATCGAAAGAGCACCAGTGGTGGAGCATTCTTTTTGGGGAAGAGATTGGTTTCTTGGCTAAGCAAGAAACAAGATGCAATATCTCTGTCTACAACTGAAGCAGAATACATTGCAGCAGCAAGCAGTTGCACTCAAATCCTATGGATGAAGCAGATGCTAAGAGATATTAAAATTGAATATGCAGAGCCTATCACAATTTTCTGTGATAATTCAAGTGCAATTAATATTTCCAAGAATCCGATATTACACTCTAAGACTAAGCACATATCTATCAAGTTTCATTTCTTGAGAGAACAAGTGAACAAGGAAGAAGTTAGGTTGGAGTATGTCCCCTCCAAGGATCAGATTGCAGATATCTTGACTAAACCTCTTCCCAAGGACTCTTTTGAATATCTCCGGGAGAAGTTAGGGGTCATGGCCCCTCCGGTGATAAACTAGGATGCACTGATGTGCATCAGTCCGGTGGATATCACAGTCATATCTTGTGATCCGGATTGATGATGGGGAGTTGCTACTAAGGGGGAGCAGCTGGTATGATTCTGATGTGTTAAAATTGCAAGTATGAGCCCTTTGCCATTGATGTCAAAGGGGGAGAGAAGACATGTGAAAAACAAGTAGCTGATGATCAAAAGGGGAGCAGTAAATGAGGAGAAGACACGTTGCTGATAGGGGGAGAAGTGACAGAAAGGAGAAGTTTCTTGTCTTGATGGTTTTTCACATCATATGTTGCCATCAATGACAAAGGGGGAGATTGTTGCAAGTATGAGGTAAACCAGTGTTGTCATTGATGTCAACATACTCATATTGCTTTGACAAGAAGGATTCAATGAGCAGTGTGCTAAGGATATTGAGAAAATTAGCCTCAGTCAGGAACAGTAAAGAACAGTGATGAGAAGAAGGCAAATGTACTGTATAGGATGCGAACCGGAGGATGCGGATTAAAGGGTTTGTAGATATGAGTCTTGAGATGCTTCAGTTAAGATTTCAGAGGTCCGCATGAAGATTTGAAGGAGTTGTGGCTATCGGTGTAGAACCGGTTCCGGCAAGTATTCAGAGGTGACAGAGGATCACAAAAAGGTCCGGTGAGGTCTGGAACTGTATAATCCTAATCTGCGGATTGGAAGGAGTCTTTGGGATGTCCTTGTGATGTGCCATCTCGAGTTGTGTATAATTTGGAGGTCCGGAAGTACCTCCTGCATTATGACAGTGGCGACAGACAGTGTTCTTGAAGTTCCGGATAAGGAGGATAAGAGATTTCAGTAAGTAAAGGAAATGCGGACGTACCTGGTCATTCAGGCAGGCTTGTGAAGGTTCTTGGATCATGTTGAGGTTGTGTTGTTGGTCCGCATTGATAGTAGAGCCCAGAATTGAAGATATTCTTCCGGATGAAGTTCTTGCTCTGTTTAGCCGAACGGATGAGTTGTTCATCCTGCGAATGTTCTTGTGGTGGCCGACCGGATGTGTTATTCATCTTGCGGATACTCTTATGGTTGTTTGCCGACTTAGATGTTTGTTCCTAAGTCGATGTCTTGTATAAATAACAGTTTGTGAGTTCATTTTGATGTGTGGATTGTGTGGATGAGTGTGGCATAGTGAAGAGAAGTGCGAAAGGCAAAGCAGAGGTTTTTGGGCTTAAATGGAACTGATCTGGACATGGTAGAGATGTCATTCTCCAGTTCAAGATTGTGATTCTTATCACTTTGTAGACAGTGTGTCTCCTTGTAGGCAGTGGGCCTCTTTGTGAGCAGTGTGCTCGGGCAGTGAGCCCTAATTGGCAAGTGCCATTCTTTTTCTTATTCTTCTAATAGAGAATAATCCTTGGGTTAATCACCCCGTGGTTTTTCCCTTAACTGGGTTTTCCACATCAAAATCTTGGTGTTTAATGTGTTGATGTTTATCTGCTCTTGTGTGTATGTATTATGCTTTCATGGATGATTAATTGATATGCTGTTAACTAACAACGAAGAATCAAGTGTTTGAAAGAACAAGAAGTTTTATACAACTGATTCACCCCCCCCTCTTAGTTGTATGCCTTAAATCCAATAATAGATCCCTAGGAAAGTAGTGATCAATAATTTAGAAGTTCATAGTTTGGATTATGTGTGAAGGAGCTTCAAAGCTATATCTTGTGCATATTCTAATATTCTGTAATCAAGCCTATGAGCCCTAATTGTAAGCCCGCATGTTGCCGGGTAATTTGTATTTGAATTCTATGATATACTGAATGACTAAATCTACATTTGCTCTACATCTTTGAGTTGTTTCTGTTGTGTTTAATCGAGCTACACGGTCTAGATTGTTCTCTTTGAGGATCCTCCTAACCATGACTGCACCAAGACATCTATCTTGTAATACAGTACCCTAATGAATGCCCTAACTAAATACTAATCAATATGCCTAGATCTATCTATTTGATCATGAAACTTGCACAAATCATCAAGATATTACATTTTTAATAGTTTCTAGTCATTAAATTTAACTTAGGCACCAAACTGAACCAAATGCAATGAAAAAAGGGCTTTTGCCCTCTTATAGGATATCATCATGCAGCACTACAAAAATCCAATTTCTACATCAATTTTAACAAATAAATATTTAAAAACCATGACTGATGCAAAGACAGTCTAGGACAAACAATTTTCTAGATTTTTAGGGTATTTATGGTTATTATGCATAAAATTTGGGCTTTCTGGTCTTGATAGGATAAAGTGGAAGTTTCAAGTGTTATAGGATAAGCGGGTAAGTTTACATTCATAGGACAAAGTAGGTAAACTGGCCTCCACAGGACATGCGAGAAAATTAGCCTCCATTAGATATGTCTGGCAAGCTTAGGTTTTAGTGCTATGGGACTTCTTCTACCTCGAGTGGGCATTTGAGAAGGTTCAGGATAAAGCAGAGGACAAAGGCATCACAGGATAAGTGGGTGAAATACCTGACACAGGATAAGTAGAGATTTAGGAGGCCAGTGGATTCTCCAAGGCCATGCATAACCCATGCAAAACACCCTCTAAAAATCCCTAGGGTAGAGGAGCAGGTGAAATGAGGTCTGTTGGAGGAGGTGAAAGATCTGGGGGTAGGCAGATATGTTCGACACCCCCTAAATCTAGTATAAAACACCACAGACTAGGATTTCTAAGGACTTAGGCAGGTGGCAAATGACCAATGGGAGAAAGCACAACTTCAATCCCCTAATGGATATATCTACTGAAGTGCCAAAGTCACGCCAAGCGTGCTTCTCTTCCCTAAGGCATGTTTCAAAAGCAATGTCCTATATGTTTTTCAAAGAATTCTTTAGATACACATTACTATATGAAAAACTAATCCATTTGCTCTTAACCTGAAGCACAAACCCTCTTCACATAGCCTTTACAAAATCTAAACAAATAAACCCTATGTAAAAATAATGAAAATGAAAGATCATTGTGAAATAACAACAGGAACTTTTTCCCAATTTTAAAATGGAATTCAATCAAAGGAACAAACAAAATTCAATTGTGCAACATAAGTAGGGAATGGACATAAATGAATCAAATGGAAAAGGAAAAGAAGGCTGACCTAACACAAATTATAATAGAATTAAAACTCTCAAGCCAAAACTAAGAATCCCTCTAGTTGACGTAGTGAAATCCTTGATCATGTTATGAATCTTTTCATAGATAGCTAAGAGCTCCAATTCACAATAGAAATTCGAATGTAAATATCTAAATGAGCAAGGAATTATGACTTTAAACTCCCCTGACAAATGCCATAAATGCCTTTGACAGTTGATAGAGTGTCAAGTACTCAGAGTACAAGAAAGTGGGGGAAGGTTGCATGACTAGATATGCATTGGAAATGAATGTCACTAGACATGTCATGTGTCCATTGAAATCAGTGCAATATCTTGTGACATCCCAAAAGACCGCTTTACACTAAGAACAATTAATCAACTGCTAGGGAACTTTTAAGAGCCACGAGACATATCCCAAAATAGGGGGTTTTAGCGCTATATCCAATTAACCCTAATTTTAGTGCAAAAGTTGAAAAGACCCACTCCTCATGCATGAAACAATCAAAAACTCTATGGAAATCAATCATGAAAAGCACCAAGCAGACCTAAGTTACCACAACTACTAGTTTTAAAGCAAATCACCCAACTTAAACATGACTTTACCTTCTCACCATCACAAGGAGGACAAATTGAGACTCAAGACAAAGAAAAAGAGGTGGTCTCCATCTGACAAAATGGGACATGTGTGCAGGGCACAACAATACTATTGTGATTTGTGGGAATGAAGGTTTGGTAGTTTGCAAGTTTTGAATGTGTTTGACATATGTTACACCATTATTCACAACATTCTTATTCTTTTCCCAAAAATGAGGTTTATCATTAGTTTGATTGTTGGTGTTGTCTTTGTTGTCTTTGTAAATCTTGACTAAACCTTTAGCTATGAGGGCTTTCTCAATAGTGACACCTTTTCCTATGATTTCCTCAAACGTGTTTGCACATTGAATTTGTATTTTAAAACCCATATCTTGATTTAAGTTCTAAACAAATATCTTGATAAGTTGTTTCTTAGGGATGAGATGTAAGAGAATTTACTAGCAAGGTTCCTACATCATTGAAGGAAGGCAACACAAGATTCCCCATTCCTTTGCTTTGTATTGCAAAGGTCTATTATAGATATGTTCGATGTTATATGAAAAGTGTGAAATGAATAACTTGGCAAGTTCTTGAAATGTTTTAATTCCATGAGGTAAATGGGAGAACCATTTGATAGCCTGGCCTCCTACACTATGGGGGAAGAGACGCATGAGATAGGTATCATTATAAGCGACTTCCATACATGCTATGAAAAATTATTTTAGATGGTCCCTAGGGTCACCTTTTCCTTTATATTTGTCAAACTTAGGCATATTAAAGTTATGTGGAAATGGGATCATGACTAAGGATCTATCAAAAGGATAGGGACATATCTCTTCAAAAGAGCATTTCTTCTTTGCATGTCCCATCTCCATATCTTGGATCTTCTTCCTCAATTCATCAAATTCTTGGGAAATATTGGTGGGAGGAGGTGGATTTTGATTGGTAATTGGAGGTTGTTGATTGAGTAATTGTTGGATGAAGGAATTTTGTGGTTGTGATGTGTTGGTGTTGGTAGTTTGGTAAAGATGGGAATTAAAGGGTGGAATAGAGACTTGGGGGTTGATGTATGAGGATGGGGTGGAGATTTGAGAAATTTGGGGATGGATGAAGGGTATTGATGATGAGTATTGGAAAGTTTGAGGATTAACTAGTGGAATGGTGGTTTTAACTTAAGAGATGGGAACCAACATTTATTGTTGACTATGCGGTTGTGAACATAAATCAGAATTGAAGGTTGTGATACACTAGTATGAATGGGTTTACTAATGTTTGTGTTGATGTGAAGATGAGATGGGTGATTAACTATGGGAAGTGGTGATGTTGATGGAGGATTTTGAGGATCATATGCAAATGGGTCTTTTGGCTTAAGATTGGCAATATCATAGTCCAAGGGTAGTTGAGCTCCATGTTGATCCAACATGAGAAAGTATTTATTAGGATTGGATACAAGCATTCAATGCATAAGTTTCATACTTTTATCATCTTGTGAAAACTTGTATAGGCATGGGGAGATAGCTTGATGATCTTGAGAACTTTGTCATATGGCTTGATAGTCTTTAGAACTTTGTCTTAATATAGGTGCATTTGGTGATGATGGTCGAGAGGGCTTTTTATAGTCACTTGGGACAAAGACATGAGTTGGGAACCCAACTTCTTTTCCAACCTCCATGCGAGGGATAGGTTTCTTTTGAATGGTGGATTCCATGAGCTTTCTTGCTTCCAACCTTGTGAGTGGCATGCAAAGAAAGGACTTGGGTAAATGAAAATGGGATGGAAAGGTGTGTGAATGATTGGAAGAGAGAAGGAGAATGTGATTATGACTTGGGGTACTCCAAGTTTGGACTTTGGTTGTTAGGGTTTGCATGCAGAAGATATCAATTAAATACAAGTAAACATTAAACAAAGGAATGGAAATACATAGAAATAATAACAACAAGAGATAAGTTTTAATGTGGTTCACCCAAACTTAGACTACATCCACCAACAGAGAGTCCAATATTGTTATCTAGTAAATCAAACTAATTACAACTAGCAATCCTTGCAACTCAATACTGTTGTAAATGCTACAATACAATGTCAACCAAAAAACCCTAACCCTTAGTCATTTTTATCAAGACTTATGTCGGTTACAAAATAAGTTTTTTTATGTTGGCCAATAGAAAAATAAATCCCGATGCCTTTATAAAACAATAGGCAATTTTTTCTCCTGATGCGCTGCCCCCGAGCCCCTAGCTAGGGGCGCTGCCCCCAATAGCCCCTGCTAGGGGTGTTTTCCCCAGACCCCCACCGTGGGCTCCTCTGCCAGGCTCCTGCCAGGGAGATGGCCCCCCTAGGCCCCATAAGAGGGGCTCTACCCCCCTGCACTCCCCCATTAAATAATTTGGGGGGAAACCACACTGATAAAAGTGGGGAAAATTTAACCTTTGAGTCTGATTAGGCTCCATATAACAACATTGGTATCTTGGGGATAATGTTTGGGATGAGGAAGCAAAATGGCCTCAAGGAAAAATCTAGATCTTAGGATTGATGACAAATTATGATAGCTTTCACTATTTAGGAGAGATTAACACCTAAGCAATAAAAGGGTAAGGATGCTCCATTTCCTACTTGAGGTAGACAAGATCTCAAGCAAAATAGGGAGTAGGACAAGGATTTCACCAACTCAAGAGAAATCAAGACTCCTAAGCTAATTAATCCACAAGATCAACTTAACACTACTTAAGGTTGACAAGATCTCAAGCAATATGCCAAGCTAAAGATGAAAAGATAATAAGATCTAGATTTTGAAAAGATAGATTTTGGATTCAAGGATGATTTAGGATGTAGATTGATTGGATTAAAATGTTTGTCAAGATTGAAGTCCCAAAGTTTTTGATGTGCAAAGCCAAGTCTATGAGTAAAATGGAAGGAATGGTGAAATGGATGGATAGGTGAAATGAGGCTTTGAAAAAGTTATGATATGGAAAGGTTTGAGTATGGAAAGGATGAATGAGAAAGAAGGTTGATAGATTTCAAGTGTATGCTATGAACTCCTAAATAGTTTGACCCAATGCTACAAGTTTTCCAAAGGTTGATTTGTGAGACAATTTTGACAAAAGTTTTGGATCAAGAGATTACTTGCAATAAAGAGACATGATGGCTGAAACAACTTTCAGGAAATTAGTGGTGTAAAAGGTACTAGACCTTCATGGCTAACAAATGTTCATTACTGGTATTTCATAAGAAAAAACATGCCAATCACTTGAGCACATTCCTAGATATTTATTCAGGTAGGAGTGTCATATCTCGCAGACTCACTCAGGTGTGACTTTAACCCCCACTATTAGAAAATCGTGGTTTCCATCCCCTTGATATCATTTATCACTGCTAGGATAGGTAGGAAATGTAAGGTCCTAGACCACCTTACACCCATTACTTTGGAGACAAAGTCTTGCCCAAAGTGTATTCTATCTCTAACAATGAAGGTAATAGCATGAGCTCTTCTCCTCCATGTGATTGCAATGCATCGAAGGATATGATGGCCAAAGGTCTTATCTAGGCTTTACAAGCTTCTAGGGGGTGTCCCAATATACACAAGGTATGGGGGATGATATGTGAATGGGGGTGTCCCTGTCCACCCAAGTGTTGCAAATATGTGCTTAAGTGGTGTTTTCATTGATGTCAACATATCCTTGTTTCCATTGGTGTCAACTGTATCCTATTTTGCTACCTATTTACAAGACCGGATTGTTGAGGATATTGAGAAAATTAATGGAGATCAATATATGTAGACCATATGGATATGTAGAGGTTTTTCTGAAGAAGCTCCAGTTAAGATTTGAGAGGTTCATATTAAGATCTAAAGAAGTTATAGCCATTTGAGTAAAATAGGTTCCTGCATTATGCAGGAGAGATAGAGTGATAGGAAAGAGGTCTAGATTGCTCTGTAATGTAAAATGATGATCTGTAGATCTATAGGCATATTTGGGAAGTCAGTGTGTATCATCCATTCAAGTGGTTCATGGTTTGGAGGTCCGTAAGTAATCTTTCTAATGTGATAGTCATGGAAGATAGCGTTCTTGAGGTTCTGAAGGAAGATGCAAGTGATTCAGATGATTTGGAGGAGTGCGGATGTTTTTGTTGAATTCAATGTGCTTGTGGAAGTTTCTAGATCATGTGACTACTATGTTGGAGGTCCTCATTGAAGTTTGATCTTGTCAATGAAGATTTTCTTCTTGGTGTTGATGTTCTTCCCAGTCTTGGCCGACCGGATGATTCAAGCATGTTGTCAATGATCTAAGAGCAATTCTTTGAAGCATGGCATGTTGATCAAGGAAGATTTGAGTCCTAGTTATGTTTGGTCGATAGCTTAGTGACTCGCATTAAGTTAGATGTTTGTAGTGTTGACCTTTATGTTCATTCCAAGGTTGATGAAGTGTATAAATACTTGTTGATGAGTTGTGGAAAATCATCCTTGAGCGAAATGAATTAAATCTAAATAAAGGATCAAAAGCAGAGTAGAGAAGAAAAGGAGCGAGAGCAGTATAGAGTGAAAAGTCAGTGAAGAAGAATTTGGGAAAAGTAGAAGTTTTGTGAGCATTCAATGAAAGTGAACTAGATATGAAGTAGATACTATTTCTTAGTTAATTCTTTCTATTCTAAATAAATTATGTAGGCAGTGAGCCTCTCTTTTGAGCAGTGAGCTCTGGCCAGTGCGCCCGAAGGCATGTACCTTCTATTTTTATAAAGTACTTTTAACAAGGTACAAAATCTTTGTGGGTTAACCCCCACCATGGTTTTCCCTTAACCGGGTTTCTACGTAAAAATTTTGGTGTTCTATTTTCATTTGTTTCTATTCATGTGTTGATAATTCATGCTTTAAATGTCTGGTTGCAAGTGTTAAAGATTTGGGACAACTGATTCACCCCTCCCTCTATTGTCTGGCCTAATTCCAATAATTGGTATCAAAGCCAAGTTCCTCTAGAAGAAGCTTAACTACTTGAGGAGATCTAGGATGTCAACCTACAAGAAGGATAGCCTGAGATTTGATGGAACAAATTACTCTATTTGGAAAAGTTGCATGGAGTACCATTTGCAATGCATGGGTGATGCTTACTGGGTAATAACTAAGGATAAGTATGAGCCTCTGGAGAAACCTTCAACTCAAGATGAAGTCAAAAATATTGAAAATAATCTTTGAGCCAAAGAAACCTTGCTAAGTACCCTAACTGATTCAGAAATGACAAATGTCTTTGGACTAAAAACTACTCATGAAATCTGGAAGAAGTTGGAGAATCTTTATGAAGGCGATGAATTTTTCAAATGTGCCAAGCTACAAAGTCTGAGAGGAAAATTTGAAAATCTAAGGGTGAGTGAAGATGAAAACATCACAATCTAGATGCAAAAAATAAATGATCTTGTGTGTGGTATCAATTGTGCTGCTGGGACTTTGGAAGAATCAGAGATTGTGGCAAAAGTGCTTAGATCTTTACCTGATTCATACAAACATAAGGTTGTTGCTATAGAGGAGATCAGGATTGTCTCAAAAGTTACAAGAGATCAGTTGGTTGGCAAAATTTTAGCTTTTGAATTAAGTGAGTTTGGTGATTCTCTTCCCAAGTCTGAATCCACATTTAAGGCCAGTGTATATGGAAAATAAAGATATAATCCAAGTGAAAGCTCTTCTGCAAGATCAAATAGATTTGTGAAGATAAGGAAGGATCTTGAAGATGTTGAAATTGAAACTACAGATCTTGAAGCTCTTATCGCCAAAAGATTGCCAAGAGGATCCAGTAAGTATGAAGGAAAATTGCCACTCAAATGTTTTTCTTGTAATAAGATTGATCATTTTGCCTCAAGATGTCCGAAGAGGTTTTCAAAACCAAACCCTAATAGATACAAAAAATAGAAGAAATGTTACTATGTCCAAGAAGCTAGAGGAGTCACAAATGATGAATCTGATCATGGATGTTCCTCTAAAAATTATTGGGTGTTCATTACTATCAAAGAAGAAGATCTGGTGTCTACTGAATTTGCTAGCTGTGCAAATGTAGAAAGTACCTTGGCTGCTTAGGTTTTTGAAAAATATGAATGGGTGATTGATAGTGGATGTTCTCATCATATGACTGGTGACAAGAGTAAGTTTGTAAGTTTTCAAAATTATGGAGGGCTTGTGAAATTTGTAGATAACTCAGCTGGTAGAATCTATGGCAGAAAATCCATCTCTTTTGATGGTAAGAAGACCACCAATGATGTTCTATATGTGGAAGGACTAAAACATAATCTTCTCAGTATTGGATAGTTGGTTGACAAAGGTTATGATCTTTGATTCAAGGATGGAAAATACAGAATCTTGGAGAGCTCTGGAACTAAAATTTCATCCGGTACTCAAACTAGAGGTAACATTTTTCATTTAAGTAGTTCTAGCAAAAGTTGTTTGATTTCTTAGATAGATCAAAGTTGGTTATGGCATCGGAGGATGTGTCATGTGAATTTTGATAACATTGTCAAAATAAGTGCCACTCAGGCTGTAAGAGATCTTCTAAAACTTGTGAAACCTAATAGCATGTGTAGAGAATGTCAATTGGGGAAACAAAACAAAATTTCATTCAAAAGTAAGGAACAAGCTTCAAGTGGATGATTGGAACTGATATGTACTAATCTCTGCGGTCCTGCTAGAATTAGGAGTGTGCAAGAAGATAGATATTTCATGTTGCTGATTGATGATTACTCCAGGATGATGTGGGTAATTTTCCTAAGAAAAATCAGAAGCTCTTGACAAGTTTAAGGTGTTTAAGGTGATGGTTGAAAATGAGATTGGTGAGAAATTAAAATGTTTGAGATCCAACAGAGCTGGAGAATTTACTTCCAGTGAGTTTGATGCTTTCTATGAAAAGCATGGCATAAAAAGATAGTTATCAGCTCCTAGGACTCCCCGGGAAAATGGAGTTGTGGAAAGAAAGAACCAGACCATTCAAGAAGTTGCCAGGACCATGAAGATGGAATCAAATGTTCCTCAAGTTTATTGGAGAGAAGCTGTGAGTACTACTATCTACACTCTCAATCAGGTGTAGATCAAAGCCAATTTGGTAAGACCCCTTATGAACTATGTTTTAGTCATCCTCCTACTATGAGATATTTCAAAGTTTTTGGCAGTAAATGTTATATCAAAAGAGATAAGGATTTAGGCAAGTTTGATACAAGAAGTGGTGAGGGAATATTTTTGGGACACTCTACTCAAAGTTGTTACAAGTATGGGTCTAACCGATGTTATCATTGATGTCAACATACTCATGTTGCATTAATGAGAAGGATTAGATGAGTTGTGTATTGAGGATATTGAGAAAACTAGTCTCAATCAGGAACAGTGAAGAACAGTGATGACAACAAGGTAAAAGTCCAAGATAGGTTGAGGATTAGAGGATGCAGTTTAAAGGGTTTGTAGATATAAGTCTTGAGATGCTCTAGGAAAATTTTTAGAGTTCTATATGAAGATCGGAAGAAGTTATGGTTGCTCAAGTAGAACCGGTTCTGGCAGGTGTTCAAAGGTGATAGAGTGACACAGATAGGTCCGGTGAGATCCGTAATTACACTATCCCATTTTGCAGATTTGAGGAAGTGTTGAGAACATCCTTATGAAGTGTCAGGTCAATTGGCTCATGGTTTGAAGCTCTGGAAGAACCTATTATTTTGTGACAGTAATGACAGACTGTGTTCTTGAGGTTCTGGATGAAGGAGAGAAGGATTCCAGTAAGCAGATGAAGTACGAATGTTCTTGGTGATTCAGGAAAGCTTGTGGTAATCTGTGGATCATTTCCAGTTCATGTTGGTGGTCCGCATTGAAGTTAAAGTTTGTATTTAAAGAATAACCACCAGATGTTGGTGTTCTTTCTGAGACTGGCCGACCGGATGTATTACACGTCTTGCGGATGTTCTTGTAGGTGTTTGTCGACTTAGATGATTGTTCCTAAGTCAATGTCATGTATAAATAAGGGATTGTGAAGTCATTTCAAGGTGTTCTTGGTGGATATGAGTGTGTGGTAGCGAAGAGGAGAGCAAAAGGCAGAGCAGAAGTATTGACCTTAATGGAACCGATTCAAGCATGGTGAAGATGATATTCTCTAGTTCATGTATGTGATACTTACTTCTTTATAGACAGTGTGTCTATTGTAGGTAGTGAGCCTCTTGTGAGTAGTGTACTTGGGCAGTGAGCCCTAATTGGCATGTGCCATTTTTGTTCTTTCTATTCTTCTAACAAAGAATACTTTCTTGGGTTAATCACCCCATGGTTTTTCCCTTAACCGGGATTTCCACGTCAAAATCTTGGTGTCTTATGTGTTGATGAGTTTCTACTTTTGATTTGAATGCATTATGTTTCATTTTTAATATACTACTGATTACTCAGAAGATTTAAGTGTGTAAATTGGAGAAAGTTTTGTACAACTGATTCACCCCCCCTCTCAGTTGTATGCCCTAAGTCTAACAATTGGTATCAGAGCCAAGTTCCTCTAAAAGGAGCTTAACTGCTTGAGGAGATCCAGGATGTCATCTTACAAGAAGGATAGTCCAAAATTTGATGGAACCAACTTTGCTCTTTGGAAAGGTAGCATGAAATGCCACTTGCAATGTATGGGAATGGCGTACCAGTCCATGGTTACAAAAGCGTATGTACCTCCATAGGCTGGTCTGACAACCCTAAATGAAATCACAGATGCTGAAAATAATCTATGAACCAAAGCGGCTCTTCTAAGCGCACTATCTGACTTAGATCTCTCAAATGTTATTGACCTACCAACTGCCTTTGAGATTTGGAATAAACTAGAGCTTTTGCATGAAGGAGACCAGTATGTTGAATGTGCAAGGTTATAGAGTTTAAAAGGGAAATTTGAAAAACTGAAGATGAGAGATGATGAAAATATTACCTCTTTTATGCCAAGAGTGAATGAGCTAGTTTGTGGAATTAGGAATGCTAGTGGTGTCTTGGATGAAAATGAGATTGTTGGTAAAATTCTCAGATCCCTTCCTGCCTCTTACAAAATCAAGGCTACTACCATTGAAGAATTCAGAGCCCATACAACTATCACAAGAGATCAATTGGCTGCATTTGAAATTATAGAGTTTGGAAATGACCCCCCCAAGACTGAATCTACATTCAAAGCCAGTGCCTCTGTTAAAGGTAAACAAAGTCTTGATCTGGGAGAGAATTCTTCAAGGAAATTGTCATGGTATGAAAAAGCAAGAAAAGATTTGGAAGAAGAAGTAGAAACTTCTCAACTTGAAGCCCTTATTGCAAAGAGGCTGCCAAGAGGATCCGGTAAGTATGAAGGAAAATTACCTTTTAAGTGTTTTAACTGCAATAAGATTGGTCATTTTGCCTCAAGGTGTCCAGAAAGATTTTCAAGGCAAAATCCTAACAAGCCAAGGTTCCAAAAGAACTGTTACTATGTACATGAAGATGATGATAATGAAGGAGTAACAGATGATGAATCAGAGATAGGAAACAAATCTAGAAATGAATGGGTGTTCATTGCCATCAAGGAAGAAGATCCAATGTCCTCTGTATCTATCAATCTTAAGACTGTGGAAAGAGCTCTGGCTGCCCAAATTGAAGAGAAGGATGATTGGGTCATTGATAGTGGATGCTTTCACCATATGACAGGTGATAAAAATAAGTTTGTAGATTTGGAAAGGTATGAAGGAGGAGTGGTAAAGTTTGGTGATAATTCTGTTGGTAGAATCAGAGGAAGAGGAACTATTTATTTTGATGGAAGAAACAAAAGTGGTAATGTGCTGTATGTTGAAGGTTTGAAGCACAATCTTCTCAGTGTTGGACAGTTGGTGGACAAAGGCTATGATCTCTGATTCAATGATGGAAAATGCAAAATCTTTGAAAGATCTGAAATAGAGATTGCATTTGGTACTCAAACTAAAGGTAATATCTTCCACTTGGTTAGTACTGGTAAAAGCTGCTAATTTGTTCAAATTGATTAGAGTTGGTTATGGTATAGAAGGATGTGTCATGTGAATTTTGATAATATCATCAAGATAAGCAATACTCAGGCTATAAGAGATCTTCCAAAATTGGTGAAACCTACTAACAGCTTGTGCAAGGAATGTCAGTTGGGTAAGCTGAGTAGAATCTCATTCAAAAGCAAGGAACTGTCCTCTACTGGATTATTGGACTTAGTTTACACTAATCTTTGTGGTCCGACAAGAACCAGGAGTATTCAAGGTAGTAGATACTTCATGCTGCTAATTGATGACTATTCCCAGATGATGTGGGTAACCTTTCTAAAGGAGAAATCAAAAGCTCTTGAGAAATTCAAAATATTCAAGGCTATGGTAGAGAATGAAATTGGATTAAAGTTGAAATGTCTGAGGTCTAATAGAGGTGGAGAATTCACATCCGGTGAGTTCATAGAGTTCTGTGAGAAACATGGAATTAAGAGACAATTGTCTGCTCCTAGGAATCCACAGCAAAATGGAGTAGTGGAGAGAAAGAACCAGACCATCCAGGAAGCATCTAGGACCATGATGATGGAAGCAAATGTTCCTCAGATCTATTGGAGAGAAGTGGTCAGCACTGCAGTCTATACTCTCAATCGAGTTCAAATCAGAAGCAATAACGATAAGACCCCTTATGAACTTTGGTTTGGCATTACTCCTACTGTAAGATATTTCAGAGTCTTTGGTAGAAAATGCTACATCAAAAGAGATGAAGATCTAGGCAAGTTTGATGCTAGAAGTGATGAAGGAATATTCTTGGGTTACTCTACTCAAAGCAAAGCATACCGGTGTTATAACAAGAGACTAAGAAAGATGATAGAAAGTACAAATGTGAAGGTTGATGAGGGAATAGAGAAACCCTCAAAGTTTTATGAATATGATGAAGATGATTAGAATGGTGATCTAGTTCAAGGAATTCAATCCTCTTCTAAAAGTCAGATTCAAACTGATCTAGTAAATCAGGAAGAAGAGATAAGTCTGAATGAGCCTGATCAAGAAGTAGAAGTGCAAGAAGCTCCCAAAGTTCCAAGGTATGTAAGACTGAACCACTTTGAAGATCAGATTATAGGTGACAAAAGCAAAGGTGTGCAAACTAGAAGGAAAATTGCTCAAAATTCAGATGAATATTGTCTAATTTCAAAGATTGAACCTAAGACAATAAATGAAGCCTACAATGATGAAAACTGGACCAAAGTAATGGAGGAAGAGTTGATGGAAATTGAGAAAAATCACACTTGGGATCTTGTTCCCAGACCTAGAAACAAGAATGTGATTGGAACCAAATGGGTCTTCTGAAACAAACTAAATGAAGTTGGTGAAGTAATCATAAATAAAGCCAGATTGATCTGCAAGGGCTACTCTCAAATAGAAGGAATTGATTTTGAAGAAACTTTTTCTCCGGTGGCAAGAATCAAAGTAGTTAGATTATTCCTTTCCTTTGCTACCTTCAAGGATTTCAAGGTATATCAGATGGATGCCAAGTCTACCTTTTTAAACGGTGACTTGGAAGAAGTGTATATAGAGCAACCGGATGGATTTTATTTGTCTGATCATGGTGATATGGTCTGCAAGTTGAAGAAGGCACTGTATGGATTAAAGCAAGCCCCAAGAGCCTGGTATAAAAGATTAGACAAGCATCTTTTGAAGATTGGTTTCAACAAAGGTACTGCTGAGAGTAACCTATATTTCAAAATTGATCATGAAAACATCTTGATTGTTGAAGTATTTGTTGATGATATCATCTTTGGATGAAGAGATAGTATGTGTAAAGCTTTTGCAAATCAAATGAAAAGTGAGTTTGAGATGTCTATGCTTGGTGAAATGAATTTCTTCTTGGGTCTGCAAATTACTCAAACAAAGAAAGGAATCTTTATTTCTCAGACCAAATATGTAAAAGAATTGTTGAGAAAATTTGGGATGGAAGTTTCAAAGCCAATGAATACTCCCATGGCAACTGGATGTAAGTTGAGCAAAGATGATGACCCTCCTAAGGTAGACCAGACAAAGTACAGATCAATGATTAGAGGATTGTTGTATCTCACTCAAACTAGACTAGATATTATGCAAGATGTTGGTCTTGTTGCAAGATTCTAGGTTGATCCCAGAGAATCTCATGTCATGGCAATCAAAAGGATTTTTAGGTATCTAAAAGGAACACTTGAGTATGGTTTGTGGTATCCTAGAGATCATGATTTCTCTCTTCATGCATATATAGATGTAGATTGGGCAAGAGATGTGGATGACCGGAAGAGTACCAGTGGTGGAGCATTCTTTTTGGGAAAGAGATTGGTTTCTTGGCTAAGCAAGAAATAAGAGGCAATATCCCTGTCTACAACTGAAGCAGAATACATTACAATAGCAGGTAGTTGCACTCAAGTTTTGTGGATGAAGCAGATGCTAAGAGATATTAAAGTAGAGTATGAGGAGCCTATCATAATCTTCTGTGATAATTCAAGTTCTATAAATATATCTAAAAATCCAGTGTTGCATTCTAAGACTAAGCATATATCTATCAAGTTTCAATTTCTGAGAGAGCAAGTGAACAAGGATGAAGTCAGACTCGAGTTTGTGCCCTCCAAGGATCAGATTGTAGATATCTTTACTAAGCCTCTTCCCAAGGACTCTTTTGAGTATCTCAGGGAGAAGTTAGGGGTTATTGCCCCTCTGGTAATGAACTAGGATGCACTAATGTGCATCAGTCCAGTGGATATCATAGTCATATCTTGTGATCCAGATTGTTGATGGGGAGTTGCTACTTAGGGGGAGCAACAGGTATGATTCTGAAGCATTGGATTTGCAAGTATGAGCCCTTTGCCATTGATGTCAAAGGGGGAGGGAAGACATGCGAAAAAAAAGTGGTTGATAATCAAAGGGGGAACAGTAAAGGAAGAGAAGACATGTGAATAGTCATTGTTCATAGGGGGAGTTGTGACAGTAAGGAGAAGTTCTTGTCTTGATAGTTTTTCACATCATATATTGCCATCAATGACAAAGGGGGAGATTGTTGCAAGTATGGGTCTAACTGGTGTTTTCATTGATGTTAACATACTCATGTTGCATTAATGAGAAGGACTGGATGAGCTGTGTACTGAGGATATTGAGAAAATTAGTCTCAATCAGGAACAGTAAAGAATAGTGATGACAACAAGGTAAAAGTCCAAGATAGGTTGAGGATCAGAGGATGCAGTTTAAAGGGTTTGTAGATATAAGTCTTGAGATACTCCAGGAAAATTTTTAGAGGTCTGCATGAAGATCAAAAGAAGTTATGGTCGCTCAAGTAGAACCGGTTCTGGTAGGTGTTCAAAGGTGATAGAGTGACGGATAGGTCCGGTGAGATCTGGAAATGCACTATCCCATTTTGCAGATTTGAGGAAGTGTTGAGAACGTCCTTATGAAGTGTCAAGTCGATTGGCTCATGGTTTGAAGGTCTGGAAGAACCTATTCTTTTGTGACAGTAATGACAAACTGTGTTCTTGAGGTTTTGGATGAAAGAGAGAAGGATTCCAGTAAGCAGATGAAGTGTGGATGTTCTTGGTGATTCAGGAAAGCTTGTGGCAATCTATGGATCATTTCCAGTTCATGTTGGTGGTCTGCATTGAAGTTAAAGTTTGTATTTGAAGAATAACCACCAGATGTTGGTGTTCTTCCTAAGACTAGCCGACCGGATGTATTACACGTCTTGCAAATGTTCTTGTAGGTGTTTTCTGACTTAGACGATTGTTCCTAAGTCAATGTCATGTATAAATAAGGGATTGTGAAGTCATTTCAAGGTGTGCTTGGTGGAGATGAGTGTGTGGTAGTGAAGAGGAGAGTGAAAGGTAGAGTAGAAGTATTGAGCTTAATGGAACTGATTCAAGCATGGTGAAGATGCTATTCTCCAGTTCATGTATGTGATACTCACTTCTTTGTAGACAGTGTGTTTGTTGTAGGCAGTGAGCCTCTTATGAGCAGTGTGCTCAAGCAGTGAGCCCTAATTGGCATGTGTCATTTTTGTTCTTTCTATTCTTCTAACAAAGAATACTTTCTTGGGTTAATCACCCCATGGTTTTTCCCTTAACTAGGTTTTCCACATCAAAATCTTGGTGTCTTATGTGTTGATGAGTTTCTACTTTTGATTTGAATACATTATGTTTCATATTTAATATACTGCTGATTACTCAGAAGATTTAAGTGTGTAAATTGGAGAAAGTTTTGTACAACTTATTCACCCCCCCTTTCAGTTGTATGCCCTAAGTCTAACAAAAGTAAGGCTTACTGGTGCTTTAATAAGAGGTTGAAAAAGATTGTTGAAAGTGCTAATGTCAGAGTTGATGAGAGCAAGGAAGGACATTCTAGGTTTTGTGGATATGATTCAGATGATCAACATGAAAGTCAAAGTCAAGGAAGGCTAGTTCAAACTCAAACTCAAATTCAGATTGATTCAGAAACTCTAGGAACTCAAGAGAATATTATAGATGTTGAGGAACAAGCTCTAGAAATAGAAGTTCAAGCAATTCCCAAAACCCCCAGGTATGTAAGGCCGAATCATCCTGTAGATCAAATCATAGGAGATAAGAGTAAAGGTGTTCAAACTAAGAGAAATTTTTTTGAAGATCAAGAGAAAATTTGTTTGATTTCAAAGATTGAACCTAAATCAGTAAGTGAAGCTTGCAATGATGAAAATTGGGTAAAAGCAATGGAAGAAGAATTGATGCAAATTGAAAAGAATCACACTTGGGATCTTGTTCCTAGACCTGAGGACAAAAATGTGATTGGAACCAAATGGGTCTTCTGAAATAAACTAAATGAAGATGGTGAAGTTGTGGGAAACAAAGCAAGGTTGGTATGCAAAGGCTATTCTTAAGTGGAAGGAATTGATTTTGAAGAAACTTTTGCTCCGGTGGCAAGAATAGAAGCAGTCAAATTATTTCTTGCATTTACTGCCTTTAGAGATTTTAAAGTTTATCAGATGGGTGTCAAATTAGCATTCTTGAATGGAGAATTGGAGGAAGAAGTTTACATTGAGCAATCGGAAGGATTTCAGTTGTCTGATCAAATAGATATGGTTTGCAGACTAAGAAAAGCACTGTATGGACTCAAGCAAGCCCCAAGAGCCTGGTGTACAAGACTGGATAAGCATTTGCTTAAGCTAGGATTTAGCAAAGGTACCACTGATAGTAATCTTTACTTTAAGATTAATCATAAGGACATCCTGATTATTGAGGTCTTTGTTGATGATATCATTTTTGGTGGAAATGAATGTATGTGCAAAGTATTTTCTGATTAGATGAAAAGTGAATTTTATATGTCAATGTTTGGTGAGATGAATTTCTTCCTGGGTCTGCAAATTGTTTAGTCAAATAAAGGTATCTTTATATCTCATTCCAAGTATGTGAAAGAATTACTGAAGAAGTTTGGAATGGAATATTCAAAGCCAGTAGGTACACCTATGGTAACCGGATGTAAGTTAAGCAAAGATGATGACTGCCCCAAGGAAAATTAGAAAAGGTATAGATCAATGATTGGAGGATTGCTCTATTTGACTTAGACCAGACCTGACATCTTGAATGTCATTGGACTTGTTGCTAGATTTCATGCTGATCTAAAAGAATCCTATGTTGTGGTAGTCAAAAGAATATTCAGATATCTCAAGGGGACAACTGATTATGGATTGTGGTATCCAAAGGATAATGATTTCACTCTTCATGCATATATAGATGTTGATTGGGCAAGAGATGTGGATGACAAGAAAAGTACTAGTGGTGGTGTATTCTTCTTGGGAAGAAGATTGGTCTCTTGGATGAGCAAAAAGTAAGAGGCAATATCTCTATCTACTGCAGAGGCAGAGTATATAGAAGCAACAAATAATTGTACGCAAGTTCTATGGATGAACCAAATGTTGAAACACATCATAATTGTGTTTGAGGATCCAGTCACAATCTTCTGTGATAATTCAAGTGCAATAAGCATCTCAAAGAATCCAGTGTTGCATTCAAAGACAAATCATATATCCATCAAGTTTCATTTCTTGAGAGAGAAGGTAAATGAGAATGAAGTCAAGTTGGAGTTTGTGTCTTCAAAAGATCATATTGTGGATATCTTCACTAAGCCACTTCCCAAGGATACTTTTGAGTATCTCAAAGAGAAGTTAGGGGTTATTACCCCTCCTAATCAGAACTAAGATGAACTAAGTTGCATCAGTCCGATGGAATTCACAGTCATATCTTGTGATCCATATTGATGTTAAGGAGATACTACTCAGGAGTAGTCAGTATGCAAATGTTGAGATTAGTCTGAAACAAAAAGAGAGAAAAGATTACAAATATGTTCCCTTTCCCATTGATATCAAAGGGGGAGAGAAGTTCATGTGAAAAACTAGTTGCTAATAAAAGGGGGAGCAGTGAAGAAAGTAATTGCAGAAATGAGAAGAGAAAGGGGGAGAAGTTCTTGTCTTGATGGTTGAATTCAGTTTTTCACATCATATTTTTCCATCAATAAAAAAGGGGGAGATTGTTGCAAAAATGTGCCTAAGCAATGTCATTGATTTCAACTTATCCTTATCATTGGTGTCAATTGTATCCTATTTTGCTACATGTCTAGAAGACTGGATTGTTGAGGATATTGAGAAAATTCATGGAGATCAATATATGTGGACCATATGGCTATGTATAGGTTTGTCTGAAGAAGCTCCAGTTAAGATTTGAGAGCTTCACATTAAGATCTGAAGAAGTTATAGCCATCTATGTAAAATAGGTTCCTACATTATTCAAGAGAGAGAGTGATAGGAAAGAGGTCCAGATTGCTCTAGTAATGTAAAATGATGATCTGTGGATCTAGAGGCATGTTTGGGAAGTTAGTGTGTATCATCCATTCAAGTGGTTTGTGGTTTGGAGGTCTGCAAGCAATCTCTCTAATGTGACAGTCAGGGTAGATAGTGTTCTTGAGGTTCTAGAGGAAGATGCAAGTGATTCGGATGATTTGGAGGAGTGCAGATGTTTTTGTTGAATTCAATGTACTTGTTGAAGTCTCTAGACCATGTGACTACTATGTTGGAGGTCCACATTGAAGTTTGAGCTTGTTAATGAAGATTTTATTCTTGGCATTGTTGTTCTTCCCAGTCTTGGCTGACTGGATGATTCAAGCATGTTGTGGATGATCTAAGAGCAATTCTTTGAAGCGTGGTGTGTTGATCAAGGAAGATTTGAGTCCTAGTTATGTTTGTCCTATAGCTTAGTGATTCACATTAAGTCAGATGTTTGTAGTTCCAACCTTGATGTTCATTCCAAGGTTGATGAAGTGTATAAATACTTGTTGATGAGTTGTGGAAAATCATCCTTGAGTGAAATAAATTAAATCCGAATAAACAATCAGAAGCAGAGCATAAAAGAAAAGGAGTGAGAGTAGTATAGAGTGAAAAGTCAGTGAAGAAGAATTTGGGGCAAAAAAAAAGTTTTGTGAGCATTCAATGAAACTAAACTAGGCATGAAGTAGATGCTATTTCTCAGTTAATTCTTTCTATTCTAAATAAATTCTGTAGGCAGTGAGCCTCTCTTTTGAGCAGTGAGCTCTGGGCAGTGCACCTGAAGGCATGTGCCTTCTATTTTTCTAAAGTACTTTTAATAGGGTACAAAATCTTTGTGGGTTAACCCCCACCATGGTTTTCCCTTAACCAAGTTTCCACATAAAAATTCTAGTGTTCTATGTTCATTTGTTTTTGTTCATGTGTTCATAATTCATGCTTTAAATGTTTACATCATTAATCAGTTTTGTGTGATAAAGAAATAGTTGCAAGTGTTAAAGATTTGGGACAGATTCACCCCCCCTCTCAGTTGTCTAACCTAATTCCAACATCAAGTTCCAACCAACACAAGTCTCGGTGGACTGAGGATCTTTGAGTTTTTCTGAGGGGGGAGATAGTCCTTCCATTGAAGTGAGTCTGTCGATTCTCACAACGTATATATCCCATGTTGGAACATATGGTTGAGGTCATCCCTAGGGGTGATGAAATCCCCTAGAAGACCCCCTAAAAGGAAAGATAGATACTAATTGCTTTTGATCCCCACAGTCGCACTAGGGATAAGGGGAGAGCATACACAAATTAGCATCACCTTAGAATTTAAACTAAAAAAAGGGAAGTGCAAGATTTATGATCTCCAAGGTCACACAAAATACATGGAGAGAGCATACATCTTAGCAAATCCCATAAACACTGCAAGCAAATTCATTAACCAACTAAACTAATTTAGTGCCTAAATTAGTGAGAAACAAATGTCTTTGACTAATGGGGCTGCAACAAACTCATTAGTAGTTTTGAAAATGATCTTCAATAATCAAAATATGTTGCACCAAAGAATTAGTCTCAAAACCACACAAATGGTTAGCCTAAAATAGTAAACTGACCAAAAGCACACAAAGATAGTCAAAGGCACGTAGACAGAGATAAACTAAAATAGAAAATAGATTGCTAATACTTGTTGTTACCTTTTCAACCAAAGGCATGTTGACAGGGACCACAAACACGCAGATAGAGACCGAAGGCACGCAAACAGAGACTAAAGGCGTGCTTTTATAGATATAGATAGAAACCAAAGGCATGTTGATAGGAGCCAAGGGTGCATCGATAAAGCACAAACATGTGCATTTATAGACCACAAGTGTGATTCCATCACTGTGTTATAGAAACATGCCAAATGTAGTGCCCCTCGTTTTGGGTTTCTAATTTATTGTTAGTTAGATCCTCTTGGTTAGACTTGATGGTATTTTCTGATGGTCTTATTTTGACAACTGGTGATGACTTTCGTTTATGTTTTCAAGGATGACATTTTGATGCTTATGCTTATGCTATGATTAATTATGTGTTCAATTAATTTGATAGAGCTATGCTTCATGAGATTATTAGACATTTGATTATTGCTCTGATGATACTGGTTGAACTATGGTCTTATTTTATGGATAGATACAAACTCAATTGATCTTGTGGATAAATTTTAACATATGCTTATTTCATGATGTGATTGGTGGAAGGGACAATGTCGCATTACTCACATGTGAGTACCCTGCGATGTTGCGACTCTCTTCCACGGTGTGTCGATTTGATGATTATATGTATACATATGTATGTTTGACCCTTTTCATTGGTTGCAGGTTGCAGGTACCTGGCATCGACTCCACCTAAATTGGTAGGTCTAAGCATGCCTTATACCCAATGGAGAATTGTGGTTTGGAGATGGCAGAAGATCCCTTAGCTTGGTATCATCCTCGAAGAGGATGAGTTGTCTTGTTTTGTATTTTGTTCAGTTGGTTGGTTAGGTGGGTGGTCAGTGTTTCTGGTGTGGTCGTCTGTCTTGTTTGATATGTGGGTGTTTGGGTTGTATTTGCACATTATTGCTTGATTAAAGTTGTTTTATAAAATAGGAGTTATAAGTCCACTTTAGTAAATGAAGGATTTTATGAGTTTAAATGATAATATTTAGGTAATTTTTATATTTGTGTTAGATGGTACTATATTGTTGGAAGTCGTTGTGTGCATGAAAATAAAAATATTCCTTCTTTATGTGAATAATAGATTTAAATAATTAGTGCTGTCAGAGAATCTGGTATCTTATATTTCAAAATTATGAATTTGATCTGTTGCGGGGTAGTGGAAATTTTGTGGTGAGGTAATGGTGGTCAGTAACGGAAAGTACATTTATTGTGTTTCTGGGCTGAGCATGTTTTAGAGAGGGGAGAGGATGTTTTTGGGGGGAGAAAAAAAATGTAGAAAGGGTTTTCGGAGGAAGGCAACACTCGTTGGATCCAGGTTCCACTTTCTTCTAGTTTCATCTTTATAATGCGACTATGTCTTTGAATTGCTTCTTCCTGGGATTGTGTGTCTGTATCCATAATGTATATCATCAGGTTTAAAATTCTCTTGTACTTGATCTGATAATGAACCTCCAAGACAACGTTCATCTATTTCCATTCCTTATCCATGCTTCTACTTTTTGTCTGCATGTCTTCTAACATAGTTGCAACCGTGATGCAGTTCCTTGCTCCGGCTCTTATTTGTTTTCAAGAACCATACTTGCGTGCATGACGGAGACTATCGACTGATTTGTGTTTTAGACGCTATTCCAGCAGCTCTGTATTTTGCTTGGAAGCCCAATAGCCTACTCATTATATCTGTTTGTGCTTATAGTTCAGGGATTGTATGACTCCTCTGCCCTTGATCAAATCTCCCCACAATCTTATTTATCGCACCCCTGTCGCTTTTCCATAGTCATTTGGGGATAGATCATAGCCTTGCATGCACTTGTAGAAAGCAAAACCTCTACCACAGCTTTTGTCCTAACTTTTAAACCTCTTAATGACTACCTCCTATGCGCGTTGAAAGGCCAAATTTAAAAGCTAAGTGTCTAGCCACATTGTTCACTAAAGTAATTGGGTGCATGTCCTCACCGTTCTTATTTGAGTGATTCCCTTTCTGGCCTAGGAGTGCCACCAAACATTAGTTGTAGGTTACCTATTTGGATAGGCAATTTTTGCGTGCATGTCACTTTGAGCATATTTAATGCTCCCTGCCACTCTGCTCGATTCGCTGATCTTTTTGGTAGATACCGACCTAGATTAATGTTTCTATCTTGTTCTATTCCTTCTGTTACTGCTTTTATTCAATGTCAATCTGTGAGGTTGCCTCCTATTCTACCAAACAATGTGGCATCTCCTCAAACATTAACCTACCTTTTCGCATTGAGGTTTGCTTTATGATGTTTCCATCTTCAGTTTCACTATGTGTCCTCAGTGCATGATTATTTAGTTTAGTAAGTGTAGGTTGTCGACTTTAGTAAGTGCAGATAGTTACGATTGTTTCAGTAAGTGCTTTTGTCCTCAATAAGTGCATCTACGGTTTCGCTATGTCTCCATTTTTTATTTTCTGCGTTTCTAGGTTTAAGCTATGATTACTATCCTAGAGAATTACACCTCTGGTTGTAGTGGACGTTAATTCTTTTGTTCTACCATTTTTATTATCTTGCCTTGTTAGTATGGCGCTTCGTCCGTTCTCTATCAGATATTATCTTTGATCACATGTTGTCTCTCCCATCATTTCCGTAACCATGGGGGCATGTAACGTCTACCTTCACGTTCATTTTTAGGAAATAAGTGTTAAGTTATCCCTTTTGGACTATCCTTCTTTCGCTTCATCTGCATTGTTCAAATAAATTCATTCTTTTGCTAATGTTCTAATGCTGCTATGGAAGGTTATTTCACTACTTATAATGCTTGTAGAATGGTAATCATTCGATTATTATAGAAGGCACGTATGTAGAGAGAGCAAGAATAGTTGTCATCTTGTGACTAAATAAGTTATTGATAGGTTACTTGATTTTATTAGTTTGAGTTTATTTGCATATGTTCACTTTTGTTTTGAATTAGTGGGTATAAATCTGAGCATTGTTAGCTTTAATCTTAGTTAGTATTTCCATTGTAATTTTAAGATAGATTGGTGATGGAATATAAACTTTGTGTTTGGGTGGGTTTTAGATAATTGGTTAGTTAGTCTTGTGGATGTCATGTTAGTGGTCACAATAGAGTTAGGTTAGTTCCGGAGGCTTTAGATTAATGTTTGTTTCTTATTCATGCCATGATTGTAAAAGATTTATGTGGAGAGAGAGTCTTGTCAACTTGGTAGGGAGCATTATAACTTTTGAATTATAGGAATAGTTATAAATAATTCTTCTTAAGTTTATTTTAATCTAGATTTACTTTAGCTTTTCTCCACAAAGGTCTAATCGATCAAATATTCTTTTATAAAGAACCTTAATTGGAATTTAGATGTAATGGTAATTTTATTTGTTTAAAATTTATATGATTGATTTTAAATTTAGATTAGTATGCTCAGTGCAGGGGACTATTTTTTTATTTATTTATTTTTTATTCTTTTTTTTTGTATGTAGTCGATGTATTCGTGAGTTTTGTTCATATTGTTGAGATCATGGGGCTTAGGTTTAGCGGCCAAGTTCTTGTTGTGCCATGTATCTGAGTTGGTCTTATGGTCCTATTATATTAGATATTCCATATTGATGTAGATTTAATTAGTAGTACTATTCTAGGAATTGCTTGTATTGGGGTTTAAACAATGAAGATTGTCTTGTAAGTGTGGAATGATAGTTCAGGGAAAGTTAAGATTCTTTTTGTTTGGGGCCATGTCATGAATGTGAAGTATCCTGAGAATAGTCTTGTTAATTGACATGGTTGGCTTAATGTTGTTAACATAGAAGTCAACTTGTGGGCTTTGGAAGTGTATGTGTGTGCCCACATAGGAGCTGATTGGTGCAAATGAGTTATATTGTTCTATATTCATAATGGAAATGCAAGAGGGTAGTACCTTGCATTTGTTATATTACCTTTGATATGCTTGTGAATGGGGGTTTCTTCTAGATGCAGGAGGGGAGTGGCTCTCAATGGGGGCCAGAGCCCAAAGTGGCATCCTGGACAACCCATGTGAGAGTTTCCTTAGTCAAGTGATAATCTAAATTATGAACCTATGGGGTTGGGAAGTAAACATACCTAACAAGTTAATTGGATGCCTCACTCATGGCTCAAGTGCTCATTTAGGCTTGAGATGAGATGGGAAGGCCTGGAATGGCAAGATCAACTACCTTGTCCACATGAAAGGTATTGATACAGAGTGAAACGCAACGGGAGCTTACTAACAGGAAGGAGGAGCCAATAATACAAACAGCATGATAAAAATCCCTATCGGCTCAGCATCATCATCATATTTCCTGCAAACACAAACAGCATCATCATATTTCGAACGATCACAATTATCCTCCTGCCGACTACTGTTCACTTCCTCCGTCTTCCGCTTATCATCATCATCATGATACTCAGCGGGCGCAAACGTCCTCCTGTTGCACTGTTCATCGGGCGCCAAACACTAGTGGCATCATCATGATATGCAACACCACCTTCGTCAGCAGGATATCCAATATCCAGTTGCTCCAAATATCCTGATGATGACAACTTCAGCACCTTCCCTTCGATGCCCCAATAGCCGACGATACAAGCAACAACATCATGATCTGATTTATCCGGTTCTCTCGAAACCTCCTGATGATGTTAATACAACTTTCTGCCTACGCCGATATCTAACCACTTAGCGACAACAGGATCAACACGCATAGGGTGATATCTCAATATCCTGATGACGATGACGTCATATCCTGATGACGATGACGTCACACAATATCCTGATGACCTCTTCAACACTTAGTCAAAAAAACTAAACTTTCACTCCCGCATCTGCTAGCGATACGCGGATGATGGCACACACAGAAGATGATCCTGACGGTGATATATACACTGAGTATATATCTAACTTACAACATCCTGATGCACTTGAAATATGCAAACTCTGTTAGTTTCATAACCCGATCTTCACCTTATACCGATGCACTCTTCTTCGGCAACTCCTGACGATGATCACCCCGACGAACTCGCACTTCATGCAATCGAAAGCATCATACTCATCTCTGCTTATCCGGATGACGATGTCCAAAGCGACTGCAGGATATTGGCAGAAATATCCTGATGATGCCGTTTTAACGAACTTCCAACCTTAGCGGATTTTCACTGTTCTGATCCGCCGAACCTCCTGGGTTGACTCGATCCACTTCCAGGGTGATCTTCCACACTTTTTCAGCTCGACCTAGCACATACCCATGCTAGGGTCTTCAACATCTCTTGACCGCGATCTTGCACACCTGCATGCAAACAGAAAACAAACTAACACCTACCCTACTGTACATAACCATTCCACTGATCAGACGAATCAACCGGTGGAATGGATCAGTATGTCCATGAAACCACCAGATCTGCAAATCGATTAAACAATGGAATCCAACCAGAGAAAGAACACAAACAGGATCTCTTTATTCGATTTCAAAAGATGCTATTACAATATTCAGTCGCTCTCTCTCTCAGCAAAGCCTGATCGATGATATCTCTATCTCTGTATGCAATATCAACCGATCCTCATCCTTAAATAGATTTTCCTACGAGTACTACTGACCTGACTCCAAGCGGCTGGGAACTCTCCAGGCGGCTGGGAGATCCAACCGATCCTACAACATGACAACTGTCCTAACAAACTATCTAAAAATAGTAAAAGCATGGTCAGCGTGATCTTAATATGATCAGCATGACCTTATTACATGAATTTGGTCTTATCAGACCTTCTTGAAAACATAAACAAGACTCAAACTAACTAACTGCCTCATGGAGGCTAGCTGTCAGGTAGGTGCTTCTGCACCATACTCCCCAACAGAAAAGAACTCATGTCCCATGAGTTTGGTTGTGGAAGTCCTCCACCTTGACACTTTGCCTTGTCAGTCTTCTGACCTGTTCCAGCTTTATCCTCTGCTGGCGCTTGGCTGCTCCAAGACGTCTGAACTGTAACGTGCTTTCTGGCAAGGAAATCCTCATGCCTGTCAATGTAGGCCCTTCTCTCACATACCTTGTGTTTGTCAGATTGTCTGACCAGAACCTCTGTCTGAACTGTCGCTTGAACCTCTACAATGTGCAACTCTGTCTTCCTGTCAACCTTTATAGGACAAACAATAGTCCCAACTATGACAACATCCTTGGCATTCTTCTGAACTGGTTGCTGTGTGCAAACCTGTTTCTGAACCTACTGCTGACCCCTGTCAGTCACAACTGAAACTTTCTTCAGCTTGTTGTCTTTAACGACCCCTTTCCCTGCAGTATCCTCAACTGCCTTTATGCCTGCTCCTCTAGGCATCTGCACAAATTCCATTTTTCCCATTAAAATGACTTTGGCTGCCTTCTGTGCTGCAGCTGCTTCCTATAATGGCATCAACTTAATAGTCTTTCCATCTTTCTGGATGGTGTAGGTATTAGCATACCCATCATACAGTACCCTTCGATCAAATTGCCATGGTCTACCCAACAGTAGGTGACAACATTCCATGGGCAAAATATCACACAAAATTCTATCCTGATATGCTCCAATATGAAAATCCACATATGCCTGTTCAGAGACAAAAAGTGATTGACTATCACTCACCCAAGATATCTTGTAAGGGTGTTGATGTGGAATCCTTTCCAAATTCAGTTTATCCACCATTTCCTGAGATACCATGTTGTCTGTTGAACCAGTATCAATGACAACCTTACATACCTTACCTTTGCTCTTGCATGTGGTCTTGAAAAGAGCTCTTCTTTGTGGGGATTCTTTGTCAGGTACCTTCATGGTAGTCACTGTTCTTCTCATCAGTAGAGATTCTCCACTTTCTGGGTATCCATAATTATCAGGCTCCTTATCCTTTTGATAAGTGTTTGAACTCTGCACACTTTTCTCTTCTTTCTCTTCTTGCACAAGTTGTACTCTCTTGTCACTCGTTCTATCATTTCTGGATGATGAACCTTTGTTTTCTGGACATTTGAAAGATGGATGACCAAACTCACCACAGGTGTAACATTTTCCTGAAAATGTAGTAGAACCTCTACCACCTCCAAATCTTCCTTTATTACCTTTCCATCCACCTCTGAAATCAGACTGTCCCTGTCCTTTACCAGTGTCTTCTTGACTCTCATTGGTTTGCCTTGTTCTATGGGCTGATCCTCTTCCTCTATTGTTTTGTTCTTGTTTTCTCTTTAACTTCTCTTCCACTTTCAATGCCAACTGGAAACATTTCTGAACTGTATCTGGATTATGCAGACTTAAATCATCCTGAATGTTGAACCTCAATCCATTAAGGTATCTAGCTACCTTCTCTTCCTCACTTTCTTTTACCTTTGTCTTCATACAAAGTTTCATGAATTCTTCTGTATATGAGCTAACATCTAGCTCCTTCTGCTTCAGGTTTTGCTTCCTCTTGTGTAACTGGATACTGTAATCCAATGGAATATAAGCTTCCTTTACCAATGCCATCATCTTCTTCCATGTGGCAACTCTATGTTTTCCTTCCTGTACTCTATCATCTTGAACAAAATTCCACCATGTCAAGGCAGCTTCTTTCATCTTTGACTGTGCTATCTTCACTCTCTGTTGTTCTGGTATCTCCTCTGTTACAAAGAAATTGTTCAAACAGTCTATCCACTCCATCACTGAATCAGGGTACATCTTACCTGTAAACACTGGCAAATCCAGTTTCACATCCATGGTTCTCCTCTCCATGGCCTTGAGGGCGTTCAACAGTGGTCTCTGGTCTGCAGGAACAACCTCCTCGCTCCAATTAGGGATCTCTTCTTCTTTCCTATCTTCTTCTCTACCAGAACCTACTCTGCTCCTCAACTTTGCTAATTCATCTTTCAATTCCTGATTCTGAGCCTTCACGGCCTTGCTTTCTGCAATCTGTTTCTTCACCAGAACTGCCAACTCAGCGTTGGTCATCCTTGCTGGAACCTCAGATGTTCCTTCTTCGTCTGACATCCTGCCTATCTTTTCCAGAAGATCCTAACCTTTGCTCTGATACCACTATGATGCAGAGTGAAACGCAACGGGAGCTTACTAACAGGAAGGAGGAGCCAATAATACAAACAGCATGATAAAAATCCCTATCGGCTCAGCATCATCATCATATTTCCTGCAAACACCAACAGCATCATCATATTTCAAACGATCACAATTATCCTCCTGCCGACTACTGTTCACTTCCTCCGTCTTCCGCCTATCATCATCATCATGATACTCAGCAGGCGCAAACATCCTCCTGTTGCACTGTTCATTGGGCGCCAAACACTAGCGGCATCATCATGATATGCAACACCACCTTCGTCAGCAGGATATCCAATATCCGGTTGCTCCAAATATCCTGATGACGACAACTTCAGCACCTTCCCTTCGATGCCCCGATAGCCGACGATACAAGCAACAGCATCATGATCTGATTTATCCGGTTCTCTCGAAACCTCCTGATGATGTTAATACAACTTTCTGCCTACGCCGATATCTAACCACTTAGCGACAACAGGATCAACACGCATAGGGTGATATCTCAATATCCTGATGACGATGACGTCATATCCTGATGACGATGACGTCACACAATATCCTGATGACCTCTTCAACACTTAGTCAAAAAAACTAAAATTTCACTCCCGCATCTGCTAGCGATACGCGGATGATGGCACACACAGAAGATGATCCTGACGGCGATATATACACTGAGTATATATCTGACTTACAACATCCTGATGCACTTGAAATATGCAAACTCCGTTAGTTTCATAACCCGATCTTCACCTTATGCCGATGCACTCTTCTTCGGCAACTCCTGACGATGATCACCCCGACGAACTCGCACTTCATGCAATCGAAAGCATCATACTCATCTCCGCTTATCCGGATGACGATGTCCAAAGCGACTGCAGGATATTGGCAGAAATATCCTGATGATGCCGTTTTAACGAACTTCCAACCTTAGCGGATTTTCACTGTTCTGATCCGCCGAACCTCCTGGGTTGACTCGATCCACTTCCAGGGTGATCTTCCACACTTTTTCAGCTCGACCTAGCACATACCCATGCTAGGGTCTTCAACATCTCTTGACCGCGATCCTGCACACCTGCATGCAAACAGAAAACAAACTAACACCTACCCTACTGTACATAACCATTCCACCGATCAGACGAATCAACCGGTGGAATGGATCAGCATGTCCATGAAACCACCAGATCTGCAAATCGATTAAACAATGGAATCCAACCAGAGAAAGAACACAAACAGGATCTCTTTATTCGATTTCAAAAGATGCTATTACAATATTCAGTCGCTCTCTCTCTCAGCAAAGCCTGATCGATGATATCTCTATCTCTGTATGCAATATCAACCAATCCTCATCCTTAAATAGATTTTCCTATGAGTACTACTGACCCGACTCCAAGCGGTTGGGAACTCTCCAGGTGGCTGGGAGATCCAACCGATCCTACAACATGACAACTGTCCTAACAAACTATCTAAAAATAGTAAAAGCATGGTCAGCGTGATCTTAATATGATCAGCATGACCTTATTACATGCATTTGGTCTTATCAGACCTTCTTGAAAACATAAACAAGACTCAAACTAACTAACTGCCTCATGGAGGCCAGCTGTCAGGTAGGTGCTTCTGCACCAGGTATGTTGATTCCGCGTGAGATTGTATGGGGGCCGGAGGTCGGGAGAGGCTGCCAGGACAACCCATGATTGGGGGCTGGGGCCTAGGAAGGCCTACTAGGACAACCCATGACAAACCTCGTGATGACACTCCTGTCTACTGCAGTCTAGCAAATCCCCTATTGTCACTTGTCTTGTTTCAAGTGGCTACCTTTGGTCAGTTGTCTGTGTTTTTCTTATGTGATATTGTAGTCTTTTGTGGTCCTAGTATCTCTTATTTCTTTGTCAAGTTGACTACTCATGTCATGGGATCTTATTGTCATCTCCTAGCATGGGGGGTGGGCCTCAGGATCCCACATGGTCAGGTGGATGTGCTCTTTCCATTGGTCACCTTTCTGTTGTTCGTTTGCGTGGAGAACTTATCTTGTAGAAGATCTTGATCTTGTTCTGCTTGAGAGGCAGACAATTGTGTTCTTATTCTGCCTAGTATATCTGTCGAGCATTGTATTATTTTATTGGTGTATACCTCTAAATGTATTCCAGATGCAATAGTGTGATCATTGTACTGATGTATTTTATTGAAATCATTTATGCTAAATGTTGTTGTCGTTATCTGATGTCTTATTGATAAAGGTAGTTATGTGTTGACTCTCTTATGCTCTTGGTTTCAATTCAACTCACGAATGTTATTTTGGGTATGTTAGTTCTAGTGATGCAGTCCTGTGTACCCTAGAGAATAAGGATTAACTTGCATGGTTGGTCATATTGATTACATTGTGTTATTTTTGCTTTCAAAAAAAAAATGTGTTGTCTTTTAAATGCTTAGTTAAGCCGTTCTCTAGGGTTCCGGGACGGGGCATTACATTTGGTATCAAAGCGAAGTTTTCAAACACTGGGTAACTAGGTGTGTATAAGCCTATTATACTTTCCTAGTTGCGTAGACTCTGCAAGGTGTGTATTCTCTTTTTTTTTTGTCATCCTTGTCTTTCAGCCTGAGGTTGTCTTGGTTGCTTAAGTGTAGGAGATGCCTAGAGGTCGAGGTTGAGGTCGGGGTCGAGGTGGAGGACGTGGAAGAGGTGGTGGTGGCACACCTCCTCCTAGTTGTCCTCATACGAGTGCCCATGAAGGTGGGGGTCAGAACATGGAAGGTCAAGGACAATCAGAGGGAGCTCAGTTGCGCCAGTTGCTTGAGGAGGTTCTTGCTCGTTTGGGCGCTAGACAGGAGGTGGATCAGTCACAGGCTAGGGAAAGAGAGAGGTCCCCTCGAAGGAGAGAAATGACAGCAGAGTAGGAGGCCACCCTCGCTAGTCACATGAGAGACCTTCTAAGGGCACGTCCTCCCACCTTCAACGGATCTAGTAGTGGCCTGGAGGTAGAGACCTGGTTATTAGATTTGGGTAGGTGTTTCGCCATGCATTCGTATGGTAGCAACACCAAGGCCAGATGTGTGATACTGCATCTCAGAGGTTTTGCGTCTACCTGGTGGTGTTTAGAGTAGAAGCTACACATGGACATTAGTTCTGTGCCCTGGAAGTTTTTCTTAGAGAGGTTCTAAGCTCGATTCCTATCTGATCATTGGAGGCAATGACGCGCAGATGAGTTCCACGAGCTTAGGCAGATGGCCATGTCTGTTGAACAATATGAGCGTAGATTCTACGAGCTCAAGCAATATGTGGGTATTGGTGATGACGAGGCTATGTTAGTGCAGCACTTTATTAGGGGCTTAAATGCCTAGATCAGTGGAGGGGTTCATGTCTTCGAACCCAAGTTTATGGAGGTAGCTGTAGAGAAAGCCCGTCTGGTTGAGGAAAATTTGGCTATGGCCCTTGGTGGCCATACAAGTGTGCAGATTGGTAGCGCACCCCCGACTAATGTTGAACCTCACGGTGATTAGACAGCCAAATCTTCAAGAAACCATATTGCACCCGCTAAAGGCGGGTAGCAACAGCAGCATCGGCAGCAGTAGCAACAGCAACAGTCTTTCCAATCAAAGTTAAAACCTCAGCAAGGTGGTGGTGCCTAGTTAGGAAAAGACCGTAATTGGTAGTAGGCCAAGAGTTATCATCCCACTCAGTCTACAGCCAACAGAGATGTGTTCCAGCAGCCCAATGCTATCTCAGGTGGTGGAGGTTACAATAGAGGTTTAGAATGCTTCTCTTGTGGCCAGAAGGGTCACATAGCTAGGCAATGTCCACAGAGAAGTGCGGCAAGATTTGGTCAGAAGCTAGCAGCTTCAGAGCCAACTGTGGGTGATGTAGGGAGGTCTCATCGGGCATTTGCAGCAATTGATCATCGGCAGTCAGACCATTAGGGGATAGTTTTAGAGACCGTAGGTAGAGGTCAGGTAGCTTTCTTTGGAGCACACACGCGTTCCTCAGCATCAGGGTTTGATCCTCGAGGTTAGGGGGCCTTGGAATAGTAGACACCTTCAGTTTGTTTGCAAGCTTCCAGGAGTAAGCCTGATCCTTGGGGGGGAGGATGTAGTGCCCCTCATTTTGGGTTTCTGATTTATTGTTAGTTAGATCCTATTGGTTAGACTTGATGGTATTTTCTGATGGTCTTATTTTGACAACTGGTGATGACTTTCATTTATGTTTTCAAGGATGACGTTCTGATGCTTATGCTTATGTTATGATTAATTATGTGTTCAATTAATTTGATAGAGCTATGCTTCATGAGATTATTAGACATTTGATTATTGCTTTGATGATACTGGTTGAACTATGGTCTTATTTTATGGATAGATACAAACTCAATTGATCTTGTGGATAAATTTTAACATATGCTTATTTCATAATGTTTTTGTAGACACCCAAAATTGTCCCAAACTTTGTTCATGTCTAGCAACACCTTGATAAAAACATCACTTAAACATCATGTAGCATTTTGTCCTAAATCCCACTCTTAATCCCACTTATTCCATTAGCCAATTAATTAAATAAATTTTATTTATTTAATTAAGATCCCATTCAATCCCATTCTTATCCCACTTAGCCAATTAATTAAATAAATTTTATTTATTTAATTAATTTATCTTATCATTAAGCCGACATGTGTGCCTCTTTCATTTAAAAAAGATAAGTGGTACTACAGCCTTTTATTTAATATCTTTTATATGTAGTACTTTTTATGTACACAAGCACACATGAGCCCTATTCTCCTTGACACTTGTCAAATGACTACAACTCCCTTGAAGAGTGGGATAACCTAATCAATCCTAGCCATCCACATCAATCAATTAGCTTTTAATCTCAGCCGTCCATTTGAACTAAGCCTTTCCTATAAATCAACCCCCTCATAAGCCATTAGCAGGCATTGAGCTTCAAGTACCATTATTCTGTCAAAATATCATTAGAGCCTTTGCATCCTTCAGCTATCATTCATTCTAGCATCTTCATCTTAATGTTATGCTGCAGAATCGAGCAACCAACACAACAAATTGATCAATCAAGCTCATCTTGCATCTTCGAGGTATTGAATTATTTGGGTTTAGGTTATGCATTTCAATTGTTTGATCAAACAGCAGTCGCCTGGGCTAAATCAGCTCACCTTTGGGCAAACAGTAGTCGCTTATGGTCAAATTTGGTCTGCTTTTGAACAAACAGTGCTCGGTTTTGAACAAAAAGAGACCACATATGGTAAAATTGGTCGCTTATGGTTAGCATTTGCATTCCGTCTCCTGAAACTCTCCAGATCGCTTTTGGGTTATTATGCATCGCTTTTGGTCTTTTGTTGGTCGCATATGAACTATTATTTGGCACTTTTATCCATTTTTGCATCACTTTTGAGCAAAAATCAGCCACTTTCTATATCTTTGCGTCGCTTCTACATTGAAATCGACCGCCTGCAGTGTTTTGTGGATCGCTTTTGTAATAACAGTGGTCGCCTCTAACCCTATGTGCATCGCTTATGAACTAAAAATAGCTGCTTTTAATCTGATATGCATCGCTTCTGAACTGACAGAGCTCGCCTTTGCAGAATAGGGTTTTTTTGTTGCAAACTGTCATTTTGCAGGTACAGGTCGCCTATAGGCTGAAATTGATCGCTTAAGGGTTTATCCGGATCGCCTATAACCTTACAGGAGTCACATTTGGTGTTTTTGCATCGCGTTTAATATGCAAGGGCTCGCATGTTGCTAAAAGGAGATCGCTTATGATTAACAGTAAATCACCTCTGCACTTTTCTTAACCGCCAAGGTTAACCCGTACCTCCTGCATGCCAAAGGAAGCTGTTTTTTTTTTCAATCTTGTATAACTTTCACATACGGAGGCCAAATCACACAAACAAGGACTTGTTGGAAAGCTGGGAGGACAAACTTCACAACTGTACCACTTTTATCAGGTGACTATACTAATTTTCAGGCTTTTTTATCAGTCAAAGTTTAGGTTCATTGCAAACTTCATTTGAGCATAACTTGAGCAATTTTGATCGTTTTTTAGCGAAACTTTTTTTCAAATTGCTTAGAATCTCCTGAACTTTCTGTTTATGCAATGCATTTTTCTATATCAGATCATCTTCATCAGAATTCTTAGATTTCATCTTTTTCATGTAATCATCTTCTTTGCAAGTTTACTTGTTTCTTTTTGGAATTTGGTGACTTGTAGGAGCATCTAAAGAGCTGGAGCAGCATTGGCATCAACATCTACAACAAATTGGAAAGTGATTATATCAGGTGCACTTATTCTAATCTTTCATCCCTTAATCTTGTTTGATCACACATTTGGACTTTGGGACTAAAACGAACAATTGTTTGCAAATTCGCATCAAAAAAAAATTGGGCTAAAACGAACCATTGTCTTTCACACATTTGGCTTTGGATCTAAAATGAACAAGTGCTTGAACTATTTGATCACACATTGATTTCTAAGGTTAATGAACCCCATGCGAGTGTGACCAAGTAAATGTGTATGCTCTCTCCTCGCGTCCCAACACGAACTTGGAGATCAAAAACATTTACTTGTGTTGCTTTTGTTTAGCCTTAGAGAGGCCTGCCTTGGTATCCACCCCAAGGGAACGACCTCAAGCGGTACTTTCATCCGGTCCGCTATAAAAATTAGAGGATAAGGCGAAAGCCAAGTCTAACCGGTATTAGCGCTCACCATACAGTGCTAACTCGAAAGGAGGTGTACCATTGTGTATATTAAAACTCCTAGTAGGGTTAGTTAAAGTCTTAAGTGGCTTGTTGGATGCTCGTTGGGTGCCAGTCCCCCAGATTTTCATTAGAACCTCCTTGTGATAGTGGCCTTGCCTTAACTAGGACTTGTTGAATTGTCTTCATGTGCTTGCTTAACCATCATCACATTCTTCCAAACTAAAACTTGCTTATGTGTCTTGCGTGAGTGATTCATGTGTGTATATGCATAATCATTTGTTTGAATATTGCCACATCAAGCTCTAAACACTCAAACACATAAAGACAAGTCATCCTACACATTCTTCCAATAACATTCAAACCCAATCACTTTCATCCCAAACATAACCAAGTCATCCAAACAATCCACATCATCATCCAAATCCCTAAGCAAGCATTTGCTAAAAGGACTTAAGACAAACACTTGGTGACAACATGTCTACACTAGAGGACCTAGAAATCAAATTCCAAAGATTCCTCCAAAATCTTTATCAAGGATCACAACCCCTAAACCAAGATGCCATTAAAACATTACAATTCTTCATCCAAAGAGCTCAACCCCACGCAAGCCAATCACCTCAACTACAACACTCCATAGCCCAAGTCCAACACCTTTTAGCCACTAGTCAAGCTCAACAAGTACAACAATCCTTAGCCACTTCCTATCAACCTAATCCACCTCATAGCCACATGTCATATCCATCTACTTCCTATCAACCTAATCCACCTATCCACCAAGTCAATGCCACATCAACCTATGAACATCCACCTCAAGCTTATCCAATCCCTCATGCCACCATTCTGATGCATTACCAAGCCCATCCACAAGGCAATCAAGTGATATTACAAGAACAACATCCAAGTCCCAATGGCTCTTTGTACATAAATCAAGCACGTCCAGGTACACCTTTTCAACAAGATCATCAAGCACCATTGATAGACCTAAGTCCACCTCTGCAACAAGAAACACATGCAAATCCCAATGGCCCCTTGTACATAAATCAAACAAGCCCAAGTTATCCTATGCAAGATCCAATAACCTTTGATAAGGGAGATACCAATCTAGAGTGGCCTTCATCATCTAATCACACACCAACACATGAGCCAACTAATCCTATCCCAACACCACCATGTGATCCTATTCCTAGTCCATTGGTCCATCAACCCTCCAAATCACCAAGCCCTTCATTACCTTCCTCGCCATGTCATTCTAATCTTTCACCAAAGGATGCGGCTGAGAGAGTTTTACAAAGGATGCTTGAAGCAAAACTCATTGAACTTCCTAAAGTCAAACCATGTGAATAAATTCCATATGATGAACATGATTATTGTGCATACCATAGGACCAAAGGCCATAATACAAATCAATGCCCAATATTTGTCTCAATTGTTTACAAGGTGTACCTACCTATAATGGGAAAACATGCCACATCATCCCAATCCCATGTGTCACCCCCATCTAGTCCAAATCCTAATCCACCTAATCCAATTAGCCCTCAACCTAATCCTAATCATAAGCCTACAACACCATCTACTATTATCATCCATCCATTATATTTCCCATCCACCCATACACTTGCGAAGGATGTGATCCATTGGCTACTAGATAGGAATAGACTACCCCTATGTCAAACACAAATTCATGAGCCTACCAATGAACTTCCAAAGGTCATGTCCAATCCTATAATCTCATCATGTGGTTCACATATCCTTGAGCCTCTTCAAGAGCCTTCCATTAACATGCCTAGCCCTTTAAGCCCATCATGTGATCTACAAGCCAACAAGTCTATTCAAGAGTCTCCAACCACAAGCCTAAGTCAAGAGCCTATAAAGTCCACTCAAGAACCTTCCACTTCCATCCAAAGTCAAGAGGTATGTCAAGAGCATAATCTTAAACATGTGGAAATATCGAACCCTAATCTTAATCAAGATCAAAGCACCTCTAAGTTCCACCTATCCATGACCTACTTATGGGTTGCCCTCAAGCTATTAGCCATCACCATGACCTCATTCATGAGCAAATTTATCCCTTTTATAGCCCACTTAATCCTACTTTTGCTCATAGTTATGATCAAGGTTCTAGCTAAGATCATGAAAACCATGATGATCCATTTGGCAAAACTTTATCCATCTCATGATCAAGATGATATCTATGATGAAGAACCTATTAAAAAGTACCTTGATCCTATCCATAATCCCATAACCATCCATGAGCAAGATATCCAAATTGCTCCTAGTCATCCTCCATCTAGCCCTATTCATAATGAGCAAACATCCACTTGTCATAATGAGACATGTGCCTCTCAAGAATACATAAGCATAGAAGGTCAAACAAATAACTTGGATCTTAGTGAACATAATGCTAATCAAGATCCTAATGATCCCCCTTCCACATCCATCATTGATCCCATTTCAAATCCATCGTGTCCTATTGGTCTTACCACCCTTATACATGAATGTTCTTCCTTAGGACAACAACGACCTTTATTCACTTTAGCTTCTCCATCCAATAACAAAATCAAGTCTAGTGTTCAAACCTCAGCTAGTCCCATTGTCCATTGCGTACTCCAAAACGTGAACTACAAAGGCAAAGGTCTAGGCCTTTATGAACAAGGTATTGTAGAGCCAAACCATGTCAAAGTTCTTCCATGCTCATATGGCCTTGAATACACACCCCAAGGTAAACAAGGCCAAGATGTTGGTAATCTCTTCATGCATCCTAAACCTATCACTTTCCATCACACCCCCCATCTACCCAAAACATATGTTGTCATTCCAACTCCATCATCCTATAAATGTCAAAAGCATGTGACCATACACCTTCCACCATCCACTTTGCCTCCACTTTTACCAACTCCAAATATCCCTCCATCCACCTTGCCACCATTGCTTCCAACACCTAACATACCTATCATTCATAAGTATCCTTACATCCCTAATCATGGCCAACAAAAGCACACATCATCTAAGCATAAAGCTTCCAATCATTTCATCCACTCCACCCACCCCATGGGATTCCAAAATAAACATTTGGATGCCTTTACTTATAAAGCCAAAAATCCAACTAAAACTCCTAAGGACCCTCATGCCTTGGGGCATCGATGTGAAAAGTCTCTAAATCATCCATCTTCTAAGCAGAGTACATTCACAAAGCTATCCAAGCCCATACCTCCAAAAGCAAAGCCTAAAATAAAAATGGTTTGGGTTCCTAAGCAAATAGCTAGCAAGTCAAATGAGGCATCCTCATCTACATCTCAAGAATCCCAATCACCTACCTCCATCCAAAAGCCTATATCCATCCAAGAGCCTATCCAAAACTTTCAAAACTCCCACAAGAAAAGCAAAAGCACTAAAAATACTAAATCAATGTGGGTTCCTAAATCACTTCATCAACCATCCCCTACGCACACATCTCCATTGCTTCCTACACCACCATCCAATCAAAAGCTTCAGTGTTTATCACGGTGTGTGCAACCATTGGTCATGGTTCCCTTCCATTCCAAAACATTCCCACATAACTACATCTCCCCATCTTCCATCCATTATCCTACATATCTCCCCCATGCTAACCCTATGGTCCATGCTTTTGTATAAGTTTTCCATCCATCTTCATTCCATAAGCCTATATAAATCCACACCATAAGCCACTAGCCTACCCTTCCACAATCCACATCCTACCTAATCCATCTCCAATCGACACAATCCCTCATCAACATTAATGAGCACACTTGACATGGTCCATGCGAGGACATCCATCTCTAATGGGACTACCAATATCCATTGAACTAGCCACTTGAGTCCCTCCTATCCATTACCATGGTGAAAACCTGGCAAACAGGGGCCATGTGTAATTGTCATGTCAACACATCTAACAGCAAAAAAAAAAGAAAAACACAAAGAAAAATCAAAATAAAAAAAAAGTAAAGATAAATCCCTTCGTCCAATGGTGAAAACCTGGTAAACAGGCGCCTTGGATAAGTACCATGATGAAAACCTGGCAAACAGGCGTCATGTGTAGGTTGATCTTCTATGTCACTTACACTTGGGGGCACATTGTCTCATCCATCTTATCATATCCAACCTATCCATTTCTAAACTATCTATCCCATTATATCATTTTCCATCCTATCATGCTACATCCTACCATCCTTATCCATTCATCCATCCTTCTTCCTTTTGATTTTGATGCAGACATAGGGACAAAATCTTGAAACACGCTTTGGATATCTCTTGGTATACCTCATACCTTCCTCATCAGTCCATATTATCATTATCCACCTATCATGCACCTTGTCATGTAAAACCTATCATGTCATCCCATGGTCATGAACTTTGTCATGTACAAATCCTAAGCATTACCACCTAGAATGGGGGCAAGTTCTTCCTATGCAACATAGCCTTTGAAGATCACATCCTAGCTCCCTTATGATCCATCCATTATGGCATATCCTTATCATAAGCTTTCCATCTTATAGCTTATCCCCATCCAACTATCATGAGCCTTTCATCCCATTTACTTTGAGCCCATCTTTTTATCCATCCAATCCCATTCCTCCATCCTTTGCACCTAGACTTGGTTTTCTCCCTTGTCATTGGTATCAATCTCAAGGCTACCCAAATTGTAAACCCATTGATGTTCCAAAACATTCAAAAACACAAAAAAATTCAAAAAATTCAAAAAATCCAAAAAAATCAAAACATTCAAAAACACAAAAAAATCACAATATCTAAAAAAATCTAAACAAAATAATCAAATATTCACAAAATCCAAAAAATTAAATATCCAACGAAAAAGCCAAGCAATAAAACCAATCATCATCAATCTAAAACAATCCACTTCAACATTCAATCAACATCAAATCCTCATCATCATCAATTCCTCTTATTAATAACATTTATTCATCCATTTCAATCAATCACCTCTTCCAATCATATCAATCAAATCAATCTAAGCAATGATCTCAAAATCCAAGTCACATTAATCCATATCAAGCAAGCTAATCAATCAAGGAACATTATCCAATCAAATCAACAGGTTTTGATCCAAATCTTGTCATGAGCCCAATCAATCATCATCAATCATCATCAATGGGATATAGCGTTCCCACATCCTTATGTTGTTCTAGGGATATAGCTTTCCCCATAATGACAACACTATCATCATCAATCAAACAATCAATTATTGGTTTATGACTTGACAAGGGCAATACCTTGTTTGTTTTACATCCTTTGAGCATACTGAGAACACTTGCTTATGCTTAGATTGAGTGGACACTCTAATCATCACACCATCACTATCATCATTCAAAACAATCCAATCATCAAAACAATCAACCCAGCAATAGCAAACATCAAAACCAAAGCACATCAAGCTAGCAACAAATCCAATAACTTCAGCAAATCAGAAGTAGCTCAATCCACCACATATCATCACATCATCAATATTTCATCAATCTCAATCCATTTTTATCATCTCATCAATAAAACACAACATCAGAACTACATCTTATTTCCATCATTAAGTGCCTTGATCCCATGGATACAGGGTATGTAGGCAGTCTGGAGTACGAAGGAAGTGCCCAGATTCAGGCACAAGCGATTTTCCTCTTTCTTCTCTCATCATTTCTTCTATCATCTATCTTATACATCATCAATAAACAACTTCTTCCAATCAATCTATCATAGCACATCAATCCAATCATCACTTCATCTAATCATCCTTCAATCATCTTCCAATCATTCCAAGCAATGATCCAAATGCAAGTCAATCCTTAAGTCATACCAATCAAGTTAATCAATCAAGCCAAGTTGTCCAAGCTCAATCAATGGTCTTGATCCTAGCCTTGTTGTAAGACAAATCAATCAACCAATCAGCCAACCAACTTAGCAAACAACCTTGTGTTGATTTAGGGATATAGCTTTCCCCGCAATGACAACACTCTCAACTATTATCAATCAAACAATTAATCATTGGTTTACAGCTTGACAGGGGCAATACCTTGTCTGTTTTTGTATCATTTGTGCATGCTTGCTTGCTTGCTTGTGTGTGTCATCATTTTATCTTGCATTTGTATCAAATCCTTATCGTTTCCAGCTAATATTCATATCTTGTATTCAGACAAGGTTGTATTCCGCTGGGGCACAAGACACATTGTCACCCTGGTCCTTATACCTTGGTGCATAACGTCTAGTGCTATATCAAACATCATGGTTGCTCACCTTCCATTGCAGCATAATGCATCATCATTTCTTTTATCCATTCCCTTATCTTTCTTTTGTTTCTTTTCGAGAGCATACCCGCGTTTGTCCAACCCGCCTATCCTCTCGAGGGGGCATCATCATCCTATCTTTCCATCATCATCACCATCTTCATCATATCCTTAGATCATCATCCCATATCATTTTTCTCTATCCATACCTTATCTTCTTTGAAATGATGTTACTCGACATAAAGCTTATCATCTCGAACATCATCTCAAAGAGGGGCAAAATGTAGACACCCAAAATTGTCCCAAACTTTGTTCATGTCTAGCAACACCTTGATAAAAACATCACTTAAACATCATGTAGCATTTTGTCCTAAATCCCACTCTTAATCCCACTTATTCCATTAGCCAATTAATTAAATAAATTTTATTTATTTAATTAAAATCCCATTCAATCCCATTCTTATCCCACTTAGCCAATTAATTAAATAAATTTTATTTATTTAATTAATATCCAACTCATATCCCAACTAATTCAAATATTTTATTTGAATTAAGTTCTCATCATAAGCCGACCTTCCAATTAATTAAATAAATTTTATTTATTTAATTAATTTATCTTATCATTAAGCCGACATGTGTGCCTCTTTCATTTAAAAAAGATAAGTGGTACTACAGCCTTTTATTTAATATCTTTTATATGTAGTACTTTTTATGTACACAAGCACACATGAGCCCTATTCTCCTTGACACTTGTCAAATGACTACAACTCCCTTGAAGAGTGGGATAACCTAATCAATCCTAGCCATCCACATCAATCAATTAGCTTTTAATCTCAGCCGTCCATTTGAACTAAGCCTTTCCTATAAATCAACCCCCTCATAAGCCATTAGCAGGCATTGAGCTTCAAGTACCATTATTCTGTCAAAATATCATTAGAGCCTTTGCATCCTTCAGCTATCATTCATTCTAGCATCTTCATCTTAATGTTATGCTGCAGAATCGAGCAACCAACACAACAAATTGATCAATCAAGCTCATCTTGCATCTTCGAGGTATTGAATTATTTGGGTTTAGGTTATGCATTTCAATTGTTTGATCATTTCCATTTATAAATCCAAATTTTTCAATATACAGTTTTATATAGTTGTAGTTAATTATGATGTGATTGGTGGAAGGGACAATGTCGCATTACTCACATGTGAGTACCCTGCGATGTTACGACTCTCTTCCACGGTGTGTCGATTTGATGATTATATGTATACATATGTATGTTTGACCCTTTTCATTGGTTGTAGGTTGCAGGTACCTAGCATCGACTCCACCTAAACTGGCAGGTTTGAGCGTGCCTTATACCCAATGGAGAATTGTGGTTTGGAGATGGCAGAAGATCCCTTAGCAGAAGATCCCTTAGCTTGGTATCATCCTTGAAGAGGATGAGTTGTCTTGTTTTGTATTCTGTTGGGTTGGTTGGTTAGGTGGGTGGTCAGTGTTTCTGGTGCAGTCATCTGTCTTGTTTGATATGTGGGTGTTTGGGTTGTATTTGCACATTATTGCTTGATTAAAGTTGTTTTATAAAATAGGAGTTATAAGTCCACTTTAGTAAATGAAGGATTTTATGAGTTTAAATGATAATATTTAGGTAAATTTTATATTTGTGTTAGATGGTACTATATTGTTGGAAGTTGTTGTGTGCATGAAAATAAAAATATTCCTTCTTTATGTGAATAATAGATTTAAATAATTAGTGCTGTCAAAGAATCTGGTATGTCATATTTCAAAATTATGAATTTGATCTATTGCGGGGTAGTGGAAATTTTGTGGTGAGGTAATGGTCGTCAGTAACAGAAAGTACACTTATTGTGTTTCTGGGCTGAGCATATTTTAGAGAGGGGAGAGGATGTTTTTGGGGGGAGAAAAAAAAATGTAGAAAGGGTTTTCGGAGGAAGGCAACACTCGTTGGATCTAGGTTCCACTTTCTTCTAGTTTCATCTTTATAATGCGACTGTGTCTTTGAATTGCTTCTTCCTGGGATTGTGTGTCTGTATCCATAATGTATATCATCGGGTTTAAAATTCTCTTGTGCTTGATCTGATAATGAACCTCCGAGACAATGTTCATCTGTTTCCATTCCTTGTCCATGCTTCTACTTTTTGTCTGCGTGTCTTCTAACATAGTTGCAACCGTGATGCAGTTCCTTGCTCCGGCTCTTATTTATTTTCAAGAACCATACTTGCGTGCATGACAGAGATTGTCGACTGATTTGTGTTTTAGACGCTATTCCGACAGCTTTGTATTTTGCTTGGAAGCCCAATAGCCTACTCATTATATCCGTTAGGGCTTATAGTTTGAGGATTGTATGACTCCTCTACCCTTGATCAAATCTCCCCACAGTCTTATTTATTGCACCCCTGTCACTTTTCCATAGTCGTTTGGGGATAGATCACAACCCTGCATGCACTTGTAGAATGCAAAACCTCTACCACAGCTTTTGTCCTAACTTTTAAACCTCTTATTGACTGCCTCCTATGCACGTTGAAAGGCCAAATTTAAAAGCTAATTGTCTAGCCACGTTGTTCACTGAAGTAATTGGGCGCATGTCCTCATCGTTCTTATTTGAGTGATTCCCTTTCTGGCCTAGGAGCGCCACCAACCATTAGTTGTAGGTTACCTATTTGGATAGGCAATTTCTGTGTGCATGTCACTTTGAGCATATTTAATGCTCCCTACCGCTCTGCTCGATTCGCTGATCTTTTTGGCAGATACCGACCTAGATTAACGTTTCTATCTTGTTCTATCCCTTCTGTTACTACTTTTATTCAATGTCAATCTGTGAGGTTGCCTCCTATTCTACCAAACAATGTGGCATCTCCTCAAACATTAACCTACCTTTTCACATTAAGGTTTGCTTTATGACGTTTCCATCTTCAGTTTCACTATGTGTCCTCAGTGCATGATTATTTAGTTTAGTAAGTGCAGATAGTTATGATTGTTTCAGTAAGTGCTTTTGTCCTCAGTAATTGCATCTACGGTTTCGCTATGTCTCCATTTTTTATTTTCTGTGTTTCTAGGTTTAAGCCATGATTACTGTCCTAAAGAATTACACCTATGGTTGTAGTGGACGTTAATTCTTTTGTTCTGCCATTTTTATTAGCTTGCCTTGTTAGTATGGCGCTCCGTCCGTTCTCTGTCAGATATTATCTTCAATCACATGTTGTCTCTCCCATCATTTCTGTAACCATGGGGGCATGTAACGTCTACCTTCGCATTCATTTTTAGGAAATAAGTGTTAAGTTATCCCTTTTGGACTATCCTTCTTTCACTTCATCTACATTGTTCAAATAAATTCATTCTTTTGCTAATGTTCTAATGCTACTACGGAAGGTTATTTCACTGCTTATAACACTTGTAGAATGGTAATCGTTTGATTAGAATAGAAGGCACGTATGTAGAGAGAGCAAGAATAGTTGTCATCTTGTGACTGAATAAGTTATTGATAGGTTACTTGATTTTATTAGTTTGAGTTTATTTGCATATGTTCACTTTTGTTTTGAATTAGTGGGTATAAATCTGAGCATTGTTAGCTTTAATCTCAGTTAGTATTTCCATTGTAATTTTAAAGATAGATTGGTGATGGAATATAAACTTTGTGTTTGGGCGGGTTTTAGATAATTGGTTAGTTAGTCTTGTGGATGTCATGTTAGTGGTCACAGTAGAGTCAGGTTAGTTCTGGAGGCTTTAGATTAATGTTTGTTTCTTATTCATGCCATGATTGTAAAAGATTTATGTGGAGAGAGAGAGTCTTGTCAACTTGGTAGGGAGCATTATAACTTTTGAATTATAGGAATAGTTATAAATAATTCTTCTTAAGTTTATTTTAATCTAGATTTACTTTAGCTTTTCTCCATAAAGGTCTAATTGATCAAATATTCTTTTATAAAGAACCTTAATTGGAATTTAGATGTAATGGTAATTTTATTTGTTTAAAATTTATATGATTGATTTTAAATTCAGATTAGTATGCTCAATGCAGGGGACTATTATTTTAATTTTTATTTTTATTTATTTATTTTTTATTCTTTTTTTTTGTATGTAGTCGATGTATTCGTGAGTTTTGTTCATATTGTTGAGATCATGGGGCTTAGGTTTAGTAGCCAAGTTCTTGTTGTGCCATGTATCTAAGTTGGTCTTATGGTCCTATTATATCAGATATTCCATATTGATGTAGATTTAATTAGTAGTACTATTCTAGGAATTGCTTGTATTGGGGTTTAAACAATGAAGATTGTCTTGTAAGTCCGGAATGATAGTTTGGGGAAAGTTAAGATTCTTTTTGTTTGGGGCCATGTCATGACTATGAAGTACCCTGAGAATAGTCTTGTTAATTGACATGGTTGGCTTAATGTTGTTAACATAGAAGTCAACTTGTGGGCTTTGGAAGTGCATGTGTGTGCCCACATAGGAGCTGATTGGTGTAAATGAGTTATATTGTTCTATATTCATAATGGAAATGCAAGAGGGTAGTACCTTGCATTCGTTATATTACCTTTGATATGCTTGTGAATGGGGGTTTCTTCTAGATGCAGGAGGGGAGTGGCTCTCAATGGGGGTTGGAGCCCAAAGTGGCGTCCTGGACAACCCATGTGAGAGTTTCCTTAATCGAGTGATAATCTAAATTATGAACCTATGGGGTTGGGAAGTAAACATACCTAACAAGTTAATTGGATGCCTCACTCATGGCTCAAGTGCTCATTTAGGCTTGAGATGAGATGGGAAGGCCTGGAATGGCAAGATCAACTACCTTGTCCACATGAAAGGTATGTTGATTCCGTGTGAGATTGTATGGGGCCAGAGGTCGAGAGAGGCTGCCAGGACAACCCATGATTAGGGGCCGAGGCCTAGGAAGGCCTACCAGGATAACCCATGACAAACCTCGTGATGACACTCCTATCTACTGCAGTCTAGCAAATCCCTTGTTGTCACTTGTCTTGTTTCGAGTGGCTGCCTTTGGTCAGTTGTTTGTGTTTTTCTTATGTGATATTGTAGTCTTTTGTGGTCCTAGTATCTCTTATTTCTTTGTCAAGCCAACTACTCATGTCATGGGATCTTATTGTCATCTCCTAGCACGAGGGGTGGGCCTCAGGGTCCCACATGGTTAGGTGGATGTGCTCTTTCCATTGGTCACCTTTCTGTTGTTCGTTTGCGTGGAGAACTTATCTTGTAGAAGATCTTGATCTTGTTCCGCTTGAGAGGCAGACAGTTGTGTTCTTATTCTACCTAGTATATCTGTCGAGCATTGTATTATTTTATTAATGTATACCTCTAAATGTATTCCAGATGCAATAGTGTGATCATTGTACTGATGTATTTTATTGTAATGAAATTATAATTCTTTTATTGAAATCATTTATGCTAAATGTTGATGTCGTTATCTGATGTCTTATTGATAAAGGTAGTTATGTGCTGACTCTCTTATGCTCTTGGTTTCAATTCGACTCACGACTGTTATTTTGGGTATGTTAGTTCTAGTGATGCAGTCCTGTGTACCCTAGAGAATCAGGATTAACTTGCATGGTTGGTCATATTGATTACATTGTGTTATTTTTGCTTTGAAAATAAAATGTGTTGTCTTTTAAATGCTTAGTTAAGCTATTCTCTAGGGTTCCAAGATGGGGCATTACACCAAAAATAGAGAATCAGGTCTGATAGAAAGAAAAAAATGACTAACAAGGGTAATCCAGAGATCTAAGGGTTAGATCTCGATCACATAGAGGCTGGCAACTATCACAAAAATCAAAGGTTTGCCTTTAGAAAACACAGGTGCACTTCTGTAATAGTATCTAAAACCTGCAACAAAAACCTATTTCAAATCCTACAAAAGTAATAGTCAAGTGATTGAACAAAGAGATCTGAGGGTTAGCCAGCCACATCAAACAAAACTAGTTAGAAAATCTAAAAAATCACAACAAATATAGCACAAATGTTAGCATAAAATCAGAAAACATAGGCACTTAGACAGAGACCACAAGCACGCTGGCATAAACCAAAAGTGTGTTGACTTGAGCCACATGCGTGTAGACTTGAACCATATGCATGCTATTGCAGTCGTAAGTGCATTTCTAAACTTGTAACACAAGAAGTATGAAATTTCTTCCAAAAAGGATTAAATTAAAGGGATGTGGGTCCCACTGGGTGTGGTATAATGTGATAGGTAAAATAAGCAATGCAAAGACGAATGAAAGAAATTGAATTAAGCACAATTATACCTTCTTTTGCACATGAATTCTCCTCACTGATCGAGCATATTGGAATGCACCCAACTCCAATGGATTTTCTCCTTTGATATATGGATATTATGTGAATTGCTTTATCAAATTAGCATAAGCTTGATCTCCCAAAATGAATGATTCAAATGGCAACAACATAATTTTACGAAAATGAGAGATGGATGAGCGGCTAAGAAGATGTTTTATTTATAGATTTTCAGAGATGAAGATCAATAGTGGAGAATGATTAGAGAGATCAATGGCTAGAATTGGATGAGAGGATTTGAATGAATGAGAGAGTGACAAATCTCCATGTCCTCTCATGAATCATGGAAGCTAATAGATTTGATTGACCAATTGACTGAAATGGTTGATTTGTTAATTGGATTGATTAGATTCTTAATAGAATAGATTGAGGAGTCAACTGATTTGATTGATCTATTAACTATTCTGATTGAGATTGATTATGGTGATGAGAGGAAATCATGGTGAGAGGGGAAATAGGGAAATTAAATAAGTAAATTATTTAATTTCATGTGCACATGGATAAATAAATAAAATATTTAAATTTTATTTATTTGGAGGGAATGAAAAAATTGAATTTATTTAATTAAATTGTGGAGGGAAATTAGCTTAATTAAATAATTGGAATTATTTAATTAATATGGAAGAATATGATGGAGATAGATGAATTATTAAATTATTATGGAAGAACAGAAATTGAATAGTTAAGTGGGAAACGATGCAAATAATGTAGTGACATGAAGAATGCATTGGTGAATATTAGGTGTCTACAAATATCAACATGGACTTTGTTCTTGGATTGTCAAGAACACGAAGAGAGCATGATTCAATATTTGTGGTGGTTGACAGATTTTCAAAGATGGCACATTTCATTCTCAGTGAAAAGACTACTGATGCTATTCATGTTGAAGAATTAATTTTCAAGGAGGTGGTTAGACTACATGGCCTTCCAAAGATCATAGTTTCAGATTGGGATACTAAGTTTGTTAAGTATTTCTGGAGGAACTTATGGAAGAAGTTGAAGACTGGGTTGAAGTTTAGCTCTGCACATCATATGCAGACTAATAGATAGATAGAGGTAGTGAATCAAAGTTTGGGCAACCTATTGAGATGCTTAGTAGGAGATGAGCCAAAGGGATGGGATTTGAAATTACTTGAGGCAGAGTTTGCATATAACAATTCTATCAATAGTACTGGTAAATTCCCATTCCAAATTGTATATGGGAGTAGTCTAAAAAATGCTTCTGGTCTGAGAACTTGATAGACAGACAAGAGAAGGGTAGTGTCGAGGCTCAACACATTAATAAAATGAATTATCAATACAAGGCTAAGGTAGATCAAAAGAAAAAGTTTAAGGAATTCAAAGTTGGTGATGAAGTCATGGTTCACTTAAGGAAAGAAAGGTTCCCCATGGGAACATATAATAAGTTAAAGATGAAGAAATTTGGACCATGTAGGATCCTAAAAAGTATGATTCAAAAAATGCATATAAGGTAGAGATGCTAAGTGGAATCAGCATTTCCCCTATGTTCAAAATTTTAGATTTAATAGAATATCATGAAGGTGGCATAGAGGATGGACCAACAAAAGAATAGTAGAGTATCCCAGCACCTACTTTAGAGGAGGAGATAGAAGAAATCCTTGATAGCCATGTGGGGAGAAGTACCAGGAATATGCAATATAAAGAATATCTAGTTAAATGGAAATGAAGGCCTGTCAAAGATTCTTCCTGGTTGTCTAAGGTAGAGGTTAACCATTTGGGTATTCCTCGAACACCTGATATGTGACAAGGCCACTTCTCAAATTACCTTGGGTGTTTGATGTAGGAGCATCCAATGGTGTAAGGGAAATCTTACATCACCAAAAAAATTGATGATTTTGTTTTCTGTTCTTTTCAATTTTGGTATTTATGGATACCCATTTTCTTGAATATAACCTTTTGTTATAGAATTGGCCAAAGATCATTTACGAATTGAAAGGTATTAATTTTTTTGCTTCTTTAAAAACCATTGAAAAAGTGTAAAGTCAATTTTGAGGCACTTAGAGGCCTTGTGTAGCCCCAAAAAATGGGTGTAATCATCATAGAGAATTAGAAGGGCATAGATCTCTTCACGAGATTTCTAATGCATCAAATGGTTTGTCAATTGGACACCTAGATCAAAAGTTATGGCTCTCAAAAGTTTTGGAGGGAGTTACATATTTTGAAATTTTGGCTAGAAGGCACTAAAAAGGGTTATTTATGACCATTTTTTGAAAATATTTTAGTATTAGAGAAATGGGGAAAGTGGCAAGTCATGAAAAAGGAGGTAAATAGAAAACCCAAGCCGATTTGAAGCTATAAAAGGTAGAAGGTTCTAGAATTTAGAGAAAAGAAGTTGTAATGTGTTGCAACCTTTTGAGGATTTCATCCTCTAATTTAACTCCAATTTCTATAATGTAATTTATTTTCAGTTTAATAAAAGAACATTCATATTCTCTGTGAGCAATTTGTGTTGTTGTGTGTGTTGATAACTAAGAGGGGGGGTGAATCAGTTATCCTAATATTTCAAGTTTCTGAACTTTCTTAACAGTTAATGCAACATCAAATCAAATAAGCAAGGATAATAATGAAATGGAAATAACACCAATACACATGACACAATGATTTTGACGTGGAAACCCTATTAAGGGAAAAAACCATGGGGTGATTAACCCAAGATATTATTCTCTGTTAGAAGAATAGATAGAACAAAATGGCACTTGCCAATTGGGGCTCACTACCCAAACACACTACTCACAAGAGGCTCACCACCTACAAAAGACTTACTGTCTACAAGAAGAAAACTTGAACTGATGAGAAGCATCCACACATGCTGAAGTTTAGTTCTGGTTAAGCTCAATAAACTGATCCGATGCACTTCATTCTTACTCTCTTTTGATGTTGCTGTACTGTCACATTTCAGACCTGTCTTACTATCTTTACTCTACTTTTCTACTTTTCTTCATACCACACAATACCACACACACACCTTCACATCTAAATCCATCTTGTATATATATCTGCACAAGTGATTTCAACAATTTTCTAGTCGGCATCCGGAATAGTCAATATTATCCCAAACTCTGGTCTGTCGGCTGAATCCTTGCATACCAAGTAATGTAGATCAAGGATATGCTTGTGGAAGTCTTCAATCATGTCGGCCAATCATGAATGATACCTCAAGAAACTTGGTCATTAGCATTATCTTTTCTGGATTTGGATCTGACACTCTGCTAGTACAGTTCTTCCTCTGTCTACTCTGTCAAACAGGAACCCAACACTCAAGTGCTCATATCTCTTCACCCTATCATCAGCGGAGGCTAAATCCTTGGAATCTATTAGTCAAGGTACTCCTCTTGACTTCCCCAAATCTATACTTCACTGAAATACTTCCTCTGAGAGATCCAGACCTGACTGTCAGACCTTGCTGACTGCTCTGTTCTTGCTTACCGGATCATAAGACTTCTTCAATCTGACTTCTGGTAGAGACTCATCATGTCTTGTGGATGTGTGGGATAACCTTTGTTGCCATCAATGACAACATTCATGAATCCATATAGTGTCTCTTGCCAACAATCTCCCCCTTTGGCATTGATGGCAACATTTAGTGAAAAATGACTAAGTGTCACACTATACTCCCCCTTGGTTGATGCTCTATCTCTATGTACATTTTCCGGAGCTCCCCCTTAGCTGGATTCCTCATTTTTCACTGCTCATCACTCCCCCTTTGACATCAATGGCAAAGGGTGGGGTCCGCACACCAAAATTTTCAAAAATTAATCTATACTTAGTCGCATAAGTATATCATCTGGTTGTACTCTACATATACTTTAGTATATCTGCAAAAGTGTTTTTCAATTGTACAACTTTAGTTGTCCAACTTAGCTTCATCCTATCCAAAATTGATATGTGACCACTCAACAGGAATGCAAAAGATTCTACCTTCTTCAGATTTGTCGGATCATTTGTCTTGGCTATGGTTTGAGCATCACTTAGGGCTTCATGCATGGCCTCCAACTTAGGAATGATTATTCTTCTAAGTTCATTTAACCTACTGATTCTCTTTTTCTTTTCTTTCTCTAGCTTCTTAATTTCATCCAAGACTGCAATAGTCTGACATTCTTGATTTACTATGGATGAGGTAAGTGGATCAAAAGTTTGAGAAAGTTTTGTTAGTTTGATCTCTTGTTCTTTCATTTTCTTCTCAATCTCTATTGTTGCTTTGGACCATGATAGACAAAAGTTATATATTTCCCCACCATCTTTAAGAGCATTTTCTAAGCTCTTTAACCCTATATCCATATTTCTTCTATCATTTGATATTAGACTTAGTACTTCAGAGAATCTTTTATCCAAAAACTCTTTCCGAACCTTTTCCTCAGCTGATTTCTCTAAGGACTCAAAATGAGTGCTGACTGAACTAACAAGAGACTTAAGATTACCTGATGAGGAAGCTAATGAATCCTTCAAAAAGGATGGCATGATCTTTCAAGCACACCAGATGCAACTTCTATTAGCTCACAGTCTTCCATGTGAGACTTCAAGAGTTTTTCTTTTGCCTTTGCATTAGCAAATGAAGCTATCTTCATTGTTTGTACCGGGGAAAGAGAATCAAAATCAAATGGTTCTAGTAGAAGTTCTGGTTCATCAATCTCCATTGTCTCTTTGTTTAAGAATTCTTTGATAATTTCTACAGTGTCTCTTGCTGGAGATAGAGTTTTCTTTTCTTCTACAGTCTTAGAGCTGTCATCTTCTTTTCCCTTCACTTCTTTTTATTTCTCCTCTATTCTTTCTTCTCCTTTGGATCTGGAGTCAACAGGGGAAACTGGAGGAGTAATGTTTGTTTGTTCATGGGCCACCTCTTCTGGAGCAAAGGATTCCAAGCCCTTATCTTCACCGGTGTCCATTACTTCTTCTATCATTACCTCAGTAGATCCCTCTTCAACACCCATGGCGGAGGGATCAACACCTAAGTCCTCTATAACAGGAAGATTGAATCTTTTGAAGGCATTCAAGAGGATCTCTTTTGTTTCATTCGCCACTTTATCAGTTTCTCCAAGCATGAGCTGATTCATTCTAGCTTTGCTCCGGAACTCATCCTTGCAATCTTTGAAGATCATATTCATTTGTTTTTGAGTGATTGAAGGATAGAGATAAATAGCTATCTACTCCCAAATTTCTAGATCTTTGGCTTGGGCATTGTTCTTCCTTATTTCAAGTTCCTTCTCTATGCTTTTGGGGATCAGAGATATAATTTCAATGAATGCTTTGTTGTAGATGTTTAGATACCTGACTGTGGCATCTTGCAATATCTTCTGATCAGCTTCACCATAATCATTATAGAATTCAACCATTGGCTAAATATTTCCATCCATGGTAACTAATTTGATGATGTCATCAATGCAAAGAGTGGGTTTTTAAACAAATTTCTCTGCCTTTTCTTCTTCGCTTTGACCGGTAGAGGGTTTACCAGATGTTTTCTTCTTTTTCTTCATTTTCTTGACTTCTTCATAAGATTTAGTTTCTTCTTTATCCTTTTGACTAGCATAAGATCTTGTGGCTTTTGTCTTAGTTCTCTTCTCTCCTTTGTTGGATGATTTTTCTTCCAGTTTTGATGCCCTTGAGCTTTTAGCAGTGGCAGGTGCAGATTTCTTTGATGATTTGGTCCAAGTGGAAGATTCTACTGGAGCACTTTCCTCTTCTGCTTCTTCTTTTTCTTTTTCTATTCCTTTTGTCTTTTCTCTGTGGGTGTCAAGTGCCTCTTTTGAGATGCCAAAACTTTTGGCAATGTTTTCTACTTCTTTTCTTACCTTTCTTTTCATCTCTAGTTGCCTTAGCTCAACATGGATCTTCACACTCAATTCTTCAAAGGTTCCAAACCTTTCTGCCTTGGGATCCTTTGGTTGACTCAGCATGTGCTGAACATGCAGCTCCACGATGTTCTCATCCACCTCATACCCCATTGGCATGATCCACATTGTTCTTGGTTCCACTACCTCCATTAGACACTGATCAGTCTCTACCATAAAGCATAATGTGTCTTTGTATTTCTCAACTAGAGATTTGGGAATTCTCTCTCTATCTTGCATCATGTTCTGAAATTTTTTGAAGAAACCCCAGAGAGTTTTGTTTTGTGCTTTGTCATCACCAAGTCCATGCAAATAATCCCTGATTTGTATGGCAACCGGTCTATCATTCTGCCATACCCATCCACTAGATCCAGGTAGCTCATTCATAAAGTAGAAGAATAAACACAATATTAACCCACCATAGTTAAATGAATTCTTTTTATCTTTCTTTATTTTTGTAGATTCTCCAAGAGTTGGTTTAGAAGGAGCTGACAAAGATCGTAGTCTGCATTCTTTCTTAACATTTCATAAGCAGTGTAGATAGTAGTTCTAGGTACTGAATTCTCCCTGCTAGAATGATATATCTTGTATCCAATGATCATGGAGGCAAACTTGACATCTGAATCAGTGATGTTATCTACTATCATTGCTCTTTTGTCAAACTTTGATCCGATAGCCACACTCACAGCTTGATTCTTGATAGATTTAAGAATAGGAATCCCACCAGATGAGTGCAATCTGGTAACTGCCCTAATGGCATCTTTTGTGATCTTCAATGGTCCATTTAACCATATGAAGTTGTCATGTATCCTGCTCAAAATATACCTGACCCATTCATCCTCAGTAAAATAGGGGAAATATATGCATTATGCAAAGTGCTTGTCCCAGAGGGCCTTGAATTGGGGTTTGAGCTCAAATGAATCATCTATTAGTTGTTTGTGGTAGATATTCCTCAATTTGAACTCTCTAAATTCTTCAATGTTTGCGTGAATGTAAACCCTAATATCTTTTGTGTACAATACACCATGTGGTACACTGGAAAATGCTCCTAGGGGATCTACTTCCAAGGATTTGTAGGGATGTTTCTTGAATTTGGGGTGAGGCCTATCAATGATCTTCACTATATTCAGAGTAGCCATCATTCAAGGATTTTACAGAGAGATATTTGATAACAGAAAATACCTTTTGCGCTTGTAGGGTTCGCGGAGTGAACTTGAATGATTTGCTGATTGAATCAACTCCAATGGTTGGTCTTTGAGAAGTTTGAAGCAATTTGTTGCAGAGCTCTCCTTTCTTTCTTTTCGAATGCAAATGTGCAAATGATGAGCACATGAACCCTTTTAATTGCAAGAAAAACCCTAAATTCATATTGCAATAAATGTGCAACTTAAGTTATTCCAGTTGCTCTATTCTTCTTATTCTGAAATAGATATCTTTCCAAATCACTATAATATGCTTAGAGTTATCCTTGGTGATTAACAACGAGCTTTCTTACTTTCCTCAACCATTTGATTTATCTGCAGATCAAGATGTCTCAATTTTAGGATCACACCAGACCAAACTTGTAAGAAACCTGCTTTTACTGGAAGTCTGTTAAACCAGATCTATCTTTAAATCTTCATGCAGATCTTTCAAATCTTTACTATGGCTTATCTAGGTGTTTCTCTGAAAACCCTTTGATCCGCAGCCTTTCATGTGCTGATTACAGGCACCAATTGACTGGCTGAGGGAATTGGTTTTTCTTTTGTTACTCCCCCTGAGCCAGAGCCCATCTATTCAATTTCTGGAAGGAATATCAGCACCAGATTCTGGTGCGGATCCATCCGCTACATTCTCTGTACTTTTCTTCACCCAAATTTTGTTCATCTCACTTTTAACTTCATCTGCATTCACTTTTCCTTTTCCTTTGTCTCGATTCTGATTATGATGCACCAGACCCCTTTTGTCCTGATTCTTGCTTCTACAGAATTTGGCAATATGACTGGATCTATTGCAATTGTAGCAAACAACATTTCTTTGCATATTTGATTGATATCCTTTTGATCTACACTGATTAGCCATATGACCTACTCTATTGCATGCATAGCATCTGCCATTGAATGAAATGTTCATTTGCATATTTCTACATTCATGAGATTTGTGACCATACCTTTTGCAGTTAAAACACTGTCTGGAGAAGGATGAATTAGTTTGATTCATTCTCTTTCTACATTGATTAGCTTTGTGACCAAAGTTATTGCAGTTGTGGCAGTATCCATTGAAAGATGGATATCTTTGAGCATTAGGTTGCCTTACCGGAGGTCTTCTAGGCTTGTCCCTTGGATTTCCTGATCCAAAATTCTTCTAACCGAATCCAGAGATTTCACCTTTCTCATTTCCTAAGCCACGCTTGTCATCTAACCTCTTTTGGCTTTCAAGAAGAACTTCAAGTTGAGTAGAACTTATCTTGAATTTCTCTTTGTATTCATTTGTTGTTTGAAGATCCTTTTTAAGAGTATCAATTTGATCCTCAAGTTTTTCTTCATTATCTTTAGCATCTTCAAGATAAGATTCAAGATGTCTAATTATTCTATCCATCTTGTGGCAGTCTTCTAATTTCTCCTTGAGAGATTGTCTTAGATCATCTTCAGTCTTTCTTTTTTCTTCAATTTCTTGGGTGAATTTCATAACTCCTGATTCCATTTCATGTCTTACCATAATGACCTCTTTTGACAATTTTTCACATAACTTAGTTTTCTCCTCCAGGTCTTCATTTGTATCATTTGCTTCACCTTGACTTGCTACTTGCTGAAGTAGTTCCTTTCTCTTCTTCATAGAGATGCTTAGTTTCCCTTTAATTCATTTATGAAATCATCAGCCTGTTTAAGTCTTTCTTTCAATTCATTGACTTCAGAGTTGGAGTGTTCAAGATCATCTAGGGCAGACTAAAGTTGTTCCCTCAAACCATACATATCCATTTGAATTTTCAGATCTTCCTCAAGTTGTTAGGCTCTGTTTAGAGGAAATTGGCTCTGATACCAATTGTTGATAACTGAGAGGGGGGTGAATCAGTTATCCTAATATTTCAACTTTCTAAACTTTCTTAACAGTTAATGCAACATCAAATCAAATAAGTAAGCATAATCATGAAATGGAAATAACACCAATACACATGACACAATGATTTTGACATGGACACCATATTAAGGGAAAAAACCATGGGGTGATTAACCCAAGATATTATTCTCTGTTAGAAGAATAGTTAGAACAAAATGGCACTTGCCAATTGGGGCTCACTGCTCGAGCACACTGCTCACAAGAGGCTCACTGCCTACAAAAGACTTACTATCTACAAGAAGAAAACTTGAACCGATGAGAAGCATCCACACATGCTAAAGTTTAGTTTCGGTTAAGCTCAATAAACTGATCTGTTGTACTTCATTCTTACTCTCTTTTGATGCTATTGTACTATCACATTTCAGACCTGTCTTACTGTCTTTACTCTACTTTTCTACTTTTGTTCACACCACACAATACCACACACACACCTTCACATCTAAATCCATCTTGTATATATATCCACACAAGTGATTTCAACACTTTTCTAGTCGGCATCCGGAATAGTCAATATTATCCCAAACTCTGGTCTGTCGGCTGAATCCTTGCATACCAAGTAATGCAAATCAAGGATATGCTTGTAGAAGCCTTCAATCATGTCAGCCAATCATGAATGATACCTCAAGAAACTTGGTCATTAGCAATATCTCTTCCGGATTTGGATCTGACACTCTGCTAGTACAGTTCTTCCTCTGTCTACTCTGTCAAACAGGAACCCAACACTCAAGTGCTCATATCTCTTCACCCTTTCATCACCGGAGGCTAAATCCTTGGAATCTATTAGTCAAGGTACTCCTCTTGACTTCCCCAAATCTACACTTCACTGAAATACTTCCTCTGAGAGATCCAGACCTGACTGTCGGACCTTGCTGACTACTCTATTCTTGCTTACCAGATCATAACACTTCTTCAATCTGACTTCCGGTAGAGACTCATCATGTCTTGCAGATGTGTGGGATAACCTTTGTTTCCATCAATGACAACATTCATGAATCCATATAGTGTCTCTTGCCAACAATGTGTTCTAGGATTTACCCCCCTCATCATGTATGTGTACATGTATATATGATTGTTATGATTTTACTTTTGTTCACCTTATGTTAGCAAATGCTTTTTCTATAATTGTGGAATTTCAAAATCTAGATATTTAAATTTATTGATTTTATAAATTTAAATTTCATATATCAATATTATAATTTTTTTGTCATCAATTATCTAACTCATCTAATGTAATAAATTATTTAGTTACCTAATCTATAATATAATAGAAAATAAGTTAAATTCATAACTAAAGTATAAGATCTTTATAATTATAAATATAAAATAAGTAATACCTATGAACATATGAAATAGATCAAATAGTGTATAATTTATGAGCATGTGCATATATGCATATATCATGATCCTCAAAAATAAATAATGTCTAATGTATCAAATGTAAAAATTATGTACAATATATCATTGCATAAAATAAATCTACTACTATGAGGTTCACCTCTTGAAAGAGTGACCATCAAAGTGTAAACTAGTGTGACCTTAATGTTGTATGAACCACCCTACATTCACATGTACGTGCATATATTTATATGCAAGTTCAAATGTATGTAAATAGTGACCAATACTTTTTTAAAAATTATTATGATATAAATAGATTATAATCTAGAATGTAAAAGTATTATCTCACCTAGTAACCACTATCTTAATTTGGTTTATGAGGATGTACTATGCCACTTTATCTATGAGCCATAATGTAGCCAAATAACTCCTATGTCCTTGAAAGCACATGTTAGAAAAGATTACTAAACTATCATTTCATATCTACACAAGGAAAATTGAATTATCCAAAGTATCAAAAGGTATTGATTTATATGTACAAAAGGTTTTAAATATATACCTCTCTACATATAGGATCACCATCATGCTCTAGATCTCCATGACTAGGGAACCCATATCTATCAATAGTCTCATTTCAAAAGATCATATGCAATCCATGTATCTATCAATCTAAGTAGAGACATGTATGCATCTAGCAATCCCTTGAATATAATCTCTATATTGTATAATCTCCTCTAACTTGCTAGGTATGTGTATAGTAGAAGTAGAAGTATCCTAAATAGTTGTGGTGGCATGAAAAATAGAGTGAGTACTATAATGGCCACTAGAACATGAAGCATCATGATGGCTATAGTTAAGAATACATTGAACACTAGAACCAAAAGAACTGTGATGAATAGATTGAGGAGCATCATAGACACTAGATGCTATTGATGATCTTGAATGCTAGTGGCATCTCTGAGAAAACATGTTTGGGTTGGGTTGTACAAGTTGTATTGACAATTCATACTTAATGTGTTACTCTAGATGGTCAACATAGATAGTAGTTGATAAGCCTATCACATGGTAAGTATTCAATAAGTCAAATGTGATGTTTTGTGCTAAAATGTGCATCTAATCATAATCATTCACATTATCATGATCATCCAAAGATGATGGACAAGCATCATAAAATGAAGCTCAATCTATGCATGATGATGATGCTTGATCAGGTGTAGGATCTAGAAGTAGACATCTCTACAAGTATTACCTAACTCTATCTAATGATAGTTTTTTCGAAAATCATAATGTTTGTAATTATCTCAACTTCTTCCCTTTAGGAATCATGTGCAACTAGGGCAACCACTATCTCAAATCCTAGTGCAAATGCATGAGCCCTCTGCCCAACAATATTTTTATGATTCAGTACTATCCTTGGGAAATAGATGTCATCTCTCTCATGCACTCTTCCTTGTTCCTAGCCAACATGATGAGGTATATTGACATAGTTAAAATTGAGGTTTAGGTGGATAGTTATGTACAATTGTTGTAAGATATATAGTGACACCTAGTCCTTATTTGGATAATAGTTCTATGTGTTGGAAAGAGACACTGTAAGGCATGTCATGTGTTGTCATTGATGGCAACTAAGTCCATTCCACATATCTGCAGTACAATATCAGATCATACCAAAAGTTAGTTCCAAGATTTGTCCAGTCTTAATAGATAGGAACATGGTATATGGCAAAGTTTAGTATTTTGGTCAATGGATCTCTCCAGTTAATCATTGTGTGTTACAAATTTGAGGGAGTGTAGAGGAATGTCAAGAAAATCCAAATCCAAGATTTTAGCTTTTGGTGACAAAGGGATTAAAAGTTATGAACATCTGAGTACTGAGTCCTAATATGACAAGAACAGTTCAGTGAAGAACAGGCTGACTTGTGTTAGATCCTTGTGTGGATCTAGTAGAGGTATTTTGGTGAGTTACGTATAGGATATAATGTTAGTGGGTGACATGTATGGTGATCTGTAAGTGTTATTTTTGGTACGCATCAATATTTGATGTATGGATTTAGCTGATAGAACATAGTACTTGTATTATTTGTTAAGTTCTTCATAAAGCCGACAGAAAGGTGATTGAATTTCTTGAAACAGATATATATAGCTGATGGATTTGAGTGTATTGGGATATATATGGTGTGCGATGATGGAGTAAGTGTGAAAAAGGTAGATTAAGGTGCAGAAGAGAAGAGATTTGAGGTCTAGATTATGGCAGAGGAGTAAAAAGGGAAGAATAAAGATGAAGTGTGTAAGATCAGTATTTTGTGCTTAACCAGAACTAAATTCTTCCATTGGCAGATGCTATTCATCAGTTCAAACAATTTGTAATTCCTTTGTAATCATTCTTGTAGGTAGTGAGCCTCTCTTGAGCAGTGAGCTCTGGGCAGTGAGCCCAAAGGCATGTGCCTTCCCATTTTGTAATACTTCTAACAAAGTATAATCCTTGTGGGTTAACCCCCAGTGTGGTTTTTCCCTTAACCAGGTTTCCATGTTAAAAATCTTGGTGTCAAGTGTGTTATTTGTGTTTCTGCTCATGTGTTATTGATTCTTGCTTTTCATGATTATATCATTAATTTGTTAAGAAGTGGTAAAGAAGAATTAACTGCAGTTAGCATTGAAATTTTATGACAACTGATTCACCCCCCCTCTTAGTTGTCAGCTCTAATTCCAACAATTGGTATTAGAGAAAGGTTCCTTGAAAGAAGCCTAACAGCGTGAGGAAGATCTGGGAAGGAGTTTCAATGGGTTCACTTAGAGAACAACTTCAATTGTCTTTCGAAGATCTTGATCGGTCCAAAGCAGAAATAGAGGACCTGAAAGTGAACCTTAAGGATGTTGATGATTGCATTAACATGCTAAAAGATAAACTAAAGAAATCAATGGGAAAAAGGAAGGAAGTACTTCATCAGCTAGTTAATCTTATTGAAGAAAATGTCATGAATGAGTCTTTGGAAGAAAAGACAAAGGAATGTGAGAAGCTGACAAAAGAAGTTTATGTTCTAAAACATGAGATGGAATCTAGGATAATGAGGCTAACCAAAGAGATTGAGCAAAGGAAGAAGACTGAAGAAGACCTAAATCAAACTCTGAAAGAAAGAAGTGAAGAATACTGCAGATTGGATAGAAGAGCTAGCCATCTAGAATTTGATCTACAAGAAAGCAGAGACAATGAGAGAGAACTTGAAAGGAAAATTGTCATTCTCAGACGTGACCTAGAAGTTGCAAATGAATACAAGGAGAAGTTCAAGATAAGCTCAGCTAAACTTGAAGCACTGCTTGAAAGTCAGAAAAAGGTTGATGACAAGCATGGTCTTGGATATGAGAAAGGTGAAAGCTCCAAATCTAGACAAATAAATTTTCAACCAAGGAATGGGAAAAACAGACCGAGAAGATCTCCGGTAAGACAACCTAATGCTCAAAGATATCCATCCTTCAATGGAAACTATTTCAATTGCAATAAATTTGGTCATAGAGCTATTCAGTATAGAAGCAGAGCAAATCAAAATGATCCGTCCTTCTCTAGTCAATGCTTCAAGTGTAAGAGGTATGGTCATAGATCAAATGAATGCAAAAGTATGATAATGAATAACTCTAATAATAGAGGAAATGGCAAATCTTTTAATGACTACTATTTTTCTTGCAATGGATTTGGACACATGGCTAATTAGTGTAGATTAAGAAGAAATCAAGTATATAAGTAAAGAAATGTTGTGTGCTTCAATTCTAACTGATTCAGCCATTTTGCAAGAACCTACAGAAGCAAGATTAATGAAAGAAGAGGTCCAGTAAATGGAAAACTAGATGAGCAGAGACAAGATAAAGGCAAGGGCAAAATTGATGTAAATGAGATCCAGAATGAAATTAGAAAGACATGGGTCAAGAAAAGTGTTATGAACAATAATAATGGGTCCGCACTAGAATCTGGTGCTGACAATTCCTCTAGGAATTAAATCAGGAGCTCTAGCTTAGGGGGAGCTGTATTAAAGATCAAATTTCCCCAGCCAGTAAGTAGGTGCCTAAATTTGGCACAATGAGAGAAAATAACTTGGATTATTTTACATCATTTGAAAGGATTTCTAGAAGATAAAAAGTGGATATGATGGTTTCAAGAGCAATTGAAGATCAACTGTATGCAGAAATAGTGTAACCAGATGTGTTAGGGCAGATCATTTATTACAGAGGCAAATTAGGTTTTGTGGAGCATAAAAAGGTCATTCATTCTTCATTTGAATCAATTTGCATTTGAAGATAGCAAGAAGAAGAGTGCCTGAGCTAAGATTTCAAGGATTTGAAGTGCGATCAACAAATTCATCCGCTAACCCTAACTCTATGGAAGAAAAAGGTATTTATCTATGAAGCCTTGAATTTGTAATCTTTTGCAATGGCCACTCCTCTTGTTGTTGATATTTTTGAAAGGCCTCAGCCAAAATTTAAGAAGCATCCATACAAATCAGTTGAAATCAAACCTTTAGGAGCATTTTCTAGTGTCCCATACGGAGTTCTGCATTTTGAGGATATTAGGGCATACATCCACTGTAGCATAGATGAATTTGGAAACTTGAAACTCTTGGATTTGTTTAACAACTACCTAAGGGATGATAGCTATAAATTAAAATAGGAATACAAAGCCCTAGAAAGCAAATATTTTCTGCAAGTCATTAAATTTTTGACATTTGATGAGAATGAGTTGGTTTGATATATCTTGAGCCGAATGCATGATGTGTTCATATGGCTATTGAAACCATTCAAGATTACAAAGGATGTTATTAAGATTGTAACCAAGTTAAATTCAACTAGTGGATTACCCATGCTGAAAGTAGTGAAAAACCAGACAGTGACCGATGCTACCAGTACCAAGTTTGACAAAACGACAATGACCATCAATGATATTATATAACTAGATGTTAAGTTTGCCTCTATGGTGATTGGCTATAACATTTACCTCTCTAGCAGGGAGAATTCTGTCTCTGGAACTATCATATATGCAACATATCAAATGTTGAAAAAAAATGTAGAGTATGACATATGTGAGCTGTTGCAGAACCAACTAATTAAAAATTTGAGAAAAATAAAAAAAGGATAAGAAAAACACCTTCAAATATGGTTCCCTAGTTATATGTTTGTTCTTCTATTTTATGAATGAAGTGCCTGGAGTACAAGGTGTGCACTAGACAAATTGTTAGATTTAGAACAGACAACTAAGAGGGGAGGTGAATCAGTTGTCCAAAACTTTCTTGCAATTAATCACTTAAATCCTTTTCTTAACTTAGCAGTCTAATAATAAATCAATCATGGAAACATAATGCAACAATTCAAGAGCAGAAACACATTAAAACATATGACAACAAGATTTTTAACGTGGAAAACTTGGTTAAGGGAAAAACCACAGGGTGACTAACCCAAGATTGTATTCTTTGTTAAAAGAATAGAAAGAACAAAATGGCACATGCCAATTAGGGCTCACTGCCTGAGCACATTGCTCACAAGAGGCCCACTGCCTATAGGAGACACACTGTCTATAAAATAATAAGTATTACATACTTAAACTGAAGAATAGCATCTTCACCATGCTTGAGTCAGTTCCATTTAAGCCCAAAACTTTAGCTATGCTTTTCACTCCTCTACTCTCACCACACACTCATCCCTGCAAGATACTTTTGAAATGACTTTACAACTCCTTATTTATAAAAGACATCAACTTAGGGATAATCATCCAAGTCAGCATACATTACAGAGCAAATACATAAATACAACATGACTAATTACAAAAATACTTCATGTGGATCAACACACTATCAGCCACATAAATCTGAGACTTCAATCTTCCTTTAGGAACATGCCATTCTTCACACAACATCTTCAAGATCATCCGCAGGAGGTGTAACTCATCCGATTGCCCAGACTTAGGAAGAACATCACCATCCAAAAGTAATTCTTCAATTACAAGCTCAATCTTCAATGCGGACCACCAACATGAACTAGACACAATCCAAAGACCTCCACAAGCTTGTCTGAATCATCAAGAACATCCACATTACTTATGCTTACTAAAATCATCCTCTTCTTCATCTAGAACCTCAAGAACATAGTCTGTCATCACTATTATATTGGAATAGATGCTTGCAAACCTCTAGACCATGAACCAATTGAGTTGTCAATTCACATTGACTTCCTAAACACTCCACCAAATCTACAGAACAAGATATTGCATTTCTGGATCTCATCGAACCTATCTGTGTCACTCTGTCACCTCTAAACATCTACCAAAACCAGTTTTACTTAAGTGGCCATAACTTCTTCAGATCTTCATGCGGACCTCTGAAATCTTTACTAAATCATCTTACACATATCTACAAACCCTTTGATGCACATCCTCTGATATTTATCTTAGTTGGGATCTTTACCTCACTGTCTTCATTGTTCTTTTCTATTCCTGATAGGACTAATTTTCTCAATATCCTCAGCATACAGCTCATCCAATCCTTATCATCAATGCAACAAGAGTATGTTGACATTAATGACAACACCGGTTAGGCCCATACTTGCAACAATCTCCCCCTTTGTCATTGATGGCAACATATGATGTGAAAAACTATTTTAACCATCAAGACAAGAACTTCTCCTCACTGACACAACTCCCTCTGTCAACAACAACCATTCACATGTCTTCTCTTCCTTTACTACTCCCCCTTTGATCAATAACCACTTGTTTTTCACATGTTTTCTCTCCCCCTTTGACATCAATGGAAAAGGGCACATACTTGCATCACTTCATAATCATACCAGCTGCTCCCCCTGAGTAGTAGCTTCCCATCATCAATCCAGACCACAAGATATGTCTGTGAGATCCACCAGACTGATGTACATCAGTGCACCTTAATTCATAATCAAAGGGGTAATAACCCCTAACTTCTCCCTGAGATACTCAAAAGAGTCCTTAGGTAGAGGTTTGGTAAAAATATCTACAATCTAATCGTTGGAAGGCACAAACTCCAATCTAACTTCATTCTTGTTCACTTGCTCTCTCAAAAAGTGAAACTTGATGGATATATGTTTAGTCTTTGAATGCAACACCAGATTTTTTGATATGTTAATTGCACTTGAATTATCACAGAAGATTGTGATGGGTTCTTCATACTCCACTCTGATATCTCTTAGCATTTGCTTCATCCACAATACTTGAGTGCAACTACCTGCTACTGCAATATATTCTGCTTCTGCAGTGAATAGAGATATTACCTCTTGTTTCTTGCTCAGCCAAGAAACCAATCTTTTGCCCAAAAAGAATGCTCCACCACTGGTACTCTTCTGGTCATCCATATCTCCTACCCAATCTGCATTTGTATATGCATGAATAGGAAATTATGATCTCTAGAATACCACAAACCATACTCAACTGTCCCTTTTAGATATCTAAAAATACTCTTGATTCCCATGACATGAGATTCTCTAGGATCAGTTTGGAATCTAGCAACAAGACCAACAACATTCATAATGTCAGGTCTAGTTTGAGTGAGATACAACAATCCTCCAATCATTGACCTATACTTTTTTTTATCATCCTTAGGAGAGTCATCATCTTTTCTCAATTTACATCCAGTTACCATGGGAGTACTCATTAGTTTTGAGTCTTCCATCCCAAATTTCTTCAACAATTCTTTCACATATTTGGTTTGAGAAATAAAGATTCCTTTCTTTGTTTGAATGATTTGCAAACCCAAGAAGAAATTCATTTCCCCAAACATGGATATCTCAAATTCAATTTTCATTTTATTTGCAAAAGTTTTGCACATACTATCTCTTCCTCCAAAAATGATATCATCAACAAACACTTCAACAATCAAGATATTTTCATGATCAATTTTGAAGTACAAATTACTGTCAAAAGTACCTTTGTTGAAACCAATCTTCAAAAGATGCTTATCCAATCTTTCATACCAGGCTCTTGGGGCTTGCTTGAGTCCATACAGTGCTTTCTTCAACATGCAGACCATATCACCATGATCAGACAATTGAAATCCATCTGGTTGCTCAATGTGTACTTCTTCTTCCAAGTCACCATTCAGGAAGGTAGACTTGACATCCATCTGATATACTTTGAAGTTCTTGAAGGTAGCAAAGGCAAGAAATAACCTGACCACTTCAATTATTTCCACTGGAGCAAAAGTTTCTTCAAAATCAACTCCTTCTACTTGAGAGTAACCCTTGCAGACCAATCTGGCTTTGTTTCTGACTACTTCACCACCTTCATTCAGTTTGTTTTGGAAGAAGAACCATTTGGTTCCAATCAGATTCTTGTTTCTAGGTCTGGGAACAAGATCCCATGTGTGGTTTTTCTCAATTTGCATTAGCTCTTCCTTCATTGCTTTGGTCTAACTTTCATCATTGCATGCTTCCTGTTGGTTTTTTTCAGAATCAGCATTAGGGTTTGCCACTTCTAATGCACAGGCAGATTCAGCCAACTAAATATAGGAGGTTGCGTGAGCTGCCTCCCCTTCACTTCTGGTTCTGCCGCACCAAGGGGGGTATCCCTATAACTCAAGATGTAACCTTGACTAGCTCAAAGATAGAAAGATCTAACTTGACAACAACAGGCAGAATACTCTCATGTATGGACCAAGATCTGTATGATAGATCACAAGGCTAGCAACATTCTCGGACATGATGTCTGGTTGGGTATGAGAGCATGCAGGGGGTTCCTAATCCTACTCCTACAACTAACAAATGGAAGGATGAGATGGTTTGAAATGGTGTTTGGATGCAAACCTAGGCCTGGTGTATAATCTCAACACAGAGCTAGATTGGTGCCTATCCAGGGCTTGGAGTCGGTAGACATACACCTGTGAATGATCAGCATGAATAGCTAAAACTGGATTTCAGGGGGATACACATGATATCTGCCTTACAGATATCTCCCAATACAGAGTGTTAAGTTGTCTATACTTATGGCATCCCTATTGCAGTAAGAAAGATACATGCAAAACTGGAGACAGAATCAGCATAACACATGCAAACATAGCATTATTCATATAAGATTAACCATGAAATCAGTGGATTCATGCCAAATCGTACAACAGGAGATACATAAACTCACAAGTTTGCTGCATAGAGCAACCAAAACTAGTTGTATCTTATTACAGAGCCAAAATGTCCAGTTTTCAACAACCAACAACCTTCAAATGAGCAACACAACCTGCTTATAACAGCCAGGTAGGTACTCAGCAATTAATTACATGGTTGACCAAAAATCCCGCTAGATACACAGTATCAGAAAAATGGCACTCAAACATTACCAGATTGGCACCCAAACATGAATGCAGCAGGTAGGGGAGGAGACAGGAAGATATCTCGAGCCCTGCGCCACTGTCCGCTGATGTACACCTTCAATCGGGTACCAGATCCGCCCATACCTCTGCAACCTTCACCATTAATGGCGTACCAACCCGCGGCCTTGGGAAAATGTCAATTCTGCATTGCAACCATTTCCCGCCGAGATTCATCATCATGATATTTGAAAATATGCAGGATACCAATTATCCCACATGCACCCCGTGGTGACCTCTTTAACACTTTATATACTAGGTCATGAGCATATATGATGTCGGTGCTTTTGCTCCTGACGACACTAGTATAAGACTTCATCATCATCATCCTCCAGCATCATGATATCCTGTTGCTTGAAATATCACCCTGACGTCAGCATCATATTGCAATATAACCTGCATGATAATCGCCTTCATCGGCACAACCTGATCCATCGAAGGAACATCCTCCTGCTGAGCCTATATCAAAAGTCTGGCCGATGAACATCCTGATGACGTCACCGTCATATCCTGCTGATGTCATCAGCATATCTGCCTACTGCGCACCTCCTCATATCTGGATGACGTCATCATCATGTTTGCAAATATCAGGGGATCTCCACAAGATGATCAGTGTTAGAAATATGACCCCCCGGACCTTGACGACGTCATCATCATATCGACATCAGGATGATATTCGAAAGATAACCGGATATTTGGAAATATCATCCTGATGCACAAATATCAGGTTGCACTGTAGCTCCACTATAAGATCAGGGCGATAGATGAATATGATGATGCTTGAAAAGATCACCCCCCACTAGATAATGCACGAAGCCGGCAGGCGGATATCTCCTTGATATCAGCATCATCATGATGCTGGAACAAACATACATCTGGGTGATATTCAAATATGAAAATATCACCCCCTCCTTCGGAAATATCATGATGCAGATAGGCAGAGAAATAGATATCACCCTGACATAAGAATGACGTCAGCATCATCAAGATGATAAAACAACGAGCATGAAGTGATACAACATCATCAGGATGATATTGACTAAGATCATCCTGACGTTCAAAATATGATGACCCCAGTGAATATCGGGTCATACTTAGAACTCTTCAACAACATCATCAGGATGATCATAACCAAGATCACCCGATGATAAAAATATCACCCCGTCGAAATATCATGCAGGCAGAAAATATGATGACCCTCGCAAGCAACACGGTGATAACTGGAAATATGATGATGATGACGACGACCCTTAGAAAAATAGGTCAGGTCGAACAACTCAGAGAATAACCCCTTCGGGAGATCGGGGCAACATCATCATCATAAAAGGGCAGGGTGATAATTGGAAAATCACCGGATACTTGAAAGATCACCCTCCGCAAGAAAACTAAGGCACATGGTAGCTCATCAGCAGGATCGGGATGATATCAAAACATCACCCGATATCGAAATATGATGATCCTGATGAGAAACTGGTCGACAGAGAACATGATGATGCTGACCACCATCGAAGCAAACATGATGATGACGACCTCCTCCTCGAAGAAAATATGATGCTGCAACTGAAAAATGCTGAGGAGGTCCAACACTTAGAACTTTTTTTGGATTTTTTGGGAAGGTGCCTGCATGTTTATATGCTTGAAAACTGACTGCTCATGTAGGCACCAACACTTCCTTCACTGTCTTTGGTTCAATCTTTGAAATTAGACAATACTCTTCTGAGTCTTGGGCAATCTTTCTTCTTGTTTGAACACCTTTGCTTTTATCACCTATGATCTGATCTTTAGAGTGAGTCAGTCTTACATACCTGGGAATTTAGGGAGTTTCTTGCACTTCTATTTCTTGAACAGGTTCATTCAAACTCATCTCTTCTTCCTAGTTCACCGGATCAGTTTGAATCTGAATCTCAGAAGGGGCTTGGACTCCTTGTATCAAAACATCATTCTGATCATCTTCATCATATTCATAAAACCTTGAGGGTTTATCAATACCTTCATCAACCTTCACATTTGTACTTTCTATAATCTTTCTCAATCTCTTGTTATAACACCGGTATGCTTTGCTTTGAGTAGAATATCCCAAGAATATTCCTTCATCACTCCTAGCATCAAATTTGCCTAGATCTTCATCTCTTTTAATGTAACATTTGCTACTAAAGACTCTGAAATACTTCATAGTGGGAGTGATGCCAAACTAGAGTTCATAAGGAGTCTTACCAGTATTGCTTCTGATTTGTACTCGATTAAGAGTATAGACTGCAGTGCTTACAGCTTCTCTCCAGTAGATCTGAGGAACATTTTCTTCCATCATCATGGTTCTAGATGCTTCCTGGATGCTCTGGTTCTTTCTCTCCACTACTCCATTCTGCTATGGAGTCCTTGGAGCAGACAACTATCTTTTTATTCCATGTTTCTCATAGAATTCTATGAACTCATTGGATGTGAATTCTCTACCTCTATCAGACCTCAGACATTTTATGTTCAATCTAGTTTCATTCTCTACCACAGCCTTGAATATTTTGAATTTCTCAAGATCCTCTGATTTCTCTTTTAGAAAAGTCACCCACATCATCCAGGAGTAGTCATCAATTAATAGCATGAAGTATCTATCACCTTGCACACTCTTGATCCTTGTTGGACCACATAGATCAGTATGAACTAAGTCTAATAATCCGGTAGAAGACTATTCCTTACTTCTGAATGTGACTCTACTTTGCTTACCCAACTGACATTCTTTGCACAAACTATCAGTAGGTTTCACTAGTCTTGGAAGATCTCTTACAGCCTGAGTATTGCTTATCTTGATGATATTATCAAAATTCACATGACACATTCTCCTATGCCACAACCAACTCTGATCAATTTGAAAAAATAAGCAACTTTTACTAGTACCAACTAAGTGGAAGATTTTACCTTTAGTTTGAGTACTGGATGCAATCTCTGTTCTGGAACTTTCAAAGATCTTGCATTTTCCATTTTTGAATCGGAGATCATAGCCTTTGTCCACCAACTGTCCAACATTGAGAAGATTGTGCTTCAGGCCTTCAACATATAGTACATTACTAGTTTTGTTCTTTCCATCAAAAGAAATAGTTCCTCTACCTCTGATTCTACCAGCAAAATTATCACCAAATTTTACCACTCCTCCTTCATACCTTTCCAAATCTATGAACTTATTTTTGTCACCTATCATATGGTGAGAGAATCCACTATCAATGACCCAATCATCCTTTTCTTCAACTTGGGCAGCCAGAGCTCTTTCAATAATTCTATGATTGACAGATTTAGAGGGCATTGAATCTTCTTTCTTGATGGCAATAAACACCCAGTCACTTCCGGATTTGTTTCCTGTCTTTGATTCATCATCTATTACTCCTTCATCATCATCATCTTCATGAACATAGTAACATTTCTTTTGGAACCTTGATTTGTTAGGATTTGGCCTTGAAAATCTTTTTGGACACCTTGAGGCAAAATGACCAATCTTATTGTAGTTAAAACATTTAAAAGACAATTTCCCCTCATACTTACTGGATCCTCTTGGCAGTCTTTTTGCAATAAGGGCTTCAAGTTGAGCAGCTTCTGCTTCATCTTCTTCCAGATCTTTTCTTGTTTTTTCATAATAAGATAGTTTCTTTGAAGAGTTCTCTCCTAGATCAAACTTTTGTTTTCCTTTTACAGAGGCACTAGCTTTGAATGTAGATTCAGTCTTGGGGGGCATCTCCAAACTCGGTCAATTCAAATGCAGCCAATTTACCAACCAATTGATCTCTTGTGATACCTGAAAAAGATCTGAATTCTTCAATAGCAGCAACCTTGTACTTGTAAGATTCAGGAAGGGACCTGAGAACTTTGCCAACAATCTCATCTTCATCCAAGATTCCACCAGCACATCTAATGCCACAAACAAGTTCATTTACTTTTGGCATAAATGTAGTGATATTTTCATCTTCTCTCATCTTCAGATTTTTTTAATTTTCCCTTCAGATTTTGTAGCTTGGCACATTTGACATAATTGTCTCCGTCATGCAGAAGTTCTAGTTTTTCCCAAATCTCATAAGCAGTTTTTAGGTCAATAACATTTGTTAGTTCTGAATCAAATAAGGCACTTAGTAGAGCTTCCTTAGTCTGAAGATTGTTTTCAGCATCTATAATTTCATCTATGGTTCTCGGACCATTCTGTGGAGGAACATACTTCTTTGAAGCCATGATCCAATACTGCATTCCCATACATTGCAAGTGACATTCCATGCGACTTTTCCAAAGGGTAAAATTGGTTCCATCAAACCTTGGACTATCCTTCTTATAGGACGACATCCTGCATCTCCTTAAGCGATTAAGCTCCTTTTAGAGGAACTTAGCACTGATACCAATTGTTAGATTTAGGATAGACAACTGAGAGGGGGGTGAATCAATTGTCCAAAACTTTCTTTCAATTAATCACTTAAATCCTTTTCTTAACTCAGCAGTATAATAATAAATCATTCATGGAAACATAATGCAACAATTCAAGAGAAGAAACACATTAACACATATGATAGCAAGATTTTTAATGTGGAAAACCTGGTTAAGGGAAAAACCACAGGGTGACTAACCAAAGATTATATTCTCTATTAAAAGAATAGAAAGAACAAAATGGCACATGCCAATTAGGGCTCACTACCTAAGCACATTGTTCACAAGAGGCCCACTGCCTACAGGAGACACACTGTCTACAAAATAATAAGTATTTCATACTTGAACTAAAGAATAGCATCTTCACCATGCTTGAGTCAGTTCCATTTAAGCCCAAAACTTTTGCTTTGCTTTTTGCTCCTCTGCTCTCACCACACACTCATCTCCACAAGATACTTTTGAAATGATGTTACAACTCCTTATTTATACAAGATATCGACTTAGGGATAATCATCCAAGTCGGCATACATTACAGAGCAAATATATAAATACAACATGACTAATTACAAAAAGACTTCACACAGATCAACACACTATTAGCCACGTAGATTAAAGACTTTAATCTTCCTTTAGGAACACGCCATTCTTCACAGAACATCTTCAAGATCATCCACAGGAGGTGTAACTCAACCGATCAGCCAGACTTAGGAAGAACATCATCATTCGGAAGTAATTCTTTAATTACGAGCTCAATCTTCAATGCGGACCACTAACATGAACTAGACACAATCCAAAGACCTCCACAAACTTTCTTGAATCATCAAGAACATCCATATTACTTCTGCTTATTGAAATCATCTTCTCCTTCATCCAGAACCTCAAGAACATAGTCTGTCATCACTGTTATATTGGAATAGATGCTTACGAACCTCCAAACCACAAACCAATTGAGTTGTCAATTCACATTGACTTCCTAAACACTCCACCAAATCTATAGAACATGATATTACATTTCTGGATCTCACTGGACCTATATGTGTCACTTTGTCACCTCTGAACATCTGCCAGAACTGGTTTTACTTAAGTGGCCATAACTTCTGCAGATCTTCATGTGGACCTCTAAAATCTTTACTGGATCATCTTAAGACACATATCTACAAACCCTTTGATGCTTATCCTTTGATATTCATCTTAGCTGGGATCTTTACCTCACTGTCTTCACTATTCTTCTTTATTCCTAATAGGACTAATTTTCTCAATATCCTCAGCATACAACTCATCCAATCCATATCATCAATGCAACAGGACTATGTTGACATCAATGACAACACTAATTAGGCTCATACTTGCAACAAAATGATAGGCCAGTTGCATGGAAAATAAGAGATCATCTACTCAGTATTGGAGACTTAAGTGCATAGAAGACTGCAATCTAGGGTTACTTTAAAAATTTTCAAAAAATGATGCATTCTAGGGAAAGAATCCCTAAGTCAGTAGTTGAGAAGTACAAGGATGAAATATGCTTTATGGTAGACACAGATTAGTGCCTAATGGAGGTTGTGGAACCCAGAACTATATGGATTATGCCAATGGGCTATGAGGTTGATGAGAAGATCTTGGACATGTATGCTCAACATCTCCTGAGAAAATCAAAAGACACCTTTGCTGAAAGGTTTGGAACATATAAGGAGCTAAGTCTAAAATTGTATGTTGAGCTCAGGCAACCAGAGATCAAGAGAAAAGTTTAGAGGCAAGTTGAAAGGTATGCTGAAAGCATTGGCCTAACCAAGGAAGCAGTGAAGTAAAATAGAGAAAGAATTAAAAAGGATGAAAAGGAGAAATAGGATAAGAAATAAGAAGATGCTCCGGTGGAATCATCCTCCACTTCAAGGACTACTAGAAGCTCTATTGTTGCCTCTATTCCCCTTAACCCTGCAAAACTGGAAGACAAATCATCCGGTAAGGAAAACAAAAGAACAAAAGTAATGGCAAAAAGGCCATATGAAAGTTTGGAAGAAAAGGATGAAGAGAAGACAAATACAGATGATGAACTTAGGGAGCTAAAGGCCACAGGTGCTAAATCTGTTAAAGTATATGAAGAGAATCCTTCTGGAAAAAAGAAAACAATAAAGAGACAAAAATTAGAAGCTGATGCTGAGAAGAAAATTCCCTTTGTGAAAAACATTATCAAGACAATCACTGTTGATGCGAACTTAAAACCATTAACTAAATTCTATGATCTCTGCAATAATGCTAACAAAAGACTCTTGGAAGAAGCTACTATCAAGTACTTGAATGAGTTCTATTGGTTATTTTCCTAGACTAGATGCTTGCTCCTAGTCACCCCTACAAAGTAGCCATTAATGATCGACAGGATTCCCGGGCCAGGGGCTAACAATATAGGAGATAGACTCTATAAATATCTCCTCTTCTTCTCTAAGCTCTGCAGAACCAAGGGGGTATTCCCTACTCAACATCTATAAAATGCATCTATGTATTTGCTAGGATGTTGACACAAAGCAGATAAATCCTCTCTTATGCAGACCAAAACTGTAAAATAAGTGCAAAGGGGCTAGCTTTGAGCCTATATTCAGTTGTAGACAGAGGATTTCAGTCCTAAAACTACTTCTAATATCCTAAAGGTTTGTATATGAAGTTTGAGTTTGATTTTATGTTTGGATGAAAACCTAGGACTTGGAATGTAACCTCAATACATGACCAGATTGGTGCCTATCCTTGGCTCAGAGTTAGTAGACATACACATGCATATGTACACATAAACCTATAGTGATGGCTGAGTTTCAAGGGGATTGTTTAGCACCTGCCTTATAGATACTTCCCAAAAACTAGGTGCTTAGTCATTCATACTTAATGGTATCCCTGCTGCAACACACTTTCTCAATGATTTACCTAAAACATTTAATTTGTTCCTTGAACAAAAGTAGGAGATTAAACATTCAATATAGAAAAGCTATATTCCTGAATCTTAACAACCCTTAGTTATCCTGATTCAAAAGAAAGAATATGCCCATAGCTTCGAGATAATTGATTAAGCACATGCACAGAGCATTTCTCATATACAATAGCATGAAACCAATGAATTTATGCATTAAACTTACAACATGAGACTCATAAACTCACAAGACAGCAAAGACAGAGCCACCAATGAAGTTGTATCTCCTTAAAGCACCAAAAATTTGTCTAGTTTTCAAGAACAACAATGAGTAACATAGTTTGGCTTTTATACCAAGACTGTGTACTTAGCAAAATAAATTACAAGGCAAGGTCAAAATTTCTGCCAAATACACTGCAAGAGAAATGGCGCTTAAAACAGTCAATGCAGCAGAGAGAAAAAGAGGAATGAGCAGGTGAACTCAGGATCTGCACCGCCGCTCAAGGACTTTCATCTTCAATCAGGTGGTTGACTTGTCCTTTCAGTCATCCATCTATTGGTGCCTGAATTGACTGTCAGTTTCCGAGCAATTTTCATGCAGGCACCTTCCCAAAAAATCCAAAAAGTTTCTAAGTTTTGGAGCCCCTTAGTGTTTTTCAGCATCTGCATTCATCTTTTTGAGGAGATGGTCTTCATGTGTTCTTCATCGGCGTAGTGATTGTCATCGGCGAAAGCTTTCTTGAGCGCTCTGATTGTGTCTTTGAACTATCATTGAACCACCTGCTTGAACCCTTTTCTCAAAGGTTCAATGGTTCAATGGTTCAAAGCTTTGTGATTTTGGTTTCGGTCGATGGAGGGGATTGTAATGTAGCAGTCGGCGTTGAACCTAGTCGTTGAACCGGTTCAATGGTTCAATGGTTCAACCCGACAGATAGAGAGTCTCGCCAAAGGAGAGGTGGGTGCTAGGTACTTATCGGTATGACAATTGAGGTCAGCCAAAGGTTTTGTGGGTTCACTGATATGCAATGTTTGGCTGATGGGGTGTTATCGGCGTAGTGGTTGTCATCGGTAGAGGGGTTTCTTATTGCTCCGATGGTTGGAAGTCTGGCCGACAGTGAAGTTGATGTTCGACATGTCAGGGTGACAATGTTCTATGTCTTGGCGATAGGTGAGTATGGAGTGGACCGTCGGCAAGACTATTGCTATCGGCAGAGGGGTCTTGACCTCTGCCGATATCATTTTTTTGGCCGATGAGGATTTGGGCGTTGTGTTCATCGATGTGGGGTGTGCTATCGGCATAGGTTTGTGATCTTGCTCCGATGACGTAAGTCACACTGACGGAGATGGGAAGCCAAGTTGCCATCGGAGAGACCGTTCAGATCGGCAAGAGAATTAGTAGTTGGGCCGACAGTGGAGGTTTGGCCGATGAGATGTCGTCGGCGTGTGTCTCGCCGAAGGATGTGTATCAGGCTGACTAGCTTTATCGACATAGGCATTTTGTTGTTCGCCCATGGCATTGGTCTTACCGACGGAGGGTGTGTTTTGTTTGCCATCGGAGAGACTTGATAGATCGGTGGGGGTGTGGAGAGCTGGCCCGATGGTCTTTCTCTGGCCGATGAAGGGAATGTGGAGTAGGCGTCGGTGAGACAACTGAGGTCGGCAGGAGATCTGTGGGATAAGCCGATGGTATATGTTTGGCCGATGTGCTTTGGGCGAAGGAGTGTGTGTCGAGCATGGCAAAAGCACTCGACACCTATTATGCATATGGCCATGTTTTTAAAATACTGAAAGGCTCTTCGCGCTGTGCATGTGGGATTAATCTCCCTGCATTATTTTAAAACTGGGGTAAACGCATTTTGGCGAGAGGCTCCATTTTGATTGCTGCGACAGTTTTCTCAGTGGTTGCGAGTTGTTGAGCCATCAATGGCGACAGTGCAAGGGTATGGGCGACGGGATAAGCGATCAAACTACTTGATTATGAATGAGGACTTCCAGATGGCGGCGCAAGGCTCGAGGCCTCCCTTGTCTGCTACATTGATGACTTTTGAGCGCCATTCTTTCTGATGGATGTATCTGGCAGATTTTTGACTTCTGGCTATGTAATTAATGCTGAGTACGCTTCCCTCTGGCTATTTTTAAGTAGGAAGTGTTACTCATTTTAGAGGTTGGATGTTTTTTGGGCCTTCTGCTCTGACTCTGAACATAAGGTGTTCACATTTTGAAAGGCATTTTTTGCTATAGACTCGGTCCTTAGTCTGGTGTACCAGTCTATTTTTGTCTTGTAAATGATAATTTTCTCTATGATGACTTTCTATGCAGATTGATTTTAAATGAAAAACACCTGGTGTGTGTATTATTTCTGATTGTCTCCTATATGTCATTTGTTTTCCTTTCAAACAAGGTTGTCAAGGGCTTCTAAGTTTTTCAGTATATGCATACTGTGTGTCTGATTTATTGCATCTAATCAAGGAGTGGTTAAATAGGCTTTTGATCAGATACAAAGGAAAGTAGATTGCATCATAGGATCTATTAAGTATGATCATTAGTAATACTCTTTCTTGGACATGTTACTGTTAGGTAATAGCATTCTTCTCAGGTCCTCTAGATATGAATTTATGTTGTCATAGGGAGACATTTACATTCTTAGATATGACTCTGCTGCCCAGATAAGGCACTAGTTTGGGAATCTATTTGTTCAATGGGTCTAGGAAAGTCCCATAACTCCAAACATCATTTCAAACCATTTCATCCTTTCACCTGTTAGTTGTAGGATTAGGAGTAGGAAACACCTGCATGCTCTCATACCTAACCAGACATTATGTCCAAGAATGTTGCCAACCTTGTGATTTGTTACACAAATCTTGGTCCATGCATGAGAGTATTCTGCTTGTTGCTGTCAAGTTAAATCCTTCAGTCATTGAGCTAGTCAAGGTCATACTTTTATCAAATAGGGACACCCCCCTTGGTGCGGCAGAACCAGAAGTGAAGGGGAGGAGCTCACGCAACCTCCTATATTTAGTTGGCTAAATCTACCTGTGCATTAGAACTGGCAAACCCTAATGCTGATTTAGAAGAAAAACCAACAAAATGGCAACTCTGCTGGGAAGTCTTTCATGTGAATTATGATGCTCTGCTGGTGGAATGAACTCAAAAACATATTTGATGAGCTTTCAGCTGCTGTAAATTTTGTCCTCTCTGGAGAGGTGGCAACTCTACAAAAGATTCAAGTGCACATGAAAAGTTGATGTTTGTGTTGTGACAAAAAAAAAATGTGCTGTTCAGACTTCAGCATCTGTATGAGAAAAGGTACCTTGCTCCTTCCTACTTGTAATTGTTGTTTTATTGCATAGGTTAGATGCCAAGGGAGGCTATAGGTCTTAGGAATGCAAAGGATGTCTGAAAATAGAAATTTCATGAATCCAAATATGTATACACCCATACTTAGTCAAAAGGGGGATGACTTGTTGGATAAAAGAATAGAAGAGATGAAAAATAGGTTGATATTCTTAGAGGCTAGGCAGGCCCAATTAAATCATGATAACCTTGTTGTGTCTGCCAGTCAGAAAGCTAAACCTCCTGTCAACCCTTTTGATCCTTTGTATGACCAATTAGATTTGTCATGGGTTGATTATAAAGTAGAAAATATGCCTGCTAGGATATACTGTCAGATGCCTAGATTTAGTGGTCACAGTGTATGTGATGGGAATGCACATATCCAAAATTTTCACAGTTTCATGGGAAAACATTCATTTAGAGATGAGGATGTGTGGATGAGGTTTTTTGTTAGGTCCCTTGATGCAAAAGCAAAAGATTGGTATTTGAGCTTTCCAAAGAGATTCTTTGCCTGTTGGGATGAGCTTATTGACTGTTTCAAAAAGGAATTTGCAAAAGAACCTGTTGATCTTGTTGCATAATTGATGAAAATCAGAAAACAAGATAAAGAGCTATGTATTGATTTCAGTCATAGGTTTGCAGTAACCCTTTCACAGATCCCAGAAGTCTTCAGACCTGATATTTCAACCTGTGTTGGCATATTCTTTGAAGCTTTTGAGGAGGGCTCTAGTGCATTACTGAGGGATTTCAAGGTGACAAATATGTAGATGGCATACAAGTTCGTAGAAAATATAGAAAAAATTAGAAATGAGCACTTGCTGAAATTCCTATCTCTAGGGCTTGGTGTGAGAAATGATTGTGAAGCTGTGAATGACCAAATGATTATGGAATCATGTGAAAATGAAAAAGTAGATGTTAAGGATGCCAGTGAAAGGACTAATGAAGACTCCCATTGTAATGATGAGGTGGCTGGCCATGAAAACAACAACGAGGTTGTGGACAGCAATGAGCAACTTTTGGGATGGACTTGTGGGGATAACTGTGAGTATTGTACTCAAGACAAAGAAGATATAAGCAAACAGAGAAGTAGTCCCATGTGTGACCCATTGCCTACCTTTCAAACACATGGAAATCATGAAGAGCAGTCAGAGATTAAAATAGGTGCTAGTGCAGAGCATGGTTGTTTTTTATTTGGTGACTGTTTTGCTTATGACACACAGGCCGATACTCCTCCACAAAGTGAATCCATTGGTGATGAAGATACGTACTCTGCTGCCCATGAATAAATGGCATATTACGATCAAGCTAATGTACCTGGATCACCCATTTTTGACACATATGGTGATGAGGGTCTATTTGAGTATGGTGAAGGTTTAGACACTATTTTTGACTTGGATTCTATTTCTCATCCTGATGAAAGGGGAAACAACATACATCAGGTAAGTGACTGTGAAAATGTGCCTGATTTGAAAGAGATGCCAGAGCCTGATCTTTTCCAGTTTGATGCTGCTATTGGTTGTGTGCATGATGTGCACAATTGTGAATTTGAAAGCTTTTCTTTTGAGAGGCCAGCATATGAAATGAGCTCTAATTTTCCTAGTTGTGTGGTGGACTTTGAGTGTTTCCTATTTTCAGTCCAGCTAGGAGATCATTTTGTAATGCATACTGCTGATGCAGATGATGACAAGTGTTACATACCATTTGAGTATGCATTGCTTGATACATTCTACACCCACATGTCACATGATGCTGAAGGTTGTCTGCATAGGGGTGATAATGACAGGCCAAATTAGAGGGTTGAATATGCAGATGACAAGGTTTGTTTGTGGGTGGATCCTTGTAGTATCTCCAAGCTTGACCCAGTGCATGCAGATGAAAACAAGATATTTGACAAAGGGAGATACATGTTTTTCTTTTCTTGGTGGCCTTAGGCCATCAAGAGTGTTTGGTGATGCAGATCATTGTAACTTCATGACTCTGTGCCCAATGGATAGGGGACTGGTCTGCATCCCAGAGATCTGGGGTTCTCGTTGTAGTCTTGCACCTGCACGTCCCCAATTAGAGCCACTGTTGGTGCCTGAATTGACTGTCAGTTTCTGAGCAATTTTCATGTAGGCACCTTCCCAAAAAATCCAAAAAGTTTCTAAGTTTGGGGCCCCTTAGTGTTTTTTAGCATCTGCATTCATCTTTTTGAGGAGATGGTCTTCATGTGTTCTTCATCGACGTAGTGATTGTCATCGGCGAAAGCTTTCTTGAGCGCTCCGATTGTGTCTTTGAACTATCATTGAACCACCCGCTTGAACCCTTTTCTCAAAGGTTCAATGGTTCAAAGCTTTGTGATTTTGGTTTCGGCTGATGGAGGGGATTGTAATGTAGCGGTCAGCGTTGAACCATCAAGTTGAACCTAGCCGTTGAACCTGTTCAATGGTTCAACCCGACAGATAGAGAGTCTCACCAAAGGAGAGGTGGGTGCTAGGTACTCATCGGTATGACAGTTGAGGTTAGCCAGAGGTTTTGTGGGTTCACCGACATGCAATGTTTGGCTGATGGGGTGTTATCGGCGTAGTGGTTGTCATCGGCAGAGGGGTTTCTTGTTGCTCCGATGGTTGGAGGTCTGGCCGATAGTGAAGTTGATGTTCGGCATGTCAGGGTGACGATGTTCTATGTCTTGGCGACAGGTGAGTATGGAGTGGACCGTCGGCGAGACTATTGCTATCGGCAGAGGGGTCTTGACCTCTGCCGATATCATTTTTTTGGCCAATGAGGATTTGGGCATTGTGTTCATCGGTGTGGGGTGTGCTATCGACATAGGTTTGTGATCTTGCTCCGACGACGTAAGTCACACTGACAGAGATGGGAAGCCAACTTGCCATCGGAGAGACCGTTCAGATCGGCAGGAGAATTAGTAGTTGGGCCGACAGTGGAGGTTTGGCCGATGAGATGTCATCGGCGTGTGTCTCGCTGAAGGATGTGTATCGGGGTGACTAGCTCTATCGACATAGGCATTTTGTTGTTCACCGATGGCATTGGTCTTACCGACAGAGGGTGTGTTTTGTTTGCCATTGGAGAGACTTGATAGATCGGTGGGGGTGTGGAGAGCTAGCCTGATGGTCTTTCTCTGGCCGATGAAGGGAATGTGGAGTAGGCATCGGCGAGACAATTGAGGTCGGCAGGAGATCTATAGGGTAAGCTGATGGTATATGTTTGGCCGATGGGCTTTCGGCGAAGGAGCGTGTGTCGAGCGTGGCAAAAGTGCTCGACACCTATTATGCATATGGCCATGTTTTTAAAATACTGAAAGGCTCTCCACGCCGTGCATGTGGGATTAATCTCCCTGCATTATTTTGAAACTGGGGTAAACACATTTTGGCGAGAGGCTCCATTTTGATTGCTGCGACAGTTTTCTCGGTGGTTGCGGGTTGTTGAGCCATCAATGGTGATAGTGCAGGGCTATGGGCGATGGGACAGGTGATCAAACTGCCCGATTATGAATGAGGACTTCTAGATGGTGGCGCAAGGCTCGAGGCCTCCCTTCTCTGCTACATTGATGACTTCTAAGCGCCATTCTTTCTGATGGATGTATCTGGCAGATTTTTGACTTATGGCTATGTAATTAATGCTGAGTACGCTTCCCTCTGGCTATTTTTAAGTAGGAAGTGTTACTCATTTTAGAGGTTGGATGTTTTTTGGGCCTTCTGCTCTGACTCTGAACATAAGGTGTTCACATTTTGAAAGGCATTTTTTGCTACAGACTCAGTCCTTAGTCTAGTGTACCAGTCTATTTTTGTCTTGTAAATGATAATTTTCTCTATGATGACTTTCTATGTAGATTGATTTTAAATGAAAAACACCTGGTGTGTGTATTATTTCTGATTGTCTCTTGTATGTCATTTGTTTTCCTTTCAAACAAGGTTGTCAAGGGCTTCTAAGTTTTTTAGTATATGCATACTGTGTGTCTGATTTATTGCATCTACTCAAGGAGTGGTTAAATAGGCTTTTGATCAGATACAAAGGAAAGTAGATTGCATCATAGGATCTATTAAGTATGATCATTAGTAATACTCTTTCTTGGACATGTTGTTGTTAGGTAGTAGCATTCTTCTTAGGTCCTCTGGATATGAATTTACATTCTTAGATATGACTCTACTGCCGAGATAAGGCACTGGTTTGGGAATCTGTCTGTTCAATGGGTCTAGGAAAGTCCCATAACTCCAAACATCATTTCAAACCATTTCATCCTTTCACCTGTTAGTTGTAGGATTAGGAGTAGGAAACACCTGCATGCTCTCATACCTAACCAGACATTATGTACAAGAATGTTGCCAACCTTGTGATTTGTTACACAAATCTTGGTCCATACATGAGAGTATTCTGCCTGTTGCTGTCAAGTTAAATCCTTCTGTCATTGAGCTAGTCAAGGTCATACTTTTATCAAATAGGGACACCCCCCTTGGTGCGGTAGAACCAGAAGTGAAGGGGAGGAGCTCACGCAACCTCCTATATTTAGTTGGCTGAATTTGCTTGTGCATTAGAACTGGCAAACCCTAATGCTAATTCAGAAGAAAAACCAACACCATCCTCTACAAATCAGCCATCAATGCTTCATCCACCCGCAGGGCCCTTTGAAATGTAGCAGCGGATGCATCTGCTATTTTCCTGCTCAAAAATTAACTGTAAACACAAGGAAAAAACCATCGCTGAAGGTTCAAAACCTGACCGTCGATCCAAAATCCATCGTTGTGATCAACGGTCCTACAACATACATGAAGAGTCGCCAGCCAATAATATCATACCACGTAGGCACCTTGACCTTCTATCGCTAACCTTTTCTCCTTTCATTTCACCTTTATCGCTCTTGTATATGCAAATCCAAATGCATATACAACATACAAGGCGAATGTCAAAAGTTATAGAACAAATTGGAATTTAGTTTGGGTCCAGCTTGTATTCTCATTACGCACCCATCGCTTTGTATGTTTCACATATACAAGCGCAAAACACAAAAAGGGCGGATGCCAAATGTTTCTTCTACTGGATTGGAACACTTCTTGGAATCTAGCTTGTATTATATCATTGTACATCAGGTTGTATATCGACATACAAACACTTATACAAGTCACGGACCCCAAATAATTATGCAGTAGCCTAAAATCTTCATCGGGTCCAGAATGTATCTCCTCAATGTATATTTTGTTTGTATGCAGAGTATACAAACACAAACATACAAGCAGTGAATCTTTTTAGAATATGCGATGAATGCACATTTCCCTTGTATGTGGAACATGTACAAACCCACTTGCATATCCGCTGCACTATTCACTTTGCGTGTCGCTGGCCTTTGTATATTTTTCAATGTACATTCCCCTGCACATACAAACAAGGAATCTTCTCCAGAATATTCCTACAATATATCTTTTCCTTTGTATGTTTTGCTTGCATATAATGTACAAGCCCCTTGATACAACTATGGAATCTACAGTGGAATATTCTAGAAATGCACATATGAAATATTTTGGAATCCGGCCTATACATTGCGAATGCATATCTCCTTTGTATATCGACCATATACAAACTCACATGTACATACCTACAGGCCCCACCAATTGTATCTTTGCTGCCTTGTATACTTTCTTGCATGTGACCTTTGTATCTAACCGTTGTATGTCTGAACATACAAACCAATTATACAAGCAGCCCAATATACAAACAGGGAATATTCCTAGAATCTTCAATGTATATTCCACCCTTGTACATTTTCCATTTGAGCCCAATATGCATTTGGGAATGCATACAACTGCAAAATATTCTTGGGAATCTGTGAAAGATTCCCCCTTGTATATATGAACTTGATATGCATTAAAATGCATATAATTCCTTTTTTCATGATTTTTGGAAGGTGATTGAAATTTCACAAGCCCGCCAACATACATGACCATTTTGAACATACAAAACTTAGCATTTTTCTCAAGGCGACAGGAACAAACCATGAAACACTACGTGGGGGTAGGTCAACCTATGAAAACCTAAACATGAGGATGAGATTTAACAACTAGAAACCCACCACACAAGGCCAACACCTGAACAAACAAAACAATGCAAGATCCCATGACTCATAAAATTGAGGGTTCGAATGAGAAAACCTACAAACACCCAAGCTTAAAACCCAAAACATAAATGATTACCAACAAGGTCTGATTGGCGACGTGCAGGTGCAAGACTGTAATGAGGACTAGACTACTCCAGGGCAGACTAAACAAAACCCAAAACTCAAAATACGACCGACTATACAAGGCATGTACAAATTATTTACACCTAGTTTACAGTGTGCACATAAGGTACTTCATTTATGAGAAAAAGGTTTTAAGGAATTTACCGTGCATTGGCAATTCCAGTAGTCCACCATTTAGGGCTTGGAGAAAGTAAGAATCATTCTCATAGATATTGCTAATTTGATATGGGCCAGTCCATAAGGGCTCAAATTTACCATGTTTGCCCTTATCCTAGCCTCTTGCATTCCACATAAGCACTAAGTCACCTATCTGAAACCTTCTCTCTATTGCCCTTTTATCAAACAAATATTTCACTCTTTGTTGTCTCTTGATGTTTGTTTTCTGTGCTTCCCATCTGATTTCATCTAGTGCAACCAGTTGATTTATTCTCTCAGTCATTGGGTCCTTAATCTCCTCATCATTGCCTTGGATGAACTTATAAACTGGCAAGATGTTGTTCACAGAAAATTTAGCTGCTGCACCATACACTAATTCAAAAGGTGACCTTCGAACTGCTCTTTTGACTCACTCTATCAGCCCATAATGCCAACTTTAGCTTCGAATCCCAATATCTCTTGTTTTTATCTATCACCCTTCTGATGATTTTCATGAGACTTTTGTTGCTTGACTCTGCTTGACCATTCCCTTATGGATGGTATGGTGATGTATGAAACAAAATAATTCTATAATTGCTACAAAAATCAATAAATTCACCAGATCTAAAATAGATAGCATTGTCTGTGACCAATTTGACTGGCACTCCAAATCTGATAATAATATTCTCTAGAATAAAATCCATCACCACCTTGCTTGTAGATTTTCTAGTTGGAATAGCCTCAATCCATTTAGTGAAGTAATTAGTAGCCACTAAAATCCAACTGTGTCCACTTGATTTTTCTAAGATTTCCCCTATAAAATCAATTCTCCATTGCTGAAATAGAGCTTCTACAATTACAGTCCTAAGGGGTAGTGCACCTTCATACTCAAACTTCCCTGAAAACCTTTGGCAAGGATCACATTTTCTTGTCATTTTTTGTGTGTTTGAGAAAAGAGTTGGCCACCAATAGCCAGCTCTGAGAATTTTGTGGGCTATTGTATAGGCAGCATAATGTCCACCACACACTCCATCATGCATGTCACTTAGAATATCCTTAGCCTGATTTTCATCCACACATCTGAGTAATACACCATCAGGATTTTTCCAATACAGCTCTCCTTGAACAATGATGTATTTAATAGCCTGCAGCTTCAAGGTTCTCTTCTGACCATCACTGAGCTGAGAAGGACAATTTAGATTCTGCAAATAATGTATTATGCCCTTATACCATTCAGAATTTGACATGTTTACAACTTCATTATGCACCACATTCACTTGGCATGCCTCTAAATTAGACTATGTCATCAATTTTGCCAAACCTTGTCCTCTTACCAATTTTGTGATCTATATTTCTGTAAGGAAAACACAGGTGCGAAAAATAGCTTTCCTAATGTTAATTCCCAGGGGGCAGTGTAGACAGGTCACTTTTCAAACTAAATAACTCAGATAAGTACACGATACAAAACAAAAATAGACAATATTCAGAATACAAAAAACACCAGTTTTACGTGGGAAAACCCTTTCGGGTAAAAAACCCACCACCACAATAGAAGCTATCTTTATTACAGTAAACTGAAGGCTTACAATAATGATACCCAGCTCTTTTGTTCAGGTATAAATTCTATAACAATTATACAAAATAGTTTATTGCATCTGCACTTCTACAGAATAAACTGTATAATCAAAATAGTTTCATCGATCTCTCTCTCTGACGAGCTCACCAAAACCGTATATAAACCACAGTCTTCAAGAGCAAGAAAATTGTTTTCACTTCTGCCCTAACTACCATTTCAACTTACTCTACACCACTGTCCCAACTATCACGTAACTGCTAATTGACAGTTTACATATTCGTGGGAAACATTAGTCCCACATGCATTAGCTATCAGGCAACGCAGTAATATATATACGCATTCAAAAGAGTAATAACTGTCGGTATATGCTGACAAAACCAATGACTTTACCATTCACTGACCATCGGAAAGACACTTAGCAGTCGCAAAGATATCTCTAAATATCACCGATGACACTTTTCTTACCAACGTCCAAAACCTTCAATCTCTATCAGTTGAACCTATGGAACCATCAGTTGAACCATTGAACCGAGAAACAGTTCAACAAAGAGGTTCAACGAAGGAGTTCAACGAACCATCGAGCCATCGGTTGAACCATTGAACTTGTGGAACCATCGGTTGAACCATTGAACCGATAAACAGTTCAACGAAGAGGTTCAACGAAGGAGTTCAATGAAGAGGTTCAACGAAGGCATTGAACTTGTGGAACCATCGGTTGAACCATTGAACCGATAAACAGTTCAACGAAGAGGTTCAACGAAACAGTTCAATGAGTCAGTTCAACGAAACAGTGAACCCAATGAAGAGTTCAAACTTTGCTGATAAAAAAGCACGAAGATATGAAGTTCCAAGCAGTAACTTGAGACACAAGTTCTCTTCAATCTCCCACTTGTCGAAGAGATTACTGCTACCTTTTAGTCCTCATTCGATTATTGAGAACTATGGGCCCGAAGACCCATTTCATCTGAACACCATTTGAACTTGGCCGTGCTCACTAGTTTAGTTAAGGCATCAGCGACCTTTTCCAAAGTGTTAACTTTTTCCAGCTTCACCTTCCTATCTTCCACCATATCACGAACAAAGTGATATTGGACATCAATATGTTTTGTCCTAGCATGAAATGTAGGATTCTTTGCCAAACATATGGCATTTTGACTGTCACAATGAATTTGTATTTGCCCTGCATTAAGACCAACATCAGAACACAACCTCTTAAACCAAACAACTTCTTGGCATGCACGAGTAGCTACCATGTACTCTGCCTCCATTGTGGACAAAGCGACTACAGCCTGTCTCTTGCTCATCCAACTGATAGCACCACCATGTAACGTGAATATGTACCCACTGGTGGATCTCCTACTATCAATGTCCCCTACCCAATCAGAATCAACATATCCCTGAATGCTAATAGATTTCTTAGACCCTTCTGAGTTTCCATGATAGCAAATAGCATAGTCAGAAGTTCCCTTCAAATACCTCATAACTCTTTTCACAGCATCCCAATGTGATCTGCCTGGATTCACCATAAACTGGCTCAAAACTCCCACTGCTTGAGCAATGTCTAGTCTGGTATAGACCATTGCATACATCAAACTGCCAACAGCACTTGCATAAGGTACTCTCTTCATGTCATCAATTTCATTTGAAGATTCTAGACAATCGTCAACAGATAATTTCGTTCCCTACAAAACTGGAACAACTAACTATTTAGAATCAGACATATGAAACTTATCAAGAACATTGGTAATATACTTACTCTGGCTGAGCCAAATTTTCCTCTTCGATCTGTCCCTTTTGATCTCCATTCCCAGAATGTACTTTGCTGCCCCTAGATTTTTCATTTCAAATTTCAAGGACAACTGAGATTTTAATTCTGAGATCATCCCCTTACCATATCCAATGAACAATATGTCATCCACATATAGTGCAATTATAAGAATCTGATCACCTTCAGTTTTATAATAGACACAATGATCAAATTTAGATCTCACATACCCCAAGGATAAAACATACGTATCAAACTTTTGATACCACATTCTGGGAGACTGTTTCAAACCATAAAGAGACTTCTTAAGTTTACATACCAGATGTTCTTTACCTTTTTCCACAAAATGCTCTGGTTGGGACATATAAATTTCTTCTTCAAGGTCTCCATGAAGAAACGCTGTTGTCACATCCATCTGCTCAATTTCAAAATCATATGCTGCTACAAGGGACAATAGAAATCTAATGGATGTCAGCTTAGCTACAGGAGAAAAGATTTCTCCATAATCAATACCTTCCTTTTGGGAATACCCCTTAGCAACCAGTCTTGCCTTGTACTTATCAATACTACCATCTGAACCATATTTCTTCTTAAATACCCACTTACAGCCTACAGGTTTTCTTCCTTCAGGCAAGGGCACCAGATCCCAAGTTCCATTCTTCTCCAATGATGTCATTTCACTATCCATGGCTTCCAACCAAGAATCTGAATCAGGTAAACTAATAGCTTCTTTCACAGTCCTAGGTTCATCAGTATCAGTAAGTAAAGCATAGGCACAAGTTGAATCAAGTACTGAAAATCCATACCTATCCGGTTGTCTTCTTTCACGTGTAGATCTCCTCAAAGGTTGAGGTGTAGGATCAAGTTCTTGCTCTGGATCAGAATCTTCGAAGCTACTTGAACTCTCATCTGAACCATCTACACTTGGTGCTTGTTGTTCCTCTTTTATAGGGGTCAAAGGAATATTCACAACACTCTTTTCTTTCTTTTCTTCTATCTTTTCCGGCTGAGGATCAATAACCAACGGTTTCAGCTCTCTGAAAATTACATTCCTGCTATAGATTACCTTTTTAGTTTCAGGATTCCAAAGCTTGTACCCTTTAATACCGACTCCATAGCCAACAAAGATACATTTAATTACCTTGTTATCCAACTTAGATCTTTTAACTTCAGGAACATGAGCATATGCCTCACAGCCAAAGACTCAAATATGTCTTAGAGAGGGCTTCTTACCAGACCATGCTTCCATAGGTGTCTTATCAACCAATGCTGAAGTGGGAGAATGATTCAGCAAGTAACAAGTTGTAGCAACTGCCTCAGCCCAGAACTTCTGTTCAAGACCAGCATAACTCAACATACTTCTTGCTTTCTCCATCAATGATCGATTTAACCTTTCAGCAACTCCATTCTATTGTGGAGTATAAGGTGTAGTTTTATGCCTTTTAATTCCATGGTCTACACAATACTTCTCAAAATCTATATTGCAATATTCACCACCGTTATCTGTTCTCAAGCATTTTAGTTTTCTGCCAGTCTGATTTTCCACAAGAGTTTTAAATTCTTTAAATTGACTGAACACTTTTGATTTATTTTTCAAAAAATATACAAATGCCCTTCTCGAATAATCATCAATAAACGATACGTAGTAGCTTGACTTAGATAAAGAAGGAACATCACTGGACCAAAAACATCAGAATGCACATAGTCCATCACACCAGAAGATTTATGAGAACTAGAATAAAATGAAACATGGCTTTGCTTTCCATATATACAATGTTCACAGAAATCGAACTCCAGATTACAATCAATTAGCCCATCTACCAGGTTTTTATTTTTCAAGGTTTTTAAACCTTTTTCACCTATGTGACCAAGTCTATAGAATTTGCATCATGTGTTACAATAGTAGCTTTTCCATATTTTTTAGAGACACTATTACAGCACACTGGTTTAGCATCTAACCTAAACAGAGTTCCAATGCGTTCACCCTTTGCCAGAACAATAGAACCTCTAGTCATCTTATAGCCACCATTCACAAAAGTAACTTGCACTCCAACATCATTAAGTTTACTAATAGAAAGTAAATTTCAAGCCAGACCTGGTATATGAAGAACTTCATTCATTCCCTTTATTCTGCCATTCAGGAACTGGATTCTGACTCGACCTCGGCCAACAATTTCCAGCATTGAATCACTAGCCAGGAACACCTTGCCACCAGTAAATGGTTCATACTTAGTGAACCACTCTCTATGAGATGTCATATGAAAAGATGCTCCTGAATCAATCAGCCAAACATCTTCAGAAGTAGGTGTTGCCAGAGCAGCAATGAAAGCATCAGCATCACTGTGTGAAGACTCAGAGTCAGAGAAGTTCTTCTTCTTCTTTTTCTCCTCTTTGCAGTCTTTCTTAACATGACCTTTCTGCCCACAATTCCAGCACTTCACCTTGGACTTCTTACCAGGGGATTTTGATTTCCCCTCTGATTTGGACTTAGACTTCTTGTCTTTCTTCTTGCCTCTTTCCTTTAATCTACCATGAACTGATAGACCCTCTTTGGCCATTCCAGAAGACTTCCTCCGCATCTCTTTAGACAACAAAGAGGCAACAACAGTTTCCTGTGAAAACTTAGTTGTTGTATTTCTAATAGCCATCACCAGATGGTCCCATGAGTTAGGTAAGGACATAACAGAAGCATACAATGATCCTCCTCTTCTATTTTTACACCTATAGATGTCAACTGAGCAACAATCGTATTGAATGCACTCAGATGTTCTGCTACAGATGCACCTTCATCCATCTTCATAGAATACAATTTCTTTCTGAGGAAAAGTTTATTTACCAAGGACTTGCCCTGATAAATATTATTCAACTTCTTCCACAAATCACTTGCAGACTTCTCCTCATGGATGTTTAAAAGAACAGAGTCAGATAAACTCAATCTTATTAGTCCCTTGGCTTTTCTGCATATCAGTTCCCAGTCTTCTTGCTTCATGCCTATAGGTTGAACTCCAGACACAGCAACCCAAAGATCTCTATAGACTAACATGTCTTCAACTTTAAGTTTCCACAACTCAAATTTTGTGCCATTGAATTTCTCAATGTCTATTTTGTCTGATGTACTATCCATCTTTATTTAATTCAAAAATAACTCTCTACAGAACTCCCACACAATACAATTAACACAAAAAACCCAAGCTACCAACAAGGATAACACAACGGGCCAAGCTCTGATACCACTTGTAAGGAAAACACAGGTGCGGAAAATAGCTTTCTTAATGTTAATTCCCAGGGGGCAGTGTAGACAGGTCACTTTTCAAACTAAATAACTCAGATAAGTACATGATACAAAACAAAAATAGACAATATTCAGAATACAAAAACACCAGTTTTACGTGGGAAAACCCTTTCGGGTAAAAAACCCACCACCACAATAGAAGCTATCTTTATTACAGTAAACCAAAGGCTTACAATAATGATACCCAGCTCTTTTGTTCAGGTATAAATTCTATAACAATTATACAAAATAGTTTATTGCATCTGCACTTCTACAGAATAAACTGTATAATCAGAATAGTTTCATCAATCTCTCTCTCTGACGAGCTCACCAAAACCGTATATAAACCACAGTCTTCAAGAGTAAGAAAACCGTTTTCAATTCTGCCCTAACTGCCATTTCAACTTACTCTACACCGCTATCCCAACTGTCGCGTAACTGCTAACTGATAGTTTACATATTCGTGGGAAACATTAGTCCCACATGCATCAGCTATTGGGCAACGCAATAATATATATACGCGTTCAAAAGAGTAATAACTGTCGGTACATATGCTGACAAAACCAATGACTTTACCATTCACTGACCATCGAAAAGACACTTAGCAGTCGCAAAGATATCTCTAAATATCACCGATGACACTTTTCTTACCAACATCCAAAACCTTCAATCTCCGTCGGTTGAACCTGTGGAACCATCGGTTGAACCATTGAACTGAGAAATAGTTCAACAAAGAGGTTCAACGAAGGAGTTCAACGAACCATCGAGCCATCGGTTGAACCATTGAACTGATAAACTGTTCAACGAAGAGGTTCAACGAAGGCATTGAACTTGTGGAACCATCAGTTGAACCATTGAACTGATAAACAGTTCAATGAAGAGGTTCAACGAAATAGTTCAATGAGTCAGTTCAACGAAATAGTGAACCCAATGAACAGTTCAAACTTTGCTGATAAAAAAGCACGAAGATATGAAGTTCCAAGCAGTAACTTGAGACACAAGTTCTCTTCAATTTCAATGTTGAACTCCTGCAATTTGTTTATCCATCTGTATCTCCTTCCAGTTACCTCTTGTTGAGTGAAGATATCTGTTGTGTGGTTACACAACACGCCCCATTTTGACTTGGCAAAACAGGGACCCAACTTCTTTTGGCTTGTGTTGTTTGCTCTTTGGCGGTTTGGTAAAATAAGTCAGGTGCATCATCATGTGGAGTCAGGATGAGGTAAGTCCCCAATATGAGGTCAATTTGCTAAAATTCATATTTCATGTTTGCGACCTCATATTCTGAAAGAGCGTTAAATTTCATGCAGGTTTGCCTTTTACATCACCCTGATATTCATCAGGATGTGAGAGTTATGAACAGTCAAAGTCTTGGTCAACCTGATATTCGCAAGAGGGGAGGGTCATATTTTATAACCCCAGTCATGTTTCAAACATCATCATCATATTTGAGACATCCCCTGATATATCCTGCAGCTCAAATTTCCGGACGTCAACTTTAGGCGGTAGTAAGTCTTTCCCGTCAAGCGGTCTTTTATATCGCGAACATCATGTTTTCAAATGTAAACCGATATTTGTTAATATCCTCCTGACGTGAAACATCACCCTTAAAAAATATCCTGATGACATCATCTGAATACAATAAACGAAGAAACAAACATCCTGATGACATCATCATCATATTTACATTTCGACAGGATATTTCACAAACATGATCATGTTTGCCCAATATGACGATGACGTCATGAGACATTTCCGATACAAAGAACAAATATCATGATGACATCGTCCCAATATTCCAAGGGGAGAACGAGTAAGTTTGAAGGACATCATCATATTTTGAAACATCACCCGATAGACCGAAATACCCCCCTGATGTGCTGAATGAAACGAAAGGTGCATTGTCACCTGAATCTTGTTTCGATAACAATTTCAATACTAGGGAGGATGATATTGAAACTCAACCTGATATTTGTGAATATCATCCTGCTCTCATGATATCTTGTCATATGGATATCCCCCCGCTCCCTTTGCCGCCATTATCATTAAATGTGCGCAGATATGGTAGGTGATTCCCGCCGACCCCAGAACCCAATGAAACATCTGGCGAGATCCTGAGTTTTCGCACGAATGATCAAAGATTGCAATCTAACTTGTCAGAGTGCCCTAAATTTACCCTAACTGCAAGGTTAAAAGGTAATTCAACCGCCATTGTTACGTTTACCTGCGTTAAAATTGTTTTACAGAGAACTAGCCTCCATATCTGCATAACAGCTACCGTTGCACAATTCAAGCTCACAGATAGAAAGAAGGAAGTGATCAACAGTTGAATTAAGAGTGTCTTGACGATATACTGGTATAAAGGAAAATCTGCATAACCAGGTAAGTGAACTGAAACCCTCATCATGTTGTTTCTAAATGATGTTGTAAGTTCTGGTTATGTATCCATATAAGTAAGTAATGTGAAATTGATGCAACAGGCATGATATTTGCAATATGTATGCATGCATATCCCTGTTGCGAGAAGAAATGTTGTTAATTGCAGGTACCCATGGCTGAAAAATGCTTAGTCAAGAGTCAGGAGGAATTCAGCAGGCCTATGTTCTCTTCCCAGAGAGGGGTCCTGTTCAAATATGGGGCAATTACAGACACCCATCAGGGGATTACTAACCTAGAGGCCTGGTCGTCCAAGCTGAATGATGGACATGACAAGAGTCCTATGCCGGACGCAGTGTTTGTATCAGGTATGTGGAACACTGCTGGCTTCCCATACTCCATGGAGTCTCCGAAGCTAGTCATTGAATGCACCTGGAATTATAACCCTCAGACGAGGCAGGTGGTGAAGCACGGGAGGGTATATGCAGACCTATCCATCAAGGGTCTCTCCCGGACATTTGGACTGCCAATGGGCAGTAAGGTAAAGAGTGTAGACTTGAAGAAGTCTAAAAGAGAATACGAGGGCAACAAGAAGTCGGCCAGGAAGAACATGTATGCTTGGCGGGCCGAGAACAGCACATACAATGCCGCGGCCAAGCTCCCCGTGCACATGTTCAAGTTTGACTTCAATGAGGAGTATCAGTACGTGATTGCCCTTCTGAACAGGGTGACTGGCCAGCCTGATGCTGGTGAATTCAGAGATTGGATGTATGGCATAATAATGATGTGTCTGTATGCAGACATCAAGCCACTGTGGGGCCAAATAATAAGCGATGCTCTGCATGACCAGTTGATGAACCTGGGAGGTTCAGATTGTGCATTCTATATGACATCTTATATTATTTATTCTTGTGCTTACAGAGGCACTTTTGATGCCTTAGTGACAGATGGAAAACTGACAGGCACAAATGCAGCATATATCTGGGATCATCATCCCCAGCTGCAAAGAACCTGCTATCTCAAGGACTACAAACTGGTCAATGATGCATTCTCTATGCATCTGGTAAGGACCATGGAAGAAGACAGAACAAAGAGATTGAGCATGGAAGCTCAAGAGGCAGTATACAGGCATGGGGCATGGTACATACAATTTGCCACCTTTTCCTATATCAGGGTGGAAGGTTTTGAAGGACATCCCCTGATGCTACCAAGATATCCTACTGATGCAGTAGTGTTAATGGAATTTATCAGGCAGGGCTCCACCATGATACAAATGTATAAGGATGCCAAGAAGCTGCCACCAATTTTGTTCCTAGTCAGCATTGGCAACTACATGTGCCCTGACTCTGATAATATAAAGAAGGTGATGGTCACTCTGAACAAGATGAATCTACAGCCCTTTCCAATAACCAGACCATATGATCCTTACGGCCGAATACAAGAAGATTCTAGGAAAGCCTATTCACCAGAGGCACCTAGAAGATTTTTGGGCTGACTGCGAAGATGAGGTAGAAACCAGGAGAAGGAGGTATCAGAGGTTGACTCTGAACCAGATTAGAACATTCGACTGCATCTCCCTCCCTCAGCAGCTGAAGAGTGATGACGGCAAGATAATGGCAGATGAGTATGAGCAGAAAAATATTTATAATGATACCATCTCTGCACCTGACCTCACCATACAGGAGGATATGTCCTTGGACCCATTCTTTGCCAGAACTTTACACTTGACCCAAACTTGGGTGGATGCACAGGTAGAGGCATTGAAGAAAAGGGGTGTTGCCATCATGGTGGACAACAAGAAGAAGGGGCAGGACATCCCTATAGATGAATATGATGACTTCCTGCTGGAGAAGAGGAAGACCAAGGGAGAGAGAATCCCTCCACCACAACAGCCGAGCAAAAGATCCCCAAGGGGTAAGAAGGTGGAAAAGGGACCCAAGGGCATAATAATTGAAAGGGCAATGTTTACAGCTGAGGAAGTAGCAGGATTAGGATCAGGATCAGATTCTCCTCCTAAGAAGGAAGAGCCCAAGAAAAGCAAGACAGCAGAGGCTAGAATCATTGAGACCCAAGAAGTGGGTCAGTCATCCAAACAACCAGGAAAAGATATCCTCATGGAGGAGGAGCCTGAAGAAGAAGAAGCTCCACTGATAATAAGAAGAAAGAGGAGAGCTTCGTAGGTGCTGGTTCCTACCACACCTAAGAAACCAAGAACCTCCATGAGAGGTGAAATAAGCCAACCTCCTGCACTAGTACAAGGGGCAAGTAGTGAAGTGCCAAAGGAACTTCAACATAACGTTCCACTTCCTACCATTGTCAAGTTCAAGACTGAACTTGCTGGAGAGCAACAAAAGGAAACATCCCAGATGCAAGCAGAAGGACATGTCTCACTGGAAGAGACAATCGACCTGTCTGATGATGAGGTTGTGCAGGATGTGTCTGCACAGAAGATGGAAACACTGGCTGCTGGCATCAGCATGACTCCTCACAAGCCTCCATCTGTCCAATCAGTGCTTGAGGAGATGAAACAAGCAGAAGCGGAGCGAGAAAAGAGCCCGGAACCAGAAAAGAGCCCGGAGCAGGTAGCTCAGGACATAGGGCTGGACACACTGATCGCTAAGGTGACAAGTCCTATAGTGGTAGACTTGACAGAGAAACAGGATGCAAGTCCTGAGAAGCCAGCAGGATCACCTGATAAGGGCCACCTAACAAAAGAGATAGAGATGACAGAAGCAGAAGGTCATGCTCTTGAATCAGGCCAACAAAGCCCACAAGATACATCAGCAGGACCTGCTATAGTAGAGGTCCAAGAAGCAAGGGCTGATGAGAAAGAGAAAGAAGCACTAGAGGATCCAGCTGCTAAGGCACAAGAGGTGGATAGTGCAGGAACAGAGCAGATAGTAGCCACAGAACAGATGCCATCAATTCAAGCGGACCTCACAACATCTGGAACGATGGACATGCCCCCAGAAACGGAGAAGCCAAAGGAGGATGATCAACCTCCACAAGGGGAAGAGTTGGGAACAGGTGAGATAATGAAGGAGAAAGATCATGATCATCATGATCGACATACAGATACACCTTAGGGTTCCCCACACAAAGAAGATGCTCCCCCAGAGAAAGAAGTTCCTCAACAGGAGGAGGCACCAAAGGATCAACAGCAAAGTGAGCATCATGAGGGAGAGAAAGAAAAATCACCATCTCCACAGCACTTGTTACTAGAGGTAGGAGGTATGGGTGAACAGCAGCATGATGCTGAAAAACATGATCAGGTACCTCCATGGTTGACAAAAGAAGTGAACGTTGAGGAGGAACTTGAAATCCAAGAGTTCGACGTCTCCACCCTGTTCTCTGCGGATATAATGAAGCCCAGGAGGAAGGCCAGAATGACTTCGGCCATCAAGAGAGATTCGGCGACAGGGAGAAGGACTGCACAAATTGCTGTACCTGCGATAGAGAAGGAGAAAGGCAAAATCACTGTGGATGAATTCCAGATAAGGACAGTAGATTTGGGTTTTGCCAACAAAGAGCAGGAAGGTCAAGAAGGTAAGGATATCATTGACTCTCTAATTTAGAAAGTGAAAAGAGAGAAGTAGAAGAATAAGCAACATAAAGAGCACATTGCTCAGTTGCATGCTTATATTAAAGGCTTGACCAATCCTGATGATATTACAAGTGAAGCTGCAACCCCATTGACTGCCATTTCTCAGGAGGAGGTAAATAAATTGGACCTCATGAAACATGAGGCTTCCGTCATAAGGAAATGGATGTCATCCACATTGGATGATGCTATAGAAATAATGAGGGGTTCTTTGAAGAGGTGGAGCATATTAAGTGACTCCAAGACCAAGGTGGATAAATTGCAGATGCAGACCGGGAAGAGGTCTTACAAGCTGGAAAAGGTCCTGAGTCTCTTGGGAGAAATGAGGAAGATAAACCCACAACTACTTATCAGTAAGCAAATATTGAATAATAATACTGTACTATTGGTGGACATCTGGTATAAGGATGTGCAGTTCGAATGCGGAGTCCTCAAGAGATGCAATAATAAGCTGAGGGAGATCAGCATGAAGTTGCGGGACTTAATGGGCATTGAGGCAGAGATGCTAGAAACACTAGAAGGCAAAGTAGAGGGAAAAATAGAGAATCAAGATGAAGACTCTGCCCTTAAGGCTCTGCGCAGCAACTTCCAAATGAAAGAAGATGGTCCACTCATCCACTTGACAGAGGAGATTATAAATAAGGTGATGAGAATCAAGGTCAAGATGGAGACCTACAATGAGACATTGCAGGACAGGGAAAATAAGCTGGATAACAGCAGGGATAAGTATGAAGCACACAAGCACGCCATTATCAAGGCAAAGACTCAAGATGGCGGAGGAATAGATCAGGTTGTGCAGTCATATGAACAGATCCGGAGTAGCATGCAACCCCATATGCAGTAGCATCATCATCAAGATAGCGAAGGTTCAGGAAGCGATGCACATGATGATGACCCGCATGAATCAGCTGAAGAACATGATGGAGATACATCATGAAGGGGGATATTTGCATAAGTAATATAGATAGTTGCCAGCTGGCAACTTGTGCCATTTTGTAAAATTGACAAGTCATGAAATGATGACCATTGATTTGTATTGACATATCAGATCCGTAGATCTTTTGTAACGGATTCCTCACCTTATTCTATAAAAGGTGGTGGAATGCCTTGTTATATTCATTCGAAACTTAATTGAAATCTGTTCGCTGAAGTATTCAGGGCTTATTTCAAAGTTATTGCATATGTACATGTCTTTTGCATACTTAATGAAAGAGAAGAGTATTTCGATTACAAATCTTCGTAAATCTTGAGTAATCTGTGCTTGAATTCTGGATATGTGCTTTGATTTGCTACATCCCTTGGAGTGCTCATCATGTTGCATGTATTGTTTTCATTCATCATCCTCTGAAGTTTGCATCAACTGTATCTAGCTGTGGAACGTCCTGGTGAACATATGGTTTGATTTCTTCTCATCATGACAGTATCTAGTATGTATGTGGATCAATAGCTGAAGATTCAACTTTAAATTTGTAGTATTCTTTTAATTTCTTTTAATTTCAGAACATTTCACTACCACAATTACAAAATAATTGATAATCTTAAGCAAATAACGCAAATATGCAGACATCTCATAGGTAATCGCAAATATTTAGCATATTTGAATCAAAAGCATGCACAATTGAAAATATCATGCAAAGATCAAGGTATTTCTACATCTTTTCATCTAATAACTGCATAATATGACTTCTCTGTAAAGAATTTCTGCAGGAATGTCATGATGATGGCGCAATTTCACGTAAGGCCCCAAAATGGAAACAGCAACTCACATTAACCTCTGAGTAACGTCAGACGATTAAGACCTAATCACCGGAGACTTGGGATCTTGAATTCCTTGAATTCACAGTATCTTTCAAGATGAATAAAGGTTAATGTGTACTTTTATTCTATGCTTGTTTATGAATAACATCATGACCAACATAAATTGGCGCTAGAAGGAGGGCCAGAGTCCGGGATACCACGCTCATCATCAGTATTTTCAGGTTTGATGATGCATAGAGTAAGGTAACCTCAGATCGTTTGTGAATTTCAGTAAATTACATGAATATTTACCATAAGAAGTTTGAATATGCTCATGCTGTGTAAAGATTTCCAAATCTCACATCAGTACTGCTAGCTTTACAGTAGATTGTTGTGAATTCACTAATATTGGCCAAAGATACGTAAATTTGTTCAAAGTTTTGAAGAATTTAGGCCAGAGACACTTGATATCTCGTGTTACGGGTCAAGATACCCTAATATCCTGTCATATTTGTAGTACCTTCGCAAATATTTTGTAAATAGCCAGTCTGATTTGCCATCTGACTATAAATATCACCTCATCCAGTGAAATTTAGCCAATATTTGCAAAGTTTCGGCCAATTTGCCTCCAAATCAAGAAATCCTGGCTTACAGGATAAATACCAGGTCTAGACCTAGTGAAGTTTTTGCAGAATTACATGTTAGAGGTTTCAAACCTAGGACTGTAGACATTCATCATACTCTAGGGTCTAGTGCGTCAAAGGCTTCACTAGAACCTCCTCCCGTGACTCCTGTTGGTTTGCAAATACCTTCTGGGATATCTGTGACACCTCCTGTTCAACCTCAGGGTATACCTTTAGTTCAAACTCAGCCAACTGCACCACCAGTTCAGCCCCCTTAGGCTACAATGTCTTTCTTTGCAGCAGAGTCACCTTTGACCTTTAATGCATATCACGAGTTACCAAAGAATCCGGACAAACTTTGTCCAAAATATCATCCTTATCAAGATGTTGATGATCATATCAGGACATTTAAAGAGGCTTGCTGTAGAGCCAGAATAGAACATCAAGATGTAGTGTGCAGATTGTTTCCTTTTTCCTTAGCGGAAGAGGCTTATAATTGGTTCATCAGTCTTGGCCAAGCCTCTGTTGGTTCATGGGCTGTCTTAGAGAAAGCTTTTCTTGACAGGTTCAAGGTCCCTATTGATCCATCTATGAATTATCACATGTTTGCTACAATCAAAAGATTTGAGAATGAGCCTATTGCTAATTTCAATGCTAGGTTCCAGAAAATGTTGTCCAAGCTAGTTACCCCATATGTAGTAGCTGATGCTACTGCTAGGAGTATTTACTATTCAGCCCTGGATCCATTAACTTCCATGTTCATCAGAAGAACACATCCTGAGATCACTACATTGATAGGAGCTTTTCAAGAAGCTATCAAAGTAAATCAGCAGTTGATACCTACCCCTACTCCAAATATAGTATTCCCTACCTTGCCTGGCATGCATTCACAATATCCTGCACAATATCATGCATCATATCCTGCATCATATCCAGCACAATATCCCAATGGAGCAGTGATACCTCCGGCAGTCATGCCTACACCTTTGCAAGTACCTCCACTGAGCATTATGCCTCCTCCTAATGGAAATAGCCAATTACCACAATATCCTGCACATGCTCAGACACCTCAGGGTACTGATATGTCCAACAATAACCATGGATCTTCTTTTTTCAAGCCTCAGAACGAAAATGTAGTGGCCAAAGCCCAAGAGGAAAAGGAGGAGATCAAAGAAATTTCCACTCAATTGAGAAAACTCACCACTGAAGTAACACATTTGAGAAATCAAGGGTTTTATGCACAGTCAGGTCAGAATAGAAATTATTCCAATGATAGACCAAACTACCCTGACAGAGGATATAACAACAATAACTCCAACAATAATGGTGGAAACAACAATAATCCACCTAGATAGCCTAGAATATGGAACTCCAGGCCAAATAACGGTTCATTACCATCACCCCTAGATAATCAGCCTCCGGGTGAAGCTAAACAGACTACTAGAGTCAATCTTGCTGAGGCAGCCCTTACCAATTGGTGTAGGATCCACAATACCAATGCACATGCAGAATTAGATTGCCCACAATTTAGGATTACTGCCAGCATCTTTCAGACTGAAGTGTCCAACACTTCTAGAAATCCACCTCAGGCAGAAGGAAATGAGATAGTTCCTTGTGGATATGATTCGGCTTTTGTGCTAGAAACATACACTAATCAGCCTCATCTGAGTTATGATCAGACCTGTGAGGAATCTGCTTTAACTTTCGAAACAAATTATGTTTTTCCTTTTGAGGATGAAAATAAACCTGCAAAAGAGCATGAGGAAGTACATGCATACCAGCAGCAATATCCTAGTAAGCACAATTATAACTTGAGAAGTAATGCCAATAGACCTACTGGTCCGTTGACATCATCTTTGCCTCCAAACAACTTTGACACACCTCCTGATCCTAAGGCTAATAATAACCCTGGGTTCCCTAAGGTGAATGCTCAGTACTTGTCACCTCAAAGCACCGGATCAAAGGTCGTAAATGCACCTCAGGAGTCTGACAAGTTAGTCAGCTATTTGGCTGATGAAATGAAGAAAATCAAGATCAGCCTGTCTTTATCTGAGTTACTAAAAACTCCTGCCATCAAGAAGGCATTCATGAAGTCACTAGATGATACTACTCCTAAAGAGGATAGCCATCTTTCAAGTCAATCCAGTGGCAAAGATTATGCTGCTAAGGATAATATTATCAAGCCTAAAGTGTCAGCTACAGTCCAAGCTGCTGAAACCTCTCATATGACCTTGTACAGAGATAAAACTGAATCACCTCCATTCCTCCTCACTATAAGAATGTTTAGCAAGAACTTACACAACTGTTTGGTTGATTCAGGAGCCTCAACGAATGTTATGCCTTTGTCAATATGTAATGCTTTAGGACTGCATCCTGCTAAATCCTTAAAGAAGGTCACTCAACTGGACACGACAGAAGTAAGTGTAGTAGGAGAACTAACTCACATCCACATGCAGCTAGCATCTGATCCTAGGATCCAATATTACATTGACATTCAGGTAGTTGACATACCTGATACATATGGGATGTTACTTAGCTGAGACTAGTCTAAAACGCTTAACGGATATATGTCTACAGACTTCAGTCACATGTGGTTGCCATGGAAAGGTATACCTAATCAGATTAGGATTGATGCTGAGCCTAGGATGAAACATATGATCACGAAATATAACAAAACAAATGAGATCATGTACGTAAACATTGAACCTGGAGTTTATTGCATCAGGCCGCAGACTGTTAAAATAGAGGAGATCCTGATGCTTGATGTTCATCATCATCATCATCATGATGATTATCATGAGGACATGCCAAGTATGGAACCTGACAATGATCCGGATAATGAGAATGAAATAGATCGCTTCAGAAACTTTGAGATGCATTTATCTAATCAGGTAAAGCGTTGTCAATTATTAAATATATCTGCTAATGACATTTTGATTGATGGATGGTGCGGATTACATGATGAAGCACATTCAGAAAAGACTTGTGAGACATGCTTAGATATGATGATACTGGAGCAGACATGTAGCGAGCCATCATCATCATATTCTGAGGTAAGTACTACATCCGATGATGATGACGATACTAATTCTTATTTGTCTCCTGCAGGAACAGAAGAGTTAACAGATCATGATGAAGATCATATCCTGAAAGCAGAAGAGATCCTGGTGTCCAATCAGATGAATGACGCGACAAAAGAAAAGATCACCTCTGGTAGTGATTGCTTCATGGAACCAGATTATGAATTGTTTGATGAAGACAAAGGTAGTGACTTGACCAAGTTCAAAGAATTTCTGGTAAAAGAAATAGGGAAGATGACACGACAGTGTAAATCTCCCCAAAAGGTTTTAATTAAAGGTTGGTGTAGGCTGCATGAGGTGCCTCACTCAGAAACAACTTGCTCACTATGTTTACACATTTTGAAGAAGCATGCAGCTGTAAATCTTGAACATCATCCTCTTGCTGATATAGAAGAGAAAACAGAAAAGCCATCAGGCTCACAAAATAAAGGAAAGAAGAAACTTGAAGATGATAACACCTCTAAGTTAAAGTGGATATCAGGCGGAGCAGCAGCTAGAGCTGTAAAGAAGAAAGAAAGTTCAGATAGATATCCTGCTAAAAATAAATGTCCTACTGAGGATAGGCCTTGGATCTTAAGGTTTGATGGATCTAAATCCAAGCAAGGTGCTGGAGTAGGAATTGATCTTATCAATCCATCAGGAAAATCCTACTTAGCAGCCTACATATTACAGTTCCCCTGTATTAACAATGTAGTAGAGTATGAAGCTCTGATTCATGGAATGTTGTTTGCTCATAAGAAGAAAGTGAAGATCCTGCATGTCTTTGGGGATTCAGAACTAGTTGTGAGGCAAGTAAGAGGAATTTACTCTTGTAATTACAGAAAACTATCAAATTACAGACATCGAGTGTGGGACCTGATTGAAGACTTTGATACCTTTAATATCACTCACGTACCAAGAGAACAGAACCAGAGGGCAGATGCACTCTCCCAGGACGCCAGTACTTTGGAACCACTATCTATATCTGGTCTAAAGAGATTTTCAGTAGAATTGGTGTCAGTACCATCAGTACCTGACAATGTGACTAATCTCTAGGTGTTTGATGATGATCAACACATTCTGGACTTCATATCAAACAGAGACATATTTGAAGCTCAGATCATAGATGAAAATGGTATGGAAGATCATGTCTGGGAGGAAGATGAGATATTAGAGTTGCCTAGCAACAGAATCCCCAAAGGTATGATTGAATTAGAAAGAGCTTTTGATCTAGATAATATGCTTAAACATAAAGACCTGCCCAAGACAGATGGGGGTCAATATTCACAAGTGAATATAGGACAAAAGGAAGATAAGAAGAATGTGTTGATTGGCAAAGTATGCACACCAAAAGAGTTAGAAGGAATAACTCAGGCCCTTAAGGATTACATACATGTGATTGCATGGACTTATGACAAGCTAAAGACATATGACACCTCTGTCATAACTCATACTATACCTCTCAAGCCAGATGCAAAACCTTTCAGACAGAAGCAGAGGCCAGTTAATGCTCTACTTGAACCAATCATCCTTGAAGAAGTCAAGAAATTGTTAAATACCTGGATAATATTTCCTGTAAGGCACTCCACTTGGGTGGCAAATCTTGTGCTAGTCAGAAAGAAGAATGGAGACATCAGGTTATGTGTAGATTTTAGGAACCTGAACAGAGCATCAGAAAAGGATAATTATCCTTTGCCCTCCTTGGATGAAGTTCTACAGATTGTAAATGGAGCCAAAATGATGTATTTCTTGGACGGCTTTTTAGGATACAACCAAGTGATGGTTGATAAAATTGACAGATTGAAAACTGCCTTCACCACAAAGTGGGGTATATTTGCATATAAACGTATGCCATTTGGACTCATAAATGCTGGAGCTACATTCTAGTGAGCAATGGACATAGCCTTCAGAGGCTTAATAGGAAAATGTATAGTCATCTACATGGATGACTTGACAGTATTCTCCAAGGAAAGGGCAAATCATGTTGTTGATCTCAGAAGTGTACTGAAGAAATGTGAAGAATATGGAATATCTTTAAATCCCAGGAAGTGCATATTTGGGGTCACAACAAGAAAATTACTAGGCCACCTAATTACAGAAGATGGAATTATCATTGATCCTGACAGGGTGGAGTCTATTACGAAGTTACAACTTCCAGGAAGCAAAAAGGAACTTAAGTCTTACTTTGGTAAGATAAATTTTGTGAGGAAGTTCATCACCGGCTTTGAGATTGTCAGACCACTAAATGCCATGTTGAAAAAGGATGCACAAATTGAGTGGACACCAGAAGCCAAGGCTGCTTTTGAAGATATAAAGAAGGCCATTTCAGATGCTCCTGTCCTCATTAGTCCAGATTATACAAGAGATTTCTACATCTACTCATTTGCCTCAGAACATACTTCTGCAGCAGTGTTAACTCAAAGAAATGAAGAGAAAGAAGAGAAACCAATTGCTTTCATGAGCTGTCCTTTCAGGGATGCTAAATTGAGATATGTAGATGTTGAGAGACAGGCACTTGCATTAGTCAGAGTAGTAAAGAAATTCAGACATTATATACTGAGCAGCAAAGTGATTGCTGTGGTACCAGATGCAGCAGTGAAGATGCTGCTGATGCAGAGTGAAACTGGTGAAAAAAGAGCCAAATGGATTACTGTATTACAAGAATATGACATGGAGATCACACCAATGAAGCTGGTAAGAGGACAAGCTTTGAGCCAGATGATATCTGAAATGGATCCAAACATCATCAGTCAATAGTATGTGATCAATGAGAAAGGCAATAGAGAATGGTATTCAGACATCAGGCACATCCTGATCACCGGAAGATGTCCTTCAAGAATGCAAGCTTCACAGAGAAGAACCTTGAAAATGAGATCCCAAAAGTATATGATGAAGGGAGGAACCTTGTTTAAGAAGAATTATGAAGGAATATACCTGAGATTCTTAGAGAAACCAGAAGCAAATAAAGTTTTGACAGAGTTACATGACAAGTTTGGAACGGCACACGGATCAGCATTGGCCACAACTCATGCAATCCTCAGAGCAGGATACTACTGGCCTACCATTTTTAAAGACACAGCTGATCATGTTAAATGTTGTCATGTTTGCCAGGTTGCTGCCAACAGAGAGAAATATGCTACACAACCATTGCAGCCAGTAATGGAAGAGCGCCCATTTGCACAATGGGGCATGGATTTCATAGGACCAATCAATCCTTCGTCTTCCTTAGGCCATAGGTATGTCCTAATGATTACTGACTATTGTACTAGATGGACTGAGGCTACCAGCAGCAAAACTTGCATTGCAGATGATGTCATTAAGTTTTTGGAGGGCAACATTATCACCAGGTATGGAACTCCTTATGCACTGGTAAGTGATAATGGTTCTGCCTTCATTTCCCCCAAATTGTCAAGTTGGGCTTTTGATCATGGGATCATACTTAAGTTTTCATCCAACTACTATCCCTAGGGGAATGGATTAGAAGAATCCACCAACAAGAATTTACTGAGTATCATAAGAAAACTGATAGAGAAAAACCCCAGGGAATGGAACTCATTTCTGAAATATGCCTTATGGGTAGACAGAACTAGAATGAAAACTGCATTAGGAAACTCACCCTTCCAATTAGTATACGGGGTAGATCCTATCCTCCCTGTAAACTTGAAAATTCCTACTCTACAGTTTGCCCAAGAATATTTAGGCATAGATAATAAACAGGAAGTCAGGTTACTTCAATTGATGCAACTGGAAGAAAAACGGAGTCTAGCGATTGACCGATTTGCTAAACATCAGGCTGTTGTCAAACGCTGGTTTGACAAGAGAGCCAGAATTAAAGCTTTCAGGATATCCGATTTAGTCCTGATGTGGGATAAGGCCCATGAAAAGAAAGGTGACCATGGTAAGTTTGATAGATTATGGATAGGTCCCTTTCAAATTTCTGAAATACTAGGAGACAGCACTTATAGGCTTAAGAACCTGACAGGTGAGGATGTTCCGTTGCCAGTCAATGGACAATTCCTCAAACATTTTTTTCAAGCCTGAATGACTTCACGACAGTCAGTATGTATCATAATGTATATTTGTATAGTTGTTTGTACAGTTTGTTTGTTGTGCTTGTTTTGTTTTGTTGGTTGAGACCTTGTTCTGGTAAGTCAGGATGATGCACTTCATCACCCCAGACAATAATCAAGTTGTTAAGATTCAAATGATGAGATCACATTTAAACATAGGGTATGATTCATTCTAATAAGTGTTCATGATCAGGTTTGTGATATCTTTTCATCAGGGTGCTTTTTCTTGATCAAAGATGAATCAATCACAATGAAACACCTAACAGCCTTGGGTTTGTTGAACACACGAGTATAGGTGTTAAGTGAAAAATCTAAAGGGACTCCCTTGCTACCAATGCAATCTCCAACCTAAAGCTGCAAGTAATTGTACCTAGTACAAATGAGCTGACATGATGATATCAAATATAAATTTTAAAGAGAAAATCAGAAAAGAAATAAAATTAGGCCATCTAAGTAACTCTACCGGGGCTATGGACGCTTGCTGGCAGTGGGGCTCTACTTAGGGAGATTGTATAGATAACCTTGCCGGGGCTATAGACGCTTGCTGGCAGCAAGGCTCTATCCAGGTTGGCTATGAGGGATGAGCTCCAACTATGTAGTTTAACACCGGTTACTTATGTTTTCAACTTGCTTTCAAGATGAGGATAATTAATCATATGTACACACCTGATCCTTTGTTAGCATTATTACCGTGATGAAATTTTATCATTCAGAAGATCATAATGCTAATACTGGGATAGAATTAAAACACTATAGATGAATGTGATTACATCACTTGAATCATTGGAATTTGTTTATTTTCTTTGGCGGCAAGTTGTTGTGTGGTTACACAACACGCCCCATTTTGACTTGGCAAAACAAGGACCCAACTTCTTTTGGCTTGTGTTGTTTTCTCTTTGGCAGTTTGGTAAAATAAGTCAGGTGCATCATCATGTGGAGTCAGGATGAGGTAAGTCCCCAATATGAGGTCAATTTGCTAAAATTCATATTTCATGTTTGCGACCTCATATTCTGAAAGAGCATTAAATTTCATGCAGGTTTGCCTTTTACATCACCCTGATATTCATCAGGATGTGAGAGTTATGAACAGTCAAAGTCTTGGTCAACCTGATATTCGCAAGAGGGGAGGGTCATATTTTATAACCCCAGTCATGTTTCAAACATCATCATCATATTTGAGACATCCCCTGATATATCCTGCGGCTCAAATATCCGGACGTCAACTTTAGGCGGTAGTAAGTCTTTCCCGTCAAGCGGTCTTTTATATCGTGAACATCATGTTTTCAAATGTAACCCGATATTTGTCAATATCCTCCTGACGCGAAACATCACCCTTAACAAATATCCTGATGACATCATCTGAATACAATAAACGAAGAAACAAACATCCTGATGACATCATCATCATATTTACATTTCGATAGGATATTTCACAAACATGATCATGTTTGCCCAATATGACGATGACGTCATGAGACATTTCCGATACAAAGAACAAATATCATGATGACGTCGTCCCGATATTCCAAGGGGAGAACGAGTAAGTTTGAAGGACATCATCATATTTTGAAACATCACCTGATATACCGAAATATCCCCCTGATGTGCTGAATGAAATGAAAGGTGCATTGTCACCTGAATCTTGTTTCGATAACAATTTCAATACTAGGGAGGATGATATTGAAACTCAACCCGATATTTGTGAATATCATCCTGCTCTCATGATATCTTGTCATATGGATATCCCCCTGCTCCCTTTGCCGCCATTATCATTAAATGCGCGCAGATATGGTAGGTGATTCTCGCCGACCCCGGAACCCAATGAAACATCTGGCGAGATCCTGAGTTTTCGCACGAATGATCAAAGATTGCAATCTAACTTGTCAAAGTGCCCTAAATTTACCCTAACTGCGAGGTTAAAAGGTAATTCAACTGCCATTGTTACGTTTACCTGCGTTAAAATTGTTTTACAGAGCACTAGCCTCCATATCTGCATAACAGCTACTGTTGCACAATTCGAGCTCATAGATAGAAAGAAGGAAGTGATCAGCAGTTGAATTAAGAGCGTCTTGACGATATACTGGTATAAAGGAAAATCTGCATAACCAGGTAAGTGAACTGAAACCCTCATCATGTTGTTTCTAAATGATGTTGTAAGTTTTGGTTATGTATCCATATAAGTAAGTAATGTGAAATTGATGCAATAGGCATGATATTTGCAATATGTATGCATGCATATCCCTGTTGTGAGAAGAAATGTTGTTAATTGCAGGTACCCATGGCTGAAAAATGCTTAGTCAAAGTCAGGAGGAATTCAGCAGGCCTATGTTCTCTTCCCAGAGAGGGGTCCTGTTCAAATATGGGGCAATTACAGACACCCATCAGGGGATTACTAACCTAGAGGCCTGGTCAGCCAAGCTAAATGATGGACATGACAAGAGTCCTGTGCTGGACGCAGTGTTTGTATCAGGTATGTGGAACGTTGTTGGCTTCCCATACTCCATGGAGTCTCTGGAGCTAGTCATTGAATGCGCCTGAAATTATAACCCTCAGACAAGGCAGGTGGTGAAGCACGGGAGGGTATATGCAGACCTATCCATCAAGGGTCTCTCCCGGACATTTGGACTACCAATGGGCAGTAAGGTAAAGAGTGTAGACTTGAAGAAGTCTGAAAGAGAATACGAAGGCAACAAGAAGTCAGCCAGGAAGAACATGTATGCTTGGCGGGCCGAGAACAGCACATACAATGCAGCGGCCAAGCTCCCCATGCACATGTTCAAGTTTGACTTCAATGAGGAGTATCAGTACGTGATTGCCCTTCTGAACAGGGTGACTGGCCAGCCTGATGCTGGTGAATTCAAAGATTGGATGTACGGCATAATAATGATGTGTCTGTATGCAGACATCAAGCCACTGTGGGGCCAAATAATAAGTGATGCTATGCATGAGCAGCTGATGAACCTGGGAGGTTCAGATTGTGCATTCTATATGACGTCTTATATTGTTTCTTCTTGTGCTTACAGAGGCACTTTTGATGCCTTAGTGACAGATGGAAAACTGACAGGCACAAATGCAGCATATATCTGGGATCATCATCCCCAGCTGCAAAGAACCCGCTATCTCAAGGACTACAAACTGGTCAATGATGCATTCTCTATGCATCTGGTAAGGACCATGGAAGAAGACAGAACAAAGAGATTGAGCATGGAAGCTCAAGAGGCAGTATACAGGCATGGGGCATGGTACATACAATTTGCCACCTTTTCCTATATCAGGGTGGAAGGTTTTGAAGGACATCCCCTGATGCTGCCAAGATATCCTACTGATACAGTAGTGTTAATCAAATTTATCAGGCAGGGCTCCACCATGATACAAATGTATAAGGATTCCAAGAAGCTACCACCAATTTTGTTCCCAGTCAGCATTGGCAACTACATGTGCCCTGACTTTGATAATATAAAGAAGGTGATGGTCACTCTGAACAAGATGAATCTACAGCCCTTTCCAATAACCAGACCATATGATCCTTACGGCCGAATACAGAAGATTCTAGGAAAGCCTATTCACCAAAGGCACTTAGAAGATTTTTGGGCTGACTGCGAAGATGAGGCAGAAACCAGGAGAAGGAGGTATCAGAGGTTGACTCTGAACCAGATTAGAACATTTGACTGCATCTCCCTCCCTCAGCAGCTGAAGAGTGATGACGGCAGGATAATGGCAGATGAGTATGAGCAGAAAAAGATTTATAATGATACCATCTCTGCACCTGACCTCAACGTACAGGAGGATATGTCCTTGGACCCATTCTTTGCCAGAACTTTACACTTGACCCAAACTTGGGTGGATGAACAGGTAGAAGCATTGAAGAAAAGGGGTGTTGCCATCACGGTGGACAACAAGAAGAAGGGGCAGGACATCCCTGCAGATGAATATGATGACTTCCTGCTGGAGAAGAGGAAGACCAAGGGAGAGAGAATCCCTCCACCACAACAGCCGAGCAAAAGATCCCCAAGGGGTAAGAAGGTGGAAAAGGGACCCAAGGGCATAATAATTGAAAGGGCAGTGTTTACAGCTGAGGAAGCAGCAGGATCAAGATCAGGATCAGATTCTCCTCCTAAGAAGGAACAGCCCAAGAAAAGTAAGACAGTAGAGGCTGGAATCATTGAGACCCAAGAAGTGGGTCAGTCATCCAAACAACCAGGAAAAGATATCCTCATGGAGGAGGAGCCTGAAGAAGAAGCTCCACTGATAATAAGAAGAAAGAGGAGAGCTCCGCAGGTGCTGGTTCCTACCACACCTAAGAAACCAAGAACCTCCATGAGAGGTGAAATAAGCCAACCTCCTGCACTAGTACAAGGGGCAGGTAGTGAAGTGCTAAACGAACTTCAACATAACATTCCACTTCCTACCATTGTCAAGTTCAAGACCGAACTTGCTGGAGAGCAACAAAAGGAAACCTCCCAGACGCAAGCAGAAGGACATGTCTCACTGGAAGAGACAATCGACCTGTCTGATGATGAGGTTGTGCAGGATGTGTCTACACAGAAGATGGAAACACTAGCTGCTGGCATCAGCATGACTCCTCACAAGCCTCCATCTGTCCAATCAGTGATTGAGGAGATGAAACAAGAAGAAGCGGAGCGAGAAAAGAGCCCAGAACCAGAAAAGAGCCCGGAGCAGGTAGCTCAGGACATAGGGCTGGACACACTGATCGCTGAGGTGACAAGTCCTGTAGTGGTAGACTTGATAGAGAAACAGGATGCAAGTCCTGAGAAGCCAGCAGGATCACCTGATAAGGGCCACCTAACAAAAGAGATAGAGATGACAGAAGCAGAAGGTCATGCTCTTGAATCAGGCCAACAAAGCCCACAAGATACATCAGCAGGACCTGCTATAGTAGAGGTCCAAGAAGCAAGGGCTGATGAGAAAGAGAAAGAAGCACTAGAGGATCCAGCTGCTAAGGCACAAGAGGTGGATAGTGCAGGAACAGAGCAGATAGCAGCCACAGAACAGATGCCATCAATTCAAGCGAACCTCACAGCATCTGGAACGATGGACATGCCCCCAGAAATGGAGAAGCCAAAGGAGGATGATCAACCTCCACAAGGGGAAGAGTTGGGAACAGGTGAGATAATGAAGGAGAAAGATCATGATCATCATGATCGACATACAGATACACCTCAAGGTTCCCCACACAAAGAAGATGCTCCCCCAGAGAAAGAAGTTCCTCAACAAGAGGAGGCACCAAAGGATCAACAACAAAGCGAGCATCATGAGGGAGAGAAAGAAAAATCACCATCTCCACAGCACTTGTTAATAGAGGCGGGAGGTATGGGTGAACAATAGCATGATGCTGAAAAACATGATTAGGTACATCCATGGTTAACAAAAGAAGTGAACGTTGAGGAGGAACTTGAAATCCAAGAGTTCGACGTCTCCACCCTGTTCTCCGCGGATATAATGAAGCCCAGAAGGAAGGCCAGAATGACTTCGGCCATCAAGAGAGATCCGGCGACAGGGAGAAGGACCGCACAAATTGTTGTACCTGCGGTAGAGAAGGAGAAAGGAAAAATCACTGTGGATGAATTCCAGATAAGCACAGTAGATTTGGGTTTTGCCAACGAAGAGCAGGAAGGTCAAGAAGGTAAGGATATCATTGACTCTCTAATTCAGAAAGTGAAAAGAGAGAAGGAGAAGAATAAGCAACATAAAGAGCACATTGCTCAGTTGCATGCTTATATTAAAGGCTTGACCAATCCTGATGATATTACAAGTGAAGCTACAGCCCCATTGACTGCCATTTCTCAGGAGGAGGTAAATAAATTGGACCTCATGAAACATGAGGCTTCCATCATAAGGAAATGGATGTCATCCACATTGGATGATGCTATAGAAATAATGAGGGGTTCTTTGAAGAGGTGGAGCATATTAAGTGACTCCAAGACCAAGGTGGATAAATTGCAAATGCAGACCGGGAAGAGGTCTTACAAGCTGGAAAAGGTCCTAAGTCTCTTGGGAGAAATAAGGAAGATAAACCCACAACTGCTTATCAGTAAGCAAATATTGAATAATAATACTGTACTATTGGTGGACATCTGGTATAAGGATGTGTAGTTCGAATGCGGAGTCCTCAAGAGATGCAATAATAAGCTGAGGGAGATCAGCATGAAGTTGCGGGACTTAATGGGCATTGAGGCAGAAATGCTAGAAACACTAGAAGGCAAAGTAGAGGGAAAAATAGAGAATCAAGATGAAGACTCTGCCCTTAAGGCTCTGCACAGCAACTTCCAAATGAAAGAAGATGGTCCACTCATCCACTTGACAGAGGAGATTATAAATAAGGTGATGAGAATCAAGGTCAAGATGGAGACCTACAATGAGACATTGCAGGACAGGGAAAATAAGCTAGATAACAGCAGGGATAAGTATGAAGCACACAAGCACGCCATTATCAAGGCAAAGACTCAAGATGGCAGAGGAATAGATCAGGTTGTGCAGTCATATGAACAGATCCGGAGCAGCATGCAACCCCATATGCAGCAGCATCATCATCAGGATAGCGAAGGTTCAGGAAGCGATGCACATGACGATGACCCGCATGAATCAGCTGAAGAACATGATGGAGATACATCATGAAGGGGGATATTTGCATAAGTAATATAGATAGTTGCCAGCTGGCAACTTGTGCCATTTTGTAAAATTGACAAGTCATGAAATGATGACCATTGATTTGTATTGACATATCAGATCCGTAGATCTTTTGTAACGGATTCCTCACCTTATTCTATAAAAGGTGGTGGAATGCCTTGTTATATTCATTCGAAACTTAATTGAAATCTGTTCGCTGAAGTATTCAGGGCTTATTTCAAAGTTATTGCATATGTACATGTCTTTTGCATACTTAATGAAAGAGAAGAGTATTTCGATTACAAATCTTCGTAAATCTTGAGTAATCTGTGCTTGAATTCTGGATATGTGCTTTGATTTGCTACATCCCTTGGAGTGCTCATCATGTTGCATGTATTGTTTTCATTCATCATCCTCTGAAGTTTGCATCAACTGTATCTAGCTGTGGAACGTCCTGGTGAACATATGGTTTGATTTCTTCTCATCATGACAGTATCTAGTATGTATGTGGATCAATAGCTGAAGATTCAACTTTAAATTTGTAGTATTCTTTTAATTTCTTTTAATTTCAGAACATTTCACTACCACAATTACAAAATAATTGATAATCTTAAGCAAATAACGCAAATATGCAGACATCTCATAGGTAATCGCAAATATTTAGCATATTTGAATCAAAAGCATGCACAATTGAAAATATCATGCAAAGATCAAGGTATTTCTACATCTTTTCATCTAATAACTGCATAATATGACTTCTCTGTAAAGAATTTCTGCAGGAATGTCATGATGATGGCGCAATTTCACGTAAGGCCCCAAAATGGAAACAGCAACTCACATTAACCTCTGAGTAACGTCAGACGATTAAGACCTAATCACCGGAGACTTGGGATCCTGAATTCCTTGAATTCACAGTATCTTTTAAGATGAATAAAGGTTAATGTGTACTTTTATTCTATGCTTGTTTATGAATAACATCATGACCAACAATATCCTTGACTGCTGCATGAGGCACATACGCAATTACTTGAAAGCCTACCAAATATGGCCTAAAACCCTTGACTGCTCTAACTAGTGCATATGCTTGTTTCTCCATGATGTCATACTTCAACTCAGTAGCCTGTAATGACCTGCTAAAGAAAGCTATAGGTTGTTCAAAACCTTCTTCATTTTTCTACAATAAGCATGCAGTAATAGTATGGAAAGAAGTAGATGAGAACAGCTGAAATGGCTTAGAAAAATTAGGAGATTTCAGTACAGGAGCCATCTTTATAGCCTCTTTTATGTTCTGGAACAATTTAGTTGCTTCATCTTCACATTTGACAGTTGCACCATTCTTCAACATCTTGGAGATATCTTTTGTGGTCTCTGCAAAGTTAGGCACAAATCTTCTGACAAAATTAATTTGTCCAAAGAAGGACTGAACACCCTTCACTATTTTAGGGATCTGAATGTTGTCAATTGCAGCCACTCTTTCAGGATCAATCCTGACCCCATCTTTGAAAATAATGTGTCCCAGCAGTTTTCCTTCCACAGCCCCAAAAGCACATTTTTTTGGGTTGAGTGAGATGCCATACTCTAATGCTCTAAAAAAAATCTTCTCCAAGTGCATACAGTGTTGCTCTTCATTTTTTGAATAAGTAGTCAAGTCATCTTGATATATAGCCAAGATTGAGTCAATCAATCCTGCAAAAGCAACATCCATTGCCCTTTGAAATGTGGCACCCACATTTGTCAATCCAAATGGCATCCTCACATATACATATGTTCCCCATGGAGTAGTGAAAGTAGTCTTGAATTGTTCTGATTCCTTTACTTTCACTTGATTGTACCCTAAAAATCCATCCATCATGGACAGAAGCTCACAACCAGTCACCTTCTACAACATGGCCTCCATGTTTGGCAATGGATAATTATTCTTCAAAGAAGACATATTTAAATTTCTGAAGTCCACACAAAGTCTTATGTCACCATTCTTTTTTCTAATTGGGACAAGGTTAGACACCCAAGTTGAATGTCTGATAGGCATAATTATTCTAGCCTCCCTAAGTTTCATAAGTTCTTCTTGCATTTTGGGAGCTAAGGTGGGGTTAATAGGTCTTTGTTTTTGTCTAAATGGTTTAGCTCTAGGCTTCAAAGGGATTTCATGCTGAAATAAATCCTCTATAAGCTTTGAGGTCCTCATAAGACCAAGCAAAGACATGCTTATATTTTCTTAGTAATGCAATCAACATAGTTATGATATGTAGCTTGAGTTGTTTGCCAATGTACACCTTCTTGGGGGCCTGAGATGTCCCCAAATTTATCTCTTCTAAATCATTCTTGTTTGTTGGAGATGGCTTTGTGACAAATTGGTCCCTATTGTCAAAAGCTCTCTCTAAAGCGACCAGCCCTCTAGGGATCTTGTTTGTCTTGAGTTGAATTATTTATTTCCCTAAGAGAGTTTTTTTTCCATCTACAACCTCCACAAAGTTCTAAACTATTTCTTGGTTCTCATACTCATCAATGCAATGTAGAAATCTCAGCAAATCCTTATCATCATCAAACACTTGCCAGTTGCATATGTTGTCTGGCACTGTAGGTCTAAACTTGACCTCAACATTTGTAACATCTGATAAAGTTATATCATCTGGCCTGATAGCTACATTAGCTAGAAAATCTGCCCTGACATTTTTTGATCTCTCTATTCAGTTTATTGAAAAAGCATCAAACAATTCAATTGTATCCCAAACAACATGCTTATACTATTTTAATCTCTTATTCTTTGATGCATACTTATCTCTGACTTGGGAAACAACTAACTCTGAATCCCCAAATACTTTGAGCATCTTAATTCCATGCTTTAAGGCTACATTCAATCCTAACAACAGAGCCTCATACTCTGCAATATTATTTGTATAGGCAAACTTCAACAAGAAAGAGAATTTTAGAAGTTTACCAGCTGGAGACAAAAACACCACTCCAGCACCAGAGCCTTCCTTCAAACAAGCTCCATCAAAATACATGGTCCAAAGACCCTGTTGGTCAAGCTCTTGAATGCACCTGTCTCTTCTTTTACCTTCTTTAACATCTGAGACAACTCTAAAATCTTCACAGTCAGTGTCCACAAAACATATATGCTCCTCTAACTCTTGGTCCTCAACTGTCTCTGATGATCTTTCTTCTCTGATCAATTTGACATCCTTGCCATTCATTAGGATCATGGCATATGATAGGTCCAGTTGCATACTCCCACCAATCAACGCTGCCCACCTTCTTGACAACAACATGCCATATTGTGGCTTGATGTCAACAACTGTTATGTTCATTTTATAAGTTTTTTCTGGATATACTGCCAGTCTGAAATCCACATCTTTCATGATTCTGATAACAGGTACTTCTCTAGCATCCATGGCATAGCATTTCCCACATGCTTTGTCTATTTTTAACCCAACTTGCTGCATGATGGCCAAAGGCATGATATTTGTTGATGCTCCTGAATCAAGCATACAATTCTTAATTAATTTTCCGCTTATGACAAGGGAGACATAAAATGGTTCCACTTGTGAAGGGCATTTTGTCATGGTCATCCCTAGATATACCTCAGGAACTTCATCCTCATCCATACACATAGCTTTTTTCTTACCCTGAGTCTCAATATTCTGATTAGCTTGACAGGGTACTCCTGAAATTAAGGATACTGCTTTATTTTTGAATTCTTCCACTTTCATCAGTTCCATTAGTGGAACAGAGACTTTTATCTGCGATAAGACTTGAGTCATGTCAAATGGAGCATAATTTTGAATAACAGTTGTAACATGATCCACCGCTTTATCTTTATCCTAGGATGATCCAGCCGTAGTTTTTATGGTTGCTTGACTGTCATTCTTGCCCTGAGAATTTTTCTTTTGATTTTCAGCCTGAGGAATCATGCTTTCTAGTCCTTGAGGATCATGACCTATTTTCTTCTTGAAACCTTGCTTATTATTGTTCCATTGTTTCTTATATGTTTCAGTCCCCTTATAATTTTGCACTGGCTGGCCTACAAAAGTATTCTCTGGTTGGTGTGAGTTACTTACCTGAGCTTTACCTCTTAGGTTATAATTGCTTTTGACTTGAGCTATTGCTGCAGCTATGAAGGCTTGAATTTCTTCATCAGAAGGCCTCTTCAAGTTATTCAGAAAATTGTGTGAGTCCTGAGCATAAGCATAATTGTCTTCATCATCTTCATCATAAGGAAACTGCTAATAGACCTGAATCTCATCACTTGCACTTGCATCAGCATCATCAAAGGGACACTCCCTGTTTGTAGATAGCATATTTACATTATCATCTTGCATGTAATGTGGCTCATTGCACTCATCACAAGTAGTCGCATTATCATATAGAGACTAAGCAATCAGGCATTGCAACTGTGAATGAGGCATTTGGCATATTATACACCATGGGGTGTCATTAACAATATTAACAACCTTCTTCAAAGGGTCAGGTGTTTCCTTAACATTTTGAGCCCTTTGACCTGAGTTGCTATTTGGGAGAATGGGTTTACCATTATGCCAATTGGTATTATATGGCATATCATGTAATAATTGTCTTCTTTCTTGCCTTTGGTAAACTTGCCTATCAGGACCAACCCCCTTTTCATTTTTAGACATTCTATAGCTTAGGTCCTTGACAATAGTTGTCAACTTATCTAATTTATCCTCAGAAGTAGATGCACTGCCTTGAACAGTTTGAGCTTTAGTATTTGGACTTTGTAGAATTTTCACATCATCTCTTCTATATGTCTTACCAAATGCTTTTCTATTATTTTCAATATTTGTTGCAATCTTGAAGGCATCTCTGAGGCTGTGAGGACCCTTATCTCTTAATCCATAGGTTGTTTTGGCATCAAAAGTATTTATGTACAACACTATGCACATAGGTTCATTAGGCCTCAGATCATGTGGCAATTTGTTTAGTACCTTAGTGAATCTAGCATTGAAATCAGCAACCTATTCATTTGATCCTTTGGTGATGCCAGTGAATTTATTGATACAAAAACTAGGATCAGTTTTGTCACCATATTGTTCCTTGAATATTCTCCTAAAGTCATCCCATGATGAAATGCTTCTGTCAGGTAGACCTTTGTACCATTCTCTGGCTTCATCAACTAAAGATTGCATAAATAATTTCATGAAAACATCTTCATGCTCAACCTCAAAGTTGTCCATGATATTCTGAAAAACTTTTAAATGGTCTTCGCCTAACACAATATTATTTCCTGAAAAACTTAGGCACTTGCAGCCTCACATGTTTGTCAATAGGATTGGGGTAACCAGGAATGCCATCAAAAACTAATTGCCTGAATCTGTCCAGCTGCATCGGCTATCTACCAAACTGATTAGCACTTGCATTTTTGAGTGTGTTCTAATTTCTTACATTATTTAATGGTATTCTGGCATCATTTGCATTCTGTCTTTGATCATTGTGCTAATCATGTACTTCATTCCTGTGTTGATTTCTTTGCATATTTGCATTGCCAAGGGTAGGAATTGAATCATTCTGAGCAACTCTTAGAGCTTGCACTTTCTGTCTCATGTCATCCCTAATCTTTACTACTTGCAGATATTCTAATTCTGCCCTTAAGATCTTAATTTCATTGGATAGTTCCTCATCTCTGGGCATAGAAGAGGATGGTTTTATCACATTCTAATCATCATTATCATCATCCCTTAGGGATTCAACTTCTTCAAATCTGTCAGGAGAATCAACAAAACAGCATTCTTGAAACACCTCTGACCTCATTTTCAATCCACCACTCTGCTGTCTCTTATATACATTCTAGATTTCAGCCTCAATGTTTGTAAAATAAGGTATTGTTTTCTTTGAGGATCCTGGATTCTTCTGAATAAAATCATTTTTCCTGGGGCTAGGAGAACCATCTTGACTAGCTCGAATAGTCCCTTTTTTCTTATACATCATTTTTATGGGTAACTCTTCAAACAAAGGGTTACATTGGGATCTTCTCCCTTGCATACAAATTTTTACTTTACCAGTTGGGAGATTGGTTCGGAGTCGCCACCTATTACTAGGAATTGTTTTCTTTTAAAATCTAGGTTCTTTTACAAATCATTCCCCAGCAGAGTCGCCAATTTTGTTGGTTATTTTCCCAGACTGGATGCTTGTTCCTAGTCACCCCTACAAAGTAGTCATCAATGATCGACAAGATTCCCATGCTAGGGGCCAAAAATATAGGAGATAGACTCTATAAATATCTCCTCTTCTTCTTTAGGCTCTGCAGAACCAAGGGGGGTATTCCCTACTCAACATCTATAAAATGCATCTATGTATTTGCTGGGATGTTGACACAAAGTAGATAAATCCTCTCTTATGCAAACCAAAACTATAAGATAAGTGCAAAGGGGCTAGCTTTAAGCCTATATTCAGTTGTAGATAGAGGATTTCAGTCCTAAAACTACTTCTAATATCCTAAAGGTTTGTATATGAAGTTTGAGTTTGATTTTATGTTTGGATGTAAAACTAGGACTTGGAATGTAACCTCAATACAGGACCAGATTGGTGCCTATCCTAGGCTCAGAGTCAGTAGACATACACATGCACATGTACACATAAACCTATAGTGATGGCTGAGTTTCAAGGGGATTGTTTAGCACCTGCCTTACAGATACTTCCCAAAAACTAGGTGCTTAGTCATTCATACTTAATGGTATCCCTGCTGCAACACACTTTCTCAATGATTAACTTGAAACATTTAATTTGTTCCTTGAACAAAAGTAGGATATTAAACATTCAATATAGAAAAGCTATATTCCTGAATCTTAACAACCCTTAGTTATCCTGATTCAAAAGAAAGAATATGCCCACAGCTTGGAGACAAATGATTAAGCACATGCACAGAGCATTTCTCATAAAAAACAAAATGAAACCAGTGAATTTATGCATTAAACATACAACATGAGACTCATAAACTCACAAGATAGCAAAGACAGAGCCACCAATAAAGTTGTATCTCTTTACAACACCAAAAAATTGTCTAGTTTTCAACAACAATGAGTAACACAGTTTGGCTTTTATACCATGACTGTGTACTCAACAAAATTAATTACAAGGCAAGGTCAAAATTTTTGCCAGATACACTGCAAGAGAAATGGTGCTCAAAATAGTCAATGCAGTAGAGAGACAAAGAGGAATGGACAGGTGAACTCAGGATCTACACCACTGCTCAAGGACTTTCATCTTCAATCGGGTGGTTGACCTATCCTTTCCGTCATCCATCCTCTACAAATCCGCCATCAATGCTTCATCCACTTGTAGGACCCTTTGAAATGTAGCAGCGGATGCATCTGTTATTTTCCCACTCAAAAACTGACTGTAGACACAAGGAAAAAACCATCGTTGAAGGTTCAAAACCCGACCATCGATCCAAAATCCATCGTTGTGATCAACGGTCCCAAAACATGCATGAAGAGTCGCCAGCCAATAATATCATGCCACGTAGGCACCTTGACCTTCTATCGCTGACCTTTTCTCCTTTCATTTCTCCTTTATCGCTCTTGTATATGCAAATCCAAATGCATAAACATACAAGGCAGATGTCAAAAGTTATAGAACAAACTAGATTTCAGTTTGGGTCCGTCTTGTATGCTCATCCCGCACCCATCGCTTTGTATGTTTCGCATATACAAGCGCAAAACATAAAAAGGGCGGACACCAAATGTTTCTTCTACTGGATTGGAACACTTCTTGGAATCCAGCTTGTATCCTATCATTGTACATCAGGTTGTGTATCAACATACAAACACTTATACAAGTCATGGACCCCAAATAATTATGCAGCAGCCTAAAATCTTTATCAGGTCTAGAATGTATCTCCTCAATGTATATTTTGTTTGTATGCAGAGTATGCAAACACAACATACAAGTAGGGAATCTTTTTAGAATATGCTATGAATGCACATTTCCCTTGTATGCGGAACATGTACAAACCCACTTGCATATCCGCTGCACTGTTCACTTTGCATGTCGTTGGCCTTTGTATATTTTTCACTGTACATTCCCCTGCACATACAAACAAGGAATCTTCTCTAGAATATTCCTACAATGTATCTTTTCCTTTGTATGTTTCGCTTGCATATAATGTACAAGCCCCTTGATACAACTATGGAATCTGCAGCAGAATATTCTAGGAATGCACATATGAGATATGTTGGAATCTAGCCTGTACATTGTGAATGCATATCTCCTTTGTATATTGACCATATACAAACTCACATGTACATACCTGTGGGCCCCACCAATTGTATCTTTGTTTCCTTGTATACTTTCTTGCATGTGACCTTTGTATCTAATCGTTGTATGTCTGAACATACAAACCAATTATACAAGCAGCCCAATATACAAACAGGGAATATTCTTGGAATCTTCAAGGTATATTCCTCCCTTGTACATTTTCCATTTGAGCCTAATATGCATTTGGGAATGCATACAACTACAGAATATTCTTGGGAATTTGTGAAAGATTCCCCCTTGTATATGCGAACTCGATATGCATTAAAATGCATATAATTCCTTTTTTCATGATTTGTGGAAGCTGATTGAAATTTCACAAGCCCACCAACATACATGACCATTTTGAACATACAAAACTTAGCATTTTTCTCAAGGCGACAGGAACAAACCATGAAACACTACGTGGGGGTAGGTCAACCTATAAAAACCTAAACATGAGGATGAGATTTAACAACCAAAAACCCACAACACATGGCCAACACCTGAATAGACAAAACAATGCAAGATCCTATGACTCACAAAATTGAGGGTTCGAATGAGAAAAACTGCAAACACCCAAGCTTAAAACCCAAAACATAAATGATTACCAACATGTTCAATTGAGCACTGGTAGAAATTTTGTCAGAAGTTCCAAAAGTTTTGAAGGATATATTGAAAATTAGGAAAGAAGCTGCAAAGGCAAAAGATATGGAGTAAAGAGAACATGTACTAACCACTCTATGTCCAATAATCTCTAGCAGAGAAGTAGACAAAATCTTCAAAGAGGTCAAAAATGAATTCAAGAGCATGAAGAGAATGAATAAAGTGATGATTGGAGAGATAGATGAAATAGTTCAAGAAACTGAGAAAATTTTGAGAAAAGCATTGGACAAGAACAAGTTCTTTGTTGTGTCAGATGAGCCTGCTGATGACACACTAGTCCCAGATGATGAAGAGCAGCAGAAGGATGAAGAAGAGAAGCAGAAGGATGAGCAACAATATGGAATAGATGACTCCTTTGTTCCGGAAGTGGAGCAAATAAACAAGGAAGATACAGAGATGATGGATAAAACTGATGATGTAGGAGATACTCTAACTCTTCCTGATCAATCTAGAAAAGTAGACAATGATCAAAATACTGCTATTACACAAGATTGATGTAGCCAACAACATACACTCAATAAAATTGTGTCATTAATCATGTGTGAGAACCAAAGATTTGGAACACTAGAAAAAAAACTTCTATTCACCAACTCTGTTGCTACAATGAGAGAAAACTCTCTTATATCGAAGAAAACAAAAAATTATAAAAATTACCTTTTTGGCAGATTTTGACTATTGTCAGATTTTGCCATTTTAGGTAATTTTACATTCATATCTTGAGAATCTAGTTTTTTCCCAAAAAGTTCCTAAAACTAAGTAGGACAAAAATCTAACTAACATCCTAAATTTGAAATATGAGTTTCGAGTTTTAAAAAAAAAAGAAACTTTTAAAAAACTAGGAAAAAACTCTAAATTACCATTTTGAGGGCCAAGATGAAAGTTTCAAGCCCCAAAAAAGTGCCAAGATGGGGTCCAACCAACTAGGGTTGGTTGGGAAACCACATGCCACCTCATAACGCATCCACCTGTAAAATTTCATAGAAAACCCACATCTGAGTCAAAAGTTATGACCTCCGGAAGTCCTTGCATCATTCTCCTCTGGTTGAAAAGAATGCAGCTTCTGCAAGTGAGTGTCTTCGAATTGCTACCATTTGACTATATCTAACCTCTGCACTTCCCACTCTGTAATCCATGTGCTATCTTTTGGTGGAAATACTTCCCACTGTACTAAATACTTGGTGTAATGCCCTTGACGAGTGTAGATAGTTTTCTTATCAAGAACCCGTGCAATCTTTTCCTTCTTATGGGGAATGTGGTGGTGCCATGCCACTTCTAGTTGACTATCTTCAGCATCATCCTCACCATGGAATGCATATAAATTAGAAATATTAAATGCAGGAGAAATATCGAGATCATCTAGTAAACTGACCTCATATGCATTATCATTGATCTTCTTTGTAATTTTGCAAGGACCAATTTTCCTGTACTTCAACTGGTGGTATGTTCTAGTAAGAAACTACTCTTTTTCTTAAATATACCATCACTAAGTCACCTTCATTGAATGTCTGATGTTGCCTACTAGTATCCACTATATTCTTGTACCTCTCATTACTGTCCTACAACTTTTATGTCACATCTTTCTGTAATTGTTGAAGGTGTTCTACAAATGCTTCCCCATCATCACTGACCTTATCTTTCATTGGTAGTTGTACCAAATCTAGAACACCTTGAGGATTCCTACCATACATAATCTGGAAAGGGGACTTTCCTGTTGATCTGTTAACAGAACTATTATAGGAAAATTTGGCCTAGGGTAATGCCACGTCCCATTGTTTTGGCTTTTCTCCAACAATACACCTCAACAAATTTCCTAGACTCTGATTGACTACCTCTGTTTTCCCATCCATTTGAGGATGATAAGCACTACTAAATTGTAACTTAGTCCCCATCTTCTTCCATAAAGTCCTCCAGAAATGACTGAGGAATTTGGTATCCCAATCAAAGGTAATAGTCTTTGGAACACCATGTAGTCAGACAAGTTCTGAAAAAAATAACTCTGCTACCTGTTGGAACTGAAAATTTCCAGTAAATTCTTTCAAAATTTTTTAAAGTGCCATCGGTGATTACTTGAATGTTAAGGTACACCGCTTAGATGTGCTCCCAATTAGGCCAACTCACAATCAATTCACCTATTCCAAATTTCCAATCATATGGGAGTGAACACGCATTGTTAAGCTAAATCGCATTGCTTTGAAATTTTTGCATACTTGTCTATCCTCTAGAACAAATCTATAAGCAAGTAGGAGCTCACCATTTGATTTCTTTCTATGAAACATAAACACTTGTTTCCTTGTTTGATATGATCCTACCTTGAAAACCTACTATCATTTACAATATCAACTATACCTCTTTGTGAGCTCTCCATTAAGACTTTTGTTACATTCCGCAAAGCATTCCAAGCATCAAGCTCTACTCTTCCATCCAATTCATCAATCAATCTCTCCGTAAGCTCTGTTACCTTGCCTAGGATAATAATTTGAATTGAAACACCAATTGGTTCTCCTCCATCCTGTTCAACTCTCTCCTCTTAGCTATTCACACAGTTGTTACCGTGTTATAAAGCCAACAAGCATCATTCACACCTTGATTTCCTTCGTCAACATACCCTGAAATTAACCAGCTTTTTCGTAGTGGGCATCTATTTTCCATGGTCAGACAATGCAAAGCCTCACAGAATGCATAAGTGGATCAGCCACAGTAAAGGTCTCTTTTGGCACCAAGTTGAGATTTTTGGATATCATCCTTATATCGTGGACCAAGGTGGCATTTGTTGTACTTAATGTATGAAAGTAGGTTCCACTACTACTAAATGACATAGAGGTGACCTCAAAGTTTGAGCCTATAGAAAATCAGGAAAATCCTCCACATGTTATGATACCAAATAATCCATCACCAACACTTGTGATTATGGAATCACATACAAGGTTGATTTTTAGAGATGTGAAATGAGAATCATTTGCAGAGAATGAAACACAATGTTAAGTAATCGCAATATCCCTACTTGCATCATAACAAATTATCCATATGCAGATTCGGTTCCACAAACAAGCATATTTTGATTTCAAAACTCCATACCATCTATTTCATATTCACATTTATATTTGTAGCAAGCTCTCTTGTGAGTACATTCCATAGAAAAAATTTACCATCACTTTCACTGTCACAGGTTGCCATAAGAGAAGATGGCCAACAATTGATACTCTAGATATTTATTTTCCTTTTGTCCAATTGAATCTACAACATTTGCCAACGGTCCCAACCCAAGATATTATGCTTGCATCTCCTGTAATTTATTCAACTGCTTGTATCATGGTCTTTTATTAAGGAAGAAGATATTCAAGACTTGTGAATTATACCCTAGCAAAACCTGTAGGTGCTTGAGCATGTTGGTACTCCACTCACTATGCTTTATCAAGCCTTGTGGGTTCATAGGAATTTTGAAAACCCCACCACTATGAATTTGTCAGGCTTTCACATTTCAGTGTGCAGGTATGTTAAAAGTATTTTACTTAAACATCATCTTAGTTAATGGTCAAACAATCAATAGTAAATTTACACTTCATCTATACCAAAAAGTGGTAAATATTTGTCCTATTTTTATTGGCCAAAATTAACTTTCGACTATTAAAGTGGATGATGTTTAAGAATAACCAGACCTTTGAGGTTGGAAGATGCCAACATTTCCTGTCCATTATGACTTTTCAATCTTTCAGGAGCCGTGAGCACTTCAACACAAAATGCAAATGTGTTTGGTATCTCTGTTTCCCTACTTTATGACTTTGCTCTTAGACTTTTGTGGTGCCTAAGCACAATAAACTTCTACTGGTGTAAAATAAGACCAAATCCCTGCCACAGTGTTTATCAGGCTTCTATCATTGCAAAAGCCAATTAGGATCTCGGTCGGGCCATAGCAAGTTAAAAACCTATGCATGAAAAATTAAGGGAAATCATTATCTTTTTAGGCCACAAGAATCAATGGTACAAGCACAATTTAAATCCTCCGCTGGTTAAACCTCCAAAAGATTGCCATTGTAGAAGAAATCACTCAAAGAAAATCACTAAGCCACACCCCTGTTGCACAGAGGATTTCCAAGAAACATCATTCTGGTCATTGTAGGAAGTGCACAATATGCATTTGTTGAAAAGGCTCTGAAACGTTCAGGCAAATATAATCAGCCTGTGTAGAGTCAAATGCAACAACAATTGCCATCATCCTCCTGCCTACGAACTGAACTAGGAGCTCTCAAATAGAGTATGGGTATCCATCAAAACCTAAGAGAAAATTAAGATTTCTGTTAGATGTTATAGTTACAAATGCTCTAGAACACATGAATGCAAAGTGAGAAAATATAGACAAAGTAACCGTGAGCTAATAGAAAGAATACCTCAAAGGGATGTCTTTAAATGGAATGCAATGATCGTAAGAGATATACAAAATAGATTTGTCGGACAGGCTGTTGAAAGAAAAAGAATTGCACAAAAAATAAATGAATTCGTTGATATTGCTTATAGCTAATGCACAAATCAATGATGGATGAGTATGGAAAGTATTTTACCTAAGCATGACATTTTCAATATCTATTCATAATCCTTTCATGGTTTGCCATTTCTATTTGTTCACATGTCAATAAATCTTGTATCTTGTAATGGAGTACTTAAATAGAGGAAACCCTACAAAACTAAAATTTAAAAAAACCAGAAACATACATGCCTTCACCGAAGCCAGGACAACAATATAATCACGTTCTAGGAAAACAAAAGGTGAACAAGTGTAATTGAAAGGTGTAAAATATCAAACAACTATGTAGCATAAACTGGGGTAAATATACTCATAGAAGGATATATCAGGGATTTTACAAGAAAACAAAAGGTAAACATTTATTTCAATCATCTTCAGATTAATTTAAATATTTTTCATCGGAATACTTTACCAAGGGTTATAAGGATGGAGATAAAATACTTTTCAAGGAATTCACTACATTGGTAATTATTTTACCTGAAAAATATTTTGAGGAAGTAATATGCAAATGGTCAGGGACATTTTCACCGAGCGAATGTAGAAAGGGTAATTATATTTACCCAAATAAATATTTTTGTCCAACGTATGTGAAAAAATATACGGGTAATTATAAAGACATGAAGAAAGGCTAATAAGGCATGGGATTAAAATATTTTATCATAAAAAAATAACGAAGATTAATTTAAAATATTTACTCTAGCAAAAAGCAACCAATAAAATATTTTATTTTGCCTAGAAAATTGAATAGTCATGCCAAACAATTTGTGAAACTATTGCAGCCCTAAAAGGAAATATTGAAGCAAATTATTATTAACATTTGGGTATACAAAATGACAATTAATTAAGATAAAATCAAATATTGTCATGGTGACGAAAACCCTAAATATAAGTTAGTGAGAAAATATACAATGGAAACAATACCTCACGACACAAGTCCTAAGGTCCACATCAATGCAAATTGTATGTTTATATATTATTTATTTGACGATTAATTTGTTTCCTTTGTAGGATTAGGGTTGTATTGAATGCAATGAAGTGGCTCTCAATGGGAAGATTAAATATTTTATTTCAGCCTAAAATGATCGTTAAAGTTTTCAAATCAAGTTATTTAATTTATGTAATAAAATATACCGTTTCTCATGGTTAGGTTCATCAACCGTCATGAATTTTGTAATGGGTCTGAGGCTTGTTGTATCTCTTTAAATAGAGATCCCAGGACCCGAGATAGAGAGTTAGAATTAGGTTAGAAATAGGGATTTTCTCAAAAAGACAATTGAAATATTTTAGGATTAAATTAGGTTAGATTTTATTCAATCTGATGCAAATTTGATCCTTCTGTGCAATTTCATTCTGAGAAAGACAATGGTGCGTGATACATTCTGAGGCAGCAGTTGAGGATTCAAATTCAAAATACATTGTGACGGTATCATCTGTTTGTTGTTTAAATTCAATCAATTTAATTATCTCCATGTCATTCATTTTCTGATTATTCGATTTGAATGTGTTAAGGATATGTTCAAATTGTCTGATTACATTTGCTAATTCAGTGTAGTTGATTTGATTGGTTTCTCAGAGAGAATTAAATCCTTTCTCATCAATTATAGTAGTCTTAGAATGTTGAATGGATTATTAAGTATGATTAATTGATTAGGGTTATTAATTTGTCTCCACAATTGATCTAATTTATTATATTGCAAAGTTAAATTGGTTCTTCCCAGGAAGATTAAAATCTTTTTAATATTTTGCATTTAATTCAATTATGTCCTTTGGATTATTAAGAATGAATTAATAATTTCTTCCTTGCACGTTTGTACAAGTTGCAAATAGTTATATGTGCCAATCAGATCGAGTTATTACCTGATACAAGTTATTTGTTTCTGACATCCTGACTCCGTTGCCCAAATGGACAAAGCACCAGTCTAACTATTGATTCATTTTATAATTAAAATCTTTACATTGTTTTATTGTTATAGTTTAGATTCATTTCAGGTTATTTGTTATTTATTTCTGTTATAACTTAGATTAAATCATTTGCTTTCTTTAGAATTTAGTTTACAATATCTTATCTGATTTACAAGCATGCCATTGTAATTGGATAAACTAGCAGCAAACCAACATTGATTTAATCATACAACCTGCTTTGATAATCAACGGTTCACCCACCTAGGTTGTAGCAGGACCTAAAGCATAGGGAGAAGTTGATCGATAAGGTCAAACTCCAGTCATTGGTTCAAAAACATTGTGGATTTGACCATAGGGTTTGGCATCCCCTTAGAATCCACAACCTGCATTTTTGAGACCCAACACTACCCTCATTGCATCATTAGTTTTCTTACAGGCAATAAAATGAACCATCTTGGAGAACCTATCAACAACTACAAAAATGGAGTCATTACCTCGTTGAGTATGTGGAAGTCCCAACACAAAGTCCATGCTCAAATCTGGCCATGGTACAGTTGGTACTGGTAATGGCATATACAACCCTGTATTTTGTGAATGTCCCTTAGCCACTTGGCAGATTCTACACCTTGTTACATACTTAGTTATATCCCTTTTCATCTTTGGCTAGTAATATTTATCTTCTATGAAGGCTATTGTCTTGTCCTTGCCAAAATGTCCAGCCAACCCACTACTATGAAATTCTCTGATAATGTTTTCCCTCATAGAGCCAGCTGGTATGCATAGTTGTTTTCCTTTAAATAGATACCCATCTTGCATAAAATATTCACCCCTAAAGTGATCCAAGTTACCAGATACTAGTGTCTTCAATTGTTCCACAATCTCCCAAAAATCATCATTAGAGTCATACAAATTTTTGATGGCATCAAAACCAATCACCTCAGTTTCCATTGTGGTCAAAAGTCCAACACACCTACTTAACGCATTTGCAACCTAATTTTGTTTTCCAGACTTATGCTTCAACACAAAATTGTAACCCTGTAAGAAAGAGACCCACTTGGCATGCCTACTATTCAACTTTTTTTGTGTGTTCAAGTATCTCAGTGCAATATGATCTGTAAACAATACAAACTCCTAGGGAACTAGATAATGTCTCTAATGCCTCAATGCTTGAACAATTGCATAAAATTCCAAATCATAAGTAGAATAATTATTTCTCACTTCATTCAGTTTTTCACTAAAGAAAGCTATAGGTTTTCCAGCTTGGATAAGCACAACACCTATTCCCACATGGGAGGTATCACATTCTACTTCAAATACCTTATCAAAATTTGGTAATGCAAGTATAGGTGATTTTGTTACCTTTTGCTTCAAGTACTTAAAGCTCTCCTTAGCTCCTTGGTCCATACAAACTCTCTTCCTTTGGTGCAATCTGTTATAGGAGCTACAATACTACTAAAATTTTGAATGAACTTCTGATAGAAAGTGGCCAAGCCATGAAAATGTTTTACCTCTGTGATGCTGCTTGGACTAGGCCATTCTAGAATTGTCCTAACCATTTATGGAACCATTCTAACACCATCTTTAGAAATGACAAAGCCTAAAAAAACCAAACTGTCCTGTATGAACCTACACTTCTTCAAATTGGCATAGAGCTTCTCCTTCCTTAACACACCAAAGATGATCCTCAAGTGTTGTAGGTGCTCTTCTTTGTTGTTACTAAATACCAAAATATCATCAAAATAAACTACCACAAACTTACCAATGTAAGGTCGTAGTATAGTGTTCATCAATCTCATAAATGTGCTAGGTGCATTTGATAACCTGAATGGCATAGCCATCCACTCATATAATCCATCTCCAGTCTTAAAGGTTGTCTTCCACTTATCCCCTTCTCAGATCTGGATTTGGTGGTAGCCACTTCATGGGTCGATCTTGCTGAAATATTTGGCCCCTACAAGGACATCCATCATGTCCTCCATACAACGTATAGGAAACCAATACTTGATGGTAATCTTATTAATTTCTCTACTATTAGTGCACATCCTCCATGTTCCATCTTTTTTTGGGGTCAACAATGCAGGTACAACACATGGGCTCATGCTCTCTCTCACCACACCTTTAATTATGAGTTATGTTACTTGCTTATTCAACTCTGCATGTTGTGTTGGATTCATCCTATAAGCTGCTTTGTTGGGTAGAGTTGCTCCTAGAATCAAATCAATATGATGTTGAATATCTCTCTTTGGCGGTAGACCATCAGACAATTTATCAGGCAAAACATCAACAAATTCTTTCAATAGCTCTGCTACTTCTGGGGGAACTGAAATGTCTTCCTCTTCACCTTTTTTCACTACTAATGCATAGCAACACCCTATCACCTTCATTTCTTTAACAAGATCTCTTTTAGACAACATGGTCTTACCTTTTCCTTCATCCTTGAGAGGCAATAAAATCACCTTAGAGCCATCTTTCCAAAAGGTGTATGTGTTTTTCTCTCCATCATGCATAACTTTTCTATCATACTGCCATGGCCTTCCCAATAACACATGGCAGGCATCCATTGGGACAACATCACACCATATCTCATCCTGATAGATCTTCCCTATGCTAAACTTAATTAGGCATCTTTTATCGACACTGACTTCATTTCCCTTTTGATTCTCCTCGGTTGCTTTCTGTCCTGACCCTTTCTAGCTTTCGATTGAAGTATCTTTGTTCTTTTTTGGAGCCCTTGCATACATTCTTGCATGCAAATTTCCTTATTCTCTTATTCTCTTTTGTTTTGGAGGCTTGGCTTCTCCGGGCTTTCAGGGTAGGTGGTTGTTCCTTATTTCCTGATGGTTTCTTGTTTATCTTTAGATTTCTTATTGTTTCCTCTTGGTTGCCATTTGTTTGTGTTTTGTGTTCCTCCCACAGTCTCTCTTGTTTCGTAGGATTGTTTGTTCCCCTCCGGGCCTTGCACTTATCTTTGCTTGTTTCTCCCTTCCTCCTTTCTGCGTAATAGGTCCCCTCTATCTCTCTCTCTACTAGATCTTTTCAGTCTCTAGCTCTCCTAGTCCTTTTTACTTTATGTTTCTTATGTATTTATTTATTATTCCCTTCTTATTCTTAGGATTTCTTGAATCTTCTTAAAATATTTATTTTATTTAATGGTTTATTGCTTGGTCATCTTTTTGCGTTTTATTGGCCATCCCTCTTATTCTTCTTATTTATATCTTCTCCCATTTTCTTTAATGTGATATAAAAAAAAAAAAAATTATTTTCTTACTCTATTAATTTTTTAATTTTTGGTTTGCTAATTTTAATTAATTATGGTCTCTTTTTTATTATTTTATTTATTTACCTATTTACATTGTTTTTCCTTTGTTAATTTTTCTTCATTTTGTCTTTAGACTTTAATTTATCTTGTTAGTTTATCATTTAGATTTGCCCATATATTTAGTTTATTTCTGTGGTTTCTCCCCTTTCTTCTAGTTTATTTATTATTATTTATTTATTTATTTTTCTCTTATTCTTAACTTCTTTTAGTCTTGTGTCCCTTAGCCTTGGTGCCTCTGGCTCTTCTCCCAAGTGACCCATTGGATCCCGTGCCACACCACCCCACTCTTTTTATTCAGTCTTAGTCTGCAATTGATCACTTTCATTCTCTTCTCTAGCTAGCTTTCTCTTGATGATGGATCACAGAGTGTGATCCGAAACGTTGAGGGAAAAATCTTAAACACAGTCAAATCTAGAAGCACTCATCACACACGGATGAGGATGTTTTTCACAGTGTAAATTCAATTTTTCTACCATTTCTTTAGAAACCATATTTTCACAACTACCTCCATCAACAATAACTTGACATACCTTGCCACCCAAAGTGCATCTAGTTCTGAAGATATTGGTTCAAAGCCATGAACCATCAAATCTTTTGGCTTGTGTTTTCTCCTTCTTTGGAATCACCATTGCTCTTCTCATCATGAGACTTTCTCCCACATCTGGTGGAACCTCTAGTTCCATCCCTTCCACTTCATGTTGCATTTGAATCAAGTTCACCCTAGGTTGTCCTCCTTGATTTCTTTCTTGCATGTTATAATTTGAGCATTCAAATGCCCTATGACCTTCTTCTCCACATCTGAAACAAGTCAAAAGCCTTCTCTGGTTTTCCCATCCTCTACCGCTACCATAACCTCTACCTCTTTATAAATCCCCTTCCTCATTCTTGATTCAGAGGATCTTGTTGAGTGTCTACTTATTTTTCCAATCCATGGGATGACTCTCCCCTGCCATAATTGAACCTCCTCAAAATGGGGTTGATGTACCCCTTCTTCCTTCTCTATTCCTCTGATGGTATTATCTATTTTATTTTTCTTTAGCCTTTAGAGCCAATTGGTAAGCCTCTTCCATACTCTTGAGTCGATGCATGCTCAATTCATCTTGAATAGAGAATTCCAGGCCATTCACCTATCTAGAAACCATCTATTCATCAATTTCTTGATGCTCTATATGTATAGACAGTGTATAAAACTCATTTGTATAATCTTGCACAGAAGAGAGGTTTTGCTTTAAATTTTGAAACCTACAAAAAAAGGGTTTACGCATAATCTATGGGCAAAATTTTTTCTCTCAACTTCTTCTCCATCTTATTCCATGTCCTGATCTTATCCTTGCCTTTCCTTATTTGTTCCTTTTGAAGATGATCCCACCAAATCATTGCACGACCCTTTAATTTGGTGCATGCGAATTTCACCTTCTTTTCCTCTGTCATGGATTTCCATTCAAAAAAATTTCTCATGTCATTCAACCAGTCTATCAACTCCTCTGGTCTAAGACTACCTGCATAATCTGAAACATCTACCTTGACCCCTTCATTTTTCCCTTCTAAGGCCCTGAGCATCCTCTCATCAAAACTCATGCCTTCTAATTCTTCTTCTTCATGTTTTGTATCTTGATCTGTACCTCCTTGACCTATCTCTGCATCAGATTCATCTCCTCCTCTACCCAGTCTTTGGTTTTCCATCCGTGTTGTAAGTTTTGCTACTTGCCTTTGCAGATTTTGCATTTCTCTATGCATCTGGGCAAGATCGCATCTTCCTCTTCCTCTCCCATCCATCTTCCTGCTCTGATACCAAATGATGTAGCCAACAACATACACTCAATAAAATTGGGCCATTAATCATGTGTGAGAGCCAAAGATTTGGAACACTAGAAAAAAAACTTCTATTCACCAACTCTACTGCTATAATGAGAGAAAACTCTCTTATATCTAAGAAAATAAAAAAATAAAAATAAAAATTACCTTTTTTGGCAGTTTTCAACAATTGTCAGATTTTGCCATTTTAGGTAATTTTACATTCATATTTTGAGAATCCATTTTTTTCCCAAAAACTTCCTAAAACTAAGGTAGGATGAAAAACCAACTAACATCCTAAATTTGAAACATGAGTTTCGAGTTATAAATTTTTTTAAAAAAAAACTAGGAAAAAACACTAAATTGTCAGTTTGAGGGCCAAGATGAAAGTTTCAAGCCCCAAAAAAAAGCCAAGATGGGGTCCAGCTGACTAGGGTCAGTTGGGAAACCAAATGCCACCTCATAACGCATCCACCTATAAAATTTCATAGAAAACCCACATCCGAGTCAAAAGTTATGACCTCTGGAAGTCCCTGCATCAAAGATCCTCTGGAACAAATTTCAAATGGTGAGGACAAAGGAAAGAATCCCCCTATAGATGACACATAGAAAGGTGAAGCAAAGAAAGAAGAAGAAGTCAAAGGTAAGGAAGATAAAGCAGAAGAAGATGGTGCAAATGTTGATGCACCCAAACAAAATAGTTCTATCACTGAGAAAACCCAAGGAGAGGAAGGTGGTCCAAAAATTGTGGCAAGAGACACTGTAGATGCAGTGAAGAGTTTTCTAAGTAAAGAGATGCTAAAGTTTGATGAACCTAAACTAATTCAAGGACCACTTAACCTAGATGCTCTCTCTCCGGTCCAAATGATGAAAGTAGCATTTTTCACACAAGCCAAGGCAAGAGAAAAGGTATTGAAATCTCACATAGAAGACAATGAGTTGCTAGGCCTTGCATCCGGTATATTGGAGAAGATAATGCCAACATTCTAGAAGAATCCATTTGATTCTCCCTCTAAAAATCTGAAGAGCCTTGTAAATTCTGTAAGTACACACTTTGAGTCCTTTGAAAAATCTGTAGAAGTTAAAGTTTAGAATGAATTTAATAGCAAAAGATTTGATGCACTTAAAGGCATGATTGGGGTAGATAGATTGGTGCTAGATAACAATATAAAGAATATTCAAAATGCTCTTTCAGAAGGAGGTATTATATATAAGTTTTGTTTATCTACTCCTAAAGTCATAGAGGATATAGAAGATAAAATAAAGGACTCCAAACAGAAATTGTCAAGTATGTCCCAAGCTTTTGATCCATTGACAGTATCAGTGGCAAGTAAGGAGTGTCAAGCAATCAGCCTGATGGAAGAAATAAAGAAATTGACAAGAGAAAAGGAGAACATTGAAGCAAGAATGGGTGAACTCCAGGGATTGATTTCCCTTAAGATAGAAGCAATGTTCAATGTTGTAACAGAAGCCCAAACTGCTACTCAAACAGGTGATCACATTGACCTCCAGAAGGCTGAAGCATAAGCATTTTTGTTCAATGGCCACATTACAACTTTGACTAGTATGAAGAAGAGTTGAGATACAGAGTTGGCCCTATTGAGGAATATTTTTGGAGATGTACTCAAGTATATGTAAATATAACTTAAGGATTGGTTGTACATATGTGGCATTGTATACAAAAATTTTGGGTGAATTTTGGTTTGCAGATTCCATCCTTTGCCATTGATGTCAAAGGGGGAGTGAGAGACAGTGAAAAATAAAAGAAAATGATGAATCCATAAAAGGGGGAGTAGTGGAAGAATATATAAGTGTACACAGTAGGGGGAGTCAGTCATGACACTTAGTCATTTTTCAATGAGTGTTGCCATCAATGCCAAAGGGGGAGATTGTTGGCAAGAGACATTGCAAGGCATGTCAGGTGTTGTCATTGATGGCAACTAAGTCCATTCCACACATCCATAGTATAGTATCAGATCATACTGGAAGTCAGTTCCAAGGTTTGTCTAGTCTAGATAGACAGGAACAGGGTATATGGCAGAGTTCAGTATTTTGGTTAGCGGATCTCTCCAGTTAATCATTATGTGTTGTGAATCTGAGGGAGTGTAGAGGAATGTTAGGAAAATCTAAATCCAAGTTTTCAGCCTCCGGTGACAAAGGGATTAAAATTTATGAGCATCTGAGTGCCGGGTCCTAATATGACAAGAATAGTTTAGTGAAGAACATGCCGACTTGTGTTAGATCCTTATGCGGATCTAGTAGAGGTATTTTGGTGAGTTGTGTATAGGATATAATGTTAGTGGCTGACATGTATGGTGATTTGCAAGTGTTATTTTTGGTATGCATCAATATTTGATGTATGGATTCAGCCGACAGAACATAGTACTTGTATTGTTTGTTAAGTTCTTCATAAAGCTGACAGAAAGGTGATTGAATTTCTTGAAACAGATATATATAGCCAATGGATTCAAGTGTATTGGGATATATATGGTGTGTGATGATGAAGTAAGTGCAAAAAAGGCATATTAAGGTGTGGAAGAGAAGAGATTTGAGGTCTGGATTATAGCAGAGCAGTAAAAAGGATAGAATAAAGATGAAGTGTGTAAGATCAGTATTCTGTGCTTAACTGGAACTGAATTCTTATATTGGCAGATGATATTCATTAGTTAAAACAATCTGTAATTCCTTTGTAATCATTCTTGTAGGCAGTGAGCCTGAAGGCATGTGCCTTCCCATTTTGTAATACTTTTAACAGAGTATAATCCTTGTGGGTTAAACCCCACCATGGTTTTTCCCTTAATCAGGTTTCCATGTTAAAAATCTTGGTGTCAAGTGTGTTATTTGTGTTTCTGCTCATGTGTTATTAATTCTTGCTTTTCATGATTATATCATTAATCTATTAAGAAGTGGTAAAGAAGAATTAACTGCAGTCAACATTAAAATTTTATGACAACTAATTCACCCCCCCTCTCAGTTGTTAGCCCTAATTCCAACACTATGTACCTAGAAATTTGGAATGAATTAAAGGTACCATAAGAGGACATGTACACCTAGCAATTGAATAACCATGTACCCTCCTCATCCCTACATAGAAAGGAAAATGTGTAGTCTTGGTCATCTCTTTCATGACCAAAAAAAATAATCTCTTTAAATGTCATTGCCGACTTACACTAGATTTCAATTGATTCATAACTACATCTATGTTGACTTGATCATATAAGTTAATCCCTACTAAATCTTTCCTAATTCTTTTAAGGTCATCTAATGTTCTTCGACAATGTGTTTTATGTTTTATAGTGGTTTTGGGACTCTATAAAATTCTATCTAGTTTGTCAATCTTAGCATCAATTTGTGTGATAATATTTATCATTATGATATAATATTTATCATTATGATATTATGTTAAAATCAAAAACAGTGAAAAATTGGAGAATTCAATATATAAGATATATAGTTATAATTGAAGAATTCAATTTTGTTTTCAAATATGATAGATATATAACATTATAATGGTAATGGAGACAAAATGGACTGACTAACACTAATTTGGAGTCTAAGGAATGTAAACCATGCTTATGTTGTGCTTAACAATGTAATCTAGACTGCATGAGAGTGTTAGTAAGTATTTGGTTTGCTAGGGTTTAGGGTTTCTCATTTTAGTTTTGTCTTGGGTGTTTTGTACTGTTTGAGCATGGAGGGTGTTGCTGATGGCAGTACCTCAGAACCCCCACCCATTCAGGGTGCTATTCAACAGCCTAACTAGAAAAATGCCCTAACAGACAATATTGCTTCTCATTCCACCAACGCACAGACAGCGGACTGCCAGCTTAAGGAATCAATGGAGGGTTCACCCCTAGTCATCCCTGATAATCTCGTGGACAGGATTGTCTCCTCAATGGATCTGACCCTAGTGGGTAAGTTTTTTTCCCTTCACCTGACCATTGACATGGTGCGGAAATGGATTTCCACCCGATGGCATCTTAAAGGCAGCGTTTCAGCAATGGCAATGGCACGTGGGATGTTCTTGTTCAGATTCACGAGCAAGGAGGACATGTTGTCCGTTCTATCTGGAGGGCCTTGGCTTTACGGTTCTCATTCTCTCTTCATTTGCTGCTGGAAACCTGGCTTGGACCCAGTCGCAGATCTCAACCGCTGCGCCCCTGTTTGGGTAAGATTACCTGGTTTCCCCCTTGAGTTTTGGGACAAGTCTATTTTCAAATCTATCGGTAATTCCCTTGGGCATTTTGTCACCTTAGACAATCCTACCAATACCAAGTCTCATTTTGTTTACGAGAGATTCTGTGTGAATGTGGAAATTAATAAAACTCTACCCTCCTCCATTGAGATTACTTCCAAGTTTGGAATATGGACCCAACCCATTTCTTACGAGAACTCGATCCTTTTCTGTCAGTTCTGCAAGAGGAAGGGGCACCTTATTTCCCATTGTAAGAGACCTGTGGAAGTTAGGGATAAAGGTAAAAATAAGTTGACAAACGAATGCCCAATCAAGCCCACAGATAATGAGACAGTGGTGGATAAGGATCTTATTCCTCAAGTTGGGATGCCAAAACCCACACCCACCTTTAGGACAGTGGATTCTGAGAGAGCCCCTTCATCAGAAGAAGGAGAGATCTTGGAAATGGTAAAAGAGACCCACCACCCGAAGAATTCAGCTGCTCAGTTGGAAGAGGAATTGATACAGAAGGAAGTTAGTTTGGTGAAGGACAAGATCCCCTTGTCGCAAGAAGTGGATAATGTATTCCATATCCAAAAAGACTCTGTAGCTGCTGAAGAAGCCCCTCCTCTGATTGATAGGATATTTTCTGTCAAAGAAAATATGCCCCCCCTTCTCAGAGCCTGGACCATCTTTCCCCTATCAAGCTGGGCCAAAATTCTTTAAAAGGGATTTCATCCCCTGGACAGAAAGCTTCATCCATAGTGAGTTCACCTGGAGCAAGCACGAGTACTTTGTTAAGCGACCAGGAGGAATGGACATCTTAGAAGAAAAGAGGTAGGAAACCTAAAAAGACAGCTAATGTTGGTATAGATCCAGCAAAGGGCAGGCCCTCCCTGAGGGAAACTAGACAATGAGAGGCAGTGCGGGAGATTGCCAATGGATGGCAGAAAACTCTGGAGACTCACTCCAAGTAGATTTTTAAATGAAGATTTTCTCTTGGAATATGAGGGGACTCAATAACCCCTCAAAATAGTTCAAAGTTAGAAATTGTATTTTGGATTACAAAGTTAACATTTTGCTTCTCCAAGAAGTCAAAATGACAAAGGATAATTTCAAGACTGTTGCTAACAATATCTGGCCCAATGCTTCCTACTTCGTTAGCCCGGCGATTGGAGCCTCTAGTGGCATTGTCACTATGTGGAATGCTTCAAAGATTAAAGGTTTGCTTGTTCACCTTAATAAGAATTGTTTAGCTATTGATTTCTCTTCGCCTTCTTTCAGTTGGTGCCTCATCAATGTGTATGCCCTAATACCCGTGTTTTGAGGAAGAACCTCTGGGAGGATCTTTCTCGGAAACTTGTTTCACATATAGCCTCACACTGGATGTTGGCTGGGGATTTTAATACCCCTTTATACCCTTCTAAGAAATCTGGAGGTATTGTGGATTACTCAGAAGTATGATGGATTTGGCAGATTTCATCAAGACCTGTGGACTCGTGGACATTGATTTGTCTAATCAGCAATTCACATGGACTAATAGAAGGAATGAGGAACATCTAATTCAAGTCAGACTGGACAGGATTTTAACCTCTAATAACTGGCCCCTCAACTTCACTCTCTCTCTTAGAGCGCTCCCCAGAACGGTTTTAGATCACAACCCCATTGTTTTGGAGTGGGCCGATGATAGAAGAAAAGGTCCTTTTCCTTTTAGATTTGAAGCAATGTGGATCAAGCACCCTAACTTTAGAAATCTCCTATCTGGCTGGTGGTAGGTACTCCTATGTTCCGTCTTCACAAGAAACTCCTCCACATTAGACATCAGGTTTATGGCTGGAATAGGTACAGCTTTGGTAATATTTTTTCTAAGAAGAAGTTCATCTCTGATAATCTTGAGGACATACAACTTAGGATTACCTAGGGGGATAGGTCTAAGTCTTTGGCTACTTCCGAAGACAACCTCATTAAGGATTGGAAGGATATCATGTACAAGGAAGAAATTTTTTGGAAACAAAAGTCCCGCATCCAATGGCTCAAAGAAGGGGATCGGAACATGGCCTTCTTTCATAAATCTGCCCTTAAACATAGAAAATCCAACACCTTATTTTCCATTAAATTGGAAGACGGTAATCTTATTACTGAAGATGAGGAGATTGGAGATAATGTTGTTAGGTTCTTTCACAACCTGCTGTCGGAGTCTGGGCCAATTGCTGACAATTCGCTGTCTCTTTCTCAGCTGTTAGAAGAGATACCTTCTGTTTTGTCTGTGGAAGACAATGCTGACATTTTGAAAACTGTTACTGAGGAAGAAGTCAGGGCTGTTGTCTTTTCTATGGGCCCTTATAAAGCTCCTAGTCCTGATGGATTTCCTCCAGTGTTTTTTCAAGAATTTTGGGATATCATTGGGTTTGATGTCACTGCTACTGTTAAAGACTTTTTCAGGACTGGTAAGCTCCTTAGACAATTTAATAACACCTATATTGCTTTGATTCCTAAAAAACCTAACCCTGATATGTTCAAGGATTTCTGGCCTATAAGTCTCTGTAACACCTTTGATAAAATATGCACTAAGTTATTGGTTTTCAGATTGCAACCTTATCTGGATAAGATCATTTCCCCCACACAAAAAGGTTTTGTCCCTAGCAGGTAGATTTTGGATGCTGTTCTTGCTACTCATGAGACTATTCATTCCATGGAAAAAAGTTAGATACCTAGCATGGCTCTCAAACTCGACATCTCTAAAGCTTACGATCGGGTTTCTTGGCAGTTTCTGTTCAAAATTCTTTACAAATTTGGTTTTAATAATAAACTCCTCTTTCTTGTCAAGGAAGTTGTTACTACTGCTAAATATTCGGTTCTTGTGAATGGTATCCCAAGAGGGTTCTTCTCCCCTTCTAGGGGGATTCGACAAGGAGACCCTCTCTCTCCCTACCTTTTTATTATGATTGCTGAGGCACTGGGTAGATCATTTTTAAACAAAGTCTCTTCTAAAGTTATCACTAGGATTAAACCTGCCACCTCCCTTACTCCTTTGACGATCCAATAGTTTGTGGATGATACTATTCTATTTGGCATTTCTTCCATGGTGGAGGCTTTTGCTTGGAAAAGGGTACTGAACGAGTATGCTAAGGCTTCTGGGCAACATATAAACTTTCAGAAGAGCAATGTTTTTTTCTTCAATACTCCTGATGATCTTCAAAGAAAAATTGTCAAGATTCTTGGTTGTGCTACTGCTAATCTCCCTTCTGTTTATTTGGGCCTACCCCTCACTGTTAAAGATGTCACTCCTACCTTTTGGCACAACATTATTGAAAGAACTCAGAGAAAGTTCATGGGTTGGAAAGGCAAACTTCTCAGCAATGCTGGGAAACTTCAACTCTTACGAGCTTCCCTTCAAGGCATTCCCACGTACTTCCTATCTCTTTTTAAGATGCCTAGATACCTAGCTGAAAAACTAGAACAAATACAAAGGACTTTTTTATGGACTGGAATGGAGGAAAAGAAAAGGATTTCTTTGGTCAAGTGGGAGCAAGTCTGCTGTCCTAAATCTCATGGGGTTCTTAACATCAGGACTGTCCAACGCATGAACAAAGCCCTGCTGTCCAAGGTAATGTGGAACTTCATCAACAATAATAAAGATTGGGGAGATATTATGAAGGCCAAATATCTCAAAGATTCTGATAGTTACTCGGTACTTGTTCAAGAAGGTATTCCGCTAGGTTCTACCATTTGGAATAAAATGCTTAAAACTAGGAGCATCATTAGAAAAGGAATGAGATGGAAAGTAGGGGACGGTTCTCTAATCAACTTCTGGGAAGACCCCTAGTTAACTAATCAGGCTCTCTCAGCCCAAATTGATAATAAAGATATTGTTGCCTTGGCCAAGCAATTTTTTAGCTCTAAAGTTAGTAATTACCTTACCCAAAACCATGGGCTTAAAGGTGGAAGAATCTGTTACAATGCACCATGAATAACCCTGAGTTTCATTAGAAACTAAATATGGTTCAACAATTAATGATGGATATCAGACTCCCTTTATTCCCTCGGAAGGATGAACTCCTATGGTATGCTAACAAAAAAGGGAGGTTCTCAGTAAAATCTACTTACCTTCTGCTGGTGGAGGATGTCAACAAAGATGAGATATGGGAGAAAGTCTAGAATTGTTAAAGTCTCCCTAAAATCAACTTCTTTTGGTGGACTGCCACCCATTATAAAATTTTGACTCAAGATAACCTCCAACATAGAGGGTTGCAGATTGTCAACAGATGTGTTCTTTGCTGCAATCAAGAAGAAACTATGGCACATCTCCTCATCATTGTGATTATGCCCATGAAGTCTGGAGCAGAATTCTAGAAAAATTTGGTATACAATGGGCTTTTAACAGAGAGATTCGTGATTGTATCACCAGTTGGAATGTTCCCCTTAAACACCCTTAGTTGCAGGAATTGTGGAAGCAGACCCTTCCTTCCCTTGGGTGGGCCCTATGGAAAGAAAGAAACAATAGGATTTTTCGGGACACTCATAGGTCTCTGACGCAGGTTTGGATCTCTTTATTTAAGGCTATTGTTGAAAATGTTTCTAATACTAACATTAAACTTGCAGATCAACCTTTGACCAAACAGGAATCTTGGGTGGCTTCTAACTGGGGTTTGCTGAACCAAATCCTGGCTTTTGATGATACGAAACTTTGGAAATGACATAATACTATTTGGGCCCAGCCTGAGCCGAGGTGGTTGAAACTTAATTTTGATGGTGCTGCTAAAGCTAATGGTTGCCCCAGTGGAGGAGGTATAATAAGGGATGAACATGGTGATCTCGTTGCGGCTTATGCTGGAGGACTTGGAAAGCACTCTAACAACATTACTGAGGCAATGGCCCTCCTCTAGGGTCTCAAAGTGGTGATCTCTTTGGGGATTAGCCATCTCCACATACAAGGTGATTCTAAAATCATTCTGGATGCAGTTACTGGTCTCTCTACTTGTGGGTGGAAGCTGAGTGACATTATATCTGATATTCAAACCATTCTCCATGGCATCCCGAATGTCTCTTTCTCCCATACTTATAGGGAAGGCAACTTGGTTGCTGATGGTCTTGCCAACTTTGGTCAGGAATTTCAGGTCTGGCGGGTTTGGCATCAAATTAGTAGCATTCCTGGTCATATTGGAATGCTTATTCATAAGGAGAAGAACTCTATTTTTACATGATGTCTACTCAAGTGTCAAGTGATGAGGTGGCATGTTTTTCCACCCTGTCTAGGCTTATGCACGACCCCCGTGTGAATTGGCAGCAGAGTTTGTACTCCCTTCATGCAAATTTAATACTCATTATTTGGGTTGCGTTTGGGAACTTAAAGTATCATGATTGACGTCGGTTGGTTTTAGTTCACATGAATACCGCTTGGTGGATTCCTCAGAAGGGTATTCTACATTTTATTTGTCTTCTCCTGCTGGGTATTGCGTCGTGGGCTATCAAGATAGGTGGTGAAAGAATTCACACTGAACCAAACACCTACAGTGAATTCAAAGACAATGCCATTGTCTGGCATTACTGCAAGGAGGGGGGCATTATTCCGCTCTTGGAATGCCTTAACGGGCACGATGAGTCATTATCCATCCAGTGTGCTTCTTCGTGGGTTGACAGACGGGTCACCATTAGCAGTGTCAGCTTTGAGTTCTCGGAGCAAAGTATTGCTGAGGCGACAGGCTTATCCCTTAAAGGCATTAAGTTGCTGAGAAAGTCGAGGGTTTCTGACGCACAGAATCAAAAGCTTTTCTTAGGTGACGGCGAAGAGCTGGTACCCTACCAGGGAGGGTTCGAAAGGGCAAAGCTTCCTCAGCCATGGGTAGACATGTGCTTTTTAATCATGAAGTACTTCACCTTGGAAGGCCGTTATGTCAGGTTCTATTATTACCATCTTCCCCTGCTCAATCATTTTCGCAGGAACATGGCTGTTTGTTTCCCTTACTACCTGCTTTCTTCTTTAGAACACTTGGTTAAAAGGGTTCATAAGAATTTAACCTCTAGGCCTTTGGAGAAGCCTGTGCCCCTTCACCAAGGCCTCATTCATAGACTCTACCAGTTTCACTTGGCCCTGATGCCCCCTGCCACTCTCCATCACCCGGCTGTGGAACCCTCCCCTAATTCTCCGCCGACTTCTATCAATTGTGATTCCCTTCACACTCCTGTGAATAATAGTCATAATGGCCCGACTTCGGCAACTGTGAAAACTAATACCCCCACTCCTGGGTCTACCTCTACCTCTAAGTTGAAGGACTCTGTTAAGTCTAGGAAGCGGCTTTATCACCTCTCTGAGCTGGCTAAGGAAGTGGCTATTCTAAGCTCCCTCAAAGATAGTCACGAGACCCCTAAAGGTAAAGACATGTCTGCTGAGAAACCTGCTAAAAAGGCTAGAAAGGGCAAAGGGAAAAGCACAACCCCTGCTATTAGATGCTCTACCAGAATTGTTGGGAAGCCAGCCCCCAAGGTTAAACTTATAGACTACTCAAAAAGTAACTCTGCGGCTTCTTCTCATGGTGAGGAGGCCGAGAGTGATCATGATTTGAAGGTAATTTGCATGGATAATCCTGTTTCTGGGGAGCAGCTTGATGGCCATGACTCTCTGCAGAATTATTACAGGGACAGCCCCGAGAATGTGATTGGTACTGGTAGTGATAAAAATGAGTCTGACCATCAGAGCCCTGTGGAGGCCCAGTATGATACTGGCGATGGAGAGGGGAACTTGAATGAGCAAATTGCCGATGCTGAAGAGGTGGAAGCAAACAGTCAGTTTGTCCTTGATGAGATTCATGATGATGATGTCAGGGTTATTGCTGAGGATGGCAATGTGAATGAGGGCAAGGACAGCAACTCTCTTTTTGCTAAAGTGACTCAGTTAAAGGACAAGATGGTGGCTCTGCAGCTCAAGCTATCTACTCTGTATAAGTTCATTACCCGCATGCTGCGCAGGTCTTCCATGATCAACCTAACCCTTTTGCAGGATATTCAACTTTTCTCCCAGGGAGCTGACAATGACAGAACTCAGGAGCTGGAAATAGTTTTTGAAGTTCTTGCTAAAGATTGGGAGGACTCTATGTCCTAGTATGCCTTATGCTGTCTGGTTGCTAGTTTTTTGCTATTGCTTTCTTTCTGTTGTTTGTTGGCTGGTGTTTCCTGGGTTTTGGTTCCAGGCTCTTTTTGTTTCCTGAGCCTGTGCTTTTTCTAATGTAATCTCTGTTAAGGGTTTGGCCCCTTGTTTTTTCCGCCTGTTATAATCAAAAACTATTAAAAAATCTAGTTAAATTAATTACATAAAATATAAAATTTAAATTTATTTTATTTTAACGAACTCAAAAATTTATAAATATATTAATTATAAAATTTATAAATAAAGTGAATTTCACCTAAATTTAATTTCTTTATTCTTGGTAAAAAGGTGATTTTGAAAGGGGCCCCATCCCTTTTACAAAAGAGTTTAGACAAAAAAATACAATAAAACAACAACACAATAGGACTACCCATAGCAAGAAGGGCCGTCGGAAAATAAAATCACAACCAAGAACCAATAGAGAAATAGGAAACAACCATGGAAACTAAGGGAGAGGTAGTAAAACCTCACTTACCATATATGAGCCAACATAATTCTTTGCATAGATGGATAAACCCTAACAACGCATGCTCAAAGTGGGATGGGTAAAGACCAAACTAACACCTATCACTACTATAAGTGTTCACCATAACCAATTTAGGAATTGTTCTAGTTTGATAGCATTTATCCATGTATGGATCAAAATTATTTTTCTAAGATAAGTTGAATAGTTGAAATGTACAACTTATCTAATTGCATTCCTCACTATAAAAAATCTATGCTATGGGAAATAAATTAATAGAAATATAAATATTTAGGAGTAAGATTTTTGTAGGAAAAGAAAAGAAAATCTATCGTAGTATATGTATATAGAAATACTAAGATGGTGTGTCAATAATGAGATAGGGGTGGGGAGATCAAGCAAATTGTTTTAAAGTCTATTTTTTACCAACATCAAGGATGCTCATAGATTTACATTCCCTTCCCCTTTGTTTTAAATTAATGGGGCCTTTGATGGATGTTAAAGCATGAATATTATTACATTGATGCAAAAACAGTGACACCACTTTTTATTGGGAATTTTCAAATCTAGAATGAATATATTCTCAAATTGTGCATCAAGAATGATAAGATACAAATTAAGTATGGCATAGTACACAACAAATGTATAAATGAGTATGTAGTGAATCTCCAATAATCTAATTAAAAATAATTGAAGTCTATATTAGAAAACTCTATAAAATCATATGAAGCAAAAAAATGTATAAACCACTTATACATACATTTTTGTCACTCTTTTCTATAGTAAACAGAGACCTTTGGATTAACCAACCCCAACTAGTAAGGAAACAAATGGATGACCTCATCCTTATGTTTGAAGGGACTCAAACACTATACTGTAGTTACCCAAACTATGATAACTTATCGTTACATAGTGCATCTATGTGCAATGGCCACTCTTTTAAAATTTCATTACTTTTGAGATGTTCAAAGTATGAATAATCATAGATTATAAGTTCTTAAGTTATACCGCATTTCCTGCAAACTACTCATAATTTAAAATAAAAAAGTGCAAGTAATGTGAGATCAAGACAACTAAATGTTTTATATCTAAATGAAACAAGAGCAATTTTTTTTTTCAATATTATACTAATTAAAAAATATTAAAAATAAATTTGACAATAAACAATCATATTTTTAAAAAATTTCTCGTGAAAAATTAGAGAATTCAATATATAAGATATAATTATAATTGAAGAATTCAATTTTGTTTTCAAATATGATAGATATATAACATTATAATAGTAATGGAGACAAAATGGATTAACACACTAATTTGGAGTCTAAGGAATGTAAATTTGTTCAAAGTAATCAAATAATGACATTGGGACAAATTTTCTTCCTAAAAAATGTAGTGTAGGAGAAGAATTATATGAATTGGAGGTAATTACTTCCAAGGGTCATTTTCCTGTACATGGATTAAAACATTTGAGGCCAAGGACCACAATCATTGTCAAGAATTTCCATTGTAGTCGAACATTTTCCTTTGACATAAAATAGGAATCAGCAAAACTGATCAAAATGCATGCACGGAATCGAAACTAAGCTGGTCCATTCTTGTACAAAAGTTGAGATTAATTATCTTCTAGAAGAGACGACCAAATCCATTGATTGTCAAGACCCCCACGAAAAAAAAAACAAACACTCATACAAATGAGTGGAATGTCTCCATCAAATCATGATCAAGCACGTGTGTGCTTTGAAAACAACCTGGTTAAGTTGGAAGTTGTGGTGATGTGTGGCTGCCTCATACAAATGCCTTCTTGATCTTTTTGGGTTAGATATACCACGTGATGTTTGAAATGAAATTGTTTCCTCTAGGAAGACTTAGGCGTATTAATTCATAGCTAACTTGTCTAGGGCATAGTTTAATCTTATAATAACATGTAATAAGAAAAGCTTAAGTATAAAGATATTAAAAAATTCATGGTTATAAAGTATGTTTTGAAATGTGGGTTCTTTAATTTGATCTATTAGGAAGTCTTTTTATATGGATTTTAGAAGCCTAAATTTTTTAATGAAATTAGTAGGCAATAGATAACATTTAAAATAGTAAATTATATATGAAGCATAAAATGTAGTTTAAATATTAATTTATAATATTCTGTTTGTTATAATTTTATTTTAATGATTTTTATTTAATATAATGAATTGTTGAAGTTAGAAATCTCTAAAAGATAATGTAAATCGATAAAAAAGATAAATATAAAGTTGACTAAAATTTTTAAATTATTGTAAATGAGATAGACTTGTGTCAATGATATTATAGCTTATTTAAATGTATAGTTAAGCATACATTTTAACATCCTTTAAATTAATTTGAACTTAAGAATATAAATACCAATCATTGTCAATTTTTTAGTTTTAGCTTATTCAAAAGTTAAAGATAAAGTATAATCTATATTTGAATGGTATTTGTGAACACTAAATAGATGAACCCAAAGAGGATGGTTGGACAAGCCTAATCCACTCCAATTCACCAATCTGAGTCACTTCGAGACTAGGCTAAAGTGTAATGCATAAACTAACTAAATTGCACCCTATCACTATGCAAAACACTTTATTTGATGTATCATATGTTAAACTATATGTGAATTGCTAATGTCAAGTGCTCAATGAGACAAAATTTAATTACCTTCAAATTGCTTGTTGGAAATGGAGGGGAAGGGCTCACTTTATAGATTTTTGGAGGTGAGGATGGAGGGCTAGGATCAAATTTGATGATCAAGGGCTCACATTGCTTGAAGATCCTCAAGCACGGAGAGTTGGACAAATGGCACAAGGAGATTGCATGAGGGAGATGCTCCAAGATTCAAGGGGAGATCAAGGGATGAGATTAAATAGTTGAATGCATGGATGGCTAGGATTGGGTAGGTGTATGACATGTAAAGCCTCATTTATGAAAAGGCATGGTTTCGATTTTGTGAGGAATTTAAAATTTGGAAGAAAGGATAGGTGTAATTTTAAATTCCATGCAATAGTGCCACATGTAATTTAAAATTGAGGGAATAGTGGAAAGAAGGGCAAGAATGACAAAAGGAAGATTTGTCCATACTTCCAAGGCACCACTTGTCATGTACATAAGATGACAAGTGTACATCTAGAAGCATGTGGGTGTTATGTCAGAAATTGTACTCTTGTATGGATTAACAAAATTTTGCATAGTTTAGCTCCTCTCTTTTGGTGTCCTCTTGTCCTTTTTTTTTCTGGCCTACCTAAACCCTGGTTGACTTGTACTTCACTAAACAAATGTCGTATTCTGAAGCAATAACTAACAAAACATGAAAACAAACTTTTGAGTATGGACATTCTAGACCCCCTAGAGATAGACCTTGAGTGAAAACTAGGGTCTGGACTAGGGCACCCACACCCTAGTCTGCCCTATTTTTCTGGGTCCTAAATTTTGAGGTGGTGTCGGCTTGCCTCGTGCACATTGGGATTATGATTTCAAATTTTAGTTTTAGTGCGATGTCGGTGTATTATTTCAAATATTTGAATTCCTATGGTTAGCTATTTAAAGAGAATTGAAAATCATTTTATCACACAATCTACATGCAAGCTTACTATGCCAAAATTCTACCACTGTTGCTATTGAAGATCAACACTTTGTTGAAGCTCTTTGAAGATACTAATACTTTCTATCATGGAGATATTTGGTGGAGATTAGGAATCAAGATCTTGAGTCTATCTTTTTCTTCCTAGGGTTTTGTCAAGCCCTTTGTATGATTGAGAGAAGGGTTGAAGCCTCCAACTTGAGCTTGGGAATCCTTCACCGATACAGCTATCTCGCCTTCTTGTTCTACAAGTCTTCATTGCTATCATCTCCTTGAGGTGATGTTGTTTCCTTGAGTGAAGCATTGGGTTGATCTATCCTTGATGCTTGAGTTATCTAGGGTTTTATATTTCTACATACACATATGATCTATGAGCACACACATCTGTAGATCTTTATTATTGGCTATTTTTTAGGTAGAAATACCAAAGATGAGGTTTGACTAAGGCAAATTCCTATATAGCCACAACCATCTTTCTCCTCCTTTTGTATGTGTAGGTCATATTCGAAAAGATCCAACGAAAAGGAGTAGAAGGAGAACATGTATTACGGATACTGTCGTCGTAGAACTTTGAGTTTTGTCATCATGAAATAATCGAGACTATGGGGTGGGCACCCTAGTCTAATAGGGCTTCATATTTTGGATCTAGAACCCTCTATAGACACTCTGACATTAGGTAGAGAAGATTTCAACAGTTAGAAACTTTCAGGACACTAGGGCAGGCACTCTTGTCTAACAAGTCCTCAATTTCTGGGTGCATGCTCTCTATAAGCTCTACTCTGCATTTCTATAGTTTGCTTGTCAATTTTTGTGCTAGAAATTAGTTTGTTATCATATATCCTAGAATTAGGGTTTCATTCTATTTGGTTGCTTGAAGCTTGTAAAAACCTAATTGAGGCATCTATTCAGTTACAACAAGCATAAAAGGTCATGGGAATTAGTAGCTTGATCCTTCATAGTGAGCAAGCTCGGTTCCTATTTCCTAATGTGATGTAAGTGAAAGAGGGGCTTGATTTTGGTTTATGTAAACTATATTTTCCCTACTTTTTACCACATTACATTTTGGTGAACCCATGTTTTAAATAATTTGCATAGTTTTTAAATCATATTTGAAATAGTTTGCTGTCCTAAATCAAATTTAAATTGCAAACCCTCTTTTATGAAAAGTCTATGCATTGAATCTTGATTGATATATTTGGCTTTTCATTAAAAGTGTTTGAAATTACAACTTTGTGACTTGCATAGTGATATCTTGTTTCATTTTTGAAAATTATATGATATCTTACTTTACATTTAAGTCTTGGGTTAATTAGAACATGATATAATGTTAGATTTCTTTTTACAAGACTTTAATGCGTATGATGAGCCGTTTAGTTGTGATGACTTCAATATGTTAGATGAAGCCCTTGAGGACTTTATCACAATTGAATATTCCACTATGACTCCTAAACTGTCATTTTTTAAAAGAATAGTAAATGCAATCTATGTTCCTAAACCTCAAGAAGAACCTGTGAAGCCAAAAATAGTGGTCAACCTATGTTCAGACGTGGTTCAACCACAATCTAAATCGATGCTCACTATTAGAGGTCTTACATCTTCTTCTTGACCTTCTAATTACATCTATAACTATGCTAAACAAATAACACATTGAAGTCAACAAGAAAGATCACAACAACCTAGTCATACTATGGTTGCTCACACATATAATACATAGAATAACAAACAAAATAAACAAGAATCAAGCATCCTGATATCTTTACCAACTTCTCAACCTATGCTTCCTCAAGCACCTCATTTAACACATAAAGTTGGTCATGATTATGATCTTGTTGAGCAGCTTCATGCTACTCCTGCTAAGATTTCTCTTTGGGAACTTATACAAACTTTTCCTGCATACCATGGATTGCTCCAAGAAGCTTTACAAAAGGTGATTGTACCACTTGTTGTCAATCCAAATGATGTAGCATCTCTTTTAGATTGTATGCATGCAACAAAAATAGACATTATGTTCCAACAACATGAGTTGCCTTCTATTGAAGTTCAAAATCAATATGATCCTTTAATTATCTTCACCACAATAAACAAGAAATTTATCAAGTGAGTTATGATTGATAATGGATTGGCTCTTAATGTTTGTGGTATTAATTTGTTACCTAAGATTAAGATTGATACATCTTTAATTAAATGGATAGAATTAGCATTCATGGCTTTGATAATGTTGGAAGACAATGTATAGGCACTATAATTTTACATGTACAAGTTAGACATGTGAATTTGTCTACTCTTATTCATGTCATGCATGTTTCTTATCATACAACATGATTCTTGGTAGACCTTGGATTCATGCATTGGGGGCAGTTCCATCTACCCTTCATCATTCGATCAAGTTTATTTATGAAAATAAACTTCATACCATTGAAGTTGATCTTGAACTAGATAGTTGTTTACATATTGAAATGTAAAAACAAGTTGTTCATCATAAGATTCTAAATAACTTGAAGGTTGATCCATCAACTCCTCTTGCCACAAATAATGTTGTGCAAGATTCTCAACAATCAAATGCATTCCTTGGTGATGATTGGGGTTCATTAGACTTTACTCCTGCCTCTATGGGAGAATACAAACTTAACAACCCTAATCCTGAAACTTCAAATGTTGCATCAATTTTATCTAAGAACTCTACTCAGAAACCTAAAGTTTCTTTAGTAACAAAAACAAATGATACTTTTACTTATACTATAGACTATAAGACCTGTGAGGCTCCACCTTCTTTAAGAGAGATGGCCTCTCTTTATGGTCATGGATTTCAGATTATTTATGTTTAGTGTAAAACATGAAGAGGGTTTGTTTGTGTTGATCCCCCTTTCACCACTAAACATTCAAGGACTTTCAACCAAGTAGAGGAACCTACTACAGGCCTTTTGTCACTTAGAACATAGGGGAAGATTGGAACTATGTGATTTAGTTGTTCAATTAAGCCCAATTATGCTCAAAACCCTAATTATGCAAATTTGTGAATAAACAGACAAATTAGGGAAAATGATTGCACACAAAGATATCAAATAACAATCAAACGCATACCAGATTTTGAAGTTTAGAAAGTGGAAACGTTAGGGACTAATGAGCGAGCACCCTAGTCTAGTGCCATAGTTTTTGTTGAGATCTGGAAACCTTGTCTGCAACCTATTCTTGTTGTTCTAGAGATTTTCCTATTGTGGGATATGAAGAACTAATGAGTGGGCGCCTGAGTCTAATTCCCTATTTTCTTCTCTGATTTGGAATTTTGACAGTCTGCACTACTCTCCTGTAACTCCACTTTTTCTTCTTTCACAACCTATAACTTGTAATCACAAAAGAATGGGTTGGGGGTTGTGGTGTTTAGAGGCTTGCCTCAGTCAAGCCTCAGAGAGACATTCAAGTCTTCTTAACACCGTTGTAAGATAAAGAGTGTGTATCCCTACGAGATAGAGGCAAAATCCAAATGATAAATGATAGAAAACACAATTGATGTCACCTTGTAGTGAATCTCTCATGGAAGGAAGACACTCTTCATGCCATGAGGAGATGGATGCCAAATCTGCAAATACAAACACAAGAACAACACAAATTCTGCTCTGCAACATAATGAATGCCTTGAATCACTTTCAAAAAATCACAATGCTGATCTAATTTCTATCTAAATGTCCATCTAGTTTACAAATGAATCACTAATCATACTTATATATGCAACTACAAACATTCCCGCTAAGAATTGTTTAATTCAAACTTACCGTGTCAGCATAGGACCTAAATAACGGTCATAAAATGACACTTTGAAATTGGTCTTGACCTAAAATAAGATAGGACTAGGGTGTGGATGCCCAAGTCCTCCCCCTATTTTAGGTAGGATTTATCATAAATGCACCCCCTAGGTCCCATTTGCCATGAAACTTCAGGGTTTTCTCATTAGAATGTCAAATTAACATGCAAGATGTCCTAAATGCATCCTAAAGGACCTGGGAGCTAAACCTTAATAGGAAAAAGCCCCCAAGGTTACTTTTTCTAACATAACATTTAGCCCCCACTTTAATGTATGTATAAATGCAAGGCCAATACATGTATTAAAGTACAGTCAACAAGCACAACAAACACACCAAGCACGGAGAAGACATGCCAATCATAGAGAAGATAGTAACATGCACACAAAACATGAAGAAGATAGTTACAATCACACAAAACTTGAAGAATACATATTGAAGACATGCAAAACATAGTGAATACAGTGAATGTAGTGAAGATAGTGATGATTTTTTTCTCATATATATGAAATGCAAATGCAAGTACAAGGAAAGTAAACACACCACCCATAATGTAGGAGGGACTCATCGCCACCGGTCTTTAAGATTGCATATGGGGCAATAGACATGCCAAACAAATCAAGCATGCCATACAAATCAAACATGCCATACAAATCCCAAAGCATAGGAGGGATTCATCACCATCGGTCTTTAAGACTATGCTTGGGAACAAACACGCAATACACACACACTTGGAAGACATAGAGAAAACACAGCAGACAAGTGATGGAGTGTTCCTATTGCTAGGTTCATCACCATCTCAGGCACATTACAAGCACACACCAATGATTGGGCTTCGCCACAACAATCGTCGAAGACATGCTTAAGGGTTGAGTTAGTCACAGAATTGCTCCCCGCCTCCGTAGAGGACTTTTGAAAATGATAGGATGTGCACTCTCCACGAGAAATACACCATCCCCACCTCCAAAGAGAGCTTAGGATAAAAAGGATATGCGTGATATCCCATCTTTGTAGAGGGCTTAAATAATTGCAATAGATTTCAAACAAACCTCAGAGTACAGGAGGGACTCATCGCTACCAGTCTTTAAGACTACACCTGAGAACAAGCACACTTTACTAGTATCTAAATAAGACAGCTTACCTTATATATGCCCCCACCTTAAGGTGGTTGATATCAAGTATCAATATCAAGCATGTTAAGGTAGGAAGAAAACACACAACAGAACATGAGCTCTCACAAAGACCATGCCCCCTGGAGGTGACATGTACTTTATGACCACTAAATGTTCCCACAAACACATTCCTGCAAGAAAAGTGTTATCATCCATATAATAATGATAAACAACAATGCATATGATTATTCACACAAAGAGCCAAGGTTATACTATGAATTCGGAGACCGAGTATAACCGTGGGGCTATACTGTGAAAATCTCAAAACCGAGTGTACCCAAGGTGAGATTCAAAGACAAACAAAGTGCATGGAGAAGCAGTATTGTTATGGTTTGTAAGTGTGATAAGACAACATCAAGATCACACAGAGTGATTCTACTAGCCAAGCATCAGATAATTTATATCAACCCCATCATCATGTATGGACTTGGTCCATTTTCTGATTTGTCCTAAAGGGACACTAGGTCCATATCAGTATAATTGTTTTTCATCATCTGCCCACTAGATAGAAACATTAGAGGAAGGGAAACAATAAATCGAGAGAGGAGAAACAAGTGGCTTAGGGACAATCACGTAGCAGGGTGCCCCCAAGTCACCAACCACAATGCTATGTCCATAAGACACAACACACAATAGTGAAAATAAAGGAGAAGCAATATAGAAGAATAATTATACAAATAGAAGGTCACAACATAGGCGCTCTCTTGGTATCTTGGACCTTACAAGAGAATCAAGGGTCATCCCAGGAGGCCTAAACAACACATAACACATCATGGGGGAAACACATCACGAGAGATAAAGGGTTATAAATACTTACCTGTAGGGACAACCTAACTAAGGGTTGTCATCGAGCAAATCATCATCATCTTCCCACTCTCGAATGTTAGAGGAAAGTGGGACATAAGATAACATAGCCCAACTCTTATTCTTGTCTTCAAGTTTTCCATTCTTAAGATCTTCTTTGTTTGATTCAATGTTAGGTGAGATGTTTTCTTGTTGAGTTATAATTCATTGGGAATAAGCTAGTTGTCTCCTCCTCCTTTCTCTTTCTTGTCTATTTCTTTTTGTCTTACCACTTATCTCTTATAAGATAGTGTTTTTCTCTTCCATAGTTTTTGTGTTTTAGAGGAGGAAGCACCAGGATCAAATCTCATTTGTCTAGGTGGAATGTTTTGCTGTCGATGACTACCTCCTGATCCTTGTAAGGATGGTAGGGGAGGAACCTCAGCATAGGGTCCTTTTCCTTTTGGTCTAGTATTCTCTTCAAATGTAGGTTGTTCGTCTCTTGTTGTTTCTTGCATAGAAGGACCTACCACTTGATGTAATAGTTTTGTTTTGTAGGTTCTATAGCTCAAGAAGTCAAAATCTATATGTGGCTCTGGTTTCATTTTAGATCTTTCCCAAAAGTAATCCAGTGTAAAGTGTTGTCTTGTAACCAAAGGTTTATATGTATTGCGAGGAATAGTAATCACTTGTCCATTCAAAGGAAATTTTACACAGTTATGAATTGTTAAAGGGACAACTTTCAGAGCCTTTAACCATGGATGCCCCAATTTTATGCAAAAGAGATTAGAAATAGGGACAACATCAAACCATTGTTCTACAGATTTCTCAAATATAGTAACCAATAAAGATATTTTTTTAGAAGTATTTATAAAGGTTCCCTTGTGTCTTAATCATCATATCCGAAGGGTCATAAAAGCCTTGCATCAATCCATGTGAATAGAGGAACTCTTCTATGGCTGCATTAGTCATGCAATTAGGATCAATAAGGGTTCCATCTATAAGGTTTCCCATTATTTTCACATTTATGTAAAGAGGTCCTTCAATGTCTCCAATTGTTCTATCATGAGGTGTAAACACAAGTTTAGGTTCGGGTACCTTTCTCTTCATGTAAGGCCTAGGAGGGCACCTATTGTTATAGTTGCAATTAGAAGCCATGTGTATATGTATTCAAATCAATGTGAGATCAGATTTTAAAATCTTTTCAAAAGTTATGCAAAAGACAAGGGCAAAACTATGTATGAAAATGACCTAAAATGCTTGATTTTTTTTTCAACTTTTTTCAATGCAAATAAATGAAAGAAAAGGTGTTGTAGGGAAAATTTATCAGGGGAAGAAAATAATATGTCCAATATGAGTCCAATATAGCAGTAATATCCTTCACAACATGTTTTTGATGCAAGCCTAGAGTGATGACAAGTCAAAACCTAGCGAAAATACACTATAATATGTAATTTTTCACAACTTTTCTATGCAAAGACCCAATAAAAAGGGTATTGTAAAGAATTTTAGGAGGTATAGAATATTGTAACAGTAATATCAGTCACCTAAATCCATAAAATCTATCACAACATGCTTGGAGTGCAAATCTAGGTCAAACCCTAAGGAAAATATAGCCAAAATATTTAAATTTTCACCAAATTTTCAATGCAAGTGCCCAATAAAAAGGCGTTGTAAACAATTTTAGGAGAGGAAGAAGATAATAACCCTAATAACATTCAATTACTGCAGAAAAATTATTAACAACATGCCTATGGTGCAAATCTAGAGAGACAATAAGGCCAAAATCTAGTGAAAAAGCAAGGTTTTCAAACCCTAGGCATGAAATTGTGCTAGCAAACCACTATGATGAAACACTACAGTTAGAAATCAGTCCTAATGAGGGTTTTAAAAGGGTAGTAAAATTTGAAACAAGATTTTGACTACAAACCCTAGCTAATGCAAAACTAGGTTATATGGAAAAATGCACAATTTTAAGCAATTTTGAACAATTTAAGCATGAAAATGCAATCTAAATGAATGATGATTGAAAAATTTCTATATTTTAAATTAGATCTGATGATAATAATATAAATTTATTAAAATTCAATGCCCATTAATCTAAATTATTTGAAAATGTAAGCTAAAAATGCCAATTTTTTCAAAATTTTCAATTTTTTTGTAATTTTTTAAATGCAATAGGATGAAAAATGAAATGAATGAATGTAAATCTGAAGTAAAACACTAATAAAAGTGCAAAATTAATTAAAAACATGAGTTCACGAAAATATTTAGTGTAAATTATGAAGAGGGTTTGTTTGTGTTGATCCCCCTTTCACCACTAAACATTCAAGGACTTTTAGTCGAGTAGAGGAACCTACTATAGGTCTTCTGTCACTTGGAACATAGGGGAAGATTGGAATTATGTGATTTAGTTGTTCAATTAAGCCCAATTATGCTCAAAACCCTAATTATACAAATTTGTGAACAAAAGGATAAATTACAGAAAATGATCACACACAAAGATATCAAATAACAATCAAATGCATACCAGATTTTGAAGTTCAGAAAGCGCAAAAGTTGGGGACTAATGACTAGGTACCCTAGTCCAGTGCCACAACTTTTGTTGACATCTGGAAACCTTGTCTACAACATGTTCCTATTGTTCCAAAGATTTTCTTGTTGTAGGATCCGGAGGACTAATGAGTAGGCGCCTGAGTCCAGATCCTTATTTTCTTCTCTGATTTGCAATTTCGACAATCTGTACTACTCTCCTACAACTCCACTTTTTCTACTTTCGCAACCTATAACCTACAATCATGAAAAAATGGGTTGGGGGTTGTGGCGTTTAGAGGCTTGCCTCAGTCAAGCCCCAGAGACATTCAAGTCTTCCGAACACTGTTGTTAGATAAAGATTGTGTATCCCTACAAGATAAAGGCAAAATCCAAATGATAAATGATAGAAAACACAATTGATATCACCTTGTAGTAAATCTCTCATGGAAGGAAGATGCTCTTCATGCCATGAGGAGATGGATGCCAAATTTGCAAATACAAACACAAGAACAACACAAATTCTGCTCTACAACACAATGAATGCCTTGAATCCCTTTCACAAAATCACAATGCTCATCTAATTTCCATTTAAATGTCCATCTAGTTTACAAATGAATCACTAATCATGCTTATATATGCAACTACAAACATTCCCGCTAAGAATTTCGTAATTCAAACTTACCGTGTCGGTATAAGACCTAAATAATGGTCATAAACCGACACTTTAAAATTGGTCCTAACCTAAAATAGGGCAGGACTAGGGCGTGCGTGCCCAAGTCCTACCCCCTATTTCAGGTATAATTTATCATAAATGTACCCCCTAGGTCCCATTTGCCATGAAACTTCAGGGTTTTCTCATCAGGATGTCAAATTAACATGCAAGATTTCCTAAATGCATCTTAAAGGACCCAGGAGCTAAACCTTAATAGGAAAAAGCCCCCAAGGTTACTTTTTCTAACATAACACTTTATAAGAATTGCAATTATGTAGGTAATGGTTGTGGTGTTAATCAACAAGGAATTCAAGTACCTATAGAAGTCATTTTGTGACACTACTCAAGTGGCATTAGATATAATCCTTTCAAGAAAACCAAACCCCGCAGATGTCCTAATCTTAATGTGAACACAATATCAACACTCAATTTGATATTTCCTAAGATGATAGACACTCAAGAAGATATTCCTTTAGATACCTTTTAAATAGATGAAGCAATAATTGAATTCTTGGGAGCTTATGACAATGTTCCTCGTTATCATCACAAGCGGGGATTGCCTTATCATTTCAATGTTGATGCGTACTTTGGAAAATCCACTAGTTTGGTAAACACTACTAATGAAGAATTTGAAGAATCATCACAATCAACCGACCTCCTAGACCACATTACTTTACTTAATGGAAAGACTATTGAATCTTTTATGGAGAAAGATAATACTTGTTGCAAGTATGTGCAGTTAATGTTTTCATTGATGTCAACAAGCTTGTGTTGTCATTTGTGTCAACTGTATGAGCAAAGGAATATGCAAGAATATGAGTAGTTAGTAATGATTTGATGATGAGAAAGTGCTGAAGATGTTGCTGATATATTTCTGGTGCTTCGTTTTGAAGTACTTTTGAGAAAATTTGAATAATAAAGGAAACAATGTGTTGTAAAGATGTTATGGCATACAAAGTGGTGTTCTAGTTTTGCTCCGCATTACTTCTATTTTGAAGATCTACTCATGAGGTTTGGATATGTTGATCAAAGGTGTTCAAAGGTGCTTCATGCAGAATTTCGTTTGTTGGATCTATAATAAGTGAAATCTGAAATGAAGATAAGACTAATCTAATGCAAAATAGACTAATTATACCTTCAAGAAGACCTCACAAATCCATGCGGGAAGGAGATGTGCCATGTAGCTCCTCAGATTGTTCCCGTGATCAGAATGACTAAATGTGTATATGTGGGTTGCTCAAATGCTCACAACACAATGTAGATGAGTGATTAGGGATTTGATGACTGATTTGGATGAAGATTGAGAGATTGAGACAAGATTTTGGTAGAGGTTTGGTAGGATGAGGAGATTGGGGAATGATTTTGGTAGAGTTCTGATGCATGAAGGGGCCTCTCTGGAGAGATTTGGGCAGAGGTTTGGTGCATGAAGTGATCTCTTAAAATGGCTTAGAGAGGGGTCCTATTTATAGGATTTTGGAGATGAGGATGGAGGGTCAGGATTCATCTGATCAGATCAAGGGCTAGGAATAAAAGTGAATCTTTTATTCCTAGGGATTGAATTAAAAATTCCCATTTTGGGAATAGTGGAGGTGAGTGGGGGACAACTGAATATTAAATTCAGTTGATTGGAGATGAGTGGGAGACATCTGAATATTATATTCAATGATTGGGAGTGAGTGGGAGACATCTGAATATTATATTCAGTGATTGGGAGTGAGTGGGAGACATCTGAATATTATATTCAGGTTAGTGGATGAGTGGGGGACAAGGTTAATTAAGTGTCATCTTAATTAACTTAAGCATGATTAACCTAATTAACAGGGATTAGGGAAATGGATAAATCAATTAAATGAATATTAGGAATATTCATTCAATTAATAGGAATAAGGGTTGTAAGGTTAAATGGACTAATTAGGTGAATTAATTGATCACCAGGGATACGTAGATTGGTGGAGTAGATGAGTGCGAGGTACAGAAAATTGGATTGCAGAAGCAGTCCAATTTTAGGTGTCTACATTTGCCCCTCTTTGAGATGGTGTTGCAGCTAAGCAACATCATTTCAAAGAAGTTAAAACATAGAGATGGATTGGATAGAAAAAAGATTTTGGTTTGGAAGAATAGGGTAAGGTTTGGGGATAATTGGTAAGGGTGATGCCCCCTCGAAAGGATAGGCGAGTTGCGAGAACACGGTTGTGCTCTCGAAATGGATGGGACAGATTGGTTGAACTGGTCAGAGGATAAGTGGTGGGATGAAAGTATGATGATGTTGGGAGATGATTGGTGGATGATCATTATGATGAAACTAAATTTGAACAATCTTAGGTTTGATATAGCAAAGTGGTTATGTTCACCAAGGTATAGAAGACCAGGGTGATGATGTTTATCCAACATTTGCATGGACAAGACACGCAGACAAAGGGATGATCTCATGCATGCCCAAGATAGTACAACCTTGTCAAGATGAGGGAAGGGGACTCATAGCATAAGCCCTTAGTACACAAAAAGGTATGATGAACCTTAGATGCATAAGGAGATCGATATGCTAGAACTGACCCTATGATCAATCAAGATATGAATACTAGCATGGAGTAATGAGACCAACCCACAAGCACAACATACAAAAGCAAGACCATGCCCCATTCTAGATGTTTTTGCCACATACCATGATATAGTAAGATCAAGGTAGCTTTGATGTGATCTTCGAATAGGACAAAAGATAAAAATCAAAAACTAAAAGACCAACGAACCAAACAAGTAACCATTGTATCTTTTGCCAAAATGGATGATGATGTGATAGATGCTGCCCATTGTAGGAAAGATATATCCTAAGGCAGGGATTGATAGATGATTTGATGATGTTGTGTTGATGTAAGATTGACGCAAGATATGATGGTGACAAGTTGTGATTGATGCTGATTTGATAGTTGATGATTTTGATTAAGGACAATGCTTTGATAGGTGATGCGATGCTTGGATCTAGTGTAAGCTTATTGATGATAGATGTGATGATGATGCAGGATGATGATGAATGCAGTGATGATGAGAGTGTGATGGAGTTTGATTTATTTGTGTGATGGATAGATTATTTTTGGAATTTTGTGTGTTTTCTATTGTTTTTGTATTTTTTTAATATTTGCGATGTTTTTGTATTTTTTGATTTTGTGATGTTTTTGGATTGTTGATTTTTTTGATGTTTTTGGATTTTTTGGAAAAGGAATGGTTTATTATGATGGTTGCCTTGGATTTCGTGTGGATAGCCTTTGTGCTAAATACCAATGATAAGGGAACACCAAGTCTAGAGGGGAAAGTGATGGGGTTGGATAGGGTTATTGGATAGCTGATTCATGATAGATGAATGGACAAGTGATAGGGATGCGTGTTAGATAGATGGAAGATAGGGATGAGGATTTTCTCCAAGGGCTAGTTTGCAAGGAATCATGTGCCCCAATGCCTAAGATTTTGGCATGATGGGCTCATGTGTGAATGTATGATCTTTGCAATAGATGGATGGAGGATACTTGGAAAGGACGTATGCCAAGAGGTTGCCAAAGCATGTTGTTGATATTTTACCCCTTGTCTTTATCAAGATCTAGGTTGGGAGATATAGTGGATAGAATGGATGGGGAATGATAAGATAAGGATAAGACAGTGGATAAGATATGCAAGGAGATGATGGATGTGGATGAAGGATACGGTTTTGCCCCCAAGTGTAGGGATACAAAATGGATGGAGAAGGGATTACACATGACACCCACAAGGGGTTTTCATCAAGGTACTTGTCCAAGGTGCCACAAGGAGTGGTTTTCACCATTGGACAGATTTTTTCTCTTTACTATTTTCTTGATTTTTTGATTATTTTGCTTTTCTTGATTTTTCAACTTTTTTGATGGAAGGGGGACTCTAGTGTTTGTTTCCATAGCAAGGAGAAGATGGTCCCATGTTGGATAGAATTTTGGATGATGATTGCATGGATGTTGGTAGATAGGAGAAGATGGAATGGGTTGTGGATAATGGATATTTGATGTGGATTAAGCAAAAGCATGGACTAGAGGAATGTGACGGGGAAGATATGAAGGATAGTGAATGAAAGATGGAGAGATGGAGGTATGTGGGAATTGCAAGTGGTGGAGGGGAACCAAGACCAGTTGTGGCACACATCTCGATGTATTTGGAAGCTTGTACTTGGGATGTGGAGTGGGGAGTAATGAGGATTGGGATGGGGGATTTTTGGATGGTTGATTTGGGGTTTTAGGGACCCAAATAGACTTAGACTTTGGGGGATTTTTAGATGGGGAGCAGGATGTTTGGGATTTTGAAATGGATTGGGATGTGGATGCCTCATTAGAGTTGAGTGATCTTTGTTTAGGGACCCACACCATTTTTGTTTTTGCTTTTGCTTGTGATGGTGTGGGATTGGATAGGCTTTTTGAGTTTTCAGGTTGATTGGAAGGGATAATACCCTTAGGCTTTTGTGCTTTATGAGTTGAGGCATTCAAATTTTTGAATCCCATGGATTTAGGGGAAGCTTCCTGTTTGAAAGATGTGTGCTTTTGTTGGTCTTGATTCAGAATTTTAGTGGACTTATGGATGGATGGATGAGGAGATTTGAGGATGGGGATATTAGGAGTTGGGAGGATAGGAGGTAAAATGGATTTGTGGATAGGGATGTTAGGAGTTGGTAGGATAGGAGGTAGAGTGGATTTGATAGGGATCTTTGGAGTTGGAAGTAGTGGAGGTATGTTGGATGGAGGGAGATGGATGGTCACATGCTTTTGCAAATGGTAGGATGATGGAGGAGGGATGGTGACATATGTTTTGGAGATGCGATGAGATGCACTATGTTTGGGATTGGATGAATGGATTTTAGAAGGTGGGTGGATGGTATCAACATGTGTAGATTGTTGTTCTTGGGATGCATAGCCAAGGCCATGTGAGGATGGATGGAATGTGGTGTGGATGGGCTCCAAAATGCCTTGTTCGTGAAGGCCTAAGCCTTCGCCTTGATAGTTCATGTGTTGGAGCATGCGACATGCAATGGGATGTTTAGTGCTCTGGAAACAAGATGCGAATCCATTATTTGTTGGAGAAAGATATGTGATAGATGGAAGTTGTTCACCTCCTATGAGGGAGTCACCACGGATGAAAGTGCTTGTTCCAAGTGAATAGGAGGATGGATTTGGGATGGGATTGGTAGATGGAGGTAAAGGATTCATGTGGGATGGTAAAGGGGTGGTAGAAGATGGTGTGAGATCAATAAGTTGATCAATGGATGGGAGGGGATCAGGGATGGGATTAGATGGGATGGTTAGATCTTGATTAGGAGAAGGGGTTGATGTTTCAACATGCTTTGGATTTGATTCTTGGCATAGTTCATGTGGTTGGGTAGAAGTGGGATTGACTTGGATAAATGTGGTGGGTGCTTGGATGGAGGTGATAGGTGCTTGGATGGGTGTGATAGGTGCGTGGATGGATTCTTGAACATATTTGCATGATGGTTCTTGAGTTAAGATAGGAGATTGTTCAAGTGGTTCGGTGGATGTTGGATTGCGTGAGGGTGTTTGATTCCTTGCTACTAACCAATGGATGGTATCCTTCATGAGTGTATGGATTGAAGATCAATATAATGGATGGATAATGATGGTGGTTGGTGTGGGATTAGGATTGAAATTGGATATGTGGGTGATGGGATTAGGTTGTGATGTTTCGTGGATGGGTTCAAGGATAGGTGTGGGATTAGATGGTGGAGGGCACTCTAGATTGGTATCTCCCTTGTCAAAGGTGATTAGATCTTGCCTAGGGTAACGTGGACTCATTTGATTTATGTACAAGGGACCACTTGGACTGACAGGTGCTTCTTGTTGCAAAGGTGGATTCAGGCTCACTAGTGCTTGTTGGGGGGGCCATTGATAGTCTTGGTTGTCTCGTGGATGGGCTTGGTGGTATGTTGGAATGTTAGAATGAGAAGTTGGAGAATGTTGGGGTGAATGTCAATTGGTTGATGTGGCATTGACATGATAGGTGGATGAATTAGGTTGGTATGAAGGAAGTTGATATGAGATTGAAGGTTTATATGAAGGTGATGGAGGTTGATATGATGGAAGTTGATATGAGGTCGAAGATGGTGTTTGGACTTCTTGTTGTGATATGAGTTGTTGTTGATGTTGGTGAATGTGTTGATGTGAGGATGATGGAGGGGTTGCATAGGATAATGAGTGTTGTGAGATGGATTGATATAGATAAGGGTTGTGGTGAGTTGATAAGGGGTTGATATGACATGTGGATGAATTTGGTTGATGTGTAGTGGGGTAAGTTGATGCAGAAATGGTTTGATGTGTAGATGGATATGATGTGGTAGTTGCTAGATATGATGGTTGTTGAACTTTGCAAGTGGCCAAGAGGTGTTGGATTTGATTTGAGAGGTATTGTATGTGTGAGGAGTGACTTGTTCGACCTATTTGAATCAATCCTTGAATGCTTTGAAAGGTTCTCTCCTCTAGAGGGGATTGGTTTGCCTGCATGTGGTGAAGCATATGAAGGAGCTTTTGGAGGTCCTCTAAGTTTAACATGATGTCACACAAATGGTCAAATCTTAAGTCCTTTTTGGGCAAGTGCTTGGTTATGATTGTGATGATGATGTGGATTGTTTGGATGAAGTGGATTAGGATGAAGGTGACCAGGATGTGCTTAGGGATGATTGGGATGGAGGTTGATTTGAGAAGGATGAAGAGAATGATGTTGGGGGACTTGGATGTTGATTGGGATCGATGTTGATCTTGGATTGGACTTGGAATATGGTTTGGAAGATTATGGATTGATGTTGGTTGGATTTTGGATTTGACTTAGATGAGATGGGATTAGAATGATGTTGATGAATTGGATTAAGGGTGATGATAGTGATTAGGATAAGATTAGATTGAATGATTTGAATGATGATGTGGATAAGGTAGGTGATTAGGATGATTAGGATAGATGAGTGATTGGGTTTGAATGTGTTGGAAGGAGTTGTCTTATGTGTTTGATGTTTAGTTTGATTTGGCAATGTTTAGCAAATGATCACATGTACAAACAAGAATCACTCACACCAGACACAAGCAATTTTGAATTTTGAATTTGAAGAATGTGATAATGATTAACAAGCACATGTGTAAGACAAATCAACATGCCCTAATGCCTAGTTTGATGGGGTATGGCCAGTTAGGTTTGGTCAATGTTTAGACGAGGTTGACTAATGATTTGAAACTGAAATCCTGTCACACAGCTGGGAGAAGGGGGTAACCCACCCTTCACCTTCACTTCCCAAAGGTAGAAAGTTCTTTGGGGCTTACCTGAGAGTGACAGGATTCTAATTTCAAAGAGGGTGTCTTTCGATTCAGCCTTGGATGAGGTCATCCCTAGGGATGATGAAATCCCCTAGCAGGCCTCCTAGGATAGGGTAAACAAAAGCGAATCAGGTGAGGTGTTTTTGATCTCCAAGATCACCTTGCGGTGCAAGGAGAGAGCATACACACACCCACGTGATACACACTCGCAGTTGATTAATTATCCCTTAAGAAATATGAAATGTGAGGAAAAACACATCAAACAATGGTTCTTTTTAGCCCCAATTTCAAGGTGTGATTTGAAGACAATGGTTGATTTGAAGCCTAATTTCAATGTGATTGAAGACACTGATTTGTTTTATGAGCCCAAATTGAGATGTGTGATGAAAACAAGATTATGAGATAAAGGATGAAATGAAGGCACCTGATTAAATTGCTGTCCAAGTTGATGTGTTTTCCGCTCCTGATGTTTGTCCAGTCCCGAATGCTCACCTGCAAGTAGACTTCCAAGAGGATTGTGATGCAAAAATTGATAATTTAAGAAAATTTGATGAAAGATGAACTGATATGGAGAAAAGAAGTGCATGAATAGATTCTATGTGATTTCAAAAAAAAATTTGTGAAAATTCGATTAAAAACGCAAAAGATATGACGATTTGAAGTTTTTAAGCTTGTTTGACTTTGACTAAGGAAAAATGTGGGAAAAAGGTAAAGTGACCTAATAAAAACCTCACAATTATGAAGTGCTCAGAGTCCTCTTTCCGACAAGTCCTTGTTTGCGTGATTTCGCCTCCATATACGAAAGTTATGCCTGTTTGAAAAAAATAACCTCCTTCAGTGTATAGAAGGCACTAGAGGTGGGCTTGACTGTCTACCAAAAGGTTGACTGTTACCGCCAGTGCTGGTCACATGGACTGTTTGTTCACTGGCAGTTAGGGTTGGAATTGGGTAGTTAGTGTTTAGCCCCTAGTCATCCATATGACCAGGGGTCCAACGAAGGAAAAAAAAGAATAAACAAAAACTAATCTAAAGTGTGAAGTTTGAATTAGACTGTGGTGGGTTTTTTTTTGTTTTTGTTGTAGGGTTTTGGCGCAGGGATGGCCAACGGCAGGGAGCATGGAGGTTGGGATAGGTGGAGAGTGGGGGAAGCGGTGGTCAGGCGGGAGGGAGGACGGGGGAGGGTGGAGGGAGTTTGGAGAGGTCGTGGGAGGGGGGCTCTGCGGGGAGCGGTAGGGGAGTGGGGCATTGCTGGTGGTGGCGGGAGTGTGGGGATGGATCGGGGGTTGGGAGTTATTCAGGTAGTGAGCAAGGTGGACTTTGGATGGAGGCGGTTGGGGTTTTGACCGGTGGTGAGCAGGAGTTTGGAGCGGGGAGTCAGGGGTGGAAGTGAAGCGGGTAACAGGTGTCACAGAGGGCGCTGTGGGGAGGTTTCGGGTGGGAGGTACAAGGGTTTGGACGGAGATAAAATTGGGGGTGGTGCGAGGGGGTTTTGGGCGGTGGTGAAGTGGTTGTCAGGGTGGTGGAAGACCTGCGAAGCACATGATTAACCCTGCACCAACAATGTTAAACCTGCGAAATGAAAACTCATTAGACCTGCAAACAAATAAATTTCTTGCAACACAGCAAATGAAGGATCAAGGGCCACGAGTTCCGTACTATACGGATCCGTATGGTATGGATCTATATGGTACGGTCTGTGGCCCTAAAAAATTTTCAAAAATATATGAAAGTTTATAGTCAAAATTCATAGAATCGACGTCCTGAGCGTGAAAATGATGTCCGTTTTCACTCAAAACGCAACCTGCAACACTTCCTCACCAAAACTTCATAAAACTTGTTAGAAAAAGGAGATTTTGACAACAAACTTGCAAAAATTGACGACTGGATTCGAGACCGGGCGTGCCAATGTAATAAGTGAAATCTGAAATGAAGATTACACTAATCTAATGCAAAATAGACTGATTATACCTTCAAGAAGACCTCACAAATCCATGCGAGAAGGAGATGCACCATGTAGCTCCTTAGATTGTTCCTGTGATCAGAATGACTAAATGTGTATATGTGGGTTGCTCAAATGCTCACAACACAATGTAGATGAGTGATTAGGGATTTAATGACTGATTTGGATGGAAATTGAGAGATTGAGACAAGATTTTGGCAGAGGTTTGGTAGGATGAGGAGATTGGGGAATGATTTTGGCAGAGTTCTGATGCATGAAGGGGCCTCTCTAGAGAGATTTGGGTAGAGGTTTGGTGCATGAAGTTATCTCTTAAAATGGCTTAGAGAGGGGTCCTATTTATAGGATTTTGGAGATGAGGATGGAGGGTCAGGATTCATCTGATCAAATCAAGGGCTAGGAATAAAAGTGAATCTTTTATTCCTAGGGATTGAATTAAAAATTTCCATTTTGGGAAGAGTGGAGGTGAGTGGGGGACAACTGAATATTAAATTCAGTTGATTGGAGATGAGTGGGAGACATCTGAATATTATATTCAGTGATTGGGAGTGAGTGGGAGACATCTGAATATTATATTTAGTGATTGGGAGTGAGTGGGAGACATCTGAATATTATATTCAGGTTAGTGGATGAGTGGGGGACAAGGTTAATTAAGTGTCATCTTAATTAACTTAAGCATGATTAACCTAATTAACAGGGATTAGGGAAATGGATAAATCAATTAAATGAATATTAGGAATATTCATTCAATTAATAGGAATTAGGGTTGTAAGGTTAAATGGACTAATTAGGTGAATTAATTGATCACCAGGGATACACAGATTGGTGGAGTAGATGAGTGTGAGGTACAGAAAATTGGATTGCAGAAGCAATCCAATTTTAGGTGTCTACAGGATCGATGTGCAGAGGAAGGTGTGTTCACTAGCATGTGAACTATGTATTGCAGAGGTGTCTGGGAGAAATGGTTTTGCTCCGTATTTCTCTGCAAAGTGGTTCCTAGTCTTGCAATTCTATAAATGTGCTTATAAGGTTCATATCTATCTTCAGTTGAAGTTATTCATAGTTTGGTACTCCGCAAGATGATTTCTTGAATTACAGTGCATGACAGAGATGTTTGAGTATACTGGGTAAATAAGATAAGTTAGTTCGGTAGGTGAAAGTTGTTGTGAAGGAATTTGTTGGATTTTAGGATGCTTGTGGAATATTCTAGATTGCACTCAAGCATGGTGTGTGGTCTATGAGTTAGATTTAGATTTGAGGAAGTGTGTACTTAAATGTTTATGGTGTTAACAAAGGTTTGGCTAACCTTAGGTGTTTTCACTAATTGCAAATTTGCTTCAAAGACAGTGGAAGCATAGTGTGGTGTGTACGAATGAATTTTGGTCCAAACTAAGGTTTGTTGGGGTCTGCCTTCATTCCTTTCCACTATAGGAATGTTTTGGTTCTAATCTAATTTGAATTTACATGGTTAAGGTGCTTTGCTGACCTTAGAGAATGTTTTCAAGGTTGAAGAAGGTATAAATAAGTGTTGAGTTGTTGAGGTAGAAGTGTACGCATGATGTATGAGATGTGAATGACAGTGTGGTAGAATGTAGTGCAGTACAATATTTCATGTGTTAGACTACTAGATGCAATGAGAAGAAGGTGTCTATAATTCTTCAGTATGACTGAGAAGGTGTTATTGTTGTGGTGGATTTCTCTGTTGCATTAAGATTTTTTTCTCATTGTAACAGTCTTCTCTATCTTCTATTATGTTTTGGCAGTGAGCCTTTCTTTTGGGTAGTGAGCCCTCCGGAAGTGTGTTCTATTGTATTTAGTGTTTATATTATTTTATTTGTGAGCTAATCCTCACCATGGTTTTTCCCTTCTTGGGTTTTCCACGTAAATCTGGTGTTCTCTTGTCTATGTTGTTGATTTGGTTTAGTTTCTATTATTTGCTTAATCATCATAATAGTTTAAGGGTTAATTGAATTTATGTGGATTTTAATGTGTATGAGGGTTTTGGAATTATATGTTACAACTGATTCAACCCCCCCCTCTCAATTGTTTTGTGCATTCAACAATTGGTATCAGAGCAAGGTTCCTTGGAAGAAAGCTTAGCTTCTTGAGGTAGATCTGGGATGGCACACAAGAAAGATGTTCCCTTATTTGATGGATCAAACTATGCATTATGGAAAATAAGGATGGAAGGTTATTTGATTTCTCTTGGATATGAAATCTAGAAGTCTATTGAGTCTGCGTCTGTGAATGGTTTGAGAACTACTAATGAGATCAAGGCTTATGAAAACAATGGTAAAGCAAGGTATCCTCTTTTAAGTGGTCTTACTAATTCTAAATTGGTGAAAGTTATGAATCTAAAAACTGCTAATGAAATTTGGGAAAAGTTAAAAAGCATTTATGAAGTAGATGACAAGGTCAATCAAGCTAAGATGCAGAATCTGAAGATCGTGTTTGAGACCATGCGAATGTTTGAACATTAAAACATCACAAGCTACTTGAAGAAGGTGGATGAAGTGGTCAATCACATCAGAGGTCTTGGTGGTGAATTGGAAGAAAAAGAAGTGGTAATGAAGTGGTGCAGGAGCACCTTAGGTTTAGTAGGTTAAGTGCAAGTTGTAATTTTAGTTTTCTTATGTTGGTTTTATGTAATTAGGTCATCTAAGACCATGTTATGTGTGTTGGAGTCCATATGAGGTTGCTAGGTGTGTTGGAGTGTCAAGTTGCACAAGTTGTCAAAAGTTGCAAACCATGGAATATGAAGAGTCATAAGTTGTAAATGAGGGAAGTTGGATAGTTGTAACTTGAAAACCAGTTGAAAACTATTGGTATATGTTTAAATAAGCTTCAGAGGTTGAAACCAAAGTTGTGGGTTACATTTTTGAAGTGAAGTCAATAAAAGACATCCTTGTTTCTGCATTTCTGAAAGTTAAATTGTTGTTTCAGAGCTTGGTACAGTCTTGTATGGTAATTTCATGGCATGAGACCAATTGGAAATGAAAGATAATTGAGTCTACTTCCTTATGTTTTTTATGATGTAGGAGCATCCAATGGTGTAAGGGCAATCTTGCATCACCCAAAAAGAAGTTGATCCAAAATCATTGCAGTTGTTTTCATTTCTTTCCATAATTAGTGTTTATGGTTCCATAATCTCCTAAATAATGATGTAGGACTTTCAGTTTTTCCAAACTGCTAAAAATAGAAAACTGCCAGTTTTGGAAAATCTAACTGCAATTTCAGGAAAGTTTGCATTTGGGCACAGATTGAAGCAAAAATTTATAGAAATCTTCATAACTTAAATATAAGACCTTTGGCAAAGGAATCGGGTAAAGATCATTTGTGAGTTGAAAGATATTAAAGTTTTTGTTTTTCAAAAAGCCCCTGAAAATTTTTGAAATGAGATATGAGGCACTAAAACATCCCATAACATCCCAAAATGTTGATAGAAATCCATTTCTAGATTTTTAGTGTGATAGTTCACATCATGAGCTTTCTGGTGCCTTAAACAGTTCGTCAATCGGACACTAGGATCAAAAGTTATGCTTCCTGGAAGTTGACCTACTTTTGGAGGGAGTTACAAATTTCAAAATTTAGCTGGAGGCCACCAAAAAGTGCTATTTATGACTATTTTGGGAACCCTGGGCAGTAGTAGAGTTAAGGGGGAAAGTGTAGACTCAATAATAGGTGGGAAAATAGAAACCCTAGTTGATTTGGGGTTACAAAAGGTAAAAGATTACATAGCCTGGTGATGTGTAGCTGTAGTGTGTTGCAGCCTATGGAGGATTGATTTCTCTGATTGTAATTGAGCTTCTATAATGTAATGAGTTGTCCAAATCCATAAAGAAATATTTTATTTTCTATGTACCATTTATGTTGTTGTGTGTTTTATGATTTCCCCCTTCATCAAGTGGTATCAGAGCAAGGGTTCCTGAGTGTGTAGATAGATCACCAACCATGAGGCAGTTTGCACCAGGACCTGAGGTTGTGGGTTTTCTACGAAGATCAAGATGCCTCCATGAAGAAATTGTATTGGGAGGAATACTTTGAAAAAAAGGGTTTTAGAGCCCTAGAAAGGAAAATTGATGTATTGCAAGAGGATCTACAAAGAGGGTTTGAGCTGAGAACAAGAGAAGAAAGTGAAGATGAAGCTGAAGAAGAGCTATCTGAGGAAGAACAAGAAGCTGCAAGAGATCCTATAGAAGTTAGGTTGTTGAGGGCCATTTCAAAGATCAGAAAGAGGCCCAAGATCAAAGTTTCTACATATTCTAGAGATTTGAATCTAGAAAAACTTATTGATTGTATCAATGACATGGAGAAGTATTTCAAGTATGAAGATGTGGAGGACCCAGATCGGGTCAAGTTTGCAAAAACAAAGTTGAAGGGCCATGCCAGTATTTGGTGGAAGGAGGTCCAATTAGAGAGGACCAAAAGAGAAAAAGGAAAGATCACCAGATGGGATTAGATGGTGGAGAAACTAAAGAAGCAGTTCATTCCTGTGGAATATGAGATGGAGTTGTTGAAGAAGCTGCAAGGACTAAAGCAAGGTAACAAGGCTGTTAAGGAGTATACAAAAGAGTTTTATAAGATTACTATTAGGATAGGCCATGCAGAGGGAAACAAGGAGAAGGTAGGTCATTACATTAATGGGTTGAGGCCAAGTATTCAAGAGGAGCTAAGCCTAGTCAGAATGACCACCATAGAAGATGCGTACCAGTTTTCCCTGAAGATGGAAGAGAATCTAAATAAAAGATTTGATAGCAAGCAAAGGGGAAGAGGTCAAGGTGGAAGGACTGGTGGAAGACCCTATGGAGGCCGTAATGAAGATCAAAAGAAAATTAAGGAAGCTGGCACTAGTCAAAATTAGAGAGGGGATAATTCTTACCGCCCTTGTGACCAGAACAATGGTGAGAAAAGAGGAAGAGGAAGAGGCCAACCTAGGCAAGGACCTAGAAGAGGAGGTTTCAGAGGAACTAGTTTCTAATGTGGAGAAGATGGGCATTGAGTATACAAGTGTCCACAGCATCAAGGAAGGACAAATTGAAGACCTGAAGGTAATGCACAAGTTGCACATGTAGATGAAGATGCATAGTCTGAGCATTCTAAAGATGCTGAAAGGGGAGAAACCCTAGTTGTTAGACAAACTTTATTAAATGAGGAGGAAGAACCCAATCAGAGGAAGAGTATATTCCACACAAGGTGCAAATGTGAAGGTAAGTGTTGTGATATTATTATTGACAGTGGAAGCACAGTCAATCTTGTTTTAGAGGAGATGGTTGACAAGTTGAAGTTGACAAGAAGAAAGCATCCACATCCACATCAGATTGTATGGTTGCAGAATGACCACAGAGCTTTGGTCAATGAGAAGTGTTTAGTGAAGTTCAAGATTGGGGACTACCATGATGAGGTGCTGTGTGATATCATACCAATGGATGCATGTCATATGCTGTTGGGGAGGCCGTGGCAGTATGATAGGAGTGCTGTTCATGATGGTTGTGCAAACACATATTCCCTAACAAAGGATGGAGTTCATCATAAGTTGAAGCCCTTGAAGGAGGTGGAAGAAAAGGTATGTAGTATTGCTAGAATTTTCTTGGTAGATGGTAGGAAATTTTTGAAGGGTATGAAGCATGAGCATCATTGCTTTGCATTGATTCCTAAGATTAGTCAAGAGAAATGTGAATATGTACCAACAGAAGTTTCATATATGTTGGAAGAATTTTAAGACATTATCTCTGATGATGTACTAGAAGGTTTACCACCAGTGAGGAAGATAAGTCAACAAATGGATTTGATACCAGGAGCCAGTTTACCAAATAAGGCAGCCCACAATATGACTCCAGTAGAGAATGAAGAGTTGAACAGACAAGTTCATGAGTTGTTAAGGAAGGGACTAATAAAGGAGAGCCTGAGTCCATGTGCAGTACCTATAGTACTAGCACCAAAGAAAGATGGAGAGTGGAGAATGTGGATAGATTCTCGAGCCATAAATAAGATCATGATCAAGTACAAATTTCAATTGCCAAGAATGGATGACATAATGGATTGTTTGAGTGCAACCAAGTACTTCACAAAGATTGACTTGAAGAGTGGGTATCACCAGATCTAAATTAGAGAGTGAGTTGAATGGAAGACAACCTTTAAGACAAAGGAGGGTTTGTATGAGTGGTTAGTCATGCCATTTGGGCTAACCAACGCACCGAGCACATTCATGCGGCTCATGAATGAGGTACTAAAAGAATTTTTGGGAAGTTTTGTTATTGTTTATTTGGATAATATTTTGATTTCCAGTAAGACATGGGATGAGCATCTGATGCATATCACAAGAGTTCTAAAGAAGCTGAGGGAGGAGAAGTTGTTGATTAATTTGAAGAAATGTAGTTTTGCAAAGGAGTTGGTATACCTAGGATTTGTTGTCTCAGAGGAAGGTCTAAAAATTGACCCAAAAAAAGTAAGGGCTATCATTGAATGGCCTACATCGAGGAGTTCTACAGAGGTAAGATCTTTTCATGGTTTGGCAAGTTTTTACAGAAAGTTTATCAAGAATTTTAGTAGCATTTGTGCACCCCTAACTGAGACAATGAGAGGGGATAGAAAAGAGTTTAGATGGACTAAAGGAGAAGACAAAAGATTTGACACATTGAAGCAGACAGTCACAGAGCAACCTATTTTGGCACTTTCGGATTTCAATAAGGTGTTTCAGGGAGATTGTGATGCTAGTGGTAGTGCTATCAGAGCTATTTTGAGTCAAGAAGGTAAGCCCATTACCTATTTTAGTGAGAAGATTAATGATGCCAAGAAAAAGTATTTTGTTTATGATCAAGAATTTTATGCAATAGTTCAGGATTTAAAGAAATGGAGACATTATTTGTTACCAAAAGAGTTTGTTTTATATACTGATCATCAGGCTTTGTAGTATCTTAATAGTCAAGGAAAGTTGAACCAGAGGCACTTAAAATGGGTTGAGTTTTTGTAGAGTTATACATTTGTTTTGAAGCATAGGAGTGGGAAGTCCAACAAAGTTGTAGATGCCTTGAGAAAAAGGCAAAATTTGTTGACAGAAATGAAGATAGAGATTGTTGGGTTTGATGAGCTCAAAAGTTTGTATCCTCAAGATCTAGATTTTGCAGAGGCTTGGAAAGCTTGTCTAGAACATGTTACTTTGGACAAGACAAAATGGTTGGATTTCATAATCTAAGATGGCATGTTGTTTAAAGGAAGCCAGTTGTGCATTTTGAGGAGTTTGATGAGAGAGAACCTGATTAAGGAGAAGCATAGTGGAGGATTGGTTGTACACTTTGGTCGAGATAAGACCATTCCTATTGTTGGTGAAAATTATTATCAACCATAGTTACAGTAGGATGTGACAAAATTTGTTCAGAGTTGCAGAGTATGTTAGATGGCAAAAGGAGCAAGTCAGAATACAGGTCTATATCAGCCACTACCTGTACCAGAGAAGCCACGGGATGATATTAGTATGGATTTTGTTCTTGGTTTATGAAGGACACAGAGAGGACATGATTCCATTTTTGCGATGGTGGATAGATTCTCGAAGATGGCACATTTCATTCCTTGCAAGAAGACTAATGATGTTGTTCATATTGTTAAATTATTTTTCAGAGAGGTGGTGAGATTACACGGTTTACTAAAGAGCATAGTTTCAGATCAAGATACCAAGTTTGTTGTTTATTTCTGGAGGACATTGTGGAAGAAGTTGAAGACAGATTTAAAGTTCAATTTTGCACACCATCCATAGACTGATGGACAGACGAAAGTGGTGAATAGGAGTTTGGGTAACCTACTATGATGCTTAGTAGGAGATAAGACCAAGGGATGGAATTTAATTTTACCACAGGTAGAATTTTCTTACATCAATTCTGTCAATAGGAGTATTGGTAAATCACCATTCTAGATTGTAAATGGCAATAGCCCAAGAAATGCTTTTGAGTTAAGGAAACTGGACAAAGGAGAAAAGACAAGTGCTGAAGCTGAAGACTTTGCAGAACATCTGAAGAATTTGCATGAAAAGGTAAGAAAGCACATTAATAAGATGAATACTCAATATAAGGCTAAGGCAAATCAAAAGAGGAGATATAAGGAGTTCCAGGTAGGAGATGAAGTCATGGTTCACTTGAGAAAAGAAAGGTTCCCAATTGGAACATACAATAAGTTGAAAATGAAGAAATTTGGATCCTGCAGAATCCTGAAGAAGCATGATTCAAGAAATGCATATGAGGTAGAGCTGTCGAGTGGGATCAATATTTCCCCTGTGTTCAATATTGCTGATTTAATAGAATATCATGAAGGTGGAATAGAGGATGGACCAATAGAAGAACAGTGGAGTATTCTAGCATCTACTTCAACAGAGGATATAGAAGAGATCTTGGATAGTCGTGTGGGAAGAAGTACTCGGAATAGGCAATATGAAGAATATCTAGTGAAATGGAAAGGAAGGCATATTAAAGATTCTTCTCGGCTATCTAAAGTAGAGGTTAACCATTTGGGTTTTCCTCAAACAAAGCCCTGAGACGTGACAGGGTCACTTCTCAAATTACCCTCAGTGTCTGATGTAGGAGCATCCAGTGGTATAAGGGCAATCTTTCATCACCCAAAAAGAAGTTGATTCAAAATTATTGTAGTTGTTTTAATTTCTTTCCATAATTAGTGTTTCTAGTTCCATAATCTCTTGAATAATGATGTCAGACTTTCAATTTTTTCAAACTGCTAAAAATAGAAAACTACCAGTTTTGGAAAATTTAACTACCATTTCAAGAAAGCTTGCATTTGGGCATGGATTGAAGCAAAAATTTATAGAAAGCTTCATAACTGAAATATAAGACCTTTGGTGAAGGAATTAGGCAAGGATCATTTTTGAGTTGAAAGATATTAAACTTTTTGTTTTCTGAAAAGCCCCTGAAAATTTCCAAAATGATATATGAGGCACTAAAACATCCCATAACGTCCCAAAAAGTTGATGAAAATTTGTTCATGCATTTTTGATGTGATAGCTCACATCACAATCTTTCTATCACTTAAAATGGTTCGTGAATCGGACACCCGGATCAAAAGTTATGCTTCCCAGAAGTTGACCTACTTTTGGAGGGAGTTGTAAATTTCAAAATTTAGCTACTTGCCACCAAAAAGTGCTACTTATGACTATTTTGGGAACCCTGGGCAGTAGTAGAGTTAAGGGGGAAAGTGTAGTGTCAAGAATAGGTGGGAAAATAGAAACCCTAGCTAATTTGGGGTTACATAAGGTAGAAGATTCTAGAGCCTGGTGATGTGTAGCTGTAGTGTGTTGCAGCCTATGGAGGATTGATTTCTCTAATTGTAATTGAGCTTCTGTAATGTAATGAGTTGTCCAAATCAATAAAGAAATATTCTATTTTCTGTGTGCCATTTCTATTGTTGTGTGTTTTATGATTTACCCCCTTCATCATTTTATTGCATCTAATTTCATTGTGTTTCAAACAAATTATGCCCATTTTACTATAAACAGATCTGAAACCCTAGTTAGTGTAATAGTGAGAAAAAAAATCAACTTTTGAAGGTTTCCATACAAAGTAACTATTGCAAGTATGAGGTTAATCAGTGTTGTCATTGATGTCAACATACTCATATTGCATTGACAAGAAGGATTGGATGAGCTGTGTGCTGAGGATATTGAGAAAATTAGTCTCAGTCAGGAACAGTGAAGAATAGTGATGAGAAGAAGGCAAAAGTACTCAATACGTTGCTGATCAAAGGATGCGGATTAAAGGGTTTGTAGCTATGAGTGTTGAGATGATCTAGTTAAGTTTTCAGAGGTCTGTATTCAGATTTGAAGAAGTTGTGATTGATCAAGTAGAACCGGTTCTGGGAGGTGCTCCGAAGTGACAGAGTGCTACAAAGAGGTCCGGTGAGATCCGTAAGTGCACTATCCTATCTTGCAGATTGGATGGAGTGTTTTGGATGTCCTTGTGATATGTCATCTCAATTTGTTCATGATTTGGAGGTCCGGAAGAACATATTTCAGTATGACAGTGGTGGTAGACTGTGTTCTTGGAGTTCCGGATGAGGAAGAGAAAAGATTCTGGTGCGCAGAGGAAGTGCGGATGTTCCTGGTCATTCAGGCAAGCTTATAAAGGTTCTTGGATCATGTTGAGGTTGTGTTGTTGATCCGCATTGGTGGTAGAGTCCGGAATTGAAGATATTCTTCCGAATGAGTTGTTCATCTTACAAATGTTCTTGTGGTGGCTGACCGGATGTGTTATTCATCTTGCGAGTGTTCTTATGGTTGAGTGCTGACTTAGATGCTTACTCCTAAGTTGATGTCTTGTATAAATGAAGGTTTGTGAATCCATTTTGAAGTGTGTGTGTAGCGGATGAGTGTGATATAGAGAAAGAGCGAAAGGGTAGAGCAGGTGTGTTTCGAGCTTAAATGGAACTGATCCAGACATGGTGAAGATGTCATTCTCCAGTTCAAGGTTGTGATACTTTTGATCTTGTAGACAGTGTGTCTCTTTTGTAGGTAGTGTGCCTCTTTGTGAGTAGTGTGCTCAGGCAGTGAGCCCTGACTGACATGTGCCATTTGTTTTTCTTATTCTTCTAACAGAGAATAATCCTTGGGTTAATCACCCCGTGGTTTTTCCCTTAACCAGGTTTTCCACGTCAAAAATCTTGGTGTCTAATGTGTTGATGTTTATCTGCTCCAGTGTTTATGCTTTTTGCTTTCATGAATGGTTAATTGATATGCTGTTAACTAACAAAGAAGTATCAAGTGTTTGAAGTAGAAGCAATTTTTTGTACAACTGATTCACCCCCCCTCTCAGTTGTGTGCCCTAGATCTAACAATTGGTATCAGAGCCAAGTTCCTCTGAAAGGAGCTTAACTACTTGAGGAGATCCAGGATGTCATCATATAAGAAGGATAGTCTTAAGTTTGATGGAACCAATTTCTCACTCTGGAAAGGTCGCATGAGATGTCACTTGGAGTGTATGGGAAAAGCATATCTATCCATGATCACAAAGGCTTATGTACCTCCACAGGGTGGTCCGACAACACTGAATGAAATCACAGATGCTGAAAACAATTTGCGGACCAAAGAAGCTCTTCTAAGTGCATTGAATGATACAGAGCTCTCAAATGTTATTGACCTACCAACTGCATATGAGATCTGGGTCAAACTAGAACTTCTACATGAAGGAGATGAGTATGTTAAGAGTGCAGGGTTGCAAAGTCTGAAAGGGAAATTTGAAAGATTGAAGATGAGAGATGATGAAAACATCACTACCTTTATGCCAAGAGTGAATGAGCTGGTATGTGGAATCAGGAATGCTGGTGGAGTTCTGGATGAAAATGAAATTATTTGCAAAATTCTCAGATCCCTTCCTGCTGCCTACAAAATTAAGGTTGCTGCCATTGATGAATTCAAAGCCCATGCAACTGTGACAAGAGAGCAATTGGCTGGCAAACTAGCTGCATTTGAAATGACTGAGTTTGGAGATGATCCCCCCAAGACTAAATCTGCATTCAAAGCTAGTGCATATGTGAAAGGGAAACAAAGATTTGATCCAGGAGAAAACTCTTCAAGGAAGCTGTCATGGTATGATCAAGCATGAAAAGACATGGAAGAGGAAGAAGCAGAAACAGCTCATCTTGAAGCCCTCATTGCAAAGAGACTGCCAAGAGGATCCAGTAAGTATGAAGGAAATATACCCTTTAAGTGCTTCAATTGCAATAAGATTGGTCATTTTGCTTCAAGATGTCCGAAAAGATCTGCAAGGTCAAATGCTAACAAACAAAGGTTCCAAAAGAACTATTATTATGTTCATGAAGAAGATGATAATGAAGGAGTAACAGATGATGAATCAGAAATGGGAAGCAAATCCAGAAATGAATGGGTGTTTATTGCCATCAAGGAAGAAGATTCCATATCCTTTGAATCTATCAATCATAAGGTTATGGAAAGAGCCTTGGCTGTCCAAATTGAAGAAAATGATGATTGGGTTATTGACAATGGATGTTCTCACCACATGACAGGTGACAAGAACAAGTTCTTAGATTTGGAAAGGTATGAAGGAGGAATGGTAAAGTTTGGTGATAATTTTGTTGGTAGAATCAGAGGTAGGGGAACTATTTCTTTTGATGGAAAGAGCAAAACTGGTAATGTACTATATGTTGAAGGATTGAAGCACAATCTTCTCAGTGTTGGTCAGTTGGTGGACAAAGGCTATGATCTTCGGTTCAAGAATGGAAGATGTAGGATCTTTGAAAGCTCCAGAACTGAGATTGCATCTGGTACTCAAACAAAAGGTAATATCTTCCATCTAGTTGGTTCAAATAAAAGTTGTCTGTTTGTTCAAGTTGATCAGAGTTGGTTATGGTATAGAAGAATGTGTCATGTGAATTTTGATAACATCAAGATAAGCAATACTCAGGCTATAAGAGATCTTCCAAAATTAGTGAAACCTACAAATAGTTTGTGCAAAGAATGTCAGCTAGGTAAACAGAGCAGAGTCCCTTTCAAAAGCAAGGATCAGTCCTCTACTAGATTGTTGGAATTAGTTCATACTGATCTCTGTGGTCCGACAAGAATCAAGAGTATGCAAGGTGACAGATATTTCATGTTGCTAATTGATGACCATTCTCGGATGATGTGGGTTACCTTCCTAAAAGAGAAATCAGAAGCCCTTCAGAAGTTCAAAATCTTCAAGGCTATGGTAGAGAATCAAACCGGATTGAAACTGAAATTTTTAAGGTTTGATAGAGGTGGTGAATTCACATCCGGTGAGTTCATAGACTTTTGTGAGAAGCATGGAATAAGAAGACAGTTGTCTGCTCCTAGGACTCCATAGCAGAATGGAGTAGTTGAGAGAAAGAACTGGACCATCCAGGAAGCAGCCAGGGCAATGATGATGGAAGCAAATGTTCCTTAGATGTTTTGGAGAGAAGCTGTCAGCACTGTAGTCTACACCCTTAATCGAGTTCAAATCAGAAGCAATACCAGTAATACTCCTTATGAACTTTGGTTTGGCATAACTCCTACTGTAAGATATTTCAGAGTATTTGGTAGCAAGTGTTACATCAAAAGAGATGAAGATTTAGGAAAGTTTGATGCTAGAAGTGATGAAGGAATTTTCTTGGGTTACTCCACTCAAAGCAAAGCATACCGGTGTTACAATAAGAGATTGAGAAGATGATAGAAAGTACAAATGTGAAGGTTGATGAAGGAGTTGAGAAGCCCTCAAGATTCTATGAATGTGAAGAAGATGATCAGAATGATTCTCTGGTGCAAGGAGCTCCATCCTACTCTGAAATTTAGATCCAGACTGATCTGGTAAATCAGGAAGAAGAAGTTTGAATGAATGAGCCTGATCAAGAATTAGTAGTGCAAGAAACTCCCAAAGTTCCAAGGTATGTAACTCTAAATCATTCTGAAGATCATATCATAGGTGACAAAAGTAAAGGGGTACAAACAAGGAGAATAATTGCTCAAGACTCAAATGAATACTGTCTGATTTCAAAGATTGAACCTAAGACAGTTAATGAAGCTTGCAATGATGAAAATTGGAACAAAGCAATGGAGGAAGAATTGATGCAAATTGAGAAAAATCATACTTGGAATCTTGTTCCCAGACCTAGAAACAAGAATGTGATTGGAACCAAATGGGTCTTCTGGAACAAACTAAATGAAGTTGGTGAAGTAATCAGAAACAAAGCTAGATTGATTTGCAAAGGCTACTCTCAAATAGAAGGAATTGATTTTGAAGAGACTTTTGCTCCGGTGGCAAGAATTGAAGCAGTCAGATTATTTCTTGCATTTTCTACCTTCAAAGACTTCAAGGTATATCGGATGGATGTCAAGTCTACCTTCCTAAATGGTGACTTGGAAGAAGAAGTGTACATTGAACAACTAGATGGATTTCAATTGTCTGACCATGATGATATGGTCTGCAAGTTGAAGAAAGCATTGTATGGTTTGAAGCAAGCCCCAAGAGCATGGTATGAAAGGTTGGATAAGCATCTTATACAGATTGGCATCAACAAAGGTACTGCTGATAGTAACCTATACTTCCCAATAGATAAGGAAAACATCTTGATTATTGAAGTATTTGTTGATGATATCATCTTTGGAGGAAAGGACAGCATGTGTAAAACCTTTGCAAATCAAATGAAAAGTGAGTTTGAAATGTCAATGCTTGGTGAAATGAATTTCTTCTTGGGTCTGTAAATCACTCAGACAAAGAAAGGCATCTTTATCTGTCAAACCAAATATGCAAAAGAATTGTTGAGGAAATTTGGAATGGAAGATTCAAAGCCAATGAACACCCCTATGGCAACCGGATGTAAGTTGAGCAAAGATGATGACTCTCCTAAGACAGAAAAGACCAAGTACAGATCAATGATTGGAGGACTATTATATCTCACTCAGACTAGACCAGATATAATGCACGCTGTTGGTCTTGTGGCAAGATTTTAGGCTGATCCCAGAGAATCTCATGTCATGGCAATCAAAAAAATTTTAGGTACTTGAAAGGAACAGCTGAGTATGGTCTATGGTATCCTAGAGATCAGGATTTCTCTCTTCATGCATACACAGATGCAGATTGGGTAGGAGATGTGGATGACTAGAAGAGTACAAGTGGAGGAGCATTCTTTTTGGGAAAAAGGTTGGTTTCTTGGCTAAGCAAGAAACAAGAGGCAATATCCTTGTCTACAACTGAAGCAGAATACATTACAGCAACAAGTAGTTGCACTCAGATCTTATGGATGAAGCAGATGTTAAAAGACATTAAAGTAGAATATAAGGAGCCTATCATAATTTTCTGTGATAATTCAAGTGCAATAAATATCTCTAAGAATCCGGTGTTGCATTCTAAGACCAAACACATATCTATCAAGTTTCACTTTTCGAGAGAGCAAGTGAACAAGGGAGAAGTCAGATTGGAGTATGTACCCTCCAAGGATCAGATTGCAAATATTTTCACTAAACCTCTTCCCAAGGACTCTTTTGAGTATCTCCAGGAGAAGTTAGGGGTCATGGCCCCTTCGGTGATGAACTAGGATGCACTGATGTGCATCAGTCTGGTGGATATCATAGTCATATCTTGTGATCCAAATTGATGATGGGGAGCTGCTACTAAGGGGGAGCAGCTGGTATGATTCTAATGTGTTAAAGTTGCAAGTATGAGCCCTTTGCCATTGATGTCAAAGGGGGAGAGAAGACATGTGAAAAGCAAGTGGTTGATGATCAAAGGGGGAGTAGTAAAGGAAGAGAAGACATGTGAAGAATTGTTGCTAATAGAGGGAGCTGTGACAGAAAGGAGAAGATCTTGTCTTGATGGTTTTTCACATCATATGTTGCCATCAATGACAAAGGGGGAGATTGTTGCAAGTATGAGGTTAATCAATGTTGTCATTGATGTCAACATACTCATATTGCATTGACAAGAAGGATTGGATGAGCTATGTGCTGAGGATATTGAGAAAATTAGTCTCAGTCAGGAACAGTGAAGATTAGTGATGAGAAGGCAAAAGTACTCAATAAGTTGCTGATCAAAGGATGCAGATTAAAGGGTTTGTAGCTATGAGTCTTGAGATGATCCAGTTAAGTTTTCAGAGGTCTACATGTAGATTTGAAGAAGTTGTGATTGATCAAGTAGAACCGGTTCCGGGAGGTGCTCCAGAGTGATAGAGTGCTACAAAGAGGTTTGGTGAGATCCGGAAGTGCACTATCCTATCTTACAGATTGGATGGAGTGTTTTGGATGTCCTTGTGATATGTCATTTCAATTTGTTCATGATTTGGACGTCCGGAAGAACATATTTCAGTATGACAGTGGCGGTAGACTGTGTTCTTGGAGTTCTGGATGAGGAAGAGAAAAGATTCTGGTGTGCAGAGGAAGTGTAGATGTTCCTGCTCATTCAGGCAAGCTTGTAAAGGTTCTTGGATCGTGTTGAGGTTGTGTTGTTGATCCGCATTGGTGGTAGAGCCTAGAATTGAAGATATTCTTCTAGATGAGTTGTTCATCTTACAAATGTTTTGGTGGTGGCCGACTGGATGTGTTATTCATCTTGCGAGTGTTCTTATGGTTGAGTGTCGACTTAGATACTTACTCCTAAGTCGATGTCTTGTATAAATGAAGGTTTGTGAATCCATTTTGAAGTGTGTGTGTAGTGGATGAGTGTGATATAGTGAAAGAGTGAAAGGGCAGAGCAGGTGTGTTTTGAGGTTAAATGGAATTGATCCAGACATGGTGAAGATGTCATTCTCCAGTTCAAGGTTGTGATACTTTTGATCTTGTAGACAGTGTGTCTCTTTTGTAGGCAGTGTGCCTCTTTGTGAGCAGTGTGCTTGGGTAGTGAGCCCTGACTGGCATGTGCCATTTGTTTTTCTTATTCTTCTAACAGAGAATAATCCTTGGGTTAATCACCCCGTGGTTTTTCCCTTAACCGGGTTTTCCACGTCAAAAATCTTGGTGTCTAATGTGTTGATGTTTATCTGCTCCGGTGTTTATGCTTTTTGCTTTCATGAATGGTTAATTGATATGCTATTAACTAACAAAGAAGTATCAAGTGTTTGAAGTAGAAGCAAGTTTTTGTACAACTGATTCACCCCCCCTCTCCAGTTGTGTGCCCTAGATCTAACAGTAACCTACCATGGTTCTGAAGTATGATATATAAATCCCAAATGGGTTTCTAGAACTGTGTTTACATTTTTGATATCATTCTTGCATTGAAAGCTATGACCACAATACTCAATTTGTTTCCCCCATGTTTTATGCCTTAAGGATTGAAGGCTTGTGAGGAAAAACCCACCTTTGGATGTTTGAAAGATTGGTTGTTTGTGATTGTTTTGGAGTTATCCACCCCTACTCTACATCATATTGGTATCAGAGCATAGATAGGTCTATAATAAGGAAAGTGTGAAGTAAAGAGAGAATAAGATGCCTCCAAAAGGTAACCCTATGGCTAGGGAAATGAGTGAAATGAAAGAGAAGACTGCAAAAGAAATTAGGAAATTGAAAGAGTTGCAAGACATGCTAGTAGCTAGGCTTGAGGCTGTTGAAACCAGACAGAGGAGAGGTATGGTCACAGGTGATGTGAGTGACCAAGAGGAAGAGGGTGAGAATGAGGGCCCTCTAAGAGGATCCCAAGAAGAAGAGTTGGATCCTGATGAACAGAAGATGGCCTAGCTATTGAAGGCAGTCAAGGGAGATAGTCACAAGGTCAGTATAGAATTACCCATGTGTGGAGGGAACTTGAATGATGAATTGCTTTTGGATTGGATTGCAACACTTGACAACTATTTTGAATGTGAAGATATTCTAGAGGAAGGATGGGTAAAGTTGGCCAAAAAAAAATTCAAGGGCCATGCCCTACTTTGGTGGAATTATGAACAAACTGAAAGGAAGAGGAAAGGTAAGTCAAAAATTGTCTCTTGGGATAGAATGGTGGCCAAGCTTAAGGGTAAGTTTCTACGAAGTGATTATGCAATTCAATTGTGCAAGAAACTTCAAAATTTGAAACAAAGAGATGTGGATGTCAAAACCTATACTGATGAGCTCTATAAGATAAGTATAAGGGTAGGTCACATGGAGTATGATGTGGAGAAAGTGGATAGATATCTCAATGGGCTAAGATTTAACCTCCAAGATGAGTTAAGTTTGACAAACCCAAGGATGGTAGAGGAATGCTACCAATTGGCAATCAAGGCTGAATAAAAACTAAAGAGAAGGCAAGATAAACAAAATAGGGACAGAGGCAGCAATTCCAGAGGAAGAAGGTCATTTTATGATCCAAGTCAGTCATATGAGGTCCAAGAAGATATAAGCAAAGTCCAAGAGCAAGGGATAGATCAAATAGGTGGATTTAGAGGAGGTAGATCAAGCTTTAGACACATATTTGGAGGTCAAGGAAGATGATCTAGTGGGTTCATAGGAAGGTGTTACCAATGCAACAAGTTTCGACATCAAGCATGGCAATGCAATGAAAGTTAGGCCACTACTTCACATGGAGGAGAAAGAAGAAATCAATTGGTAAAAGAAGAGGACAATGAAAGTGTAAACTCTCCATCACAACACGTTGGTCCAAAAGTGGGAGAATCACTCATGGTAAGGATAACCCTCATCAATGTACTAGTGGAAAAGGAGCCACCACAAAGGAATCTCTTTAGGACAACTTGTAAGTTCTTGGGTAAGGTTTGTAAAGTTCTAATTGATTCAGGTAGTCAAGATAATATGGTTTTAGTTGAGATGGTTGAAAAACTTAAGTTGGAAAGAATACCACATGCTACTCCTTACAAAGTCTCTTGGTTAAATGAGGGTAAACATGTTTTGGTGAATGAACAAAGTTGGGTGGAGTTTCATATATGAGGATACAAAGACAAAATTCTATGTGACATAATACCCATGGATGTGTGCCATTTTCTGCTAGGGAGGCCTTGGCAATTTTATAGGTATGCTAAGTATGATGGAAGGAGGAATACTTATGAGATAGAAAAGATGGGGTCTCCTATACCTTGACACCATTGAAAGAGGGGGATAAAGGACAAACCATGGGATCTAATGTGATGATGGTAGGTAGGAAGGAGTTCATAAAGGTAGAAGAAGAGGAGCACATGGACCTTGTAGTCACTCCAAAACCTAGAAATACTATGACAACAGAAATGAAGAATGACTTGATTTTGGAGAATCAAGATTGGCTTAAGAAGTATGTTGCTATAATGATAGAAGGGGTGTTCCATTCATTGCCTTCAAAGGGGGATATTGGTCATTCCATTTCTTTCATGCCATAGGTTAGTATGCCTAATCAAGCAGCAGTTACAGGGACACAACAACAGATGGAAGAGGTGAGAAGCAAAGGTGAAGAGGTCAAGGATAAACTACAAGGGAATGTGAACAAGTCCAAGCACACACCTAAAGTGAAGAATAAGGAAGTTCATTACAAGAATGGAGGAGGTATGGTTGCATGTAATGATGTAGGTTCAACAACATTCTCATGTGAAGGAGTCAAAGATCATTCATCAAACATGTCTCTGAGGTTGGAGTATGTCCTAGGAACCAAGGAATTCAAAAAGGCAAGAGACAATGCCTATTTTTAGTATTTAGTCCATTGGAAGGGGTTACCAAATGAGGATGTCACTTAGGGGTTAGGGAATGACATGATCAAGCATGAATCTACTATTGCAACACTATCCTCAATGGGACTTGAGTCTATTTTACCCGGGGAGTATGGTGCAAGAACACCTTAGGTTCAATAGGTTAAGTGCAAGTTGTAATTTTAGTTTTCTTATGTTGATTTTATGTAAGAACATCATCTAAGACCATGTTATGTGTGTTGGAGTCCATATTAGGTCGCTAGGTGTGTTGGAGTGTCAAGTTGCACAAGTTGTCAAAAGTTGCAAAATATGGAATATGAAGAGTCATAAGTTGTAAATGAAGGAAGTTGGATAGTTGTAACTCGAAAAGTAGTTGAAAACTATTGGTAGATGTTTAAATAAGCCTTGGAGGTTGAAACCAAGGTTGGGGGCTCCATTTTTGAAGTGAAATCAATAAAAGACATCCTTGTTTCTGCATTTTTGAACTTTAAATTATTGTTTCAAATCTTGGTACAGCCTTGTATAGTCATTTCATGGCATGATACTAATTGGAAATGAAAGATAATTGAGTCTAATTCCTTATTCTTTTTATTGTATCCATTTTCATTGTGTTTCAAGCAAGTTATGCCCATTTTACTGCAAACAAGTCTGAAACCCTAGTTAGGGTAATAATGAGCAAACAAATCAATTTTTGAAGGTTTTTGTACAAAGTAACCTACCTTGGTTCTAAATTATGTTATATAAATCCTAAATGGGTATCTAGAACTATGTTTAAATTTTTGATATCATGCCTTCATTGAAAGTTATGACCAAAATACTCAATTTGTTGCCCCCATGTTTTAGGCCTTATGGATTGAAGGCTTGTGAGGAAAAGCCCACCTTTGGATGCTTGAAAGATTGGAAGATTGGTTGTTTGTGATTGTTTTGGAGTTGTCCACCCTTGCTCTGCATGATGAAGGTACTCAAAACTCTTCCCAAAGCTTATAGTCATAAAGTTTATGCTATTGAAGAATTACAAAATCTAGATCAATTTACCAAAGATTAGTTGTATGGTACTTTAACTACTTTTGAAATGAGAGAACTTGGTACAAGTAGTGCAAAAGTTGAGATTTCTTTTAAGGATGGTAAATCAAAGAAGACTGTGGAATTAGATCAAGAGGATTCTGATGATATGGAAGCTAACTTTGTGAGAAGGATGAAAAAGGGTACTAGTAAGTATAGTGGTAAGTTGCCTTTCAAGTGTTTCAGTTGTGGTAAGGTAGGTCATTATGCTTCAAGATGTCTAGACAAAATTTTGAAAAGAAAAAATAGGGAGAGAAAAAGTAAGGTGATTAAGAAAAGTTATTATGTTAGAGAAGATGAAAGTATATCTAATGATGAATTTGATCATGAAGATGGTGAGGATAGTGAATGCTTATTCATAACTTTAAAAGATGATACTATTTCTGCTAACTCTAAGGGATGTACAAAGGAAAGGGCTTTGAAAGCAAGTTCTAATGTTGAAGGCACCTTAATATCACCTTTTCATGCTAGACAGGAAAAGAACTACTAGATCATTGACAGTGGATGCTCAAATCGTATGACCGGTGATAAAAGTAAGTTTGTCAAACTTGAAAAAAATGATGGAGGACTAGTTAGATTTGGTGATGATACATCTACCAAGATTTGTGGAAAAGGTTCAGTCAGTTTTGATGGCAAGCATAACACAGATGATGTTCTTTATGTTAAGGTTTTAAGACATAACCTCTTGTGTTGGACAAATGTGTAGCAAAGGGTACAATCTTATGTTTCAGGATGGTAGCTATGAGATTAGAAAATATTCCAGAACTGTGATTGCTACTGGAAAGAGGACATATAAAAATGTTTATCAGCTCAAAGGTGCTGAAGTTTATTGTTTTATGACTCAGATCAGTGAGAGTTGGCTATGGAATAGAAGAATATGTCACATCAATTTTGATGTCCTAATGAGAATAAGTTTAGTTCAAGTTGTGAGAGATTTGCCAAAGATTACAAAGCCTATCACTGTTGTCTATAAAGAGTGTCAAGTTGGAAAGCAAGCAAGAAGAAGTTTCAAATTCAAAGACCAATCTTCTACTGGACTGTTTAGTGCATACAGATCTTTGTGGCCCTACAAGAGTAAGGAGTTTTCAAGGTGACAAGTATTTCATGGTATTAATTGATGATTGTTCTAAAATGACATGAGTTACTTTTCTTAAAGAAAAATCAGAAGCCCTAGATAAGTTTAAAGCATTCAAAGCAATGGTTGAGAATGAAATGGATATGAAAATCAAATGTTTGAGGTTTGATAGAGGTGGATAATTCACCTCCAATGAGTTTAACGTGTTTTGTGAGAATCATGGAATAAAGAGGCACTTATCTGCCCCTAGGACTCCTCAGCAAAATGGAGTGGTTGAAAGAAAGAATAGGACTATTCAAGAATCTACAAGGACAATAATAAAAGGAGCAAATCTACCAGAAGTCTATTGGAGAGAAGCAATTCATACTACTGTTTATATATTAAATAGAGTGCAAGCAAGATCAAATAACACAAAGACTCCTTATGAGTTATGGTATGGAAGGATTTGTACTATCAAATACTTTAGACTATTTGGAAGCAAATGCTACATCAAAAGATATGAAGAAAACTTGGGAAATTTTGATGCAAGATCTGATGAAGGCATCTTTCTTGGATATTCCAATAAAAGAAAAGCTTACTAGAGCTACAACAAGAGGCTAAGAAAGATAGTTGAGAGTGAAAATGTCAAGGTTGATGAAGACCTACAGATAAATTCAAAGGTGAATGGATATGAGTCAGATGAGTCTTCTTATAGTGAAGAAGAAAAGGCTAAAGAAAAGGAAGTGTAGATTGAAGAAGAGGAAGCTCTGGAAAAGATTCCTAAAACTCCCGAGTATGTGTAGAAGCATCATTTTGAAGAACAGATCATTGGTGAAAAGAGAAAAGGTATACTCACAAGAAGAAAAGTTGCTAAAGAATAGGTAAATCTATGTTTACTTTTGGAAGTTGAACCTAAAATAGTCATTGAGGAATGCAAGGATGAGTATTGGATCATGGCTATGGAAGAAGAACTAATGCAGATTGAAAAGAATCAGACTTGGGAACTTGTCCCAAGATCAACAAACAAAAATGTGATTAGAACTAAGTGGGTATTCTAGAATAAGCTAAATGAGAATGGAGAAGTGGTACGAAACAAGGCAAGGCTTGTGTGTAAAGTCTACTCACAAGCAGAAGGAATAGATGTTGGGGAAACATATGCTTTGGTGGCTAGAATGGAGGCCATTAGGATGTTTTTGGCTTTTGTAGCACATAAGGATTTCAAAGTATATCAAATGGATGTGAAGTCTACTTTCTTGAATGGTGAGTTAGAATAAGTATACATAGAACAATCGAAAGGATTTTAGTTATCAGATAAATTGGATATGGTTTGCAGATTGAATAAAGCACTATATGGATTGAAGCAAGCTCCTAGAGCTTGGTATGCAAGGTTAGACAAGTATATATTATAGCTAGGATTCAATAAAGGTATCACAAACAATAATCTTTACTTCAAAGTTGAAAATGATCAAATCCTGATTGTAGTTGCATTTGTTGATGACATTATTTTTAGAGGATATGAAGCTATGTGTAAGGAATTTGTAGAGGAGATGTAGAAAGAATTTGAAATGTCAATGTTTGGGGAAATGAATTTCTTCCTTGGGCTTCAAATCAATCAGATAGATAAAGGTATTTTCATTTCACAACCAAAGTATATCAAGGAAATGTTGAAGAAGTTTGGAATGGAAGATTCGAAGCCAGTATATACTGTTAGTTACCATTGCACCAAAAGATTGGCCTATTAATGCCTGATACAACCACTTGACTTAACAAGCATGGGAGGTGGTTAAGCCCTTGTCGCCAACCACCGCAGCGCAACACTAAACAAGGAGACCAAGGGTCACACCTTGCAACAATCCCCCCAAGCGCAAGCATGGGGTTTGAACCCATGACCTCGGCTCTGATACCAATTGTTAGTTGCCATTGCACCAAAAGATCAACCTATTAATGCCTGATACAACCACTTGACTTAAAAAGCATGGGAGGCAGTTAAGCCCTTGTCACAAACCGCCATAGCGTAGTGCTGAACAACGAGACCAAGGTTCACACCTTGCAACATATACCCCTATGGCTATTGGTTGTAAGCTCAGAAAACATGATGAAACTCCTAAGGCTGATTAGAGTAGATATAGATCAATGGTTGGAGGATTGTTATATCTAACTACTACTAGATTGAATATTATGCATATAGTTTATCTTGTGGCTAGATTTCAATAAGATCCTAGAGAGTCACATGTTGTAGCAGTAAAGAGGATATTCAAATATTTAAAGGGCACTCTGGATCATGGCTTGTGGTATCCAAAGGATACTAACTTTACTCTGAGTGCTTACATAGATGTAGATTGGGTTGGTTGTGTAGAGGACAGGAAAAGTACAAGTGGTAGTGCATTCTTTCTTGGATGCAAATTGGTTTCATGTCTAAGCAAGAAACAAGATTTAGTATCTTTATCTACTATAAAAGAAGAATACATTGCATCAACATCTTGCTACATAGAGGTGTTGTGGATGAGGCAAACCTTTAAGGCTATCAGAGTTCTATATGATGAACCAATTCCTATCTTCTTTGATAATAAAAGTTCTATTAACATTTCAAAGAATCAAGTGATGCACTCAAGGACTAAACATATCTCAATTTGGTATCACTTTTTAAGAGAGAAGGTTGCATAGAATGAAGTGAAGCTTGAGTATGTGCCTACAAAGGATTAGGTTACTAATATATTCACTAAGGCTCTTCCTAAGGATACTTTTGAGTATCTTCGAGAAAAGTTGGGGGTTATTTCTCCTCCTTGTTTGAACTAGATGCATAAGAAGATGCATCAGTCTAGTGGTTTCCAAGATTTATTCCTTGTTTTGGTCTGATGTTGGAGGCTACCTCTTAGGGGGAGTAAGTAGTAGCTTTATTAGTTATTGTAGTTAGGGTGAGAAAGTGCTGGTGATTAGGTACAAGTATGAGTAACATATAAAGAGGAGAATGAGAGAGCTATGTCACCCTTTGCCATTGATGTCAAAGGGGGAGAGAGATCAATGTGAAAAAGGAAAGAGTCTGTTGACAAAAGGAGAGTAGTATGCTAAGGGGGAGAGAAAGAAAAAGGAAAGGAGTTGATATAAAGCATAGTATTGAGGATGTTTTATTGATGGTTTTTCACATCATGTGTTTCCATCAATGACAAAGGGGGAGATTGTTGCAAGTATGTGTAGTTAGTGTTGTCATTGATGTCAACAAGCTTGTGTTGTTATTGGTGTCAACTGTATGAGAAAAGGAATATGTAAGAATGTGAGTAGTTAGTAATGAGTTGATGATGAGAAAGTGTTGAAGATGTTGCTAATATATTTTTGGTGCTTGGTTTCCAAGTGATTTTGAGAAAATTTGAATAATAAAGGAAACAATGTGTTGTAAAGATGTTCTGGCATACAAAGTGGTGTTCTAGTTTTGCTCCGCATTACTTCTATATTGAAGATCTACTTGTGTGGTTTGGATATGTTGATCAAAGGTGTTTAAAGGCACTTCATTTAGAATTTGGTGTGTTGGGTCGATGTGCAAAGGAAGGTGTGTTCACCAGTGTGTGAACTGTGTATTGCAAAGGTGTCTGGGAGAAATGGTTTTGCTCTGTATTTCTCCGCAAAGTGGTTTCTGGTCTTGTGGTTTTAGGAGTGTGCTTATAAGGTTCATATCTATCTTTAGTTGAATTTTTTCATGGTTTGGTGCTCTGAAAACTAATTTCTTGAATGACAGTACATGACAGAGTTGTTTGAGTATACTAGGTAAACATGATAAGTTTGTTTGGCAAGTGAAAATTGTTGCAAAGGAATTTGTTGGATTTCAGGATGTTTGTGGAATATTCTAGATTGTACTCAAGCATGGTGTGTGGTCCACAAGTCATCATTGGATTTAAGGAAGAGTGTACTTAAATGTTTATGGTGTTAACATAGGTTTGACTGACCTTGGGTGTTTTCACTAATTACATATTTGCTTCGAAGATTGTGGAAGCATAGTGTGGCATGTATGAATGCATTTTGGTCCAAACTAAAGTGTGTTGTGGTCCAACTTCATTCCTTTCCACTGCAAGAATGTTTTGGTTCTGACTTAATTTGAATTTACATGGTTAAGGTTCTTTGCTGACCTTGGAGAATGTTTTCAAGGTTGAAGATGGTATAAATAAGTGTTAAGTTGTTGAGGTAGAATTGTGCGCATGATGTATGAGATGTGAATGACAATGTGGTAGAATGTAGTGTAGTGAAAGCTTTCATTTGTTAGACTACTGGATGCAGTGAGAAGAAGGTGTATAATTCTTCGGTATGACTGTGAAAGTGTTGTTGTTTTTGTGGTGGACTTCTCTATTGCATTGAGATTGTTTTCACATTGTAACATTCATCTCTATCTTTTTTTTTGTTCTAGCAGTGAGCCTTTGGTAGTGAGCCTTTCTTTTGGGTAGTGAACCCTCCGGAAGTGAGCCCTATTGTATTCAATGTTGATATTACTTTATATTGTGAGCTAATCCTCACCATGGTTTTTCCCTTCTTGGGTTTTCCACATAAATCTGGTGTTCTCTTGTGTATGTTTTTGGTTTGGTTCAGTTTCTCTTATTTGCTTAATCATCATAATAATTTAAGGGATAATTGAATTTATGTGGATCTAAATGTGTCTAAAGGTTTTGGAATTATAAGTTACAAATGATTCACCCCCCTCTCAGTTGTCTTGTGCATTCAACAATACCGAAAAGGTTATTCTTATAGGTGATTGTTTAAGCACTGAAGAAAAAAAATATGACCAAGCTTTTACATGAATTTAAAGAATTATTTGCTTGGAATTATTCAGATATGCCTGAAATTGATTCTAAGATTGTAACACATAATATTTTATTACAACCTAATTCTATGTTTTTTAAACAAAAGATCTGTAAAATGAATCCTAAGGTTGCATTGTTAGTTAAGGCTAAGATAGAAAATCTTTTACAAGCTAGTTTCATCCACCCTATTGATTACTCACCTTGGATTTAAAATATTGTGGCTGTCACTAAACCTGATAACTGTATTCAGATGTGTACTAATTTTAGGGATTTAAATCTTTCTTCTTTGAATGATGATTTCCCTCTTCCAAATATTGATATGATTGTTGATTCAATAGATGGCCATGAATTACTTTCCTTCATTGATGGTTTTTTAGGTTATAATGAAATTTTCATCAACCCTCAAGATCAATATAAGATAACCTTTATAACACCATGGGGATCATTCTATTGGGTAGTCATTCCATTTGGATTAAAGAATATTGGAGAAACTTATCAATAGGCTATATCTCTTATTTTTCATGATTACATGCATCACATCTTTGAGGTTTATGTCGATGACATTCTTGCGAAGTTTATTCATTTTCAGGATCACGTGACAATCCTCCATCAAATCTTTGAGCAAATATAGAAATACATGTGCTTGAATCCCATAAATGCATCTTTGGCACAAGTAGAAAACTATTGAGATTTATAGTCTCACATTGTGGTATTGAAGTAGACACAAATAAAATTGACACGATTGTTAATATGCCAACACCTAAGAACATATCTCAAATTCATAGTTTACAAGGGAGGATACAAGTCATTCACCAATTTGTCTCACAACTCACAGATAGGACTCACCCTTTTGCTCAACTACTGAAGAAGGATTCAAAATTTCAATGGAATTCCTATTGTCAAAAAGCTTTTGAATACTTAAAAAGTTATCTAGCTAATCCTCCTATTTTACATCCTGCTACTGCTAATAAATTGTTTCTTCTTTACACCTCAACATCTAATAATGCTCTCACAGCTTTATTAGCACAACATGATATTGAAGGCAAAGAACATGTTGTATATTACATAAGTCAAACTTTGCTTGATTATGAAGTGCGATATACTGTTATCGAGAAGTAGTGCCTAGCTCTTGTCTTTGCAACACAAAAACTTAGGCATTATCTCTTAAATGTTGAAGTTCATGTCATGGTGAAATTTGATCCTTTGAAACATCTTTTTGCTAAAAAGGATCTTTCAAGTCACCTCACTAAGTGGGTTATGTTATTAACCAAATTTGATCTCAAATTTATTTCTCAAAAAGTGATTAAAGGACAAGAGTCAACCAACCATTTAGTTGAGCCTCATTCACCTTTCTCTATCCAAAATCAAGAAATGATCAAATTCTAAATATAAATACAGATGATGAATGGGTATTATATTTTGATGGTTCACAATGTCGAATTGGCTCCGATGCTGGTATCATACTAGTACCTCCTTCTAGTAAGTCGATTCCTATGTCTTACCATTTGAACTTCTCATGTACAAACAACATTACTGAGTACGAAGCTCTCATTGCAGGACTTCGTGCTGCTTTGGCCCTCAACATCAAACATATCACCATATATGGTGATTCATAATTAATTGTGTGATAAATCACAAGATCATATCAAGCAAAACAAGATAAGTTATCTCAATATCATAATCTTGCCTTATCTTTATTAAAAAATTCACATCATTTTCAATTGATACTATTCCAAGGAAAGATAATCGACATGCAGATGCAATGGAAAGCACAGCTTCCCTTATATCCCCTATTGATTCACCTAATGAATATCTCTTCATCATTCATAATCTTAAAACACCTGTAATAGATGAGGCTACACCCTCAGATACTGACCTCTATTGTAACACAAATGCTGATGAATGGTTCTCCCATATGTTCTATTATTTGCATGATGGAACCATTCCTAACTCAAAATCTAATAACGCATGAGTTCGCTTACGTAAACTCATGACACATTATATTATTCTATCTAATGTCTTATATAGATGAAGCTATAATGGTGTTCTTCCTTGATGTCTTAGTAATTCAGAGATCCCAATAGCTTTAGAAGAAGCTTACTCTAGTGCTTGTGGAGGGAATTTTCAAGGAAATCATTTGTATAAAAGTTATTATGTATGGGGTATTATTGGCAACGCATGGAACAAGATTCCTTTGCATATGTCAGGAAATGCCCAATGTCAACAACATAAACATTTAAACTAAGCACCTGCTCAAGAACTTCGAGCCCAAGTTTCACCTTGGCCATTTTCTATTTGGGGCTTAGATCTAATTGGTAAAATTTCTCCACCTTCTTCTCAAGGACATACCTTCTTCATCACCACTACCGATTAATTTACAAAGTGGGTTGAAGTTGTTCCACTACGATCCACAACTACTAAAATAATCTATTGTTTCATACAGGATAATATTATCTCTCGATTTGGTATACCTTCCTCCTTAGTTTTTGATAATGGTACACCATTTAAGAACAAGGATGTGAAGAAATTTCTTGAAAAATATCATATCCAACATCATTTCTCTACACCTTACTATCCTCAATCAAATGGCCATGCAGAAGCTTCAAATAAGATCATTGGACAAATTTTATGAAAAACTGTTAATAAACATCAAAAAGATTGGCATACTTAACTCTCCTACGCATTATGGGCTTATAGAACAAGTATTTGTATGGCTACTAGAACTACACTGTATAATCTTGTCTATGGCGCTGACGCAATAATGCCTTTAGAGATAGAATTTCCTTCATTGCAAGTTTCCCTAAAGGACATCCTTGACAATAACGTGGAACAAGAGAAGAGATTACAAGAACTTGAGATGCTTGATAAACAACGTATCAACACTCTTGAGCACCTTAAGGACCATAAAAAAAGTATCCAATGATCATACAATGAGCATGTCATACATCATTCATTCGATGTTGGAGATTTGGTAATATATGAGAAACAATGTAATGTGAATGCACCTCCTAGAGAAAAGGAAAGTTCACCCCTAATTGGTTGGGACTGTATGTTATTACTGAAGCCTTTGGATCAGGAGCATATAAATTGGCTGATGAACAAGGTACACCACTTAAAGAACCTATTAATGTTGTGCATCTTAGAAAATTCTATATTTAAGATTGTATGTTGGATGTTACTTTATAAAGAAAATTTGTTAGTATTGTCAAGTTTAGCTTCAATTTCGACAAGATAGATTATTTTGTCTTAATTCATTTAACATAAAATCTTTTTCAATTAATCATTGTCGTATCTTGCTTAAACATGCTTTATTTAGGTCACCTTTGCATTAACTGAATATAGCATAGTATTTTATGTTGCAAATATGTGTAATCGGTGTTGTCATTGATGTCATTGGTGTCAGCTGTGTCATTTGTATGAGTAGTTATTATTGAGTGGATACTGTCTCTGAGATGAGGTTGTTGCAATGGTATGAGCTATTTGGTTGAGTGGTTTTGCTGAAGATGATTTGGTTGCTTTGAAGAGGTGCTAAAGATGTTGAGAATATGTTTCTGTTGATTGGTTTCCAAGTGCTTTTGAGAAAAAAATATTAATAAAGGAAATAGTGTGTGGAAGTGGCATTTTGGTTTACAGAGTAGTGTTCTGGTTTTGCTTCACATTTCCTCTATGTTGAAGATCTATCTTTGTAGTTTGGATATGTGGTTTAGAGGTGTTATATTCCAAATTCGGTGCTCTAATTCATTGTACAGAGAAAGTTGTGTTCACTAGTGTGTGGATTGTGTTTCTAAGTTGTGCAGAGGTGTCTAGGAGAAATGCCTTTGCTCCACATTTCTCTGCAAAGTTTTAGATCTTACGGTTCTAGAATTGTGCTTATAAGGTTTATATCTTTCTTCTGTTGAAGTTGTTCATGGTTTGATTCTCCCGAAGTCAATTTCTAGAAATACAGTGTATAATAGAGATAGTTAAGCATGCTGGATAAACAGGATAAGGTTGTGCGGTAGGTGAAAGTTGTTGCAGAGGAATTTGTTGGTTATCAAGATATTTTAGGATGTTTGTGGAATACTCTAGATTGTGTTGAAGCCTTGCATGTGGTCTGCAAGTTGTCTTTGGGTTTGGGGAAGCGTGTACTTAAAAGTTCATTGTGTTAACACAGGTTTGGCTGACCTTGGGTGTTTACACTAATTGTAGAATTCCTTTGGTGTTTGTGAAAGTGTGGAGTAGTGTGCTTGGATAAATTTAGGTCCAAGATAAGATGTGTTATGGTCTGCCTTCATTCCTTTCTACTGTCTAAATGTTTAGGTCTAGAGCTAATTTGAATTTTCTGGGTTAAGGTGATTTTTTGACCTTGGAGAATGTTCTCAAGGTTGATGACAATATAAATGACTGTCAAGGGATAGTGATTGAGTGTGCACATGATGGATGTGATGTGATTAACAATGTGGATTAGTGTGTAGTTTAGTACAAGTCTTCATGTGTTTGATTACTAGATGTAGTGAGCAGAAGGTGTCTACTATTTTTTAGTGATGCTATGAAGATGATGTTGGTATTGTTGTGAATATTGGTTCTGTATTTTGAGCTTCATTAGAACTGTACTCCATGCATATGTCAGATGAAATTATAATAGTTTAAATCTTGACAGTGAACCACTTCTTCTATCTCTTTCTTTCTGGGTATTGAGCCCTTTAGCAGTGAACCTTTCTTTTGGGTAGTGAGCCCTTTGTTAGTGAGCCTTTTGTAATTCAGTGTTATTATTACTTTATATTGTGAGATAATCCTCATCATGGTTTTTCCCTTCTTGGGTTTTCCACATAAATCTGGTGTTCTTTTGTGTTTGATGTTGGATCATCCAATTTCTATTAATTTTCTTTTCATGCTTAATCATCATAACAGTCTAAGGGATAATTGAGTCTATGCAGATCTAAATGTGTGTGAGGGTTTTGAAATTTTAAGCTACAACTGATTCACCCCCCCTCTTAGTTGTCTTGTGCATTCAATATTTTACTTATGTATGAAATTCATTAATCATTGTGGGTTTTGTGTATAGGAAATCCAAACCAAGGTAAAAATACAAACTTAACGCATGCAAAACAAGAAGTTATACCTTGATATGAAGACCCAATCTCATAAGGGTGAAGGAGCTTGCACCCAAATGCTCCAAGATATACCCTAGATATAAAGAAGAGATGTGAAATGTTCTCAAGCTCACAAGTGCAACTCAAGAATCTACTTAACTCAATGGATATTTTGGCATGGTAACATTACTTAGAAATTAGATAATCAAATGGCTTGGAGGATGTTGTATTTATAGGCATTTTGGAGAGATGTTGATCCAATGGTTGAGATGGATTTGGGAGATCAATGGTGGAAGATGAAGATGATGTGGAGGGCTTAGATTTCATCTTAGAAAATGGAGCGCTAGGAATAAAGATGAATTTTATATTCATCTTGGAAAAGGGGTGAATTAAATGAGATTGGGTGAGATGGATTATTTGTGAATTAAAAATTCACATGGGGAAGGGTAAAATGAATTAAAAATTAATTTGGGGAAGAGTGGATATTAATGAGTTATGACATGTGTAAGGGGTGTAAGAGGTATTAAATGAAGATTATGACACGTGTATAAAAAATTGTTTTATATGAGATATATTTCAATTTTTTATTTGTGGGATGTGGGGAGGAGTGTTAATCAAGGTTTGACCATTTTAATTAGGGTGATTAGCCTAATTAATATGGCTGAAAAAATTAGGGAATGGGTTAATGGGAGTTTAAGATTAATTAAATAAGGTTTTATTTAATTAATCCTAAGGCTAGGATGAGATAGGCTAGGGTAGGCAATTAAATAATGACTATTTAATTACCTAGGGTAGGGATAGGTTAATTAATAGGTTGAATTAATTAGTTAAACATGATTTAACTAATTAATTGGATTTAATGAGGAGGGGGAAATTAACCAAATAAATGTTGCATATTTATTTAATTAATTGGCTAAAGTTGAACTATGGAATTAATAAAATTAATCCAATTGTTGGAGATAGAATGATGAAAACTTAGGTGATGAAGGGATAAATAATTAATAAAAATTTAATTAATTGCTATGAAGGGAAATTGGTATGTTTAGGGATGTTGGGAGTTAGTTTGACGATGGAGACATTTTTAGGTGTCTACATTTGTGCCTCTTTGAGGTGGTATCAGGTCAAAGAAAAATATATGCCCAGCTGCCGGGAAGGAATAAAATGAGTGAGGGATGCCCCCTCAAGAGGTTGGTGAAAAAAATAAAAAAAATTTGGGCGAGCTCTCGAAAGAACACGACGGGAGTGAAAGTTGGATAGAGGATAGAAAAAGAAGATGACAGGAAGAAAAATAGAGGAAAAAGGTTGTGATCTGCACCCTAGAGGGGAAAAAGAGTGGACGGAAGGATGACATGGCTTACTATATTCAAACTAGTGGGCCCTAAGGGTGCCACATTTGCACACATGTGAATCCCAGAGTGAATCCCAAATTGAATCCCAAATTGGCAGAGTGAATCCCAAATTGGCAGAGTGAATCCCAAATTCCCATGACACACCCACATTTTTGAGCATTTCGAATCATATGGCTGGGCATCGGAGGTTGGACCCCAGGTAGGGCCTAACCCTAGCTTTGTCATTTTTTGATTTTAGTGCATTTTTTGAGCTTCAAAAATTTAGGATTGGCATTGTGGCGCTATTGCAAGATCATGCAGTGCTAAAAAGAAGCAGATTAGCGCAATCCTCTAGATTGGCGCTATCCGCTGGGGTAGAACAAGGGCAGATTGGCACCATATGTTGAACATTTTGGCACCATCCTTTGTATTAGCGTAATGTGTACAGGGTTTAGGATTTTGATGTTTTGGCACCAAATAGGGAGCAGGGTAGAGCTATCTTCTAGATAAGTGCTATGCTGGATAATGGCACTATCTTTAATATTAGTGCTATGTGTAGGAGTAGTGCTATACTTGATATAGGAGCTATCGGGAAGGGTGGCACCATTTGTTTAAATGGAGCAAAAAGGTTGCACAGTGGCGCTATATTGTAAATTAGTGCCCTAGGGAAATGTGGTAGCGCCATCATTAGAAATGGCACAAAATGTGATCTGTTGTGGTGCTAAAATGTTTTTGGCTTTCAATAGTAGAAGAAAGGGTGGGTTTTAGAAAAAGATAAGTAGGTTTTTGACTAGAAAATTGTGGATGCAGGATATGAGTGTTGGATCTAGGGCATACAACTGAGAGGGGGGGTGAATCAGTTGTATAAAAACTTGCTCTCTATTTCAAACACTTGATTCGTCTTGTTAGTTTAACAGCATATCAATTAATCATCCATGAAAGTAAAACGCACAAACACAAGAGAAGATAAACATCAACACATTGAACACCAAGATTTTGAAGTGGAAAACCCGATTAAGGGAAAAACCACGGGGTGATTAACCCAAGGATTATTCTCTGTTAAAAGAATAAGAAAAATAATGGCACTTGCCAATTAGGGCTCACTGCCCAAGCACACTGCTCACAAAGAGGCCCACAGCCTACAAGGAGACACACTGTCTACAAAGTGATAAGAATCACAGTCTTGAATTGGAGAATGACATCTTTACCATGTCTGGATCAGTTCCATTTAAGCCCAAAACCTCTGCTTTGCCTTTCGCACTTCTCTTCGCTACACCACTCTCATCCACACAATCCACACTCAAAATGAACTCACAAACCTTTTTTTATGCAAGACATCGACTTAGGAACAATCATCTAAGTCAGCAATCAACCATAAGAATATCCGTAAGATGAATAACACATCCGGTCGGCCACCACAAGAACATTCGCAGGATGAACAACTCATCCGGTTGGCTAGTCGGAACAAGAACTTCATCCAAAAGAATATCTTCAATTCTGGGCTCTACCATCAATGCAGACCAACAACACAACCTCAACATGATCCAAGAACCTTCACAAGCCTGCCTGAATGACCAGGTACATCCGCACTTCCTCTACTTACTGGAATCTCTTCTCTTCCTTATCCAAAACTTCAGGAACATAGTCTGTCGCCACTGTCACAATGCAAAAGGTACTTCCAGACCTCCAAATCATACACAACTCAAGATGACACATCACAAGGACATCCCAAACACACCTTCCAATCTACAGATTTGGATTATACAATTCCAGACCTCACCGGACCTTTCTGTGATCCTCTGTCACCTCTGAACACTTGCCGGAACCGGTTCCACACCGACAGCCACAACTCCTTCAGATCTTCATGCGGACCTCTGAAATCTTAACTAAAGCTTCTCAAGACTCATATCTACAAACCCTTTAATCTGCATCCTCCGGTTCGCATCCTATACAATACATTTGCCTTCTTCTCATCACTGTTCTTCACTGTTCCTGACTGAGGCTAATTTTTTCAATATCCTTAGCATACTGCTCATCGAATCCTTCTTGTCAATGCAATATGAGTATGTTGACATCAATGACAACACTGGTTCACCTCATACTTGCAACAATCTCCCCCTTTGTCATTGATGGCAAAATATGATGTGAAAAACCATCAAGACAAGAACTTCTTCTTTCTGTCAAAGCCCCCCCTATCAGCAACATGTCTTCTCCTCATTTACTTCTCCCCCTTTGATCATCAGCTACTTGTTTTTCACATGTCTTCTCTCCCCCTTTGACATCAATGGCAAAGGGCTCATACTTGCAATTCTAACACATCAGAATCATACCAGCTGCTCCCCCTTAGTAGCAGCTCCCCATCATCAATCTGGATCATAAGATATGACTGTGATATCCACCGGATTGATGCACATCAGTGCATCCTAGTTTATCACCGGAGGGGCCATGACCCCTAACTTCTCCTAGAGATATTCAAAGGAGTCCTTGGGAAGAGGTTTAGTAAAGATATCTGCAATCTGATCCTTGAAGGGAACATACTCCAACCTGACTTCTTCCTTGTTCACTTGTTCTCTCAAAAAGTGAAACTTGATAGATATGTGCTTAGTCTTAGAGTGCAATACCGGATTCTTGGAAATATTAATTGCACTTGAATTATCACAGAAAATTGTGATAGGCTTCTCATATTCAACTTTAATGTCTCTTAGCATCTGCTTCATCCATAAGATTTGAGTGCAATTACCTGCTGCTGCAATGTATTATGCTTCAGTTGTAGATAGAGATATTGCATCTTGTTTCTTGCTTAGCCAAGAAACCAATCTCTTCCCCAAAAAGAATACTCCACCACTGGTGCTCTTTCGGTCATCCACATCTCCTGCCTAATCTGCATCTATGTAAGCATGAAGAGAGAAATCTGGATCTCTAGGGTACCATAGACCATACTCAGCTATTCCTTTCAAGTATCTAAAAATTCTTTTGATTGCCATAACATGAGATTCTTTAGGATCAGCCTGGAATCTTGCTACAAGACCAACAGCCTGCATTATATCTGGTCTAGTTTGAGTGAGATACAACAATCCGCCAATCATTGATCTATACTTTGTCTGATCTGCCTTTGGAGAGTCATCATATTTGCTCAACTTACATCCGGTTGCCATGGGAGTGTTCATTGGCTTTGAATCTTCCATACTAAATTTCCTCAACAATTCTTTCACATATTTGGTCTGAGAAATGAAGATCCCTTTCTTTGTTTGAGTAATTTGCAGACCCAAGAAGAAATTCATTTCACCAAGCATAGACATTTCAAACTCACTTTTCATGTGATTTGCAAAAGTTTTGCACATACTATCTCTTCCTCCAAAAATGATATCATCCACAAACACTTCAACAATCAAAATGTTTTCATGATCAATTTTGAAATATAAGTTACTGTCAGCAGTACCTTTGCTGAATCCAATCTGTACAAGATGCTTATCCAACCTTTCATACCATGCTCTTGGGGCTTGTTTTAATCCATACAGTGCTTTCTTCAACTTGCAGACCATATCATCATTGTCAGACAATTGAAATCCATCCGGTTGTTCAATGTAAACTTCTTCTTTCAGATCACCATTTAGGAAGGCAGACTTGACATCCATCTGATATACCTTGAAGTCTTTAAAGGCAGCAAATGCAAGAAATAATCTGACTACTTCAATTCTTGCCACCGGAGCAAAGGTCTCTTCAAAATCAATTCCTTCTATTTGAGAGTAGCCTTTGCAGACCAATCTAGCTTTGTTTCTAATTACTTCACCAGCTTCATTTAATTTGTTCCGGAAGACCCATTTGGTTCCAATCACATTCCTATCTCTAGGTCTGGAAACAAGATCCCAAGTATGATTTTTCTCAATTTGCATTAATTCATCTTTCATTGCTTTGGTCCAGTTTTCATCATTGCAGGCTTCATCTACTGTTTTAGGTTCAATCTTTGAAATCAAACAACATTCATCTTGATTTTGAGCAACATTCCTTCTAGTTTGCACACCTTTGCTTCTGTCACCTATGATCTGATCTTTAGAGTGGTTCAGTGTTACATACCTAGGAATTTTGGGAGTATCCTGCACTGCTGCTTCTTGATCAGGCTCATTCAAACCTATCTCTTCTTCCTGATTTATCGGATCAGGCTGACTCTGACTTACCAGAGAGGATTGAGTTCCTTGAACCTGAACACCGTCTTGGTCATCTTCATCAAACTCATAAAATCTTGAGGGCTTCTCAATTCCTTCATCAACTTTCACATTAGTGCTTTCTATCATCTTCCTCAGTCTCTTATTGTAACACCGGTATGCTTTGCTTTGAGTGGAGTAACCCAAGAAAATTCCTTCATCACTTCTAGCATCAAACTTTCCTAGATCTTCATCTCTTTTAATATAACACTTGCTACCAAATACTCTGAAATATTTCACAGTAGGAGTGATGCCAAACCAGAGTTCATAGGGGGTCTTACCAGTATTGTTTCTGATTTGAACTCGATTTAGAGTGTAGACTACAGTGCTGATAGCTTCTTTCCAGAACATCTGAGGAACATTTACTTCCAACATCATTGTCCTGGCAGCTTCCTAGATGGTCCGGTTCTTTCTCTCAACTACTCCATTCTGCTGTGGAGTCCTAGGAGCAAACAACTGTCTCTTTATACCCTGCTTCTCACAAAAGTCAATGAACTCACCAGATGTAAATTCACCACCTCTATCAGACCATAGACACTTTAGTTTCAATCCGGTTTGATTCTCTACCATAGCTTTGAAGATTTTGAACCTCTCAAATGCTTCTGATTTCTCTTTTAGGAAGGTAACCCACATCATCCGGGAATGGTCATCAATTAACAACATAAAATATCTATCACCTTGCAGACTCTTGATTCTTGTCGGACCACAGAGATCAGTATGTACTAATTCCAACAATCCAGTAGAGGACTGATCTTTGCTTTTGAAAGAGACTCTGCTTTGTTTACCTAGCTGACATTCTTTGCACAAACTATTTGTAGGTTTCATCAATTTTGGAAGATCTCTTACAGCCTGAGTATTGCTTATCTTGATGATGTTATCAAAATTTACATGACACATTCTTCTATGCCATAACCAACTCTGATCAACTTGAACAAACAGACAACTTTTATTTGAACCAACCAGATGAAAGATATTACCTTTTGTCTGAGTACCGGATGCAATTTCAGTTCCGGAGCTTGTAAAGATTCTGCATTTTCCATTCTTAAACCGGAGATCATAGCCTTTGTCTACTAACTGACCAACACTGAGAAGATTGTGCTTCAATCCTTCAACATATAGTACATTACCTGTTTTGCTCTTTCCATCAAAGGAAATAGTACCCCTACCTTTGATTCTGCCAGCAGAATTGTCACCAAATTTTACCATTCCTCCTTCATACCTTTCCAAATCCAAGAACTTATCCTTGTCACCAGTCTTATGGTGAGAACATCCACTGTCAATAACCCAATCATCCTTTTCTTCCACTTGAGTAGCCAAAGCTTTTTCCACAACCTTGTGATTGACAGATTCAGAGAGTATTGAATCTTCTTCCTTGATGGCAATAAACACCCATTCATTTCTGAATTTGCTTCCTAGTTCTGATTCATCATCCATTACTCCTTCATTGTCATCTTCTTCATGAACATAATAGCAATTCTTTTGAAACCTTTGTCTGTTAGTATTAGTCCTTGTAGATCTTTCCGGACATCTTGAAGCAAAATGACCAATCTTATTGCAGTTGAAGCACTTAAAGGGTAGTTTTCCTTCATACTTACCGGATCCTCTTGGTAGTCTTTTTGCAATGAGGGCTTCAAGTTGAGCTATTTCTGCTTCTTCTTCTTCCATGTCTCTTCTTGCTTGATCATACCATGACATCTTCCTTGAAGAGTTTTCTCCCAGATCAAATCTCTATTTGCCTTTCACATAGGCACTGGCTTTGAAAGCAGATTCAGTCTTGGGAGGATCATCTCCAAACTCGGTCATTTCAAATGCAGCTAGCTTGCCAGCCAATTGTTCTCTTGTGACAGTTGTGTGGGCTCTGAATTCATCAATTGCAGCAACCTTGATTTTGTAGGCAGCAGGAAGGGATCTGAGGATTTTGCAAACAATCTCATTTTCATCCAAAGTTCCACCAGCATTTCTAATTCCACACACCAGTTCATTCACTCTTGGCATAAAAGTAGTGATGTTTTCATCATCTCTCATCTTCAATCTTTCAAATTTCCCTTTCAGACTTTGCAACCTTGCACTCTTGACAAACTCATCTCCTTCATACAGAAGTTCCAATTTAGTCAGGATCTCATATGCAGTTGGTAGGTCAATAACATTTGAGAGATCTGAGTCATTCAATGTGCTTAGAAGAGCTTCCTTGGTCCACAGATTGTTTTTAGCATCTGTGATTTCATTTAGAGTTGTCGGACCACCTTGTGGAGGTACATATGGTTTTGAAACCATGGCCAAGTATGCTTTTCCCATACATTCCAAGTGACATTTCATGCGACCCTTCCAGAGAGTGAAATTGGTTCCATTGAACTTCAGACTATCCTTTTTGTATGACGACATCCTAGATCTCCTCAAGCGGTTAAGCTTCTTTTAGAGGAACTTGGCTCTGATACCAATTGTTGGATCTAGGGCATACAACTGAGAGGGGGGGGGGTGAATCAGTTGTATAAAAACTTGATCTCTATTTCAAACACTTGATTCGTCTTGTTAGTTTAACAGCATATCAATTAATCATCCATGAAAGTAAAACGTACAAACACAAGAGCAGATAAACATCAACACATTGAACACCAAGATTTTGACGTGGAAAACCTGGTTAAGGGAAAAACCACGGGGTGATTAACCCAAGGATTATTCTCTGTTAAAAGAATAAGAAAAATAATGGCACTTGCCAATTAGGGCTCACTGCCCGAGCACACTGCTCACAAAGAGGCCCACTACCTACAAGGAGACACACTATCTACAAAGTGATAAGAATCACAGTCTTGAACTAGAGAATGACATCTTTACCATGTCTGAATCAGTTCCATTTAAGCCCAAAACCTCTGCTCTGCCTTTCGCACTTCTCTTCACTACACCACTCTCATCCACACAATCCACACTCAAAATGAACTCACAAACCTTTATTTATGCAAGACATCAACTTAGGAACAATCATCTAAGTCAACAATCAACCATAAGAATATCCGCAAGATGAATAACACATCCGGTCGGCCACCACAAGAACATTCGCAGGATGAACAACTCATCCAGTCGGCTAGTTGGAACAAGAACTTCATCTGGAAGAATATCTTCAATTCCAGGCTCTACCATCAATGCGGACCAACAACACAACCTCAACATGATCCAAGAACCTTCACAAGCCTACCTAAATGACCAGGTACATCCGCACTTCCTCTACTTACTGGAATCTCTTCTCTTCCTTATCCGGAACTTCAGGAACACAGTCTGTCGCCACTGTCACAATGCAAAAGGTACTTCCAGACCTCCAAATCATACACAACTCGAGATGACACATCACAAGGACATCCTAAACACACCTTCCAATCCACAGATTAGGATTATACAATTCCAGACCTCACCGGACCTTTCTGTGATCCTCTGTCACCTCTGAACACTTACCGGAACCGGTTCCGCACCGACAACCACAACTCCTTCAAATCTTCATGCGGACCTCTGAAATCTTAACTGAAGCTTCTCAAGACTCATATCTACAAACCCTTTAATCCGCATCCTCCAGTTCGCATCCTATACAATACATTTGCCTTCTTCTCATCACTGTTCTTCACTGTTCCTGACTGAGGCTAATTTTTTCAATATCCTCAGCATACTGCTCATCGAATCCTTCTTGTCAATGCAATATGAGTATGTTGACATCAATGACAACACTGGTTCACCTCATACTTGCAACAATGAGGTCATTTATAGTGTCCTCGTGGGAGTGACGTGTGCCATCTGTGATGGTGTTATTTGATCAGTTCGATGATGCCACCTGGGCTTGACTTGTGAGGTTAGGGCTTTTGACAGTTGTCTTGATGCAAGTGCTGTGAGCTCATAAAGTTTTGATTACAGCCATTGTAGAGCAGTATCGGCCAGAGACTTGTTCATTTTTGCTTCCTATTAGCGAGATCACCATCACTCTTGAGGATGTTTATCGCATCCTCAAGTTACTGATTCATGCTCATCAGGTGATATATGACACGAGGAGGGGATGGAGGGCCTTGGTTAGAGTGTTTGGCTCTGACCACATTGTTTTGTCAGTAGATAGGTAGGAGATGAGCTATGAGGGGACACTGGAGGTGGGTGCAAATCACTTTGCCTTATTCTTGTGTGCATTGATCGGTGGCATAGTGATGCTAGATAGGAGAGGTAGGGGATTACTAGTTGGATGGGGAGAGGTCATTGAGGGGATGGTCAGACATGAGATAGTGTATTCTTGGGGACCGGTGATGTTGGTGCAGCTTTATCATGAGATGCATATAGTTGTTTATCATCATGATTCAGCCTTATCAGCTGGAGTTACTTTGCTTCATGTATGGATCTGGGAGCATATTCCAGTTACTTGACCAAGATGTGAATACTATTGTCATCAATTTAAGGCCTTTATTTTATTGTATCAAGATGCCGAGTATACATACACTGGGTAGGTTCGGTATTGGAGACGGGCGTTGGATGATGTCATTCGGGTTACCTAGTGACCATACATCAAAGTGAAGCCCTGGCCAGATGATGATGTTCACATGCCTTTCACTTTCCAGTAGTGCTACCTGATAGGTCGAGGGGACCATACGATTGATATGTATCTACCATCGCAAGTTATGTGGCAGTTTCAGCTATGGTAGGATGTTCCATAGCCGATGGCTATTTTTGCATAGACCCATCGAGATGCCTGTTATTGGCCTGCAATAATATAGCTCCGGGTTGCCCTAGAGGATTTTATGGCTTTGGAGCCATTGATGTGGGATTGGTTAGGGATGTAGGCACTACTCCTATGTATGAGACATGGTGGCGAATGTGGAGACCTACATAGTTTATAGACCCTGCAGAGGAGGTAGTCCCTGTAGAGGAGGCGGCAGCATCCAGGGATGAGGAGTTCGAGGAGGATGGAGATGATGATTCTGATGGAGATGATTTCTTGGAGGAGGGAGAGGAGATTATAGTGGAATATCTTGTGGAGGTTAGGGGGATGGGGAGGAGAGAAAGATTGGGAGAGATGGGGAGCTGATGGATGTGTTGGTAGTAGCAATAGCTAGACAAGTTGGGCTCGGGGGAGAGGGGCAGGCAGGTGGTAGCTCGCAGTTTCCCTAGAAAAGGGTGTGACAATGGGTACTTGTACAATAGGTACCTATGGAGCAGGTTCAGATCAGAGTGGTACTGAGGTAGGGAGCACCTTGATAGTGTGGGGGACAGCCTAGGGTAGGTAGGGGTGGTCTACCCCTGCCACAGGTATCATAACAACAATAGGCTATTGCAGTAGGACAGTAGGTAGAGGTAGGCACTTTAGTGGTAGGTGGAGAGTTAGGGCTTCGAGGGTCCTCATCTCATTGGTGGCCTCAGAGTGGAGAGGAGGTGGAGGTTGAGACTTTGCAGGCACAGGTAGCCAGCCTGCAGGAGGCTTTAGAGAGTCATGAGGCAGAGTTAGTGCAGTTGTGGGTATAGTTGCACTATTAGATGGTACAGAGGGATAGGTGGATGCATTGTAGGTGCAGTTAGCCTAGGTATAGGGTGAGATAGTAGTTTTGATAGGAGAGCGGGATGCTGCCCTTGCAAGAGCTCAGCAGGCGGAGGCTACGATGGCTTGTTTACAGGCTTCGGGTGTCGATATGACCCCAGTTTTGACACTGATGTAGACATAGTTGTCTCAGGTATAGGGACAACTGTTAGAGGCTAGAGGATGAGTGAATTATTATTAGGGTATCTATCATGTGGTAGTGCATACAAAGCAGCATGCACTAAGCTATAGTCATCTCAGTGGATCCAGGATGTCTAGGTCACACAAATCTAGACCAATGTAGTCTGTTCAGCAGCTGATGGGTCCCCCATCATACGTGCCCCAGTAGGCTACATAGGTACAGGTTTAGCTGCAGCCATAGCCACAGCCACAGGTAGGACCACAGTCATAGCCACAGCCATCACCACGACCAGGATCCCCTACTGAGTCAAAGAGAGGGTCCTTTATTTGATAGTTGTATCATTTTGGCCCTTGGAGGCATTGTATCATGACATGTTTATTATTTTTTGATGTATATACCTAAGCGATGTGCATTTTTGTGATGATGATATATGAGATGATGCTTTTTTTATGGCCTATTTGTTTATCTATGATGCTTTTATATGATTATGTTGATGGATGCAGTATGCTTTATGGATTATATGCTATGGATGTGTTGTGTTTATGCACTATATTATGTTGATGTTATGGATGTACCTATTGATGTAAAATGATGGATGTAATGATGGTTTACTTATTTTGATATATGCATGTTTGTGATTTTATGGACTATGATGTATAATATAAATAAGTGTTTAGATTAATAAACATTTATTATGGTTGTAAAATGTAATGCAATGGAAATCTATGTTTATCTTAGTAAACACACGTTATGTATGAAAATTTGGATATGCAACTAGATGGTTATAAAATTCAACTAAATGATTATGATTATGATTATGAAATGTAACTAAATGATTATGCTGTTCAAGTAAATGTAGCTAAATGATTGCAAAAATGATTATGATATGCAATGTAATGGTTATATGATATGTAATTTAAATGATTGTGGAATGCAAACTAAGTTCAAATTAAATGATTAGATGAAATGCAATTTAAATGATTATGGAATGGCATGTAATGATTTATGAAATTTCACTAAATAATTTTAAAATGCACCTAAATGAAAACTAAATGATTATGATATGCAACTAAAGGATTCTAAAATGCACCTAAATGAAATGCAAATTATATGATATATGATATGCAACTAAAGGATTCTAAAATGCACCTAAATAAAATGCAAATTAAATGATATATGAGATGCAAAGTAAATGATATGTGAGATGCAAACTAAGTGATATGAAATACAACTAACTGATTATGATAGGCAACTAACTAATTCTAAAATGCACCTAAATGATATGCAAATTAAATGATATATGAGATGCAAACTAGGTGATATGTGAGACGCAAACTAGGTAATGTGTGAGATGCAAACTAGGTGATATGTGAGATGATTAAGTCTTGATACACATGGTGTTCTTTGTTGAACCCTGGTTGGTGGCGCTGTGTGATAGGGGAATAGGTGGGAAGAGGATAAGGGTGGATGGATTGGGGGGGTGGGAGATGAGGAAATCGTTAGGTCATAAGACACCACGTCATTGAGGGGGGATTTACTTTGGCTTAGGATGTGTTGAGTGAGAATAAGTTGGAGGAGTGGGATTAGTGGGGGAATTTGGGAGAGGGGGGGTAAGATAGGTGATTACGAAATCTAGGCCCAGAGGGTATAGTTGAATAAATGATTAGTAGGATGATTTGAGCTAGTAATAGTAGTTACATAACATTGATTGAGAGCATTTCTTAGTTTATTATAGCAATGTAGGATGCCTTCCACAAAGTAGTGTTGATGTGTACATCCCACGATTGCATGGACTAGACCCACAAACAATAGGTTGATGTCATGGATGCCCAAGGTAGTATAACCTTACCTAACCAAGGAAGGGGACTCATAGCCATTGATACTCATAGTACATATAAGGTATTACTTCCTGTATATATAAATGAGGCACCACATGCTAGAACCGACACGGGCTTCAAGATATGAATACTATCCCTGACGTCAATTAAAGCAACCCACAAGCACAGCATACAAAAGCACTGACCATGTCCCATCTAGGTGTCATCCTCTACTGACCATGATATGATGAGATTAGGGTAGCTTTGGAATTGACCTAGAGTGAGACAATGAGATAAAAATCAATAATCAAGAAGACTGGCAAAAAGATACAAATAACCATTGTGTGCTCTTGCCAAGATTAGTGTTGATAGGATGACAGATTCTTGTCCATTATAGGAACGATATATCCTAGGACACGGATCAGTTGGATGTTGTTGAATAATTTTTGGAAGATGGGTAAAAGTATAGTTAGGCCATGTGTTGACGTATAGTTGGTATGTTGATGGATGATTTTTGTGTTAGGGACTATGCTTCAAGCATATACCTAGTGCGTGTATCATTTATTGGGTCCAGAAAGCTCAGTCAATGGGGACCATCCAAATGGGTTGGATGGGTGCATCTTATGTACCTAAGTACTGGATACTTCCTTCGTATTCCAGACTGCCTACATAACCTATGTCCACAGGATCAAGGTACTTTCAAGATGCAGGCGAGATGAACATGTAGTTTTGGCATGACTTGATGATGTGGGAATGGTTTAGGATGGGTGTGATGCTGAGGGTTGATGGATGTTGATGGTCACGAGTTGTAGTGATATCGATGTATGGGGGTGATTTACAGTAAATTGTTAGGAAGGATTTTTTGGATTTTGGTGATTTTCTATTATTTTTGGATTTTTTTGATTTTTCTATTGTTTTTTTATTTTTTGGTTTTTCTATTGTTTTTGGATTTTTCAATTTGTAGCTATACAAAAGGAAACTTACAAGAATCTGTTAGATTTCAGGCAGACAATTGAGAGGGGGGGCGAATTAGTTGTCCAAAACTTTCTTCCAATTAAACACTTAAATCCACTTTGTAATTCAGCAGCATAATAATAAATTAATCATGGAAACATAATGCATTAAATCAAGAGTAGAAACACATTAACACACAAGACACCAAGATTTTTGACGTGTAAAACCTAGTTAAGGGAAAAACCATGGGGTGATTAACCCAAGATTGTATTCTGTGTTAGAAGAATAGAAAGAACAAAATGACACATGCCAATTAGGGCTCATTGCCCAAGCACACTGCTCACAAGAGGCCCACTACCTACAAGAGACACACTATCTACAGAATAATAAGTATCACATACTTGAACTAGAGAATAGCATCTTCACCATGCTTGAGTTAGTTCCATTTAAGCCCAATACTTCTACTCTGCATTTCACTCCTCTACTCTTTACCACACTCTCATCACCACAAGATCCATTTGAAATGACTTTACAATTCCTTATTTATACAAGACATCAACTTAGGGACAATCATCCAAGTCAGCATACATTTCAGAGAAAATACATAAATACAACATGGCTAGTTACAAAAAGACTTCACGTGAATCAACACACTATCAGCCACATAGATTTGAGACTTCAATCTTCACTTAGGAACACGCCAATCTTCACATAGCGTCTTTAAGATCATCCGCAGGATGCGTAACTCATCCGGTCGGCCAGGCTTAGAAAGAACACCATCATCCAGAAGTTATTCTTCAATTGCAAGCTCAAAATCCAATGCAGACCACCAATATGAATTGGACATGATCCAAAGACTTCCACAAGCTTTCTTGAATCACCAAGAACATCCACACTACATCTTCTTACTAAAATCCTTCTCTCCTTCATCCAAAACCTCAAAAACATAGTCTGTCATTACTGTCATAATGGAATAGATGCTTACGGACCTCCAGACCATGAACCAGTGTGAGTTGTCAATTCACATTGACTTCCTAAACACTCCATCAAATTCGTAGAACATGATATTTCATTTCCGGATCTCACCAGACCTATCTGTGTCACACTATCACCTCTGAACATCTGATAGAACCAGTTTTACTTAAGTGGCCATAACTTCTTCAGATCTTTATGTGAACTTCTAAAATCTTTACTGGATCATCTTAAGACACATATCTACTAACCCTTTGAAGCACATCCTCTGATCTTCATGTTGTTAGGGTTAGCCAGCAGAAAATATCAATTAAATGCAAATAAAGATTAAATAGAGAAATGTAAATACACAGAATTAATAACAGTGAGAGACAAGTTTTAATGTGGTTCACCCAAACTCAAGCTACATCTACCAAACATAGAGTCCAATATTATTATCCAGTAAATCAAACCAATTGCAACCAGCAATCCCTGCAACTCAATACCATTGCAAATGCTACAATACAATATCTCAAAACCCTAACCCTTAGCCACTTTTATAAAGCCTTTTTATCAGTTACAAAAAATAGGGTTTTCTTATGTTGGTCATAAAAATAGAATTTTTTATGTTAGTGAGGATACATGGCTAGTGTATAGTACTTTCTTGATCAATCACCACCTACTAACAATCTCCCACTTGGATACTGATTATGCTCCACACTAAACAATATCCCACTTGGAGACTGATCCTGGACAACACCGCTGCACATGCAGCTCCCACTAGAAATAAGCACCCTAAACTTTGCTATTCTATTTTTGTTGTTGTCAGTCTAGAAGAACAACCGAAGCTGAAGAGGAGTTCAACATCTCCCTTGTCACTGCCTTTGTAGACATATCTGCTAGATTTTCATCTGTATGTATCTTGTCTAGCCTTAATTGTCCATTATCCAACACTGACCAAATAAAGTGATACCTCAACTGTATGTGTTTAGTCTTTGAATGCAAGGCAGAATTCTTGGCAAGATTTATGGCACTCTGACTGTCTATATACAAAGAACTATTAGCCTATTGTTTGCCCAATTCTTCCATGAAAGATTGCAGCCATATCATCTCCTTGCTCGGCTTTGTTGCAGCAACATACTCTACCTCTGTGGTGGATAAAGCAACCACCTTTTGCAACCGTGAGATCCAACTCACTGCTGTCCCACCTATAGTAAAGACATAACCTGTAGTACACCACTTGGTATCAATATTCCCTGCCAAATCTGAGTCTACATAACCTACTAAATCAGTATTAGAGCCCCCAAAACATAAATGTTTATTGGATGTACCTCTCAAATATCTGAGAATCCATTTTACTGCATTCCAATGCTCTAATCCGGGATGACTCATATACCTACTTATAACTCCTATAGAATGTGCAATATCCAGTCTCATGCATACCATGCCATACATTAAACTTCCTACAGCTGAAGCATATGGTATCTTGGACATTTTTTCTTCCTCCTCTTGTGTCTGTGGACACATCTCCTTAGTCAATTTCAAATGACTAGGCAAAGGTGTGCTGACAGCTTTTGCATTCTCCATATGGAATCTTTGCAACACATTTTCAACATAAGTAGCCTATGATAGAGTCAATTTTCTATTCTGCCTATCTCTGCAAATTTTCATACCAAGGATTTGTTTTGCTGCCCCCAAATCCTTCATATCAAATGACTGTGCTAACTGATGTTTCAACTCTTTGATGTGATCCATGTTAAACCCAGCTACAAGCATGTCATCAACATATAAACATAAAATAATGTAGCTATCATTATGCAACCTCTTAAAATAAACACAATGGTCAGAATTACATCGGCTGTAGCCTTGCTCAGCCATAAAACTATCAAATTTCAAATACCATTGCCAAGGTGCTTGTTTTAGGCCATACAAACTCTTCTTCAATCTGCACACCTGTTTCTCCTTACCTTTGACCTCAAATCCTTGGGGTTGTTCCATATATATCGCCTGCTCCAAATCACCATGGAGAAAGGTAGTTTTCACATCTAGCTGTTCCAAATGCAAATCTTTAGTAGCCACAATACTTAAAACAGTACGAATCAAAGTCATCTTGAAAACTGGAGAAAATATCTCATCAAAATCAATGCTCTTTTTCTATGCAAATCCTTTTACAACTAACCTGGCCTTAAATCTTTTCTTACCTCCATCTTCCTCTTTCATCCTGTAAACCCATTTGTTTGGTAAAGCCTTTTTACCTGTAGGCAACTTACATAATTCCCAAGTCTGATTTTTCAACAAGGAGTCCATTTCTTCTTTCATTGCAAGCTCCCACTGAACTTGTGTATCCACCTGCATAGCTTCATCATACCCTTCTGGTTCACCAACATCTGTTAACAAAATAGAATACAAAGAGGAAGAAAACCTTTTAGGAGGTCTACTTATCTGTGTTGACCGTCTAACATTCACTAGAGTTTGTGGTATTTTTGGTTGCTGTTGCAGAGCATGAGGAACCACTGGAACATCACTATTTGGAGTATCATCTAGCACCACGTAATCATTTTCTTTCTTCTCATGCTGCTGCAATTGATCTTTGTACAACACCTTCTCATTGAATATAACATCCCTACTTCTCACAATTTTTTGATTTTCAAAATCCCAAAGCCTATAACCAAATTCACCAATGCCATATCCAACAAAGGTACACTTATTTTTATTTTGCATCTAGCTTGGTTCTATTTTCAAAATCTATATGTGCAAATACTTCATAGCTGAAGGTTTTCAGAAAAGAATAACTCACCTTCTTGTTTGTCCATGCTTCCTCTGGAATACCATAGCCCAAAGGAACTAAAGGACCTCTATTAATTAAATATACAACAGTGTTGACAACCTTTGGCCACATGTTTAAAGATAGCCTAGCATGCAATATCATGGTCCTTGCACGCTCCATTATTGTCCTATTCATGCATTCAACTACTCCATTTTCCTATGGAGTCCCTGGAACCATTTTCTACCTACGAATTCCATTAAAGGAACAATAATCTTCAAATTCTTTGCTGCAATACTCACCACCATTATCAGATCTGAGACATTTTAATCTTTTACCTGTCTCATTCTCAACCAAGCTTCTCCATTTCTTAAATGTTTCGAATACATCAAATTTCTGCCTAAGGAAATAAATCCATACCTTCCTAGTTACATCATCTATGAATATAACATAATATCGAGAGCCACCAAGAGAAGATACCTGAGCTGGTTCCCATACATCGGTATGCACAAGCTCCAGCTTTTCATTTTTCTTTTGCTTCCCATCCTTGAGAAAACTAACTCTCTTTTGTTTTCCATACACACAACTTTCATAGAAATCCACATTAATAAATTTCAGACCTCGTAAAACTTTTGTAGAATGAAGTACCTTCATACCTTTTTCACTCATATGCCCAAGTCTGTTATGCCACAATGTTGTCTCAGAACCTGTAGCAACTGTTCCTGAACTTGTTTGTTTTTTCTCTGTAACAGCTAAAGTAGAAGGAACAGTATGACCTGTACAAAGATATAAGGTCCCTACTTTCACACCTTTTGCTACTACTAAGGCACCTTTTGAAACCTTCCAAATTTTATCAGTAAATGTAACAATGTAACCTTGTTCAGCTAGCTGCCCTGCTGAAATTAAATTCCTACTGAGCCTTGGAACATGCCTTACCTCTTGTAGTAGCCAATGATTCCCATTCTGCAACTTAATCTTAATTTTTCCCTTTCCAATAATCTGACAGGGTTCGTTATCTCCCAAATAAACCAGCCCAAAATCCCCTTGGACATAATCAAGGAAATAACTTCTATGGGGTGTAGCATAAAATGAGGCCCCTGAATCTAAAACCCATGAATCATCAGCATTATCTAGGGAAATAATCAAAGCATCATCTTCAGATTTATTGCTTACCACATTTGCCTCCTTATTGCCTTCTTGTTTGTCTCCTTTATTTTTTTGAGACCAACAATCTTTGTTCAGATGACCTGGTTTCCCACAGTACCAAAAATCCTTTTGTCCTCTAGATTGGGATCTTTTGTCCTTTGATTTTCCTCATGACTTCCCATGGCCTCCAAAACCTTTTCCTCTCTCCTTTGATCTATTCCTACTTTCTGCATTCAAAACACTGCCTGATGTGGATCCACCTGAGCTTTTCTTACGAATTTCCTCACTCAGAATAACACCAACAACATCATCAAATTTCAAGGTATTTGAACCAGAAACAGAGTTACTAACCGCCATTACCAAACTATCCCAACTTTCAGGCAATAAACTTAATATCAAGAGAGCTCTAACTTCTTCATCAACTTTTACATTTACAGAAGTCAATTGACTGACAATCGTATTAAATTCATTTAAATGACCTATCACAGATCCACCTTCAACCATTTTCAAATTAAACAAACGCTTCATGAGAAATACCTTATTTGAGGCTGAGGGTTTTTCATACAATTTAGCCAAAGCTTTCATCAAACCATCTTTTGTCTTCGCTTCCATTATATTGAATGCCACCAATGGTGCCAGGGATAACTGAATGGTTCCTAGTGCCTTTTTGTGAAGAAGATTCCAATCCTCATCAGACATTGTTGCTAGTTTCTTGGCTACTCTTATCAACGACATCCATAAATCCTTTTGATAGAGGTAATCCTTCATCTGCATCTTCCATAACTGATAGTTCTGCCCATTGAATTTATCGACCTTCAATTTACCCTCGTCAGCCATTGCTCCCACTCAATCATGAGACTTTCCTGTAGTTGATAATTGAACACAACCCACTCTGATACCACTTGTTAGGGTTAGCCGGTAGAAGATATCAATTAAATAAAAATAAAGATTAAACAGAGAAATAGAAATACACATAATTAATAACAACGAGAGACAAGTTTTAACGTGGTTCACCCAAACTCGGGCTACATCCACCAAACATAGAGTCCAATATTATTATCCAGTAAATCAAACTGATTACAACCAGCAATCCTTACAACTCAATACCATTGCAAATGCTACAATACAATATATCAAAACCCTAACCCTTAGCCACTTTTATCAAGCCTTTTTGTCGGTTATAAAAATAGGATTTTTTATCCCGAACCCTGGTGAGGATACATGGCTAGTGTACAGTACTTTCCTGATCAGTTGCCACCTACCAACACATCTTATCTAGGATCTTTAGCTCACTGTCTTCACTATTCTTCTCTGTTCCTAATTAGGACTAATTTTCTCAATATCCTCAGCACACAGCTCATCCAGTCCTTATCATCAATGCAATAGGTGTATGTTGACATCAATGACAACACCAGTTGGGCCCATACTTGCAACAGAATCCATGTTCCATGAATTAGCCTTGGGTGGGATATTGTGGGGTGGGTGATAGGATATGATGCTTCAGAATTCCAAGCCATGGGATGTGTACAATATGGAGTGTTGTGATAGAAAGAGGACTTATTAGATGGTAGAACCAGCCACTACACATGGTGCTTGAGACAGGTTTTCACCATGGTACCAATCCAAGGCATCATCGAAGTGATTTTCACCATTGGAAGTCTTTAATGCACTTAGGTTTTTCCTTTTTTTTTAATTTTTTTATTTTTTGCTTGGGGTACTTGATGGGTTATGTGTAGAATTTCTTCAGATGTAGAATGTTCATAGGCTCATCCAAAGGCTACTCTTGAGGTGTTGGAAGTTGGTATACTCCTGATCCATAGCTGGTTGTGATGACATAAGGCCCTAGCCAATTAGACTCAAATTTTCCTTTCTTAGGGCACTCCTACAAGTTTTTTTGGTTTTCCATAAGGACAAGGTCACCTTCTTCAAATTTTTGGTTCTTTATTTTCTTGTGATAGCTCCTTCTGAGGCAATTTTGATAGGCCTATAGGTGGTTCAATGCATCCAGGTGTTTCTCATCTAGTAATTCTAGCTCATGCAACCTTGCAACTCAATATTCCTCATCATTGATTATATTTTGCAAACATACTCTTAGGGATGGGAGCTCAACCTCAATAGGTAAAATGGCTTTAGATCCAAATACAAGAGAATATGGAGTGGCTCCTATGGGGGTACAGATACTTGTGCGATAGGCCCATAGGGTAGGATTGAGTTGGAGGTGCTAGTCACGACCAGATTCATTAACCATCTTCTTTAGAATGCAGAGGATGGTTTTATTTGAAGCTTCTGCTTGACCATTTACTTGAGGGTAATATGGAGTGGAGAAGTGGTGTTGGATTTGGAATTTTTCACACAAAGTGTAGAATTCCTTGTTCTTGAATGGTTTTCCATTATTGATGATGATGGAATGAGGGATACCATAATGACATATGATATAATGGAGGATGAACTTGGATATCTGTGTCCCAGTGGTGAAGATGAGTGGTATTGCTTCCACCCACTTAGTGAAGTATTCAGTAGCTATGATGATGAATTTATGGCCATTAGATGATGGTGGATGTCTTTTGCCTACAAGGTCGAGCCCCCACTGTGAGAAAGGTCATGACGTCGTGATTGGTTGAAAGTCTTGTGTTGGTGCATGAATGAGATCTCCATGCTGTTAACATGATAGGCATTTTTTTACAAACTGCTAGGCATCTTGTTCCATGGTTGGCCAATAGTATCTAGTCCTTAGGATCTTTTTAGTGAGAGTGGGTCCACTTGAATGTGCCCCACAGATGCCTTCATGTACCTCTTGCAAGGCTAATTTAGCTTCCCTAGAGTCCAAACATCGTAAAAGCATGCCATCAAGACTCCTTTTGTATAGGGTATCTCCTATAAGGGTGAAGCAGGAGGCTCAGCGGATGAAAGTTTTTTGTTGTGAGGTAGATAGGTTAGGAGGGATGATGGTATCATGGAGGTATAGATAAGTTTCTTGATACCATGGGGATAAGGGACCAACGACTTCGCACACTAGCTCTGATTGGGGAACATCATATGCTGGAATAAGGAGCTCTTCTATCAGGAATTCATACTTCTTGCTATCTTTCTTCATGTCGACTAGCGATCTGATGGTTGCCATGGCGTCTACAGCTTTGTTGTTTAGCCTTGGGATTTGTTCAAAGTGGACATCATCAAAATAGTCTTTAAAGACATCGATCATCTTTTTATGAGGAAAGAGTTTGTCATCCTTAGTCTTTTACTCATTGTTTACTTGCCTGATAACTAGTTGGGAGTCTCCATACACTCTTAACTTTTCAATTCTCCATTTGATTGCCATTTAGAGACCTGTGATAAAGGATTCATACTCTGCCACATTGTTGGTACAAGGAAATGTAATTTTGAATGACTTGGGGATGGTGTCACCTTGAGGGGTAACAAACAAGATGCCTTCCCCTGAGCCTCTATGTGTATATGACCCATTGAAGTACATTTTCCATGTCTTTGTTGCCGGTGCTATTGTCAAGATGGTTTTGTCAGGGAATTCTGCTAGTGTAGGATATTCTGCAGGATAACCTAGTGTAGGTTATCACTGCTAGCTGATTAGTGATAACCTATCCTTTGATAGCCTTTCTCTCAATATATTCAATGTCAAATTCACTGAGGATCATGACCCATTTTGCCATTCTTTTAGTAAGAGCAACTCTATTTAGTAGATATTTTAGTGGATCGATCTTGGCGATGAGCTTAGTTTTGTGATTGAGCATGTAGTGTCTTAATTTTTGTGAAGTAAAGACTAGAGCTAGACATGCTCGTTCAATTGGTGTATAGTTTAGCTCGTAGGATATCAAGGTGCGACTAATGTAATATATGGCTCTTTCCTTCCCTTGCTCATCATGTTGTGCTAATAAGGCTCCAATAGCTATTTCCGTTGCTGAGATGTATAATAGGAGGGGTTCTCCTTGCCTTGGAGGAGTTAGAACAAGGGGATTAGCTAGGTATTCTTTTAGTGGTCGAAGGTAGCCTGACATTGATTGTCCCAGACAGAAGTTGTATCCTTTCTGAGTAGATGTTGGAATGGTTGACATTTATCGGCAAGTTGAGCAATAAACCAACAAATGGACTAGAGTTTCCCTTACAGACTTCTTAGTTGTTTTAGTGTTTTCGGAGGAGGTATTTTAGTGATGGCTTTGACTTTTACAGGGTCTACCTCAATTCCTCTTCTAAAGACTATGTGTCCTAAAATTTTTCTAGAGGTGAACCCAAAGACACATTTCTTTAGATTCAAGCAAACATTGTATTTGCTCTAGTCAGTCGAAGATATTTGCTGATACATCTAGGTGTTCCTCCCTTGTCTTTGATTTTCCTAGAAAGTCATCCAAATAGTCTTCCATGATGTGGTGGAAAAGATTATGGAAGATGACAGTCATGGCTCGTTGATATGTGGCTCCAGCATTCTTTAGGCCAAAAGGCATTACCACCAAACAGCATGTCCCCCATGGACATATAAAGGTTGTCTTATGTTGGTCCTCCTCTGCAATCTTGATTTGATTATACCCTGAAAAACCATCCATTAGGGATAACATTTCGTGTCCTTCCATTAGATCCATTATCATGTCAATGTTTGGTAAAGGGAAGTCATCCTTTGGGTTGGCTTTGTTAAGATCTCAGAAGTCGGTGCAGTATTGGATTCGGCCATTAGGTTTGGCTATTGGTACTAGGTTGGAAATCCACTTGAGATAATCAATTGGTTGGATGAACCCAACATCTAGTAGTTTCTTCAATTCTATTTTGACTAGGAGGGCCACCTGAGGGTTCATTTTTCTTAGCTTCTGTTTCACTAGTTTTTCATCAAGTCATACTGCAAGGTGATGGACGACCAAAGTGGGATTGAGCCCTAGCATGTCTACATAAGTCCACACAAAATTGTGATTTTTACATTTGAAGAAGGCTAAGAAGTTGTCTTGCTCCATTGCGCTAAGAGGTGATTTTTGGCTCTTCTTCTGTCCCAAGATTCATCTCTTGAGCTGGCTCCACTAGGATGGGTGATCTGTCAAGATATACCTTCTCTATCTCAGGAAGGCCCATGCTTCGATCTCTAGCACCTCATGGAGGTTTTCACTAGGAGATATGTCTTTTACTTTTAGTTTTTTTGGATCTAACACTATCGCGGAGCAGTTTTCACAATCAGATCCATGTTTGATTTTTATATTTTTGAGACTGGAAGTAGGGGTTGTCTCCCTGAAATAGGCAGCCGTATCAAGTTCCATAATGTATCCAGCTTTATGATATCCTAGGGGGAAGTGATATCCAACCCCCATCATTTCAGTAATTGCTTCATCATTTGGTGCTACATCGAAGACAGGAGGTCCCTGTTGGTCCTAGTCTATGAGGTCCGAGTATACAAGGGGTAAGTCACTGGATGAAGAGGTTAGGGTGGTGACAGTGTATATGGTACATATGGATGATTCGAAGAATTCAACAAAGTCACTAAAGGAGTTTTGATGGCTTGTTTCGTTGACATTATCGACTTCAAGGGAGACTATAGTGACCTCGGATAAGATACATTTGCCAGTAGTGAGGATACGTTGTCATTGACCATATCCTAAGCCTTGAGTATAAGGATTTCTTGTCACGTGGACTAGTTCCACGATCCCTTGTTCATGAAGACCAATATCGCCTTGTCCTTTATAGCCCATGTTTTTGACAATCTCTAACCCTTTGCCATAGATCTCTGTTGGTATTATGGGAGCTTCTTTCTCAGTTTATTCATCTTTATATAGCCAGGATGATATGTCTTTGAGCACATCTTGATCTAGGAAATGTTTCTTCTCAAAGGTAGGTGATGGTTTACATTTGATAATAGCTATATTAGCTTCTTCTTCCTTTGGGATGCCAAAAATTTTAGGGTTGGGTAATGTGCCCACACAAAAGGTACCGTGTAGGTCGTATTCCCCACATCCCATGTCACTAAGCTTGATCTTGACCTCAGGTAGTGGACGTGTTTGGGATGAAGTGGTGGCAATGTTGGCAAGGTCAATGTATGAGGTGGATATTGTGGGATTGGCTTTTGTGATGGAATTGTTATATGGACAGAAGGTGTGGTCATGGCCTTCCAAGAAACTGCAGTATTGGAAGGGGCGGGGGTCGGTGTAGATAGTTACTTCTGTGCCATTGTGAGGGAACTTTAGACATTGATGGTGTTGGTGCTTGAATTGACGGTCAGTTAATTTAGGAATTTTCATGCAGGCACCTTCCCAAAAAATCTAAAAAGTTCTAAGTTTTGGCACCCCTTCAGTGTTTTACAGCATCTGCATCATCTTTCTTGAGGAAGGGGTCATCATGTTTTGTCCATTGGCGAAAACTTTTTTTTTTTGAGTGCTCCAATTGTGTCTTTGAACTTTCGGTTTGAACTTGAACCCTTTTCTTCAAGGTTCAAAGGTTCAATGGTTCGTGGTTCAATGGTTCAGGGGCTTTGGTTCCTTATTTTCTGTAAGTGAGTCCTTTGCTCATCTATGTGATCCAATCACTATGGTTGAACCACCGCGTTGAACCACCCGCTTGAACCCTTTTCTTCAAGGTTCAACGGTTCAAGGTTCACTGGTTCAAAGCTTTATGATTTTGGTCTTATCGGAGTGATCGGCATCATCGGCGAAGGATTTTTGAGTTGGGCCGACAGTGGATGTTTGGCCGATGAGATGTCATCGGTGTATGTCTTGCCGAAGAGGGTGGGGTTGATGAAGTGCCATCGGTAAGACTATTGTGGTCGGTGAAGGAGTGTTCAGTTGCTCCGATAGTGTTGATCTCACCGATGGGATCGAGGAGTTTGGCCATCGGGGAGTCGTCAGTGTGTGTCTGGCCGATGGGAATTTGGAGGGTGTCTATCGGTGTGAGTTGTATTGTCGGCCTAGTCGATGGAAGGTAGCCCGATGGTCTATCTCTGGCCGATGATGGGGAATGTATAGTTTGCATCAGCCAGACCTTTGAGATCGGTGAGATTTTGCTTGGCTTGGCCGATGGTTTTTGTCTTGGCGACAGGTGTGTATGGAATGGTCATTGGTGAGACTTTGTTCATCGGCGGGGAAGGCTTTTGGGTTGGCCGATTGACTATGTTTGGCTGACAGAGGATTGTGATGGCTTCATCGGTGTAACACATGAGGTCGGCTAGAGGATTTTTGGATGCTCCGATGGAGGGAGTCACACCGACGGAGGAGGGGAGTGTAGTTTGTGGTCCTCAGCGAGACTGTTGAGATCGGTAGGAGATTTATGGGCTTGGCCGATGGCTTAGGTCTAGGCAATGGGCTTTGGGTGAAGGAGCGTGTGTCGAGCGTGGCAAAAGCGCTCGACACCTAGTATACATGTGGCTATGTTTATAAAGTGCTAAAGTGGTCTCGGCAGCATGCATGTGGGACTATTCTTCCTGCATATTTTAAACCTGCAGTGAAACACATTTTGGCAGGAAGTTCTTTTTTGAACGCAGTGACAGTTTTCTTGGTGGCCGTGGGTGGTTGAGCCATCAATGGCGACTATGCTGAGGCGTGGGCGAGTTGTTGAACAGTCATGTACCCAATTTTTGGCATGAAGACTTTTAGATGGCGGCGCAGGGCTCAAGGTCTCTCTTGTCTGTTGCAGCAATAAATTTTGAGCGCCATTTCTCATCGACTGTGTCTGGCGGATTTTTGTCAAAAACATGTAATTAATGTTGAGTATGCTTCTTTGACTATTTTAAGCAAGAAGTGTTACTCATTTTTGTTGTTGTTCAAAGTTGAATATTTGGCTCTGTAATACAATACAGTTGGTTTTGGTTGCTCTGTGCAGCAAAACTTGTGAGTTTATGTATCTCCTGTTGTATGTTTTTTGCATGGATCCATTGATTTCATGGTTAATCTTATATGAATAATGCTATGTTTACATGTGTTGTGCTAATTCTGTCTCCAGTGTTGCATGTATCTTTCTTTTGAGTCTAGGTATTCAAGGAATGTCTCAGATTCTAGAACATAGAATTCCTGTGTTGAATGTTTAATCTCTTAACTTCTACTCAAGGGGTAGATTAAATTGTTCTCAGATTGAATATTGGGAAGGATATACTACAATAGGGATGCCATAAGTATAGATAGCTTAACACTTTGTATTGGGAGATATCTGTAAGGCAGATATCATATGTGTCCCCATGAAATCCAGTTTTAGTTGTTCATGCTGATCATTCACAGGCGTATGTCTACTGACTCCAAGCCCTAGATAGGCACCGATCTAGCTTTGTGTTTGTGTTATATACCATGTCTAGCTTTGCATCCAAATATAAAATCAAAATCAAACTCCAAAACAACCATTAGGACAGTAGAATTAGTTTTAGGATCCAAGTCCTCTATCTACAACTGCAAATAGGCCCAAAGCTAGCCCCTTTGCTCTTATCTTACAGTTTTGGTCTACTTACAGAAGGACTTATCTGCTTTCTGTCAGCATCCCAGCCTTTGTATGCATATCCTCATGGATGTTGAGTAGGGAATACCCCCTAGGTTTTGTAGAGCCTGAAGAAGAAGAGGAGATAAAATATAGAGTCTATCTCCTACACTATTGGCCCCTGGCCCAGAGATCCTGTTGATCATTGATGGCTACCTTGTAGGGAAATCTAGGAGTAAGCATCCAGTCTAGGAAAAAACCAACAGAAATTGGTGACTCTGCTGTGGAGAGAGAGTCAAGTGACCTGAGGGCTGGAAAATCTAGTTTCCAGTGAAGTTGTTGTAGCAAAAAGGAACCATGTGGTGCTCTGCTGGGGTGATGAATCCAGAAAACAAAAGTGCCTTGCTGACATTCCGTCTTCTCTCTAAGAGGTGGCAACTCTGTTGAAAGAACCTATCAGTGCTGCAACATATATCCAAGTATTCATCTTTGATTCAAAATGTTGAGTTTAGAACAACAAGCCTGGTCGTGTTCTCAGAGAAGACCATTCTTTACTGAAAGATATAAAGCCCTAAATTTCACAGGGATATATGGTTACCCAAATATTATTCCAATAAAATTAGAAGATGTTTGCCAAAATATAGTGGATCAGATTCTGAATCAGCAAACAAACATCTGCAAAGATTTTGTAATTTAATAGAAGATTATGAGGTAGAGGATGAAGATGTAGTAATGAGACTCTTTGTTCAGTCATTGGAAGATGATGCTAGGATTTGGTTTTCAGACCTGACTGTTTGTTTAGTTTCTTCATGGATAGATTTAGAAGTTGCATTCCTAGGGCAGTTTGGTGAAAGGTTTGATGTGGCCTCATTGATCATACATTTTATGAATATCCAAAGGGAAGATGAGGAACTGGTTCCAGCCTTTAATCTTAGGTTTATTAAATTGCTCAAGCAGATCCCTGAATATATGAGACCTAATAATGCATTGTGCTTGACAATTTATTTGGCTGCATTTGATGAAGAAATGAGTATCTGTTGAGAGATAAAGAACCAGTCACACTTCACCAGGCTTTCCAATTTGCTATGGACATAGAAAACAATGAGAAATATGGAATGCCAGTAGGTTTCATGGCTGCAAGTTGTCAAAGCAGTTATCAAAGTGAATATATTTTAGCTCTCCCAATATGTGCATTAAAAGATGATTGTGTAGAGGGAAATATATTTCAGAATAATGTGTGCAGCCATGATGTCATGCATGAAGAAAATGTTGCTGAAAATGTAGGCACATCCTATAATGATGTGGACAAAGATTATTGTCTGCCTCTAGAAGAAAAGCCTACAGGTGCAAGATGCTCTCCAGATGATGAAATGAAAGATATAAATGAGGTTGCATCCTGTAGCAATAGGCATATCCCAGTTATTCCTGACTATTTGTATAAGGTGGATATGCAAGGCTTCACTCTGAATATAGAAAACATTGATTCAAGGGATGGTAGTGAATATGCTAGTGATTGTCAGCATTCAGATGTATGTGTGAGCCTTTCAGATGATGAAATATATTTGGATGCTGAATATGAATGTTTCCTTGAGGATTCTGACCATTTTCACAATGCAGAGGTTAAAAAATTTGCTTTTGGGTATCAGTGCATTGGTGAAGAGGAAAGACAGGGTTACTATTCAAAAGTGGACAGACAAGTTGCTGATGTATATGCTCATACAGTCGGGGATAGTGTTGATTGTAGGGGTAACTATGAAGCTTTTGATGAAGGGCTGCACTTTGAGCTTTTTATGCCTTCTCTTGAGACATTTCAGGTGGACGTTAGTGACAAAACTGTCGTGCATGATGATGATGGATATCTATATGTTCATCAAGATAAATTTGATTATGAGATGTTGCTTGTGCCTAAATATTGCATGTTTGATACAGAGGAGCTCTTATTTTTTGAGGAAGGGCAAAATTCTGATGTGGATTCATTTGTTTCATGTGAGTCTGTTATCTTTCCAAGCAACATCAGTGACTCATATGATGATGACATTCTACAACTGATAATAATATATGCTGATGAAGCTAGTTGTAGATTTGTTGAAGAAAAAGAAATGAGCAGCAGCACAAATAATTGCCAAGGGGCTTGCTGCAGACAGTTAAATGCTTTTAGGCTTCATTTGAAGAAATCAAAAGAAAATCAGGTGTTTGACAAAGGAAAAGTCTGGTTTTTCCTTTTTGGTGGCCCTGGGCCACCATGTTTATTTTGAAATAATGTGTTTGGTGATGCAGATTGGTGCAAGTTTGACTCTGTGCCCAATGGATAGGGGACTGGTCTGCATCCCAGAGATCTGGTTCTCACTGCAGTTTTGCACCTGCACGTCCCCAGACAGAGCCACTGTTGGTGCCTGAATTGACTGTCAGTTAATTTAGGAATTTTCATGCAGGCACCTTCCCAAAAAATCCAAAAAGTTCTAAGTTTTGGCACTCCTTCAGTGTTTTGCAGCATCCGCATCATCTTTCTTGAGGAAGGGGTCATCATGTTTTGTCCATCGGTGAAAGTTTTGTTTTTTTTGAGTGCTTTGATTGTGTCTTTGAACTTTCAGTTTGAACTTGAACCCTTTTCTTCAAGGTTCAAAGGTTCAATGGTTCGTGGTTCAACGGTTTAGGGGCTTTGGTTCCTTATTTTCCGTAAGTGAGTCCTTTGCTCATCTATGTGATCCAATTGGTATGGTTGAACCACCACGTTGAACCACCCGCTTGAACCTTTTCTTTAAGGTTCAATGGTTCAAAGCTTTATGATTTTGGTCTTATCAGAGTGATCGGCATCACCGGTGAAGGATTTCTGAGTTGCGCCAAGAGTGGATGTTTGGCCGATGAGATGTCATCGGCGTATGTCTTGCCGAAGAGGGTGGGGTTGACGAAGTGCCATCAGTAAGACTATTGTGGTCGGTGAAGGAGTGTTTAGTTGCTCCGATAGTGTTAATCTCACCAATGGGAGCAAGGAGTTTGGCCGTCGGGGAGTCGTCGGTGTGTGTCTGGCTGATGGGAATTTGGAGGGTGTCTATCGGCGTGAGTTGTATTGTCGGCCTAGTCGATGGAAGGTAGCCCAATGGTCTATCTCTGGCTGATGATGGGGAATGTATAGTTTGCATCAGCCAGACCTTTGAGATCGGTGAGAGTTTGCTTGGCTTGGCTGATGGTTTTTGTCTTGGCGACAGGCGTGTATGGAATGGTCATCAGTGAGACTTTGTTCATCGGCGGGGAAGGCTTTTGGGTTGGCCGATTGACTATGTCTGGTCAATAGAGGATTGTGATGGCTTCATCAGTGTAACACATGAGGTCAGCCAGAGGATTTTTGGATGCTCTGATGGAGGTAGTCACACCGACGGAGGTGGGGAGTGTAGTTTGTGGTCATCGGCGAGACTGTTGAGATCGGCAGGAGATTTATGGGCTTGGCTGATGGCTTAGGTCTGGGCGATGGGCTTTAGGCGAAGGAGCATGTGTCGAGCATGGCAAAAGTGCTTGACACCTAGTATACATGCGGCTATGTTTATAAAGTGCTAAAGTGGTCTCGACAGCATGCATGTGGGACTATTCTTCCTGCATATTTTAAACCTGCAGCGAAACACATTTTGGCGAGAAGTTCTTTTTTGAACACAGCGACAGTTTTCTTGGTGGCCGCGGGTGGTTGAGCCATCAATGGCGACTATGCTGAGGCGTGGGCGAGTTGTTGAACAGTCATGTACCCAATTTTTGGCATGAAGACTTCCAGATGGCGGCGCAGGGCTTGAGGTCTCTCTTATCTGTTGCAGCAATAAATTTTGAGCGCCATTTCTCATCGACTATATCTGGCAGATTTTTGTCAAAAACATGTAATTAATGCTGAGTATACTTCTTTGGTTGTTTTAAGCAGGAAGTGTTACTCATTTTTGTTGTTGTTGAAAGTTGAACATTTGGCTCTGTAATACAATACAATTGGTTTTGGTTGCTCTGTGCAGCAAAACTTGTGAGTTTATGTATCTCCTGTTGTATGTTTTTTGCATGAATCCACTGATTTCATGGTTAATCTTATATGAATAATGCTATGTTTGCATGTGTTGTGCTAATTCTATCTCCAGTGTTACATGTATCTTTCTTCTGAGTCTAGGTATTCAAGGAATGTCTAAGATTCTAGAACATAGAATTCCTGTGTTGAATGTTTAATCTCTTAACTTCTGCTCAAGGGGTAGATAAATTGTTCTCAGATTGAATATTGGGAAGGATATACTGCAATAGGGATGCCATAAGTATAGATAGCTTAACACTTTGTATTGGGAGATATCTGTAAGGCAGATATCATATGTGTCCCCCTGAAATCTAGTTTTAGTTGTTCATGTTGATCATTCACAGGTGTATGTCTACTGACTCCAAGCCTTGGATAGGCACCGATCTAGCTTTGTGTTTGTGTTATATACCATGTCCAGATTTGCATCCAAATATAAAATCAAAATCAAACTCCAAAACAACCAATAAGACATTAGAATTAGTTTTAGGATCCAATTCTTCTATCTACAACTGCAAATAGGCCCAAAGCTAGCCCCTTTGCTCTTATCTTACAGTTTTGGTCTACTTACAGGAGGACTTATCTGCTTTCTGTCAACATCCCAGCCTTTGTATGCATATCCTCATGGATGTTGAGTAGGGAATACCCCCTAGGTTTTGCAGAGCCTGAAGAAGAAGAGGAGATAAAATATAGAGTCTATCTCCTACACTGTTGGCCCCTGGCCCAGAGATCCTATTGATCATTGATGGCTACCTTGTAGGGAAATCTGGGAGTAAGCATCCAGTTTGGGAAAAAACCAACAGATGGAATGTAGAGGGGACTTCTTGCATGGCATGGATCCACAGTCAACTCAGAAGAATGTTGTAAGGGAGATCAAGATCAAGGACCTAGAATTTTGTTTCCATTATCTTTTGTCCAACTTGAATAGGGAGCTTTATAGTACCCTAAGATAGTCGTTCAGTGTCATCATACCCTTTGATTGTTATGCATTCACTAGTGTCTACAACCACATCCGAGTATTGCAAGTGTTTTAGTAATTTAAGAGTGCACAGATTTAGGCCAGAGCCACCATCTATTAATACTCTCTTGATGATATGCTTGTGGATGCGGACTTCAATGTGCAAGGCATCATTATGTGAGTTCTAAGAAGCAGGAAGGTCCTTTTTTGAGAAGGTGAGATGATGAGGTGTGGTGATATGGCCCACCATGGTTTGGAATTGATTCACATTCAAGTTGGTAGGGACTTGGGTTTCCAAGAGTGCTTTATCAAGGACTTCTTTATGGAGAGGTAACATGCGAAGCAACTCAAGTATGGAGATTTCTGTAGGGATATTTCCTAGATGTTCTAGGATGTTGTATTTATTGGTAGGTGATGTGCGTACAGTTGGACAATTATGTAAGGGGTCTAATGTGGATGAGGGTATTTGATCAGTGGTAGGGGCTGTGTAGATGGATACGTAGCCACGACGAGTTGTGACAGCGCAATTGGGTGCTTGAGCCCAAATGATGATTGTGTTGACATGGTTAGACAACTGTTCTAGCTGCCATACAATAGAGTCATAGGATGCAGGAGGTGGGGTGACATTGTAGGCTTGATTAGACGATGAGGCCTTGTTATGATTGGGAAGTGGATCTTTGTAAGCTCCTAGATTAGCATTAGGCAATTGTTGGGTGCTTTGCTCATGGCTGACTTTATTCTGATCTATGAGGTCTTGCACCCAATGCTTTAGTTTCATGCAATCAGTGGTCTTATATCCCACAATGTGGTGGTAGTTGGAATAATCATTTTTGTTGTACCACATAGCTTTGATCTCACTTTCTTGGTGGGGTTTAATAGGTGGGAGAGTTATCAAACATTTCTTTAGATATCAATCAAGAATATCCTCAATTGGTTCCCTTAAAGGTTTGAATTGTCTTCGAGGTTTGTTTTATTTAGATTGCCCCTTTGGGGTATTTACATTGGTGGCATATGTACTTGTGGATGTTTGATTTTGTACATGTTGGACAGTTTTTACATCAGTGACACCATCGTTCAGGGTGTTTTTGTTCCTTCCCCAAAAGCGTGGCTTGTCGTTTGATTGCATGTTGTTATTTTTGTTTGTATTGGGGATGTTTATATTGACTTTGTTGTTGTTGTTGTAGGACTTGTTATCGTATAATTTGATCGAGCCTTTGGAAATAAGGGCCCTTTCTATGGTAGTACCTTTGTCAATGACTTCTTCAAAGGTAGACACACAGAGGATCTATAGATGGAACCCTATTTCTTGATTTAGGTTAGTCACAAACATGGTGACAAATTGCTTCTCGGGAATTGGCCAAGGGAATTTGCTTGCTAATCCTCTCCACCTTTGCAAGAAGGAAGTGAAGGATTCTCTGCTCTTTTATTTTTTATTGCAAAGGTCTATCATAGATATTTCATGTTCAAAATTATAGAAGTGATTGACAAATTTTTCTGTGACCTCAGGGAAAGACCTAATGCCCGGGGGAAGATGTGCAAACCATTCAGTGGCTTGACCACTGAGGCTTCTTGGAAATAGTCTCATTAGATATGTATTGTTGTTCAAGACTTCTAATCAAGCAATGTAGAACTCCCTAAGATGATCCCTAGGGTCTCCCTTTCCCTTGTACTTGTCAAATTTGGGCATTTCAAAATTTTTGGGGAAAGGGGGCATGTACAATGTTCGATCAAATGGATAGGGACAAATATCCTCAAAAGAATAATGTTTGCACTTGCCTCCAATTTGTATATCATCTACCTTTTGAATCAAATCTTGTACGACACTTGTTAGATCCGAGGTTGGTGGCAGTTGTGGTGTGTAGGTTTGCTGATTGATGAGGAGTTGGAGATTGGGCAGGATTTGATGTTAGAGGTTTTGGGAGATCGTGTTTTGGTATTGTGGGTTGGTGTTTTGGTTGAGTTGTGCGAGATATTATTGGTAGGCATGGATTTGTTGGAGAATATGAGGATGTATTTGAGGATTGGGATTATGTTGTGTTGATGACGTTCTGGAATTTTTTAGATATGTGAGATTAGAAGGATTGACATTGGATGGTTTGATGTTGGATAGATTGGTATGAGATGTATTGACGTTGGATGAATTGGTCACGATGTAAGATGGTTGTAAAAAGAATTGTCTCATGTAGGCTATGGTTTGAGGGTTGAGTGGAGGCACACTTGTTGAAGCACTTGCATTCGTGGGGTTCCCTTGGATGCCCAAGGTGATTTGCGGAATGGAAGAGTTTAGGTTAGTTATGGTAGTGGATGTGATGACAGGTTGGGAGGTGGTAGGATTGGAGACATTTGTGGAAATCGTAGATGTGGTGACATTAGAACTTGTGGGGGCAGCAGATATGATGGGAGTTTAGGTTTGAGAGATGGTAGGTTGGGTGTTTGATGTAGATGGTTGGGAGGATGTGGTAGGATTGTTGTTAGAGGTGGATGGTTGGGACGTTTTCATGTTGTGGGGTGGTTGGGCACTAATTTTGAGGAAGTAGTCAAGATATCTATTTGGATATGGCCTTAGGACTTTGTCAAGCATGTCGATGTTGTTGGTGTCTTGTGTAAAATTCAAGACATCTTGCTCATCTTGGCTAATGGTGGTGAAGTTTTGGATGGGTGGTGGTGGTGGTGGTGGTTGCAAGAAATGGAAGGGATTTTCATTGGGATTATATGTCAGGATTTGAGAGACCGAAGGTAGGTTGTATGTTTGGTCGATTGGTAGGTTGTTATCATTGGTGTTAGGCACCCCTATGCGCATGTGTTGTCCAAAGTTTGCCATTGCTTGATTCTTTTTGTGTTGTTATCTAGTTATGGGCATGCAAGTGTATGGATTTGGTTTTGAGGTGAAATGAAAGGGAGATGGAGACCTTAGAGAATTTAGATTGATTTGTTGGACCCAAAGATGGATGTGGTAGTGGAATGGAGTACAGGAAAAGATGAAAGGGTGATTGTAGTGTGATAAAGGATAGATTTTCACTTCTAAGAGACGAGTCTTTAAAAAAGTGTTAATCTAAGGATGATAAGAGCGGATGGTATTGATTTTTTACACAAATTTAGACCAAGAAGGAAGATGATAGATGACGTTTGCTTGAGGATGATTTGATGGAAGGGATTTTAGATGTTGATTTGGAGGGTGAAATTTTTAGATGAACTAGATGTTGGGTATGATGTTTTTGAAAAGGATTGGAAGGTCAATGAATGAGCTTAAGATCTAGTTTTGTGTTGCACATATGGATGTTTCTCTTTGTTTGGGGTAGACTAATGACCTTACACAAAGAAGGATGATTATTTTACTTGAAAGGTTGACTAATGACTCTCCAAGCAAAATATGATGTAAAAGATGAAATCTAGATCTAGATTTAGCTCAAAAGGATGATGAGTTTTGGATGTTGGTTGATGGTTCTTTGATGGGTGTTTGGATTTAGAAGATTTTGGATATGTTTTTGATGAGAGAAGCGAAAGGATTTGAAATGATTTCTTGTGACAAGGATGTTTGTTTGGTCCAAAAGGTATGCAAAGATTAATGAGGATGAATGGATATGAAATTGAGTGGATTCTGGTATAGCAAGGGGTCTGATAATGATAATGATTGATTCTCTAAGTTCAAAATGAAGATATGATTGGAATTTTTAGAAGAAAATGGGTGGGGTATTGATGGATTTTTGGGAAGGTGTTTATGGATTATGGTCAGGTAGGTGCTAAAGATCACAATGGAATTTTTCTTAGTTTCAGGCAAGTTAGTCTGCAAATAGTGCCAATCCATAGGTGAAATGGCACCAAAAATAGATAGAGATGGCATTGAAACTGGTCAGTGTTGGTCAAAGCTCTGAAAAAGATAGATTTTGATGACAAATTTGGATTTGTTTTGATATGGACTTTGATCAAATGATTGTTGTTGTTTCTTGGCAATTTTCTTGAAAGAAATTTAAGCACAATAACACACAATAACGAAGATTTTGTTTGTGAAAAGATGTGGGATTTTCTTAAACAAGCACTTTGTACAACCTAAGGCGAAGATAGGACAATATTTGTTGAATCCCCTAGCTGCGCTTATTCAAAGCTGGCAGCTCCAGGATCTTGGTAGCACCGGCTCCCTCTTACAGTGCACTCACTTCTCATGCATACCAAGATCCAGGTTTCCATGAAGGCTTGTCCCTCACCAAACCTTAGGATTGTCCCTACTACCTTGGCTAAGAACCGCATGAATTAGGGCCGCTTCAAAGGTTACCCTTCCACGTCAGCAAATAGAAGGTTTTTGGCTCACTAAAACAAAGGTTCCTAGTAAGTGCATTCATTCAGGTGGCTATACGTGCAGCAGTGCTACTCTCCATTATGGAGTCTCCCAACAATCAAAGGGTTACACCTTGGAGGGTTTTGGGGGAGGTTGGTTGTCGGTATGACACAACAACACCTATTACTTGTGACTTTCGTCACAAACACATTATTTATATAGTGGCTTGAAAGAGTTTGTCTTTAGCTTGTTGCCTCTCGGGTCATTCCCACCTTTCGAAGTGGGGTGGTAGGCCCTCTAAAGGTTTAACAAAAGAAACACAACCACAAAAATACTTTTGATCCCCAAGTTCATACAAGGATGCGAGGGGAGAGCATACATATAGTTTGTGCTTGTGTTACACTAAACAAGGTTCATTTTTTAGCTCTTGGATTATGTTGGGGGTGATTTATGCAAGTGTTGTGAGAATCTTTTGATTCCCAAGATCAGCAATGGTGTGAGGGAAGAGCATACACTTTTCACCACACAAACACTATCACAAAACACTTCATACAATTGATTCGTTTTCTTGTTTAGATGATTGAAAAATGCAAATTTGTTATTCTTTTTAATCCAATGAATTATGATGCACTTTGTGGTTCTTTTTAAGCCCAAAATTGAAATGTTTTTAGATTTGTTGGTAAGCACTTGTTAATTTTAGAGCACCAAATTCAAATGTTTTTTCTAGGCTAAGGCACACAAAGATTTTGTTTTTTGTTTGTTGTTGATCAATTTTAGTGCACCAAATTAAAATGTTATTTACACTAACATACAAGGGTTCCTTTTAAGCACCAATTGAAGTGTTTGTTTAACCTAAAGCTAAAAAACCCTGTAAGAACTTGTTAGTGGTTTTAGAATGATGATGATGACCTACAAACAACTATCAGTCCCTACATAGAACCTAAGGTTAGCCTATAAAAATAGTACTAAAATAGATACCAAATGGTGCCACCGTGGCACTACTGATAGAAACTGACATAGAACTTGACTGCCCTAGAAAATAGCACTGAAATATGTATAGATAGTGCTGATATACAACATAGCGCTAAAAAGAGAGACAATGCACTAGAAAAATAGATAGCGCTACAATAAGTTACAGAATGCGCTGAAACTAAAGATTGCGCTAATATGTATGGAACAAAGTGCCACTATGCATGCGTCTGAATGGTCTGGTCGACAGTGGAATATGACACCGCTCTGGGTGCTGATAGCACTAATATAGGGTTGAAATGGTCAGGGCTGCAAAAACACAAGTACTTTCAACCAAACATGGGGTTAGACTGCATAAGAGGGGTCATGTTAGTCTTGTTAACAATAGAACAACCTTGAGAATAAAAAAACAAAACAAGGTGAAAGAAAAAAGTGTATGTGTGGTTCTTAAGATGATTTTGGCATGACTTGCCCCTTGTTTTCGCCTAAACACCTGTAAAACTGAGAGCCAATAACCTAGGAAGTTGGTAGGAAAACCAAAAAGTAGAAGGTGTGAGTAAGATCTAACAAAAACTATCATGTCAAATAGCATTGAAATAGTCAGAAGATAGTGCTAAAATTCACCACAAATGGTGCCACTGGGTAGGTAGATAGCACCACACCTGTAAACATGGCTCAAACAACAAAAACTCATGAAAAAAAATGATTAGATTGAGACCTTGCAGATCCCACTGGGCCTGCCAATGTGATTAGGAAATCTAAACCGAGGTAAAAATACAAACTTAATGCATGCAAAATGAGAAGTTATACCTTGATATGAAGACCTAATCTCATAAGGGTGAAGGAGCTTGCACCCAAATGCTCTAAGATATACCCTAGATATTAAGAAGAGATGTGAAACTCTCTCAAGCTCACAAGTGCAACTCAAGAATCTACTTGTTGTGACCAAATCACACATCACCCCATTAGAGATGGGGACCCCCCTTTTGAACTCAGAGGCTTGTTAGGAGTTGTGATGCATCATTTTGTCAAGGTCCTGAATAGTGAAAATACCTAAGGAGGGATTGATTGTCTGGATGATTTTGAGCACCTTAGGGAAAAGGTATGCATGTTTGAATTTGACTGTAGGTATCTAGTGCACTTTATCCCTCCTTCAACCTATTCTAGCACCTAAGAGTCAGAAGGCGGTCTTTGTTCAAACTGGGCACTCACTTCCCACTTCTCCCACCTAGTTTGGCACCTAAGCATTAGAAACAGAATCTGGCACCCTATGGATGAAATTGGAGTCATCCCAGAAAGTGCCTTGAAGGATATTGAGTGCCTTTAGGCTTGAAGTTAGGCTTGGAGTTTGATTAAGGTAAAATTTGAGTTGGAGTAGTCTGGGCGCCTTTGCACCTTCACATCAAGTCAATTGGTGCTTGGAAGCAATCACAGTACAAGAAGATTTGTGCCTTGAATGAGAGAGTCTCCAGTGAGCACCTAGATGATGGGAGACCACTTTGCGCCTAGTTTTGCGCCCTAATGAATGCAGGTAGCACCTTTGAGGAAGAGTCTTTGGTGGGTGCCTAGGAGTTTTGGTGCCTAGAAGAATGATCATTACAAGTGCGCTTAGCAAAGATAACAAGTGAATGAGTGCCTTTGACATGGAGTATGAACATGAAAGTTTTGAGTGCCTTGGTTGAATAAGTGATATCTTGCGCCCCAGGAGGCTTTGAAGTTGTCAGTTTATACTAGCACCTTGAAGTTGACTTTTGCGCCTTGCATATGGGAGTTCATTCTGGCATTTTGGTAGAATGCTTTAAAGAGTTAGCACCTATTGCAATGATCCCTAAACACCATCAAGACACTCAAATTGTGCCTTCCCTTGCTTAGAGCTAATGTTTAAGCGTTAAATGCGCCTTAGGTGATTGGAAATTATCATTTGGGCACCTATGTGTTGGACCTTAAAATTGCGCCCTCAGAACGATAACATGGAGTGGGTACCCTGATCACCAAAATGCGCCTTGATGGGGGTTTTAGTGCCTTGATCTAGAACATTTAAGATCATCTCCATTTGCACCCTGGGGAGACATGATGCCTAGAAACTTTGGATCCAGCGCCTTTAGCTTTGTAATATGGTGCCAAAGGTGAAGATATGCGCCTAGGATTATGCCTTAAGGAGATATGCGCCTTCATGAAGATTGGAAGCGCCCAAAGTCAAAAGACTTAAAACCTTGAAAACTTGCATTAGGTGATGAGTGCCTTGATGTTTGTCCATTTGAGAAGATATTTGTGCCCTGGAGACATGTGTGCCTAAGGTGGGGGTATTGTTTCTAGCACTCACTGAAGGAAGGAAACGATGAAATAAGTTGGAGTCATCTGCTTTGGCACCTTAAAGAGTAAAGACCTTGAATGCACAAATAATCATCCTTGAGTGCCTAGTATCAGAGGGCTTGGCTAGGTCATTGAAGCGCCTTGTGAATGAGATTGAGATCACTCCAAGAGAAGTTCTTGGAGGATATAAATTGAAGGCGCTCTTTGATTGCTCAGTAGTTGGAGCATCTTGATGTAGGTATGGGCTTTTGGCACCTTGAAGTCTGGGTATGAGAACTAGAATGCCTTAGAGAATTGAAACTTATAAGATATAGCACCTTAGAGGGGTCTTTGAGCGCCTAGGTATAGACAACCTCAGAAATTCAAACTGTCACAAGTGAGTTTTGGCACCTTGATAGGGAAGAAATCTAAATTAGCACCTAGTTGGGATAATGTACCAAGCGCCTTAGGTGGTTGGCAATGGGGGAATGTTTGGATGCCTTGAGGAGGAACTTCTGGTGCCTGGAGTTGCCTTGAGTTGCCTTGAGTTTTAACATGTGTGAGTTTGCGCCTTAAGGAAGAGACTCGTTGAGCTTAAAGACCATCATGAAGATAGAGTGCCCTAGTGTAGACTGGTGCCTAACAGTGCAAGTAGGGTCTCAAGGTAAGTGAATGATTCTAAAGGAGATGGCACCTTAGTTGGAGTCTTGATTCTGGCGCCTTGAAGAAATGCAAGATGAGTGAAGACCTTGAGAGCATCACTAAGAAAGCGCCACCTTGAGGAAAATCATCAATATTTAATCATAAGGAACTCAAGACTAGGTGCCCTTTTCTTAACTAAAACGTCAACCAAATTAGTCACTTAGGATAACATCAAAACTCTTCTAGGGAGTTTAGGCACTACTTTCCATGCTAATCATCATCAGTTGGCACCCAAAGTGGAGTTATTGTTTCTAGAAGTTTGAAAGAGTAAAGGCACCCAGGGCTATATGGTTTGAAATAGTGAATTGGCACTTTTGAGGAGGTTTTAGCACCTTCATGAAAAACTTCAAGAAGTATAGCACCTAGAATGAGTTTGTGCCTTGCAATAGTCATTTGAGTGTAGGAGAACCTTGATGAAAGTGTGCGCCTAGTAGAGATGTTTGAAGAGCCTTGAAATGTAGAGGCTAGTACTTTTGGGCGCACTAGTTGATGGGCACCCACACACCTTAAACTCACCTCTTTTGGTGCCCACATGGGGCATATGTGTTTGGCACCCAAGGTTTTTTAAAAAATTTTGAAGTTGCAAACATTAAATATGTAAGGAGGCCGACCTAGTTAACTAGCCGACCCTATTTAATAAGGACAAAATCCCTATATAAGGTAACGCTTCTCCTCATTTCACATCACTCACTTTGCAAACATTACAAGGAGCAGCGAATTCCTTAGAGGAGGCAGCGATTTTTGTCTAGGAGTAGAAAATTCTTCCAAAGAGCATTGAATTTTCAATGAGAAAGCAGATTTTAGGCAGATTTGAGTTTAAGAGGACTGATTTTACTTCTAATTCTGCCATTTTTATACTAATTTTGCATTAATTTCCAGAAATCTACACTTTTTCAAATAGAAATTTGATACAAGGTACGTCTTAATCAGCTTTACTTCATAAAATTACCTTTTATTTGTTCAAATTTTTATTTGATAATTTTTTTGAATTAAAGAGTATGTTGATCTTCATTCATAAGACCTCTTTTGTACTTGAAAAATTGAGTTGAAACTTGTCCTTTAGAAGTTGATGAAGTGATCTAACATGATAACATGATATAGAAGACTTGTAAAATCTATTATTTCAACCAATTATTCGAGTCTTGCTTGCAGGTAAATGGGAATGACGGCTAAAGAGAGACAAGTCCTTATCAAGATGGATGCCAAGTCCAACATACCGGAGTCCAAGCTAGAAACGCAGTGGAAGGATGTCGGTGACACCAATATGGGACATGTCAACCTTGAGGAAGTGAAAGATTTCTTGCTCGCCATCACAAGAAATGAAGACATCAAAGCCATCACAAAGAGTGGGATTGTACAAGCAGCTTGCTTTCCACCTGCCTTGCCAAGTACTGAGCTAGTGTTGGAGTGTGTTCAGCACTATGACAAAGAGAAAAGACAGATTATAGCTAAGGATGGAACTGTTCTCACCTACCTACAAAGGGAAGCCATTCAAGAGATCTTCAACATCCTGAAAGTGAAAGGAGTCTTCATATGCCCTACAACTGCTCAGATGACTTTCGAAGGTGGGCTGGTCTTATAAGCCACTGCCTTGATGATCAGTTTGAGAACTTTGATGAAACGAAGTCTTTCTTCATGACTTCATATCTTGTTTACATCCTGGCAAGAAATGTAGTCTACAAAGGATTAACAACTAAATGACAAGTAGGTACAAAGCCTGGAAAAAATCTCTTCTATCAGTGTTATCCTCAACTCCATTTGAAGAACATTAATCACTACAAGAGATTCAATGATGCCTTTGCCATGTTCATAGTGGGGAAGTTGAGAGGTGAACCGCATAGGAGACTAACAGGTGCTGCCAGGAACTTCATCAAGTAGTATGGAAGGTATTATATTCAGTATGACAAGTTCACCTATATCAGGATTCAAGGATTTACATCTTTCCCTTATAAACTGCCTAGATATCATTCAAACAAGATGGTGTTGCTAGAGGTTTCGAGACAGCTATTAGAGTTTCATAAGATGCAGAAAGCAAGGAAGAAAGTAGGGGTTCAGTTTCCTCTTCAGCTGGGTAGATACTATTCTTGTCCATCACTTCAAGCAGCTGAGCATTCAGAAGTTGAGCTTCAGGCTTATCATTTGCATCCACATGATTCGAGGAGAGAAAACTTTGATCCACATGGAGCCATCAAGCAGTCTTATTCTTGTTATAAGCATAAAGAACAACTAGAGGATCACTGTGCTGATGCTATAGATGATGATGATATCAGGATGCAAAAGTGTTCAAGATTGAAATGGGACCTAATAAGAGCTACAAAGGTACTAAGGATTCCTGATCAGTTAGAAGGTGAAAGAGCTCTTCTTGGTGATGAATATGATAAGATCCATAATTTGCCTTATGAACTCAACTGGGCTAATAGAGAAAAGGTTGATGGTGAAGGATTGATAAGGCCTATCATTGCTATCAATGAAGAGTAGATAAATAAACAAGTACAAGCCTTGCTTGATGAAGGAAAGAGACTCACCTATAGTAAGATGGGAGAAGTAGATCAGCGAGAACAACACAATGCACCTAGTAAAGATTCACGAAGCAGAGGAAGTGAGAGAGATTCAGGATAGGGAAAGAAAAGAAAACAGCTTGAGATTGTCCAAGGCGAATCCAGTAGAAAGAAGAAAAGGATAAGTGTTGAAACTGCTTCTTCAAGACTGCCAGGTGATACTCCACTAAATCAAGACATAGTGATACCTGCTGAGAATGTAGTTCCAGAAGCTCCAATTGAAGAATTGCCTTCTAGCGCACATGACACTGAGATCATCAATGAAGCAAATATTGAAGATAAGGATGAGGCTAAAGATGAATCATTGCCTGTTCAAGGAAGACAATTACAACAGCAGCAAGATCTTTCATCACTGCCGGAGTGGCTACAGGAAAGAATCAGAGAGAATTATGAACTTGAGAAGTGTCCTCCTCTTCCAGTTGATGAGTTACTTTGGACATGTCGAAATAGAAACCAAAGAAGAAGGCAAATATCCTTTCAAAGATCACTAAAGATGAAACAAGAGTAAGGAAAGTGCATGTAGCAGTTCCTAGGCTTGAAAAGAATATAGAGGATGTAACACCTGATGATTATGACATCAATACAATCAATCTGGGTCCTTTAACTGGAATGCAAGTTGAAGAAGAGCTTCATGATTCAATTGATAATGCTCAAGCTATCATAAGATGAGAGACAAAAGGTAGAATCAAAGCTGAGCAGAGATGTCGAGCCTTAGAATAGTACATTCAGCATTTAGTGCATCCTATTCATCAACAGGAAAGAGTTGCTACACCTCCATCTCTCCTTCCTCCTGAAATAGTTGAACACCTAGAAGAGTTGAAGTCTTCATCTCACAGAATGAAGGACTAGATGAAAAGATCAAAGGAGGCTACATTTAGACATCTAGAAGATATTATGCAAGTAAGTGATAAGATTACTAGTCTTAAGGAGAGGGTACTTGCACTGATGACAGCTTGTGTTGAATTCAAAGACATCAAGGATCAATATCTGCCACACTTGAAGAGCTTGATGGAAACATCAGTTGATGAGTTGTTACATGCTGAAGTCATTGAAGAAGGTAAAACATATAACTTCTCTTCTTGGTATTATGGCTTTCACATCAAAGGATAGTTGCTGGATAAAATAGAAATAGATATGTCAAGAGTCAAAAGTGTGCTTCAAAGGATTCAAGATGGGATACATGCCTCTTTGATGAAGATTTGTAATCCATTTGGGGAGATAACTCTTGATAACATGAAAGAACAAGTTTAAGCTTTCTGTTTTCAAGAAGATGATGTTACTGATGAAAGGCTTGATAGTATATTTTCACTTGCTGTCCACCTTGGCGACAACAAAGCAAGGATAACTGATTGGGAAAAGACACTTGGCCTTTATTCAGATGATGTACTTGAAGCTGAAGGAACCATTCAGAATGCGCCAAATGTACCTTTGGAGGAAGTCAAGCAAATAGTGTCCAAGTTCATTGAATGCCAAGCTTCTAGTGATGGATATTCACATGGGGATTCTTCATAAGATAATGATATATCATTCTTATCTTCTTGGGTGGCATGCTTTTGTTCCTTTCTTCATAGCCTCCTTCATTTAATATAGATAACCTCCTTCATTTAATAAAGTTGGCCTCTTTCATTTAATAAAGAAGAGTTTGTTACAACTACTTGTGATGTGGCTTGATCTGGTCCGCTGGCTTGGCTGATCGATCTTGACCCTTCATTCATTTTGAGGTCTATAAAAGGGCTCTTGTTGCTCTCATTTGTACGGTTGAAAACTCTAGAATTGTTGCAAGAGCTCTCTGAGATAATAAAATATTCATTGTTTTGGTGACCCTATATATGTTTTTGAGTGTTGCATGGTTTGTATTTTCAAGCAAATATTAAGTTAGATTAAGTTTTCTTTAAGTTTATGTTAGCTAATGGAAGGTTTCTTTATTGCTTTGTGGTGAAATCTATAAGTTTATACCATTTGTAGTTTGTGGCTTGCAAATTGCAGTGCATGGTTAGTCTAAACAAAACTGAACTTCAATTTGATCTTTATGTTTGTTGAATCCTTCATGAGCATAAGTGATTTAAACATCTTGTACACCCTAGAAGATTGCATCAATCTTGTGTAGTTGTCTATCTTGGCAAAGCAGGATCTGGTTTGATTTCACCTGAGTAGTAATCACCCTTGCATCTAGGATTAAATTAGCATCACTAAACCTTACATCTTTTGTCCTTTTTTATCCATTTAGTTAGAATTAGAACCAAGAGCATCAATTGCCAAATCATACGCCATCAGTTGTAGTACCTAGATTCTCCAAGTGTTCGCCATCATAATCATTGAACCAACAGCTTATTTGAACAATTGTGTAAGTCCCTTTGTGTTTAACAACAAAATCATACTTAGTTACTGAGCTATCTCTTACCAAATCATCATAAAGGAACCTTGGAGTCATGTTGTTTGATCACATAGTTCAGCATTCGAGAGGCTTTGCTCAAGAGGGAGTCAGATACTTTGTATTTCACTCTAATTGTTGACTTGTCCAAAAATAATCATCAACATTTTTGGCGCTAGAAGGAGGGCTGTTTAATAAGTTGTTTCAGATTAAGGAAGAAGGAAGAACATCTTGGAGCGAATTGGTTCTTTCTCGCCAGAAAGGCACCAAAGAATTCTAAGGTCTGCACCAGGAGCATCCAAGGAGTTTTCTGAGCTGGGGTTCCCTTCGAAGATGAAGAAAGGAAAGAAGGCGACTTGATCAGGTCAAGGATCTTCAAGTGGAGGTGATATTTCAAATTTATTTCAGACTTCTCCTCCACAGAATCAAAATCAGGGAGTTGTTCAACCAAGCAATATCCAAGTAACCACCATAGGTACTCCACTTCAGGCAGGAGCTGCTCAAGAAGGTCCAGGACAACCCAATGTTCCAATGGCAGCACCAGTACAAGCTTGGCCTCTGGGAAATGTCTCACCCCTTGGGACTTTTACAGACTACCATGAAATGCCCAAAAATCTGGAACATTTTTGCTCAAAATATCATGTCAACGATCCAAGTAGGATGGCTGAAGAGCATATTAAGATCTTTGAAGGCACTCTGGTAAATCAGAGGATCATGGATCAGGATGTAGCATGCCAACTATTCCCATACTCTCTCAAAGGAGATGCTACTTTTTGGTATGTCAACCTACTAGCTAGGTCTATTACCAGTTGGGAACAGATGAAAACTACTTTCTTGGAGAAGTTCAAGATTCCCATCACTCTTGCAGAACTCTATAAGCAATTCATCGAAGTAAGGAGATAGGAACATGAGCCCATTGCCTCTTTTAATCAGAGGTTCCATAAAGCATATTCCAGATTACAAGCTCCATATGATATCACTGAAGAAATGGTGAAGGAGATTTATTATGCTACGTTAGATCGCCTTACGTCCATGTTTGTGAAAAGAGCAACAGCCCTGCCTACCACTCTAACAGGAGCATATGCTGAAGCTGTTAAGGTGAACACAGATTTGGGCATGAACACTCATGGGCCACTCAATCATTTGGGACATATGGCAATGCCTAACCAGATCCAGGGGATCAATCACGCACTGACTCAACATATACCTGTAATGAATCCAGTTCCTGTTCCCACCCCTGCTAATCAATTAGTCCTGCATCCAGGGGTGCCAATTTCACAAGTTGCGCTTGAAAAGCCAGTGTATCTGCAAGGATCATTAGCTTCTGCAAAGACTCAGGAGGAGAAAGATGAGATGAAGGAGCTGATTGATCAAGTGAAGAAATTGTCTACTGAAGTTACACATTTGAGAAATCAAAATAATTATCCGCAGAGGAATTTCCAAGGCAATCAGGGAGGATACCAGGGAAACCAAGTTGGTAATCAAGGATATAATTAGGGGTAAATCAAGGCTTCAGAGGAAATAATCAAGGTTTTCAATGGCATAATAGAACCTGGAACACTGCACCAAATAACGGAACTATACCTTCACCGCTTGATAGTCCACCGGCTTTTGACCCAAAACCAGCAGAGAAAGTCTTCTTAGCAGAAGCTGCATTGTCCACTTGGTGCAGGTTGCATAACACTAATCAACATTCAGAACTTCAATGTCCTGAATTTAAGATAGCTACAGACATCTTCCAGCAAGAGATGAATGGTACACAGGTACCAGAAAATCCTCCTGTCACTGGGTATGAGATTGTGCCCACGCAGAGATACGATCAAGCCTTGATCATTAAAGATTTTACTTTTCCACCCATGATGGAATATGACATGACAGAATATAATGGAAGATTCCCGCCAGCCTCTGCAAATGGGCCTGTTGATGATACATATTATCCTCCTCCATTCTGGGGCAATTCCCAAACTCAAGAACTAGATGAAGTTTAGGCTTTTCAACAATCCTTAGGTAATGCTCCGGAAAGGGTCTATCAGCGAAATTATCGAGCCCAAGATCCTGTTACTACATCGACTCCTCCTAATAACTTGCACACTCCGCCAAACCCTAATGCAAGTAACAATCCAAGTTATCCTAGGGATTTGCCCAAATACAGGTAGCAGAACTCAACTCAGAAAGTTGTCCCAGCACAAGATGCCCAGCAACAGAATGTTTCCTCAAGGATTGATCCAGCCAAAAAGCAAGTTCCCAAAGATGATTTGTAGAAGTTGAGTCAATGTGTTGTCGATGAACTCAAGAAGATCAAGATCAACTTATCACTGACGGAATTGATCCGAGTACCCGAGATGAAGGAAGCCTTCCTACGAAGTGTTGATGACACTATCGCAAAGGGTGGAAATCAAAACATGCAAATCCCCATAGGATCATCCAGTCCATCCACTTCAAATGCACTAAGAGCATATGTGGGTCAAAATATGAATCCAACCCAAATGAGGCCACCTCACCCACAAGGTCAGACAAATGTTGTTTTCATTGTACAAGATTCATCCAATATGATAAATGACAAGTCAGTTGAAATAAAGGAAGAGCCTACAGAAGATAATAATGCACCAAAGATTCAAAGTTCACAAGTCAATCTAGATCTAGCAGATGATCGATATAGTGCTCCCAAGAAGAAATCGGTAGTTTTTTACCAAGGAAGGGATGAACAGCCCCTGTTCTTGATATCAGTTAGAATGTTTGGTAAGCTATTGCATAATTGTTTAATGGATTCAGGAGCTTCAAGCAATGTGATGTCGTTGGGTATCTGTAAGAAACTTGGTCTTATCCTGAAGCAGACAAACAAGAAAGTTACCCAGTTAGACAAGACCGAAGTTCCAGTTGTGGGAGAATTACACAATATTCACATGTAGTTGGCATCTGACCCTAGGATTCAGCATTACATTGACATTTCAGTGGTAGACATACCCAAAGGGTATGGGATGCTACTAAGCAGAGATTGGTTGAAGAAGGTCAATGGGTACGTCTCCACCAACTTTTCGCACATGTGGCTATCATGGAAAGGATTGCCGAATCAGATCAGGATAGATAGCACTCCGCATCTGAAATTGATGATTATCAAATATGGTGAAGATAATGAGATCCTTTTTGTAGAGATAGACTTGGGTGTTTACAAGCCTAAGGTGGAGGAGATTTTAATGTTGCATAATTCAACAAAGGTCCTCATAGAAAGTGATCATGGCACATCATCAGATGAAGAAGGGGAAGGCATGTTTGAAAACTTCTGAAACTTTGTGATGAAACATGTGAAACAAGGAGTCAAATTAGGAAGTCATGCATCTGTTCATGATTTACTATTGCCTAATTGGTGCAGGATACACAATGCTTTTCATTCTGAGTTCTCCTACGCTATGTGCGTAGTAGCCCTAGAACAGGTCAGGAAAAGGATTCCAGAGGCTATGGGCTTGGAAATTCTAAGAATGATGAAATTAAAAGAACCTATTCAGAATACTACCTTTACAGATGAAGCAAGCACGTTAGCATCAGCCATAAAAGGTATTCAAATTGAATTCAAAGAAGAAAATCAAGATATCAGTGAGTTAAATCCAGGAGATAATCAAGTATGGACTTTAAGATTTGATGGATCAAAATCCAAACAAGGATCCGGAACTGGTTTTGAATTGATTAGTCCAATGGGAGAAGCTTACTTGTCAGCCTTAAGATTGCAGTTCCCGTGCACCAACAACGTTGCCAAATATGAAGCTCTAGTGCACGGATTACTCCTAGCCATAAAGAAGAAAGTTAAGATTCTGCATGTGTTTGGCGATTCAGAAATAGTCGTCAAATAGGTCAGGAAACAATATGTGTGCCATGATAAGAGGTTAAAGAAATACAGAAACCAGGTGTGGGATCTAATTGAGGACTTCGATGCATTTAACATCAAGTTGATCTACAGGTCAACAAATCAAGTAGCCAATGCACTAGCACAAGCCGCAAGTTCTCTTGAGCTATTAGCTATGGAGGGGTTAAAGAAGTTCACAGTCAAACTGACATCAGTTCCATCAGTACCAGATAATATCACAAACTTTCAAGTGTTTGATGATGACAAACATATACTGGACTTCTTGACTAATTCAGGTATTTTCACTACCCAGGTCATCGATGAAAGTGAAGTTGAAGCTGAGTTTGATCCAGATGGGATCATGAACCTAAAAGACAACACCGTCCCAAAGGGTATGATTGAGCTAGAGAGAATCTTTGATTCAGATAAGTTGGGTACTCCTCCCTACCGCAGTGAAGACAGGAATAAGTGTGGAGCAGTCAATCTGGGGACAGATGAATGGGTAAAAAATGTCTTTATAAGGAAAGTTTGTACACCAGAAGAAAGAGAAAATATCCTCAATAGCATGAGAGAGTTTCATGATGTTATCGCTTGGGGGTATGATGATTTGAAGACATATGACACATCGATCATTACACATACTATCCCTCTCAAGCTGGGAAGCAGACCATTCCGACAGAGGCAGAGGCCAGTTAATCCTTTATTGGAGCCACTTATTTATCAGGAAGTAAAGAAGCTGCTACAAGCAAGGATAATATTTCCAATAAGGCACTTGACATGGGTCGCCAATCTAGTTCCTGTCAGAAAAAAGAATGGGGAACTAAGGCTGTGCGTTGATTTCAGGAATTTGAACAAAGCATCAGAGAAAGATAATTATCCTCTACCCTCACTAGACGAAGTGCTTCAAATTGTAAATGGTTCACAGATGATGTCTTTTCTAGATGGATATTCAGGGTATAACCAGGTCATGGTTAAAGATGAAGATCGGTTAAAGACCGCTTTCACTACCAAATGGGGTACATATGCATACAGAAGGATGCCCTTTGGCTTGATCAATGTAGGAGCCACTTTTCAGAGGGCCATGGCTATCGCCTTCAGAGATATTATTGGAAAATGCATTATCATCTATATGGATGACCTTACTGTATTCTCGAAAGTTAGAGCAGATCATGTAGAACATTTAAGGAGAGTTTTTGAATCTTGCAGAACATATGGAATTTCCTTAAATCCAAAAAAGTGCATCTTTGGGGTAATAGAAGGAAAGCTCCTAGGCCACATAATATCAGAATACGACATCTCTATTGATCTAGATAGGGTAGAGGCCATCAAAAGAGTCAGCATGCCAGCCAGTAAAAAGGAATTGAAGTCTTTCTTTGGCAAGATTAACTTCGTCAGGAAGTTTATCACTAGATTCGCATAAATTGTCAAGCCTTTGAATGATATGTTGAAGAAGGATGTGAAAGTTGAATGGACTCCCCAAGCAAAAAGAGCATTCGAAGAAATCAAGCAAGTAATTGCTAGGGCTCCTATTCTCATCAGTCCAAACTATTTAAAGCCCTTTTACTTGTATTCTTTTGCGTTAGATCACACCTGTGCAGGGATTTTGACCCAGAGGATAGATGGTAAAGATGAACACCCTATCGCATTTATGAGTGCCCCCTTTAAGGATGCTGAGCTGAGATATCCCAGAGTTGAGAAACAAGCATATGCTCTGGTGAAGGCCATTAAGAAATTCTGACACTATATCTTGCAGAGCAGAGTGTATGCTATAGTTTTAGATGCCGCAGTTAAAACACTACTAATGCAAAATGAACTAGGCGAAAGAAGAGGCAAGTGGGTCGCCACTATCCAAGAGTATGATATTGAAATTCAACCAATGAAACTGGTCAGAGGTCAAGCACTTACCCAAACCTTAGCAGTCGAAGGCCCTGAACTAGTTCAACAAGCTTATGTACTTGAAGCAGTATCACTAGATGAGTGGTACGATGATATTGTCTAGTACCTGCTATCTCAGAAATGTCTGGATCATATGAGCCTAACACAGAGAAGAGCACTAAGATACATAAGCAAATGCTTCATGTTGCAAGGATCAGTTTTATTCAGACAAAATCATGAAGGGATCTACTTAAGGTGTGTTGGTAGAAGCGAAGCCAAAAGTATTATGGAACAGTTTCATGACAAATTCGGCACTTGCCACGGTGGTGAATTGGCGACGGCAAATCAGATATTGAGGGCAAGCTATTATTGGCCAAAACTGTTTCAAGATGCTCATTAGCACGTCAAGACTTGCCACATTTGCTAGGTAGCAGCTTCAAGAGAATGAAACCCAGCAATGCCTTTACCGCCGGTTGTTGAGTTCAGGCCTTTTGCCAAGTGGGGGCTAGACTTTATTGGCATGATAAACCCACCTTCTTCTACACAACATAGATATATCCTGACTGTGATAGACTACTGCACTAGATGGACAGAAGCCCATGCTTTGAAGTTCTGCACCTTCGATGTAGTGATCAAATTTCTAGAGGAGAACATAATTACCAGATTTGGCTGTCCCAGTGCTCTTGTATGCGACAATGGTCCTGCATTTTCATCACTGAGATTTTCCAATTAGGCCTTTGAATATGGAATAACTCTGAAGTTCTCCTCGAATTATTACCCGCAGGGTAACGGCTTGGCTGAATCCACAAATAAGAACCTGCTGGATAAGAATCCAAGAGACTGGCATACACAGTTAAAGTTCACTCTTTGGGCAGATAGGACCTGAGTCAAGTCTTCCCTGGGCACTTCTCCATATCACTTGGTTTATGGGCAGGATCCCATCTTCCCAATACAATTAAGGATTCCTACCTTGCAGTTCATGCAAGACTATTTAGATGAAGATGAGCAAGTACAAACAAGATTATCACAATTACTGCATTTGGAAGAGAAGCGAGACATTGCCTTGGATAAGTTTATGAAGCATCAAGGAGTGGTCAAGCGTTGGTTTGATTGCCAGGTGAGAATGAAAGCCTTCAGAATTTCTGACCTGGTTTTATATTGGGACAAGGCACATGAAAGGCGAGGTGATCATGACAAGTTTGATTATCTCTGGAAAGGCCTATACCAAATTGCCGAGATCCTAGGAGAGAATGCTTTCAAGTTGAAGACTTTGACTGGTGAAGGCGTCCCACTGCTTGTCAATGGGCAGTTCCTGAAGCACTATTTCCAGCCATAAATTCCCTGAGGGGCTGGTTTGTACATAGTTAGAATAGGATTTCCTTTCTGTTGTTTGGCTTTCTTAGGTTAGATTTTCTTGTCTTGATGTCATTTGACTCAAGAATTTTCTTGCTTTCAATAGTTTAGTTGTTTTGTTTTTGATTTAGAGTAGTTGTTTTGGAGGTTCCTAGTTCTTGGCAGAGGTGATATATATTTCAAAGACATTTGGTATACTTTCGCTGGAGTATGTTAGCTCATTTCCTAAACATTTATTCATGAAATTCTCAGGATTGATGGATCATGGTTTTCAATTTGTTGACGATGCAAATTCTAAACTTGACTAGGACATTAATCATCTATTGTGTCTTGACATTGCTATCTTCTGAACATAATATTCTAAAATGCCTAATCTAATTTTATGAGTTCTTATTTGTTCCTTTGAGAAACTTAAGTTAGGATTGATGGATTTCCCATGGATTCCATCACTTGTGTCAGATAGCATGACTACTTGCTCTTATGAGATGAGTCAATTGTTCGGTATTGACTAAAGTATTTTGAGGTTTTATATCTTACACATCTTAATGATCCTGAAGTTGTTAGGGGATTCTTTGTGAGTTTGGATCAAGTGAACATCTCAAGGTAATTCATGTTTCCATTTCGCTCCATAAATAAGCATTCTGCATACCTCCATCTCATTCTGTTCCATTTACCATGCCTCATTTGAACGCAATAAAAGTCCCCATCCACATTGCATTTTTCCATTGAATAATGAATTCAAGTTTGATGTCTGAATCATCTATATGGTCCTGCTGTTCGTTGCATACTCTAGAAGGATAAGTTGAAGTCCTTATGAATCATTTGGAGTATTTTTGTGTCAATATTCTTCAAATGACCTTAGCCACTGCATACACGGCAAGGTCAAGATGTTGGTGTTCCTGTTTATTCTACACAAGTCCATTGTATTCTGTTATCCACATACCATATGTTTATTCCATTTCTGTTACCATGCAAAGTATAAAAGAATGTAACTATTCATACCTTCCATCATCCATCTTACCTCTACCCTTTCCTATCATATTATTCCACCCATCTCCTAATCATGATTGATGAATGTGAGTGTCGTCTAAGCAAGAAGCTTGCAATTCCTTCTGCCCATCCCCTCATAGTTCCATGAAATAAATACTTGGATGCTTTCACCCATGACATAAAGAAATCCCTGAAAATTTATAGATCTCCTTGCCTCATGGTACAAATACCAAAATCCTAAGCAAGGCTTATTCAAAAAGCTATTTCATTCCATACATCCAAATAGGGAAAGGCTAAAAGAATGAAACTCCGGGTACTTGTAGCCAGATCCAAGGAGGCTACCGCATCCAATCCATCAAATCATTCCATTCAATTCCATTCCAAATTACTTCGTCCGGCCAAGTACAATCAAAACAAGAAACTTCCAAGATCTTGTGGGACATGAAGTTACCATTTCACTAATCACCGTTCCCATTCCCTATTATATATCCCCTTTCACTTGTAAGCTTCAGGGTTTAGATTGATACAAATAGACGTTGATTATGATTCCCTTCCGTTTCATTCACTTGTCCATCACCCGTTTACCTTTCTACTGTTCAGCATATCTCACCATTCATCTAGTTTGTGATTGAATACACTTTCATCTATCTGTTCTCTATAATCCATATCATAGTCCATTGCTTCTGCTTACCATTGCCATCCACCTTATCATTTTGTTCCGTCATTTCCTACCAACATTAGTAAGTGCAACAACTTGACATGGTCATCAAATTCAAAAAAAAATTTGAAAAATGAAAATAGTAAAGAGAAAATTTTTTGTCGACTGGTGAAAACCACCTCTGGTGGCGCCCTGGATAAGTATCACGATGAAAACCTGGCAAACAGGCATCATGGTAGAGACATAATGTCTCACTACATTCCCCTCCATTTCATTGCATTTCCATTTCCATTTCATCATCACTCCATTGGACATCATTTACATGTCATTGCATATTCCATTTCATTCATATATACGTAATCGTCCTTCCATCCGCTTTCATGAATTACCTAGCTTGAGACAGGCGATCTTAGATGATCCTGGTTTCTAAGGGATGGGAATGAACTCAAGTGCTTGCACTTCAAACCTCGAATATGGATAGTCACGCTGGCAACTAGTTCTGATTCTTTGATCAGGAAGTCGTGTTTATTTTAGCTAGTGTGTGGGTGTACCTGGAAATGTTGAAGCCTGACATTTGTTTATCTTTGGAACATTAGGAAATTGTTTTAATCAAAATCAATCTTTAATCATATACCAGGAGAGATAGTGTCTTGATCCAATTTATGATTCTTTTCCTTTTTAGGTCTACTTTTTGCCTTGTTTTTGATTGAGGATGGTGATTTAACATCGTTTGAATGGGATTAAATTCTTCTTTTGGGAATGTTCAGGAACATTCTTCTAGTGGAGTCGCCAGATGTTGTGACCAAATCACACATCACCCCATTAGAGATGGGGACCCCCCTTTTGAATTCAGAGGCTTGTTAGGAGTTGTGATGCATCATTTTGTCAAGGTCCTGAATAGTTAAAATGCCTAAGGAGGGATTGATTGTCTGGATGATTTTGAGCACCTTAGGGAAAAGGTATGCATGTTTAAATTTGACTGTAGGTATCTAGCGCACTTTATCCCTCCTTCAACTTGTTCTAGTGCCTAAGAGTCAAAAGGAGGTCTTTGTTCAAACTGGGCGCTCACTTCCCACTTCTCCCACCTAGTTTGGCGCCTAAGCATTAGAAACAGAATCTGGCGCCCTGTGGATGAAATTAGAGTCATCCCAAAAAGTGCCTTGAAGGATATTGAGCGGCTTTAGGCTTGAAGTTAGGCTTGGAGTTTGATTAAGGCAAAATTTGAGTTGGAGTAGTATGGGTGCCTTTGCACCTTCACATCAAGTCAATTAGCACTTGGAAGCAATCACAGTACAAGAAGATTTGTGCCTTGAATGAGAGAGTCTCTAGTGAGTGCCTAGATGATGGGAGACCACTTTGCGCCTAGTTTTGCGCCCTAATGAATGTAGGTAGCACCTTTGAGGAAGAGTCTCCGGTGGGTGCCTAGGAGTTTTGGTGCCTAGAAGAATGATCATTACAAGTGCGCTTAGCAAAGATAACAAGTGAATGAGTGCCTTTGACATGGAGTATGAACATGAAACTTTTGAGTGCCTTGGTTGAATAAGTGATATCTTGCGCCCTAGGAGGCTTTGAAGTTGCCAGTTTATACTAGCACCTTGAAGTTGACTTTTGCGCCTTGCATATGGGAGTTCATTCTGGCATTTTGGTAGAATGCTTTGAAGAGTTAGCGCCTATTGCAATGATCTCTAAACACCATCAAGACACTCAAATTGTGCCTTCCCTTGCTTAGAGCTAATGTTTAAGTGTTAAATGCGCCTTATTTGATTAGAAATTATCATTTGGGCACCTATGTGTTGGACCTAAAAATTGTGCCCTAAGAATGATAACATGGAGTGGGTACCCTAATCGCCAAAATGTGCCTTCATGGGGGTTTTAGCGCCTTGATCTAGAACATTTAAGATCATCTCCATTTGCGCCCTGGGGAGACATGATGCCTAGCAACTTTGGATCCAGTGCCTTTAGCTTTGTAATATGGTGCCAAAGGTGAAGATATGCGCCTAGGATTATGCCTTAAGGAGATATGCGCCTTTGTGAAGACTGGAAGCGTCCAAAGTCAAAAGACTTAAAACCTTGAAAAATTGCATTAGGTGATGAGCGCCTTGATGTTTGTCCATTTGAGAAGATATTTGCACCTTGGAGACATGTGTGCCTAAGGTGGGGGTATTGTTTCTAGTGCCCACTGAAGGAAGTATATGATGAAATAAGTTGGAATCATCTACTCTGGCACCTTGAAGAGTAAAGACCTTGAATGCACAAATAATCATCCTTGAGTGCCTAGTATCAGAGGGCTTGGCTAGGTCATTGAAGTGCCTTGTGAATGAGATTGAGATCACTCCAAGAGAAGTTCTTGTAGGATATAAATTGAAGGCGCTCTTTGATTGCTTAGTAGTTGGAGCATCTTGATGTAGATATGGGCTTTTGGCGCCTTGAAGTCTAGGTATGAGAACTGGAACACCCCAGAGAATTGAAACTTATAAGATATAGTGCCTTAGAGGGGTCTTTGAGTGCCTAGGTATAGACAACCTCAGGAATTGAAACTGTCACAAGTGAGTTTTGGTGCCTTGATAGGGAAGAAATCTAAATTAGCACCTAGTTGGGATAATGCACCAAGTGCCTTAGGTGGTTGGCAATGGGTGAATGTTTGGATGCCTTAAGGAGGAACTTCTGGTGCCTAGAGTTGCCTTGAGTTGCCTTGAGTTTTAACATGTGTGAGTTTACGCCTTAAGGAAGAGACTCCTTGAGCTTAAAGACCATCATGAAGATAGAGCGCCCTAGTGTAGACTGCACCTAACAGTGCAAGTAGGGTCTCAAGGTAAGTGAATGATTCTAAAGGAGATGGCGTCTTAGTTGGATTCTTGATTCTGGCGTGTTGAAGAAATGCAAGATGAGTGAAGACCTTGAGAGCATCACTAAGAAAGTGCCATCTTGAGGAAAATCATCAATATTTAATCATAAGGAATTCAAGACTAGGCACCCTTTTCTTAACTAAAACCTCAACCAAATTATTCGCTTAGGATAACATCAAAACTCTTCTAGGGAGTTTAGGCACTACTTTCCATGCTAATCATCATCAGTTGGCACCCAAAGTGGAGTTATTATTCCTAGAAGTTTGAAAGAGTAAAGGCACCTAGGGTTATATGGTTTGAAATAGTGAATTGGCACTTTTGAGGAGGTTTTAGCGCCTTCATGAAAAACTTCAAGAAGTATAGTGCCTAGAATGAGTTTGCACCTTGCAATAATCATTTGAGTGTAGGAGAACCTTGATGAAAGTGTGCACATAGTAGAGATGTTTGAAGAGCCTTGAAATGTAGAGGCCAGTACTTTTGGGTGCACTAGTTGATGGGCACCCACGCACCTTAAACTCACCTCTTTTGGCACCCATATGGGGCATATGTGTTTGGCGCCCAAGGTTTTTTTTAAATTTTTGAAGTTGCAAACATTAAATATGCAAGGAGGCTGACCTAGTTAACTAGCTGACCCTATTTAATAAGGACAAAATCCCTATACAAGGTAGTGCTTCTCCTCATTTCACATCATTCACTTTGCAAACATTACAAGGAGCAGCGAATTTTCAGTAAAGGGGTAGCGAATTCCTTAGAGGAGGCAGCGATTTTTGTCTAGGAGTAGCAAATTCTTCCAAAGAGCATTGAATTTTCAAGGAGAAAGCAGATTTTAGGCAGATCTGAGTTTAAGAGGACTGATTTTACTTCTAATTCTGCCATTTTTATACTGATTTTGCATTAATTTCTAGAAATCTGCACTTTTTCAAATAGAAATTTGATACAAGGTACGTCTTGATCAACTTTACTTCATAAAATTACCTTTTATTTGTTCAAATTTTTATTTGATAATGTTTTTTGAATTAAAGAGTATGTTGATCTTCATTCATAAGACCTCTTTTGTACTTGAAAAATTGAGTTGAAACTTGTCCTTTAGAAGTTGATAAAGTGATCTAACATGATAACATGATAAAGAAGACTTGTAAAATCTATTATTTCAACCCACTTATTTGAGTCTTGCTTGCAGGTAAATGGGAATGACGGCTAAAGAGAGACAAGTCCTTATCAAGATGGATGCCAAGTCCAACATATCGGAGTCCAAGCTAGAAACGCAGTGGAAGGATGTCGGTGACACCAATATGGGACACGTCAACCTTGAGGAAGTGAAAGATTTCTTGCTCGCCATCACAAGAAATGAAGACATCAAAGCCATCGCAAAGAGTGGGATTGTACAAGCAGCTTGCTTTCCACCTACCTTGCCAAGTACCGAGCTAGTGTTGGAGTGTGTTCAACACTATGACAAAGAGAAAAGATAGACTATAGCTAAGGATGGAACTGTTCTCACCTACCTGCAAAGGGAAGCCATTCAGGAGATCTTGAACATCCTGAAAGCGAAAGGAGTCTTCATATACCCTACAACTACTCATATCACTTTCAAAGGTGGGCTGGTCTTATAAGCCACTACCTTGATGATCAGTTTGAGAACTTTGATGAAACGAAATCTTTCTTCATGACTTCATATCTTGTTTACATCCTGGCAAGAAATGTAGTCTACAAAGGATTAACAACTAAAGGACAAGTAGGTACAAAGCCTGGATAGATTCTCTCCCATCAGTGTTATCCTGAACTCCATTTGAAGAACATTAATCACTACAAGAGATTCAATGATGCCTTCGCCATGTTCATAGTGAGGAAGTTGAGAGGTGAACCACATAGGAGACTAACAGGTGCTGCCAGGAACTTCATCAAGCAGTATGGAAGGTATTGTATTCAGTATGACAAGTTCACCTATATCAAGATTCAAGGATTGACATATTTCCCATATAAACTGCCTAGATATCCTTCAAACAGGATGGTGTTGCTAGAGGTTTTGAGACAGCTATTAGAGTTTCATAAGATGCAGAAAGCAAGGAAGAAAGCAAGGGTTTAGTTTCCTCTTCAGCTGGGTAGATACTATTCTTGTCCATCACTTTAGGCAGCTGAGCATTTAGAAGTTGAGCTTCAGGCTTATCATCTGCATCCACATGATTTGAGGAGAGAAAACTTTGATCCACATGGAGCCATCAAGCAGTATTATTTTTCTTATAAGCATAAAGAACAACTGGAGGATCACTGGGCTGATGCTATAGATGATGATGATATTAGGATGCAAAAGTGTTCAAGATTGAAATGGGACCTAATAAGAGCTACAAAGGTACTAAGGATTCCTGATCAGTTAGAAGGTGAAAGATCTCTTCTTGGTGATGAATACGATAAGATCCACAATTTGCCTTATGAACTCAACTGGGCTAATAGAGAAAAGGTTGATGATGAAGGATTGATAAGGCCTATCATTGCTATCAATGAAGAGTAGGTAAATAAACAAGTACAAGCCTTGCTTGATGAAGGAAAGAGACTCACCTATACTAAGATGGGAGAAGTAGATCAACAAGAACAACACAATGCACCTAGTAAAGATTCACGAAGCAGAGGAAGTGAGAGAGATTCAGGACAGGGAAAGAAAAGAAAATAGCTTGAGATTGTCCAAGGAGAATCCAGTAGAAAGAAGAAAAGGATAAGTGTTGAAACTGCTTCTTCAAGACTGCCAGGTGATACTCCACTAAATCAAGACATAGTGATACCTGCTGAGAATGTAGTTCCAGAAACTCCAATTGAAGAAGTACCTTCTAGCCCACATGACACTGAGATCATCGATGAAGCAAATACCGAAGATAAGGATGAGGCTGAAGAAGAATCATTGCCTGTTCAAGGAAGACAATTACAACAGCAGCAAGATCTTTCATCACTACCGGAGTGGCTACAGGAAAGAATCAGAGAGAATTATGAACTTGAGAAGTGTCCTCCTCTTCCAGTTGATGAGTTACTTCTGGACATGTCGAAAGAAACCAAAGAAGAAGGCAAATATCCTTTCAAAGATCACTAAAGATGAAACAAGAGTAAGGAAGGTGCATGTAGCAATTCCCAGGCTTAAAAAGAATATAGAGGATGTAACACCTAATGATTATGACATCAATACAATCAATCTGGGTCCTTTAACTTGAATGCAAGTTGAAGAAGAGCTTCAGGATTCAATTGATAATGCTCGAGCTATCATAAGACAAGAGACAGAAGGCAGAATCAAAGTTGAGCAGAGATGTCGAGCCTTAGAACAGTACATTCAGCATTTAGTGCATCCTATTCATCAACAAGAAAGAGTTGCTACACCTCCATCTCTCCTTCCTCCTGAAATAGTTGAACACCTAGAAGAGTTGAAGTCTTCATCTCACAGAATGGAGGACTAGATGAAAAGATCAAAGGAGGCTACATTTAGACATCTAGAAGATATTATGCAAGTAAGTGATAAGATTACTAGTCTTAAGGAGAGGGTACTTGCACTGATGACAGCTTGTGTTGAATTCAAAGACATCAAGGATCAATATTTGCCACACTTGAAGAGCTTGATGGAAACATCAATTGATGAGTTGTTACATGCTGAAGTCATTGAAGAAGGTAAAACATATAACTTCTCTTCCTAGTATTTTGGCTTTTGCATCAAAGGATAGTTGCTGGATAAAATAGAAATAGATATGTTAAGAGTCAGAAGTGTGCTTCAAAGGATTCAAGATGGGATACATGCCTCTTTGATGAAGATCTGTAATTCATTTGCGGAGATAACTCTTGATAACATGAAAGAACAAGTTTAAGCTTTCTATTTTCAAGAAGATGATGTTACTGATGAAAGGCTTGATAGTATATTTTCACTTGCTGTCCACCATGGCAACAACAAAGCAAGGATATCTGATTGGGAAAAGACACTTGGCCTTTATTTAGATGATGTACTTGAAGCTGAAGGAACCATTCAGAATGCGTGAAATGTACCTTTGGAGGAAGTCAAGCAAATAATGTCCAAGTTCATTGAATGCCAAGCTTCTAGTGATGGATATTCACATGGGGATTCTTCATAAGATAATGATGTATCATTCTTATCTTCTTGGGTGGCGTGCTTTTGTTCCTTTCTTCATAGCCTCCTTCATTTAATATAGATAACCTCCTTCATTTAATAAAGTTGTCCTCTTTCATTTAATAAAGAAGAGTTTGTTACAACTACTTGTGATGTGGCTTGATCTGGTCCATTGGCTTGGCCGATCGATCTTGACCCTTCATTCATTTTGAGGTCTATAAAAGGGCTCTTGTTGCTCTCATTTGTACGGTTGAAAACTCTGGAATTGTTGCAAGAGCTCTCTGAGATAATAAAAGATTCATTGTTTTGGTGACTCTATATATGTTTCTGAGTGTTGCATGGTTTAGATTTTCAAGCGAATATTAAGTTAGATTAAGTTTTCTTTAAGTTTATGTTAGCTAATGGAAGGTTTCTTTATTGCTTTGTGGTGAAATCTATAAGTTCATACCATTTGTAGTTTGTGGCTTGCAAATTACAGTGCATGGTTAGTCTGAACAAAACTGAACTTCAATTTGATCTTTATGTTTGTTGAATCCTTCATGAGCATAAGTGATTTAAACATCTTGTACACCCTAGAAGAATGCATCAATCTTGTGTAGTTCTCTATCTTGGCGAAGCAGGATCTGGTTTGATTTCACCTAAGCAATAATCACCCTTGCATCTAGGATTAAATTAGCATCACTAAACCTTACATCTTTTGTCCTTTTTTATCCATTTAGTTAGAATTAGAACCAAGAGCATCAATTGCCAAATCCTACGCCATCAGTTGTAGTACCTAGATTCTCCAAGTGTTCGCCATCATAATCATTGAACCAACAGCTTATTTGAACAATTGTGTAAGTCCCTTTGTGTTTAACAACAAAATCATACTTAGTCACTGAGCTATCTCTTACCAAATCATCAAAAAGGAACCTTGGAGTCATCTTGTTTGATCACATAGTTTAGCATTCGAGAGGCTTTGCTCAAGAGGGAGTCAGATACTTTGTATTTCACTCTAATTGTTGACTTGTCTAAAAACAATCATCAACACTACTTAGCTCAATGGATATTTTGGCATGGTAACATTACGTAGAAATTAGATGATCAAATGGCTTGGAGGATGTTGTAATTATAGGCATTTTGGAGAGATTTTGATCCAATGGTTGAGATGGATTTGGGAGATCAATGGTGGAAGATGAAGATGATGTGGAGGGCTTAGATTTCATCTTAGAAAATGGAGGGCTAGGAATAAAGATGAATTTTATATTCATCTTGGAAAAGGGGTGAATTAAATGAGGTTGGGTGAGATGGATTATTTGTGAATTAAAAATTCACATGGGGAAGGGTAAAATGAATTAAAAATTCATTTGGGGAAGAGTGGATATTAATGAGTTATGACATGTGTAAGGGGTGTAAGAGGTATTAAATGAAGATTATGACACATGTATAAAAAATTGATTTATATGACATATATATCAATTTTTTATTTGTGGGATGTGGGGAGGAGTGTTAATCAAAGTTTGACCATTTTAATTAGGGTGATTAGACTAATCAATATGGCTAGAAAAAATTAGGGAATGGGTTAATGGGAGTTTAAGATTAATTAAATAAGGTTTTATTTAATTAATCCTAAGGCTAAGGTGAGATAGGCTAGGGTAGGCAATTAAATAATGACTATTTAATTACCTAGGGTAGGGATAGGTTAATTAATAGGCTGAATTAATTAGTTAAACATGATTTAGCTAATTAATTGGATTTAATGAGGAGGGGGAAATTAACCAAATAAATGTTGCATAATTATTTAATTAATTGGCTAAAGTTGAACTATTGAATTAATAAAATTAATCCAATTGTTGGGGATAGAATGATGAAAAATTAGGTGATAAAGGGATAATTAATTAAATAAAAATTTAATTAATTGATTAGAAGGGAAATTGGTATGTTTAGGGATGTCAGGAGTCAGTTTGATGATGGAGACATTTTTAGGTGTCTATAGGTTTTTAATACATATTCTGCAAAGAGTTATTTAGTATATATCACATTAGCATTGATTAGATTTCTACATAATCATTAACATTTATCACTAGTTGCATTTTAAAAAACACATGTGATAAATCAATAACATTATATCATTAATAGAAAACATCATAAATATATATGCATCATTTTGAGTATACATCACAGTCGACTATCCTGTACATTAGAATGGGATGTCATAGCATATAAGATACCTCATATAGCTAAACCTCAGTCACCAGTCCCCTCAGGACCTAGTGGCACATGTGTGATGGAGGGTTGTCCATGTGTGGCCATGAACTGCGAATGAATCCTAGAGACACTTTGTGACTAAAGATCCCTGAGCTCACCTCTCAGACCCATCACCTCACCATACAACTCTGTGTACATCTAGTGGTACTAGTCTCTCTCTGTCTGAGTACTATCTCTATCAACTCTCACCTAATCTAACTTGAGAAGTAAGACCTGAGTCACAACAAGACCCATCTTGGATAAAGGTACTATTGCAACCTGATCTTATTGTGCCTAGATCTCAGCCTCTACGCACTCAGCTCTCTGGATCTCCTAATCTCTTTCCTCTATAGCAGGATCTAAAGTGGCCTCCATAGCCTCTCTATATCTTGTAAATGACATAAATATCTCTGCATGTTGCCTTGCAGATTGTTGTGGTGAATAGCCCATCCACACTCGCTGCTTGACTGCATCAGTAGGAACTATCTCTGCTATAAGGTAACTCACAAAATCATGCCATGAATCAGTACCAACTACAAAAGGAAAGAAAATTTGATATCAATATCTCATCATCATATATAACATCATAAGTAATCATCAAAATAATACATCAACATAATAATGTCTCACCTCGATTGCCATCCCACCAGGATGGATCCCAAATTGCTACTGGTATAATGAACTCTGCAGTTGGGGGCATACAACTACTTGTCAGATTGATCTACTAACACTGGTAGGGCTCAGACCATGAGCTCTTGACTGTGGCCTTGCCTTGGTCTCCTCATCACTATCTATCTCCTAGTGATCACGCTATGGTCTCGCTCTGAAGATGTACTACATCAAGATCTCCTCATCATCATCATCATCATCCTCATCCTCATCAAGATTGTAGTATCTAGCGAGATCACTTACATCGTCTTCTACTCCTATGTCACTCTTGTGACCTGCCCATGGTTGCGGATCGCCTGTGGGGTGATCGATAGGGAAGATAGGAGCAGGTCGTGTTGTCTCCCACCAAGTCTAATATGCTTGGGTAACACCAATGTTGTCTATATCTAATAATGTCTCTGCATCCTCTACACCATCATCATCACTCACCACTACCTCATCAATCATTGGTTGTGGGGTGGCATTCACCCTTACTGTGTTGCGTGCTAAGAATGCATAGCTCAGACGCATCCTAGGAACATCCTATCTATATCCGAACTACCATGCTACTCTATCAAAATAGAACCAGACAACTATGTGATCAAGGCAATCAGCCATCAACCAATCCCTCTACATCCTCATTAGTTATCTGTTCTACTCCATCCATGGTCTCTAGCCATGATATGACCTCTAGATAATGTTGCTACATTGTAACCTATCAAACACCACTCTCTAATATATTAAATCACCATGTCTCCAACAGCTAATGAGTGGATAGGCATGCGCATGTGGATAGGCATGCACATGTGGATATGCCCACATTGCCTCTATGGGAAAACTTGTGGGTTGTGTGCACCTGATATGCTCAAATATCCATACCTGTAACATGGTGCACACCATCAAACTCTATGCCTTATAATGGATGTATTGTCCCAAATCATGATAGACGTGTGGAAGCATATTGCGCCCCCATGCATACAGCATCTTATGCTCCTCTATCGACCTGATAGTGTGTACGAGGCCCCCATGAGGGTGAGTGCCCCATCCATATTGTGCAACTGCTAGGGAAATGGTAGTGATCATTGTTGATGCTCAGAATTGTGTTGTTTCCAACACCAACATGGGAAACTCTGAAACGTGGGAATGCTCTTCAGAGTAACCTCCAGATTTTAAAGAAGCTGGCTCTTCTTTTATCTCAAAAGTGTTTGGGAAAAGGGATAGAATTAAACAGAATCGCGAATGCAACAAAAAGGAAACTAAACTATGGTGATGCGCCTGAATGTGATTTTGTTTCTCAATACTTAAGCACAGTGAAACTATTTTTAGAATTCAGTCACATTAAAGAGCAAACAATGCATGATCAATGTAACAAATGAAAAACAAATAGAATCAAAGGCTCACAACTTAGAAGATTTTGTAATAACACAGAAAATATTAGCAAAGGCACAGAACTCTATCTTTATTAATGTTCCAGTTACATAAAAGGCACAGAATCATGCACAGTCATACAAACTTTCTGAATCAAGAAAACAGGACAAAGGCAAATGATATTACTGGCCACTACAAAAGATCCTCAAACTTCTCTAACAATCTGTGATGCAAAAAAATCTCTATATCTCCAATGTTGTATATCTCTTCTATCTCTCGGCATGGTGATCTGAACCCATATTTATAGCATAGAACTGGCTCAAAGATTGCCCGCACGATCAAATCTCAATGGTCTAACTGAATTAGTGGTTAACTGAAAGTGTCTGACAAAAGATCCCTTTAGAATCAGAAATGGTTAGCCACTCTGCAAATTCATTGGCTGCAACAGATACATGTAACCCCACTTACTTGAATCAGGGAGGAACGCGTGGCAGCTTCTGATAGTCTTTGCGACTATAAACCCTTGAAACAGCTGGCATTCATACGCGCCTCTTTCTTGAAACTCCTTCATCTTTCTAGAACAATAAGAAACAAACACCTGGCATCCTCCACGTGACTTACTTAAGAAACTGCTTCTTTCTCAGGAAACACCAGAACTTGAAACTTGGCAGCGTCCGCGGTCCTTTCAAAAAACACATGGCATTTTCTACTTTATTTTGAGTCCTTACTATGGCTTATATTAAGAGTGCTCAGGCTCCACCATGTATCACGATCTGCTGAACTTTGAAACCCAAGAAACATTAAAAAATGGACCCACCAACAGTCTGCGCCGAGCAGCTTCAAAAAGGAACAGGGACAGGTGGCGCTTTCTGCTAACATGAGAAACTGTGTACGTGGCGGCTTCCGCTACACTTAGAGAAACTGTAGATACTTTTAGGGACTTCTGCGGAAGATGATACTTGGAGCTCTCCACTGCAACTGAAAGAAACTTTTGAAACACTACAGGGTCCTGCAGAAGATGACACTTGGCGATCTCCGCTGAGCTTTGAAAAACTTTAGAACTTAAACAAAACCTCCGCAGACGTTGCCACCTGGCGCTCTCTGCGCAACTCTAAGAAACTTAAAAGAAACATTCAGGACTCACAAGAATTGTGCGGATGGTGACAAATGTCGTACTTCACTGAAACTAAGAAATATTAATCGGGGCCCACCATACCTCTTTACTTAGCACTGAAAATAGAAAGGAACCCATGGAAGATAACACTTGGAGCTCTCCACTGAAATGAAATGGGACACGTGGCACCTTTCGTGTAACTTAAAGAAACTTTTGAAGACACTCTCTGCATCTGCCACTTGGCGCCTTCCGCACTCACCGAAACTCTTAAAAGGGACCTGCTACATTATGAGAAACATTCAACAGGAATGTTTGAAACTTTTAAGAAACTGGAACGAGTGCCGACACTTGGCGGCTTCCGCCTTAATGCAAAAAGATACGTGGCACTCTCCACGGCCACTCTGAGAAAGTCTAAAATGTATCCCGACTGCTGACACATGGTGGTTTCCGCTGCATTGGGAGAAACTTTAAAAAGGGGCCCGCTAGACTTACTTTGTAAAAAGGGGCTTTTGAAACTTATAGAAACTGAACCTCGGACGTCGACACTTGGCATGCTCCGTAGGAATTAAAAGGGACGCGTGGCTCCATCCGCGTAACTTTAAGCAACTGTATAATGTGTCCTGGTACCGACACTTGATGACTTCCACTGAACTCTAGGACTTTGGCAAAATTTTCAAAAAAGAAAAACCCTCGCACCTGCGCTCTGTACCCACATTGTATGTCAAAAACCCTCGCTACAAAATTGAAGCACTCAGAAACAAAAATGGAACCCGCACAGCTTAAACTCAAAAAATCAAAATGTAGAGTATTTTACTCTACAGTTCTTGGCAACCCCGAGGACTTTTGAGCCTGCTCAAAAAGAATCCCAAAAATGTGCATCTATACAGCAAAATTTACAAATTCTGTAAGGCTGTTTGATATACAGACCACTCAGCATTAGATAACCCTTGCTTGTTCTGCAAGTCCTGGAAGGGCAAATCTAGGTTGATCATGTCCTTATGTGAGAAGCTTTGCAAAATGTGGACTGCTGCTTTCAACTGGAAATCAAGCTGGGCCATGGGAATCAAAATAGCTTCCACTTCTGATACTGATGAGGCATCTGTTAGGCCCTGGAAAACTGATTGATCATTCTGTTTGGCTAGCAACAGAGGCTTGATCTCGTCAACCATTAGTACTATGTTGCTATCAGGAAAAGGGGAAGGAAGGCCCAAATGCACCAGGTCTTCAATGTGTTTCTTCATATGCTTCACTCCCTCCTTGACCACATCCAGGAGCTCCTGGTAGGTAATTGCAGTAGAATTGCAACTCAGAACCTCATTCACCCATTTGTTAGCAATCATCCTGTCATTGATCCCTGCTGCTAACAATGTTTCATCAGATGTGTCATAAAGTTTGCCCAGCAGCAATTGAGAATCAGAAACTCTCATGGAAACAATAGACAGAGTGGCCTGAACTGAGGTTTCCACCTTTTCACATAATTGCTGAGCATGCAGCAGGAAAGTTAAAGAGGGCTTTAGCTGGATAATCTCCTCAGAGATTCTTGCCCATACTGATGCATATAGCTCCTTGACCAAATTTAACACTCCTAAATTTTGTGGCCTATTTGCCAACTCAAGGGTCAAATGTTTTGCTGTTTGTTGCTCGGCCTGAAGTTGAGCCTGAATAGCAGCAACATTGTTCTATTCCTTCAACAGTTGCTATTGGAACTGTGTGGCTTGCTGATAGGAATCCTGATGCCTCTTCTACAACGTGGCATTTTCCTGCTTCAGGGTAGCCAGAACAGACTTCACCTGGATCAGTTCTTCCTTCAAGGAAGCATTTTGGCTCTGAGTAGCCCGATGAATCTGACATGAAATAGTATTTTGCAACTGTTTAGTGAGATCCTCAATTTCACCATTTTTTGATTTGAGCTCAGCAGTCAGGGTCTCACTATGTGTCTTTTCTTGAGTCAGATCAGCCTCCACTTTCTGCAACTTCCTTGATAACTTCAGATAGTCAGTGGCTACAGTAGAAGTGGTTTCATTTAGCAGCTCTACCCTGTCTTGTGGCCTGAAAAGTGACATGTCCATTGCCACTGCACTCATTGTATAATCTTGGGGCTGCATCTGCTCATTGGGTCTAACTACATTTGGTGACAAATGGGTCACAGTTAGCTGCTGCTGAATTGGGTCAAATAATGACCTCATATGTGGGACAGCCTGAGCTTTATTGTCTTTCTTTCTCTTCTTGTCCATCCGGGCTTCCCTAGCCTTCTTAGCAGTGTCTGCTTGAGCTTGGAAGGTAGGGGGAGAAGCAATGTACCCACCCGCAAAAGGATGACCTTCTGGCAAGCCATAAGGAATAGCCAAATGTTGGCTAGGAGGAATCTGAGGAGATACCCTCCTAGGAAAAGTGGGAGAAAAGGGAAGTAATGAAGTGGCCTGTAATGACATGGCCTGTGTAGTGACAGGTGGGGAAAATTGAGAGATTGGCACAGCAGAGGTGGCAGGGGATAATACTTGGCCAGTTGGGATTGCCACCCCTATTGAAGAAGAAAAAGATTGAGAAGAAGAAGGAGAAGAAGCACGTACCTGAGGGGCAACTGAGACACTTGGTGGTGGCTGCAACAAAGGTTCTACCTCCTCATCCAAATCAGGCTGAAGTTTCAGCCTCTTATGTTTCCTTGGCCTTTCTTCTTCTTGCTGTGTTTCTTTCTCCTCAACATTTACCACTGTTGCCAGTGGTGTTTGCACAAAACTGGAAGCCCCACTCATTGAAACTAATGGGGTCCCTCTAGGTGGTGAAGACACCACACTCTTTTGCTTCTCTATAGTGCTGAGGGATTGAGGCCAGGTGGTTACTGCAGGTGCAGATAATGTTTGTCCTGGGGCCTGAACTGTATGAGTGGATTCAGGTTCCTCTTCAGATTCCTCACCCCTTTTTCTGATCTTGCTTGTATCAGGGCTAGAGACAGGAGAAGGATGCCATTCGTCCCAAATGGACTCCCATTTCTCATCTGTATCTACCTTGCCAAAAGAATGGATTATTTCAAAAATATCTTGCCTATATTTCCAATAGGCTTCTATCTTCTCAGCCTTCCATTCCCTATCTCTTAGTAAATTTTTCTTTAATCCAGTGCCCATTTTGAGCTTAGGGTCATAGGCCTTCTCCTTTTTATAAAATACCTCCCATGGCCTGGGTCCCTCAAATGGCAAATCTGTCAGTTCTGTATATAAATCAGGGGTGTCCTCCTTAGGGTTTCTTCTGTCATCCCAAAAGGGATGACCCTCATGCACAATTTTGGTACCAATCTTATTATTCCTAACCCACGAGGCTATGAAACTGACTGGGTCATATCTCCATTTATCTTCAATCAAAAGGAAGCCCATGACAGCTAACTTTCTTAGCAGTAAGTGTTCAGCATCCCTGACTAATAGGGTCATGTTCTTCTTCACCTAGGGAAGGTCATACATTTTCTTTTTCTTCTTCCCAGCTCCATATTCATTATCAACCACAGACACTTGTCGGGTGACCTCTAAAAAGGCTAGCCTAGGAGTCAAAACCTTGGGTAGCAACATTGGTTCCCCATTAAAACCATGGACCCTGATAATAGTATGGTGAGACCCAAAGAAATAATCACAGGGAATGGGGGAATTTGCCATGAGGCCTCTGACACTTAATGTCAATCTATTCTCAACAGGCTCTGGGCTTAGGTGAATAAAAGCAGGGGCGACAAAAAGTTCCCAAAACTTGTAAGGGTCAGACAATTCAGACAAAACATGGGTCCATGTAGACACAGGGATGGTTCTGTTGGGATCAAAACTTGGGTCATACATGCCAAATGCATATACTGGGAAAAGATGGCATAATTTTGGTATAACATAAGGTGAAACAGATAAGAAGAATACCTGAAAACCCCTGTTGATTTGAAATTGGCAAGTTGTTCGGCCATTGAGTAGGCAATCTGCTCAGAGAAATCTAGCTGAAACTCCTGAGACCTATCCACGGTCTTCATTCTGAATAGAATGGCAAGCTGCCAATCATAAACAGTTATATCTTCCTTCATTCTGAAGATAAATGCTATCATAGATAGCGCTTCCTGGCTGGCTTGTGTAAATTGTGCCCTTCCTGTGGGTAGCGATGGTATTTGGGTATTTTCGTCTCCCAACTGCATCTCTAAATTAAGAAACCTTAGTTGAAACTTGACATTTGCCCATGTCTTCTGCATTTTGGCAATTGTGGGAAACATGGCTGTGCTATCATAATGTAGGGCCAACATGTCCCTGATGGCCTTTGGTGTAATTTGCACCATGAGGGGTCCCTTTTGAATGGTGCTTGAGGGTGCATGAAACAACTCTGCGCATACCTCAATTAGGTCCGGGCATAAATGCACGCTCGGGACAATGAATTTCACCAACTGAGAGGTCCATATCCGCATGCCGAATGTTTCAAATTGTTTAGCTTTGGCTTTCAGGAGGCATCTTTGGTGTGCTCCTCTCGTAGAGCTTTGCAAGACTTTTCTAGGGCTGGTTCCGCAATACCATCTGTAAAATCTAGTACCTTAGTTGAGTCAATTGCATAGCCAACCTCAAGAACTCTAGTCCTTGGATAGGTCCTCAAAGGTTGCACAGGGGCCAAAGCGTATGATTTGTTGGTGAGGAGCCTGTCAACAGACTCGTAAATCCCAAGCCCTTGCTGAGAAGACTGTGCTTCCGCCATCTCTGTGCTTGCTGGAAACTGTATAACTTTCTGTAAATGAGTATGGAAACTTTGCAACAGGGAAGACACAATTAGGAAGCAGGTTTTGTAATGAAAAATGCAGCAACAGGGAAGACACTATTAGGAAGTAGGTTTTGTAATGAAAAATGTAGCAACAGGGAAGACACTTAGCAGAAATTGAAACAAATGAAACTTGGTTTAAGCTTTAACTCATGTCGTTGGGATATTTTAATGACACATCAAGTCTCATAAATGGCATTAAAAATGGAAACCGTTATAAAATCTCAAACGATATGAGTGGGACAGAGTGTCAGACACGTCATAAAAAGCGGTTGCGTTAGGTACCTTTTAGGAATTTTGGGGATTTGAGAGGTTTAATGAATGTGAAAGCTTCAAGACTTTTAAGAGACTTAAGCTGCGGCCACGTGTTTATAAAACACTTATTCAAACAAAAAGCGGGAAAAATAAAGCAACAACAAAAAGAAACTATCTAACTATAATACACAGGAAAGACAGTGTCTAATTGAAATGCTTCAAGTAGATCCCGTTGACAGGAATCTCTTCAGGCTCACCCTCCATCATTTCAAGCTTGAAACAATTCTGCTATTTACAAGAACGGATCTTATAGGGGCCAGTCCATAATGACTCAAATTTACTGTGTCGACCCGGCTTGGCAGCTCTCTCATCCCATTTCAAAACAACTGATCCAACTTCAAAATGAGGGTTTGAAGTTTTCTTATCAAAATAGTCTTTGATTATTTTTTGATGTTTCAATAATGATTCATGTGCTGAATCCCTCTTTTCTTGAACTTCCAGGAGCTCAGCAAGTCTGACCTGCATGGGGCCATTTTCCTCAATCTCAATCTGTTTCAATAACTGGAGAGCAGGAATCTCCAAGCTCAGGGGCATCACAGTAGGTTTACCATAGACCAATTCATATGGGGACATTTTTGTCACTTGCTTTGGTGTAATTCTGTCTACCCACAGTGCTATATTAAGCACTTTATGCCACTCTTTGTGATGATCAACCCCAATTCTTTTAATAAGTCTGATCAGATTCTTGTTAGTTGATTATGCTAAACCATTACCCTGAGGATAATAATTGGAAGAGGTCTTAAGGTAGATCCCATACTTTAGTGCAAAGTCAGATATCTTTGCCCCCAAAAATGCCTTAGCATTATCTGAGATTACAGTACGAGGAGGCCCAAAGCGAGTAGTGATACCCTCCAGAAAGTCTAGAAACACTTTTTCTGTTGCTTCTTTTAGTGGGACTGCCTCACTCCATCTAGTAAAATAATCTGTGGCAGTTAGGATCCATTTGTGACCCATACTTGACACTGGATTGATCATTCCAATGAAGTCTAGACCCCATTGAGCAAAAGGTTCATCAACAATTATAGGGCTAAGGGCATTGTTGCGTTCCTTCTCTTCCCTACATAGTACTGGCAAGATTGGCATTCTTTAACCAGTTGATAACAATCTGTGAATAAAGTGGGCCAGAAGTAACCTACCTGACTTATCTTTATAGCTATGGTTCTTGTAGAAAAATGTCCACCTGACACTCCATGGTGCATCTCATGCAGTATTCTTTGGGCTTCATCCTTTTCTATGCATCTTAAAACTATGCCATCTGTGTTTCTTCTGAAAAGAACTTGGTCAATTAAAACAAAATGAACTCCCTGCTGCCTATAGTACCTCTTCTTATCCTAAGAGAGCTCTTTTGGGAAAATCCCATGTTTCATAAACTGGATCCTATTTGTGACCCAAGAATTCTGATCAACTTCTTGTATCCTCAATACATTTTCTTCCTCTATTTCATCAGTTATCATTTTTTCCATATCTTGAACCATATACTGGCACAAACCTTTGCCTCTGACAAGTTTAGTTGGTCTGAGCTCCACATCATATTCAAGAATCTTTGTTATCTAGTTTGCTCTTTTCTTAGTGATTTCTCCTTCCATAATATATTCTCTGACACTTGGATGAGCCACTAGTATCAGAATCTTATTACCTGTGACCATGTGTCTGAATTTCTTGAGGGCTTTTATCATAGCATATGCCTATTTCTCTACAAAGTTATACCTGGCTTCATACTCCCTAAGAGTCCTTGAGAAAAAGGCTATTGGATGCTCTCCCTCTTGTTGATCATCTTTCTGTGTTAGGACAGCAGCAACACTGAATTTTCCTCCATAGACATACATTATTAAAGACTTAGAGAAGTCAGGGTTCCTCAATACTGGGGCTGTTGAAATTACTTTCTTGACCTCTTCAAAAGCTTGTCTTCCTTCTGCAGTCCATTTGAAAACCAAGTCTTTCTTCAGTAGCAGTGTAATTGGTCTTATTAGGCCTGTAAAGTCTGATATGAATCTACTAACAAAGTTAATCTTTCCCAAGAAGGACTGAACTGCTTTCTTATTGACAGGCAGAGACAGGTTCATTATAGCAGTGACTCTTTCTGGATCTATAGAGACTCCTTTAGAAACTATATGCCCTAATAGTTTACCTTGAGGTATTGCAAAAATGTATTTCTTAGGATTTAGAGATATTCCAAACTCTTGGCATTTCTTAAAAACTGCTTCTAAATGGTCAAAATGATCAGCAACATTTTTAGAGAAAACAGTGAGGTCATCTAGGTAGATTAGAATGATTTTATTGATAATCTCTCCAAATGCTACATCCATTGCTCTCTGAAATGTGGCTCCAGCATTTGAAAGACCAAAAGGCATCTTTGCATAGGCGAATGTTCCCCATTTTGTGGTGAAAGCAGTCTTATGCTGGTCCTCATCAGCCAACCAAATCTGATTGTACCCAGAGAAACCATCTAGTAGAGAAAATCTCTCTGATCCAGCCACAGTCTGTAAAATTTATTCCATAGAGGGCAATGGATAGTGATCCTTCAAGCAAGCCCTATTTAGATCCCTGAAATCCACACAGAGCCTTATATCTCCATTCTTTTTCCTGACTGGTACTAGGTTGGACACCCAAGTTGAGTGTTTAATTGGGAAAATGATCTTTGACTCTAATAGTTTCTGCAACTCATCCACCATCAGAGGTTCAATCCTAGGGTTCACTGGCCTCTGCTTCTATCTAACTGGTTTAGATCCTTTAGTTAGCTCTATAGTGTGTTGAATGATACTTCTATCATAACCATGGAGATCTTCATAGGTCCAGGCTATGACCCTATCATATTTCTCACATAAATCAATTAACCTTTTTCTTTCCTGTTGAGTGGCAGAATTTCCAACCTTTAGTCTTCTTCCCTCACTAACCTGGATCTCAGAGTAGTCTTCTTTGTTTTCTTGGAATCTCTTCTTTTCTATGCTAGCATCTTTAGGATCAAACAAGTTTTCCAGGGTAATCAGTCCTTTAGGGAGCTTGTTTGATTTCAGTTGAATAATCTGATCACCATATGCTTCTTCAATTTTTGGTTGTAACTGATCATCAAATTCTCCTGACTGTTGCAAAAATGAGAGTACTTGAAAATCATTCTCAAAAACTTGCCAATTTTCATCATTGTCTAGGATGGTTGGCCTCACAATAACTTTGACTAACTCATTATTGACCATTAGATCAGTTATTGGGTCAAACTGTGAACCAATTTGTGCCATCCTATCTGCCTCAGAATTTTGGGCTCTAGGGACTACTTCTATATTAAAAGCTTCAAAATCTTCTATTAAGTCCCAAATTCTGTGCCTATAAGATCTCATTCTTACATTTTTAGCTATTGCCTTCTCTCTTATTTGTTTCACCACTAGTTCTGAATCTCCTTTAACTATCAGATTCTTTACTCCTTTCTTTTTTGCCAATATAAGTCCATGCACTAAAGATTCATACTCAGCATCATTATTGGTACAGGCAAAATGAAAGTGAATGGCTCTTAAAATATTTTCACCATTAGGGGCAGTAAGACAAATTCCTGCTCCAACTCCATTTTTGCTTCTAGCCCCATCAAAATTTAGGGTCCAGATTCCTGAGTCATTTATGGATTCTTGGGTCTGAGGGGGCTCTTTCCTTAAGATATTAGGGATCTCCTGGTCTTCCTCAAATATAACATAAGTGCCCAACCCTGTTGAGTCATAGTTCCCAAAGGGATCACTCTGCATCATGGTTAACAACTGATTATCCTCTACTTGCTAATCATATTCAGTCCAATCCCCTATTTCTTCAACAAAAACCCTTTCCTCTTTATTTAACATGGCATGGGCTACCTCTAACTTTGGGGTTGGCTCATTAGTGATATGGTCCTTTGACAATGGTTCAGACAGTACCTTCATTTTAGTCCCATATTTGGTCCTTATGATGAGATGAGACCAATCAAGTGACATATAACCTCCTATCTTAGCTGTGAAATCTCTGGATAGGCAGAAGCCAAAAACAGGAGGAATATCTATGACTACAACATCTTGATTAACAATTATATTGGGATAGGTATATAGCTGTAGTGGAAGTTGTTTAATTTTCCCTATTGTTTGCACAGACTTCCCATCTAACTACATAACTCCTTTTGCAATTGGCTCATATTTTATTTTCAAAGCATCTGCTATTTGCTTTGGCATCACTGTGGTGCTAGCCCCAGAGTTAATCATTGCATTGTGCAATAATTTCTTCCCAACTATTAAACTTAAAGAAAAGGGATCTGGCTTGGATTTACTTACCTCTGGTGCATTGTTTAGAAGAGCTATTGTCTGCAGAGGAATAGTGTCTTTGAGCTTTTCTTTATCATTAGGTCCTCCTTTGGCAATAGTTTGTTTAGGCACAGTTTGGCCCTGTAAAGCTTCTTGCAACAGTGTCTTTTGTTCAGGAATGGCTAACATGTCCCATATTGACACATGTGCTGGAGTCCTCTTCAACTGATCTACCACATTCACAGGCCCTAGTGCTTGTGTTCTGGGATAATAAGGGTATCTTACTTTCTCCTGAACTTGTCCAAAAACTACTTGATTCTGCACTGGCTAAGGTATTTCTTGTCTAGTAGCTGCATTTTGATGATCTTGAAATGGTGGAACTCCCATAATTTTATTATTTGTGACTCCAGGCTATTCCATCATCCTTCTCTTGGCTCTAGTATAGTAATTTGATTGTACCAATGGCTTCTTAGAAGCTGAAGCTTCATTTAAGAATATTGACTCTTCATCTTTAATCCATGAAAATAGAGCATGCTCAGGGGCTATCTCTTCTTCTTGCTGTAAGGACATTCCCTGCATCTGAGCCACTAGGACTGAATTTTGCATACCAGGGGATTGGTAGGGCTGAGTGTCAGAAGTATTTGCAAATTGTCCATCCACTCTTCTTTGCTCTACTATCTTTTGCTGTAGATTACCCCTAGGACAATCTCTGGGCATATGTGCATTATTACAAGGGAAACACCAGGCATTGGTGCCATCTGCATAATTATTCTGCCCTGGGACAATATCTCTGTTTGGATTAGGAGGAACAGTCTGCAAGGGCATAGGGACTGCAACCAATTGGTTTGATGGCTAAGGGTTAGTTTGCCTTTGGGGGTCCTGATACTGGTTTGACTGTGAAGGAGGTCTATTCCCTTGATAGCCTTGATATTGGGGTCTGGGATAAGGATTCTGCTATCTTTTCAGGTTAATTATTTCATTAGAAAATGTTCTCAGAATGTTCTTGACATCATCCATCTCTGAAGACTGGGTAGGGACAGCAGCTTTAGCAGGTTGTTGGGGAAACGTATACATGGACATAGGTGGGGTTATGGGGTTAGGAGCTTCTTGAGGCAATGGTAGGATAATCTCTAGAAACATAGGCATGGGAGGCCTTGGGGGCAATTTTCCAGCATCTATCAAATTATTTTCAGCCCTGACTGCATAGTCATAGGCTTCTAGCAGGGTCTGGCCTCCAAGTGATTGAATCATTACTGCTATATCTGAATTTAGGGCTTTAAGATAAAACACTATGGCCATACCTCGTAATGGTCTTGTTGTAGCAGGAATCCTTTCCCAAGTCTTCTAAAATCTGGAATTGAAATCAATCATTGCCTCTTGTGGTGCCCTCTTGATGGTGATCAGTTGTTGTAACAGAGATGATTTATCACCCTTTTCTTTGAATCTTGCAAAGAAAGCGTCTCCAAGCTGATCCCATGTAGAAATTGAATTTGGGGTCAAAGATCTGTACTAGTCCAAAGCCTTCCCCTTAAAAGAAGCTGCTAAGAGTCTTATAGCCACATTTTACTGTGTGATCACATGTATTGCATAGACATCAGACACGTCTTGTAGATGCTCTTCAAGTGTTTTGAAATCCTCCCCACTGAATTTGGGCAGAGCCTTCAGGGCATTTGCTGGAATAGGATCCCAAGTGGCTGGAGGTACTGGAAGAATCAGAGCACTGCCAACATTCCAATTTACATAATTCCTTGGGGCTACAGGTGCTCCCATGTTTGCGCTTGAGGCTGCTGTAAACTGATTGACCCTTCTTCTTGAATTATTTATCAATGGTGATAAAAGAATACCTGGGTTCACAGCTGATTGAGCTCTTGTCACAGGTCCACAGCTCTGACACCTTGTGACTCTCTGGTTCACACAGTCTTGAAAGAAACTTCAAGAAATGGTCCCACCAGGCGTGCCAAAAACTATTGATGCTCAAAATTGTGTTGTTTCCAACACCAACATGGGAAACTCTGAAACATGGGAATGCTCTTTAGAGTAACCTCCAGATTTTAAAGAAGCTGGCTCTTCTTTTATCTCAAAAGTGTTTGGGAAAAGGGATAGAATTAAACAGAATCGTGAATGCAACAAAAAGGAAACTAAACTATGGCGATGCGCCTGAATGTGATTTTGTTTCTCAATACTTAAGCACAGTGAAACTATTTTTAGAATTTAGTCATATTAAAGAGCAAACAATGCATGATCAATGTAATAGATGAAAAACAAATAGAATCAAAGGCTCACAACTTAGAAGATTTTGTAATAACACAGAAAATATTAGCAAAGGCACATAACTCTATCTTTATTAATGTTTCAGTTACATAAAAGGCACAGAATCATGCACAGTCATACAAACTTTCTGAATCAAGAAAACAGGACAAAGGCAAATGATATTACTGGCCACTACAAAAGATCCTCAAACTTCTCTAACAATCTGTGATGCAGAAAAATCTCTATATCTCCAATGTTGTATATCTCTTCTATCTCTCGGCACGGTGATCTGAACCCATATTTATAGCATAGAACTGGCTCAAAGATTGCTCGCACGATCAAATCTCAACGGTCTAACCGAACTGGCGGTTAACTGAAAGTGTCTGACAGAAGATCCCTTTAGAATCAAAAATAGTTAGCCACTCTGCAAATTCATTGGCTGCAACAAATACATGTAACCCCACTTACTTGAATCAGGGAGGAACGCGTGGCAGCTTCTGATAGTCTTTGCGACTATAAACCCTTGAAATAGTTGGCATTCATACGTGCCTCTTTCTTGAAACTCCTTCATCTTTCTAGAACAATAAGAAACAAACACCTGGCATCCTCCGCGTGACTTACTTAAAAAATTGCTTCTTTCTCAGGAAACACCGGAACTTGACACTTGGCAGCATCCGTGGCCCTTTCAAAAAACACATGGCGTTTTCCACTTTATTTTGAGTCCTTACTGTGGCTTATATTAAGAGTGCTTAGGCTCCACCATCTGTCACGATCCACTAAACTTTGAAACCCAAGAAACATTAAAAATTGGACCCACCAATAGTCCACGCCGAGCAGCTTCAAAAAGGAACAGGGACAGGTGGCACTTTTCACTAACATGAGAAACTATGTACGTGGCGGCTTCCACTGCACTTGGAGAAACTGTAGATACTTTTAGGGACTTATGCAGAAGATGACACTTGGAGCTCTCCACTACAACTGAAAGAAACTTTTGAAACACTACAGGGTCTTGCAGAAGATGACACTTGGTGATCTCCGCTGAGCTTTGAAAAACTTTAGAACTTAAACAAAACCTCCGTGGACGTTGCCACCTGGCGCTGTCCGTGCAACTCTAAGAAACTTAAAAGAAACATTCAGGACTCACAAGAATCGCGCGGATGGTGACAGATGTCATACTCTGCTGAAACTAAGAAATATTAATCAGGGCCCACCATACCTCTTTACTTAGCACTGAAAACAGAAAGGAACCTGCAGAAGATAACACTTGGAGCTCTCCGCTGAACTAAAATGGGACATGCGGCACCTTCTGTGTAACTTAAAGAAACTTTTGAAGACACTCTTCGCATCTACCACTTGGCGCCTTCCGCGCTCACCGAAACTCTTAAAAGGGACCCGCTACATTATGAGAAACATTCAACAGGAACGTTTGAAACTTTTAAGAAACTGGAACGGGTGCCGACACTTGGCGGCTTCTGCCTTAATGCAAAAAGATACATGGCACTCTCCGTGGCCACTCTGAGAAGCTCTAAAATGTATCTCGGCTGCTGACACGTGGTGGTTTCCACTGCATTGGGAGAAACTTTAAAAAGGGGCCCGCCAGACTTACTTTGTTAAAAGGGGCTTTTGAAACTTATAGAAACTAAACCTCAAACGCTGACACTTGGCATGCTCCACAGGAATTAAAAGGGACGCGTGGCTCCATCCGCGTAACTTTAAGCAACTGTATAATGTGTCCTGGGTACCGACACTTGGCAACTTTTGCTGAACTCTGGGACTTTGGCAAAATTTTCAAAAAAGAAAAACCCTCGCGCCCGCGCTCTGTACCCATGCTGTGTGTCAAAAACCCTCGCTGCAAAACTGAAGCACTCAGAAACAAAAATGGAACCCGCACAACTTAAACTCAAAAAATCAAAATGTAGAGTATTTTACTCTACAATCATGATACGTCATACTAAGGGAATGTTAGCACATCCTTGCTCTAACCATTGAAGTGTAATGTGTCCTCGTCCTGATTAAGTGACAATGTGACCTAAGTAGTATAGATGACTCTATCAGGTGTACTCCTCTGAGTGATGCTCTATGATCCTCACTGTCTCTCCTCAGACTAGCAATCATAGGATGTGATACACATCCTCTAGAGTCATCATCATCTCACCTGTGGGCAAATGGAATGTAGATGTATCTACATCCCAAATCTCCATAAGTGCCATCAACATACTATAGTGGAATCTAATTGTGGGATAATAAACACCCACCATAGACCCACTACCTATAGGAAACCTCACTCCTCATCAGAGATAGTACTAATGTGGCTCCGAAGCAGTGTCATTAGGTGGACACCTCTATGATAGAATGTCTTGGAGACATTCTGCATGTCAAACATTCAAATTCGAATCAAATTACATCATCAAATCATCAAACAATATCTAACTTATCATTCTATGCCCTATCCTTGGGGCCCTTGTCCTTTCTAGACTTGGGCACCCTAAGAGGACCTGGGCGCCCTAAGAGGACTTGAGTGCCTTGGCTGGAATTGGGCACCCTAGTTGTGTACCTTTGTCCAGATTAGTCTACATGTCACAAAAAATGATGAAAACAACAAAAAAAGAAAAGAAATTTGATAGAAGCAAAGTTTAAGATCCTACCTCTAGCTTGATACGTCTGTCTGCGACTTGAGATCAGAGCACCTCTAGTCTCAGAAGCTGGTATGGGAGTTGCATTGGCATGGTTAGTCTCTTTCTCCTTCTCTTTCTCTCTTCTACACAATGAAAACAAGAATGAATAGTGAAAAAGTGAAAACTCCCTTTACTTATAGTATATGGATGAAAATTTCTATCACTATCTAGGTGCAAAACTATACAGTTGTATTCATATGCCTCTATCTTGGGTTGTTGGACTCAGATTTTCACGCCATTTGTTGTGTCAAAATCTTGGTTCTGCCCTCCATCTAACCCAATGCTTTGTGCTTTGGTGTTTTTTGTAAAAAAGACCATCATGAAGCATTTCTAATCACTTTTCCATTGAAATCTATGTGTGAAGATGACCACCTTGTTTCTCCTTTTCAGACTAAGCAAGCAGAAAAAATGGAGCATATATCTCCCTTGATTTCCTCCCTCATCATGTCTCATCACTCAACCCCTTTAGTGTTTATGACTGACATATTTGTGTTTTGGTTGTAGGATGATTGATTTAGATTATCTGACGAGTGTTCCTTTGTAGAATGCGATTACTAACTTTGTGGTCTTGCAGGATTATAGACTGGGGGCTTCTTCCTCTCACGTAACAACACTTAGACTTCCTCTACAGTATCCTTTTGGGTAACCTTGTCATGATTGAAGTATCTACTTTCCTTTAGTTGCATATGTACGTAGTGTCATATGACCACTAAAATGGGGGCTAAATGTTATGTTAGAAATTGTACTCCTGTATGAATTAACATAATTTTGCATAGTTTAGGTCCTCTCCTTTGGTGTCCTCTTTCTCTTTTTGTTTCTAGACTACCTAAACCCTAATTGACATGTACCTCACCAAAGAAATATCATATTCTGAAGCAATAACTGACAAAACATGAAAACAAACTTTGGAGTTTGGACATTCTAGACCCACTAGAGATAGACCTTAAGTGAAAACTAGGGTCTGGACTAGGGTGCCCACACCATAGTCTTGCCCTATTTTTTTGTGTCCTAAATTTTGGGGTGGCGTCAGCTTTCCTGATGCACCTTGGGATTCTAATTTAAAATTTTGGTTTCCACATGATGTCGACGTATTATTTTGAATACTTGAATTCCTAAGGTTAGGTATTTAAAGAGAATTAAAAATCACTTTATCACACACAATCTACATGCAAGCTTACTATGCCAAAAATTTTCCACTGTTGCTATTGAAGATCAACACTTTGTTGAAGCTCTTTGTAGATATTGATATTTTCTATGGAGATATTCGGTGGAGATTAGGAATAAAGATCTTGAGTCTATCTTTCTCTTCCTAGGGTTTTTTCAAGCCCTTTGTATGATTAGGAGAAGGGTTGAAGCCTCCAAATTGAGCTTGGGAATCCTTCGCAGAAACAACTGCCTCGCCTTCTTGTTCTACAAGTCTTCATTGCTATCATCTACTTGAGGTGATGTTGTTTCCTTGAATGAGGCATTGTGTTGATCTATCCTTGATGCTTGAGTCATCTAGGGTTTTATATTTCTATATACACATATGATCTATGAGCACACATATCTGTACATCTTTATCATTGGCTATTGTTGAGGTAGAAATACCAAACATAGGGTTTGACTAAGGCAAAATCCTATATAGCTACAACCATCTTTCTCCTCCTTTTGTATGTGCAGGTCATATTCAAAAAGGAGCAGAAGGAGAACAGGTATTATGGATATAGTCGTCACGCAGAACTTTGAGTTTCATCATTGTGAAATAATTGGGACTATGGGGTGGGTGCCCTAGTCTAATAGGTCTTCATATTCTAGATCTGGAACCCTCTACAAGCACTCTGACATCAGGTACAAAATATTTCAACAGTCAGAAACTTTCAGGACACTAGGGTGAGTGCCCTTGTCTAATAGGTCCTCAATTTCTAGGTACATGCTCTCTATAACCTCTGCTCTACATTTCTATAGTCTGTTTGTTAGTTTCTATGTCAGAAATCAGTCTATTATCATATATCTTACAATTAGGGTTTCATGCTATTTAGTTGCTTGAAGCTTGTAAAATTCTAATTGAGGCTTCTATTCAGTTACAACAAGCATAAAAGGTCATAGGAATTAGTAGCTTGATCATTCATAGTGAGCAAGGTCAGTTCCTATTTCCTAATGTAATGTAAGTGAAAGAGGGGCTTGATTTTGGTTTATGCAAACTAGCTTTTACCTACTTTTTACCACATTATAGGGGGAAAGGAGTAATTAACTTTACCATGTGCACACACTTAGGAGGAATTAATGATTGATTAAAAAAGTAATCAAAAGTAGACAAAATAGGTAATTAAATAAATAGGTATATTTATTTAATTTTTTGGAGGTGAATGTGAACTAGTCTTTTAAATGGATATTTGATTTTTGGACTATAGTAGGAGAAAATGATTTTTTTTGCAATAGGAAGAGATGAGAAAATATTAATTAAATAATTATGAATTATTTAATTAACATATGTTTTGGGTGGAATAGTGGAATTTATGAATTGATTTATTGTACGAATGATAACAGAAAGTGGTCATGACCATTTGTCATAACTGTCAGGTGTTAGCAGCATATCAAAGAAAATTTGGATTTTAAATTTGCCCAATCGGTTGATGGGAAAGAAAAATGTGGTGAGGTGATGCCTCCTCAAGAGATCGACAGAAAAAATAAAATAAATTTTTCATCGATGTCTTAAAAGGAGTAGGAGTGACGAGAGGAGAAAGTAGGAAGAAATTAGTTTACAAGAGGAGAAAGGAGCATAAAAGATGGAAACAGGAAAAAAATGAGATGATGTGATGGAATATTGATGTATGAGATTTATTATGATGTGGATGATGTATGTTTCAAGACATGGATTATGATGTAGATTATGTATGATGTAGGACATGGATTATGATGTGGATTATGTATGATTTAGTTCATGGATTATGATGTGGATTATGTATGATATAGGACATGGATTATGATTTGGATTATGTATGATTTAGGACATTGATTATGATGTAGGATTATGTAGGATTATGTATGATTAAGGTCATGGATTATGATGTGGATTATGTATGATTTAGGTCATGGATTATGATGTAGGATTATGTATGATTTAGGTTATGGATTATGATGTGGATTATGTATAATTTAGGTCATGGATTATGATGTAGGATTATGTATGATTTAGGACATGGATTATGATGTGGATTAAATAGATATGTCATAGATTTCATGTTATGCATATTGTGTTATATGTGGATAATGAGTTTGATATCCTTAAATTACTAAACCTATATTATGGATGAAAATTGGATAATAATGATAATGAGATGGTATAATGGGATGGATAATGTTTAGATTAATAACCATATATTATGGATGCAAATGGATAGTGAGAAAATGATAATGGGATGTAATAATGGATAACGATAAGAAAGATAATGAATATGGATAATCATAAGAAAGTTAATGAATATGGATAATGATAAGAAAGTTAATGGACAATGATAAGAAAGATGTAATAATGATATAGATAATGAAACTAGGTAATGAGATGGATGATGATACCTAAATTAGGGTTGTATGCTGGGGTATGCATATAGGTGATGTAATGGTGGGTTGTGTGTCAATTTTGTTGATCGTGATACATGGGTCCTGAAAAGTGTCACATGGAATAGTGTAGGTGGTGTTAGCGTAAAGGGAAATACATAGGGTGGGTAGGAAGGTAGTAGAAAGGAGAATGGGCACATGGGATAATGAGGGTAGGAGGAGAGATGGTTTCAAGATATTAATGAAATGGGTGAGGAGAGGGTGTAGGAGATGTTAGGATGGGAAGGTCCCTTTAATGATTCTTGGAGCAAAAGGGGGATGATAATGTTTGGGAAGGAATTTAGAATATAGGTACCGATAAAGGATGAGGTTTGTGAACACAAATCCAATAGGGGAGACCAAACATCATGATTCCTATGGGAGAAAGGGAGAATTGAATGTATTAAAAATATTGCATAGATTATGAGCACTTATGTTGATATAGCATTGAGATGTTATGCACTAGGGCATGAGGAACCAAGGTGACAATGTATCCTATTCATAGGACTTGATGCATCAAACAAAGAATGACCTTATACATTCCCAAGATAATACAATCTTGTCTAAACGTGTGAGGAAGAAAAACTTAGATTATAAGTCCTGAGTGCAGAAAAGGTATTAAGAGACCTTAGATGCAACAAGGCGACTGGTATGCAAGAAGCCATTCCAACACACACAAGATATGAATATTATGTTGGAGTGATAAGATCATCCAACAACCACAACATACAAAAAGAAATGACTATGCCCCATTATGAGTCCTTCACCACACACCAAGATATAGAAAGTGTGATAGGTGAAATCAGAATGAAGATTTAAAAACATAAACTAAATGCATAAAACACAAAATTATACCTCACATGAAGACCCAATCTCATCAAGGGAGGAGGAAGCTTGCACCCAAGAGCTCCTAGATTAGACAACCCTATTTGATTGAAATGTGGATTGCTCTTGCTTTCAACACAAATGTAGATGAAGGATTAGAGGATAGATAGATTAGAGATTTGAGAGAAATTTGGGCATGGTTTTGATGAAAGAAGAAGTTGTTTCAATGGCTTGGGTGAGGGTTTCATTTATAGATTTTTGAAAAAGGAATGGAGGGTGAGGATCAAAAGATGAGATCAATGGTTTTCATTATTTGTGAATCTTTAATTCATAATCGATGAATTAAAAATTCTTTTTTGAGAAGAGTGGGTTATGACAATTGAATTTTAAATTCAATTGGTGGAGGATAGTGGGGGATAATTGAATTAAGAATTCAATTAGTGGAGGATAGTGGGGAACAATTGAATTAAAAATTCAATTGGTGGAGGATAGTGGGAGATAATTGAATTAAGAATTCAATTGGTGGAGGATAGTGGGGGATAATTGAATTAAGAATTCAATTGGTGGATGATAGTGGGGAGCAATTGAATTAAGAATTCAATTAGTGAAGGATAGTGGGGAACAAGAGAATTAAAAATTCAATTGGTGGAGGATAGTGGGGGATAATTGAATTAAAAATTCAATTGGTGGAGGATAGTGGGGGAGCAATTGAATTAAGAATTCAATTAGTGAAGGATAGTGGGGAACAATTGAATTAAAAATTCAATTGGTGGATGGTAGTGGGGGACAATTGAATTTTAAATTCATTTTTGGATAATGGAGGATATTAACTAATTAAATATTAAGAATATTTAATTATATGTGCCACATGGTGAGGTGGAAGAGATGAGGTGGAAAGATAAGGTGGATTGATGAGGTGGATTTTGGACTTAGGATAGAGGGAAATTGAAATAATAAATATTGCATATTTATTAAATCAATTGGCTAAGGTTTTAGACTATTCAATTAATAAAATTAATTCAATTTTGGGGATAATATGATGGAAAATAGGGTAATGAAGGGATAATTAATTAAATAAAAATTTAATTAATTGGTTAGGAGGGAAATTGACATGTTTAGGGATGTCAGGAGTCGGTTCGATGGTAGAAGACCTTTTTAGGTGTCTACATTTGCCCCTCTTTGAGATGGTGTTGCAGCTAAGTAACATCATTTCAAAGAAGTTAAAACATAGAGGTGGATTGGATAGAAAAAAGATTTTGGATTAGAAGAATTGGGTAAGGTTTAGGGATAATTGGTAAGGATGATGCCCCCTCGAGAGGACAGGTGTGTTACAAGAACACGGTTGTGCTCTCGAAATGGATGGAACAGATTGGTTGAACTGGTCAGAGGATAAGTGGTGGGATGAAAGGATGATGATGTTGGGAGATGATTGGTGGATGATCATTGTGCTGAAAATGATTTAGAGCAATCTTAGGTTTGATATAGCAAAGTGGATATTTTCACCAAGGTATAGAAGACCAAGGTGATGATGTTTATCCAACATTTGCATGGACTAGACACGCAAACAAAGGGATGATCCCATGCATACCCAAGATAGTACAACCTTGTCTAGATGAGGGAAGGGGACTCATAGCATAAGCTCTTAGTACACAAAAGGTATGATGAACCTTAGATGCATAAGGAGATTAATATGCTAGAAATGACCCTATGATCAACAAGATATGAATACTAGCTTGGAGTAATGAGACCAACCCACAAGCACAGCATACAAAAGCAAGACTATGCCCCATTCTAGATGTTTTCACCACATACCATGATATAGTAAGATCAAGGTAGCTTTGATGTGATCTTCAAATAGGACAAAAGATAAAAATCAAAAACCAAAAGACCAACGAACCAAACAAGTAACCATTGTATCTTTTGCCAAAATGGATGATGATGTGATAGATGCCACCTATTGTAGGAAAGATATATCCTAAGGCAGGGTTTGATAGATGATTTGATGATGTGGTGATGATTGGATAGATTCTACCTATCGTAGGAATGACATATCCTAAGGCAAGAATTGATTGATGATTGGATCATGTTTTGTTGATGTAAGATTGGCTCAAGATATGATGGTGACAAGTTGTGGTTGATGCTGATTTGATAGTTGATGATTTTTGATAAGGGATGATGCTTTGATAGGTGATGCAATGCGTGGATCTAGTGTAAGCTTATTGAGGATAGATGTGATGATGATGTGGGATGATGATAAATGCAATGATGATGAGAGTGTGATGGAGCAAGTTTTATTTGTGTGATGGATAGATTATTTTTGGAATTTTGTGTGTTTTCTATTGTTTTTGTATTTTTTGATTTTTGTGATGTTTTTGTATTTTTTGATTTTGTGATGTTTTTTGATTTTTTGATTTTGTGATGTTTTTTTGGATTTTTTTGATTTTGTAATGTTTTTTTGGATTTTTTGATTTTGTGATGTTTTTTTGGATTTTTTGATTTTGTGATGTTTTTTTGGATTTTTTGATTTTGTGATGTTTTTGTATTTTTTGAGTTTGTAGAAAGGGCATGATTTATTATTATGGTTGCCTTGGATTTCATGTGGATAGCCTTTGTGCTAAATACCAATGACAAGGAAACACCAAGTCTAGAGGTGAAAGTGATGGGGTTGGATAGGGGGGGTTGGCGATGAAAGGATGATGGATACTGATTCATGATAGATGAATGGACAAGCGATAGGGATGTATGTTAGATAGATGGAAGATAGGGATGAGGATTTTCTCCAAGGGCTAGGTTGCAAGGAATCATATGTCCTAATGTCTAAAGAATTTTGCATGATGGGCTCATGTTTGAATGGGTGGACTTTGCATTAGATGGATGGAGGATATACTTTAAAAGGGAGTATGCCAAGAGGTTTCCAAAGCATGTTGTTGATATGTTGCCCGTTGTCTTTATCAAAATCTAGGGGTGAGAGATGGTTGAAACAAGACATAATGGATATGATGGATGGGAAATGATAGGATACATAGGGGATGGTGGATAGGAATATGATAGGATAAAGATAAGACAGTGGATAAGATGTGCAAGGATATTATGGATGTGGATGAAGGATATGGTTTTGCCCCCAAGTGTAGGGATACAAAATAGATGGAGAAGGGATTACGCATGACGCCCACAAGGGGTTTTCATCATGGTACTTGCCCAAGGCACCACAAGTAGTGGTTTTCACCATTGGACGGATTTTTTCTCTTTACTATTTTTTTGATTTTTTTTTTTTGCGTTTTTGATGGAATGGGGACTCTAGCGTCTGTTTCCATAGCAAGGAGAAGATGGTCCCATGTTGGATAGCATTATGGATGATGATTGCATGGATGTTGGTAGATAGGAGAAGATGGAATGGATTAGGGATAATGGATTATGGTGTGTATAATGTGGATTATGCAAAAGCATGGACCATAGGAATGTGACAGGGAAGATATGTAGGATAGTGAACGAAAGATGGAGAGATGGGGGTATGTGGGAATTGCAAGTGGTGGAGGGGAACCAAGACCAACGGTTGCACACACCATGATGTATTTGGAAGCTTGTATTTTGGATGTGGAGTTGGGAGTAATAGGGATTGGGATGGGGGATTTTTGGATGGTCGATTTGGGGTTTTAGGGACCCAAATAGACTTAGGAATTATGGGATTTTTAGATGGGGAGTGGGATGTTTGGGATTTTGTGGTAGATTGGGAGGTGGATGCCTCATTAGATTTGAGTGATCTTTGTTTGGGGACCCACACCATTTTTGTTTTTGCTTTTTCTTGTGATGGTGTGGACTTTGATAACCTTAGGGATTTTTCATTTTGATTGGAAGGAATAATATCCTTAGGCTTTTGTGCTTTATGAGTTGAGGTATTCAAATTTTTGAATCCCATGGATTTGGTGGAAGCTTCATGTTTGAAAGATGTGTGTTTTTGTTGGTCTTGATTCGGGATTTTAGTGGACTTATGGATGGAGGGGTAAATAGTGGATTTTTGGATAAATGGATGAAGTGATTTGATGATTGGGAAATTAGGAGTTCGGAGGATGGGCGGATAAGAGGATTTGTGGATAGGGATGTTGGGAGTTGGTAGGATAGGAGGTAGAGTGGATTTGATGGGGATATTTGGAGTTGGAAGGAGTGGAGGTAAATTTGATGGGGGGAGATGGATGGTCACATGCTTTTGCAAATGGTAGGATGATGGAGGAGGGATGGCGACATATGTTTTAGGAGTGCGATAAGATGTGTTGGTGCCTGAATTGACTGTCAGTTAATTTAGCAATTTTTCATGCAGGCACCTTCCCAAAAGATCCAAAAAAGTTCTAAGTTTTGGCACCCCTTCAGTGTTTTGTAGCATCCGCATCATCTTTCCTGAGGAAGGGGTCATCATGTTTTGTCCATCGGCATGACTTTTTGTTTCAAGTGCTCTGGTTGTGTCTTCGAACTTTCAGTTTGAACTTGAACCCTTTTTCTCAAAGTTCAATGGTTCAGCGGTTCAAGGTTCATTTTTCTTCCAACGGGTCATATTATGCATTTGCCTTGCATAAATATTGTATCGTTGAACCTCCTGCTTGAACCCTTTTCTCAATGGTTAAAGGTTCAATGGTTCGATGCTTTGTGATTTTGGTCTCGGCTGAAGTGTTTTGCTGATGGAGTATTGTTTTGATGTTTGAATCTCACCATTGAACCATCGGGTTGAACCGGTTCATCAGTTCAATGGGTTCGCGGGGTTACATTTGTGTTGCCGACAGTGGATGTTTGGCCGATGAAGGGGCAAAGTCTAGCTTGTTGTTGCATCGGTGAGAGTTTGGTCTATCGGCTGGGGAGCTTTTGGTTTGGCTGATAGTGTTGGTCTCACCGATAGAGGAATGCAGAGGTAGGCATCGGCATGACAATTGAGATCGGCATAGGTTTGAGATGTTGTTCCGACGGTGTAAGTCACACCGACAGAGGTGGGAAGCCGATGTGTTATCGGTAGAAGTTGTTATATTGGCAGAGGGGTTTCTTGCTAGGCCGACGGTGTTGGTCTGGAAGATGGCGAAGGTGCTGTCAGAGAGACTTGGTAGATCGGCGAGGGTCTGGAGAGTTAGCCCGATGGTTCATCTCTGGCCGATGGAGGGGAATGTAATGTAGCGGTCGGTGAGACAATTGAGATCGATGAGAGATTTGTGGGGTAGGCTGATGGTATATGTTTGGCCGATGGGCTTTTGGTGAAGGGTCATGTGTCGAGTGCGGCAAAACACTCGACACCTATTAAGCTTGCGGCCATACTTTTAAAGTGCTGAGGGAGTCTCTGTGGCATGCATGTGGGATTAATCTCCCTGTGTTATTTTGAACCTGCGGTGAAACACATTTTGGCGGGAAACTCTATTTTGAATGTTGTGACTATTTTCTTGGTAGGCCGCGGGTGGTTGAGCCATCAATGGCGACAGTGCAGGGGTATGGGTGATGGTACATGCGATCAGGCTGCCCGATTGTGAATGAGGACTTCCAGATGGTAGCGCAAGGCTTGAGGCCTCCCTTGTCTGCTACATTGATGACTTCTGAGCGCCATTCTTTCTGATGGATGTATCTGGCAGATTTTTGACTTCTGGATATGTAATTAATGCTGAGTACGCTTCCCTCTGGCTATTTTTAAGCAGGAAGTGTTACTCATTTTAGAGGTTGGATGTTTTTGGGCTTTCAGCTCTAACTCTGAACACAAGGTGTTCACATTTTGGAAGGCATTTTTTGCTATAGACTCGGTCCTTAGTCTGGTGTACCAGTCTATTTTTGTCTTGTAAATGATAATTTTCTCTATGATGACTTTCTATGCAGATTGATTTTAAATGAAAAACACCTAGTGTGTGTATTATTTCTAATTGTCTCCTGTATGTTATTTATTTTCCTTTCAAACAAGGTTGTCAAGGGCTTCCAAGTTTTTCAGTATATGCGTACTGTGTGTCTGATTTATTACGTCTACTCAAGGAGTGGTTAAATAGGCTTTTGATCAGATACAAAGGAAAGTAGATTGCATCATAGGATCTATTAAGTATGATCATTAGTAATACTCTTTCTTGGACATGTTGCTATTAGGCAGTAGCATTCTTCTCAGGTCCTCTGGATATGAATTTGTGTTGTCATAGAGAGACATTTACATTCTTAGATATGACTCTGCTGCCCAGATAAGGCACTGGTTTGGGAATCTGTCTGTTCAATGGGTCTAGGAAAGTCCCATAACTCCAAACATCATTTCAAACCATTTTATCCTTTCACCTGTTAGTTGTAGGATTAGGAGTAGGAAACCCCTGCATGCTCTCATACCTAACCAGACATTATGTCCAAGAATGTTGCCAACCTTGTGATTTGTTACACAAATCTTGGTCCATACATGAGAGTATTCTGCCTGTTGCTGTCAAGTTAAATCCTTTTGTCATTGAGCTAGTCAAGGTCACACTTTTATTAAATAGGGACACCCCACTTGGTGCGGCAGAACCAAAAGTGAAGGGGAGGAGCTCACGCAACCTCCTATATTTAGTTGGTTGAATCTACCTGTGCATTAGAACTGGCAAACCCTAATGCTGATTCAGAAGAAAAACCAACAAAATGGCGACTCTACTGGGGATGAACAGATGAAGTGATATCTTACAACCTCTAGTGAAGGTTTGTCTGGCTCTGCTGGTGGTATGAACTCAGAAAAATATGTGTTGAGCTTTCAGTTGTTGAAAATTTTGTCCTTTCTGGAGAGGTGGCGACTCTGCAAAAGACTCAAGTGCACATGAAAAGTTGATGTGTGTGTTGTGACAAAAAATGTGCTGTTCAGACTTCAGCATCTGTATGAGAAAAGGTACCTTGCTCCTTCCTACTTGTAATTGTTGTTTTGCTACATAGGTTAGATGCCAGGGGAGGCTATAGGTCTTAGGAATGCAAAGGATGTCTGAAAATAGAAATTTCATGAATCCAAATATGTATACACCTATACTCAGTGAAAATGGGGATGACTTGTTGGATAAAAGAATAGAAGAGATGAAAAATAGGTTGATATTCTTAGAGGCTAGGCAGGCCCAATTAAATCATGATAACCTTGTTGTGTCTGCCAGTCAGAAAGCTAAACCTCCTATCAGCCCTTTTGATCCTTTGTATGACCAGTTAGATTTGTCATGGGTTGATTATAAAGTAGAAAATATGCCTGCTAGGATATACTGTCAGATGCCTAGATTTAGTGGTCACAGTGTGTGTGATGGGAATGCACATATCCAAAGTTTTCATGAGTTCATGGGAAAACATTCATTCAGAGATGAGGATATGTGGATGAGGTTTTTTGTTAGGTCCTTTGATGCAAAAGCAAAAGATTGGTATTTGAGCTTTCTAAAGAGATTCTTTGCCTATTGGGATGAGCTTACTGACTATTTCAAAAAGGAATTTGCAAAAGAACCTATTGATCTTGTTGCAGAATTGATGAAAATCAGAAAACAAGATAAAGAGCTATGTATTAATTTCAGTCATTGGTTTGCAGTAGCCCTTTCACAGATCTCAGAAGTCTTCAGACCTGACACTTCAACCTGTGTTGGCATATTCTTTGAGGCTTTTGAGGAGGGTTCTAGTGCAGTACTGAGGGATTTCAAGGTAACAAGTATGCAGATGGCATAGCATACAAGTTCGTAGAAAATATAGAAAAAATTAGAAGTGAGCACCTACTGAAATCCCTATCTCCAGGCCTTGGTGTGAGAAATGATTGTGAAGTTGCGAATGACCAAATGATTATGGCATCATGTGAAAATGAAAAAGTAGATGTTGAGGATTCCAGTGAAAGGACTAATGAGGACTCCCATTGCAATGTTGAGGCATCTGACCATGAAAACAACAACGAGGTTGTGGACAGCAATGAGCAACTTTTGGAATGGACTTGTGGGGATAATTGTGAGTATTGTACTCAAGACAGAGAAGATATAAGCAAACAGAGAAATAGTCCCATGTGTGACCCATTGCCTTCCTTTCAAACACATGGAGATCATGAAGAGCAGTCAGGGATTGAAATAAGTGCTAGTGCAGAGCATGGTTGTTTTTTATTTGGTGACTATTTTGCTTATGACACACAGGCTGATACTCCTCCACAGAGTGAATCCATTGGTGATGAAGATGCATGTTCTGCTACCCATGAACAAATGGCATATTATAATCAAACTGATGTACTTGAGTCTGGTGTACCAGTCTATTTTTGTCTTGTAAATGATAATTTTCTCTATGATGACTTTCTATGCAGATTGATTTTAAATGAAAAACACCTGGTGTGTGTATTATTTCTGATTGTCTCCTGTATCTCATTTGTTTTCCTTTCAAACAAGGTTGTCAAGGGCTTCCAAGTTTTTCAGTATATGCGTACTGTGTGTCTGATTTATTGCATCTACTCAAGGAGTGGTTAAATAGGCTTTTGATCAGATACAAAGGAAAGTAGATTGCATCATAGGATCTGTTAAGTATGATCATTAGTAATACTCTTTCTTGGACATGTTGTTGTTAGGCAGTAGAATTCTTCTCAGGTCCTCTGGATATGAATTTGTGTTGTCATAGGGAGACATTTACATTCTTAGATATGACTTTGCTGCCCAGATAAGGCACTGGTTTGGGAATCTATCTGTTCAATGGGTCTAGGAAAGTCCCATAACTCCAAATATCATTTCAAACCATTTTATCCTTTCACCTGTTAGTTGTAGGATTAGGAGTAGGAAACCCCTGCATGCTCTCATACCTAACCAGACATTATATCCAAGAATGTTGCCAACCTTGTGATTTGTTACACAAATCTTGGTCCATACATGAGAGTATTCTACCTGTTGCTGTCAAGTTAAATCCTTTTGTCATTGAGCTAGTCAAGGTCACACTTTTATCAAATAGGGACACCCCCCTTGGTGCGACAGAACCAGAAGTGTGTTGCAAGTATGAGGTAAACCAGTGTTGTCATTGATGTCAACATACTCATATTGCATTGACAAGATGGATTGGATGAGCAGTGTGCTGAGGATATTGAGAAAATTAGCCTCAGTCAGGAACAGTGAAGAACAGTGATGAGAAGAAGGCAAATGTACTGTATAGGATGAGAACCGGAGGATACGGATTAAAGGGTCTGTAGATATGAGTCTTGAGATGCTTCAGTTAAGATTTCAGAGGCCCGCATGAAGATCTGAAGGAGTTGTGGCTGTCGGTGTAGAACCGGTTCCGACAAGTGTTCAGAGGTGACAAAGGATCACAGAAAGGTCCGGTGAGGTCCGGAATTGTATTATCCTAATCTGCGGATTGGAAGGAGTGTTTGGGATGTCCTTGTGATGTGTCATACTGATTTGTGTATGATTTGGAGGTCCGGAAGTACCTCTTGCATTATGACAGTGGCGACAGACAGTATTCTTGAAGTTCCGGATAAGGAAGAGAAGAGATTCCAGTAAGTAAAGAAAGTGCGGATGTATCCGGTCATTCAGACAGGCTTGTGAAGGTTCTTGGATCATGTTGAGATTGTGTTGTTGGTCCGCATTGATAGTAGAGCCCGGAATTGAAGTTATTCTTCCGGATGAAGTTCTTGCTCTGTTTAGCCGACCGGATGAGTTGTTCATCCTGCAAATGTTCTTGTGGTGGCCGACCGGATGTGTTATTCATCTTGCGGATACTCTTATGATTGTTTGCCGACTTAGATGTTTTTCCTAAGTCGATGTCTTGTATAAATAACGGTTTGTGAGTTCATTTCAAAGGGTGGTGTGGTGGATGAGTGTGGTATAGCGAAGAGAAGTGCGAAAGGCAGAGCAGAGGTTTTTGGGCTTAATTGGAACTGATCCGGACATGGTAGAGATGTCATTCTCCAGTTCAAGACTGTGATTTTTATCACTTTGTAGACAGTGTGTCTCCTTGTAGGCAGTGGGCCTCTTTGTGAGCAGCGTGCTCGGGCAGTGAGCCCTAATTGGCATGTGCCATTCATTTTTCTTTATTCTTCTAACAGAGAATAATTCTTGGGTTAATCACCCCGTGGTTTTTCCCTTAACTGGGTTTTCCACGTCAAAATCTTGGTGTTCAATGTGTTGATGCTTATCTGCTCTTGTGTTTATGTATTATGCTTTCATGGATGATTAATTGATATGCTGCTAACTAACAACAAAGAATCAAGTGTTTGAAAGAACAAGAAGTTTTATACAACTGATTCACCCCCCCCCCCCTCTCAGTTGTATGCCCTAGATCCAACAATTGGTATCAGAGCCAAGTTCCTCTGATAGGAGCTTAACCGCTTGAGGTGATCCAGGATGTCGTCATACAAGAAGGATAGTCCGAAGTTCGATGGAACCAACTTCACTCTCTGGAAAGGTCGCATGAAGTGTCACCTGGAATGTATGGGAAAAGCATACTTGGCTATGGTTTCAAAACCATATGTACCTCCACAAGGTGGTCCGACAACTCTGAATGAAATCACAGAAGCTGAAAACAATCTGCGGACCAAGGAAGCTCTTCTAAGCGCATTGAATGACTCAGATCTCTCGAATGTTATTGACCTACCAACTGCATATGAGATCCTAACTAAACTGGAACTTCTGTATGAAGGAGATGAGTTTGTCAAAAGTGCAAGGTTGCAAAGTCTGAAAGGGAAATTTGAAAGATTGAAAATGAGAGATGATGAAAACATCACCACCTTTATGCCAAGAGTGAATGAGCTGGTATGTGGAATCAGAAATGCTGGTGGAATTTTAGATGAAAATGAGATTGTCTGCAAAATCCTAAGATCCCTTCCTGCTGCCTACAAAATCAAGGTTGCTGCCATTGATGAATTCAGAGCCCACACAACTGTCACAAGAGAACAACTGGCTGGCAAACTAGCTGCATTTGAAATGACCGAGTTTGGAGATGATCCTCCCAAGACTGAATCTACTTTCAAAGCCAGTACCTATGTGAAAGGCAAACAGAGATTTGATCCGGGAGAAAACTCATCAAGGAAGATGTCATGGTATGATCAAGCAAGAAGAGACATGGAAGAAGAAGAAGCAGAAACATCTCAACTTGAAGCCCTCATTGCAAAGAGACTACCAAGAGGATCCGGTAAGTATGAAGGAAAACTACCCTTTAAGTGTTTCAATTGCAATAAGATTGGTCATTTTGCTTCAAGATGTCCGGAAAGATCTGCAAGGTCTAATACTAACAGACAAAGGTTTCAAAAGAATTGCTATTATGTTCATGAAGAAGATGACAATGAAGGAGTAACAGATGATGAATCAGAACTAGGAAGCAAATCCAGAAATGAGTGGGTGTTTATTGCCATCAAGGAAGAAGATTCAATACTCTCTGAATCTGTCAATCACAAAGTTGTTGAAAAAGCTTTGGCTGCTCAAGTGGAAGAAAAGGATGATTGGGTTATTGACAGTGGATGTTCTCACCATATGACTGGTGACAAGAATAAGTTCTTAGATTTGGAAAGGTATGAAGGAGGAATGGTAAAGTTTGGTGACAATTCTGCTGGCAGAATCAGAGGTAGGGGAACTATTTCCTTTGATGGAAAGAGCAAAACAGGTAATGTACTATATGTTGAAGGATTGAAGCACAATCTTCTCAGTGTTGGTCAGTTAGTGGACAAAGGCTATGATCTCTGGTTCAAGAATGGAAAATGCAGAATCTTTACAAGCTCCGGAACTGAAATTGCATCCGGTGCTCAAACAAAAGGTAATATCTTTCATCTGGTTGGTTCAAACAAAAGTTGTCTGTTTGCTCAAGTTGATCAGAGTTGGTTATGGCATAGAAGAATGTGTCATGTAAATTTTGATAACATCATCAAGATAAGCAATACTCAGGCTGTAAGAGATCTTCCAAAATTGATGAAACCTACAAATAGTTTGTGCAAAGAATGTCAGCTAGGTAAACAAAGCAGAGTCTCTTTCAAAAGCCAAGATCAGTCTTCTACCGGATTGTTGGAATTAGTACATACTGATCTCTGTGGTCTGACAAGAATCAAGAGTCTGCAAGGTGATAGATATTTCATGTTGTTAATTCATGATCATTCCAGGATGATGTGGGTTACCTTTCTAAAAGAAAAATTAGAAGCATTTGAGAAGTTCAAAATCTTCAAAGCTATGGTAGAGAATCAAACCGGATTGAAACTAAAGTGTCTAAGGTCTGATAGAGGTGGTGAATTTACATCTGGTGAGTTCATTGACTTTTGTGAGAAGCAGGGTATAAGGAGACAGTTGTCTGCTCCTAGGACTCCACAACAGAATGGAGTAGTTGAGAGAAAGAACCGGACCATCCAGGAAGCTGCCAGGACAATGATGTTGGAAGCTAAGGTTCCTTAAATGTTTTGGAAAGAAGCTATCAGCACTGCAGTCTACACTCTCAATCGAGTTCAAATCAGAAACAACACTGGTAAGACCCCCTATGAACTCTGGTTTGGCATCACTCCTACTGTGAAATATTTCAGAGTATTTGGTAGCAAGTGTTATATTAAAAGAGATGAAGATCTAGGAAAGTTTGATGCTAGAAGTGATGAAGGAATTTTCTTGGGTTACTCCACTCAAAGCAAAGCATACCGGTGTTACAATAAGAGATTGAGGAAGATGATAGAAAGCACCAATGTGAAAGTTGATGAAGGAATTGAGAAGCCTTCAAGATTTTATGAGTTTGATGAAGATGACCAAGATAGTGTTCAAGGAACTCAATCCTCTCCGGTGAGACAGAGTCAGCCTGATCCGAAAAATCAGGAACAAGAGATAGGTTTGAATGAGCCTAATCAAGAAGCAGAAGTGCAGGATACTCCCAAAATTCCAAGGTATGTAAGACTGAACCACTCTGAAGATCAGATCATAGGTGACAGAAGCAAAGGTGTACAAACTAGAAGGAATGTTGCTCAAAATCAGGATGAATGTTGTCTGATTTCAAAGATTGAACCTAAAACAATAAATGAAGCCTGCAATGATGAAAACTAGACCAAAGCAATGGAAGATGAATTGATGCAAATTGAGAAAAATCATACTTGGGATCTTGTTCCCAGACCTAGAGACAGGAATGTAATTGGAACCAAGTGGGTCTTCCGGAACAAACTAAATGAAGCTGGTGAAGTAATCAGAAACAAAGCTAGATTGGTCTGCAAAGGCTACTCTCAAATAGAAGGAATTGACTTTGAAGAGACTTTTCCTCCGGTGGCAAGAATTGAAGCAGTCAGATTACTTCTTGCATTTGCTGCCTTCAAAGACTTCAAGGTATATCAGATGGATGTCAAGTCTGCCTTCCTAAATGGTGATCTGGAAGAAGAAGTCTACATTGAACAACCGGATGGATTTCAATTGTCTGATAATGATGATATGGTCTGCAAGTTAAAGAAAGCTTTGTATGGATTAAAGCAAGCCCCAAGAGCATGGTACGAAAGGTTGGATAAGCATCTTGTGCAGATTGGATTCAACGAAGGTACTGCTGACAGTAACTTATATTTCAAAATTGATCATGAAAACATTTTGATTGTTGAAGTGTTTGTGGATGATATCATTTTTGGAGGAAGAGATAGTATGTGCAAAACTTTTGCAAATTAGATGAAAAGTGAGTTTGAAATGTCTATGCTTGGTGAAATGAATTTCTTCTTGGGTCTGCAAATTACTCAAACAAAAGAAGGGATCTTCATTTCTCAGACCAAATATGTGAAAGAATTGTTAAGGAAATTTGGTATGGAAGACTCAAAGCCAATGAACACTCCTATGGCAACCGGATGTAAGTTAAGCAAAGATGATGATTCTCCAAAGGCAGATCAGACAAAGTATAGATCAATGATTGGTGGATTGTTGTATCTCACTCAAACTAGACCAGATATAATGCAGGCTGTTGGTCTTGTGGCAAGATTCCAGGCTGATCCTAGAGAATCTCATGTTATGGCAATCAAAAGAATTTTTAGGTACTTGAAAGGAACAGTTGAGTATGGTCTATGGTACCCTAGAGATCCGGATTTCTCTCTTCATGCTTACACAGATGCAGATTGGGCAGGAGATGTGGATGACCGGAAGAGCACTAGTGGAGGAGCATTCTTTTTGGGGAAGAGATTGGTTTCTTGGTTAAGCAAGAAACAAGATGCAATATCTCTGTCTACAACTGAAGCAGAATACATTGCAGCAGCAGGTAGTTGCACTCAAATCTTATGGATGAAGCAGATGCTAAGAGACATTAAAGTTGAATATGAGGAGCCTATCACAATTTTCTGTGATAATTCAAGTGCAATTAATATTTCTAAGAATCCGGTATTGCATTCTAAGACTAAGCACATATCTATCAAGTTTCACTTCTTGAGAGAACAAGTGAACAAAGAAGAAGTCAGATTGGAGTATGTTCCCTCTAAGGATCAGATTGCAGATATCTTTACTAAACCTCTTCCCAAGGATTCTTTTGAATATCTCCGGGAGAAGTTAGGGGTCATGGCCCCTTCGGTGATGAACTAGGATGCACTGATGTGCATCAGTCCGGTGGATATCACAGTCATATCTTGTGATCCGGATTGATGATGGGGAGCTGCAACTAAGGGGGAGCAGCTGGTATGATTCTGATGTATGAGAATTGCAAGTATGAGCCCTTTGCCATTGATGTCAAAGGGGGAGAGAAGACATGTGAAAAACAAGTGGTTGATGATCAAAGGGGGAGCAGTAAAGGAAGAGAAGACATGTGAAAAGTTGTTGTTGATAGGGGGAGCTGTGACAGAAAGGAGAAGTTCTTGTCTTGATGGTTTTTCACATCATATGTTGCCATCAATGACAAAGGGGGAGATTGTTGCAAGTATGAGGTAAACCAGTGTTGTCATTGATGTCAACATACTCATATTGCATTGACAAGATGGATTGGATGAGCAGTGTGCTGAGGATATTGAGAAAATTAGCCTCAGTCAGGAATAGTGAAGAACAATGATGAGAAGAAGGCAAATGTACTGTATAGGATGAGAACCAGAGGATGCGGATTAAAGGGTCTATAGATATGAGTCTTGAGATGCTTCAGTTAAGATTTCAGAGGTCCGCATGAAGATCTGAAGGAGTTGTGGCTGTCGGTGTAGAACCAGTTCTGACAAGTGTTCAGAGGTGACAAAGGATCACAGAAAGGTCCGGTGAGGTCCAGAATTGTATTATCCTAATCTGTGGATTGGAAGGAGTGTTTGGGATGTCCTTGTGATGTGTCATACTGATTTGTGTATGATTTGGAGGTCCGGAAGTACCTCTTGCATTATGACAGTGGCGACAGACAGTATTCTTGAAGTTCCAGATAAGGAAGAGAAGAGATTCCAGTAAGTAAAGAAAGTGCGGATGTATCCGGTCATTCAGACAGGCTTGTGAAGGTTCTTGGATCATGTTGAGATTGTGTTGTTGGTCCGCATTGATAGTAGAGCCTGGAATTGAAGTTATTCTTTCGGATGAAGTTCTTGCTCTGTTTAGCCGACCGGATGAGTTGTTCATCTTGCGAATGTTCTTGTGGTGGCCAACCGGATGTGTTATTCATCTTGCGGATACTCTTATGATTGTTTGCCGACTTAGATGTTTTTCCTAAGTCGATGTCTTGTATAAATAACGGTTTGTGAGTTCATTTCAAAGGGTGGTGTGGTGGATGAGTGTGGTATAGCGAAGAGAAGTGCGAAAGGCAGAGCAGAGGTTTTTGGGCTTAATTGGAACTGATCTGGACATGGTAGAGATGTCATTCTCCAGTTCAAGACTGTGATTTTTATCACTTTGTAGACAGTGTGTCTCCTTGTAGGCAGTGGGCCTCTTTGTGAGCAGTGTGCTCGGGCAGTGAGCCCTAATTGGCATGTGCCATTCATTTTTCTTTATTCTTCTAACAGAGAATAATTCTTGGGTTAATCACCCCGTGGTTTTTCCCTTAACCGGGTTTTCCACGTCAAAATCTTGGTGTTCAATGTGTTGATGCTTATCTGCTCTTGTGTTTATGTATTATGCTTTCATGGATGATTAATTGATATGCTGCTAACTAACAACAAAGAATCAAGTGTTTGAAAGACAAGAAGTTTTATACAACTGATTCACCCCCCCCCTCTCAGTTGTATGCCCTAGATCCAACAAAGTGAAGGGGACGAGCTCACGCAACCTCCTGTATTTAGTTGGCTGAATCTGCTTGTGCATTAGAACTGGCAAACCCTAATGCTGATTCAGAAGAAAAACCAACAAGATGCACCATGTGTGGGATTGGATGAATGGATTTTGGAAGGTGGGTGGATGGTAGAAACATGTTGAGATTGGTTTCCTTGGGGTGTATAGCCAAGGCCATGAGAAGATGGATGGAATGTGGTGTGGATGGGCTCCAAAATGCCTTGTTCATGAAGGCCTAAGCCTTTGCCTTGATAGTTCATAAGTTGGAGCATGCGACATGCAATGGGATGTTTGGTGCTTCAGAAACAAGACGCGAGTCCATTATTTGTTGGAGAAAGATAGGTGATAGATGGAAGTTGTTCACCTCCTACTAGGGAGTCACCACGGATGAAAGTGCTTGTTCCAAATGAATAGGAGGATGGATCTAGGATGGGATTGGTAGATGGAGGTAAAGGATTCATGGGGGATGGTAAACGGGTGGTAGAAGAAGATGTGGGATCAATAAGGTGATCCATAGATCGGAGGGGATTGGGGATGGGATTAGATGGGATGGGTAGATCTTGATTAGGAGAAGAGGTTGATGTTTCAACATGCTTTGGATTTGTTTCTTGACATAGCTCGTGTGCTTGGATAGAAGTGGGAGTGACTTGGATAGATGTGGTAGGTGCTTGGATGGATGTGATAGGTGTTTGACTTATGGGTTCTTGAACATGGCTACATGATGGTTCTTGACATATGATAGGGAGTTGTTCAAGAGATTTGGTGGGTGTTGGATTGCATGAGGGTGTTTGATTTCTTGCTAATAGCCAATGGATGACATCCTTCATGAGTGTATGGGTGGAAGAACAATATAATGGATGGATAATGATGGTGGTTGGTGTAGGATTGGGATGGGGATTGGATAGGTGGGTGACAGGATTAGGTAATGATGGTTCTTGGATGGGTTCAAGGATAGGTGTTGGACTAGATGGTGGTGTTGGAGGGTTTGGGGATTGGGGGGATTCCTTTACTTTGCTTTCATTTTTAGGTGATGTTCTTTGGAAGAAATCCCATAAGGATTCTTTGGATGTGATAGTGTTGGGACTTGGAAGGTTTGATGGTGGATTAGATGGTGGATGGGTGATAGGGATTGGTGGATTGGAAGATACATAAGGTGATGGATTAAGGTTGATAAGGTTGGAGGGATATTGTGATGGGAGGATTAGAGGATGGGGATTAGGAGATGGAGGATTTGCATGGGGAGATGGTTGTTGGTAGAAGGTTTGGATTTCAGAGATAACGTGTGCTTGATTGGTGTTCCCTTGATCAAGGTTAACATGACAAAGGGTGGGGGATGGATATGTTGGAGGTATTGGTTGATTGGATAAGTATGATGGCATGGATGTGTAAGGGGATGAAGATTGATATGAGGGTAAAGGTTGATATGACGAATGTTGATATGATGGAAGTTGGTATGAGGTTGAAGGTGTGGATGTGTAGGAAGGTGGAGGTTGATATGAGGATGATGGAGGTGAATATGATGGAAGTTGATATGAGGTTGAAGGTTGATATGAGGATGATGGAGGTTGATATGATGGGAGTTGCTACGAGGTTGAAGGTTGATGGGAGGTTGATGGTGTTGATATGTACGAGGTAGGTTGGTATGAATTGGGATAATTTGATGCAGAATTGGTTTGATGTGTAGGTGGATATGATGGGATAGGTGCTAGATAGGATGGTTGTTGGACTTTGCAAGTGGCCAAGATGTGTTGGATTTCTTCCAAGAGGTATTGTATGTGTGAGGAGTGGCTTGTTTGACATATTTGAATCAGTTCTTGAATGCTTTGAAAGGTTTGCTGCTCTAAAGGTGATTGGCTTGCATGCATGTGGCGAAGCATATGAAGGAGTTTTTGAAGGTCCTCTAAGATTGACATGATGTCACACAAGTGGTTAAATCTTAAGTGCTTTTTGGCAAGTGCTTGGTTATGATTCGATGATGATGTGGATTGTTTGGATGAAGTTGATTTTTCTTGGCAAGTAGACAAACAATCAAGCAAGAAAACACAATGGCCAAAAGTTTGACTTATGAAAAAATGTGATAATCAAGTATGTACAACCTTAGGGATTTGGGCCACTAGAACAAAGGTTCATAGTGAGTGCTTTCGTTTAGGTGGTTATACATGTGGCAGCGCTACTCTCCGTTATGGAGTCTCCCAGCCTCCAAGGGTTATGCCTTGGAGCATTTTGGGGGAGTTTGGTTGTCGGTATAACACAACAACACCTGTTGCTTGTGACTTTCGTCACAAACACATTAATTTATATAGCGGATTGAAAGAGCTTGGCTTTAGCTTGTTGCTGCTTGGGTCGTTCCCACCTTTTGAAGCGGGGTGGTAGGCCCTCTAAGGATTAACAAAAGCAACACAATCACAAAAATACTTTTGATCCCCAAGTTCGCACAAGGATGCAAGGGGAGAGCATACATATTCTTTATGATTGCCTCACACTAAACATGGTTTATTTTTTGATCTTTGGATTATGTTGGGGGTGATTAATGCAAGTGTTGTGAGAAGCCTTTGATTCCCAAGGTCACCAAATGGTGCGAGGGAAGAGCATACACTTTTCACACTACAAGCACAAATCATGAAAACACTTCACACAAATTAGATTGATTTTCTTGATTATATGAGTGAAAAATGCAGATTGTTGTTCTTTTTAATCTATTGATGTGATTGATGCAATTTGTGGTTCTTTTTAAAAGCCCAAAATCAAAGTATTTTGATAGTTGTTTGTTGCAAGCAATGATTAATTTTAGTTGCACCAAAATCAAATGTTCTTTACACTAAGGCACTCAAAGATTCTTTTTAGGTGCACCAAGATAAAGTGTTTGATTGTAGATTGTTTGCAAGCAAGATTGATTTTATGCACCAATTTTAATTATTTTCTAAGCTAAGATAATAAAGGTTCTTTTTAGTGCACCAAAAGAAGATGTGTCTTCATCTACTAAATCCCTGCAAAAGATGTTAGTAGTTTCGAGATGATGGTCTTGGATGATTTGAAATACCCTGCAAAATAGAGACACAACCCTGCACAGATCCCTAAGCTAGTAAAGAAAATAGCGCCAAAATAGAGGCAAGATAGCGCTAATATAGAAGATAGCACTAATATAGAAAATAGTGCCAATATGGCATAGAGTTGGTCAACAGATGATTTTAGAAAAATTTTGCCATAGTCTCCCCTTCTTCATTCAAGATACCTATAGAAATAGAGAGCAGATAGAATATAAAGTCCAAGAAATAGAAGGAAGACAAAGAAAGCCAGACGGATTTGTGAGTGAAAGTTAGGAGAGAAAGTGCTCAGGACCTGCAAAAAAAACACGTCTCCAAAACAAAAACTCACCAAAAAAAGATTAGATATGGATCTTGTGGGTCCCACCGGGCATGCCAATGTAGATTAGGAAAACAAAATGAAGTGAAAAACATAATCTAAATGCATAAAACACAAAATTATACCTCACATAAAGACCCAATCTCATCAAGGGAGGAGGAAGCTTGCACCCAAGAGCTCCTAGATTAGACAACCCTATTTGATTGAAATGTGGATTGCTCTTGCTTTCAACACAAATGTAGATGAAGGATTAGAGGATAGATAGATTAGAGATTTGAGAGAAATTTAGGCATGGTTTTGATGCAAGAAGAAGTTGTTTCAATGGCTTGGGTGAGGGTTTCATTTATAGATTTTTGAAAAAGGAATGGAGGGTGAGGATCAAAAGATGAGATCAATGGCTCTCATTATTTGTGAATCTTTAATTCATAATGGATGAATTAAATTTTTTTTTTTAGAAGAGTGGGTTATGACAATTGAATTTTAAATTCAATTGGTGGAGGATAGTGGGGGATAATTGAATTAAGAATTCAATTAGTGGAGGATAGTGGGGAACAATTGAATTAAAAATTCAATTGGTGGAGGATAGTGGGGGATAATTGAATTAAGAATTCAATTGGTGGAGGATAGTGGGGGAGCAATTGAATTAAGAATTCAATTAGTGAAGGATAGTGGGGAACAATTGAATTAAAAATTCAATTAGGGGATGATAGTGGGGGACAATTGAATTTTAAATTCATTTTTGGATAATGGAGGATATTAACTAATTAAATATTAAGAATATTTAATTATATGTGCCACATGGTGAGGTGGAAAGATGAGGTGGATTGATGAGGTGGATTTTGAACTTAGGATAGAAGGAATTTGAAATAATAAATATTGCATATTTATTAAATCAATTGGCTAAGGTTTTAGACTATTGAATTAATGAAATTAATTCAATTTTGGGGATAATATGATGGAAAATAGGGTAATGAAGGGATAATTAATTAAATAAAAATTTAATTAATTAGTTAGGAGGGAAATTGACATGTTTAGGGATGTTAGGAGTCGGTTCGATGGTAGAAGACATTTTTAGGTGTCTACAGAAAGATCAAGGTGGTATTGAAGTAATCAGGAAATGGGACAAAAAATTAAATTAGTAAAGAAAAGACCAACTGACTGACAGACTCTACCCTCAAAATCATGACTCGGTGGACTCAGGGGTGGTTGAGTCATCTTTTGCATGCACACAAACCATCTCTCCTTACAATAGGGTGAACCACCGTGTCACTCTCGCTCTCTTGGAATTAGCCAGTTGAGAGGAGGTGAGACATGGGGGTGGTCTATCTCATTGGAGAGATGGACTTTGTAGATAGGAGTCATCCAGTCCTGGGGCCTGTGTTGTTGAGTGTTTGTTTAAATATGGTGTTATGTGACCATGGTTGTAAAGATAACTATACGACCCAAAGGGTCACTAGTCACAATTCTCTTATTTGGGTTTTAGATGTTCCAACATTGTGTGGGTAGGTTGTTGTTCTCATTGATGTTTAATTATAGTTCATATTGTTGGATGATTGCTTGTTGTATCAAGAGTTGTCAAAATTCTTCTCGTTGTTGTTGAATGACTAGTTGATCTTGTTGCTACCTAGGGTGGATCTCCTCTATCTCATCAAGGATTGCCATCACTCACTCACTTTTAATTCTAGGGCATATTTGTGAGCCAAGATAAGGGGGAGGTGGTTTAAGCTAACCTTGACTTGACCTAGGGTTTTGACTTAGGGTTTGTGTGACCTAAGGTTTGACCTTATTGACTTTGCTTGACCTTGTGGTGAAACCAAGGGTTTTAACTCATGTTGACTGATCTTGACCTTGTATTGGGACCAAGGGTTTGTAAACCTTCTACGTTACTAATGTTTTTGTTCTTTTTGGATTTTATATACATGCAAGCCTATATCAATGCAAAACATTTTTTTTATGTTTTTGCAAATCAAAAGTGTTTTTTCTTAATCTAGGAATTAGAAAATGTATGCAAGCTATGATGAAGTTTAACTAATGCAATGTAATCTATGTTTTTATTTGTTTTCCAAATAGGTGGATCAATCTAATCTAAGAAAGGAAATTGCTTTTAATCTATGAACTTTGGAAAAGGATATTAATTTAACAATGCAAATCTACTTAGCCTATCAAGGAAAAAGGAACATGTATTTACTTATCCCAAGAGAAAAGTTTTGATTATCTAATTACTATGAAATTAAAAAAATCATGAAGGAACCTAGAGATGCATGAGTCTCCACTACCCTCAGATATCCTTGTATCAGCGGGGTGATCCTCTCGGTGACAACAAGAAAAGAGAAGCAAAAGAAGCTTTGAAGCTTTGAAAAGAGCTCAATGAGAGCTTGATGAACATTGTGGCTTGTGATGTGAGCAGCATATAGATGTGAAACAAGCTTGTATGAAAGCTAGATGAGATAAAAAATAAAAGAAAAAGCCTCCTATATCCTGTATGAGCATGAGAATGCTTAATTTGGAGAGCAATAACCTACAAGAGTTGTGTGTACAAATGAAATTGCCTCCCTTTGTGCTTGAGGGAGGGGAGTATAGGGATTAGAGGTGAAGAAGGAGAGTTAACACAATTTGATTGGAGAGTTAACTTAGAAGACACAAGAGTGATCTAGGCTAAAATTGGAGTGATCTACCCAGTAAAAGCTTATCACTCAAGAAGTGAAGAAAGAGGAGTTCATGGGAACACATGACTTGTTAACTAAAGATGAAATAGAGCTAATTATGCATGTGTGGGTGCATGAAATAGTTAGTTCTACTTTGGCATGAAATTCCATGCAAATAGGAATAAAAATGAGTGAAAATGGAGCTATTTTGAGCTAGAAACTCAAGTGAACTCACAACTAAAAACATGATCAGGTCACCCATGGGTCACCCCTTTGACCAGTCAGGGTTGCCTGAGGGTGATCCATGGGCGACCCTCAGAGGAGGGCACATGGGTGAAAGTCCATGGTGGGAGATGGTAGAGGAGATGAAAAGGAGGGGATCTACCTCTAGAAACAGGTCAGTCATGTGTGAAAATTCAAATCTCCACTTGCAAAAGTAGGACCTACTAGGGGAGATCTTGATTTAATAGGGGGAGATTTGGATTGGTTGAGTGAAACTAAAAACTAAAAGTGGGAGATGGCTAGGGAGGACCTCTAGAAGGTCTTTAGGGGTGGGAATGAATGAAAAACACTGGGGAAAGGTGAAAACTCACCTACAAGATGCATGCAAGGCCTAGGTACAAGGTCACAAGCATAGGAAATGCAAATCAACAAGTGTCAAAAAAGTGTCAAAAAGTGAAGAGAGAGAAAATCACAAAGGGGAAACAACATGAGGAAGAAAAGACATGTCACCAAGAGAATTGTTGTTGAAAGGATGTTATTTCATGCTTAAATGTATGTGACAAGGATTATGACTCATCATAGGGGTTCTCATGGAGGCTATTTGTGATTTGGGTGCTTACACATATAGCCATCATTGCCAAGAGTTGTGTGGATTGGGGATTCTGCCTATTGTAGGAAGGATGCATCTATAAGATAAGGTTTGATGATGATTTGGATAAGTCAAATGATAAGTAGATAGATATGTAGGAAAGGTGTTAGGGTTGAGGATGATCTTGGTGTATGTGATTTTGATGAAAGCACAATGCTTGTGTAGGTATGCCTAGTATGCCTATCGTATGAGGGTCAAGTCTAAGTGAGTATGGAGATGAGAGGGGATGGTGTATGTTTATTATGAAGGGGGCATAGATGGATGATGGGATGTTGATGCAGGAGCATCCCTAGTTCAAGAACAATCTTGCATCAACTAAAAACATTGGCATTTTAGTTTTTTTGCAATTCAGTTTGTTTCTTTTTCATTTTCTAGTTTAGTTCAGGCAGTTCAGTCAAAAGAAAATTCTGTATTTTGGTCCAGTAGCATTTTTTAGATCTTGTGGAGCTAAACTTAACATCTACATCATATCCAAAATTTAGAGATCCACACTTCAATACCAGAAAGATATCGATATTAGAAGTTTGACTGTTCTTAGAACAGAGCATCGAGATAACCACAGACAATTGGCTGAAGGAGAAACTTGTGGAAGCATTTCCCAATCTACAAAGCCTCAATGATCTTTGGTTTGTAGTCAACCTACCCAGGGGATCCGCACATCATTCTATTCATTTTCAAGAAGTGTTCCATGCATTTAGGTCTGACCTATTTGTGTACACACATTACATCTCTTCTTTGGAATTTGTGATCTTCCTTGGCTGACACGGAGGAATCTATTGGTCTGGAGATGATATATAGTGATGTAATAGATCCTTAGGAAATTTGTTCATAAGTTATCAAGTTGTAAGCATATGCATAAGTTCATAGTTCAGAGTTTGTGTGAAGGAGCGTCAAAGCTTTATCTTGTGCATGTATGTAATCAGGCTTGTGAGCCCTAGTTGTAAGCTTGCATGTTGTCGATTGATCTCTATTTGAATTCTATGGTATACTGAATGACTAAATCTACATTTGTTCTATTCCTTTGAGTTGTTTCTATTGTGTTTACTCTTGTTGCACGGCCCAGATAGTTCATTCTGTGAACCCTCCTACTGTGACTGCACCAAGTGGTATCAGAGTGAAAGTTCAAATCTTTGGATTGAATTGAGCAAAGTTGGCGAGGAAATTCAATAAGATCTTGATGTGGATAGATCACAAATTGAGGCAAGTTACTTGTGTTGCAACTGATCACCGATTGTGAGGCAGTTGTCACTTTGTAGCTTGAACACCGAAACTGAGGTAGTTTACACTTGATCCTAGGAAGAATGCCGTTAAGGAGAGTTGTTGTTGTTGGAACATTGGCTAGTAGAATAGATGAGATGATGGAGATAATGAAAATAATGTGAATTTGATAGGATGTTGTTGAAGAAGATAGGCGAAGAGGATTGGCATCGAGACCAAATGTTGAAAGCGACGGGAAGAAGAATTTCAATCTGTTGAACAAACTAGTGAAACCCTAGAAGGTGATGAAGAAGAAGAATTAGATCAAGTAAATATGTTGTGATCTATTTCAAAGATTGGAAAGAGACCTAGAGTTGATATGCTCAACTATACTAGTAATTTGAACCTTGAAGAATTGATTGACTGGATAAATGATATGGAAGAATACTTTGAATATGAGGAAATTAAAGATCTGGAGAAGATGAAATTTGCAAAGACAAAGTTGAAAGGACATGCTGCTATATGGTGGAAAGAAGTTTAGTTAGAAAGAAACATAAGAGGAAAATAACATATTACAAAATGGGACAGAATAGTGAAAAAATTGAAGAATCAGTTTACACCTGCTGACTATGAGTTGGAGCTATTGGAAAGATTGCAGAACTTGAGACAAAAGGAGAAATTTGTGAAGGAGTACACTGAAGGATTTCACAAAATGATCATAAGGATAGGACATAGTAAAGCAAGCAAGGAGAAAGTGGCTAGATACATCAATGAACTAAGATTGAACATTCAAGAGGAACTAAGCTTGGTGAGGATGACATCTCTAGAGGAAGTAAATCAGTTTGCCCTGAATATTGAAGAGAAGCTAAATAAGAGGCTAAATAAGAGGCATGATTAGAGACAGATAGGAAGAGGAAGTAAATTTCTGAGAGGTAGGACTTATTCTGGAGGAGAAAGATCATATCCAGAGTAGAACAAGTTTGACAGCCCATTCAAGGAGGACAAAGATAACAATGCTTACCAGAGAGATGACAAAAAATTTTACTGGAGAGGAAACCATAGTGCATATTGGAATGAAGGATACATAAGAGAAGGAAGATGATTTGATAAGAGAACATTTAGAGATACTTGTTTCAAGTGTGGAGGTGAAGGACATAAAGCATTTGAATGTAATAAGGGTAATACAAATAAGAGGACAAAATATAGTGGAAGAGTAGCCTATGTTGAAGAAGAACCTGTTGGATCACCCAGTTTAGTTGGTAAACCTAAGAAAGTGATGCAATACAAAGAGGACTCAAAACCATGGAAACATACTTCACAACAATGGGCTCAAATGAGTAAGTTTCACAAATAACCTTCTTAAAGCCATCTTCCTTCTTCAAGGGCATAACTTAGTTTCCAACTACTTTGACCATACAATGTTAACATAGACCACTTTACATCTTAGGAACCCCAACACAACATACTCCAGCACTTAATTTTCACAGAAACGTAAGATAACTAGTACTTCCTTTGTTATTAGGCCACTAGCCTTGTAGCCCTCTTTTTAGGTATGTCATAGAATAAATTTTGTTATGGGCATGATCCTAATGAAACAAAGACATTTTTGATTACCCATTATCCCCATTCACAACATATCAAAAGATGAGGATAGGTTTCTTCAGACCAAACCCCTCAAAAATGCATTGTTGTTGTTTGTAAGTAGGCCTAATTAGGCTGCTTCAAATCACTTCTCCATATACTCAAACACATTAGATTAGACCTGTACATTATTTATAAACCATTATACATAAGTTTCCAAGTGGATTTCTTCTAACCCTAGCCATGAGGGTCTTCAAAAGGGCAAAAACCACACTGTGACAACCTAGGGCTTTCTCAAAAAGGAATAAAAAATTATTTATTTATCTTGAAACTTAGATAATATTAAATATTATGTCTTCACAGACCTTCAAACCATTTTTTATGAAATTTCGTTAGAGAAATTAAGAGTTATTGAATTTTGATTGCTTGTTGCCCCTTACAAATCTGAACTTAACTGCCTGGAGTAATTTTCCAATATCTGGAGCTAAACTGAATGAAATTGAATGAAAAAAAAAAAATGAAACTATATTGAATATAATATCATCCATAATTGATATGATTTCAAAATATGACCATATAGGGCCGTACAGTATGCTGCAATATGACTGTTACAGGGGAAATCTAGAAATTTTAGTCACTAAAACCCTCATAACTTCTTCAAAACTTAATGAAATTAAATGAAACCAATTGAAAAAGGAATAGTATTCAATTTAACATCAACTACAACTAGTTTTGTGTCAGTTCTAAGCCATACAAAGCTGTACAATTACAGAAAACAGAGATAAAATATAGAAAAATAGAGTTTTCTTCATTGTTTTTTTGTTCAATCTTCATACATCTTTCTCTGCCCATACAAAATGGCTCATAAGAGGATATTTAAACTTGTTCCCATATAAAACTAACTCACCAACTGACCCAACCACCTTTTGAAGCTCAAATGACATTGGTCTTGCAATTTTGTACTATTATAACCTTTAAATGGCAACCTCTTACATTTTGTTTACAAAATTGGACCAAATAGACTTCAAATTGACCTCTAACTATCTTTAACATGCATAAATGACCCAAATGATCTATTGACATAATCAATGTGACCTCTTGGGCCTTATTACAATATTAAAATATCAAAATTGAATACAAGACTCAATATGGCCTCATGGAGGCATGTGATCAAATAGGTGCTCCTGCACCAAACTCCCAGGGGAAAAAGAATTCAAGCCCCATTGAATTATTGTCTTCTTCCTAGTCTTCCAGTTATTCTACACCTCATCCTTCATCTTTGCAAACATCTTTAGTCCCTTCTTCCTATTTTTCTTCTTGTGCCTTCTTCTATCTAATATTCTCTCAACTTCTAGGCTTCAAAGCTTCAATTCTTGAGGATATAGCTCAACAACTTCATGTATGTCTTCATCAAATAGTATAGCATATTCACCTACATTATACTTTTGTAAAGCTATACATATCTCATTAGCAACTTCATTACTAACAATAACTTGATCATGAATATCAGCATCAAATTTGTCAGTAGCAACTTGAGTATCAGAACCAACAACTTTATTTACTTGTTTATCAGCAACAATATCATCAACCATATCATTAGTCTCAACATCAATAGCCTTGTTACCATGTTTCTCACCTTGCACATCTTGAACATTGGATTCAAACTTTACCTCTTCCTGTATGGTTGTTTTCCTTGATTGTCTTCTTCTTCTTTGCATAATCTTTCTAACGGGCCATTTCACTGTTCTACTTAGTGGCAAATGCCAACTGCTCCACTGATGTAGTTCCCTTTCCATTTATTCTATGGTTTGTGTCAATTCTCTAATCTTTTGGTCAAATTCCTCTTGCCTTGCCTTCTCTTTTTCCTTCTTTCTCATTTCTTTTACTGTCTTCTCACCTTTTCTCTTTTTCATCTCTTGCCTCATATTTGGTACCTCCTTACCTTGCAAACTACTTTTCACTATTCTCCTAACCCAATCCATTTTCTCTTTACTCAAACAAGCTTCTCCTTGCTTCTCAACTTCTCTAGCCTCACCTAAGTCCTTTCCACTTATCCTCAACCTAGTCTCTTGGCCACCAACAACTAGGTTCTCTCTTAAACTGCACAAAACCACAACACACAAACACAAAACCACAAACTCACTAGCCCAAAATTTTCTAAGCTCTGATACCACTTTGATGCAATACAAGGAGGACTCAAAACCATGGAAACATACTTCACAACAATGGGCTCAAATGAGTAAGTTTCACAAACAACCTTCTCAAAGGCATCTTCCTTCTTCAAGGGTATAACTTGGTTTCCAACTAATTTGACCATACAAGGTTAACATAAACCACTTTGCATCTCAAGGACCCCAACACAACATACTCCAACACTTAATTTTCATAGAAACCCAAGACAACTAGTACTTCCTTTATTATTAGGCCACTAGCCTTGTAGCCCTCTTTTTAGGTCTGTTATACAATAAATTTTGTTATGGGCATGATACCAATGAAAAAAATACATTTCTGAGTACCCATTATCCCCATTAACAACATATCAAAAGATGAAGATAGATTTATTTAGACCAAACCCCTAAAAAATGCATTGTTGTTGTTTGCAAGTAGGCCTAATTAGGCTACTTCAAGGAGGGTTTATTGGATCTAAGACTCCCAAACACCAAATTATTTCTCCAACTGCTAAAACACATTATATTAGACCTATACATTCTTTATAAACCATTATCCATAAGTTTCCAAGTGGATTTCTTCTAACCCTAGCCATGAGGATCTTTAAAAGGGCAAAAACCACACTGTGACAACCTAGGGCTTTCTCAAAAAGGAATAAAAAATTATTTATTTACCTTGAAACTTAGATAATATTAAATATTATGTCTTCACAGACCTTCAAACCATTTTTTATGAAATTTCGTTAGAGAAATTAAGAGTTATTGAATTTTGATTGCTTTGTTGCTGCTTACAAATCTGAATTTAACTGCCTAGAGTAATTTTGTAATATCTAGAGCTAAACTCAATGAAATTGAATCTAAAAAAACTAAAATGAAACTAGATTCAATCTACTATCATCCACAATTGATAAGATTTCAAAATATGACTATACAGGGCCGTACAGTATGCTGCAACATGACTGTTACAGGGGAAATCTAGAAATTTCAGTCACTAAAACCCTCAAAACTTCTTCAAAACTTAGTGAAATTAAATGAAACCAATTGAAAAAGGAAGATTATTCAATTTACCATCAAGTCCAACTATTTTTGTGTCAGTTACGAGCTATACAAGGCTATACAATTGTAGAAAATAGAGATAAAATACAAAAAAAAAGAGTTTTCTTCATTATTTTCTTGTTCAATCTTCATACATCTTTCTCTGCCCATACAAAATGGATCATAAGAGCATATTTAAACTTGTTCCCATCTAAAACTAACTCATTAACTGACCCAACCACCTTTTGAAGCCCAAATGACCATTGGTCTTGCAATTTTGTACTTTTATAACCTTTAAATGACAACCTCTTACATTTTATTTACAAAACTGGACCAAATAGACTTCAAATTGACCTCTAACTATCTTTAACACACAAAAATGACCTAAATGATCTAGTGACATCATCAATGTGGCCTCTTGGGTCTTATTACAACATTAAAATATCAAAATTGAATACAAGACTCAATATGGCCTCATGGAGGCATGTGATCAAATAGGTGCTCCTGCACCAGAAAGGAGAATCACTTGTGATGAGGAGAGAACTATTTCAAATAGAGACAAATGAGGAACCATCGTAGAGAAAAGGTTTGTTCAGGACAAGATGCAAATTAGGAGGTAAGTGTTGTAAAGTTGTAATTGATAGTGGTAGTTTAGATAACATAGTTTCAAAAGAGATGGTGACTAAGCTAAAGCTGGAAAGATTGAAACACCCTAAGCCCTACCAAATAGTATGGATTTAGGATGATCATAAGGTACTGGTGAGTGAATAATGTTTGGTGAAATTTCATATTGGATCTCATCATAATGAAGTCTTGTGTGATATTATGCCTATGGGTGTATGTCATATCTTGTTGGGTAGACCTTGGCAATATGATAGAAAAGCTATACATGATGGGAGAAAGAATACATATACTATAATAGAAAATGGGAAAAGAATTACTTTGATTCTTTTGGAAGATGATCCTAAAGATGTGGTATGTGGGAATGCTAGAATCTGTTTGGTAGATGGAAGGAAATTTTTGGATGGTTTAAAACATGAGAATATGTGTTATGCCTTGATTCCTAAGAAACCTGAAGCATTGAAGAAAGAGACTAAAGAATCACAACCGGATGAGATAAGAGAGTTGCTAACAAAATATGAAGACATCATATCAGAGAATGTACCTAATGGATTGCCACCTATAAGGAGTATCAGTCATTACATGGATATTATACTAGGAGCAAGTTTGCCTAACAAAGAAGCACACCAAATGACACCAGTAGAGAATGAAGAACTGAATAGACAGATACAAGAGTTGTTGAGGAAAGGTTTGATCAGAGAAAGCTTGAGTCCTTGTGCAGTACCTACTATTCTTGCACCTAAGAAGAATGGAGAATGGAGAATGTGTTAGGGTTAGCTAGTAGAAGATATCAATTAAATGCAAATAAAGATTAAACAGAGAAATGAAAATACACATAAATAATAACAGCGAGAGACAACTTTTAACGTGGTTCACCCAAACTCAGGCTACATCCACCAATAAAGAGTCTAATATTATTATCCAATAAATCAAACTGATTACAACCAGCAATTCATGCAACTCAATACCGCTACAAAATGCTACAATACATCAACAAAAACCCTAGCCCTTAGCCTCTTTTATCAAGCCTTATGTTGGTTACAAAAATAAGGTTTTTTATGTCAGCCAATAGAAAAATAACTCCTAATGCCTTAATAAAATAATAAAAAATTGTTGGAGGTTGTGCTGCCCCTGGACCCCGCAAGGGGCGCTGCTCCTTGACCCTGTCTTGGGGGCGTTGCCCCCAAACCCCCGCAAGGGGCACTATCCCTTGACCCCATTAAATAATTTAGGGGGAAACTACACCAATAAAAAGTGGGGTAAATTTAACCTCCGAGTCTAATTAGGCTCCATATAACAACAATCTCCCTCTTGGAGACTGATTAGACTCCACAGCATATCATCTCCCACTTAGATACTGATCATAACACCACTGACCCTATAACTCCCACTAGAAATAAGCACCCTAGACTTTGTTGCTCTATTTTTTTTGTTTTCAGTCTTGAAGACCAACTATAGGTAAAGAGGAGCTCAGCTTCTCCCTTGTCACTACCTTCATAAACATATCCACTAGATTTGCATCTGTATGTATCTTTTCCAACCATAACTGTCCATCATCCAACACTGACTGAATGAAGTGATACCTCAACTGTATGTGTTTGGTCTTTAAATGCAAGGCATAATTCTTTACAAGATGTATGGCACTCTGGCTATCTATAAACAAAGAACTGTTATCCTGTTGTTTACCCAATTCTTCCATGAAAGATTGAAGCCATGTTATCTCCTTGCTTGCCTTTGTTGTAGCTACATACTCTGCCTCCATGGTGGATAAAGAAACCACCTTTTACAACCTAGAGATCCAACTCACTGCTATCCCACCTACAATAAAGACAAAACTTGTAGTACTCCACCTGGTATCAATATCCCCTACCAAAACTGAGTCTACATAACCTGCTAAATTAGTATTATAGCCCTCAAAACATAAGTGTTTATTGGATGTACATCTCAAATATCTAAAAATCTATTTTACCGCATTCCAATTCTCTAATCTAGGATGACTCTTACACCTTCAGATGACTCCTACAACATGTGCAATATCTAGTCTCGTGCATACTAGGGCATACATTAAACTTTCTACAGCTGAAGCATATGGTACCTTGGACATTTTTTCTTCCTCCTCTTATGTCTTTGGACACATCTCTTTAGTCAATTTCAAATGACTAGGCAAAGGTGTGCTAATAGCTTTTGCATTCTCCATATAGAATCTCTGCAACACCTTTTCAACATAATCAACTTGAGATAGAGTCAATTTTCTATTTTTCCTATCTCTACAAATTTTCATACTAAGGATTTATTTTGCTGCCCCCAAATCCTTCATAGCAAATGATTGTGCTAACTGTTGTTTTAACTCTCTTATGTGATCCATGTTAGACCCTACTACAAGCATGTCATCAAAATATAAACATAAAATAACATAGTTGTCATTATCCAACCTCTTAAAATAAACACAATGGTCATAATTACACTGGCTATAGCCTTGCTCAACCATAAAACTATCAAATTTCAAATACCATTACCAAGGTACTTGTTTTAGGCCATACAAACTCTTCTTCAATATGCACACTTGTTTCTCCTTACCTTTGACCTCAAATCCTTGGGGCTGTTCCATATATATTTCCTCCTCCAAATCACCATGGAGAAAGGTAGTTTTCACCTCTAGTTGTTCCAAATGCAAATCTTTAGTAGCCATAATACTTAAAATAGTATGAATAGAAGTCATCTTGACAACTGGAGAAAATATCTCATCAAAATCAATACCCATTTTCTATGCAAATCCTTTTACAACTAACCTGGCTTTAAATCTTTTTTTACCTCCATCTTTCTCTTTTAGCCTATAAACCCATTTGTTTGGTAAAACCTTTTTACCTACAGGCAACTTACATAATTCCTAAGTCTAATTTTTCAACAAGGAGTCCATTTCTTCTTTCATTGCAAGCTCCCACTGAACCTTTGTATCCACCTACATAGCTTCATCATACCCTTCTGGTTCACCAGCATCTGTTAACAAAATAGAATACAAAGAGGGAGAAAACCTTTCAGGAGGTCTACTTAGCCTTGTTGACCATCTAACATTCACTAGAGTTTGTGGTATTTCTTATTGCTATTGTAGATCATGAGGAACCATTGGAACATCATTATCTGGAGTATCATCTAGCACTACATAATCCTTTTCTTTCTTCTCATGCTGCTACAACTAATCTTTGTACAACACCTTCTCATTGAATACAACATCCCTGCTTCTAACAATTTTTTGATTTTTAAAATCCCGAAGCCTATAACCAAATTCATCAATGCCATATCCAACGAAGGTACACTTTTTTTTATTTTGCATCCAGCTTGGTTCTATTTTCAGAATCTACATGTGCAAATGCTTCACATCGGAAGGTTTTGAGAAAAGAATAACTCACCTTCTTACCTGTCCATGTTTCCTCTGGAATACCATAGCCCAAAGGAACTGAAGGACCTCTATTAATTAAATATATATAGCAGTGTTGACAGCCTCTGCCCACATGTTTAAAGGCAGCCCATCATGTAATCTCATGGTCCTTGCACACTCCATTATTGTCCTATTCATGCGTTCAGCCACTCCATTCTCCTATGGAGTACCTGGAACCATTTTATTCCTACAAATTCCATTAAAAGAACAATAATCCTTAAATTTTTTGCTATAATACTACTACCATTATCAGATTTGAGACATTTTAATCTTTTACTCATCTCATTCTCAACCAAGCTTCTCCATTTCTTAAATGTTTTAAATAGATTAGATTTTTGCCTAAGGAAATAAATCCAAACCTTCCTAGTTGCATCATCTATGAATGTAACATAATATCGAGAGCCACTGAGAGAAGATACCTGAGTTGGTCCCCATACATCTGTATGCACAAGCTCCAACTTTTCATCTTTCTTTTGCTTCCCATCCTTCAAAAAATTGACTCTCTTTTGTTTGCCATACACAACTTTCACAGAAATCTATATTAATGTATTTCAGACCTGGTAAAACTTTCTTAGAATGAAGTACCTTCATACCTTTTTCACTCATATGCCCAAGTCTGTTATGCCATAGTGTTGTCTCACAACCTAGAGCAACTATTTCAGTCTTCCTAAACCTATTTGTTTTTTCTCTGCAACAACTAAAGTAGAAAGAATAGTATGACCTGTACAAAGATATAAGGTGCCTACTTTCACACCTTTTGTTACTATTAAGGCACCTCTTGTAACCTTCCAATTTTTATCAGTAAATGTAATAATGAAATCTTCATCAGCTAACTATCTTGATGAAATTAAAATCCTACTAGGCCTTGGAATGTGCCTTACCTCTTGTAGTAGCCAATGATTCCCATTCTGCAACTTAATCTTGATTTTTCCCTTTCCAACAATCTGACAGGGTTTGTTATCTCCCAAATAAACCATCCCAAGATCCCCTTGTACATAATCAAGAAAATAACTTCTACCCCTAAATCTAAAACTTATGAATCATCAGCATTATCTAGGGAAAGAATCAAAGCATCATCTTCAGATTTATTACTTACCACATTTGCCTCCATATTGCCTTCTTGTCTGTCTCCTTCTTTATTCTTCCAAGACTAGCAATCTTTCTTCAGGTGACCTAGTTTCCCACAGTACCAGTAATCCTTCTATCCTCTAGATTGGGACCTCTTGTCCTTTGATTTTCCTCATGACTTTCCATGACCTCCAGAACCTTTTCCTCTCTCCTTTGATCTGCCCCTACTTTCTGCATTCAAAACACTACCTGATGTGGACCCTCCTAAGCTTTTCCACCGCATTTCTTCGCTAAGGATAACACCAACAACATCATCAAATTTCAAAGTGTTTGAACTAGAGACAGAGTTACTTATAGCCATTACCAAGCTATTCCAGCTTTCTGGGAAAGAACATAAAACCAAGAGAGCCCTCACCTTTTCATCAAATTTTACTTTTACAGAAGTTAACTGACTGGTAATCGTATTAAACACATTTAAATGATCTGTCACAAATCCACCTTCAATCATTTTTAGATTAAACAAATACATCATGAAAAATACCTTATTTGAGGCTAAGGGTTTTTCATAGAATTTAGCTAAAGCTTTCATTAGTTCACTTGTTGTTGTCACTTCTATTATATTGAACACCATAGATGGTGCTAGGCACAACTGAATGGTTCCAGTGCCTTTTTGTCCAAATGATTCCAATCCTCATCAGTCATTGTTGCTGGTTTCTTGGCTATTCCTTCCAACAACCTCCATAAATACTTCTGATAGAGATAATCCTACATTTGCATCTTCCATAACTGATAGTTCTGCCCATTGAATTTATCTACCTTCAATTTACCCTTGTCTGCCACTGCTCCCACTCAACTGTGAGACTTTCCTACAGATGATAATTGAACACAACCCACTCTGATACCACTTGTTAGGGTTAGCTAGCAGAAGAAATCAATTAAATGCAAATAAAGATTAAACAGAGGAATGAAAATACATAGAAATAATAACAACGAGAGACAACTTTTAATGTGGTTCACCCAAACTCGGGCTACATCCACCAATAGAGAGTCTAATATTATTATCTAGTAAATCAAACTAATTACAACTAGCAATCCTTGCAACTCAATACCACTGCAAAATGCTACAATACATCAACAAAAACCCTAACCCTTAGTCGCTTTTATCAAACCTTATGTTGGTTACAAAAATAGGGTTTTTTATGTCAGCCAATAGAAAAATAACTCCCGATGCCTTAATAAAATAATAAAAAATCGTTGGAGGTTGCACTGCCCCTTGACCCCATTAAATAATTTGGGGGGAAACCGAACTAATAAAAGTGGGGTAAATTTAACAACAAAATGTGTACTAATTCTAGAGCAATAAACAAGATCATAGTTAAGTATAAATTTCTTTTACCTAGAATGGATGATATTATGGATTGTTTGAGTGGAGCAAAATATTTCACAAAGATAGACTTGAAGAGTGGATACCATCAAATCAGAATCAGAGAAGGAGATGAATGGAAGACTGCTTTCAAAACAAATGAAGGATTGTATGAGTGGTTAGTGATGCCTTTTGGATTGACAAATGCACCGAGTACTTTCATGAGATTGACGAATGAAGTATTGAAGAAATTCTTGGGTAAGTTTGTGATTTTATACTTGGATGATATTCTAATTTTCAGTAAGACAAAAGAAAACATTTGTGGCATATTAGACAAGTTTTATAGAGATTGAGAGAAGAGAAATTGTTGATAAACATTAAGAAGTATAGTTTCATGAAGGAAGAGTTGGTATATTTGGGATTTGAGATTTCTGTGGATGAATTGAAGATGGACCCTAAGAAACTAAAAGCAATTATTGAATGGCCTACACCAGAGAGCATTGGAGAAGTTAGATCATTTCATTGATTGGCTAGTTTCTATAGGAAGTTCATCAGAAATTTTAGTTCAATTTGTAACCCTGTGATAGAGACAATGAGAGTTGACAGAAAGGATTTCAAGTGAACATCTAGAGCAGATAAAAGTTTTGAATTGTTGAAGCAGAAAGTGATAGAGCAACTTGTTTTGGCATTACCGGATTTCATAAAGGTATTTCAAGTAGATTGTGATGCGAGTGGGAATGCAATTGGAGTAGTGTTAAGTCAAGAAGGTAGACCTAAAGCTTATTTTAGTGAGAAGTTGAATGATGCAAGAAGAAGATATCCAGTTTATGATCAAGAGTTATATGCCATAATTCAAGCCTTGAAGAAGTGGACATTACTCATTGCCTAAGGAGTTTGTGTTGTATACAGATCATCAAGCTTTGCAATATTTAAATAGTTAAGGTAAGTTAAATCAGAGACATATGAGCTGGGTAGAGTTCATGCAGAGTTATACATTTGTGTTGAAGAATAGGATTGGAAAATCAAAGTTACGGATGCATTAAGTAGAAGAAGAAACTTGTTAATAGAAATGAGAGTTGAGGTGTTGGGTTTTGATGAATTGAAGAGCATGTATGAGGGAGACACTAATTTTTTAGAACCTTGGAAAGCATGTAAGGAACTGGTGTGATAGATAGGAGTAAGTGGTTGGATTATTTCATTCAAGAAGATATGTTGTTCAAAGGAAGTCAATTATGCATACCTAGAAGTTCAATGAGAGATAATTTGATCAAGGAGAAGCATAGTGGTGGATTGCAGGATATTTGGCATTGATAAGATAGTGGCTTTGGTGAGTGAAAAATACTTTTGGCCTCAGATACATAAGGATGTTCAGATATTTGTGCAGAGTTGTAGAGTTTGTCAAGTTACAAAAGGGAGTGGTCAGAATACTAGATTGTATAAACCTTTGACAGTACTGGAGAGACCTTGGGAAGACATAAGCATGGATTTTTTAATGGGATTGCCTAAGACACAAAGAGTAGATGAATACCTTTTCTCATGTTGACATTGTTGACTGACAATGGTTTACCATGCTCCTGGTGGATATGCTAGTGGTGACTAGGTGAGCGAGGGTAGTGGCTGGTGGCTTGCTAGTTGCTAGGATGATAGAAGGGCCCTAACTTCAGGATGGTCAGATTAGATTAACAAAGGATGGTTTGATGGAGTGAAGTCTTAATCCTTGGTATCCTACTAATAGCAGATAGTGTGAAGGTTCAATCAGCGAGAACCCTCCCTGGCTACGGCGTATAGTTCCCTAGTGGCCACTATCTGGTAAACAAGGAGAATTCCCCTCCTCAACTATCTTTCCAAACTAATGGCCTATGATCAAAGGCTTCCAAGACTATTCTCATGACTCTAGGTAACAAGGTGATTTTAGGGTCCCGCTCGACTCGACCTAGAGTGGATCGGAATGGATATCTCTTTTTTTGCCACCAGACTCATGGGTGTAATTGTTCATCAATTCAATATTTATAGTGGTGGATAGACTTTCAAAGATGGATCATTTTATACCTTGTAAGAAGACAACTGATGCAGTGCATATAGCTGACCTATCTTTCAAGAAGATTGTGAGATTGCATGTATTACCTAAGAGTATAGTTTTAGACAGAGACACAAAGTTTATTGGATACTTTTGAAGGACATTTTGGAAGAAGACTCATGAAGACAGATTTGACGTTTAGTTCAACTTTTCATCCACAGACTGATGGATGGACATAGGTAGTGAATAGGAGTTTGGGAAATTTGTTGAGATGTTTGGTTGGAGAGAAAACTAGAAGTTGGGATTTGATTCTTTCACGAGCAGAGTTTGCATATAATAATTTAGTGAACAGGAGTACTGGAAGAACACCTTTCGAGACTGTGACCAGAGTGAACCCTAGAGGAGTAGCAGAATTAAGAAATATCAGTATGGAAGAAAAGAGATGTGCAGAAGCAGAAGAATTTGTAGATCACATGAAGATAGTACATGATTAGGTTAAGAAGCATTTGGAAAATATGAATTGTAAGTATAAGGAAAAGGCAAATGAGAAGTGAAGACATAAGGAATCTAAAGTTGGAGATGAATTGATGGTGTACTTATGAAAAGAAAGATTTCCAGTTGGGAAATATAACAAGTTGAAGATGAAGTTTGGACCTTGTAGGATACTCAGAAAATTTGATTTAGGAAATGCATATGAAGTGGAATTACCGGAGACCTTAGGTATATCACCTATTTGAACATTGTAGAGCTATATCAGTATCATGAAGTAGAGGTCAGTGACAGCATGAAAGAAGACTTGAAGAAGCAGTTACAACAATAAGCACCTGAGTAGATTGAAGACATTTTGGATAGCAAAGTTGGACATAGTGTTGGTGCCTGAATTGACCGTCAGTTTTCAAGCAATTTTTCATGCAGGCACCTTCCCTAAAAAATCCAAAAAGTTCTGAGTTTTGGCACCCCTTCAGTGTTTTACAGCATCCACATCATCTTTCCTGAGGAAGGGGTCATCATGTTTTGTCCGTCGGCATGAGTTTTTGTTTGAAGTGCTCCGATTGTGTCTTCAAACTTCTCGGTTGAACCTCTCATTTGAACCATCCGCTTGAACCCTTTTCTCAAAAGTTCAATGGTTCAACGGTTTGAAGCTTTGTGATTTTGGTCTCGGCCTAATTTTTTGTGTATCGGGTCGACTTCGAAGTACTTGGCCGCCAGTGATGAAGTATTGTTTTTGAGGTTTGAACCTCACCGGTGAACCTCAGTATTGAACCTCGCCATTGAACCATCGGGTTGAACCAGTTCATCAGTTCAATGGGTTCATGGGGTTAAGTTTGTGTTGCCAAGAGACGATGTGTTTTGTTTATTAGCATTGGGGTGACTTGTGTGGTCGGCATAGGTGTTTTGTGGCTTGCCGACAGTCTAGGTCTCGCCGATGAGGATTTTGGAGTGCTATCGCCAAGACTTTGGCTATCAGATGCGCGGGCAAGTGTTGGGCCGACGGCGTATGTTTGGCCGATGAGGAGTCATCGGCGTGTGTCTTGCCGATGGGGGTAAGTCAAGTGTTCATCGGTGAGATTTGGCATATCGGCAACAGTCTTTTGTGGTTTGCCAATGGAAGGAAGTCACCCCGATGGGGAATGCCATCAGAGTGAGATTGTATATAGGGCTAGCAGTTGGAGGGTCCGCTGATGGGGTAGTGTCAGGCCGAAGAGGATTTGGAGTGGTCATCGGCGAGAGTTGTATTGTCGGCCGAAGTGTTTTGAGTTGTGCCGACGATGGGAGGTGTGGCTGATGGGGTGTCATCGGCATGTGTCTCGCTGAAGGATGTGTGTATCGGGGTGATCGGCTATGTCGGCGTGAGTTGTATTGTCGGCGAGCATCATTTTTGTTGTGCCGATGGCCTTTGTCTTGGCGACGGGCATGTATGGAATGGTCATCGGTGAGAGTTGGTCTATCAGCTGGGGAGCTTTGGGTTGTGCCGATAGGTTGGTCTCACTGACGGAGATAGGAAGCGAAGGTGTTGTCGGCGTGACTTGGTAGATCGGCGAAAGTCTGGTGAGCTTGCCTGATGGACTATGTCTGGCCGACAAAGGCTTGTGGAGGTGCGGTTGGCCAGACATTTGTGGTCAGCAGAAGTTTTGTGGGGTAGGCCGATGGTAGTGGTCTTGGCGAAGGGCATTGGATTGAGAAGTTGTGAGTCGAGCGTGGCAAAAGTGCTCGATACCTTTTGTCTTTGCAACCATGTTTATAAATTGATAAAGTGGTCTCCTCACCGTGCATGTGGGACTAATCTCCCTGCATATTTTGAAACTTAAGTAAAGCACATTTTGGTGGGAAGCTCCATTTTGAAAGCTGCGACGGTTTTCTTGGTGGTTGCGGGTGGTTGAGCCATCAATGGTGACTGTGCTGAGGCGTGGGCAAGTTGTTGAACAGTCATTTACCCAATTTTTGGCATGAGGACTTCCAGATGGCAGCACAGGGCTCGAGGCCTCCCTTGTCTGCTGCATTGATGACTTCTGAGCGCCATTCTTTCTGATGGATGTATCTAGCAGATTTTTGACTTCTGGCTATGTAATTAATGCTGAGTACACTTCCCTCTAGCTATTTTTAAGCAAGAAGTGTTACTCTTTGTAGAAGTTAGATGTTTTTTGGGTTTTCTGCTCTGACTCTGAACATAAGGTGTTCACATTTTGAAAGGCATTTTTTGCTATAAGGTCGGTCCTTAGTCTGGTGTACCAGTCTATCTTGTCTTGTAAATGATAATTTTCTCTATGATGACTTTCTATGCAGATTGATTTTAAATGAAAAACACCTATGTGTGTATTATTTCTGATTGTCTCCTGTATGTCATTTATTTTCCTTTCAAACAAGGATGTCAAGGGCTTCCAAGTTTTTTAGTATATGCGTACTATGTGTCTGATTTATCGCATCTACTCAAGGAGTGGTTAAATAGGCTTTTGATCAGATACAAAGGAAAATAGATTGCATCATAGGATCTGTTAAGTATGATCATAAGTAATACTCTTTCTTGGACATGTTGTTAGGCAGTAGCATTCTTCTCAGGTCCTCTGGATATGAATTTATGTTGTCATAGGGAGACATTTACATTCTTAGATATGACTCTGCTACCCAGATAAGGCACTGGTTTGGGAATCTGTCTGTTCAATGGGTCTAGGAAAGTCCCATCATTCCAAACACCAATTCAAACCATTTCATCCTTCCATCTGTTAGTTGTAGGATTAGAACTAGGAAACCCCTGCATGCTCTCATCCTTAACCAGACACATATGTCCAAGAATGTTGCCAATCTTGTGATTTGTTACACAAATCTTGGTCCTTACATGAGAGTATTCTGCTTGTTGATGTCAAGCTATATCCTTCTGTCATTGAGCTAGTCAAGGTCATACTTTTATCAAATAGGGACACCCCACTTGGTGCAGCAGAACTAGAAGTGAAGGGGAGGAGCTCACGTAACCTCCTGTATTTAGTTGGCTAAATCTGCTTGTGCATTAGAACTGGCAAACCCTAATGCTGATTCAGAAGAAAAATCAATAAAATGGTGACTCCACTAGGGATGAACAGAGGAAATGATATCTTACAGCCTCTAGTGAAGGTTTGCCTGGCTCTGCTGGTGGTATGAACTCAGAAAAATATGTGTTGAGCTTTCAGCTATTGAAAATTTTGTCCTCTCTGGAGAGGTGGTGACTCTGCAAAAGATTCAAGTGCACATGAAAAGTTGATGTGTGTTGTGACAGAAAATGTGCTTTTCAGACTTCAGCATTTGTATGAGAAAAGGTACCCTGTTTCTTCCCACATATATTTATTGTTCTACTGCATAAGTTAGATGCCAGGGGAGGTTACAGGTCTTAGGAATATTAAGATGTCTGAAAATAGAAGTTTCATGAATCCAAATATGTATACACCTATACTCAGTGAAAAGGGGAGTGATTTGTTGGATAACAGAATAGAAGAGATGAAAAATAGGTTGATATTCTTAGAGGTTAGGTAGGCCCAATTAAATCATGATAACGTTGTTGTGTCTGCCAGTCAGAAAGCTAAACCTCCTATCAGCCCTTTTGATCATTTGTATGACCAGATAGATTTGTCATGGGTTGATTATAAAGTAGAAAATATGCCTGCTAGGATATACTGTCAGATGCCTAGATTTAGTGGTCACAGTGTGTGTGATGGGAATGCACATATCCAAAATTTTCATGAGTTCATGGGAAAACATTCATTCAGAGATGAGGATATGTGGATGAGGTTTTTTGTTAGGTCCTTTGATGCAAAAGCAAAAGACTAGTATTTGAGCTTTTCAAAGAGATCCTTTGCCTATTGGGATGAGCTTGCTGACTATTTCAAAAAGGAATTTGCAAAAGAACCAGCTAATCTTGTTGCAGAATTGATGAAAATTAGAAAACAAGATGAAGAGCCATGTGTTGTTTTCAGTCATAGGTTTGCAGTAGCCCTTTCACAAATCCCAGAAGTCTTCAGACCTGATATTTCAGCCTGTGTTGGCATATTCTCTAAGCTTTTGAGGAGGGCTCTAGTGTACTACTGAGGGATTTCAAGGTGACAAATATGCAGATGGCATACAAGTTCATAGAAAATATAGAAAAAATTAGAAATGAGCACCTGCTGAAATCCTTGTCCCCAGGCTTTAGTGTGAATAAAGGTTGTGAAGCTGCGAATGACCAAATGATTATGGCATCATGTGAAAATGAAAAAGTAGATGTTGAGGATGCCAGTGAAGGGACTAATGAAGACTCCCATTGCAATGATGAGGCAGCTAGCCATGAAAACAACAACGAGGTTGTGGACAACAATGAGCAACTTTTGGAATGGACTTGTGGGGATAATTGTGAGTATTGTACTCAAGACAGAGAAGATATAATCATACAGAGAAGCAGTCCCATGTGTGACCCATTGCCTACCTTTCAAACACATGGAGATCATCAAGAGTAGTCAGGGATTGAAACAAGTGCTAGTACAGAGCATGATTGTTCTTTGTTTGATGACTATTTTGCTTATGACACACAGGCTGATACTCCTCCACAGAGTGAATCCATTGGTGATGAAGATGCATGTTCTGCTGCCCATAAACAAATGGTATATTATGATCAAGCTGATGTACTTGAATCACCCATTTTTGACACATATGGTGATGAGGGTCTAGTTGAGTATGGTGAAGGTTTAGGCACTATTTTTTACTTGGATTCTGTTTCTCATCATGATGAAAGAGGAAACAACATACATCAGGTAGGTGACTGTAAAAATGTGCCTGATTTGAAAGAGATACCAGAGCCTGATCTTTTCTAGTTTGATGTTGCTTTTGGTTATGTGCATGATGTGCAGGATTGTGAATTTGAAAGCTTCTCTTTTGGGCCAGCTGATGAAGAGATCCCTAATTTTCCTAGCTGTGTGGTGGACTTCGAGTGCTTTCAATTTTCAGTCTAGCTAGGAAATCATTTTGTAATGCATAGTGATGATAACCTGTGTTCTATACCATGTGAGTATGCATTGCTTGATACATTCTGCATCCGTTTGTTGCCTGATGATGAGGGTTGTTTGCATAAAGTTGATAGTGACAAATTGAGTCAGAAGGTTGAATCTGCAAATGACCATGTTTGTTTGTGGTTAGATCATGGTAGCATTCTCAGACTTGACCCAGTGTATGCAGATGAGAACAAGGTGTTTGATAAGGGGAAATATTGGTTTTCCTTTTCTTGGTGGCCTTAGGCCATCAAGTGTATTTGGTGATGCATATCATTGTAACTTCATGACTCTGTGTCCAATAGATAGGGGACTGGTCTGCATCCCAAAGATCTGGGGTTCTCGCTATAGTCTTGCACCTGCACGTCCCCAATTAGAGCCACTGTTGGTGCCTGAATTGACTGTCAGTTTTCGAGCAATTTTTCATGCAGGCACCTTCCCTAAAAAATCCAAAAAGTTCTAAGTTTTGGCACCCCTTCAGTGTTTTGCAGCATCCGCATCATCTTTCCTGAGGAAGGGGTCATCATGTTTTGTCCGTCAGCATGAGTTTTTGTTTGAAGTGCTCTGATTGTGTCTTCAAACTTCTCGGTTGAACCTCTTGATGCAGAGGAATACGCAACGGGAGCGACCTAACAGGAAGGAGGAGCCAAGTATACAAACAGCATGATAAAAATCCCTATCGGCTCAGCATCATCATCATATTTCCTATAAACACCAACAGCATCATCATATTTCGGACGCTCACAATTATCCTCCTGCCGACTACTGTTCACCTCCTCCGTCTGTCGCCTATCATCATCATCATGATATTCAACGGGCGCAAACATCCTCCGGTTGCACTGTTCATCGGGCGCCAAACACTAGCGGGATCATCATGATATTCAACATCACCTTCGTCAGCAGGATATCAAATGTCCGGTTGCTCCAAATATCCTGATGACGACAACTTAACACCTTCCCTTCGATGCTCCACTGCCCGACGATACAAGCAACAGCATCATGATATAATTTATCCGGTTCTCTCAAAACCTCCTGATGATGTTAATACAACTTCCTGCCTACGCCGATACCTAACCACTTAGCGACAACAGGATCAATACGCATAGGGTGATATCTCAATATCCTGATGACGATGACGTCACCCAATATCCTGATGACCTCTTCAACACTTAGCCAAAAAAAACTGAACTTTCACACCCGCATCTGTTAGCGATATGCGGATGATGAGCTCCTCCGAGAGATGATCCTGACTGTGATATATACACTGAGTATATATCCAACTCAAAACATCCTGATGCACTTGCAACATGCAAACTTCAATGGTTTCATGACCCGATCCTGATGGTGATGCATTCGCAGATGACGATGCGGCTTGCTCCGGCTGGAAATGCACATGCAGACTCCTGTGTATCCATCCGCTGCATGTAAACACTCTTAACCGCACAATTACACAAAGACAATGTGACGACCGGGCCGGATCACCTTCAAACCAAAGTCTAACAGCTTATCCTTCTATACCTAGCACATGAGGATGCTAGGCTGATTCACAGCATGCTCCTAACTGATCTCTTGAACAATGCAATGCATAAACAAAAAACACAAACTAAACTATGATACAGGACCATTCCACCGATTCGCAGGATCAACCGGTGGAAGGGTTGAAAGTACCCATCAACTTGCAAAACGGAAAGGAAATCAAAACAGATACAACTGGTACAATCAGATAATGCAAAAGATGAGATCTTATTCAATTGAAATTCAAATGTCTTGCTTTTACAATTCTGCTTCACAATATCTGGACTGATCACCAGTACAGCATACCACCAATACTACTCTCCTGAACATAACATCTATCAAAATCAATATGAACTATGTCTAAACCCTAACAGATCGAAGGTATATATAGCAAAGTCCTTCGAGTACTACCAACTCACTTCCCAGCGGCTGGGAGCTTCCAAGCGGCTGGGAGAGAGGACAGCTCAGACTACCTTATCCCGATCTCTAACTGCCTACACATACTCCTAGGCTGAACTAATACATAGCATCGGTCCAATGGACCTTATTACATGAAGAAGTCAAACATACTAAAAATAGACTATCCTGTCATCATGCTGATAATTATCCTATATCCTGATCATGTATGTCATCATGGGACCTATATCTTGATCATGTACGGGTGCTCCTGCATCATACTCCCCAGAAGAAGAAATCTCAAGTCCACTTGAGATGAGAGTATCAAGGTCAGCACCATGTTTCTGTATCTGCTCTGCAGTCATCCATACTGCTTCAGAATTCGGCTGTCCCTTCCAAGAGACGAGGTACTCCAAGTACTTTTTGTTCCTGGTCTGTTTGACCACTCTGGTGTCCAAAACTTTCTGTAACTGTGGGGGATCATGTGGGGGAATGTCTTCAGCAACTGTATCCTGGAGGATATCCTGATCTGCATCTGGATTAGCCTTGTATGGAGTTAAATCACATACATTGAAGATAGGAGACAAACCAAGATCAGGTGGGAGTTGGATCTCATAGGCATTCTGTCCATGCTTTTGCAAAATCTGACAGGGTCCAACTTTCTTTTGCATGAGCTTAGTATACTTCCCCTTAGGAAGCCTGTCTTTCTTCAAGTGAACCCAAACCAAATCTCCAACATCAAATTGAACATCCTTTTTCTTCTTATCAGCATATTCCTTATATTTCAAGGTAGTTTGCTGGAGTTGGGTCTTGACCTGATCATGAACTTCTTTGATGGCTTCAGCAAAATCTTCTCCTTCTGCGCTAACAGGATCTACTGTAGGTAGATCTCTCAACTCCAAAATCCCTCTGGGATGCATTCCATAAACTACCTGAAAAGGCGATTTCCCTGTGCTCCTATTGACAGTATCATTATATGAAAACTCAGCTTGAGACAGAATATTGTCCCACTTCTCTCCGTGCTGTTTTGTCAAGCATCTAAGCAGATTCCCCAAGGAACGGTTCACTATTTCAGTCTGTCCATCCGTTTGAGGATGATATGTAGAGGAAAAAGACAAATTGGTTCCCAGTTTCCTCCAAAGGGTTCTCCAGAAGTGACCAATAAACTTCACATCCCTGTCTGAAACTATGCTCAAAGGTAATCCATGGATTCTGACAATCTCCCTGAAGAATAAATCTGCAATGTATGAGGCATCAGCAGTGGTTTTGCATGGCAAGAAATGTGCCATTTTACTGAATCTATCCACTACAACAAAAACACTGTCAAATCCTCTCCTTGTCCTTGGTAAACCCAAGACAAAATCCATACTGATGCTTTCCCATGGTCTGGAAGGAATGGGTAAGGGCTGATATAACCCTGCATTAGTTGACCTGCCTTTAGCCTTCTGACATATCACACAGGTCTCTACAAATTTCCTGACATCTGACTGCAACTTAGGCCAAAAGTAATGCCTTCTGACCAAATCAAGAGTCTTATCTAGACCAAAATGGCCTGCCATAGCTCCACAATGTTTCTCCTTGATTATATTCAACCTCATAGAACATCTTGGGATACACAACTGTCCACCCTTGAACAACAATCCATCCTGGATCAAAAATTCGGAGAACTCAGCATGGTATTTCTCCCCAAAAGAAATACAGACCTGATATATCTCTCCAAAATCTGCATCAGACTCATACATGGTCTTGAGTGAATCAATACCAACACTCTCTAACTGAATCCGATTGACTGTGAGAACTCTCCTCCTCAAAGCATCTGCAACTTTGTTTTTGACCCCTTTCTTATGCTTCAATGTAAAAGTGAAAGCCTGTAAGGTTTCTACCCACTTCATATGTCTGTGGTTCAGCTTTTCCTGACTGTTTATGAAACTCAGGGCCTGATTATCTGTGAATACTATGAATTCCTTTGGCATCAGGTAATGCCTCCATTTCTTGAGGGACTGAACTAGAGCATACATTTCCAGATCATATGATGAATACCTTTTCTTAGCATCATTGAGCTTCTCACTGAAAAATGCAATTGGTCTACCCTCTTGGCTGAGTACTGCTCCAATGGCCATGTGACTGGCATCACACTCTACCTGAAAGATCTTGTTAAAATCTGGAAGTGCAAGGACTGGCTGCTGTGCCACCTTCCTCTTCAATGCCTCAAAGGAATCATCTGCTCCTTGAGTCCAAATAAACCTGCACTTCTGTCCTCCTTTGATGGTATCCAGCATGGGTGCACAAATATGACTGAACCCTCTTATAAACTTTCTGTAGAAGGTTGCTAACCCATGGAAACTTTTGACATCATTCATAGTCTGTGGAGTTGGCCAATTCAATATGGCACTCACCTTCTCCTTATCCATCTGTAGCTTTCCTTGTGAAATGACAAAACCTAAATATGTGATCTCCTTTTTCATGAACAGACACTTGTCCAAGTTTATCATCAGCTGCTCTTCATGTAACCTCTTAAGAACCAGATCTATATGTCTGAGATGTTCTTCTTTGGTGTTACTGAAAATCAGAATGTCATCTAAATATACTATGACAAACTTACCAATGAATTCTTTCAGAACCTCATTCATCAGCCTCATGAAAGTGCTAGGGGCATTAGACAAACCAAAAGGCATAACCTTCCATTCATATAACCCTTCATTTGTTTTGAATGCTGTCTTCCACTCATCACCTGGTCTAATCCTGATCTGATGGTATCCACTCTTCAAATCTATTTTGGTAAAGTACTTAGCACTTCCCAAACAATCAAGTAAATCCTTTATTCTAGGGATTGGAAACATATACCTGATTGTGATCTTGTTGATGGCTCTGGAATCTGTGCAAAGCCTCCAAGTGCCTTCCTTCTTTGGTGCTAGTACAGCTGGTACTGCACATGGACTCAAACTCTTCCCAATCAGACCTGAATTCATCAATTCTTCAATCTGTCTGGCTACTTCTGCATTCTGTTCTGGGGTAAGCTTGTAAGCTGCTTTGTTTGGAAGTGTTGACCCTGGAATTAAGTCTATACAATGACTGATATCTCTGACAGGTGGTAGGGATCTTGGCATTCCCTCTGAGATGACACCTTTGTACTTATCCAATAGCTCTTGGACAGCTGGGTCTATCAACCTTGGCTTCTTCTCTTTCTTGGCTTCCTGCTGTTGTTTCTTATTCACACTCATACATGGGATTAGGGCATATGCAACTGCACCTTCTGCTGCTACTTCTTTCATGAACTATTTGCCTTCCATCAGCATGACCTTCACCTCTTTTCCTTTAGACTTCTCCTCTTTCTCCTTCAATGGGACTAACGTTATATCTGTACCATCTTTAGTGATTTTATAGGTGTTTCTAACACCATCATGTTGTGCCTTCAGATCATACTGCCATGGTCTACCAAACAAAAGGTTGCAAGCATCCATCTTGGTAATATCAAACAACAACCTATCCTTATATGCACCAATCTGAAATTCTACCCAAGCCTGCTCTTCTACAGTTGTCTGCTGACCTTGAGTAAGCCATGAGACTTTATATGGGGATGGGTGAGGCAATCTCCTAAGCTTAAGCTTTATCACCATTTCTTCAGACACAAAGTTCTTAGTAGAACCAGAATCAATCAAAACTTTACATGCCTTACCTCCTGCTTTGCAAATGGTTCTGAAAAGGGACTTCCTTTGAGGGGCTTCTTTGTCAGGTACCTTCATGGTAGTTACTGTTCTTCTCATCATCAGAGACTCTCCACTTTCTGGATATCCATAATTATCAGGACCATTCACACTCTGAAAATCATTAGAGCTTGTCCTACTTTGATTATCAGGTTCCTTGACCAGATTTGTCCTCCTTTCTCCTGCTGAGCTTGTGGCCTTGTCTGGACATCTGCTGGCTATATGGCCTTCTTTGTTACAGTTATAGCATCTGATGGATCCTCTGCCCTGGGATCTTCCTCTGAAAGGTCTTCTACCTCTGAAGTTTCCTTGCTGACTGTAATTCTCCCTCTGATTCTGACTATTGTTGCCCTTACTATTGTCATGACTGGATTCTCCTTGATATCCCTGTCCATGTCCTCTGCCTCTAAAAGGACCTCTTCCACCTCTTTGTTGTCTTCCTCTTCCTCTATTTTTTTGTTCTTGTTTTCTCTTCAACTTTTCTTCCACTTTCAATGCCAACTGAAAGCTTTTCTGCACTGTATCTGGGTTATGCAGACTGAGATCTTCCTGAATATTAAACCTCAATCCATTAAGGTATCTGGCTACCTTCTCTTCTTCACTTTCTTTTACCTTTGTCTTCATACAGAGTTTCATGAATTCTTCTATATATGAGCTGACATCTAGCTCCTTCTGCTTCAGGTTTTGCTTCCTCTTGTGTAACTGGATACTGTAATCCAATGGAATATAAGCTTCCTTTACCAATTCCATCATCTTCTTCCATGTGGCAACTCTATGTTTTCCTTCCTGTACTCTATCATCTTGAACAAAGTTCCACCATGTCAAGGCAGCTTCTTTCATCTTTGACTGTGCTATCTTCACTCTCTATTGTTCTGGTATCTCCTCTGTTACAAAGAAATTGTTCAAACAGTCTATCCACTCCATCACTGAATCAGGGTCCATCTTACCTGTAAACACTAGCAAATCCAGTTTCACATCCATGGTTCTCCTCTCCATGGCCTTGAGGGAGTTCAACAGTGGTCTCTGGTCTGCAGGAATGACCTCCTCGCTCCAATTAGGGATCTCTTCTTCTTCCCTATCATCTTCTCTACCAGAACCTACTCTGCTCCTCAACTTTGCTAACTCATCTTTCAACTCCTGATTCTGAGCCTTCACGGCCTTGCTTTCTGCAATCTGTTTCTTCACCAGAACTGCCAACTCAGCGTTGGTCATCCTTGCTGGAACCTCAGATGTTCCTTCTTCGTCTGACATCCTGCCTATCTTTTCCAGAAGATCCTAACCTTTGCTCTGATACCACTATGATGCAGAGGAATACGCAATGGGAGCGACCTAACAGGAAGGAGGAGCCAAGTATACAAACAGCATGATAAAAATCCCTATCGGCTCAGCATCATCATCATATTTCCTGTAAACACCAACAGCATCATCATATTTCGGACGCTCACAATTATCCTCCTGCCGACTACTGTTCACCTCCTCCGTCTGTCGCCTATCATCATCATCATGATATTCAACGGGCGCAAACATCCTCCAGTTGCACTGTTCATCGGGCGCCAAACACTAGCGGCATCATCATGATATTCAACATCACCTTCGTCAGCAGGATATCAAATGTCCGGTTGCTCCAAATATCCTGATGATGACAACTTAACACCTTCCCTTCGATGCTCCACTGCCCGACGATACAAGCAACAGCATCATGATATAATTTATCCGGTTCTCTCAAAACCTCCTGATGATGTTAATACAACTTCCTGCCTACGCCGATACCTAACCACTTAGCGACAACAGGATCAATACGCATAGGGTGATATCTCAATATCCTGATGACGATGACGTCATATCCTGATGACGATGACGTCACCCAATATCCTGATGACCTCTTCAACACTTAGCCAAAAAAAACTGAACTTTCACACCCGCATCTGTCAGCGATATGCGGATGATGAGCTCCTCCGAGAGATGATCCTGACTGCGATATATACACTGAGTATATATCCAACTCAAAACATCCTGATGCACTTGCAACATGCAAACTTCAATGGTTTCATGACCCGATCCTGATGGCGATGCATTCGCAGATGACGATGCGGCTTGCTCCGGCTGGAAACGCACATGCAGACTCCTATGTATCCGTCCACTGCATGTAAACACTCTTAACCGCACAATTACACAAAGACAATGTGACGACCAGGCCGGATCACCTTCAAACCAAAGTCTAACAGCTTATCCTTCTATACCTAGCACATGAGGATGCTAGGCTGATTCACAGCATGCTCCTAACTGATCTCTTGAACAATGCAATGCATAAACAGAAAACACAAACTAAACTATGATACAGGACCATTCCACCGATTCGCAGGATCAACCGGTGGAAGGGTTGAAAGTACCCATCAACTTGCAAAACGGAAAGGAAATCAAAATAGATACAACTGGTACAATCAGATAATGCAAAAGATGAGATCTTATTCAATTGAAATTCAAATGTCCTGCTTTTACAATTCTGCTTCACAATATCTGGACTGATCACCAGTACAGCATACCACCAATACTACTCTCCTGAACATAACATCTATCAAAATCAATATGAACTGTGTCTAAACCCTAACAGATCGAAGGTATATATAGCAAAGTCCTTCGAGTACTACCAACTCACTTCCCAGCGGCTGGGAGCTTCCAAGCGGCTGGGAGAGAGGACAGCTCAGACTACCTTATCTCGATCTCTAACTGCCTACACATACTCCTAGGCTGAACTAATACATAGCATCGGTCCAATGGACCTTATTACATGAAGAAGTCAAACATACTTAAAATAGACTATCCTGTCATCATGCTGATAATTATCCTATATCTTGATCATGTATGTCATCATGCGGACCTATATCCTGATCATGTACGGGTGCTCCTGCATCACCTCTCATTTGAACCATCCACTTGAACCCTTTTCTCAAAAGTTCAATGGTTCAACAGTTTGAAGCTTTGTGATTTTGGTCTTAGCCTAAGTTTTTTGTGTATCGGGTCGACTTCGAAGTACTTGGCCGCCAGTGATGAACTATTGTTTTTGAGGTTTGAATCTCACCAGTGAACCTTAGTATTGAACCTCGCCATTGAACCATCGGGTTGAATCGGTTCATCGGTTCAATGGGTTCACGGGGTTAAGTTTGTGTTGCCGACAGAGGATGTGTTTTGTTTATTAGCATCGGGGTGACTTGTGTGGTCAGCGTCGGTGTTTTGTGGCTTGCCGACAGTCTAGGTCTCGCCGATGAGGATTTTGGAGTGCTATCGCCAAGACTTTGGCTATCGGATGAGCGGGCAAGTGTTGGGCCGATGGCGTATGTTTGGCCGATGAGGAGTCATCAGTGTGTGTCTTTCCGATGGGGGTAAGTCAAATGTTCATCAGTGAGATTTGGCATATCAGCAACAGTCTTTTGTGGTTTGCCGATGGAAGGAAGTCACCCCGATGGGGAATGCCATCGGAGTGAGATTGTATATCGGGCTAGCAGTTGGAGGGTCTGCCGATGGGGTAGTGTCAGGCCGATGAGGATTTGGAGTGGTCATCAGTGAGAGTTGTATTGTCGGCCGAAGTGTTTTGAGTTGTACCGACGATGGGAGGTGTGGCCGATGGGGTGTCATCAGCGTGTGTCTCACCGAAGGATGTGTGTATCGGGGTGATCGGCTGTGTCGGCGTGAGTTGTATTGTTGGCGAGCATCATTTTTGTTGTGCCGATGGCCTTTGTCTTGGCGACGGGCGTGTATGGAATGGTCATCGGTGAGAGTTGGTCTATCGGCTGGGGAGCTTTGGGTTGTGCCGATAGGTTGGTCTCACCGACGGAGATAGGAAGTGAAGTGGTGCAGGAGCACCTACCTGACAGCTGGCCTCCATGAGGCAGTTAGTTAGTTTGAGTCTTGTTAATGTTTCCAAGAAGGTCAGATAAGACCAATGCATGTAATAAGGTCATGTTGACCATGCTTTACTATTTTTAGGTAGGTTTTTAGGACAGCTGTTATGCTGTGTGTTCGGTTGGATCCTCCCAGCCACTTGGAGTCAGGTCGGTAGTACTCGCAAGCAGATCCTATTTATGCATGAGGATCGGTTGGTTTTAGACATAATATAGTATTGCATTGAGCAGAGGAGTTAGATTGCAGAGAGAGACTGAATATTGTATGTGCATCTTTTGAAATCAATAAAAGAGATCCTGTTGTGTCAATTCTCTGTTTGGATTCCTTTGTGTAGTCGAGTTGCTGTTTTAGTGGTTTCATGGATTCGCTGATCCATTCCACCGGTTGATTCATCGAATCGGTGGAATGGCTATGTACAGTAGTTTAGGATTTAGTTTGCATTTTCTGTTTGTTCATGTGCATGTTTGCAGGATCGCAGTCGAGAGGTGTTGAGAACCCTAGCATGGGTATGTGCTAGGTCGAGTTGATAGTTAGAGTCTGGAAGATCACCCTGACAGTAGATCGGGTCATCCTAGGAGGTTCAGCGGATCAAAATTTGCTAAGGTTGGAAAAACCCATCGCAACGGCATCATCAGGATATTTCTGTGTATATCCTGCAGTTACTTCGGGCGTCATCCGAGTAGATGGAGATGAGCATGATGCAGTAGTTTGCATAAAGTGAATGTGGTTCGGGGTGATCATCATCAGGTGTTGCCGAGGAGGAGCGTATCGGCATAAGGTAGAAGATTGGGTTGATAAAACCATCGCGGGCCGATAATGTTAAGTTTGGCCGACAGCAGGATATTGAAGGAACTGCATGTGACGTCATCGTCATCAGGATAATCGTCATCAGGATATCGGGGCAGCAAGATATTGAAGGAGCTGCATGTGACGTCATCGTCATCAGGATAATCGTCATCAGGATATCGGGGTGACGTAAGCATCGAAGGAAAGGTGCGTGAAGTTGAGGATCATCATCAGGATATATGGAGGGAACAGGATATTTTATATCCTGCTGATGAACATGATGTTGAACATCATGATGCTGAAGATAGTGAAGATAGAGGTTGTCGGTAAGATGAACAGTGAACGTCAGGAGGATGTTTGCGCTTGCCGAATATGATGATGCTGCCGATAGTCGGATATGATGATGCTGCTGACATGCGAAAGGGCGAAGGCTTGTCTGCAGGAGGATATCGGTCGGCAAGAGAAAATATGATGATGCTGACAGTGTTAAGAGAAAATATGATGATGATGATGAAGGGTTGCAGACATACATGCTGTATGTCAAGGTTTTAGTGTGGATGCCTCTGCATCATGAAGGCATTGTCGGCGTGACTTGGTAGATCGGCGAAAGTCTGGTGAGCTTGCCCAATGGACTATGTCGAGCCGACAGAGGCTTGCGAAGGTGCTGTCGGCGAGACATTTGTGGTCGGCAGGAGTTTCGTGGGGTAGGCCGATGGTATTGTTCTTGGCGATGGGCATTGGATTGAGAAGTTGTGAGTCAAGCGTGGAAAAAGCACTCAACACCTTTTGTATTTGCACCATGTTTATAAATTGATAAAGTGGTCTCCTCACCGTCCATGTGGGACTAATCTCCCAGCATATTTTGAAACTTCAGTAAAGCGCATTTTGGTGGGAAGCTCCATTTTGAAAGCTGCGATGGTTTTCTTGGTGGTTGCAGGTGGTTGAGCCATCAATGGTGACTATGCTGAGGTGTGGGTGAGTTGTTGAATAGTTATGTGCCTGATTTTTGGCATGAGGACTTCTAGATGGCAGCACAAGGCTCGAGGCCTCCCTTGTTTGCTGCATTGATGACTTCTAAGTGCCATTCTTTCTAATGGATGTATCTGGCAGATTTTTGACTTCTGGTTATGTAATTAATGTTGAGTACGCTTCCCTCTGGCTATTTTTAAGCAGGAAGTGTTACTCATTGTAGAAGTTGGATGTTTTTTGGGCCTTCTACTTTGACTCTGAACATAAGGTGTTCACATTTTGAAATGCATTTTTTGCTACAAGCTCGGTCCTTAGTCTGGTGTACCAGTCTATCTTGTCTTGTAAATGATAATTTTCTCTATGATGACTTTCTATGCAGATTGATTTTAAATGAAAAACACCTGTGTGTGTATTATTTCTGATTGTCTCCTGTATGTCATTTGTTTTCCTTTCAAACAAGGGTGTCAAGGGCTTCTAAGTTTTTTAGTATATGCGTACTGTGTGTCTGATTTATTGCATCTACTCAAGGAGTGGTTAAATATGCTTTTGATCAGATACAAAGGAAAATAGATTGCATCATAGGATCTGTTAAGTATGATCATAAGTAATACTCTTTCTTGGACATGTTGCTGTTAGGCAATAGCATTCTTCTCAGGTCCTCTGGATATGAATTTATGTTGTCATAGGGAGACATTTACATTCTTAGATATGACTCTGTTGCCCAGATAAGGCACTGGTTTGGGAATCTGTCTATTCAATGGGTCTAGGAAAGTCCCATCATTCCAAACACCAATTCAAACCATTTCATCCTTCCATCTGTTAGTTGTAGGATTAGAACTAGGAAACCCCTGCATGCTCTCATCCTTAACCAGACACATATGTCCAAGAATGTTGCCAATCTTGTGATTTGTTACACAAATCTTGGTCCTTACATGAGAGTATTCTGCCTGTTGCTATCAAGTTATATCCGTCTGTCATTGAGCTAGTCAAGGTCATACTTTTATCAAATAGGGACACCCCCCTTGGTGCAGCAGAACTAGAAGTGAAGGGGAGGAGCTCACGCAACCTCCTGTATTTAGTTGGCTAAATCTGCCTGTGCATTAGAACTGGCAAACCCTAATGCTGATTCAGAAGAAAAACCAACAAAATGGTGACTCCACTGGGGATGAACAGATGAAATGATATCTTACAACGTCTAGTGAAGGTTTGCCTAGCTCTGCTAGTGGTATGAACTCAGAAAAATATGTGTTGAGCTTTCAGCTGTTGAAAATTTTGTCCTCTCTGGAGAGGTGGCGACTCTGTAAAAGATTCAAGTGCACATGAAAACTTGATGTGTGTTGTGACAGAAAATGTGCTTTTCAAACTTCAGCATCTGTATGAGAAAAGGTACCCTGTTTCTTCCCACTTATATTTATTGTTCTACTACATAAGTTAGATGCCATGGGAGGTTACAGGTCTTAGGAATATTAAGATGTCTGAAAATAGAAGTTTCATGAATCCAAATATGTATACACCTATACTCAGTGAAAAGGGGAGTGATTTGTTGGATAAAAGAATAGAAGAGATGAAAAATAGGTTGATATTCTTAAAGGTTAGGCAGGCCCAATTAAATCATGATAACCTTGTTGTGTCTACCAGTCAAAAAGCTAAACCTCCTGTCAGCCCTTTTGATCCTTTGTATGACCAGTTAGATTTGTCATGGGTTGATTATAAAGTAGAAAATATGCCTGCTAGGATATACTGTCAGATGCCTAGATTTAGTGGTCACAGTGTGTGTGATGGGAATGCACATATCCAAAATTTTCATGAGTTCATGGGAAAACATTCATTTAGAGATGAGGATATGTGGATGAGGTTTTTTGTTAGGTCCTTTGATGCAAAAGCAAAAGACTGGTATTTGAGCTTTTCAAAGAGATCCTTTGCCTGTTGGGATGAGCTTGCTGACTGTTTCAAAAAGGAATTTGCAAAAGAACCGGCTAATCTTGTTGCAAAATTGATGAAAATCAGAAAACAAGATGAAGAGCCATGTGTTGTTTTCAGTCATAGGTTTGCAGTAGCCCTTTCACAGATCCCAGAAGTCTTCAGACCTGATATTTCAGCCTGTGTTGGCATATTCTTTGAGGCTTTTGAGGAGGGCTCTAGTGCATTACTGAGGAATTTCAAGGTGACAAATATGCAGATGGCATACAAGTTCGTAGAAAATATAGAAAAAATCAGAAATGAGCACCTGCTGAAATCGCTATCCCCAGGCTTTGGTGTGAATAATGCTTGTGAAGCTGTGAATGACCAAATGATTATGGCATCATGTGAAAATGAAAAAGTAGATGTTGAGGATGCCAGTGAAGGGACTAATGAAGACTCCCATTGCAATGATGAGGCAGCTAGCCATGAAAACAACAACGAGGTTGTGGACAGCAATGAGCAACTTTTGGAATGGACTTGTGGGGATAATTGTGAGTATTATACTCAAGACAGAGAAGATATAAGCAAACAGAGAAGCAGTTCCATGTGTGACCCATTGCCTACCTTTCAAACACATGGAGATCATCAAGAGCAATCAGGGATTGAAACAAGTGCTAGTACAGAGCATGATTATTCTTTGTTTGATGACTATTTTGCTTATGACACACAAGCTGATACTCCTCCACAAAGTGAATCCATTGGTGATGAAGATGCATGTTCTGCTGCCCATGAACAAATGGCATATTATGATCAAGCTAATGTACCTGGATCACCCATTTTTGACACATATGGTGATGAAGGTCTATTTGAGTATGGTGAAGGTTTAGGCACTATTTTTGACTTGGATTCTGTTTCTCATCATGATGAAAGAGGAAACAACATACATCAGGTAGGTGACTGTAAAAATGTGCCTAATTTGAAAGAGATGCCAAAGCCTGATCTTTCCAGTTTGATGCTGCTTTTGGTTGTGTGCATGATGTGCACAATTGTGAATTTGAAAGCTTCTCTTTTAGGCCAGCTGATGAAGAGATCCCTAATTTTCCTAGCTGTGTGGTGGACTTCAAGTGCTTTCAATTTTTAGTCCAGCTAGGAAATCATTTTGTAATGCATAGTGATGATAACCTGTGTTCTATACCATGTGAGTATGCATTGCTTGATACATTCTACATCTGTTTGTTGCCTGATGATGAGGGTTGTTTGCATAAAGTTGACAGTGACAAACTGAGTCAAAAGGTTGAATCTGCAAATGACCAGGGTTGTTTGTGGTCAAATCATGGTAGCATTCTCAGACTTGAGCCAGTGTATGCAGATGAGAACAAGGTGTCTGATAAGGGGAAATATTAGTTTTCCTTTTCTTGGTGGCCTTAGGCCATCAAGTGTATTTGGTGATGCATATCATTGTAACTTCATGACTCTATGCCCAATGGATAGGGGACTGGTCTGCATCCCAGAGATCTGGGGTTCTCGCTGCAGTCTTGCACCTGTACGTCCCCAATTAGAGCCACTATTGGTGCCTGAATTGACTGTCAGTTTCTGAGCAATTTTTCATGCAGGCACCTTCCCTAAAAAATCCAAAAAGTTCTAAGTTTTGGCACCCCTTCAGTGTTTTGCAGCATCCGCATCATCTTTCCTAAGGAAGGGGTCATCATGTTTTGTCCGTCGGCATGAGTTTTTGTTTGAAGTGCTCCGATTGTGTCTTCGAACCTCTCGGTTGAACCTCTCATTTGAACCATCCGCTTGAACCCTTTTCTCAAAAGTTCAATAGTTCAATGGTTCGAAGCTTTGTGATTTTGGTCTCGGCCTAAGTTTTTTGTGTATCGGGTTGACTTCGAAGTACTTGGCCACCAGCGATGAAGTATTATTTTTGAGGTTTGAACCTCACTGGCGAACCTCAGTATTGAACATTGCCATTGAACCATCGGGTTGAACCGGTTCATCGGTTCAATGGGTTCACGGGGTTAAGTTTGTGTTGCCGACAGAGGATGTGTTTTGTTTATTAGCATCGAGGTGACTTGTGTGGTCAGAGTAGGTGTTGTGTGGCTTGCTAATAGTCTAGGTCTTGCCGATGAGGATTTTGGAGTGCTATCGCCAAGACTTTGGCTATCAGATGAGCGGGCAAGTGTTGGGCCGACGGCGTATGTTTGGCCGATGAGGAGTCATCGGCATGTCTTGCCGATGGGGGTAAGTCAAGTGTTCATCGGCGAGATTTGGCATATCGGCAGCAGTCTTTTGTGGTTTGCCGATGGAAGGAAGTCACCCCATTGGGGAATGCCATCGGAGTGAGATTGTATATCAGGCTAGGAATTGGAGGGTCCGCCGATGGGGTAGTGTTAGGCCAATGAGGATTTGGAGTGGTCATCGACGAGAGTTGTATTGTCAGCCAAAGTGTTTTGAGTTGTGCCGATGATGGGAGGTGTGGCTGATGGGGTGTCATCGGCGTGTGTCTCACCGAAGGATGTGTGTATCGGGGTGATTGGCTATGTCGGCGTGAGTTGTATTATCGGTGAGCATCATTTTTGTTGTGCCGATGGCCTTTGTCTTGGTGACAGGCGTGTATGGAATGGTCATCGGTGAGAGTTGGTCTATCGGCTGGGGAGCTTTGGGTTGTGCCGATAGGTTGGTCTCACCAACGGAGATAGGAAGCGAAGGCATTGTTGGCATGACTTGGTAGATCAGCGAAAGTCTGGTGAGCTTGCCTGACGGACTATGTCTGGCTGACAGAGGCTTGCGGAGGTGCGGTCGGTGAGACATTTGTGGTTGGCAGGAGTTTCGTGGGGTAGGCCGATGGTAGTGGTCTTGGCAATGGGCATTGGATTGAGAAGTTGTGAGTCGAGCGTGGCAAAAGCGCTCGACACCTTTTGTCTTTGCAACCATGTTTATAAATTGATAAAGTGGTCTCCTCACCATGCATGTGGGACTAATCTCCCTGCATATTTTGAAACTTTAGTAAAGCGCATTTTGGCCGGAAGCTCCATTTTGAAAGCTGCGATGGTTTTCTTGGTGGTTGCGGATGGTTGAGCCATCAATGGCGACTGTGCTGAGGCGTGGGCGAGTTGTTGAATAGTCATGTACCCAATTTTTGGCATGAGGACTTCCAGATGGCAGCACAGGGCTCGAGGCCTCCCTTGTCTTCTGCATTGATGACTTCTGAGCACCATTCTTTCGGATGGATGTATCTGGCAGATTTTTGACTTTTGGCTATGTAATTAATGCTGAGTACGCTTCCCTCTAGCTATTTTTAAGCAGGAAGTGTTACTCTTTGTAGAAGTTGGATGTTTTTTGGGCCTTCTGCTCTGACTCTGAACATAAGGTGTTCACATTTTGAAAGGCATTTTTTGCTACAGGCTCGGTCCTTAGTCTAGTGTACCAGTCTATCTTGTCTTGTAAATGATAATTTTCTATATGATGACTTTCTATGCAGATTGATTTTAAATGAAAAACACCTGTGTGTGTATTATTTTTGATTGTCTCTTGTATGTCATTTGTTTTCCTTTCAAACAAGAGTGTCAAGGGCTTCCAAGTTTTTCAGTATATGCGTACTGTGTGTCTAATTTATTGCATCTACTCAAGGAGTGGTTAAATAGGCTTTTGATCAGATACAAAGGAAAATAGATTGCATCATAGGATCTGTTAAGTATGATCATAAGTAATACTCTTTCTTGGACATGTTGCTGTTAGGCAGTAGCATTCTTCTCAGGTCCTCTGGATATGAATTTATGTTGTCATAGGGAGACATTGACATTCTTAGATATGACTCTGCTGCCCAGATAAGGCACTGGTTTGGGAATCTTTCTGTTCAATGGGTCTAGGAAAGTCCCATCATTCCAAACACCAATTCAAACCATTTCATCCTTCCATCTGTTAGTTGTAGGATTAGAAGTAGGAAACCCCTGCATGCTCTCATCCTTAACCAGACACATATGTCCAAGAATGTTGCCAACCTTGTGATTTGTTACACAAATCTTGGTCCTTACATGAGAGTATTCTACCTGTTGCTGTCAAGTTATATCCTTCTGTCATTGAGCTAGTCAAGGTCATACTTTTATCAAATAGGGACACCCCCCTTGGTGCGGCAGAACCAGAAGTGAAGGGGAGGAGCTCACGCAACCTCCTGTATTTAGTTGGCCGAATCTGCCTATGCATTAGAACTAGCAAACCCTAATGCTGATTCAGAAGAAAAACCAACACATAGCACTAGAGGAAGACAATACAAAGAATAGCTTGTGAAGTGGAAAGGTAGACTGGAAGAAGATTCATCATGGATTTCTCAGGCTGAGGTGGACTGTCTTGGTTCTCCCCTAGCCCCATCAAAGTGAGGGACTCACTTTTTCAATAACCCCAGATGTCTGATGCAAGAGCATCCCTGGTTCAAGAGCAATCTTGCATCAACCAAAAACATTGGCATTTCAGTTTGTTTGTAGTTTAGTTTGTTTCTTTTTCATTTTCCAGTTCAATTCAAGCAGTTTAGTCATAAGCAGATTCTGTATTTTGGTCCAATAGCATTTTTTAGATCTTGTGGACCTGGACTTAGCATCTACATCATATCCAGAATTCATAGATCCTCACTTAAATACCAGAAAGATACCTCTATCATAAGTTTGACTGTTTTCATAACAGAGCATCTAGATAATTACAGACAATCAGCTGAAGGAGAAACTTGCGGAAGCATTTCCTGATCTACAGAGCCTAATGACACATCATTCAATGATCTTTGGTTTGTAGCCAACCTACCCAGGAGATCCACACATCATTCCATTCATTTTCTAGAAGTGTTCTATGTGTTTAGGTCTGACCTATCTATGTACACACGTTACATCTCTTCTTTCGAATTTGTGATCTTCCTTGGCTGATGCAAAGGAATCTATTGGTCTAGAGATGATATATAGTGATGTAATAGATCCTTAGGAAAGAAGTTCATAAGTTATCAAGTTGTAAGCATACACATAAGTTCATAGTTTAGATTTTGTGTGAAGGAGCTTCAAAGCTTTATCTTGCGCATGTATGTAATCAGGCCTGTGAGCCCTAGTTTTAAGCCCGCATGTTATCGGTTGATCTCTATTTGAATTGTATGATATACTAAATGACTAAATCTACATTTGTTCTATTCCTTTGAGTTGTTTTCATTGTGTTTACTCTTACTACATGGTCCAGACAGTTCATTCTGTGAACCCTCCTACCATGACTGCAAAAGATGTGAAGGGTGGAGAACTCAATCTTAGATAGTAGGGGAAATCAAAAAGGTTGGGGAGGTGGCATCTTGTGTATCTGCATACTGGATACATCCTTTGTATTCCAGACTGCCTACACCCTCTATATCCACAAGATCAAGGTACATGAGGGTATGGGTGGTGATGTATGTAGTTCTGGTGGATTGGTGAATGTGATATAAGGATGGTTTGATGTAGTGGGAGGGTTGAATATAGGGTGGAATTGTTAGTTTTTAAAGTATACCATGGTATTAAAATCACAATGGGTGGTGGAGGGGGTCAATGGAGATTAGGGCATTGTGGTAGGCTAGGTGGATGGTGAGGGAGAGTTTAGGTGTAAGGATTGACTATGGGTTTAGTCATGGTGGAGGTTAATTGTTGCTTATCTGTTACTCAATCTTTTGCTAGACATATTAAAAAAATGATGAAGGTAAGGTTGGATGATAGAATGTGTGGGTGGGATTGTGAGGGAGGGGGAAATGGGTGTGATGGACCAAGCATGGTAGTCAGAGGACAAGGGAATGGAATCTCAATTAGTGGGGACAATAATGGATGGGGAAGTTAATGGAGTGGGTGGGGATAATGGATGTGGTAATGATGGAAAATGGATGAATAGAAGATCTGATTTGAGATTACACATGATGCCTATAAATAGGTTTTATCATGGTACTTTTCCAAGGTACCACATGAATTGGTTTTCACCATAGGACAAATGATTTTTCTTTTCTATTTTTCCCTTTTTGACATTTTTTATTTTTTTGTATTTTTTTGATATTTTTTTATATTTATTGACATTTTATTAATTTTTGTATTTTTAATAGGGTATTCAACAACCTAGGTGTAGAACATTTTAAGATGAATTATGTTCATGGGTTCTTCAAGTTCTTCACCTTCAAGAGTGGCGAGGCGATATTCTCTTGAACCATATTTAGAGACAACTATATAGGGGCCCAACCAATTAGGTTCAAACTTTCCTTTCTCATCCCATTCTGGAAGCTTCTTTTGATTTTTGTTTAGAACTAGGTCACCTATTGCAACTTCTTTGGTGCAAATTTTCTTGTTGTAGGATCTGCATAGCCAGTTTTGGTATGATTGGAGATGATTCAAGGCATTGAGGCGCTACTCATCTAATAGGTCTAACTCTTGCAAATGTGCAACATGGTATTCTTCCTCAGTGATGATATTACACAAGGAGATACATAAGAAGGGAAGTTTTATATCAATTGGCAAGATGGCTTTAGCTCCAAAGATGAGAAAGTATGGAGTGGTTTCAGTTGGGGTATGAATGCTAGTCTAGTAGGCCCAAAGGTGAGATGGATGTGGAGGTGCCAATCATGACTAGTTTCATTGACAACTTTCTTGAGGATTTTGAGTAGAGGCTTATTAGTTGCCTTGGCTTGGCCATTTCCTTGAGGATAATGTGGGGTGGACCAATGATGTTGGATGTGGAATTGTTCACAAAGAGCACAAACATCATTATTTTTGAAGGGTTTTCCATTATATGTGACAAGGGAAGATGGGATCCCATATCAACAAATGATGTGGTAGAGGATAAATTTAGTGATTTGTGAGCTTGTGGTAAAAGTAAGGGGAATAGCTTCAACCCACTTTGTAAAGTATTCAGTGGTGATGATGATGAATTTGTGTCTGTTAGAGGAGGGAGGGTGAATCTTGCCAACAAGATCTAAGCTCCATTGAGAAAAGGGCCATGGTGTCATGATTGGTTGCAATGCCTGAGAGGGAGTGTCAATGAGATCTCCATGCTATTGACAAGGCTAACATTTCTTCACATACTCACATGCATCATGTTTCATTATGAACAAACAAGAGGTAGAGCATGTATTAACTGAGTTTCATGATAAATTTGGAATTGGACATGGATTAGGAGATTCTACAACACACCAGATACTCAGAACATGTTACTATTGGCCCCATGTCTTCAAAGATGCCCATTAGCATGTCCAAAGATGCCACATTTTCCAAACATTAGCTTCAAAGAAAAGAAACCCTACTATGCCTCTACAACCTGTGTATGAGGTAAGATTGTTTGCCCAATGGGGCCTAGATTTTATTGGTATGATTAACCGAAGTTCTTCTACAATGCATTGGTTCATCTTGACAATGATAGACTACTGCACCTGATGGAGTGACGTGTTGGCTTGCAAGGACTACACCACTGACACAGTCATCAGGTTCTTGGAAGAACACATCATTAGTAGGTTTGTATTCCTTTTTCTTTGGTATGTGACAATCACCTTACCTTCTCATTTGCTAAACTTTTACAATGGACTTTTGACCATGAGGTAATTATTAAGTTTTCATCCAATTATTATCCTCAAGGGAATGGTGTTTCTGAATCCACAAACAAAAATGCAATTGATGTTATTCAGAAGCTTTTGGAAAGAAACCCTAGGGATTGGCACACACAACTTAAATTTGCATTATGGGTTGATAGAACCTAGGTAAAATCTTCACTAGGCACTTCTCCCTATCAGCTAGTTTATGGTCAAAACTCTGTCTTCCCAGTGAACTTGAAAATCCCCACCTTACAATTTTCTAGGGATTACTTAGGGACAAAAGATAAGATAGAGGCTAGATTATTGAACCTTTTAAGACTAGAAGGGAAAAGGGATGCTTCCCTAGAACACTTTGTGAAACATCAAGGGATAGTCAAAAGATGGTTTGATAGAAGGGCTACAATCAAAGCCTTTAGGACCAGTGATTTAGTCCTCATGTGGGACAAAATCAGAGAAAAAAGATGGGATCATTCAAAATTTGAAAAACTATGGTTAGGACCCTTTCAGATTGTTGAGATTCTTCAGGAAAACACTTTCTGCATCAGTTCTCTTTCTGGGGAACTTGTGCAATTGCTAGTCAATGGGCAGTACCTCAAGCATTACTTCCCAAGTTAGAGAAGTCTAGAAAAGAGACCCTCTGGTCTCTTTTGTACATAGTTAGGTTAGAGGTCTTGTTTTAAGTTTCTTAGCTAACCTAGTGTTTTGTTTTCTTTTACATTGTGCATTTTCATTTTGTTGTTTGATTGCATATCTTTCAAGTCCCTAGTTTGTTTGTTTGTTGCCAATCCTTTTAGTCTGATTTATGAAACTAAGTCTCAGGGTTACTACTGCATGCCTTTACAATTTAGGTTCTCCCCTGCTTATCAAGTGCTTGTTTTGGTTGGAAAAAGGCTTTTTTGTGTGGGTTTAATAGTGGAACCATTTCTAGGGGAATGTTTTTGATCATTTATTGTCAAGAAATCAGTCATTGTCTCACAATATTTAGTTTTATCCTTTATATCATCTTGTGTAAGGTGATTTCTATACTTGGGAAGATGTTTCTTGAAATCTTACATATAATTACACATTAATACTTCCTTATGCTTGTTGGAATGAGTCATTACTACTGGTTATTGGGTAAAAATCCTATGATTTTGTCTTTCTAGGTCACCACCATTGGTTTAACCTAGGAACAACACAGTAGCAAGATTCATTGCTTGCAAGTTCGGAAAGCTTCAATAAAAAGAGAGAAAGAAATAAGATGAGAAGAAAATCAAAATAAAATAAAAGAAAAGAAGTACTCAAAGAAAATCAAAAGGAAAGAGGAAAATAATGACATATTAGGAGAACTCAACTATCTTGGTGATCTAGGAAATCTCTACTGAGGCTATGGACGCCAGCTGGTAGTAGAGCAAGGCCCTGGGTGGTTAGTGATATCTCCATCGAGGCTATGGATGCCTGGCTAGTAGTGGAGCTATGTCCATGTGATCATTTGAAAGCAAAATCTGCTTTACCTAGCCCAATCTCTGGTTTGTGATTGGTGACCTCTTGAATGCTTAAAGAAGGGTAACGAATCATGTGTACACACTTAGATTTTAGATGCATTTGATCTTGTAGTTTTTCACACTTGCTCTTGGGTTGTCCTAGTGCTCACACTTCTGTTGTGATTGATGGAATTGGGGTTCTAGGCCTTTGGTTGATTTCCCCACCTTGGAATGCTCTAAAGTATTCTCTTATTTTAGTTGGCATTTGTTGTGTCCTACACAACACACCTTATTTTTCTTCAAAACATGGACTCCTTCTTTACTTACTTCAAGTATTCAGGATTTTATGCTTCATTGGATTAATTTGATGATCTTCCAGTTCCTAGATAACGAGTCGATTTGGTTTCACCTATATGTTTTGATGCCTTCATGTGCTTTGATGTGCTTTACATAAAATTAATGAGTGTTGGGATTTATCTATTTAATTTCTAGTTTGGTCCTTAGTCTTTTTAGTGATATTATGTTTTTAGGCTTTCAGACTGTGTCATTTTGCATCCTAGAAGGAGTAGGCTTGAAGCCTCACACTTTACCTTTCTATTATATTGGGTTCACTTTATTGGGTAGGTTTTGATCATGATTAAACATTTGAGTATTTACTCTTAGTGTCGAGATGACTTTCTACTTCATCAGCATTTCGGGGTTTGTCATGCTAGCATGACAATAGAAACATCCCTAAAACTCTGACATTTCCTTTTGTGTTTTGCTAGTTTACCTACATGCCTATATGTTTGTCAAGATTAGTCACCTTGGCATGAATGTAAAGGAATCTATGACATCCCCTCCCTAAGGATGCTAGTGTGGAGTGATAGGTCACCTTTGTCACTTTGGTGATTGGCCCTTCAACTTGCTTGAGAGGCAGACCCTAGCAGTGTAGGATTTGATTTCCCTCCACCTATCCTTAGCACCACATTAAAGGTGGCTCTCCTACACTTGTAAACAACCCATTTATAGATATTTTAGACTCATCTATTCCTCATTTTGTTTTACTATGATTTCCACTTGCACCCCCTACTATTTGCTTTCATTTGATTTCCGTTTGCACTCCCTACTTCTATTGTGTGAATCCTGAATGAATTGATGATAGTGGCAGCTGGTGTGTGAGCAAGCTTGGATAATAGACTACTTCATAGTAATACCAAGATCATCTATTCCAAGTTGGTTTAAACACCTCTTTTGAATGTATGTTTATGTATCAATGTTTTTTGATTGAAAATCAATGACTGGTCATGCTTGCTAATTTGGGGTTTGATCTTATTCCTCATTTTCACATTGTATGTGCTTTTGTTTTTTGTGCTAAGGTTTCATTTTTTCCTCTTTGTTGTGTCATTGAATCCATTTTTTTCCTGGCCCTCCCTTTGAGGTTGTTTGGATGACGTTGTGTTCACCTTTGTTCTTTTTTAGTGATTGGGTAGGACTTTATTTTGGGTCTTTGACCCTTTGTTAATAATACTAAGTTTACGGAGTGGCGGAGATCAGACTCCCAACCTTTTGCCCTCCATTTTAAGATTCTTGGAAGGTGCATCCTGATCATGAGATATCTTTCTAACCATACTTAGTCACTTTCGGGCTTGCTCCATTTAGAGTTATGCATTTTTCTCCTTTGATTTTGAAGGGATTGGAGATCATCTTTGATCCTTGTGGGTTCACACTATAGTGATGATGTTGGAGTCAGGCTTCCCCCACTTCACCTTCCATTTTGACCTTAACAAAGGTCAGCCCCACCTTTTGACTACTGATTACCTAACTATATCAAAGTTTGAGTGTCAGGCTTCCTAGGCTTTGCCTTCCAATTTGAGCTTAGAAAGACTCAGCCATGTCTTCCAACTCCCAATTACTTGACCTATATCAGAGTTCAGGTGTCAGGCCTTTCACTTTGACCCTTCTCCTTTTCCTCAACCTAAAGAAATGGTAAGGCCCAACCTTCGACCCCCGATGATCACCAAGAAAATGCATATTTAGTATTTATTGATATATTTGTAATGGATTTTGATTGTAATGCTCTTAGCTAACTATTGAAATGGACTAACTATTATTAATCTAATAAAGAGGTACACCATTGATAATTGATGGAGTGTGCAAGAAGATGGCATAAGTTCCACCAATGAGAGATACTAAACAGGAATTCAAGGGGTACTTACCTTCCACAAAGGTGACTAACCCATATCCAAAGATCAGGGATATAGACCTAGGGTATCCAAACCCTTGCAGTATTTACAATAGCTACATGGGGAAGCAAATAAGTCTTTCCAGACCTAATGTATCAAGAACATAGGGTTACTCTAGGTGGCCACTTTCTTGGTTTTAGTGCAAGCTCCAGAATTAGTCCTAGCATGTGCTCAGTGGTACAAGGCAAGGAGCATACTTCATGTCTAAAATGGTTGAGAAGGTCTTTGGCCTTCCAACATATGCTGACTATGATAAGATCACTGAAAACACAACCCTAACCTACTACAACACTAGGACAAAGAGTGCCACTAGCTACATGAATCAACATCTCTTAATCACTCAAAGGAAACATCCCCTGAAGATGGCACCCATACAACCAAGCAATGAGTTCAAATGAGATGGGAGAAGATTCATTATCCTTATCAATAGGGTGTTTGGATTGTCATTAGCAAACAAGTGGTACCCCTAGATGTGCCAATTCAACATGAAGATTGTGGATGGTAGGAGATTAGATTGGGGTACCTTTATCACTGATAAGTTAAATTACTAGCTATCAAAGGTAATGAGATAAAGGAATTCTACATGACCTCCTATCTATTCTACCTCTTGGCTTACAAAGATAGTTTTCTTGGGCAACAACAAGTGGGCTACCTTCAGCAAGGTGAAGTCCTAGTTTATGAACATTCCCCCCAGTTGGAACTCAAGGCAAGCCTAAGGAACTTTTCCATTGTCAATGATGCTTTTGTATATGCATTTATCAGAGTTGGAGAATGATTACTCCTAGAGACTATATGTGGAAGTTGTAGATGAGTTGGCCCATTAGGGTAGCTAGTACATCCAATTCCAAACTTTCACATACATTTGGGTAATGGTCTTTGATAAACTTCCATACAAGCTACCTAGGTACCCAGGTGATTGAGTCATATTGATAGAAATCTATAGGTAGGTGTATGAGGTATAAATGTTGATATCAAGAAAGCACAAGTCTAGCTTTCAATTCCCCATCAAGGTAGGGGAATATTCTTTTCAAAACATAATTAATGCTTGGAATGCAAAGGTGGAGTTAGTTGCCTTGTCCTTGTGTGCTTTTGACAATATAAGGAGCAGATTCAACCCTATTGGATGGATCACCCCTATAATAGGTAGTTGGTGTATCCATGAATATGCACTGGAGGACTGTTGGGAAAATTGTATGGATGATCATGAAGTAAGGAAAAGGGATTACTTCAAGTTGAGCCTCCATTTGGTGAAAGGATTGAACATCTCAGGGCTCCCCAAGGTTCCAAAGGGGATGAAGGAGGATGGAGCCTTCCTAGATCCCTCCTATGAAGAAAAGAAGGTTTATAGCCAGCCCTTGGATCCTATTAGATGGTATCAGGCAGAGAACACTTCTATTAAAAATAGGGCTAAGTAGGTGATTAAAAGGACCTTAGCCTAGTTGAAGAAACCTTATCCCATGATTAATCCCTATCCTAGTAAGGGTGTTGAAGGCTCAAAGAGGAAGAAAATAGAAAAGGGTGTACCCTCTGTAGCTCCAAAGTATAAGGCAAGTAAGAAGGCTGAGGAGGTAGAGGGCCCTACTATGACCAAGGGGAAGCACAAGGTGGGGGATGTAAATGTTGAATCTGATGAAGAGAAGGAAGACATTGTGCCATTGTCCTAAAAAATCTGAGGAAAGGTCCCCACTCTTACCACAGAAACTGTGACAATGGCCTCAACACCCAATCCATCCATCACCCTCATCCCACTATCCCCAACTCCACATGTCCTCATATGCACTACATCTGCAACAGAGGTAATTGTTACTTATCCATTTCACCTCCATCACCCCTTCTTCATCAAACATCGTTCCCATCACCTCCACCATCATCATCTTCACTACCCTCACAACTTCCACCTAGCTAGGCTCCATCCTTTGTACCACTACTAACTTCTCCTCCTCCTACTACACATAGCATCAAGGCACTCCTTGCATAGAGCTTGATAGGGGAGGAGAAACCTAAAGGTGATGATGCTCCACCAAATGAGGAGGAGGTCAGTAGAGATTAGTACAAGGAGAAAGGAACACATGAAGAGGACTTGGAAGATAAGGGAGCATCATAGGTGGGAAATATTGAGGGTGTTACCTCAGCCCATGAGGAGGAGTCAAGTCGAGAGCCCAATGAGTTAGGGAAAAAATTTGTGTTGACTCCCTCCCCCACAAGGTCCCCATCTCCTCCAAAAAATATAATGTCAGAAATAGGCCTTCCAGTCTCGCTCAATAGGAATGTAGAGAAGAGAAAGAGGAATTATGTAGAGGAAGAAGATCTGGCCATGGTTATAGAAGTTTTGGGTGCTCCCCCAAAGGAAAGAGGACCAGAACCCTTTCCTACATCACTACCAATGAGCAAGGGGTAAGAATCGCTCAAGTGGCTATCCCATTGGTAGATAAAGAGGAGGCAGTCATGACCTCCTAAGACTATAATATTCAACATGTTGTCCTCGGCTCCAGAACTAGGGAGGGAGATAATCATACATTGACTGATGTAGTCACAACCATTTTGGATAGGATGAAGAAATATGAAGTGACCAAAGAAGAACTCAAAAAGCAAGTAACCCAACTATCTGCTTATGTTACATACTTGGTAGGCCCCATTGACTCCAATGCTCTTGCACAAACATTACTAGAGGCCATGACCAAAGAAGGTCAAATCATGGATCCCTTAGGCATTCTCCCTATAGCAACTGCTTGGAAAAACTCATTGGAGACCTTCTAAAATGGAACTACCGGGGAAGCTATAAAGATATACTACTCCGTTGAAAGGGAGTTGGAGGTCGCTGAGACTTTTAAGGGCAGCATTGAGGAGGAGTTACTGGTTTGGGAAAAATACCTTCCTATTTTGCAAAAGATGGAGGCCATTCCTCAAAGCACACTTCCACAATCGAGAGTCTTGGATAAAGTTGATCCAAGATCAATTGTTTAATGGATAAAGGTTGAGAATCTCAGGGTCAAGATATTACAAAAGTGTAAGGTTAAATTATAGGTGAAGGCCGATGCAGCTAGCCAGGGTTTAGACAGGGTAGAGGCTCTTATTATCTCTATCCCATGCAAGTTCAAAGATGATACCTCATTAGTCCTCCCTGTAGATAGAATCATAAAGGAGTTCTCTGCCATCTTCTAGCAACAGTTGCCAGAATAGGGTATAGACAACCTAATGAGGCTAAAGGCCTTATTCACAAAATTTCAAGGACAATTGGTGGATTTAGCTGGTCTTCATGAGAAGCTCAAGTATTCTGCCTACTCACAGCAAATCAAGATCAAATATCACAATGGGCCTACTATGAACAATATTCAAGAAGCTATATCCAATTTTCAAAGCCGGATTCCATAAGGGGCATAATATCCTTATTTTTCACTAACATTCATTGATTGTTTTTCTATTTTAAAATTGGCTACAAGGTAAGGCCAACCTTACCTTCAAGAGAAATTATCTTATGTATGATACCACTATCTAGGTTGACTTAGACATAATTGTAAAGTGTAAATAGAAAGAGCCTCATATAAAAGGAGGATTTTTGGTCATTTGTAAAAGTGGGGGGACATAGAGTACTTGTGCTTGTGCAAGTAATTTTGTAATTCTGATGGCATGTAAGGGATACATTTGATATGCATTTAGGGTGTGGGAATCTTTCTCATTTGTAATCTACCATGATCTTTCCAATTAATAAGAAGATGTTGATTATTCATGTGTTCCTACCAGTTGGTGGTAATGTATCTATGTTTTCTTTTCTTTGCACATGACTTATGTTGATGGATCTTGTATTTATATGCCAAATCTTCAATCAAGTGGTTGGATAGGGTTTTAATTATGTGCATGAAATATGGTGTTTTCATATTCATGTTCTTCTACACTTTTCCTTAGAATCTTGCACTTGCAATGTACATGATTGTGTGGAATACTAGTCATCCATTTCTTGTTTAATTTGATCTCATTAACTTTGTCGTGTGAAGTGAAAAGCTAGGTGCAGAGGCTGTCCAATTATTTGCATTCTCTTTCTTCTAAACCCTAACCTCCTTATACATATATATATATAGTTAGCAATAGGTTTTAAAATCTTGAACTGTAAAGAAATATCTATCTATCAGAGTTACCAAACATCTAGATTGATTCTACCAGCACAAACCCCTTGAACAAATAATTACATTTTCCACTTAGTTACTCCAACACTGTTGTGACCCAGCTTACAAGGACCTTGGGGTAATCATAACATCATTAGGTTGCCTTTGAGGAGAAGTAGAGTGTCATTCATTCTACATAGAGTTGGTGTGCCAAAACAACCATCAACAAGTATGAACACAATTTTTCCATAGATCTACAAACCATAGATTTTGGTTAACATGTAAAACCTACAAAACCATCTCTCTGTAAATCTAAAACCACTTAAACATCCAAACATTCACACTAATGAACACCATCAAATATCTCATCTAAAATAATGGAATACCATAGATCTACAAACTCACAATCTTTTGAAATAGGAAAATTGTAAAACCTACATATTCAAAATAGCATGAATATGAAATAGAAGAAACTAGGTTGTTCAGGAGTGTCCATATCATAGAAATACCAACTCTACAACCCACATATAACCAGTGGAAAATCATCTGGTGCTTTCATGTAACTAGGAACTAAAACCATGAACCCAACATAAGCACTCCATACTGTAGTCCAAAAAGTGTGTTTTTCCATGTGATCAAGGTACCAAAAGAAACCATCCAACATAAACACCCTTTCACTGTACATGACCACAAGGTAAAGGAATAAAACCACCAAACAAGAGAATACTCACATATTGTAAAAATCAAAGCTCCAATTCACTACCACATGACCAACTCCATAAAGATCCATAACCTTGAGCCTCAAGTGCTCAACATAGATTCTATTGACAATATCCATCTAAAAGTTACCTACCATGGCTTCGAATCTCACAGATTTTCAAAACAATGTTAACACAAAGAACATCCACTACAACCAAAAGACCTTCAACACCTAAGAGAAAAGCATCCCTCTCTTAATTGAACCATTGGCTCTGATACCAAATGTTGAGAAAAAGCAAGTGTGGACAAGGTAAAATTGCAGCTATGTTTCTTTTTATTTGTTTTCAAATCTGAAAATTAATCATGTGTGGTGTTGCAAATCTAAAAATTACTTTCAAGATTATCCAATTTAGATGTATTAGTATTTAGCCAATTTAATCAATAAGGTATGAAGAAATTATGCATAACATGTGACACGATTTATGTGGAGAAGCCCTTGCAAGAAAAAACTCCACACCCAAAGAGATCTAATGATTTATTAAATTTGAAATGGTTTGAACAATACAATAATTGCTCTCTAGATTTTGGTAGCACTTCATTACTCCTTCAACCTGTAAAGTCTCTCATTACTTGTAGTTAATTTCTCATATTTTCTACCAACTCAACGCCTCATTATATAGAATCCATGTATCTCAAAATACAATCAGTTACATCTAATAACATGAGACAAATGCTCATGCAAAACCCAAGCACCCAATATAGTGAACTCCAAAGTTGTATAGTAGAAATCACCCTGTTAACTGCAAGTCTCAAACATGGGTGTCCAAGTTGTCACATTCAAACTTAGTCAACTACAGTATCATGCCACAATAAAAAGCATGATGCAGGAGCATCCAGTGGTGTAAGGGCAATCTTACATCACCAAAAAAAAAGACGTGTTTCAAAATTGTTGGTGTTCTTTCCATTTCTTTTCAAAATTTGTGGTTCTGGTTCCATAATCACTTGAATAATGATGTAGAACTTTTAGTTTTTCCAAACAATTAAAAATAGTAACATGCTATTTTTAGAAAGTTTGCATTTGGGCACGGATTGAAGTGAAAATTTATAGGAAGTTATATAACAAAAATATAAGACCTTTGGCGAAGGAATCACACAAAGATCATTTGCGAGATGAAAGATATTAAAGTTTTTGTTTCTTGAAAAATGCCTAAAAATTATTCAAACTCAAGTTTGAGGCACTAAATGGCCCCGTACAAGCTTGAAAATGGTTAGAACTAGTAGACCAACTCCTTATCACATAAATCACTCCACGAGCTTTCCGACGCATAAAACGGTTTGTCAATCAGACACCTGGATCAAAATTTATGGCTCCCAGAAGTTGACCTATTTTTGGAGAGAGATGCAAATTTTGAAATTAGGTTGTTGGCCTCCAAAAAAGCTATTTATAACCATTTTTGGGAACCCTGGGTAGTAGTGGAGTTAAGGGGGGAAGTGTAGAGCCAAGAATAGGCCAGAAAATAGAAACCCTAGCTGATTTGGGGTTATAGAAGGTAGATGATTCTAGAGTCTTGGGATAGGAAGCTATAATGTGTTGCAGCCTATGGAGGGTTGATTCCTCTGATTGTATTTGAGCTTCTGTAATGTAATAAGTTGTCTAAATCAATAAAGAAAGTTCTATTTTCTGTGTGCATTTTTTGTTGTTGTGTGTTTTATAATTTACCCCCTTCATCAAGTGGTATCAGAGCAAGGGTTCCTGAGTGTGTAGACAGATCACCGACTGTGAGGTAGTTTGCATTAGGACCTGAGGTTGTGGGTTTTCTGCGGACATCAAGATGCCTCCATGAAGAAATAGTATTAGGAGGAATGCTTTGATGGAAGAGGGTTTTAGAGCCCTACAAAGGCAAATCGATGCATTGCAAGAGGAGCTGCAAAGAGGGTTTGATCCGAGAACAAGAGAAGAAAGCTAGGATGAAGCTAAAAAATAGCTATCTAAGGAAGAATAAGAAGCTACAGGAGATCTTGTAGAAGTTAGGTTGTTGAGAGCCATTTCTAAGATTAGAAAGAGGCCCAGGATTGAAGTTTCTACATATTCTAGAGTTTTGAATCTGAAACAGCTCATTGATTGGATCAATGACATGGAGGAGTATTTTGAGTATGAAGACGTGGAGGACCCAGATTGGGTCAAGTTTGCAAAAATAAAGTTGAAGGGCCATTTAAATATTTGGTGGAAGGAGGTCTAGTTCAAAAGGAATAGAAGAGGAAAAGGAAAGATCACCAGATGGGATCCAATGGTGGAGAAACTAAAGAAGTAGTTCATTCCTATGGACTATGAGATGGAATTGTTGAAGAAGCTACAAGGATTGAAGCAAGGAAACAAGTCTGTAAAGGAGTATACAGAAGAATTTTATAAGATTACTATCAAAACCAGTCATGCAGAGCTCAACAAGGAGAAGGTAGCCCGTTATATTAATGGGTTGAGGCCGAGTATTCAAGAGGAGTTGAGCCCAGTCAGAATGACCACCATAGAAGATGCATACCAATTTTCCCTAAAGGTGGAAGAGAAACTGAATAAAAGATTTGATAGTAAGCAAAGGGGAAGAGGTCAAGGTAGAAGGACTAATGGAAGACGCTATGGAGGTTGTAATGAAGACCAAAAGAAAAGTCAGGAAGCTGGCACCAGTCGAAATCAGAGAGGGGATAATGCCTACTACCCTCATGACTAGAACAATGGTGAGAAAAGAGGAAGAGGAAGAGGCAGACCTGGGCAAGGACTCAGAAGAGGAGGTTTTAGAGGAACTTGTTTCTAATGTGGAGAAGAAGGGCATCGAGCATACGAGTGTCCACAGCATCAAGGAAGGACAAATAGAAGACCTGAAGGTAATGCATGAGCATACGAGTGTCCACAGCATCAAGGAAGGACAAATAGAAGACCTGAAGGTACTAAAAGAATTTTTGGGAAGTTTTTTTATTGTCTATTTAGATGATATTTTATTTTCAGTAAGACTTGGGATGAGCATCTAATGCATATCAGAAGAGTTTTAGAGAAGCTGAGGGAGGAGAAGTTGTTGATTAATCTGAAAAAATGTAGTTTCGCAAAGGAGTTGGTATACCTAGGATTTGTTGTCTTAGAGGAAGGTCTTTAGATGGACCCAGAGAAGGTGAGGGCTATCATTGAATGGCCTACACCGAGGAGTGCCACAGAGGTAAGATCATTTTATGGTTTGGCAAGTTTTTACAGAAAGTTTATTAGAAATTTTAGTAGCATTTGTGCACCCCTAAGTAAGACAATGAGAGGGGATAGAAAAGAGTTTAGATGGACTAAAGAAGCAGACAAGAGCTTTGATACATTGAAGCAGAAAGTCATAGAACAACCTATTTTGGCACTTCCAGATTTCAATAAGGTATTTCAGGTAGATTGTGATGCTAGTGGTAGTGGTATAGGAGTTGTTTTTAGTCAAGAAGGTAAGCCCATTGCCTATTTTAGTGAGAAGCTTAATGATGCCAAGAAAAAGTATTCTATTTATGATCAGGAATTTTATGCAATAGTTCAGGCTTCGAAGAAATGGAGACATTATTTGTTGTAAAATAAACTGGGTTGAGTTTTTACAGAGCTATACTTTTGTTTTGAAGCACAGGAGTGGGAAGTTGAATAGAGTTCCAAATGCCTTGAGTAGAAGGCAAAATTTGTTGACAAAAATGAAGATAGAGGTTGTTGGGTTCGATGAGCTCAAAAGTTTGTATCCTAAAGATCCAGATTTTGTAGAGGCTTGGAAAGCTTGTTTGTAACCTGTTACTTTGGACTGGACAAAATGGTTGGATTTCGTAATCTAAGATGGCATGTTGTTTAGAGGAAGCCAATTGTGCATTCTGAGGAGTTCCATGAGAGAGAACCTGATTAAGGAGAAGCATAGTGGAGGATTGGCTGGACACTTTGGTCGAGATAAGACCATTTCTATTGTTGGTGAAAATTATTATTGGCCATAGTTGCAGCAGGATGTGAGGAAATTTGTGCAGAGTTACAGAGTATGTCAGATGGCAAAAGGAGCAAGTCAAAATACAGGTCTATATCAGCCACTACCTATACCAGAGAAGCCATGGGATGATATTAGTATGGATTTTGTTCTTGGTTTACCAAGGACACAAAGAGGACATGGTTCCATTTTTGTGGTGGTGGACAAATTCTCGAAGATGGCACATTTTATTCCTTGCAAGAAGACTAATGATGCTATCCATATTGCTGGGTTATTTTTCAAGGAGGTGGTGAGATTACATGGTCTACCAAAGAGCATAGTTTCAGATCGAGATACCAAGTTTGTTGGTTATTTCTGGAGGACATTGTGGAAGAACTTGAAAATAAATTTGAAGTTTAGTTCTACACACCATCCACAGACTGATAGACAGACAGAAGTGGTGAATAAGAGTTTGGGTAACTTGCTACGATGCTTAGTAGGAGATAAGCCCAAGGGATGGGATTTGATTTTACCACAGGCAAAGTTTGCTTACAATAATTCTATTAATAGGAGTACTGGTAAATCACCATTCTAGATTGTATATGGGAATAGTCCACGAAATGCTTCAGAATTAAGGAATCTAGACAAAGGAGAAAAGACAAGAGCCGAGGCTGAAGACTTTGCAGAACACATGAAGAATTTGCATGAAGAGGTGAAAAAGCACATAAATAAGATGAATATTCAGTACAAGGCTAAGGCATATCAAAAGAGGAGATATAAGGAATTCCAGGTAGGAGATGAATTCATGGGTCACTTGAGAAAAGAAAGGTTCCCAATTGGAACATACAATCAGCTGAAAATGAAGAAATTTGGATCATGCAAAATTTTGAAGAAGCATGATTCAAGAAATGCATATGAGGTAGAGCTGCCAAGTGGGATCAACATTTCCCCTATTTTCAACATTGTTGATTTATCATAATATCATGAAGGTGGAACAGAGGATGGAACAATAGAAGAATAGTGGAGTATTCTGGCATCTACTTCAATGGAGGAGATAGAAGAAATCTTGGATAGCCATGTGGGAAGAAATAATTGGAACAGGCAATATGAAGAATATCTAGTGAAATGGAAAGGAAGACTTGTTGAAGATTCTTCTTGGTTGTCTAAGGCAGAGGTTGACCGTTTGGGTTTTCCTCACACAAACACCTAAGACATGATAGGGTCACTTTTCAAATTACCCTGGATGTCTAATGCAAGACCATCCAGTGGTGTAAGGGCAATCTTGTATCACCAAAAAAAAGATGTGTTTCAAAATTATTGATGTTCTTTCCAATGCTTTTCAAAATTTGTGGTTTTGGTTCCATAATCGCTTGAATAATGATGTAGAACTTTCAGTTTTTCCAAACTACTAAAAATAGTAACCTACTATTTTTAGAAAGTTTGTATTTGGGTACGGATTGAAGTGAAAATTTACAAGAAGTTACATAACAGAAAATATAAGACATTTGGCGAAGGAATCATGCAAAGATCATTTGCGAGCTGAAAGATATTAAAGTTTTTATTTCCTGAAGAATGCCTAAAAATTATTCAAACTCAGGTTTGAGGCACTAAACGGCCCCGTACGGGCCCAAAAATGGTTGGAACTAGTAGAGTGGATTCTTAATGCGTAGAGCACTCTATGAGCTTTCTGATGCATAAAACAGTTCATCAATCAGACACCTGGATCAAAAGTTATGGCTCCCAAAAGTTGACCTATTTTTGGAGGGAGATGCAAATTTTGAAATTAGGTTGTTGGCCACCAAAAAGGCTATTAATAACCATTTTTGGGAACCCTGGGTTGTAGTGGAGTTAAGGGGGGAAGTGTAGAACCAAGAATAGGCCAGAAAATAAAAACCCTAGCTAATTTGGGGTTATAGAAGGTAGATGATTCCAGAGTCTTCGGATAGGAAGCTATAATGTGTTACAACCTGTGGAGGGTTGATTCCTCTGATTGTATTTGAGCTTCTATAATGTAATAAGTTGTCCAAATAAATAAATTTTTATTTTCTGTGTGTAATTTATGTTGTTGTGTGTTTTATGATTTACCCCCTTCATCAAAGCACAACTGAAAGTCTCAAGATTGGGTGCCCAAGTTGTCCCAATCCATTTCAGTCAACTAGAGTGATCCAACACACATCAATGTAATGCAAACAACATGCATGATTGTTGTCCCCAATATTATTATGTAACAACCTATTTTGTAACATTCAGGAGTCATGCCACAACTTGTAACATCATGCAAGAGTTATACAAAATTGATCTTGAGTTAGAGTGTCATGCAAGACACATGCAACACCATATAAGTGACATGTAACAACATGCAAGTCCATGCAACTGACATGCAACAATTGTTGTTTTATGGAGCCTAATCAGACTCAGAGGTTAAATTTACCCCACTTTTATCAGCATGGTTTCCCCCCAGATTATTTAACGGGGTCAAGAGGTAACACCCCTTGCAGGGATTTGGCGGCAGCGTCCCCAAGACAAAGTCAAGGGGCAGTGCCCCTTGTGGGGTCTAGGGGTCCAACGATTTTTTTATTATTTTATTAAGGTGTCGGGAGTTATTTTTATATTGACTAACATAAAAAATGCTATTTTTGTAATCGATGTCAGGCTTGATAAAACTACCTAAGGGTTAGGGTTTCTGTTGATGTATTGTAGCATTTTGCAATGGTATTGAGTTGTAGGGATTGTTGGTTGTAATTGGTTTGATTTACTGGATAATAATATTGGACTCTCTATTGGAGGATGTAGCCCAAGTTTGGGTAAACCACATTAAAACTTGTCTCTCACTGTTATTATTTCTATGTATTTCAATTCCTCTGTTTAATCTTTATTTGCATTTAATTGATATCTTCTGTTGGCTAACCCTAACAACAACATGCAAGTACATGCAAGTGACATGCAACAACATGCAAGTACATGCAAGTTCATATAAGTGACATGCAACAACATGCATTCCATGCAAGTAACATGCAAGCACTTGCAAGCTCATACAATTGGTATGCAACAACATGCAAGTCCATGCAACTGACATGCAACAACATGCAAGTTCATATAAGTGACATGTAACAACATGTAAGTTCATGTAAGTGACATGCAAGTCCATGCAATCTTGTATGAGTTCATGCAAGCAATATTCCAATATCATGCATCTCTAACTCCACTAATAACTCCCACATCATATTCATGCAAAGTGTACCAACATTATCTACTCATGCAAACAAAAAATTAAACTCTTGGTCTTCATTGGTAACACCTCCAAAGTGAGCACCCAAAATAGCTCCCACCTCCTAGGAAGTATCACAAAGTCAACAAACTTTAAGAAGTCAACACAAAGTCTCCATGGGCTCCACTTCCAAAGTGGGCACCCAAATTGGGTCCTACCTCATAGGAGTTAACTACAACATGTCATAGTGATATAATTAAATATTATTTTATCTCTCAAGTCCTTGTGTTGGGAGCACTTTCCAAGAACATTGCAGACACTTGAAAATGGTTAGGATTGCAAAGTTAATGACAGCATATCCCAACACTAACTTCATACACATTATGATCATTCTATCCTTGACTTGGGCATGATCTAGTACATGTATATGAGTGTATAAGTGTTTAAAGGCATAATAAATGTTATCACCTTATGTATTTGGTACAGGAGCACCAAGGGCTTGGAGCCCATGTATATATTTTTGCATTTTGGTGTGATGTTTTGAATTTTCAAATATAGGGAAGGTGCAAGACCCTTGAATAAACGGGACCGATGTATGAGCATTAGTGTTGAACCATTGAGTGAAGACATTGCGGGCCCCACTGATAACATGTCCATGTCAAACAATGTATGAATATTCAAAGTGGAGATCCATCGACGTGAGGTTAGATATTGGTAGAGCAGGAGCTAGTTAGACTGACAGGAGTTGTGTTTCCAATCGAAGTAACAATGGACATCGGGAGGCAGAGAGAATGTTAAGCCGATGTAAGAAGTCTTACCGACGGTAGGTACATAGGTGTGAGATATGCCATCGGTGGAGAAGTTAAAGGTGTCGCCGATGGGTAAGAGTTTGGCCGACGGAATAGAGCCAAAGGTCATCGGGGTGACTGAGGATATTGGTGAGCGAAGAGAAAGGTTTCGCCGATAACGAAGGTCACACTGACAACGAAGGGAAGAGTCTCCATCAGAGAGAAGATAGATATCAGTGACATTGGCCAAACTTATACTATCATCCAATAAAGAATTAGACTTGCCGATAGAGGGTGGTCTTGCCGATGGTAAAGAAATCAAATATTTTGATATTGTATCGATAACAAAGAAAAGCACGTCGACTAGGGAAGTATAATCGGTGAGACGAAGAATCTATTTTGTCGATGAGAACCAAATAGACAGAAAACCTAATTGTCCGATAACTGAAACTGAAAAGAAGCCGAACAATATAAAAGCTAGTTTTTTGCTTTGTAAAGGGGTTGGTTGGTTAGAAGTTTTTTGTGAGACTGAAACAACACACTTTGATTGTAAATAGAAAGAACTCTCTGATGAAGAATATTGATAGTTTGAATCTATTTGTACATTGTCTATAGAATTCTTGCATAGCTCGATTTAAAGTAGAGTAATCAGTTTGTTTCTGTTCTTTTATTTCTATTTGTACAAAATGTCTCTATCTTGATGTCCCTACATTTTTCCTGTATAGTCATGGAGGGCCATCAAACAGAGATCTTCTTTCTTTTGTTTCTATTTGTGTTAGTGGTTGGATTGTCAATGAGAGACATTAGGAACTTGTGCTAGGCGAGCTGTGCTATAGCCCAGCTAGTATGCAAGTTGCAGTCTAAGAAGATAGGAGTGAAAAATAGAGTAGAAAGAGTTGAGCACCAAGCAATCAGAACCCTGGACCCAGAGAGGAGGGCTGATAATGGGCTCAAGAAGGCTAGAAGCCTTGGAGATTGGGAATCTTGGAAGCAGTGAGGATAAGGAGGAATACCTCACACCAAGAAAGCAGAGTCTATATTGGAAACAATAGACAAATAGGTCTTTCACCTCTGTAATAGATTGCTTAGGTTGTTTTAGACATTTTGGGGTAGAAAATGTCTATGAACACTTGAATTGGTAGGGAAACCCGGGGAGGGCATAGGTCTTGAAGTGTTGTGTCAAGATAGGTATTGGATAACCCTTTGGTCTCCCTATCGGTATCCTCCTAGTTGAAGTAAAATGATAATAGTGGATTAGAGGTCCACTCTTTCTATTATGAACCTTGTGACACTTTAAGTTAGTCTCCTGGTATCATACTTGTGGCATGTAGTGCCTTGCAATGATCTTAAGTGTTACGTTCTAGTACACTTCATTCCCTTTTAGAAAGGTTCCCTTGTAAGAATGATGAGAAAATTACATAACCATGTGGCATTTGATCTATATTATGAATATTTAGAGATGAGATATAAAGGTGTGAATAGTAGTCTAACTATCTATTTGATGATAAAGTTAATAGCACTCGATTCTAGCATGATTGCCTCTCTCCTTGGTCAAATATATAAGTGTTGTTAAGGTGACTAATAACTATAGGAGGTGAGTTGTTATTTTGCGCGTGATTGATGTTAGTCAAATTTTGTGTTGTTGAGATGGCCTTTGGATAAGAATGTATATGCTAGTAGATACATGGTTAAGTAATCATATGCATTCCCTTCTTTTAGGAAGGTTTGAAGTACAATAGAAAATGGTTCCTTTTGCTTATTGTTTTTAGACTTGAAAATTACATGCAAGTGTAAATTTAAACTTCTTGATAGTGAACTTATATATGTTATGAAATGAAAGAGAGGTAGGTGGAATGTACGGAACAATCACACCCTTTTTGTTTCAACAAAATAGTAGGTTGGTTGTTTTAATTGAGAATAAACATAGTGAAATAAGAGTAAATATGAAAGAAACATAGTGCCATGTGCCTAAGTGATGTAGTTTAAGGTCCAGGGGTCTTGATAGACTATTGAACTAGGCAGCAAAATGATCTTACACAACAAATCTGAAAACTTTCTTTATTCACTTGCAATGAAATCATTACAACATGAGTAAATTGATATTACAATCTTACATGCATTCCTACATTCCTTGGCCTAAGCATTACAATCATTCCAATGGTCAGATCACACTATCCTAGCCTTCTCCTAAAAACCCAAAACAATCTGCCTTCAAATCTGAAGTTTGTAGAAGAAGCTACAGCAAAAGACAAAAACTCACTGTGGAGATGTCAACCTCTTTCAATGTGAAAATCCTCTATTTATAAAAATTTGAGGTGGCCACCATACTCATCACATGAATTGGACACATGTCAGTCATCAATTAGATCTTGGATCGATTGTACAAGCAGTCAAAAACCATTTTCAATGTCACTTTCTAGGCACTTTTAGGTAGTGCAACAGAAAAAAGTGACCCATTGGGATATTATAGGATTTTGGGGGTAATCTACATATTGTAGGATTTCAGGGTTCTACTATATATTGCAGGATTTCAGGGGTCTACTGCATATTGTGGGATTTTAGGGGTCATCTGTATATATCCAAATGGCAAGGAAAGTTTTTTATATCTTGTTGTAGACCAAAGTTTTGCATTTACATAACTTTTCCAACTTAGCTTAGATCTTTGCCAAATTTGAAATGTGACAAAGGAGCTTCTCCAGGCCTTACGTGTGTGCCATACTTTCTAATTTGTTAAGAAGATTTGAGAGGGCCAAAACTCTTGCAAGAGTTTTCTAACATTCTTCAAGCCTTTGTTCGATGTTATGAACAATTATTTTTGACTTAAGACTACACTCCAGCTAGGCAGATTGCCTTACAACAATGTCTTGCTATAGTCCCCTACCAGTTTTCTAATGCTCAATGCATTCTCTGCAACCAGCTTCTCACTCAAGATGATCTTAAGGAGACATTTTTTCTATGGCCAATGACAAAGCTCCTAGTTTAGATGGCTTCCCTTGTGAATTCTATAAAACCTTTTGGGATACTGTGGGTAGTGACCTACACAATGTTTATCTTGAATCCATACAATTTGGTTCCCTAGGAAATCCTATTAATAAAGGTAATATTATATTCATACCTAAGGCTAGAAACCCCATAGAAATCAACAACTAGTGGTCGATCACACTGCTGAATGTCTCCTACAAAATCATTGCTAAGACTCTGGCCCTCAAGCTTTGATTCATGCTCCCTTTGATTATTTGACCTAAACAAACTAGTTTCATTAAATCTAGATTTATTTTGGATAAAATCATAGAAATTTGGGAAGGGATGGAATGGGCTCGCCATTCATAGCAATTATTTGTTATCATTAAATTTGACTTTTCTAATGCCTATGACCATATTGAATGGCCATTCATCTTAGCCATGTTGCAGGCATTTGGTTCCCCCCCCTCGATTCATTCAAATGGTCCAGATGTTGTTTACAGATGCCTTTGTGTGCATCACCATTGTCATTCAACAATCTGATTCCTTTGGACTTTTCAAGTCCATTCATCACGGATGCCCTCTTGTCCCAGCTTTATAGGTTTTGGCTTCTGAAGGTTTCTGCTATTTGTTGGCTCAAGCGGTCTCCTAATCCCATGTTAATGGGATTTCTCTTCTTGATTCTTCCCAACAACTAGTTAATGGCCATTTTGTTGATGATTCCTTCCTCACTCTCATTAAAGAGGATAATAATTTCAAACAAATGCTTCATTGCCTAGATATTTTTTCTCAAGCCTCTAGTTCGAGCATACGATGACAAAACACCCTATGCTACAAATAATCCTTCCTTCCCAAACCAAGTTGGTTTGACTCTTTTGGGTGGAAATGGATTGACCATGGAAATGTCTTTAGGTTCCCAAGAATCCCTTTTGATTTCCAAGCCTCTCCCTCTGAGCTATAGCAAACAATGATTGAAAGAATTGAAAAAAACTTCACTATTGGATAACCAATCCCCTTTCATTGGCTGGTAAATTTTAGATCTTCTCTAAAATCCTAGTCACCACGCATGTCTATTACTCTTCTTATTAGGTCCCCTCTAAAGCTTCCTACTTAAAATTTGAGAAGCTTCTTAGGGACTTTCTTTGGGAATCTAGTGATGGGCATCAAAGCTTCCATCGTGTCACCTAGAATTCTTTTTGGTGTAGTCATGGTTAGGAGGGTCCTCAAAGAGAATAGTCTAGGTTGTGCAGCAAGAGTAAACACAACAAAAACAACTTGAAGAAATGAAACAAATGCAAATGTAGTCATTCAGTATATTATAGAATTCAAATATAGATTGGCCAGCAACATGCAGGCTTACAATCAGGGTTCACAGGCTTGATTACAAAATATGCATAGGATATGGCTTTGAAGCTCCTTCGCAAAGAATTCAAACTATCAACTAGATACTAATGATCAACTATCCAATTCTACTTTCCTAGGAATCTATTACATCAATATATATCATCTTCAGAACATATGATTCCTCTGCGTCAGCCAAGGAAGATTACAAACTCTAATGAGAAGCTGTAACGTGTGTACACAGATAGGTCAGACCTAATTAAATAGGACTACTTCACGAATGAATAAAATCACATGCAAATCTTAGGGAAGGTCAGCCATGAACCAAACAACATTGAATGATGTGTAATTTAGCTCCACGGGTTGTGAAATGCTCCACAAGTCTTCTCCTTTAGCTGATTATCTAAGACTATCAAGATACTCTTCTCTAAGAAAACAGTCGATCTTCTGATTGCGATAACTTTCCAATACTTGATCGAAATGCTCTAAATTTTGGATATGATGTGCATGAATGAATCTAGATGCTAAATCTAGCTTCACAGGGTCTGAAATGAAACTACGATGGAATATGAACCAAAATATAGAAACTGCTACTAACTAAACTACCTAAACTAAACTAGAAAATGAAAAGAAAAAAACTAAAATGCAGACAAACTAAGATGCAAATGTTTTTGGTTGATACAAGGTTGCTCTTGAACCAGGGATGGTCTTACATTAGACATCTAGGGTTATTGAAAAAAGTGAGTCCCTCACTTTGCTGGGGTTAGAGGAAAACCAAGATGGTCCACCTCAACCTGAGAAATCTGAGATGAGTCTTCTTTCGGTCTATTTTTCCACTTCACAAGGTATTCTTTGTATTGTCTACCTCTAGTGCTGGGTCCAACTCTATTGTCCAAAATGTCTTCAATCTGATCTGGTGCTTGTTGTGGTAACTACTTCTTCAAGTCCTCTTCAATGTTGTCACTAATCTTTGCTTCATGGTACTAATATAGGTCTACAATGTTGAAAATAGGTGAAATACCCAATGTCTCTAGTAACTCCACTTCATATGCATTTCTTGAATCAAATTTTTTGAGTATCCTACAAGGTCCAAACTTCATCTTCAAATTGTTATATGTACCAACTGGAAATCTTTCTTTTATCAAGTACACCATCACTTCATCTCCAACAGCAAATTCCTTATCTCTCTTCTTCTCATCTGTTTACTCCTTGTACTTTCTGTTTATCTCCTCCAAATGCTTCTTCACCTAATTATGTATCGTCTCCATATGTTCTACAAATTCCTCTACTTCTGCACTTCTCTTATCTTCCATACTAATATTTCTCAACTCTGTCACTCCTCTAGGGTTTACTCTAATGAGAATCTCAAAAGGTGTTCTTCCAGTACTCATATTCACTGAATTATTGTATGCAAACTCTGCTTGTGAAAGAATCAAATCTTAATTTCCTGTCTTCTTTCCAACCAAACATCTCAACAAATTTCCCAAACTCCTATTCACTACCTCTGTCTGCCCATTAGTCTATGGATGAAATGCTGAAATGAACTTCAAGTCTATCTTTATCTTCTTCCAAAGTGTCTTCCAAAAGTATCCAAGAAATCTTGTGTCTCTGTCTAAAATTATGCTCTTAGGTAATCCATTCAATCTTACAATCTCCTTGAAAAATAGGTCAGCCACAAGCACTGCATTAGTTGTCTTCTTACAAGGTATGAAATGTGCCATCTTTGATAATCTATCCACCACTACAAATATTGAATCATGTCCTCTCTGTGTCTTCAACAATCCCATTACAAAATCCATACTTATGTCTTCCCAAGGTCTCTCTGATACTGTTAAAGGTTTATACAATCCAATATTCTGATTACTCCCTTTTGCAACTTGAAAAAATCTAGAACTCAACACAAAATTCCTAACATCCTTATGTATATGAGGCTAAATGTAATTTTCACTCACCAAAGCCACTATCTTATCAATGCCAAAATGTCATGCTAATCCACCACTGTGTTTCTCTTTGATCAAATTATCTCTCATGGAACTCCTAGGTATGCATAACTGATTTCCTTTGAACAACACATCTTCTTGAATGAAATAATCAAACCACTTACTCCTATCTGTCACAACAAGTTCCTTACATACTTTCCAAGGTTCTTTAAAATCAAGATCTTCCTCATACATGTTCTTCAATTCATCAAATCCCAACACTTCAATTCTCATCTCTATCAACAAGTTTCTTCTCCTACTCAATGCATCTGCAACTTCATTTGATTGTCCACTTCTATGCTTCAACACAAATGTATAACTCTTCAAGAACTCTACCCATCTCATATGTCTCTAATTCAACTTTCCTTGACTGTTCAAATATTGCAAAGCTTGATGATTTGTATACAACACAAACTCCTTAGGCAACAAGTAATGTCTCCACTTCTTCAAGGCTTGAATTATGACATAGAACTCTTGATCATAAACTAAATATATTCTTTTTGCATCATTCAACTTTTCACTGAAATATGCTCCAGGTCTACCTTCTTGATTTAACATTGCTCCTATTGCATTCCCACTTACATCACAATCTACTTGAAATACCTTATTGAAATTTGGTAATGCTAAAACAGGTTGCTCTGTCACTTTCTGCTTCAACAATTCAAAACTTTTGTCTACTCCTGATGTCCACTTGAAATCTTTTATATCACCTCTCATTGTCTCTATCATAGGGTTACAAACTGAACTGAAATTTCTAATGAACTTCTGGTAAAAACTAGCCAATCCATGAAATGATCTAACTTCTCCAATGTTCTCCAGTGTAGGCCACTCAACAATTGCTCTTACTTTCTCAAGGTCCATCTTCAATCTTTTTGTATAAATCACAAATGAAACTACACTTCTTGATGTTTATCAACAATTTCTCTTCTCTCAGTCTCTGCAATACTTGTCTTAGGTGCTGCAAATGTTCTTTTGTCTTACTAGAGATCAAAATGTCATCCAAATATAAAATAACAAAATTAACCAAGAATTTCTTTAATACTTGAATCATCAACCTCATGAAAGTACTCGATGCATTTGTCAATCCAAAAGACATCACTAACCATTCATACAATCCTTCATGTGTCTTAAAGGTAATATTCCATTCATCTCCTCTCTTTGATTTTGATCTGATGGTATCCACTTCAAATATATCTTTGTGAAATACTTTTCTCCACTCAAACAATCCATGTTATCATCCATCCTAGGTAAATGAAATCTATACTTAACTATGATCTTGTTTATTTCTCTAGAACCTATACACATTCTCCATTCCCTATCTTTCTTCAGTGCTAACACTATAGGTACTGTACAAGGACTCAAACTTTCTCTTATCAAACCTTTCCTCAACAACTGTTGTATCTGCCTATTGAATTCTTCACTCTCTGTCGGTGTCATTCTATGTGCTTCTTTGTTAGGAAAAATAGCTCCAAGTATAAGGTCCATGTGATGACCGATACTCCTAATTGGTGGCAATCCTTCAGGTACATTGTCTAAAATGATATCTTCATATTATGTTAGCAACTCTTTTATCTCATCTGGTTGTGATTCTTTAGTCTTCAGGGTTTCAGGTTTCTTAGGAATCAAAGCATAACACATATTCTCATGTCTCAAACCATCCATAAATTTTCTTCCATCTACCAAATAGATTCTAGCATTCCCACATACTTCCCTCTTAGGATCATCCTCCAAAGGAATCAAGATAATTATCTTTCCATTTGATGTTATAGTGTATGTATTCTTTCTCCCATTATGTATATCTTTTCTATCATACTGTCAAGGTCTATCCAAGAAAATATGACATACATACATAGGCATAATATCACACAATACTTCATCATGATAAGATCTAATATGAAATTTCAGCAAAAATTATTCACTCACCAGTACCTTATGATCATCCTGAATCCATGTTATCTGATAGGGCTTAGGGTGTTTCAATCTTTCTAACTTCATCTTAGTCACCATCTCCTCTAAAACTAGGTTATCTAAACTACCACTATCTATTACAACTTTACAACATTTACCTCCTAATTTTATTCTGGTTCTGAACAAACTTTTCCTTTGCGGTGGTTCTTCATTTGTCTCTACTTAAAATAGGTCTCTCCTCATGACAAGTGATTCTCCTTTCTCAGGTTTACCAACTGAACTAGGTAATCCAACTGGTTCTTCTTCCACATAGGCTGCTCTTCCACTGTTCTATATTCCCTTGCTTGCACTCCCTTGATTACATTCAAATGCTCTATGTCCTTCACGTCCATATTTGAAATAGGTTCCTTTGAATGTTCTCCTATCAGGTCCTCTTCCTTCTCTTTTGTATCCTTCACTCCAGTATGGGCTAGGGTTTCCTCTACGGTAGAAAGTTCTATCATCTCTCCAGTATGCATTGTTATCTTTGTCCTCCTTGAATGTGTTCTCTTGTCTGTTCTACTTTGCATATGACCTCTCTCCTCTGGAAAATGTTCTGCCTCTCTAAAACTTACCTCCTCTACTTCTCTATTTCTGATCATGCCTCTTCTTCAACTTTTCCTCAACCTTCAAGGCAAACTAATATGCTTCTTCCAATGTACTCATCCTTACCAAACTCAGTTCTTCTTGAATGTTCAATCTCAGTCCATTGATGTATCTAGCCATTTTCTCCTTGCTTGCTTCACTATGTCATATCCTTATGATCATCTTATGAAATTCTTCAGTATATTCCTTCATAGATTTCTCCTTTTGTCTCAAGTTGTGCAATCTCTTCAACAGTTCCAACTCATAGTCAGTAGGTATAAACGAGTTCTTCAATTTTGCAACCATCTTGTCCCATGTTGTAATCTTTTCTTTTCCTCTTCTGTTTCTATCCAACTGAACTTCTTTCCACCAAATAGTAGCATGTCCTTTCAACTTTGTCTTTGCAAATTTCACCTTCTCCAGATCTTCAACCTCTTCATACTCAAAGTATTCTTCTATATCATTTATCAAGTCAATCAACTCTTCAAGATTCAAATTTCTAATATAATTAGGTACATCAACTCTAGGTCTTGTTGATGATTGTTTTGAGACAGTCATAACAATTAGTCAAAATTCACATAAATGAACCAAAACTGACTTGAAAGATATGAAGGAATTGGTTAAGATTCACTTAATCCCAAGTTTAACATGGTTAGGTCTTCACCTGTTGGGCAAATTCAGTTGGTTGATGTGAAGCTGTAATGTTCAAGGGGCCTTATGTAGTTTATGGTTTCTTGTTGGTTTACTGGGCTCAAACTATGCAAAAAGATCATAAATATCAGCAAGTTGCTCATTCTTTTTTTGCATAAAAATGCTGCTATGCTGCAAAGCTTTAAATGGTTTTCTTGAATTATTGCAGCCTTCTCCTCTTAAATATTATGAAAATTATCTACTTTCAACTCAACTATGCATGCCTCTTTCAAATATGAGACAATTTCCTTTAAATTTCTACGTTTTCAGCTAAGTATTTTCAGATGGGTTGGGAAAAATTAGAAAGATCTAATCTAAACTTCATTCATTCTACCAAAGGATCTAATTGTTCTATTATGCACTTTATAAATCATACAGTAACTTGATCAAATCCACAGAAAAAAAAAAACCTTAAATGTAAGTTCTGAGCATTTTCATAAACATAAATTTAAGATTGCAAGCTCTAGGAGAAAATGTTTCAAACATAATGAAGAGAAAGAAAACACTCAGAAGATAGATGCAGAATTCCAGATTCAATTGTATTAGAAACAGACAGTCATATAAGATTAACAATGTTTGAATGACTCTTAGCTTCAATGATCAAACTACAGCAAACTTACAAGCTTTACAGATACATTAAGGAAGCTAAATGTTCCACGCATTCCTTATTGCAGACACAGGTGACCTCCTTCTTCTATTCCTAAACTAAAAGGTCCCTCTATTCTAAAAAATCCCTGTGTAAAGTATTACAATGTAGAGAGGCACAATATATAGACTTTGATTGTCCTCAATACAACTCAAAACTCTAGTTTAAACAATGGTTCAAACCTCTGGTTACAGTAATAAATGCTGGAGAACAAGTCTCCCCAAAATATCTCTGAGCATACATCCAATCTGGGCAAAATATGCCATTCTGGAAACCCTAGCAGCTCAATAGTAACTTCTATGGTCTACTACAATAATGTCTTCAGTTGCATTTTGTCTTCATCATTGAAGACCCTTGACTTCCTCACCCTTCATCCTTATCTTTCTCTGCTCCTGAAATCAGATTTCCTCCTCCGTGATGTCATTGTCATCAAGTTTCAGCCCCTTCTTCAACTGCAAACCTGCAAAAATGGATAAACAATAAGTATCATCATTTAATAAACTTGCAAGAAGAAAAACAACTGCCAAATCTAGTCGTGACTGTGTGAACACATCAATCGGGCCCTAAATCTGTGAAAATTGTGTCCAAAAATGCATGTACAGTGCTTAGAAAAGTCAGGTCAACCATCGTTGACCAAAAATATGCATTTGGGCCTCAAAATCGACCTCAAAATTCTAACTGCTCAGCCTTCCTGCCCTTTTCCTATTTAAACCCTTGTATATCGCAATATACAAGTCAGACGCGATGCCCCCGTTAAATCAAATTTTACCTTCCCTTTGATTCCGCGTTGTATGTATGCAACGTATATCGGTTTGTATATCGCAATATACAAATGTGAAATATACAAGTGCTTAACCTCTATTTATAATTTTTCAATTCCGCCCAATGCAATGTATAAAGTGTTGTATGCAACCATCGGACTTATTGTTGTTATAAATGGCAATTTATAACCTACCGAATCCGCAATGTATCTCTTGATATGCAAATCGGACGTGATACATAGGATAAATCCACTTTATTATCGTTTGGATTCCGGCTTGTATGTGGTGCCTTGTATGTTTTGAAACATACAAGCCACATAATATACAATGAATTAACTCCCTTTCATAACCTTTTGGACTCCACACGATGCATACTTCGTTGTATGTTTTAGTGTATGTATGAAATATACATTGTGCCAAATATACAATGATTTAACATTGTCTAATAACTTTTCGGGTCCGCCGCATGTACAAAACACTTGTATCTTTTAGATATACAATTCAAACGTGATACAAGCATTAAATCGGACTTTACTTTCTTCTTTGATTTCGCGTTGTATGAGTTGTTTATATATCGCAATGTATATGTAAATATACAAGCCAAAATTATACGACTTAACATTGTTTCAAAAAACCTTTTAAGTCCGCGTTGTATATCAGGCCTTGTATACTACAAAACCCTCTTTTCAAATCTGCGGATATATAACAAATTTACCATATTCAAAACCCTTTTCATGTCTACCATTGCATATTCGCATTGTATATAATTCTAACATACAAGCCTGCGGATATACAATGAATTTACCATGCTTCATAAGATTTGAATTCCACGCGATGTATATTGACAATGTATATTTTACCTTGTATGTCCAAATATACAAGCACCGAATGTACATCGATTTAACAATGTTTAATGACTTTTTCAGGTCCGCTATGTATGAAGTGCCTTGTATATTTTACCTTCCAAACATACAAACCACAATGTACATACAACAGATTTCTAACATTTATCTACTCAAGTTAAAACTGATTCGGGTCCATCTTGTATGTATATATCAAAAACCTTTTATCAAATGCATACAAGAAAAAAAAAATACAATCAGCTTTGTATATGAAAGCGATATACAAAGGGCACTGTATGTGCAATATGCAAGCGACCCATTATGCATTTAACCTTGTGTATTAACCCGACTGCAAATGCGACTAAGTATAAAATGACCTTGCATATACAAATGACCTTGTATATGAACAATGATAAACAAGCAAACCTGTATGTGCAAACAACAAACCCTCCTCTTGTACATTTTACCAAAATGATCATAACTTGCAAAATATGGCAAATTTTAAGATGGTTCAAAAAGCAACCCTAGCTCATTTTTCACAAGGAATCCAACCATATGATGCCCTGGTACTGAAAATACTTTTTTCTCTATTTTTAACAAAGTTTGCAATTTTAACCCCTCTTTTTCCCTTTACCACCAAGAAAAATAACACACACAAAAGCAAAAGCAACAGCCACAGCAGGGGTCCTCATTTTGCTAAGGGGTAAAATGGGGCATGTTGTGAACATCACAACAACTAGCAACCAAACAAAACAATTGAATTTAAAGCATTTAAGTAAACTAAATGAAATAAATCCATAACTTCCAACTATCCTCCCTGCAAATTATTATTCAACTTGAGACCTAAGGTATTCAATAAGGGTGCATGAATTTTCATTTTTAATTCAAGTGTGTGCACGTGATTAATTATCCTCATCTTGAAAATCAGTTGAACAAACCAGTAACTGACATTAGCCTACGTAGTTGAGGATATTCCCTCATAGCCAACCAGATAGAGCCTTGCTGCCAGTGAGCATCTATAGCCCTGGCAAGGTTATCGTTACAATTCTCCTAAGTAGAGCCCCACTACCAGCGAGCATCCATAGCCCTGGTAGAGTTACTTAGATGGATTAATCTAGATTTTCAATATAATCCGCTTTATTATATTTTTATATTTTTATACTTTATTGATTTTGATGCTTGATAGAAATTTCACAAGATATAGCAATTTGTAACTTCATGATGCAAGGAATGAGCACTTGCTGAAATTAAGCTGAGAATTGTAATGGTAGCAAGGGTGACCTCAGATTTTTCACCTAATATCTACACTGGTAGGTTCAACAAACCCAAGGATTTTAGGTGTGTCATCATGAGAAACTTCCTTTGAATTCTCAATCACATTTATTGAATACAAAATTTCAGAAGGTAAACAACTCTCTACATTCATGACAGTCACAACAAGTTATGCATAAATTACAAATGATTAACTTGAATATTTTGAATTTTATACTGTTTTCAATGGTTGTTAGCTTGCTCCTTAATACTCTAAAGGAAAACAAAGATCCCTACTGAGGAGACGACAACAAACCAACAACAGTCTGTACAAGAAAAAACAAAACAAAGCAAAAGGACAACTGCACAAACAAAAGAATAGAAACAAAACAACAAAAAGAAAGAAAGAAAAAACAAAACTATACAAACAACTAACCTACAAAAGAAAACAACAAAAAGAAAACAGAAAACAAAGCAAAGAAAACTGTACACTACCCACACTATATTACACAAGAATGGACTTCCCTTTACCTCAAGCCTGGAAGTAGTGTTTCAAATGTTGGCCATTAACTGGTAATGGCACATCTTCCCCTGTCAAGGTCTTGAGTCGAAATGTGTTGTCTACTATTATTTCTGAGACTTGTAATGGACCTAACCATAGTTTATCAAATTTTCCATGGCTCCCCTTCTTTTCATGTGCTTTGTCCCAACACAGCACTAAGTCTGATATCCTGAATGTTTTGACTCTTGCCCTCTTATCAAACCACCTCTTAACTATTGCTTGGTGTTTGGCAAATTTCTCAATGGCTTGACCTCTTTTCTCTTCTAGTTGTAGCATTTGTACTATCATGGCTTCCCTATGATTATCAAAGCCTAAATACTCATTGGCAAATTTCCAGATTGGTATTCTCAGATTTACTAGAAGTATGGGATCAGTCTCATAAACTAAATGATAAGGTGTACTACCTAAAGTTGTTTTGAACTTGGTCCTATCTACCCACAGTGCATATTTTAACAAGGTATTCCACTCTCTAGGACCTTTTGCAATTAGCCTTTTGATTATGTCTAATAAAATTTTGTTCGTAGACTCAGCTAATACATTACCTTGAGGGTAATAATTTTTAGAAAACTTTAAAACAATCATGTATTCAAATGCCCATTTAGAAAACTTTAAAGAAGAGAAAGCAGGGCCATTGTCACATACCAATGAATAGGGAGTTCCAAATCTGGTGATGATGCTCTCTTCAAGAAACTTGATAACTACCTCAGTTGTGGAGAATTTGCAACATGTGGCCTCAGTCCATCTTGTACAGTAGTCCATCACCGTTAGTATGAACTTGTGTCCTACAGAAGATGGAGGATTGATGACTCCAATGAAATCCAGTCCCCATTGTGCAAATGGTCTTGATTCAATCACAGGTTGTAATGGGTTGGCCTAATTTCTTCCCTTATCCGTTGTAGTCTAACAGGTGTGGTAACTCTTGATGTGACTCTCTGTATCTTTGAACATCGTGGGCCAATAATAGCCTGCTCTCAATATTTTGTGTGTTGTAGCTAGATGGGAACCATGACCAGTTCCGTACTTATCATGTAGTTTTGTTAACACCTTATCCGCTTCAACTCTGTTTAGACATCTTAAATAAATTCCCTCATGGTTCTTCCTGAATAGAAGACCTCCTTGCACCATATATTTTTGTGCTTTAATCTTCAAAGCTCTCTTCTGAGAAGCTTTCATCTTATTTGGGTACTTTCCAGCTATTAGAAAAGTGTTTAAATCGCCATACCAGTCTGATGTGTCATGGGAATTCAGCACATACTACTGTTTTATCAAATTTAGGTAGGTGTTCACTATTGTTTGCACTAATGCTTGCCCTCTGACCAACTTCATGGGAATGATTTCCATGTCAAACTCTTGCAGTGTGGTGATCCATTTGGCTCTCTTTTCTCCAAGTTCGTTCTGCATCAGCAGCATCTTTACTGCTGCATCTGGCACTATGGCTTTGATTTGGCTATGCAGAATATAATGTCTAAATTTCTTCACAACCCTTATTAATGCAAATGCTTGTCTTTCGGTATCCAGATACCTCAGTTGCGCATCTTTCATAGGTGCGGTCATAAATGCAATGGGCCTTTCTTCATTGTCTTCACCCTTTTGTGTTAGGGTAGCCGTGACTGAATGAGAGGATGCAAAGGAGTAGATATAGAATGGCCTTGTGTAGTCTGGGCTTGCTAGTACAGGGGCATCAAAAATGGCCCGCTTAATATCTTCAAATGTAGCCCTAGCCACAGGCGTCCACTCCATCTGTGCATCTTTTTTTAACATGGCATTTAACAACTGCATGATTTTTGTAAAACTCGTGATAAACTTCCAAACAAAGTTAATCTTACCAAAAAATGATTTCAACTCTTTCCTACTATTTGGTATTTGCAAATTTTTTATTGATTCTATTCTATCTAGGTCAATCGATATTCCATCTTCAAAAATGACATGCCCTAGTAATTTACCTTCAGTTACCCCAAATATACATTTCTTAGGATTAAGGGAAATTCTGTACCTCTCACACCGCTTAAGGATTTTCCTGAGATCTTCGGCATGAGTGGATGCATCCTTGGAATACACAGTCAGATCATCCATATACACAACAATGTACTTACCTGACAATCCACAGAATGCAATGTCCATGGCTCTCTGAAAAGTGGCACCTGCATTGATCAGACCAAAAGGCATTCGCCTATATGCATAATTTCCCCACTTACAAGTGAAGGTGGTTTTTAATCTATCATCTTTATCAATTAAAACTTGGTTATAGCCCGAGAAACCATCTAAGAAAGACATCATCTTTGCCCCGTTTACTGCTTGTAGCACTTCGTCTATTGGAGGCAGAGGATAATTATCCTTTTTAGATGCTTTGTTCAAATTCTTAAAATCTACGCATAATCTAATGTCTCCATTTTTCTTGCTTACTGGTACTAGGTTAGCTACCCAGACTGAATGTCTGACTGGAAAAATTATTCCAGCAGACAGTAATTTTTTAACTTCCTCAAAGATTAAAGGCTCTAGAATGGTGTTCACAGGCCTTTGTTTTTGCCTGAATGGCTTAACCTCTAGTCTCAAAGGTATTACGTGAGTTATGATGGATGTATCATATGTTTTCAAGTCTTCATATGTCCATGCTATTATGTGTTTATAATCTTTTAGGGCACCAATAATTTCTTTTCTTATTTTCTCAGAGCAAGCCCTCTTGATCGGCACATTTTGTGGATTTTGCTCTATCCCTAAGTTGTGTAAATCACACTTACCCCCTTCTATTTTGGGTAAGTCCTTCTGTCTTATTACTCCATCGAAGTCAAAAACATGTTCTAATTCAATTACCCCTTTGGGTAAGAAGTTGCTCTTCAAGTTGATTATATCCTCTTCATCCCATGTTATCTTAGGTCTTTCTTGTTCATCAATGATTTGAGCTTCGAATACCTCATTGCAGGTTAGAAAGTCAATAATTTGCTGATCCCCTCCAAATACTTGAAAGTGTGTAACATTGTCTGGGATACTAGGGACATTAACTAACTCAATAGTAAATCGTCTCAATCCTAACAGTGTCAAGGGTTCTAATGTGCTAGTAGCAACTGCTAGTGCATCTGGCCTGTGGTTCAGCTTTCTAGGGATGTGCTCTATGTTGAAAGCATTAAATGAATCGATTAAACCCCATACTCTATACATGTCTGTAACAAATCATTTTCTTGTAGTTGCAAGCATATAGTTTCCTTACTTGTCTAACTACTAGTTCAGAGTCTGAAAATACCTTAATCGTTTTCACCCTTTTCTTAGCGGCCATGACAAGTCCCAAAATTAAGGCTTCATATTCAGCAGTATTGTTAGTACAGGAAAACTGTAGTCTATATGCGGCTAGGTATGACCTACCCTGAGGATATATGAGTTCAATACCTACACCTGCACCCTTCTTTGATTTGGACCCATCACATTTTAGTGTCCATATGCCATCTTTACTTTTCAAACCTTTTATTTTAGCATGCTTTATCCCTTCTATTACTTGTGAGGTGCTGGTCTGTTTATTCATGGGTATTTCCATTTGGTCAACTTACATATGTGTATTTTCAACTTGCAAATCAGAAAGACAACTACCCTTGTCCTTTATTCTCTCTTCTAAATTTGAAATCAGAGCATCTACATCACTCTGAATGCACCTCTATGGTTGATCAGGATTCACATTTTCCTCTTGTAACCCTACCCTCTTCATGCATTTTTTGTATTCATATTCAATGATGTCTTTGCACATCCCACAACTCTCCTCAGAATGTGGCCTATCATGAACTCTACATCTATTTTTATACAATTTACATTGAAGTGGCAGATTTCGTTTAATGCATTCTTCCACCTCTTGTCTAATGGCATGACCAAATTTGTCCATTGCACTTTTTTCTTCATCCGAAGAACTTCCATTAGACTCAATGAATAATGTTGTCTCCTTGCTGGTACCTTTTTCTCTAATGTTTAACATCATAATCTCTTCAGTTTGCACCCCATTGCTAGTAATCCTATAAACACCAGGTTTGATAGCAGCATATAATATTTCATTTGTTCGATTATACTATGTTATCATATGATTCATCCTAGGTTCTGCCTCTATTCTAATCTGGTTTGGGACACCTCTCCATGGTAGCCACATATGCGAGAAATTAGTGGCCATATTATCCATTTAATGTCTTGGACCAATCCCTACTTAGCAACATCCCATAATTCATGGGTATATCCACTATTTGAATGTTAATGAACCGGCTTACCCTAGGGTCTGAAGCCAATTGCATCTGAATGTTCATCAATTCTCCTATCACACTAACCTCAGTTTTATCTAACTATGTGATAAGCTTGGCAGATTTGGTGGGAGTCAGCTCGAGAGTTTTACATATCCCTAAGGGCATTACATTGGCTGATGCACCAGAGTCCACCATGCAATTGTGTATATTCTTCCCACACAATCTAACAGTTAACAAGAAAGGGGGAGCATCCTTCTTATCAACATACATTACTACATTTGTATTGGAAGGTTGCTCAACTTTCTTAATTTTCTCTTTAGGCTGTGAATCTTTATTAGGAACAGTTATATCAGCAGGACCCTCATCTATCATGGATGTATCCAGAGATTTTATAAAAGCATTTCTAATCCCTGGAGTTTTCAATAATTCATTCAGAGGTATACTGACCTTAATTTTCTTTATTTCTTCTGACAAGTAACTCATTAATCTTGTTGTCTCTATTGTTTCAGCTTTACTTGTTTGGGCCTTTTGTACTATTGTTCCATTGTTTGTATGATGATTAGCTTTAAGTATGGCAGGATTGTTGCTAGCATTCTGATCTGGGGGTGTATTGAAGTTGTTAGGAGGAATAGAAGTGGTGAAAGGTCCTCCCAGCCTAGTGTTGTTCCTTAAATTGTAGGTGTGGTTTTTATTTATCTGTTGAAAGGCCTGCACCTCTTCTGTTTCAGTCAATACTTCATTTTCAGTTTCAAAAGGAAACTGAAAAGCATTTAACACAAAGGCTGATTCAGGATAAAGATTTTCGCAAAAGTATGGCTCATCTTCTAACAATTCATCCTCTTTCTCCTCTATAGTTTCAAAGGTAAAGGTTTCTAAAACTAAAGTTGTATCATACCCTAACGGTACTACCTCATTACCTTTGGGAATGAGAAATTCAGAAGTAGGAGGCTACACCTCTATATTAAATATGCTAGCTACTAAATGGAACTGTGGACAGTCAAGCTCAACATGGGCATTGGTATTGTGAAATCTGCACCAATTTTTCAGTGATGTATTGGCCATTTGGATGCCAGCCATTTGTTTTGCATCATGATTATCTATATTCTCAAAAGGAGAAGCTAGAGTACCATTGTTTGGTCCAGTGTTCCATGTCTTGGGTGGCCTAGGCTGATTTTGATTTCTGTTATTGTTACCCTAGGCCCTATTGTCTACCACTGGCCCTCTATTTTGCATTGGTTGCCCTTGGTTATGACTTTGATGCTGATTATAGTTTTGGCTTTGATTTGAACATTGGCCTTGGCTGTTATTTTGGGTATGGCTCTGATTATAGTTCTGATTGTAATGTTGATTTTGGTTTGAACTATAGTTCTAATTTTGGCCTTGGTTGCCTCTTCCATAGAGGTTCTCATTTATTAGTTGTGTCACTTTGGTGGTCAATCTTTTCAAATGTGTAGTGATCTCTTTGATCTCTTCCTTTTCCTCTTGTGCTTTTGCCACAGTTGTATCTCTAGGAGGTTAGAAGAAAGCCTGACCATTATTTTGATTGTTGTTAGTAGTGCCACCCGTGTAAGGAGCTATGGCTTGGATTGGGGTAGGACTATACACAGGTGTGTATGTAGGAACCAGATTTAATAATGGAGTGTGATGTATAGGGACTCTATTCCAAGGTTGTGCCTGATTTTGCACTCCAAAATTTCCTCCATTAACAAATGGACTATAAGTTGTATGCCTCATCTCTTGATTTACTAAGGCCGCCTCTTTATAGGCTTTGGATATTGAATCTATGTCGGGTTTTCTTTTGACAAACATGGCAGTTAAAGGATCCAAGGCATCATAGGACATAGCTAACAAGGTATCATCATCCACAGTGTAAGGGGCCATCAACCTAGAGTAGGCCTTTTGAAATCTGTCATTGAAATTATCAATCAACTCTCCCTCTCCTCTTTTTATAGTAGCCAATTTGTGATACAGGATGCAATGATCAATGGGTCCTCTAAATATAGATAGAAATGCTTCTTCCATAAGCAACCAAGAAGAAATATAGCCATTGGGTAAGTTTACATACCAGTTAGAGGCTTGTTCATTAAAGGTGTAGGGAAACAATCTACACACAACATCCTCGTGCTCTAATCTAGCCCTAAAGCATGTCTCCTTGAATATTCTAATATGGTCTTCTGGATCTTGGTGTAACTGGTATTTGGGACATATTTTTTCCAGATTTTTGGGCATCTCATTATAATCATTGAAGTGTATGGGAGAATGGACATTGAAATAAGCCATTGTAGGTGCTTGTGCCTAACCTAGACCTGTGGGAATACCTAGATTTCCTGGGGGATTAGGATCTCTAGGAGGACTAGGACCTCTAGGAGTACCTGAACCAAGATTTAAAGATCTGAATGAAGATCTGTCAGGACTCACAAAGTTATGGATAGTATAAGGTGATACAGGGGGCGTTCCAAATGAACTTCCTTCTTGCAATATTTTAGGATTCCAAATCAAAGGGCTCTAACTTCGCCTTATATCAGGTAATTGCACAAATATATCCCCTGAATTGGATTTAGATCTAGTCACTCTATCACTGTTATTATCCAAATTTTTTTCTCTTGAAACAAACCCTAACTCAAATCGGCCCTCCTTCTAGCACCAGAGAAACTGTTGATGATTGTTTTGAGACAGTCATAACAATTAGTTAAAATTCACATAAAATGAACCAAAACTGACTTGAAAGATATGAAGGAATCGGTTAAGATTCGCTTAATCCCAAGTTCAATATGGTCAGGTCTTGACCTGTTGGGAAAATTTAGTTGGTCGATGTGAAGCTGTAATGTTCAAGGGGCCTTATGTAGTTTAGGGTTTCTTGTTGGTTTACTGGGCTCAAACTATGCAAAAAGATCATAAATATCGGCAAGTTGCTCATTCTTTTCTTGCATAAAAATGTTGCTGTGTTGCAAAGCTTTAAATGGTTTTCTTGAATTATTGCAGCCTTCTCCTCTTAAATATTATGAAAACTGTCTACTTTCAACTCAACTATGCATGCTTCTTTCAAATATGAGACAATTTCCTTTAAATTTCTACGTTTTCAACTAAGTATTTTCAGATGGGTTGGGAAAAGTTAGAAAGATCTAATATAAACTTCATTCATTCTACCAAAGGATCTAATTGTTCTGTTATGCACTTTATAAATCATACAGTAACTTGATCAAATCCACAGAAAACAAACCTTAAATGTAAGTTATGAGCATTTTCCCAAACATACATTTAAGATTGCAAGCTCTAGGAGAAAATGTTTCAAACACAATGAAGAGCAAGAAAACACTCAGAAGATAGATGTAGAATTCCAGATTCAATTGTATTAGAAACAGACAGTCATATAAGATTTACAATGTCTGAATGACTCTAAGCTTCAATGATCAAACTACAACAAACTTACAAGCTTTACAGATATAGTAAGGAAGCTAGATGTTCCACACATTCCTTATTGCAGACACAGACAACCTCCTTCTTCTATTCCTAAACTAAAAGGTCTCTCTATTCTAAAAAATCCCTGTGTAAAGTATTACAATGTAGAGAGGCACAATATTTAGACTTTGATTGTCCTCAATACAACTCAAAACTCTAGTTTAAACAATGGTTCAAACCTCTGGTTACAGCAATAAATGCTGGAGAACAAGTCTCCCCAAAATATCTCTGAGCATACATCCAATCTGGGTGAAATATGCCATTCTGGAAACCCTAGCAGCTCAATAATAACTTCTATGGTCTACTGCAATAATGTCTTTAGCTGCATTTTGTCTTCATCATTGAAGACCCTTGACTTTCTTGCCCTTCATCCTTATCTTTCTCTGCTCCTGAAATTGGATTTCCTCCTCCGTGATGTCATTGTCATCAAGTTTCAGCCCCTTCTTCAACTACAAACTTGCAAAAATGGATAAACAATAAGTATCATCATTTAATAAATCTGCAGGAAGAAAAACAACTACCAAATCTAGTTGTGATTGTGTGAACGTATCAATCGGGCCCTAAATCTGTGAAAATCACGTCCAAAAATGCATGTACAGCGCTTAGAAAAGTCAGGTCAACCATCATTGACCAAAAATATGCATTCAGGCCTCAAAATCGACCTCAAAATTCCAACTGCTTAGCCTTCCTGCCCTTTTCCTATTTAAACCCTTGTATATCGCAATATACAAGTCAGACGCGACGCCCCTGTTAAATCAGATTTTACCTTCCCTTTGATTCTGCGTTGTATGTATGCAACATATATCAGTTTGTATATCGCAATATACAAATGCGAAATATACAAGCGCTTAACCTCTATTTATAATTTTTCAATTCTGCCCGATGCAATGTATAAAGTGTTGTATGCAACCATCAGACTTATCGCTGTTATAAACGGCAATTTATAACCTACCGAATCCGCAATGTATCTCTTGATATGCAAATCGGACATGATACATAGGATAAATCCACTTTATTATCATTTGGATTCTGGCTTGTATGTGGTGCCTTGTATGTTTCGAAACATACAAGCCACAAAATATACAACAAATTAACTCCCTTTTGTAACCTTTTGGACTCCTCATGATGCATATTTCGTTGTATGTTTTAGTGTATGTATGAAATATACATTGCACCAAATATACAATGATTTAACATTGTCTAATAACTTTTCAAGTCCGCCGCACGTACAAAACACTTGTATCTTTTAGATATACAATTCGGATGTGATACAAGCATTAAATTGGACTTTACTTTCTTCTTTGATTCCACGTTGTATGAGCCGTTTGTATATCACAATGTATATGTAAATATACAAGCTGGAATTATACGACTTAACATTGTTTCAAAAACCCTTTTAAGTCTGTGTTGTATATTGGGCCTTGTATACTACGAAACCCTCTTTTCATATCCACGGATATACAACGAATTTACCATATTCAAAACCCTTTTCATGTCTGTCATTGCATATTCGCATTGTATATAATTCTAACATACAAGCCTACGAATATACAATGAATTTACCATGCTTCATAAGATTTGAATTCCGCACGATGTATATTGCCAATGTATATTTTACCTTGTATGTCTAAATATACAAGCACCGAATGTACATCGATTTAACAATGTTTAATGACTTTTTTGGGTCCGCTATGTATGAAGTGCCTTGTATATTTTACCTGCCAAACATACAAACCACAATGTACATACAACATATTTCTAACATTTATCTACTCAAGTTAAAACTGCTTCAGGTCCATCTTGTATGTATATATCAAAAACCTTTTATCAAAGCATACAAGGAAAAAGAATATACAATCGGCTTTGTATATGAAAGCGATATACAAAGGGCATTGTATGTGCAATATGCAAGCGACCCATTATGCATTTAACCTTGTATATTAACCCGACTGCAAATGCGATGAAGTATAAAATGACCTTGCATATACAAACAACCTTGTATATGAACAGCAATATACAAGCAGACCTGTATGTGCAAACAACAAACCCTCCTCTTGTACATTTTACGAAAATGATCATAACTTGCAAAATATGGCATTTTTTAAGATGGTTCAAAAAGCAACCCTAGCTTATTTTTCACAAGGAATCCAACCATATCATTCCCTAGTAATAAAAATGCTTTTTTCTCTATTTTGAACAAAGTTTGCAATTTTAACCCCTCTTTTTCCCTTTACCACCAAGCAAAACAACACACACAAAAGCAAAAGCAACAGCCACAGCAAGAATCCTCATTTTGCTAAGGAGTAAAATGGGGCCTGTTGTGAACATCACAACAGGTCTCTTTTCGATCTTTGAAATAGCTCGCAACATCTTGACTTGATCTAATTCTTATTCTTCTTCTTCTTCTTCATCTCCTAGGGTTTCACCATTTTGATCACCAGATTGAAATTCTTCATCATCATCACTTTCAACATTAGGTCTTGGTGTAAGTCCTCTTCTCTGATCTTCTTCAACAACATCCAAGTGAACTCACATGGTTTTCATCATTTCCATCATCTCATCCATTCTACCAACCATTGTTCCAACAACAGGGATTCTCCTCAGCGGCATTCTTCCTAGGATCAAGTGTAACTACCTCAGTTTCGGTGATCATGCTACAAGGTGACAGCTGCCTCACAATCGGCGATTGGTTGCAACACAAGTAACTTGGCTCAAATTCATCGATTTGTTCACAAAAAGATCTTATGGAATTCCTTTTCCAACTTAGCTCAATTCACTCCCAAAGATTTGAATTTTCATTCTGATACCACTTGGTTCAGTCACGGTTAGGAGGGTCCTCAAAGAGAATAGTCTAGGCCGTGGAGCAAGAGTAAACACAATGGAAACAACTCGAAGATATGAAACAAATGCAAATTCAATCATTCAGTATATCATAGGATTTAAATACAGATTGGCAGGAAACATGCAGGTTTACAATTAGGGCTCACAGGCCTGATTACACAATATGCACATGATATGTCTTTGAAGCAGCTTCGCAAAGAATTCAAACTATCAACTAGATACTAATGATCAACTATTCAATTCTACTTTCCTAGGAATCTATTACATGAATATATATCATCTCCAGAACATATGATTCCTTCGCATCGGCCAAGGAAGATCACAAACTCTAATGAGGAGTTGTAACTTGTGTACACGGATAGGTCAGACCTAATTAAATAGGAATCCTTCACGAATGAATAGAATCATGTGCAGATCTCAGGGAAGGTTGGCCACGAACCAAACAACATTGAATGGTGTATCAGGATACTCTGCCATGAGAAAATAGTTGATCTTTTGATTGTAATAACTTTCTGGTACTTGATCCAAATGCTCTAAATTTTGGATATGATGTGCATGAATGAATCTAAATGCTAAATCTAGCTCTGCAAGGTCTAAAATGCAACTGTGATGGAATGCGAACCAAAATACAAAATTTGCTACTGACTGAACTACCTGAACTGAACTGGAAAATGAAAAGAAACAAATTGAAATGCAAACAAACTGAGATGCAAATGTTTTTGGTTGATGCAAGATTGCTCTTAAACCAGGGATGCTTCTGCATCACCTTTTGCCTCCTTCATAAATCTAGATGGCTTGGATTGATCTCTATCCATAGACAAGGCATTACCTTGTGTGCTAAATGGATCATCAGGGTTCATGAAGGCAATGAATCCTAGAAAATCCTTGTTTGACATTTTATTGTTGTTAGTACCCCTTCAAGATATCCAACTTGGAAAGTTTTGGGTTTAGGTACCCTTCTTACTATTAGGGAACCTTTTACCATTCAAGATACCTTTGTCATTAAAAGTTTTTGGAAAGCTAGGGAAGCCATCAAACCTTGGCTCCAATGGGTAGAAGATGATTTTTCATAATGGATTATCCATTAATCACCAATCTATCTAGTGGTCTCCTATTCTTAGTTCTCAAGATAGACCCCTAGCCAAATTTCCTTGGATTCATGCTTTCAATTTTTTTAAACGAGGAGTGTGGGTTTTGCCCAATGTCATTCATTTTACCACCAAGAATTTTCTGCCATGCCTTGACTTCAAGCTTAAGTTTAAGCTTGCTAATCACGATCAGGGGACTTTTCATGTTGTTATTGATGTTATTCCTCCTTAGATGCTTCATAAGATAGGGGTGCAATTTCTCATGCCTTGGTGGAAAGATCGGAAATGGTATCCAAATACCCCCTTTCAGAATTATAGGCCCTACAAAGGCTATTTATGGTTGTCTCCACATCTCCATATGGTAGATCATCTTAACCTTCAGAGGAGATCCAATCCTCTCTTGGAACATGGCACAAACAGTTTCAATGCATATGGTTAGCTATGCTGGAACTCACATTGGCTCATTTTGCCTAGTGCATTCTATACCAAGGCCTTTTGATGGGGGTCTGTCTTGCTCACATGGGCATTCCCAACACTCATTGTCCTTTTTGTGGACAAGTTGAGACCCTCAAGCATCTCTTTTGGTTTTTCCCATGAGCTTAAGAATCTTGGAATTGGATCCATGGTATCTTCAGACCCTTTCATCCTACCCCCTTTTCTTGGCACATGGTTTTTCTTGGAGATTGGCCTTCTCTCCCACTTAATTATACTTAGATCTAGCATGCTTTCAAAGTGGAATTTTTTTTAAGTATTTAGAAAGATATAAATACAACTTTATTTTCTCAATGTGTTGTTGATGCTCACTTTTCTCTCTACTCTAAAGCTATAACATGTTCTAATATTCTTATGTAGATCCAAGTGCAAGCTAGTAAAGTTGCACTAGAAGTTGCTCATCTTCAAGAGTTGCTAGACCACTAGGGAAATGCTCCCTTTGTTGTTTCTAGGGTTCTGTATAACTCTACCTCTCATCCAAGAGGTCATTGGCATAGGCGTAGCCATTCTACCAGATGCAATCGTGGATCTCACTCCCATGGTACCCAGCCTTAGAATTCTAGGGATTTTGTTACCTGTGGAGGATGGTCCCAGCCCTCCAAGCCACCCTTTGCTTCCTCTCATGGGCATGGCAGGCCTGGTTGTCTTGACTTGGGCAAGTTTCCTTGCCTATAGCTTGTCATTTCTCCAATTCGTGCTCAACAGCCCATTAAGGAGAGTCCTAAAGAAGAAGAAGGTGCTCTCACTAGCTGGAAGCCGATTCATGATGTTGCCTCTGGAGATGCATGGGGAAAACCTGATGACCAAGATCCACCCTCTGTTGGCATTGCATTAGCTGCTTAATATCTTTTGGGCTTTACCCTTTTGGTTGTTCATCTTTGTTTTGGACTTTGTCCTGTTAGACTTTGTGGGTGTGCCTTTCTACCACCATACCATTTTTTTTGTGAATATTGTACTATTTTTATATTTTTAATATAATATTTGATAGAGAATATTCATTAAAACAAATTGCACTTGAGTAATACCACCACCTCTTGCTATTGTATTAGAGTCATGGGAGAAGCTTACTAGTAAATGGTCTCGAGGCAAACCTCATATAAATAGGCTTAGTAGAGTCCATAGAGCATGTTAGGAATGCCCTTTGCTCTTGCATATACGACCTTTCCCTTCATATATGTAGCACATCTTACTAATTTTCTTTCTATATTTAAAAATTTAAAAAACTAGGGGGGAATTATTTAATCAACTTTCCCTCGTAGAAAATAATCAACAATTGACTAGGTAAACATGTAAGCCCGCATTGTTGTGTCACCGTTTACCGTCACACTCACACTTAGTAATAATACTAAATATACACCAAATAGAGTATGTACGGGGCAATTAAACAAATGTTTTTTCTTTAGGGACTAGAAATTCCTTCATCACACAGCAATTACTTCAACAAAGTAGACATGTTCGCAAGTTAATCCATTTCATGCCAAGCATCATAATTATTGCCAAGAATTACCAATATCCACCCAATCAACGTCCATGAACTCAAAAACATAAGAAGTTTCTTGCATTCATTGACCTAAATAACCAACTTTAGGACTAATTAGATCCGTTATTGAATATATTTCCTTAGAAAATCCAAAAAATTAAGATTCGTCAGATCTTCTAGATTATAAAGTCATCTCATTTGGCTATGGGTGTTCAAATGTTTGAGTGGTCAAGATAGACCAGCAATGCCATCAATCAAATATTTTGCAACATTTTCATCTTTCCTCAAAGTCATATATCTTAATAAATTAGTCAAATATTTGCACCATATTCATCTTAAGCACGGCCAATTTGGCCACCAAACAACATTCTCATGTTGAACAACTTAGTTTGATCCATTCTCACTTTATAAAGAAAATATTTTTTCACCAAACAGAGGATAACTTATTATTTTATGATTTTGTTTTGAAATATTTTATTTTAGAAATAAAATATTTAGGACTATATTAATTTTTTCTTGTTGTTGACATTATTGTAAAGTATTCTACTACTAATACCCATTGACATTCTATAGTGATATGCATTCCACAATAGTTATAAGGTACCTATAATATGTAAGATTTTGTGGACAAATTTCATTTGATATTTTGGTAAACATATCAACAAACTTGTTTATCTTCTTTCTATTTTAAAATCATATTGTGCAATGTATTTTAATAGAACATAATAAGAGATAACTAGGTGGAAGCCTATATTTGTGTGCAATGGCAAATTGAAAGTTATTAAATTTGTCTACAATTATGTAGGCATATTTTTTCTCTACACTAGTAGCATCACTTCTATAAATGTGTTTATATACTTTATAAGTTCCTTAGTCATGATCCTTTTCTATAAATACTATGACATGTTAGAGAGATGAATGATGAGATTATAAATCAAATATCCCTATATAAATGACTCCAACTACATCACAATGTGAGTATCCATTCCAAACACAATGATTGGACTTGATCAAACATTAATTATTATTTTATAGAAAATTAACTACTTTTTATTAACTCTTCATATTTTGTGAATAATGAGATTCTTTGAGCCATTAGATTCCTATTCTTCATAACTACTTAGGTTGTTAGGATGCTTCCCTTTAGTTTTTTAAGAGATCAAGGGCTATACCCAACTAGAGGATGAGTTGCAAGACCTTCTGGAAAATTTTTAACAATATAGGCAAAATCAATTGCATTAGGAGAAGACATAACATGAATTTCGTTTTATGTAAAAATAATTGATGATACACTTAAATTGAAATAAACAGATTTGATCCAAGATTCTAGGTATTAGGTTTTATCACATTTTTTCTGCTTCTAAAATTCATCCATACATTATTGAAAAGGGGATAAGTTTTCAAAAAAGATAAAATAACAATGTATGGGCATTCATTGTAATCATGTGCATATAGATATTAACTTCAGAAAACTAGAAGTTCAAAAAAAAATTGTATGGAAGAGGCAAAAAATTATGGAGGGATATTTCTTAAAGACAAAACTAAGGGAACTGTAGATATTGGGAATCTTAGAACTTAACCAATTCAACAAGGATGATGGATGAGAACATGATAACTCATGGAAGCCCATCATTCACAATATCTAGAGATCCAACAAAAAAATACTCTATTAGGATAATAATTAATGCTTGATTTGCTTTTAATCATGTAATTACCAAATCTTAAAAGTTAACCTTCCCTACAATTTACTTCAATCGTCATCCTATTGAGATGATTTGTTTTATAAATACTTGTGTCAATCTTGATCATAAATTAACCAAGAACCTCAATATTGAGAAATATTTTTTATAGGATGTAAGGTTTATCATATTTTATATCACCATACAAAGAACCTAGGTAATATTTGTGATTGAAATGAAAATATTTGATATTATTATGTATCCTTAAACACTTATGATCATATATCGTGTTAAAGTTTTGGGTGGATCCATAGCTACGAAAACTTGAAAATTTGAACAAAGCCAAAACAATCACTACTTATAACTTCAAAATTAATAGTATACCTTGTTGTAATCATCCTTATGGGAAATGATATGTTTCAAATTTTGTCACATCTCAAACTTTGATGCTATCTGTGGTTGCTATATGTGGAATTAATATATAGACAATTATATGAGTGAGTTAGATGATTTATTGTTATTAAAAGATGAATGAATATTTATGAATGTTATATTCATGTTAGTAGTGCTTCGGCTATTTGGTTACTAATCTATTAATGAGAAATTGGAGTTTATTTGGAGATGCGGGTTGTCGAAGACAAGAGGGTGGTTGAGGTAAAGGAGGCTAGCATCATGGCAGGGTTAAGATGGAGGGATGTCATTCACACACTTCACGTAGTGACATGTAGTTGCATATGTTTGCATATTGAATGAATTAATAGTTTTGTTTAAATTGCATTCTTTTATTTAAATTAGATGATTTCATTTGTATTATTAGTTAATGATGATCTATTTAAGATTATTTAATTAAATTATTATTTAATATTGTGAATGCTCTGAGAATATAATAAATAAATTAGTTATTTAATTTTTTTTATTAGAGAATATATATTCTATTTAATTTTATAGATGCATTGTGATAAATATGAAGATTATTTTAATAATATTTTTAGAACAATTGAAACTAGAAATAGCATAAAACATGATTTTGGAAACAAAAAGAAAACTAGAAAAAAAAAAAAAATTGGAGAAAGCAAAACTATATTTAGGAAATAAAAGCTCAAAGAAAGCAAAAGCAAATTGGTGAAGAAAATAATAAAACAAGAATAAAAAACCATTCTTAGAATACAGAAATTCATTCATTCATTCGCAATTCTCAAAAATCTAAAAACAAAAATACAAGCTCTATTATTCATTGTGATACTGGGGGAAGAGGGCTTAGATAAGAAGTTGAAGGTATGGAGAAGGGCAACATTTGAGGCAACAAAGAATTAATTGGGTTTCAACTATGAATAGCATTCTCTAGGTTTTTATTTCAATCTATTATGTTAATTCTCAATTTTGTGTGAAAAAGGATTTATTGGAAATTTCCATTGGAAACTCTTATTCTCTGGCTGACTGAAATCACCATGCTTTAATGTGTCAAATTGATGATTTATTATGAACACACACACACACACACACACACACATATGAATGGCATAGATATGAAAAAAAAACTTCCATCTCTGTGTAAATTACAGTAGCAAAGTTATTCTGGAATCTTATGTATGTTTCGAGGCATAGAAATATAAAATAGGCAATGAGTATAACGGCCTAAGGCTGAGTAAAATATTTCTTGGCAGTGATGAAATGGCTACGGTACCATATGGAGCCGCAGACCCCATATGGGAACGCCGGCCATCAAAAAGCCTTTAACAATTTTAAAACTGAAAACAACATCATTTGCCATCCGTCACTTTTGTTGATGTAATTTAAACAGTTGCAGCTTGAAATATAGACATGATTGAATGCGCAAATAGAAATATTCATTGAATGTAGCTATTGTTGAATAGGACGATTGGCATATGTGTGATCTTTTACAAATCTTAAACCTTGAAACTACATTTATATTTCCCGTTCACAGAACTTGGCAGCACCGTACCTGTTGGGCGCTTGACTCTCTAGTTAAGTCGTTAATAGGAATATTTATTGTAGACTCCTAAAATTGACCTAGTTATCATTAATATCAAATATTGCATTAGCTATCATCTACATTTGTCTAACACACTTGAGCAATTTCCCTATTTTATCAAAATCACCTATTTCTTCTATTAATTAAATAAATTCATATTTATTTAATTAATTCATTATCTATTTCTTCTATTTTCTCTATTCTATAATTAAATAATCTTTAATTATTTAATTATCTTTATTTCTATCTATTTTAATTAAATAAATTTTATTTATTTAATTAATTTTTCTTATCACTTATCTTTATCTTTTATCATGAGCTGACATGTGTGTATCTTTTATTTAAAAACATGTGTGGTACTACATCTTTTATTTAATATCTTTCACATGTTGATGCAGGAGCATCCAGTGGTGTAAGGGCAATCTTGCATAACCCAAAAAGAAGATAATTCAAAATCATTGTAGTTGTTTTCATTTCTTTCCATAATTAGTGTTTTTGGTTCCATAATATCTAGAATAATGATGTAGGACTTTTAGTTTTTCTAAAACTGCTAAAAATAGCAACCTGCCTGTTTTGGAAAGTGTACTTGCTATTTTAGGAAAGTTTGCATTTGGGCACGGATTGAAGCGAAAACTTACAAAAAGTTACATAACGGAAATATAAGACCTTTGGCAAAGGAATCAGGCAAAGATCATTTGTGAGCTAAAAGATATTAAAGTTTTTTGTTTTTTGAAAAGCCCCTAAAAATTCTTGAAACGAGATATGAGGCACTAAAACATCCCATAATGTCTCAAAAAGTTGACAGAAATTTGTTTATGAATTTTTGGCATGATAGTTCACATCGTGAGTTTTTCGGCGCTTAAAATGGTTCGTCAATCGGACACCTGGATCAAAAGTTATGCTTCCCGAAAGTTGACCTACTTTTGGAGGGAGTTGCAAATTTTAAAATTTAGCTAGAGGCCGCCAAAAAAAGTGCTATTTATGATTATTTTGGGAACCCTAGGTAGTAGTAGAGTTAAGGGGGCAAGTGTGGAGTGAAGAATAGGTGGGAAAATAGAAACCTTAGCTGATTTGGGGTTACAGAAGGCAGAAGATTCCAGAGCCTAGTGAGGTGTAGCTCTAATGTGTTGTAGCATATGGAGGATTGATTCCTCAGATTGTAATTGAGCTTCTGTAATGTAATTAGTTGCCCAGATCAATAAATAAATATTCTATTTTATGTATTCTATTTCTATTTCTGTGTGTTTTATGATTTACCCCCTTCATCAAGTGGTATCAGAGCTAGGTTTCCTAAGTGTGTAGACAGATTGCCGACCGTGAGGCAGTTTGCACCAGGAACTAAGGTTGTTGGTTTGCTGCAGAGACCAAGATACCTCCACAAAGAAATTATGTTGGGAGGAATGCTTTGACGGAAGAGGGTTTTAGAGCCCTACAAAGGCAAATCGATGCATTTCAAGAGGAGCTACGAAGAGGGTTTGAGCCAAGGACAAGAGAAGAAAGTGAAGATGAGGCTGAAGAAGAGCTATCTGAGGAAGAACAAGAAGCTGCCAGAGATCCTGCAGAAGTTAGGTTGTTGAGGGCCATTTCAAAGATCGGAAAGAGGCCCAAGATCAAAGTTTCTACATATTCTGGAGATTTAAATCCAGAATAGCTTATTGATTGGATCAATGACATGGAGGAGCATTTTGAGTATGAAGATGTGGAGGACCCAGATTGGGTTAAGTTTTTAAAAACAAAGTTGAAGGGACATGCCAATATTTGGTGGAAGGAGGTCCAATTAGAGAGGAACATAAGAGAAAAAGGAAAGATCACCAGATGGGATCAGATGGTGGAGAAACTGAAGAAGTAGTTCATTCATGTGGCCTATGAGATGGAGTTGCTAAAGAAGTTGCAAGGACTGAAGCAAGGTAATAAGTCTGTTAAGGAGTATACAGAAGAGTTTTATAAAATTACTATCATGACAGGCCTTGCAGAGCCCAACAAGGAGAAGGTAGCCCATTACATTAATGGGTTGAGGCCGAGTATTCAAGAGGAGCTAAGCCTGGTTAGAATGACCACCATAGAAGATGCATACCAGTTTTCCCTGAAGGTGGAAGAGAAGCTGAACAAAAGATTTGATAGCAAGTAAAGGGGAAGAGATCAAGGTGGAAGGACTGGTGGAAGACCCTATGGAGGCCGTAATGAAGATCAAAAGAAAAGTGAAGAAGTAGGCACCAGTCAAAATCAAAGAGGGGATAATACCTACCGCCCTCATGACCAGAACAATGCTGAGCAAAGAGGAAGAGGAAGAGGCAGACTTGGGCAAGGACCTGGAAGAGGAGGTTTTAGAGGAACTTGTTTCCAATGTGGAGAAGAAGGGAATCGAGCATACAAGTGTCCACAACATCAAGGAGGACAAATAGGAGACCTGAAGGTAATGCACGAGTTGCACATGTAGATGAAGATGCACATTCTAAGCATTCTGAAGATGCTGAAAGGGGAGAAACCCTAGTTGTCAGAAGAACCTTGTTGAATGAGGGGAAAGAACCAAATCAGAGGAAAAATTTATTCCGCACAAGGTGCAAATGTGAAGGTAAGTGTTGTGATATTATTATTGATAGTGGAAGCACTGATAATCTTGTTTCAGAGGAGATGGTTGACAAGTTGAAGTTGAAAAGAAGAAAGCATCCACATCCATATCAGATTGTATGGTTGCAGAAGGACCACTGAGATCTGGTCAATGACCAGTGTTTAGTGAAGTTCAAGATTGGGGACTACCATGATGAGGTGTTGTGTGATATCATATCGACGGATGCATGTCATATGTTGTTGGGGAGGCCATCACAGTATGATAGGAGCATTGTCCATGATGGCTGTGCAAACACATATTCCCTAACAAAGGATGAAGTTCATCACAAGTTGAAGCCCTTGAAGGAGGTGGAAGAAAAGGTATGTAGTACTGCCAGAATTTGCTTAGTAGATGGTAGAAAATTTTTGCAGGGTATGAGGCATGAGCGTCATTGCTATGCATTGATTCCTAAGATTAGTCAAGATAAATGTGAAGATGTATTAGCTGAAGTCTCAGAGATGTTGGAAGAATTTAAAGATATAGTCTCTGATAATGTACCAGAAGGTTTACCACTAGTAAGGAAGATAAGTCATCAAATGGATTTGATACCAGGAGCCAGTTTGCTAAATAAGGCAGCCTATAGAATGACCCCTACAGAGAATGAAGAGCTGAATAGACAAGTTCAGGAGTTGTTGAGGAAGGGACTGATAAGGGAGATCCTAAGTCCATGTGCGGTACCTGTAGTACTAGCACCAAAGAAGGATGGAGAATGGAGGATGTGTACAAACTCTCAAGCCATCAATAAGATAATGATCAAGTATAGATTTCCATTGCCAAGAATGGATGACATCATGGATTGTTTGAGTGGAGCCAAGTACTTCACAAAGATTGACTTGAAGAGTCGGTATCACCAGATCCGTATCAGAGAAGGAGATGAATGGAAGATAGCCTTCAAGACAAAGGAAGGTTTGTATGAGTGGTTAGTCATGCCATTTGGGCTAACCAATGCACCAAGCACATTCATGCGGCTCATATATGAGATATTGAAAGAATTTTTGGGAAGTTTTGTTATTGTTTATTTGGATGATATTTTGATTTTCAGTAAGACTTGGGATGAGCATCTGATGCATATCAGAAGAGTTCTAGAGAAGATGAGGGAGGAGAAGTTGCTGATTAATTTGAAGACATGTAGTTTTACAAAGAAGGAGTTGGTATACCTGGGATTTGTTGTCTCAGAGGAAGGTCTTAAGATGGACCCAGAAAAAGTAAAGGCTATCATTGAATGGCCTACACCAAGGAGTGCAACAGCGGTAAGATCTTTTCATGGTTTGGCAAGTTTTTACAGAAAGTTTATCAGGAATTTTAGTAGCATTTGTGCACCCCTAACTGAGACAATGAGATGGGATAGAAAAGAGTTTAGATGGACTAAAGGAGCAAACAAGAGCTTTGATACATTGAAGCAAAAAGTCATAGAACAACCTATTTTGGCACTTCCAAATTTCAATAAGGTATTTCAGGTAGATAGTGATGCTAATGGTAGTGGTATAGGAGCTGTTTTGAGCCAAGAAGGTAAGCCCATTGCCTATTTTAGTGAGAAGCTTAATGATGCCAAGAAAAAGTATTTTGTTTATGATCAGGAGTTTTATGTAATAGTTCAGGCTTTGAAGAAATGGAGACATTATTTGTTGACAAAGGAGATTGTTTTATATACTGATCATCAAGCTTTGCAGTAGCTTAATAGTGAAGGAAAGTTGAACCAAAGGCACTTAAAATGGGTTGAGTTTTTGTAGAGCTATACTTTTGTTTTGAAGCATAGGAGTGGGAAGTCCAACAGAGTTGCAGATGCCTTGAGCAAAAGGCAAAATTTGTTGACAAAAATGAAGATAGAGGTTGTTGGGTTCAATGAGCTCAAAAGTTTGTATCCAGAAGATCTAGATTTTGTAGAGGCTTGGAAATCTTGTTTAGAACCTGTTACTTTGGACAGGACAAAATGGTTGGATTTCATTATCCAAGATGGCATGTTGTTTAGAGGAAGCCAGTTGTGCATTCCAAGGAGTTCCATGAGAGAGAACCTGATTAAGGAGAAGTATAGTGGGGGATTGGCTGGACACTTTGGTTGAGATAAGACCATTGCTATTGTTGGTGAAAATTATTATTGGCCATAGTTGCAATAGGATGTGAGGAAATTTGTGCAGAGTTGCAGAGTGTGTCAAATGGCAAAAGGAACTAGTCAGAATACAGGGCTATATCAACCATTGCCTATACCAGAGAAGCTATGGGATGATATTAGTATGGGTTTTGTTCTTGGTTTACCAAGGACATAGAGAGGACATGATTCCATTTTTGTGGTGGTGGACAGATTCTCAAAGATGGCACATTTCATTCCTTGTAAGAAGACTAATGATGCTATTCATATTGCTGAATTATTTTTCAGGGAGGTGGTGAGATTACATGGTCTATCAAAGAGCATAGTTTTAGATCGAGATACCAAGTTTGTTGGTTATTTCTGGAGGACATTATGAAAGAAGTTGAAGACAGATTTGAAGTTCAGTTCTGCACACCATCCACAGACTGATGGACAGACGGAAGTGGTGAACAGGAGTTTAGGTAACTTGCTATGATGCTTAGTAGGAGATAAGCCCAAGGGATGGGATTTGATTTGACCATAGGCAGAATTTGCTTACAATAATTATGTCAATAGGAGTACTGGTAAATCACCATTCTAGATTGCATATGGCAATAACTCAAGAAATTCTTCTGAGTTAAGGAAGCTAGATAAAGGAGAAAAGACAAGTGCTGAAGCTGAAGACTTTACAGAACATCTGAAGAACTTGCATGAAGAGGTGAGAAAGCACATTAATAAGATGAATATTCAGTACAAGTCTAAGGCAGATCAGAAGAGGAGGTATAAGGAGTTCTAGGTAGGTGATGAAGTTATGGTTCACTTGAGAAAAGAAAGGTTCCCAATTGGAACATACAATAAGTTGAAAATGAAGAAATTTGGACCATGCAGAATCCTGAAGAAGCATGATTTAAGAAATGCATATGAGGTAGAGCTGCCAAGTGGGACCAATATTTCCCTTGTTTTCAAGATTGTTGATTTATCAGAATATCATGAAGGTGGAATAGAGGATGGACCAATAGAAGCACAGTGGAGTATTCCGGCATCTACTTCAATGGAGGAGATAGAAGAGATCTTGGATAGCTGTGTGGGAAGAAGTACTTAGAACAAGCAATATAAAGAATATCTAGTAAAATGGAAAGGAAGGCCTGTTGTAGATTCTTCTTGGTTGTCTAAGGTAGAGGTTGACCATTTGGGTTTTCCTCACACAAACATTTGAGACCTGACAGGGTCACTTCTTAAATTACCCTGGGTGTCTAATGCAGGAGCATCCAGTGGTGTAAGGGCAATCTTGCATCACCCAAAAGAAGATAATTCAAAATCATTGTAGTTGTTTTGATTTCTTTCCATAATTAGTGTTTTTGGTTCAATAATATCCAGAATAATGATGTAGGACTTTCAGTTTTTCCAAAACTGCTAAAAATAGCAACCTACCTATTTTGGAAAGTGTACCTGCTATTTTAGGAAAGTTTGCATTTGGGCACAGATTGAAGCAAAAACTTACAAAAAGTTACATAACAAAAATATAAGACCTTTGGCGAAGGAATTGGGCAAAGATCATTTGTGAGCTTAAAGATATTAAAGTTTTTGTGTTCTGAAAAGCCCCTGAAAATTTTTGAAACGAGATATGAGGCACTAAAACATCCCATAACATCTCAAAAATTTTATAGAAATCCATTTACAAATTCTTGGTGTGATAGTTCGCATCGCAAGCTTTCCGGTACTTAAAACGGTTCGTCAATCGGACACCTGGATCAAAAGTTATGCTTCTCGGAAGTTGACCTACTTTTGGAGGGAGTTGCAAATTTTGAAATTTAGCTAGAGGCCACCAAAAAAGTGTTATTTATGACTATTTTGGGAACCCTAGGCACTAGTAGAGTTAAGGGGGAAAGTGTGGAGTCAAGAATAGGCTAGAAAATAGAAACCCTAGTTGATTTGGGGTTACAGAAAGCAGAAGATTCTAGAGCTTGGTGAGGTGTAGCTATAATGTGTTGCAGCCTGTGGAGGATTGATTCCTCAGATTGTAATTGAGCTTCTGTAATGTAATGAGTTGCCCAGATCAATAAAAAAATATTCTATTTTATGTATTCTATTTATGTTGTTGTGTGTTTTATGATTTACCCCCTTCATCACATGTAGTACTTTTTTATGTACACGGTCACACATGAGCCTTATCTTCCCTCCACTTGTCATCTACACATTCACCAATGATTATCAATTCATCTCAGTCATTCACATAGCCACCAAATCTCTACCGTTGATTGATTTTGGTTGAGGTCTATATAAACACCCTCTCATTCCATACTACATCTATCCATCATTTTCATATAGCATCTACACTATCATCTTGAGCATATTGAGCACTTTAGCATCCATCTAGCATATTATCATTGTCATCCATCCATCATGGCAGTTTTGATCTCCATAATTGTTCATTGTTGAGAAGCAATCCACATCATAAATAAGGAATCATACAATCTATGTGATTTTGTTCTTGAATTGCATGCTTTTGGTTTCACTTGGATTCGATTCTTTGATGGTGGTAGGATTAGGTTTTAATTTATATGCTTGATCTTATTAACCTGATTTTTACCTATCACATTTATATATAGATATAAAGTCTACTGATCGATTTTTGAATTTTTGTAGCATGGTAAAATCACTGTGAATCATATTTGAGATTGTGAATTTGTTTAGCACTGGCCATCAACTGTTAAGATGGATTTGTTTGATTCTCTATGTTGACAGGGAAGTATGCTGTAACAGCATTGCTACATTCTAGAATATTAAACTTTTATTGTTATTGCTGAGAAATGTTATTTGTTAATTATATGCATATGTATGTGTGTGTATATATATAAATAGCAGTAATCTTTAATGGAGAATAGTTATATAAATCTTTAATTTATCTTGTTTTATACTACTGTAAATGATATGATACAATTATCATGTAAACTTAAAAGGAAAGAATAATACATGGAGTTTATTATTGTAAAAATCAACTTTTATCAAAACCATGGAATTGTGAAGGAATGCACTATGGAAAAACCAATGGCATTTCTTTTTTTTTTGTATACCAAACTGAATTACTGTCTAGTCTAGAAGAATGTCTTGTTTGTAAAATTAGTTGATAGGAAAAACTAGAGAAATCAACTGAATGAAGAAAACTATAAATGTTTCATGAAATAGATGTATTTAATCATGGAAAAATAAACCTAGAAAATTGTCTTGTTTGTATTTTGGAAAAGTATGAACTTTTGAGACAGGATGCCGAATGTGGGCTCCCAGAGATGATAGTTTTACTTTTCTAAAACTATCATTTTTATTTATTTGCTTCGCCAAGCTACCGTACCATTGAAATAGATGGTTTGTTTAAAAGCCTAGAACTATGTTATTTTGTCTCTGCCACATCCTGCTTGCAAGAGTTTATGTCATTCCAGGTTTAGGATACATACAAGTAACATGCACGCATCAAGTGATTCCCTCCTACTTACACCGTTCTAGGTTGCTAGGCTCCTTGTGTAGGGTCGGTACTTTCTTCAAGTTAGGAAGAAACCTGAGGAAGTCCAGTACTTCGTGGTTGGGTGAAAAAAGTGCCTCAACCACTTTCTTGGTCTTGGTTTGCAGATGATCGAAGGATCGAGGCAGCCGAGTTCTAATATTGTATTTGACATGGATATTTGCTTTATATTATTCTTTGTATGGATTTCATTGCCAAGTTGTAACTGTAACATGATTCATTGATATCTTGAAGTTGTATTGTCCTTTGTAACATTGAAACAATGTAATGTAACACCAAGTTGGGTGTATGTAACCGAATTTGTAATTTCATTCCTGTATATGGATATTGATACTTATCGATGGATTCTTACCATGTTATACCCAATTATGAATAAATGGAAATAGTTATTGATTGATTATCTCTTACTTTTCGAATATGTTTTACTTTTGAGTATTATGTTTGGTTGTTAAATTTCTGCACCTTACAAATTTAAAATGAATCCTTTTGTTATATATGAAAAGTGGATAAGATGAAATTTAGTTAAGATAGATTACATCAAACCCTCCTTTCACATTAACATTCAAGGACATAAACTAAGGTAAGCCACTACTGATACAAGAGGACTCAGTTACAGGTTTGATGTCACTATGGAATGATAAGGAAAGATGGAATAGATTGATGAATTTGTTAAACCTTAGTTTAATTAAGCCTCAAACCCTAATTATATGAAATCATATATAGATGAATGAAATACGATAGATGATCACACAGGAAGGCACTAAATACAAATTATAGACATTCTAGGATCCAAATTTTTAGAGGCGAAAACTTTAGGGACAACAGGGTGGGTGCCACTAGTAGAATTTTGGCAAATAAATGACTACGTGACTAAAAATTTTAGTCACGACAAATAAGAATGACTAAATTCTAATCATTTTTTGTAACACAACTATAAATGACTAATTAATGACTAATTTGATCACCGAGTAAAAAACACAACAAAATAATTAGTCACACAAATAAAAATGACTAAATAATTAGTCACACAAATAAAATAAAATGAATTATAATTTCCCTCTTCCCCACCATTTAGAATTGTCATTACAATTAAAATCCATACTTAAAACATTTGGAATAAATTTCCTACCTTCATCCTTCACAGCTAAGGGTTTCTCATTGGAATTCTATGATTGTAGGATATGAACGAAATGGGTTTGTTGAAAAAGCTTCAGAAGATTTTAAGCAAATGCAATGGCAAGTGTAAAGCCAGACTCCGTAACCTTTGCGAGCATCCTCCCTGCCTATTCCAAAATGGGAGCTTTGGAACAAGGTAATGCAGTCTGTACTTTGTGACAGACGATTCTTGATATTGAGTTTATCATCCCTTATTTGGAGCATACAATGAATGCATTGTTATTAGCATTGCTTGGCACCTATATGCAGATTCTTTCATTGTAATTCTGGGTAGGTTTGTAGAGTATACTTGAGATCCATACCCTACAGGTCATAAAACCCTGTGTAAGGGAAATTTGAGCTTTAGAATAGACCGATGGTCTTTGGGAAGTCTTCTTTACTTTTGTTTTATTGTTGTAGAGATATAAACATTAGTATGGCAGAGTTGTGAAGGTTCTGGTGGTTATTATGCTTCTATATGCAGTTTGAGTTGTTCTATGGACACCGTACAATAGGGATAATGGGAATTTTGTATGCAAGTTTGGTCTGTTTAGAGTTGTGGGTTTAGTTTTGGGGTTTGGACACCCATCGCAGGAAAAAGGATTGAGGAGTTTTGTCATATGTTGTTGTAGTTATTGAAAATGAACTTCAAAAGGTTGGGAATTTCAAATTTTCAAGCCCATTTAATTTCATTATTGATTTATGTTGTCAAATGGTTACTGTAATATATTTCACAAATATTACACAAGATGAATGTTTTGTGTTCATTTATTTCTAAAATTTGTATCCTTTGATTTGTTTTAAAAGAGGCAAACATTAAAAGAAATTTGAATGTAGTATGATTGAATCTTGCTTTTTTTTATGATTACAGGCTATGTCAAACTATGGATATGAGATAGTGCAAACACTTATTGTAGATATAGAACCTGTTGTGCTTGTGAAGAGAGTAATGAATAAAATAAATGCAGGCAAGTCAAATTGGACTTTCATATTCAATAGCACATGTCCTCTGATTTTAAAGTTTTTGGAGATTATTGATTCCATTTTGTGAATGGATTGGTGGTATTTATTTAAGAAATGAATTCTGTGTTACTAAATAGAGTAACATAAGTCACATCAATCTTAGAACAGAGAGATTTCTTTTAAAACGAACCATTTTGTCTTTGCCACCAGAGTCATTGACTCAACATCTTTGTTTTTAGTTTTGGATTTACTTTGATAAGTAATGCCTATTTGTGCCTTTAACTCTTTCAACTCATCTAGATTGATTTGGGTCTTTTATTATTTTTATAAGCTCAAACTTACTACTATTTTCCAATTTGGTTATTTTTATAAGCTTGGGCTTACATGGTGCTTTCCAACAAGTCGTGTAACTATTTCATAAACCATGTTGGCTATCAACAAACCCTTTTAACTTTATGCAGACCCTGTAGAGATGAGATCTTATCTTTTAACAAACCCATATAGCTTTGAGTGGGATTGAGTGATTTTTGACCTTGAATGACTTTATCTCTATTTGTATACTATCTCTAAAACATGTATATTCTTCTTATATTTGTGTACACATGTTTGAATGTTGTAATATAGGGCCTTCCAAGGGTATGCTCTTAATAAAATCTTCATATTGTCCCATATCTTTCATTTATCTTGTGTCATGAAGAGTGTTTAGGGCCTTCATGATGACTTAACATACCTTGGATGGTCCTACTAGCTTTATAGAATGTAGTGACAGTCTTGCTACCTTTGATAATGCTTCATTTTCCTTGATCCCTAAACACTTACTGGCATCATGTAGATCCTAACACTATTGTCAGATATTTAGGATTGTTACCTCATCATCTTAGAATAGTTACCAGAGCATTTAGGTTTTCTAAGATCTGCATACCCCTTGGAAACACTTCTTAGAGCTTTATAAACCATAAACACTCTACAAATCTCTTGCCATATTAAACAAACCCTAAGATTGCTTAAAAAATCTAAAACAAAACTCTTAAACAAATCAATAGACTATTGATAGTCATGTGAACTACTTAGACTTTCAACATGATTTGATAGACTTTTATTATTTTTATGTAGGATTTAGAAGTTTGGGTAGAATCTAGAATACTTGGAGACTTTCAAGATGTTTCTCAAAACTGTAGAGTCTTTTTCACCCCTGAACAAACCTAGAATGGTTAGAAAAAAAAATCACTTTGACTTACAAACTTTGGTACTAGTTCACATGGCTCTACCAAACCCTAACATTAACCTCACAACCCTTCATGACTCACACATGAGCCTCTTAGGAATTTGAGACTCTTTAAGTCATTCCTCTATATTTCCAAATCTTGATGACTTTACCATGTAACTAGTTGTTCCATTTTTCAAGACCCATTTCAATAGTGGAGTTAGACTCCCAGCTAAGTCCATCCTTTGCTTTTATACACTATGTGTAGGTTTTCAACAAAAGCCCCACTTAAACACTTCAAAAGTCTTCTTTACATGCTCTAATACCTTTAAAGCCAAATCTTGTTTCAAAACTCTTAACACTAGTCACAGTCCCAAAAGAGTGATTCTTAGATCATAATCATGAACAACATGATGCAAGAAAAAAATGGATGATATAATACCAAAAGCACAAAAATCAAAAACCTTTTAACCTATGAAGGTTTCCCTCCATCCCATGGCTTGTAAGTTTATGGAAGACCTTTTAGGGCTTCAAAACATTTGACAATCCTCATAAAACTTCTCTATAGATTTACAATAGACATTTAAGGATTTGATAAATTTCATAACACTTTGACAGAGTTCATAATAAGGATGCAAACCTTAAATTATTCATACTCTCTTAAATGGATTATTAAGCTTTTCAAGACTTCAGACCCTCTATACTTCATAACCCTAGAATCTACACAAGCTCTTGAATGTTAAACAAGGTTGGTTTGTATTAGATAGGCCTTTAGGGTCTACTAGGTGGAGTTTCTAGGCTATTGACAAAGCTTAAGCTCTCGGTAATGTTATATATGCTTTAGGAGACTTCAATGGCTTGACAAGGCTTGAAGGAGCTTTCATGGTTCTTAGGTTATACAAGGCTCAAAATAGTTTATGCTGACCCTTGGTAACTTAGATGGATTTATATAGTTCCTCAAACAACTTTATAACTCATGGAGACCCCTGAATGGTAAGATAAACCTTATAAAAAGTAGTGTAGACCTATCAGCAAGGCTTGACAGAGATGACAATAATGAATAACTCCACTCATGACTATGTAGGTCTGATTGAAAGATTATGTTGACTTTGTGTAAAACTTGAATCACCTTCAAATGGATTCATAGATCTCCTCAGACCTGTAGACAACTTTAAACTTTGAATGGTCTTGAAGATTATGAAATAGTCTTGTAGCATGTCATGACTTCCATGATCTTTGTCTTCATTCTCACATTTCTCTGTATGGAGTCTTGAAAATGTTTTATGTCTCTTCAATTCTTTTATCAAAACCTTTGATGCTTTCCTCTATCATTTATGTTTTGATGGATGTACATACCCTATTCCAAAGCTCCTATTTTGACACAGGTAGGGAGGATGCTGGCAAAGGTTGTGGAAATTATCTTTACACCAGCCAATTGCATTTGCTTTAAAATTTCTAAAGCCTTTTCAACAAATCCATTTTGTGCATATCCTACAATCATTGTAGTCCATGAGACCACATTTCTTTGAGGCATTATGTCAAACAGTTAACGTTCCTTGTCTATGCTTCCATATTTTGCATACATGTCTAACAGGGCAATTGCAACTACAACATCTAACAAAACTCCTCTATCCTTCCTAGAGATGCAGTCTAGGCTCTTCCTACATCACCGTAGGAGCTATCAAGAGTCAGTGTGGGAAGCTTCCCGCACTCTTGCACTGACTCTTGATAGCTCCTGCGATGATGTGGGAAGAGCCTGGACTGCATCTCCAGGAAGGATAGAGGAATTTTGTCATTTGTTATAGTGGCAACTTCTCTGGTAGACATGTATGCAAAAGGCCTATGCTAGACATCCTTCTACTTTTGAATGGGAGTATGAGACCCCCCAAAGCTCAAAGTCTTAAGAAATACAAAGGCACCATTCTAGAAGGAAAAATCATTAAACCTTGACATGTTAGGCCCCTGCCAAATCAGCTTCCACTTGAATAGGAGAAACAAGCACAATAGCTTTGAAAGAACAAAGTGAACTTCCTATATATATAAAAAATTATTTTGGATTTACTATTGAGTGAGATTTATTTATAGTTTCAAATAATAGTATGTAATGTTCATCATAACAATTTTGCCCTTGTTGATCCTGTTGGTTTTTCTTCTGAATCAGCATTAGGGTTTGCCAGTTCTAATGCACAGGCAGATTCAGCCAACTAAATACAGGAGGTTGCGTGAGCTCCTCCCCTTTACTTCTGGTTCTGCCGCACCAAGGGGGGTGTCCCTATTTAATAAAAATATGATCTTGACTAGCTCAATGACAAAAGGATTTAACTTGACAACAACAGGCAGAATACTCTCATGTAAGGACCAAGATTTGTGTAACAAATCACAAGGTTGGCAACATTCTTGGACATATGTGTCTAGTTAGGGATGAGAGCATGCATGGGTTTCCTACTCCTACTCATACAACTAACAGGTGGAAGATATGAAATGAGTTGATTTGATGTTTGAATGCAAACCTAGACCTGGTGTATAACCTCAACACAGAGCTAGATTGGTGCCTATCCAGGGCTTGGAGTCAGTAGACATACACTTGTGAATGATTAGCATGAACACAATAAAACTGGATTTCAAGGGGATTTGTGTGATATCTGCCTTACAGATATCTCCCAATACAGAGTGTTAAGTTATCTCTACTTATGGCATCCCTATTGCAGTATACCCTTCCCAATACTTAATATGAAAACACTTTAATCTACCCCTTGAGCAGAAGTTAAAAGATCAAGCATTCAATACAGGAATTCTATATTCTAGAATACCAGACACCCCTTAGATATCTAGATTCAGAAGAAGAACACATGCAATACTGGAGACAGAATTAACATAACACATGCAAATATAGCATTACTCATATAAAACCAATCATGAAATCAGTAGATTCATGCATGAGACATACAACAAGTGATACATAAACTCACAAGACCTCCTGTACAGAGCAACCAAAACCAATTGTATCTTATTACAGAGCCAAAATGTCCAGTTTTCAACAACCAAAACAATGGTAACACAGTCTACCTATATCGGCTAGAAAGTGTACCTCTAGCATTAATTACATGTTTTGACAAAAAATCTGCCAGATACAGATCCTACAAAGGAATGGCGCTCAGAAGTTATTGCTGCAATAGACAAGAGAGACCTCGAGCCTTGCGCTGCCATCTGGAAGTCTTCATTCACAATCGGGCAGTTTAATTGCTTGTACCATCGCCCATACCCTTGCTACAGTTGCGATTTATGGCTCAACCACCCGTAGCCACCGAGAAAATAGTCGCAGCACTCAAAAAAGAACTTCCCACCAAAACACGTTTCCTGAAGGTTCAAATTACGTAGGAACATTAATCCCACATGCATGGTACGAGGACCCCTTCAGCACTTTAAAAACATGGCCATATGCATAATAGGTGTCGAGCGCTTTTACCACGCTCGACACATGCTCCTTCACCCAAAGCCCATCAGCCAAACATATATCATCGGCTTACCCCGCAGATCTCCTACCGACCTCAGTTGTCTCGCCGACGCCTATCGCAATCCCCTGTCGGCCAGACTACTACCATCGGCCAACCCAAAAACCTCCTCGCCGATAGGCAAAAGTCACACCGAAGACCACCTCCATTGGTGTGACTTACACCGTTGGAGCAACCAAAATCTCCCCAGCCAATAGACCAACTCTCACTGATAATACTTCATTGGTGAGACCAACGCGAAATCTACCTGATAGCCACTCTATCCTCCCATCGGCCAGAGAATACTCCATCGGCGGACCCTTCAATAGCTATCCCGATACACAATCTCACTCCGATGGCATACCACATCCTAGGTTCGGTGAGACCATCATCCCTCGGAGCAACAAGAAAATCCTTGGCCGATAGCACAAGTCCTGCCGACGACCACCTTGAACATCCCTCATCGGCCAGACACCTTACATCGGCGGCCCAAAAAATTGCTTCGCCGATGACCAAACACACGCTGATAGACATCCATCGGCCAGACCAAAACAATCAGAGCACTCAAGAAATCTTTCACTGATGAAGCCGATCACTCCGATAAGACCAAAAATATAAAACTTTGAACCATTGAATCTTGAACTGGTTCAACCCGATGGTTCAACGCTGAGGTTCAAACATCAAAAATACTCCCATCAGCAAAACACTTGACCGGCGGCCAAGAAACTCGAAGCATCGAACTATTGAACCTTGAACTGTTAAGCAAAGGGTTCAAGTTCAAACCAGAAATTTGAAGACACAAAAACAAACTCATGCCGATGGAGAAAACATGATGGCCCCTTCCTCAAGAACTGAGATGTAGATGCTAAAAAACACTGAAGGGGTGCCAAAACTTAGAACTTTTTGGATTTTTTGGGAAGGTACCTGCATGAAAAATTGCTTGGAAACTGACAGTCAATTCAGGCACCAACAGATCCCAATCCTAGGAGTATCTAGGGGAATTGCTCTAAATTGCTAAAACTTAGATGTGTTACAATAAAAAACATATGCTATCGATAACTTCAGAACAAAAATATTTGCAGAATTATATAGTAAATGAATAGAAAGTAGAATATTGTAAAAGAGCATGCCATATTACATCAAGGAATTGTGTAATAAAAAATGTTTTGGCTATGAAGGGATGTGTTTGAATCCCTCTATCCAACATGTTGTAGGGCAATGGTAGAGGTTAGCAGTTGTCCTATTTCTAGGGGAAAAAGAGATAAGTGTTGATAGTTTGGTAGATGGTAGAAACTAGCTGTGATAGATCTATACAGAGAGGAGCTAAAAAGGGGTATTTTATGTATTGCTATTCAAGTAGTTCATATAGAGGCATTTTGGTAGACTTAGAGGGGACAAGTAAAATGGTTTTTGTATTTTTCAATTTCTGATAAGAGTTCTGTATTTTTGTTGATAGGTGTTTGGTATTGCTTATCTTCATTGTACTTTCACTTTTGATTCTGTTGTGCTTAATTTCTGTTTGGTATTGCTCATCTACACTATATTTCTCTTATGTTGTGTTGTGTTCAATTCTATACCTGTAACAGGGTTATTTAATTTGCAGCAATAGAGGTTGTTTGTATCAATTTAGTATCAAAGAAAACAAAGATGGCCCTCTTGATGGGTGTTTTTACACACTACAAAACTTAGGTGAAATCCAAGATGAATGACACCTCTCCTGAAAGGAAAAAAACTCCAATGTCTTTATAACCAGGGTCTTAACTATTTGCAAGAAAAATTAATAAAGGATAGAGCTTGTCCATGTGTATCCTGTAATCATTACAGTCTATGAGACCACCTTTTTTTAAAGTATTCTATCAAACAGTTTATGTGCCTTTTCCATGGTTCCACATTTTGCATACATGTCTAACAGGGCAGTTGCAACTACATCTAACAAATTTCCTCTATCCTTCATGCTTTGATGGATGTCCATACCCTATTCCAAAGCTCCCATTTTGACATAGGCAGGGAGGATGCTGGAAAAGGTTGTGGAGTCTAGCTTTACACCTACCAATTGCATTTGCTTGAAATTTTCTAAAGTCTTCTCAAAAAGTTCAATTTGTACATATCCTACAATCATTACAGTCCATGAGACCACATTTCTTTGAGGCATTTTGTCAAATAGTTCACGTGCTTTGTCTATGTTTCCACATTTTGCATACATGTCTACTAGGACAGTTGCACTACAACATCTAACAAAATTTCTCTATCCTTTATGCTCTGATGGATTTCTATACCCTATTGCAAAGCTCCCATTTTGTCATAGGATGGGAGGATGCTGGCAAAGGTTGTAGAATTTGTCTTTAGAACTGCCAATTGCATTTGCTTGAAAGTTTTGAAAGCCCTTTCAACAAATCCATTTTGTGAATATCCTACAATTATTGCATTCCATGAGATTAGTATTCTATTATTGTCTATATTGTGGGTAGAAATTTTCCTTATTATGTTTCTTATTTTGGTCCAATAATATTTAGATACCTCATGGTGCAACTTATGTCAAAGTGGACTAGATTTACAACCCTTGCTACTGTAGTCATGCTTTACTTTTTTAGGGTGCAAACATTATTCCTAGCTTGCTATCACTATTTGTACAAATTGGTATTGTATTTACTTTTATGAGCATAGACTAGTTCAAACTATCACCTTGTATTTCTTTTGCAGATGATGGAGGGGACATGGATCCTAATTGTATTCAACAATGCATGAGCTTGAGATATTCTATGAAGAGCAAAAACACTACCATAGTGACAACAGTTTAAAGTGACTATGCTAAGAGAATGTAACTGCTGGCTATGAATATACACTCCAAAGAACTAAGAGGGAGATGTAGAAGCTAATTATCAATGACAATAAAGAGCACAAAAGCAATAGGGTTGTAAAGACAGTGATCAAGGAGGACAATCTCAAGTGTAATTTTTGCATAGGTGGTAGTCAAATCTCAAATACATAGTATATTCTTAGTAATTGTGTTTTGTTTCTTGGCTTTTCATCTTTTTTGTTGGACCTTGAGAGGAATGTTGGATGCACCTAGTGTGTTCCTTATTTCACTTGATAGTTTGCAATCTTAAAGGTTTTGAGACAGTGATTTCTTGTTGTGTATTAGTCTCATTATGGGATTTTTGAACTAAAGTATACATTGGAGGTTTCAAACACTTTCAAGGTAAAGTTTGCAATGTATAAAGATGGCAACAAATAGCAAGGTAGTGAAATCCAAACCCTGCATAGTCAAGATTGCAATTAAGGCTTCACTGAGGTTTAAACCATGGTGACATAGGGTTTTGAGGGAAGTAAATTGGACTGTGAATTGCAGAAGGCTGAATATGGACTTGTTATGATATGTTGTCAAAGATTACAAGGTGTTTGCAGCATATTACAAGGAATTGCAGCCTTCTCTTCATAGAAAGTTTTCTATTTGAAGGCTTCTTTATTTCAGGTCTTCTCAGAGGACTTTTATTCTTTAGTTCTTGCTTGTTTTGCAACAACAATAGTTTCCTTGTAACTCTTTTCAAATTAATAAAGACAACAGAATTGCTTTTTCAAGACTTGTGTTTCTCTTTGCAACGAGTGATATGATGTTTAATAAACAATGTATCAATATACTATAGTTGATAGAAAATAGTGAACAAAAATAATTAAATAAACTACCAAATTGATCAAAATGATGATTAAAATTAATGACTAAATAAACTACCAATGGAAGGAAATCAGTGAATAAAAATTACTAAATAAGTGATCAATTAATAACAATGACTAAATTAATGACTAAATAAATTAGTGAAATCAATGACTAAATATATCAGTGAATAAAAAAATGACTAAATAAGTGACCAATTACAACAATCAGTGACTAAATCAACGACTAAATATATTACCAAATCGATCAATAAAAACAACCAATAAATGACTAAAAATGGTTGAGTCATCAATTTGGTCACGTTATAAATGACTGGTAATAAATTACCAATGGTCACGTGACCATGTTTGGTCATTTATAAGCAGTTTTTAGTAATTTTTTCAATCACATATTGTTGTTTCTCTACTAGTGTGCCCAAGTCTGATAGGGAAACTTTTATGCGGATCTAGAACGGTGATTTGTGTCAGATTACAACCTGCTTCAGAGTTTCTAGAAATGCCAGTTGGGAGGACTACGGAGCAGGCACCCTAGTCTAGTAGGGTTGATTCTCCACACTTTTTCTCCAGATCTTGAATCTCTATCCTCTACTTTGCTTCTCTACAACTACACTTCACCAAATCCCACACCTGTAACTTGCAATCACAAAGAGAGGGGTTGGGGGTTGTTGTGTTTAGGAGCTTACCTCAGTCAAGCCCTAGAATGGCATTCAAACCTTCCAACACCATTGTTAGATATAGGGCATGCCCATGCAAGGCAGAGGCCAAATCCAATGATAAGATAAATTGATTGAAGCACAAATAGATGTCACCTTAGATGCGGAACCCTCACATGGATGAAGAACCTTCAAATCATTAGGAGATGATTTGATGAAGCCAAATCTGCAACAAACACATCTAAACACAACACAATCCTGCTCTACAACATAATGAATGCCTTGAATGCTTTTGCTTGATAATCATAAGTTCACCTTAATCAACTAGGAGTAAAATGAAGTCATAAACCTACTTAAATATGCATTCCCACTAAACTTTTGTAATTCAAATTGAAAAGGCTGACAAAGGGAAACCTTTCTAAAGGTCCTATGTCGACATCCTAAAATTTAGGTCTTGACAAATCATCCTGGACTTGGGCACCCAAGGCACTTTTTGATTCTTTATTAAGAATTAAAGTGCACCCCTAGGCCCTATTTGACATGGGTTTCAGGGGAAATAGCTCCTAGATAAGTTTCAAACATGCATAATGAAATTAAGGAGACCTAGGAGCTAAACTAGGAGGAAAAAAGTCATAGGGAAACTTTTTACAACATAACATTTAGCCCCCACTTTAATGTATGTATGATCTTATGATCCATACATGCATTAAAGTACAATCGAAAACACATAAAACATGCCAGACACATGAAGCTAATGCATACACAAAGATTGAGGAACTATTTCTATCCCTTAATCTTAGGTAAGCACTAGAAGACACATCGAATACATGCAAGACAGAGAATATAGTAGGAAGCACGCAAAGCATGGTGAATACAGCAGAAGCATGCAATGCACGATGAAGACATGAGAGCAATCATGCAATACATGATGAATACATTGATATAACATTTTATATATGAAATAAAATCCTAAGGGGTGGGAGGAGCTCATTGCTACGTACCTTGAAACTGCCAAAAACATGCAATACAAAACCTAAAATGTAGGGGGAGCTCTTCGCTATGCACCTTGATACTACACTAGGGGGAAGACACATCGAACAAAACATAAGTTTGGGGGGAGCTCATCGCTATGTGCCTTGATACCACACAAGGGGAAGACACAACAAACACATAAGGAAGACAAAATGGAATACATGAGTGTCATATAGCATGTTATAGAAATATTATACGTCTTATACATGGTAAACATGAGCAATGGAAGAAGAGAATGGAGGTTCAAGAACATATTTTAACCAAGATCAGAAATTTGCCTGTCACAACTCTGAAAGAGTTACAGAGGTTCTTAGGATTAGTAAATTATATTTTAGGATTTTATTACAAATTAGCTGAAGATCGCTTGGAGTTGAATAAACTTCTGAGCAAGAAACCACCACCATGGAGTCCTCTTCATGACAGATTAATCCAGAACATTAAGGATAAGTGTGCCAAACTACCACCTTTGAAGCTACCTGGTCCAGGATATAAAATTGTAGAAACAGATGCAAGTGAGTTTGCATGGGCAGGTGTTCTTAGAGAACAGAAAACTGAACAGTATAATCCTAAGGATAAGGGACAGATAGTCAGGACTATCTCAGGAAGTTTTCATGCTTCAGAGAAAGATTACCATAGCACACATAAGGAGATCCTTGCAGTAGTCAACACCTTCCAAGCCTTTCAAATGTTTATTGCTGACAAAAGGTTTTTATTGAAAAGTGATCTGCAGAATCTCAGAGGATTCTTCAAGAAAGAATCGCGTAATAAGGTAGTAAGAGGAAGATTATTAAGGTGGGCACAGCTTCTGTGTACTTACGAATTTGATTGTATTCATATTCCAGGAGCAGAAAATATTGTAGCTGATTTTGTCTCAAGAGAAGGACATGCCGATCCTGAAGAACAATCAGAAACTGTAGAAGCCTCAAATCGACAGGTAAAAGGTAAAGTTAGAGTTCTGCATATTAGAATCTGAGAACAGAGATGGCATGAACTCAGCAGAACTGAATGGAGCACAAATCCATTTCCGAGAAGGGATCTTCACAACTTCAGAATGGCCAACGATTTCTTGTATGATCGTTATAAAATGTTGAAGGCCAAGTTGTTGCTAACTTCTCCAGGTCTGTGGTCAGAAACCCCTTTCTTTCAATTCAGTGCAGAAGCTGAACCAGTTGACCATGACATAGGTCACGTTCTAAACAACTGGTGCGGGGATTTTAGTCTACCACTGCAATTCAATAATCCAGCTATTGGTAAACCAGAGGAATGGTTGAACTTCGAAGAAGGTAAAGATCTGATCCGAGATTTATTCTCTGGACCATATCCTCCTGCTGACAATATGAATTTTAATAATACAACAGCTTACACTGGTTGTATTTTCCGTCTAACCTTTAATTCGGGTGAAGACACTGCATTAAGTAGATATATTGCTTAGCACTATGGACCATGTGGACCTGAATCAGTATTCGAGCATTGGACTATTAAAAAAAGAATTAGATATTTCTATGCTCATCAGGTTCCTATCTGGATACATGTAAAGACCTACCGAATGAATGAAGCAACACCACTCTCTATGACAAGAGGCATCTATGGTCCCTACAAGTTGAAAGTAATGACCATCATATGGAAAGAAGGAGAGCCGCAGCTCATGACAGGGTGTATTCCACATGCCTCCACTCAAACCTGTTATAATTGTGAAGACCATTCCGAGGATGACCCAAGGGTCCCTCCAGGCCAACCCACTTGTAATCATCCAGATAAAGCATTTTGTGAAAGGTGTGCTTGGGTCCATAATAATGACCTTGACACCGATAGCACTGGCTCTTAGCTAGTAAGTGGGCTTGTCACTTATCGGGGAATCTTATCTCCTCGTGATAAAAGATAAGGCGTGGACCCTACCACGTTGTAAAGGGGTTACCTTACAACCTTATCATAAGGTCAAGTTATTCTACTTGAGTTCAAAAGGAAAGTCCTGTACAGCTGTCCGGTCTGTGTCGGTCGTGCTTATCTTATCTCGTTCACGAGTAATTGGGTCCCACCTTTTGGGATGCTCTCCGGATAAGATTTGGTGTCGTGTCCTCTCTCCATTGACGGATCTCAAGGAATTATGAAGTCGGGGTTAAAAGATCTGCCTACTCTTCCCTATAAAAGGGTGCCCGGGCCGCCTGCATTCTTCAAGCAATTCTTGGCGAGTGAAGTGAATGCAAAGAATTCCAGTCTTGAGTCTTAAGTTTTAGAAGTGTCTTAGTATAGTCTTGGTAAAGTCCAGTAATGTCAGTAACTCTCTATATGAGTTAAAGTGTTGTAAAAGCTTAAAGCTTTGTACTCTGTAATATTTCTGCAATGAATATAATAACGAGCATTGTGAAAGATGAACATATCTGTTAGCTTCCTGCATGTTTTAACTGAAAATAGTTCTACTATCCACATTAGAGCTAGATATATAGTTGCGCATTGTGTTTGTCTATTGCAGCTTAGATTTGGTATCAGAGCCTCAGGTGATGATATTGCTGTCTGTTGTTTACATTGTTGTCTAACGTTAACTCCTTCCTTCCCTCAATATCTGTAAAGCTCCTTTATTGTCTCCCTGTATTGACTTAGGCCGCCTTGATAGTCGTAAGTCCCGATTTGTAAGTCCCATCGAAGCCGTGGTTGGCGTAAGGGCAGTAAGGGCAGTAATCGGACCTTTCGAGCGCAGGTTAGAGTGAAGTGCGAGCGCAGATGGCTTCCTCTTCTTCCAATTCACAAGCGAAGGACAACAGTCGTTCTGACATGACTGCAGAGTGTAACTCAGAGGTTAGGTTCACCAACTTCTTTGCCAATAATGAAAGTTGTTTTAGTATTGTGTCTGAGTTAGGAAACTGTATAGATGATATTGATAATAATGCAGTAGCTCCTGTAGATGAGAAACCCTTTAAGGTTCCTAAAATACCAGCTCATGAGATTTATAAGGATATTCCAAAGAATTTGGTAGATATGTTTAATAATAAGTCCATAGGTTTAAAAGACTGGTTTGGTTATAGATCGTCACAGAATTGTCATGTAGCAGAATTAAGTCATGTTGTAAAAGGAGGAAACGAAGGAAAGTTAAATATCTTCACAGATGAATTAGTGAAGAAGTTTAGAAAGAAAGCTCTGGAAAGAAAAAAGAATCCTCAGTTCATGCATCTTTCATATATCAGAATAGGCATATGTGGACACTATAGAAAAGGATTGCCTATAATAGCTTTAATGATGCTAAAAGATGCTAGGTTCTACAAGTTATCTCATTCCCTACTTGGTGCCGGATGTGATTCCATGGCAAAGGGTCCAATCTTTGTAGATTGCCTATTAGACTATCCTGTAAGTCTGTTAGATGGAAATCTCAAAGATGTTCTTGAATATAAGTTTAAAACAATGAACTTGTTCATGAAAAGAGATTTAGTTGATCATTCACTGGTCTTTCTAGTTCATTACAGATTATATGATAAAGTAATCCCTTTAATGGTTAATCCTAGAAATCCTCGTGAGAGAGGTCTAGAAGGTTTATCCACTGTTTGGAGTTCCTCTAGTAATACCACCAAGTTAACAGCCCCTAAAATAGTCAGGCATAAAGATATCCAGATGCCAGAAGAATGGGTTATGGAATTATGGGAACAAGATAATATGACTGAGGTAGAACAAGAGAAACATCCCCAGTTGAGAGGAATCTCAATGGAGGAAATAGATGACCAGGCTGTAATTAAATTTGGGTCTACAGATACAAGAGCTAGTCGTCCCCCAGTAAGAACAGTGTCTTCCACATCAAAAGACTTGTATGTCAGGGACACTCCTTCTAGCCTTGCTGAGCCTGTTCCATCTGTGTTACCAAAATCCCAAAGTGTTCGGTTACAACCCTCCCAAGGGTTTGAAAATTTGTTTCGTATACCTTCTGTTACTCAGCAAGCTTCATTCCAAAATAGGTCCTTACAACCTAATTGCAGTCATTCCAAATATTCAATTTTGCAAAATGGTTTATACCAGTGTGAAAACTGTGCTTTTGTTTTCCCACCCAAAACTGCCAAAGTAAGGATGATGAGTTCTAGAGAGATGTTTGCTGATTATGAAGTAGCCTTACCCGATGCACCAATCTCTGTAATAGATACCCAGGTTGTAAATAATCCCGGTGGTGCAAATACTATTCCAGGCCGTATACCGCCTTTCCATGATTTCATGTTGTTAGATACCACAGGAAAGTTTAAGGCAAAATGCTGGCCATTGCATGTCTTACCATTAGGAGATAATGCCCCTAGCCAAAGTTATCTACTTAATTGGGGAAACTTATGTCTTCGTAAATCTCTCCTGCTTCAAGAAGATCGTAGGATTTGGCAAGATCTTGAAGCCATAAAGTATGAGAAACACTTTGAAAGTATACATTCAAATAATCATACTATGATAGCCACTTTGGAATTGATTGAAAAAAGACTCAATCAAGAGTGGAAAGAAAAAGTGGAAACTACTTTACATGAGTTAAAAGATTTATATCAAGATTTCAAAGTGAAAGCTGAGATATGGAAAATCGAAAGAGAAGCAGCCATGGAAAGACAGAGAGATTTGTTATTAAGGGTGAGACAAGAAATCAAAGCAGACTGTGAAGTTCTTACTTCCCAGTTGGGTACTACTAATGTCCAGATCAGACATACTGGACAAAGGCTACAAGAGATATCTGAAGAAGTGCATTCATTGACCACTTCTCAGTTACAGTTTGCAGACTCACTCAGAGTTGAGTCTCAGGAGACTAGAGAAGCTATTTCTGCTGAGGCAAATTCTCTTCATATATCCCTCAACAGAGTCAAAAGTCAAACTGCTAAACCTGTGCAGTTCAAAAGCTTCCCGTCTAGTGCAGGTACCTACTTAGCAGCCCAATATTCCGGAGGTCCTAAACTAAAAGTACAAGTTCCTGTTACTAATGACCCCCTTAGATATGATCCTGCTAGTGGTAACCTAGTGTCAACTCAGCCCCCTTCTACTGAGATACCAGTGTCAGGTCCAGAACCGACTCCACCTCCTCCGTCTTAGGGGACTGTCTTAATGGCCCGGGGGAACGGTGCATTTCCTTATCCTCCAGTTGATCCATTCAAAAATATACAAACCTATAAAGCAGAAACACCACCCTTAGTCAATTTTGATAAATTTGAAGAAGTGGAAAATGCTAGAGGTGTTGATGCAGTGAGATCATGGATCACAAATTATACATCCACCAATCCTGATGCAGATGAAAGAGAAGTAATCAAGCAAGCCTTAAATTCAATGACAGGAATGGCAAGGATTGTCTGGGATAAGTTAGATAATGATTTTAGAGAAACTCTGCTAGATAGTGGCACAGATCAAGTTTGTGCTCAATTAGCAAGAATGTTTGTAGGAAAGCGTGATGTTTTGGAACAGCTTTCTTATCAAAAGTTTGTAAAAGGAAAATGCAAAGACTTGAGAAATTTTAAGGAATACTGTAAGAAGCAGTATGAACATTTCTATTTCTCAGGTCAGGAACAGAATCATGAATTCATGTATACTACTTTTCTAAAAAGTTTTGGTGATCCGATAGGGTCATATTATCATAGAAAAGTTTTAGAAAATTTGTTACATGAAAAGACTGATATGAAGGAACTAACATTTCCTTAGTTAGTTCAATTTCTGGAACAGATCAACACTGACATATGCAATGATGTCAAAGAGAAAAAAGAGAAAAGGAAAATCCAGCCTATCTTGTCAGCTGCAGTTTGCTACCAGCTGGAAAAGAATAATAATGATTGTGTTGATTGTAAGCCATACAAGAAAAAGTATAAAAAGAAAAAGGAGAAGGATCGCTTCAAGCCTAAGAAAAGAGGATACTTTCGTAAGAAAGACAAAAGAAGGAAAGGTAGCTCAAAGCGTAAGCCAGTGTGCTACATCTGTCAAGGTGATCACTTTGGTAACAAGTGTCCGAAGAAAGATAAGAAAAAAGGTAAAGCAAAGATGCGTGCAGCTAAAGGAGCTGGCGTCACGACAGATGAGTTTGAGTATATATATGACTATCCTTCCGATTCCGAAGATATCATAGTCTCAAGTCCTGAAGTCTCAGATTCAAATTCAGACGAAGACTACTATTCCTCTAAAGAAGATCAGGCGAAGGTGCAGCTGATGAAAGCAGAGCATAAGCTTGAAGAAGAATCACAGGGTGATTCAGGAAGCGATTCAGAAGCTTCAAAAGTTTCATTCTATTACAGAATGATGAAAGGTTCTTCCTCATCAGAATTAGACCAAGTAGTTGGTGAGATTCTGAATATTGAGCAGAGACTCAAAGAGATGAATATGGGGCCAGAGACGTGGAAGAAACTGAAATCCCGTCTAGAAGATTTGAAGGCAAGGAAATATTACTTGCTCAAGCCCAAAGAGCCACCTCGACCATTCGGTCACAAAGCCGCTCAACAAATGCAGAGCGATGAGGAAGAGGAAGAAGAATTCTATGAACATCCGAGGCCTTATCAGGTTCGTGGTCCAGGGTTCATTTCGGTCAGACCATCTTTTCCACCACGGTCTCCCAGAGTTCATGGTTATAAACCATCCCCATGGTATAACAAGCAGAGAGCTTCAGTAGCTCCACTCAGAGAAACGGGTCCTGCAGAATTCGTTATCACTGCTACTACTCCCATTGAGCAGAAAGGACTCCTGGAAGCTCCAAGTCCAGGAAGTATGGCAAGAAGACTGTGGCGTCGCCACCGTCTAGAATTTCTTAATAAGGTGCTTTCTCAAGCACAAGAAGAAGTTGAGATTCTAATGACTGAAGATATAGAAGAACAGAATGTAGAAGAATCTCAGCACGAGCTTCAGCAGTATATAAATAGATTCAATCAAGTATCTGGTGTCAAGATGTCAGGACCAGCTACAAATAAAGAAGAAGCTCTTTTGTGTAAAGAAAAGGCTTACAGTCCATATGTAAGTCAAAGCCTTCATTCTGTGAAGGTTGAACATTTAGAAGACCCCATGCAGTTTCTATCAACAGAAGCATTCGAAGGAAGTCCAGCCCGAGAAGTCATCCCGATTCCGGATGATGAACCAGTAGATGAAGGACAAAGCAGCAGAGGTAGATTCAGTGTAATCCAGAATACCAAGCAGGCTTTTCGTGCATCAAAAGCTACTACTCACTGCCCTGGTGCGGTATTACTTATCAAGTTTCCAGGTATTCAGGCCTACCCTCTGGCTTTTCTAATAGATACCGGTGCTGATTTAAATATTGCTAGAAAGAATGCTTTTCCTGAAGATGCATGGTGAGAAGGAAAAACTGATATCACCTTTGGAAATAATGAAAGGTCATTTAGTCATTTGTTCTGTATTGCTCCTATTCAACTAGGATTTGAAGAAAAACCTCAAAACACTTTGTTTGTTCATTATGAGGTAGAAGATTATGATGGAGTAATAGGAAGCAACACCTTAAGTGAATGGCAACCATTCATAGTTGATCAGGATTTCTTGACCTTTAAAGGATTGTATCAGTTACCCAGGATTCACCATCCAACATCCTTTTCCAGAATCCAGAAGGATGAAAAGAAGAAAAAGCCTGTTAATCAGGTTTGGCTTCATCAGCAGTTCCAAGAAAGAAATGAAGAACTCAAGCAGATCAAAGAAATATTTGCCACCACTGTGATGACAAAAGATTTGAAGAAATTTCAAAGATCTTTGACCTGTAGCTTACCCTTGAAAAGAGATTCTGAAGGTAAGGAGCTTTTACCTAAAGCCAAAGCTAATTATTTTTTAATGAGTTCTAGCGAAGTAGAAATTTGTGCAAAAGAAGTTAAGGAACTGGAAGCCCTAGGTTTGATTCAGGTTTCAGGCTCCCCTTTTTCGTGTCATGCAATGTATGTTCCAAAAATAGATGAACGAGGAGTCAAACTTCCTGAAAAAAGATTAGTGGTTAATTATAAACCTCTCAATGATTGTCTGGTTGATAATAGACATCCAATCCCCAGTAAAGACCATATTTGGCAAATTATTCAGGGTAGCCATGTTTATTCAAAGTTTGATTTAACCAAGGGATATTGGCAAATTAATCTTAAAATAGAAGATTACTATAAAACAGCCTTCTCTGTACCCCAAGGTCTCTATGAATGGACTGTTTTACCCTTTGGTATCAAAACTGCTCCCTCAATCTTCCAACAAAAAATGGATATCATATTCCGGCCTCATGCCAAGTTCATTCAACCATATATAGATGATATCCTGGTTTTCAGCCAAAATATGGAGTCTCATCTTGATCACCTCAGAGTTTTCCTATCTGTATGCCAACATAACGGCTTAGCGGTAAATCCATCCAAGTCTCTTATTGCCGTTCCTGAGTTGGTTTTCATCACTTACCGCTATCGGAGCTCCTGTTGGCTGCTGGTAGGTCTGCACCAGCACCGCCCGATGACTGTGCACTGGAATCAGCATCTCTCCTCGCTGGCTGCTCCACTCTCTCCAACTAGGTTTGAATTCTCTCCTCTCTAAATTTAGAATCTCCAAGGGTGCAAATGAGGATTGTGGTCCCCATGGGACCTATTTATAGTGTCTCCCCCCCCTTAGTTTTTCTTTCCACCCCTTCTTCTGCTTTTTCTTCTGCCTAGTCGCATCCTCTTCTGGTCGAGCGCCAACCCCTTTCCTCTGTCGCTTCCCTATCTTCCCGCTCGAGGGGGCATACACTGGGGCAACTCCTTACACTGGGGCATAAAAAAAAAAACAATTGTATCATGTATTCAACTATCAATTTCTTTGACGCAACGCTACATGCTGCATTGCATCAAAGAGGGGCAAAATGTAGACACCCTAAAATGACCAAGTCGTCGCATCACTTGCATTTCGTCATCTGTCTAATCACCTGCATTTCACACATTAATTAAATAATCTAATTATTTAATTAATTTCATCAAATTCTTCTAAATCACATACTTTCAACATTAATTAATTAATTAAATTAAATTCCTCTATATTCTTCCACAATTAGATAATTTTTAATTATTTAATTAGATCATTATCTTCTTCTCAAAAATCAAATCCACATTAATTAAATAAACACAATTATTTAATTAATTCAACAAATTCCCTCTTATCTAAAAATTAAATAATTCTTAAATTATTTAATTAAATCAAAATTATTCTTCCAAAATCATGCACAACAATTAAATAAATTTATTTATTTAATTTGCTTTCAAAATCTTCTAAATTAAATAATTCCAATTATTTAATTATTTCTTCCAAAATATCTTCTCTAAATTTAAATAAATCAATTATTTATTTAAATTGCTTTTTCTTCTAATTTGAGTTATCTCTAATATAACTCAAGCTTTCTTGCTCATCAATTAAATATTTCTATATTTAATAAAGCAAAATATCTTCTAATTCTCATGCAAATCCCTTCTTGTTTTAAATCACTTAACTGATTGCTTTTTTCTTTTAATTGATTTATCTCTGCAGTTAACTCATTCTTCTATTCTTGATAACTCCTCTCATGCAAAAGCAAGCAAGACACATGTCTTCTTCTCATTCGTTGCACATTCCTCAACTTATCTCCTCCGTTGATTCTTCTGAATTATCTGGACCATTGATTGATCTTCCTTGAAACCTATATAACCCCCCTCATCTCCTTCATTAGCTCTCTCTTCGATCATATTCTCAGGTATACTTAATAGAGCTTCGAGCATACAAAACGCGTCGATTGAGCACTATCACGATCTTTTGACATTGATCTCTTGAGCACACTACTTGCTTGTTGCAGCTATGGCTTCGCAACTTCATTGAGCAATCCACATTCAATCCAAAAGAAACAATACAGATTTCGGTAAAAGTCTTTATTTCATTGATTATTTGTCATGGCTTTTATTTAAATTCGTTTTCTTTATGTTATTGGGTTCTTTGATTTTATTTAGTTTAGATTTAATTGATTTTTCCTCATACACAAGTTGTTTGAATTGATCCTCCTTTCACCACTAAACATTCTGAAAGGAAGCTAGGTGTGTGGAAATCGCTTCCCACACTAATATAATGAGGGGAGGAGAGTGCAAATTCAATTTATCCTTAATATTACTACAAGGTTAAACCCACTAACAGAGATATTATAGCAAACACATAAACAAGAAAGTGAGACAGAAGAAGAGAGACACAAGATATACGTGGGGAAAACCCTTATCGGGTGAAAAACCCCATACTCCAAAACTTGCACAATGTATTAACAAAAATGAAATAGTTTAAAATAAACTTGCAATGCAAGCTCTCAGGAGCCTTCGACACTCATATCTGGAGACAAACCAACAACATAACAGTACCTATCAAACCTATAATACATCTCTCAAAAGCACTTGTTTATATAACAAATACAAGGCAAATATGGCTCCACATAGAGATGGGTATCCAACATGGCCTCATGGCCCAAAACCCATGCCTAGGGACACTTGTCCAACTCTGTAGGATGCTCCTAACACTTTTCAAGTCACCCAATCCCAAGGAGGTCACCTATTTCCAAAATGGGCTATGAAGATGCTCTTACAACTCTTACAACCGTCATAGAATCTGTCATAGCTATCATAACTTACAGCTTGAAGACAATCTATCATACACAGGCTATAAATAGAATATTCTCTTACAACATGTCCTAGTCTACCTTGGGGTGCCCAAAGATGCTTTTTTCAAAGATGCTCTTCGACACATGTCTTCACCTGTCATAGAATCTCCTATTTTTGACTCTTACATGTCATAACTTTGTCAGAGGAATCTATCGTGACCGTTACGGTTAATATTCCCTTACACAACATCCAAGATGCCAACACATGGAAAAATATTCCTACTACTAAGTGGGACACCTATCTCCTCATGTGAGGACAAAAATACATGTGGTCATATGCCATGTAGGATGACACATCACCGTGCCAACTCCCATAATATGACAACATAGGATTTGCATCCAATTGATACAATAGGCAATTAATAAATAAATACACTGTAAAAATACAAGGAATTACCAAGGTTGAGACACCTTAATTCCCAACATTCTCCCACTTATCAAACACCTTGTAAGAACCAATAGAATAAACAAAATTTAACTACTATAGGCTGAGAGGCCCATAGACTCCGAACACCATCTGAACTTCTCTGTGTCCATTGGTTTCATCAATGCATCTGCAACATTCTTCAAAGTATCTACCTTCTCCAAATTTACCTTCCCATCCTCTACCATGTCTCTCACAAAGTGAAACTAAACATCAATATGCCTTGTCTTGGCATGGAAAGTTGGATTCTTTGCAAGGCAAATTGCACTTTGACTGTCACAATTGATCGTAATCTGTCCTGCATCAACACCAATATCTAAACACAATCTCTTAAGCCAAATGGATTCCTTACAAAAATGAGATGTAGCCATGTACTCATCTTCTGTAGTGGACAAAGCAACCATAGGTTGTCGCTTACTCATCCAACTAATTGCACCACCAAACATAGTGAACACATAGGCACTGGTGGATCTCCTACTATCAATGTCACCTGCACAATCAGAATCTACAAATCCATGAATACAAATTGAATGCAGAGGTCCTGTAGCATTTCCATGATAGCAAATGGAATACTTGGAAGTACCCTCAAATATTTGAACACTCACTTAACTACATCCCAATGTACCCATCCAGGATTATCCATAAATCGACTAAGGACTCCCATTGCTTGGGCAATGTCTGGTCTTGTGCAGACCATAGCATACATCAAACTACCAACAACACTAACATAAGGTACTCTGCTCATGTCCTCCACCACACTAGGAGATTTTGGACAATCACTAACAGACAACTTTGTCCCCAAAGAAATAGGAACACATAATGGTCTACAATCTGCCATGCTAAACCTGTCCAACACAGTCTTCACATACTTACTTCAGCTTAACTAAAGTTTTCTATTAGCTCTGTCTCTTCTGATTTCCATTCCCAGAATGCACCTGGCTGCCCCAAGATTTTTCATCTCAAACTGTGCTGACAACTGATACTTCAAATCAGAAATCACATTCTTACCATTCCCAATCAACAACATATCATCAACATACAATGCACTAATGAGAATGTGATCATTGTCAATTTTGTAATACACACAATGATCTAATTTCAATCTCAGATATCCAATTGACAATAGAAAGGCATCAAACTTTAAGTACCACATCCTAGGAGACTGCTTCAAACCATACAATGACTTCTTTAACTTGCAAACCAAATTTTCTGTACCTTTACCTATGTAATGCTCTAGTTGTGACATGTAGATTTCTTCCTCCAAATCACCATGAAGGAAAGTTGTCTTCACATCCATCTGTTCTACCTCTAAGTCATAAGCAGCTACAAGAGATAACAAGAAGTGAATGGATGTCAGCTTTGTAATGAGAGAGAAAATTTCACCATAATCAATTCCCTCCACTTATGAGTACCCCTTCACAACCAATCTAGCCTTGTACTTTTTGACACTACCATCTGCACCAAATTTCTTTTTAAACACCCATTTACATCCAATGGGTTTCCATACATCAGGCAAAGGCACCAAGTCCCATGTTTTATTCTTTTCCAAAGAAGCCATCTCACCCTCCATGGCCTCCTTCTAGAAACTTGCATCTTTCATGCCCATAGCCTCTTTCATAGTTCTAAGCTCATCAGTGTTAGTAAGTAAAACAAAAACACAACTAGAATCAAGTAATGAATAGCCAAACCTATCAGGTTGCTTTCTTGTTCATTTAGACCTCCTCAATGGGTGAGGTTGAGGTTCTACTTCTTCTTCTAAGCTTTCAGAGCTGCTAGAGCTCTCCTAATCATTAGGTCTCACAGAGTTTGTTTGTTCAGTCTTCCCAGGGGTAGAAGGAAATTAAACCACATCCTCTTTCTATTCTATCTGTTCTAGCTGTAGAACGACGAAAGAAGGTGTTAGCTCTCTGAAGATAACACTTTTGCTATACAACACTTTTTCAACCATAGGATCCCAAACCTTGTATCCTTTCACACCTACACCATAGCCATGGAAGATACACTTAATAGCCTTGTTCTCCAATTTAGACTGTTTCTCCCTAGGCACATGTGCATATGCCTCACAACCAAAAACACGAAGATGTCTAACTGAAGGCTTCTTACCAGATGACACCTCCATAGGTGTCTTACCAACAAGAGATGATGTAGGAGATCTATTTACCAGATAGCAAGTAGTGGCAAAAGCTTCAGTCCAAAACTTTTGTTCGAGGCTACTAAGCATACTCCTAGCCTTCTCAATCAATGTCTTGTTCATCCTCTATGCAACTACATTTTGCTGTGGGGTATATGGAGTTGTCTTATGCCTTTCAATCCCTTTCTTTTTACAGAACTTATCGAACTCTGCTGAACAAAACTCACCACCGTTGTCAGTTCTCAAACACTTAATCTTTTTACTAGTCTAATTTTTAGCAAAGGCTTTAAACTCCTTAAACCAACTAAATACTTTAGTCTTGATTTTGATAAAATAAACCCATGTCCTTCTATTATAATCATCTATGAAAGATACAAAATATACATATTTTGAAATTGGAAGAACATTAATAGGACCAAACACATCAAAATGAATAAGATCCAATACACCAGAAGACTTGTGAGAACTAGAGTAAAACTGAACACAATTTTGTTTTCCATAAATGCAATGTTCACAAAAGTCAAACTCAAGATTACAATCATTTAACCCCTCAATGAGGTTTTTATTTTTCAGGGTATGCAGACTCTTCTCACCAATATGGCCATATCTCAAATGCCATAACATAGTCTTTTCAGCAAGAAGCTTAGCTTCCAAATCATGTGCACTACCATCAGAACTAGTTACAACAGATTTCTTCACTGCTCGTTCAGATGGTGGGGATGAAGTGATTGCAACTCGTTTCTTTGAGTCAGAAGAACTATTTCACTATGAAGTGCATGCATCTAGCTAAGATAGAGTACCTCTCTGAGTACCCTTTGCAAGCACCATAGATCCTCTAGTCATCTTGTATCCATCCTTCAAAAAGGCAACCTGCACACCTACATCATTCAACATACTTACAGAAAGTAGGGTCCGTGCAAGGCCTAGAATGTGCATAACTCCAGTGATCCCCTTCACTCGTCCATCAGGGAATCAGATTGAGACTCTTCAATGACCAACAATCTTTAGATGAGATTCATCTCCCAGGTACACTCTTCCACCATCGAACACTTCATATTTCATGAACCAGTCTTGATGTGAGGTCATGTGGAATGATGCACCAAAATCAATCAACCACACATCATTAGATGCATGGGTGGTGAGGGCTACAATGAAGGCATCACCATCATCTTGTGACTTGTTGAAATCTAAATCAGGAGCTTTCTTCTTCTTTTTCTTCTCCTCTTTGCATTCCTTTCAAAAATGCCTAGTTTTTCCATAGTTCCAACAAAGAGCCTTGGACTTTCCAGGAGATTTGGATTTCCCAGGAGATTTGGATCTCCCACAAGATTTGGATCTACCCTTCTCACCATTCTTGTCCTTCTTCTTTCCTTTCTCTTTGCGTTTTCCACGAACCGCAAGAGCCTCTTTGGCTGCCTCAGAAGACTTCTGCATTTCTTCAGATAATAGTGAGGACACCACATCTTCCATCTTGAAGGTGGTAGTGGTGCTTCTGATAGCCATGACAAGATGATCCCACGAGTCTGGCAAAGAACAAAGTAGGGTCATATATCGATCCTCCTCCTCCATTTTCACACCCACAGATGTCAACTGTGCAACAATCATGTTAAAAGTATTCATGTGATCTGCAACAGATCCTCCATATTCCATCTTTAGAGTGAACAAATTTTTTTTCAGGAAAAAATTATTTACCAAGGACTTGGCCTGATAAACATCACCCAGCTTCTTCCAAAGATCTTTCATGCTCTTCTCCTCATGGGCATTCAACAGGAGAGAGTTAGCTAAACAGAGTCTTATGAGACCCTTAGCCTTCTGATCTTTGAGGTCCCAATCATCTTGTGACATTGCTGTAGGTTTCACACAAGATATCATTTCCCATAGGTCACGATCAACAAGTAGGTCCTCCATCTTGAGTTTCCACAACTCAAAATTAGTGCCATTGAATTTGTTAACCTCTAACCTTCCAAATGTGGTTACCATCTCCTTGCTACAACAAGATATGGAATACTCTACACAACACTCCCACTCAACCTAAGATCAGCTCAAAAAACCCCTACCCAGCAACTAGAACCAAAACTGGCCAGGCTCTGATACCAACTGAAAGGAAGCTAGGTGTGCAGAAATCACTTCCTACACTAATCTAATGAGGGGAGTGTTAGCACTCATTTTGACCTGGGGTTGATTTGTCGTGATCAGGAGGTTTCTTCATTTGAAGCCTTCATCTTCTTGCCCATTTTTTCTAAGTGTTGGACCTCCTCAGCATTTTTCAGCTGCATCATCATATTTTCCTGAGGAGGAGGTCATCATCATCATCTTGTCTTCGATGATAGTCTGCATCATCATGTTCTTCATCGACCGGTTTCTCATCGTCATCGTCATATTTCACTATCGGGTGATGTTTGGATATCATCCTGATGATACTGGTGAGCTACAGTGCGCCCTGATCTGCTTGCGAGGGTGATTTTTCTAAGTATCCGGTGATCTTCCATTTATCACCTTGCCCAAACATGATGATGATGTTGCCCCGTTATCCTGAAGGGGTTATTCTCTAGTATGTTCGACCTGACTTGTTTTTTCTTAAGGGTCGTCATCATCATCATGATATTTCCAGCTATCATCCTGCTGCTTGCGGAGGTCATCATATTTTCTGCCTTCATGATATTTCGCAGGGGTGATATTTTTATCATCGGGTGATCTTGGTTATGATCATCCTGATGATGTTGTTGAAGAGTTCTAAGTGCGACCCGATATTCACTAGGGTCATCATATTTTGAACGTCAGGATGATCTTAGTCAATATCATCCTGATGATGTTGTATCACTTCTTGTTCGTTGTTTTGTCATCCTGATGATGCTGACGTCATCCTTATATCAGGATGATATCTATTTCTCTGCCTATCTGCATCATGATATTTCCGAAGGAGGGGGTGATATTTTCATATCATCCGGATATATGTTTGTTCTAGCATCATGATGATGCTGATATCAAGGAGATATCCGCCTGCTGGCTTCGCGCATTATCTACTGGGGGTGATCTTTTCAAGCAGCATCATCATATTCAGTTATCGCCCCGATCTTATAGTGGAGCTACAGTGCAACCTGATATTTGTGCATTAGGAGGATATTTCCAAATATCCAGTTGTCTTCCGAATATCATGATGATGTTAATATGATGATGATGTCATCAAGGTCCAGGGGGTCATATTTCTAACACTGATCATCTTGAAGAGACCTCCTGATATTTGCAAACATGATGATGACGTCATCCGGATATGAGGAGGTGCGCAGTAGGCAGATATGATGATGACGTCAGCAGGATATGATGATGATGTCATCAGGATGTTCATCGGCCAGACTTTTGGTATAAGCTCAGCAGGAGGATGTTCCTCCGATGGATCAGGTTGTGCCGGTTATCATGAAGGTTATATTTCAAATATCATGATGACGTCAGGGTGATATTTCGAACAACAGGATATCATGCTGCTGGAGGATGATGATGATGAGGTCTATACTAGTGTAGTCAGGAGCAAAAGCACCGACATGATATATGCTCATGACCTAGTATATAAAGTGTTATTGAGGTCATCGCGGGGTGCATGTGGGATATTGATATCCTGCATTTTCAAATATCATGATGATGAATCTCGGCGGGAAATGCTTGCGATAGTCTGTTTGATGTTCTTCCCAAGGCCGCGGGTTGGTGCGCCATTAATGGCGATTGTTGCAGAGGTATGGGCGATGGTGTGGATGGATCCTGTACTCGACTGAAGATGTACATCAGCGGACAGTGGCGCAGGGCTCGAGAAATCTTCCTGTCTCCTCCCCTACCTGCTGCATTCAAGTTTGGGCGCCAATCCGGTTGTGTTTGAGCGCCATCTTCCTGGTACTGTGTATCTGGCAGGATTTTGGTCAACCATGTAATTAATTGCTGAACACCTACCTGGCTATTATAAGCAGGTTGTGTTGTTCATTTGAGGTTGTTGAAAGTTGATGATTTTGGCTCTGTAATGCATAACAGGCTGATCTGGTTGCTCTGTACAGCTTACCTGTGAGTTTATGTATCTCTTGTTGTTTGTTTTTGGCATGAACCCACTGATTTCATGATTAAACTTATATGAGAAATGCTGTTTAGCATGTGTTGTGTTAATTCTATCTCCAGTATTGCATGTATTCTTCTTCTGAATCTGGATGTTTGGTAATGTTTAGATTCTAGAGCATAGAATTCCTATGTTGACTGTCTGATCTTTTAACTTCTACTCAAGGGGTAGATTAAACTGTTTTCAGGTTGAACATTGGGAAGGGTATACTGCAGTAGGGATACCATAAGTAGAGATAACCTAACACTCTGTATTGGGAGATACCTGTAAGGCAGGTATCACATGTATCCCCTTGAAATCTAGTTTTAGCTGTTCATGCTGATCATTCACAGGTGTATGTCTACTGACTCCAGGCCCTGGATAGGCACCAATCATGCTTTGTTTTGTGTTATAACCATATCCAGCTTTGCATCCACACTTAAAATCCAAATCAAAATCTAAAACCAACATTAGGACATTAGAGTTAGTTTTAGGAACCTCAGTCCTCTATCTACAACTGCAAATAGGCCCAAAGCTAGCCCCTTTGCTCTTATCTTTCAGTTTTGGTCTACTTACAAGAGGACTATCTGCTTTCTGTCAGCATCCCAGCCTTGTATGCATATCCTCATGGATGTTGAGTAGGGAATACCCCCCTAGGTCTTGTAGAGCCTGAAGAAGAAGAGGAGATAAAATATAGAGTCTATCTCCTATACTGTTGACCCCCTGGCCCAAAGATCCTGTTGATCACTGATGGCTACCTTGTAGGGAAATCTGGGAATAAGCATCCAGTCTGGGAAAAAGTCAACAGGGAGGAGAGTGCAAATGCAATTTATCCTTACTATTATAGAAAACTTAAACCCACTAACAAAGATATTGCAGCAAACACATAAACAAGAAAGTGAGACACAAGAAGAGAGACACAAGATATATGTGGGGAAAACCCTTATCAAGTGAAAAACCCCACACTCCAAAACCTGCACAGTGTATTAACAAAACTAAAATAGTTTACAATACACTTGTAATGCAATCTCTCAAGAGTCTTCGACACTCGTATCTAGAGCAAACTGGTAGCATACCAGTAACTATCAAACTTGTAATACATCTCCTCTCAAAAGCACCTGTTTATATAACAAATACAAGGCAAATATGGCTCCACATAGAGATGGGCATCCAACATGGCCTCATAGCCCAGAACACATGTCTGTGGACACTTGTCAAACTTTGTAGGATGCTCCTGACACTTTTCAAGTCACCCCATCCCAAGGAGGTCACCTATTTCCAAAATGGGCTATGACAAATGCTCTTATGACTCTTACAACCGTCATAGAATCTGTCATAGCTATCATACATAGGCTATAAATAGCATATTCTCTTACAACATGTCATAGTCCACCTTGGGACACCCAAAGATGCCTTTTTCAAAGATGCTCTTCGACACATGTCTTCACCTGTCACAGAATCTCCTATTTCTGACTCTTACATATCATAACTTTGTCATAGGATTCTGTCATGACTATTATGGTCAATATTCCCTTACACAACATCTAAGATGCTAACACATGGAAAAATATTCCTACCACTAAGTAGGATGCCTATCTCCTCATGTGAGGACAAAAATACATGTGGTCATATACCGTGTAGGATGACACATCACCATGCCAACTCCCACAATATGACAACATAGGATTTGCATCCAATTAATATAATAGGCAATTAATAAATAAATACAATGTAAAAATACAAGGAATTACCAAGGTTGAGACACCTTAATTGCCAACACATTCAAGGACACTCAATTGAGTAGGAAGTCTAATACATATCTCCTATCACTTGGAACATAGGGAAAGATTGGAATTGTATGATTTTGTTATTCAATTCAGCCTAATTATGTTCAAAACCCTAATTACATGAATTCGTGAACAAATAGACAAATTACAGAAAATGATCATAGACAGAGATATCAAATGACAACCAAATGCATACTAGATTTCAAAATTCAGAGAATGGAAAAGTTAGAGACTAATTAGCGGGCACCCTAGTCTGATGCCACAGTTTTTGTCAAGATCTAGGAATCTTGTCTGCAACCTGTTCCTGTTCCAGAGATTTTTCTATTGCAGGATTCAGAGGACTAATGAGTGGGCACTCGAGTCCAAGTCCCTATTTTCTTCTCTAATCTACAATTATGACAATCTACACTTCTCTCTTGCAACTAAACTTCTTCTGCTTTCACAACTTGTAACCCGCAATCACAGAAAAATGGGTTGGGGGATGTGGTGTTTAGAGGCTTGCCTCAGTCAAGCCCTGGAGAGACATTCAAGTCTTCCAAACACCATTGTTACTTCAAGAGTGTGTATCCCTGTGAGATAGAGGCAAAATCCAAATGATAAATGATAGAAAACACAACTGATATCACCTTGTAGTGAAGATCTCATGGGAGGAAGATGATCTTCATGCCATGAGGAGATGGATGTCAAATCTGTAAATACAAACACAAGAACAACAAAGTACTGCTCTGCAACACAATGATAGCTTTGAATATGTCATGCCCACATTTCCCATGCAGTCACGATGCACAACACATGTGTCATGTCCACATTTGCCATGTGGTCATGACATGAACTACAAAAAACTTTTCTACCTATCCCTAGGAACCCCCTCACACGCGTCTGCGTGCTCGGTGGCAATACGCATAAGGCGTAAACATGTCAATATAACCGCAATGGTGAAAGCCATCTAGAGGGTATGCAACAAGTAGGGTGTCGCTTCTATGGTTAGACTGATTTTAATCTGAACCCTAAGTTTCCTACGTGAAGATGATTTCGCCAGCATCGAACCCTAACTTAACTCAGATCAAAAAGTGATTAAGTAAAACAATGGCAAGATGGCATGTGATTAAAGTGGAATGATGGATGAAAAGTAATAAAATAACACAAAAATCAAACCCTAGAATTCTAGAAAAAAATTTGACAACATAACGCATTTTTGATAAATGCAAAATAAAATTTAAAATGAAATGCCAATAAGGAAATAAATAAAATTTAATTAAAACTTAAGAACAATCTCAGAATGATAAAGTTAAATAATAAAATAAAATTAAGTGATAAGACGTCAGAATAAACCAAAAAGAAAATTGAGTACGTGATTAAATACAATTTTGACAATTATATTTAATAACTAACTCAAAAATTTAATAGAGAGAGGAGGAGGGTTTAAAAGAACGATAAAATAGATAATTAATAAATAACGTTAAAATCCCGCTAGGGGCATATAAAATAAAATAAAATAAAAACTCAACAACAACGAATTTAAATCAAGGGAAAATTCTCTCTCCAAAAGAATAAAGAAAAATAACCCCTCCCAAAATTAATATAGTTCATAAGGCAATAAGTCCCTAATACAAAATCTCATTGAAATTTAAATAAAAGAACTTCAAGTTTAAAAAGGGCAAAAGGCAAACTAAATAAAGAAATTAGGAAATTAACACTACCTCCTCAAAAAAAAAAATCCTCTAGAATAAAATATGAAGAGTCAAAATTTCCATTTTATTGTTTTCTATTTTCCATGTTACTCTAATTCCATTTTGAAAAAATTAACTATCTCCGAAAGAAAACCCTAATTCTGAGTTATGTTGTTTCACACTTTGAGTTGCCCTAATCTCTTATTCTCATCCTTTCTTTTGTTGTTTTGTCTCTTTCCTTTGTCCGCAGGTAGGGTTTCAAGGCTGCCATTGATGAACCTCACGGAGGTGAGCAACCATAACTATTGGCTTGATTTAGAATAGATTTTTTTTTTTTTGTAATATATATATATATATATATCATTAACCAACTATGTATATGTTTTATCATGATTATGAGCAGGATTGAAGAGGTGCAGGGGGCTGACGACAATGGTGGAAGCTTGGTGCAAGGTTGAGAGGTGGGGAAACTACTGTGAGGAGGAGGTTGCAGAGGGACCGCGGTGGGAGGAACTCGGCAGAGGTTGCGTGGGTTGCGGGGTTAGGGGTGTAATAGGTGGAGCGAAGGAGGTTTACGATGCCGAAGGAGTTAGAGGGTGAAGGTGTGGGGAGGGGCCATGCCTCCCCCCACACCCACGGGTGTGGGGGGAGGCACGACCCCTCCCCACACCAGTAAAATTAGTAGGATACATGCCGTGGGGTCTATGGTGGGCGTTGCCCACCACAGCCCCACATTTTTTTTTTCATTTGTTTCTGTTAAAAAATAGCCCCCTCCAAATAGTCTGCCATGGACTCAATTCAATAGCATCTATAATATGTTTTGTATTATCAAACATTTATATATATGTGTGTGTGTGTGTATATGTATATATATGTATATATATATGTGTGTATATATATGTGTGTATATATATATGTGTATATATATATATATATTGATAGATAAGTGCTACCAGAGGGGGTAGCTCCTTTTCTATTATAATTAAAATTAAAAACCTGCTGATACAATAGCAGCATGGATGTAAGGGTCTTTTACCGGCCTACCAAATGGTCCTCAAGCCAGCTCCAAATTAGGCTAAAAAGTAAGAAAAAAACTCCATATTGTTCCTCCCATGCCCTTCTTGAGGGTGCAAATTCTTTTAAAAACCTACACCCCTTCTATCTTTACACTCACTGTAGAGGTATGTCCGGCCATGGATCAGCTGATTGGGCTAATATTTCAAAATTTGATTGATTGCAGGCCCAATTGGCAAGGAAGTCAGTAGCACGGTTGCCTTCGCGGTAAGTGTGAGAAATGGTAGTTCCTTCCATGTTATCTAAGAAGTGCCAAATGGACTTGGCCAAATACTTCAATTTCCAACTCATGAGTTTCCTTGATGAGATAGCTCTGATGCATATCAGAGAATCTCCTTCAAAGTCCACATTTGAGAAATTGTGATCCTTGCATAGTTGTAATCCTCGCAAAAGTGCAGAGAATTCTACCTCGTTATTGGTTCCCAATGGAAGTTTCTTTGAGAGTTCCAATAGAACTCTGCCTTGGTTATCCTAGATAATGACGCCCGCTCCTGAAATGCCCAAGTTTCCTTTGGTAGCCCTGTCGAAGTTCAGCTTGAGCCTTCCTGGGGGAGGTGCCAACCATTTTGTGCAAGCCCTCTTATTCTTTTTGTCCTCCATCTTGCATCTGATTTGACTTAGATCTGGGAGAATGAGATGCGACCATTTAGCCTGCATTTCCCTGTCCCATTTTGTGAATGGTATCAAGGGGGGCTTGGAGTTTCTAGCATTTACTATTTCACAAATAGCTCTTTCTAACTTTCGGAGGACATCCTCAAGGCTCTCTATTGTGTTCTTGAAGATTCTGGCGTTTCTTTATCACCAGAGGTCCCAGATCAGGAGGGAAGGCTTGGCCTTCCATAAACCTCACCATATTGCCCGAGGTCCTTTCGGCCAGCATTTAAAGAGGCTTGTGAAATCATTGGGAAGGGCTCCCACCCAACCAAGCATCCCACGGAGCCAATCCCAGCACTGTGATACAAAGGGGCAAGTGAGCATTAGATGATTGGTTGTTTCTTCTGCGTTATGACATAGGGCACAACGAGATGGACCGCATATCCCATACATTTTTAACCTTTCCCCGGTGAGGATTCGGTTATGGAGAGTAGTCCATGTGAAAGCACCTACTTTGGGTAGGACCCATTTACTCCAGCAAAGCTCAAAAGGCCAGTCCGAGGGTGATTGGGACATTTGAATTGCATACCCAAGCTTGACAGAGTACTGACCTAATTTGGAGCCTCTCTAGATTATCTCATCCTCTATGTCCAAATGCTTGAGTTTCCTAGTCTACAAAGCCATGATGAGTGTCTAGACATCGTCGGTGTTAAGAGGAAGGGCTTTGATCAACTCCCAATCCCAATCATGGTTTCTGATATAGTTGGCCACCTTTCTTCTAAATTGGTCCGCAAATCCTCTCCACCTTTCTTCAAGGCCTTGTAGATCTGCTAGAGGTGGGTGTCCATTTAGGGAGTCTTCCTAGAAGTTTGCATTCCTCCCATTGTGAACCACCTAGGAAATGTGGTCTATTATTATCCAGCGGCATTTTTGCATATAGTTCCAAATATGACAACCTCGAGGCAGATTTGGGGTTATCAGGATGCGCTCGGGAGCTTCTGAGTCCAGGTATTTCTTCCTCAATATTTTGCTCCAACGTGCCTCAGAATCACAGTACATGGTCCAGACTAGTTTGGCCCCTAAAGCAAAGTTTTGTTTTTCCATGTCTCAGAAACCAGCTCCTCCATTCGCTTTTGATTTGCATGCTACTTGCCAGTTGATGAGAGGGATTCTCTTCTTTTCGTTTGCACCCTCCCAAAGAAATTTCTTGTAGATACCTTCGAGCGAGCTTCGAGCTTTCTCGATCATCAGATTGCTGCTTAGTTGATAGATGGGCACAATAGCCAACACTGCTTTGATCATTTGGATCTTCCTTGCAGAAGTCAGCCAACGACCGTGCCAAGAAGAGGCCTTAGCGTGGCACTTTTGTATGGTTTCTTCCTAGAGTGACGTGCACATGGCTCCTTTAAATAAAGGGACCCCCAAATATTTACTTGGCAAATTTGCTTGTTTGAAGCACAGAATTGAGAGGATGTGCCTTTGTAGCTTTTTACCAGTGTTGAAGAAGAATATATTGGATTTCTCTTCATTGATCTCCTGTCCGGATGCGCTTGCATATTGTTCCAATAGCAAAGAGATCTCCTTTGCCTCAGAAATTTGGGACTTTACAAAAAGTAAAGTATCATCTGCAAACTGTTGATGGGTGATGCGGGGGATGCCATCTGTGACCTTCGTACCCTGCCATCTTCCATTATTCGCGAGGTTCAAGATACCATGGCCCAAGGCTTCGGCCATGATGACAAATAGGAAAGGAGACATCGAGTCTCCCTGTGTCAAACCTCTAGTAGGTTCAAAGAACCCACATGGACTTCCATTAACAAGCACCGAGTATCGCACTATTGAGATGCATTGAAATATCCAGTTCAGCCATTGTTTATGAAATCCAAACCTTTCCATAATCTTCATTAAGAATCTCCAGTTAACCCGGTCGTATGCCTTACTTACATCTAGCTTGAGAACCATACAACTCTGGTTCCCTACGGTGATAGAATGGAGAGTTTCGTGAGCAACAATTATGTTGTCCACAATATTTCGTCTTGGAGTGAAACCGCATTGTTCTTCCGATATGATGGAAGGAAGGATGTTTTTCATACAATTTACCATCACCTTTGCAATCAGCTTGTAGATAGAGCGAAATGGGCCTAAAGTCCCGAAATGAAGATGTCATAGCCTTCTTCAGGATAAGAGAAATGAAAGTACAATTTATATCCTTGATCATCTTCCTTGATTTCCATAGGTCTTCCACAGCTTTCCAGACATCCTCTTCAAAGATTTCCCAAAATTCCTAGAAGAATCTCACTGGAAACCCATCTGGCCCTAGAGCTTTGTCAGGTGCCATTTGCAAGAGAGCCTCTTTCAATTCTTCCTTCGATATTGGAGCCAGAAGGGAGTCATTTTGTTCGGCAAAGACTCACTCAGGGATCAAATCTAAGAATTTTGACTGAAGCTCCACGAGTGAAGCTTCCATGTCAGCTAGCAATTTTTGAAAATAAAGAACAGCTTCTCTTTAAATCTCCTCTTCACCTGAGAGTTCACGGCCTTCCTCATTTCGAATAGCTGATATCCAGTTAAAATTACGGCGTTGCTTCGTGGAGTTATGAACAAACTTCATGTTCAAATCCCCTTCCTTGAGCCAAGTCTCCCTGGATTTGGATTTCCAATAGGTTTCTTCTCTAGCTAGAAGCTCCTGGTAGATTCTAGTGAGCTCCTTTTCTCTTTGGAATTCCATATAAGTCATGCCATGATTTAATACCTTTGTGTTCAGTTCCTTTAGATCGGCTTCAATCCGCTCTTTTTCCTTGAAGATGTTTTTAAAGGTATTTTCGTTCCATATCTTTAGCTGATTCTTGATGGCGGCTAACTTTTTTGCTATGATGAACATTTTTGACTTGGATTGAACCCTTGTTTCCTTCCACCATATCCGCATGAGTTCAGGAAGTGTCTCATCCTGGAGCCACATTTCCTCAAATTTGAATGGGCAGCTCTGGGGTGGCTTCTCTTCTTTGAAATCTAAAGTTACTGAGTAATGATCTAACCCAGAAATAGGAACGATGTATGACAACATGGAGACGCCCATGAAAAACTAGTTCAAGGAGACCAAAAATCTATCTAGCCTCTCAACAATATTAGTAAAGCCTTTTCTCCTGTTAGTCCAGGTGTATTCCCCATTCTTGGGGACAATATCCACTAGATCGTTGCTTCCCACAAATGATTTGAAGTCCTTCTGGCACTGGCTTATATGCCCAGGCCACCACGTTTTTCCCGATTGGACAGGACTGAATTGAAGTCCCTGCCTAAAACAAGCATGTTATTGACTTGGTTCTTCATAGAAGTAGAAATAGAATCCCATACCTTGAGTTTTTCTGAGGTTTTAGTTGGCCCGTAGACATTCCATAACACAAAGTGAAGCCTGGAATGAGTACTTTGAACTGAAATCATCATCCAATTATTATTATCCACTAGGAGTTTGATCATATCTTGTCTTGGATTCCAAAGGATACATAACCCTTCGGACGCACCATTTGAAGGAATAACAAGTCCATCCCAACCATAGTAGGATTTGCATAAAGACACACCCCCATCCTCAGACAATTTTGTTTTCTGTAGCAAGATGATATCCACACCCAGAGTTTGAAGATGGCACTTTAGTTAGCACCTTTTGTCAGGGGCATTTAGGCCCCTGACATTCCAGCTTAAAATTTTCATTATTTCCCAAGGGAAGGATCTCCTCCTCCCTTGGTACTATTAATGAAATTTTTAAGAGTGGGTTGACCACCTTTCATGGCTTCCTCCTCTCATAGAACCTTATTAGGTTTTCTTCCTTTCTTTTTTGCCTGGACCGTAAGGTTTGGCCTAAGTAATTTTGTCGCATCTTGACTGATGGATCTCAGATCAACTTCACCGAGTTCATCACCATCATTGGAGTCTTGGTCTGACCAATCGGATACTTCCTCCAGCTCTTTGGTCGCCAATCACTCTCCTACTGCCAAGGGATGCACGGTCCTTGCTTCTTCTTTATTAGGTACTGTTTCCAGTGCAGGCGAGGAATTCGTAGGACAGTCCCAGACACCGGTGGTTGATTTAGCGGGTAGGACTGACGTGTCTTCGAGGGGTGGAAGAGACGGGGACACCGATGAAACTTCCATTTTTGAGTTTGTATTTGCTTGAGCATCTACGTGAATGTGGGATTTCTCTTTCCAGACCTTTTTCTACTCTTGTTTACAGTTGATAGTAAGATGATTCCTCTTCCCGCAGCACGAGCAATAAAATTTTATCTCTTCTTGATCGATGGTGACAATTTGTTTGCCCCAAGCGAAAGTGATGCAAATTGACTTCAGTATGCAATTTATGGCCACAATTTTTAACCTAGCATAGCGGTAGGAATCATTCTCCAAGATCTCTTTGTCCACCTTCATGACCATCCCTAGGGTTCAACCAATTTTCTCTAGGCATGCTTCTGACCAAAATTCCAAGGGTAGGTTGTAGAGCCTAATCCAAATAGGGGCGTCCATGGAGAAAGTAGTGCAGGGATCGAACATCAGAACCCACTCCTATATGTAGAGGGCCGAATCCATTATGCTCCAGTTGCTAAAGGAAAGGATTAGATCTCTTTCTTCCTGACTGCGGAGAAGAACCACGAAAAAACCCCTCGATAGGAATTTAATGGTAAGAGGCCACTTCCAATTCCCTAAGATCCAATCAGATATAATCTACCTCGGGAAGTCCCTTCCCAAAGTTTTGGTGATAATTGCCAGCTTAGTCAAGGTGTCCCTGTCAAGACTGGCTTCTTCCTCTAGATCGATCGAGATTTGCGCAGCAGTCCCAACTAGGGCTTCCTTTCTGATTGGAATTTGCTAGCCGCAGTAGAGCAGTTTTCTTCTTCCTTCACACCATTTCAAATCCTTTTATTTACATAAGATTAAAATTAAGACCAAGGATGTACCCCCTGGGTGACATGCAAATGCCCCACTCCACATGTCGCGAGTAAGTCAAGATACAAGATCCTGGGGGCCTCGGGAAATTTTTACACCAGCCCGAGCTAGTGGGGGGCATCTCGTAGAGGACATGGGGGTGGGCTTGATTCCTTAATATGGTTACACTCAACCTTACCTCAAGGTGTCCCCATGGTGAAACATGGGGGTGGGCATTGGTCCATGCATTGCCATAAGTGCAACCCCTACCTCCAGGTGTCCCCATGGCCACTACAAGGGAGCCCCCGCCCAGTGGGATTTGAACTTGGGTCTATGGTGTGAAACTCCTCGCTCGCCACCACTAGACCCAAACCCGTTGGGCATATATATATATAAAGCAATAACCTTAGTTTGTTTAATATTTTAGTAGATGCATAAATACTATCTCTTTATATATATATATATATATTTATATATATACATACACATATATATATTTTAATATATATATGTATGTATATATTTTAATATATATACAACACTTACCTATTTTTTTTTATTTCAAGGCTACCTTCAGTGTATATACAGAACTAACATAAGCCATTAGCAACTAAGATTTAAGAACTAGGATGTAAAATATATATATATATATTTATATACATATTTCCATATGTATATATGTATGTTTAAATATATAATCAATAACTCACTTGATATAACAATGTATTAACTATCAGAATATTACTTTCAGCCTTATATTTTTTTTTGAAAACTAATATTCCATTTCTAAACAACCATTAGTTAACCAGTATTAACTTCTCCCTTTTTTTTTTTTTACAACAACAATATTATAAGCTTCCATTGCACAAAATAGAAAACTGAGTTAATTTCTTTTTTTTTTTAATATGCAATAAAACTATTTTTACAACTAAGGGTATTTCCCTTCTTTCTTTTACAATAAAATCTAACATCCATTACAACACATGCATATTTCTTTTTTGAAAATAAACAATGATAGAAAATATAAATAACATTTCTCATGCATTTCTCAAATCTTAACTCACAAAATAGGAAGTAAACAACATTAAATAAAATAACAAAATGTTACATTTCATCATTTATCACAGCCAAATCCATGGCAAATAACTTAGCAATCTTTCACAAAAATAAAATACAATGAGGCCACAATGGCCATGGCTTCAATAGCCAAGAAAATACAACTAAGCCACCCAAAATGAGCTCCACAGCAACTCCATCACTCATTTAAACACCTGCAATAAAACACAACAAAAGAACAACCACTAGCCACATCGAAATGCCCTCCTCCCTACCGTAGACCCGCAAGTGGGTCACCCCCGAGCTAGGGAGGTAGGGATTCACATAGGTGCAACATTCCACAACAAAATCAACACAACAACATGAAAACAACCCATAGGTTTAACACAACACTCAACTCATGAAAATGAGTTTGATGAGGGTAGGGAATGGACCCCTCTACTTCAAAGGCCACCCAAACAATAGAAATACCAATCTCATGGCCTCAAGCCAAAATATCCAAAAAAAAACCACCACTCTCTGATATCACAAATAAACTCCATGGCACTCTTGCCATTTTAAAAATATTCTCCACAACAATGAGAAGCCCTCAAGGCAAAAATATCACAATATGGGAGTGACTTCAATGAGGTTCCTTTCCCCTACCCAAACAAGTTGAGCATTACCTCCAATGGAGGTGCTCTCACCATACTCCCTTCCCACACAAAACAATGCAAAAAACAAAACAATAAAAACTACAACACAACACATTAAATAAGCAAGGGTGAAGTAACAAGGTTTAAGAGGCTTACCTTCAAAGCCCTATAATGGAAGTACATTTGGTGAAGATCTCCAAGCTTTCCCAAACCTTCCAATCTCCAAGAATCCTCCAACTTTCCCACAAATTCCTTCAAAATAGAAGAAAACTCAAAAATGCCAGAACCCCACACTCCTCAACAAGAGGAGATATTATAGGCCATCCATTCGGCCTTGAGGAATGAGAAGGTGACACTTGTCACCTTCTCCTTCCTTCTCCAATGCCACTTGCAAGGGAGAGGAAGTGTGAGGGTGACAAGTGTCACCTGTTGTGTGGTTACACAACATGCCCCATTTTGACTTGGCAAAATAGGGACCCAACTTTTTGGCTTGGCTTGTGTTGTCTGCTTCTTGGCAGTTTGGTAAAAGTAAGTCATGTGCATCATCATGTGGAACTAGGATGAGGTAAGTCACCATTATGAGGTCAGTTTATAAAAATTCGTATTTCATTTCTGTGACCTCATGTTTAGAAAGAGCATTAAAATCCATGTAGATTTGCCTTTTACATCACCTTGATATTCCTTGGGATGTGAAAGTTATGAACAGTCAAAGTTTTGGTCAAACCTGATATTCGCAAGAGGAGGATCATATTTTTATAACCTCAGTAAGTTTGTCTCATCATCATCATATTTGAAACATTCCCTGATAAGTCATGCAGCTCAAATATCCAGACGTCAACTTTAAGTGGTAGTAAATCTTCCCGTCAAACGATCTTATGTATCGCGAACGTCATGTTTTTGAATGTAACCCGATATTTCTTAATATCCTCCTGACGTGAAATATCACCACTAAGCTAATATCATGATGACGTCATCCAAATCTGATAAACGAAGAAACAAACATGACGATGACATCATCACCACATTTACATTTCAACAGGATATTTTCTAAACATGATCATGTTCGCCTAATATGACGATGACGTCATGATGCCTTTCCGATACAAAGAACGAACATCAGGATGACATCATCCTGATATTCTGAAAGAGAGACAAGTAAGTTTGTCTTGTCATCATCATGTTTGAAACATCACCCGATACATCAAAATATCCTCTTGAAGTACCAAACATAACCAAAAGGTGTTTTTGTCACCCAGACCTTGTCGCGATAACAATTCCAATATGAAGGAGGATGATGATATTGAAACCCAACCTGATATTTGTGAATATCATCTTGTCTTCATGATATCTCGTCATATGGATATCCCCCTGCTCCCGTTGCCACCATTATCATTTAATGCGCGCAGGCATGGTAGGTGGTTCCCGCCGACCCCGGAAACCAATGAAACACCTGGCGAGATCCTGCATTTTCACACGGATAATCAAGGAATACAATCTAAGTTGTCAAAGTTGCCCTAAATTTACCCTAATTACAAAGTTAAAAGGTAATTCAACTGTCATTTTTACATTTACCTTGCGATAAAATTATTTACAGAGCACCTGCTTCCATATCCTCATACAGGCGATTGTTGCAGGATTTGAGCTCACAGACAGAAGGAAGTGATCATCAGCTGAATTAAGAGCGTCGTTAGCAATCTACTGGTATAAAAGGAGAAATCTGCATAACCAGGTAAGTAAATGAAACCTTCATCATGCTATTTTTGTTCAGGTATGATGATGTAAGTTATGGTTTATGCATCCATATGACTAAGTAACGTTGAAAGAATACAGTAGGCATGGTGATTTATAAAGTCAATGATACTATGCATGCATGTGTATACCTGTTGTGAGATGGGATTTTGTTAATTGCAGGTACTCATGGCTGACAAGAGATTTGTTAAGTGCCAGGAAGAATTCAGTAGGCCCATGTTCTCTTCTCAGAGGGGGGGTCTTGTTCAAATATGGTGCAATTACAGATACCCATCAAGGAAGCACCAATCTGGAAGCCTGGTTGGCTAAGCTGAATGATGGGCAGGACAAGAGTCCTGTGCTGGACACAGTGTTCGTATCAGGGATGTGGAATGCTGCCAGTTTTCCATACTCCTTAGACAAGGCAAGTGATGAAACATGGGAGGATATATGCAGACCTATCCATCAAGGGCCTCTCCCGGACATTTGGATTGCCACTGGGTAGCAAGGTCAAAAGTGTAGACCTGAGGAAGTCAGAGAAGGAGTATGAAGCTAACAAGAAATCAGCCAGGAAGAACATGTATCAATGGCGTGCCGATAACAGCACATATCCTGCGGCAGCCAAACTCCATGTGCACCTGTTCAAGTATGATTTCAGTGAGGAGTACCAATACATGATTACACTCCTGAAGAGAGTGACAGGCCAGCCTGATGCTGGTAGTTTTAGAGATTGGATGTATGGGATAATAATGATGTGTCTATATTCAGACATCAAGCCACTGTGGGGCTAGATAATAAGTGATGCTCTGCATGAGCAGCTGATGAACCTGGAAGGTTCAAATTGTGCATTTTATATGTCATCATACATTGTTTATTCTTGTGCTTATAAAGGCACTTTTGATGCTTTAGTTACATATGGAAAGCTCACAGGCACAAATGCTATGTATATCTGGGATCATCATCCCCATCTGCAAAGAATCAATTACCTCAAAGATTACAAACTGGTCAATGATGCATTCTCCATGCATCTGGTGAGGACCATGGAAGAAGACAGAACAAAGAGATTGAGCATGGAGGCTCAAGAGATAGTTTACAGGCATGGGGCCTAGTACATATAGTTTGCAACCTTTTCATACTTCTGAACATCTGTGAATTTCAAATATTACACAAATATTTACTGTAAGAAGCTCGTGTATGCTCATTCTGTGTAAAGATTTCCAGATCTCACATAAATATTGCAAACTTTACAGTAGATCATTCTGAATTCACAAATATTAGCCAAAGATACATAAATTTGTTGAAGCTTTGAAGAATTTAGGCCTTAGAAACTTAAGATCCCGTGCCAAGAGTCATTATACCTCAAATATCTTGTCACATTTGCAGTATCTTTGCAAATATTTTGTAAATATCCAGTCTGAGCAGCCATTTGACCGCAAATATCACTTCATCTGGTGAAATCCAGTCAATATTTGCAAAGTTTCAGTCAAATTGCCTCAAAATTGAGAAATCCTGGCTCACAGGATAAATACCAGATCTAGACCTAGCAGAATCTTTGAAGAATTGCCTGTTAGAGGTTTCAGACCTAGAACTGTAGACATTCATCATACTCTAGGGTCTAGTGCGTCAGGGGCTTCACCAGAACCTCCTCCTGTAACCCCTATTGGTTTACAAATACCTTCTGGGATATCTGTGACACCTCCTATTCAGCCTCAGGGTGTACCTTTAGTTCAACCCCAGCTAGCTGCACCACCAGCTCAACCTCCTCCGGTTGCAATGTCTTTCTTTGTAGCGGAGTCACCTTTGACCTTTACTGCATATCATGAGTTACCAAAGAATCCAGATAAACTTTGTCCAAAATATCATCCTTACCAAGATGCTGAAGATCATATCAGGAATTTTAAGGAAGCTTACTGCAGAGCCAGAATAGAACATCAAGATGTGGTGTGCAGATTATTTCCCTTGTCCTTAGGGGAAGAAGCCTATAATTGGTTCATCAGTCTTGGTCAGGGTTCTGTTGATTCCTGGGCCTTATTAGAGAAAGATTTTCTTGATAGATTCAAGGTTCCTGTCGACCCTTCAATAAACTATCATTTATTTGCTACTATCAAGAGATTTGAGAATGAGCCTATCGCAAATTTCAATGCTAGGTTTCAGAAAATGTTGTCCAGAGTGGTCACTCCTTATACTGTGTCTAATGAAGCTGCAAGGAGCATTTGTTATTCAGCTTTAGATCCTTTGACTTCCATGTTCATAAGGAGGACACATCCCCGGATCACAACTTTAGCCTTAGCTTTTCAAGAAGCCATACAGGTAAATCAGCAATTAATACCTGCTCCTACTCCAAATATGGTATTTCCTACCTTGCCTGGCATGCATTCACAATATCCTACATCCTATCCTGCACAATATCCTGCACAATATCCTAATGGAGCAGTGGTACCCCCAGCAGTAATGCTTGCACCTCTACAAGTACCTCCACTGAGCATTATGCCTCCTCCTAATGGGAATGGCCAATTGCCACAATATCCTGCACAAGCTCAGACACCTCAGGGTACTGATCTGACCAACAATAACCATGGATCCTCTTTTTTCAAGCCTCAGACTGAAAATGTGGTAGCCAAAGCTCAAGAAGAAAAGGAGGAAATAAAAGAAATCTCTACTCAATTGAGAAAGCTCACTATAGAAGTAACACATTTGAGAAATCAAAGTTTTTATTCCCAGTCAAATCAGAATAGAAACTATTCAAACGATAGACCAAATTATCCTGACAGAGGATATAATACCAATAATTTCAATAATAATGGTGGAAATAATAATAATCCACAAAGACAGCCCAAAGTATGGAACTCTAGGCCAAATAACGGCTCATTACCATCACCCCTGGACAATCAGCCTCCTGGTGAGGCCAAACAGACTACTAGAGTCAATCTTGCTGAGGCAGCTCTTACTAATTGATGTAGGATCCACAATACAAATGCACATGCAGAATTAGACTGTCCACAATTTAGAATTGCTGCTAGCATCTTTCAGACTGAAGTGTCTAACACTTCTGGAAATCCACCTCATGCAGAAGGAAATGAGATTGTTCCTTGTGGATATGACTCAGCTTTTGTGCTGGAAACCTACATTAATCAACCTCATCAGAGTTATAGCCAGGTATGTGAGGAATCTGCCTTAACTTTTGAAACAAATTATGTTTTCCTCTTTGAGGATGAAAATGAACCTGCAAGAGAACATGAGGAAGTACATGCATATCAGCAGCAATATTCTGGGAAGCATAATTATAACTTGAGGAGTAATGCCAATAGACCTGCTAGTCCATTGACATCATCTCTGCCCCCAAATAACTTCAACACACCTCCTGATCCTAAAGCTAGCAATAACCCTGGGTTCCCCAAAGTAAATGCTCAATACTTGTCGCCTCAGAACACAGGATCAAAGGTTGTAAATGCACCTCATGAATCTGACAAGTTAGTCAGCTATCTGGCTAATGAAATGAAGAAAATTAAGATCAGCCTATCCTTGTCTGAGTTACTGAAAACTCCTGCTATCAAAAGGGCATTCATGATGTCACTAGATGATCCTGCTCCTAAAGAGGATAGCCATCTATCAAGTCAATCCAGTGGCAAAGATCATGCTGCCAGGGATAATACTATCAAGCCTAAAGTGTCAGCTACAGTCCAAGCTGCAAAAACCTCCCACATGACCTTGTATAGGGATAAAACTGAATCACCTCTATTCCTCCTCACCATAAGAATGTTTAGCAAGAACCTGCACAACTGTCTAGTTGATTCAGGGGCCTCCACAAATGTCATGGCCTTGTCAGTATGCAATGCCTTAGGACTACATCCTGCTAAATCCCTAAAAAAGGTGACACAGCTAGACAAAACAGACGTAAGTGTGGTAGGAGAGTTAACTCATATCCAGATGCAATTAGCATCTGATCCTAGGATCCAATATTACATTGATATTCAGGTAGTTGACATACCTGATACTTATGGGATGTTGCTTAGCCAAGACTGGTCCAAAACGCTTAATGGATATATGTCTACAGATTTCAGTCACATGTGGTTACCATGGAAGGGTATACCTAATCAGATCCGGATTGATGCTGAGCCTAGAATGAAACATATGATCACTGAGTACAACAGAACAAATGAGATCATGTACGTAGACGTAGAACTTGGAGTTTACTGCATCGGGCCACAGACTGTCAAAATAGAAGAGATCCTGATGCTTGGTCTTCATCATCATCATGATGATTATCATCAGGAGAATATGCCAGTCGTAGAACCCGATAATAATCCTGATAATGAGAATGAAATAGATCACTTCAAAGATTTTGAGATGCATCTGTTTAATCAGGTAAAGCGTTGCCAGTTGTTAAATATACCTGCTAATGATATTTTGATTGATGGATGGTGCAGATTACAAGATGAAGCACATTCAGAAAAGACTTGTGAAACATGCTTAGATATGATGATGCTGGAGCAGACATGCAGTGAGGTGTCATCATCATATTCCAAGGTAAATGCTACATCTGATGATGATGACGATACTAATTCTTATCTGTCTTCTATAGGAACTGAAGAGCTGACAGATCATGATGAAGATCATATCCTAAAAATAGAAGAGATTCTGGTGTCCGATCAGATAAATGATGTGAGGAAAGACAAGATCACTCCTGGTAGTGATTGCTTTATGGAACCAGATTATGAGTGATGGTGACAGGTTGTCATTGATGACAAAAAGGTGTTTGGTTCTCATGTTATATTTCAGGATGTCTTCAAGTGGGAGAGATTTAATGCAGAGACAATGTATTGGTTGTTTAAAATCTGATGTATCTTGCAGATGCAGAGAACACATCATCTTGTTTGTTGTTGATAAGAACAGGAGCATGAGACATCATCTTATGTGATTTTCATTCCTGGTTTACTTGGTTCATACAATCAGTTGGAGAGATGTGTTCAGTGAACATGACATATTCTTGGTAGGCATGGTCTTCATTATTCATCAGGTTCTTGACAAGGTTGATGATATCAGTTGTTGGTATTCCAAGGTTTGCAATGTGTTGATTCTTGACAAGGTTGATGATATCAGTTGTTGGTATTCAAAGGTTTGCAATGTTCATATTAATGATTTCATTTGGTCTTTTTGGTGTTCATGTATCAATCATGCTCACTATATTGGTGTTTCAAGTGCAGAGGTATAAAGTGGGTTTCATGCTTCAAGGATATTCTACATTCTATTTTTTCTCTCAGTCTGCTTCAAATGAGCTTATTTAAATTTTTTTTGATATCACCGCCTTTATGAGACAAATTGATCTCAAGGGACTTAAGTGCTTTACCTATGAAGATAATCCTAAGTCTTTGTTGATTCTAAACTAAGTTGTTCATTCCATTTTAAGCCCGTCATATATCAAATGTTCTTTATGTTTTAATTTTTTGTTGACTTGCTATAGCAAGTCGGGTCACTTAAGGTGACCTAGTAGAGGGTCATTTGAACATTATTTATGATCGGTCCCTTGACCTCTTAACCCACAGCATCGGTCATTACATGAAAATCTTAAGTGCTAAAAATAGATCAAAGGCTTTGTTTGAAATGAGAAGTGAGCGCGAATTTGAAGATCCATGGCTGTGATTTAAACTTGGACCTCTTCTTCCCATTTAAATTCGACATTCATATGAACGTCAAAGCTTGTGTTAACTGCAGATAAAGTTATTCTTGGTAGTTTTAAGGAGTTTTGTGTTAGGCCGAGGCATTAAGGAAAAAGCTTTTTTCTTTCTTGAAAATATGTAGAGTCTAGAATTTCTTTTAAGCCCGAATCAAATATAAATAGTTTCTTTTTTAAAAAACTTAGTAATTTCCTTTTGGTCGGTCCCTTTTGTGACAAATGTGAGGAGTTCTTTTTTAAGGAGATTTTTATTATTTTTTCTAAAAAGGAAAAATCTTTATGAAGATATTTTTGTATATTGGAAGTCACAAAAGAGATAAACATCAAAAAAAATTTGAGGAGATTTTTTTTTGGGATATGAAGAATATTATTGAAAAGAATATGAAGGATCATGTTTGCAGAGAAGATAAACGAAAATTTTGAGAAGGAGATGAAAGATTGGAGGGATATTCAAAATGAAAATTGAAAAGAAATTGATTTTTTTTTGCAGAAATGTAATTCGTTTGGTTCAGGATTTGTTGCAGGTTCTTTATAAGGAAGAAGTTGAAAAGATTTTTTATTTGCAGGAGATTATCTTTTTTTGGGATGAAGTTTAAGAGTTTGATGATTAAATTTTTTTGCAGGAATATCAAGAGAAAGATAATATTTTCAGGGCAGATTGGTGCAAAAATAAATATGATTTCTGACTCTTATTTTGCAGATTGATTGAAGGCTCATTTTGATATTATTTTGTAGGTGAAGAAAATAATTTTTGTGTGAGATCTTAAAAATGGCAAATGATCAAGAAATTGAAGAGAATTGAAATGAAAAGTCTCAAATATGAAAAGATATTCTTTCATCTCTAAGAGGAAATAATAATGGAAATTTGGTTGAAGAAATTTGCAGATTGAAGGGTTTTGTGAATTAGAAAGGGCAGTTGTATTTTATTTGACAGAAATGAAACATACAGAAGATGGAAGGTGGAAGGACATTCAACTTGTATAAAAATGATTTTCAGGTGCATTAATGTATGACTTGCAAGACAGAGATGAAATATATAGAGTAAAGTAGTGTTGTTGAGCATATCAGAATACAGGATTGATATGCAGTGTTGTTGAATGGATTGTAATATAGGATTGATACGCAGTGTTGTTGAATGAAATAGAATACAAGATTGATATGCAGTGTTGTTGAATGGATCAGAATATAGTGTTGTTGATATGCAGTGTTGTTTGTATATGGAGCCTGTTTGCAGAAGTATGTAAAAGAAAATGGTCTTGATTTAAAAATCAAACAGGAGGTATAAGGTTGTATACAATGGTGCAAATCTGATTGAACAACAATCATGTCTTGCACACAAAGTTTGATGTTTTGTTTATAGTGATTGTGTTTTCCAGTGAGGCACAGTATACTTGTGGTCAGTGAGACCTTGGTCAGTGAGACCTTGGTCAGTGAGACCTCTTATGTCAGTGAGACATTTGTAAGAAGATTTTTCATTTAAGCCAGTGAGGCAGTTCTGGAGTGGTTTTTCTACCCCTGGAGGGTTTTCCACTCGTGCATTTCTTGTGTCATGATTCATATTGATCATCTTTGTGTGTGTTTGATTTACTTATGAAGTTTTGTTCTTTTTTGTATTCACAGTCATGTGCATTTTACAAATCAATGGTATCTTTCTTTTGAGCTCTGAAAGTTGAAGTTTAAACAAAGGTTTTGAAAATTCATACAACACTGATTCACCCCCCCTCTCAGTGTTGCCCTTGATTCCTACAATGAGTTGTCTGATGAAGACAAAGGTAGTGACCTAACGAAGTTCGAAGAATTTCTAGTAAAAGAAATAGAGAAGATGACATGACAACATAAATCTCCCTAGGAGGTTTTAATTAAAGGTTGGTGTAGGTTGCATGAGGCACCTCACTCAGAAACAACTTGTTCACTATGTTTACATATTTTGAAAAAGCATGTAGCTGCAGATCCAGAAGATCATCCTCCTGCTGAAGTGAAGGAGAAAATAGAAAAGCCATCAGACTCACAAAATAAAGGAAAGAAGAAACTTGAGGATGATGACATCCCTAAGTTAAAATGGATATCAGGCAGAGTAGCAGCCAGAGCTGCAAAGAGAAAAGAAAGTTCAGCTAAATGTCCTGCTGAAGATAAACCTTGGATCCTGAGGTTTGATGGGTCCAAATCCAAGCAAGGTGCTGGGGTAGGAATTGATCTGATTGATCCAACTGGAAAATCCTATCTGGTGGCTTACAGATTACAGTTCCCCTGCACTAACAATGTAGCAGAGTATGAGGCTTTGATTCATGGGATGTTGTTTGCTCATAAGAAAAAAGTAAAGATTCTGCATGTCTTCGGAGATTTAGAACTAGTCGTGAGGCAAGTAAGAGGAGTTTACTCCTGTAACTACAGAAAGCTATCCAATTATAGACATCGTGTGTGTGGGACCTGATTGAGGACTTTGGCACCTTTAATATCACTCATGTACCAAGAGAACAAAACCATAGGGCAGATGCACTTGCCCAAGCTGCCAGTACATTGGAGCCACTATCTATATCTGGTCTGAAGAGATTTTCAGTAGAGCTGGTGTCAGTACCTTCAGTACCTAATAATGTGACCAACCTCCAGGTGTTTGATGACGATCAGCACATTCTGGACTTCATTTCAAATAAAGACATATTTGAAGCTCAGATTATAGATGAGAATGGTATGGAAGACCATGTTTGGGAAGAGGATGAGATATTAGAGCTGCCTAGCAATGGGATCCCCAAAGGTATGATTGAATTAGAAAGAGATTTTGATTTGGATAATATGCTTAAACAGAAGGATCTGCCCAAGGCAGATGGAGATCAATATTCACAAGTGAATATTGGACAAGATGATGACAAGAAAAATGTCTTGATGGGTAAGGTGTGCACACCAGAAGAGTTAGAAGGAATAACTTAGGCCCTCAAGGATTACATACATGTAATTGCATGGACTTATGATGAGCTGAAGACATATGACACCTCTATCATAACTCACACTATACCTCTCAAGCCAGATGCTAAACCTTTCAAACAGAAGCAAAGGCCAGACAATGCCTTACTCGAACCAATAATTCTCGAAGAAGTCAAGAAATTGTTAAACACCAAGATAATATTTCCTGTGAGGCACTGCACTTGGGTGGCGAATCTCATGCCAGTCAGAAAGAAAAATGGAGACATCAGGTTATGTGTAGATTTCAGGAACCTGAACAGAGCATCAGAAAAAGACAATTATCCTTTACCCTCATTGGATGAAGTTCTACAAATTGTAAATGGAGCCAAAATGATGTCCTTCCTAGATGGCTTTTCAGGATACAACCAAGTAATGGTTGATAAAATCAACAGATTGAAAACTGCCTTCACCACAAAGTGGGGGATATTTGCATATAGACGTATGCCATTTGGAGCTACATTCCAGCGAGCAATGGACATAGCCTTCAGAGGCTTAATAGGAAAATGTATAGTCATCTACATGGATGACTTGACAGTATTCTCCAAGGAAAGGGGGAATCATGTTGCTGATCTTAGAAGTGTACTGAAGAAGTGCGAGGAATATGAAATATCTTTGAATCCTAAGAAGTGCATATTTGGGGTGACAACAGGAAAGTTACTAGGCCACCTGATCACAGAAGATGGAATTATCATTGATCCTGACAGGGTGGAGTCTATCATGAAGTTACAACTTCCAGGAAGCAAAAAGGAACTCAAGTCTTACTTTGGTAAGATAAACTTTGTGAGGAAGTTCATCACCGGCTTTGCTGAGATTGTTAGACCACTAAATGCTATGTTGAAAAAGATGCACAAATTGAGTGGACACCAGAGGCCAAGGCTGCATTTGAAGATATAAAGAAAGCCATATCAGATGCTCCTGTCCTCATTAGTCCAGATTACACAAAAGATTTCTACATCTATTCATTTGCTTCAAAACATACTTCTGCAGCAGTGTTGACTCAGAGAAATGAAGAGAAAGAAGAGAAACCAATTGCTTTCATGAGCTGTCCTTTCAGGGATGCTAAATTGAGATATGTAGATGTTGAGAGATAGGCACTTGCATTAGTCAGAGCAGTAAAGAAATTCAGACATTACATACTAAGAAGCAAAGTGATTGCTGTAGTACTAGATGCAGCAGTGAAGATGCTACTGATGCAAAGTGAGCCTGGCGAGAAAAGAGCCAAATGGATTACTGTATTACAAGAATATGACTTGGAAATTACACCAATGAAGCTGGTAAGAGGACAAGCTTTGAGTCAAATGATATCTGAAATTAATCCAAACATCACCAGTCAGCAATATGTGATCAATGAGAAAGATAATAAAGAGTGGTATTTGGATATCAGGCACATCCTGATCACTAGAAGATGCCCATCAAGAATGTAGGCTTCACAGAGAAGAGCCTTGAAAGTAAGATCCCAAAAGTATATGATGAAAGGTGGAACCCTATTCAAGAAGAATTATGAAGGAATATACCTGAGATGCTTAGAAAAGCCAGAAGTAAATAAAGTCCTGTCAGAATTACAAGACAAGTTCAGAACGGCACATGGATCAGCATTGGCCACAACACATGCAATCCTTAGAGTAGGATATTACTGGCCTACAATTTTTAGAGATATAGCTGATCATGTTAAATGTTGTCATATTTGCCAGGTTGCTGCCAACAGAGAGAAGTTTGCTGCACAACCCTTGCAGCCAGTGATGGAAGAGTGCCCATTTGCATAGTGGGGCATGGACTTCATAGGACCAATCAATCCTCTGTCCTCTTCAGGCCATAGGTATGTCCTAACAATTACTGACTATTGTACTAGATGGACTGAAGTTGTTAGTAGCAAGACTTCTACTATAGATGATGTCATTAAATTTCTGGAGAGTAACATTGTCACCAGGTATGGAACTCCTTATGCTTTGGTAAGTGATAATGGTTCTGCCTTCATTTCCACCAAGTTATCAGGTTGGGCTTTTGATCATGGGATTATACTTAAATTTTCATCCAACTACTATCCCCAGGGGAATGGATTAGCAGAATCCACCAATAAAAATTTACTGAGTATCATAAGAAAACTGATAGAGAAAAATCCTAAAGAATGGAATTCATTCTTGAAGTATGCCTTATGGGTTGACAGAACTAGAATAAAAACTGCATTAGGAAACTCACCTTTCCAACTAGTATATGGGGTGGATCCCATCCTCCCTATAAACTTAAAAATTCCTACTCTGCAGTTTGCCCAAGAATACCTAGGCATAGACAATAAGCAAGAAGTCAGGTTGCTTCAGTTGATGCACCTGGAAGAAAAAAGGAGTCAAGCAATTGACCAATTTGCTAAACATCAGGCTGTTATCAAATGCTGGTTTGACAAGAGAGCTAAAGTTAAAGCTTTCAGGATATTAGATTTAGTCCTGATGTGGGATAAAGCTCATGAAAGGAAAGGTGACCATGGTAAGTTTGATAAATTGTGGATAGGTCCTTTCCAGATTTCTGAGATACTAGGAGATAGTACTTATAGGCTTAAGAACCTGACAGGTGAAGATGTCCCATTGCCAGTCAATGGACAATTCCTCAAACATTATTTCCAGGCCTAAATGACTTCATGATAGTCATGTGTATCATATTGTATATTTGTGTAGTTATTTTTATAGTTTGTTTGTTTTGCTTGTTTTGTTTTGTTGGTTGGGACCTTGTTCTGGTAAGTCAGGATGATGCACTTCATCACCCCAAAAAATAACTAAATTGTTAAGATTCAAGTGATGAGATCACATTTAGACATAGGTTATGATTTATTCTAAGAAGTATTATGATTAGGTTGGTGATATCTTTTCATTAGGGTGCCTTTTCTTGGTCAAAGTGAATCAATCACAATGAAACACCTAACAGCCTTGGGTTTGTTGAGCACACAAGTATAGGTGTTAAGTGAAAAATCTAAAGGGACTCCCTTGCTACCAATACAATCTCCAACCTAAAGCTGCAAGTGACTGTACCTTGTACAAATGAGCTAACATGATGATATCAGATACAAATTTTAAAGAGAAAATCAGAAAAGAAATAAATTAGGCCATCTAAGTAACCTTACCGGGGCTATAGACACCTGCTGGCAGTGGGGCTCTACTTAGGGAGATTGTATAGATAACCTTACTAGGGCTATAGACGCCTGCTGGCAGCAAGGTTCTATCTAGTTTGGCTATGAGGGATGATCTCCAACTATGTAGTTTAACACCAGTTACTTATGTTTTCAACTCGCTTTCAAGATGAGGATAATTAATCATATGCACACACCTGATCCTTTGTAGCATTGTTACCATGATGAAGTCCTATCATTCAGAGGATCATGATGCTTATGCTTAGATAGAATTAAAATACTATGGATAAATGTGATCACATCACTTGAATCATTGGAATTTGTTTGTTTTCTTTGGTGGCAAGTTGTTGTGTGGTTACACAACACACCCCATTTTGACTTGGCAAAACAAGGACCCAACTTTTTGGCTTGGCTTGTGTTGTCTGCTTCTTGGCGGTTTGGTAAAAGTAAGTCATGTGCATCATCATGTGGAACCAGGATGAGGTAAGTCACCATTATGAGGTTAGTTTATAAAAATTTGTATTTCATTTCTGTGACCTCATGTTTAGAAAGAGCATTAAAATCCATGCAGATTTGCCTTTTACATCACCTTGATATTCCTCGGGATGTGAAAGTTATGAACAGTCAAAGTTTTGGTCAAACCTGATATTCGCAAGAGGAGGATCATATTTTTATAACCTTAGTAAGTTTGTCTCATCATCATCATATTTGAAACATTCCCTGATAAGTCATGCGGCTCAAATATCCGGATGTCAAATTTAAGTGGTAGTAAATCTTCCCGTCAAACGATCTTATGTATCGCGAACGTCATGTTTTCGAATGTAACCCGATATTTCTTAATATCCTCCTGACGCGAAATATCACCACTAAGCTAATATCCTAATGATGTCATCCAAATCTGATAAATGAAGAAATAAACATGACAATGACATCATCACCACATTTACATTTTGACAGGATATTTTCTAAACATGATCATGTTCGCCTAATATGACGATGACGTCATGATGCCTTTCTGATACAAAGAATGAATATCAGGATGACGTCATCCCAATATTCTGAAAGAGAGACAAGTAAGTTTGTCTCGTCATCATCATGTTTGAAACATCACCCGATACATCGAAATATCCTCCTGAAGTACCAAACATAACCAAAAGGTGCTTTTGTCACCCAGACCTTGTGATAACAATTCCAATATGGAGGATGATGATATTGAAACCCAACCCGATATTTGTGAATATCATCCTGTCCTCATGATATCCCGTCATATGGATATCCCCCCGCTCCCGTTGCCGCCATTATCATTTAATGCGCGCAGGCATGGTAGGTGGTTCCTGCCGACCCCAAAACCCAATGAAACACCTGGTGAGATCCTGCGTTTTCGCACGGATAATCAAGGAATACAATCTAAGTTGTCAGAGTTGCCCTAAATTTACCCTAATTGCAAAGTTAAAAGGTAATTCAACTGTCATTTTTACATTTACCTTGCAATAAAATTGTTTACAGAGCACCTGCTTCCATATCCTCATACAGGTGATTGTTGCATGATTTGAGCTCACAGACAGAAGGAAGTGATCATCAACTGAATTAAGAGTGTCGTTAGCAATCTACTGGTATAAAAGGAGAAATCTGCATAATCAGGTAAGTAAATGAAATGCTCATCATGCTATTTTTGTTCAGGTATGATGATGTAAGTTATGATTTATGCATCCATATGACTAAGTAACATTGAAAGAATACAGTAGGCATGGTGATTTATAAAGTCAATGATACTATGCATGCATGTGTATACCTGTTGTGAGATGGGATTTTGTTAATTGCAGGTACTCATGGCTGACAAGAGATTCATTAAGTGCGAGGAAGAATTCAGTAGGCCCATGTTCTCTTCTTAGAGGGGGGTCTTGTTCAAATACGGTGCAATTACAGATACCCATCAGGGAAGCACCAATCTGGAAACCTGGTCGGCTAAGCTGAATGATGGGCAGGACAAGAGTCCTGTGCTGGACACAGTGTTCATATCAGGGATGTGGAACACTGCCAGTTTTCCATACTCTATGGAATCTCCGGAGCTGGTCATAGAATGTGCCTGGAATTATAATCCTCAGACAAGGCAAGTGATGAAACATGGGAGGATATATGCAGACCTATCCATCAAGGGCCTCTCCCGGACATTTGGATTGCCACTGGGTAGCAAGGTCAAAAGTGTAGACCTGAGGAAGTCAGAGAAGGAGTATGAAGCTAACAAGAAATCAGCCAGGAAGAACATGTATCAATGGCGGGCCGATAACAGCACATATCCTGCGGCAGCCAAACTCCCTGTGCACCTATTCAAGTATGATTTCAGTGAGGAGTACCAATACATGATTGCACTCCTGAATAGAGTGACAGGCCAGCCTGATGCTGATAGTTTCAGAGATTGGATGTATGGGATAATCATGATGTGTCTATATTCAGACATCAAGCCACTGTGGGGCCAGATAATAAGTGATGCTCTGCATGAGCAGCTGATGAACCTGGGAGGTTCAAATTGTGCATTTTATATGTCATCATACATTGTTTATTCTTGTGCTTATAAAGGCACTTTTGATGCTTTAGTTACAGATGGAAAGCTCACAGGCACAAATGCTATGTATATCTGGGATCATCATCCCTAGCTGCAAAGAATCAATTACCTCAAAGATTACAAACTGGTCAATGATGCATTCTCCATGCATCTGGTGAGGACCATGGAAGAAGATAGAACAAAGAGATTGAGCATGCAGGCTCAAGAGATAGTTTACAGGCATGGGGCTTGGTACATACAGTTTGCAACCTTTTCATACATAAGGGTTGAAGGTTTTGAGGGACATCCTCTCATGCTGCCGAGGTATCCCACGAATGCGGTAGTACTAATGGAGTTCATCAGGCAGGGCTCCATAATGATAAAAATGTATAAGGATGCCAAGAAGCTGCCACCAATTTTGTTCCCAGTCAGCATCGGCTGCTACATGTGCCCTGATTTTGACAATATAAAGAAGGTGATGGTCACCCTAAATAAAATGAATTTGCAGCCTTTTCCAATAACAAGACCATATGATCCTTACGGCAGGATACAGAAAATACTAGGAAAGCCTGTTCATCAGAGGCACCTAGAGGATTTTTGGGCCGACTGCGAAGATGAGGCCGAGGCAAGAAGAAGAAGGTATCAGAGGTTAACTCTAAACCAAATTAAAACCTTTGATTGCATCTCCATCCCCCAACAATTGAAGAAGGATGATGGCAGGATAATGGCAGATGAATATGAACAAAAGAAGATATATAATGATACCATCTCTGCACCTGACCTCACCATGCAGGAAGACATATCCTTGGACCCCTTCATTGCCAGGACCATACAACTAACCCAAGCTTGGGTTGATGAGCAGGTAGAGGCACTGAAGAAGAAAGGTGTTGCCATCAAGGTGGACAACAAGAAGAAGGGGCAGGATATCCCTAGGGATGAGTATGATGACTTCCTGGTTGAAAAGAGGAAGACTAAGGGAGATAAGCTACCTCCACCACAACAATAGAGCAAAAGACCCCCAAGGGGCAAGAAAGTGGATAAAAAACCCAAAGGGGTTATAATTGACAGGGCAGTATTTGTAGCTGAGGAGGCAGCAGGATCAAGATCAAGATCAGGATTAGAATCAACATCCCCTCCAAGGAAAGAAAAGCCCAAGAAGAGTAAGACAGCAGAGGCTGGAATCATTGAGACCCTAGAAGTGGGTCAATCCTTAGGAAAACCAGGAGAAGAGGATATCCTCATGGAGGAAGAGCCTGAAGAAGAAGAGGCTCCATTAATAATAAAGAGAAAGAGGAGAGCTCCATAGGTGCTGGTGTCCACCCCACCTAAGAAACAAAGAACCTCTATGAGAGGTGAAATAAAACAACCCCCTACACTATTACAAGGGGTAGGTAGTGAAGTGCCTAGGGAACTTCAGCATAATGTTCCACTTCCTACCATTGTCAAGTTCAAAACCAAACTTGCAGAAGAACAAATGAAGGAAACCTCCCAGACACAAGTAGAAGGACACGTCTCGCTAGACGAGACAATTAATTTGTCTGACGATGAGGTGGTGCAGGATGTGGTTGCATAGAAGATGGAGACACTTGCTGCCGGTATAAGTATGACTCCTCATAAGCCTCCACCAGTTCAAACTGTACTTGAGGAGATGAGACAAGCGGAAGAAGAGCAAGAAAAGAGCCCAGAGCATGTAGCTCAAGTTATAGGGCTAGATACATTAATCACAGAGGTGACGAGTCCTGTAGTGGTAGACCTAACAGAGAAACAGGATGCAAGTCTTGAACAACCAGAAGGATCACCTGATAAGGAGCACCCAGCAGAAGAAGTAGAGATGGCAAAGTCAGAAGGCCATGCTCTTGAATTGGGCCAACAAGGTCCACAAGATACATCGGCAAAACTTGTTATAGTTGAGGTTCAGGAAATGAAGGCCGATGAAAAGGAGAAAATAATAGAGGATCCAGCTGCCAAAATACAAGAAGTTGATAGTGCAGGCTCAGAACAAATAGTGGCTGTAGAACAACCGCTAGCACTCTAGGTAGAATCCACAGTAGCCGGTGCAGTGGATAAACCACAAGGGGAAGAGTTGAGAACGGATGAAGTAATGATAGAGAAAGATCATGATCATCATGATCTACATACAGATGCACCACAGGGTTCCCCGCACCAAGAGAATGCTCCTCCGGAGAAAGAGATTCCTCAACAGGAGGATGCACCGCATGATCAACAACAAAGCGAGCATTAGGAAGAAGAAATGGAAAAATCACCATCTCCACAACACTTGCTTACAGAAACGGGAGATACAGGTGAACATCATGATGATGCTAAAAAACATGATCAGGTGCCTCCGTGGTTGGCGAAGGAAGTAAATATAGAGGAAGAGCTTGAAATTTAGGAGTTTGATGTCTCCACCTTGTTCTCCATGGATATAATGAAACCTAGGAGGAAGGCCAGAATGACTTCCACCATCAAGAGAGATCCGGCAACTGGGAGGAGGAAGAAAAAGGTAAAATCACTGTAGATGAATTTCAAATTAGCACAGTAGATCTGGGTTTTGCCAATGAGGACCAAGAAGGTCAAGAAGGCAAAGACATTATTGACTCTCTAATTCAAAAGGTGAAAAGAGAGAAGGAGAAGAATAAGCAACATAAAGAGCACATTGCTCGGTTGCATGCCTACATAAAGGTGCTGACCAATCCTGATGATACAACGACTAAACATGCAATCCCATTGACTACCATTTCTCAGGAAGAGGTAAATAAGTTAGACCTCATGAAACATGAGGCTTCTGTGATCAGAAAATGGATGTCATCCACATTGGATGATGCAGAGGAAATAGTGAAGGCCTCTTTGAAGAGGTGGAGTATTTTGAGTGACTCCAGGACCAAGGTGGATAAATTGCAAATGCAGACCGGGAAAAGGTCTTACAAGCTGGAGAGGGTCCTAAGTATCTTGGGAGAAATAAAGAGGATAAATCCTCAGCTACTTATTAATAAGCAGGTATTGAATAGTAATACCACATTATTGGTGGACATCTAGTATAAAGACATTCAGTTTGAATGCGGAGTCCTCAAAAGAAGCAATAATAAGCTGAGAGATATCAGCATGAAGCTACACGATTTAATGGCTCAAGAGGCAAAGATATTAGAAATATTGGAAGGAAAGGTGGAAGGGAAAATAGAAAATCAAGATGAAGAGTCTGCCATCAAGGCTCTACACAGTAACTTCCAATCAGAAGTAGATGGTCCACTTGTCCACTTGACAGAGGAACTTATAGATAAAATAATGAGGATCAAGGTCAAGATGGAGAGATACAATGAAACACTGCAGGATAGGAAAAACAAGCTGGATAACAGTAGAGATAAGTATGAAGCACATAAACACACCATCATCAAAGCGAAGACTCAAGATGGCGGAGGAATAGATCAAGTTGTGCAGTCATATGATCAAGTCCAAAGCAGTATGCAGCCCCATATGCGGCATCATCATCATGAGGATAGCGAAAGTTTAGGAAGTGATGCACATGATGATGATCCACCTGAATCAGGTGAGGAACATGATAAAGACACATCATAAAGGGGATATAAGTGTGAATAATCCAGATAGTTGCCAGCTGGCAACTTGTGCCTTCTTGTAAAGATTGACAAAGTCAAGGAAATGATGACCGTAGATTTGTATTGATAAATCAAGATCGTAGATCTTTTTGTAACAGATTCCTCACCTTATTCTATAAAAGGTGATGGAATGCCTTATTGTAAACATTCGAAACTTAATTCAAATTTGTCTGCTGAAGCATTCAAAGCTCATTTCAAAGTTTTTTGTAGACATTTATATTTTTGCATGCTTAATGAATGAGAAGACTGTGTCGATTACAATTCATGGTAAATCTTGAGTAATCAGTGTATGAGTTCTAGATATATGTGGTGATTTGTTGCGTCCCTTGGAGTGCATGTCTACTTACATGTGTTGTTTTCATACAAATTCCTTTGAAGTTAGCATCAACTATATCTAGCTGTGGAATGTCCTGGTGAAAATATGGTTTGGTTTTCTTCTCTTCATGACAGTATCTAATATACATGTGGTTCAAAAGCTGAAGGTTCAACTTTAATTAGAAGCATTTCTTCAATTCCTTTTAAATTTCAAAACGTTTCATCTCCATAATTGCAAATAACTGACAATCTTAAGCAAATAACACAGATATGCAGACATCTCATAGATAATTGCAAATGTTTAGCATATTTGAATACAGAGCATGCACAATTGAAAATATCATGCAAAGATTGAGGTATTTCTGCATCTTTTCACCAAATAATTGCATAATATGACTTCTCTATAAAGAATTTCTGCAGGAGAATCATGATGATGATAAACTTCCACGTAAGGCCCCAAAATGGAAATAGCAACTCACATTAACCTCTGAGTAACTTCAAACGATTAAGACCTAATCACGAGAGACTTGGGATCATGAATTCTTTGAATTCATAATATCTTTCAAGATGAATAAAGGTTAATGTGTACTTTTATTCTATGCTTGTTTGTGACTAACATCATGACCAACATAAATTGGTAGTAGGAGGGCCTCAATCTGGAAGATCACGGTCATCATCATTATTTTCAGGTTTGATGATGCAGAGAGAAAGGTAACTTCAAGATAGAGTGCGTTCAAACTAGCTGCATCCTCCCAAGTCATTGTGACCTCATCATAATGATCCCACTGGACCCTAACCTGGTCCAACTCTCAACCTCAAAGGCCTAGCATCCAACAAGCCAATATGTGAATTGGCTCCAAAGCCAATTACCCGTCTACCTCTACCTGTAGAGCACTCTAGTCTAGTACGTGAGATAAATCAGATATATATCGTCTCAATACAGAAATATGAAAGATATCATGGATACGTGACAGGCTAGGTGTCAACGCTAGATGATAGGCAACTGGTCCTATCTACTCCAAAATCTCAAAGGGTCCTACAAACCATGGTGCGAGCTTAGAGCCCTTTCCATAACAGATTGGACTTTTGTGTGGCCGCACTCTAAGGAATACCCTGTCACCCACTAAGAAGCTCCGATCAGTCCTCTTAGCATTGGAATACTTCTTCTATCTATCCTGTGCCTCCCGTAACCTCTACCTAATTAGTGTGACCTGGTACTCCATTTCCTGAACTAGCTCTAGACCAATGGTAACTCTATCCTCTATCCAATCCCAACTCAATGGTGTCCTGCATGGTCTGCCGTATAAAGCCTAAAAGGGAGGCATACCCAACGAGCTGTGATGCCCATTATTGTAGGAAAACTCAACCAAATATAGATACTCCGCCCATCTAGACTGATGGTCCATAACATACATCCGAAGCATGTCCTCCAACACCTGATTGACCTACTCTGTTTGTCCATCTGTCTCAGGATGATAAGCGGAGCTAAAGTTGAGCTGTGTGCCCAACGCTTGCTGTAAGGCTCTCCAGAATGCTAAAGTGAAAACTGGATCTCTATCTGAAACGATGCAGTGAGGTATTCCATGTAATCTCACAATATCATCTAAGAATACCCTCGCCACTATTGGCGTATTGTACGTCGTGCGTACAGGTGAGAAATGTGCCACCTTGGTCAACTTGTTGACTGTCACCATGATGGCATCATGGTGACGTGAAGACATAGGAAGACCAACAATAAAATCCATGGAAATGGTGTCACATTTCCACTCAGGTATATCATGTGGGTATAGAAGACCTACTGGATGCTGATGCTCAACCTTGACCCTCTTGCACTCAAGGCATCAAGAAAAAAACTCTGTTGTATCTCGCCTCATACCCACCCAATGGTATAGCTGTCGTAGGTCGGCATGCATCTTCTTGACCCTTGGGTGTACTGCATATGGTGCTCTGTGAGTCTCCGATAACACTACAGTACGTAGGTCACCTGCACAGGGTACATAGATGCGCTGTCGATGACAAAGTAACCCATCTACCTCAAGTGAATACCCTACATACTTGCCCATAAGGGCCCTCTGTGAACTGATCTCCTGCTGCACCTCAAGAAACCACTCATCCTCTGGTAGATGCTAAATAATGCATCCCCTCAAGTCCACACCCAGAGTCAACATCAAGAGCTCGTGGTGCCTCCAACTCAATGCATCAACAACCATGTTCTCCTTCCCTTTGATGTAGTGGACATCAAAGTCATACTTGCAGAGGAACTCCATCCAACACCACTGACGGGCATTCCAATTCAACTGTGTAAAGATATACTGAAGGCTGTGGTGATCTGAATGGAGCTCAAAGCGATGACCCAATAAGAAATGTCTCCAATGAACTAGAGCATGAACTATTGCCACTAACTCCAAGTCATACGTGGAGTAGTTCAGCTCACGGGTCTTGAGCTTTCGCGACTCATACGCGATCGCTCTACCACCCTGAATAAGTACAGCTCCCAATCCCTCAAGTGATGCATTCGTACAAACCATAAAATTTGCTGCAAGATCAGGAACCACTAAAATGGGAGCGCTAGTGAGATGCTCCTTGAGGACCTTGAAGGCCCTCTCACACTACTCAGTCCATAGAAAGCTCTTCCCTTTCTGCTGAAGGGAAGTGATGGGGTGCGCTATCCAAGGAAAACCCTCAACAAAGTGATGGTAATAACCAGCTAACCCCATAAAACTCCTAACCTCTTTCACACTAGTGGGTGCTGGCCAATCCCTGATAGCCCTGATCTTCGATGGATCTACTAAGATTCCATTGCCAGATAGGATATGCCCTAGATACTGAACCTCTGTCCTGAAAAATGCACACTTCGCCTAGTTCCCATAAAGATTATGCTCTCGCAAACACTGTAGAACCTGATGAAGGTGCTCCTCATGCTCCTCCTCAGTCTGTGAATAGATCAAAATGTCATTGAGGAAAATGATCATGAACTGATCTAAATAGGTACAGAACACCCCATTCATGAGACTCATGAAGACTGCAAGGGCGTTTGTCAAGCCGAAGGGAACCACTATGAACTCATAATGGCCATAACAAGTCTAGAAGGTGGTCTTATGGATATCTGCCTCTGTGATACATAGCTAATGATAACTGGACTTCAAGTCTATCTTAGAGAACACCCTGGATCCCTACATCTAATCAAAAAGATCATCAATCCTGGTGTTGGTGCCTGAATTGACTATCAGTTAATTTAGGAATTTTCATGCAGGCACCTTCCCAAAAAATCCAAAAAGTTCTAAGTTTTGGCACCAATTCAGTGTTTTGCAGCATCCGCATCATCTTTCTTGAGGAAGGGGTCATCATGTTTTGTCCATTAGCGAAAGTTTTGTTTTTTTGAGTGCTCCGATTGTGTCTTTGAACTTTTGGTTTGAACTTGAACCCTTTCCTTCAAGGTTCAAAGGTTCAATGGTTTGTGGTTCAACGGTTCAGGGGCTTTGGTTCCTTATTTTTCGTAAGTGAATCCTTTGCTCATCTATGTGATCCAATCGGTATGGTTGAACCACTGCGTTGAACCACCTACTTGAACCCTTTTCTTCAAGGTTCAACGGTTCAAGGTTCAATGGTTCAAAGCTTTATGATTTTGGTCTTATCGGAGTGATCGGCATCATCGGCGAAGGATTTCTGAGTTGGGCCGACAGTGGATGTTTGGCCGATGAGATGTCATCGGCGTATGTCTTGCCGAAGAGGGTGGAGTTGACAAAGTGCCATTAGTAAGACTATTGTGGTGGGCAAAGGAGTGTTCAGTTGCTCCGATAGTGTTGATCTCACCGACGGGAGCGAGGAGTTTGGCCGTCGGGGAGTCGTCGGTGCGTGTCTGGCCAATGGGAATTTGGAGGGTGTCTATCGGCGTGAGTTGCATTGTCGGCCTAGTCGATGGAAGGTAGCCCGATGGTCTATCTCTGGCCGATGATGGGGAATGTATAGTTTGCATCAGCCAGACCTTTGAGATCGGTAAGAGTTTGCTTGGCTTGGCCGATGGTTTTTGTCTTGGTGATAGGTGTGTATGGAATGGTCATTAGTGAGACTTTGTTCATCGGTGGGGAAGCTTTTGGGTTGACCAATTGACTATGTCTAGCTGACAGACGATTGCGATGGATTCATCAGTGTAACACATGAGGTTGGCCAGAGGATTTTTGGATGCTCTGATGGAGGGAGTCACGCCGACGGAGGTGGGGAGTGTAGTTTGTGGTCATCGGCGAGACTGTTGAGATCGGCAGGAGATTTATGGGCTTGGTCGATGGCTTAGGTCTAGGCGATGGCCTTTGGGCGAAGGAGTGTGTGTCAAGCATGGCAAAAGCACTCGACACCTATTATACATGCGGCTATGTTTATAAAGTGCTAAAGTGGTCTCGGCAGCATGCATGTGGGACTATTCTTCCTTCATATTTTAAACCTGCAACGAAACGCATTTTGGCGGGAAGTTCTTTTTTGAACGCAGCAACAGTTTTCTTGGTGGTCGCAGGTGGTTGAGCCATCAATGGCGACTATGCTGAGGCGTGGCCGAGTTGTTGAACAGTCATGTACATAATTTTTGGCATGAAGACTTCCAGATGGCGGCGCAGGGCTTGAGGTCTCTCTTGTCTGTTGCAGCAATAAATTTTGAGCACCATTTCTCATCGACTGTATCTGGTAGATTTTTGTCAAAAACATGTAATTAATGCTGAGTACGCTTCTTTGGCTGTTTTAAGCAGGAAGTGTTACTCATTTTTGTTGTTGTTGAAAGTTGAACATTTTGGCTCTGTAATACAATACAGTTGGTTTTGGTTGCTCTGTGCAGCAAAACTTGTGAGTTTATGTATCTCCTATTGTATGTTTTTTTTGCATGAATCCGCTGATTTCATGGTTAATCTTATATGAATAATGCTATGTTTGCATGTGTTGTGCTAATTCTATCTCTAGTGTTGCATGTATCTTTCTTCTAAGTCTAGGTATTCAAGGAATGTCTAAGATTCTAGAACATAGAATTCCTGTGTTGAATGTTTAATCTTTTAACTTCTGCTCAAGGGGTAGATTAAATTGTTCTCAGATTGAATATTGGGAAGGATATACTGCAGTAGGGATGCCATAAGTATAGATAACTTAACACTATGTATTGGGAGATATCTGTAAGGCAGATATCACATGTGTCCCCCTGAAATCCAGTTTTAGTTGTTCATGCTGATCATTCACAGGTGTATGTCTACTGACTCCAAGCCCTGGATAGGCACCGATCTAGCTTTGTGTTTGTGTTATATACCATGTCCAGCTTTGCATCCAAATATAAAATCAAAATCAAACTCCAAAACAACCATTAGGATAGTAGAATTAGTTTTAGGATCCAAGTCCTCTGTCTACAACTGCAAATAGGCCCAAAGCCAAGCCCCTTTGCTCTTATCTTATAGTTTTGGTCTACTTATAGGAGGACTTATCTACTTTCTGTCAGCATCCCAGCCTTTGTATGCATATCCTCATGGATGTTGAGTAGGGAATACCCCCCTAGGTTTTGCAAAGCCTGAAGAAGAAGAGGAGATAAAATATAGAGTCTATCTCCTACACTGTTGGCCCCTAGCCCAGAGATCCTGTTGATCATTGATGGCTACCTTGTAGGGAAATCTGGGAGTAAGCATCCAGTCTGGGAAAAAACCAACAGAAATTGGTGACTCCGCTGGGGAAGAGAGAGAGTCAAGTAACCTAAGGGCTGGAAAATCTAGTTTCCAGTGAAGTTGTTGCAGCAAAAAGGAACCATATGGTGCTCTGCTGGGGTGATGAATCTAGAAAACAAAAGTGCCTTGCTGACATTCTGTCCTCTCTCTGAGAGGTAGCGACTCTATTGAAAGAACCTATCAGTGTTGCAACATATATCCAGGTATTCATCTTTGATTCAAAATGTTGAGGTTAGAAAAGCAAGCCTAGTCGTGCTCTTGGAGAAGACCATTCTTTGTTGAAAGATATAAAGCCCTAAATTTCACAGGGATATATGGTTACCCAAATATTATTCCCAATAGAATTAGAAGATGTTTGCCAAAATATAGTGGATCAGATTTTGAATCGGCAAATAAACATCTGCAAAGATTTTGTAATTTAATAGAAGATTATGATGTAGAGGATGAAGATGTAGTAATGAGACTCTTTGTTCAGTCATTGGAAGATGATGCTAGGATTTGGTTTTTAGACCTGCCTGTTTGTTCAGTTTCTTCATGGATAGCTTTAGAAGTTGCATTCCTAGGGCAGTTTGGTGAAAGGTTTGATGTGGCCTCATTGATCATACATTTTATGAATATCCAAAGGGAAGATGAGGAATTGGTTCCAGCCTTTAAGCTTAGGTTTATTAAATTGCTCAGGCAGATCCCTGAATATATGAGACCTAATAATGCATTGTGCTTGACAATTTATTTGGCTACATTTGATGAAGAAATGAGTTATCTGTTGAGAGATAAAGAACCAGTTACACTTCACCAGGCTTTCCAATTTGCTATGGACAGAAAACAATGAGAAATATGGAATGCCAGTAGGTTTCATGCCTGCAAGTTATCAAAGCAGTTATCAAAGTGAATATATTTCATCTCTCCCAGTATGTGCATTAAAAGATGATTGTGTAGAGGGAAATATATTTCAGAATAATGTGTGCAGCCATGATGTCATGCATGAAGAAAATGTTGCTGAAAATGTAGGCACATCCTATAATGATGTGGACAAAGATTATTGTCTGCCTTTAGAAGAAAAGCCTGCAGGTGCAAGATGCTCTCCAGATGATGAAATGAAAGATATACATGAGGTTGCATCCTGTATCAATAGGCATATCCCAGTTATTCCTGACTATTTGTATAAGGTGGATATGCAAGGCTTCACTCTGAATATAGAAAACATTGATTCAAGGGATGGTAGTGAATATGCTAGTGATTCTCAGCATTCAGATGTATGTGTGAGCCTTTCAGATGATGAAATATATTTGGATGCTGAATATGAATGTTTCCTTGAGGATTCTGACCATTTTCCCAATGCAGAGGTTAAAAAATTTGCTTTTGGGTATCAGTGCATTGGTGAAGAGGAAAGACAGGGTCACTATTCAAAAGTGGACAGACAAGTTGCTGATGTATATGCTCATACAGTTGGGGATAGTGTTGATTGTAGGGGTAACTATGAAGCTTTTGATGAAGGGCTACACTTTGAGCTTTTTATGCCTTCTCTTGAGACATTTCAGGTGGACGTTAGTGACAAAACTGCCGTGCATGATGATGATGGATATCTGTATGTTCATCAAGATAAATTTGATTATGAGATGTTGCTTGTGCCTAAATATTGCATGTTTGATACAGAGGAGCTCTTATTTTTTGAGGAAGGGCAAAATTCTGATGTGGATTCATTTGTTTCATGTGAGTCTATTATTTTTCCAAGCAACATCAGTGACTCATATGATGATGACATTCTACAACTGATAATAATATATGCTGATGAAGCTAGTTGTAGATTTGTTGAAGAAAAAGAAATGAGCAGCAGCACAAATAATTGCCAAGGGGCTTGCTGCAGACAGTTAAATGCTTTTAGGCTTCATTTGAAGAAATCAAAAGAAAATTAGGTGTTTGACAAAGGAAAAGTTTGGTTTTTCCTTTTTGGTGGCCCTCGGCCACCATGTTTATTTTGAAATAATGTGTTTGGTGATGCAGATTGGTGCAAGTTTGACTCTGTGCCCAATAGATAGGGGACTGGTCTGCATCCCAGAGATCTGGTTCTCATTGCAGTTTTGCACCTGCACATCCCCAGACAGAGCCACTGTTGGTACCTGAATTGACTGTCAGTTAATTTAGGAATTTTCATGCAAGCACCTTCCCAAAAAATCCAAAAAGTTCTAAGTTTTGGCACCCCTTCAGTGTTTTGCAGCATCCGCATCATCTTTCTTGAGGAAGGGGTCATCATGTTTTGTCCATCAGCGAAAGTTTTGTTTTTTTGAGTGCTCCGATTATGTCTTTAAACTTTCGGTTTGAACTTGAACCCTTTTCTTCAAGGTTCAAAGGTTCAATGGTTCATGGTTCAACGATTCAGGGGCTTTGGTTCCTTATTTTCCGTAAGTGAATCCTTTGCTCATCTATGTGATCCAATCGGTATGGTTGAACCACCACGTTGAACCACCCGCTTGAACCCTTTTCTTCAAGGTTCAACGGTTCAAGGTTCAATGGTTCAAAGCTTTATGATTTTGGTCTTATCGGAGTGATCGGCATCATCAGCGAAGGATTTCTGAGTTGGGCCGACAGTGGATGTTTGGCCGATGAGATATCATTGGCATATGTCTTGCCGAAGAGGGTGGGGTTGACGAAGTGCCATCGGTAAGACTATTGTGGTCGGCGAAGGAGTGTTCAGTTGCTCTGATAGTGTTGATCTCGCTGATGGGAGCAAGGAGTTTGGCCGTCGGGGAGTCGTCGGTGTGTGTCTGGCCGATGGGAATTTGGAGGGTGTCTATCGGCGTGAGTTGTATTGTCGGCCTAGTCGATGGAAGGTAGCCCGATGGTCTATCTCTGGCTGATGATGGGGAATGTATAGTTTGCATCGGCCAGACTTTTGAGATCGGTAAGAGTTTGCTTGGCTTGGCCGATGGTTTTTGTCTTGGCGATAGGCGTGTATGGAATGGTCATCGGTGAGACTTTGTTCATCGGCGGGGAAGATTTTGGGTTGGCCGATTGACTATGTCTGGCCGACAGAGGATTGCGATGGCTTCATTGGTGTAACACATGAGGTTGGCTAGAGGATTTTTGGATGCTCCGATGGAGGGAGTCACGTCGACGGAGGTGGGGAGTGTAGTTTGTGGTCATCGGCGAGACTGTTGAGATCGGCAGGAGATTTATAGGCTTGGCCGATGGCTTAGGTCTAGCTGATGGGATTTGGGCAAAGGAGCGTGTGTTGAGCGTGGCAAAAGTGCTTGACACCTATTATACATGCAGCTATGTTTATAAAGTGCTAAAGTGGTCTCGGCAGCATGCATGTGGGACTATTCTTCCTGCATATTTTAAACCTGCAGTGAAACGCATTTTGGCGGGAAGTTCTTTTTTGAACGTAGCGACAGTTTTCTTGGTGGCTACGGGTGGTTGAGCCATCAATGGTGACTATGCTGAGGTGTGGGCGAGTTGTTGAACAGTCATGTACCTTATTTTTGGCATGAAGACTTCCAGATGGCGGCACAGGGCTCGAGGTCTCTCTTGTCTATTGCAGCAATAAATTTTGAGCGCCATTTCTCATCGACTGTATCTAGCAGATTTTTGTCAAATTCATGTAATTAATGCTGAGTACGCTTCTTTGGCTGTTTTAAGCAGGAAGTGTTACTCATTTTTGTTGTTGTTGAAAGTTGAACATTTTGGTCTGTAATACAATACAGTTGGTTTTGGTTGCTCTGTACAGCAAAACTTGTGAGTTTATGTATCTCCTGTTGTATGTTTTTTTTGCATGAATCCGCTGATTTTATGGTTAATCTTATATGAATAATGCTATGTTTGCATGTGTTGTGCTAATTCTGTCTCCAGTGTTGCATGTATCTTTCTTCTAAGTCTAGGTATTCAAGGAATGTCTAAGATTCTAGAACATAGAATTCCTGTGTTGAATGTTTAATCTCTTAACTTCTACTCAAGGGGTAGATTAAATTGTTCTCAGATTGAATATTGGGAAGGATATACTGCAGTAGGGATGCCATAAGTATAGATAGCTTAACACTCTATATTGGGAGATATCTGTAAGGTAGAATCACATGTGTCCCCCTAAAATCTAGTTTTAGTTGTGATGCAGAGGCATCCACACTATAACCTTGACATACAGCATGGATGTCCGCAACCCTTCATCATCATCATCATATTTTTGTTAACACTGTCAGCTTCATCATATTTACTCTGCCGATCGATATCCTCCTGCAAACAAGCCTTCGCCCTTTCGCATGTCAGCAGCATCATCATATCCGACTATCGACAGCATCATCACATTCGGCAAGCGCAAACATCCTCCTGACGTCCACTATTCACCTTACCGACAACCTCTCTATTCAGCATCATGATGTTCAACATCATGTTCATCAGCAGGATATAGAACATCCGGTTCCTCCCATATATCCTGATGATGATACTCAACTTCACGCACCTTTCCTCCGATGCTTACGTCACCTCGATATCCTGATGACGTATATCCTGATGACGATGACGTCACATGCAGCTCCTCAATATCCTGCTGCTCTGATATCCTGATGACGTATATCCTGATGACGATGACGTCATATGCAACTCCTTCAATATCCTGCTGTCGGCCAAACTTAACATTCTCGGCCCGCAATGACTTTAACAACCTGATCTTCTACCTCATGCCGATACGCTCCTCCTCGGCAACACCTGATGATGATCACCCCGACGCTCATTCACTTCATGCAATCGACTGCATCATGCTCACCTCCCTTTACTCGGATGACGCCCGAAGTAACTGCAGGATATACACTAAAATATCCTGATGATGCCGTTTTGACGAACTTCTAACCTTAGCGAATTCCTGATCCGCCGAACCTCCTGGGATGACCCGATCCACTTTCAGGGTGATCTTCCAAACTCTAACTATCAGCTTGACCTAGCACATACCCATGCTAGGGTTCTCAACACCTCTCGACGACGATCCTGCACACCTGCATGAGAACAAACAGAAAACACAAACTACATCCTAAACTACTGTACACAGCCATTCCACCGATTCGACGAATCAACCGGTGGAATGGATCAGCGAATCCATGTACCCACCAAAACAGCAAATCGATCACACAAAGGAATCCAAACAGAGAATTGACACAACAAGATCTCTTTATTGATAAAAGATGCAAGTACAATATTCAGTCTCTCTCTGCAACCTAACTCCTCTGCTCAATGCAATATAATACTATATTCAAAACCAACCGATCCTCATGCATAAATAGGAATCCTCTCGAGTACTACCACTCGATTCCAAGCGGCTGGGAAATCTCTCCAAGCGGCTGGGAGATCCAACCGGACCTACAGCATAACAGCTATCCTAACAACATAGCTAAAAATAGCAAAGTATGGTCAACATGACCTTATTACATGCATTGGTCTTATAAGACCTTCTTGGAAAACATTAACCAGATCTAAAACAAACTAACTGCCTCATGGAGGCCAGCTGTCAGGTAGGTGCTCCTGCACCAAGTTGTTCATGCTGATCATTCATAGGTGTATGTCTACTGACTCCAAGCCCTGGATAGGCACCGATCTAGCTTTGTGTTTGTGTTATATACCATGTCCAGCTTTGCATCCAAATATAAAATCAAAATCAAACTCCTAAACAACCATTAGGACAGTAGAATTAGTTTTAGGATCCAAGTCCTCTGTCTACAACTGCAAATAGGCCCAAAGCCAAGCCCCTTTGCTCTTATCTTACAGTTTTGGTCTACTTACAGGAGGACTTATCTACTTTCTGTCAGCATCCCAGCCTTTCTATGCATATCCTCATGGATGTTGAGTAGGGAATACCCCCTAGGTTTTGCAGAGCCTGAAGAAGAAGAGGAGATAAAATATAGAGTCTATCTCCTACACTATTGGCCCCTGGCCCAGAGATCCTGTTGATCATTGATGGCTACCTTGTAGGGAAATCTGGGAGTAAGCATCCTGTCTGGGAAAAAACCAACACCTGGTAAGAGGATAACAGTTCTTCATCGTCACCTTATTCAACTGCCTGTAGTCCATGCACAAATGAAGAGACCCATCCTTCTTCAAGAAGATGATAGGAGCGCCCCAAGGTGAAATGCTCGGTTGGATGTGCCCCTTTTCAAGCAAGTCCTCCAACTACAACTTGAGCTTAGTGAGCTTGTGTGTGGTCATCCTATAGGGTGCACGAGACACTGGCTCGGCACCTGACACTAAGTCAATGTGAAAGTCTACCTCATGTCGGGGTGGCATCCCAGGTAACTCTGCTGGAAACACATTGGCAAACTCTCTAAGGATGGGATGATCATCCAAAGATGTCTCAAGCTCATCATCTGATCTGTCACTCACTGTGATGGCAAACATCTAGCATCTCTTCTGCATGCATTGCTTAAGCTACTGAGCAGATATCATACACACTGTTGTGGGCTTATACATGTCCACTATCTCAACTGATGTACTATGGTCGTCTAAACAACTGATCACCTTTCAGTGATAATCTAGCTTGGCTCGATGAGCTGCAAGCCAATCCATACCCAACACCACATCATAGGATCCTAATGTCATGACTCTAAGGTCACATACTATGGTAAAGAGTCCCAAAGCAATCTCACAGTCGTGGACTAAGGCATCTACTGACATCTTGGCCCCTGAGGTCAACTCAACCACCCACCTATCACCCTACCTAGAGGCCACTAGCCTGCAATGCTCCACTAACAATGGAGATATGAAAGAGTCAGTAGCTCCAAAATCAAAGAGAATAGACATGGGGTTACCCCCAATCATACCTGACGTCTCAATCACTAACGCCTAAAAATTAGCCTAGCAGCTATCAACCACTGCGAACATATGGTGGGATCTACCCACATCACCAACGGTCTGCTCGGGTCCTCTTGCACGAGGCTATCCCCCTGCTATAAAACCCTATGGACACTCACTAGCTAGGTGTCCAGCACCACCACAAACATAACATGGGCCTCTAGCCTACACCTGTCCAGTCTGAGTCCTACTCAACTACTAATGTCCTGATCTACCAGTAGACCCCTGTGACCCCCTATAAGACTGTTGCGACCTCACGGGTCCCGCAGGTGGTCCCTGCTACCTCTGATCTTTACACGGACCCTGCTGCTACCAACCCCTATTATATCCCCCATGTGCCCTCTGTTGTGTCCTAGCTCTCTACTACTGCTGTGGGGGCCTAGGAGGTAAAGGAGCGGAACTAAATCCTCCCCTATGAGGTGGTTGTGATGGTCTGTAGAAACTCTGCTGATGCTGCTACTGTCCATGATCTTGAAACTGAGGGCATGAATTCTATCCTCGTCCCTGAATCTCCTCAGCGACATATGCCTTCTTAGCATTATCACTCAAAGTTTGGGGGTCTGCCATATGAATAGGCCCTACAATACTGTGGTTCAGTCCTTTGATAAACTTATGCACTAGGAGTTTCTCATCATGGAGATACTCTGCATAATAGGATAACTCAGTAAATCTACCCTCATGCTGTGCCACTGTAAGTCCCCTCTACTGAAGGTCATGGAACTCATCTATACGACGCTGCCTGTAATGATCTGATAAGTATCGCACATTGAAGCGTTCGATGAAGGTCTCCCATGTGAGAGTATCTAATGAAAGGTGACGCTTGCACTCCTCAGTGTGCCACTAGGTAGCTGTTGCATCTCACAATAGGTGTACTACCACATGGGCCTTCGTGTTGCCCTCATAAGGATGCAACATGAAGCATCTGTCTAAGCTGATAATCCAGGCCTCTGCCTCAGCTCCCTCTATGGTCCTGACGAATGTAGGAGGGTTCAACCTCAATATATCCCTAATGGGGTCTCCTCTATCTCTGTGTCTCCTGATAGGCTCATCTGTGTAATAGTCATAAGGCCTGTGAACCATGTGCTCTACTCATACTGCCTCATCATACCTAGCATGACGTGAAGGGCTCCTGCTATGGGTCCTGCTGACTAAACCAACCTCCCCTATCTCTGGCATCTCAACATAAGGCTCCACACGTGGTGTCCTCATGGCTCAATGCGGGGCTCCACACATGGCTCGACACGGGACTCAACTTGTGGCTCCATGTGTGGCTCCTCTCGTAGATCCTCACGGGGCTCAACACATGGCTCAACTACAGCCAGTGGAAGCCTATCTAAAACTACCTGTAAAGCCTGTAATATCTGCAGTCCAATATCTAGTAGGGCCAGTGGTCCCTACTGTACCTATAGGACTGGCTGATCCTGTCCCTTAGCTGAAGACTTAGTGTGAATCTCAGGGGATGGAGTGCGGCGAGATTGCACTCGCCGAACTCGTCGGGGAGGCATCCTACAAAAATGAGGTACCCACAAATTAATCAAAGTTGTGGAAATAATAATGTACCCAAAACAAGCCCAGTGTTTAAACTTAGGCTCTGATACCAAATGTCATGCCTGCATTTCCCATGCAGTCATGACGCACAATACACGTGTCATGTCCACATTTTCCATGTGGTCATGATACGAACTATGAAAAACTTTTCTACCTATCCCTAGGAACCCCCTCGCATGCGTCTACGTGCTTAGTGGCAATACGCATAAGGTGTAAACATGTCAATATAATCATGATGGTGAAAGCCATCTAGGGGGTATGCGACACGTAGGGTGTTGCTTCTAGGGTTAGACTAATTTTAATCTAAACCCTAAGTTTCCTACGTGAAGATGATTTCGCCAGCATCAAACCCTAACTTAACTCAGATCAAAAAGTGATTAAGTAAAACAATGGCAAGATGGCATGTGATTAAAGTGGAATGATGGATGAGAAGTAATAAAATAACACAAAAATCAAACCCTAGAATTCTAGAAAAAAATTCGACAGCATAACGCGTTTTTGATAAACGCAAAATAAATTTTAAAATGAAACACCAATAAGGAAATAAATAAAGTTTAATTAAAAATTAAGAACAATCTCAGAATGATAAAGTTAAATAATAAAATAAAATTAAGTGATAAGACATCAGAATAAACCAAAAAGAAAATCGAGTCCGTGATTAAAAATAATTTTGACAATTATATTTAATAACTAACTCAAAAATTTAATAGAGAGACGAGGAGGGTTTAAAATAACTCTTCCCGTAAAAATAACGATAAAATAGATAATTAATAAATAACGTTAAAATCCCACTAGGGGCAGATGAAATAAAATCAAACAAAAACTCAACAAGAATGAATTTAAATCAAGGGAAAATTCTCTCTCCAAAAGAATAAAGAAAAATAACCCCTCCCAAAATTAATATAGTTCACGAAGCAATAAGTCCCAAATACAAAATCTCATTAAAATTTAAATAAAAGAACTCCAAGTTTAAAAAGGGCAAAAGGCAAACTAAATAAAGAAATTAGGAAATTAACACTATCTCCTCAAAAAAAAATCCTCTAGAATAAAATATGAAGAGTCCAAATTTCCATTTTATTGTTTTCTATTTTCCATGTTACCCTAATTCCATTTTTAAAAAATTAACTATCTCCAAAAGAAAACCCTAATTCTGAGTTATGTTGTTTCACACTTTGAGTTGCCCTAATCTCTTACTCTCATCCTTTCTTTTGTTGTTTTGCCTCTTTCCTTTGTGTGTAGGTAGGGTTTCAAGGCTGCCATTGATGAATCTCAAGGAGGTGAGCAACCATAACTATTGGCTTGATTCAGAATAGATTTGTTTTTTTTGTAATATATATATATATATATATATATCATTAACCAACTTTGTATATGTTTTATCATGATGATGAGAGGTGGGGAACTACTGTGAGGAGGAGGTTGCAAAGGGGCCACGGCGGGAGGAACTCGGCAGAGGTTGTGTGCGTTGCGGGGTTAGGGGTGTAACAAGCAGAGCAGAGGAGGTTTACGGTGTTGAAGGAGTTAGAGGGGGAAGGTGTGGGGAGGGGCCATGCCTCCCCACACCAGTAACATTAGTTGGATATAGGTCGTGGGGTCTATGGTGGGCCCTACCCACCATAGCCCCACGCTTCTTTTTTTTTAATTTGTTTCTGTTAAAAAATAGCCCCCTCCAAACAGTCCGCAATGGACTCAATTCAACAACGTCTATAATATGTTTTGTATTGTTAGATATTTAAATATATATATATATACATTCAAAGCAATAACCTCAGTTTGTTTAATATTTTAGCAAATGCATAAATACTATCTCTGTATATATATTTATTTATATATATACATACACATATATATATTTTAATATATATATGTATGCATATATTTTAATATATATGCAACACTTACCAATTTATTTTTTTATTTCAAGGCTACCTTCAGTGTATATACAGAACTAACATAAGCCATCAGCAACTAAGATTTAAGAACTAGAATGTAAAATATATATATTTATATACACATATATATATTTCCATATGTATATATGTATGTTTAAATATATAATCAATAACTCACTGTTGCAAGTATTGGCCTAATCGGTGTTGTCATTGATGTCAACATACTCCTGTTGCATTAATGATAAGGATTGAATAAGTTATGTGCTGAGGATATTGAGAAAATTAGTCTCAATCAGGAATAGTGAACAACAGTGATATCACAAGGTAAAAAGTCCAAGAACGGTTGAGAATCAGAGGATGCGGATTAAAGGGTTTGTATATATGAGTCCTAAGATGTCTTAGTATAAATTTCAAAGGTCCGCATGAAGATATGAAGAAGTTGTGGCTGGTTAAGTTAAACCAGTTTCGGTAAGTGTTCAGAGGTGACAGAATGTTACAGAAAGGTCTGGTGAGGTCTGGAAATGCATTGTCCTATTCTGCGGATTTGAAGGAGTGTTTGGGAAGTCCTTATGATGTGTCAACTTGATTGGTTCGTAGTTTAAAGGTCCGCAAGCATCTATTCCTTTGTGACAGTAATGGCAGACTATGTTCCTAAGGTTCTGGATAAAGGAGAGAAGGATTTCAATAAGTAGAGGAAGTATGGATATTCCTGGTGATTCAGGAAAGCTTGTGGAGGTCCTTGGATGATGTTCAGTTCATGTTGTCGGTCCGCATTAGAGTTGGACCCTGAAATTGAAGAAATACTTCCAGATGAAGGTGTTCTTTCTATGACTGGCCGACCGGATGAATTATACATCTTGCGGATGTTCTTGTGGATGTTTGCCGACATAGATGTTTGTTCCTAAGTTGATGTCATGTATAAATAAGGGATTACGAAGTCATTTCAAGGTGTGACTGGTGGAGATGAGTGTGTGGTAGAAAGGAAGAAAGCAAAAAGCAAAGCAGAACGTTTGGGCTTAAATGGAACTGACTCAAGCATGGTGAAGATGCTATTTACCAGTTCAAGTATGTGATACTTATTCTTTTGTAGACAGTGTGTCTCTTGTAGGCAGTGAGCCTCTTATGAGCAGTGTGCTCGGGCAGTGAGCCCTAATTGGCATGTGCCATTTTGTTCTTTCTATTCTTCTAACAGAGAATACATTCTTGGGTTAATCACCTCGTGGTTTTTCCCTTAACCGGGTTTTGCACATCAAAAATCTTGGTGTCTCATGTGTTGATTTGTTTCTGCTCTTGATTTGTTGCATTGTGCTTTCATGGTTAATCTTCTATTAAGCTGCTAATTAACAATGTGGAGTTAAGTATTTAAAGTGAGAGAAAGTTTTGTACAATTGATTCACCCCCCCTCTTAGTTGTGTGCCCTAAATCTAACAATTGGTATTAGAGCCAAGTTCCTCTAAAAGGAGCTTAACCACTTGAGGAGATCCAGGATGTCATCTTACAAGAAGGATAGTCTGAAGTTTGATGGAATGAACTTTGCTCTTTGGAAAGGTTGCATGAAATGTCACCTGCAGTGTATGGGACTTGTGTACTGGTCCATGGTTACAAAGCCGTATGTACCTCCACAAGGTGGTCTGACAACCCTAAATGAAATCATAGATGCTGAAAACAATCTGCGGACCAAAGAGGCTCTTCTAAGTGCATTATCTGACTTACCAACTATGTTTTAGATTTGGAATAAACTGGAACTTTTGCATGAAGGAGACCAGTATGTTAAATGTGTAAGGTTACAGAGTCTAAAAGGAAAATTTAAAAAACTAAAGATGAGAGATGATGAAAATATTACTACTTTTATGCCAAGAGTGAATGAGATGGTTTGTGGAATCAGAAATGCTGGTGGAGTCTTGGACGAAAATGAGATTGTTGGCAAAATTCTCAGATCTCTACCTGAATCTTACAAAATCAAGGTTGCTACTATTGAAGAATTCAGATCTCATACCACTATCACAAGAGATCAATTAGCCAAGAAATTGGCTGCATTTGAAATGACAGAGTTTGGAGATGCCCCCCCCAAGACTAAATCTGCATTCAAAGCCAGTGCCTCTGTTAAAGGTAAACAAAGGTTTGATCCGGGAGAGAATTCTTCAAGGAAATTGTCATGGTATGAAACAACAAGAAAAGATCTGGAAGAAGAAGAAGCATAAACTGCTAAGCTTGAAGCGCTTATTGCAAAGAGGCTGCCAAGAGGATCTGGTAAGTATGAATAGAAATTACCTTTCAAGTGTTTTAATTGCAATAAGATTGCTCATTTTGCCTCAAGGTGTCCGGAAAGATTTTCAAGGCAAAATCCTAACAAGCCAAGGTTCCAAAAGAACTATTACTATGTACATGAAGATGATGATAATGAAGGAGTAACAGATGATGAATCAGAGATAGGAAACAAATCCAGAAATGAATGGGTGTTTATTGCCATCAAGGAAGAAGATCCAATGCCCTCTGTATCTGTCAATCTTAAGACTGTGGAAAGAGCTCTGGCTGCCCAAATTGAAGAGAAGGATGATTGCGTCATTGACAATGGATGCTCTCACAATATGACAGGTGACAAAAAAAATTTTGTAGATTTGGAAAGGTATGAAGGAGTGGTAAAGTTTGGTGACAATTCTGCTAGTAGAATCAGAGGAAGAGGAACTATTTCTTTTGATGGAAGGAACAAAACTGGTAATGTTCTATATGTTGAAGGTTTGAAGCACAATCTTCTCAGTGTTAGACAGCTAGTGGACAAAGGCTATGATCTCCGGTTCAAGAATAAAAAATTCAAGATCTTTGAAAGCTCCGGAACAGAGATTGCATCTGGTACTCAAACTAAAGGTAATATCTTCCACTTGGTTGGTACTGGTAAAAGCTTCTTATTTGTTCAAGTTGATCAGAGTTGGTTATGGCATAGAAGGATGTGTCATGTGAATTTTGATAATATCATCAAGATAAGCAATACTCGGGCTGTAAGAGATCTTCCAAAATTGGTGAAACCTACTAACAGCTTGTGCAAGGAATGTCAGTTGAGTAAGCTAAGCAGAGTTTCATTCAAAAGCAAGGAATTGTCTTCTACCAGATTATTGGACTTAGTTCACACTGATCTTTGTGGTCCGGCAAGAACCAGGAGTATTCAAGGTGATAGAAACTTCATGTTGCTAATTGATGACTATTCCTAGATGATGTGGGTAACCTTTCTAAAGGAGAAATCAGAAGCTCTTGAGAAATTCAAAATATTCAAGGCTATGGTAGAGAATGAAATAGGATTAAAGTTGAAATGTCTAAGGTCTGATAGAGATGGAGAATTCACATCTGCTGAGTTCATAGAGTTCTATGAGAAACATGGAATTAAGAGACAATTGTCTACTCCTAGGACTCCACAGCAGAATGGAGTAGTGGAGAGAAAGAACCGGACCATCTAGGAAGCATCAAGGACCATGATGATGGAAGCAAATGTTCCTCAGATCTATTGGAGAGAAGCTAGCAGCACTGCAGTCTATACTCTCAATCAAGTTCAAATCAGAAGCAATACCGGTAAGACTCCTTATGAACTTTGGTTTGGTATTACACCCACTGTAAGGTATTTTAGATTGTTTGGTAGCAAATGCTACATCAAGAGAGATGAAGATCTAGGTAAGTTTGATGCTAGAAGTGATGAAGGAACATTTTTGGGTTACTCTACTCAAAGCAAAGCATACCAGTGTTATAACAAGAGATTGAGAAAGATTATAGAAAGTACAAATGTGAAGGTTGATGAAGGAATTGAAAAACCCTCAAGGTTTTATGAGTATGATGAAGATGATAAGAATAATGCTCTGATTCAAGATGCCCAAGTCCCTCCTAAAAAACATATTCAAGGTGATCTGGTAAGTCAGGAAGAAGAGATAAGTTTCAATGAGCCTAATCAAGAATTAGAAGTACAAGAAACCCCCAAAGTCCTGAGGTATGTAAGACTGAACCATTCTGAAGATCAGATCATAGGTGACAAAAGCAAAGGTGTACAAACAAGAAGAAGAATTTCTCAAAATTCAAATGAGTATTATCTGATTTCAAATATTAAACCTAAAATAGTAAATGAAGCTTGCAAAGATGAAAACTGGACTAAGGCAATGCAGGAAGAACTTATGCAAATTGAGAAAAATCACACTTGGGATCTTGTTCCTAGACCTAGAAATAAGAATGTGATTGGAACCAAATGGGTCTTCTGGAACAAATTGAATGAAGTTGGTGAAGTAATCAAAAATAAGGCCAGGTTAGTTTGCAAAGGTTACTCTCAAATAGGAGTTGATTTTGAAGAAACTTTTGCTCCAGTGGCAAGAATTGAAGCAGTCAGATTATTTCTTACATATGCTACCTTCAAAGATTTCAAGGTATATCAAATGGATGTCAAGTCCACCTTCCTGAATGGTGACTTGGAAGAAGAAGTGTACATTGAACAACCGGATGGATTTCAACTATCTGAAAATAGTGACATGGTCTACAAGTTGAAAAAGGCACTGTATGGACTAAAGCAAGCCCCAAGAGCCTGGTATGAAAGACTGGATAAACATCTCTTGAAGATTGGTTTCAACAAAGGTACTGCTGACAATAATTTATATTTCAAAATTGATCATGAAAACATCTTAGGTGTTGAAGTGTTTGTTGATGATATCATTTTTGGAGGAAGAGATAATATGTGTAAAACTTTTGCAAATCAAATGAAAAGTGAGTTTGAGATGTCCATGCTTGGTGAAATGAGTTTCTTCTTGGGTCTGCAAATAACTCAAACAAAGAAAGGTATCTTCATTTCTCAGACCAAATATGCAAAAGAATTGTTGAAGAAATTTGGGATGGAAGATTCAAAGCCAATGAACACTCCCATGGCAATTGGATGTAAGTTGAGCAAAGATGATGACTCTCCTAGGACATATCAAACAAAATACAGATCAATGATTGGAGGATTGTTGTACCTCACTCAAACTAGACCAAACATTATGCAAGTTGTTGGTCTTGTTGCTAGATTCCAGGCTGATCCTAGAGAAGCTCATGTCATGGCAATCAAGAGGATTTTCAAGGATCTAAAAGGGACAGTTGAGTATGGTCTATGGTATCCTAGAGATTATGATTTCTCTCTTCATGCATATACAGATGCAGATTGGGTAGGAGATGTGGATGACCGAAAGATTACCAGTGGTGGAGTATTCTTTCTGGGAAAGAGATTGATTTCTTGGCTTAGCAAGAAACAAGAGGCAATATCTCTATCTACAACTAAAGTAAAATATATAGCAGCAGCAAGTAGTTGCACTCAAGTGTTGTGGATGAAGCAGATGTTAAGAGATATCAAAGTGGATTATGAGGAGCCTATCACAATCTTTTGTGATAATTCAAGTGCAATAAACACATCCAAGAATCCAGTGTTATACTCAAAGACCAAACACATATCCATCAAGTTTCATTTTTTGAGAGAGAAAGTAAACAAGAAAGAAGTCAGATTGGAGTTTGTGCCTTCCAAGGATCAGATTGCAGACATCTTTACTAAACCTCTGCCTAAGGACTCTTTTGAGTATCTAAGGGAGAAATTAGGGGTTATTGCCCCTCCAGTGATGAGCTAAGGTGCACTGAGGTACATCAGTCTAGTGCATATCACAGTCACATCTTGTGGTTTGGATTGATGATGGGGACCTACTACTCAGGGGGACTAGTAGATATGACTCTGAAGTGATAGAATTGCAAGTATGTGCCTTTTGCCATTGATGTCAAAGGGGGAGAGAAGACATGTGAAAAAGAAGTGGTTGTTGATCAAAGGGGGAGCAATTAAGGGAGAGAAGACATGTGAATGGTTGTTGCTGATAGGGGGAGTTGTGACAGTAAGGAAAAGTTCTTGGAGAAGTTCTTGTCTTGATGGTTAAACTAGTTTTTCACATCATATGTTTCCATCAATGACAAAAGGGGAGATTGTTGCAAGTATGGGCCTAATCGGTGTTGTCATTGATGTCAACATACTCCTGTTTCATTAATGATAAGGATTGAATAATTTATGTGCTGAGGATATTGAGAAAATTAGTCTCAATCAAGAACAGTGAAGAATAGTGATATCACAAGGTAAAAAGTCCAAGAACGGTTGAGGATCAGAGGATGTGGATTAAAGGGTTTGTATATATGAGTCCTAAGATGTCCCAGTATAAATTGTAGAGGTCCGCATGAAGATATGAAGAAGTTGTGGCTGGTCAAGTTAAACCAGTTCTGGTAAGTGTTCAAAGGTGACAGAATGTTACAGAAAGGTCCGGTGAGGTCTAAAAATGCATTGTCTTGTTCTACAGATTTGAAGGAGTGTTTGGGAAGTCCTTATGATGTGTCAACTTGATTGGTTCATAGTTTAAAGGTCCGCAAGCATCTATTCCTTTGTGACAGTAATGGCAGACTGTGCTCCTGAGGTTCCAGATAAAGGAGAGAAGGATTTCAGTAAGTAGAGGAAGTGCGGATGTTCCTGGTGATTTAGGCAAGCTTGTGGAGGTCCTTCGATGATGTTCAATTCGTGTTGTCAGTCCGCATTAGAGTTAGAGCCCAGAATTGAAGAAATACTTTCGGATGAAGGTGTTCTTTCTATGACTGGCTGACTGGATGAATTATACATCTTGCGGATGTTCTTGTGGATGTTTGCTAACTTAGATGTTTGTTCCTAAGTTGATTTCATGTATAAATAAGGGATTGCGAAGTCATTTCAAGGTGTGACTGGTGGAGATGAGTGTGTGGTAGAAAGGAAGAAAGTGAAAAGTAGAGCAGAAGGTTTGGGCTTAAATGGAATTGACTCAAGCATGGTGAAGATGCTATTTACCAGTTCAAGTATGTGATACTTATTCTTTTGTAGACAGTGTGTCTCTTGTAGGCAGTGAGCCTCTTGTGAGCAGTGTGCTCAGGTAGTGAGCCCTAATTGGCATGTACCATTTTGTTCTTTCTATTCTTCTAACAGAGAATACACTCTTGGGTTAATCACCCCATGGTTTTTCCCTTAACTAGGTTTTCCACGTCAAAAATCTTGGTGTCTCATGTGTTGATGTGTTTCTGCTCTTGATTTGTTGCATTGTGCTTTCATGGTTAATCTTCTATTAAGCTACTAATTAACAATGTGGAGTTAAGTATTTAAAGTGAGAGAAAGTTTTGTACAACTGATTCACCCCCCCTCTCAGTTGTGTGCCCTGAATCTAACACTCACTTCATATAACAATGTATTAACTATCAAAATATTACTTTCAGCCATATATTTTTTTTTTGAAAACTAATATTCCATTTCTGAATAACCATTAGTTAACCAGTATTAACTTCTCCCTTTTTTTTTTACAACAACAATATTATAGGCTTCCATTGCACAAAACAGAAAACTGAGTTAATTTCTTCTTTTTTTTTGTATGCAATAAAACTATTTTTACAACTAAGGGTATTTCCCTTCTTTATTTTACAATAAAATCTAACAGACATTACAACTCATGCATAGTTCTTTTTTGAAAATGAACAATGACAGAAAATATAAATAACATTTCTCATGCATTTCTCAAATCTTAACTCACAAAATAGGAAGTAAACAGCATTAAATAAAATAACAAAATGTTACATTTCATCATTTATCACAGCCAACTCCATGGCAAATAACTTAGCAATCTTTCACAAAAATAAAATACAATGAGGCCACAATAGCCATGGCTTTAACGACCAAGAAAATACAACTAAGCCACCCAAAATAAGCTCCACAACAACTCCATCACTCATTTAAACACCTGTAATAAAACACAACAATAGAACAACCACCAACCACATCGAAATGCCCTCCTCCCTACCGTAGACCTGTAAGTGGGTCATCCCCGAGCTAGGGAGGTAGGGATTCACACATGTGCAACATTCCACAACAAAATCAACACAACAACACGAAAACAACCCATAGGTTTAACACAACACTCAACTCATGAAAATGAGTTTGATGAGGGTAGGGAATGGACCCCTCTACTTCAAAGGCCACACAAAAAATAGAAATACTAATCTCATGGCCTCAAGCCAAAATATCTAAAAAAAACCACCACTCTCCGATATCACAAATAAACTCCATGGCACTCTTGCCATTTTAAAAATATTCTCCACAACAATGAGAAGCCCTCAAGGCAAAAATATCACAATATGAGAGTGACCTCAAGGAGGTTGCTTTCCCCTACCCAAACAAGCTAAGCATTACCTCCACTGGAGGTGCTCTCACCATACTCCCTTCCCACACAAAACAATGCAAACAACAAAACAACAAAAACTACAACACAACACATTAAATAAGCAAGGTGAAGAAATAAGGTTTAAGAGGCTTACCTTCAAAGCCCTATAATGGAAGCACATTTGGTGAAGAGCTCCAAGCTTTCCCAAACCTTCCAATCTCCAAGAATCCTCCAACTTTCCCCCAAATTCCTCCAAAATAGAAAAAACTCAAAAATGCCAGAACCCCACACTCCTCAACAAGAGGAGATATTATAGGCCATCCATTTGGCCTTGAGGAATGAGAAGGTGACACTTGTCACCTTCTCCTTCCTCCTCCAATGCTACTTGCAAGGGAGAGGAAGTATGAGGATGACAAGTGTCATCCTCCAATTCCTTCTCAATCCTCACCTGATCCACTTGTGCTCTCACACATGTGTGAGAGGACAAGTGGTGAGATGGCATTCCCACTCAAACCTCCAAGTGGATAAGGGATGCCATATGGCATCCTCTTATTCTCTCAAAGATCCATCTCCCTCCAAGATGCTCTCACATGTGTGTGAGAGTCTTGGAGGAAGTCCCCACACACTTGGGAGTCTTGGAGACCTCCCAAGTCTTCCTTGGGAAAAGATTCCCAAACTTTGGGAAGGGAGATGAGTCTTTCCCAAAGCATGACTCATCTCCCACCTTCCCTAAATTCAAATTTCGTCACTTTGACTAAACCATAGTTTAGAGTGACCAAAAGTGGGCTAATCCAAGGGTCAGATAGTCCAAGTTGACCCTAGACCCATGGGTAACCACCTAGGGTAACTTTTGGGACACTAAGGTTCACAAAGGGGTCATAAATCCACTTTAAATGGCCTAAAAAAAAATTTAAATTAAATACCAAGTGGTGTAAATCAGGTAAAATTTATACAACACTTATTATTGATTAATTTAAACAAAAGGGTACTAGCCAAAAGATTAAAATTTAAATCAAGCACTTAAATCACATTCAATTTCAAACGTGATCCTTATCCCTCTTGGGAATGGATTGGTTTCATAGGGGATATCATTGGTGTGAATTCTACCTCCAATTTTCTGTGGCTAGGGAATGTAAAACCTACACATCTCGATCAAGTGTCAATCATATCATGAAAAATCATAGCCGAAGCAACTGGAATTAAATTCACGCAATCGAATACAACAATAATCATCAATACATAATCCCAAATTAAACTACATTTTTCAATCTCATGTCAAATAGTCCACATCACATAAATAACTAGAATCACATCACAAAACATCATCTAATATATTTCGTATGTCGAATCACATATGTCTAATCAATGTCCTATCAAAATTAGGAGATATAATCAAGTCTGATAATGTCATCAACTGAAATGCATAACAATCAAAATAAGGAAGGTAAAATAATCGACCTCACAGAATCACTTCCACAAATTCACAATGCTCATCAAATTGCCATCTAGATTACAAATGAATCACTAATCATGCTTATATATGCAACTAGAAACATTCCCACTAAGAATTTCATAATTCAAACTTACCATGTTGGCATAGGACCTAAATAACAGTCATAAACTGACACTTTGAAATTGGTCTTGACCTAAAATAGGGTAGGACTAGGGTACGTGCACCCAAATTGTTGCAAGTATGTGCCTAATTGATGTTGTTATTCATGTCAACATATATGTGTTCTCATTGGTGTCAAATGTGTTCTTATTTTGTTGCTTGCTTGTAATAAGTGAGATGCTTTATATTTACTTATGTAAGTGATCTTGATGTTGAGGATATTGAGAAAATTAGCTCCTCCAGTAGAAATAGTGAGTTACAGTGGAAATAGTGTATTGCATACAGAAGAACAGTCCAGAAGATTGCTCCACATTTCTTGTAGGATGAATATCCTTGCCTGTGGATTGGAATTTATTTAGAAGTTTGTTTGAAAATGTTATATTCCAAGTTTGAGCCTCTGGTATGAAGATTTGAGTGAGTTATGTTCACCATAGTGAAAACTATTTTTCTTGTATGTTTGGTGGTAACAAGGTGAAAGTGTTATGCTCCGCATTGCTCCACATTAAAGTATTTATGTTTGTGGTTCTAGAGTTAAGTCTAAGATGATGTTAAGTGCCTTCAACTTTAATGGTTTGTGATTTGGTGGTCCACAAGTTCTCTTTTCCTTATGACAGTAGTTGGTTGTGTTGTTTATGTTCTCTGGTTTGAAGAATCTTCTTGACAGAGTGGTTAGAAGTTGTGTGGTTGTTTCCTAATGATTTCAATGTGCTTGTGGATGTCTCTTGATCGTTTACATACCCTTGGATTAGTCTCCAAAGAGAAATTTGGATCATGAATGAAGAATGTTCTTAGAAGACCTAGTGTTATCACCAGTCTTGGTCGACTTGGTTGATTTCACTAATTGCGGAGATGCCTTGAAGATTGTGGAAGCATGTTGTGGCATGAAGAATTGTGTTTGAGTCCTAGCTAGGGCATGGCATGATCAGCATACATCTTTACATCTTTCCCTTAGCTAATTTCTATATTAGGTCAAGACCTATTTCTTTGTATGTTTTTGTAATGCTGACCTTGGAGATTGTTCCAACAGCTGATGAATGTATTGCCGACCTTGATGTACATTCCAAGGTTGATGACTTGTATAAAGACTTGTAATGAATTGCAAAAAACCATATAAGTGTGCAAAAATGAATATATAAGTACGAAGGTGTAAAAGAGCAATGCAGAGAAGTTATATTGTGCTTCAATGGAACTCAACCTAGGCATAGACTAGATGCTACTTAATCAGTTCACCATCTTTTGGTAGTGAGTCATTCTTGGCAGTGAGCTATTCTTTGTAGTGAGTAATATGGGCAATGAGCCCTATAGGTAGTGAGCCTCTATTTTTTGGTATTTTTATAACTCATATTTCTTTGGGCTAAAACCCACCATGGTTTTTCCCTTTTAGGTTTTCCCTGTAAAAATTTGGTGTCTACTATGTTGAATGTGTGATTGTGATTAAGTCTATGGTTTCAAGCTTTCATGATTAAATCTGATTATTAGTAATTAAGTAGTTGATGGTTTGATATTCATATGAAGTTAAGTTTTTGTGACAACTGATTCACCCCCACTTCTCAGTTGTCCTGTGCATTTCAACAATTGGTATCAAAGTAGGTTCCTCAGAAGAAAGCCTAATAGCTTGAGGAAGACCTAGGATGTCTTTTAAAAAGGAAGCACCACAATTTGATGGGACAAATTATTCTTTATGGAAGGTACAAATGAAAAGCCATCTCCTTTGTCTTGGTTATAAAGTGTGGAAAGCTGTAGAAACAAAATACACCATACCTAAAAATGGTTTGACAACTGAAGATGATATGAAAGAATATGAGTTGAATACAAAAGCTAGATAAGCCTTGTTAAGTGCTTTGCCTGATAGTAAGTTGATAAAAGTCATGGATCTAGAATCTACAAAGGGGGTTTGGGAAAAGTTGAAGAAACTATATGAAGGAGATGATTCTGTAAAAGAAGCCAAGCTACAGGGATTGAAAGAAAAATATGAGAGTTTAAAGATGAATGAAGATGAAAGCCTTGATGCAAAGGGTTGATGAACTTGTCAATGGAAAAAAAAGCATGGGAGGAACTATTGGTGATAAGGAAGTTGTGATGAAAATTCTTAGATCACTACCAAAATCCTATAGTCACAAAGTAGCTGCAATTGAAGAAGTAATGACTATGAAAACTATTGATACAGATCAATTACTTGGAAAGCTTACAGCCTTTGAGAAGAGAGAGTTTGGTGATGCTTTACCGAAAGTTGAAACTTCTTTCAAAGTTAGTACTTCAAAAAAGTTCTCCAGAGCTGAAAAATATAAGGTGGAACCTGATGATGACTTTGATGAAATTGAAGCTAACTTTGTTGACAGATTGCAAAGAGGTTCTAGTAAGTTCAAAGGCAAACTATCTTTCAAATGTTTTTCATGTGGTAAAGTAGGTCATTATTCTTCTAGATGTCCTGAAAGAATTGAAAGGAATATAAAAAGATTTGATAATAGGCCTAGAGCTCCAAAGAAATGCCACTATGTTAGATATTTTGATGATGAAGGTGTGACTAATGATGAATCTGATGATGCTAGTACTAGTGCAAATGAATGCTTGTTTATTTCTATTAAAGAACTTGTGTCTACTAATCTTGCTAGTTGTGTGAAGGAAGAAAAACTAGTGGAAGAAAGTGCTTTGGTTGTTTAGGTTGAGAAAGATAAGAATGAATGGATTATTGATAGTGGATGCTCACGTCACATGACCAGTGACAAAATTAAGTTTGTAAGTTTGGAAAAATATGATGGAGGACTGGTTAGGTTTGGAGACAATGCATCTGATAAGATTTGTGGGAAAGGATCTATTTCATGTGATGGAAAGCATAATACTGACAATGTCCTATATGTGAAGGGTTTGAAGCACAATCTTTTGAGTACTAGTCAGATGTGTGACAAAGGTTATGATCTAAGATTCAAAGACAATAGATATAAGATCATGGAAAGCTCCAGAACTATGATTGCTACCGGTAAGAAGACCAAAGGCAACATCTATCAATTAAGAGGAGCTAATGATTATTGTTTATTAGCCCAAGTAGATGAGAGTTGGTTGTGGCATAGAAGTTTGTGTCGTATAAATTTTGATAATCTAGTAAAGATAAGTTTAGGTCAGACTATGAGAGATTTACCAAAACTTGTGAAACACACCAATACTATTTGCAAGGAATGTCAGTTGGGGAAGCAAACAAGAACAAGTTTCAAGAGTAAAGAGCAATTTTCTACCAATTTGCTGGATCTAGTTCATACATATCTATGTGGTCCTACAAGGATAAGAAGTCTACAAGGTGATAGGTACTTCATGTTGCTTATTGATGATTATTCTAGAATGACTTGGGTTACTTTTCTAAGAGACAAATCTGAACCTCTAGAGAAGTTCAAATCCTTCAAGGCAATGGTTGAAAATGAAATAGAACTAAAAATCAAATGCTTGAGGTCTGATAGAGGAGGTGAGTTCACATCAAATAAATTCAAAATTTTCTATGAAGAGCAAGGAATAAAGAGACAGTTGTCTGCACCTAGGACTCCTCAGCAAAATGGAGTTGTGGAAAGGAAGAACAAGATAGTTCAAGAGGTTGCTAGAACAATGATGAAGGAAGGAGGTTTGCCAGAATTTTTTTGGAAAGAAGCTATACATACTGTTGTCTACATTCAAAACAAAGTTCAAGTGAAAGGTAATGGTACTAAAACCCCCTATGAATTGTGGTATGGAAGAATTCCAATAGTAAGATATTTCAAAGTCTTTGGAAGTAAATGCTATATCAGAAGAGATGAAGACCTAAGGAAATTTGATGCAAGATGTGATAAAGGAATCTTCCTTGGATACTCTACCAAGAGTAAGGCCTACTAGTGCTACAACAAAAGGTCGAAAAAGATTGTTGAGAGTGCAAATGTGAAGGTGGATGAAGGAAAAGGAAGAACATCATATCAGAGTGGCTATGAATTAGATGAACCTACTACTATAACTTATGAGGAAAAAATTAAACAAGAAGATAGTCAAGATGAAGAAGAAAAGGCTCCAGAAATTGCTTCTAAGACCCCCAAGTATGTAAGAATCAATCAATCTAAAGATCAAATTATTGGAGACAAAGAAAAAGTAGTATTGACAAGGAAAAGAATTGCAGAAGAAAAAGTGAATTACTGTTTTCTCTCTACAGTTCAACCAAAAACTATGAATGAAGCCTGCAATGATGAAAATTGGGTAAAGACAATGGAGGAAGAACTAATGCATATAGAGAAGAATGAAACTTGGGAATTAGTTCCTAGACCTGCTGACAAAAATATTATTGGAACCAAATGGGTTTTCATGAATAAGATGAATGAAAATGGAGAATTTGTAAGGAATAAAGCAAGGTTTGTATGCAAAGGATATTTTCAAATTGAAGGAATAGATTTTGAAGAGGCTTTTGCTCTAGTAGCTCTAATTGAAGCAATCAAAATGTTTTTGGCATTTGTAGCTCACAAAGATTTCAAAGTGTATCAGATGGATGTGAAGTTTGCATTTTTGAATTGTGAGTTGGAAGAGGAAGTCTACATTGAGCAACCAGAATGATTTCAACTATCAGATCAAGGTGATATGGTCTGCAGGTTGAAGAAAGCATTGTATGGACTCAAGCAAGCTCCTAGGGCCTAGTATGTAAGGTTGGATAAGTACTTATTTGATGCAGAGTGCCAGCAGAAGCGAATGAAGATTTGACTATATCTTCACTATCGGCAAGAGGTCTCCCAAGTTCTCACCGATATCCCCGTAGCGGTTAGTTGCCTATCGGCAACACCTCATACATCGGCCGGTCCACCAGAAGTCTCCCTGAAACTTCCCTCACGCCGATGAAAAGTTTGACATTGGTTGCCTTTGGCAACACCCAGACTATCGGGCGACAAGAAATATCTCAGGCCGATAGACTTCGTTATTCTGATGACCAATCTTCGTCGGCGAGACTTCCTCCTTCGGTGAAACTTCTTTCACCTACACCGACACCTTGTCTCTCACCGATATCGTCAAGTACATCGGCCAGATCCTCCGCTTCGGTAAGACTCCGGTTCGCGGCCCCGATGGTTCATCTCATTCCGATGAGTTTCTATCGGCGGGACTCTAACGGTCGCCGTGACTCTTTCGACTTCCCCCGACAAGGTTCCTCACGCCGATACTCTTTATCAGTGATACTCCGAGGATGTCTCACCGATCGGTGAAACTTTATATCGTCGGCTAAGTGTATTTTCCTTAGCCCGATATCGTTTCTCTCACCGATACAACCAACAATGGTATGTGTCTCCGACACTATACCAACCTTCGATAAGATGGAGAGTATTTCACGCCGATGGATCTCCAACTGTTCTGAGGTGCCAACCTAGAATTCCTTTCGACAGAACAATGGAATTTGGCCGATTCACATATCAATCCTCGATCACTTGTAGCAATCTGATCCCACATCAAAACTATCCAATTTCACTCCGATTTCCCGACTAGCCACATGACGATGTCTAGTCAAACTTGACTGAGTTCGCTGGCTTCCTGGGTAAGAATTCAACAACAACAAACGTGAAAAGTCTTTCCCCCATCACACTGATACTATACAGGGCTTCAGTGGACAGAGGAAAGGGCCTCCATGTATGAATCAAAACCCTACTCCTAGATTACAAACCAGCCACTGTGGAAGGGTTTTACACCGTCTGCACACTACAGAGTCACTATGGATTGACAGATAGCATCCGGTTAGGGTTCCATTTACAAAATCAGGATAAAGATATCAAGTCACTAAGAACAACCAAGAAAATCAACACAGATCATACCCAGAACTCTCTTTATTCAGTTATCAAAAAGAACTTGTTGTAATACACACTTCTCTTTCTGCTCCATGTGACATACAACCTGCCTCTAAAGAAGATGTAGAGACAGCAGTTATCCCCTCCAACCGTGCAAACTGATTTTCAAATCAGTTAGCCATTGGTTTACCCTTCATACAAGCAAAACTACATGTGTGCCTTGCACAATTACATTCATGGGACCAAATTGACCCTTATTACAAAATGAAATGGCTTAAGAGCCTTATGAGACAACAAAAGAAAAGATGACCCTGCACTACAGAGAATGTGCTCCTGCACCATACTCCCCGGTAGGAAAAACTCAAGTCCCTTGAGTTGCTAACTGCTGAAGTGTCTTCCCATGCTTTAGAATATCTGCTTCACTCATCCAGGTTGCCTCTGAATCAGGAAGATCCTGCCACTTGACCAAGTAGTCTTTGTATACCCCTTTTCTTGTCGTCTTGACAATTTTGGAATCCAAAATGCATTCCAATTGCAAAGGCTTACTTGGAGGTAAATCTCTGATCCAGTCTTCATCTTCAATCACAGCATCTGAGCCATCTTCAGCATGTAATGGAGGTCTAAAAGGGAATAGGTCTGCAACATTGAAAATGGGAGAGATACCAAGGCCAGATGGTAATTCAATCTCATATGCATTTGGACCAAATTTATGCACTACCTTACAAGGTCCTATCTTCTTCATCAACAATTTGGTTGGTTGCCCCTTAGATAATCTTTCCTTTCTAAGGTAGGCCATCACCAAATCTCCTACCTTGAAGTGTACCTCCCTTCACTTCAGATCTACCCTATCCTTGTACTTGGAGACAGTTTTCTCCAACTGAAGCTTGACCTGATCATGTACTGTTTTCATGGTAGCAGCAAAGTCTTCTCCTAGAGCACTCCTTTTATCCCATCCTTGGAGGTCTTTGAGTTCAAGTGGTCCTCTTGGGTGGAAACCATAAACTATTTCAAAAGGGCTTTTCCCAGTACTTCTGTTTCTTGAATCATTATAAGCATATTTAGCTTGACTGATCACTAAATCCCATGCCAATCCATGCTGTCTGGTAAGGCATCTCAAAAGGTTTCCCAAGGACCTATTAACAACCTCAGTCTGACCATTAGTCTGGGGATGGTAGGCTGATGAAAAAGACAACTGAGTGCCCAATTTTCTCCATAGGGTCCTCCAAAAATGACCAACAAATTTGGAGTCTCTATCAGTAACAATTGATAGGGGTAAACCATGAATTCTGACCACCTCTCTAAAAAAGAGACCAGCAATATGAGATGCATCATTTGTGCATTTACATGGCACAAAATGAGCCATCTTACTGAATCTATCCACAATGACAAAAACACTGTCTACACCCCTTGCTATCCTAGGAAGACCAAGCACAAAGTTCATACTAATGCTTTCCCAAGGTCTGGTGGGAATGGGCAGTGGTTGGTACAAACCAGCATTAGAAGACATACCTTTGGCCTTTTGACATATGGTACAGCTTGCAACATATCTCCTTACATCTGTCTATACCTTGGGCCAATAATAGAACCTGGTGACTTGTTCCAAAGTCTTGTCCAACCCAAAATGTCCTCCTAAGGCTCCATTGTGCTTCTCCTTGATGATATTGTCCCTCATTGAACATTTAGGAACACACAACAAACTACCTTTAAATAGGAGCCCTTCTTGCAGCACAAAATCAGAATACTCACCTTGAAAAGTGTTAGCCAAACTTGCACACACTTCATAGGCAGCCTTGAAATCTGCATCATCCTTGTACAACTCCTTCAGACATTCTAGACCCTTATGTTCCATTTGTACTTCCTGTATGACCAGTATCCTTCTACTTAAAGCATCTGCCACTTTGTTGGCAACACCTTTCTTATGCTTAATAGTGAAGGTATAGGCCTGCAATTGTTCCATCCACTTGACGTGCCTATGATTCAACTTTTCTTGACTATTTAGGAAGCTAAGAGCATGGTTGTCAGTAAAAACAATGAACTCTTTTGGAAGTAAATAATGTCTCCATTTTTTCAGAGCTTGCACCATTGCATACAACTCTAGGTCATAGGTAGAATACCTCTGTTTGGCCTCATTCAACTTCTCTGAAAAGAATGCTACTGGATGTCCTTCCTGACTAAGAACAGCACCTATAGCCTGTTGGCTTGCATCACATTCCACAACAAATACTTTGTCAAAATCAGGAAGTACCAACGTAGGTAACTCGGCCACTTTCTGTTTCAACAGTTCAAAACTATCATCTGCTTGTTTTGTCCATTGAAATTTACACTTCACTCCACCTTTGATGGTATTGAGAATAGGAGCACTTATGTGACTGAACCCTTTAATGAACTTCCTGTAAAAAGTTGCCAAACCATGAAAACTTCTTACATCTCCTACTGTCTTAGGAGTAGACCAATTGAGAATAGCCTCGACTTTTGTAGGATCCATTTTCAAACAGCCATTGGAAATCACAAATCCAAGATACACTAGTTCAGTTTTCATAAAATCACATTTATCCAAGTTGATCATCAACTTACTCTCATGCAGTTTCTTTAACACCTGTCCAAGATGCTTCACATGCTCTTCTTTGGTCCTGCTGAAAATCAATATGTCATCAAGATAAACAATAACAAATTTTCCAATAAATTCTACAAGTACCTCATTCATCAACCGCATGAATGTGCTTGGAGCATTACTGAGTCCAAATGGCATAACAAGCCACTCATAGAGACCTTCATTTGTTTTGAAAGCAGTCTTCCATTCATCTCCCTGCCTTATTCTGATCTGGTGATAACCAGATTTCAAATCAATCTTGGAATAGTAACATGAACCACCAAGATAGTCCAATAGATCCTCAATTCTTGGCATAGGAAATCTATACCTTATGGTGATCTTATTGATAGCCCTTGAATCAGTGCATAATCTCCATTTGCCATCTTTCTTAGGAGCAAGTACACTAGGGACTGCACATGGACTAAGACTTTTCCTAATCAAACCTTTCTCCAAAAGCTCTTGAATCTGTCTACCTACTTCTTCATTCTGCTGTGGTGTCAACTTGTAGGCAGCTTTGTTGGGTAATGTGGCTCCAGGAATCAAGTCAATTTGATGACTTATGTCCCTCATAGGTGGTAAGGAGTTAGGAGTATCCTCTACCACAAGATCTTGGTACTTATCCAGTAATTGTTGCACTTCCAATGGAATCTCCTTCTGTTGTTTGCTTTGCTGATTGGATACAGGCTTCATCATCAGTGCATACCCTTGGGTATCCTTCTCCTTCATGAGTTGTAGGAACTCTTTGCCACTCACTAACATGACACTGTTGTCATTGCTCTTCTCTCCAACCTGCTCTGGTAAGGGATCCATCTGAAACTTCTTACCATTCTTGGTGATCATATATGTATTCTTTTCACCATCATGCTGTGCCTTCACATCATACTGCCAAGGTCGTCCAAGAAGAAGGTGACAAGCATCCATAGGAATAATTTCACATAGCACCTTATCCCTATAATCACCTAGTTCAAACTCTACCCAAGTTTGTTCTTCCACCAAATAGTTCTGATTCTTATTCAACCAAGATATTTTGTGAGGATTAAGATGGGGTAATCTTTTCAGTTTACACTTTTCTACCATTTCAGTAGACACTACATTTTTAGTAGAACTTGAATCAACAATGATTTTACAGAGCTTACCATATGCTATTCCTTGGGTTCTGAAGAGATTCTTCCTTTGTGGGGGCTCTTGCTTCAATGGCATCTTCACGAGGGTCCTCTTAATCATCATGTTCTCTCCTTCAAGTACTGGTGCAGCACTACCAATTGGTGAGTTTACACTCTGACAATCATCCTCCTGCAATAGTTGGTTCCTTCTCCCACCATCATGAGAGCTAGATGCCTTCTCAGGGCACTTACTTGCAGTGTGGCCTACTTGATTGCAGTTGTAACATCTTCCAGTGAAGACTCCACGTCCTCTGCCTGCACCACCACCTCTTCCTCTGCCATTAGGTCTTCTCCAACCTCCAAAACCACCACCTTTTTGTTTTGTATCAGAACGTGATTCTTGTTGACTTGAACTTTCACCTTTGTTTGGCTGTCCTCTGCCAAAATTACCTCTTCCTCTATTGTTCCTGCCACCTCTTCCTCTATTATTTTGATCACCTCTCCTTTTCAGTTTATCCTCTGCCCTAGAGGCTAACTGAAAACATTCATCCACAGTCTTGGGAACCACCATACTGAACTCATCCTGTATATTGTACCTCAGACCATCCAAGTATCTGGCCACCATCTCTTTTTCTTCTTCTCTGTGATTGGCTCTCATGCTCAATCTGTGGAACTCTTCAGTGTATGTAGCCATGTCCATATCTTTCTGCCTAAGATGATTAAACTTTCTGATAGTCTGCAGATCATAATCACATGGTAGAAATTTGGCTCTCAACATGGCCACCATTCTGCTCCACTTGGTGATTGGACTCTTTCCAACCTTCTCCCTTTCACATTGAGTGTAGTTCCACCAAACCAATGCAGAACCTCTCAGTCTGGTCTTTGCAAACTTTACTTTCTTACTGTCACTATACTCTTTGAAGTCAAAGTAATTACTTATGGCTTCAATCCAGTCCACAAGAGTATCTCCATCCAGTTTCCCATTGAACGTGGGAACATCCATTTTCGGATCACCACTATCTCCATGACCCTTGAGTGCATTCAGAAATGCCTTTTGATCAGCAGTCATACCTTCTCCTTGAGGATTCTCCCCAGTTTCTCCTTCTTCATCCTCCTCTGACTCAGAAGTGCTTCCATCCTTCTCTTTGGATCTTTCTTCCTTCAGTCTCTCTTCGAGCATTTCTTCCACCATCTTCTGGATGGCTGCTTTGCTCATCATCTTGGGAGGCATTGTGATAGCCTCTGTTTCTATCTCCAATTCTTCGTCTGACATACACGGCTGTGATTCAGAATATTGGCTCTGATACCAATTTGATGCAGAGTGCCAGCAGAAGCGAATGAAGATTTGACTATATCTTCACTATCGGCAAGAGGTCTCCCAAGTTCTCACCGATATCCCCGTAGCGGTTAGTTGCCTATCGGCAACACCTCATACATCGGCCGGTCCACCAGAAGTCTCCCCGAAACTTCCCTCACGCCGATGAAAAGTTTGACATTGGTTGCCTTTGGCAACACCCAGACTATCGGGCGACGAGAAATATCTCAGGCCGATAGACTTCGTTATTCCGATGACCAATCTTCATCGTCCAGACTTCCTCCTTCGGCGAAACTTCTTTCACCTACACCGACACCTTGTCTCTCGCCGATATTGTCAAGCACATCGGCCAGATCCTCCGCTTCGGTAAGACTCCGGTTCACGGCCCCGATGGTTCATCTCATTTCGATGAGTTTCTATCGGTGGGACTCTAACGGTCGCTGTGACTCTTTCGACTTCCCCCGACAAGGTTCCTCACGCCGATACTCTTTATCGGTGATACTCCGAGGATGTCTCACCGATCGGTGAAACTTTATATCATCGGCTAAGTGTATTTTCCTTAGCCTGATATCGTTTCTCTCACCGATACAACCAACAATGGTATGTGTCTCTGACACTATACCAACCTTCGATAAGACAGAGAGTATTTCACGCCGATGGATCTCCAACTGTTCTGAGGCGCCAACCTAGAATTCCTTTCGACAGAACAATGGAATTTGGCCAATTCACATATCAATCCTCGATCACTTGTAGCAATCTGATCCCACATCAAAACTATCCAATTTCACTCCGATTTCCTGACTAGCCACATGATGATGTCTAGTCAAACTTGACTGAGTTCACTGGCTTCCTAGGTAAGAATTCAACAACAAACGTGAAAAGTCTTTCCCCCATCACACTGATACTATACAGGGCTTCAGTGGACAGAGGAAAGGGCCTCCATGTATGAATCAAAACCCTACTCCTAGATTACAAACCAGCCACTGTGGAACCGTGGGTTTTACACCGTCTGCACACTACAGAGTCACTATGGATTGACAGATAGCATCCGGTTAGGGTTCCATTTACAAAATCAGGATAAAGATATCAAGTCACTAAGAACAACCAAGAAAATCAACACAGATCATACCCAGAACTCTCTTTATTTAGTTATTAAAAAGAACTTGTTGTAATACACACTTCTCTTTCTGCTCCGTGTGACATACAACCTGCCTCTAAAGAAGATGTAGAGACAGCAGTTATCCCCTCCAACCGTGCAAACTGATTTTCAAATCAGTTAGCCATTGGTTTACCCTTCATACAAGCAAAACTACATGTGTGCCTTGCACAATTACATTCATGGGACCAAATTGACCCTTATTACAAAATGAAATGGCTTAAGAGCCTTATGAGACAACAAAAGAAAAGATGACCCTGCACTACAGAGAATGTGCTCCTGCACCATTATTGCAGTTAGGATTCAATAAAGGTACTGCTGATAGTAATCTCTTTCAAGATTAATGGTGATCAAATTTTGATTGTTGAAGTCTTTGTTGATGAAATCATCTTTGGAGGAAATGAAAGTATGTGTATGAAATTTTCTAGTGAAATGCAAAAAAAGTTTGAGATGTCTATGTTTGGTGAGATGAATTTATTTCTAGGTCTACAAATCAATCAATCAGATAAAGGAATCTTCATATCTCAGTCTAAGTATGTGAAAGAGTTGTTAAAGAAGTTTGGGATGGAAGACTCTAAACCGGTATGTACTCCTATGGTGATTGGCTGCAAATTGAACAAAACTGATGAATCACCCAAGATTGATTAGAAAAAGTACAGATCCATCATTGGAGATTGATTTATCTAACTCAAACTAGACCTAATATTATGCATGCAATTTGTCTTGTTGTAAGATTTCAAGTAGATCCAAGAGAATCACATGTGGTGATAGTAAAGAGAATCTTGAGATATTTAAAAGGCACTCCAGATCATGGCTTATGGTATCCAAAGGATAATGATTTCACTCTTAGTACTTATATAGATGTTGATTGGGCCGAAGATGTTGATGATAAGAAGAGTACAAGTGGAGGCGCTTTCGTTTTGGACAACAGATTGGTTTTATGGCCGAACAAGAAACAAGATTCAATCTCTTTGTCAACTGCAGAAGAAAAATATATTAAAGTAGCATGTTGTTGTAATCAAGTGTTATGGATGAAGCAGACCTTAAAAGACATAAGAGTTGTTCATGAAGATCCAGTTGCAATCTTCTGTAACAATACAAGTGCTATAAATATTTCAGAGAATCCAGTGATCCATTCAAGAACAAAACATATATCTATAAGGTATCACTTTTTGAGAGAAAAGGTGATAGAGAATGAAGTGAAGTTGGAATATGTGTCCACAAAGGATCAGATTATAGATATCTTCACCAAACCTCTGCCTAAGGATACTTTTGAGTATCTCAGAGAAAAGTTAGGGGTCATTACCCCTCCTACCCTAAAATAAGATGCATGGGAATTCATTAGTCTAGTGGTGCCCAAAGTCTCATTCCTTGATCTGGATTGATGTTTTGACAGATACCTCTTAGGGGGAGTAGCTAGATGTGTTGGTAACAGTTCAGTTGGATCAGAGTAGCAGAATGCAAGTATGTGCCCTTTTCCATTGATGTCAAAGGGGGAGAGAAATCATGTGAAAAAATTAGGGGGAGAAATAATATAGATGTGTAAATAGAAAGGGGGAGAATTTTGTCTTGATGGTCTTTTTAGTTTTTCACATCATATGTTGCCATCAATGATAAAGGGGGAGATTGTTGCAAGTATGTGCCTAATCGGTGTTGTCATTGGTGTCAATTGTGCTCTTATTTTGTTGCTTGCTTGTAATAAGTGAGATACTTTGTATTTACTTATGTAAGTGTCTTGGTATTGAGGATATTGAGAAAATTAGCTCCTCTGGTAGAAACAATGAGTTACAGTGGAAACAATGTATTGCATATAGAAGAACAGTCCAAAAGATTGCTCCGTATTTCTTGTAGGATGAATATCTTTGTCTATGGATTGGAAGTTACTTAGAAGTCTATTTGAAGATGTTATATTCCAAGTTTGAGCCTCTGATATGAAGATTTGAGTGAGTTATGTTCACTAGAGTGAAAACTTCTTTTCCTGTATGTTTGGTGGTGACATGGAGAAAGTGTTATGCTCCACATTCCTCCGCATTGAAGTATTTATGTCTATGGTTCTAGAGTTAAGTCTAAGATAGTGTTAAGTGCCTTCAACTTCAATGGTTCATGATTTTTTGGTCCGCAAGTAATCTTTTCCATATGACAGTACTTGGTTGTGCTATTTATGTGCTCCAGTTTGAAGAATATTCTTGAAATTGTGGTTAGAAGTTGTGTGGTTGTTTCCTAATGATTTCAATGTGCTTTTGAATGTCTCCTGATCATGTACCTACCCTTGGATTGCTTCGCAAAGAGAAAGTTGGATCATGAATGAAGAATGTTCTTAGAAGACCTAGTGTTCTTAGCAGTCTTGGCCAACTTAGTTGATTTCACTAATTACGAAGATGCCTTGAAGATTGTGGAAGCATGTTGTGGTGTGAAGAATTGTGTTTGAGTCCTAGCTAAGGCATGGTGTGATCAACATACATCTTTACATTTTTACCTTAGCTAATTTCTGTATTAGGTCCAGACCTATTTCTATGTATGTTTTTGTAATGCTGACCTTAGAGATTGTTTCAACAGTTGATGAATGTATTGCCGACCTTGATGTACATTCCAAGGTTGATGACTTGTATAAAGACTTGTAATGAATTGCAAAAAAGCATATAGGTGTGTGAAAATGAATAGATAAGTGTGAAGGTGTAAAAGAGTAGAGCAAAGAAGTTATATTATGCTTCAATGGAACTAAACCCAAGCATGGAGTAGATGCTACTTAATCAATTCACCATCTTTTGGTAGTGAACCATTCTTTGTAGTGAGCAATTTGGGCAGTGACCACTATAGGCAATGAGCCTCTATTTTTTGGTATTGTTATAGCTCATATATTTTTGTGGGCTAACACCCACCATGGTTTTTCCCTTTTAGGGTTTTCCACGTAAAAATATGGTGTCTACTGTGTTGAATGTGTGATTGTGATTAAGTCTATGGTTTCATGCTTTCATGATTAAATCTAATTATCAGTAATTAAGTAGTTGATGGTTTGACATTCATATGAAGTTAAGTTTTTGTGACAACTGATTCACCCCCCCTCTCAGTTGTCCTGTGCATTTCAACAGTATTCCCCTTATTTCAGACAATATTTATGTTAAGTGCATCCACTGAATCCCATTTTCTATGAAACTTTAGGGTTTTCTCATCAAGAGTCATCAAAATCATGCAAGCTGCTCTAAATGTATTCTAAAGGACCCAGGAGCTAAACCTTAATAGGAAAAAGCCCCCAAGGTTACTTTTTCCAACATAACAATAGTAAGACTGGATGCTATGGAAGTGGCATTGTGAAGAGGAGTGCATGTAGAAGAGATCAGTGAAGATCAAAATGAATGTGAAGAATGGGAATTTAAAATAGAGGATGAAGATGGAAATGAACCAGAGAGAAGATGTTTACAAGCAATGTCAAGAATTAGTAGCAAAGCTAGATTGGATCCTCCCAATTATAATGGAAATATGTGTTAGACTTAAGGCAGATAATTGAGAGGGGGGGTGAATCAGTTGTCCAAAACTTTCTTCATTTTCAACACTTATATTCACTTAGCAATATAACAATAAATCAAACGTGAAACTTAATTCATTTAATCAAGAGTAGAAACACATCAACACATAAGACACCAAGATTTTGACATGCAAAACCCGGTTAAGGGAAAAACCACGGGTGACTAACCCAAGATTGTATTCTCTATTAGAAGAATAGAAAAAACAAAATGGCACATGCCAATTAGGGCTCACTGCCCAAGCACACTGCTCACAAGAGGCTCACTTCCTACAAGAGACACACTGTCTACAAAAGAATAAGTATCACATACTTGAACTAGTAAATAGCATCTTCGCCATGCTTGAGTCAGTTCCATTTAAGCCCAAACCTTTTGCTCTACCTTTTGCTCTTCTCCTCACTACCACACATTCATCTACACAAGTCACACTCTAAAATGACTTTATAATCCCTTATTTATAAATGAAATCAACTTAGGAATAAACATCTAAGTCAGCAAACATCCACAAGAACATTTGCAAGATGTATAATTCATCCGGTCGGCCAGTCACATAAAGAACACCATCATCCGGAAGTTATTCTTCATTTCTGGGACCCCAATTCTTATGCAGACCATAAACATAAACTGAGCATGATCCAAGGACCTCCACAAACTTTCTTGAAACACCAAGAACATCTGCACTTCCTCTACTTACTAAAATCCTTCTCTCCTTCATCCGGAACCTCAAGAACATAGTCTGCCATTACTGTCACAAAGGAATAGATACTTACAGACCTTCAAACCATGAACCAATTGAGTTAACACACCACACAGACTTCCTCAACACTTCCTCAAATCTGCAGAACCAGAAAATACATTTCTGGATCTCACTGGACCTATCTATATCACCCTGTCATCACTGAACATCTGCCAGAACTGGTTTCACTTGAACTGCCATAACTTCTTCATATCTTCATGCGGACCTCTAAAATCTCTACTACAATATCTTAAGACACATATCTACAAACTCTTTAATCTGCATCCTCTGATCCTCATCCTATCTTTGTATTTTACCTTATGTCATTATTGTTCTTCACTATTCCTGATTGAGACTAATTTTCTCAATATCCTCAACACACAACTCATCCAACCTTAACATTAATGTAACAGGAGTATGTTGATATCAATGACAACATCGGTTACGCCCATACTTGCAACAATCTCCCTCTTTGTCATTGATGGCAACATATGATGTGAAAAACTGTTTTAACCATCAAGACAAGAAAGCCACCTTACTGTCACAACTCCCCCTATCAGCAATAACCATTCACATGTCTTCTCTCCCATTACTGCTCCCCCTTTGATCAGAAACCACTTGTTTTTTACATGTCTTCTCTCCCCCTTTGACATCAATGGAAAAGGGCACATACTTGCAGTTCCACCAATTCAGAACCATGCCTGCTGCTCCGCCTGAGTAGCAGCTCCCCATCATCAGTCTGGACCACAAGATGTGACTGTGATATCCACTGGACTGATGCACATCAGTGCATCTTAGTTCACCACCGGAGGGGCAATAACCCCTAACTTCTCCCTGAGATACTCAAAAGAGTCCTTAGGTAGAGGTTTAGTAAAGATGTCTGCAATCTGATCCTTTGAAGGCATAAACTCCAATCTGACTTCATTCTTCTTCACTTGCTCTCTCAAAAAGTGGAATTTGATGGATATATGTTTAGTCTTTGAATGCAACACCGGATTCTTGGATATGTTTATTATCCTTGAATTATCATAGAAAATTGTGATGGCCTCCTCATACTCTACTCTGATGTCTCTTAACATCTGTTTCATCCACAAAACTTGAGTACAACTACTTGTTGCAGTAATATATTCTACTTCTACATTGGACAAAGATATTGCTTCTTGTTTCTGGCTTAACCAAGAAACCAATCTCTTCCCCAAAAAGAATGCTCCACCACTGGTACTCTTCCGGTCATCCACATCTCTTGCCCAATCAGCATCTGTATATGCATGAAGAGAGAAATCATGATCTCTAGGATATCACAACCCATACTCAACTGTCCCCTTTAGATATCTAAAAATCCTCTTGATTGCCATAACATGAGATTCTCTAGGATCAGCTTGGAATCTAGCAACAAGACCAACAACCTGCATAATATCTGGTCTAGTTTGAGTGAGATACAACAGTCCTCCAATCATTGACCTATATTTTGTCTGATCAACCTTGGGAGAGTCATCATCTTTGCTTAACTTGCATCCAGTTGCCATTGGAGTGTTCATTGGCTTAGAGTCTTCCATCCCAAATTTCCTCAACAATTCTTTCACATATTTTGACTGAGAAATGAAGATTCCTTTCTTTGTTTGAGTAATTTGTAGACCCAAAAAGAAATTCATTTCTCCAAGCATGGACATCTCAAACTCACTTTTCATTTGACTTGCAAAAGTTTTACACATACTATCTCTTCCTCCAAAAATGATATCATCAACAAATACTTCAACAATTAAGATATTGTCATGATCAATTTTGAAGTACAAATTAATGTCAACAGTACCTTTGTTGAAGCCAATCTTCAAGAGATGCTTATCCAATCTTTCATATTAGGCTCTTGGGGCTTGCTTCAGTCCATACAATGCCTTTTTCAATTTGCAGACCATGTCACCATGATCAGACAATTGAAATCCATCCAGTTGCTCAATGTACACTTCTTCTTCCAAATTACCATTTAGGAAGGCAGATTTGACATCCATCTGATACACCTTGAAATCTTTAAATGTAGCAAATGCAAGAAATAATCTTACTACTTCAATTCTTGCCACCAGAGCAAAAGTCTCTTCAAAATCAACTCCTTCAATCTGAGAGTAACCCTTGCAGACCAATCTATCTTTATTTCTGATTACTTCACCAGCTTCATTCAGTTTGTTCTGGAAGACCCATTTGGTTCCAATCACATTCTTTTTTCTAGGTCTGGGAACAAGATCCCAAGTGTGATTTTCCTCAATTTACATTAGTTCTTCCTCCATTGCTTTTGACCAATTTTCATCATTGCAAGCTTCATTCACTGTCTTAGGTTCAATCTTTGAAATTAGACAATACTCATCTAAATTTTGAGCAATTCTCCTCCTTGTTTGCACTCCTTTGCTTTTGTCACCTATGATCTGATCTTCAGAGTGGTTTAGAGTTACATACCTTGGAACTTTGGGAGTTTCTTGCACCTCTAACTCTAGATTAGTCTCACTGAGACTTATCTCTTCTTCCTGACTTACCGGATCAACTTGACTTTGTTTCTCAGAAGAGGCTTGGATACTTTGAATCTGAACACCATTCTGATCATCTTCATCATACTCATGAATTCTTGAGGGTCTTTCAATTTCTTCATCAACCTTTACATTTACACTTTCTACAATCTTTCTCAGTCTCTTGTTGTAACATCGGTATGCTTTTCTTTGAGTAGAGTAACCCAAGAATATTCCTTCATCACTTCTAGCATCAAACTTTCCTAGATCTTCATCCCTTTTAATGTAACATTTGCTACCAAAAACTCTGAAATATCTCACAGTGGGAGTAATGCCAAATCAAAGTTCATAAGGAGTCTTACCGGTATTGTTTCTAATTTGAACTCGATTGAGAGTGTAAACTGCAGTGTTGATAGCTTCTCTCCAATAGATCTAAGGAACATTTGCTTCCATCATCATGGTCCTGGATGCTTCTTGGATGGTCCGGTTCTTTCTCTCAACTACTCCATTCTGCTGTGGAGTTCTAGGGGCAGACAACTGTTTCTTTATTCTATGTTTCTCATAGAAGTCTATGAACTCACTGGATGTGAATTCCCCACCTCTATTAGACTTAGACATTTCAATTTTAATCTAGTTTCATTCTCCACCATGGCCTTGAATATTTTGAATTTCTCAAGTGCTTCTGATTTTTCTTTTAGAAAGGTTACCCACATCATCCGGGAATAGTCATCAATTAGCAACATGAAGTATCTATCACCTTGGATACTCCTAACTCTTGTCAGACCACAAAGATCAGTATGAACTAAGTCCAATAGTCCGGTAGAAGACAATTCCTTACTTTTGAATGTGACTCTGCTTAGTTTGCCCAATTGACATTCTTTGCACAAGCTATTAGTAGGTTTCACTAATTTTGGAAGATCTCTTATAGCCTGAGTATTGCTTATCTTGATGATATTATCAAAATTCACATGACACATCCTCCTATGCCATAACCAACTCTAATCAATTTGAGCAAATAAGCAACTTTTACCAGTACCAACCAAGTGGAAGATATTACCTTTAGTTTGAGTACCGGATGCAATCTTTGTTCTAGAACTTTTAAAGATCTTGCATTTTCTATTCCTAAATCTGAGATCATAGCCTTTGTCCACCAGCTATCCAGTACTGAGAAGATTGTGCTTTAATCCTTCAACATATAGTACATTACCGATTTTGTTCATTCCATCAAGAGAAATAGTTCCTCTACCTCTGATTCTGCTAGCAGAATTATCTCCAAATTTTACAATTCCTCCTTCATACTTTTCCAAATTTAAGAAATTATTCTTGTCACCTGTCATATGGTGAGAGCATCCACTATCAATGACCCAATCATCCTTTGCTTCAACTTGGGCAGCCAGAGCTCTTTCTTCAACTTTAAGATTGATAGATATAGAGGATATTGGTTCCTCTTCTTTGATGGCAATAAACACCCATTCATTACCAGATTTGTTTCCTATCTCTGATTCATCATCTGTTACTCCTTCATTATCATCATCTTCATGAACATAGTAACAATTCTTTTGAAACCTTGGTTTGTTAGGATTTGGTCTTGAAAATCTTTCTGGACATCTTGAGGCAAAATGACCAATTTTATTGCAATTAAAACACTTAAAAGGTAATTTCCCTTCATACTTACTGGATCCTCTTGGCAGTCTTTTTGCAATAAGAGCTTCAAGATGAGCAGTTTCAGCTTCTTCTTCTTCTTCCAAGTATTTTCTTGATTTTTCATACCATGATAGGTTCCCTGAAGAGTTTTCTCCCAGATCAAACCTTTGTTTCCCTTTTATAGAGGCACTGGCTTTGAATGCAGATTCAATCTTTGGAGGATCATCTCCAAACTCGGCCATTTCAAAAGCAACCAACTTACCAACCAATTGATCTCTTGTGACTGTTATGTGAGCTCTGAATTCTTTGATTGCAAAAGCCTTGATTTTATAAGAAGCAGGAAGGGATCTGAGAACTTTGCCAATGATCTCATCTTCACTCAGGGTTCCACCTGCATTTCTAATTCCACAAACCAACTCATTCACTCTTGGCATAAAAGAGGTAATATTTTCATCATCTCTCATCTTCAGTTTTTCAAATTTTCCTTTTAGACTCTGTAACCTTGCACATTTAACATACTGGTCTCCTTCATGCAAAAGTTCTAGTTTATTCCAAATCTCAAAGGCAGTTGGTAGATCAATAACATTTAAGAGCTCTGAGTCATATAATGTGCTTAGAAGAGCCCTTTGGTCTGCAGATTGTTTTCAGCATCTATGATTTCATTTAGGGTTGTTGGACCACCCTGTGGAGGTACATACTGTTTTGTAACCATGGACCAGTACGCCATTCCCATACACTGCAAGTGATATTTCATGCGACCTTTCCAAAGAGCAAAGTTAGTTCCATCAAACTTTGAACTTAGGGAAGACAACTGAGAGGGGGGTGAATCAGTTGTCCAAAACTTTCTTCATTTTCAACACTTATATCCACTTAGCAATATAACAATAAATCAAACATGAAACTTAATGCATTTAATCAAGAGCAGAAACACATCAACACATGTGACACCAAGATTTTGACGTGGAAAACCTAGTTACGGGAAAAACCACAGGGTGACTAACCCAAGATTGTATTCTTTGTTAGAAGAATAGAAAAAACAAAATGGCACATGCCAATTAGGGCTCACTGCCTGAGTACACTGCTCACAAGAGGTTCACTGCCTACAAGAGACACACTTTCTACAAAAGAATAAGTATCACATACTTGAACTAGTAAATAGCATCTTCACCATGCTTGAGTCAGTTCCATTTAAGCCCAAACCTTCTGCTCTACCTTTCGCTCTTCTTCTCACTAACACACACTCATCTTCACAAGTCACACTCTAAAATGACTTCACAATCCCTTATTTATACATGACATCAACTTAGGAACAAACATCTAAGTCAGCAAACATCCACAAGAACATCCGCAAGATGTATAATTCATCCGGTCGGCCAGTCACATAAAGAACACCATCATCCAGAAGTTATTCTTCAATTCTAGGACACCAATTTTTATGCAAACCATAAACATGAACTGAGCATGATCCGAGGACCTCCACAAACTTGCCTGAAATGCCAAGAACATCCGCACTTCCTCTACTTACTAAAATCTTTCTCTCCTTCATCCGGAACCTCAAGAACATAGTCTGCCATTACTATCACAAAGGAATAGATACTTGCGGACCTTCAAACCATGAACCAATCGAGTTAACACACCACACAGACTTCCTCAACACTTCCTCAAATCTGCAGAACCAGAGAATGTATTTCTGGATCTCATCAGACCTATCTATATCACTTTGTCATCACTGAACATCTGCCAGAACCAGTTTCACTTGAACTGCCATAACTTCTTCATATCTTCATGCGGACCCCTAAAATCTCTACTTAAATATCTTAAGACACATATCTACAAACCCTTTAATCTACATCCTCTGATCCTCATCCTAGCTTTGTCTGTTACCTTATGTCATTACTGTTCTTCATTGTTCCTGATTGAGACTAATTTTGTCAATATCCTCAACATACAACTCATCCAACCTTATCATTAATGTAATAGGAGTATATTAACATCAATGACAACACCAGTTAGGCCCATACTTGCAACAATATGAATCTAGAAGAAAGTTCTAATTGGATATCAGATATTGAGAAATACTTTGATTTTAAATCTATCAAAAACCTAAAAAAGGTGAAATTTACTAGCAAACAAATTGAAAGGACATGCATCCCTATGGTGGGATCACATGCAAACTAAAAGACAGTGAAAAGGTAAAAAGAAAATAAAATCGTAGGATAGAATGGTGACAAAATTGGAGGCAAAATTCATGCCTGCAGATTATCAAATTAGTTTGTTTAAAACGTTGCAAGATTTGAAGAAAAAAGAGAAGAATGTGCAAGAGTATACCAAAGAATTTTATAGGCTAAACATCAGGGTTGGACACGTTGATGATGATGCTAAGAAGGTATCACAATATGTTAATGGTTTGTATTTTTTTATTCAAGATGAAATAAGTATGGTGTGAATACAAAGTCTGGAAGAAGCCTATTAGTATGCCTTGAAGGCAAAAGAGAAACTTGCAAGAAAAAAAATAGTTCTAGAGGAAGAGGTAGATTTTCACATGGAAGAGGACAGTCTAGTAGTGGTACAGGATATCAAAACAAACAAGGATAAGCCATCACCTCACAAAAAAGTACCTAGGATAAAAAAAGGAAGAGGAGATTATTCTAGAGGAAGAGATTACTTTAGAGGTAGAGGAAATTTTGGAAGAGGCAGAGAAGAGGATTCAATAGCAGATGTTACCAATGTGGAGAAGGTCATTTGAATGTCCTCAAATATAATATAGTAGTGGTAAAGGAAAAGAAACAAGAATTAATGTAGAACACAAAGAAAATAAAAGTGTGGCTTCACCAAAGCATGGAGAAGATCTCAAAGATGGAGAGTCTTTGATGCTACAAAGAATACTATTAAATCTAGAGAGGAAAAAGCAAGAACTAGTCCAAAGAAAGAATTTATTCAGAACAAAATGCAAATCAAGTGGAAAATTTTGTAAAATCATACTGGACAATGACAGTACTAACAATATTGTGCCTAAATAAATGATGGAAAAGCTAAAGTTGAAGAGGGTGAAACATCCTAGTCCCTACAGAGTTCCCTGGCTGCAAATGGAATATCAATTGTTGGTAAGTGAGCAATGTCTTGTAAAATTTCAAATTTGTAGGTATGGGGATGAAATTCTTTGTGATGTGATGCCAATGGATGCATGCCATATTTTGTTGGGTATACCTTGGTAATTTGATAGAAAAGTTGTCCATGATGGTAGAATGAACACATATAGGATAAAGAAAGATGGAAAAGAATATACCTTGAATCCACTTAAGGATAAGGAGGAAGAAGCAAAAAATAATCCCAAGATTTTTTTGATTTCAAGAAAGACATTTTTTAAGGAATTGAAGAAAGAGGAGCATGCTATGCTTTTATTCCTAAGCCTACAACAACTATGACAACAAAGAAGAATGAAGAGCTACCAATAGAAATTCAAGAAATTATGGATGAATATGTCGATATATTAATGAAGTAGTTGCCAGATGGATTGCTTCCTATGAGGAGTATAAGTCATTGCATGGATTTGATACCTGGTGTGAGTTTTCCAAACTGTATACAATGACTCCAATGGAGAATGAAGAAATAAATAGGCAAATGCAAGGATTGTTAGATAAGAGGTTGATCAGAGAAAGTCTCAGTTCATGTGTTGTTCCAGAAGTGTTGACACCTAAGAAGGATGGAGAATGGCAAACATGTAGAGATTTGAGTGCCATAAATAAGATAATAATAATGTATAGGTTTCCATTGCCACAAATGGATGATGTGATGGATTGTTTGAGTGGAGCCGAGTACTTCAAAAAAATTGATTTCAAGAGTGGATACCATCAAATAAGAATAAGAAAAGGGGACAAGTGGAAGGCAACTTTCAAGACAAAGGATGGATTGTACGAATGGTTGGTAACACTATTCAGATTGATAAATGCCCCCAACACCTTTATGAGGTTGATGAATGAAGTGTTGAAGCCTTTTCTTGATAATTTTGTGATTGTGTATTTAGATGATATTTTGATATTTAGTAAAACAAAAGAAGAATATTTGCTACATGTTAGGGAAGTTCTGCAAAGGTTGAACTAGCCAACTTTTAGAATCAATGAGTTTTTAGGTTTTCTTCCTTTCTCCTCCATTTGATCCTATTTTAGAACCCTTGTTTCTTTCAGTCATATAAGGAACTTGCCACATGAAACAACTCAGTAGACCCCTAGAAGGTCATCCCAGTGTCTGCATGGACTCACATTCTATCCAATACCTTTATCTTCTATGATTTTGTCAAATGTTTCCTCATGCATGTTCTTTTCAACCTTAATCAGGAGGATAATCTTTTCCAGTTGAGTGAAACACACTTGGGTATGATGACCAATAGTCAAGTTCCATGTGATTGGTTCTTCAGTGCTCACCATATAATGGTTCAAGTGCATGGATTCAAGGAGGAGGTCTTTAGATTACCTAGGATCCTCATAGAACAAATCCTAGCTCTTGAGCTAATCCACTAGTTTGATGTCTTCGATGTATTATATAGCGCTGGGAAGAAAAAGAAGGTATTCTATAACCTCACCTTCTCTGAAGGAGGGACAACAGTGAATAAAAGAGGTGTAGAATGTCTAGTGACAATAAAACTGGTGGATCTCATACTTGACATCATTGATGACAAATTGTCCTATGATCTTGTAGGATTTATTGCATCTTGGCCTACAAAGCTAAAGACTAGAGACACATTTGTTCATGAGAGTTGGCCAGCAATTGAAAATAAGAAGTCCCCTCAAGTAGATTCTCTGAACATCTATGTTGAGCTGCATGAACTCTCATCCAAGACACACCCTACATATGAAACCTTCTACAAAGAAGAACACATTTATGACCCCTCTAAGATAATGACCCAGGTCATAAGTAGGCCCTCAAGGAGTAGAGTAAAGAAAAGATCAAGGCCTATTGGAAATAAAGGTAGGAAATTACAGAGCCTAAAAATCCATTTGGGGCCTTGGAGATTGACAAAACATGGGAGGATCTATGGGATGGATTGCATGATTCACCTAAATCCCTATATGATATGAGTAACATTGATAGAGAAGGAGCAAACACATGATCCATAGGAGAGGGCAAGGTTGAAATGACTTATGAGTCTGAGGTATTTTCTGAGCCTCCTCCCAAGACAAGACACAAGGTGTATCCCCTTCCACTACATCAGGTGGAAGTGCAGAGCACTCAAATGCTCACCCATTCAATCCATTCAGCTATGGCAATTGGTGAATCTAGGGCAAAACTCATGTAGGCCCATCAAGTCATACAACAAATTATTAAGAATTGATTCAAAAGGGGAAATAACCTATTAAACAAGTTTCCTAGGATTCTACATCATAGATATCCCCTCCTACTACCACAGAAGTATCATTGGTGAGCGTCATGTGAATTTAGGAAGAAATAGACGAGGCTAGCCTATCCCTAGAGAGACAACTAGAAAAGAAGAGGAGGATTTAGCTGCAAAAGGATTCTGATGGAGAAGAAGAGTCCCCTCCAACAACAAGGTTGTAGATGGAGCCACTAATCCCCACTGTTGTGAAGGTAATTATTTCTCCCCCTCTTCCTGCTACTACTCAAATTGCTCCCACTATAACCATGGCCACACCTTTGGCACCCATTAGCTTAACTCCTATATCTACCCCTTTAACCCCTCTTATCACATTACCTTTTAGTCAACCTTTTATGATGCCACAAATTCCTTTTCTCCCTCCATTCACCACATCCCTATTTGTTCCTACTATTCTCATCCTTTCATCATTCTCTCCATCCATGCTCACCATGTCCACTCTTCTACCTTAGGGGATGGTCATGATTTCTTAGCAGCAGCATATCAATGTCCCTCATGGACTTCCTCAAGTGGTCCCTTTTGTTGGAGGAATGGTTCAATCCCTGGTGTCCTATCATCAACAAATGTAGAGTGCATGGCAAGTGCACAAGGCCAAGATTGTAGGGAGAAGGTAAAAAGAAGGTAAATCTCTAGCTCATCCCCACATGAGGTCTTAGTATGACTCTGCACAACAATCATTGATGATTTCTCACATAAAACCTCTGGTTGATAAGCCTCAAGAACAAATGTATGCTAAGAATTATTCCATCCATGCAGTTTCTATGAACCTCTCCTAGACTCACTTGTATGATTGGGTAGAATTGATGAAGGGACTCAAAATTTTGGTCACAATAGATTTTCTCAAAACTAGCTGTGAACTAGAGAAGAAATAGGTAGAGCTTTCCCTAATCAAGGATACCTTGAGCTAGCTCATACAAAAAGCAAAGGCTAAGGGCTAGGAGATTAATAGGTTGACCCAGGAAAATAGGCTCTGATCACAATGGAAGCCTATGTAGCTTTACAATCCCATGAGTTAACACTACAAACAAAGCTCACCAAGGTCAAGGTGACATTAAATAAATATAGGCAAATATTAGAGGAGACTGTGAAGTGGGAAAAGAATAAGATAAAAGAGTTGACACAACTCCATAGCACCTCCTTTGAATTAGGGACCTCAAATTAATTGTTAAAGGCTCAACTTGTAGCAATAGACTCACAAATAGAATAGGTTAATGCATAAATGCATGATGTAGACAATGTACACCACAAATGATTCAATTGATTAAGGACCTTTAAACATCATTTTGGACTAGGATTGTTGAAAGTGTAGTTGAGCTTAAAGGAGCGCTTAAATTCATATCAATAGCTTAGAAGCTTATGGTCTAGGTGAAGAGGGAGGTGAACAAGACCATTCAAGTCCTTGCTCCTAGAATATCTCAGGCTCAATCCATGTTGGACAAACCATATATCCTACCAAAATTATCTCTTCTATCCATTGAGGTCAATGATCGGTACAATGTTACAGCCAAGGTGAATGGGGTAAAAAGAAAGAATAAGGCTGCCCTAAAATGCAAAATGCAACTAGAGGTTTTAATGCAAGTTGTGAAAGGGATGAGAGGGCACATTGAGTCATTAGTCCAATTAGGACTAGCCTCTCCATTCCAAGATAATGGGGATGTATTGGATGAAGAAGAATACAAGATCGCACTTGTGAGAAAAAAGGGAGACCAAACATCTTTTCAATGTTGGGTACAGACACCAAGCGTCATAGAGGTTGAGATAATTATTTGGCCACTGGCTCAGTTGGAGTGTGGGTCAAAGGTTGTTATAGAGAAGCTGAAATGTATCTCCCATAGGGAGATAATTGAGGTGAACCTAGAGTGTTTGATGCACTAAGAAAGAAAGGCCATCCTTCAGAGGATGAATGGGTGTCCTTGTAGACTACCCTCAAGGCTCTCTAAGGTTATTTTTCTCTTCTTTCTTTTGAAATTTTGCTTCTATTTTTGAGGTATGGGATTTGACATGTGTGGGCACACTTCCCTGAAAGTCACCAAGAACTGTAGAGAATTTTGGCTCTACATTTTTTTTTGAGTTAAGGCAAATTAGTATTAATCTGCTATATGCAACACCAATTTTGAATCGCAAATAGGCACGAGTTTTTTTGCCCTTATTAGGTTTAAAATCAAACCTTGATTGACCTGGCACCTTCAAAGAAAGGAGTATTGGCAAGAGACACTGCTTAGCATTGATAGGTGTTGTCATTGATGGCAACTAAGATTGTTCCACACATCTGCAATGTAGTGTGTGATCCTATCAAAAGTTAGAATGATAATCTAAGTCTGAGAGCCTGAAATAGAGCATATAGAAAAATCTAGTATTTTGGTCAATGTATCTCTCCAGTTAATCATTATGTGTTCCCGATCTAAAGGAGTGTAGAGGGACCCTAGGACAATCTAAATCCAAGTTTTTAGCCTCTGGTGATAAAGGGATCAAAATTTATGAGCATCTGAATACCAGGTCCTATTATGACATAGCAGTTTAGTGAAGAACATGAAGACTTATGTTAATCCTTATGCAGACCCAATAGAAGTGTTTTGATGAACTATGTATGAGATAGAATGTCAGTGGCTAATATGTATGATGAACTACATGTCTTATTTTTGGTACGCATCAATATTGGTGTATGGATCCAGTTCACAGAGCAGAGCATTCTTAAAAGGTTCTAAGAGTTGTTGTTGTTGCCGACTAGCAAGTGATTACAATTCAAGATAAGTATAAATAGCTGATGATTGTGGATATTTTGTGAGTGTGTTGTGATCATGGAGAAAATGTGAAAGGAGTAGAAATCTAATATTTGAATGAAGGTAGAATAGCGAGAAGAGCAGAATAAAGATGAAGTGTATAAAGTCAATATTTGTACTTAATCAAAACTGATCTCTAGCATTGGTAGATGCATCTTACTAGTTCAAAATATCTATAAATCTCTTGTAAACTTTTCTATAGGTAGTGAGCCTCCACTTGAGCAGTGAGCTCAGGGTAGTGAGCCCAAATGCAAGTGTATTCCCATTTATAAAATACTTTACAGGGTATTAATTTTTTTGGGTTAACCCCCACCGTGGTTTTTCCCTTAACCAAATTTCCACATCAAAATATTGGTGTCAAATGTGTCATTCATGTTTCTGCTCATATGCTATTGTCTAATGTTGGAATGTTTATATCATTGATTTAATTTTAAGTTGTGAAAGAAGAATAATAGTAGAAAAAGATTAAATAGAGAAACAAATGATTCCCCCTCCTCTCAATTGTCTGGACCTATTCCAACAATTGGTATTAGAGCTAAGTTCCTTTGAAAAAGTTTAACAGCATAAGGAAGATCTAGGAAGATAGCAGAATGGATGAATATGACCTTCAAGGGCAACTTAATCTCGCCCTAGATGATCTTGAGCAGTCTAAGGCAGAAGTTCAAGAGCTACAAGACAACCTCAAAAGGGCTAAAGACTTCATTAAAATTTTAAAAGAGAAATTGAGCAAATCCAATGTAAAATGAGAGGAGCAACCTCTTCAACTGGGAAAACCTTATGAAGATAAGGCCTTGAATGAGAAGACAAAGGAATGTGAAAAGTTAACTAAAGAAGTTACTATTCTAAAATATGAGATGGAAACTGGGGTGCTAAGAATAGCCAAGGAAATTGAAGATAAGAAGAAAGCTGAAGAAGAGTTAAATCAAAATCTAAAAAGAGTTCTAAAGAATGCTACAAATTGGATGTGATATCTGGCCTTCTAGAATCTAATCTACAAGAAAGCAGAGACAATGAAAGAGAACTTGAGAGACAGATTATCACACTCAGACATGACCTAGAAATTTCAAATGAGTATAAGGAGAAGTTCAAGATAAGCTCAGCTAAACTTGAAGCACTCATTGAAGGGTAGAAAAAGGATGTCGATAAGCATAATCTTAGGTATGAGAATGGTGAAAGCTCTAGATTCAGACAAAGAAATTTTCAACCTAGGAATGGGACAAACAGATCTAGAAAACCTCTAGTAAGACAGCCAAATGCTCAAAGATATCCATCATTCAATGGAAATTGTTTCAACTACAAAAAATTTGGTCATAGAGTTACTCAGTGCAAAAGCAGAGTAAATCAAAATGGTCCATCCTTCTCTGGTCAATGCTTCAAGTGTAATAGGTATGGTCATAGATCAAATGAATGCAGAAGTATGACAATGAATAATCCCAACAATGGATACTGCTTTGTTTGCAATGGGTTTGGACATATTTCTAATTAGTGTAGATCAAGAGAAAATTAGGTTTATAACAACAGAAATGTTGTATGCTTTAACTGCAATAAATCTGGTCATATTACAAGATTCTACAGAAGTAAAGACAGTGGAAGAAAAGGTCTAGTAAACAGAAAATCAGATGAGCAGAAACAAGATAGAGGCAAAAATAAAATTGATGTGGATGAGATACAGAGTGAAATGAATTTGGATAAAGAAAGATACAATAAACAATGATAATGAGTCCACATCAGAATCTGGTGCTGACAATTCCTCTAGGAATTAAGTCAGAAACTCTAGCTTAGGGGGAGCTGGATAGAACATCAAATTCCCCTAGCCAGTAAGTGGGCGCTTGAATCTGGCACATTAACAGAAAATACTCTAAATTGGTCCAGAACCTATGAAAGGATTTCTGGAAGAAAAGATGTTGATATGAAATATTGCAGATTGATACATGAAGAACTATCAAAACAATGTAACCGGATACAATTAGGGCAACACATTTATTACACAGGAAAATTAGGTAATGCAAAGCCTTAAAAAGTCACTTGATCACTAATTTGAATCACCTTACATTCAAAGTAAACAAGAAGAAGAGCATTTGAGCTACAAGTCCAGAGGCTGAGGTTGAGAACGAATTTAATTGACAATTGATCAACCCTAACACCACAAAAGAAAAAGGTACCTCTCTATAAATCTTTGAATCTAAGATCTATTGAAATGGCTACTCCTCATGTTGTTGACATTAACAAAAGGCCTTGACCCAAATTTAAGAAGCATCCTCACAAATCAATTCAAGTCGATCTGTTAGGTGCTTTTTCAAGTGTTTCATATGGCATGCTACATGTAGAAGACATTAGGGTTTACATTCATGTAAATATAGATGAGTTTGGAGATTCAAGGTATGTAGATTTGTTTGAGAAACAACTCATGGATGAAAATCAAGAACTTAAACCTGAATACAAGGCACTATAGGATAAACACTTTGTTTAGGTTATGGGGTTTCCAACATTTGATGAGGATGAATGGGTTTGATACGTCTTAAGTCAGATAGATGATGAATTCACTTGGTTGTTAAAATTGTTCAAGATTACTAGGGATGCTATATGAAATGCAACATGTTTAAACTCAACTGGAGGATTGCCCATGCTAAAATGTGTGAAAAACTAGACAGTAACCAAAGCTACTGGAGCTAAATTCAATAGAAGATCAATGACCATTAATGATATTATAGAGTCAGATGTCAAATTCACCTCCATGGTGATTGGGTACAAGATTTACCACTCGAGCAGAGAAAATTATGTTTCTGGAACAACCATTTATGCTGCATACAAGATACTAAAAGAAAATGTTGATTATGACTTGTGTGAACTATTGTAGAATCAATTGATTGAAAATTTGAACAAGATCAAAAGGGATAAGAAGAACACCTTCAAGTATGGTATACTGATTCTATGTCTATTCTTTTACTTTATGAATGAGGTACCTGGGGTAAAAGGTGTGCACTAGACTAAGGATGAGCTAGTTGCCATTCAAATCAGAAATCATCCTTGCAGCATTGGTGATTATAATGCTCAGAAAACAACAATATGGGGTTACTTCAAGAATTTTTAGAATATGATGCACTCAAGGGAAAGAATCCCCAATTCAATTGTTGACAAATACAAAAATGAAATATACTTCATGGTTGATACTGATCAATGTTTAATGGAAGCAGTGGAACCCAGAACTATTTGGATCATGCCCTTGGGGTATGAAGTAGATGAAAGGATCTTGGATATGTATGCTCAACATCTACTAAGAAAGCCTAAAGACACAATGGTTGAAAGATTTGGAACTTATGAGGAGCTGAGTTTAAAGTTGTATACTAAGCTCAGAGAACCTAAAACCAATAGGAGAGTAAGAAAAGAAGTTGGGCAGCTAGCTAAAAATCTTGGCCTAACTAAGGAAGATGTGAAGAAATTTAGAGAAAGAAAAACAAGATAAGAAACAAACAAGTGATCCAGTGGAACTCTCTTCCACTTCAAGAACTACTAGAAGTTCTACTACTGCCTCTGCTCCTTCCAAAACTACAAAATTGGAAGCAAAATCAACTAGAAAATGTGAGAAAAGGAAGAAAATAAAAGCTTCCCGGACCTATGAAAGCATAAGAGAAGATGAAGTAGATATAGACTCTAACATTGAAATCAAGGAACTAAAATTCACTAGAACAAAAGTTGCAAAGTTAACTAAAGAAAAGTCCTACGAAAGTAAAAGGACTAGCAAAAGGCAAAAGACTAAAGAGTATGAAGAATATGTTGAGAAGCCCACACTCTCCCTAGAAGATGTGATAAAATCAGTCACTGTGGATGGTAATCTAAAACCCATGATTGAATTCTATGATGAATACAATGACATGGATAGAAGTGTGTTGGAGGAAGCAACAGTTAGATTTCTCAACATCTACAACAAGGCACTAATTGAGATAACTTCTGAGTTATCACAAAGTCTGGCAAATATCTTGGAGTTGAGAAAATAAAATGCCAAGTGCAAGGACATAGAGATCAGGGAACATGAGCTAATAAATTTATGTCCTCAAATTTCTCCTGATCAAATAGATATGATATTCAAGGAAGTCAAAGATACTTTAGAAGGAAGAGGAGAATGAACAAACTCATGCTTGGAGAAACAAGTGAAATCATTGAAGAAACTCAAGAGATTTTTTTGAAATCCTTGAGAAAGAACAATCTTCCCATAGTCACAAAAGAAGTTCTAGATGGTGAAGAAGAAAATATTATTGAGAAACAATCTAAGTTGGGTGAAGCTTCAGTTCCAGAAGTAGAACAAGTGAATCAGGAGGATACAGAAATGTTGAATAAAATAATTGATGCATAAGATGCTCCCAATCCATCTGATACAACAGAGAAAGAGGATAATGTTACTGTTTCATAAAGCCCTCATGATCGGGTAGTAGGTGATAAAAAAACAAGAAAAAGTTCCTCTGTAGAGAAAATAGAAAAGGATGAAGCAGAGTTAGAGGAAGAAAGAGAAAAGAAAGATCAAGCAGAAGAAGATGGTGCAAACATTGAAGCATCTAAAGTAGAGACTGAGAAATCGGGAGTTCAAAATGTTGGCTCTGAAATAGCGAGAGACGCTGTAGATGTAGTAAAAAATCTTCTTGGAAAAGAAGTGATTGAACTTGATGAACTTGAACTACTCCAAGGCCTAGCCAATCCAGATGCTCTCTCTCCAATTCAACTAATGAAGAGAGCATCATTCATCCAAGTAAAGGCTAGAGAGAAGATGTTAAAGTTCCATTTGGAGAAATTGATGCCAACCTATTCAAAGAATCAAAATGATTCCCCCTTCGAACATATAAAGAATCTTGTAAGTTCAATAAATTTACATTTTGAGTCCTTTGAGAAGTCTGCGAAGGTAAAAGTTTAAAAAGAATTCTTAGATAAGAAATTTTGTGAATTAAAGAACATGATAGGAAATGATAGAATAATACTTGGTATTAGCATAAAGAGTATTCAGAATGCTCTAAATGATGGAAGTGATATGTACAAATTCTATCTATCATGGGCCAAAGTTAATAAGGGTATTGAGAACAAGATAAAGGAGCAAGAACAAAAATTATCAAATTTCTCTCAAAATTGTGATCCCCTAACAGTTTTTCCCATAAGTCAAGAATGTCAAGTAATTAACTTGACTAAGGAAATAAAGAAACTTGTCAAAGAAAAAAGCAACATTATGAAAAGAATGTGTGAGCTCCGGGGATTAATTGCCCCTAAATTAGAGACAATGTATAATGCCTTATCTAAGCTCAGACTGCAGTTCATACCAGTGTTCCTTCAGATTTGTCAAAGGTAGAAGCATACTCATTTGTGTTAAATGGGTACATTTTGATTTTGGATGGAATGAAGAGTACTTGGGCCTCCAAACTTGCGCAAATAAAAGCTAGTTTTGTAGACATCCTCAAGTTCATGTGAATGGAACTTAATGGTTACTTGTACATATGCGGCAATGTATATAGAAATTTTGAGAATTTTGGTTTCCAGATCCCACCCTTTGCCATTGATGTCAAAGAGGGAGTGAAGGGCAGTGAAAAATGAAGTATTCAGCAAAGGGGGAGCACTGGAATAAGTGAAGTGCACAAATGTACAGACAAAAGGGGAGTTGCACAAAGACACTTAGTCACTTTTAACTAAGTGTTGCCATCAATGCCAAAGGGAGAGATTGTTGGCAAGAGAAACTACTTAGCATTGATAGTTGTTGTCATTGATGGCAACTAAGATTGTTCCACACATCTGTAGTGTAGTATCTGATCCTACTAGAAGTCAGAATGATAATCTATCTAAGTCTGGGAGCCTGAAATAGAGCATATAGCAGAATCTAGTATTTTGGTCAGCGGATCTCTCCAATTAATCATTATGTGTTGCAGATCTGAAGGAGTGTAGAGGGACACTAGGACAATCTAAATCCAAGTTTTTAGCCTCTGGTGATAAAGGGATCAAAAGTTATGAGCATCTAAATACCAAGTCCTATTATGACAAAATAGTTCAGTGAAGAACAGGCAGACTTATGTTAATCCTTTTGCGGACTCAATAGAAGTGTTTTGATGAACTATGTATGAGATAGAATGTTGGTGGCCGATGTGTATGATGGACTACATGTGTTATTTTTGGTACGCATCAATATTGGTGTATGGATCCAGCCGACAGAGTAGAGAATTCTTAAAAGGTTCTAAGTGTTGTTGTTGCCAACTGGCAAGTGATTGCAATTCAAGATAAGTATATATTATTGGAAACAATGTAGATAACTAAGAGGGGGGTGAATCAGTTATCTTATAACTTTTTTATTTTCTTTCCTTTTCTTAACTTACCATTTAATGTTATCCCAAAACAAGACAATCATAAGAATTGAAAAAGAAATTAACACATGACACAAGGATTTTTATGTGGAAACTCTGTTAAGGAAAAAACCATGGGGTGACTAACTCGAGATTGTATTCTCTATTAAAAGAATAAGAGTACAAATTTGGCACTTGCCAATTAGGGCTCACTGCCCGAGCACACTACTCACAAAAGGCCCACTGCCTACAAGAGACTTATAGTCTACAAATTCTTATAGATGATACCCAGATGTTTGAACTGATGAACAACATCTATGCATGCAGGATTTTAGTTTTGATTAGGTACAGTATACTGATTTGGCACATTTCATTCTTCCTTTGCTTAATATAACTTTCTTGTCACATTCTAGGCTTGAATTACTGCCTTCCAACTTGTCTATGCTTTTCTTCACACTTAACCATACATACTATCACTTTCACACACTTACAGGCTTGAATCCATTAGGTATATATATCTGTATCAAGGATTTCCAACAACTTCTTAGTCAGCAACAAGAACACTTGAGATATTTGTAAGTTATTGATCTGTTGGCTAAATCCATGCTTGATTAGTGATGTGCATCAAAAACATAGGCATAGAAGTCATAAATCATGTCGGCCTCCAACGTATGATATCTTAGATTGCTTGATCAGCACCTTTTACACATCCAGATTGAAGTCTAATACTCTGTCAGTTAGTTCTTCCTCTGTCTACTCTACCTGATTGGAACCCAACACTTAGATGCTCATATATTTTTCTTGCTTTATCACCAGAGGCTAAGTATTTGGAATACAGTATTCATGATACCCCTCTTGACTTGTCCAAGTTGGCAACTTACTAAGTTACACCATTTGAGAGATCTGGACCTGATTTTCAGACCTTGTTACATACTCTATTCTTGTTCACCGGACCAAAATAATCTTCAATCTGACTTCCAGTATAGGCAGACTATGTACTGCGAATGTGTGGGATAGACTTTGTTGCCTTTAATGACAACACTTATGAAGCCACACAGTGTCTCTTGCCAACATATATAGCCAATGATTGTGGATATTTTGTGAGTGTGTTCCGATCATGGAGAAAATGTGAAAGGAGTAGAAATCTAATATCTGAATGAAGGCAAAATAGTGAGAAGAGTAGAATAAAGATGAAGTGTATAAAGTTAGTATTTGTACTTAACTGGAACTGATCTCTAGCATTGGCAGATGCATCTTACCAGTTCAAAATCTTTGTAAATCTCTTGTAAACTTTTCTGTAGGTAGTGAGCCCAAATGCAAGTGCATTCCCATTTATAAAATACTTTTAACAAGGTATTAATTTTTGTGGGTTAACCCCCATCAGGTTTTTCCCTTAATCGGGTTTCCACATCAAAAACTTGGTGTCAAATGTGTCATTCATGTTTCTGCTCATATGCTATTGTCTAATATTGGAATGTTTATATCATTGATTTAATTGTAAGTTGTGAAAGAAGAATAATAGTAGAAAAGTATTAAATAGAGCAACAACTAATTCACCACCCCTCTCAATTGTCTAGACCTATTCCAACAAGGAGCCCATGGGAAGGAAACACGTGGAGGCTTCACACACCTCTAAGCCTCAACATGTTTGACGATATTTATTTTTCCCAGGACACCAAGTGTCACCAATTTTTCCTGAGGGTGGGCCCATCTCTAGTAAAAGGGAACCTATGAAAGGAATAAAGAAAAGAACCTCTATTGTTGCCACTTGTCATGTCTATGCTTCCCTACATAGAATATTTCAACACACTCCAAATAAGGTGCCATGTTTCCACATGGAAAAGAGACTTAAGAAGTTTCAATGAGGCCGAAGATGTTGCGTAGCCATTGATCATGAGCACAGAGGATCTAAAGGTAAGGAAATTATGAAGGACCTTTCGAGATAGATAAATAAGTTGATACATTGGAAATGAATAGAGATGAGCTACTAGACCCCCAATGCTTGCGAAGAAGACTCAGAAGCATCAATTGGCCATAACTCAGGACTTAATGACCTAGCAAAACATCAAATGCAGTGGTTGGGTCTCTACAAGTTCTGGTGAGACTTTAATACTTCAGTTTGGTATCATCAAGATTTAATAGAAGAGGATCACAAAGTTGAGATGATTAAATGTTGTCACTAGAAGTAGTTTTGGTATATATTTCCTACCTAGTGTAACATTTTGAGGTGGTTAGACTGCTATATATAGGGCCATGAGCCATTGTAATAAGGGTTGGGCAATGTTTATTCATTTAGCCAATTCTAGGACCTTGAAGGTATAGTAGATAGAATTTCAAGCCTTTGTGGATGCTTTTTAGAGCTATCAAATACTTTGTAACTGTTCCTTTGTGCCTCTTGTAATTTTCTCTTGGTTCATCAATGAATAAAAGTGACACCCTATGCTTATTATGTGTCTATTAAGTTTTCTTTTGAGTTCTAGATGTTGATGTGCTTCTATTTTTGGTTTTAATAAATGATGTTAGTAAGTGGTTTGAAATCATGCCTTTGTGCTCTTAGAAGCCACAAGTTAATGTTATGAGTTAAACAATAAATCATTGTGTAGTTTCCGCATCAACTAGAGTACTACTTTTTGGTACATCACCTTAGATTAGTTTTATAATTTTAATTTTCTCTCTTCTCTTTCCTTCCCTAGACTTTTGAAAGAATTAATGAGAATCTTAAGATGAGTTGGCTTCTAAAACCCTAGAGGTTATCTTGTGATTCACAAAAGAGTCCCACAGTCACAGGATCTCCCGTTACTTTGATGGTTGTCTGAAACAAAGAGAAACTCCTAGGTGTGGATAAAAAATCCATCAACACCTATCAGAAGACTTTGAATCACAACTACAAGTAAAGAGTTCTACATAGATCCTTTGAAGCAGGTGACTTGGTGCTCTATGAAAACCAATGTAATGTGAACACCCCTCCAGGTGCTAAAAGAAAATTTAGTTCAAATTGGTTGGGCCCCTACATTGTCACCTCCGTCTATGGATCTGATGCATATGGTCTCTCCAAGATGACAATAAGCCTCTCAAAGATCCCATTAATTCTATGCATTTGCATCATTTTTATGCTTAGAATTCTTTCTTTATGTGACATCTGAGTAGCAAATTTATTCTTAGGAATTTATTCTTGCTTATCTTATGTCATTTGGTCATTAACATAGTTATTTAGTGTTATGATTTATTTTCAAAGTTCTATATTTTCTAAAGATGAAATTTTCTTATTTAAAACACAATGCATTCATTCATTTAGTATTAGACAATACTTTACATTCCTAGGTTACGCTTGTTGTTTTATTCTCAACACGATTCATGCTAGCTTGAATGTCAGTCAAGTAGTTTTCATTTTTAATGGAAATTACATCATTCTCTTTACCATGTTGATTATTTAATTGTGCAAATAATTCATTAATCTCTTCTTATTTATTTAATTAGATCTCTCATAGTATTTAATTAAATATCTTTTATCACAATTTTCCCAATTATATCTTTATTGTATTTAATTGGGCAAACTTTTCCATAAATTGTTTATTAGATCATTCTAGTATTTAATTAAACATTTTTATTAAGTTGTTTAATTAGATCTAAATAACATTTAATTAAACAATTTCAATCACATATGAAAAACATACAAAATGTTACAACACATATATATCGACCAAAATCTCATGTGTGTGTATATATATAATTTCTCAATACATCATATAAGAAATCACCACTATATCAAAATATAATATTCAAAAATCTACATCACTCCTAGGGATATGACTTCCTGATCCCTTTGGTCTTGATGGTAGTTTTTGCATAGATGGCTCCTGACATAAGGCCATAGACTGAGAATGGGTATGACTCAACATCTATAGGCCCCTCTGTTAGATTTAGGACAGACAACTAAGAGGGGGGTGAATCAGTTGTCCAAAACTTTCTTCCAATTAATCACTTAAATCCACTTGATAATTTAGTAGCATAATAATAAATCATTAATGGAAACATAATGCATTAAATCAATAGCAGAAACACATTAACACATAAGACACCAAGATTTTAACATGGAAAACTCGGTTAAGGGAAAAACCACGGGGTGACTAACCCAAGATTGTATTCTCTGTTAAAAGAATAAGAAGGATAAAATGGCACATGCCAATTAGGGCTCACTGCCCATACACACTACTCACAAGAGGCCCAATGCCTACAAGAGACACACTATCTACAGATAAATAGATATTACATACTTGAACTGAAGAATAGCATCTTCACCATGCTTGAGTCAGTTCCATTTAAGCCCAATACTTCTACTCTACCTTTCGCTCTGCTTCCTTTCTACCACACAGTCATCTCCACAAGATACCTTTGAAATGACTTCACAACCTATTATTTATACAAGACATTTGAATTTAGGATAATCATCCAAGTTGGCATACACTACAAAGCAAATACATAAATACAATATGACTAATTACAAAAAGACTTCACACAAATCAACACTCTATTGGCCACACAAATTTGAGACTTCAATCTTCCTTTAGGAACACACCATTCTTCACAGAACATCTTCAAGATCATCCGATTGGCCAAACATAGGAAGAACATCATCATCTGAAAGTAATTCTTCCATTACAAGCTCAATCTGTAATGTGGACCATCAACACAAACTGGACACAATCCAAAGACCTCCACAAGCTTGCCTGAATCACCAAGAACATCCACACTACTTTTACTTACTAAAATCTTTCTCTCCTTCATTAGAAACCTCAAGAACACAGTCTGTCATCACTGTCATATTGAAATAGATGCTTGCGGACCTCCAAACCATGAACCAATTGAGTTGTCAATTCACATTGACTTCCTAAACACTCCACCAAATCCGTAGAACAAGATATTGCATTTCTGGATCTCACCGGACCTATTTGTGTTAGTCTGTCACCTTTGAACATATCCCAGAACCAATTTTACTCAAGTGGCCATAACTTCAAATCTTCATGTGGACCTCTCAAATCTTTATTGGATCATCTTAAGACACATATCTACAAACCCTTTGAAGCATATCCTCTAATCATCATCTTAGCTAGGATCTTTACCTTACTATCTTTACTGTTCTTCTATGTTCCTGATAGGACTAATTTTCTCAATATCCTCAACATACAACTCATCCAATCCTTATCATCAATGCAAAATGAGTATGTTGACATCAATGACAATACCAGTTAGGCCCATACTTGCAACAATCTCCCCCTTTGTCATTGATCACAACATATGATGTGAAAAAAAATTTAACCATCAAGACAAGAACTCCTCTTTACTGACATCACTCCCCCTATCAACAACAACCATTTACATGTCTTCTCTTTCTTTATTGCTCCCCCTTTGATCAGAAACCACTTGTTTTTCACATGACTTCTCTCCCCCTTTGTCATCAATGGCAAAGGGCACCTACTTGCATCATACTAGCTGCTCCCCCTGAGTAGCAGCTTCCCATCATCAATCCAGACCATAAGATATGACTGTGAGATCCACCGGACTGGTGCACATCAGTGCACCTTAATTCAAAACTAGAGGGGTAATAACCCCTAACTTCTCCCTGAGATAATCAAAAGAGTCCTTAGGTAGAGGTTTAGTAAAAATATCTGCAATCTGATCCTTGGAAGGCACAAACTCCAGTCTGACTTCATTCTTGTTCACTTTCTTTCTCAAAAAGTGAAACATGATGGATATATGTTTTGTCTTTGAATGCAACACTAGATTCTTTGATATATTTATTGCACTTGAATTATCACAAAAGATTGTGATAGGTTCCTCATACTCCACTCTGATGTCTCTTAGCATTTGCTTCATCCACAGTACTTGAGTGCAACTACCTATTGCTACAACATATTCTTCTTCTGTAGTGGACAGAGATATTGCCTCTTGTTTCTTTCTCAGCCAAGAAGTCAATCTTTTCCCCAAAAAGAATGCTCCACCACTGGTACTCTTCCGGTCATCCACATCTCCTGCCCAATCCACATCTATATATGCATGAAGAGAAAAATCATTATCTCTAGGATACCATAAACCATACTCAACTATCCCTTTTAGATATCTAAGAATCCTCTTGATTGCCATGACATGAGATTCTCTAGGATCAAATTAGAATCGAGCAACAAGACCAACAACATTCATGATGTCAGGTCTAGTTTGAGTGAGATACAATAATCCTCCAATCATTGACCTGTAATTTTTCTGAGTAGTCTTAGGAGAGTCATCATCTTTTCTTAATTTACATCTAGTTGCCATGGGAGTACTCATTGGTTTTGAGTCTTCCATCCCAAATTTCTTCAACAATTCTTTCACATATTTGTTTTGAGAAATGAAGATTCCTTTCTTTGTTTGATTGATTTGCAGACCCAAAAAGAAATTCATTTCCCCAAACATGGACATCTCAAATTCACTTTTCATTTGATTTGCAAAAGTTTTGCACATACTATCTCTTCCTCCAAAAATGATATCATCAACAAACACTTCAACAATCAAGATATTTTCATGATCAATTTTGAAGTACAAATTACTATCATTAGTACCTTTGTTGAAACCAATCTTCAGAAGGTGCTTATCCAATCTTTCATACCAGGCTCTTGGGGCTTGTTTGAGTCTATACAGTGCTTTCTTCAACTTGTAGACCATATCACCATGATCAGACAATTGGAATCCATCCGGTTGCTCAATGTATACTTCTTCTTCCAAGTCACCATTCAGAAAGGCAGACTTGACATCCATCTGATATACTTTGAAATCCTTGAAGGCAGCAAATGTAAGAAATAATCTGACTACTTCAATTCTTGCCACCGGAGCAAAAGTTTCTTCAAAATCAACTCCTAATACTTGGGAGTAACCCTTACAGACCAATCTGTCTTTATTTCTAACTACTTCACCATCTTCATTAAGTTTATTTCGGAAGCCCCATTTGGTTCCAATCACATTCTTGTTTTTAGGTCTGGGAACGAGATCCCAAGTGTGATTTTTCTCAATTTTCATCAACTCTTTCTCCATTGCTTTACTCTAGTTTTCATCATTGCATGCTTCATTCACTATCTTTGGTTCAATCTTTGAAATTAGACAATACTCTTCTGAATCTTGAGCAATCTTTCTTCTTGTTTGAACACCTTTGCTTTTATCACCTATGATCTGATCTTCAGAGTGATTCAATCTTACATACCTAGGAACTTCGGGAGTTTCTTGCACTTCTGTTTCTTGAATAGGTTCATTCAAACTTATCTCTTCTTCCTAATTCACCGGATCAATCTGGATCTAAATTTTAGAAGGGGCTTGGACTCCTTGGACTAGAACATCATTCTAATCATCTTCATCATATTCATAAAACCTTGAAGGTTTTTCAATACCTTCATCAACCTTCACATTTGTACTTTCTATAATCTTTCTCAATCTCTTGTTATAACATTGGTATGCTTTGCTTTGAGTAGAATAACCCAAGAATATTGTTTCATCACTTCTAGCATCAAATTTGCCTAGATCTTCATCTCTTTTAATGTAAAATTTGCTACCAAAGACTCTGAAATACCTCACAGTGCCAAACGAAAGTTCATAAGGAGTCTTACTGGCATTGCTTCTGATTTGTACTCGATTGAGAGTATAGACTATAATGCTTACAGCTTCTCTCTAATAGATCTGAGGAACATTTTCTTCCATCATCATGGTTCTAGATGCTTCCTAGATGGTCTGGTTCTTTCTCTCCACTACTCCATTCTACTATGGAGTCCTTGGAGCAAACAATTGTCTTTTTATCCCATGTTTCTCACAGAATTCTATGAACTCACCAGATGTGAATTCTCCAACTCTATTAGACCTAAGACATTTTATGTTCAAACTGGTTTCATTCTCTACCATAGCCTTGAATATTTTGAATTTCTCAACAGCCTTAGATTTCTCTTTCAAAAAAGTCACCCACATCATTTGGGAATGGTCATCAATTAATAACATGAAGTATCTATCACCTTGCACACTCCTAATTCTTGTCGAACCACATAGATCAGTATAAACTAAGTCCAACAATCCAGTAGAAGAATGTTCCTTACTTTTGAATGTGACTCTACTTTCCTTACCCAACTGACATTCTTTCCACAAACTATTAGTAGGTTTCACCAGTCTTGGAAGGTCTCTTATAGCCTGAGTGTTGTTTATCTTGATGATATTATCAAAATTCACATGACACATTCTCCTATGCCATAACCAACTCTGATCAATTTGAACAAATAAACAACTTTTGCCAGTACCAACCAAGTGGAAGATATTACCTTTTGTTTGAGTACTAGATGCAATCTCTGTTCTAAAACTTTCAAAGATCTTACATTTTCCATTTTTGAATCTGAGATCATAGCCTTTGTCTACCAACTATCCAACACTGAGAAGATCGTGCTTCAGACCTTCAACATATAGTACATTACTGGTTTTGTTCTTTCCATCAAAAGAAATAGTTCCTCTACCTCTAATTCTACCAGCAGAATTATCACCAAATTTTACAACTCCTCCTTCATATCTTTCCAGATCTATGAACTTATTTTTGTCACCTGTCATATGGTGGGAGCATCCATTGTCAATGACCCAATCATCCTTTTCTTCAACTTGGGCAGCTAGAGCTCTCTCTACAATTTTATGATCGACAAATTTAGAGGGCATTGGATCTTCTTCCTAATGGTAATAAACACTCAGTCACTTCTAGATTTGTTTCCTATCTCTGATTCATCATCTGTTACTCCTTCATTATCATCATCTTCATGAACATAGTAACATTTCTTTTGGAATCTTGATCTATTTAGGATTTAGTCTTGAAAATCTTTTCGAACAGCTTGAGGCAAAATGACCAATCTTATTGTAGTTAAAACATTTAAAAGGCAATTTCCCTTCATACTTACCGGATCCTCTTAGCAATCTTTTTGCAATAAGGGCTTCAAGTTGAGCAATTTCTGCTTCATCTTCTTCCAGATCTTTTCTTTCTTTTTCATACCATGATAGTTTATTTGAAGAGTTATCTCCTGGATCAAACTTTTTTTTTCCTTTTACAGAGGCACTAGCTTTGAATGCAGATTCAATCTTGGGGGTGCATCTCCAAACTTAGATAATTCAAATGCAGCTAATTTACCAACCAATTGATCTCTTGTGATATTTGAAAAGGATCTGAATTCTTCAATAGAAGCAACCTTGTATTTGTAAGAATTAGGAAGGGATTTGAGAATTTTGGCAACAATCTCATCTTCATCCAAGACTCCACCAGCACATCTAATGAAAATGTAGTGATATTTTCATCTTCTCTCATCTTCAAGTTTTCAAATTTTCCTTTCAAACTCTGTAGCTTGGCACATTTGACATACTTATCTCCTTCATGCAAACATTCCAATTTTTCCCAAATCTCAAATGTAGTTTTTAGATCAATGACATTTGTCAGTTTTGAATTAGATAAGGCACTTAGTAGAGCTTCTTTAGCCTGAAGATTGTTTTCAGCATCTCTAATTTCATCTACAGTTCTCAGACCATTCTGTGGAGGAACATACTTCTTTGAAGTTATGATCCAATATTGCATTCCCATACATTGCAAGTGACATTCCATGCGGATTTTCCAAAGAGTGTAATTGGTTCCATCATTTGTCAGTTTTGAATCAGATAAGGCACTTAGTAGAGCTTCCTTAGCCCGAAGATTGTTTTCAACATCTCTGATTTCATCTATAGTTCTCAAACCATTCTATGGAGGAACATACTTCTTTGAAGTTATGATCCAGTATTGCATTCCCATACATTGCAAGTGACATTCCATGCAAATTTTCCAAAGAGTGTAATTTGTTCCATCAAACCTCAGACTATCCTTCTTGTAGGACAACATCCTAGATCTCCTCAAGCAGTTAAGCTCTTTTGGAGGAACTTGGCTTTGATACCAATTGTTAGATTCAGGACAGACAACTAAGAGGGGGGGTGAATCAGTTGTCCAAAACTTTCTTCCAATTAACCACTGAAATCCACTTGATAATTCAGTAGCATAGTAATAAAGCAATCATGGAAATGTAATGCATTAAATCAAGAGTAAAAACACATTAACACATAAGACACCAAGATTTTAATGTGGAAAACCTAGTTAAGGGAAAAACCACGGGGTGACTAACCCAAGATTGTATTCTCTATTAAAAGAATAAGAGGAACAAAATGGCACATGCCAATTAGGGCTCACTGCCTAAGAACACTGCTCACAAGAGGCCTACTGCCTACAGGAGACACTATGTCTACAGAATAATAGATATTACATACTTGAACTGAAGAATAGCATCTTCACCATGCTTGAGTCAGTTCCATTTAAGCCCAATACTTCTGCTCTTCCTTTCACTCTACTTCCTCTCTACCACACACTCATCTGAACAAGATACCTTTGAAATGACTTCACAACCTCTTATTTATACAAGACATTTGACTTTAGGATAATCATCTATGTCGGCATACATTACAGAGCAAATACATAAATACAACATGACTAATTACAAAAAGACTTCACACGGATCAACACGCTGTCAGGCACATAGATCTGAGACTTCAATCTTCCTTTAGGAACATGCCATTCTTCACAAAACATATTCAAGATCATCTGCAGGATGTGTAACTCATCCAGTCGGCCAAACTTAGGAAGAACATCATCATCTAGAAGTAATTCTTCCATTATGAGCTAAATATGCAATGTGGACCACCAACATGAACTGGACACAATCCAAAGACCTCCACAAGCTTGCCTAAATCACCAAGAACATCCACACTACTTTTGCTTACTGAAATCTTTCTCTCCTTTATCTGGAACCTTAAGAACATAATCTGTCATCACTGTCATATTGAAATAGCTGCTTGTGGACCTCCAGACCATGAACCAATTGAGTTGTCAATTCACATTTACTTCCTCAACACTCCACCAAATCCGCAAAATAAGATATTGCATTTTTAGATCTCACCAGACCTATCTGTGTCACTCTGTCACCTCTAAACATCTGCCAGAACTGGTTTTACTCAAGTAGCCATAACTTCTTCAAATCTTCATGCGGACCTCTCAAATCTTTACTGGATCATCTTAAGACACATATCTACAAACCCTTTGAAGCGTATCCTCTGATCATCATCTTAGCTGGGATCTTTACCTTACTATCTTTACTATTCTTCTCTATTCCTGATAGGACTAATTTTCTCAATATTCGCAGCATACAACTCATCCAATCCTTATCATCAATGCAATAGGAGTATGTTGACATCAATGACAACACCAGTTAGGCCCATACTTGCAACACCCTCAATGTGCCTCTCAGCTCCAATGCCTTGGTTGTGAGACGTAGGTCACTTTGTTGTAGTTGAGTCACCTTGGCTTGTAGTCTATCTACCTCGACCCTTAGGCCCTATACCCTTGGGTGATCCAGATCGGTGGATGGTGTCATCTGAATCCTCTACAAGTCTTCCCTTAAGTGATCTAATTGGCTCTAAAGAGCATCACGTGCACTCTCTACATTCTCAGATCTCATCGTAGCCTAATCATGCTCTAATGTGAGTGTTGTGACATCGGAAATCACCTAGTTCCGCTCCATAGTTGTGCAAATGACCTTGGTAGTGTTGTGTGGTTACACAACACACCTGATTTTTCCTTAGCAAAATAGGTACCCAACCTCTTTGTTTGCTTTTGCTTGTTTTGTCTCTCCCTGGGCAGTAATGGTTGTATACACCTAAAAAATGACATGAATCTACCTAAATAAATATTTTAAATATTTATTTCATCTTGATATTCCTCTATCAATAAATAAATAAATCAATTTATTTATCTGATTCATTTTCTTCCATTAATTGAATAAATTACATTTATTTAATTAATTTCATCTATATAAACTTTATTCTTCTAAACAATTAAATAATTTTAATTATTGCCGATAAGGGCGTGGTTCGGTGGTTAAGTCGCTCGATTGTAGTGGCGGCCACCAGAGTTCAAACCCCTGCTGGGCCAACGAGCTCATAGGTGTTACGCCTTCACTGGGCCAACGAGCTCATGGGTTTGAAGTGTTATTTCTTGGGGATGAGGTCCCCTGTGTTGTGGCCTCACCGGTTCATAGCTCTAGGCAAAAGCATTGTGTAGAGCCGGAGGGCGTGTCGCACTAGCATCATCGGTCGCATTAAAAAGTTTACCAGGGCATTTTTAAAAAAATAATAATAATTTTAATTATTTAATTAAATCATTCATTCTTCCAAATTTAAATAAAATGCAAATCTATTTAAATTAAATCTTAATCTCCAAAAATAAAATATAATTAAACATTTTATTTATTCTTCCAAATCATGTGTGTTGGTCATGATGTTAGTCATAAACAAGCATAGAATAAAAGTACACATTAACCTTTATTCATCTTGAAAGATACGATGAATTCAAAGAATTCATGATCCCATGATCAAAAGCCCAACTTGACAATTTTGTTGAAGTGAAGACAGAACCATTATCACTTACCAAAGCATAAGGAGTTCCATACCTGGTGACAATGTTGCTTTCCAGAAATTTAATGACATCATCTGTAGTACAAGTCTTCTTGCTGATAGCCTCAGTCCATTTGGTACAATAGTCAGTAATTGTTAGGACATACCTATTGCCTGAGGAGGATGGAGGATTGATTGGTCCTATGAAGTCCATGCCCCATTGTGCAAATGGACGCTCTTTCATCACTGGCTGCAAGGGTTGTGCAGCATATTTCTCCCTGCTGGCAGCAACCTGACATACATGACAACATTTAACATGATCAGTTGTATCTTTAAAAATTGTGGGCCAATAATATCCTGCTCTGAGGATTGCATGTGTCATGGCCAAGGCTGATCCATGTGCTATTCCGAACTTGTCATGTAACTCTAACAGGACCTTATTTGCTTCTAGCTTTTCTAAGCATCTCAGGAATATTCCTTCATAATTCTTTTTGAATAGGGTTCCTCTCTTCATCATATACTTTTGTGACCTTATCTTCAAGGCTCTTCTCTGTGAAGCTTGCAATCTCGGAGGACATCTTCCAGTAATTAGAATGTGCCTAATATCTGAATACCATTCCTTATTGTTCTTATCATTGATAACATACTGCTGACTTGTGATGTTTGGGTCAATTTTAGATATCATTTGGCTTAACGCCTGTCCTCTTACCAGCTTCATTGGTGTAATTTCCATGTCATACTCTTGTAATACAGTAATCCACTTGGCTCTTTTTTCACCAGGCTCACTCTGCATGAGCAACATCTTCACTACTGCATTAGGCACTAGTGCAATCACCTTGCTTCTCAGTATATAATGCCTAAATTTCTTTACTACCCTGACTAATGCAAGTGCTTGTCTTTCAACATCCACACATCTTAGTTCAGCATCCTTGAAAGGACAGCTCATGAAGGCTATTGGTTTCTCTTCTTTTTCTTCATTCCTTTGAGTTAACAATGCTGCAGAGGTATGTTCTGAAGCAAATGAATAGATATAGAAATCCTTTGTGTAATCTGGACTGATGAGTACAGGAGCATCTGATATGGCTTTCTTTATCTCCTCAAAAGCAGCTTTAGGTTTTGCTGTCCACTCAATTTTGGCATCTTTTTTCAGCATAGCATTTAGTGGTCTGACTATTTCTGCAAAACCAGTGATGAATTTTCTTACAAAGTTAATCTTACCAAAGTAAGACTTAAGTTCTTTCTTGCTTCCAGGAAGTTGTATTTTCATGATAGACTCCACCCTGTTAGGATCAATGATGATTCCATCTTTAGTTATACAATGGCCTAATAACTTTCCTATTGTCACCTCAAATATGCATTTCTTGGGGTTAAGTGATATTCCATACTCTTCACATTTCTTCAGCACATTTCTGAGATCTACTACATGATTTCCCATTTCTTTGGAGAATACTGTCAAGTCATCCATGTAGATGACTATACATTTTCCTATTAAGCCTCTGAAGGCTATGTCCATTGCTCGCTGGAATGTTGCTCCAGCATTTATAAGTCCAAATGGCATACGTCTATATGCAAATATCCCCCACTTGGTGGTGAAGGCAGTTTTAAGTCTATCAATTTTATCAACCATCACTTGGTTGTATCCTGAAAAGCCATCCAGGAAGGACATCATTTTGGCTCCATTTACAATCTGCAGAACTTCATCTAATGAGGGTAAAGGATAATTATCCTTTTCTGATGCTCTGTTCAAATTCCTGAAATCTACACATAGCCTGATGTCTCCATTCTTCTTCCTAACTGGCACTAGATTTGCCACCCAAGTGGAGTGCCTCACAGGAAAGATTATCCTGGCATTTAACAATTTCTTGACTTCTTTAAATATTATTGGTTCAAGCAAAGCATTGACTGGCCTTTGCTTCTGTCTGAAAGGTTTAGCATCTGGCTTGAGAGGTATAGTATGAGTTTTGACAGATGTGTCATATGTCTTCAACTCATCATAAGTCCATACAATTACATGGATGTAATCCTTAAGGGCCTGAGTTATTCCTTCTAACTCTTCTGGTGTGCAAACCTTACCTATCAAGACATTTTTCTTGTCATCATCATGTCTGATATTCACTTGTGAATATTGACCTCCATCATCTTTGGGAAGATCCCTCTACTTCAGCATATTATCCAAATCAAAGGCTCTTTCTAATTCAATCATGCCTTTGGGAATTCTGTTGCTAGGCAACTCTAATATTTCATCTTCTTCCCAGACATGATCTTCCATACTATTCTCATCTATAATCTGAGTGTCAAATACATCCCTGTTGGAGATAAAATCAAGAATGTGCTAGTCATCATCAAAGACCTGAAGATTGGTAACATTATCAGGTACTGATGGTACAGATACCAGTTCTGCTGAAAATCTCTTCAGACCTGATATAGATAGTGGCTCCAATGTACTAGCAGCCTGGGCAAGTGCATCTGCCCTGTGATTCTATTCTCTAGGAACATGGGTGACGTTAAATGCATCAAAGTCTTCAATCAAATCCCACACTCTGTGTCTATAATTTGACAATTTTTTATAGTTGCAAGAGTAGATTCATCTTACTTGTCAGACAACTAATTCTGAGTCTCCAAAGACATGCAGAATTTTCACTTTCTTTTTGAGAGCAAACAGTATCCCATGAATCAGAGCCTCATACTCTGTCACATTATTAGTGCAGGGGAACTGTAGTCTATATGCAGCTAAGTAGGATTTTCCTAATGGATCAATAAGATCAATCCCTACTCCGGCTCCTTACTTGGATTTGGATCCATCAAATCTAAGGATCCAAGACTTATCTTCAGCATGAGGTTTAGCTGAACCTTTATTTTTCTTTGCAGCTCTGGCAGCTGCTCCACCTGATATCCATTTTAACTTAGGAATGTCAGCTTTCTCCGACTTCATCTTTTCCTCTTTTTGAGAAGCTGATTTTTCTTCTTGTTTTCCATCATCAGGAGGATGATCTTTTGGATCAGGCTCTGTATGTTTCTTCAAAATGTGTAGACACAGCGAGTAGGTGATCTCTGAATGAGGTGCCTCATGCAGCCTACAACAACCTTCAGTTATTGCATCTTATGGATGTTTCTTTTGTCTTATCATTTTCTTTAATTTCTCCAGACAAGAACTCTTCAAATTTGGTTAGGTTACTGCCTTTGTCTTCATCAGACAATTCATAGTCTGACTCCATCAGACAATCACTCCCTGGGGTGATCTCTTCTTTTTTGTTAGCATTTATCTGATTGTACACCAGAATTTCTTCTGTTCTCTGTTCATGACCTTCATCATGATCTATCACTTTTTCTGTGGTTCCTGCAGAAGACAAAAAAGAATCAGTGTCATCATCATCACCAGATGTAGAACTTACCTCAGAATATGATGATGATGCCTCACTGCATGTCTGCTCCAGCATCATCATGTCTAAGCATGTTTTGCAAGTCTTTTCTGAATACGCTTCATTGTGTAATCTGCACCATCCATCAATCAAAATATCATTAGCAGGTATATTTAACAATTGGCAATGCTTTACCTGTTTGGACAAATGCATCTCAAAGTCACTGAAGGGATCTATTTCATTTTCGTTCTCAAAATTATTATCGGTTTCTACAACTGGCACACCCTCCTGATGATCATCATCATGATGATGATGATGAAAGTCAAGCATCAGGATCTCTTCTATCCTGATAGTCTGTGGTCTAATGGCATAAACTCCAGGCTCAATGTCAACATACATGATCTCATTCGTTTTATTGTACTCAGTTATCATGTGCTTCATTCTAGGTTCAGCATCTATTCTTATCTGGTTTGGTATACCTTTCCAAGGTAACCACATGTGACTGAAGTCAGTGGACATATATCCATTCAAAGTCTTTGACCAGTCTCTGCTAAGTAGCATCCCATATGTATCAGGTATGTCAACTACTTGGATATCAATGTAATATTGGATCCTAGGATCAGATGCTAGCTGCATGTGTATATGAGTCAGTTCTCCTACTACACTCACTTCTATTTTATCTAACTGTGTCACCTTTTTTAGGGATTTAGCAAGATGCAGTCCTAAGGCATTGCATATGGACAAGGGCATCACATTTGTAGATGCACCTGAATCTACCAAACAGTTGTGTAGATTCTTTCCAAACATCCTTATGGTAAGGAGGAAAGGTGGTGACTCACTCTTATCTCTGTATAATGTCATATGTGATGTTTCTGCAGCTTGGATAGTAGCTGGCATTTTAGGCTTGATATTACTATCTCTAGCAGCATGATCTTTATTGCTAAGATGACCTGGAGAAGGAATGTCCTCTTTAGGAGCAGGATCATCTAGTGACTTCATGAATTCTTTTTTGATTACAGGGGTTTTCAATAACTCTGATAAAGACAGGCTGATCTTTATCTTTTTCATTTCATCTGCCAAGTATGTAACAAGTTTGTCAGACTCATGAGGCAAGCTAATAGTCTTTGATGCTGTATTCTGTGGTGACAGATATTGGGCATTTACCTTGAGGAACCCAGGATTATTGCTAGCTTTGGGGTCTGGAGGTGTGTTGAAATTGTTTGGAGGTAGAGATGACGTCAATGGACCAGTAGGCCTGTTGGAGCTACTTCTCAAGTTATAGTTATGCTTGCTAGGATATTGATGTTGGTATTTATGCACCTCCTCATGTTCAGTGGAAGGCTCATTCTCATCTTCAAAAGGGAAGACATAATTTGACTCAAAAGATAAATTAGATTCTTCATATGCATGAGAATAATTTTGATGATTAGTATAGCTTTCTAACACTAGGGCTGAATCATATCCACAAGGAACTATTTCATTACCTTCTACCTGAGGTGGATATCCTGTTGTATTAGACACTTCTGTTTGAAAAATGCTGGTAGCAATTTGAAATTGTGGACAGTCTAACTCTGCATGAGCATTTGTGTTGTGGATCCTACACCAGTTGGTGAGGGCTGCCTCAACAAGATTGACTCTGGTAGTCTTTTTAGCTTCACCAGATGGCTGATTATCTAAGGGTGATGGTAATGAGCCATTATTTGGCCTGGAATTCCATACTCTAGGATGTCTTTGAGGATTATTGTTATTTCCACCACTATTTTTGAAATTATTGTTGTTATTGTATCCTCTGTCTAGATAATTTGGTCTATCATTGGAGTAATTTCTACTCTGATTTGACTGCGAATAGAAACTTTGATTTCTCAAATGTGTCACTTCTATGGTGAGTTTTCTCAGTTGAGCAGAAATTTCTTGAATTTCCTCCTTCTCTTCTTGAGCTTTGGCTACTACATTCTCACTTTGAGGCTTGAAGAAAGAGGATCCATGGTTATTGTTAGACAGATCAACACCCTGAGGTGTCTGAATTTGTGCAGGATAGTGTGACATCTAGCCATTCCCATTAGGAGGTGGCATGATACTTAATGGAGGCACCTGCAAAGGTGCAGGCATGACTGTTGGAGGTATCATCGCACCATTAGGATATTGTGCAGGATATGATGCAAGATGTTGTACAGGATATGATGTGTACATGCCAGGCAATGTAGGGAATGCAATTTTTGGAGTAGGAGCTGGTACTAGTTGCTGATTTACTTTGATAGCTTCTTGAAAGGCTCCTATCAAGGTGGTGATCTCAGGATGTGTTCTCCTGATGAACATAGAAGTTAATGGATCCAGGGCTGAATAATAGATACTCCTAGCAGAAGCATCTACTACTACATAAGGAGCAACTAACTTGGATAGCATTTTCTGGAACCTAGCATTAAAGGTGGCAATAGGTTCATTCTCGAATCTTTTGATTGTAGCAAACATGTGGTAATTCATAGATGGATCAATAGGGACCTTGAACCTATCAAGAAAGGCTTTCTCTAGGATAGCCTATGAACCAATAGAGGCTTGACTAAGACTAAGAAACCAATTATAAGCCTCTTCCCCTAAGGAAAAAGGAAATAATCTGCATGCAACATCTTGATGTTCTATTCTGGCTCTACAGCAAGCTTCTTTAAATGTCCTTATATGATCATCAGCATTCTGATAAGGATGATATTTTGGACAAAGTTTGTTTGGATTCTTTGGCAACTCATGATATGCATTGAAGGTCAAAGGTGACTCTACTACAAAGAAAGACATTGTGACCGGAGGAGGTTGAGTCGATGGTATAGCTAGCTGAGGTTGGACCTAAGGTTGAGGTTGAACAGGAGGTGTCATAGATATCCCAGAAGGTACTTGCAAACCAACAAGAGTTACAGGAGGAGGTTCTAGTGAAGCTCCTGATGCACTAGACCTGAGAGTATGATGGATGTCTACAATTCTAGGTCTGAAACCTCTAACAGGCAATTCTTCAAAGATTCCACTAGATCTAGACTTGGTATTTATCCTGTGAGCCAGGATTTCTCAATTTAGAGGCAAATTGGCTGAAACTAATAGGATGATTGTAAATATTGAATGAATTTCACTGGTTGAGACAATATTTGCGGTCGGATGGCTGATCGGACTGATATTTATGAAATATTTGCAAAGATACTGCAAATATGAAAGGATATTTGAGGTATAATGACTCTTACCACAGGATATCAAGTTTCTAAGGCCAAAACTCTTCGAAGATTGAACGGATTTACTTATCATTGGCTAATATTTGTGAAGTCATGATGATCTACTATAAAGCTTGCAATATTTATGACTAATTTCAGGAACTTTACACAGAATGAACATTTACAAGACTGTTACAGTAAATATTTGAGCAATATTTGAAATTCACGAATACACTGGGGTTACCGTACTCTCTGTATCATCCAACCTAAAAATAATGATGACGAGCATGTTTTTTCGAATAAAGGCCCTCCTTCTAGTGCCAATTTATGTTGCATTAGGAGCGAGGAGCCTGCATAAAATGTATGATGACTGACGCACTGGTGTCTTTTCCGGTTGACCCTCCTTCTAGCACCAATTTATGTTGGTCATGATGTTAGTCATAAACAAGCATAGAATAAAAGTACACATTAACCTTTATTCATACTCAGGCCTGGAAATAATTTTTGAGGAATTGTCCATTGACTAGCAATGGGACATCCTCACCTGTCAAGTTCTTAAGCCTATAAGTGTTGTCTCCTTGTATCTCAAAAATTTGAAAGGGACCTATCCATAATCTGTCAAATTTGCCATGATCACCTTTTCTCTCATGGGCTTTATCCCACATCAGGACTAAATCAGATATCCTGAAGGCTTTAACTCTGGCTCTCTTATCAAACCAATGTTTAACAACAGCCTGATGTTTTGCAAACTGGTCAATTGCTTGACTCCTTTTCTCTTCCAGGTGCATCAACTGAAGCAACCTGACTTCTTGTCTATTATCAATGCCTAGGTATTCTTGGGAAAACTGCAGAGTAGGAAATTTCAAGTTTACAGGAAGGATAGGATCCACCCCATATACCAATTGGAAAGGTGAGTTTCCTAATGTAGTTTTCATTGTAGTTCTGTCTACCCATAAGGCATATTTTAGAAATGAGTTCCATTCCCTAGGGTTCTTCTCTATTAGTTTTCTTATAATATTCAGTAAATTCTTGTTGGTGGATTCTGCTAATCCATTCCCTTGGGGATAGTAGTTGGATGAAAACTTAAGTATGATCCCATGATCAAAAGCCCAACTTGACAATTTTGTTGAAGTGAAGGCAGAACCATTATCACTTACCAAAGCATAAGGAGTTCCATACCTGGTGACAATGTTGCTTTCCAGAAATTTAATGACATCATCTGCAGTACAAGTCTTGCTACTGACAACCTCAGTCCATCTGGTACAATAGTCGGTAATTGTTAGGACATACCTATGGCTTGAGGAGGATGGAGGATTGATTGGTCCTATGAAGTCCATGCCCCATTGTGCAAATGGGCGCTCTTCCATCACTGGCTACAAGGGTTGTGCAGCATATTTCTCCCTGTTGGCAGCAACCTGACATACATGACAACATTTAACATGATCAGCTATATCTTTAAAAACTGTGGGCCAATAATATCCTGCTCTGAGGATTGCATGTGTCATGGCCAAGGCTGATCCATGTGTTATTCTGAACTTGTCATGTAACTCTGACAAGACCTTATTTGCTTCTAGCTTTTCTAAGCATCTAAGGTATATTCCTTCATAATTCTTTTTGAATAGGGTTCCTCCCTTCATCATATACTTTTGTGACCTTATCTTCAAGGCTCTTCTCTGTGAAGCTTGCAATCTCGGAGGACATCTTCCAGTAATCAGGATGTGCCTGATATCTGAATACCATTCCTTATTGTTCTTATCATTGATAACATACTACTGACTTGTGATGTTTGGGTCAATTTCAGATATCATCTGGCTTAAAGCCTGTCCTCTTACCATCTTCATTGGTGTAATTTCCATGTCATACTCTTGTAATATAGTAATCCACTTGGCTCTTTTTTCACCAAGCTCACTCTGCATGAGCAGCATCTTCACTGCTACATTAGGCACTACTGCAATCACCTTGCTTCTCAGTATATAATGCCTGAATTTCTTTACTGCCCTAACTAATGCAAGTGCTTGTCTTTCAACATCCATATATCTTAGTTCAGCATCCTTGAAACGATAGCTCATGAAGGCTATTGGTTTCTCTTCTTTTTCTTCATTCCTTTGAGTTAACACTACTGCAGAGGTATGTTCTGAAGCAAATGAATAGATATAGAAATCCTTTGTATAATTTGGACTGATGAGTACAGGAGCATCTAATATGGCTTTCTTTATGTCCTCAAAAGCAGCTTTAGCTACTGCTGTCCACTCAATTTTGGCATCTTTTTTCAGCATAGCATTTAGTGGTCTGACTATTTCTGCAAAACCAGTGATGAATTTTCTTACAAAGTTAATCTTACCAAAGTAAGACTTAAGTTCTTTCTTGCTTCCAGGAAATTGTATTTTCATGATAGACTCCACCCTGTCAGGATCAATGATGATTCCATCTTCAGTTATCAAATGGCCTAATAACTTTCCTGTTGTCACCCCAAATATGCATTTCTTGGTGTTCAGTGATATTCCATACTCTTCACATTTCTTCAGCACATTTCTGAGATCTACTACATGATTTCCCCTTTCTTTAGAGAATACTGTCAAGTCATCCATGTAGATGACTATACATTTTCCTATTAAGCCTCTGAAGGCTATGTCCATTGCTCGCAGGAATGTTGCTCTAGCATTTATAAGTCCGTATGGCATACGTCTATATGCAAATATCCCCCACTTGGTGGTGAAGGCAGTTTTCAGTCTATCAATTTTATCAACCATCACTTGGTTGTATCCTGAAAAGCCATCCAGGAAGGACATCATTTTGGCTCCATTTACAATCTGCAGAACTTCATCTAATGAGGGTAAAGGATAATTATCCTTTTCTGATGCTCTGTTCAAATTCTTGAAATCTACACATAGCCTGATGTCTCCATTCTTCTTCCTAACTGGCACTAGATTTGCCACCCAAGTGGAGTGCCTCATAGGAAAGATTATCCTGGCATTTAACAATTTCTTGACTTCTTTAAATATTATTGGTTCAAGCAAAGCATTGACTGGCCTTTGCTTCTATCTGAAAGGTTTAGCATCTGGATTGAGAGGTATAGTATGAGTTATGACAGATGTGTCATATGTCTTCAGCTCATCATAAGTCCATACAATTACATGGATGTAATCCTTAAGGGCATGAGTTATTCCTTCTAAATCTTCTGGTGTGCAAACCTTACCTATCAAGACATTTTTCTTGTCATCATCCTGTCTGATATTCACTTGTGAATATTGACCTCCATCAGGTTTGGGAAGATCCCTCTGCTTCAGCATATTATCCAAATCAAAGGCTCTTTCTAATTCAATCATGCCTTTGGGAATTCTGTTGCTAGGCAACTCTAATATTTCATCTTCTTCCTAGACATGATCTTCCATACTATTCTCATCTATAATCTGAGTGTCAAATACATCCCTGTTGGAGATAAAATCAAGAATGTGTTGGTCATCATCAAAGACTTGAAGATTGGTAACATTATCAGGTACTGATGGTACAGATACCAGTTCTGCTGAAAATCTCTTCAGACCTGATATAGATAGTGGCTCCAATGTACTAGCAGCCTGGGCAAGTGCATCTGCCCTGTGATTCTATTCTCTAGGAACATGGGTGATGTTAAATGCATCAAAGTCTTCAATCAAATCCCACACTCTGTGTCTATAATTTGACAATTTTTTACAGTTGCAAGAGTAGATTCCTCTTACTTGTCGGACAACTAGTTCTGAGTCTCCAAAGACACGGAAAATTTTTACTTTCTTTTTGAGAGCAAATAGTATCCCATGAATCAGAGCTTCATACTCTGTCACATTATTAGTGTGGGGGACCTGTAGTCTGTATGCAGCTAAGTAGGATTTTCCTGATGGATCAATAAGATCAATCCCTACTCTAGCTCCTTGCTTGGATTTGGATCCATCAAATCTAAGGATCCAAGACTTATCTTTAGCATGAGGTTTAGCTGAACCTTTATTTTTCTTTGTGGCTCTGGTAGCTACTCCAACCGATATCCATTTTAACTTAGGAATGTCATCTTTCTCCGACTTCATCTTTTCCTCTTTCTGAGAAGCTAATTTTTCTTCTTGTTTTCCATCATCAGGAGGATGATCTTTTGGATCAGGCTCTGTATGTTTCTTCAAAATGTGTAGACACAGTGAACAGGCGATCTCTGAATGAGGTGCCTCATGCAGCCTACAACAACCTTCAGTTATTGCATCTTATGGATGTTTCTTTTGTCTTATCATTTTCTTAATTTCTCCAGACAAGAAATCTTCAAATTTGGTCAGGTTACTGCCTTTGTCTTCATCAGACAATTCATAGTCTGACTCCATCAGACAATCACTCACTGGGGTGATCTCTTCTTTTTTGTTAACATTTATCTAATTGTACACCAGAATTTCTTCTGTTCTTTGTTCATGACCTTCATCATGATCTATCACTTTTTCTGTGGTTCCTGCAGAAGATAAAAAAGAATCAGTGTCATCATCATCACCTGATGTAGAACTTACCTCAGAATATGATGATGATGCCTCACTGCATGTCTGCTCCAGCATCATCAAAGCATGTTTCGCAAGTCTTTTCTGAATGTGCTTCGTTGTGTAATTTGCACCATCCATCAATCAAAATATCATTAGCAGGTATATTTAACAATTGACAACGCTTTACCTATTTGGACAGATGCATCTCAAAGTCTCTGAAGCGATCTATTTCATTTTCGTTCTCAAAATTATTATCAGTTTCTACAACTGGCACACCCTCCTGATGATCATCATCATGATGATGATGATGAAAGTCAAGCATCAGGATCTCTTCTATCCTGATAGTCTATGGTCTAATGGCATAAACTCCAGGCTCAATGTCAACATACATGATCTCATTCGTTTTATTGTACTCAGTTATCATGTGCTTCATTCTGGGTTCAGCATCTATTCTTATCTCGTTTGGTATACCTTTCCAAGGTAACCACATGTGACTGAAGTCAGTAGACATATATCCATTCAAAGTCTTTGACCAGTCTCTGCTAAGTAGCATCCCATATGTATCAGGTATGTCAACTACTTGGATATCAATGTAATATTGGATCTTGGGATTAGATGCTAGCTGCATGTGTATATGAGTCAATTCTCCTACCACACTCACTTCTGTTTTATCTAACTGTGTCACCTTTTTTAGGAATTTAGTAGGATGCAGTCCTAAGGCATTGCATATGGACAAGGGCATCACATTTGTAGATGCACCTGAATCTACCAAACAGTTGTGTAAATTCTTTCCAAACATCCTTATGGTAAGGAGGAAAGGTGGTGACTCACTCTTATCTTTGTATAATGTCATATGTGATGTTTGTGCAGCTTGGACAGTAGCTGGCATTTTAGGCTTGATATTACTATCTCTAGCAGCATGATCTTTATTGCTAAGCTGACCTGGACAAGGAATGTCTTCTTTAGGAGCAAGATCATCTAGTGACTTCATGAATGCTTTTTGGATTGCAGGGGTTTTCAATAACTCTAATAAAGACAGGCTGATCTTTATCTTTTTCATCTCATCTGCCAAGTATGTAACAAGTATGTCAGACTCATGAGGCAAGCTAATATTCTATGATGTTGTATTCTGTGGTGACAGATATTGGGCATTTACCTTGGGGAACCTAGGATTATTGCTAGCTTTGGGGTCCGGAGGTGTGTTGAAATTGTTTGGAGGTAGAGATGACGTCAGTGGACCAGTAGGCCTGTTGGAGCTACTTCTAAAGTTATAGTTATGCTTGCTAGGATATTGCTATTGGTATGCATGCACCTCCTCATGTTCAGTGGAAGGCTCATTCTCATCTTCAAAAGGGAAGACATAATTTGACTCAAAAGCTAAAGTAGATTCTTCATATGCATGAGAATAATTTTGATGATCAGTATACCTTTCTAACACTAGGGCTGAATCATATCCACAAGGAACTATTTCATTACCTTCTACCTGAGGTGGATGTCCTACTGTATTAGACACTTCTGTTTGAAAAATGCTGGCAGCAATTTGAAATTGTGGACAGTCTAACTCTGCATGAGCATTTGTGTTGTGGATCCTACACCAGTTGGTGAGGGCTGCCTCAGCAAGATTGACTCTAGTAGTCTATTTAGCTTCACCAGATGGCTGATTATCTAAGGGTGATGGTAATGAGCCATTATTTGGCCTGGAATTCCATACTCTAGGCTGTCTTTGAGGATTATTGTTATTTCCACCACTATTATTGAAATTATTGTTGTTATTGTATCCTCTGTCTGGATAATTTGTTCTATCATTGGAGTAATTTCTACTCTGATTTGACTGGGAATAGAAACATTGATTTCTCAAATGTGTCACTTCTGTGGTGAGTTTTCTTAGTTGAGTAGAAATTTCTTTAATTTCCTCCTCTTCTTGAGCTTTGGCTACTACATTCTCACTTTGAGGCTTGAAGAAAGAGGATCCATGGTTATTGTTAGACAGATCAGCACCCTGAGGTGTTTGAATTTGTGTAGGATATTGTGACATCTGGCCATTCCCATTAGGAGGTGGCATGATACTTAATGGAGGTACCTGCAAAGGTGCAGGCATGACTGCTGAAGGTATCATCGCACCATTAGGATATTGTGTAGGATATGACATGTACATGCCAGGCAATGTAGGGAATGCAATATTTGGAGTATGAGCTGGGACTAGCTGCAGATTTACTTTGATAGCTTCTTGAAAGGCTCTTGTCAAGGTAGTGATCTCAGGATGTGTTCCCTTGATGAACATAGAAGTTAATGGATCCAGCGCTGAATAATAGATATTCCTAGCAAAACCATCTGCTACTACATAAGGAGCAACTAACTTGGATAGCATTTTCTGGAACCTAGCATTAAAGTTGGCAATAGGTTCATTCTCAAATCTTTTGATTGTAGCAAACATGTGGTAATTCATAGATGGATCAATAGGGACCTTGAACCTATCAAGAAAGGCTTTCTCTAGGACAGCCCATGAACCAACAAAGGCTTGACCAAGACTAATAAACCAATTATAAGCCTCTTCCCCTAAGGAAAAAGGAAATAATCTGCATACAACATCTTGATGTTCTATTCTGGCTCTATAGCAAGCTTCTTTAAATGTCCTGATATGATCATCAGCATCCTGATAAGGATGATATTTTGGACAAAGTTTGTTCAGATTCTTTAGCAACTCATGATATGCATTGATGGTCAAAGGTGACTCTGCTGCAAAGAAAGACATTGTGACCGGAGGAGGTTGAGCCAGTGGTACAGCTGGCTGAGGTTGGACCTGGGGTTGAGGTTGAATAGGAGGTGTCACAGATATCCCAGAAGGTACTTGCAAACCAACAAGAGTTACAGGAAGAGGTTCTAGTGAAGCTCCTGATGCACTAGACCCGACAGTATGATGGATGTCTATAGTTCTAGGTCTGAAACCTCTAACAGGCAATTCTTCAAAGATTCCACTAGATCTAGACTTGGTATTTATCCTGTGAGCCAAGATTTCTTAATTTTGAGGGAAATTGGCTGAAACTAATTGGATGATCATAAATATTGAATGAATTTCACCGGTTGAGACAATATTTGTGGTTGGATGGTTGTTCGGACTGGATATTTACGAAATATTTGCAAAGATACTGCAAATATGAAAGGATATTTGAGGTATAATGACTCTTACCATAGGATATCAAGTTTCTAAGGCCAAAACTCTTCAAAGCTTGAACGGATTTACTTATCATTGGCTGATATTTGTGAATTCATGATGATCTACTATAAAGCTTGCAATATTTATGACTAATTTCAGGAACTTTACATAGAATGAACATTTACAAGCCTGTTACAGTAAATATTTGAGCAATATTTGAAATTCATGAATGCACTGGGGTTACCTTACTCTCTGTATCATCAAACCTAAAAATAATGATGACGAGCGTGTTCTTTTGGATAAAGGCCTCCTTCTAGTGCCAATTTATGTTGCGTTAGGAGCGAGGAGTCTGCATAAAATGTATGATGATTGACGCACTGGTGTCTTTTCCGGTTGGCCCTCCTTCTAGTGCCAATTTATAGTTGTTGTGTGGTTACACAACACGCCCCATTTTGACCTGACAAAATAGGGACCCAACTTTTTGGCTTGTGTTTTGTGCTTTCTGGCGGTCTGGTAAAAGTAAGTCATGCAGATCATCATGCATTGAAAAGGCTGGGTAAGTGATCATCATGAGGTCAGTTTGTCAAATTTCATATTTTATTCCAGAAACCTCATATTTAGAAAAAGCATTACATTCCATGCAGGTTTGTTTTTTACATCACCCTAATATTCGTCAGGATGTGAAAGTTATGAATGGTCAAAGTTTGAGTCAAACTTGATATTCCTAGGGGGAGGGTCATATATTTTAACATCAGTCATATTATAAAAGGTCACCCCGATATAGTATATCACCTGATAAAATCATGCGATCTGAATATCCAAACATTAATTTTAGGTGATAATAACCTTTACCCGTCAATAGCCTTATGCATTTCGCGAGGATCATATTTTTCAAAGTAACCCGATATTTCATAATATCCTCCTGCTATGAAATATCCCCATAAGCCAATGTCCTGATGATGTCATTCAAGTCCAATAAACGAAGAAGCAATATGATGATGACATCATCATCACATTTACCTCTCGACAGGATATTTCATAAACATGATCCTGTTCCCATAACATGACGATGATGTCATGATGCCATGTCGGTACACTGAGCGAATATCAGGATGACATCATCCTAATATTTCAAAAGAGAGACATGTAAGTTTGTCCAGTCATCATCATCTTTGAAACATCACCTGATATATCGAGATATCCTCCTGATGTGCTAAACCTAACCAAAGGGTGCATTCGTCACCTGATCTTGTCAACGATAGTTTTTTCCTTTCAAGGAAGATGATCATATTAAACTCGGGACGATATTTGTAAACATCCTCCTATCATTTGAATATCATCCTGTCTTGCGAATATCACCCCACTCCCATTAACATTTAATGCGCGCAGACATGGTAGGTGGTTCTCACCGACCACGAAACCTGATGAAACACCTGGCGTGATCCTGCGTTTTCACGCGGATAATCAATGAGTAAAATCTAATCTGTCAAGGTTGCCCTAATTTTACCCTAAGTGCATCGTTAAAAGGGTAAATTCATCGTCATTTCAAATTTACCTTGTGATAAAATTATTTTTACAGAGCACTAGCTTCCATATCCTCATACAGGTGATAGTTACACGGATTGAGCTCACAGACAGAAGGAAGTGCGTGATCATCTGTTGAATTAAGAGCATTGTCAGAAGTCCACTGGTATAAAAGAAAATTTGCATATCCAGGTAAGTAAATGAAACCCTCGTCCTGTTGTTTCTGTAATAGTTAGGTATGGGTGGTTAATCTGAAGTTCTGGTTTATGCATCATAATGATTAAGTAATGTTGAACATATACAGTGGGCATGGTGATTAGTAAAGTTAATTGTAATATGCATGCATGTGTATACCCATTGTAAGACAAGATTTTGTTAATTGCAGGCACCCATGGCAGACAAGAGGTTAGTTAAGTGTCAAGCAGAATTTGATAGGCCTATGTTCTCCTCCCAGAGGGGCGTCCTGTTCAAATATGGCACAATTACGGATACCCATCAGGGGAGTACTAATTTGGAAGCATGGTCAGCCAGGTTGAATGATAAGAATAACAAGAGTCCTATGCTAGATGTAGTTTTCGTATCCAGGATGTGGAATGCTACCGGTTTTCCATACTCCATGGAATCTCTAGAACTAGTTATCGAGTGTGCCAGGAACTACAATCCAGAGACCAGGCAGGTGATGAAGCATGGGAGGATATATGCTGACCTATGCATCAAGGGTCTTTCCAAGACATTTGGATTGCCATTGGGTAGCAAGGTTAAAAGTGTGGACCTGAGGAAGTCAGAGAAAGAATATGAAAACAACAAGAAACAAGCCAGGAAGAATATGTATCAATGGAGGGCTGAAAATAGTACATATCCTATAGCAGCCAAACTGGCTATGCATCTATTCAAATATGATTTTGCTGATGAATATCAATACATGATTGCACTACTGAACAGAGTAATAGGCCAGCCTGATGTTGGTAGTTTTAGGGACTAGATGTATGGTGTAATAATGATGTGTTTGTATTCAGATATCAAGCCACTGTGGGGCTAGCTAATAAGTGATGCTCTGCATGAGCAGCTGATGAACCTAGGAGGTTCAAATTGTGCTTTCTATATGACATCAAATATTATTTACTCCTATTCTTATAAAGGCACATTTGATGCACTGGTTACAGATGGGAAAGTCACAGGAACAGTCAATGCTATGCATATCTAGGATCATCATCCCTAGCTGTAAAGAGATAATTACCTCCAAGACTACAAACTGGTCAATGATGCATTCTCTATGCATCTAGTGAGGACCATGGAGGAGGACAGAACAAAGAGATTGAGCATGGAGGCTCAAGAAATAATTTACAGGCATGGAGCCTGGTATATTCAGTTTGCCACCTTTTCCTACATGAGGATTGAGGGTTTTGAAGGACCTCCCCTCATGCTGCCAAGCTATCCCACTGATCCAGTGATACTGATGGAGTTCATAAGGCAGAGCTCCACAATGATAAAAACATACAAGGATGCAAGGAAGTTGCCACCAATTTTGTTTCTAGTCACCATTGGCTAGTAAATATGTCTTGATTCAGAGAACATAAAGAAGGTGATGGTCACCCTGAATAAAATGAACCTGTAGCCTTTTCCACTGACAAGACCATATGATCCTTACAGCAAGATGCAGAAAATAATAGGAAAGCCTATTCATCAGAGGCACCTAGAAGACTTCTGGGCTGACATTGAAGATGAAGTAGAAGCAAGAAGAAGAAGATATCAAAGGCTAACTTTGAATCAAATCAGAACCTTTGATTGCATCCCCATCCCCCAACAATTGAAGAAAGATGATGGCATGATAATTGCAGATGAGTATGAGTAGAAGAAAATATTTAATGATACCATCTCTGCACCTGACCTCACTATACAAGAGGACATATCCTTGGACCCCTTTATTGCCAGGACCATACAACTAACCCAAGCCTAGGTTGATGAACAGATAGGGGCATTGAAGAAGGGTGTTGCCATTACGGTGGACAATAAGAAGGGGCAGGAGATTCCTGATGGGGAGTATGATGACTTCCTGAATGAGAAGAGAAAGTCTAAGGGAGATAGACTCCCTCCACCACAACAACAGAGCAAAAGACCCCCAAGGGGTTATTATTGAAAAGGTAGTATTTGTAGCTGAGGAGGCCGTAGCATTAGGATCAACATCCCCTCCAAGGACAAGGAAAGGAAAGTCCAAGAAGAGTAAGACAGTAGAGGCTAGAATTACTGAGACCCTAGAAGAGGGTCAGTCATCAAGAAAACATGATGAAGAAGATATCCTCATGGAGGGAAAGCCTGAAGAAGAAGACGCTCCTTTGATAATAAAAAGAAAAAGAAGAGCTCCATAGGTGGTGGTGTCTACCCCACCTAAGAAACTGAGAACCTCCATGAGGGGTGAAATAAAACAATCCCCTACATTGTTACAAGGGGCAGGTAGTGAAGTGCATAGGGAACTTCAACACAATGTTCCACTTCCTACCATAGTTAAGTTTAAGACCAAGCTCGCAGAAGAGCAGATGAAAGAAACCTCCCAGACACAAGCAGAAGGTCATATCTCGCTAGAGGAGACAATAAATTTGTCTGATGATGAGGTTGTGAAGGAGGTATCTTCACAAAAGATGGAAACCCTTGCTGCAGGTACGCAAATGACCCCTCATAAGACTCCAACAGTTCAAACAATACTGGAGGAGATGAAGCAAGTGGAGATCGAGAAAGAAAAGAGCCCAGAATAGATAGCCCAAGAAATGGGGCTAGATACACTGATTGTAGAGGTGACAAATCCTGCGGTGATAGACATAACAGAGAAATAGGATGTAAATCCTGAACATCCAATAGGATCACCTGACAAAGGGCAACCTGTAGAAGAAGTGAAGATGGTAGAATCAGAAGGCCATGCTTCGGAAATAAGCCAACCAAGCGCACAAGATGCATCAACGGAACCTACTGTAGTAGAGGTTTAGGAAAGGAAAGCTAATGAGAAAGGTATGGTAGAAGATCCTACTACCAAGGTTCAAGAAATAAGTGGCATAGCAGCAGAACAAATTGTGATTACAGAACCAGCACCAGCACCTAAAGAGACTTCTCAATTTGAGAATGTTCCTCAGCAGGAGGAAAAGCCAAAGGAGGATGAGGTAATGACAGAAAAGGATCATGATCATCATGATCAGCATATGGATACATCACAAGATCCTCCACCTCAGGAAGATGCTCCTCCAGAGAAAGAAGTTCCTCAACAAGAGGATGTGCCACAGGATCAACGTCAAGGCGAGCATCATGAAGAAGAATTAAGGAAATCACCTTCTCCATCACATCTGCTGACGGAAACAGGAGACACAGGTGAACATCATGATGATGCAGAGAAACATGATCAGGTACCTCCGTGGTTGGAGAAAGAGGTAAATGTAGAAGAAGAAGTTGAAATTCAAGAATTTGATGTCTCCACCCTATTCTTTGAGAATATAATAAAACCTAAGAGGAAGGCTAGAATGACTTCGGCCATCAAAAGAGATCCAACAACTGGGAGGAGGACTGTACAGATTGCAGTACCTATTATAGAGAAAGAAAAAGGTAAAATTACCTTAGATGAGTTCCAGATCAGCACAGTGGACTTAGGATTTGCCAATGAAGACCAAGAGGGTCAAGAAGGCAAAGATATTATTGATTCTTTAATTCAAAAGGTGAAAAGAGAGAAGGAGAAAAATAAGCAACATAAAGAGCACATTACTCAGTTGCATGCCTACATAGGAAGGCTGACCAATACTGAGGATACTTCAATTGAACATGCAGTCCCATTGACTACTATTTCTCAAGAGGAGGTGAATAAATTAGACCTCATGAAACATGAGGCATCTATACTAAGGAGATGGATGTCATCCACATTGGGTGATGCGGAGGAAGTAGTAAAGGGTTCTTTAAAAAGGTGGAATACTCTCAGCGACTCCAGGACCAAAGTAGACAAATTGCAGATGCAGACAGGAAAAAGGTCTTACCAACTGGAAAAAGTATTAAATATCCTAGGAGAAATAAGGAGGATAAATCCTCAGCTGCTCATCAAGAAACAGGTACTAAACAGTAATACTGCCATGTTGATTGACATATGGTATAAAGATATTCAATTTGAATGTGGAGTACTCAGAAGATGCAATAATAAACTGAGAGATATCAGCATGAAGTTGCATGATTTGATGTCTGTTGAGGCAGAAATATTGGAAACACTAGAAGGAAAAGTGGAAGGGAAAGTTGAAAATCAAGATGAAGAGTTTACCATCAACGCTTTACACAACAACTTCCAATCAATAGCAGATGATCTACTTGTTCACCTGACAGAAGAAGTCATAGATAAAATAATGAGAATCAAAGTCAAGATGGAGAATTACAATGAGATGCTACAAGATAGGAAGAACAAGCTAGACAGCAGCAGACATAAATATGAGGCACACAAGCATGCCATGATCAAAGCAAAGACTCAGGATGGCAGGGAAATAGATAAAATTGTGCAATTATATGAATAGATCCAGAGCATCATGCAACCTCATATGCAAGTTCATCATCATCATGATAATGAAAGTTCAGGAAGTGATGCACCTGGTGATGAAGAGCATGACTCAGATAAAGTAGATGATGATGCATCATAGAGTGAATATCAGCATTGGATACTTAGTGAAAATAGGTTTTTTTTAGATAGTTTCCAGCTGGCAACTTGTGCCATTTCGTAAAGGCTGACGTAGTCAAAGGAAATATTGACCGTGGATACGCATAGATGAATCAGGATCACTGATCTTTTTGTAATGGATACCTCACCTTATTCTATAAAAGGTGTGTTGGTGCCTGAATTGATTGTTAGTTAATTTAGGAATTTTCATGCAGGCACCTTCCCAAAAAATCCAAAAAGGTCTAAGTTTTAGCACCCCTTCAGTGTTTTGTAGCATCTGCATCATCTTTCTTGAGGAAGGGGTCATCATGTTTTGTCCATCGGTGAAAGTTTTGTTTTTTGAGTGCTCCGATTGTGTCTTCGGCATTTCGGTTTGAACTTGAACCCTTTTTTTTTAAAGTTCAACGGTTCAAGGTTCAATGGTTCAATGCTTTGTGATTTTGGTCTCGGCCAAAGTTTTTTGGAGTATTGTTTTTGATGTTTGAACCTCGCCATTGAACCATCGGGTTGAACCAGTTCATCAGTTCAATGGGTTCACGGGGTTACTTTTGTGTTGCCGAGAGGAGGTATCAGCGTTGAACCGTCGGGTTGAACTTCTCATTTGAACCTAGCCAATGGTTCAACCCGATGGAAGGAGAAGTGGGAAGCCAAAGTGCCATTGGTAGGACTATTGTGGTCAGCGAAGGAGTGTTCAGTTGCTCCGATAGTGTTGATCTCGCCGATGGAGGAATGCAGAGGTGAGCGTCAGGGAGACTCTGTGTTTGGTTTGGCCGATGGAACTGCCATCGATGTGATCTATGCTATCGGCAAAGGAGGTTTTTGTTAGGCCGATAGCTATTTGTCTAGCCGACAGTGGAACTGGTTTCAGAGATTTGTGGGCTATCAGGCTAACCATTGGAGGGTTCACCGATATGCAATGTTTGGCCGATGGGGAGTCGTCGGTGTGTGTCTGGCCAATGGTGGAGTTGATGGTAGGTGTCAACGTAACATGTGTGATTGGCTGAAGAGTTTTTGACTTGCCCGATGGTGTATGTCACACCGATGGAGGGGGGAAGCCAAGGTTCATCGGCATGAGTTGTATTGTCGGCAAGCATCTTTTTTGTTGTGCCGATGGCCATTGTCTTGGCGACGGGTATGTTTTGCATGGCTTCATCGGTGTGACTCAGCTTATTGGTGAGAGTTTGTTTGGCTTGGCTGATGGTCTATGTCTTGGCGACAGGCGTGTATGGAATGGTCATCGGTGAGACTTTGTTCATCGGCGGGGAAGCTTTTGGGTTGGCTGATGGTAGTAGTCTGGCCAACAGGGGATTGCGATGGCTTCATCGGTGTAACACATGAGGTCGGCAGGAGATTTATGGGCTTGGCCGATGGCTTAGGTCTGGGCGATGGGCTTTGGAAAAGGATCGTGGGTCGAGCGCAGCAAAAGCGCACGACATTTGATATGCATGTGGCCGCGTTTATAAAGCGCTAATGTGGTCTCCACACTGTGCATGTGGGACTAATTTTCCTGCATAATTTGAACTTTGAAGCGAAACATGTTTTGGCGGGAAGCTCCATTTTGAACGCTGCGACAGTTTTCGAGTAGGCCGCGGGTGGTTGAGCCATCAATGGCGACTATGCTGAGGTGTGGGCAAGTTGTTGAATAGTCATGTACCTGATTTTTGGCATGAAGACTCCTGGATGGTGGCGCAGGGCTCGAGGCCACCCTTGTCTACTCTCTTGTTTGTTGCAGCAATAAATTTTGAGCGCCATTCCTTTGTGGGATCTATATCTGATGTTTTTTGATGTCCACCATGTAATTAATGCTGAGTATGCTTCTTTGGCTATTTTAAGTAGGAAGTGTTACTCATTTTTGTGGTTGTTGAAAGTTGAACATTTTTGGCTCTGTAATGCAATATAGCTGATTTGGTTGCTCTGTGCAGCAAAACTTGTGAGTTTATGTATCTCCTGTTGTATGTTTTTGCATGAATCCATTGATTTCATGGTTAATCCTATATGAGAAATGCTATGTTTGCATGTGTTTTGTTAATTCTGTCTCTAGTATTGCATGTATCTTTCTTCTGAGTCTAGGTATTTAAGGAATGTCTAATACTCTAGAACATAGAATTCCTGTGTTGAATGTTTGACCTTTTAACTTCTACTCAAGGGGTAGATTAAATTATTCTTAGATTGAATATTGGGAAGGGTATATTGCAATAGGGATGCCATAAGTATAGATAGCTTAACAATTTGTATTGGGAGATATCTGTAAGGTAGGTGTCATATGTATCCCCCCTGAAATCCAGTTTTAGTTTTTCATGCATATCATTCACAGGTGTATGTCTACTAACTCCAGGCCCTGGATAGGCACCAATCTTGCTTTGTGTTAGTGTTACATACCATGTCCAGCTTTGCATCCAAATATAAAATCAAAATCAAACTCCAAAACAACCATTAGGACAGTAGAATTAGTTTTAGGATCCAAGTCCTCTGTCTACAATTGCAAATAGGCCCAAAGCCAGCCCCTTTGCTCTTATCTTACAGTTTTGGTCTACTTATAGGAGGACTTATCTACTTTCTGTCAGCATCCCAGCCTTTGTATGCATATCCTCATGGATGTTGAGTAGGGAATACCCCCCTAGGTTTTGCAGAGCCTGAAGAAGAAGAGGAGATAAAATATAGAGTCTATCTCCTACACTGTTGGCCCCTGGCCCAGAGATCCTGTTGATCATTGATGGCTACCTTGTAGGGAAATCTGGGAGTAAGCATCCAGTCTGGGAAAAAACCAACAGAAATTGGTGACTCCACTGGGGAGTGATTTGAAAATTGTTATTTTTTGTCCTCCCTGGTGAAATATTTGTGGCCCATCCGAGTCGCAACAAAAATTGGTGACTCTGCTGGGGAAGATCAATGTCATATCCATGAAAGCTTGAGTCTACAAAATTGAAGAATTAGGCCTGGATGTGTTTGTTGCAGCAGAGAAAAAGGTTGTATATGTGACTCTGCTAGTGGATGGCCCTAAAAGAAAGAAATCAATTTGCAGCTTTAGCTTGTTTGAAGCTCATTCCTCTTCAAGGAGGTGGTGACTCTGCATCAAAGAACCTGATAAAATAACAAAATCAATCAGAGAAGAATTTGTAGCTCCTGCAACATATCCAGGTATTTCATATTGTTTGACAAACTCCCTATTTGGTGAGATAGCACTGGTTAAAAGGGAAACATTGGTGAAAGCAAAGCTTGCATGCTTCTATTAGAACTTACTCTGTATTTCAAAGGGCATGCAATCTTGTTCAAAAGACTCATTTAAAGGACTTTAGGAAAGTTTGAAAAAACAGTCTAAATTTTGAGTGCCTAAAGTCATTGTTTGTAGAAAATCTAAGTAAAGAGGAGGGTTGCAAAAACATAAAGGATGTATTATCAGCCCATGCACCATTGTGAGGTGTCAAGTGCAAAAATGTATAATAGTCAATCCCAACCATGTACTAAAAGAAGTTTCAACATAGATAGATATAAGCCCATAAATTTTAGTGGCATTTGTGGCTACCCAAATGCTTTTCCACCTAAAATCAGAAAGTATTTGCCCAAATTTAGTGGTGCAAAGGATGAATCAGCTGAGAGACACTTGCAGCAGTTTATAAATGTGATAGATGACTTTGAGATTGACCATGAGGACGTGGTTATGAGATTATTTGTTCAATCTCTAGATGAAGATGCAAGGAACTGGTTTTCCTACCTTCCAGCTCACTCTGTCAACTCTTGGCATGGTTTTAAATCTGCATTTCTAGTACAATATGGTGAAAGAATCTCTGAATATGCAGTTATTAGTAATTTTATGTACATCCATATTGAAGAAGATGAGTTGATCCCAGCCTTTAACCTCAAATTTATGAGGGCATTGAATAGAATTCCAGAATGCATGAGACCTAATGATGCACTGTGCTTAGTTGTCTATTTGGGAGCTTTTGATAAGAAAATGAGTTATAGATTAAGAGACAAGGAGCCCACCACATTGCATCAGGCACATCAGTTTGCAATAGATATTGAAAACAATTGGAGGTATGGAATACAAAAGGGTTATTTTTCTAAAAATTTTTGTTGTCCTGCAGCCCCCAATGTTAATGAAAGTTTTAATTCAGATGTTGACAATGAATGTCAAAGTAATCACACCCCTACTATCCCAGTTTTTGCATCATTCCAAGTTGATGATGTTTCTATTATAGAGGAGGATGTCCTAATTTTCCTGGTAAATGAAGTTGAAAACAATGGTTTTTCAAGTAGTATTTACATGCCAGCTCCTATCAAAGAATATTCATGTTTAAATGATCCAGTTGTACAAATTTATGATCATGTGGATCAACAGTCAGTATCAGTTTCATCATGAAGTATTAGAGGGCTGGAAAATGATACAGATAGTTCAACTTTAGAGTACATTGAAACAGCAAAAATCTTGTATATGGGGCAATCAGATGATAAAAATGATATCCATGATCAATTCATGGACCAGGTTTGTTCTCCTTATGACTCTGGATCTGATAGTAATGAAGAAGAATTAGAGTGTCATGAAGAAGAAGCAGAGGCCTTTGCAGTGAGTGTTAATCCCCTTTATGATGGGCCTCTGGATGCATTTATTGTTGTGAGTCATGACCTTCATTGGTGCAGGGTTAACCCTTTGTTTGAAGTTGATGATGCTGATTTACAAACTATGAATAATGTATGTTCATCATCACTTGATCCAGACATGTGCAACATTGGGTGTGTGGATCAAGATTTGTTTTCAATATCAATAAATATTGGGGGTCTCATATTTTCTGAATGTCTTCAGCTTTTGGATCAACTAGATGAATGCCTGGTGATATGTAACAGCCAGGTGGAGGAGGAGAATATACCATCTGAAGAGTATAACATGCATATGTTGCTTAATGCTAAAGGATTTTTTAGCATGTATGGCTGCATGTTTGATTTTGAAATGCAGATTGACAGAGGCAGTACTACAAATGGCAAGTTGTCAGAAATGGTAGAATATCTAATTGACCAGATGACCTTATGGGCAAACTATGCCAATCTTTTCAGTTGGGATTGGGATCTTTCAGTTTGGAATCAGGCATTTGGCAGGATAAAGTTTTGGTTCTTCATTTTTGGTTGCCCAGGGCCACCCAAGTGATGATTAAAAAATATAATTTTTGAGCAGGTTGGTGCAATGATCGACTCTGTGCCCATTGGATAAGGGACTGGTCTACATCCCAGAGTTCTGTGGTTCTTACCATGCCTGCAAGAGGCATGCATCCTCAGACAGAGCCACTGTTGGTGCCTGAATTGACTGTCAGTTAATTTAGGAATTTTCATGCAGGCACCTTCCCAAAAAATCCAAAAAGTTCTAAGTTTTGGCACCCCTTCAGTGTTTTGCAGCATCCGCATCATCTTTCTTGAGGAAGGGGTCATCATGTTTTGTCCATCGGTGAAAGTTTTGTTTTTTGAGTGCTCCGATTGTGTCTTCGGCATTTCAGTTTGAACTTGAACCCTTTTTTTTGAAAGTTCAACGGTTCAAGGTTCAATGGTTCAATGCTTTGTGATTTTGGTCTCGGCCGAAGTTTTTTGGAGTATTGTTTTTGATGTTTGAACCTCGCCATTGAACCATCAGGTTGAACCGGTTCATCAGTTCAATGGGTTCGCGGGGTTACTTTTGTTTTGCCGAGAGGAGGTATCGACGTTGAACTGTCGGGTTGAACTTCTCATTTGAACCTAGCCAATGGTTCAACCCGACGGAAGGAGAAGTGGGAAGCCAAAGTGCCATCGGTAGGACTATTGTGGTCGGTGAAGGAGTGTTCAGTTGCTCCGATAGTGTTGATCTCGCCGATGGAGGAATGCAGAGGTGAGCGTCGGGGAGACTCTGTGTTTGGTTTGGCCGATGGAACTGCCATCGATGTGATCTATGCTATCGACAGAGGAGGTTTTTGTTAGGCTGATAGCTGTTTGTCTGGCTGACAGTGGAGGTGGTTTCAGAGATTTGTGGGCTATCAGGCTAACCATTGGAGGGTTCATCGATATGCAATGTTTGGCCGATGGGGAGTCATTGGTGTGTGTCTGGCCGATGGTGGAGTTGATGGTAGGCATCGACGTAACATGTGTGATTGGTCGAAGAGTTTTTGACTTGCCCGATGGTGTATGTCACACCGATGGAGGGGGGAAGCCAAGGTTCATCGGCATGAGTTGTATTGTCGGCAAGCATCTTTTTTGTTGTGCCAATGGCCATTGTCTTGGCGATGAGTATGTTTTGCATGGCTTCATCAGTGTGACTCGGCCTATCGGAAAGCTTCCCCGCCGATGAACAAAGTCTCACCAATGACCATTCCATACACGCTTGTCGCCAAGACATAGACCATTGGCAAGACTATTCTCCTTAGCATCAATGATTCTCCATCTTGACATGGTGCTGCACTTCCAATTGGAGAGTTAACACTTTCATCTACCTTCTCTTCTTGCACAAATTGAACCCTCTTGTCATTCTTCCTATCATCTCTTGATGATGAACCTTGCATTTCTGGACATTTGGATGTTGTATGACCAATTTCATTACAATGATAACATCTTCTAGTGAAAACATTAGAACATCTACCACCTCCAAATTTGCCTCTTATGCCTTTCCATCCACCTCTAAAATCAGACTATTCCTATCCTTTACCAGTCTCTTCTTGGTCTCATTAGTTTGCCTTGTTGCAGGGGCTGATCCTCTGCCCCTTATATTGCTCCCTCTTCCTCTCATGGACTTATCTTGTCTTCTTTTCATCTTTTCCTCAATCCTAATTGTCATTTGATAACAATCTTCTACACTCCTAGGGTTAGCCAAATCTAATTCATTCTGTATGTTCAATCTCAAACCAACCAAGTATCTAGGAAACTTTTCAACCTCATTCTCATGATGACCAGATCTCATACTCAATTTATAAAATTCCTCATTATATGCCTTCACATCCATTTCCTTTTGCCTTAAAAATTGAAGCTTCTTAAACATTTGAACTTCATAATGCCTGGGTAAAAATTTACCTTTGATCCTTGCTACCATCTTATCCCATGAAGAAATCTTTGACTTACCTTGCTTTCTCCTCTTTGATTGTATGTAATCCCACCATACCAAAGCATGACCTCCCAATTTGGTCTTTGCAATCCTTACCTTTTGCTCCTTACGAAATTCCTCACATTCAAAGTGATTATCTAATGCAGCAATCCAATCAAGTAACTCTTCCTCATTCAAACTTCCAGTGTACCTTGGAACATCAATCTTTACCTTAGGTTTGTCATTCTAAATTGCCCTTAACAGTTTTGCAAATCTTTGATCTTCAGGATTCAAATCTTCATCTACCTCTTCAAATTCTTCACCATCATCTTCTTTTTCTGCTTCACTGTCTTCCACTTCTCTCTTTTTGTTCATCTCCAAGGCTGCAAGCCTAGCTTGAAGTGTTTCTGTAAGCTCTTCAACTTCTTCATCTCTTTAGCATGTTTTTCCCTCATCTCCTGCAATTCTCTTGCAGTACCATTACCTTTCAGAGGCATCTTGTCAACCTCTCAATCCTTCTACTTTTGCCTTCTCAGTGACAGGATCAACACACAACAACCCATACCTTTTTCTAAGCTCTAATACCACTATGATGCAGAGCCAATCACCTTATCCTGCATTACCCTTTGTCTATCTCTCTTTACTTTCCTGTCGGCAAGACTATGCACCATCGGCCAACTAAAACAGTTTTATTCTGATCACATTCCTCATACCGATGTACATTCTTTGTATCGCTTGCATGTCGGTGACACCTTACCTATCAGTCAACTTTCTTATTTTCTCCCAGACGCTTACCTTACGCCAATGTAAGACTAAACTCTCATCACTAAGACTTCCTCCGTCGGCATAGCTCCAACCCTTCCCACTGATCTATGTTTCTCTCTCCAATGTATCGAGCCCAATGTATGTTTCAACATACATACAATTGCAACATGCAATCTCCAATGTACATACAACCAACTTATACATGCATAGCATGACCTGCTACTGTTGTTCTCCTTCACTGTCTCTACCAGTTAGCACTTGTATCAAAGACAATGTATATTTTTGATATACATCCAAAACATACAACCTGAATATGCATCTGAGGGATACTCACAACCATTCAACTGCAGGATACATAAGAAATGAATCTGATACTCATTAGTGATATACATAGAGATTGTATATCAATAATGTACATCCACAACATGCATTTTGATTATACATCCGATGGGTTTGACCGAACCGCTGACTCCTTTGTATGCCGATACCCTTGTATCTTCACAATGTATGTTTACTTCATACAATCGAGACATACAAGCCGCTAGTGAAACTTGATACACTTTGCGATGTGCAAACTTCAACAGACAATAGAGATATACACAGAATGTATATCTGACATAAAATTGCAGTATATACACAAAATACATCTCCAATGAAACCACGTGAATCTTCACTATTTTGAACCCTACAACACTGTGATTGCCCATATCTACTCTAGAAATCTAACACATATTTTCAACTTCTTCAACCTAGCACATGACGACGCTAGGATTTACCAAAGCATACTGCATCCAATCCTGCAAACATGAACATGAACAAAACAGAAAACAAAATGAAAACACAAATCGATATGTACAACCATTCCACCAATTTCAAAGAAATCTAACCGATGGAATGGGCTAAGAACCCATCTTGGCCTCAGAACAGAAAATCAATTGCACTATGAATTCAAATGCCAGAAAGATATACAACACAAAATTTTATTATGCCTTTTAGAACATGTACATGCATAGATGCTCTGCTTACAACTACAAACACTCTGATCAAACCCAAACTCAACTACAACTGATTGCAACTATCTATCCTTGATCACAATCGATCTGATCTTAGGGTATTTATCTACTCACCATGCGTAGTATTGAATTGACTCCAAGTGGCTGGGAGATAACAACTGACTAACTGCCTAACCTTGTGATTACAGATTTGCCAAGTGTCCTAAGAACTTACAACATAAAGCTAGTTACAAACTACAATGACATGCATTGGTCAAACAGACCTTATTAAATGAATGGTATTATAGGACCTTATTGGAAACAACAAAATGAACTATAAATAGTTAAATGTCTCATGGAGGCCACCTTGTGTTAGGTGCTCCTGCACCACTTTGAGTAAGTTTGCTTTGATATGGATTTCTTTGATGCTATGCTTTGCTTGGTTGCAGGAGGATATCCGGGATACCCTAATGTCACAAGAGCAGTTCCCTCTGCCGTTGTTGCAATGGTATATGTTGACAAAGATGGACCATGAGGCTCTTGGTGCTATGGGTCTGCATTACATTTGTTTCATGCCCGAGGTTCACGTGAACCGTAGTTGGTTGACTGTAGCGGTGGAGTGACTCCACAATGAGGATGGGACTTTCCATCTATCGACCAGGGGGATGACGATCACTCTTGAGGACATGTATAGGATTTTGTACCTCCCTATTTAGGGAGAGTTGGTAGAGTACAACCCGCAGCATGATACAGGATTGGTGGAGTGCAGATGCATTTTTTGATGACCCAGAGCTGGTTGAGCAGGTGATTTCGTGGCAAGACATTCATGACTTCTATGACTACTTCCTGAGGATAGTGGCAGGATTGATCAGTGGCATAGTATGCCCCAATAGGATGTCACACGGGTTCCTGATTGGTTGGGGGAGGGTCCTAGAGAGCATGATTACTGATGGGACTTGATATGCATGGGGTGTGTGCATGCTAGCACACTTGTACAGGGATATGTACCAGGTTGTGTACCACAAAGGGGCCAAATTGTTAGCAGGTGTGTCTCTTTTATAGTTTTGGTTGTGGGAGCACATAGCTATCATGCGGATGATATGTCTTTTTCATAGGCAGAGAGGTGAGTCCTACAACTACAGATATGCAGGCATGATTTCCCAGCACAAGCTGGGGAAGCTCAAGTATTGGAGACATGCACTAGATAATGTGGATCTAGTTATTTGGTGCCCATACCTAGACTGTGAGGTATGGGAGGATGAGACTGACGAGTTGCCATATTGTTTCCAGACTCGGTGGCTTATTGGTAGGATGCGGTACATATTAGAGTGTCAAATTGTCAGCAGAGTACAAAGGTAGTTTGGCAGAGTGCAGGGTGGGCCACAAGGGTAGGCATGATTTGCAAGGACCCATGCAGAGAGACTAAGGTGGGGTCCCGTGGCATCGTATGAGGAGGCTTTGGCAGACTTTCATCAGATCCCCTATGTAGCTTGGCTTATGAGGAGGGAGGTAGTAGATGTAGGCATGATGCCAGACTATGAGGAGTGGTTCGCAGCTCATCCATTTCCCAGATATTCAAGACCTGGTGAGTTGGCTCCTTGTATAGATGAGGAGGATTCAGATGACGAGGGTGGAGCTGGCCAGAGGAGGTCAAGGAGATGATGGTGGAGATGGAGGAGGAGGAGATGGAGGGGGAGATGGAGGAGGAGGAGGTAGACCAAGATAGAGGAGGAGGTCTGGGGAGGGACCTTCAGGTTAGCCGCATGTTGCGTAGCCACTGCCTGTAGGGCAAGTGTAGGTACCAGTACAGCAGGTTGCACAACAGAGATAGATGTTGCCACCATAGCAGGTGGCATAGTAGTAGGTGCAGGGATAGGGACAAGGAGGGCAGGCTCTATAGCCTGACTTATAGCAGTAGGCCATTCTTGGGTTATAGGGTCAGGTTAGGCAGTTGAGGGCCCACCTAAGAGCAGCAGAGTCTTAGAGAGAGGCAGATGTAGGACAGATATCAGAGATCTCCATAGAGTGGGACTCAGCCTTGGCGAGTGTGTAGGTGATCAGAGTGGAGAGAGATGCAGTAGTGGTAGCCCTAGGTATAGATAGTACTTTGATCTTTTTGGTTGCACAGGTGTAGCAAGAATAGACACAGTTGGCCTAGGTATAGGGTGAGCTTGCCAGATCACAGCCTTAGACTCAGTACTACAGAGGATTATATCATGGAGCAGTGTCGATGGACCAGCGTGCACCTAGCTATAGGAGTCAGTTTGTGGCATCTCAAAAAGTAGGTGGATCTTGATCTATAGCATCAGTGAGAGTCCCCTAGCAGTTAGGGGGTGATAGAGGAGAGAGTAGTGTAGGGAGTAGTGCTCCACATTAGCAGGGTTAGCCAGATTTTGACACTTGTACTAATTTTTGGCTTGATGTACAAATTTTTGATGGCTTAGATAGCCTGTTATGTATTATTTTGCCCCAAGACATGTATCATTATATTTTTGTACTTTGTATATAGTACATGACATGACACTGAGAGATGGACATATATTTTGGTATATTGCACATTTGGACATGTTTTTATGTTTATATGATGATGCAGTTATTTGATGTTCTACAAGCACATGTTCTATGTTTATATGTTATGGATGCAATCTATCTTATGATGCTATGTATATGTGATGTATACTAGATGGATTAGGATGATTTAATATGCAAATGCAAATGTGAAATGTTATTGATATGATTATGCAACTCTATATGTATTTGTCTATGTTTTTTTATTTTTGATATGATATATGGATGCAAATGTATGTGGATGACCTAATGCACTTATTATGTATGCAAATGATTTAATCATGTGAAATGACTGTCTCATGTGATATGATATGTTATCTATGCTATGTTTTTGATATGTCCAAATGTACTCAATTGACATAGAGATGATATAGATAGGTGGAAGAAAAGAAAAGAAAGAAATGTGGGCTTTCATTTGATACTCTGCATGATTTTCTTATTGCATGGCTGATATGGATTTCTGGATATGGGATGGATGTGGATGCTTTGCCATCATTAGAGTGCGAGTACTTTGCTTTCATCATTGGGCATTTTTTGTTTCTTTTCTCTTTTTAAAATGTTGTAAGAAAATACAAGCATCTAGGTATAATTAAACTGAGATGACCTAAGTATTCCTTACATGGATTTTGATATACCAAGTTGATACAAGCATCTACTCAAACTTGAATCTAGATGACCTGAGCACTTCTTGCATTTCAACAGGCAAGGATTGCCCTTTTTCATGTTCAAACCTCCGAAGTCCTCGATGATCTTTTGTCGATCATGTCATTAGACAAAAGTCATCACATTACTAAAGGTTGATCCATAAGTAGCAAACAAAGACAAAGATTATGCCCCCATCATAGCATCTCTAACTTTTGGCATCCTTGAGTAGCATAGGAAGACATAATGACAAAAATCCAAGACTTTGTAAGTTAACCTGTTCACAAAACATTCTTGCATTAGATGTGTCTTTTTTCCATAATTGATATAGAATTAGTCTGAGTGTTTCAGTATATGCTTGTGTTGGACAAGTTGATGTTTTGTGCCAAGAATTTTATTTTTGGGAAGCTTGCTTTGCTGCCCACACTTGTCTAGTGAAAGGTATCACAATTCTTATTGGTTCCTCTTTTAGAAATGTGGCACTCAAGAATCCAAATCCGCAACCAGGTCGAGGAGTTGCCCCCAGTTTAGACAAAGGATTGACTTATTATGGGTGATATGACAAACAGACATGGAGAGATGGACCCTAAGGGACTGACCTAGTGCCTCAGGGGCTCATTTCTAAATGGTCTTGCCTACGTGACGACGCAGAGGCAACATAGTTCGGGGTGAACCTGATGGACCTAAGACCTAGGCTATGGCATAGATGTAGAAATGGTCACAGACAACAAGACAGATGACAGTCAAAGGAATGGAGAGGAAAGAAACGGAGTGGAGCGGAGCCTTGGGGGCACATTGATAATGGCCTTGCCTACATGATAACTTAGAGGCGACATAGTTCGACAATGGTTCAAAGGACTGGTTCAGGATGAATGATACGATGGACACAAGAGACATGAGGTCACAATAGATAGAGGAAGTGGTTTGTCATAGATAGCACCTATTTACTAGGTTTTCACCACTTATTTTTATTTGCACGATAACTAAAAGTACACATGACGCTTGTTTGCCAGTTTTCATCATGGTACCTATCACAAGATCTTGTTTGCCAAGTTTTCACCAGAGGATGATTTTTTTTTGTTATTTTTCCATTTTTTTGATTTTTTTGTTTGTTTTAATCACTTTTCCAAAAAAATTTTTGAATTTTTAAGGATTCCCTTGCATTGGGGTTTTTAGGTATAGAACTTGCAAAGATGCATGTTGTTGATAAGATCATCAAACAGTTCACCTTCAGATGTAACCAATTGATATGCTTCTGACCCATAAGTTGCAATGATGACATAGGGATGTAGCCAGTTGGGTTCAAACTTACCTTTCTTTTCTTGATCTTACTAATTTCTAAGATTTTCTCTGAGGACTAGATTACCAACTTGGAATACTCAGGGCTTTACCCTATGGTTGTAGCTTTTGGACATCCGTTGTTGATAAGATTTTAGGTGGTTAAAGGCTTGTTGCCTTCTCTCTTCGAGTAGCTCTAATTCTTGAAGTCTGGACACTCTATACTCTTCATTAGATATGAGGCCTTTTAAGAAAACTCACAAGGGTGGGATCTCAACTTCAATGGGCAAGATGGCTTCAGATCCGTAGACCAGGGAGTATGGTGTTGCACCTATGGGTGTGTAGATGCTTATACGATAGGCCCACAACATGGGATTTAATTGGATATGCCAATTACGACAGACATCATTGACAATCTTCTTTAGGATTTTCAAAATGGTTTTATTTGATGCCTCCACCTGGCCATTGCCTTGGGGGTAATAGGGGGTAGAAAAGCAGTCCTGGATATGGAATTTGTCACATAGTTCCCTGACATCTTGATTTTTGAAAGGTTGTTCATTATCCGTGACAATGGACGAAGGGATACCATAGTGACAAATGATGTAGTTCAAGATAAAAGAGGCAATCTGCTTGCTTGTGATATTGGCTAGTGGCACGGCTTCAATCCACTTTATAAAGTACTCAGTGGCAATGATTATTAATTTATGGCCGCTGGATGAAGGAGGGTGAATCTTGGCCACTAAATTGAGTCCCCACTGATAGAAAGGCCATGGAGTCATTAATGGATGTAGCTCCTATGCTGGTTGTAACACCTAGTTTTGATTTTACTATAAAAACTAAGTTTTAACCTTAGGTAATATTTTTTTTGAAATTTAAAACAGAAAAGTAATTACTATAAACAAGTAATTCATCCATCGTCTTAACAATAATCAAGAATATATATTCGTAAAGCAAAAGGAAATAATCAACCAAAATATTTAAACAATATGTTGTTAAAAATTACTTAAAGGAAAACTAAAATAGGAACTTACAATGTCACTGCATCTCGATTGTTGACCATCCAAATTCAAGTCTCGGCATTCCTCAAGAATTTAAGAAGAGAAAGTATCTTCAAGGAGCTTAATGTCCAACCACAGACCGTTGGTCTCCCACACTCCTTCCTAACCAGAAGTGGCCCTACCCTACTCAAGAGGATAGACTTAGGATAACCAATGGTGTTTTCCATCTAAGCTCTGGTGTTGTGACCTACATGACTTGTTATCATGCAATCCCCTAGATACCATCTAGTCATGCATGACCTCTCCACAAGCTACGCCATCTATTCATAGTGAACATTCAATGTACTTGAGGATCATGCATTACCTTGGCCAAAGGTTTTGAATTTAATTAGTGTTGTATCAACGCATGGATTAAGTTCACCCACCCCACTCGACTCGAATTAATTGCAATCCTACAGTTACATATTTATAAGTTCTTTACAACAACCTTGATGACCTCAAGGTATTAGAATTTCTTCATGCACTAGTGCATGGCATTGAGGTTTACTCTTTCTCTAATCTCATGGAAACCTCTCCGCTTACATGATAAATGAACGGTTTCCTAGCATATCAATTTTTTGAATAACGCTATACGTTGTTATAACAATCTCAAAATTTTCCCATTGTTTATTTCATCCAATCTTGAGTGGGCACTAAACCCAAGTTTGTTGCTTTCGGAAAGAGATTACTATAAATCAATTTATAAAACATAATTATTTGAAGTCCCTAGGTTTAAAATTAAACATTCTAAGGAATCTTCTCCGACTGTCGAATCTTCGACATAGTTTCAACTTTGTCATTTAGGAAGGGTTTCTCTATAAGTCAAATCAAGAATACAGTGCTCAAAACCCTACATTAAAACTCACAATGTACTACTTCAACGTGGCGAAATCTTTGACATAGCATGATCTTGTCGAACTATTCTTTGGATAGCCTTGACATAACATTTCTTCTAACAAATTAGATTGAATGTAAGTCTAAACATGAGACTTGACAAAAGACTCATTACTTATTTGTAAAAACTTCATAATAATGATTAGATTAACAATAAGGTCTTTTCTTGGAAAAACAATAGTTAAAATGCTTCAATAGCATATGTATTACCTTCCAAGCATAAAATCTATATCTTGTTATTGTTCACAGCTAGTTAACAATTTTGCCATGGTCAATCTAACTAGTTTTAACTCTGAAAAAGAGGATGATTGTATCGACTTGCATGATAATTCTTACACCTCTCACTAATAACAATCCTCTATCAATGGTTGACAAAAAAACAAGCTTTATACTCTATTACTTACTGTCCTTTAGAGCCATAGTTTTGTATCTGACTGTCGATAAAGATCTCATTCTCTATCGACAAGTGTTTTGCCATTACGGCTTGTATGGGCTGTGAGACGTTTTGAATCCAACTCCTACTCAGAATTGCACCCTACATTAACTACAAACCTTCTAAAGAAAAACCATTGGGTTCTCATACATTCTTGACCTATGTCAAAACATACTATAAACTATGGTTTTTGCACTTTTGGTGTGGCGTAGTGCATGGTAGTAGATTTAGACAATGCTTTCATTTTTAAAGATGACAAACTCACACAGATTTCAGTCATTAAATAACACTTTGCATTTTCAAATACATCCAATGATCCATCGCAAAAGCTTGTAAAGGTATGACTCATAATGAGGAACTAAGACTGCGCAGTGAAAGAAAATGAGAACCTGTCATTAGTCTTTAGTGTTTGCTGACAAACTGTCCAGACACTTGTTATTTTCTCAGCCAATTATCCTCATAGGTCCTTCCACAGTCACGTTTTTCTTCTTCTCTAAATTCTGTATCTCCAAACTGACTCCCAACTACTCTTTAATACCGCTCACAGTGAAGGTGAAACGAACTCTCCACTCCTGACCATGCCTATCAAGAAGGGAATCTTCTTCAGCATGCAAGCACGACTCCCTCCTTATGTGACCACTCTCCAAAATGGAGCTCGACAAGGTGAGGTGGTGGTTGGTAAACTTAACAACCCGTCCACTACTCAAGAATAAAGGCTTCATTACCACTTAATTCGCAACTACACAGAAAAGTGGAGTTCAAACTCTTTTGGGGTGGTAGACTTTAGTTGAATAAAATGTTCCTCTACTCAAAACTAATCACGAGAATAAACAAATGCCAACATAAAAATAAAGGTTAGACTGATGACTAACTTGTAGTCTTAAACTAGAAGGCAAAAAGACTTATTTGAAAAGAAAGACATCATAAAAAGAGACTTGAATGAACTCCAACTATTTCTCGATTACTAACATCGTAAAACAATAAAGAAGTACCTCAACGACTACTTAAATATAACTTATATATTTTAGTATATTCCTTTAAAATACGACCAAAGTTATAACACACCATGGTCTATAATTCAACGTCTGTCAAATTTTGCAAAAGGGAGTTTACGACATATGCCTGAAGCGTTTTACGACAATAATGATGGATTGGGCACAAACGTAGAACAAGACTTGAGATCGACTTATGCACAAATTTGACTCTTGCACCGATCAAGAACAAGATGGGACTTACAACTCAGCCATTAGTAAATACATATATTTACATATAATCAATATATCAGTCATTCCTATTTGACGACATGTTTTAGAGTGTTACGACACTAATGTCGATTTCCCATACTCTAAACGATGACTTACGAAAGGAAAAAGACCTTTTCTAATAGACGTCGATATCCCGACTAAATTTGACTTAGCCCGTATTCTATGTATTTTCAGTGGCAAGCGCCCATGCTTATTCCAAAGTCTATTCTCTCTTTCTCAAAGATACTTTCTCTTCTTCTTTCTTCCTGGCAAACATATTCCATCTATTCCTGCATTGACAATCTCACATACAATTTTGTGGTCAAAGCACCAATATTCTAATCAAAGCACATTTAAATAAAGTCATTTTATTCTCATATCAAAAAGACATTCCAATTCATAACATCATATTGATCATAATCAAATAGATTCCATAATTTCATAAAATTAACTTTTGCTATCTACATCATCAGTTCCTATGATGTTAAAAATATATCCACATAACTGTACTATTAAAGAAAAAGTAAATAGTAATTTTGAATCCAAAAAGGGGATGTAACATATCTTTCCCCTTTAGAATCATTGTCCCCAATGATTGAGTTTACCAAGCAAAATTTGAACATTAAACAAACTTTTATAGTTTAACATTAATGTTTTTGAAAAGATAAGGAAATCTTTGATAGATGTCTTTATAGTCTTCCCAAGTGGCGCTATCCTTGCCATATTGGTCCCACTAAATTTTGCATTGCAAAACCTCCCAATTACGTAAACAAAGTTTACGCATTTTGAGTACCTTGAGTGGCTCGATCACAACCACCCCTGGTTCTTGTATCTATAAAGAATTCCATTTAAGAATGTGGTCATTACCTACAAAATATTTCTTTAGGTATGAAACATGAAAAACATTATGCATTTTGGACAAGGCTAGAGGTAGAGCAACTTTGTAGGCCACCGGATTGATAATCTCAAGAACTTCAAAAGGTCTGACATATCGAGGAGCCAACTTTGATGATTTACCAAATTTGATTGAAATTTTATGGGGTTTCACTCACAAAAGAACTTTCTAACCAACAGAGAAATGTCTAGGCACCCTTTTGTGATCTACATAACTTTATTTCCTGTCGTTGGCTTCTGCCAACCTCTTCCTAATCATTTTCACTTTTTCTTCCATATCCGCAAGCATTTTAGGTCCAATTCTTATCCTATCTTCTAGCTTATCCCAGCTTATAGGAGTTCTACATTTCCTTCCATATAATGCTTCAAATGGTGCCATCTTAATGGCAGAATGATAGGAATTGTTATACACAAATTTAACAAGAGCTAAATCCATGCAGTACATTCTTAAAAGATCTTCTAAGACCTGATTAACCCTTTCTATTTGTCCATCAGTTTCAGGATGATAAGTGGTGCTCACGTTGAGTTTAGTCCCTAATGCAGAAAATAAATTTTGCCAAAATTAAGAGGTTATTCAGGCATCTCTATCAGATATAATCCTTTCAGGTACCCCATGCAATCTAAATATTTCCTACACAAATTTCCAAGCTAAAATATGAGTTCCATCTGTCAAATTTCCTGGTATGAAATGTGCTACCTTGGTTAGTTTATCTACAACAACCAATATTGCATCATGCCTATTCTTAGACATTAGTAACCCTTGAACAAAATCCATACTAACAACCTGCCATTTCCATTTTGGAATATCATGTGGGTATAACAATCCAGCAAGATGTTGGTGTTTTGCCTTCACTCTCTGTGACTCCAAACAACTTGCTAAAAACCTTGTAGTGTCGCTTTTCATTCCTTTCTAGAAATATAGCGTCTTGACATCAGCTAAAAGTTTTGTTATTCCTGGGTGTCCAGAATAAGGTGCACAATGAGCTTCCTTCCAAACAAGGTTTCTAAGTTCTACAGAATTAGGAACATAGATTCTTCCCTTAAATCTCACATCATATCTTGGATCCTTAGGGTTTAATTGCAGAGCTTGTTTCACCTGCTCATAATATTCATCTCCAGATAAACTTTGCAATACTAAATCTTTAAAATTAGCATGAATAGAGATTATAGAAGCTATGTGTCTTTTTCTGCTTAAAGCATCAGCTACTCAGTTTTCTTTACCTTTGATATAAGAAATCTCAAAGTCATAATCTGATATTAATTCTAACCATCTCCTTTGTCTTGCATTGAGATGAGGTTGTGTAAATATGTAGCAAAGACTTTGATGATCTGATTTTAGTATAAATGTCTTTCCCAACAAATAATGTTGCCACATCTGAAGGGCATGAATCATTGCTGCCAGTTCTAAGTCATGAGGAGCATAATTCTACTCATAGTTTTTCAACTTTCTTGATTCATAGGCTACAACACGCCCATCTTACAAAAGCACACCTCCTAACCCTTCTCCCGAGGCATCAATAATAACCTCAAAATATCCTTCAAGATTAGGAACTTTCAAGATTGGTGCTATTGTTAACTTTTCTTTTAACAAATCAAATTCCTTTTGACATTCTTCAGTCCAAACAAACCATTTTCCTTTTCTTTGCAAGGAAGTATTTGGACTAGCAATACTTGAGAAATTCAAAACAAATTTTCTGTAATATCTAGCCAATCCCATAAAACTTCATACCTTTAAAACATTGGAAGGTATAGGCCATTCCATAATAGCCTTAATTTTGGTTGGGTCAACTGATATCCCTTCAGCTAATATTATATGTCCCAAATACTGCACTTCTTTTTGAAAGAAAGTGCATTTCGAGAGTTTTGCATACAATTTGTGTTCTCTTAATCATTGCAAAACAATTTGAAGATGTTGTCTATGCTCCTCCTCATTTTTTGAATATATCAGAATATCATCTATGAAAACTAAGACAAATTTATCAAGACAATCTCTGAAAACACTATTCATGAGATTCATGAAAGCGACAGGTGCATTGGTTAATCCAAATGGCAACACAGTAAACTCATAATGACCATATCTTGTTCTAAATGCAGTCTTGTGTATATCTTCATCTTTCAACCTCAACTGATGGTATCCAGATCTCAAATCTATCTTAGAGAAGACTGATGCACCACACATTTGGTCAAATAAATCATCAATACGTGGCAGTGGATACTTATTCTTTATTGTTGCCATATTAAGCATCCGATAATCTATACACAGTCTAAGGGTTCCATCCTTCTTGACAAAAATAATTGGGGCTCCCCATGGTGATACACTTGGCCTAATTAGATTCTTAGACAATAGCTCTTGCAATTGATCCTTCAATTCCATAAGTTTAGTGGTGGTCATTCAATATGGAGCTCTAGATACTAGCTCAGATCCTAGTTTAATATCTATGCCAAAATCAAAGGTTCTTTTCGGAGGCAAGCCTAGCAGTTCCTCAGGAAATACATCACTAAAATTGCAAAGATATGGATATTTTTCCTCAAATGTTTGCTTCTTTAAGGCTTCCTTTACTAGGTCCATTTTGACTGCAAAAAGTTGACATCCCTTACGCCTAGCCCGCTTTAATTGTTTTGAAGAAATAGATCTGATCCTTATTTCCCTTTGAATACCTTGAAAATTTACTATATTTCCTTTATCATCCAGACACTCAATTGTTTTATGAAAACAATCTACCTTGGCCCTATGTCTCCATAACCAATTCATTCCTAAGATGACATCGTAGGACCCTAAAGGTGCTACATATAAATTTACCTCAGTGGAGGAGTTTGAAATATCAATCTTAGCTTTGAACAAACATTGCTCTACTTGAGCCTTTGAGTGATTTGCATACTCAACTGTCCACGGTTTTGACATAAAACCAGCTCTTCTAGGAAATTTACTTAATACTCTAGATGACACAGAATTTTCTATTGCACCAGTATCAAATAGAATAGAAATAGGAACTCCAAATAATGTACCTGTCATCTCAATGGGGGTAATCTGATACTTAGCTTGTCGATTGTCAAGGGCGGCATGAATCCTTTGTTGAAATGCTTCTTGCTGCGAAGGAAGTACTATATTCCTAGGCTGCCTGTTTTGCTTTTTATTAGGACAACAGTTAGCATAATGATCTCCACCACAAGAAAAACACCCTCCAATTGGTCCTCTCTTCTCAGATGGTCTACTCATAGCATCATCATTCTTCTTAAAATTGTCATTTTTATTATAGTCTTCATTTCTACATTCATTAATAAATCCCTCTTTGTTTTTCTGATTTCCTTTATCAAACCTCCTGTTTCCATATCCTTTTTGATTCTTCCTTTTATACGTCTGATCATTGTAGTTCTTATCAAATCTCTTATGTTTCTTTTCACGGTAAGCAGAAATAGATTTGATCTTTTGTTCTTGTTTAATTGCTTTCTCATACAATTGGTCCATTGTGTTTGGACCATGCACCTCCACCTCACCACCAATCTGAGGATTGAGTCCCATGATAAATTTTCTTATCCGAAATCTTTCATCCTTTTGGTATTGAGGAACATACTTCAACAATCTAGTAATTTTTTTTGCATATTCAACCACAGACAGATCACCTTGCCCGAGGTTTTGGAAATCTGTTAACTTTTGATCAAAATATATCTGTGGTAACCACCTCTTTTGGAAAAGTTCCACAAATTCATTCCATGTCACCTTCAAGGGACTTAATTCCAGTTCCATTTTCTTGTTCATCCACCAAGTGGATGCTTCTCCAGATAACTAATATGCTCCCCACACTAACTTTGTAATCTCAGAGTAATTTCTGATTTCAAAGTATTTCTCCATTTTTGTTAACCATGCTTCTACTGCATCACCGGTTTTTGTTCCACCATATTTGGGAGGGATAATCTTTTTCATATCCTTAGATAGTTCTAGTGCAAGTTTGTCTTTGGTCTCCCTTTGATCTTCACTATCATCTTGGTTTTCACTTGACGTGCCATGATCCCGTTGTTTACTTTTACTTGCATTATTAGAATTCTCATTTTCACCCTCTGTATTCCCGATTTCATTCACTTTCTTTTCCAATTTGCCCAACCTTTCCTTAGTTTTAGCATGCATATTAAGAATTTAATCCAACTTATCGATGGAGTTTTCCTGAGAGTTGTGACCTTCCCGATCTTCCCCCTCATTAAACTCTGATTGATCCATGATTGTTTGTTTTCTCACCTAATTTAGCAAATACTAATCAGTTCTATGATTTATGATTTTGTATATTATCAAAAAATAACAATTGCTCATAACCATAATTATTCTCAAACCAAAATTTGTCTTTATTATACTTTGCAAAACTGTATAAACATTCTTTAAAGATAGACATATTTCATGTTTCACTCAATATTTACAAGTGGGGTGTAACCTTCGGATTCATTGTTTGACACATAATCACGAGGTGTATAACCCTCAAACTCACTATCAGATGATAGTACAATGATTTCAGCTCTAGGTGCTATATGAGGATCCCTAGTGATCATTGGTACACTAATAGGTTCACTCATAGGTACACTCATAGGTACACTAGTAGGTACACTCATAGGTACACTAATAGGGCAGCAATTGACCATGATTCAAGCTGTCGTCCTAGCTATCTCTAGGAGTTCTCTTTTCATTCATTTAAGTCATGACAAAGCATTGGCAAAAGTTTCCACATCATCTAGCCAAATGTCATTTTCATCATTCGTTTCCTCAATAGTCTTGATCATCACAAGTCATTTCTACTTAGCTTGCAAATAATGTTCCTTACTAGCGAAGGACTTCCTTGCAATTTTCTTGATACGTACCTTCCTAGCACAATAAATCAAATCATTAGCTACCCGCATAATGTTGATTCCTAATAAGGTTTAGTGGACTCATCAGCCCTAGTGCTGAACCTGGTTAGCTCTGATACCATATGTAACACCCAATTTTGATTTTATGCTAAAAACTAAGTTTTAACCTTAGGTAATATTTTTTTTGAAATTTCAAACAGAAAAGTAATTACTATAAACATGTAATTCATCCCTCGTCTTAACAATAATCAAGAATATATATTCGTAAAGAAAAAGGAAATAATCAACCAAAACATTTAAACAATATGTTGTTAAAAATTACTTAAAGCAAAACCAAAATAGGAACTTACAATGTCATTGCATCTCGATTGTCGGCCATCCAAATTCAAGTCTTAGCATTCCTCAAGAATTTAAGAAGAGAAAGTATCTTCAAGGAGCTTAACCTCCAACCACAGACCGTCGGTCTCCCACGCTCCTTCCTAACCAAAAGTGGCCCTATGCTACTCAAGAGGATAGAATTAGGATAACCAATGGTGTTTTCCATCTGAGCTCTGGTGTGTTGACCTACGTGACTTTTTATCATGCAATCCCCTAGATATCCTCTAGTCATGCATGACCTCTCCACAAGCTACACCATCCAGTCACAGTGAACATTCAATGCACTTGAGGATCATGCATTACCTTGGCCAAAGGATTTGAATTTAATTAGCATTGTATCAATGCATGGATTAAGTTCACCCACCCCACTTGACTCGAATTAATCGCAATCCTATAGTTACCTATTTATAAGTTCTTTACAACAACCTCGATGACCTCAAGGTGTTAGAATTTCTTCATGCATTAGCACATGGCATTTAGGTTTACTCTTTCTCTAAGCTAATGGAAACCTCTCTGTCTACATGTTAAATGAACTGTTTCCTAGCATATCAATTTTTTGAATAATGCTATACGTTGTTATAACAATCTCAAAATTTTCCCATTGTTTATTTCATCCAATCTTGAGTGGGCACTAAACCCAATTTTGTTGCTTTAAGAAAGAGATTACTATAAATCAATTTATAAAACATAATTATTCGAAGTCCCTAGGTTTAAAATTAAACATTCTAAGGAATCTTCTCCGACTATCGATCCTTCGACATAGTTTCAACTTTGTCGTTTAGGAAGGGTTTCTCTATAAGTCAAATCAAGAATACAATGCTCGAAACCCTATGTTAAAACTCACAACGTACTACTTTGACATGTCAAAATCTTTGACATAGCATGATCTTGTCAAACTATTCTTTGGAGAGCCTTGACATAACGTTTCTTCTAACAAATTAGATTACATGTAAGTCTAAACATGAGACTTGACAAAAGAATCATTACTTGTTTGTAAAAACTTCATAATAATGATTAGATTAACAATAAGGTCTTTTCTTGGAAAAACAATAGTTAAAATGCTTCAATAGCACATGTATTACCTTCCAAGCATAAAATCTATATCTTGTTATTGTTCACAGCTAGTTAACAATTTTGCCATGGTCAATCCGACTAGTTTTAACTTTGAAAAAGAGGATGATTGTATCGACTTGCATGATAAGTCTTACACCTCTCACTAATAACAATCCACCATTGATGGTTGAAAAAAAAAATAATATTTTCACTCTATTACTTACTGTCCTTTAGAGCCATGGTTTTGTATCTGACTGTCAATAAAGATCTCATTCTCTGTCGACAAGTGTTTTGCCATTACGGCTTGTATGGGCTGTGAGACGTTTTGAATCCAACTCCTACTCAGAATTGCACCCTACGTTAACTACAAACCTTCTAAAGCAAAACCATTGGCTTCTCAAACATTCTCGACCTATGTCAAAACATACTATAAACTATGGTTTTTGCACTTTTGGTGTGGCGTAGTGCATGGTAGTAGATTTAGACAATGCTTTCATTTTTAAAGATGACAAACTCACACAGATTTCAGTTATTAAATAACACTTTGCATTTTCAAATACATCCAATGATCCATTGCAAAAGCTTGTAAAGGTATGACTCATAATGAGGAACTAAGACTGCGCAGTGAAAGAAAATGAGAACCTGTCATTAGTCTTTAGTGTTTGCTGACAAACTGTCCAGACACTTGTTATTTTCTCAGCCAATTATCCTCATAGGTCCTTCTACAGTCACGTTTTTCTTCTTCTCTAAATTCTATATCTCCAAACTGACTCCCAACTACTCTTTAATACCGCTCACAGTGAAGGTGAAACGAACTCTCCACTCCTGACCATGCCTATCAAGAAGGGAATCTTCTTCAGCATGCAAGCACGACTCCCTCCTTATGTGACCACTCTCCAAAATGGAGCTCGACAAGGTGAGGTGGTGGTTGGTAAACTTAACAACCTATCCACTACTCAAGAATAAAGGCTTCATTACCACTTAATTCGCAACTACATAGAAAAGTGGAGTTCAAACTCTTGCGGGGTGGCAGACTTTAGTTGAATAAAATGTTCTTCTACTCAAAACTGATCATGAGAATAAACAAATGCCAACATAAAAATAAAGGTTAGACTGATGACTAGTGGTCTTAAACTAGAAGGAAAAAAGACTTATTCAAAAAGAAAGACATCATAAAAAGAGACTTGAATGAACTCCAACTATTTCTCGATTACTAACATCATAAATGAATAAAGAAGTACCTCAACGACTACTTAAATATAACTTATATATTTTAGTATATTCCTTTATAATATGACCAAATTTATAACACACCATGGTCTGTAATTCAATGTCTATCAAATTTTGCAAAAAGGAGTTTACGACATACACCCGAAGCATTTTATGACAATAATGATGGATTGGGTGCAAATGTAGAACAAGACTTGAGATCGACTTATGCAAAAATTTGACTCTTGTGCTGATCAAGAACAAGATGGGACTTACAACTAGTAAATACATATATTTACATATAATCAATATATCAGTCATTCCTATTTGATGACACGTTTTAGAGTGTTATGACACTAATGTCAATTTCCCATACTCTAAACGATGACTTACGAAAGGAAAAAGACCTTTTCAAACAGACGTCGATATCCCAACTAAAATTGACTTAGCCTGTATTCAAGGCATCAAGGTTTATCTACTTGATATGCATTTTCAATGGCAAGCACCCATGGTTATTCCAGAGTCTATTCTCTCTTTCTCAAAGATACTTTCTCTTCTTCTTTCTTCTTGGTGAACATATTCCATCTATTCCTACATTGACAATCTCACATACAATTTTGTGGTCAAAGCACCAATATTCTAATCAAAGCACATTTAAATCAATTCGTTTCATTTTCATATCGAAAAGACATTCTAATTCATAACATCATATTGATCATAATCAAATAGATTCCATAATTTCATAAAATTAACTTTCTGTATCTACATCATCAGTTCCTATGATGTTAAAAACATATCCACATAACTATACTATTAAAGAAAAAGCAAATAGTAATTTTGAATCCAAAAAGGGGATGTAACACTAGTGCATGTATTAGGTTCCCATAGATTTGGCACTTCTTGCACTTCTTTACAAAATGATAGGAATCTTATTCCATGGTTGGCCAGTAGTATCCCATGCGTATGAGTTTCTTGGCTAGGGTAGGGCCACTAGAGTGGGTCCTACATATACCATCGTGCACTTCATTTAGGGCAGTTTGATATGCCTCACTATCAAGAAATCTAAGGAGAGTACCATCAAGACCTCTACGATATAGGGTATTGTCGACAATGGCATACTAGGATGGCTAACAGATTAAGGTTCATTTTTGGTTATTGGAGAGATCAAAGGGGAGGGTATTCTCTTTAAGATAGGCAAATATTTTTCCATAGAGGGGGGAATCAGCTCCAACAATGTGGCAAATGATATGGGATTCAGGGGTGTCATATGCAGGATAGGACATTGGCTCTACCATGAACTCATAATGTGATTGATTATTTGGAATATCGAGGAGAGATGCAATCATTGCCATGGCATTTGTAGCTTTGTTTTGAATCCTTGGTATCTACTCAAAAGAGATCTTGACAAAGTATTCTTTGAAGTCATCTACCATTCATTTGTAAGGGATTAATTTCTCATCTTTTGTCTGGTAGTCATCATTGACTTGATTTATGACCAGCTGTGAGTCGCCATACACCTAAAGTTCTTGGATATTCCATTCAACTGCTAGCTTGATGCCAATGACAAGGGCCTCATACTCTGCCACATTGTTAGTGTAGGGAAATAGTAATCTATATGATTTAAGAATGGTGTCACCACTAGGGGTGATCAACAAGATACCTGCTTCTGATCCATGCTGAGTATATGAGCCATCGAAATACATTTTCCATGTTGCTGTGGTTATGTGAAAGATAGATTCATCTAGAAACTCAAAACTCAAAGGGCTATCATCTATTAGAGGTGCATCTACCAGTTGATTTGCAAGTACTTGGCCTTTTACTACTTTTCTATCTACATATTCGATGTTGAATTCACTGAGAAGCATGACCCATTTGGACAATCTACCTATTAGGGCTGCTTTGTTGAGTAAATACTTGAGCAGATCAATTTTTGCTACTAGTTTGACCAAATGTGACAGCATGTAATGTATCTACTTTTATGAGGTGAAGACCAGAGTGAGACATGCTCTTTCAATTGGTGTGTATTGCAGTTCATATCCAACAAGTGTTCGACTGATATAGTAGATTGCTTGTTCTTTCCCTTCATAATTTTTTTGTGTGAGGAGAGCTCCTAGAGCTATTGGTGTGGCCGAGATATACAGTAGCAGAGGTTTTCCCTAAATCAGTGGCATCAATACAGGTGGTTTCATTAGGTATTCTTTTAACTGCTGAAATGCTTGCTCACATGGTTCATTTGATTTGAAAGGGACATTCTTATGTAGGAGGTGGGAAAATGGGTGGCACTTGTCTACCAATTGAGAAATAAACCTTCTGATAGATTGTATTTTTCCCTATAGGGACCTTAGCTGAGTGAGATTCTTAGGAGGTGGCATTTCCATGATGGCTTTCACTTTAGCTGGGTCAGCTTCGATTCCATTGGCAGACACTATGTATCCAAGTAGCTTTCTTAAGGTAACTCCAAATATGCACTTCTTTGGATTGAGGTGCACATTAAACTGTTCTAGTCTTTTGAAGATTTTGTCCATTACTGCCAGGTGTCCTCTTGTGAGTGATTTTTCCAAGAGGTCATCAACATAATCTTCCATTATAGTCTGCATCATGTCATGGAAGATTGTGGTCATATCTCTGTGATATGTTGCGCTAGTATTTTTCAAACCAAATGGCATGACACACCAACAATAGGTGCCCCAAGGACATGTGAATGCAGTCTTGTGTTGGTCTTTAGATGCAATTTTTATCTGGTTGTATCTAGAAAAACCATCCATTAGTGATAGCATGGTGTGCCCTGCTGTGAGATCTACAATAATGTCAATGTTTGGCAGGGGGAAATCATGTTTTGGACAAGCTTTGTTCAGGTCCCTGAAGTCATTACATATTCAGATTCTGCCATCTAGTTTGGCAACTGGTACTATGTTTGAAATCCACTTAGGATAGTCTATTGGTCTAATGAATCTGGCATCTAACAGTTTCTTCAGCTCTTCTTTCACCATGAGGGCCACATGTGGGTGTATCTTTCTGAGTTTTTGCTTTACTGGCTTAGCTCTTGGAGCTAAAGATAAGTGATGCATTATGAGATTCAAATCTAGACCTGGTATGTCTGCATATATCCATGCAAAGTTGATTTGTTTTCTCTTGAAGAAGTCAATGAATGCTAGCTTTTCTTGTGTTGTTAAAGACTGTGCCATGTGGATCATTCTGGGATTATCACCTGTGCTGACATTGATTGGCTCTGCTGGTTCTATCAATATTGAAGATCTCTTATGATGTGTGAGATTGGGCAAAGGGTCAAGCCTTCCATCCTTCAGCACCTCAGAGAGGTTTTCACCTTTGGATATGTTTATATTTTTACTTTTTTCATGATCTAACACTGTCGTAGAGTGGTTTTCACCATTAGATCTTTCTTTCATTTTGACATTTTTGAGACTGAAAGGCTTGGCACTCTCTCTAAAATAGGCCTTGTCATTGAGTTCTATGGTGTAGCCAGCTCTATGGTCCCCTATGGGTATATGATCTCTAAGCTCAAGATAGTCTATGATGGGTTCATTGTTATGAAAGATATCAAACTTAGGGGTAGTGTCTTGTAAGTCCCAATCTATGAGTTCAGGGTGCAACAATGGTAAGGGGTCACTGGGTTGGTCTGGTTTGATGGTATTGATGGTTAAGATAGAGGTGTTGTGGAGGTCATTATAAGCACGGACAAAGTCTGCGATGGTACTCTCTATTAGTGGATCTATCAAGGGGGTATCATTCTTTCCTCACAACTTTCACTATCATTATTACGTGGGTCAGACTCTAGTGGTCTATCCCTTGGACCTCATCTCTCATTTGCATGGGTTGGGTCATACTCATGGACAACATTAATACCTTTTTCATCACAAGATAGTTCTGAGAGACTATCCCACTCATATTCATTGGAATCAGTCTCACTCCCCATTTGTAGTTGCTGAATTTGATCAACCAGAGTACCAGCAGATGTTTCTGGTTGTTTGCCTTTATTCTTACTTGCTCTGTTGGTTCTTGATGTGCCAGTGTAACCTAGCCTTGTAGTGTCTCAGGCTGTCAAGGTATGAGGTTGGATGGGTTTAGTGATACCATCTTTTCTTGAACCAAGTGGACCATGTCCTTCATACTCCATTTTTCATAGCATTTGGAATCATTGACCATATTGTTCAGTTTGTATGGTGGTGTGATGGTCTTGTTGTGTTGATGAATTACCTTCATCTTTATATAACCATTGCAGGATATCCTTTTCATCGCTCTCATCTTTGAGGTTTCCCCATTTGATAAATAGATCTTTGGTAGTTTTGACTGAGTTGGATTTGCTCAGGGTAGGTCTTCCATATGATCTAGGAGATAGGGGAGTTGTGCCAAACAGAGGGATTGGGAGATTGTGTACTCACCCAGGCCCTTATCTTTGAGTCTAAGGTCAGGTTGGGAAGCTTTTGATGTGGAAGAAAATGAAGATGGGTCAACATGAGAGGAAGATGAAGCAGAAGCATGGTTATGAGGAATCACAACTTCAGGTTTAAGATGAATCGAGTTACAATACTAAAATGGATTGGGGTCACCTTCGATGGTGATCTCTTAACCTTCATAGGGGAATTTGATACACTGGTGGTATCTTGATGGTACTGCTTTCAGAGCATGTATCCATGGTCTCCCAACAATAATGTTATATGCTAGTTCCATACCAAGGACTTGGCATGCCACATCTTTTACTATCGGTCCCACTCTAATTGGTAAAGTAACAGTTCCCTTGGAAGTTCTCTCCTCCTCATCATAGGCTTTGATAGTGATTTTCTTTTTTAGATCTATAGCTTTCTCCACAAACCCCAATGTAAGGATTAGCTTCAAGGTGCAAATATTCAAACCAGCTCCTCCATCAATTAGAAGCCTTTTCATCTTGTGTTTGTGGATGAATGCTTTGATATGAAGAGAGGCGTTATGAGGTTGGGGTAATTGACATATCATCCTTTTTAATAAATGATAGGGAGTGAGGTGAGGTAATGTGACCTACCATGGTTTGAAACTGTACTTTGGCGAGGTTCGTTGGCATAGAGGCTTTGGAAAGAGCTTTGTCAAGTATGGCCCTATGGGATAGAGATAGACGTAGAAGTTCTAGGATGGAGATATGTGTTGGTGTCTTATGGAGTTGATCCAGGATACTGTATTGATTAGCTGGAGAGGCAGGGGCTCCTCTAAGAGTGACTCTATTACTGCGGGTGGTAGCATTACAATCCAAATCTTTGTTTATAGTGATCATATTGATGCATGAATCACTTTTCAAGATGTGGTTAACAACATAGTCAAAAGACACATTTGTGTAATTGGCATTGTTATTTCCACTGTTGTTTTGGTTGGAAGATCCTCCCTGCTCATAGTTGGGAAGAGGATCCTTGAATGCTCGGTGATCATTATTAGAGGTATGTCTATCAAGTGACACTTTGTTTTGCTCGATGAAATCTTGGATGGTGTGCTTGAGTGCAATGCAGTCGTTGGTTTTGTGCCCCCTATTTCTGTGATACTCACAGAAATCATTGTCGTTCCACCAAGGAGGTTTGACTTTTGGTTCATATTCCCGTACTATTGGAAGTGTTATGATGTTACTTGTGATTAACTTCCATAGGATGGTTTCCAATGATCCTCCCAAAGGTGTAAACTTTCTCCTAGGTTGAAAACTTGTAAACCGTGATTCAGTGTTTCTTGGTTTGTTTTGCGGGGGGTTGTTTTGTGGATTCGATAAGTTGAAGATTGGTTGTTTTGGTGCCACATTCTTGGCACCTACCACCCCGTCATTCACAATGTTTTTATTCTTTGTCTAGAATCTTGGTTTATCTACATTGGTGTTGGTACTAGGAGTGTCCTTATAAAGCTTTATTTGACCCAGGTTTGCGATTAAATCCTTTTTGATGATTAGACCCATCTCAATGACCTTACTAAAGGAAGTAGGACATTAGATTTGTATCTGATAGCTTAGGTTAGTTTGCAAGTTATGGACAAACATTTCCAGCATTTATTTTTCAAGCATTTGATATGGGCACTTACTTGCCAACTGTCTCCATTTTTGTAGCAAGGCAGAAAAAATTCTCCACCTTTTTGCTTGGTGTTACAAAGGTCTAAGATTGAGGTATCATGCTCAATATTGTAGGAGAAGTGTGTGACAAATTTGTTCACAAGTTTGTTAAAGGTTCTAATGCTGGGTGGTAGTCTAGAAAACCACTCCATGGCTTGTCCTCCTAATCTTCTTAGAAACAGTCGCATAAGATAAGTATCATTGTGGGTGACTTCAAGACATGTAGTGTTAAATTCCCTAATGGGGTCCCTTGGATCACCCTTTCCTCAATATTTATCAACTTTTGGCACCTCAAATTTAGAGGGGGAAGGTATCATGATCAAGGTTCTATCAAAAGGATATGGTGAAATATCCTCTAGGGAATAATGCTTAGTTGATGCTCCTGTTTACATGTCTATGAATTGTTGTTGTAAAGCTTGGATCTGTTGGGTCATTAAACTTAAGGAATCCATGGAATCAATGGTTGCTTTAATTTTGTCTATGGGTATTTCCTCGTGTGTGCTTCCCTCAGGGTTTCTTTCTTCCTCAGGTTCTTTTAGACCTTCTACGTCAAAATCTTTAGGGAGATTGACTCCTTGTTGTGCTAAGTGGAGAAAGAATTTAGTACGGTCTTGGGCAAGTACCTTATCCATTATGTGTTGAAACCTCCTGTCTTGCTGTGTTTGGAGAACATCTTCCGTAGAAATTTCTTCATCACTGTTGTGAGGGGACGGAATATATTTCTCATCCATTTCAATCTGTTTTTGTTTTTGGGACCTCGTTAAGACCATGCAAGGTGACGCAAGATGGGATGAAGTGAGTTTGGAAGACTTGAGCAAGGGGTACTAGAATGTGTCAAGATTTGAGCAAAGTTCTCCTTAGATCAATAGGTGTTAAACAAGATGGGTGAACAAAATGATAGTCAAAGTAAGGATGATAGAAATCTATTTACTTGATGTAGATTAGTCTTGCACAAGCCACTAGTGGAGTTCCAAGAGAAAAGGATGATTGATCCTTGATAGTGGAGACTCACTAGGTTCGTTTGAGGTTTGATGCGATCAAGAATAGCTTGGTTCTAACCTTGTTGTATTTTCGAAGAATTTTTGTGAACTTTGGGATGATGCAGTGTGGGAAAAGTAGCTATGGTGCGGAAGAAGAGCGAAATGGTTGACTTGCATGATTCTAATTAGATTTTGGGAAAATTGAGACAAGTTTGAAATGGGTTTTTGAAAAGTTGACAGTTTTTCTCCTGGGAAGTACGGAATAGCTCTCTGGGATTGGATGCACAATAGTAAATGCGCCAGAACAGGAGGTAAAAGCACCACAGGTCAAAGCAAATGCACAGATCTGGCAAATTTTGTATACACCACAATAGTGATTAGATGCACAACAAGTCTAAATGCATGTGCCACAGGTCATAGAAGATGCGTCGTTCTAGTTTTCAGTTTTGTTTTTACAGAGTTTTCAACACATTTTTCAAAAAATTTATTTTTTTGGTTGAAAACTTGGTCTTTTTAAATTCTGATTTTCAATTATGGTAGATGAAGACACAGCAAGTGCATAGAAGTTTTCATGATTTTCATCTTTTATTATTTTTTTTAGTATTTTGTGGACTTTTTGACACAAGAATAATTACAACCTAGGCTAGAAAGGGTAGTATTTGTTGAGTCCCCTAGCTGTGCATATTCAAAGTGTGTAGCTCTAGGATCTGGTAGCATCGGCTCCTCTCCATGGCACTCACTTCTCACACATACTAGATCCAGGTTTTCTTAGGCTCATACCCCCACCGAACCATAGGATTGTCTTGGTACCTCTACTAAGAATCACATGAATTGGGGCCACTTCAAAGGTTCCACCTTTTGCGCCAACAAATAGGGGATTTTGGTATACTAAAAAATAGCTAAGTAGTCAAGGCAACTATTTGAGTGGCTACACATGCAGCAGCGCTACTCTCTATTATGGAGTCTCCTAGCCTCCAAGGGTTACATCCTGGAGGGTTTTGGGGGAGGTTAGCTGTCGGTGTAACACATCGACACTCGTTGCAGGAAGCTTTTGCCTCAAGCATAATTTATTTAAAGTGGATCGGTAGGGCTTGGCTTTAGCCTGTTTCCACTCAGGGTCATTCCCATTTGGATAGGTGGGCATCCAAGGGTAGGCCCCTCTAAAGGTTATACATAAGGAATAACAAGTCTGGCATTCTGGTCACCCAGTAAAGGGGGGAGCATAAGCCTATTTTCATTCAACAGACACAAAAAATAGTGGTTTATCTAATCCTACTAAAATGAAAAAAAATATATGTGTTATCTACTTGGGCACTCACACATTTGTTAACTTTGAAATGGTTAAAGATAGCAATGGTTCATTTCCCTTTTGTAAGATAGCAATGTTCTAAACTAAGAAAGATAGCAATAATGCAAAGATAGAAGTGATGTTCATTAATATCCTCCTAGTTAAGGACTACGTGAGATTTGCATGCGTGCATTTTTTTTACTTTTTCCCCTAATTAATCTATGATGAGTTAATTAGTGCAACTAAATGACTATCTAGCTCCTAATCTTGCAAGACAAACGTTAGCGTTAACCCAAAAAATTATGAGAAATCCTAAAATCACAATGAAGAACAAATGTGCCACTTCATAGTCTATATGTGTAGAAATAGAGACTATAAGCACAACATTACAAATTCTCTAAGACAGGTGTCAAAAGCATAGGAATAAGAGACAAATGTGTTGTTTCTACAGATGCATCGTTAAAAAGGATGTAGCACTGTGTCTGAGGGTGTATGTGCCAGAATACTGCAGGCGTCGGAACAGGTTGTAGATGCATCAGCTCAGAGGATGTATGTGCCAGAACTTTGCATGAACTAGAACAAGTTGTAGATGTGCTGGTTTAAAGGATGTATGCGCAAGAAGTTTGTATGTACCAGAACTATGCTCAAATGCACCTCGGGATCAATCAGATGTGTCGACTGAACCTATTTGAAGCCTGTATGGAATCTGTACGGAACTTGTCACTCAGAAACTTAATTTTTTGGTTAGATTAGGGGCAAAGGCGCCATGGTAGGCGCCAAAAATGTAATGGGTAAAATGGGATAATAAAATGAATTACAAAAACCTAAAAAATCAATGGAATGTGCAAATAACAAAAGATTTTAGAATAAGAGTGATACTTACAACCTTTTTTACCTCACAATTTCCATTGTTCACCTATTCCCCTTTGATCTTCAATGATGAATGCATCCCTCAGGAAGCTTGCTTCCTTACTTTAATTCCTCAATATGACAAAAGAGAAATGGCTTGGATACTTGTAGTGTTGAAGGTGAGCTTCAACACAACATGAAATGGCTAATGAAAGATGTGATAGTGGGGGTGCCAATGGCGTGCTATGGGTTCTGCAACATAAGATTACTTGAAAGCTTGATGATTTGAAATGGAAGGATAGAGGAGTATTTATAGGATTGTGTGAGAGAAGATCAATGGTAGAGGATGTTCGAGAGAACGTGCACGAATAGAAGAAGGACATGTGTCATTCAAAAAGATGCTTTGTTGAGTTAACTGCGTTCTTAATGAGGATGATTTTTTTATTTCTTAAATTAGAATATATTTTTCTAATTTAAGAGTTTTGTTCATAGCTTTAAATCAGCTAACTCAGCTTTTGCTTTTGCATGACAAGAAGAATTTATCTTTAGAAGATTTTGAAGATTTTTTAGAAGATAAGAAAGTGTAATTAAATAAATAAATTTATTTAATTACTTGCACATTGTTGGTCATGATGTTAGTCATAAACAAGCATAGAATAAAAGTACACATTAACCTTTATTCATCTTGAAAGATATGATGAATTCAGAGAATTCATGATCCCAAGTCTCCAGTGATTAGGTCTTAATCTTCTGACGTTACTCAGAGGTTGATGTGTGTTGCTATTTCCATTTTGGGGCCTTACGTAAAGTTCACCATCATGACATTATTTCTACAAAGATTCTTCACAGAGAGGTCATTTTATACAATTACTTGATCAAATGATGCAGGGATATTCAAATCTTTGCATGATATTTACCAATTATACATGCTTTATCTCTAAATATGCTAAATATTTGCAATTATCTATGAGATGTCTGCATATTTTGTGTTATTTGCTTAAGATTATCAATTATTTGCAATTGTGATAGTGAAATGTTCTAAAATTTAAAGAAATTGAAAGAAATACTTCAAATGAAAGATGAATCTTCAGCTATTGAACCACATGTATATCATATACAATCATGAGGAGAAGAAAACCAAACCATATGTTCACCAGGACATTCCACAGCTAGATACAGTAGGTGCTAACTTCAAAGGAATTGTATGAAAACAATGTATGTAAGTAGACATGCACTCCAAAGGATGCAGCAAATCACCACATAAATCTAGAATTCACACACTAATTACTCAAGATTTACTATGAATTGTAACCCAAAACAGTCTTCTCATTCACTAAGTATGCAAAGATATAAATGTATACAAAAAGCTTTGAAATAAGCCCTGAACATTTGAGCAGACAAATTTCAATTAAGTTTCTGAAATCCAAAATGAAGCACTCCTGCACCTTGTTGGTTTTTTCCCAGACTAGATGCTTACTCCTAGATTTCCCTACAAGGTAGCCATCAATGATCAATAGGATCTCTGGGCCAGGGGCCAACAGTGTAGGAGATAGACTCTATATTTTATCTCCTCTTCTTCTTCAAGCTCTACAAAACCTAGGGCGTATTCCCTACTCAACATCCATGAGGATATGCATACAAAGGCTGGGATGCTGACAAAAAGTAGATAAGTCCTCCTGTAAGTAGACCAAAACTGTAAGATAAGAGCAAAGGGGCTGGCTTTGGGCCTATTTGCAGTTGTAGACAGAGGACTTGGATCCTAAAACTAATTCTACTGTCCTAATGGTTGTTTTGGAGTTTGATTTTGATTTTATATTTGGATGCAAAGCTGGACATGGTATGTAACACTAACACAAAGCAAGATTGGTGCCTATCCAGGGCCTGGAGTCAGTAGACATACACCTGTGAATGATATGCATGAACAACTAAAACTAGATTTCAGGGGGGATACATATGACACCTGCCTTACAGATATCTCCCAATACAAAGTGTTAAGCTATCTATACTTATGGCATCCCTATTGCAGTATACCCTTCCCAATAGTCAATCTAAGAACAATTTAATCTACCCCTTGAGCAGAAGTTAAAAGGTCAAACATTCAACATAAGAATTCTATGTTCTAGAGTCTCAGACATTCCTTAAATACCTAGACTCAGAAGAAAGATACATGCAATACTAGAGATAGAATTAACAAAACACATGCAAACATAGCATTTCTCATATAGGATTAACCATGAAATCAGTGGATTCATGCAAAAACATACAACAGGAGATACATAAACTCACAAGTTTTGCTGCACAGAGCAACCAAATCAGCTGTATTGCATTACAGAGCCAAAAATGTTCAACTTTCAACAACCACAAAAATGAGTAACACTTCCTGCTTAAAATAGCCAAAGAAGCGTACTCAGCATTAATTACATGGTGGACATCAAAAAAACGTCAGATACAGATCCCACAAAGGAATGGCGCTCAAAATTTATTGCTGCAACAGACAAGAGAGTAGACAAGGGTGGCCTCGAGCCCTGCGCCACCATCCGGGAGTCTTCATGCCAAAAATTAGGTACATGACTTTTCAACAACTTGCCCACGCCTCAGCACAGTCGCCATTGATGGCTCAACCACCCGCAGCCTACTTGAAAACTGTCGCAGCATTCAAAATGGAGCTTCCCGCCAAAACGTGTTTCGCTTCAAAGTTCAAATTATGCAGGAAAATTAGTCCCACATGCACAGTGCAGAGACCACATTAGCGCTTTATAAACGTGGCCACATGCATATCAAATGTCAAGCGCTTTTGTTGCGCTCAACCCACGATCCTTCTCCAAAGCCCATCACCTAGACCTAAGCCATCGGCCAAGCCCATAAATCTCCTGCCGACCTCATGTGTTACACCAATGAAGCCATCGCAATCTCCTATCGGCCAGACTACTACCATCGGCCAACCCAAAAGCTTCCCCGCCGATGAACAAAGTCTCACCGATGACCATTCCATACACGCTTGTTGCCAAGACATAGACCATTGGCCAAGCCTAACACTTACACTATCAAGAAGGATAGGAGAACTTTTGTGATGACACCATTATAGGAGGATGTTGAAGAAAAGAAGGCATCCAAAATCATTTTGGTAGGAAAGAAAGAGTTTGTGAAGATGCATGAAGTAGAGACAACGAAAGTTGATGATATCTCAAGGAATGGGATTGCTAGAGATCACAGTTTGAAAAAGGTTTTAGTTCTGACTGATGGAGATCAGATGAATTAACAGAAGGTGAAAGAACAGGTTTACAAGCAGCCATAAGTTAATTGGAAAGACAAGGATGTTATCATAGTTGGGACAATTGTTTGTCCTCTAGAGCCAACAAGAGTTGAAAGACAAACAGATTTTGTCATAGCAGCAGTATAAGAAGCATTACCCAAAGTTTATAATGTAGGTGTTCAAACAGGGATGACAGTCTGAAAGAATGGCAAGCAACGGAAAGGTTGGAGTCTTTGATTTCATGGAAGTAGGTTGCAGTTCAAAGATCATGGGGCAAACATGAGAAGCAAAGTATACAACTGGAGCAAGACAATGACCTAACTCATGTGGCATGAGTTCTTTTCATGGTGGGGTGTATGGTGCAGAAGCACCTGACACAAGGTAGCCTCCATGAGACATTTAACTATTTATAGTTCATTTTGTTGTTTCCAATAAGGTCCTATAAGACCATTCATTTAATAAGGTCTATTTGACCAATGCATGTGATTGTAGTTTATAACTAGGTTTATGTTGTAAGTTCTTAGGACACTTGGCAAATCTGTAATCACAAGGTTGTTAGATAGTTAGTCAGTTGTGATCTCCTAGCCACTTGGAGTAAATTCAGTACTACGCATGGTGAGTAGATAAATACCCTAAGATCAGATCGATTGTGATCAAGGATAGATAGTTGCAATCAGTTGTAGTTGAGTTCAGGTTTGATCAAAGTGTTTGCAGTTGTAAGCAGAGCATCTATGCATGTACATGTTCTAAAAGGCATAATAAAATTATGTGTTGTATATCTTTCTGGCATTCAAATTCACGGTGCAATTGATTTTCTATCCTGAGGCTGAGATGGGTTCCTAGCCCATTCCACCGGTTAGATTTTTTTGAAATCGGTGGAATGGTTGTACATATCGATTTGTGTTTTCATTTTGTTTTCTATTTTGTTCATGTTCATGTTTGTAGGATCGGATGCAGTATGCTTTGGTAGATCCTAGCGCCGTAATGTGCTAGGTTGAAGAAGTTGAAAATCTGTGTTAGATTGCTGGAGGAGTAGATCTGGGCAATCGCAGTGTTGCAGGGTTCAAAATAGCAAAGATTCGCGTGGTTTCATTGGAGATGCATTTTGTGTATATACCGCAATTATATGTCAGATATACATTCTATGTGTATATCGCTATTGTCTGTTGAAGTTTGCACATCGCAAAGTGTATCAAGTTTCACTGGTGGCTTGTATGTCTCAATTGTATGAAGTAAACATGCATTGTGAAGATACAAGGGTATCGGCATACAAAAGAGTCAGTGGTTTGATCAAACCCATCAGATGCATAATCAAAATGCATGTTGTGGATGTACATTGTTGATATACAATCTCTCTGTATATCGCTAATGAATATCGGGTTCATTTCCTGTGTATCTCATAGTTGAATGGTTGTGAGTATCCCGCAGATGCATATTCAGGTTGTATGTTTTGGATGTATATCAAAAATATAAATTGTCTTTGATACAAGTGCTGACTGGTAGAGATGGCAAAAGAGACTGGTAGTAGCAAGTCATGCTATGCATGTATAAGTTGGTTGTATGTACATTGGAGATTGCATGTTACAATTGTATGTATGTTGAAACATACATTGGGCTCGATACATTGGAGAGAGAAACATTGATTGGCGGGAAGGGTTAGAGCTACGCCGACAGAGGAAGTCTCAATGATGAGAGTTTAGTCTTACATCAACGTAAGGTAAGCATCAAGGAGACAATAAGCAAGGTGACCGATAGGTAAGGTGTCGCCAACATGCAAGAGATACAAAAAATGTACATTGGTATGAGGAATGAATCGGAATAAAACTATTTTGGTTGGCTAATGGTGCATAGTCTTTCTGACAAGCAAGTAAAGAGAGACAGACAAAGGGTAATGTAGGCTAAGGTGATTGGCTCTACATCACAAAGCAATCAAACTATCCTATCATTGACTTAACATATCAAATTCATCAAAATAGCATATCATCTCTTGACTAGATTCTCAGTAATCTCAGAGATTGCTTACCAATTAATGCATCAATCAAGATGCCAATTACATTAATTTTGTTAAGTCAACTGACTATCCTAGTGCAAATGCGTTGATTCATATCAGATGCATCACTTCACCGTGAATGCGCCAATCCTTGACATGTATGCATCATTCTAGCACATGCACCAATTCCTGGCCTATATGCGCACATCTATCATATGTGCCTTAAGATCACTCAGATGCATGATTTCGTGGCATATGTGCCATTTCAGGGTGCATATGCACTAAATCGTAGTTCGGCACATCTATCCTAGCTATTTTTTCCTAAGCATTTATTGACCTAATAAATGGCTTTTAACGAGTTTTGACGAACTACATACCGGTGGTCCTACTTCGGGTGGCCGATTGAACTGTCAAACTTGCTCAAAACGGTGCTCCTCGCATGGAATATCCATATCTCTGTCAACTTCTCTAGCTTCTCTACTTTCCTAAGCTCTCAAAGACCAATCAACTAAGGACAAGTGTGCAAATGAATAAGACTTGTGGACCCAGCTCCTATATATAGCAAGGAAACCCTAGCTGACTGTGTGACAACTGTGACTACTTCCCATATCTGTTCATCCAAACCATGTCCTATTTTTCTCCATCCTAACCTGCTTTCCACCTACTTCTTTGTGAGATTGTCTGTCTCACACTTTCTACCTTCTTCCCATCCAATCTCTCAAGGGGGCATCCTGTCGTTAAACTTGTACCAAGGGTAAACTGGGGCATGTATCATTGTCAAAAATTCTTATTCTTTGAAACAACATGATAAAACACATTCATCAAAGAGGGGTGAAATGTATACACCTAAAAATGACATGACTCTACCTAAATAAATATTTTAAATATTTATTTTATCTTGATATTCCTCTATCAATAAATAAATAAATCAATTTATTTATCTGATTCATTTTCTTCCATTAATTGAATAAATTACATTTATTTAATTAATTTCATCTATATCAACTTTATTCTTCTAAACAATTAAATAATTTTAATGATTTAATTAAATCATTCATTCTTCCAAATTTAAATAAAATTCAAATTTATTTAAATTAAATCTTAATCTCCAAAAATAAAATATAATTAAATATTTTATTTATTCTTCCAAATCATGTGCAAGTAATTAAATAAATTTATTTATTTAATTATGCTTTCTTATCTTCTAAAAAATATTCAAAATCTTCTAAAGATAAATCTTCTTATCATGCAAAAGCAAAAGTTGAGTTAACTAATTTAAAGCTATCAACAAAACTCTTAAATTAGAAAAATATATTCTAATTTAAGAAATAAAAACTCATCCTCATCAAGAAAGTAGTTAACTCAGCAAAGCATCTTTTTGAATAACACATGTCCTTCTATTCGCACATGTTCTCTTGAACATCCTCTACCATTGATCTTCTCTCACACAATCCTATAAATACCCCTCTATCCTTCCATTTCAAATCATCAAGCTTTCAAGTAAACTTATGCTACAGAATCCATAGCACGCCATTGGCACCCCCACTATCACATCTTTCATTAGTCATTTCATGTTGTGTTGAAGCTCACCTTCAACACTACAAGTATCGAAGCCATTTCTCTTTTGTCATCTTGAGGAATTAAAGCAAGGAAGCAAGCTTCCTGAGGGCTGCATTCATCATCAAAGATCAAACAGAAATAGGTGAGAAATAGAAATCGCAAGGTAACAAAGGTTGTAAGTATCACTCTTATTCTAAAAGCTTTTGTTATTTGCACATTCCATTGATGTTTTTGGGTTTTTGTAATTCATTTTATTATCCCATTTTACCCATTACAATGGTAAAAGCAACATCAGTCAGTATGCATATGTCTAGTCTTAGGCATGTCTGGATCTTGAAGTTTGAGGTTAGATTTCTAAAGTATGAGTCTTCCCTTAAAAACAAAGCCTACCAAATGAAAGAGTGCAAAATTCTAGACAGGTTTGCCTTTTGGATCACCCCAAAATTCACTAAAAATAAGAAGTTATGCCTAGTCAAAGTTTGGTCAAAGGTCACAAAGGGAAGGGTTGTCACATTCCTTAATATCCCTGATATTCACAAAAATCCCTAATATATTTTTTAACGAAGAGAAACCCAATATCCGCATATTCCCTAATATACAGACGTCAAATTTAAACACGATATTATCTACCTGTCAAGTACATGCGTACATTCAAGGAGGGTCATATTTCTCAATATCCCTCATATTCGCTAATATGCAAATCACCTTCAAAAATAACGTAAACACTTAGCATCGGGATATTTCTCAATATCCGTCATATTGGTTAAGATCCCTAATTTTCCTCAATATGACGATAACGTCATTCTAACCCGATAGAAAGAAGCCTGATATGACAATGACATCATCAATAAGCCTGACTCCGAGAGGGTCATATTTCTCAATATCCATCATATTGGTTAAGATCCTTGATCTTCCTCAATATGATGATGATGCCATCTTAACTTGACATGAAGGAGACCCGATATGACGACGACGTCACCAATATGCCTGACACTAGGAAGGTCATCTATTTCTCAATATCTCGCATATCAGCCAACATGCCTAATCTTTGTCAATATGATGATGACATCATATCCCAAGTGGATTTGAAATATTAATGATGATGATGATGTCATCCTAATCTTCAAATGTGGAGATGTTTTACAAAACTAATATCCAAATATTTCTTAATATCCACATACCCGTCCTAGGACCTGTAACACATGGATTTCTAGGAACCAATAGGACAATGCCACACCCTATGCTTACATCATCAGGATATTAACCTATAGGGGCACTTCATGCTCTTATTGTCATGATCTTATATCCTCATCCTGATGACATCATCCTATTACACAATAATGAAAGACTTTCTTCTTACTGACATCATGTAGATATTTCGACTTGATGCATATTTTGTAATATAATGTCTATATCCTTAACCTGATATCCAAGTTTGAGATTGAATAGTAGCACACCCTTGCAAGGGAATCTTGCTAGCAGGAAAGATTCTCCATGCTACTATGAGATTGAGACACGTGTCTACATGGACATCCCAACTTATTGATGATAGATTTGGAACTCGATAACATATTTTCAGTCAGCGATGACTGACCTGATCGTCATACTAAAGACATCCTAATATCTAGATATCTACATTTCGCATATCCAAGGCATCTTGTTCATGACCCGATACTCATTGCTGAAGACATATCCCGAGCCTAATATTCATTGTTATGAGGGATATCCTGACCAGATAGTCGTATCCAGATATCCAGAGCCAGACATTCACATCCTAGATATCCATATTCAGACCTCCTCTCACCATTGATGTTATGTATAATTTCCTGTAAGATTATCAAATGATTAAAATCTATATGTTTTGTTGCAGGGTATTAGAGCTGATTAAAGATTGGAGATAATGTTATGCAAGTCATGCAAGAGAAGAAGAAGGCTGGATAATGAAGCAGAGAAAGCTAACCAGATAAAGTTGCAAACAAATGGAAGACTTGAACCTAAATTAGAATATATTACCAAGTATGTTGTCTGCTAGCTGAGGGTGGACCAAGTCAAAGATGCGAGGAACATTCTCCTATGCCAGTTGTTTCCAGCTGTGATTGCCAACTGGCAATCACATACCTCCATTCCTAATCATTGGATCATCATGATTGGATCCTAACCATTGGATCGATGTGTAGACACCTCAAAAATGTCTTCATCATCAAATCGACTCCCGACCTCCCTAAACATACCTATTTCCCTTCTTAACAATTAATTAAATTTTTATTTGATTAATTATCCTCTCATCACCTAATCTTTCATCATTTTATCCCCTACAATTGGATTAATTTGATTAATTCAATAGTCCAACCTTAGCCTATTAATTAAATAAATATACAATATTTATTTGGTTAATTCCCATTGTCCACTAAATCCAATTAATTAGGTAAATCATATTTATCTAATTAATTTATCCTATTAATCAACCTACCCTTACCCTAGTTAATTAAATATCTATTATTTAATTACCTAGCCTATCCTCCATGACCCTAGACCTAGGATTAATTAAATCAAACCTTATTTAATTAATCTAAACCTCCTATTAACATGTTCCCTAATTTTTTCCAACTATATTAATTAGGCTAATCACCCCAATTAAAATGGTCAAACCTTGATTAACACCCTTCCCCACATCCCACAAATAAAAAATTGAAATATATCCCATATAAACTAATTTTTTATACACATGTCATAATCATCATTTAATACCTCTTACACCCCTTACACATGTCATAACTCATTAATATCCACTCTTCCCCAAATGAATTTAAAATTTATTTTACCCTTCCCCATGTAAATTTTTAATTCACAAATAATCCATTACACTCCACCTCATTTATGAACCCCTCTTCCCAAGATGAATTAAAAATTTATCTTTATTCCTAGCCCTCCATTTCCAAGATGAAATCTAGGCCCTCCACATCATCTTCATCCTCCACCATTGATCTCTCAAATCAATCTCAACCATTGGATCAAAATCTCTCCAAAATGCTTATAAATACAACATCCTCCAAGCCATTTGATCATCCAATTTCTAAGTAATGTTATCATGCCAAAAATTCTCTTGAGTTAGTTTGTGAGTTGCATTTAGATTGAGCATTTCACATTGAATCTATTATCTAGGGTATATCTAGGAGCTCTTGGGTGCATGCTTCTACCACCCTATCTTGGATTGGTGAATCTTTGTGAGGTATAAGGCTTGTTTTATGCTCTTATTTTGTGTTTCTCATCTCATTTTGTTTTCGTTAATCACATTTGGCACACTTGGTGGGGCCCACAAGGTCTCAATCTAACATCTTGTGTGAGTTTTTGTTGTGTTTATATATGTTTTTGTAGGACTAGCTCTATCTTCCTGCGTAGTAGCGCCATTTCACATGCATTTCGGTGCCATTTGCAAACTGTATTGGCACCTTGTTCACACGGCCTTTTGATTTTTTACTCACACTTGTGTCTTTTGTTGATCTTTTGGCAGGTGTTTGTTTTATTTGACCTCAGTTTTTGTAGGGTTGATGCAAGGATAAGGGGTGATTCTACCAAAATAGCCTTAAAATCCAACTTACATGCTTTGTTTTCATCTTGTGTAAGTTTTTATTGACTAGGTTGTTTTATTGATAGAATTTGTCTCTTGGACATCATGGAGGAATAACAAGACCCCTTGGACTCAATCTAATCCCTTATTTGGTCAAGAGAACTTATGTTTTGCAGGTTTGACTAGTTCAACCCCATATCAGCACCCTCAACACCCAGAACAATACCATATTCCACAGACGACCAGACAATTCAAACTCATGTGCGGTAGTGCTATAATTAGTATGTATTAGCGCAATCATTAGTTTTAGCACATTATGTATTATCCTATAGCACTATTTCTATATTCAGCGTAGTCTATAGTCCATTTAAGTGCTATCTTTTAATTTAGTGCCATCTATGTGTATTATTAGCACTATTTTCTAGGGTGGTTAGATTCTATCCGGGGTGCTAGCAGCAGTGCCATTTCAGGTCAAAGCAATGCCATATGTGATCTATTTTATCACTATTTTGTCTGCTAACATTGGGTTCTATGCAGGTCCTTCTATCTTTTTTGCAGGTCATCATCATCTATCCAAGACCATTATTCTAAAACAACTAATGATTTTTGTAGGGTTTTTTCTTTAGATTAAACAACACTTCAATTGGTGCTCATAAAAAGAACCCTTGCATGTTAGTGTAAACAACATTTCAATTGGTGCACTAAAATTGATCAAACAAACACTTCAATTGGTGCTCATAAAAACAATTTGTGTGTGCCTTAGTGTAGAAAACATTTGATTTTGGTGCTCTAAATTTAACAAGTGCTTGCCAACAAATTTAGGAACATTTTAGTTTTAGGCTTAAAAAGAACCTTAGTAAGTGTTTGTCATGATTGGTGTGCTTGTACATTGTATTTTCCCAAAGGGTTTAGAATCAAAGTATCCTCTCCCCTTGCCTTGCAAAAGGATCTTGGGTGTAAGAGAAATGGTTCTAACACTCTTTCTTTTTCTAGGCCGCAAACTTGCTTTTGAGACACATCCGAAAGGAGAACACACTAGCGATCCCTAGCGGTACTTTCATTCGGTCTGCTATACGTAAATTAGGATAAGGCAAAAGCCAAGTCCAAATTGGTATTAGCACATACCATTTAATGCTATGCTTGAAAGGGAGTAGTACCTTGTGTTTATGAAACCCCTAGTAGAGCTAGTAAAAACCTTAAGTGGTTTATCAGATGCTCGTATCATGCCAATCCCACAAATGTTCCCCCACTAAGAACCTTTGTTTTAGTATCCCAAATCCTTCTACTTGTTGGTGCAAAAGGTGGAACCTTTGAAGCCACCTTAATTCACGTGGTTCTTAGTAGAGATAACAGGGACAATCCTAAGGTTTGGTGGGGGTACAAGCCTTGGAAAACACAGATCTTGGTATGCATGAGAAGTGAGTGCCGTGGAGAGGAGCCAGTGCTACCAAGATCTTGAAGCTATCCACTTTGAATAGGCATGGCTAGGGGACCCTACAAGTATTTTCCTATCCTTGCCTTAGGTTGTACAAAGTGCTTGTTAAAAATCTTTACATCTTTTCACAAATAAATCCTTGGCTATTGTGTTTGAAGTGTTTCCAAGAAACAACAAAAATCATTTGATCAAACTTCATACCCATAAAAATCCAAATTTGTCATCAAAATCCATCTTTTTCAAAGCCTCGACCAACATTGGCCTATTTTAGTGCTATCTCTATCTGTTTTGGTGCCATTTCACTTGAGTTGTGGCACTATTTACAGACTGACCTGCCTAAAACTGGGAAGAATGGTCTTGTGATCTTTAACACCTACCTAGCCATAATCCATAATCACCCTCCCAAATATCTATCAATACTCCATACATTGTGATCTAAAGTTTCCCAATCATACCTCCATTTTGACCTTAGAGAATTAATCATTATCATTATTAGATCCCTTTCTCCACTCATTTCCATATCTTCTCATCCTCATTGATCTTTGCATACTTTTCGGACCAAACAAACATCCTTGTAAAAAATCATTCCCAAAATCTATTTCCTTCTTCCATCAAAAACATATCTAAAATCTCTTAAAACCAAACATCCACAAAAATCATCAACCAACATCCAAAAAATCAATCTTGAGCTAAAGCTAGATCTAGATTTCATCTTTTACATCATATTTTGCTTGAAAAGTCATTAGTCTACCTTTCAAGTAGAATAATCATCCCTCTTTGTGATAAGGTCATAAGTCTACCCCAAACAAAGAGAAACATCCATTTGTGCAACACAAAACTAGATCTTATTTGAGCTCATTTGTTGACTTCCAAATCCTTTTCCAAAAAACATCATCCAAATCTCTCATACCAAACATCTAGTTCATCTAAGGTTTCATCCCCCCAAAATCAACATCAAAAAATCTCTTCCATCAAATCATCCCCAAACAAACCTCATTTTATCCTCCATCATTTTGGTACAATTTTTTGTGAAAATCAATATCATCCACTCTTACCCCCTTAGGTTTATACTCTTTTGAGACCCATCTCTTAAAAGTGAAGATCTATCTAAACCACATCATAATTTCCTTCTATCTTTAGATTTGTAAGAAACACACCCTCTTATCTCTAAATCCCATCACATTTCATCACCACATCCTCTTTGGGTCCAACAAATCAATCCAAATTCTCTAAGGTCTCCACCTTTCATCCACCTCAAAATCAAAATCCATACACTTGCATTCCCATAACTAGATCATAACACAAGAAGAATCAAGCAATGGCAAACTTTGGACAACATATGGGCATAGGGATACCTCAAACCAATGACAACAACATACCAATCAACCAACAAACATACAACATACCCTCGGTCTTTCAAATCCCATTATGTAATCCCAATGAGAATCCCTTCCATTTCTTGCAACCACAACCACCACAACCACCCATCCAAAACACCACCACCATTAGCCAAGATGATCAAGACATCTTGAACTTTACAGAAGACCTCGATAACATGGACATGCTTGACAAAGTCCTAAGGTCGGATCCAAATAGATATCTTGACTACCTTCTCAAAATTGGTGCCACCCCACAACATGACATTATCCCAACCATCCACCTCTAACAACAATCCTACCACATCCTCTCAACCATCTACATTAAACACCCAACCTACCATCTCCCAAACTTCAAACCCCGCCATATCTACCACTCTCACAAGTTCCAATGTTGCTAATCCCACAAGTTCTAATGTTACCACATCTATAATTCCCACTAACATATACATCGCATCTAATGTCTCTAATCCTACCATCTCCCAACCTGTTGTCACTTCCACCACCATAATAAACGTGAACCCTTTCGTTCCCCAAATCACCTTAGGCATCCAAAGCAACCCCACACACACAAGTGATTCCACAAGCATGCCTCAACTCAACCCTCAAACCATAGCCTACATGAGACAATTCTTTTCACAACCACCTCACAACACAACCAACCCATCCAACATCAACCCATCCAATGTCAACCCATCCCATCTCACGTATGTACCAAACCCCATAATATCATCAATACAACATAATCCCAATCCCCAATTTCCACCCCATGTTCTTCAAAAAATCCATGCTTACCAACAATACCTTGCACAACAAAACCAAAACACCATCCCACAATATCAAAACATGATCCCCCAAAATCACAACCCTACCTATGAAAATCTAAACCAAGCAAACCAACACCAAATCCCGCCCAATCTCCAACATCACATCAACCAAAAAACCTACACCCCACAGCCACCACCAACCCCAAACCTAACAAGCATAGTACAAACGTTGATCCAAAAGGTAGATGATTTACAAATTGGGGGCAAGCGTAAACATTATTCTTTTGAGGATATTTGTCGCTATCCATTTGATTGAACACTATACATGCCCCCTTTTCCCAAAAATTTTGAAACACCCAAATTTGACAAGTATAAGGGAAATGGAGACCCTAGGGATCACCTTAGGGAGTTCTACCTTGCTTGCCTCAAAGTCTCAAACAATGACACATATCTAATGAGACTTTTCCTAGGAGCCTTGGTGGTCAAGCCGCTGAATGGTTTGCACATCTTCCCCAGGGTATTAGGTCTTTTCCTCAGCTCGCAGAGAAATTTACCAACCACTTCTCTTACAATTTCGAACACAAAATATCCATGATGGACCTTTGCAATACAAAACAAAAGAGTAGAGAATCCTTCACTTCTTTCCTACAAAGGTGGAGAGGCTTAGCAAGCAAACTCCCTTGGCCAATTCCCAAGAAGCAATTAGTCACCATGTTCGTGACTAATCTAAACCAAGAAATGGGGTTCCATCTACAAATCCTTTACATGTCTACCTTTAAAGAAGTCATTGACAAAGGTACTACCATCGAAAGAGCCCTTATTGCCAAGGGTTCAATTAAACTATACGACAACAAGCCCTATAGCAACAACAACAACAACAAGGTCAACATAAATGTCCCCAACACAAACAACAACACACAATTAAATGAAAAATCATGCTTTTGAGGAAAGAACAAAAACATTCTCAATGACAGTGTCACCGATGTGAAGGCCATCCAACATGTACAAAACCAAGCACCCCCAAGCACATACACTGCCAATGTAAATATGCCAAAAGGTCAACCTAAGCAAAACAAAACTCAGAGACATTTTACACCCTTAGGGGAACCAATTGAAGATATCCTCGATAGATGTCTAAAGAGTGGTTTAATAACTCTCCCACCTATTAAAACCCACCATGAAAGTGAACTCAAAGCCATGTGGTACAATAAAAATGACTATTGTGACTACCATCGTATTGTGGGCCATAAGACATCTGATTGCATGAAATTAAAACATTGTGTACAAGACCTCATAGAGCAAAAGAAAGTCAATCTCGAGCAAGTCACCCAACCATCGCCCAACACCAATTTGGGAGCTTACAAGGATCCACTACCTAATCACAACAAAGCCTCATCTTCTAATCAAGCCTACAACATCACCCCACCTCCTGTATCCTATGATTCCATTGTAGGATGGATAGAACCATCATCCAACTATATCAACACAATCACCATTCAGGCTCAAGCACCTGATTGTGTCGTCATAACCCGTCGAGGCTGTGTATCCATCCACACAGCCCCTACCACTGATTAAATGCCTCCATCCACATCAAACCTCCAACCTAATCGTCTAGCTGCTCGCCCATCACCTGCTAATAAGTAAAACCTCCTAGATCATATAGGAAAGATCCCTGCACAAATCTCTATCCTTGAGCTCCTTCGCATGTTGCCTCTCCACAAAGAAGTCCTCGACAAGGCTCTCTTGGAAACCCAAGTTCCCACCAACCTGAATGTGGATCAATTCCAAGCCGTTGTGGGCCATATTTCCTTACCCCATTATCTCACCTTCTCTGAAAAGGATCTTCCCACTTCTGAGAACTTACATAATGATGCCTTGCATATCAAAGTCTGCATCCATAAGCATATCATCAAAAGAGTCTTAATAGATGGTGGCTCCAGCCTAAACCTGTAAAATCAAAAATTATTAAAACATTTGGGATATTCAGATGTGGTTGTAGATACTAGTGAATGCATAACCATCAAGGGGTACAAAGACACTGAAAGATTGTCCGAGGGCACTATCAAACTCCCCATCCAAGTAGGGAAAAAGATAATGGAAACAAAATGTTAGGTTCTTGATCTTGACCTCCCCTACAACATTCTCCTCAGCTGACCATGGATTCATGACATGCAAGCTATCCCCCCATGTTCCACCAATGTCTGAAGTTCCCTCACAATGGCACGGAAGTAACCATCTATGCTAACCCCCGCCCCTTTCAATACTACAATTTCTTGGAAGGACACGACCACACTTTCTTCCCATACAACAAGGCTATCACAAAAACCACTTCTCAAGATAATCCAACATCCACCTCATACCTCGGGTGCTGGGTGGTACCTTTTGTGTGGGGACATTACCCAACCCTAAGATGTTCAGTGCCCCAAAAGGAGAAGACATCAATACAATTGTCATCAAATGTAAACCATCACCTACCTTTGAAAAGAAACACCTCCTTGATCAAGATTTTCTTGAAGACATATCATCATGGCTATATAAAGATGAAGAAACAGAGCAAGAAGCCCCTACCATACCAACAGAAATATATGGGAAAGGGTCAGAGATCATCAAAAACATGGGCTATAAAGGACAAGGCAGTATCGATCTTCATGAACAATGGATTGTAGAACCAGTTCAAGCATTGAGGAACCCCTACACCCAAGGATTAGGGTATGTCAACGACAATGTATCCTCACTACTGGTGAATGTATCCTAGCTAAGGTCATTACAGTTTCCCCTGAAGTTGATAATGTCAACAAAGTAGGCTATCAAGACTCTTTTAGTGACTTCACTAAATTCTTTGAATCATCTATATGCACCATATACATAGTCACCACCTTAGCATCTTCATCTAATGGCCTGCCCCTCGTATACTAAGACCTCATAGACTAGCACCAACAGGGACCTCCTATCTTAGACATAGCACAAAATGATGAAGTAATTACTGAAATGATGGGGGTTAGAAATCACTTCCCCTGGGAGATCATAGAGCTGGATACATTATGGAACTTCATACAACTACCTATTTCAGGGAGACAAACCCAGCTTCTAGTCACAAAAATATAAAAATCAAACATGGATGTGACGGTGAAAACTGCTCCGCGGTAGTGTTAGATCCCAAAAAAGTAAAAATAAAGGACGTATCTCCTAGTGAAAACCTCCACAAGGCACTAGGAGATGGAAGCATGGGCCTTCCCAAGATAGAGAAAGTATATCCTGCTAGATCACCCATCTTTGTGGAGCCAGCTCAAGAAATGAATCTTCAGATGGAAGAAGAGTCAAAAATCACCTTCAGGGCAGAATCTCTCAATGCAACAGAGCAGGAAAACTTCTTAGCCTTCTTCAAATGCATAAACCGCAACTTTGCATGGACCTATGTAGACATGCCAGGGTTAGACCCTGCCTTGGTCATCCATCACCTTGCAATGCGGCCTGATGCAAAACCAGTGAAATAGAAGCTAAGAAAGATTAACCCTCAAGTTGCCCTCCTAGTCAAAGCAGAATTGAAGAAACTGCTAGATGTGGGATTCACTAGACCCATTGACTATCTTGAGTGGGTTTCAAACCTAGTGCCAGTAGCAAAACTTGATGGTCAAATCCGTTGCTGCACTGACTTCTGAGACCTTAACAAAGCCTACTCGAAAGATCACTTCCCTCTACCAAACATTGATATGATAGTGGATCTTACGGCAGGACATGAGATGTTATCCCTGATGGACGGCTTTTCAAGGTATAATCAAATTAGGATCGTAGAAGAGGATCAGCATAAGAAGGCCTTTATATGCCCATGGGGGACATACTATTGGGTGGTAATGTCATTCAACCTAAAAAATGCCAGATCTACTTATCAACGAGCTATGAGGTTATCTTCCATGATCGTTTCCACCACATCATGGAAGATTATGTGGACAACTTGCTAGTAAAATCAAAGACAAGAGAGGAACACCTAGATGTGTTAGAAAAGATCTTCAATCGACTAGAGCAATATAATGTTCCCCTGAATCCAAAGAAATGTGTTTTTGGGGTTACCTCGGGAAATCTTTTGGGATACATAGTCTCTAGAAGTGGAATTGAGGTAGATCTTGCAAAAGTCAAAGCCATCACTAAGATGCCTCCTCCAAAGACACTGAAATAGTTACAAAGTCTGCAAGGGAAACTCCAGTCCATCCACTGGTTTATTGCTCAACTTGCTAATAAGTGTCAACCTTTTCAGCATCTACTCAGAAAGAATATAGCTTTTGTCTAGGACAATCAGTGTTAGGCTTCCTTCAACCAGTTGAAATAATACCTAGCTAATCCTCCTGTTCTAACTCTACCAAGGCAAGGAGAGCCCCTCCTATTATACATCTCAACAACAGAAACAACTATAGGGGCCTTATTAGCACAACACGATGAACAAGGGAAGGAAAGAGCTATATCTTATATCAGCCACACCTTGATAACCTATGAGCTAAACTATACATCAATTGAATGAGCATGCCTAGCCATGGTCTTTACTTCACAAAATTTAAGACACTACATGCTCAATCACAAAACTAAGCTCATCGTCAAGATCGATCCACTAAAATATCTGCTAAACAGAGCTGCTCTTACTGGAAGAATAGCAAAATGGGTCATGATCCTTAGCGAATTTGACATTGAATACATAGAGAGAAAGGCTATCAAAGCATAGGTCATTGTTGATCAATTGGTTGAAGCACCTATTCCTACAGAACATCCTACACTCGCAGAGTTCCCTAATGAAGCCATATGGACAATAGCAACAACAATAGAAACATGGAAAATGTACTTCAATGGGTCATACACACATAGAGGCTTGGGGGCAGGTGTCTTGTTTGTTACCCCTTAAGGTGAAACCATCCCTAAATCATTCAAAATTACATTTCCATGTACCAACAACATGGTAGAATATGAGGCCCTTATCATAGGTCTCTGAATGGCAATCAAATGGAAAATTGAAAAGCTGACAGTATATGGTGATTCCCAACTAGTCATCCAGCAAGTAAACAATGAGTACAAGACTAAGGATGATAAACTCCTGCCTTATAAAAAGATGGTTGATGACTAAAGATTATTTTGATGATATCCACTTTGAACAAATCCCAAGGCTAAACAACAAAGCTACAGACAGCATGGCAACAATTGGATCCCTGGTCGACATAAAGAAAGATAGCAAGAAGTGCAAGTTCTTGATCAAAGAGCTCCCTATTCTAGCATATGATGTTCCCCAATCAGAGCTAGTGTGCAAAATTATCGGTCCCTTATCCCCATGGTATCAAGAGATGTATCTCTACCTCCATGATAACATCATCCCTCCTAACCTATCTGCCTCACAATGAAAAACTTTCATCCGCCGAGCCTCCCACTTCACCATTGTAGGAGATACCCTATACAAAAAGAGTCTTGATGGCATGCTTTTACAATGTTTAGACTCTAGGGAAGCCAAAATGGCCTTGCAAGAGGTACATAAAGGCATCTGTGGGGCACATTCAAGTGGACCAACTTTAGCTAAGAAGATCCTAAGAATTGGGTACTATTGGCCAACCATGGAGCGAGATGCCTACCAGTTTGTAAAGAAGTGCCTACCATGTCAATAGCATGGAGATCTCATTCATGCTCTAGCACAAGAATTGTAGTCAATCATGATGTCATGGCCTTTCTCATAGTGGGGACTTGAACTCATAGGGAAAATCCATCCACCATCATCTAATGGCCATAAATTCATAATCACTACTACCAAATACTTCACTAAGTGGGTGGAAGCAATACCACTCACCTTCATCACTGGAATGGAAATATCCAAGTTCATACTCCATTACATCATATGTCATTACAGTATCCCCCATTCCATCATCACTGACAATGGAAAACCATTAAAGAACCAAGAAGTCTACACCTTGTGCAAGAAATTCCAAATCTAACACCATTTCTCCACTCCATATTACCCTCAAGGTAATGGTCAAACAAAAGCTTCAATAGAACCATCCTCCGCATTCTAAAGAAAATAGTTAATGAAGCTGGCCGTGATTGGCACCTCTAGGTCAATCCTGCCCTATGGGCCTATCGTACAAGCATTCGTACACCCACAGGAGCCACTCCGTATTCCCTTGTATTCGGATCCAAAGTCATTTTACCTATTGAGGTCAAGCTCCCATCCTTAAGAGTATCTCTACAAAACATAATCACTGATGAGGAATACCAAGTCGCAAGGCTGCATGAGATGGAATTACTGGATGAGAAACATCTAGATGCATTGAAACATCTACATGCCTATCAAAATTGCCTCAAAATAAGCTATAACAAGAAAATCAAGAACCAAAAATTTGAAGTAGGCGACCTTGTCCTTATGGAAAACTAGAAAAAAATGCAGGAACACCCTAAGAAAGGAAAATTTGAACCCAATTGGTTAGGCCCTTATGTCATCACAACTAGCTATGGATCAGGAGCATACCAACTTGTAACACCTGAGGGGTAGCCTCTGGATGAGCCTATGAACATTTTGCATCTGAAGAAATTCTATGCATAACCCATCGAGTATCCCAAGCAGAAAAATCAAAAAATCAAGAAAAACGTGAGTGCAATAAAGACTTCCGATGGTGAAAATAACTTCAGTGACGCCTTGGATTGGTACCATGGTGAAAACTTGTTTCAAGTGCCATGTGTAGTGGTCAGTTCTACCATCTCATAAGTCCTCTTTCCATCACAAACACTCCATGCCAAAATCACCTTCCATGGCTTGGAATTTGGAAACATCCGTCACCCAACCCGCATCTCCCCACCCAAGGCTATCATCGCGGTATAAAGATCCTTGTAAGCTTCCTTTTGTACAGCTAAAATCAAAAAATCTAAAAACAATAAAAAATAAACAATCCAAAAACAATAGAAAATCAAAAAATCCAAAAACAATAGAAAATTAAAAAATCCAAAAACAATAGAAAATCAAAAAATCCAAAAACAATAGAAAATCAAAAAAATCCAAAAATCCAATCTCATTCCATCATCATGATTTCAAACATACTCACAATCACCCACAATCATCACCTTCTCATCAATATCCACCTTAAACCATTCCCACATCATCAAGTCTTACCAGAACTACATATTCATCTCACCCGCATCTTGAAAGTACCTTGATCCCATGGACACAGAGAATGTAGGCAATCTAGAATATGAAGGAAGTATCTAGTACTCAAGTACATAAGATGCACCCATCCAACCCATTTGGATGGTCCCTATTTACTGAGCTTGCTAGACCCAACAAATGATACACATGCTAGGAATATGCTTGAAACATGGTGCCTAATGTAAATATCATCAATCAACATACCAACTATAAGTCAACACATGGCCTGACTATACTTTTGCCCATCTTCTAAAAATTATTCAACAACATCTAACTGATTCACATCCTAGGATATATCGTTCCTACAATGGACAAAAATCTGTCATCTTATCAACACTTATCTTGGCAAGAGAACACAATGGCTGTCTGTATTTTTTTATTGGTCTTTTTGATTATTGATTTTTATTTTTTGTCTTACTCCTAGTCACTTCCAAAGCTACCTTGATCTCATTATATCATAGTACATGGTAGATAACACTTGGAGTGGACGTAGTCATTATTTCTGTATGATGTGCTTGTGGGTTGGTTTCATTACTCCAAGAATAGTATTCATATCTTGAAGCCTGTGTCGGTTCTAGCATGATGTGCCTCATTTGCATATACAGGCATTAAAACCTTATATGTACTATGGGCACTCATGGCTATGAGTCCCCTTCCTTGGCTAGGCAAGGTTATACTACCTTGGGCGTGTATGACATCAACCTATTGTTTGTGGGTCTTGTCCATGCAATTGTGGGATATGTACATCATCACTTAGGTAACTTCATACCTTTGTGAAAACTATCCTACATTGCTATAATAAACTAAGAAATGCTCTCAATTAACTTTATGCAACTACTATTACTAGCTCAAATCATCTTCCTATCACTCATCCATCCATATTATTTGGGCCTAGATCTTTTATCTCCCACCATCTAATTCAGCCCTCCCCCCCAATCTTTTCGCTAACCCCACTTATCCCGCTTATTCCCACCTAACACATCCTGAACCAAAATAAATCCCCCCTTAATGACATGGTGTCTCATGACCTAACAATTTCCTCATCCCCCATCCCACTTCCTCCCCCAATCTAGCTGAAACCAATCCTACCCTTACTTAGTCCATAAACCCTTATCCTCTCCCCACCTATTCCCCTACCACTAAACCCCACCACCCAGGGTTGAACAAAAAACTTCATGTATATCATGACTTGATCATCACATATATCATTACATTGCATATCATTTAGTTAATTTTCATAATCATTTAATGGCATTTTCACAATCATTTAGTTGCATAATCATAATCATTTAGTTACATTATCATAATCATTTAGTGGCATCTTCATAATCGCTTAGTTACATTTTCATAATCATTTAATGGCATTTTCACAATCATTTAGTTGCATAATCATAATCATTTAGTTACATTATCATAATCATTTAGTGGCATTTTCATAATCATTTAGTTACATTTTCATAATCATTTAATGGCATTTTCACAATCATTTAGTTGCATAATCATAATCATTTAGTTACATTATCATAATCATTTAGTGGCATTTTCATAATCATTTAGTTACATTTTCACAATCATTTAATGGTATTTTCTCAATCATTTAGTTGCATAATCATAATCATTTAGTTACATTATCATAATCATTTAGTGGCATTTTCATAATCATTTAGTTACATTTTCACAATCATTTAATGGCATTTTCACAATCATTTAGTTGCATTTTCATAATCATTTAGATGCATGTTCATATTTTCATTTGCATATATAATATGTGTTTATTAAGATAAGCATCTAGTTCCATTTCATTACATTTTACATCCATAATAAATGTTTATTAATCTAAGCATTTATTTGCATTTTACATCCACATCATAATCCATAATCACAAACATGCATATATCAACATAAGTAAACCATCATACATCATAAACATTTAAAAACATGCATCCATCAACATAAGCATCATCATAATCATATAAAAGCATCACCAACAAACATGTAGGCCATCAAAAATCATCATCTCATATATCATCATCACAAAAATGTACTTCGCTCATATATATACATCCAAAAATATGTCATGATACAATGCCTCCAAGGACCAAATTGATACAGCTGTCAACCCTTGATAGAGGAGCCTCTGCCTGACTCAGTAGGGGATCCTAGTTGTGGATGTGGTCCTATCTATGGCTATGGCTAAGGCTGTACCTGTATAACTTGTTGTGGCACCTATGATGGAGGACCCATTGGCTGCTGAACTGACTGAACTGATCTAGATCTTTGTGACCTAGACATATGGGACCCACTGTGCTAACTATATCTTAGCATGCACTACTCTGCAAGCACTGCCGCCTGATATGTAGCCTGATAATAATCAGCCCATCTTCTAGCCTCTAGAAGCTATCCCTATACCTGAGATAACTGTGTCTACATTTGTGTCAAAACTGGTCCCATACCAGCACCCGAGACCATCCCCTGTAAATTGGCCACCATCCCCTTTGTGTGTTGAGACCTCAAGAGTGCAGCATCTCTCTCATCCATCAGATTGGCTATCTAACCTTGTGCCTAGGATAACTGCACCTGCAGCATACCCACCTATCCATCTGACCCATCCAGTAGTGCAGCCATGCCCCGCAACTGTACTAGCTCAGCATCACGACTCTGTAAAGCCTCATGCAGGCTGGCAACCTGTCCCTGTAAGGTCTCGATCTCCTCTTCCTCTGCACTTTGAGGCCGCTGACAATATGAATGCTCTCAAGGCCCTAAAACTCCACTTGACGCTAAAGTACCTGCCTCTGAGCCAAGAACCTACTGTTTGGTTGTAACTACCGGCTGTTGTTGCTATTGATGTGGTACCTATGGTGGGGGTAGAAGCTCCCTATCTATCCTCTACCATCCCCCATACTACTGAGGTGCCCTTTGTCTCGACACCTCTCCTATCTGAACCTACTATATAGGTACCTACTACTGGGGCAACTATAGACCACCACCTACCTACCCCTCTCCTCTAAGCCTAACCTACCCAACTGTTGTTGCTGCCAACACATCCATCATCTCCCCATCTCCTCCAACCTTCACCTCCTCCTCCACAAGGTAATCTGCAATAGCCTCCTCCCCCTTCTCTAAGAAATCATAATCCCCATTAGAATCCTTATCCCCATCCTCCTCCAACTCCTCATCCCCTGATGCTGCCACCTCCTCTGGGAAGACTACCTCCTCTGTAGGATCAGTGAACTGCATAGGCTACCACATCTACCACCATGTCTCATAGGTAGGAGTAGTGCCTATATCCCATTTCTCTCTTTTCCAATCCCATATCAATGGCTCCAAAGCCATAAAATCTTCTAAAGCAACCCGGGGCTATATGGCTGGGGGCCACAAATGGGCATCTTGATGGGTCTGTGCAAAAATCACCATCAGTTGTGGATGATCCTGTCATAACCCAAACTGCCGCATAACTCACGATGACAGATACATATCAATAGTACAATCACCCCAACCTTTTAGGTAATGCTGCTAGAATATGTAGGGCATATGAATATTGTCATCTGGCTAGGGCTCCACTCTGATGTAGGGTCGCCAAGTAACCTGAATCACCTCATCCAAAAGTTGTATCCAATATCAAACCTGCTTGATGTATGTATACTCTGCATCCTGATACAAAAAAACATAGGCCTCAAAATGATGGGGATAGTACCCACATCTTGGCCTAGTGATCAGAATATGCTCCCAAATCCATACATGAATCAAAGTAACTTCGACTGATAGAACTGAATCACAATGATAAACAACTATATGCATCTCATGATAAAGTTGCGCTAACATCATCAGTCCCCAAGCATACATTGTCTCATGTCGGACCATCCCCTTAATGACCTCTCCCCATCCAACCAGAAATCCCCTGTCTCTCCTATCTAGAATCACTACGCCCCCGATCAATGCACATAAGAATAAAGCAAAGTGATCTGCACCCACTGCCAGTGTCCCCTCATAGCTCATCTCCCTCATGTCCACTGATAAAATAATGTGATCATGGCCAAATACTCTAAGTAAGGCCCTCCATCCCCTCATTGTGTCATATGTCACCCGCTGACCATGAATCGGTATCTTGAGGATGCGATAAACATCCTCAAGAGTGATGGTGATCTCGCTAGTAGGAAGCAAAAATGAACAAGTCTTTAGGTGATATCACTCTATGACAGCTGTAATCAGAGCTCTATGAGCTCACAACACTAGCATAGATGCAGGTGTCAAAAGCCCTAACCTCGCTAATCTAGCCTGGGTGGCATCATCGAAGTGATCAAATAACTCTATCACAGCTGGCACACGTCACTCCCGCGGGGACACTATAAATGACCTTGTATCCTACATACAAAAATTTATTGTCAAAACCTACCTATTCTTCCAAAATCCACCCTCTTCTTCTACTATTGAAAGCCAAAACATTTTTTGGTGCCACAACAGGCAACCTTTTGTGCCAATCCTAAAATTGGCACTACTCTTCCCCCACATGGAGCTAATCTAGAAGTTAGCACCACTGCGTCACCTTTTTCACACTATGCCATAATATAGTGCCATGATACCATTTGGCACCAATTTGAGAAATCGCGCCATTATTCCAAAACACACCGATGCAGAAGACCGCGCTAATAACCAACAAAGCACCAATCCTAAGGATGGCGCTATTTTGCAACATAGCACTAATCAATAAGATAGTCCTATCCCCAGACCCATTTAGCGGTAATGCACGAAATTCATAACCCTGTGCAACATTGCACTAAAATAGAGGATGGCACCAAAATGATAATCATTTGGCACCAATTCATCCCTTTTCCACCCTAACGGATAGTGCCAATCTAGAGGATCGCGCTAATTCGTTCCCCTTTTTGTGCTGCGTGATCTTACGATAGTGCAAAAACCCCAAAATCCCAATTCCTAAAATAAAAAATGTGATAAAAATCAAAAAATGACAAAGCTAGGGTTAAGGCCTACCTAGGGTCTAGCCTCTAGTGCCCGATTGTATGCTCAAAAATGCTCAGAAATGTGTGTATCATGGGACCATAGGATTGTGATCCGCCATCTTCTCTTTTCTCCTTCTTCTCAATCACTCAATGTGTGTCAATGTGGCACTCTTAGGGCCCACTATTGTAAATATAGTAGGCCATGTCATCCCTCCATGTAATTTTTTGTCCCCCAGGGTGCAGATCACAACCGTTTTATCCCATTCTTCTTCCTATCAACCTGATTTCCTATCCAATATCCAAATTCCACTCCTATTGCGTCCTTTTGAGAGATCACCTGAAATTTTTTTTAATTTTTCACTAACCTCTTAAGGGGGCATCCCTCACTCATTCCATTCCTTCCTGACAGCTGGGGCATATTTTTTTCTTTGACCTGACATCACTTCCCTACTAGGTCCTGACACCATGTCAAAGAGGAGCAAATGTAGACACCTAAAAAATGTCTTCATCATCAAATCGACTCCTGACCTCTCTAAACATACCTATTTCCCTTCTAAACAATTAATTAAATTTTTATTTAATTAATTATCCTCTCATCACCTAATCTTTCATCATTTTATCCCCTACAATTAGATTAATTTGATTAATTCAATAGTCCAACGTTAGCCTATTAATTAAATAAATATACAATATTTATTTGGTTAATTCCCCTTGTCCACTAAATCCAATTAATTAGGTAAATCATATTTATCTAATTAATTTAGCCTATTAATCAACCTATCCTTACCCTAGTTAATTAAATATCTATTATTTAATTACCTAGCCTATCCTACATGACCCTAGACATAGGATTAATTAAATCAAACCTTATTTAATTTATCTAAACCTCTCATTAACTTATTCCCTAATTTTTTCCAGCCATATTAATTAGGCTAATCACCCCAATTAAAATGGTCAAACCTTGATTAACACCCTTCCCCACATCCCACAAATAAAAAATTGAAATATATCCCATATAAACTAATTTTTTATACACATGTGTCATAATCCTCATTTAATACCTCTTACACCCCTTACACATGTCATAGCTCATTAATATCCACTCTTCCTCAAATGAATTTTAAATTCATTTTACCCCTCCCCATGTGAATTTTTAATTCACAAATAATCCATTACACTCCACCTCATTTATGAACCCCTCTTCCCAAGATGAATTAAAAATTCATCTTTATTCCTAGCCCTCCATTTTCCAAGATGAAATCTAGGCCCCCCACATCATCTTCATCCTCCACCATTGATCTCTCAAATCAATCTCAACCATTGGGTCAAAATCTCTCCAAAATGTTTATAAATACAACATCCTCCAAGCCATTTGATCATCCAATTTCTAAGTAATGTTATCATGCCAAAAATTCTCTTGAGTTAGTTTGTGAGTTGCATTTAGATTGAGCATTTCACATTGAATCTATTATTTAGGGTATATCTCGGAGCTCTTGGATGCATGCTTCTACCACCCTATCTTGGATTGGTGAATCTTAGTGAGGTATAAGGCTTGTTTTATGCTCTTATTTTGTGTTTTTCATCTCATTTTGTTTTCACTAATCACACGATGTAACCATTTCTTGTCCTTGTTCCATATAAGGATGGGGATTGCCATTTGAAAACTATTCAAAGCTTAATCGAGTTTGGACTGTTGAATGTCATGGCCAACACTCGAGGTCAAGTATAAATATAAACTCCTTTGCATGCTTAATGAAGATGAAGACTTGTGATTACATTACATCGTAAATTTTATGTAATCTATGAATGAATGCTGGATATGTACTGTGATTTGATGTGTCCCTTGGAGTACATTTCAATTTGTTGATGTTATATTCATTTCTTTCCTTTGAAGATTCGTATCAATCATATCTAGCTGTGGAATGACCTAGTGAAAATACATGGTTTGATTTTCTTCTCTTCATGACAATGTCAAGGATATATGTGGACCAATGACCAAAGATTCATTTAGCTTTAGTAAATTTAGAATGTTAAGTTTCAATTTCTTTAAATTTCATTTGAACCATCATCAGAGCTACAAATAATGATAAATAACAAGTAGATATAGATAGAATATGTTGAATTAACAAAGATAATTGAATATCCTTAGCATATTTGAGCAAATAGCATGTCATATTGAAAATATCATGCAAATATTGAGAAATAAGGATGAATCATAAGTAAATATGATAAATATATGCTAAATAGTGACAAATTTGAAGCATATACAATAAATTAGAGAAAATACTGATGCATCTCATGTAAATTATCATAAGTATCATTAAAATATCTGTTGCAAAGTATATTATTTGGGCAAATTTGAAGTGCAGCAACAAATATTAGTTCAGATAGAGATATTATTAGAAGAACTAATTAAATTTGGTAATATCTTTATAATCAATCTAAATTAGAGATGCATTCAAGTGAATTACATCAAGGTTAGGATAAATTCACATTAATTTGTGTTAATCTTAGCTAAATGTTGTAGGATTTGACAGAATTGTTGGAGATTTTGTTGGCAAGAGACACTGCTCCGGTATGGATCTATATGTTGTCATTGATGGAAACAAAGCTCAAAGATCCTGTCACCATGACAAGAAGAGATATCTCCGGAAGAACATATTTGACTCTAGGTCCAGTTGTCAAAAAATGGCTAAGTATGGAAAGCATACAGAGTAGAGGACAATAAGCAAGCTAGTATGCATGCTCCACAATTGAAGACTTGCAGATGCAATTTAGGTATGATGTTCTCAATTGTTTGATAGTGTTATGCTTCAAAGGTCAAGTCCTGATCTCTTTTGGAAGTCATCTTGGAGAAATGTCTAAGTCTGGGTAAGCAAAGGTATAGCAAGAAAAGTCAACAGGGCATGGTGAAGTAGTCTACATTCCTCTACAGATAAGTATTTCATTATGCAGTTTTGAGGTGTTGTAAACACTTATATGAATTGTCTTATTCTAGAGTTGGGAGTTTTGAAGTTCATCAGAAGAATGGCTAGAAGCTGCTAAGTATCGACATAGTGTTTGACAACGTTTGACAGAGATAGAGTCTGAGTTTTAATGGTCTGCATTTCTCTGCAAGATGATATGATGACTTGTGGTTCTAAGGGTAAGATAGGGAATGTGTAAAGAGTCCTTGACATGACTTTGGAAGTGTTTTGTGATCAGCAATAGAAGTTGTAAGACGGTAGCTGAAGTCGTTAAGCATGTTCTTGAGGAACAAGATGACTAGTGGGATAAATCATTGTGCGGAGAAGAGTTAATGTTTGGAGGATTATGTAAGCAATTGAAAGATTAGAGCCAACCTATATGAACATTCTTGGGTGAAGATTTGGGTCAGTGCGACACATAGTGCATTGGATTGAGCGATAAGGTACATCTTTTTATGTACACGTTTCTGTTCTTGGATGCTGACCTAATTATGAAGTAAATCATGATGTGGATATATAAAGGTGATGAAATTTGGTTGAGTGAGCAAGGGGAGAAGGTGTGTGTGATGCAAGCATGTGAATAGAAGAACAGAGATAAAATAGAAGCAGCGATGAAGACTTGGGATTCAGAATACAATTGTTAAATGACTGCACCCTGGCATAGTGGCAGATGCTAAAGTAGCATTCATATGTCATGTGTGATCTTTTTGGAAGAAATTTTTTGTCATCAAGGCAGTAAGTTGGTAGTGAGAGTTTAGTAGGGTTTAACAACCCTCAGGGTTTAACATCCCTCATTGTAATCTTGCTAGGTTTAGGGTTGAGGCAGTGAGCCAGCTAAACTTAGTTGTACTTCATGGTTGTAAGCTAGCATGTTCTAGGCCCATGGAGTGACCAAGCCTAAACATCATTTATGTAAAGATTGCAATATATTTATGAGAGCTAATCCTCTCTATGGTTTTTCCCTTTTTGGGTTTTCCACGTAAATCTTGGTGTTATGCGTCATGCTTTTGTGGATGTTGTTCAATTGTATATTTTGCTTTTATTTGATTATTATTTTGAAATGGTTGAAAGTAAAAGTTCAAGAAAAGATTTTTAGAACACTGATTCATCCCCCCTCTTAGTGTTCCTAACAATCAACAATTAGTATCAGATTGACGTTCCTTGGAAGAAGTTTAACAACTTGAGGAAGATCAGGGATAGTATGATCATGACAGCAAGAAGGTATGGAAATTATGAAAGGTGCAACCAAATAGAAGTAGATCTTATGGATCTTGAAAACTCTAAAGTAGAAGTTAGGGATCTGAAAGAAAACTTGCAACAAGCAGATGAATGCATCTTAAAGTTGAAGGAGCAAGTCAAGAAATTCAAAGACAAATACAAAGAAGTTAGTGACCAACTACTATTAGCAAATGAAGCTCTAGAGGATTTGGAAGTAGAAGTTGCAAAAAGAACAAGAGCAGAAGATGGTCTAAATCTGATTGTGAAGAACAAATTAGAAGACTGTGTAAAACTTGAAAAAAGAGATTATAAGTTTGAAAACAGATCTAGAAAAGGCCAAAAGATTTGGAGAAAAATTCAAGATAAGTACTACCAAGCTTGATGAAATGATTTCTAGCCAAAAGAATGTTGATGACAAACATGGCTTAGGATTTGAGAAAGGAGAAAGTTCAAACTCCAGGCAAATAAGCACTAAGCCAAGGCAAAACAAAGGATACCAGTTTAGAAATCAAAGAAGACCTAGAAGACCTTCGACCAAACAACCAAATGCTAAAAGGTACCCATATTTCAATGGTTATTGTAATTCATGCAATAAGTTTGATCATAAGGCTAATCAATGTAGAAGTAGAATAAATCAAAAGACTTCATTATTCTCTGGTCAGTGTTTCAATTGCAAGAAAATTGGTTATAGAACGAATGAATGTAGAAATCAGTCATTCAAAGGTAAATGTTTCACTTGCAATAGGATTGGTCATAGAGCTATTGTCTACAAAAGTAAAGTAAGTCAGAAACCTATTAGGTGAAATGTATGCTATAAATTTGGACACAGATCAAGTGAATGCAGAAGCTTAGTGAGAACTAACTTGCAAAATATGAGGAACAGTTAATCATTCAATGGAAAGTGTTTTGCATGCAATAGATTTGGACATATGGCTAATCAATACAAATTAAATTCAATCAATGAAAGGAATCAAGGTCAAAAGAATGTGGTGTGCTATAATTGCAATAAATTTGGACATGTTGCAAGGTTTTGGAGAAGCAAGAATGAAAAGAGAAATCACTATTTTGAAGAAAGAAAATAGAGCAGAGGAATTGCAAGGGAAAAGAAAAAGTTGATTCGGTTGAAACCAAGAAAGAAATGAACAAGGTATGGATCAAGAAAGGAGTAATTGAAGTTAGAGATCAATTTGCACCAATATTTGGTGTAGATACCTCCTCCGAGAAGTAAACTGAGAACTCTGGCTCAGGGGGAGTAGTGTAGAAAATTTAAATCCCCCAGCCAGAAATTGGGTGCCAAAATCTGGCACGAAGATGTATCATGGAATCTGATGCGACACACCTATTAGAAGAAGAAATGAAAGAAAAGGAGTCAATGCAGTATATTGTGGAGCAATCCTAATCAACTGTATTCTACAGCAAAAGGTTTTAACAGCTTTTTAGAAATAAGCATTTAATGACATCTAGGTCACGGTGTGTGGAGGATAAAAGGAAACTTGTTTAATCTCAAATTAGTTTACACTCGAGGCTATCAAGCATTCAGAGAGATCAGAATAGACTTTGGGCTACAACAACCAAGATTTGAAGGGTTTGGAGAATTTTAGATCAAGGAAACCCTACTTTGGCGAAAGAGGCATTTGCAACTTGAAACCCTACTGTGAAAATTAAACTATTCTAGAAACATGTCTACTCCTCATGTAATCGAGATAGGAAAAATGTCTCACCCCAAGTTTAAGAAACAATTCTTCAAATTACTAAAAAACAATCTATCAGGGGCATTCTTAATTACTCCACATGAGGTCTTGCATATGGAAGATATCAGGCCATACATTCATACTAGATTAGAAGAATATGATCATATGAAGTTAAGCAAACTATATTTGGATGAACTGACTACTTCTAACATTGTGTTGAAAGATGATTACAAAGTTCTAGGAGAAAAGAAATTTGACACCTGGTTGGACTTTCCTGTAATTTTGATTGATGCATGGGTCAAGTTTGTTCTAAGCAGAATTCATGATGAATTTTTATGACTTGATGAACCCTATTTGATAACCAAAGAAGTCATTAAAGCAGTAACTGGTATGAGCTCCTTTAGAAGGGTTCCAAGTATAAAGAAAATGAAGAACAATGTGATAATGTAGCTAACAGGAGCCAAACTTGAGAAGAATGGCCTCACAGTGAATGACATCAGGGATCTAGCTGTCAAATTTGCATCAATGATTATAGGATACAAAATATACTTCTCCAACAAAGAAAACTTTATGTCTGCATAAGCCATATACATAACGTATGACATGATAAAAAACAATACTGATTATGATCTTTGTGAATTGCTATGAAATGGACTTGTGTCATCCTTTCAAATATAGAACATTGATTATATGTTTACTCTTTTACTTCTAAAAGAGCTACCTAGTCTAGGAAATGTTATCTGGCTCGACCACATTCCTATAGCTGCTCAAATAAGAAATCATTTATAGAGTTTAGGTAATGCTGATATGCAAAATAAAATATTGTGGAATTATTTCAAAGATTTTCAACAGAAAATGGTAAGAAGGTTGCGGATACTAGAAAAAGTGGTGATAAAGTATAAAAAGGACATTGTATTCATGGTAGATAAAGATAAATGCTTTATGGAAGCTGTGGAACCAAGAACTATATGGGTCACTGCACTAGGTTATGAAGTTGCAGAAGATGTCCTAACTGAGTTAGCTGATACACTACTAAGTAATCCTACTGGTCCCAAAGAAGATAGATTCAGGACTTTCTCAAAATTATCTTCCAGTATGCTGATGGAACCTGAACAGTTAGAAAGAGCATAAGATGAACAATTAAGTAAGGTAGAAACCAAATCAGGAGGATCCGAGTTAACAAGCACTCCAAAAAGGAAAGACAAGAGATCAGAAGAGGAGAGACTAGCATCTAGTCCTGAAAAAAGAATAAGGATCTAATCCATCACAGAAGCCACAATTGAAGGAGAAAAGAAAAAGAAAGTCTCACTTTGTAAAGATAAGGTGACAAGAGACACTGTTGCTTCAACAAAAGAAGTGCTTGAAAAGGAGAAACAAGATTGGGATGAACTAGAATTACTACAGGACCAAATAAATCTAGACACAATGTCTCCGACATAGAAATTTAAGTGGGCTTCAATTGCTCATGCAAAGGCTCAAGAAGAGTTGTTGAAATCACTTACTGGGGATAGTAACCTGATTGATGAAGCATCTGGGATCTTGGAGAAGCTACTACCTACCCACAAAAGGGATTCATCCATGCCCACAAAAAGTCATTTGAAGGGATTACTAAATTCAGTAAGTAATCAGTTTGAATCTTTTGAGAAATCTATAGAAACAAAAGGCATGATCTTGAAGGAAAAAGATTGGAAGAATTAAAGACAATGCTAGCCAAGAATAAGATTTCATTAGATAATTCAATATCCAACATTCAAAGAGATGTGAAAGAAGCTAGAGATGTGTAAAAATTTTGCCTATCCTAGCCAAAAGCTACTCAAGAGATTGAAGAAAAGATCAAAGAGTTGGAACAGAGAATGATGGACATCTCTAACAAATTTGATCTGGCAATAGAATCAGTTAGAAATAAGGAAGCAGAAGTCATCCTTATTCACAATGATCTGATTGAGTTATTAAATCAAAAATATCAAATAAAAATAAGAATGGGACAACTAAGGAGACTAGTCTGCCCTAAACTGGACTCAATGACAAATCTTATTGCAAAAGCTAGGGTAGCAGCACAAATAGGCACACCCTTTGATCGCAACAAGGCAGAAGCTTTAGCCTTTCTCTACAGTGGACACATTCAAATTTTGGATAATGCTCAGAAAGGTTGGTAAAATGATTGGGCACAGATCAAGAACTTATTTAATGAGACTCGCAAATACATGTAATACAAAGAGGTAGATTGCACTTGTAAATATGCGGCTAAATACATCAATTTTGAGATTTTGACAAAAAATTTGAAGTTTAGATCACACCCTTTGCCATTGATGTCAAAGGGGGAGAAGTAGATCAGTGAAAAATGGATAATCATCTCAAGAGGAACAAGAAAGTATAGTGTATATAGTAAGGGGGAGCAGTCAGGCATTTTTCACTAAGTGTTGCCATCAATGCCAAAGGGGGAGATTGTTGGCAACAGACACTACTCTGGTATGGATCTGTATGTTGTCATTGATGGCAACAAAGCTTAGAGATCCTATCACCATGACAAGAAGAGATATCTTTGGAAGAACATATTTGACTCCAGTCTGGTTGTCAGAAAATGGCTAAGTATGGAAAGCATGCAAAGTAGAGGACAGTAAGCAAGCTAGTATGCCTCCGCAATTGAATATTTGCAGATGCGGTTTAGGTATGATGTTCTTAGTTGTCTGATAGTGTTATGCTTCAAAGGTCAAGTCCTGATCTCTTCTGGAAATCATCTTGGAGAAATGTCTAAGTCTGGGTAAGCAAAGGTATAGCAGGAATAGTGAACAAGGCATGGTGAAGTAGCCTGTATTCCTCTGCAGATAAGTATTTTGTTATATAGTTTTGAGGTATTGTTAACACTTATATGAAGTGTCTTATTCTAGAGTTGGAAGTTCTAAAGTTCATCAGAAGAATGGCTACAAGCTGCTAAGTACCGGCATAGTGTTTGACAGAGTTTGACAGAGACAGAGTCTAAGTTCTGATGGTCCGCATTTCTCTGCAAGATGATATGATGACTTGTGTTTCTAATGATAAGATTGGGAATGTGTAAAGAGTCCTTGACATGACTTTGGAAGTGTTTTGCGATCAGTAGTAGAAGTTGTAAGATAGCAGATGAAGTCGTTAAGCATGTTCTTAAGGAATAGGCCGATTGGTGGGATAAATCATTATGCGAAGAAGAGTTAATGTTTGGAGTATTTATGTAAGAAATTGAAAGATTAGAGCCAACCTATATGAACACGCTTGGGAGAAGATTTGGGTCTACGTGACACATAGCACATTGGATTGAGTGACAAGGTACATCTTTTTATGTACACGTTTCACTTCTTGGATGCTGACATGATTATGAAGTAAATCATGATGCGGATATATAAAGGTGATGAAATTTGGTTGAGTGAGCAAGGGGAGAAGGTGTGTGTGATACGAGCATGCGAATAGAAGAACAGAGTTAAAAGAGAAGTAGCGATGAAGACTTGGGATTCATAATATAGTTGTTAAATGACTGCACCCTGGCTTAGTGGCAGATGCTGAAGCCGTATTCAGATGTCATGTGTGATCTATTTGGAAGAGAGTTTTTGTCATAGAGGCAGTAAGCCGGCAGTGAGCTTTCAGTAGGGTTTAATAGCCCTCATTGTAATCTTGCTAGGTTTAGGTTTGAGGCAGTGAGCCTACTAAACTTAGTTGTACTTCATGGCTGTAATCCAGCATGTTCTAGGCCCGTGGAGTGACCAAGCCTAAACATCATTTCTATAAAGATTACAATATATTTATGAGAGATAATCCTCTCCATGGTTTTTCACTTTTTGGGTTTTCCACGTAAATCTTGGTGTTATGTGTCATGCTTTTGTGGATGTTGTTTAGTTATATATTTTGCTTCTGTTTGATTATTCTTTTGAAATGGTTGAAAGTAAAAGTTCAAGAAAAGATTTATAGAACATTGATTCACCCCCCCTCTCAGTGTTCTTGATAATCAATAGATTTGTGCAGAGCAGATATAAAGGATAGGATATTTGAGGGAATATTGAGGAACTTTGCATAAATTACTGAAGTATGAAGGCCCTAAACTGATTAAACAGCAACACACATCAACCTCTGAGTAATGTCAGACGATCATGACCTGATCCATGGAGACTTGGGATGATGAATTCTTTGAATTCATCATATCTTTCAAGATAATAAAGGTTTGTTGTGTAAACTTTTATTCATGTTGTAATTCCTAACAATCATCACCAACAGAATTGGTGCTAGAAGGAGGGCCTCAACACATAAAGTTATTTGATAAAGCAATTTATCCCTGTCCAAATCTGAACCATCTGTATCCCTGTGAAAATCCACTACAAGTTGCATGCCCCTTGCTTCTAATGCAATAGAATTGGCACCAGAAGGAGGGCCTAACAAAGAATATGAAGGTATTCCTATAAAGAATTGTTCCAATATTGCTCAATTTGCATGCCTCTCACTTCTAACACAACAGAATTGATGCTAGAAGGAGGGCTTGTGACTAAAGTTCCCATTTTCTACAAATGTTACATAAATATTTCATCATTTTAGTTTAATGACTACAAATATCTCTTGTTCGAGAGGATTTAACTGTATCTTTGCAAAGATCTAGCTCAAAACATCAAAGATTAGTCTAATTTTCTGAGCTTTCAAGTTTTATTCTGAGATATGATAGATCTCATTAAATTTCAAATTTCTAAAAAAAAAATTGAAAATAGAGTCTCATTTTCAATGGATGCATATGACGACAATTTTCAAGTAGATATTCCCTTCTTTAAGGAAATTTTAAATGAGCAGCTTTATCCTCAGAATTTATCTAATTTTGGTTTATCCAGAGGGTGCAGGATACATAATTTTGCAGAGCATGGTGAAATTAATTGTTTAACTTTCCTAACAAGGTTAGATTTAGCTTTGAAAGAACTAATTCCTTTCTCAAAAGTATACAGGACTGAAGTTTGGCACAAAGATGAAGGAATTCTGAAGCAACAAGAAAATATAGCACAAGGTAGGAGTTATCCAAAAAATGGAACAGTTGAACCAGTTCTGGGAGATGAGTATAGAAAAGAACCTTTTGGTGAATCAATATATGGTGAGGTTGAGTGTTCTCCACTTCATGTGAATGAAGCAGAGTCTAGGTATGTAGGGTTCAAAGATTTTGGAGATGAAATTACATCTTGTTTTCAGTCATTAGATAACCAGGAAGATAAATCTAATAAGAGAGAAAAGAAATGTGAAATTAGACCTAATATATTTGATATATTGAATAAGTATATATATTTGTTATCAAAAAATGTCTCTAGATCTGATATTAATAATTTTGATGAGGATGACTGGGCCAAGAAGTGTAGATAGGTGATGAGAGAATTGGAATGCACAGATGCTAAAGAAAATCCTATGGCTGTAACTCAAGAAGTTGTAGAAAAGGGAATAAATGCTGATTTACTAGCTAACATCTTTAAGTTGAATGATCAAATACAAGATTGTTGTAGATCAATAGAACTGAATACTCTACTGGATGATGAAAGTGAACTATTTGAAAAGCAATTCATGGAGATGGAAGATACAGAGGGCTTTGTTGTTGCTATGCATGAAAAGATGTCTCTTTAGCACTTTTTTGAAGATGAAGCAGGGAAGTATTCCTATCTATCAAATGTTGAGTCATCCTTACAATTACTTGATTTAGAAACAATAGATTTATGTGCATCATGTTCTAATGATGAAGATACTCACCTAAGTACTCATGTGCAGGGAATTGATGAGAACATCGAGGTGTTTCTTGAACTTGAGGGTCAACTGAACATACATAATGAAGAAATAGAGTTGGATATGGATGATGAAATAATTTATCAAGAGTCATATGTTGTTCAATTTCAAGGACATGACATGAAGTCAAATGGAGAAAACACAAAGTCAAATGAAGGACTAGCTAACAGTGAACAAACATGTCAAGTAGAACAAGAAATACACCAGGTTGTATTTTTCCTTTCCCCAATGAATTATGTTAAATATTATTTTGATTATGGAGATTCAAGGGATAAGACATGTATATGGATTAATCATGAGTATGATGAACTTCCTCAATTGTTGATCATTAGCGATTATTATGTTAAATACAATGAATTTAGAATACTAGAATATTTTTCAGAATACAAGGATGAATTCGCTAGGATTAGGACCATAACTAAGCCCCTGATGCTTCTGTATATTCTAAAAAAACATGGAGATATAGGGATGTGTGGGCATTATCCTGGGTTTCATTTGCCTTGTAGAGTCTTGTATATAGTCTGATAGGGTAGTTGTTGTTTCTATTTTCTTTCCCTTGCTATTTTTGCTTTGGTTTTTCTTTCTCTTGTATATAGTGTATATATTGTATATATTGTATAGTTGCTTTGTTTGTGTGTTTGCTTTGCTTGTTGGTTGTTGAGTCTTTGTTTTGGTCAGGCAAGATAGTGCACCTTTTCACTTTAGAAAGCTGGTGAAATTGTCAAATTTCAGGAAATGAATACAAGTTCATACCTAGGTTGTAACTCATGTCAGAGTAAGTACCTCTAATCAGGTCTGTGATATCCGATTCATCAGTGTTAACTTTTCTTGTTCAAAGAAATCCTCACAATGATCTACCTAATAGCCTCGGATTTGTTGAACATGCTAGTGTACTATTAAGTGAAAAATCTAGAGGTTTGCCCTTGCTACCATTGCAATTCTCAACCTAAATAGCAAGTGTCCACTCTTTGCAAATGTGCTTACATGATCATATCTTATGAAAATTGAATAAAAAAAAGAAATATATTAAATATCCTAAAGAAATATTAGGCTATCTAAGTAACTCTACCGAGGCTATAGACACCTGACTGGCAGTGGGGCTCTACTTGGGAGAATTCCAATGATAACCTTGTCAGGGCTATGGATGCCTACTGGCAACAAGGCTCTATCTAGGTTGGCTATGGGGTTTAAACCAAAATATGTAGCTTAACACCTGTTACTAGTGTTTTCAACTTATCTTCAAGATGAAGGACATGAATCACATGCACACACCTGATTTCTTCTTACATTATTGTTATATTGATGAACATACTATCATTCAGAAAGGTTGGGATGCTCATATTTGATAAGAGTTAGAACATTATGTGCTAGCTAGTCTTGACTCTCCATCTCTTGAATTGTTGGAATTTTTGTTGTTTTCTTTGGTGGCAAGTTGTTGTGTGGTTACACAACATGCCCCATTTTGCCTTAGCAAAACAGGGACCCAACCTCTTTGCATTGTTTTTGCTTGTTTTGTCCCTCCTTAGGTGGTAATGGTAAAAGCAACATCAGTCAGTATGCATATTTCTAGTCTTGGGCATGTCTAGATCTTGAAGTTTGAGGTCAGATTTCCAAAGTATGAGTCTTCCCTCAAAAAGCCTGCCAAATGAAAGAGTGCAAAATTCTAAGTAGGTTTGCCTTTTGGATCACCCCAAAATTGCTACAAATAAGAAGTTATGCCTGGTCAAAGTTTGGTCAAAGGTCACAAAGGGAAGGGTTGTCACTGTAGACACCTAAAAATGTCTCGACCACCAAACTGACTCTTGACATCCCTAAACATGTCAATTTCCCTTCTAACCAATTAATTAAATTTTTATTTAATTAATTACCCCTTTCGTTACACTATTTCCCATCATCTTATCCCCAAAATTGAATTAATTTCATTAATTCAATAGTCTAAACCTTAGCCAATTAATTTAATAAATATGCAATATTTATTAAATCAATTTTCCTCTTTCCACTAAATCTAATTAATTAGTTAAAACCATGTTAACTAATTAATCTAGCCTACTAATTGACCTATCCCTACCCTAGGCAATTAAATAGCTATTATTTAATTGCCTACCCTAGCCTACCTCATCCTAGCCCTAGGATTAATTAATTTAAACCTAATGTTTAATTAATCCTAACCCCTCATTTGGGTGGTCAAACCTTGTTTAACACCCTTCCCCACAACCTCCAAATAAAAAATTGAATTAAATCCACATAAGTCAATTTTTTATTCAAAAACATCCCACATCACATTTAATGCTTCTTACACCCCCATACCTCATTTATGTCTCCTCTTCCCCAAATAAATTTTTAATTCATTTACATTCCCCAAATAAATTTTTAATTCATTTCCACTTCCCCATATGAATCTTTAATTCAAAAATAATCCATCTCACCCAACCTCATTTAATACCTCTTTTCCCAAAATGAATAAAAGATTTACTTTTATTCCTAGCCCTCCATTCATTTAAGATTGAATCTAGGCCCTCCACATCACCTTTATCCTCCACCATTGATCTCCCAAATCAATCTCCACCCTTGGATCAAAATCCCCTCCAAAAATCTATAAATACAACCTCTCCCAAGCCATTTTCATCATCCAAGTTTATGCAAAGTTACCATGCCAAAATCACTCTTGAGCTAGAATAGTGAGTTGCACATTTGAATAGCATTTCACATTAGAATCACTTGTCTAGGGACTATCTTTGTCTAGGAGTTTGTTTTGGTGCAAAGACTTCTTCCTCCCTTGATGGGATTGGGTTTTGCATGTGAGGTATAGCTTTGTGTTTATTGCATTTAGTTAATATTTTACCTTGTTTGCATTATCTAATCTACATTGGCACACCTGGTGGGACCCACAAGGTCCAAATCTAACTTGCTTTTGTGAGTTTTGTGTGAGATACGTGTGTTTGCAGGTGCAGCGCCATTCGGTCCTCGCAGCGACGCCATTACTGGCCCGTTTCAGCGCCATCTTCTATTTTGGCGCTATTCTTGGCAGCCCAACTCCTTACACTTACTCACATTTCCCTTTTTTAGATCTTCTTGCTGTATGTGATGATTATTTGCTCTCTGTTTACACAGAGATATTGAAATTACAAGGGGGGATTATGTCACAATTTCTATAAGGGGTCTAAACATGCACTTTAGTTTTGTTATTATGTCAGTTTTCATCTACTCAGACTAACAAAGCTAACAATACCTTGATTCTATTGTCTGACCCCTTGTGTTGTGAGAAAAAAAATCACTTTGGTGCAGGTTGAACGTCTTCAGTGTCGTATCAGCGCTATCACCTAGATTGGCGCTATCCTGGGAATATACAGACTCTCTGGAAGATTGTGCAGTGGTGCCTTCCTATACTTAAATCAGCGCTATCTTCTGTTTTGTCACTTTTAATCTTATTTATTAGCGCTAAAAGTGGTATTAATGCTATTATGTAATGTGTCACCATCATAGTCTTTAAGTAGCGCTATAATATTGTTTAGCACCTTTTTTGTAAGTCGAGTTGTTCTACCTGTAGTGGTGCCTGTGCATATTTGTTTTAGTGCTATTTTTGAAAAAAACTTGCTTTTCTGTCTGTGCAAGTACTAACAAAGATTTTGCAGGGTGGTTTGATGTTTAGTTAGCAAACACTTTGATTTGGCAAGCTAAAATGAACCCTTTTGTATGTTAGGTTTTTAGACAATATTTCAAATTGGTGCTTTAAAATCAATCAAACAAACAAACTCCTCCTTGTGTGAAGTGTGTGTGCCCATAACATTTACTTTGGTGCTCTAAAATTTACTCTTTTGTGTGCCAACAAACAACAATCAAACACTTCGATTTTGGGCTCTAAAAAGAACCACAACTTGCATAAATTGAAAGCATTTGGTTAAAAAGAACAACAACTTGCATCTCTCATGCATGTAATCAAAAAAATCATTCTTTAATTGTGTGAAGTGTTTTGTGCTCTTTTTGCTTGTGGTGTGAAAGCGTATGCTCTTCCCTCGCACCATTTTGGTGACCTTGGGAATCAAAAGCTTATCACAAAACTTGCATTAATCACACCCCATTTAATCCAAAGATCTAAAATTGAACCATGTTTAGTGTGATACAATCATAGAAGACACGTATGCTCTCCCCTCGCATCTTTGTATGAACTTGGGGATCAAAAGTGTTTTCATGATTGTATTGCTTTTGTAAACCTTAGAGGGCCTACGACCTCGCTTCAAAAGGTGGGAACGACCCAAGCAGCATCAAGCTAAAGCCAAGCTCTTCCAAGTTGCTATATAAAATAAGGCGTTTGGGACAAAAGTCTCAAGCGACAAGTGTTGTGTTATACCGACAGCGAACCTCCCCCAAAACCCTCCAAGGCGCAACCCTTGGAGGCTGGGAGACTCCATAATGGAGAGTAGCGTTGCCGCATGTATAACCACCTGAACGGATGCCCTTACTAGAAACCTTTGTTTTAGCAAGCCAAAATCCTTTTATTTGTTGACGCAGAAGGGAAACCTTTGAAGCGGCCCCGATTCATGCGGTTCTTAGCTGAGGTAGCAGGGACAATCTAAAGGTTTGGTGAGGGACAAGCCTTATAAGAAACCTAGATCTTGGTATGCGTGAGAAGTGTGTGCAATTGTAAGGAGGAGCCGGTGCTACCAAGATCCTAGAGCTACCCGCTTTGAATAGGCACAGCTAGGGGATTCAACAAATACTGTCACATTCTCGCCTTAGGTTGTGAAAAGTGCTTGTTCAAACAAATCATATGTCATTTCACAAACAAAAAAATCTTGGTTGTTGTGTATTCATGTGCTCAATTGTGTGTCAAATGTGCTTTTATTATTCACAAACAACCTACCAAGAGACATTGAAAATGATTTGATCAAATTCCCATGAAAGAAAATCCAAAAAATTGCCTTCAAAATCTGTTTGCCCTGTTTTAGCACCATATCTATCTGATTGTGGCATCATTTCACCCATAAATTGATGCTATTCATAGATTGACTTGCCTAAAACTAAGAACTATTCCATTCTGATCCCCACCATCTACTTTGTCATAATCCACACTCATTCCCCCAAAATCTGACAACAGTCAATCCATATTTTCTCCCAAAAATTTTCCAAAATCACACCTTTTCCTAGACCTTAGAGAATCAATCACCACCATTTTGTTGGACCCCTTTGCCACATCATAATCAGTCTAAATCCATCCATTTTTGCCCCTAATCCTTTTTTGCATATCTCCTTGGACCAAACAAATCATTCCAAAAAAAATCTAAAATCAACAAAATCACCAACCAAAAACTAGGTCTAGAAATCATCATTATCATCACATTTTCCTTGAAAAGTCATTAGTCTACCTTTCAAGAAAAACAAATCATCCCTCTTTGCGTAAGGTCATTAGTCTACCCTAAACAAAGAAAATCATCCATTCATGCGAAAATCTAGATCTTGACTAAAGCTCAACTTGTCGACCATCAAATCTTTCCTAATCATCCTCGTCAATCAAAAACAAAACATTAAAATCAAAACCCTTTTTGTTTTCATCAAAGCAATCATCATCATCCTTCATCTTGGTCCAAAATTTGTGCAACAAATCAATATCATCCATTCGTATTAATCTTAGGATAAAATCCTTAGAAAGACAAATCAATCTCCCACCACTTCCCCTCTTCTACTTCATCTCACTACCACATCCATCTTTAGGTCCAACACAATCGATCAAATTCTCTAAGGTCTCCATACCCACTCCACTCTACTTCTAGGGATCAACTCCATATACATGCATGCCCATAACGAGATCACAAAGTAGAAAGAAACAAGACATGGCAGAACATTAGCAATTTAGCATGCCCAATACCGATAGCTACAACAGACCCATCAATCTGAATCCACCTACATACTCCTACATCCCCCAATATGGCCCCAATGAAAATCCTTTCCACTTCTTACCACAAGTACAAAACCCACCACCGCCACCACCACAACCAACACAAAATGTCCCCACTGTGTTCCACGATGATCTAGAGGTCTTGAGCTTTACGCAAGACGCTGATAACATGGACCTACTAGATAAAATCCTGAGAACAGACCCAAATCGATATCTTGATCATCTTCTCAAGATTGGTGCCCAACTTCCCCCCATCATGACATCATCACAACCATCCATCTCTACAATCGTTTCTACCCCATCAAATACCCAAGCATCTACCTCACATACCCAACCCACCGCCTCTCAAACATCAACACCTACCGTGTCCACCACTCCCACAAGCTCAACCGCAACCACATCTACCATTTCCCAACCTATTATCACATCCACTACCACCACTACCACAAACCCTTCCGTCCCACAAATCACCCCAAGCATACAAGGGAACACCACACAGGCAAGCACCTCCACAACTATGTCTCCACCCAATCCCCAAACCATAGCATACCTACGACAACTATTCTCACACCCACCTCACAATACATCCAACCAATCCAACGTCCACCTACCTAACGTCAATACATCCAACATCACGTACCCACATAATCCCATAACGTCATCAAATCTACATAATCCCAATCCCCAAATACCACCACACATTCTCCATCAATTACACGCTTACCAACAATAGCAAGCACCAATCAATCTGAACCCCAACCCACAGTACCAACATCTCAACCAAACCAATCTCCAACATCAAATCCCGCCCCACCTCTAACATCTCACCAACTACCAACCCTACAAATTCCAACCACAACAACCACAAGACTTCAACACCATCCTACAAGGCTTAATCCAAAAGGTGGATGACCTACAAACTGGGGGCAAATGCAAATACTATTATTTTGAGGATATTTGCCCCTACCCATTTGACTGCACATTGTACATGCCCCCTTTCCCCAAAAACTTTGAAATGCCAAAATTTGACAGATACAAGGGAAAGGGAGACCCTAGGGACCACCTTAGGGAGTTCTACATTGCTTGCCTAGAAGTCTCTAACAACGACACATATCTTATGAGACTCTTCCCAAGAAGCCTTGGCGGCCAAGCCGCTGAATGGTTTGCCCATCTTCCACCTAGAATTCACACATTCCCTGAGCTTGCGGAGAAGTTTGTCAACCACTTCTCTTATAACTTTGAACATGAGGTGTCTATGACCAACCTCTGCAACACCAAACAAAAGAACGGAGAAGCTTTCGCTTCTTTCTTACAAAGGTGGAGGGGCTTAGCAAGCAAGCTCCCATGGCCTATTCCTGAAAAACAACTTGTCACTATGTTTGTGGCCAATCTCGATCAGGAACTAGGGTTTCACTTACAAATTCTTTGTGCATCTACCTTTGAAGAGGTCATCGACAAAGGTACAACCATCGAACGGGCCCTCATTGCCAAGGGCTCTATCAAACTATACAATCATAAGTCCAACAACAACAACTACTACTACAAAGCCAATAACAATCCCCCCAACACAAACAACAATACCAACACGCAATCCAACGATAAATCATGCTATTGGGGGAAGACCAAGAACAATTTGAACGACGGTGTCACGGATGTGAAAGCCGTCCAACATATCCAAAACTAAACACCTACACATACATATGCAGCAAATGTAAATAACCCAAGAGGGCCAAATAAGCCACGCAAACCTCGCAGAAATTTCACACCATTAGCAGAACCCATCGAGGACGTCCTCGATAGATGTCTTAAACAAGGAGTGGTCACACTCCTGCCTGTTCGACCACATCAAGACAATGAACTCAAAGCGGCATGGTATAATGAAAATGACTACTACGAATACCACCGCGTGGTGGGCTATAAAATAGCTAACTGTATGCAACTAAAACATTGCATCCAAGACCTCATAGACCAAAATCTCGTCATCCTCGATCAAAGTGCCCAACCATCACCAAACGCTAACCTTGGAGCTTACAAGGATCCTTTACCCAACCTAAACCCTCATCCCACCATGTCAACACAATCACCATTCAGGCACAAGCACCCGATTGCACTGTGACAACCCGCTGGGGTCGTGTATCTATCCGCACCGCCCCTCCTACTAACCAAATGCCAGAATCCACATCCGATCACCTCCCCTCTCATCCAACCACGCGTCCATCACCCACCAATCGATATAACCTCCTACAACATCTAGGAAAGACACCCGCACAGATCTCCATCCTTGAGCTGCTTCGCACATCACCCCTCCACAAGGACATCCTCGACAAAGCCCTTTTGGAAACACAAGTCCCCACAAACTTGGATGTAACTCAATTTCAAGCCATGGTCGGACATATCACCACACCACACCATCTCACTTTCTCTGAAAAAGACCTCCCCGCTTCTGAACACCTACATAATGATGCACTACACATCGAGGTCCGCATTCACAAACACACCATTAAAAGGGTCCTAGTAGATGGTGGCTCTGACCTAAATATATGCACTCTAAAATTGCTAAAACACTTGGGGTACTCAGATGTGGTTGTGGATGCTAGTGAGTGCATCACAATCAAAGGATATGATGACACCGAGAGACTATCCGAGGGAACCATAAAGCTCCCTATTCAAGTGGGACAGAAAATCCTCGAAACAAATTGTTAGGTTCTGGATCTTGACCTCCCCTATAACATTCTTCTCGGTAGACCATGGATTCATGCCATGCAAGTCGTCCCATCCACCTTCCATCAATCTCTCAAATTTTTCCACAATGGCATAGAAGTCACTATCTATGCCGACCCCCGTCCCTTCCAATACTACAGTTTTCTGGAAGGCCACAACCAAACCTTCTGTCCATATAATAAAGCCACCATCAAAACAATCTGACAGCTTCCACCTCATACATAGACCCCACCAACATCACCACCACTTCATCCCAAGCACCTCCACCACCTGAAGTCAAGATCATGCTCAATGACCAAGGATGTGGGGAATACAACCTCCACGGCACCTTTTGTGTGGGCGCATTACCCACTCCTAAGACATTTGGCACTCCGAACACAGAGGCAGCCGACATGGTCATCATCAAATGCAAACCCTTGCCCATCTTTAAAAAGAAACACCTTCTGGATCAGGATATACTCAAGGATATTTCATCCTGGCTTTACAAGGACAAAGAAATAGAGCAAGACATCCCCACCATCCCAACAAACATTTATGACAAGGGCTCTAAAATGGTCAAAAGCATGGGTTACAAAGGACAAGGCGGCATTGACCTTCATGAACAGGGGATTGTAGTGTTGATAACTGAGAGGGGGGGTGAATCAGTTATCCTAATTATTTCTTCTTTTGAACTTTCTTATTAATCAATGCAGCATTGAATCAAACATAGAAACATTACCATGAAATGAGAAACACATGACATAGTATTTTTGACGTGGAAACCCTGTTAAGGGAGAAAACCACGGGGTGATTAACCCAAAGATTATTCTCTGTTAGAAGAATAAGGAATTACAAAATGGCACTTGCCAATTAGGGCTCACTGCCTGAGCACACTGCTCACAAAGAGGCACACTGCCTACAAGGAGACACACTGTCTACAAAAGAATGTTATACAATACTTGAACTGATTGGAAGCATCCACATATGTTGGAGTTCAGTTCCGGTTAGGCTCAATACACTGATCTGCTGCACTTCATCTTTTCTCTTCTCTTTATTCTACTTTCCTTTCACATGCCGGATCTCTCTAGCTGTTTCTACTCTGTTCTGCACTTATTCGCACATTGACAACACACAACAACACTTCTCACAACTAAATCCATCGTGCATATATATCCGCACAAGTAATTTCATCACCTTTTTAGTCGGCATCCAGAGCAGTCTATTTTCTCACAAACTCTGTTCTGTCGACTGAATCCTTGCTCACCAAGCAATGCGGATCAAGCATATACTTGTGGATATCATTAATCATGTCAGCCAAACATGATCCATGCCTTCACAACCTTTACCATCAATAGTAACACATCCAGAAAGCAGTCTGATGTTCTGTCAGTCAGTTCTTCCTCTGTTCTCACTGTCACTCAGGGATCCAGTACTCAACTACTCATATCTTTTTCCTTGTCCATCACCAAAGGCTAAATCCTTGGAATATACCACTCAAGGTAGTCCTTTTGACTTCCCCAAATCCGCACTGCACGAAGATACTTCCTCTGAGAGATCCGGACCAATCTATCAAACCTTGCCATATGCTCTGTTCTTGTTCACCGGACCACAATAATCTTCATTCTGACTTCCGGTAGAGACACACCATGACTTGTAGATATGTGGGATGACTTTTGTTGCCATCAATGACAACAACCATGAATCCATATAGTGTCTCTTGCCAACAATCTCCCCCTTTGGCATTGATGGCAACACTTAGTGAAAAATGACTAAGTGTTTACACTATGCACCCCCTTGGCTGATGCTCTATCTTTATATACAATTTCTGGAACTCCCCCTTCGTTGGATTCCTCATTTTTCACTGCTCCTCACTCCCCCTTTGACATTAATGGCAAAGGGTAGGGTCCGCACACCAAAATTTTCAAAAATTTACTATACTTAGCCGCATATTACATACTCACATAAACTGAAGAATATCTGCAAAGGATGTCTTCAATTGGACTAGTTCTGTAGCCCAACTTTGCTTCATTCTATCCAAAATTGAAATGTGACCACTCAACAAAAATGCAAAAGCTTCTGCCCTCTTGAGATCTATCGGATCATTTGTTTGGGCGGTAGTCTGAGCATCACTGATGGCCTCATGCATAGTTTCTAACTTAGGGATTATAATCCTTCTAAGTTCTCCCATCCGGTTAGTTATATTCTTCCTTTCCTTCTCAAAGTTCTTTATTGCATTTGTGATTGCAATAGTTTGACATTCTTGATTTACTATGGAGGAAGAGAGAGGGTCAAAACTTTGAGACAAACTTTGTATTTTGTCCTATTCCTCTTTTATGTTCTTATCAATTTTTGCTGTTGCCTTTGACCAGGAGATACAAAATTTGTAAATGTCACTGCCATCCTTAAGAGCATTTTCTAAGCTCTTTATTCCAATACTCATATTTCGCCTATCATTAGAGATTAATCCTAGTACTTTTGACAATCTCTTATCCAAAACTCCTTCTGGACCTTTTCTTCAGCTGATTTTTCTAGAGAATCAAAATGTGTATCAACACTGCTGACTAAGGTTTTGAGATTACCGGAAGAGGAGGCTGTCGGATCTATCTGGACCGATGGCATAATCTTTTCAAGCACTCCGGAAGTAGCCTCTATCAACTCACAGTCTTCCATATGAGACTTTAGGAGTTTTTCATTTGCCTTAGCATTTGCAAATGAAGCTATCTTCATTGTCTGTACCGGAGAGAGGGAGTCAAAGTTGAATGGACCTTTTAGAAGCTCCGGTTCATCAATCTCTATTATTTCTTGGCTCAGAAATTTTTGAACAGTTTGTGCAGTGTCTCTTGCTGGAGACAGATGTTTCTTCTCTTCTGTAGTTTTGTCCTTTGGAATCTTTTCTCCTTCCACATTCTTACCACTTTCAATTGTGGTTTTCTCTGTTGGAATCTTCTCTTTCTTTGCATCCTTGGTGCTGTCAACCTCTTTTTCTTTTACTGCTGCTTCTTTCTCCTATAATTTCTCTTCTTCTTGGGATCTGGAGACTGTAGGGGAAACCGGAGGAGAAATGTTGGTTTGTTCAGGGCCCATCTCTTCTATTGCTTTCTCAGAAGTTTCTTTTGCAGCACTTGTGGATGAGGGATCAGTACCCAAGTCCTCTACAACAGGAAGATTAAACCTTTTGAAAGCCTTCTGGAGGATCTCTTCTGTCTCTATGGCCACCTTGTCAATCTCACCAAGCATGAGTTGATTCATCCTTGCTTTACTCCTGAACTCATCTTTGCAGTCTTTGAATATTATGTTCATTGTCTTGGGATCAATTTGAGGATATAGCTGAATAGCTATCTGCTCCCGGATCTCAAGATCTTTTGCGAGGGCATTGTTCTTTCTTATTTCTAATTCCTTTTCTAGGCTTTTAGGAATTAGATATATAATCTCAATGAAAGCCTTATTGTATATGTTCAGATACTTGATTGTGGCTTCCTGCAAAATCTTTTGGTCAGCCTCATTGTAATCATCATAGAATTCAGTCATTGGTTGAAGGTTTCCATCCACCGTGACTAACTTGATTACACTTTCTAAAGACAGGGTGGGCTTTTCAACAAATACTTCTACCATTTCTTCCTTGTCTTGGCTTGTGGAGGGTTTACCGGATCCTTTCTTCTTCTGCTTCTTTATTTCTTTTACCCCCTCATCTGATTCTGTTTCCTCTTCATCTTTCTGACTTGTATAAGCCCTTGTGGCTTTTATTTTAGACCTTTTCTCTCCTTTACCGGATGTCTGACCTTTCGGTTTAGATATTTTTGAGCTTTTGGTTCTGACAGGTGTAGATCCTTTTGATGATCTGGTCCGGGTTGAGGTTTCCACCGGAGCACTTTTCTTACTTTTCTTTTCTGCCTCTTTCTTTTCTTCCTCAGCCTTTCTCCTCTTTTCCCGGTTGGCATCAAGTGCCTCCTTTGGGATGCCTAGGCCTTGAGCAATATGCTCTACTTCTTTTCTCACCTTCCTCTTTATCTCAGGTTCTCTGAGTTCCACATGAATCTTCACACTCAGCTCCTCAAAGGTTCCAAACCTTTCTACCTTTGGATCTTTGGGCTGACTAAGCATGTGTTGAACATGTAGTTCCACAATCTATTTATCAACCTCATACCCCATGGGCATGATCTAGACTGTCCTTGGCTCTACTGCCTCCATAAGGCACTGATCAGTATTCACCATAAAGCAAACTGAGTCTTTGTATTTTTCAACAAGAGACTGGGGAATTCTTTCTCTTGCTTGCATCGTGCTCTAGAAGTTTTTGAAGTATCCCCATAGGGCTGTATTTCTTGCTTTGGCATCCCCAAGCCCATGTAAATAATCTCTTATCTGGACTGCAACAGGTTTGTCATTCTGCCATACCCATCCACTTGATCTGGGCAGCTCATTCATGAAGTAGAAAAATAGACATAATATAAGAGTACCATACTTAAAAGAATTCTTTTTGTCCTTTTTGATCTTCTTTATATTTTCCATCAATTGGCTTAAGAGAAGTTCACAGAGATCATAATCTGCATTCTTCCTCAACATTTCATAGGCAGTATATACTGCAGTTCCGGATACAGAATTCTCCCTACTAGAGTGATAGATCTTGTATCCTATTATCATGGATGCATACTTGATATCCGGATCAGAAATATCTTCAATGGTCATTGCCCTCTTATCAAATTTTGATTCGGTGGCCTCAATTACAATCTTATTTTTGACGGATTTAAGGATAGGTATCCCTCCAAAAGAATATAGACCAGTCACTGCCCTAATTGCCTCTTTGTGATCTTGCAGGGTCTATCCAGCCATAGGAAGTTGTCATACATCCTACTCAATACATACCGGACCCATTCATTTTCTTCAAAGCAGGGGAAATGAATGAATTGATCAAACTGTTTCTTCTGGATACCCTTATACTCTGGTTTAAACTCAAAAGCATTGTCTATCAGTTGTTTGTGATAGAAATCTCTCAATTTGAATTCCCCGAATTCCTCAATGCTTGCATGTATGTAAACCCTAATGTCTTCTGTGTGTAAAACGCCATGAGGAACACTAGAGAATGCTCCTAAGGGATCTACCTCCAATGACTTGTATGGGTGTTTCTTAAATTCAGGTTGGGGCCTATCTGAGATCTTTACTATATTCGGAGTAGCCATTTCTCAACAAATTTGCAGTAAGATATTGAAAATGGAAAATACCTTATGCGCCTTCGGTTGCACGGAGTGGTTGGATTGATTTCTGTATGTAATGACTTCGACAGGAGATCTTTGGTGTGCTTGATGAATCTTGTTGTAGAGCTCCACTTTTTGCTTCTTCTTGAGTGCAGAATGAGCAAGTGATTTATGAGAAATCCCTTATATTGCTCTGCAAACCCTAATATCTGATGGCAATAAATGCTTGACCTATATTATTCCGGTTTGCCTTATTCAGATAATTTTGAAGAACCGGATTAGTCCTGTTCTATGAACCTCATGCGGATCTTCCAACCATGACCAAATCAAGATGACACATCACAAGAACATCCCAAACACTCTGTCCAATCCACAGAATAAGACAATGCACTTCCGGATCTCTCCGGACCCTTTTGGTAATCCTCTGTCATTCTGGAGTATCTCCTAGAATAGGTCTTACTTGATCGATCACAATTTCTTCACATCTTCATGCGGACCTCGGAAATCTTATCTGGATCATCTCAAGACTTATATCTACAAACCCTTTACTCTGCATCTTGTGCCACATCCGGAATCACTTGATTGGCTGGGGGAACAGGATTTTCTTTGAGTCTCCCCCTGAGCCAGAGCTCACCTTTTAATTTCTGAAAGGAATATTAGCACCAGAGTCTGGTGCGGATCCAACCTCTACATTCTCTGAACTTTTCTTCACCCAAATCTTGTTCATTTGATTCCTAACTTCATCCGCATTCATCTTTTGTTTACCCTTGTCTTGATTCTGATTATACACCGGACCTCTTTTGTCCTGATTCTTGCTTCTACAGGCTTTTGCATTATGACCGGACCTATTACAGATTTGGCAAATAACATTTCCTTGCATATTTGACTGATAACCTCTTGATCTGCATTGATTAGCCATATTACCTACTCTATTGCATGCAAAGCATCTACCATTGAATGATTTGTTTATTTGCATATTTCTGCATTCATGGGACTTGTGTCCATACCTTTTGCAGTTAAAGCACTATCTGGAGAAGGATGAGTTAGTCTGATTCATTCTCTTTCTGCACTGATTAGCTTTGTGACCAAAGTGATTGCAGCTGTGGCAGTATCCATTGAAGGATGGATATCTTTGAGCATTGGGCTATCTTACCAGAGGTCTTCTAGGCCTATTCCTTGGATTTTCTGATCTAAAATTCTTTTGACCAGATCCGAAGCTTTCTCCTTTCTCATATCCCAAACCATACTTGTCATCTGCCCTCTTTTGACTTCCAAGAAGAACTTCAAGTTGAGCAGAACCTATCTTGAATTTTTCTTTGTATCCATTTGCTGTTTGAAGATCTCTTTTGAGATAGATAATTTGATCCTCAAGTTTTTCTTCATTATCTTTGGCATCTTCAAGATCAGATTCAAGATGTCTGATGATCCTATCCATCTGGTGGCAATCTTCTGATTTCTCTTTAAGAGATTGTCTTAGATTGTCTTCAGTTTTTCTTTTCTCTTCAATCTCTTGAGTAAACTTTATAACTCCCGATTCCATTTCATGTCTTACCATAATGACTTCTTTTGATAACTTTTCACATAACTTAGTTTTCTCAGTCAATTCTTCATTTGTATTACTTTCTTCACTTTGTCTTGTCAATTGTTGGAGCAGCTCCTTTCTCTTTTTCATAGAGAGACTTAATTTGTCCTTTAATTCTCTCATGAATTCATCAACCTGTTTGAGTCTTTCCTTTAATTCATTGACTTCAGAGTTTGACTGTTCAAGATCCTCAAGGGCAGTCTTGAGTTGCTCCCTTAAACCATATGCATCCATTTGAATTCCCAGATCTTCCTCAAGCTATTAGGCTCTATTAGGAGGAACTTAGCTCTGATACCAATTGTTGATAACTGAGAGGGGGGGTGAATCAGTTATCCTAATTATTTCTTCTTTTGAACTTTCTTATTAATCAATGCAGCATTGAATCAAACATAAAAACATTACCATGAAATGAGAAACACATGACACAGTATTTTTGACATGGAAACCCTGTTAAGGGAGAAAACCACAGGGTGATTAACCCAAAGATTATTCTCTGTTAGAAGAATAAGGAATTACAAAATGGCACTTGCCAATTAGGGCTCACTACCCGAGCACACTGCTCACAAAGAGGCACACTGCCTACAAGGAGACACACTATCTACAAAAGAATGTTATACAATACTTGAACTGATTGGAAGCATCCACATATGCTGGAGTTCAGTTCCGGTTAGGCTCAGTACACTAATCTGCTGCACTTCATCTTTTCTCTTCTCTTTATTCTGCTTTCCTTTCACATGTCAGATCTCTCTAGCTATTTCTACTCTATTCTGCACTTATTCGCACATTGACAACACACAACAACACTTCTCACAACTAAATCCATCGTGCATATATATCCGCACAAGTAATTTCATCACCTTTTTAGTCGGCATCCAGAGCAGTCTATTTTCTCACAAACTCTGTTCTGTCGGCTGAATCCTTGCTCACCAAGCAATGAAGATCAAGCATATACTTGTGGATATCATTAATCATGTCGGCCAAACATGATTCATGCCTTCACAACCTTTACCATCAATAGTAACACATCCAGAAAGTAGTCTGATGTTCTGTCAGTCAGTTCTTCCTCTGTTCTCACTGTCACTCAGGGATCTGGTACTCAACTACTCATATCTTTTTCCTTGTCCATTACCAGAGGCTAAATCCTTGGAATATATCACTCAAGGTAGTCCTTTTGACTTCCCCAAATCCGCACTGCACCAAGATACTTCCTCTGAGAGATCTGGACCAATCTGTCAGACCTTGCCATATGCTCTATTCTTGTTCACTGGACCACAACAATCTTCATTCTGACTTTCAGTAGAGACACACCATGACTTGTGGATATGGGGGATGACCTTTGTTTCCATTAATGACAACAACCATGAATCCATATAGTGTCTCTTGCCAACATGTAGAACCACTGCAAGCAACAAGAAACCCCTATACTCAAGGGTTAGGGTATGGTCAACCACAACGCATCCTTAAAACTGGCGAATGTATCTTAACCAAGGTTGGTGCAGTCTCTCTAGACATCGACAATATTAACGAAACGGGCCTTCAAGACTCCTTTAGTGATTTTGCTGACCTTTTCGACTCATCCATTTACACCATCTACTCAGTCACCACTATCCCCTCAACATCCAACGACCTACCATTAGTCTACCCCGACCTCATTGACTGGGACCAACGAGGACCTTCTGTCTTCGATGTCGCACCAAATGACGAAGCTATTGCTAAAATGATGGGAGCCAGAGACAACTTTCCCTTGGGAGACCATAGGGCAGGATATATTATGGAACTTAATTCGAATGCCTATTTTGGGGAGACAACCCCTGCTTCCAGTCGTAAAAACATAAAAATAAAACATGGATCTGACGGTGAAAACCATTCTATGGTAGTGTCAGATCTCACAAAAGTCAAAACAAAAGACGTATCTCCTAGTGAAAACCTCCACGAGGTGCTAGGAGATGGAAGCATGGGCCTCCCTGAGAGAGACAAAGTATATCCAGACAGATCACCCATTTTGGTAGAACCAGCTCAGGAAATGAATCTGGGGACAAAGGAAGAGCCGAAAATCACATACAGAGTAGAATCTCTTAGCATGTTCAAACAGGAAGACTTCTTGGCATTTTTCACACGCAGAACTCACAACTTCGCATGGACCTATGCAGATATGCCCGAGCTAGATCCCGCATTGGTTGTTCATCACCTTGCAATACGTCCTGAGGCGAAACCCATAAAGCAAAAGCTCTGCAAAATGAATCCTTAGGTGGCTCTCCTAGTCAAAGCAGAACTGAAGAAGTTACTGGATGTGGGGTTCATTCACCCAATTGATTATCCTGAGTGGGTGTTGAACCTCGTACCAGTAGCTAAACCAGACGGCCGCATCCGTTGCTGTACGGACTTTCTAGACCTCAACAAGGCCTGCCCAAAAGATGATTTCCCACTACCAAATATCGACATGATAATGGACCTAATAGCAGGACATGAAATGTTATCCCTTATGGACAGCTTTTCAGGGTATAACCAAATCAAAATTGCCAAAGAAGATCAGCACAAAATAGCCTTCATCTGCCCATGGGGAACCTACTACTGGGTGGTAATGCCATTTGGCCTGAAGAATGCAGGAGCTACCTATCAAAGAGCCATGACCGTCATCTTCCATGACTTGTTTCACCATATCATGGAAGATTATGTGGACGACCTACTAGGGAAATCAAAGACCAGAGCAGAACACCTAGATGTGTTGGCTAAGATCTTCGACAGGCTAGAGCAATATAATGTTCGTCTCAATCCAAAGAAGTGCGTCTTTGGAGTCATCTCAAGCAAATTGTTGGGATATATAGTCTCCAGACGAGGAATCAAGGTAGATCTTGCAAAGGTCAAGGCTATCACTGAAATGCCACCTCCCAAAAAACTGAAACAACTAAGAAGCCTACAAGGGAAACTACAGTCCATTCGCCGGTTCATCGCCCAACTCGCGAATAAGTGTCAACCATTCCAACATCTCATTAGGAAAGATATGGCTTTTGAATGGACCGATAAGTGTCAAAGTGCCTTCGATTAGCTAAAAGAATATCTCGCTAATCCCCCTGTTCTAACTCCACCAAGACAAGGAGAGCCCCTCCTCTTGTATATCTCTGCAACAGACACAGCAATCAGGGCTTTGTTAGCACAACATGATGAGCACAGGAAGGAAAGAGCCATCTACTACATTAGCCGCACCTTGATCTCCTATGAGCTTAACTACACACAAATTGAACGAGCATGTCTAGCCCTCGTCTTTACGTCATAAAAGTTAAGACATTATATGCTTAATCACAAGACCAAGCTCATTGCTAAGATCAACCCACTAAAGTATTTGCTAAACAAAGTGGCTCTCACTGGCAGAATGGCAAAATGGGTCATGATCCTAACTGAATTTGATATTGAATACACAGAGAGAAAGGCCATTAAAGGACAAGTCATAGCAGATCAGCTCGCCAAAGTGCCTATTCTAGTAGAATATCCTACAATAGCAGAGTTTCCAGACGAAGCCATCCTGACAACCACACTAGATCTAGACACATGGAAAATGTATTTTGATGGATCATACACCCACAGAGGCTCGGGGGCAGGCATCCTATTTGTTACCCCTCAAGGCGACATGATCCCTAAATCATTCAAAATCACATTTCCATGCACCAACAACGTAGAAGAGTATGAGGTTCTCATCACAGGTCTCCGCATGGCCATCCAATGGAAAATTGAAAAGCTAACTGTGTATGGCGACTCCCAACTAGTCATCAGGCAGGTCAATAATGAATACAAGACCAAAGATGACAAACTCCTGCCCTACAAGAAGATGGTTGATGATTTCAAGGACTACTTCCATGATATCCACTTCGAGCAAATTCCAAGGCTCAATAATAAAGCAGCAGATGCCATGGTTACCATAGGATCTCTGGTCGATATGAAAAAGGATAGCAAGAAATATGAATTCCTGATAGAAGAGCTCCCCATCCCAGCATATGACATTCCTCAATCTGAACTTGTGTGCGAAGTCATTGGTCCTCTATCCCAATGGTATCAGGAAACATACCTTTACCTTCATGACAATATCCTTCCCCCTAGCCTATCCACTTCCCAGCGAAAATCATTCATCTGACGAGCCTCCCGTTTCATTCTTGTCGGTGACACACTATACAAAAGGAGTCTTGACGACACGCTTCTACGATGTTTAGACTCTAGGGAAGCTGAGGTAGCCTTGGAAGAGGTCCACGCAGGTATCTGTGGGGTGCATTCCAGTGGACCTGCCCTATCTAAAAAGATCCTCAGGACTGGATATTACTGGCCAACCATGGACCGCAACACCCACAGGTTTATCAAGAAATGCCTCCCATGCCAACAACACGACGATCTCATCCACGCACTAGCACAGGAGCTACAACCAATTGCAATGCCATGGCCCTTCTCACAGTGGGGACTCAACCTCGTAGGAAAAATACATCCCCCATCCTCAAATGGCCATAAGTTCATAATCACTGCTACCGAATACTTCATAAAGTGGGTGGAAGCAATTCCACTTACCTTCACCACAAGCATCCAAATCTCCAAATTCATCCTCCACTATATAATCTGCTAATATGGTATCCCCCATTCCATCGTCACCGACAATGGAAGGCCCTTCAAGAACCAAGAAGCTCGCACCTTGTGCGACAAGTTCGATATCAAACACCATTTCTCCACACTGTATTACCCTCAAGGAAATGGTCAAGCAGAGGCGTCTAATTAAACCATCCTCCACATCTTAAAAAAGATAGTCAATGAAGCTGGCGACGACTGGCACCTCCAACTCAACCCCGCCCTATGGGCTTACCGCACAAGCATCCGCACTCCTATAGGAGCCACTCCATACTAGTATTTAGATCCGAAGCCATTTTACCTATAGAGGTCGAGCTCCCATCTCTCTGAGTGTCCTTACAAAACATTATCTCTGATGAGGACTACCACGTCGCAAGGTTGCGTCAACTAGAACTACTAGATGAGAAACGCCTGAATGCACTGAATCATCTACAGGCATATCAAAACTGCCTCCAAAGAAGCTACAACAAGAAGATCAGAACCCAAAAATTTGAGGTAGGTGACCTAGTCCTAATGGAAAATCAGAAGAACCTGCAAGAGCGTCCTAAACAAGGAAAATTTGAACCCAATTGGCTAGGACCTTATGTCGTCACAGCCGATTACGGGTCAGGAGCATATCAGCTGACAACACCTAAGGGGCAGCCTCTAGATGAGCCGATGAACATCCTGCATCTTAAGAAATTCTATGCATAACCCATCTAGTACCCCAAGTCAAAAAATCAAAAAATACCAAAAAAAAAATCAAGAAAAAACCCGAGTGCAATAAAAACTTCTAATGGTGAAAATCACTTTGGTTCTACCTTGGATAAGTACCATGGTGAAAACCTGTGTCAGGCGCCATGCGTAATTGGCCAATTCTACCATCTAATAAGTCCTCTTTCCATCATAACACTCCATATCCCACACATCCCATGGCTTGGAATTCGGAAACATCAAGTTTTATCGCCCACTCTGCACTATCTCACCCAAAAAACCCCATCCATGGAACGAGGATCCTTGTAAGCTCCCGTTTGTACAGTTCATAAAATCAAAAAAATCCAAAAAATTAGAAAATCAAAAAAATCCAAAAACAACACAAAATCAAAAAACCCAAAAACAATAGAAAATCATTACAAATACAAGTGGAGTACCACCCTCACATACCGATCAATCCAATCCGTCAAAATCCTCATCACATCACACCCATCCAAAACCATTCCCCACATCATCAAGTCAAGCCAGAACTACATATTCATTTCACCCACATCTTAAAAGTACCTTGATCCCGTGGACACAGGGTATGTAGGCAGTCTGGAATACGAAGGAAGTTTCCAGTACTTAGGTACCTAAGATGCACCCATCCAACCCGTTTGGATGGTCCCTATTTACTAAGCTTTCTGGATTTAATAAATGATACAGAAGCTATGTATACATTCGAAACATGTCCCCTCAACGTAAAAATCATCAATCAACATACCAACTATAACCTTACATATGGCCAGATTGTTCTTTTGCCCATCTTCCACAATTTTTCCAATCAAAACCAACTGATCTGCGTCCTAGGATATATCTTTCCTACAATGGACAAATATCTGTTATTCTGTCATCACGTCTCTTGGCAAGAGTACACAAAGGCTATTTGTATCCTTTTCTTAGTCTTTTTGCTTATTGATTCTTATCTTTTTTGTCTCACTCCAGGTTATCTCCAATGCTACCTTGATCTCACTATATCATGGTACGTTGCGGACAACACCTAGAGTAGACATAGTCATTGTTTCTATATGCTGTGCTTGTGGGTTGGTTTCATTACTTCAATAATAGTATTCATATCTTGAAAGTCTAGGTCGGTTCTAGCATGATGTACCCCACTTGCATATACCAGAATCAAAACCTTATATGTATTATTCGCACTCATCGCTATGAGTCCCCTTCCTAGACTAGGCAAGATTATACTACCTTGGGAACGCATGAAATCCACCTATTATTTGTGAGTAGTCCATGCAATCGTGGGATATACATCATCACCTAGGTCATTTTATACCTTTGTGAATTGTATCCGACATTGCTATATTAAACTAAGAAATGCTATCAATTTAATCTTGTGCAACTACTCTTACTAGCTCAAAAATCATAATCCTAACTACTCATTCCACATCCCCATCTGGGCCTAGATTTCATACTCCCCCCCCAATCCAACAATCCCCCACTAATCCCATTCCTCTACCATATCTCTATCCACCCAACCCAAACCCCCCCAGTGATGTGGCGGCTTATGACCCAAACAATCCTCTTGTCTCCCTATCCGTATCCCATCCAAACACCCTTTCCCTTTCCCCACCCAATCCCCTTCCCCACAGCCTTATTGCTAGGGTCAAATAACGCACATCATGTGTATCAGGACTTGATCATATCGCTTATCATCTAGTTTGCATCCCACATATCATCTTCATTTAACTTACCTTGCATATCATTAGATTCATTTTAAACTTGCACATCATTTTACACTTGCATATCATTAGATTCATTTTAAACTTGCATATCATTTAAACTTACATTGCATATCATTTAGACTCATTTTAAAATTGCATATCATTTATATTCATTTTAATCCATTTAACTTGCATATCATTAGATTCATTTTTAAATGGCACATCATTAGATTCATTTTAACCATATCAGTTAAGATTCATATTAAAATTGCATATCATTTAGATTCATTTAACTGGCATATCATTTAGATTCATTTTAACTGGCACATCATTAGAATCATTTTTAAATGGCACCTCATTAGACTCATTACATATCAATTAGATTCATTTTTAAAATTGCATCTCATTTAAATTTATTTTAATTAACACAATAAGCAGGATCATTTTAACATCATTTACAAATCATGTCATACTCATTTATGTTTGTCATCACATAGGTGCATGTTAAAAGTTAAATTAGTATCATCCCATTACAATCCATACATATACCATCTCATAAACAATTAGTTTGCATAAATAATGAGGTTCATTTTAGAATCATTTAGTTGCACATCATCACAACATCATAAGCATCACCATTGAAATAGCATTTAAATCCCCATACATTCCCACTACATCACATTGTTGCATCTATACTAAATATTTTAGTCTGAACATTCAGTTGCATTATACATCATATAGTCCATAAAATCACAACACCATCCATATATCACAAATGAATCCATGCATCCATCAAATCACACACATCATTGCATAAACATAACACATCCATAACACATAAAATGATAAAATATATTTGCATCCATCATATAGGCATCATCATCATAGGACATCATAAACCCTCAAAACAGCATCGCATCATATATAATCACCGCAAAAAAAAATGTGTACATCGCTCACATCATCAAAAAATATATAGTGTCCTGATACAATACCTCTAAGGGCTACCATGATATAACCATCACATGGAGGATCCTCTCTCCGAGGGCATAGGAGACTATGACCCTGGTCGAGGCTATGATCCTATCAGCACCTGTGGCTGTGACTGTGTCAGCACCTGTGGCTGTGGTTGTACCTACCCCTATGGAACCTGCTGGGGCACGTGTGAGGGAGGAGGCATCATCTGCTGAACTGACTAAACAGATCTTGATCTATGTGATCTTGATGCCCCTGATCTACTCACCTGGCTATAACTCGGTGCCCGCTACGCTGTTGGCACGGCCGCATAATATAGGCCCCTATAGTACTCCATCCACCTGCTGCTCTCTGTCAACTCCCCCTGTACCTGGCTCAATTGTCCCTGCAGCTGATAACACTACAACTGTGCCTGAGACAACTGTGTTTGCATCACTGCCAAAATTGGGCCAAGTCCACCACCTAAAGCCTATAGACTACCTAATGCAGTCTCTACCTGCTGTGCTCTGCCAAGTGCTGCATCCCGCTCTGTAGTCAAATCCTCTATATCACCCTACGCCTGGGATAACTGTGCCTGTAATGCAGCCACCTGTGCATCTGTCCCATCTAATAAAGCCAAGGCACCTCGCAACTGCACTAACTCTGCATCATGACCCTCTAGTGCCTCCTCCAGGCTCACCACCTGTGCTCTCAGGTTCTCCATCTCCTCCTCCTCATCCCTTCGTCACCGACAAGGTGTCAGCCTCTCCGCCTCTACCTCCAAAGTTGTCCCTAAGCTCCCCGCCTCTCCATCATGCCCACCAATTCACTGATGCCCCACCTGTGGTGGAGGTAAGTCACCCTCATCTGCCCTCGGCTGTCCCTCGTGCCACCGAGGTCTTCTAGGCTGTCGCGCTGCTCCAACCTGTACCTACTGCGTAGGCATATGCTGTACCAGAATCTACTGCACAGGTACCTGCCCCTGTCCCGCTGCCACTACCGCCAGCACATCTATCGGCTAGCCATCCCTACCAACCACTCTCTCCTCTCCATCATCCCCCACCTCCATGAGGTATTCCTCAATGATCTCCTCCCCCTCCCCCATGTGGTCATCCCCATCCGAGTCATCTCCATCACCATTTGAATCATCCCCCCTGAACCTGCTGCCTCCTCTGCTGGATCTATCCAACGAGTAGGCCGATGCATATGCCACCATATATCATATGCAACTTTAGTCCTTGCATCTCTAACCGTACTCCCCCAATCCCACTACACTAGCCGAAGAGCTGCAAAATCAAATAAAGCAACATGTGGCTATAGGGCTACAGGCTAGTAGGCTGTATCTCGAGGAGTCCGTGCATATATCACCATCTGCTGCGGGGTGTCCTATATCAAACGAAACTATCGCATCACCCATGAGGGTAGGTACATCTCTATGGTATGGTCTCCTCGACCCATAAGGTATCTCTGCTTAAAAGTAAAAGGAAGATGAATATCATCATCAGGCCAAGCCTCTATGCTGATATATGGTCGCCAGACCACGCTAATCACATCATCCAGCATCCTCCTCTAGTACCGCACCTGGCCAGTATACATATACTCTGCATCTTGATACAAAAACACAAAGGCCTCAAACGGCTGCCGATAGTACCCACATATCGACCGAGTGATAGGGATGTGCTCCCAAATCCATACATGCAGAAGAGTAACACCAGCTGACAACGCCCTATCATGCAGATAAGCCACTGTGTGCATCTCATGGTACAACTGCACTAGCATCACTGGTCCCCAAGCATACACAATCTCGTGGCTCACCATCCCCTCTATCATCCCTCCCCAACCAACCGGGAAACCCCTACCTCGCCTATCAGGCATCACCACACCTCCAATCAATGCACAAAGGAACAAGGCAAATGGATCTGCACCCGCCGCCAATGTCCCCTCATAATCCATCTCCCTCCCGTCTACCGAGAGAACCAGGCAATCCGCTCCAAACACTCTAGTCAATGCAGTCCGCCCCCTCCTCGTGTCATATCTAACACGTCAGCCTTGGATAGGTAGCTTGAGGATGCGATAAACATCCTCCAGCATAATGCTAATCTCTCCTATAGGTAATAGAAAGCTGCAAGTCTCAGTACAATATCGCTCCACCATGGCTGTCATCAGAGCTCTATGAGCTCACAGAACTGGCATCGACGACACCGTCAGAAGGCCCAACCTCGCCAGTCAAGCCCGCATAGCATCATCAAAATGATCAAACAATGCCATCACGGATGGCACTCGTCGCTCCCATGACTACAGTATAAATCACTGCATATCCTGCATCCATCACTTTCTGGTTAGATATTACCCTATCTATTTCTAAAATCCCCCCTTTTTCTTCTATTGTCTAAACACCAACATAATTGGTGCTAAAACAGACAACCTTTTGCGCCATTTCAAAAAATGGCACTACTATTTCTTCTTCATAGCGCGATTTCAGAAGATTGCGCCAATACATCTGCCCTTTCACACTGAATCCAAGGATAGCACCACTGTGCGCAATCTTTGGCATCATTTTGACACATGCCATTGAAATAATGTTTGGCGCCATTCAGACAAATCGTGCCAATTCCCCAAATAGCACCATTACAGATGATAGCGCTAATATAATCCCTGTTTGGCGATAAAATATCCAAACCCTATTCTTCTAAGGAATCGCGCTAATCCAGACAATAGTGCTAATTCCCCCCCTAAATGGCGACAAAACCGCTCTCCCCTACCCTGGTGGATAGCGCCAATCCAGAGGATGGCGCTAATCCGCATGATCATTGGCGCTACGCGCTCCAACCCCTACTCCCAAACCCCAAAAAAATGCACGTAAAATGAAAACATTACAAAGTTAGGGTTAGGCCCTATCGGGTGTCTAGTGGCTGGTGCCCGACCAAACTCTTGGAACTGCTCTGAGATGTGTCAAAGTTGCAGAAACTGGGGGTTGCGGTCAGCCATCTCTCCTTCGTCCCTTCTTCTCTAAAGTCAAAAGTGTACAAATGTGGCACTCTTTGGGCCCACTTTTCCTAATATAGTGGGCCATGTCATCCTTCCACCACTTCTTTTTTCCTCCAGGGTGCAGATCTCAGCCTTTTTCCTCCATTTTTCTTCCTGCCATCCTCTTTTTCCATCGCTTACCCAACTTTCACTTCTGTCACATCCTTTCGAGAGCTCACCTGCAAAATTTTTATTTTCCTGCCAACCTCTTGAGGGGGCATCCCCTATCCATCTTATTCCTTCCTGGCAGCTAGGGCATATTTTCTTCGACCTGACGCCACTTCCCTCCTAGGTCTTGACGCCACGTCAAAGAGGGGCAAATGTAGACACCTAAAAATGTCTCGACCACCAAAATGACTCCCGACATCCCTAAACATGTCAATTTCCCTCCTAACCAATTAATTAAATTTTTATTTAATTAATTACCCCTTTCATTACACTATTTCCCATCATCTTATCCCCAAAATTGAATTAATTTCATTAATTCAATAGTCTAAACCTTAGCCAATTAATTTAATAAATATGCAATATTTATTAAATCAATTTTCCTCTTTCCACTAAATCTAATTAATTAGTTAAAACCATGTTAACTAATTAATCCAGCCTACTAATTGACCTATCCCTACCCTAGGCAATTAAATAGCTATTATTTAATTGCCTACCCTAGCCTACCTCATCCTAGCCCTAAGATTAATTAATTTAAACCTAATGTTTAATTAATCCTAACCCCTCATTTGGTTGGTCAAATCTTGTTTAACACCCTTCCCCACATCCTCCAAATAAAAAATTGAATTAAATCCACATAAGTTAATTTTTTATTCAAAAACATCCCACATCACATTTAATGCTTCTTACACCCCCATACCTCATTTATGTCTCCTCTTCCCCAAAATAATTTTTAATTCATTTACATTCCCCAAATGAATTTTTAATTCATTTCCACTTCCCCATATGAATCTTTAATTCAAAAATAATCCATCTCACCCAACCTCATTTAATACCCCTTTTCCCAAAATGAATAAAAGATTTATTTTTATTCCTAGCCCTCCATTCATTCAAGATTGAATGTAGGCCCTCCACATCACCTTTATCCTCCACCATTGATCTCCCAAATCAATCTCCACCCTTGGATTAAAATCCCCTCCAAAAATCTATAAATACAACCTCTCCCAAGCCATTTTCATCATCCAAGTTTATGCAAAGTTACCATGCCAAAATCACTCTTGAGCTAGAATAGTGAGTTGCACATTTGAATAGCATTTCACATTAGAATCACTTGTCTAGGGACTATCTTTGTCTAGGAGTTTGTTTTGGGTGCAAAGACTTCTTCCTCCCTTGATGGGATTGGGTTTTGCATGTGAGGTATAGCTTTGTGTTTATTGCATTTAGTTAATATTTTACCTTGTTTGCATTATCTAATCTACAGTCACATTCCTTAATATCCCTGATATATGTTTTAACAAAGAGAAACCCGATATCTGCATATTCGCTAATATGCAGACGTTAAATTTAAACATGATATTATCTACCCATCAAGTACCTGCGTACATTCAAGGGGGGTCATATTTCTCAATATCCCTCATATTTGTTAATATGTGGATCACCTTCAGAAATAACGTAAACACTTAGCATCAGGATATTTCTCCATATCCATCATATTGGTTAAGATCCCTGATCTTCCTCAATATGACGATGATGTCACTCTAACCCGATATAAAGAAGAGTCGATATGATGATGACATCATCAATATGCCTGACTTCAAAAGGGTCATATTTCTCAATATCTGTCATATTGGTTAATATCCCTAATCTTCCTCAATATGACGATGATGTCATCTTAACTTGATATGAAGGAGACCCGATATGATGATGATGTCACCAGTATGCCCAACAACAGGAAGGTCATCTATTTCTCAATATCCCACATATTAGCCAACATGCCTGATCTTCGTCAATATGACGATGACGTCATATCCTAAGCGGATTTGAAATATTAATGATGATGATGACTTCATCCTAATCTTCAAATGTGGAAATGTTTTACGAAACTAATATCTGGATATTTCTTAATATCCACATACCCGTTGCAGGACCCATAACACGTGGATTTCTAGGAACCAATAGGACAATGCCACACCCTATGCTTACATCATCAGGATATTAACCTATAGGGGCACTTCATGCTCTTATTGTCATGATCTTATATCCTCATCTTGATGACATCATCCTATTACACAACAATGAAAGACTTTCTTCTTACTGACATCATGCAGATATTTCAACCTGATGCATATTTTGCACTTATAATGTCTATGTCCTTAACCCAATATCCAAGTCCGAGATCGGATGGTAGCGCACCCTCATGGGGGAATCTTGTTAGCATGAAAGATTCTCTATGCTACTACGAGATTGAGACACGTGTCCACATGGACATCCCAACTTATTGAGGACAGATTTGGAACTCGATAACATATTTTCGGTCAGCAATGACTGACCTGGTCATCATGCTAAAGAAATCCTAATATCTAAATATCTACATTTTGCATATCCAAGGCGTCTTGTTCATGACCCGATACTCATTGTTGAAGACATATCCCAAGCCTGATATTCATTATTATGAGGGATATCCTGACCAGATAGTCGTATCCAGATATCTAGAGCCAGACATTCACATCCCAGCTATCCATATCCAGACCTCCTCTCACTATTGATGTTATGTATAATTTCTTGTAAGATTATCAAATGATTAAAATATGTATGTTTTGTTGCAAGGTATTGGAGATGATTAAAGATTGGAGATAATGTTATGCAAGTCATGCAAGAGAAGAAGGCTAGATAATGAAGCAGAGAAAGCTAACCAAATAAAGTTGCAGACAAATGGAAGACTTGAACCCAAATTAGAATATATTACCAAGTATGTTGTCTACCAACTGAGGGTGGACCAAGTCAAAGATGCCAGGAATATTCTCCTATGCTAGTTGTTTCCAGCTGTAATTGCCAACTGGCAATCACATGCCTCCATTCCTGAACCATTAGATCGATGTAACCATTTCCTATCCTTGTTCCATATAATGATGGGGATTTCCATTTGAAAACTATTGGAAGCTTAATCGAGTTTGGACTGTTGAATGTCATGGCCAACACTCGAGGTCAATTGTAAATGTGAACTCCTTTTGCATGCTTAATGAAGATCAAGACTTGTGATTACATTACATTGTAAATTTTGCGTAATCTATGAATGAATTCTGGATATGTACTTGTTTAGGTAAAAATTGGATAGTTTGTTTAAACTAGGTTAAGTACTACCATTTATCCACTAAGCATTGGGAGGACAAGGACTAATCTTATGAACAAGCTTCTAATCACTTTGTCTGTCCCTCACGCTCATGTGGTTATGGAACTTAAGACCCTAACTAAGGTTTTATCAAGTGTTTTCCTTTCAACCAAGTAAAACCTTAATTATGCCTTAAATTAAAAATATACAGAAATTGATAAAAACAACTGGAAAAATTGATCACAGAAGTGTAGAGATAGGGTTTCAAAGACTGTGCACCCAAATTTTGAGGACGACTTAGACTAGGGCACCCACTCCAGTGTCTCGAAAGTTTCTAAACTGGAAGATCTTCTGCATAGGGTGTCTGAGACTACTAAATAGCTTCCAGATCCTGAAAATAACCCCTGATTGGACTAGGGCATCCACTCTAGTGTTTTGCTAGTGCTAGAATCCAAAAATTTGAAAGTCTATCGCAACTATATCTACAATATCCTCCTTTCTGTAGCTTGTTTCTGCTGAAACCTGTGAAACATGATCTGCACTTACAAAAGAAGAAAAATGTTGTGGCTATATAGGAGCTTTCCTCAGTCAAGCCCCGTCTTGGTATTGCTACCTCAACAATAGCTAGGAAAAAAGATTTAGAGAAGTGTGTGCAAACCTAACAATGTGTATGCAAAAATATCAAACCCTAGATGTCTCAATCAAGGGAAGATCAACAACTTGCTTTGCATCAATAAACACATACAATTTCACCTCAAAGAGATGAAACAAAATGAAGACTTGCATGAACAAAAAGGTGAATCAACAATGTCCGTGGAGGATCTCCAAACTTGTTGTTGGAGGCTTCAACCCTTCTCCTAATCATGCAAAGGGTGTACAAACCCTAAGAAGAGCAAGATAGACTCAAGATCTTGATTCCTAATCTCCATCCATTATCTCCATGATAGCAAATACAAAATACTTCCAAGAGCTTCAACAAGTCACTGATCTTCAATAGCAATTGTAGCAGAGTTTTAGCATCAAGCTTGATTAAGAATTGTGTGTGATAAAATGATTTTCAAATGTCTTTTTATATCCAGCTTTAGGGAATTCAAATTTTGAAATAGCGTCTCGATATCACACAAAAACTGAGAATTTGAATAATGGAATCCCAAGACACTCAGCGGAAGCTAACATCCCACCAAAATTCAAAATCCCAGGAAATAGGGGAGGACTAGGGCATGAGCGCCCAAGTCCAAGCCCCCATTTCCATTCAAATCTACATTTTTGGGGGTCCTAGGGACCCAAATCTCAAATCCCCTTTCCGGGTTCTATCAATAAGTTACCTTAAAAAGTGAATAGTTTGCTCCTAAACTTAGTCAATTAGGGTTTCGGGAAGGCCAGAAAAAGAAAAGGTTGAGAGGTCACCCAAGTGAGGAGCTAAACTGAGGGAAATACCATTCCATACAGGAGGACAATTTTTGATGTTACAGTACTGTGATTTGTTGCGTCCCTTGGAGTACATTTCAATTTGTACATATTGTATTCATTTCTTTCCTTTGAAGATTCGCATCAATCATATCTAGCTGTGGAATGACCTGGTGAACATATGGTTTGATTTTATTCTCTTCATGATAGTGTCAAGGATATATGTGGACCAATGACTGAAGATTCGTTTAATTTCAATAAATTTAGAATGTTAAGTTTCAATTTCTTTAAATTTCATTTGAACCATCATTAGAGCTACAAATAATGATAAATAACAAGCAGATATAGATAGAATATGCTGAATTAATAGAGATAATTGAATATCCTTAGCATATTTGAGCAAATAGCATGTCATATTGAAAATATCATGCAAATATTGAGAAATAAGGATGAATCATAAGCAAATACGGTAAATATATGCTAAATAGTGACAAATTTGAAGCATATATAGTGAATTAGAGAAAATACTGATGCATTTCATGTAAATTATCATAAGTATCAGTAAAATATTTGTTGCAAAGTACATTATTTGGGCAAATTTGAAGTACAACAGCAAATATTAGTTCATATAGAGATAATATTAGAAGAACTAATTAACTCTGGTAATATCTTTATAATCAGTCTAAATCAGAGATGGATTCAAGTGAATTACATCAAGGTTAGGATAAATTCACATTAATTTGTGTAAATCTTAGCTAAATGTTATATAATTTGACAGAATTGTTAGAGATTTGTGTAGAGCAGATATAAAGGATAGGATATTTGAGGGATTATTGAAGAACTTTGTAGAAATTATTGAAGTACGTAAGGCCCCAAACTGATTAACAGCAACACACATCAACCTCTGAGTAATGTCAGATGATCATGACATGATCCACGGAGACTTGGGATGATGAATTCTTTGAATTCATTGTATCTTTCAAGATAATAAAGGTTTGTTGTGTAAACTTTTATTCGTGTTGTAATGACTAACAATCATCACCAATAGGTAGTAGCTCAATCTAGATAGACCTAACCCTCTTCATATGTAGCCCTTGTATGCACCATAGGCTCAAAAATATCCACATGTCACCTGACAGTCTGTTGAGGCCTATAATTGGCCCACATAGCCTACTCGAGCTAAATAGTGGGTACCATCTCCACGATGACTCAACCTATAAAGTTGAGCCACTCCCATGTGCTCATTACAAAATTCAAACAAATATATTGTCATAGCTCTCATCATATAAATCAATATCAAATAAACATCTAGTGTTCTACTCAAATCATAATGTAAAAATCAAATTCTCACCTAGATCCCCAACCTGAGAATCGGGATCTAAAGGAGTATTTGGGGATCTCTGAGTGGAGGACCAAGAGGGAAGATAGGTGCTAGCCAGGATGTGGCCCACCATGTTGCAAATGATGGGGTCACCCCCACATCATCATCATCAAAAACAAGTGTTGCATCCTACTCCTCATCATCTGAATCACTGAGCTCTACATCTGTAATGGTAGGACTAGACTAGTCCCCTAGCCTCACCACGTTGCGATGCGAGCACACGTACATCGACACAGCCATAAGAATACCCTATACCCACCCAAACTAATGCATCACATGATGATAATAAAAGGGTATAACAATGTAATTAAGGCAACTAACCAGCAATTGGTCACTCTACATCCGTGCAAGTTGTTGTAACTGAATCGTCCATGCCTACATGCCCTAGTATAAGGGCCTCAAAATGATATCACTTCTCTACATATGATCAAATGTCTACCTCCAGAATAATAAATCTCTAAAATGTCATGGCCTCCTCAAGGCATAGGAATGGGCCCATGGTGATGCCCATATAATAGTTGTGGGTACCCCCACCGATCGAGTGCACCTGATGTGCTCAAAAGCCCACACTTGAAGGAGTGTATAGGTCATCAATTTGTGGCACTCGTAATGTATGTAGCAACCTAGATCATGATACAAGTGGGAAAGCATGCTCTGACCCAACGTGAACACCTTCTTGTGCTCCTCCATTGCCTTGATGGTATGGATGAGGCCACCATGAAGCTATGCACCTCATCTATCTGGTGCTATGCATAGTGTGATGGTGGTGATGAACATGTGACATACTAATGGGATGTCCCCTACTCCTTGCTCTAGCCATCTCAAGTGGATTTTTCTTGAAGGGTTTGAAGAAATGATTTGGTTGATCACATACCTCTATCCCTCCTAGACATAGCTTGATGATTGAAACTGTATGACTTCGAACAAGTAGCCTAGAATCCACTAGACATCCTCAAGGGTTAGGGTCATCTCTCTTGTTGGCAAATGGAAGATAGAGGCATCAATGTCCCACCTCTTTATAAGTTCCATTAGCATGCGATCATGGAACCACGTATCAAACATAGTGTATACCTAGTATACACTCATTGTCCGTAGTAGTGCAGTCTCCTGAGGGACCAACGCACTCTGTCGATCACGTAGAAAGTTGAAGATTGAGCCGCTAGTGTGCTCCTACATCGTTGGCAGATATTGCATTCATGAAAATAAGATTGTGTTAGTTCCACATCATAATTCATCAAATTTTAAACTTCAAAATGTAAATTTTCCCCAAGTTCCTTAGGATGCTAATGCCCCTAGATGCCAGCACGTCTTTCAAATTCTAGCACCTTTGTTGGACGCTAGCAAACCCAAAAGACCTAAATGTGTTAGATGGATGCTAGTGTGCCTATTGGACTCTAGCACATGAATGGGATGTTAGCACTCTGCGTGGACCCCATTCGGTGTGAAAAACAAGGAAATATGCATTTTAAAGTCAAAATTTTCACTAACCTCACACATGATGGCTCCCTACTCGATTCGCTCCCTCAAGGCATCTAGCCTCAATGGTTGAAAAGCTCATCTACAAGGAAATCTATCTCTCTAAGTCGCTTAGGTGCTCAAAATTTTCTAAATTAGGTAAACTTCAAATGAATCAAAAAATTGAATTCTTTTTCTATTTATAGTAAATTTTCAAACTTTTCAAATTTTCTGAAGCACCCCTTTCACAAAAACCTTCATAACTTGGGCCTGTAAACTCTAATTTTCATGCCATTTATTGCATTACAATCCTGGTTCTACCCTATTTCTTTCCATATGCTCCTCAATCTAGTGTTATTTCATTAAATAACCCTATAGAAGGTATATTCATCACCCTTTTCTAAACTTTTCAACATGGTGGATTTCTCTCCTTGTTTCTACCTTTTTTCATTTGCAGGCATAAACACAAGGGGGCATACATCCACCCTTATTTTTGTTTTTCTTTCTCCTCATTTTAGAGTTTCTTTATTTTAGTTCTAATTCTTGAACTAACACACTTTCATTCTTGCAAGATTATTTGGTTTCTAACAAAGTAATTTTGTAGAATTGTGGTACCTAATGCTATAGTTTTACAGATTCCTAGTTTGTGGGCATAATTTTTCCATCTGGTGAATCTCTGTGGCATGTACAATATCCTTTTAGATATCCTTTACATGCATATTTGCTTTTAGCATTTCATTTTTTTACTTTAGTGTAGGTTATCATCTAGTTTCATCAGTCCACTAAAGTGGGGGAAAAATGTAATCAAAAATTGCATACCCTCACAATTTCATGTTGTGTTTTGACTCACTTTGGTGATCACTCCTATAGCATGTTTCTAGGGCCACTCGAGCCTAACCTTGGCCTATCTCACCCCACACCAAGGTTTGCCAAAAAATATATTCCGCATTTATTTCTCTTGACATTTTAAGAACATGTGTTGACTATTGGTGAATATTCTAAGGACACAAGCATGAGACATAGATGTCCCCACAATGCGTTGGCATCCTAAATATTCAAAAATTCAAATGGTTGATTCTCCCACCTTGTCACTCAATTACATTGGTGGTAATGCCCATGTGGAAGTGAAACAGTTCCTGTAGCATGCCTGACCCTTAGATTCATTCATTCATACATGCAAAAGATCTCTCACACACATATGCTTTTGAGAAAATATACTACAGATGTTGAAAATTTTGGTTCTTAGCATACAATATAAGTTATTGAAGATTTTGGTGTTCTTCAAAGTGGCGGCACCTTCTTTTTTATCCTTTGAGGTTTCTACTTGCTGGTAGTGCATTGTGGAGGCTCTCTTCCAAGGGTTTGGAGTTTTTCATACATAAATTTGGCCCTCAAGGAGCTTATAACCTCCTCCATTGTTGGATAACCGGGTAACATTGTTTCATTTACATTAAATAATGTTATTTTCTTGTTTGTAAATACATATTGCTTTATCTATTCCTTGGCAAACTTGTGGTGTAGACCACCACCCTCTTTTTCCTGCGTACACTAGGGTATTCTTCCCTATAGACCAAGGTGGATACTCTTGATTTTTATTTTATTTGTCACCATTGTCATTCTCTAGACGCACTTAAGAAATAGGATCACACGCGTTTATTTATTTTTCTCTCTATAATGGCTATCTACAAAGGTTAAAAGACCAACATAGGGGCTTAACCTGAAGGCAAGCTCCCAAACAACCCCAACCATTTTTCTTGGTTTGTGTTGTTGCAGATATTTGAAGGGATTCACCCACACAAGGGTTTGCTAATCTCTTCTCCTTTTTCTTTCTTAGTCTCAATTTGTCTCTCAATCTTCATTTATTAGTTGATTCAATGTGTTTATCCAATGATTTAGTAATTTATTACATTTTTGGGTGCTCATTTTGGTTCTATGTGTAGACTAGATGAGTTAGTAGACCTTGGTAAGACTCTACAGTTTGGATTTTTTGGGTTTTTTCTACCATACGGACGACAACAAGACATGTAGACGTCCTTGTGATGTGTTGGCATCCTAGGCTGAGACTCTCCCCTTTCAGTGTCAGGTTCCTCTATAACTCTCATTATTGTTTTGTGTTTGTTTATGTAATCTAGCATCTAGATTTTTAGATTTTGTAGTGTTATTGCTATACCTTAGTGCTTTAGCTTATTGAAATTAATAAATTTCTAAGTGTATAGAAAAGTAGGATATAGCCAGAGCTATTTTGCTCTTCCTGATTGGATAGCAACAGGGTACACTTCCTTGAAGCTGGTTAGATTCTCATGTAGTTGTTGGAAATTGATTCTAGTTAGATAGCATTGTTTTATCTTGCAAAGAATTCAAAATTTCTTACATTACAAATAGATGAAATGATTTGATTTAGATCTCAAAAGTCCCAAAACCAAGACAAAGGAATCAAAATTTTGGTACAACATCCTAGGAGATTTTTTCATACCATACAAGGACTTTTTCAAATTACAAACCAAAGATTCTTTACCTTCTTCCACATAGTTCTCTAGTTGTTTTAAGTAGATCTCTTCCTATGAATCGCCATAAGGAAAGTTTCCTTCACATCAATTTTCTCAAACTCAAGATCAAAGGTTAGTATAATAGATAATAATAATCGAATGGATATCGGCTTAGCAACTAGTTAAAAATATCACCATAATCAATTCCCTCAACCAAGGAATATCCAATTGCAATTTGTCTAGCCTTGTATTTCTCAACACAACCACCAAAATTAATCTTTCTTTTAAACACCCATTTACAACCGGTGGGTTTCTAACCATCAAGAAAAGGTACTAAGTCCCATATGTGATTTTTATTTAATGTAAACATATCCTAATCCATAGCTTCTTTCCATACCTAATGCCTCCTTCATAGTTCTAGGTTCATCTATGTTAGTAATCAAAGAAAAAATACATCTCCAACTAGGCATATACCTATCTAGCTATTTTCTACATCGAGTGGACCTCCTTAAGAGCTAAGAAGGAGGTTCTACCTCCTCTTTAGAACTATTAGAACAATCTAAGATCTCCTCCTCTTTAGGTCCTTCACAAGCATCTAGTTCAACTTTCTCAATCTTGGGGGTATTTGAACCACATCTTTATTTATATCCTCTTCTAGCTACAACATTATAGGAGAAGGCTTAGCGTCTCTAAAATAACACTTATGTTGTATAAAACTCTCTCGGCCATAGGATCCCAAAGCTTCTACCATTTCACACCAACACCATAGCCAATAAAGATACACTTAAATACCTATTCTCTAATTTTGTTTGCCTCTCCCTAGGCACATGATCATATGCATGGCAGCCAAAAACATGAAGATGCACTATAATGAGGGATTTTTCCTAACCAAGACTCCATAAGATTCTTATCAACAAGAGATAATGTAGGAGACCTATTAATTAGGTAACAAGTCATAGTAACTTCTTCTACCTAGAACTTATGTTCCAATCCAACTCCACTAAGCATACTCCTTGCCCTCTCCATCAATGTTATGTTTATCTTTTTACAACTCCATTCTACTGAAGGGTGTATGGAGTTGACTTATGTCTCTTTGTCCCATGCTCCTTATAGAATTTATCAAAATTTGTTGAACAAAACTCATCGCCATTGTGAATTCTCAAAACCTTAATCTTCGTACTAGTCTGATTTTTCATCACAATTGAAATATAACCCTTTTTTGATTTTTTATTTAATTTTCTAAGGTGTCAATCTCATAGGTTGAAAAATGATGATGTAGGGGTTCTCCAATCTTTCTTGCTAGAGAATTCCTCCCTTCTATTAGCCATAAACTTTTCTTCTACCTTGTGTGATAGGATAAAAGACTTAGATATATAGAATTTGTTGCAAGTATGGGCCTAACTAGTGTTGTCATTGATGTCAACATACTCCTGTTGCATTGATGATAAGGATTGGATGAGTTGTATGCTGAGGATATTGAGAAAATTAGTCCTATCAGAAATAGAGAAGAACAGTGAAGACAGTGAGGTGAAGATCCTAGCTAAGATGCAAATCAAAGGATACACATCAAAGGGTTTGTTGATATGTGTCTTAAGATGATCCAGTAAAGAAATGAGAGGTCCACATGAAGATCTAAAGAAGTTATAGCCACTTGAGAAAAACTAGTTTTGGCAGGTGTCCATAAGTGATAGAGTGACATAGATAGGTTCGGTGAGATCCAAAAATGCAATATCTTGTTCTACGAATTTGGTGGAGTGTTTAGGATGTCAATGTGAATTAACAACTTAATTAATTCATGGTCTGGAGGTCTGCAAGCATCTATTCCAATATGACAGTGATGACAGACTGTGTTCTTGAGCTTCCGAATGAAGGAGAGAAATATTTCAGTAAGCAGAAGTAGTGTGGATGTCCTTGGTGATTCAGGCAAGCTTGTGGAGGTCTTTGGATTGTGTCCAGTTTGTATTGGTGATCCGTATTGAAGTTTGAGCTCATAATTGAAGAATTACTTATGGATGATGGTGTTCTTCCTAAGTTTGGCCGACCGGATGAGTTACACATCCTGCAAATGATCTTGAAGATGTTCTGTGAAGATTGGTGTGTTCCTAAAGGAAGATTGAAGTCTTAGATCTGTGTGGCTGACAGCGTGTTGATCCATGTGAAGTCTTTTTGTAATTAGTCATGTTGTATTTATGTATTTGCTTTGTAATGTATGCTGACTTGGATGATTATTCCAAAGTCAAATGTCTTGTATAAATAAGAGGTTGTGAAGTCATTTCAAAAGGCATCTTATGGAGATGAGTGTGTGGTAGAGAGGAAGCAAAGCAAAAGGCAGAGCAGAAGTATTGGGCTTAAATGGAACTGACTCAAGCATGGTGAAGATGCTATTCTTCAGTTCAAGTATGTAATATCTATTATTCTATAGACAGTGTGTCTCCTGTAGGCAGTGGGCCTCTTGTGAGCAGTGTGCTCAGGTAGTGAGCCCTAATTGGCATGTGTCATTTTGTCCTTCTTATTCTTTTAATAGAGAATACAATCTTGGGTTAGTCACCCTGTGGTTTTTCCCTTTACTAGGTTTTCCACGTTAAATTCTTGGTGTCTTATGTGTTAATGTGTCTCTACTCTTGATTTAATGCATTATGTTTCCATGTTTGATTTATTATTATGCTGCTGAATTATCAAGTGGATTTAAGTGATTAATTAGAAGAAAGTTTTGGACAACTGATTCACCCCCCCTCTCAGTTGTCTGTCCTGAATCTAACATAATTAGTGTCAAACATGCATACCTCATGTTGGATGCAATCCTTGAGACCACCTAGAAATAAGTCATTTAAGTTCTCTTTTGGAATTATATCTACTCTCAAGGATAGGTTCTAGAATTACTGAATATAATCCTTGACTAATCACGTTTGTTGTAGTTTAGCTAATTGGCTAAAGTATTTGTTTGCCACACTATTGCTATATTGTGACTATAACTCCTTTGTAAAAACTAGTGAGAGGCTTTTCCTTCCATTATGCACATAGCCATCAATACCAAATGAATTGCTATAGTTCTAGATATAAGGATGCTATTATCACTTTTTACCCACTTGGAATTTGATGCACATAAAAAAATCTTCCATTTGATTTACCCAAGTTAGTGGATCATTGCCATCAAACTTGTGCATATCCACCTTTGGTATCAAGTTCCTAGATCCCATATGAGTGTAAGAATTTGGATCGCAATAGCTTTGTCCTAATGATCCACCTTGATTGAATGGTTTTGGGGTTGTTCCTTTGGTAATAAGAATGATATCTTCTAGCTTGATTCTTGGATACATTACATTGCATTTTTCCATTGTTCATTCATTGCAAACATGATACTAGCCATTTCTCATTGCATATTGCATGTACCTTATTTCAACTAGCTCACCTTATCATTTGATGGAGAGGGAGTTACAACTAAGGCCCCACCTAATCCAAACTCCAAGTCTATATCCTCTTTCTTAGGGCTCTTTCCTAGTGTGTAGGAATTCTTGCAACTACCTCTAGTTTGTGGTCCTCCCATGATGAGGCTTGACTATGCAAATTTTCTTTACCAAAATTTGATTAGATGATTTAAAAAAAAATTAAAATTAAAATTTCAAAGAGTAGACCCCTAATGAGTTTTCTCTAGATTTCGAAAAATGTAAACAAATCTAAAAAAATCCACAATTTGCAGCCTATAGAGCGAATTTATGAAAAACCCTAAAATTGTAATAACTTATTGAAAATAACTCCAATGCCTTCAAATCAAGACTATATGTGGATCAATGTGCCCTTGTTCAACCCTCCATAGTTTAAAAAAATCATTGATTTGTAGCTTTGGGTGCAAATTTGGTGGAAACACTAATTCTGTAATAATTCCTTTAATTCTACTCCAATTAACCTCAAATCAAGACTAAAGCAGATTCAATATGCTTTTGATCAACCCTCTAGAAATTAGGAAAAAAATTGCTATAAAATAAGAGAGAAATGTGCTTCCCAACACAACCTCCAAAATAAATAAAAAATTGCCTGGTTTCTTGCCTTCTGACTGCCAAGATCATGCTCTGATACCACTTGTAATGAAATAACTTGCACAAGAGAAGAATATAATTGGAAATATGCTATAAATACTTGATAATGCTTGAGAATAATAAGCCACTTTGAAGGGAAAGCCTCCAAATATCTCCAATAAGAACATAATTTGCAATATGATGATAATAAACTTGAAATTATAAAGTTTGTGGTAAAAACTGTGTAAATCTTTTCTGCATCAAAAAAGCTTTACACAATTTTTACCAAAAGTTTTATAATTTCATGTCATGGATTGTGAAAATGTCATGCCTATGATAATAAACTTACCAATACCTCCTATATATACCTAATTATGCCATGGTTGCCACCCAAGCCAACTTATATACTCAAATATAACACGTAGGACAATTTAACTACCTATATATGACTATATTAATGATTATATAACTTAATTGAGAGTTAAGATAGCCACAAGCCAACTACTCATAACCTTATGCACACTAAAGGGTTAAGGGTGTAGCACTCCCTTATACAAATCTACCTACAACTTTCACCTAAATTTCTCCTTGTCCCCTATCTTAATGTCAAGTAAAACTATCATTTTGGCAATGCTCTACGTTCCAAGCTCATTACTCACCCCTAGCAATCTAAAGCAAACACCAACTCCTAAGTTCTTTCCTAGAAACTTCTACATTTCAAACTTGCAATGTGAGGGTGACTTAGATTCCTTGAACTACAACCTTAGTCATGCTCGTTCTACTCTCTGCCTAAGCATGTTAAGCACCATTTTTAGGAATGTACAATTCCTTGGATCCATTAGCAAGTTGTCTATAGATATATCCCTTTCATATTTAGGTTAGCCACTTGATTAGAAAATTGTTCTATTGAGATTTAGGACAAATTGTGATATTGGGATTTGGGACAAATTGTGAATATTCTTTTTGAATTAATTAGAAAAGCAGTTATAAATCATTTATGGAATGAATACTATATTTTAATCATTAAAACTAATATTAAGAAAGGTTTATTAGAGAGATTGATATCATCACTTATAAAAACTCATCCATAACAATCACCAATTTAATGTTTCTATGATCAAGACAAAATAAATCACTAACACCCCACACTACATCAAAGCCATACACTCAACTATAAAAAACAACATTTATTCTCAATACACTGCCCTACATAATTATTATTAAAGAATTGATGCAACTTTAACTTTAAATCAATAACTTGATTTGGCCCTTAGAGAGTGACCTCCTCCCTTTGCCACCTCTAAACCAACTTTAATGAATTAAAAGAACTAGTACAAGTATTAGAAATGTGAAAGAATTTTCAATATAGTCTTTAAAAAACTAGTACAAATATTAGAAATGTGAAAGAATTTGCACTATAGTCAAACTTATGAGGATATAAACACTAGAAGTTTCTCATATACTTTGACATGGGACACATACCAAGTATTGGGTCGTGGGATTGGCGTGTACCTAGATTCATGAACCACACCATTCTTGAATCATTTTCCTTTTATAACCCACATTCATTTTTCCACATGGGCCCCAATGTTAGTCTTAGTCAATGGGTCGTTCGTCATATGACACGTGAACCACATCCAATTCAGCAATACACTAGGTATCAACCTTTTCACCTTTTGACCTTTTTACTTTCGAAAGGAACACAGGATAGCCACGTAAGCCACCTTGGTTTAATTCGGTAAACTTTAATTGAAAAAGTTATCATGGCTTTTGACCATCATAACATTTCTATGTTATCCTCACGGGAAGTTGAAGTAATGTTGTGGAACAGCTCTAAATCCAAAAATATTGGAACTCTCTTCTATTTGTTACAGCACTATAAATTTAGTCGTCAACGAAAGAATTAATTTCTTCTTTAATAATTGGATTGCCACATTCCACTTCCAATTAACGCTCATATTTTGTACAATTAAAATTATTGGGTTTTTTTAATAGCAGAAATTTGTGTTCAATTTTTTTATGTACAAATTTTAAATTAAGCGGATTAGATAAAGCACTAAATCTAATTTTAAGTGTGGTATACTCTTATGTATGAGGCCAAATACGAGCTTCATTAAAGAACACCTTATAAGGAGAACTTCCTCATAAAAGAGAAAGAAAATGATACATATAGAGACAAATAGGAGAAGAGGCTTAGATTTTATTGCTTTGTACAAGTACTTTTTGACGTTGATTTAAACGTCTTTTCTTACTCCATCAAATCTTAGTGCTTCTCAACTATCATCAAATCAAATTAAATGCATTTTTACTTCGCAATGGAGTCAATTGAGTCACACAAAATATATTAAAGAAAAGAAAATAATATGTTCTCTTTTAAATTTGAGAGTGCGTCTAGATTCAATTGTGTATGTTTTTGTTTAACATTTCGGATCATACTCAATGATCCATCATCAGGAAGAGAAGAGTTCACAAGAGAATTATAACACATTAAGGGTAAGAGAAGGATTTGGCATCTATATCACACAAAATTAGTATTGGCATCACAAAATCAACAATAGATTTATAATTATTTCTCAATTAAAATTAATTATTATTATTTTTTGAAAATAATTATAAGTGAAATCCCTAATTCAAATGGTTCTTAGTTCCTAAAAATTTCTTTCAAACCTAGTAGAAAATAGATATGTGTGATGTTTTAGTTATAGTCAACGAATCCAACCAATAGTCTCAAATTCATAACTTTAGGTATCTATGACAAAAAAGAAAAATCTTTCTTGAATATCATTTATAAATATTTTGCTCATACAAGTATCTATGTGAGACCAATACAAGCTCTTGTGAGCACTTTTAGAGACTAATATAAGCTCCTTATGAGCACACACTAGAAATCACCTATGGAAGACCAAGAGTCACTATATAGAAATCCACTTTATTAGAAACCACATCCACATTAGAATTCTACATTAGATGTCCCTAAAGGGATTTGAACTTGGGTTTCCATAATGAGAACACAATGTTTTAACTAATTAAACTCAACCCCTTAGACATGTATGACATATTCACAAATTAATATCTAAGAAAACTAATGCCCCTTGCTTTTGATTCCTATTAGTAATTGTTGAAAGCAAGGAAGATAAATGAGAGGGGGGTGAATCAATTATCTCAAAATTTCCTTAATTTTCTTTTCTTTCGTTATCTCAATATTCAGTGTTATATCAAAATATGAATGCATATGTAATCATAAGAGCAGAAATAAAATCAACACACATAACACAAGGATTTTTATGTGGAAACCCTGTTAAGGGAAAAACCACGGGGTGACTAACCCAAGATTGTATTCTTTGTTAAAAGAATAAGGAGTACAAAATGGCACTTGCCAATTAGGGCTCACTGCCCAAGCACACTACTCACAAGAGGCACACTGCCTACAAGAAATTCACTGTCCACAACTTACAGAAGATAATCAAGTGTTTGAACTGATGAGAAGCATCTACAAATGCAAGAGTTCAGTTTTGGTTAGGCCCAATATATTGATCTGATGCACTTCATTCTTCCCCTGTTCAATGTTGTTATTTAGTCACATACCGGACTTGAATTATTGTTCTCACATGTATCCCTGCTTTTCTTCGCACCTTATCTCTTCACTTCTTCAACACACACACTTACATGTTGGAGTCCATCTAGTATATATATCCGTATCAAGGATTTTCATCAACTTTCTAGTCAGCAACAAGAACACTCAAGATATTTCCAAGTTGTTGATCTGTCGGCTAAATCCGTGCTTGATTTGTGATGTGTATCAAAAGCTTAAGCATAGAAGTCATTAATCATGTTGGCCAACAATGTATAATCCCACAAATTGCTTGATCAACACTTTTTACTCGTCCAGATTAAAGTTTGATACTCTGTCAGTTGGTTCTTTCTCTGTCTGCTCTGCCTGACTGGAACCGAACACTCAGATGCTCATATCTTTTTCTTGCTTTGTCACCGGAGGCTAAATCTTTGGAATACAGTAGTCATGATACCGCTCTTGACTTGTCCAAGTCTGCAGCTTACTGAGTTACACCATCTGAGATATTTGGACCTGATTGTTAGACCTTGTTACATACTATTTTCTTGTTCACCAGACCAAAATAATCTTCAATCTGACTTCCGGTATAGGCATACTATGTACTGTGGATGTGTGGGATAGACTTTGTTGCCATCAATGACAACACTTATGAAGCCACACAGTGTCTCTTGCCAACAGTAATCACTCTCTACAATGGTTTGTTACATAATTATTACAAAAGTTACTAAGATGAGAAATAGAAGTTACATTCTATGAGGGGTCTAAATCATCCCTTTCTTTGTTCATGTAATTTGAATAAGTTAGAAAAAGAGATTTCAAAAGTGAGGTTGTAGTTTATTCAATAAGTTAATAATATCGTTATTCATGGGATAAAGGAGATTTGGAATGGGTGAATTGTTATGTGAGATTTAAGACCTTCGGTTTTATCTTCCCATCACAAGAAACATGTTGTTAGCTCACATGTTTAAACTAGATACCATTGACACATTGTTGGTGTTCATTTTGAGGGATTTCTTTTTTTTAATTATAAAAGAGTAATCATCAAGAAGCTTCCATTTTCAGGGATTTCTTCTTTTTAGTTATAAAAAAGTAATCATCAAGAAACTTCCATTTTGAGGGATTTCTTCTTTCAAGTTATGGAAAAAGTAATCATCAAGAAGCTTCCATTTCAAGTGGATTCTTCTTTGTAATTATCAAAAACTAATCATCAAGAAAATTGTTAAATTATGAATAATGTATGTTTAAATTAAGTACTAATTGATGGTGTTATTGTCATAACATTTAGCATTCAATCAATTAAAAGTGTAGAGAGTCATTTGGCATTCACTGAATGAAATCAAAGGTAATGAATTCTTAGAACCTAGTTTAGATTGATTTATTACTTTAAAACAATAAAAAAGGTGCATATTACCTATAATTTATATTAAAAAGGGTGCATATTGCTTTGATCTCATTTTGGAATGCTTTAGTACTTATGAACCATAAAAGAGTGTATATTTGTTATAGTGATGTAATTTAACCTTGATAAGTTGTTAAGGTGGTAACATTGAGTGTCATTAACTCAAGTCCTCAAGCAAGTTTAGCATTTAGGAATTAGGATAAGATGTTATTTCTTAATAGGTGGATCATTCAAAAGTATGAAACTTGTCCTTACTTTATTTAAAATAAATTTTAGAATAAAAATAAAATAATTAACCTAACAGCTCTAATTATATCAAAAAAAAATTTGGGTGAGTCGCCACCCCTAAATATTTTTTATATGGTAATGGAATGGATCACTGTGCTTTTTGCTTTTCATATTCTATTTTTTTCTGATTAATAAACTTGTTAAGTTTCATTTAGTGGTATCAATCTCAATCTATAATTACAACTGATCTACAACATGTTGACAACATTTTTAAGGTGTCTTTTTGTGGCTTTATTTATAGCCTTGTTATTCTTACTAGATAGTAGATTCCCTTGACAACAAAGGAATGGGTGAACTTCTCCCCTTTCCTTCAATGATGGAGAGGCTAAGAAAGTAGATTCCCTTGGCATATACCATAAAAACACCTAGTCAATATCTTTATAACCAACTTAAATCTAGAAATGGCTTTCCACTTGCAAGTACATTATGTTGTAACTACTTTCGATGAGATCATTGAAAAGGGTGTATAGCTTGAGAAAACCCTTGTTGCTAAGGGACTTGTCAATTTTTTTTCCAAAGATCAAGACCAATCAAACAAACCCAATTTTTTTCTAAGAAAGAATAAATATGTAGTTAGTGATAGAGTTATCAACTCTAAACATGTTTAAAACATCCAAAAATCTTCTCCTATAACCATTCCATTAAGATAATAAAAAACACGAAATGAAGCATAGATAATTCACATATGTGGGACAACCACTAGAAATTGTGTTCCATAAATCAGCTAAAGAAAACATGATAATTTTCCCTCCTATTAGACCATTTGATGAAAATAAACCTAAACCAACTTGGTATAGAGAGGATGAGTATTGTTATTTTCATAAGGTCCAAGGACACTCAGCTAATAGGTGTAAGAAACTGGCTTTATCTATAGCCTTGTTATTCTTACTAGATAGTAGATTCCCTTGACAACAAAGGAATGGGTGAACTTCTCCCCTTTCCTTCAATGATGGAGAGGCTAAGAAAGTAGATTCCCTTGGCATATACCATAAAAACACCTAGTCAATATCTTTATAGCCAACTTAAATCTAGAAATGGCTTTCCACTTGCAAGTACATTATGTTGTAACTACTTTCGATGAGATCATTGAAAAGGGTGTACAGCTTGAGAAAACCCTTGTTGCTAAGGGACTTGTCAATTTTTTTTCCAAAGATCAAGACCAATCAAACAAACCCAATTTTTTTCTAAGAAAGAATAAATATGTAGTTAGTGATAGAGTTATCAACTCTAAACATGTTTAAAACATCCAAAAATCTTCTCCTATAACCATTCCATTAAGATAATAAAAAACACGAAATGAAGCATAGATAATTCACATATGTGGGACAACCACTAGAAATTGTGTTCCATAAATCAGCTAAAGAAAACATGATAATTTTCCCTCCTATTAGACCATTTGATGAAAATAAACCTAAACCAACTTGGTATAGAGAGGATGAGTATTGTTATTTTCATAAGGTCCAAGGACACTCAGCTAATAGGTGCAAGAAATTGAGACATTATGTGCAAGACCTCATTGATAGAGGAGATATTGAAATAGAAGGGAACACCTCTAAATCACCAAATAAGCGATTGGGGTTATATCAAGACCATTTTCTGAAGCATAATCAATCATATCCATCATCTAATCAAGGTTAAAATCAAAACAAAGTTCTATAAAAAATGTCCACTATAAAATGCCTCTTTCTCATACGATGCCATAGTTGGTCACATTGAGCACCCTAACAACCAAATAGCTACCATCAAAATTAAAAATCATGATTGTGTCATTACCACAAGACATAATAAGATCACTATTCAAGGGCCTCTAACTACTCCTAAAGGCCAATACAACCTTATCAAACAACTTGGGAAGACTCTAACCTAAATTATCTCAATATGGAATTTCGCAAAATATCTAATGTTCATAGACATGTATTGAATAAAGTCCTACAAGAGTCAAGAGTCCCAAACAACATTGATCCATCACAATTCAAGAACTTGTGGGGCACTTATCCTCAAACCACCATCTCACATTTAGCCAACATGACATGCCTTTTGTAGAGTCATCTCATAATCTCCTACTATACATTGAGGCCTTTATCACTAAGAATAAAGTGAAGAGAGTGCTTATAGATAATGGATTGGGTTTGAACATTTACACTTTGAGATTGGTACAACATCTTGGTTACTTGAAAAAGGCTTTGGATTTTCAAACTATTACTATCAAGGCTTATGATAATATAGAGTAATATATCTACCAATTGAAGTTGGGCCTATTATGCAGTTCAAACATTACTACATGTCATTGATCTTGATCTCCCATATAATATCCTCTTGGCTTGCATGTGGATCCTAATGACCTTGCATCCACATCCACCAATTCCCCTTTCCTAAGACCCATATCAGTATAGTATGGATCAACTACTTTCCTTCAGCATGGTTTCCTCAAAAACAAAATGATTAAAGGTGCAAATGACTCTTAGTTCCATGATGATGAAGAGCTAGCATCTTGCTTCAAAAGCAACAAATATCCAATTGCAAATAAAATATGTAAAAACATGAAATATCAAGGCAAATGATTAGGCCTATACGAGAAAGGAATTTTAGAGCCTATACATATTCATGAAAATCTAGGGACATGGGGCCTAAGATACATGCCTCCTGATGAGCAATCCGATGATGTTAGTGATACTTCATACAACATTGAAAACATTGAAACTGGGTCTATTCATAGCATTTATGAAGATCTTGCTATCACCAACCTCTTTAATGATACCTCTATTATTACCATCAAACTTAGCTTCCAATACCCAAAACATATTTCTTGGGACCAACGAGATCACACATCATCAGATTTATTTCAAAAAGGTGAAGTTATCATAGGAATTGAAGATAATATCTCACTAGGGATCATAAAAATGTTTTGAAAGAAATCTAGATGCATCATTATCTATTGGGAAGCATGAATAATTTATTAATCAAAATGAAGCAAATCATCCATATGAAGAAAAAAATAAAAATTTAAAGAAGAAAAATAATAACCAAATCCCCTAGTGAAAGCCTCTTTGAGGCACTAACATGTTACAAACAACAAAAGACTCAAGAAAGTGAAGAAATGTCTATTGGTGAAAACCTTTCTAAGGCACTAGTAAAAAAGAAAATCAATTCTCCTCCCATATAAGATGTCATCAATGTCAACATTGAAGTAGAAAAGGATCCTAAAATCATAAAAATGTAGCTACTATTGATCTAGGGGAAAAAGAAACTTTTTTCACCTCATTAACAAAAGACTTTGACAATATGTGTGATATTGTTGGTCCTTATCCCAAATCCAAACAAAAACCCATCATCCTAAATCTAGAATCCAAAATTTCACAAATCTAAGATCTAATTTCAAAATTCAAAATCTCAAATCCAAATTTGAAACCCTTCATCCACAAAGCCCCTCACTTCACCTACCTTGGCATCACCCTCTATCATAGGGCTAGGATAGTACCTTATTGAAATGACTAAATGTGGAAGGAGCCACCTTAAGGATCAAAGATGTTCACAACATCTATGGAATGCACACCAGGGGCATGATCCTAGAAAAATAATTATGCAGAACAATATACTACTCACATATCTTGACAGGAGCATACAAGTCACCTACACCAAAAGGTCAAGAATTGGAAGAACTAATGAATATTGTGCACCTCAAACATTTTCATACTTGAAGCAATAACGATCACAAGTCATAGAAAAATAAAATAAAAAATAAAATAATAATAAAAAATATAAAAATATAAAAAAGAAAAAAAGTAAAGAGAAAATTTGTCATTTAGTGAAAAATATTTCTATGGCACCTTGGGCAAGTACCATGATGAAAACCCACTTGTGGGTGTCATGTGTAACACTTGATATCCATTATCTACAGGTACCCTCTACACTTGGGGGCACGCTTGACCAATCTGTTCCATCCATTCCATATTGTCCTTGCCATCACCTATCATGCTAATTTTGCATTCATCCATCTCCATCTATTTTTGACCTTGCTAAGGAATTGGACAAATTACTGGCTCGTGCTTTAGAAAACAAAGTTTGATTTTCTCTAATGTGCAATACTGGCATCATGATGTGTTATAGCATAATTATTGGAATTCAAAAGCACATAATGTTACACAAACAAAACACTTTAATAACATGCAAACAAGCAAAACCTAGACACCATCGTTGCATCCAAACTTCACACACAAATGCATCTCAAACATAGACAAACAATCAGACATCACAAATACAATCAATCAAATCATAAGTTTCACCCCTTTGCCATGGTGAGGCCCCTTGTTAAGAGTTAATCAATTATCATATCATTACAACTTTGTCAGGACGTATCCTTCCCAAGCTACCTCCCTTGCATGTATCATTACTTGAAGGTGCAACAAAGCTATCATCGAGATACATTATTTCTAATCAAGCATCACTATCGCTATAAAGACACTCAACACCTTGGTTTCCACTTTGGTGAGAGGTAAATATTTGTGTGTATTTTTCATTTGTTTACATATTGTTTGATTATATGTTGATAGTTTACATGCAAGATTTTCATCCCACAACATATTCAACCAAGGTCATAATGGTCCATTATATCATGATGTGTCTTGACAATATGTTCACTGGGGCATCTTACTGTTTACATTTTTTATTGCATTTATAAGTTAATTCTTTATGCATATGGCAACATCATAATCATAGTTGCTCATACCATGGTGCATCCTATCCTATGCTAAGGTAAACACCAAGTTGCTTAACACATTTGGAATTTCTTCAAGATGATTGGCATGTACTGCATGGTTCCATTCACCATTTTTCATATCCATTTGTCTCCATGTTTGGATTTCAAGAGCCCACCTATGTCCTTCATACTTGCTTGTACTCTCAAGGGGGCATCCATCCTTAGACCAACCTTGATCTAATCTTTGCACTTGGGGCATCTTATCTTATTTTTCTTTGAAACACCATTACTTCTTTTAGTCACAATGTCATTTCAAAGTGGGACAAATGTAGACACCTAAAATTCACCTTATCTAAAATAATTATTTAATATTATTAATTAATCAATTCCATCCATTCACATCATTAGTCCACATCATTAATTACTAAATTAAATTACTCCATTTTCATCCCATTAATTAATTAAAATAAATTAAATCCATGTTTCCACCATATTATTGAATTAAATCCACTTCAACATAGTAAATAAAATAAAATAAATTATTCCTTCAAAATTTAAATAAATAGGTCCACATCATCCTACACATTAATTAAATAAAAATAAATTATTTAATCCTAGCCATTCACTTTCACTAATAAAATATTCACTATTCACATAAATTAAATATTATTAAATTAAAGGGCCCTTGCACATGATCCAATGCTCCAAGTGCATCTTTACCATCCATCCATCATTTAATCTTAGCTATCCACATCCTCATGCAAACACCTATTAATGCAACCCTCAATTATTCATCTGACATGAAGATAATGCATGCCTCCACAATCCTACATACATGTTCATATGCTTAATCCACAACTACATCATTTGGGGAGGTACATGCTATAGAGATCTTGAAGACTCTAAGAACAACTACATCACTCATATGTATGAGAAAATCCACTCAACAAAGAAGATCTCTTGCTTGGTAAGTGAAGGTAAGAATTTGATTTAATTGTCTTTATGCTCAATCTGAAAGTATGTTGCTTGATTTAAAATAAGAATTTAATATGACTTTAATCTCTTACATTTGGTTCTAAATTACCATCATACAAGCTTAATTTATTTATATTTATAAATTGACATACAATGATTAGATTTGTAATAGAGGTCACATGTTGGAATACAAGAGTAATATGAAGAATACTTTGAGACTTGTCTTAATTTTTTAATTCTAAATATTATCATTCTTTCATTAATAAAATTTCAGCTCAAAAAGTGAGAGATGCTTTGAGTGCTCCTAAGAACTCTGAGAAGAAACACTTAAACTACAAAATTAATTAAAAAAACAAACCCCATATAAATTGGAAGTTATATAATTACTTATAAAAGAAGTTTGAACCTATAAATTAGAACCCTGTTAAATACTCAAATATTAGAGTTAATCCCTTTTATTAACAAGAAAATTATTTAAACTCAAATCATTTTATAATAAACATCAAATTTCCACAAATAATAACATTGTCCTTTTAAATACTCAAATATTAGAGCTAATCCCTTTTATTAACAAGAAAATTATTTAAACTCAAATCATTTTATAATAGACATCAAATTTCCACAGTATATTGTAATTGAGTGCTTTAGGGTTTGTGTGATAGTTTTTTTCTCATTGTTTGGGATCACACTCCGTGATCCATCATCATCAGATTAGAGTTTGTGTGATAGTGTTTTCCTCAATGTTTGGGATCCCAAATTAAAGTTTGTGTGATAGTTTTTTCCTCAATGTTTGGGATCACACTCCATGATCCATAATCACGAGATTAGAGTTTTTGTGTGATAGTTTTTTCCTCAATATTTGGGATCACACTCCATGATTTATATTAGTGTGATAGTTTTTTCCTCAATGTTTGGGATCACACTCCATGATTCATCATCACCAGATTAAAGAACAAGAAAAGAAAAATAAAAATAATAATTTACAGACCAAACAAACTAAATATCAGGAGGGGAAGAGAGGTGACAAGGGAAAATAAAGGATACAAATCAATTTACTTATAAATACTAACATCCATTTAAATAACTTAAAAAAGAATTCATTAAATATAAATCTCTGACAATTGAATGATTTCATCAAACATAAATGTCAGAGAAACTAAAGTCATGAAACATTGAATTTTTATAAAAATTGGCAATTCTGAGTTTCACGAGCTGCTGGTTGCTCTGTCCACTGGACTTAAACAACATATTAGTAAGACAGCATTAGCTGTAAAGGAGAATGGGGAAAATTCAAATAATGAACTAATACAATACTAGTTTTATTATTTATCCTGCTTAGCAGAGGACTGCTGGGTTGACAGAAGCAAATCCTCCAACAGATTTTCACCCAAGTCGTCCAATTCCACAACAAATTTGTCCTTCTCCTTGCTTTCCTCTAACAGTTGTGAAACTGTGCCCAATTCAGGCGATGAAGAAACATCTTTAGCTTTATCAAACTGCAGCCTCATATTATCGCCAGTAGAAGGCGGCGAAGAAGATGAAGTGGAAGTAACAGAATAAGAAGACGAGGAATTAGGAGACGTAGAGGCAGCTTCAAGATAGGAGACGTTAGCAGTTCGACTCCCGGAAAGTGATCTCCACATGGTTTCTACAGGAAAGTTGAGGAGAGCTCGCGGGCCTCTCATGTTGAAGGCTGCTCGGTCATAAGCCATGGCTGCTTCTTCTGCAGTGTCAAAAGTCCCCAGCCAAACACGAACTCCATGCCTGTTGGAGTCTCTGATTTCTGCAGCATATTTTCCCCATGGCCGTTTTCTCACCCCTCTGTAATGTCTCTCTGCAATTTTTTTCTCCTTATCATCATTGCCTTCGCTAGGAATGACAGCATTTGATGCTGATGAAGTCTCAGCCCTAATTTTGTTTTCTTCTTCCCTGGGCTCCCAGCCTTTGTGGGCAGCTTCCTTCAAAACTCCATACAAAACCATGTCCTCTGAATCATGCTCATTTAGGGGCAATTCTTTTGAGAGGCACTGGGTAAGAGAAGGCGGGGTTCTGCACACAGAATCCAAATTGCCCCATTCATTTTTTGAATAATCACAAGGCATTGTTGTTGACAGGGGAGCTAACTGGGGGAATTCAGAACTATTAGAGCTAGCCCCTGGTTCTATGGACTGGATTGTCTGCTTACCACTGGTTTCTCCTGGTTTAGTACTGGTGCTAGGATCTGGGGCTAAATAATCTAGGGCTATGCTCTCTTCGTCTTTGTCCCCCAGCCAGATTTCAAGGGCACTGTGAAGCGGGCTGTTGCTACCAGACATTGAAGACTGGTTTACACCAACTCAGGTTCCAGACTTGTAGATTGAAAACCCTAAAAAAAAAGTGCAAAGAGAGAATATTTCTATTTTGTATTGCCTGAGCAGCACTATATTATACAATGTAACCTAAATATTTACAGGTTAACTCTGTGAGCATGTCTATTTTGTAACTCTGGTCTAATATAGACAGAGTGCCACTACATTATGGAATGGATCACCTATGATTAGATTCATGCTAATTACACCAGGGTTTCTATGTCTGCCATCTTTCAAGAGGCAGGAATTAAGAAAACTGATTCTAGCTTGTTACATGGGTAGTCTACAAGCAGTTTCTATTTTCTACCCTCTCTGAAGAGATAAAGATTGGGAAGACTAGGGAGGGTCTGATCACAATTAACAGAAGGAGGATCAAGCATCAGAAAAAAATAGTAGTTGGGTCTCAAACTGAAACTTAACCTCCTTCCTCAATCTCTGCCTCATGCTTAAGGTCATTCACACTTGAGGATCAACCTTGAGGAAAAACTTCAGCCGCAGAGACTAAAAACTGGAACTTAACCTCCCAATCCCAGCCTTCAGCAGTTTCTCAGGTCTTCCCGGATGCTTTGTTATTCTTGAGTTCCATACTGTTTTGGTCATGTAGATATAGCTAAAATCTTTCCATCTCTTATTCTCTTCGGACTGAAGATTAGAAACAGGCCAACTTCTATGAAAAATAACAATAGGAAGATCAAACAATAAAAAATCTCGAGTCAAAACTCAGCCGCCCTTTACTCCTCTTTCATCAAAAATGCCTCTCAATCTTTTAGGGCTTCTTATGGCCAATATAAAAGTCTTTTGTTTAAATCAAAGACTGTGATTCCAACCAAAAAAAAAAAATATTTACACTGCAATCTCACCCATATAGGGTGTGCAAATCTATTAGGCCAACCCTCTGCTAACCCAACCATCAAAAAAGAACTTCCACAAGTTTCCAGGAAACAAAAATGACTATTTATGAGGCATTAGATGAAATAAAAAAACAGAGTACAAATACCGGTACCAGCATGGATCGCGGATGGCCACAGCAGTGCCCCGAGTCGTCCACATCAGCTACTGTAAAGGCTGACCTGTCATTAGATCACGTGCTGGCCACGTCATCACCTACGCGTGGGTGCGCGTAGAGCTTACGTCAAGGATGTGACGTCAGGCAAGGAATGCCCCACAATTTGTTGGACAGTTAGTTAGTATTCAACGTTGTGGGGCGCAAGAGTACTTGAAAGGATAAAATCTTCATAGATTAGGCTTTTTGGCACACTTGGCTAGGGTTTTTTTTTTTTGCTTTTTTGAAGACTGACCACATTCACTTGCGTCTTGGGCTGCTACTCTTCTCTAATGTGGAGTTTTTTGAGTTGAGTCCAACCCTTGTCAACCTCAACTGCCAAAAGCTTAGGAATGGGAGATGAATCTAGGCTAATGGAATGGGTCCTTAATCCTCACCTCTTGGAGTGATTGTACGCCACTCGATTTAGAGCAAGATAGATCTCTCTACAAGATTAACTAATATTTTTTTGGTTGAATACCAACATACATTGGTTGCACCCATCTTTTCTCAGTGTCCTTTTTGCATTTGTCAAATGACTATGATTGACATATAATTGCACGAGATGAATATATGACCACAAAATAAAATATGAGTAGCAGCCCATGAGAAGAATACATGAGGATGTTGTCAAAAAAGGAATAATAATAATAAGAGGATGCTGAAAAAACTTATTAAACATGCCATTTTTTATTATTTAATAAATATTGAAGTGTACGCGCTTTCATTTTAAAAAAAGCCCAAGAGGATTGGGGAAGGGTTTGTGTGAAATCTTTAATAAGTCAAAGATATTGTACATGTTCAAATATGGGTTTCAAAGTTGTAACCCCTCACCTACACCATGAGACATGTTGTAAATAGTGAATATTGAATTGTTAGCATTATATTGACTAGACTTATATATGAAATATGTCTAAACTATATTAACTTAATAATAATAATAATAATAATAATAATAAGTCACATGCCAGATAACAAACCCAAATACCACTCATCTACAAAAGTGGGGAATATTACTAGCGACCCTTCAAAATAAATATCATTGACAACTTGAGTTTCTTTTTTATTTAAAAATGGGAAGAGTATTTCAGAGATAAAAAGAACACAAAATATCTATGCTTTAACAAGACAATAAATGTATAATGTAATTAAATTTTAAATATATTAGTAACAACACTTAAAATTATTATGGGATGGTTGAAAGACAAAAATATTTATAGTTTATCCTAGAATGACTTATGATAAAAAAAAATAAAAATCATTATATGGATAAATAAAATCTTAAAATGATTTGATCATGACCCAACTTACATATGTATGAGTAAAACTACATATTTGTTGGAACAATATCTTAACTAAATAATATAAATGATATTCAAGTATTTTAGCAAAAAAACTATGATAAAGAAAAATTCATTATATCCATAAAATAAAATCTTATAAAGATTTGATCATGACCCAACTTACATATATATGAGTAAAGCTACATATTTGTTGGAACTATATCTTAACTAAATAATATAAATGATATTCAAGTATTTCAGCAAAAAAACTATGATAAAGAAAAATTCATTATATTGATAAATAAAATCTTATAAAGGTTTGATCATGACCCAACTTACATATGTGTCACTAAAACTACATATTTGTTTGAACTATATCTTAATTAAATAATATAAATGATATTCAAGTATTTTAGTAAAAACACTATCTATAAACAACAAGAGTAGCAGAGGAGGCATGTAAGACTACTTTATAACATCCAGGTAAGGTATCCATAGTAAGTGTACTGATTTTGATTTTGAATGCAAAGCATCATGAGTATGACAGAGAATGAAGATACTAATTATAATGCAAACTTGAAGAACTAATGTAGTCACAGATGGAGGGTCCAATTAAAGATCATCCAACCATATTGTATTAACATTCATAATCAATACACAATGAAACTCAAAGTCAACACAATTTTAAGACAAGGATTGAATTGTATGTATGTGCTCAATAATTAGAATTACATCCACAATTTCTATTGCAAGGGCTTACAACATGATTAAACCCTAGTCTCTAAAACAAAATAACAAAATATAATCCAAGTGCTTCACATGAGTGCAACCAGAAACATTGGCTTCCTTGCGTTAGTCTTGATTCCCTCACTCTACTCTTAGCTTGTTGGATACTACTTTATGTCTAGAACATGACCTACAATCCATAATGACCATTAATCGTAAGCCACCACTTGATATTCACTATGATTGGCTAGGATTCATTCCTCACCAGATCACAAAGGACCTCTACTCTCAAAGATAATACGTGGAACCTACATGCAAAGGAAGCCATCATGGTTTTAGTTGTTTATAGATAAAGTTCCTGATGACTCATTCATCCCATCTCCCATCTATTAATCTAGTATCAATTGAAGATTATCTAATAGATGTTGATAGCATTTTGTGTTCACTACTACTCATTTTGAAGAGTGCCCCTTAGTTTAATACTATGAATGTAAGTGTGCTCATCTGTTTATTGTTGTGATGCTCACAACACGCCCCATTTTACTTCTTAGCAAAATGAGGATCCCTGTTGTGGCTATTGCTTTGCTTGTGTGTGTGGGTCCGCTTGGAGGGTAAAGGGAAAAAGGAACTGAAAAGTTACAAACCTTGTTGAAAATAAAAAAAAATAGCATTAAGTACTAGAGCTGAGTATAGGTGAATTCCTTGTCAAAAATGAGTGAGGGTTGCTTTTTGAACCATTTTAAAATTCCCAATATTTTGCAAGTTATGTGTGTTTTTTGGTAAATGCACTATAAAAAAGGTTTGTATGTTATGTATACAAAGTCGTTTGTATATACAAAGTCGTTTGCATATACAATGTCTGATGCAGAGTGAAACGCAACGGAGGCTAACTAACAGGAAGGAGGAGCCAATAATACAAACAGCATGATAAAAATCCCTATCGGCTCAGCATCATCATCATATTTCCTAAAAACACCAACAGCATCATCATATTTCGGTCGAGCACAATTATCCTCCTGCCGACTACTGTTCACTTCCTCCGCCTGTCGCTTATCATCATCATCATCATGATACTCAACGGGCGCAAACATCCTCCTGTTGCACTGTTCATCGGTTGCCAAACACTAGCGGCATCATCATGATATGCGACACCACCTTCGTCAGCAGGATATTAAATATCCGGTTGCTCCAAATATCCTGATGACGACCACTTCAACACCTTGCCTTCGATGCTCCGCTGCCCGACGATACAAGCAACAGCATCATGATATGATTTATCCGGTCCTCTCGAAACCTCCTGATGATGTTAATACAACTTCCTGCCCACGCCGATACCTAACCACTTAGCGACAACAGGATCAATACGCATAGGGTGATATCTCAATATCCTGATGACGATGACGTCATATCCTGATGACGATGACGTCACACAATATCCTGATGACCTCTTCAACACTTAGTCAAAAAAAAACTGAACTTTCACACCCGCATCTGTTAGCGATATGCGGATGATGAGCACCCCCAAGAGATGATCCTGACGGCGATATATACACTGAGTATATATCCGACTTAAAACATCCTGATGCACTTGCAACATGCAAACTTCAACAGTTTCATGACCCGATCCTGATGGCGATGCATTCGCAGATGACGATGCGGCTTGCTCCGACTGGAAACGCACATGCAGACTCCTGTGTATCCGTCCGCTGCATGTAAACACTCAGAACCGCTCTATTACACAAAAACAATATGACGACCGGGCCGGATCACCTTCAAACCAAAATCTAACAGCTTATCTTTCTATACCTAGCACATGAGGATGCTAGGCTGATTCACAGCATGCTCCTAACTGATCTCTTGAACAATGCAATGCATAAACAGAAAACACAAATGCAAACTAAGCTATAATACAGGACCATTCCACCGATTCGCAGGATCAACCGGTGGAAGGGTTGAAAGTACCCATCAACTTGCAAACAGAAAGGAAATCAAAACAGATACAACTGATACAATCAGATAATGCAAATGATGAGATCTTATTCAATTGAAATTCAAATGTCCTGCTTCTACAATTCTGCTTCACAATGTCTGGACTGATCACCAGTACAACATATCACCAATACTACTCTCCTGAACATAACATCTATCAATATCAATATATCAAACCCTAACAGATCGAAGGTATATATAACAAAGTCCTTCGAGTACTACCAACTCACTTCCCAGCGGCTGGGAGCTTCCAAGCGGCTGGGAGAAGGACAGCTCAGACTACCTTATCCCGATCTCTAACTGCCTACACATACTCCTAGGCTGAACTAATACATAGCATCGGTCCAATGGACCTTATTACATGATGAAGTCAAACATACTAAAAATAGACTATCCTGTCATCATGCAGACAATTATCCTATATCCTGATCATGTAATCCTATATCCTGATCATGTACGGGTGCTCCTGCACCAATGTCTCTCATATACAAAGTCGTTTGTATATTGGGTCGTTGTATGGTCGCATAAGGGAGTCATTGGGTTTAGATGCATTGTTTACTTGTATGCATTTGGCTAACGTTTTATTTTTACATACAAGGTGGACCCGACGAAGTTAAGAGTTGAAATGAATATTTCGGTCAAGTCCATTGCATGTATTTTATGTTTGTATGTTTGGCAAGGCAAAACATACAACGCGATATACAAAGTGATATACATGTCGCGGAACCAAAATAACTATGAAATAAGGTTTAGTTGTTGTATATTTCACGCATTGTATGTATGCTGTCGGGTTATACATTGCAATATACATACAATGAGGATTTCAGGGGGAATTAAGATCTGATATAATGAATGCATCAGAACTTAATGTATATCAAAAAGATACATTTCGGTATATACATCGCGGAATTGAAAGTGAGTAAAATGTGGTTTATAAAAAGGGCAAGTCCGAAAGGTGATACAAAGGATGTTGTATGTATCCGGACTTGCATTTAAAGGTTTGATACAAATGTCATATGCATTGCGGAGATACAAGTAAAAAGTAAGGTGGACCCCATTGATTGCACATTTGGCTTACATAATAACAATGTATATTTTAGATATACAAGCTGATGTATGTTAAAAGATGCATCGCAGAGATACAAATCGGATGTCAAAGGGAAATTAAATATAGAATTTTTTTTGTATATTTGCATGCTTGTATGTTTATGACAGCGTTAGATTCAAGACTGAAAAGTAAATTTTAAATTTCATTTTATGACTTATGTCCGTTGGCAGGTACGCAAGTATACTGGTTTGGAAGCCGTCACGGTTAGGAAATAAAGTGAGGTTTCATCAGGCATTAGCAGAAAAGAAGAAAGATACAGGGGGTGAGGTGAAAAAAGAGAAGAAGACCAAGAAAAGAGCCATCAGAAGGAGAAAGTCATGAAGAAGAAGATGAGGCTGGAAGGGATACAAAAGTAGAAGAGGTTAAAGAAACGGGGAATCTTATTTTTGAAAGATTCCAAAAGCATCCTTTGAGAGGGAAAAAATGCCATTTAGATATTTTGGCAGACGGTTAGAGATAAATGTACATCATTGATCAATAGTAGAGGGATCTCAACCGTAGATGAAGTTTGTAGCCGTAGTAATGAGAAGTTCAAAGTCTATATAAAGAACTTTGCTACCTGTACATTACTTACATAGGGATTTTTAGAAGATAGATAGCAATTGTAATTGGTTCTAAGACTTTGAGTAGAAGTATTTTAGTTTAGAGGAGGTCACCTATGTCTGCACTAAGGAACGTGTGGAATGTCCAGCTTTCTTATTGTATCTGTAAAGCATTGTAAGTTTTCTGTGAATTTGATTAATGAAGCTAAGAGTCATTCATACATTGTAAATCATATATGAATGTGTTTTGAATATAAATGAATCTGGTATTGTGCGTCTATATTCAGAGTGTCTTCTGGCTCTTCTTTGTATTTGAAATAGTATCTCTTAAAGCTCACAATCTTGAATGCATGTTCGTGAAAATACTCAGGGCATTCGCATTTAATGATTTAGTCTATTGATTTGATCAAATTTGTTGTACTTCTTATAACATGCATAATAGAACATTTAGATCCTGTAGCATAATGAAGTTCGATTTAAATTTCTCTAACTTTTCCCAAACATTTGAAATATTTAGCTTAAACGTAGAAATTCAAAGGAGATTGTCTGATATTTGAAAGAAATAGGAACAATTGAGTTAATATTTGGCAATCTTCATAACATTTGAAAAAGAAAAGATTGTGTTAATATAAATCATATAAAGCTTTTGTGATACAGTAACAAATTTATGCAAAGAGATAGATAATTTGTTGATATTTACAACAATTTGCATAATTCAAGTCCAGTAGGTCATCAAACACCTTAAATCAAGTAAGGCCCCTTGCATATTAAAGCTTCACATTAACCTACTAAATTGTCCAACAGGTCAAGACCTGACCATATGGAAACTTGGGATTAAGTAATCTTAATTGATTTCTTCATATCTTTCAAGATAGTTAGGTTCATTTTATGAATTTAACTTTTGTTATGAATGTGTAAAAACAATCATCAACACTTATGCTCCCTAGATTGAAGTGGATTATCATTTGCATTGAATTCCCATTGGCCATAGATGGTAGTTGATGTCATTCTATTGCAGATAGGTTCACATAATATTAGTTGAAGTAGTCCTGCCACAAGCATACACATGTGCATGGTGGAGAGTTAGTTCCATTCTATAGAGAAAGTTAGTAGGTCACTCTTATTTGTCACTTCTCCACACACACTTTCTATGTGCTTCTTTAACCCTATCTCCATATTATCCTCTATCTATCCCTTTTCTTTACCAATTAGAATAGGCTAGGCTCATTGCTAGAGTAGCTTTATGTTATACATTGCCTATAGTAGTAGTGTGTGTTCAGTTAGTTTAATGTCAGGTGCCAACTAGAAGAGGAAGGAAGCCTTCTCTAGAGGATCCCACATAGTTATTTAAAGCAATTATTGATACTTGAGTTCCCTATTTGTTGGAGTTTCTTATGTACTATTAAAATTAATGGGCATAAGAATTTCAAATTTTTATTATATCTAGTAATTAGTGGTGATGGGCATAAGGCTCTGTTTTGTATGTGTGAGGCCAATTTATTTCACTTCCCTATTTTGATCATTTTACATTATAGTTGGAGACATTATCAGACATTTAGAGACTATTGATTTCTATTATGCATATTTAGACTATATCTCCTAATTTGGATTAGTTTTCATTAGATATGTGGTGATCTAATTAGGTTCCATTTTGATTCTCTTATGATGCTAGACATGTGAGATACATTTGATGATTATTATTGATGATGATTATGAGCATATTTTATGGATTTGTTACTGATTCTGATTCTGAGATATTAGATAGAAAATGTAATTGTGAATCCTAATTATGATGTAAGTTGTTAATGTTTTGTATGAATTATGCAATGACATGATTTTAAATTCTATTGCTTCAGCTATGATATATCTATGTTGGATTAACCGTTTGATCGAGTGCGCAGGTGATTTTTCAGGCCATAGAAAATCAGAGGCAGATCTCACACTTCTGTAATCCCTTGTTAAGCTGATCCATTCTCAAGAGGGATGAGGATCACGTTTGATCGAATGATGTTATCGTACATGCTTGATTTAATTAATTGGCCTAGTTCACCCTTTTAATCGATTTAATTATGTGTTGTAAAATTGTGTTTTTGATTTACACCATTTGGTGTTATTTTTATTTTTGGGCCATTTAAAGTGATTTTACACCTCCCTAAGTGTTGATTAGAGTTCCAAACTTACCCTAGGTGGTACTCCTAGGGTCTAGGGTCCATTTGGACTTACTAAACCCTAGGGTAACTCACATCTAGTCACTCTAAACTTGGGTTTAGTAAATGTGACGAAATTTTAAAATGGCTAAAGGTGGGAGATGAGTCATGCCTTGGAAAAGGCCCATCTCCCTTCCCAAGGCTTGGGGATTCCTCCACCAAGAAGAATTTGGGAGTCTTCAAGACCCCCAAGTGTGTGGGATCTCCCTCCGAGACTCTCACACACGTGTGAGAGCATCTTGGAGAGAGAGGGCTCCCTTGGAGGATAAGAGGATGACATGTGTCATCCTTTATCCTCATGGAGCCATGAGAGTTGCCACCTCACCACTTGGGCTCTCACACATGTGTGAGAGCACAAGTGGATAAGGTGAGGGTTTGAATGGATTAGAGGGTGACACTTGTCACCCTCACACTCCTCCCTTGCAAGTGGCATAGGATGAGGAAGGAGAAGGTGACAAGTGTCACCTTCTCATTCCTCAGGGCCTATTTTATCTCCTTTTAGAGAGGAGTTGGGGGTTATTGCTTTTTAGAAAATTTTCTATCTTTGGAGGGTTTTGGGAAGGAGTTGGAGAAAACTTGGAGGCTTGGAGACTTGGAGAAAACTTGTGGGCTCTTCTTCAACGTGCATCCATTTTTGGGCTCTTAAGGTAAGCCCTATGTCATTAGCCATTTCCTTATGCTTGTTCATTTTTGTTTGTGTGCTTGAAATTTTGTGTTGGGTGTTATTTTCTTTTGTGTGGGTTTTGGGTGTTGGTAAGAGCATCTCCATTGGAAAAAACACTCAACTCGTAAGGGGTGGGGGAGAGTGAACCTCCTCGAGGTCACCTCCTGGTGTTGATCTATTTATAGCCTTGAGGGCATTCTATGGTGTTTGGGAGTATTTTGGTTGGCAAGAGTGCTATGGTGATTTTAAGTTTTATGGAGATATTATTTTGGCTTGAGGCCTTGTGGTATTGTGATTATTGAGTTTTGGAGTGACCTCTTGAGTTGAGGGGTCCACTCCCCTACCCCCTCCAAACTCATTTTAATGAGTTTTGTATTGTTCATTATCCTTGGGTGATTTTGTGTTGATTGTGATTTTGTTGTGGTATGAGAAACCTGTGTGAGATCTACCTCCCAGCTCGGGGGTGACCCACTAGCGGGTCTATGGTAGGGAGGAGGGCGATTTGCGTGGCTTGGCTTTCCCCCTTTTGGTGTTTAGATTTTTACAGGTTATGTTGGTGTTTGGAGCTTGGAGAAAAGAATATTTTAGCCTTATTTGCTTTATCTTGTTGGCTGATTTTTTAGAGCCATGGCCTTGGAGGCCTTATTGTATTTTAGTGTTCAAATTATTGCTCTCCATTGTGATTGTTGTGGAAGAGAATTTTAATGTGTAATACTTTTTATTATGATTCCAAATATGTATTATGTTGTTGTTGAGATTATGAGTTGTGGAAAGTTTACCAAAAGAAAATACAACTTGCTGCCATTTTATTTCAGAAGGAAAACATATGTTATCATTGTGATTTTTGTTGTATGCTAAAATAGAAAGGCAAATAAATCAATTCTGTTTGAAATGGGCTTGAGAAACAAAAAAAAGTGTAGTATTCTCATGTTTATGTTTCAGTTTTCAAAATATATATATATATAGAAGAAATCTGTTATATTTAAGTTGCTGTCAAAAGAAATTATGTTATTCTACGTTATCTAATTATGTAAAAATAAAAAAGAAAAGAAGAAATAGTATTTCTGTTTTATTTATTTTTTCAAACAAAGAATGTATATTCTCCTAGATTATTATAAGATACAAATCTGGTTTTATTATTCTATAATATGATTGTGAAAATATATATATATTAAACATATATATATTTCTGATTTTAAATACATTTTTAACCTCACTGCTATATCACTGTACACACAAACACATATATACATACATTTATATTTTAATATATTGTCAAACTGTTTTAAATGGAAAATAAACTAGATCATATTTATTTTATACCAATCATAAAATACAGTAGACAAACAAAAGAATGAGATTTAATAAATTGTGCTAGGCCGAACCCAACTACTGGAGTCGTGGGTTTTGTTTTAAATAAAAAAAAATATAATGGGGAGGGATGGCAGCCATGCCGCCGCCCTCCCCCAAACCTGCAATAACTATGGTGGTGGGGGGGACAATCCCCCCCACCCACCTCCCACTATATAGTGGGGGGTGGGTGGACCGCTTCCCCACCCCAATCCCTTCTCTAAAATTTAAAACCAGCGGCGGCAGGGAGAGCTTAAAAATGACTGTCGCCTCTTTTGAAACTACCTTTAATACTTCATTCTGACCTGCAATTTTTCTCTGGTAATGACAATATATGTATATATATATATATCATCTTATGTGTAATGTAAAGAAATAAATACTTTCAAAATAAATACTTTCAGATCTATACTAAATGTATATATATACAAAAAAATGTATATATATATATATATAAAAGAAGGATATACTTTGTATATATACAATAAATATATACCTTTGTGAGAGGTATTTCCATGGTAGCCATGGAAGAGAAAACCCCCAACCTACAAGTAAAAACAAAAGAGAGGAGAGAAACAAAATGGAGGCAAGAAAATGAAAGAAGAAATGAGAGAAAAGAATAGATAGGGTTAGGGCTTTTCAAAAAAGAAACTAATAAAATATTGGAGAGATTTTAGGGTTGAGTTTAAGAGGGAAATTAGTATTAGGCAATTTATTTTATTTTTATTCTTTTCCTCAATTGCACGTGACTTTCCCATCTTTTTTCCATTTAAACTTTATTATTCTTCCTTTTGAGTGATTTTTGTGATGGGTCCTTTTTTTCATGTGAGTGGGAAATTATTTATTAATGATTATTGTGTGGGTTTTATTTGGGTAGTGGATTAGAGAATTTAATGGGTTCTTTTATCCTTTTGATTTTTAAATTTTAGGCTTATTTGTTTAAAACTTAGAATATTGTCTTTTGATTTATTGAGTAGGTGGGAGATAGGTGGGTAATTTATTTAATTTAAATCTTTCTAATTTCTTATCTACTTGTTCTTTTTGCTTTATTGAGTTAAGTGGAAAAAATCATGTGAAAAATTTATTTAATTAAATCTTTATAATTCCTTATTTTGGTTATTTTTATTTTTATTGTTATGAGATTAATTGTAAGCCTTTTGATATCATTGGATTAGTAAGTTAAGTTAGACAAAATTTAATTGTTTGGGCTATTTTTATTAGTTGGGTTATATTAATATATTTTATTTGTAATTACTTTATTATTTTTGGGATTAATTATTTTATAATTTTATTTAATTTGATTTACATTAAATTGAGTGGGTAATTTTTTTATAATGTTAATTAGGTAAATTTAATTTAATTTAATCTTTCTATTTAATATTTCTCCTAAAATATTTTAGAGGGAGACCCTTTTAAAATATTTATTTCAAACGTTAATAATGTGTTATGTTGCCGAAATTTTCTGAGACTTAGGGTAGTTATTTTAAATAAAATTCCTTGGCAATAGTTAACATTTTAATTTTGCCTTACAATTTTTAATTTAAATGTAAGCGTGTTTTAATTTATTTTATGCTTTAGAATTAGGGTTGGATTTCAACTCCTGTCATAATCGTGTCACTCACTTAGGAAACTTAGGGTTCGGGTCCATTCGATCCTAACCCTAGTAGCAACGCTCCTCGTGTCGCATAACCCCCTAATCAACTATCACCACATAGGGGATTGCATATGTAAAATGCTCTTCCCTGAGTTTGATTGACATGCCTACTCTTTATGCGTATTGCCACCGAGCACACTGATGCGTGCGAGGGGGTTTCTAGGGGCATGTGTAAAAGTTTTTGATATTTCGTGTCATGACCACATGACAAATGTGGACATGACACATGTGTTGCGTGTCGTGACCACATGGGAAATGTGGGCATGACAGTATGAAAATAGGGAAGTTTGATATTTGATATTTTAGTGTTGATGGGTTTAGATCCTCCTTTCACAACAAACATTCAAAGACATATCAACCAAGTTGAACCTCAATTTGTGCAAGAGGATTCACCTATAGGTTGGGCTGTCGCTTGGAATCATGTGGAAACTCAGAAATTGCTAACTAATGCCTTAATGTAATCCTCAAATATGTAAGAAACCCTAATTATGCAAAATAATGATCAAATTGATAGATTCAGACAAATGCTTGCAGACTAAGATAAAAGATAAAGATTAATAACTGACCATTTTTCAAAGTTCAAGATTCAGAATATTTGAGGACAATGCCTTGGGTGCCCAAGTCCAAGGTATTATTTTCTTTGTGGAATGCAGAACTCCTTCTGGCACTAATGATCATTGTTCCATCTATTTCCATCACAGGATATGCAGAGGACACTATGACTAGTCCTTGTGTCCAAGACAGGCTGATCTTTGAGACATCGGGGCTTCTTCAGATGTAGAATATCACTGTCACAAAGATTCTAGTGTCTGAAACTCTGGAGGGCTGTCATGCCCTGATATTAAGGCATTGTTTAAATTAAAGATTAAAACATCATAAGTAGACTAAGAAGTCATTTTTGATAATTATGCATATTTAGTAAACATGTATAATTATTAATATATAATGATATTAAATAATATTATTTTATTATATTTTTAAATAATAAATATAAATACAAATTATAATAATATATAAATTTGTATTTATATTTATTATTTAAAAATATAATAAAATAATATTATTTAATATTATTATTTATTAATAATTATACATGTTTACTAAATATACATAATTATCAAAAATAACTTCTTAGTCTTATTATGATGTTTTAATCTTTAATTTAAACAATGCCTTAATATCGGGACATGACAAGAGCATTGCCCTAGGCACCCATGTCCTGAAAATGCTCCATTCTACTTCTTTCTTTTAGATCATGAATCCTTGTCGTCTACAACCTTCCTCTGTAACTCCACTTTGTGAAACTCGGTACCTGTAACCTGCAATCACAAAGGAGTGTGGTTGGGGGTTGTGGTGTTTAGAGGCTTGCCTCAGTCAAGCCTCAGAGAGACATTCAAGTCTTTTGAACACCATTTTCAGATAAGAGTGTATCCCTATGGGATAGAGGAAAAATTCAAATGATAAATGATTCAAATATAAACAAATGTCACCTCGGAGCTGTAGCTCTCACATATATAAAGATTCTTCAACACATGAGAAGATGAAGCTAAATCTGCAATCACAAACACAATAACAATGCTTTGCTCTGCAACAATGAATATCATGGATGCTCTAAAATGACAAGTATCCATAAAGTTCACCATCATCTTCTAGTTTACAAATGAAAACCTAAACATGCTTATATATGCAACAACACACATTCCTTCTAAGAATTTCATAATTTAAACTTAAGGTGTTGGCATAGGGCCTAAAACGGTCATATAATCGACACTTAGATTTAGGGCCTAACCCAAAATAGGGTAGGACTAGGGCACAAGTGCCTAAGTCCTTCCTCCCAATTTTGGATAGGGCTTAACATTATAGCACCCCCTAGGTCCTATTTGTCATAACACTTAGGGTTTTTCTCATCAGGATTCAAAATTAACATGCAATATGATCTAAATACATTCTAAGAACCTGGGACCTAAACCTTAAAAGGGAAAAGCCCCCAAGGGGACATTTTCTGACATAACATTTAGCCCCCACTTTAATGTATGCATGAATGTAAGGCCCATACATGCATTAAAGTATGGTCAAAAAACACATCAAACATGCCAAGCACGGTGCAGACATGCCAAACACATTGAAGACAATAATAGGCACACAAAACACAAAGAAGACAGTTACAGTCACACAAAACATGGAGAAGACAACATTGAAGACACACAAAACACAGTGAATATAATAAATGCAGTGATTATTTCTTTTTTCATTATTTTTCTATATATGAATGCAAATGCAAGTACAAGGAAAGTAAACACACAACCCAAAATGTAGGAGGGTCTCATAGCCACCAATCTTTAGAATACATATGGGGCAACAAACATACAATACAAATCTTAGAGTGCAGGAGGGACTCAATGGCACTAGTCTTTAGACTACACTTGGAACAAAAATGCCATACAAATCCCAAAGCATAGGAGGGACTCATCGCCACACATCTTTAGACTATGCTTGGGAACAAACACGCCATACACACACACATGGAAGACATAGAGAAAACACGGTAAACAAGCGATGGAAGAAACCTATTGCTAGGTTCGCTACCATCTCAGGCACATTACAAGCACACCTGATAGTTGCACTTTGCCACAACAACTTCCAAAGATACACTTAAGGGAGGATACACCAACCCTGCCTGCTCGGAGGACTTTTAGAAATGACAGGATGTGCACTCTCCTCGATAAATACACCATCCCCGCATTTGTAGAGGGCTTAAAATAAAAGGATATACACAATATCCTGCCTCTGCAGAGGGCTTACAAACACACTTTGTTAGTACCAAAATCATTAGACAACTTACCTTTATATATGCCCCCACCTTAAGGTGGTTGATATTGGTAGGACCCTATTGAAATCCCTAATTTTTCATGGCATGCACATCCCAACTTAGGGTCTAAGTGCCTAAAAATGTGCAAACCCTGTCTCTAAATGCTAAAACCTTGTTCTTAATGGCTAAAACCCTAAACCCTAAACTCTAAATGCGATGACTTCCTATTGCCCATAATAAGCCTTTTAAGTCATGACTCGAGCCTAGGATTGACATCCCTTTACCAGCCCCAACTTCTTGGTGACCACCTACCACCTGCATCTCTAAAACCTTGTAAACTATTGAGTTTAGGTTCTAAGCCTTTGAGGTCCCCTTTGGTCATGAGCCTAGTGCGGCCCTCTTTTTAAAACAACTTTATGAGAACGTGCTTAGTCTTGCCCCCTTTATGATCCAACATGGCTCTCTTTGCAACAAATGTGACTTCACTGTGCCTTTCTTTTAGTCACAGTAAGTGTGCGAAAAGCTGAGGTGGCATCTACGTGGTGCAAGCATGTATATCTCACTAGGACTTATGTCTTCGCGATGACATTCGAAAGATCTCATTGAGCCTACGAGGGCTTACTTGGTAGGATATCGCAAGCCCACACACCACTAAAGCTGATGTCAACTCTGCACCATGGGGATGCGAGATGAAGACAGGTGTTCAAGATAGTAAAGCCTATGACCAAAATTTCAACAACTCCTTTGAACAAAGAAGATGGTGCCAGGGGTCACAGAATTAAAATAAGGCAGTGGGGCCATAGGTATAAAAGGATTAGATGGTAGCACTGCCTTGCAGAAGAATCTTATCTGTAGGAAAGATTCTATGCATGACTAGAAGATGAAGGCACGTGGCATGTTTCCTAGAGGAAAGAAAAGGGGTTGACTTGATAGGAAGGATGTGGAAGGTATGACTTGGATGATAGGTGGCAGTTTCCTAAACATTTCACTGGGAAATGCTTTTCTCCTTGACTTCAAAAGTGTCTCCGCGAGTCCGCAAAGACCGATGTGGTTGCCAGCATGGAGTTTCTGTGAGGATTTCCTTCTTTTGTTGGGACTGCTCTACTCTTACAACGAGGTGGAGAGGTATTTGAAGACTTGACTACCAACATGGAACTTTGATGACTCATCTCCCTTCGCACTTCGCTGAGCCTCTCAAATGGCTATGGTGAGTGTGTGAAGATCTCCTTGGTAGTCTGATGTGGAAAGGTCCTGACTCCACGTGATAAAAGAAATTTAAAATATAATAGTTGGCAGTAGAATGTATGGTGATTGGTGATCTAACCTAAAAGCAGTTTTCATCCACGGTTGAGATTTAAACCTAAGGCAGTTTCTTGTCAGTGCCATTCCCATGAGATTTCACTATGAAATTAATGGAATTACATCATGACCGAGGCCATGAAATTGAATCTGCTCAAAACAATTGAATTCCAACATGTTTCATCAATGATTTTTATCAAAAGATCTGATTGTTCCATTGAGGATCTGATTGCTTAATAATTGAAGATCAAAGTGTTTTGTTGTTTTGATTGTCAAATGAAAAAGTGACACGTGTAATGGCCTGAAGCTTGTTGCTCCTTGATCTATAAAAGGAATCCAGGGCCACTTACATAGGTGTTGGCTAGTTGATTTTCTAAGAGAATTTTGTAGCAAAACACAGATAACAAGAGTCTTTTCTCTATTTTTAGGTTTTCTAAGTTTGAATTGATGTCTTTGTGAATTTGTTTTGATAGTACTAGCATCCTAATGAATGAAAATGGTAGATTTATGTAGTCAGATTGTCTGCTGAGGTGTGGTTTGTACAAGTTATAATTGAATAAATCAAGGATAGTTCATATTGTCTCCATGAAATTTCTTATGGATGTATGTTTCTGTTTAAATCTCTTGTTCAAGGAATAGGTTAAATTGCTTTAGCAGAAATATAGATTTGTGCGGATGTATACAAGGATATCATAAGAATGACTGACTCAAAAATATTGAGTATAATATTGTAAGGCAATATTATAAAGCTCTCTGATGCTCAGGTTACCTATTGTTGTCAAGTTTCAATTTCATTAGATTTGACTCTGTTACCCTAGAATAAGGCACCAATGTCTTTTCCTCTGTATTCAGCTTTCAAACTCTAGAAGAAATCAAACACCCAGATACTTTGAAATCACTGAAATCAATCTTAAGTATTAGTTAATTTATATGTTTGACCCTGTTCTATGGCTTAGAGGAATGCAAAAGCTTGATTGATTTGAGCCAAGTCTTCATATTTTCATAATCCTCAAGTATATCAGCATAGGACAAATTTGTTTTTCACAGTATTGATAATAAAAAGGTATAGGAGGTTATTGAATACTGTTAAGGGATTACCCTCCCAGGTTTTGTAGAGCCTAAAGTGAAGAGGGAAAGTTGTTTCAACTTTCACCTATGTGTTGGCCAGCCCCTCATGATAGCTGAACATTGAAAGTGGCTAAATCATAGGCTATTTTATGAGATAAGGTTGGGATTTAAAATTAAGGTAGGAAGAAAACACACAAGGGAACAAGAGATCTCGTAACACCCATGCCCCCAGAGGTGACATGTACTTTATGATTGCCAAATGTTCCCACAAACACATAATTTCCTGCAAGAAAAGAGGTTAGAAATCTTTCCATAAGATAATAACCACATCACATAATCTAAAAGTAATGCATGAAAACAATCACATCAAGAGCCAAGGTTACACTATGGATTCATAAACTGAGTATAACTGTGGGGCTATACTGTAGAGATCTCAGAATCGAGTGTAAGCGAGGTGAGATCCAAGATAAACAAAGTGCACAGAGAAGTAGTATTGTCATGATTTGTTAGCAAATAAAGACATCATCAAAATATCACACGGAGTGATTCTACTAGCCAAGTGTCAGATAATAAATATCAACCCCATCGTCATGTATGGAGTAGGTCCATTTTTTCTTACTCGCTGAAGGGACACATGGTCCATATTAGTATTATTTGTTTTTTGTCATTTGCTAGCTAGATAGAACCACTAGAGGAAGGTAAACAATAAATCAAGAGAGGAGAATAAGTGCCTTAGGGACAATCATGTAGGAGGGTGCCCCCAAGTCACCAACCATAACGCTATGTCTATAAGACATAACGCACAACAATGAAAATAGAGGAGAAGATTAATAGAAGAATGATGATACAAATAGAAGAAGGATCACAACAGAGGTAGTCTCCTAATAGCCTTGACCTTACAAGAGAATCAAGGGTCATCCTAGGAGGCCTAAACAACACATAACACATCATGGGGGGAATCTGATAGGGAGGACTCTAGGCTGCCTGCTTCTGCATCCTGTAGGTGTACAAGACCATTTGACAACTCTAGCCTCCCTACCAATTCAAAGTGCTAACAGACATCTTTCCACACAAAAATGTCAGCTAAATTCCTCAACTTTTTGTAGAGATGGAAAACTCTATTTCACTACTTGGTGTGGGACACATACCTTGTCCTCACTGCTTTCCAAGATGCTGCCTCAATGGCACATAACTTTCTGAGCCCGTTGCCCACCCTTCTCACTCTGTTCAAGGGTCTGGACTGCTTGGTACTCACTTTCCTTCTCTCTATTTTTCCACCCCTGCAAATCTATTTTCCTACTTGTTTATCTAGCCGGACTCCTCACTGAGCTCGCCTAGAACAAGCATGCATTGCCTCTAACCGGCAATCCGACCACCCCACAAAAGAAAAACAAACAAAAATCATGGCTCTGTTTGATGATCTCCATACTGTACATTGGGATTTGAAAGATCATCAAAACAGAGTCATGGTTTGCAAAAGAAAACAAAATTGTAGAAATAGAAATGACTAATCTATTTCAGAATGATAAGTGAAAACATAACAGAATATACAAATGATCGAACTACTGTATTTTATTTCTATTCAAAAATTTTGATTACATCAAAGTGCTTCACACACCAAAATTCACTTCTTCGATTCTTCCCCTCTCTCCCTCTCTACAGGAAGAATGCTATATCATTTATACTTGCTCATGTCCATTACAGGACGATTCAGTTACCAGACGGTTCGTATTCTAACTGCCGGTTGAATTTTGCATTTTCATGACAGTCGGCAAGACTTATCATGATGTCTCTCCAACACATTGTATCGGCAAAACGGATGACTATCGGCCTAGCCTAAGTCCCTTCCGCCGATGGACCATTTCTCTCCGACGGCTTTAAGCATTACATTGCCAGCATAGCTTTTCCTTGGTTAGCCGATATGCATTTTTTTACTCCGACGGTCCTAACAACCGCCTTCAGTGAGACCACATTCTATCGGCAACCTTCACATTCATCCCACCGATATCTTTGGTCATGCCGATGTGCTTCCTTCATTCCTTTCTGTCGATGTGACAATACTTTGTCGGCGCAAGAATTGAAACTTGTGCCGATGCCTTTTATCACCGCGATACATACTCCTTCGCTGAACCATTGAACCACAACAGCGGTTCAATCACCAGGTTCAACCGTGAGGTTCAACCTCCAACAAAATGATCGGCGTTTTCAACTCCACCATCCTCTATGCATGAACCCGTTGAACCTTTGAACCTCAATAGCGGGTTCAATCGAAAGGTTCAACGAAGAGGTTCAACGGTGCGGTTCAACCGTTTGAACAAATGGACCAACACTTAACTTCACCAAACAGAAATATAAAATTGTTGAACCGTTGAACCCTGGCGCGAGGTTCAACCGCGGGGTTCAACAAAGAGGTTCAACTGATAGGTTCAACGGCGTGGTTCAACCGTTGAACAAATACCGAACACCTTCAACTTGAACTTGCACTTGGCTCAAAAACCCATCAAAAACAAAATGCTTCTCCCACCATTGCATCTTCAGGAAACTCGAAGAAAACACACAAAAACAAAACACAAGCTGCAAACTAAAAAATTGACAAACCAAAACTATGTACGGCTGCATTGAGCCTTGGTGCTCCTGCACCATACTCCCCCTGTGCGGGAAGAAGCTAAGTCACCTCCGGTGACAATGAGGCAAAATCAATGCCCCTCTTTTTGAATTCTGACTCTGCAACCCAGGTAGCTTCTGCTTCAGGCAACTGCTTCCACTTGACCAAATGCTCCATGTAGACACCATGTCTAGTTTGCTTCTGTACTCTGGAATCCAGTATTCGCTCTGCCTGTAGTTTGGGTTTGAGTGGCAATGTCACATCTATTTCTGTCTGTTCCTTCTCTGAAATGGATCCATCTGCTGCTGATTGAGGACCCCTGTATTTCACCAGGTCTTGGACATTAAACACTGGTGAGATTGCCAAATCTTCTGGCAATTCAATTCTGTATGCATTATTTCCATACTTGTTCAGGATTCTGCAAGGACCAATTCTCCTCATCTGCAGTTTGGTTGGCATTCCTTTCTGCATTCTGGCTTTGTTCAAGTGCACCATAACCAGATCACCAACCTCAAACTGAATATCCCTTCTGTGGGCATCTACTCTATCCTTGATCTTCTGTGTGTTCTCTGTCAAGGCTTTCTTCACCTGTTCATGCACTTCTTTCATGGATTGTGCAAAATCCTCTGCATGTCCACTTCTGTTCTCCATGTTTCCCATATTCCTGAGCTCACATATACCTCTGGGATGCATTCCATAGACTATTTCGAATGGACTCTTACCAGTAGTCCTATTCACACTGTCATTATAGGCGAATTCTGCCTGATGAATGACAAGATCCCAACTCTGTCCATATTCTCTGGTTATACACCTTAACAGGTTGCCCAATGTCCTATTTACCACCTCTGTCTGACCATCTGTCTGTGGGTGATATGCTGAACTGAAAGACAAATTTGTTCCCAATCTCTGCCACAATGTTTTCCAGAAATGCCCCATGAATTTAGCATCTCTGTCAGACATAATGTTTGCTGGAAGTCCATGAATTCTGATCACTTCTCTGAAAAACAAGTGTGCTATATGACTGGCATCATGAGTCACTTTATAGGGAATGAAATGGCTCATCTTGCTAAACCTGTCCACTACTACATATATGCTATCATAACCAGTCTTAGTCTTAGGCAAACCAACTACAAAATCCATGCTTACACATTCCCATGGCCTGGAAGGAATGGGTAAGGGTTGGTACAGTCCTGCATTAGAAGTGGTTCCCTTGGCCTTCTGACATACGGTACACTGCTCTACATACTGTCTGATGTCTCTGTGCATCCTTGGCCAATGATAGAACCTTTGGACTAGCTCCAGTGTCTTGTTCAGACCAAAATGGCCGCTCAGACTGCCATTATGCTTCTCCTGTATGATATTTTCTCTCATAGATCCTCTTGGCACACATAATTGTCCACCTTTGAATAGCAATCCCTGCTGTAAGGTGAAATCTGCAAATTCACTGTGAAAGTGATTCTCAAAATCTTGACATACCTTGTATGCCTCAGCAAAATCTTCATCATCTTGGTAAAGATTCTTGAAATCTTCAATCCCAATGCTCTTCAATTGCACTTCCTGCACTGTGAGCAATCTTTTGCTCAAAGCATCTGCAACTCTGTTCAGCTGCCCCTTCTTATGCTTAATTGTAAAGGTATAAGACTGCAGGTACTCCATCCATTTGATATGCCTGCTGCTTAACTTATCCTGTGAGTTCAGAAAACTCAGAGCTTGGTTATCTGTGTAGACCACAAATTCTTTAGGTAGGAGATAATGTCTCCACTTCCTCAATGCTTGGACTAGAGCATACAACTCTAAGTCATATGAAGAGTACTTACTCTTTGCTTCATTCAGCCTCTCACTGAAAAAGGCTACAGGTCTATTTTCCTGATTTAGCACTGCTCCTATAGCTATATTACTTGCATCACATTCAATAGTAAATAGCTTATCAAAACTAGGCAACAACAAAATAGGTTGTGTTGCTACCTCTTTCTTCAACCTTTCAAAACTTCTATCTGTAGCTGGTGTCCATCTGAATTTTGCTTTCATTCCACCCTTAATTGTATCCAACATAGGTGCACAAATAGCACTGAAATTTCTGATAAACTTTCTGTAAAACTGGGCTAAGCCATGAAAACTTCTCACCTCTGTGGCTGCTCTGGGAGTAGGCCAGCTCAATATGGCTTCTACTTTGGACTTGTCCATCTTCAACTCTCCCTGGGACACCACAAAACCAAGGTATACCAATTCCTGCTTCATGAATTCACACTTCTCCAGATTGATGGTTAGTTGTTCATCATGTAATTTTTGCAAAACAGTATTTACATGTTCTAGATGTTCTTCCTTGGTCTGACTAAAAATTAGAATATCATCTAGAAAAACAACAACAAATTTACCAATGTAATCCTTTAGGACTTCATTCATGAGTCTCATAAAGGTGCTGGGTGCATTTGATAGACCAAATGGCATAACAAGCCATTCATACAGTCCTTCTGTGGTCTTGAAGGCTGTCTTCCACTCGTCACCTTCCTTGATTCTTATTTGGTGGTAACCACTCTTCAGGTCTATCTTGGTGAAATACTTTGCTTTTCCAATACAGTCCATGAGATCTTCAATTCTGGGAATTGGGAATCTATACCTTATCGTTATCTTGTTTATGGCTCTAGCATCTGTACACAATCTCCATGATCCTCCTTTCTTGGGTGCCAACACTGTGGGCACTGCACAAGGACTAATACTCTTCCTGATCAATCCTTGATCTAGCAATTCCTGCACTTGCTTGGAAATCTCTTTGTGCTGATCTGGAGTCATCTTGTAAGGTGCCTTGTTTGGCAAAGATGCTCCTGGAATCAGGTCTATCTGATGGCTTATTGCTCTCTGTGGAGGCAATGTGGTTGGTGTACCATCACTGATTATGCCTTTATACTTCTCCAGTATAGGCTGCACTTTCTTGGGAATATCTGTCTTCTTACCCTGCTGTCCTTCTTTTGGTTTCACTATGATGGCATAACCAATACCATCTTCCTTAAGAGTATTCAGAAACTCTTTTCCACTCACAACCAAGATATTAGGACTCTTTGTCTGAACTGCATCTTCATCCTCCAATGACTGAATCTTATAGGTGACACCATCCTTCTGAAAAGAATAGGCATTCTTCTCACCATCATGTACTGCTTTTCGGTCATACTGCCATGGTCTGCCCAATAAGAGATGGCATGCATCCATGGGTAGTATATCACATAATACCTTATCCTTGTAGCCACCTATACTAAACTCTACCCAACTTTGTTCATTTACTACCACATGTTGACCCTTATTCAACCATGTGACTCTATATGGGTTTGCATGAGTAATTCTTTTCAAATTCAGTTTCTTAACTGCCTCATCAGAAATAATATTATCAGTGGATCCTGAGTCTATGATAATTTTACATACCTTATTCAAAATCTTGCACTTGATTCTGAATAGTGCTCTCCTCTGGCTTGGTTCAGACTTCACTGGTTCTTTGATCAAAGTTCTCCTTATCATCAGGTTCTCTCCATCTTCTGAGTTCAGATTGACCTCAGGTGACTGGCTGCTGGATGCATTATCTTGGACATAGTGATTTCTCTTATCACCTCCTTGAGAAGAGGATGTGGCCTTTTCTGGACACCTATATGCTGGGTGACCTAGATTGCCACAGTTGTAACACTTCATGTTGGTGAAATAGGATCCTCTGCCTGATCCTCCTGACCTTCCTCTGTTAGATCCTCTTCCTCTGTGGTTTCCTCTACCACTCGACTCCCCACTCTGCTCTGTGAGTTTGGATTCTGCTTGGGATCTATTGTCAGTATTTCTTCCACCAAAACCTCCTCTGTGTCCTCTGTTATCTCTGCCTCTTCCTCTTCCTCTGCTATTTGAGTCTTGTTTCCTCTTATTCTTTTCCTCCACCTTCAGTGCTAGCTGATAGCATTTTTGCACTGTGGTAGGGCACAATAAACTGATTTCTTCTTGTATATTCCACTTCAGACCATTAAGGTACCTTGCTACCTTTATGCTTTCATCCTCCATTACTTTGGACCTTAAGCATAGCTTTTGGAATTCTTCAGTGTATGCACTGACATCTAATTCCTTTTGTCTCAGATTCTGTCTCTTCCTGTGCAGCTGTATTTCATAATCTTCTGGCATATATGCTTCTTTGATTTTAGCTACCATTCCGTTCCAAGTAGCTATGGGCTTCTTATCTTCTTTTGCTCTTTCAGTCTGCACAAATTTCCACCAGGTTAAGGCAGCTCCCCTGAGTCTGGATTTGGCCACCTTTACTTTCTGTGCCTCGCTTACACCATCACATTCAAAGTGATTTTCAAGTCCTTCTATCCACTCCATGACCAAATCTGGGTCCATTTTCCCATTGAAAAGTGGTACTCCTTCCAATGTTTTACCACTCATTGCTTTCAAAGCTTTCAAGAATGGTTCTTCTTCCAACTTAGGATCAGGTGTGGGCTCTTCATCTTCTACAGATACACCTTTTCCCTTATCCTCAGAATTTTTAACTCTCTGGTTGACTTCTTCAGTCTTTTGCAACATTACATCTAGCTTACTCTCCATTTCTACTAGTCTTTCTTGTAGGAGTCTATTCTCCTCTTCTTGATCTTCAACCTTCTTTGCTAACTCTACATTAGTCACCATTTTCTTGGATGAACTAACAGACTCCCTTGAACTCGGTGATGACATACAACTCTTCTATTCCAACCTAGGAATAACCCAAATCTTACTGCTCTGATACCAATTTGATAGGGAGGACTCTAGGCTGCCTGCTTCTGCATCCTATAGGTGTACAAGACCATTTGACAACTCTAGCCTCCCTACCAATTCAAAGTGCTAACATACATCTTTCCACACAAAAATGTCAGCTAAATTCCTCAACTCTTTGTAGAGATGGAAAACTCTATTTCACTACTTGGTGTGGGACACATACCTTGTCCTCACTGCTTTCCAAGATGCTGCCTCAATGGCACATAACTTTCTGAGCCCGTTGCCCACCCTTCTCACTTTGTTCAAGGGTCTGGACTGCTTGGTACTCACTTTCCTTCTCTCTATTTTTCCACCCCTGCAAATCTATTTTCCTACTTGTTTATCTAGCCGGACTCCTCATTGAGCTCGCCTAGAACAAGCATGCATTGCCTCTAACCGGCAATCCGACCACCCCACAAAAGAAAAGCAAACAAAAATCATGGCTCTGTTTGATGATCTCCATACTGTACATTGGGATTTGAAAGATCATCAAAACAGAGTCATGGTTTGCAAAAGAAAACAAAATTGCAGAAATAGAAATGACTAATCTATTTCAGAATGATAAGTGAAAACAGAACAGAATATACAAATGATTGAACTGCTGTATTTTATTTCTATTCAAAAATTCTGATTACATCAAAGTGCTTCACACACCAAAATTCACTTCTTCGATTCTTCCCCTCTCTCCCTCTCTACAGGAAGAATGCTATATCATTTATACTTGCTCATGTCCATTACAGGACGATTCAGTTACCAGACGGTTCGTATTCTAACTGCCGGTTGAATTTTGCATTTTCATGACAGTCAGCAAGACTTATCATGATGTCTCTCCAACACATTGTATCGGCAAAATGGATGACTATCGGCCTAGCCTAAGTCCCTTCCGCCGATGGACCATTTCTCTCCGACGGCTTTAAGCATTACATTGCCGGCATAGCTTTTCCTTGGTTAGCCGATATGCATTTTTTTACTCCGACGGTCCTAACAACCGCCTTCAGTGAGACCACATTCTATCGGCAACCTTCACATTCATCCCACCGATATCTTTGGTCATGCCGATGTGCTTCCTTCATTCCTTTCTGTCGGTGTGACAATACTTTGTCGGCGCAAGAATTGAAACTTGTGCCGATGCCTTTTATCACCGCGATACATACTCCTTCGCTGAACCATTGAACCACAACAGCGGTTCAATCGCCAGGTTCAACCGTGAGGTTCAACCTCCAACAAAATGATCGGTGTTTTCAACTCCACCATCCTCTATGCATGAACCCGTTGAACCTTTGAACCTCAACAGCGGGTTCAATCGAAAGGTTCAACGAAGAGGTTCAATGGCGCGGTTCAACCGTTTGAACAAATGGACCAACACTTAACTTCACCAAATAGAAATATAAAACTGTTGAACCGTTGAACCCTGGCGCGAGGTTCAACCGCGGGGTTCAACAAAGAGGTTCAACTGATAGGTTCAACGGCGTGGTTCAACCGTTGAACAAATACCGAACACCTTCAACTTGAACTTGCACTTGGCTCAAAAACCCATCAAAAACAAAATGCTTCTCCCACCATTGCATCTTCAGGAAACTCGAAGAAAACACACAAAAACAAAACACAAGCTGCAAACTAAAAAATTGACAAACCAAAACTATGTACGGCTGCATTGAGCCTTGGTGCTCCTACACCAGAATCACATCATAGAGGTAAAGGGTTAGAAATACTTACCTGATAGAAACTAATGTTAGGAACATACATTTCTAGGAAGAGGCCACTCTTGCGAGCAACTATAATAGTTGCTACAACGAGTGTGGCTTGAAGAAGGAGAAATACCTGCATGTTGTTTCGGTCTTGTTGATATTGTATTAACATTAAGTTTAGGATGACAAGAGACTTTCTTTTATTTAAAAGGATTATATCCAATGCTGCTTGAGTAATGTCTTAAAGCAGATTCTATAGGTACTTGAATCCCTTGTTGATATACACCACATCCATTACCTACATAGTCACATTTGTTATAAAGGATTTTAAATCCTTGACCATAGAGGGATGTCATTTCTTTATAAGATGGTGAAGCCTCATAGGTCTCATAATTTGTAGTATAAGTAAGGGTATTGTCTTTATTTTCTACCAAGGAGACTTTAAGTTTTTCAGGTGTTTCTAAAGATTGCTTGGATGATATCGATGTGACTTTTGATGTGTCAGGGTTATTAAGTTTATATTCCCCTACACCGCAAGGATTAAAATCTAATAAACCCCAATCATCACCAAAAAGTGCATTCAATGTTTTAGGGTCTTGTACAACACTATCTATGACAAGAGGTGTTGATGAATCAACTCATAGGTTATTTAGACTTGTATGATTATTAACTTGTTTTTGTTGTTCAATATGTAAACAATTATCTAGTTTAGGATCAACTTTTATGGTGTAGAGTTTGTTTTGATAAATGAACTTTAGTGATTGATGAAGGGTAGTTAGAACTGCCCCCATGGCATGAATTCATGGTCTACCAAGAATCATATTATATGAAAGTGAACCAGACATGACATGAAAAAGGGTAAATAATGTCACGGGTCCAACTTTTATAGGTAAAGCTATGGTACCCACAGATTTTCTACCAACATTATCAAAGCCACGAATGCTAATTATATCCAGTTTGATTAAAGATGTGTCCATCTTGATTTTGTGTAGTAAGTCTATACCACAAACATTAAGAGCCGATCCATTGTCAATCATAACTTACTTTACCAACGTTGTATTTATCATGGCAAATATTACAAGTGGATCATATTGGTTTTGAACTTCAATTGATGGTAATTCATGTGGTTGAAAGAGAATATCCATTTTTGTCACATGCATACAATCTAACAGAGCTACTACATCATTCGGCTTAATAGTAGGTGGTACAATCACCTTTTGTAAAGCTTCTTGGAGCATTCCATGGTATGTAGGTGATGTTTGTATTAAATCCCAAAGAGAGATATTAGCTGGAGTAGCGTGAAGCTGCTTGACAAGATCATATTCTTGACCTCTTTTAGGAGTAAGACGAGGTGGTGGAGGGAGCATAGGTTGAGAACATGGAAGAGAGACAGGCACATGAGGTGTTTGTTTACTTTGTTTTTTATTACGGGTGTTGTATGTGTGAGCAATCACATTGTGGTGTGGTTGTTGTAACACATTTTGAACACCTTGATTTCTTTGAGTGATTTGTCTTGCATAGTTTAGAATATAATCTGGGGGTTGAGGTGGTTTTTTATCACCTTGAACCATAATCACTAGTTTTAAGCAAGAAGGTGCACTAGGTGCCCCTCGCATAACCATCTTAGGAACATTGCTACAAAGTCTATTAGTCAATATTGAATTAACATTGGTTTCCTCTCAATTATACCCAACATCTATCCCTAAAGGAATTAATGTGAGAGACCTTTTCTCATCCACTAATGCTACATCTTAGCCAGGGAGAGCATTGGAATGAGAGGAAGGTATAGTGTTGTTACGAAGGTTAGGTGTTGTAACATTAATAGAGCTATCCATAGTCTTTTCATTTAAGGTTCTTGGACATTCAACTATAGGAGAAGTAGGATAACTTATGGAATCATCATCATCATATGTTTTAGCTATTAATTCCAAAACATTAAGAGAATTTTCACACTCATCATCCTTAATGTGTTTTTTCAAAACTTCTACTACCGAAGGGTATGTATTCATGAGAGATATGAAATTATCAAAATTAGATACATAGTCAAGAATTTCAAATGAAGAGCATTTAAATATATCCTTATGATACATAGCTTGTATACAAGTGAGAATATGAGGATTCATATTAAGAAATTTGTAGAAATTCTCAAATTTTTTGATATATGCATGTAAAGATACCAAAGAGCAATGAGATGAAGATGCCATAATGAAATGTCTTGTAACATCAATGTCAAATAATATATAATAAGACAAGACATGCAAAGTTTTATGATGATTAAGGAACCCTAGTTGTGTGACTATTTCACTCTTAAACACTTGTTTGAGGGAAAAGGGCTAAAAGACACACAAAGTCCACAACAAACAAAATGGATAAGAGGAAAGAATTCAACACAACAAGGCTCAATTTGCTAATTCAAAGAAAATGTATACAACCCTTGATGTTGAAATACATAATGTGTAATTGAGATAATGTAAGATTTCAATCAAGGTTATCAAATGATGTCAAATTTATGTTTTCAAATATATGCAAGATCAGATTTAAAAGATTTTTGATGTGAATGCAAAAAGCAAATGCAAAACTATGTGTAAATATGACCTAAAATGCTTGATTTTTTCACTTTTTTCAATGCAAACGACTAGAAGAAGAGGTGTTGTGGAGAATTTCAAGAGGGTCAGTGAATAATAAGGTCAATATCAACCCAATAATGCAATAATATCCTTCACAACATGCTCATAATGCAACCTATATGCAAAATAAGTCAAAATCTAATGAGAATGCAAGATTTTTAAACCATAGATGTGAAATTTGAATGCAAATTTATGCACTATGATGAAACACTATAGTTAGAAATCAGTCCTAAATGAGTGTTTTAAAACAGTAGTAAAATCTGAAACAAGATTTTAACTACAAACCCTAGTTAATGCAAAAACTAGGTTATATGAAAAATGCACAATTTCAAGCAATTTATAACAATTTAAGCATGAAAATGCAATGCAAATGAATGATTAATGATGGATTTATGTAATTTAAATCAGATTTAATGAAAATAATACAAATTAATTCAAATCATTTGAAAATGCAAGCCAAAATGCCAATTTTTTCAAAATTTTCAATTTTTTTGTAATTTTTCAAATGCAATAAGATGAATGAATGCAAATCTACAACACAACACTTAGCAAGGTGCAAAAATTTAAAAACACAAGTTCACCAAAATGTTTTGTATGAAAAGAGGGAAGTTTTATATTTGATATTTTAGTGTTGATGGGTTTAGATCCTCCTTTCACACCAAACATTCAAGGACATATCAACTAAGTTAAACCTCAATTTGTGCAAGAGGATTCACCTAGAGGTTGGGTTGTCACTTGGAACAATGTGGAAACTTAGAAATTGCTAACTAATGCCTTAATGTAATCCTCAAATATGTAAGAAACCCTAATTATGCAAAATGCTGATCAAATTGATAGATTCAGACAAATGCTTGCAAATTGAGATAAAAGATAGAGATTAATAATTGACAATTTTTTGAAGTTTAGGATTCAGAATATTCAAGGACAATGCCCTGGGTTCCCAAGTCCAAGGTATTGTTTTCTTCACAGAATGTAGAACTCCTTCTAGCATTGATGATCATTGTTCCGTCTGTTTCCATCACGGGATATGCGAAGGACACTGTGACTAGTCCCTGTGTCCAAGATAGGCTGATCTTCAGGACATTAGGGCTTCTTCAGATGTAGAATATCACTATCACAAAGATTCCAGTGTCTAAAACTCTTGAGGACATGCCCTAGGTGCCCATGTCTCAAAAATACTCCATTCTACTTCTTTCTTTCAGATCCTAAATCCTTGTTGTCTGCAACCTTCCTCTACAAAACTCGGTACCTGTAACCTGCAATTACAAAGGAGTGTGGTTGGGGGTTGTGGTGTTTAGAGACTTCCCTCAGTTAAGCTTTAGAGAGACATTCAAGTCTTCCAAACATCATTGTCAGATAAGAGTGCATATCCCTGCGGGATAGAGGCAAAATCCAAATGATAAATGATTTAAAAATAAACAAATGTCACCTTGGAGGTGTAGCTCTCACATAGATGAAGATACTTCAACACATGAGAAGATGAAGCCAAAGCTGCAATCATAAACACAATAACAATTCTCTGCTCTGCAACAATGAATATCATGGATTCTCTAAAATTACAAGTATGCATAAAGTTCACCATCATCTTCTAGTTTACAAATGAAAACCTAAACATGCTTATATATGCAACAACACACATTCCTGCCAAGAATTTCATAATTCAAACTTAAGGTGTCAGCATAGGGCCTGGCCCAAAATAAGGAATTTCGTGTGCCTAAGATTAAATCTTCTGATATCTATAGAGATGTACCTAATGGTGTGATAGATATGTTTAATAAGAATAAAGGTTTGAAGAATTGGTTTGGTTATAAAACTTTGCAACGTTGTCATGTAGCCACTCTGCAACATGTTGTTATAGGTGGTAGTAAGGGTAAATTAAATATTTTCTCAGATGCCCTTGTAGCCAAGTTTCAGAAAGAAGCCTTAGCTAGTTCTGATAATCCACAGTTTATGCATCTGTCCTATGTTAGAATAGGAATCTGTGGTCACTATAGAAAAGGCTTACCTATCATCGTAATGCTGATGCTGAAAGATGCCCGATTTTATAAATTATCTCATTCCCTTCTTGGTGCTGGTTGTGATTCCATGTCCAAAGGTCCAATCTATGTTGATTTCCTGTTAGACTTTCCTGTCAGTCTAAAAGATGGAAATTTAAAAGATGTTCTTGAATATAACTTCAGGACAATGAACCTCTTCATGAAGAAGAAGTCTGTCGACCATTCCCTAACATTTCTGGTTCACTATAGATTGTATAATAAGGTCAAAACCTTCCAAATGTTTATTGCCGACAAGTGATTCCTGCTCAAAAGCAATTTGCAAAATCTGCGGGGATTCTTCAGGAAGGAATCCAAAAATAAGGTGGTAAGAGGACGTCTTCTCTGATGGGCTCAACTCCTCAGTACTTATGAATTTGATTTTGTTCATCTTCCAGGAGTTGAAAATATATTTGCAGATTTTATGTCCAGAGAAGGCCACACTGATGACCCGCAAACAGGTGGGGTTGTTCGCATCATCAGAATCAGAGAACAACGCTGGTATGAAGAGAGTCATAGAGAATGGAGCACAAATCCTTTTCAAAGACAGGATTTGCATAACTACCAAATGGCTAATGATTTTCTCTTTGACCGGTTTCAAATGCTTATTGCTAAACAACAGTTAACTTCTCCAGGATTATGGACTGATCAACCTTTTTTTCAGTTTTCAGCTGAAGCAGAACCCATCGATCCTAAGATTGGGCATGTTCTTCAGAATTGGTGTGGAGATTTTGTTCTTCTAGTCCAATTTCTCAATCCTCCAGTAGCAAGGCCAGATCAATGGTTAAATATCGAAGACGGTAAGATCCTCATACGAAACCTGTTTCAAGGCCCATATCCACCCGTAGAAGATTTGCAGTTTGATGGAACTACAGCTTATACTGGATGTATTTTCAAGTTGACTTTTGGCTCCTCTGAAGATAATCCAATCAGTAGACATCTTTGCCAAGTATACGGCCCTGCGGGTTCTTCCTCAGTTTTCGAGCATTGGATAGTAGGAAATAGATTGAGATATTTTCATGCTCATCAAACTCCTATCTGGATTCATACAAAGACTTATCGAATGAATGGTGCTACTCCACAAGCTATGTCTCGAGGATTGTATGGCCCCTATAAACTAAAAACAATGAGCATTATCTGGAAAGAACAAGATGGAAGTCGACCATCAGGATGTATTCCACATTCATCCACACAAACTTGTGCTAATTGTGTCAATTGCTCTGCTGATGATCCCAGAATCCCAACGTATGGCGCCAGTGGAAACTATCGCTCACCTGACTGTACCCATCCCACGCCCAAGTCCTCCCTCCCAATTTTGGGCAGGGATTAACATTATAGCACCCCTTAGGTCCTATTTGCCATAAAACTTAGGGTTTTTCTCATCAAGATTCAAACCTAACATGCAATATGATCTAAATACATTCTAAGGACCTGGGATCTAAACCTTAAGAGGGAAAAGCCCCCAAGGGGACATTTTCTGATATAACAGGTTCAAATGCCTAGGTGGCTCATTTTCAAGCACTTGTCTATAAGTGCAAGGACTCCTCATTCCCTTCCCACAAGAGATTTCCCCTAATGTCTATGGTTGAAAATCCATAGATAATAGTTCACACCTTTTAGAGTTATTATCAATCCCCATGTGGTTTGATAAGTTAAAGATGGATATATATATTTATTTATTCTATATGGTAGTTTGATATCATGGTGGCATTTCATATGTGGAAAGAAAGAAGCATAGTTGCTTTCTGTTGGTCACATACAAAGGTATAATCTTATTTTAAGTTCTAATGTCTAAGTAAACTATAGTCATAATGTTTGATCTAATTTGTGCTCATGTGGATTATGATATAGATAGAACAAACATATGAAAAATCTTAGTTTTTGAACCTATTAGATGTTAGAAATAAATCATAAGTGATGCCAATATGATGAATTGCATTGTCATTAGCATAGAATTGTGGCATGATGGCATATGTTTTGTTCATATAGAATCATATTGGAATTAGTTTTGGATAAAGTGTAGGATGATAGTGGGGCCCTGTCCCTTAATGAATATTTGAGAATATTGTGTCATTGTCCTTATTTTTGTCAATGATTTAAGTGGTCTTTATTATTTGACAAAGTATTAAAGTTCAAAATTAACTATTATAACTTAAGTTATCTTTGTCTTATTGTTATGTCGTAAAATGTCCCCCTCAGACTTTTACCTCCTAACTTTAGCTCCATGTCCCTTAGGATTAATCATGCATGTTTAAAATGAATCTCAGAGAAAAATCCCTTGAAACCCATGTCAAATGGGACCTAGGGGTGAGTCCTAAATCTTAATCAAGCCCTAAAATAGGTTCCCTGGACAAGGGTGGCCATGGCCTTGATCTACCCTATTTTGTTAGGGTCCCAACTTTAAATGACCACAAAGTGACTGTTAAAAGGTTTCCCTTTGTCGACCTATTCAATTTGAATTACGAATGTTTAGCAGGAATGCATATATAATCATGTTTAGGACTTCATTTTACAACTAGATGGATAATGTGAACTTGTGATCTTATGCTAAGGATATTCAAGGATTTTATTGTGTTGTAGAGTAGTATTGTGTTGTTTTTGTTCATGTTTGTTGCAGATTTGTCTTCATCAATCCATCTCCTAATGGCATGAAAGATCTTCATCTCCCTGTGAGAACTCCACCTCTGAGGTGACATTTACTTTGTGTTTCAATCATTTATCATATCATTGCTTTCGCCTCTATCCTACAAGGACATGCATTCTCTATCTATCAACAGTGTTGGAAGGCTTGAATGCCATTCCGGGGCTTGACCGAGGCAAGCTCCTAAACACCATAGCCCCCAACCCCTCTCTTATGATTGTAGGTGACATGTGTTGAATCTTTCGAAGAGGAGTTGTAGAGGATCATTGCAGAGAATAAGGATTTTAGATATGAATAAAAAGGTAGAAAATATCTCTGAAAGGTCAAGGGAGCCCACTCATTTAACCTCCAATTGGCCTCCTGACAAATCAGGGTTCAGAAACATCATTTGGGCAGTCTCTAGAGCATTTTCTTAGTTTTGACCGTGGATAGATTTTCACTCCAAGGGATTGGGTGTAGGCACCCTAGCCCTTCAACACCTCTACTTCTAGAATTAGGTTCTCCTCTATTCACTGATCCCGGTGCTTCTTTCAGTTTGTCCATATCTATCACAGTCTAAAAGTTATGACCTGTTTATCATAGAACTAGGGTTTTTCCTATTGCTGATCTAGGGTTTAAAAAATCAATTAATAAATTCCAAATTTCCTTATCATTCCAAGTGATAGCAGACCTGATAGCTGATTCCTCTTGTAAAAGTTATTACTTAGCTTGGTTTTATGTCCTTGAATGTATGTAGTGAAAGGAGGATCTAATCCAACTACCAATCAAATTAACATACCCTCTCTTTTTCTACATTACATTTTGGTGAACCCATGTTTTGTTGAACATTGCATCTTGTTGAGTGTTGTACATCAGATTTGTATTCATATATTTCATTTTCATCATTATGCATTTGAAAATCTCACAAAAAAATTGAAATAATTGAAAAAATTAAGCATCCTAGGCTTGCATCTAGGCATAGTTTGCACTATTCTCATTGCATTTCATCTAAATAATATAAAATATCTAATATTTACATCAGATCTGACATAAATTTTAGTAATTCATTATTTCATCATCATTGACCTTGGATTTACATACTTTATTTGCTATGGTTTGCTTGAAATTTTGCATTTTTTATATAACCTAGTTACTCCAAAAGCTAGGGTTTGTAGCTAAAATATTGTTTCAGATTTTACTACTTATTTAGACACTCTTTAAAATCTTATTTTGGATAGTAGTCTTTCATCATAGTGTGTTTTTGCATTTACATTTCAAATTTTGCATTTACAAATTGTGTATTTCAACAAAAACTAGCATATTCATTCACATTGTTAATTTGCATTGAGCATTGTAAGATTGGTATGTTATGAAAAAATTTTCTGCATCATTGGACTAATTCAAAGGTTTTAATTTTCTGTCCCTCATCATTCTCCCAATTTCATTAAATATTTGTACATTTGTATTGAAGAAAGTAAAAAAATTGAGCATTTTAGAAGCATAAACAAGCATAGTTTGGTGTTGTTTCATTGGATTCATCTTAGATATCTTGCATTTTAGATCTTGCATTTATCTTCAAGCATACATTTATTTGTGATTTGAATTTTTTTCTTAATTCTACATCATTGTGTGAAAATTGGCATAATTGTTAAATCACACAGTGTGTATTTCAACACCACTTGTTTACACACCTTTTCACATATTTTGATCAAAACCTTTAAAATCATCAATTAAGCCTTGTTGTGTTGTACTCTTTCCTCCTATCCATTTTGTTTTTTGTGGACTTTATATGTACTTTTATTTGTTTCCCTCAAACAAGTGCTTGGGTGCGAAATAGTCTCACATCTAGGGTGTATTAAGTATCATAAAACTTTGCATGTCTTGTCCTACTAGATCTTATTGGATATTGATGTTTCAAGACATTTCATTATCGCATCTTCATCTCATTTCTCTTTGGTATCTTTACATGCATATATCAAAAACTTTGAGAATTTCTACAAATTTCTTAATATGAATCCTCATGTTCTCACTTACATACAAGCTATGTATCACAAGGATATATTTAAATGCTCCTCATTTGAAATCCTTGATTATGTATTTGATTTTGACAACTTCATAGCTCTCATGAATACATACCCTTTGATAGTAGAAGATCTAACAAAATACACTGAGAATGATGACTGTGAAAGTTCTTCTCTTAATACTTTGGAACTAGTAGCTAAAATATATGATGATGATGAGGATTCCATCAGTTATCATACTCCTCCTATAGTTGAACATTCAAGAATCTTGGATGAGAAGATTATGGATAGCTCTACTTTAAGTCCCTTAGACATCTCTAATGATAAGATCACCAACAATCTCCTTAACAACGCTGTACCTTCCCTTAGCCCTGATACTCTCCCTTCAAAAGTAGAAGCATTGGTGGATGAGAAAAGGTCTCTCACATTAAATCCTTTAGGGATAGATGTTGGGTATAATCGAGAGGAAAATAATGTTAATTCAATTTTCACCAATAGACTTATTCCACCCACTAAGGGGTTACTAGATAAATGTAGTAATGCTCCTAAGATGATTGTACGAGGGGTACCTAATGCATCTTCTTGCTTAAAACTAGTGATTACAGTTCAAGGTGATCAAAAACCACCTTGCCCCCATATTACATTCTAAACTATGCAAGACAAATCCCTCAAAGAAGTCAAAATGTTCAAAATGTGCTGCAACTGTAGGAGTCAATGACAACACTGAGAGGGGGGGGTGAATCAGTGTTGTGTAAAATCTTAACTTTTTACAAACTTTACAAAACAAGTAGAAAGAAAGACATTAATGATCTATAAAGCTCATATGCATAAGACTGATAGTGAAAAGTTGTGAACCAAAAACTTATAAACAAAACACAAATATGCACACATAGAGACAAATTATAACACAGAAATTCCTGGAGTGGAAAACCCTCTCTGGGTAGAAAAACCACTCATGAAGTGCCTCACTGGCTTAACTTTAAAAACTTCTTACAAAGCCTCATTGGCTGAATTTTATGTCTCACTAACAATTGAAAGGTCTCACTGACCACAAGCCTCACTGGCATACTGTGCCTCACTGGCAAACCAAATCATCAACAGAAGTAATAAACAAATCAGAGGGATACTCTGTTTCCATTCAATACAAAACATTTCTTTGTCTGTCAAATAGCCATTCTATTCAAAATCAATCCTTTTTCAGATCCTCTCAACCACACTGCATTACTCTGTATGTTTCATCTCTGTCTTACAAGTCACACATCAATGCACCTGAAAAAACATTTTTATACAAGTTGAATGTCTTTTCACCTTTCATCTTCTGTATGTTTCATTTCTGTCAAATAAAATACAACTGCCCTTTCTAATTCACAAAACCCTTCAATCTGCAAATTTCTTCAACCAATTTTTCATTATCCTCTTTGTACAAAACCCTTCAATCTCTGCAAAAAATAAAATCATATATGCATATATATATTTTCTTCTCTGCAACATGATTGGCAAGATCATTGAAATTCCTTCTCCCTTAAAACTTTTTCAATATTCAACAACCTGCAAAATGACTCTTCATATCCTGCAAGAATAAAAGACAATGCAAATATATTTTCTCCTTGCATCATTGTTATCCTGTTCTTTTTAAAATTCTTCTCTCTGCAATTTTTCATAAAAATCTTTCTGAAAAAAAATGGTTTCTTCAAATTCTCTGCTCTCATCCTTTTCACAAAAAGATTATCACAAAAGAACTTTCCTCTTAATAATATTCATGAGGATAGAATAAAAAATTTCTTTTTTTAAAAATCTTCTAAAAAGAAATCTTATAAAAACATTTCTTTAAAAAATTCCATAATATCCTCAAAAATCCCCTTAAAAATCTAATACTTATAAGGTAATAAAAGGATGGCATAAAGTAAGCCACAAAATTAGGAGATTAGAAATAATTTCTAAAAAACTAATTCTCCTTATTCGGGCCCCTCTCTTCAAAAATTATTCCCTTCTCAAAACTTACTATCCAATAAAGCAAAAACAATGCTTTGTATAATTTCATAAACCATAGTTTCCTTTTTAAATTCAAAGTCTTTTAATATTAGTTGGACTTTTAGCTTTTTGAATAACAAATATATTGGGCTCCATAAAATTCGATGCATTCCTCTTTGAATAAAGCAAACTTCCCTTCATAGAATTCGGGCTAAACACTATCTTTAAACACTAATGTTTTTGCAGATTTAAAATCAACTTTAAGAAAACTTCCTAACTCATGCCCTCACAAGGAGACCTATAGCATTTGAAATGCTTTTTAGTGATTTTCAAAAACATTTAAACAAAACTATTGGTATATAATTTGCTGCCACCATTTTTGGACTGAGACAAGGTGAAGGAGTGGATGGGGCCGGTTGCCCACGATACTAAGCCCCTCAAAGTTGCCACTTAAGTGGCTTTTTGACCTGTTCAAAAGGTCAATCTCAAATTAAAACAAAAAGAACACTTCAAGTGTATTAATATCTCAAGAGTAAAAAGGAATTTCTTCAAGCATATCCATATTGAGTCAATTCACAAGACATATTTAGAACCCAAAGATTGATGTAAAACACAACTCTGTCACCATGAGATTACTCTGATTTGGAATAACAACTCTTGCTTGCATCTTCTGTCCTTAAGATATCTTGAAACAATATTTGCAACCTTGTAGTATATCATCAAGCAACAACTCAAACCATCATTTGAAAAAACAACTCAACAACCTATGTGAAGAAATGATCAAGCATAAGAAACCAAATCTGAAGTATAAACTAGCACCACACCAAATGAAAGATATTCAACCTGATTTCAACATTACACTTCTTTTTCTCACACATGATGCTTATGAGCCCTTGAAGACATTCTGAATGAAGACTTTGCACAAGATCAACTCATAAACTTACCAATGTTACTATCAACTGCCACTGTCAATGTAAAGACAACAACAACACCATAATCATGTGTATACAGAGACCATGAGTCATTGGCATTAAAATACTCTGTATCAATCTGAGTTTTGAACTTTATCATTATATTCATAGTTCCAACTTATATCTACATCTCCTTATTAGTGACCTTCAGATGTTTAATATCGACCCAAAACAAGATCAAATATGAACGAATACTAAACATGAGAATCCATCCTGAAACAACTTTGAAGATATCCTGAGAACACAACACCTTTTGGCATCAATGACAATCAGTCACCATCAATCTCCCCCTTTGTCATTGATGGCAAAACTCCATAAAGCAATTTCTCTTTCTCCCCCTTTTTGACATCTTATGACAAAGACACAAATCTATTTGCTCCCCTATGTTGAAGTACATAAACAAATCACTACTCTTAAATATCACTGGTAATCACTGACAAGAATAACCAACATAACTCAACTCAATTCAGCACTGATCCACTTCCTGACTTAGCCCTGAAGCAACATATCAACCTGAAGTAAACCATCCAATTACTGACATCAAACTATCCATGCTAAGAAAAATCATGGCACCATCAAACACCTTTTGACATCACAATCAACTTTTCTTGTAAAGACAAGAAGCTCTCAACAAAATTATTACACATTGAAATGGATATTATGACATTCTTGTAATGAACCATTCTTATTATGAAGAGCATTATAATGCAACGACTTCAAGCCAAACAAATCTCTGAAATTATCTTCAACATAATATCACTTTTTGACACAATACTAATATGAGAATGAAGAAGACATATCTCTGCAACCAAATACCAACTTCTTGAACACTTTGCAAAGAAATCATAAACACACAAATACTCTTTGATGAACAATTTTTGCAGGCAAAAATCATGAAGATTCCTTAACACACAGTTCCCAACTCAAGATGACATGATGATCACTTTTGATAAGACCTTTTCAAATCTCCCATGATAGTGACAACTCAATCCTCTTATTAACTCCCCTTGAGAACAACTCCAACTCCACAGAAAAAATTGTTATAGCACAATTATAATCACATTGAATTATGAACACTTTGAAGGCATAAATTCCTGTTAACCTTTGAACAAGTAATGATTTTATGGTGATAACAATCCTGAAACCAACATATGACCAACCTTGCTTGAACATTATCATCTGCTACTGCTGATTCAAGACATACCTTTAACTTCCTTTGAAGAAATACAAGATATCACCAATAATGTCATAGCTTGAAGAGCTCTGTCTGAAACATATTAGTGAGAAATATCATCAATGAAACAAGTGAAACACTACCTCCAAAACACCTGAAAGCTTCAATACTTATGCAATAAAACATAACTCAACAAGGTAATAGATATGATCATCAAACTGACTCCTTGAAATGAACTATATGGATTTGAATTTCATGCAAAGACTACACTCCATGAAGACATGAATAACACACAAGAGATGTCCTTGCCAAAGACTTCCAACATGAACCATTATCCTGTAACCAATCTATTCTTGCACACCCTTTTCTGTCATGGCAAAGAATGAAGACCATCTGAACTAACCTCTTGTTCTGCACAAGATACCTTTTACAACACACTGTCAAACCTGATATATACATAACCACATCTGCAATCAACAAGAACAAACTCCTTACTCTTGACTTTATCAATCAAACCAGTCCATCAAGATTGCACAACCTTCATCATCAAGCTCTTCCTATAATACCACTTTACAAAACCAAATGCAGGTGAGAGTTTCTTGAGAACACTTTAACAGAAGCATCATAACAACTTAATCATGTAAGTATCAAACAATGTCACAACATTATCAAACTCTTTGTGCAGAGAGCTTTTGAACACTTTAAATGATCCACTAAACATGTCACTGATCATGAACACCTAACATACACTGAAACAAAAAAAACATCAGAAACTTCATTTCAAACATTTCAGGCAAGCATGACAAACAAACCAAGATCAACTGATCTCCTTCTTGAAACTTCTTGGGGTCAATTGATAGGACATGAACAACTCCCCCTTACTTCATGCTATATGTTATGCAACTGATGATGTAACTTGTGCTGGATGCACAAGTTTGGGATTTACCTTCTTTTCACTTTGTTTTTGCTTCAGTCTCCAAACCATTACATGTTCTTTCTTCTTCCAGACTTTTTCAGCTTCTTTTCTTTTCCACTTTTTCAAATCAGGTGAAATTTTCCTGCAACTGTGTGCTTTATGACCAAGAGTATTGCAATTATAACAGACTATATTACAATCATAATCAAATAACTGATAGTGCCTTTGATCATTCATGTTAAGCTTCCATGCAGGATCATACCTTCTATGCACTTTACAATTTCTTTGTATGTGTCCAACATTATTGCACTTGTAACATACAAGGTTAGTATTCCTTCTACAATCAACTGCTTTATGCCCAAAATGATTACAAGTATAACAGTAACCATTAAATGAATAGTTATACCTGTACATGTAAGCTTGTCTTATAGGTGCAATACTGTTCACTTTTCTTTCAGGAGCATCAGGCTGATCAATTTTTCTTCTATGAGTATCTCTAGCTTTAGAAGACTCTCCTTTTTCATAACCAAGTCCAAAAGTATCCCCATGTTGTTTTTGTTTTCCCAACATCTCATTTAACCTGCTTGTGCTCTCTTCAAATTTCAGATTCTTTTCTAATTGCTTCTTAGTATCCTCAATTTCTTTACTTAAAGAAATTATTTCTTTTTCTAGCTTTTGACATTCAACCTTTTTAGCCTCCAACTCAGATTTTATTTCATCAGTTATCTTCTTAGCTTTCTCAATCTCTGTCTTCAAACTGACAATCAATTTGTTTGATTCACCTGCTTGATTCTTCAAGTCTACAATCAGGTTTCTTGCCTCTTCAAGATCTAAAACAACTTTGTCCTTGAATTCTTTCTCTTGTATAAGCTGATCTTTTAATCTCCTGTTTTCTTTACTAAGTTGCTTAATTGTATCCAGGGCACATAGAAGCTCTCCTTCAAAATCAACCTCACAAATATCTTCATTAAATTCTTGTTCATCTTCATCATTAGTCTCAATAGCAACGACATCTTTTCTTTCATTAAATTTATCAAAATTCTCAACTACATGACCATTCTTTGTATCAATTATGAAGGGTGACAAATGCAACAAATCACTGCTGGGCACAACTGAGGCTTGTTTTACCATCTTTTGATCAACATCTTTATTTGACATCTTAATTCTATTCTTCTTACCCATTTTACTCCACTATCACTACCAGGACCTACCCGAGCCTATTAGACTTCAAAAAGGAACCTATGCTCTGATACCAATTGTAGGAGTCAATGACAACACTGAGAGGGGGGGGTGAATCAGTGTTGTGTAAAATCTTAACTTTTTACAAACTTTACAAAACAAGTAGAAAGAAAGACATTAATGATCTATAAAGCTCATATGCACAAGACTGATAGTGAAAAGTTGTGAACCAAAAACTTATAAACAAAACACAAATATGCACACATAGAGACAAATTATAACACAGAAATTCCTGGAGTGGAAAACCCTCTCTGGATAGAAAAACCACTCATGAAGTGCCTCACTGGCTTAACTTTAAAAACTTCTTACAAAGCCTCACTGGCTGAATTTTATGTCTCACTAACAATTGAAAGGTCTCACTGACCACAAGCCTCACTGGCATACTGTGCCTCACTGGCAAACCAAATCATCAACAGAAGTAATAAACAAATCAGAGGGATACTCTGTTTCCATTCAATACAAAACATTTCTTTGTCTGTCAAATAGCCATTCTATTCAAAATCAATCCTTTTTCAGATCCTCTCAACCACACTGCATTACTCTGTATGTTTCATCCCTGTCTTACAAGTCACACATCAATGCACCTGAAAAAACATTTTTATACAAGTTGAATGTCTTTTCACCTTTCATCTTCTGTATGTTTCATTTCTGTCAAATAAAATACAACTGCCCTTTCTAATTCACAAAACCCTTCAATCTGCAAATTTCTTCAACCAATTTTTCATTATCCTCTTTGTACAAAACCCTTCAATCTCTGCAAAAAATAAAATCATATATGCATATATATATTTTCTTCTCTGCAACATGATTGGCAAGATCATTGAAATTCCTTCTCCCTTAAAACTTTTTCAATATTCAACAACCTGCAAAATGACTCTTCATATCCTGCAAGAATAAAAGACAATGCAAATATATTTTCTCCTTGCATCATTGTTATCCTGTTCTTTTTAAAATTCTTCTCTCTGCAATTTTTCATAAAAATCTTTCTGAAAAAAAATGTTTTCTTCAAATTCTCTGCTCTCATCCTTTTCACAAAAAGATTATCACAAAAGAACTTTCCTCTTAATAATATTCATGAGGATAGAATAAAAAATTTCTTTTTTTAAAAATCTTCTAAAAAGAAATCTTATAAAAACATTTCTTTAAAAAATTCCATAATATCCTCAAAAATCCCCTTAAAAATCTAATACTTATAAGGTAATAAAAGGATGGCATAAAGTAAGCCACAAAATTAGGAGATTAGAAATAATTTCTAAAAAACTAATTCTCCTTATTCGGGCCCCTCTCTTCAAAAATTATTCCCTTCTCAAAACTTACTATCCAATAAAGCAAAAACAATGCTTTGTATAATTTCATAAACCATAGTTTCCTTTTTAAATTCAAAGTCTTTTAATATTAGTTGGACTTTTAGCTTTTTGAATAACAAATATATTGGGCTCCATAAAATTCGATGCATTCCTCTTTGAATAAAGCAAACTTCCCTTCATAGAATTCGGGCTAAACACTATCTTTAAACACTAATGTTTTTGCAGATTTAAAATCAACTTTAAGAAAACTTCCTAACTCATGCGCTCACAAGGAGACCTATAGCATTTGAAATGCTTTTTAGTGATTTTCAAAAACATTTAAACAAAACTAATGGTATATAATTTGCTGCCACCATTTTTGGACTGAGACAAGGTGAAGGAGTGGATGGGGCCGGTTGCCCACGATACTAAGCCCCTCAAAGTTGCCACTTAAGTGGCTTTTTGACCTGTTCAAAAGGTCAATCTCAAATTAAAACAAAAAGAACACTTCAAGTGTATTAATATCTCAAGAGTAAAAAGGAATTTCTTCAAGCATATCCATATTGAGTCAATTCACAAGACATATTTAGAACCCAAAGATTGATGTAAAACACAACTCTGTCACCATGAGATTACTCTGATTTGGAATAACAACTCTTGCTTGCATCTTCTGTCCTTAAGATATCCTGAAACAATATTTGCAACCTTGTAGTATATCATCAAGCAACAACTCAAACCATCATTTGAAAAAACAACTCAACAACCTATGTGAAGAAATGATCAAGCATAAGAAACCAAATCTGAAGTATAAACTAGCACCACACCAAATGAAAGATATTCAACCTGATTTCAACATTACACTTCTTTTTCTCACACATGATGCTTATGAGCCCTTGAAGACATTCTGAATGAAGACTTTGCACAAGATCAACTCATAAACTTACCAATGTTACTATCAACTGCCACTGTCAATGTAAAGACAACAACAACACCATAATCATGTGTATACAGAGACCATGAGTCATTGGCATTAAAATACTCTGTATCAATCTGAGTTTTGAACTTTATCATTATATTCATAGTTCCAACTTATATCTACATCTCCTTATTAGTGACCTTCAGATGTTTAATATCAACCCAAAACAAGATCAAATATGAACGAATACTAAACATGAGAATCCATCCTGAAACAACTTTGAAGATATCCTGAGAACACAACACCTTTTGGCATCAATGACAATCAGTCACCATCAGCAACATCCCATGATTTCTCACACATACAACACCTATAACAACAAGCAAGCAAGCAAGCACCACATGTGCCTATCTCTCTTCCAGCTTCTCAACCTATGGTCCCCCCACCACCTCGTCTTACTCATAAAAGTGGTCAAGAATATGATTTTGTCAAATAGCTTCGCGCTACTCCAACTAAGAACTTTCTTTGGGATTTGTTATGGAAAAATTTGTGTAAATGAATAATCAATGTATATCAAAAATACCCAATAACTCAATGAAATATAGAAACAAAGAAATCAATCAAAACAAAGAACTTCAAACCTTCGCAAACCTCTTCACTTCATGGCTTCCATTGATTGCCTATCTCAAATGATCTTGTATATGACCTCAGAAGGTTCACTTGCTTGCTATTCCAAGATGTCAAGTGGGAATGGCTGTGGTAGTTTATTGCAATGAAGATGAGCTTCACAACAATGGTAATGGTATGGTAACAAGTTGATCGCAAGAAAATGGAATGACTTGGGTGCCAAAGGTGCACTGTAATTCCTGCAGAGTAAGGGTACTAAAAGCTTGGATGAATAAAATGGAGGAATTGGGTTCAATTTATAGACTTGAGAGAGAGAAGATCAATGGTTGAGAAACCTTGAGAGGATGTGCGTGAATAGAAAGAAGACAAGTGTCACACAAAAAGCTATTTTGTTTGAGTTAACTACTTTCTTTTATAAAGATAAGATATGCTTTCATAAATTAGAATGCTTTTTTTCTAATTTAAGAGTTTTTGATAAAAACAAGGTTGATTGAGTTAGTTAACTCAACTTGTGATTTGCTTTTGCATGATTTGAGAGAAATTAAATAATAAATTATTTAATTTTGTGTGCATGAAGAAGAAGACATATTTTTAGAAGATTTGGAAGATATTTAGAAGATAAGAAAGAAAATTAAATAAATAAATTTATTTAATTATTTGTACATGCTTTGGAAGAATAAATAAAATATTTGATTATAATTTTTTTTTAGAGATTGAGAGAATTTAAATAAATTTGATTGATTTATTTAAATTTGGAGAAATGATTGACTTAATTAAATAATTAAGAATTATTTAATTGTTTGGAAGAGGATTTGGAAGAATTTAATTAAATAAAAGGATTTTATTTAATTATTGGAAGACATTATAAGAGGTATTTAAATAATTTAATATTTAATTAATTTAGAGGAATATGAATTGAATAAATAAATTTGATTTATTTATTTATTGATAGAGGAATTTAGACAAAATAAATATTAAGAATATTTATTTAGACAGAGTCGTGTCATTTTTAGGCATATACATTTTACCCCTCTTTGATGTAATGTGTTTTATCACATTGCTTCAAAGAATATAATTTTTTTGATAATGATACATGTCTTAGTTTGCCCCTGGTACAGGTTATGATGGTAGGATGTCCCCTTAGGAGATTGGACGGGGAAGAAGGTAGGAGGACGTGAGACGGACAATCTCATGATGAAGAAGGTGAAAAATAGGTTAGAATGAAGAAAAATAGGTCACAGTTCAGAGAAATGGGATAAAATAGGCTTGGGAAGTAGTCACGGTCGCCACACAACCAGTTAGGGTTCACTTGCTATATATAGGAGCTGGGTCCACAATCTTAGTCATTTGCACACTTGGCTTTTGTTGATAGGTCACTTAGAGCTGAGGAGAGCACATGAGCATAGAGTAGTCGATATAGAGATGGATATTCCATGTGAGGAACACCGCTTTGAGCGAGTCCTATTGATGGTGGTTTTAGCACACAACAACGTAGGTGTGATTGCTGGTTTCACACCTCTTGAAAAGTATCCTACCCTAGGTAAGACTACTCCAAGGATAATACAGCTAGGTCTTATCTTGCTTGGAATCTCTCAGTTGGTATGTTCTAGCTATGCCTACAAGGGGTCTTACATGCAATCTACAAATTTTTCAAGTTTGGGGCAGCAGGTACACATAAACCCTTTTATGGGTTTCAGCTGATAAAATAATGTAAAATACTGCTGGAATTCCTAATCTAACGATGGTTTTAAAGAGGTTAAGGTTTGAGAGGAATCCTAAGTGACATTCACAATGCACAGGCTACCTTCAATTGACAAACACTCTAAAACTTTTAACCAGTTTCCTGAGTTACCAAACTGAAATGGGTGTTACAGTACTGTAGAAAATGGTGCTATCTTCAATGGAAGTCAACATATTTTTAGGGTACAGTCATTTTGTTAAATACCCAACAAACGATGCAACTTAACTTTTGAAATGCAATTGAACTTTAGCACAAAGGATCAACCCAAACTAACTTTACACAGCTATCTACCATCAGCAAATAACTAAAAATATAGACTTACAGTATTCATCAGATACTTTAGGAAACCATGAATGTTACAAAAGCACAACTAACTAACTATGGGAGAGTAAGAAGCGAACCATGAAAACCAAGTAAGAAACACAACACCCAAATCCTTAGAAAACCTACAGAAACTTGCTTTGTATTACTTCAACTAGTGGAATGTCAACAATTCGGCATCAAATTCTCTCTTACAAACAAAGGAAATGGCAACCCTTTATATAGAAAAGCAGCATACCAAGTTTTCAAATGAACGGTGGATATTAACTCAACATTGACGGTCCAGATTACATCAATAAATACAATTGCAACAACTCACATCAATTCTCGGATTACATTTTGTCTTCTATGAAAAAGATGAAAAACAACCTCTAGATACATTGAATCTAGTCAATTTGACTAGCAAACTCAATATATTTGTAGAAAAGAATATTTTAGAAGCATAGAAAAGACAAAATAGGGTCACATGCTACCCCAAATACAACAATTTACAATTATGATGGGATTACATCCTTAAAATATTCATAATAATATCAGGATTCTTCATCTATATCAATTTTGTCTTCACTAGCCAGTTTGTTACGGTAAGTCAGCCATGCGTCAAGTGCAGGATTAATCTTTGACGGATCTGGATCCTTTAAATGATTGATCCGGTAGTTGAACATCTCCAGTTCCTAACTGAATTTAATGTATATTTTCTTTATCTCGGCACCCGCCTTTTGAAACACTTTGAATTCAGCCCTGAGGTCGCTTACCTTATCTAACCTATCCTCCATACTGAGCTTGGCATCTTCAAAAATCACCTTATGTAACTTATCTTTACACTTTTTGATATCAAATGGGGCATAGTCATCATAGGATGCTTCCAGGCAATCCTTTAAAGAATCATTGATATCATATATAATTGACCTTAGCTCCTCATCGACTGGCTTATATGCTTCTTTTATATTTTCAAAGGTTTCTTTTCTCCAAAGCAGTTGTTGATACCATTCAATGGCCTTAGGCAGCTAGTTCCCAGTCAAAATATTCTCTACGACCAAAGTCTGGGTGGGCAAATCCATGATGTCCTTTATCCAAGGATAAATATGCAAGTAATATTCATCAAAGGAGTCACATTCCTCGCACAAATCTTTCCATTTCTTAGGCAATTCTACTAGCTTCTTGTGCGCTTGAGCAGAGGCATTGATAATCTCACATCCCATCTCTAAAACTTTTGATAGCCATTTTTCTATACCTTGGGATTTGGATCTTACCTTGCCCAATTTGGCCATTTCATCAGTAGATAGGAAAGTGGGTATCATCCTTATATCTCCTCCTGCATCTACTGGCTTAACCAAAAACTGAAGGCAAGTGCGGAGTTCTTCATTCTGCTGCTTCAAATCCTTCTTGGACATCTTGTCCTTGTCTAGCTGCTCCAAAATTGATGTAACTGATTCTTTAAAATCATCCACTCTTTGGGCATGAGTGGCAGGTCCCAAATCAACTGTAGATATCATATAATCCTCCGCCCTAACATGTTCTTTTGCTGCATCAGCTGGCGGACTGCTATTTCTGCAATTCTTGATCCTGACTTATCTTTATAGATCCTGGACTATATTTTTGCCTTCTTTTGTTTCTTAGGCTTCTGAGATTGTGACAAAATTGTACTCAAATCTAGCTGCATTATTTCCACTTGTGGCTCAGGATATGCCATTCTGCTTTGTAGCCATTCAAGTGCAAAAGATTTATTCAATTCAGTGGCTCTGTCATTATTAATTACAGCCAGCTCTTCGAGTGATTTATGTTCTTGCTTTGGTTCTTCATTCTTTCCTATGTTTATCTCTTCTTCTTTTACTTCTTTTTGGGCCAAGTTTTCTAGATTTACTATTACATTTTCTTGAGCTGACTTGAAAACTTCCCCCATTTGTCCTTTATCTGGAGGACTATCAGATACATCAATGACTTCAACATTGAGCAAAGGTTCATTGGAGTCTTTATCACTTACTTCAGCCAATACATATTTCTCCTCCTCAAGTGCTGTTTCAGGCTCATGCAATCCCAACTCTGCACATACTTTCTCAATCCTAGGCAGCAATGGTATAGCCAAAGAATCCGCAGGCATTTGTGAAATAGGAACAACAGAAGATATGGCTAGGGGAGGCACATTGACTTGCATCATATTAGCTAAAACTACCGATAAGGAAGAAGAGATGACAAGAGGTGAAGGAAAAGGTAGTGGAGGTAGAGGGAGAGGGGGTGAAAGGATGGTGGAAATAGGAGGTAATGTTGCAGGGGTAAGAAATTGAGTGGAAGAAGTAGAGAGTGTAAGTGTAGTAGTAGAGGGGCATGAGAGGAGATAGGGCTGCTAGAGATATTGGAAGAAATTGCCAATGAGCAGGAAGTAGCTACAATGATAGAGCTAAGAGAGGTGGCAGGGGATGTTTCTTGAGTTATGGGAGCTGAGGTCATAGGTGAAGTGGATGCAGCAGCAAAAGAAGTGATGTAAGAAGAAGTGGCAGTAGAAGCAGTAGGGGTTGTGGCAACAATGCTTATACTTTGGGTAGCAGGAGATAGGGAAGTTAGAGGACTAGAATCCTTCTTTGTTGTATCATTTCCTTACCTCTTTTACCTTTGATTTCTTGGCCTTAGAACCTTCCCTAGGGCCACTTGGCATGTCTCTTTTCTTGGAGGCCCTTGTTCTAGTAGAGGCAGGCTGATCTTTCTTTGGAAGAGGCCTTGCAGATGGCTTCTTAATTTTCTTCACCTTCTCAGCCAGAGATGTATGTTCTTCACTATCTGACTTTTGTCTCTTAGCTGGCTTTGCCTCATCTGTGACATTGATTGGTTCATCTTCGTCTCCTTTAGAGTCCTTATCTGATTCTAATGCTGTATAAGTGAGTTTCATTCCCTGTCCTTCTAAAGCAGCCACCTGACCCCTTACCCAGGCTTTGCTCAATCTGATAGGTTCTCTCATAATAGTATCCAAGGAGCTTTCTTCTGCATTTGCCCAATTTGGTAATGGAATAGGCTGATGGTATTGAGCCTCCCAAGGTCTTTTGACCATAACATTTTCATCATCTTGCAACTGGTCTGGTACTGCCATAATGCAGAACTTCTTGATGAAAGCCAGAGGCAGCCTTGAATGCGCCTTCTTCATAATCTCATAATCATCTGGGCAATTGGCCCAAAAATCTTCAATGTGTATCTTGTGGAACAACTTCTTACTCATGAATCTTTCCATCACCTTATTTGGATCAAAATGATCCCTTGCATTGTAGTAGTGTAAGTTGAGAAGTTGAAGCTCTTTATCAGAATGCTCTACCGATGCCAAAGAAGGGAATGCATAGTTCCCCTTGCCGAACCAGATAGGAAACTAAACATTGGTTCTGTTCAAGTGTTTGAGTTTCTCAGCACAGGGTATTAATTGTCTAGACAATTCTAGGAGCACTGTCTTGTCATCGGGATACCTGGGAAGTTTGTAAGCCATCCCAGTGAAGCCTTGCACTCTTAAATATGTGAATTTCTCAAATTGGATGTACCATCTGCCATATTTAGTTATTTCATTCATTGCTTCAGTGGAAACCCTCAAGGCTGTGTTACCTTGCAGCATTCTGGCTATATACATTGTGAAAGCATCATTTACCCTTTTAAAATGTATCAAAGATTGAGATGAGGTCAGCTGTGGGTAACATTCATATACCTTTATTTGGGTTTGCTCATCATTTCCAACTTCTCCAATCTTGGACAACCCAACATAGTGATTTCTCCTTGCCAATGCATAAATAACATAAGATGTCCATTTGAAGTACCTTTTATCCTTGAAATTGATAAAGGCCTCATGAATGTTATCACTCAGGATTTGGGCCTAGTGGAACTTAATCCCTTTCAATATCTCAATGATGATAACAAACATCCACCCCTCAAAAGTGGAAGCTATAGGTAATCCATATATTCTACTCAGGAATGCTACCAAATCCCCAATTTCATCATGGAAATCACTTCTGTACAGCACTTGGGGGAATTTGCTGAGGGTAGACCTTCTATTTTTGGCCCAATTGTCATTCATGTGCTTTCTGTACCCTTCTACATCTTTGTTATAAGTCTTCTCTGATCCTTGTTTGTCTGGCATAGTCATGACCTTGTGCCATGAAATATCAAAGGTCTCAGCTGGAGAGGGTGGACTTAAATCAGCTAGGATATCCCCATTGGTCATTTGGATTGTCCTTGTCATGACATCATACCTATCTGCATAGGTTGCCTTTAATTATGCACATTGCACTGAGGTGGGGAAGGTAGTAGCTTGTGATATACCACTGTCCCTAAGTATTTTGGCCCTAGGAGTTGGGTTTGGACCGAAGATCCTCAATCTGAAGTCATCTAGATCTATGTGACCTAGGTTTGTATCTCCTACATCACTCCACCTAGAGTGAATCTTGGTCTTTGGAGGGATTCCCTTGAATTTCTACTTCATGGCTTGGGCTTAGGTAGTCATTTAATCTACAGGACTGGACCTTATAAGTTTGATACCTTGAGAATTCTTTTCACACACTCCTAAGTTTAAGATGAACTTTAATGAATCTGCTAGTACTACTGATATACCCTTTTAAAGAATCTCAAATCTAACAGTTATCACCATTACACTTATAACAATCATCATTAATGCATGCAAAGAAATACTTAATGTTGCAAGGAGTCTTATGAAAATAATCATTATCTATGCATTACAACATTAACTCTATCATTCTTGATACTTTCCCTTTGAAAATTATTTGAAACACAGTCATTTTGCATGATTTGCGCTATTTTTAGGGTCATTCGACTTGCAGGTCAAAAAGTGCTAAAATTAGGGACTGCCGACCTCAACGGGAAAAATGAGCTTGTTCGACTCAACATTTTATTACTATTCATTCTCTTTTAACATTTGCATGGATTTTGATTGTTACTGACTTGCGCGAGTTTTGAAGGTCACTGACCTTTCATCGTTTGTTAAGTTAGTCAGTTGTGTTTTAGCACAAGTCCCTTTGAGATCATTTGCATTACATTTGTGCGGGATTCAGCTTGGTCTGATTTGTGCAAGTTTTGAAGTTGACCAACCAAGTTAGTGAAAGAGTGTTAAAGCACGAGGTCGGAAGGAATCATTTTTAGTGCAAAGCCAATGTCTTTTTTTCAGTGAGACTTTGGGATGTCACTGATTTTGCAGAGATATTCGGGGTGTTCAACCACGTCGGAGAAGGGGTCATTTAGCGTAAGGTCAGCGCAATAGATTTTTTAGCGCAAAGATAGTTTTCAAGGCTTGCAGGGTTTTGAGGTCCCGCTGACCTAATTAGTGAAACACGACATGGGTACGTAGGTCAGAGGTCAATATTTTAGCACAAAATAGATTTCAAAGTGCAGCGCAGGTTTTAAAGGTCACTGACGGACTGAAGAATTGGTGGGTTTATAGGTTGGTCGGACCCCATTTCGGTGCTAAAATTGAATGTCTTCCCAGCTTAACTTCGACAATGTTTGTTTTAAGTTATCATTCTTCTTTATTCATGACAATCCATTTACGTTTTCAAAAGGGAATCTTAAAGGAAAACAAACAGTTCATGCACAAAAACCCTAGCTGGAAACCCTAAAGGTGTTCCTTTAGAAAGAAAAACATTCAATCAAACCCTAATTGTATACAACGAAGTCTCAAAAGACAAGGTTTGGAAACCCTACCTATCTAGTGCAGAAAATGTGTCCGGATTGTGTAGGTAGGGAGTGGTCGCGGATCAAACTCGGGTGGACAGCAGCCAAAAGCATTCAAAAATCACAAACAGAGCTTTGAAATCCTGATCAAATGTAAAGACAGTTAAAACGAAAGAGGTTACCTCTTTTATTACCCCAGCCAAATTGCCATTAATGCACGATGTACAGTTGACAGATTAGGATTTCGGCGTGGTTTCTCATTTGCTCAGACTTAGCGGGGAAATTAGACGCGATGGACTTGGTCAGTGAGAGATCCTTTTAGCGGTGTGACTACAAGCTCAATTTGCGCAGTTTATGGGGTTTTAAGGTCCTCTCGACTTGTAGGCATTTTGGCCTCATCTGACTTGGTCGGTGGTTGAACGATATAGCGCAAGTCAGAGATGATTGATTTTAGCACAAAAATCCGTCAGGAAGAAAACTAACATTGAAGTCGGTGATAAAGGATTTTAATGCCAGGTCAGTTGGAAGGCAAATCAGTTCAATGGTCGGACGGATAGCAATTTGGGACAAAAGTCAGTTGGAGAGCAATTTAGTGCAAAAGGGCAATCCATGGCCATCGAAAGGGATATAAGACTCCAACTTAGTAGATTCTTAAAGTGATTTTTCAGTATCGTCATTTAATCAAGGTCAAAATGCACTTTGACCACTTAACCACTTAGGGATGAAAAAGATCTAACTGACATCCCAAGCCAAATCAAAAGAGGGGGTCCCCATTTTGGAATGGGGCATGTGTGCGAGGCACAAGTCCAACGGTTCGATTGGCTAGCTGACGTAGGACCACCGGTATGTAGTTCAAAAAAATCACCTAGGGTCATTTATTAGTGCAATAAATGCTATGGAAAGTTAGCGAGGATAGATGCGCTGATCCGTGTTTCAGTGCATATGCGCTCTAAAACAATGCATATGTTATGAGTTAGTGCATTTGCATTATGGAGCAATGCATATGACAAAGCTGCGCATGCATGATATGAGTCGGCGCATACATTAGGAATTTGCACATACGATATGAGAAGTTGTGCTTATGTAGAAGCCGTGCATGGGACGCCTATTTTGGCGCATTCATTGTGAAGTTGCGCTTATGATATGGAACTGTAATTTTACTCAATTTGGCAGCAAATTTGCCAGAAGTGGTGCATTTACTGTGAAATGGTGCATGTGTTTTAGATAGCCAGTTTACTTAACGAAATTGAATTGATTGGCATCTTGCTCGATGCATCAATCGATAAGCTATCTTTGAGATTGCAGGAATCTAGTCAAGAGATGTTTTATGCTATTTTGATCAATTTGATGTGTTAAGTAAGTGATATGATGCTTTTGATAGTTTGAGTAGTTATGTAGTTTTGGTTGACGCATTGACTTGCTTGATTTGTAGGAGGACATCCAGGATGTACTTATGTCACGGGAGTAGTTTCCCTTGTCATTGTTGCAGCAGTACATGCTCACAGAGATAGATCGTAAGGCACTTGGTGCTATGAGTCTAGACTATGTGTGTTTCATGCCCGAGGTTCGTGCGAACCTTGGTTTGTTGATGACAACGGTGGAGTGATTCCATAGTGAGGACGCGATCTTTCACCTGCCAACTGGTGAGATGGTGATTACTCTCAAGGATGTTTATAGGATTATGCACTTGCCGATACAGGGTGAGCTTGTGGAGTATGATCCCCAGTGGGATGCAGGACTGGCGGAGTGCAGGCACGTGTTCGATGACGCTGAGCTCAAGGGTCAGGTGATATCTTGGCAGGATATTCATGACTACTATGACTACTTCCTTAGGATAATGGAAGGGTTGATAGGGGGTGTTGTCTGCCCCGATAGGAGGTCACATGGGTTCCCCATTAGTTGGGGTAGGACTATGGAGAGGATGGTCATAGAGGGCACCCGTTTTGCATGGGGTGTCTACATTTTGGCTCACTTATACCATGACATGCATCAGGTGGTATACCACAGGGGTGCCAGTTTGTTTGCAGGCGTCTCATTGTTACAGTTTTGGCTATGGGAGCATATTTCTATTACTTGGCCGATATGCATGTTTTCTAAGCAGAGGGGTGAGCCTTATAGTTATGGATACGCAGGTGTTATTTCCTAGCAGAAGTTGGGAAAGCTTGAGTATCACACGTTGGATAATGTGGATAGAGTTATCTGGCACCCATATTTGGATTGTGAGCCATGGGATGATGAGGATGACGAGCTTCCATATTGCTTTCAGACTCGGTGGCTCATTGGGAGGACATAGTTCATACTAGAGAGGTAGATTGTTAGCCGGGTTCAGCGATAGTTTGGTAGGGTACAGGGTATACCATAGGGGTAGGCTCGGTTTACGAGGACACATGCAGAGTGGTTTAGATGGGGCCTGGTTGCATCCTATGAGGAGGCACTAGCAGAGTTTCAGCAGACTCCCTACGTGGCCTAGTCGATGTGGAGGGAGGTAGTAAATGTGGGGATGACTCCTGACTATGAGGAGTGGTTTATGACCAACCCATTCTCGAGGTACTCAAGACCTGGAGAGTTGGCTCCTCACCTGGAGGAGGTGGATTCAAACGATGAGGATGGTGGAGGTAGGAGGAGGAGGAGATGGAGGAGGGGGAGAGGAGGATAAGGAGATGGAGATGATGGAGGGGATGGAGGAGGAGGAGAGGGAGATGGAGGTGATGGAGGAGGAGGAGGGGGAGTTGGAGGTAGAGGGAGACAGGGACAAAGGAGGAGAGTGGGAGAGGGATCCTCCCAACAGCAGCAGGTAGTGCAGTCATAGGTTGCACCACAAGTTGCACCATAGGTGGGACAATAGATACAGATGTCGGCACCACAACAGGTGCCCCAGCAGGTAGCTCAGCAGCAGGTGCCACAGGTTCAGGTTCCTCAGCTTGATTTACAGCAGCAGGCCATTACTATGCTGCAGGGTTAGGTGAGACAGCTCAGGGCACATCTCAGAGCGGTAGAGTCCCAGAGAGAGTCAGATGCACATGTTTTATTTGGGCTCACTATAGAGTAGGATATAGCATTGGTGAGGATGCAGGCCCTTAGACTAGAGAGAGAATCAACATTAGCTACCTTGGGTACCAATGGGGCTACTACTTTCTTGGTTGCACAGGTGCAGCAGGGATAGGCCCAGGTACATTAGCTGCAGACGTAGATTGCCCAGATACAGGTTGAGCTTGCTAGAGTACAGGCGTAGACACAGTATTATAGAGGATTGTACCATGGGGCAGTGCTGGCAGACCAGAGGGCACCGAGCTATAGGAACTAGTTTATGGCAGGCACCTCGCAGAGAGTAGGGGGTTCACAGTCAGCGGCATCTGCCATGGGTCCACAGTAGTCTGGGGGTAGCAGAGGTGGAGGTGGAGAGGGTAGTGCTGGGAGCAGTGTCTCGCGGTAGCAGTGCTAGCCTATACACTTGTACCAATTATTTGTGATGTATTCACACATTTTTGATGGCTCATAGATAGCCCGATATGTATATATTTGTATCATTTTGTACCGAGACATGTATCATTATCCTTGTGATGTATACACTTTATATGATTTTGACTTAGAGATGGACTTTGATATGTTGTACACTTGGACATGTTTTATGTTATATTTATATGATGATGCAGCTATATGATCTCTATATGCAGTTGTTTATGCTATATGTCATGGATACGTTCTATCTTATGATGTTTCACATGTGATGCATACATATATTATGTCTATATGATGCTATGTGATGTCTTTGATGGATGCACATTACTTTTGATGTCTATATGATCTAATGCAGACTTAGATGATTTCATGTATGCACCTAATATGCAAATGTGCTCTATATGATTATGCTGTGTATGCGATGATCTACATGTACTTGTCTATTTTTGATTTTTCTATTTTGACACTATGTTATGGTGATGCAAATGTATATGGATGATCTAATGCACTTATTATGTATGCAAATGATTTAATCATATTAATGACTATCTCATGTGATATGATATGCAAACTATGCTTTGTTTTTGTTATGTCCAAATGTACTCAATCGACACAGAAATGACAGGATGATAGATATAAGATTGACTGATAGAAGAAATGTGAATGAAAGGATCACAAGCTTTTTTAAACATTGATACTCTGCATTTTGGATCTTTATTGTATGGGATATGGATTTTTTGGATATGATATGGATGTGAATGGTTTTGCTATCTTGATATTGCAAGTATTTTGAAGTGCTTATTTCATCATTAGGTGATTTTTTTTGGTACTTTTTCTAAAATGTTGTAAGTTGAAACAAGCATCTAGGTATAATTGAATTGAGATGACCTAAGTATTGCTTACATGGATTTTGATTTAGCAAGTTAATACAAGCATCGAGGTATAATTGAAGTGAGATGACCTGAGTATTTCTTGTGTATCAACAGACAAGGATTGCCCCCTTTCATGTTAGACCTTTGATGTTCTCAATGATCTTTTGTTGATCATGTCTTTAGACAAAAGTCGTCACATTACTAAAGATTAATCCACAAACAGCAGACAAAGAAAATAATCATGCCCACATCATAGCATCTCTAGCTCTTAGCATCCTCTAGTAGCATAGAAAGACATGATAACAAAAATCAAGATGTTGTAACCTAACCTGATCATAACCAAAAAATATTCTTGCATTTAGATGTGTTTTTCTTGCCATAATTTAGATAGAATCATGTAGAGTGTTTAGGCACTTTGTTTGCTTTGCCTTAGATAGGTTGATGTCTTGCGTCAAAAATTTTGTTTGAAAGTAGGTTTTTGTTTGTGCTTGCATGCATGCCTTGTAAAATGGACCCTAAGGGACTGACCTAGTGCCTTGGGGGCTCATTGCTAAATGGCCTTGCCTATGTGACGATGCAGAGGCAACGTAGTTCAGGGACTTGGACCATGTGGATGGACTAGAGGATAGACAACAAGGTATGGGACAGATAGGAAGTGGAGCCTCGGGGGTGCATTGGAAAATGGCCTTGCCTACGTGACGACATAGAGGCAACATAGTTTGGGGACTTGGACTTGGATGCAAACGACAGACACTATGCTAGGCTGACACTGTGGATAGGATACTGGATAAGACCTTAGTTGATAAGGCGACAAAAAGAGATAGAGTATCAAGCCAATGATAGGTTATCATTAGGTTTTTATTATGAGCTAGATATGGATCAGATGAGAAATGATGGAAGGAGGAATGGACACAAGGTGATTGGTTTCCCAAAGATGGATGAGGCAGTTCATCACAAGTAGCGCCTGTTTACCAGGTTTTCACCACTTGTTTTTATTTGCACGAAAGCTAAAAGTACACATGACGCTTGTTTGCCAGGTTTTCATCATGGTACCTATCTAAGGTGCCTGTTTTCCAGGGTTTCACCAAAGGATGATTTTTTTTGTTGTTTTTCCACTTTTTTGACTTTTAAATTTTTTTTTTTTTCAGATTTTTTGATTTTTTTGCTTTTTTTTTTGAATTTTTGCCCCCTTACATTGGGGTTCTCTTAGGTATAGAACTGGTGAAGATGCATACTATTGATTGGGTCATCAAATAGATCACCCTCTGATGTTGCTAACTGATATGACCCCAATCCATAGGCAACAATGATGACATAAGGACCAAGCTAGTTGGGTTCAAACTTACCTTTCTTTTCTCGATCCTGCTGATTGTGGGGATTTTTCTTAAGTACGAGATCACCAACATTGAAGACCCTTGGATGGACCTTGTGATTATAGCTTCGTGACATCCTTTTCTGATATGCCTTGAGATAATTGAAAGTGTTCTTCCCCTCTAACAGTTCTAACTCTTGTAATCTTGAAACTCTGTAGTCTTCATCAGTGATAAGACCTTTTAACGACACCCTTAGAGATGGTAACTTGACCTCGATGGGCAAAATGGCTTTTGATCCATAGATAAGGGCATAAGGGGTAGTACCTGTGGGAGTGCATATACTAGTTCAATACGCCCATAGAGTGGGATTCAGTGGTATGTGCCAATCATGGCCATCATCATTGACTATCTTCTTGAGAATTTTCAAGATTGTTTTGTTAGATGCCTCCACTTGGCTGTTGCCTTGTGGATAGTAGGGGGTGGAGAAATGGTGTTGGATTTTGAATTTGTCACAAAGCTCTTGGACATCCTGGTTCTTGAAAGGTCTTCTGTTATCCGTGACTATGGATGAAGGAATTCTGTATCTGTAAATGAGGTAATTAAGGATGAATGAGGCAATCTATTTTCTTGTGACATTTGTGAGTGGAACGACTTCAATCCACTTGGTAAAATATTCAGTGGCGGTTATTATGAACTTGTGGCTGTTGGATGATGGAGGATGAATTTTTCCCACAAGGTCGAGTCCCCATTGACAAAAGGGCCAAGGTGTCATTAAAGGTCGTAGCTCTTGAGCTGGTGCATGTATGAGGTTTCCATGTATCTAGTATTGCTTTCATTTCTTCACAAACTAATATGAATCAGTCTCCATGTTCGGCCAATAGTATCCCAAACGCATGAGTTTCTTAGCTAAAGAAGGACTGCTAGAGTGTGTTCCGCAAATTCCTTCATGCATGTCTCGTAAGGCAGTTGAGATTCTTCAGGCTCTAAACATCAGAGTAAAGTACCGTCTAGACCTCGTTGGTATAGGGTGTGGGTGATAATGGTGTAACGAGAGGTTTGGTGAATGAAGGTTCTATGTTGGTTGGTAGACAAGTCAGGTGGTAGGGTGTTATCCTTGAGGTAAGTGTAAATCTTACGATACCAAGGTAAATCAGATCTGACTAATAGGCATATGGAATGTATTTCAGGAAGATCATAAGCTGGTTGCATAACTGAGTCAACCAAGAACTCATACCATGACTCATGCTTTGGGATCTCGAGGAGCGAGGCAATGGTTGCCATGGCATCTGCTCCTTTGTTTTCAATGCAAGGTATCTGCTCAAAGGAGATGATCACAAAGTACTCTTTAAAGTCATCAACCATACACTTGTATTGGATTATCTTGTCATCTTTGGTCTGATAGTCGTTACTGACTTGATTGCTTACCAGTTGGGAGTCGCCGTAGACATGTAGCTCTTTTATTTTCCATTATGCTGCCATTTTGAGACCAACCACTAAGGACTCATACTCTGCTATATTGTTTGTGCATGGAAATAGCAGATGATAAGACTTAGGTATGGTGTTGCCGTGAGGAGTGACCAATAGGATTCCTGCCCCCGATCCATGGTTTGTATAGGATCCATCAAAGTAGAGTTTCCATGAGTGTGCTGTGATACTAAATATGGATTCATCTAGAAAATCAAATGTCATCAGTGTGGTATCCTGAAATGGTACTTCTGCTAACTGATTAGAAATGATTTGACCTTTGATAGCCTTTCTTTCTACATACTTGATGTCATATTCACTTAACAGCATCACCCACTTGGCTAGGAAGCCTGTTAGAGCTACTTTGCTTAATAGGTATTTGAGTGGATCTATCTTTGCAATAAGCTTGATTGGATGTGCTAGCATATAATGTCATAGTTTTTGGGAAGCAAAAACCACAACAAGACATGATCTTTCTATTTGAGAATATTACAGTTCATAGCCCACCAATGTGTGACTGATCTAGTAGATAGCTCTTTCTTTGCCTTCATAATCCTGTTGTGCTAGAAGGGCACCGAGAGTTGTTGGCATAGTAGATGTGCAAAGTAATAGCAGCTTGCCTTGTATAGGAGGCATCAAGATAGGTGGGTTCATAAGATACTCCTTCAGTTTGCCAAATGCTTCTTCACACTTCTCATCCCATCTAAATGAAATGTTTTTATGTAAGAGATGACTGAAAGGTTGGCATTTGTCTGCCAGTTGTGAGATGAACCAACGAATTGCTTGTAACTTGCCTTGTAGAGACCGCGGTTGAGTGATATTCTTTGGCGGTGGCATTTCCATGATAGCCTTGACTTTGGTAGGATCTACTTCGATCCCATTTGCTGATACAATGAAGCCTAAGAGCTTGCCAGAGGTGACTCCAAACACACATTTCTTCAGATTCAAGCTAACTTTGAAGTGTTCCAGTCTCTGAAAGACCTTCAATAGTACATCTAGGTGGGATTCTCTTGTGAGTGACTTTGCAAGGATGTCATCGACATAGTCCTCCATTGTGATGTGCATCATATCATGGAAGATAGTGTTCATAGCACATTGATATGTTTCCCCGGCATTCTTTAACCCAAATGGCATGATGTTCCAAAAGAAGGTGCCCCATGGACAAGTGAACACTATTTTATGTTGGTCTTCTGGTGCTATCCTAATTTGATTGTACCCAGAGAAGCCATCCATAATAGAAAGCATGGTGTGTCCTACTGTCAAGTCAACTATGATGTCAATGTTAGGTAACAGAAAGTCATCCTTGCAGCAAGCCTTGTTTAGATCTCAGAAATCATTGCACAATCTAACTTTGTCATCAGGTTTGGATATTGGCACTATGTTGGATACCCACTCTAGATAGTCTATTGCCCTGATGAACCCTACATCCAACAATTTCTTGATTTCCTCTTTTACTAGTAATGCAATGTGTGGATGCATTTTCCTAAGCTTCTGTTTGACTGGTTTGACTCCTGGATCTAGTGGAAGATGATGTAGAATCAAATCTAGATCTAAACCAGGCATATCTGTGTATGGCCAAGCAAAGTTGACTTGCTTTTTCTTGAAGAATGGTACAAATTTGGTCTTTTCTAGTGGAGATAGAGACTTTGCAAAGTGAATTATCTTAGGATTATCCTCTATTCCAATGTTGACAGGTTTTGTAGGTTCCATAACAATCTGAGACTTCTCTTGATACATGTCAGTGGGGAGAGTGTCAAACCTTCCATCGTCTGACACCTCAAAGAGGTTTTCACCATTCGATGTGTCCTTTCTTTTTACTATTTTAGGATCTGACTGTAATGAAACAACTTGCACAATATTTGAATATAATAGTAAATAAGCTGCAAACACTTGATAATAATATGCCACTTCGAGGGGGCAACCTCCAAAACCACTTCGAGGGGGATACCTCCAATAGTCTTCAATGAGAACACAATACTGAATATGATGAAATAAGACTCACTACCTCCTATATATATACACCTATTTATGCCTAGGATATCACCTAGGCCGACTTAGATGGGACTATATAAGCCTTAGGCTGACCTAAACAACTAAATAGCAATAAAATAATGATAATATGACTTAATTAAGAGTTAAGATAGCCACAAGCTGACTATTCATAACCCTATACACAACTATAGGATTAAGGGTGTAGCATTCCCCCCCTCTTCAAAGAAGCATTGTCCTCAATGCTGACCAAATGTGGATGCTTTTGCATGAATTTCTCATTCTCCCATGTAGCTTCCTCAACTGGAGAGTTCTTCCATTTAATTAGATATTCTATGATTTCCCTTGTCCTCAGCTTCTTGGTGCATGTTTGAATAATTCTCTCAGGATCCACAACTATTCTTCCCTCCTCATCAAGCTCAGGTAACTTAGTCTGTGCTACCACTTTATTCCCAATAACCTTCTTCAAGCAGGAAACATGAAAAATTGGATGAATTTTTGTTGATATGGGAAGCTCCAATTTATATGCTAAATTGCCAATCTTCTGCAACACCTTATAAGGACCATAGTACTTGGGTGCCAGCTTGTTAGCTTTATGTTGTTGTTTTAGAGACATTTTCTTGTATGGTTGTAGTCGCACAAAGACCCAATCTCCCACTTCAAAAGTTCTTTAACTACGGTGTTGATCAGCTTGTTGCTTCATTCTGTTTTGTGCCATTGCCAAGTTCTCTCGAAAACTAGCCAATACCTCTTGCTGATGATGGATGTGTTCTTCGACTGTGTGAACCTTTGGTTGTGCCCGCAATGAAGAGATGATTGATGGTGGGTGGTAACCATATAGAGCTAAAAATGGAGACATCTTGGAAGAAGTATGGAAAGAAGTGTTGTACCACCATTCTGCTAGTGGTAGCCATTGCACCCATCTCTCTTGTTTATCTGAAGCAAAACAACGGAGATAGCCTTCCAAGCATTTGTTGACCACTTCTGTCTGTCCATCTGACTGGGGGTGATATGATGAACTACGAGCAAGCTGAGTGCCCAAGCATGAAAACAAGTCAGTCCAAAAATTACTTGTAAATATAGGGTCACGATCACTGACTATAACTTTTGGAGTCCCATGTAGTTTCTGAATAGTATTCATAAAAGCTATTGCTACAGTGCTTACTACCAATGGTTGTGCCAAAGCACAAAAGTGACCATATTTGGTGAGACGATCCACAACAACCATGATGACATTTTTTCCTTCAGATCTAGGCAAACCTGTATATGCCTAAAAATGACACGATTCATCCTAAATAAATATTCTAAATATTTATTCCCTTCTATTCAATTAAATAAATATTCCAAATTTATTTAATCAATTCATTGTTCAATAATTAAATAAATCCAATTTATTTAATTACAATTCTTCTAAATGTCCTACACAATTAAATAATCATAAATTATTTAATTAATCCAAATTCCTCTATCCTAAGTTCTAAATTCAAAAATCCACATCACCTTTACACCTCACCATTTCCACCTCACCTTGTCCATCTCATCAGGTTGCACATGTAATTAAATATATTTAATATTTAATTACCTTATTTTCCCTCACCCACATGGCCTATTTCTTCTCAAATCAGAGATTAGTTAACTAATCAATCAAAAGAGTTAACTAACCTTGTCAATTGAGTCAAATCCTCAATCAATTCAGTCAGTTCCACGATTTATTCTTCTAACTGATCAATCAAGTCTGTTAACAGACCAGTCAAAGGAGTTAACTCTCCAATCAGTTTTGTCACATCCCCCCTTTCATGATGGAGCTGGGACACTTGTCACATTTCCACTGGTTGCACATTCCTCAACCATTCTCAGCCGTTGATCTTCATATCTTCTCTCAACCGTTGATTCCCATTCTTCCAAGTCTATAAATGAAGCTTCATTCCTCCATTCTAATCATCCAGGCTTTTGACATCGTTACTCTGCAGAAATACCACCAGCGCGCCTTTGGCACCCTTTTGTCATCCATAAGCTTGAGATCACATTACTTGCATTGGAGCTCATCTTCATTGCGTATCACCACAGCTGTTCACCGTCGACTTCCTACAAACAACAAAATAGATTGCACTCTTTGAGGGCTCATCTCATCTGCAAAAGGATGATTTGTGATAGGCGAACAACAGAAGTTTAGAAATGGGAGAGGTTTGCACTGTGTTTGTTCATTGCTTCGTTTATTGAATCCTTCTTATTTCACTATTCTGTTGATGTTTGGGTCTTGTTTAATTCATTTGATTGATCACCATTTTACCCTTACATTTTTGGCGCCCACCGTGGGGCCGTTTGCCCCTTTATTTTACCGTTTCTGAGCTTTTTTGAAGGCAGGTTTCGTACAGGTCACGCAGAGTCACGCACAGATTACTTCGGTGCATCTGTTCATTTCCACGGTGCATATAAAGACTGTTACGGTGCTTTCGTTGTCTCTGCGCATCTGTGTATTTCTGCTGCGCTTTTGCAGACTGTTACGACGCTTTTGTTTTTTTGTGCATCTGTGCATTTTTGCTACACTTTTGAAGACTGTTACTGCACATAGATTAATACTGCGCATTCATTCCTTTTAACTGCGCATATGTTCAATATTGCGGCGCATTTATTAATGCTGCGTTTCTATTGATTATTTCTGCGCATCTGATCACTGAAGCTGCGCATTTTTAACAAGCTGAGGTTTTAGTACTTTTCTAGGAGAAGTTGCTAACACTAACCTTTCCGCAGGTGTTTGCTGGTGCATTTTTGCAGGATAGGTGCAGGTTTAGTTCCATGTAGTTGCATCTAACTAGTTCACATTTCATTTTCAAAGGGAAAGTAAAAATTAATGTTCATTCAAATCTTCATTTAGTTTTAATTAGGGAGGAAATAACTGGATTATTTCTTGCTTGCATTGCAAACACCTTCCAAGTTATTGCTATCTAAGATTAAAATTGAACTCACTACTGCTTTCTGAAGCTAAAATGAACCATTGCTATATCGTGAGACCTAAATTTCTAAGTTAACAATCTCATGCTACGCGGTTTTAAAATTGAACTCACTACTGCTTTCTGAAGCTAAAATGAACCATTGCTATATCGTGAGACCTGAATTTCAAAGTTAACAATCTCATGCTACGTGGTTTAAAAATTGAACTCACTACTGCTTTTTGGGATTTAAAACTGAACCACTGCTATATTGCTGAATCACTTCAAAGTTCTGTTTGAGTAGATTAGCCCATTTAGTTTTTCACTTTTAACTAGGGTGGATTAATCAATGTATTCTGTGCTTGCGAATGACAATAGGTTTATGCTCTCCCCTCTTCTGGGTGATCAGAGTGCCAGACTTGTCATTCTATCTGTTTAACCTTTAGGAGGGGCCTGCCCTTGGATGCACGCTTGTCCAAGTGGGAATGACCCTGAGTGGTAATAGGCTAACGCCAAGCCCTACCAAGCCACTTAAAATAAATTGTGCTTGAGGTGAAAACTTCCTGCAACAAGTGCTGTTATGTTACACCGATGGCCAACCTCCCCCAAAACCCTCTTAGGCGCAACCCTATGGCTGGGAGACTCCATAACGGAGAGTAGCGCCGCCGCACGTGTAACCACTTGAATGGTTGCCTGAATTAAATACCTCTTGTTTTAGTGGCCCAAATCCCTTATAATCCATTTCTCGCCTAGGATTTTGTGCTTGCTTTTGTCCAAAATAGAGTCAAAAAAATTACAAAAACAATGAAAAACTACAAAATATTCTTTGTGCTTGCTGTGTTTTCTTGCTATTGAATTCATAATATCAGATCAGGAAGACCTTTTCTAGCCAAAAAATACCAAAAACAGAAGAAAGAAACCAAAAATTTTGTAAAAACTCCAGAGCTGCGCATTTACACATTTCTACTGTGCATATACAGCGACTTCCTGCGCTTTTGTACTGACTTGCTGCGCATATACTTTTTTGCTGTGCATATATGCACTATTGCTGCGCATATATATTTCACCAGACTGGTGCATTTGTTGCGACTTGCGGCGCATTTGTCCATTTCTGCTGCGCCTATGTTTCTGCGCATATGCGACAGTGAGCACTTGCCCTATTTTTGAGGAGATATTTTCACCTGATCAGAGCACCCATTTCAGCCTAGTTTCACTTTCCAAGATCAGAGTCAACCTTGCAGTCAATCTCCATCCATTTCGCCCAACTCTTTCTCTTTCGTCCATTGTCTCTCCCACTTTCTGTCCAAATCACTCTTGTCCCAAAGTCAGCCTATCCCATATCGATTCGGCATAAGGCCTTCTTCGTTTCATTAGTGAATTCACGTAAGCCTAGTAGGTCACAGTACCTTTGCTAGTAGTCTTGTTGAACGACTAAGCCCTACACAGTAAGACTGGTATCGACTACCCTTGCTAGTGGCTAGAGTCTTGTGTCAACCGTCTTACTTGAAGTCATTGAGCGAGAGAACCCTTTATCCAAGTCTTATCCTAGGTATCCCATTCATAATAGCCTCAGTCGGCACCTTGCTAGAATTTCTAGTCCTCACCCCCTCCATCCCGCGTCACCTTGCATGGTTCTTACTCGATCCCAATACAACAAGCAAATTGAAATGGCCGACTCATCTGATCACCTTCTTCCACCACGTGATGGTGAAGAAGAGATTTCTCATGAAGAATTAGTGGCGCACATGCAAGATAGAAAATTCCAACGCGTCGTAGAGAAGATGATCCTTGAAGACCCCCATAAGTATTTTCATCATCTTGCCAGTCTCGGAATCAAACTCCCCGCAGACTTTGACATTAGCTCCATCATGGAAAATGCAAACAATGATCATGAGAGAGGCACAAATGACACGGTCCCACATGATCATGAGAGAGGCACAAATGACACGGTCCCCCATACAAATGAGAGAGGAAAGTAACCCATAGATCCAACTACTCCTATGGCAGACGTGAGACAACAAATTGAAAGTCTAAAGCTCGAGATATCCAACCTTAAGACTGGTACAAGTTCTAAAAACTACTCTTTGGAAGATATAGCACCGTACCCCTTTGACAGAAATTTGATCATGAAACCATTCCCCTATCAATTCAGAGTTCTGAAATTTGACAAATATAAAGGGAAGGGGGACCCTAGAGATCATATCAGGGAATTCACTACAGCATGTTTAGAAGTCGCTCACAACGAGACCTACTTAATGAGACTATTCCCGCGATCTTTAGGTGGTCAAGCTATGGAATGGTTCTCGCGTCTCCCACCAGGAATCAAAACTTTTGATGAACTTGTCAATAAATTTATAACGCACTTCTCTTACAACATAGAACACGAGGTATCTATGCTAGATCTATGCAACACCAAGCAGAAGAGTGGTGAGTCATTCGCTGCCTTCCTACAACGATGGAGACAGCTAGCTAGTAAGTGTTCTTACGATATGCCTGAGAAGCAGCTATTGGAAATGTTTGTCCACAACCTAAACACTGATCTTAGCTACCAGATTCAGATACAATGCCCTACCTCGTTCGCCAAAGTCATTGAAATGGGCCTCTTCATTGAAAAAGCTATGATCACTAAAGGAACTCTCAAGCTCTATAAGGACACACCTCCTTCCAATTATACAATAGACAAATCAAAGTTTTGGACCAAGAACAACACTGTGGTCAACGATGGAGTAGTGGACAGCAAGGCGGCAGCCCCTAAGCGACAACCCATATTCACTCTTAAGGGAGAAGCAAATACCGGTGCACTCAACAAGCCACCCCCTCAGGAACCTAGACCTTGGTTCAATTCAAATCCAAGGAGAAAATTCACGCCGTTGGGGGAATCTCAAGAGTCTACCCTCAGGAAGTTGTTGGCTAACAATGAAATTTCTCTACCGCCAACAAGTGACTATGAGCCTATCGTCAAACCTCCCTATTGGAAGGACACAGACTATTGTATCACCGAGGAAGGGGGCACACGACCAACAATTGCATCTGCCTCAAGAATGTCATACAGGATATACTGGATCAAAATCAGGGAGGGACACAACAGCATACCTCCAATGAATCTCATGTGGCATACCGAGATCCTCTTCTGAACCACAACTGGCCATATAACAACAATCGCAACAGTGGTCACAACGGCAACAACTCCAATGGCAATCCCAATAATGACAACGGTCACAACCAGCCTAATTAGAACAGCGGGTCGAGTAATGCTAACTATGCAAGCGTTCTATTTGAGTACACCATTAACTGCATTTCTGAGCATCTTCCGCAAGTCAATGTCATTTCCCGCAACCAACAACTAGGACTTACCAGAATTGGTTGCAGTATAATTACCCACAGTGGTAAAGTCACGATCAATACCACCCCTCCAAGGTCGTCACCATCTCCGTCCAACTCCCGCCCATACAATGTCATCGACCAGTTGCAAAAAACTCCAGCCCACATTTCTATATTGGAGCTCTTGCATCTATCTCCTTCTCATAAGGAGATTCTTGAGAAAGCCTTAGTGGAAACTACTGTCCCCACTAACCTAGCCCAAGAAAAGTTTCAGACCATGGTAGGAAATCTGACATCCTCCACTTCCATCTCGTTTATAGAGCAAGATGACCTTTCCATATCTCAACCCCACAACACTCCTCTACACATTGTCGCATTCGTGCACAAGCACCGCATCAAGAGGGTTCTCATTGATGGGGGTGCCGGTTTAAATATTTGTACTTTGAAGCTAGTCCTTGCACTGGGGTTCTCCGAATAGGTAGTTGATCCAAGACAGAAAATTACCATCAAAGCTTATGACGAGGAGGAACGAACCACCAAAGGAACAATTGTCCTACCTATTCAAGTGGGACCAGTAATTAAAGATGTGGTGTGCCAAGTCCTTGATCAGGAGCTTGCTTACAATATTCTACTAGGGAGACCATGGATCCACACCATGAAGGCTGTCCCCTCCACCTATCATCAATGCATTAAGTTCCTGTACGATGGCAAGCAGGTCACCCTACAAGGCGATCCCGACCCCTACCAACACGGCAATTCTTTCCAAGCAAAATCTGAATGTGTCATTCCCAACAACCGAGCCTACATTTCCCCTACTCTGCAACAAGACCATACCACCAAAGCTTCCTCCTCGAGGCCCAAACCTCTGAAACTTACCATTAAAGAAAATGGCGTGGGGGAGTACTCCATTGAGCACAACCTCAACCTTGCCACCATGCCTTTGTCTCCTCGCTCCTTTGGCAAACCCAAGCATCCACCTAGGCATTTTCCAAAGCCATCTGCTCCTCCTATAACTCCCGCAAATCCCTTTGTAAAATGGGGGACCTTATCTGATGAGACAGAGGAGCGAGATCTCCTGCAATGGCTTTATGCTGAAGAGGAAAACACACCCCAAGAGCCACCTAGACTCCCTACAGAACTCTATGGACGGGGTGAAACTATCTTGCATAGGATGGGGTACGAAGGACAAGGCCCCATAGGCCTCAGAAAAAAAGGAATTGTTGAACCTATACAACCTTCTTCATCCTCTTCGGCTAGAAACACAACTGGCCTAGGGTACAAAGGCAAAGGTAAAGCCAAGGAAAATGCATGCCTTGTGGAGACAATTCAAACACTCCAAGTGGATAGTGATGCAGATTCAGATGAGTCGAATGAGTATGAGTGGGACGAGCTAACAGAGCACTCCTACGATGACAAGGAGATTGACACCATCCAAACTCTCAGCCCCTACCATGAGGGATAGACGCAACGGGACAGACCACTGGAGTCTGATTTGCCCCTCCCTGAGATTATGGCTTTCGAGGAAAGTTTCGATTCCATTGCGCTAAACAACTTGGAGGAAAGTACCACTCAGAACACTACCCCCACCAATGCCCATAACATTTTCATTCACAACATTAATGAATTAGATCTCTCATCCGACTCCCTTCCCCTCTTACACCCTGAGCTTATTGACTGGGACCTGCAAGGAACCCCCCAATTAAATATGTTCCAGAACGATGATGCTTACATTGACTATATGGAACTTAGGGATCACTTACCAAAAGGAGATCATAAAGTTGGTTTCGCTATCAAACTCAATACCGTAGCTTACTTCGGGGAGGGTGCCAAGCCTTCTAGTCGCAAAAATATTAAAATAAAAAATGGATCTGACGGTGAAAACTGCCGTGCGGCAGTGTCAGATCATAAAACAGTCAAAAGAAAGGACGTATCCGAAGGTGAAAACCCAACTGTGGCACCTGACGGTGGAATGCTTGACACCCTCCCTAGTGATATGTACCAAGAAAGGTCACAAATTGTGGTGGAGCCAACAGAGCCAGTGAATATTGGAACCGAAGAGCAACCCAAGATTATCCACTTCACAAAATCTCTCACACCACCAGAGAAAACTAGGTTTGTACCATTCTTTAAGAAGAAGAGAGGCAGCTTTGCTTGGTCATATGCTGACATGCCGGGTCTAGACCCGAAACTGATTCTACATCATTTGCCATTGGATCCAGGGATGAAGCCCGTAAAGTAGAAACTGAGAAAAATGCACCCTCATATAGCCCTTTTGGTCAAGGAAGAACTCAAGAAATTGCTAGATGTGGGGCTCATTAGAGCCATAGATTACCCTGAATGGATATCTAATATTGTGCCAGTGTCTAAACCAGATGGCAGGGTTTGACTATGCAACGATTTTAGAGACTTAAACCAAGCATGCCGCAAGGATGACTTTCTGTTACCAAACATCGACATCATAGTCGACCTCATGGCAGGACATACAATGCTGTCACTCATGGATGGATTCTCCGGGTATAACCAAATCAAAATAGCACCAGAGGACCAACACAAAATAGCTTTCACTTGTCCATGGGGTACCTTTTGCTGGAATGTCATGCCTTTTGGGCTGAAAAACGTAGGTGCTACATATCAGCGGGCCATGACAAACATATTCCATGACATGATGCATGTGACCATGGAGGATTATGTTGACGATATCTTAGCAAAATCTCTCACAAGGGACTCACACCTGGATATCCTAGAGAAAGTCTTCCAACGGTTGGACCAATTCCAAGTTAAATTGAACCCGAAGAAGTGTGTGTTTGGGGTAACATCGGGCAAGCTGCTAGGCTTCATCGTGTCAGCAAACGGGATAGAGGTTGACCCAGCCAAGGTCAATGCAATAATGGACATGCCACCGCCCAAGACTCTAACACAGTTGAGATCCTTACAGGGCAAGCTGCAGGCCATCCGAAGGTTCATCTCATAGTTGGCAGACAAGTGCCAACCTTTCAGCCACCTCCTACATAAGAATGTTCCATTTAAATGGGATGAGCAGTGCGAAGAGGCATTCAACAAGTTAAAGGAGTACCTTATGAACCCTCCTATACTCATGCCTCCAATCCAAGGAAAACCTTTGATTCTCTACATTTCTGCTACACCTACTGCTCTTGGGGCTCTCCTAGCGCAGTAAGACTATGAGAATAAGGAAAGAGCTGTATACTACATCAGTCAAACCTTAGTGGGCTATGAGTTACAATACTCACAGGTAGAACGATCATGCCTTGCGGTAGTTTTTGCTTCACAAAAACTCTGACACTACATGTTGGCACATCCTGTCAAACTCATTGCCAAAATCGACCCACTAAAGTATCTTCTCAGCAAAGCAGCTCTCATAGGTCGACTAGCAAAGTGGGTTATGCTTCTTACTGAATATGATATAGAATACGTGGATAGAAAAGCCATCAAAGGACAAATCATTGCGGACCAACTGGCCGAGGCACCATTACAGGACACTTCACCAATGCAGTTTGAGTTTCCCGATGAGTCTTTATTCACCCTGTCAACATCTCCTTGGAAACTCTACTTCGACGGGTCTTACACCAACCATGGCTCGGGGGCAGGTATCCTGTTTATCACTCCCCAAGGTGACACAATTCTGAAGTCCTACAGGTTATTATTTCCATGCACTAACAATATAGTGGAATATGAAGCCTTGGTAATTGGTCTCAAGATGGCCACTGAGTGGAAAATCCAAGCACTATGTGTCTACGGTGATTCTCAGCTTATCATAAACCAGGTCAACGATGAATATCAAACCAAAGATAAGAAGCTAATCCCATACAAATGGATGGTCGATGACCTCAAAGAACATTTTGGAACCATCTCCTTCGAGCAAATACCCAGGATAGAGAACAAAGCAGCAGATGCAATGGCTACCATAGCCTCTCTTCTTGAAATACCTGAGTACGAGTCACGGTATGAGTTCTTAGTAGAAACCATTTGGCAACCGGCTTATGATCTCCTTGAAACCCATTCCATTTGCCTCTTAGTAGGATCTGATTCACCTTGGTACGGTAAGACCTACACTTACCTCAAGGACAATATTCTTCCACTGAACCTCTCTTCCAACCAAAAATGAACTTTCATCCGACAAGCCTCCCGTTACACCATCATAGCTAATACCCTTTACCGACGTGGTCTAGATGGTACTTTACTCCGTTGTCTAGAACAAGAAGAATCCATAACGGCCTTGCGAGACATACACGAAGGGATCTACGGAACACACTCCAGCGGTCCTTCCTTAGCTAAGAAACTCATGTGTTTGGGTTATTACGGCCCAATATGGAAATGGATTCATATCAGTTCGTCAAAAAGTGCAAACAGTGCCAGATACACGGGAACCTGATTCATGCACCTGCTTAGGAGTTGAGACCTCTCACGACACCCTGACCCTTTTGCCAGTGGGGACTTGACCTTATGGGAAAGATCCATCCACCTTCTTCCAACGGCCATAAATTCATCATAACCACCACTGAGTACTTCACAAAGTGGATTGAAGCCATTCCCCTAACCACCGTCACAGGAAAACAAATTTCCTCGTTCATTCTGAACTACATTATCTACCAATATGGCATCCCTTCATCCATCATAACGGATAATGGGAGACCATTCAAAAATCAGGATGTCCAGGAACTTTGTGAGTGTTTCAAAATCCAACATCATTTCTCCACCCCATACTACCCCCAAGGTAACGGCCAAGCTGAGGCATCAAATAAAACCATTCTGAAAATCCTAAAGAAGACTGTCAATGAAGCTGGTCGCGATTGGCACGTCCAAGTCAATCCTGCTATGTGGGCCTACAGAACCAGTATACGCACTCCCACAGGTTCTACACCCTACGCCCTTGTCTATGGTTCCGAAGCCATCCTTCCCATTGAGGTCGAACTCCCATCCCTCAGGGTGTTGTTGAAAGGTCTCATATCAGATGAAGAATACAGAGTCTCCAGGCTACAAGAACTAGAACTGCTCGAGGAAAGGTGCCAGAAAGCTTTTGACCATCTCAAAGCCTATCAACAGATGATGTCAAGAAGCTACAACCACAAGGTTAGACCAAGGTGCTTCAAGGTTGGAGACCTCGTTCTAAAAGAGAACCCTCGCAATCAACAGGACAGAGAAAAGAAAGGTAAGTTCGAGCCTAACTGGCTTGGGCCCTATGTGATTGTAGCTGCTTACAGATTGGGGGCATATCAGTTGGCCACATCAGAGGGTGAGTTGTTTGATGATCCAATCAACAGCATGCACCTTCGCTGGTTCTATACCTAGGAGAACCCCAATGCAAGGGGGCACAATAAAATCAAAAATCAAAAAATGCAAAAAAATAAGAAAAAAATAGAAAGCATACAAAAAAAATCGTCCTTTGGTGAAAACCTGGCAAACAGGCGCCTTAGATAGGTCTCATGATGAAAACCTGGCAAACGGGCGTCATGTTACTCTCTAGCTCCTTGTGCAAATAAAAATAAGTGATGAAAACCTGGTAAACAGGTGTTACTTGTGATAAACCGCCTTCTCCATCTTTGAGAATCTGATCACCTTGAGGCCATTCTTCCTTCGCTCATTTTCCATTCAACCCATATCTATCCTGCAAACACACACTTGACAGTTACCTATCATGGCTTGATACTCACCTTGTGGCCTTGTCAACTAAGGTTTTGTCCCATACCGTCTCCTCAATGTGAGCCTAGTATAGTGTCTCTCGTTGGTGTCCATGGTCTGAGTCTGTGAACTACGTTGCCTCTGCACCATGACGTAGGCAAGGCCATTATTCTAATGTGCCCCCGAGGCCTCCATTTTCTTCCCTTTGTCCCATTCGTTCCCTTTCTTATCTTCATTCTTGTCATCTTTCTTCTAGTCCATCCATGGTCCATTAGGGTTTACCCCGAACTATGTTGCCTCTGCGTCGTCACGTAGGCAAGGCCATTTAGCAATGAGCCCCCGAGGCACTAGGTCAGTCCCTTAGGGTCTGTCTCCCCAATAAGGATTGTGCAAATCTTCTCACCAAGCAAGCAAATGCAAGCAGAACCCGCGCCTCAAGTAGAAATCTTGACAATGAGCATCTTAACCTACCCAATGCAAAGCAAATACCCAAGGTCTTCTAAATGATTTTACGCAAATTAAGGCAAGAAATAAACACATATCAACGCAACTATGCTTTGTAGATCAGAAACATGGGTAACAGTTTGAGTCCTAATTTTTGCTATCATACCTTCCTATGCTACTCAAGGATGCCAAAAGCTAGAGATGCTATGATGGGGGCATGATTATTTTCTTTGTTTGCTATTTGTGGATTAAACTTTCGTAATGTGAAGCCTTGTCTCAGGACATGATCAGCAAAAGATCATCGAGGACATCAAAGGTATAACACGAACGGGGGCAATCCTTGCTTGTTGAAATGCAGGCAGTACTCAAGTCATCTAGATTCAATTTTGACTAGATGCTTGTATTAACTTGCTACATCCAAATCATTGTAAGCGATACTCAGGTCATCTCGGTTCAATTATACCTCGATGCTTGTATTCACTTACAACATTTCAGAAAATGTACCACAAAAATATGCCCAATGATGAAATAAAGCATTCCAAAAGCAAACCATCCATCCTATATCCACATACACATCCATGCAATCCTCATTATCCAAACTATGCAGAGTAACGATATCAAGTAAAGTTTCTACGTCATCTTACCACAACCATTCGTCTATCTGTCTATCATGTCATTCTTATGTCGATCAAGTACATTTAGACTTCACAAAAACAAAGCATATAGGAGCATATCAATCATTCGTAGGACTAGTCATGCACATGCTTAAGTTCGTAGAATACACCATCCAATGCATTAGGTCACCAATACATTTACATCATCACATATAAATCATAACACATATACATACATCTGCATTAGATCATATAGACGTCCCATAACACAGTTGCATCATCACATAGAAATCATATTACATTTTGCATCCATTTGAAAACATTAAATCACATAGACATCATATAGTAGCATATCATAAAGCATCTCATATAGCATCAGATAGACCATCTAACTATGCACATACATCACATCATACAATAAAAGTATATCTTCATCGCATAGCACAAGCAATAAATATATAAACCTACATCATCATATATACTATCATATAAAATAGGTCCAAATGTACAAAATCGTCATCTATCTCTGGAATAAAAGTGTCATATACCATACGCATCCAAAAGGATGGTGATACATGTCCCAAAATATACAAAATTTGGTTTGTGTCTATCCCTGCTACTGTGGGCCACCACTACCAGCTCCTGACTGCCGGGGACCCATCACGGAGGCCCCTGACTGTGATGGACCCGCTCTCTGCATCGCCCCAGACTGACTCCTGAAGCTCCCTACCCTCTGGCTCGATGCCATGGCACCATGGTATAATCCTTGATAATACTGAGCCTGGGACTGTGCTCTGGCTAGATCTGTCTGTGCCTGTGCCAACTGCATCTGGAACTGACCAACCTGTGCCTGTGCTTGCTGCACCTGCCCAACCAAAAATGAACTCGCTGCATCTGTCCCCATAGCAGCCACAGTAATGTCCCATTCTACACGGATAATCCGTACCCATGCGTCAGCCATGTTTCTCTCGCGAGTCAACCCAGTGATCACTGCTGCATCTGTCTCTCGCCTTTGCTCTACCCTCCTCAGCTGTGCCTGCAGCTCTCACACCTGTCCCCTCAGATCAGCTATAGTCCTCTCATGGGCCTCTCCCTGTACTGGCCCCTGTGCTGCCTCTGCCTGTCCTAGCCCCTGTGGCTGGGGCACCTACTGCTGTGGTACCTGCTGGGGTGGTGGCATCTGTGCCTGCTGCGGTATCTGCTGCTGTGCCTCTACCTACCCTGGCACTGCCTGCTCAGCCTGATCTATCCTCCTCCGCTGTCTCGGCCTCTCTCTGGCCCTACCACCCCGTCGTCCTCGACCTCCTCTACATCCCCTCCGCCCTGGGCTAGCCTCTCCCTCCTCCTCTGAGTTTGCCTCGTCAATACGAGGCACCAGCATGTCGGGTCCTGAATATCTCAGGAAAGGATGTGCAGTGATCCAATCCTCATACTCCTGTGTCACCCCCGCATCTGCTATCTCTCTCCTCATGTCCCATGCCACATACGGTGTCTACTGGAACTCTGCCAGAGCCTCCTCATATGAAGCCATCGGCCCCCATCGGACCCTCTCTGCATGCATCTGTGCAAACATAGCCTGCCCCTGTGGCATACCCTATCTCTACCCAAACTGTCTCTGCACCCTGCCCACCATCTGTCTCTCCAAGATGTGCCGTGTCTGGCTGATCAGCCACCTGGTCTGAAAGTAGTATGGCAGCTCGTCTCCCTCGTCATCCCAGGGCTCGCAGTCCAGATATGGTCTCCAAACGACACATCCACTCCGTCCAAGGTGTGTCTCCAGTACTCTAGCTTCCCCAGCCTGTGCTGGGAAATCACTCCTGCGTAGCCATAACTGTATGGCTCTCCTCGCTACCTCGCAAAAACACATATCGGCCTAGTCACCGCTATGTGCTCCCACAGCCAGAACTGTAACAGCAACACCCCAGCCGATAGACTTGTGCTGCGGTGGTACACCACCTGATGCATGTCGTGGTATAAATGGGCTAGTACGCAGACTCCCCATGCATATCAGGTGCCCTCAGTCAGCATCCACTCCATGATCCTGCCCCATCCAATGGGGAACCCATGCGATCTCCTGTCCGGGCATACAACGCCCCCAATCAGTCCAGCCACAATCCCAGGGAAGTAGTCATAGTAGTCATATATATCCTGCCACGGGATAACCTGTCCAGCTAGCTCGGGATCATCAAACACCCGCTGACACTCGGCGAGTCCCACGTCCCGCTGTGCATCATACTCCACTAACTCGCCTACCACAGGCAAGTGCAGTATCTGATAGACGTCCTCCAAGGTCACCGTCATCTCTCCTATCAGAAAGTGGAAGGTCCCGTCCTCACTGTGGAATCTCTCCACGGCAGCTGTCAGCAGTCCACAGTTCACCCGCACCTCGGGCATGAAGCACACATAATCCAATCCCATGGCACCAAGCGCCACTCTGTCAGTCTTCGTCAGCATATATCTCTGCAATAAGGGCATGGGAAACATCTCCCTCAACTGCAGTGTGTCCCGAATCTCCTCCTACACGCAAGCAAGGCAAAGCATTAGTCTCAAGCAACATATACCATACTCAACATACCTACTGCACTATATCAACTAAACTTAGCATTTCAAATTGATCAAAACAGTACACTACATCTCTTGACTAGATTTCTGCAATCTCGGAGATAGCTCATCGATTATCGCATCAAACAGGATGCTAATCAAGTCAGTTTGGCTAAGTCCTTTGCTATCCACAGCAAATGCACCACTACAGGTGGTAAAAGTGCCATTTTTTGGTATATGCGCCGCTATAATCGGCATATGCGCCACTTCACACAAATGCGCCGCCACAGTGCACATATGTGCAGATCCGACAGATGCGCCGCAAAATTAGGCATATGCACCGCCATATTATGAATGCGCCGCTAAAATCTGCATATGTGCAGCATTCACAAATGCGCCGCTATTTTTCACATATGCGCGGCTTAAATACACATGCGCCGCCGAATTACCTAAGCGCCGCTACATTGCATAGATGCGCAGCTTTCATATATGCGCCGCTGAAACCGGCATATGCGCCGCGCAAAGACAAAAGTGCCGCTTCGTGAGGCATATGCGCCGTTCTGAGTTTCAGCGCATGCATTTGACCTATTTTCTAAGTGCATTTATGACATCCTAAATCGACCCTAGGAGAAATTTTTTGAAACACATACCGGGGGTCCTGCCTCTGCTGGCCGCCCGAATCGACGGACTTGCTCGAATCGGTGCTCCTCGCGTGGAATGTCTACTGCTCTGGCTGCCATGCTGCTCCAAGTTGCTCTAGGTTCTCTCACTCCAATCCAAAGTAAACAAGTGTACAAATGACTATTCTTATGGACCCAGCTCCTATTTATAGCCTCCAAACCCTAATTCTGGCTAGGTGATGACTGTGACTACTTCTCGGGCCCATTTTTCTTCCCATTTTCTTCCCGTTTTCTTCCCGCCTCCCTGACTGCATCCCTTTTCCTCCAACCTATCCTAACCCCTTCGTCTTCGTGAGATTGTCCGTCTCCGTTTCTTTTGCCCTTTTTTCGTCCAATCTCCCGAGGGGGCATCCTATCGTCATTAAACTTGTACCAGGGGCAAACTGGGGCATGTATCATCATTCAAACTATCAAATTCTTTGAAGCAACGCTGTAAACTGCATTGCATCAAAGAGGGGCAAAATGTATACGCCTAAAAATGACATGATTCATCCTAAATAAATATTCTAAATATTTATTCCCTTCTTCTATTCAATTAAATAAATATTCCAAATTTATTTAATCAATTCATTGTTCAATAATTAAATAAATCCAATTTATTTAATTACAATTCTTCTAAATGTCCTACACAATTAAATAATCATAAATTATTTAATTAATCCAAATTCCTCTATCCTAAGTTCTAAATTCAAAAATCCACATCACCTTTACACCTCACCATTTCCACCTCACCTTGTCCACCTCATCAGGTTGCACATGTAATTAAATATATTTAATATTTAATTACCTTATTTTCCCTCACCCACATGGCCTATTTCTTCTCAAATCAGAGATTAGTTAACTAATCAATCAAAAGAGTTAACTAACCTTGTCAATTGAGTCAAATCCTTAATCAATTCAGTCAGTTCCATGATTTATTCTTCTAACTGATCAATCAAGTCTATTAACAGACTAGTCAAAGGAGTTAACTCTCCAATCAGTTTTGTCACATCCCCCCTTTCATGATGGAGCTGGGACACTTGTCACATTTCCACTGGTTGCACATTCTTCAACCATTCTCAGCCGTTGATCTTCATATCTTCTCTCAACCGTTGAATCCCATTCTTCCAAGTCTATAAATGAAGCTTCATTCCTCCATTCTAATCATCCAAGCTTTTGACATCATTACTCTGCAGAAATACCACCAGCGCGCCTTTGGCACCCTTTTGTCATCCATAAGCTTGAGATCACATTGCTTGCATTGGAGCTCATCTTCATTGCGTATCACCACAGCCGTTCACCGTCGACTTCCTACAAACAGCAAAATAGATTACACTCTCTGAGGGCTCATCTCATCTGCAAAAGGACGATTTGTGATAGGCAAACAACAGAAGTTTAGAAATGGGAGAGGTTTGCATTGTGTTTGTTCATTGCTTCGTTTATTGAATCCTTCTTGTTTCACTATTCTGTTGATGTTTGGGTCTTGTTTAATTCATTTGATTGATCACCATTTTACCCTTACAAAACCTGTGATGAAATCCATAGATACCTCCTCCCACCTTTGACTTGGGATACATAAGGGTTGTAGAAGACCCGGAGTCTTAACTATCTCCCCTTTATGTTGTTGACATACCATGCATTCAGCTACAAATTTTTGAACATCCCCTTTCAGCCCTTCCCAAAAGAAATCTTGCTTGATTCTATGATAAGTTTTGAGGAATCCTGAGTGCCCACCTATTGGAGAAGCATGTAGTTCTTCCAACACCTTAAGCTTAAGAGTTGAATTCTTGCAAAGGTATAACCTCTCCTTGTACCATAAAATATTTCCTTTCCATGAAAATTTGTCAAACACACTTGATTCCTGTTGGAGTTTCTCAATGAGCCTTAGAGTATCTATGTCCTTCTCCCACTCTTCTCTTGCCTCATGTACCCAGTCTGCTTATAACATGGAAATGGCAAATGAAAATGACTCTGTGGGTTCATCACGCCTTGATAGAGCATCAGCCACAACATTCTCCTTGCCTTTCTTATATATGATCTCAAAGTCATATCCCAACATCTTTGTGACCCATTTTTGTTGTTCTTCAGATGATAACCTCTGTTCCAAGAAATATTTGAGACTATCATGATCTGTCTTGACCTTAAAGTGTCATCCCATTAGATAAGGTCTCCATTGTTTGACTGCATGCAAGATAGCCAACATTTCCTTCTCATAAACTGGCTTCAACAAATTCTTACCTTTGAGTTGGCGACTTTCAAATGCTATGGGTTTTCCTTCTTGCATAAGTACTACTCCTATTCCATGTCCTGAAGCATCACATTCAACAACAAATGTTTTAGAAAAATCTGGGGTAGCTAGGACTGGAGTTGTGCACATGGCTTCCTTTAGTTTCTCAAATGCCCTTGTCGCTACTTCATTCCATTGGAAAGCATCCTTCTTTAACAAGGATGTGAGAGGAGATGCTATGCTACCATAATTCTTTACAAATCAGTGATAATACCCTGTAAGCCCTAAAAAACCTCGTAAGTTCTTAAGGGTCTTAGGAATTTTCCACTCTACAATTGCTTGGATCTTATGAGGGTCCACCTTGACTCCCTCATGTGACACAATTGGACCAAGGTACTCCACTTCTTTGACACCAAAGATACACTTGGATGGTTTAGCATACAACTGATTCTACTTCAAAATGTCCAACACTTGATTTACATGTTGCAAGTGTTCCTCCCATGTTTTACTATATATTAAGATGTCATCAAAAAATACCAAAACAAATTTCCTCAAAAATGGCCTGAAGATAGAGTTCATCAAACTTTGAAATGTCGACGGTGCATTAGTGAGACCAAAAGGCATTACCAAAAATTCATAGTGGCCCTCATGGGTTCTAAAAGCTGTCTTATGTACATCCTCATCTCTAATTCTAATTTGATGATAACCAGAACGGAGATCAAGTTTTTTAAAATAAATAGCACCATTAAGCTCATCTAACAAATCATCAATTACTGGAATAGGAAACTTATCTTTTATGGTGAACTTGTTAAGCTCCCTGTAATCTGGACACATCCTCCAAGTTTCATCCTTCTTACGCACCATTACCATAGGAGATGAGTAAGCACTTTGACTATGCCTGATAATGCCTGCTTCTAGCATCTCTTGAACTATCTTCTCAATCTCACTTTTCTGAGCATATGGATATCTGTAGGGCTTGATGTTGGGTGGTTGGCTCCCTGGTACTAGTTGAATGGCATGATCATGATCTCTCCTAGGAGGCAATCCTTTCGGCATCTCCCCAAAAATTACAGAGTGCTTATCTATAATTGCTTGTAGATCCAATGGTGTAGAAGCCTTTGAGTGATATGCTTCTAATGAAAATAATTGGGCTACCATCCCATCTACTCCCTTCTTCAACATCTTTTGCATTTAGTAAGAACTTACTATCTGTGGTGAATTTCCACGCATCCCTCATAATTCTATTGTTCTTCCCTCTGATTGAAAGCGCATGAATAGTTCTTGGAAGTTCAATTCAATTGTTCCCAAAGTGGTGAGCCACTGTACTCCCAAAATAATATCTACTGCACCCATTGAGATAGCATACATTGGACAATTAAGATGATAATCTCCCATGGATGACTTAATGCTATGGCATTTTCTTGAACAACTAACAGTACCACCATCTGTAATCAAGACCTAAAATTTTGGAGCTGGATATATAAAACAATTTAGATGAGTGGCCAACTTTTTGTTGATGAAGTTATGAGTGCTACCTGAGTCTATCAACACTGTTACTTTTTCTTTCTTTAAGAAACCCACTACCTTGAGAGTTTGTGGGGTACTAAAACCTGAAAGTGCATGGCAAGAAATGATTGGTTGAGTATCTCTTGACTCCTCCTCTATCTCATTGTCACTCTCTACTATTGGTACCTCTTCTTCTTCCTCACTTGGCCCTTCAATATAGAACAATTTCTTTTCGGTGCATTTGTGTCCTCTACTATATTTTCTATCACAATTAAAACATAATCCTTTTGCTCTCTTCTCTTCAATTTGTTGTGGTGTTAGCCTAGTAGGTTGTGGAAGTGACTGTGTAGGAGTGCTTTTATCTCTTATGTTTATAAAACCTTGCCTTTTATTAACCATAATTTTTTTCTCTACTTGCCTTGCCATAATCATTGCATCTGAGATGGAATTTGGACGGAACATGCGTACCTCATATTTAATGTCATCCTTTAGGCCACCAATGAATAGCTCCAACAAATTTTCTATAGACACATTTTCCACTCTTAAAGACAAAGTACAAAATTGATGAATGTAATCCTTGACCATACCTGTTTGCCTTAATTTGGTAATTTGGCTGAAGTAGCTATCCATAAGATTTTCACCATAATGAGTAATGAGTTCTTCTTGGAAAACTGACCAAGTGACAATGCATCCTTTTGCTTTCTTTTCTTCACATAGCCAACGGTACCAAATGAATTGATCAGGTTCCAAGTATAAGGAAGCCATGGCCACCTTTTGTTGACATGGAACATGGTGGATACCAAAGAATTGCTCCATTTGACAGAGCCAATTGGTAGGATCTTGACCATCAAACTTTCGCATATCCAACTTTGGTGTGAAATTCCTTGCCATAAAATGAGTGGTGTGATGATCCATCTTGAGATTTGATTCAAACCCAAAAACACCTTTCCCTTTTGTAGAATCCTCTTCCTCCACATCTTGGTGTTGTGACTGCTTATGTTTGGAAAGTATCTCCAGAATTTTCTCAATATCACATGACTTAGCCAACCCTTTCATTTGTTCACCCATAATGGACAAGATTTCACCTTTCATCTTGCTATTTTCTTTATGAATAAGTTCAAGTATATTTTCATATTCTTTTTGATCAACATCCTCATTTTCAACCTCCTCCTTGCCTGGAGTTTTTCCCGGTGTGGTAACATTCTTTTTGCCCCTTGTTGAAGGACTCGTCATGATTGGAAAAAATAATTTTGTACTAAATCACACAAAACAACTCAAATCAATCTGAAATTTTTACTGGAACTTACCAGGGCCAAGATCTCACTTCCCTGAAAAAATTGTGAAGAAATTCAAAATTGTGCAGCCTGGAAAGGAGAAATTGGTGGAAACCCTAATTTATAAATAACTCCCTTTATTTTGCTCCAATTGTTCTCAAATCTGGACTGTAGTAGCTTCACTATTATATTGAAAAACTCACAAAAAATCTTTCAGAGATTCGACAAAATAAGAGATATACGTTTTTCAAAAAATAAGGGCAGAAACCCTAATTCTGCTATAACTCACTTAATTTTGCTCCAAATGCTCTAAATTCTGGACTATAGCAGCTTCAATATGTTCTTCAAAACCCCTTTTAAAATCACAAAAAAATTCACCAAAATTTGAAAGTTATGCGCTTGCCAAAATGACCTCCAAATCAGAAAAAAAACTCGCCTAGTTTTTGTCTTCACGGTGCCAAGATCATGCTCTGATACCACTTGTAATGAAACAACTTGCACAATATCTGAATATAATAGTAAATAAGCTGCAGACACTTGATAATAATATGCCACTTCGAGGGGGATACCTCCAATAGTCTTCAATGAGAACACAATACTGAATATGATGAAATAAGACTCACTACCTCCTATATATATACCTATTTATGCCTAGGATATCACCTAGGCTGACTTAGATGGGACTATATAAGCCTTAGGCTGACCTAAACAACTAAATAGAAATAAAATAATGATAATATGAATTAATTAAGAGTTAAGATAGCCACAAGCCGACTATTCATAACCCTATACACAACTATAGGATTAAGGGCGTAGCACTGACACTGCCACAAAACGACTTTCACCATCAGATCCATTTTTTATTTTTATGTTTTTGCAACTAGAAGGCTTGGCTCCCTCTGCAAAATAAGCCATGATATTGAGTTCAATGGCGAAGCCATCTCTATGATCTCCTTTAGGTAGGTGGTCCCTAAGTTCCATGTAGTCAATATAGGCATCATCATTTTGGAACATGTCTAGTTGCGGGGTTCCTTGTAAATCCCAGTTGATAAGTTCAAGATGCACAAGGGGAAGGGGGTCGGAAGATAGATCTGATTCGTTGGGTGTGATAGTTTGAATGGATACATGGTCAGGATTCAAATTGGTAAGGATAGGATCCAGGATGGTACTTTCTTCTAGATTATTTATTACTATGGAACTCTGACCTTCCTCGAAAGTCGTACTCAAAAGTTGGCGAATCACACTCTAATGGTCTATGTGTTAGCATTTGTGCCTCATGGTTGGGGCTATAGGTTTGAATTGTGTCAATTCCTTTGTCTTCATAGGAGTGCTCTGTGAGTTCATCCCACTCATACTCATTATAATTTGTGTCATTGTCTTCTTGTAGGGCATGGATCTGTTCCACAAAACAATCATTGGCCTTAGCTTTGCCTTTGTCCTTGTATCCTAACCCTTTTGTATTTCTTGCCAATGAGAATGAAGAGGGTTGGATGGGTTCTATTATTCCTTCTTTTCTTAGGCCAATGGGACCTTGTCCTTCATAACCCATTCTGTGTAGGATAGACTCACCATGCCCATAGATATCTGTTGGGAGCTTAGGTGGTTCTTGTTGTTTGTTATCTTCCTCTGTGTAGAGCCATTGTAAGACATCTCTTTCCTCACTCTCATCTGATAGGGTCCCCTATTTTACAAAGGAAGCTGTGGGAGGTTTGGGAGGAGTAGATGGCTTTGGAAAAGGTGTAGGTCATCCAAAGGATCTTGGTGATAAGGGCATTTTGGCTAAGTTGAGGCTGTGCTCAATGGAGTATTCCCCTACCCCTGTTTCTTTGATTGTGATTTTTTGCTCTTTGGGCTTGGACGAGGAAGCTTCGGAGGTAGAATCATGCTACGAGATGGGGGATGTGGAAGCTCTATTATTGGGAATGATGAAATTAGGCTCTGAGCAGATAGAATTGCAATGTTGAAAAGGATCAGGATCACCTTGGATGGTGATCTGTTTGCCGTTATGAAGAAATTTGATGCATTGGTGGTAGGTAGAAGGTACAAATTTCATGGCATAAATCTAAAGTCTACCTAGGAGGATGTTATAGGCTAGCTCCCTATCTAGGACTTGGCAAACAACGTCCTTTATCAATGGTCCAACTTGTATTGGTAACACCACTGTTCCTTTAGCAGTTCTTTCTTCATCATAGGCCTTAATAGCGATCTTTTTCTTAGGTTCCACTGTAGTTTTAGAGAATCCCAATGTAAGGACTAGCTTGAGCGTACAAATATTTAAACTGGCTCCTCCATCAATAAGAACTCTTTTAATACAGTTTTTATGAATGAAGGCGATGATATGTAAGGGTGTGTTATGAGGCTGAGACACTGAACGGTCATCTTGTTCAGAGAAAGATATGGTGCTAGAGGAGGTTAGATTTCATACCATGGCTTGAAACTTCTCTTGGGATAGGTTCATGGGCATAGTTGTTTCCACTAGGGCTTTATCAAGAATTTCCTTGTGGGAGGGAGACAGATGCAACAACTCTAAGATAGATATGTGGGCATGAGTTTTTCAAAGTTGGTCTATGACACTATATGTATGGGAGTTAGACGAAGAAGGTGACGACCTCAGAGGAAGCATGTTTGATGTGACCTTACCACTGCAGGTGATGATGCTACAATTAGTTTTGTTGGGTTCTGATTGTTGGTTGAATGTGACCACATTGACTTGTGGGATGTGCTCCGATATGTAGTGGACAGTATAATCGAATGGTACTCTTGCGTAGTTAGCATTGTTGTGTTCATTGTTTTGATTTTGCCTATTGTGGTTGTTATTGTTGTTGTTGTTGTATGGCCTGTCATGGTTGAGGAGTAGATCCTTGTATGCCAGTGTGTCTCATTAGAGGTATGTTCTTTAGTGCCTACCTGATTTTGGTCAAGTATGTTGGTAAGAGACATTGTGTGGCTTCATTATTATTGTCATTGATGGCAACAAAGTCTATCCCACACATCCGCAGCACATAGTATGCCTATACCAGAAGTTAGATTGAAGAGTGTTTTGGTCTAGTGAACAAGAATAGAGCATGCAGCAAGGTTTGAATCTCTCAGAGAATATATCTCAGTAAAGTGCGGACTTGGGGAAGTCAAGAGGAGTACCATGACTGCTACATTCTAGAGATTGAGCCTCCGATGATGAAAGAGTAAAAAGATATGAGCACTAAGTGTTGGGTTCCTGACAGGCAGAGTAGACCAAGGAAGAACTGACTGGTAGAGCATCAGACTTTAATCCGGATGAGAAATTTTTGGTGGTCAAGCTATTTAAGAGATCATACATGGTTGGCCGACATGAATGATGACTTCTATGTCTATGTCCTTGATACACATCACATATTAAGCATGGATTCAGCTGAAAGATCAGTGTCTTGGAAATATCTTTAGTATTCCAGTTGCTGAATGGGAAGATGTTAAAATCCTTGATGCAGATATATATACCAAATGGATTTTGGTATGAAGTGTGGTGTTGAAGTGGGAAAAGTGCAAGGAAAGGCAGAGAGAAGTGTGGAAGCAGCAATACAAGTTCAGTATGTGACAGAACATCAGCATTAGAGCAGAGGAAGAATGAAGTGCATTAGATCAGTATATTGAGCCTAACTGGAACTAAACCTTAGCATATGTGGATGCCTCTCTCAGTTCAAACTCCTGATTACTTTCTATATACCTTGTAGATAGTGAGTCTCTTGTAGGCAGTGAGCCTCTTGTGAGTAGTGTGCTCAAGTAGTGAGCCCTAATTGGCAAGTGCCATTTTGTACTTCTTATTCTTTTAACAGAGAATACAATCTTGGGTTAGTCACCCCATGGTTTTTCCCTTAATAGGGTTTTCCATGAAAAAATCCTTGTGTTATGTGTGTTGATTTTATTTCTACTCTCATGATTATGAATGCTCTTATGTTTTAATGCTGCATTAATATTAAAGAATAAAAGAAAGTTAAGATATTTAAGATAATTGATTCATCCCCGCTCTCAGTTATCTACCTTGTTTCCAACAATTGGTATAAGAGCTAAGGGCCTCTAAATAGAGCCTAACAGCTTGAGGAAGATCTGGGAATCTCAATGGATATGTATGGTATGAAGGAACAACTTCAGTCTGCCCTAGATGATCTTGAGCAATCTCACTTTGAAGTCAATAAATTGAGAGAAAGACTCAAACAAGCTGATGATTTCATAAATGAGCTAAAAGAAAAACTAAGTATCTCTGTGAAAAAGAGAAAGGAACTACTTCAACAATTAGCAAATCAAAGTGAAGCCAATGATACTAATGAAGATCTAAATGAGAAAAACAAGCTATGTGAGAAGCTATCAAAAGAGGTCATTATGGTAAGACATGAAATGGAATCAGGGGTTATGAGATTCACCCAAGAAATTGAAGAGAAAAGAAAAATTGAAGATAATCTAAAATAATCTCTCAAGGAGAAGTCAGAAGATTGCCACAAAATGGATAGAATAATCAAGCATCTGGAATTTGATCTTGAAGAAGCTAGAGATAATGAAGAACAACTTGAGAAATAGATAGACACTCTTAAAAGGGATCTTCAAACAACAAATGAATACAAAGAGAAATTCAAGATAAGCTCTGTTCAACTTGAAGTTCTTCTGGAAAGCTAAAAGAGGGTAGATGAGAAGCATGGCTTGGGATATGAGAAAGGTGAAAGCTCCGGATCTAGTCAAAAGAACTTTGGATTAGGAAATCTAAGGAACATGCCTAGAAGACCTGTGGTAAGGCAACCAAATGCTCAAAGATATCCATCCTTCATAGGATACTGCTACAATTGCAACAATTTCAGTCATAAAGGAACTCAGTGCAGAAGAAGAATGAATCAGACTAATTCATCCTTCTCCAGACAGTGTTTCAACTGCAAAAGGTATGGTCACAAATCTCATGAATGCAGAAATATGCAAATAAACAATTCATTCAATGGTAGATGCTTTGCATGCAATAGAATGGGACATATGGCTAATTAATGTAGATCTAGAGGATATCAGTCACATATGCAAATAAATGTTGTTTTCTACAATTGTAATAGATTTGGTCATATTGCCAAATTCTACAGAAGTAAGAATCAGGATAAAAAGGGTTTGGTGCATCATAATCAAAATCAAGACAAAGGAAAAGGAAAAGTGAATGCGGATGAAATTCAAAGGGAGATGAACAAGATTTGGGTGAAGAGAAGTATAAAAAATGTTGGGGATGGATCCGCACCAGAATCTGGTGCTAATATTCCTTCCGGAAACTAAATAGATGAGCTCTAGGTCAGGGGGAGTCATAAAAGAAAATAAATTCCCCCAGCTAGTCAATTGGTGCCTAAATTTGGCACATGGAATGTTGTGGATTAAAGGGAACCCTTAGTAAAAATATGAATGATCCGCAAGAAGTTTTGAAGAGTTTAATCAGCCAAGATTGAACCAGTTTGACAGCCATCTAGTAAAAGCAGAATTTTCACAGTTACATTTGGTATGATTCAAAATTAAAATATCTTGATCTGTGGATAGATGGCGTGATTGGAGGAAAGAAGATACATTGTCAATTATCATTGAAAATGATTCTAAGTGCATCTCAGTGGTTCGGAAAGATCTCTCTCAGAACAAGGTAACTAGATGACTTAAGTTGTGCATTTATTGCAATAGGAATTTAGGGTTTGCGCAGAGATAAAAGCGTTCTTTTATTCATCACTTGCACATTTGCATTCAAAAAGAAGAAAGGAAGAGCTCTGCAACAAGATTGTTACAACCCTCTCAAAGATCAACTGCAGAATCCGATTCAACTAGCAATCTTTTCCAGTGCATATTGTGAACCCTAGAAGCGTGAAAAGGTATTTCAATTTCTGAATATCTCTCTTTAAATCTTTTGCAAAGATGGCTACTCCTATGGTTGTTAAGATCACTAATAGGCCACGCCCAAAGTTCAAGAAACACCCCTACAAATCCCTAGAAGTTGATCCCTTAGGTGCCTTTTCTAGCATTCCACATGGGGTTCTGTACATAGAAGATGCTAGGGTATATATCCATGCCAATATTGAGGAATTTGGATAATCAAAGCTGATGGATATCTACCATAAACAACTAATAGATGAAACCTTTGAACTCAAAGCTCAATACAAGGCCATCTAGGATAAACATTTTGGGCATTGCATCCACTTTCCCTGTTTTGTAGAAGATGGATGGGTCTGGTATGTTCTTAGCAGAATACATGACAACTTCATGTGGTTGTTGAAGCCCTTCAAGATAAGAAAGGATGCAATTAGGGCAGTAACTGGTTTGCACTCATTCGGTGGGTTGCCTGCTCTCCTGCTCTCAAATTGGTCAAGAACCAAACAGTAAGTGAGGCTACCAGATCAAAGTTTGACAAAAGAGCAATGACAATAGAAGATATCACAAATCCGGATATCAAATTTGCCTCTATGATAATTGGGTACAAAATATATAATTCCAGTAGGGAGAACTGTGTCCAGAACTGTAATTTATACTGCATAGTAGATGCTAAGGGAAAATGCAGACTATGATCTATGCGAGCTTCTCCTAAGCCAATTGTTAGAAAACTTGCAAAAGATCAAGAAGAACAAGAAGAACTCATTCAAGTATGGTGGTTTAATGCTGTGTTTATTCTTTTACTATATGAATGAGCTACTCAGATCAAGTGGTTGGGTATGGTAAAATGGTAGACTGGTTACCATACAAATCATAGATTATATGTATGGGATTGGTGATGCCAAGGCTCAAAGTACAACTCTCTGGGGATAATTAAAAAATGTCCAAAGTTTGATGTAGGCCAGAGAAAGAATTCCACAAAAAATAGTTGAAAAATACAAGGATGCAATGTGTTTCATGGTAGACACTAATCAATGCCTAATGGAGGAAGTTGAACCTAGAATGGTTTGGATTATGCCAATGGGCTATGAGGTAGATGAGAAAATCCTGGAACTGCATGTCCAACACTTGCTAACAACCTAAGGACCTTGAGGCAGAAAGGTTTGGAACCTTTCAATAATTGAGTGTAAAAATACATGTTGAACTAAGACAACCAGTGATGAAAAGAAAAGTGAGAAGGGAAGTAGAGGAATTTTCCAAAAGATATGGCATTTCAAAATAGGCAGTTGATGCAAACAGAGAAAAATTAGAAAGAGCTGAGAAAGAGAGACAAGAAGCAGAAAAATGAAGTGTTCCGGTACAAGCCTCCTCCCAGACCAGATCCTCTAATAGCTCTGCACATGCCACCTCTAAGGGCTCAAAATCCTCAAAACTGGAAGCCAAGACATCCGGAAAGGGAGAGAAGAGAACGAAGACAAAGACCACAATGTCATACGTAAGCCAAAAGGATGATGAAGAAATAGAATCTGATGAGGAAGTTAAGAAAATGAGGAAGAAGAAGAAAACTTTAGGGGAATTCTCTGCTGGTACAAACAAAGAAGAAGAGGCAGAAGAATTTGTTGAAAGGCCTACTCTCTCTATTGATGATATCATCAAGGTAGTCACAGTGGATGAGAACTTGTAATCAGTCACTAAATTTTATGATGAGTATAGTGACACAGATAAAAGGATCTTGGAAGAAGCTATAGTTAAGTACCTAAACATTTATAATAAAGCATTCATGGAAATCATCTCTCTAATTCCCAAAAGTCTAGAGAAGGTACTTGAACTGAGAAAGGAGAATGCTAAGGCAAAGGACCTAGAGATCTAGGCATAGATTGCTATTCAGCTCTATCCTTCCATTACTTCAAAACAAATGAACACGATCTTTAAGGATTGCAAGGATGAGTTCCGGAGCAAAGCAAGAATGAACAAACTTATGCTTGGAGAGACAGATCAAGTAGCAAAAGAAATAGAAGAAATCCTCTAGAATGACTTCAAAAGATTCAATCTTCCTATCATGGAGGAAATAGATGAAGAACCTTCTGCCATGGACGTCGAAGGATTAAGTGCATCAATAGAAGAATCTACTAAGAAAATTATAGAAGAGTCAAAGGAGATAGGTAAGGAGAGAACTAAGGAATTGGATTCCTCTATTTCGGAAGAGGAAGTCCATGAAGAAGTAAACATCTCTCTTCTGGATCCCCCTGCAGACTTCAGAACTGAAGGAGAAGGAAGAAAAGAGGAGAAATTGAGTCAAGTAGAGGAGGAAAAGGGAAAATAAGAACACACAGAGAAGAACTCTGATGACAGTTCTAAGGATGCAAAAGGAAAGAAGACTCTGTCTTTGGCAAGAGACACTGCAGAAGTAGTGAAAAACTTCTTGACCAAAGAGATGATAGAAATAGATGAACCAGAACTATTTCAAGGACCACTCAATTTTGACTCCCTCTCTCCGGTCCAGACAATGAGGGTAGCATCTTTTGCTCAAGCTAAAGCAAAAGAAAAGCTTCTAAAGTTTCACATGAAAACTGTGAGCTGATAGAGATTGCATCCAATGTGCTAGAGAAGATCATGCCATCCTTCCAAAAGGATCTTTCGGCCTCTTCGTCCGGTAATTTGAAATCTCTGGTTAACTCTGTTAGCACCCATTTTGATTCTTTGGAGAAATCGGCAGAAGAGAAAGTTCAGAAATAATTTTTGGAAAGAGATTAACTGAGGTGCAGGAACTCATAACTAATGACAGGAGGACCCTGGTTATTGGGATAAAGAGCCTAGAAAATGCTCTTAAAGATGGCAGAGAAATATACAAATTTTGTCTATCTTGGTCCACAGTGACAGAAGACATTTCAAAGAAGGTGGAAGAACAAGAGAGTAAACTATCAAGTTTATCTCAAAATTTTGATCCTCTCACCTCATCCATAATGAATCAAGAGTGCCAAGCTATTGCCACTATAAATGAAAGAAAGAGGTTTGAAAAGGAGAAGAAGAATAGAATAAGCAGAATTAATGAACTAAGAGGGATAATTATCCCTAAGTTAGAGGCAATGCATGAGGCCCTAACTGATGCTTAGACTACAGCCTAGACCAGTGATCCAGTAGACTTAAGAAGGGTAGAAGCTTTTGCAATTTTGTTGAGTGGCCACATTTCAATTTTGGATAGGATGAAGCAGAGTTGGGCGATAGAAGTTGTACAGTTGAAGACCACCTTTGCGGATATACTTAAGTATATGTAAGTATAAAATGTATATATACTTATGTGGCTATGTATAAGTTAATTTTTGTAAATTTTGGTGTGTAGATTCCACCCTTTGCCATTGATGTCAAAGGGGGAGTGAGGAGTAGTGAAAAATGTGGAATCTAGCTGAGGGGGAACTTTGGTAAAACAGTACACAAGATAGAGCATCAGCCAAGAGGGAGTTTGCTACGACACTTAGTCATTTTTCACTAAGTGTTGCCATCAATGCCAAAGCGGGGAGATTGTTGGCAAGAGACACTATGTGGCTTCATTATTGTTGTCATTGATGGCAACAAAGTCTATCCCACACATCCGCAACACATAGTATGCCTATACTAAAAGTCAAATTGAAGAGTGTTTTGGTTCGGTGAACAAGAACAGAGCATGCAACAAGGTCCAACAATTAGGTCCGGATCTCGTAGAGGATGTATCTTAGAAAAGTACAAACTTGGGGAAGTCAAGAGGAGTACCATGACTGCTACATTCTAGAGATTGAACCTCTTGTGATGAAAGAGTAAAAAGATATGAGCATCTAAGTGTTGGGTTCCTGACAGGCAGAGTAGACTGAGGAAGAACTGACCAGCAGAGCATCAGACTTTAATCCGGATGAGAAATTGTTGGTGGTCAAGCTATTTAAGAGATCATACATGGTTGGCCGAGATGAATGATGACTTCTATGTCTATGTCCTTGATGCGCATCACATATTAAGCATGGATTCAACTGACAGATCAGTGTCTTGGAAATATCTTTAGTATTCCAGTTGCGGACCAGGAAAATGTTGAAATCCTTGATGTGGATATATATACCAAATGGATTCCGGTATGAAGTATGGTGTTGAAGTGGGAAAAGTATGAGGAAAGGCAGAGAGAAGTGTGGAAGCAGTAATACCAGTCCTGTATGTGACAGAACAACAACATTAGAGTAGAGGAAGAATGAAGTGCATTAGATCAGTATATTGAGCCTAACTGGAACTAAACCTCAACATATGTGGATGCCTCTCATCAGTTCAAACACCTGGTTACTTTCTATATACCTTGTAGATAGTGAGTCTCTTGTAGGTAATGAGCCTCTTGTGAGAAGTGTGCTCGGGCAGTGAGCCCTAATTGGCAAGTGCCATTTTGTACTTCTTATTCTTTTAACAGAGAATACAATCTTGGGTTAGTCACCCCATGGTTTTTCCCTTAACAGGGTTTTCCACGTAAAAATCCTTGTGTTATGTGTGTTGATTTTATTTCTGCTCTCATGATTATGAATGCTCTTATGTTTTAATTCTGCATTAATATTAAAGAAGAAAAGAAAGTTAAGATATTTAAGATAACTGATTCACCCCCCCTCTCAGTTATCTACCTTGTTTCCAACAAAGTATGTCTTGAATGACGTGTTTGAGATGGATACAGTCATTGGTCTTATGGCCTCTTCCTCTATGATATTCGTAGAAATCAATATCTTTCTAGTAATGAGGTTTTACTTGAGGTTCATAGTTTCTAGTGGGGAGAAGACTGATCTCATTGTTGGCTAATATCTTTCTTAATGTATGGGACTCCTCTAATGGTGTGAATTTTCATCAAGGATTAGAGGTGAACCATTGTTTTGGCTCACGAGAGAAGGTTTTATTTGGTGTAGCATTGCTTGCTTCTCCTTTGAGAGTGAAGATTGGTTGTTGTTTGGGAGCCGCTACTTTGGCATCAATTACTCCATCATTGATGATATTTTTATTGTTTGTCAAAAAATTCAACTTGTCCATGGTGTAGTTAGAGTTAGGGGTGTCCTTGTATAACTTTATTTGCCCCTTGGTGATCATAGCTTTCTCGATAAATAGTCCCATCTCAATGACTTTCGTAAATGAGGTAGGGCATTGAATTTGGATTTAGTAACTTAGATCAGGGTTAAGGTTGTGGACAAACACCTCTATCATTTGCTTCTCAGGAACTTCATATGAGCATTTGCTCGTGAGTTGTCTCCATCTTTGTAAGAAAGCGGTGAAGGATTCACCACCCTTTTTCTTTGTATTGCGTAGGTCAAGCATGGAGACTTCGTGTTCAATGTTATATGAGAAGTGTGTGACGAAATTTTTTACTAACTCATCAAAAGTTTTGATACCTAGGGAAGTTGTGAGAACCATTCCATGGCTTGTCCACCTAGAGATCTAGGGAATAGTCTCATTAGGAAAGTTTCGTTGTTAGCCACTTCTAGGCATGCGGCGCTAAATTCCCTAATGTGATCTCTTGGGTCTCCTTTCCCTTTGTATTTGTCAAACTTAGGAACTTTGAACCGAAAGGGGAAGGGTACCATGTTCAAGATTTTGTCAAAGGGATATGACAAGATATTCTTCAATGAATAAGTTTTAGTGGGTGTCCCTATTTGGAGATCTGCCACTTTCTGCATTAGGCTCTCAATTTGTTTTGTTAATGTGTCTAGAGGTGCATTTGAGTCTGTGGATTTTTTCTCTTTATCTAGGCCAATGGTTTTCTCTTCACTTGTGCAGTCCTCATGAGTTTCTTCCACTACAGTTTCTCTTAATTTGTTGAGATCAAAGTTCGAGGGGAGTCTAAGTCCTTGGCTTGCAAGATGAAGAAAGTACTTTTGAGGGTCTTCATTGAGTATCTTGTCCATCATGCATTGAAATTTTTGATCTTGGAGGGCTCCTTGTTACTCCTCACAGGAGATTTCCTCATCACTGTCATGAGGGGACACAATCCTGTCTGGTGTTCTAGCCATTTCAAGCTACTTTTGTGTTTGGGATCTAGTTAAGACCATGCAAGGTTATGTGGGAAGGAGTGGGGTGAAACTAGACTCTAGTAAGGTGTTGGTGTAGGTTGGTGAGAAGAGGATACTTGCGGTGATGAGATTCAAACAAGGGAATCTTTTGATCAATGATTCCCAATAAGTTGGTTGACATAAGATGATAGCCACAAGTAAGGATAGCCGGTACTCATTTACTATGTAGAGACTAGTCTTGCACCAAGACCACTAGTGAAGTTCTAAGAGAAAAGGATGTTCGATCCTTGATAGTGGAGACTTACTAGGTTTACTTGAATCTGAAATGATCTGAAAAAGTTCTTGCACTAACATGATATAGATACTTTTCACTTGTTTGCGGGAAGACCTGGTAGAAGGTGGACGAGACGCCCGATGAAAGAGAGGGTATGCTATGGAAATGGATGGAAGAGGTGACTGCATGGTAGATTTGATCCCCAAAACTAGAACAAGGCTAAAATGGGTATCCAGAAATGCTAAAATGTTTCTCTCAAAATATGTGGAAAAGGTCACTATTGTGGATGAGCAACAATAAATGCGCTGAAACATAAGGTATATGCGCAACAAGTCAAGATAAATGCATAGCTCTAGTAAATGATAAAAGCACAGTAACAGATGGTAAATGCAGAGAAAGTCAATGCAAGTGTGTAGCAGGTCAAAATGTATGCGCAGCTCTGCAGGACAGATGCGCAACTCTGGTTTTTTGAATGTTTTTGCAATTTTCTTGGCACATTTTTCGGTGTTTTTTGGTTTCTTGGTTACAAGTTGGTCTTTTTCTTTTTGATTTGATTTTCTTAATTATGGCAAGAAGACACAACAAATACAAAGAATGATTTCATGGTTTTTGAATTTTTTTGTAATTTTTAGACTCTTTTTGACTAAAAAACAAGTACAACTCCTAGGCTGGCTGGGACAGTATAAACTGAATTCTCACTATTTCTAGATGAGGCATCTTTGGGAGGTGATAATCGCCCTTCCCTGCACCGGCTTATAGGGTTTTTGACTTCTAAAAACAAAGGATGATTAGTAAGTCCAACTGTTTGAGTGGTTATACATGGGGCAACACTACTCTCTGTTATGGAGTCTCCCAACCTTCAAGGGTTGTGCCTTGGAGGGTTTTGGGGGAGGTTGGCTATCAATATAACACAACTTCACTTGTTGTTTGAAGCTTTCACTCCAAACACAATTTATTTATAGTGGCTTGGCAAAGATTGGCTTTAGCTTGTTACCACTTAAGGTCATTCCCACTTGGATGGAAGGATATCCAAGGGCAGGCCTCTCTAAGGGTTTAACACATGTGAAATGATATGTCTGGCATTTTGGTCACCCAAGATAGGGGAGAGCATAGGTCTAGTATCATTCCAAAAACACAAAAGACAGTGGTTCTTTTCCCCTAGTTAAAATGGAAAAGACTAAATGTGTTAAGCTACTTGGGCACACATGTGAGTTGTTAACTTTGAAAGCAAGATAGCAATGGTTCAATTTTATCCTCCTAGCATTGGGACTATATTCAATTTGTTGATGCAACAATATCAAATTACAATCCTTCCTAGTTAGATCTAGATGTGATTTTACATAAACATCTGATTATTATCTTTGCTAATTAAATCTATGACGTGTGTTAATAATGCAACTAGAATGTTTAAACCAGCCCCTAACCTGCAAGTAGATAAGAGAAAATTCCTACGAGAAGTGTCAACGTTTAGCAAAATCACAAGAAAACCCAAAAAGTCACCATCAGAATCAGATGTGTAGGTATAGAGATTAGATGTGCAGAGACAGAGATCATATGCGTAGCTATTACAAAAGTGATGAGATAGAGGTCAAAAGTGTGGAAACAGAGAGCATATGCATAGTTTTAGTAAATGCACTGTATCAGAACACAGATGCGTAGCTTCAGGAGGTAAATGCGCCGAAAGAGTAGATGCGCCAAAACAGATAGCAGATACATCTTAGAATTGATCTGATGAGCAGAATCCTCCTGTTTATGGAACCTTAGCACAAAAAAATCAATTTTTGGGTTAAATCGAGGTAAGGCCCCATGGTGGGCACCAAAAATGTTATGGGAAAATTGATGTAAATGAATAATCAATGTATATCAACAATACCCAATAACTCAATGAAATATAGAAACAAAGAAATCAATCAAAACAAAGAACTTCAAACCTTCGCAAACCTCTTCACTTCATGGCTTCCATTGATTGCCTATCTCAAATGATCTTGTATATGACTTCAGAAGGTGCACTTCCTTGCTATTCCAAGATGTCAAGTGGGAATGGTTGTGGTAGTTTATTGCAATGAAGATGAGCTTCACAACAATGGTAATGGTATGGTAACAAGTTGATTGCAAGCAAATGGAATGACTTGGATGCCAAAGGCACATTGTAATTCCTACAGAGTAAGGGTACTAAAAGCTTGGATGAATGAAATGGAGGAATTGGGTTCAATTTATAGACTTGAGAGAGAGAAGATCAATGGTATAGAAAGAATGAGAAGATCAATGGTTGAGAAACCTTGAGAGGATGTGCACGAATAGAAAGAAGACAAGTGTCATACAAAAAGCTATTTTGTTTGAGTTAACTGCATTCTTTTATAAAGATAAGATAAACTTTCATAAATTAGAATACTTTTTTTTCTAATTTAAGAGTTATTGATAAAAACAAGGTTGATTGAGTTAGTTAACTCAACTTGTGATTTGCTTTTGCATGATTTGAGAGAAATTAAATAATAAATTATTTAATTTTGTGTGCATACAGAAGAAGACATATTTTTAGAAGATTTGGAAGATATTTAGAAGATAAGAAAGGAAATTAAATAAATAAATTTATTTAATTGTTTGTGCATGCTTTGGAAGAATAAATAAAATATTTGATTATATTTTATTTTTAGAGATTGAGAGAATTTAAATAAATTTGATTGATTTATTTAAATTTGGAGGAATGATTGACTTAATTAAATAATTAATAATTATTTAATTGTTTGGAAGAGGATTTAGAAGAACTTAATTAAATAAAAGGATTTTATTTAATTATTGGAAGACATTAGATGAGGTAATTAAATAATTTGATATTTAATTAATTTAGAGGAATATGAATCGAATAAATAAATTTGATTTATTTATTTATTGATAGAGGAATTTAGACAAAATAAATATTAAGAATATTTATTTACACAGAGTCGTGTCATTTTTGGGCGCATATAGGATTTAATACAAACATCACCTACATACCATGGAATGCTCCAAGAAGCTTTACAAAAGGTGATTGTACCACCTACTATTAAGCTGAATGATGTAGCAGCTCTATTAGATTGTATGCATGTGACAAAAATGGATATTCTATTTCAACAACATGAAATACCATCAACTAAAGATGAATATGATCCGCTTATAATCTTTACGATAGTAGATAAAAAGTTGATAAATCAAGTTATGATTGACAATGGATTGAATCTTAATGTTTGTGGCATGGACTTACTACACAAAATCAAGATTGACACATCTTTAATCAAACCAAATAGGATTGGCATTTGTGGCTTTGATAATGCTAGTAGACAATTTGTGGGTACCATAACTTTACCTGTAAAGGTTGGACCTATCACTTTAGCTACCCTTTTTCATGTTATGCCCTCATCAATTTCATATAATATGATTCTCGATAGACCGTAGATCCATGCCATGGGGGCAGTTCCATCTACCCTTCATCAATCAATAAAGTTTATTTATCAAAACAAGCTCTACACCATTGAAGCCGATCTTGAACTAGATAGTTGTCTACATATTGAAACACAAAAACAAGTTAACAATCAGCAAAGTCTAAACAACTTATGAGTTGATTCATCAACAACTCTTGCTGCAGATAGCGCTGCAAAAGACTCTAAACCATCGAATGCACTTTTTGGTGATGATTGGGGTTCATTAGATTTTACTCCCTCCTTTATGGGGGAATACAAAATTAATAACTATGACGCATCAAAATTCACATTGATCTCATCTAAACAATATTTTGATATACCTAAGAAACCTAAAGCCTCCTTGGTCGAAAATAAGGACAATACTCTTACTTATACTATAGATTATGACACCTCTGAGGCCTAGCCATCCTCTAAAGAGATGAACACTCTCTATGGTCGTGGATTTCAGATTTTGTACAAAAATTGTGACTATGCAGGTAATGGATGTGGTGTAAATCAACAAGGAATCTAAGTACCTTTACAAGTTGATGGAATTAACTACACAACTAGTATTGGATACTACTCTTTGAAGCCCACCAAAGCCTCTTGTCATCCTAAACTTAATGTTAATACAATACCAATGAGACCGAAATGACATACGAGATATCCTGAGTTGATAGACAACAATTGTCTGCTAGTAAATATCCCATTGAATCAGGTGAGTATTTCTACCCCCTTAGCCACACTCACTATAGCAGCTATTCTAGTTATTCTTAAGGGTAGCCTCCTCCTAGATATATATGTTGTTAGAATCATGTTGTGTTCCCCCGTGTTGTGCTATATGTGTTGTTTAGGTCTCCTTGGATGACCCTTGATACTCTTGTAAGGTCAAGGATACCAGGAGACTGCCTTTGTTGTGACCATTCTTTTATTTGTTTCATCATTCTTCTATCTTGCCTCTCCTCTATTTTATTGTTGTGTGTCATGACTTAAGGGCATAGCATGGCAGTGGATGACCTGGGGGCATACTCCTACATGGTATTCCTAAGACACTTGTTCTCCTCTCTTATTTTATTGTTTACCTTCTTCTAGTGATTTTACCTAGTCAGCGGATGACAAAAACAAATAAATACTGATATGGACCATGTGTCCCTTTAGCAAGCAAAGAAAAAAAGGACCTAGTCCATACATGACGATGGGGTTGACATATATATGTATCTGATGCTTGACTAGTAGAATCACTCCGTGTGATGTTTTATCCTATGGCATTTCTTGTGACTAACATTTTACAATCCACTCAATATGCTCTTGTACACTTTGATTGGTATATCACCTTGTTGCTACACTCAGTTCTGAGGTATCTGTAGTATAGCCCAACAGTTATACTTGGTTCTAAACCTGCAGTATAGCCTTGGTCCTAGATGTTGTTGCAAGTATGTGCTAACTAGTGTTGTCATTGATGTCAACATGTTTGTGTTGTCATTAGTGTCAATTGTGTCTTTTGATATTGTTGTTTGTTGAGTGATTGAGTTATCATGTTAAGGACACTGTCTGAGTTTTTGCTCCACATTTCCACTGTATTGAAGACTAGAGTATGAGATTTGGATATGCTTTAGAGAAGTGTTTGAAGATACTAATTCCATAATTTGGTGGTCTGGTAGCTGTGTAGTAAAAGTTATATTCACTGGTTTGAAGACTATGCCTGACAACATTTGCAGTGTGATAGGGATAAAGTATTTTGCTCTGTATTTCTCCGCAGTTTGGATTTTGGTCTTGTAGTTTTAGACTTAAGTTTATAAAGTCCTTATCTATCTTGATTCCAAAGGATTTGTGATTTGGTGCTCCAGAAAACAAGTTATTGATTAGTAGAGTTCGACAGTGTTTGTTGTGAGCAGTCTGTAATCTATCTTCAAGTGATATTTGTTGTCCTCAAGTGAGATCTGTTGCAGTTAGATTTGTTGTCTCCCAAGTGATTTTATGTTGTTTGTGGATGTCTGCATAATGTATTAAAGGTGTGTGCTTGATTCCCAAGCTATAATGAAGTTCTTGGAAGTGTGTATTTAAGTATTCTTGATGTTTGCACTAGTTCTAGTCGACTTGGTTATTTACACTTGTTGCGAAGGTGATTCGTGGATAGTGGAAGCATGTTGAAGCTTGTAAGGATGTGTTTGGGTCTAAGATAAGTCATGAAGTGGTCTTCCTTCATTCATTTTCTCCACAAGTTTGTTTAGGTCTAGACCTAATTTAAATTATGTATGTATGCCGACCTTAGAGATAGTTCCAATGGTTGTAAATTGTATTACCAACCTTGATGAATGTTTCAAGATTGATGATTGGTATAAATATATGTAATGAATCCATGAGTGGTGAGATAGTGTGCAAAGATGCAAAGATAAAGTGTGTGTGTTGTAAAGATAGTGAAGTAGAGATATATTGTGCTTTAATAGAATTGAACTCAGGCATGTTGTAGATGCTACTATATCAGTTCATGGTAGTGAGCCACCCTTTGGTAGTGAGCCATGCCTTGGTTGTGAGCCTTTTTGCAATGAAAATTCATTTGGGTAGTGAGCCTTGGGTAGTGAGCCCCTAAGGCAGTGACCCTCTTTGTTATTCAATATTGTTACTACATTATATTGTGAGCTAACACTCACCATGGTTTTTCCATTTTAGGGTTTTCCATGTAAAAAATCTAGTGTTTATGTGTGTATGGTGTTGATGTGTTTATGTTTTGATTTTTCTATTCATGTTTAATCTTCATAATAGATTAAGGAGTTAAAGTAAGTGAATGTGAATGTGATTTTGTTTAAAGAAGTTAAGGTTTTTGATACAACTGATTCAACCCCCCTCTCAGTTGTCTTGTGCCTTCAACAATTGGTATCAGAGCGAGGTTCCTTGGAAGAAAGCCTAACAACTTAAGGTAGATTTGGGATGGCACACAAGAAAGACATTCCCCAGTTTGATGGATCTAAATATGCCTACTAGAAGGTACAAATACAAAGTTATCTTATTTCTATAAGTTATAATGTCTGGAAGATGTTTAAAGATAAATACACAGTACCTAAAGGTGGTCCAAAGACTAATGAAGAAATTAAGGATTATGAGACTAATCACAAAGCTAAAAATGCTCTATTAAATGCCTTGTCTAACACTAAAATGACAAAAGTTGTGGATCTAGAAATTGCTCATGAGATCTGGGACAAATTGAAAAAAATCTATGAAGGTGATGAATCTATCAAGAAGGCTAAGCTACAGAACTTGAAGACCACATATGAAACCATGTGAATGGTTGAGGATGAGAACATAACAAGTTAAATATAGAAGATTAATGAAGTTGTCAGCAACATCAAGTGTCTTGGTGGAAAGTTAGAGGATGTGGATGTTGGGAATTAAGGTGTCTCAACCTTGGTAATTCCTTGCATTTATTTATTGTAATGTATTTATTTATTGCCTATTATTGTAATTAGGATGCAAATCCTATTTTGTCATCTTGTGGGAGTTGGCATGGTGATGTGTCATCCTACATGGAAGGTGACCACATGTACTTTTGTCCTCACATGAGGAGGTAGGCATCCCACTTAGTGGTAGATCAATTTTGTCATGTGTCAGCATCTTGACTAGTGTGCAAGTGAATCTTGACTGAAATGGTTATGACAGATTCCTATGAAAGAATCTATGACATGTAAGAGTCAAAAATAGAAGGTTCTATGATAGGTGAGTACATGTGTCAAAGAGCATCTTGGAAGAAGGCATATTTGGGCACCCCAAGGAGGGTGATGATGTGTTGTAAGTAGAATTTACTATTTTTAGGTAGTTATGACAGATTCTCTTACAATTGTAAGAGCTATTAGTTATGAGGGATTCTATATCAGCCGTAAGATACGTAAGAGCATTTGTCATTGCCTGTCTTAGGAGTAGGCACCCATATTGGGATGGGGTGATGTGACAAGTGTCATGACTATGCTACAGTGTTGGACAAGTGTCCCTAGACATGGGTTTTGGGTCATGAGGCCATGTTGGACGCCCATTCCAAGAAAGGTCCAATGTTGCCTTGTAACTTCTTTATAAACAGGTACTTAGAGAGGAGATGTATTATGTGATTGATAGGTATTGCTATGCTGCCGGAATATCTCCAGATACAAGTGTTGAAGACTCCTGCAAGAGCATTGGCTCTAAAACTATATTGTAACCTTGATTGTTTACTATAATACATTTGATCTATGTTTTGGAGTGTGGGGTTTTTCACCTGTAAGGGTTTTCCCCACGTATATCTTGTCTCTCTCTCTCTCTCTCTTCTGTCTACTTTATGTGTGTATGTGTATTTCTGTAATATCTCTGTTGTTGGGTTAATAACACTATAATTTTAAAGGTTAAAAAGAATTTGCACTCATCTCTCCTCTTTAGATTAGAGTAGGAAACATTTTCCACACACCTTGCTTCCTTTCAGTTGGTATCAGAGCTTGGCCAGTTTTAGTTCTAGCTACTGGGTAGGGGTTTTTTGAGCTAATCTTAGGTTGAGTGGGGGTCTATGCAGAGTATTCTAAAATCTTATTACAGGGATGAGATGGCAGGCACACCAGAAGAGTAGAGGTGGAGAAGTTTAACAACATAAATTTCAAGTTGTGGAAACTCAAGATGGAAGACATGCTTGTTGATAAAGACATATGGGAAACCGTTGATGGCACAAAACCTATGGTGACTCCACAAACTGATTGGGATCTCAAAGATTAGAAGGCTAAGGGTCTCATAAGACTTTGTTTAGCTGACTCTATCCTATTGAAAGTCCATGAGGAGAAGACTGCAAAAGAACTTTGGAAGAAGCTGGGAGATGTTTATCAGGCCAAGTCCTTAGTGAACAAGATTTTTCTAAAAAAGAAGTTGTTTTCTCTAAAGATGGAAGATGAATGATCTGTTGCAGATCATATGAATCCTTTCAACATGATAGTTGTACAGTTGACATCCGTGGGTGTGAAAATAGAGGAGGGTTGATGTATGACCTTGCTTTGTTCTTTGCCGGATATATGGGATCATCTTGTAATAGCCATCAGAAGAACTACAACCACCTTCAAGATGGATGAGGTAGTGTCTTTATTGTTATCTAAAGAAATGCAGAGAAAGGCAACTGAGTCAACCAATGAAGCTCTTGCGGTTCGTGGAAGACCCAAGGAGAAAGGAAAAAAGGACATGAAAGCTGAGAAGGGTAGATCCAAATCCCATGGGAGATCCAAATCTCTTGGAAAGTCCAAGGCTCTTTGTTGGAACTATGGTAAATCTGGGCATTTTTGAAAGGAATGTAAAGAGGAGAAAAAGAAGAAGAAAAAGAATGTCACAGATTCAGATTCTGACAAGTCACAAGATGATGATGATGCCTTCATCGCATCCCTATCCACCCATACATCTAATGATGTGTGGTTGATTGATTCTAGTGCATCATTCCACATGACCTCACATCGAAATTAGTTTACAAAGTATGAAGAGTTCGATGGTGGAAGAGTGTACCTTGGTGATGATTCTCATATGAAGATTATTGGTTGTTGAAGAGTCTCAGTCTGATTCCATGATGGATAGGTGAAGGGGATCACTGGGGTTATGCACATCCTAGGCTTGGCACGGAACCTGCTTTCTATAAGTAAGTTGAATGATGCAGGTCTACAGGTTGTCTTTTCAAAGGATAGATGCAAGATGACTAGAGGATCTACGGTGCTTACGAAAGGTACTCGGAGAGGTATTTTATTTCAGCTAGAGGCATGCACTTCACAGTGCAATAGTTCTTCTAATTCAAAGAAAAGAGCTGCATTCACTTCATCCCCACCATCTGAACCAACAGTGAAGAAATCTATTGTATCAAACTCTGATGGTAGTGCATTTTGGGTACCCAAGGGTACTCATGCTTTGGAAGTCAAGCTTCCTACTAAAAAGACAATGTTATGGCATAAGATATTTGGCCACATTGGTGAGAAGGGTCTTAAAACCTTGAAAAATAAAAACCTTGTTGAGGGGTTAAATGATTGTAATCTCAAGTTCAACTTTTGTGAACATTGTATATATGGAAAACAAAATTGTGTTTAGTTTTACTCTAGTTCTCACAAGTCTTCTGGTGTGTTGGACCTTATTCATTCTAATGTGTTTTGTCCTGTTAGTATTCCTTCGATTTCCAAATCTATATATTTTGTATCTTTCATAGATGATTACAGTAGAAGGACATGGATTTATTTTCTTAGAAGCAAGTCTAAAGTCTTTAGTTAGTTCAAAGAGTTCAAAGCTTTTGTTGAGAATCAGACTAGTAAAAAGATCAAGTGTTTGAGGACTGACAACGGTGGTGAGTTTTGTTTGGCAGAGTTCAATAAGTTTTGTAAAGAACATGGGATTGAAAGACATAAGATAATTCCATACACCCCATAGAAAAATGGAGTTGTAGAGAGGATGAATAGGACACTGATGGAGAAGGCTAGGAGTATGCTTCGTGGAGCAAGCCTTAAACAAAGTTTTGGACTGAAGCTGTAGCCACTGCTTGCTACTTGGTAAACAGGTCTCCTACATCAGCTCTTGTTGGTAAGACACCTATGGAGGTGTGGTCTAGTAAGAATCCTTCAGTGAGACATCTTCATGTTTTTGGTTGTGAGGCATATGCACATGTGCCTAGGGAGAAAAGGTCAAAATTGGAGAATAAGGCCGTTAAGTGTATTTTCATTGGCTATGGTCTCAGTGTGAAAGGATACAAGCTTTGGGATTCTGTGGCTGAAAAAGTGTTGTATAGCAGAAGTGTTATTCTTAGAGAGCTAATACCTTCTTTCATTGTTCTACAGCTAGAAGAGACAAAAAATAAAGAGGATGTAGTTCAGTTTCCTTCTACCCCTAAGAAGACTGAATCAACAGACCATGTGAGACCTGATGATGAGGAGATCTCTAGTAGCTCTGAAAGATCAAAAGAAGAAGCAGAACCTTAACCTCGGCCTTTGAGGAGGTCTACACGAACAAGGAAGCAACCTGATAGGTTTGGTTATTCATTACTTAATTCTAGTTGTGCTTTTGCCTTGCTTACTAACACTGATGAGTCTAGAACTGTGACAGAGGCTATGGGCATGAAAGATGTAGGTTCCTGGAAGGAGGCCATGGAAGATGAGATGGCTTATTTGGAGAAGAATAAGACTTGGGACTTGGTACCTTTGCCTAAAGGACAGAAACCCATTGGTTGTAAATGGGTGTTCAAAAATAAATTCAGTGCAGATGGCAGTGTTGAAAAGTACAAGGCTAGACTGGTTGCGAAGGGGTACTCACAAGTGGAAGGAATTGATTATGGTGAAATTTTCTCTCTCATTACAAAGATGACATCTATTCTATTCTTGTTATCTCTTGCAACAGCTTATGATTTAGAGGTGGAGAAGATGGATGTGAAAACAACATTCCTTCATGGTGATTTGGAGGAAGAGATTTACATGTCACAGCTAGAGCATTACATAGAAAAAGGTAAAGAAAATTTGGTTTACAAGCTGAAAAAGTCTTTGTATGGTTTGAAGCAGTCTTCTAGGATGTGGTATATGAAATTTGATGCTTTTGTGTTGTCCATTGGATTTTTGAGATCGAAATCTGATCATTATGTGTATTACAAGTTTGACAATGATCACATTCTCATTATTGCATTGTATGTTGATGATATGCTATTAATTGGGAATGATAAGAATATGATTTCTGATTTGAAGTTTCAATTGTTAGCACAGTTTAAGATGAAAAACTTAGGGGCAACCAGGTACATTATGGGAATGGAAATCAGAAGAGGCAGAGCTAATAGAAAACTTTGGTTAAGCCAGAGTAAGTATGTGAAGACTGTGTTGGATAGGTTCAACATGGTAGATTGTAGACCATTGTGTGTTCCTATTTCTTTGGGGACAAAGTTATCTATTAATGATTGTCTAAAATCTCCTTCTAAGGTGGACATGAGCAGAGTACCTTATGCTAGTGTTGTTGGTAGTTTGATGTATGCTATGGTCTGCACAAGACTAGACATTGCCCAAGCAGTGGGTGTCCTTAGTCGATTAATGGCTAATCTTGGATGGGTACATTGGGATGTAGTAAAGTGAGTGTTTAGATATCTGAGGGGTACTTCTAAGTATTCCATATGTTATCATGGTCATCCTACAAGACCTCTACATTCTGTATGTATTTGTGGATTTGTGGATTCAGATTGGGCAGGTGACATTGACAGCAGGAGATCCACCAGTGCTTATGTGTTTACTTTATTCGGTGGTATAATTAGTTGGATGAGTAAGAGGCAACCTGTGGTCACTTTGTCCATGACATAAAATGAGTATATGGTAGCTACTCATGCTTGTAAGAAGCCATTTTGCTTAAGAGATTGTGTTCCGATATTGGTGTTGATGCAGGACAAATTACTATTTGTTGTGACAGTCAGAGTACAATTTACCTAGCGAAGAATCCAACTTTCCATGCCAGAACAAAGAGTATAGATGAACAATTTCATTTTTGTGAGACATGGTAGAGCATGGGAAGGTGAATTTAGAGAAGGTAGATACTTTGAATAATGTTGTAGATGCATTAACAAAACTAGTGGACATAGACAAGTTCAGATGGTGTTCAGAGTCTATGGGCCTCTCGGCCTATAGAAGTTAAATCCTGTTATTTCTATTGGATCTTACAATGTGTTCGACAAGTGGGAGAATGTTACGAATTAAGATGTCTCAACCTTGGTAATTTCTTGCATTTATTTATTGTAATGTATTTATTTATTGCCTATTATTGTAATTAGGATGCAAATCCTATTTTGTCATCTTGTGGGAGTTGGTACAGTGATGTGTCATCCTACATGGAAGGTGACCACATGTACTTTTGTCCTCACATGAGCAGATAGGTGTCCCATTTAGTGGTAGAGTAATTTTTCCATGTGTCGACATCTTGACTAGTGTGTAAGTGAATCTTGATCTAAACGGTTATGATAGATTCCTATGATAGAATCTATGACACGTAAGAGCCAGAAATAGAAGGTTCTATGATAGGTGAGGACATGTGTCAAAGAGCATCTTGGAAGAAGGCATATTTGGACACCCCAAGGAGGGTGATGATGTTTTGTAAGTAGAATATACTATTTTTAGGAAGTTATGATAGATTCTCTTACAGCTGTAAGAGCTGTCAGTTATGACATATTCTATCACAGCTGTAAGATGCGTAAGAGCATCTGTTATTTCCTATCTTGGGAGTAGGCACCCATATTGGGATGGGGTGATGTGACAAGTATCATGACTATGCTGTAGTGTTGGACAAGTGTCCCTAGATGTGGGTTTTGGGCCATGAGTCCATGTTGGATGCCCATTCCAAGAAAGTTCCAATTTTGCCTTGTAACTTCTTTATAAATAGGTGCTTGGAGAGGAGATGTATTATGTGATTGACAAGTACTATTATGCTACTAGAATATCTCTAGATACGAGTGTCGAAGACTTCTACAAGAGCATTGGCTCTGAAACTGTATTGTAACCTTGATTGTTTACTGTAATACATTTGAGCTATGTTTTGGAGTGTGGGGTTTTTCACCTGTAAGGGTTTTCCCCACATATATCTTGTCTCTCTCTTCTGTCTACTTCCTATGTGTATGTGTATTTCTGCAATATCTTTGTTGTTAGGTTAATAACACTATAATTGTAAAGGTTAAAAAGAATTTGCACTCATCTCTCCTCTTTAGATTAGTGTAGGAAGTGTTTTCCACACACCTTGCTTCCTTTCAGTGGATGTTGTAGATAAGATACTCGAAACTCTTCCCAAATCTTATAGTCATAAGGTATCTACCATTGAAGAATTGTTTGATATGGGCAAGCTTTCAAAAGATCAATTTCTTGGTAAACTCGCTGCTTTTGAGATGAGAGAGTTTGGTACTATGGATGGCCCTGTGAAAGTTGAGACTGCTTTTAAGGCCACGGAAGAAAAGATTACTAGATCAGATAAATATGCTATGGAATCAGATGAAGATTTTGAAGAGCTTGGGGAAAAATTTGCAAGCAGAATGAAAAGAGGCAATAGAGGAAAGTTCAAAGGTAAGTTACCTTTCAAATGTTTCAATTGTGGTAAAATTGGCCACTATGCTTCAAGATGTCCCGACAAAGCTTTGAGGATCAAAAACAAGGAAAGTAAAGGAAAGATGGTAAAGAAGAGTTACTATGTTAGAGATGATGATGGTGTAACTGATGATGAACCTGATTCTGATGATGGCAATAGTAGTGAATGCTTATTTATTGCACTTAGAGAAGAACCTATTTCTGCTAATCTTGCAAGTTGTGTGAAGGAAGGAAGTCTAGGAGAGTTGTTTGCATTTCATGCTGAAAAGGAAGATGAATGGATCATTGACAATGGATGTTAAAATCACATGATAGGAGATAAGAGTAAGTTTGTTAAGTTTGAAAAATATGATGGAGGAATAGTTAGGTTTGGTGATGCAGCTGGTAAGATTTGTGGAAAAGGATAAAGTACTTTTGATGGAAAGCATAATACATATGATGTTCTTTATGTCAAAGGCTTAAAGCATAATCTTCTAAGCATTGGAAAAATGTGTGACAACGGGTATAATATGGTGTTTAAGGACAATGGGTGTGAGATAAGAAAAAGCTCCAAAACTTTAATTGCTGCTAGTAAGAAGACTCATGCTAATGTTTATCATTTGAAGGGTACTAATAATTGTTGTATTTTGGCTTAGACAAATGAAAGTTGGTTATGGCATAGGAGGAAGTGTCACATTAACTTTGACAATTTGGTGAGAATAAGCGCAATACAAGCAGTAAGAGACCTACCTAAGATTGTGAAGCCTGCCAATGTCATGTGCAAAGAATGTCAGTTTGGGAAGATGACAAAGACTACTTTCAAGAGTAAAGAACAATTGTCTACAGGTTTGCTGGAGTTGGTACATACAAACTTATGTGGCCCTCCAAGAACAAGAAGTCTACAAGGTGATAGGTATTTCATGCTTCTTATTGATGGTTATTAAAGAATGGCTTGGGTTACCTTTCTTAAAGAAAAATCAGAAGCCCTAGACAAGTTTAAGGCATTCAAAGCTATGGTTGAAAATGAGTTGGATTTGAGAATCAAGTGTTTGAGATTTGACAGAGGTGGTGAGTTTACTTCAAATGAGTATAATGCATTTTGTGAAGAACATGGAATAGAGAGACTTTTGTTTTCCCCCTGGACTCCTCAACAAAATGGAGTGGTTGAAAGGAAGAATAGAACTATTCAAGAAGCTTCTAGAACAATGATCAAGGAAGTAGACCTATCAGAAGTATATTGGAAAGAAGCAATACACACTGCTATCTATATTTAGAATAGAGTGCTAGTCAGAGAAAAATAAACAAAGACACCTTATGAGCTATGGTATGGAAGAACTCCTACTATCTAATACTTCAAAGTTTTTGGAAACAAATGTTACATCAGAAGAGATGAAGAATTAGGAAAGTTTGATGCTAGATGTGAAGGCATATTCCTTGGGTACTCTACTAAGAGCAAGGCTTACCGGTGCTATAATAAAAGATTGAGAAAAATTAATGAAAGTGCAAATGTGAAGGTAGATGAAGATATTCAGCCAGATGGATATGAGTTAGATAGATTTACTAATACAAAAATGATTGAAAAAGACAAAGAAAAGGAAGTTTAGACTGAAGTGCAAGCTGCTCTTGAAGAAGAAGAAGTTCAAGATGAAGCTCCAAAAAGAATTGCTAAAACCCCCAAGTATGTGTAAAGCGATCACTCTGAAGTTCAGATTATTGGTGACAAAAGGAAAGGTGTGTTGACAAGAAGTAGAGTTGCAAAAGTTTAAGTAAATATCTGTTTACTCTCAAAGGTGGAACCTAAAACACTAAAAGAAGCATGCAATGATGAATATTGGGTCAAAGCAATGGAAGAAGAACTAATGTAGATTGAGAAGAACAAGGCTTGGGAACTTGTCCCTAGACCTGCAGAGAAGAATGTGATAGGAACAAAGTGGGTATTCCAGAACAAACTGAATGAAGTTGGAGAAGTTGTGAAAAACAAGGCAAGACTTGTGTGTAAAGGCTACTCACAAGTGGAAGGAATAGACTCTAAAGAGACATTTGCTCAGGTGGAAAGAATGGAAGCTATCAGACTATTTTTGGCATTTGTAGCACAAAAATTTCAAGGTATAGCAGATGGATGTGAAGTTTGCTTTCCTAAATGGCAAGTTAGAAGAAGTCTACATAGAGAAACCAGATGGATTCTAGCTATTAGCCAAACTAAATATGGTATTCAAATTGAAGAAGGCTTTGTATGGATTGAAGCAAGATCCCATAGCTTGGTATACAAAACTGGATAAGACCCTGTTGCAGTAGGGATTTAGTAAAGGACCTGTAGATAGTAATCTATACACTAGGATAACATCATATTCATTGGAAATGAATGTATGTGTAAGAAGTTTGCATATAAGATGCAAAAAGAGTTTGAGATGTCTATGTGTGGTGAAATGAACTTCTTCCTTGGACTGCAAATCATTCAAACTAGTAAAGGTATTTTCATTTCTCAATCTAAGTATCTTAAAGAGTTGCTGAAGAAGTATGGAATGGAGGACTCTAAACTGATATGTACTCCTATGGTTACTGGTTGCAAGTTGAGCAAGACTGATGAATCTCCTAAGGCTGACCAGAGAAAATATAGATTAATGATTGGAGTACTACTTTATCTAACCTCTACTAGACTGGATATCATGCATGCAATCTGTCTTGTGGCCAGATTTCAATCAGATCCTAGAGAATCACATGTTATGGTAGTGAAGAGGATATTCAGGTATTTGAAGGGCGCTCCTGATCATGGCTTGTGGTATCTTAAGAGTAATGATTTTTCCTTCAGTACCTATATAGATGTAGATTGGGCCAAATGTGTTGATGAAAGAAAAAGCACAAGTGGAGGTGCATTCTTCCTTGGAGATAGGGTGGTGTCCTGACATAGCAAGAAACAAGAATTAGTTTCCTTGTCTACTACAGAGGATGAATATATTGCTACAACATCATGTTGTGTTCAGGTGCTATGGATGAAATGGACCTTTAAGGATATCAAAGTTGAGTATGATGAGCCAATCCCTATTCTTTGTGATAACACAAGTGCCATAAATATTTCAAAGAATCTAGTGATGCATTCAAATACAAAGCACATTTCAATTAAGTATCACTATGAGGGAGAAAGTTGCAAAGAATGAAGTGAAGCTTGAGTATGTGCCTAAAAAAGATCAAGTTGCTGATATATTCACTAAGGCTCTTCCAAAGGATACATTTGAGTATCTCTGAGAGAAGTTAGGGGTTTTTTCCCCTCCTTCCTTGAACTAGATACATAAGAAGATGCATCAGTCCAGTGTGCCTCAAAGTACATTTCTCCTTTTGGACTGATGTTGGAAGCTACCTCTAAGGGGGAGCAGCTAGTGGTTTGAGATGATTGTTGCAGTCAAGGGGAGTAAAGAATGATACCAGAATGATCAGAGTAGTAGTGTTCAAGCATGTGTAGTGTAAGAGATTTGATGCCCTTTGCCATTGATGTCAAAGGGGGAGAGAGATCATGTGAAAAAATTAGGGGGAGAAAGAGTTCAGATGTGTAAAAAGAAAGGGGGAGTTCTGATGCAAAGTTATGTCTTGATGGAGGAACATGTTGTTCAGTTTTTCACATCATATGTTGCCATCAATGACAAAGGGGGAGATTTGTGTTGTCAACATGTTTGTGTTGTCATTGGTGCCAACTATGTCTTCTGATATTGTTGTTTGTTGAGTGATTGAGTTGTCATGTTAATGACACTGTCTAAGTTTTTGCTCCACATTTCCACTATATTAAAGACTAGAGTGTGAGATTTGGATATGATTTAGAGAAGTGTTTGAAGATGCTAAATCCAAAATTTGGTCATCCGGATCACTGTACAGCAAAAGTTCTATTCCCAGTTTGAAGACTATGCCTGACAACATTTGTAGTATGACATGGAGAAAGTATTTTGCTCCACATTTCTCCATAGTTTGGATTTTGGTCTTGGAGTTATGGACTTATGTTTATAAAGTCCTTAGCTATCTTTATTCTAAAGGATTTGTGATTTGGTGATATAAAAAGAAAGTTATTTATTAGCAAAGTTCGACAGTGTTTGTTGTGAGCAGTCTGTAATCTATCTTCAAGTGATATTTGTTGTCCTCAAGTGAGATCTGTTGTGGTTGGATTTGTCAGCTCCTAGGTGATTTTATGTTGTTTTTGGATGTTTCCAGAATATATTGAAGGTGTGTTCTTGATCCACAAGTTATAATGAAGTTCTTGGAAGCGTGTATTTAAGTATTCTTAATGTTTGTACTAGTTCTAGCTAACTTGGTTATTTAGACTTGTTGTGAAGGTGATTCATGGATTGTGGAAGCATGTTGAAGCATGTAAGGATGTGTTTGGGTCTGATCTAAGCCATGAAGTACTCTTCCTTCATCCATTTTCTCTGCAAGTTTGTTTAGGTCAAGACCTAATTTGAATTATGTATGTATGTCGACCTTGGAGATAGTTCCAATGGTTGTAAATTGTATTGCCGACCTTGATGAATGTTCCAAGGTTGATGATTGGTATAAATATATGTAATGAATCTGTGACTGATGAGATAGTGTGTGAAGATGTGGACATAAACTATGTGTTTTGTAAAGGCAACGAAGGAGAGATATATTGTTCTTCAATGGAATTGAACTCAGACATATTGTAGATGCTACTATATTAGTTCATGACAGTGAGCCACCCACCTGGTAGTGACCCACCCTTTGGAAGTGATCCACCCCTTGGTAGTGAGACTTTTTGCAGTGAGCATTCATTTGGGTAGTGATCTTCTTTGTTATTTGGTATTGTTACTACATTATATTGTGAGCTAACACTCACTGTGGTTTTTCCCTTTTAGGGTTTTCCACAAAAAATCTGGTGTTCATGTGTATATGGTGTTGATGTGTTTATGTTTTGATTCTACCTTTCATGTTTAATCTTCATAATAGATTGAGGAGTTAAAGTAAGTGAATGTGAATGTGATTTTGTTTAAAGAAGTTAAGGTTTTTGATGCAACTGATTCACCCCCCCTCTCAGTTGTCTTGTGCCTTCAAAAGGTGTGACTATTTTCATGCATAGCTTTCATGTTTTTCATTGGTTATTATCTTAGAGTAAGATTTGTAACCTCTCTTGTTATCCTATCTTAGCATATCTTATTATTGTGTTTGTGGGAACATTCGGTGATCGTGAGCACGTCACCTTGGGGGCATGGGATTTTTGAAAGCTCTTGTTTCCTTGTGTGTTTTCTCTACCTTAACATGCTTGATATTGGTACATGACATCAACCACCTTAAGGAGGGGGCATATATAAGGTAATCTATCTGATAATTATGGTATTAATGAAGCATGTTTGTAAGTCCTCTACAAAGGCGGGATGTTGTATCTCTAGCGCAAGTGCACATATTTATCTATATTACAATCAAAGAAGCTTTATGCAAAGGCGGGATAATGTATCTCTTGAGCTAGTGCATATCTGTTTATTCAAAATCCCTCTACGGAGGTGGGATAGTGTATATCTTGAGCTAGTGTACATCCTTTTATTTCCAAAAGTCCTCTATAGAGGCGGGGTTGGATCTTGAGACTATCCTCCCTTAAGCATGTCTTTGGTAGTTTTTGTGGCATAAGCCCAACCATTAGGTGTGTCTACAACATGTTTGCGATGGTGTGACTTAGAAATAATCTTGTTCCATTACATTGTTTGTCATGTTTAAGACGTATAGTATGTCTATGGCATGCTATATGGTGCTCATGTTTTCTGTGTGTCTTCCATGTGTTTTCCCCCTTGTATGATTAACTCCCAATTGGGATTTGTATGACATGTTTTCCTCTCTTGTGTGAGTGTAGCGATGAGCTCCACCTACACTCAAGGTTTGTTTGGCGTGTTTTCCCCCCTTATGTGGTCTCCACCCACACTCGAGGTTTTATGTCATAATTTTATTTCCATGCATATGTATATGAAGATGTTTTGAATATGTTATGAAAATATTTTATAAATGTATTCATCATGTTTTGCATGTATTCAATACTATCTTGTCTGTGTTTTACATTCTTGTTAATGTCTTCTCCATGTTTTGCATGTCTACGATGTGTTTTCTAGTGCTTACCTGAGATTGGGGGCTAGAGATAGTTCCTCAATCTTGGCATATGCCTTAGCTTCAAGTGCCTGCTGTGTTTGATATGTTTTTGACCATACTTAATTGCATGTATAAGTTGTAAGATCATACATACATTAAAGTGGGGGCTAAATGTTATGTCATAAAATGTCCCCCTCAGACTTTTACCTTCTAAGTTTAGCTCTTAGGTCCCTTAGGATTAATCATGCATGTTTAAAATGAATTCTAGAGAAAAATCCCCCGAAACCCATGTCAAATGGGACCTAGGGGTGAGTCCTAAATCTTAATCAGGCCCTAAAATAGGTTCCTAGAGAAGGGAACATGTGCCCTTGTCCTACCCTATTTTGTTGAGGTCCTAATTTTAAATGACCACAAAGTGACCATTAAAAGGTTTCCCTTTGTCAGCCTATTCAATTTGAATTACAAATGTTTAACGGGAATGCATATATAATCATGTTTAGGACTTCATTTTACAACTATATGGATAATGTGAACTAGTGATCTTATGCTAAGGATAAATTCAAGGCTTTTATTGTGTTGCAGAGTAGTATTGTGTTGTGTTTGTTCATGTTTGTTGCAGATTTGTCTTCATCAATCCATCTCCTCATGGCATGAAAGATCTTCATCTCCCCATGAGATCTCCACCTCTGAGGTGACATTTACTTTGTGTTTCAATCATTTATCATATCATTTCTTTCACCTCTATCCTGCAAGGACACACACTCTTTATCTAACAATGATGTTAGAAGGATTGAATGGCATTATGGGGCTTGACTGAGGCAAGCTCCTAAACATCACAACCCCAACCCCTCTCTTGTGATTTTAGGTGACAGGTGTCAGACCTTGCAGAGAGGAGTTGCACAGGATCATTGAAGAGCATAAGGATTTCAGATATGAAGAAAAAGGTAGAAAATATCTCTAAAAGGTCAAGGGAACCTGCTCTTTTGACTTCCAGTTGGCCTCCTGACAAATCAGGGTTTAGAAACATCATTTTGGCACTCTCTGGAGCATTTTCTCAATTTTGACCATGGGCAGATTTTCACTCCAAGGGCTTGGACGTGGGCATCCTAGCCCTTAAACACCTCTACTTCTAGAATCGGGTTCTCCTCTATTCAGTGATCCCGATGCTTCTTTCAGTTTGTTCGTATCTATCATGGTTTGAAACTTATTCCCTGTTTATCATAAAACTAGGGTTTTGCCTATTGTTGATCTAGGGTTTAACAAATCAATTAATAAATTCCAAATTTCCTTATCATTCCAAGTGACAATAGACCTAATAGATGAGTCCTCTTGCAAAAGTTGTGACTTAGCTTAGTTTTATGTCCTTGAATGTATGTAGTGAAAGGAGGATCTAATCCATCTCCTCATGGCATGAAATATCTTCATCTCCCCATGAGATCTCCACCTCTGAGGTGAAATTTAATTTGTGTTTCAATCATTTATCACATCATTTCTTTCACCTCTATCCTGCAAGGACACACACTCTTTATCTAACAATGGTGTTATAAGGCTTGAATGGCATTATGGGGCTTGACCGAGGCAAGCTCCTAAACACCACAACCCCAACCCCTCTCTTGTGATTGTAGGTGACAGGTGTCAGACCTTGCAGAGAGGAGTTGCAGAGGATCATTAAAGAGCATAAGGATTTTAGATATGAAGAAAAAGGTAGAAAATATCTCTAAAAGGTCAAGGGAACCCACTCTTTTGACTTCCAGTTGGCCTCCCAACAAATCAGGGTTTGAAAACATCATCTGGACACTCTCTGGAGCATTTTCTCAATTTTGACCGTGGGTAGATTCTCACTCCAAGGGCCTGGGCGTGGGCATCCTAGCCCTTCAACACCTCTACTTTTGGAATCAGGTTCTCCTCTATTCAGTGATCCTGATGCTTCTTTCAGTTTGTCCGTATCTATCACGATTTGAAAGTTATGCCCTGATTATCATAAAACTAGGGTTTTGCCTATTGTTGATCTAGGGTTTAACAAATCAATTAATAAATTCCAAATTTCCTTATCATTCCAAGTGACAATAGACCTGATAGATGAGTCCTCTTGAAAAAGTTGTGACTTAGCTCAGTTTTATGTCCTTGAATGTATGTAGTGAAAGGAGGATCTAATCTAACTACCAATCAAATCAACATACCCTCTCTTTTTCTACATTACACTTATATTATAACTTTGAGTTATAGATTTTCATAAAGTCACCTAGCCCTTTTATTTTTAAGTTGTTGATAAAGTTCTTAACTAACTCATATTATGTCTCTAAATTACATTTATTAAAGTCTTATAGGTTAGATAAAATTGACTTGTAATCTTTAAGAGGACATTTAAAATTCATAATAGAGAGGTGAAATTACAAAGGAGGTGTACACATATAGAAAATGAACATGAGAAACAAGCTAAAATGATATTAACCTATTTCATGCATTAACTAATGCAACCTCATGATTGAGCTAAATGAATGTAAACATAAAATGAAGTCAAATGATTAACAACTGTAACATCAGAAAATGTCCCCTTGGGGGATTTTCCCTCATAAGGTTTAGCTCTTGGGCCTTTAGAGTGCATTTAGGACATTTTAGTTCATATTTTAGCATCCTGATGGAATGAGACCTAAGTCCCATGGAAAATAAGACCTAGGAGGACCCCTTGAGCTGTACCCTACCTAAAATATGGGGGGAGGAATTGGCCGCCCGCGTCCTAGTCCTGCCCTAATTTCTGGGTGTCAGTTTATGACTGTTAGTTGGTTATTTTGTTGACATGGTAAAGTTTGATTTTTAAAATCTTGGCGGGAATTCTTGTAGGTGCATATATAAGCATGTGTAGGCATTCATTTGTAAACTAGATGATCATTGTGTACTCTAGGCATTCTCAAGGTGATTCAAGGCTTTCTATTGTGTTGCAAGAGTAGACTTGTATGTTTTATATGTTGATATTTGCAGATTTGAGCATCCATTTCCTCATGGCATGAAGAGCATCTTCCTCCATGAGAGATTGACTACAAGGTGACATATCATTGTATTTTTATCATTGATTCCTTTGGTTTTTGCCTCTGCCTCACAAGGGCATTCACTCTTTGTTTGACAACGGTGTTCGGAGACTTAAGTGTCCTCCAGCGCTTGATTAAGGCAAGCCTCTAAACACCACAACCCCCAAACCAAGTCTTGTGATTACAGGTTACAGGTGTCGCATTTGGGAAAAGTGGAGTTGCAGGAAAGAGTGGCAGGCATCAAGGATTTGGGATCTGAAGAAAAGTAGGACAAAGGAGCACTTCTAGGGCTAGGGCACCCGCAAAAGTGTCCTCTGCAGATAGATTTCAAGAAACAAAAGTTACAGGGCTGATCAGTGTTGGAAGGAGGTCCAGATTCCCCAAAAAAGTAGGTACCTTGGACTTGGGTGTCCGTACCAGTCTCCCCGACTATTCCACCTCGGAACCCTGAAAACAGGGATTCTATGATTTTGTCATTTTACTCCTGTTTGCAAGAGCTTTTTTCATCTTTCGTCAATTTGTTGCCGTATTTGAATAATTAGGGTTTTAATGGTTAATTAGACATAAGAGAAGGAAAAATTAATAATTAAATTTCCTAATCCAAGTTTCCCTTCATTTGCAAGTGAACTAGTGTATGATAGTGCTTGCCACTCGACCCTAGATCCTTGAATGTATGGTGGAGAGGTGGATTTAAACATCTAAACACTAGATCATTAACAAATCCAATTTCTACCTAAACATTTTGGTGAACCCGTGTTTTTGGAGTTAAATTGCAACTTTCTGAGTGTTTGCCTTTAGATTTGGTGTGATTTCATTCATTTATTTGGTCATTTACTTTATTGCATTGAGAAAAAATAAAAAAAATTAAAAAATTGGAAAAATACAAAAAATAAATTGCATTGTTTGGCTTACTAAATTGTATCAATTCTTTCTAAATTTTATTAATTCATGATTTTTACATCAGATCTGATATAAACTACAAAAAAATACAAAAATTCAAAATTTTGCCTTGCATTTTCATCATTTAATTGGTAGGGTTTTGTGGAAATTTTGACAATTTTATATAACCTAGTAATTCCAAAATCTAGGGTTTGTAGGAAAAATATTTTATCATATTTTTCTACTAATTTTATAGGCTCATTCAAATTTGCATTTGTCTATAGTCTTACATTTTAGTGTGAATTTGCATTTAGATTTAAAATATTTGCATTTTTACATAGAAAATTTCAACAAAAACTAGCAATTTTGATGCATTTTCATTAAATTTGCATGGGCATTTTGCATGTTAAACCTTGAAAATAATTTTAAGATCTTAGATTAATTCAATTTCATTATAAATCAGACCTCAAAGCATTCACATAGAATTTTGTCCCAAGATCTCAAACCTAGGGCTTCAAAAACAACGATTTTCGCTAAAATCAGCCTTATCGACTCTCCAAACTTGCACTATAGGTTTTTTGTGAAGGATATTTTTGCATTAATTTTATTTTATTAGGTAATAATTTTATTCCACTCATAAAAATATTTACAACACCCTTTTATCGGGCTCTTGTAGTGAAAATTTTGCAAAAAACTACACATTTTGACTATTTTTGCCCTAGGGTTTGACCTAGTTTACATTCCAAGCGTGTTGTGATAAATTTTATGGATTGAGGTGACTGATATTATTGATATTATTTTTTTTACCTCCTAAAATTCCTTACAACACCCCTTTTGCTAGGTCTTAGAGTTGAAAAACTGTGTAAAATAGCCTATTTTTGCTATATTTTCACTAGGGTTTGACCTTAAGTGGTGCTAAAAGCATGTTGTGTTAGATATTTTGGCACCAAGTGGCTGTCATTACTGATATTATTTTTTTTCCTTCATAATTTTCCTCACAACACCCTTTGTTATGCTCTTTTGCATGGAATTTTGGTGAAAAAAGTGCCTATTTTGACATATTTTCACTATATTTTGACTTGGTATTATCTTGGATTTGCATCAAGAGTGTGTTGAGAGTGATTATATTTCTATTTTGGACTGATATAAGACATATAACTTGCTTCCCTTGACTGAAATCCTCACAGCATCCTTTGTTTGATTCATTGGCATTGAAGTGTATCGAAAAATTAAGCATTCTTGCATATATTTGGCATTCATGGATTCTCCTAAAGGTACATCTTTAGAAGACTTATATGAATACATTGTGAACTATGATAATTTTTTCAAATTCACTAACAAATATCCTCAAGTCTTGCATCAAATCTCATACATCTATGGTATTGATATAACCAATAGTGCTACATGTGATATTCTTTGATGAATAGCCTACTTTGATAACTTTCGTGATACTGTGGATGTTTTTCCTTCAATCATGGAGAATCTCAAAAATTTTATAGCTAAAGACAATTATGGGGAAAGTAGTGATGATAAATTTACTCCCACTCTCCCTTTGTTTCATGATGATATAATGAAAATCCTCTCTAAGACTTATGAGAATGACATAGCAATGGGTGATTTATCAAACAAAGACACTTGTCCCAACATAACCCCACTTGGTGAGGATATATTGGCACAAGAAAAAGACATCATTGATAAATTTCTCCACACTACTCTGCCATCCTTTCCCTCTCTACCTAAACAGGAGGAATCTTTGGATGATGAAGATTCTCTTTGTGACCATGTGCTTGATAACTTGCCACCCGATGTTCAAGAACTTCTCAATTACATGCTAAACTAGAAAACAAATCATGAACCATCACCTACTTTGGAAAATAATGAAATCCTACATGCTATGGAAGAACAAGCTATCCCTCTGATTCAATCCATTCCAACACCCTATATAAGGACTGAAATGGGTATTTTTTAGATGCCTCCACAAGCTCATTTCAAATGCTCCTATAGATGACATAGACAATGGCAACATTCCATCTCAACCATCATTAAGAGAAACCTTTCCTACATGGTTACCCTTGCAAACTCATGAACATATGGGAGAGAGAAGAAGTGATAATGCCTTAACCATTAAGATAAAGATCAAGATTCGTGATACCCACTAGCCCAGAAAGGGGCCCTATAGGTAAGTATCTCTAACCCTTTATCTCTCTCATGATGTGCTTCCCCCGTGATGTGTTATATGTTGTTTAGGCCTCCTAGGATGACCTCAGATTCTCCCATAAGGTTCCGGATACTAGGGGACCACCTTTGTTGTGTCCGTCTTCTATTTGTATCATCATTCTTCTATATTGCCTCTCTCTCTGATTTCATGGTTGTGTGTTGTGTCTTACAGACATAGCGTCGTGGTTGGTGACTTGGGGACATCCTCCTACATGACTGTCCCTAAGACATTTGTTTTCCCCTCTCTTATTTATTCTTTCCCTTCCTCTAGTGTTTCCACCTAGCAGGCGGATGACGAAAAAAAATTATACTGATGTGGACCTAGTGTCCCTTTCAAGAGCAATCAAAAAATGGACTTAGTTCCTAATATGATGATGGGGTTGTATATTTTATTCAATGTTTGGCTAGTGGAAGCACTCGTGCTTTCCGCGTAGTGAATGTTATGATGTTTCTTCCGCATTTACAAACTTTAACAATACTACTGCTTTGTGCACCTTTGTTTTCCTTTGAATCTAGCCTTGGCAGTGCTCGATTTGGAGAGCTTCATGATATAGCCCCATGGTTATCCTCAAACTTTGATTTCATTGTATAACCTTGGCTCTTTGTGTGGTTAATCGTATGCATTGATGTTGTTGTTTATCATGATGTTGTAGACACTAACATGTTTCTTGCAGGGATGTGTGTGGGAACATTTGGCGATCATAAAGTACATGTCACCTCTGAGGGGCATGGGCTTTGCAAAAGTTGGTGTTCCCTTGTGTGTTGTATTCCTGCCTCCACGTGCTTGATATCAATAACTAATATCAACCACCTTAAGGTGGGGGCATATGTAAGGTAAGCTGTTTGTTATAGATGTTAGCAATGTGCTTGACCTCAGATGTAGAGACTTGCACCCCAGAGTAATGCATCGTGCATCCTGAGTTTGTTTGCAATCAATCAATCAATCATGTAAGCCCTCTATAGAGGCAAGATATCGAGCATATCCTTTTTCTTAAGCCCTTTACAGAGGCGGGGATGGTGTATTTCTTAGAGCAGATTGCATCATCCTGTCATTTTCAAAAGTCCTTTATGGAGGTGGGGAGCAGTTCTGTGACTAACTCAACCCTTAAGCATGTTTTCAGTGATTGTTGTGGTGAAGCCCAATCATCAGTGTGTGCCTGTAATGTGCTTGAGATGGTGTTGGACCTAGAAATAGGTACACTCCATCACTTGTCTACCATGTTTTCTCCATGTCTTCAAGTGTGTGTGTTTTGGTGTGCTTGTTTTATATGGCATGTTTGTTGCCCCATATGCAGAGACCAGTGCCTTTGAGTAGTGCTTCATGCATTTTGGGAGGTTTTGCGTGTCTTGCATGTGTGTTGCCCCATATATACAGAGACTAGTGCCCCTAAGTAGTGCTTCATGTATTATGGGAGGTTTGTTTACTATCCAATACTTGCATTTTCATTTCAGAAAAAGAAAAGAAAGGAATCATTTATGTCTTCCATGCATTAATGTGTCTTCTATGTATTGATTGTCTTCTCTATGTTCTGCGTGACTGTAACTATCTTCTCCATGTTTTGCATGCCTGGTACTATTTTCTATGTGATTGGCGTGTCTTCTCCATGCTTGGCGTATTTGATGTGTTTGTGACCTTACTTTAATGCATGTATTGGCCTCACATTTATACATAAATTAAAGTGGGGGCTAAATGTAACATTGGAAAATGTCCCCTTGGGGGCTTTTCCCTCATAAGGTTTAGCTCCTGGGTCTTTAGAGTGTATTTAGGACATTTTAGTTCATATTTTAGCATCCCGATGGAATGAGACCTAAGTCCCATGGCAAATAGGACCTAGGAGGACCCCTTGAGCTGTACCCTACCTAAAATATGGGGGAGTACTTGGGCGTCCGTACCCTAGTCCTGCCCTATTTTAGAGTAGCCCCAATTTTTGGGTGTCAGATTATGACTGTTAGTTGGTTATTTTACCGACATGGTAAAGTTTGATTTTTAAAATCTTGGTGGGAATGCTTGTAGGTGCATATATAAGCATGTGTAGGCATTCATTTGTAAACTAGATGATCATTGTGAACTCTAGGCATTCTCAAGGTGATTCAAGGCTTTCTATTGTGTTGCAAGAGTAGACTTGTATGTTTTATGTGTTGATATTTGGAGATTTGAGCATCCATTTCTTCATGGCATGAAGAGCATCTTCCTCCATGAGAGATTCACTACAAGGTGACATATCACTGTGTTTTTATCATTGATTCCTTTGGTTTTTGCCTCTACCTCACAAGGGCATGCACTCTTTGTCTGAATACGGTGTTCAAAGACTTAAGTGTCCTCCAGGCTTAACTGAGGCAAGCCTCTAAATACCACAACCCCCAAACCAAGTGTTGTTATTGCAGGTTACAAGTGTCGCATTTGGGAAAAGTGGAGTTGCAAGAAGGAGTGGCAGGCATCAAGGATTTGGCATCTGAAGAAAAGTAGAACAAAGGAGCACTTCCAAGACTAGGGCACCCACAAAAGTGTCCTCCATAGACAAATTTTAGGAAACATAAGTTACAGGGTTAATCAGTGTTGGAAGGAGGTCCAGATTCCCTGAAAAAGCAAGTCCCTTGGACTTGGGCACCCACACAAGTGTCCTCGACTATTCCACCTTAGAACCTTGAAAATAGGGATTCTGTGATTTTGTCATTTTACTCCCGTCTGCAAGAGCTTTTTTCGTCTTTCGTCAATTTGTTGCCATATTTGAATAATTAAGGTTTTAATGGTTAATTGGACATAAGAGAAGGAAAAATTAATAATTAAATTCCCTAATCCAAGTTTCCCTTCATTTTCAAGTGACCTAGGGTATGATAGTGCTCGCCACTCGACCCTAGATCCTTTAATGTATGGTGGAGAGGTGGATTTAAACATCTAAATACTAGATCATTAACAAATCCAATTTCCACCTAAACAACAACATATGCAAACCTTGATCTTTGGATGTGCTCCTTGATGTTGGATGTATGATTTCTCCTCAAAATGATAGCATAACCTTCTATAACATGGAGACTTGGAAATGGCTTGGTTGATGGCTATTAAAAGATTTTTGGGATGATGGATGGAGGGCTAGGATTGATTTGGAAGATCACTAGTTGAGGATTATTGAGAGGATTGGGTTGATGAGAGGCCACCAAGTGGCATGATTGGATTGGAGGATAAAGATGGTCCTTGGATCAAGGAGAGATCAAGGGTGGAGGATGGTCTTAGATAAAGTGGATGGAGAGTATCAAAGGAGGACAAAAGGACCTTTTCTACAAAGGACTTGGCTATCCCTTTGTAAGAGACCTATGTGGTCTTGTACAAAAGCCCATGCCTTTATACATGTTGGAAGATATGAGGGGTTTGAATGGATTTAACCATGGGTTAGGATTGTACAAGCATGTGATTAAGTTGATTAATTGGATTAGTCAACTTAATCAAAAGTGCACAAAATAGGGAATTAAATAAATATAAATATTTATTAAATTCTTGAATGGGGATAAGGATATTAGATAAATAAATATCTATCTAATGTTGGACTATGGAAAAGGATTGATTAATTTAATTAATGATTATATTTATTCAATTAATGCTAAGATATGGTATGGATGAATAGTAGCATCTTGAATAGTGATTTAATAATAAAATATTATTTATTCACTATTAGAAAGAGGATTAGATAATTAATTGTCTAAACAGGTGTTTATTCAGTTAATTATGGAAGAAAGTGGTTTAGTGATGTCTTGATTGGGGTTGGATGATGAGTGGATGATTTTAGGTGTCTACAAGAGGACCTATGACACATTTCTAACTTTAAAGTGCATTGCTTGGAAATATACATGATATCATTTGTAAATTACATGCGGCTGAATTGGTTGTCTTTATCTTCAAATGATGAATATTTCATACAATTTTGTAAATGATTGCTTATAATCCTTCCACATTATAGTTGTTTGGTTAGGTCTATTTTTCTTAAGAATTTGTTGCAAACTCGTTACTTGTTTTAGTTTCCCAATCAATAGAAAACATCTATTATTTCTCACTGGTCTTAGCAACTCACTTGTATCCTACTATGTTATTATTGTTATTGTAACGTCAGAAAATGTTCCCTTGGGGGATTTTCTCTCCTAAGGTTTAGTTCCTGGGTCTTTTATCTGCATTTAGGACATCTTGTATCATATTTTGACATCCCGATGAAATGAACCTTGGGTTTTATGACAAATGGGACCTAGGGGGATCCCTTGAACCTAACCCTGACCAAAATAAGGGGGGAGGACTTGGGTGCCTGCGCCCTAGTCCTGTCCTATTTTGGGTTAGTCCCAAATTTTAAGTGCCAGCTTGTGACCACTATTTGGGTCCTATGCTGACATGGTAAGTTTGAATTATGAAATTCTTGGTGGGAGTGTTTGTCGTTGCATATATAAGCATGTTTAGGCATTAATTTGTAAACTAGATGATTACTAGCTAACAATTTGGATTCTCAAGTTTATGTGAAGGTGATTCAAGGTATTCATTGTGTAGAAAGAGTAGATTTATGTTATCTATGTGTTTGTATTTGTAGATTTTAGTAATCATCTCCTCATGGCATGAAGAGCTTCTTCCTTCCATGAGATCTTCACTACAAGGTGACATCATTTGTGTTTTTGAGCATTTATCATTTGGTTTTTGCATTTGCCTCCAAGGGCACGTACTCTCTATCTGACAACGGTGTTCAGAAGACTTGAATGTCTCTTTGGGCTTGACTGAGGCAAGCCTCTAAACACCACAACCCTCTCCCAAAGTTTCTGTGATTGCACGTTACAGGTTGAAGATATAGGAAAAGTTGAGTTGCAGGAGGGCATTATAAAGTGTTAGATTTGCAGATCAGATTTGAAAACAACACCCTGGACTTGGGCACCTGCTTTTTAGTCCTCCATATTTCATGACGGGAAAATCTCTGTGACAATAGGAACAGGTTGCAGACTGAGCTTCCAGATCTCAACAAAAACCTAGGCCTTGAACTTGGGTGCCCACTCATTAGTCCCTAACTGTTTCGCTTCTAAACCTCAAAAATAGGTGCACAATTATTTGTCATTTTACATCTTTCTATAGTAGCATTTTTTGATATTCGTTTGTTTGCTGTTGTATTTGCATAATTAGGGTTTTAATATATAATTGAGCATAAGTGAGCATAATTGAAAATTAAATCATACAAATCCAAGTTTCCCTACATCTCATAGTGACCTAGGGTATGATAGTACATTTCCACTCGACCCTAGGTCCTTGAATGAAAGGGTGAAAGGAGGATATATGCAAAAAAAATACCAAAAACCCAATCATCCAAATTCCACCCTTTACATTTTGGTGAACCTATCTTGTTGGAATTATTTGCACCTTTCTGATTGTTTTGATTCATATTTGCAGTGATTTCATTCATTCATATAGTCATTCATCTTATTGCATTGGAAAACTTACAAAAAAATTAAAAAATTGGAAAAAAAATGGCATTTTAGGGTTTGCATGTTGCATTAATTAATTTGAATTTCATTAAATTTCTGATTTTTTTATTAGATCTGAGATAAACTATAGAAAATTATGAAAAATAAATAGCTTGCATTGCATTTTCATCATAAATTGCTAGGGTTTTGTTGGAAATTTTGCATTTTTCCTATAACCTAGTAATTCCAAAAACTAGGGTTTGTAGGCAAAATCTTGTTTCAGATTTTTGCTACTAATTTTAGAGACTAATTCAAATTTTAATTTGGCTGTAGTGTTGCATTTTAGTGTAAATTTGCATTTAGATCTTAAAATTTTGCATTTTTACATAGAAAATTTCAACAAAAACTAGCATTTTCATTGATTTTTCCTTAGATTTGCACTTACATTTTGCATGGTAGGGTGTGAAAATAATTTTCAGATATGAGTAGACTTGATTTTAATCATAAAACAGATTACAAGATATTTATATAGCATTTTTGCATCAAGATCTCAAACATAGGGCTTGAAAAACCTTGATTTTCACCAAATTTGGCCTTATCAACTCTCTAATTTTGCACCATAGGCATGTTGTGAAGAGTATTTTAAAACTAATTGGTTGTTATCAAGGTAATTGTTTTCTTCCCCTCCTAAAAATCTTCACAAAACCTTTTTATTTGGCTCTTGTATCAAAAATTTGGTGGAAAATTGCATATTTTGGCTATATTTGCCCTAGGGTTTGACCTAGTTTGCACTCCAAGCATGTTGTAAAAGATTTTATGATTCTAGGTGACTGATATAACTGATATTATTTGTTTCACCTCTTAAAATTCCTTACAACACCCCTTTTTCTAGGTCTTGGAGTTGAAAAATCATGAAAAATCACATATTTTGCTATATTTTCACTAGAGTTTGATCTTGAGTGGCACTATAACCATGTTGTGATAGATATTTTGGAATTATGTGGCTGTTATTACTGATATAATTTTATTTCCATAAACACTTTACTCACAACACCCTTTGTCATGCCCTTTTGGATTAAGATTTGGTGAAAAATCGCATATTTTAGTGTATTTTCACTAGGTTTTAACTTGTCGTCATCCTAGATTTGCATGAGTCTAATAACTCGCTGCCCTAAGAGAAATATTCCTTTAATAAGAAGCATAATAAACATGCAATTTAGTGCTCTTGAAGAAGTGGGTACATTGAACACCTTCTTTACAAAAGGAGAGACACAAATACTACAAGATATTACACCTATCACAAGTATAATGGAAGAACAAACTTTTCATGATGTTGATGATACTATTAAGGTGACAGGATATGTATCTAATGAGCAAATAGAAAAACTTGATAAAGAGCTATCTAATTTTCAATTATTTATGGAAAATGAGTGGATAGCTGAAGAAGTCGTTCCTATAATTCATAACATAAGAGAACTGATAAAAAAAGGATAAGATGGTGTTAATGTGATCCATGGTTTAGCACATATTGTACAAACTAATATTATGCCAGTAACCGAGTGTACACAAGTGATAAATAACACTTTATCACCATCTCATACTCAAGTATCAGTACCTATACCAACTACTTGAATATCTACACTTTCATCAACGATCTTAACAACTGATGCAAACGCTTGTAGTAATGCTCCCACTGGTATTGGAGTATCTAAAGGCACTAATTACAAAGCTATGGGATTTAATTATTAGAATTTGTTTTCTAAGGGGAGCTCTCAACCACCTCTTCATCCCACTTATTGCCAACCTCCCATTACATATAGTTATTCTCAACCACCTACCACCTACCATTATGTCCAACCACCATTGACCTATTCATAGCCTCCGCCTATCATATCTCAAGCTCATGCACCTCCTCACTTTGGTTCCAATTCCTCACTGCAAACTGCATCTCCCAATGATGCCATCCTAAACCAACTTTTGTAGGGCATGACCGCTTTACAACAAAAGGTAACAAATCTGACAAATTCTTCGCAACCTAATATACCAACATATCATGCCCTAATCCTTTATCCTATGCAATTTTGAGAGCTCCTATGCCTGAGAGGTTTGAGACCCCTCACTTTGAAAAATATGGTGTAAAAGGTGATCCTAATACTCATGTGGCAGCAATTACAACTATGTGTAGTGATTTCTATTTTGAAGAGGACTTGTTGGCAAAACTTTTCCCACGATCTCTCAAAGACACTGCTTTAGAATGGTTTTGCTCTTTACCTCCATATTCAATACACTCCTTTTTGTAGTTGATTGATCAATTTTTACAATATTTCCAAGCAAACATTGGACCTCAAGTCTCCTTGATTGATTTAGTTCATTGCAAGCAAGGTTTGAAAGAAAAATTAACTAAGTTTATTAGTTGGTATCAAGCTTTGTATACAAAAATTCAATATCAGATGAAAGATGAGGATGTTCAGAAGGTGTTTATCACTAAGCTACAACCTAACATTCGTGATAAGATCCTCTTGATGAAGTATAACTCCTTTCAACATTTATGCACCACCCTTCATGATTACCAACTTTCGTCTAGTCAGTATGAAAACCAAAGCTCATCGGCTCAAGTTGGTCAATCCATGGGTGGATCGTCACAAAACAACTTTAAGAGGAATAATAATAATAGGATTTTCATCAAGATTAATGGACCAAATACGAACAACTTTTCTAATGTGTCTGCTATCACTAATCCATAGAAAGCATTGTATCAACCAAGAAAGTTTACTCTCATATCTGAGTCTGATCATTTTATCATGGATCAAGTTGTGAGTAATAACATTATGAAGCTTCCCCTGATTAATTTGGTTGATCCTAGCAAAGCACAAGGACCTTACTTCGATGCTAATGCCTTTTGTCACTTCCATCAGACACAAGGACATGATACTGAATGATGTATGCATCTTAAACATGAAATACACGACCTCCTTGATTTGAATATCATACAAGTATCAGGTGTGAATGATAACAAAAATAAGTCAGTTGCTTCACCGAATCAAAATTTACAAATCTTCACTAATCCTTTCCCTAAACATACTAATAACAATATGTTGGGACAAGGTTTAGTAGAGGTAGAGGATGATGATTAGTTAGACTCCATGAAGAAATGGAATTTATGTTGAGGTTCCTCCTTTGTTATCCTTATATGAATTGGGAGATAACCAAAACACATCAGAAAAATAAATAGAACAACTGATATAGATGAGTGAGATGGTATATGATGATTCCTGTTATCGTGTTAGATGACATCAACAATCAAAACTCACTAAAAATAAAAAAAGAGTAAGATGAATATCAACAGTTGTAAATAATAGTGGTTCTCCCCCTCATAAGCAACAAAAAGTCTCATCTACACAAGGATTTGAGAAACAAATATCATATGATAATAAACAAGACTTACATAAGAACCACTCAAACTTTGCACTAAACATGATCGAGTACCTCTCCAAGAGGTTTGGAAATTCAAAAATTTGATACAACGATCATACAAGTAAGTATTTCTAACCCTTTATCTCTCTTGTGATGTGCTTCCCCCATGATGTGTTATGTGTTGTTTAGGCCTCCTGGGATGACCCTTGATTCTCTTGTAAGGTCGAGGATACCCGGAGACTGCCTCTGTTGTGACCTTCTATTTATATCATCATTCTTCTATATCACCTTTGTCTTTAATTTCATTGTTGTGTGTTGTGTCTTATGGACATAGCATTGCGGTTGGTGACTTGGGGGCACCCTCCTACGTGACTGTCCCTAAGGCACTTGTTTCTCATCTCTTGATTTATTGTTTCCCCTCTCTTGATTTATTGTTTCCCTTCTTCTAGTTTTTCTATCTAGTGGGTGGATGCTGAAAAATATTTATATTGATGCGGACCTAGCGTCCCTTTAGCAAGAAATCAAAAATTGGACTTGGTTCCTAATATGATGATGGGGTTGTATATCTTATCTGACACTTGACTAGTAGAAGCACTTGTTCTTTCTATGTAGTGATTTTGATGATCTTTTATCTCACTTACAAACCTTAATAATACTGTTGCTCTGTGTACTTTGTTTGTCTTTGAATCTCGCCTTGGTGACACTTAGTTTTGAGATTTTCATGATATAACTCCACGGTTATCCTGGATCTCTGAATTCGTAGTATAACCTTGGCTCTTTATGTAATTAATCATATGCATTGATGTTGTTGTTTATCATGATTATGTAGACACTAACATGTTTCTTGTAGGGATGTGTTTGTGGGAACATTTGGCGATCGTAAAGTACATGTCACCTCCAGGGGGTATAGGCTTTGTGAAAGTCTATGTTCCCTCATGTGTTTTCTTCCTACCTTAACGTGCTTGATATCGATGCATGATATCAACCACCTTAAGGTGGGGGCATATATAAGGTAAGCTACCTGTTGTAGATGTTAGCAATGTGCTTGCCCTTAGGTGTAGTTTAAATACTAGTGTGATGAGTACTTTCTGCACTATGATTTTGTTTACAATCAATTAATCAATCAATCAATCATCTTAAGCCCTCTACGGAGGCGGGGGTGCATATCTCTTGCGAAGAGTGCCCATCCTGTCATTTTCAAAAGTCCTCTATGGAGGCAGGGAGTGGTTCTGTGACTAACTCAACCCTTAAGCACGTCTTTAGTGATTGTTGTGGTGAAGTGCAATCATCGGTGTGTGCCTGTAATGTGTCTGAGATGGTGATGAGCCTAGAAATAGGAATACTCCATCACTTGTCTGTCATGTTTTCTCCATGTCTTCAAAATGTGTGTGTTTGGCGTGCCTATTTCCCCATATGCAATTTAAAGATTAGTGTGATGAGTACTTCCTACATTATGGGAGGTTTAGCATATCTTACGTGTGTGTTGCCCCATATGTAGTTTAAAGACTAGTGCGATGAGTACTTCCTGCATTATGGGAGGTGTGTTTACTTTCTTGTACTTGCATTTGCATTTCATATATATGAGAAAAAGAAAACAAAAAGAAATCATTCCTATCTTCTATACATTAACTGTCTTATATGCATCTATTGTATTCCCCATGTTTTGCGCGACTGTAACTATCTTCTCCATGTTTTGCGTGCTTGCCATTGTCTTCAATGTGTCTGGTGTGTCTTCTCCGTGCTTGGCATGTTTTCTGTGTTTGTTGACTGTACTTAACTGCATGTATTGGTCTCACGTTTATACATACATTAAAGTGGGGGCTAAATGTAACATCAGAAAATGTCCCCTTGGGGGCTTTTCCCTCCTAAGGTTTAGCTCCTGAGTCTTTTATCTGCATTTAGGACATCTTGCATCATATTTTGACATCTTGATGAAATGAACCTTGGATTTCATGACAAATGGGACCTAGGGGGATCCCTTGAACCTAAGCCTGACCAAAATAGGAGGGGAGGACTTGGGCACCCACGCCTTGGTCCTGCCCTATTTTGGGTCAGTCCCAAATTTTAAGTGTCGACTTGTGACCATTATTTGGGTCCTATGCCGACACGGTAAGTTTGAATTACAAAATTCTTGGTGGGAGTGTTTGTAGTTGCATATATAAGCATGTTTAGGCATTTATTTGTAAACTAGATGATTACTAGCTAGCAATTTGGATTCTCAAGTTTATGTGAAGGTGATTCAAGGCATTCATTGTGTAGCAAGAGAAGATTTGTGTTGTCTATGTGTTTGTATTTGCAGATTTGAGAAATCATCTCCTCATGGCATGAAGATCTTCTTCCTCCCATGAGATCTTCACTACAAGGTCACATCATTTGTGTTTTTAAGCATTTATCATTTGGTTTTTCCTCTACCTCCAAGGGTACATACTCTCTATCTGACAACGGTATTCAGAAGACTTGAATGTCGCTCTGGGGCTTGACTGAGGCAAGCCTCTAAACACCACAACCCCCTCCTAAAGTTTCTATGATTGTAGGTTATAGGTTGAAGATACAGGAAAAGTGGAGTTGCAAGAGGGCATTACAGAGTGTCAGATTTGCAGATCAGAGTTGAAAACAACACCCTGGACTTGGGTGCTCACTCTTTAGTCCTCCGGATTCCATGATGGGAAAATCTCTGTGATAGCAAGAACATGTTGCAGACTAAGCTTCCAAATCCTAACAAAAGCCTAGTCCTTGGACTTGGGTGTCCGCTCATTAGTTCCCAACTATTCCACTTCCAAACCTCAAAAATAGGTGCACAGATATTTGTCATTTTACATCTTTTTGTAGCAGCATTTTCTGATATTCATCCGTTTGCTGTCATATTTGCATAATTAGGGTTTTAATGTATAATTGAGCATAAGTGACAATAATTGACAATTAAATCATACAAATTCAAGTTTCCTACATCTCAAAGTGACCTAGGGTATGATAGTACATTGCCACGTGACCCTAGGTCCTTGAATGAAAGGGTGAAAGGAGGATATACACACAAAAAATACCAAAAACCCAATCATCCAAATTCCACCCTTTATAGTTGTTTGTTTATTTTTGTACAATCATGATGTATTTAAAGGCTATTTTTTCTTTTATTAAATTATTTGTAACATGTATTTTATATATGATCACAATAATTGTTTGAACATAAGTTGATTATTATATCATTGTTGTCCATTCTCTGGTTTACTTAGTTTAATGCATTAATCTAATATCATATGCAATAAAGTAAGTCAATAACATTATAGATTAGAGTAAGTAATTTTTCACCTTGTACTTGGAATGTAATTATTATATAATTACATTCATAAATGGGTTAATTATAGTGTAGTGTAATAATCTTGATCATTTTTTAATTCATAAAATGATGTAGTCCTTCCTTGATTGTTCTTACTTATATTTGATCACAAAGTAGATTAAATTAACTCAAATTCCATAGCTCAATTACTAGAATCTATTAGTTTCAATCATGCACACACTTATCCTTAGTTTTACCCAATAATTAAACTATCCTACACACCTAGCCTAGCTTCCTAGTTCTAAGGTCCTTTAATGATTAGTTTCGTATAATTCTACTTTAACCTTCATTATAAGTGAAGTTATTGATTCATTAAGCTAAAATAATTTTTAGCATCAACACTATGGACACAACCTTTAGGGTGATTTAACAGAATAGTGTTTTTGTGTAGGTGTAAAAAAAATGACCACATGAATGCACATTGTTACTAATGCTTCAAACCTACCAATTAAATTTTCTTGAAAGTTTCTAAACACTTTTCAACAAATCCAATTTGTGCATTCCTTATAGTCTTTACAATCCACGTGAGTAAATTTCTTTGAGGGATTTTGTTAAACAATTCACATGGCCACCAAAAACTAATCTACATATTGTTTACAACACATTATATAATAATAATGCTAAATATATTGATATAAAAGTAGTAGGGCTAAACAAATTAGGTGAAAGTAGGAGAGACTTGCATTTGCTTGAAAGTTTCTAAAGCCTTTTCAACAAATCCAATTTGTGCATACCCTACAATCTTGTAGTCCATGTGATCACATTTCTTTGAGGGATTTTGTCAAACATTTCACATGGACACAAAAAACTAATACCCTACATACTATTTGCAACATGTTTTATGACAAGAATGCTAAATATATTGATATAGTCGTAGTAGAGGAAAACACATTAGGCCAAAGTGGAAGTGCCTTGAGAGAAAAAGAATTTTGTATTTTATTTTTGCAAAGGTTTTTAAAGAAATTAGCATAAAAAGATGAGATCAAGGATACTTTTTTGCAAAATGTAACCAAGTAAATTCAATTCATTCTCACCAAATTTTTACATAATCACATGTAGTCTCATTAGTTTTCCTACTAGAAGTATTTGACCTTGCATGCACTGACCAATCCTTTTGCCCCACCATGCATAAATTTAAATTGAATTAGAAATTAGTAAAGTTATATATTCTTTTTAATACATGTAATTTAACACGTTTGATGGTATAAAATTTGATTTAAATGTTTGAACAAAAAAATAGTATCAATTTTTGAAATCAACAAAGTAAAATAAGTAGCAGAATACAAATACACTGATAAATAAGAAAATTAACATAACAAGCATACAACATGAATATAGGTATGCCAATTTTACTTGGGGATAAATAAAACTTAGGGATTTTGAAAAAAATTAGAATAGATAGGCCTTTGAAGTGCATAAAATGACTACGATTTCAACCAAGTTATTTGCATTGCTACAATGATGAGCTAAAATGTGATTTACACATTATAATTTGTATGTTTGCTAATATAAATTTATCATAAATAATAGAAGACTAAATTTCATCATAACATTGGATAGTTAGATTGAAATGATTTTAATCTTCATAAATATTTTCACAAATTGTTAGCTTTTGTCTTAATATAAGTAAAATAATAGAGCATATCCACAAGACATCTTCAAGGTGTAAGAATATTGTTAAGTTGGAGTTTAATATTGAGTTTTGTCATGAGGAAAAAACCTAGGAAATAAAGTTTGAGCAATATATAAGGTAAACATGACTACTCTTTTTGGGATTCCCTAAGAGGGATGTCGCATGCCAAATTGGTATCTCCCTTGAATGGAGGTGACCTAAATTTTAAGCCCAAAAGGTAATGTTGAGTCAAAATTTTAGAAGCCACCTTTAACTCATCTAAATTTTATAATCAAAGTGCAAAATTAATTTAAAATTTAAACCTAAAATGCACATTCAACCAAATTTTATACTCAACAAGCAAAAAATAATATTATAGTTCCTTGAAGAGCTCACATACTATAAAAATTATAGAAAATAAATGTAACCACAAGGCATGTTAACTTAAATTTTATATTGAAAAGGCATATGCATCAAATTTGTTTCAAACATGGAATGAAAATGAGAAATATGTTGGCCTCCATGAATAATATTGGTAGAGCAAGACAAAATCCTAGAAGAAAAGTCATCTCAAGACACCTTGATTGATAGTAAGGGGTGGCACTATTTTCATAATTGTTACATAGAGGGAACAACAAACTTCATATTTTGACATGGTCTATCATTGCAACCATATATAACATAAATCCAATATTTAGACCCATGCCTTATTCACACTCATCAACAATTTTAAGCCACCACATACCTGGATGCATCACAACATGCAACAAATAGACATTACTAGAGAAATAAGGATTTTATTTTGTGAATTGTTCCATCACAAACATAGAAAAAATATGTTATGCACTAACCCATTGATTGTATTGGTATATGTGTAGCTAACTTGTGGCTAGCATAACCCTTAATTAGGTTATGTAATCAACCATATAGTCTTATATAGGTAGTTAAGTCATCCTGGGTGGCATCCAAGGCATAGTGTAATAACCAAGTTCTTAAACAAGTCTAAACATAGATATTTACCAAGAGATAAATCATACAATGTAAAAATGATGGTAAAATTTTTTCTTTTATTCATCTTTAAAAATCAAGTTACAACAAATTGCATAATTTCTTTTCTTAAATAAACAACATGACTCCAATATGACATTTTGTCTTTTACAAGTACACATATCTACAATAGACAATCATTTACATAGCCTTTTAATACACAAGTCACAAAGAGTACTGCATCCAGAAATCTGACATCTTTATTGCAAGCCTTGGCATGTCTTCTGCTAGAGAGAGAGAGCATCTTCCTAGTTCTTTTCCTCCAACCATAGACTGGTGGTCTCCCACACAACTTCCACATAGGAAGTGGCCCTACCCTTCACGAAGAGTATAGACCAAAGGTGACCAACGGTAATTTGCCATTTGAGTACATAGTGTTGTATCCTACATAACTCTATCGATCATACAACCCTAGATACCCTCTAGCTAAGTATGATCATTCTAATAGGTTATGCAATCCAGATACAATGAACTGACAATGTACGCAAAGACGTATGCATTAATTTGGCCAAAGATTCAATATAAATAGACGTTCACAATGAATGTAGTCACATTGTTCACCCACCCCAACTTGACTTGGATACTATCTTATTCCTACAGTTTGACTTGGTCAACTATGTTTTACCATATAGATTTATCAACTCTATTTCAGTCTTCCCAACTTTGACAGGTTTTCAAAATGCTGTCTATGTTCTATAAACCTTATAGATTAACTTTCTATACAAGGATACTCATTGCAATTTTGTAATACCTGAGATCCAAAACTAATCGACACTTAAAGAACTTTAAGTTGATTGATAAACAACCTAATAGGTTATCAAACCAATGATAAACGTTATTGATAAGGACATGTCATCCTTTCAACAAGTAAATAAAATGAACATTATTATTTGGGTACTCGACCTTCTTTGTCAACCCATATAGAAATAGCTAAAACAAGTTGTAACCTAAAAAGGTACTTTTAATGACTTAACCCTACTGGGTCAATCTAGGGTTTGCTTTTCCTTTTCCATGATAATGGAATATCAAACAATCAATTCTATAAAGAATAGTGTTTAAGTAAATAATTTTCCTTTAGTCTTCTTTTGACTTAAAGGCCATTTCAAACTTCCAAACAAGTCTAACAATAATGCCAAATGATTCAACTCCAAGTCTAAGCTTCTCCCAAGTTTAGTTGGACTCTAACTGGTTGATAGTCTAATCCCATTTGCTATCCATTTGAATTCATGTTTAATATTCTTCTCCTTTTGCATATTGAACTATATAGAGTCAAATATAAATGAGCATTTTCTTCTAAATTGAAGTAGGGAAATCCACTCACTTTGAACATCCCTAGAGCAGAGTATTCTCCTAATGATATTAATATCCATTTGAAACTAAAGTTTTGTAAGAGCAAGAGAATACTATTTTTGAGACATCTTAAGACTTGCAAATTCTTCTGTGTCAAGTAAGAATAAACATTCATAGTTAGAGTACTTGCCCATTCTTTGTCGATCTATTAATGATCCTTTAGTATCTAAAATTTCCTATTGGGTCAAGTTTAGGTTTTGGTCTATCCTATTCCAACATAATGGAATAACAAACATATATTCCCATAAGATAAAAATATAATAAGTAAAAGGGTTAACCAATTGGTCTATGAGGGCATTCTAAGTTTCTCAACCCTTGACTAGATAGAATATTGTTTTCCATTGTTCTTACAACTAAGAGGTTGTTCACTCCCTTACACCTAGGTTATTCTCCCCTTACAAGGGAATCTTAATTATAACAAACCATATGGCTCTATATGAGTCTAAGATATGCACTAAGGATTAATATGATAAAAAAAGTACGAAGACTAGTTTACGTTGTTGTCAACCTAAGTTGAATGTTTATGTTATTATCCTCTTTAACTCAATGACTATAAAATAATTTTCACTAGCTGTTGGCATTACTCAAAGTATGACAACATAAATAATCTACCACATAATGACTATAATAGTATTATGGTTATAAAAGAGCTCAAGATATCAAAGAACCCTTGGATTTGCATAACATCATAATAATTGGTTGAACTACATTCCTAGTCTAATCGAAGATGTGAAAGGAGTAGATGACGTTTTAAGACTTTTGATAGAGTTATTAGTATTATATAATCTACAAAGAATGTATTGATAATATAAAAGAGATTTAAATTCTTGACATAAACTTCCTTTAAGTCTCTGTCTAAGTCTTTACACGATCTTAGAAGTATACCTAATTGAGTTATCTTCCAATGTTATTTAGAATCGAGGATTAGTTTTAGTCGAACATCTTTATAGTATAATCATGACCTTCTACACTGATTAGAGCATTCAACAGAGATATATTGACATTCCTAACATAATAGATTTGGTCATTTTTATCATCTAATGATGTCAGCCTCATAGAGAAAAGGAATTGACTCACAATTGATTTGAAGACTAGCATATTAACATGCATTCTGAATAATATTTAAAAACTTCATAAATAGGAAAGAACCTGATAAATAACTATAGATGATCCTTCATCTCTTGGTGTTCATCCATGAAGAGCTCTTCTTCCTTCTCTACTGCAGTCTGTTTCTTCTTTCCTTAGATCGTCTTTAGCTTTGGCGAGCCACCAAACTCACTCTCACTCAGTTTGAAACAAGTTTTTCCCTTTCCACAACAAATGCATTTCTCTATCTCCGCTAACACAAAGATTTTTCAAATTTTTTCTATTCCAATACTACTGTTGTCATTTGATTCTGCATGGGTCATCATTTATATGACATTCCTCATGACTCTTATAATGAGTCGGCCCCTTAATTCCATGACTGGCAGTTGTAAAAGACCACTACGAAGCAGTTAGAAACAAACTCTCTTTGAAGTTGTTGGGGATCTACACGTGCTATGTCGAAGAGATTAAATCAACCATCGAGAGGGATTACATGGTACACAATACCACTATTACTTATGAAAAGTTGATACTCTAAGAACCCATAACTTAAGATAATTAAGTCATCTTAAGTGCTATAACTACCACTTCCTTCAGTTAAAACACTTTCCACTATTTATGTCGACAACTGCTCTAAGCTCCATTGTGTGGCTACAAAAAGATTACGTGGTAATTAGTCCACTCATCATACCACTAAAGGCTCTTAAAGTATTAGTCGATACTAAAGGAAATTAGTTTAAATGACAACTTCTTATAGGAGAAAAAGTGGATAATAATTTTAAAACCTAAGCGGTCCAAAAATAATAAACGTAATAATAATAGTCTATAACCAAATGGAGTAAAATTAATTATGGATTGCTATAATAATACAATGTAAGACTTATGTAAAAGCGTGATAGGGTCGAGATAATCTCCCCTTCATGAATACATGCTATTTCACGTTGATTAAGCTTGCCATGAGTGCACATGCGACGTTAGACTATAATCATGCCAACGGTTTAACCATCTACGCTTTGATGATGCAAATGCAACTACTTACGATGTGATTGATGAAAAGGTCATGTTAGGAGCAAACTATTGGAACCTAAAATTTCACACCAAATTTTGTAAAAGTTTAGGATCCCATAATAATAAATTTCAGCAAGGAAAGAAAGAAGAAAATAGAAAGGACAAGCTTGCTGGGCTGATTTTCATGTGCAACTCTAAAACCAAGGAGGATTGTTTCTGTTACTATGTTTTTGACTTGCCTCCAGACAAGAAAGATCTCATTGAAAAGGTTAAGCTAGGGATGAAGCTCTTTTGTTTTATTTTGATCTAAGAATGATGTATGGCATATACAAGGCTTCATCTATAGGAGCTATGAACTTGCAGCTAGATGCTTTTAAAGGAGGCAAATTTCCTACACAGGTTCGCTATCATATTCATAAAGACAGCTTACGATTAGGTGAAGATATTTTTAAGAAAGCAATCAAAAATAACCATGAACCAGGTGTTGGATTTCTTCCCAAACTGGATGCTTCCCAGTTATCCCTACAAGGTAGCCATCATTGATCAATAGGATTTCTGGGCCAGGGGCCAATAGTACAGGAGATAGACCCTATAAATATCTCCTCTTCTTCTTTAGGCTCTACAGAACCAAGGGGGCTGTTCCCTATTCAACATCCATAAGATATGCACATGAACTCACTGAGATGTTGACACAAAGTAGATAAATCCTCTCTATTGTAGACCAAAACTATGAAATAAGTGCAAAGGGGCTAGCTTTGGGCCTATGGTCAAATGTGAAATAGAGGATTTTGGTCCTAAAACTACTTCTAATATCCGAAAGGTTTGTATTTGAAGTTTGGATTTGTATTTTGTATTTGGATGCAAGACTGGGACCTTGGGTTGTAACCTCAATACAAGACCAGACTGGTGCCTATCTCAGGCTCGGAGTCAATAGACATACACATGTGAATGATTGTCATAAACTTGAATCAATAACTAGGTTTCAACAAGATTTTTTCAGTGTTTGCCTTATAAATACTTCCCAGGACTGAGTATTTAGTCATTCATACTTGATGATATCCCTGTTGCAGCATATCTTTCCCAATGCTTAACCTAAAATATTTAATTTGTTCCTTGAACAAAGATAAGAGATTAAACACTCAACATAGAAAATCCATGTCCTAGAATCCCAAATAACCCTTAACTATTTGGATTCAAAAGAAAAAAATGCCCACAACTTGGAGACAAATAACCAAACACATGCAACAAAGCATTTCTCATATAAAACGACATGAAACCAGCAAAATTATGCATAAAACATACAACATATGATTCATAAACTCACAAGACACCAAAAACAGAGCCACTAACAAAGTTGTATCTTATTACTCCACCAAAATTTTTTCAATCTTCAACAACACTAAAATGAGCTACACAATTCTGATATATACCAGAATGTGTACTCAGCAAATCAAGTACAATGGTCATTTCAAAACTCTGCCAGATACAATGCACCATGGAATGGTGCCCAAAACATTCAATGTGGTAGGCAGAAGAAGAAGAAAGAGTAGGAGAAAATGGGGAAATGTGCTGCCGCTTGGAGATTTTCTCCCTAAATCAGGTAGTTGACCTATCCATTTGACCCATACCTCAGCAACTCTTTGCCATTAATGGCCAACCTACCCGCAGCCTCAAGAAATGCAGCAGCTGCGTGCTTTGAAATTTTTCCCACCTAGAAAATGATGCAGTGAACACAAAATCCTTCTTCCTTTGAAAATTTGAACCATGGCCGTTGATTTCCCTCTTCCCGCTAAGATCTGTGGCTCCAAATCATTTTGAAAAGTCCATTGGCCAATAGAATCATGCCACGCAGGCAACTTTTCCATTGCTGACTTTTCCCAGCGCAAACATATGCATTACCTTTTTACCCACTTTGCCTTCAAATCCTTGCATATGCAAATGCATATACATATAATCACTTTTTGGACACATGGCAACCTGCCATTGGATCACTATCACTGTACTTTTGCATCTCCTATCAGCCATCAGAAGGATCTTTGCATGAGCTGTCGATATATATTCTCTCGTCGATGAGCCAATGTATCTTTTCTATTGCATATGTGGTTGTATACTTGAGATTGTATATACATACAATCACCTGCATACAAAGGCAGACCCCAAACTCTTATAAAAAAAATCACAATCACCATTGGGTCCGAGCTTTGTATCTTTTCTTTGCATATCTCCTTGTATATTGCACATACAATGTGCAATGTACATCTTGCGGACCCCAACCACTTATCCACCAAAATACATTTCTTCTTCAGGTCCGGGTTGTATGTGTGCACCTTTGTATATTGAATTGTATGTCGCATATACATACAACCCATAGAACATACAACTGTGCGGGCCTTGCCATGCATTTGAACATCTTTGACTCTGACCGCGACCTGCTTGCACATTTCTTTGTATCTCTTCATTGTATGTCTGAATGTATATTGGGAACATGCAAGCCCAATATATAACCCATGGATTCCACCTTTTTCACAATCACAGTTAACTCCTTGGTCATGTCCACCTTGCATCTATCCTCTTATACATTTCACTTGTATATCAGAGATACAAACAACGCAACATACAAGGAAATGTTTTGACTTTTCAACTCTGCTTTTGCATCCATCCCTGCCAGGCCTGATTTGATAAACTTTGACGTCTGAGACTTGAATATTTTGCATTGTATGTGGAAAATGTACAAGACCCTTGCATCTTTTCCTTTGTATGCACGCTTTGTATGTTGCCTTTGCATATTTGCCTTGTATGCTTTATCCTTGTATCTTCCCTTTGCATATTCAAACATACAACGCAATATACATACAAGTCTTTTTATACATACCTGTGGGCTCGACCATTATTCAACCTGATTTGAACATATTTGAGATCCGCCACTTGCATATACCAACATACATGCAATTTATTTTTACATACAAGCACAAAATCTGCGATGGAATATTCGATGCATATGCAACCCGATATGCATAGGACCATACATACAAGGATTTCTCACCATTTTCAAAGGGTTTTCTTTGGACTTACAATATTTTGTTTAATCCTGTTTTAGCATGACGGGAGAAAATGGTAATACAATGCAACAGGGCTGATCAACCTACGAATGCTAAGGCATGAAAATGCTACTTAAGTGATAGACAACCTGCTGCAGATAGTCAATGTAGAAATAGAAGATACAATGCATGATTTTGAGGGGAAACAAAACCTAAGGGACTAAGGGTTTGAGGAAACAAAAATACAGGCTTGCAGACTCGACTCAGAACCAGAAGAAGTTTTTTGAGTTATTCCGCCCTATAAGACTTGATGCTTGTGGTCCAGTTGAACTTCCAATCCCAATTGAACCATGAGTGGAGAGTGCCTCTACCACCACTTGAGTATGGATTTATTGGTGGTGATGTAAGAGAGTGAGCATCTTCTGGATCACACTTGAGCAAAAAACTTTAAAGTAGTTGATCCTTATCGGGAAGATCATGTGCATGCCTTTTCGATCAACAAGCTATAGTTATCTATTGAACACTTTATGCACATCAAGAAGAGATGAATAAAGTTACAATGATCAAAAGTCCAAAAATAACAATTGTGCATAATTGGGAAGACATTGCATAACATTTCACTAATGAAAAACTCATCGACAAAAGCAAGCTAGTCAGAGCGAAATTTTTAAATCACACGGATTTTGGGCGTCATGTCGATGGATACCTTTCAGCGAGAAACATATACACTCTCACGAATAAAACAAGATAACAATTGTGTCGGGGAGACATGTATGATCGAAGTGGGTTTTCCAAATCTCACCGACTATGTAGGTTACTCCGATAAGGAAGAACATAAAAGTTTTTGGGGAAAGTGATGAAGGGGGTAAATCATAAAACACACTAACATAAATTGCACATAGAAAATAGAATGATATTTTATTAATATGGGAAAACATTACATTATAGAAGCTCAAATACAATAAGAGGATGAATCCCCTATAGGCTGCAACACATTACAACTCCCTCTCTCAAGACTCTAGAATTTTCAGCCTTCTGTAACCCCAAATCAACTAGGGTTTCTATTTTCTCGCCTTTTCTTGACTCTACACCTTCCCCCTTAAATCTACCCCCCAAGGGTTCCCAAAAATGGTCACCTATAGCCCTTTTTGGTGGCCACCAGCTTAATTTCAAAATTTGCATCCCCCTAAAATAGGTAAACTTTGTGGGTCCATAACTTTCGATCCGACCGTTAGATTTTCAATTATAATACCTTTTCAGAAAGCTCTCGAAAAGACGGTTGTGCAAAAGTAGTGCCTATAGGTAGATTGCTTGGGTTTCCCACCAAATTTTGGGCCCATCCGGAGCCGCTAAGTGCCTCAAATTTGACTTTGAATATTTCAATAGGATTTTTGGAATTTGAAATTTTAATATCTCACAAATGACAAATGATATTGAAGTGATTTCTTCACCATTAGCTTCAATTCACCATTGTGGAGGTCCGTGTAAGATTTTGTATCCAACCGTACACAAATGCAAACTTACTAAAAATAGTAACCCTACCAAATTTAGCCCTTATTGAAAAGAAACAACATTTTTTTTTTGGTTGATGCAAGATTGCTCTTACACCCTGGATGCTCCTGCATCAGACACCTGGGGTAATTTGAAAAGTGGCCTTGTCACTTCTGATGAGTTAGAGGGAAACCAAAATGGTTAACCTCAGTCTCAAATAACCATGATGAATCTTCAATAGGCCTTCCTTTCCATTTCACCAAGTATTCTGTATACTGCCTGTTTCTTGTACTCTTACCCACACAGCTATCCAGAATGCCCTCTATCTCCTCCTTTGAAGTAGGTGCTGGAATGTCCCACTGTGTTCCTTTATCAAGTCCATCATCATGATACTCTGTTAAATCTGAAATGTTGAACACTGGTGAAATATTGATGTCATCAGGCAACTCTACCTCAAATGCATTTCCTGAATCATGCTTCTTTAGGATTCTACATGGTCCAAATTTCCTCATCTTCGACTTATTATATGTACCAACTGGAAATCTTTCTTTTCTCAAGTGAACCATAACTTCATCACCCTCCTAAAACTCCTTATGTCTCTTCTTCTGATCTGCTTTAGCCTTATACTGGGAATTCATCTTATGGATGGGTCATCCCACAATAATGGGTTACACTTTTTGGCCAAACTTGACATTGAAATCAACATTTTGAACTAAATCTTCACTTTCTGACACCTATAGCCGCTAAACCATTAGGAATTTGAAGATGATGCAAACTAGTGATTTGTGAGATTTTGTTTGTAGATTCTAAATATACATTTTTAAAAACATTCAGAGTTAAATTGTAAAATTTTTTGCATCTCCTTGGATAATTAGTTTTTAATAGTAAACAACATTTTTAAAAAGTGACGTGTATTCTATAGCACAACTTTTTTTCTACAAAGGATAAAATTCTAATTATTCTGAATTTAGATTGGTAACACCGATATATAGTGTCTGCATTTGGTTTCATAATTTTTTGTTGAATATTTTTTTTAATTGAGTTTTGAAGTCAAATGAATTATAATTTAGACATAGGCATATTCCGTAAAACATAACATTTTCTGTATGTATCAAAATTTAATTTTTCTTTTTTTGTTGAAATAAGGACATCAATACCTAGTGCATAGATATTTTTAGAATTTTTTTTCACTAGTTTACTAATTTTCCATGTGTGTAGAACATAGAACTTTAAGTTTTGTGAAAAACCTACATTCAAAAGAAATAAAAAAAAATATGATAATCAAATTAAATATATTTAAAATTATACTTTTTCAAAATTTTATAATAAGGACTACATACTTACAAAACATAAATTTTAAATAAATTTATTTGATCCCCCAAAAGGTAAATCAAAAGTGATTTTTTATCAGCATTTTAATAGGTGTAGAGGAGACTCCATTATAGGTATGGTTTAAAACTAGTGAGGTTCTATCCAAGGGGGTTTAAATCGAAGGGGGTTTGATCAAACCCTCTTCAATTAAAATCTTTTAAATGGAACCTTTCAAGGCTTAAAACATTATATTTTCTAAAAATATGTGATTTTAGCAAAAATCAGGATGTCCCAGAAAGTGTAACCCATTATTGTGGCAGCACCCGGATATGCTTTCTTACCTCTTCGTGCAAATTCTTCATGTGCTCAGCAAAATTTTCAGCTTTGGCACTACTCTTCTCCCCCTTATCCATCCTCCTCAATTCGGAAGCAGTTCCTGGGCTACTCCCACACACAACCTGGAATAGAGATTTACCTATGCTCCTATTGATAGAATTGTTTTAAGAAAATTTTGCTTGTGGTAAAATCAAATCCCATCCCTTGGGTTTATCTCCTACTAAGCATCGTAGAAGGCTACCCAAACTCCTATTCACCACTTCTATCTGTCCATCAGTCTGTGGATGGTGTGAAGAACTGAACTTCAAATGTGTCTTCAACTTCTTCCACAATGTCCTCTAGAAATAACCAACAAACTTGGTATCTCGATCTAAAATTATGCTCTTTGGTAGACCATGTAATCTCACCACCTCTCTTAAAAATAATTCAGCAATATGAAAACCATCATTAGTCTTCTTGCAAGGAATGAAATGTGCCATCTTCGAGAATCTGTCCACCACCACAAAAATGGAATCATGTCCTCTCCGTGTCCTTGGTAAACCAAGAACAAAATCCATATTGATATCATCCCATGGCTTCTCTGGTACAGGTAATGGCTGATATAGCCCTATATTCTAACTTGTTCCTTTTGCCATCTGACACACTCTACAAATCTGCACAAATTTCCTCACATCCTGCTGCAATTGTGGCCAATAATAATTTTTACCAACAATAGCAATGGTTTTATCTCGACCAAAGTGTCCAACCAATCCTCCACTATGTTTCTCCTTAATCAAGTTCTCTCTCATGGAACTCCTTGGAATGCACAACTGGCTTCCTCTAAACAACATACCATCTTGGATTATGAAATCCAACCATTTTGTCCTGTCCAAAGTAACAAGTTCCAAACAAGCTTTCCAGGCCTTTGCAAAATTTGGATCGTCAGGATACAAACTTTTGAGCTCATCGAACCCAACAACCTCTATCTTCATTTTTGTCAAAAAATTGCCTTTTTCTCAAGGCATTTGTAACTCTGTTGGACTTCCCACTCCTGTGCTTCAAAACAAAAGTATAGCTCTGCAAAAACTCAACCCATTTTAAGTGCCTCTAGTTCAACTTTCCTTGACTATTAAGATATTGCAAAGCCTAATGATCAGTATATAAAACAAACTCCTTTGGAAACATATAATGTCTCCATTTCTTCAAAGTTTGAACTATTGCATAAAACTCTTGATCATAAACAAAATATGTTTTATTGGCATCATTAAACTTCTCACTAAAATAGGCAATGGGCTTACCTTCTTGACTCAAAACAACTCCTATAGCACTGCCACTAGCATCACAATCTACCTGAAATACCTTATTGATATCTGGAAGTGCCAAAATAGGTTTCTCTGTGACTTTTTACTTCAATGTATCAAATCTTTTATCTTCTCCTTTAGTCCATCTAAACTCTTTTCTATCCCCTCTCATTGTCTCAGTTAGGGGTACACAAATGCTAGTGAAATTCTAATAAACTTTCTATAAAAACTTCCTAAACCATGAAAATATCATACCTCCATTGCACTCCTTGGCGTAGGCCATTCAATGATAGCCCTTACTTTTTCTGGGTCCATCTTAAGACCTTCCTCTAAGACAACAAATCCTAGGTTTACCAACTCCTTCTTTGCAAAACTACATTTCTTCAGATTGATCAACAACTTCTCCTCCCTCAGCTTCTCCAAAACTCTTCTGATATGCATTATATGCTCATCCCAAGTCTTACTGAAAATCAAAATATCATCTAAATAAACAATAACAAAACTTCCCAAAAATTCTTTCAATACCTCATTCATGAGCCGCATGAATGTGCTCGGTGCATTGGTTAGCCTAAAGGGCATGACTAATCACTCATACAAACCTTCCTTTGTCTTGAAGGTTGTCTTCCATTCGTTTCCTTCCCTGATACGGATCTCGTGATACCCACTCTTCAGGTCAATTTTCGTGAAGTACTTGCCTCCACTCAAACAATCCATTATGTCATCCATTCTTGGCAATGGAAAGCTGTACTTGATCATGATCTTATTAATGGCTCAAGAATCTATACACATTCTCCACTCTCCATCTTTCTTTGGTGCTAGTACTACAGGTACTGTACATGGACTCAGGCTCTCCCTTATCAGTCCCTTCCTTAACAACTCGTGGACTTGTCTATTCAACTCTTCATTCTCTGCTGGAGTCATTCTGTGGGCTGCCTTATTTGGTAAACTAGCTCTTGGTATCAAATCTATTTGATGGCTTATCTTCCTCATTGGTGGTAAACCTTCTAGTATATTATCAGAGACAATATCTTGAAATTCTTCCAACATTTCTGAGACTTCTGTTGGTACATCTTCACATTTCTTTTGACTAATCTTAGGAATCAATGCAAAGCAATGATGCTCATGCTTCATACCCTCCAAAAATTTTCTACCATCTACCAAGCAAATTCTGGCAGTACTACATACCTTTTCTTCCACTTCCTTCAAGGGCTTCAATTTATGATGAACTCCATCCTTTGTTAGGGAATATGTGTTTGCACGGCCATCATGGACAATGCTCCTATCATACTTCCATGGCCTCCCCAACAGTATATGACATGCGTCCATTGGTATGATATCACATAGCACCTCATCATGGTAGTCTCCAATCTTGACCTTCACTAAACACTAGTCATTGACCAAAGCTCTGTGGTCCTTCTGCAACCATGCAATCCAATATGGATGTGGATGCTTTCTTCTTGTCAACTTCAACTTGTCAACCATCTCCTCTAAAATTAGATTGTCAGTGCTTCCACTGTCAATAATAATATCACAACACTTACCTTCACATTTACACCTTGTGCGGAATAAACTCTTCCTCTGACTGGGTTCTTTCTCTTCATTCAACAAAGTTCTTTTGACAACTAGGGTTTCTCCCCTTTCAGCATCTTGAAAATGCTTAGACTGCACATCTTCATCTACATGTGCATTACCTTTAGGTCTTCTATTTGTCCTTCCTTGATGTTGCAGACACTCGTATGCTTGATGCCCTTCTTCTCCACATTGAAAACAGGTTCCTCTAAAACCTCCTCTTCTAGGTCCTTGCCCAGGTCTACCTCTTCCTCTTCCTCTTTGCTCACCATTATTCTAGTCATGAGGGCTGTAGGTATTATCTTCTCTTTGATTTCGTTTGGCTCCAACTTCTTCACTTTTCTTTGGATCTTCATTTTAGCCTCCATAGGGTCTTCCACCAGTCCTTCTGCCTTGACCTCTTCCCCTTTGCTTTCTTTCAAATCTCTTATTCATCTTCTCTTCCACCTTTAGGGAAAACTGGTACGCATCTTCTATGATGGTCATTCTGTTCAGGCTCAACTCTTCTTGAATACTTGGCCTTAACCCATTAATGTAATAGGCTACCTTCTCCTTGTTGGCCTCTCCATGGCCTGTGTTGATAGTGATCTTATAAAAATCTTCTATATAGTCCTTAACAGGCTTGTTACCTTGCTTTAATCCTTGCAGCTTCTTCAACAACTCCATCTCATAGTCCATAGGAATGAACTGCTTCTTCAATTTCTCCACCATCTGATCCCATCTGGTAATCTTTTCTTTTCCTCTTCTATTTCTCTCTAACTGGACCTCCTTCCACCAAATACTGGCATGGCCCTTCAACTTTGTCTTTGCAAACTTGACCCGTTCTGGGTCTTCCACATCTTTATACTTGAAATACTCCTCCATATCATTGATCCAATCAATAAGTTGTTCTAGATTCAAATCTCCAAAACAGGTAGAAACTTCGATCTTGGGCCTCTTTCCGATCTTTGAAATGGCCCTCAACAACCTAACTTCTGCAGGATCTCCTGCAGCTTCTTGTTCTTCCTTAGATAGCTCTTCTTCAGCTTCATCTTCGCTTTCCTCTCTCCTTGGCTTGAACCCTCTTTGCAGCTCCTCTTGCAATGCATCGATTTGTCTTTGCAGGGCTCTAAAACCCTCTTCCATCAAAGCATTCCTCCCACCATAGTTTCTTCGTGGAGGCATCTTGATCTCTACAGTAAACCCACAACCTCAGGTCCTGGTGTAAACTACCTCATAGTCAGCGATCTATCTACACACTCAGGAACCCTTGCTCTAATACCACTTGATGAGGGGGTAAATCATAAAACACACAATAACAGAAATTGCACATAGAAAATAGAATGATATTTTATTAATATGGGCAAAACATTACATTATAGAAGCTCAAATACAATAAGAGAATGAATCCCCTATAGGCTGCAATACATTACAACTCCCTCTTTCAAGACTCTGAAATCTTCAGCCTTTTGTAACCCCAAATCAACTAGGGTTTCTATTTTCCCACCTTTTCTTGACTCTACACCTTCCCCCTTAACTCTACCCCCCAAGGGTTCCCAAAAATGGTCATATATAGCCCTTTTTGGCGGCCACTAGCTTAATTTCAAAATTTACATCTCCCCCCCAAAAATAGGTCAACTTCGTGGGGCCATAACTTTCGATTCGACTGTTGGATTTTCAATTATAATACCTTTTCAGAAAGCTCTCAAAAAGATGGTTGTGTAGAAGTAGTGCCTAGAGGTAGATTGCTTGGGTTTCCCACCAAATTTCGGGCCCATCCAGAGCCTCTAAGTGCCTCAAATTTGACTTTGAATATTTCAATAGGATTTTTGGAATTTGAAATTTTAATATCTCACAAATGACAAATGATATTGAAGTGATTTCTTCACCATTAGCTTCAATTCACCATTGTGGAGGTTCGTGTAAGATTTCGTATCCAACTGTGCACAAATGTAAACTTACTAAAAATAGAAACCCTACCAAATTTAGCTCTTATTGAAAAGAAACAACATTTTTGTTTTGGTTGATGCAAGATTGCTCTTACACCCTCAATGCTCCTGCATTAGAAAGTCTCACCAACTTACCCAATGAACAAAGTTATAGAAGAAACGTATCGGGGAGACTAGATATATTGGGAGGGCATCCTATTTTCTTAGTGATGATACATGTCAGCCTGATGATGATATAAATGACTATTATTTGTCGAAAAGACACTGGGCGACACTTAAAAGGGATTTCTAATAGTCCAGATCACCCCGATATCGGGTGAACTTCATGATGTTCTCCCTGAAACACTGGGAATTGAAAACCAAGATAAAAGGTAGTCATGTAGTATCGGTGAGAGTATTAAAGAAGTCTTCCCGATTGAATAAGAGAACCAAAGGGACACTTCATATCAAAAGACATTCAATTAGACTTGGCGATCAGTTATGAACGTATAAACAAATGAGGCCACCAAATGAAGCACATAGATTGGCCTTAGAATAGAAGAGTGTCACCGATGCAATAGCATTGTATTGCTCTAACATTTCAAAATTCAAAAAACCTGTTGCATTCATTTCCAGTGCGGGGCATTAATGGCCGCATGAATAAACCTTCTATGAGCATTTCTGATCGAAAAGGGATTGAACCAAAAGGAATTTTCAGGAATTGCAGAAAAGAAAAATGGGGATTGAGTCAAGGTCAAAGAATTCAATGTGCCTAAAACATACAAGTAAGCATACAAGACATCCCTGCAATTGATAAATTATAATTCAATTCTGCTATCTTGTAGAAAGATAAGATGGAGAGTTCTGTAAAAACAAAATATAAGAAGCAATAGGGTGAAATTGGTCAGTCCACAAATAAGAAACAGAAAATTGAAATGGGGCAGGAATTAAAAGCAAAAGAACAAAAATAAATCAAGACCTCATTTATCGATTGCCTGGCTCAGGGCCAAAAGCTAGAAGGTCTACACAATTGAGGGCTAATGTAGAAAGATTAGAAGATAAATGCAAACATATAAGTGATGTGTGGACCCCCTTTAGGGGATATGAATTGTTCATGTTTCATTATCATCGGAGAAATAGAATAGAACCAGTTTGTAACCATTGGAATTTCAATTTGGGGAAGCTAGTTGTTATTGATGTCTTCGTGAATGTAGACCTTATAAAAATTCTGGCCAACCATTATAACCTGAACCTTAAAGCCATTTACAACCCGCAAGGAGAACCTTTCATACATGTATCTAAAAATGCACTCTGTGATGTTTTCAGCCTAGATGATACATGCAATGAGCCTATAGTAGATGAGGATTTAGAAAAGGAGTATTGGAGATTGGAAACTACCTACAAAGGATGGAGATTACCATTACATAAGCCTAGAGAAGATGGAAACCTAGTACCACTTGAGGATGGTGATGGGCCTCCCTTTCATGTTGATTTGTTCGAGCCCTATTTGAAATATACTTACTACTCAGTAGGTCAAGTAATGGGAACATAGGTCTCTGAATATATGTCTATAGGGCTAATGGTGATTACTGTAGACATAAAATGTCACAATGCAAGAACCTTTGATTATGCTTCATACATTTCCAGAGGGATTGATTGAGGGCTAATGGCTATAAAGAATGGTTCTCCCACGATGCACTCTAGACATTATTCCTCTCTCATGCACATGCTATTGTACTATGGACAAGAGCTAGGAATATGGCCAGAAGAATTAAGAATCACACAGTTGGATAAAAAGGGTCAGCCATTACTGATACAATTGTGGACCTCCATTTGGGACAGTAGATTTGTCAATTCCAATTATGTTCATTTTGAAGAATACTTTGTCAAGACATTGTACAGGTTTTATGGTCACCCTTATGATTATTTATTATCTAAGGAGATCAAAAGATTCTTAAGGCCTAAACATTTCAATGGACCACCAACTATAAGTCATAATTGGGGTGATTGGTACTGCTTTCTTGACTCCATTATGATCAGGGTTTATGGTTTTTAAGATACACCTTTCCTGTTTCCCAAGACTGTGCCAGACAGAATTGCATATCTGGAGATTTTTATGCAATTGGATTATTCCAATGTCATGAATGTGAGCACATATGACAAAGAGTCATTCATGCCCAGTACATTGTGTTTTGGGGATTTTACTATAGTTTCAAAAGAAGGATATGACCTTGTTTTGGATAAATTGTCACATTTCCATATGAAGAGGGCTACATCGAGGACAGGATTTGACCCTAAAGGTTTTATTGATTTTGTAAGGAAAAAATAGAATTTAAGTGGATATGTTCATATACCATATCCGCATGATGATATCATCAGAAACATGGAAGGAAGAGAAGCTGACTTGGCAATTGATAAGTACAATAGAGAAGTTGAACAAAAAATGACGGATATACAAGAGGCAGAGGTGTTATCCTCTGATAGTGAAGGATCTTTTGATGAAAATAAACCCCAAAGACAACCTAATAAGATCCCCAAGTTGAGGATAGAAGAATATCAGCCTCCAACTAGAGAATAAGAAGCTGGGGAACCATTTGATACAGATGCTAGGCAATTGGCTTATAAATCTTTTGTTTTAGATGACCATTTAATTCAATCTCTTGAGTTCAAATCTTTTTTGTATAAACACAAAGGAAAAGAAATAAGGGAATCAGTTGTAGATGTCGCACCGAGCAATGAAAGACAATTGTTGAACACATTGAAAATGGATGTCGAAAAGGAAATGAAAAACATGACTCTAGAGAAGGGAAGAAAATTATTAGAGGAGTTTGGTGTGATGATCTTTCCTGGTTTGGATTTAAGTTCTGCTTTAATTTTTGATAGCTTTTTACAAAATAATGATGCCAAACACAAGCTTAGTCTAGAAGGGGTAATAGAGGTATACACTGGATCAAGGTACAATCCTGATGAGAATTCTCTTATGATCTAGGCTCTATACCCCCCACATAAAAAGCTTGCAGTTATTGATACAAAGAAAGCATTCAGTCATGTGACAACATTAAAAGTGGGTGAAACTGATCCTATGGTCACAGTTGATATTGGTATAAATGTATCCAAATTGAACAAGGCACAGATTCAAATGTTAACTAAAGAACGAGACATGTACTGTTAGTTTCAAGACAGACAACTAAGTGGGGGGGTGAATCAGTTGTCCCAAAACTTTCCTTTTATTAACCACTTAAATTCTTCTTGTAATTTAGTAGCATAATAATAAATCAATCATGGAAACACAATGCAATAATTCAAGAGTAGAAACACATTAACACAAATGACACCAAGATTTTAACGTGGAAAACCTAGTTAAGGGAAAAACCATGGCGTGACTAACCCAAGATTGTATTCTCTGTTAAAAGAATAAGAAGAACAAAATAGCACATGCCAATTAGGGCTCACTGCCTGAGCACACTACTCACAAGAGGCCCACTGCCTACAGGAGACACACTGTCTACAAAATAATAAATATTACATACTTGAATTGGAGATTAGCATCTTCACCATGCTTGAGTCAGTTCCATTTAAGCTCAATACTTTTTCTCTACCTTTCACTCTTCTCCTCTCTACCACACTCTCATCTCAACCCCCATAATTTGAAATGACTTCACAACTCTTATTTATACAAGACATCAACTTTGGGATAATCATCAAATTCAGCACAATACATACTTTATTTTATTATAGAGAAAATACACAAATACAACTTGATTTGTTACAAGATCTTCATGCATATCACCACACTATCAGCCACACATATCTGGCACTTCAATCTTCATAGAGAAACAAGCCATCCTTCACAGAATATCTTCAAGATCATCTACAAGATGTGTAAAACATCTGGTCAGCCAAGATTAGGAAGAACATCATCATCTAGAAGTAAATCTTCAATTATGAGCTCAATCTTCAATGCGGACTACGAACACGAACTTGACACAATCTAGAGACCCCCATAAGCTTGCCTGAATCATCAATAACATCCACGCCACTTCTGCTCACTAAAATGATTCGCATCTTCATCCAGAACCTCAAGAACACAGCCTGTCATCACTGTCACATTAGAATAAATGCTTGCGGACCTCCAGACCATGAACCAATTGAGTTGTCAATTCACATTGGCTTCGTAAACACTCTACCAAATCCGCAGAACAAAATATTGCATTTCTAGATCTCACTGGACCTATTTGTGTCACTCTGTTACCTTTGAATAGCTGCCAGAACCAGTTTAACTCATATGGCCATAACTTCTTCAATCTTCATGCGGACCTCTCAAATCTTGACTAGATCATCTTTAGACACATATCTACAAAGCCTTTGATGCGCATTCCCTGATCTCCATCTTAGCAGGGATATTCACTTCATAGAGCTATACTATCTTCACTGTTCTTCTCTATTTCTGATAGGACTAATTTTCTCAATATCCTCAGCACACAGCTCATCCAATCCTTGACATCAATGCAACAGAAGTATGTTGACATCAATGACAATACTGGTTAGGCCCATACTTGCAACAATCTCCCCCTTTGACATTGATGGCAACATATGATGTGAAAAACTATTTTAACCGTCAATACAAGTACTTCTCCTCTCTAACTGACATAACTCCCCCTATCAATAGCAACCATTCACATGTCTTCTCTTCCTTTACTGCTACCCCTTTCAGCAGCAACCAATTTTTGTTTTTCACATGTCTTCTCTCCCCCTTTGACATCAATGGCAAAGGGCACATACTTGCATCACTCAGAATCATACAGACTGCTCCCCCTGAGTAGTAGCTTCCCATCATCAATCCAGATCACAAGATATGACTGTGAGATCCACCGGATTGATACACATCAATGCACCTTAATTCATAACCAGAGGGGTAATAACCCCTAACTTCTCCCTAAGATACTCAAAAGAGTCCTTAGGTAAAGGTTTAGTAAAAATATCTGCAATCTAATCCTTGGAGGGCACAAACTCCAATCTGACTTCATTCTTGTTCACCTGTTCTCTCAAAAAGTGAAACTTGATGGATATATGTTTTGTCTTTGAATGCAACACTAGATTTTTTGATATATTTATTGCACTTGAATTATCATAGAAGATTGTGATAGGTTCCTCATACTTCAATCTGATGTCTCTTAGCATTTGCTTCATCCACAATACTTGAGTGCAACTACCTGCTGCTGCAATATATTCTGCTTCTGCAGTGGATAGAGATATTGCCTCTTGTTTCTTGCTTAGCTAAGAAACCAATCTTTTCCCTTAAAAGAATGCTCCACCACTGGTACTCTTCCGGTCATCCACATCTGTATATGCATGAAGAGAGAAATCATGATCTCTAGGATACCATAAACCATACTCAACTGTTCCTTTTAGATATTTGAGAATCCTCTTGATTGCCATGACATGAGATTCTCTAGGATTAGCTTGGAATCTAGCAACAAGACCAACAACATTCATAATGTCAGGTTTGGTTTGAGTAAGATACAATAGTCCTCCAATCATTGACCTATACTTTTTTTGATCAGCTTTAGGAGAGTCATCATCTTTGCTCTATTTACATCTGGTTGCCATGGGAGTATTCATTGGTTTTGAGTCTTCCATCCCAAATTTATTCAACAATTCTTTCACATATTTGGTCTGTGAAATGAAGATTCCTTTCTTTGTTTGAGTGATTTGCAGACCTAAGAAGAAATTCATTTCCCCAAACATGGACATCTCAAATTCACTCTTCATTTGATTTACAAAGATTTTGCACATGCTATCTCTTCCTCCAAAAATGATATCATCAACAAATACTTCAACAATCAAGATATTTTCATGATCAATTTTGAAGTACAGGTTACTATCAGTAGTACCTTTGTTGAAACCAATCTTCAAAAGATGTTTATCCAGTCTTTCATACCAGGCTCTTAGGGCTTGTTTGAGTCCATATAGTGCTTTCTTCAACTTCCATACCATATCACTATTATCAGACAATTGAAATCCATCCGGTTGCTCAATGTATACTTCTTCTTCCAAGTCACCATTCAGGAATGCAGACTTGACATCCATCTGATATACTTTGAAGTCCTTGAAGGTAGAAAAGGCAAGAAATAATCTGACTGCTTCAATCCTTGCCACCGAAGCAAAAGTTTCTTCAAAATCAACTCCTACTTGAGAATAACCCTTGCAGACCAATCTAGCTTTTTTTTTCTGACTACTTCACCATCTTCATTCAGTTTATTCCAAAAGACCCATTTGGTTCCAATCATATTTTTGTTTCTAGGCCTGGCAACAAGATCCCAAATGTGATTTTTCTCAATTTGCATCAGCTCTTCCTTCATTGCTTTGGTCTAGCTTTCATCATTGCATGCTTCACTCACTGTTTTTGGTTCAATCTTTGAAATCAGACAATACATTTTTGAGTCTTGAGCAATATTTCTTCTTGTTTGAATACCTTTGCTTTTATCACCTAAGATCCGGTCTTCAGAGTGATTTAGTCTTACATACCTGGGAGTTTTGGGAATTTCTTGCACTTCTACTTCTTGAACAGGTTCATTCAAACTTATCTCTTCTTCTTGATTCTCTGGATCAGTTTGGATCTGAATATCAGAAGGGGCTTGGACTTCTTGGACCAAAACATCATTCTGATCATCTTCTTCATATTCATAAAAATTTAAGGGTTTTTCAATACCTTCATCAACCTTCACATTTGTACTTTCTATAATCTTTCTCAATCTCTTGTTATAACACCAGTATGCTTTGCTTTGAGTAGAATAACCCAAGAATATTCCTTCATCACTTCTAGCATCAAATTTTTCAAGGTCTTCATCTCTTTTAATGTAACATTTGCTACGAAAGACTCTGAAATACTTCACAGTGGGAGTGATGCCAAACCAGAGTTCATAAGGGGTTTTACCAGTATTGCTTCTGATTTGTACTCAATTAAGAGTATAGATAGCAGTGCTTACAACTTCTTTCCAGTAGATCTGAGGAACATTTGTTTCCATCATCATGGTTCTAGATGCTTCCTGGATGGTCTGGTTCTTTCTCTCCACTACTCCATTCTACTGTGGAGTCCTTGGAGTAGATAATTGTCTTTTTATCCCATGTTTCTCATAGAAATCTATGAACTCTCTGGATGTGAATTCTCCACCTCTATCAGACCTGAGATATTTTATGTTTAATCTGGTTTCATTCTCTACCATAGCCTTGAATATTTTGAATTTATTAAGAGCCTCAGTTTTTTCTTTCAGAAAAGTCACCCACATCATCTAGGAGTGGTCATCAATTAATAACATGAAGTATCTATCACCTTGCAAACTCCTGATTCTTGCCAGGCCACAAAGATCAGTATGTACTAAGTCCAACAGTCTAGTAGAAGATTGTTCCTTACTTTTGAATGTGACTCTACTCTACTTACCCAACTAACATTCCTTGCATAAACTATTAGTAGGTTTCACCAGCCTTGGAAAATCTCTTACAGTCTGAGTGTTTCTTATCTTGATGATATTATCAAAATTCACATGACACATTCTCCTATGCCACAACCAACTTTGATAAATTTGAACAAAAAACAACTATTGCCAGTACCAACCAAGTGGAAGATGTTACCTTTTGTTTGAGTACCAGATGCAATCTCTATTCCAGAACTTTCAAAGATCTTACATTTTCCATTTTTGAATCAGAGATCATAAACTTTGTCCACCAACTATCCAACACTGAGAAGATTGTGCTTTAGATCTTCAACATACAATACATTACTGGTTTTGTTCTTTCCATCAAAAGAAAAAGTTCCTCTACCTCTAATTTTGCTAGCAGAATTATCACCAAATTTTACAACTCCTCCTTCATATCTTTCCAAATCTATGAACTTATTTTTGTCACCAATCATATGGTGGGAGAATCCATTGTCAATAACCCAATCATCCTTTTCTTCAACTTGGGCAGCCAGAGCTCTTTCTATAATATGATGACTAACAGATTCAGAGGGCATTAGATCTTCTTCCTTGATGGCAATAAACACCCAGTCACTTTCAGATTTGTTTCATGTCTCTGATTCATCATCTGTTACTCCTTCGTCATCATCTTCATGAACATAGTAACATTTCTTTTGGAATCTTGATCTGTTTGGATTTGCCCTTGAAAATATTTCCGGACACCTTGAGGCAAAATGGCCAATCTTGTTGCAGTTAAAACATTTGAAGGGCAATTTTCCTTCATACTTACTGGATCCTCTTGGTAGTCTTTTTGCAATAAGGGCTTCAATTTGAGCAGCTTTTGCTTCATCTTCTTCCAGATCTTTTCTTGTTTTTTCATACCATGATAGTTTCTTTGAGGAGTTCTCTCCTGGATCAAACTTTTGTTTGCCTTTTACAGAGGCACCAGCTTTAAATGTAGATTCAGTCTTGGGGGTGCATCTCCAAACTCAGCTAATTCAAATGCAGCTAATTTTATAACCAATTAATCTCTTGTGATATTTTAAAAAGATCTGAATTCTTCAATAGTAATAACCTTGTGTTTGTAAGCAGGAGGTAGGGATCTGAGAACTTTGGCAACAATCTCATCTTCATCCAAGATTCCACCAGCACACCTAATGCCACAAACAAGCTCATTTACTTTTGGCATAAATGTAGTGATATTCTCATCTTCATTCATCTTCAGGTTTTCAAATTTTCCTTTTAGACTCTGTAGCTTGGCACATTTAACATATTTGTCTCCTTCATGCAAAGGTTGCAGTTTTTCTAAAATTTCATATGCAATTTTTAGATCTATAATATTTGTCAGCTCTGAATCAGATAAGACACTTAATAGAGCTTCTTTAGCTTGAAGATTGTCTTCAGCATCTTTGACTTCATCTACAGTTGTTAGACCATTCTTTGGAGGAACATACTTCTTTGAAGCCATGATCCAATATTGCATTCCCATACATTACAGGTAAAATTCCATGCGGCTCTTCCAAAGAGTGTAATTGGTTCCATCAAACCTCAGACTATCCTTCTTGTAGGAAGACATCCTGGATCTCCTCAAGTGGTTAAGCCCTTTTAGAGGAACCTAGCTCTGATACCAATTGTTAGTTTCAAGACAAACAACTAAGAGGGGGGGTGAATCAGTTGTCCCAAAACTTTCCTTTTATTAACCACTTAAATTCTTCTTGTAATTCAGTAGCATAATAATAAATCAATCATGGAAACACAATGCAATAATTCAAGAGCAGAAACACATTAACACAAATGACACCAAGATTTTAATGTGGAAAACCTAGTTAAGGGAAAAACCACGGGGTGACTAACCCAAGATTGTATTCTCTGTTAAAAGAATAAGAAGAATAAAATGGCACATGCCAATTAGGGCTCACTGCCTGAGCACAATGCTCACAAGAGGCCCACTGCCTACAAGAGACACACTGTCTACAGAATAATAAATATTACATACTTGAACTGGAGATTAGCATCTTCACCATGCTTGAGTCAGTTTCATTTAAGCTCAATACTTATGCTTTACCTTTCGCTCTTCTCCTCTCTACCACACTCTCATCTCAACCCCCATAATTTGAAATGACTTCACAACTCTTATTTATACAAGACATCAACTTTGGGATAATTATCAAAGTCGACACAATACATACTTTATTTTATTATAGAGCAAATACACAAATACAACTTGATTTGTTACAAGATCTTCATGCATATCACCACATTGTCAGCCACACATATCTGGGACTTCAATCTTCTTAGAGGAACAAGCCATCCTTCATAGAATATCTTCAAGATCATCTGTAAGATGTGTAAAACATTTGGTCAGCCAAGATTAGGAAGAACATCATCATCCAGAAGTATTCAATTACAAGCTCAATCTTCAATGTGGACCACCAACACAAACTGTACACAATCTAGAGACCCGCATAAGCTTGCCTGAATCATCAAGAACATCCACGCCACTTCTGCTCATTGAAATCATTCGCATCTTCATCCAGAACCTCAAGAACACAGTCTGTCATCACTATCACATTAGAATAAATGCTTGCAGACCTCCAGACCATGAACCAATTGAGTTGTCAATTCACATTGGCTTCCTAAGCACTCTACCAAATCTGCAGAGAAAGATATTGCATTTCCAGATCTCACTGGACCTATTTGTGTCACTCTGTTACCTCTGGACAACTGTTAGAACTAGTTTAACTCATATGGCCATAACTTCTTCAAATCTTCATGCAGACCTCTCAAATCTTGACTGGATCATCTTTAGACACATATCTACAAACTCTTTGATGCGCATTCCCTGGTCTCTATCTTAGCAGGGATCTTCACTTCATAGAGCTTCACTGTCTTCATTGTTCTTCTCTATTTCTGATAGGACTAATTTTCTCAATATCCTCAGCACATAGCTCATCCAATCCTTGACATCAATGCAAGATAAGTATGTTGACATCAATGACAATACCGATTAGGCCAATACTTGCAACATGTACAAGTTGAACAGTGAAATGATGCTTAAAGAAAATGATTTTCTAAGAGATACAGTTAAGGATGCATTCAAAGAATCTACTAAAATGTTGAATCAAGGAGAAATCTCCCAAGTAAAGGATAAGTGCGAGGACTTATAGATGAACTCTCAAGTAATCCAGGCTAGGTTTGATGCACTTTCTACAATATTCTAAAAAAGATATACTAATATGTTGATCTGGATGGATAAGTTCTAGGTCACTCACTTTAAGAATTATACTGCCATTCAAGAACATAAAAGGATAAAGGAAATGCTTCAGGAAAAACTCCAAGAGATACAAAACAAAAACACTTATGATACTGGGGCCATTACCACTGTTGAAGACATGATCAGGAAGCATAAAGATTATTATGAGGAACTTCAAGCAGATGCCAAAGTGTTTATTGATGCTTCAAAGGAGGGTGTGCCTGCATTGTTCATTAATAATTAAAAAATGAAAAGTCAGATCAAATGGATAAAGGAATGCCAACTGATACTGCAGGGAGCCTTGGAAGCAGCTAAGGATGAAGACCCAACATTAATTGAGGCCTATAAATGCTTAGAAAAGATGATTACTATGGAGATTGTGACGAGGAATACTATGGAATATGTTGATACATACTTGAGTCAAGGGTATTTAGATCATGTTACCCAAGTTTATTTGTGGCTCATTAGAGCTTAATGTTAATCTTTTGTGTATTGTTGTTAAAGTTCCAAAAGACACTTATGAAGAGGCACACCCTCTTCAAGATATTGCTATATAATCATTAGTAGGTAGAAGAAAAAGAAATCATTATTAGGAGATAGTTTCCACTCATCCATTTTCATATTTCAGAGACTTATGCAATTAATGTATATATTTTGAAGAAATATAATGGAGAAGACTGCTCCTAGCTAGTGATCTATTTTTAGTGTTCAACTATTGTGTTGATTTTCATGCTTATATGTTGTTGTGCTATCTGCAAAGTGGATTTCTTAAGTTATTCAAATTTACGTAATTTGTCACAACACATTTGCTATTGGTGTGTGGTTATCTTGATTGGTTTCTAGTTGGAGTGAATTAAATATCCTTTCTGATAATCTATTTTGATTGGTTCCTGCCAAGGATTAAAATCCTTTTAAAATAATTATTTTGATTGGTTTCCCTTAGGCTAAGAATTAAAAGTCCTTTCATGAGATCATAGTAGTTTAGGAGAGTATCACTGGGATTATTAAAGAAGAGTATAGTAACTTATATACCTACACGTTTGTACAAGGTGCAAACATTCCAAGTGCCCAACAAGTTAGAGTTAAGCTACAAAATAGATCCACCTATCCTACACATATGCCTCCATAATCATCATTCATCCCTTGATTCCATCCACCCAACATATTAGGCACTGGTCAACTTTAGAACACTTTATATAAATCCAAACTACACTCTTGATAATTCAAACACATTTACTAGGAACTAGTACGCAAGCTCTGCATCTACCTCACACCTGTGTGCCATAGTGAGTAGATTGCCCAAATTAGAATCTATTTAGACTTTCAAATCTACCTTATCATTCAGGTTCACCCACTTAGGCCTGGAAGAGCCTAAAGAGTAGGGGGTTTCTAATTGCATAAACCCTATTTTGTGGGCAAAAAACATATCAAGAGACTGGCACCCTCTTGTGGTCTAGAAACCTGCATTTTTGAGATCCAACAAATTGGTGACTCTACTGGGGTCAAACACATAAGGAAACCTGGTAGGAGACCATATGTTTAGAGTCAGATAGGAAAAGCCATAACTCTACTAGTCAAGGAGAACCCAAAATGTAATCAATCCTCTTAAGTGAGGTGGCGACTCTATTTAGAATATAAATCATTTTATGTCTTGAAATATAATAATCTCTTAACATGGAAGGTAGGAGATCTAAAGTTGATAGTAGAAAACTGCAATCATCCCCACCCTTAAGAGCTCCTTCAAAGAAAGCTGGGTTATAAAACTAATCGCAACAGAACCATAATCAAAATACCCAGGAGAATACTTTAGAACAACTGGTTATAACCCATAATAGTTTTACTCCTCTGTATGAATCAAATGAGTTCTTATCCCACAACCATGGATTATTTGATAATGTTTAAGACCAATATAGGCCCAACCCCCAGAAACAACTTGAATATGAGGAACAAATCTTGAGGGAAATAGATCAAAAATAGGCAAAATGTGACTACGAGATGTCATTACAATAAGGTGAAGGAGTTCGACAGGAACTCATAAATCAAGAAATTTCTATACAAATGAATAACAACCTGACAAAAGATATGAGGAATAAGGATGAGATGCAACAGAATCTGCTTAGATAGCAGGAGGAACTTGAACTTGTTAAGTTAAGGGAAGCTGAGAGTCGGTAAAATAGGAGATACAACAGATAAAATATAGAACTAAAGTAGCTAACCAAAAATATGTACCTCCACACAAACAAGGAGGGTATGTTCCAAGGAATGTACAACAAAATATGTACTAGAATGCAGGTAGCTCATCCAATCCACAACCACCATCTAGAAGCTATGTCCAACAAAATATTCCTCCAAGAAATTCAAGACCACCCATCACCCATAACACTTCTCAACATATATTTAATCCATACCCACCCCTTGGCCAATGATATGTTATACCTCAACATCAAAATGTGAACCCACATCTAAATGCACAACAACATCCTCCTCATAACCAATACCAACCAAACCAACAACCTCATAACCAATACCAACCAAATCAATGACTACAAGGGCCCCTTAACATCAATAGATATAGGCAACTGGACTTGTCTGGATATCAAGTATGTCCTGATCCTATTGATAATGATCTAAGGAGTGCTCTCCCAAAATTTGCTAGAAACAATGCCATCTCTGCAGATGAGCACATTAGAAGTTTTGAAACAGTCATGGATAATTTTGAAGTTGTCATGTCCCATTACTAAGACATTGTTTAAATTAAAGATTTATACATCATGATAAGATAGAGAAGTCGCTTCTAACGATGATCATTTATATATATAATAATATTATTTTATTAAAATACTTATTGTGTTTACAAATAATAAATATATGTAATAGCAGTATTATTACTATTATCATCCATATAAATATAATATGTTATTATTATATAATAACATAATAATCAATATAAATATAGGTATAATATTAATGGTGATGTTATATAATATAATTTACTGAATGTAATATATAATATATTTAGATATATTTAATATATTCAAAGATATTATATTAGTTATATATATATTAATAGAATAAAAATATTATTTATTAATGTTATATATGATATTGTCATTATTAAAAATATCAAGTCTAGCAATGATTTAATAAAGACTTACATACATGAAAAAGGCAATGAATCTACTTTATAAAACAATAGAAAATACAAAGTCTCTATTATAAATTATTGAAGGATATGGAGGGTGGCCCACCAAGTCCAATTCAAATCCCTATAAGATAAGAATCTTATGAAAAGAGAATATTACAATTGTCTTGTTTAAATAATATATGAAGGGATACGATTCCATTGACAAGGCATTATTTGGCATGAAGAATAGAAAAGAGAATCAAAAGACTATGATTATGATCCTAAAGGTAGCGCTCGCATAGGGACATCAGGTATTAATAAATAACAATTAAGCTGTTGTCATTGCATTATCAGAAAATGATGTCCCTTAGGAACAATGATCTATTAAAGAAGACAACTGTTGGAAAATATAAAAGAGAAGAATATCATCGGATGACAAGGAGAGGAATGCATCATCGATCATAACAAGGAAGACATATATGAAAAATAAGGTACGGATGTAGAAGCAACAAGAAATTCTGATCTCTTCAAAGCATCAATCCAAACATCAGATATTATCATTAATTCATATAAGAACATCTTCTAAGGCTGCATTCCATTTTACATCAGCAAGTAAGCATCTTCAAATTATTCTTATTCTCTTTGCCTGATCAGCCATTGTACTAGCACAGGTATGAAGGAAATTACATTCCTATTTCATTCTTGATAGCATTCATTATGTAGACAGTCATATTCATTTGTTCATGATAATGTATTTGCATTGATTATGATAACTCTAAATAATGAACAGTCATATGCTTTCTCTCATAAATGTATCGATTATGATAACTTTAATTTATGAGTAGCGATAATATGCTTGATCTCATAAATGTACTCATCACAATAACTTTGATTTATGTATAACCATTCTTAGTAATGCAATGTATAGATTTCATTATCCATAATCATAATGAATAATGAAATATAGACAGTCATATAGAATGATCATTTATAACATATTTAGTATGCAATAACTCAAATGATAGACCTTGTATAATGCTATGTGATTTTCTAACCTCATATGAGAGATAGGAAGGAAAAGTACCAAGAGGCCATATGGGTATCTAGAGGCCTTTGTCACATGAGGTATAAGGTACCCATGATGCAAAGAATGTTTATCACATAGAGGCCTTGTCACATGAAGTATAAGGTACCCATAGTGCAAGGATAGTGATGTAATGGCTTTGGTTACCATGATGTAAGGCATCATAAGAGTACCAAGGAGTCTCATAGAGGCCTTGACTCTAAGGTATTAAGGATACCATATTGAGTCTAAGGATAGAGACATTAGAGCCCCATAGTGGATAACGGTAACTCTCCTCTAATCTCCCATAGGTTGTTAACAAATGACATATGAATAGATAAATAGATTGCAATGTATATTGATGAAAATCATAGATCATGTGAAATGTCATGATAGAGAATATGCAAGGCATATTGATAATAATCATGAAAGTAACATGTGAAATGTTAATGATATGCAAGGCATATGAATAGTGATCATAAGATTAACTTGTGTAATGTGAATGAAAGATAATGAGCATTGAAAGAAATCATAAGATTAGCAATAATGATATGCATTGGATTCATAATAGTGATATGCATAGAAAATGATCATAGATGGATAATAGTGATTTTCATATTAATGTATTGAAAGTAATAAATGATGAACTAAGTTATGGATTGACAATTAATCATAAAAAATGATAAAGCAATGTTCTATGTGTGAATTATATATATATTGGCTTTAAATGAAAATAGACTAATGTTCTTTTGTTGCAAGTTGAAATTTGTGAACAAGGAAAAAAAAGAATTCTGATTTGTCATAAGGGGACATTACAATTGGTATCAGAGTAGTCATCCTACCATCCTGTGTGTACTATGTGTGCCTTACATGCATTTAAGTGTATACTTGTGATTTATGCGAATTCAAGTGTATTCAAAGATTTACTTTGTGACTTGTGTATGCTTTGTAACATATGTTAAGGTGAATACTTGTGTATTGCGTGTACCCACATGTGTATACTTGGTAACCTTGGAATGGTGGATGGGTCCACGGTGTAGTATGGGATGCACCAAATCCCCTTTCCAATTGTCTGATAGTACACTTATATGTACTAATGCAAATTATGTGTATTCACTACCTTGTATTCGAGTATATACTATAGATTAGGTGATTCAAATCAAATGTAAAAACACAAACCAAATGCATAATCAAACAAATAGTTATACCTAGACATGAAAACCCAATCTCATCAAAAGGGAGAGGAACTTTTCACCCAAGAGATCCTAGATAAGATATACCCTAATGGATGAATAAAATGTGAAATTCTCTTAATCTATTTGCAACTCACAATTCTAGCTCATTAGATATTTTGGCATGATAACATTACTAGAAAATTGGATCCCCAAATGGCTTGGGAGAGGTTCTATTTATAGATTTTTTGGAGGGATTTTGATCCAAGGGTAGAGATTTGTTTGGAAGATAAAGGGTGGAGGATGAAAGTGATGTGGAGGGCCTAGATTTGATCTTGGAGGAATGGAGGGCTATGAATAAAAGTAAATCTTTTATTCATTTTAGAAAAAAGGGGGATTAAATGAGTATGGGTGAGATTGAATATTTATGAATTAAAGATTCATATGGGGAATGTAAAATGAATTAAAAATTCATTTGGGGATAAGTGGAGATAAATGAGGTATGGGGGTGGTAAGTGGTTGTAAGAGGAATTAATTGTGATGTGAGATATATTTAAATAAAAAATTGACTTATGTGGATATATTCCAATTTTTTATTTGGAGGATGTGGGGAAGTGTGTTAAGATGGATTTGACCATCTTAATGAGAGGTTTAGGAGTAATTAAATGAGGTTGTATTTAATTAATCCTAGGGCTAGGATGAGGTAGGTTAGGGTAGGCAATTGAATAATAGCTATTTAATTATCTAGGGTAGGGATAGGTCAATTAATAGGCTAAATTAATTAGGTAAAAATGATTTAGCTAGTTAATTGGATTTAGAGAGGAGGGGAAAATTAGATTTAGCATATTTATTAAATCAATTGGCTAAGGTTGAAACTATTGAATTAATGGAATTAATCCAACTATTAGGGATAAAATGATATAAAATTAGGTGATGAAGGGATAATTAATTAAATAAAAATTTAATTAATTGGTTAGAAGGGAAATTGGTATGTTTAGGGATGTCAGGAGTCAGTTTGATGGTAAAAGACATTTTTAGGTCTCTACATTTGCCCCTCTTTGATGTGGCGTTAAGACCTAGCAGGGAAGTGGTGTCAGGTCAAAGAAAAGAATTTGCCCCAGCTGCCGGAAAGGAATAAGATGAGTGAGGGATGCCCCCTCGAGAGGTCGCCGAAAAAAATAAATTTTTTTTAGGTGAGCTCTCGAAAGGACGTGGCAGGAGTGAAGGTTGGATAGAAGATGGGAAAAGAAGATGACAGGAAGAAAAATGGAGGAAAAAGGTTGGGATCTGCACCCTGGAGGGGAGAAAGAGTGGGTGGGGGGATGACATGGCATGCTATATTAGGACAAGTGGGCCCTAAGAGTGCCACATTTGTACACATTAACTTGGTGAAAAGAAGGAGCAGAGGAGAGATGGCAGAGTGCAACCCCTAATTCCTACGACTTTGACATATTTCTAAGCGATTCTGATCATTTGGCTGGGCAGCAGAGGCTGGACCCCAGGTAGGGCCTAACCTTGACTTTATGATTTTTTAATTTTGTCACATTTTTTTGTTTGGGAAATGGGTTTGGGAATTGGTGGTGCTATCGCGAGGTCGCACAGCACCAAAAGTACATGGACTAGCGCCATCCTCTAGATTGGCACTATCCGCTTGGGTAGAATAGGTGTATATTGGTGCCAAATACTCAGCATTTTTGTGCCATCATCTGCATTGGTGCAATGTGCATAGGGCGTTAGGGTTTTGGTGTTTTACCACCAAATAGACACTAAAATAGCGCTATGTGCTCGAATAGCACTATTTTATGAAGTGGCACCATATTATGTTTTAGCGCTATTGAGATGATCAGTGCAATATGTAGAATATGCATGGTTGGGAGAATTGGTGCTAATCCTTAGATTAGCGTGAATTGACGGGGTGTCGCTATTTGTTAAAGTGGCGCTAAGTATATTGTGTAGTAGTGCTATGTATGAAAGTGGCGCAATGTGTTTTGCGCAGTGGTGCTATTATTTGTAATAGCACCATGAGAAGTAGTAGCACTATTTGTAAAATGGCACGAAGCATGGTGTGTTTTGGTGCCAAATGATTTTGGCATTCAACATTAGAAGAAAGGGGGTGTTTTGGGAAAAAGATAGGTAGATTTTTGATTAGAGTGTTGTGGATGCAGGATACGAAGTCATTCATAGTGTCCTCATGGGAGTGACACATTCCATCGGTGATGGAATTATTCGATCAGTTTGATGATGCCACTCGGGCCTGACTGGCTAGGTTGGGGCTCTTGATAGTGGCATCGATGCTAGTGTTGCGAGCTCATAGAGCTCTGATGACAGTAGTAGTGGAGCGGTATTAGCTGGAGACATGCACCTTTTTGCTGCCAACTGCTGAGATTACCATCAATCTTGAGGATGTTTATCTCATCCTCAAGCTACCTATTCACGGCCGGTGGGTGAGATATGACATGAGGAGGGGACGGAGGGCCCTGATCAGATTGTTTGTCTAGGATCACATTATTTTATCAGCAGATGGGAGGGAGATGAGTTATGAGGGGACATTGGCGGTGGGTGCAGATCCATTTGCCTTATTCCTATGTGCATTGATTGGTGGGGTAGTGATGCCTGATAGGAGGGGTAGGGGTTTTCTAGTTGGTTGGGGGGAGATGATCGAGGGGATGGTTGTTCATGAGATGGTGTATGCCTGGGGACCGTTGATGTTAGCATAGCTGAATCATGAGATGCACATAGTCATTTATCACTATGATGCAGCCCTATCAGTCGGGGTTACTCTGTTACACGTGTGGATTTGGGAGCACATTGCAGTTACTCAGCTGATCTGTGGGTACTATCACCATCCATTTGAGGCCTTTGTGTTCTTATATCAGGATGCAGAGTACACCTATACTAGATAGGTTCAGTATTGGAGACGGATACTGGATGATGTTATTCGGGTGACCTAGTGACCATACATCAGAGTAGAGCCATGGCCAGATGATGATGTGCACATGCCCTTTACCTTTTAGCAGCGATACCTGATGGGTCAAGGAGACCACACGATAGACATGTATCTACCATCGTGAGTGATGCGACAATTTGGGTTGTGGCAGGATACACTGTAGCAAATGGCTATCTTTGCATGAACCCTTCGATATACTTGTTTCTGGCCTGCAGCCATACAGCCCCAGGTCGCTTTAGAGGATTTTGTAGCTTTGCAGCTATTGCAGTGGGATTGGGGGAGCATGGTGAGGGATGCAGGCACTACACGTACATATGATATATGGTGGCAGATGTGGTGACCGACTTAGTTTACTGATCCGACCGAGGAGGTAGTCCCTATGGAGGAGGCGGCGGGATCAGGGGATGATGATTCAGATGATGATGGGGATGATGACTCAGATGGAGATGATTTCCTCGAGGAGGGTGAGGAGATCATCAAAGATTACATCATGGAGGTTGGAGGGGATGGAGAGGAGAGGGTGGTTAGGGGGGATAGCCAGCTGATAGATGTTTTAGTAGCAGTGGCAGCTGGATAGGTGCCCCAGCAGCAGGTGAGATAACAGGTACCTGTCGAGCAGGTTTAGATTGGGGTGGTGCGGCGGCATAGAGGGCCTTGACAGTGTGGGGGACAACTGAGGGTGGATAGGGGGGTCTACCCCCACCACAGGTAGTGCAACAACAAATTGTCACAGCAGGGCAGCAGGCAAGCGGGTAGTAGGCAGAGACAGGCCCTTCAGGGGTAGGTGGAGAGGCAGAGGTTGAGAGGTCAGCATCTCATCGGCGGGCTCAGGGTGAGGAGGAGGAGATTGAGACTTTGTGAGCACAGGTGGCCAACCTACAGGAGGAATTAGAGAGCCATGAGGCGGAGTTGGTTCAGTTGCAGGGGACGGTGGCCTTATTGGATGGCTCAGATGGATAGGTGGCTGCATTACAAGCACAGTTAGCCTAGGTTCAGGGTGATTTAGTGGTTTTGACTGGAGAGCGGGATGCGGAACTTGTGAGGGCACAACAGGTAGAGACTATGGTGGGTAGCTTGAGGGCTTCAGGTGCTGGTATGACCCTAGTTTTGACATTGATGCAGATGCAAGTGTCTCAGGCCCAGACACAGTTATATCAGGTACAGGGACAATTGTCTCAGGTACAGGGACAATTGTCTCAGGTACAGGGCCAGTTGTCTCAGGCACAAGAGGAGTTGGCAAAGGCCAGAGGGTGGATGGAGTATTATTAGGGCCTCTATTATGCAGCAGTGCTGGTAGAGCAATGTACACTAAGTTATAGCTAGGTCAGTGGATTGAGGGCATCTAGGTCACATATATCTAGATCTATTCAGAGTGTCTAGCAGGCAATGGGTCCCCATCACATGTGCCCCAGCAGGTTTCTTAGGTTCAAGTTCAGTCGCAGCCACAGCCACAGACAGGACCGCAACTACCACCAGGGTAAGGCTCTCCTAGTGCTTCAGAGAGAGGGTCCTCTATGTGATAGTTGTATCATGTTAGCCCTTAGAGGCATTGTATCAGGACATTATATTTTTTGATGTATATATATGAGTGATGTATATTTTTTGTGATGATGATATATATGATATGATGCTTTTTGATGGCCTATATGTTTGTTTATGATGATCTTATATGGTTATGATGGATGCAGGATGCTTTATGGATTATATGCTATGGATGTGTTGTGTTTATGTAATGTATGATTTTGATGTTATGGATGTACCTATTGATGTAATATGATGGATGCAATGACGGTTTACTTATTGTGATATACGCATGTTTGTGATCTATTGGTCTATGATGTATAATGCAAAATAAATGTTCAGATTAATAAACATTGATTATGGATGTCAAATGTGATGTAATGGAAATGTATGTTTATCTAACTAAACACATGTTATGTATGGAAAATATGGATATGCAACTAGATGATTGTAAAATGGAGCAAATGAAATGCAACTTAAATGATTATGATATGGAAACTAAATGACTCTAAAATGCACTTAATGAAATGCAAATTAAATGATATGTAAGATGCAAACTATAGGATTCTAAAATGAACCTAATGAGATGATATGCAACTAACAGATTCTAAAAATGAACCTAAATGGTTATACAAATTAAATGATATGTAATATTGAGATGAAATGATTTGTGAGATGTAAAGTAGGTGATAGGTGAGATGCAAACTAGGTGATAGGCAAGATGAATAAGTCTTGATACACATGATGTTCTTTGTTGGACACTGGGTGGTGAGGCTGTGTGGCAGGGGAATAGGTGGGGAGCAGATAAGGGTGGATGAATGGGGTACAGATAGGATTGGGAGTGGCTAGATTGTGGGGGGAGCGGATGAGGGAATTATTAGGTCATAAGTCACCATGTCATTGAGGGGGGATATGGTTTGGTTTGGGCTGTGTTGAGTGAGAGTAAGTTGGAGGGATGGGATTAGTATAGCTGATTACAAAATCTAGGCCCAGATGGTATAGCTGAATAAATGATTAGGATGATGATTTGAGCTAGTAATAGTAGTTGTATACATTAATTGAGAGCATTTCCTAGTTTTCTATAGCAATGTAGGATACAGTTCACAAAGGTATGAAATGACCTAAGTGATGATATATATCCCATGATTGGATGGACTAGACCTACAAACAAAAGGGTGATTTCATGCATGCCCAAGGTAGTATAACCTTGCCTAGCCTAGGAAGGGGACTCATAGCGATGAGTGCAAATAGTACATATAAGGTTTTGAGTCCTGTATATGCAAATGGGACACATCATGCTAGAACCAACCCAGGCTTCAAGATATGAATACTATTCTTGGAGTAATGGAATCAACCCACAAGCACAGCATACAGAAGCAATGACCATGTCGACTCTAGGTGTTGTCCGCCACTTGCCATGATATAATGAGATCAAGATAGCTTTGGAGATGGCCTAGAGTGAGACAAAAAGATAAAAATCAATAATAAAAAAGACCAACAAAATAGATACAAATAGCCTTTATGTATTCTTGCGAAGATACATGTTGATAGGATGACAGATTCTTGTCCATTCTAGGAACGATATATCATAGGACGTGAATCAGTTGGATTTTGTTGGATAATTTTTGAAAGGTGGGCAAAAGGACAGTCAGGCTATGTGTGGGATTATAGTTGGTATGTTGATTGATGATTTTTGTGTTAGGGGACATGCTTCAAGCGTATACTTAGTGTGTGTATCCTTTATTAGGTCCTGAAAGCTCAGTGTATGGGGACCATCCAAATGGGGTGGATAGGTGCATCTTAGGTACCGAAGTACTATAAACTTCCTTCGTATTCTAGACTGCCTACATACCCTATGTCCACGAGATCAAGTTACTTTCAAGATGCGGGCGAAATGAATATGTTGTTCTGGTTTGACTTGATGATGTGGGAATGGTTGCGGATGTTTGTGATGTGATGGGTTGATAGATGTTAATGGTTGCGAGTTATAGGGAGAGTGATGTATGGGGGGTGATTTCCAGTGAATTGTGTTGTTTTTGGATTTTCTGATTTTTGCGCTGTACAAAAGGAAGCTTACAAGGATCCTCATTCCATGGGTTAGCCTTGGGTGAGATATTGCGAGGTGGGTGATAGGACTTGATGTTTCAGAATTCCAAGCCATGGGATGTGTGTGATATGGAGTGTTGTGATGGAAAGAGGACTTATTAGATGGTAGAACTGGCCACTATGTATGGCACCTGAAACAGGTTTTTACCATGGTACCTATCCAAGGAGTCACCAAAGTGATTTTCAATATTGGAAGTTTTTATTGCACTCAGGTTTTTCTTGATTTTTTCAATTTTTCAATTTTTTTTGATTTTTTGACTTGGGGTACCTGATGGGTTTTGCATAGAATTTCTTCAGATGTAGGATGTTTATAGGCTCATCCAGAGGCTGTCCCTTAGGTGTTGCAAGCTGGTATGCTCCTGATCCATAGGTGGCTATGATGACATAAGGTCCTAGCCAATTAGGCTCAAACTTTCCTTTCTTAGGATGCTCTTGCAAGTTCTTTTGATTTTCCATAAGCACAAGGTCACCTACTTCATATTTTTAGTTTCTGATCCTCTTGTTGTAGCTTCTTCTGAGGTGATTTTGATAGGCTTGCAGGTGGTTCAATGCATTCAGGCATTTCTCATTCAGTAATTCTAGCTGATGCAACCATGCGACTTGGTATTCCTCATCATTGATTATGTTTTGTAGGGATACTCTTAGGGATGGGAGCTCAACCTTAATAGGTAAAATGCCTTTGGATCCGAAGACTAGGGAAAATGGAGTGGCTCTTGTGGGGGTGCGGATGCTTGTGCGGTAGGCCCATAGGGTGGGGTTGAGTTGGAGGTGTCAGTCACAGCCAACTTCATTGACTATCTTCTTTAGGATGTGCAGGATGGTTTTATTTGAAGCTTCAGCTTGACTGTTTCCTTGAGGGTAATATGGTGTGGAGAAATGGTGTTGGATTTGGAATTTTTTGCACAAAGTGCGAACTTCCTATTTCTTGAATGGTTTTCCATTGTTGATGATGATGGAATGAGGGATACCATATCAAAAAATGATGTAATGGAGGATGAAATTGGATATCTGGGTTCCAATGGTGAAAGTGAGTGGTATTACTTCCACCCACTTAGGGAAGTACTTAGTAGTAGTGATTATGAACTTATGGCCATTGGAGGATGGGAGATGTATTTTGCCTATGAGGTCGAGTCCCCACTGTGAGAAAGGAAATGACGTCGTGATGGATTGCAACTCCTGTGCTGGTGCGTGAATGAGATCCCCATGCTGTTGACATGGTAGGCATTTTTTGATAAATTGATAGGCATCTCGTTCCATGGTTGGCTAGTAGTATCCGATCATTAGGATCTTTTTAGCAAGAGCGGGTCCACTTGAATGTGCCCCACAGATACCTATGTGTACCTCTTGCAAGGCCACTTCAGCTTTGCTAGAGTCTAAACATCATCAAAGCATGCCCTCAAGACTCCTTTTGTATAGGGTATCTCCTACAAGGGTGAAGTGGGAGGCTCGACAGATGAAAGATTTTCGTTGTGAGGTGGATAGGTTAAGAGGGATGATGTTATCGTGGAGGTATAGGTAGGTTTCTTGATACCATGGGGATAGGGGACCAATGACTTCGCACACTAGCTCTGATTGAGGAACATCATATGCTGGGATGGGGAGTTCTTCTATCAGGAACTCACACTTCTTGCTATCTTTCTTCATGTCGACCAAGGTTCCGATGGTGGCCATGGCATCTGCAACTTTGTTGTTTAACCTTGGGATTTGCTCGAAGTGGATGTCATTGAAGTAGTCTTTGAAGTCATCGACCATCTTTTTATAAGGTAGGAGCTTATCATCCTTGGTCTTGTACTCATTGTTTACCTTTCGGATGACCAGTTGAGAGTCTCCATACACCGTCAGCTTCTCAATTCGCCATTTGATTGCCATTCAAAGACCTGTGATAAGGGCCTCATATTCTGCCATGTTGTTGGTACATGGGAAAGTGATTTTGAAGGACTTAGGGATGGTGTCACCTTAAGGGGTAACAAACAGGACGCCTGCCCCTGAGCCTCTATGTATGTATGATCCATCAAAGTACATTTTCCATGTTTCTGTTGCCGGTGCTATGATCAAGATGGCTTCATCAGGGAATTTTGCCAGTGTAGGATATTCTACAGGAATGTGTGCTTTGGCCAGCTGATTAGTGATAACCTGTCCTTTGATAGCTTGTCTCTTAGTATACTCAATGTCGAATTCAGTGAGGATCGTGACCCATTTTTCCATTATCCCAGTAAGAGTAGCTCTATTTAGTAGATATTTCAGTGGATCGATCTTGGTGATGAGCTTGGTCTTGTGATTGAGCATGTAGTGTCTTAGTTTTTGTGCAGTAAAGACTAGGGCCAGACATGCTCATTCAATTTGTGTATAGTTTAGCTCATATGAGATCAGGGTGCGGCTGATGTAATAGATGGCTCTTTCCTTCCCTTGTTCTTCGTGTTGTGCTAGTAAGGCTCCGATAGCTGTCTCTGTTGCTGAGATATATAATAGGAGGGCTTCTCCTTGCCTCAGTGGAGTTAGAACAGGAGGATTAGCTAGGTATTCTTTTAGCTGATTGAAGGCAGCCTGACATTGAGTTTTCCAGACAAAAGTTGTATCTTTTCTGAGTAAGTGCTGTAATGGTTGACATTTATTGGCCAGTTGAGAAATGAACCGATGAATAGATTAGAGTTTCCCTTGCAGACTTCTCAACCATTTTAGGGTTTTAGGAGGAGGCATTTTAGTGATGGCCTTGACTTTTGCAGGATCCACCTCAATTCCTCTTCTGGAGACTATGTATCCCAAAAGGTTTTTGGAGGTGACCCCGAAGACACACTTCTTTGGATTCAGGTGAACATTGTATTGCTCTAATCGGTCGAAGATCTTGGCCAATACATCCAGGTGTTCTTCTCTTGTCTTTGATTTTCCTAGCAAGTCGTCCACATAGTCTTCCATGATGTGGTGGAAGAGGTCATGGAAGATGACAGTCATAGCTCTTTGATATGTAGCTCCAGCATTCTTTAGATTGAATGACATTACCACCCAGCAATACATCCCCCATGGACATATGAAGCCTGTCTTATGTTGGTCCTCTTCTACAATCTAGATTTGGTTGTACCCTAAAAAACCATCCATGAGGGATAACATCTCATGTCTTGCTGTAAGATCCACTATCATGTCGATGTTGGGTAACGGGAAGTCATCCTTCGAGTAGGCTTTGTTAAGGTCTCGGAAGTCGGTGCAGCAGCGGATTCAGCCTTCAGGTTTGGCTACTGGTACTAAGTTGGAAACCCATTCGGGATAATGAATTGGGCAAATGAACCCAACATCCAGTAGTTTCTTTAGCTCTTCTTTGACTAGGAGGGCCACCTAAGGATTCATTTTTCTGAGCTTCTACTTTACTGGTTTCGCATCAGGGCATACTGCCAGGTGATGGACGACCAAAGTGGGATCAAGCCCTGGCATGTCTGCATAGGTCCACACAAAGTTGGGATTTCTGTGTTTGAAGAATGCTAGGAAGTTTTCTTTCTCTACTGTGCTGAGAGATTCCACCCTGAAAATGATTTTTGCCTCTTTTTCCATCCCAAGATTCATCTCTTGGACTGGCTCTAATAGGATGGGTGATCTATCTAGATAAACCTTGTCTATCTTGGGAAGGCCCATGCTTCCATCTCATAGCACCTCGTGGAGGTTATCACTAGGAGATACATCTTTTGTTTTTACTTTTTTGGGATCTGACATTGTCGTAGAACAGTTTTCACCATCAGATCCATGTTTGAATTTTATGTTTTTATGACTGGAAGTAGGAGTTGTCTCCTCGAAATAGGCATGCATATCAAGTTCCATGATGTATCCTGGTCTGTGATCTCCCAGGGGGAAGTGATCTCTAACCCCCATTGTTTCAGTGATGGCCTCATCATTTGGTGCTACGTCAAAGACAGGAGGTCCCCGTTGGTCCCAGTCTATGAGGTCTAGGTATACAAGTGGTAAGTTATTGGATGATGAGGCTAGGGTGGTGACTATGTAGATGGTGCATATGGATGAGTTAAAGAAATCAACAGTCACTAAAGGAGTTTTGATGGCCTGTTTCATTGACGTTGTCGACTTCAAGGGAAACTATAGTGACCTCAGCTAAGATACATTCGCCGGTAGTGAGGATACATTGTCTTTGACCATATCCTAACCCTTGAGTATAGGGATTTTTTGTCACTTGGACTGGTTCCATGATCCCTTGTTCATGAAGGCTGATACTACCTTGTCCTTTATAACCCATGTTTTCGACAATTTCTAAACCTTTACCATAGATTTTTGTTGGTATGGTAGGAGCTTCCTGCTCAAATTCTTCATCCTTATATAGCCAAGATGAGATATCTTTGAGTACATCCTGATCTAGGAGATGTTTATTTTCAAAGATGGGTGATGGTTTACACTTGATGACTATTGTGTTGGCTGCTTCTATTTTTGGGATGCCAAATGTTTTAGGATTGGGTAATGTGCCCACACAAAAGGTACCGTGCAGGTCGTATTCCCCACATCCCATGTTAGTGAGCTTGATCTTGACCTCAGGCGGTGGTGGTGTTTGGGATGAAGTGGTGGCAATGTTGGCAGGGTTGATGTATGAGGTGGAAGCCATTGGATTGGCTTTGGTGGTGGCTTTGTTGTATGGGCAGAAGGTGTGGTCATGGCCTTCCAAGAAACTATAGTATTGGAAGGGGTGGGGGTCGGCATAGATGGTTACCTCCATGCCGTTGTGAGGGAATTTAAGCCATTGATGGAATGTAGATGGGACCGCTTGCATGGCATGGATCCATGGTTAACCAAGAAGAATGTTGTAGGGGAGATCAAGATCAAGGACCTGACATTTTGTTTCCATTATTTTTTTTCCCACTTGAATAGGGAGCTTGATGGTGCCTTCAGATAGCCATTCGGTGTCATCACACCCTTTGATTGTGATGCACTCACTGGTGTCTAAAACCACATCTAAGTACCCCAAGTGTTTTAATAGTTTAAGAGTGCATATGTTTAAGCTGGAGCCACCATCTATTAAGACTCTTTTGATGATGTTCTTGTGAATATGGACTTTGATGTGTAAGGCATCATTGTGTAAGTGTTCAGAAGCGGGAAGATCCTTTTCTGAAAATGTGAGATGGTCAGGTGCGGCGATATGTCCTACCATGGCTTGGAATTGGGTCACATTCAGGTTGGTAGGAACTTGAGTTTCCAAGAGTGCTTTGTCAAGGACGTCTTTGTGAAGGGGTGCTGTGCAGAGAAAATCAAGTATGGATATTTGTGCAGGGGTCTTTCCTAGATGCTCTAGGAGGTTGTACTGATTGGTAGGTGATGGATGTGTGGTTGGATGAGGGGGTAGGGAATCTGATGTGGATGCAGGCATTTGTTCTATGGTAGGGGCTGTGTGGATGGATACATGGCCATGACGGGTTGTGACAGTGCAATCAGGTGCTTGTGCCTGAATGGTGATTATGTTGACATGGTGAGATGATGGCTCTATCCGCCCTACGATAGAGTCATAGGATGCAGGTGGTAGGGTGACATTGTATGCTTGATTGGATGAGGAGGCTTTATTATGGTTGGGCAGTGGATCCTTGTAAGCTCTAAGATTAGCATTTGGTGATGGTTGGGTGCTTTGCTAAAGATTGACTTTGTTCTAATCAATGAGGTCTTGCACACAATGCTTTAACTTCATGCAATCAACAGTCTTATGTCCCACTATGCGGTGGTAGTCGCAGCAATCATTTTCATTTTACCATACCACTTTGAGCTCACTCTCTTGGCAGGACGTAACAGGTGGGAGAGTGATCAAACCTTTCTTTAGACACTTGTCAAGGATATCCACAATTGGTTCCCCTAAAGGCATGAATTGTCTTTGTGGTTTGTTTTGTTTAAATTGCCCCCTTGGGTAATTTGTATTGGCGGTGTATGTATGTGTGGGTGGTTGATTCTGTACATGCTGGATGGCTTTCACATCCATGATGCCATCGTTCAAGGTGTTCTTATTCTTTCCCCAATAGTGTAGCTTTTCGTTTGATTGTGCGTTGTTGTTGTTATTTGTATTGGGGATGTTGATGTTGAGTTTGCTGTTGTTGCTGTTGTTTTTGGACTTGTAGTCATATAATTTTATCAAGCCCTTGGTAATGAGGGCCCATTTGATGGTTGTACCTTTATCAATGACTTCTTCAAAGGTAGACGCACAAAGGATTTGTAAATGGAACTCTATTTCCTAATTGAGGTTAGTCACAAACATGGTGATGAGTTGTTTTTTAGGAATTGGCCAAGGGAGTTTGCTTGCTAAGCTTCTCCACCTCTGCAAGAAAGAAGCAAAGGATTCTCCACTTTTTTGTTTTGTGTTGAAAAGGTCAGTCATAGATATTTCATGCTCAAATTTATAGGAGAAATGATTCACAAATTTTTTCACGAGCTCAGGGAAAGACCTAATGCCCGAGGGAAGATGTGCGAACCACTCAGTGGCTTGAGCACCAAGGCTTCTTGGAAATAGTCTCATTAGGTATGTATCATTGTTTGAGACTTCTAAGAAAGCAAGGTAAAACTCCCTAAGATGATCCCTAGGGTCTCCCTTTCCCTTGTATTTGTCAAATTTTGGCTTTTCAAAATTCTTGGGGAAAGGGGGCATGTACAATGTCTGATCAAATGGATAGGGGCAAATATCCTCGAAAGAGTAATGCTTGCATTTTCCCCCAGTTTGCATATTATCTACCTTTTGGATCAAGACATGTACAATGGTTGTGAGATCCGGTGTTGATTGTGGTTGGGGTGTGTAGGTTTGCTGATGGATGAGGTGTTGGAGATTAGGTGGTGTTTGTTGTTGGAGGTTTTGGGAGGTTACGTTTTGATATTGTGGGGTGGTGTTTTGTGCGAGGTGTTGTTGGTAAGCATGGATTTGTTGGAGAATATGTGGGGGTATTTGGGGATTGGGTTTATGTTGTGTTGATGATGCTATGGGGTTATGTGGATACGTGACATTGGATGGATTGACATTAGATGGGTGGACGTTGGATGCGTTGGTCGTATTGTAAGGTGGTTGTGAATAGAAGTGTCTTAGGTAAGCTATGGTTTATGGGTTAAGTGGAGGCACACTTGTGGAAGCACTTGCATGCATGAGGTTCCCTTGTATGCCCAAGGTGATTTGTGGAATGGAAGAGTTTATAGCAGTTGTGGTAGTGGATGTGATAATGGGTTGGGAGGTGGTAGGATTGGAGACACTTGCAGGGATTGTGATGTGGTGATATTAGAAGTTGTGTTGGTGGTAGATATGGTGGGAGTTGATGTTTGTGAGATGATAGGTTGTGTGTTTGATGTAGATGGTTGGGAGGATGTGGTAGGAGTGATGTTAGAGGTGGATGGTTGAGATGATGTCATGTTGTGGGGTGGTTGAGCACCAATTTTGAGGAGATAATCAAGATATCTATTTGGATCTGACCTTAGGATTTTTTCAAGTAGATCCATGCTATCAGAGTCTTGTGTAAAGCTTAAGACATCTAGATCATCTTGGGACATGGTAGGGATGTTTTCTGTTGGTGGTGGTGGTGGGGGTTGTAAGAAATGGAAGGGATTTTCATTGGGATTATATGTTGGGATTTGAAAGACCGTAGGTAGGTTGTATGTTTGGTTGATTGGTATGTTACTATCATTGGTATTAGGAATTCCTATGCCCTTATATTGTTTTGCCATTGCTTGATTTTTCTTGTGTTGTGATCTAGTTATGGGCATGCAAGGGTATGGATTTGATTTTGGAGATGGAGTGAAATGGGGATGGAGACCTTAGAGAATTTAGATTAAATTGTTGGACCCAAAGATGGATGTGGTAGTGAGATGGAGTAGAGAAGAAGATGAAGGGATGATTGTAGTGTGATGAAAGATCAATAAGTCTTCAAAAAGGTGTTAATCTAAGTATGATAAGAATGGATGGTATTTGACTTTTTGCACAAATTTGGACCAAAAGGTAGGTAATGGATATGTTCGCTTGAGAATGATTTGATGGAAGAGATTTTGATGTTCAATATGAGAGATTAGGATGATGTTTTTTCAAAAGGATTTGATGGTCAACGAATGAGTTCAAGTAAGATCTAGATTTGTGTCACACAAATGGATGTTTCTCTTTGTTTGGGGTAGACTAATGACCTTACACAAAGAAGGATGATTATTTCACTTGAAAGGTTGACTAATGACTTTTCAAGAAAAATATGATGTAAAAGATGAAATCTAGATCTAGCTTTACCTCAAAGGGATGATGAGTTTTTGGTTGATGATTTTTTGATGGGTGTTTTGATTTGGAAGATTTTGGACATGTTTTTGGATTTTGGAATGATAGCTTGTGATAAGGATTTTTTTGTTTTGGTCCAAAAAAGTACGCAAAGATCAATGAGGATGAATGGATATGAAATTGATTAGATTTGATATAGCAAGGGGTCCAACAATGATAATGATTGATTCTCTAAGGTCAAAATGAAGATATGATTTGGAAATTTTGAGGAGGAAATGGATGGGGTATTGATAGTTTTTTGGAAGGTGAATATGGATTATGGCAAAGCAAGTCCTAAAGATCACAATGGAATTGGTCTCAGTTTCAGGAAAGTCAATATGCAAATAGCGCCAATCCATAGGTGAAATAGCACCAAAAGTAGACAAAGATGGCGCTGAAACAGGGTAGTGTTGGTTGAGGCTCTGAAAAAGATAGTTTTTTGATGTCAAAATTGGATTTGTTTTGATTGAAGTTTGATCAAATGATTCTCATTGTCTCTTGGCAAGTGTTTTGAAAACAAATTTAAGCACAATAAGACACAATAACCAAGATTTTTGTTTGTGAAAAGATGTGTGATTTTGTTTAAACAAGCACTTTGTAGAACCTAAGCTGAAGATATGACAATATTTGTTGAATCCCCTAGCTGTGCCTATTCAAAGCGGGTAGCTCCAGGATCTTGGTAGCACCGGCTCCTCCTTACAATTGCACACACTTCTCATGCATACCAAGATCCAGGTTTCCACGAAGGCTTGTCCCTCACCAAACCTTAGGATTGTCCCTTCTACCTCGGCTAAGAATTGCATGAATCAAGGCCGCTTCAAAAGTTTCCCTTCTGCGTCAACAAATAGAAGGTTTTTGGCTTGCTAAACAAAGGTTCGTAGTAAGTACATTCATTCAGGTGGCCATATGTACGGCAGTGCTACTCTCCCTTATAGAGTCTCCTAGACTCCAAGGGTTATGCCTTGGAGGGTTTTGGGGGAGGTTGGTTGTTGGTATGACACAACAACACCTGTTGCTTGTGACTTTCATCATGAACACATTAATTTATATAGTGGTTCGAAAGAGCTTGGCTTTAGCTTGTTGCCGCTTGAGTCGTTCTCACCTTTCAAAGTGGGGTGGTAGGCCCTCTAAGGATTAACAAAAGAAACACAACCACAAAAATACTTTTGATCCCCAAGTTTATACAAGGATGCGAGAGGAGAGCATACATATATTTTGTGATTGTCTCACACTAAACAAGGTTCATTTTAGTTCTTTGGATTATGTTTGGGGTGATTCATGCAAGTGTTGTGAAAAGATTTTGATTCCCAAGGTCACCAATGGTGCGAGGGAAGAGCATACACTTTTCACACTACAAACAAAATCACAAAAACACTTCACACAACTTAGATTGGTTTTCTTGTTTATATGAGTGAAGAATGCAGATTATTGTTCTTTTTAATCCAATGGTTTGATTGATGCACTTTGTGGTTCTTTTTAAAAGCCCAAAATTGAAATGTTTTGATAGAGTTGTTGGCACACACTTGTGAATTTTAGAACACCAAATTTAAATCTTTGTTCTAAACTAAGGTGCACACACACAAAGATTTGTTTGTTGGTTGTTGATCAATTTTTATTGCACCAAATCGAAATGTTGTTTAAGCTAACTTGCAAGGGTTCTTTTTAACTCCCAAATGAAATGTTTGCTAATCTAAAGATAAACACCCTACAAAAAACTTTGTTAGTGTCCGCCAAATGATGGTGATGACCTGCAAACAACTTGTCAGTCCCTGCACAGAACGCAAAGTAAGTCTCTAAAAATAGCACTAAAACAGAGAGCTAATGGCACCACTACAGACTGCAAATGGTGCTACTGACAGAAACAACCTTAAAAACCTGATACCCTATCAAACGGCGCTGATATACAATATAGATAGTGATGATTAAACAAATAGCGCTAGTATCAGATACAGAAGGCACCAAACTAGAAGATCACGCTACAATATTGGACAGAAGGCTCTAGAATAGAATATAGTGCTAACATGAGATATAGAAGGCATTGAAACATGAAATAGCACCAATATGGATATCATAAGGTGCCATTGCAGGTACTATCAAGTGGTCTAGTCCTTGTTTGAAGATAGCACCGCTCTGGGTGCCGATAGTGCCAATACGCATCTAAACTCATCTGTCTTGAAAAATGGAGGTCTTCCTAACTAGAATAACAGGTTAAACTGTAAAGACAAAGAGCTTGTTAGCCTGGTTAACCTAATGGAATGGAAAGAAAGAAAAATAAAAATGCCACAACATGTGTTTGTTTCCTTAGGAAAATTTTAGCATGACTTCCCCCTGTTCATACAAGATGTCTGCAAAAACAAACAATGAAAAACCTCTAAAATAGCAGGAAAGCAAATAAACTTGGACGGATTTGTGAGTGAAGGTTAATAGAGAAAGTGTTATGCAAAATAGCGCTAAAACAGTAAATAGCACCAAAATACTCTAGAGATAGCACTGCTATGCAAGGTGGATAGCGCCAGACCTGCAAAATCACGTCTCGGAAACAAAAAATCACAAAAAAGGATTAGAGATGGACCTTGTGGGTCCCACACGATGTGCATATGTAGATAAGGTGATTCAAATCAAAGGTAAAAACACAAACCAAATGCATAATCAAAGAAATAGTTATACCTAGATATGAAAACCCAATCTCATCAAAAGGGAGAGGAACTTTGCACCCAAGAGCTCCTAGATAAGATATACCCTAATGGATGAATAAAATTTGAAATGCTCTTAATCTATTTGCAACTCACAATTCTAACTCATTAGATATTTTGGCGTGATAACATTACTAGAAAATTGGATCCCCAAATGGCTTGGGAGAGGTTCTATTTATAGATTTTTTGGAGGGATTTTGATCCAAGGGTGGAGGATGAAAGTGATGTGGAGGGCCCAGATTTGATCTTGGAGGAATGGAGGGCTAGGAATAAAAGTAAATCTTTTATTCATTTTGGGAAAAAGGGGGGTTAAAGGAGTATGGGTGAGATGGAATATTTATGAATTAAAGATTCATATGGGGAATGTAAAATGACTTAAAAATTCATTTGGGGATAAGTGGAGATAAATGAGGTATGGGGGTGGTAAGGGGTTGCAAGAGGAATTAATTGTGATGTGAGATATATTTAAATAAAAAATTGACTTATGTGGATATATTCCAATTTTTTATTTGGAGGATGTGGGGAAGGGTGTTAAGCTGGATTTGACCATCTTAATGGGAGGTTTAGGATTAATTAAATGAGGTTGTATTTAATTAATCCTAGAGCTAGGATGAGGTAGGCTAGGGTAGGCAATTAAAAAATAGCTATTTAATTATCTAGGGTACGGATAGGTCAATTAATAGGCTGAATTAATTAGTTAAACATGATTTAACTAATTAATTGGATTTAGAGAGGAGGGGGAAATTGACTAAATAAATATTGCATATTTATTAAATCAATTGGCTAAGGTTGGAACTATTGAATTAATGGAATTAATCCAACTATTGGGGATAAAATGATGTAAAATTAGGTGATGAAGGGATAATTAATTAAATAAAAAATTTAATTAATTGGTTAGAAGGGAAATTGGTATGTTTAGGGATGTTAGGAGTCGGTTTGATGGTAAAAGACATTTTTAGGTGTCTACATATACTCTATAAATTATGTTGTATATGCGAGTATGTACCATGCATTTATGATTCATACCTTACAACTGTCTCTATGTATCATGCTTTTATGGGTATTGCTTCATGCTTTAACCTTACGTGTATACTTCTTGTGTGTGTATTTACATATATTCTTGTGTGTTTTCACATATTTTACTTCATGCTTCTTGTCTGTGTGAGTTTACGCGTATTCTTACGTGTGTTTACGCTTCTTGTGTGTGTAATCTTGTGTATTTTCATGTATTGCTTCATACTTGTGTGCTTCCTAATGGTATGCTTGCCCATGTTTGATGAATGTATATATTCCCAACATGTATACTTCAAGCTCTATATGTGTTCATACACATGCTAATTAGACATTTATGTGTATGTTTAAGTGTATGCTTTTGTATTCAAATGTATGTGCTATGAACATGTATTTGCATTCAAGTGTAATTGTATTCTCCATGACTTGTACTTGTATTTGAATGTATACTCCATGATTTGGAATAGTATTTGATTGTGTACTCTATATATGTATTTGTATTTGCCTACTCTATGCTTTAGTGCTTACCCTATGATTGTAATTGTATTTGAGTGTATACTCTATGAATGTATACTCTATGCTTGTAATTGTATTTGAGTCTATACTCTATGAGTACAATTGTATTTGAATGTATACTCCATGACTTGTGATTGTATTTATTTATATTTGAATGCATACTCTAAGACTTGTGATTGTATTTGTATAAGACTGTATCCTCTATGCCTTTGTATTCAAGTAGGATTATATATTCGAGTGTATATTCTATGACTTGTATTTGTATCCAAGTGTATACTTCATGACTATGTATTTGAATGTATACTCTATGACTTTGTATTTGTATTCGCATGATTATGTATTCAAGTGTATACTTCATGACCATGTATTTGAGTGTATTTAATGACAATGTATTCGAATGTACGACTTTGTTCCTATATGACTTGCATATTCCATGATTGTACTTGTATGCAAATGAATACTCTACAACTTGTATTTGTATGACTTATGATTGTATACTCTATGACTTGTGATTACTCTATGATTTGTATTTGTATAACTAGTGATTAGGTACTCTATGACTTGTATTGGTATGATTGTGATTGCATTCTCCATGCCTTGTATTTTGAGTGTATCTTCTATGACTTGTATTCAAGTGTATACTTTATAACTTGGTTTTTGCATGCAAGTGTCTTCTCTCTCACTTGTATTCAATTGTATACTTTATGACTGTATGTATACTCCATGACTTTGAGTGTTCAAATGTATACTACATGATTTATGTATGAACTCCATGACTTATATACACTTCATGACTTGTATTCATATTTGTGTGTCTACTTGCATATTACATGTATGCTTCATACCTTAGGTATTGCGTGCATATACTTTGTATGCTTAATGATTCATATACTTTTGCTTATCATGTATTAAGTATATAAGATTTGTGTATACTTCGTATACTACGTGCCATTATGATTTGTGTTTCATATGTAATTGTGAGTATATACTTCAACATGGATCTTGTCTCTTCTAATAAATCATCTCCACGCTATCTTATCATCATCATTAAATACTCTACAATCTACCATCCCTATAACATCATTAGTTTCATTTTTCTGAATTTTCAAGATGTCTCGTCACTTATTGGAATGTTGGAATCTCAATACTCTCAAATCTCTTAACATCAAAATATTTTCATGGGTTAAACTCCATCTTCATCTATGATGATTACATCACGTCATTGTCATTCAGAACATCAAACAAATGCTCACCTATACATAGTCTTCATTAGACTTTTCATATATTCTTCGAGTACAAATTCTTTTTCAACATAATCATCTAAGGCATGTTCATTCCGAATCAGAAACCATGACTTCGTATCAATGCATCAGAAGGTGGAGAGAGGTAATGAAAGAACTTACATTGATTGCTTGAGGACAAGCAATTTCGAGTGGGGAGGGCTATCATGTCCCGTTATTAAGACATTGTTTAAATTAAAGATTTATACATCATGATAAGATAGATAAGTCACTTCTAACGATGATCATTTATATATATATATATATATAATAATATTATTTAATTAAAATACTTATTGTGTTTACAAATAATAAATATATGTAATAGCATTATTATTACTATTATCATCCATATAAATATAATATGTTAATATTATATAATAACATACTAATCAATATAAATATAAGTATAATATTAATGGTAATGTTATATAATATAATTTACTAAATATAATATATAATATATTTAGATATATTTAATAAATTCAAAGATATTATATTAGTTATATATATATTAATAGAATAAAAATATTATTTATCAATGTTATATATGATATTGTCATTATTAAAAATATCAAGTCTAGCAATGATTTAATAAAGACTTACATACATGAAAAAGGCAGCAAATCTACTTTATAAAACAACAGAAATTACAAAGTCTCTATTATAAATTATTGAAGGATATGGAGGGCGGCCCACCAAGTCCAACTCAAATCCCTAGAAGATAAGAATCTTACGAAAAGAGAATATTACAATTGTTCTATTTAAATAATATATGAAGGGATAGGATTCCATTGACAAGGCATTATTTGGCATGAATAATATATAAAAGAGAAACAAAAGACTACAATTATGATTATGATGAAAATCATAGATCATGTGAAATGTCATGATAGAGAATATGCAAGGCATATTGATAATGATCATGAAAGTAACATGTGAAATGTTAATGATATGCAAGGCATATGAATAGTGATCATAAGATTAACTTGTGTAATGTGAATGAAAGATAATGAGCATTGAAAGCAATCATAAGATTAGCAATAATGATATGCATTGGATTCATAATAGTGATATGCATAGAAAATAATGATGGATGTATAATAGTGATCTGCATATTAATGTATTGATAGTAATCAATGATGAACTAAGTTATGGATTGACAATTAATCATAAAAATGATAAAGCAATGTTCTATGTGTGAATTATATATATATATATATTGGCTTTAAATGAAAATAGACTAATGCTATTTTGTTGTAACTTGAAATTTGTGAACAAGGAAAAAAAGAATTCTGATTTGTCATAAGGGGACATTACAATTGGTATCAGAGCAGTCATCCTGCCATCCTGTGTGTACCATGTGTGCCTTACATGCATTTAAGTGTATACTTTTGATTTATGCGAATTCAAGTGTATTCAAAGATTTACTTTGTGACTTATGTGTATGCTTTGTAACACATGTTAAGGTGAATACTTGTGTATTGCATGTACCCACATGTGTATACTTGGTGACCTTGGAACAGTAGACGGGTCCACAGTGTAGAATGGGATGCACCAAATCCCCTTTCCAATTGATTGATAGTATACTTATATGTATTAATGTAAATTATGTGTATTGATTACCTTTTATTCAAGTATATACTCTATAACTTATGTTGTCTATGCGGGTATGTACCATGCATTTATGCTTCATACCTTAAAACTATCTCTATGTATCATGCTTTTATGGGTATTGCTTCATGCTTTAACCTTACGTGTATACTTCTTGTGTGTGTATTTACATATACTCTTTTGTGTTTTCACATATTTTACTTCATGCTTCCTGTCTGTGTGTGTTTATGCATATTCTTATGTGTTTTTACGCTTCTTGCATGTGTAATTTGTGTGTTTTCGTGTATTGCTTCATACATGTATGCTTCCTATTGGTATGCTTGCCCATGTTTGATGAATGTATATATTCCCGACATGTATACTTCAAGCTCTATATGTGTTCATATGCATGCTAATTAGACATTCATGTATATTTTTAAGTGTATGCCTTTGTATTCAAATGTATGTGCTATGAACATGTATTTGCATTCGAGTGTAATTGTATTCTCCATGACTTGTACTTGTATTCGAATGTATACTCCATGATTTGTAATTGTATTTGATTGTGTACTCTATGAATGTATTTGTATTTGCCTACTCTATGCTTTAGTGTATACCCTATGATTGTAATTGTATTTAAGTGTATACTCTATGAATGTATACTCTATACTTGTAATTGTATTTGAGTGTATACTCTATGAGTACAATTGTATTTGAATGTATACTCCATGACTTGTGATTGTATTTATTTATATTTGAATGCATACTCTATAAATTGTGATTGTATATGTATAAGAGTACATCCTCTATGCCTTTGTATTCAAGTATGATTATATATTCGAGTGTGTATTCTATTACTTGTATTTGTATCCAAGTGTATACTTCATGACTATGTATTTGAATGTATACTCTATGACTTTGTATTTATATTCATATGATTATGTATTCAAGTCTATACTTCATTGATGCAGAGCGAAACTAGTTAACAGATAAAAGAGGTTGAAGACTCCATTTGAAGCCCACAAAATAACCTTTACAGTGTATATCGGCAAGACAATTTAAATGTTACACCGAAAAATACATATTCTTGCCTATCGGCAAGACTGTACACCATCGGTCAAACGAAAGAGTCCTTCGCCGATACATATCTCTCAGCGATGAGTGGCTTCGATTATGTGCCTATCGGCATGATATTATTCTATCGGCGAGCTCCTCGAATCTTCTGTCGACGCTATCGGTCACACCGATGAGCGTCTAACTCCCGCTTCTCCATTGGCAACACTTCATAATGATCTCCCCGATCGGCTTGACATAAATCATCGGCCACTTCATAAATTCCTTCGCCGATAAGTCTCCTCTCCCTGATGGTTAGAACCATCGGCTAGACCGCTACTGTCGGCCTAACTTTTTGTGAGTCTCCCGATGTGGTCACTCTTGTCGACGCATTAACGAGACTTCATTGTCGGTCAGATACATTTCTTCAGTCAGACCTGAGGCTCTTCCACCGACACTCCTTCTCACCCTGATGCCTTAGGTCAAGGCAATCATCGATGAGACTTTCACCGTTGGGCCAGCTGATTTCAGTTCCTCCGATGATGATTCTTTCGCCGATGACTTCGGCCATACAATACTTGACCTCCTACCACCGGTAACTCCTTTGTATTTCCTTCCGCTGCGACCGCTACTGCCGGTAAACATTTGTATCTACCCCAATGTACATTAATAATGTACATTCGCTCATACATACAATCATGAGATGCAATTGTTGGATACACATAGAATGTTTCTACATGCAAATGTGGTATACACATATATTGTCTGCGACATACAAATGACAGATACTCACAAATTGTATCTTCATACAAACACAGTATATGCACAAACTGTTCTGACATACAATGAATGTATACACAGGAAATGCTAATTCCTTCTCTGCACATTGTAACCGAACAGAACACACAGAAACACTAAAACTACATAACAGAAATAAATCTAACTACATGGAGGTCATTCCATTGGTTTCGAAGAAACCCACCAGTGGAATGACTCCAAACCAATGTTCTTGTGATTAGACCAAAACACAAAATTTCTCTATTCCTTCCTAGAAATGATACAAATTGTTCTACTCTGTCTGTCTATCTCTCTCTGTCTTTTAAAGACTCGATTTGGCAGTTACATACGGTGGAAAACGAACCACCACTGCTAATCAGTTACACATCTTGTTCGGTTACAAGCTTTTAAGCTGTTTCTTGACATACATGTCATTATGCGGCTAACTAAGACTCAAAGTGGCCTAAGGCCTTACAATATAACATTTTGGACATAACATAAAATGTATAGGATCCTCAGATTCTTAATGGCTTCGAGGTGCTTCTGCACCATACTCCCAGACTTGAAAATTTTCCATGTCCCATGGAAATGCTCAGTGAAAAGCCTGCAATATCTTTTGGCTTTCTCGATGTCTGCAATGCTAACTGGATGCCTCTGCTGCTTCCTCTTCATCCTCAACTATGCCTTCTATCAATGGTTGCCTCTGAAATGTAACAACTGAAATCCACTCCTTCATGCTACACCAACACTTCTGTCCCTCACCTGGGAGTCCTTTCTCACCTCTCTCCCCAGGACTTTTGGCGACACCAACAGGACCTCCTTCTCAGGCCCATGACAGATCTCTCATCTGCCTACTGTAGCGAGTGAATCTGCACCTGCAACCGGAAGTCAGCAAAATTCTTTTCTAGCACACTTTCTTTCAGCTTCTTCTTCTTTCTTCTTCTGCCTATTCAGTGACAGAATCAATACAACATCTTCTCCCAGAGCTTTTACTAGCTCTGATACCAATCTGATGCAGAGCGAAACTAGTTAACAGATAAAAGAGGTTGAAGACTCCATTTGAAGCCCACAAAATAACCTTTACAGTGTATATCGGCAAGACAATTTAAATGTCACACCGAAAAATACATATTCTTGCCTATCGGCAAGACTGTACACCATCGGTCAAACGAAAGAGTCCTTCGTTGATACATATCTCTCAGCGATGAGTGGCTTCGATTATGTGCCTATCGGCATGATATTATTCTATCGGCAAGCTCCTCGAATCTTCTGTCGACGCTATCGGTCACACCGATGAGCGTCTAACTCCCGCTTCTCCATCGGCAACACTTCATAATGATCTCCCCGATCGGCTTGACATAAATCATCGGCCACTTCATAAATTCCTTCGCCGATAAGTCTCCTCTCCCCGATGGTTAGAACCATCGGCTAGACCGATACTGTCGGCCTAACTTTTTGTGAGTCTCCCGATGTGGTCACTCTTGTCGATGCATTAACGAGACTTCATTATCGGTCAGATACATTTCTTCGGTCAGACCTGAGGCTCTTCCACCGACACTCCTTCTCACCCTGATGCCTTAGGTCAAGGCAATCATCGGTGAGACTTTCACCGTCGGGCCAGCCGATTTCAGTTCCTCCGATGATGATTCTTTCGCCGATGACTTCGGCCATACAATACTTGACCTCCTAGCACTGGTAACTCCTTTGTATTTCCTTCCGCTGCGACCGCTACTGCCGGTAAACATTTGTATCTACCCTAATGTACATTAATAATGTACATTCGCTCATACATACAATCATGAAATGCAATTGTTGGATACACACAGAATGTTTCTACATGCAAATGTGGTATACACATATATTGTCTGCAACATACAAATGACAGATACTCACAAATTGTATCTTCATACAAACACAGTATATGCACAAACTGTTCCGACATACAACGAACGTATACACAGGAAATGCTAATTCCTTCTCTGCACATTGTAACCGAACAGAACACACAGAAACACTAAAACTACATAACAGAAATAAATCTAACTACATGGAGGTCATTCCACTAGTTTCAAAGATACCCACCAGTGGAATGACTCCAAACCAATGTTCTTGTGATTAGACCAAAACACAAAATTTCTCTATTCCTTCCCAGAAGTGATACAAATTGTTCTACTCTATCTGTCTATCTCTCTCTGTCTTTTAAAGACTCGATTTGGCAGTTACATACGGTGGAAAACGAACCACCACTGCTAATCAGTTACACATCTTGTTCGGTTACAAGCTTTTAAGCTGTTTCTTGACATACATGTCATTATGCGGCTAACTAAGACTCAAAGTGGCCTAAGGCCTTACAATATAACATTTTGGACATAACATAAAATGTATAGGATCCTCAGATTCTTAATGGCTTCGAGGTGCTTCTGCACCATACTCCCAGACTTGAAAATTTTCCATGTCCCATGGAAATGCTCAGTGAAAAGCCTGCAATATCTTTTGGCTTTCTCAATGTCTGCAATGCTAACTGGATGCCTCTGCTGCTTCCTCTTCATCCTCAACTGTGCCTTCTATCAATGGCTGCCTCTGAAATGTAACAACTGAAATCCACTCCTTCATGCTACACCAACACTTCTGTCCCTCACCTGGGAGTCCTTTCTCGCCTCTCTCCCCAGGACTTTTGTCAACACCAACAGGACCTCCTTCTCAGTCCCATGACAGATCTCTCATCTGCCTACTGTAGCGAGTGAATCTGCACCTGCAACCGGAAGTCAGCAAAATTCTTTTCTAGCACACTTTCTTTCAGCTTCTTCTTCTTTCTTCTTCTGCCTATTCAGTGACAGAATCAATACAACATCTTCTCCCAGAGCTTTTACTAGCTCTGATACCAATCTGATGCAGAGCGAAACCAGTTAACAGATAAAAGAGGTTGAAGACTCCATTTGAAGCCCACAAAATAACCTTTATAGTGTATATCGGCAAGACAATTTAAATGTCACACCAAAAAATACATATTCTTGCCTATCAGCAAGACTGTAGACCATCGGTCAAACGAAAGAGTCCTTCGCCGATACATATCTCTCAGCGATGAGTGGCTTCGATTATGTGCCTATTGGCATGATATTATTCTATCGGCGAGCTCCTCGAATCTTCTGTCGACGCTATCGGTCACACTGATGAGCGTCTAACTCCCGCTTCTCCATCGGCAACACTTCATAATGATCTCCCCGATCGGCTTGACATAAATCATCGGCCACTTCATAAATTCCTTCACCGATAAGTCTCCTCTCCCCGATGGTTAGAACCATCGGCTAGACCGATACTGTCAGCCTAACTTTTTGTGAGTCTCCCGATGTGGTCACTCTTGTCGATGCATTAACGAGACTTCATTGTCGGTCAGATACATTTCTTCAGTCAGACCTGAGGCTCTTCCACCGACACTCCTTCTCACTCTGATGCCTTAGGTCAAGGCAATCATCGGTGAGACTTTCACCGTCGGGCCAGCCGATTTCAGTTCCTCCGATGATGATTCTTTTGCCGATGACTTCGGCCATACAATACTTGACCTCCTACCACCGGTAACTCCTTTGTATTTCCTTCCGTTGCGACCGCTACTGCCGATAAACATTTGTATTTACCCCAATGTACATTAATAATGTACATTCGCTCATACATACAATCATGAAATGCAATTGTTGGATACACACAGAATGTTTCTACATGCAAATGTGGTATACACATATATTGTCTGCGACATACAAATGATAGATACTCATAAATTGTATCTTCATACAAACATAGTATATGCACAAACTGTTCTGACATACAACGAACGTATATACAGGAAATGCTAATTCCTTCTCTGCACATTGTAACCGAACAGAACACACAGAAACACTAAAACTACATAACAGAAATAAATCTAACTACATGGAGGTCATTCCACTGGTTTCGAAGAAACCCACCAGTGGAATGACTCCAAATCAATGTTCTTGTGATTAGACCAAAACACAAAATTTCTCTATTCCTTCCCAGAAATGATACAAATTGTTCTACTCTGTCTGTCTATCTCTCTCTGTCTTTTAAAGACTCGATTTGGCAGTTACATACGGTGGAAAATGAACCACCACTGCTAATCAGTTACACATCTTGTTCGGTTACAAGCTTTTAAGCTGTTTCTTGACATACATGTCATTATGCGGCTAACTAAGACTCAAAGTGGCCTAAGGCCTTACAATATAACATTTTGGACATAACATAAAATGTATAGGATCCTTAGATTCTTAATGGCTTCGAGGCACTTCTGCACCATTCATGACCATGTATTTGAGTGTATTTAATGACTATGTATTCGAATGTACGACTTTGTTCCTGTATGAGTTGCATATTCCATGATTGTACTTGTATGCAAACGAATACTCTACAACTTATATTTGTATGACTTATGATTGTATACTCTATGACTTGTGATTACTTTATGATTTGTGGTGTAGGAGCACCCCTTCAACAAGATAAATATACATCTGAGGGGGAAGAATAAGGTTTTAATATGTTTTATACATTTCATGTTGTCATGTAGTATTTGTGTTGACATTTCAGGTTTAAAAGACCCCACCATGAGAACTGACCCCACTATATGAATCGAGGTCACAAATTTGGCATTCTAATAAGCCAATTTGGACATCATTAGACATTTAGGGAACATGGATGATTAAATCAATGTGTCTTATGATTAGGTGTTTTGTTGTCTTAAGCCAAACATGTGTCATGTGATTAGTTAGGGTTTTTGCTTATAATCTTGGTTGAGAAAAATTAGAAGGAGTGGAATATATAAAAATAGGCAGAGGTGTCTGAGAAAGGGGTTGTTGGCTTTTGCATCCTCTAGAATTATCAAATGTATGAATCTCTATGATCGGCCTGTGTTCCTTGAGACACAGAGAGACGAAATTGGAATGAAGAAATAGAAATTCTGTCAGTTGTGTTTTACAAATTCTGGATTGTGTAAATTCCCTATGTATCGAATTGTCCTGTGTATATTATCTATATAGAATTGTTTTGTATATAATTTAGTTTTTCTGTTGTCGAGATGCATGATTAAAACCATTCCACTAGTGGATTTCTGTGAAATCAGTGGAATGGGCTTCGTACAATAGTTTTTTGTTTTGTTTCTTTTTGTTCATGGTCATGGCAGAATAGGGACTGCGAGATTTGTGACAGAGGAAGTTGTTGGCATGAGTTTTGATTATACATTTTATGGATATACGTCAATTGCATGCTGGAACAATTTGTGAGTACATCGCATTTGTATACGAGTATCATCCTGTGTATATCCTATGAAGAAAGGTATGTACAAAAGTCCTTCTGGGTTAAGTTCATGTTGTTCGCTGAATATACAAGCAGTGTGTATATCGTTAATGTACCTGAGTACATTTCATGTGTATATTGCATTTGTATGCAAATATACATTTCATGTATATCCTGCATCTATGTATCGGGGTGAAGCATATCGGGGGAACTAATAGTAGATGTTCACGGGAGGTTCAATCGGCAGGAGAACTTTAGATTTGGCTGAAGAGTATGTATTTTTGACAGTTGAACCTACGGCTGAACTAGTTCAACGGTTCAATGATTCAACAGTTCCACGGGGTGTAAGTGTTGTCGATAGTTGAACCAATGGTTGAACCAATTCAATGGTTCAATTGTTCAATGGTTCCACAGGTTCAGTGTGATACAAATGGTCCAACCAGTAATTGCCGACAGCATTAATTCAAAACGATGGAAGTATATTGAACCGATAATGGCAGGGTTCAATAGCTCATGAAGGTTCAATGGTTTAGTGTCCGTAGGTTCAGCGGTTTAGTTAGTTCAAGAGGTTCAAAGGTTCAACCACAGCAACAGTTCTATATTTTTGAACTATTTTTTCTGTTCCGCTGCGTAAGCTCTACATCAAGTGGTATCAGAGCAAAGGAGTATCCTTTGGGTAGAAGAAGAAGACAAGATGTCAGACGAAGAGGGGTCACAAGAGTACCTAGCAAAGATGACCAATGCTGAGTTAGCAGCCTTAGTGAGAAAGCAAATGGCAGAGAGCAGAGCAGCTCAAGCTCAGAATTAGGCCTTGAAAGAAGAGGTAGAGAAGTTGAGGGACAGAGTAGAGAAGGGAGAAGAAGATTCTGGTAAGTGAGAAGACGCGGATGAAGAGGAGATCCCTAAGAAGGAAGAGATAGAGGTTCTTGCAGACTAGAGACCCTTACTTAATGCCCTTAAATCCATGGAGAGAAGGACCATGGATATGAAAATAGACCTACCAGTGTTTGCAAGAAAAATGGAACCTGATTCAGTGATGGAGTGGATAGATTCCTTGAATAATTTCTTTGAGACTGAGGAAATCCCAGACCACCAAAGGGTGAAGATGGCTCAATCCAAAATGAAAGGGGTTGCACTAAATTAATGGAATTTCATCCAAGATGACAGGGGTAAAGAAGGAAAGAACAGAGTTGCTACTTGGAAGAGGATGATGGATTTAATGAAGGAGGCCTATGTTCCATTGGATTACAACATCCAATTACATAAGAGGAAACAAAACTTGATGTAGAAGGAGTTAGATGTCATCTCATACAAAGAAGAGTTCATGAAACTATGTGTTAAGACAAAGGTAAAGGAGAATGAAGAAGAGAAGGTGGCAAGGTACCTCAATGGATTGAGGTTTGCTATCTAAGAAGACATAAATCTACATAACCCAGAGACAGTCCAAAAGTGCTACCAATTGGAACTCAAAGTGGAAGAGAAATTCAAGAGAAGAAAAGAATAGAATAGTAGAGGAAGAGGGAGACAACAAAGGGGAGGAAAAAGTCCTTTCAGAGGCAGAGGAATGGATTTGGATCCCAAGGTGAATCAAACCAAGAGAGCAGCAAAGGAGACATTAGTCAAACTCAAGGGGGAAGTTACAATCAGAAAGGAAATTTTAGGTGTAGAAGACCACCATTTAGAGGGAGATCTTAGGGTAGAGGACCTATCAAATGTTACAATTACAATCAAGAAGACCACATAGCCAACAGATGTCCAGGAAAGGCAAGAAGTTCAATAGGAGAAAGGAGGATCAATCTGATCCACGAATCTGATTGTCAAAGTGTGACAAGCTCAAACATTTCTCAAAGTGTGAATGCTCTTGATAGTTATGGATATCCTAAGAAAGGAGAATCTTTGATGATTAGGAGAGCAATGACCACCATGAAGGTGCCTGACAAAGAACCCCCACAAAGGAAGTCTCTCTTCAGAACTACTTGCAAAGCAGGAGGAAAGGTATGTAAAGTTTTGATTGACTCCGGATCCACTAAAAATTTTGTGTCATTTGAAATGGTAGAAAAGCTTAATCTTAGAAGACTGCCACATCCTTGCCCATACAAGATCTCATGGTTCACCCAAGGTCAACAACCAGTTGTGGAAGAACAGGCTTGGGTGGAATTTCAAATTAGACCATACAAGGATAGGTTATTGTTTGACATTGCCAAGATGGATGCTTGCCATCTCTTATTTGGAAGACCATGGCAGTATGACTTGAAAGCACACCATGATGGAGTTAGAAAAACATATTCAATCACCAAGGATGGTAAGGTGATAGAGTTTCTAGCATTGATGGAGAATGAGGTGGAATCAAAAGGAAAAAAAGTCAAGGCGATGATGGTAGAAGGCAAACAATTCATGAAAGAGATAGTAGAAGAAGGAGCAGTTGCATATGTTCTAATTCCATGCCTAAAAGTAAACAAGGAGCAGCAGCAAGAAGTCAAGGGAGAGAAGAGGCAAAGGTTCATAGATCTGGCTGTCCAAGAGCTATTGGAAAAATACAAGGGCATCATCTCTGATGGAATGCCAAAGTCCCTACCACCTATGAGGGACATCAGCCATTGCATAGATCTGATCCCAGGATCTACACTTCCAAACAAAGCATCATACAAGGTTACCCCAGAGCAGAATACAGAGGTAGCAAGATAGATTGAGGAGTTGTTGGAAACAGGTCTAATTGGCAAGAGTTTAAGCCCATGTGTAGTACCAGCTGTCCTAGCACCGAAGAAGGAAGGCACTTGGAGACTTTGTATTGATTCAAGGGCTATCAATAAAATAACAATCAGGTATAGGTTCCCAATCCCTAGGATAGAAGATTTGCTTGATTGCTTGGGGGGTGCTACATATTTCACAAAAATAGATTTAAAGAGTGGCTATCATCAGATTAGGATTAGGCCAGGAGATGAATGGAAAATTGCATTTAAAACCAATGAGGGGTTTTATGAGTGGAAGGTGATGCCTTTTGGTTTGTCCAATGCCCCTAATACCTTTATGAGGTTGATGAATGAGGTCTTGAGGGAATTAATGGGAAAATTTGTCATAGTATATCTAGATGACATCCTAATTTTTAGTAATATAAGGGAAGAGCACCTCAACCATATAGACTTGGTCCTCAAAAGGTTACATGAAGAGCAGCTAATGATCAACTTGGAGAAGTGTTTGTTCATGCAGGAAGAGATCATCTACCTGGGATTTGTCGTCTCACATAACAAACTGAAAATGGATCAAGAGAAGGTAATTGCCATATTGTCTTGGCCAACTCCTAAAACCTTGAATGATGTTAGAAGTTTACATGGGTTAGCAACCTTTTATAGGAAGTTTATAAAGGGGTTTAGTCATGTTTGTGCACCCATGCTTGACACCATAAAAGGAGGACAGAAGTGTAGGTTCACTTGGACAAAGGAGGCAGATGATTCATTTGAAACATTAAAGAAGAAGGTGGTAGAGAATTCAGTCCTTGCATTTCTTGACTTTAACAAGATTTTCTAGGTAGAATGTGATGCAAGCCACATGGGAATTGGGGCAGTACTCAGTCAAGAAGGTAGGCCTATTGCATTTTTTAGTGAGAAACTAAATGATGCAAAGAAGAGATACTCATCATATGATTTGGAGATGTACGTTCTAGTACAGTCACTCAAAAAGTGGAGGCATTACTTGATGCCGAAAGAATTCATAGTGTTCACAGATAATCAGGCCTTTAGTTTCATAAACAATCAAGAGAAGGTGAACCATGGGCATATGAAGTGGGTGGAGACTTTGTAGGCTTTCACCTTCACACTCAAGCACAAGAAAGGGGTCAAGAACAAGGTAGCAGATGCTTTGAGCAGGAGGGTTCTAACCATCAATCAGATCCAGTTGGAGAGTGTTGGCATTGACTCTTTGAAGGCCATGTATGATGTTGATGAAGATTTTGGAGAGATATACAAGGTATGTACTTCCTTTGGTGATAAATATCATGTTGAGTTCTCTGAATTTCTGATCCAAGATGGATTACTTTTCAAGAGGGGACATTTGTGTATTCCAAGATGTTCTATGAGACTGATTATCATTAGGGAGAAACATTGTGGGGCCATGGCAGGACATTTTTGTCTAGATAATACTCTTGATCTTGTGAATAGGCATTACTATTGGCCCAAGTTGCAGTTAGATGTGAGGAGATTTGTGGAGGCATGTGTGATATGTCAGAAAGCAAAAGGGAGATCAACTAATGCAGGTTTGTATCAGCCACTACCCATTCCTTCTAGGCCGTGGGAGAGCATAAGCATGGACTTTGTATTGGGTTTGCCTAGAACAAGGAGGGGATGTGATAGTGTTTTTGTTGTAGTAGACAGATTTAGTAAAATGGTACACTTCTTGCCGTGCAAAACCACTTGTGATGCTTTATATGTTGCAGATCTATTTTTTAAAGAGATAGTAAGGATACATGGTTTGCCATTGAGCATAGTGTTAGATAGAGATGTGAAGTTTATTGGCCACTTTTGGAGAACTCTTTGGAAGAAGCTTGGAACAAATTTATCCTTCTCATCAGCCTACCATCCATAGACAGATGGTCAGACTAAATAGTTAACCATTCATTGGGAAATCTGTTAAGGTGTTTGACAAGGCAGCATGGAGAGAAGTGGGATAACATTCTATCACAAGAAGAATTTTCCTATAATGACACTATCAATAGGAGTACAGGGAAGTCACCTTTTCAGGTGGTATATGGTATTCATCCCAGGGGTATTTTGGAGTTGAGAGATCTACCTATAGGAGAGTCTATTAGTGTAGATGGAGAAGCTTTTGCATTAGCCATCAAAGACGTGCATGATCAAGTCAAGAAACAACTCCAACAAACTACATTGAAGTATAAAGCATATGCTAATAAGAAGAAGAGAGATGTACAATTTGATGTTGGATATTTGGGATGGGTTAATCTGAAGAAGGAGAGGCTCCCAAAAGGTAAATATACTAAGCTAATGTAGAGGAAGATTGGACCATGTCAGATTTTGAAGAAGTGTGGGTAGAATGCTTATGAGATCCAACTTCCTCCTGATCTTGGATTGTCACCCATTTTCAATATATGTGATTTAACTCCATACAAGCAGAATGTAGATGTAGAACAGGAACCATTGCAAAATGTAGCAGATGATGATATTCCTAAGTAGGATCCACCAAAATTGAAGAAGATATTAGACTCAAGAGTGACAAAGAAGACAAGGAACAAAGAGTACATGGAATACTTGGTGTCTTGGCATGGGAAACCTACTTCAGAGGTAGTTTGGATGACTGAAGATTAGATCACAAACCATGGTGTAGACCTTCAAACTCTGATCTCAAGTGGGCTTGAGATCTCTTCTACAGGGGAGTTTGGTGCATGAGCACCCCTTCAACAAGATAAATATACATCTGAGGGGGAAGAATAAGGTTTAATATGTTTTATACATTTAATGTTGTCATGTAGTATTTGTGTTGACATTTCAGGTTTAAAAGACCCCACCATGAGAACGGACCCCACTATATGAATCAAGGTCACAAATTTGGCATTCTAATAAGCCAATTTGGACATCATTAGACATTTGGGGAACATGGATGATTAAATCAATGTCATATTATTAGGTGTTTTACTGTCTTAAGCCAAACAGGTGTCATGTGATTAGTTAGGGTTTTTGCTTATAATCTTGGTTGAGCAAAATTAGAAGGAGTGGAATATATAAAAACAGGCAGAGGTGTCTGAGAAAGGGGTTGTTGGCTTTCCCATCCTCTAGAATTATTAAATGTATGAATCTCTATGATCGGCCTGTGTTCCTTGAGACATAGAGAGATGACATTGGAATGAAGAAATAGAAATTCTATCAATTGTGTTTTACAAATTCTGGATTATGTGTAAATTCCCTATGTATCAAATTGTCCTGTGTATATTATCTGTATAGAATTGTTTTGTATTTAATTTAGTTTTTCTGTTGTTGAGATGCACGATTAAAACCATTCCACTGGTGGATTTCTATGAAATCAGTGGAATGGGCTTTGTACAATAGTTTTCTGTTTTGTTTCTTTTTGTTCGTGGACATGGTAGAATAGGGACTGCGAGATTTGTGATAGAGGAGGTTATTGGCGTGAGTTTCAATTATACATTTTATGGATATACGTCAATTGCATGCTGGAACAATTTGTGAGTACATCGCATTTGTATGAGAGTATCATCCTGTGTATATCCTGTGAAGAAAGGTATGTACAAAAGTCCTTCTGGGTTAAGTTCATGTTGTTCGCTAAATATACAAGTAGTGTGTATATCGTTAATGTACCTAAGTACATTTCATGTGTATATCGCATTTGTATGCAAATATACATTTCATGTATATCCTGCATCTATGTATTGGGGTGAAACCTATTAGGGGAACCGATAGTAGATGTTTGCGGGAGGTTCAATCAGCGGGAGAACTTTAGAGTTGGCTGAAGAGTATGTATTGGCGACGGTTGAACTGATGGTTGAACCAATTCAACGGTTCAACAATTCAACAGTTCCACGGGGTGTAAGTGTTGTCGATAGTTGAACCAACGGTTGAACCAATTCAATGGTTCAATGGTTCAACGGTTCCACGGGTTTAGTGTGATACAAACGGTCCAACTGGTAATTGCCGACAACATTAACTCAGAGCGATGGAAGTATATTGAACAGATAATGGCAGGGTTCAACGGCTCATGAAGGTTTAATGGTTCAGTGTCCGTAGGTTCATCAGTTTAGTTAGTTCAAGAGGTTTAAAGGTTCAACCACAGTAATAGTTCTATATTTTTGAATTGTTTTCTCCGTTCCGCTGCGTAAGCTCTACATCAATTTGTATTTGTATAACTAGTGAATAGGTACTCTATGACTTGTATTGGTATGATTGTGATTGCTTTCTCCATGCCTTGTATTTTGAGTGTATCTTCTATGACTTGTATTCAAGTGTATACTCTATAACTTGGTATTTACATGTGAGTGTATTCTCCCTCACTTGTATTCAATTATATACTTTATGACTGTATGTATACTCCATGACTTTGAGTGTTCAAATGTATACTACATGCTTTATGTATGAAGTCCATGACTTATACACACTTCATGACTTAATTGTATTCATATTCGTGTGTCTACTTGCATATTACATGTATGCTTCATGCCTTAGGTATTGCGTGCATATACTTTGTATGCTTCATGCTTCATACACTTTTGCGTATCATGTATTAAGTATATAATCTTTTTCTATACTTTGTATACTATGTGTCATTATGATTTGAGTTTCATACATAGTTGTGAGCATATACTTCAACATGGATCTTGTCTCTTCTAATAAATCATCTCCACGCTATCTTATCATGACCATTAAATACTCTACAATCTACCATCCCTATAACAACATTAGATTCATTTTTCTAAATTTTCAAGATGTCTCATCACTTATTGGAATGTTGGAATCTCAATACTCTCAAATCTCTTAACATCAAAATATTTTCATGGGTTAAACCCCATCTTCATATATGATGATTACATCATGTCATTGTCATTCAGAACATCAAACAAATGCTTACCTATACATTGTCTTCATTAGACTTTTCAAGTATGCTTTGGTCACAAATTCTTTTTCAACATAATCATCTAAGGCATGTTCATTCCAAATCAAAAACCATGACTCCGTATCAACACATTAGAAGGTGGAGAGAGGTAATGAAAGAACTTACGTTGATTGCTTGAGGACAAGCAATTTCGAGTGGGAAGGGCTATCATGTCCTGTTATTAAGACATTGTTTAAATTAAATATTTATACATCATGATAAGATAGAGAAGTCACGTCTAACGATGATCATTTATATATATAATAATATTATTTTATTAAAATACTTATTGTGTTTTCAAATAATAAATATATGTAATAACATTATTATTACTATTATCATCCATATAAATATAATATGTTATTATTATATAATAAAATAATAATCAATATAAAAATAATTATAATATTAATGGTGATGTTATATAATATAATTTACTGAATATAATATATAATATATTTAGATATATTTAATATATTCAAAGTTATTATATTAGTTATATATATATATTAATAGAATAAAAATATTATTTATTAATGTTATATATGATATTGTCATTATTAAAAATATCAAGTCTAGCAATGATTTAATAAAGACTTACATGAAAAAGGTAGTGAATCTACTTTATAAAACAACATAAATTACAAAGTCTCTATTATAAAATATTGAAGGATATGGACGGTGGCCCACCAAGTCCAACTCAAATCCCTATAAGATAAGAATGTTATGAAAAGGGAATATTACAATTGTCTTATATAAAAAATATATGAAGGGATACGATTCCATTGACAAGGCATTATTTGGCATGAAAAATATAAAAGAGAAACAAAAGACTACGATTATGATTATGATGAAAATCATAGATCATGTGAAATGTCATGAGAGAGAATATGCAATGCATATTGATAATGATGATGAAAGTAACATGTGAAATGTTAATGATATGCAAGGCATATGAATAGTGATCATAAGATTAACTTGTGTAATGTGAATGAAAGATAATGAGAATTGAAAGCAATCATAAGATTAGCAATAATGATATGCATTGGATTCATAATAGTGATATGCATAGAAAATGATCATAGATGTATAATAGTGATCTGCATATTAATGTATTGATAGTAATCAATGATGAACTAAGTTATGGATTGGCAATTAATCATAAAAATGATAAAGCAATGTTCTATGTGTGAATTATATATATATTGGCTTTAAATGAAAATAGACTAATGTTCTTTTGTTGCAAGTTGAAATTTTTGAAGAAGGAAAAAAAAAAGAATTCTGATTTGTCATTAAGGGACATTACAATTGGTATCAGAGCAGTCATCCGGCCATCGTGTGTGTACAATGTGTGCCTTACATGCATTTAAGTGTATACTTGTGATTTATGTGAATTCAAGTGTATTCAAAGATTTACTTTGTGACTTATGTGTATTCTTTGTAACATATGTTAAGGTGAATACTTGTGTATTGCATGTACCCACATGTGTATACTTGGTGACCTTGGAATGGTGGATAGGTCCACTGTGTAGTATGGGATGCACCAAATCCCCTTTCCAATTGTCTGATAGTATACTTATATGTAATAATGAAAATTATGTGTATTCATTACCTTGTATTCGAGTATATACTCTATAACTTATGTTGTATATGCGGGTATGTACCATGCATTTATGCTTCATACCTTACAACTGTCTCTATGTATCATGCTTTTATGGGTATTGCTTCATGATTTAACCTTACATGTATACTTCTTGTGTGTTTTCACATATTTTACTTCATGCTTCATGTCTGTGTGTGTTTATGCATATTCTTAGGTGTGTTTGCGCTTCTTGCATGTGTAATTTGTGTATTTTCATGTATTGCTTCATACTTGTATGCTTCCTATTGGTATGCTTGCCCATGTTTAATGAATGTATATATTCTCAACATGTATACTTCAAGCTCTATATGTGTTCATACACATGCTAATTAGACATTCATGTGTATGTTTAAGTGTATGCTTTTGTATTCAAATGTATGTGCTATGAACATGTATTTGCATTCGAGTGTAATTGTATTCTCCATGACTTGTACTTGTATTCGAATGTATACTCCATGATTTGTAATTGTATTTGATTGTGTACTCTATGAATGTATTTGTATTTGCCTACTCTATGGTTTAGTGTATACCCTATGATTGTAATTGTGTTTGAGTGTATACTCTATGAATGTATACTCTATGCTTGTAATTGTATTTGAGTGTATACTCTATGAGTGCAATTGTATTTGAATGTATACTCCATGACTTGTGATTGTATTTATTTATATTTGAATGTATACTCTATGACTTGTGATTGTATTTGTATAAGACTATATCTTCTATGCCTTTGTATTCAAGTATGATTATATATTTGAGTGCATATTCTATGACTTGTATTTGTATCCAAGTGTATACTTCATGACTATGTATTTGAATGTATACTCTATGACTTTGTATTTGTATTCGTATGATTATGTATTGAAGTGTATACTTCATGACCATGTATTTGAGTGTATTTACTAACTATGTATTCGAATTTAGAACTTTGTTCCTTTATGACTTGCATATTCCATGATTGTACTTGTATGCAAATGAATACTTTGCAACTTGTATTTGTATGACTTATGATTATTCTATGATTTGTATTTGTATAACTAGTGATTAGGTACTCTATGACTTGTATTGGTATGATTGTGATTGCATTCTCCATACCTTGTATTTTGAGTGTATCTTCTATGACTTATATTGAATTGTATACTCTATGACTGTATGTATACTCCATGACTTTAAGTGTTCAAATGTATACTACATGCTTTATGTATTAACCCCGTGACTTATGCACACTTCATGACTTACTTGTATTCATATTCATGTGTCTACTTGCATATTACATGTATCCTTAATGCCTTAGGTATTGCGTGTATATACTTTGTATGCTTCATACTTCATAAACTTTTGCGTATCATGTATTAAGTATATAAGCTTTGTGTATACTTCGTATACTACATGTCATTATGATTTGTGTTTCATATGTAATTGTGAGCATATATTTCAACATGGATCTTGTCTCTTCTAATAAATCATCTCCACACTATCTTATCATCAACATTAAATACTCTACAATCTACCATCCCTATAACATCATTAGATTCATTTTTCTGAATTTTCAAGATGTCTCATCACTTATTGGAATGTTGGAATCTCAGTACTCTCAAATCTATTAACATCAAAATATTTTCATGGGTTAAACCCCATCTTCATCTATGATGATTACATCACGTCATTGTCATTCAAAACATCAAACAAATGCATCCCTATACATTGTCTTCATTAGACTTTTCAAGTATTCTTTGGTCACAAATTCTTTTTCAACATAATCATCTAAGGCATGTTCATTCTGAATCAAAAACCATGACTTCGTATCAACGCATCGGAAGGTGGAGAGAGGTAATGAAAGAACTTACATTGATTTCTTGAGGACAAGCAATTTTGAGTGGGGAGGGCTATCATGTCCCGTTATTAAGACATTGTTTAAATTAAAGATTTATACATCATGATAAGATAGAGAAGTCACTACTAACGATGATCATTTATATATATAATAATATTATTTTATTAAAATACTTATTGTGTTTACAAATAATAAATATATGTAATAACATTATTATTACTATTATCATCCATATAAATATAATATGTTATTATTATATAATAACATAATAATCAATATAAATATAAGTATAATATTAATGGTGATGTTATATAATATAATTTACTAAATATAATATATAATATATTTAGATATATTTAATATATTCAAAGATATTTCATTAGTTATATATATATTAATAGAATAAAATCATTATTTGTTAATGTTATATATGATATTGTCATTATTAAAAGTATCAAGTCTAGCAATGATTTAATAAAGACTTACATACATGAAAAAGGCAACGAATCTACTTTATAAAACAAAAGAAATTACAAAGTCTCTATTATAAAATATTGAAGGATATGGAGGGTGGCCCACCAAGTCCAACTCAAATCCCTATAAGATAAGAATCTTATGAAAATAGAATATTACAATTGTCTTATTTAAATAATATATGAAGGGATACGATTCCATTGACAATGCATTATTTGGCATGAAGAATATAAAAGAGAAACAAAAGACTACGATTATGATTATGATGAAAATCATAGATCATGTGAAATGTCATTATAGAGAATATGCAATGCATATTGATAATGATCATGAAAGTAACATGTGAAATGTTAATGATATGCAAGGCACATGAATAGTGATCATAAGATTAACTTATGTAATGTGAATGAAAGATGATGAGCATTGAAAGCAATAATAAGATTAGCAATAATGATATGCATTGGATTCATAATAGTGATATGCATAGAAAATGATCATAGATGGATAATAGTGATCTGCATATTAATGTATTTATAATAATCAATGATGAACTAAGTTATGGATTGACAATTAATCATAAAAATGATAAAGCGATGTTCGATGTGTGAATTATATATATATTGGCTTTAAATGAAAATAGACTAATGTTCTTTTGTTGCAAGTTGAAATTTGTGAACAAGGAAAAAAAAGAATTCTGATTTGTTATAAGGGGACATTACAATTGGTATCAGAGCAGTCATCTTGCCATCCTGTGTGTACTATGTGTGCCATACATGCATTGAAGTGTATACTTGTGATTTATGCGAATTCAAGTGTATTCAAAGATTTACTTTGTGACTTATGTGTATGCTTTGTAACATATGTTAAGGTGAATACTTGTGTATTGTGTGTACCCACATGTGTATACTTGGTGACCTTGTAACAGTGGACAGGTCCACGGTGTAGTATGGGATGCACCAAATCCCCTTTCCAATTGTCTGATAGTATACTTATATGTATTAATGCAAATTATGTGTATTCATTACCTTGTATTCGAGTATATACTCTATAACTTATGTTGTATATGCGGGTATGTACCATGCATTTATGGTTCATACCTTACAACTGTCTCTATGTATCATGCTTTTATGGGTATTGCTTCATGCTTTAACCTTATGTGTATACTTCTTGTGTGTGTATTTACATATATTCTTGTGTGTTTTCACATATTTTACTTCATGCTTCCTATCTGTGCGTGTTTATGCGTATTCTTATGTGTGTTTACACTTCTTGCGTGTGTAATTTGTGTATTTTCATGTATTGCTTCATACTTGTATTCTTCCTATTGGTATGCTTGCCCATGTTTGATGAATGTATATATTCCCGACATGTATACTTCAAGCTCTATATGTGTTCATACACATGCTAATTAGACATTCATGTGTATGTTTAAGTGTATGCTTTTGTATTCAAATGTATGTGCTATGAACATGTATTTGCATTCAAGTGTAATTGTATTCTCCATGACTTGTACTTGTGTTCGAATGTATACTCCATGATTTGTAATTGTATTTGATTGTGTACTCTATGAATGTATTTGTATTTACCTACTCTATGGTTTAGTGTATACCCTATGATTGTAATTGCATTTGAGTGTATACTCTATGCTTGTAATTGTATGACTGTATACTCTATGAGTACAATTGTATTTGAATGTATACTCCATGACTTGTGATTGTATTTATTTATATTTGAATGCATACTCTATGACTTGTGATTGTATTTGTATAAGAGTGTATCCTCTATGCCTTTGTATTCAAGTATGATTATATATTTGAGTGTATATTCTATGACTTGTATTTGTATCCAAGTGTATACTTCATGACTATGTATTTGAATGTATACTCTATGACTTTGTATTTGTATTCATATGATTATGTAGTCAAGTGTATACTTAATGACCATGTATTTGATTGTATTTAATGACTATGTATTCGAATGTACGACTTTGTTCCTGTATGACTTGCATATTCCATGATTGTACTTGTATGCAAATGAATACTCTACAACTTATATTTGTATGACTTATGATTGTATACTCTATGACTTGTGATTACTCTATGATTTGTATTTGTATAACTAGTGATTAGGTACTCTATGACTTGTATTGGTATGATTGTGATTGCATTCTCCATGCCTTGTATTTTGAGTGTATCTTCTATGACTTGTATTCAATTGTATACTCTATAACTTGGCATTTGCATGTAAGTGTATTCTCTCTCACTTGTATTCAATTGTATACTTTATGACTGTATGTATATTCCATGACTTTGAGTGTTCAAATGTATACTACATGCTTTATGTATGAACTCCATGACTTATGCACACTTCATGACTTACTTGTCTTCATATTCATGTGTCTAGTGCATATTACATGTATGTTTCATGCCTTAGGTATTGCGTGCATATAATTTGTATGCTTCATGCTTCATATACTTTTGCATATCATGTATTAAGTATATAAGCTTTGTGTATACTTCGTATACTACGTGTCATTATGATTTGTGTTTCATATGTAATTGTGAGCATATACTTCAACATGGATCTTTTCTCTTCTAATAAATCATCTCCACGCTATCTTATCATGAACATTAAATACTCTACAATCTACCATCCCTATAACATCATTAGATTCATTTTTATGAATTTTCAAGATGTCTCATCACTTATTGGAATGTTGGAATCTCAATACTCTCAAATCTCTTAACATTAAAATATTTTCATGGGTTAAACCCCATCTTCATCTATGATGATTACATCATGTCATTGTCATTTAGAACATCAAACAAATGCTTACCTATACATTGTCTTCGTTACACTTTTCAAGTATTCTTTGGTCACAAATTATTTTTCAACATAATCATCTAAGACATGTTCATTCTGAATCAAAAACCATGACTTCATATCAACACATCAGAAGGTGGAGAGAGGTAATGAAAGAACTTACGTTGATTGCTTGAGGACAAGCAATTTCAAGTGGGGAGGGCTGTCATGTACCGTTATTAAGACATTGCTTAAATTAAAGATTTATACATCATGATAAGATAGATAAGTCACTTCTAACGATGATCATTTGTATATATAATAATATTATTTAATTAAAATACTTATTGTGTTTACAAATAATAAATATATGTAATAGCATTATTATTACTATTATCATACATATAAATATAATATGTTATTATTATATAATAACATAATAATCAATATAAATATAAGTATAATATTAATGGTGATGTTATATAATATAATTTACTAAATATAATATATAATATATTTAGATATATTTAATATATTCAAAGATATTATATTAGTTATATATATTAATAGAATAAAAATATTATTTATTAATGATATATATGATATTGTCATTATTAAAAATATCAAGTCTAGCAATGATTTAATAAAGACTTACATACATGAAAAAGGCAGTGAATCTACTTTTTAAAACAACATAAATTACAAAGTCTCTATTATATATTATTGAAGGATATGGAGGGTGGCCCACCAAGTCCAACTCAAATCCCTATAAGATAAGAATCTGATGAAAAGAGAATATTACAATTGTCTTATTTAAATAATATATGAAGGGATACGATTCCATTGACAAGGCATTATTTGGCATGAATAATATAAAAGAGAAACAAAAGACTATGATTACAATTATGATGAAAATCATAGATCATGTGAAATGTTAATGATATGCAAGGCATATGAATAGTGATCATACGATTAACTTGTGTAATGTGAATGAAAGATAATGAACATTGAAAGCAATCATAAGATTAGCAATAATGATATGCATTGGATTCATAATAGTGATCTGCATATTAATGTATTGATATTAATCAATGATGAAATAATTTATGGATTGACAATTAATCATAAAAATGATAAAGCAATGTTCTATGTGTAAATTATATATTGCCAAGCTCATGCAGGAGATCCAAAACAGCAAAAACCCCTCTGTTGATAACCTTCAGGTCTTTCATCAACGGCTGGAACAGAAAAAGGCTATCTGGATGGAGGGACCCCTTGGTTGGACATCCTGGGTCAACAAATTTGAAGATGTTTACCCGTAGGACTATTCCTTTTTTGGTTGCTCTTCTGGTTCTCTTGTACTCTGTTGCTTCTCGGCTGTATATGTTTCTCGGATAGTTCTTCTCTTTGGTGGTTCTCCTTCATTGCTGATCTCCTTCTAGCTGGTTGAGGCTCTGCCTCCCTCCTTTTTGATGTACTCTTTTGAACTCTCGATTTATAATATTAAAAAAAAAAAAAGACTAATGTTCTTTTGTTGTAAGTTGAAATTTGTGAACAAGGAAAAAAAAGAATTCTAATTTTTGACAAGGGGACATTACAAAAGTACAATATGAATATGTTCTGATGAAATTATTCATGCTATCTCTTGTTGAAGATGCTAGGGATTGGTACAAGAATCTACCTGACGCATCAGTTTGTTCTTATGAAGATTTCAAGGACCAATTTAAAGAATAGTATGGGAGCCAGTTTGATCCAAATTTTGTTGTCCATGAATTGACAAGTATCCAGAAGAAATATAATGAATCCATGGTTGATTTCAATAGGGTTTTCAAAGATATATCATAAGATCCCATTAGAATTGAAGCCTCAAGATCATATGGCCCTGGTTTTGTACTTAAATGCTTTTGATCCTAAGACTAGATATGAGCTTAGAAACAAAGCTCCTATGATGTTGGTAGAAGCTCAGAAGGTAGCCATCAGTATTGAAAATAATAGGAGAGCAGCTGGGAAGCTTGGGAAGAGAGAAAATCCAAAGATTGTGTCAACTCCAAACAATAATAAAGAAAAATAGAATAATTATTATAGGAATGATAGGCCAAGGTTACATGACATGCCTTATAACACCAATTCAAAAGATGGAAGGACTTTGGAAAATAACAGAAAGTAGAATTATGGGAAAGATACTCCTGACCCCCTAAAAAGAAATGGGACACATGTAGTGGAAAATAACCCATGGTGCCTGGCATGTAATCTGCCCCATTCACTTGACTATTGTGTGGTGGCACAATCAATACAGGAAGAGAAAACATCTTATGGTCAAGAAAGAGATAACCATACCATAAATATGCTAGCAATCATACCTCACCGGATTGATGAAGAATATTCATCCATGGAAGAAGGGTATGAATATGATGTGGGAGATCAAAGATGCAACATCAATATGGGAAGATAGGAGGTATTTTCAGATCAGGAGGATAATTATGAGGAAACTATTTATAATCATAATGTGTCACCACATAACTAATGGAAAAAACCAACTGAGGAAGAAAGATGGCTCTTACAATGGCTGCAGTGGCATAGGTAAAAATTAACTATAATTTGAGAAACAGAATAGTTAATGCAGACCAAGGGACACCTAGGAGTGTGTTCATAAAAGATCAAAGTTATAATAAAGACAATATGAAATATGCACCTAAAGAGCCACTAAAGCCCGAACATGGTAAGACAAAGGAGAAAATACCAGCTGAAGAAAAGGGGCATATCAAAGAAGAAAAGACTGATCAAACAATGACCCCCTCATTTGACATAGCCTAAGCAGTATCCCAAGTAAAGATATCAGTACCACTTCTTGAAATGATGAAGATAGATCAATACAGAAATACAGTGGTCAAGATGATTTCAGATATATCGAAAAAGAAACAAGAAAGATCTGAAATCAAAATAAATAGTGTTCAACAAGAGGCTACTAGAACTCCTAAAGTATATCTGGGTGACACCTTGACAAAGAATCCCTCTCAGGTAGATCCTTTTTACACCACTTTGTTGATAAAAAACAAACTAGTGAGGAATTGTATGATTGATTCAGGGGCAGCTATGAACATCATGCCAATGGCAGTCATGAAGGACTTAGGTATGTGAGTTGACACTACATATGGAAAATGTTATGCAATGGACAACAGATCCATCCCAGTTGTGGGCATTATGTGGGATGTGGAGAAAAGGCTAGCCGCCTACCCTGAGGCCATATATAAGATTGACATCACTGTAGTGGGCATCCCACCATATTATGGAATGCTACTATCTAGACAATGGACTACAACAATTGGAGGAAATGTCCAATTAGATTTATCTTATGCCACCATACCAGTAGGAGGAAAAGAAGTTAAGCTTTACAGATAACCAAGATATGAGAATATCATAGAACACATTGATCAGAATCAAATAAATTTCTTCTGTGATATAGACCTTGGTATATTTAAAATTGAAAAAAGACCAGAGCTACAGAACATTGATCCTATACATCAAGAAGCCCAGCTTGATGAGTGTGGTGTGTGGAAGATGTACTTTGACGGTGCATGTAGTAAGGCTGGTAATGGAGTAGGGGTATTATTTATTTCACCAACTAGTAAAACTTTCAAATATTCATTCTTGTTAACATTTGAATGTACCAACATCATAACAAAATATGAAGCATTGCTCATAGGGTTGAACATTGCCATAAAACACAAAATAAAATGCCTTGCTGTGTATGGGGATTTAGAATTGATTATATCTCAAATCAAAGGAAAGTATTCATCAAAGAACAAAAGATTAAAACAATATAGAAATGCCGTTTTGGATGATATTGAGTTATTTTATGCATTCTCTATAAATTGGGTGGATAGATCCAAGAATATAATGACAGAATTCCTGGCAAACATAGCCCTAAAGAGGGATGATATCACATTGGTAGGAATTACTGAAGTAGAATTCAAAGCTAGACTAGCAATCCCTGATAACATCTATAATTGGCAAGTTTTTAACGATGACACTGATCTAATTAAATTCTTACATTGCATTGACCAATATGAGGCTCAAGAAATTGATTTCAATGCATTTGTGGAGGAAGTAGATGGCAAGAAAACTATATTTGGCAAGGAAATTGTGCAGCTCAAGATTAACAAGATTCTTAAGGGACTTGTGGCATTAGAGAGGGTGTTTGATGGAAATGATCGAGCCCTTATGAAACAAACACTAGTAAAAAGGGAAGATGTTGAGGAAATTAACTTGGGCACTGAATTGGCACCAAAAGAGGTATACATTAGGAAAAGGATAAGCCCAACAATTAGAAAAATGTTGATTGTGTTATTAAGGAAGTATAAGCATGTCTTTGCTTGGTCTTATGATGATCTCAAGGCATGCAGAGAAGATATGTTCCAACATGAAATTCCACTTAAACCTAATGCAAAACCCTTCAGACAAAAACAAAGACCCATAAATCCTACCTTAGAACCTAAAATACATGAGGAACTCATGAAGTTGAGGGAAGGGGGTATCATCAAGCCTATCAGATATTCATCTTGGGTTTCTAATTTAGTACTTGTCAAAAAAAATGGAGAAATAAGGCTCTATGTGGACTTCTAAAATTTGAATGTATCCTCTCTTAAGGATAACTACCCACTCCCAAACATGGAGGCTTTGTTGCATAGGGTCACGGGATGTGAGCTACTATCTATGATGGATGGGTTTTTAGGTTATAACCAAGTGAAAGTTAAGGAATCAGAACAATACAAAACAACTTTCACCACACCATGGGGAACATATGTATATGTCAGGATGCAGTTTGGACTTACAAATGCTAGTGCAACTTTCCAAAGAGCCATGGATGTTGCCTTTGCTGATCTAATTAATGTAATAATGGTGGTGTACCAGGATGATCTCACTGCATATTCCAAGAAAGTGGAAGATCATGTTGCACATCTTGAAAAAATATTTTTCAGAGCACTGGAATATGGTGTTCCTTGAATCCTAAAAAGTGTCATTTTGCAGTAACAGAGGGAAAGTTACTAGGACATATAGTAGCCAAGGATGGAGTTAGGATTGATCCAGAAAGGGTGGAAGCCATTGATAAGATTCCTACTCCTAGGACAGTTAAAGCCATTTAGTCCTTCTTTGGGTAAATTAATTTTGTGAGGAGATTTATATCAAACTTTGCCGAGATAGTGAATCCAATATCAAAGATGTTAAAGAAGGGTACAAAGATTGACTAGATAGTTGAGGCCATAGATGCATTCATATCCATCAAAAGAGCAATTAAAGAAGCCCTGGTCTTAAAATCCCTTGATTTCAGTAAACCATTACAGATCTTTTCATTTGCGGCTTATCACACAATTGCAGTAGTAATGCTACAAAAAAATGATGAGGGGTATGAACAACCTATTTTGTTCTTCAACAAATCCCTCCAAGATGTAGAATTAAAACACGACATTGTAGAGAAATAGGCATATGCATTAGTAAAATTTGTCAAAGCATTTAGATCATATCTGGTGGGAGCAAAAATAATAGCCTATGTACCTAATGCTATAGTAAAAGATGTGTTTGTACAAACTGAAGTAATAGGTCATAGGTGCAGATGGATAAATATGATTCAAGAGTTTGACATAGAGATCCAAATCACCAAGATAGTAAGAGGACAAGGTCTTGCTAAATTAATCACTGAAACAATTATTGAAGCTACCTAGGTGTGCAATCTGGATGATGAAGATAACATGATTACTAGTATTGAGTACACATCATGGTACACTGATATCATGTATTATCTTAAACATATGAAATGTCCTGAAGGATTTGATGATAACAAAAGGAGGACACTTAAGCTACATGCTTCAAAATATGTACTCATGAAAGGAGACCTCTATTGGAAAAACAGGGGTGGTGTTCTATTGTTGTGCTTAGATGAAAGTCAGGCAAAACATGTTTTGGAGGAAATGCATGAAGGAGTGTGTGGAGGGAATTTCTTGGTGAAAACTACTGCACATAAGGTGTTAAGGGAAGGTTACTATTGGGCTAGGGTTTTCAATGATACCTATGATTATACTAGGAAATGTGAAGCATGTTAGAAGTTCTCTGGGAAATTGAAGAATCAAGGGGCATTGCCTTTGAGACCTTTGCAAGTTGAGGAACCATTCCACTAGTGGGGGATTGATTTCATAGGAGAGATTGTAGAAAAATCTAGTGGAGGACACAGGTGGATATTAGTAGCCACAGACTACTTCACAAAATGGGTAGAAACTATACCTACCAAACAAGCAACTAGTAAGGATGAACAAACTTTTGGTTAGAAAATATCATCACCAGATTTGGAGTGCTAGCAAGAATTATAACTGATAATGGGATGTGTTTTAGATCAGATGAATTTAAGGAATTTTGCCAATCCTATGGTATAGTAATCTCATATTCTTCACCATACCATCCACAGGCAAATGGGTAGGTTGAATCTAGTAACAAGATCATCCTAAAGATCATAAAAAGGATGCTAGATAATAACAAAAAGGCTTGGGATTCTAAGTTGAGACTAGCCTTATGGGAAGATAGAATTACTGTGAAGAAAGCCATTGGAAAATCACCTTTTGAACTTGTGTATGGGACTCAAGCTAGGATCCCTTTGCATAATCTATTACCAGTATGTAAGTTCATCTTGCAAGAAGATTTAGATGTTCCTGAACCTATGGAGGAGAGGATGGAAGAATTAATGAAACTTGATGAGGTCAGGGACCAAGCTCAACAACACAATAAAAAGAGGTAACTACAAATGAAGTATCTATATGACAAAAGAGCTAGAAATAGGAAATTTAAGGTAAATGACATGGTTCTCATGTGGAATGCTAGGAGTCAAGACAAAGGAAAGCATGGGAAATTTGAAGCTCTATGGTTGGGACCATTTGTCATTGTGGGCAAGGCTAGTGAAGATTCATATAACCTCCAGAACATGACAAGAGAAGAACAAGAATTGCCAGTACATGGACAGTTCTTAAAAAAATTCTTTTCTTAAAGATCATAAAGAGGAACAAGAATTTCCAGTGCATGGACAATTCTTGACAAAGCTCTTAAAATAATCTTTTTCCATGCACAGTAGTATAGGATTCCACTTCACTTCCATTTCTCATTCATTCTTGAATCCACTTCCACTTCCATACCAGATAAATAGGACATTTGGTCTACTTCCCCAAAGACCTGCATTCTTGCTATGCCCACAAGGGGCATACATCCCCAGACAGAACCACTGTTGGGACCTAAAATTTCACACCAAATTTTGCAAAATTTTAGGCTCCCATAGTAATAAATTTTAGCAAGGAAAGAAAGAAGAAAATAGAAAGGACAAGCTTGCTGGGCTGATTTTCATATGTAACTCTAAAACCAAGGAGGACTATTTCTGTTACTATGTTTTTGGCTTGCCTCCAAACAAGAAAGATCTCATTGAAAAGGTTAAGCCAGGGATGAAGCTCTTTTGTTTGATTTTGATCTGAGAAAGATGTATGGCATATACAAGGCTTCATCTATAGGAGCTATGAACTTGCAGCTAGATGCTTTTAAAGGAGGAAAATTTCCTGCATAGGTTCACTATTGTATTCACAAAGACTTCTTACCATTAGGTGAAGATATTTTTAAGAAAGAAATCAAAAATAACTATGAACTAGGAAAGAACAAATTTAAGTTCGAGCTTAGTCCTCAATAGGTGAAGAAGTTTTCTGAGTTATTCCGCCCTATAAGACTTGATGCTCGTGGTCCTGTTGAACTTCCAATCCCAATGGAACCATGAGGTGGAGAGTACCTCTACCACCACTTGAGTATGGATTTATTGGTGGTGATGTAAGAGAGTGAGAATCTCCTTGATCACAATTGAGCAAAAAACTTTAAAGCAGTTGATCCTTATCAGGAAGATCATGTGCATACCTTTTCGATCAACAAGCTATAGTTCTCTATTGAACACTTTATGCACATCAAGAAAAGATGAATAAAGTTACAATGATCAAAAGTCCAAAAAATAACAAGTGTGCATAATCGGGAAGATATTGCATAACATTTCACCAATGAAAAACTCATCGGCAAAAGCAAGCTAGTCGGAGTGAAATTTCTAAATCACATCGATCTTAGGCGTCATGCTGATGGATACTTTTTGGTGAGAAACATATACACTCTCACCGATAAGACAAGATAACAATTGTGTCAGGGAGACATGTATGATCAGAGTGGGTTTTCCAGATCTTGCCGACTATGTAGGTTACTCTAATAAGGAAGAACAAAATGTTTTCGGGGAAAGTCTCACTGACTTACCCCAATGAACAAAGCTATAGAAGAAACGTGTCAGGGACACTATATATATTGGGAGGGCATCCTATTTTCTTAGTGATGATACATGTCAGCCTGATGATGATATAAATGACTATTATTTGTCAAAAAGCTACTGAGCAATGCTTAAATGTATTTCTAATATTCCAGATCACCATAATATCAAGTAAACTTCATGATGTTCTCCCTGAAACGCTAGGAATTGAAAAATAATATAAAAGGCAGTCATGTAATATTGGTGAGAGTATTAAAGAAGTCTTCCCAATTGAATAAGAGAAACAAAGGGACACTTCATATCAAAAAGACATTTAGTTAGTCTTGGCGATTAGTTATGAATGTATAAACAAATGAGGCCACCAAATGAAGCACACAAATCAGCTTGAGAATAGAAGAGTTTCATTGATGCAATAGTATTGTATTGCTTTGACATTTCAAAATTTGAAAAACCCATTGCATTCATTTCCAATGGTGGGCATTAATGGCCACATGAATAAACCTTATATGAGCATTTTTGATCGAAAAGGGATTGAACCAAAAGGAATTTTCAGGAGTTGTAGCAAAGAAAAATGGGGATTGAGCAGAGGTCAAAGAATTCAGTGTGCTTGAAACATACAAGTAAGCATACAATACATCCTTGCAACTGATAAATTATAATTCAATTCTACTATCTTGTAGAAATATAAGATGGAGAGTTTTGCAAAAACAAAAAATAAGAAGCAAAAGGGTGAAATTGGTTAGTCCACAAATAAGAAATAGAAAACTGAAACGAGGCAGAAATTGAAAGCAAAAGAACAAAAATTAAATCAAGACCTCATTGATCCATTACCTGGCTCAGGGCCAAAATCTAGGAGGTCTACACAATTAAGGGCTGATGTAGAAAGATTAGAAGATAAATGCAAACATATAAGTGATGTGTAGATCCCCATTAGGGGATATGAATTGTTTATGTTTCATTATCATTAGAGAAATAGAATAGAACCAGTTTGTAACCCTTGGAATTTCAATTTGGGGAAGCTGGTTGTTAATGATGTTTTCATGAATGTAGACCTTATAAAACTTCTAGCCAACCATTATAACCTGAACCTTAAAGCCATTTATAACCCACAAGGAGAACCTTTCATACATGTATCCAAAAATGCACTCTGTGAAGTTTTCAGCCTAGATGATACATGCGATGAGCCTATAGTACATGAGATTTAGAAAAAGGAGTACTAGAGAATGGACACTACCGACAAAGGATGGAGATTACCATTACATAGACCTAGAGAAGATGGAAACCTAGTACCACTTGAGGATGGTGACGGGCCTCCCTTCCATGTTGATTTGTTCGAGCCCTATTTGAAACATACTTACTACTTAGTAGGTCAAGTAATGGGAACAAAGGTCTTTGAATATAGGGCCAATGGTGATTGCTGCAGACATAAAATGTCACAATGCAAAACCCTTTGATTATGCTTCATACATTTGCAGAGGGATTTACTCAGGGCTAATGGCTATCAAGAATGGTTCTCCCATGATGCACTTAAGAAATTATTCCTCTCTCATGCACATGATATTGTACTATGGACAAGAGCTAGGAATATGGCTAGAAGAATTAAGAATTACATAGTTGGATAAGAGGGGTCATCATTACTGATACAATTGTGGACCTCCATTTAGGATAGTAGATTTGTCAATTCCAATTATGTTCATTTTGAAGAATACTTTGTCAAGACATTGTACAGATTTTATGGTCACCCTTGTGATTATTCATTATCTAATGAGATCAAAAGATTCTTAAGGCCTAAAGATTTCAAAGGACCACCAACTATAAGTCATAAATGGGGTGATTGATATTGCTTTCTTGACTCCACTATGACCAGGATTTATGGTTTTGAAGATACACCTTTCCTATTGCCCAAGATTGTGCCAGACATAATTGCATATCTAGAGATTGTTAGGCAACTAGATTATTCCAATGTGATGAACTTGAGCGCATATGACAAACAGTCATTCATGCCTAGTACATTGTGTTTTGGGGATTTTACTGTAGTTTCAAAAGAAGGATATGACCTTGTTTTGGATAAATTGTCACATTTCAATATGAAGAGGGCTACACCGAGGAAAGGATTTGATCCTGAAGGTTTTATTGATTTTACAAGGAAAAAATAGAATTTAAGTGGATATGTTCATATACCATATCCTCATGATGATATCATTAGAAACATGGAAGGAATAGAAGTTGACTTGGCAATTGATAAGTACAATAGAGAAGTTGAACAAAAAATGAGGGAGATACAAGAGGTAGAGGTGTTATCCTCTGATAGTGAAGGATCTTTTGATGAAAATAAACCCCAAAGCCAACCTAATAACATCCCCTAGCTAAGGATTGAAGAATATCATCCTCCAACCATATAAAAAGAAGTTGGGGAACCATCTAATACAGATGCTAGGCAATTGGCTTATAAATCTTTTGTTTTAGATGACCATTTCATTCAATCTCCTGAGTTCAAATCTTTTTTGTATAAACACAAAGGAAAAGCAATAAGGGAATCAGTTGCAGATGTCACACTGAACAATGAAAGAAAATTGTTGAACACATTAAAAATGGATGTAGAAAAGGAAATGAAAAACATGACTCCAGAGAAGGGAAGAAATTTATTAGAGTCTGGTGTGATGATCTTTCCTAGTTTGGATTTAAGTTCTGCTTTAATTTTTGACATCTTTTTACAAAATAATGATGCCAAACACAAGCTAAATCCAGAAGGGGTAATAGAGGTATACACTGGATTAAGGTACAATCCTGATGAGAATTCTCTTATGATCTGGGCTCTATACCCCCCACATAAGTAGCTTGTAGTTATTGATACAGAGAAAACATTTGGTCATGTGATGAAATTAAAAGTGGGTTAAACTAATCCTGTGGTCACACTAATATTGACATACATGTAGCCAAATTGAACAAGGTGCAAATTCAAATATTAATTAAAGAATGAGATATGTACAAGTTGAACAGTGAAAGGATGCTTAAAGAAAATGATTTTCTAAGAGATATAGTTAAGGATGCATTCAAAGAATCTACTAAAATGTTGACTCAAGGAGAAAGCTCCCAAGTAAAGGATAAATGTGAGAACTTATAGATGAACTCTCAAGTAATCTAGGCCAGGTTTGATGTACTCTCTACAATAATCCAAAAAAGATATACTAATATGATCTGGATGGACAAGTTCTAGGTCACTCACTCTAAGAATCACACTTCCATTCAAGAACATAAAAGGATAAAGGATAGGCTTCAGGAAAAACTCTATGAGATACAAAATAGAAGCACTTCTGATACTGGGGCCATTACGAAGACATGATCAAGAAGCATAAAGATTATTATGAGGAACTTCAAGAAGATGCCAAAGTGTTTATTGATGCTTCAAAGGAGGGTGTGCCTATATTGTTCAGTGATAATAAAAATCTGAAGAGTCAAAATGAATGGATAAAGGAATGCCAACTGATACTGCAGGAAGCCTTGGAAGCAGCGACGGATGAAGACCCAACATTAATAGAGGCCTATGAATGCTTAGAAAAGATGATTACTATGGAGATTGTGATGAGGAATGATGTGGAGTATGCTGATACATAGTTGAGTCAAGGGTATTTAGATCATGTTACCCAAGTTCATTTGTGGCTCATTAGAGCTTAATGTTAATCTTTTGTATATTGGTGTTAAAGTTCCAAAAGACAATTACAAAGAGGCACACCCTCTTTAAGATATTGCTATATAATCATCAGTAGGTAGAAGAAAAAGAAATCATTATTAGGAGATAGTTCTTCCACTCATCCATTTTCATATTTTAAAGACTTATACAATTAATGTATATATTTTGAAGCAATATAATGGAGAAGACTCCTCTTAGCTGGTGATCTATTTTTAGGGTTCAATTGTTGTGTTGATTTTCATTCTTATATGTTGTTGTGCTATCTCCAAAGTGGTTTTCTTAAGTTATTCAAATTTACATAATTTGTCACAACACATTGCTATTGGTGTGTGGTTATCTTGATTGGTTTCTGGTTGGAGTGAATTAAATATCCTTTTTGATAATCTATTTTGATTTGTTCCTACCAAGGATTAAAATCCTTTTAAAATAATTATTGTGATTGGTTTCCCTCAAGCTGAGAATTAAAAGTCCTTTTATGAGATCATAGTAGTTTAGGAGAGTATCACTGGGATTATTAAAGAAGAGTACAGTAACTTACACACTTGCACATTTGTACAAGGTGCAAACATTCCAAGTGCCCAACAAGTTAGAGTTAAGCTATAAATTAGATCCACCTATCCTACACATCTGTTTCCATAATCATCATTCATCCATTGACTCCATCCACCCAATAGATTAGGCACTAGTCAACTTTAGAACACTTTATATAAATCCAATCTACACTCTTGATAATTCAAACACATTCACTAGGAAGTAGTAAGCAAGCTCTGCATCTACCTCACACCTGTGTGCCATAGTGAATAGATTACCCAAATTAGAATCTATTTAGACTTTCAAATCTGCCTTATCATTCAAGTTCACCTACCTAGGCCTGGTAGAGCCTAAAGAGTAGGGGGTTTCCAATTGCATAAACCCTATTTTGTGGGCCAAAAACATATCAAGAGATTGGCACCCTCTTGTGGTCTAGAAACCTATGTTTTTGAGATCCAACACAAATGACCAATGTCATTTTTCACAAAAGGAAAGATTGATACACAACTAACTTAAAAAGGAATCTTAAAGACATTGACAACCTGTCATGTAGATCGAATAATTACCCAAATAAAATGTGACTTACCTCAATTGTCTAGAGTTATTTAATTGTTTGAACACTATGCTCATTTGGAAAATGACCATTTATAACCCAAGGTCTATTCTCCTCTCCTCAGAAGATACTCTCTCTCTCTCTCTCTCTTTCCTAGAGAGTCATTAAGAACCTCTTATCCTACATATAACTTGCAATGACCAGATTATGATCAATGCATTGTTAGTCCGTTCATAAAGCTTATGAATAATAAACCAAATTCTCATAACATAAATTACTAAATCATTACATCATATGCATTGCATTTAATCACATAACTGATATTCAATAAAATCAATATTTTCCAATGACATTTAACCCAACATCAAAATATTTATCCAATAAATTCACTTCTATCCATGTAAAAGTAAAAAGTAAAAATAATCCAAAATTAGGGATGTAGCATATCTCTCCCCTAAAGATTAATCGTCCTTGATGATTCAAAGTATCAAAATGTAATTAAAAACAAGTTTTTGTTTAACTGCTAAAAGAAAGAAATAAATGAGAAAATTTCTGATGAAATTCATGGTAATCCCCCCATGTTGAACTATCCTCTACATACTGGTCCAATTGGACCTTGCACTACATAACCTCTATGTCACACAAGTAGTGCTTGCAAACTTCAAGCATTTAAGAAGCCCGCTCATAACCATTCCTAGGTTCTGTACTAGTAAAACATTCTAAGAATATAATAATCTTCTGTTATATATATTTTCCAAATTTGCATCATTAAAAGCATTATGCCTCAAAGCAATAGCTATTATTAGATTGATTCTGTAATCAATAGAATTGATAACTTCAAGAATTTGAAAGAGTTCTTTATATCTAGGAGCTGGTTTGGAATACATTCCAAACTTTATGAAACTTTTTCTTGGGTTTGCCCCTCAAAATAACTTTTCTTCTCTAACTGGGAATTGTCTTAGTGTACACTTAACATCAACGTAAATTTTCTATTTATTATTAGTTCCCGCCAATCTTTTCTGATAAGCTTAATCTTTTCATCCATTTCTGACAACATTTTTGGACTAATGCTAATCCTATCGTCTAGCTTACCTAGCTTATAGGAGTTTGGCATTCTTTCTGTCCAATGTTTCAAATGGAGTCATCTTAATAGCAAAATGTTAGGTATTGTTATAAGAAAATACCACAAGTGGTAAGTACTCTTCCCACTTATATTGCTAATCTATGCAATACATTTGTAACAAATTCAACAAAACTTGGTTAACTCTCTTAGTTTAACCATCTGTTCTCAAGATGAAAGTTGTACTCTTATTAAGTTTAGTCCCTAGCACATAGAACAAGGTTTGCCAAAACCTTGACGTTACACGCACATCTCTATCTGAGATAATCTTTTCAGGCACTCCATATAATCTAAACACTTCCTGAACAAATTTGTGAGCTAACACTGGTGCTCCATTAGTTAAATTCCCTGGTATGAAATGTGTTACCTTTGAGAGTTTATCAACCATAACTAAAATGGCATCATTTCTATTCCTAGACATTGGAAGACTCTGAATGAAGTCCATACTTATGACATGCCACTTCTATTCTGGTACCTCATGTGGATACAATAGTCCTACAGAGTGTTGATGTTCTATTTTTTTTCCCTCTGGCACTCTAGACAACTTGCTACAAATATTGCAGCATCATTCTTCATTCTTTTCATGAAACAAAGAGGTTTTGCATCCGCTAGAAGTTTAGTTACTTCTGGGTGTCCTGAGTATGGTGCAGTGTGCACTTCTTTCCACACAATATTTCTTAATTTGGATACAATAGAAACATACATTCTTCCTCTGCATCTCAACAGTCCATCAAACTCAAAATGAAACCCATCATACCTTGAATCCTTAGGATTTACCATAAGAGCTTGCTTCACTTGCTCATAATATTCATCAGCTAATACATTTTGCAACTCTTAAGCTTTAAAGTTTGCATGAATAGAGACAATTGAAGAAATATGTCCCCTTTAACTTAAAGAATTTGTTACTCTATTCTCTTTTTCTTTCATATGACTTATCTCAAAGTCATAGTCAGATATCCATTCTAACCATCTCCTTTGTCAAGCATTTAGATGTGGTTGAGAAAATATTTACTTTTGACTTTAGTACAAAGATTTTACCTAGAAAATAGTGTCACCATATTTGCAAAGCATGTGCAACTGCTGCTAATTCCAGATCATATGTACATAATTTTTCTCATAATCTTTTAGCTTCCTTAATTCATAGGCTATCACTCGCCCATCTTGGATAAGCACACCCCTTAATCCTTCTCCTAAGGCATTAGTTATTACCTCTAACTATCCTTCAGGGTTAGGAACTCACATAATTGGTGCTGTTGTAATTTCTCTTTTAATAGATCAATTGCCTCTTGACATTTATTTGTCCACTCAAATCATTTCCCTTAACCATTGCAGAACCACTTGCACATATTGATAATGTTGTCCTTCATTCTTTAAATAAATAAGTATATCATCTACAAAGATTAGAACAAACTTGTCTATACAATCTCTAAACACATTGTTCATGAGATTCATGAATGCAGCAGAGGCATTTGTAAGTCCAAAATGTAGGAGTTAAGGACAACACTAAGAGGGGGGGTGAATCAGTGTTGTGTGAATTTTTGAATCTTTTTACAAACTTTAACTTGGAGAGCACAAGGAGAGAAAGTTATCATTGAATTGTCAAACACATATGCACATAACTTTGTTAAACACATAAACAAAACTCATGAGTAAAACATACAACCACAGAGAGAAGATCAATATGAATCAAGACACAAGAATTGCACGAGTGGAAAACCCTCTAGGGGTAGAAAAACCACTCCAGAACTGCCTCACTAGATTAAATGAAAAATATTCTTACAAATGTCTCACTGACATATACAGAGGTCTCACTGACCACAAGCCTCACTAGCATAGGAAGGTCTCACTGACCACAAGCCTCACTGGCATACTATGCCTCACTGGCAAGCACAATCATTATTAAAAAAACATCAATCTTTGTGTGCAAGACATGATTGCTATTCAATCAGATTTGCACCATTGTATATTCTGTGTTTCATCATACAACCTTATACCTCTTGTTTGATTTTTCAAGTCAAGACCATTTTCTTTTACACACTTCTGCAAACAAGCTCCATATACAGATCTCTATAAACAATTTTCTCTACAAATTATCTCTATCAATTTTTCATCAATCACTGTAATCAAAGCTTGATTCAATATTTATACTATTCTGCAAATTGGTCATCTGTATCATCAAATTATTTTCATCATTACTCTGCATAACCTTGACACACACTCTATATATTCAATCTCTCATCATCTGTATATATATTTCATCTCTGTCTCCCAAGATATCTCTTCAATGCACCTGAAAAAAAAACTATTGTATGTAAATTGGATGTCTTTTCACCTTTCACATTCTGCATAGTCATCTTTCATCTTCTCTTTTTAATGTCTTCAAAAACAAATGCATCTTATCTTGTCACTTGCAAAAATAAAAGAACAAATATCTAATCCTCAAAACCAAAATCCCATTCATATTCGCTCTTAGAGATGAAAGAAGACCTTTCAACTTCTTTCTCATAAAGAACCTGCAACAAATCCTGAACCAAACAAATTACATCTCTGCAAAAAATCAATTTCTTTTCAATTTTCATTTGAATATTCTTTTTGTATTCTCCAATCTGTAAAGAATAAATCATGAAAATTTGTTCAAAAATCTCCAACCCTTTCTCCTTCTCTGCAAAAAAACATATTCTATGATTGTAAAATAAAAAAAATTGTCTTCAATAAAATTTGTCTTCATCAAACTTTTCATTTCCTTCTCAAAAATTTTGTTCATCTTCTCTGCAAAAATGAACCTTCATATTCTTTTCAACAAGACTCTTCATATCCTTCAAGAATAAAAATTCACCAATTTTTTCTTAAAAAATCTCCTCAATTTTTTTTTTGATGTTTATCTCTTTTCTGACTTCCAATATCCTCACAAAAAATCTCTTCATAAAGATTTTTCTCATTTAGAAAAAACAATAAAAAAACTCCTTATTAAAAAATCTTCTTTAAAAAAAAACATTCTAAATAAAAACTCAAGAAAGAAATTTTTCTTTCTTAGAACCTTTTATTTATATCTTCAATATCATGGGAGTAAGAAAGATTTTTTGTTTTTAAAAAAAATGCTTTAAAAAGCATTAATTATATGCTTTTAATAGCTATCTAAAAATAGCTTCACAAATCTCATGATAGGAAATCTTATTCGGGCTCCCAAAAAGTTTCTAAAAAATATTCGATGGTTTTAAAAAAAAAACTCTTCACAAAAACTTTGAATGATTTCATTTACTTCAAATAAATTTTTTTTTCTCCCCTTTCGTTGCTTCACTAGTATGTAGAAATAATATAAAGTTCACTTTAATCAAATCGATGGCTCTCTCTAAATTCAATACATTTTGAACTTTCTTTATATTTGCCGCCCAAGCTTTTTAATAGATGACTGATGCAAGTGAAGGGGCCAGTTTTTCTAATGTGCATACCTCCCTTTGACAGGTCACATTAAGTGACAGACCTGTGATATCAGGTCAACTTCTCAATACAACAAAAGTGTAATAGTGAGAAAGCTATGTTATAAAATAAATGATTTTAAACCTTATTAAAAAAACTTTGACCACATTAATATATGTGATTTATCAAAACCACTTCTTGATCACCCAAGATCATGATCTCCTGAACATACAGACATCTTGAAGCATCCTTAGCATGATATGAAAGGTCATCAAATGAAACACCATCAACCAAACATCTTCATGTGAAATCTTTGAAAAGTCTATTCATTTGAATCATGATCATGATATGAATGGGAACCATCATCTGAATACATCATTGAACATTCTGAACCACCAAGACATGAAGTATGAGGCATAAGCATGTAGACTGATGAAGCATGACACACAAAATGAACATTATGAACCTTAATCATCTGAGATCTTTTTTTTGAGGTTTTCTTGAACAACATCCTGATACTGATCTAAACAAGAAGACACTCTTGCCATCAAACTACATTACACCACACCAACTTTGCATCTCTATGAACTGACCAAGAAATGAACAACTATCTCCTCTTGATGTCCTGCAACAACTATGGAAACTTTGCAACATTAACTAAACACAGTTTTGACATCAATGACAACCTGTCACCATCACAAAAGGCAACACTGCAAAGTCATATTGCCCATTTCTTTTCCTAAAAGTTGTTTTATGGGTATCCTCATCCTTCAATCTTAACTAATGATAAACTGATCGCCAATCGATCTTTGAAAACATTGCATCTCCATGCATCTGATCGAAGAGATCACCAATACATGGTAAAGGATATTTGTTCTTTATCGTTTCTTTATTGAGCATACGATAACCAATACATAATCATAGAGTTCCATCCCTTTTCTTGGCAAAGATAACTGGTGCACCCCATGGTGAAATTCTAGGTCTAATCAAACCTTTGACCAACAATTCTTGTAATTGGGCTTTTTAATTTCATTAAACTTTAGTGGAGTGACTTTCTTCATAACCTTGGGAGTTTTAAGGCAAGCCTATCCTTTGCTTCCTTCTAGGGTCTGTGGTTTTTAGGGTTTTCACTACTCACACTATGTTCTAGGTGATTATCCTTGCTCATCCATGAGAAAAGTTTCCCCCTTCAGAGTTTCCCAATCTTTTTCTTTCTTTTCCATGTTACCAATTTTCTCTTTGGTTTCTACAGACATGATTGAGGATTATCTAATTTTTCCATGAGATTAACTTGTGCGCTATTCTCTTCTTAACTCACCCAAGTTTATTTTTGTACAAAACATGTTGTCATTTTTCTCTTGCCAGAAAATAATAAGTTATCTAACAGTTTTCTAAATCTAATGCAACTCAACAAAACATATTTAACTCATAATAATCAACAAATTGGTATAAAACTTTCTCATCTTTATTATAGATTATTCAGGAGTAACTTCATCCTTTATTGATACATAGAATGACTCATATGTCATATTTAAGGGAAGTAAATCCCTATAATTCGCTATCAGATACATGATAAAGAGGTGTATATCCTTCTGATTCACTATCAAATCTAAGTACAATAATCTCTGATGATGGAGGTATGCAAGGGTCTCTCCTAATCAAAGGTGTATCAACTTGGGTTGAATTAGCCATGTGTATACGCCTAAAAATGACATGATTCAGTCTAAATAAATATTCTTAATATTTATTCCCTTTTAATTCTTCTATCAATAAATAAATAAACAAATTTATTTATTTGATTCACATTCCTCTTAATTAATTAAATATCAAAATATTTAATTATTTCTTCTAAAAATCTAAATTAAATAAAATCAATTTATTTAATTAAATTCCCTCAATTCTTCTAATATCTCACATAAATTAAATAATCCTACATTATTTAATTAATCCAAATTCTTCTATCCAAAATCTAAATTCCATAAATCCACCTCACCTTTTCCACCTCACCATGTTGCACATGTAATTAAATATTTTAAATATTTAATTAGCTAATATTCCCTCACCCACATGTCCTATTTCTTCTCTAATCAAAGTTAGTTAACTCATCAATCAAAACTTTTAACTAATCAATCAATTCTGTCAACTCCTCAATCTATTTGGGTAACTAATCAATCAATTCAGTCAATTCCTCAATCCATTCTATTAACTCTTCAATCAATTTTGTTAACTACCCTGTTACATGATGGAAGTGAGACATTTGTCTTCTTCCTACTCGTTGCACATTCCTCAACCATTCTCAACCATTGATCTACTCATTTAGTCTCAACTGTTGATCTTCATCCTCCCAAGTCTATAAATGAAACCTCATTCTTCCATTCTATTCATCCAGGCTATTTGTATTGTTACTCTGCAGGAATTTACCAGCGCGCCTTTGGCACCTCCATTTCTATTCATTAGCTTGAGATCACACATTTTCTTTGGAGCTCATCTTCATTGCATGTTTATCACCACAGCCATTTACTATCAACATCCTTGAACACAACAAAGGAGTGCACTCTCTGAGGGCCCTACTTCACCCGAACAAGGACGGTTTTAATAGGCATACAATAGAAGTTTCGATCTAAGGAAGGTTTGCATTGTTTTATTCATTGCTTCATTTCATTTGATCTTCTTAGTTTCACTATTCTATAGAGTTATGGGTATTTGATGTTTTTTATTGCATATTCATTGTTTAACCAAATTTCCCCTAACATTTTTGGCACCCACCATGGCACCTTGCCCCTTTATCTAATCAAAATCTGAGCTTTTTTTAAGATAGGTTCTGTACAGGCATTGCATAGGCTAATCCAGCGCATTTGAACAATTCCACGATGCTTCTGTCCTCTGTTCCGACGCATATGTTCTTTATGTGCATATGTTATTTCTTACTGTGCTTTTAAACTCTATTCCGGTGCATATATTCTTCCAGCGCATATGTTATTTCTTACTGCGCTTTTAAACTCTGTTACAACACATATATTCTTCCTGCGCATATGCTCTTTCTTTCTGCACTTTTAACCTCTGTTACGGCACATATGTGTTACTGCGCTTCTATTGACTATCTTTGCGCATTTAGTCACTAAAGTGGCACTTCTGTAGTAGGAAGGGATTTTAGGGTTTTTCAAAGAAGATTTTGCTAACGCTGACATCTTTGTAGGTATTCTTTGGAGCTGTTTTGCAGGATAGGTTCGGGTTTAGTTTCATATAGTTGCATTTTGATAACTCACACTTCACTTTCTAAAGGGATAGTAAAACAGATACTCATGCAAAATCTCACATAGCTTTTAAATTAGGAAAGAGGTAACTAGATCATTGCTATCTGGAATTGCAACATTGCTATATTTTCAAAGTTATAGCTAACTGGTATAAAACTAAACTCATCATTGCTTTCAGGGTTAAAACTGAACCGCTGTTATCTCAATTGACCAACATTTCAAAGTTAACTATTCGTGCTACGTGGATTAAAACTAAACTCATCATTGCTTTCTGGGTTAAAATTGAACCACTACTATCTTGATTGACCAAACATTTCAAAGTTAACTATTTGTGCTACGTGGCTTAAAACTGAACTCATCATTGCTTTCTGGGTTAAAAAATGAAGCATTTCTATCATGTTAAATCACTTCAAAGTTCTGTGCTTGCCCAAGTAGATTAGCCCATTTAGTTTTTCTACTTTTAACTAGGTTGAATTAATCAGTGTCTTTCATGCTTATCAAATAACAATAGGCTTATGCTCTCCCCTTTACTGGGTGACCAGAATGCCAAACTTGTTATTCCATATGTTTAACCTTTAGAGGGGCCTGCCCTTGGATGCACACCTGTCCAAGTGGGAATGACCCTGGGTGGAAACAGGCTAAAAGCCAAGCCCTACCAATCCACTTAAAATAAATGTGCTTGAGGTGAAAACCTCCTGCAACAAGTGCTGCTATGTTACACTGATGCCCAACCTCCCCCAAAACACTCTAAGGCGCAACCCTTTGAGGCTGGAAGACTCCATAACGGAGAGTAGTGCCTCCGCATGTGTAACCACTTGAATGGTTGCCTACATTAAACACCTCTTGTTCTAGTGGCCAAAAACCCTTGTAATCCATTTCTAGCCTAAGATTTTTGTACTTGCTTTTGTTCCTTTTAGTCTAAAATAGAGTCAGAAAAACCACTAAAAATGTTTAGAAAAAACCATAAAATTTTTTTGTGTTTGTTGTGTTTTCTTGCCATTAATTTAGAAAATCAAATCAAGAAGACCTTTTTTTGTAACCAAAGTACCAAAAACATCAAAAAAATTCCAAAGATTGCAAAAACACTAAAAAAGCCAGTGGCGCATCCATCCTCTGTTCCTGTACATCTGTGCTGACCTGCGGCGCATTTGATTAGACTTCCTGCACTTTTGTTGTCTTTTGCTATGCATACATCTTTTACCAGTCTGGCACATATACTGTGACCTGCTGCGCATTTATTAAATTCTACTGCACATCTGTTTCGGTGCATATACGACAGTGAGCACTTGCACAATTTTCAAGAGACAAAGTTTACTAGTTCTGAGTACCCATTTCAGCTTAGCTCCAAGATCAGAGATCCGGTCCTGCCTTGCTGTCAGTTTTCATCCATTTCATCCAAAAAGTCTCTCTTTCGTCAATTGTCCCATTCACCTTCTATCAAGTCTTTCTAATCCCCAAAGTCAAAGTTTCCCATATCCGATCAATGTAGGTATCTTTTGCGTATCATTGTGAATTCAAGTAAACCTAGTAGGTCACAGAAATTTGCTAGTGGTTTGTCGCACGACTAGTCCTTACACAGTAAGACAGGTATCGAGTACCCTTATTGGTGGCTACCATCTTGTATCTGCTTCCTTACTTGAAATCATTGAGCGAGAAGGTCCTTTATCCAAGTCTTGTCCTAGGTATCCTATTCACAACAGACTTCGTCAGCACCTTGCCAAAATTTCTAGTCCCAATCCACTTCATCCTGCATCACCTTGCATGGTTCTTACTAAATCTCAGTACAAAAAGCAACTTGAAATGGCCAGCTCATCCAACCACATCGTCACACCTCATGATAGTGATGAAGATATCTCTCACGAAGATTATCAAGGAAGCATCCAAGATCAAAAAATCCAATGCCTAGTAGAAAAGGTGTTTCACGCAGACCCTCATAAGTATTTCTACCATCTTGCTAGTCTTGGAATTAAACTACCCGTGGATTTTGATATAAGCTCAATCATGGAAAACATGGAAAATGATCATGAAAAGGAAAAGAATGCCATAGACCCAAACGCAAATGATAAAGGAAAACAAACCATGGATCAAAATACTCCTATGGAAGAAATGAGGAAACAACTTCAGAGTCTAACGCAACAAATCTCAGATCTCAAGATGGGTACAAACGCCAAAAACTACTCCTTGGAAGATATTGCACCGTACCCCTTTGACAAAAGTTTGATCATGAAACCATTCCCCTATCGATTCAAAGTTCCTAAGTTTGAGAAGTACAAAGGGAAAGGGAACCCTAGAGACCATATAAGGAAATTCAACGCAGCATGTTTGGAAGTAGCTCATAATGAGACTATTCCCTAGGTCTCTAGGTAGCCAAGCTATGGAGTGGTTCTCACGGCTTCCACTGGGCATCAAAACTTTTGATGAACTAGTCAACAAATATATCACGCACTTCTCTTACAATATCGAACATGAAGTATCTATGCTAGATCTATGCAACACCAAACAAAAGAGTGGTGAGTCATTCACCACCTTCCTACAATGATGGAGACAACTAGCAAGTAAGTGTTCTTATGATATACCTAAGAAGCAGCTATTGGAGATGTTTGTCCATAACCTCAATACCGATCTTAGCTATCAAATACAAATACAATGCCCTACATTATTCTCAAAAGTCATTGAAATGGGATTTTTCATCGAAAAAGCTATGATTGCCAAGGGGGCAATCAAGTTATACAAGGACACACCTACCTCCAACTACATGATGGACAAATCAAAGTTTTGGACCAAGAATAAGAATGTTGTCAACGATGGGGTGGTGGATGCCAAGGTGGAAGCTCCCAAGAAACAACCCATATTCACTCTCAAAGGAGAAACAAACAATGTGGCACCCAACAAACCATTCTCTTAGGAGCCAAGACCATGGTTTAGTTCAAATCCAAGGTGAAAGTTCACACCACTGGGTGAGTCTCAAGAATCTGCATTAAGGAAGTTGTTGGCTAACAATGAAATTTCTCTACCACCAACAAGTGATTATGAGCCTATAGTCAAACCTCCCTATTGGAAGGATATGGACTATTGTGAATATCATAGAGGAAGGGGGCATACAACCAACAATTGTATCTATCTCAAAAATGTTATCCAAGATGTGCTTGATCAAAATCAAGGGGGAACCCAACAGCATACCTCCAATGAGACACATGTGGCTTAAAGGGATCCACTTTTAAATCACAACGGCCATAACAACAATGGCAATAACAACAATGACAATGCCAACAACAATCGCAACAGGCCAAATCAAAATAGTGGGAATAGTAATGCTAACTATGCAAGTGTGCCATTTGACTATACCATAAATTACATTTCTGAACATGTCCCACAAATCAATGTCATTACGCCCAACCAACAATCAAGACCTAATAGAACTGGTTGTAGTATCATTACCCGTAGTGGTAAAGTCATGCTCAATACCGCCCTTCCAAGGTCATCACCTTCTCAATCCAATTTCTGCCAGTATAATGTCATAGACCAATTACAGAAAACTCCAGCCCACATTTCTATCTTGGAGTTGTTGTGTCTATCTCCTTCCCATAAGGAGATCCTCGAGAAATCCTTAGTGGAAACCACTGTCCCCAGTAACTTGGCCCTAGAGAAGTTTCAGACCATGGTAGGTAATCTGACCTCCTCAAGCTCCATATCATTTACCGAGCAAGATGACCTCTCTATGTCTCAACCTCATAACACCCCTCTACATATTGTCGCCTTCATCCACAAGCACCACATCAAGAGGGTTCTCATTAATGGGGGGGCTGGTTTAAATATTTGCATGTTAAAGCTAGTCCTTGCATTGGGGTTCTCTTAAAAGGCAGTTGATCCAAGGAAGAAGATTACTATCAAAGCATATGATGAGGAAGAGAGAACTACAAAGGGAACAGTAGTCCTACCCATACAAGTGGGACTGGTAATAAAAGATATTGTGTGCCAAGTCCTTAATAGGGAGGTCACTCATAATATCCTTTTAGGGAGACCATGGATTCATGCCATGAAGGCCATACCCTCTACCTATCACCAATGCATAAAATTCCCACACGATGGCAAACAAGTCACCATCCAAGGTGACCCTGACCCCCATCAACATTGCAACTCTTTCCTTGCAAAACCTGATTACATCATACCAAACAATAGAGCTTATACGTCCTCTATCCTACGCCATGATCATACCACTGTAGCTTCCTCATCAAGGCCCAGAGAGTAGAAAGTTACCATCAAAGAAACCAGAGTTGGGGAATACTCCATTGAGCACAGCCTCAATCTTGCCAAGATGCCTTTATCTCCTAGATCTTTTGGCCGACCCAAACATTTTCTAAAGCCATCCGCTCCTCCTATAGCTCTCGCAACTCCCTTTGTAAAATGGGGGACCTTATCCAATGAAACATAGGAGAGAGATATCCTACAATGGCTTTATACGGAAGAAGAGAACACACCGCAAGATCCGCCTAGACTCCCAACAGAACTCTATGGGCGAGGTGAGACTATTCTACATAGAATGGGATATGAAGGACAAGGCCCCATTGGCCTCAGAAAAAAGGAATCATTGAACCTATTCAACCTTCTTCATCCTCATCGGCTAGAAACACAAGTGGCCTAGGATACAAAGGCAAGGGCAAAGCTAGAGAAAATGCTTGTCTTGTAGAAATGATCCAAACACTCCAGGAGGATAGCGACACAGATTCTAATGAATATGAGTGGGATGAGCTAACAGAGCATTCCTATGATGACAAAGAGGTCAATACCATCCAAACTTTTAGCCCCTACCGTGAGGGACAAACGCTACCGAACAGACCACTAGAGTCTGATTTGCCCATCTCTGAGATTATGGCTTTCGAGGAAGGTTCATGTTCCATTGTAATAAACAACTTGGAGGAAAGTACCATCCTGAACACCACCCCTACCAATGCTCCTAACATTTCCATTCACACTATTAGTAAATCAAGTCTATCCTCCGACTCCCTCCCCCTCGTGCATATTGAGCTTATTGACTGGGATCTGCGAGGAACTCCCCAACTAGATATGTTCCAAAACGATGATGCTTACATTGACTATATGGAACTTAGGGACCACCTACCCAAAGGAGATCATAAATCTGGTTTCTCTATTGAACTTAATACCGTGGCTTACTTTGGAGAGGGTACCAAGCCTTCCAGTCACAAAAATATCAAGGTAAAAATTGGATCTGATGGTGAAAACTACTTTGCGGCAGTGGCAAATCCCAAAATAGTAAAAAGAAAGGATGCATCCGATGGTGAAAATCCAACTGTGGCACCTGACAATGGAAGGCTTGACACTCTCCCTAATGACATGCACCAAGAAAAGTCACAGATTGTTGTGGAATTGATAGAGCTTGTTAATATTGGAACAGAAGAATAGCCTAAGATTATCCACTTTGCTAAGTCTCTTACCCCACCAGAGAAGACCAAGTTTGTACCGTTCTTTAAGAAAAAGAGAGGTATCTTCGCTTGGTTGTATGTAGACATGCCAGGTCTAGACCCAAACTTGATTCTAGATCATCTTCCATTAGATCCAGGAGTAAAACTAGTGAAGTAAAAGCTTAGAAAGATGCATCCACATATAGTGCTATTGGTCAAAGAAGAACTCAATAAATTACTGGATGTAGGGTTCATTAGAGCTATAGACTACCTGGAATGGATATTCAACATTGTACTAGTATCCAAACCTGATGGCTGTGTCAGACTCTGCAATGATTTTAGAGATCTAAACAAAGCATGCCGCGAGGATGACTTTCCATTGCCAAATATATATATCATAGTTGACTTAACTGCAGGGCATACCATGTTGTCTGTCATGGATGGATTCTTGGGTTATAATCAGATCAGGATAGCACTAGAAGACCAACACAAGACAACTTTTAGTTGTCCATGGGGCACTTTTTGTAGGAATGTCATGCCATTTAGGCTAAAAAATGCAGGAGCCACATATCAACATGCTATGACGACTATATTCCATGATATGATGCATGTAACAATGCAGGACTATGTCGATGATATCCTAGTAAAGTTTCTCACAAGGCAATCACACCTGGATATATTAGAAAAAGTCTTTCAGAGATTAGACCAATTCCAAGTCAAGCTAAACCCAAAGAAATGTGTGTTCGGAGTCACTTTAGGCAAGCTGCTAGGCTTCATCGTGTCAGCAAACAAAATAGAGGTGGACCCCGCTAAAGTCAAGGCTATCATGGACATGCCACCACCCAAGACTCTTACCCAATTAAGATTTCTATAGGGCAAGCTACAGGTAATCCATAGATTCATATCATAGCTAGCAAACAAGTGCCAACCATTCAGTCATCTCCTGCACAAGAATATTCCATTCAGATGGGATGAAAGGTGGGAAGAGGCATTCAACAAGCTGAAAGAATATCTTATGAATCCACCCATTCTCATGCCTCCTATCAAAGGGAAACCACTGATACTCTACATATCTGCTACACCTACAGCTCTTGGGGCTCTTCTAGCGCAACACGATTATGAGAATAAAGAAAGAGCCGTCTACTACATCAGCCAAACATTAGTGGGCTATGAATTGAAATACTCACAGATAGAAAGATCATGTCTTGCGGTAGTTTTTTCTTCACAAAAAATTTGACATTATATGCTCGCACATCTAGTTAAACTCATTGCAAAAATAGATCCACTGAATTACCTACTAAGCAAAGCAGCTCTCACGGGTCGACTAGCTAAATGGGTAATGCTCTTAAGCGAATACGACATCGAGTATGTAGACATAAAAGCTATCAAGGGATAGATCATTGATGATCAACTAGCGGATGCACCATTACAAGACACCATACCGATGCAATTTGAGTTTCTTGATGAATCCCTAATCAACATATCAATGTATTCCTAGAAACTTTACTTCGATGGGTCCTACACAAATCATGGATCGGGGGCAGGAATCTTGTTTGTGACTCCTCATGGTGACACAATTCCAAAGTCTTACCATTTTTTATTCCCTTGCACCTATAACATAGTGGAATATGAAGCCTTAGTAATTGGTCTCAAGATGGCAACTGGGTGGAAAATCTAAGAACTACATGTCTACAGTGACTCAACTAATAGTCAATCAGGTCAACAATGAGTACTAAACCAAAGATGAGAAGCTTATCCTATACAAGTGGATGGTCGATAACTTTAAGGAACACTTTGGGATCATCTCTTTTGAACAGATACCTAGGATCAAGAACAAAGCAATAGAAGCCATGGCAACCATTGCCTCTCTCCTAGAAATACCTGAGAATGAGTCACGGTATGAGTTCTTAGTGGAAACTATCCAACAACCAACTTATGATCTTCCTAAGACCCATTCCATATGCCTTCTAGTTGGATCTGATTCACCTTGGTATGGTAAGATTTACACTTACCTCAAGGACAACATCCTCCCACCAGACCTATCTTCTAACCAACGATGAACTTTTATACTCCAAACCTCTTGCTATACCATCATTGCTGATACCCTATACCGACATGGTCTAGATGGTACTTTACTCCGTTGTTTAGAACAAGAAGAATCCATAACTGCCTTGCAAGATGTACATGAAGGGATCTACGAAACACACTCTAGTAGTCCTTCCTTAGCCAAGAAACTCATGCACTTGGGTTATTACTAGCTGAACATGGAAATGGATTCATATTAGTTTATCAATAAGTGCAAGCAGTGCCAAATACATGGGAACCTGATACATGCACTAGCTCAAGAGTTGAGACCTTTAACAACACCTTGGCCCTTTTACCAATGGGGACTTGACCTTGTGGGAAAGATCCATCCACCCTCGTCCAATGGCCACAACTTCATCATAACTACCACTGAGTATTTCACAAAGTGGATTGAAGTCGTTCCCCTCACCACCATCACAGGTAAACAAATCTCCTCATTCATCCTAAATTACTTCATTACAGATATGGCATTCCTTCATCCATTATCACGGATAACAGAAGACCATTCAAAAACTAGGATGTCTAAGAACTCTATGAGCATTTCAAAATCCAACACCATTTCTCCACTCCATACTAGCCCCAAGGTAACGGTCAAGCTGAAGCATCCAACAAGACCATCTTGAAACTTCTCAAGAAGACAGTCAATGATGCTAGCCGTGATTGGCATATCCAACTCAATCCTACTCTATGGGCCTACAGAACCAGTATATGCACTCCCATAGGTGTTACACCCTATGCCCTTGTCTATGGCTCAGAAGCTATCCTCCCCATTAAGGTCGAATTACCATCTCTCAAGGTGTCGCTAAAAGGTCTCATATCAGATGAAGAATACAGAGTCTCCAGGTTGCAAGAACTAGAGTTGCTAGAAGAAAGAAGACAAAAATCCTTTGATCATCTCAAAGCATATCAATAGATGATGTCAAGAATCTTTAAGGTTGGTGATCTCATTCTTAAGGAGAATCCTCACAATCAACAAGACAGAGAAAAGAAGGGCAAGTTCAAACCTAACTGGCTTGGGCCCTATGTGATTGTAGCTACTTATGGATCGGGAGCATATCAGTTGGCAACATCAGAGGGTGAGCAGTTCGATGACCTGATCAATAGCATGCACCTCCGCAAGTTCTATACCTAGGAGAACCCCAATGCAAGGGGGGCAAAAAAATATAGAAAAATCAAACAATTGGAAAAATGCAAAAAAAGTCAAAAAATTAGAAAGTACAAAAAAATCATCCTTTGGTAAAAACCTAACAAACAGGCACCTTAGATAGGTATCATGGTGAAAACCTGGCAAACATGTGTCATGTTTACTTTCTAGCTTCTTCATGGAATTAAAAGAAAGTGGTGAAAACCTGGTAAAACAAGCATTACTTGTGATAAACCATGTCCCCCATCTTTGGGAAACCAATCACCTTGTGTCCATTCTTCCTTCACCCGTGTCCCATTTTTTTGACCCATATCTGTCCCATAATAAAATCTTGACAGTTACCTATCATGGTTTGATACTCTATCTCTTTGTTGGCCTTGTCAACCAAGGTTTTGTCCCATACCATATCCGTAAGTGTGAGCCTAGCATAGTGTCTCTTGTCAGTTCATCCATGGTCCAAGTATGTGAACTATGTTGCCTCTGCGCCGTCACGTAGGCAAGGTCATTTCAATGCACCCCCAAGGCTTCCATTGTCCCATCTACCCGTATCTAGTCCTTCTATCCACCTGAGTCCATCTCCACTTTCTCTCGCCTAGGTCTAGGTCCATTAGGGTTTACCCTGAACTATGTTGCCTCTGTGTCGTCATGTAGGAAAGGCCATTTAGCAATGAGCCCTCGAGGCACTAGGTCAGTCCCTTAGGGTCCGTCTCCTCAATAAGGATTGTGAAATCTTCTCACCAAGCAAGCAAGTGCAAGCAGAACCTAATTCCAAAGTAGAAATTTTGACACGAGGCATTTAACCTATCCAAGGCAAAGCAGAAAAACACCTAAGGTCTTCTAAATGATTTTACTCAAATTATGGCAAGAAATAAACACATCTAAATGCAAAAAATGTTTTATAAATTGGAAACATGGTTAAAACATTGAGTCTTGTTTTATGCTATCATGCCTTTCTATGCTACTCAAGGATGCCCAAAGCTAGAGATGCTATGATGGGAGCATGATTATTTTCTTTGTTTGTTGTTTGTGGTTTAAACTTTGGTAATGTGAAGCCTGGTCTAAGGACATGATCGGTAAAAGATCATCGAGGACATCCAAGGTCTAACATGAACGGTGGCAATCCTTGTTTGTTGATACGCAAGAAGTACTCCGATCATCTCAGTTCAATTATACCTCGAGGCTTGTATTAGCTTGCTAAATCAAAATACATGTAAGAAACACTCAGGTCATCTCGGTTCAATTATACCTAGATGCTTGTGTCAACTTATAACATTTCAGAAAAATACCAAAAACATCGCCCAATGATGAAATAAAGCACTCCAAAATACTTGCACCATCAAGATGTCAAAATCAAATCCATCCATTATACATCCATATCCCATGCAATAAATGATCCCAATAGTGCAGAGTGACAATACAAAGTGAAGTTTGTAAATCCTTCTATCGAGTCATTCTTCTGTCAATCAATCTTCTATCTATCATTTTTGTGTCGATAGCGTACATTTGGATGTCACAAAAGCAGAACATATAGTAGCATATCATATCACATGAGATAGTCATTTACATGATTATACTTAGTTGCATACATAATAGAGTGCATTAAGTCATCCATATACAGTTTGTTGCAATCATCACATAGTGTCGAAACAGAAAAAATCAAAAACATAGATAAAGTGCATCACATTAGTTGCATAATCATATAGATACCATTTGCACTCACATACATTACAAACACATCAGATAAACCATTTCAAACTACATTAAATTAGATCATATAAAGATCACATAGCATCATATCAAACGTTGCATCTAGATAACATCTCATATAGCATCAGATAAAACATCTAAGTCTACATATGCATCACATTATACAATTGAAAAGAATCATAAACTCAACATATAGAGCGAGGCACATAGCTGCATCATCATAGACATATCATAAAATGAGTCCAAATGTACAATATCATAGTATCTGTCTCTGAATCAAAGTCATATACAAAAATACATCCCAACGGATGGTGATGCATGTCTCAAAACAAAAAGTGGTACAAGTCTATCCGGTTATTTGAGCCATCAAAAAAGTCCATAGGCCAAATCTATGCTACTCTTGTTGCTATGGACCACCACTGCCAACAGTGTCTCCCCCTCTGCTAACCCTTGACTACTGTGAGCCCATCATAGAAGCTCCTGACCTCGATGGACCTACTCTCTGGGAGGCCGCAGACTAGCTCCTGTAGCTAGAAGCCCTCTGACTCACCGGCACAGTACCATGATATAAACCTCGATAGTATTGAACCTAAGCCTACGCTCTAGCAAGCTCAGCCTGCACCTATGCTAGCTATGTCTGTGCCTGTGCTAACTATGCCTATGCCTACTGCACCTGCCCAACCAAGAAACTAGTCGCTGCGTTTGTCCCCAAGGCTGCCAGTGTAGTATCCTTCTCTACACAGATAACTCATATTCGTGTGTCTACCATATCTCTCTCTCTGTCCAATCCTGCAATCATCTCTGCATCTGTCTCTCGCCAGCTATTAGCTCTCCTGAGCAGCGCCCTCAGCTGTCTGATCTCTCCCCTCAGGGTGGCTATCACCCTCTCCTACACATTTGACTGTGCTGGACCCTGAGCTACCTCTGCCTATCTTTCCTTGTGGATGAGGTCCCTGCTGCTGTACCACCTGCTGGGGTGGCGGCATCTGTGCTTGCTATGGTGCCTGCTATGGTACCTGCTATGCAACCTGTAATGGCACTACCTTCTCAGCCTGAGACAATCCCTCCTCACCTCTCCTCCTTTGTCTGGGTTGACCTCCATCATCCCCATCATCTCCTCCATCTCTGCCACCCCCTCATCCTCCTCTCCTCCTCCTTCTCCTCCTCCAGCCCACTTGGCCCTCATCATCTAAAGCTGCCTCATCTATGCGCAGCATCAGTACCCCAGGTCCTGAGTATCTCAGAAATGGGTGTGCAGTAAACCAGTCCTCATAATCCTATGTCACCCCTACATCTACAATCATCCTCCTCAAGTCCCAGGCAATGTAAGGCATCTGTCGAAACTCAGCCAGTGCCTCCTCATAGGATGCCATCGACCCCCATTTGTACCTCTCTGCATGTGTCCTGGCAAACCACGCCTGCCCTTGTGGCATGCCCTATCTCCACCCAAACTACCTCTGTACCTGGCTGACTATCTGCCTCTCCAAGATAAAGTGTGTCCATCCTATCAGCCACAACATTTGATAGCAGTAAGGCAGCTCATCTACCTCATCATCCCATGACTCATAGTCTAGATATGGTCACCACTCGACCACATCTACTCCATCTAATGCATGCCGCCAGTACTCCAGCTTCCCTAGCCTATGCTGGGAAATCACTCCTGCATAGCCATAGCTATATGGCTCTCCCCTTTGTCTCTCAAACACACGGATCTGTCTAGTGATCGCTATGTGCTCCCATAGCCAAAACTATAGAAGTGACACGCCTGCAGATAGGCTCGTACTCCTATGATATACAACCTGGTGCATATCGTGGTATAAATGAGCAAGTACACAAATTCCCCTGCATATCAAGTCCCCTCTGTAATCATCCTCTCCATGATCCTACCCCATCCAACGGGGAACCCATGTGATCTCCTGTTGGGGCATACCACACCTCTGATCAATCCAGCTACAATACCAGGGAAGTAGTCGTAATACTCGTAGATGTCCTGCTATGGGATAACTTGTTGCAAGTATGAGGTTAACCAGTGTTGTCATTGATATCAACATACTCATATTGCATTAGTAAGAAAGATTGGATGAGCTGTGTGCTGAGGATATTGAGAAAATTAGTCTCAATCAGGAACAGTGAAGAACAGTGATGGGAAGAAGGCAAATATACTCAATAGGTTGCAAATAAGAGGATACAGATTAAAGGGTTTGTAGATATGAGTCTTGAGATGTTCCAGTTAAGATTTCAGAGGTCTGCATGAAGATATGAAAAATTTTTCATCTATCAAGTAGAACTGGTCCCGGGAGATGCTCCGAAGTGACAGAGTGTTACAAAAAGGTCCGGTGAGATCTGAAAGTTCATTGTCTGATTCTGCGGATTGGAAGGAGTGTTTGGGATGTCCTTGTGATGTGTCATCTCAGTTTGTACGTAGTTTGGAGGTCCAGAAGCACATGTTTCAGTATGACAGTTGCGACAAACTGTGTTCTTGAAAGTTCCGGATGAAGAGGAGAAGAGATTCCAGTAAGTAGAGGAAGTGCGGATGTACCTGGTCATTCAGGCAAGCTTGTGAAGGTTCTTGGATCATGTTGAGGTTGTGTTGTCGGTCCACATTAGTGTTAGAGCCTAGAATTGAAGATATTCTTCTAGATGAAGATGTTCTTGTTTAGACTAGCTGACCGGATAAGTTATTCATCTTGCGAATGTTCTTGTGAATGATTGCCGACTTGCGAATGTTCTTGTGGATGATTGCCGACTTAGATGATTGTTCCTAAGTTGATGCCTTGTATAAATAAAGGTTTGTGAGTTCATTTCAAAGGGTGTCATGGAGCGGATGAGTGTGGCATAGTGAGAGAGTGAAAGGTAGAGCAGGTGTGTCTCGAGCTTAAATAGAACTGATCCAGACATGGTAAAGATGTCATTCTCCAATTCAAGTTTGTAATACTTATGATCTTGTAGACAGTGTGTCTCTTGTAGGCAATGTGCCTCTTTGTGAGTAGTGTGCTCGGGCAGTGAGCCCTGACTGGCATGTGCCATCCATTTTTCTTATTCTTTTAATAGAGAATAATCCTTGGGTTAATCACCTCGTGGTTTTTCCCTTAACCGGGTTTTCCATGTCAAAATCTTGGTGTCTAATGTGTTGATGTTTATCTGCTCCGATGTTCTTGCTTTATGCTTGATGAATGGTTAATTGATATGCTATTAACTAACAAAAGAAGAATCAAGTGTTTGAAGTAGATGCAAGTATTTGTACAACTAATTCACCCCCCCTCTCTGTTGTGTGCCCTAGATCTAACAATTGGTATCGGAGCCAAGTTCCTCTAAAAGGAGCTTAACCACTTGAGGAGATCCAGGATGTCATCATACAAGAAGGATAGTCCGAAGTTCGATGGAACCAACTTCTCTCTGTGGAAAGGTCGCATGAAATGTCACTTGGAATGCATGGGAAAAGCATACTTGTCCATGGTCACAAAACCATATGCACCTCCACAAGGTGATCCGATAACTCTAAATGAAATCATAGATGCTGAAAACAATCTGCAGACCAAAGAAGCTCTTATTAGTGCATTGACTGACTCAGAACTCTCAAATGTTATTGACCTACCAACTACATATGAGATCTAGGTTAAACTAGAACTTCTGCATGAAGGAGATGAGTTTGTTAAGAGTGCAAGGTTGCAAAGTCTCAAAGGGAAATTTGAAAGATTAAAGATGAGAGATGATGAAAATATCACTACCTTTATGCCAAGAGTAAATGAGCTAGTGTGTGGAATCAAGAATGCTGGTGGAGTTCTAGATGAAAATGAAATTATTTACAAAATTCTCAGATCCCTTCCTGTTGCCTACAGAATCAAGTTTGCTGCCATTGATGAATTCAGAGCCCATACAACTGTCACAAGAGAGTAATTGGTTGGCAAACTGGATGCATTTGAAATGACTGATTTTGGAGATGATCCCCCCAAGGCTGAATCTGCATTCAAAGCCAGTGCCTATGTGAAAGGCAAACAAAGATTTGATCCAGAAGAAAACTCTTCAAGGAAGTTGTCATGGTATGATCAAGCAAGAAAAGACATGGAAGAGGAAGAAGTAGAAACAACTCATCTTGAAGCCCTCATTGCAAAAAGACTACCAAGAGGATTCGGTAAGTATGAAGGAAAGTTACCTTTTAAATGCTTCAACTGCAATAAGATTGGTCATTTTGCCTCAAGATGTCTGGAAAGGTCTGCAAGGTCAAATTCTAATAGACAAAGGTTTCAAAAGAACTGTTATTATGTTCATGAAGAAGATGATAATGAAGGGGTAACAGATGATGAATCAGAAATAAGGAACAAATCCGGAAATGAATGGGTGTTTATTGCCATCAAGGAAGAAGATCCAATATCCTCTGAATCTTTCAATCATAAGGTTGTAGAGAGAGCTTTGGCTGCCCAAGTGGAAGAAAAGGATGATTGGGTTATTGACAGTGGATGCTCTCACCATATGACAGGTGATAAGAACAAGTTCTTAGATTTGGAAAGGTATGAAGGTGGAATGGTAAAGTTTGGTGATAATTCTGCTGGGAGAATCAGAGATAGGGGAACTATTTCTTTTGATGGAAAGAGCAAAACCAGTAATGTACTATATGTTGAAGGATTGAAGCACAATCTTCTCAGTGTTGGTCAGTTGGTGGACAAAGGTTATGACCTCCAGTTCAAGAATGGAAGATGCAGGATCTTTGAAAGCTCCAGAACTAAGATTGCATCTGGTACTCAAACAAAAGGTAATATATTTCATCTGGTTGGTTCTAATAAAAGTTGCTTGTTTGTTCAAGTTGATCAGAGTTGGTTATGGCATAGAAGGATGTGTCATGTAAATTTTGATAACATCATCAAGATAAGCAATACTCAGGTTGTAAGAGATCTTCCAAAATTGGTGAAACCTACAAATAGTTTGTGCAAAGAATGTCAGCTAGGTAAATAGAGCAGAGTCTCTTTCAAAAGCAAGGATCAGTCCTCTACCAGATTATTGGAATTAGTTCATACTGATCTATGTGGTCTGACAAGAATCAAGAGTATGCAAGGTGATAGATACTTCATGTTACTGATTGATGATCATTCCCGGATGATGTGGGTTACCTTTCTAAAAGAGAAATCAGAAGCCTTTGAAAAGTCCAAAATCTTCAAAGCTATGGTAGAGAATCAAACCGGATTAAAACTGAAATGTCCGAGGTCTGATAGAGGTGGTGAATTCACATCCGGTGAATTCATAGACTTTTTTGAGAAGCATGGTATAAAAAGATAGTTGTCTGCTCCTAGGACTCCACAATAGAATGGAGTAGTTGAAAGAAAGAACCAGACCATCCAGGAAGCATCCAGGACAATGATGATGGAAGCAAATGTTCCTCAGATGTTTTGGAGAGAAGCTGTCAGCACTGTAGTCTATACTCTCAATCAAGTTCAAATCAGAAACAATACCGATAAGACTCCTTATGAACTTTGGTTTGGTATAACTCCTACTGTGAGATATTTCAGAGTATTTGGTAGCAAGTGTTACATCAAAAGAGATGAAGATCTAGTAAAGTTTGATGCTAGAAGTGATGAAAGAATTTTCTTGGGTTACTCCACTCAAAGCAAAGCATACCGGTGTTACAATAAGAAACTAAGAAAGATGATAGAAAGTACAAATGTGAAGGTTGATGAAGGAATTGAGAAGCCCTCAAGGTTTTATGAATATGATGATGATGATCAGGATGATGTTCTGGTTCAAGAAGCTCAATCCTCCTCTAAAAATCAGATTGAGACTGATCCGGTAAATCAGGAAGAAGAGGTTTATCTGAATGAGCCTGATTAAGAAACAATAGTGCAAGAAACTCCCAAAGTTCCAAGGTATGTAACTCTAAATCATTTTGAAGTTCAGATCATAGGTGATAAAAAAAAAGGGGTACAAACAATGAGGAGAATTGCTCAAAATTCAAATGAATACTATTTGATTTCAAAGATTGAACCTAAGACAATAAATGAAGCTTGCAATGATGAAAACTAGACCAAAGCAATGGAGGAAGAGTTGATGCAAATTGAGAAAAATCACACTTGGGATCTTGTTCCCAGACCTAGAAACAAGAATGTGATTGGAACCAAATGGGTCTTCTGAAACAAACTAAATGAAGTTGGTGAAGTAATCAGAAACAAAGCCAGATTGGTCTGCAAAGGCTACTCTCAAATAGAAGGAATTGATTTTGAAGAAACCTTTGCTCCGGTGGCAAGAATTGAAGCAGTCAGATTATTTCTTGCATATGCTGCCTTCAAAGACTTCAAGGTATATCAGATGGATGTCAAGTCTGCCTTCCTAAATGGTGATTTGGAAGAAGAAGTTTACAATAAACAACCGGATGGATTTCAATTGTCTGATCATGATGATATGGTATGCAAGTTGAAGAAAGCACTATATAGATTGAAGCAAGCTCCAAGAGCATGGTATGAAAGGTTGGATAAGCATCTTGTGCAGATTGGTTTCAACAAAGGTACTGCTGATAGTAACCTATATTTCCAAATAGACAATGAAAACATCTTGATTGTTGAAGTATTTGTTGATGATATCATCTTTGGAGGAAGAGACAGTATGTGTAAAACCTTTGCAAATCAAATGAAAAGTGAGTTTGAAATGTCAATGCTTGGAAAAATAAATTTCTTCTTGGGTCTTCAAATTACTCAGACAAAGAAAGGCATCTTTATCTCTCAGACCAAATATGCAAAAGAATTGTTGAGGAAATTCAGAATGGAAGATTCAAAGCCAATGAACACTCCTATGGCAACCGGATGTAAGTTGAGAAAAGATGATGACTCTCCTAAGACAGATCAGACCAAGTACAGATCAATGATTGGAGGACTATTGTATCTCACTCAGACTAGACCAGATATAATGCAAGTTGTTGGTCTTGTGGCAAGATTCCAGGCTGATCCTAGAGAATCTCATGTTATGGAAATCAAAAGAATATTAGGTACTTGAAAGGAATAGTTGAGTATGGTCTATGGTATCCTAGAGATCAAGATTTTTCTCTTCATGCATATACAGATGCAGATTGGGTAGGAGATGTGGATGATAGGAAGAGTACAAGTGGAGGAGCTTTCTTTTTGGGAAAAAGATTGGTTTCTTGGCTAAGCAAGAAACAAGAGGCAATATCTCTGTCTACAACTGAAGCAGAATATATTATAGCAGTAAGCAGTTGCACTCAAATCTTATGGATGAAGCAGATGTTAAGAGACATGAAAGTAGAATATGAGGAGCCTATCACAATTTTTTGTGATAATTCAAGTGCAATAAATATCTCTAAGAATCCAGTGTTGCATTCTAAGAACAAGCACATATCTATCAAGTTTCACTTTTCTAAGAGAACAAGTGAACAAGGATGAAGTCAGATTGGAGTATGTACCCTCCAAGGATCAGATTGTAGATATCTTTACTAAACCTCTTCCCAAGGACTCTTTTGAGTATCTCTGAGAGAAGTTAGGGGTCATGGCCCCTTCGGTGATGAACTAGGATGCACTGATGTGCATCAGTTCGGTGGATATCACAGTCATATTTTGTGATCTAGATTGATGATGGGGAGCTGCTACTAAGGGGGAGCAGCTGGTATAATTTTGAAGTGTTAGAATTGCAAGTATGAGCCCTTTGCCATTGATGTCAAAGGGGGAGAGAAGACATGTGAAAAACAAGTGGTTGATGATCAAAGGGGGAGCAGTAAAGGAAGAAAAGACATGTGAAGAGTTGCTACTGATAGGGGGAGCTATGACAGAAAGGAGAAGTTCTTGTCTTGATGGTTTTTCACATCATATGTTGCCATCAATGACAAAGGGGGAGATTGTTGCAAGTATGAGGTTAACCAGTGTTGTCATTGATGTCAACATACTCATATTGCATTAGTAAGAAGGATTGGATGAGTTGTGTGCTGAGGATATTGAGAAAATTAGTCTCAATCAAGAATAGTGAAGAACAGTGATGGGAAGAAGGCAAATATACTCAATAGGTTGCGAATCAGAGGATGCGGATTAAAGGGTTTGTAGATATGAGTCTTGAGATGTTCCAGTTAAGATTTTAGAGGTCTACATGAATATATGAAGAAGTTGTCGTCAGTCAAGTAGAACCAGTTCTGGGAGATACTCTGGAGTGACAGAGTGTTACAAAAAGGTCCGGTGAGATCCAGAAGTGCATTGTCTGATTCTGCGGATTGGAAGGAGTGTTTGGGATGTCCTTGTGATGTGTCATCTCAGTTTGTACATAGTTTGGAGGTCCAGAAGCACATGTTTCAGTATGACAGTCGTGACAGACTGTGTTCTTGAAAGTTCCAGATGAAGAGGAGAAGAGATTCCAGTAAGTAGAGGAAGTGCGGATGTACCTAGTCATTTAGGCAAGCTTGTGAAGGTTCTTGGATCATGTTGAGGTTGTGTTGTCGGTCTGCATTAGTGTTAGAGCCCAGAATTGAAGATATTCTTCCAAATGAAGATGTTCTTGTTCAGACTAGCTGACCGGATGAGTTATTCATCTCGCGAATGATCTTGTGAATGATTACCGCCTTGCGAATGTTCTTGTGGATGATTGCCGACTTAGATGATTGTTCCTAAGTTGATGCCTTGTATAAATAAAGGTTTGTGAGTTCATTTCAAAGGGTGTCATGGAGTGGATGAGTGTGGCATAGCGAGAGAGCGATAGGCAGAGCAGGTGTGTCTCGGGATTAAATGGAACTGATCCAGACATGGTAAAGATGTCATTCTCCAATTCAAGTTTGTAATACTTATGATCTTGTAGACAGTGTGTCTCTTGTAGGTAGTGTGCCTCTTTGTGAGTAGTGTGCTTGGGTAGTGAGCCCTAACTGGCATGTGCCATCCATTTTTCTTATTCTTCTAACAGAGAATAATCCTTGGGTTAATCACCCCGTGGTTTTTCCCTTAACTGGGTTTTCCACGTCAAAATCTTGGTGTCTAATGTGTTGATGTTTATCTGCTCCAGTGTTCTTGCTTTATGCTTGATGAATGGTTAATTGATATGCTATTAACTAACAAAAGAAGAATCAAGTGTTTGAAGTAGATGCAAGTGTTTGTACAACTGATTCGTCCCCTCTCTCAATTGTGTGCCCTAGATCTAACATAACCTGCCCTGCCAACTCAGGGTCATCAAACACTCGCCTGCACTCAGCGAGTCCTGCGCCTCTCTGTGGATCATACTCCACTAGGTCATCCTGAATAGGCAAGTGTAGAATCTTGTAAACATCCTCCAAGGTGATGGTCATCTTGCCAGTAGGGAGGTGGAAGGTCCCATCCTCACTGTGGAATCTCTCCATTACAGCAGTTAGCAATCCGCGGTTCGCCTAAACCTCAGGCATGAAGCACACATAGTCGAGTCCCATAGAGTCGAGTGCCTCTCTATCTATCTCCATCAGCATGTATCTCTGTAGCATAGGCATAGGGAATTGCTCCCTAGACTAAAGTGTATCTCGTATATCCTCCTACAAGAACGCAAAAGCAAGGCATCAATTCAAAACTGCAAGTCCCATACTCAACATATCTATAGAAACATATCAACTAACTTAGCCTTTTAAATTGATCAAAATAGCACACTACATCTCTTGACTAGATTCCTACAATCTCAGAGATAGCTTATCGATTGACGTGTCAAGCAGGACACCAATCAAGTCAATTTGCTAAGTCTTTCACTTATCTATATCATATGCACCACAACAAGTGGTACATGCATCATTTCATAGTAAATGCGTCGTTTCTTGACATATGCACCACTTCTGGTATATGCGCAACAGAAACACATGTATGCACCGCCCTATGCCATACATGCGCTACTCCAGTATATGTGCCATTACATCTCATGCATGCACAACAAGATTATGTATGCGCCAGCTTATTTTACATATGCGCCGATTCTACAAATGCACCACTTTATCCCATGTATGCACCGCGAAACAATGAATGCCCCATTTCACACAACATATGCGCCACATTGGCCTTCATCGCATCTATTTTCCCTAATTTTCTCCTAGCATTTATGACTCTCAAACGCAACTGTAGGGAAAGGTTTTCAAGCTACATACCAAGGGTTCAGCCTCTGCTGGCCGGTCGAATTTATGCTCCTCGCATGGAATGTCCATCCTCGTGCTGACTGCTCTATGCTCTACTGCTTTAAGCTCTCCATTGCAAATCAAACCAAGACAAGTGTACAAATGACTTATCTTGTGGACCCAGCTCCTATATATAGCTTGCAAAGCCCTAAATCTGGCTAGGTGGTGACTGTGACTACTTCCCACACCTGTTTCTTCCAGTTTTCTTCCTATTTCTCAGAAATACGTCTTGTTTTCTTCAAACCTAACCTAGTACCCCTTCGTCTTCGTGAGATTGTCCGTCTCACGCCTTCTACCTTTTTTTTCTGTTTAATTTCCTGAGGGGGCACCCTATCATTGTAACTATACTAGGGGCAAACTAGGGCATGTATCACCATCAGACTTTTTATTCTTTGAAGCAATGCCATAAACTGCATTGCATTAAAGAGGGGCAAAATCTATACGCCTAAAAATGACACGATTCAGTCTAAATAAATATTCCTAATATTTATTCCCTTCTAATTTTTCTATCAATAAATAAATAAATAAATTTATTTATTTGATTCACATTCCTCTTAATTAATTAAATATCAAAATATTTAATTATTTCTTCTAAAAATCTAAATTAAATAAAATCAATTTATTTAATTAAATTCCCTCAATTCTTCTAATATCTCACATAAATTAAATAATCCTACATTATTTAATTAATCCAAATTCTTCTATCCAAAATCTAAATTCCATAAATCCACCTCACCTTTTCCACCTCACCATGTTGCACATGTAATTAAATATTTTAAATATTTAATTAGCTAATATTCCCTCACCCACATGTCCTATTTCTTCTCTAATCAAAGTTAGTTAACTCATCAATCAAAACTGTTAACTAATCAATCAATTATGTCAGCTCCTTAATCTATTCAGGTAACTAATCAATCAATTCAGTCAATTCCTCAATCCATTCTATTAACTCTTCAATCAATTTTGTTAACTACCCTGTTACATGATGGAAGTGAGACACTTGTCTTCTTCCTACTCATTGCACATTCCTCAACCATTCTCAACCATTGATCTGCTCATTTTATCTCAACCATTGATCTTCATCCTCCCAAGTCTATAAATGAAACCTCATTCTTCCATTCTATTCATCCAGGCTATTTGTATTGTTACTCTGCAGGAATTTACTAGCACACCTTTAGCACCTCCATTTCTATTCATTAGCTTGAGATCACACATTTTCTTTGGATCTCATCTTCATTGCACGTTTATCACCACAGCCATTTACTATCAACATCCTTGAACATAGCAAAGGAGTGCACTCTCTGAGGGCCCTACTTCACATGAACAAGGATGGTTTTAATAGGCAAACAATAGAAGTTTCGATCTGAGGAAGGTTTACATTGTTTTATTCATTGCTTCATTTCATTTGATCTTCTTAGTTTCACTATTCTATTGAGTTATGGGTATTTGATGTTGTTTATTGCATATTCATTGTTTAACCAAATTTCCCCTAACACCATGATTCAAGCTACCATCTTAGCTACCTCTAAGTTTTCCTTTCTTACTCGCTTAATTCAAGATAAGGCATTTCTGAGGGTTTTAGTATCACTCAACTATATGTCACTATCATTATTGGTTCCCTCAAAGCTTTTAGTTATGGCTTCATGCTCTCTCTTGGCCTTTAGGTAACACTCATTCCTGCTAACTGACTTCCTAGTAGTCAACTTGAGACGCACCATCCCGGCACAAGAAGTTCAAACATTAGCTAATCACATAATGTTAACTACAAGTTAGCATAGTGAACCCATAAGCCCTAGTGCTGAACCTGGTAGCTCTAATACCATATGTAACATTCAAGTTCTTAAACAAGTCTAAACATAGATATTTACCAAGAGATAAATCATACAATGTAAAAATGTTTGTAAATTTTTTTTTTATTCATCTTTAAAAATCAAGTTACAACAAATTGCATAATTTCTTTTCTTAAATAAACAATATGATTCCAATATGACATTTTGTCTTTTACAAGTACAAGTATTTGCAATAGATAATCACTTACATAGCCTTTTAATACACAAGTCACTAAGAGTTACTGCATCCATAAATCTGACATCTTATCGCAAGCCTTGGCATGCCTTCTGCTAGAGAGAGAGAGAGAGAGAGCATCTTCCCAGTGCTTTTCCTCCAACCACAGATTGGCAGTCTCCCACACAACTTCCACATAGGAAGTGGCCCTACCCTTCACGAAGAGTATAGACCAAAGGTGACCAACGATAATTTTCCATTTGAGTACATATTGTTGTATCCTACAGAACTCTATCTATCATACAACCCTAGATACCCTCTAACTAAGTATGATCATTCCAATAGGTTATGCAATCTAGATACGGTGAACCTACAATGCACGTAGAGACGTATGCATTACTTTAGCCAAAGATTCAATATAAATAGACATTCGCAATGAACATAGTCATATTGTTCACCCACCCCAACTCGACTTGGATACTATCATATTCCTATAGTTTGACTTGGTCAACTATGTTTTACCATATAGATTTATTGGCTCTATTTTAGTCTTCCCGACTTCGCCAGGTTTTTAAAATGCTGTCTATGTTCTATAAACCTTATAGATTAACTTTCTATACAAGGATACTCATTGCAATTTTGCAATACCCAAGATCCAAAACTTATCAACACTTAAAGAACTTTAAGTCGATAAACAATCTAATAGGTTATCAAACCAATGATAAACATTATTGATAAGGACACGCCATCCTTTCGACAAGTAAATAAAATGAACATTATTATTTGGGTACTCGACCTTCTTTGTCGACCCATATAGAAATAGCTAAAACAAGTTGTAACCTAAAAAGGTACTTTTAATGACTTAACCCTACTGGGTCAATCTAGGGTTTGCTTTTCCTTTTCCATGATAATGGAATATCAAACAATCAATTCTATAAAGAATAGTGTTTAAGTAAATAATTTTCCTTTACTCTTCTTTTGACTTAAAGGTCGTTTCAAGCTTCCAAACAAGTCTAACAATAATGCCAAACGATTCAACTCCAAGTCTAAGCGTCTCCCAAGTTTAGTTAGACTCCAACTAGTTGACAATCTAATCCCATTTGCTATCCATTTGAATTCATGTTTAAAGTTCTTCTCCTTTGGAATATTGAAGTATATAGAATCAAATATAAATGAGTTTTTTCTTCTAAATTGAAGTAGGGAAATCCACTCACTTTGAACATCCCTAGAGCAGAGTATTCTCCTAATGATATTAATATCCATTTGAAACTAAAGTTTTCTAAGAGCAAGAGAATACTATTTTTAGACATCTTAAGACTTGCAAATTGTTCTCTGTCAAGTAAGAATAAACATTCATAGTTAGAGTACTTGCCCCTTCATTGTCTATCTATTAATGATCACGAAGGTTTAGTATCTAAAATTTCCCTATTAGATCAAGTTTAGGTTTTGGTCTATCCTATTCCATCATAATGGAATAACAAAGATATATTCCCATAAGATAATAATATAATAAGTAAAAGGGTTAACCTCTTGGTCTATGAGGTCATTCTAAGTTTCTCAACCCTTGACTAGATAGAAGATTGTTTTCCATTGTTCTTACAACTAAGAGGTTGTTCACTTCCTTACAACTAGGTTATTCTCCCCTTACAAGGGAATCTTAATTATAACAAACCATATAGCTCTATATGAGTCTAAGATATATACTAAGGATCGATATGATAACAAAAGTACAAAGACTAGTTTATGTTGTTGTCAACCTAAGTTGAATGTCTAAGTTATTATCTTCTTTAACTCAAAGACTATAAAATAATTTTGACTAGTTGTTGGAATTACTCAAAGTATGAAAACATAAATAATCTACCACATAACGACTATAATAGTCTTGTTGTTATAAAAGAGCTCAATATAGCGAAGAACCCTTGGATTTAACATCATAATAATTGGTTGAACTACATTCCTAGTGTAATCAAAGATCTCAAAGGAGTAGATGACATTTTAAGCCTTTTGATAGTTATTATTATTATATAATCTGCAAAGAATGTATTTATAATATAAAAGAGATTTAAACTCTTGACATAAACTTCCTTTAAATCTCTGTCTGAGTCTTTACACGATCTTAGAAGTATACCTAATTGAGTTATCTTCCAACATTATTTAGAATCAACGATTAGTTTCAGTCGAACATCCTTTACAGTATAATCATGACCTTCTACACTGATTAGAGCATTCAACAGAGATATATTGGCATTCCTAACATAATAGATTTGGTCATTTTTATCATCTAATGACGTCGGCCTCATAGAGAAAAGGTATCGACTCACAATTGATTCAAAGACTAGCATATTAACATGCATTCTGAATAATATTTAAAAACTTCATAAATAGGAAAGAACCTGATAAATAACTGCAAAGGATCCCTCATCTATTGGTGTTTGTCAATGAAGAGCTCTTCTTCCTTCTCTGCTATAGTATATATCTTCTTTCCTTAGAATGTCTTTAGCTTTGGCGAGCCACCAAACTCACTCTCACTCAGCTTGAAACAAGTTCTTCCCTCTCGACAACAAATACGTTTCTCTATCTCCACTAACACAAAGCTTTTTCAAATCTTTTCTATTCCAATACTACCATTGTTGTTTGATTCTACATGGGTCGTCATTTATATGACATTTCTCACGACTCTTATAATGAGTAGTCCCCTTCATTCCATGAATAGCAGTTGTAAAAGACCACTACGAAGCAGTTAGAAACAAACTCTCTTCGAAGTTGTTGGGGCTCTACACGTGCTATGCCAAAGAGGTTAAATCAACCATCGAGAGGGATTACATGGTACACAATACCACTATTACTTATGAAAAGTTGACACTCTAAGAACCCACAATTTAAGATAATTAAGTCATCTAAGTGCTATAACTACCACTTCCTAAACGGTTAAAACACTTTCCACTATTTATGCCAACAACCGCTCTAAGCTTGATCATGTGGCTACAAAAAGATTACATAGTAATTAGTCCACTCATCATACCACTAAAGGCTCTTAAAGTATTAACTGATACTAAAGGAAATTAGTTTAAATGACAACTTCTTATAGGAGAAAAGGTGGATAATAATTTTAAAACCTAAGAGGTCCAAAAACAATAAACGTAATAATAATAGTCTATAACCAAATGGAGTAAAATCAATTAGGGATTGCTATAATAATACGATGTAAGACTTATGTAAAAGCATGATAGGGTTGAGATCATCTCCCCTTCACGAATACATGCTATTTCATGTCAATTAAGCTTGCCATGAGTGCACATGTGACGTTAGACTATAATCATGCAAATGGTTTAACCATCTACGCTTTGATGTTGCAAATGTAACTACTTACGACGTGATCGATGAAAAGGTCATGTTAGGTGCAAACAACAAACTTTCTTTTTTGATGTCATTTTTCACAAAAGGCAAGATCGACACACAACTAACTCAAAAAGGAATCTTAAAGACATCGACAACCTGTCAGTTAGATCCAATAATTAACCAAATAAAATGCAACTTACCTCAATCATCTAGAGTTATTTAACTGTTTGAACACTATGCTCATTTGGCAAATGACCATTTATAACCCAAGGTTTATTCTCCTCTCCTCAAAAGATACTCTCTCTTTCCCAGAGAGTCATTAAGAACCTTTTATCCTGCATATAACTTGCAATCACCAGATTATGATTAGTGCATCGTTAGTTCGTTCATAAACCTTATGAATAATAAACCAAATTCTCACAATATAAATTACTAAATCATTACATCATATGCATTGCATTTAATCACATAACTGAGATTCAATAAAATCAATATTTTCCAATGACATTTAACCCAACATCAAAGTATTTATCCAATAGATTCACTTCTATCCATGTAAAAGTAAAAAGTAAAAACAAGCCAAAATTATGGATGCAACACATAGTATGATACATATAGGATCTAGTGGTTAGTTTATTATCATCATATTGTAAATTGAATTATTATTGGATACTTTTGGAGGTTTGCACCCTTGAAGTGGCTTGTTATTCTCAAGTACTATTAATTATTTGTAGCACATTTTATATTATATTCTTCTCTTGTGCAAGTTATTTCATTACAAGTGGTATCGAAGCATAATCTTGTCACCCAAAAGGCAAGAAACAAGGAATTCTATTTTGATTCATGAGGTCAAATTGTGAAGTACATATCTCTTCCAATTTGGAAAAAAAAGTTCTAATTTTTGGAGGGTTGATCAAGGACATATTGAAGCTACTACAGTCTAGATTTGACGTCAATTTGAGTAGATTTGATGGAATTACCATGATATTAGGATTTACACCATATTTACTTCTAAGGATACAAAAAAGTGATTTTTTTTTTAATTATATAGGGTTGAACAAGGGTACACTGATCCACCTATAGTTCTAGTTTGAATCCATATGGAGTTGTTTTGAGTAAGTTACTATAATTTTAAGGTTTTTCATAGATTCACTCTATAGTCTGCAAGTTTTGGAATCTTTTAGATTTGTTTACATTTTTGAAAAGATTGGATAAATCATTAGGGGTCCACTCTTTTGAATCTTTAATTTTTTGGCTGAAAAAATTCTTAAATTATTTGATCAAGGTTTGGTCAACAAAAAAAATATATATTGCACTATCAATTCTCAGCATAGTAGGACCACAAACTAGAGGTAGGGGCAAGAATTCCTACATGCTAGGAAAGAGTCTAGGCAAAGAGGATATAGAATTGGACTTTGGATTAGGTGGTTCCTTGGTTATAACTCTCTCACCATTAGATGACAAAGTGGGAAAGATAGAGGAGGATATGAAACACTTCCAAGGAAAATTAGCTATCATGCAAGGAAATATATCTAGCATGAATACCACATTGTCATTTATCAATGATCATATAAGGAATCAATCAAGCTTACAACCAAGTGTTTCAAGTAATCAAGGTGGATCATCTAGGCCAACTAATATATATCTAAATTCTATCACTCATATGGGATCTTGGGACTTGCTACTTGTTACCTCATTTTCAAAATTTTGCTAAAGTATTTATGTGTTAAGTCATTCCCATCCTTTATTCATCATCATTCATACTTCATTTTTAAGTTGCGGCTTTTAATTAGTCATTTTTATGTCCTATTGGTATCTCTTTGTGTTTTTGAACCTTGGTCGGTGAGTTCAAAAGTTCATGAACCTCCCGATTCCCTGACTAGTCACAAAACTTGCATCACAAAATTTACCCCGTCAGTCTTGTGTCATCTTGTGAAAGAAAAGTCTTCGTCGTTGGAGGGTCAGAAGTTCTTTGAACTTTTGAACCTTCAATTGTTGAGTTCAAAAGTTCTCAAAATCTCTAACTTCCTAACTGAATGCACACACCACTCCCGTGGCACCTCCTTCTAAGCTAGCGATTGGTACGAAGAAGTGACACTTGTCATCCTGTAATAAATTTAGCATGTGGGAAAAGGTGTGGGCACATGTTTTAGATGGAAACAAAGGAGGGATATTTACAAATTTCAAAGTACAATATGCCACCAGTAATAAAAAATATTGATGAGGGAATTAATGAAGTTTGATATGAGACCTAGATAAGTTTATCACCTTGTAAGGAAGAACCTCATTATAATGCAAAGGAGATACACTACAGGAGTTTCTAGCCCAGCCACTCATAGAAAATTCATAGGTTCCCTCGCATACAGGTTAGCTCAATTGGATTTTCTCCTTCATCTCTCTCTCTCTCTCTTGCTATGTCAGCATAATTTTTATTCATTGCTTGGGAAGAACAATATCTCTTTCATGAATTTGCATAATTCTTTTCCTACAAGTATATTGTGGACCTCCTTTGTGTCTTTGGATTTTTTAGAGTCTTTTTCTTTTTGGTTTCTCACACTGGTCAAGATGAAGTATAAGTTTTAAGGGGCTCCAGTTGTTCCCATTGTGGAGAATGGTTTGTCGAAAATGAAAGATACAGACCTTGGTCACATAAATTTGGAAGATTTTTGGAGGATAATGTAGCCAGAAGGTAGGTCTTCTTTTGTAGAGAAAATTGTAAGTAGTCGGTTAGACCAAGCTGAAGGATTCCCACCTGCTATGCCTTGTCTTGACTTAGTCATTGCCTATTGTTATGTTGAAAAATGTCCCCTTGGGGGAATTTCCCTCTTAAGGTTTAGCTCCTGGGTCCTTAGAATGCATTGAGAGCATCTTGCAAGATAATTTTGAATCCCGATGAGAAAACCCTGAAGTCTTATGGAAACTAGGACCTAGGAGGTGCTATTTTTATGATCCTTGAACAAAAATAGCAAGGTGGACTTGAGCACTAGTGCCTTAGTCCTACCCTAGTTTGGGTATGCCCTAAATTTAAATATCAATTTTATGACCATTATTTAGGTCCTATGCTGACATATCAAGTTTGAATTATGAAATTCTTAGTGAGAATCTCTATAGTTGCATATATAATCATGTTTAGGTTATCATTTACAAACTAGAAGATGATTGCAAACTTTAGGCATATTTGTGATTTCAAGATATTCATTGTTGCAGAGTAGAGCATTGTTATTGTGTTTGTGATTGCAAATTTGACTTCATCTTCCCATATGATTGAAGAGCCTTCATTTATGTCATATCTACACTTCAAGGTGATATCTATTGTGTTTTCAATCATTTAGCATTTGGATTTTTGCCTCTAGCCTGCAAGGATATGCACTCTTATCTGACAATGGTGTTTGAAAGACTTGAATGTCTCTCCAAGGCTTCATCGAGGAAAGCCTCTAAACACCAAAAGCCCCTCCCACACTCCTTTTTGATTGCTGGTTATAGGTACTAAGTTTTATGGAGTGGAGTTGCAGAAAGGAGATTGTAGACATCAAGGATTCAAGATATGAAAGAAAGAGGACAAAGGTGAACATTTTGGGACAAGGGCGCGAGTGCCAGTGTCCTCCACTTTCTACAGGGAAGAAACAAAAGATATAGTGCAGATCAGTGTTGAAAGGAGATTCAAATTTCATGATGAAAATTGTACCTTGGACTAGGGCACTATTGATGGTGGTTTTAGCATATAGCAACGCAGGTGTGATTGTTGGTTTCACACCTCTCTTGAAAAGTATCTTACCCTAGGTAAGACTACTCCAAGGATAATACAGCTAGGTCTTAACTTGCTTGGAATTTCTCAGTTGGTATGTTCTAGTTATGCCTACAAGGGGTCTTACATGCAATCTGCAAATCTTCAGGTTTTGGGGTAGCAAATACACATAAACCCTATTATAACTTTCAACTGATAACAAGATAAAATGTTGTTGAGATTCTCAATCTAACAACTAACAATGATTTTAAAAGAAAAGATAAAAGGTTAGGGTTTTAGGGGGATCCTAAGTGACCTTCACAATGCCAAGGTTATCTTAAGTAGACAAACATTCCAAAACTTTGAACCAGCTTCCTGAGTTACCAAACTGAAATGGGTGTTACAGTGCTGCAGAAAATGGTGCTATCTTCAGTGGAGGTCAACAGATTTTTAGACTGCATTCATTCGTTAAATACCTAATGAGCGGTGCAACTTAACTTGTGAAATGCAATTAAACTTTAGCACAAATAATTAGCCTAGATTAACTTTACACAACTATTTACCATCAGCAAACAACTAAAAGTATGGACTTAGAATGTTCATCAAATACTTCAGCAAACCATGAATATTATGAAAGCACAACTATTTCTAACTAGAGGAGAGCAAGAAGCGAACCATGAAAACCAAAAGATGAATCAACACAAGACACAAATTCTCAGATTTACTGTAGAAACTTGCTTTGTATTAGCTCAAATGTCATAGAGTCAACAATTTGGTATCAAAATCTCTCTTACAAAAAGTGGAAATGGTAGCCCTTTATATAGAAAGCAGCATACCCTAGCCCTCAAATGAACGGTGGAGATTAGCTCAACACCGACAATCTAGATTACATCAATAATAGCTCACATCAATTCTTGGATTACATTTTGTCCTTTATGAAAAAGACAAAAAACAATCCCCAGATACATTGAATCTAGTCATTTTGACTAGCCAACTCAGTATATTAGTGGAAAAGAACATTTAGGAAGCAAGAAAAGGACAAAATAGAGTCACATGTTGCCTCGAATATAGCAATTTACAATTGTGATGGGATTGTATTGTTAGAATATTCAAAATAGTAACAAGATTCTTTATCTAAGTCAATATTGTCTTCGCTGGCCAGCTTGTTACGATAAGCCAACCATGCCTCAAGTGCTAGATTGATGTCAGATGGGTCTGGGTCTTTTAAATGATGTATCCTGTAGTCATACACTTCCATTTCCTAACTAAATTTGCTGTGTATTCTTTCTATCTCTACTCCTGCCTTGTGAAATGCCTTAAATTTAGCCTTGAGGTTGCTTACTTTATCCAACCACTCCTCCATGCTGAGCGTGTCATCTTCAAAAATTAATTTATGCAACTTGCCCTTGCATTTATCGACATCAAATGGAGCATAGTCATCATAAGACTCTCCTCTACAATCTCTCAAGGAGTCACTGATGTCATATATAATTGATCTCAATTCTTCGTCAGCTGGTGTGTATGCTTCCTTTATATGTTCAAAGGTCTTTTTCTCAGAAGTCGCTGTTGATACCATTCAATTGCCTTTGGTAGTTAATTCCCAGTCAAAATGTTTTCTACAACCAGAGTCTGAGCTGGCAACTCTCTGATACCTTTTATTCTAGGACAAATTTGTGAATAGTACTCATCAAAAGAATCACATTCATCCTGCAAGTCTTTCCATTTCTTGTACAGATCTACCATTTTCTGGTGAGCTTCAGCAGAGGCACTTATGGCTTCACATCCCATTTCAAAAACCTTTATCAACCAATTCTCTGCGCCTTGGGACTTTGATCTTACCTCGCTCAATTTTACCATCTCATTGGTAGATAGGAAAGTAGGTATTGTCCTTATATCTCCTCCTGCATCTACCAGCTTTATCAAAAACTAAAGACAGGCTCTTAGTTCTTCATTTTGTTGCTTCAAGTCTTTTTTAGACATTTCATCTTTATCCAACTACTCCAAAATTGATGTAACAGAGCCTTTGAAATCATCCACTCTTTGAGGACGAGTGGTTGGACCTAGGTCAACAATTGATATGACATAATCTTCCACCTAGACCTATTCTTTTGTTGTATCAGCAGGCGGGACTACTATTTCTGCTATCCTTGACCCTAATTTATTCTTATATCTCCTTGATTGGACCTTAGCCTTTTTCTACTTCTGAGGCTTCTGAGCTTGTGATAGGATAGTACTCAAGTCAAGCTGCATTATTTCCACTTGTGGCTCTAGATATGCCAATCTACCTTGCAGCCACTCAAGAGCAGAAGATTTGTTTAATTCTGAAGCTCCATCTTTATCAGATACAGCCAATTCCTTGGACTATTCCTATTCTTGCTCTTCATTCTTCTAAGGAATACTTTCTTCTTCCATTTCTTCCTCTTATGCCAAGTCCTTTAGATTTATTTCCACATTCTCCTGTGCAATCTTTAAAACTTCCCCCGTCAGATCTTTACCAAGGGGGCTATCAAATATGTCAATAATTTCAACATTGGTTGAGGGTTCCTGGGAGTCATCATTATTTACCTCAGTCAATATCTCCTTCTCTTTCTCAACTGCTACTTCAGATTCCTATAACCCTAATTCTACACACACTTTCTCAATCCTGGGAAATAGAGGCACTGCCAATGAATCAATTGACATTTGTGAAATGGGGACAGCAGAAGAGATGGTTAGGGGAGGTAAACTGACTTGTGTAAGGTTAGTCAAGGCTGGTGATAAGGAAGAAGAAATGGTAAGGGGTGAGGAAAAGGATAGTGAAAGTAAGGAAAGAGAGGGAGAAAGGATGGTGGAAATAGGAGGTAATGGTAAAGGAGAAGAAGATGTAGATATAGTGGAAGGGCATGAAATGGGAAGAACAGAGGAAATAGGATTGCTAGAGTCACTAGAGGAAATTGTCAGTGGACAAGAAGTGATGGAGATAGTAGAGGCAGGAGAGGTAGCAGAAGATGTCTCTTGAATTATTGAGGTTGAGGTCATGGGTGAGGTGGATGCAACAGAAGAAGGGGGGATGGAAGGAGAAGTGAGATGTTGATCATGATGGTAGTCATAAGCAAACATAGAATAAAAATTGCACAACAACCTTTACTCATCTTGAAAGATAAGATGAATTCAGAGAATTCATGATCCCAAGTCTCTGTGGATTAGTTCATAATCTACTGACGTTACTCAGTGGTTGATGTGGATTGTTGTTTTCCATTTTGGGGCCTTACGTTCATCAACAGGATCTGATAAGATGCTACAAAGAAACATTATTTCACAGTATATTTCTCCAAATGATGTATTTATACTTAAATCTTTGCATGATATATGTCAATTTGACATGCTTTAACTCAAATATGCTACTAATTTTTAGTTATCTTCAAGATATCTGCATATTTATTACTATTTGCTTCTGATTGTCAATTATTGCAATTGTGATGGTGAATTATTCTAAAATTAAAAGAAATTGAAAAGAATACTTCAAATAATGATGAACCTTCAATTATTGAGCCACATATAAATCAGATAAAATCATGAAGAGAAGAAATCAAACCATATGTTCACCAGGACATTCCACAGCTAGATACAGTCGATGCTAACTTCAAAGGAAAGGAATGAAGACAACACATGCAAGCTGATATGCACTCCAAGGGATGCAACAAATCAAAGCATGTATCAAGAATTCATACATTGATTACTCAAGATTTATGATGGATTGTAATCAAAACAGTCTTCTCATTCATTAAGTATGCAAGAACATACATGTATACAACAACATTGAAATAAGCCCTGAATATTTTCGCAAACAGATTTCAATTAAGTTTCGAATGTCCAAAATAAAGCATCCCTGCACCTTTTATAGATCAAGGTGAGGGAGCGGTTACACATGATCTACAATCAAGATTTATCTATTAAGATCTGCAGTGGATATTCATCCTTGACTTAGTCAACATTTCATGTGGCATAGGTTGCCGGCTGGCAACCATCTGAATTACTTGTTTTCTCTGAATGTCGGATGTTTATGCCTTCTTTGGTATCACATCTTCATCTACTCTTCATTAGGAGCATCAGGATCATCACTTCCCGTACCTTCATCATCATGATGAACATTACTTTGCATATGGGCTTGCATGATTATCCTGACATTTTCATATGCTCCCACCACTCGTTCAACTTCTCTACCATCCTGAGTTTTTGCTTTGGCAATGGCGTGCTTGTGGGCCTTATATTTACTTCGAAGAGCCTCCAATTTGCTCCTCCTACTGCTTGATATTTCATTGTAATTCTCCACCCTAACCTTGATCCTCATGATCTTGTCCATGGCTTCTTCTATTAGGTGGATAAGAGGGTCATCAGCTACAAGCTGAAAGTTATTATGCAGAGCCTTCACTGCAGAATCTTCATCTTGAGTCTCAATCTTTCCTTCTATTTTCCCCTCTAGGGCTTCCAAGATCTCTGCTTCAAATGACATCATGTCATTCAACTTCATGCTGATATCTCTTAACTTGCTATTACATCTATTTAATACATCATTTTCAAATCTGATATCTTTATACCAGATGTCCAACAGTATGGCAGTATTATTGTCCAACACCTGCTTGTTTATTAGAACTTGAGGATTAATCCTCTTTATTTCATCCAAAGCACTCAAGGCTTTCTCTAATTGGAATGACCTTCGTTCGGCCTCCATTTGCAATTTATCAACTTTCCTTCTGGAGATACTTAGAGAATTCCACCTCTGTAAAGAGGCTTTCACTATTTCTTCTGCTCCACTGAGTGCGGATAACATCCACTTTCTCATTATTACCGATTTGTGTTTCATAAGGTCCAGCTTATTGACCTCTTCCTGAGAAATTACAGTCAATGGGACTACTTCTGCATTTGAAGTATCATTAGGGTTAATTAACCCTTTTATGTAGGCATGCAGCTAAGCAATGTACTCTTTATGCTGCTTATTTTTCTCTTTTTCGTTCTTTACCCTTTGGGTCAAAGAATCAATTATATCTTTTCCCTCTTAACCTTCCTGGTCTTCATTGGTAAACCCTAAATCAATAGTGGTAATCTGGAATTCTTCCAGGGTGATCTTGCCTTTCTCCTTCTCTACTGTGGGAAGTGCTATCTAAGCAGTCCTTCTACCTGTAGCAGGATCCCTTCTTATGGCCGAGGTTAACCTGGCCTTCCTCTTCGGCTTCATGATGGTGTCTGAAAATAGGGTTGACACGTCAAACTGTTGGCAAGAGACACTATATGGACTCATGAATGTTGTCATTGATGGTGTATGTTAGGGTAAAATTGCAAATCAGGGCAAATGAATAAACAGCAATGATAAAAACCCTAGCAATGCACAATGAAGCACAAGACAACATGAAAATCAAAATAATAAATGTAAATTCAAACCGATCTCCATGCTATGCTCGATTTATCTCCATTGCTCTTCTCCACCTCGCATGAGCATGCAAGATTTTGAAGGATTATTGTTGGAAGAATGTTGGGTGCTCATTTCTGCAGCATAACATTAAGATGAAGATGATATGAGGATGATAGCTGAAGGATGCAAAGGCTCTAATGATATTTTGGCAGAATAATGTTACTTGAAGCTCCATGCATGATAATTTGGCAGAATAATGGTACTTGAGGCTCAATGCATGCTAGAAGATTTGGCAGAATAATGGTACTTGAAGCTCAATGCATGCTAATGGCTTGTGAGGGGGTTGATTTATAGGAAAGGCTTGGTTCTAATGGACGGCTGAGATTAAAAAGCTAATTGATTGATGTGGATGGCTAGGATTGATTAGGTATTCCCACTCTTCAAGGGAGTTGTAGTCATTCGACAAGTGTCAAGGAGAATAGGGCTCATGTGTGTTTGTGTACATAAAAAGTACTACATATAAAATATATTAAATAAAACGCTGTAGTACCACTTATCTTTTTAAATGAAAGAGGCACACATGTCGGCTAAATGATAAGATAAATTAATTAAATAAATAAAATTTATTTAATTAATTGGAAAGTCGGCTTATAATGAGAACTTAATTCAAATAAACTATTTGATTTAGTTGGGATATGAGTTGGATATTAATTAAATAAATAAAATGTATTTAATTAATTGGATAGTGGGATTATGTATGTGAAAATTAATTAAATAAATAAAATTTATTTAATTAATTGGGATGATGATAGGATATGATGTGGAAATTAATTAAATAAATAAAATTTATTTAATTAATTGGCTAAGTAGGATAAGGATGGGATTAAATGGGATTTTAATTAAATAAATAAAATTTATTTAATTAATTGGCTTATGGAATGAGTGGGGTTAAGAGTGGGATTTAGGACAAAATGCTACATGATGTCTAGGATAATGTTTTTGACAAGGTGTTGCTAGACATGGACAAATTTGGGACAAATTTGGGTGTCTACATTTTGCCCCTCTTTGAGATGATGTTCGAGATGATAAGATTTATGTCGAGTAACATCATTTCAAAGAAGTTAAGGTATGGATAAAGGAAAATGATGTTGAGATAGGATGATGATGCCCCCTCGAGAGGATAGGTGGGTTGGACAAACACAGGTATGCTCTCGAAAAGAAATGGATTGGCTAAGAAAGAAAGATAAAGGAATGGATAGAAGAAATGAAGATGCGTTATGCTGCAATGAATGTGAGCAACCATGATGTTTGATATAGCACTAGACGTTATGCACCAAGGTAGAAGGACCAGGGTGATGATGTGTCTCATGCCCCAGCATAATACAACCTTGTCTGGATACAAGATATGAATATTAGCTGGATTGATACTGAGATGATGCAAATGCAAGATAAAATGATGACACACACAAGCAAGCAAGCAAGCATGCACAAATGATTCAAAAACAAACAAGGTATTGCCCTTGTCAAGCTGTAAACCAATGATTGATTGTTTGATTAATGATAGTTGAGAGTGTTGTCATTGCGGGGAAAGCTATATCCCTAGATCAACACAAGGTTGTTTGCTGAGTTGGTTGGCTGGTTGGCTGATTGATTTAGCTTACAACAAGGCTAGGATCAAGACCAGTGATTGTGATTGGATAACTTGGCTAGATTGATTAACTTGATTGGTATGGATTTAAGGATTGACTTGCATTTAGATCATTGCTTAGAATGATTGGAAGATGATTGAAAGATGATTAGATGAAGTGATGATTGGATTGATGTGCTATGATAGATTGATTGGAAGAAGTTGTTTATTGATGATGTATAAGATAGATGATAGAAGAAATGATGAGACAAGAAAGAGGAAAATCGCTTGTGCCTGAATCTGGGCACTTCCTTCGTACTCCAGACTGCCTACATACCCTATATCCACGGGATCAAGGCACTTAACGATGGAAATGAGATGTAGTTCTGATGTTGTGTTTTATTGATGAGAGGATAAAAATGGATTGAGATTGATGAAATGTTGATGATGTGATGATATGTGGTGGATTGAGTTGCTTTTGATTTGCTAAAGTGATTGGATTTGTTCTGATGATTGGCTTGAAGTGCTTTGGTTTTGATGTTGATGATTGATAGGATTTATTTTGATGGTTGGATTGATGTGCTTTGGTTTTGATGCTGATGATTGATAGGATTTATTTTGATGGTGTCTTGATGTGCTTTGGTTGTGATGTTTGCTATTGTTGGGTTGATTTGTTTTGATGATTGGATTGTTTTGATTGATGATAGTGATGGTGTGATGATTAGAGTGTCCACTCAATCTAAGCAGAAGCAAGTGTTCTCAGTATGCTCAAAGGATGCAAAACAAACAAGGTATTGCCCTTGTCAAGTCATAAACCAATGATTGATTGTTTGATTGATGATGATAGTGTTGTCATTGCAGGGAAAGCTATATCCCTAGATCAACACAAGGATGTGGGAATGCTATATCCCATTGATGATGATTGATGATGATTGATTTGGTTCATGACAAGATTAGGATCAAAACCTGTTGATTTGGTTGGATAATGTTCCTTGATTGATTGGCTTGCTTGATATGGATTAATGTGACTCGGATTTAAGATCATTGCTTAGATTGATTAGATTGATATGATTGGAATAAGTGATTGATTGAAATGGATGAATAAATGTGATGGATAGGAAGAATTGATAATGATGATGATTTGATTGGATGTTGATGTAATTGGTTTGGATGATGTGATTCATTTGTTTTGGATTGATGATGATTGGTTTTATTGCTTAGATTTTTCATTGGATATTTGATTTTTTTGTGTTTTTTGAGTATTTTGATTTTTATATATTTTTTGGGATATTTTGATTTTTTGGATTTTTTTGAGAATATTTGATTTTTTTTTTTTTGTGTGTTTTTGAATGTTTGGGATGTCAATGGATTTACAATTTGGGTAGCCTTTGTGCTTGATACCAATGACGAGGGAAAACCAAGTCTAGGTGCAAAGGATGGATGAATGGGATTGGATGGCTCATGATAGTGGATAAGATGAAAGGCTCATGAGAGTTGGATGGGATAGAAGAGAGGATAGGCCATATAAGGGATGGATACATGCCTCATGATAAATGGATAGGTAGGCTATAGTGGAAAGCTCATGATAAATAGATGGGGATAAGCTATAAGATGGAAAGCTTGTGATAAGGATACACCATAGTGGATGGATCATAAGGGAGCGAGGATGTGATCTCCAAATGTTATGTTGCATCAAAATAACATGCCCCATTCTAGGTGGTAATGCTTAGGATTTTACATGACAAAGTTCATGACCAAGGGATGACATGATAGGTTTTACATGACAAGGTGTATGATAGGTGGATAATGATAATATGGATTGATTAAGAAGGAATGAGGTATACCAAGAGATATCCAAAGCATGTTTCAAGATTTTGCCCCTATGTCTTCATCAAAATCAAAAGGCAGAAGGATGGATGAATGGGTTCAATAGGATAGGCATGTTTATATAATGGCTAAGGATGGTAGGATGACAAGATAGGATAAGATAGGATGGATAATGATAGGTTGGATAGATAGTTTGGAAATGGATAGGTTGGTTGAGACAATGTGCCCCCAAGTGTAAGTGACATAGAAGATCAACCTACACATGACGCCTGTTTGCCAGGTTTTCATCATGGTACTTATCCAAGGTGCCTGTTTACTAGGTTTTCACCGTTGGACGAAGGGATTTATCTTTACTTTTTTTATTTTTGTTTTTTTTTGTTTTTTTGCTTCTTTTTTTGCTTTTTAGATGGGTTGACAATTACACATGGCGCCTGTTTGCCAGGTTTTCACCATGGTAATGGATAGGAGGGACTCAAGTGGCTAGTTCAATGGATGTTGGTAGTCCCTTTAGAGATGGATGTCATCGCATGGACCATGTCATTATGCTCATATATGTTGGTAAGGGATTGTGTGGATGAGAGATGGATTAGGTAGATAGTGGATGATGAAATGGATTATGAAAGGTTCATGCAAGGATAGATGGATGGGGATAGTGGATTATGATGTGGAATTATGAAAGGTTCATGAAAGGATGGATGGATAAAAGGCTTATGCAAAAGCATGGACCATAGGAAGGCGATGGGGAAGATATGTAGGATAATGGATGAAAGATGGGGAGTTATAGTTATGTGGAGGTGTTGCGGAGTGGAAGGGAACCATGACCAATGGTTGCACACACCGTGATAAACATTGAAGCTTTTGGTGAGATGGCGGTGTAGGAAGCAATGGAGATGTTTGCTTAGGATATGGTTGATGAAGTGATTTAGGAACCCACATAGATTTAGGATTTTTAGTGCTTTTTCTTTGCTTGTGGGATTTTTGAAAGGAATGGAAGTTTTGGATGGAAGTAGGCTTTTGGATAGATATAGGTGGTTGGGATTCTTGAGATGTGGATGAGGATGCCTCATTCGCTTTGCTAGCTATTTTATTAGGAACCCAAACCATTTTGCTTGTGGGCTTTGCTTTTGGAGGTAAGGGTTTGGATGGTTGCTTAGATGTGGATGAGGATGCCTCATTCGCTTTACTAGCTTTTTGCTTAGGAACCCAAACCATTTTGCTTTTAGGCTTTTCTTTTGGAGGTATGGGCTTGGATAGCTTTGTGAATGTACTTTGCTTAGAAGATGGATGATTTAGAGACTTGTCACATTGATACCCTAAGGCATGAGGGTCCTTAGGAGTTTTAGTTGGATTTTTGGCTTTATAGGTAGAGGCATCAAAATTTTTGCTTTTGTATCCCATGGGGTGGGTGGAGTGGATGGAATGATTGGAAGCTTTATGCTTAAACGATGTGTGCTTTTGTTGGCCAGGATTAGGGATGTAAGGATACTTATGAATGATATGTATGTTAGGTGTTGGAAGTAATGGTGGCAAGGTGGATGGAGGGATATTTGGAGTTAGTAAAAGTGGAGGCAAAGTGGATGGTGGAAGGTGTATGGTCACATGCTTTTGACATTTATAGGGTGATGGAGGAATGGCTACGTATGTTTTGGGTGGATGATGGTGGGTGCGATGGAAAGTGGGCTTAGGATGGATGGAGGAATTACCAACATCTTTAGCTTGTTTAGCTTGGGGTGTGTATCCAAGGCCATATGAGCATGAAGAAACTTTGACATGGTTTGGCTCCAAAATACCTTGTTTATGAAGGCCTAGGCCTTTACCTTGGTAGTTCATGTTTTGGAGTATGTGATGGACAATGGGACTAGATGTGTTTTGGGAACTAGACTTGAGTTCTTTATTGGATGTAGAAGATGAAGTGGAGGACAAAGGTTGTTGTTGTCCTAAGGAAGAACATTCATTGATGAAGGTGGTAAGAACAAGGGGATATGATGGTGGATTTGAAGTGGAGTCGATGGTAGATGTGGAAGGAGGATCATTAGGATCTTGATTAGCATTGTGTTTACTAAGATCCAAGCTATTTGTTTGATCTTGTATGCTTACTTGGGGGACAAGTGTCTCATCATGACAAGTGGATGTTTGCTCATGATGAATAAGACTAGATGGCATATGACTAGGAGCAATTTGGATATCTTGCTCATGGATAGATATAGGATTATGGATAGGATCAAGGTGCTCATGGATGGCTTCTTCATAGGTATCATCTTGATCATAAAGAAGGTAAATGTTATGGATGGGTTGCATGAAAGTGTTTTGATTTTGAGTTAGACTAGGGCTTAATGTTTCCACGTGCTTAGGATTAAACCTTTGACATACCTCTTGGGTTGCTTGAATGGAATTGGAAGGCTCTTGGATGGGTTCTTGGTCAACAACATGAGAACATGATGACTCTTGACTTGGATTCATAATAGGAGACTCTTGAATAGGCTTGATGGCTTGTAGGTCACATGATGGGCTTGAAGGGCTAGGTATGTTAATTGAGGGCTCTTGGATAGGCTCAAGGATAGGTGTTTGGTATGGGGATATATGATTGGACATGACCTTTGGAAATTCTTTGGTAGGCTCATGAATGGGTGTTTGACATGGAGGTAGTTTATTCCTAGCTAGTAGCCAATGGATCACATCCTTCGCAAGTATATGAGTGGATGGGCAATATAATGGATGGATAATAATAGCTAATGATGTTGTAGGCTTAGGACTAGGATTAGGTTGGGGGATAATTAGATTAGGTGGATTGGGATTTGGACTAGATGGGGGTGACATGTGGGATTGGGATGATGTGGCATGCTTTCCCATTATAGGTAGGTACACCTTGTAAACAATTGGGACAAATATTGGGCATTGATTTGTATCATGGCCTTTCATCCTATGGTATGCACAATAATCATGTTCATCATATGGACTTTCTTCACATGGTTTGACTTCAGGAAGTTCAATGAGTTTTGCTTCAAGCATTCTTTGTAAAACTCTCTCAGCCGCATCCTTTAGTGAAGGATTAGAATGACATGGTGATGAAGGTAATGGAGGGCTTGGTGATTTGGAGGGTTGATGGACCAATGGACTAGGAATAGGATCACATGGTGGTGTTGGGATAGGATTAGTTGGCTCATGTGTTGGTGTGTGATTAGATGATGAAGGCCACTCTAGATTGGTATCTCCCTTATCAAAGGTTATTAGATCTTGCATAGGATAACTTGGACTCATTTGATTTATGTACAAGGGACCATTGGGATTTGGATATTGTTCTTGTTGGAAAGGTGGACTTAGGTCTATCAATGGTGCTTGGTGGTCTTGTTGAAAATGTGTACTTGGACTTGCTTGATTTATGTACAAAGGACCATTGGGACTTGCATGTTGTTCTTGTGATATCACTTGATTACTTTTTGGATGGGCTTGGTAGTGCATCAGAATGTCAGCATGAGGGATTGGATAAGCTTGAGGTGGATGTTCATATGTTGATGTGATATTGACTTGGTGGATAGGTGGATTAAGTTGATAGGAGGTGGATGGATATGACATGTGGCTATAAGGTGGATTAGGTTGATAGGAAGTGGCTAAGGATTGTTGTACTTGTCGAGCTTGACTAGTGGCTAAAAGGTGTTGGACTTGGGCTATGAAGTGTTGTAGTTGAGGTGATTGGCTTGCATGGGGTTGAGCTCTTTGGATGAAGAATTGTAATGTTTTAATGGCATCTTGGTTTAGGGGTTGTGATCCTTGATAAAGATTTTGGAGGAATCTTTGGAATTTGATTTCTAGGTCCTCTAGTGTAGACATGTTGTCACCAAGTGTTTGTCTTAAGTCCTTTTAGCAAGTGCTTGTTTAGGGATTTGGATGATGATGTGGCTTGTTTGGATGACTTGGCTATGTTTGGGATGAAAGTGATTGGGTTTGAATGTTATTGGAAGAATATGTAGGATGACTTGTCTTTATGTGTTTGGGTGTTTAGAGCTTGATGTGGCAATATTCAAACAAATGATTATGCATATACACACATGAATCACTCACGCAAGACACATAAGCAAGTTGTTATTTTGGAAGAATGTGATGATGGTTAAGCAAGCACGTGAAGACACTTCAACAAGTCCTAGTTAAGGCAAGGCCACTATCACAAGGAGGTTCTAGTGAAAATCCAGGGGACCGGCACCCCACGAGCATCCAGCAAGCCACTTAAGACTTTAACTAACCCTACTAGGAGTTTTAATATACACAAAGGTACACCTCCTTTCGAGTTAGCACTGTATGGTGAGCGCTAATACCGGTTAGACTTGGCTTTCGCCTTATCCTCTAATTTTTATAGCGGACCGGATGAAAGTACCGCTTGAGGTCGTTCCCTTGGGGTGGATACCAAGGCAGGCCTCTCTAAGGCTAAACAAAAGCAACACAAGTAAATGTTTTTGATCTCCAAGTTCGTGTTGGGACGCGAGGAGAGAGCATACACATTTACTTGGTCACACTCGCATGGGGTTCATTAACCTTAGACATTCAATGTGTGGAAGACAATGCAAGCACTTGTTTGTTTTAAAACCCAAATCCAAATGTGATGAAAGACAATGGTTTATTTTAGCCCAATTTTTTTTCAATGGTGTGATAGCAAACAATTGTTCATTTTATGCCCAAAATCTAAATGTGTTTGCAAACAATGATTAAGATGAAAGATTAGAATGAGTGCACCTGATACAATCGCTTTCCAATTTGTTGTAGATGTTGATGTCAATGTTGCTCCAGCTCCTTATGATCACCTACAACATAAAAAAATGATATTATAATGTAGGCATAAAAAATAGGCTCATCAGGTAAGGAAAATTGTAATTTTATATGCATAGCCGAATTAGATTTGATTATTTCGATAGATTTTTGATTCGAAAATTAAAAAATCAAAGAAGAGACCCCCATTAAGTTTCAAAGAGCTTTCCGAAAATGTAAAGAAATCAGAAAAATTCCCTGATTTGCGCCCAGAAATGCGGATTTATGAAAATGGTACAGTCGGCAAAGATCTGATTTTTTCGCATAGTAAACGACCTCCAAATTAAATCTGTAAAACATAGACCCTCATTAGAATTTCAAGAGCTTTCCAAAAATATAAAAATTTCTGAAAAATTCGCTGATTTGCGCCCAGAATGGTGATTTTATGAAAAAACATAAAAATGTGATAAATCCCGCCAAAATCGCGATAAACCCGAAATTTTTCTACTGTAGCTTCCTTATATAATGGACAAACTTCAGCTAAAATCTTGTAGAGAAATTTGTAGCCGTTTGGAAGATATGATGAAATCTTTAAAACCTAAGGTTTTGTCCAAAAAGTAGCAGATCTGCAACAAAAAGTTAATTAAACCTGCAAAACTCAACAATGGGGGTTATATGAATGCAAATTTTTACTACAAAAACCTACAAAAAAGATCAAGCGAAGTGAGTCCCACCGGGCGTGCCAAATGTATGTTAGGGTAAAATTGCAAATCAGGGCAAATGAATAAACAGCAATGATAAAAACCCTAGCAATGCACAATGAAGCACAAGACAACATGAAAATCAAAATAATAAATGTAAATTCAAACCGATCTCCATGCTATGCTCGATTTATCTCCATTGCTCTTCTCCACCTCGCATGAGCATGCAAGATTTTGAAGGATTATTGTTGGAAGAATGTTGGGTGCTCATTTCTGCAGCATAACATTAAGATGAAGATGATATGAGGATGATAGCTGAAGGATGCAAAGGCTCTAATGATATTTTGGCAGAATAATGTTACTTGAAGCTCCATGCATGATAATTTGGCAGAATAATGGTACTTGAGGCTCAATGCATGCTAGAAGATTTGGCAGAATAATGGTACTTGAAGCTCAATGCATGCTAATGGCTTGTGAGGGGGTTGATTTATAGGAAAGGCTTGGTTCTAATGGACGGCTGAGATTAAAAAGCTAATTGATTGATGTGGATGGCTAGGATTGATTAGGTATTCCCACTCTTCAAGGGAGTTGTAGTCATTCGACAAGTGTCAAGGAGAATAGGGCTCATGTGTGTTTGTGTACATAAAAAGTACTACATATAAAATATATTAAATAAAACGCTGTAGTACCACTTATCTTTTTAAATGAAAGAGGCACACATGTCGGCTAAATGATAAGATAAATTAATTAAATAAATAAAATTTATTTAATTAATTGGAAAGTCGGCTTATAATGAGAACTTAATTCAAATAAACTATTTGATTTAGTTGGGATATGAGTTGGATATTAATTAAATAAATAAAATGTATTTAATTAATTGGATAGTGGGATTATGTATGTGAAAATTAATTAAATAAATAAAATTTATTTAATTAATTGGGATGATGATAGGATATGATGTGGAAATTAATTAAATAAATAAAATTTATTTAATTAATTGGCTAAGTAGGATAAGGATGGGATTAAATGGGATTTTAATTAAATAAATAAAATTTATTTAATTAATTGGCTTATGGAATGAGTGGGGTTAAGAGTGGGATTTAGGACAAAATGCTACATGATGTCTAGGATAATATTTTTGACAAGGTGTTGCTAGACATGGACAAATTTGGGACAAATTTGGGTGTCTACAGATGGCAACAAAGGTTATCTCACACATCCGCAAGACATGATGAGTCTTTACCAGAAGTCAGATTGAAGAAGTGTTGAGGTCCGGTAAGCAGGAACAGAGTAGTTTGTAAGGTCTGACAGACAGGTCCAGATCTCTTAGAAGACATATCTCAGTGATGTACAGATTTGGGGAAGTCAAGAGGAGTACCTTGACAAATAGAATCCAAGGATTTAACCTTCGATGTTAAAAGGATGAAGAGATATGAATACTTGAGTGTCGGGTTCCTGATTGACAGTGTGAACAGAGGAAGAACTGACTGGCAGAACATCAGACATTATTCTGGATGTCTTACTGATGATGGTAAAGGTTCTTAGGGTGTAATTTATGATTGGCCAACATGATTGATAAATTCTACAAGTATATCCTTGATCCACATTACTTGGTATGCAAGGATTCTGTTGACAGACTAGAGTTTGAGATAATATTGACTATTCTGGGTGCCGACTAGAAAAGTGTTGAAATCACTTGTGCAGATATATATACAAGATGGATTTAGATATGAAGGCATGTGTGGTATGTGTTTAAGTGTGACAAAAAGTAGAAGAATATATAAAAGGTAGAAAAATAGGTTCAGAATGTAAGAGGACAACAACACTCAAGCAGAATAAGAATGAAGTGCTGCAGATTAGTCTATTGAGCTTAACCAGAACTGAACTTCAGCATATGTGGATGCTTGTCATCAGTTCAAGTTTTCTTCTTGTAAACAGTAAGTCTTTTGTAGGCAGTAAGCCTCTTGTGAGCAGTCTGCTCGGGTAGTGAGCCCTAAATTGGCAAGTGCCATTTTGTATCTTCTATTCTTCTAACAAAGAATAATATCTTAGGTTAATCACCTCGTGGTTTTTTCCCTTAACAGGGTTTCCACGTCCAAATCATTGTGTCATGTGTATTGGTGTTATTTACATTTCATGATTATGCTTGCTCTTAGAATTTGATGTTGCATTAATTGTTAAGAAAGCACAAAAAGTTAAATTATTAGGATAACTGATTCACCCCCCCCTCTCAGTTATCAACACAAACTCTTGAATCTTCAAACTTGACTCTGTATCTATTTGTTTCTCAATCCATGGAGGAATTTGGTCTCCAGATCTTTGGCATCTACCATCATCATGCTGATCACCTTGATCTCTAGTAACTGCATTTGTTTTCAATGGAGATGGTGACTTCCTTATTTCTTCCTCATGATGCACTTCATGAGGGTGATCCTATGGTACCTCTTCCTGTTGAGGAATTTCTTCTTATGGTGGAGGATCTTACGATGCATCCACATGATGATCTTTTGATTGATCCTGTACTTCATCATTTTTTGTTTCATCCCCTTTGGGAATTTCCTCATTATGAGGTACATTTGCATCCGTAGATGTCATTGTATCTACCTTAGGTGCCTTTACCTGATTTTGGATCACATTCTGATCTGCACCTATGGTATCTACCTCTTGAGTCCTTAGGTCATCCTAACCTGATGTATCTTTTTCACCAGAGGCTTCTTGAGTTCAGGGTACTTCTTCAGTTATCATGGCTTTATCATTTCCACCCTTTTCTTGGACTTCAACTATTTTTGGCTCATGAGATATATCTTGTTGTTGTTGACCCATATCTGCAGTGTGGCTTTCCACTTCTACCAACTTGATCTCCTCAACATTTCTGTTCTCTTAGGTGTACCCACTAGATTTTCAAGATGTGTTGCATCCTCCTTGTATGTTAAATCTATCACTTCGGGGCTAGTCACTTGATCAACTAGTTTATGAAGCCCTATTTGTTGTGCAATCCTTTCTGGGCTATGTTCTTTTTCTTGTTCCACTTGCTTCAGTTCCTCTAACACAACCACCTGTACTGATGGAGTTATGCGGGTGTTAGCAGCAAGGGTTTCCATTTGTTGAGAGGTTACATCCTTTACTACCTCATCATCAGATAAGTCAACTATCTCTTCCAGTGAGACAAGACCACTTTGAATTGGCCTAGAGGCTTCTTTCATTTGTTCTTCAGCTTGTTCAGTCTTAAATTGAACAATGGTGGGAAGTGGCACATTATGTTGCAATTCCTTTCTGAATATTTCTCTACCAGCTCCCCTCAATACTATGGGGTCATGTTTTATTTCACCTCTCATGGATGTTCTTGGTTTCTGAGGTGTGGATGCCATCACCTGAGGTGCTTTTCTTTTTCTAATGAGGGGCATTGGGTCTTCCTCTATAGGATCTTCATCAAGAGGAACATCCTCTTCCATTTTTTTTGTGATGTCTGACCCTCCTCATATGTTTCAATAGTTTCAACAGCTGGCCTCTGGATCCTTTTAGCTTTTTGTTTATCCATAGGAGGTGGTGCTGATGAGGCTGATGCCTGTCCTAATGCGGATGCATCCTCAGCTATTATAATCACTCTTTCAACTATTACCCCTTTAGGTTCATTATCAGTTTTCTTACCTCTGGGGGGTCTCTTGCTTTGTTCTTGAGGCGACATTCTTTCTCCTTTAGATTTCCTTTTTTAAATCAGAAAGTCATCATATTCATTGTTAGGAAGCTCTTACCTCTTCTTATTATTGTCAACTATAAGGGCTACACCCTTCTTCTTTAGCGCATTTATTTGGTCATTTACCCAAGACTGGGTTAACTGCAGCATCCTGCCTATAAATCAATCCAATGAGATATCCTCAGGTTGTGTAAGATCAGGTGCTAAGATTGTATCATTGTATATCTTCTTTTCCTCATATTCATCAGATATTATTTTGCCATCATCCCTCTTTAACTAAGCAGGCACTGGAATACAATCAAAAGTTTTGATCTGGTTAAGAGTTAGCCTTTGGTATTTTCTTGTTCTAGCCTCAGCTTCATCCTCACAATCTGTCCAGAAATCCTCTAAGTGCTTCTGATGGATGGGCTTCCCCATGATTTTCTGCATCCTCCCATATGGGTCATATGATCTTGCCAATGGGAATAGCTGTAGCTTCATCATGTCTAGACCAGCTATGGCCTTCTTAATGTTATCAAAATCTTGGCATATATACCAACCCATTGTTATTGGAAACAATACTGGTGGAATCTTATTATTTGCTTTGTAAGCATCTAGTATTGTGGATATCTATCTCATGAACTCCATCAAAACAACTGCATCAGTGGGATATCTTGGGAGCATGAGGGGTTGTCCTGCAAAGCCCTCTATTCTGATATAAGAGAATGTGGTATATTGTATAAACCAGGCACCATGCATGTAGATGACTTCTTGAGCTTCCATGCTCAATCTTTTAGTCCTATGTTCTTCCATTGTCCTGACCAGATACATAGAAAATGCATCATTCACTAATTTGTAATCTGGAAGATAATTTTGTCTTTACAGTTTGGGATAATGATCCCAGATGTGGGCATCATTTGCAGTGCCACCAATCTTTCCTTCTGTTGCAAGTGCACGGAATGTACCTTTGTATGCACATGAGTATACCACATATGAAGTCATATGAAATGAACATTCCAGGCCTTCTAGGTTCATGAGCTGCTCATTTAGGGCATCACTTATCATTTTGGCCCATAATGGCTTGTTGTCTGTATACAGACATATCAGGATAACCCCATACATCCAATCTTTGAAACTCCCAATATCAGGCTGGCCTGTCACTCTACTAAGTAGGGCTATCATACATTGGTATTCATCATCAAAGTCAAACTTGTACATATGCACCAGTAGTTTGGCAACGGCAGGGTAGGGACTATTCTTTTCCCTCCATTGATACATTCTCTTCCTAGCTGCTTTCTTGTTATTTATATATTCAGTTTCCAACTTCTTCAGATCCATGCTGACAACCTTCTTCCCCAATGGCAAATTGAAAGTAGCCGCAATCTCCCTGATGGAGAGATCCGCATACACTCGACCATGCTTTTCCACTTTCCTTGTTTCTGGATTGTAGTTTCTGGCACATTCAATGATCAATTCTAGAGTCTCCATAGAATATGGAAATCCAGTTGCATTCCACATTCCTGACATGAAAATGGTGTCCAACAGGGTATTATTCATGTCCTCATGCATTCTAGATGACCAAGTGACCAAATCAGTGCTTCCTTGGTGTGTATCTGTGATGGCGCCATATTTGAACCGTACACCTTCAGGCTGACCAAACATTGGTTTAAGAAATTCAGCATTAGATTTGTTCAACCTCTTGTCTGCCATGGTTTCCTGCAATAAACAGGACCATTCTTACCATACAATACTTCACATACATGCATACAACATTATATCTTCACTACATGATGCACATTATATTGATTAATCATCACTTCATCCTGATATGCATAACATATATCTTCAAACTAGAAAAAGCATACTACCTGGACATGTAGAAAATGACAGGAGGAGGGTTTTAATTACTTACTTGATAGCGTTTAACTCCTTGATTATGCTGATGATTATATGAAAGCGATTCAAATTCCAGTGATAATCACGTGTCCTATTTTGTTACAAGCCATGTGTGTCCGCAAGTAGGTCGTATGAAGGTTTGAAAGCTCTATGCTCTATAAAAATTGGTTTTATTGCAAGGTAAGTGTAAAAATGATGATGTAAATTCACTTTATCCTCCTTATTAGGGTAATTTTAGGGCAACACAGGGTTTATTCAATCTTAATTATTGATCTCTTGTCATTAATTCTTGGATACTACCAAGTGTCTTGATCACGTTCGCAATCGGCAGGAATCCACCTATTGCATTTATGGCATTTAATGTTGCATGGCAAGAGGAGCGGCGGAAGATCAGGTGATATTCTGAATATCGGGTCATGTTTAAAATGTTAGGTGATATTGAGAAATATCAAGATGATGTCATCAGGATAATGACTTAGTTCATCGTTGTCGCACTATGGCATCATCGTCATGTTATGTAGAAAGGGTCGCTATTGGAAATATACCTCCGCGAGGTAAAAAGGATGATGACATCATCGTCATGGTAATTTTATTATCTATTGGGATTATATGACATCATCATGATATTGGCTCTAGGGGGATATTTTGCGACAAGGTGATATTCAAAAGATAGGGTGATATTCAGAATATCGGGTGATAATTAGAATATCGGGTGATAATCAGGATATCGGGTGATAATGAGAATATGGCCTCCACAAAATATATGATGTTGTTCGACAGGTAAATGCTTCTATCACCTAAAATTGATGTCCGGATCTCCAGATAAATGATTTATCAGGTGATAAAATTGGATCAGGGGTGATCTTTGGAAGATGACTGATGTTTAAGAAATATGACCCCCCCGGGAATATCAGGTTTGACTAGGACTTTGACTCACCATAACTCTCATTCCCTAAGGAATATCAGGGTGATCCAAAAGGCAAACCTGCATGAAATTTTGTACTCTATCCAACCATGAGGTTATTGACATGAAATATGAACTTTGAAAAGCTGACCTCATCATGATGACTTACCCAGTCCCCTTATGCAGGATCATCTGCATGACTTACTTTTACCAGACCACCAGCAAGCAGAAAACACCAAGCCAAGCCAGGAAGTTGGGTCCCTATTTTGTCAAGTCAAAATGGGGCATGTTGTGTAACCACACAACAACTTGCCACCAAAGAAAACACCAAAATTCTAATGATTCAAGTGATGTGAACACATTCTAACATAGCATTCTAACTCTCTTCAAGCATAAGCATCATAATCTTTCTGAATGATAAAATGCCCTCATGGTAACAATGCTAACAAAGGATTAGTAGTGTGTGAATGATTAATTATCCTCATCTTGAAAGAAAGTTGAAAACATGAGTAACTGATGTTAAGCTACATAGTTTGGGATCATCCCTCATAGCCAACCTGGATAGAGCCTTGTTGCCAACAGGCGTCTATAGCCCCGGCAAGGTTATCTATACAATCCCCCTCAGTAGAGCCCCACTGCCAGTAGGTGTCTATAGCCCCAGTAGAGTTACTTAGATGGCCTAATTTTATTACATTTTTGGATTTTTTAACATTTATACTTTATATATCTGATGTCATCATGTAAGCTCAGTGTGCAAGGTATGGTCACTTGCTGTTTTAGGTTAGAGATTGCATTGGTAGCAAGGGAGTCCCTTTAGATTTTTCACTTAACACCTATACTTGTGTGTTCAACAAACCCAAGGCTCTTAGGTGAGTCATTGTGAAAAAATCACTTTGGTTAAGAAAAGGCACCTTGATGAAAAGATATCACAGACTTGATCATGAGTACTTTCTCAAAATGAGTCATAACCTATATATGAATGTGTTCTCATCACTTGAATCCTAACAATTTAGTTATTTTCTAAGGCGATGAGCTGCATCATCTTGACTAACCAAAACAAAAACTCAACAAGCAAACAAAGCAAAAACAAAAACAAAATGACACTGTACAAACAACTATACAAATATACACTATGATACACATGACTGACATGAAGCTACTTAGGATTTGAAATAATGTTTGAGGAATTGTCCATTAATTGGTAATGGAACATCCTCACCTGTCAAGTGTTGTCTCCTAATATCTCAAAAATTTGGAAGGGACCTATCCATAATTTATCAAACTTACCATGGTCTCCTTTCCTCTCATGGGCTTTGTCCCACATCAGGACTAAATCAGATATTTTGAAGGCTTTAACTTTAGCTGTCTTGTCAAACTAGTGTTTGACAATAGCTTGATGTTTGGCAAATTAATCAATTACCTGACTTCTTTTCTCTTCCAGGTGCATCAGCTGAAGCAACCTGACTTCTTGGTTATTGTCTCTGCCTAGGTACTCTTGGGCAAACTGTAGGGTAGGAATCTTCAGGTTAACAGGGAGGATGGGATCAACCCCATACACTAAATGAAAAGGTGTATTTCCTAGTGCAGCCTTCATTCTAGTTCTATCTACCAACAAGGCATACTTCAGTAAGGTATTCCACTCCCTAGGGTTCTTTTCTATTAACATCTTTATGAAATTCATCAAATTTTTATTAGTGGATTCTACCAATCCATTCCCTTGGGGATAATAATTGAATGAGAACTTCAATATGATCCCATAATCGAAGGCCCAACTTGACAATTTGGTCGAAGCAAAAGAAGAACCATTATCACTTACCAGAGCATAAGGAACCCCATACCTGCTGACTATATTATGTTGGCAAGAAACACTATATGGATTTATGAATGTTGTCAGTGATGGCAACAAAGGTTATCCCACACATCCGCAGGACATGATGAGTCTTTACCAGAAGTTAGATTGAAGAAGTGTTGAGGTCCGGTAAGTAAGAATAGAGCAGTCAGTAAGGTCCGACAGATAGGTCTGGATCTCTCAGAAGAAGTATCTTAGTGAAGTGTGGATTTGGGGAAGTCAAGAGGAGTACCTTGACAAATAGAATCCAAGGATTTATCCTCCAGTGTTGAAAGGATGAAGAGCTATGAATACTTGAGTGTCAGGTTCCTGATTGACAGTGTGAACAGAAGGAGAACTGACTGGCAGAACATTAGACATTATTCTGGATGTGTTACTAATGATGGTAAAGGTTCTTAAGGCATAAGTTATGATTGGCTGACATGATTGATGACTTGTACAAGTATATCCTTGATCCGCATTACTTGGTATGCAAGGATTCAGCTGACAGATCAGAGTTTGAGGAAAATATTGACTATTCTGGATGCCGACTAGAAAGGTGATGAAATCACTTGTGCGGATATATATATATATATATACATGATTGATTTAGATGTGAAGGTGTGTATGATGTGTTGTGTTGGTGTGAAGAAAAGCAGAAGATTAGAGGGAAGATAGTAAAAGAGGTCTGGAATGTGACAGTACAGCTGCATCAAAAGAGAGTAAGAATGAAGTGTAGTAGATCAGTTTATTGAGCTTAACCGGAACTAAATCTTAGCATGTGTGGATGCTTCTCATCAGTTCAAACATTGAGTTACCTTCCTTTTCTGTAGACAGTGAGTCTCTTGTAAGCAGTGAGCCTCTTGTGAGCAGTGTGCTTAGGCTGTGAGCAGTGTGCTCAGGCAGTGAGCCCTAATTGGCATGTGCCATTTTGTATCTTCTATTCTTCTAACAGAGAATAATATCTTGGGTTAATCACCCTATGGTTTTTCCCTTAACCGGGATTTCCATGTCAAAATCACTATGTCATATGTATTAGTGGTATTTCCTTTTCATGGTTATGTTTGCTCATTTGATTTGATATTACATTAACTATTAAAGAAGTTCAAAAGGTAAAAGATTAAGATAACTGATTCACCCCCCCTCTCAGTTATCAACAATTGGTATCAAAGCTAGGTTCCTCCAAATAGAGCCTAACAACTTGAGGAAGATCTGGGAATTCAAATGGATATGTATGGAATGAGGAAACAACTTCAGTCTATCCTAGATGATCTTGATCAATCTAATTCTGAAGTCAATGAACTGAAGGAGAGACTTAGACAGGCCGATGACTTCATCAAAGAACTAAGAGAAAAACTGAGTATCTCTATGAAAAAGAGAAAGGAACTACTTCAACAATTAGCAGATCAAAGTGAAGCCAATAACACTAATGATGATCTGAATGAGAAGAACAAGTTATGTGAAAAGTTATCAAAAGAAGTATTATGGTAAGACATGAAATGGAGTCAGAAGTCATGAAGTTCACCCAAGAAATCGAAGAGAAAAGAAAAGTTGAAGATAACCTAAGACAATCTTTCAAGGAGAAATTTGAAGACTACCACAATATGGATAGAATAATCAGGCACCTAGAATCTGATCTTGAAGAAGCTAAAGAAAAGGAAGAACAACTTGAAGATCAGATTGATACTCTCAAAAGGGATCTTCAAACAGCAAATGAATATAACATGAAATTCAAGGTAAGCTCTGCTCAACTTGAAGTTCTTCTTGAAAGCCAAAAGAGGATAGATGACAAGTGTGGCTTGGGGTATGAAAAAGGGGAAAGCTCCGGATCCGGTCAGAAGAACTCCAGATCAGAAACTCCAAGAAACAGGCCTAGAAGACCTTTGGTAAAGCAACCAAATGCTCAAAGATATCCATCCTTCAATGGATACTGCCACAACTGCAATAACTTTGGTCATAAAGAAAATCAGTGCAGGAAAAGAATGAATCAAACTATTACATCCTTCTCCAGACAATGTTTCAATTGCAAAAGGTATGGTCACAAATCCCATGAATGTAGATATAGGCAAATAAGCAATTAATTCAATGGTAGATGCTTTGCATGCAATAGAACATGACATATGGCTAATCAATGTAGATCAAGAGAATATCAATCAAATATGCAAAGAAATGTTGTTTGCTACAATTACAATAGATCCGGTCACATTGCTAAATTCTGTAGAACCAAGAATCAGGACAAAAGGGGTCTGGTGCATCAGAATCAGAATCAAAACAAAGGAAAAAGGAAAGTGAATGCAGATGAAGTTCAAAGTGAGATGAACAATATTTGGGTAAAGAAAAGTGTAGAGAATGTTGGAAATGGATCCGCACCAGAATCTGGTGCTGATATCCCTTCTAAAAACTAAACAGATGAGCTCTGGCTCAGGGGGAGTAACAAAAGATAAGCCAATTCCCCCAGCCAGTCAATTGGTGCCTGAAATTGGCACATAGGAAGCTGCAGATCAAAGGGTTCCAAAAGAAACATCTAAAGAAGTTATGGTAAAGATTTGAGAGATCCGCAAGAAGATTTGAAGAGTCTAATCCTTCCAAAATTGATCCGGTTAAACAGTCTTCTGGTAAAAATAGGTTTTTTGTGAGTTTGATCCAGTATGAATCTAAATTGAAATATCTTGATCTACAGACATATGGGATGATCAAAAGAAGAAGTGGTCATTATGATTCATCATTAAACATCAATCATAAGGGCATCACAATGATTCGGATATGTTTCACCCTCTCTGAACAAGGAAAACAGAACAACCAGAACAACTTAAGTTTTGCATTTATTGTGATATGGAATTAGGGTTCTTTAGCAATAAAAGGGTTCACTCGCTCATCATTTTCAAAATTTGCATTCGAGAAGAAAGGAGTTCTGCAACAAGATTTCTCAAGAAGCAACTGCTGAACTCAAATCATTCAAGTTCACTCTGCGAACCCTACAAGCACAAAAGTTATTTTCCGTTATCAAATATCTCTCTGCAAATCCTTGAATGATGGCTACTCCAAATATTTTGAAGATCTCTGATAGGCCTTGCCCCAAATTTAAGAAACATCCTTACAAATCCTTGGAAGTAGATCCCCTAGGAGCATTTTCTGGTGTTCTACATGGTGTGTTGCATACAGAAGATATTAGGGTTTACATACATGCGAATATTGAAGAGTTCAGGGAATTCAAACTAAGATGATGCATTCGAACATAAACCTCAATACAAGGGCATCCAGGAGAAACATTTTGATCAGTTAATTCATTTCCCCTACTTTGAAGAAGATGAATGGGTCTGGTATGTATTGAGTAGGATACATGATAACTTCCTATGGCTAAACAGACCTTGCAAAATCACTAAGGAAGCAATTGGGGCAATAACCAGCTTATACTCCTCCGGAGGGATACCTGTCCTCAAATCTGTCAAAAACCAAATTGTAACTGAGGCCACCAGATCAAAATTTGATAAGAGGGCAATGACCATTGAAGATATCACGGACCCGGATATCAAGTTTGCATCTATGATAATAGGGTATAAGATATATCATTCCAGTAGGGAGAATTCAATGTCCAGAACTGCAATGTATACTGCCTATGAGATGCTGAGAAAGAATGTAGAGTATGATCTCTATGAACTTCTTCTAAGTCAATTGATGGAGAACATACAAAAGATCAAAAAGGACAAGAAGAATTCCTTTAAATATGGTGGACTGATATTGTGTTTATTTTTCTACTTCATGAATGAGCTGCTTGGATCCAATGGATGGGTATGGCAAAATAACAAACCGGTAGCAATTCAAATCAGAGATTACTTGCATGAACTTGGGGATGCCAAGGCAAGGAATACAGATCTGTGGGGGTACTTTAAGAACTTCCAAAATACTATGCAAATCAGAGAAAGAATCCTAAAATCATTGGTTGACAAATATAAAGATACAGTGTGCTTCATGGTAGACATTGATCAATGCCTAATGGAGGCAGTAGAGCCAAGGACAGTTTGGATCATGCCTATGGGGTATGAAGTTGATGAACAAATTGTGGAGCTGCATGTTCAACACATGCTAAGTCAGCTAAAGGATCCAAAGGCAGAAAGGTTTGGAACCTTTGAAGAGCTAAGTGTAAAAGTTCATGTGGAACTCAGACAACTGGAAATAAAGAGAAAAGTGAGAAAAGAAGTTGAAGAAGGCTTAGGCATCTCAAAAGAGGCACTTGATGCCAACAGGGAAAAGATGGAAAGAGCTGAGGAAGAGAAGAAAGAGGTAGAAAAGGGAAGTAAGGAAAGTGCTCTGGTAGAATCTTTCACTTAGACGAGATCATCAAAGAGATCTGCACCTGCCACTACTAAAAGCTCACGGACATCAAAACTGGAAGCAAAATCATCTGGGAGAGGAGAGAAAAGAACTAAAACAAAGGCCACAAGGTCTTATGTCAGTCAGAAGGATGATGAAGAAACTAAATCAAATGAGGAGATAAAGAAAATGAAGAAGTAAAAGAAGAAAACATCTGGTGAGCCCTCTACTGGTCAAGGTGAAGAAGAAAAGGTAGAGGAATTTGTAGAAAAGCCCACTTTGTCTTTAGATGATGTCATCAAATCAGTCACTATGGATGGAAACCTTCAGCCAATGGCTAAATTCTATGATGATTACAATGAAGCAGACCAAAAGATCTTGTAGGAAGTAGCAGTTAAGTATCTAAACATATATAACAAGGCTTTTATTGAAATTATATCTCTTATTCCCAAAAGCCTAGAAAAAGAGTTAGAAATAAGAAAGAATAATGCCATGGAAAAAGATCTTGAGATCCAGGAATAGATAGCCATTCAGCTATATCCTTCAATCGATTCAAAGAAAATGAATATGATTTTCAAGGATTGCAAGGATGATTTCTGAAGCAAAGCCAGAATGAATCAGCTCATGCTTGGTGAGACTGACAAGATAGCCAAGGAAACATAAGAGATCCTCTAGAATGCCTTCAAAAGATTCAATCTTCCTGTAATAGAGGACTTGGGTGTTGATCCTTCGGCCACAGGGGTTGAAAAGGAATCCACTAAGGAAATGACAGAAGAGGTAATGGACCCGGTGAAGATAAGGGCTTGGAATCTATAGACACCCTAAAATGACCGTGTCATCACATCACTTACATTTCGTCATCTGTCTAATCACTTGCATTGCAAACATTAATTAAATAATCTAATTATTTAATTAATTTCATCAAATTCTTCTAAATCTCCTAAATTCAACATTAATTAAATAAATCCTCTTTATTTAATTAATTAAATTAAATTCCTCTATATTCTTCCACAATTAAATAATTTTAATTATTTAATTTGATCATTATCCTCTCTCCAAAAATCAAATCCACATTGATTAAATAAACTTAATTATTTAATTAATTCAACAAATTCCCTCTTATCTATAATTAAATAATTCTTAAATTATTTAATTAAATCAAAATCATTCTTCCAAAATCATGCACAACAATTAAATAAATTTATTTATTTAATTTGCTTTCGAATCTTCTAAATTAAATAATTCTAATTATTTAATTATTTCTTCCAATAATATCTTCTCTAAATTTAAATAAATCAATTATTTATTTAAATTGCTTTTTCTTCTAATTTGAGTTATCTCTAATATAACTCAAGCTTTCTATATTTAATAAAGTAAAATATCTTCTTTTATCATGCAAATCCCTTCTTCTTGTTTTAAATCACTTAACTGATTGCTTTATTCTTTTAATTGATTTATCTCTTCAGTTAACTCATTCTTCTATTCTTGATAACTCCTCTCATGCAAAAGAAAGCAAGACACATGTCTTCTTCTCATTCGTTGCACATTCCTCAACTGTTCTCCTCCATTGATTCTTCTGAATTATCTGGACTGTTGATCGATTTTCCTTGAAATCTATATAAACCCCCCTCATCTCCTTCATTTAGCCTCTCTCTTCGATCGTATTCTCAGGCATACTTAACAGTGCTTCGAGCATACAAAATGCGTCGATTGAGCACTATAACGATCTTTTGACATTGATCTCTTGAGCACATACTTGCTTGTTGCAGCCATGGCTTTGCAACTACATTGAGCAATCCACATATCTCCAAAAGGGAACAATACAGGTTTTGGTAAGAGCTTTCATTTGTCTTTGATTTGTGATTTATGGCTTTTACTTAGATTCGTTTCCTTTATGTTATTGGGTTCTTTGGTTTTATTTAGTTTAGATTTAATCGATTTTTCCATATACACATTCTGGCACGCCAGGTGGGACCCACTAATCCCTTTGTTTCTTTGAGAAATTTATTTTTTTGAAGTCACAGTACGGAACAGCGCACACGACACCCTACAGTGCTTCTGGCTGGATATTTGCGCACTTTTGCAGATGCAATCCGGTGCTTTTGGAGATTCTGCGGCGCTTTCGGCAGCGCAGTGCAGTGCTTTTTGTCTGACAGAACAGCGCTATCGACATTATTCTATAGCGCTCTTGGCTAGATTAGGGTTCTGACCTTGTTCACTATTTTACAGGATTTTTACGCCATCTATCTTATTACTTTGTATGACAAGCTGTTGTATTTGTCAGACAAACCTGTTTTTCTTGTTGGACATCCTAAGCTGATTTGTTTAGGAGTACCTTCGATTTTTGTATTAATCTTGGGTGTTGTTACAGCCTTTTGAGTTCTTTAAAGATTGCAGAACATAGATCTCTCAGCTACCACTTCTCAGAACAGTCAATCAACCATAGAATTTTACTTTAGATCTGATTATTTTGGAAAAGTTCCCCTTTTTATGATCTGAGACAGCGCAGCGCTTTTGGTCATATTCTCTCACGCATTTGGTAACTCAGTTTCACGCTTACGACTATTATTCAGCGCTTTTGGTATCATTATATTGCGCTTCTGGTCTGCATCACAGTGCATCGAAAACACAGTGAAGTGCTCCCAATTATTTTGCTGCACCTCTGGTAATATTATACAGCGCTGCTGGTCTGCAATACAGCGCTCTCAGAATACAGTACGTCGCTTCTGGTAAAATTGTGCAGCGCTTTTTGGTTCAAGTTGATTTTGTTTTTTGCTAACTTGTGAATTTTTGGTGGAACTAACTCACTTGTTGCTTCTTATTACTCACATAGAGCCAATAGGTGTTTTCTTAATATGTTCATGCAGGACGAGCGTTGAAGACCTCTTTGATTTATCTCACTAAGTCTTAGAAACACATTGCATGCTTAAAAGGATAATTGAACAAATCTTTTCTTGCAATCTAAGTCTTAGGAATATACTGCATTTCTTAAGGGACAATGGACATGTATGAACAAACACCTCAAATTTTATAAAGGACAATGGACATGAATGCCAAACACTTCATTTCATAAGGGACAATTTACAACTACAATCGTGTGTGTGCATAGCTTAGTTGCACCTTATTTTTCTTATAACGGGACAATTGAACCTTTGCTTGACGTGCTTGCTTTTACTTTTTTGTACTTCTTTTAGAAGGGCCTGCTTTTAGATTGTGATTCATCCAAAAGGGACGACCCTAAGCGGAGTTTTCCTTTGAACCGCTATATAAGAGGGATAAGGCGAAAGCCAAGTCCTAACTGACGTCAGCCTTACCTTGTGGTGCCAAACTGAAAAGAGGTGTACTAGCTCTTTGTGGAAACGATTTTCACATCGAGCGAAGTGTTTGAAACTCTTAGTAGGATTGGTTAAAGCTTTTAGTAGCTTGTTGCATTGCTCGTAAGGTGTTGGTCCCTCAAAGTCACTAAGAACTAATTTAGATAGAGACTACCCGACCTACCTCCGAACATTGCGGTAATCATCAGTGCAAGGGAAATCGATTTAAACCCTTAAGATACTCACCATTGGCTCCCTTGAGAAGAGATAGTATTCCCTTGGACATAAAGCTCTTGTGACCTACTTGAGCTTTCCAAGGGGAGGGTGAGATATCCCTACCTATCGTCTCTCGCAAAGATACTAAATATCTGACACCTTTATGGAATGATATTTTTATCGACGGAGTATTAAGCTGTGAGCTGATCTACTGCAATGAAACCTTGTCTCTAGGGATAAAAAGTGCTTGTTATTGATTGCAACTGTATTAGACCTGTGGAAACATTGGGCTTGTTTGGAGCCTTGAACATACACTATCTGTTGTGTCGGTCCTTGTGCCTTTTTTGACCACTTGTTTGCTGTGTTTTCTCTTGCCAAACCAATCCACTCAGAAACAGAAAAATCTTGCCTTTGAAAAACACCAGACACTACTTCAGCGCCCCTGGTATTACAGCAGCTTGCCTTTGGTAACACAGTAGATCACCTTTGGTCAGCACTAACCCGCCTCTGGCAAAACTCTACTTCAGCGCCCTTGGTATAACAGTAGTTCGCTTTTGGTCACGGTAGCTCACCTTTGGCATAGCAGTAACTCGCTATTGGTAGCTTAGTCCATCACCTCCGGCCCACAGTAGCACGCTTTTGGTAGCACAGTCCTGCGCCTCTGGTCAAACAGTATAGCGCTTTTGGTCCAGTACTTTGTGCATCAGAGTTTGTCCGTTTCTTCAAAGCATCTCACAGATTCCCAGCATTACATTGTGTCCAGGTATATCCCATGGTCACCACTAGGCTACAGCAAACCATGAAGTCTAGGCAAGTTGTCCCTAAAAAGAACAAATCACCCCCTCGCACACCACAATCAGGTCATCTCAACATTACTCCCAAGGTGACTCCTAGTACACCCGCAGTAAAACCAAACATCTCTCCAAACATGCTACACATAGATGAACCAAGCAATCCTCATGAGGATAGAACCCCTTTGCTAAATGCACCTCAGTATACCACAGGCTTGCCTCCGGATTTTGTCCCACAAGGTTATATCGTAGATCAAACCCCATCTCAAGAAGAGCGACACTTTGAAATAGGTCAATCCTCTCAAGAAGATGGGCAAGATCTTGATGAATTTATACAAGATCCTAGAGCTATAGCTGCCTTTGATAAAATCCTTAGTGAGAATCAGGATCATTTCTTTCGCTTGCTTGCAAAGCAAGGCGCCAAGTTACCTCAAGATTTTGATGTGTCCACTCTCAAGGAGAGCACCAACACCCAAGAAACCATACAAGCGGTGCAAACCATGTCCACGGTGACTACGCCCTTACCTACTCAAGGCTCGCAGTATAGGAATCCCCTTTTCCAAAATCCGACAGAGGAGAGGCCCATATCATTGCTTTTGAATCCTATGGAGATCTATCAAAACCAACAAGAAACTCTCCAACGTCAAGCAGAATTAGCTAAGCAAGCCACCTTAGCTCGATCGAATGTGCAACCACCTCCTAAAGTGTCCACCCCAATTGCAAGTGGAATCTTAGTTACCCCATCACACGTAGGTTTCCCACCTAATTACAATCCGGGAAACACTTATGTAGCCATGTAACAAGGGTCTCAACATATGCCACCTCCTATATCATCACACCTGCACGTCTCTCAACCAATTGGAGTCACGCAGCCCCAACCACAACATTCTTCTACTCTCATCCTCAAGCAACCTCAACCGTCGCAAATCACTTCTACCTATGTTCCTCCACCACAACATTCTTCTACTCTCATCTTCAATCAACCCCAACCGTCGCATATCACTTCTACCTATGTTCCTCCTCCACAACGTTCATCCACGCTCAACTTCTTTCATACATTGCCTAGCCACTCTCAACATTCCCAACATCAGGTTTCCCAAAGCTATGTGCCACCATCACAACCTAATCAAACGCACTTTAGCTTTCCTCCCCCCAATACTTTTCTTCAACCATCGCAAAGCCAACATTCTTACCTAGCACCACCTCCACCTCTGCCTAAGCAAGGCCTCCAATTTCAACCCAATCTGAACCAATCGTACAATCCATACAATCCCAATCAATCTTACGACCCTTATAATACCACTGCGCATGGCTTACATTATAATCTTCCATATGGGCAACACCAACCACTTTTTGGACAACAGGAGATGTTACCAAACCCTCCCACGACTATGGAACTAAAGATTGCGGAGGTGCAACAACAGCTATCTGATCTTACATTTGGCCACACCAAAAAGACCTTCTCCTTAGAAGAAGTGTGCCCTTATCCTTTTGATCGGTCGTTACCAATGATCCCTTTTCCTGAAAATTTCACTATTCCCAAGTTCGATAAGTACAAAGGAAAAGGTGACCCAAAAGACCATCTTAGGGAATTCTATCTTGCTTGCTTCGAGGTCTCTCACAATGACACATATCTTATGCGTCTCTTTCCTCGCAGTCTTGGAGGTCAAGCAATAGAATGGTTCTCACACTTACCTACGGGTATCAAGTCTTTCAACGAACTAGCAGAGAAGTTTGCCACCCATTTTTCTTACAACGCAGAGCATGAGATTTCCATGATGGACCTATGCAACAATAAACAAAAAAATGGTGAAACTTTCATTTCTTTCCTTCAACAATGGAGACAAATGGCTAGTAAATTCCCTTTCAAGATTCCAGAGAAACAGCTTGTTAGCATCTTTGTGCAGAACCTCAACCAAGAGTTAGGTTTCCATTTGCAAATCCTTAGTGCTACAACCTTCGATGAAATCACATACAAGGGTATCAACATTGAGAAGGCCCTTATTGCTAAGGGTGTGGTCAAAATCTTTAAGGAGACGAAAGATAGCAATTCTCATCAACAGTCGAACGATAAACCCAAATATTGGAACAAGAACAAAAATGTGGTCAATGATGGAGTGGTCGATACTAAGCATGTCCAAACATTGCAAACACTGCTGCAACTCTCCAAACCAAGTCCAGCTCCACCCCAACAACAGCAGCAACAAAGGCAGCCTTATCCCAACCAACAGCAATGACAACAAGAGCGGCCCCAACAAGATTACCCTCTGCGACGTCAATTCACTCCCTTGGGAGTACCCATCGAATCGGTCTTACAGCAAGCTTTGCAAAAAGGGCTCATCACCTTACCTGATGCTCCCCCATATGGAGAACCTGTCTACAAAATTGCACGTTACAGAGACAATGAGTATTGTGAGTTCCATAGGAGCAAAGGCCATCGAACTGCGTCTTGCATGAAGCTTAAGCACCTCATCCAAAACCTCATTGACGGTAATCAAATCACTTTTGAGGATGAATCACCACTGCAACACACGAACAAGGATCTCGATATGTACAAGGAACCATTCCCTCATCACGGTCCACCTCCTCCTCAGGATAGAGGTAAAGGTATCAATCACGCGTCCACATCTTTCGATTCCATTGTAGGTCATTTTGAAGAGAGTCGAGTGTCTACCCTCACCATCAAAGGCAAATCTATGGATTGTGCTGTTACTACTCGTCGAGGTCATGTCACCATCTGTGCACCTACACCTAGACTTCCGGTTCAGTCTGATTATAATCTTGTCGAACATCTAGGGAGAACACCAGCACAGATCTCTATTTTGGACCTTCTACGGTCATCACCTGCACATAGAGTGGTGCTAGAAAAAGCCCTCCAAGAGTTGTCCGTTCCTAACAACATAGTAGTCGCAGATTTCCAAGCTATAGTGGGTAATATTGCTTCGCCTTACAATGTGGTCTTCTCTGAGAAAGACCTCCCCTCCCATGATCCTTGTCACAACGATGCCCTCCATATTGAAGTTCTCATCCATAAGCGCAAAATCAAACGCATCCTCATAGATGGTGGTGCTGGTCTCAACATATGTTCTTTAAAGTTACTAAAGCAATTGGGATACTCTGAGGATCACGTCAACATTGATCATAGTATTACAATCAAGGGGTATGATGATGCCGAACGCCGTTCAGAGGGTGTTATTCACTTGCCTATACAACTGGGCCCAGTCATGCTTGAAACTAGGTGCCAAGTTCTTGATATTGAGCTGCCTTACAAAATTATTCTGGGCCGCCCATGGATCCATGCAATGAAAGCTGTTCCCTCCACCTACCATCAGTCCCTAAAGTTCCCATACAATGGTACGGAGATCACCATCCTAGGAGATCCTAATCCTTTTGAATTTTGCTGTGTCTTGCAAGGAAGCTATAAGAATTGCAACCATGTGCCTAAAAATGACAAAGCCCTTGAATCCCCTCTCTATGTTGACCCTGAAACTCTCACGCAAGCCTCTACAAGTGAGCCTACACCCCCCCCAAAATCACAGCACGCGTCCGAGATATAGGCTTTGGCACTTATTATATCTCTGAATCTTGTTGTGTAGGGCGGATGCCTTTATCTCCAAAATCTTACGGCAAACCACCCATTGCTAAAGTTACCAAAAAAGCTACTATTCCTCCCCCAACATTCCTAACCCAATTCCAACATGGATGGTTATTGGAAGAGGAAACTATTGAGGACATCTCTTCTTGGCTCTACAAGGAGAAAGAACCAGTCACGATACCAGTCAAGCAATATGGCAATGGCTTAAGGATAGTGAAAAACATGGGCTATAAAGGCAAAGGTGGCCTTGGGAAACAGAATCAAGGAACTATGGAGCCCATTGTGGTAACAAAGAAGCTAGACAAAAAAGGATTAGGATTTGGTAAGAAGGTACCATGCGCCTCAGACATCGAGTATATCCTCGACGAGGTAGCTGACACTTTTCCCGCCGATACGACGTCTACAGAGGATATCATCGATGACTCTTCCCTCCACATAACCAATCTATTTGCAGAATCCTCCATTTTTACACTATCCTCCGTATCCTTAACTTCCACCACCAGCACCCAGAATGTCACGCTTGTCTACCCTGAACTTATCGATTGGGACCAACAAGGGGCCCCCATTATAGATGTGTTTCAGAATGACAAGGCTTTAGCTGAGTTCATGGGACTTCGGGAGGGTATCCCTCTTGGCGATCACAAGGCAGGTTTTGTAATGGAACTAGAGCCCACGACTTATTTTTGTGAGAATGCCAAATCCTCTAGTCGCAAAAGTGCAAATAAAGAAAGATCTCTAGGTGAAAACCACACTGTGGAACCTCCTAATCATAAAATAGTAAAAATAAAGGACGTATCCAAAGGTGAAAACCCAACTGTGGCACCTAAGGATGGAGGATTTGACCTTCCCTTACCATCTAAGTACCAAGAGAAATCAGCTCTCCTAGTTGAAGATTCTACAGAGATCAACCTGGGTACAGAACAAAATCCAAAGACGACATTCCTAGTGGCATCCTTATCTGACACAGAGCACAAAAATCTTAACAACTTCTTCTTGCAATGAACCATCAACTTTGCATGGACCTATGCAGATATGCCAGGGCTAGACCCTAAGCTGGTAGTTCATTATCTCACGGTTGATCCCAAGGTGAAACCAGTCAAGCAGAAATTGAGAAAAATGCATCCACAGATAGCTCTCTTGGTGAAGGTGGAAGTACAAAAGCTATTAGACGCAAAGTTCATACGACCTATCAACTATTCAGATTGGGTCTCAAACATTGTACCTGTGTCTAAACCTAATGGGCGCATCCGCATGTGTAATGATTTCAGAGATCTCAATAAGGCATGTCCTAAAGATGACTTTCCACTACCAAACATTGACATTATAGTGGACTTGACAGCAGGTCACGAGATGCTTTCTCTCATGGACGGATTCTCGGGTTATAATCAGATAAGGATAGCTGAAGAAGACCAACATAAAACAACCTTTACTTGTCCTTGGGGCAATTATTGTTGGTGTGTCATGCCGTTTGGTCTGAAGAATGCAGGAGCAACCTATCAGAGAGCAATGACAGTGATATTTCATGACCTCTTTCATCACATCATGGAAGACTATGTTGATGATATATTGGCTAAATCTTCTAGAGCGGATCACATACAGGTCCTAGGACAGATTTTTGACAGGCTTGAAAAATACCAAGTAAGACTCAATCCAAAGAAGTGTGTATTCAGCGTAACATCAGGGAAGCTATTGGGATACATTGTATCTCATAGAGGCATCGAAGTAGATCTAGCAAAAGTAAAGGCTATAGTGGAGATGCCTCCACCAAAGAACCTAAAAGCATTAAGGAGCCTCCAAGGAAGGTTGCAGTCCATTCGACGTTTCATCTCACAGCTAGTAGATAAATGTCAACCCTTTCAACACTTGCTCTGAAAGGATGTCTCGTTTCGATGGGACAACAAGTGTCAGGCAGCATTTGATCAACTTAAAGAGTATCTAGCTACACCTCCTGTATTGGTTCCACCAGTTGCGGACAAACCCTTGATATTGTACATCTCCACTACAAACTCAGCCCTAGGGGCTCTGCTAGCACAGAATGATGACACAGGAAAGGAGCATGCAATATATTACATCAGTAGAACCTTGGTGGGATACGAGCTCAATTATTCACCAATGGAAAGGGCTTGTTTAGCAGTAGTGTTCGCCTCCCAAAAGTTTCAGCATTACATGCTGAACCAACACACAAATCTAATAGCTAAAATTGATCCCCTGAAGTATCTACTAGCAAAAGCAGCTCTCACAGGCAGACTAGCTAAATGGGTTATGAGCCTTAGTGAGTTCGACATTGAGTACACCGATCGTAAGGCAATCAAAGGACAAGCCCTCGCGGATCAACTGGCAGAAGCACCTATGAAAGATACACATCCTATGGTAGTAGACTTTCCTGATGAGAATCTCTTCACTCTTTCCAACTCCATAATGTGGAAGTTGTACTTTGATGGTTCTTACACACAGCATGGATCAGGAGCAGGCATCTTATTTGTTACACCTCAGAATGACTACATTCCAAAGTCATATCGGCTTGCATTCCCTTGCACCAACAACATAGCCGAGTATGAAGCACTCCTCATAGGTCTTAATACAGCAGTTCAATGGGACATCATAGAATTACAAGTATATGGAGACTCATAGCTAGTCATTCTCCAAGTCACAGATGAATACCAAACAAAAGATGAAAAGTTGGTCCCCTACAAGCAACTAGTGGATGCCTATAAACCACATTTTTCTAGCATCACATTTGAGCAAATTCCAAGAGAGCATAATAAAGCTGCGGATTCTATGGCTTCTGTAGGGTCACTGATTGACATGCCTGCAAATACACAGAAGTGTGAATTCTTGATCGAGCAATTGTTGATACTAGCCGTCGATGTTCCTGTTACTGAAATCATCTGCAAACTTGTTGGTCCCAATTCCCCATGGTACAAAGATATCTATGAATACCTCAAGAACAAAACCTTCCCCCCTGACCTATCATCCACTCAACGCAAAACCTTTATCCATCGATCCTCTCGTTACATCATTCTAGGTGATACACTATATCACCGGAGTCTCGATGGTATCCTCTTACGATGTCTTAACGCGGAAGAAGCCGAAGCTACCTTACGAGACATACACGAAGGTGTCTGTGGTGCACATTCTACTGGTCCTAATCTTGCTAAGAAGATACTCAGAACAGGTTATTACTGGCCTACAATAGAGCAAGATGCTGCACAGTTTGCTAAGAAGTGTCTACAATGTCAGCAGCATGGAGATTTGATTCACGCACCCGCTCATGAGTTACAACCTGTGACTACTCCATGGCCTTTTTCTCAATGGGGTCTCGACCTCATAGGACAAATCCACCCTTCCTCCTCCAATGGCCACAAGTTTATCATTACCGCCACTGAGTATTTCACGAAGTGGGTGGAAGCCATTCCTATGACCTATATCACCAGTAAACAAATAGCCAAGTTTATCCTAAACTACCTCATATGCCGGTATGGTATTCCCCAAGCCATTGTCACTGATAATGGGAGACCATTCAAGAACCAAGATGTCCGTGCCTTATGCATACAATACAATATCCAACATCGCTTTTCAACTCCCTACTATCCGTAGAGTAATGGCCAAGTTGAGGCTTCCAATAAAACCATTCTCAAGATCTTAAAGAAAATGGTCAATGAAGCTGGTTGTGATTGGCACTTGCAACTCAATCCCGCCCTATGGGCCTACCGTACTAGTATCAGAACACCAACTGGTGCCACACCATATGCCTTGGTCTTTGGTTCTGAAGCCATCCTACCTATAGAGGTCGAGATCCCATCCCTCAGAGTATCCATGCAGGACCTGATCGGCGGAGATGAGTATCGCACTTCTAGATTAGCTGAGCTTGAACTACTAGATGAGAGGCGCCTTGCCGCACTTAATCATCTCCATGTCTATCAAAACTGCCTCCGGCGTAATTACAACAAAAAGATCAAAGAAAGACGGTTTCAAGTTGGTGATCTTGTACTTAAGGAGAATCAGAGAAATCAAGCAGATCGAGAGAAGAAGGGTAAGTTTGAGCCTAACTAGTTAGGTCCCTTCATTGTGACAGCAGCATATGGATCAGGAGCTTATACTTTAGCTACACCTGACAGCATTCCTCTAGATGAGCCACTTAACAGTGTCCATCTCAAGAAGTTCTATGCCTGATCCTCAGAGTATTCCCACATAAAAAAAATCAAAAAAATCAAAAAAATCACAAAAAAAATAAAAAAATAGAAAATAAAAAAAAATATGTCCTCTGGTGAAAACCTGGCAAACAGGCGCTATGCGTAGAGTCAGCATCCATCGTCTATCGAGTCCTGTCCACTCCTTGTCTAGTTCACAATGTGCCTCATCCATCCATCCATAATAAAACCATTGACTTTGTTTGCATTTCCATCTCCCTATCTAGTATAGCTTGGAAATTTGTCAATGTCCATCGTCGTCTTCCCATGTCTTGATCTGTGTCTACAGTTAACACTGTCTTGTCCTAGGTCAAGTCTTTTTGTGTCTTCTTCAGCGGTCACCCCTGCAGTTTCCTCTACCAGAATGGGGGCAACTCTTTCCTTAGCTTTGGTCTAGGATTGGTTCCTTGTTCATGGTTCGCAGCACATACTGCAATCTTGTTTCATTTCCACAGGTAACACCCTTTAACGGACACATCGCTCCTACGATAAGGCTGTTATCTTCTCAACACTTTTTCTACATCATCACACTAACCAGAACTACATATCATCTTTTCAATCTTCAGGTACCTTGATCCCATGGATATGGGTATGTAGGCAGTCTGGAATACGAAGGACGTTTCGAGTACTCAGGTACATAAGATCACCTCTTCTTCGCTCTTTTCCCACATCATCACACTAACCAGAACTACATTATCATCTTCTCAATCTTAAGGTACCTTGATCCCATGGATATGGGTATGTAGGCAGTCTGGAATACGAAGGAAGTATCCAGTACTCAGGTACATAAGATCCCCTCCTTTCACCTTGACCCATTCATCACTCTATCCAGAACTACATATTTATCACGTTCATCTTCCATCGTAAGTGTGCCTTGATCCCGTGGATACAGGGTATGTAGGCAGTCTGGAATATGAAGGATGTATCCAGTACTTAGGCACACACGATCCATCATTCTCCACCCGTCCCAATCCATTAGCATTCCATCCTTCTAGTCTTCCGTTTGTCAAAATCCATTCGCCTCGACTTGACTAACTCAAAGCAGCAAGCTAGTACATCCTTTCAAAGTAAAAAGTCCTTAACAAACTTGACACAAAGCAGCTTCCTTCCAGAGTCATCTACTGTCCTGCATACCGATTGCCAACATCAGCTAAGTACCGCTTAACCAAGCCCTAGATTCACAAGCTTGTCTTCTGCGAAGTGTTCCATTGTCGAGACCAACACACGCGTCTCCTGCAACATGTGGCATTTCCTGCGAGTGAGACATTGCCTTTTAGGTAGATAGCCCCCTTTAACGGACACAGAGTTCCTACGATAAGGCTGTTATCTTTCCTATCCAATCTATCCTGAGTAACCTCTTTGGCAAGAGAATATGTTGGCTATATGTTTACTTTGCAAGTCAGTCAATTTGTGTTATGGTTTATCTTTTGTCCCCTATTCCAGTACCTATTCAAAGCTACCTTGAATTATCTATAATCTTGGTATGTTGCGACGCAGTACGGATTGGGGGCATAGTCATTGCTTTCTGTGTGCCGTGTTTGAGGAATGATCTCTAGTATCTTTCTTAGCATTCTATTTATCTTGTGTGTGTTACGCCCTAGCATCTTACATATTAATAATTCTTCTTGCATTTACATGTATTGAAGTTTATTTTATGTTCAAGACTATGGCTTATTCACATATACCTACAAGGTTATATTATGTCTAAAAGGGATCTAGGTTCAAACCGTTTGTTTGTAGAGTCAACGTCCACGCACTCAGATATTACTGCACCCTGGTCTTTTATACCTTGGTGGCGAACTATCCACGTGCTACATCAAACTAAGGATTGCACTTTATATACAAATGTGAAGCCATTGCAACAAGCTCATTCATCCATTTACACATCCTTTATATCACTTTCATTGCAGTAATCGATCAACAGTCTCCATCTCCTCCTGTTCTCCTCTCTGGTGCATATCTGCAAAACCCACATGTCAGATATCACTAGTCATCACATCTATATCATCATATATCTCTATCATCATACATCTATAAGCATCATATAAACAGCATATGTCATCACATGAATCCATAATCATACATACATATCATCACATCCATGACATCAAGGAATGCATAACACAAAAGCATGAACTGCTGTGAGTCGAACGGATCATCATATATATATATATATCATGTAATGGCCATCATAATACAAAGTCTCTGTGTCTACATCAAATAATACAAAAAGATGTATACAACCAAATATACACCAATATAGTACATCAAGGCTATCAAGAGCCCTCAAAATATACATCAGAATGCACGTAGGCATCTGTCCAAAATGATACAATACAAATGAATGTGCCCTAGTGCGTGGAGCTGCCCTCCTGCTGTGGCCCCTGGCCTCCCCCTGTGCTCGGTGGAGGTCCCCCTGATGGTCCTCCTCCTCCCCCTGGCGGCAAAAGTGGTCCTCTGACTAAGGACGCTGACTGCCCTGTCCTCCGGGATCCTGATGCCCCTGACCTGCTCCTGTCTCTATAGCTCGGTGCCTGCTGGGCTACCGGCACTGCACCCACGTATAGGCCCCTGTAATACTCCACCTCTCTACCAGCTGATACAAGCTCACCCTGCACTCGGATGAGCTCGCTGTACAACGTCCTCTGATCGGCACCCAGCGCACGGCGTGCCTCCTCTCTCTCCCACCTCACTCTGAATAGTGTGGCCTCGGCTGTCAAACGCAGCTGCACCTCTGCGTCTCTCTCTCTCCTAGCCTGCGCTAGCTCATTTGCATCTGCTGCTGGTGCGGCTGGCGGCTGTGCCTGTGCCTGTACCTGTGCCTGTATCTGGGCCTGCAGCTACCTGTATGCCTGCACCTGTGCCTGTAGCTGTGCCTACACCTGTGCTAGGGTTGTCTGTGCTGCTGTGGCTGCTTGTGTCTGTGCCTGGGCTGTGGCCTCTGCCTGCCTCGCCTCGGCCCACACTGCATCCCTGTCTCTCCTAAGCCGAGCCATCCGGAGCTCTAAGCGAGTCCTCCGGGCTATCTCCTCCTGCTGCAGTCTCTCCGCTCTCTGTAAGTCAGTCTCTACGACCGGGCCCACTGCCTCTGCCATCTCCACATCAGCCTGCTGGCCGCTGCCCTCTCCACTTGCCTGCTGGCCCGCTGCCTGCTGCCTAGCTGCCCTGGCCTGCCGCCTCATCCTGGCCTCTCCTCCCAGCACTAACACCTCTCCCACTGCCCCTGCTACACCCGGTGTAGTCAATCTCATAGGCCTGTGTGTCTGCCAGTACTGATCGTACTCTAGTAGTGTCCCTGGGTCTGCTAGCCCAGAATCCCAATCCCATCTCACGGGGATAAGTCCCCGCACCTCTGTCAATGCTGTCGCCAATGGGATCTCCGCATCCCAGTCTCCTACCTCCCTCCGTGTCCTGGCATGAGTGGCCTCCCCCACTGGTAACCCTTGTGGCAATCCGAACTGCCTAAGAACTCACTCAGGTAGGTATCTCTCTATCATATCTGTTCGTCTACCGAATAGATAGCGAGCCTGTCTACAGTACATGAGCTGCTCATGCTCATCAGGCCACTCCTCACACAGTAACTAGGGCCTCCATATGAAAATGTCCATCTCATCTATCTGTCGCCGCCAGTAGCTCACAGACCCCATCCTCCGGTGTGTCATCACCCCGTCATATAGAAATGCATATGGCTCACCTCTGTCTCGGTGGCGCTGCGCCATGGGTCAGATGACGGGAATGTGCTCCCACGCCCATACCTGTAACAAGGTCACACCTGCTGAGAGGCTCCTGCCTCTCCTGTACACACAATGGTGCATATCATGGTATAGCTGGCCTAGAACGCAGGGTCCCCACGCATACTGTCTGCCATGAGTGAACATCCCTGATAGCATTGTCCCCCAGCCAACTGATAGTCCTCTAGATCTCCTGTCCGGGCACAGGAAGCCGCCAATCAACGAAGCAACGATCCATCTGATCCTCTCGCAGAGTCTCGGGATGTCTGCCCATCTGATCTCTCCATCCTCTATCCATAGGTTGTCTATGCAGAAGACCTCCTCCAAGCCTGCCTCGCCTCGTGCCAGGTCAAAGTCAACAATCTCCCCGTCTATCCAGATCCTCGGGATGCGGTATACATCCTCTAGTGTCACTGTAGCCTCCCCTGTCAGAAAGTGGAATGATGAGGTCTTGCTGTGATACCTCTCCATGACTGCTATCACTAGGGCGAGATTCGCCCTAATGTGTGTCAAGTGTGCCACGTGCCACAGTCCCGCATGCTCTAGGAATGCGTCCTCCTCCCATGTAAGCTGAACCACCTCGTGAGCGATCGCGTGATGTCACTCTCGTGACATCAGCGGTGGTAGTATCCTCTGCATCCATAACAAGTCACTTGTCAGTTTCTTTTCCAAATCCCTCCAAACCTATCTACCATCAGTCCCTACAACCCCCAACTGGCCCGTTCCTCTTTGACAGCCTCACTCTTCTACTTGCACCCTAACTGTTCTTCTATTCAAACTAAAAGCACTTTGTTTTATACAAATGCGCTGTCCCTCTCCACCAACCGCGCCATACTATTTAACCAGCCGCGCTGTGATTCTTGAACCAACTGCGCCTTGTTTTTCCAATTGCGCCATTCTATCCTGCCAACCGCGCCACTCTGTCATACCAGACGCGACGCATTTTTTTCCCTTTCTCACCACATGCGCTAACCTGCTTGGCCAAGTGCGCTGCACTGTCTAGCCAAGCGCGCTGCGAAATTTCCCAACTGCGCTTCGGTGCGACAACTACTACCAAAGGCGACGCGATTTTACCATATGCGCTGCAGGCGACTACCAGCCGCGCTACAGCGCACCACAAGCGCTACACTCCTATACCAAACGCACTACGGCTTCGTAAAGCGCTTTTGCTTGACATAGCTGACCCTACCTAATCCTAGCCCTAAACGACCCTAAACAACAAATGACAAGGGGGTTTTCGATCACTTACCGCTACTAGAGCTCCTGCTGGCCGCCTGTAGGTCCGCACCAACTCCGCCCTATGACTATGCGCTGGAATCGACTTCGCTCCTCGCTGGCTGCTCAACTCACTCCACCTAGGTTGGAATTTCTATTCTCTCTAAATTTAGATTATCCAAGTGTGCAAATGAGGATTGTGGTCCCCATGGGACCTATTTATAGTGTCCCCCCCCTTGGTTTTTCTTTCCCAGCCCTTCTTCTGCTTCCTGGTTGCGTCCTCTTCTGGTCGAGCGTCAACACCTTTCCTCTATCGCTTCCCTGTCTTCCCACTCGAGGGGGCATACACTGGGGCATAAAAAAAAAAAATTTGTATTACATCTTCAACAATCGTTTTCTTTGATGCAACGCTACATGCTGCATTGCATCAAAGAGGGGCAAAATGTAGACACCCTAAAATGACCGTGTCATCACATCACTTACATTTCGTCATCTGTCTAATCACTTGCATTGCAAACATTAATTAAATAATCTAATTATTTAATTAATTTCATCAAATTCTTCTAAATCTCCTAAATTCAACATTAATTAAATAAATCCTCTTTATTTAATTAATTAAATTAAATTCCTCTATATTCTTCCACAATTAAATAATTTTAATTATTTAATTTGATCATTATCCTCTCTCCAAAAATCAAATCCACATTGATTAAATAAACTTAATTATTTAATTAATTCAACAAATTCCCTCTTATCTATAATTAAATAATTCTTAAATTATTTAATTAAATCAAAATCATTCTTCCAAAATCATGCACAACAATTAAATAAATTTATTTATTTAATTTTCTTTCGAATCTTCTAAATTAAATAATTCCAATTATTTAATTATTTCTTCCAATAATATCTTCTCTAAATTTAAATAAATCAATTATTTATTTAAATTGTTTTTTCTTCTAATTTGAGTTATCTCTAATATAACTCAAGCTTTCTATATTTAATAAAGCAAAATATCTTCTTTTATCATGCAAATCCCTTCTTCTTGTTTTAAATCACTTAACTGATTGCTTTATTCTTTTAATTGATTTATCTCTTCAGTTAACTCATTCTTCTATTCTTGATAACTCCTCTCATGCAAAAGAAAGCAAGACACATGTCTTCTTCTCATTCGTTGCACATTCCTCAACTGTTCTCCTCCATTGATTCTTCTGAATTATCTGGACCGTTGATCGATTTTCCTTGAAATCTATATAAACCCCCCTCATCTCCTTCATTTAGCCTCCCTCTTCGATCGTATTCTCAGGCATACTTAACAGCGCTTCGAGCATACAAAACGTGTCGATTGAGCACTATAACGATCTTTTGACATTGATCTCTTGAGCACATGCTTGTTGCAGCCATGGCTTTGCAACTACATTGAGCAATCCACATATCTCCAAAAGGGAACAATACAGGTTTTGGTAAGAGCTTTCATTTGTCTTTGATTTGTGATTTATGGCTTTTACTTAGATTCGTTTCCTTTATGTTATTAGGTTCTTTGGTTTTATTTAGTTTAGATTTAATCAATTTTTCCATATACACAGAATCCTCTGCTTCGGAAGAAGTGGCCCATGAACAAACAAACATCACTCCTCCAATTTCCCCTGCCAACTCTGGATCCAAAGGAGAAGAAAGAATAGAGGAGAAAGAAGTAGAGGTGAAGGAAAAAGAAGATGACAGTACCAAGGTTGTAGAAGGAGAAAAAGCTCCAAGAGACAGTTCTGAGACTGCAGAAGAAAAGAAGAATCTGTCTCCGGCAAGAGACACTACAGAAACAGTCAAAGAATTCTTAGACAAAGAGACATTGGAAATTGATGAACTGGAACTTTTACAAGGGCCATTTAATTTTGACTCTCTTTCTCTGATACAAACAATGAAGATAGCTTCATTTGCTAATGCAAAGGCCAAAGAAAACTCCTGAAGTCTCACATGGAAGACTGTGAACTTATAGCAACTGCATCTGGAGTGTTAGAAAAGACAATGCCATCTTTTCAAAAGGATCCCTCAGCCTCCTCATCTGGTAATCTCAAATCTCTGATTAATAGTATTAGCACACACTTCAATTCTCTAGAGAAATCAGCTGAGAAGGTCAGGAAAGAGTTTTTGGATAAGAGATTCTCTGAGCTGCAAGGGCTAATAACAAATGAAAGGAGAGTAATGGGTATTGGGATAAAGAGCTTGGAAAATGCTCTCAAGGATGGAGGAGATGTATACAAATTTTGTATATCCTGGTCTAAAGCAACAGTGGAGATTGAGAAGAAAGTGAAAGAATAGGAGGACAAACTAACAAAACTTTCTCAAAATTTTGATCCACTTACCACATCCATAATAAATCAAGAATGTCAGATGATTGCAGTTTTGAATGAAATTAAAAAGCTTGAAGAAGAGAAGAAAAATAGAATCAGTAGGTTGAATGAACTTAGAGGAATAATTATCCCTAAGTTGGAGGCCATGCATGAGGCCTTAAGTGATGCTCAAACTACAACCAGAACAAATGATCCAACAGATCTGAAAAGGCAGAAGCTTATGCATTCCTGTTGAGTGGTCACATCGCAATTTTGGACAGAATGAAGTAGAGTTGGGCGATAGAATTTGTCCAATTAAAGACATCTTTTGCAAATATCCTTCAGTTTATGTAAAGGATAGCATGTATAAATACTTATGCGACTAAGTATAGAAGTGTTTTTGAGAAATTTTTTGTGTACGGACCCCACCCTTTGCCATTGATGTCAAAGGGGGAGTGAGGAGTAGTGAAAATTGAGGAATCCAACTAAGGGGAGCTCCGAAAAATGTACATAAAAATAGAGCATCAGCCAAGGGGGAGTATAGTGTGACACTTAGTCATTTTTCACTAAGTGTTGCCATCAATGCCAAAGGGGGAGATTGTTGGCAAGAGACACTATATGGATTCATGAATGTTGTCATTGATGGCAACAAAGGTTATCCCACACATCCGCATGACATGATGAGTCTTTACCAGAAGTCAGATTGAAGAAGTGTTGAGGTCTGATAAGAAAGAACAGAGCAGTCAGTAAGGTTCGACAAACAGGTCCAGATCTCTCAGAAGAAGTATCTCAGTGAAGCACGGATTTGGGGAAGTCAAGAGGAGTACCTTGACAAATAGAATCCAAGGATTTAGCCTCCGGTGTTGAAAGGATGAAGAGATATGAATACTTGAGAGTCAGGTTCCTGATTGACAGTGTGAACAGAGGAATAACTGACTGGCAGAACATCAGACATTATTCCGGATGTGTTACTAATGATGGTAAAGGTTCTTAAGGGATAAGTTATGATTGGCCGACATGATTGATGACTTCTACAAGTATATCCTTGATCTACATTACTTTGTATGCAAGGATTCAGCCGACAGATCAGAGTTTGAGGAAAATATTGACTATTCCGGATGCCGACTAGAAAGGTGATGAAATCACTAGTGCGGATATATATATATACATGATTGATTTAGATGTGAAGGCATGTATAATGTGTTGTGTTGGTGCAAAGAAAAGTAGAAGAGCAGAGGGAAGTTAGTAAAAGAGGCCTGGAATGTGACAGTACAACTACATCAAAAGAGAGTAAGAATGAAGTGCAGCAGATCAGTTTATTGAGCTTAACTGGAAATGAATCTCAGCATGTGTGGATGCTTCTCATTATTTCAAACATTGAGTTACCTTCGTTTTCTGTAGACAGTGAGTCTCTTGTAGGTAGTGAGCCTCTTGTGAGTAGTGTGCTCGGGCAGTGAGCCCTAATTGGCATGTGCCATTTTGTATCTTCTATTCTTCTAACAGAGAATAATATATTGGGTTAATCACCTCATGGTTTTTCCCTTAACCCAGCTTTCCACATCAAAATCATTGTGTCATGTGTATTAGTGGTATTTCCTTTTCATGGTTATGTTTGCTCATTTGATTTGATATTACATTAACTGTTAAAGAAGTTCAAAAGGTAAAAGATTAAGATAATTGATTCACACCGCCCCTCTCAGTTATCAACATATTACTTTCTAGAAATCTGATGACATTGTCTGCATTGCAGGTCTTGCTACTAGTGGCTTCAGTCCACTTGGTACAGTAGTCAGTAATTGTTAAAATGTACCTGTGGCCTAAAGATGATGGAGGATTAATTGGTCCTATGAAATCCATGCCCCATTGTGCAAATGGGCATAGCTCCATCACTGGCTACAGGGGTTGGGCAGCATATCTCTCCCTACTGGCAGCTACCTGACATGTATGGCAGCATTTAATATGTTCAATAGTGTCTTTAAAAATTGTAGGCCAGTAATATCCTGCCCTTAGAATAGCATGAGTTGTGGCTAAGGATGACCCATGTGATGTTCCAAATTTGTCATGTAACTCTGACAACACCTTATCTACTTCTGGCCTTTCTAGGCATCTTAAGTATATTCCTTCATAATTTTTCTTGAAAAGTACTCCTATTTTCATTATGTACTTTTGGGACCTTATTTTCAGGGCTCTTCTTTGTGAATCCTATAGTCTAGGAGGACATCTTCTAGTAATCAGGATGTGCCTGATGTCTGAGTACCATTCTCCTTTGTCCTTCTCATTAATAACATACTGCTGACTTGTGATATTTGGATCAATCTCTGATATCATTTGGTTTAAAGCCTGTCCTCTTACTAGTTTCATGGGTGTGATATCCATGTCATATTCTTGCAAGACAGTGATCCACTTTTCTCTTTTCTCACCTGGCTCACTCTGTATCAATAACATCTTCACTGCTACATCAGGTACTACAACAATCACCTTGCTTCTCAAGATATAGTGCCTGAATTTCTTTACTGCTCTAACCAAAGCAAGGGCTTGTCTTTCTACATCCATGTACCTAAGTTTTGCATCTCAGAATGGGCAGCTCATGAATGCTATAGGCTTTTCTTCTTTTTTCATTTCTTTGTGTCAACACTGGTGTAGAGGTATGCTCTGAAGCAAATGAGTAAATATAGAAGTCCTTGGTGTAGTCTAGACTAATCAGCACTAGAACTTTAGATATAGCTTTCTTTATCTCTTCAAAAGATGCTCTAGCTTCTGGTGTCCACTCAATCTTTGCATCCTTTTTTAGCATAGCATTTAAAGGTCTAACTAATTCAGCAAAGCCAATGATAAACTTCTTGAAAATTTTTATCTTACCAAAGTAAGATTTGAGCTCTTTCTTGCTTCCAGGAAGCTGTATTTTCATAATGGACTCCACCCTATCAGGATCAATGATAATCCCATTTTCAGTTATCAGGTGGCCCAGTAATTTTCCTGTTGTTACCCCAAATATACATTTCTCTGGGTTCAGGGATATCCCATACTGTTCACATTTTTTCAATACCCTTCTGAGATCTTCTACATGGTTTCCTCTATCTTTAGAGAATACTATTAAGTCATCCATGTATATGACTATGCATTTTCCTATTAAGCCTCTGAAGGCTATGTCCATTGCATGCTGGAATGTTACTCCAGCATTTATCAGCCCAAACGACATGCGTCTATAAGCGAATATCCCCCACTTTGTGGTGAAGGCAGTTTTCAGTCTGTCAATTTTGTCAACCATTACCTGATTATAACCAGAAAAACCATCTAGAAATGACATCATTTTTGCTCCATTTACAATTTGTAGAACTTCATCCAGAGAGGGTAAAGGATAATTATCTTTCTCTAAAGCTCGATTCAGGTTCCTGAAGTCCACACATAGCCTGATGTCACTATTTTTCTTCCTTACTGGCACTAGATTAGCCACCCAGGTGGAGTGTCTAACAGGAAATATGATCCTTGCATTTAACAATTTCTTAACCTCAAAAATTATAGGTTCCAGCAAGGCATTGACTGGCCTTTGCTTCTGTCTGAAAGGCTTGGCATCTAGTTTAAGGGGTATAGTATGAGTTATGACTGATGTGTCATATGTTTTCAACTCATCATAAGTCCATGCAATGACATGGATGTAATCTTTGAGTGCCTGAGTTATTCCTTCTAACTCTTCTTCTATGCAAACCTTCCCTATCAGAACATTCCTTTTGTCATCATTTTGTCCAATATTTACTTGTGAATATTCTCCTCCATCAGCTTTTGGAAGATCCTTCTACTTCAGCATGTTGTCCAGATCAAAGGCTCTTTCTAATTCAATCATTCCTTTGGGAATCCTGTTGCTAGCAACTCTAATATTTCTTCTTCTTCCCAAACATGATCTTCCACATTGTTCTCATCTATGATCTGGGCATAAAAAACATCTCTGTTGGATATGAAATCCAAGATATGCTAATCTTCATCAAAGACTTGGAGATTAGTAACATTATCAGGTACTGAAGGCACAGATATTAGTTCTACTAAAAACCTTTTCAAACTAGAAATAGATAGTGGCTTTAAAGTACTAGCAGCTTGGGATAAAGCATCTGCCCTATGGTTTTGTTCTCTAGGTATGTGGGTGATATTAAATGCATCAAAATCTTCAATCAGGTCCCACACCCTGTGTCTGTAATTAGACAGTTTTTTTGTAATTGCATGAGTAAATTCCTCTCACTTGTCTGACAACTAATTCTGAGTCTCCATAGACATGCAAAATTTTTACTTTCTTTTTAAGGGCAAACAATATCCCATGTATTAGAGCCTCATACTCTGTTACATTATTAGTACAGGGAAATTGCAGTTTGTAGGCTGCTAGGTAGGACTTTCCTGATGGATCAATGAGATCAATCCTGATGCAGAGGTAAATGCAACGGGAGCTTACAAATGGGAAGGAGGAGTCATTAACACAACCAGCATGTTAAAATCCTATCGGCCTATCATCATCATCATATTTCTTGCTAACACAGACAGCATCATCATATTTCAGACGAGCATGAAATATCCTCTTGCTAACCACTGTTCACTTCCTTATCGCCTATCGGCGAGAGATGGTTCATCGGCCAAGGGGAAATGTCTTACCCCTGATGACTAATGTCACCCCGATGAATATATCGGTCCTATACCGATCGGCCAGACTTGGCTTATCGGCCGGACTCCAACACTCTGTCCCGATGTCCGATATCACCCCGATATCTCTTTTCATCGGTCAGGTTGCCTATCGGCAACACTTCTTCTATCGGCCGAGCTGAAAAGGATCTTCCCGATGCTATTACTCCTGCTGATGTCGAACACTTAACGTCAGCAGGATAAATCTGCATCAGGTGATATTCGCAATATCCTGATGACGATGACGTCACATGCCCTGATGATGATGTCACCCGGATATAAGACTCTTACATCCTCCGCAGCATGATAATAAAATGTCGAGTGATATTATACATATCCTGATGATGACCTTTAAGATCCTGATGACGACTTTTAAGAACCTCCTGTCCTTAGCCAAAAAATGATTTTTCCTCCCGCATATGATAGCGATATGCGGATGATGGGTACACACGAAAGATGATCCTGATGACGATATACACACTGAGTATATATCCAACCTATATCATCCTGATGCATTCAAAACATACAGTCTTCGTCAGCTTTATAACCCGATCCGGATAGTGATATACTCACAGATGATGATACGATTCACTCCGTCTGGAAAAGCACATGCAGATCCCTGTATATCCGTCAGCTGCATGCAAACTCCTAGAACCGCACAATTTCACAAAGAAAATATGATGATCGGGCCGGATCACCTTCAGATCAAAACTTAATAGTTTATCTTCCTAAACCCTAGCACATGAGGATGCTAGGTTGATTCATAGCATGCTACCAGTTGATCTCCCACACAATGAAATGCATAAACAGAAAACTAAAATACAACCTAAACTAACATGCATGACCATTCCACCAATTCACAGAATCAACCGGTGGAAGGGTTGAAAGAATCCATTAACCTGTAATCAGAATAGAAATCAAAACATAAACAACTGATAAACCAGATAATGCAATTGATGAGATCTTATTTAGATAAAACATAAATGTCCTGTTTCTACAATGTCTGGACTAATCCCTGGATTTCACTCAATCACCAGTACAACATAACATAACATCTACTCTCTTCTCTACTCTCTTCTCTAACTGATCTACTACTCTAACTAATCTAAGTTATTTATAGCAACATCCTACGAGTACTACCAACTCGATTCCCAGCGACTGGGAGAGGACAGCTCATACTACCTGATCACGAACTCTAACTGCCTGCACACTCTCCTAGGTTAATCTAATACATATGCATTGGTCAAATGGACCTTATTACATTATGAAGTCAAACATGCTAACAATAGACTAATGTCTTGTCATGCGAACAATGAACCTATATCCTGTCTTGTAGGGGTGCTCCTGCACCATACTCCCCAGAAGAAGAAATCTCAAGTCCACTTGAGATGAGAGTATGAAGATCTGCACCATGTTTCTGGATCTGCTCTTCAGTCATCCAGACTGCTTCAGAATTAGGTTTTCCCTTCCAAGATACTAGATACTCCAAGTATTGTTTGTTCCAGGTCTGTTTGACCACTCTGGTGTCCAAAACCTTCTGCAACTATGGAGGATCATGCTTGGGAATGTTATCATGGACTGTATCCTGTAGGAGTTCCTGATCTGCATCTGGATAAGACTTGTATGGAGTTAAATCACATACATTGAATATAGGGGACAAACCAAGATCAGGGGGGAGTTGTATCTCATAAGCATTCTGTCCATGCTTGTGCAAGATCTGACATGGTCCAACTTTTCGCTGCATAAGTTTAGTATATTTGCCCTTAGGAAGTCTGTCCTTCTTCAAATGAACCCATACCAAATCTCCAACATCAAACTGAACATCCTTCTTCTTTTTATCAGCATATTCCTTATACTTCAAGGTGGTTTGCTGCAGTTGGGTCTTGACTTGATCATGAACCTCTTTTATGGCTTTTACAAAAGCTTCACCTTCTGCACCAACAGGGTCTACTGTAGGTAGATCTCTCAATTCCAAAATTCCTCTGGGATGCATACCATAAACTATCTGGAAAGGTGATTTCCCTGTACTCCTATTGACAGTATCATTATAGGAAAATTCATCTTGAGATAGAATATTATCCCACTTTTCTCCATGTTGTTTTGTCAAACATCTAAGCAAATTTCCTAAGGAACGGTTCACTACTTCAGTCTGTCCATCCGTTTGAGGATGATATGCAGAGGAAAAAGACAAATTTGTTCCAAGTTTCCTCCAAAGAGTTCTCCAGAAGTGACCAATAAACTTCACATCCCTATCTGACACTATGCTCAATGGCAATCCATGGATTCTGACAATCTCCCTGAAAAACAAATCTGCAATGTATGAAGCATCAGCAGTGGTTTTGCATGGCAAGAAATGTGCCATTTTGCTGAATCTATCCACTACAACAAAAACACTATCAAATCCTTTCCCAGTCCTTGGTAAACCCAAGACAAAATCCATACTTATGCTTTCCCATGGTCTGGAAGGAATGGGTAAGGGCTGATATAAACCTGCATTAGTGGACCTGCCTTTAGCTTTCTGACATATCACACATGTCTCTACAAACTTTCTGACATCTGATTGTAACTTAGGCCAAAAGTAATGTCTTCGGACAAGATCAAGAGTCTTATCTAGACCAAAATGACCTGCCATAGCTCCACAATGTTTCTCCTTAATGATGTTTAACCTCATAGAACACCTTGGAATACATAACTGTCCACCTTTGAATAACAATCCATCCTGAATCAAAAATTTAGAGAATTCAGCATGATATTTCTCTCCAAAAGAAGTACATACACGATATATCTCCCCAAAATCTTCATCAGTCTCATACATGGTCTTTAGTGAATCAATGCCAACACTTTCTAACTGAATCTGGTTGACTGTTAGAACTCTCCTGCTCAAAGCATCTGCAACTTTATTCTTGACTCCTTTCTTATGCTTCAATGTAAAAGTAAAAGCTTGTAAGGTTTCTACCCATTTCATGTGTCTGTGGTTCAGCTTTTCCTGGCTGTTTATGAAACTCAGAGCCTGGTTATCTGTGAATACTATGAATTCCCTTGGCATCAAGTAATGCCTCCATTTCCTGAGTGACTGGACTAAAGCATACATTTCCAAATCATATGAGGAATACCTCTTTTTAGCATCATTGAGCTTCTCACTGAAAAATGCAATAGGTCTACCTTCTTGGCTGAGTACTGCTCCAATGGCCATGTGACTAGCATCACATTCCACCTGAAAGATTTTGTTAAAGTCTGGAAGTGCAAGGACTGGCTGCTGTGCCACCTTCTTCTTCAATGTTTCAAAAGAATCATCTGCTCTTTGAGTCCAAACAAATCTGCACTTCTGTCCTCCTTTGATGGTCTCAAGCATGGGTGCACAAATATGACTAAACCCTCTTATAAACTTCCTGTAGAAGGTTGCTAACCCATGGAAACTTCTGACATCATTCATAGTCTTTGGGGTTGGCCAAGACAATATGGCACTTACCTTCTCCTTATCCATTTGTAACTTTCCTTGTGAAATAACAAAACCCAAATATGTGATCTCCTCTTGCATGAACAAACACTTGTCTAAATTTATCATCAGCTGCTCTTCATGTAACCTCTTAAGAACCAAATCTATGTGTCTGAGATGTTCTTCTGGTGTGTTGCTGAAAATCAAAATGTCATCTAGATATACTATGACAAACTTACCAATGAACTCTTTCAAAACCTCATTCATCAACCTCATAAAAGTACTAGGTGCATTAGATAAACCAAAAGGCATAACCTTCCACTCATATAACCCTTCATTAGTTTTGAATGCTGTTTTCCATTCATCTCCTGGCCTAATCCTGATCTGATGATATGCACTCTTCAAATCTATTTTTGTAAAATACTTAGCACCTCCCAAACAGTCAAGTAAATCCTCTATCCTAGGGATTGGAAACCTATACATGATTGTGATCTTGTTAATAGCTCTGGAATCTGTGCAAAGCCTCCAAGTACCTTCCATCTTTGGTGCTAGTACAGCTGGTACTGCACATGGACTTAAACTTTTCCCAATCAGACCTGAATCTAATAATTTTTCAATTTGTCTGGCTACTTCTGCATTCTGTTCTAGAGTTAGCTTATAGGCTACTTTGTTTGGAAGTGTTGACCCTGGAATTAAGTCTATGCAGTGACTAATATCCCTGACAGGTGGTAGGGATCTTGGCATTCCCTCTGAGATGATACCTTTGTACTTATGCAATAGCTCTTGGATAGCTGGGTCTATGAACCTTTGCTTCTTCTCTTCCTTGACTTCTTGCTGCTGTTCTTTATTCACCCTCATACATGGGATTAGGGCATATGCAACTGCACCTTCTGCTGCTACTTCTTTCATGAACTGTTTACCTTCCATCAACATTACCTTCACCTCTTTTCCTTTAGATTTCTCCTCCTTCTCTGTTAATGGTAGTAACTTTATATCCTTACCATCTTTAGTGATTGTATAGATGTTTCTAACACCATCATGTTGTGCCTTCAAATCATACTACCATGGTCTACCAAATAAAGGATTGCAAGCATCCATCGTGGTAATGTCAAACAACAACTTATCCTTATATGCTCCAATCTGAAATTCTACCCAAGCTTGCTCTTCTACAGTTGTCTGCTGACCTTGGGTAAGCCATGAGACTTTATATGGGGATGGGTGAGGCAATCTCCTAAGCTTAAGCTTTGTTACCATTTCTTCAGACACAAAATTTTGAGTAGAACCAGAATCAATCAAAACTTTACATGCCTTACCTCCTGCTTTGCAAATAGTCCTGAAAAGAGACTTTCTTTGAGGGGATTCTTTGTCAGGTACCTTCATGGTAGTCACTGTTCTTCTCATCATTAGAGACTCTCCACTTTCTGGGTATCCATAATTATCAGGAGCATTCACACTCTGAAAAGCATTAGAGCCTGTCATACTTTGATTATCAGGTTCTTGGATCAGATTTGTTCTCCTTTCTCCTGTTGAGCTTGTGGCCTTTTCTAGACATCTGCTGGCTATATGGCCTTCTTTGTTACAGTTATAACATCTGATGGATCCTCTGCCCTGGGATCTTCCTCTGAAAGGTCTTCTACCTCTGAAGTTTCCTTGCTGACTATAATTTTCCCCCTAGTTCTGACTATTGTTTCCCTTACTATTGTCATGACTGGATTCTTCTTGATATCCATGTCCATGTCCTCTACCTCTAAAAGGACCTCTTCCACCCCTTTGTTGTCTTCCTCTTCCTCTATTGTGTTGTTCTTGTTTTCTCTTTAACTTCTCTTCCACTTTCAATGCCAACTGAAAGCATTTCTGAACTGTATCTGGATTATGCAGACTTAAATCTTCCTGAATGTTGAACCTCAATCCATTAAGGTATCTGGCTACCTTCTCTTCTTCACTTTCCTTTACCTTTGTTTTCATACAAAGTTTCATGAATTGTTCTGTATATGAGCTGACATCTAGCTCCTTCTACTTCAGGTTTTGCTTCCTCTTGTGTAATTGGATACTATAATCCAATGGGACATAAGCTTCCTTTACTAATGCCATCATTTTCTTCCATGTAGTGACTCTACGCTTTCCTTCCTGTACTCTATCATCTTGGATGAAATTCCACCATGTCAAGGCAGCTTCTTTCATTTTTGACTGGGCTATTTTCACCCTCTGTTGTTCTGGTATCTCCTCTGTTTCAAAGAAATTGTTCAAGGAGTCTATCCACTCCATCACTGAATCAGGTTCCATCTTTCCTGTAAACACTGGCAAATCCAGTTTCACATCCATGGTTCTCCTCTCCATGGCCTTGAGGGCGTTCAACAGTGGTCTCTGGTCTGCAGGAACGACCTCCTTGTTCCAACTAGGGATCTCTTCTTCTTCCCTATCTTCTTCTCTACCAGAACCTACTCTGTTCCTCAACTTCTCTAACTCATCCTTCAATTCCTGATTCTGATCCTTCACAGCCTTGCTCTCTGCAATCTGTTTCTTTACCAGAACTGCCAACTCAATGTTGGTCATCCTTGCCGGAATCTCCGATGTTCCTTCTTCATCTGACATCCTGCTATATCCTTATCTTTTCCAGAAGATCCTTCCTTTGCTCTGATACCACTATGATGCAGAGTAAAATGCAACGGGAGCTTACAAATGGGACGGAGGAGTCATTAACACAACCAGCATGTTAAAATCCTATCGGCCTATCATCATCATCATATTTCTTGCTAACACAGACAGCATCATCATATTTCGGACGAGCATGAAATATCCTCCTGCTGACCACTGTTCACTTCCTTATCGCCTATCGGCGAGAGATGGTTCATCGGCCAAGGGGAAATGTCTTACCCCCATGACTAATGTCACCCCAATGAATATATCGGTTCTATACCGATCGGCCAGACTTGGCTTATCGGTCGGACTCCAACACTCTGTCCCGATGTCCAATATCACCCCGATATCTCTTTTCATCGGTCAGGTTGCCTATCGGCAACACTTCTTCTATTGGCCGAGCTGAAAAGGATCTTCCCGATGCTATTACTCCTGCCGATGCCGAACACTTAACGTCAGCAGGATAAATCTACATCAGGCGATATTCGCAATATCCTGATGACGATGACGTCACATGCACCTGATGATGATGTCACCTGGATATAAGACTCTTACATCCTCCGCAGCATGATAATAAAATGTCGGGTGATATTATACATATCCTGATGATGACCTTTAAGATCCTGATGACGACTTTTAAGAACCTCCTGTCCTTAGCCAAAAAATGATTTTTCCTCCCGCATACGATAGCGATATGCGGATGATGGGTACACACGAAAGATGATCCTGATGACGATATACACACTGAGTATATATCCAACCTATATCATCCTGATGCATTCAAAACATACAGTCTTCGTCAGCTTTATAACCTGATCCAGATAGTGATATACTCACAGATGACGATACGATTCACTCCGTCTGGAAAAGCACATGTAGATCCCTGTATATCCGTCAGCTGCATGCAAACTCGCAGAACCACACAATTTCACAAAGAAAATATTATGATCGGGCCGGATCACCTTCAGATCAAAACTTAATAGTTTATCTTCCTAAACCCTAGCACATGAGGATGCTAGGTTGATTCATAGCATGCTACCAGTTGATCTCCCACACAATGAAATGCATAAACAGAAAACTAAAATACAACCTAAACTAACATGCATGACCATTCCACCGATTCACAGAATCAACCGGTGGAAGGGTTGAAAGAATCCATTAACCTGTAATCAGAATAGAAATCAAAACATAAACAACTGATAAACCAGATAATGCAATTGATGAGATCTTATTTAGATAAAACACAAATGTCCTATTTCTACAATGTCTAGACTGATCCCTGGATTTCACTCAATCACCAGTACAACATAACATAACATCTACTCTCTTCTCTACTCTCTTCTCTGACTGATCTACTACTCTAACTAATCTGAGTTATTTATAGCAACATCCTACGAGTACTACCAACTCAATTCCCAGCGGCTGGGAGCTTCCAAGCGGCTGGGAGAGGACAGCTCATACTACCTGATCACGAACTCTAACTGCCTGCACACTCTCCTAGGCTGATCTAATACATATGCATTGGTCAAATGGACCTTATTACATTATGAAGTCAAACATGCTAACAATAGACTAATGTCCTGTCATGCGGACAATGAACCTATATCCTGTCTTGTAGGGGTGCTCCTGCACTAAATCCCCACTCCAACACCTTGTTTTGACATGGATCCATCAAACCTAAGGATCCATGATTTATCTTCAGCAGAAGGCTTACTTGAGCCTTCTTTCTTCTTTACAGCTCTGGCAGCTGCACCACCTAATATCCATTTTAACTTAGATATTTTAGCTTTCTTGGACTTTGCCTTATCCACCTTATGTGAAGCTGATCTTTCTTCTTTCTTTCCATCGCCAGAAGGGTGATCTTTTGGACTTAGCACTAAATGTCTCCTTAAAATATGTAGACACAGTGAACAAGCAGTCTCTGAGTGATGTGCTTCATGCAACCTGCACCATCCTTCAGTTAGTGCATCTTGTGGAGGTCTCTCTTGTTCTATCATCTTTTTAATTTCCTCTGATAAAAACTCCTCAAATCTAGTCAAGTTGCTGCCTCTAGCGTCATCAGATAACTCATAATCTGACTCCATCAAACAATCACTTCCTAGGGTGATCTTATTATTTTATTTATCCTTATTCTCATCGCAGACTAGAATTTCTTCTGTCATCTGGATAAAGTCCTCATCCTGACTCATATCTTCTCCTGTTCCTGTAGCAGACGAACAAAAATTAGTATGATCATCATCACTATATGTGGAACTTACCTCTGATGATGATAACGCCTCTCCGCATGTTTGCTCAAGCTCCATCATGTCAATACAAGCTTTAGAAGTTTTCTCAGATGTGCTTCATCGTGTAATCTGCACCAACCATCAATCAAAATATCGTGAACAGGTATATCCAATAATTGACAGCGTTTTACCTGTTTGGACAAGTATATTTCAAAACTCTTGAAATGATATATTTCTATTTCATTTCCATGATTGTGACCAGATCTTAAAACTATAGCATTATCATCATGAGGATGATCATCAAGATCATGATCATCATGAAAATCATACATCAGGACTTCCTCTATCCTGACAGTCTGAGGTCTAATGGAGTAAACTCCAGGTTCAACATTCACGTACATGATCTCATTTGTTTTGTTGTACTCGGTGATCATGTGTTTCATTCTTGGTTCGGCATCTACCCTTATCTGGTTTGGTATCCCCTTCCAAGGTAGCCACATATGACTGAAGTCAGTAGACATATATCTGTTGAGGGTTTTGGACCAATCTCTACTAAGTAGCATCCCATATGTATCAAGTATGTCAACTACCTAAATGTCAATATAGTACTGGATCCTAGGGTCTGATGCTAGTTGCATGTGAATGTGAGTTAATTGTCCTATTAGATTCACCTCTATTTTATCTAGTTGGGTTACCTTCTTCAGAGATTTAGTAGGATGCAACCCTCAAGCATTACATATGGACAAGGGCATGACATTGGTGGATGCTCCTGAGTCTACTAAACAGTTATGCAAATTCTTACCAAACATTCGTATGGTAAGGAGAAATGGAGGTGATTCACTCTTATCTCTATATAAGGTCATGTGAGAGGTCTCTGCAGCTTGAACAGTAGCTGGGACTTTAGTTTTAACATTATTATCTCTGAAAGCATGATCCTTACCTCCAGACTGACCTGAAGTATGGATATCCTCTTTGGGAGCAGGATCATCTAGTGATTTCATGAATGCTTTCTTAATGGTTGGAGTTTTCAGCAACTCTGACAAGGATAGGCTGATTTTGATCTTTTTCATCTCATCTGCCAGATAGGTGACTAACTTGTCTAATTCATGAGGCATATTCAAAGCTTTTGATGCTATGTTTGGTGATGCTAAATATTGAGCATTGACCTTGGGAAATCCCAGGTTATTGCTTGCTTTGGGATCAGGAGGTGTGTTGAAATTATTCAGAAGTAAGGACAAGGTCAATGGACTGGTAGGTCTATTGGCATTATTTCTCAAGTTATAGTTATGCTTACCTTGATACTGCTGTTGGTAAGCATGTACCTCTTCATGTTCATTTGATGGCTCATTGTCATCCTCAAAGGGGAAAACATAATTTGACTCAAAAGCCATAGCTGATTCTTCACATGTCTAGGTATAATGTTGATAAGATGACACAGTCTGCTGATAAGGCTGATCAGTATAACTTTCTAGTACTAAAGCTGAATCATATCCTTCTACATGATGTGAATTTCTTGCAGTATTGGACACCTCAGTCTGGAAAATACTTGCAGCAATTTGAAATTGTGGATAGTCTAACTCTGCATGAGCATTAGTGTTGTGTATTCTACACCAATTAGTGAGGGTTGCCTCAACAAGATTGACTCTAGTAGTCTGTTTAGCTTCACTAGGAGGCTGATTATCTAAAGGTGATGGTAAGGAACCATTATTTGGCCTGGAGTTCCATACTCTAGGCTGTCTAGGAGGATTGTTGTTACCACTGTTATTGTTGTAATTATTGTTGTTATACTCCATGTCAGGATAACTAGGTCTATCACTGGTATAGCCTCTATTCTGATTAGGCTGAGAATAGAAGTTTTCGCTTCTTAGGTGAGTAATCTTAGTAGTAAGTTTCCTTAGTTGGGCTGATATTTCCTTGATTTCCTCTTTCTCTTCTTGGACCTTGGCCACTACATTTTCAGTTTGAGGCTTGAAAAAGGAAGATCCATGGCTATTATTAGACTGATTAGCACCTTGAGGCACTTGTGTCTGACTTGGATATTGTGGCATTTGACCATTTCCATTAGAAGGAGGCATGATACTTAGTGGAGGTATCACAGCTCCATTAGGATATTGTGAAGGATATGTAGGATACCCAGGTAGTGTAGGAAAGGCTATGTTTGGTGTTGGAGCAGGTACCAGCTGCTGATTGACTTTGATAGCTTCCTGGAAAGCTCCTATCAAAGTTGTGATTTCAAGATGTGCCCTTCTAATGAACATGAAAGTCAATAGAGCCAGAGCTGAATAACAGATACTCCTGGCAGCATCATCAGTTACAATATAAGGGGCAACTAACTTGGATAGCATTTTTTGGAACCTAGCATTGAAGTTGGCAATAGGCTCTCCCTCAAATCTTTTGATTGTAGCAAATAAATGATAGTTCATTGGAGGATCAATGGGAACTTTGAATCTATCTATGAAAGATTTCTCAAGAATAACCCATGAACCAACTGAACCCTGACCAAGACTAATATACCAATTATAAGCCTCTTCCCCTAAGGAAAAAGGAAATAATCTGCATACAACGTCTTGATGCTCAATTCTGGCCCTGCAACAGGCTTCCTTGAATGTTCTAACATGATCATCTGCATCTTGATAAGGATGATATTTTGGACAAAGTTTATCCAGATTCTTTGGTAAAGGATGATATGCATTAAAGGTCAAAGGTGACTCTACTACAAAGAATGACATTGCAACCGAAGGAGGTTGAACCTAAGGTATAACGGGCTGAGGCTGAACCTGAGGTATTTGCAGACCAATAGGAGTTATAGGAGGATGCTCTGGTGAAGCTCCTGATGCACTAGAACCTGGAGTGTGATGAATGTCTATAGTTCTAGGTCTAAATCCTCTAACAGGTAATTCGTCAAAGATTCCACTAGATCTAGACCTAGTATTTGGCCTGAGAGCCAGGATTTCTCAATTTTGAGGCAAATTGGCTGGATTATTGTAAAGATTAATTGGAATTCACCAAAAAAGGTTGTTTCTACAGTTAGAAAAGGATACTGACTAGATATTTGTGGAATATTTGCAAAGACGCTACTAATATGAGGTGATATTTGAAGTTCTGTGTCACAAATGACAGGATATCAAGTTTTCCAAGCTAACTACCTCAAAGATTTGGGCAAATTTACATGAGACAAGGCATATTTCTACAAATTCATGATGATCGGCTATAAAGCTTGCAATTTTTATGGTTAGCTTTGAAAACTTCACACAGGATTAGCATGTACAAGCTTAGAACAACAAATATTTGGGTCTAATTAGAAATTTAGCGGTGTCTGAGTGTTACCTTAAGATCTTTATCATCACCTGAACTACTGATGATGATCTTAGAGCTTCGGGCCGTCCTTCTAGTGCCAATTTATGTTGATCATGATGGTAGTCATAAGCAAACATAGAATAAAAATTGCACAACAACCTTTACTCATCTTGAAAGATACGATGAATTCAGAGAATTCATGATACCAAGTCTCCGTGGATTAGTTCATAACCTATTGATGTTACTCAGTGGTTGATGTGTATTGTTGCTTTCCATTTTGGGGCCTTACGTTCATCAACAGGATCTGATAAGATGCTACAAAGAAACATTATTTCACAGTATATTTCTCCAAATGATGTATTTATACTTAAATCTTTACATGATATATGTCAATTTGACATGCTTTAACTCAAATATGCTACTGATTTTTAGTTATCTTCAAGATATCTACATATTTATTACTATTTGCTTCTGATTGTCAATTATTGCGATTGTGATGGTGGATTATTCTGAAATTAAAAGAAATTGAAAAGAATACTTCAAATAATGATGAACCTTTAGTTATTGAGCCACATATACATCAGATATAGTCATGAAGAGAAGAAATCAAACCATATGTTCACTAGGACATTCCACAGCTAGATACAGTCGATGCCAACTTCACAGGAAAGGAATGAAGATAACACATGCAAGCTGATATGCACTCCAAGGGATGTAGCAAATCAAAGCATGTATCAAGAATTCATACACTGATTACTCAAGATTTATGATGGATTGTAATCAAAACAGTCTTCTCATTTATTAAGTATGCAAGAACATACATGTATACAACAACTTTGAAATAAGCCCTGAATATTTCAGCAAACAGATTTCAATTAAGTTTCAAATGTCCAAATAAAGCATCCCTGTACCTTTTATAGAACAAGGTGAGGGAGCGGTTACACATGATCTACGATCAAGATTTATATCTATTAAGATCTATGGTGGATATTCATCCTTGACTTAGTCAACATTTCACGTGACACAGGTTGCCAGCTGGCAACCATCTGAATTACTTGTTTTCTTTGAATGCTAGATGCTTATGCCTTCTTTGGAATCACATCTTCATCTACTCTTCATCGGGAGCATAAGGATCATCACTTCCTATACCTTCATCATCATGATGAACATTACTTTGCATATGGGTCTGCATGATTATCCTGACATTTTCATATGCTCCCACCACTTGTTCAACTTCTCTGCCATCCTGAGTTTTTGCTTTGGCAATGGTGTGCTTGTGGGCCTAATATTTATTTCGAAGAGCCTCTAATTTGCTCCTCCTATTGCTTGATGTTTCATTGTAATTCTCTACCCTGACCTTGATCCTCATGATCTTGTCCATGGCTTCTTCTGTCAGGTGGATAAGAGGGTCATCAGCTACAAGTTGAAAGTTATTATGCAGAGCCTTCACTACAAAATATTCATCTTGAGTCTCAATCTTTCCTTCTATTTTCCTCTCTAGGGCTTCTAGGATCTCTGCTTCAAATGACATCATGTCGTACAGCTTCATGCTGATATCTCTTAACTTGCTGTTGCATCTTTTTAATACATCATTTTCAAATCTGATATCTTTATACCATATATCCATCAGTATGGCAGTATTATTGTCCAACACCTGCTTGTTTATTAGAACTTGAGGATTAATCCTCTTCATTTCATCCAAAGCACTCAAGGCTTTCTCTAATTGGAATGACCTTCTTCCGGCCTCCATTTGCAAGTTATCAACTTTCCTTCTAGAGATACTTAGAGAATTCCACCTCTGCAAAGAGGCTTTCACTATTTCTTCTACTCCACTATGTATGGATAACATCCACTTTCACATTATTACCGATTCGTGTTTCATAAGGTCCATCTTATTGACCTCTTCCTGAGAAATTGCAGTCAATGGGACTACTTCTACATTTGAAGTATCATCAGGGTTAATTAACCCTTTTATGTAGGCATGCAACTGAGCAATGTGCTCTTTATGCTGCTTATTTTTCTCTTTTTCCTTCTTTACCCTTTGGGTCAAAGAATCAATTATATCTTTTCCCTCTTGACCTTCCTGGTCTTCATTGGCAAACCCTAAATCAACAGTGGTAATCTAGAATTCTTCCAGGGTGATCTTGCCTTTCTCCTTCTCTACTGTGGGAAGTGCTATCTGAGCGGTCCTTCTGCCTGTAGCACGATCCCTTCTTATGGCTGAGGTTAACCTGGCCTTCCTCTTCGACTTCATGATGGTGTCTGAAAATAGGGTTGACACGTCAAACTCTTGAATCTCCAAACCTGACTCTGTATCTATTTCATTCTCAAGCCATGGAGGAACTTAGTCTCCAGATCTTTGGCATCTACCATCATCATGCTGATCACCTTGATCTCCAGTAACTGCATCTGTTTTCATTGGAGATGGCGACTTACTTATTTCTTCCTCATAATGCTCCTCATGAGGGTGCTCCTGTGGTACCTCTTCTTGTTGAGGAATTTCTTCTTGTGGTGGAGGATCTTGCGATGCATCCACATGATGATCTTGTAATTGATCCTGTACTTCATCATTTTTTGTTTCATCCCCTTTGGGAATTTCCTCATTATGAGGCACATTTGCATCCGTAGATGTCTTTGTATCTACCTTAGGTGCCTTTACATTTTGATCCACACCTGTGGTATCTACCTCTTGAGTCCTTAGGTCATCCTGACCTGATGTATCTTTTTCACCAGAGGCTTCTTGAGTCTGGGGTACTTCTTCACTTATCATGGCTTTATCATTTCAACCCTTTTCTTAGACTTCAACTATTTTGGGCTCATGAGATATATCTTGTTGTTGTTGACCCATATCTACAGTGTGGCTTTCCACTTCTACCAACATGATCTCCTCAACATTTTTTGTTCTCTAAGGTGTACCCACTAGATTTTCAGGATGTGCTACATTCTCCCTGTATGTTAAATCTATCACTTTGGGGCTAGTCACCTGATCAACTAGTTTATGAACCCCTATTTTTTGTGCAATTCTTTCTAGGTTGTGTTCTTTTTCTTATTCCACTTGCTTTAGTTCCTCTAACATAGCCACCTGTACTGATGGAGTTCCTTGTGGAGTTATGCGGGTGTTAATAGCAAGGGTTTCCATTTGTTGAGAGGTTACATCCTTTACTACCTCATCATTAGATAAGTCAACTATCTCTTCCAGTGAGACAAGACCACTTTGAATTGTCCTAGAGGCTTCTTTCATTTGTTCTTCAACTTGTTCAGTCTTAAACTGAACAATGGTGGGAAGTGGCACATTATGTTGTAATTCCTTTCTGAATGCTTCTCCACAAGCTCCCCTCAATACTATGGGTTCATGTTTTTTTTCACCTCATGGATGTTCTTGGTTTATGAGGTGTGGATGCCATCAGTTGAGGTGCTTTTCTTTTTCTATTGAGGGGCATTGGGTCTTCCTCTGCAGGCTCTTCATCAAGAGGAACATCCTCTTCCATTTTTTTTGTGATGTCTGACCCTCCTCATATGTTTCAATAGTTTCAATAGCTAGCCTCTGGATCTTTTTAGCTTTTTGTTTATCCATAGGAGGTGGTGCTGATGAGGTTGATGCCTGTCCTAATGTGGATGCATACTCAGCTGTTATAATCACTCTTTGAACTATTACCCCTTTAGGTTCATTATTAGTTTTCTTACCTCTGGGGGGTCTCTTGCTTTGTTCTTGAGGTGGCATTCTTTCTCCTTTAGATTTCCTCTTTTCAATCACAAATTCATCATCTTCATTGTCAAGAAGCTCCTGCCTCTTCTTCTTATTGTCAACTGTAAGGGCTACACCCTTCTTCTTTAGTGCATTTATTTGGTCATTTACCCAAGACTGGGTTAACTGCAGTATCCTGCCTATAAATCGATCCAATGAGATATCCTCAGGCTGTGTAAGATCAAGTGTTGAGATTATATCATTGTATATCTTCTTTTCCTCGTATTCATCAACTATTATTTTGCCATCATCCCTCTTTAACTAAGAAGGCACTAGAATACAATCAAAAGTTCTGATCTGGTTGAGAGTCAACCTTTGGTAATTTCTTCTTCTAGCCTCAACTTCATCCTCACAATCTGTTGAGAAATCCTCTAAGTGCTTCTGATGGATGGGCTTCCCCATGATTTTCTGCATCCTCCCATATGGGTCATGTGATCTTGCCAATGGGAATGGATGTAGCTTCATCATGTCTAGACCAGGTATGGCCTTCTTAATGTTTTTAGAATCTTGGCATATATACCAACCCATTGTTATTGGAAATAATACTAGTGAATCTTATTATTTGCTTTGTAAGTATCCAGTATTGTGGATATCTGTGTCATGAACTCCATCAAAAGAACTACATCAGTGGGATATCTTGGGAGCATGAGGGGTTGTCCTACAAATCCCTCTATTCTAATATAAGAGAATGTGGTATATTGTATAAACCAGGCACCATGCTCAATCTTTTAGTCCTATCTTCTTCCATTGTCCTGACCAGATGCATAGAAAATGCATCATTCACTAATTTGTAATCTGGAAGATAATTTTGTCTTTGTAATTGGGGATAATGATCCCAAATGTGGGCATCATTTGTAGTGCCACCAATCTTTCCTTATGTTGCAAGTGCATGGAATGTACCTTTGTATGCACATGAGTATACCACATATGAAGTCATATGAAATGAACATTCTAGGCCTCCTAGGTTCATGAGCTGCTCATTTAGGGCATCACTTATCATTTTGGCCCATAATGGCTTGTTGTTTGTATACAGACACATCAGGATAACCCCATACATCCAATCTTTGAAACTCCCAGCATCAGGCTGGCCTGTCACTCTACTAAGTAGGGCTATCATATATTGGTATTCACCATCAAATTCAAACTTGTACATATGCACTGATAGTTTGGCAGTGGCAGGGTAGGGACTATTCTTTTACCTCCATTGATACAATCTCTTCCTAGCAGCTTTCTTGTTATTTATATATTCAGTTTCTAGTTTCTTCAGATCCATGCTGATAACCTTCTTCCCCAATGGAAAATTGAAAGTAGCCGCAATCCCCCTGATGGACAGATCCGCATACATTCGACCATGCTTTTCCACTTTCCTTGTGTGTGGATTGTAGTTTCTGGCACATTCAATCATCAATTCTAGAGTCTCCATAGTATATGGAAATCTAGCTGCATTCCAGATTCCTAACATGAAAATAGCATCCAATAGGGTATTATTCCTGTCCTCATGCATTCTAGATGACCAAGTGACCAAATCAGTGCTTCCCTTGTGTGTATCTATGATGACACCATATTTGAAGCATACACCTTTAGGCTGAGCAAACATTGGTTTAAGAAATTTAGCATCAGATTTCTTCAACCTCTTGTCTACCATGGTTTCCTGCGATAAATAGGACCAGTCTTACCATACAGTACTTCACATACATGCATACAACATTATATCCTCACAGCATGATGCACATTATATTGATTAATCATCACTTCATCCTGATATGCATAACATATATCTTCAAACAAGAAAAAGCATGCTACCTGGACATGCAGAAAATGACAGGAGGAGGGTTTTAATTACTTACTTGATAGCCTTTAACTCCTTGATTACGCTGGTGATTATATGAAAGAGATTCAAATACTAGTGATAATCATGTGTCCTGTCCTGCAACAAGCCGTGTGTGTCCGTAGGTAGGTCGTATGAAGGTTTGAAAGCTCTGTGCTTTGTAAAAACTAGTTTTATTGCAAGGTAAATGTAAAAATGATGGTGTAAATTCACTTTATCCTCCTTATTAGGGTAATTTTAGGGCAACACAAGGTTTATTCAATCTTAATCATTGATCTCCTGTCATTAAGTCTTGGATGCAGCCAAGTGTCTAGATCACATTCGCAATCGGTGGGAATCCACCTACTGCATTTATGGTATTTAATGTTGCATGACAAGAGGAGCGGGGTGCTTTTCGGAAGATCAGGTGATATTCTAAATATCGGGTCATGTTTAAAATGTCAGGTGATATTAAGAAATATTAGGAAGACGTCATCAGGATAATGACTTAGTTCATCATTGTCGCACTATGATGTCATCATCATGTTATGTAGAAAGGGTCACTATTGGAAATATACCTCCACGAGGTAAAAAGGATGATGACGTCATCGTCATGGCAATTTTGTTATCTATCGGGATTATATGACATCATCATGATATTGGCTCTAGGGGGATATTTTGTGATAGGTGATATTCGAAAGATAGGGTGATATTCAGAATATTGGGTGATAATCAGAATATCGGGGGATAATGAAAATATGAGCCCCACAAAATATATGACGTTATTCGACAGGTAAATACTTCTATCACCTAAAATTGATGTCTGAATCTCCAGATAAATGATTTATCAGGTGATAAAATTGGATCGGGGGTGATCTTTGGAAGATGACTGATGTTTAAGAAATATGACCCCCCCAGAATATTAGGTTTGACAAGGACTTTGACTCACCATAACTCTCATTCCCTAAGGAATATCAGGGTGATCGAAAATGCAAACCTACATGAAATTGTGTACTCTATCCAACCATGAGGTTATTGACATGAAATATGAACCTTGAAAAGCGGACCTCATCATGATGACATACCCAGTCCCCTTATGCAAGATCATCTACATGACTTACTTTTACCAAACCGCCAGCAAGCAGAAAACACCAAGCCAAGCCAAGAAGTTGGGTCCCTGTTTTGTCAAGTCAAAACGGGGTGTGTTGTGTAACCACACAACATGATAGTAGAAGCAGTAGGAGTTGGGGCAACAGTGCTAGTGTCTTATGCGGGAGGTTGGGCAGTTGGAAGATTGGAATCATTTTTAGTTGTGGTAGCCTCCTTGTTAACTTCTTTCACTTTTTTTTTCTTAGCTTTGCAGCTTTCACTTGCACCACTTGGCATATCTTTTCTCTTGGAAGTTCTCATCCTGGTGGAAGGAGGTTGGTCTTTCTTCTGAGGGGACTTTGTGGATGGCTTCTTCATCTTCTTTGCCTTCTCTTCCAGAGATGTGTGCTCCTCACTATCTGATTTCTATTTTTCAGCTAGCTTTGGCTCATCTGAGACTTGAATGGGTTCATCTTCTTCTCCCCCAAAGTCTTTGTCTCACTCTACTACTGCGTAAGTGAGCTGGACTCCTTGTTCATTTAGAATAGCCACTTGTGATTTGACCCATGCCTTACTTATTTTGATTGGTTCCCTCATAACCGCATCCAAGGAGTTCTCTTCTGCATTAGCCTAGTTTGGCAATGGAATGGGTTGATGGTATTGCACCTCCCATGGTCCTCTGAGCATGACATTTTCATCATCTTGCAATTGATCAAGGACTGCCATTATATGGAATCTTTTGATAAAATCTAGAGGCAGCCTTACATGTGCCTTCTTCATAACCTCATAATCATCAGGGTAATTAGCCCAAAAGTCTTCAATGTGAACTTTATGAAAGAATTTCTTGCTTACAAATCTCTCCATTACTTTGTTTGGATCAAAATGACTTCTTGCATTGTAGTAGTGCAAGTTCAAGAGTTGGAGCTCTTTATCTGAGTGATCTACTGATGCTAGAGAAGGACATGCATAGAGTCCTTTGCCAAATTTGATGGGAAATTGAACACTTGGCCTATGTAGGTGCTTGAGATTCTCTGCACATGGTATCAGGTGCCTTGACAGCTCCAGAAGCACTGTCTTATCATCAGCATACCGAGGAAGTCTATAGGCCATTCTAGTGAAGCCTTGTATTCTTATGTATGTGAACTTTTCAAATTGGATATACCACCGGCCATATCTAGTTATTTCATTCATAGCCTCGGTGGAAATCCTCAAAGCTGTGCTACCCTACAACTTTTTGGCTATATACATTGTGAATGCATCATTAACCCTCTTGAAGTGAATCAATGATTGAGATGAGGTTAGTTGTGGATAGTATTCATATACTTTGATCTGTGTCTTCTCATTGTTCCCAATTTCACCAACCTTGGACAATCCATCGTAATGGTTCATTCTTGCCAATGCATAGACAACATAGGACGTCCACCTGAAGTATTTATTTTTGTTGAATTTGTTGAAAGCCTCATGGATGTTGTCAATGAGGATTTGAGCCCAGTGGAACTTGGTTCCCTTCAATATATCAGTAATTATGGAGAACATCCAGTCCTCAAAGGTAGAGGCAGTTGGTAACCCGTAGATTCTTCTTAGAAAGGTTACTATGTCCCCAATCTCATCATGGAAATCACTTCTATAAAGTACTCTGGGGAGCTTGATGAGGGCAGACTTCTTGTTCTTGATCCAATTGTCATTTATATGCTTCCTGCATCCTTCTACATCCTTATTGTAGGCTACCTTTGATCCTTGTCTATCTGGCATAGTCACAACTTTGTGCCAGGGGATGTCTAACATTTCTGCCAGAGAAGGTGGGGTCAAGTCAGCCAAGACATCCCCATTTACTGTCTGAATTTGCCTAGTCATAACATCATATCTATCTGCACATGTGGCTATCAACTCTGCACATTGAACTAAAGTGGGAAATGCAGCAGCTTGTCGAAGTCCACTATCTCTAAGTATTTTGGCTCTGGGAGTTGGACTTGGAATGAAGACTATGAGTCTAAAGTCATCTAGGTCTATATGACCTAGGTCTGTGTCTCCTACATTACTCCACCCTGAGTGGACCTTGGTCTCTAGAGGGATTCCTTTGAATTCACACTTCATTGCTTGTGCCCGAACAATCATTTAGTCTGCATGAATGGACCTTATAAGTTTGATATACTGAAGAAACTTCTTGACATACTCGTAAGTTTAGATAAATCAACACAAATCTACCTTTTACTACTAGCATGCATTTGAAAGAAAATCTAAGTCTAACTGAAAGAACACTGCATGCAATCCAATACTTAATGTTGCAAGAAAATTTCATGAAAATCACTACTATTAAAGCATCACAGCATCAATTACATCATTTTGAACATTTTTCCCCTTGGAAATTTCAAGAAATTCAGTCATTTACAAGGTTTTGTGCTAATTTGAGGGTTGTCTAACCCTCAGAAGGGAAAGTGCTAAAATTGAGGTCATCCGACCTCAGCGGGGAAATTGGGTTGGTCCGACCTCGTGTTTTGCTTCTGCTGAGGTTCTTTGAGATTTTACGCAGATTTTCACGGTGTCTTATTTGCGGAGAATTTTGGTATGTTGGACTTGGTCAGACGGGGCAACATTCAGTGCAATGCTCAGGAGTTCAGTTTGCGGAGGAATCAGGTTTGTCTAACTTGCAGACTTTTAGAGGTTGTCTGACTAGGTCAAAGGTCGCTATCTTCAGCGCAGGTCAGATGAAGCCATTTTTAGCGCAGAAGTCTAATGGTGAGGAAATCAATGTAAAGTCAGAAAAGGCAATTTTCAGCGCGAAAGGCAGATACAATGTTAGGTCAGTCAATCAAGGATTTAGTGCTAAGGTTAGACAAACAGAAAATTAGCGCAAAGGTCAGTTGGAGGCCAATTTAGTGCAAAATGTCAGTTCAAGACCCTCAAAGGGAAAACAAGGATTCATCCTAGCAGATTTTGAAGTGATTTTTCAATGTCATCTTTTCCATCAAAGTCAAAATGCACTTTGACCATACAACCACTTAGGAGGTTAGGAGATCAAATGATTCTCTAGCCAAATCAAAAGAGGGGGTCTCCATTCTTGAATGGGGCATGTGTGCAAGGTACAACAAATGGTGACTCTGCTAGGAAATGCTCCTAAGCGTTTCAATGATAAATGTTCAGTTTAAACCTAGAATCTCTGTGTTTCCCACATATTAAATGAAAAAGCAAGGTACCTTATCAAAGAACCTAAGATCACTAACTAGTGCAATCATCCACATCCTGAAAACTTGAGTATGTGCAATTGTATTCATTCCCATCCACTGGCAACTAAGTTCACCCAAGATCCCCTGGGACAAGCTAGAAGGCTGAGATCATTCTATCACCAGAAAATGCCCAAATTTTGAAGTATTGTTGAGCCTGAGTTAGATTGATGATCAGTCAAATTTGCTAGTACAATGATACTTGATGCCAATCTTTTCTAGTAGTGTTCTTTGTAAGATTTTTGCAATGTAGTAATTTCTTCATTTGCACTGTGATGGGTCTAGTGTTGAGAAACACCTTTTATTTTTACCCAATATTAGGCTAGTAACACTTAGTGTCACCTGCTTTCTTTCTTGATTGATAGTGCACGTGGTAAGAGAAGAAATCAGCCCTTTTCACTTGACACAAGATCACCTAGGTTTGCCTAGCTACTTCAGGATTACTTAAAGTGAAAAGATATATAGTTAGAAAATACTTCAGGTGCACTGGCTAATAACTCATTTTCAATGAACAAATGCCATACCTTTGGCCTAACAATGGAACCCATAGTAAAGACTAGGTGGAAACCTTAGCTTCTTGAAGAAAGACTCACGATTATTCACCCATCAAGGAAGCCTTTGCAGGTCTGCACGACTGCCACCACATCAGAAATAAAGACCCCGTGTAGAGAAAGCATGGTAGGCAAACCAAAAGGGACAAATAAACTAAGCAAAAGCACCTAACACTTAAGGAAAGAAAAAGTAGGAAAGCAAACTAAACTAAAGGCAACCCAAACAAACCAAAGCAAACAAACTTCTAACTATGTACACTAAAATGAGGCATGACTGCCTCTCAGGCCTGAAAGTAGTGCTTTAGGAACTGGCCATTGACAGGTAGTGGTAACTCCTCACCAGTAAGGCTCTTGAGTCGATACGTACTGTCTCCAAGGATCTCATAGATCTGATAGGGACCAAACCAAAGCCTATCAAACTTGTCGTTTTCTCTCTTCTCATGTGCTTTGTCCTAATATAGGACCAAATCTGAAATGCAGAAGGCTTTGACCTTGGATCTTTTATCAAACCATCATTTTATGACTCCCTGATGTTTGGCAAAGTTTTCTATGGCAGCGTCGTGTTTCTCTTCAAGGTGCATATAATTGAGCCAACCTAGAGGACACATGGTCGTCAGTTTCAAGGTAGTCTTGTATGAATTGAAGTATCAAGATTCTCAAATGGATGGGAAAGATAGGTTCAATCCCATAGACTAGGTGATAAGGAGATGTGTTTAAAGCTACTTTGTGTCGAATTCTATCAGCCCATAAAGTCAACCTAAGCTGGGTATGCCAATCTCTAGGGTTTTTGTCCCAAATTTTCTTAATGACCTCAAGTAAGTTTTTGTTCATTGATTCAACTACCCCATTCCCTTGTGGATAGTAATTGGATGAGAACTTGAGAGTAATCCTGTAATCGAATGCCGAGTTAGAAAAATGTAACGACGAAAAGGCAGAGCCATATTCACACACTAAAGCAAATGGACAACCAAATCTAGTGATAATATGCTTTTCAACAAACTCAATAACTACCTCTATGGTGCATTACTTACAAGCTATTGCTTCAGACCATCGAGTGCAGTAATCAGTAGTGGTTAGAATATACCTATGGCCAGTAGAGGAAGGTGGATTGATCATACCAATAAAGTCGAGGCCCCATTAAGTGAATGGTCGTACCTCCACTACTGGCTGTAAAGGCATGGCTGCATGGTGTTCTCTATGTGCAACAGTCTGGCATATGTGACAAGTTCTTACATGTGAATGTGCATCTTTGAACAAATTTGACCAGTAATATCTGACACGAAGAACTTGATTAGTAGTTGAGTGTGCTGACCCATGGCCTGTTCTGAATCTTTTGTGGAAACTGGTGAGCACCTGATCTACCTCTGACCTGTCCAAACACCTTAGATAGATACCCTCATGATTCTTCTTGTAAAGGACTAATCCTTTTATCATGTAACTGCTGCTTTTTAGTTTGAGAGCTCTCCTTTGCACTGAGTTCAGCTATGGTGGACAGTGTTGATTGAGTAAATAGAATATGATGTCTCCATACCATTCATCTTTTGAAACATCCTCTAACAGATACTACTAAGAAACTAGGTTTGATCCTACTTCAGTCATGGTTCTAGTTAGGGCCTAGCCTCTTACCAATTTCATAGCTTGAATGTCTATATCGAACTCCTGTAGTATGGTGACCCACTTCCCCCTTCTTTCTCCTAATTCGCTTTGCATCAGCAATGCTTTGATTGCTGCATCTAGGACTATGGCATCACTTGACTTCTTAGGATGTAATGACAGAATTTTTTAACTACCTTTACCAGAGTGTACGCTTGTTTTTCCACATTGGGATACCTTAGCTCTACATCCTTTAATGGAGTGCTCATGAAAGCAATAGGCCTCTCATCGTCAACTGACCTCTTCTGGGTCAACATTGCCACACAATTATATTCTAAAGCAAATGAGTATATATGAAATGGCAAAGTATAGTCAGGACTCACCAAGACCGGTGCATTGGATATAGCTTGTTTAATTTCTACAAAGGTTGCCTTAGCTTCTGGAGTCTAGTCCATCTTAGCGTCTTTCTTCAGCATGGCATTGAGAGGTTGAACGATCTCAGCAAATCCTGTGATGAATTTGCGAACGAAGTTGATCTTACCGAAATATGACTTAAGTTCCTTCTTGCTGGTTGGGGGAGGTATTTTGAGTATTGCTTGGATCCGGTTTGGGTTAATAGATATTCCCTACTCAGATATTACATGTCCTAGCAACTTTCCTTCAGTTACTCCAAAAATGTACTTCTTGGGGTTAAGTGATATACCATAATTCTTGCATCGCTGTAACACTTTCCTCAGATCTGCCACATGATTCTCTCACCTTTTTCAGAATACTATTAGGTCATCCATATAGATGATAATACATTTTCCAACTAATCCCTTAAAAACAAAATCCATCGCACACTGAAAAGTAGCACCAACATTTATTAATCTAAATGGCATATGGCGGTAGGCATAGAGGCCCCATTTGTAGGTGAAGGATGTCTTCAATCTGTCTTCATATTCTACCATCAATTGGTTATAACCAGAGTATCCATCAAGAAATGACATCATCTGGGATCCATTAACAATCTATAATACTTCGTCCAAAGAGCGCAGTGGGTAGTTATCCTTCGCAGATGCCCTGTTTAGATTACGGAAATCAACACAAAGCCTAATTTCTCCATTTTTCTTTTGGACCAGTACTAGATTTGCTACCCATGCAGAGTGTCTGACTAGAAATATTATCCTAGCTGACAGCAGCTTCTATACTTCTTTAAAAATTAGTGGTTGTAGCAAGGCATTCACTGGTATCTGCCTTTCTCTAAAAGGCTTTGCTCCTGGCTTCAGCAGAATGGTGTGTGTGATGATTGAGGTGTCGTATGTCTTCAGATCTTCATAAACCCAAGCTATAATCTCATGATAATCTCTTAATGCATGTATGATTCTTGTTCTTTCTTCTTCAGTACTATCTTTCCCAATGAACACATTCTTAACATTTTCTTTTGTCCCTAAGTTAAATGGTTCACATTTTCCTCCTGGGGATTCTCCTTCTTTCCTTTGAGTCCCTAAATTATCTGCATCAAACAATCTTTCCAATTCTACCATTCCTCTAGGGATCATATTTGTCTTCAAGTTTAGTATCCCTTCCAAATCTATTTCAGCAGGTTCCATATCATCTTCATCTATTATTTGAGCAGTGAAGACATCCGATGAAGTAAGGAAATTGATGATATGTTGATCATCTTCAAAAACTTGGAAATTGGTAACATTGTCAAGCACAGACGGAGTAGCCACAAATTCCATAGAGAACTTCTTTAGCCCTGCCATGGATGTTGGTTCCAAGGTAATTTCTATTTGAGCTAGAGCATTTGCAACATGATTCTGTCTCCTGGGAATGACTTTGATATTAAAACCATCAAAGAATTCGATCAAATCCCAGACTCTGTTCCTGTACCTACCCAATCTCTTATCGTTGCATGAGTACTATTTTCTCACTTGTTTTACCACTAACTCAGAATTACCAAATACTTGGATAATTTTGACTTTCTTCTGTAGTGCTAGAAGCAATCCCTGTACTAATGCCTCATATTCAGTAACGTTATTCGTGCATGGGAAATGCAGCCTTTGGGACGCTAAAAATGAACTCCCAGTGGGGCTGATCAATTCAACCCCTACACCAGACCCTTGTCGGCATCTTGAGCCATCGAATCTCAAGGTCCATAAGTGAAAATCTTTGTTGTTGCCCTTCTGTTTTACAAACTTCTCCTCATCAAGTAGAGGTTCAGATTCTTTCTTCTTTTTAACAATTGGCTTTGTCTTCTTTTAAACAGTTGGTTCCTCCTTTAGGATTATGGGAATCTTTCGTTGTCTTTGCACTTGTTTGATTGCTTCCTGAGATAGTTGGAAAGAAAACTCAAAATGAGATGCATCATGTATGCGATACCAGTTGGGCAATATCAATTCTTCCATTTGAACCTGTCTTCCAACAATAGTTTGATCTTGTGCAAATCTGGCCATAAAATCATGAAATCCTTCAAATACTCCTGGGTCATCTTTATCTGAAGTGTCTCCTTTATCTGATTCAATATATGCCCCTGTATTTTCTAATCTCTCTATGAGTGGCTTAGATGGTCTTAAACAACTCAACATAAGAACCTCTTATGACTGACTAGCATGTGGAAGGTAAACTCCCAAATCAACTTCTACGAATAGAATCTCGTTGGGCTGATTGTATTCCGTGATCATATGCTTCATCTTAGGTTCCATTTCAATACGGATCTGATTTGCCAATCCCTTCCATGGCAGCCACATATGAGAAAAGTCAGTTGCCATATAACCATTCAAGGTCTTGGACCAATCTCTGCTCAAAAGCATGCCATATTGATCTGGAATGTCTACCACTTGAATATCTATGTACTGTTGTACCCTAGGATCATAAGCTAATTGCATGTGTATCCTATTCAACTCATCTACCACATTTACCTCAATTTTGTCCAACTATGTCACCTTCCTGGAGGACTTGGCTAGAGTGAGCCCAAGTGCCTTGCAAACAGATAATGGCATTACATTCGTGGAAGCACCAGAATCTACCAAACAGTTATGAAAGTTTTTGTTAAATATCCTAAGTGTTAGAAGGAAAGGAGGACTTTCCCTCTTGTCTTTATATAGTGTCATCTTTTGTTCTACATCAGTCACATGTATCCTTTCTTTCCCTTTATCCATGTTATCTCTAGTGATATTCTCCTTGGGAACATAATCAGTCTTGGTTCCCGTACTTAGGTCTTGAAAGAAAGATGTCCTAACCTTAGGTATCTTAAGTAATTCATACACAGAAAGACTGACCTTCATTTTCTTAAGTTCCTCAGCTACATAATGTCCCATTTTTGTTATGTCAAGTCATTGGGAATTATCTGCAGTAGCAGCAGTACCCTGATATATGGATTGATGGGGAACCTTTGGTGGCTTAGGATTATTGGTAGCTTTAGTGTCAAGTGGGATCTGATAACTATTTGGAGGGCTAGAAGTGGTGAAAGGACCTTTAGGCTTGCTACTTCTCAGGTTGTAAGGAGTCTTGTTGTACTGCTGATATGCATTAACTTCTTCAAACTCTTCTTCCTCAAGTTGATTATCATCTTGGAATGGAAATGTATAACTATCAAGAACTAGGGTAGTATCATACCTTTGAGAAGGAACAATTTCATACCCTATTGGTGGAGTCTCCTGGTTCTTAGCATTTTGAATCTCCATCTGAAAGATGCTAGATGCAATCTAGAATTCTAAACAGTCTAGTTCAGAGTGAGCATTTGTGTTGTGCAGTCTGCACCAAGTAGATAAAGCAGCTTCAGCCAACATCACACATCCTGGGGGCCTGGTATCATTATTTTGATTCTCCAAGGGTGAAGGCACCCCTCCATTGTTTGGTCTGGTGTTCCAGGATCGATTCGACCACTGCTGAAAGTTCTAATTTTGGTACTGATTCTAATTTGGGAACTAGTTTTGACTTTGGTTCTAGGAGTGCTATTGGTTCTAAAAATGTTGTTGATTTTGCCCCCTCTATTGCATATAAGCATTCTGATTCTTGAGGTGAGTAACTTTAGCAGTAAGCTTCTTCATTTGTTCAACCAATTCTTTGATGTCATCTTTGTCTTCTTTGGTCTTGGCTGCTTCTGAAGATTGCAGGAAATGCATTTGTGCCGAGGGTATTTCAGCTACTGGATTACCTGGATGGATCACTAAGGCCTACATTGTAGCTAAGTTTGGGATTGGATTCATCACAGGAGTATGATTAGCCAATGCATGATTGATCATGGGTATTTGATTTGGCATCACAATAGGTCCCATATGATTCAGTGGACCAGAGTCTGTCTACTCTAGCTAGGTACTTACCTCAATAGTAGCAGAATATGCTTGAGCTAAACTAGCGAGTATTGGGTTTGCTCTCCTTGCAAACATGGAAGTAAGTTTATCTAGGGCAGCATAGTAAATGGGCAAGGTAATAGCTTGATCCACAGTGTAAGGAGCTTGCAAACGACTGTAAGCTTTTTGGAATATGTTGTTAAAGGAACTTATCATCTCACCTTCCTCTCGACGAATCTCCACAAAAGACCGATAGAGATCGGCGGCATGGTAGGCATACGAAACCTATCCAGAAAAGCATTTTTCAAGTTCTGCCATGAATTTATGGATCCTGTAGGGAGGTTGGCAAACTAGTAATAAGCTTCTTCCTGTAGAGAATAAGGGAACAACCTGCATACCACATCTTTGTATTGCACTTACAACATGAACATGTTAGTTTCAAAGATCTTAATGTGCTCATCTGCTGTCCTATCAGGATCATGTACTCTAAACTTTGAGTAGAACTTATCCGAGTTCTTTGGCATGTCATGGTAATCATTAAACAATAAAGGGGACTGGTTACTTCCTACAAAGAAAGCCATGGCAGAAGGATTAATGGGAGCTATTGTGGTGTTCCTAGGGGCTAACTAAGCTCGAGGGGCTCTGGGTATTCCCTGATCCCTTCTTGTTTATCTGAATTCTGCTAAGGACACCAGCTCTTCTCCAACTGAGCTAGATCTAGTGTGTCTCTGTCTAGTCCCCAGACTTGCTGATTTTTAGCAGAGGGAGAAAATAGGTGCCCTCCTTCTAGTGTCAATTGTGTTGATGGTGGTTTTAGCACATAGTAGTGCAGGTGTGATTGCTGGTTTCACACTCTCTTGAAAAGTATCTTACCCTAGGTAAGACTACTCTAAGGATAATACAGCTAGGTCTTAGCTTTCTTGGAATTTCTCAGTTGGTATGTTCTAGCTATGCCTACAAGGGGTCTTACATGCAATCTGCAAATCTTTAGGTTTTGGGGCAGCAAATACACATAAACCCTATTATAACATTTAGCTGATAACAAGATAAAATGTTGTTGAGATTCTCAATCTAACAACTAACAATGCTTTTAAAAGAAAAGACAAAAGGTTAGGTTTTTAGGGGGATCCTAAGTGACCTTCACAATGCCAAGGTTATCCTCAGTAGACAAACATTCCAAAACTTTGAACCAGCTTCCTGAGTTACCAAACTGAAATGGGTGTTACAATGCTACAAAAAATGGTGCTATCTTCAATGGAGGTCAATAGATTTTCAAATTGCATTTATGTGTTAAATACCCAATGAGCGGCGCAACTTAACTTGTGAAATGCAATTGAACTTTAGCACAAATAATTAGCCCAGATTAACTTTACATAGCTATTTACCATTAGTAGACAACTAAAAGTATGGACATAGAATGTTCATTAAATACTTCAGCAAACCATGAATATTATGAAAGCACAACTATTTCTAACTAGAGGAGAGCAAGATGTGAACCATGAAAACCAAAAGATGAATCAACACAAGACACAAACTCTCAGATTTACTACAGAAACTTGCTTTGTATTAGCTCAAATGGCATAGAGTCAACAATTCGGTATCAAAATCTCTCTTACAAAAAGTGGAAATGGCAGCCCTTTATATACAAAGCAGCATACCCTAGCCCTCAAATGAACGGTGGAGATTAGCTCAACACCGACGGTCCAGATTACATTAATAATAGCTCACATCAATTCTCAGATTACATTTTGTCCTTTATGAAAAAGATGAAAAATAGTCCCCAGATACATTGAATCTAGTCATTTTGACTAGCCAACTCAGTATATTAGTAGAAAAGAACATTTAGGAAGCAAGAAAAGGACAAAATAGAGTCACATGCTGCCTCAAATACAACAATTTACAATTATGATGGGATTGTATTGTTAGAATATTCAAAATAATATCAAGATTCTTTATCTAAGTCAATATTGTCTTTGCTGGCCAGCTTGTTACGATAAGCCAACCATGCCTCAAGTGCTGGATTGATGTCGGATGGGGTCTTTTAAATGATGTATCTTGTATTCATACACTTCCAGTTCCTGACTGAATTTGCCGTGTATTCTTTCTATCTCTACTCCTACCTTGTGAAATGCCTTAAATTCAGCCCTGAGGTCACTTACTTTATCTAATCACTCCTCCATGTTGAGTGTGTCATCTTCAAAAAATATTTTATGCAACTTGCCCTTGCATTTATCGACATCAAACGAAGCATAGTCATCATAAGACTCTCCTCTACAATCTCTCAAGGAGTCGCTGATGTCATATATAACTGATCTCAATTCTTTGTTAGCTGGTTTGTATGCTTCCTTTATATGTTCAAAGGTCTCTTTTTTCAGAAGTAGCTGTTGATACCATTCAATTACCTTTGGCAATTGATTCCCGGTCAATATGTTTTCTACAACTAGAGTCTGAGCTGGCAACTCTCTGATACCTTTTATTCTAGGATACATGTGTGAATAGTATTCATCAAAAGAATCACATTCATCCCTCAAGTCTTTCCATTTCTTTTGCAAATCTACCATTTTCTGGTGAGCTTGAGTAGAAGCACTTATGGCTTCACATCCCATTTCAAAAACCTTTATCAACCAATTCTCTGTGCCTTGGGACTTTGATCTTACCTCGCTCAATTTTTCCATCTCATCGGTAGACAGGAAAGTAGGTATTGTCCTTATATCTCCTCCTGCATCTACCGACTTTATCAAAAACTAAAGACAGGCTCTTAGTTCTTCATTTTGCTGCTTCAAGTCTTTTTTAGACATTTCATCTTTATCCAACTACTCCAAAATTGATGTAACAGAGCCTTTGAAATCATCCACTCTTTGAGCACGAGTGGTTGGACCTACTTCAATAGTTGATATGACATAATCTTCCGCCTGGACCTGTTCTCTTACTTATCAGCAGGCGGGACTGCTATTTCTACTATCCTTGACCCTGATTCATTCTTATAGATCCTTGATTAGACCTTAGCCTTTTTTTGCTTCTGAGGCTTCTGAGCTTGTGATAGGATAGTACTCAGGTCAAGCTACATTATTTCCACTTGTGGCTCTGGATATGCCAATCTACCTTGCATCCACTTAGGAGCAAAAGATTTGTTCAATTCTGAAGCTCCATCTTTATCAAATACAACCAATTCCTTGGACTGTTCCTATTCTTGCTCTGCATTCTTCTCAGGACTTCTTTCTTCTTCCTTTTCTTCCTCTTGTGCCAAGTCCTTCAGATTTATTTCCACATTCTCCTATGCAATCTTTAAAACTTCCCCTATCTAATCTTTACCAAGGGGGCTATCAGATATGTCAATAATTTCCACATTGGCTGAGGGTTCTTGGGAGTCATCATTATTTACCTCAGTCAATATCTCCTTCTCCTCCTTAACTGCTGCTTCAGATTCCTATAATCCTAATTTTGCACACACTTTCTCAATCCTGGACAATAGAGGCACTGCCAATGAATCAGCTGGCATTTGTGAAATGGGGACAACAGAAGAGATGGTTAGGGGAGGTAAATTGACCTGTGAAAGGTTAGTCAAGGCTAGTGATAAGGAAGAAGAAATGGTAAGGGGTGAGGAAAGGATAGTGAAGGTAAGGAAAGAGAGGGAGAAAGGATGGTGGAAATAGGAGGTAATGGTAAAGGAGAAGAAGATGTAGATATAGTTGAAGGGCATGAAATAGGAAGAACAGAGGAAATAGGACTGCTAGAGTCACTAGAGGGAATTGTTAGTGGACAAGAAGTGATGGAGATAGTAGAGGCAGGAGAGGTAGCAAAAAATGTCTCTTGAATTATAGAGGCTGAGGTCATGGGTGTGGTCGATGCAGCAGAAGAAGGGGGGATGGAAGGAGAAGTGACAGTAGAAGTAGTGGGAGTTGAGGCAGCAGTGCTAGTGTCTTGTGCGAGAGGTTGGGCAGTTGGAAGATTGGAATCATTTTCATTGTGGTAGCCTCCTTGTTAACTTCTTTCAGTTTTATTTTCTTAGCCTTGGAGCTTTCCCCTGCACCACTTGGCATATCTTTTCTCTTGGAAGTTCTGGTCCTAGCGGAAGGAGGTTGGTCTTTCTTCTGAGGGGACTTTGTGGATGGCTTCTTTATCTTCTTTGCCTTCTCTGCCAGAGATGTGTGCTCCTCACTATCTGATTTTTATTTTTTATCTACCTCTAGCTCATCTGAGACTTGAATGGGTTCACCTTCTTCTCCCCTAGAGCCTTTGTTTGACTCTACTATTGTTTATGTGAGCTAGACTCCCTGTTCATTTAGATCAATGACTTGTGATCTGACCCATGCCTTATTCTAATTGGTTCCCTCATAACCATATCCAGGGAGCTCTCTTCTGCATTATCCCAGTTTGGCAATGGAATGGGTTGATGGTATTGCGCCTCCCATGGTCCTCTGAGCATGACATTTTCATCATCTTGCAATTGATCAGGGACTGCCATTATATGGAATCTTTTGATAAAATCCAGAGGCAGCCTTGCATGCACCTTCTTCATAACCTCATAATCATCAAGGCAATTAGCTCAAAAGTCTTGAATGTGAACTTTATGAAAGAATTTCTTGCTTACAAATCTCTCCATTACTTTGTTTGGATCAAAATGACTTCTTGCATTGTAGTAGTGCAAGTTCAAGAGTTAGAGCTCTTTATCTGAGTGATCTGTTGATGCTAGAGAAGGACATGCATAGAGTCCTTTGCCAAATTTCAAGGGAAATTAAACACTTGGCCTATGCAGGTGCTTGAGCTTCTTTGTACACGGTATTAGTTGCTTTGATAGCTCCAGAAGCACTGTCTGATCATCAGGGTACTGAGGAAATCTATAGGCCATTCCAGTGAAGCCGTGTATTCTTATGTATGTGAACTTTTCAAATTGGATATACCATCGGCCATATCTGGTTATTTCATTCATAGCCTTGGTGGAAATCCTCAAACTTGTGCTACCCTACAACTTTCTGGCCATATAGATTGTGAATGCATCATTAACCCTCTTGAAGTGAATCAATGATTGAGATGAGGTTAGTTGTGGAAAGCATTCATATACATTGATCAATGTCTTCTCATCATTCCCAATTTCACCAACCTTGGACAGTCCATCGTAATGGTTCATTCTTGCCAATGCATAGAAAACATAGGACATCCACCTGAAGTATTTATTTTTGTTAAATTTGCTGAAAGCCTCATGGATGTTATCAATGAGGATTTGACCCCAGTGGAACTTGGTTCCCTTCAATATCTCAGTAATTATGGTGAACATCCATTCCTTAAAGGTAGAGGCTATTGGTAACTCGTAGATTCTGCTTAGAAAGATTACTATGTCCCTGATCTCATCATGGAAATCACTTCTATACTTCCTGCATCCTTCTACATCCTTATTGTAGGCTACCTTTGATCCTTGTCTATCTAGCATAGTCACAACTTTGTGCCAGGGGATGTCCAACATTTCTACCAATGAAGGTGGGGTCAAGTTAGCCAAGACATCCCCATTTGCTATCTGAATTTGCCTAGTCATAACATCATATCTATCTGCACAGGTGGCTATCAACTCTACACATTGAATTGAAGTGGGAAATGCAGCAACCTATCTGAGTCCACTATCTCTAAGTATTTTGGTTATGGGAGTTGGGATTGGACAAAAGACTCTGAGTCTGAAGTCATCTAGGTCTATATGACCTAGGTCTGTGTCTCCTACATTACTCCACCCTGAGTGGACCTTGGTCTGCAGAGGGATTCCTTTGAATTCGTACTCCATTGCTTGTGCTCGAGTAGTCATTTAGTCTGCATGACCAAACCTTATAAGTTTGATATACTGAAGAAACTTCCTAACATACTTGTAAGTTTAGATAAATCAACACAAATCTACCTTTTACTACTAGCATGCATTTGAAAGAAAATCTAAGTCTAACTGAAAGAACACTGCATGCAATCCAATACTTAATGTTGTAAGAAAATTTCATGACAATCACTACTATTAAAGCATCACAGCATCAATGATCCCAATCTTGGTGAGAAAATTTTACTTTCCTTACAAAGTTCATATGTACCTTAGGGTCAAAGACCCTTTTGACTTTAGATTTCAAAGAATATATGCCCTTCAAATAATCCTGTAACTCTTCAAGAGTATAAGAACCAATAGAGAGTCCTCTATTTATAGTAAAATTAGGTAAGAATGTACCTTTCTTCTATTTTTTCATGACATCTCTCTCCATCCATAACATTTGCCACATGAATTCTAAAAATGCTTAACAAGGAGAAACAAACTTGGGAAAAATGTGGGGAGGCTAAGAGCATCCATAAATCCTCATAACTATATGATTAGGAAAATAAAACCAATCACCAAAGTTGTGTGTATGTCCCTTTTCAGGTCTCAGTGCCAAAGGTCTTAACAATTCTCTTATCTCAATAGGTAGTCTCAATTGTTGCAAGTATGGGTTAAACTAGTGTTGTCATTGATGTCAACATACTCATGTTGCATTAATGAGAAGGATTGGATGAGCTGTGTGCTAAGGATATTGAGAAAATTAGTCTCAATCAAGAACAGTGAAGAATAGTGATGATAACAAGGTAAAAGTCCAAGATAGGTTGAGGATCAGAGGATACTTTTTAAAGGGTTTGTAGATATTAGTCTTGAGATGCTCCAGTCAAGTTTTCAGGGATCCGCATGAAGATCTGAAGAAGTTATGGTCGCTCAAGTAGAACCGGTTCTGACAAGTGCTCAGTGGTGACAGAGTGAGACAGATAGGTCTGGTAAGGTCCGGTAATGCATTATCCCACTCTACAGATTTGAGGAAGTGTTTAGAATGTCCTTGTGAAGTATCAAGTAGATCGGTTTGTGGTTTGAAGGTCTGGAAGAACCTATTCCTTTGTGACAATGATAACAGACTGTGTTCTTGAGGTTCCGGATGTAGGAGAGAAGGATTTCAATAAGTAGAGGAAGTGCGAATGTTCCTGGTGATTCAGGAAAGCTTGTGAAGGTCCTCGGATTATGTTCATTTCATGTTGATGGTCTGCATTAGAATTGGAGCCCAGAATTGAAGAAATACTTCCAGATGAAGGTGTTCTTTCTGTGACTGGCCGACCGGATGAATTATACACCTTGCGAATGTTCTTTTGGTTGCTTTCTGACTTAGATGTTTGTTCCTAAGTTGATGTCGTGTATAAATAAAGGTTTGCGAAGTCATTTCAAGGGTGTACTTGTGGAGATGAGTGTGTGGTAGTGAGGAGAAGAGTGAAAGGAAGAGTAGAAGGATTTGGGCTTTAAAGGAACTGATTCAAGCATAGTGACGATGCTATTTACCAGTTCAAGTATGTAATACTCATTTATTGTAGACAGTGTGTCTCTTGTAGGCAGTGAGCCTCTTGTGAGCAGTGTGCTCGGGCAGTGAGCCCTAATTGGCATGTGCCATCTTATTCTTTCTATTCTTCTAATAGAGAATAATATCTTGGGTTAGTCACCCCATGGTTTTTTCCTTAACTGAGTTTTCCACGTCAAAATCTTGGTGTCTCATGTGTATATGTGTTTCTGCTCTTGGTTAATTACATTAAGTTTTCATGATTGATTTATTGATAATGCCAAGTGAATACAAGTGTTGAAAGAAGGAAGTTTTGGACAACTGATTCACCCCCCCTCTCAATTGTCTACTCTAAATCTAACAATTGGTATCAGAGCCAAGTTCCTCTGAAAGGAGCTTAACCGCTTGAGGAGATCTAGGATGTCATCCTACAAGAAGGATAGTCTGAAGTTCGATGGAAGTAACTTTGCTCTTTGGAAAGGTCGCATGGAATGTCACTTGCAGTGCATGGTATTTGCATACTGGTCCATGGTGACAAAGGCTTATGTACCTCCAGGGTGGTTTGACAACCCTAAATGAAATCACAGATGCTGAAAACAATCTGCAGACCAAAGAGGCTCTTTTAAGTGCATTATCTGACTCAGAACTCCCTAATGTTATTCATCTACCAACTGCTTTTGAGATTTGGAAGAAATTGGAACTTTTGCATGAAGGAGACCAATTTGTTAAATGTGCAAGATTACAGAGTCTAAAAGGGAAATTTGAAAGACTGAAAATGAGAAATGATGAAAATATTACCTCTTTTATGCCAAGAGTGAATGAGCTGGTTTGTGGAATCAGAAATGCAAGTGGAACCCTAAGTGAAGATGAGATCGTTGGCAAAGTTCTCAGATCCGTTCCTGAGTCTTATAAAATCAAAGCTTTTGCAATCGAAGAATTCAGAGCTCACACAACAGTCACAAGGGATCAATTGGTTGGTAAGCTAGCTGCTTTTGAAATGGCTAAGTTTGGAGATGATCCTCCAAAGACTGAATCTGCATTCAAAGCAAGTGCCTTGGTAAAAGGAAAACAAAGGTTTGATCCGGGAGAAAACTCTTCAAGGAAATCATCATGGTATGAAAATGCAAGAAAAGATTTGGAAGAAGAAGTTGAAACTGCTCATCTTGAAGCTCTTATTGCAAAAAGACTACCAAGAGGATCCGGTAAGTATGAGGGAAAATTGCCTTTTAAGTGTTTTAACTGCAATAAGATTGGTCATTTTGCATCAAGGTGTCCGAAAAGATTTTCTAGGTCAAATAGTAATAGACCAAGATTCCAGAAGAATTGTTACTATGCTCATGAAAGAGATGATGAAGGAGTAATAGATGATGAATCAGAGAAAGAAGACAAATCTGGAAGTGACTGGGTATTCATTGCCATCAAGGAAGAAGATCCAATACCCTCTGAATCTGTAAATCATAAAGCCCTGGCTGCCCAAGTTGAAGAAAAGGATGATTGGGTCATTGACAGTGGCTGCTCTCACCACATGACAAGTGACAAAAACAAGTTCATAGATTTGGAAAGGTATGAAGGAGGAGTGGTAAAGTTTGGTGATAACTCTGCAGGTAGAATCAGAGGTAGAGGAACTATTTCTTTTGATGGAAAAAACAAAACTGGTAATGAATTATATGTTGAAGGATTGAAACACAATCTTCTCAATGTGGGACAGTTGGTGGACAAAGGCTATGATCTCAGATTCAAGAATGGAAAGTGCAAAATCTTTGAAAGTTTTGGAACAGAGATTGCATCAGGTACCCAAACAAAAGGTAACATCTTTCACTTAGCTGGTACTGGTAAAAGTTGCTTATTTGTTCAAATTGATCAGAGTTGGTTATGGCATAGAAGAATGTGTCATGTGAACTTTGATAATATCATCAAGATAAGTAACACTCAGGCTGTAAGGGATCTTCCAAGATTGGTAAAACTTACAAATAGTTTGTGCAAAGAATGTCAGTTGGGAAAACAAAGCAGAATCTCATTCAAAAGCAATGAACAATCTTCTACTGGATTATTAGACTTGGTTCACACTGACTTTTATGTGGTCCGGCAAGAATCAGGAGTGTGCAAGGTGATAGATACTTCATGTTGCTAATTGATGACTATTCCTAGATGATGTGGGTAGCCTTTCTGAAAGAGAAATGAGAAGCTTTTGAGAAATTCAAAATATTGGCTATGGTGGAAAATGAGACCGGATTAAAATTGAAGTGTCTGAGGTTTGATAGAGGTGGAGAATTCACATCCGATGAGTTCATAAAATTTTGTGAGAAACATGGAATAAAGAGACAGTTGTCTATCCCTAGAACTCCACAGCAGAATGGAGTTGTTGAGAGAAAGAACCGGACCATCCAGGAAGCATCTAGGACCATGATGATGGAAGCAAATGTTCCTCAAATCTATTGGAGAGAAGCTGTCAGCACTGCAGTCTACACTCTCAACTTAGTTCAAATTAGAAATTATAGCGGTAAGACTCCTTATGAACTCTGGTTTGGCATTACTCCCACTATGAGATACTTCAGAGTTTTTGGTAGCAGATGTTACATTAAAAGGGATGAAGATCTAGGAAAGTTTGATGCTAGAAGTGATGAAGGAATATTCTTGGGTTATTCTACTCAAAGCAAAGCATACCAGTGTTACAACAAGAGACTGAGAAAGATTGTAAAAAGTATAAATGTGAAGGTTGATGAATAAATTGAAAGACCCTCAAGAATTCTTGAACATGATGAAGATGATCAGAATGGTGTTCAGATTCAAGGTATCCAAGTCTCTTCTAAGAAACAAAGTCAAGTTGATCCGGTAAGACAGGAAGAAGAGATAAGTCTCAATGAGACTGATCAAGAGTTAGAAGTGCAAGAGACTCCCAAAATTCCAAGTCATGCAACTCTAAACCACTTTGAAGATCAGATCATAGGTGACAAAAGAAAAGGGGTACAAACAAGGAGGAGAATTGCTCAAAATTCAGATGAGTATTGTCTAATTTCAAAGATTGAACCTAAGATAGTAAATGAAGCTTGCAATGATGAAAACTGGACTAAGGCAATGGAGGAAGAACTGATGCAAATTGAGAAGAATCACACTTGGGATCTTGTTCCTAGACCAAGAAACAAAAATGTGATTAGAACCAAATGCGTCTTCCGAAACAAATTGAATGAAGCCAGTGGCAAAGGTTACTCTCAAATAGAAGGAGTTGATTTTGAAGAAACTTTTGCTCCGGTGCCAAGAATTGAAGCAGTCAGATTATTTCTTGCATTTGCTACCTTCAAGGATTTTAAGGTGTATCAGATGGATGTCAAATGTGCCTTCCTAAATGGTAATTTGGAAGAAGAAGTGTATATTGAGCAACCAGATAGATTTCAATTGTCTGATCATAGTGACATGGTCTGTAAATTAAAAAAGGCACTGTATGGACTGAAGCAAGCCCCAAGAGCCTGGTATGAAAGATTGGACAAGCATCTCTTGAAGATTGGTTTCAATAAAGGTACTACTGACAGTAATTTGTATTTCAAAATTGATCATGAAAATATCTTAATTGTTAAAGTATTTGTTGATGATATCATTTTTGGAGGAAGAGACACTATGTGTAAAACTTTTGCAAGTCAAATGAAAAGTGAGTTTGAGATGTCAATGCTTGGAGAAATGAATTTCTTTTTGGGTCTACAAATTACTCAAACAAAGAAAGGAATCTTCATCTCTCAGTCAAAATATGTGAAAGAATTGTTGAGGAAATTTGGGATGGAAGACTCAATGCCAATGAACACTCCAATAGTAACTGGATGTAAGTTGAGCAAAGATGATGACTCTCGCAAGGTTGATCAGACAAAATATAGGTCAATGATTGGAGGACTGTTGTATCTCACTCAAACTAGACCAGATATTATGCAGGCTGTTGGTCTTGTTGCTAGATTCCAAGTTGATCCTAGAGAATCTCATGTTATGGCAATCAAGAGGATTTTTAGATATCTAAAGGGGACAGTTGAGTATGGTCTATGGTACCCTAGAGATCATGATTTCTCTCTTCATGCATATACAGATGTAGATTGGGCAGGAGATGTGGATGACTGGAAGAGTACTAGTGGTGGAGCATTCTTTTTGGGAAAAAGATTAGTTTCTTGGCTAAGCAAGAAACAAGAGGCAATATCTTTATCTACAACTGAAGCAGAATACATTGCAACAGTAGGTAGTTGCACTCAAATCTTATGGATGAAGTAGATGCTAAGAGACATTAAAGTAGAATATGAGGAGCCTATCACAATTTTCTGTGATAATTCAAGTGCAATAAATATTTCTAAGAATCCGGTGTTGCATTCTAAGACCAAGCACATATCTATCAATTTTCACTTTCTGAGAGAGCAAGTGAACAAGGATGAAGTCAGATTGGAGTATGTGCCCTCCAAGGATCAGATTGTAGATATCTTTACTAAACCTCTTCCCAAGGACTCGTTTGATTATCGCAGGGAGAAGTTAGGGGTTATTGCCCCTCCGGTGATGAACTAGGATGCACTAATGTGCATCAGTCCAGTGGATATCACAGTCATATCTTGTGGACCGGATTGGTGTTGGGGAGCTGCTACTCAGGGGGAGCAACAGGTGTGATTATAAAGTTCCAAGTATGGGCCCTTTGCCATTGATGTCAAAGGGGGAGAGAAGACATGTGAAAAACAAGTGGTTGATGATCAAAGGGGGAACAGTACATGAAGAGAAGACATGTGAATAGTTGTTGTTGATACGGGGAGCTATGACAATAAGGAGAAGTTCTTGTCTTGTTGGTTTTTCACATAATATGTTGCCATCAATGACAAAGGGGGAGATTGTTGCAAGTATGGGTTAAACCGGTGTTGTCATTGATGTCAACATACTTATGTTGCATTAATGAGAAGGATTGGATGAGCTGTGTGCTAAGGATATTGAGAAAATTAGTCTCAATTAGGAATAGTGAAGAACAGTGATGATAACAAGGTAAAAGTCCAAGATAGGTTGAGGATCAGAGGATGCGGTTTAAAGGGTTTGTAGATATTAGTCTTGAGATGCTCTAGTCAAGTTTTTAGGGATCCGCATGAAAATCTGAAGAAGTTATGGTCGCTCAAGTAGAACCGGTTCTGACAAGTGCTCAATGGTGACAGAGTGAGACATATAGGTCCGATAAGGTTCGATAATGCATTATCCCACTCTACGGATTTGAGGAAGTGTTTAGAACATCCTTGTGAAGTATCAAGTAGATCAGTTTGTGGTTTGAAGGTCCGGAAGAACCTATTCCTTTGTGACAGTGATAACAGACTATGTTCTTGAGGTTCTGGATGTAGGAGAGAAGGATTTCAGTAAGTAGAGGAAGTGTGGATGTTCCTGGTGATTCAGGAAAGCTTGTGAAGGTCCTTGGATTATGTTCAGTTTGTGTTGATGGTCCGCATTAGAATTGGAGCCTGGAATTGAAGAAATACTTCCGGATGAAGGTGTTCTTTCTGTGACTGGCCAACCGGATGAATTATACACCTTGCAAATGTTCTTGTGGTTGCTTGCCGACTTAGATGTTTGTTCCTAAGTTGATGTCGTGTATAAATAAAGGTTTGTGAAGTCATTTCAAGGGTGTATTTGTGGAGATGAGTGTGTGGTAGCGAGGAGAAGAGTGAAAGGAAGAGTAGAAGGATTTGGGCTTTAATGGAACTGATTCAAGCATGGTGACGATGCTATTTATTAGTTCAAGTATGTAATACTCATTTATTGTAGACAGTGTGTCTCTTGTAGGTAGTGAGCCTCTTGTGAGTAGTGTGCTCGAGCAGTGAGCCCTAATTGGCATGTGCCACCTTATTCTTTCTATTCTTCTAACAAAGAATAATATCTTGGGTTAGTCACCCCGTGGTTTTTCCCTTAACCAGGTTTTCCATGTCAAAATCTTGGTGTCTCATGTGTATATGTGTTTCTGCTCTTGGTTAATTACATTAATTTTTCATGATTGATTTATTGCTAATGCTAAGTGAACACAAGTGTTGAAAGAAGAAAGTTTTGGACAACTAATTCACCCCCCCCTCTTAGTTGTCTGCTCTAAATCTAACAAGTCTCAGTGAAACATTACCAAGAGAGGCCATATTTCTTACTACAAAGTCATCATGAAAAATCACATAATCACTATTCTTGCACTTGTCCCAAATGTAACACCAAAATTGCACTAGCATTCTTCTGCCCTGTTGATCAAGCATTCTGATGTCCATTCTTTTGGTCCACTAGTATCTATTTTGATGCAAGATCATATGACACAATAAGGAGTAATGCCTGAATGTAATGGGAGCGTTGTTTTCTCTCACTTGAAGAAATCCTTCATGTGATCCCTTATCAATCTTTGTAGAAAAATCAAATTCAATATTTATCTCAGGATTTTTTATCCTCATGGCCATCATCATAAGATTGATTGGCTCTTTTCTTATACATCTATTCCCAACACTTGACATAAGGCAAAGTATGTCTTTTTGAAGTATACTACAAAATCATCTACTAAGAATGGTTCAACACAAGATGAGGGGATATGAATTCTTTTGTTATTGGCACCTTTCCTCATATACATTGGAAGCTCATCACTTTAATAAGTCTTCCTCAATCTAGTATAATCCTCCTCACTCTTCTAAAGATCAACTTTGGTGAGAGCTTGATTGTTTAACATGAAACATTCTATAATAGCATATTTGGTTAATACTACCAATGGTGACCCATTAGGCAACCTGACAATTCTTGTTACTCCATGATAATATTGTGCCACTAATCTGATGAACTCAACATCTATAAAAATATTAGGGATAACCAATTTTTCTAGGTCAAGAGTCTAGGGGTTTGAAATAGGGGCCTGGGCACTCCTCTTATCACAAAAATACCAAAAAAGGTTCCATCTTGAAATAGGAATAATAGCATCCCTACATCCCTGTGCCTCATCCTTGAATACTTTCTTATAACCCTTATCTACTAATTTTGGAAATACATCCAAGATTTACTATTGAAGTGGTCTCTTCTCTTCTTTAGGGATAGAGGACTCTCCCTTTTTACTCATAGACTCACTCTTCTTAGGAGGCATTGTGTGAACTATAATAAACTAGGGTTTTAAAATCTTTTGTTCACAGAGCTATCTAAAACCAAAAATTGAAAAACACTTAAGGACCTGATGGAGGAGAAGCACATATGCACTTACTTGTTTATGCAGTAGTTGCAGAGCCTGCACCAAGCTTCAAATTGTTTCATCTTTGAGCACTCTAAGCAACCGTGAATGATCAAAATGACACCAAATTCGAAATATATCAGCTCTAAAACTTAGTCATTTCACCATTAATGCCATTTCATGCCAAAAGATATAGTGGTCAATCGTCTCGTGTGATTTTGAATATACACCGTTGATCTAAGAAGATCAAACGGTTGAAAACCTTTGATATGATTAATCTTACACTCATACTGCAGACCACCTTTTATATCATGGCACACCCTTTGCAAGGCTGTGGGTTACTTTATTGCCTTTTTAACTCCTTACCGCCACCCCATACATACCTGTACTAATTGTTTCAGTATCATGGGGAATGGCTATATCATACTTCAAGCTCCTGCAAGCCTGCTAGGGTTTATTAGGGCTGACTACACACCTCCGTGTGGATGCGGTATTGGACTAATACATATGTCAAGATGAAAATACAAGGATATAGCATAAGTGTGATGGGAAATAAGGATATTAATAATTTTTTTTAAATTTTTAGGACATGAGTGGGAAAAGGATTAAGACTCTTTATATTGGGTTTTTGGGTTTAGGGTTTATAAGACTAGGTAAGATGAGGTGAATTTTACAAGTTCTAATAGTGGCTCTAGTTGGAGATGAATGGCTATCAGACATTGAAAGAATCCATAAATAATCTCTGGGACATAGTCCTAATAGACATAAAGTAAATAAAGTTGACAAAAAGGGAACTAAACTGGGAAAGACCTAAACTATTGTGCATGGAAATGATCTTTTCAAGAAAAGAAGTGTTTTAGAAATTGTCCATGCACTGGCAATTCCTGATCTTCACCTACCACATTCTATAAATAATATGAATCTTCTCGACATTTTCCTATAATGACAAATGGAACCAACCATAGAGCTTCAAAATTGCCATGTTTTCTTTTATCTTGACTCTGAGCATTCCACATGAGCACCATATCATCAATCTGAAACTTTCTATCCTTGGCCTTCTTGTCAAACAAATATTTCATTTGTAGTTGCATTTTCTCATTCCATTTTTGTGCTTGAATTCTAATCCCATGTAACTCTAATAATTGTTCCATCCTCTCCTCCATAGGTTCAGGTATGTCCATGCCTTCTTGCAAAATGAATTTGTAAACTAGCAGAAGGTTATGCATTGGTATCTTGGCTTGATTTCCATAAACTAGTTCAAAAGGATATTTCCCAGTAGCTTTCTTCACTGTGATCCTATCAGCCCATAATGCTAACTTTAGTTTTGAATCGCAAGCCTTTTTTGTTGTTTTCAAGCATTCTTTTGATTATTTTCATAATATTCTTATTACTACATTCAGCATGACCATTAGCTTGAGGGTGATATAGAGAAGCATATGAGATCACTATGCCATAAGACTCACATAATTTCTTAAACTCATCAGACCTAAAACACATCCCACTATCTGTGATTATCTTCACAGGAACCCCAAACCTAGTAATGGCACTTTCCAACAATAAATTGATCACTAATTTACTAGTAGCCTGTTTGGTTGGGATTACTTCAATCCATTTAGTGAAGTAATCTATGGCAACAAGAATCCAACTACATCCTCCACTTGATTTGTCTATTATTTCACCTATGAAGTCAATACCCCATTGAGAGAAGGGTAGTTCAATCTACATGGGCCTCAAAGGCAAGGCTTCTTGATACTTCAACTTACTAGAGAAATTCTAGCATGCCTCACATTTTCTTACATACTTGTGAGAATCAACAAATAGTATTAGCCAATAGTGTTGGGAATTAAGGTGTCTCAACCTTGGTCATTCTCTACATTTGTAATGTTTGCATTTATTATTTAATTGCCTATGTTGTAAATAATTGGAAAATCCATATTGTCATATTGTGGGATGTGGCATGGTGATGTGCCAATCCTACATGGATTATGACAACTTGTATTTTTGTCCTCACATGAGGAGATAGGTGTCCCACTTAGTAGTAGGAATATTCTGCCATGTGTCAGCATCTTCTATGTTGTGTAAGGAATGTTTGACCGAAACGGTTATGACGGATTCTTATGACGAATCTATGACATGTAAGAGTCGAGAATAGAAGGTTGTAAGACAGGTAATGACATGTGTCATGTACCATCTTTGAATGAGGCATATTTGGGCAACCCAAGGTGGAATATGATGTGTTGTAAGAGAATATGCTATTTATAGCATGTGTATGACAGATTCTCTGACAGGTGTAAGTTGTAACCACTATGACAGATTCTATGACGGTTGTAAGTGTTGTAAGAGCATCTATCATAGCCCATTTTGGAAATAGGTGACCTCTTTGGGATGGGAGATGTGGACAAGTGTTAGACACATTCTACAATGTTGGCCAAGTGTCCCTAGGCATGGGTTTTGGTCCAAGATGCCATATTGGACGCCCATTCCAAGATAGGTCCAATATTGCCTTGTATTTTCTTTATATACAGGTGCTTGGAGATGGAGTTCGTATTACAGGTTTACAGGTACTGTTATGCTACCAGATTGACTCCAGAAATGAGTGTCAAAGACCATTGAAGCTTGCATTGCAAGTGTACTATAAACATTCTTTCAGATTTGTTAATACATTGTGCAGGTTTCTGAGAGTGGGGGTTTTCACCCGATAAGGGTTTTCCCCACCATAAATATTTGTCTCTTCTTCTGTCTACTTTCTGGTTCTTGTGTTTTGCTACAACATCTCATGTTAATGGTTTAACATTTCTATAATAGTTAGGATAAAGTTGAATTTGCATAGCCCTCTCCTTAATAGATTAGTGTAGGAAGCATTTTCCACACACCTAGCTTCCTTTCAGTTGGTATGAGAGCTTGATCACCTTTGGTCCTAGTTGTAGGGTAGGGGTTTTTTGAGCTAATCTTAGGTTGAGTGGGAGTCTATGTAGAGCATTTTGTATCTTATTGTAGAAAGGAGATGGCAGGTACATCAGGAAGGTCTGAAGTAGAGAAGTTCAATGGCAGTAGTTTCGAGCTGTGGAAGCTCAAAATGGAAGATATGTTAGTTGACCGAGACCTTTGGGAAAGTGTGAACAGAACTAAACTAGCTACAATGTCACAAGATGAGTGGGATCTCAAGGATTGGAAGGCTAAGGGTCTCATAAGACTTAGTCTTTTCGATTCTATGTTGTTAAATGTCCATGAGGAGACTACTGCAAAACTCCTTTGGAAGAAGTTGGGGGATGTGTATCAAGCCAAATCCCTAGTCAATAAACTTTTCCTGAGAAAGAAGTTGTATTCTCTTTGAATGGAGGACAAAGGATCTGTGGTTGAGCATATGAATGCCTTTAATATGCTGGCTGCACAATTAACATCTATTGGTGTAAGCATGGAGGAGGAGGATCGGTGTATGACCCTGCTTTGTTCTCTACCGGACTCATGGGATCATCTTGTCATGGCAATCGGAAGCACCACATCCACATTCAAAATGGAAGAAGTGGTTTCTTCACTGTTGTCTGAAGAGATGCAGAGAAAGTCTTCTGAGGTAGCTAAAGAAGCCCTTGCAGTTTGTGGAAGACCCAAAGAGAAAGGGTAGATCCAAATCCTGTGGTAGACCCAAGAAGGACAAGAAAGCTGAGAAGGGTAGATCCAAATCCCATGGGAGATCCAAATCTCCTGGAAAGTGCAAGGCTCTTTGTTGGAACTATGGCAAGACCGGGCATTTCTGAAAGGAATGCAAAGAGGAGAAGAAGAAAAAGAAGAAATCTCCTGATTTCGATTCAGATAAATCACAAGATGACAGTGACACTTTCATTGCAGCCCTGGCAACCCATGCATCTGATGAAGTGTGTCTAATTGACTCTGGTGCATCATTCCACATGACCTCGCATCGAGACTGGTTCACTAAGTATGAGGAGTTTGATGGTGGAAAGGTGTATCTGGGTGATGACTCTCATCTAAAGATCGTTGGTCATGGAAGAGTCTCTATCTGATTCCCTGATGGTCAAGTGAAGGGGATCTCTGGGGTTATGCACATCCCAGGCTTAGCACATAACCTACTTTCTGTAAGTAGTTTGAATGATGCAGGTGTGCAGGTTGTCTTTTCAAAAGAAGGATACAAGATGACTAGAGGATCTATGGTGCTTGCTAAGGGTACTTGGAGAGGTACTCTATTTCAGCTAGAAGCATGCATTGCACAATGCAATAGTTCTTCTAACTCAAGGAAGAGGGCAGATGTCACTTCATCCCCACCATCTGAATGAGCAGTGAAGAAATCTATTGTTTCTAGTCTTGATGATTGTAATCGTGCATTGGAAGTTAAACTTTCTGCAGAAAAGACAATGTTATGGCATAAGAGATTTGGCCATATTGGTGAGAAGGTTCTATGTACCCTAAAAAATAAGAACCTCGTTGAGGGGTTAGATGATTGTAATCTTGAGTTTGACTTTTGTGAACATTGCATTTATGGAAAATAAAACCGTGTTTAGTTTTACTCGAGTTCTCATAAGTCTTCTGGTGTGTTGGACCTTATTCATTCTGATGTGTTTGGTCCTGTTAATGTTCCTTCGTTATCAAAATCTGTATACTTTGTATCTTTTATAGATGATTATAGTAGAAGGACATGGATTTATTTTCTCAAAAGCAAATCTGAAGTCTATAGCAATTTTAAGCAGTTTAAAGTTTTTGCTGAAAATTAGACTAGTAAAAATATTAAATGTTTGAGAACTGACAACGGTGGTGAGTTTTGTTCTACAAAATTCGATAAGTATTGCAAGGAACTTGGGATTGAAAGACATAAGACAACTCCATACACACCACAGCAAAATGGAGTTGCAGAGAGGATGAATAGGACACTGATGGAGAAGGCTAGGATCATGCTTAGTGGAGCTGGTCTAGAATAAAAGTTTTGGGCTAAAGCTATTGCCACTGATTTCTATCTGGTAAACAAATCTCCTACATCAGCTCTTGTTGGAAAGACACCCATGGGGGTGTGGTCTAGTAGAAAGCCTTCAATAAGGCATCTTCATGTTTTTGGTTGTGAGGCATATGCACATGTGCCTAGGGAGAAGCAGTCAATGTTGGATAACAAAGCTGTTAAGTGTATCTTCATCGGCTATGGTGTTGGTGTCAAAGGATAAAAGCTTTGGGACCTTGTGTGGTGTAGGAGCACCCCTTCAAAATATAGATTAGGTCTAAATATAGTATGTTTCATGCATTATGATGTAATAAGGTCCATGTGACCAATTCCTATGTTTTTAAGTCAATCTAGGTTTTTGTACAGTTAGTTAGAAGTTTGTTATGCTATCTATCTTCTCCTAGCCATTTGGAAGTCTCCCAGCCCCTGGGAATCGAGTCTATACTACTCTTGTTGAGTAGTTATTTATAAGCCTAGCTCGGATCCTTTAGAGGAGAATGCATCAAATAGTTAGTTGTAGAGTTTTTGGTATTGCTGAAGTTGTTTGTGAAACTAAACAGAGTAATTGCTTACATTTTCTGCAATAAGAATCAAGAAGATCATGTTGATATCATTTTACTGTGTACTTTATTTTCTCGGTTTGGCAGTCAGGATGAATTCACTTATCCATTCCACCAGTTAATTCTCTGAATTGGCGGAATGGCCATGTACAGTAGTGTAGATTTCTTTTCTGTTTTTCCATTTGTGCATTTCATGTTTTTGGGATCAAGTTATAGCTTACAATGATTTACCCTAGCATCCTCATGTGCTAGGTTTTGAAGGTAGAAATCTAGGTTAAGATTGTTAAGAAAACAAATCTGATCGATCCTAGGATTTTCTATGTGAAATGTGTGAAATTTTGAGGGTTTTGCGTTGATATACATTTGATGTATATACAGTATTTGTATGTCGCATACAATCTGTGAGTATATCGTATTTGTATGTTGTGAGTATATCACTTTGGGATAATCACTGTTGTATGTTGAAACATACAAGCCTTCGCAGATACAAAGGAGAGAGGAACCCTTGCTGCATACAAAAGGGTCAACGGCAGAGTCAAAGGTACAATCGTCAAGGAGGATATCCCGCAGAATGCATATCAGGTTTTGCATGTTTACAAAGTGTGTCAGGATATACGACTTTTGAGTATATGTCTTTTGTATATAGTTTGTGTATATACTTTAGTTGTATGGTTGAGATAGTTTGTGTGTATCCCTCAATTGCATTTCATGGTTTGCATGTGATGAATGTATATTTCAAATATACATTGGGTTGATACAAGGGAAAGTCAGCGATCAACTATTTTCGGAGGGAATATTCCAAGGAATATTCGGCAGATGTATATTTTGGGTTGTATATTTTGAATGTATGTCCAAACATACATTCTGCAGATACAAAGACTTGGTACATGCTAGTCAATGCCAGTCAAAGAATAGTTTGTATGTTTGCTTTGCATCTCGCACTTGTATATTGTAAATATACATCGTGCTCATATATTGCTTGTGGATACAACTAGTGACTGGCAATAGAGGTAGGCAGAACTGGCTTGGTCGGTAGAAGTTTGTATGTATCGGTATTACAATGATCGTCGGAGCAACACAGTTCGGCGAGCCCGATAGACTATGTCTTGCCAATAGGCAATAGAACGAAATGCACTCATCGGCTTGAAGTTGATTTTGGTGTGAAGATTTTTAGAGAATCCGATGGTTATTGTCAGGCCAATAGGGTATGTCGAAAAGACATTTGGGCAGCTCTTACCGATGGAATGGAAATTATCAAGTCTCGCCAAGTTTGAACGCTTGTGCTGGCCACTCTGCATCATAGTGGTATCAGAGCCAAGGAAGAATCTTCTGGGAAGATAAGGAGATAGTAAAATGTCAGATGAAGAAGGAACATCAGAACTTCTAACAAGGATGACCAATGCTGAGTTGGCTGTGCTGGTGAAGAAGTAGATTGCAGAGAGCAAAGCAGTGAAGGCTCAGAATCAGGCCTTAAAAGATGAGTTGGAAAAGTTGAGGGATAAAGTAGGCTCTGGTAAAGAAGATGACAGGGATGAAGAAGAGCTCCCTAGGCAGGAAGAGATGGACGTTCCTGCAGACCAGAGACCCTTAATTTTTGCCCTCAAATCCATGGAGAGGAGAACCATGGATGTGAAACTGGATTTGCCAGTGTTTACAGGAAAGATGGATCCTGATTTAGTAATGGAGTGGATAGACTCCTTGAACAATTTCTTTGAAACAGAGGAAATACCAGAATTTCAGAGGGTAAAGATAACCCAATCTAAATTGAAAGAGGCTGCATTAACTTGGTGGAATTTCATCCAAGATGATAGAGTACAAGAGGGAAAGTGTAGATTTGCTACGTGGAAGAAAATGGCAGCTTTAGTGAAGGAGGCCTATGTTCCATTGGATTACAACATCCAACTACATAAGAGGAAACAAAATCTGAAGTAGAAGGAGCTAGATGTCAGCTCATACACAGAAGAGTTCATGAAACTATGTGTCAAGACAAAGGTAATGGAAAGTGAGGAAGAAAAGGTAGCAAGATACCTTAATGGATTGAGATTTAATATTCAGGAAGATTTAAATCTGCATAACCCAGGTACAGTTCAGAAGTGTTCCCAATTGGCACTGAAGGTAGAAGAGAAACTAAAGAGAAGGCAAGAGCAGAATAGTAGAGGAAGAGGAAGGCATCAAAGAGGTGGAAGAAGTCCTTTTAGAGGTAGAGGACATGGATTTGGATATCAAGGTGAATCCAATCAAGAAAGCAGCAAAGGAGAAAGCAGTCAAATACAAAAAGGGAGTTATGATCAGAAAGGAAACTTTAGGGGTAGAAGACCACCATTCAGAGGAAGATCCCAGGGCAGAGGATCTATCAGATGTTACAATTGCAATCAAGAAGGCCATATAGCTAGCAGATGTCCAGAGAAGACAACCAGTTCAATGGGAGAAAGAAGGACAAACCTGATTCAAGAATCTAACTGTCAAGGTGAAACAAGCTCAAACACTTGCCATAGTGTGAATGCTCCTGACAATTATGGGTATCCTGAGAAAGGAGAATATTTGATGATGAGGAGAACAATGACTACCATGAAGGTGCCTGATAGAGAACCCCCACAAAGGAAGTCTCTTTTCAGAACTACTTGCAAGGAAGGAGGAAAGGTATGTAAAGTTCTGATTGACTCTGGCTCTACTAAAAATGTTGTATCTATGGAAATGGTAGAAAAACTTAAGCTTAGAAGATTGCCACATCCATCCCCATACAAGGTATCATGGCTTACCCAAGGTCAGCAAATAGTTGTAGAAGAGCAAGCCTGGGTAGAATTTTAGATTGGAGCATATAAAGACAAGGTATTGTTTGATATTACTAAGATGGATGCCTGCCATCTCTTATTTGGAAGACCATGGCTGTATGACTTGAAATCTCGCCATGATGGAGTTAGGAACACCTATTTAATCACCAAGGATGGTAAGGTGATAGAGTTACTACCTTCGATAGAAATGGGGGTAGAATCAAAAGGAAAAGAAGTCAAGGTAATGATGGTAGAGGGTAAACAATTCATGAAGGAGATAGAAGATGAAGGTGCAGTTGCATATGCCCTCATTCCATGCCTGAAGGTGAACAAGGAGCAGTAGCAAGAAGTCAAGGGAGAGACGAAGCAAAGGTTCATAGACCCTGCTGTCCAAGAACTATTGGACAAGTACAAAGGCATCATTTCTGATGGAATTCCAAGATCCCTACCACCTGTAAGGGATATCAGTCATTGCATAGATCTAATCCTAGGATCTACACTTCCAAACAAGGAAGCATACAAGCTTACTCCAGAACAGAATGCAGAAGTAGCAAGACAAATTAAGGAATTGTTAGACACAGGTATGATTGGTAAAATTTTAAGCCCATGTGTAGTACTAGCTATACTAGCACCAAAGAAAGAAGGCACTTGGAGGCTTTGCACAGATTTTAGGGCTATTAATAAGATCACAATCAGGTATAGGTTTCCAATACCTAGGATAGAGGATTTACTTGACTATTTGGGAGGTGTTAAGTATTTTACAAAAATAGATTTGAAGAGTGGTTATCATCAGATCAGAATTAGGCCAGGAGATGAATGGAAAACAACATTTAAAACAAATGAGGCATTGTATGAGTGGAAAGTTATGCCTTTTGGTTTGTCTAATGCACCTAGTACTATTATGAGATTGATGAATGAGGTTTTGAGAGAATTCATAGGAAAGTTTGTCATAGTATATCTAGATGACATTCTTATTTTCAGTAATACAAGGGAAGAACACCTCAGGCATATAGATTTGGTTCTCAAGAGGTTACATGAAGAGAAGTTGATGATAAATTTGGACAAGTGTTTGTTTATGCAGGAGGAGATTACCTATTTAGGTTTTGTCATTTCATAAGGAAAGTTGCAAATGGATAAGGAGAAGGTAAGTGCCATATTATCTCGGCCAACTCCTAGGACTATGAATGAAGTCAGAAGTTTCCATGGGTTAGCAACCTTCTACAGGAAGTTTATAAGAGGGTTTATTCATATTTGTACACCCATGCTTGACACCATAAAAGGAGGACAGAAGTGCAGATTTACTTGGACAGAAGAAGTAGGTGATTCATTTGAGACATTGAAGAAAAAGGTGGCACAACAACTAGTCCTTGCACTACTTGATTTCAATAAAATCTTTCAGGTAGAATGTGATGCAAGTCATATGGTAATTAGAGTAGTACTCAGTCAAGAAGGTAGGCTTATTGCATTTTTCAGTGAGAAACTAAATGATGCTAAGAAGAGATATTCATTTTATGATTTGGAGATGTATGCTCTAGTCCAGTCACTCAAAAAGTGGAGGCATTACTTGATGCCAAAAGAATTCATAGTGTTTATAGAAAATTAGGCCCTTAGCTTCATAAATAGTCAAGAAAAGTTGAACCATAGGCATATGAAGTGGGTAGAGACTTTACAAGCTTTTACTTTCACATTAAAGCATAAGAAAGGAGTCAAAAATAAGGTAGTTGATGCCTTGAGCAGGAGAGCTTTGACAGTAAGTTAGATTCAGTTAGAAAGTGTTGGCATTGATTCCTTGAAGACTATGTATGATGCTGATGAAGATTTTGGAGAAATATATCAGGCATGTACTTCTTTTGGAGATAAATATCATGTTGAATTCTTTGACTTTTTGATCCAAGATGGGTTGCTATTCAAAGGTGGACAGTTGTGTATTCCATGGTGTTCTATGAGGTTGAACATCATTAAAGAGAAACATTGTGGAGCTATGGAAGGACATTTTGGTTTGGATAAGACTCTTGATCTTGTTAGGAGACATTATTATTGGCCTAAGTTGCAATCAGATGTCCAAAAATTTGTGGAGACATGTGTAATATGTCAGAAAGCAAAAGGAAGATCAACTAATGCAAGTTTATATCAGCCATTACCCATTCCTTCCAGACTATGGGAAAGCATAAGTATGGATTTTGTGTTGAGTTTACCCAGAACCAGAAAGGGATTTGACAATGTTTTTGTTGTAGCAGATAGATTCAGTAAAATGGCACATTTCTTGCCATGCAAAACCACTTGTGATGCTTCATATGTTGCAGATTTATTTTTCAAGGAAATAGTAAGGATCCATGGATTGCCATTGAGCATAGTGTCAGATAGAGATGTGAAATTCATTGGTCATTTTTGGAAGAAGCTTGGAACAAATTTGTCTTTTTCATCCGCATATCATCCTCAAACAGATGGACAAACTGAAGTGGTAAATCATTCCTTAGGAAATTTGCTCAGATGTTTGACAAGATAGCATGGTGAAAAGTGGGATAATATCCTACCACATGCAGAATTTTCATATAATGATACTATCAATAGGAGTACAAGGAAATCACCTTTTCAAGTAGTATATGGTATGCATCCAAGAGGTATTTTAGAGTTAAGAGATTTACCTACAGGAGATTCTATTAGTGCAGATGGAGAAGCTTTTGCAGTAGCCATAAAAGAGGTCCATGATCAAGTTCAGCATCAACTCCAGCAAACTACTTTGAAGTATAAAGCATATGCTGATAAGAAGAAGAAGAATGTCTACTTTGATGTTGGAGATTTTGTATGGGTTTATTTGAAAAAGGAATGACCTCCTATAGGAAAATACACCAAACTTATGCAGAGGAAGATTGGACCATGTCATCTTTTGAAACAGTGTGGACAGAATGCTTATGAAATCCAACTTCCTTCTGATCTTGGATTGTCACCTATATTTAACATATGTGATTTAACTCCATACAAGCATAATCCAGATGAAGAACATGACTCAATATAGGGTATAGTAACTGATGACATTCCTACACATGATCCACCATAGTTACAGAAGATTTTAGACACAAGAGTGATTAAGAAGACAAGGAACAAAGAATATATGGAATATTTGGTGGCTTGGCAAGGAAAACCTGATTTAGAGGTCATTTGGCTGACTGAAGAATAGATCAACAAATATGGTTCAGACCTACAAATTCTCATCTCAAGTGGACTTGAGATTTCTTCTCTCGGGGAGTATGGTGCAGGAGCACCCCTTCGAAATATAGATTAGGTCTAAATATAGTATTTTTCATGCATTATGATGTAATAAGGTCCATGTGACCAATTCCTATGTTTTTAAGTCAATCTAGGTTTTTGTACAGTTAGTTAGAAGTTTGTTATGCTAGCTGTCTTCTCCCAGCCGCTGGGAATCGAGTCTGTACTACTCTTATTGAGTAGTTATTTATAAGCCTAGCTTGGATCCTTTAGAGGAGAATGCATCAAACAGTTAGTTGCAGAGTTTTTGGTATTGCTGAAGTTGTTTGTGAAACTAAATAAAGTAATTGCTTACATTTTCTGCAATAAGAATCAAGAAGATCATGTTGATATCATTTTACTATGTACTTGATTTTCTTGGTCTGGCAGTTAGGATGGATTCACTTAACCATTCCACCAGTTAATTCTCTGAATTGGTGGAATGACCATGTATAGTAGAGTAGATTTCTTTTCTATATTTTTGTTTGTGCATTTCATATTTTTGGGATCAAGTTATAGCATACAATGATTTACCCTAGCATCCTCATGTGCTAGGTTTTGAAGGTAGAAATCTAGGTTAAGATTGTTAAGAAAACAAATCAGATCAATCCTAGGATTTTCTGTAAGAAATGTGTGAAATTTTGAGGGTTTTGCGTTGATATACATTTTATGTATATACAGTGTTTGTATGTCGCATACAATCCGTGAGTATATCACATTTGTATGTTGTGAGTATATCGCTTTGGGATAATCACTGTTGTATGTTGAAACATACAAGCCTTCATAGATACAAAGGAGAGAGGAACCCTTGATGCATACAAAAGCGTCAACGGTGGAGTCAAAGGTACAATCGTCAAGGAGGATATCCTGCAGAATGCATATCGGGTTTTGCATGTTTACAAAGTGTGTCGGGATATACAACTTTTGAGTATATGTCTTTTGTCTATAGTTTGTGTATATACTTCAGTTGTATGGTTGAGACAGTTCATGTGTATTCCTGAATTGCATTTCGTGGTTTGCATGTGACGAATGTATATTTCAAATATACATTGGGTTGATACAAGGGAAAGGCAGTGGTCAACTATTTTTGGAGGGAATATTCCAAGGAATATTCTGCAAATGTATATTTTGGGTTGTATATTTTGAATGTATGTCCAAACATACATTCCGTAGATACAAAGACTTGGTACATGCTGGTCAACGCCAGTCAAAGAATAGTTTGTATGTTTGTTTTACATCGCGCTCATACATTGCTTGTGGATACAACTGGACCGGTGATAGAGGAAGGCATAACCGGCTTGGCAACACAGTTTGGCGAGCCTGATAGACTATGTCTTGCCGATAGGAAATTGAATGAAATGCACTCATCGACATGAAGTGGATTTCAGTGTGAAGATTTTTAGAGAAGCTGATGGTTATTGTTAGGCCGATAGGGTATGTCAGAAAGACATTTGGGCAGCTCTTTCCAATGGAATGAAAATCATCAAGTATCGCCAAGTTTGAACGCTTGTGCTGGCCACTCTACATCACCGTGGATGAAAAAGTGTTGTATAGCAGAAGTGTCATCTTTAGAGAGCTTACACCTTCTTCCATTATTTTGCAGCCATAAGAAAAAGAAAAGAAAGAGGATGTTGTTCAGTTTCCTCTCACCCCTGAGAAGACTGAACAAAAAGACAATGTTGGACTTGATGATGAGGAAAGCTCTAGCAACTCTAAAAGCTTAGATGAAGAAGCTGAACCTCAACCTTAGCTCTTGAGGAGGTCTACATGGATAAGAAAGCAACCTGAAAGGTTTGGTTTTACATTGCTTGATTCTAGTTGTGCTTATGCTTTGATTACTAACAGTGATGAACCTAGAACTATATCAGAGGCTTTGGATATGAAGGATGTAGGTTCCTGGAAGGAGGCCATGGAGGAAGAAATGGCTTCTTTGGAAAAGAATCAAACTTGGGACTTGGTGCCTTTGCCTCCTAGATGGAAACTTGTTGGATGCAAATGGGTGTTCAAGAAGAAAATTGGTGTAGATGGTAGTGTTGAGAAGTATAAGTCTAGATTGGTTGCGAAGGGGTATTCAAAAGTGGAGGGTATAGATAATGGTAAGATCTTCTCTCCTGTTGCAAAGCTGACATCCATGCGATTCTTGTTGTCACTCACGGCAGCTTATGACTTGGAGGTAGAACAGATGGATGTGAAGATAGCTTTCCTTCATGGTGACTTGGAGGAAGAGATCTACATGTCACAACCAGAGCATTACATGGTGAAAGGTAAAGAAAATTTGGTTTGCAAACTTAAGAAGTCTTTGTATGGTTTGAAGCAATCCCCTAGGAGATGGTACTTGAAGTTTGATGCCTTTGTGTTGTCAATTGCATTTGTGAGATCAAAATTGGATCACTGTGTGTATTATAAATTTGATGGTGATAGTATTCTCATTGTTGCACTATATGTTGATGATATGTTGGTCATTAGGAAGGGTAAAAATATGATCTCTAATTTTAAATGTCAGTTGTCAGCTCAGTTTGAAATGAAAGATTTAGGGGCAACAAGGTACATTCTAGGAATGGAAATTAGAAGAGACAGAACCAATAGAAAACTTTGGTTAAGCTAGAGTAAGTATGTGAAGTCCGTGTTGGACAGATTCATCATGGCAGATTGTAGACCATTGTGTGTTCTTGTTTCTTTGGGGATAAAGTTGTCTATTGAGGATTGTCTAAAATCTCCTAGTGAGGTGGAGGACATGAGCAGAGTACCTTATGCTAGTGGTGTTGGCAGTTTGATGTATGCTATGGTTTGTACAAGACAGTGGGAGTCCTTAGTCAATTTATGGCTAATCCTGGACGGGTTCATTGGGATACAGTTAAGTGAGTGTTCAGATATTTGAGGGGTACTTTCGAGTATTCCATTTTCTATCATGGTAATGTTTCAGGACCTCCACATTCTATTGATATTCATGAATTTGTGGATTCAGATTGGGCAGGTGACATTGACAGTAGGAGATCCACGAGTGATTATGTTTTTACACTTTTTGGTGGTGCTATTAGTTGGATGAGTAAGCGACAACCTGTTGTTGCTTTGTCCACGATAGAAGCTGAGTCTATGGTAGCAACTCATGCTTGTAAGGAAGCCATTTGGCTTCAAAGATTGTGTTCAAATATTGGTGTTGATGCAGGTTAGATCACGATTAGTTGTGACAGTCAGAGTGCAATTTGCCTTGCAAACAATCCAACTTTCCATGCTAGAACCAAGCACATTGATGTTTAGTTTCACTTTGTGAGGGACATGGTTGAGGATGGAAAGGTAAATTTGGAGAAGGTAGATACTTTAAAGAATGTTACAGATGCATTGACGAAACCAGTGGGCACAGAGAAGTTCAGATGGTGTTTGGAGTCTATTGGCCTCTTAGCCTATAGCAGTTAAATCCTATTTTTCTATTGGCTCTTACAAGGTGTTCGACAAGTGGGAGAATGTTGGGAATTAAGGTGTCTCAACCTTGGTAATTCTCTACATTTGTAATATTTGTATTTATTATTTAATTGCCTATGTTGTAAATAATTGGAAAATCCATAGTCATATTGTGGGATGTGGCATGGTGATGTGTCAATCCTACATGGATTATGACAACTTGTATTTTGTCCTCACATGAGGAGATAGGCATCCCACTTAGGGGTAGGAATATTCTTCCATATGTCAGCATCTTCTATGTTGTGTAAGGAATGTTTGACCGAAACAGTTATGACAGATTCCTATGACGAATCTATGACATGTAAGAGTCGAGAATAGAGGTTGTAAGACAAGTAATGACATGTGTCATGTAGTATCTTTGAATGAGGCATATTTGGGTGCCCCAAGGTGGAATATGATGTGTTGTAAGAGAATATTCTATTTATAGCATGTGTATGACATATTCTTTTACAATTGTAAGTTGTAACCGCTATGACAGATTCTATGACGGTCGTAAGTGTCGTAAGAGCATCTATCATAGCCCATTTTGGAAATAGGTGACCTCTTTGGGATGGGAGCTATGGAAAAGTGTCAGACACATTCTACAATGTTGACCAAGTGTCCCTAGGCGTGGGTTTTGGTCCAAGATGCCATATTGGATGCCCATTCCAAGATAGGTCCAATATTGCCTTGTATTTTCTTTATATATAGGTACTTGGAGATGGATTTCATATTACAGGTTTACAGGTACTGTTATGCTGCCAGATTGACTCCAAACACGAGTGTTGAAGACTATTGAAGCTTGCATTACAAGTGTATTGTAAACATTCTTCCAGATTTGTTAATACATTATGTAGGTTTTTGAGTGTGGGGTTTTTCACCCGATAAGGGTTTTCCCCACCGTAAATCTTTGTCTCTCTTCTTCTGTCTACTTTCTGGTTCTTGTGTTTTGCTGCAACATCTCATGTTAATGGTTTAACATTGCTGTAATAGTTGGGATAAAGTTGAATTTACATAGCCCTCTCCTCAATAGATTAGTGTAGGAAGCGTTTTCCTCACACCTAGCTTTCTTTCAAATAGTAACCTGCTCTTAGTTCTTTATGTGCAGTACTTGGCTAAAAATGCCCTCCACATACACCTTCATTCATCTCCATCAAAGTCTTCTCTGCCTATCCTTCATCCAGACACAACAATAGAATACCATCCTTGTCCTTCCAAAATAAGTCACCATTCATAAAGATATACCTTGATGCCTAGAGCTTCAATGTCCTCTTTTGATTATCATTCATACCATCAGGGAATTTCATGTATTTGAGGTAATGAACCACATTTGTATACCAAGGAATGTGTTCAATGTTAGATATCAGACCCTCTTCTAATTCAACATCACACACTTGTGCAGCTTCTAGATTAGATTCAACCATTAACCTTGCTAGTCCATGTCCTCTTACAAGTTTTGTGATCTTGATATCAATATTGAACTCCTCAATTCTATTTATCCATCTGCATCTTTGATGCAGGAGCATCCCTGGTTCAAGAGCAATCTTTCATCAACCAAAAACATTTACATTTTAGTTTGTTTCTTTTCATTTTCTAGTTCAGTTCAGGTAGTTCTGTTAGTAGCAATTTCTGTATCTTGGTCCTTATTCTACTACAGATACAATTTAGACCTTGTAGAGTGGGATTTATCATCTTGATTCATTCATGCACATCATATCCAAATTTTAGAGCATTTGGATCAAGTACTGGTAAGATATCGCTATCAGAAGATTGATTGTTCTCTCAGAGCAGAGCATCTTGATAGTCCCAAATAATCAGCTAAGGGAGAAGACTTGTATAGCATTTCATAATTCGCAAAGATAAATTACATATCATTCAATGTTGTATGGTTCATGGCCAACCTTTCCTAAGATCTGCACATCATTCTATGCATTTGGGATCGAGTTCTTATTTAGGTCTGACATATTCGTGTACACACGTTACAACTCTTCAATGGAGTTTGTAATGATCCTTGGCCAACACGGAGGAATCTTATGTTCCAAAGATGATATATTGATGTAATAGATGCCTAGGAAACTAGTGAGGAAGTTATCAAGTTATCAAGTTCATGATATAGAGATAGTTGAATTCTTTGCGAAGGAGCTTCAAAGCTTTATCTTGTGCATATTCTGTAATCATGCCTATGAGCCCTAATTGTAAGCCCGCATGTTTCCAACCAATTTGTATTTGAATTCTATGATATACTGAATGGCTGAATCTGCATTTGCTTCATATATGTGAGTTGTTTTCGTTGTTTTTACTCCAGCTACTTGGCCTGGATAGTTCATTCTGTGAACCCTCCTATCATGACTGCACCAAGTGGTATTCGAGCGAAAATTTGAATCTGTAGGAGTAAATTGAGTGAAGTTGGTGAAGGAATTTTGTAAGATCTTGTTGTGGACAGATCGCTAAATCTGAGGCAGGTTACTTATGTCGCAACCGATCATCAATTGTGAGGTAGTTGTCACCTTGTAGCCCAATCGCCGAACTTGAGGTAGTTTACACTTGATCCTAGGAAGAGATGCCACCAAGGAGAATCCCTGCTATTGGGACAATGGCTGGTAGAATGGATGAGATGATGGAAATGATGAAAACAATGTGAATTAGATTAGATGCTATTGAAGAAGATAGAAGAAAAGGACTAAGCCCTAGAATTGATATTTAAAGTGATGATGATGAATTTCAATCTGCTGATAAAAATGGAAAAACCCTAGGAGGTGATGAGGAAGAAGAATCAAATCAAGTCAAGATGTTGCGAGCTATTTCAAAGATTGGGAAAAAACCTAGAGTTGATGTACAAAACTATACTGGCAATTTGAACCCTGAAGAGTTGATTGACTAGATAAATGACATGGAAGAATACTTTGAATATCAAGAAGTTGAAGATCCAGAGAAGGTGAAATTTGCAAAGGCAAAGTTGAAAGGACATGTTGCTATATGGTGGAAAGAAGTTTAGTTTGATAGAAATAGAAGAGGAAATGAAAAGATTACAAAGTGAGATAGGATAGTGACAAAATTGAAGAATCAGTTTATACCTATTGACTATGAGTTGGAGTTGTTGAAGAGATTGTAAAACCTAAAACAAAAGGAGAAATCGGTGAAGGAATATACTAAAGAATTTCATAAGATGATCATAAGGATAGGACATAGTGAAGCAAGAAAGGAGAAAGTGGCTATTTAGATCAATGGACTGAGATTGAATATTCAAGAAGAATTGAGTTTGGTGAGGATGACATCTTTGGAGGAAGAATATCAATTTTCCCTAAAAGTTGAAGAGAAGTTGAACAAGAGACATGATTAGAGATAGAGAGGCAGAGGAAGTAAATTTAAGAGAATTAGAATATTTTCTAGAGGAGAAATATCATATGCAGAGAAGAATAGACAAGAGAACACACTCAAGAAGGAGGATAGAGATGGCAATGCATATCGGAGAGATGATGGAAATTTCTACCACAGAGGGAACCCTAGTCCATACCGGAGTGAAGGATACAGAAGAGAAGGAAAAGGACTTGATAGGAGAACATTCAAAGGAACCTATTTTAAATGTGGAGGTGAAGGACATAGAGCATTTGAATGTAATCAAGGGAGCATAAGAAAGAGAACAAAGAACAATGGAAGAGTAGCCTATGTGGAAGAGGAACCTATTGGATCACCTAGTTTAGTTGGTAAACCTGAGAAAGGAGAAACACTTGTGATGAGGAGAGCACTATTTCAAGTAGAGACAAATGAAGAACCACTGTAGGGGAAAAGTTTGTTTAGAACCAAATGCAAATCAGGAGGTAAATGTTGTAGAGTTGTAATTGATAGTGGTAGTTTTGATAACCTAGTTTTAGAGGAGATGGTGACTAAGCTGAAGTTGGAAAGATTGAAACACCCTAAACCCTATCAGATAGCATGGATTCAGGATGATCATAAGGTACTAGTGAGTGAGCAATGCTTGGTGAAATTTCATATTGGATCTTATCATGGTGAAGTATTGTGTGATATTATGCCTATGGATGTATGTCATATCTTGTTGGGAAGACCTTGGTAGTATGATAGAAAAGCTATAAATGATGGGAGAAAGAATACATACACTATAACATCAAATGGAAGGAGAATTAATTTGATTCCTTTGGAAGATGATCCTAAGAATGAAGTATGTGGAAATGATAGAATCTGTTTAGTAGATGGAAGAAAATTTTTGGATGGTTTGAGACATGAGAATATGTGTTATGCTTTGATTCCTAAGAAGCATGAAATATTGAAGGAGATTGAAGAATCACAACCATAGGAGATAACTAAGTTGCAAACAAAGTATGAAGATATCATATCAGATAATGTACCTGAAGGATTGCCACCAATCAGGAGAATAAGTCATCACATGTACCTTATACCAAGAGCTAGTTTGCCTTAAAAAGAAGCACATAGAATTGTTGGGAATTAAGGTGTCTCAACCTTTGAAAATTCCTAATGTTCTATTTATTTATCCCATGTTGAGTTGGCATAGTCAGCACCTTGTGTTTATGCAGCAGGGTAAATTTTGGTGACTTTGGCAGCCGCGGTTTCCCCCTTGAATAATTAACGAGGGTTTGGGGTTTTAGTCAGTGTATGACGAATTCTTTGACAGCTGTAAGGTGTGTAAAAGCATCTTTCGTAACCTATCTTGGGACCAGGCACCCACTTCGGGATGGGATGTTGGACAAGTGTCCTTAGGTGTGGGTTTTGGGACATGAGTCCAAGATGGACGCCCATCTCTAGAAGGTTCCATATTTGCCATGTAAACTCTATATAAATAGGTGCTTGGATGGAAGATAGATAACTTTGGTACAAGTACTATTATGCTGCCAGAATATCTCCAGATTCAACATTCGAAGACTCCTGAAAGAGCATTGGCTCTGAAACTATATTGTAATATGTTATTGTTTACTATAATACATTTGAGCTGTGTTTTGGAGTGTGGGGTTTTTCACCCGTAAGGGTTTTCCCCACGTATATTTTGTCTCTCTCTCTTTTGTCTACTTTCTGTGTGTATGTGTATTGCTACAATATCTCATGTTAATGGTTTAACATTGCTGTAATAGTTAGGATAAAGTTGAATTTGCATAGCCCTCTCCTCATTAGATTAGTGTAGGAAGCATTTTCCGCACACCTAGTTTCCTTTCAGGAATGACACCAATAGAGAATGAGGAATTGAATAGACAGATACAAGAGTTGTTGAGGAAGGGTTTTAATAGGAGAAAGTTTGAGTCCTTGTGCAGTACCTACAATATGAGCACTAAAGAAAGATGGAGAATGGAGAATGTGTACAGACTCTAGAGTAATAAACAAGATCATAATTAAGTATAGATTTCCTTTACCTAGGATGGATGATATCATGGATTGTTTGAGTGGAGAAAAATATTTCACAAAGATAGATTTGAAGAGTGGATACCATCATATCAAAATTAGAGAAGGATATGAATAGAAGACTACTTTTAAGACAAATGAAGAATTGTATGAGTGGTTAGCTTTTGGATTGACAAATGCACCTAGTACTTTCATGAGATTGATGAATGAAGTTTTGAAGAAATTCTTGATTAAGTTTGTTATTGTATATTTAGATGACATTCTAATTTTTAGTAAGACAAAAGAAGAACATTTGCAGCACTTAAGACAAGTATTGCAAAGACTGAGAGAAGAGAAATTGATGATAAACATTAAGAAGTGTAGTTTCATGAAGGAGGAATTGGTATATTTGGGATTTCTAATTTCCATGGAAGGATTGAAGATGAACCTTGAGAAAGTGAGAGCAATTGTTGAATGACCTACACCGGAGAGTATTGGAGAACTCAGATCATTTCATGGATTGGCTAGTTTCTACCAGAAGTTCATCAAAAATTTTAGTTTATTTTTTAACCCTATGACAAAGACAATGAGAGGTGATAATAAAGATTTCAAGTGGACATCAAGAATAGATAAAAGTTTTGAATTGTTGAAGCAGAAAGTGACAGAGCAACCTGTTTTGGCATTACAAAATTTTAATTGTTGAAAATAAGGAACACTGAGAGGGGGGTGAATCAGTGTTCTACAAAACTTATTATTATGTTCCTTTATTAATTTACCACATACATTCAAAAGAAAGAAACATGAACTCAAGAACAGCAGCAACAAGATCATTACACATGAACACCAGGATTTTTATGTAGAAACCTGGTTAACCCACAAGATTTTATACTCTATTAAAAGTATTACAAATGGGAAGGCACATGCCTTCAGGCACACTGCCTAGAGATCACTACTCAAGGGAAGCTCACTACCTACAAGATTGATTACAAAGAGTTCACAGGAATACTTGAACTAAATAATAGCATCTAACAATGCAAGATTACAGTTCTGGTTAGGATCAATATATTGACTTAACACACTTCATCTCTTACTGCCTTGTTTTATTGTTCTTCCATAATCCAATCCCCAGATGTCTACTTCGTACTTGATATTGCCACACTTTGCACCTCTCATCTCATATTCATACAACCATTTCATAAAATTCTCACACCCATTGATTATATATATCCGCTCTATGAAATTTCATCAACTGTAGTCAGCCTCAAGAAAACTTAGAAGCTTTTTCAAGATCATTGTTCTGTTGGCTCAATCCGTGCACAAACATCAATGCAGACCACAAGTTATGAATTCAAGTCACAACACATGTCAACCAATACCATTGGATCTCATAAATTACTCAACCAACCACTTCTCTTAATCCGCACAAGGATCTAACACCAAGTCGGCTTGTTCTTCATTGCGCTGAACTGTCTAACCAAAACCAGATACTCGAAAGCTTGTAACTTTCAATCCCTTCATCACCAGAGGCTAAATCTATAGATTTAGGTAGACCTACCACTCCTTAACATTCTCTCAGATCTACAGACCAAAATGTTGAATCCTGTCATATGCTCTGTTTCTGTCTATCTAGACTTGGACAAATCTGCAATCTGACTTTTCGGTATGATCAAGTGATACAATGCAGATGTGTAAGATAGATTTAGTTTCCATAAATGACAACACCTGACATGCCTAGCAGTGTCTCTTGCCAACATCAATAGGGTATTTCAAGTAGATTGTGATGCAAGTGGGAATGCAATAGGAACAGTGTTAAGTCAAGAAGGTAGACTTGTAGCATATTTTAGTGGGAAGTTGAATGATGCAAGGAGAAGATATTCAATATATGATCAAGAGTTCTATGCCATAATTCAAGCCTTGAAGAAGTGGAGACATTACTTGTTGCCTAAGGAGTTTGTTTTGTATACAAATCATCAAGCTTTGGAATATTTGAACAATCAAGGAAAGTTGAATTAGAGACATATGAGGTGGGTAGAGTTCATGTAGAGTTATACTTTTGTGTTGAAGCATAGGAGTGGTAAGTCAAACAAAGTTGTAGATGCATTGAGTAGGAGAAGGAACTTGCTGATAGAGATGAGAGTTGAAGTGTTAGGTTTTGATGAATTGAAACATATGTATGAGGGAGACACTAATTTTGTAGAACCTTGGAAAGCATGTAAGGAACCTATTGTGACAGAAAGGAGTAAGTGGTTGGACTATTTCATTCAAGAATATATGTTGTTCAAATGAAATTAGTTATGCTTACCTAGAAGTTCCATGAGAGATAATTTGATCAAGGAGAAACACAGTGATGGATTGGCATAACATTTTGGCCTCAGATACATAAGGACATTAGGACATTTGTGCAGAGTTGCAGAGTTTGTGAAGTTGTAAAAGGAAGTAGTCAGAATACTAGATTGTATAAACCTTTGACAGTACTAGAGAGACCTTGGGAAGACATAAGGATGGATTTTATGATGGGAATGCCTAAGACATAGAGAGGACATGATTTGATATTTTTAGTGGTGGAAAGATTTTCAAAGATGACACATTTCATACCTTGTAAGAAGACAACTAATGTAGTACATGTAGTTGACCTATTTTTCAAGGACATTGTGAGATTGCATGGATTACCGAAGAGCATAATTTTAGATAGAGACACAAGATTTCTTAGATACTTTTGGAAGACACTTTGGAAGAAGATGAAGACATATTTGAATTTTAGTTTAGCTTTTAATCCATAGACTAATGGATAGACAAAGGTAGTGAATAGGAGTTTGGGAAACTTGTTGAGATGTTTGGTTGGAGAGAAGACATGAAGTTGGGATTTGATTCTTTCACAAGTAGAGTTTGCATACAATAATTCAGTTAATAGGAGTACTGGAAGAACACCTTTTGAGACTGTTACTGGAATAAACCCTAGAGGAGTGACAAAGTTGAGGGATATCAATATGGAAGATAAGGGAAGTGCAGAAGCAGAAGAATTTGTAGAACATATGGAGCTAATGCATAATTAGGTTAAGAAGAATTTGTAGGAGATGAACAAAAAGTATAAAGAGAAAGCAGATGAGAAGAGAAGACATAAAGAATTTGTAGTTGGAGATGAAGTGATGGTGTACTTGAGAAAAGAAAGATTTCCAGTTGGGAAATATAACAAGTTGAAGATGAAGAAGTTTGGACCTTGTAGGATACTTAGAGAGTTTGATTCAATAAATGTGTATGAAGTGGAATTACCAGAGACACTAGTTATATCACCTATTTTCAACATTTAGACCTATATCAGTATCATGAAGCAGAGTTTAGTGACAACATTGAAGAAGACTTGAAGAAGCAGTTACCACAACAAGCACCAGAGTAGATTGCAGACATTTTGGACAGTAGAGTTGGATGAAGCACCAGAGGTAGAAAATACAAAGATTACCTTGTGAAGTGGAACCATATACTAGAAGAAGATTCATCATGGATTTCTCAGGCCGAGGTGGACTGTCTTGGTTTTCCTCTAGCCCCAGAAAAGTGAGGGACTCACTATTTTTCAATAACCCTGTATGTAGGATGCAGGAGCATCCCTGGATCAGGAGAAATCTTGCATCAACCAAAAACATTTATATTTCAGTTTGTTTCTTTTCATTTTCAAGTTCAGTTTAGGCAGTTCAGTCAGTAGCAGTTTTTGTATCTTGGTCCACATTCTACTGCAGATACACTTCAGACCTTGCGGAGTGGGATTTATCATCTAGATTCATTCATGCACATCATATCCAAATTTCAGAGCATTTGGATCAAGTACCGGTAATATATCACTATCAGAAGATTGACTATTCTCTCATAGTAGAGCATCCTGACAGTCCTAGATAATCAACTAAGGGAGTAGACTTGCGGAGCATTTCACAACTCATAGAGCTAAATTACACATGATTCAATGTTGTATGGTTCATGGATGACCTTTCCTAAGATCCGCACATCATTCTATGCATTTTGGATCGAGTTCTACTCATTTAGGTCTAACTTATCCATGTACACATGTTACAACTCTTCATTAGAGTTTGTAATGATCCTTGGCCGATGCAGAGGAATCTTACGTTCTGAAGATGATATATATTGATGTAATAGATGCCTAGGAAAGTAGTGAGGAAGTTATCAAGTTATCAAGTTCATGGTATAGAGATAGTTGAATTCTTTGCAAAAGAGCTTCAAAGCTTTATCTTGTGCATATTTTGTAATCAGGCCTGTGAGCCCTAATTGTAAGCCCGCATGTTGTCGGCCAATTTGTATTTGAATTCTATGATATATTGAGTGAATGAATCTGTATTTTCTTCATATCTTTGAGTTGTTTCCATTGTGTTTACTCTAGCTACACGGCCTGGATAGTTCATTCTGTGAACCCTCTTGTCGTGACTGCACCAATCTTCTTCTCATGGCCTCTATTTGCACAAAGACATCCTTAACTACTGCATTTGGTACATAACCAACCACTTGTCCTCCTACTAAGTAGGGTCTAAATGCCTTTACTGATTTCACAAATGCATAAGATTGTTTTTCAGTAACATCATATATCAATTCAGCTCCCTGGAGTGATTTATTGAAAAATGAAATTGGTTGCCCTTCTTCATTCTTTTGCAACATAATAGCAACAATAGTATGAAAAGATGCAAAAGATAAAATTTGAAATGGTTTGCTAAAGTCTAGAGATTTCAAAACAAGAGCTTCCTTGATTGCCCTTTTTATTGATACAAATGCTTCAATAACCTCTGATGTCCAATCAATCATTGATCCCTTCTTTAGCATTTTTGCAATAGGTTTCACAATCTCAATAAAGTTAGAGATAAATCTTCTAGCAAAGTTTATCTACCCAAAAATGGATTTAATAGCCTTCACTATTTTGGGAGTAGGGATCCTATCAATGGCTACAACTCTCTCCGGGTCAATTCTTACCCCTTCTTTAGAAACTATGTGCCCTAGTAATTTACCTTCAGTTAAAGCAAAGTGACATTTTGTAGGGTACAAAGATATACCATACTCAAGTGCCCTGACAAATATCTTCTCCAAGTGCATGCAGTGATCTTCTGCCTTCTTTGAGTATGTAGTTAGATCATCTTGGTAAACAACCATTATGATGTTGATCATGTTGAATGCACAAGACAAATGAGAGGGGGGTGAATCATTTGTATCAAAAATTTTAAACCCTCACAAACATAATCACATCCACATTAGTTCACTTAAACCCTTATTCTGTTATGAAGATTAAACAAGAAAAAAAGATAACAGAAACTTAATCACATCAACACCATGCACAAGATAACACCAATTTTTTATGTGGAAAACTCTAAAAGGGAAAAACCATGGTGAGGATGAGCTCACAATATAAAGTTGTAATAATACCAAATGACAAAGGGGCTCACTATCGAAGGCTCACTACCTTACAAAAGAAAGAAAGGCTCATTGCCAATGGACTCACTGTCGAAGTGAACTCACTGCTCACTGAAAAGAAGAAAAGAAGAGAAGGTTCACTACCATGAGCTGATATGATAGCATCTACCATATGCCTAAGTTCAGTTCCAATGAAGCACAACAAACATCACCTTCGTAGCCTCTCTGAAAATTGTAGATGACTTCTTCTCACTATATTCAGTCTTCTACCACATGAAAGTCCTTGCTACCTCTGATTCAAATTCACAACAGAAACATCATCATCCTCACATTCGCACACATTCACATGAATCCTTTACACTTATTTATATCAATCATCAACCTTGAAACATTCACCAAGGTCAGCAACACACTCTACAACCTTTGAAACAATCTCCAAGGTTGGCAAACATATAGAATTTAAATTAGGTCTGGACCTAAACATTCTTGCAGAGCAAAGGAATGAAGGTGGAACACTTCACTACTTAGTAGGGACCTAAATCCACTCTCCCATGCTTCTACATGCTTCCACAAATTTTGAAGCACAACTGCAAAGAATGTAAACAACCATCTTTGCCAAAACTAGTGTTGACACTAGGATTTTTAGGGACATGCTTCAACAAGATCAAAAGGAAAACTAATGGAGTAAAAACCAAGCACAAATATGATCTAGAGACTTCCACAAGCACTTGAAAACTTGTTGGAAATTTGATTAAGCTTGATGTTTGATAGTTTTTTCATCGATGGCCACAAGAAAAGGAACAAGGTTGGAACAAAGATTTTGGTCTGGTAAAGGAAGACCTAAGGAATTTGGTTAAGTGTTGGAAGAGTTTAGAGACAGTGAGAGAAAGACAAAATTTTGATTAGCATTGGTTTGTAGTTGAAGATCAGGTTGTACAGTTCTAGTATGATATTCCTAATCCTTAGATGATCCTATATCTAGAGTTTCATCCCTTGATCATATCTAGAAGTATACTTTCAAGTTGCATGAGTTCGACATTGTAGAGAATAGAGGTAATAAGAGCAGAACACATATTTGTTTTGATCTTCATTTTTCTAGTGTTGTATATTTTGTTATGTGGTTTTGAGGTGTTGTAAACACTTGTATGAAGTATCTAAATCTAGAGTTACAGAGTCCAAAGTCCACCTGAATGATAGTTTTGAGCTACTGAGTACCACTACTTGGTTTGAAAGAAGTTTGATTGTGACAGGGCATTTGTTCTAATGGCCTGCATTTTTCCGCAATTTGATATCATACTTTGCGGTTCTGAAGGTAAGCTTGGGACTATGTAAAGAGTCTTTGATATGATTTTGAAAGTGTCTTGTGGTCTGTAGTGAAAGTTTTAGTTTGACAGATGGACTCAACCAGTGGCAGTTTGTGTTTGAGGTCGACATGATAGTTTGATTTATGTGTGTTAAGTTCTATTTATTGGAAATTTATCCTAAGTGGTTCTATAGTTGAATTTGACATATGAGAATGTGTTTCAAATGTAAATTGGGTCCACAAAGCATTCTGGTGAATGAATTTGGCCGACAAGCTACATGTTGATTAACTACACACTTCATCTTAGTAGGCCGACCTAATGTGAAGATTCTAAATGCTATGGATATATATATGAGATCAAATTTGATGTAATGAGGGTGTGGTTGTTACCTACTCAACTCAATCATATAGGTTTGGTTCACCAATTTCAAGGTTTTCATGTACTTTCTTTAGAAACAGGCCTAAAGCCTTATAGCCCTGCCTAGAGGGTTTTTTCCACTTATCATTCTCAATTTTAGCCCACTTGAAAAAATAAGAATTATTTTGGATACCCATTTCCCTATTATTTAACATATCTCAACAAGAGGGTAGGGTGTTTCAAAGTGTTTGTCTCAAAAATTGAAAATGCAGTCTCCAAGTAGGGCTAATTAGACCTAATTAGGCCACCTCCATTAAGGAACTTGTAGCAAACTTGGAATTCTATCTCCCAAAACACTTGGGAACTCTGAGGCATATCAAAAATTACTTGATTTGGCCAACCACACCCTCAAATTCACTTTTATCTCCTAAGCTTATGACTGTCCACTTTTAAGGCCTAATACATGGTCTTATGAGGCCAAGGTGATGTCAAACTTGCTCAAAACCTCATCTCCTAGTTTGAAAAGTGTTGGGATATGTAAAAGTACCCTAATTAATTCCATTCTACTGATCTTGAGGTTCATGGGTCAGTGGAATGGCCAAAATTGCATTTTTGTAACTTTCCCAAAGCCTAGTTCAGGGTTTCAAACAATTTTTAGAAAACTAGTGATATCTCTCTTATCCCTCTATGAAAAGGCCTCAAATTCAATTCATAGGATTGGTAATTCCCCCATCTTGAAATTCCAATCAGTTTCCCCCTTTGAAGGTACCATACTGAGACAAAGTATGATCTGTATCAGTGAATTTTCCTTAAGAAAATAGAGACTATTTTCAGAAAAAACTAAATTTTCTTCCTTATTTTCTCATAGATCGGGTTGCAACCACTTGGATATTGAAGGAGATTTGAGCCTTTATTAAATTTAAACAATATTCTACCCTTATCAAGTCATACAGGCTCGTAGTATGGTCGATTACAATAGAAAATGCAGAGAAAACAAGAAATTAAAGGCTTTTTTTTATAAACAAGTTTATACAAATCAAACTTTCTTCCTTTCCTCCACTTGGAAAAGGCTTTAAATATCAATATGTTTTTGTCTCCCATTAGTGGTGATTGTTTTAAAATGGACATGACCAATGGGAGGCTTTTACATCATGATTTTGTTAAGTAATATGCATAATTTACAATTGTTTACAAGTAGGTTTAGGCTTATTTAACCAAGACTAGTACTCTATGACTCTAGACTTAGGAAATTTTATTCTTTTGGGACCTTATTACATAAATGAGGACTTATGACTCTCTTTATGACCTTCTTTTCCTCTATTCACCAAGCTAAAATAGGCCGAGGTGCTCCTGCACCATGTAACCGGGTTGAGAAGAATTCATCATCCTGATGAAAAGATCTCTTGGCCTGTAGTTCCATGTTGTTTGATGTCTTTCTTAGTTATCCATGTTGCATCTTCACTTGGTATTCCTTTCCATTTGACTAGATAGTCATTATATACCTTGTGCCTTGTCCTTTTTTCTTCTCTTGTGTCTAGGATGCACTCTAACTTCATAGGTTGACCAGGTCGGAGATCTTTTACCTTCAAGCTCTCTATTTTATCATACTTAGGCACCTCTGTTTTGTCAGACCATGACTGCCCCTTCCTTCCTTTTTCTCTTAGTGGATATATGATTGTCCCAACCACAAGTGTATCTTGTTCTTCTAACTCACCTTGTTGCTTCACAAGCAACTTATCCTTTGCTTTCTCTTAGACTGTCCTTACCATCTATAGACACCTAAAATTGGCTTGCTTCACAAAACAATTTCCCATGTCTCGACAACAATTTATCCCTCCTATTAATTAAATAAATTTATTTTATTTAATTAAGTTATCCCTAACCATTTGTCTATCCCTTGTGATCAATTAATTCACTTAATTTATCACTAGACCTTACAACACTATCCCTCATTAATCAAATAAATATTTCCAATATTTATTTAGTTCAATTCTCCTTTTCCCTAATCCTCATTAATTAGATAAATCATGCTTATCTAATTAATCTAGCCTACTAATTGACCTACCCTAACCTACCCTAGCCTACCTCATCCTAGCCCTAGGATCAATTAAACAAAACCTCTATTTAATTAATCCTAACCTCTCATTTGGGTGGTCAAACCTAGTTTAACACCCTTCCCCACATCCTCCAAATAAAAAATTAAAACAAATCACACATCACATTTACTTCTCTTACAAACCCCTTACCTCACCCATCCTCATTTATCATCTCTTATCCCCAAATGAATTTTTAATTCATTTGCCATTCCCCATATGAATCTTTAATTCATAAATATTCCTTCACACCCATACCTCATTTAATCACCCCTTTCCCCAAAATGTATAAAAGATTTACTTTTATTCCTAGCCCTTGATCTCATCTTCTAATCCTCACCCTCCATCCTCATTTCCAAAACTCTATAAATGAGACCCTCACCTAAGCCATTGTGAGGGACTTCTTCATGCATCAAACCTCTGCCAAAATCTCTCCACAATCTCCTCATCCTAACATCATAATGCCAAAGTCATGCCTCATTCCCATGTCCATCTCCATCTAATCCCTTAATCTATCAATCCCCATCTCATCTACATTGTGTTGCAAGAATTGATCAATCCACATTAGTCATCTACATGGGTAAAATCTGAGGAGCTCTATCGGGTGCAACTCCTTCCCTCTCTTGGATTTGTGAGTCAAAAGGAAGGTATAATCATGTGTTTTTGCATTTGATTTATATTTAAATTTCATTGATCATACCATCATCTCATCTTCTTTTCTTTGCAAGATTAGGATTCTTTTTGTGCGTACTGCCTTCATATTATCTTCCTTTTTCCCATCTACTATCCTCACATCTACAACCTTTGTTATGGTTGTCAATTGGTCATTCTTGATTTCATCAATTTTCACATACTCCTTTCTACCCATCATGATTACCTTTGCTGCCCTTGCCTGCTCCTTAACTTCCTCTTGCAATGGGAGTAAAGTAAATGAGTCTCCATGTTCAATCTTATATGTATTAGCCCATTCATCATACACAGCATGTTTGTCAAATTGCCAGGGCCTTCCAAGCAACAAATGGCAACATTGCATTGGAAGAATATCACAAAGCACCCTATCCTTGTACTTTCCAATCTGAAACTCAACTAAGGCATGCTCATTAACTAGGAGTGATTGATCATCATTTAACCATGACACCTTATAGGGTGTTTGATGTGGAACTCTTACCAAACTCAACTTATCTACCATTTCTTTTGATAGTATGTTATCAGTGGAGGCAAAATCAATTACTAACTTGCATACTTTACCCTTGCTCTTGTAGGTGGTCTTTAAAAGACTTCTTCTTTGCAATGGTTCCTTCTCCTTGAAGGCCTTCAAAAGTTGTCTTTGCAACATCAAAACTTCACCAACTTCTGGTCCACAATCATGGTTTGAAGAATTTACACTTCCCTCTTCATCTTCTTGCACAATTTGTACTCTTTTATCAGCAACCTTTGATGTAGAACCTTGTACTTTAGTACACTTCCATGCTGGATGTCCAAACTCATTACAATTGTAGCATCTTCCTGAAAAAGTGTTTTCACTTCTACTCCCACCAAATCTGCCTCTTGAACCTCTCCATCCACCTCTGAAATTAGATTGCTCTTGACTCTTATTTTCTTCTTCTTGACTCTCATTTACTTGTTTTGTATTAGGAAATGATCCTCTGCCCCTAGAAGTACTACCTCTACCTCTTTGATTTTGTTCTTGTCTTCTTTTTATTCTTTCTTCTTCCCTACATGCCATTTGAATGCATTCTTCTACTATCATAGGAGGTGTTAGGTTGATTTCATCTCTTATGTTCAATCTTAGGCCACTCAAGTATCTAGCCACTTTTTCCACTTCTTCCTCATGGTGACCTATCCTAATGAATAGTTTATGAAACTCTTCAGTATAGGACATCACATCCAAGTCTCTTTGTTTCAAATTTTATAATTTCATGAAGTTTTGTACAACATAGTCTACTGGTAGAAATTGTGACTTTACTTTAGCCACCATCCTGTCCCAAGAATTGATCTTAGCCTTTCCCTTCTTGACCTTCTCATCTTGAACAAAGTTCCACCATGTAAGGGCTGGTCCCTTCAACTTAGATTTGGCATATTTCACCTTTTTTCTATCATCTATCTCTTCAAATTCAAAGAAGTTATCTAGAGCGTCAATCCATGTCAAGACTTCCTCACTATCCATCTTTCCATTGTACATAGGTACTTCAACCTTAATCTTTGGAGCGTTTCCACCTTTTACTACCTTTAGCATCTTGATCATCATTCTTTCTTCCGGGTCCAAGTCATCATCCTCATCATGGACTCCCATTGGAGGTCTCTCTTCTTCATCCTCCTTGTTACTTTGGTCATCATTGACCACTCCTCTTCTTTGGCTCTTTTCCAAGGCTTCTATCCTAGCTAAGGCATCTTCTTGACTCTCTTTGTAGAGCCTATCCTTCTGGAGTATCTGCTCCAACTCTCTTATCTCTTTGGCCATTGCACTGGCTTTCAGAGGCATCTTGTCTAGACTAGTCCTTCTTCACAAATTAACTTTTTCACTTCCCAAATCAAAACCTAATTCTCTGATACCACTTTGATACAATGAGGGTGTGGTTGTGATGAACTCAACTCAACCATATAGGTTTGGTTCACCAATTTCAAGGTTTTCATGTACTTGCTTTAGAAATAGGCCTAAAGCCTTGTTACCCCGCCTAGAGGGTTTTTTCCACTTATCATTCTCAATTTTAGCCCACTTGAAAAAATAAGATTTGTTTTGGATACCCATTTCCATTTTATTTAACATATCTCAACAAGAGGGTAGGGTATTTCAAAGTGTTTGTCTCAAAAATTGAAAATACAGTCTATAAGAAGGGCTAATTAGGCCTAATTAGGCCACCTCCATTAAGGAACTTGTAGCAAACTTGGACTTCTATCTCCCAAACCACTTGGGAACTCTCAGGCATATCAAAAATGACTTGATTTGGCCAACTACACCCTCAAATTCACTTTTATCTCCTAAGCTTATGATTGTCCACTTTTGAGGCCTAATACATGGTCTTATTAGGCCAAGATGTTGTCAAACTTGCTCAAAACCTCATCTCCTAGTTTGAAAAGTGTTGGGACACGTAAAACTACCCTAATTAATGCCATTCCACTGATCTTGAGGTTCATGGGTTAGTGGAATGGACAAATTTTCATTTTTGTAACTTTCCCAAACCCTAGTTCAGGGTTTCAAACAATTTTTAGAAAACTAGTGATATCTCTCTTATCCCTCTATGAAAAGGCAAAAAATTCAATTCATAGGATTGGTAATTCACCCCTCTTTCAATTCCAGTTAGTTTCCCCCTTTGAAGGTACCATACTGAGATAAAGTACGATCTGTATCAGTGAATTTTCCTTAAGAAAATAAAGACTGTTTTCATAAAAACTAAATTTTCTTCCTTATTTTCTCATAGATCGGGTTGCTACCACTTGGAGATTGAAGGGGATTCAAGCCTTTATTAAATTCAAACAATATTCTTCCCTTAGCAAGTCCTTTAGGCATGTAGTACAGTCGATTACAGTAGAAAATGCAGAGAAAATAGGAAATTAAAGACTTTTTTTATAAACAAGTTTATACAAATCAATTTTTCTACCTTTCCTCCACTTGGAAAAGGCTTTAAATATCAATATGATTCTGTCTCCCATTGGTGGTGACTATGTTTAAATGGACATGACTAATGGGAGGCTTTTACATCATGATTTTGTTAAGTAATATGCATAATTTTTTGAAAGTATGGGCCTAACTGGAGTTGTTATTGATGTCAACATACTCCTGTTACATTAATGTCAAGGATTGGATGAGATGTGTGATGAGGATATTGAGAAAATTAGTCCTATCAGAAATAGTGAAGACAGTGAAGCTCTATGAAGTGAAGATCCCAGCTAGATGAAGATCAGAGAATACACATCAAAGGGTTTGTAGATATGTTTCTAAAGATGATCCAATCAAGATTTGAGAGGTCCGTATGAAGATTTGGAGAAGTTATGACCATATGAGTAAAACTAGTTCTGGCAGCTATTCAGAGGTGATAGAGTGACACAAATAGGTCCGGTGTGATCCAGAAATGCAATATCTTATTCTACGGATTTGGTGGAATGTTTAGGAAGCCAATGTGAATTGACAACTCAATTGGTTCATGGGCTGGAGGTCCACAAGCATTTATTCTAATGTGACAGTGATGACAGACTATGTTCTTGAGCTTCCAGATGAAGATGCAAATGATTTCAGTAAGCAGAAGTGGTGTGGATGTTCTTGGTGATTCAAGCAAGCTTGTGGGGGTCTCTAGATTGTGTCCAGTTCGTGTTGGTGGTCCGCATTGAAGATTTAGTTTCAAGTGATGGTGTTCTTCCTAATCATGGTTGACAAGATGTTTTACACATCTTGCGAATGATCTTGAAGATGTTCTATGAATCATGGCATGTTCCTCAAAGAAGATTGAAGTCCCAGATATGTGTGACCAACAGTGTGGTGATACACATGAAGTCTTTGTAACAAATCAAGTTGTATTTTTGTAATTGCTCTATAATAAAATAAAGTATGTTGTGCCAACTTTGATGATTATCCCAAAGTCGATGTCTTGTATAAATAAGATTTGTGAAGTCATTTCAAAGTATCCTTGGTTGAGATGAAAAAGTGATAGAGAGGAGAAGAGCGAAAAGTAGAGTAGAAGTGTTGAGTTTAAATGGAACTGTCTCAAGCATGGTGAAGATGCTAATCTCCAGTTTAAGTATGTAATATTTATATTATTCTGTAGACAGTGTGTCTCTTGTAGGCAGTGGGCCTCTTGTGAGCAGTGTACTCAGGTAGTGAGCCCTAATTGGAAAGTGTCATTTTGTTCTTCTTATTCTTTTAATAGAGAATACAATCTTGGGTTAGTCACCCCGTGGTTTTTCCCTTAACCAGGTTTTCCACGTTAAAATCTTGGTGTCATATGTGTTAATGTGTTTCTACTATTGAGTTATTGCATTGTGCTTCCATGATTGAATCATTATGTTGTAGAAATATAAGAAGGATTTAAGTGTTTAAAGAAAAGAAAGTTTTGGTGACAACTGATTCACCCCCCCTCTCAGTTGTCTATCCTAAAACCAACAATTGGTATCAGAGCTAAGTTCCTCAAAAAAAGCTTAACCACTTGAGGAGATCCAGGATGTCTTCCTACAAAAAGGATAGTCTAAGGTTTGATGGAACAAACTACACTCTTTGGAAAAGCCGCATGAAATGTCACTTGCAATGTATGGGTTTTCAATAAACAAACATGACTATAAAGAAGTATATTCCTCCAAAGAATGGTCTGACAACTACAGATGAAATCAGAGATGCTAAAGATAATCTTTGAGCTAAAGAAGCCTTACTAAGTGCCTTATCTGATTCAAAGCTGACAAATGTTATGGATTTAAAAACTGCATATGAAATTTGGTCAAAGATGGCACTTCTGCATGAAGGAGACAAATATGTTAAATGTGCCAAGCTACAAAGTCTAAAAGGAAATTTTGAAAACCTGAAGATGAATGAAGATGAGAATATCACTACATTTATGCCAAAAGTAAATGAGCTTGTTTGTGGCATTAGATGTGCTGGTGGAACCTTGGATGAAGATGAGATTGTCGCCAAAGTTCTCAGATCATTACCTCCTGCTTACAAACACAAGGTTTTTGCTATTGAGGAATTCATATCTTTATCAAATATCACAAGGGATCAATTGGTTGGGAAATTAGCTACATTTGAATTGGCTGAGTTTGGAGATGCACATCCCAAGACTAAATCTTCATTCAAAGCTAGTGCCTCCGTAAAAGGCAAACAAAGGTATGATCCAGGATAAAATTCCTCAAAGAAATTATCATGGTATGAAAAAGAAAGAAAAGATCTGGAAGAAGATGAGGTAGAAGGTAGTCAACTTGAAGCTCTTATTGAAAAAAGACTGCCAAGAGGATCTTGTAAGTATGAAGGAAAATTGCCCTTCAAATGTTTCAACTGCAACAAAATTGGTCACTTTGCCTCAAGGTGTCTGGAAAGATTTTCAAGGACAAATCCAAATAGATCAAGATTCAAAAAGAAATGTTACTATGTTCATGAAGATGATGACGATGAAGGACTAACAGATGATGAATCAAAGATAGGAAACAAATCTAGAAGTGACTGGGTGTTTATTGCCATCAAGGAAGAAGATCCAATGCCCATTGAATTTGTCAATCATAAACTGATAGAAAGAGCTCTAGCTGCTCAAGTTGAAGAAAAGGATGAATGGGTCATTGACAATGGATGCTCCCACCATATGACTGGTGATAAAAATAAGTTCATAGATCTAGAAAGATATGAAAGAGGAGTTGTAAAATTTGGTGATAATTCTACTGGCAGAATCAAAGGTAGAGGAACTATTTCTTTTGATGGAAAGAACAAAACCAGTGATGTACTATATGTTGAAGGTCTGAAGAATAATCTTCCCAGTGTTGGGAAGTTGGTGGACAAAGGCTATGATCTCCAATTCAAAAATGGAAAATGTAAGATCTTTGAAAGTTCTAGAACATAAATTGCATTTGGTACTCAAACAAAAGGTAACATCTTCCACTTGGTTGGTATTGGAAAAAGTTGTTTATTTGTTCAAATTGATCAGAGTTGGTTGTGGCATAGGAGAATGTGTCATATAAATTTTGATAATATCATGAAGATAAGCAACACTCAGGTTGTATAAGATCTTCCAAGACTGGTGAATCCTACTAATAGTTTATGCAAAGAATGTCAGTTGGGTAAGCAGAGTAGAGTCACATTTAAAAGTAAGGAACAATCTTCTATCAGATTGTTAGACTTAGTACACACTAATCTATGTGGACCAGCAAGAATCAGGGGTCTGCAAGGTGATAGATATTTCATGTTACTAATTGATGACCACTCCCGGATGATGTGGGTGACTTTCCTAAAAGAGAAATTTGAAGCCCTTGAGAAGTTCAAAATATTCAAGGCTATGGTAGAAAATGAAACTGGGTTAAACATAAAATGTCTTAGGTCTGATAGAGGTGGTGAATTCACATCCAGAGTTTTCATAGAATTCTGTGAGAAACATGGGATAAAGAGACAGTTATCTGCTCCAAGGACTCCACAGTAGAATGGAGTAGTGGAAAGAAAGAACTGGACCATCCAGGAAGCATCTAGAACCATGATGATGGAAGCAAATGTCCCTCAAATCTACTGGAGAGAAGTTGTAAGCACTGCTGTCTATACTCTTAATTGAGTACAAATCAGAAGCAATACTGGTAAGACCCCTTATGAACTCTGGTTTGGCATCACTCCTACTGTGAAGTATTTTAGACTTTTTGGTAGTAAATGTTACATTAAAAGAGATGAAGACCTTAGCAAATTTGATGCTAGAAGTGATGAAGGAATATTCTTGGGTTAACTACTCAAAGCAAATCATAATGGTGTAATAACAAGAGATTAAGAAAGATTGTAGAAAATACAAATGTGAAGGTTGACGAAGGCATTGAAAATTCCTCAAGGTTTTAAGAGTATGAAGTAGATCAAAATGATGTTCTAGTCCAAGAAGATCTAGCCTCTTCTGTAGTTCAGATTCAGACTGATCCAGAGAATCCTGAAATACAGGAAGAAGAGATAAGTTTGAATGAACCTGTCCAAGAAATAGAAGTGCAAGAAATTTCCAAAACTCCCAGGTATGTAAGACTGAATCATTCTGAAGACTAGATCATAGATGATAGAAGCAAATGTGTTCAAACAAGAAGAAATATTGCTCAAGATTTAGAGAAGTATTGTCTGATTTCAAATATTAAACCAAAAATAGTAAGTGAAGCATGCAATGATGAAAGCTGGGCCAAAGTAATGGACAAAGAGTTGATGTAGATTGAGAAAAATCACACTTGGGATCTTGTTCCCAGACCTAGAAACAAAAATGTGATTGGGACCAAGTGGGTATTCTGGAATAAATTGAATGAAGATGGTGAAGTAGTCAGAAACAAAGCCAAATTGGTTTGTAAGGGTTATTCTCAAGTAGAAGGAGTTGACTTTGAAGAAACTTTTTCTCTGGTGGCAAGAATTGAAGTAGTCAGATTATTTCTTGCTTTTGTTGCCTTCAAGGATTTCAAAATGTATCAGATGGATGTCAAGTCTGCCTTCCTGAATGGTGACTTGGAAGAAGTATACATTGAGCAACTAGATGGATTTCAATTGTCTGATCATGGTGATATGGTCTGCAAGTTGAAGAAAACATTGTATGGACTCAAACAAGCCCCAAGGGCTTGGTATGAAAGATTGGATAAACATCTTTTGAAGATTGGTTTCAACAAAGGTATTGTTGATAGTAACTTGTACTTCAAGATTGATCATGAAAATATCTTGATTGTTGAAGTATTTGTTGATGACATCATTTTTGGAGGAAGAGATAGTATGTGCAAGACTTTTGCAAATCAAATGAAAAGTGAATTTGAGATGTCTATGTTTGGGGAAACCAATTTCTTCTTGGGTCTGTAAATCACTCAAACAAAGAAAGGAATCTTCATATCACAGACCAAATATGTGAAATAATTGTTGAAGAAATTTGGGATGGAAGATTCAAAGCCAATGAATACTCCCATGGCAACTAGGTGTAAACTAAGCAAAGATGATGAATCTCCTAAGGCTGATCAAAAAAAGTACAGGTCAATGATTGGAGGACTACTGTATCTTACTCAAACTAGACTTGACATTATGAATGTTGTTGGTCTTGTTGCCAGATTCCAAGCTGATCCTAGAGAATCTCATGTCATGGCAATCAAGAGAATTCTCAGATATCTAAAGGGAATAGTTGAGTATGGTTTATGGTATCCTAAGGATCATGATTTCTCTCTTCACGCATATACAGATACTGATTGGGTAGGAGATGTGGATGACCATAAGAGTACCAGTGGTGGTGCATTCTTTTTGGGGAAAATATTGGTTTCTTGGCTGAGCAAGAAACAAGAGGCAATATCTCTATCCACTACAGAAGAGGAATATATTGTAGCAGCAGGTAGTTGCTCTCAAGTATTGTGGATGAAGCAAATGCTAAGAGACATCAGAGTGGAGTATGAGGAACCTATCATAATCTTCTGTGATAACTCAAGTGCAATAAATATATCAAAAAATATGGTGTTGCATTCAAAGACAAAACATATATCCATCAAGTTTCACTTTTTGAGAGAGAAGGTGAAAAAGAATGAAGTCAGATTGGAGTTTGTGCCCTCAAAGGATCAGATTATAGACATTTTTACTAAACCTCTACCTAAGGACACTTTTGAGTATCTCAGGGAGAAGTTAGGGGTTATTACTACTCTGACTCTGAATTAAGGTGCACTGATGTGCATCAATCTGGTGGATCTCACAGACATATCTTGTGGTCCAGATTGATGATAGGAAGTTGCCACTTAGGGGGAGCAGTCTGTATGATTCTGAAGTATTGATGCAAGTATGTGCCCTTTGCCATTGATGTCAAAGGGGGAGAGAAGAAATGTGAAAAAACAAAAGTGGTTGTTGATCCAAGAAGGAGGATCAAAGAAAGAGAAGACATATGAATGATTTCTATTGATAGGGGGAGCTATGTTAGTGAGGAGAAGTTCTTGTCTTGATGGTTAAAATAGTTTTTCACATCATATCTTTCCATCAATGACAAAGGGGGAGATTGTTGGAAGTATGGGCCTAACCAATATTGTCATTGATGTCAACATACTCCTATTGCATTGATGTCAAGGATTGGATGAGATGTGTGTCGAGGATATTGAGAAAATTAGTCCTATTAGAAACAATGAAGACATTGAAGCTCTATGAAGTGAAGATCCTAGCTAGATGAAGATCAGAGAATACGCATCAAAGGGTTTGTAGATATGTGTCTAAAGATGATCCAGTCAAGATTTGAGAGGTCCGCATGAAGATTTCGAGAAGTTATGGCCATATGAGTAAAACTAGTTCTAGCAGCTATTCAAAGGTGACAAAGTGACACAAATAGGTTTGGTGAGATCCAGAAATGTAATATCTTGTTCTACGGATTTGGTGGAATGTTTAGGAAGCCAATGTGAATTGACAACTCAATTGGTTTGTGGTCTGGAGGTCCGCAAGCATTTATTCTAATGTGATAGTGATGACAGACTATGTTCTTGAGGTTCTGGATGAAGATATGAATGATTTTAGTAAGCAAAAGTGGTGTGGATGTTCTTGGTGATTCAGGCAAGCTTGTGGGGGTCTCTAGATTGTGTCTAGTTCATGTTGGTGGTCTGCATTGAAGATTGAGCTTGTAATTGAAGATTTACTCTCTGGTGATGGTGTTTTTCCTAATCATAGCTGACCATATGTTTTACACATCTTGCAGATGATCTTGAAGATGTTTTGAGAAGCATGGCATGTTCCTCAAAGAAGATTGAAGTCCCAGATATGTGTGGCCGATAGTGTGGTGATACGCATGAAGTCTTTGTAACAGATCAAGTTGTATTTTTGTAACTACTCTATAATAAAATAAAGTATGTTGTGCCGACTTTGATGATTATCCCAAAGTCGATGTCTTGTATAAATAAGATTTGTGAAGTCATTTCAAAGTATCATTGGTTGAGATGAAAAAGTGATAGAGAGGAGAAGAGCGAAAAGCAAAGTAGAAGTGTTGAGCTTAAATGGAACTGTCTCAAGCATGGTGAAGATGCTAATCTCCAGTTCAAGTATGTAATATTTATATTATTTTGTAGACAGTGTGTCTCCTGTAGGCAGTGGGCCTATTTTGAGCAATGTGCTCACGCAGTGAGCCCTAATTGGCAAGTACCATTTTGTTCTTCTTATTCTTTTAACAGAGAATACAATCTTGGGTTAGTCACCCCATGATTTTTCCCTTAACCAGGTTTTCCACGTTAAAATCTTGGTGTCATATGCGTTAATGTGTTTTTGCTCTTGAGTTATTGCATTGTGCTTCCATGATTGAATCATTATGCTGTAGAAATATAAGAAGGATTTAAGTGTTTAAAGAAAATAAAGTTTTTGTGACAACTGATTCACCCCCCCTCTTAGTTTTCTGTCCTAAAACAAACATAATTTACAATTGTTTACAAGTAGGTTTAGTCTTATTTAACCAAGACTAGTACTCTATGACTCTAGACTTAGGAAATTTTATTCTTTTGGGACCTTATTACATAAATGAGGACTTAGGACTCTTGTTATGACCTTCTTTTGCTCTATTCACCAAGCCAAAATAGTCCTAGGTGCTCCTACACTAGAGAGTGTGCTAATATGAAGGTGTGTGTGACATGTGAAAGATTGTGATGTTGTGAAGGTGACAAGTGCAGAAGAAGAGAGGTCTTGTCTTCATGTAAGAACAGAGTAGTGTAGCAAAGCAGTTCAAGATGAAGATTTTTGAGACAGGTTTCTGAGCATTATTGGAGTTGTAATCATGCATTTGTAGATGCAATTTTGGCAGTTCATTTTGGTAGTGAGCCACCCTTCTATCTCTTTCTTTCTTTAGGCGGTGAGCTTGTTTTGGCAGTGAGCCTATATGCAGTGAACATCCTTGGATAGTGAGCCCTAAGGTAGTGAGTCTCTTTTGTAATTCGGTATTGTTACTACATAATATATTCTGAGCTAACACTCACCATGGTTTTTCCCTTTTTGGGTTTTCCACGTAAAATCCTGGTTTTCATGTGTCATGCCTTGTGGTTGTTCATGCTATGTTTAATTTTCTTTAATGTTGTTGAATGGGAAAATTAATTAATGATTTAATGAGTGTATGGTTTAAGAGAATACTAATTCACCCCCCCTCTCAATATTCTGGGTGTTCAACAATTGGTATCAGAGCCTGGTTCCTTGGAAGAAGTCTAACAACTTAAGGAAGATCTTGGAGATTGAGAACATTGCAGGTAAAAGGTAATCTACTCCTCCTAAAGAAATTGATTCAACTAAAACCATAGAAGAAGAATGCATGCTTTTTGTGAAGAAGAACTCAAGGCTGATCTTGAAGATCTTTAAAAGACTAAAATAGAAAATAGGGATTTGAAAGAAAATGTCAAGGAAGTAGATGAGTGCATCAGAAAATTTAGGGAGCAAGTCAAGAGGTTCAAAGAAAAGCATAAGGAGGTTAGTGAACAATTGAGATTAGCAAATGATACCTTGAATGATCTGAAAGTGGAAGTTGTAGAAAGAGAAAAAATTGAAGAAAGCCTAAATGAAATAATAAAAAACAAATTTGAAGAATGTACAAGGCTTGAACAAGAAGTTCTGGATCTGAAAGCTGATATGAAACAAGCATAAATTCAAGAAGATAAATTTAGAGTGAGTACTGCCAAACTTGATAGAATAATTACAAGTCAGAAGAGTCCTGATGACAAAGAAGGCTTGGGATTTGAGAAGAAATTAGTGCTCTGCATGAGAAGAAATTGGATACATGGATTGATTTTGCCACCTTCTCTGAGGATGCTTGGGTTTGGTATGACCTAAGTAGAATACATGATGAATTCATGTGGTTAGACATGACACATATGACTACTAAGGATGTCATTGAGGAAGTGAATGGTATGTGTTCCACCAGAATAGTTCCAACTTTGAAGGCCGTAAAGAATAACACAGTGATGGCGTTAACAGGTGCCAAATTTGACAAAAGGGCATTAATAGTCAATGACGTAGAAGATCCAGTGGTAAGGTTTGCTTCCATGGTGATTGGTTATAAAGTGTACTTCTCAAAAAGGGATAACTCTACATCTTGGCTACAACTAGCTACACAGCCTTTGAAATGGTGAAGAAGAATGCAGAGTATGACCTGTGTGAGTTGCTCTAGAAAAAATTGATGGAGAATCTGAAAAGGACAAAAGGCACTAAGTACCCCTTTAGGTATGGTACTCTAATCATCTACTTGTTGTTCTACTTCATGAACGAATTACTAGGTATAGGTAGAATTGCTTGGTTAAATCATTCTCAAGTAGCAGTTTAAATTAGAAATCATCTGCAGAGTTTAGGAGATGTCGATAAAGAAAATGCAAAATTATGGAGTTACTTTAAGAATTTCTAGAAGAAAATGCAAGCTAGGGCTAGGATCCCTAAAAAGGTTGTGGAAAAATATGAAAAAGAGATTGTGTTTACGGTACAAAAAGATAAATGCCTCATGGAGGTAGTAGAATTGTTGTGCATTTTTTTTTTGCACATCATTCTGAAACTTTTCACCTGTCCTCATCATAGCAAAGGACGAAGTCAACAATATATAATTGATAGCTATCTCAATATGATGCATCAGTTACAGTTTCAAGGATTCCAACCCATCCTTAGCTAAGGTCGGCCTACCATAGAATGGTCTATGCCTATAATGATGCATTCATAATCGTGTGGTAATTTCTATAAGGCATAGCCAGCATTAAAATGAGTGTTATGAGTCATATATAAAGGAGATACAACTTATATTCACAAAGGCTACTTTATGATTCTAGTCTCTTCATAGTAAGCACAACATCTCTCTAAGGCGTAGCCATTCAATGTAGAGGCATCCAATAGAAATGAACAAGCCACTTTCTAAGGCACGATGCATAAACAAATAAAGGCAATGTATAATAAATAACAAGGCACAACCTATAAGATCACAAGCAGCTAATGAAGATCAGCCTTTTCAATAATGACACATCAGTTTTTTGAGACACATTTATAAAGGATAAATGGCGGCCATTCAAATATAAGTCACAACCATCATTAGAACTAAAGGTATGACATCCAAGATGAAGGATTTTTCTAAATAATATCTTAGGTGTAGCCACTCTCAAGAGAAATACAAGCTATTTAAAAGATATGGTACAACATTCTAATGCGAAACACAAAGGTAAGGATGGATAATAGTTTAATGAAGGGCACATAGCATAATCATGATGCCAAGTCCAAAGATGAGATAAAGAAATAAAGGTGTGAGTCATAAAATGAAGCTCCACAGTGAAGTCTCAAGAGGCTCGGCCTCCAATTATGATAGCACAACACCAAAATAAAGATGCCATGGTACTTCAAAATGTTTCGGTCCTTTATCTAAGGCATTGGATGTATCATTGAGGGTGTTGTGTATGACGCCAACATTAGCTCAAGAACTAGGTTATGCAAAAGAGGTGCCATATGAAACAAAGGTGAAAATAAGGTGAAGCCAATGGTACGTAGTCAGGTTTTGAGGAAGCCACATCTAGAGTATAAAGAATGGAGTCTTAGCCCATGAATAAGATGTGGATAATGTGAGAAAGTTGCACAATAATAAAGGAGGCTTAGCCTCAGGCATGAAGACTCTATTCATTTCTAAAGGTCTCTCAAATCTCAATCATTGGAATGAAAGTTCCATCTACCAAAGAAGCACTCAACATATCAAGAAAGACTCATCGATGTCAGATACAGAGGCACAAGCAATTATCAAAGTCAAACACAGATAGAGAGTTCAAATGTACAACAAGATAACACTCAGCTACCATCAGATGTTAAGAGAATCAATGACTCATGATATTTGAAAATAATGGAAGTGGAGGTTGACACTTGGCAGCACCGTGGGTCTTTGAGGGAAGAGGAGGAAATGTTTCTTCCCAAATGAGGGCTAGAGTGACACGTGGGTTAAGCTGGTGAAAGATAAAACATTTGTTTTATTTTTTATAAAACTCATAAATGCAAATGGGGGATGGGGGCTATTTTATTTTAATATTAAGTCTCTCATATTAAATACATGCTGGGCCCTCTAATAAGCTAAATTCTCATTAAAATAAAAGAGTCTTGTTTAACCTCACCGTGAAGTAAATCAAATTTAAATAAATGAAGGAGCCTTTTATTTTGAATGAGACAATGGTTGGTCCCTCCAGCACATAAACATAAACATTTTGTAAGAAGACTCATTATTATTAAAGACTCTTATGGTCACGGTGAAAAGAAAATGCAACCCTAAAGAGATAGAAAGAATTTCTTTATGCATTTCATGGGAAACATTTTACAGTAGCCATGAGAAGGGAGATGAGTGGGAAAGTTTTCACGCTATAGGTAAAAAATGGAGGCAAAGACATTTTCCAGTCAAGAAGGCAAAATAGAACATCTAGTTCTCATGGAGTTCACTAAGAGTTATAGTTGCCAGAGCTGGAATCAGTGCTGGATTTCATGGGATGTTTAGTTAGAATTTCTTTGAGTAGTTGCAAGATATTTTCTTTGGTTTTCTGGATTATATATACACAGATTTGGGATAGAGGGAGAGAGTTCCACAGAGTTATACATAGATCAGAGATTTTCAGTAGTAGCAGAGATACATTTTTTGCCTTAGTAGTGCATCTTTATGAGGATTGTAATATTTTACCTTGTGCAAGATATTTTGCCTCTCTAATATGTTTTCCATTCAAATAAAGAGAGACAGTGTTTTTGTGTAGATTCAAAGTGTATTTCTGTTTCTTGCTTCTTATTTTCTATTTCTTTACCTTTGATAGATCTGAGTTATAGACTGGGTTATTGATCATGCATTTATGCTCTTTAGTTTCCCAGTTAAGTCATTTGGGGTTTAATCATTGTGCAACTAGGTAGTCATAAATCTAGTGCATCACCATAGGGTTAGGTTTTCTTTTATTGTATCTGTAATCTTGTTTCTTCTTCCTTTTCCAAAAACCCTATTGAAAGAAGGAAGAGCCAGCTACCCTAAAATCTAGAGTTTGCTTTAGGGATCAATCCCACATCTCTGAAGTTTCCCATGTTGTTGTTGGATTAGAACCACAAATTTATACATCAACAGTTTTTGGCACGCCCGGTGGGACTGGAATGAAAGACTTGGGTCTTTGTCTTCAATGAATCTTTGCCTTATATTTTGTGGTTTCGATGGCAAATCATAGAAATATCTACTCATAGGAGCATGAATTTTCTATTTAGTGACTCTATTGGTGTCTCTTTCTCAGATCTTTGCTCCTGCAGACCATGGCAGCCCCTAGTCTCTATGTGTATTTGGATATTCAAGCAAGGGATCTACCTTTTGTGACTTGGGATTCAAGTCATCTTGTTCTTCAATAGTAGGGTCAAGTTCCTGACACAACATGGAAAGCACTACCTCATTTTCTTAGGGACGGATCTGTTTGTCCTATAGATCACATTCAAGATGTTGGATATTTATGCACCATTCACAATATCACTACTGAGAATCATGCTCTTCTATTTCTTGCATCTTCCCTCAAAGGCAAAGCAAGGGAATGGTATAGAGGATTACAGTCTACTCAAGTCACTAGATGGGATCAACTTGGTGGGCTCATCTACAATTAGTTCAAAGAGAGGACAGATGTTGGCACTCTCACCCAAAACCTCATCACAATCAAGAGGCATCCATTGGAGAGTACGTGTGACTTCAATTCAAGATTTGATAAGGTATGGAAGAAATTCTCTATTGATATTAGGCCTCCTCCATTTTTTGCATTCTTGTATTATTTAAAGGCTCTAGACCCTAGAATATCAGTCATGATACAAGCCTTAGGGGGTGAGACTCTGCTTCAATCATATGACCTTGCTATTAGAGCTGAAAATAACCTCATTATGGCTGGTAAGTTGCCTCCTCTGCCCTTAGCACTACTTATGCCTCATACAAACATTCCATCTTAGGCTCTTTCTTGTAGTCAAATGCATTCTTATTCTAAGCCACCCACCCTCCCTGCTGATTTGTTGAATCATAAGGAGATGATGGAGGTAAAAGAACACATGAAATATTTTGCCCAAGAGCTTAATTAGTTAAAATATCAAGCCCTGTATCATGATGATCTGAGTTTCATACCTTGAGGTTTGTACGAACAACAATATCAATCTTGTCAGTTTATTGATGAAATCCTCCCTTAGGCACATATGGGACCCAATCATTATGAAAATTATATTTTACAAGCCTCTGTAGCTTCAAATCAGCCAATAAAAGCCATAGATCAAGTTTTTCGCCATTTTGATATCAAAGAACATTTGAGTCTAAAAGATCAAAATGCAAGCAAGAAGGTAGCTCTTGTCTATTCAAGGTGTCCTTCTAGTTATCAACATCATGCATTCATGGTTACATGTAACTCAGAGACTCACTTAACTAATAAAAGAGATTCAAAGGATGCCTATGAATTACAACTTCTAGAAGCTGAAACATACTTCTCGTGCAGTCACGGTAGGAGGGTTCACAGAATGAACTGTCCAGACTGTGCAACAAGAGTAAACACAATGGAAACAACTCAAAGAAATGAAACAAATCTAGATTGAGTCATTCAGTATATCAAAGAATTCAAATACAATCTAGCTGGAAACATGTGGACTTAGAATTAGGGCTCACATGCCCGATTACATACATGTGCAAGATAAATCTTTGAAGCTCCATCACACAAAATCTAAACTATCAGATCTTTCTTATGTGAATAGATGCTTTCCTGAGGATCTACTACATCTTGATATATCTTTTCTAGACCAATAGATTCCTCCACGTCGGCCAAGGAAGGTCACAAACTCCAAAGAAGAGCTGTAACGTGTTCACAGATAGGTCGGACCTAAATGCATAGAACACTTCCTCAAATGAATGAAACAACACGCCAACCCTTGGGGAAGGTTGGCCATGAACTAAAAGACATTGAATGAGGTGTCATTGAGATCCACAAGCCTTCTCCTTTAGCTGATTATTAGGAACTGTTAGAATGCTCTACTCTGAGAAAATAGTTGATCTTTTGATAGCGATATCTTTTTTGTAACTAATCCAAATGCTCTAAATTGTTGATATGATGTAGATGAATGAATGTAACTGCTAAGTCTAGATCTGCAAGATGTGAATTGTCAAAACTAGACCACAAGCTAAAAGTCCTTCTAACTGAACTACTTTGAACTAAATTGAAAATGAAAGAACTGAAATGCAAACAAACTAAAATGCAAATGTTTTTGGTTGATGTAATATTACTCTTGAACCAAGGATGCCCCTACATCAGACATCCAGGGTTATTGAAAAATTGAGTCCCTCACTTTGTTGGGGATAGGGGAGAACCAAGATGGTCCACCTCAACCTGAGAATTCCATGATGAATCTTCTTCCAATCTACCTTTCCACTTCACAAGACATTCTTTTTATTGTCTTCCTCTAGTGCTACGTCTAACTCTGCTATCTAAAATGTCTTCTATCTACTTCAGTTCTTATTGTGGTAACTGCTTCTTCAAGTCTTCTTCCATGTTGTCACTGAACTCTACTTCATGATACTGATAAAGATCTGCAACGTTGAAAATAGGTGAAATACCCAATGTCTCTGGTAGCTCTACTTCATATGCATTTCCTGAGTATCCTACAAGGTCCAAACTTCTTCATCTTCAACTTGTTATAAGTCCCAACTAGAAATCTTTCTTTTCTCAAGTACACCATCACTTCATCTCCAACTTCAAATTCCTTATGTCTTCTCTTCTCATCAACTTTCTCTTTGTACTTACTGTTCATATCTACCAAATGTTTCTTCACTTGGTTATGCACTGTCTTCATATGGTCTAAAAATTCTTCTACTTCTATAATCCTCTTTCCCTCTTTACTGATATCTCTCAATTCTACAACTCCTCTAGGATTCACTCCTTTAACAATCTCAAAATGTGTTCTTCTGGTACTCCTATTTACTAAATTATTGTATGCAAAATCTGCTTGTGAAAGAAACAAATCCCAACTTTCAGCTTTCTCTCTAACCAAACATCTCAACAAGTTTCCCAAACTCTTATTCACTACCTCTGTCTGTCCATCTGTCTGTGGATAAAAAGTAGACCTGAACTTCAAATCTATCTTCATCTTCTTCCAAAGTGTCTTCCAAAAATATCCAACAAACTTTGTATCTCTGTCTGAAACTATACTCTTAGGTAATCCATGCAATCTCGCAATCTCCTTGAAAAATAGGTCAGCTACATGCACTGCATCAGTTGTCTTCTTACAAGGTATGAAATGAGCCATCTTTAAAAAATTGTCAACTACTACAAATATTGAATCATGTACTCTCTGTGTCTTAGGCAATCCCATTAAAAAATTCATGCTTATGTCCTCCCATGGTCTCTCTGGTACTATCAAGGGTTTATACAATCCAATGTTCTGACTACTCCCTTTTGCAACTTGACAAACTCTACAACTCTACACAAATCTCTAAACATCCTAATGTATTTGAGGCCAAAAGTAATTTTCACTCACCAAAGCCACTGTCTTGTCAATGCCAAAATGTCCTGCCAATCCACCACTATGCTTCTCTTTGATTAGATCATCCCTCATTGAACTTCTAGGTATGTACAACTAATTTCCTTTGAATAACATATCTTCTTGAATGAAATAGTCCAACCACTTACTTCTATTTGTTACAATAGGTTCCTTACATGCTTTCCAAGGTTCTGCAAAATCAATGTCTCCCTCATACATATTCTTCAATTCATCAAAACACAACACTTCAACTCTCATCTCTGTCAACAAGTTTCTTCTTCTACTCAAGGCATCAACAACTTTTTTCAATTTTCCACTCCTATTTTTCAACACAAAAGTATAACTATGCATGAACTCTACCCATCTAATATGTCTCTAATTCAAGTTACCTTGACTGTTCAAATATTGCAAAGCTTGATGATCTGTATACAACACAAACTCCTTAGGTAACAAGTAATGTCTCCACTTCTTCAAGGCTTGAATTATGGCATAGAACTCTTGATCATAAATTGAATATATTTTCTTTGTATCATTCAACTTTTCACTGAAATAAGCTACAGGTCTACCTTCTTGACTTAATACTACTCCAATTGCATTTCCACTTGCATCACAATCAACTTAAAATACCTTATTGGCATCTGGTAATGACAAAATAGGTTGCTCTGTCACTTTCTACTTCAACAATTCAAAACTTTGATCTGCTCCAGATGTCCACTTAAAGTCTTTCTTGTCACCTTTCATTGTCTCTATCATAGGGTTATAAACTGAACTAAAATTTCTAATGAACTTCTGGTAAAAACTAGCCAATCCATGAAATGATCTAACCTCTCCAATGCTCTTTGGTGTAGGCCATTCAATAATTGCTTTCACTTTCTCAAGGTCCATCTTCAATCCTTCCATAGAAATCACAAATCCCAAATATACCAACTCTTCTTTCATGAAACTACACTTCTTGATGTTTATCAACAATTTCTCCTCTCTCAGTCTCTGTAAAACTTGTCTAATATACCAAAAATGTTCTTCTTTTGTTTTAGTGAAAATTAGAATATCATCCAGGTATACAATCACAAACGTACCCAAGAATTTCTTCAAGACTTCATTCATCAACCTCATAAAAGTACTCGGTGCATTTGTCAGTCCAAAAGGCATCACTAACCACTCATACAATCCTTCATTTGTCTTAAAAGTAGTCTTCCATTCATCACCTTCTCTGATTCTGATCTGATGGTATCCAGTCTTCAATTCTATTTTTGTGAAATATCTTGCTCCACTCAAACAATCCATCATATCATCCATCCTAGGTAAAAGAAATCTATACTTGACTATGATCTTGTTTATTTCTCTAGAATCAATACACATTCTCCATTCTCCATTCTCCATCCTTCTTTAGTACAAGCACTGTAGGTACTGCACAAGGACTCAAAATTTTTTTGATCAAACCTTTTCTCAACAACTCTTGTATTTGTCTATTTAGTTCTTCATTCTCTGTCGGTGTCATTCTATGTATTGCTTTGTTAGGCAAAATTGCTCCCGGTATAAGATCCATGTGATGACTGATACTCCTTATAGGTGGTAATCCTTCAGGCACATTATCTGATATGATGTCTTCATACTCTGTCAGCAACTCTCTTATCTCCTCTGGTTCAGTTTCTTTTTTCACTACTTTAGGCTTCTTAGGAATCAAGGCATAACACATACTTTCCTATTTCAAACCATCCAAAAATTTCCTTCCATCTACCAAACAGATTCTAGCATTCCCACATACTATATCTTCAGGATCATTCTCCAAAGGAATCAAAGTAAATTCTTTTCCCATTTTCTGTTATAGTATATGTATTCTTTCTCCCATCATGTATATCTTTTCTATCATATTTCCAAGGTCTACCCAACAAGATATGACAAACATCCATAGGCATAATATCACACAAGACTTCATCATGATAAGATCTAATGTGAAATTTCACCAAACATTGTTCACTCACCAATACCTTATTATCATCTTGAATCCATGCTATTTGATAGGGATTAGGACAATTCAATCTTTCCAACTTCAGCTTAGTCACCATCTCCTCTGAAACTAGGTTATTTGAACTACCACTATCAATTACAACTTTACAACACTTACCTCCAGATTTACATCTAGTTCTGAATAGACTTTTCCTCTATGACGGTTCCTCATTTCTTTCTATTTGAAATAGTGGTCTCCTCATCACCAATGATTCTCCTTTCTCAAGTTTGCCAACTGAACTAGGTGATTCACTAGGTTCTTCTTCAACATAGGCTTCTCTTCCACTATTTTCTGTTCTCTTACTTGTACTACCCTAATTGCACTCGAATGCTCTATGTCCTTCACCTCCACACTTGAAACAAGTACCTCTGAATGTTCTCTTATCAAATCCTCTTTCTTATCTTCTATATCCTTCATTCGAGTATGCACTAGGGTTTCCTCTCTGGTAAACATTTCTGTCATCTCTCTGGTAAGCATTGTTATCTCTGTCATCCTTCCTAACTAGGTTATCAAACTTGCTCTACTCCACAGATGATCTATCATATCTAGAAAATGTTTTACCTCTCTAAAATTTACCTCCTCTACCTCTCTGTCTCTGATCATGCTTCTTATTCAGCTTCTCTTCAACTTTCAGGGCAAACTGATATGCTTCTTCCAAAGATGTCATCCTTACCAAACTTAGCTCTTCTTGAATATTCAACCTCAGTCCATTGATGTATCTAGCCACTTTCTCCTTGCTTGCTTCACTATGTCCTATTCTTATGATCATCTTATGAAATTCTTCAGTGTACTCCACAGATTTCTCCTTCTGCCTCAAGTTTTGCAATCTTTTCAACAATTCCAACTTATAGTCAGCAAGTATAAACTGATTCTTCCACTTTGTCATGATCCGGTCCCACTTTGTAATCTTTTCTTTTCCTCTTCTATTTCTTTCCAACTGAGCTTCTTTCCACCAAATAGAAGCATGTCCTTTCAACTTTACCTTTACAAATTTCACCTTCTTTGGATCTTCAATCTCCTCATATTCAAAGTATTCTTCCATGTCATTTATCTAGTCAATCAATTCTTTAGGGTTCAAATTACGAGTGTAGTTTGGTACACCAACTCTAGGTCTCTTTCCAATCTTAGAAATAGCTCACAACATCTTTATCTGATCTGATTATTCTTCATTACCTTCTAGGGTTTCACCAGTTTGTTCAGCAGATTGAAATTCTTCCTCATCATCACTTTCAACATTAGGTCTCAGTGTCAATACTCTTCGCCTATCTTCTTCAACAACATCCAAATGAATTCACATTGTTCTCATCAATTCCATCATCTCATCCATTCTATTAGCCATTGTACCAATAGGAGGAACTCTTCATGGCGACATCTTCCTAGGATCAAGTACAAACTACCTCAGGTTTGGCGATCAGGCTACAAGTGACAACTGCCTCTTAATCAGCGATTGGTTACACACAAGTAACCTGCCTCGGATCAGCAATCTTCTTACAACAAGTTCTTACAGAATCCCTTTCACCAATTCACTCCAAAGAATCAAACTTTCACTCTAATACCACTTGGTGTAGTCATGGTAGGAGGGTTCACAGAATGAACTGTCCGTACCGTGCAGCAAGAGTAAACACAACATAAACAACTCAAAGAAATGTAATAAATATAGATTCAATCATTTAGTATATCAAAGAATTCAAATACAATCTAGCCAGCAACATGCAGACTTAGAATTAGGGCTCGCAGGCCCGATTACATACATGCTCAAGATAAAGCTTTAAACCTCCTTCACACAAAATCTAAACTATAAGATCTTTCTTATGTTATTAGATTCTTTCCTAAGGATCTACTACATCTTTATATATCATTTTTGGACCAATAGATTCCTCTACGTCAGCCAAGGAAGGTTACAAACTCCAAAGAAGAGTTGTAATGTGTTCACAGATAGGTTGGACCTAAATGCATAGAACACTTCCTCAAATGAACGAAACAATGCGCGGACCCTTGGGGAAGGTCATCCATGAACCAAAGGATATTGAATAAGGTGTCATTGAGATCTGCAAGCCTTCTCCTTCAACTAATTGTAAGGAACTATTAGAATGCTCTGCTCTGAGAAAATAATTGATCTTCTGATAGCGATATCTTTCTGGTAACTGATCCAAATGCTCTAAATTATTGATATGATGTAGATGAATGAATGTCGGTGCTAAATCCAGATCCACAAGATGTGAATTGCCAAAACTAGACCACAAGATAAAACTACTTCTAACTGAACTACTTTGAACTGAATTGAAAATGAAAGAACTGAAATGCAAACAAATTGAAATGCAAATGTTTTTGGTTGATGCAATATTAATCTTGAACCAAGGATGCTCCTGCATCAACTTCAAGAGGGGATTCGAAGCTGAAAAGTACTAGGAGAACAATAATGCATCATTCATATCACATCTGGAGGCAAGAGTTGCAAAAGAAGTTACTACTGAATCTTTTTGTCAAAAAATTTCACATCTTGAAGGAGATGATTTAGAAATACAGTCACATAAAGAAGAAGATGAGACATATGACAATGGCTTGATTCTCTTAGAAGATAAAAAGTACTGGCCATGAAAGGATACAAATTCTTTACCTCATCTTGTAGAAAAATAGAAGGTTCATTCTCTTGTGCAAAATGGTGAAGATGAGTCTGAGAATGATTCTTTTTGGGATGATCTAGAAGATTTCTATTCAAAATTGGGGGATCATGATAGAAAGAAAGGTGAGCTTTATGAAAGTGGTAAATAAAGAGACACAAGTAATGAAGAGTCTCATTATACTCCGTTCTTTATTCAAGAAGAAGTGCCAATCAAATTCAAGACAATTCTAGGCAACTCTGTCACATTCCAGCCAGAGTTTTAGATTATTATGGATCATGAGCATACAGAGGTACATACAAGATAAGTCGCCAAGGAGTCTAAGATCATAAATGCTTTCACATGTGATCAAAGAGGCAAACTCTATCATAGGATCTTCCATTCCCACCCTTCGCTCAATCAAGAACATCATGCAAATAAGTTTGTAAGGTATTTTGACGCCAAAGAGGACTTTTACGAATGTCAAAAGGCAAAAAGGTACAAGTTCTTGTTATTTTTCTTCTTGCATTACATTTGGACAATTCTTACTGCAATGTGGACCCACTAGAGTAATATCATCAGATCAGGCAGTTATTTCTCCATTCCTGTGAATGGGCATGTTCATATGCATCTCACATGTTAGTAATTTAATCTCAGTGTTTTAGAATAAGTTGCATCAGCATTAGTTTTTAGTTTCAGTTTTATTTTCTTTCAATAAGTCTCAATTCCTACTATAAGGATGAGGTTTAGTTTTGTGGTTCAGTGTTGGTTAGTTGTAGTGTTCACATCAATTGTGGGTTGCAGAATTAGTTTGCCCAGTAGAGTTTTAGTTTCATAATCATGCATTTCTGGACAACCATGCATTAGTAATGGTGGAACATGTTATGATAGCCACTCTATTTTAGGTTGATGAATGTTACAGTTTCAGTATATTGACTCTATTGCCCAATGGATAAAGCTCTGGTCTGCAAATTCAAAGATTCTGGAGTTCTTAGTGAGCAGGCTCACTTTCCCAGCTAGTCGACTAGGATTGTTGTGCATTTTTTTGTACACCATTCTGAAACTTTTCACTTGTCCTCATCATAGAAAAGGATGGAGTCAATAGTATATAATTGACAGCTATCTCAATATGATGCATCAGTTACAATTTCAAGGATTCCAACCCATCCTTAGCTAAAGCCGGCCTACCATAGAACAATCTATGCCTATAATAATGCATTCATAATGGTGTGGTAATTTCTATAAGGCATAGCTAGCATTAAAATTAGTGCTATGGGTCATATATAAAGGAGATACAACTTATATTCACAAAGGCTACTTTATGAGTCTAGTCTCTTCATAGTGAGCATAACATCTCTCTAAGGCATAGCCATTCAATGTAGAGGCAGCCAATAGAAATGAACAAGCCACTTTCTAAGGTACGATGCATAAGCAAATAAAGGCAATGTATAATAAATAACAAGGCACGAGCTATAAGATCAGAAGAAACTAATGAAGATCGGCCTTTTCAATAATGACACATTAGTTTTTTGAGGCACATTTATAAAGGATGAATGGCGACCATTCACATATAAGTCACAACCATCATTAGGACTAAAGGTACATCATTCAAGATGAAGGGTCTTTCTAAATAAGATCTTAGGTGCAACCACTCTCAAGAGAAATGCAATCTATTTAAAAGATATAATGCAACTTTCTAATGTGAAACACAAAGGTAAGGATGGATAATAGTTTAATGAAGGGAACACAACATAATCACGATGCCAAGTCCAAAGATGAGATAAAGCAATAAAGGCGTGAATCATAAAATGAAGCTCCACAGTGAAGTCTCAAGAGGCTCAACCTCCAATTATGATAGCACAACACCAAAATAAAGATGCCATGGTAATTCAAAATGTTTTAGTCCTTTTTCTAAGGCATTGGATGCATGATTGAGGGTGTTGTGTATGACTTGAACATCATCTTAGGAACTAGCTTATGCAAAAGAGGCACCATATGAAGCAAAGGTGAAAATAAGGTGAAGCTAGTGATGCGTAGTCAGGTTTTGAGGAAGCCACAACCAAGTATAAAGAATGGAGTCTTAGCCTATGAATAAGATGCGGATAATGTAAGAAAGTGGCACAAAAACAAAGGAGGCTTAGCCTCAGGTATGAAGACTCTATTTATTTCCAAAGGTATCTCAAATCTCAGTCATTGGCATGAAAGTTCCATCTACCAAAGAAGCACTCAACATATCAAGAAAGACTCATCACTGTCAGATACAAAGGCACAAGCAATTAGCAAAGTGAAATAGAGACATAGAGTTCAAATGTATAGCAAGATAAGATTCAACTACTGTCAGATGTTAAGAGAATCAATGGCTTGTGTCATTTGAAAATAAAGGAAGTGGAGGTTGACACTTGGCAGCACCACGGGTCTTTTGAGGGAAGAGGAGGAAATATTTCTTCCCAAATGAGTGCTAGAATGACATGTGGGTCAAGCTGGTGAAAGATTAAACATTTGTTTTATTTTTATAAAACTCACAAATGCAAAGGGGGCACGGGGGCTGAGTTTTATTTTAATATTAAGTCTCTCATATTAAATACATGGGGGGCCCTCTAATAAGCTAAATGCTCATTAAAATAAAAGAGTCTTATCTAAACTCACGGTGAAGTAAATCAGATTTAAATAAATGAAGAAGCCTTTTATTTTGAATGAGAAAATGGTGGGTCCCTCTAACACATAAAGATAAATGTTTTTTAAGAAGACTCGTTATTATTAAAGACTCTTATGCTCATGGTGAAAAGTAAATGCAACCCTAAAAAGATACAAAGCATTTCTTTAAGCTTTTCACGAGAAACATTTTACGGCAGCCATGAGAAGGGAGATGAGCAGGAAATTTTTCATGTTGTAGGTAAAGAATGGAGGCAAAGGCATTTTCCAGTAAAGAAGGCAAAACATAACAGCCAATTCTCATGGAGTTCACTAAGAGTTATAGTTGCCAAAGCTGGAATCAATGCCAAATTTCATGGGATTTTCAGTTAGAATTTTTTTGAGTAGTTGCAAGATATTTTCTTTGGTTTTCTGGGTTGTATATACACGGATCCGGGACAGAGGGAGAGAGTTCCATAGAGTTATACATAGATCAGAGATTTTCAGCAGCAACAAAGATACATTTTTTGCCTCAGCAGTGCATCTTTATGAGGATTATAATATGTTACCTTGTGCAAGATATTTTGCCTCTGTAATATGTTTTCCATTCAAATAAAGAGAGATGGTGTTTTGTACAGATTCAAAGTGTATTTTTTTTCTTTCTTCTTATTTTCTATTTCTTTTCCTCTGATAGATCTAAGTTATAGACTGGGTTATTGATCATGCATTTATGCTCTTTTGTTTCCTAGTTAAATCATTTGGGGTTTAATCATTATGCAACTGGGTAGTCATAAATCGAGCACATCACCATAGGGTTAGGTTTTCTTTTATTGTATATGTAATCTTGTTTCTTCTTCCTTTTCCAAAAACCCTATTGAAAGAAGGAAGAGCCAGCTTCCCTAAAATCTAGAGGTTGCTTCAAGGATCAATCCCACATACCTGAAGTTTCCCATGTTGTTGTTGGATTAGACCCACAAATTTTTACATCAACAGTTTTTGGCACACCTGGTGGGACTAGAATGAAAGACTTGGGTCTTTGTTTTTAGTGAATTATTGCCTTATATTTTGTGCTTTTGATGGAAAATCACATAAATATCTATTCATAGGAGCATGAATTTTCCATCTAGTGACTCTATTGGTGAATCTTTCTCAGATCTTTGGTCCTGCAAACCATGGCAGCCCCTGGTATCTATATGCATTTGAATATTCAAGCAAGGGATCTACCATTTGTGACTTGGGATTCAAGTCCTCTTGTTCTTCAGCAGCATGGTCAAGTTCCTGACACATCATGAAGGCACTGCCTCATTTTCTTGGGGATGGACCTGTTTGTCCTGCAGATCACATTCAAGATGTTGCAAATCTATGCACCATTCACAATATCACTATTGAGAATCATGCTCTTCTATTACTTGCATCTTTCCTCAAAGGAAAAGCAAAGGAATGGTATAGAGCATTACAGTTTGGTTAAATCACTAGATGGGATCAGCTTGGTGGGTTCATCTACAATCAGTTCAATGAGAGGACAAATGTTAGCACTCTCACCCAAAACCTCATCACAATCAAGAGGCATCCAATGGAGAGCATGTGTGACTTCAATTCAAGATTTGATAACTTAATCAAGAAATTCTCTGTTGATATCTATGAGGCCTACCTTTTCACTCCCTTATATTGACTACTTTATATTACTGTTGGAGACATATTTCAAACTTTTGGGGACTGTTAATCCCAATATGCAGGACTATTAGAGTATATGCTTTTACCTTTGATTTATTATGTTTAGCACGATTGTGATGAGACTAGATGTGGATTTCGATTATTGACGATGATTTGACATATGCTTTGCATTATGATGTTATTGAGATCTAGTTATGTGATTATGGTTATGGATTTATTATGTGATTTTATCTTGTGGTGGATTATTGAAATACAAAGTTAGGAATTTAATTATGATGTGATTTTATGCTTTTATATGATCATGAGATGATGTGAGTGTATGTTCTACTTTGCTTCGTCTATGATATACATGTTTAAAATTGGAGTTGTATTTCAACTTATTTTCATTTGGAAATAAACATTATAGTTTCTGATTTTAGTTGCTATGAGAATGGGAAAATTGTGTATTGATAGGCAAAATGTTGTTCAAATTTGATACAAGATTTATATTTTTACTTCAAGGAAAAATAAAATGAAATGTTGCTGCTATATTATTGACTTTTAAAAAAAAGAGTTGCTGGTTTATTATTCAAAGAAGCAAAAAAAAAAGTATGTGTAATGCATTTGTTCCCATTTAAAAAATAATATCTATCTAGCTTACCTTCCTTAAAAAAAAAAGAAGAGAATATGTTGTTTGGTACTATGAAGATATTCATTCATATTCAAGGTTATATATATATATATATATAGTTGTATTTATATAAATTTAATATATTCTTTTTAATTAAATTTCCCCTTATTATTTAACTTGCTGGAAATGGACTGATAGTGTAGAGCAAAACTATATTTTTATCTAAATAAATATATATGTAAACACACACACGGATATATATATATATATATATATATATTTATATTTTTAAGTATTTATATTAGAATATCAGTTTTTTAACAAACTATAAGAAAATATGTTTATGAGATTACTATGTTTATCTCTAAGTAAATATATATATACCATCTTCTCATGTGCCTCCTGGTACATCCTCTAGTACTGATCTCTCTCAACCTAAACCCTATCTCTATCAACTCTTGCAATCGACGGCGAGCATTTTGTTTCTTTTTTTTTACTGTATTTGTTGAGGTTTGGGGTGATTCGAACCCCCCCACCTGGCACTTATTCCCCGTGGTCCTCCACGACCTTGTGTGTTGATGTTGGGGTGTGGGTGGGGGTTTGGCCCCCTCCCCATAGCCCCTTCCTCTTTTATTAAAACAAAATAGTCTCCCGGATATAATGCATGATGGTGCCCTTCCTCTCCAATTCATCACCCCTATGTATCCTACAAATTTCTTTTATATGTTATTTGTTTATATATATATATATCCATTCAGATTTCCTCATCTCTGGTTCAAAACAAAAAAAAATAGTATGTGTATATATATATATATTTAGAGGGAAAACAAATGTATATACAAAATGTATATACTTCCTTAGAGCCTCCATCCATGGATGCCTAATGCATAGACCTGCAAGAAAAAAAACCCAAAGAAGAGATAGAAAATGAGAAATTGGGGAAAGAAGAGAAATGAGAGAAAGGGAGGCTAGTGTTTGTTTTTTTTTCTCCATAAGGAAACTATTATTTTAATTAGGAGGCTTTTAGGGCAAGTGTGGATTTTTAAATTAGTTTTAATTATTTATTTGTTATTCTTTCCCTCTCTTTTTTATTTTGATTTAGGGGTTTTTATTTTAACTATTAAACTTGAGATGTCAAATAAGTAAAGGGGAAAATTAATTATATTAGGATGATTTAATTTATTGGATTATTTCCAATGAAGGGAACTTGGGATTTATTTAGTATTTGATTTTGTGAGATCTTTCAGAGTTTGGCTTTTAAGCTAGAGAATATTAAATGTTGTTTTAATTAATTATTTTGTGGGAATTAATTATTCTTTTGTTCCATCAAAATTATCTATTATAGTGTAATTAATTTTAAATCAATTGAATTAATTTATTGCATGTGAACTTTATTCAGCGAGGTTAACTTCTTTTAAAAATTTTAATTATATTAGTTGCTTTTAAATATTTAATCTAGTACATATTAACTAATTAAATAATCTAGACATTTAATTTATTTAGAGAACCTAGTTAACCTTTGACCAAATTTTAATTAGTAGTATAAACCCTTTTCACGCCTGTGAGGCATTATGCTGCTAGATTTTTCTGGGATTTAGGTTTAACCTTCCTTAGTGTTTTTACACCTTGTGTAGAGTAAAATTTTGATGTTTTCCGTAGCTTGTTGATTTTAATCAAGTTATTATTTAATTCAGTTATGCTTTAGAATTAGGCTTTTGATTTCGACTTGTGTCAAAATCCTTTCATCCACTTAGGTAAACTTCAAGTTTTGATCTTTCAATTCTAACCCTAATGGCGATGCCCTAGTGTCGCATTGACCCCCTTAGTTGGATTTCATCACATAGGGGTATGCGCACATGATCGTATCACCTCGTATTTGATTGACATGTTTACGCCTTATGCGTATTTTTACCGAGCATGCTGATGCATGCAAGGGGGTTTCTAGGTATGCATGGAATTTTTTGATATTTTGTGTCATGACCACATGACAAATGTGGACATGACACGTGTGTTGCATGTCATGACTGCATGGGAAATGTAGGCATGACATTTGGTATCAGAGCCTAAGTTTAAACACTGAGCTTGTTTGGGCATGTTACTTATTCCACAATTTTGATTAATTCATGACTACCTTGTTCTTGTAGGATGCCACCTAGAATGAGGTGAGCATGTTCACACCACACTGCATCCGTAGAGGTGTATAGCAATTCATCAGCCAAGGGTTAGGGACCGCCAGCAACACAGGCACCACCTGCACCTGATATAGGACCACAGATCTTATAGGTCTTATAGGCAGTGCCAGATAGGTTACCACCAGCCATAGTTGAGCCTCGTATCGAGCCGCATGTCGAGCCCTGCATTGATCTATGAGAGGAGCCATGTGCTGAGTCACATGTGGAGCCACGTGTAGAGCCCTGTGTTGAGCCATGAGTGGTACCACGTGTGGAGCCTTATGTTGAGATACCTATTATGACAATGAAGGAGGTTGGTTCAGCTTATAGAACTCATAGCAGGAGCCCTCCGCATCATGCTAGGCAAGAGGAGATAGTGAGAGTAGAGTAGGTTTTTCACGGACCTTATGGTTATGGTGTGAATGATCCTATCCGAGGACACAGAGACCATGGGGACCCCATCAGCGATTTGCTGAGGCTAAATCCACCTACCTTCACTGGGACCACAGAGGGAGCTGAGGCAGAGGCTTCGCTTATAAGTTTAGACAGGTGCTTTGTGTTGCATCCTTACGAGGGAAACACAAAGGCATGCGTGGTGGTTCACCTATTGAGAGACATGTTGTCACCTAATCACACATCACCCCATTGCAAATGGGGACCCCCTTTTTATTTGACCTCCCATGCTTTGCTTGCATTTTTGATGATGTCTTAGGTTCATTTCATGATGAATTTAGTGGTTTTTTTTTAATCTAAGGTGAGTTCTATGTCGAGTTTTCATTATGGGATGTTTCTGAGAGCCTAAAAATGACTAAGTTTGATATCCTGAAAATCCTAAAAATTTGACTAAGTCTAAAATTTGGTGGATCCTCCAAATTCTATAATCTGCATGTTAAATCCTATGGATCTTGGACCTATCTCAAACATCCTAGATGTATATTTTAAAAATATTTAAAGTATATACTTAAATATATTTTTTAAATATACTTACACCCAGGGGTCTTCACCTTCAAAAGTTGCAAAAAAATCCCTAAGTATTCAACCGAAGATCAAAATCTGGATCCAATGTGCCTCGATCAGTGGGTTTGTTGTGATTGGAAGACATGATTTCAACTGGAGAACAAGATCCTTAACCAATGCACCCAAAATGAAAATTTTCTTTTGATTGTCAAAGTGATCATTCAAGTGGAGAATGAAAATGTGATCTAATGTGCCACTACTAGGGGAGGTCTAGCTCAAGTTTTATGAAATATTTCATGAGGAGGATGAACTTATGATCCAATGCGTCACTAGTGGAGGATGGTTTAACTTAAGTTTTAAGGCAATTTTCAAGCAGAGGATGAAATCATTAACCAATGTGCTCTTATTGGATATTTTTTAAACTGGAGTCCAAAATCATCATCTAATGCGCCATTACTAGGGGAAGTCTAGTTCATCTTTTGGTGATCATTCAACATGGATCCAAAATTATGATCTAGTGTGCCCTTGTCAAGAGGAGATGATGATGATTTTTAGAACACATTTCAACCAAGCATCAAACTTCTCATCTAATGTGACCACCTTGGAGTGAAGTTAAATGAAATTTTTTTAAGACTTTTTAGAGAAGACCAAATTCCTTAACCAATGCGCTTGAAGAGGTAAGTTGATTAAAATTTTATAACACATTTCAAGAGGATCCAAAATGTTGATCTACTATGCCACATCTAATGTGCCCTCATTAAGGAGTGAATAATGATGATTTAAAGTGAAATTTCAAATGGAGATCAAAATTCCTATCTAGTGCACTAAAGTATGAGATAATTACATCTTGATTTTCATGAAGACATTCAAGAAGGATTCAAAATTCCCATCTAATGCACTACCTTGGAATCAAATGACTGAAATATGAGAAATGACTAAGTTTTAACCAAAGCATGAAATAATGATCTGATGCGCCAAGATGGAGAGGTTTATTTTGGAGGTTTAAATGCAACATTTCAAGTGGAGATCAAGATCTTCATCCAATGTGCCACCTTTTAATGAAGTCATATTTAAATTTGGTGAAGTGTTTTAAGAGAAGATCAGAATATGGATCCAATGTGCCACCACTTGGAGTGTGATAACTCAATTTTTAGGATGCCAATTTTAAGCAAAGACCAAAGCATGGATGTAATGTGTCAATTATGAATGGATTTGGACTGAAGTCTTATGAACACCTTTCAACTGAAGGATGGATTTCTTATCCCATGCACCAATATTTGGGTGGCTGGATTGAAGTATTAACAGGAGATTTAAATCATGATCTGATGCTCCACCTTGGTGTAATGCCCAATTCAAGTTTTTTGAAGTCTTTTAAAAGGAAGGTGAAGTCATCATTTAATGTGTCCATCACAAATTGCAAGTGTTGTGAAATTTTTTCAAGAAACAACCAAAACATCCATCCAATGTGCTGATGTGGGTAAAGTTAGTTTAAGTATTCAATCGGAGGCTAAATTCCTCAACTAATGCACCACTCCCATATGAGGCTAAATTTTAGTTTTATGAAGGCTTTTAAGCGAGGATTAGAATCCTCATCTAATGCACCCATTTAGTGTGAAGTTTAATTCAAATTTTATGAAGCCTTTTAAGAGGAGGATGAAATTGCCATCTAATATGCCCATAATATATGATGCTTAGTTTAAATTTTATGACTGCATTTAAGAAATCAACTAATTTGGCATCCAATGCACTTAGGCTTAGAAGGAATATTAATTGTTTAAAATGATTATTTTGTTATAAAGCCAATGATTTATATTGTGTCTTTCCTTATGTTGTAGGAACATCAATGGACTAAGGGGTCATCAAAGGAGCAAGCACCTGAACCACCTTCATGCAAGAAGTGAAGTCAAGATAGAAGATAGCCACTCCAAAGGATCACATCAAGAGCAAGTATACTTCATCATCTACATTGTTTGAAGACACTTCATCCATCACCTCAAGTTCTCTCAATCTTCAAGTATTAGAGAGGTCTCCTACTCTGATTCATGAATGAAACATCATCATCATCCACACTACTCTCTATGAAGATGCATTCAAAGAAGATCAACATACATCCTGCAAGAAGAAGTACACAAAGTCAGATAGATGAGCAACATACATCATACACATCTAGTTTACAAGAAGATGAACAAGGAAAGATCAACAAAGATACATTCCCTAACATTCAAGTTCAAAGCAATCACATCAAAGACATCACAAAGATGATACAATTTGGGAATATGCTAAGGTGGCACCTATGTGGTAGATACACATCATCAAGCCAATCATAATTTGCCATATCATTCAACAAGCAAGAAGCCAAAGAGGATGTCCATGTGGAAGATGATCTAAAAGATTCCATTTCATCCTTATCTTCTTGGAAAGTGTGCCTTCATTGCTTCTCTTATGTACTAAAAATAGCAAATTGTTGTAACTACCTGCTGAGATTGCATGATCTGGACCCTTGGCTATCTAGATTGATCTAGGCCATTCATTGTAATTCTGGAATTCTATATAAAGGCCTTGTTGCCTCATTTGTAAAGAAGTTCATAGTTAGTAGGCAAGTAGAGTAGGAAGAGACTCTCAAAACTCTCTGAGAGTACTTGAGGTTGTTGTAAATATTTCTCAAGATTAATGCAAAGACATTGGAGCTTGCTTGGTGTTAAGTGTGGTCTTGTGGAATAACATGGTTTTCTATATCTTGATGAAATGGAGAGATGTTTCTAAGTAGATTGGAAGTACAGTAGAAGTTCATTGATGTAATGTATGTTGTATTGAATATCTGGTCAACTCCTAGCTCATGCTTTTGACATTCACCATTGGTGAAGTGTTGTGTAAAGCTAGTCTGAGCTTCATTTTCTTAAGTTTGATTGTGGATACTTGTTTGAGTTGCACCGTTCAATGGGTACTTATATGAGCTTTCATGATTTGAAAACATTTCACTATCCTTAGGAGATTGCACCAACTTCATGTAGTTGTAGGCATCCTTGGTGAAGTGGAGTTAGGTTGATTAAGGGGTTTGTCTATTCATGCATCATCCTTGTTTCATTAACCTTAGATTAATTTCTTCTTAAACCTTTATCTTTTTCATTTTCTTATTATTGAAGCCTTGTACATATATCATCCACATTGAAAGGAGAAATAAGATAAATGAAGTATGAAGAAGTCCCTTTGTGATTATCAGCATGATCACATCAACTACTGAGTCTATCCATAGCAAAACATGATTCAAGAACCTTGGAGTTGTCTCGATTGATCAATTGTTTAGCATTCGAGAGAATTTATTCAAGAGAGGATAGAATACTTAGTATTTTATTCTGAGTTTGCATGTGCATTAAAAAAACATCAACAAGACGCAGCAGTGACTTGGTGGCACACTAAGGAGTGTAAGCACCACTTATCTTTGGATACACTTTCATGGGACACATTCATTGAGCTCTTTAATGCGCGTTATCTGTCAGACCACTATAGGCAATGTTAGATCAACAAGTTCCATGACTTGTAGAGTATGAGGGCAGGTTCACAGAGCTGCCACATTATGTGGAGTATCTCCATGATGAAAAGCTTCTAGTTCACAAGTTTATCAGAGGTTTGAATCAGGGGATATCAGAGCCTATGAGCATGGCAGACCCCTAGACCTTGAGTGAGGCTGCCGATAAGGAATATATAGCAGAGGAGATCCAAGGATGAGGATAGAGTTCATGCCCTTAGTTTTAGGATCATAGCCAGCAGCAGCTTCAGAATTTCTGTAGACCACCACCACCACCACAGAGAGGAGGATTTAGTTCTCCATCCTTACCTGCTAGGCCCCCACAATAGCAGCAGTAGTATCAATAGAGCTCTAGACACCAGCAGAGAGCACAGGGAGGACATAATCATGGTGTGTAGTAGTAGGACCCGCGTAGGGATCAGAGACAACAGGGACCACCTGCGGGACCTATGAGGTCACAAAAGTCTTACAGGGATTCATAGGGTTCCATAGGATGGACTGGACAACACTAGAGTGGTAGGAATCAGACTAGATAGGTACAGGCTAGGGGCCTAGGCTATGTATGTGGTGTGGTAGGACATTTGGCCAGAGAGTGTCCACAGGGTTTTACAGCAGGGGAACAGCCTCGTGCAGGAGGTTCAGAGTAGATAGTTGGTGATGTGGGTAGATCCCACCATATGTTTGTAGTAGTTGATAACTGCCAGGCCAATTTCCAGGCCTCAGTGATCGAAACAGTAGGTATGATTGGAGATGTTCCCATTTCTATTTTATTTGACTCTAGCGCTACTGACTCATTCATTTCTACATCGTTAGTGGAGTGTTGCAGGCTAGTGGCCTCTAGGTAGGACATTAGTGTTTCTAGGTAGGACATTAGTGTTGATGATGATTGTTAGTCATAACAACATGCATAAAAATTTGCACAACAAACCTTTATTATCTTGTAAAGTACGATCAGCTTAGGATAAGTTGATGACTCCAAGTCTCTGTTGATTAGGTCATGATCGTCTGACGTTACTTAGAGGTTAATGTGACATGTTGTTTTCCATTTCAAGGGTCTTACATTTGTTTAGGTGATTGGTATTGTACTGTATTATGTAAATTCACTCCACAGAGAGGTCAATTCTACTCTATTTTCAAAGATTGTTGAGATATTTGTAAGTTTGATCAATTCTTCTGATCATTGATCATTATGAACTTACTCCTTCTACACTGCATAGCCATTTAAATGATGTGTCTATAACTGGATATGTATATGTATTTCATGGATATTTATTTGAATTTGCATGATATTTATCAATTTGACATGCTTTTACTCTGAATATGCTTTGTATTTTCAATTGCCTACAGGATATCTGCATATTTCATGTTTTACTTGCTTTTGATTGTATGTTATTTGCAATTATGGAGATGATCTATAATGAAATTCAAAGAAATTTAAAAGAATACTTCTACTTTTAGTGAACCTTTAGTTATTGAATCACATACACACAAGATACATTCATGGAGAGAAGAAATCAGACCATAGGTCACCAGGTTGTTCCATAGATAGATATGGTTGATGCTAACTTCAAAGGAACTGGGAATGAAAACAATACATACAGGCTAAAAAGCACTCCAAGGGATGCAACTAATCAATGCATATATCCAGATTTCAACCACAAATTACTCAAGATTTACAATGATTTGTAATCAAAATATCTTCTCTTTCATTAAGTATGCAAGACATGTCCATTTACAATAACTTTGAAATAAGTCCTAAACTTTTCAGCAATCAGATTTCAATTAAGTTTCAAATGACTAAAAGTTTACACCCCTGCACCTTTTATAGAATAAGGTGAGGAGGTAGTTACAATTGACCAACGGTTGACAATTCTCCTGTGACGTAGTCAACCTTCTCTCATGGCACAGGTTGCCAGCTGGCAACCATCTGTATGACTCACTATTTATGAGTACCTCATACATATATTCACTTAGTGATGCATCTTCATTCATTCCTCAAGTTCTTCTTCATTTTCTTCTTCTTCATCATTCTCTTCATCTTCATCACTTTCACCATCACTATCACTCTGATATCCATCCTCTTGTATGTGGACCTTTACTGTTGTCCTAATATGTTCATATGCTTGTACTATTTTATCAACCTCTCTCCCATCCTAGATTCTGGCTTTTGTTATTGCATGTTTATAAGGTTGGAATTTAGCCTTCAGAACTTCCAGCTTACCTTTCCTGTTGTTTAATGTCTCATTGTACATTTCTACTCTAACTTTCATCCTCATAATTTTATTCATTACCTCTTCTGTCAAGTGGGTGAGAGGGTCATCTGCTACTGATTTGAAATTATCATGCAGAGCCTTAATAGCAAAGTCTACATCCTGATTCTCAAATTTTCCTTCTATTTTCCCTTCCAATGCCTCAAGGATTTCTGCTTCATATGCCATCATGCTATGTAATTTAACACTAATATCCCTTAGTTTGCCACTGCACTTCTTCAAGATATCACACTCAAACCTGATATCTTCATGCCATATACTTATTAGTAAGGCAGTATTATTATCCAATACTTTATTGTTTATCAAAATTTGTGAATCAATTCTCTTCATTTCACTCAGAGTAGTCAGGTCCTTTTCCAACTGGAATGACCATTTTCTTGTATCATTTTGCATTTTATTTACCTTCCTCTTTAGACTACTCAAAGAATTCCACCTCTGTAGAGAGGTTCTCAATACATCTTCAGCCCCAGTGAGAGCTAAAAACATCCATTTTTCCATCACCATTGCCTCATGTTTCATCAGGTCCAATTTGGTGACCTATTCATGTGATATGACAGTCAATGGGACTGCAGGATCAACTGGTGTATTATCAAGGTTAATTAACCCTTTTATGAAAGAATGTAGTTGAGCAATGTGCTCTTTATGCATTTTATTCTTCTCTTTTTCCTTCTTCACCCTTTAGGTTAAAGAATCAATAATATCCTTCCCTTCTTGACCTTCTTGGTCTTCATTGGCAAAAGCTAGATCAACAGTTGTGACTTGGAATTCTTCAAGGCTAATTTTGCTCTTTTCCTTTTTAACTATGGGAAGTGCTACCTGTGCGGTTCTTCTACCTGTGATAGGATCTCTCTTTATGGAAGATGTTAATCTAGCCTTTCTCCTTGGATTCATCATTTTCTCAGCAAACAAGGTAGAAACATCAAACTCTTGAATTTCAGACACTTGTTCCATACCTATTTCCCTCTCTAGCCAATGAGGTACATCACCTCCATATTCTTGGTGGCCTTTATTAATATCTTGTATGCCCTGCTCTCCAGTGTCTATTTCTATCCTCGACAGAGAAGGCACCTTCTTGATTTCTCCCTCATGTATTTCTTCATGAGGGGGATCTTGTTGGAGTTCCTCCTATTGAGGGGTTGCCTTGTGCAAAGGAGGATCCTGTGGAATTTCCACATTCTAATCCTATGCTTGATCTTGTACTCCCTCCTTCGGATTTTCATCTTCTTTATTATTTTTCTCATCCTGAGCCATATTGACATCTTTGGATGCCTATGTATTTTGTCCCTGAGGATCACCCTGATCATGGGTCATTTCTTGTACTCCACCTGATGCACTGATACCTCATGGCTTAGGGTCCTCCTAACCTGATCCATCTTCTATTCTTAGGAATTCTCCTAAATCTCCCTAAGTTTGAGAAACACTAGCATTTGATATGTCTTGATCACCCCCACCCTTCTATTGTACTTCTAATATTTTTGGTTCTATAGATTTCTCATGTTGTTGCTAACCCTGATCAGGAGTAGTACCATGCTTCCCTGTATGCTTTGCCACTTTAGTTTTCTTTGGTTCCTCAAGTGCACCTATTTCTTTACTTGGGCTTATGTCACCCCTATATGTTAAATCTATGGCTGCAGGACTAGTCACCTGTTCAACCAAATTGTTGAGCCCTATCTGTTGGACTGCCCTCTCTGGGCTACCTTGTTTCATTTCTTCTGTTTGCTTTACTTCCTCCAACACCGCCATCTGAGCTAATGGGGTTCCATGAGGAGTCATCTGGGTGTTGGAAACCAGAGTTTCCATTTGTTGAGAGGCCACATTCTGAACCACCTCATCATCAAACAAATCTACTGTATCCTCCAAAGAGAAAGGAACACCATGGCATGTTTTAAACATTTCTCTTGTTTGTTCTTCTACCTTCTTAGTTTTAAATTTAATTATGGTGGGAAGAGGAACATCATGTTGTATTTCCTTCCTGAATGCTTCACCGCTGGCTCCTCTCAATATGATGGGGTCAGCATGGATATCCCCCCTCATGGCCATTCTTTGTTTCTTGGGTGGTAACATCAGCAACATCCCCCTCCTCTTCTTGCTGGCCACCAGCAAGTCATCACCTCTAGATTCCTTATTTAACTATTCTTCTTCGAAAGGGACTCCCTCTTCCACCTCCTACTGTAGGGTTTGGTCTTCCACCTGCAACTCTATAGTTTCAACAGTGGGCCTCAAAATTCTCTTGATTTTTGGTTTTTCAATTAGAGACTGTGCAGATGACGCATGTGCCTGAGATGATGTAGATGCACCTTTAGCCATAGTGGCAATCCTCTCAATTATCACCCCCTTTGGTTCATCTTCACCTTTCTTACCCTTAGGGGGGACTCTCTTTTGTTTTTCTATAGGCAATCTTTCCCCATTAGATTTTCTCTTTTCAATGAGGAAATCATCATATTCCTCATTAGATACGTCCTCTCTCTTCTTCTTGGTATCAATTGTAAGGGAAACACCCTTTTTCTTTAATCTGGATATCTCTTCATCTACCCAGGCCTGGGTTAGCTAGATCACCCCACTTGTTAGCTAATCTAAAGATATATCTTCTTGTTGTGTAAGATCCGGGGCTGATATGGTGTCATTATACACCTTTTTGTCCTCATATTCATTGGATATGATTTTCCCATCATCCTTCCGCAACTGTACTGGCACCGAGATGCAGTGAAAGGTTTTGATTTGATTCAAGGTGAGTCATTGATATTTCATTCTCACCTCAACTTCATCATCACAATCGGTCCAGAAGTCTTCTAGATGCTTTTGATGTATTGGTTTTCCTAGTATCTTCTGCATCCTGCCATAAGGATCATATGATCTAGCTAGGGGAAATGGCTGTAAATACATTATTTTTAACCCCCCGATGACATGCTTTATACTTTCTAAATCTAAGCACATGTACCAACCCATGCATACTAGAAATAAAATTGGAGGTATCTTCTTCTGTGCCTTGTAAGCTTCAACTATTGTGGATACTTTCCTGACAAATTCCATCAAGATGACCCCATCAGTGGGGTATCTTGGCAACATGAGAGGCTATCCCTCAAATCCTTCTACTCTGATGTACGAGAAAGTGGCAAACTAGATAAACCAGGCTCCATGCTGATAAACAATTTCTTGAGCTTCCATGCTTAGTCTTTTAGTCCTATCCTCTTCCATAGTTCTGACCAGATGCATGGAGAATACATCATTTACTAATTTGTAGTCTAGGAGGTATGCCTTCCTTTGCAATTGAGGATAATGGTCCCATATGTGTATGTCATCAGCATCACCACTAGCATTACCCACTGTCTTCAAAGCATCAAAAGTTCCTTTATATGCACATGAGTACACAACATATGAAGTCATGTAAAATAAGCATGTTTTTCCTCCCAGGCTCCTCATTCCCTCATCCAATGCATCACTGATCATCTTAGCCCATAGTGGCTTGTTGTCTACATATAAGACCATCTGGATGATCCCAAACATCCAGTTCTCAAAATTTCTAGCATGAGGCCTGCTAGTCATCCTGCTCAGTAGAGCAATCATATATTGGTACTCATCATCAAAATCAAACTTGAACAGATGCACAGGTAGTTTGGCTGAGGCAGCATATGTGCTACTCTTTTATCTCCATTGGTATATCCTCTTCCATGCATTTTTCTTGTTATTGTTATACTTTGTTTCCAATTTATGCAGGTCCACATTCACTACCTTCTTCCCAATTGGCAGATTGAAAGTGGTGGTAATGCCTTTGACTTTGAAGCCTACATATATCCTCCCATGTTTCTCTACCCATCTGGTTTTAGGGCTGTAATTTCTTGTGCACTTTACTACCATCTCTGGAGCATCCATAGCATATGGAAAACTAGCTGCATGCCACATACCTGAGACATACGCCCTATCTAGAATGGGATTGTCCTTATCATGATCCAGTCTTTTTGACCATACCGCTAGGTCCGTATCCCCTTGGTGTGTATCACCAATAACTCCATACTTGAACTGCACCCCCTCAAGCTAGACAAACATGGGCTTGAGGAACTCTACCTTAGACCTATTTCTTCTAAGATCTACCATGGATTCGTACAATAAACATGATATATTTTACCCTACAGTGTCCACATACATTTCTACAACATCATGTACTTCTATCATGTATATTCTGTATATTATTCCTCACTTCATCATTATACGTATTATCACAAAGCCAAACCATAGGAGAAACAAATACTCTACCTGAAAATACAAAAAATGACAACAGGAGGGTTTACCATTACTTACCTGACAATGCTTTCACTTTGGATTAGATGACTGATTATGGAGAAGGGCTATAAATGTTGAAGAGCACACGTTCTGTTACATTGAAAGATCCAATCCGTTGATAGGTAGCTGTTTGAGGGTTTGACTTCAGAGTTTTGTAATTTCTTGATTTATCACAAGGTAAATGAAAATGGCCTTCAAATTTTACCTTTAAAGTAGATCAATAGGACAAATTAGGATAAAAATGTGTTGTCCTGATCAAATCTGTTGATCGTCTGTAGGGAATCCATAGATGTTGCCAAGTGTTTAATTTGCATTTGTAACCGGTGAGAATTTATCTACCGCATTTAATTGCGTTTAATGTCAAAAAAGGAGGGGTGGTGATCTTCAAAAGATCAAGGGATATTCAAAATATGATCCCCCCTTTGTTAAAATGACCCCCCTTCAGAAAAGATCAGGGGGTGACATCATTATGTCGACGACATTGTTTAATTATTATGTTTTAATGATGTCATCATCATATTAAAGAATATGATGGACATCGGATATATAACTCCCCAAGGATAGATGGAACAATGACGTCATCATCAGCGTGATTTCCTTCATTCATTAGACTTGGATGATGTCACCATCACATTGATATAGGGTGATATTTGTAAGATGACTGATGTTAAAAATATGACCCCCCATGAGATAACTGAAGTCCTTTGACAGGTAGATATTGGCTCTTACTTAAATTTGAAATCAGCACATCGCACACCAGGTGATTATTAGGTGAGAATCCCATATCAGGGTGATCCTATATAATATGACTGATGTTTGAAATATGACCCCCCCATGTGCAGGATATTAGGTTTGACCGAACTTTGACTCAACATAACTCTCTTCCCTTTAGACAATTTTGGGGTGATCTAAAAGGCAAACTTGCTTGAAATTTTGTTTACTTTCCAACCATGAGGTTAATAATTTGAATTACTAGCTTTGAGAATTGACCTCAACACAGTGACAAATCCTCCCTCTTACAAGGTTACATGCATGACTGATTTTACCAAACCGCCCAAAGAAGAAAACAAACAAGCCAAAGCAAAAAGAAAAGTTGGGTCCCTATTTTGTCAAGGAAAAATGGGGCATGTTGTGTAACCACACAACTTGCCACCAAAGAACATAACCAAATTCCAATTATTCAAGTGATGTGATCACATTCTAACATAGCATTTTAACACTTTCTAAGTATGAGTATTATGATCTTTCTAAATGATAGGGTTTTTGTGATGGAAATAATGCTAGCAAAGGATCAGGTGTGTGCAAATGATTAATTATCCTCATCTTGAAAGTAAGTTGAAAACATGAGTAACTGATGTTAAGCTACATATTTTGGGAGCATCCCTCATAGCCAACCTAGATAGAGCCTTGCTGCTAGCAGGCGTCTATAGCCCCGACAAGGTTATCTATACAATCCCTCTAAGTAGAGCCCCATTACCAGTAGGCGTCTATAGCCCTAGTAGAGTTACTTTGATGGCCTATATTTATTCCTTTTAGATTTTCAATATTTATTCTTTCTATTCATATGTTGTCATCATGTATGCTTAATGTGCAAGGTATGGTCACTTGCTAATTTAGGTTGGAGATTCCATTGGTAGAAAAGGAGTCCCTTTAGATTTTTCACTTAAGACCTATACTTATGCATTCCACAAACCCAAGGTTGTTAGGTGAGTCATTGTGAAAATCACTTTAGTTAAGAAAAAGGCACCATGATGAAAAGGATATCACAGACCTGATCATCGATACTCCTCAAAATGAGTCATAACCTATATAGGAATTTGTTCTCACCACTTGAATCTTAACAATTTGGTTATTTTCTTTGGGTGATAAGTTGCATCATCTTGACTAACCAAAATAAAACTCAACATGCAAACAAATAAACAAAACAAAACTGACACAGAGCTACAAGGGATTGATCCCAAACCCTCGAAACTCCACAAGTAAAACACTTCCTTCTATCGGTGAGAGAAAACTATTGTTCTCTCAACATACTCCATCAGCCAAACTTATGACTATCGGCATAAACTAATCCTCATTGTCTGATAGTTGATTTCACACTGATGAGCCTCGACATAACTTCCTCATTGGTTGCTTATCGGCAACATATAAGCTATCGGTCTAACTTCAAACTCCTCCGCCAATATACCTCCTTACATCGATGTACTTCATATCCGCTACCATCGATGAGACTTAACTCATCGGGAGACACCAAAAATTCTTTTGCTGATGTGCCAATGAACTTCCTTCGGTGACACTTGCCAGTTGTCACCTCAACACAACCAATCGGCGAGCACTCTGTTGTCGGGCCAACGTAACTCTGTTCACCCGATACCTTATCTCACACTGATGCCTCTTCTGTCGGTGTAACTCCAATGTTTGTTGTGACCTTCCGAACCCTTCCCAACGGGCTTTCTCATACCAATACTTGCACACATTCAATGCAAGATACACAGAGCATGTTCTCACATACGGTTGCGATATACATACATAGTTTATATACCCAAATGAAACAACCCCTGACTCCCACTGATCTGGCCTGCTGGAATCCTTACGATTTCACTATCTAAATCTTCTGCAAACAAATAAACTTCTACAATTCATCAACCTAGCACATGTGGATGCTAGGATTCCTCAATGCATACTACAACCAACCCTGTAAGAATAAAATGAACGAACACAAAATAGAAACCCTAAACTACTATATACATCCATTCCACCGATTACGAAGTAATCCAACCAGTGGAATGGCTTAAGAACCCATCTTGATTCCAAAATAGAGAATTGATTTCAAAATAAATTTGAAACCTAGAAAGATAATGCAAATTGGATCTTTTTATTGCTCTCAGAAATGAATACAGATATCTATTTACACAGTTCCACACTTCACAATCTGTCTGCTATTATATCTATCTCATCTCCTCCCTTTCTGAGATCGACCCAACTAGGGTATTTATCCACTTGCTATCAGTAGTACTAACATGATTCCTGGTGGCTAGGAGACAGTTCCAAGCAGTTGGGAGATAATTTTAATTAACAAACTCTAACAACCTAACAACCTATCATTACAGATCAACAGGTGTCCCTTGGGACTTACAAATAAAAAAAACTGACCTTATTACATTTGGTCAAACAGACCTTATTACATTTGAATGCATAAAACAACCTATTAAGACCTTAGTTGACTTGTTGAAGGGGTGCCCCTGCACCAAAAATTGTACAAACTATACAATATGCACATTATGATACATTTGACCTACATGACACTATTTTAGGCTTGAAAATAATGCTTGAGGAACTGTCCATTAACTGGTAATGAGACATCCTCACCAGTTAAAGTCTTGAGCCTCTGGTACTGTCTCCTAAGATTTCTAAAACTTGAAAAGGACCTATCTAGAGTTTATCAAATTTACCATGATCCCCTTTCCTTTCATGTGCTTTATCCCACATAAGGACTAAATCTAAAATTATAAAAGCTTTAACTCTGGTTCTTTTGTCAAACCAACGCTTGACAACAACTTCATGTTTAGCAAATTGATCAATTGCTCTATTCCTTTTTTCTTCTAGATGCATTAACTGAAGCAACCTGACTTCTTGTTTGTTATCTATACCTAGATAATCTTGTGCAAATTGCAATTTTGGGATCTTTAGGTTAATAGGGAGGATGGGATCCACCCCATATACTAGGTGAAAAGGAGAATTTCCACATGCAGCCTTCATCCTGGTTCTATCTACCCACAATGTGTATTGTAACAAGGTGTTCCACTCCCTTGGGTTCTTTTCTATCAATTTCTTTATGATGTTCAACAAGTTCTTGTTTGTAGATTCTGCTAATCCATTCCCTTAAGGGTAGTAATTTGAAGAAAACTTCAAAATAATTCCATGGTCAAAAGCCCAACTTGATAATCTTATCAATGCAAAGGCAGATCTACTGTCACATACTAAAGCATAAGGAACTCCATACCTAGTTACTATATTGCTTTCCAAGAACTTGATCACATCCTCAGCATTGCATGTCTTACTACTAATAGCTTCAATCCACCTGGTACAATAATTAGTAATAGTCAATACATACCTATGGCTTGAAGATGGAGGGTTAATAGGTCCTATTAAATCCATCCCCCATTGAGCAAATGGGTGCATCTCCATCACTTGTTGCAAGGGCTGAGCAGCATACTTTTCTCTATTTGTAGCAACCTAACACATATGACAACATTTGATGTGTTCAGTAGTATCTTTAAAAATAGTGGGACAATAATACCCTACTCTGATGATAGCATGAGTGGTAGCTAAGTATGACCCATGTGTGGTTCCATACTTGTCATGCAATTCTGTTAACACTTTCTCTGCTTCTTGCTTTTCTAGGCATCTAAGGTATATTCCCTCATAATTATTCTTGAAAAGAACTCCTTTTATCATGTATTTGTGGGATCTTATCCTCAAGGCTCTCCTTTGTGAGTCCTGCAACCTTGAAGGACATCTTCCAGTAATCAAGATATGCCTGATGTCTGAATACCATTCTCCAATTTCTTTTGTATTTAGGACATATTGTTGGCTCGTGATATTAGGATCAATTTCAGATATCATCTGACTCAAGGCTTGTCCTCTCACTAATTTCACTGGTGTTATGTCCATATCATACTCTTGGAGGACATTTATATATTTGGCTATCTTTTCACTTGGTTCACTTTGCATTAAAAGCATCTTTACCACTGCATCTGGTACTACAACGATCAATTTACTTCTCAAGATGTAATGTCTAAACTTCTTGACAACTCAAACCAGAGAAAGTGCTTGTCTTTCAACATCCATATATCTTAGTTCTACATCCCTATAAGGACAACTCATGAAAGCTATAGGCTTTTCTTCTTTACCCTCATTTCTTTGTGTTAGTACTATTGTAGACATATGCTCTGAAGCAAATGAGTATATGTAAAAATCTTTGGTATAATCTTGACTAATTAGAATAGGAGCATTAGATATAGCTTTCATGATATCTTCAAAAGCTACTCTAGCTTCAGGTGTCCATTCAATTTTGGCATCCTTCTTGAGCATTGCATTCAATGGTCTAACAATCTCTACAAAACCAGTAATAAATTTTCTAACGAAATTGATCCTACCAAAATGAGATTTGAACTCCTTCTTACTCCGAGGAAGTTGTATCTTCATGATTGATTCTACTCTCGTAGGGTTAATGATGATCCCATTATTTGTTATTAGGTGACCTAATAAATTCCCTGTGGCTACCCCAAATATGCATCTCTTAGGGTTTAGGGATATTCTGTAATGTTCGCATTTCTTTAGTACCTTCCTGAGGTCTTCTACATGATTCCCTCTCTTTAGAGAAAATTGTCAAGTCATCCATGTATATAACAATGCACTTACCAATTAAACCCCTAAATGCTATATCCATTGCTCGCTAAAAGGTGGCTCTAGCATTTATCACTCCAAAGGGCATGCGTTTGTAGGCGAATATCCCCCACTTAGTGGTGAATAAAGTCTTCAATCTATCTATCTTGTCTACCATCACTTGGTTGTAACCTGAAAAACCATCCAAAAATGACATCATCTTTGGACCATTTACAATCTGCAAGAGGTCATCCAGAGAAGGCAAAGGATAATTATCCTTTTCAAAAGCTCTATTTAAATTTCTAAAGTCTACACACAACCTGATGTCACCATTCTTCTTCCTTACTGGGACCAAGTTAGCCACCCATGTAGAATGTCTCACAGGAAATATGATCCTAGCATTAAGCAATTTCTTCACTTCTTCAAAAATGATGGGCTCCAGCAAAGCATTAATAGGTCTCTATTTTTTTCTAAAGGGATTGACATCTGGCTTTAATGGTATAGTATGAGTGATGATCGAAGTATCATAAGTTTTCAACTCATCGTATGTCTAGGCAATAACATGAATGTAATCCTTAAGTGCTTGGGTTATCCCTACCATTTCTTCCTCTATGCACACCTTTCCAATCAGGATATTCCTTTTCTCTACATCATATCCTATGTTAACTAGTGAATATTCTCATCCATCTGCTTTAGGGAGATCTTTCTATTTCAGCATGCTATCTAAATCAAATGCTCTTTCTAATTCTATCATTCCTTTGGGAATCTTGTTACTAGGTAGCTCTATGATCTCTTCTTCCCATGTATGATCTTCCACATATCTTTCATCTATGATCTATGTATCAAACACATCTCTATTGGATATGAAGTCTAAAATGTGTTGGTCATCATCAAACACTTGAATGTTAACAACATTGTTTGGTACAGAGGGTACTGACACTAATTCAACTGAAAATCTCTTCAAACCAGAAATGGATAATGGTTCCAAAGTACTTGCGGCTTGGGCCAAGGCATCTGCCCTATGATTTTGTTCTCTAGGCCCATGGGTGATGTTAAATGCATCAAAATCTTCTATCAGACCCCATACCCTATGTCTGTAATTAGACAACTTCTTGTAATTACAAGAATATATACCTCTTACTTGTCTTACTACCAATTCTGAGTCTCCATAGACATGCAAAATATTTACTTTCTTCTTGAGTGCAAACAATATCCCATGGATTAGAGCTTCATACTCTGTCACATTATTTGTGCATGGGAATTGTAATCTATATGCTGCCAAGTAGGATTTACCAGCTGGATCAATAAGATCTATTCCTACTCTAGCCCCTTGTTTTGATTTAGATCCATCAAACCTGAGGATCCATGTCTTATCTTCAGTTAAAGGTTTGTTTGGGCCTTCTCTTTTCTTTTTAGCTCCAGCAGCTGCACCACTTGATATCCATCTTAATTTTGGTGTTTCAATCTTCTTAAACTTCACCTTATCTGACAGATGTGAAGCTGATATTCCTTTTTCTTCTTTGTCATCAAAAGGAGGATCCTTTGAACAAGGCAACCTTTATTTTTCTAGAATATACAAACATAATGAACAAGTAATTTTTGAATGTGGTGCTTCATGTAACCTGCACCATCCCTCAATTAGAACATCTTGTGGGGATCTTTGCTGTTGTATCATTTTCTAAATTTGTTTTGATAAAAATTCCTCAAACTTGGACAAATTGTTGTCTCCATCTTCATCAGATATTTTATAATCTGACTCAACCAAGCAATCGGTCCCTGGGGTGATATTCTTGTTACTATTAAAATTACTCTCGCTACACACCAATATCTCTTCTATCATCTGAATAGGGTTTTCATCATGATATGTGCTTTCTTCTCTTCCTACAAATGATAGACAAAAATCAATATCATTGTCATTATCTGCAAAACTTACCCCAGATGATGATGATGCCATCTCACTACATGCCTATTCCAGTTCCATCATATCTAAGCAAGTATCACAGGTCTTTTTAGAATGCGCCTCATCATGTAACATGAGGATCTCCTTTATCTTGATGGTCTGGGGTCTGATGGAATAGACTCTGGGTTCAACATCTACATACATGATCTCATTGGTTTTATTGTGCTCAGTGATCATATGTTTCATACGAGGTTTAGCATCTATCCTTATTTGATTAGGTATTCCTTTCCAAGGTAACCACATGTGACTGAAATCAATGGACATGTATCTATTGAGTGTTTTTGACCAATCCCTACTGAGCAACATCCCATAGGTATCTGGTATATCTACCACCTGAATGTCGATATAGTATTGGATTCTTGGATCTAATGCTAACTGCATATGGATGTGAGTTAATTCTCCTACTATACTCACCTTTCTTTTATCTAACTGTGTTACTCTTCAGTGACTTGGCAGGATGCAACCCTAAAGCATTACATATAGACAGAGGCATTAAATTAGTAGATGCACCTGAATCTACTAAGCAATTATGCAAATTCTTACCAAACATCCTTATGGTAAGGGGAAAAGGAGTTGACTCAGTTTTATCTTTGTAAAGAGTCATGTGTGAAGTATCTACTGCTTGAATAGTGGCTAGAGTTTTGTGTTGAACATTAATATCCTTTATGGCATGATCTTTATTCAAGGTCTAATTTGAGGGATGATTATCCTCTTTTGGAGCAGGATCATCTAAGGATTTCAAGAAAGCCTTTTTAATAGCTGGGGTTTTGAGTAATTCTGACAATGACAGGCTGATCTTGATCTTTTTCATTTCATCTGCTAAGTATGTGACCAATTTATCAGACTCAGGGGGCAGATTACCAGTTATTGGTACTGCATTTTGTGGTGCTAAGTACTGAGCATTAACTTTAGGAAATCTAGGGTTATTTCTTGCCTTAGGATCAGGAAGAGTGTTTAAATTATTTAGAGGCAACGTTGTAGTCAAAGGACCAGTAGGTCAATTGGAGTTGTTCCTTAGGTTGTAATTATGTCTACCCTGATACTGCTGCTGATAAGCATGCACTTCTTTATAATCAACTAATGGCTCATTTTCATCTTCAAATGGAAAAACATAATTGGTTTCAAAAGCCATAGCTAACTCTTCACATGCTAAAGTGTAATTCTCATGAGGTGACATTGTCTGCTGATGAGGATGATTGATGAAACTTTCTAATACAATAGCAGAATCATATCCACTTCAGACAATTTCATTTCCTTTAACACAAGGTGGATTTCCTGTAGTATTAGATACTTCAGTTTGGAATATATTGGCGGCTATCTTAAACTAAGGACAATCCAGCTCTTCATGAGCATTGGTATTATGTATCCTACACTAGTTTGTAAGAGATGCCTCTTCCAAGTTTACTCTAGTAGTCTTCTTAGGTTCACTAGGAGGCTGATTATCTAAGGGTGATGGCAGAGAACCATTGTTTGGCCTAGTGTTCCACACTCTAGGTTGTTTAGGGGGATTATTGTTACCATTGTTGTTATTATAGTTGTTATTGTATCCCCTATTAGGATAACCAGATCTATCATTGGCATGTCCTCTATTCTAATTTTGCTAAGAATAGAAATTCTAACTCCTCAGATGAGTGATCTTAGTGGCAAGTTTCGTCAGTTTTGCTGATATCTCTTTAATTTCTTCCTTTTCTTCCTGAACTTTGGCTACTACATTCTCTGTTTTGGGTTTAAAGAAGGAAGAGCCATTGTTATTGTTATTGGACTATTCCATAACCTAAGGTACCTGTGTATGTCCTAGATATTGTAGCACTTGACCATTTCCATTTAGAGGTGGCATGATACTAAGTGGAGGTATCTATAAAGGGCTTGGCATTATAGCTGGAGGTATCAGGGCTCCATTGGTCTATTGTTGAATAGGATATGTAGGATAAGCAGGGAGTGTAGGAAATGCAATGTTAGGTCTTGGAGCATGAATCAACTATTGACTGACTTTGATGGCTTCTTCAAAAGCTCCTACCAAGGTTGTGACACCAGGGTGTGTCCTCCTGATAAACATAGAAGTCAGGGGATCTAATGCTGAGTAGTATATACTCCTAGCAGCTTCATCTGCTACAGTATAGGGACCAACTAGCTTTGAGAGCATCTTTTGGAATCTTGCATTGAAATTGGCAATAGGCTCCCCCTCAAATCTCTTGATTGTGGCAAACAAATGATAATTCATTGAAGGATCTATAGGTATTTTGAATCTATCCTTAAAGGCTTTCTCCAAGGCAGCCCATGAACTAACTGAACCCTGACCAAGACTAATATACCAATTATATGTCTCTTCCCTTAAGGAAAATGGAAATAACCTACATACCACATCCTGATGTTTGATTCTTGCTCTACAACAGGCTTCCTTGAATGTTCTAATGTGATCATCAGCATCCTGATATGGATGATATTTAAGACAAATCTTATCAAGATTTTTAGGTAAAGGATGATATGCAATGAAAGTTAGAGGTGACTCTGCAGTAAAGAATGACATTGTGACTGGTGGAGGTTGGATTAGGGGCATGACAGGTGGTCTTGTAGGTATTTGCAATCTGATAGGAGTTATCAAAGTGTGTTCTAGTGAAGCTCCTGACACACTAGAACCAAGAGAATGATGAATATCTATTGTTCTAGGTCTGAGTCCCTGGATAGGCAATTCTTCAAAGAGTCCACTAGATCTAGACCTGGTATTTGGCCTAAGAGCCAGGATTTCTTGAATTTAAGAAAATTTGGCTTGTTTACTATAAAGGTCATCTAAAACACTCGAGCAAAGGATGTATTTATGATCAGAATCTAAAACTAACTAGATATTTATGCAATATTTTTAGAAATGATGCAAATATGATGTGATGTGAGACTTTTGGACACAAGCAATAGGACATCAGGTCCCTTAAGGAAATTACTTCAAAGCTTTAGCAAAAAGACTTGAAAGAGAACTTATCTTTTGAATATCACAGCGATCGACCGTAAAGCTTAAAATATTTATGCTCAATTTTGAAAACTTTGCAACGGACAAGCATAAATGGACTCAAAACAACAAATCTTTACATACAACTTGAAGTACAAAGATGTGTGAGTGTTAGCTTTTCTTCCATGTCACCGAATCACCCTTAGATGGAGAGGGGCCCTCCTTCTAGCACTAATTTATGTTGATGATGATTTTTAGTCATAACAACATGCATAAAAATTTGCACAACAAACCTTTATTATCTTGTAAAGTATGATCAACTTAGGATAAGTTGATGACTCCAAGTCTCCGTTGATCAGGTCATGATCATCTAACGTTACTCAGAGGTTGATGTGACATGTTGTTTTCCATTTCAAGGGTCTTAAATTCATTTAGGTGATTGGTATTGTACTGTATTCTATAAATTCACTCCATAGAGAGGTCAATTCTACTCTATTTTCAAAGAATGCTGAGATATTTGTAAGTTTGATCAATTCTTCTGATCATTGATCAATATGAACTTACTCCTTCTTCTACACTGCATACCCATTTAAATAACGTGTCTATAAGTTGATATTTATATCTATTTCATGGATATTTATCAATTTGACATGATTTTACTCCAAATATGCTATATATTTTCAATTTCCTATGGGATATCTACATATTTCATGTTTTACTTGCTTTTGATTGTATGTTATTTGTAATTATGGAGATGATCTATAATGAAATTCAAAGAAATTTAAAAGAATACTTCTACTTTTAGTGAACCTTTAGTTATTGAATCACATACAAACAAGATACATTCATGGAGAGAAGAAATTAAACCATAGGTCACTAGGTCATTCCACAGCTAGATATGGTTGATGCTAACTTCAAAGGAACTAGGAATGAATACAATACATGTAGGCTGAAAAGCACTCCAAGGGATGCAGCTAATCAATGCATATATCTAGATTTCAACCACAGATTACTCAAGATTTACAATGATTTGTAATCAAAATAGCTTCTCTTTCATTAAGTATGCAAGACATGTATATTTACAATAACTTTGAAATAAGTCCTGAACTTTTCAGCAATCAGATTTCAATTAAGTTTCGAATGACTAAAAGGTTGCACCCTTGCACCTTTTATAGAATAAGGTGAGGAGGCAGTTATAATTGACCAACGGTCAAGATTTATCAATTTAGACCAACGGTTGACAATTCTCCTGTGACTTAGTCAGCCTTCTCTCATGGCACAGGTTGTCAGCTGGCAACCATCTGTATGACTCACTATTTATGAGTACCTCATGCATATATTCACTTAGTGATGCATCTTCATTCATTCCTCAGGTTCTTCTTCTTTATTTTCCTCTTTTTCATCATTCTCTTCATCTTCATCACTTTCACCATCACTATCACTCTGATATACATCCTCTTGTATGTGGACCTTTACTGCTGTCCTAATATGTTCATATGCTTGTACTATTTTATCAACCTCTCCCCCGTCCTAAATTTTGGCTTTTGTTATTGCATGTTTATATGATTGGAATTTAGCCTTCAGAGCTTCTAGCTTACCTTTCCTATTGTTTAATGTCTCATTGTACATTTCTACTTTAACTTTCATCCTCATAATTTTATTCATTACCTCTTCTGTCAAGTGGGTGAGAGGGTCATCTGCTACTGATATGAAATTATCATGCAGAGCCTTAATAGCAAAGTCTGCATCCTAATTCTCAATTTTGCCCTTTATTTTCCCTTCCAAGGTCTTAAGGGTTTCTGCTTCATATGCCATCATGCTATGTAATTTAACACTAATATCCCTGAGTTTGCCGCTGCACTTCTTCAAGATATCACACTCAAACCTCATATCTTCATTCCATATACTTATCAGCAGGGCAGTATTATTATCCAATACTTTCTTGCTTATCAAAATTTGTGAATCAATTCTCTTCATTTTTAATGTAGAACTTACGCACCAGAATGGAGAAAACAGTTCAAAAATAATGAAGTGTTACCATGGTTGAAACTTTAAACCACTCGAACTAACTAAACTTATTTCACTTACGGTTACTGAACCGTTAAACCTCATGAACCATTGAACCATTGAACCTTCAATTATCGGTTCAATGTACTTCCGTCGCATAGTCTTCACACTGTCGGCAATTATCAGTTGAACCGTTTGTATCACACTGAACCCATGGAACCGTTGAACTGTTGAACTGGTTCAACTATCGGCAACACTTACACCTCATTGAACCATTGAACCATTGAACTGGTTCAACCGTCGGTTCAATTGTCGGCAATACATACTATTCTACCAACTCTAAAGTTCTCCCGCCAATTGAACCTTCGAGTTCATTGAACCGTTGAACCCGATGCTCCTCATTGAATGAAGGAACTGAATGAACCATTGAACCATTGAATTGGTTCGACCACCCACAAACATCTACTATCAGTTCCCCCAATATGCTTCACCCAACACATAGATGTAGGATACACATGAAATTGATATTCGCATACAAATACGATATACACATGAAATGTACTTAGGTACATTAGCGATATACACACTGCTTGTATGTTCAATGAATAACATGAACTCAACCTAAATAGACTCTTACACACACAATTTCTTCACAGAATATGCACAAGGTAATACTCACAAACTATTCCTAGCAAGCAATTGACGTATATACATAAAATGTATATTCAAATCTCACACCAATAACCTCCTCTGTAACAAACCTCACAGTCTCTATTCTGCCATGACCACAAACAAAAAGAAAACAAAATAGAAAACTATTGTACAAAGTCCATTCCACTGATTTCATAGAAATCCACTAGTGGAATGGTTTTAATCATGCATCTCGACAACAAAAAACTAAATTAAATACAAAACAATTCTATACAAATAATATACACAGGACAATTCGATACACAAAATCTAGAATTTGTAAAACACAACTGACAAAGTTTCTATTTCTTCATTCCAACTTCGTCTCTCTGTGTCTCAAGGAATACAGGCTAATTACATAGATTCATACATTTGATAATTCCAGAAGATGGAAGGCCAACAACCCCTTTCTCAGACACCTCTGCCTATTTTTATATATTCCACTCCTGATTTTGCTCAACCAAGATTATAAGCAAAAAGCCTAACTAATCACACGATACCTGTTTGGCTTAAGATAGCAAAACACCTAATCATACGACACTTTGATTTAATCATTCATGTTCCCCAAATGTCTAATGATGTCCAAATTGGCTTATTAGAATGCCAAATTTGTGACCTCGATTCATATAGTGGGGTTGGTTTTGATGGTGGGGTCTTTTAAACTTGAAATGTATAAAACATATTAAAACCTTATTCTTCCCCCTCAGATGTATATTTATCTTGTTGAAGGGGTGCTCTTGCACCATACTCCCTGGGAAAAGAGATCTCAAGCCCACTTGAGATCAGAGTTTGAAGGTTTGCACCATGGTTTGTGATCTAATATTTAGTCATCCAAACTACCTCTGAATTAGGTTTCCTATGCCAAGCCACCAAGTACTCCATGTACTTTTTGTTCCTTGTCTTCTTTGTCACTCTTGAGTCTAATGTCTTCTTCGATTTTGGTGGATCATGCTTAGGAATATCATCATCTCCTGTATCCTGTAATGGTTCACGTTCTACATCTACATTCTACTTGTATGGAGTTAAATCACATACATTGAAAATGGGTGACAATCCAAGATCAGGAGGAAGTTGGATCTCATAAGCATTCTGGAGTAGGGCACCTAGGAGCATCTTGACACCTACAAGCACTTTGGTAGCCTTTTTTATAAGTTATGGTTTTTGGTTCAGTGTATGTTTGAAATAAGGCTTTTAGCCATGGATGTAAGGTCCTTTTGTGTGGTCAAGATGATTGGGGTAATCATATAAACCTCAGTCAATCTTAGTCCACTTGGACCCTAGTTGTGCCACTTAGGCCTAATAGGTCTAAGGATGATGTTTTGAGTTTATTTGATTATTTTAGTGTTTTGGCATGTTTAGGAGAGTAGGATAGTTGTTAAGACTCCATTGGACAAGTGAAACCAATTAGTGTCTTTGTGCTAAGGAAATGTCATAGTGTCAATGACACATTGATTGGTTGCAACTCCATTTTGGTAGTTGAAACTATTTGGAGAAGTTGCACACCAACTTGGATCGGTCTATAATGTTGTTTTCTCACTCCTGTATGATAGAGAAGTGTTGGTACGGAATTTTGGGCATTGAAATAATAAAAACAATCAGTTTTTCCCTATTTTCTTGTTGTGTATGGCCTATACGGATTGGCCAGTGACCAAATGTACTTTTTCTAAAACTAGATTGAGTCAGGGTTCGAATGCAATAGGTTTGAGGTCTTGAAGTGGTCGGAGTGAAACGTTATTGCATTTTGTTTCAAGATTGGTCTAAAACCATGTTTTCTAGGGTTTGGCATATAAAACTCACCCTAGAATGCATTCCAACCGGTGAAACCTCATAAAAATTAGTGAAATGTAGGATAGAATTCAAAAGCATTTTGTTGGGAGAGTTAGTATTTGATTTTTAAGGTGATGCCCTAGGTCAAGTATTCATAGGTATTTGACCAAAATTGTGCTATTTGTTGTTGTAGATGACAAAATCCTGACAGGAGGAGTGAAAGAATGGTGATTTTGAGTTGTTTGGGTGTGGTAGAAGTAATCCAAGTTCCTGTCCCTGATCTATGAACCCAACCTAAACCCTTTGCTTTGTAACCTAGACCTAAAATAATCAATTAGGCCTAGAGACCTAGTAGGAGTTTTGTGTTGCAAGAATAGAGTTGGATTTGGAAACTTGGAAATTTGTTAGGGTCCCTCAAAGGGTACTCAAATCCATCATTTGTGTGTCTAGTCCTTCAGGGTTTTGTCAATTTGTGTGGAGAAAACTAGTTTTGGAGGGCTAGTAGCCTCACTAGGCCTAGTCAAGGTTAGAGAGTTGTGTGAAGTTGGGAACCAAACCAACTATCAAAAAGATGTTTACAAACCTGCATGAAGGTGTAGAAATAGTCTTGAGACTTGGACAAGAGCCTAAGTAACAAATCCTCCATATGCCCTTGAATGTGACTTGTGTTGGATTGGAGAAGTGAAGTGGGTGAGCGTTTGGAGAACAAACTAACCTTGTTTTGTTGCTTCCCTTGTGCTACTCTGCATCAGGTGGTATCAAAGCCATCAAAGAGATGGGAGATAGAGAAGAAGAGGAGGAAATTCCTCAAAGAGTGACAAATGCCAAATTGGCAAAGATAGTGAGAGAGCAAGCAGCCAAGAACACAAGGATGGAGGCTGAGATAGAAAAGTTGAAGAAGGACAAGGATAAGAAGAAGAAGCCAGAGGTCATCTTAGAATCAGATGAAGAGGATCAAGATGAAGAAAAATAAGTGCCAATGGAAGAGCCACAAGGAGGCATATCAGAGAGACAATTTGTAGATGCTCTTGGAAAGTTGAGTAGGAAGGACACTAAGGTGGATTTACCTATGTTTCCTGGTAAGATGAATCTAGAGGAGTGCCTTGATTGGATAGAGGCAATGGAGAACTATTTTAAATGTGAAGAAGTGGCAGAAAATCAGAAAGTGAGGATTGCCAAATCAAGAATGAAAGGGCCAGCCTTCAGTTGGTGGAACTTTATTCAAAATGAGAGGATAGACAATGATAGGAACCCTATCTCTACATGGAGGAAGATGGTGCTTGAAATCAAGAAGCAATTTGTTCCTGAAGACTATGAAGTCAACTTGCACAAGAAGTTGCAAAACTTGAGACAGAAGGACATGGATGTGAGCACATACACCGAGGAGTTTCACAAGATGACATTGAAAGCCAAGATGCCTGAGAATGAAAAATAGAAGCTTGCAAGGTATCTTAATGGTCTTAAGTTCTCCATTCAAGATAATTAAGTCTCTTTAATCCTGAAACAGTCCATAAGTGTTTTCAAATGGCACTGAGAATTGAGGACAAACAGAGAAGGAAAGGTGATTCAAATAGCAGGGGCAGAGGCAATCTAAATTTTAGAGGTAGAGGCAGATTTCAAAATAGAGATAACTTTTCAAGGCCCCAAGATGGCAGATCACAAGAAGGTAGCCAAGGACAGGCTGACAGAAACAATGTTGATAAGGGTCAGTTTAGAGGGAGAGGTAATGGTAGAGGAAGAAGTGGGGGTAGGGGTCCCAATGTGTTCACTGGAAGGTGTTTCTCCTACAATCAGATAGGACATCAGTCCTTTAGGTGCCTGGAGAAGATGGGAAACACTACTGCAAATCAGAAAGATAGAAGGGTGCAGCTCCTTCAAGAGGATGACTATCAAAGCACCACATCATACCAAACTACCTCTTCCAAGTCTGCAGCACCAGAGAGTGGAGAATGCATCATGTTTAATAGGTCCCTCATCATGCTAGCCACCAAGGAGTAGCCCCAAAGGAACAACTTGTTCAGAACCACTTGCAAGGTGAAAGGAAAAGTCTGCAAGGTAATAGTTGATTCAGGTTCTTCTAAGAATTTAGCTTCTAATGAAATGGTGACTAAGTTAGGATTGCAAAGAATGCCTCATCCTAACCCCTATAGAGTCTTTTGGCTAACCAAGGACCAACAAATTGTAGTGAAAGAACAATGTTGGGTTGAATTCAAGATAGGTGAATATCAGGATAGGATTCTTTGTGAGATAGTGGATATGGATGCATGCCACCTTCTTCTTGGTAGACCTTGGCAACATGATACAAGTGCCCAACATGATGGTAAGAAAAATGTGATTCATTTGTCCAAAAATGGTGAAAAGTTCACAATGACTCCTTTGATTGATGATTGCAAAGAGAAGATCATTTCTAGTTCAGTTATGTTGGTAGGTGAAAAAGAGTTTTTGGCTAACCTCAAGGAAGAGAAAGTGCCATGTTTTGCAGTAGTCATCAAGCCCAAGGATGTAAATCCCAAGAAGGTCAAAGTGCAGCAACCTCTTAGGAGGATTGGACCAAAGGAAGTAGAAGAACTATTGGAAAGGTTCCATGATGTGATAGCTGATGAGAGTAAGGATGCCCTTCCACCAAAGAGGGAGATTAGTCATTGCATTGATCTCATCCCTGGATCCACCCTACTAAACCAAGCAGCCTACAAGTTGACCCCAGAACAAAATGTTGAAGTGGCAAGACAAATCCAAGACTTGTTGGATAGAGGGCTTATCAGGAGGAGTATTAGTCCATGTACAATACCTGTAGTACTTACACCCAAGAAGGAAGGTACATGGAGACTATGCACTGATTCCAGGACCATTAACCAGATTACTATCAGGTATAGATTTCCAATGCCTAGAATAGAAGATTTAATGGATTGCTTGGGTAGGGCTAAGTATTTTACCAAGATAGATCTAAAAAGTGGTTATCACCAAATCAGGATAAGGGAGGGGGATGAGTGGAAAATTGCCTTCAAAACCAATGAAGGACTATTTGAATGGGTTGTCATGCCTTTTGGCTTATCAAATGCACCAAGTACCTTCATGAGATTGATGAATGAGGTGCTAAAACCTTTCCTTAACAAGTTTATTGTTGTATATTTGGATGATATATTGGTTTTTAGTGACACCAAGGAAGATCACATAAGACATATCCATCAAGTGCTTAGGAGGCTTCAAGAGGAGAAGTTGAGAATTAACCTTGACAAATGTGTCTTCCTACAAGAAGAGTTGATATTATTAGGGTTTGTAATCTCTACGGGCAACCTAAAAATGGATCCAAGCAAGGTTGAAGCCATTCTTAATTGGCCCACACCTACAACAACCTCTGAGGTAAGGAGTTTCCATGGTTTATGCAGCTTTTATAGAAAGTTCATTAGAGGGTTTAGTGCTATTTGTGCTCCACTTGTTGACACCATAAAAGGGGGCAAGAAATGTGTCTTTGTGTGGACAAATGAGGCCAATCAAGCCTTTGAACTATTAAAGAAAAAAATATCAGAACAACTAGTCCTTGTTCTACCTGATTTTGACAAGGTCTTTGTGGTAGAGTGTGATGCAAGTAAGAGGAATGTAGGGGGAGTCCTGAGTCAAGATGGGAGGCCTGTAGCCTTCTTTAGTGAGAAGTTAAATGAGGCAAAATAGAACTAATCTACCTATGATCTAGAATTATATGCCATGGTTCAATCATTGAGGAAGTGGAGATACTACTTATTGCTTAAGGAATTTATAGTTTTCACTGATAACCATGCTTTGAGCTTCTTGAACAGGCAGTAAAAGTTAAACCATAGACATGTCAAGTGGATGGAGTACATCCAAGCATACACCTTCTCAATAAAACACAAGAAAGGAGTGGCCAATAAGGTAGATGATGCCTTAAGTAGGAGAAATCTTGTTGTGTAGACCATTCAGTTGGAAAGTATAGGTATACATGCCATCAAAGATTAGTATGCAGCAGATGAAGATTTCAAGGAACCTTACCTATCTTGCAAAGCCATGATAGGAAGGTATAACACTAATTTTTCTGATTTTTTGATACAAGATGGATATCTTTTCAAGGGTAGTATGTTATGCATCCCAAGAGGGTCTGTTAGGGAGAATATTATTAAGGATAAGCATTGTGGCAGCATGTCAGGCCACTTTGGCATTGGTAAGACCCTAGAATTGGTTGGGAGATACTACTATTGGCCAAAGTTGCCAACTGATGTAAGAAAGTTTGTAGAAACTTGTCAAATTTGCCAAAGAGCCAAGGGGTATACATCGAATGCAGGTCTATACACTCCACTACCTATTCCTTCAAAGCCTTGGGATTCCATAAGCATGGATTTTGTACTTGGTTTGCCTAGGACCAAGAATGGACATGATAGCATCTTTGTGGTTGTTGATAGGTTCTTAAAAATGGCTCACTTCATCCCATGTAAAACCACACATGATGCCTCACACATAGCAGGTCTTTTCTTCAAGGAAATAGTCAGGTTACATGGTTTACCTTTATCCATAATCTCTGACAGAGACCCCAAGTTCATAAGACACTTCTGGAGGACACTTTGGAAAAGACTAGGTACAAACTTGTCATTATCATCTACCTATCACCCTCAATCTGATGGATAGACAGAGGTGATTAATAGGTCACTTGGCAACCTCCTAAGGTGCCTAACTAAAGAGCAAGGTGCTAGTTGGGATTCAGTTTTGGCCCAGGCAGAGTTCTCATACAATGACACTATCAACAGAAGCATTGGCCTGTCACCTTTTCAAATTGTTTATGGCACTCACCCAAGGGGTATTTTGGAACTTAGAGAGGTTAGAGGACTGGAGAAGAGTAGTGCACTGGCTGAAGACTTTGTCCAAGTGATGAGAGATGTCCATGAACAAGTAAAACAGAAATTGCAGTCCACTTCTCAGAAGTATAAATAGTTTGCTGACAAAAAAAGAAGGGATATGTAGTTCAACAAAGGGGATTTGGTCATGGTACACCTCAAAAAGGATAGACTCCCTATAGGTAAATACACTAAGCTACTCATGAAGAAGATTGGACCTTGTGAAGTGCTCAAGAAATGTGGAGAAAATGCATATAAAATTAGACTTCCAGATGGCATTGCCTTGTCTCCAATTTTTAATGTTTCAGACCTTTATCCCTATAAGGGATCAGATCCTTAGATAGCTGTGGAAGAAGAACAAACTGATCAGACACTTCAAGAACTGATTCCTTCATCTCTTGATCTGATTGAGTACATTTTGGATAAAAGGATTGCAAAACAAACTAGGAGGCACACCTATTATGAGTATTTGGTGAAGTGGTTCAATAAACCTTAGGAGGATGCCACTTGGATGAGCAGAGTAGACATTGAGAAGGTAGGATTCACATTTGATAGCATTCCTAACTCAAGAGACTTGAGTTCTGTTTAACAGTGGGTGTATGGTGCAGGGCACCTAGGAGCATCTTGACACCTACAAGCACTTTGGTAGCCTTTTTAATAAGTTATGGTTTTTGGTTCAGTGTATGTTTGAAATAAGGCTTTTAGCCATGGATGTAAGGTCCTTTTGTGTGGTCAAGATGATTGGGGTAATCATATAAACCTCAGTTAGTCTTAGTCCACTTGGACCCTAGTTGTGCCACTTAGGCCTAGTAGGTCTAAGGATGATGTTTTGAGTTTATTTGATTGTTTTGGTGTTTTGGCATGTTTAGGAGAGTAGGATAGTTGTTAAGACTCCATTGGACAAATGAAACCAATCGGTGTCTTTGTGCTAAGGAAATGTCATAGTGTCAAGTGTTGTCAATAGTGTCAATGACACATTTACCGGTTGCAACTCCATTTTAGCAGTTGAAACTATTTGGAGAAGTTGCACACTGACTTGGATCAGTCTATAATGTTGTTTTCTCACTCCTGTATGACAGAGAAGTGTTGGTACAGAATTTTGGGCATTGAAACAATAAAAACAGTCAGTTTCTCCCTATTTTCTTACTATGTATGGCCTGTACGGATTGGCCAGTGACCAAATGTACTTTTTCTGAAACTAGACTAAGTCAGGGTTTGAATACAATAGGTTTGAGGTCTTGAAGTGGTCGGAGTGAAAATTTATTGCATTTTGTTTCAAGACTGGTCTAAAACCCTATTTTTCTAGGGTTTGGCATATAAAACTCGCCCTAGAATGCATTCCAAGTGGTGAAACCTCATAAAAATTGGTGAAATGTAGGATAGGGATATGTATTCTATTATTTCAAAAGAATTTTGTTGGGAGAGTCAGTCTTTGATTTTTAAGGTGATGCCCTAGGTCAAGTATTCATAGGTATTTGACCAAAATTGTGCTATTTGTTGTTGTAGATGACAAAATCCTGATAGGAGGAGTGAAAGAATGGTGATTTTGAGTTGTTTGGGTGTGGTAGAAGTAATCCAAGTTCCTATCCCTAATCTATGAACCCAACCTAAACCCTTTGCTTTGTAACCTAGACCTAAAATGATCAATTAGGCCTAGAGACCTAGTAGGAGTCTAGTAGGAGTTTTGTGTTGCAGGAATAGAGTTGGATTTAGAAACTTGGAAATCTATTAGGGTCCCTTAAAGGGTACTCAAATCTATCATTTGTGTGTCTGGTCCTTAAAGGTTTTGTCAATTTGTGTGGAGAAAACTAGATTTGGAGGGCTAGTAGCCTCACTAGGCCTAGTCAAGGTTAGAGAGTTGTGTGAAGTTGGGAACCAAACCAATTGTCAAAAAGGTGTTTACAGACCTGCATGAAGGTGTAGAAATAGTCTTGAGACTTGGACAAGAGCCTCAGTAACAAATCCTCCATATGCCCTTGAATGTGACTTGTGTTGGATTGGAGAAGTGAAGTGGGTGAGCGTTTGGAGAACAAACTAACCTTGTTTTGTTGCTTCCCTTGTGCCACTCTGCATCACATTCTGCCCACACTTCTTCAAAATCTGACATGGTCCAATCTTCCTCTACATTAGCTTGGTATATTTACCTTTTGGGAGCCTTTCCCTCTTCAGATGACCCACACCAAATATCCAACATCAAATTGTACATCTCTCTTCTTCTTATCAGCATATACTTTGTACTTCAATGTAGTTTGTTGGAGTTGTGTCTTGACTTGATCATGCACCTCTTTGATGGCTGATGCAAAAGCTTCTCCATCTGCACTAATAGACTCTCCTATAGGTAGATCTCTCAACTCCAAAATACCCCTGGGATGAATATCATATACCACCTGAAAAGGTGACTTCCCTGTACTCCTATTGATACTATTATTAAAGGAAAATTCTGCTTGTGATAGAATGTTATCCCACTTCTCTCCATGTTGCCTTGTCAAACACCTTAACAGATTTCCCAATGAACGATTAACTACTTCAATCTAACCATCTGTCTGAGGATGGTAGGCTGATGAGAAGGATAAATTTGTTCCAAGCTTCTTCCAAAGAGTCCTCCAAAAGTGGCCTATAAACTTCACATCTCTATCTGACACTATGCTCAATGGAAAACCATGTATCCTTACTATCTCTTTTAAAAATAGATCTACAACATATGAAGCATCACAAGTGCTTTTGCATGGAAAGAAGTGTGCCATGTTACTAAATCTATCTACTACAACAAAAACACTATCATATCCCTTCCTTGTCCTAGGCAAACCCAATACAAAGTCCATGCTTATGCTCTCCCACGGCCTAGAAGGAATGGGTAGTGGCTGATACAAACTTGCATTAGTGGATCTCCCTTTTGCCTTCTGACATATCACACATGCCTCCACAAATTTTCTCACATCTGACTATAACTTGGGCCAATAGTAATGTCTTTTCACAAGATCAAGAGTCTTATCTAGACCGAAATGTCCTGCCATAGCCCCACAATGTTTCTCTCTAATGATATTCAGTCTCATAGAACATCTTGGAATACATAACTGTCCACTCTTGAAAAATAATCCATCTTGGATCAGAAATTTAGAGAACTCAGCATGATATTTATCACCAAAGGAAGTACATAGCTGGTATATCTCTCCAAAATCTTCATTAGCATCATACATGGCCTTCAAAGAGTCAATGCCAACACTCTCCAACTAGATCTGATTGATGGTTAGAGTCCTCTTGCTCAAAGCATCTACTACCTTATTCTTGACCCCTTTCTTGTGCTTGAGTGTGAAGGTGAAAGTTTGCAAAGCCTCCACCCACTTCATATGCCTATGGTTCAGCTTCTCTTGACTATTTATGAAACTAAGGGCCTGATTATCTGTGAACACTATGAATTCTTTTGGTAGCAAGTAATGCCTCCACTTTTTGAGTGACTGTACTAGAGCATACATCTCCAAATCATATGATGAGTATCTCTTCTTTGCATCATTTAGTTTCTCACTGAAAAATGCAATAGGCCTACCTTCTTGACTGAGTACTGCCCCAATTGCCATGTGGCTTGCATCACATTCTACCTCGAAAATCTTGTTGAAGTCAAGAAATGCATGGACTGGCTGCTTGGCCACCTTCTTCTTCAATGTTTCAAATGAATCATCTGCCTCCTTTGTCTAAATGAACCTGCACTTCTGTCCTCCTTTTATAGTGTCAAGCATGGGTGCACAAACATGACTAAACCCCTTTATAAACATCCTATAAAAGGTTTCTAACCCATGGAAACTTCTAACATCATTCAAGGTGAAGACATGATATTTCCATAGTCCATGATATGAATCTAAAAACTTCTGGTTTAAACTTTTTGTAGCTTTTTTTAGCATCGACGTTTCGGATCACGAAACGTCGATGCTAAAAAAAAGCTACACACAGTTTAAACCAGAAGTTTTTAGATTCATCATTCAAGGTTTTAGGAGTTGGCCAAGACAATATGGCACTTACCTTCTCTTGATCCATTTTCAGTTTGTTATATGAGATGACAAATCCCAAGTAGATGATCTCTTCCTACATGAACAAACACTTCTCCAAGTTGATCATTAGCTACTCTTCATGTAACCTTTTGAGGACCAAGTCTATATGGTTGAGGTGCTCTTCCCTTATATTACTGAAAATAAGGATGTCATCTAGATATACGATGACAACTTTTCCTATGAATTCCCTCAAGACCTCATTCATCAACCTCATAAAAGTACTAGGGGCATTGGACAAACCAAAAGGCATGACCTTCCACTCATATAACCCCTCATTGGTCTTGAATGTAGTTTTCCATTCATCTCCTGGCCTAACCTAATCTGATGATAGCCACTCTTTAAATCTATTTTTGTGAAATACTTAGTACCCCCAAGCAATCAAGCAAATCTTCTATCCTAGGGATTGGGAACCTATACCTGATTGTTATCTTGTTGATAGCCCTTGAATCAATACAAAGTCTCCAAGTGTCTTCCTTCTTTGGTGCTAGTACAGCTGGTACTACACATGGGCTTAAACTCTTGCCAATTAGGCCTATCTCCAACAACTCCTCAATCTACCTTGCTACCTCTGTATTCTGCTCTAGGGTAAGCTCGTATGCTACTTTGTTTGGAAGTGTAGATCCTGGGATCATATCTATGCAATGGCTGATGTCCCTCATAGGTGGTAGGGACCTTGGCATTCCATCAGAGATGATGCCCTTGTATTTGTCCAACAACTCTTGGACAACAGGATCTATGGACCTTTGCCTCTTCTCTCCCTTGACTTCTTGCTGCTACTCCTTGTTCACCTTTAGGCATGGAATTAGAGCATATGCAACTGCTCCTTCTTCTACTATCTCTTTCATGAAATGTTTGCCTTCTACCATCATCGCCTTGACTTCTTTCCCTTTTGATTCCAACCCTGATATCTTCATACCATATACTTATCAGTAGGGCAGTATTATTATCCAATACTTTATTGCTTATCAAAATTTGTGAATCAATTCTCTTCATTTCACTCAGAGCAGTCAAGTCCTTTTCCAACTAGAATGACCATTTTCATGTATCATTCTGCATTTTATCTACCTTCCTCTTTAGACTACTCAAAGAATTCCACCTCTATAGAGAGGTTCTCAATACATCTTCAGCCCCAGTGAGAGCTAAAAACATCCATTTTTCTATCACCATTGCCTCATGTTTCATCAGGTACAATTTGGTGACGTCTTCCTATGATATCACAGTCAATGGGACCACAGGATCAACTGGTGTATTATCAGGGTTAATTAATGCTTTTATGAAAGAATATAGTTGAGCAATGTGCTCTTTATGCATTTTATTCTTCTCTTTTTCCTACTTCACCCTTTGGGTTAAAGAATCAATAATATCCTTCCCTTCTTGAACTTCGTGGTCTTCATTGGCAAAACCCAGATCAATAGTTGTGACTTGGAATTCCTCCAGGCTAATTTTGCCCTTTTCCTTTTAACTGTGGGAAGTGCTATCTATACAATTTTTCTACCTGTTGTAGGATCTCTCTTTATGGCAGATGTTAATCTGGCCTTTCTCCTTGGCTTCATCATTTTCTCAGCGAACAAGGTAGAAACATCAAACTCTTGAATTTTAGACACTTGTTCCATACCTATTTCCTTCTCTAGCCAATGAGGTACATCACCTCCATATTCTTGGTGGCCTTTGTTAATACCCTATATGTCCTATTTTCCAGTGTCAGTTTCTATCCTCGGCAGAGAAGGCACCTTCTTGCTTTCTCCCTCATGTATTTCTTCATGTGGGGGATCTTGTTGGAGTTCCTCCTATTGAGGGGTTGCCTTGTGCAAAGGAGGATCTTGTGGAATTTCTACATTCTGATCATGTGCTTGATCCTGTACTCCCTCCTTTGGATTTTCATCTTCTTTATTGTCTTTCTCATCTTGAGGCATATTGACATCTTTAGATGCCTGTGTATTTTGTCCCTGAGGATCACCTTGATCATGGGTCATTTCATGTACTCCACTCGATGCACTGATACCTTGTGGCTTAGGGTCCTCCTGACCTGATTTGTCTTCTATTGTTGGGACTTCTCCTGAATCTCCCTAAGCCAAAGAAACACCAGCATTTGATATGTCTTGATCACCCCCACCCTTCTATTGTACTTCTAATATTTTTGGTTCTATAGGTGTCTCATGCTGTTGCTGACCTTGATCAGAAGTAGTACCATCCTTCCCTATATGCTTTGCACTTCAGTTTTCTTCAGTTCCTTGGGTGCACCTATTTCTTTACTTGGGCTTATGTCACCCCTATGTGTTAAATCTACGGCTACAAGACTAGTCACCTGTTCAACAGAATTGTCGAGTCTTATCTGTTGGGCTGCCCTCTCTGGGCTACCTTGTTTCATTTCTTCTATTTGCTTTACTTCCTCCAACACCACCATCTGAGCTAATGGGGTTCCATGAGGAGTCATCCGAGTCTTGGAAACCAGAGTTTCTATTTGTTGAGAGGCCACATTCTGAACCACCTCATCATCAGACAAATCTACCATATCCTCCAAAGAGAAAGGAACACCCTGGCCTATTTTAAACATTGCTCTCATTTGTTGTTCCACCTTCTTAGTTTTGAATTTAATTATGGTGGGAAGAGGAACATCATGTTGCAGTTCCTTCCTGAAAGCTTCACCATCGACTCCTCTCAATATGATGGGGTCAGCACGGATATCCCCCCTCATAGTCATTCTTTGTTTCTTGGGTGGTGACATCAGTGGCATCCCCCTCTTCTTTCTGGCCACCAGTAATTCATCACCTCCAGATTCATTATTTAATTGTTCTTCTTCCAAAGGGACTCCCTCTTCCACCTCTTGTTGTAGGGTCTGGTCTTCCACCTGCACCTCTGTAGTTTCAACAATGGGCCTCAAAATTCTCTTAGTTTTTGGTTTTTCAATTAGAGACTGTGCAGATGATGTAGATGCCTGAGCTGATGTAGATGCACCTTTAGCCATAGCAGAAATCCTCTCAATTATCACCCCCTTTGGTTCATCTTCACCTTTCTTACCCTTAGGGGGGACTCTCTTTTGTTTTTCTATAGGAAATCTTTCCCCATTAGATTTTCTCTTTTCAGTGAGGAAATCATCATAGTCCTCATCAAATACCTCATGTCTCTTCTTCTTGGTATCAACTATAAGGGCAACACCCCTTTTCTTTAATCTAGATATCTCTTCATCTACCCAGGCCTGGGTTAGCTGGATCACCCCACTTGTCAGCTGATCTAAAGATATATCTTCCTATTGTGTAAGATCTGGGGTTGATATGGGGTCATTATACACATTTTTGTCCTCATATTCATTGGACATGATTTTCTGTTGATGATTATTGTTAGTCATAACAACTTGCATAAACAATTTGCACAACAAAGCTTTATTATCTTGTAAAGTATGATCAACTTAGGATAAGTTGATGACTCCAAGTCTTTGTTGATCAGGTCATGATTGTCTGACATTATTTAGAGGTTGATGTGACATGTTGTTTTCCATTGCAAGGGGTATTACATTTGTCTAGATGATCAGTATTGCACTGTTTCTTGTAAACTTGCTCCACAAAGAGATTAACTCTACTCTATTTCCAAAGATAGCTGATATATTTGTAAGTCTTCTGATCATTGATCATCATGAACCTATTCTTTCTTCTACACTACAAATCTATTTAAATGATGTGTCTATAAGTAGATATTTGCATGTATTCCATGGATATTCATATGAATTTGCATGATAGTTGTCAATTTAACATGCTTTTACTCTAAATATGCTCTGTATTTTCAATTATCTACGAGATATATGCATATTTCATGTTATTTGCTTTTGATTCTCTGTTATTTACAATTATGGTGATGATTTGTTATGAAATTAGAAGAAATTTAAAAGAATGCTTCTCCTTTAGTGAATCTTTAGTCATTGAATCACAGACATACAAGATACATTCATGAAGAGAAGAAATCAAACCATAGGTCACCAGGATGTTCCATAACTAGATATGGTTGATGCTAACTTCAAAGGAATTAGAAATGAAAACAACACATGCAGATTGACAAGAACTCCAAGGGACGCAGCTGATCAATGCATGTATCTAGATTTCAAACACAGGTTACTCAAGATTTATGATGATTTGTAATCAAATATGCTTCTCTTTCATTCAGTATGCATAACATGTACATTTACAACAACTTTGAAATGAGTCCTAAAATTTCAGCAATCAAATTTCAATTAAATTTCGAATGTTCAAAATATTGCACCCATGCACCTTTTATAGAATAAGGTGAGGAGGTAGTTACAATTAACTGGTAGTCGGGATTTATCTATGAAGATCAATGGTTGACAATTACTCTATGACTCAGTCAACTCTTCCTCGTGGCACAAGTTGTGAGCTGGAAACCATCTGTTTCACTCATTATTGATGAGTACCTTATGCATATGTTCCCTTGGTTATGCATCTTCATTCATTCTTTAGGTTCCTCCTCTTCATTTTCTTCTTCAACATTCTCCTCATCTTCATCGCTCTTAGCATCACTGTCACCTTGGTGTACATCCTCCTGTATGTGGACCTTCATCGCTGTACGGATGTGCTCATATGCCTGTACTATTTTATCCACCTCTCCCCCATCTTGGATTCTTGCTTTTGTTATGACATGCTTATGAGACTGGAACTTAGCCCTGAGGGCTTCTAGCTTACCTTTTCTGCTATTCAAATTCTCATTGTAGGTCTCTACCTTGACTTTTATCCTCGTGATTTTATCCATCACTTCTCCTGTCAGGTGGGTGAGGGAGTCATCAGCCATTGATTTGAAATTATTATGTAGAGCCTTGATAGCAAAATCTGTATCCTAATTTTCAATTTTCCCTTCTATTTTACCCTCTAGGGCTTCAAGGATTTCTACTTCATATGCCATCATGTTGTGTAGCTTTATACTTATATCCCTGAGCTTGCCACTACATTTATTCAAGATATCACATTTGAACCTGATATCCTCATACGATATGCTTATCAACAGGGTAGTATTATTATTCAACACTTGATTATTTATCAAGACTTGTGGATCTATTCTCTTCATTTCACTTAAAGTAGTTAGGTCCTTTTCTAATTGGAATGACCATTTTCCTGTTTCATTTTTCATTTTACCTACTTTTCTCTTTAAACTACTCAAAGAATTCCACCTCTGTAGGGAGGTTCTCAAAACATCCTCAGCTCCAGTGAGAGCTAACAACATCCATTTCTCCATGATCATTGCCTCATGCCTCATTAGGTCAAGCTTGGTGACCTCTTCCTAAGATATGACAGTCAATGGGACTACCGGATCAACTGGTGTATTATCAGGGTTAATCAACCCTTTTATGTAAGAATGTAACTCAGCAATGTGCTCCTTATGCTTTTTATTTTTCTCTTTCTCCTTCTTTACCCTTTGGGTTAAAGAATCAATAATGCCCTTCCCTTCCTGACCTTCCTGGTCCTCATTGGCAAAAACCAAATCAATAGTTGTGATTTGGAATTCCTCTAGGGTGATCTTGCCTTTCTCTTTCTCAACCATGGGAAGTGCTACCTGTGTAGTCCCTCTACATGAAGCAGGATCTCTCTTTATGGCCGATGTTAATCTGGCCTTCCTCTTTGGCTTTATCATTATTTCTGCAAACAAGGTGGAAACATCAAATCCCTGAATTTTAGAGCCTTGTTCCATGCGTATTTCTCTCTCTAGCCATTGAGGCACATCATCTTTAGATCCTTGATGTTCTTTGTCAACATTAAGTCTACCTTGTTCTCTAGTATTTGCTTCTATTCTTGGTGGAGAAGGTGCTTTCTCAATTTCTTCCTCATGGATTTCCTCATGAGGGGGATCTTGTTACATTTCTTCTTGCTGAGGGGCTTCCTTCTGCAAAGGAAGATCCTATGGAATATCAACATTTTGATCATGCACCTAATCTTGCACTCCCTCCATCTTACTTTCATCTACTTTATTATTTTCCTCATCCTGACGCATATTGACATCCGTGGATGTCTATGTGTGTTGGTCTTATGCATCACCCTGATCTTGGGTCACTTCATGTTCTATACCTGATGCAACAATATCCTATGGCTTGGGGTCCTCATGACCTGATTTATCTTTTGCTCCTAAGGCTTCCCCTGGATCTCCCTGAGTTTGAGCAACAACAGCACCTGATATATCCCTATCACCCCTACTCTTCTACTGAACTTCTACTATTTTTGGCTCTACGGGTATCTCATGTTGTTGCTAACCCATATTAGGAGCAGTGCTTTCCTTTTCTACCTGCTTAGCCACTTCAATCTTCTCTATTTCATCAGGTGCACCTACTTTATTCTTGGGGCTTACATCACCCCTGTATGTTAAATCTACAAAGGCAGGGCTAGTTACCTGCTCAACCAATTTATAAAGCCCTATCTGTTGGGCTCCCCTCTCTGGGCTATCTTGTTTTACTTCCTCTTCTTGCTTTATTTCCTCCAGCACTGCCATCTATGCTAATGGGGTCCCATGAGGAGTCATGCGGGTGCTGGAGGCGAGAGTCTCCATTTATTGAGAGACCATACTCTGAACGACCTCATTGTCAGACAAGTCCACGGTATCCTCCAAAGAGAAAGGACCACCCTGACTTGCTTTGAATACTTCTCTAGTTTGTTCCTCTGCCTTCTTAGTTTTAAACTTTATTATGGTGGGAAGTAGAACATCATGTTGCAGTTCCTTCCTAAATACTTCACCATCATATCCTCTCAATAGAATAGGGTCAGCCCTAATATGCCCCCTCATGGATGTTCTTTGCTTCTTGGGTGGTGGCATCAATGGCATCGCCCTCCTCTTCTTACTGGGTACTATTAGGTCATTAATTGAAGGTTCCTTATTTACCTGCTCTTCTTCCAAAGGGATACCCTCTTCCACTTCCTACTGCAAGGCTTGGCCCTCCACTTGCACTTCTGTAGTTTCAACATCAGGCCTCAAAATCCTCTTAGTCTTTGGCTTTTCAATCAAAGGCTATGCAGATGATGTGGATGCTTGAGCTGATGTAGGTGCATGTGCAGCTGACGTGGCAATCCTTTCAATTATCACCCCCTTCGGTTAATCTTTAGTTTTCTTACCTCTAGGAGGACCTTTCCTTTGTTTTTGTGTGGGCAATCTCTCCCCATTGGATTTTCTCTTCTCACTGAGGAAGTCATCATATTCCTCATCAGCTATCTCCTGCCTTTTCGTTTTTGCATCAACTGTAAGGGCCACACCCCTTTTCTTCAATCCATTTATTTCTTCATCCACCCAAGCCTGGGTTAACTGTATCACCCCACCTGTCAGTTGGTCCAGCGATATATCCTCCGGCTGTGTAAGATTAGGGGCTGATATGGTGTCATTGTACACCTTTTGTCCTCATGTTCATTAGACATAATCTTTCCATCATCCTTCTTCAGCTGTGCCGGCACCGGGATGTAGTCAAAGGTCTTTATTTGGTTCAAGGTGAACCTCTGGTACTTCCTTCTCCTCACCTCAGCTTTATCCTCATAGTCAATCTAGAAATCTTCCAGATGCTTCTGATGTATCAGTTTTCCTACTATTTTCTGCATCCTGCCATAGGGATCATAAGATCTAGCCAAGGGAAATGGTTGCAGATACATCAGTTTTAGCCCTTCCATGACATGTTTTATGCTCTCTAAGTCTGAGCACATATACCAACCTATAGACACTGGAAATAACACCGGAGGAATCTTCTTTTGTGCTTTATATGCTTCAACTATGGTAGACACCTGTTTGACAAATTCCATCAAGACAACCCCATCAGTAGGGTATCTTGGCAGCATAAGAGGCTATCCTTCAAATCCCTCTATCCTTATATATGAAAAGGTGGCAAACTAGATAAACTAGGCCCCATGTCTATAAACAACTTCTTGAGCCTCCATGCTCAGCCTCTTGGTTCTATCCTCCTCCATGGTTCTGACCAGATGCATAGAGAATGCATCATTTACCAATTTGTAGTCTAGGAGGTAATCTTTCCTATAGCTGAGGATAGTGATCCCATATGTGTGCATCATCTGCATCACCACCAGCTTTATCCAATGTCTTCAGGGCATCAAAGCTTCCCTTATACGCACATAAGTACACCACATATGAGGTCATATAAAATAAGCATGTCTGGCCTCCCAGGTTCCTCATCCCTTCATCTAGTGTGTCACTGATGATCTTGGCCCATAATGGCCTGTTATCTGCATATAAAACCTTCTGGATGATTCCAAACATCTAATTCTCAAAATTCCCAGCATGTGGTTTACCTATCATCCTGCTCAGTAGGGCAATCATATACTGGTACTCATCATCAAAATCAAATTTGTATAAATGTACGGGTAATTTGGCTAATGCAGTGTAGGTGCTGCTCTTTGACCTCCATTGATACATCCTCTTCCTTGCATTCTTTTTATTATTATTGTACTTTGTTTCCAGCTTGCGTAGGTCCACACTGACCACCTTCTTTCCAACTGGCAGATTAAAAGTGGCGATAATGCCCTTGATTGAAAAGTTAGCATATATTCTTCCATACTTCTCCACCCACCTGGTCTTAGGGTTATAATTCCTGGCACATTCCACTACCAGCTCTGGGGTGTCCATGGCATATGGAAAACCTGCTGCATGTCACATTCCTGAAACATATACCCCATCCAAAATGGGATTATCCTTATCGTGATCTACTCTTACTGACCATGCAGCCAGGTTCATATTTCCTTGGTGAGTGTCACCAATGATGCCATACTTAAACTGTACCCCCTCGGGCTAAACAAACATAGGCTTGAGAAACTCTGAGTCAGACCTATTCCTTCTAAGATCTACCATGGACTCCTGCAACAAACATGATTCGTTTTACCTTACAATGTCCACATGCATTCATACAACATTATGTACTTCTACATCATCATGCATACTCTATCTAGTATCCTTTACTTCATCATGATATGCATATCCACAGAGCCAAACCATAGGAAAGAATGAATACTCTACTTGAACATACAGAAAATGACAATAGGAGGGTTTTTAGTTACATACCTGATAATGCTTTCCTTCTAGATTAGATGACTAATTACGGAAAAGGGCTGTGAATACTGAAGATCACTTGTTTCATTATGCTGAAGGATCCAATCCGTCAACAGGTAGCTATATGAGGGTTTGACTTCTCTACTCTATAATTTCTCATTTTTTGCTAGGTAAATGATAATAACCTTCAAAATTTACCTTTAAACACATCTATAGGACAAATTAGGGTAAAATTGTATCGATCAAATCTATTGATCCTCTGCAAGGAATCCATGGATGATGCCAAGTGTTTGATTTGTATTCACAATCAGTGGGAATTCATCTACTACATTTAAGTGCATTTAATGTCAAGAAATAGGGGGTGATCTTCGAAAGATCAAGGGATAGTCAAAATATGACCCCCTTTGGATAAAATGAACCCCCGCCATTGAGCGGAAAAAATAATGCAAAAGAAGATCGGGGTGATGTGGTCGACATTGACCATGTGTATATCAGGTCACGAAATTAAGATCAGGGGATGTTCACAATATGACCCCCGCATATAAAATGACTCCCTCAGAAAAGATCAGGGTGATGTCACTGTGTCGGTGACTTTGTTTAAGCGTTATGTTTTAATGACATCACCATCATGTTTAAGGAATATGATGGTCATAGGATATATACCTCCATGGGGTAAAATGGAACAATGACATCATCATCAAAGTCATTTCTTCGTTCATTGGACTTGGATGATGTCACCATCATATTGGCATAGGGTGATATTTGTGAAGAGGGTGATATTTGTAAGATGACTGATATTAAAAATGTGACCCCCCACAAAATAAATGAAGTCGTTTGACGCGCAGATACCAACTCTTACGTAAAATTGATGTCCACACTTCGCGGATCAAGTGATTATCAGGTGATAAATTTAGATCGAGGTGATCTTATCTAATATGACTGACATTTGAAATATGACCCCTCCCTCAGATATCAGGTTTGACTGAACCTTTGACTCAACATAACTTTATTCCCTTAGATAATTTTGGGGTGATCTTAAAGGCAAACCTGCATGGAATTTTGTACTCTTTCCAACCATGAGGTTAATAATGTGAAATACTGACTTTGGCAAATGACCTCATCATGGTGGCCTATCTACCTTCTTGTGGGGTTACATGCATGACTTATTTTACCAAACCATCCAAAGCAGAAAACAACAAGAAAAAGTTGGGTCCATGTTTTGTTAAGTCAAAATGGGGCATTTTGTGTAACCGCACAACATTTTCCCATCATCCTTCCACAGTTGTACTGGCACCAGGATGTAGTCAAAGGATTTGATTTGATTCAAGGTGAGTCATTGATATTTCATTCTCCTCACCTCAGCTTCATCATCACAATCAGTCCAGAAGTCTTCTAGATGCTTTTGATGTATTGGCTTTCCTAGTATCTTCTGCATCCTGCCATAAGGATCATATGATCTGGCTAGGGGAAATGGGTGTAAATACATCAATTTTAAGCCCCCAATGACATGCTTTATACTTTTTGAATCAAAGCACATGTACCAGCCCATGGATACTGGAAATAAAACTGGAGGTATCTTCTTCTGTGCCTTTTAAGATTCAACTATTGTGAATAGTTGCCTGACAAATTCCATCAAGATGACCCCATCAGTGGGGTATCTTGGCAACATGAGAGGTTGTCCCTCAAATCCTTCTAGCCTGATGTATGAGAAAGTGTCAAACTGGATAAACCAGGCTCCATGTCGATAAACAATTTCTTGAGCTTCCATGCTCAGTCTTTTAGTCCTATCCTCTTCCATAGTTCTGACCAGATGCATGGAGAATGCATCATTTACCAATTTGTAGTCTAGGAGGTATGCCTTCCTTTGCAATTGCGGATAATGTGTTAGACTTAGGGCACACAACTGAGAGGGGGGTGAATTAGTTGTGTAAAACTTCATCCAATTTACACACTTAAATCCTCTTAGTGATTAACAGTATATTAAACATGAAACATACTGGATTCAAATCAAAAGTAGAAACTCATCAACACATAAGACACCAAGATTTTGATGTGGAAAACCTAGTTAAGGGAAAAACCATTGGGTGATTAACCCAAGAATGTATTCTCTATTAGAATAATAGAAAGAACAAAATGGCACCTGCCAATTAGGGCTCACTGCCTGAGCACACTACTCACAAGAGGCTCACTGCCTACAAGAGACACACTGTCTACAAAGAAATAAGTATCACATACATGAACTAGAGAATAGCATCTTCACCATGCTTGAATCAGTTCCATTAAGCTCAATACTTCTACTCTACCTTTTTCTTTCCTCTTCACTACCACACACTCATCTCCACATAAAAGGCGAGTTCAATTGACCTTGTAATCCCTTATTTATACAAGGCATCAACTTAGGAATGATCATCTAAGTTGGCAAACATTCATAAGACCATCTGACAGATGCATAACTCATCCGGTCGGCCTGTCTCAAGAAGAACACCATCATATAGAATACTCTTCAATTGTGAGCTGCAAATTCAATGTGAACCACCAACATGAACTAGACATGATCCAAAGACTTCCACAAGCTTTCCTGAATCACCAAGAACATCCACACTTCTTCTACTTACTAAAATCCTTCTCCCCTTCATCCAGAACCTTAAGAACACAGTCTGTCATAACTGTCACAAAATAATAGATGCTTCCAGACCTTAAAACCATGCACCAATAGAGTTGATACACCACAAAGACTTCCTCAGCACTCCCTTAAATCTGTAGAATAGGAAACTTCATTTCCAGATCTCACCGGACCTTTCTTGTTACAATCTGTCACCTCTGAACACCTACCGGAACTGGTTTTACTTGAGCAGACACAACTTCTTCATATCTTCATGCAGACCTCTGAAATCTCTTTTGGATCACCTACAGACACATATCTACAAACCCTTTAATCCGTATCCTCTGATCATCATCCTATCTTGGACTTTTGTCTTACAGTCATCACTATTCTTCACTGTTCCTGATTGAGACTAATTTTCTCAATATCCTTAGCTCACGGCTCATCCAAACCTTATCATTTATGCAATAGGAGCATGTTGACATCAATAACAACACTAGTTAGGACCATACTTGCAACAATCTCCCCCTTTGTCATGGATGGCAACATATAATGTGAAAAACCATCAAGATAAGAACTTCTCCTTACTGTCACGACTCCCCCTATCAACAGCAACCATTCACATGTCTTCTCTCTCTTTACTACTCCCCCTTTGATCAGAAACCACTTGTTTTTCACATGTCTTTTCTCCCCCTTTGACATCAATGGCAAAGGGCTCATACTTGTAATTCCAACACTATAGAATCATACCTGCTGCTACCCCTGAGTAGCAGCTCCCATCAATCTGTATCACAAGATATGACTGTGATTTCCACTAGACTGATGCACCTCAGTGCACCTTAGTTCATCATCAGAGGGGCAATAACCCCTAACTTCTCCCTGAGATACTCAAAAGAGTCCTTATGCAGAGGTTTAGTAAAGATATCTGCAATCTGATCCTTGGAGGGCACAAACTCCAATCTAACTTCATTCTTGTTCACTTGCTCTCTCAAAAAGTGAAATTTGATAGATATATGCTTAGTCTTAGAATGCAACACCAGATTTTTAGATATATTTATGGCACTTGAATTATCACAGAAGATTGTGATAGGTTCCTCATACTCTACTTTAATATCTCTTAGCATCTGCTTCATCCACAAAACTTGAGTGCAACTACCTACTGCTGCAATGTATTCTGCTTCAGCTGTAGATAGGGATATTGCCTCTTGTTTTTTGCTTAGCCAAGAAACCAATCTCTTTCCCAAAAAGAATGCTCCACCACTGGTACTCTTCCAGTCATCCACATCTCCTGCCCAATCTGCATCTGTATATGCATGAAGAGAGAAATCATGATCTCTAGGATACCACAAACCATACTCAACTGTTCCTTTTAGATACCTAAAAATCCTTTTGATTGCCATGACATGAGATTCTCAGGGATCGCCCTAGAATCTCGCAACAAGACCAACAACTTGCATAATATCTGGTCTAGTTTGAGTGAGATACAACAATCCTCCAATCATTGATCTGTACTTTGTCTGGTCTACCTTAGGAGAGTCATCATCTTTTCTCAACTTACATTCGGTTGCCATGGGTGTATTCATTGGCTTTGAATCTTCCATCCCAAATTTCCTGAATAATTATTTTACATATTTGGTCTGAGAAATAAAGATTCCTTTCTTTGTTTGAGTAATTTGTAGACCTAAGAAGAAATTCATTTCACCAAGCATAGACATCTCAAACTCACTTTTCATTTGATTTGCAAAAGCTTTACACATACTATCTCTTCCTCCAAAGATGATATCATCAACAAATACTTCAACAATCAAGATGTTTTCATGATCAATTTTGAAATATAGGTTACTATTAGTAGTACCTTTGTTGAAACCAATCTTCAAAAGATGCTTGTCTAATCTTTCATACCGGGCTCTCGGGGCTTGCTTTAATCCATACAGTGCCTTCTTCAACTTGCAAACCATATCACCATGATCAGACAACTGAAATCCATCCAGTTGCTCTATATACACTTCTTCTTGCAAGTCACCGTTTAGAAAGGCAGACTTGACATCCATTTGATATACCTTGAAATCCTCGAAGGCAAGAAAGGCAAGGAATAATCTGACTGCTTCAATTCTTGCCACTGGAGCAAAAGTTTCTTCAAAATCAATTCCTTCTATTTGAGAGTAGCCCTTGCAGACCAATCTAGCTTTATTTCTGATTACTTCACCAACTTCATTTAGTTTGTTTCGGAAGACCCATTTGGTTCCAATCACATTCTTGTTTCTAGGTCTGGGAACAAGATCCCAAGTGTGATTTTTCTCAATTTGCATCAACTCTTCCTCCATTGCTTTGGTCCAGTTTTCATCATTGCAGGCTTCATTTATTGTCTTAGGTTCAATCTTTGAAATTAGACAATATTCATCTAAATTTTGAGCAATTTTCCTTCTAGTTTGTACACCTTTGCTTTTGTCACCTATGATCTGATCTTCAGAGTGGTTCAATCTTACATACCTTGGAACTTTGGGAGCTTCTTGCACTTCTGCTTCTTGATCAGGCTCATTTAGACTTATCTCTTCTTCCTAATTTACTGGATCAGTTTGAATCTGACTTTCAGAAGAGGATTGAATTCCTTGAACCAGAACACCATTCTGATCATCTTCATCATATTCATAAAACCTTGAGGGTTTCTCTATTCCCTCATCAACCTTCACATTTGTCCTTTCTATTATCTTTCTTAGTCTCTTGTTATAACACCGATATGCTTTGCTTTGAGTAGAGTAACCCAAGAATATTCCTTCATCACTTCTAGCATCAAACTTGCCTAGATCTTCATCTCTTTTGATGTAACATTTGCTACCAAAGACTCTGAAATATCTTATAGTAGGAGTAATGCCAAACCAAAATTCATAAGGGGTCTTACCGGTATTGCTTCTGATTTGAACTCGATTGAGAGTATAGACTGCAGTGCTGACAGCTTCTCTCCAATAGATCTGAGGAACGTTTGCTTCCATCATCATGGTCCTAGATGCTTCCTGGATGGTCTAGTTCTTTCTCTCCACTACTCCATTCTGTTGTGGAGTCCTAGGAGCAGACAACTATCTCTTAATTCCATGTTTCTCAGAGAACTCTATGAATGCATTAGATGTGAATTCTCCACCTCTATCAGACCTCAAACATTTCAACTTTAATCTTGTTTCATTCTCTACCATAGCCTTGAATATTTTGAATTTCTCAAGAGCTTTTGATTTCTCCTTTAGAAAGGTTACCCACATCATCTGGGAATAGTCATCAATTAGTAGCATGAAGTATCTATCACCTTGAATACTCCTGGTTCTTGCCGGACCACAAAGATCAGTGTGAACTATGTCCAATAATCTAGTAGAGGACAGTTCCTTGCTTTTGAATGAGACTCTACTCAGCTTACCCAACTGACATTCCTTGCACAAGTTGTTAGTAGGTTTCACCAATTTTGGAAGATCTCTTACAGCCTAAGTATTGCTTATCTTGATGATATTATCAAAATTCACATGACACATCCTTCTATGCCATAACCAACTCTGATCAATTTGAACAAATAAGCAGCTTTTACCAATACCAACCAAGTGGAAGATATTACCTTTAGTTTGAGTACCGGATGCAATCTATGTTCTAGATCTTTCAAAGATTTTGCATTTTCCATCCTTGAATCAGAGATCATAGCCTTTGTCCACCAACTATCCAACACTGAGAAGATTGTGCTTCAAACCTTCAACATACAGTACATTACCAGTTTTGTTTCTTCCATCAAAAGAAATTGTGAATGGGAAAATGAGATTGATCAATAAAGATGACTTAACCCAAACAACAATGAAATGTGCGAATAACAAGAATAAACAAATGAAAGCATAAAACTTACAAACTTGTTACCCTGTGGCTTCCATTAGTCACCTACTCTTTCTTGATCTTGAATGATGAAGGTAGGCCCTCAGGGAGCTTGCTTCCTTTCTTCGTTTCCTCAAGATGACAAGGAGAAATGGCTATGTGATATGATTTCCTGCATTACGATGGTATGAAGAAGAGAATTGAGAAGAAGAAGAAGAAGATTCCCTAGAGGAATTTGGGCATAGTAAGGATGCCAGAAGAAGTCCCCCAAATGGCTTAGAAGAGGGTTCTATTTATAGATCCTCTGAAAATGCAATGGAGGGTGAGGATCAATTGATGAGATCAATGGCTCTCATTTTTTGTGAATTTTTAATTCATAATGGATGAATTAAAAATTCAGAGTGGAGGATAGTGGATGAGTTAAAAATTCAGAGTGGAAGATAATGGGTTATGACAATTGAATTAAGAATTCAGAGTGGAGGATAATGGGTTATGACAATTGAATTAAGAATTCATGGTGGAGGATAATGGGGAATAATTGAATTGAAAATTCAATTGGTGGAGGATAGTGGGGAACAATTGAATTGAAAATTCAATTGGTGGAGGATAGTGGGGAACAATTGAATTGAAAAATTCAATTGGTGGAGGATAGTGGGGAACATTGAATTAAGAATTCAATTTTGGATAATAGTGGATATTAGCTAATTAAATATTAAGAATATTTAATTATATGTGCAACATGGTGAGGTGGAAGGGATGAGGTGGAAAGATGAGGTGGATTGATGAGGTGGATTGATGAAGTGGATTTTGTGAGGTGGATTTAGGACTTGAGACATTAGAAGAATTTAGGAATTTTAATTAAATAAAATGATTTTATTTAATTGCAAGATAATGAACCAATCAAATAAACTTATAATATTTATTTGATTGACAGAAGAAAATATGAATTAAGATAAATATCAGAATATTTACTTAATTCGACCTGTGCCAATTTTAGGCTATTACATTTTGCCCCTCTTTGAAGCAATGTGTTTTATCACATTGTTTCAAAGAATAAGAATAGTCTGATAATGATACATGCCCCAGTTTGGCCCTGGTATAGGTTATGACGAAGGGATGCCCCCTCGGGAGATTGGACGGGGAGAAGGCGGCAGGCGTGAGATGGACAATCTCACGATAAGATAGGTTGACAGGAATGAAATGGTTGAATGCAGAAGAAAGGGATGAATGATATGGAATGCAAGATAAAAATGATAACACACACAAGCAAGTAAGCAAGTATGCACAAATGATACAGGAACAAACAAAGTATTGCCCCTGTCAAGCGGTAAACCAACGATATAGGTTGATGATGTCTGGTTTTAGGAATGAGATGTCGTATAAGACTCCAGGTTTGGTTTTGACAATGCAACATCCTGTCTAAGACATTTGATATGATATATGACAGTGTTGTCATGGCGGGGAACAATATATCCCTAGACCAACATGGCAAGCGTGTTGTCATGGCGGGGAGTGATGGATCCCTAGAGCAACATGAAGGATAGTGTCTGGTTTCAAGAAATGAAGCATGTCGTGTAAGACACGTGTGTTGGTCTGGTTTCAACAATGCAACATCCTGTCTAAGACAATTGATTGATTAATTGATTGAGTAGGTTTAAGACCAAACAAGGATCAAGACCATTGATTGTGATTGGATCATTTGACAAGATTGACTTGACTTGATCGACATGGATTAAGGATAGACTTGCAATTGGGTACAGTATGGATATGGATATGGGTACGGATATGAGACACAATTGGATACGGTATGGATATGGAGATGGATATTTGTCACCTTGATATAGCAAGTATTTTGAAGTGCTTTCATCATTGGGCTTTATTATGTTGTAAGAAAATACAAGCATCTAGGTATAATTGAACCTAGATGACCTGAGTATTACGTACGTGGATTTTGATTTAGCAAGTTAATACAAGCATCTAGTCAAAGTTGAATCTAGATGACCTGAGTACTTCTTGCATTTTTCAATAGACAAGGATTGCCCCTTTTCATGTTGAGATCTCGGAGTCCTCGATGATCTTTTACCGATCATGTCGTTAGATAGAAATCATCACATTACTAAAGTTTAATCCACAAGCAGTAGACAAAGAAAATAATCATGCCCCTATCATAGCATCTCTAGCTTTTGGCATCCTCGAGTAGCATACAAAGGCATGATAGCATAAATCAAGACTCTTAATTTAACCAACACAAAACATTCTTGCATTTAGATGTGTCTTTTTTCCAGAATTGATATGAGATTTAGCTTGAGTGTTTCGGTATGGTGCTCTGTTTTGCCTTGGATAGGTTGATGTTTTTTGTCAAGATTTTTGTTTGGAAGCGAGCTTTGTTGCTCTTGTTTGTCTAGCAGAAGGTATCACAATTCTTATTGGTGGGATGGACGATAAGACTTGGGATGGACGGGAAGTGGAGCAGACTCAGACAGATAGAAGGACTAGACATGCAATGGAGGGGAAAGTGGAGTGGACTCAGACAGATAGAAGGACTAGACATGGGATGAATAGGGAAAGTGGACCCTCGGGGATGCATTGATAATGGCCTTGCCTATGTGACAACGCAAAGGCAATGTAACTCGGGGCTTGGACAATGGATGGACTAGAGGATAGATGACAAGATATGAGATGGACAGGGAAGCAGAGCCTCAAGGGCGCATTGATAATAGCCTTGCCTACGTGACAATGCAGAGGTAGCATAGTTCGGGACTTGGACCATGGATGGACTAGAGGATAGACGACAAGATATGAGATGGGTAGGGAAGCAGAGCCTCGGGGGCGCATTGATAATGGCCTTGCCTACGTGACGACGTAGAGGCAACATAGTTTGATAAGAACCCAAATGGACCTAAGATATGGATCGGATGAGACGCGATATGGAACCGATATGGATTAGATAAGACATGATATGGATCAGATAAGGCACGATATGGAACTGATATGGATCAGATATGGAACAAACAATACTGATGACAAGGAAACACCACGGATACGTAGATGTATGGGTGAATGGAACAGGTAGGTAGAAGGAATCGAGGATGTGATCTCCAAGGACTATGTTGCATAAGTATTGTTAGCACAGTAAAAATTTGAAATTTTTACTATCTCCTTACTCCATCATATTTGAATAAACCCTGAAGAATATCCCAAAAAGACCATAATAAAAAAATTTTGTATCTCACAAGATGTCTATGGATGAGCAGTGCCAAATTTCATCAAAATCAATCCATCGGCAAGAGGTTGTGTTGCTTACACCGATACACAAGGAATCGTTTGAAAACAACCATCGGCGTGAAAATAACGATCGGAAAAGGAATTATGGAAGTCACCGATGGAGTATGTGATACCGATGACCTTACATTGGCAAGAAAGGTAAGTGGTCATACCGATCGGTATGACAGATATCTATCGGATGATTTTTTAAAAGATACCCTGAAGGTATATATCATACCGATAAAGCACTTCAGCAAGAGTTTCACCGAACATCCTGTGGGGGTAACGGAGAAAATAGTCATCAGTGAGAAATAAACTATCGGGATAGAAAACAAATAAGCTTCCGATGATTAAGAGTCTTGGCGATAAGAAAGCCATCGGCGAGACTCACAGCGATACACCTCTATCGGGATAACTTGACATATCGGAACAAAAGAACCAGGTCTTGCCGATTCACAAGTCACGGTGATCAAAAGGTGTCGGTGACACTTTACTAAACTTTGCCCGATGAAGGATATGAAAAGAATCATCGGGGAGATGATTTGGATCGGGATATCTTGAGAAAGCTATCCCGATAGTGAATGTCATTCCGACAAAGATAAAGTTCATACATGAAGATGATTATCGGCGAGACAATAAAGATCGGGAGAACATAATTTTATTATCCCGATAGTCTCAATCTTCCCGATAAGCAAATCATATCGGTGGGACTCGCTATATCGCAGAGAGATCTAAAACCCTTGGCGATGAAGGAAGTCATGCCGATGGTCGCGCCCACTTGAAATATAACATTACATAGCATCGGGAATACAATTGAGGGGTCACGCCGATTGACTGTTCACGCCATAAAAAATGTTGAGATCGCCCAGACATTTCAAAATCACGCCGATGAGAAGAGTTATGGCGATGTGACACTTCACAGCGATGAACATTGAATTGATCAGATAATTAATACAAACGGCTACGAAATTCATACGATCATTATAATTGCAAAAAACCGTCTGAGAGGAGAATACAGAGGAATTCTTAGGGCAAAAGCAGAGGCTTCCAATTCCAGCCATCAAACGACAGGTACACATACACAAACCACTATATTGCCTATATTTGAATTTCCTGCCAAATTTTTTAAAATGGAAACTCCAGGGAAGGGAAAAGGAAGAAAGTCACAAGGGGAAACCAGTAAGCCAAAAAAGCAAAAAACTGATCAAACCCCTGAAGAGAAAGTGAAGGATAGAAAACTAAATCAGGACCTGATTGATCAGTTGCCTGGGTCAACTCCCAAGGCAAGGAGGTCTGCCCAACTCAGGGCAGAAGTAGAAAAATTGGAAGACAAACATAAACGCCTGGGAGATATCTGGACCCCAATTAGGGGGTATGAGCTCTTCAGATTCCACTACAACAGAAGGTTTAGAAATGCCCCTGTGTCAAACCCATGGCACTTGAATTTGGGAAAACTGGTTGTGCCCAATGTATTCCTGAATGTGGAACTCCTCCAACTACTTGCCAGATATTATAATACAAACCTGAAAGCCATCTGCAACCCACAGGGAGAACCAATTGTGCATTTATCAAAAAATGCTATTTGTGAGGTTTTTGATTTGGATGATTTATGCACTGTCCCTATCATTTATGAAGACCTGGATAAAGAGTATTGGAGAATGGACACAACTTACAATGGATGGAGGTTGCCTATTCATAGGCCTAGGGTTGAAGGAGAAGTAATGCCCTTAACTGAAAATGATGGCCCTCCTTTTCATGTTGCTATATTTGAACCATATATACAGCATACTTATTTTTCTGTAGGTCAAGTCCTTGGCTCAGAGGTCCCTGAATTCATGACTATTCCTCTGATGGTCATAGCCTCTGATATCCAGTGTCATAATGCCAGAAAATTTGATTATGCTTCTTACATTGCTAATAGAATAGACTCTGGTCTATCTGCAATAAAAAATAATGCTCCAGCGTGCTCTTTTGAGCATTACTCAATGCTTATGCATATGGTGTTATACTATGGCCAGGAAGTAGGGTTGTGGCCAAGTGAGTTTCAAGTTGTTGCTGCAGATAAGAAAGGGGAAAAGATACCTGTACAACAGTGGACCAGAATCTGGGATAGCAGGTATGCCAACTCTAGCTATGCTCAATTTGAAGAGCATTGTGTAAAATTACTGTATAGATATTTCAATCACCCCCGTGAATACTCAATTTCAAATGAAATAAAAAGATTCCTCAGACCAAAAGATTTTGGTGGCCCCCCTACTGTCACTCATAATTGGGGAGATTGGTATTGTTTTGAGGATGCTACTATGATCAGAGTTTATGGTTTTGAGGATGCTCCATTCATATTGCCTAAAACTGTCCCTGACAGACTTGCATATTTGGAAATAATTAGGCAAATGCATTGTTCAAATGTCATGCATCTAAGTTCACATGATAAACAATAATTCATGCCTAGTACTTTGTGTTTTGGAGATTTTACTGTGGTTTCGAAAGAAGGATATAATCTTATTTTGGACAAATTAATGCATTATAATATGATGACTACTGAAGTAAGGAAAGGGTTCGACCCTGAAGGTTTTATTGATTCTGCAAGAAGAAAACAAAATCTCAGTGGATACATGCACATCCATTATCCACATGATGATGTTATTAGGAATTTGGAAGAAGCTGAAGTCGAATTGGTGGTAGAGAAATATAATAGGGAGTTAAATGAAAAGAAAAAGTAGTTAGCAGAGGTTGAAGTGGTATCCTCTGAAGATGAAGAACTGGCAGAACAGGAGCAGCCACAAGAGAAAACAATAGAAATGTCCAAAAGGAAGATGCAACAATATCAGCCTCCAGTTGTGCTACATGATGAGGAGGGGTCTGCTGATGAAGATCCATGGCAAAAGGCTTATGATTCTTTCATTTCAGATGATACATTCATTCAGTCAAAGGAATTTAGGTCATTCCTGTATAAATACAAAGGAAAAGAAATTAGAGAGTCAGTAGATGATGTTTCTGCTGACAATGAAAAATAGTTATTGGATATGTTGAAGGAAACAGTGGATAAAGAAATGCAGGACATGACACCAAGCAAAGGCAGACAGCTGCTCAAGGATGCAGGGGTTATGATTTTTCCTGGTTTGGATTTAAATTCTGCTTTGGTTTTTGATAGCTTTTTGAATAATGCTAATGACAAGTATAAGCTAACTCCAGAAGGAGTTAATGAAGTATATATGGGAACTAGATACAATAATGATGAAAATTCTTTGATGATATGGGCATTGTATCCTCCCCATAAGAAGACGGCCATCATAGACACTGAAAAAACTTTTGGCCATGTTATGACTTTCAGAGCAGGTGAAACTGACCCTATAATTACTGCAGACATTGGTATCAATGTTGCAAAGTTAAATAAAGCACAAGCTCAGATGTTGATCAAGGAAAGAGATGCTTATAAACTGAATTGTGAGAGATTAACAAAAGAGAATGACTACTTGAAGGACGCTGTTAAGAGCACCTTTGGCCAGTCTACAAAAGAATAACTCAAGGTGAGAGCTCACAAGGTAGTCAAGTAATATCCCCTGATCAGGCCAAACAAATTCAAATAGATGCATTTGTTACAATACTGCAGAGCAGATATGCAAACATGGTACGGTGGTTAAACCAGTTTTGGGATAACTACTCAGAAAATCATAAAGCAGTCAAAGAACATGAAAGGCTTGATAAGAGGGTACAAGAAAAGGTGACTGAGTTACAAAATAGAAGTGCCACTGATGGTACATATATCTCTGATGCAAGAGCATTGCTCAAACAGCACCAGAATTATTATGACAAACTCAGAGCTGATGCTAAGGAAGGGACTGATGCCTCAGACGCGGGAGTGCCAAGGATATTTAAAGATAATGGAGAGGTAAAGAGCAAAGAAGAGTGGACTGTTGATTGTCAAGTTATATTGCACAAAGCCACAGGAGCTCTGAAAGATAAAGCCTCTGCGTCTAAAGAAGTTTGCAAACAATTGGAGGAAATGGTCACCCTTGATATAATCACCAGGAGCGCAGTTGATCTTACTGATTCTCACCATGAGCAGGAGTATTTAGATCATCTGGCAAAAGTCTATTTATGGCTAAATAGAGCCTAATTAAGCTTATGTAATTATTGTTTATGTTGGTTAAATTCCCAAGAGACTTATTGAAGAGTTGTATCTCTTCATGAAAATATCTATATAAGTTTAAACAATCGATGCTGAAAAATCATTAGCAGTAGAAGATTTCATATATACATAATATACAATGTCTCAAATTGATTATGTTGCATATTTTATTTGAAGAAGAATTTTGAAGTTCTCTGATTCAGTATTTCTATTTTGGTATCAGTTGCTTGTTGAAAATATTCAATTGTGTGGCTGTCTCCATTTTTGCATTTCCTGGTTATTCAGATTAAGATATCAAGTATATAGTTAATCTGTCATTACACACTTGCTGTATCTGTGTGATTAATTTGGTTGGTGTCCATCTGAGGAATTAAACCCTTATAATTTAGTCACAGTAGCCTGGAAGTAGTAAGTTGGGATTACTAAGTAGAGCCATACAATTAGGATTACTATTCTGTCTCCAGTAAAATATTATCTGTTAATCTTGCCCATTCATTTCATTTGGTTCCTTCAAGTAAGGATTAAAATACCTTCTGGTGAATTATAAGATAATTGATTATATTGGTTGGATTACTAAGAAGAGTTTGTCAATCACTTCCTTGCATGTTTATACAAGCTATAAACCAAAACTGTGCCAAGCAATTAGAATTATTACCATTAAGAAACTACTGGTCTAGGTCCTTCAAATTGACTCTGTTACCCAACAAGGCACTAGTCTCATTCAACTCATTATTTAAAACCTTGATATTGCTTATACAATTTCTGCCAATCATTTAAACATTATACATAGAATTAAGTAGTCAGCTTCTTTTTCATCTATCTTACATCCTATGCCATTATAGATAGATCTAGTTAGTCCACTCATCCACTGCTTTAATATTTCAAGGTTCACCCACCTAGGTGTAGCAGGACCTAAAGTGTAGGAAATCATCAAACCTTGAAGGTTGATTTCCTCAAGTTAGTTCAAAAACGTTGCAAATCCAAACATAGAGCCTGGCATCCTCTTAGGATTAGCAACTTGCATTTTTGAGACCTAACAAATTGGTGACTTTACTGGGGACTTAGTAACAAACCTTAGAAAGTAATCCTTTCCTTCATAGAGTCAATTCAGAAAATTTAAGTTGGTAACTCTGCTGGTGACAAGAACCCTACAGATAAAATATAAACTTTTCCTATTTAATAGGTGGCGACTCTAGTTACAAAAAATTCAATATCAAATGGATGGTAGGAGATCCAAGATGGAAGGCAGAAATTTGCAGTCATCTCCACCACTTAGAAACATTTCCAAAAGAAATGTGAATCCAAAATATTCCCACCAAGATAATAATCTAGACATCCAGGAGAATGATTTAGAACAAAATATTGCAATTCACAACAAATTCACACCTCTGCATAATTCAAACGAGAACCTTAGTGGAGCAACTGATGATATTTTGGCAAGGTACAGACCCACTCCTCAAGAACAGCGAGATCATGATGCAAAGGTCATGAGGGATATTGATAGGAACCAAGCTGAACATGATTTCAAGATCTCATTTGACCAGGGAGAAGAGATAGGATATGAATTGTCAAATCAGGGAATGAATAACAATCCAGAGCATCAAGAAATAAATAATCAAGACATGAGTGATGAGAAATAGGAAATACTCATGCTCAGGAAAGAACTTGAAAGGTACAAGATACAAGAGGAGAAGGAGTTATTGTAGCAAGAAATTCAACAGAGAAGAAATAAAGCCAAAACAGCTCCCCCTAAATATGTACCCCCGCATAGAGGGAATATTTCAAGAAATACACAACAAAATACAAGTAGTGCTCAAAACTCACATGCTTCTGGAAGTCATCAGAACACTATTCCCTAAAACCCTAGACCACCTCCTATACGAAATGCATCTCAACATATGGCAAATAATTACCCTCCCCCTGGTCAACAATATTATAGGCCACAAAATCAACACATAAATCCCCATATGAACCAACATCAACAATATGCATATCATCAGCCACCAGGTGGATATAATTACTATCCCAATCCACCACCTCTCAATTTTCCTCCCCAAAACCTTGCTAATATATGCAGTCAATTTGATTTGACTGGATATCAGTTATATCCATATCCTATGGATAGTACTTGGAGAAACATGGTTCCCAAGTTTACTGGAAACAATGCAGTATCTGCAGAAGATCATATCAGAAGTTTTAATGCTTTTGTACAGGATATAGGTATGGATTGGGAAGACATTAGAATGAGGTTATTTATGATGTCCCTCACTGAAGATGCCAGAGATTGGTTTAATAGCTTGCCCGATGCATCAATCAATTTGATAACTGATTTCCATAACCAGTTTAAGGATCAGTATGGTAACCAATACGCTCCTGAGTTTGTACTACATGAACTAATAAGTATACAGAAGTATCAAAATGAATCAGTGTTTGATTTCAACCTGAAGTTTTCCAAGTTACATAATAAGGTACCACATGGAGCCAAGTTATCTGACCAGGCAGCACTGAGTATCTATATGAAAGCATTTAACCCCAAAACAGGATATGAACTCAGAAACCGGTGTTCTGCAACATTGGCCGAAGCATAGAAAGTAGCCATAACTATTGAAAATAATAGGAAGGCTGCAGGAATGGTCAGTAAAAGGGAAAATCATAGAAATCTTCAGAATCCAAATGCTCAACAGATTAAACCAGAGGGTCAGCATAGGCATGATAGACCTAGGTTACATGATATGCCTTACAATACAAATTGGAAGGATGGAAGACCTATTGACAACAACAGAAAGCAGCCATATGGAAAGGATACTCCTGATCCCTTGAAGAGAAACATGGCACATATGGCAGAAAATAAACCTTGGTGTTTTGTATGTAACTTGCCACATTCACCTGAATACTGTGAGGTAGCTAAATCAATACAGCAAGAGGAAATGCTATACAGCTACAATAGGGATAATCACACCATCAATATGATGCAGGATACACCATGTGTAGTAACAGAAGATTATTCCTCTTTAGAAGAAGAAGGATATGAGTATGATGTAGGGAACCAAAAGTATCATATTAACATGGGAGAACAACAGGTATTCTCAGACTAGGAAGATAGTTGTAACAACAAGTCATGTGGTCAATGGAGAAAACCTACTGAGGATGAAAGAGAAGCTCTCATAGTGGCTGCAGTGGCTCAAGCTCGAAACACTTATAACTTAAGGAATAGAACAACAAATGTTGGGCAAGGAACTCCTAGAAGTGTATTTATAAAAGACCAGAATAACAAAGAAAATAATACAAAATCATCACCTAAAGAACCAGAAAAGGGGGATAAAAATAAAATGAAAGGAAATCAAGAAAAAGAAAACACAAAAACAGAAAAGAATGACCAGATCATAACCCCTTCTTTTGACATTGCACAGGCAGTGTCTCAGGTGAAGATATCAGTCCCACTCCTAGAGATGATGAAAATAGATAAATATAGGAGTACAGTTGTCAAGATGATTTCTGATACACCTAATCCAAAACATAAAGGGTTTGAAAAAACAACAAATAATGTGCATCAGGAAAATTTTAAGATGCCTGAGGTTTACCTTGGTGACACACTTACAAAAAATCCCTCACAGGTAGATCCATTCTATACTACACTAGTAATCAAGAACAGAATAGTCAGGAATTGTATGATTGATTCAGGTGCTACTATGAATATCATGCCTATAGCAGTGATGAAAGAATTGGGGATGTGGGTTGATACTACGTATGGCCAGTGTTATGCAATGGATAAAAGATCTATTCCAGTAGTTGGTATTATGAAAGATGTAGAGATAAAACTTGCTTCACATCCTGAAGCAACATATAACATTGACATCACTGTGGTTGATATCCCACCGTATTATGGAATACTGTTATCAAGGCAGTGGGCTGCAATGGCGGGAGGCAATGTTCAATTAGATCTATCATATGCCACCATACCAGTAGGTGACAAGGAAATTAAGTTGTGCAGAGAACCAAGGTATGACAATATTATAGAAAGAATGGACCGGCATCAGGTGAATTTCTTTTGTGACATAGATTTAGGAGTTTTCAAAGTTGGAGAAACTACCCCAGAATTGCATAACACTGACCCAATACACACTGAATCTATGAAAAGAGAAAATGATTTGTGGAAAATGTATTTCGATGGTGCATGCAGCAAGATAGGAAATGGGGCCGGAGTAGTTTTTATCTCACCAAGAGGTAAAATGTTCAAATACTCTTTCTTATTGACATTTGAATGCACCAATAACGTAGCTGAGTATGAAGCCCTACTCATTGGCCTAAACATAGCCACCAAATACAAAATAAAAAAGTTGGCTGTCTATGGTGATTCTGAATTGGTCATCTCCCAAGTAAGAGAAAAATATTTATCTAAGAATAAAAGATTAAGACAGTACAGAAATGCAGTTTGGGATAGTGTTGAATTATTTGATGCTTTTTCAATCAGCTGGGTTGATAGGTCTAAAAACATCATGGCAGACTTTTTAGCAAACATTGCATTAAAGAGAGATGATGTAACATTAGGAGGGATCACAGAAGTAGAATTTAAAACTAGACCTACCATCCCTGATAATATACAGAACTGGCAAGTGTTTGATAGCGATGCTGATATAATCAATTTCTTACACTGTGCTGATTATTATGAAAATCAAGAAATTGATTTCAGTGCATTTGTGGAGGAACATGATGGGAAAGAAACCCTTTTTGGCCAAGAAGTGGTTCAACTGAAGACAAATAAGATACCCAAAGGGCTTATTGCATTAGAAAAAGCATTTGATGGGCATGATAGATACAAAAAGAAAGAAACACCAGTGATACCTGAGAACCTTGAGGAGGTGAATTTGGGGACTCAGACAACCCCAAAAAATGTATATATTGGAAGGAATCTTGACCAGAAAATCAGAAGTAGAATCATCAATCTACTTAGGAAGTACAAGCATGTGTTTGCTTGGTCATATGATGACTTAAAGGCATATAGAGAGGATTTATTTCAACATGAGATACCACTCAAGCCAGATGCAAAACCATTCAGACAGAAACAAAGGCTGATTAATCCTACATTGGCTCTGAAAATGCTGGAGGAACTTACAAAGTTAAGGGATGGAGCTATAATCAAACCTATTAGACATTCTTCCTGGGTCTCAAACTTAGTACCTGTCAGGAAAAAGAATGGTGACATTAGACTATGTGTGGATTTCAGAAACCTGAATAAATCTTCTCTCAAAGATAATTATCCTCTTCCCAATATGGAGGCAATATTGTAGAAAGTTACTGGATGTGAATTGCTATCCATGATGGATGGTTTCTCCGGCTACAATCAGGTAAAGGTTAAGGAGTCTGAACAATTTAAGACGGCATTCACCACTCCGTGGGGAACATATGTATACTTGAGAATGCCATTTGGATTAACTAATGCTGGGGCAACATTTCAAAGAGCGATGGATGTAGCTTTTGCTGAATTGATCAATAAGATTATGATAGTATATCAAGACGACTTAACAGCATATTCAAAAAGGGCCAAAGATCATTGCACACATCTAGAACAGATATTTGTCAAAGCCCTAGAATATGGAATATCATTGAATCCTAAAAAATGCCATTTTGCAGTAACAGAAGGAAAATTGCTTGGCCATATAGTCTCGAAGGAAGGAGTTAAAATAGATCCTGAAAGGGTGAAAGCAATTGATCAAGTCCCTATTCCAAAAAATGTAAAAGCTATACAATCATTTTTTGGTCAGATAAACTTTGTCAGAAGATTTATACCAAATTTCGCAGAGATTGTTTGTCCTATATCAAGAATGCTGAAGAAGAACTCAGATATGAAATGGACAACAGAAACAATGGAAGCATTTGGTAACATTAAGGAGGCCATCAAGCAAGCTCCAGTCTTAATATCCCCTGACTTTGGTAAACCTTTCCAACTTTTTTCATTTGCTTCCTATCATACAGTAGCAGCAGTGTTGTTGCAGAAAAACAATGATGGATATGAACAGCCTATCTCTTTCTTTAGCAAGTCCCTTCAGAATGCAGAGTTGAAGTATGACATTATTGAAAAACAGGCATATGCATTGGTAAAAGCAGTAAAAATTTTAGACCATATTTGGTGGGGGCTAAAATCATAGCATATGTTCCTAATGCTGCAGTGAAGGATGTACTGATCCAAACTGAGGTCACCGGTAGGAGATGTAGGTGGATCAATAGGATTCAGGAATTCAACATTGAAATCCAAATCACTAAATTAGTAAGAGGACAGGGTCTTGCCAAATTGATGGCTGAAAGTAATCTAGAAGCTTCCCATATATGTAATGTTGATGCAAGTACCAGTATTGAACACACTCCGTGGTATACTGATATAGTATATTATCTAAAACATATGAAGTGTCCTGAAGGATATGATGATAATAAAAGAAGGACACTCAAACTACAAGCTTCAAAATATGTACTCATTGGTGGGGATCTCTATTGGAAAAATAGAGATGGGGTTCTACTATTATGCTTGGATGAATATCAATCAAAACATATTATGAAGGAGTTGCATGAAGGCATGTGCGGAGGACATTTCTCAGCAAAAACCACAACCCACAAGATCCTGAGGGTAGGGTACTATTGGCCCAAAGTCTTTAACGATTCATACCAGTACACTAGAAAGTGTGAAGCATGCCAAAAGTTCTCAGGGAAGTTAAAGTATCAGGGAGCACTACCATTAAAACCTATGCAAGTTGAGGCTCCATTTTACTAGTGGGGTATTGATTTTATAGGTGAAATTTTAGAGAAATCGAGTGGGGGGCACCGATGGATTTTAGTGGCTACTGATTACTTTACAAAATGGGTGGAAGCAATCCCAACCAGACAGGCTACAAGTAAAGTTGTGATAAATTTTCTAATGGATAACATTATATGCAGATTTGGTACTCCTGTAAGACTGATTACCGATAATGGGATGTGCTTTAGATCTGATGAATTCAGAGGTTTTTGTAGCACACATGGTATTACTATTTCTTATGCTGCTCCTTACCATCCACAGGCCAATGGACAAGCTGAATCAAGTAATAAGAGCCTGTTGAAAATCATAAAAAGAATGTTGGATAGAAATAAGAAGGCTTGGGATTCAAAATTAAGAATGGCAGTGTGGGCTGACAGGATTACTATAAAAAGGGCAATTGGGAGATCCCCTTATGAATTGGTATATGGAACCCAAGCAAGATTACCATTAGAAAATCTTATACCAGTATACAAATTCATTCTCCAGGAAGACTTGAATATCCCTGAACCAATGGAGGAAAGGTTGGAACAATTGGCAGAGCTTGATGAAACAAGAAGAATAGCTCAGAGACAGAATATTAAATTACAATCACAGGTAAAATATCTCTTTGACAAGAAGGCCAGAGAAAGAAAGTTTGAAATAAATGATCTGGTACTAATGTGGAATGCAAGATGTCAGGACAAAGGAAAACATGGAAAATTTGAAGCCCTGTGGTTGGGTCCTTTTGTTATCACTGGCAAGGGAGGTGATGATTCTTATTATGTACAGAATATGTCAGGAGAGGAGCAGGAATTGCCTGTACATGGGCAATACTTGAAGCAGTTCTTTTCATAAACATGTACAAAGAGAATTGAGTGTTGCCAGTGCATGGACAACATTCAAATAATTCTCAAAAATATCTTATTCCATGCACAGTAGTCTAGGAATCATTCCCGCTCCCCATCATTTGTTCCTTTCCTTTTCCCAGTTTCATAAAAATCTCACCCCAAAATAATAAAATATGTGGTCTACTTCCCCAGGAGATCTGGATCCTTGTTATACTCACAGGGAGTATACATCCCAGACAGAGCCACTGTTAGCACAGTAAAAATTTGAAATTTTTACTATCTCCTTACTCCATCATATTTGAATAAACCCTGAAGAATATCCCAAAAAGACCATAATAAAAAAATTTTGTATCTCACAAGATGTCTATGGATGAGCAGTGCCAAATTTCATCAAAATCAATCCATCGGCAAGAGGTTGTGTTGCTTACACCGATACACAAGGAATCGTTTGAAAACAACCATCGGCGTGAAAATACAGATCAGAAAAGGAATTATGGAAGTCACCGATGGAGTAAGTGATACTGATGACCTTACATCGGCAAGAAAGGTAAGTGGTCATACCGATCGGTATGATAGATATCTATCAGATGATTTTTTAAAAGATACCCCGACGGTATATATCATACCGATAAAGCACTTCAGCAAGAGTTTCACCGAACATCCTGTGGGGGTAACGGAGAAAATAGTAATCGGTGAGAAATAAACTATCGGGATAGAAAACAAATAAGCCTCTGATGATTAAGAGTCTTAGCGATAAGAAAGCCATCGGCGAGACTCACAGTGATACACCTCTATCGGGATAACTTGACATATCGGAACAAAAGAACCAGGTCTTGCCGATTCACAAGTCACGGTGATCAAAAGGTGTCGATGACACTTTACTAAACTTTGCCCGATGAAGGATATGAAAAGAATCATCGGGGAGATGATTTGGATCGGGATATCTTGAGAAAGCTATCCCGATAGTGAATGTCATTCCGACAAAGATAAAGTTCATACATGAAGATGATTATCGGCGAGACAATAAAGATCGGGAGAACATAATTTTATTATCCCGATAGTCTCAATCTTCCCGATAAGCAAATCATATCAGTGGGACTCGCTATATCGCAGAGAGATCTAAAACCCTTGGCGATGAAGGAAGTCATGCCGATGGTCGTGCCCACTTGAAATATAACATTACATAGCGTCGGGAATACAATTGAGGGGTCACGCTGATTGACTGTTCGCGCCATAAAAAATGTTGAGATCACCCAGACATTTCAAAAATCACGCCGATGAGAAGAGTTATGGCGATGTGACACTTCACAGCGATGAACATTGAATTGATCAGATAATTAATACAAACGGCTACGAAATTCATACGATCATTATAATTGCAAAAAACCATCTGAGAGGAGAATACAGAGGAATTCTTAGGGCAAAAGCAGAGGCTTCCAATTCCAGCCATCAAACGACAGGTACACATACACAAACCACTATATTGCCTGTATTTGAATTTCCTGCCAAATTTTTTAAAATGGAAACTCCGGGGAAGGGAAAAGGAAGAAAGTCACAAGGGGAAACCAGTAAGCCAAAAAAGCAAAAAACTGATCAAACCCCTGAAGAGAAAGTGAAGGATAGAAAACTAAATCAGGACCTGATTGATCAGTTGCCTGGGTCAACTCCCAAGGCCAGGAGGTCTGCCCAACTCAGGGCAGAAGTAGAAAAATTGGAAGACAAACATAAACGCCTGGGAGATATCTGGACCCCAATTAGGGGGTATGAGCTCTTCAGATTCCACTACAACAGAAGGTTTAGAAATGCCCCTGTGTTAAACCCATGGCACTTGAATTTGGGAAAACTGGTTGTGCCCAATGTATTCCTGAATGTGGAACTCCTCCAACTGCTTGCCAGATATTATAATACAAACCTGAAAGCCATCTGCAACCCACAGGGAGAACCAATTGTGCATTTATCAAAAAATGCTATTTGTGAGGTTTTTGATTTGGATGATTTATGCACTGTCCCTATCATTTATGAAGACCTGGATAAAGAGTATTGGAGAATGGACACAACTTACAATGGATGGAGGTTGCCTATTCATAGGCCTAGGGTTGAAGGAGAAGTAATTCCCTTAACTGAAAATGATGGCCCTCCTTTTCATGTTGCTATATTTGAACCATATATACAGCATACTTATTTTTCTGTAGGTCAAGTCCTTGGCTTAGAGGTCCCTGAATTCATGACTATTCCTCTGATGGTCATAGCCTCTGATATCCAGTGTCATAATGCCAGACAATTTGATTATGCTTCTTACATTGCTAATAGAATAGACTCTGGTCTATCTGCAATAAAAAACAATGCTCCAGCGTGCTCTTTTGAGCATTACTCAATGCTTATGCATATGGTGTTATACTATGGCCAGGAAGTAGGGTTGTGGCCAAGTGAGTTTCAAGTTGTTGCTGTAGATAAGAAAGGGGAAAAGATACCTGTACAACTGTGGACCAGAATCTGGGATAGCAGGTATGCCAACTCTAGCTATGCTCAATTTGAAGAGCATTGTGTAAAAGTACTGTATAGATATTTCAATCACCCCTGTGAATACTCAATTTCAAATGAAATAAAAAGATTCCTTAGACCAAAAGATTTTGGTGGCCCCCCTACTGTCACTCATAATTGGGGAGATTGGTATTGTTTTGAGGATGCTACTATGATCAGAGTTTATGGTTTTGAGGATGCTCCATTCATATTGCCTAAAACTGTCCCTGACAGACTTGCATATTTGGAAATAATTAGGCAAATGCATTGTTCAAATGTCATGCATCTAAGTTCACATGATAAACAATCATTCATGCCCAGTACTTTGTGTTTTGGAGATTTTACTGTGGTTTCGAAAGAAGGATATAATCTTATTTTGGACAAATTAATGCATTATAATATGATGACTGCTGAACTAAGGAAAGGGTTCAACCCTGAAGGTTTTATTGATTCTGCAAGAAGAAAACAAAATCTCAGTGGATACATGCACATCCATTATCCACATGATGATGTTATTAGGAATTTGGAAGAAGCTGAAGTCGAATTGGTGGTAGAGAAATATAATAGGGAGTTAAATGAAAAGAAAAAGCAGTTAGCAGAGGTTGAAGTGGTATCCTCTGAAGATGAAGAACTGGCAGAACAAGAGCAGCCACAAGAGAAAACAATAGAAATGTCCAAAAGGAAGATGCAACAATATCAGCCTCCAGTTGTGCTACATGATGAGGAGGGGTCTGCTGATGAAGATCCACGGCAAAAGGCTTATGATTCTTTCATTTCAGATGATACATTCATTCAGTCAAAGGAATTTAGGTCATTCCTGTATAAATACAAAGGAAAAGAAATTAGAGAGTCAGTAGATGATGTTTCTGCTGACAATGAAAAATAGTTATTAGATATGTTGAAGGAAACAGTGGATAAAGAAATGCAGGACATGACACCAAGCAAAGGCAGACAGCTGCTCAAGGATGCAGGGGTTATGATTTTTCCTGGTTTGGATTTAAATTCTGCTTTGGTTTTTGATAGCTTTTTGAATAATGCTAATGACAAGTATAAGCTAACTCCAGAAGGAGTTAATGAAGTATATATGGGAACTAGATACAATAATGATGAAAATTCTTTGATGATATGGGCATTGTATCCTCCCCATAAGAAGACGGCCATCATAGACACTGAAAAACCTTTTGGCCATGTTATGACTTTCAGAGCAGGTGAAACTGACCCTATAATTACTGCAGACATTGGTATCAATGTTGCAAAGTTAAATAAAGCACAAGCTCAGATGTTGATCAAGGAAAGAGATGCTTATAAACTGAATTGTGAGAGATTAACAAAAGAGAATGACTACTTGAAGGACGCTGTTAAGAGCACCTTTGGCCAATCTACAAAAAGAATAACTCAAGGTGAGAGCTCACAAGGTAGTCAAGTAATATTCCCTGATCAGGCCAAACAAATTCAAATAGATGCATTTGTTACAATACTGCAGAGCAGATATGCAAACATGGTACGGTGGTTAAACCAGTTTTGGGATAACTACTCAGAAAATCATAAAGCAGTCAAAGAACATGAAAGGCTTGATAAGAGGGTACAAGAAAAGGTGACTGAGTTACAAAATAGAAGTGCCACTGATGGTACAGATATCTCTGATGCAAGAGCATTGCTCAAACAGCACCAGAATTATTATGACAAACTCAGAGCTGATGCTAAGGAAGGGACTGATGCCTCAGACGCGGGAGTGCCAAGGATATTTAAAGATAATGGAGAGGTAAAGAGCAAAGAAGAGTGGACTGTTGATTGTCAAGTTATATTGCACAAAGCCACAGGAGCTCTGAAAGATAAAGCCTCTGCGTCTAAAGAAGTTTGCAAACAATTGGAGGAAATGGTCACCCTTGATATAATCACCAGGAGCGTAGTTGATCTTACTGATTCTCACCGTGAGCAGGAGTATTTAGATCATCTAGCAAAAGTCTATTTATGGCTAAATAGAGCCTAATTAAGCTTATGTAATTATTGTTTATGTTGGTTAAATTCCCAAGAGACTTATTGAAGAGTTGTATCTCTTCATGAAATTATCTATATAAGTTTAAACAATCGATGCTGAAAAATCATCAGCAGTAGAAGATTTCATATATACATAATATACAATGTCTCAAATTGATTATGTTGCATATTTTATTTGAAGAAGAAATTTGAAGTTCTCTGATTCAGTATTTCTATTTTGGTATCAGTTGCTTGTTGAAAATATTCAATTGTGTGGCTGTCTCCATTTCTGCATTTCCTGGTTATTCAGATTAAGATATCAAGTATATAGTTAATCTGTCATTACACACTTGTTGTATCTGTGTGATTAATTTGGTTGGTGTCCATCTGAGGAATTAAACCCTTCTTATTTAGTCGCAGTAGCCTGGAAGTAGTAAGTTGGGATTACTAAGTAGAGCCATACAATTAGGATTACTATTCTGTCTCCAGTAAAATATTATCTGTTAATCTTGCCCATTCATTTCATTTGGTTCCTTCAAGTAAGGATTAAAATACCTTCTGGTGAATTATAAGATAATTGATTATATTGGTTGGATTACTAAGAAGAGTTTGTCAATCACTTCCTTACACGTTTATACAAGCTATAAACCAAAACTGTGCCAAGTAATTAGAATTGTTACCATTAAGAAACTACTGGTCTAGGTCCTTCAAATTGACTCTGTTACCCAACAAGGCACTAGTCTCATTCAACTCATTATTTAAAACCTTGATATTGCTTATACAATTTCTGCCAATCATTTAAACATTATACATAGAATTAAGTAGTCAGCTTCTTTTTCATCTATCTTACATCCTATGCCATTATAGATAGATCTAGTTAGTCCACTCATCCACTGCTTTAATATTTCAAGGTTCACCCACCTAGGTGTAGCAGGACCTAAAGTGTAGGAAATCATCAAACCTTGAAGGTTGATTTCGTCAAGTTAGTTCAAAAACGTTGCAAATCCAAACATAGAGCCTGGCATCCTCTTAGGATTAGCAACTTGCATTTTTGAGACCTAACAAGTATAACATGCCCCGTTGTAGGTAGAATACTTAGGATGTTTCATGGCAATGTTGATGACAATAGGAGGATGAGAGGATAATGAAGGATTTGCATGGTTTGGAGGGATAAGGTATGTCAAGAGCCATTCAAAACATTTGTCAACATTGTGCCCCCAATCCTTATCAAGACCAAAGAGTAGAGGAAAGGAAGTTTGGATGGGTGGATGAGACAGGATAGGTATGCAATGGATAGAGGATAGGATAGGAAATGGTATGAAAGGAAACTGGTAGGAGAAAAGTGATATGCCTATGAGACAAGGTGCCCCCAAGTGTAGGTGACATAGAAGATCAACTTACACATGATGCCTGTTTACCAAGTTTTCATCATGGTACTTATCCAAGGCGCTTGTTTGCCTGGTTTTCACCATTGGACGAAGGGATTTTTCTTTACTTTTTTCTCTTTTTTTTTTTTGAATATTTAGATAGGAGAAGGTGGATATGGAAAGATGTAGGTATATAGTTCCTTGAAAGGTGAGAGTCCTGCTAGATAGATACTATCGCATGGACCATGTCAAGTGTTCTCACAGATGTTGGTAGGGGATCGTATGAAAGTGGGATATGAATATGTAGAAAGCGGATTATGGAAGGTACGATAGTGGATTGTGATGAAGAATATGGAGGGAAGGCTTATGCAAAAGCATGGACCATAGGATGAGGAAGATATGTAGGATAATAGTGGAAGGTAGGGGAGATGGAGTTACATGAAAATGTTGTGAAATGGAAGGGAATCATGACCAACGGTTGCACATATCGTGGTAAACATTGAAGCTGGTGATGGGAAAGTAGTGTAGGAAGCAACGGAGACTTTTGCTCATGGATGAATGACGTAGGTATGTAGGGTTCCACATAGACTGAGTATTGTCCTGATTTTTGTTCATCATGTGAGATGGAAGAATTTCAGACTTATGGATGGAATGGGAGAAAGTGGATGGTTGAGATTCTTGAGAGGTGGATGCCTCAGGTAACTTTAGGGCTTTTTTCTTGGGTACCCAAACCATTTTGTTTTTAGGTAGTACGTGTGAAGGTATGGTTTTAGGTGTATGCATCGTTTGTGTAGCTTTTGGATTAATCATTTGTTGCTTGGGGACCCACACCTTTTGCAATTTGACATTGAGGTGTATGGGTGTACGCAGCTTTTGATATGGATAATGCTTTGATTCTTGGCTTTTATGTCCTAGGTCATGAGGACTCTGAGGATGTTTTACTTTATAGGTAGAGGCATCCACATATTTGTCATTGAATCCCTGTGGGATGGTAGAAGTGAGGTTGGTGAAAGATCCTTGTTGAGACAATATGTGCGTTTGTCGGCCAGGATTGGGATATGTAGAGGATTTATAGATGGATGGATAAGGTGTTGGAAGGAGTGGTGGTAGATGGCATGGGGGGGTCTTAGGAGTTGGAAGTAGCAGGGGTAGATTGAATGGTGGGATATTAGGAGTTGGAAGCAGCGGAGGGAGATTGGATGGTGGAAGGTGTATGGTCACATGCTTGTGGGATGTGTATGATAAGGGAGGTGGGATGGCAACATATGTTTTGGGGATATGATAGGGTTTGCGATGGAAAGTGGTAGACTTAGGAGGAGTGGAGGAAGTACCAACATCTTGAGTTTGCTCACCTTGGGGTATGTATCCAAGGCCGTATGAAGGTGGGGGAACATTGACATGGATGGGCTCCAAAATACCTTATTCATGAAGGCCTAAGCCTTTACCTTGATAGTTCATATTGTGGAGTATGTGGAGGACAACGAGATTATGTGTAGGTGGAACATTAGACACAAGTGCTTTATTAGATGGAGAAGGCGAGATAACAGATAATGGTGGTTGGTGTTCTAAGAAAGAACATTCACACATGAAGGTAGTAAGACCAAGGATATATGGCGGAGGATTTGTTGCTTGGTCCATAACAGATGGTAGAGGAGTATTACTAGTTTGATCTTCTACACTTTCTTGGGAGGCAAGTGTCTCATCAAGGGAAGTGGGAGTTGTTGGATTTTGTGTAGGACTAGATGGGGTAATAGGCTCAGGACCATGGAACACATAGAGTGGGCTAAGAGGATCATCATGGTCTGCTTGATCATAGATAGGCTCGTCATCATAGATGGGATCTTGATCATAGATAGGATTTAGCATGATGGGATTAATGTTCTCTTGTATAGAGGCTACATCAACGATAATATCTTGATCATAGGAGAGATATAGGTTAGGCCTGGTGGGAAATTGGATCTCTTGCTCATGTATAGGGATAGGATCATTGAAGAGATAAAGGTTATGCAGGGGTCGGATGAGAATGTTTTGATCTCAGTTTAGACAAGGGGTTAATGTTTCCACATGCTCTAAGGTGTGCTCTTGACATAACTCTTGGGTTGTGGGAATAGAAGCAGATAGATCTTGGATAGCTTCTTGGTTGATAATATGGATGTGTGATAGACCTTGACTTTGGTGCATGGTAGAAGGTTCTTCGATAAACTCAAGGGGTTGCGGATGACATGAAGGGGTTGCAGGATTTGACAAGGCATTGGGAGAATCTTTGGTAAGGTCAAGGACCAGAGTTTGGGGACATGGTTGACTCTCTGCTAATAGCCCTTGGAGCACATCCTTCATAGTTGAATGGGTAGATGGATGAAGGGATGGATGAGTTGATTTGGCTTTCTCCCTAGCTTTGCTTTTGTTGTATAAATTTGGAAAGCATTTTTCCCACCACTCATCTGACTCTTATTTGGTGTGCCATTTAAAGTCTGAGGAACTAGATGGCGGTGTTGTTGTAGAACTGGTATGCTTTGGGAGAGGTGTCTTAGAATATGGTGAAGGAGGACTAGGAGCCAAAGTGGTATATGATTTCCCTCTTGAGGTGGCGGTTGCCTTGTCATGAGTATGGGAAAAAGACATAGGAGTTTGGGGTGAGGCATAGCTAGTGCTAGCATGTTTAGCTTGCAAGAGTGTCAATTCTTGTTTTAAGACTTGGAGATGTTGACAAATTGCTATACAGTCTTGGGGCGAGGGATCTAAGTTTATTTGCAATTCTAGATATTGGATTTCTTGATCAATATACTCTAGGTGGTTTGCCATGGACAGAAGACTGGAAGAGCTTACTAGTTTGGAATGCGCAGCAGTAAGTGTGCCGTAATAGAGTGCAGATGTGTCACAAGTTGAGACAAGTGTGCCAGTTCTAGTTTTTGATTGGTTTGGCAATGTTCAATGATCACACATGGACAATCATGAGTCACTCACACAAGACACATAAGCAACTTTGAATGTTGAATTTGAAGAATATGTTGATTAGTAAACAAGCACACATGGAAGACACATCAACAAGCCATAATGTCTAGTTTGATGTAGGGTATGGCCAATTAGGTTTGTGGGTAATGTTTACACGAGGTTGACTAGGGATTGAAAGTGAAATCATGTCACACAGCTGGGAGAAGGGGGTAACCCACCCTTCACCTTCACTTCCCAAAGGTAGAAAGTTCTTTGGGGCTTAGCCAAGAGTGACAAGGTTCTGATTTCAATGAGGGTGTCTTTTGATTCAGCCTCGATTGAGGTCGTCCCTAGGGGTGATAAAATCCCCTAGCAGGCCTCCTAAGAAAGGGTAAACATAAGTGAATCAAGTGAGGTGTTTTTGATCTCCAAGGTCACCTTGCGGTGCGAGGAGAGAGCATACACATGCATTCTTGATTCACACTTGCAGTTGTAAATTATCCTTTAGAAATTGAAATGTGAGGAAGGTACTTCAAACACAGGTTCTTTTTAAATCCCAAATCAAGATGTGAATGGAAGACACTAGTGTATTTTAAGCCCAAGTTTCAATGATATGTGATCAATCAATGTTCATTTTATGAGCCCAAATCGAAGTGTGTTTGCAAACAAGATTGAGAGATAAAGGATTAGAATGAGTGCACCTAGATTGTTTTCGCTATCCAAATTTTCTGTATTAGTGGATCCTGATGTTGTTCTAGCCCCGAATGATCACCTGCAAGTCACGAAACCGAAAACAAAGTAAGTAGACTTCTAAGAAGATTGTTATGTGAAAATTGATAATCTGATAAAATCTGCTAAAAATGAATCGATACAACAAAATAGATTGCATGGACAAAAAATTTAGGAAATTCTATGCGATTTAAAAAAACAATTTGTAAAAATTCAATCAAATTTGCACAAGTTATGATGGTTTGAAGATTTTAAGCATGTTTGACTTTGACTGATGAAAAAGGTAGGAAAAGGGTACCATCACCTAAAAATTTCCCCACAACTACGTAGTTCATCGTGTTATCTTTCCATCGAGTCCTTATTCGCATGATTTCGACATCGTATGTGAAAGTTGTGTAAATTTGAAAAAAAAAGCCCGGTTTGACTAAGTGGGAAAAAAAAAGGAAGTCCCCCTGATTTTGATTTTTGATTTTTGATTTTTTTGTTTTTTTTAAAAAAATTTTGTTTTGATTTGATTTTTTTTTTTTTTTTAAATTAATGTTTGATTTTTTTTTAGTGTGTTATGTTATTGGTTGTTTTTTGTTTGTTTGAAGTGTGTTGTGTGTGCAGTGGGGTGGTGGTGGAGCTGGGTGGTGGTGGTGGTGGGGAAGCTGGGCGGTGGTGGGCAGTGGAGGGTTTTGGTTGGGCAGCGGTCAGGGGCGGCGGTGGAGGGTGAAGCAGAGGTGGTGGAGCAGCAGGCGGAGAGTTTTGCTTGGGCAGCGATCGGGGGCGGCGGTGGAGGGTTTTGGTTGGGCAGCGTGGGCGGATGGCGAGTGGCGGTGCGGCGAAGCTGGTGGGGATGGGGGAAGGGATTGGCAGGGGCCGCGGGAGAAGGGGATCGGGGGGACTGAGATGAGGGAGGGGGGTTTGAGGTCGCAGCGTGTAGGGGGGACGTGTGGGGAGGGATCAGGGGTAGGCAGGGGTCGGGGGGGTTTAGGGTAGGGGAGTAGCAGGGATCAGGAGTGGGCAGTGGGAGATGGGCGCCGGGGGATGGGGTTGGATAAGGGGTGGGGAGGACGGGGGTCAGTGGGGGGCGGGAGGTAGTGAGCAGCACGGGGGGAATGGGTGTCTGCGTGGGTCGGGGGAGGCCGTGTGGCCTGTGTGCAGGGGCTTCGACCCCTGCCAAAATTTGTTTGTGTTTTAAATTTTTTTATTTTTTATTTTTATTTTTTTAATTATTTTTTTTTTTTTGGTTTTTTTTTGTTAATTGCTTTTTTGTTAATTTTTTTTTATTAGAACACAAAAGCCTTTAAAGAAAGGTTTTTTATTTTATTTATTTTTTGCGAAAAGAAAACAACTTGAATGTACCCTTTTTTTTGTGTTTTGTTTTAATTTTTTTTTTAAAAAAAAAAAATGGTAGAATAGAATAAAAATGAAGAACTAAGGCAAAATTTATTTATTTTTTTTAATTTTTTTATTTTAGTATATTTTTTTTTACAAAAATACGTGGAAAAGTAAAAAAAATTTCAAAAATTTTCAAGTAACAACACTAGAGGAATTATAGGCGATTTCTTACCTCCGAGGCCTTCTGGACTCAACGATGAGCTTGGTTTGTGCATAGGAGGCCATTTGTGGAAGTTGATGCCCGAATGTGCTTTGGAAAACACCTGTATCCTGCAGCAAAACTTCGAAGACAAAAACCTCACAAACAAAGTGGATTAGATCACGGTGGGCGCCAAAAATTCAATTGGTGGAGGATAGTGGGGAACATTGAATTAAGAATTCAATTTTGGATAATAGTGGATATTAGCTAATTAAATATTAAGAATATTTAATTATATGTCCAACATGGTGAGGTGGAAGGGATGAGGTGGAAAGATGAAGTGGATTGATGAGGTGGATTTTGTGAGGTGGATTTAGGACTTGAGACATTAGAAGAATTTAGGGATTTTAATTAAATAAAATGATTTTATTTAATTGCATGATAATGAACCAATCAAATAAACTTATAATATTTATTTGATTGACAGAAGAAAATATGAATTAAGATAAATATCAGAATATTTACTTAATTCGACCTGTGCCAATTTTAGGCTATTACAGAAATAGTTCCTCTTCCTCTGATTCTACTAGCAGAATTATCACCAAACTTTACCACTCCTCCTTCATACCTTTCCAAATCTACAAACTTATTTTTGTCACCTGTCATATGGTGAGAGCATCCACTGTCAATGACCCAATCATCCTTCTCTTCAATTTGGGCAGCCAGAGCTCTTTCCACAGTCTTAAGATTAATGATACAGAGGACAATGGATCTTCTTCCTTGATGGCAATGAACACCCATTCATTTATGGATTTGTTTCCTATCTCTGATTCATCATCTATTACTCCTTCATTATCATCATCTTCATGTACATAGTAATAGTTCTTTTGGAACCTTGGTTTGTTAGGATTTTGCCTTGAAAATCTTTCTGGACACCTTGAGGCAAAATGATCAATCTTATTACAGTTAAAACACTTATAAGGTAATTTTCCTTCATACTTACCAGATCCTCTTGGCAGCCTCTTTGCAATAAGGGCTTCAAGTTGAGCAGTTTCTACTTCTTCTTCTTCTAGATCTTTTCTTACTTTTTCATACTATGACAATTTCCTTGAAGAATTCTCTCCCGGATCTAACCTTTATTTACCTTTAACAGAGGCACCGGCTTTGAATGTAGATTCAGTCTTGGTGGGGTTGTCTCCAAACACTGTCATTTCAAATGCAGCCAATTTTCCAGCCAATTAATCTCTTGTGACAGTTGTATGGGCTCTGAATTCTTCAATGGCAGTAGCCTTGATTTTGTAAGAAGTAGGAAGGGATGTGAGAATTTTATCGACAATCTCATTTTCATCTAAGACTCCACCAGCATTTCTAATTCCACAAACCAGCTCATTCACTCTTGGCATAAAAGTGGTTATATTTTCATCATCTCTCATCTTCAGTTTCTCAAATTTCCCTTTTAGACTTTGTAACCTTGCACATTTAACATACTGGTCTCCTTCATGCAAAAGTTCCAGTCTATTCCAAATCTCAAAGGCAGTTGGTAGGTCAATAACATTTGAGAGCTCTGAGTTAGATAATGTGATTAGAAGAGCCTCTTTAGTCCGCAGATTGTTTTCAGCATCTGTGATTTCATTTAGGGTTGTCGGACCACCCTCTGGGGGTACATACGCTTTTGTAACCATGGACTAGTACGCCATTCCCATACACTGCAAGTGACATTTCATGCGACCTTTCCAAAGAGCAAAGTTGGTTCCATCAAACTTTCGACTATCCTTCTTGTAAGAAGACATCCTAGATCTCCTCAAGCGGTTAAGCTCCTTTTAGAGGAACTTGGCTCTGATACCAATTGTTAAACTTAGGGCACACAACTAAGAGGAGGGGGGTGAATCAGTTGTGCAAAACTTTCTCCAATTTACACACTTAAATCCTCTTAGTAATTAGCAGTATATTAAACATGAAATATAATGGATTCAAATCAAAAGCAGAAACTCATCAACACATAAGACACCAAGATTTTGATGTGGAAAACCCGGTTAAGGGAAAAACCACGGGGTGATTAACCCAAGAATGTATTCTCTGTTAGAAGAATAGAAAGAAAAAAATGACACCTGCCAATTAGGGCTCACTGCTCAAGCACACTGTTCACAAGAGGCTCACTGCCTACAAGAGACACACTATCTACAAAGAAATAAGTATCACATACATGAACTGGAGAATAGCATCTTCACCATGCTTGAATTAGTTCCATTAAGCTCAATACTTCTGCTCTACCTTTCGCTCTCCTCTTCGTTACCACACACTCATCTCCACATAAAAGGTGAGTTCAAACTGACTTTGCAATCCCTTATTTATACAAGGCATCAACTTAGGAATGATCATCTAAGTTGGCAAACATTCATAAGACCATCCGACAGATGCATAACTCATCCGGTCGGCCTGTCTCAAGAAGAACACCATCATACAGAATACTCTTCAATTGTGAGCTCCAACTTCAATGCGGACCACCAACACGAACTAGACATGATCCAAAGACTTCCACAAGCTTGCCTGAATCACCAAGAACATCCACACTTCTTCTGCTTACTGAAATCCTTCTCTCCTTCATCTGGAACCTTAAGAACACAGTCTGTCATAACTGTCAAAAAATAATAGATGCTTGCGGACCTTCAAACCATGCACCAATAGAGTTGATACACCATAAAGACTTTCTCAGCACTCCCTTAAATCCACAGAATAGGAAACTTCATTTCCAGATCTCACCAGACCTTTCTTGTTACACTCTATCACCTCTGAACACCTACCAGAACCAGTTTTACTTGAGCAGCCACAACTTCTTCATATCTTCATGTAGACCTCTAAAATCTCTACTAGATCACCTACAGACACATATCTACAAACCCTTTAATCCACATCCTCTGATCATCATCCCATCTTGGACTTTTGTCTTACAGTCATCACTGTTCTTCATTGTTCTTGATTGAGACTAATTTTCTCAATATCCTCAGCTCACGGCTCATTCAGACCTTATCATTTATGAAACAAGAGTATGTTGACATCAATGACAACACCAGTTAGGCCCATACTTGCAACATAATGGTCCCATATGTGTGTGTCATCAACATCACCACCAGCCTTACCCACTATCTTCAAAGCATCAAAAGTTCCTTTATATGCACAAGAGTACACCACATACAAAGTCATGTAAAATAAGCATGTTTATCCTCCCAGGCTCCTCATTCCCTCATCTAATGCGTCACTAATGATCTTAGCCCATAGTGGCCTATTGTCTACATATAAGACCATCTGGATGATCCCAAACATCTAGTTCTCAAAATTTCCAGCATGAGACCTGCCAGTCATCCTGCTCAGTAGAGCAACCATATATTGGTACTCATCATCAAAATCAAACTTGTACAGATGCACGGGTGGTTTGGCTAAGGTGGCATATGTGCTACTCTTTGATCTCCATTGGTATATCCTCTTCCTTGCATTTTTCTTGTTATTGTTAACTTTGTTTCTAATTTGTGCAAGTCCACACTCACTACCTTCTTCCCAACTAGCATATTGAAAGTGGTGGTAATGCCTTTGACTGAGAAGTCTGCATATATCCTCCCATGTTTCTCTACCCATCTAGTTTTAGGGTTGTAATTTCTCACGCACTCTACTACCAACTCTGGGGCATCCATAGCATATGGAAAACTAGCTGCACACCACATATCTAAGACATACACCCCATCCAGAATGGGATTGTCCTTATCATGATCCAGTCTTGTTGACCATACTGCTAGGTCCATATCCCCTTGGTGTGTATCACCAATAACTCCGTACTTGAACTACACCCCCTCAGGCTAGACAAACATGGGCTTGACGAACTCTACCTCAAACCTATTTCTTCTGAGATCTGCCATGGATTTCTGCAATAAACATGATATGTTTTACCCTACAGTGTCCACATGCATTTCTACAACATCATGTACTTCTATCATGTATACTTTGTATATTATTCCTCACTTCATCATTATATGTATTATCACAAAGCCAAACCACAGGAGAAATAAATACTCTACCTGAAAATATAGAAAATGACAATAGGAGGGTTTACCATTACTTACCTGACAATGCTTTCTCTTTGGATTAGATGACTAATCACGGAGAAGGGCTAAAAACACTGAAGATCACCCATTCCGTTATGTTGAAAGATCCAATCCGTTGATAGGTAGTTGCTTGAGGGTTTGACTCGGAGCTCTGTAATTTCTCAATTTATCACAAGGTAATGAAAATGACCTTCAAATTTTACCTTTAAAGTAGATCAATAGGACAAATTGTTGATAACTGAGAGGGGGGGTGAATCAATTATCTTAATTGCTTCAACTTTTTGAGCTTCCTTAATAGTTAATGCAATATTAAATCAAATGAATAAACATAACCATGAAATGGAAATAACATCAATACACATGACACGATGATTTTGACGTGGAAAACTCGGTTAAGGGAAAAACTACAGGGTGATTAACCCAAGATATTATTCTCTGCTAGAAGAATAGAAGATACAAAATGGCACTTGCCAATTTAGGACTCACTACTCAAGCACACTACTCACAAGAGGCTCGCTGCCTACAAGAGACTCACTGTCTACAAGAAAGGAAGATAACACAATGTTTGAACTGATGAGAAGCATCCACACATGTAAGATTTAGTTCTAGTTGAGCTGAATAAACTGATCTGCTGCACTTCATTCTTACTTTCTTTTGGTTCAGCTGTCCTATCACATTCTGGACCTGTCTTACTGCCTTCACACTACTCTTCTACTTTTCTTCATACAATTACTCATTCACACCACACACTCATCTCCACATAAAAAGGCGAGTTCAAACTAACTCCACAATCCCTTATTTATACAAGGCATCAACTTAGGAATGATCATCTAAGTTGGCAAACATTCATAAGACCATCCGATAGATGCATGACTCATCCGGTCGGCATGTCTCAAGAAGAACACCATCATACAGAATACTCTTCAATTGTGAGCTCCAAATTCAATGTAGACCACCAACACAAACTAAACACGATCCAAAGACTTCCACAAGCTTGCCTGAATCACCAAGAACATCCACACTTCTTCTGCTTACTGAAATCCTTCTCTCCTTCATCTGGAACCTTAAGAACACAATCTGTCATAACTGTCACAAAAGAATAGATGCTTCCAGACCTTCAAACCACACACCAATAGAGTTGATACACCACAAAGACTTCCTTAGCACTCCCTTAAATCTGTAGAATAGGAAACTTCATTTCCGGATCTCACTGGACCTTTCTTGTTACACTCTGTCACCTCTAAACACCTACCGGAACCGGTTTTACTTGAGCGGCCACAACTTCTTCATATCTTCATACGGACCTCTGAAATCTCTACTGGATCACCTATAGACACATATCTACAAACCCTTTAATCCGTATCCTCTGATCATCATCCTATCTTGGACTTTTGTCTTACAGTCATAACTGTTCTTCATTGTTCCTGATTGAGACTAATTTTTTCAATATCCTCAGCTCACGGCTCATCCAGACCTTTTCATTAATGCAACAAGAGTATGTTGACATCAATGACAACATTGGTTAGGCCCATACTTGCAACAATCTCCCCCTTTATCATTGATGGCAACATATAATGTGAAAAACCATCAAGACAAGAACTTCTCCTTACTGTCACAAATCCCCCTATCAACAGCAGCCATTCACATGTCTTCTCTCTTTACTGCTCCCCATTTGATCAGCAACCACTTGTTTTTCACATGTCTTCTCTCCCCCTTTGACATCAATGGCAAAGGGCACATACTTGCAATTTCACCATTTTAGAATCATACATGCTACTCCACCTGAGTAGCAACTCCCATCAATCCGGATCACAAGATATGACTATGATATCCACCGGACTGATGTACCTCAGTGCACCTTAGTTCATCACTGGAGGAGCAATAACCCCTAACTTCTCCCTGAGATAATCAAAAGAGTCCTTAGGTAGAGGTTTAGTAAAGATGTCTGCAATCTGATCCTTGGATGACACAAACTCTAATTTGACTTCATTTTTGTTCACTTGCTCTCTCAAAAAGTGGAACTTGATAGATATATGCTTGGTCTTTGAATGCAACACCAAATTCTTAGATATACGTATAGCACTTGAATTATCATAGAAGATTGTGATAGGTTCCTCATTCTCCAAATTGATATCTCTTAGCATTTGCTTCATCCACAAAACTTGAGTGCAACTACCTACTGCTGCAATATATTCTACTTCAGTTGTAGACAGAGATATTGCCTCTTGTTTCTTGCTTAGCCAAGAAACTAATCTCTTTCCCAAAAAGAATCTCCACCACTAGTACTCTTCTGGTCATCCACATCTCCTGCCCAATCAGCATCTGTATATGCATGAAGAGAGAAATCATGATCTCTAGGATACCACAGACCATACTCAACTGTCCCTTTTAGATATCTAGAAATCCTCTTGATTGCCATGACATGGGATTCTCTAGGATCAACTTGGAATCTAGCAACAAGACCAACAACTTGCATAATATCTGGTCTAGTTTGAGTGAGATACAATCCTCCAATCATTGATCTGCACTTTGTCTGGTCTACCTTAGGAGAGTCATCATCTTTGCTCAACTTACATCTGGTTGTCATGGGAGTATTCATTAGATTTGAATCTTCCATCCCAAATTTCCTCAACAATTCTTTTACATATTTGGTTTGAGAAATAAAGATTCCTTTCTTTGTTTGAGTAATTTGTAGACCCAAGAAGAAATTCATTTCACCAAGCATAGACATCTCAAACTCACTTTTCATTTGATTTGGAAAAACTTTACACATACTATCTCTTCCTCCAAAGATGATATCATCAACAAATACTTCAACAATCAAGATGTTTTCATGATTACTTTTGAAATATAAGTTACTGTCAGCAGTACCTTTGTTGAAACCAATCTTCAAAAGATGCTTGTCCAATCTTTCATACCAGGCTCTTGGGGCTTGCTTTAATCCATATAGTGCCTTCTTCAACTTGCAAACCATATCACCATGATCAGACAACTAAAATCCATCCGGTTGCTCTATATACACTTCCTCTTCCAAGTCACCATTTAGAAAGGCAGACTTGACATCCATCTGATATACCTTGAAATCCTTGAAGGTAGCAAAGGCAAGGAATAATCTGACTTCTTCAATTCTTGCCACCGGAGCAAAAGTTTCTTCAAAATCAATTCCTTCTATTTGAGAGTAGCCCTTGCAGACCAATTTGGCTTTATTTCTGATTACTTCACCAACTTCATTTAGTTTGTTCTGGAAGACCCATTTGGTTCCAATCACATTCTTGTTTCTAGGTCTGGGAACAAGATCCCAAGTGTGATTTTTCTCAATTTGCATCAACTCTTCCTCCATTGCTTTGGTCCATTTTTCATCATTGCAGGCTTCATTTATAGTCTTAGGTTCAATCTTTGAAATCAGACAATATTCATCTGAATTTTGAGCAATTTTCCTTCTAGTTTGCACACCTTTGCTTTTGTCACCTATGATCTGATCTTCAGAGTGGTTCAGTCTTATATACCTTGGAACTTTGGGAGCTTCTTGCACTTCTACTTCTTGATCAGGCTCATTCAGACTTATCTCTTCTTCCTAATTTACTGGATTAGTTTGAATCTAACTTTCAGAAGAGGATTGAATTCCTTGAACCAGAACACCATTCTGATCATCTTCATCATATTCATAAAACCTTGAGGGTTTCTCTATTCCCTCATCAACCTTGTTGTACAGCTCTCCTTTCTTTCTTTTCAAATGCAAATGTGCAAATGATGAGCACATGAACCCTTTTGATTGTGAGAAAAACCCTAAATTCATACTGCAATGAATGCGCAACTTAAGTTATTCCGGTTGCTCTGTTCTCCTTATTCTGAAATAGATCTCTTCCAGATTACTAAGATATGCTTAGAATTATTCTTGATGAATATTGTCAATCTATCTTTATTTCACTAATCATTTGATCTATCCACAGATTAGGATACCTCAATTTGGGATCATACCGGATCAAATTGTGATGATCTTGTTTTACCGGATGACTGTTACACCGGATCAATCTGGAAGGATTAGATTTTTCAAATTTTCTTGTGGATCTTCCAAATCTTGATTAGGGGTTATTTAGATGTTTCTCTGAAAACCCTTCAATCTGCAACCTTTCATATGCCACTTTCAGGCACCAATTAACTGGCTGGGGGAATTGGCTTAACTTATGCTGCTCCCCCTGAGCTAGAGCTCATCTATTTAGTTTCTAGAAGGAGTATCAGCACCAGATTCTGGTGCAGATCCATACCCTACATTCTCTATACTTTTCTTCACCCAAATCTTGTTCATCTCAGTTTGAACTTCATCTGCATTCACTTTTCTTTTGCCTTTGTCTTGATTCTGATTATGATGCACCGGACCCCTTTTGTCCTGATTCTTGTTTCTACAAAATTTGGCAATATGACTGGATCTATTGCAACTGTAGCAAACAATTTTTCTTTGCATATTTGATTGATATCCTCTTGATCTGCATTGATTAGTCTTGATCTGCATTGATTAGCCATATGTCCCATTCCATTGCATGCAAAGCATTTACCATTGAATGAATTGTTCATTTGCATATATCTACACTCATGGGATTTGTGACCATACCTTTTGCAATTGAAAAATTGTCCAGAGGAGGATGTAATAGTTTGATTCATTCTTCTCCTACACTAATTTGGTTTATGACCAAAGTTATTGTAGTTGTGGTAGTATCCATTGAAGGATGGATATCTTTGAGCATTTGGTTGTCTTACTAGAGGTCTTCTAGGCCTGTTTCTTGGATTTTCTGGTCTGGAGTTCTTCTGACAGGATTCAGAGCTTTCACCTTTTTCATACCCCAAGCCACACTTGTCATCTACCCTCTTTTGGCTTTCAAGAACTTCAAGTTGAGTAGAGCTTACCTTGAATTTCTCTTTATATTCATTTGCTGTTTGAAGATCCCTTTTGAAAGTGTCAATCTGATTTTCAAGTTCTTCTTCTTTTTCTTTAGCTTCTTCAAGATGAGATTCTAGATGCCTGATTATTCTATCCATATTGTGGTAGTCTTCAGATTTCTCCTTGAGAGGTTGTCTTAGGTTATCTTTAATTTTTCTTTTCTCTTCAATTTCTTGGGTGAATTTCATGACTCCTGATTCCATTTCATGTCTTATCATAATGGTCTCTTTTGATAACTTTTCACATAGCTTGGTTTTCTCCTTCGGATCTTCATTTGTCTCATTTGCTTCACCTTGACTTGCCAATTGCTGAAGTAGATCCTTTCTCTTTTTCATAGAGAGACTTAGTTTCCCTCTTAGTTCACTTATGAAATCATCAGCATGTTTGAGTCTTTCCTTCAGTTCCTTGACTTCAGAATTAGATTTCTCAAGGTCATCTAGGGTAGACTGAAGTTGTTGCCTCATACCATACATATCCATTTGAATTCCTAGATCTTCCTCAAGCTGTTAGGCTCTGTTTCGAGGAACTTGGCTCTAATACCAATTGTTGATAACTGAGAGGGGGTGTGAATCAGTTATCTTAATTGCTTCATCTTTTTGAACTTCCTTAATAGTTAATGCAATATTAAATCAAATGAATAAACATAACCATGAAATGGAAATAACACCAATACACATGACACAATGATTTTGACGTGGCAAACCTAGTTAAGGGAAAACCCATGGGGTGATTAACCCAAGATATTATTCTCTATTAGAAGAATAGAAGATACAAAATAGCACTTGCCAATTTAGGGCTCACTGCCCGAGCACACTGCTCACAAGAGGCTCACTGCCTACAAGAGACTCACTGTCTACAAGAAAGGAAGATAACACAATGTTTGAACTGATGAGAAGCATCCACACATGCTAAGATTCAGTTCTGGTTGAGCTTAATAAACTGATCTATTGCACTTCATTCTTACTTTCTTTTGGTTTAGTTGTCGTGTCACATTCCGGACCTGTCTTACTACCTTCACACTACTCTTCTACTTTTCTTCGGACAATTACTCATTCACACCACACACTCATCTCCACATAAAAAGGTGAGTTCAAACTGACTTTGCAGTCCCTTATTTATACAAGGCATAAACTTAAAAATGATCATTTAAGTCGGCAAACATTCATAAGACAATCCAAAAGTTGCATAACTCATCCAGTCGGCCTGTCTCAACAAGAACACCATCATACAGAATACTCTTCAATTGCAACCTCCAACTTCAATGCTGACCACCAACAAGAACTGGACATGATCCAAAGACTTCCACAAGCTTGCCTGAATCACCAAGAACATCCACACTTCTTCTGCTTATTGAAATCCTTCTCTCCTTCATCCAGAACCTTAAGAACACAGTCTATCATAACTATCACAAAAGAATAGATTCTTGTGGACCTTCAAACCACACACCAATAGAGTTGATACACCACAAAGACTTCCTCAGCACTCCCTTAAATCTACAGAATAGAAAACTTCATTTCCGTATCTCACCGGACCTTTCTTGTTACACTCTATCACCTCTGAACACCTACCGAAACCGGTTTTACTTGAGCAGCCACAACTTCTTCATATCTTCATGATGACCTCTAAAATCTCTACTAGATCACCTACAGACACATATCTACAAACCCTTTAATCTGCATCCTCTGATCATCATCATATCTTAGACTTTTGTCTTACAGTCATCACTGTTCTTCACTATTCTTGATTGAGACTAATTTTCTCAATATCCTTAGCTCACGGCTCATCCAGACCTTTTCATTAATGCAGCAGGAGTATGTTGACATCAGTGACAACACCGGTTAGGCCCATAATTGCAACACAAATTAGGGTAAAAATGCGTTGTCCTGATCAAATCTGTTGATCATCTGTAGGGAATCCATAGATGCTGCCAAGTGTTTAATTTGTATTTGTAATCGGCGGGAATTCATCTACCACATTTAATTGCGTTTAATATCAAAAAAAGAGGGGGGTGATCTTCAAAAGATTAGGGGATGTTCAAAATATGACCCCCCTTCAGAAAGGATCAGGGGGTGATATCATTATGTTGGCGACATTGTTTAATTATTATGTTTTAATGATGTCATCGCCATATTAAAGAATATGACGGACATTAGATATATAACTCCCTGTGGATAGATGGAATAATGACATCATCATCAGCATGATTTCCTTCATTCATTAGACTTGGATGATGTCACTGTCACATTGATATAGGGTGATATTTGTGAAGAGGGTGATATTCGTAAGATGACTGATGTTAAAATTATGACCCCCCATGAGATAACTGAAGTCCTTTGATAGGTAGATATCGGCTCTTACTTAAATTTGACTTCGGCACATTGTGCACCAGGTGATTATTAGGTGAGAATCCCATGTTAGGGTGATCCTATCTAATATGACTGATGTTTGAAATATGACCCCCCTATGCAGGATATCAGGTTTGACCAAACTTTGACTCAACATAACTCTCTTCCCTTTAGACAATTTTGGGGTGATCTAAAAGGCAAACCTGCTTGGAATTTTGTGTACTTTCCAACCATGAGATTAATAATGTGAATTACTAGCTTTGAGAATTGACCTCATCATAGTGACAAATCCTCCCTCTTACAAGGTTACATGCATGACTAATTTTACCAAACCGACCAAAGCATAAAACAAACAAGCCAAAGCAGAAACAAAAGTTGGGTCCCTGTTTTGTCAAGGCAAAATGGAGTGTGTTGTGTAACCACACAACAGTTAGGTGTGAGGTTGAGTTGGCCATTGGTGCCAGGATGTTAGTAGACACTTTGATTCAAGATTGTGAGATCTCTTTGGGGGCCTTTACAACATTATGCGACCTTAGGGTTATGCCTTTAGGATCCTATGGTGTAGTTTTAGGCATGGATTGGCTTGCAACTCATAGAGCCAAGCTAGATTGTCACCAAAAGGTGATTAGATTTTTAGATGATAATGGTATATTAGTCAAGGTAGTGGGCATTCAGAAGCCCACAACAGTTCGTATGATATCCACTCAACAGCTTAAGTGTTGCATGCGGAAGGGATGTCAGTTGTTTGCTATCACGGTTAGTGACAGATTAGAGGATGAGCTAGAGGCATCATTAGATGACCATCCTATTTTGAGGGAGTTCACTGATGTCTTTCCACCAGAGCTACCAGGTATGTCTCCACGCAGAGAGGTAGATTTCAACATTGATCTAGTGCTGGGTGTAGAGCTAGTGTCTCATGCACCCTATAGGATTACCACACATGAGCTCATAGAGCTTAAGTTGTAGTTAGAGGAGTTGCTTGAGAAGGGGCACATCCAACCTAGCATTTCACCATGGGGCGCACTGGTTATCTTCGTGAAGAATAAAGATGGGTCTCTTTGTTTGTGCATGGACTATACGTAGCTTAATAAGGTGATGGCGAAGAACTATTATCCTCTACCTAGGATTGATGTCCTTTTTAATTAGATATAGGGAGCCAGAGTGTTCTCTAAGATAGACCTAAAGTTTGGTTACCACCAGTTGCTCATCACAGAAGCGGATATCCATAAGACTACTTTTCAGACTTTATATGGCCACTATGAGTTCACTGTGGTACCCTTCGACTTGACGAACACCCCTACAGTGTTCATGAGTCTCATGAATGGGGTGTTCCATACTTACTTGGATTGGTTCGTGATCATTTTACTTGATGACATTTTTATCTATTTGCGGACCGAGGAGGAGCATGAGGATCACTTATGTCAGGTTTTGTAGTGCTTGAGAGAGCAACAATTGTATGGCAACTTGGCGAAGTGTGCCTTTTTCAGGACTGAGGTGCAGTATTTAGGACACATCATATCTGGCGATGGTATCTCTATAGATCCATCAAAGATCAAGGCTATCAGGGATTGGCCAGCACCCAACAATGTAACAGAGGTTAGGAGTTTCATGGGATTAGCCAGTTACTACCATAGATTCGTAGAGGAATTTTCTAGGATAGTGTTGTGTGGTTACACAACACGCCCCATTTTGACTTGACAAAATAGGGACCCAACTTTTTTTGTTTGGCTTTGCTTGTGTTTTCTGCTTGCTGGTGGTCTGGTAAAAGTAAGTCAATATAGAGGATCCTACATAAAGGGGACTAGGTAAGTCATCATGATGAGGTCAATTTTTCAAAGTTAATATTTCATGACAATAACCTCATGGTTGGATAGAGCATAAAATTTCATGTAGGTTTGCCTTTTGGATCACCCTGATATTCCTTAGAGAACGAGAGTTATGGTGAGTCAAAGTCTAGGTCAAACCTGATATTCCGAGGGGAGGATCATATTTCTTAACATCAGTCATATTATGAAAGATCACCCTGATCCCAATTTATCACCTGATAAATCATTTATCTAGAGATCTAGATGTCAATTTTATGTGATAGCGATATCTACCCGACAAACAACATCATATATTTTGCGAGGATCATATTCCTAAATATCACCTGATATTTGAATATCACCTCGATATTTGAATATCGGCCTGTCGCAAAATATCACCCCAAACTAATATCCTGATGACATCATCCAAACCCGGTAAATGAAGAAATAAACATGACGATGACATTACAATCCTTTTTACCTCACGGAGGTATATTTCCAAACATGACCCTTCCTACATAACATGATGATGACGTCATAGGGCCACAACGCTGAACTAAGTCATTATCCTGATGACATCATCCTGATATTTCGACAGGAGCATCATATTTGAACATCACTCAATATCCAAATATCACCCAATATTTGAATATCATCCTATCCTACAAAGATCACCCCGCGCCTTGCCGCCATAACATTAAATGCCAAAAATGTGGTAGGTGGTTCCCACCGATTATGAACCCAATACATACACCTGGCAAGATCTTGAGTTTCCGTACAGGAAATCCATGATTTTAATCAATTCATCCCTAATTTTGCCCTAATTTTGCCTTAAAGGGGAAGTTAAAAGTGATTTATAGGGTTATTTTACACTTATCTTGCGATAAAACAAGTTTTTACAGAGCACAGCTTGCGAACCCTCATAAGACTACCTGTGGACACATATATCTTGTACCAGAATGGGATACGTGAGCATTGTAGGTATTTGAATTCCTTTCACATAGTTATCAGCATAATTAAGAGGATAAACACATCAGGTAAGTAATTGAAACCCTCTTGTTGTCGTGTTCTACTTATCCAGGTATCATGGTGTTTTCTAGTTTGAAATTCTAAATCAGGATAAACGAAATATTGAAAGAATATAATATGCATGATGAATAATGAAGATATAACGTATATGCATGCTTGTAAGGTATCAATTGTAAGACTAGTAATGTTCATTGCAGGAGATCATGGCAGACAAGAGATTGCTCAAGTTCGAGGCCGAATTCATTAAGCCCATGTTTGCTCAGCCTAAAGGGGTATAGTTTAAATATGGTGCCATCACAAATACGCACCAAGGAAACACCAACCTAGTGGCATGGTCAAATAGGTTGACTGATGGAAAGAATAAAAGCACCTTATTGGATGCAATTTTTGTGTCAGGGATGTGGAGTGTTGCAGTATTTCCTTATTCCACGGAAGCTCTGGAATTAGTTATTGAATGTGCAAGAAACTACAACCCACAGACCAGAAGAGTTGAGAAACATGGTAGGGTTTATGCTGATCTATCTATCAAGGGGATTGCTGCCACTTTCAAATTTCCATTAGGGAAGAAGGTTGCCAGCATGGATATGAAGAGGTTGGAAACTGAATATGAAAGTAATAAGAAGGCAGCCAGGAAAAGAATGTACCAATGGAGAGTGAAAAATAGTTCGTATACTGCAACCGCCAAATTGCCAGTGCATTTATATAAATTTGATTTTGATGAGGAATACCAGTATATAATAGCTCTACTCAGTAGAGTGATAGGCCAACCTAATGCTAGAAGTTTTAAAGATTGGATGTATGGGGTCATCCTCATGTGTGTTTATACAGACAATAAGCCATTGTGGCCAAAAATGATCAATGGTGCCTTATATGATCAGCTCATGAACCTAGGAGGCCTGGAGTGTGCTTTCTACATGACTTCATATGTGGTATATTCATGTGCCTATAAGGGTACATTTGATGCACTTACAACTATAGGAAAGATTGGTGGTACCACTAATGATGCCCACATTTGGGATCATTATCCCCAGCTGCAAAGAGTAAATTACCTCCAAGATTACAAACTAGTGAATGATGCATTCTCTATGCATCTGGTAAGAACAATAGAGGAGGATAGAACTAAAAGACTGAGCATGGAAGCTCATGAAGTCATATACAGGCATGGAGCCTAGTTTATTCAATTTGCAACTTTCTCCTACATCAGGATAGAGGGTTTTGAAGGTCAGCCCCTCATGCTCCCAAGATATCCCACTGATGCAGTAGTGTTAATGGAGTTTATGAGGCAAGTATCTACAATACTGGATGCATATAAAGCAAACAATAAGCTTCCACCAGTATTGTTTCCAGTGACAATGGGCTGGTATATATGCCAAGATTCTAAAAACATGAAGAAGACCATAGCTGGTCTAGACATGATGAAATTACAACCGTTCCCACTGCCAAGATCATATGATCCTTATGGCAGGATGCAGAAGATCATGGGGAAGCCCATCCATCGAAGACATCTTAAAGATTTTTGGGCAGATTATGAGGATGAAGCTGAAGTTAGAAGAAGAAAATACCAAAGACTAACTCTTAACCAGATCAGGACCTTTGATTGCATCACAGTGCCTACACAGTTAAAGATATATAATGACACCATCTCAGTGCCTGATCTTACTCAATTGAAAAATATTTCATTGGATCAGTTCACAGGCAGGATCATATAGTTAACCCAAGCTTGGGTTGATGAACAAATAAATACACTAAAGAAGAAGGGTGTAGCCCTTACTGTTGATAATAAGAAGAAGAGACAAGATATTCCTGATGAGGAATATGATGATTTCTTGACAGAGAATAGGAAATCTAAGGGAGAAAGGTTTCCACCTCCGTAACAACAAAGAAAAAGACCCCCTAGAGGTAAGAAGACTGATAACGAGCCTAAAGGGGTGATAATTGAGAAAGTTAGTATAACAGCTGAAGGTGCATCAGCATCAGAACAAGCGTCAGTATCATTAGCATCACCTCCTAAGGATAAGTAAAAGGCTAAGAAGATTCAGAGGCCAGCTGTTGAAACTAAGGAAACATATGAGGAGGGTCAGGCTTCACAAGCACAAACTGAAGAAAATGTTCCTTTTGATGAAGAGCCTACAGATAAAGACTCGCTGCCCCTCATCAGAAAAATAAAAGCACCTCAGGTGATGGCCTCCACACCTAAGAAACCCAGAACATCCATGAGAGATGAGATAAGACATGACCCTATAATGTTGAGGGGATCAGGTAGTGGAGTGTTTAGAAATGAATTACAACATTGGTGCAGGAGCACATTCTCTATAGTGCAGGGTCATCTTTTCTTTTGTTGTCTCATAAGGCTCTTAAGCCATTTAATTTTGTAATAAGGGTCAATTTGGTCCCATGAATGTAATTGTGTAAGGCAAACAAGTGATTTGCTTGTATGAAGGGTAACCCAAAGGCTAACTGATTTGAAAATCAGTTTGCACGGTTGGAGGGGGATAACTGCTGTCTCTACATCTTCTTTAGAGGCAGGTTGTATGTCACACGAAGCAGAGAGAGAAGTGTGTATTACAACAAGTTCTTTTTGATAACTGAATAAAGAGAGTTCTGGGTATGATCTGTGTTGATTTTCTTGGTTGTTCTTAGTGATTTGATATCTTTATCCTGATTTTGTAAATGGAACCCTAACCGGATGCTATCTGTCAATCCGTAGTGTTTGTATAGTGTGCAGACGGTGTAAAACCAATGGTTCCACAGAGGTTGGTTTGTAACCTAGGAGTAGGGTTTTGATTCATACATGGAGACCCTTTCCTCTATCCGCTGAGGCCTCGTGTAGTATCAGTGTGATGGGGGAAAGACTTTTCACGTTTGTTGTTGTTAACTTCTTGCCCAGGAAGCTAGAGAACTCAGTCAGATTCGACTAGACATCTTCATGTGGCTAGTCGGGAAATCAGAGTGAAATTGGATAGTTTTGATGTGGGATTAGATTGCTACAAGTGATCGAGGGTTTGATATATGAAACGGCCAAATTCCATTGTTCGGTCGAAAGGAATTCTAGTTCGGCACCTCAGAACAATTGGAGATCCATCGGCGTGAAAGGCTCTTTGTCTTGTCGAAGATTGGTATAGTGTCAGAGACACATACCATTGTTATTCGCATCGGTAAGAGAAACGATATCGGGCTAAGGAAAATACACTTAGCTGACGGTATACAGTTTCACCGATCGGTGAGACATCCTCGGAGTATCGCCGATAAAGAGTATCGGTGTGAGGAACCTTGTCGGGGGAAGTCGAAGAAGTCACGGTGATCGTTAGAGTCCCACCGATAGAAACTCATCGGAATGAGATGAACCATCGGGGCCGCAAACCGGAGTCTTACCGAAGCGGAGGATCTGGCCAATGTGCCTGACGATATCAGTGAGAGACAAGGTGTTGGTGTAGGTGAAAAAAAGCTTCGCCGAAGGAGGAAGTCTGGCCGACGAAGATTGGTCATCGAAGTGACGGAGTATATCGGCCTAAGAAATTTCTTGTGGTCTGATAGTATGAGGTGTTGCCGATAGGCAATGAACCACTACGGAGACATCGGTGAGAACTTGGCCGTCAGGATAAACGAATGAGGAACGACCGATAGCTCATGTCTTCCCGATAGAGAAGTCATTCTTGGCTTCGGTGAAACATTGGGAGACCTCTTGCCGATAATGAAGATATAGGCAAATCTTCATCCGCTTCTTCTGGCACTCTGCATCAAATTGGTATCAGAGCCAATATTCTGAATCACAGCCGTGTATGTCAGACGAAGAATTGGAGATAGAAACAGAGGCTAGCACAATGCCTCCCAAGACGATGAGTAAAGCAGCCATCCAGAAGATGGTGGAAGAAATGCTCGAAGAGAGACTGAAGGAAGAAAGATCCAAAGAGAAGGATGGAAGCACTTCTGAGTCAGAGGAGGATGAAGAAGGAGAAACTGGGGAGAATCCTCAAGGAGAAGGTATGTCTGCTGATCAAAAGGCATTTCTGAACGCACTCAAGGGTCATGGAGATAGTGGTGATCCGAAAATGGATGTTCCCACGTTCAATGGGAAACTGGATGGAGATACTCTTGTGGACTGGATTGAAGCCATAAGTAATTACTTTGACTTCAAAGAGTATAGTGACAGCAAGAAAGTAAAGTTTGCAAAGACCAGACTGAGAGGTTCTGCATTGGTTTGGTGGAACTACACTCAATGTGAAAGGGAGAAGGTTGGAAAGAGTCCAATCACCAAGTGGAGCAGAATGGTGGCCATGTTGAGAGCCAAATTTCTACCATGTGATTATGATCTGCAGACTATCAGAAAGTTTAATCATCTTAGGCAGAAAGATATGGACGTGGCTACATACACTGAAGAATTCCACAGATTGAGCATGAGAGCCAATCACAGAGAAGAAGAAAAAGAGATGGTGGCCAGATACCTGGATGGACTGAGGTACAATATACAGGATGAGTTCAGTATGGTGGTTCCCAAGACTGTGGATGAATGTTTTCAGTTAGCCTCTAGGGCAGAGGATAAACTGAAAAGGAAAGGTGATCAAAATAACAGAGGAAGAGGTGGCAGGAACAATAGAGGAAGAGGTAATTTTGGCAGAGGACAGCCAAACAAAGGTGAAAGTTCAAGTCAACAAGAATCACGTTCTGATACAGAACAAAAAGGTGGTGGTTTCGGAGGTTGGAGAAGACCTAATGGCAGAGGTAGAGGTGGTGGTGCAGGCAGAGGACGTGGAGTCTTCACTGGAAGATGTTACAACTGCAATCAAGTAGGCCACACTGCAAGTAAGTGCCCTGAGAAGGCATCTAGCTCTCATGATGGTGGGAGAAGGAACCAACTATTGTAGGAGGATGATTGTCAAAGTGTAAACTCACCAATTGGTAGTGCTGCACCAGTGCTTGAAGGAGAGAATATGATGATTAAGAGGACCCTCGTGAAGATGCCATTGAAGCAGGAGCCCCCACAAAGGAAGAATCTCTTCAGAACCCAAGGAATAGCATATGGTAAGCTCTGTAAAATCATTGTTGATTCAGGTTCTACTGAAAATGTAGTGTCTACTGAAATGGTAGAAAAGTGTAAACTAAAAAGATTACCCCATCTTAATCCTCACAAAATATCTTGGTTGAATAAGAATCAGAACTATTTGGTGGAAGAACAAACTTGGGTAGAGTTTGAACTATGTGATTATAGGGATAAGGTGCTATGTGAAATTATTCCTATGGATGCTTGTCACCTTCTTCTTGGATGACCTTGGCAGTATGATGTGAAGGCACAGCATGATGGTGAAAAGCATACATATATGATCACCAAGAATGGTAAGAAGTTTCAGATGGATCCCTTACCAGAGCAGGTTGGAGAGAAGAGCAATGACAACAGTGTCATGTTAGTGAGTGGAAAAGAGTTCCTACAACTCATGAAGGAGAAGGATACCCAAGGGTATGCACTGATGATGAAGCCTGTATCCAATCAGCAAAGCAAACAGCAGAAGGAGATTCCATTGGAAGTGCAACAAGTACTGGATAAGTACCAAGATCTTGTGGTAGAGGATACTCCTAACTCCTTACCACCTATGAGGGACATAAGTCATCAGATTGACTTGATTCCTGGAGCCACATTACCCAATAAAGCTGCCTATAAGTTGACACCACAGCAGAATGAAGAAGTAGGTAGACAGATTCAAGAACTTTTGGAGAAAGGTTTGATTAGGAAAAGTCTTAGTCCATGTGCAGTCCCTAGTGTACTTGCTCCTAAGAAAGATGGCAAATGGAGATTATGCACAGATTCAAGGGCTATCAATAAGATCACCATAAGGTATAGATTTCCTATGCCAAGAATTGAGGATCTGTTGGACTATCTTGGTGGTTCATGTTACTATTCCAAGATTGATTTGAAATCTGGTTATCACCAGATCAGAATAAGGCAGGGAGATGAATGGAAGACTGCTTTCAAAACAAATGAAGGTCTCTATGAGTGGCTTGTCATGCCATTTGGTCTCAGTAATGCTCCAAGCACATTCATGCGGTTGATGAATGAGGTACTTTTAGAATTTATTGGAAAATTTGTTATTGTTTATCTTGATGACATATTGATTTTCAGCAGGACCAAAGAAGAGCATGTGAAGCATCTTGGACAGGTGTTAAAGAAATTGCATGAGAGTAAGTTGATGATCAACTTGGATAAATGTGATTTTATGAAAACTGAACTAGTGTATCTTGGATTTGTGATTTCCAATGGTTGTTTGAAAATGGATCCTACAAAAGTTGAGGCTATTCTCAATTGGCCTACTCCTAAGACAGTAGGAGATGTAAGAAGTTTTCATGGTTTGGCAACTTTTTACAGGAAGTTCATTAAAGGGTTCAGTCACATAAGTGCTCCTATTCTCAATACCATCAAGGGTGGAGTGAAGTGTAAATTTCAATGGACAAAACAAGCAGATGATAGTTTTGAACTGTTGAAACAGAAAGTGGCCGAGTTACCTACGTTGGTACTCCCTGATTTTGACAAAGTATTTGTTGTGGAATGTGATGCAAGCCAACAGGCTATAGGTGCTGTTCTTAGTCAGGAAGGACATCCAGTAGCATTCTTTTCAGAGAAGTTGAATGAGGCCAAACAGAGGTATTCTACCTATGACCTAGAGTTGTATGCAATGGTGCAAGCTCTGAAAAAATGGAGACATTATTTACTACCAAAAGAGTTCATTGTTTTTACTGACAACCATGCTATTAGCTTCCTAAATAGTCAAGAAAAGTTGAATCATAGGCACGTCAAGTGGATGGAACAATTGCAGGCCTATACCTTCACTATTAAGCATAAGAAAGGTATTGCCAACAAAGTGGCAGATGCTTTGAGTAGAAGGATACTGGTCATACAGGAAGTACAAATGGAACATATGGGTCTAGAATGTCTGAAGGAGTTGTACAAGGATGATGCAGATTTCAAGGCTGCCTATGAAGTGTGTGCAAGTTTGGCTAACACTTTTCATGGTGAGTATTCTGATTTTGTGCTGCAAGAAGGGCTCCTATTTAAAGGTAGTTTGTTGTGTGTTCCTAAATGTTCAATGAGGGACAATATCATCAAGGAGAAGCACAATGGAGCCTTAGGAGGACATTTTGGGTTGGACAAGACTTTGGAACAAGTCACCAGGTTCTATTATTGGCCCAAGGTACAGACAGATGTAAGGAGACATCGGTGAGAACTTGGCCGTCAGGATAAACGAATGAGGAACGGCCGATAGCTCATGTCTTCCCGATAGAGAAGTCATTCTTGGCTTCGGTGAAACATTGGGAGACCTCTTGCTGATAATGAAGATATAGGCAAATCTTCATCTGCTTCTTCTGGCACTCTGCATCAAACATGATGTATCGCTCCCTACTATTGTTTAGTTTAAGATTGAACAAACTAAAGAACAAATGAAGGAAACCACTCGCACAAATCAAGGAGATCATTTCTTATTAGATGAGACTGTAGACCTATCAGATGATGAAGTGGTGGATAATGTTGCTTCACAATGAATGGAGACTCTTGTTGCTAACACTCGCATAACACCACAAGGTACACCATCAGTCCAGGCTATAGTGTTAGAAGAGTTGAAGTGAGTAGAGTAGGAGAGAGAAAAGAGCCCAGAAAAGGTAGCCCAAGAAATAGGTCTTGATACATTGATTGATCAGGTAACCAGTCCTGCAGTGACTGATCTTACATACATAAAGGATGCAAGTCCTAAAAATCAAGTAGGTGTTCCTGATAAAGAAGAAAATGTTGAGAAAGTGGATGAGGTATAGAAGGAGGTAGTACAAGATCATCAGGTGGAAGCATCACAAGATCCTCCACCTCAAAAGGAAGCTCCTCCAAAAAAAGAAGTTCCTCAACAGGAGGAAATACCCCAGGATCACCCTCATGAAGAACATCATGAGGAAGAAATAAGGAAGTCACCATCTCCATCAAAACTAGATACAATTGCTGGAGATCAGGATGATCATCATGATGATGGTGGGCACCCAGTATCCGGAGACCAAGTTCCTTCATGGCTAGAGAAAGAGATAAGCACAGATTCTAGATTAGAGATATAGGAATTTGATGTTTCAATGCTATTTTTGGAGACTCTAATGAAGCCAAAGAGGAAGGCCAGGTTGACGTCGGCCATAAGAAGAGATCCTGTTATGGGCAGAAGGACCACCTAGGTAGCCGTTCCTACAGCTGACAAAGAAAAAGGCAAGATCACTCTGGATGAATTCCAGATTAGTACAGTGGATTTGGGATTTGCCAATGAGAATCAAGAAGGCCAAGAAGGTAAAGATATTATTGATTCTTTAACCCAAAGGGTGAAGAAAGAGAAAGAGAAGAATAAGTAGCATAAAGAGCACATTGCTCAGCTGCATGCTTATATAAAAGGGTTAATTAACCCTAATGATACATCAAGTGATAGAGAAGTCCCATTGACTGCAATTTCTCAAGAGGAAGTCAATAGTTTAAACATCATGAGACATGAATCAGTAATAATGTTAACATGGATGACATCTTCACTTGATGGAGCTGAGGAAGTGGTAAAGACCTCTTTGAAGAGGTGGAATTCTTTAGGCACCTCCAAGAAAAAGGTAGATAAATTGCAGATGGAGATCGAAAGGAGGTCATTTCAATTAGAGAAAGCTATGAGCACTTTGGATGAAATGAAGAGGATTGATCCTCTAATTTTAATAAAGAATCAAGTACTAAATAATAATACAACCATATTGATTGATATCTAGAATAAAGACATCTGATTTGAATGTGATGTACTGAAGAGATGCAACGGTAAACTAAGAAATATCAGTATGAAGCTACATGATATGATGTCTCATGAAGAAAAGGTCTTGGAGACCTTAGAAGGAAAAGTAGAGGGATAGATAGAAAATCAGGATGAAGAGTTTGCCATTAAAGCTCTACATAGTAACTTCTAGCTAGTAGTTGAAGATCCTCTCAACCACCTGATAGAAGAAGTACTAGATAAATTAATGAGAATAAAGGTTAGGGTGGAGAATTATAACAAAACATCTAGCAGCAAGAGGAGTAAATTAGAATCCATCTGGAGCAAATATCAAGTGCATAAACATGCCATCGCCAAAGCAAGAACTCAAGATGGTGGAGAATTGGAAAAGATAGTACAAACATATGAAAATATCAGGACATCTATGCAGGTCCATATTCAACAAGATAATCATCATAATGATGAGGATAGTGAAAGTGATGAAAGTGACGATCATGACAATAAAGATGATGATGAAGAACCTGACAAATAAATGAAGGTGTACCATAAAGAGAACATATGCATCAGGTACTTAGGAAAATATGAGTTACCTAGATGGTTGCCAACTGGCAACCTGTGCCACATGGAAAGAGTTGACTTGGTCAATAAAGTGTGAACCATAGATCTTAATAGATAAATCTTGATCGTAGATCAATTGTAACCTCTCCCTTATTTTGTTTTATAAAAGGTGCAGGGATGCCTCATTTTAAACATTCAAAATTTAATTGAAATCTGTTTGCTGAAATATTCAGGACTCATTTCAAAGTTGTTGTATACATATATGTTCTTGCATACTTAATGAAGAAGAAGACTCTTTTGATTACAATTCTTAATAAATATTGAGTAATCAGTGTATGAATTCTTGATACATGCTGTGATTTGCTACATCCCTTGGAGTGCATATCTACTTACATGTGTTGTCTTCATTCCTTTCCTTTGAAGTTAGCATCGACTGTATCTAGCTGTGGAATGTCTTGGTGAACATATGGTTTGATTTCTTCTCTTCATGACTGTATCTGATGTGTATGTGGCTCAATAACTGAAGGTTCAACATTAATTTGAAGTATTTCTTTCAATTTTAGATCATTTCATCATCATAATTGCAAATAAGTGACAATCTTAAGAAAATAATACAAATATGCAGACATCCCGTAGATAATTGAACATATTCGACATATTTAAGGTTAAAGCATGTCAAAAGGATAAATATCATGCAAAGATTTAAAGATAGACAATATTTGAAGCATATCTTGTGTAGAATAACTATCTGTGTAGCATCATTACAGGAAACATTATCTTACAGATGAGATTTATGTAAGGCCCCAAAATGGAAACAGCAACACACATCAACCTCTGAGTAACATCAAAAGATTAAGACTTAATCACCGGAGACTAGGGATCATGAATTCTCTGAATTCATTGTATCTTTCAAGATGAATAAAGGTTAATGTGTACTTTTATTCTATGTTTGTTTATGACTAACATCATGATCAACATAAATTGGCGCTAGAAGGAGGGCACGAAACTAAAGGATCATCATCAGTACTTCAGGTGATGATAAAGATTGTAAGGTAACGCTTAGACACCACTAAATTTCCAAGTTAGATGCAAATATTTGTTGTTCTAAGCTTATACATGCTAATCTTGTGTAAAGTTTTTGAGATCAATCATAAATATTGCAAGCTTTACAGTCGATCATCATGAATTTGCAGAAATGTGCCTGGTCTCATGTAAATTTGCCCAAATCTTTGAGGTAAATAGCTTGAAAACTTGATATCCTGTCGTTTGTCACATAACTTCAAATATCACCTCATATTTGCAGTATCTCTACAAATATTCCACAAATATCCAGTCAATACATTTTTTTGACGATAAATACAGTCCTTGCTGGTGAATTCTAACTGATCTTTACAATCATGCAGCCAATTTTCCTCAAAATCGAGAAATCCTGGCTCATAGGATAAACACCAGGTCTAGATCCACTAGAAATTTTGATGAACTACCTATTAGAGGGTTCAGACCTAGAACTGTAGATATCCATCACACTCCAGAGTCTAGTGCATCAAGAGCTTCATTTGAACGTTCTCCTGTGACTCCTATTGATCTACAGATACCT